>OZ012678.1:0-9680761 GCA_963942445.1 Argyra leucocephala | reverse complement strand
TTTTCTGGGAACAGGTAAATCGTATTGAACTTTTAAAAACGAAATATTCAAAAAAATGGAATAACAAATTATTTATATTCATTTAAATTTTGAGTATGATAAAGCAGAAGGAATGTAAATTGATGTGACAAGGGATATTTAATAGGTGCATGATATATTAGTCAATAGGTGCTTTAACATTCTAAGTACAACTTCAATCACCAGGGAACATCAGTCATCGATTCGCAAAAACTTATCGTCATCATCATCATTGATCCTGTCGCTGCTCGTGGGTGCATAGGGCATCAAAAAGCTTTCTCCACCGAATATTGTGCTCACAAATAAAAAAAAATGTATACTTTTATTACCGTTGGAAATTAGTCTCATTGGGTTACCGAATGTATGTTTTTTTGTTGTGTTTATTTAAATTGCTACGTAATTGAACAAACTTAAAACAAAAAATATAACATTACTTATATTTAATCTGTAAATTGAAAATAGTATGGCACAAATATCTGATCCATTTTACACCCAATTTTTATTATTATTAATTATAGATATTTAAAAGGAGACGTAGCGAAATCAAATATTTTTACTATTTTCTTTTAATTTTCAAGTATCAATTTCAATTTAAGATTTCACACCATGTGTATAAGTCATTTTAATATAGAAAATTTTAATTTATTAAATTATTATCAATAACTAATTTTTATTGTTAAGCGTGTGAGCCTTGGCGTAAGTTTTTTAACGTTCATCAGTCAGCACCACACTAGCTTTAGATTAGATTAGATTTCAAATTTCGGGTGATAATCTGTCCCCTATATCACCGCAGCCGCAAATGGGCTTATTTTGATAAACCACACTATTGTGAGCACCACACTATTGTGAGCACCACACTAAGAGAGTTAAAGATACTATAAATATACTAAAAAATCAACTTTGATTTTGCTTGTGAACACTATATAAGTAGATTTTATTATTATACTGATTATTATAGTACATTTTTATACTGAACTCAATTCAACTTATATTCCACAAGTATAAAGACATCCAATAATAAGATATCATAAAAATAATCAAGCAAGGACTTTCATAATATATAATAGAAATTAGAATTGATCAAACTATATTAGCAGATACGAACTATATAAAGTTTGATAACATTGAGAACATTATAATTATACAAGTGAAGAATACGCGAATATACCAATAATAACACAAGAAAAGTAGGTTCGGCTTTCGATGGTGCAAAGTGTGAAGATCAACACAAATTGCAATAGTAATAAAGTTAAATTATTCTACAACAATATAAAATCAATACTCCTGTACAATAATGAAATATAACTCAAAATAAGGAAATACAAGAAATACAAGTAAGAAAAAGAAAATAAAAGTGGTTAGACAAATCAGATTTCTTGAATGTAATCTCTAAGGAAAAGGAATTGTTGATACAATGTTAAATACTTAAAATCTATTTCAAGAGAAGCAGTTATCGGGTACAAGCAATGGGTATAAGCAAAATAACTCAAAATCTCAGAATAAAGTGAGATGGAGCAAGCTAGTAAATACTCCATGTTCTCAAGAGGAGTAAAGAGCATCAAAATGAATATGCTATTTTAGCAAATATTACTTATAAAAATATTATCCAGTGAACCAGAGTTGCTCAAAGTACTAAACTAATTATAATGTTCATTTTTTTTTCAATCGATATAGTGTCAAAATTTCATTAAACCTTCATGGTAGGTCTGACGGCTTAAATCTTTTCAATTTTCGTAATTTTTGATCTTGTATTTTAAACTTGTAATGTCCATTTGAATTAGATATTATTCTACAAAATAAAGTGACAACAGTTTTTATGTGGTTGATTTACAAACATTTAAAGTGGACATTAAGAATATATAGCTGGAAATTCCCAGCCAAATCTTTCGAGGTCTCCATATTCATTGTTTTCGATTAATAGTATCTACATATATCTAGTGTTAAATATACTTATGTATAGAAATATCAGGTGTTCCGACTACTATAACACACGTTTATAATGACTAAAAGTAAGAATAATAATTGAAATCAATAATAAAACAAAACTTTTTTGAAAACTGAAATTTGCCATTATTAAAAATTAGACTATACTTACTTAGTAAATAGAAATAACAGTTAGTGACATTGGTATATTTTTTTAAGTATTGTTGTTGCTTTGACAAATTTAATCAACATAACAATTTATTAAAATACTTTTTTTTAAATATTTCTTTCTTATTATATTGGGCTTTATTAACTTTCCTGGATGTATACATGTTTCTGCGTTGTCCTTACCGGCTGATTTTCAGACGTAGATCATCTATCTTAACTGATTTCAATCATTTATCTTATTTATTTATCAGAACTATTCTACCTGTCTCCAAGTCTACCGTCGACTCTGTCTACGAGTTTATTCTACCTTCTACAAGTTTCCAACTTAATTTGATCAAAACAATAATTGATGGTTCCTTCCTATCAAATTCAATTATTGTATACCCATTATTTTATTTACACCTCGTACTAATATTAGAAAATTATTAAACTTTAATATACGTATTATACTTACATGCTTAAATTCCATATTTAGTTTTAAACAATTTTTTTTTTCTAACTATTCACATTAAAATATAAAACGTGTTATTAAAAAAACAAAAAAAAAAAAAATAGAAAAATTGCTACAATCGAATAAACAAAATCCCAGATTTGTTTTTTTTAGCATACGATAATTTTTCATATTCAACTAGCATGCGTTTTGTATACAAATCCACCACATGTAATCGGGAACTGGCATATAAAATAAAATTTAAAACAAAAATAATCAAACAAAAAATCTAAACAACTATGTATGCACATATCTACGTCATAAATCAAGATTTATTGGTTTTGTGATTGTAAAGATTTCTTTTATTATTAATTTACAAATGCATGCTGAACCATAATTTTACGTTTTAATTTTTTTTGTTGTTGTTTTAAATGAATTATTTTTTTCATTTAGCCAAAATATGTAAGTAACTATGTACGAAAGGAAAATCATATTATTAAAAGGATAACTGATTTGAATTCAATTGTATGTATGGTAACTATAATTTAATATGAAATCAGGGATGGTATTTAATCGATAGGAAAACGGGACGATGATTATATGTTTTTTAAATAATAATCATGTCTATTATTGGAAATGGCGTTTCAATCGCGGCTCGGATATTCATTCGATTTTGTAAAGTTGGTATTTTTGAAAACGCGCGTTTTGAAAATGAATCGGTAAAGTTTATTGGTATTTTTAAAAACGTTGTAGAAACGAGCTTCATACAAATTCATATCTGCTATTAATTCAGCGCGTTTTATAAAATGTATATAAAAAAACTAAGTTAAATATATTAAATATTTGTTTATTTATTTTTGGTTTTTTTTATTTAAAGTAAAGTTTTACATTTTTTTACATTTTTAAATGAATAACAATTTCTAGAGAATTTTATGAAAATCAAATTCTATTTCTTTTAAAACATATTTAAATGAATTTTTATTTAGTCAAAAAATATTTATAAAGCTAAAAGTTTTTTAATCATATTATACTTATTTTGTTAGTACATCTTTTATAAAATAAATTTTAAATATTTTGTTCAAACAAATTGTTTTTACTACTCTTCATTAAATAAATTAAAAATATCTTTTGCAATGTTCTTTACATTTCTTCTTTTATCCTTTCTTCAATTTATTCATATATTAGTTATAAAATCCAGTTTTGAAATATTTTATTCTTACTAAAAAATTATTGCGTACAACAATACAACAACATAATATTTACCGCTGACAGATAAATTTTACCGATTACTGGAGCAACCGACGTTTTTAAAAATACCAAATTAACATTCGACTGAATCGAACACGGTTTTACTCATTACGAGCCGCGATTAAAACGTCGTTTTCAATAATAGGCACGAATTATACTTCCTAAGATGGTGAAACGATGCTCATGAATCTCTGGCCAACTGAAGAGGTTTTCTTCATTGCTCTCCATTTCGACTAACTAGTCATATAAATACTTAATATTGTAAAAAGCAATTTATACAATAACGGGAAAATTATTTTTGAATTAAAAATGAAGTTTTTATACTTTGTTATCGTATTTTTATATTTTGTTATGTACATAGTTAATCTGTTATATTCTGTTATATAATATTGTTTTTATTTACTCTTTTAATTTACTTTTTTTTGTATAGTTTTTATTTAATATTTTTAATTTTATGAAACTTAGCCAGAATTTTCGATTGTGTTTTCCGACATTAGAGGGGGAAGCAGTACCCAATATTTGGATACGATAAGTCCACGCTGGTTTGTTACAGCTTTGTATAGGAAAATGTTTTATTCTAAATTCAATTTTGAGTGTTTATTGAGTGTATGTTGTTTGAGTTATTCGAACTAAGTGAATTACTAGATATTTAACCTCTGAGTGTTGATTTTAAATTCCCTTTCTGTTATATATTTAGTCACAACGTTTTATTTATTCTTTATATTCTGTTAAATTTTATTACATTGAATATTATATTTATATTCTGTTAAATTATACCTCTATAAAATCTGTTACATTCTGTTATATCATCTATCATCACTTTCTATAACATACTTTAAGTATCGATATATTCTATCACGTTTAATTTTTATATCTTGCGATTTTCTGTTATATTTTGCAATAACTACTCTTTTTTATATTAAATAAACAATTAGAATTTATTAGAATTTATAGTCATAGTATTTTCATAGTCCATTTAAGTTTTCTAACAAGTTTTGACTATCAGCTAAACATGAAACCTCGACATTGACATGTTGAGAAAGACTTTTATGTTGTACAGCCAAGTTTTTTATTTCGTTTTTCATAAAAGGGATTCTGAGATTTCTATGAATGTCAGCATTGCGAACAAACCAGGGGAAATTTACAAAGTTTCGGAATACTTTGTTTTGGCACGTTTGGATAGTTTGAATATATAGTTGTTTAACACAAATCCATATTTGAATACCGTATGCCCAGACTGGCTTTAATATTTGATTGTAGATCAAAACTTTGTTAAACGTCGAAAGCATATATGTCCGTCCAATTAGCAAATACAAATCTCTGTATGTCAGATCTAGTTCTAGTTTTTTTTTTCTTGACGTACTCTTTCCATCTAAGCTTTGCTTCAGAATTTTAATACGATATGATGACATTGTTTAATCTTACTGGAATGTGCGACTCCATTTTTTTATTTGTAAAGTTAATATGTGTGGATTTTGCTTCATTCAGTTTAATTCTCTGTCTTTTGCACCAAATGGGAGATTTTGTTATTGATTTGTTCCAATTTATTTGTAGATTCATTTACATTTTTACCGACTACTAATATAGTCGTATCATTTGCAAAAGTATAGCTATGTGTAGTGTATAGTAAATAGAGTATGGGGCCTAATATACTACCTTATAGTACTCCTGCTAGTATATTGTGTAGAGCCAGAGTAATATTTTCTTTGCTTAATTTGAAATACTCGATTCGATAAATATGATGAGATCAGTTCGATATAATATGTTTAGGGGAATCATAGTTATAGTTAAGTCGTATATTTGTATTTGTTTTAAAATATTTAGATAATAGTATTAACAAAGTAATATTATACTTTAAACTATTAGAAAAAGTATTAAACTATTAAAGACATAAAATTACTACAGAGTTCTATGTTTTTTTAGCATCGTACCGAACTGTCCAACAGTCGATAAATAGAAGTAATTCCAGTGAAACTAGCCCCGCGCTGATAATATAGCTGGGATTGAAAAAATAAGGAAGGACTTGAAATAAATCTTATATGGAATATTGGAGTTATATATATATGGAACAAAGGAGTATAAATGTTAATGGTACTTCAATTTAACGAAAATAATAAATTAATATGATCCGAAAATACATTTTATCTTCAGCAGAAACTTTTACCAATGTAAAATAGATTTCCATACCCGAGTCAATTATAACACCAAATGAAAAAGTATATAAGCCCCTAGTAATAGGGTTAAAATGTTTCTTGCAAAATACAGCAATTTTAATATATTAAACATATATTCCGTTGGAAATATTACTTGGGCCAATAACATTTTTCGTAGCCATTCAAATTTGCTGTACGTCTCTAGACAATAACACTTATAAAATTTTACAAAAATTTTTAGTTTTACTTTTATTGTTAATTGTAAATTAAGAAAACATTACTACGAATTTGCAGTCAAGGTAAAAAAAGCTAATCAAATTAGAACGATGAAAAATTTAGACACAAAATTTTTCACATTACGAAAATCTCCTGTCCCCAACTGAAGTTGATTAGCAAAAATGCTAATTACAAAAAAAAACAAAGTTATTGTAAAACAAGAAATCACATTACTTTTCTTCTTAAATATTAGTTTTTTGATTTACTGTACATAAACTTTTTTTAAAATAATAAAAAATATTATTTTTTTTCAATCAAACGTTGTTCATGCAATTTGTCCGCTAAGTCACTAAAAATCGTTACAATAATATATATTCAAAAAAATACACTTTAAATTTCCAACGAAATTAGAACTATAGAACTATTATATTGCAGTAAATAGGAATTATAAGTTTTTGTGAATATTTGTGAAATTAGAACTTGTTAACCCACCGAAGTCAACGCGTGTATTAATTGTGCTTCTGCTGTGTCACAAAGATTTTTCGATAAGTAATTAAATTTTTGCCATTTTTCTTTATTTTTATATTAACTTTTATAATTTAAGCTGGACGTACTAATTTTTGGAATTGAAATATATTTTACAATATGCAGGTAATAACATTTTTACGACATTTTTCCACTTCGTCACAGTTAAAAACGTGACGTAGTGGATCAAATTGTGACGTAGCGGAATTCAGTAATTATAAATTACTTATTTGCTACTTTTTAGTTATTATTACTTTGCTTTATTATAGCAATATTTTCAAATAACTACATATTTTTGATTTCCTATATAAAAATTTATAAAGATACCTGTGTAGAAGTAGTTTTTTGCATGTTTGTTTGAACAAATAAAAATGGCACTTACAGCTGCAGAACGGCAACATCGATGCCGAGAAAAGCGCAAAAAAAATAATAGTAAACACAAAAAATACAAAATGTTTGTTTATAGAAAATTATAACAAAAAAAAAAAAAAATTATCTATGAATTAAACTTTTTATATGTTTGATGTCTTTTAGGTCACGTTTTGTGTCCACAGCGTCACAGTTTTTGACGTGTCTTTATTATTAGAAATTATTATAAAAATTAAAATTAATTTAAAAGAAATTTTTTAATACAAATCAAGACATAAATATGGTTTTTCTTGGGGCTACAAGTTGCAATAATTTTTAGTTTCTAAATTATTGTACTTCTATGTTTAAAATTGAATGTCAGAATTTGTATATTAAAAAGTTGTGACGAGTGGAAAAATGAATCCCAAATATTTTAAAATAAATAAAATTATAATCATATGGCAGATATTTTTTGAACTGCCACTGGATAATATTAATATCGACAATACTAAATAAAAGCTAATAAGTACGTATGAAGTACTAAACCGAGGTGCATAAATATTACGTATTGGACTTTTTTGTCCATCTTCTCAAGATATTAGCGCTATAGAATAGAGGTTTGTTTGAGTTGGTTGGTCACTGCTGACCACTTATTTACCATCTCAGATGCATAATCTATGAATTTATTGCATTAGAAATCTAAATATCCAAACCAACTCAAATTTTTACCTTTGGTCACAGAAAATGTTATTGGCCCACTTAACAAATATTACGTTCGTAAAGCAACAGTCAATGGGCATCTAGCATCAAACGGTGTCTAAAAGCATTCATTCGATGCATTTTAAAAGTTGATTTAATAAATAAAAAAAATACAAGAAAATAAATTGAAATTGTTTGATTTTTAAATTAAGAAATCCAAGCCCATATAAAGAACAACGAGAGAAAAGAAGTATAAGAGAATAGGCACGCTCACTTCACAAACAATTTTTTGTTTTTCTCGATGTTCCCAATCATCTCTAGCTTGTTGATTCCTGGTTCATCACCATTTCGAATTCAATTCTTAATTTTTATGTTCTTCGAATAAAACCACCGCTAAAAATTAAAAAAGCAACAAAATAAAAAATACAAAGTTGAAAAATGTCACTGTAAAACGCGATACGATAGCTGCCAACCAAAGTCAATTCGTTTGACTTTAATTCCTTACGAAAAAAAAAGTACAAAATACATACAAAATAAAAACAACCAAAAACCGAAATTCAAATTAAAGATCCCGATGCGAAATTTGTTTTTTTTTTTTTGTTATTTCATTGATTTTAGCATGAGTTTTTTTATTACAATGTTTATTTTTCTTTTGTTTTATTATTAATGAATTCTTTTCTTCTTTTTTTTTGTGTTTTTATATGCATTACATGCATATTGATTATATCTGGCAACCTATGCCAGAAAAAAGTAAAAACAAAAAACATAAAATACCTGCAGCATATTATGTGCACCTGAGGATATTTTATTGTCGGTTTCAATTGTAATTTTATGTCATTTCTTTCTTTTATCTATACTCACATTTGGTAAAATCATGTGAATCCAAATGGTTTAAATAAGAGGAGATCATTGTACCTTTAAAGTTGGAATTTAAATTTTCAAATTTTTTGAGAACATAATTGAGGAAAACTTGAAAAGTTTTGAATTTTAAATCCAAATTGGTTCAGTTTTAAATTCTTTGTCAGTTTTAATAAAGATTTGGAAAATTTCACATTATTTTTTTTATTTTGAGTGTTGTGCCATAAAATAAATTTTGTTATTATTGTTCTTTTGATTTTTGTTACAGGATGTTGTAAATCCATGTTTAATGGGATTTGGTGAAGCAGTAAGATAATGTCTTCATTCTATTAACGTCAGTTTTTCAAATCAAAATTTGTTGAACTTAAATATCGAATAGGTTCTACGGTATCGTCATATCGTAGAATCAAATATCGAAAATATTGTTCTAACTAATACCATGTCCACACTTAGGGTATACTGATCTCAATAGAGATATTGCAATATCCTAATATTGCAATGGAAAAGCAGGTGTACACACGCAATTTTCTATACTACGAAAAATGTCATTTTGACAGCTGATATTTGTTTTAGTTTACTTCATTTGGTAATAATTTAATGTTTTCATTATGGAAATTTTTTTATTACATATTGAAAATAATAATAAAATAATAGAATTAGATCTATCATCAACAAAATATAAAATATTAGCTGCTCGTTGTCTACAGAGAATTTCTAAAATGTACTTGAGATACAGAGTAAATTGCAAAAATATAAAACATTGGTCTATTGTGAGTATGAAGTGTGATTTAAAGTAATTTGTTCTTATTATTGAAATAACAACGAACAATGTGATACTCCTGAGAAACATGAATTTTTACGATATTCAGGGTTTTGTAAAGTTATTTCTGGTTTGTGTCTATGGTATACTGAGTTTTAATTTGCTATACCACGAAATATTTTATGGTATAAACTCAGTTTATGATGTATGGTATGTTGACCATGTACTGAGCATATACTGCGATTTTTCTCGGTTTAAGTGTATACACTTGCGGTTTAGTAGATATTGAGATCAGTATACCCTAAGTGTGGACATACTATAAGTTAATGACATCATGATAAAAAGAAAACAAACAAAATTATTGCCATTATCGCTTTTTGATATTGATAATGAGCTTTCAGCAAGCGGTAAAAATGGTAAGGTAGTACATCTTTCTTAAAATGCTCCACTGTAATCATACTTAAAGATCATACCTGGAGTTAAATCACCAAATTCAAAAGAAATGAGTAGTTTGTCTAATGTACATTGTCTTTTATGATAAGAAGATTGTAATATACTCAAAGCCCAGCTTCACCAGTCTTTTCTAAAATGAATAATAATTTTTTTCAAGAAGATTTAACGAAAGATATAGGAAAATGATCCGTTACACCCCCCACTCTCTTTTTGATTTTCATCATAACTTACTTCAAATAACGTTCAATCCAATCAATAGCTTTGCAAATGACAGTGCTCTGATACCATCCTTTGATTTTCTCTTTACCTAAATGTAATACTACAACTTCCAAAATTATAGCAATAAAAACCACATAATGGTGAACATTATTAACCATGATTTGATCAAAATTGTTTCACCCTTAACTTGGCTTGGACATCATTGTACATTATAGAAGCACTTTCTCTGTTTCATATATACTTCATAGATGTAGACACATGCTGATTATCAACAAGAATAATTGTTATTCTTATTCTATTATTAGGCATATTCAAATCAAAGGACTGCTCTCTTCTCTCAGTTCCAGCGCGAAACAAAAATAAAGGTAAATACTCATCTCTACACAATGGAAATTTTAAATTGGCAAAAACTGCTTTTGAAAATTTGTTTATAGTTCGAGCTTTACGAATGTCATATTTCACATTTTTCTCGATATTTTTCCACAGTCAAACAATAATAGTACGAGAAATTTTTATCTATAGAAATTTTAGACAAATTAACCGTTTTTTTTCTTCTTCCCTTTACAGCCTTTAAGCGAGGAGGTTATTAGAGATTCTATCCTAACAAATGATTTCATCCTAACTTTTTATAGAAAAAAAAACAAAAAAAAGTCAGATAGAAACGAAAGAACAAAATATTAAAACGTGATTTTGACAATAAATGGTTGTATTCGAAAAAATTAATGTGGAGCTACTTCTTTCTAGTTCTAGTTAACGTTTTTATTTTTTTGAAATTTTTTTTTTTTGTTTGTCTTTTTTATTTATGTACTGGAAATTTCAAATTTTTTTATAAAATGTGCCAACAAATAAACAAAAGTCAAAATAAATTCAATATCTTTTGGGTATACTCCAAAAACATCTCAAGTCCAATTTTATGAGTATATGAAGTTAGTAATACAAAACAATTCACAGTTCATTCTTATAATTTGCAAAAAGAGTTCTGGTTCAACGAATTTATAATATCGAGTATTTCTGATATTTCATTATGATCTGAGTCCCAAATACTGTATGATAGGTAGTCATGAAACATTTTCATTCTTTATTTATGCTTATGGATTTGAGATTATTTTGCAAAATACCGATAATTTTTATGTTATTGACACAATTAGACAATTTTGTTGTAATTGTAACCAATTAAAAAGGAAATTTGAAATGTCAAAAAGGTTTTCCAACTTTTTTTTTAAAGTACATATACATTGCTCATGTGTTGCCCCATGTTTATACGAGGCAGAAATCTACCGAAGATCTGCCGCAGAAATCTCTCCAGTAACCAAAAATTGTTATGACAAGATTTTGTCAACATATTGTCAGAAAATTGTGCGCACATTTTGTCGTCAAAATTTTGTTACAAAATTGTGTTTGTAAACCCAATCACATTTGTTCGACAAAATATTGACAAATATTATTATATTATCAAAAATTTTGTCGACAAAATTTGTTACAAAATTCTGGTTGTAAATCTATCAGCAATTTTTCCACAAGATGTTGACAAATATTTATTATGACAGTTGGGTGTGACAATTGGGTGACAGGGTTTGTAAGGGTTTTATTTACTTTTATATGCATTAGTATTCTATTCATCAATTTATTCAACACTTTTGGGAATCGGTATTGCTTTGAATTTTTACATTTTGAACAATACAACAAAGTTTATTTAAAAATATGAATGAATTTTGTAATTAAAAACAATTGAAATAGAACTTGTTTTTTAATTATTTTTATAGAAAAATTATAAATAGAATAAAATATATACTTAATACATATATAAAAAACAATATTAAATTTCATTAAAAACATAGATTAAGTTCAAGATTTATCAAAAACAAACAAAACAAATGTAAAAATAAAATTAAAGTTTCATTTAGAGCATACATAATAATGTATCTTATAATTATGTTGCTTATGTACACTAAAAAACAAATGACTGATTGTTACGGAAAATAAAAACTTGAATAGTATAAAAAACAAATTGTTTTTTTATTAAAAATCCTGACCAATTGATGGTTAATAACTCTCAAATTGTTGTGAAAATTGTCGACAAAATAACGCAGAAAATGATGACAAATTATGAATAAAAATGTTGACAAAATTGTCATCAAAACTAATATGCACCAACCGATCTTTTTTCAATTAAAATTGTCACAAAATTTTGTCGACAATTCACCAATATTTGTCAACATATTTTCACTTTTTTATGACATTTGGCTGCTACAAAAAACTGATAGATTTTTGCCATTGTTGCTGTATGGAAATATAATTTATACTACATTATAGAAAGTATAGACTATATTATAGAAATATCAAGATGGCCAAAATGAAATTATTTACAAAAAATAAATTTTTATTATTATTCTAATGTCAATCCAATTAAATATTATTTGTATAATTTATAATTTTTTTTATATATTTTATCAATATTCGATCCGAAAATTACATTGTCAACAACAATTTCCTTGTATTTTGTGTATAAAAACATTAAAAATATTTGGACACTGACATTCCCAAAAAAAAAAATTCAAACGTCAAAAATCTACCAGAAATTCTAAATTTTGGTAGATTTGCTGACCCCTTACCAGAATCACCCTTCACCATCAAATTTTGGCAGATTTCTACCACTTTTCTAGCCGTATAAACATGCGTATTAGTCAATTTTAGCTCTTTCTGTCATTATCACTTACTTTTACAAAGACTGCTGGAGCAGAGCCTTTAGGATATTAAAAAAAATAAAAATATTTTACTAATGTAAGTAGATGAAATTATGACAACTAAACTTCGCACCGGAAATTAAACAATATTGTTGACAAATTGTATGTGATAATTTTTAATTTCAAATTTAACACCTTCACTTTTAAATTTTTTCATACCAATTTTTTTTTTTGTCAATATTTAAGGTGATTGTAAAAATAACCACTGCGCCTCCACATCAATTTTCATTAAATTATTTTTGTTAGATACTAATTTCTTATCAAATTTTTCTTATTTAAATCTTTAAAATTATAATTAAATTTTTTTTTAATCGACAACCAATTTGCTACAGATTTTTTTTTTAATTAAACTACACTACGTCTTTACAAATATAAAACTTTCATTTAAAATATCATTATCACCTTAAATGGAAATGAGGTACTATATAGGAAGAAACATACCCACCTGCTGATTTGATAGCTTTTATAGAAATATACATACAAAAACAAAATTAAAATTTCACCCTAAACTATACTATATTGGAGTAATTGAAGAAGTTTTCATCGAGTTTAATAATTGAAATTGTATAAAAATTTAATAATCACTGTATATTATAATAACTTTAATATTGTTATGAACTTTAACCTCCTCAAGTCAATTTTATTCTTAATAAACTAAAAAACACAAAAAAAAGAAATCGATTTTAATAGATGTGAATGCCTTGAAGGATTTTCAATTTTTTAATTTTATCTAAAAATTATATTATAAAAAATATCTAAAATACACAAAAATGATTTAACCATTAAAATACGTAGTTTCATTTGAAAATTGACAACTCTTCAAAATATTTGATAAAATTCAAAATTTTATTAATTTCCGACTAACACAAGTGGGTTCAAATTGTTTATAAACTATAAATTAACTGCACCTATTTTGTTTCTACGATGAATGAGTGCCACAGTACAGTGCAAAAAAAGGCCCTAGCAGTGATATTTACATTAAAGAAGACGTACAATTATCCTATTATGTAAATATAAAATATCACAATCTATTTTTTCGAGTTATTTACGACATCTACAAATATTCTTAACAACTAATTCTACGTCTGTGAAAAAAAATTAAAAATGACAACAAATAAGAGAAAATCTGGCAAATCACATATGATGTTGAGCAACATCATATTACTATAGTAACCCGAAAAAAAAAATATCAGAATAAAAATACGTATACAGGAGGAAAGCTTACCTCTCCGATAATGTGCTAAGACTAGAACGAAAAATAAAAATTATATGTCTACATTTATGTATGTTACCTATCTTCCTACTGGTTATATGAGATATTTTTGTAGAATAGATTGGTTCATTCTTTCCTATTTTAGATTAGATTAGATTAGACTTAAAATTTCGGAAGTGAATCTGTCTGCTGTATCACCGCAGCTGCAAATGGGCTTATTGTTATAACCCGTGTTTATTAGTTATTATGATAACCTGTGTCTGAATCATTAAGGATAGCTCCCATTGTTCCCTGGGTAGCTCCCATTGTTCAGGGAACGCTGTCCATTGTTCAGGGTACACGAAGTCTGCTACGAGTGAGCCCTTCACATTCACAGAACAGATGTTCAATAGATTTTTCCTCTATTTCGCATATTCTGCACAAGTTGTTTTCGGTTAGACCCATTTTATAAAAGTGCTTTTTTATTAGGCAGTGGTGTGTTATTCTATTATTAAGATACGTACTTGATTGTAATTGAGACCTAGAAGAGTTTTGGCTTTCCTGAGCGAGCGTTTAGGCATAAGTATTTTTGCTTGACAATTTCCAGGGCCCAGAAATTCTGAACTTTTTGCTCTACTCAAGCTTTTAAGTAATTCTAAACAATCCCATACTAACTCGATGTGGTGATATATGAATTAATAGCTACTATAGCTGTTGTGCTATCCTAGAGAATGTAGATTTTACGTTTTTTGGAATTTCTTCTTGAATTCTCTCGCTCAAAGAGTTCTAAATGTACTTTGCAGCAAAGCATGTACTTTGCTTGGAAAACTGTGTTTGTAGAGTCTAGACTTGAATGAATATGGGTTTAAAAGTTTTTGCTCCAGTTATTTTCTTGAAACCGTCAGTATACCATACTAATGATTATTCGTCGAAAGAGGGTGGGCAGGTTTCCCACATCTCGTTTCCCAATTATTTTTTGGCAAGCAGTAGTCGGATAATGCTATCGAAAGCGTATCATCCTTCTGGAGTACACGAATTAGTTCTGGGTGTACGAATTTTTTCATTTGCGGATCCTCACCAGTAATGCATTTGTAGGTTATACACCATTAAGTCTTTCTTAAATATGTCTCGAAGTCTAGCAAAAATTGACCATCCAAAGTTTATTCTGCAGTCAATTTCGCACATTTGATTTTCTATGCCAATTGCTGGAAATTTCAAAATTCTGCAATATTGTATTTAATTCAAAAGGGTAGGTACTAAATTTATCATGATATTATTTTTTTTAAATTTGATAATCAGTCTTTATAACAGGTGGACTAGGAATGAGGCCTACATTTCTACTCTCTTTTGTTAGATTTTGAAGTACACTTCGTATTTCTTGAATAAGTTGTCAATAGTACAAACGATATGATCAGCGAATTTGAGATGATATTGTTCTTTTTTCAAATTCAATTTTCTTGAAAATATATTCCAAGACTGTTATAAATAATTTTGAAGAGATGATATCGCCTTGCTTAGTTCCTCTTTCCACTGGCGAATTATTTGTAAATTCATGAAGTTGAACACAGCTTTTTGCATTTTTCTATATGAATTAATAGCTAGTATGGCATGGCTGGTAAGTTTTTTAGATATAGAAAACTGCTTGTTATACATTCGAAGCATCGAAATCTAATACACTAATATATAGATTTTATTTTTCACGAGCCCGATTTCATGAGCCCGATCTCTTTAAAGATTATTTAGAAACCTGCGAATTATAATACATTATGAACAGAGTAAAATTATAAAAAAAGTTTGTGGAAAATAACAAAAAGGTAGGAAGAAAAATGCGGATTGCGTTGAATTGATCTGGGCGAAGTTTCACGGAGACGAGTATATAAAGAATTTACTTATTATACTAGATCATTCGATATTTAAATTTTGGTACATCCCAATTTGATTAACTATGAATTTCTATGATATTTATTAAAATTTAATTTCCAGTCTAAATCCGCAGTTAATCCTAATTTTTTCTAGTCAATAAATTAAAAATTTTTATAAATTGAATTGAAATAAATTTATTACTGATACTAAAATTATGTTATTATTATAATTTTCCTCCAACGATTTTGAGTAGAGCTGTCATTGACTTAACCATTTATTAATTGATTTTTTTATTTCAGTGTTCGTTGTGACATTGTTTTCTATCTACAATCTTTAAAATTCAATTGTTTGTAACTTAAACTATTTCAAATCTAATTTCTTTGAATATTTTTTTTTATTATTTAAATTAAATATATTTATTATTGTTTTTTTTTTATTACAATTTATGGAATTTCAATTAAAATAAAAAAAAATAAATGTTGCCTTCAATAGTATTCAAGTTCTTTCTTCTTCCGAGGTTGAAGAAAAATTGAAGCCATCCATCATTTCAGGTGTAATATTTTTTTTTAAATATTTGTTTTTGTAATTCTAATTTTAAATTTTAAATATATATATATATATATATATATAACTATGTATATGTAAATGAAATAATGTAGGTTTTCACTTTTAAATATGTAGTTATATTTTGAATAATATATTCGTGTAATATCAGGGATGTAAATACCATGGTGGGCAAGTGTAGGATTAATTGAAGTTTTAAATTTAATTTATTATCATCTTAAATTTAGCAATTACCTAGTAAACTAATCTGAACTTAAGAAGATAATTATTGTTATGCAGGGTGTTTCTAAGTCAGCTGTCAACTGTCTAATAGGTGAGATTGGCATTAATACAAAAAAATTACAATAATTATATAAGAATGACAGTGACTGTCAAATCAAAAACTGAAAATAAACCGATTGCAAAGTCACTAAAGCACTTAAACGACTCTATAAACGAAGTATACCCTTGCCTACTAAGACTTGCAATTGAAGGACGAGGTTTTTGAATCAAGAAAAATAAATTCGTGAAATAAAGGTGGTTCAAAAGGTCCAATTTAAACTATCGTGACAATGATTTCTATTGCATAACATTAGAAGCAGATTCAGTAGTCCGATTGTTTGTGCAGCCCCTCAATATCCCCATATACATTGACCGGACTCTGCATTGACGGTATGTCAACTACCACGGGAAATTGGTTTTATGCTCTGAATAGGGTAAATCGAAGGAAAAGAAGAGATCGTGTGCAGATGTATTTTTTTTTTTTTTTAAAAAGACACGCGCTAGTATAGGACCTTTAATACTTACGGTACGCTTGGATGTGATGGAGAAGGAAGGGGAAGAAGTAAAGTGTGGTACAAATTAACATTGTAACTAACTCTTCTATTATTATTTGATTGTGGAAAGACGTCGTGGGGGATGTGATTCCACATTCGCGACGCGTGGACTATAAATGTCCCATATCCATTTTTTTCCATCTTGGGATTTCCACTGTGTAGGCGTGGGCATTTGCCGCTCCTATTGTTTCGCGTTGGAACTGTTATAGAGAAGGGAGTAGTGCTTTGATTAATTATTATTTAAATAAAAATCGGTTTTAGCACTTGCATATTTTTAGTTTATTACTGCTGTGCTAAAACATTTTAAATAAACCTATAATTGTGCCTAATTGCTTCAAAGGGATTTTCTTCTTTGTTTCGGAATTTGCAACATGTCTTAATTTTTCCTGGGCGTATTAAAAAACTGATTTTTCATTTTCTCCCTCAACCCATGTCGCTTACAAATCTGTTCTAGAAGTCTTTAAATCCTTCTTAAAAGTCCGTTCAAAAAATAGAGTGATTTGTCTTTTTTATGTTGTTGACAGTATCTTAGGTATAGAATTACCTTTTCTTGTTTAATTAAATACGGTACTGCAAATTTTTACTGCAATATCTACAATATTTCGAGCATTTATTTATCAAACTTCTGGTTTATACTATGTACTACTATTATACCACTATTTACCACTTGAAATTTTTTCTACACATGATCTGGTAAATTTTCTACAAAGCTTGGAAATTTTTTGATTTTGCAGACCAATTTTTTAGTTTTCTTTAACCCTATCCACTTTCTAATAATTCTGAGTTGAGACATCTACTCTCTGTTGATATCTTGTTTGGCTTTGAGTTAATCTTCCAAAAATATTAGTATGTTACTCAAACACAGTTTATTTAATATTAAAGCAAATTCAGAATAGAAAAACAACAGGTATCAATCGTTCATGTATCAAGAAGAATATGATGATTGGAGCAGCCATGTTAGTGATGGTTTACTTTAATCTGAGCTTTTCCGTACTATTATCAATTAAATTATAATGGCTATGTAATACAATCTCCGTTCGTTCCTCAGATATTAAATGTAAACAAAAAATTTCTATTTATTATTATCTTGTTTTGTCTATCTAATTTCATTTTACAAAATATTGTATCACTATTAATAAAATGATACGACAATGACAATTATGTACTTACAAAAAACAACTTAACAGAATTAATTTTTCAAACAACAAAAAACAAAAAAAAATTAGAAGTCGTTATAGCATCAGGAGCATTGTACCGCATTCACTATTATATAACAAAACTGAAACATGATGGTAACTACTTATATGTAATGAAAAAAAAAATTAAAATAAAACACAAAATTTCTGTTTTCTTTACTCTCCAGGTGTCTGTAAATAGGTAGAACGTGGGTTACTGGTTGTTAATTTTTTTTTTATTGGTTTTCTACAACATTTAACTTGACTCTCATAATTAAAAAAAAAATTGTTAAAACAAAAATGCGCTCTAGTTTAGCGGGTTGTTTCAAAAATGAAAAAAAAATTATACAACAACAAAAACCGCCTATCAATGTTGCATGAAATAATGAAGCGGTCTAAAAAACAACTGCAAAAATGTTATTTTACATATTTTTTCTTTGCTTTGTACACATACCAGGTTGTACACTGAAAACAGCGACATTAAGTGACGACTAGTGTAGGTGTTTTTGTATAATGTTTAGTTAGTATAAGAAGAAAATTAAATGTCATAGCATGGGGGCGGTTTATAAAAACAAAAAAATCATAACCAAACAAAACAAAAAACAAAAAAACGATTTATTGTCCAAGCATTGCAAGTGATTTTTCTTTTTTATTTAAAAAAAAATATATGTACAACCTGTTACCTGAGTAATCAAGGTGATCCAAATTGTTGTAAAAAAAAATAATAAAACAAAAAAAATTCCAAAGAAAAATAAAATAAATTAAATGGCTTTACAAATCATTGATGAATTCGAAATTAGAAAATTCAATATCCTTAGGTAATTTCAAGAGGTTTTGTTGTTTTTAATTTATTCTTAGACGTTTATAAAAAGTCTCAGTTCATCTCACCACCACAAAAACAAAAAAATAATAATAATTACTAATAATAACAATAAAATTGAAATTGAATTCGTGACCAAAATGATGATAGCTATTCAATAATTTTTGTTTTTTTAATGAAATGATCGAAAGCACACCAAAAACAAAAACAAAATAAGGGTAATTTTATCAGTTTTTAAAACCTTTTTGAAGTTGAAAAAAGTTCAATTGTAAACTGTGTGCACCATGATACAATAGCAATATATTTTTTTTGCATTGTATTCACTTTATTTTATTTAGTTTTATTATTTTTTTTTGTTCATAAAATGAAAATTTAAAAAATAGAAAAAAAGCGAAAGCCACCCTAAAGCTGTTTTGAAAAGTGACCGTTTATAATTTTGTGATATATTTTATTATAAAAAATATATTAATTTTTTCTATTGGAAATAAAGCAAAAAAATATTTATGCTGTAATTTTTTAACAATGATTTCTAATGTGATAAAATTTATTTTATAAATAAGTGTACACTAAATAGATTCAAAGGAATGCCAGAGGAATTTCAAAGTCTTATGTTTTGATTTTATATACGAAGTTATTGAGACCAGAATGTACAAAACAAATTGAGTACGGATTCTTATTTATTATGGTAAGATACAATTTATGTACATTTGTTTTGTTAAATAAAAAAAAATCATTGATAGAGCATTCCAGAAGCGGTTCAATTCAATTGTGAAGAAATGAGAACGAAATGAACGAAACATACTAAAAACTCTTTTTTTTTGTTAAAATCCAGACAAGCTTTTAACCATTAATATGCAACTAGATTAAATTAGATTAAATAATTTTGGAACGGGGTCTGGCCCCTATATCACAACAACCGCAAATGGGCTTATTGTGATTATTGTGAATGATATTAATTATCTGAGTCTTTAAGGATACTTCATTTAGTGATCATACTCAGTATATTCTTCAATGGTATGCTGAATATCACCAATTGTTCGAGGAACATTGTTTCCAGGCGGTGAAATCTGATACGAGTGAGCCCTTCGCATTTACAGAACAGATTAAATGTACAATTAGCTCAATATCTTTGATTTAGTATAATTCTATTATTATTGTTAGAAATGTTTCGGAAATAAACGATTTTAATCTAATACAATCTTCAAATAAAGTTTAGATTGAAAAATTTTGTAGAGCTAATTTTTTTATTTCGTTTTTTTTAAGACATACATTTTGATATTTCTATCAGTATTGAAAACATATCAAGAAGTATTAATAGATGTAGTGTGTAGATATTTTGAATATGAAGTTATTTAGAACCACACATTTGAATACTGTATACAGTAAATTGACTTCAATAATTGATTGTTGATCAAAACTTTTAATAAAAAATTAATTTTAGTGTTAGCTCTAATATTACTACAGCCTGATAAATATGATTAATGTGACAAAATTAATTGGTATCATGCGGTATGGTATATATATTAGGTATTAAATACTATTGTAAATGTGTTCAATAATTTCAGCGAATCTGATTAGCTAACATAAAATAAATTAAATGTTCTTAAGACAAATATTATTTGTTATCAATCTTATTACAATTTTATCTAAAATACATTTTTTTCTCCATCTTCACCATCTTAGGAAGACTTAGTTTTATTCAAATGTTTTCCATAATATACCGATCCAGCTGGTTTCCTAAGAACATAGCTAATTCATCTACATATTTCTCTTATTTGTATTTTTATAAAATTTTGTTTTGCTGTGAATAATTTTATCTGTTTGTGTTCTAAATTAGAGTAACATAAATATTATTCAGAGATATTTATTTAGAACCATCTGAAGCTTCTGTGTATATAGCATTTGTTTATAACCTGAGTCCAAAACCATGCTTATTAATAATCATAATTGAAATTGACAATATTCTTCCTTTTAACTTTTTTCTTTTCTAACATTCTTCAACAACATCAAATCTAAAATGAAAATTATTTTAGAAATATTTCATTAAAAAAAATTTATTAACAATCGAAATAAATTTTTTTTTCGAATAATTCAATTAATTTTGTCTTAATGTAATTTAATGTGCGTTTTTTTTTTGAAATTATAGAAAAAAGCGGAAACGTAATGAAATTAATATATTTAAATTTAAATATAAAAAAATATTAGAACTTGTAATATCTGAGGTTTCAATTTGCATATCATAATCATAAATAAAATTTATAAGAACGTTTTAAAAATAGAAAGACTTAAGTGAGAAACTTTATAAAAAAAATGTTTATCAAGTATGCAAATGATTTTTTTTTTGTTTTTAATTTCTGAAATAAGTTACAATTAAGTTAATGCAATGTCGAAAGAATCAAAAGATAAAACAAACCAGTAAATTTTATTAATGACTGTTTGAAGAACAACTTAAATTTAAAGTTTAGTCAACGACTCAATTGGCGCCTAAACTGACAAAAAAACTTATTTCAAAAATCAAAAATTATAAAATGATTCCTGAAATCAAATTTGGTGAAGTTAAACTATATTTGAAGAAGAATTTTATTCAATTATGACTTTGCATATTTTTGTTTATTCCTCTTCAAGGCTGTAAAAAGTTTAAATTTCGACTCAACACAAAGCGCAACTCAAAATTTGAGTTAGCTGAAAATAGATTAAGTTAGATAAAATTCTTCTATAACTTCCAACCTGATTCAAGCTCAAGTTAACTAACACATTGAACCAGCTCTTAGATTGAGCTTATAATTGTTAGCTCAACTGTGAGTTGAGTTGAGCAAGAGTTGATTTTAACTCAAATAATCTCAAAATCAAAACAAAAATTTGTTTTTTAATTGTGTAACTACAAACTGTTAAGCATTTGAGTTAAGCTCAATTCACACTCAATTTATGAGCTTGTGTGCGAATGAGCGAATAATTAGTCTAATGTTCTATAACTTATTTAGTCTAGTGTCTTTCGGCGGTGCACCTAATATACAGTGGAAGAAGCGAATTTTATTTTTTACTAGATTTGTTCTATGCGAAGTTATCGCGTCTTTGAATTGCATTTATTACATGCATTTCTACCTATAAAGTGGAACATCCTGTATCACTTCCATCTGCAGACACTCTACAGTATTTTGGACTATTTTAAACTATCAGAAATAATATCACTTAAATACTCTCATCATATTGAAACCATCAGCATAGAAATTCATATAATAATAACCATTCTATAAATAAAATCAAATTCAAATAACTTCTAATGAAATTTAATATTTAAAGGTTAACTATTAAATCCTTGAATCCTTGATATTAATCGATTTTAATTTTTTAATGCCTTAAAACATTTTCTAAAAATATAATTCGAATTCTTATTTGAAATTAGGAAAAATTTAGATCAATGCCAATTATAAAACGAATTGAATGTTATAAAAACACCACATGCAAATTAGAGAAAGAATTGAATTACAATTATGTTGTACATGTCACAACTAACCTTAACATAAAAAAAAAAAAATTTCACCCAAAAAAAAAATTCCAATCTTTTAAAAAAATTATCTTTTAAAATCAACAAGATAAAAAAAAAACAACATTTCCAAGGAAATTTGTTGCAAATTTAATTAAACACAAAATTTAATTAAACAATTACCATTTAATTGATGGAGTTGTATTTGAAAAGTTAAACAAAAAAAAAACAATGTTTCCTTATCAAAAAGATCTTCATATTCATAGCAATTGAGAGAGTTCTGCAATTCATATTTTCCGAAATTTATTTAGTTTTATTGTTTTTATACCCCCCAAAAACATTTTTCGAATTTTGAATTTTAATATTTCAACTTTTTTGTTTAATTATTCCAAATCTATCGATTCAATTAATTTGCTATTCAATATTTTTAAATTGTGTTTTTTTTTTGTATTGTGCTTTGATTCAGACTTTAGATATCTACCAAAAAGAAAATTTCAATTGACTAAACAAATTTGATTATTTACTCACTCCCTCTTCTATTCTTTTAAATTCCATGTCAATAATAAATGATCGATCACTGATTTGGTTGATAATAACTATAACTGAATTATGATCATTAGAATCATCTGATGAATATATATATGAGGAAAAAATTAATCGTAAAAAAATTAATTTTGTATTGCATTCCTTCTCTTATTCAACTTAAAATTATAATATCGTAATATGAATTGCCTATAATAAATATTTTTTAGTTTTATATATGTTAATTTTATCCAAATGTTTTGAAACGCAAACCCATATTTTGTAACGAAATTAGCTTTCTTTTACTACAAAAATAACATTTAATCAATTGAATCTTTGATTTATCGATCATCAATTCCGCCATTATTAATTTGGATATTTACAACTTTACTCAATGTATTTTTTTACGCGTTATCACTTACGATTATCGACGATTACTTAAATACTTAACTTCTATGTGACTTGACTTAAATTCTTCTTGAAATTTCAAGCTGTGTATTCGATAGACAAGCTTGAGTTTGACATGTGTATTTTTGTTGACATAAATTTTTCGCCTATAAATTTGTAAAATTTTCTATAAGTTTAAAGATATATAAAAAAATATAAAAAATGTAAAATTAATTTCTTTTTATTTATTTACTCTTTTAAATCTTCTAATTTTTTAAATTCACTTTTAAATTTTTTGACATTAAATGTCAACTCAAGTTTTCAAGCTTTTAAGCTGTGTATTCGATTAAAATTTTCAAGTCAAGTAAGTAAATTTTTGTGGTTGGCTTGAGTGAAGCTGATTTCACAAAATTAGCATATACATGATATTGAAGCTTTCTTGAAGCTTACTTAAAGCTATCATGTATACCAGGTAGATTACCCAATAAACCAAATCAAAAAAAAAATTCCAATAAACCAAAATGGTAATATTTCTGTTTTTGTATTCATCAGTGACCACACAAACAAACATTTTCCATTTCCAACTCTGGAAAAAGAACATACTTTCGTTTTGTAAGCAATTAAAAAAAATATTATTTAAAAAGATTTTATATTTTCCATTCTAAATAGAAGATTTAAAAGAGATATTTTAAATAGATATATTCTCAAGATATTTGTATCGTAAATTTTTTAATACAAAAAATTAAAAAAATGGAGTCGATATTTTCAAAATGTATGCCTAATTATGATAATATTTTTGACGCGGACCAACTCCTCCAAATTTTGTTAGTGATGTTTTCAAACCGTGTTCAAAATAGTATCTTTAAGGATTCACCAAATTCCGTGCAAGAACAATAGTAAGCTTAAAGAATATGTCATTTCAATCGACATTTTTAAAATTCTACGCAGGATTCTTCATAATGAATTGAGTTATATTCTATAATATTGTAGATAGTACCAAGCATTAATTAAGAAAATTTTGTAAGATACATTAATTTATTTACAACACATTTAACCCTTTTACTATATATGTACATTATAAAAGACAATTGTATAAGATCAAAGTACCTTAGAATATTATTTATTTGTGCTCCATATTGTATAAGAAAATAATGATGGTAAAAAGTAGTTTTATTGCATTATAATTCGATATTGAAAGGGTTAACAGGCTTAATAAATGATAAAATTTTAATTTCTCTTAAATAAGAATCAAAACATGAAATTCGGTACACTATTAATAATATCAGTCCCAAAATCTAATATAGCATAAATCAAACAAAAAATTAATTAAAGGTAATTCATTCTACGTCTTCATACATAAAAATATTAATTACAATTGAACAAAAATAATTTTCTACAATCGATTAACTTTCTGTTGATTTTTCTCGATCTCACATCGATTTTTAAAAACAACAAAACATAAATCTTTTGTTTTCGTTTTCCCCTACATCTTCAAATATTGAAATTCTATACTCAATAATTTGACCTCAGTACATGACGTTAATTCATATCTTTGCTGCATAATGATGATGAGCGTTACCAATGAGTACAAAATATTTATTGTACTCGTACATATATATATACATAATACATATATATATATTCTAAAAATATCACTTTACAAGACCAATAGGAAATAGGAACAAAATAAAAATGACACAAAAGAACGCACGTATGAATTTAAGGTTAAAGTGTACATTGTTTTATTGTTAAAGAAGAATCGTGAACTTATGAGTTTCCCTGAATGAAAAACATTTCAATAAGATTAGATTTAATCTTTAGTTTATAATAATAATAATAATAAATAAAATAATTTGCAATTTCCGTAATAATCTCACTGATATATATACGTATATATATACATTTTAGAAAAGCATATTCAATGAAGTTGTCAACAATTCATGTTATTTGTTTGGTGTGAAAATTAATTTATCATAATTAAAAATCAAAATAGCTCACAGTAACTATCTCATTATTTAACAAAATAATTATTTTTTGAAATTAATTAATTAATTTTTATAACAATCGAACATCCAGTATACAAACAATGCAAAAGTATAATGCTAACTATACGATTGTTCAGTTATATTTCATTTTGTTAGTCAATGAGAGTACTTTTAACCAACTATCAATTTTAGATATAGACTTCCTTCGCCGATCTAACCGTTATCATATCATGGTGAGGAAGTTCAGTCAATTTTTCCGACTTATGTGATATAGAAGAAGACAATACAAAAAGACAATTGTGTCTTTTAAGGGATGTGTTGAGGAATGCACGTTTACATTCTCCAAAAAAAAACCGATGAACTAGATACTAATGTATATATAGACCAGAACAAAATACATTTACAAGCGTAGCGAAAGACATAAACCACAAACTATTTTGAATAAAAATAAATTAAAAATTCTTGCTCTGAGCATGTTGGAACCCGCAAACTTTTGATTCAAATGACATAACCACTAAGTCATAAAACGGGTGTGCCTCAAGGTAATATTCTGGGTCCCATACTGTATTTGTTCTACACCAATGATTTACCACAAATGGAAAATATAACTGTGGCTACATTCGCTGACGATACTGCGTTGATGGCATTAGGATCAAATATTGACGAGGCTACAAATAAATTGCAAAGAGCAAGCGACAAGCTATACGTCTGGACAAACAAATGAAAAATTAAACTCAATCAGCTAAAATCGGTACATGTAAATTTTACAAATAAAAAATTAGAAAATCAACCATCGGTAAATCTGAATGGGGTAAATATACCCCAAGAAAACAATGCTAAATACCTAGGAATGACATTAGATGTCAAACTTAGATGGAAAGAGCACGTCAAAAAGAAAAAAATTTAGCTTGAAAATAAATATAGAGAAAGGTACTGGCTCTTAGGTCGAAATTTTAAATTACCTATACATAACAATATTTTGTTATATAATCAGATAATCAAACCGATATGGTTGTACGGCATACAAATATGGGGATGTGCCAAACGAACACATGTATTTTGGATACAAAAATTACAAAATAAAGTTTTGCGCAACATGATAAATGCCCCTTGGTATGTTCGCAAAAGTGACTTGCACAGAAATCTAAAAATTCCTTGAAAAAAAAACAAAAACTAAGCCATAAAGGTCGGTATTCTTTTTTTACTCTTTTTTTTATTATTGCTATATTTAGTTAGTTGTTATTGTTTTTTTTTTTTTTTGATAAGCAACAAGTTGAATATTGCTTAAACCGATTCAATGTCCTTTTTCTCATAGTCTAAAAACAATAATAAAATAATTGTAAAACAAAAATTAATTTAGTTAGGTGCTTGAGTACTCAAATACACCTACAAAAATGTACAAAAAAAAAATGTTATTGTTATTATTTTTGTATTTATTATTTTGACTGCAACAACTCATCTTCAAATTTTAAAATGCATTTTTCGTTTTTATTTGTAGAAACTAGAAATTTATAAGTAACCTCAAAACAAGAAAAAAAAAACAATTTTGGTAAACGAAAGGAAAATAAAGTTTTTCTTTATTGCCTCTTTTTCCTTGGAGTTCAATGGCTTTGACACTGAGTCTATTTACAATTTATGTGCTATATTATGTGTCATATGTACTAGAATTATTTATATACACAATACATTGTATATATAAGTTAGATGTATAGTATATTTAATATATATATATATATATATATATATATATATAATGTATATATATATATAGTAGATAAATGTATAATGTATATATTTCCTTATATAGTAGATTTAAATGGCAAATTTTGTAAGAGACATAAATTTATGTCATGCAATAACTGATTAGTTGATTTCATTTCTTGTTTTTCAATTTCAATTTCAATTTCATTTCATTTTATTCGTTTCATTTGTTTTTGTTGTTGTTTGCTTGTTTTTATTTGAAATTTGACATTAAATGCACGATTTTTTTTTTGCTTTTTTTTTTGTTTTTATTTTGGAAAATTGTTTTCGATTTTTAATTTTAGGATTTTTTTATTGATTATTTTTTGTGGGTGATAAAAGTTTTTGTTTTTTTTTTGTTGTGATTTAAGTGAAATTAAATGAAAGTCAAGTTTCTTGTTTAACTGTGGGAATTTATTAGGATTTAATTATTAAAGCAATTAAGATTTATATTATTAGAAAAGTTTTAAAATTAAATGGAATGTGCGATAAAAAAACTATTTAACTATATTTAAAGTTTAATTATTTTAAAAAATCACTTATTTAGAAGCAACATTGAAAATATCAGGTGAAAATTACTTAATTGAATTAAAACTAAATTTGAGTGTTGGTTAAATTTTTAGCTTAATATTGTGGAAATTTGATGAATAAAAAGGATTCAATTGTAACTTATTATATAGTCAAATCATTGAACTTAATTATTTAATTTAAAATACTAACTATACTAAGTTAAGTATTGTTTACAAACTAACCAAATTATATATTATAATAATATTTAAATTCCATATGCTAACACGGTGAATTTTATTTTGTAATCTATGTAGATATTAAATTGAAGTAGAAGAAGCATATAAAAAACAAATAGAAATGAAAATCATTTATATAGAACAATACTGATGTATTTACAATTTTATTATCAATACATTACTGACTGATTGAACAAATAGTGAACTTAATACGAACATTTTACTTTCTACTGCGGGCGTGTGTTGATCGAACCAATGTAAAAATAATTTACATATTAAAAAAAAAAATAATGCAAAATAATTTTCTGAAGTCTAATATATCATTTTTAATATCTAACTGTTAATTTTAAAATCAGTATGATGTATTAAATACGTTTAACTGGGCAATGAACTCTAGAAGTTCTGTCCATAAAAATTGTACATGTATGTGGTATTAAAGGATTAGCCTACAAATGGTTTGCGGATTATTTAAACAATTGGTCTCAATATATACAAATAGAAAGAAATAAAAGCAGCATAAATGTTTATATTATACATTGATAGCATACAACATATTGGTTTAGAAGCAGAATTCTATTTATTCGCTTATGAGATTTGTATTATGTTTCAAGCGGATAATTATAACAAATTACAAGACGTAATGAATTTTGAACTTGAGAAAATTCATGAGTGGATGATTAACCATAAATTAACAATAAATACTAAAAAAACATACAGCTGGAATGTTCAAAAAAATAGCTAATATATTACCAAATACCATCAAAAGACAAATTTTTTATGCACTATTTTATAGTCATTTGAGCTATGGCATAAAGCTGTGGGGCACGTCGTCGAAAACAATAATTAAAGAATTACAGATTATCCAAAACAAGGCAATAAAAAACGTATATCAACACAACTGGCTAAACAAAACTGTTGTACATAATAACATATTATTAATCAATGACTATATAACTATCAAACTCATACTCCATATTCATAATTTAATTAACGAAACAATCCACACATCCACTGTATTAACGAAGCGTCAAGATCATCACCACATCAACACAAGGAATCAACATTTACTTCATTTGGAGCGTAAAAGAACTGCACAATTTGGTTCATCTACAACAATTTATAGGGGTATTAATCTGTATAATAAGGGGTATTGTATAAATAGAGGTATTGATCTGTATCTGTATAAAAAGATTTAAAATTATTAGATGACAAAAAATTAAATATGAAATTAAGCAAATACTTTTTAAGTAAATATGACGATGAAAATTAAACTCAATTCTTCAATATAAAAAATAAAATGAAAAAAAATGTATGTATATAAACTAATATTAAGTAGTATGTAATACGATTCAAATTATTGTTATTTAGTTATGTATAAATTTCATTATTCTCATCTTTTTTTCCTTTTTTTTTAATTTTGAATTATAATTAGAAGCATTACTTATTTTTATTTTCTAATATTTTGTACTGTTTTTTTTTCTTTCTTTCTTCGTCTTCCTTTAACTTGTTACAAAATTTTTGTAGTTTTATTACTATAATGTCATAAAAGAACTAAATTATTAAATTTTTGAATTAAATTAATTTGTATAGGCTTGAAATGAGAGAAATCTCTTTAGGCAAAGATAATTGAAAATAAATTAAATAAATATGTCCAAACTGATATTATTATAACTTTATATACTGATAACTAGTTTGTTCTTTAGTTATTAGCTAGATTTATGATCAATTAATCAGGAGTGGCATTCTGTATTGTGATAAACGATAGTCACCCTTGTGACAGTCAAAAATGACACTAAAAATTTTTGGTATTCTGTATTGCGATCACTTGAATAATTTAAGAAAACGGCAGCATTTTAAAAAATTCAATTCGGAAATGGCAGCACAAGTGATTTATTAAATGTCAAAGTGTCAAAACAATAGAAAACAAAACTGAAGTTTTAAATTTTATTAGTGCAACAAGTGTAATCATAAAGTAAAATTATAAAAATAAAAAAAATTATTAAAAAAAATAACTTAAAAGTAAATTTCATAAACTAAATTTTCAAATACTAAACAAAAACTTAAAGTGAAATTCATTACAACTAATTTAAGAAAATGAAAAAAAAAAAAAATTGTGTTCAAATTTGATTAAAATTCAATTTCAAACTTATAACTAATTAATATTAATATGTATAGGTACATGTAATTGAAAACCAAAATAAAATTCAAACTTATTAAAAAAAAAAATATTAACACATAATCACAACATTTTTTATTCAGTTCCATTCTTTTTAAATCATTTGCAATTTTAGCGACTTCGACATTTTGGACTGAAAATCCTATCAATAAACTTATTTCTTATTCGTAAACTTAAAAACTAATAATTATTTTATTACACAAATTAAAATTATTACAACTTAAACAAAACCTGAAACATAAAAAACTTAACATAAATCTTAAAAAACAACCAAACTTTTATTTATTTTTATCATGAGTGACACCAAATTAGCTGTCACCCTAAAATCACAAAAAAAAAAGCGACTATCACTGTGACAGTCACCATATAGAATACCAATTATAGATATGCGACAGTCGCAGCGTGATTATCACAATACAGGAGTGGCATTCTGTATTGTGATAAACGATAGTCACTCTTGTGACAGTCAAAGATGACACTAAAATTTTTTGGTATTCTGTATTGCGATCACTTAAATAATTTAATAAGACGGCAGCATTTTAAAAAATACAATTCGGAAATGGCAGCACAAGTGATTTATTAAATGTCAAAGTGTCAAAACAATAGAAAACAAAAATAAGTTGAAAATTTTATTAGAGCTATTAATCAATAAAGTGAAATTATAACAAAACAAGATTATATATTAAAAGAGAAAAAAATTAAAAGTAAATTTTATAAAAATGTTTTTAATAATGTAATTTAATAAAATGTATATTTAAAAAGAAAATAAAATTTATTGCTGACTTAGATACTAAAAAAAACATAAAGAGAAAATCATTTCAACTAATTTAATAAAATGAAAAAGAAAATTATATTCACATTTGAGTAAAATTCAGTTGGAAACTTATAATTAATTAATATAAATATGTATATATGTAATTGAAAAACAAAATAAAATTCAAACTTATTAAAAAAAAAATTAACACATAATCACAGCATTTTTTATTCAGTTCCATTATTTTTAAATCATTTGCAATTTTAGCGACTTCTAATTCTAAAACTCGCATTTTTACATATTTACATTATAATAAATCTTAAAAAACCAAAACATAAAAAATCTAAAAGGTTTAAATCTTAAGAAACAACCAAACTTTTATTTATTTTTATCATGAGTGACACCAAATTAGCTGTCACCCTGAAATCACAAAAAAAAAGCGACTATCACTGTGACAATCACCATATAGAATACCAAATATAGATATGCGACAGTCGCAGCGTGATTATCACAATACAGAATTCCACCCCAGAATTCCACCCCTGTATATATTTTTTAATTTAAGCTCTAGTTTTGATACGAATTTAATATAAGTTTTAGAAAGAATTCGATATGTTCAAAAAATATACTTTAAATTTTTTAAACAAACAAAATGACTTAAATATTATTTATGGTAAATTATATTATAAATAATTATTTGCTGATTGACTAGTTTGCCAGTGTTAGAGACGATATTTAAAGTGCAATATATAAGTGCAAATTTTTTTTTTTGTCTTTGGAGCAAATTAAGTTACAGAATATTATTTACGGTTAACAAAATAATAACGTAAGATTTTTTATTTCAATTTTCCATAAACACTTATGCAATTTGAATATATAATTATAGGAATTGTTTAAAATGTCCTAAAGAGCAAATTCAGTTTCAAATTAAATATATTAGAGAATGAAATCAAGTTTTACATTTTACGAATCAGTATTATTTTTTCCTGAACAGATGAAACAAATTGAAAGATGAAACAGATGAAACGATTTTACAGCAGTATCAGTATGTTTCATTTGTTCATTTGCATTTTACTGAAGTTATGATGTTCCTTTTTTTTAACTGTTTCATTTGATGAGAATAAAAAGGTGATGCAGATGCAATCTCTGCAAATGATAGCAGTTTGCGCTCTAAAATCAGTAAGTAAAATGAATACGTAAAAATGAAACAGTGTAAAAATATATTGTAAAACGATTATAGCGATCAAAAAAACTGTTTTAGTAAAATTTGTTGTCAATTCGGTTAGATTGCATGAGAATTTTTGTTTCTGATAAAATGAAACTGTAAAAAAATGAAACATACCAATTTCAGTGAAATAATTTTGTTTCATATTTTTTGTTTTGTTTGGGAAAATAAATAATGGTTCGTGAAATCATTAAATTTATATAGTTAGGCTGCAGTTATAGCGATCAGCAAAATGATGAAAATACGTAAAAATGAAACAGTGAAAAAATATTTTATTTTTACGGTGAGATGGTTATAGCGATCAGAAAAATTGCTTCCACAAAATTTGTTGTCGTTTCCATCTTACGTTCGTTTTCTTGTTTTGAATTTGAAATAATAAAGAACAGTTGTTCTCATAGTTAAATTAGAAATGAAAAATTGATATGAAAAATTTTATTAATATTACTATTACATATGCTAAGTTAACACTTTGAAGCACTTTGAAATGCAAAAACATAAACCAACTACGCAAATGTAAACAACAAACAAAACTTTTGTACCCTTGACAGACTATACTTCATTATGAAGTTCAACTTAATTATGAAGTAAAGTTTAATGAAGTGGTGACAGATTAGTTACTTAATTAATACTTTTTTTTATATTATTTTATAAACAATAAAAATGGAAAATAAAAAAGTTATTTTGAATTTTAGCTTGTTAAATTATTTAAGATTATTTCAACAATATAAAAAAAAATACAATTAAACTTAAGAGAAAACAGATTTATCATTTATTAAGAATTATTTTGTTGCAAAAAATAATAAATTTTTTTTGGAAATATTCTTTGTGTGAAAAAATCCAATGGAAGGCAAATGTTAATATAAATAAAAAAAAAATTTAAATACTCTATAGTATACGTTGATTGCTTGGTTTAATACGTGGTCATTAAAATCAACTTTCTAAACACTTAGGCCTCTCTGATGAATAATTAGGCCCTGATAAGATTATTTTCTATCAGAATCATAACTCAAAATAATGTAATGAAGTTTTTTTTAGGATAGAACATTATTCTTTTGAAAATTAAATGTTATCTGGATGGTTTTTAGGCATTTTATTATGTATATTATATTATTATGAAATTTTACTTTCAATTATTTTCACTTATTTTTAATTATTTTTATTTTTTTTTCAAAAATAACACTATCATCTTAACCACTTGACCAAAATAAAATAGAAAAATGATAATTCGAATTATAATTCAAAACAAAATATTAAAATGTCAATTCGAATTGTTATTTTCAAATATTTAGATTTTCAATAAAAATTTAGTTTTAAAATTTCCAACAGATGGCTTTTTTCTTAATTTGATGGTAAATGAAGTAGATTTTACTTCATTAATGAACTTCATTATGAAGCAGATTTTCTTCATAATGAAGTATTTTAGTCTAATGAAATATAGTCTGTCTAGGGGTATTAATAAATGTAAATTAAGGTTAGATTGCATCAGAATTTTTTTTTCTGATGAAATGAAACAGTGGTAAAAAAGAAATAGCTATACTTCATTGAAATAATTTTGTTTCATTTTTTTTGTTTTGTTTAGAAAAAAAAATACGTATCCGTAAAATGATAAAATAGCTTTTTTATTAAAATTTTAACTTAAAATGGTACAATTTTGGACAGAATTTGTTTGTGAAAACATTCTTTAGCAAATTCCTATAACTTTTTACTAAAATTTTGTGTCTACGGCGGTTGTAAAATCGAAAATAAAAATTTTACGTATTCATTTTACTGATCGCTATAACTGCAGCCATACTGAAATAAAAGAGTTAGAAAATTTATATTAACATAATTTCTTATCATTAACATAAGAAAAAAAGAGACAACTATTCAAAGCTAAGGAACATTTTTTAAATGTTGCTCAACATTTTTTCTTGTATAGAGTAAGAGTGAAACTTGCGATACCGATTTTGTTCCTCAGGCGGGTGAAAAATTAAGTGAAAAAAGTGAAGTGAAAAAACAAAGTGAATGATGCGATAAGCACATAAATTTAAATACTTAAAATGTTAAAATTTGGTTACAACTCAATTTGTTTATTAGAATATTGTTTCAAATTCCTATATAAAAATACATCCTATATTTATAAAATTCTCTTTATTTAAAAATCTCGTAACGATAAATACTGTCGCAGTAAAATGGAAAACCAAAATTTGACGAATTAATTTTACTGATAAAATTTTACGCTGCTATAACTACAGCCTTATTCTATGTTTTTGAATTTATTAGTATTTTACTAAGTACCACAATTTAGAATTTTTACAAAACATAGTTATTCGAGTGAATTAAAGTAAATTTAAGCTTCTTTAAATTCATATTAACTAACATAATTTATTTATTTTTTCGTGCCCAGCCTTTAACAAATGAGACCTAAATGAATCTTTTTTATGATTATTAGAAATACATTTGTATCGATATAGTTAGTATAAGATAAATTATTTGAAACTATTTTACTGAAACATTCTATTTTTTTTTTTTTTTTGTTTTTAATAACTTATTTTTCTTTTCCACCTTATTTTGTTTGGCAAAATTTAAGAATTTTTATATCTTTATTAAAATTAATGTTTTAATTTTTCACACACCAAACAAGTGGGATTAAATTCTTTAAAAAAAAAAAATTGACTTTTATTTTCACACCAAAAACATAACAATGGAACCTGAGAATTTGTGTTTTTATATTTTTTTTTTATTTTTTGCTTATCAAAAGTCATTGATCTTTGACAATAACAGAAATGAATATGAATGCGTGACTTTACCGTTACTATAAAAATTGAACATAACAATTTTCGGTACATTATTGTATAAAATATAAATAACTATATCAATAGCGGATTTAGTGAATTTCGAGGAATATTATTTTGACCATGACCAGTTTTTAAAAATAATAAAAAAAAAAAATACAAAAAAAAATTAAAATGCATTTGAGATTAGTTTTGGAACTTTTGAAAAGAAAAAAGTTTTTTAAATGAACTGGATTTAGTAGTTGGGGCATTCTCTTAAAAACAGTTATTATAACATTAAGAAAATAAATGTTTTTTACATTACTTACTAATATATTTGTAGTTGCGATAGCAAAAAGACATAACCTAGTGAAAATTACATCTTTTTAGTTGGTTAAATTTTATAAAGTTAAATTTACAACACAGTTAAGTTAGCGAGAGACTATTCAAACTCAGACTTAAGAATACTTTCAGAGTTAAGAAACGTATAGTAATGAAATCCGGAACGAATGCGACATAGAAAGTATTGTTCTTTAGGGTCGAAATATACCACATATGAATACAATGGCAAAAAATCGAGCATTACAAGATAGTATACCAAGAAGGCCTCTCAAAAAATGGTATGAATGTTGGACATCGTCATCACAAAATTGATGAAAACAATTAGAGTTTTTGAATAAAATTTAATTTTTGCAACTAATATCAAACATATTCAATTGATTCAATTTTGTTAAATCAAAGATATTACTGTACCAAAATTGAATCAATGTTTTGTCTTAATGAATAGTTTTAATAAAAGTCGTTGTACAATGATGATGAATAAAAGTCGTTGAACATTGATGAATGTATACAATGAAAGTCCGACAGTATTCAAACTCCTTCCAACCAATAACAGGTGCGCATACCGTATTAATAAGTATTTATAAGATAAACTTAAACGATCAACTTATGATCAATTTAATTTCGTGCGATTCAAGGAGATTGTCTTGACTTTGATCCAGCAAAATTTTGACGAGTCCCATTTTTGTAGAATAATCCCTTTCCAGGTGTTTTATGATCTTTTATTCATTGATGTTGAAAGTTAATTCAGTTTTTTCTAAATTTATTTAAAATTTTTAACACTGTAAGAATGATACATCAAATAGTCATATAGAACCTTAGGTAGTATTGTTTAAGAATGTTGTTGAATGAATGTTGTAAAATGTAAATACTGACATCCAACATTCATATCATCTTTCTAATCTTTTCAATTTTCACCAATTTTCCCACTATGTCATGATCTCTCCACTCGTTCATGATCGTCTAGTACAGTTCAAATGAATAATATTTTGTATATATATCACACATTTTGCCGTTGTTGCCTTTTTTGCAACTTTTAACCACATATTTACATTTAAGCTTTGTATTAAGCAATTTTTGTTCTGTTTTGGGGGTGTCCTTTCTAGCTTCGATAACGTGTATATATATATTAATATGAGCTGAATAGATGTTTTATATGAAGTTTGTATTTTTTTCTACCAAGTATATTACATCCTACAGGTAACCAGATATGAGTAGACCTTTTCCATTTTAGGCATAAATATTTCTATATCATTATCTCAAAACCTTTATCATACCCAAATACTTAAAAGTGCATATATATTTTTGTTAATTTGATTGTAAAAGAAAATAGCAACACTTCTGTTTGATTTTCATATTCGAATTAAAATAAACAATATAATTAAAAAATTTAAACTGAAACTTAACATTAACAGATTAAATTGACCTTCTAGCTAGAATCATACAAAATCACAAATTCATCCCCACAAATGTTAATTTATATTATCAACAGTTTTTTTTGGTGTCAAATTTGTCTAAAATGAAAATCAGGGGGGTCTACCGCGTATTCCGCTTTTCGTAAAACGAATTTCGTATTCGAAAAATTGGTACTATGTAATACGAAATTCGAGTTAAAGTAAGTTTGTCAACTCAAAAATCGTATATACGAATCCGAATTTAAATTTTCGTACCATGAAATACTACTTTCGAATATTCTTTAACATATTTTATTCGAATGGTGTTTTGTTATCGAATGGAGGTAAAACTTTGTTTGTGTTTTAAAATTGTGAGTTATTTAAAAATATAATTATATTAAATATTACAATAACTAATAATATACAAAAAAACTACATTTATATTTAATTTAGTATTTAAAAAAATTTATATTATTTCATATTTGTATGTTTTATAGGTTAGGCTTAAACAAAAAGCAACACCATCTCAATTTAAAATAATTATGGAGTTTTAAATCGAAATACAAATACAATAAAATTGATATAATTTTAAAAATAAAGAATAATACTTTTCAAGATAATAAATATACATTTTCAAATAAATTTAAAGTATGTATACAAAAACATTGCTAACAATTAGAAATTCGGAAACTTACGCTACCAACTTAAATGATGTTTATTTCCTTTTGAATTTGGTACGCAGTACCAATTAATTTTACATTCGAATCACAAATTCGGATTATCGTTCGAATCCGAATTTCATACACGGTAGGGATAAGCAACTGATATTCAAAATAAAATATAGCTATGGAACCGTCTGAGAAGGTTTATTGAAATTTTAGGGAAAAAATAAATAGAACTAAGCGAAGTTCTTACGATATAAGTCGATTACTAGCAGAAAATTTTGATCTAAATTGTGTTTTACTTATTGTTGCCGATTTAGAATATTTTCTTGTTTTTTTTTTTGTTTATACAATTTTGGGCAATAATGTACACAGCCAATATTCAGATTTCTTTACAGCTTTAACACACTATAATTATACCTTATTAATTTCTTTTTACAAATTTAATTTAAATTTGTATTACAACTAGGTATAACTGAGATTGGCCTAAAAACTTATTCGAAATAAAAGAATTTTTACTCTTGATTTATTACAAAATGTTTTAGAGATTTTTATTTTCTATAGATATAATATAGCTGGCATTTATTTCTTTGTCTAATAATTCTCTTTAAAATGCAAATTTTTTTTTTTTTGTTAATAACTTATTCACTTTCAAATTATAAGTAACCGCGAAGGATAGGCATATTTAAATGAAAATTTTAACGTTTTTTTTTTTTTGTTAATACTTATTATTATTTTTTGATTTTGTAAAGATTTGTGATGTTATTCTATTTTAAGAATATAACTTTATATTTTTAAATAATACACGAACTTGAATGGAATTTTTGTGATTTTCATGTCAATTTCAATAATAATAAATGTTTTAATAAAGACGAAATTTATTGTTGGTAATTTAGCATGAAGGTGCTCTGAAATGTTATACTGAAATATAATTAAGGAAATTAATAAAAATAAATAGCTTACTTCCTGAGATTAATTTTGGAGTTTATTTTTAATTTTAATTAATAATTAATTTTAATTATAAATAATATAATACCATTTTTAAAATATAACTTACATTTATTCCACACAAATTAAAGTATAATAAACAAATTTGGTAAAAAAAATAAAAAAGCAATAATAATTAAAAATATAAAATCTCTCTTTGAAAAAAAAAAAAACAAAATTAATTTTTTAAAGTCATTCATTTACAACTGCCACTCACTTCATTCAAACATGGAATTAATGAACAACATTTATTTTACAACAGTTTTAATAGTGAAGTAAACCAAAAATAGTTATTTTTCTTTTTTGTTCGATTTCATTAGTTAAACTTAATAATAATGGTTTCAACTTAATAATAATGGTTAGCTTATTATTAACTATATTTTACAAATTAAGTAACTTACTTTTAAAAATAAATATTCACTGTACATTCTCCTATATATATATATATATATACTTACTTATGTATCTAAATACAAATATTTTTTTTTTCATCTTTTTTTATTTTTGAACATTGAGACGAACCAGTTTATTGACTTAAAAATAACTAGACAAACATAAATCTATAATAAATAAAAAAAAAAAATAATCATCGAAAAGGTCTTAAACAAATCATTAAAACCTATTCATTATCGCACGACTCATTCGATTTGTATTTTCAAAAAGATTGTCTTAAATGTTTACACCCAAAAATGGTTAAACAATGTCGTATATTTCATTAAAATAATTTTAAAACAAATATTTAATATAATTTGATATATATTTTTTTTTATTTTTAAATTTTTTTTATCTTGATATATAGTTATTATTTGTACTATTAAAAAACGTGATAGATTGTCTGACTAAGTATATATATACCAATTCTTTTGTAAAGAACCGGAATGTGTAATATTTAAATTTATATTTCTAAATTAATAGTAGTAGATCACTAAAACATGTCATTTCTTATTGCATATATAACATATAAGTATATTTGGTTCCTTGTAGCCTTAAACAAAAATGTTATCTATAAAGTTGGCAATGTTAAGAAATATTGGCGTTTGACGATGCGGTACGGTAATTTTCAATTTTGAGGCTTATAAAACCATGTTAAGAAAACTGAAAGCAGCAGTTAATTAAAGTAGTAAATAGTATGGAATTATCTATTACTGAATATATACATTAAGTTCTATATTAAAAACTTTTAAATTGTGTTGTGCAGGAGGTGTATAATGTGTATTAATTATCTGATGATAATAATGTAATAACCAAAATCTACCAAAATATTTAAATAAATTTAATAAAACAAACTTAGAGTTTTTATTTTATTCCGGAACCCACTCTAATCTCACCATAATCCTTTTTTTTCAAAAATAAGCTTAATATGGGTAGTTAGTTCAAAGTTCGATAATTTGAAAACTACCTTTGGTCAATTTTTATTATATTAGAGGTTATTGAATTCTAAATATTTTTACTGTTGTACTTCGATTCAAATTCTAGTAGGGTTTGAATTAAAAATCCTTTTTGGCTGTATATAATTTTTTTTATATTTTAACTAATTAAATATATATATATACATGTGCTTATATGTATATAGATCAGAAAGTGAAAATTTTACAGTAGCGCTCATATTCATTCAATTTAAATCCAATCGAAAATTTTATGTGTGTGATTTCCTAAACAACAGAAGCATTAATAGGAACCATTAACAATAGTTGGAATTACTTATGTTTTCTTAAATTATTTAAAATCACTCTATGATTCAATGTCTTAACGATAAGTGTACATAAATAATTATAATAAAACCGGATCACAGCCATATATTAACAGACTGACAATAATTGTTTAGACAGCACCCTCAATCTAACTTAACCAAGTTGCATGTGCAAAAATTTCTCTCTTATCGTTATAATAAATTTTCCAATAGATTTTAAGTTTTTCATATTTACAGCTCAAAACTTTACAATTTAATAAAAAGAAAAAAAACACGGTAACACTTTAACACAGTCCCTTATTAATTTTTTTAACAGCTACTTATCGATCGTTTTTGTTTTTATTCAATACATTTTCTGAATTTTTAAACAATTTATGGTATGCAATCAGCAAGACAACATAAAAATAAGCATAACACTAAAACAAAAAAAAAAAAAGTGCACGACAATCAGAATTGTTATTTTGTTTTTATGGTGATGAACTTGAAGGTTTCAAAACAAATAAAAAAAAAGTGGGTTAATCATTACCAAAAATGGACAAAAGAGTATTAATAAAAAGTAGTAGAGTAAGAAGTTAAGTAGATAATATATATATATATATATATATATATATAGTTTTTTGCAGAATTATAACAAAAATCAATTAGTATAATTTTTATGAAAATAAATATACATATTAGCATATTTAGTTATAAAGCTTATTTCAAAATAATATGACAGGTGTAGGTGGTGTTTAAAAAAAAAAACCATCAGACAGTAAGTTATAAAGTGGACTTTACTCAATTAAAATTAAAAAAAAAATTAATTAATTCACCTATTTTGATTTTGTTTAGAGTTTTGAAGTAGAATTTTAAATATTTTCGATAACTCTTCTTCTACTTTAAAATAATACACTATTGAATGTATGTCGTTACATTTTGCTTTCTCTGACATACATATGTAAGTATAAGTATATTTATATTTACAAATATTTCACTGCATTTAAGAGCTTTTATAAAGGTTTCAAATAATCTACAACTAGTAGCTTAAGTTGTTTTTAACTGTTATACAAATCTTAATTTTCATTAACGTTATATAAATGTTATATTATCGGTTATGTTAAATCTATTGTAGGAAATTAATAATTAAATTGTTATACAAATGTTTACAGTAGTGTTATACAAATGTAATGTTATATGTTATCTTATATTATATATAAATGTTATATTATCGGTTATGTTAAATCTATTGTAGAAAATTAGTAATTGAACTGTTATACAAATTTTTATATTAGTGTTATACAAATGTAACATTATATGTTATGTTATGTTATATTATCGGTTATGTTAAATCTACTGTAGGAAATTAATACTTAAACTGTTATACAAATGTTAGTTTATATTAGTGTCATACAAATTTAATGTTATCTGTTATATTAAATGTAATAGTATTGATATTTAACCAGTAATTATTGAATAGCCAGTCAATAAATGAAGATCGATGTAACTAACCGTTAGATAATTAAGCACATATTACTCATGTGTTAAATAAAGAATAATGTAAGCTACAATTTTTACTCGGTTTTCCAGACGTTCATTCCAATTTCTTGACTTTTTGACATCGTTTAACCATTTTAACCTTTGTCGAACTCTTATATTGAATTGTTTCCAATATAGTATTGTATTGATTATTCGTCTTTAACCACATTTTCTATAATAACACATTCTAGTCCATTTGCCTAAAATAAATTTATTACAACAATAACAATACATTACTATAATACATTAACAATAGTTTGTTTTCCAATTAGTGTTCGTATCTTCTTGTTTCATTTAATTTTTTATTCACCATCGACATTTATTTTGGGACTACATTTTTTCTTAATACTTATGTACTTTTAATTTATTTTTTTCATAATTGTCTTCATCCAAGCTTCGTAGCCGATTGTATTATTTGCTTAAATATATTCTGCTATATTTGAAAAAATGTTCGTGTGTGTAGAAATTTTATTAATTTCTCATAACTTTCCTGTCAATAACCTTAAAAATATACTGAACTCCTTCAATCAATTAAAATTACAAAATTTACAATGAATGAAATTAATACAAAATTAAAAATTAAATTAATCTAACCAGTTTGTTTTTCTTCTGTCTGCTATCTTTAAACTCCTTGCATAACTAATTTCATTAACAGTTTTAATGAAATGAAATTCCTTTCATTTCTATGTCTATTGTATATATATATATATATATTTGAAATCATATAATACTTATATATAGATACTTAAGTATGTGCATATAATTTAATCTTTTAAACGACTCTACTTAAAATTTTTTGCAACGCATAAATTTCACTCCTCACGCAATCTTAATCGTAAAATTTTTGCCGACATTTTAACAAAAAATAATGTTTTTTTATTTGTTTTTGTTTTCAACTTTTTGATTTTTTCTTAATGTTTGCATTGAATTAAAAAAATTTCAAATACTCAATTAATTTACAGTTAATTAATATCCTTGAAATATCCGCACCTTTTTTCATCTATATATATATTTAAGTTGTAAAATCAAAATGATTTCTTATTCAGTACCCTGTAACCTTTTTAGTTTTGTTATAATTACGTTATGTGATATTTTCTTATGATACCGTTATACGTCTTTATGAACGATATTCTCAGCACATTAAACTTTTTTTTATTTTTTTTCTGTACATGACTACTATAACTAATACTTTTCTATATATATAATTAAATCAGTTTTGATAATACTGATAAAATATCAAATTGATGCCAAACTGATAAATGGAAAGCAGCCAGAAACTTTAACTGTTGCCGTAGCAAAATGAAAATTATAATTACTCGATGAACATGGGTTTGCACTCGAAAGTTCTGCTAATTTATTTATTGAAGTTTTTTTGGCTTTGATTTGAATAACTACATTGATTTAATTGTATAACCCATCAAATTGGGAATTATATCTTTTCTGGATACCCTATCATAGTATATTTAGAGCTATATAAGTATTATTTGAAGAATTATTTAACCCTTTAACGGTGTTCTAATACTTAAAGAAAAACTGAAGTCCAAACGTTTCATACATTTGAAATTTTGTGTTCCAAGTTAAATAATGTTTTGTTTAATTAAAGTAACAATGATTTGCCAGCGTTTTTATTTGTTCATTGTTCATAATTAAACTGTTATACAAAAGTTTACATTAGTGTCATACAAATGTAATGTTTATATGTTATGATTTGATATATATACAAATGTTATATTATCGGTTATGTTAAATCTATTGTAGGAAATTAATAATTAAGTTGTTATACAAATGTTTACATTAGTGTTATACAAATTTAATGTTAATCATTTATACAAAAATCTTATAACTAATTTGAATAATAGTTATGTTTGATTTCTAATTATTTCAATTTAGGTATTTGTATAAAAAAAAAAAGTAGACTAGCACTCAATTATAGTTATTCAACCTAAGAAGTGATCAATATTATGTGACTGGCAACTAGTTATTGTAATTAATTACTCATTTATAAATTATTTAATATTTTTATACTTTTTCGTAACACTATCATAGCACTGTGCCACACCACTGCTATAATTAGATCATCTATCAATTTTAAATATTCAAATTAAAAACGAAATATTTGCAATAGTTTCATAGTTTACTGACTACTGTATAGTTTTTTAATTATATATTGGAACATTTTTGTTGTTGATTTGACAAACATGTTATATATCTAAAAGTGGTCAGAGATGCTTCTGTATTTATGTACAATATAATATAAACATACTTTTATTCAATTAAATTTTTATTTGTTATTCCAGTAGTCACAAAGAACAGAGGGAAGTCTATTGTTGTGTCATCTAGTAATTTACTCCCCTTTTTACTTATAAGTAGTTACCACAAAATTTTCCCTCACAAAAAATTTCATAATTTGAACTGGAATAACTGGAATAATAGTAAAAAAATAATATATCGATCGATATATACTTACATTTCTTAACTAAACAACAAACACAACATTTGATTTAAATAGGATTTGACAAAAAAAAATGTTTAGCTAACAATTAGAATATTTTTTTCATCAAAGATGATTCAATAAAGATCAAATCAATTCGATATTTCCAATTTTAAATATTTAACTAACTAAATAAATAATAAATTCATTATTGATAATTCGTTTTACGATCAAATATTTAGTAATGCTTGATTATTTGTGCAATAAATTTTAATTTTATTTCACTTAGGTATGTTTTTGTTTTTACAAGTATTGACAGTTACAGTGAAAAATTTAATCGATACGTTGTCGATTTTTTTTTTTTTAACTTAATGAATTTTACTTCGAAGACACGATATGAACCGAACGATCACTAAACACCTTTAAAAGATTCGGATTAAAAAAAAAATATATATGTACGAATGTACATAGGAATGTTGTATGGATGTGTGTATTGTGCATATGGATATAAAATGGAAAAAAAATTATAAATTATTTTTATTCATCATCATGTCTGCAACAGGTAAACTAACTAACTACCTGTTACTATATTATTCACCTTAAATATTGACCAGATCATTTATATTTAGTGGTGTATGTGGGCAAATTTGTTGACAGTTAAAACTCATATGAGATTTTTAATTTTTTTTTTTTTTTTTAATTTAAAATTTGAGAATGGATTAAATTTTAGAATTAATGCAAAAAGTCTTAAATTGAATTTTTTTTTAATGATGTCAGAAATTTAGATGATAAGACATAACAATATTTATTTTTGGAAAATTTTGTGGAATTGTTACAAAAATGTTTTGAAAGTCAAATTTGATGTTTTTATTCGTATGATAAAACTATGCACATGTACATTATATATTATATTACATGCTGTCGCAGACATTTAATTTAGTGTTATGACAGGAACATATAGATGTAGCTTTAACTCGCTTTTAAGCTAACTACAATTTCAGTGTAAAAATATGCAACTTTGTGTCTTTTGTCAACTTGACTTCAGTCATTGAGTTAATATTGTAATATACTAATAAGAAGCGTATTGAAATATATTGCATTATGTGTTTGTTGTGTGTTTAATATTAAAGTTAGTAAAATGTATTTCATAACTGTTTATTTAATTATTAATTAAAAATATAGGTTAGTCTTATTATTATTTATTATAGTAAAAAAAAATTTAAAAAAAAAAACATCAACCATGCTTCACCCCTACACAAATATAGTAAGTGACAGTTAAATAGAATGTAAAATTATACAAATAAAATTACTTTCAACTCCTGTACCAAATAACTAAAACAAAATCAATCCTACAAATTATTTATTGCTTTAAATCTACTTATATACATATAATCTATTTAATTAGAACGTAAACTTTTTTTTTTTTGCAAATTCCTTTCCAACACGTAAAATTCTATAAATTAAAGTTTGTTACTTTGCAATTCAAATATGTAGATCTAGATCTGTTCATGAACTTTTAATTTTTTATTTCTTTAATTCTCATCGATTTTAAATCTACAATAAATCAATTAAATTTAATTAATTTAAAGACTTGAATCAGAAAAGGCATTTGTAAACGAATTCAAATGAAATAAGTGCAAAAAAAAATTTTAAAGCAATTTGTTTAAAGTTATTTCGAACGCAATTTTAAATTTAACTAAATTTGTGCATTGAATTTATATTATCGGTTCTCAAGTAAAATTATGTGTAAAATAGTAGTTAGTGTTTTTTTCATCAGCTCAAGATCAGAAATAACCATGTAAAAAGAAAAATGTTAATATACATTACTTAGATCAAATGTTGACGAGCCTACAAACTGAAATTGGCAATTGATGTAAATGTTACATAATTAGTATATGAATATGTATGTACATGTTGTATATTATGTATATAGTTATTTTACATAATGATTTAAAAAGAACTGATTGTACCTAACTATTTATAGTTAAGTATAATTTGTTTTTTAAAAAAATAAGCCAACAGTTTTTTTTGACAGTGAACGAATCTTTAAGACTGATGCCTAATCGCTTAAATGGCTGAGATACAATTTGTTATTTATTTTGACTTTCTTAACCACTATTAACTGATTCGTTGCTGTCGGAACACCTTTGAAAATAAAATTTTATATAAAAAAAAATAAACTAATAATAATTGGCATTCAAAATTATAATTTCGAAAACAAGAAATACTTAACTATGTTCACATGATTTTAAATCGTGTATATAGAGGAACGGGAAGTATATATAAGCGTTTTTTACATGATTTTGCACTTTCTATTCGAAATTGTACTATGTTATTAACTATAACTAAGTAGTTATGTGCCGATTTCAGGCTCTTAAATGATAAAAACGGGATTCAATAAAGAATCTTTATGCATTATCAAAAATAAAATAAAACCAAATGTGATTAAAACTAAAATAATCAAACATTAATACTATTTGGTAGGTCAATTTTAAAAATATTAATTACTAGAAAAATATTTGTAAAAATGATAACAAATTAGTCATCATTTTCTAAAAATAATTTTTTTCATTATATATACTTTTTTTTATTGTTTTTGTAACTACTTAACTATATTTTTAATTTTTTTTTTGTACATTTGTAAATGCCTTGTTTGCTAAATAAATAAATAAATAAATAAATTACAGTAACATTTGTATTCATATAAGTATCTGATTTGATTTTTATTTGTAAGTTTTAACTACTTAATTTTGTTGATATAAGATTTTCACTGATTAAGATTTTCTTTGGTTTTTTATTAACTGAGGCACAATTCAATTTACAAATACATAAATTATAAATGTAATCTAAATAATTTATGGATTAAACGACTCAATTGTTGTAAGTAAGTATATGCATTTGATTTTCAATTATGTTCTAAGTAGATTTACATACCTATCTATTAAATGAATATGCATTAGCAAATTTAAATTCAGATTTATAATATATTTATGTAAATAATAATATGCATACAATAGAAAAATTAAACATTAATGGAGTCAAACAAATTATTTAATAATTAATAATAATAATAATGACTAATAATTATAACTAAAAATAATACTAAATTTGAATATATGTATTTCTTTATCTTAAAATCCCCATAACGGTATTTAAATTTTTTAAATTATCAAAGATATTTAGTAGATTTTCAAATAAAAAATTAAATTAAATTAAAATCAACCATTTTTGGTATTGTAAGGTAAGTACAGGAATTACAAGTTGAATTTTAATTTAGCCTTCAATAACTTATTAATAAATATTAAAAAATTTAATTATATGTATGTATTTACTGCGGAGTGTGGATACTGAATTATAATTGAATTTTTAATAAGCTTTTACATAGGTAAAAAAATATTTACAATATTATTTACAATATTATGTACTGAATATACCAAATTGTAGTTATGTCCTTTTGTCTGAATAATGTCTTATCACTTTAATTTTATTTGTTTGCTTGTTTTTAAAATTAATCGCATAAATGAATACGTACACATACGGTTGGTTTGTGAGATAACAATTAACTAAACTACTGCATATTTACTTACTTAATTACCATTAAAAAATATTTGGAATAAATTTTCTCAAAACACATTGAAAATTATACAGTTATTAGGTTTTTCTTGCCAATTCACCTATTTAGGGTATAAAGTTGTAAATAGCATAAATAGTTCAATTTTCTGATTCTAAGATTGAGTTCGCTATTTAAGAAATAATGAAGAAAATAAAAGAATTTTTACAACATTTGTCACAAGCGAGAATCAAAATAGCTACTTTTATTTTAGAGATCACATGACATAACTTCTACACTGCAGTACTTACTACACCTAAGTTATTAACGCTAGCAAAGCAATTCAAATCTTGACTAAACTTATATAAGTCAATTAAAATTTTGATTAATAGTCATACAATTTTAGTTAATTTCAGTGGCAATCAATTTATCACTCAACTAAAATGTTGGGTCCACTCATATCTTCTTGGAATTATTCTACTTATGGATACCTTATCTCGAAGTTAGAGCGGACTCAAAGAGTCAATATTATGTTTTGAGAATAAATTTGCATTATGTGTAGCGTGAAAATAGGTATACAATCACAGCAAACACTAAATTAGAGTACTTAGGTAAATATAAGTACATAGTTATGTATATTGTTTATAAAATATTAGGACACAAGAATAATGCATATGAAATAACTGAACTTAAAATGATTGGGTAAGTAATCTACGCGATATAAATGGCTGTTTACAGTTTAATTGTGACTCATGGGTTTCGGTCATTTCAATTGTTTATTCCAATCCAACTGCTTACTTTATATTTTATAATTTGAAAAACCTTAAAGTATGTAAAGTTAGGTAGAAAATTCAAATATTTTTCAATTTAAAACCACATATACATAATTATTTATATATTTACTGCATACATAAGTAGATACCTACCAATATGTTATTTAATAATTTTTTTTTCTAAGCTTTTTTCAAACAAAATTAATGAGAAATATTCACACATGTACTTAAATATAGACAGATACTTACCTACATTTTGTATTAAATTTAATGTTTCAGGGTTTCAGTAAGACAATATATTTAAATAAAATTAATAATAAAATCCAAACATACATATTTTAATGATACATATAACTATATAATATATAATATATATATATATATATAGATGTGTCTAATTAAAAAAAAAAACAAATTGTTATAAGCTCAATATTTAATGTATTATAACTTCCCGCCATAATACACATCACAAATAATATTTGAATTTTAGTTAGGTTTCAAATTTAATTAAATTTGTTCTTATAAATAACTATATTAATTAAAGATTAAAGTAAAAAATTAAAAAAAAAAATTAAATTTAATTATATACCTCTAACTGTCCAGTTTTCTGGTAATCCAAGTGATTTCCAATCAAGAACTAATTCACTGTTGGTAGCCATATTACTTTTTTATTTTTATTATAGGTAGATTGAAATAATTAATTTTTTTAATTATTTATACCGTTATTTGTTGAATAAAATATACACACAATGTACATAAACAAAAAAAAAAAATCTATTTTAAACACGTGCAATCAATTAATAATTTAGGTACATAGCAAATTATTTTTTAAATTTTAACACTTAATTTAATTACAAGTACATATTTTTAAACATTACATTTAAATTTTGTAAATATTCACATTTTTAATAAAAATACACTTTTAAATTCTTATTTTGAAAAACTAATATGAAACCTATGGCTATTTACAAAAAAATTGCAAATCAAATTTTAAAATACACAAAATGGCACATCATTACATTTCATTTAAATCAAACATACTTATTTTAAAATTGAACTTTTTTATTTTATTTATTTGAAATCATATTTTAATTTTTTATTTGCATAAATACTTAAAACAAAACACAAAACTTTAATCAATCACCACAAATATAACTGACAAATAATGACAATTACGTCGTTAACTATTTTAATTCGAAAATACTACAGTTCAGTCATCATAATTCGAAATTCAAAAACAACAAATTAAGCTGCTGAAATGATGCACCGTTGCATCATCCAACATACTTCAAGAGTAAAAAAGACAAAATATTAGGAATGAAAACAAAAATTAAAAAAAAAAATAAGAAAAAAAAAACAAAAATTTAAAAATGACAATCCACCAAAAACTAAAACATTTAAAATCTGTCCACAATGATGACTACCCGTTCGACAATCGACAACTGATTTTTAAAAGATTTTTATTTTGTTTTCTGTTTTAATTGTTTTATTTTGTTTCTTCTTGTTTTGAAGTTCTTTTAAGTGATCAGATGACTATAAACGCCGTATACGATTAGCAAAATTCATTTCGATTTTCAACTAAGTATTTATAAATGTAATTAAGAACTTTAGCACTTGAATTAAGCGCTAAATATTTTTTCTTATTTTCGTTTTTAAATAAAAATTTTTAAATAAAAATTTGTAAAATGTCCTTAGGGTCATAAATGCCTAATGAAATGCCCAAAGGCAAAGAATTAGGAGACACGGGCCCTGTTTCCACGAATCAACATGATGAGGGCTTTCGCAGACGTTTCATACAATCATACCCTACAAACAAACACATTTTGTATACTGGATTTTCTGTATTCACAAAAAAGGTAGTATTCAACCAAAACATTTTTGTTGAACGTTCATCACACACAAATACATAGATAATACCAAATAAAATTTTTGAGTAGGGTTAGAAAATTTTATGTATTCTATTCACTGTATTTATTCTTGTTTAAATAATTTTTATTTAGAAATGAATGAAATTTTTCCACAAACATGGATAAAAAACATCTCAGTGATGACAAGTGAAAACGTTAAGTGAAATGTCATCATGATGATTCAGCATGCAATGTCATCATGAATATTCGTGGAAACGGACCCAATGGAAGAGATTGTAAAAAAGTGACCTATGTTTTAGGTGCATTCCTCTCTTTTTATGCTACATAGTATTCATGTCAAGTTTTGTCAAGTTTATGTTTATGCTTGTATTATGCTTTAGTACTAGATTTAAAAATTTCAAAAATCCATATGTTATACACAAACTGCTACATTTTCAAAATTTCAACAAATATTGATATTTTTTTGTGTATCAGTTCTCTTCCACATCTGCAAAACATGAAATGTTTACTAAAATCACAAAAAACTTAAAACGTGCATCAATACACACCTTTAGCGGGGCGCAGTCTAAACATTCATTGAACGAGATGTATTTTTAACGCAACGTAGTTGCAGAAAACAAAATAACTAATTAAAAAAGAAAACTAATTAACTTAAAAATGAAGCAGAGAAAATGGTGTGAAACAATTATCCTTATTATAATAGACTAGGCGATGCGACACACATGAGTACAATCGTATCATTTGAGTATGAAATTAGTATCATAATAGACTTAAGATACGATGAATGAATTGAACCGGCATCACTTTTTTATTAATACAATTTAGTACAATTTCAAATGTCAGTTTCTCTATTAGACATTTGTTTACATTCTGAATTGGAATTTTTGGGTTTATTAAACCAAGTTAATAAAATTAAAATATTAAAAAATAAAATAAGATAAAAAATTTAACAATAGGTTTGTATGTTTACTTATATTTGCAAAAATTTGCAAATTAAAGAAAAAATCACGTGATCATAAAATTCTGCGAGAATAGTTAAAAATATTCTTTTTTACAAAAAAAAACAGTAAACATAAAATTTGCATAGATTTTTCCAAATTTCATGTCAAAAATAATTGATTTTTATTTTATGCGATTTTTTAAATTTGAATTAATTAGTAGAATTTTTTTGTAGAATTATTGAATGTTTTTGTTGAAAAAAAATTAAATTTAATAATTTTTCTTGAATTTGGTCTTTTTATCAGTAAAAACTATGTAACCTATGTAAGCTAGTTGACAGGTTAGGTAGACAACTTTTTATTTAAATGCAAAATATTTGCTTGACATTTAAAACAACAACGAAAATTTGACAACACTTTTTAAAAATAGAAATTTTATTTGCTAACATTTATTTGAGAGAGAGTTTTGACGTTTTAAGCTCTAAATTCTCTTAAATTTCTTAAAAATTTATAAAAAGCATGCAAATAAAAAAGTAAACAAACAAGAATTTGGTTAACGCGTAAATTTGAATAAATTTGCGAGTTAACATACAAACCTATAATACTTACATAATTGTATTTATTTATTTATAGAGGTTTAAGTTTTATTATTTTTAAAATTTTACTTTTATACTTAAGTACAACAACAAACAAAAATTTTAATATTTTAATTTTTCATTTACAAAACTTAATTTCTTAAGTATAAAAGTATTTAACAATACTATAATTTTTTAAAACTAGCATAAAATTATTTTAAAACTTTAACTGTCGCCATAATTGAACACGATTAAAATATGTCAAAATTTTCGTATTAGATTTTTGCCTAAGCGGAATTATTCGTAAAAAGTGTAATATGATACCAAAATGTTGTATTTATCGCCACATAAGACAACCGTCATTTTTTTAGTCTCTTATAAATTATGATAGAGGTGAGGTGAATGTGTCGAATGGAATCCTCAGGGTAACAGTCATGTCGCAAGACACAAGGAAAACGTTGAGTATTGTTATCTTAGCCGAAGCCAATATCCAACGTAGAACTTGACCGCAAGTGAACAGGTTAGTCGCAAATAGGAAACAATTATTTTTTTTCATTTTCATCCTATGTTTCATTGATCAGACAATGATAATAATAATTAATGTATATTAATATTTCCTTTAAAAAACTCAAATTTTGAATTTTGTTCCTAGATTATTTAAATATTTTCAAATTTTTATTTTCATTTTGCATTTTAATGACATTTTGAAATTCCTTAACATAACTTTACCTGTCAACCACAAACATTTCAATAAAAATTACTTCACATAAATCTGATATTTCACAATTTATCCATTTATTAAAGTTAAATTTATTTCTTTCACATCATATCAAAAATTTCATTTCAATTAGCCGTACATATAAACATAATGTACATATTTTAATGTTAAATAACAATGCGGTCCTAAATACACCTCCATAATAATTGTAATGTTGAATTTATTTACTTTTAAAGTTACATAATATACATACATATAACAAATAACCTGCCTGGCTGACAATTAATAATTTTAAGTTCATAAATTTTATTTAAATATTTTTTTTTTTATTTGTATGTTTGTATATTCTTGTTCAACGTTGTTTTAAGTGTTTTGTATTTTTATATGTAAATATTTTTTTTTACAAAAACAACCACGCGTTCATCAAGTTTCATTCATTATTTTTGTTCATTTGTTTTGTTTAACATTGCTTACATACTCCAGCTTTGATCTGAGATTTCTAAAAATTACAATACCATGTTATAGCTTGACATAATAGGACTTAGAATAACACTAAAATATAGTTTCTTCCAAAAATGTCACATAATATTAGAATAAAACCGTGTCAGGGACGAACGGTTGATAGAAGCAATGTTAGCATTGGTTTTATTTGTTTAGCAACCCAAAATACGAATAAATAGATAAAATAAAATAAAAAAAATAAAACATAAACTGTTAAGTCTCTCCTTTGTGTGATATTGCTTAAGGGGGTAGTTAGATATGTAAATGGCAGTGGTTTTCAATCCTGCACATTTAAAACAAAGATAATTTTTTAACTGTAAATAGCTGAAGTGAGTGAATATAAATCATTGTATTTTATCTATTCGCCTTATTGATAACCTATGTAAAAAATTTTACGTTGGTCCAAAAAACAAAACAAAATATCGTATTGTCGGAGTACTTATTCCATTTAATAGATATCTCTATGAACTAAAATCTATACAACTCCGACTATACAACTAAAATCTCTATGAACGAATGAACTAAAATCAATACAACTCCGTCTTTCAAATGATTAACAAGAAAGAGTATACATACGAGCCCATCCCTACTCATTGAAAATTTCTACCTGAATCTCAAAACTGAATATAAAAATTCGTTTGTGGAAAAATTTACTCGAATATGGAATCAAAATTCAACAATCTATCCCACATGCAATCTCCTGAAACTCAAGAAGAATATCAACAACTTCGTTCAGAATAAATGGAGTGAGTGTATGGTGAAGGCGTTTTGTGCAATGAATTACTACATATGCACCCATTTTATGTCCTTATTACTATTCTTATTGGAATTATTTTCATATTTGATTGTAGTAGAAGATCCCTTCCTTTCGATTTCGATATTAATTATAAATTTTTGGAATTGATCACATGGCAAGACATTTACAATGACACTAAATTCATTACCTTTACTAAATTATTTTTTTCGAATCGTCACTGTTCTCCATACATAAATATTGTAATATTATTCATAAACATTAAACAGGTAACAATAGAATCATTATGTATGAATGTTTATGTATAAGAACGCAATTCTTAAATAATAATAAAATTATGAATACAACTGGAAGTTGGAATAAGAACAACAAATGAAAAAAAAAAATTAAAAGCTTTAATTTTGTTGCATTTTAAATAGGAGCCATTTATAGAATGAAATCAGAAACTGAGATTTACCTTTTCTAGAATATATGAACAAAAAAAAATATTTAAACCCTTCTTTAACCGGTCTACAGGGTAGTTTAAAAATTAACTATAAATTAATTTTTTGTTCTAAATGGGACGAATTAATTGCTGGTCAGTTTACGAAATATCGGTTGGTCATAATAATTGGTCAAAATAATTTGGTTGATCATAATTTGACAAGTGTTGTAATTTTTAACAATAACATATTATGCTCACAATGTAGGAAAAAGTTAGATTGGTTGGGTATGTATTATGTTGTTAAAAAAAATACATTTGACCTTATTAGACGATGTCAGCAGTCATCGTTAATATAGATCAATACTACATCAGCTTGCTATTACAGCGTGGTCATTTCGATTTTAATTTTAGCTTGTTTTGCTTGTTCTTGTCTATGGATTTGTGAAATACATACCGTGTTGCACATAATTTTTTATCTGCAAATTTCCTCTCGGTGTCAACACAAATATCCCCACCACAAATTTAGTTTGTTTGCAAGAGGGTGAGAGACAAATAAAAGAAAATACATCAGTTGACACCATCTAATAAGGCGCATTGTCCATAATTAATATTATTTTAATATGTATTATGATGAGTTCGTTTTCAACAAAATGTTAACCGAATTCTGGAGTTTTAAATTGTTTGCGTTCATTTCTCGAAAAAATGTTGAACTAAAAAAAATGCGTGTTCGTTTCTAAAAAAATTCTGCATTTAAATGTAAAATTTTTTAACTTTAAATTTTCGACGGTTCTGCATTTTGGACATGTACAATCAGACAACATAATAAAAAAAATAAAAAAAATGTCAAATGTCAATATTTTAATTAGACTAGTAAAACATAAATAAAAATGTAACAGAATGCAGTAGTAATTTCTGAGATAAATTTCATTCAATCGCGGCCTTTGATACTTCTTCATCTGCATCTGATGAAGAGGTTTTTATTAATAAAAACAAGATTAAATAAAAAGGTAGTGTAGGAAACATGAAGAAAAAATCTAGGACTTTTTTTGTTCGTTTGTGAAATGAAAAGAGCGCAGAATATGTATTGTGTTTTAAAAGACGAACTGTAAAAATATTGCATCTAAAAAATAAGATTTTTTTCGACCATTAGTTTAATTTTAGGACTATTAGTTTAATTTTAAAAGTTCTAATTTCTGAAAATTGTTATTAGTTAATTTTTTTAATATGTTAATGTCTTTAATTCTTTACAATTAAAGACATTAACATATTCGACGAATTGCGAAAATTAAAATAAATTTAATAAATTGATTTTTGCATCATTCTGTACCTGATAAACTTTAACCACAAAACAAAATTACTTTGAGTGACATTTTTCATATATGTACATATAAATGTATTCAAATTCAAATTTTAGAATGTTGGACACCGTGAAAAAAAAAATTGGAATATTTGAGATTTAAGAACAAACAAACATATTTACATAAGCGAGTATGTTAATGATATTAAGGTGGTTTGAAGAAAAATATTAAATTATTAAAAAGGTGAAGTAAATGAATATAACTTTGGATTAAAAATGAATCGATTTTGAAAACCTGTTTTTTTTTTTTCATTTTTAAAGCAAAAAATGATTGTCGACTAAACTTAAATAATATGGAATGTGAATAGTTTGTAAATTCGGATGGGGAAACTTGATCTAGTATAAGGTGCAAAAATCATACATTAAAATTATTAATTGTGTAGATTTATACACAACAAGTTCTAACATTATTAAGACAAATTAAGTCAAAATGTAGGAGTAAACACTCTGTTTTTTTTTAATATAAAAAAGTTTTACAACAGACAAATAAACAAAATTTTAATTAGCTTTATGCTAATTCTTAACCTCTCATTTTGTACTAACTGGGGCGAATCCTTTTCGAGGAACTTTGATAAAAAATCGTACTCAATAATTCATTATATGAATTGTTTTCCATCATTTCAATTTATCTTGGACACTATACATAATAATTTTTTATTGATTTTATCTTAAACAACAACCTCATACGTAATAATGTATTAAAAACAAAAAAAATTAAATTTAAATCGGAGGTGTTATTGGGGCACTTTGATAAATGATACCAGGGGGTGAAATTTTAAATTGAAATTTCTAATTCAAAATTAAAAAACTTGAAAAAATATTTGGTTTCGCCACGTCTCCTTTTAAATATCTATTCTATCATTAAAAAGAATAATCATCGGTTAATAATAAAAATCGGTTATATAAAGCGAATAAAAATTGGTTGTGCAATGGTTCAGGTATTTGTACTAACACAAATTAATAATATATTTACGGTGGGGTTCAATCTCAAAGCAAAATTTATTGAAAAAGTTATCGTCAGTTCTTGTATGGATATAATTTATCTGTATATATTAATTTGTGGTACAAATATACTAACCATAATACTAACAATCTATTTACTAACTGTAATAAAATTTTGCAAAGGTGCCTACATTTACTTCGGTATTAATTTTCACTGTATACATGCTTCATCATTAACTTCTTCACTTTATTTTACTATCATTTATTCTGATGATTTAATTCAAATTATTGCAATGAAATTTATCAATCGCCTTCTTCTTCTTCTTAAAAGTATATTTGAATGACTAAGTACAAAAACTTTCGGCTTACATTTTTCGGCCCGACAAATTATGTATACACACAGCTAAAAAAAAAAACTAACTGCAGTTTGTGTAATAATATTTCAGTAACGATAAAATATGTAGTGTAGCGACCAAAAAGTGTAAATGAGCAGCAAATTATATATTTTAACGACAAAGATTAAATAAGTGATTATAATATAATAATAGCGGTTTTATAATACCGACGACAGAAAGATGGCTATTATTCCATTGTTTTGTTATGTTTTTTCAAACTCCCGCTCCATATTAAAATTATAAACTAATAACTCCTAGTTTTGTCGGGCCACATATTATCGTTTATCTTATCATTTATGTTGTAAAAGATATGCCGTTCCAAATATCTAATATGTTTGACCAAGTACCTAAACTGTCGTTAGTTTTGCTTCTTTTGTCATTGAAATTACCACCTATACTGGCGGGCTATTAAGTATATATTCCCCATAAATTTTTGAACAATTACACAGCTCTAATTAAAAATTTAAAAAATGTTAAAACAAATAAAAATTGTCGTGTAGAAATTCAGACTTGTCGGGCTGAGTACCTACATATTTTGGCGTGGAAAATTTGTCGCGAACATTTTTGAAATTGTCGGGTTGGGTACATTATTCTCCGTATACCTAATTTGACGTCCTGAAATATATTCCCCAAAACTTTCTATATTAAATTTGACATGTAGCTATCATTTACCTTTACCAAGTATTTATCCTCTATCGAAATTTTAACATTCTGTTATGTTTAAAATTATTTTCGAATCTTATCTACCATTTGCCCTCATCAGAGTATATTCGATATACCACAGCACATTTTTTTCCCGAATTTTGACATTCGTCATCTTTTATCTGAAAATGTTGTTTAATTTGCAAAATAACTCATTTATATTATGGATATATGAACTTTTACTATATACAACATACATGCTTTACTATTAACGGTTTATGATTTTTATTGTTTATCTTTGAGATACATTTTGATGTTTTTTTTTGTGCATTTTTAAAATACGAGTTTTGGAATTGGAAGAAATCAAAGATAAAAAAAAAATAAATAAAAAATTCGTAAAATTATTCTAATTTTAGAAATTTGAAAACTGTACTCTAAATTCAAAAATACATACGTACGTAAGTATACATACATGTATATACTATGCATATTTAGATGAACTATATTGTTTTTTTTTAGATTAGATTTCTATAACAAAATTTACATAATCTATTTCTCAGCATAATTTTTTTTTTTAAGTTTTAGGCTCCATTTTTGCTATTTTTTCTTTTTTTTACCAAAATGTCTTTATAAAAGTATGACACACCTAATAACGTTTAAATTTGCATAAAAATAAATTCCGTATTTATTTATTATTGTTTTTCTTTTGTTTTTGTTTTCCTTTTTTTTTCTAAAGTATTTTTTATTGACTTTTTTTCAAAAGTTCTTGAAAACCGATAGAGATGACTCAATACGATATTCATTTTAATAAACTGTGTTCATACTGCCATACTACATATAATGAATATTTATGAGATAAATATTAACAAAACAAATCTATATAATAACTTGAGGAGTTGAGGTTCATAAACTCTTCTTTTAAGTCACATCAAAACAGGTAAATAAATAGTAATGAAACAAGTTAATAATAATTTTTTATAATTATAATTATTATAATAATAGTTCTAGTACGATATTGGCATAACTTAAGAAAGGTGTTATTTTTGAATTAGATATTGTGGAAAATTGAATTTGAAATAGGTTGAAAGATAAAAGTTTTGCTTGAGAATGAACGAGAAATTCCATGTTTCCATTTTATTCTTTTTGAACGGGAAAAATTCTGTAAGACAATACTAAAATTTAGTTTTGGTTTTGAAATCAGTAATTCAATCCTCAAGGATTTATTTTTATATTAGCTAGCCCTATCTATGTCTAAATATAGTTCCGTTCTGTGCAGTATTTTCAATGATGACACTTATATCATTTCCTTTAAATTTTTAGTGTACTTAAGAATAGTTGGTTGTTACACTTTTGCCTTCTGAGTAATTTTTCACTCATCATGAATTGACCAGTTTGTTTTGTTTTTGTTATTATAAAAATTTATAGTGCCAGTTGAGCATTCCATTCGACTATTCCTATGGCTATAGGTATCAAGAAACATACCAAAAAGTTTAAATGAATTATTATTGGAGACAAAAGATTACCATTGGAATTTAAATTTAGATAAAGTTGTTCGTGTTTTTAAAATTAAGACTGTAAATAAACTTTAATGTTTTAATTTCCAATTGAACAGAAGACATTTAAGTTTTTTTTTGTGTAAAATTTTGAAAATAACTTACGTTGTTATGTTAAAAGGTAAGACAAATTATAATAGTGGCACCAACTTAAAAAAAAATTATATAATATGTATTAATTAAAAATACTAATATTATCTCCATTAATATATTCTTTGGAGCTTTTATAACCTTCCCATTTTTTCAAACACCGGAAACAAGAATTTTTTACCGAACAAATTCTTTTGACCACAAATCAATCAAAGACCTACTACATATTATACAAAACCAATATTTACATAAATACCTTCATTTTTATTATATCATTAAAACGTATGAATTTATGGGAATAAAATTTAAAAGAAAAAAGCTAAAAACCTTTTCTAAATTATTCTTTTTCAACAATACAAACTGAAATTGAATTTGAAAAATCACAACAGAAATATAAAAGAAAAATGCTGAATGAAGAAAAGAAAAACAAAATAAAGCCGGAAACTATTAAATGTCATTCATTAATCCAATAAAAAATGATACGTATACTTAAATATAATATTAAACCACATTTCAATGTGCAAATGAAATCTATTAAGTCCAATTAAATGAAACCACAATCTCCTTTTTGTTTTGTTGTAATTATTTTTGTTCAACTCATTTAATACATTTTTTTTAATTTTCATTATCTCTCTCCCAGACTAGACGAATTTTTTGTTGTAATAATCAACTTGGTACATCAACTTTAACAAATCAATAAGAACAAGAGTAAATCAAAATAACGGATGCAATATGATATTTTTAATAGTCTAGTACAAAAACATTAGTTTTAATTTTAGATTTCATCGAGAGGACATCGAGAAACATTTTGTACTTAAATTCCATATAAAAATAAAAAAACTTTCATGAATCGAAATTTACATTACACATTTATTATGTAAGCAGATAGAATAACTGTAATTATAACATATTATTTTTAATATACATTTCTAAATAACAGTATTGAAATTTATTATTGTTGTTTTTAAAAAATGAATTACAGATGTAATTATGTGATTGATTTGAAATATACCAGAAACCAAAAGTTTAAACGCAAAGAAATCCGTTATTGACCTACATAACAACAACTTAATCCAAAATGTATGCAATATTTTTATTAATTAGTAGAAATGTGATGGTCATAAGAGGCAAAAAGTACACTAATGCTGTATATGGACACAATTTTTATATAAAAATAATGTAGTAGTAGAATCATCATTGACATTTTTTTAATCTTTTAATATAAAAATTTATGGATGAAAAATAACAAATTTTTGATGGGAAATAAACAAATTATGGATATGAGATGATATTTTTGTTTCATTTTAATTTTTTACTTTTTTTTATTTAACCCACTATTATTCTTTATTTAAATTTTTTCTTTTAATATTTTTAACATTTTTTATTATAATTATTCCAAAGAGAGTAAATTGAAGCAAAAAAAGCAATCCAAAAAATTTTCAATTAAATGTCAAATAAGACAATAACTCAAGAAAGAATTTTTTATATGTCAATTGTCAATTTTCCAGATTGTTATGCAAAAATAGTGTGAAAAATATATTTGGAAAATCCAAATTTAGAACAATATATTTGTAAGAACTTGTAAAATGAATAAGCTAATTGGAAATACAATTCGAAATTTATGCCGTAATGGACGAGCATTACAAGCTTCTTGCATACGACCAACAATTCAATATTCTTCAAGTGCTGCACCCGCAGAAACAAAATCAAGTGAAGCCGAAGAAGTACGTTCTCAATTAACTGAATTTGGGAAATACGTATTAGAATGTATACCAAAATATGTACAAAAAGTTCAAATAACAACTGGCAATGAATTAGAAGTACTTGTTGTACCAGAAGGAATTATACCAGTTTTACAATTTCTTAAAGATCATCATAATTCACAATTTTCAAATTTAGTTGATATTGCTGGAATGGATGTACCATGTCGTCAAAATCGTTTTGAACTAATCTATAATCTTTTATCGTTGAGGTATAATTCAAGAATTCGTGTTAAAACTTATACTGATGAATTAACTCCAGTTGATTCGGTTAATGATATACATAAAGCTGCTAACTGGTACGAAAGAGAAATATGGGATATGTACGGTGTATTCTTTGCAAATCATCCAGATTTAAGAAGAATTTTAACCGATTATGGATTTGAAGGACATCCCCAAAGACGTGATTTTCCATTATCTGGATATGTTGAACTTCGATACGATGATGAGAAAAAACGAGTTGTTTGTGAGCCATTGGAATTGGCACAAGAATTTAGAAAATTCGATTTAAATGCACCTTGGGAACAATTTCCAAATTTCCGAAATACTAGTGTTGCAGAAATTCCTCCCAAAGATAAGTAAAACTGTCATTTATAGCAAAAAATAATTATTTTAAACGATTTAAATAAAACTGTTATCAAAAAGTAATAGATTGCATTTTATTTTTATGAAATTTATATTTTAGAACTATACGCGATATTTCAGTTAAAATAAATCCAATTAATATTTTTTAATAAAAAAATTTATTAAATTTCTCAAGTTATAACACATTGTTAAACAAACTGAATTCAATTTTATTTTTCTAGCATTTTATCATCTCTGAAAATATTCTTAAATTGGACCAACTATTGTAATACATATTATTTTATTCCCAATTTTTGTTTAATTATAAATTGCGGAAGACGTTTACCCTTCCAAAATCTTGGAATTGGAACTTCATTGGCTTGTTTTAGTTTAAGTTCAACATATTCTGCAGCACTAAATTTCTCAGCTTCCTTAATTTGTTTTATAAGTACAGCTTGAAATGCTTTTTCTTTGCGCATTTCTCTTCTCTGACGAACTTTTGCCCACTCAAATTTCATCTTCTTTCTTAATTTTTTTAGTTTATGTTTCTTGATTTTTCGTCTTCGAATAACAATTAATCTAGCCGCTTGAATAACTTCATTATTAGATCTACTTTTCTCCGGTGCATTAATTGGAATACCAATATTTTCAATATATATTTTTCTATAATTTAAAATATCATCAAACACATTATTGTAATTTCCTATAGTTGGGTTTTTATGTTTATCAGAAATTTCATTATTTTGATAAATTGATGGTAATTTTTGTTGGAATTGTTCCTGATTAATTTTGTTAACAAGTTTAGAAATTTCAACAATATTTTGTTTTTGAAGTTTTGAAATCAACTGGTTTTGTACATTACTTATATTTCTTTGAGATAATTTTGATGTTATTTGATTTAAGCTCAGTTTTAAGATTTTAGAGCTAAATCGAATCATTTTTAAAAAATGCAAATATGTATTTAGTTAATTTTGAAGTATTTTTAATACATTTTATATTTTATAACTTTAGCACTTAACCTCAAATAGTCATATTGATTAAGGAAAATTGCTGTCATATTGAAATGTCAATTTAGAATCGATTTAATGAATGTTTCATTTTCCACTTTCCGATTTCAGAAAGCGCATGTTCATACGGGTAGAAAAGTGGTAGATATCTTTAAAAATATGTTAGCTGGGTTAGATTCTGTGAACCTGAAGTAGATCTATTAAAATTAAAAATTGTTTTTTTTAGATTTTTTCAATTCGAATTTTTTCCTTATTTCTCTACTGTAAATAATAATAATGGACTTGCTATTTTAACATACATACATTTTTAGTAGATACTGTAAGTTTCTAAATAACTTTTATTTTTAGAAATAAATTTAAAAATAAACATAATTATTTTTAAATAATTTAATTTTCAGTCATCATGGCATCTTAATAATGGTGAAAATCTACATTACTCCTCAGATAATTTAGTTTAGACGCTCTCAAGTCTCAACAGGTGTTGTAAAAACATCAACTTTCATGATGAGGTGTTTTGATGTGTCAAGATGAAGGTAAATTCCTACTTTGTGTAATATATATATATATATATATATATATATAATATTTTTTTATTTATTCATTGTTAAATGTGCTTATAAATAAATAAATTATATAAGAAAATATATACAAAATTTTCTAATTTGTTGTCAGATAAAGTTGTTTATTTATTTTTCATTTTAACCGTTAGGGTAGTCTTAAGCTGTTCTTGGAATATGTGATGATATGAACTATGAAGTGACAAATAATGACATTTCAGGAATGAATGGTATCTGCAATAAAATTTTGAAACTTGTTTTTTTATGTTGTTTTGTCACTCGTGTCAGTTTAGTGCAGTGACCAGCGAGATACTTGTTTTCATTTATGTTTTTCTAAGTTCGTAGTAGTAAAGAATTTCGGTAATTGGAAAAAAAAATTTTGGAATCAAAGAATAAATATTTTTTTTATTACTTATGAAAAAATATTCAATTTGAAAGCGAAAAATTTTTAAAAGAAATTACATATTTCTTTTTTTTTTTTTAATAATATATAAACTGTATTGATTGCTTAAATAAAATTTTTTTTTTTAAACTGACGCGTCAAAATATTTTTTATTTACAAAGAGCGCCAGAACTCGCTATAGTTTTTCAAACCAAAATATAAATTAAACGTAAAAACCAGTTTTAAATTTAATTTCGTCTTAAAATATAAAAATATATATGGTCATAAGTTTTAAAAAAAAAATTTAAATCAAAACTTATATTGTAATAATATATTTCAAATTTAAAACAAGAGAACAACAACTATAACATTTTTATAAATACATAAAAAAAAATTTAAGTTTTTAAAATATAATAAATATTGTTAATAAAAAATGGAAGATATTAAAAAGTCAGCCGAAACAAATCAAAAACCAATTGTTGATGATGAAACAGAATCCGAAGGATTACTAGCTAGTATATTAAGTGAAATGTTTTATAATCCATTGAATTTAGTGCTGGTGATTACAATAGCTATACTAATATATAAAATTGTTAAATCACGTTTTAATGAACCACATACTGAACAAGGTCCAAAAGAAATAAAGTTACCAAAAATGAAAAAACGTGATTTTACACCTAAAGAGTTAAAAGAATATGATGGCTCAGGACCAGATGGTAGAATATTAATGGCTGTTAATGGTAGTGTTTATGACGTTACTGCTGGCAAAAGATTTTATGGTCCAGGTAGGTTTAATTCTAATTATTAATTTAAATTAAATTTAAAAACAAAAAATGGTAAACTACTGTAGAAGCTATAAAAAACATGTTCATTTGGAGATAGACGAAAAATATTAATGCAAAAAAAAAAAAAATGCACACGCAATAATATGAATGTAGACAACGTAAGAACATTTTAATGTTTTTTTTTTCTTTTACTTTCTTTATGTTATGTTTTCTTTTTTCTTTGTAAAATGACACTATAGATATTTATTTATCTATCTATATACAATATCTTCTCTATTTTCTTTTCGACTACGCGGACTACGTCATCTTATTTTGTTTTATTATTTTTATTTTTTTTTCTGCTACTTTAAATAATGGATTCGCTGTTTTAAAACATACGTATATATATATATATACAATTACAATTATATGTTGGAAATTTAATTAATTACTAAGTACATATGTAGTTATATACCTTTTGTAATTATGTAGAATTAAAAATATTTATTATAATGTATAGGAATTATTTATTATACAGTACATAATATTCTGTAATTTTTAAACAAGGACCATAATTTGAGGGTGCTGAGAAAGTGCATACATACTGATATTACTAAAATTTTATCGTCTCATTTCATTAAATTTTCATTTTTTTGTTTTATTCACAAGAACTTTGAACCTTTAAGTTTTTCTTTACAAAATTAAATTTTTTTCAATATACTTTTATTCAATTCTTACTTTAATTTAATTGCAAAATATAGAAAATATTTTAATTAAATATTCTAAATTTTGATTTAATTGCGCTTAACATTATAATAATTGACCTAGTAACTATGATAGTGCCCATTAAGTAGTACAATATTAAATACTTGATATATTTATAGAATGTGATTTCAAGTTTTTTTTAACCTATGAAATCTTTGAACTTTGAAACAGTCTTCTGATCGCCGTCGTACGTAAATTAAATACGAAAAACAATTTCTTTAGTTCTTATTCTTCTATTCTGTTCGTTTTCTTTTTATTATTAATTATAAATTTACACTAACAATTAACACTTTGTATCGAAATTTATTCTTACACAGTCTGTAAGCCTTCCCGACCTAACTTGTATTTAATGTAAATATTAAGTACCTAATATGGGAAATTGTAGAGGTGTAAATATTATGACTTGAAAGTTATTCATTTTAAAATTATTTGAATTTAATATTGAATTTTATATATGTAGGTACATACTATTAAGAATGATATGTTAAGAAAAAGTTCTATACTAGTCTAGAGAATTTAAAGAGTAAATATTTATGTATTTTTCGTGAAATTCATAACATAGAAATAAATTTTAATTTTATTAATCTATAAAAAAAAGCTTATATTCCACCTTCAAACATTTTTTGGAAAATATTTTGTTATATTATCTAAAATGTTTATATTTCTTCTAAAAATATTAGAGATTGAAATGAAGGAAATTAAAAAGAAATATGTAAATAATCTATTTTTATTTATTTACATATTTCTTTTGAAAATAAAAAAAAAAAACAAAATTTATAGATCTACATTAGGTACGGATATTTAATATATTTAATCGAAAATAATATTTATTAAATAAATGTAGTTCAAAGTCCATTTATTGTTTTTTTATTGAAGGAAAATAAAAAAATGAAATTTCTCATTAGTTAATTAAACAGGGATATGTTAATGTTGTCTTCTATGGTGTTAAAGAAACAAAGCATTCCCAACCCTAAGCACCTAGAATATAATATTCATTAATAAAATAACTACTTATTTGTATTTTCTAATACAGTTGTATGATTAACTAATCAATTAGCATATTATGATTAAATACATAATATTAAAAATCATTGAAAAATAATTATAATGGATTATTACTTACTTACTTATTAAATAAAAACCGAGTTTTTTTCACTACTTAATATATTATTATTTATTTGTACATATGGATTGTCACTAAATTTTGAATAGGATAAAATGAAGGAGAAGAAAAAATATCAACATTACAAAGCCAACTTAAACTACTTTCATTCGACTAATTGAATTGTTTACATTATTATTTATTAATTTAATAACTTGTATACATTACCCTACTTTTACAGATCATTTGTACGATTTAGTTGAATTGAATGAAAATCGAACGTGTAAATACTTCGATCCAATTCAATTGACGTTCAGCCAACTAAAAAATGGTTAGTTATCTAATTTTCATACTATTAAAATTTGACAATTTATATATCGGATATGGGAAAATATGAATTTTGACATTTTTAGTTATTTATACAGTCTGATGTTGGTAGTTTTTGTTTTTAACTTTGAATAAAAATTTTTTATTTGATTTTAAGTACATATACCAATACCAACATAACTACTAAAAAATATAAAAATAATTAGTTAGTGTTAACGTTTTTTTTCTATTTTTTTTTTTTGTTTTTTTTTCGGTTACAACACAAATTTTAAAGAATTTGAAAATAAGAAAAATATTTTTAAATAACCCTATTTTTTTTTAAAATAAATGAAATGTTTATAATTGAGTGACTTTTGTTTTGATGTGTAAAAACCTATTTTATCGTATAACTAATTGTATAATTAAATCGAACGTCCAAATGCGGCCTTAATTGCTCCATTTGTATATTATTATATTTTATATTATACTAAATATTAAAATTGAAAGAAAAATAATTTGTGTTATAAGTAAAATATCAAATAACCATGTATAATATTAAAATATACCTAAGTCAACTAATCTTGTTTTTTGACAATGAAAATCTTTCCTACAATGGCAACATTTATTTCTAAACTCAATTCTATTCATTTCATTGGACTTTCATGATTGACCCCTATATTTATTATTAAAAAATATATAGTTAACTAGGTATATAGTTATTATTCCAATCGGTCTACTATTCTGTCGTTCTCGTTTATCGGTCGAATTTATTTATCTACAGTTTCTTCTTCTAAATATAAATATATATATATAATATATATTCGTTAAAAACTAAATACCAGTTTAAAAATACTAAACAGTAACACTAAGTTTCATTTAATAAATTTTAAAATTACAATTTTTTAATAGTTATATTTTAATTAACACCACACAATTTATTTTCGAGGTATACGTATATCATTGACTTCCATAAATGATGACAAAGATGTAACTAGTATGATTTGCCGACTTTGAAATTGTAGAAGACCATTTCGCCTAATGTTCTTTGGCAAAATTAACATTACACAGCTTTCTATTTTATTAACAATAGATTTTACGAATTGCCTTTAGTTTTTTTATTCGCAAATTTACTATAATTAGTTATATAGAATTTATACAAAATAATTTTGGAACAAATTGTTTCATGTAATCTTAACTTAGTCATATAATATTAAAATGTTCATTACAGTTATTTAAATTTATTTTATTTTTTTTTTTTCACTACTAGTCACACTAAGTAGTTAATTTTATTTATTTATTTTTTACTTGTTCTTCTTTTCTATCTTTGCATTATTTTTTTGTATTCTACTCTCTGATCTTTAAGTCCACTTAACAGATTAATTACTTCTAATTATGTTCATTCAATTTTCATATTTTTGTTTTTATTTTATTTTCCCATTATTCTTATATTTTTTCATCTTGAAGTAAATCATTATTTAGATTTTAATATCAGTCAATTCTATATTCTATTCACATACGCCGTGCCTATTGAACTTCTACTTTTAGGAAAAATTATTAGATATTTAATAAAACTACTATGATTGTGGTTCACCTATTATTGATCATTGGATTTGTAAAAAAAAAATTTAGATTTATAACAGCCCAATTTGGCTGATGGTTTTATAATATATATAAAAACATTTAGTAAACTGTAATGTTAGGTGCGCTGTTGAGAGCTTCTTAATTTTTTAAGTTAATTATTTGATAAATATAGTAAATTTAGGTGATTACCTCAACATCAGGTAAAATCAGACGGATATAGTGTTTCTGTTTAAAGATTTAAAGTCGATCAACAGCCTCCAAATTTGCTTTTTTCATTTATTGAAAGATTTTTACTTTAAAAATATAATTTAAAATTTGAATAAAAAAATAAAAATTGGAATATAAAAATTAAATAAAAAAAGAAGTTTGCAATTTGTAGTTGTAGATAAAAAATGTAGACAACATATGCATACAAAAATACAAAAATTTTCGAAATTATACAATTAGAGAGAAAATTATTCAATTCATTTTTACATTCTTACTACATAAGATAGGTATAATTTTAGGTCTATACTTATATCTTGTATCAAAACTATGATCATATTATGTTAATAAGTGTTAAAAAAAACGATGTGTGAATTGAATGACATCATAATGGTGATATTGGTTGTTTTATATCAGCGTTTCTCAACCTTATTTATCTTGCGACCCATAAAATGTGAGCAAAAAATTACTCGACTCATTCTAAGATGCCTTACATATAAAATTAATGAAACAAAAGTATTAACTTTAATTTTTTATTTTTAATGACTTATTTACTGTTGACATTCGTTTACCAGCTTATTAGTAATTCTTGCTTCAATAGATTTACTTAATGCTACTCTTAAAGTAGTACCCACATCTTCAAGTCGATTTCTGTATTTATTTTTGGTACCGACTAATGCAGAACCTGCTAAATATATGTAGTTGCAAAATATATGTAATCCAGTTTCTGCTAAATATATGTAGTTGCAAAAGGAAGAAGTTTTTTTATCGCTTTTTCACTCTATATCGGATATTCATTTCGTATTTGGATCCAAAATTTGTTCAAATTTTTTTGGTTATATAGAACTGCAATTGCAGCATTTTAATCAATCAAGACAGTTCAATTAATTTTTCTTCCTCTGATGAAGATAATAAATTGTTTTCAGTTTCTGAGAACGGATTTTGTATGCACATATTACCCAATCTGGAGTGGCATTGTGTAATTTGAAACCTTCGTTTTGTTTCGACTATTTTCAAAAAGTGGCATTGCATAATTTTGTTTCGACCATTTCTATTTTGTTTCAATCTTTTCAAAATTGGTACGACATATTTTGGTATTGCGTAGGGTTAAAACGCTACTTTTTTTACATTTGATACGACCAAATTTTGGCGATTGAAAAATAGTGGACGCTTTTAGGTAAATTTAAAAAAAATAATAAATTAATATATGATTTTTGTCGGAATATTTATTTTAGAAACGCACAGAAATAAAAAATTCCAATTAAAAGAAAAATTAAGTAAATTTATAATGATTTTCTGTTAAGAAAAAAATTTTCAGAATAAAAAAAAAATGTTGGTTGGTTATTATTAGCTTCTTTTACTTGTATCTAGTTGCAATTTCTTTTAGCTCCATTTTTTTTATTTTAATATTATTGTCTAGCCGTAATTGTTGAAATTTTGACGAAACAAATCAAAAATGGAATTATGTAAAGTGTTTCACTGTTTTTTCGAGCGTTTCAAATTACGTAATGTCATCTAAATTTTGTTTCGACAACATTTTGTTTCGACCGAAATGTTTGAAACAAAGTTACATAATACCACCCCTGATATCATTAGAAGAAGGCAAATAAATAAGAAATATGTCTTTCAATTTTTTTAAATGCTTTTGTATTATGCAACTTATGAATATGAATAGATAGATAAATTAGAAAAAATAAAACATTATATTTTTATTTGTAAAAAAAAACGATGCATTTTTAATTTTGCAAAAGCATGTATTATTTTTACTTATATGAAACGACCCATGGGTTGAGAAATGCTGTTCTATATTATATTATTTAAGTTAAGAAAATTTTACATATTTTTTGAAAATAATAATGATGCATATTTACCCCCTTATTGGTAAAATATTATTTTACATACATATTATATATATATATATATGTACTATGTAGCAATGGTATGTTCAAAACATTATTGAACAGTTTATTTTGGTAGATTTATAATTTGCAAAATCATTATTGCAACCTCACTTCATACACATGTGCCATAGATTTTAGATTTTATCTCACATGGTACATATTTTGTTTCTATATTTAAACAAAACTTAAATTTTTTTTTAATTTATTAGTTCATTCTCTAATGTATTCGTGCTTCGGTCTTTATCATAAAAATAAATTAATTTAAAAGTCTTCTCTCTACCCTCACTGAGTTACATTTAGGTACTGAAATCCTTCCATCGCTTTATAAAAAGTTCAAATTGGGTTAGCGTATAGGTTAATGTGAGGGGAAAGTGGGCGTGGTAACAATGAACCACAATAGCCTAAGATGGGTTTGCAAACTTACAACTACTATTTAAAATTACACTTGAAAATCTTTTTTTATTTACTTTCTCTAAAAATATGTTTTTATTCTAAACCAATTCAATTTGTTAATATTTTTTCTAGTTGATTTAAAATCAATAATTTTTGGCTTTGAAGAGCAGTAATAACAAAACGTTTAAAAATTTACAATATTTACTTCGATTTTATGAAATATATAACATTTAATTTTTTGCTTGTGAAATTATAACTGTTGCTACTCCAAATCCTGATTCCATTCAAATTATTATATACTCGTGTATTTAAGAAAATCTTTGAATGTTTAAAATTTGTGTTTTTCCAGTTTTTGAAATTCGAATTGGTTCAAGTTGTTAAAAATATTATGAACAATTTCATATACGGTGTAATAATTTCTATTAGTATGTATTCATTTAGAATTACATATGAAGTACAATGTACATAATATACTTAATTCATACATACCTTTATTTATTATTTCATTTTGTTTTGTATTAATGAATTATTATAGTCACGTATATCTTTTTGACATATACGATTATAAGAATGATGATTTTTAAAGTTGTACCTACATATTTAACTAACTATGTACATACTACGAAATAATTGTAACTATGCTCCTGTAAAAAAAATAATAATTCATAATTAAAGCGCCATCTATTAAACCGGCATTTCCATGTGCTAATTTTGTTTTTTTTTTTTGCCTACTAATTTTATTGTATATAGAAAATTGTGTGGTAAATTTTATATATTAAAAATTCCATGCATATAAATAAATAAATATAAATATGTATATGTTTACATAATATATATATAATATAGCCATATGTGCCCGCAAACATGCATACATTATAAAAAAAATCAATATAAACATGTATCTATGTATAATTATATGATTATATGAAATCAGAATAATAAAAAATTTAATAAAAAACATGCTAAAATGATTCAAAATATTTAAAAATAGATTTAAATATTATAAAAAAAAAATAAATAAAATATCCAGAGAGAAAGTAAGGGAATTGAATTTTTTGTTTTATAATATTTAATAGTACTTAATATGTAGTAAAACTCTTGGTAGAAATATGTTCTGTTACTACAAGATTATTGATCAAATTGAATACTATTAATGCATTAAATATACATTGTATACGAAATAAGCTAGAATTATTATCACTACTTATTTTGTAGAAATTTAATTGAACGAGCCCCTCCTGAATTGAAAATTTGATATAAAAAATGAAGTATATTAGAGTTTTAATATTCTCTCTCAAAAACATTATTCCTCTTTGTGTTAAAATAAAAAAAAAATCAAATTCTGAATAGCTACTTTCTTCATAATTAAGGCAGTATCTAAGCATTTTAAAATAACATTATGCTTTCGGTTATGCTTTTGACCACAATTCATGATCGTCATGCTTTCGATAATGTAAAATGGCAGTCAAATTTGAGTATACAAAGCAGCAAAAAATTTTATGATTAGTTGTTGATCGTCATTTGTTTTGTTCTTTGATTGTGTAGTAAAAATGTTTTTGAATGGTTCTACAGGTTTTTAAATATGAAAATATGTAACTTCAATATATTGTTTGTAATTTTTACTACATGTTTTTATAAAAAACGGATTTTAGAAAAAAAAATTAAATAAAAACCAAAAATACAGACAATAAAACACAATACACAAATCAAAACTTTATATTCGGTAATATCAAAGACGTCAAAAGTATGCATTTATCGATTTGACAGTTGATCGGTCGCATCAAATGTTAATTGGTTGACCGTCAATTCAGTATTACCAAAAGCAGAGTACATTGTATATAATACGTTATGGAACATATTAGATTGCATATTAGAAATCATATTATTACCAAATCATAACCAATTTATATTCGTAAATATTTAGTTACAATTATTTTTAACTAATAGGAACAATTTGTTCCAACGTTTTGACTTAAAGATGTCAAAATACATGTTACATGTTATTTTCTACGTCTATGTATATTTGTCAATTCTTCATCTACAATATTTTCGTAAATTGTCTCCTAATGGATTTTTGTAACAATAAACTTTCAGCGAAACATTATCATATGAAATATCTAATGTGAAATTGTGAAAGTGAAACCCTTAAAAATTTAGAATTTTTAATTTTAATAAGAATTAGTTATATTTTCAGTTGAACATGAGTTAAAAATCATTTTTTTCTTATTTTGGTAGAATATAAGAATTCGTCATACCTCCGTATTCGACACACCTCCGGTATTATTATCCTTTATTTTGGGTCAATTAATTAATTTCTGTTATATTTTTCATTACTCTTAATTGGAATCCCGGTAATTGTTTTTTAATTTTTTTTTATTGTACCTATATGTGCGCAATTTATTGCAATTTCAATTTCCACATTAGGCTTTAGAAAAGTACATAATGTATTTTGATAGTAGATTGTTGTGCTGCTTGCTTGAAATATGCATATATAAGCTTCTTACACTTCAATAGAAGAAAATAAAACAAAAAAAAAAGTAAAATATTGAACTTACAATTTAAAAATTCACAACCCTAATAGTGTTAACTGTTTTAAAATAAACTATTTTAATCATTAAAAAAAAATTTTTTTTTCAAATTTCTATATTATTGATAAAAAAAAACTTTATGTTGATAAGAAAATTTATTATTGTTTTTGTTATTGTTGATAATTTTTTTGTTTTTTTTTTTTGTAAAATTGAAATTGAAAGTTAAAATGTCAAAAATAATAAATATAATACTAAAAAGTTGTTATATGATTGGGGTTTTTTCTTTTATGCAAAATTTATATGATTAATTCAATAGTATGGTATATATATATATATATATACATATTTTCAATTGCTGGGGGGAGTAATTGTTAAAAAATTTGCCTTTGACATTGCAAATATGTAGTTTATAATAAATAATTTAAGATTTAGATAAATTGAAAATAAATAGAAAAACAAAATACATATTTATTTTTATACATTATACATACTACTACAGTCATTTCAAAAATTATTTGTACATAGAACAATATATTTTGTAAATAACACAAACAAAATCATCTCAGCTGATTCACTAAATAGTAAAAAAAAATTATAACTATTGTGTGTGCCTAATGAGATGACTAATTTTAATTATGACAAATTTCTCTGGTTTGAATCTTTGAATTATTCAAATCGAATTTCTTTTAATTGATGACAGTTCAATTCAAAATAAAAATGTATAAAGTAGAGATAAAATTAAATTATTTTAAATTAATTTATACATTTTTAATTTATGAAAATTTTGAATTTTTTTTGCCAATTTAAATTATCAAATATTGTTCGTCATTAGAATTAGTGTTTGATTAGGCACTAAACACTTTTAGTTTTATAAATTGCTAAAATTAGACGAAATTTATTTTATTTAGATAAAATTTACAAAAATTAAATCAAATTGTTCATTTTGATTATAGTCGCAGAAAAAGTAAAAACAAAATCACTGAATTTGTTTTTTGTATTCCTTTAATTCTGCAAAATTATTGCGGCATGTTTATGAAAAATCAATGGCGCATTATTATACAATAATGACCCAAAATGAATCGGATATCTAATAACCAAAATGTCAGTAGTTTTTAATTCGTTTAATTCCAAGTTAGGTGTTGAAATAAGCCAAAAATGATTCAAAAGAATACTATCAATTAGAACGTGAGACTGGACCAGAATTTAATTTATTTGCGATGTAGTATGATACAGAATTGTCATCTTCGAATTTATTAACATAATCTATATTTGTTGTTGTCTTCTAAGATTTGGGGGAGTTGACTTATACCGTTTCCCTCTAGTCTCACAGATGTAGGTATGCGATGTTTTTATTATGTTGTCCTTCTGCTTTCAATGTTGTACATCGAAATAAGTGTACCTAATTAACGTCTTTGTGGGTAATATATTTTGAGTTTTTGAGTCAAATATTTTGATAAAAATTACAAGAAAATGAATTTGATTAAAATTGAATTTCATAAATATTGAATTGTTTTATTAAAGATTTGCTTTATATTTAAAGTAACATTCACTTTAAAAACCCATATTATTTTTGCATTTTCTTTTTTTGTTGTTATTTACGTCTATTTCCTCATACATTACATTTTTGATATAATATATGTATTATCTAAAAAACCTTGCATTAGCATGGTGTCCGGCAAATTCTGTAGTATAAACTCCATATTTAACATAATGCTACAGTTGAAGTTGTTTTTATTCCAACCATAAGTATACGAGTTCGAGCCATTTTTTGCACCTAGCACCTAGCCAAAAACTAAACAAACCAAAAATTACTGAAACTTTGGGTATTAAATATACTCAATCGATTTTAGTTCATTATTACCTTAAAAAAATAATGTAAAATTAATTTTTCATAAAATGTAAACGTGCAGGAATAATTTTTGTGATGACTGTGTAGATGAACGAACATTAAATGTAGAGAGGTATTGTTGCATATTATACACATTTAAACAGATTATTTCATTTATAAACATTGTTTACAAACATTTAAATGATTTTTTGTTAGTTTTATTAAATATATGTTTTATTTAATATTAAACAGCTACAGATATTTTTTTTTATTATATTTGAGTTATACTCTTAGTATACAAAATATATATGTATGGATTTGGTACAGTGTCGAAATGTCTATTAAGGTACGTACGAGAAAAAATGTAAAACAGATTATCGAGTATAAAAATGAAATTATTATTTCAAATTGATTATTATTATAAAAATTGAAAAGAATATTTTATTACAAACTAATTGCATAAACAAAACAAAGGAACAAAATAATTTTTAATGAATTTAGAGACTTTTTCGGGAATGTCGTCCATTAGGTTTTTAACTGCTGCTTCTGTTATTTTATTTATGCTGCCCATCTTGACATAAATTGTGATTTTTTGTTTAGTATTCTTCAATTCTGCTTTGATTAATGTCCAGCAACGTTCAATTGGACGAAACTTCGGACAATTTGGTGGGTTGGAGTCTTTTCGGTACAAAATTTAGAATATTATCTTCGTACTATTCTCTACGCCCTTCTTCTATCATGAGATGTTTGTAAGTTGGGTTAAAAAAAATACGATACACTATGATTGCCCATGAATGGCTTTAGGTTGTTATTCAAGCATTCTTCTATGTAAATTGAATTTCTTGATTAATGGATCTGTGATAAATGGATCACTTCTTTTACCGCAGCAAAAAATTATTTACCAAACAAAATATTTTTTTGTTAACTTTGACTTCATTTCATATTTAAATTTATCAGGAACATTGCTGCTTTTATCGATTTCTTCCAATCTTCCACAATCTGGTTGTCTTTCCACCGTTAGATCCTCCTTGTACCACACTTATAACTCTTGCGACTCGTTGCGACTAACTTTTCAATATATTTCCCAAAATAAACAAAAAAAAATGTAAATTCACGAAAATATTTTAATAAAAAATAAATAGAGGCTTGCAAGTTAATATAAAAGTAAATAAGATTACAAGAAAATGAGTTTGATTAAAATTGAATTTCATAAATATTGAATTGTTATGCTAATCGATTACATTTTTACACGCCTCGCCTCTGGTCTTATATTTGTATTTTGAAATTTTTTTCAATCTAAACCATATGTGTACTAAATTTTATTTATTATTTTTTTTAATTAATTCCTATAAATTAAGTACTTCAATTAGATCATTTTTGTTTTTATTTTATTATTGAAATCAGATGTGATGATTTGAATAAATTTAATTTAATTTAAAAGAGAAAATAATTTTATAAATATTTAATTTAAAAATGAATTACAAAATTTATATGAAAATAAATATACTGCACTTGTTATAACTATAATCACTACAAATCTATTGTGAATTATCTTTATTGAACACGAATTCAATTGAGTTCATTTATTTATTTTTCATATTATTTTCACATCTTGGAATTAATTTGTTATTTTTAAGGGTTCATGCTAATAGACAAATCATAATTACATAGAATTATTTGTCAACATCAAATTTATTATAAAGAAGCTGTCATATAGGTCCAAATGTCAAACCATAATGACATACAACTACATATGTCATGTTATGATCTGTGTAATATTCGGCGTATGAACAATACATGTAATTGCCCATAATCGTATTTTAAAGTAAAAGAACAAAATTTCCAAGATAATTTTATATATATTCGAAAACCTGTAGTAGATAGATTTATTCTGACTAATTTTTAATTTTTGTTTGAAATACTATAAAATAACTGAAATTCAGGATCTTCACTGAGATTCAGGATAAAAGATGAAATTGGTTAAGCTAGTAGACTTATGCAAGGAAAGTTCTCGTGGTATCACAATGGACCTATACGGTTTAATGTGTCGGTGCGTATAGCCACAACCATTTATTTCTATCTACCTATAAAATATAAAATTAAATTAAGTTGATTATTTTCACCCAGGTTGTTTCCACTCAATTTAAGTATTTGACACAATTATATCTAATCTATATAAAATATTTTTGTTGCACTCGGACCGTACTTTCTTTATCAAAGTATATTTCTATCAGTTATATTTTTTCTATATTAATTCTATCACTTACATAATCTTATATATTATAGCCTACATAAAATATATTATTCCAAACGTTTAAGCTCTAAATTAAGATAATAAATTTTCATTTACTTTAAGTATATTTTATTTTTTTAAAATTAATCAAATCTTTAAAAAGGAGTGGTTCTTTACAATGAATTTTCGTTTTAGTTTTGTTTTTAAACAAAATAACCTTTTCCTATCATTTTGTTTATCTATCTCTTTCAATCTTTCTTCCTTTCTATAGTTTTATTTATCGTCTTTTTATTTCTTCAATATACCTATCTCTTTTATTTCTTGTTTTTTTCTACTTTTTATTATCATAAATTTTCCATTTTCAATCTACCTCACTCAGTAAGTAAAGTACCTCACCCTGTTCCTATTTTCTATTCTTGCTTATATTCTTTTTTGTTTTTGATTTTTTAATTATTTCGATATGAATTTGGCTCCCGAACGGTATTGCCAGGTTATAGATTATTTTTGATTTTAATTTTTGTTAGGTGAATAAAATTTGGTTGAAATTTTATTAATCTGAGAATGGGTTTTTAGCTTTAATAAAATTAAATTTAATTATATTTTCTGTTTTACATAGACAATTACGGCTTTACATATTCATAAAAAATACAAAATCAAATTGAAAAAATACAAAAAAAATATGATCGGACGAACAGTGAGTACTATCGGGGCAGTACACAAAAATATGAACATTTTCGGCAATACAATTACAATTTTCTACTGTATTAGTCTCAATTTTATTCAATTATTTATTTTTTTTTATTTATTTATTTTTAAGCAAATATATATATAAGACGGTTAGTCTTTTAATAATAAATAATATAGAACAAAATAATGAAAAGCAAATCTTCAAATATAAAAACTTAAAAAGTAGAAAGATTAAATAAATTTTATTAAGAATAAGAACAAGAAACTAATTTATATTTACTTAAAATTTACTTTGAAATTATCAAAGAAAGAGAAAAATATTAAAATTTGTAAATTGTATAAAAAAAATTTTTATCGCAAAAAATCTTTCGAGAGCTTTCAAAATTTGGTTATTAAATCTATACTTCTGATGGAGACTCGCAAAAAATTTCAAATGTTTAATAAAAAGGAAGAGATTACTGGGCCTATTATGATGTTTTGGACATAGTTAATTTTAGACATCTGAGTCATCTGCCACAGATAAGTTTATCTAATAAGTATTGTCGGGGATTTATTGCTTTGTATTTTCGTTAAATAGTTAACACAAATGAATAATAAAAGATTATATTAACAACATCATATATATATGTATTTGACCAAACTTGCGGTGGTTGGTAATAATTCGAATACAAATAAGCCAAATAATTTGCTTGTGTTTTGTAACTTAAGTCTTTACAAGCTTACATTGACAGTTAATCAGCGAGTAATTTGACATTTCATATTTAATTCTAAATGGTGAAAAATTAAGAATGTATGCAATAAGCATATCTATGTATATCTCGTGGGTTTTAATTATGAAATTATTATTTTTGATTCCAAAATTGCCACATGATAATACAGAAAAGATGGCAGTAATTTATTGTTTGAACGCTAAGTAAAAATAACTACCATCACACGATACGCTTTATTATTGTGAGAGTTTATAAATATGTAGTTAGATAATTCGAAGATTCTCTCCTATTTGCATATTATGACATTTTTGTTAATTGACATTTTCGTAATTGACATTTTTATTTAACGTGAAATGTGTTCACTGAAAATAATTTACCAATATAAAGCTGGATTTTTAAATTTCATTAAATTGACAACTGTCAAAAATTCAATTAATCAAAACTATTGTATTTAGAATATAAGAATTACAACACTAATTGTGTAATTGTTTACTTTTAAGAAAATAAATAATCAGGTGCGTATTTAATTCTAAAGTAAAGTAAAGTTTGAAAATTCAATTTAGCTTCAATATTTCCTTAAATAAATAACTGCTATCTATTATTTTTTTGTTCTGTATTATGAAATAATGAAATATTTTACAACAAAAATTTAATATTGATATGTTTTTTTGTTTTTTTTTATAACTCAAGAAAAGGATGGTTTCATCTTAAGGTTTGATTGCCTTACCTTTATACAAAAAATAATATTTAAATTACTCATTCTTCAAAAGTGCCATGTCATTCATATAGTGTTTACATACAAAAGGGTCTAATCATTTTTTTCTATTGAAAACAATAATACTAAAATTCTTATCAAATTAACTAATTTCATATTAGAACAATGATAAGCAATTGTTAGAACTGTCATTTAGGTTTAATAATTATAATTAGTTACTCATATAGTATTGCTATTATCTATTTTAATTAATTTAATATTTATAAAGTAGAAATGGAGTGTTCTGTTACAGATTTATAGAAAAATTATAGGCAAAGTATTTCTGTATTTACAAAACTAAAGTATTTTTATTGTTTTGGAGATGTAAATGTTCATCCCACCGATTCTCCTGAATAGTTTCGCATAATTATTATGACTTTATTGGTTTTTCGCACTTGTGTTTCGCATATGGGATTTTGATAATTGTATTTCGTTTGTAAGACTTTTTTATTTATATTTCGAAATTAAATTTTTTTTTTTTTACTTCATTTATTTCAATAATCTGTTCTAAATAGAAAATCATTAATTTAAATTTTTGACAGTTATTTAAAATGTTGAGATATTAACTCCTTTGAGGTGAATCATGAAAGTTTACAAAAATGAAATAGAATGGACTTTCAAAAGCCAACAAAAACAAAGTCACGTCATTATGAAAGTCTGCGTCATTCTGAAATGAATAGACTTGACTATAAAAAAAAATGTTGCCATTGCAGGAAATTTTTCAGTCTCAAAATAAAGTATGAGTGATTGAAAATCATACATATTTTGTGTTTCGAGTTGATTGCTATATTTATATTTGTATATGTGCATTTTTAAATAATAAAAATTAATAATATAATTTTTACAAATCGTGTTTTTAATTTTTTTAATAATGAAATAAATTGTCTGGAGTGTCATTTTAAATGACCACATTTCTTACTAAATATTTTTAAGAATAAACGTTTTTTAATTAATTTTTGACAAATAAGAATAAACGTTTTTTAATTAAATTTTTTAAAATTTGCAAAAAAAATAATTTTTTAATAAAATATTTATACTTATTTTTCTTTATTACTTTCCATCTTTATTGTTGAATATTGAAAGTCTATTGCAAAAGTACGATAGACTTTGAAAGTCTAAAATATTGACATAATGTCAATCGAGTAGACTTTCATGATAACAAAAATTGACTTTTCTCTATATTCCATCTTTATTGTTGAATTTCGAAAGTCTACTGCAAAAGTGCGGTAGACTTTAAAAGTCTAAAATACTGACATATGTCAACTGAGTAGATTTTTTTGACAACGAAAATTGATTTTTTTCTATATTTAAAAAATGTCTATTCCCATCAGTAGATTTTCATTATTAACTCCAAAATCTTTTACTTTTAATTATATTAATATTTAATATTAATATAAGATCTAGAATAAGATTAAGTTTAAAATTACATTATGTTTATTTTCTTTTTTACACTTATGTATATTTTAATATGTTTGTATTAAGCATAAATAAATAAATAAATAAATATTGCTGGCTATTGAAATCTATTAACCAGTTCCAAAAGATAACATGTTTTAAATTTTTGAATTCCATTTTATTTATTTATCTCAAAAAGAGCTCATTTAGCTCGTAAAGAGTATATATATACTAAATTAAATATAGTTTCTAAAATATGTAAATCGGCAGTATCTTCTCTCTCTGCAGAATGCTTTGTACTAGGTGGTTCGAATGATCTTTTAATTTATTTTTGTATTTTGAACTGAAGTTTAGAATCTTATTTCTGACGGTTTTAATATTCTGTGCATCAGCAACTATAAATATCTACAGATGAGTTCAAGTGTAGTGTTATGATGAATGGAACCACTTCTGAAAATAATTATTGTTATTATAAATACGATAAATAAGTAATAATTATAGAATACAATGTTGATATAACTCTACATCTATATATATATATACATATATACATCATTGTAAATAAATAAATGGAACTTTTCCTTTTTATTTAATAAAATGTAAAATTTATAAGAAATTTTAATAATTTCTAATTAAATTTAATTTGTTTCTAATTATAATAGATTTTAAGTTTAAATTTTGGTCGAATTTTATAACTCACAGATGTTTGAATAATATCTTATACTAAGTATAACATGTATAACATCTTGTAATAAGTTATAAGATCAACATAAAAACAAAAGTTATGATTTGTATAGGTAGTCTAGAGGTGGATTTCCTCTTAATGGACGAAAGTCCGGATAAATTTTTTAACCAATCAAAAAATTTTATTTTGCCAACACATACACAAAAAATCCTCTCCGGGCATTTTCTTTATCCAATTTCTTAGTTAAAATATTTTTAACTTTTGGCTGAAGGACGAAGTAAAAGAAAAGGATAGATATATAATTATTTGATAAATATTTATTGCTATCTCGATTTATGAATGAACTCATTCTCGTATAGAATTTCAAATGTTTTTTAAGAAAAAGATATGAAGTTTAATTTTTTTGTTTTTTGTTTTTTGATATAAGATTATTTTGTTTCTAACAAATTATTTATATTTTAAGATAAAAGCAAAGCGCTATATTTTATTTTTTCGAATATTACAATGCTATTATCCATTTTTACTCTTAACAAAATTTTAATTTTTTTTAATAAAAGTAATATCAACGCATGTAAACATATTTTCAAAGGTCAACCTTTTTTGACTACATAACAAATGTCAGTCCTTCGCGCATTGAGAGGAAATCATAAAATTTTCTTTAATGGTATTTGTGTTTCATTTATAGTGTAAAATAAAATTGTCCGGACGTTCGTCCATGAAAAGGAAATCCACAATAACACTATAAATATCTATTGATAAGTTCAAGTATAGTGTTATGATGAACGACCCACTCCTGAAAATATTATATTGTTATCATAAAAATGTAGTTATATACAGTGACTCAACAACAAAAATAATTCGCCACAAAATAACAATTCGTCATCAAACATTTCTTAATTTTTTTCATAACATTTTCAATAATTATTTTATTATTGTATAAAGAATTTCCGAACATGCTGATATTCAATTTATGAGGGATTGAAATTTCCGGACGCTTATTTTAGAACTAAATTTTCTAAAAACACTCTAGTTAAGTATGGCTTATATGTACATGTAGTAACATATTTTTAACTAATTATATATCTAAGAATATTACCAATAATTTCCATTTCTTCATTTTATTTTTTTGTCTTGTGATTTCAGTGACGTCTACCTTCAATAGCAATTTTTCTACTTTATTATTAATTCTCTCACATGTACATGTAATATTTTCTATTCTTCTTTAGAGGTTGGTTGGTATTAATTAATTAATCATGCTATTTAAATTGTCATAATTAAGAATATTCGCATATTTGTCACTAGTGTGTCATCATTAACACGAACAAAATTTTTTATTTATTTTTTTTTTAATTTTATTATTGTTTTTCTTTTTAACCTAAATGAAAAATTTATGTACATAGACATACTTAAAATTTTGCACTTGAACACAGGTAGATAGGTAGGTTATTTATTTAATAGGAATATATTAAATTTAATTTTATTACGTAAATAAGTATTATAAGTATATATATTATATTAAGATAATCGAGTACATACTTGAGTATTTAAAGAGTTGTTTTTATTTGTTATTTAAAGACTTTTTGTCCGTAAAAGCTTAAACAATTAAAAACATTTTTTTTTTTTATTATAAAATTGTATTCTTGTGCATTTAGTTGTAAGGAATTTTGCATATTATTTAAAAAATGTATATCTGGAATTTAAATAGTATGAATTTATTAAAAATATTAAGCTATGAATACTTGTATTATAGCTTAATATTTCTTAAAAACGCTGCGCTCATTGAAAAAGTGATAACTCAAAAATTTCGATTTTTTGGATTTTTTTTTATAATATATACAAAATAGTTTATTAATAAAACTATATTTAAAAACAGTAAGAAATAAAAATATATTTCAATTTTAAATCGAAATACTAAGCAAATAATCAAGTCAATACCAATACCATGATATTCATAAGAATTATATCGGGATATCAAATTAACATACAATGCTATTCTAATATGCTTATGAATTATGACATACCGTTAATTTGCTAAGAATTTTTTCTTATTTTAAAATTTTTTCTGATTTTAAATTGTAACGGTTAATAATGTTCTACTGGATACAATAATTAGAATTACAGTAATAATCAAAATTTCTTATAAATGTTAAAATAAAACTAATTATCAATATAAAAATAAATCATTATCATGAGGTAAATTCTGAACATACATTTATAAATTATAATGAAAGTTGGATATTTAATTAAGTCTGCTTTTGTATAATTAAAATGTGATAATAAATTTTAAAAAATCTAGGTATTTTTCACTAAAGGCGTATACGTTTTTGAAATCAGAGCATAGATCTGAGCACGCTCTGAGCACAGTATGTACAGATACGCTCCGATCGCTCAGATTTAATAAAAAAAGACAATTTTTGTAAACTGTCATTTTTATTTTATTGTTGTTTCAAATTGTCAATAGTAATCGAATTTACAAAATTTTAAGATTTACAAACAAAATGTTTCAGTTTTTAACAGTAATTAGAGAAGTTTTTAATTTGATTTTCGATGAAAGTTATTTAGAAGATGACATATCTGAAAGTAATAGTGATGTGCAAATAATAAAAAACCTGGATTATGCCGAAAATGTTGTACCAAGGTTTTCAAATAAAACTTTTAAATCACACTTTACAATAAATAATCTTTGTAACGAAATATTATTACTATTTCGAAAATTTATTCAGAAACAATTTTCTTTATCAAATCTATTAAGAGAAGCATTGAGTTCTTACTCCACTTAAACTCTAAAATTTAATAATCAAAAAATATTTACTTCAAAAAAGTTTGCACAATATTATTTTTTAATTAAATATTAATTATTTACCATCACAGCTTATATCGTTGTCCAATATTTCTTAAATTCTAAAAATCACTTTGTTGTTATTTATTTTAAAATAGTTTTCTTTAAAACAAATTTTTTTTTAATTTTTACTATCGCACAGTAGTGTCATATATTTTGTTTGAAAATAAAAATTACTTTTTGGCATTTAATATTCATAGGCTCTACGTGCTCTGTCAATGTTAATCGAGCACATAGAGTATACGCTCTGAACGCAAAAAAAAAAATACGGAGTAAAACAAAAATACGAATCTTTTTTTGACAGTTCGTGTTCAGCTCTGAATTAAAAAACGAAAATTCCTTTAAGTTTAATTAATATTTTAATCGATTTCGGTTACTTACATCGTCATCAGAAAACAGTTTTATTTTATATTCGATAAAATATATTCAAATTGAAATATTTAACATCAATTTATCTTAATATTACAAAATCGGATAGCACTGAACTAACTTTTAAATAAAAAAATAAAATTCTCACTAAAAACATAAACTATCTACTACGATATGTCATTGATCTGAGATGTATTATTAAAAAATAGCCGTAAATATTTATTAAATTTCATATTTTTGTTTACAAAATAAATTTTAAGGGGTACGAAAATGATTTAACTATATAAATCAGTCTTTTTCTCAAAACTTAATTTTTTGAGTGGTCACTTTTTCAATAATCGTGGCAGTATTATATTATTTCATAAACCAGTTATAACGAAGTTTAAAAACGTATAGTGTTTGGTTTTTGTTTATTTCGTAAGATAATGTACACACTGGGTAGTGCAGCACGTACTGTGTCTGCTTTTCAACCGACAGGTCTCAGGTTGAATTCCCGACGAAGGCAAACAATTGTTTATGGGATATTCGATCTGGTTCAGTGCCTTTTGTCATTAGGATAAAATTAATAAAAAAATATTTGAGAGTTTTGATTATATCTCTAAAAATAAAGTGGAGCCATGCTATTATAATTATACTATTATATTTAATCTAACATATTTTGTAACGGACACAATACAAAATATATTAAGTTGAAAAGCTTATTAAAATAAATTTCAAATCTTACAAAATATTCCTGCTAAGAAATGAGGGTGGAAAAAATATTTAAAAAATTTGTAAGTTTTAAAAACATAATTTACTTAAAATATCGATGACTGTTCCATTTTGAAGTAAATATCGATATTCGATACCGTTAAATATGAAGAAGCCAAATATGCTAGAAAATATCGACAATTATCGTACATCCCTAATAAACATATTAAAAATATCATGTAAAAAGATTCAGCCGTACCGGTGAATTCAATCGAATAAAAATCGAGTACTCGTTCGTAAATTTTCAACCGGCGAATTCGATTTTAAAAAAATTCGAACATCTTTGATCAAAAATTTTCTCGTTCAAAATTTTACAATATGTAAACATAATTTAAGCAAAATTAAGTGTCGATAGCGTATTAGAGATGCTACCATATATTTATTGTGATTGTCAATTATATTTCCTGTAAGAAATTAATGTTGGGTTTAAACACTGAAGCAGGTTGGTCTGGTTTCTCTTAATTTAATAAAAAGCTTACAATCAATACAACGTAAGTTAAATTATACCTAAAATATACAAAAATAACACCTATAGGGAGTGCTGATTATTTTTATCGCTATAACTTTAATAATTGAAAATAAAATAAAGAAATAATAATAATAACAAAAATAGCAAAATAAATAATTTATTTCAAAGAATGAATTACATAAAATAAAAATTACAAAATAAATATTTTTGCGATAATAAAATTTAAAAAAGAAAAAAGAAAATAATAAATTTCCTTTTTTTTTATTTTGTAGTTTTTAAAAAGGTTTGGTTCTGATTGCAAGCTAATAATATTAATAATATCTTTGACAATGAAATTGAATTCCAATTAGTTAGTAATTTTCCAAGCTATTGAAGTGCATCTTAAAAATCATTTTTTTTTTTTTTTTGTATATGTCAGAATAAAATTAAATTACTAAGATAGAGGTTGAACAATATGATTTCTTAAGGAACAATTCTTTTAAATTTTCTTATTTACTTTATTTTTTTTTGTTTTGAATAATTTCATTTCAATTGTTTCATTTTTTAAGATAAACAACAATAAAACATTATTACAGAAAACGTATGTAAAACGTGAGTGAATCGTTCAAAATTTGTATATTACAGAAATTGCTTCCATGACAAATTACAGTATTTGCGTTGGTTTACCGGCGGTTGGCGTTTTGAAGTTATTTTTTTGTTATTTGTAAATTTAGTTGTAAAATATCAGTTGATTGATATTCAAACCAACGCCTCTATATTTAACTCGGAAACTAATTTTTGCTTCGTTAAACAAAGATTTTATTTGTATAGAAAAACGAACATTTTACATTTTCATTTTCCATACAAATAAAATTTTTTTTTAACGAAGCAAAAATTAGTTTCGCTCGAGACTTTTTAAATATAGAGACGTTGTTCAAACACTCAAATCTAAAAAAAGATATTATTTTAGTAATGCTTTAATAAGATTATTTATCAGCTAGTATTTACAATTAAGTGTGGAAGTCTAGTAGGTGTAGATTTACAATGATTTGTACAACGATTTTTTCGTGAACGCACCCTTGTACTTTTGATGTTGTACTCGATGTACTGAACTGTCACAGCGGTTTGTTTACATATAAAGTTAATTTATAATTATGAGAATAAGTGAGAAACAACTTTCTTTTTTTCATTTGTAACTACATATTTATAAAATAATTCAATTTATATTTTTTTATTTAAAAAATTACCTCTACTCTTATGTCAGCCATTTTTAAAACATGTGTGTTTTGACTTTACAAATGTCAAACTTAAAAAGTACAATGACAACTAAAGTACAATACTACAAGTGCAATAGGTTTGAGTCTAGTAAAAATCTACAAGTCTTGTAAAAGTCAAAAAACCTAAGGGTCAATCGCGTAAGTCTATTGCTTGGGAAGGAATTTTTTCTAAAATAGACTTTCCAAATTATTTCAAACCACAATTTACAACTTTGAATTTACGAAGAATTTATATTTATAAAGTACATGTAGCAACTTTTTTGACAAGTATATTTAGTTTCAATAGACTTCTGCGATACCAACATTTTTTTTGATAGACTGTTAAAGTCTACTATTGAATTTTAATAGACACCAAATTCATTTGGATGTCCTACAAAATTTTTTGGGCAAATTGCTGATATAACTTTTGTTGTTGAAATTGTTAAACGCAATATTATTTCTCCAATTAACTATTTTTGATAAAATTGTTATTAACACCAATAATTGTCGACTTCGATCTGTTAATATTTTTATAAAACTAACTATGGTAGATTTGAACCCATTAACAGAATTTTAATATTGGAAAATAAATATAGTTAAGGTATTAATCGACTTCTACCTGTCAAAGTCTGTTCTTAAAAGAAAAACAACTTCTCACTAAACTAATGACACACCTACTCATACAATATCCCTTAGTATTTAGTAGTATTGTTAAATTATACAACTTTAAGTATATAACTATGTAAATTAATTTAATTGTATTTTGTAACTACTGTTTTTCACAAATGTTAATTTTTATATAGATGTAAGTAATAAGAAATAAATAAAGAAATAAATAAATATTTTTTCATATAAAAATTTTACAATGGTAATACACTTTTACACTACTACACCTCGTATAAAATTACACCTTAATCTACACCTATTTGTGAATACCCTTAATATATTCTGGCTAGTCAAAGAAGAAACTCGATAATTTGTTGAATGTATTTGGTGAACTCTATAGGTGAATTTAGGGATTGTATTTGGTGTATGAAATATATAATTTCGCTACGTCTCCTTTCAAATATCTATCATTTAAAAGAATAATAATGAATATCGGTTGTGAAATCGTTCAGATATTTTTCCGTACATTATTCAGTACCGTACTTTTTTCAATTTACATATATAGATTATTTAATATAATGATGCTGATAATGATTATAATGGATATGATTGAAAACACATAATAAATTTAATATTTCATCGTATGCAATTTAAATCGCATTACTAAAGATATCAAAAACGTTTATCACCATACGATATACGTTTGTATGTTTCCGTCTTCTATCATAAGCTCCAATATATTCTAAAATAAAATACATTTATTGTTAATATTATTGCTAAATAAATATCATTCCAAATATAGTAGAAATACAGTATAAAATACAGTATAAAATACAGTATAAAATAAATTACAAGTGTTTGACCAAGCCGATAGTCCTGGCAGCTATGGCTTGTAAATCACTATTGTGTATAATTTAAATTATATTTAATAAAAATATTAATAATAATACAAGAATTTGAAATTTTTATTTTGATTTCCTCAAAATTATGCTTCAAACAGTTAGAACCACTTCATTCTAAGGTCGCCATTTGCAAAATTTTTGGTTATTTTACTATATGTGAATTTTACAACAACAATGGAATTATGTTTTGCATTTTTTCATTAAAATGTATGAAGGTAGGAAAGTTGAGCCTAAAAATTAATAAAATATTAGATTAGGAGATTTTGTATATGACGTCATTAACCATTTTTTTTTTTTTTGTATAAGATGCGTTACGACGGATAATAGGGACATTTACCTTGTAATTTTATTTTCTTTTCAAATAATTAAATTTTATTTTAAATTCAAATAAAAATTATTTAAACATTTTTCTGTTAATTTTTATTTTTATTCTTTAATAAAATCAAAAAAAAAAAATCCTTATGAATTGAAATAAGTTTGATTTCAAATTACCTATTCTTTAAAAATAAATTTTAAATTATCAAATTTATTCACATATATTTACTCTTTTTGTTTTATTGATTACATTTATTTTTTTTATTATTATTTGTTATTCTAAACGAAAGTTATTAAAAAAAAAGGGAAAAAATAAATAAATAACAATTAAATTTTCTATTTTAAAAGTCTAATTTCTTTAGTTTACGTATTTGTGGTGATCCTGTGTTAAATTATTCATTAAAAATTCAACGCAACTAGTGTCGAAAGACTCGAAAAGTTATTATTTTTTTGTTTTTAGTTTATTATCTTCTTATTCTGTTTTTTTTTTTTTTTTTTTTTTTTTTTTTTTTAGTTTTGAAAGTCAAATTAAATATTCATCCATTAATTTCTTCAGATTTTATATACTGAAATTAAATATTTTTGTCTTTTCATACATATAGAATTTAAATTTTAAATTGATTTCAAAAATCCAGTTCACGTGTACTAAAATACTTTGGAAATTTACTCTATATATTTATTATAGAATCGTTTATACCCTATTTATACTCGTATAATAAGTGTTGTAAGAAGCCAGTGAAGATAAAATGATGAAAAAGTTGAAATTGAATATTTAAAAAAAAAATTAAAATAATTTGTCTTCTTTATTTTTAGAATTAATTTTGAAATTATAATTTATTTTAATTTGAAAAAAAAAAAATATGTATGTACATAAATGTTTAAGCAGGTAGTCCGATAAGTATCCTATATTCATTAAAAAAAAATACTTAATTTGACAATTTTTGTGTTGTTTATTTTTTAACATAGTCTCTCTATATACTTTTCAACTTCTTCCAAATCCATTTCTTACTCGTTTATCTATCATTTCAATAAATTTAGCTGTTTTTGGCCTTCCACGTTTAAATTCAGCTATCCAAAAACGAATGGTTTTATATGATGGTGATTGGCGGTGTCTAGACTGTCAGTGAACACTGTCAGTTTTCACTGAAATCCATGTATTTGTTATTGTTTGAAAAGAATAAAAAAAAAGTTAAAATGCTTTTCAACTTGTCATCAGTTTTTCTATTCAAATCGTTCCGAGTTTCATAGCCAACGTTTCTAATCTTAATGTCAAAATATACAGCATAACCATAAACACAGAAAAAGCGTATTGTAGAAGCAACAGTTGAATTTTACATTTGAATTAAGGCATTTAATAATGTAAACATACAGGAATAGTTCTACGAACGAACGAAACAAATAAAAAATGCAACATTTCCTAAAAATTAATTTTAATTATTTAAGTTTCACTTCCACATGTGACATAAATGACAATTCTCAGTTTTCGCCATCTGTTTTCATTTTTTCATTCAAAACTTAAAATGTAGACACTTCTCAATTTTAACTGACAGCGAAAACTGACTGAATAACTGACCGTATAGACACCGCCATTGACAATACCTAAAGTATTATCCATATCTTTTTTTTTATATCGATTACTGATAATCCTTTATCAAAGAGAATAAAGTTCAGTTATAGTTTCAAAATAATTCATTCAATTCATTCAAATAATGCATTATATTAAAAAATAATGCAATACATATAATGCATTACCAAAAATAATTCAAATTACTTAAATTACTGTTGAATTATTTTTGATTTAAAAAAAAAAATTATTGTAATTCAACTTTTTTAATTTAAAAATATTTGACAAAAATACAGGCCAGGTATTATACTGATATAAAGTAATTTTAATATAAATTTTATGTTCAAAGTAATTCAATTAAAACCGAAATTTTTGAGAACTTATATCTGTATACCTACATATTAGTTTATTTATCATTATTTATCATTAAGTTATGTTAAGTTTTTGTAATTTTTTAATTGAATAAAAAAAAAAACAAAATTAAATTGAATTATTTTTAGTAGTGCATTATATGTAATGCATTATTTTTTAATATAATGCATTATTTGAATGAATTGAATGAATTTTTTTGAAAATATAACTGAACTTCATTATCTTTGATAAAGGATTATCAGTAATCGATATAAAAAAAAAGATATGGATAATACTTTAGGTATTGTCAATGGCGGTGTCTAGACGGTCAGTTATTTAGCCCGTTTTCACTGTCAGTTAAAATTGAGAAGTGCCTACACTTTAATGAATGACACTTCAAATTAATGCTTACTTTAATGCATTATTTTAATTCATGTAAAAATAATGATATTGGAGACGTAATGTATTAAAAAAAATAATGCATTAGTCCCACCTCTGTTTAATACTAACTTGAAATTTGTCTATTATGTATTTGAAATTAATTGATTAAATTAGTATAACTGACGAAATATTAATTAAACGAATATTTAGATAGATTTACTTGAAAATTTATATTATTGACAAAAATATCTAATTACCAGAATTTATCAGACTGCCCTCGTACATAAATACCTTCATAATGAATTGATTGATTTAACTAAGGGATGAGAACAATTTTGTGAATAACTGTGTATGTCAAAATCTAAAGACGATATTATGTTAAAAATATGGATTGCCAATAATTATTGTGGTTAGGGAACATACGTATATTATCCAAAAAAAACAATTTTTATTTTATTTTGAATGACTAAGTAATAAATTTTTTTAATTACTGTCACATTTGAGGTGTTGAAAAATAGTTTAAGTAAAAAAACTTGATATTTTTAAATGTCAAAATGTCAAATTGTTAATGTTTTTTTTTATAAAATACCTAACGTTAACATATACATAGTTCAAATGTCAAAATGTCAAAGCGTATAGAATTTTACAATGTTGCAAGTATGGAAAGAGACTTAAAGTGGATTTATTATTTCATTCCAGCTTCTACAATTGCTTCGAATTTGAAATTATTGTCTTCGGACATGATTTGAAGCTTGAAGATTTTATTCGAGACATTGCTTCACGATGTTATTCTCAGGTTTTCTTGATCATTTTTCAATGCCCCTTTCTTTGCCAAATTTCCAAGTTTACTATCTTTTGGTTTTGAAAAATATTCTATTTAAAACACGCATATTTATCTTTCTCGTAAGGATGTACTAGTACAGTACTGGTTTAATCATTTCAAGGCACACTGAAATATTATCAAATCTATTCTTCTTTGTAAGAGTACCAAAGTGACTTTGTTAATTGTTTTCTATTGCCTATGTTCATAATTTTTTAACTTTGTAGTTGGAAATATTTCTAGGAATAGGTGTAGCAGTTAAAATAAAAACAAAAAAATTATGTTTGTTATGTTGTAAAAAGAGGATGAGAAATTTTGTTAAAATTACTATTTAAATTTGTTATATTCTTCTTTTTTGTTTTTTATTTAATTGAAATTTATGAAATTATGAAATTAGAAATATAATTTTGCATTAAAATTCATTAGTTTAAATTTATATTATTTAGTTTTAAGTTTGGTTTATACTAAATTTTTACCTATCCTATCCCTATATTGTACGTATAGTATATACATTTTAGAATGACTGATCTCATGTCACAGCATGCACTGTATATATGTATATAAATATACTATAATGAAAAAATAAACTGTTTATAACTGTTTTCACCTATCCAAATACAGAAAATTAAAAAAATGTATTATTGTTTGTTTTAGTGTTGACCAAAATAAAGTTTAAATTGGTAGACAACAATTTTAAATTAGCTTTAGATGGCTCGAAATATTCTCAAATGTCCCTTTTCAGAATATTCTAAGATTTGTTACAGCTTTGAGAATACTTCGAAATAACCCAGTTCATGTTTATGATGCAGTGAAGGGGATAGTTATAGGGGGATAGTATTAGTTGCGACTGCAACGGATTACTGTGACTGTTACCCACTTTTTAAACTAACTAACTAAAAATGACGTTGCTTAAATTTAATTTTTGTTATTTGCTTCAATTATTTTTATTTTAATAACTTTAGTTTTATTTAATTGCAATTTTATCTTATTTTTTTTTTTATTTTTCTATGATAAGATAATAATTAATATTTTTATTACAAAATAAATATTGTTATCGTTATTTAATCGCTATCAGAGAATTAAACTAAAATAAAAGTAATAATTATGTATAATATCATCACATCATTATCTCTTATACTAAATTTATATTCAAAATATTTTGATGAAAATATTTTTACCATCCTAAATCTCTAAATTGTTGTCTCTAAAATATCCCTAAATCTCACAGTTGAATGTCAAAAGATGATAATGAGCAGATATTATTAACTAAAAAAATAAAATACATACTGATCTTCAGGTTATATATCAAATGTAGCCGCAATGAACATATTTTAATTTAAATTGAACAGAACTGAATTACACAGATTGGGCCTCATTCATGATGACAGATTATAGCATACGTTACAGAAAATCGAATACAGAAAATCTCTTGAACACAAATATTTCAATGTGTTTGGTTTTGCAGCTAATAATTTGAATGTCGATGCACTAGGTCATACATATCTTTAATATTTAATTGGCATATTCAACTTATGATGATTTATCCATTCCATTAAACGAAATAGATAATCTGAATTGATCAGCTGGCACTAATGATGCACAAGTGAAAAATAAATGGAAAAAAGAGATGGAAATTTTAATTTAGCATACAATTAAGAGTTTAATAATTACAAATCCATTTTTGATTTTATTATAAACCAATAATAAAAAAAAAATCTTAAACTTTAACAAATTTTTACAAAAAACAAAAACAAAAATAATTTTTTATAAATTATGAAAGTACAATCTGGAGAAATTCTAGTAATTAATCATTTTACTTAAACATTTTGTTTTTTTTTTTTCTTAAATTAAAAAGCACATTAATTTGCTATCAAAATTGTTTTTTGAAATAAAAATGAGCGTTCAAAGGTTATATTTTTTATTATTTTTGTTTATTTTCTTTTTACACTTTCTTTTTTAACAAAATAATGTCAAAAAGAAAAGTTGTAAGAAATTTTAATTAAAATCGAATGATTTAACTATATGTACTATACTAAATGAAACTAGATTATCTCTATATGGTGTAAGTGTGTCGGTGTATGCTGGCAGTTGTTACTACTGAACTAGGAAGATAGGAGTAGTAATGCCATGTATCTCATGCCATGCTAAGTATGTCATGTATCTTAGATCAGAGTCAAGAAGTCTGATGGTATACCGCATTGATCGTACTTACTTTCCACATCACGACAAATAAACATAATAAATTTTGAATAAATTTAAATTGTTCAGAGTTGTAAGAGTTCAGAATCTTATAAAGATTTTCAGTTCAATAATTTACAAAATTATTATTACTTCCGTATTCAATTTACACAAAGAATTGAGGACTAGTGAAATTTGTAAGGACTTCAGTAGTATCATTTGATATTAAGGGGTTTAAAAATACTCTTTTGAAATTTTTTTTTATAAATAAATCCAATTGAATAGCAAGGGGGAAGTAAAAATTTTAAGTAATTATATTTGTTTGTAATTAAAAATAGGCTAAACTGTGTTTAAGAGTAAGTTGACGATCAAATTAAAATTAACTTCACAAATTATTCTAGTGATTCACTCAAATATGCCATATTTAATAGGCTGTAAAGAAATGTGCAACAACTCAACGGTTCTAATAATTTAAATTTTCAGGAGCTAACTTGTTGGTCGAAAGATTCCAGTGAGTAAAAGAAATAATTGTAATTAAAATTGTTGTTTAGTGTTGTATCGGTTAAATTGTACAAAAAATTTTCACTGAAATTTAAATAATGTTGTTTTTTTACTCTATTTTTTGTTACTTAAATTTATAAAATTAATTATTTTATTTATTTAACTTTTTTTCTTTATTTTCATTGTTATTGTTTTTCATATTGTTTTTGTTTTGTAATTATATAATTTTTAAGTTGTATTCATATGACTTCTCTTTTAATTGTTATTTATTTTTGTTAAAAAACAAAAAAATAATATGGCCTGAAAAACTTAATAAAGTTCAGTGACCCAGAATACATTTTTATTCAATTCTGTTTTATAAGTTATTTTTTAAAATTTTAAATTACTAATGTAATGAATAGTAAAATTTAATTTAATTTAATTATTTGAACTGCACATATTATGTAAATGTGGAACCAAAAATTAGGACCTTTTTTTCTATAGGAATGTTGTTAGCCAGCATTACATTGAGTAATAAAATATTTACTAAATAAAGTATTTCACGGTGTGCGTCTAATCAAACCCTTGATACCAAATGGATAATTTATTGACAAAATTGTAAAATATCAATTAAAAATATTTAAATTCATTTAAAAAAATATATGTAGGTATACATAATACATGTTTATAAATTCATTCAAATCAGCCAATAGCCCAAGCAGCTAGAGTTTAAAAAATTTATTTATTGGAATTTTAATTGTAATAAATGTGAATATAAATAAATAAATAAATAAATAAATAAACAATATATTTATTATATATATATTTTTTTATATTTATTTATAGGAGGTCCATATGCAGCATTTGGTGGCCGTGATGCATCCAGAGGTTTAGCAACATTTAATGTTTCAGCCAATGATAAGGATGAATATGATGATTTAAGCGATTTAAATTCAGTTGAAATGGGTTGTGTTAAGGAATGGGAAATGCAACTGAAAGGTAATATATATTAATATATATATATATATATATATATATATATATATATAATGAATTTCGTTTATAAATACAATATATACATTACATATATTTTTAACTTAAAATTATCTTTTAGAACGTTACGATTTTGTTGGTAAATTGTTAAAACCTGGTGAAACACCAACAAATTATTCTGATGAAGATGATGAAGTATCACCAACATCGAAATCAAATGAAGAAGAAAAAGTTGGTGATATTGGTTCGACAAATGAAACAGAAACAGCAACTACAAGTACTACAACAGCAGCGTCAACATCATCATCAACTGATGAAACACCTGATAAAGATAGTGATGTCAGAAAGAGGATTATAACACAAGAAGACTAAATTTATTTTATTTTTAAAATTTATTTATAAAAAAAAAAAATCATTCGAAAACATAAATTTTAAATTGAAAATTAAATTTATTCTTTTTTTTTTTTTTTTTTTTGGTAAAAATTATATTTGTTTGTTTTTTTTTTAACGGATAAATTAAAATTATTGAATAAAATAAAACTTATTAAAATTAATGTGTATACATAATATATATATATATATATAATATATATATACATTATACGTACTAAAACAAAATTTTCTATACTAAAGGAATTAGAAAATAAAGAAATAAATAATAATAATAAAACAAAAAAAAAAAAACAATTGTAAAATTTGGTTTCAAAGAATGTCTGCGCTTGTTTTTTTTTTTTTTTTTTTTTTTTTATACCTCTTAACTAATATCAAATATCAGTCACCTAATTAAATCAGATAATTTTTGTATAGGACTAAAATATTTAAAATAGGTTCCTATGAAATCTTATATATATATATGTGTGTGAAATATCCTCCTATAAATCTTTTAATTCGAAAATACCTTCAAGAGTACATTAGTAAAATGAGAATTTCAATGAAATTTTAATGTCACAAAATTTTTTATGGTATTTAGAAATTGATATGTAATGTATTTTAAAAAATACATAATTTTTTTTATCTTATACAAAAATTATTTGTATTGTAATTTTATTTTTAATAATTTGAAATTCATGTAGTATGTATATCTAGATTTTCTATATAATAATTAAGTATATTATATCATATAAAAATAATATTTAACAAAAATAAGAATTAGCTTGACACTAGGGAGCTTGATCAATTTAAGTAAACGTAGATGTATAATTGCAAAAATATTGGTCGTTGCACAATAAATTAACATTGTATTTTCAACGTCTTGTTTCGTATGTATAACATCTCTTCATCAATACGTTTACATAGATTATCCTCCAAACTATCTATAATTATTAAATATTAACTTAATAATACTCTTTTTTTTTCTTTTTTTTTGTCCTCGTTTATAAATTTCTAATTTCTTAAAATTTTTTCTCTTTTTCAATAATTTTTTATTAAAAACTTTTTTTTTCTTGATGTGTTTATATGAAATATTTCTTAAATTATAATAAAAATAATTAAAAATGAACTATTAAATAAGAAATTGTGTATTTTTAACATATATAAATATAGATAAATACGTATATAATATATATATATATATATATATATATATGTATATTTAATTATTAACGTCTAGCTAGATTTTAACTTTTTTAAAATTTAAAAAATTGCTTTAAAAATGTTTAATTTTATTTATAATGACGGCTTTCATTATACATACATACATACATACATACATACCTTTATTATATTATAAATGAAACATTGAAAAAATAGTGAAAAAAAGAAAATATTTTGGGATATTTTATGGTTAAAATTAATTTAAATATAAATTGATTATAAAAATTTGTTAAATAATATATTTGTTTTTAAAGAATAATTTTTCTATTAAAAATTAAATTGTAAAAAAATATTAAAAAATCAGTAATATTTATGTGAAAAATAAAATAATAATAATTATGAAAATGGCGATATCCTAAAGGAAAATGGTATTTAAGAACTACATAGTACATTAGAGTGCTAAGTTCTAGTAGTATATAAAGAAAAATAAAATAATATGAAAAATAAATTTTAAATTAAACCAATAATTTACAAAATAAAATGAATTATGTATTTAAAACATAAAAACATTCTTAAATGGAAGAAACTTTAATTAATTTTAAATTTGTCTTTTTTTTTCTTCAAATTGAAAAACCTACATATACGAAATATTTAATATAGTAAATATTCTTGTCTAAAATCTATTAATGAGGTTATGCTAACGTACAGTAATGATTGATTATGTAAACTAGCATAAATATCAAATTTAACATTGGTAAACATTTTATTATAAGACAAATTTCCATAAATTACTATTTAAAATTATTAGGATTCAAAAATTTTCAAAATTAATGAATATTCTAAATCCCTTAAAAGTTTATTTAATAATCAATAAAATAAACAATTAAGGAAGGGGTCAACGGGAACGGTCAATTGATATTCAATAGAATGGATTTTTTACAAGTTTATCAAAAAAGTATTGGTACTGCGGAAGTTTATTAAAATTTATAATAGACTATAGATTTCTTATAGAAATAATTCTCCAATTTGTAGATTGTTTACTAATAGTTTATCTAAACATATTTTGTCACGAGAACTTTTCCTAAAATAAAAAAACAACAAATTTAATAAATTGAAAAATACTGATTCTCGTTTATTAAAAAAAAAAAATTAAAAAATTCATATCAAATAAATTTCCGCTATTTAATCCAGTACACTTATGTATATCTATGGTAGAAAGAAAATCTATCCAAATTAAAAAGATTGACCCCGAAGTCTGTATTTTTTTATAGAGTTATCAGTTCAGATTAATAAAAAAAAAATATGTTTTCAATTTCCAAAATAAAGAACTGTTTAAACATATATATCCTTAACTTAATACAGGGTTTTTATGAACTAATACATAAATGTGCTTATATAAATTAATATAAACATATATATACATGAAATCTTATAATGGTACATTCAATTCATTTGCAGATTTCGACCGAAAGTGATTTAAAATTGGATCAAAAAAGAAAAAATATCTTGGCAAGAAGAAGAAGAGAAATTTCGGATATGTCAAATTATTTTCTATTCAAATTTTGTGAACACTATTTTGAATTTCGCACGTGAAAATAAATTCAATCGAAATCTGGGAACAGTGTATACAAATAAACAATAATAAATTTCAAAATATTTCATTTTAAATAATATTCAATTAAAAATTTTGGTTTTTTTTTTTCACTTTAATTTGTTTTTTGTATTTTTTTTGTTTTTATTTTGTTTTTAAATATTCACTTAAGCGCATGTTGACTTAAAAATAAATTTGTTTTTTACATTTACAATTTAATATGTATTTATAAAAAAAAAAAAAAAATTATAAAAAAAAATAAAAATAAACGGATTAACCAAAACAAAATAAAAATATTAATGAGAAGTTTTGAAGTTAAGAACTGATTTAAATAAAAAGAAAAAATATTTAAATAATATATAAATAAGTTAAAAACTGATATACATTTATATACATAACATATGAATATATTGAATGTTTAAGGATAATAAAATATATCTATTACAAAATTACACAATTATGAGAAAAATTTGTTCCCAACAAAAAAGTAAAAAAAAATATATGTATATATGTATATGAATATATAAAATATACATGTACATTATATGAAATTACATTTAAAATATTTGAATTTTTTTCTATTTATGTTTACAAAAAAAAAAAAAAAATTTAAAAAACAAAAAAAAAAGTTTCTGAAATGTGGTTCAAAGGATATAAGATGAGAATAAATTATTATTATTATTACTATTATTATTATGATTATACTTATTAATTAAAAATGTATAAAAAAAATTATCTTAAAAATTTTAAGTTCAAAATACATATGATTTTTGAGTAAAAATTTAAAACTCTTTTCTATTCTTTTTCTTGAATTTTTTTTAATTAAGCACGAAACTATCCACGAATATAAGTTTTGTTTTACAATTTTCAATTATTTTTGATAATCAAATTTGTTTCTTAAGTTAGATATTGAAGTTAAATTCGGTTTTAAATTGACAAATTTAATTTGATCGTAGTGGTTACGTACGTTATGTATTAGTCAGCAAATATAATTAGGTGTATGGAGATGTTTTCTGATTACTATCCTATAAAGAAAAAGTTGTGGGTTTCGATCCCACTCAGGGTATGGATATTTAATTATATTTATATAAATAATGAAATTTTATAAAATTTGTTAAGTAGTTGAGGGTAATAATTTATATAAAATGGAATTAGCTCATAATAGTTTTTGGATTTTTATATTTAATTATTTCGATTGATTTATCTATCAGAAAATCAATACATATTTTTTATTGCAATTAATTTCAAATTTTTGGGATTTGAGAGAATTGGCATGTATTAAGTTTTTCGTTACAAAATTTTGTGACATGTCTGCTAGCTTAAATGAGGAATGCTATATTTGTTGTAGAGTAAATTACACTTCATATAATTCCATTTTATTTTTAATGATACCCAAATTGTATTCTTCATTAATTTAAAAGAATGATTAACAAAACTTTTTTGCTTTCGTCCTGAACGGAATTCGAGCCGGGACTGGGGAGGCCCTTCTAATAACAGTTAAATATATCATATGGGTCGGCATATTATATAGATGTAACAGATTCAATATTTTTACATACAGTAAAACGTGACATTCAGACAATTTCATAAACAACAACGAAATTAATATAGAAAAAAAAATATTTACTCTAACGCTAGAAAACAAGCGTTTTTATTAAAACTAACGCAACTATTCACGTTATGGTTATATTAAATTCGATAGTTTGTTTTTTGATTATAGAACGGTAAAAAAAAAATCTGTTTCACAACGCAATAAGAAAACGTTTCCGTTTTGATTTTGTTTGTTTCATATTTGAAATTTTTGACTACAAAATGTCAATATTTAGAAATGTCAAAAATATAAAACATCCACGAATGTCATTATTTAGCTGTCTTGGCTGTCTGGTGTGGTGTATTGCGAGTGAGTAGATAAATTTTTAGAAATAAAATAATTTATGTATTTATAATACATAAATTAGATAAATTCATCCAAAAAAAAATTAACAGTTTTAAATTTTAAACAAGTAAGGAAACTTTTTTTTTTAATTTTGCCAATTAAATAATTAATTTTCATTATAAATATAAACGATATTACATAACTGTAGAATATTCAATGATCTAACCTCCTGTCATTAATGAAGATTATTTTGTATTTTTTTTTTATTTTAGCGACCAAGAGAATTTAAAAAAAAACCTAAACATGCAAAGAGCCGTCACTAAATCTACTGGTATTTTAATGCCAATAATTCAAAATGCTGTCCAAAATCAGCAACAACAACAGCGAGGTATGGCCACCTTAAAGGCTATTTCAATTCGTTTGAAATCAGTTAAAAACATTCAAAAAATTACGCAATCCATGAAGATGGTGTCAGCTGCAAAATATTCAAGAGCTGAACGTGATTTAAAACAAGCTAGACCTTACGGTATAGGTGCCCAACAATTTTATGAAAGAGCTGAAGTACAACCAGACGAAAAAGCTGAACCAAAAAGATTGTTGATTGCAATGACTTCTGACAGAGGTTTGTGTGGTGCTGTACATACTGGTGTTGCACGTCAAATTCGTAATGAATTAGCTGATCCAGCAGTAGAAGCCAATACTAAAGTAATTTGTGTTGGTGATAAATCTCGTGGTATTTTGCAACGTCTTTATAATAAAAATATTATAATGGTTGCAAATGAAATTGGTAGACTACCACCAACTTTTATAGATGCTTCAAGAATTGCTCATGAAGTATTAAAAAGTGGTTATGAATTTACTGAAGGCAAAATTATTTACAATAAATTCAAATCAGTTGTTTCATACTCATTGTCACACATGCCATTTTATAGTTCGCAAGTTGTTGAAACAGCTGACAAATTAGCTGTATATGATTCATTAGATTCTGATGTAATTCAAAGTTATTTGGAAATTTCATTGGCTTCATTGATTTTCTATGCATTGAAAGAAGGAGCTTGCTCTGAACAATCATCAAGAATGACAGCTATGGACAACGCATCAAAGAACGCCGGTGAAATGATTGATAAATTAACATTAACATTTAACCGTACCAGACAAGCTGTCATTACCAGAGAATTGATTGAAATTATTTCTGGTGCTTCAGCTTTGGAATCAGATGATTAAAAAGCATATTGCTGCCCTAAAATGTTTTTTTTTTTAAAACAAACAACTTTACTGTTAAAATATTTATCGAATTCAGTGAAGTTAGAAATGTAATATTGTTAAAATTAAATTAATTCCAACAAAATTCAAATTGTATTAATTTTTAAAGATAAACTTAAACAATCTTAATGGAAGAAATAAAGTTTAAAGGAAAAAATATTAAAGTGGTTTAAAGAAAATTTTATAGTTAGTTTGGGTTTAGTTCAATTTACTCTAGTTCTTAGAAATACCAGTTCATTCATATTAGATGTTTTAATTGCATTTATAATTGAAAAAAATAGGGGTTCATCAGTTAGTTAATAATGATGAATCTCGAGTGTTAAATGATTAAGTCAATTTTATTCACAAAATGTCCAAAATCTAATCTCATTTCTGCTACGCATAGAAATCTGTTTATTTACACAGGCATAATTTAAAAACGGTTAATTTTTAATTATTCAATTTATTTGAACGCCGTTACAAAAATCTCAAGTCTTAACATTTCAGACAGTAAAATTTAAATAAGATTAGAAATTGTAAATAAGATCGTTGCAATGTCCTTCATACCATTCAATGGCGTCGAATAAAGATGTTCTTTATTTGGTTTTTTGTTTTTAATAATTCTACTAATTTATTTCCTATACCACATTTGTAAAGTTCTCATTCGTTTAACTTTCTTTTGTAATTGTAAAACTCCATACAATAGTGCTTCAGCTGTTGGTGGACAACCAGGTACATATATATCAACAGGGATAATACGATCACATCCTCTTACAACTGAATATGAATAATGATAATAACCGCCACCATTAGCACAGCTTCCCATTGAAATTACCCATCTTGGTTCTGGCATTTGATCGTATACTTTTCTCAATGCCGGTGCCATTTTATTAGTTAAAGTACCAGCTACAATAATGACATCAGCTTGACGTGGTGATGCTCTGAATACAACACCATAACGATCCATATCGTATCTTGGTGCAGCAATGTGCATCATTTCTACAGCACAACAAGCTAAACCAAATGTTAATGGCCAAATTGAACCTTTTCTGCCCCAATTAAGTAAATCATCTAGACGAGCTACTGCCCACTCAGCAGTACTTTTTTGTTCGACACCAAAAGGCGAGTAACCTTTTTTCTTTAGTGGACTATCCGGATTAGCAACCGGCATCGTTTGTTGATTTCGGCGAGTTAAAGCTACATTTAATCCAGCTCCAATTGAACCTTTCATTAATGAAGTAATATCATTTGTTGCCAACAATTTTGGTCCATTATTTAAACGGCAAAGTGTTGAACGTAACATTCTGCAAAATACTGCAAAATAAAAATCTTATATAATGAAGAAAATTTAAGAATATTCATGATATTTACGTGAAATTTACGTCTTTAATTTTGGTATATTTTTACCAAAATAAAAATGTGAAATCTATCAAAATTTTTTTATGTAACTTCAATCCAATTCTAATGTTTTGCAAAAAAATATGTCAATGTCAAAATCGTTGTTAAATGAGTTTTTAGTTTTGAAACTTTCAGTTCATTTTAATTAACATATGATATTATTTTGACGTTGAAAATTGAATTTAAAAAAATTATAGAAAAACGTGAGCCAATTTAGGCAAACAAACTCCAAATACAATTTATCACATCCACACAAATAGTATTTCCGGACAAAATTTTTTTAGATTATAATATAAGATTATTACGTGTGTAATAAATCAGGCTTTTATCTATTTGTTTAAACAACACCGTTTCGGTTTTATTGAAAGTATCCTTCATATAAACGTTTTGTAATCTATTAAATTTGTATGTTGAGTAAAAAGACTTATTATTGCAATATATATCTTTTTCAGCAAAAAAAACTCGCATTTTATTATTAGAAATCCGAAATGTAGATACATATACTTTAATGTAATAATTTCTACGGCAATGTGAATACGACTTCAACGATTTCATTTCAATTGCCATTTGTTTCTTTCAATTGTCAACTTTCTTTTTCTGTGTTGTGTCATTTCTATACAAAAATAAATAAGAAATTATTTGTAAAACTTTTATTTTTATTGATAAAATAACTTATGTTTGATATTTTAAATTAAAATGAAATAAATTTTTATTACATTAAAATTTAAAAATTTTACGTATATGCTATACATAATGAAACGTGAATTATTTGGTAAGATTTATTGTCTACGTAGTATTTTTATTTGATCCAAATAAGATTTATTATCTCATTTTTTTTTTTGTAATTCGCATTTATAGTGTTTTTTTAATGATGTGATTTATCTTGAAAATAAAACTTGAAGTATTCTTTTTCTATTTAATCAGTTCTTGTATTTATTTTATGTATATAATTTATTTTCTTTAATCATTTTAACAATACATATTGAAACATTTATTTTTTGATAACAGCTAGAGCAGGTCGTAGTAGATTTCTAATTGGAATTGGAATTTTCATTATTACAATTGGATTTTTAGTTATATTCAATAATTCGCAACAACAGCTTGATGAAAGTCGTATATTAAGATTGAGGTGTGAACAACAACATGATGCATTAAATGCCCGTCTTCAAGCAATAATTGATCATAAATTTAGTTTAGAAAAAAGCTTAGAAAAAGAACGCAGAGAACATTTAGAAACTAAAAAATTTTTAGAGTTGAAAGTAAAAGCTGCTAAAGAAAATTCTGTAAAACAAACTCAAGATTCTAGTGCTCGTTTTGATTCACTACAGCAGCATTATAAATTGCTTCAAAGTGAACATAATGATTTTGTAGAAGAGTGTGCCAAAAATAAGAAAACTCAATTAGAACAAATAAATAGTTTAGAGCGTAAAGTTAAATCTTTACAAAATCAAGCTCAATTAATAAAAACAACAAAAGAAAAGGAAATCGAAGAATTGAAAGTTAGTTATTTATTACTATTTTGAATTATAACATTAAAGAAAATATGACATTTTTTTTTTAGCTTAAATATCAACAAAGTGAAAAAGAACGATTAGATATTTTAACGAAATCGACACGTTCACCTGAAAATTGTCAAAAACAAAATGAGCATTATCAACGTATAATTCAGGACTATAAATCTAATTGTGAATATCAACCGATTGAAAAGATAGGACCATCAGTACCACCTGTATTACCAATTCCAGCAGCAGTATCTTCACATCAACATAATCATTTCATTGCTTCAAATGAAATATTGGATAAAGAGCCTACAAATAAGATTGAAAAATCATTTAAGGAACAACAGATTGTGAGCGATAATCTTTATAAAATACCGATAATAATTACTAACAAAACTTTTGTTACCACTACTACTACTACTGTAGCTCCGTTTATTTTAAATACACCTTCAAATACTAATAATTTAGATAATTTGGCTGAGGATAATTATAAAAAAACTCTTGATAGTCCAATTAATTATATATTTAATAGTTTTAAAGCAAAAGGTAGATTAGGAGTGGGTTCAGCTATAATTAATTCTGTTGAAAATTTTCAGATAGCACCAAAACCTTTAATAGAGGCATCACAAATTGAAAATAACAATGATGCAAATACTAATAAAAATAATAGCCCTAATAATAATAATAATAATAATGCTGGGTTTCAACAACCTCCACCTTTGAATATGCCACAAAGATCATCATCAACATCAACACAGTCTGGTATTAAAAATGGTATCTTATATTGTTTAGTATTGATTACATTTTTTATCATATTTAATTTGTGTAACATTTCAGAAAAACGAGCATTATCCATTGCAAGTAAATCTAGTCATAAAGGACCTTTAAGTGGAAGTAGTTCAAGTAGTACAACAGCAGCAAATAATAGAAATAAAGAATCTGGTGCACATCTAATGAAACCAAAACAATTACCTAAAGGAGTAGCACCTGTTCCGGAAAATTTTGATGTACTATTAAAAAATAATCAAGACGAAAGTGATCCACTTAAAGAAGGTGGTGGAGTAAAAAAATCGAGTAATGAAGAAATTGGAGGAGATGATAATGGCGGTGGTGAAACTAAAGATACTAATGATTTAAATGGTGCTAATAATCGTTATGCAAATGTTGTTGATGATTTTCCAAATGCTATTGGACCCGAACAAGATCCAAATAAAATAAAAGATGAAGAAGATAATGCTGCACATGAAATGAAAGATAATGATTTTGGTGATGATGGAAAAGATCATTTGCAACAAGCTTTGGATAATGTTAATAATGCGGCTGAAGAAGATAATCAAAATAATTTTTATGATATCAAATTAGAGAATCATCAAAATAAAAAACATGATGACCTATTAGATTCAATGGATAATGTTGATGCTGATGTTGATATAATTGGACATTTACATCAGAGTCGTAATAAACATGATCATGGTTTAGGTAATAAAGATGAAGGTATTTTAAATGCCAATGACAAATTAATTAATGAAGTGGTTGGTGATCAAGGTAAAGAACCAGCTTTTCCAGATGGTATGCACTTAGAAGAACAAAATGAAGAGGATGAAGATGGTAAGTTTTTGAAAAAAACTGTATTCAATAAAATTTAAATAATTTATTTGTAGAAGATGATTATTCCATTTTAAGAGATAGAAAACTTGTTGGACCTGCAATTCGAAATTAATATTTCAGTGAAATTTAAAAATAAATTTGTTTACTTATTAAATTTATTAGCGGGTAATTTAAAAGTAGAAATTTTATTTAAAAATCTTTATTTTTTCTACTTTAGAGAAAAATGTGTAAATATTTTTAGCATAAACAAATTGCAATTTACAAAAAAACAAAAAAAAAAAAACAAAAAAAATATTTTGTACCAGTCTTTAGTAAATATTAGAAATTTCAGAACAAAAAAAAAACAAAAACAAAAAAAGGAATTTAAAAATCTCTTCTAATTTGTATTATTATTCTTAAACTAATTTCAAAATTTTAATAATCTTTCGTCTATAAATATAAGAGATTTCGGTTTCTGTGATATTTAATTTTTTTTTTTTTAATAAATTAATTTGATTGTAAGAAAGCAATTTTTTGTTTCCTTAAAGTTATTTAATGTGTTTGAATCATTTTGTCACAATTTAAAAAATAAAAACCATATTTCATCAAAGTTAAAAATCAAGAGCTGCAAAACATTTTAAAAATAAATTTATAAATTTTAAATAAAATTTTGTAAAATAAGTATTTTATAACTTAAAAATCGAGCTGCCTGAAAAAATATAATATATAAAAAAAAAAATATAAATGAATGAAATCTTTTAATGCTTTTAATATGTAAAATATAATTGTATTTCTACTATTAATAATAGAGAATTTTTATTCCTTTTTAAATTATTTTAAAATTAAATTAAAATATATATTTTAAGAATTTTATTTTTTAATATTAATATTATTAAGTTTTTAAAAATAGAAAAGAATATTTAAAAAATTCTGTTAAGATTTATGAATTTACTCTATGAGATTGTTTCTTTAATTTTTTTTCTCGTATTTTATTATATTCGAATTTATGAATTTATTACTCTAATACATACATACTAATTAAGTTTAAATACTTTTTTTTTTACTTTAAATAATGTTATTTTGGTGGATTTTTAAATAGATAAGTTAAATTTTAAGTTAATATTATAATTTGTTTTATTTTATCAGCTCTTGTATTTTATTTTCATACATCAGCAAAATTATTTGATATGATAAAATTCAATAGATGTTTAGATTTAAAATATTAAAATGAATTAAATTAATCAATTCTTGCTATATTGTAAAAGTATATATATATATATATATAAATGTAGAAATTATCATATTTTAGTGATAAAATTATAAATCATTAAAAGCATTTAAATAAAAAATAAATTCACAAGCTCAAAATATACAATTATTATGTCAACACAAAAATTAATTAAACTATCTATATATATATATGTATTTAGAATAACTATGTATTAATTTTTAATTACATACATAATATATATTTAATTTTCGTTTTATCCACTTTTTATGGAATAAATTTAAAAAACAAAAAAAAAAAATTAAAAAATATAAATATAATAAGTTTTTTTTTTGAATATAAATATAAGAATAAAAAGGAAAATAAAAAAAAGTATACGTATATCTATCCGATATATGTATATAATTCTTCTTTATTAAAAAAAAAAAAAAGAATTTTTAATAATTTTTTTTAAATCAATTTTAGATATTTAGAATAATTTCATTCATTAGCCTTAGTAGATCACTTATTACCTGATTACAGATGGTAATTCTATTGAGGATAATCAGCAATTGAATATTTATGCAGGTTTTCACAAACTAATTTTTTTTTTAAAAAACCTATATTTTAGCGTTAGTAAAATTTTTTATAATTGTTGATTTTACTAAATATGTTTATTATACAGAAACCCATCTACTAATTCCAGACTTTTTCAGTATTTTGTTTTCGACAAACGCGGGAAATGTTTCAGAGTTCATCACTGCTCTGCAATACCAACCGCGGAGTATAGGGCAATATAATCAGTCTCCTATCTGCTGCAGTTAACCTTTTCAACTGTGGTCACGTTCTTTGTTTGGTACTTGTTTCTCCATGCTTTTCTCGGCCTTCCACTTTATCTTAATTAATTTTACTAAATAAATAAATTTATTAACATAACTGATTTTTTTTAAACTTTTGTCCCCTATTTGTTTTGGTGTTTTTTTTTGTTATAATACCAAGACTATGGGTGTATTTATAAATGCTGCAAACTGACAATAAGTTTGCCACCAGTTGGCGTACTTTGCAATAATGAATACAAATTCTACCTATATTTTACCTTTACTTGACAATTCTGCAAAGTTTCTGTTCATTAATACTGACATTTTGAGAATAACATTTTTTTTTAAATAACAAAACAAAAACTAAAATACTCAAAACTACAAAGAAAACTACTTCAAAAAATTTTATGCATACTAAAAATTTATTCTGCCAAGTTGACGCCCAGTAGACTTTGAGTCTGTATTTATGAACAGCATTCAAAAAATCTGACAAATGTGTTGATAAATTCAGAATATGCAGATTGACTGCAGGTTTGCATTTATGAAAATAAGGTATATATTGGGTGAACATCTTAACTGCTTTTACCCGGAATCTTGGATATACACAATCACATACAATATTTTATTTTGAATTTTATATTTGGTACACTTCAATTTAATTTTTCAGTACAATAGTTTCTGTCATCGAAAAGTTATAGATTTATAGTACAAGAGGAGAGACTGATGAAAAAATAATTAATGGCTACCTTAACTTAGAATTTTTAAAAGAAAATGGTTGACGATAGTCTGATGATCACTAACGATAAAGTTAATTTAATGACTAAAAAGTAACGATTCAAAACAAATATAAAGCTAACTTTTTCCCCAACCAACGGGTACATTTTTTACAATTATTGCAAAAAATGTAATTTTTGTTATTTTGGCAACAAAAGTTTCAAACAGTGTGAGGTTTTTACATTTTTATATTCACCTATAATTAAAATTTACGTAATTTTCTTTTAGATTTTTTGATAGTAAAAATATCTCTAAATATTTTGGAACTTACATAAATTATGAAACGAAAATTAGAAGTATTTGCTAGTGCATATTGAAATTCCATATTTCTACTCGAAATTTTAACTATTTTTTCCAGTAAATATAATATTAACGTTTCGATACAATTATTTTTGGGGGCTTTTCGCATATGGACACAATACTTAATCAATATTAAATTTCAGAATTTATATATATAAAGAAAACTCCATAAAATTCTTGCATAATTTATTTATTTAATAAAAATATTGTTTTGTAATTTAATTATTTTAATTAAATTTATTTTCATCATTAATATGTATTTTTATTTAATTTATTTTTATTTCAATATAAATTTTATATTTGAAAAAAATTAAATATTTTTATTTTAATTTATTATTTTTTTTTTTTAATATTTAAAGTTTAAAAATAGGAGCAATTTTTAAAATTTCATTTTTAAATTATTTTGTATTTAAATTTATTTAAAATTATTATTAAAATTTTATTAAAAAAAAAAAAAATTTTATTCTTTTTTATATTTTAATATTTTTAATTACATTTAAAAAATAATTGTTACCAATTATTTTATTTACTAACTGTTTAGTATTCACAGAAAAGTTAATTAAAATTAATTGGTTCCCATAAAATAATGTATATATATATATATATTATATTATATAAAAAAAAAATAATAAAAAAATAATTGTAATAAAACAATGTGATTCAATATTAGTATAAGAAAATATTATAAAAATTTGATAAATTTGACAAACACTCAATAAATTAATATATTATTATTATTGTATGCATGTATCTGGATATGATTTCAGTCGATTGTAACTCGAGCTAATAAAATTCCTCGTCTACTAAGCCACAACCTAAAAAACAAAAACCCATTAAATTAATTTGAAATTATAACACGGTTATAGATTATTAGAATTTACCCAAAACCAGCTCCTAATAACAATGAAAGAACATTTGTTAATAACAAGGAATATAGTACTTCTTTAGAGAATAGGGAATTTTTTCCAACTCTTGCTAAACGTATCGAATAATTTCTTGGTTTTCGTTTTGGATTTGTATGAGGATGTTCGAATTTCCAGTCTCTGTGAATTAAAGAAAATTAAAAAATTAAAATTTTTAAAACCAATTAAAAAAAAAAAATTTAATTTACTTTGGTGGTTGTTGATCTGGTCTACTACTCCATTCCCAAATCCAGTCTGTATCTTTATGAGCATCTCCATCCTTTAAACAAAAAAAAAAAAAAATATTAAATTATAAGAATTTATTTTGAAAGTTGAAAGAAAATAAAAATCGCCAGGAATAAAATTCCTAAGATAAAATCCACGAAAACAAAATACTGAAAGACAAAATCACAAAAAAAATAGCCAAAATTTTCTTTGCTTTTCACAGAGTTGAGAAAAAATATTTGTTTTGCTTAGCCGCTATTGGATACATATTAAAAGAAATATTTCCAATGGAGATTTCGTTTATGGGCATTTTCTGTCTATTTTTTTCCAACCTTAAAAAAGAAGCCACCTCACGAACTTATTCTAATCGAAATTAAAAAAAAAAACAAACAGTCACAATGAAAACCACCACATAAAATAATTATGAAAAAGTTAAAGAGAAATAAGCTATAAAGCTCTTTGAATTTAAAATTTAGTCAATGTAATTATTGTCAACAAAGTAATTAAGTGCTATCAAACTTTGGTAAAACGAAAGAATGTTAAAGTTATTTGCATTTGGAAAGATCAAATGACGAGGTTTCATATTGGATCAGTAGAACAGGAAGCTCTAAAAGAATTTAAAATAAATTGAATATTGTATGGGAGAGTAGGTTTATTCTCATACTTCTTCCACTTACTGTAAACGCTATAGAGATGGATCCTGATTCTCAGCAGTAGATGGTAGTCGACGACTACAGAGGGTTGATTAAAAGAAATGTTTCACATGCATATGAAGCTAGATGGAATAACGAACCAACGACTAATAAACTAAAACAAATAAAAAGGTCAACTGCACCCTGGAAAAGCATTAATTCTGTAGGCCGAAAGAACGGATGTATAATTACAAAACTGAGGACAGGACACTCGCGACTGATGCATAAGTACTTATTTGACGGACCGACCAGAAGTCTACCTACATGTTCCTGTGATGGCCAGACACCAGTCAGTGTTCAGCACATTTTCGAAGCCTGTCCGCGCTACAGAAATGCAAGGAGTATACATTGTATCGGGGAGTTAAATATTCTCGCTGAGGACACCGAGCAGTCATTGGAACGCTTTATTCAATTCACCAAATATATCACAACATCTTCGGTGAAATTTAAATGTTTTTGTTATTTATATTTATTTTCTTTCTTTCTTTCTCTCTCAGTTTACATAATTTACTATATTTGTTTATTTTCATTGTTACTTTTATATTACATTTCATAGCTTCCGCAATTTATGTTTGTAAGTAATTTGTTTAAGATTAAATTTAGTAGATATTTGTTAATAAAAAAAATAGTATATGGCCCGAAAAACCTAATAAGCGGAAATAAATTTTATTCAATTCAATTCAATTCCACTTATTGTAGTTACTTTTAAGAATTTTGTTTACTTGTAATACTGTAATAGTATTTTTAAATTACTGTTACTCTTCCTACCTGCTTCTCCTACTTCATAGAATTCACATAATGTGCATTTCAAATTTTTATTAATTTTGCTAATGTTTTCTAAAAACTGAAACCCAAAATAAAAACTTCATCTAGAAACTTTATTATATAATTTCTATAGAAAATCATTATTTTCATGACTATCCATTTTCAATATTAAATTCGTAATTGAGAGTTAATGTTCTTTAGATTCATTGTCAGTGCAACTGATAAGTCTACCAACTATATTGTAAACCACATTTAATATATTAAATTACATATTATTTTAATTTTATAAATACTTACTTTACTCCAATAATTGATATAAACATTTTTTAAATCTTCATCTGGACAATGTTCTGTATTTGGACTGTTTGGTGGTGATTTTGGACTAGAATGTGGTGTATCACGGCGTGAAGATGATGCTAATGAAACTTGAGATGATTGATTTGATTCACGTTGTGCTTCACGTAATAAACGTAAATATTCCTCGGTAGCTGAGAATGGTACAAGACGATCTGGACTTTTAAATTGTGGTCCAATTAAGGGCGGTGTACTTCTTTGACTACCAGTTGGACTGGCACATAATTCAATCCAGGAATCTGAAAAAAAAAAAACAAAAATACATACACAATTAAAATTAATTAAGTAATTGAAATATTCAAAATATTTGTTTTATTTATGAAGACTGTATAGATAACCTAAATTTTTCTTTTATTATAAAATGAAATTTGATAAAAACAAAAATATTCGGAAAGTTTAGTTTTATCAAAAAAAAAAAAAATTAACCCATTAATGTACAACACTACAACTGATAAGAGCAATATTGACAAATTCCTGATACCGAATTACATAATAAATTGTGAAAGTAATTATTGTTGTTTTTAGAAAGTATGTACTTTATTGATATTTGTATAATTTTCGATAGATTGTGGTTAAACGATAAGATATGAGATCAAAATATTTACAATTAATATTTTTTTAATTGGGTGTAGGTGAAATAATATAAATTTAGGATAAGAAAACAACGCACACCTTATAAAATAATAGGTAGGTGGAAATAGTAATTGCAGCAGGTTTTTCGCAAATCAATTAACCTAGATTGTGCCTCTTTATTGCTACGGCTCGTGTAATATATTGATTGGTACTGTTATTTATTTTTTCAGAGGATTTTTGTAGTTCAATTTTGAATCCAAATTCCAAGATGTTTAAGAAATTCATGGGATCTTTATTGCTTGAAAAATATTTGATTTGGAGTCTGAAATCTGACTAGAACTGAAATCGGGCAATTGTAAAAGAAAATTGCACTAGTTTAAAGCTGCAACAGTGAGAATAAAAAGGAATACCTATTTAGATTGCACCTCATAAAAAAATGCAAAATATAAAAATAAAAATGTTATCATTGTCCTGAAATTTTACCAATGAGGCGTATAAATTTAGGGCTAAGAAACATTATTGTAACAGCAATTTATGTTTAAACTGTATTAACAGTAAATTTAGATGAATACGAGCTAAATTTGATTTTTTTTATATGACTTTAAACTGTCTTAACAGTAAGTTTACACAAGTATGAAACAAAATTGATACTTTTATGTGACTTTAAACTGTCTTAACAATAAATTTACACGAATATGAGATAAAATTAATTTTTTTATGTGACTGTAAGCTATTTTAACAGTAAACATACACGAATATGAGGTAAAATTTATACTTTTATGTGACTTTAATTTGTCTTAACAGTAAACTTACACGAATAATATGAGGTAAAATTGATTTTTTATGTGACTTGAAACTGTCTTAACAGTAAACTTACACGAATATGAAGTAAAATTGATTTTTTATGTGTCTGTAAGCTATCTTAACAGTAAACATACACGAATATGAGATAAAATTAATTTTTTTATGTGACTTTAAACTGTTTTAGCAGTAAATTTACACGAATATGAGATAAAGTTAATTTTTTATTTGACTTTAAACTGTCTTAACAGTAAATTTACACGAATATGTGATATCATTAATCCTTTTATGTGACTTTAAACTGTCTGAACAGTAAATTTACACGAATATGAGATAAAATTAATTTTTTTATGTGACTTTAAACTGTCTGAACAGTAAATTTACATGAATAGAAGATAAAATTACAGTTTTTTTTTATGTGACTTTAAACTGTCTTAACAGTAAGTCTACACGAATATGAAATCAAATTAATGTTTTTATGTGACTTTAAACTGTCTTAACAGTAAATCTACACGAATATGAGATCAAATTAATGTTTTTATGTGACTTTCAGCTGTCTTAGCAGTAAATTTACACGAATATGTAATCAAATTAATATTTGCATGTGACTTTAAATTGCCTTAACAGTAAACTTTCACGAATAATATGAGGTAAAATTGATCTTTTATGTGACTTTAAACTGTCTGAACAGTAAATTTACACGAATAGAAGATAAAATTAATGTTTTTATGTGACTTTAAACTGTTTTAACAGCAAATTTACACAAATATGAGATCAAATTAATTATTTTATGTGACTTTCAGCTGTCTTAACAGTAAACTTACACGAATATGAGGTAAAATTGATCTTTTATGTGACTTTAAACTGTCTTAACAGTAAACTTACACGAATATGAGGTAAATTGAACTTGTATGTGAGTTTAAAGTGCCTTAACAGTAAATTTACACGAATATGAAACAAAATTGATGCCTTTAGGTTCAACTAGTTCTAGTTATATTGCTAAATTTGTACTAGCAAACACAGAGTACTATTATAGTAGTCAATTTTTTTAAAAGTATAGGTTTATATTAATGATTTTACTGAGTCCGAATAGGGAAATTGATCTAAAGCTGCCCATATCGTTTTTATCATAACCTTTGTCAATTGGTATTATTTTATTAATTTTTAAATATTCTGATTTTAGTTTAAATTGATATTGGTGGTTAAATAATAAATAAATAATTTACCGAATATCAAATGTGATTTTTGTTTTTTGTTGAATGCTTAAAATTTTATGATACATTGTAAAACCAAATATAGATGAAAAAAAAACAGACCAACTATGTACGTTATCTACTTTCCATTTTACTCATATAAATTTATACTTGGCTATATTTAACTTGAAGTTACATTTGAATAATGTCAATCGTTCTATTTACATACATACATTAAAATTAACCCCTTTTCAATCAATTTTCGTATTTTGCCTACATAAAACATAAGTTTAAACTGTTTCCTGTGATTTATTATAATTTTCTATCAAAGTAATAAAAAAAATATAACTAAAAAAATTTTTTTTCCGTTATGATAAAGTACTTTTGGCATTTTCTTTCTTTCTCTATCATTTTCTTTCCATCCATCCATAGTAAATATTATTCTCCATGGTCAATTAAGCTTATCTATTTATTTATGTATGTAATTTTATATGTGTAAATGATATACTTTATATTATAATATCATGTCATCAAGGGAAATAAATATATCCCACTATAGAATACACTGTAATTTATCTGGTTGTTAAATTTAGATCTAACAATTTTGTATATATAATTAGATTTGATTTACAAAAAGAAAACAAAAAAAAAAAAAAAAAAATCAAGACAAAAAGGGTGACCATATAATTGAAGGTGGGAGGGAGTTAAATTATACGAAATTAAGGTCACATTTATTTTTAGTTTAGAAAATTATAATAAATTGTTTTGGGAATTTTTTATACTTTAGAAATTCAAATAGAGATGATAATTTTTAATGGAATTTTTATTTAAGCAAAACGCATTAGACCTTAACGTTATCAAGCAAAGCAAATAAAAAATAATTAATTTAAGATTCTTATAATTTTTTGTACGATGTTTGAAGGTTATAATTATGTTTTAATACTTAATAAGGTGTATTTACTTAAACGTGTAAACTGGTTTTGTTTTGTATGTAGTATCGTTACATATTTGTGACAGAAATTGTTATTGCTTTAAGAATTGCATAAGAAATTATTTGCGACGATATTTTATTTTAAAATATATATAAGCATTTTTCCTTAATATATAAATAAAATTAAATAAAAAATACATCCATTACAGCTTAACTGTGGACAAAATATAAATATTGTAAATGAAAAGTATATCCTGTAACACTACACTTAAGACATAAATATTTGAAATTAAGGGTAAATAAAATTTAAATGATTAGCAAATCCTAACACCGCTATTACACATCAATGTTTTTATTAATACTTGTCAATGTATTGATGAGAAAATATCGATAGTGGTTCTATTCTCAACAATATTTAGTGTCAAAATCAGCAGAGTTAAAAAAATGATTTTTTTTGGGAATGTTCAGATAGTGTTGTAATGTTAATTAATAATATGTAATTCTAAAAAGAACAATTTTTATATTAATTTTAATATTCATAGCAATTGTTGTAATGAAACAATTAATATATTTTTAAAATGTGTAAAAAAAAATAATTGGTTTTTTATACGTGTACAATATTTACTTCCAAAATCTAATTTAAATCGAAATCAAAAACATTCGTCCAGAAATTATATTTTCAATATTCATATATGTTTCAAAATTATTAATATATTCAGAACATTTCAACAGTATGTCATTGCAATTTGTCAAAATATGCAATTTGTTAAAATATTGGATACAAAAATTGATGAGCCCAACATTGATGTGTAATAACTCATCAATTTATATTGTTAATAACTATATGGACAATAAAATTGATGAGAACATATTTTTGAAATTATTGATTTTTCCGTTATATCACTTCCTCACTAAATTTGGAAAACTACTACAATTTTCAGGAACTATGGCTTATTAAACTGCTTAATTCAATTTTATTTAAAATTATGTTACTAAATAGTACTCTCAATTATTTGTTTTTTTTTTATTTATTTTATACCAATGACAATTAACATATCAAAAGGTTACTAGACCAAGTCGAACTATGCATAAAACACTATTTTTCTTTTATCAGGAATAGAATCTGGGACCTTTCGGTTGCAAGCGCAAGCGCGGTGGGCTATTTAATTTTTACCTTTTTATGTTTTTTTTTTATTTTATTCTGTAGTTTGTTTTTCTTTATTTTGGTAATATTTTTACTTGGTTCACACAATGTAGCATTTTCGAATTTTTGTCTTCCTATGATCCTATATTAAGTAAATACCTTTAATATTTATGTTTTAAAAGAAAAAGAAAAACCAAAAACTGAAATTATGAGCTGAAAAACAAAAATAAAAATTATGTTAACAAAAAAAAAAAGCTTCAAGAGTGATTTTGAAGTATAAAATTGTTGATGGTGTAATATTTTTTATTTCCGTAAATGACAAATCTATCAAAGAATATAATATGTAGCCACACTTTGATGAGCTAACTATGGTATATACTCAGTACTTTTAATCAAGTTAAACCTGCGTTAATTTATCAAAAACGATTTAGTTGAGTCATAAAAATGGTAGGTAGTAGTGGTTTTCGGCAATCCACTGACACACTTAGAACGATGAGGTTCATTGTGATAAACCAATCATAATAAAGATGTCTTCAATCTACTAAAACCTTTCCCGTTTGTTTATTATAATAAATTTATAAACGATCAACTAATGATATTTGTTATGCTGTGTGTGTAAAAAAATTATTATCCTAATAATTTACATGAAAATAAAGTTGGCCTACAGATTTATGTACAGGATCAACTGTTAAAATAAATAAATAAATAAATATCCTTATAATAATAGAGAGAGAAAGAAAGAGACTTTTATCTCAATTATTTTTGTTTTTTTGTAGAAAAAAAAATTATTGTACGAAACGAACACTGCTGCGAATATTTTATAGCATGTCGAGAGCAACTTTGATATTTTCCTGCAATTTGTATTGAAAACGTAAAATGTACCGTACGTAAACAACGTATAAAACTTACAAATAAAGAATGTAGTTGAAAGAAAACAATGGGTTCGTTCAGTACAATTAACCGGTGGATCTGAAATCCATTTTGGAACCACATACAATGGATCTGGCCACTGAACGCAATTTACCACAAAAATTTACCACAATACGACAGCGTCATCACCGGAAAATATAAGTGCTTTTAAAAATAAATTAAATTTGAATGGAATAATATTTATTATCATACATATAATTTATTTTTTATAACTCTTAATTTAAGTTTTATGTACATAAATCTTCCTTAAGAATTTAAATTTTCCCACTAATTGATAATGGCGATTTAAATTTAACAACTTTCATAAAAAATATAAACATTTAATTTTTCTTACAGTAGATGTCACAACACTCAACATAAAAATTGTTGTTGTTGTTTTTACACATAAAAATTCAGATCCATGAAATGTATCTAAAAAATTTTCAAATCCATTTTCATTAACCGCGACAAATTAACAGGTACATTTACCACACCGTTCAGTAAACAGATCTATGGATCTGTGGTTTTCAGATCCATCGGTTAATTTCACTGAACGTTACCATTGAAACATAAAATGATACATGAATCATGAATCTCCCCTATTACAAGGAAGCGTACACAACGAACATCGAACATTGTAGCAGTGTAGCACTAAATTCTGTTAAATGAAAGCGCCGTGAAAAAAGAGTGAAAGAAAATAAACGATTGAACAAATTGAGCATATTCACTTAATTTCCGAAGATTGTTTTATGCGTCGGCTTTTAATAGTCAGCAGTGATACAAGTAATAATTTCCGTGAAGGATTCTAATACATAATTATGATTATGTAATCTGTGTAACTTCTGTATTATGAAAGTCTGAAAATATAAAATTTTGAATTATTTTTTTTTATTCTGTTTTTGAACAAGTCTCAATTTACAAAATTCTGAGATAGTAAATTAGCAGAAAATTTTCCGGTAAAAATAAAAAATCAGAATTTTGTAATTCGGTACCCATCTCATTCAGAAACTCTGATCCATTGTGATTTAATTCTTTGAAATTATTAAATTTAGTTGTTGCAACAATGGGGCAGGGGATATTAGTCAAAATTATTTTTGATTGAAATTCGTTTTCGTTTTTGGCTGAATGATTTTTGATTGAAATTTCATGTACCATTAGTATTGTTAATATACACAAAGTTGGCCTAGTTCGTTTATTTCCAATAATTTATTAATACATAATTTATAAGACAGTCTTCTTATACTTATGTTAGGGTTTATATCAGTTACGATTCTTATTTTATTCTATTTTTATTTTACTTTGTACCACATATTGTTCATTAGAATTGATAAATTTCACGTAAAACTGGATTTTAAACCTGAATCAGGATTCTCAATTGTTACTAGTATACCTCGTATTATAACAAATTTACTTTTTTCTATACAAAATTTGTTCAAATATAACCAACAGACAAAAAAGATTAATTTTATTTGATACATTGGATTTGAACTCCGATTCTGAATTCATTTCTACCGATTCGATTATAGATAAATTTGTTTATAAAAATAATAACAAAGAATTAATTTTTTAATTTAAACAATACAAACAATTGTATAAAGTCTGTTGTCTGTTGCCTTTGTTAAACTATTTTTAATATTAAATTCATAAATCGATTTGTCCTACATATGTAGCTATAAAAACAATATTCTTTGTCAACCATCTGGTATATTTCGGTTTAATTTTTCAGATGAATTTTTAAATAAGTAAAATGTTAAAAATAAAATAAATAAAATGAAATCATCTGTAGTTAATAACATTCAGTCACTTTTATTCATCTTTATCTTTTTTACTGTATTTTTTGTGTTTTATTAAAATTTTAAATTACCCTCCCAAGATGTGTTTACATATTCCTTCATATGTACATAATATATATTTAGTACTTATTTGTGTCATGATCTTCTTTGTTGATATCTAGGATAATAAAAAAATTATTGTTACATACTTTTATTTTTACTTTCTTTGTAATTTAATTACATTATTTAATTCGAAAATCATTTTATCCATTATACTAAGTGAATTTATTTTAATTTTTTATTTTATTCCTTTGTATATCAACTCTTATACATAATAACAATTATTATAAAAATTTAATTTCAAAACAGTATGTGTAATCTTTTCAAGGCAAATAATAATAATAATAAACAAATTTAATAATATTTATTAATAAAAACAAAAAAAAAAAACAGAATATGATTCGGTTTTCTTGAACTTCTGTGAAAGTAAAGAGCAGAGCTTATTTTTTTTTATCAAGGGTATTTCGAAAAGCTAGGCTAAATTTACGTCTTAAATATTTAGAATATAATAAAAAAAATCTTAGTAATAAACAAAAAGCGATAACAAAATTAAAAGTAATTTCAAAAATTTATAAAATCGGAAAAAACTAGATTATGATGAATAAATACATAAATAATAATGGTAAATAACTAAATATAGAAATTATTTACTTTGTAGAGTAAAATTTACTCGGGCGATTTTTTTTGTTTTACGTAATAAAAATTATTATAGTTGGTTATGGATTAAATATTAAAATTAGTTACTTATAGACAACGTGGACAATCAAAATTATTATCGATGGAGATTTTACACAACATCGACTATCCTGTTGAGTAATTGATCTGACGAAATTAAAAGTAGTTATAATGTCCAAAAGTACAATTACTGCAATGTAATACTCTTTGTTGTAACTTTGTAGTAGAGTTTGGTCTAAACAGAACTGTGAAATACAAAAAATCTTTTGTCACAAAAACCTTTTAACTATATATGGACTGAAATATCATCAATGTTTTCTCTCCAAGTTATGATTTGGAAGTTTTTAAGAGACAAATAAATACCATATGTATTTAATTAACTTTGTAATTTTCAGTACATAAATTTATAATCTTAATCTTGTAATAATAAACAATTACATTAATCCAGAGTAACTAATACTAATATTATACTAACTACTCTAATAATAACTGTTATAATATATATACTGAAATTGTGCGCAAGCGGTTAGGGTGTTTATCAGATTATTGTGGTATATTGATTATCACACAAAAAAAAATTATTTAAAAAATTGAATTTTAAATATTTGATGTGCGTAGTTCTACAAAGCAGAATTAATCTCTAAAATATTTATCTCTTAAGTCTACTTTTTTAGTCTATTCTAAGCTACTTTAACTCATATTTTTTTTTGTCACCTATATAATCAAGTAGAAGACAGGATTTTTATCTCTTACCGAATTTGAATCCAGGCTTGTCGCTTGCCACATCGTTATATTTCATTTTTTTTCATGCGATTAGTAGACGGAAGCATTTCTGTGACGACTCGAATTAAAATACACACAAATTGTTGCATACGTATGAACGATTTTGAACATAAAAAGCTTAGCCAACATAATTCGACATTAATAATAAACCCTCATATGATTTATATATTCAATAAGAATTATAAAAAATACATTGTTATCTTAGCAAGTTGTTTTTTTTTTTATAATTATAGCGAAAAACATAAAAGAAAATAGTTTTAGTTATTACAAATAATACACAATAAATCATTAGCATTATGCTATGTTCACATTTACCGAGTTAATTATGATTAAGTCCTTAACCATAGTATAAACATAATTTAAGTGTGATTTATTTCTTTTTTTTATATAAACCTATTCATATAGGTACTTGTAACCCTAGTTTACTAAAATAAATCACATTTAAATTACTTATGTTAAATTCACGTTCACAACCCTGTTTTTATGACATTTTATCGTATTTTATTTTTTATTTTTGTGCAATTCTGACAATGATATTTTTGAAGTTTTGAAACAAGTAAAAATGTAAATAAAATTTATTAAAATAAATTTGTACCTTACCATAAAAAAAATATTTATGATATTTATAATCACAAATCGTTCTAAATTTTTTTAATTGATTCTAAATTTATTCATTTATTATTTTTTTGGATTCTTATGGTTATTTTCTTTTTAAAAATATTCTCTCCATTTGTTGTGACAGCTAAAGCGTAGTAAAAACAAAACGTCGAACTTAACTATGACTAAATATAATGTGAACACTTTTTTTCAATCATATTTAAGAAACGTAATTTCAACGAACATGCTATTGCTTGTTACGTCAAGATAAAAAGCATTAAAATAATTAAAATGATCCATTATTTAATTTTGAATTAATTTATTATATATACATATTACATATTATTATATTATTATTAATTTATTGATATGCTTGTACTACTTTGTATTAACATTTAATTGTTTTAATAACATCTCTTACAATACTAATACGCGATAACAAATACAATAATTCATTAACTTAAGATTGTCGCAATGTAAATTAAATGTAAAATTATATCAAACTAATTTAAAGTATGTACTATGTATCTATTGTAAAACGAAATGTATATAATAATATCAAGTATTATAAAGTAATTTAATAATATAATACATTATTACAAATAATGCAATAAGGTAATGCTTTCATTTTGAATTACAAGTTATAGGTAATTCATTACTCTCTAACTCAATTTTCAATTTACTCAATCAACCACAGAAATGCCAAAAAATATAAAGCAATTCTCTGTATAATTAATATTATATTATTAATTAATATAATATTTCATAATCTGCAGAATTTTGACATTAACATCCACAATGGTATTGTGACATTTAATAATACAATAAATAGTATTGTGTTTTACACCCCACTATAGTGCAACAATATAAAATTTTGACATTTCTATAATACATATCAAATTTTTTTTGACAAAAACTATACTCGTATCTCCCGTTACGAAATTTCGTTAAGTTTCGATATGAATTTATTAAATTTACGTAAACGAAGGAGTGATATGAAATTGTAATGAATGTGTAGAAAATGTTCTATTTACAAAATACAGAAAATTTATAATATTGTAATTGGGTATGATATTTTCACATTGAAATCCCAAGCTAAAATCCCCTAGACAAATTCTCTAAAGACAAAATTCCTAATGGAATCTTTTTTTGTATTAAACAGATGCTACGCAAAACCAAACTTCAGTGATTTTTTGATGTTTTAAGTTTTCCATAAATTTTTTACATTATTTTTTAGTTAGTTTATTATGAAATTAAACATTTTAAATTGATAATATTTTTGTAAACAATAATTGAAAAAGTATGTAATGTGCCGGTTCTTTTGTTTTGATATATACTTATATGTGTATGCGATGTCAACGTCAGCTGTTTAAACATAAAAATTTAACATATTGACGCAAAATTCAACATGTTCGTGTAATACACAAAATACGAAAAAACACTGTGGGGTGGGGTTAATAGATATTAATGTGAGCTAATAATTAAATTTGAAATTTAAATGAAAATCGGCAATCGTGAAAACAAAATAAATAAATAAAAATTAAAATATTACATTAAAATAATATAATGTAATAAATTGAACTTAATAGAAAAGTTAAATTCTTCAATGCCTAGGTGATAACGTTTTTTTGTTATTTCAATTCAATTCAACATTTTTTCTCTTATATTCAACAATAATTTAATCGTTTCAAAAATTTCTAGAATTCATTCACACCAAAAAAATTGACGTATTTCGGTAGAGTTAAATATTTTTGAATTATTTTATGATATAATACATTATAAGAAAAGTTCATTAAATTCTTGGGTTGAATCAACTTACAATTTCATTTCATATTTGGTTTTTTTTTTTTTTTTTTTAATTAACAAAAAAATGTTTGATGTGATTTTTTTTTTAAGATTATAATTTAAAAATTGTTTTTAGCATTGTTATATATTATGAATTTTTAATAATTAATTTATAAGTATATAGAATGTAATCTATTTTGACATTTTTATTAAATATTAAATTGTCAATTCTTATTCTTATCAAATTGTCTAAAATTATCTACATATACATACATGTTTATTTATTTTTATTTACATATTTACTAACATAATATTTAAATGGTGCCCTACCTACTACTGAATATACTAAAATTGTCTTATATTCATTGCAGTTTATTGGTTCGTATATTTTACTTGATACACCGATCCCGTTCGTAATGTCATATAACCAAGATGGCATTATTTTTTTTTTTTAGTGAACATGTCGTATCTCAATGTCACATGTATAATAGAAATTTGTCTAGATAAGAAAAATATTCGGTGGCACTAATAAATTTATTTTGTCTGATTACAGAACAAAAATAAATTAGATTGTAAATGAAGGTTGATTCCAGAATATTAATGTCACCGCAGCGCACCGTTAAGCCTATTGTAACATCTACATATAATCGGTTAGTAGAACAACTTGTACAGATTATAATGATTAGGTACAGATCAAAAATAAATAAGATTAGATTGTAAATGAAGGTTGATTCCAGAATATTAATGTCACCGCAGCAGTTAAGCCAATTGTAACATTTACATAGAATCGGTTAGGGGAACAACTTGTACAGAATATTTGCAGAAGGAAGCATCTGTAATACAAAAATTTCACTCGTAGACGTTCCCCAAATGATTAAAGCTTCCCAACATATCATTGAAGAATATTCTGAGTTTAATCATTAAATCAGACATCCTTAATTACAATAAGTCAATTTGCGGCTGCTGTGATTTGGATTCTAAACCCAACCCTAACTCTAGTCTACTCTAAGTTTATTTTCTTGTCAGCAAATAACAATGAAAAATATATACAACATCACTCTTAATCAAAAAATATACCATTGGAATGAAACAAAAGTAATAAGAATAAAGACTATTTCATTTAATTAAATGAAATAAAATCCAAAGCATCAAATACATAAAATAATATAATTTATAAAATATGCTGTGTAGGCTCTAGGTGAAACATTATTAAAATTAAATAATAAATATTAAAACTCTAGATATGTTTCACAATTTAATTAAATATCTTAATCGATTTCGGTTATTACACCATCTGAAGACTCGGTCTTCTGATGATGGCATAAAATAAACCTAAAATTCAAAATTTCAAATAACAGTTTGAATAAATTCATCCCAAATGTATCAAAAACCTTAAGTCGTTATAAAATAAATGCCAAGATTAAAACAACACAACTAAGTATTTTTCAAATAATTTCAAACATTGTGTATTGCCAACCAACATCCATAACACGTTTGATTTATCAAGTACTTGAAGTCAATCAAGGTCGGGTGCGATTAATCTTCAGATGAGAGAAATGAAGTGGGTTGAACAAAAAACAAAAGTGGTCAGTTTTTTTTTTTGGTTTTAAATTGTTGTAAATTTACAGTTATTCAATTATGAAACATTTTTGAAATTACATTTAAAATTAAAGTAAATAAAAATAAATTTCCAAAATTAAATTTTGTAATTATTGTCTATCTATCTACCAAAATATCATGTTTATATTGTTGTTTTTGATTGTTCTGATAAACATGAATCACGAATTCAATATTTGGTTTTGCTATTTTTAATCTTTATATTTCAATAAAATATAAACAAAAATATTAGTAAATATACAGGGTGGACAGACAGACATTGAATTATGATTTAAATTTTTTTAAAGAAGTTTTTTTTTAATTAACTACAACTGCTATTTTTCTGTTGTTGTTACTAAAATTGTCGGGAATTGAAAAATTAAAAAAATCACTGACTAATCAATATCAAAATAGGTAACATAAAAATCATCAAAAAACTGTTATTGACGGTGGACGTCAACATGATATGATTGAAACGGAACGAGTAACTTGGCACAAAGGAATAAAATTGTCAAATACAAGGAGAAAAATATGTGTAGGCCAATACCGTTATTTTTTATTTTCAATTGACATTTCGTTTGAAAAAAATCAATAATAAAATTCGTTTTTAGTGATAAATTAAATTTTGCAATTAAAAGTCAAATCTCCCTCTACTAAGAAATTTCTAATCTAATTATTAGTGGTAAGCAATGATGAATTAAATAAATTGCTTTCGAAACATCGATATTAGCAAAATAAAAAGTAATTTACTAGTGAATCGAAATTCGATTTTTAATTAATTTTAAAAACACATTCGTTGATAATTCCAATTAGGAGAGAGAAAGAAGAGAGAATTTTTAGCTTTCGAATTTTACTTTTGGTATTACTGTTCAACCTAAATAAGAGCGTACGACGTATGGCGTAGCATATAGATATTGACATATAAACGCATGTAAATTATACACGCCATACGTCGTACGCTCTTATTTAGGTTGAGCAGTTATAATTCGTTTGATGTACACAAACTTTTAATAAAAAAAATTAAATTTAAGAAAAGCAGCTTTATTACTTTTATTTTATTTGGTTTCGATTTTATCGCTAAAACGAATATTTTATATTTTAACAGTGAACAAATCTTTGAGGGACTATAATAAATCTTAGAGTTAAGAATGAACCTATATCTCAATTTTTTTTCGCAATTCGTAATCACATCACAATCATAGAACCGATTAAGTGGTCCTGGGGACGCATTCCGCTAGCGTGAGTTTATTTTTTAAGTGCAATTCCGCTAGCGTGAGTTTCTTTTTTCAGTGCACACTCTACTCTGTGTAAACTTTTTAAGAAGTTTGCATTCTCATTTTATTTGTGATTCTGTAAGGGTTTGTGCATAACTATAAATCTACCGAATGTTTATTGAATTGTAATTTTGCCAATAAATCTTTTTGACAGCTGAACACTCAATAATAAATAAACTGGTTTTAAAAATTTTACAACACGCATTTTAACTGTCTGCTAACCATTGCGGAATAGAATAGGCACACAAATTTCAGTGTATACTGTATTTTTCCTGCTAGTGAAATCCGGACCGTGGTTCACCCTGTATTTTTTTAATAATATATATGTACATTTCAGAGTAACTTTTAAATTAAAAAATAACAACATTATTTTTGGTTTTATTTTTTTTTAAATAAATTGACATTTTCAACATCACCACAATGTTGAAAAACAAGTTTTTTTTATAATTATTGTTTACCTTTTTTTTGCTTTTTTAATTTAAAATTAGATTTTTTTTATTCAAATGTCACAGCAGCTAGGTCATATTTCTTATCTTATTTATAAAAATCCGGATTTAAACATTATTAACATGTTATTTACAAATTTTGTTATATCAAATGGAATATAATATATATAATGCATGTGTATGTAGTATGTTGTATGTATAATATTCGGATACCGATATTCAATACTTTAATTTCACCACAATAAATTAACCACAAAAATCTTAATTTTTGATTAATTTTCAATAACTTATATTTAATTAGAATAATATTTATGTCTTATAGATGTATCTTTAACTTTTTTTTGCTTTTTTTTTCTCATAGAACAAGTAATTATTAAATAAGGAAATTCTAAATAGTAAATACATACAATTTATGTACATAATAAAATTATTGCGCTCTAATTTTTGTTTGAAAAGAAAAGTTTGTTTATCCAAGAAGTAATACATGCATACATACATAGGTGAAAAAAAGATAATAACAAAGAAATATAAAATGATTGAAGCGCAATTTTTCACTTCTTTTTTTTTGTATAATATCAATGTCGTAATATTATGTTGTTGTTTTTTTTTTTAAAATTTAATATCAATTTTGGAATAAGAATAGCAAAATTACTCATTTATAAAATAAAATAAAAAAAAATATGAATAAAATGAAAAATAGAAAACATAAGTGTAGATGTACTTAAATGATAAAAAGTTAGGAATTTAATTTATAGTTTGAAATTCAAGATAAAACGGTCAATATGCGCTCAATATATGTAGGTACTAGTGGCTGTCTAAGCCGACTCACTTAGATCAAGGAAGTTCATTGTGATACCATAGAATATTTAATCTACAAGTGAGTGCTACTTGTCATAAACAATTTGAGTTTTTTACAGAGCGGTACCAAAAAGGGGGAAACTAGCATTAAAGCAAGTTTTGCAGAAATCATTTGAGTGGTACTATCGTACTGATATTCAATCTTGTTAATGAAAGTAAATTAGCACATTGGAATTGGTCTGATGTGGATCAGAAAAGTTTAACTAGATCAGGTCCATTGGACCATTTGCGATTGCAAACTCTGATTGATTTTTTGTGAAGTGTGTGATAGCTAGAGATGTGCCCAGATTTAGACTCAACACCTAAAAACTATATAAAAATTGTATGAAATACTTGCTCCATTTTATCTTGTTTTGTTTTTTGTGGAAAAATATTCATTTGATCTACATATTAGATCAAATTCACTAAAATATTATAAATAACTCAATTGAGCAATTTTGTCATACCGTATAATATAATAATAAAAATAACCGTATAGTATAATAATATGAGGAACCACGAATATTTCGAGGCTGTGTTTAACTAAATTCAGCTATTTAAATCTAAATAAAAATGTTTCAACTTTCGTAATTTAGACGATTTCTATTGAAAACAAAATTTGTAGCGTAGAAAAAATATTGAAACAATTTTATGGTGCAAGGTACATTGAAATTAGTTGCTTTCAATATGAATCGGTAAAATTTTCGATTTTTAAAAATTATCATTTTGAAAAATAGTTTGATTTATTATATTTTTTTGGTATCAAATATATCTGGACACAACAAATAATAATAATAAATATCCGCCTCAAAAAAATTGTTATTTTACCTTATTAAAGAGCTTTTCACATAATGATGTAAATTAATTTTTGATCTATGACCCAATCCAACAAATTTGTGTACCAAATGACCATTTTAAAATCTCAAACACAAAATCCCCAAACACAAAATCCAAAAACAAAATCCCTAATGTAGATTGTAGATTTTTTTTGCATTTAACAGCGGCTACGCAAAGCAAATATTAGCCAACTCTGGAAAAAGAAAAATTTCGTTTTGATTGGATCATCTTTACTTGCATCACCAGTTTAGCAAAATAAAAATTCGGAAATTTTGTTTCTGGGAATTTTGTTTTTAGGATGTTTTTTTTCTTTGGATTTTGTCCGTCTCTAATTTGCTTGAAAAGAAAAAAAAAACACAAATATGTCGATATACAAAATGGATTCAATATTTAGTATGATGATGAAAAGCCTTCAAAGGATATTCGGACATGAATGGGATATTTGGAATCTCTACAGAGATTAGTTTTAAGGAATGGAAAATTTTTTTTTTATTTGAAAAAAAGGAAATTTAGAATAAATATAAAGACGAGTTCTGAATTAACAGTATCAATAAATTACCAATTGTAAGTAGGTCATATAGCCTTGGTAGATTGTATAGCCAATTTTAATGGAGGACGGTTTGAACATGACGGTTAAATTGGAATGACACAGTCAACAGTTTTCCTGCTTCAATAATACCACAATGTCAAAAACCAACTAGTATTCGATACAATACAAACGCCATTTTCAAATATTTTCAATATTTTCAACAATAAATCGTGCGCATTAATTTAAAATTTAAATAACTTAAAGAAAATTTAAATTTTGATTCGAAACTGTTTCAAAAACTATACAATTTTTATTATGACACAATATTGTTCTATTTTTTTTCTTCATTTATTTACATACTTTGTTTTTATCTACATATTTACAAATTACTCAAACGTTATGTATGAGTAAACAATAAATAAATGGAATGTAATAGAAAGAAAAAAAACTGACCTTTTCAAAAATTATTCAAATACATAAAATAAAACTCTTATGTAGGTACGAATATTAAAAAAAAATAAAAAAAAACTCATATAATAAAAATTCTCATTAATAAGTTAAAATTATGAGTACAGCATAAAAAAAAACAAAAACTCATTTAAATTTTTTATAAAGAAAAAATTCTAATAAATTTTTGCAATTTAAAAACTTTATAAAATAAAATAAAAAAATATTGGGAAGAATGAAGTGTATGTGGAGTACAATGAATTGAGTTAAAAATCATTTTAAGATGATATTTAATATAAAATAAGATGCAGTTTGATCCACATATGATATTATATCTTATATTTTTATTTTAAATCGTCTGATACAGATATAACTATGTATATATATACTTATCCGAGGGTAAAGCCATATTCTATTCTATTTCCTATTCAGGTTGTGTTACAAAAAATATTTATATACACCTTATTTTGAAAATTGATTTAGTCTGGCTATGTGAGAGTGTAATTAAACTATTTTGAGTTTAGAGTATCACTATTTTACTTGATGGTCCATAGTGACACTATCAAACAGTGAAAAATACAGAAAATTGTCTGATGATGTGAGAATTTTAATACGCATCAAGAATATATTAAGCAAATTTTCGGTGATTGTTTGGACCTGGTGAGAATCAAATTTAAATGATTTGTGAAGTATACTGTATACAGTACATGACAGTTATTTGGATCCAGTTTTCTAAAATATAAATTAAGAAGTGGTTAAGAATGTTGGTAAGCAGTTCTATACAAAAGCAGTGATAATAGACAATAATTTCTGGACATTTTTTTTAAAAATAATATTGAAATGTGAGGATATCATAAACTATGTTAAAATACTATATATATATTAAAATTAATGAAGAAATAGTAAATTTGATTTTGTCAAACATTTTTGACATTTTTATTTTATTTAGTTTTTCATGTAACCCTTTAATGAAATGTAGCGTATTTTTTATATTAAAGTGGCTCTAGGCAAATGTCTGGAAAATTCATATTTTTATCAATATAAATATTTTGAATTGAAAAAACATAAATATTCCTAAAGGTTTTTTGTCAAGATTTTTCCTTTGAATAATAAATTAAATAAAGAATAGTCATAGGTGTAAATACAATAGTATAAAGGTATAAGCTGTAAAAAATTTGAATCTATGGCAATAGATAAATAAATAAATAAAAATATTTTGAATTGAATAAAACTAATGGCACATTTATAATAGATATTTTATTAGTCCAATTGCCGACATGAGACAACATTTATTATTTAGAATGTGGACATCAAAAATAAAAACATGCAAAATAAAAATGGTTCTGTATAACTGCCAGTGACTGTATAATCTATATGAAGTCGATTAAGATGTTTGTGTTTTGGATGCTTATGAACTTATTACTGATACGAGTTTAATCATGAATTAGTTATTGCTCTAGCTTGTGTTGGCGTCGATCCCTACATCCCTCATTTTGATTTACTGTTATGGCAGTAATTATGTGTTATTTTTTGTCATTTCCTTATTTAACTAAACTTAAATAATTTATGATAATTATAAAACGAAAAATTTGCAATAATTATGAAAAAATATGATGCATTACTATGTTATACAAATCCAAATAGATTTCAAGTAAAACAAAATATATAATTACATAATACTCGTATATATACAATAAAAGTAAAGAACGCATAATCGTGAAATATGATTAAAATCACTTGTAACTGTTATCATCAAATCATTCGAAAAATACAATTCCTATATACGAGGTCGTGCACGTGTGACCTTCAATCATGAAATCAGATCTGCGTATAATGTAACTGTAGTATAGAACTAAGATTAGATTTCAGTAGAATATTACATTTTATTTATTTCTCAAACTAGTTAATAACGGTAAATAAAAATAATATTGAATAAACATTCCGTTATAGTAATACGAGTACATACGTCCATTTTCAATGTTTATATTTTTAATTTAAAAAATTTATAAATAAAACAAAAATACTAATTCTTTAATTAAGATTAAGACTTTAATATTTGTTATATGATAAATTTATTTACAAAAAATTAATAAAAATAAATAACTAACTAGTGTACATATATTTCAATATAGTATCAATGTCAGAATTAAGCACCTTTTGGTCTAGTAGATTTTTTTTTTCTTTTTTTTTTAAATAATTATTTAAGAATTCATAATCATAAGCCAGCCATTATTTTATTATTGTATTTATTATTATTACTCATATCTCTGACTTTTAAGGTAGCTCTACAAAAAAATATTAAATTTAAAAAACGCGTTGGTTTTTTTTTGTTTGTTTTTTTTTTAAATAATCAACAGAATGCTATAAATGGGACCAGTAAATTTAATTAAAAAAAAAAGAAAAAAATTAGCAACCAGTAAAGTTCATTAGCATTTTTTTTATTATTATTAAAAAATTGACTTTATGATTTTGCTGCGCATTAATTTTATTTCTTTTTTAGGTTTTAAAAAAATGATTTTATAAATGTATACATATATATTTTTAGATTGCATTTGCATATTTATTTTAATTATGAGTTTCGATCAAAATTATGACAATAAAAAACGGAAGAGATTTTCATTCTGATAACTTTGATTTTGACATACAATATTTACTGACCAAATGCCTTACTATATTTTGATCATACAATATTTACTGACCAAATGCCTTACAATTATGATAAATATTTGGGAATTTTTTTTATGACACCTACTAAAGGATATTCACACACACAAAGTTAATTTTTTTTTTTTCAGAATGAATAAAGAAATTGTCATAACTGTCATTCATGATTTTATTAAAATTTGATTTTCAGAACGTAGTGTTTTCCATCCAAAGAATAAATAAAAACAGGTACAATCATTCTGTATAGTGTAATGACACTTCATAATTTTCTTTCTGTCAAATTTACTTCGAAAATTAATTTGTAACATTAAATGAAATTTTTGTAAAAAATAACGATCTTGTGCGGAAAATTTGAATGTATTGTTTGTTTTTTTTACAAAAATGAGTAAATGAGTGAAAAACGAACTTCTTTCTGTTTTTATAAAAACTTGTTTTCTAGCGTTAGAATAGTGAAAATAGCGAATATTTTTCTTTTAATTTTACTGATATTCTTATCATAAGTTTATGATAGATACGCGTATTTTGTCTACTACTTGCAGACTTCTTCAGTGTTTTGTACTCGACTAAATCTCTATTTGAAATTTTTATTATGTAAAAATTAAAATTTATGTTGTTGCTTCAAGTAAGACATTAAAAGTTGACTAGCATAATATTTGCCCGTTCCTTGAAATTCAAGAAATATGATAAAAAATTGTATTCAATTGTTATAAATTGTTTCGCATTTTAATTTGATCTTGAAACTAACACTAAGGTGCCTATTATGTATTTCGATCGAAATTAATCGAATCGTTCATCGTTATCGTTAAAGTTATTCGATTGTGATCGTTAGTGTCATTATGTATTTCGATGAAAATTTGATCGAAAGTGTTTAAAAATGCTGCCATTGTAAAATTCAAATCTACGATGAAAATGACATATGTTTGATTCTTTAACTGTCAAATTCAAATTATTATACGAAAAAAAAAACAAAACAATAGTGTTATATTTAAAAATTTTAAGTTGAAAATAATTTGAAGTGTTTAATTAAAATATAATTATAAAATTATAAGTTTTTAAAAATAAAATGATTTGAGCAGAGTTAAATTTTTCAATTTCTGATAGTGCTGAAAAACGCTATCAACTTGCAGAATTAAAAAACAAGAGAACATATATTCGGGATTATTCTAATCCACTAGATTTGGAAGATTATACGTAGGTTATTTAGACATGAATTTGATGAATTATTATCTACATTATTAAAATTATTAAATTAGGGCAAAAATTGAAATAGCCAATAAGTAACACGTCGATTCCAAATATAATTAAATTGGTTAGTGTATTAAGATTCTGTGCGGTTTGTACCAAGCAAATGATTTTCAACGTAGGAAATGATTTTCATGTCGGACTAGCACAGCTAATTTTTTTTGGTTCTTAAAGAAGTTTAATATGTATTTGTAGTTTATAATTATGTGCAAAATGCATCAAATTCCATTACGCACTAGAAGGAAAAAGTCAGGCAAACATTATTTTTATGATTAAAGCAGAATTACTGAAATAATTGGAGCAGTAGATGGAAAGCTTGTTCAAATTAAATCACCAAAGCAAAACGTACAACATTTATGTTATAGTAGAGAGGGATTTTTTTAGGATTAATGCAATTCTGATAAGTTTATACTTTATTGTAATTACTATACATTATTATAACAGTTTTTGTTTTTAGATATGTGATCATAATCAGGTAATTGGTTTTATCAGTGCAAGATATCATGGTACCTCTTCGGAAAATTTATAATGGTTTATCATTATTTAGACTAACTTTTCTTATTGCAGTTTATTTGTAACTGACCTTTCATTCCTATTAAAATTATTATGAAGAATAAAGTAAAATACCTACTTTCATTTCAACTTTTAAATTTATTTTTATTTCAAAAAATATCATAAATATAAAACAAAACACCAACTGTCCAATATAAATAAAATAATATAATGTCCAATATAAATAAAATATATTTGTATCTCTTTTATTTTATCCTTTCAATTCAAAATTGAAATAATTTGTACAAAATTTCTCTTTCGATGTCACTTTCGGGGTAAAATTTTACATCGATAAACTTTATCGATTTCGTCGACAATTTCTGAACGATATCGAAATACATAATGGCAATTTTGCATTTTGACATTTCGTTCGATCAAATCGTAATCGTTATCGAAATACATAATAGGCACCTAAGTATATCATTTTTTTCCTAGACAACAACCGCATATGGAATAATTTATTTAAAAAATAAATGAAATTGACCCGTCTATTCTACATAAAAGTTTAAGAGTCTCTGATCTTTTAAACAATACTTAAGAGAAGTTAAAAGATTTTCGTATTCAAGATTAAAAGTTAACAGATGTCAAAAATCAGGTGGTCTCTTAACTTTTGTGTAGACTTTTTTTAAGAGATATTCGTATTCAACTTAAGAGGATAAGAGATAAAATTTCTCTTAACTTACCTCATCGAGGTCCTTTTAAAAATCTTTAACTTTTAAAAATTAATAATTTCCATTTTGTTTTACATTTTAGCGTGGCTTTCACTTTTTTTTTAAAATAAATTATACAAAAATATATTTTTTTCTTAAAATAAAATAATTTTAAACTTTTTTTTTAATAATGGATATTACTAAATAATTTGTAAAATTTTTAATAACCTTCTTATATAATCTATAAAAAAATTTAATAACAGCGCTCGATTGTAATTGCAATATGTATTAATTTTTATTTATAACTTTAACTTCACGTCATTTGACGTTTTGGATATTTTTTAACTTTTAAAAGCAAAAACTCTACATTTTTCTCTTATCTAGAATACGAAAAATCTCTTATCTCTTTACTTTAAAAGTTAAAAGGTATCTCTTAACCAGAATAGAGGGGTGAATTTTAATTTAATCCTGGCGAGGAAAAGAAGAAACTCTGTACTTTGATGAATTCGATAAATGTATGAAATTTTAAATTGAAAATTTTTGAATAAACATTTATTTTCGCTACGTCTCCTTTTAAATATTCTATCATTTAAAATAGTAATAATAAAAATCGGTTGTGAAATAGTTCAGACGTTTGTATCAATTTAAAGATTAAATAGCATGATGTGATGTTGCAGTTATAGCGTATATTCATAAAATGTATACTTAAAGATGGCTACGGCACAAAATCTAAAAATAAACTAGTAAGAATATTGTATGAAACAAATTAATTCCACATTTTAATAAATTTACGTTCAATATTTAATATAAAATATATATTAATAGGGAAAAGGGCCTGTAGTTGGCCTGCAGATTTATCTGTTGGTCCACTGTTAAATAAATAAATAAATATATTAATTTTACTGTTCTTTTTAGATATTAAAATAGATTTACTAAGAATATGTTCAACGAATTACAGAATTTGTTTTTTAAAGCAGCTTTTATGCCTACTGTCACTTGGAGAGGACGAAGTCAAAATAGAAGAAGGGAATATTAATTTTCACAATAAGTAAAAATATATTTTGTTTCTTAGATATACTAAAAAAATAGATCCTATATACGTAAGAGGTGCGTTTAATTATAAATTCAGCGTAAAAAACATTAACTAAAAATTTTCTTGAACTTGTAATTTTACTGTAAGGAAGCATTTTAAAATTGTGACACGCGTTTTTGAAGTGTTTATTTATTTTTTTTTGTTTGTTTTTGTGCGACACGAGTTTTATTAATAGAATATCTTATAGCTATAAAATACTTTAAGTTCTTCCTACTTTAAATTGTTTTTTTTTTTGGCAAATATTACGTATAAAAAATTTTATTTTTTCTATAATATTTTAAATGAAAATTTAAATGTAGGTATATTTATTTTTCTGTTTTTAATAGAAATATTTTTAAAAGTATTTATTTCTGTTTTATGTAAAAATAAAATAAGAATTACTATAATCATATATAATTGACTAGATATCAATATGAAGGAAAATATTATTTTTCTTCAATTGTACTCGTTCATAGACATTCTTTGAAATAATTTAATCTTTGTTTTAGTATGGGTTGTTTCAATATAGAGGATAAAACATAGTACGTATAATTTATATGTGATGGGTACTTAAAACATGACGCGTGGAACCTTGAAACAAATTTAACTTTAATATAAATACATAATATATTTTTTTAATTTAATGGCTTCAATAGATATAAATAAGAAATAAAATTAATTAATTATTAAAATTGTATTTTGTGCTTCTGCACTGAGGCTGTTTAAAAATACAATTTAATTTATGAAAATGTTTTTATTTTTTTAAGTTCAATTAGTAGAGTGCCAAGTTATTAAATATATTATTAGACTACATCGTAGGTGGTAGGGATTATTCCAATTGCTTCTGAAAAATCAATTAGCACTTCATTATGCCTTTTTGATGTCACAACTTAGTCTAATTTTTTGTTGATGATTGTTTTAGGGCATCACTGGTCCAAGGCTACTTGGTATTATAGCCACTCTGTGAGATTGAGAAGTAGATTTGATTATCAATTTTGCAATAGTTTATATAGTTAGTTATAAACAAAATCTCACCTAAAGAGACTACATTGTTGTCAAATTAAATACTGAATCTCTCTCTATGGTCTGTATAATAATAATTATAGCAGGGAGTACAGTTAACAAAACGTTTTTGAACACAATATTGTAAAACACAACATTTATGAAAACAAAAAATGAAAACAATTTTTTTTTAATTATTATTTATACAGTCTAATGAATATTTTATTTTAATAACTACAAAAATAACTAAGTTATAATCTTAATTTCCGTTAATATAAATCTCAAAATCATTTCAATACACAATATAAAATTGGTACAACATTTCATCTGATTAAATTACAACGTTTTTCCATTTGAATTCATTTCAAAATTTTAAAATTATAATTTAGTTGTAATATTAAGCCCTAAAGTTGATTTTTGAAATCTTTCACCGAAGCTATTTGAAAATTTTAATAAATTTTAATATAAGTGAAACTAGGTGAAACTATGTGTAATATTTATATAAAAATTATTATAATATTTGAAACTATAATTTTGGAAGTATTTTTAATTAATGTATAGTTATTGATATATGTATGAACTTATGACTTTTACCCTTCTACTAACAGCATGTATCTGGTTTAGTTTATTTTTAGTTTTTTCTAATCAATGGTGGCGGTGTATTACTAACCCTACTGGATGATGAGTTATTGCAGAACTAAATGAAGCAAGCCTTCGTCTAGTAATAGACATTTGATGTGATTGCTCTAAGCATAAATCTGACAGTATTATTTAAATTAGAGCTGAAGAGCTTAAAAGCTAGTAAAGGATCTAATTTATAATTTATAATACTAATAATAGACCGAAACCATCTGATGCTTGTGATTTTCATTGGCTAAATTGTTAATTTTAGTCAATTAATAATAATAATAATAATAATAATAATAATAATAATAATAATGTTGTTTGCATGTTTTTTAGGAATTTAAAGATTATATTTAATTTTCAGTAATTCAAATATATTTAATATGGAATTGGTTACAAAATTTACTTTAGCGGTTATTTGATAGTATTTTAAAATTTTACCGTAATATTGATTAACAGCTAAAGTGAGTTAAATTTTCAAGTAATATATTTCAAAAATTCATATATTTATCAATACATTTTCAAGAGTTTTATGTCTAAAAAATTTAATTTAGGAATTTAGTAAAATTGAATTTAGGAACGATTATTAAAAAATTCAAGATTAGGTAAGTTGAACTGTAGCTATTAATTAGGCTTCTTTTATTAAATCTGTAAAAATGAAGATAAAACCCATGAAAACTTATGAGTATGTACTTTTATAGATTTTAACGGTAGATGCCGATGATGTTTCATGTTTCATGTTCTGATATAACTTTCACTTAAAGCTCAAATTTGCTTGTTTGATCATATATATATATATATATATTACCGTTTGAGTAAAAATTATTAAAAAATTTTAATTTGTATTTGATTTGATTAATTACGCGTTAAACTTATGTTCCTTAATATGTTGTTGTTGTTTTCTTTCTAAAAATATAATTTGCAAAATTAGAATGTGAGATTTTATTTTAATGAAAACAAAAATATTGAAGGTGAGTTTGTGTAAATAATCAAAAATTTAATTGACAAATTGAAAAAATAAATATTTTCACGTATTTAAAATTTTCAGTTCAATGGCCAGAATACAAAATTTGCTTAAAAATAAATAAATAACTATACTTACGTAAATAAATAAATAAATTGTATTTAGAATGTAAATGTAAAAATGAAGTAAAAATATTGATTAATGATTAACTAACTAATTTGTATTAATTTCTATTTCTAGAAAGATAAAAACAAAAAATATTATTTTTGATGTGCGAAAAAAAAGATGAAAAACTAAGAAAATTATTTAGGCATTTAACAAGAGTTGATTGAATGTTTGTTACTCCGAAGGTTTAAGCTGACAATATTGACTATAAAATAGATTTCGTTAATTAGGTTGGTAAAATTACAATGACTCATTTAAAAACATATAATCTTACATAATATATGTATATTATCAATAAAAACAATCAGTTAAAAATAAAGTTTAATAAAATTTATTGGTTAATAGGATGCTTCTAATCCAAACTATCTTTAAAAAAACTGAATTTAGGAATTTAGTAAAATTGAATTTACGAACGATTATTGTTTGCATTGCATTTAGAATGTAAATTAGCTGTGTACAACGCTATCATCAGGCCAATCTGAAGTTATATGAACTAGAGTTAAGATAGCCTAAAAACTACGACATTGAAATATTTTATTTTAACCAGTCCAAAGTAGTAAAACCTATATCGCCAATGCTCTGTGGCATGTATGTAATGACAGTTAAAACATTATTGATATTATAAACAAGAAAGAAAAATGTTCATATCGTCTAGAAATTCACATAAATTACTTTGCGACTCTATAAACAACTAATCTCAAATATTAATCAGCATCAAGCGAATGTAGACTGAAGCATTTCAGATCATTGGATTTAACATCTTGGTTTACTTCAGTTTTCATAAATATTTAAATTGAATGAAGTTAACCAATAGTTAACTAGTTTTTAAATTTTTGCCTTAGAGTCATGCCAATTGTTCTCCAATAAATATTCAAATAGAAATAAGACCAAATTTCTTTGGACTCTTGCCTTCGATATATGGACTTAGATATATGTCAACTGCTCTCCGATATTGTACTGAAATTGTTAAGATATTTATACAGAATATAATTAAATAAATATTATTTTCACAAAGTAACTACATATTTGACTAATCTATACTTTTGCTACTACTTTTATTTTTTCTACTTAGTGTGTAGGTCGGATTTTTTAGAAAGTGTGTCTAATAGAAAATGGTCTAATAGAAAAAATGAATTTTCTCTTCAATTTGAACCGGTACTTGCGAATTGAATTGATTGTACTTTTCTGTCATTCTACGTATTAAACTCTAAAGAGATATTCATTTTGATTGATTATTATTATTTTTATTATGTTAACCTACGTTTTCGTTCAATATGAAATTGTATACTATGAACAGAAGCAATTTATAAAACTCAAATGTTTAATGTTGTAATTAATTGAGATTTGAGATATTTATCAAAATACTTATAATACTAATTATCATTATTAATTTATTATACCTTAATTTAATTGCAAAATTCATCTGTTACGATTCACAACAATTGTAAAGAGCTTACTAAAGTGGACTTAATTTAAATGATTAATTATCAAATTTATCAAATCAGAAAAATCAATTTAAATTAAAATCTTGCCAAACAAAGCCAAAATCAAAGTAGATTTTTTAAAAAGAATATTTTGTTTATATATTCTTTACAGTCTATTTATGTACATATAGTTTATGTAAATAAGTACAAGTAGAAATGAAATGAAAATGAAAATTTTTAAATTATTTCGTTTTCTCTGATGTTTTGTATGTAGCTATAGACTGTTAAGTACTATAAAATCATTTTTTTTTTTGTATTCTTGTTAAGCAACACAAAAAATGAAAATGAAATTTTTTTTTTTTTTAAATCACAACAAAAAGTAGTCAATTGTTTTGTTATTATTTGTACCGTAATGAATGAATGAATGAAAATACATCCTTGAAAAAGTCTTTGTTTAAAGTTTGAAAAAAAGGAGTGGATCTTAAGCTGAGTGTATCTAAAATCGTGTAAAGTAAAACATCTACGTTCTACAAGAACCAAAGCATACTGATATATAACAGATACATTTTTTTTAAAGTGTTATATTATGTATATAATATATATATATATATTATTTTTGTATATAATATACATTTATAATATATATATATATATATATATATATATATATATATATATATATATATATATATATATATATATATATATATATATTATTTTTGTATATAATATACATTTATAAATATATACCTTATAATATATATACATTTTGTTTGGTTTCGTATTTTTGTAATATAAAAAATTTGTTTTAATTTGGGTCAAAAAATGGAACAAAATTTATAAACAAAAAAAAAAAGTTTTTATAAACAAAAACACAAAGTGTAAATACAAATAAATTTGATTTTTAAAATTGAAAAATTTAAAGGAAATCCGAAAATATCGTTTAAATCAAGTCTGTTAAATAAAAAATATAAAAAATATAAAAAATACATAATTAAAATATGTTTACAAATGTTTCTATAAAGTAGTAAAAATTTTTTTAGGTTATAAATAACTATTTTTCGATAAATTATAATATTTCGATCGTTGTGCTACAAGAATTGTACTTCTCATACTTTACTTTAGTACTTAGGTGGTCAACAGACAATAATAGATCTTGCGTATGACTCGTTCAAAATCAAAATCTAAACTTTTCTGGGTACTGTCTTTATTTACTGAGTTTATATGACGACTTGAGTTCTACTTGATTTGAAATCATCTCGAATTTCAAGGAGCATTTTCAGTATGTCAGCTCGAAAGCTTGAAAATGACATTTAGCTCCAAATCAACTTGAGTTTGACAGCCTTTGAAATATTTTATACAGTATTAAATTAAAGAAAATGAATCCAATTAAAGGAATAGATATTGAAATAGTGCAAGGAAATATAGAAATTTTCAGTAATCCCCAATTCATTAAATATTTCTAACATACCTCTGTTTCTTTATTAATCCGTATTTTCTTTTTCGACATGTTATATTATAAAAAAAATGATTGGTATATTTAAAAAAGAAAATTTACCTTGATATGATCACTGATCAGATATGAATCAAACACTGTTACACTTATTTTGTTTGTGTGGTTATATAGAATTTCAATACAATAAAATTGTGGATGGCTTCGTTAAGCAAGACTCTGAAGCCATTTGCAGAGTCCCTACTTTTGTTATTTCATTATATATATGTCATTTTATTATATATATAAATACAAAATAAGATTGAAAAACTGGTTTAAAACTCAATCAAAATATCATTGATGAATAAAATATTAATATCAACAAACTAAAATATGCCTGACTGCTAATACTTAAATCAAAGAAATTTTCTACAAAATTAATGCAAATAGGAAAAACAGTTCGTTTTATTGACAATGTTGTACTTATGCAAGCAGAAATGTTTTCTGTAGAGTGTAGATATTTTCCTACGTTTCGTTTTTGTACAGATTTATAAAAGAAATGGCATGAATGTTGATAATTGACATAAATGTTGAACAACTGGCAATCTGAGACATCAATTCTAAATTTGAAAATTTATTTTTTGTGCTTCTTGAAATCGTTCTTATGCTTGAAAGTTTTTGAGGCAATCGAATGCCTGACGAACTTTAAAAATTTTGTTTTCAACAATTTTATCTGCTTCACCACTGCAGAAATATTCAACTTTCTCTTCACTATAATGTTCAGCGTGCATTGTAATCATTTCGAAAACAAAAAAAATGAAAATGTAACTAAGACAGTCAAGTATTTTATTTTTTATAAATTATATAAAATGCAGTGGCATTAAGATTATTTTAGCAGAAATATCTGCTGTGTTATGATAAATAATTTAATTGCCGTTTTCATATAAATTATAACTACGTAAGTAAATAATAATTGTCATTAAGGTAATTTTAATTATGATTAGTATGTGTGTACAAGTACCATCAATATATCTGCATAAAAGCAATCATTTATTTTGCAGAAATTCAGCTGAGATAAATATTGTATGTATCGTATAGGTATACACAAACGATGTGACGAAAATGTGAGTCAAAAATGTTACAATTTTTTCAAATACACTTGAACTTTTCATTGTTTTTTTTTTATGTCATTCAAAAATTTTCTTTGTCAAATTTTTATGATGTCTAGTCTTTATCTATTATTCTTTTATGATCGCGTATTGTCGTATTGATAAAACTAAAGCACGTAAAAAAAAAAATGCGGTCCTCTTTGTACATTTTTTTTTTTTATTTATATTTATGTTTTTTTTTTCCACCGTATTTAAAGTGAAAAAAAAATGTAAACAAATAAATATCGTTACTTAAATTTTATAAATAAACATAGGAAAAAAAAGCTCATTAACATGAGAAGAGTTCAAAAACCCCAATAGGGGGGGAGAATTACAAACAAAAGCTTTCTTTATTATTTTGATAGGTTCATGCTCATCAAATTGAACAAAGAAATTTGATTCTATTTAAGAGAATTTTCAATTTTTTTACTTTTATGTAAATGAATACAAAAATGTCATACGTGATAAAATTCAAATTTATTCGTGATATCAAATATATAGTTATGTAATGTACCTATATAAATGAAAAGTACAGTTTTATAGTTTTTATTGTCAATGTTTCGAAGTTAACTATATATTGTCAATACAGTTGACAATTTATCTTATTTTAAAGAAGCAATTAATCTTTTTCAAATCAAATTCAAAATTAGTAGCATACCAGCAATAAATATTGTTAAACTCGAAATAATTAGAGTAATTTAAGTAATTTAGCTGAATTTAGATGTAGCGTTCTCAAACATAAGTATATAAACGTGAACGTTAGGAATAAAATGTATATAACTAGATGGTAGATATTTTAACAACAATATAGTTACGTTCTATGTTTACGTAAATTGCAAAAATACCTTAAAACAACCAGATTGTCTTATTCGATGATTAGGTAGGTAGTTATAACTTGTTTAAGGTGCCTATTACAGATCATTCTTTTCATCAATCATTTCGTCCATATATTGACAATAATATGGATGAAAAGAATGATGACCGATGATACATCAATCATGCATTCATCCATTTTTTTATCCAAATTTTGATATTTTGCAAGGACATACTGTGGAAGTGGTCTGAATATATTGATAATTTTGAAACATATATGGAAGAATGTTTTTGACTTCGGTTTAAATTGAATTTTTAAAGTAAATGTTGTGTATTAAAAACAACAAATTATTTTTTTGCACATTTGAATAATATATCAATTGTTTTTTTTACAATAATTTCTATACTTAATTATTAAAATTAATATCAAAATTATTCTTTTTAGAATTACATCGCAAATTAATATATAACCTTATCTGAATATTCCCCAAAAAGCCATTTTTTTAATTCCGCTGATTTTGACAGCATGATTGATGGGAATTTTGCCTACATGATTGATGGCATGATTGATGAGAATAGAACCACCATCAATCATTTCTCATCAAACAACGGTCAATGATTGACAATATATTGACGAATGATTGACCATTGATTGATGTGTAATAGGGCCCTCAGAATAAAAATGATAGGTTTGCATATAATGCGAAGAAAAATGTTGTGTAGTTATAGAATTAAATTTGTTCTGCTACTACTGTCATAACAGTTAAATATTATATTGCAAATGTCTTGTTATTATTGTAAAGTCTGTAATTGTCAAATTGTAATATTTTTATTTTATTCCGATTTTTACCCAGATCTTAATATTTTCTTCTGACATGACAAAAAATTATAACATATTTTTTTTATCAGAAATTAACTATACCTAAAACTACTTTTAAAAAAACTCAGTTTTAAGAAAGTCGGCCCCAACATTTTCTTTATTTTATGATTAAATAATTAAATGATGAAAATAATTACAATTTTTTTTTTGTTCATTAGATCATAATTTGGTAGTAAGAGGGTTAATGTCGAATTGATAAGATTGTGTTATTAATGGAAGGCTTACTTTTTCAGAAAACTGTAGCTCTTTGAATTTCACATTTTTGTTTTATCTTTAAACTTTTAGTCTGAGCTCTACCATTTTGAATATGTATAAGTAAGTACATTTTTGCTTGCACACAGCGATTTTTTTTTTCAATATTGCGATTTGTTGATGGATTATGTTTTGTAGGTACTGTTAATGTTTTCAGACACTTGTATTAATTTGCGTAAGACACCGGGTGCTCCTAACATTAGTTCTTTTATTGTATGAAAATTTTTTCTTGGATTATTTAAAAAAATGGTTTTATTGTTAAAATCAGAAAATTATTTTCACGTTGTTGTTTTTTCAGTAAGCTTTATGTCCAAGCATTTTATTTGATATATAATATCCAATTACAAAATTATGTATTCAACATATACATATAAGATGTATTATATTATAATCTATTAAACGAAATAGATTAGAGAGATGAAATATGTCTGCTAGCTTCGTTAGCTGAGTGGTCAATATACTCGTTTATCGATTGTATCAATTAAAGGAGTGCAAGTTCAAGTCCAACATTAAAAATACTTAATCTTCTATACATATATACACTTTGTGTTTTTTGTACTCTGGTAATTGCTTTTAGCCCTACGGTACAAAAAAAAATATCTGCTAAAAATAAATATAGGAACTGCATCTTAAACCACAATTATAGGGTATATACCGGGTGTTTCAGAGCATACGTATTAGCTTTTTAAGAGGGGAAAGTGCCGTTATTTTAAAATATTCAAAAAATATTAACTAAGTCGAGGGTACGCTATCGATTGGTGATATTTTCAACAACACCCGGTATATGCATACAGTATTGCAGAAAAAGAATTTATTTTTACAAATTTCATTAACTAAATACGAAAATATTACGATCATAATACTACTGTCCAATCAAATATATCTACTACATATTCATCACGTAAACATTTTAAAATAATTTTTTTTTTTTTTTTTTTTTTTTTTTTTTTTTTTTTTTTTTCCAGATAGTAGTAAATCATCGAAAGAGGCTTCAGGGACTACCTATTACCGGGGAAGGCAGTTTGAAGGACTGTGGGACTTTAACCCACTAAAAACTCCTATCATTATTGCAACATTAAAACTAGTCTTATAGACTAACCATTAATTTACATTTAACTCAAAGAAACATAGATACCTTTGATCTACCAAAATCCAATAGGGTTTTAATAGATAAAAGGTTTTAACCTAACTCAAGTGGTCTTGTTCGTTTTAGTCGCTTCACAAAGTTTTGATTGTCAATTAAGCTAGAAGCTTCGGTATTGACATGTTGGATCAGACGAGTTTTATGCCGTGCAGCGCATTTAATTATTTCGTCTTTTATAGATGAGATCTTCAGATCTCGATGAATATCGGCATTGCGAACATACCATGGAGCATTGACTATGTTGCGCAGTACCTTATTTTGGAATGTTTGGATAGTTTGAATATGGATTTGTTTAGCACATCCCCATATTTGAATACCGTATGCCCAGACTGGCTTCAATATTTGATTATACATCAAAACTTTGTTATAGGTCGAGACCGTAGAATTCCGCCCAATCAGCCAGTATATTTCTCTATATTTGAACTGGAGTTCTTGTTTTTTGATTTTTACATGCTCTTTCCATTTCAGTTTTGCATCCAAGGTCATGCCAAGATATTTGGCTTTATTCTCGTATGGAATCACGACATCATTAATTTTAACTGAGAGAGGAGTTACTATGTTTTTATAGGTGAAGTTTACATGACTAGATTTGGCTTCATTTAATTTAATTTTCCATTTTTTGCACCAGTTGGAAATTTCGTCATTAGCTTTTTGCAGTTTGTTTGTAGCTTCTTCTATAGTAGAACCAACTGCCATCAACGCTGTGTCATCTGCAAAGGTTGCTATTTTTATATTTTCTACATCGGGTATATCACAGGTGTATAACAAATATAAAATTGGACCCAGTATACTACCTTGCGGTACTCCAGCTTTTATATCTCTTAGAGAGGAGTATTCATTCTCATTTTTAACTCGAAAAACTCTATTTGAGAGATATGATGAAAATAATTGAACATAATTTTTAGGGAGCAAACAACTTAGCTTTTTGATGAGTCCTTCATGCCAAACTTTATCAAAAGCTTGGGCTACATCTAGAAATACTGAAGAACAAATTTGTTTATTTTCCAGTGCCCTTTCTATAATGTCTGTTATTCGATGTACTTGATCTATTGTTGAGTGTTTTTGCCTAAACCCAAATTGGTGATTAGGTATTATATTCCTGTTTTCTATGAGGGGTTGAATCCTTCTCAATAGTAACTTTTCAAACAACTTCGATATTGTAGGAAGCAAAGATATCGGCCTGTAGGATTTGGTGTCGATAGCAGGCTTTCCTGGTTTTTGGATCATTATTATCTCGGCAACTTTCCATATACTAGGTACGTGTTTAAGCTTAATACAGGCATTCATTATATATACCAAGAGTGTGAGAACTTTGTTGGGTATATTTTTTAGCACATTTGAAGTTATTAAATCAAAACCTGGGGCTTTATTTAATTTTAGGTTTTTTATTTCCTTAATTACTTCTTTTCGACTTATTAAGGGAATATTTATATCTTCATGGTTATATATTTCAGTTAGATCAATAACAGTGTTCATTTCATTGGGCTTAAAAATTTCAGCGAGATGATCTGCAAAAGTGTCAGCTTTTTCTTTATCGCTTCTTGCCCATGAGCCATCATTTTTCCTCAGTGGTGCAGAATGCACAATAGACTTCTTCATTTTACTCGTAGCTTTCCATAAAGAATAATTTGTTTCTTTAGTAGCTGTTAAATTTTGTAGGTAATAATTCAGAGATCTATCATTTAATTTCTTTATTTCTCTCTTTAGCTCCTGACTTTTATTATTAAGATCCGTTTTGCTGGATGGGTCACGCGTTTGTTGCCACCTCCTTCTCGCTTTTCGTTTCTCTTTTACCATGTTAAGGATATACACCGGATATCTAGGGCTGATTTTTTTTGATTTTTTTGTCTTAGTACTACTCCAAGCTGCAAACTGGACAGCTTGCATAAGTTTTTCAGTAGCAATTTCTAGTTGTTCCTCATTGTCTAATGTTACTCTTAAGTTAATTTTTTCTAGCAGAATCTTTTTGAAGCTTAACCAATCTGTAGATGAGTTGGTTAAAAATGGTTTACAAGATTTTTTCACTATTGTTGTATTTAATTTTAGGACGACAGCAGAATGGTCGGAATTGAGGTCATAGTTATCTTCTATAGATGTGAAATTAGTTGATACTTTTTTCATTATAAAAAAGTCTAACACATCAGGAGTTTTGTTTATATCTGCAGGCCAATATGTTGGTTTTCCTGTTGAAAGAAATAAACAACCTGTTTCTCTCAGCGCCTCTCTCAGTTCTTTACCTCGAGTAAGGGTCATCCTGGAGCCCCATTCTAGATGTTTAGCATTGTAGTCACCTCCAAGAATAAATCTTTCACCTAATTTCATTAATAAGCTCTTGAACATATGTTTTTTAATAGCGTGATTGGGCGGGCAGTACAGCGCTCCTACGTTGATATTTTGCTTTGTGCACCTTATTTGTACGGCTGTGAGTTGCATTTCTGTACTTTGTATGTTACAATGTTCATGATGGGTAATAAGATCATTTACTATGACCGCACTACCTCCTTTTGGTAGATTGTCAGGGTGCATTGTATGATATACTTTGTATCCACGAATTACTAAATTGTGCCCCTTTGTTAGATGGGTTTCTGACACGAGACAGACATCTATGTTTCGTAAGTTTAGGAACATTTCCAATTCTTGTTTTTTGTTGTTAATGCCATTCGCATTCCAAGTACATATAGTGATTTTGTCCTTATTCATTATCTAATTGAGTTATGTGGCATATCAGGATACTTAACAGTATACCTACTTTCCAAGTTATCTAATCTTAGTGAGATTCTATCTACCAGACTCATTAGTTTTTCCATTGTTTTTAATATAGTTCCGTTCTGTTCTTTTTCTGCAATCAATTTCGTATTTGTTGAACGAGCTCTTCTCGGAATTTGATTTTTTGACGAACGAGTTCTTCTCGGCGTTTGATTATTTGCATTTGATGAATAAGCTATTCTAGGTGTTTCATCAGCAGTGAAATCTCGATTTTTTTTCATATTTTTATTGCTTTGGTAGACATCTTCATTGAGTTTGCCTTTTGCTATGGCAGAATAAGTTACTCCCTTTATTACTTTCTTTGATATAAATTTTCTTGGTTGTTGCCTTTGAACTAATTTTGGGTAAACAGAGTTTCTCCTTTTCTGAAGTTCTTTGGCAATAAGACATCCTCTGTAATTTGCTGGATGAGACTCTTGGCAGTTGGAGCATTTTGGCTGTGAAGTTTTCAGCTTATCGCATTCTGCTGTTAAATGTTTACCAGCACATTTCACACATATAGGCTCCCTATTACAAAATTTTTGCGTATGATTATAACGCTGACATCTTTTGCACTGAGGAATATCTTTGCTTTTTCTCAGAGGTTCAATATAAACTATCATGTTTTGAATATGATTGATTTCGTAAATTTTTTTCATGTCTTCCTTACTATCAAAGATAAGCATGAAAATTGGGAGTTTAACAGTTACCTGTTTATCATTTTCCTTGACTTTCTTTATCATATTTACTGCATTGATGATATTGAATTGCCTATTATGAAGCTCACTTATTATATCTTCTGGCATGCAAGATTGGTGCAAGCCGCGTGCCATGACTTTTATTGGTCTATTTATTTTGCTTTCATAAGTATGCCATTCGTATTTGGTATCATTGAGATCTTTAGCTAGATTTCTATAATCCATTTCCGTCTCCAGATTTATTTTCAGCTGCTTATTGTTTAGCAATTTTATTTCATATTTTATATTTTTAGCTTGCATCATTTTATTTAATGGTTTGAAATCATTTATGTTACTTATGATTAGAGGTGGAATTTTGGTTTTCCTTTTGCTCACAAATTCAGTTGTTTTGGAGTTTTTTTCTTGATAGGTTTTTGTTAAACCAGATGGTGACGATTCAACTTCAGGTGAAGAAGTAGCTTTTCTTTTTTTATTTTAAAATAATAAAAACATAAAATAATAAAAAAAAAAAATCACAACAGTAACAAATGGAATTTTTTTATTTAAGGTAAGTTCAATTCAATATAATTTGAGTAATTTAATTTAATTAAATAAAAACTTTTTTTTCTTATTAATTATTAAGCTTTCCATATACGAACGTATACAAACAATTATTATTACTATTATTATTATTTTTTTCTTTTTATTATTTATATATTTAATAAAAAGTAATTTAAATTTTTATAAAAGAAGAATGACTTGCATGTAATATTAGAATCGCGTGATTGTCGTCAGAACACGTGAATTAAAAATCAATTTTCAAAGTGAAAATTACTTTTATTTTATGTGACATTTTTTGTTTTTTTTTTTTTGTTATTTATTAGCTGAGTATATGTGCATCATACCAACATTTTCATCATAACTATTTAGGGTTTTTTTTATTCCTTTTAAATTACTTTAAATAAGTAAATTTATTGATCTACAAGAGTAATTTTTGAAAGTCATTTCAATTTTAATTATTTATTATACTCTAGAAAATATTCATATTATATTATATAGGTTACTACAATTTCCATAATAGTAAATGTTATGAAACCAACAACAATAAATTTGTAACAATAACAAAAATAAATCATCAACAATAGATATAGACCAAATTAAAACTACTAGCACAAAATAAAATACCTTCATGGTGTTGTTAACCAAACTATTGAAATTTACTGCTTTGACATTGAATAGTTACTTTACTGTGTTTTTGTTATTGTTTGTAACAACAACGTGTTTTTTGTTTGTTTTCTAATTGTTTTACAACCTTTGAAGTAAGTATATATTTCTTTTACGTCTTTTTAAAATAAAAACATTTTAATATGGTGGTCAATAGGTGTTACGATATGCTTTCGTAACCATCGTTGTCACGTTGGTAAAATTTATTTATGTTATTTATTTCAATACGAACATAGAATGTTTATATTTCTTTGGTATAAAATTGAGCACAGAATTGCTTAAAATGGTAGTTTAATCAGTTAAATAGAAACAAACCAATTTTTTTTTATTAAAAAAAAAACAACAAACTTTTTATTAAATTACTAATTATTAAAATAAATGTTTTTAAAATGTTGAATTAATATATTTTAAAATCTTTGTATTAAATTTGTAGTTGAGTTACATTTATATGTTACTATGTTTAAATGGAATTTGTCTATACCTACGTAAACATAATTTAATTTTTAATTATCAAACCTTTCATTATCGTTAAAAATAATAATCGTATATTAATGATCGAAGTCAAGGTCAAACCTAGATAAATTGACAGATGTAAAATTATAACGGTGTTGGCATTATGCATCAAGTATCGGATTAATTTTAAGTATATATTAACTAGTTAGTTGCTGTTTGTCAGCTAATAGTTATGTATTTTATTTATTTCAATTTATTTAAATGAGATTTATTTGCTTGTATTTGAATATATTTTTGTAGAGTCACTTCCATGAATTTCTAAATCGTTGATTCTAATATTACTTATTGTCAGTAAGAGAAATAAATTTACGTAAATATGGATGTATTTAGAGTTGTCAAAATAATACATAAATAAGTGGAAGTTACGAAGGTATTTCATAAATTCTACATCTAATATATTGTTAATTGTAATATTGTTGATTGTAAATTAAACGATTAAACTCATATGTCAAAATTATTAATAATAAATATAAATATATATGTAATAATTTTCTTTAAGTGCCATCTCTAGTCGCAGCGTATCAATTTTTATTCTAGATTCCAAGTTCACAGCAGAACCACAACATTAATTTACATTAACAAAAAACAGAAAATCATAATAAATAAATATGTATGAGAAAAGAGATCATTGCCATTGACAAGAGGAATTTAAAAAACAAAATATTTGATTCATAAAAATTTTACAAAAAAGGAAAGTTATTTTTAGAAGACGTTGTGGATATTAAAATTATCCATTAAAAATATAAAAAAGAAAACGTAATTATTGTTAATTATTATGCAGATGAGTTACAGAAACAAAGTGCTATATATATTTAAATATGTATATTTGTATTTTGGTGATCTTCCATTGACATTTTTTTTATTGTCTTTAATAATTGTATTTAAATAAATACGTCAATATATTGTTATATAAATACTTTATGGCTGAGTGTTTCAGCAAATAATCTACGATAGAACTGGGAATGATTGGTTAAAAGTTATGAAATAAACAAAACAAAAAAATGTATGGACGGGCAAGTTACAATTTATTATATATATCCGATCCAATTTTTGATTGTCAAATAATTATGAAGTTTTTACAATTATTCAAGTAATTATAATCTAGGAAAATTTGAAGTTTTTTAATTAAGAAACATATTATATATATAATATGACTGGGTATATAATATGCACATGAATATGTCAGAAAATTTATGAACCCACGCAAAATAATTATGAACTGAAACGAATTAATCAACTCAACAATATGAAATTAAATATTTTTAGCTCAGTACATAATTGATTTGAATGATAAATATCAATTAATTCAGTAGAAAGATAATGTTAATGATTATTAATTGAGTATATAACTACTATTAAATACTTATAATAATTTTTTTTCCACTTGAATTTAATATTAAATCAAAATTAGTCAATCTATTCTAAACCAACATATTTGTTATCAAAATATTTGAATGCAATAATATTATAAAGATTATTATTTAATTAATTCAAATATAATTTAGAGATACATATACTTATGTATTAATTCATTAAAGAATTTGTGATAACTAATTCTAGATATGCAAATTAGATTCACATCAATAAATAATAATATTGTTACTTATTCAATAAAGTAAATAAATAAAAAGTTAGCTATATATATATGGTAGATATTTATATATATAAATTAAATTATTTATTAAATATAGTATATAACTAACTAGTAACTATATACTAAATATAAAAATAGATTTATGAAAGTTCCTTTTATGATCACATATTCAAATCAAATCAATTCAATTTAAATGTCATTTTATAAGTTGATCGACAAATCTTTTACTATCAACAAAGAACATAATAATTAATAACAAATTTTTTTTTTTGATACATGTTAAGTGCACCTACTTATATACATTATATGTAAAAAAAACTAAATACTTAATTAACTATAATATGTAATATTCTTTGGTATATGTTAATCTAATTAATATTTGGAATTAGTATTCCGGAGCAATAATCATAAATTAGTGTAGGTTTTGCTCGGGAATACGGTCTTAAATACTGAAAATTTTAATTTAAGTATATATTCTGCTAAAATAAATTTAACCAATTTTAAAATTTTTGAATTAAAGAATGAAAGTTATTTTTACGTTGATATTATAAATAGTTACTATCTAAAAGCAGATCATAATAATTCGACACGTCATATGCAGCACATGTAATTACATGAAGTTAACTGAAAAGCCATGATACGTACACATTTATACAGAAATTAGATAATTTTTTATTTTAAATTATCTAACATTATTATGAAATTTTTAATGATTTACTACCAAATGATCAATTAAACTGAATTTGCAAATTATTTTCTTCGGAACTATATAAATACGCAGATACAGAAATTCAACAAATTTAACTCCACAATAGATTCAGAAAGGTAGTAGGTCAATATAATTTAAAAAAATATATTGTAACTAGTTATATGTATGTAATTATTTTGCAGTAAAAAATATTTTGACTGGTTAAAATTTGAACAGCTGTTTTTGATTCTGAAGAAAATAGAAAGTCCAACTTATATAAATGGAATTAAATTAGATACTGGATCTTATACCTACGTTGCTTAAGAATTTATTCTGATTTCTGTAGTTCAGGTATCACACTTTCTTCATTTTAATACTTCGATTTTAATAATTCTGAATTATAATACAAATCCACATATGTATATACTTATATATTATGGATCTGAATTGTTTAAATTAACAAACTAAGAAAACATATGATAAATATTTGTTAATTATTTTATATTATATTAAAATGTATACTAACCTCCCATAAAATCATCTTTTGGTGGTGTGCTTGTCATATTTATGTTGATTGATTTTATTTTTAGAACAAAAAAATTATTTTATTTATTTTTGTTTTCAGTCAAAAGCACTTTTTCTATGTTTTTGTTTTGGATTTCCTTTATGACGTTTTATTTTTGTTTATTTTACTAATTTACGCTTATATTTTATTAAATACTTAAGTTTTTATTTTGTTTTCGTTTAAAAAAAAAAATATTGCGGAAATATTTTCTTTATATTTTTGTTATTGAATTTAAAATTTATAAATTATTTATTTACTTTGATTTGTGTTTTTATTTAAATGTAATAACTACGCGATTTAATGAATAAATTTGTATACGAGTACTAAATAAATTCGCATGAATTCAATAAAAAAAAAATTTTTTTAATAAATTTTAGTCGCAGTTTTTAATTAAAAGAATTTTTTTTCTCAGGCTGTCACGTATGCATATTTTACTTAACAGTGTTCTTATGTCGTGTTTGTATGTATGTATGAATATGTTTGGTAAAAATAGAAAAATAATAACTATTTTAGGTGTATGCATATAATAACATTACAAATGACGTCACTTGGTACTGTTGCTATTACAAATGATGCTGTGTAACATAATGCAAATTATTGAAAACAAAAATTTTTATAGTTCTTTTTACTTAATTTTTATTTGAAAATTTTTAAAACATAATATTTATCATATATTTTTTATTTATTGATAAAAATGAAGTTTTTATTCACACTTTTAAAATTAGAAACTTTTTTTTATTCGTAACCAATTAAAATTTGTTTTTATTTTATTTAATTAAACATCATCAAATCACTTTAAAATCACAGTAGAATTTATAATTGCATTCTAATTTTAATTAAAATGCAAAGAACAAAATACTAATTTCGAATATTCAATATTTTTCAATAAATTTAAATAAAATCTTTCTTTGTTTACTTTTTTTTTTATTTTGTTTTTATTCACTTACAAAAAATAAATAAATATTTTTTAACTGAACCGAACAGTATCGAACGCTGCTTAATAATGAAAAATATGTATTTGGCAAAACGTAAATTCCTAAATGGAGTTTGTTTTTGTTGATGTTGTGTTTTCTAGTTCTTCGCCTTCGTTGTGTATGTGAATATATTTGTGTGTGTTTTCTTGTTCTACGAATGCTTACATTTTGTTGTTTTTCTAAATTGAAAAAACTGAAAAAGCTTTTTTTAATAATAAATTGCGTATTTTTTTCTTTGTTCTGTTCACTAAAATTGCTATGATACTTTCGGTAATCGCAGTTATTTTTTTTTATATTAAACTACACCTCCATTCGAATTTTTTTTCTGAACAGAAATTTTATGCTATAGGTACGGTACGAGTTAAAATGATAATTTAAAAACTATTTGACTGACACAAAACGTAAAGCGAGTCACGATTCGTGAACATCAAGCCATCATTTTGAGATTTGTGAAACGGAATAAGGTATATGAAACAAATTGAGTGAACTGAACAGTTGATTAATTTTCTTCAGAATTTGATACGCAGGTTGAAAAAATTTTCTTAAGAAGAAATTAGTTAGAAGAAAAAAATAACTAAAGAAACAGTTTAATACTTATCTATTACCCCGTATGCATGATAGCTTCAAGTAAGCTTCAAGTACGCTTCAACACCATGTATACGCTACCTAGTTTCTTGAAATCAACATCGCTCAAGTCAATCACAAACATTTATACACTTGAATTGAAAATTTTCATCGAATACGCAGCTTGAGAGCTTGAGAGCTTGACTTGACATTTTTTGTTAATATTAGAGTGAATTTAAAAATTAAAAGATTTAAAAAAATTTAATTGTTTTGTCTAATCTATAAGTTATATATAAAGTTCTACAAATTTTAGGCATCAAAATTGATGTCACCAAAAATAGATCTGCCAAACTGAATCTATTTTCAAGTTAACTGAAGCTGATCAATCGAGTACACAGCTTGAAATTTTGAATTTCAGTCAAGTACTCAAACTATCATGTATACGTAGTATATGTAAGTTGAATATTCTTTTCAGAATTAAATACATGGCTGTCAAAATTTTAACCAATCAAAACTTAATTTTTATTCACAATTCACAAATTGTGACAAACAAAATTATTTCTTTATATTAACTAAATTTCGCTCTAATTTATGAATGCTTTACATAAGTTACATAATATTGTTGACATTTACAGTCGCTTGATATATGTAGCGGCTAATTTTTGTTTTTGGTCTTTTTCTTCTTTAAAACGTCTGACAGCTAACAGCTGACTAACTTGTGTACAATACAAATACATAAAATCAAAAATAATATAAACTATAATATAATATAAACTATAGTTTTTCACAAAATTTTCAAAAATTTCAAGTTTTAACTTTTTATCATTTTTATAACTGTTCTGAAAACTGCATTTTTGTGATTATTATATTCAGAATTAAGTACGCAAAAATGTCAAAATTTTAATCAAACTGGACAGCTTCATATTTTTATTAGATATATAATATAAAGAATATCCGTGTTTTTTTTTATTATCCTGTTGCAAAATGTAATTACGTATGATCGTATTAACAATCACTTCTATTAGTAGAAACGTCTTAACGTTAAAAACTATAATTTATCTCAGAAATGTTAAAACTAAATTTGCCAGTGGAGACATTGAATAATCAAAAACTTTCATAATTTCAATCTTGTGAGAATAAAATATTTGCCTTTCCGTTACCGCAACCGCACCTGTGTTTCCTGGCTGTTTTCCTGTTCGTCGTTTCTTATCTTTAATGAAAAATTATTATTTTTTTTTTAAAATGCTCAAGTCGAAATAACATAGTTGTAAAACAGGCCATTTATTTGTTAAGTTGAAGAACAATATTAAAATAAAAAACAATAGTGGGTGATTTTTAGTAGTACATAATTTTAATGTTTATATACATATCTTTGCTTTATATTTTTATGGTTTTAAATTGAAATACAATGCATACATATAAATTCTTAGAAATATATTTTCATATATGATTGGTATAAATGTATATATACAATGCACACTAATAGAATTTACATATTTTATTTGTTTACAAACAACATTCGATAATGAAGCTTTTTTTTGTTTTCGTCATATAAAATTAGAAACGTCAATGCGTTAAATTAAATACACAATTCTTATAATGTCAATTTTATCGTGAAATTTTAACGTGAAAATTGAAACGGTTAATTTATAATTTCTGTTTAGCAAAGTCAATAACCTTTTTATTTACAATTTGATTTTTTTTTTGTACCAGCGTGCTTTATTAAAAATTTTGAAAAAAGCTTTATTTTAAAACTGCTGTTAGAAGCTGTTATTTTTAAATTATTAATTATTGTAAAAAATTTTTAAAATTAAATTTAGAATAAAGCAAATGGTATATTAATAGGATTTGATATTAACTTTAATAATGTTATAAAAAAGGAAAGTTTTAAAGTTTTTTGTTCAACACGAAGCATATAACATATCTATAGTTAGAAAATGTTCTTAAATCACTTAATTATCAATTTTGATATAATTTGAAAAACAAAATAAAACTATTTGACTATTTTTAAGAAAAATAAATCTATTCGTGATAATGAAAGAAAAATTTGTTTGATCACACAACACAAAAAGATTAATTAATTATCAAATACCAAAATAAGTTAAGGGAAATGTCAAATTATTTTATTATGTATTATGCTTTTTGAAAAATATATAGCAGTAAATTGCAATGCCATAAAACGCAATGGTCTAAAAGTTTGTGGTTCAATATAAATTTCTGTGAACATCTATTGTTTATTTAAATAAAATAATTAACTAATTTGAAAATGTTTTTTGTGAATGTTTTATGTTATTTGTATAGGAACGGAATTACGAAAGAAGACAAAAACTGAACTTCACAATATATATTCAGACTATATTCTTATATACATACATTGCATTAAAGAAAAAAAAACTTCCAAAAACAAAGAACACAAAATTTGCAAAAAAATGTTTTTTTATCTATACTTTTCTTTCTTTTGGTCCAAATAGAACTGGGAACAGAGAATGGAAAGCAAATAGAAAGTAAAAAATAGAAGAGATTTATGCAAAGATTATTTTTATAATTTTTTTATTTTATCTTTGTTAACAATTTGATTTTTTGTATCATCATCATCCACCACAAAAGAGTAAATTATCGGTTTGCAATGAATCTATTACATTCGTTGAATCAATTCCAATAATAAATATGTACTGTGATAAATAAAAGGTATGGTAATGAATGAATTATGATTATACAGGATGTTCTAGTACCTATATTATTTTTGATAATTGTAGTGGTTTTCAGATCAAGTGATGAAATATGAAATTGTATTAGCAGCTTGTATATGTAGCTTTTCATTTATAGAATATAATATTGATATAATATAGGCCAAAAGTAACGTGAAAAATATAAACAGTCTTCAGTAGCAGTTCAAATTAAACCTTGGCCGTCTAGCAGATCATGCCGAAAGTTTTTCAGTTTAAGGGTTGAATTCTACAATCATGGAATCACTTTGCTTCCATTTACTCATAAACTCTAGGGCATAGTGATGATATAATCCTAGTGTCGAACATTATATTTTGTTTACGAAATCTTCCTAGCGTGGATTTGCTATACCTATCGTCACTTATCGTTTGCTATAATTATCGTCATTAGATTTTTTTTTATATATTGCCACATATTAGGTCGTAAAACCTTTATATATAAATTCACAAATGAAGGTTCGTAGGACAGAAAATTTCCCTGATGATTATTTGATTTTGGGAAGACGCTTGTTGGAATATGATTACAAATTCCGAAAAATTTAACAACAAACGATTTTCCATTGTTGGATTTTAAACACCTAGGAATTTTTACTTTGCAAGAATCAGTGTTTGATGCTTCTCTTGTTCGTTGGCAAACCTTGTGTGCTTTAACTATAAGATAATTTTCCAGTGGAATAAGAAGGGATGTCAGATTGGGGTTGTCTTGTCAATAGTACGAATGCCATGCTTTTTTTCTTTTTTTTTTATCTTACTTAGGTAGAATTACTGAAACCAGAATGGTCATAAGCCATCCAGCTATGGGGATGCAGGAAAAAAAGTAATAGAGATATTACTCAGAGGTTCCAGAATAAGGTCCTAAGAAACATTGTGAACGCGCCCTGGTTCATAAGAAACTATGATCTACATAGAGATTTGCAAATAGAATATGTCGATAAGGAAATACAGAAAATTTGCAAGAAAAAGGAAAAGTTAGATAGACATCGCTGGATGTAGTCTATATTGAAAAATAAAATAAAGTCAAGAAAAAATTGCTGTAGGACTAGATCGCAATATAGGAAGGGTGTGGCTTAGTGGGTAAGAATCCCACACACAATGTCAAGCTACGGGGCTCATTGTGTCTTTTGAAAATTCCCACCAGCCTGCGTATAAAAAAAAAAAAAAAAAAAAACTTAGGTAGAATACCTTTTTGCATATTAAGTACGGTACTGTAATTATTAAATAATAATTAAATGCCGAACACCACTATCATTATCAGTAACTAAGTTTTCTTTAATAGCATTTTATTGAAGTTAATATCAAATTGAATAATGAAAGTACAATTTAATTTAAAATCAATGTTCTGACTGGGCTTCGAACCTGGATTGGACCATCTAATTAGAGTGATCAGATAACATAACCACTACACTATACACCATATTGGTTGGTAAGCTTAAGTAATAATTTAAGCATGTACTATGAACTACTAAAAAAGTCAGTTAAGTCAATTCAAGAACTGGATATTTTTATTTTTCAATAAATTTTTGTGATCATTATTACTTGAACACCCTGTAATGAATATGATATAATGAAATGTATATGCATTTTGAAATTTGAAACAACAAATAAAAAAATTGAAATAAAAATAAATTTTTTTCTTTTTTAAATTTAACCAATTTTTTTTTATATGATGATTTTCGTTCTCTTTGATTCACCAGATTTTGATTCATTCGCTTTTTATTCACATTTATTTCTTACTCTTACATGACCATTGATTTTTATTCTTTGGAAATAAAAATGTTTTAAAGTTTTGTTTTTGAAAGTGAAAAATTGATTTTTATTCGAAAATTGACAGGATTTAAAAACTTTTCTTTTGTGTATTCAATTTTTTGGTTTAAATATTTGTTGGTTATTTCAGTTGACATCCGTCCGGAGATGCAACTATAAAATTTCCAGAAAATTGAATGAATATGGGATTTAATAATAGCTGATTTAAAAATAAATTAATTGAAGTAAAATAAGAACAGAAGGCAACTGTTGAAATTTATTTAAAAAATTTGATTCAACAAAAATAAAAATGTTGAAGCGAATAATATGGGGGTCCTGAATAAAATAAATAAAAGTAGCTTAATTTAAAAAAAATATTGTATTGTAAAAATTGCCAATTTACTTATCACAACAAAATTTTATAATTTTGGATTTTAGAAAATTTAATTAATTGTTGGTTTAATTCATTTTTGTTATGTAAATGGTTTTAAAGAATTTTTTTTGACATTCCGAAGAGATCCAGTTTTTTTATTTGTATTAAATTCTAGCATCTTACATCATATTATATTGTATTATTCATTATTATAGCGTGTTATTCATAGAGTGCATCAGAGTTTTGTACATCACCGGGTCATAAATAAATCTTAGTATTTTGCGCTTACAAATAAATAAAATCTTATTTTTTAGTTTGCTGCTTAGGATGTTCAGTGGGTTGCTGATAAAAATATTTGGATATTGTCATCAATCTGGTATCGCAGCTATTTGTGAGTTTTTCAAGCTATTTACTTTTTTAAGCTTTTGCGGTTGATAATTTTTTGTAGAAATTTCTATTTTTCATCTCGAAAGGGAAGAAGACCTGAAGTTGGTCTGCAGATTTATCTGCAAATCTACTGAAAAAATAAATAAAGAAATAAATTTCTATTTTGCACATAGAATAGAAATTTAGTTATAACTCGTAGAGTAGATAACTCTATAGACTTATAACAGTTGGTTATGACTTGATGACATTATTTGTATTTTATTCATTTTTTTTTTACTTTATTTTTATTTATACTGCTTAGCACAAACAGTTTACAAAAAAAAAGTTATTACATATTTGCTACAAATCACATTAAAAATTGAGAATTAAAGCTAACATTAAAATTGAATAAACAATTACATACACTCTAATAAAACCACAAAACATAAAAAAAGAATATCAATATCGTAACAATAGCGATTGTACAATTTTTGCTTTTGGGAATGTTTTGATAGTGTAAAGTCAATGTTAAATTTATGTTTGTTACCTATAATAAGCATTCTATTAATAGGTTCATATTTGCCATAATTAGTCCTATGATTACTAATATTAAATAAATTGAATGATCGAAGACGGTGCAGATTTCTAATAGTGATATTGCTGGAAATGAAAGTTGATTTGACATTGCCCTTTACAATATCTGTGTTAAAAATAACATCAGAAACCTCACGTCTAAAATTCAATGTATGCAGATCAATTAATTTTAAATTTTGCTCATATGGTGGTAAGATAATAGGATTAGACCATGACAAGTGGCGTAAAGCGAATCTAAGAAAGTTTTTTTGTACTGCCTTTTTTGTATTAGAGTTAGAAGTGCTTCTACATAGCTAGTAGCATCGGTATGTTTAGCTTTAGTATAGAATTTGATATCAGTATTTTGTAGTATGATTTTGTAGTCAGCAATAACGTAGTCTAATCAAAATTGTATACATATTTACAAAACTTTTATATAGGATTAAAAATTTCAATATTTCGGAAGTCATTGCAAAAATTAAGGTCCTATCTGTGATACTCAAAACTATTTCATAGAGAGAGTAGGACTTACTTAGGACTCTCTATCATAGTTATTTGGCATTTTCTTTTTTCTGTATTACATTATTAGTATACATTTATTTAACAGTTTTGCTATGCTTTTTTATTTTGCTCTTGGTCTCTATTCTATTAGATTTTTTGTCCACATGTTACTATTCATTCTTGTGATACAATCTGTCTATATTCAGTTAGTTTTTGTTATATACGTTCTACAACATCAGTAAATTTGTTTGTGGCCTTATAACCATATTTGGTCTTATAACCATAATGACCTTATAACCATATTTGAAATTCTACTAATTTCTTCTTGATATTCTCAATATCGATGTTTCAGCTACCTGTAATTTATTTCCAGTAAAACCTTCTCTATTTCTGCATTATGTATTCAAATAGGTATATAATACATTGATCAAATTTTGTTTTTTAAGCTGACATCTTTTTTAAATTTATCTCGTAGTTTACCAAACAGCATACAAGCTTTCCGTATTAACTGTTAATCTTAGACTTCACGTGGCAGAATCGGTTTAAAACAGATGAGGCTATGACGCTTTGCTCAAGCACAGTTCTTAAAATTTACAATTTCTAACAAACAAAGAAAATGTCAAGCTCTAATAATATATTAACCCATATGCGAGTAGGACAAAACGTTCAGAACCTTGCATTGTGATTTGATAGAAGAATGTTCAATTAAATTCAATAATTAGAAATTCATCAAGAAACAATAGAATATTATAAACTTTGATAACTGAAAGAGTATGAGATTCTCAAGATAGTTCTCGAAGATAAGATTGACGAGAACCTACTATCAGAAAGATTGATTTCATGCTTGGAAAATTTATGGTAGTGGCTCAATAGCCGTACCAAATCATTTTTTTGAGGTATAACCGATAAATTGAAAATAGTGATCGTGACCTAATGATTCACGTTCGTATATTTACCACAAGGTGATTTTCATAATTTAATTGGATATTATAGTATTCGCCTGCTCCTCGAAATTCGAAAAAATTTGGTAAAAACTCGTATTCAATTATGTATTTTTTTCCATCAATTTAATTTGTTCTGGGCATCATATATTTTTTTTTTATTAATTTATCTTAGACAACAACCGTAATAATTTATTTAAAAAAAATGGGATTATGTTAAAATGACTTATACATGAAGTGAAACTTTAAATTGAAATTTCTGACTGAAAATTAAAAAATTAAAAAAAAAAATATCCAGTTTCGGCACCTGCCTTTTTAAATATCTATAATTTGAAAGAATAATAATAAAAATCGGTTGTGAAATTGTTCAGATATTTGTATCGTATTTTTTTTTTCAATTTACAGATTAAATATAATGATTATGTGATATGTTGATTCCAATCAGGGGCAATTACATATATTGAGTAGTGGGTTTTGGACTTGAAATAATTATTCTTAAGTATATTGCAGATTTTATTACAAATCGTACTATCTTCATTTGAGTAAATTGTATAAAATATTTAGAATTTTGAATTAATACTATAATGTGATCAATTCTAAATTCAATTTCTATGTATAATAAATGATTGAATTATACAGTTTCCAAAATAAAGCATTTCTAAAACTAGGTCTGATAAATTAAATAATTTATTATCAAATTCAAATACATATTTAAATTTTTCAAACAACTACATATCTGTAATAGTTCATCATCATCATGTATACGTTAATAGATTTTCGTCGCCACTCTGTTGCTTGTTTGAACACGTTGTATCAATATTTAATCCAATGAAAATTTATCGTCAAAAGAATATACAATTTCCAATGAAGTAATAAAAAAACTTTAGACAAAAACAAAATAAATTTTAGTAGATTTGTTTGCATGCATTTCCGCTTTGTAAATTGTGAACAGCTGAAGATGTAAATTTTTCATATATTCTAAATTATTTTCTCTTATTTTTTCTTTATTTTTTAGTGTATTGAAAGGATTTGGTCAACAGTATTTGAATAAAAAAAAATTTAATGGCTCTCATTTGATTTATGTATATGTATTTAGTTTTCGATTTTATTGATTTAATTTTCTAACAAATAATATTCAAAATAATTTGGTTAAAAAAAATATTTCTAAAGTTACATAAATAAAAGTTTGACAATTGGAAAATTTTCATTATATTTCGTTCGGTGTTAGCTAAGTTGCAAATTTTATTTGAAGTCGTAAAAATATTTATAGGTCTTTTTCTTATATAATTTTTTTGTTTTGATATGTTTTTTTTTTTTTTTGGAATTTCAATTCTATTTTTACTATAAATTTAATTTATTACTTTGATTACTCTTCAGAATAGTAATTGGGTGAGGTGTGTTAGTGTCAAACTTCTTCTGCAATAATGCGTTTTAATTTAAAAATGAACATGGATTTATTTGAGGAATTTATCCTTCACATTTTGTTGTTGTTGTTGTTGTAATTGAAATTAAATTTGAAGTTAATATATCTCTCTCCTCTGTCGTGGAAACAGTATATAATTTGTACCTTAACTATATATTAACCAATCGGATTTGAGTACTTTTCAAATGGAAATATAAGTTTTTTGATATTGCATTTTTCATCTCGTACTCATCTTACATATTATTTCTGTAATCATTGTTGTATTAGAATTTTCTGTAGTTGGATCGGGTCCATTACAATATTTTATTTGTATGAATTAGCTTTTACTTATAATAAGTATCTTGTAAACTGTCTGTATTAATTTCTACTGTCTATTATAATTTTACTAGGGGGCCCCTGTTGAGTAATTATAGTTCAAGTTGAAGTCACATTTAAAGTTTTTAAAAAAACAGTAATTTACGTAATGACATAGACTTCGCATGATATAGCAGGCACCCCTCGTGTTTAATAAAAAGTTTTGTGGTTAGTAAGTTTTATTTAGGACATATAAATACACGTCTTACATATGCTGTTTCGTTTCCGATATATTCCCTATAGTAAGTGGCATTTTTTCATAGAAGAGGTATATTGTCATTAAAGAGGTATATAACATAAGTTTAATAAAAACTATATTATTACTACAAATAACCAAAATTTAGAAACAGTTCCTTAAAAAGATAAAAAATGAAGAATTCAAGTGATTTGTTTTTTTGTTGTTTTTATATTTTTTTATTTTAGATGTATGTATTTGTTTTTTTGTTTTTATTTTATAGATGTACATAATTTCAGATGAATTTGTTTTTTTTATTTTTATTTGACATATGTACAATGTACATAATGTTCACTGCAAGTAATTATAATAACTGATTTGTTTGTTTTTGTTTTTTATTTTAATAAGAACTCACATATGCATAATATATTTGCTGAATAATAAAATCATATGAGTAAAAAATTTTCAACTGTGTGCGCATTATTGTTTTATATACAACTTATTTATATATTAGGAGTTCATTAAATAGAAGCGAAATAAAATTAAGAGGTGTCTACTGCGCAGGTCCTTAAATGCTTGTCAATTATAATTATAGATGTATACTAACTCTTTGTTAGCCAGTCAGGTAGGAGTCGATAGAAAAATTTTATTTGCGCCCGTATGGCGGGATGGTATTGGATTGGTAATATTAAACTATCAATAGAAAACACCCTGAAAAGGGAAGCAAATATTCTTTGGGAGCGTATGGAAGGCCACAGGGTCTCCAAAATATATGCACCAAGAATAAACACCAAAATAACCAACTTCCTGCTAACTCTCAATAGAGGAGACTGTAGGAAGATGGTGGGCATACTTATTGGTCATAACCACATGAATAAACACATGTGTAGACTAGCACTACGTGATGACTCAACCTGTAGACACTGTCTGGAAGAGGAAGAAACCTCCACACACGTTGTGGGAGAGTGCTTAGCTCTTTCAAGGCTGCTGAAAACGCACTACATAACCTCAGAAAACTTCTGCAGGATAAATCCCCCAAACCTATTGGTCTTTATCAAAAGGGTCGACTAAGTTGAGGGGTGGAGGACGGCATAAAAGACTAAAAAGCCTACATGCCGGCTCTGACATATTAGGGCCACCTCTGTAGAAGGAAAAAAAAATGGGGGGGATACAGGACAATGATGATAATAATATTTCTATTACAGTCTATTCTATTTTATTTCTTTTATACTCTTTTATAATTTCATTTATTATTTCTCTACTACTCTTCTTTTTTTAATCTTTTAATTGGCTTAAATTCTGCGAAAGCACTTCCATTTTCAAAATTTGAGGGAATAGTTTAACTTTAAGAGACAGATTAAATAAAATTGACAAAGGGCTTTGAAGTAACTCAGAATAATTTTTTAAGATTATTTACAGGATGTTGTCGGGGCCTCATATTATATAAATATCATTTAATTTCACTTAATTGATAGACAATTGATGTAATCGGAATTGGTGGGAGAATTAAACCCAAAGAAACATTTTTAAACCGTCAAAATCAATTGTTGAAACAAATTAAGCTGGACGTTCATTGAGCAATATTTAAAATCTTTAAAAGTTTGTCGGCTCTGAGATAACATGAAATGACATTATTTTATATGAGAGCTCAATAAGTACGACAAGAACAGAAAATATCATTTATCGGGGATATTTTCAAAAAATTTGGGATATTATACTTTGAAGTATATTTTTATATATATAATATCGGGGATAGTTTCTTTATACCGGCAACACTTTTTTAACAATTTTTTGAGTAAATGTATATAAAAAAAAATAATTTCTTTCAACAGAGGGTTTTGACGGTTGAATTGTTGTGTTTTTGTGTTTAAAATAAATTTCCCAAATAGAAATTTAGAGAATTCTTTGCAGCGGTCTATTTTTTTCTTACATAAAAATTCAATAAGCTATCTCCCTTTTTAGAGCCAATCAAATTCACCAAAATCCACCTTTAATAATAGCATACTTCATCAAAGTACATATAATATCTCAAACTAGTGTGAAAAATATCCTAAGGTCAGGAATAAATATCCCCATCAATTAAACCAACGAAATATTATCACATTGAAAATTTTTGCCAGGGCCAGCTAAAACCCACCTTAGTATAGGATAGACAAATCCAAAGCTTCAGAAGTAAGATGAAAATGCAAAAATGATGTTATATAAATAATGGTGTCTGAATAAAAATAATTAATCTTTGATATAATAAATTTCAACATGTTTTGTAAATAAGAAAAACAAAAACAATAAACAAAATAAATTAAATTGCAAGCAAACAAACAAATACATAATAATTTTCAACAACGCAAAAATTTAAAATAATTTCTTTAATTTCTAAAAAAATTTTTTTTTTATTTATTTTTTCTGTACATAATCAGCTTTTGTACGACCGGAAAAGTTTAAGTGCCTTTATTTTTTCATTAGAGAAAATTTTGATAATGCAAAAAAAAAAAAAACATTAAGAGCTGAGGGACTGAAAGATAAATTTTATAAGTTTTCTTTTAACTTTTCCATAATATAAAAAAAAAAATATAAAAATCTTGCTGCTTTCTCAACCGGGATAATTTTTCGTTGCTTTTCATATTTCATAAGAAAGATGGCATCATTAATAGTTTTTCTTTTGAAGAGATTTGCTTTGCTGTAATTAACGCCGTCTCAATTGTCAACTTATTATTATGTGTTGAAATATGAGAGAAAGGCTTCTTCGCTCATCGTCAAACAGAGAGGGTTGGTTTATCTAACATTGAAATTTTTTTAGAAATTTTTTTTTTTTTTTATTTGTTATAATTTTTGCTGTTCTTTTATGTCTTTTCATTTATGATTTTTAATTGTTATCAAAAAGCAGTTAAATAATTTTCAGTTTTAATAAAAGCTTAATAAATATACAATTTTCGCTTCTGGAATTTAATGGAATTTAATTTCAGACTAATTTAAAATCTAGAGTGGTTGGTGTAAATATGAAAATATTTTTTGACATTAATTCAAGGACATACAAAATTATGTAAATTCTTAAGGAATAACTATAAAATATGTTTTATCTTTGTACTATCGAATAACGTGTAATTAATTTTTTGAATTTTTTTTTTCAAAAAAAATAGTTTTAAAACAGGGGATTCTGAAGTAAATGTTGTACTCGTGTGTAGGGTACTAAAGCATATGAATGTAAATCAAGGATACCTAGTGTCTTCAGTTTTTCAAAAATATATATTCTTAATGACGCATTTTATGCTTTAAGGCCTAAATGACATTTGGAAGCATCCTTTTAGTTTTAATGTTTTTGTATATAAACCGTTATATCTGAAATAATAGAAAAAAATACAGGTATGAAGTACAAAATGAAATGTAAAATCTGATATTTATTTTTTACATCGCTTTCACTAGATCTGTTTACAAAAACGTCCTTCTGCAAAATTGTCCTGCATTCACAAACTATTATTCAAATAATAATTGTCTTTGATCAAATGTATCACTAAAATGATGCTTTCTTATATCAATTATTCTACTTCTATATATTTATTAAAAAGGCTCAAACCGACGTCATATGTACAGATTTCAGTAGGATTTTTGATCTCTTGTCATAATAGTGAAATTTTATGTTAATTAGTAAAGCTAAAATTCCCTAAACTATTTGTCAACTGGGTTGAGTATACCTTGTACTAATTTTTGATTTTGTAACTACTTATATTTGCCTTGTTTTTATCAATAATTTTATTTTCTCACTGACATTCAAATTATTCCTTGTTCGTTTTCATAATCAAAACTATTTTATAAATTATATAATCTGTACGAGCTACCTAGTTCTTTCTGAGATATGTTTGAATAAATAAATAAAAAAAATAAAAAACAGAAAATACACAGCGTTCAATTCAGGTCAGCTTTATAATTATATTTTGCAGCAAATTCTGGTGTTCCAATCCACATTAAAGTAACTCTGTGTTGTTCCGATAGCTTTGTTAAGCTTCTGTAACAGCTATAGATAAGCTTTGATTTAAAAATTGGGGAAGTCAGATCTTTTAAGGCAGCTTGGCTATCTGAAATTATGTATATGTTGGCACCTTTGTGCCCTCTTTTACTGCACTGTAATGCTGATACCTCAATGCCATAGATTACAGCTTGAAAAGCAGTGGGATATGTGCCAAGTACCACGCTAAACTTGAACCTTGGTCCAAATACGCCGGCACCGGTTTTTCGCCGATTTTTGAGCCAACAGTATATCATACTGAAGCTGCTGGAGGTAAGGCTCTTCCCTTTTAGGTATTAGTACAGTGAAGTCCGGGCGGCAATTAATTGCTCTTGTCATATAGTCTGACATTGCTTCGATTTCTAGTTTAATTTTCTGAATGATCATACTGTGTCCTGGTCTTTTGTGTTTGAGGTTGTTTGTTAGGTGCAGTCTTGCTCAAAACCATGTAATTTTTTGTATTTGAGTAAGCTTAGCACATGATTTCGTCTGTTCTATTTGGCCATCATACAAATGTCGCATAAGATTTAATAGGTCTTATTATAGACTTTTAGAGCCATAAAATCATCTGTGGAGATAATTTCCATGTTTTGCTAAATATACTTTGATATGCAAAAAATGACCTGTCAGTTTTTTTGTTTATGTAATATATGTGAGGATTTGGTGATAGTTTGCTGTCAAGTAATATTAATCACATTATATCAGTATAGCAATATAAAGTAGTAATTTATAATAATAATTTATAATTATAATAAAATAGCAAAGTACAAATTTATGCTGATGGTATAAAAATTAAAAAAACAAATAACATCACCAAATGATTCATTATTATTCCAAATTAACTTTGGTAACTTCTTTATTTGGTGTAAGACTGGTTTGGTTTTAAATATTAATAAATATACTGTAATGAGCTATAATAGACGTACCACATATCTTTTAAATAATTATTTCTAACGGACAAATATTAGTAAAATTAATGGATGACCAAAAAAAAACATGAGTGGTCTGAAAATCAATTCGAACCAGTTTTACTAGACATATTAACCAGTTTTACTAAAAATGTACATCACACCGTATGTGAAAGAAAAATGGCAAAACTATTTACTTCATATCATCTAATATATACAGTAGACTCTCATTTATATGAATTAATTAATGTCAGAGCAAGTGGGGGGTATGCTTAAGCTTTAAATTTGCATAACATAATTATATGCATTATAAATTATTATTTTTTGATATATGTATATAAAAACGGTATAAAAATAAAAATTTTGAAGTTTTCTACCAAAATGTTTTTTTTGTATATTTTGAAATTTTTACTGTATTTCGTTTTTGTATATGCCTTGTATTGGTAAAATTGAAAATAAAGTAATTTGTTATGACTAAGTTTTCGAAAATATCAAGGCGCATTAACGATTCCTCTAAGCAGCTTTACTTCAAAACGTTCAATAATTTTTATGTTTGAATTGCTAATCGTTTCCGTAAGTCAATTTTGGCTTCAGTATACTTTTGTAGAGTTAGGACATTGATTTCTAGAGAGAGTTTTAAATTTCTACCAATTAGCCAGTATAAGTTGGTATATTTTTGCTGTTTTGCTTCTTCCAGGTTAATTTTTGGTTGAAGTGTAGCCCTAAGGATTTGGAATCCGTCATTGGTAACACATTGTTATAGATTTTAATTGGAGGACAGATTTCTATCCTTTGAAAGTAATGTGGGTAGGTTTGACTTCGTTTCCTTTCATTCTCCATTTTGTTAAGCAATTTCTTGTGTTCTCTGAAATTTAAAGAATGCCATTTCAGATAAAATACTTGAAAGAATTATCCCTTCCGTGGCCTAATCGGTTTAAATTATCCCTTTCGTGGCCTAATAGGTTGAAGCACAGAAATGTGTTTCAATTACGATGTGGTAGTCACGGGTTCGATTCCGGTGGGGGGTATAAAATATAATTAATAATATAGCAAAATATTTTATATAAAATTTATAATCAATAAAAAATAATTAATACAATTAATACTTTATATAACTAAAAATATTACCTATATCAATATCTATATCAATACTCATATATATCATACAACACACAAATATTACTAAATAATAATTACACAAATGCCAACAACTGACAAAAGTATGTGACATGACGTACCCAGTAAACATAGTATTTTTTTCTCTGTCATTAGTTGCGTTTTTTTTAGCTTGCAGAAGTGCTCAGAACTACTTATGAGTAGTTTGTAAACAAAACGCAAAAAAAGTTGCTCACAACTACTTATGAGTAGTTTGTAAGCAAAACGAAAAAAAAATAAATTTAGGAGTAAAATATAGCCTCAGGATTTTACTATTTAATTTCTGATGTGTAAAATTCATGTTTTTGTTTGAAAAATCAAAACTTTATTTTAAAATAATAAAGAACAAACTGATGGGTAATTAAAAGATAATTTAAAAATTCTTCTAATTAACGTAAAAAATATTATTTATAAATATGGACGAAATATTCAACAGAAATTATAATACTATCTAACTATCAAAGCTCAATGGCCATCTATTGATTTTTATTTTGCTATTTTTTTGACATAAAATTAATATAAACTTATAAGTTTAAAAATATTCCGCTAGAAGTTTTCGAAATCTCTACCGGAAATTTTTTTGTAAGTCCGCAATTGTATTTATATATTATTATTATAAACACATTTATTTTATTTTAATAATTAATTTTTATTTTTTACTTAAATATTTTCTCACGACATTCTTATTTATTAAATGTTAAATGACATGCACCTTAAAAATCATTCTAAAGCAGGCGCATTAAAATATCTGCACAATCTGCCCGACGCTGACGCGACACCGATTACTATGAACACAAGCGTCTGCTTTTTATCTGCGCAGAATTTTTGACGATATGCAACTACGAACAAAAAATCTTTTTTGTTGCGCAGGCGCGACCACTACGAACATGCCTATTGCCTCGGAAATACAAGTGAAATTAGCAGCTAGAAATCGAGTACGATAGAAATGTCAAGTGAAAGCCCTATGCTTCCAAGAGGAGTAAGGAAAAAAAAACCCTGAAAGAATTGCTGTATCTGTCTGCAAACATTGTTGCACAATGCAAGTTAGTAAATATGCATCAACAAAATACTCTCCCTTGTTTTCACTAAATATTTTTTCATTGATTTATCTTAGACAACAACCGCATACATAATAGTTTTAACAAAAAAAAAGATTTAAATTTAATTCTGGCGAAGTAAAAGAGAACTCTGTACTCTTTTGTAATGTGGATTTTATACGTATATACATGGGGCGAATTTTTAAGCCTCAATTCTAACAAGAGCTCGTGGTTCGATTTAATAAAAAGAATACCCAAATGAAAATAAAGTGTTGACAGATATATTCTTCTCTCTTTTTGGTACAATTGAAATTTTTCGACCAATATTTAATTTAATATTTAATTTTTGTACGTCACCTTTAATTTTTATTAATTTTATTTTAAAAATATTTCACAATTATTTCTTTACATAAAAAGTCCTTAAAATGTTCCCAATTTAATGAAAGAGTAATCTTCTCTACAATATTTTAAAATTCGTTTAAAAAACTTACTTTTTTCATTTTCCAATTTCCATTCATTATTAAGTATAGTATTACCATTTCTCATCCTCCTCAGATTACTTCTCACTCTTCACCATTAATTTTTAATTAAAGGTAAGAGTAAAAATGTAAATTTTAATTGACAGTATGAATATTTAATCGCAAGTAATTTCCAAATGAATATCAAATTTTAAAGAGTAATAAGAGACGTCGATGGTAACCTAGTTATATAGTATGTGCTCGTAGTTGGAAAGTTAGGTGTTCGCAATAATTGTTTTTATTTTCAGAATCGCATCACTCATGATTTCAACAAAGTGTTTTTTTTTCTTCACATAAAAGTTATTAAAATGTAAATTAGCTGGACTCTGTTACATTAAAAGGATGTAAAAAAATAAATTTAACTATCATTATGTGAAATGTTATTAAAAAATGACAACCCCATAAGGTAGAAAAATTGTGTTTAAATGAATTAGCAGTAGCTATATATATTCTGTAGAGTGTATGGTTTGATTTTATATTTTATGGCATCGGTGAATTCTCATTTCGTAAAATGGAAATAATATGTTAAACGAAGGATCCTAGTAATTGTGGTCAAGTGTAATTTCAGAATCTTTTTTTACTCGTACAGTATCTCTTATTATGTAAGTAGAATAAATAGTTGGATATAAATTCATATTTGTAATATTGATTGTCAATTATTTTAAAAAAATTTAATTGGAAGAAATCGGTTAACACTTTGGAATATAATTTTAGGTTTTGATTGGTAAGTATTAAGTATTTTTAAATGCCATTAGGTATACGATTTAAATTAAAATAAAATATTTATACATTTTAAATATTGAAATTGTCCCGGGGTCCATTTATTTTACTTAAATTTACTTTAATAAATTTTTATTTCTGAATTGAATTAAGATAAATGGTGTGTGAAAATTTTTCTAGAAGTTGTATAACAGGTATTCGAACACATGCAGGGTTCAATTCAAATTATGAAGTACGTTTGAGTTTTAGCTTCAATAACATGAGGGTACAACACTTTTATTAATACTTTGGTGCAATTGCTTTAGTTTTGGATGATTGAAATTACCTTAGAAGTTATATTGAATTTCATACTTTTTGGTTGGTGATGGAAGATATATAAAAAATCCGGTCAAATCCAACATATTTATAGAAATTCCGTTGAATCAAGTTCTTAGCTACCTTTTTTTATTGTTGGCTGTATCGTCGTTTGATTTTACCATTTAAATCTTTAAAATCATTCTTTCGCTAAGCTATAGCAAATTCCGAACTAGTGTAAAAAATAATTCCACAAGTTTTTCCGAATAATTCAGAATTTCGGAAAAGAGTAAAAGACATATGTTTTTTTTTGTTTATTTTTGATTACCGAGGTTTGTAACACATTTTGGTTTTGAAATTGTTGGATTTGACAAGAAATTTCTATCTCCAGAACTAAAAGTAGCAGTTCTAATAATCATCATCGTTGTCGTGTGACCCCATCCGTGGGATATAGGGCGAAATTTCCGATTCTATTATATAGGTGTTCTGATTGACACCGTCACATAAAATATGCCACAACCCTAAACCCGATGTGCAGTTTACTACAACCGGGGACAATTAACCGTGATTTGATCGGGATTACCTCTTGGAGACCTACTGTTTATTGTTAAGTTTCATGAAATGTTATCGATTGGTTGATCGTTTTGGTGTTTTCTGCAATATGGGATATAAATTATGGAATAGATGTCCGCTCGTTGTATGTTCAGATTTATTTGCTTACAAAGGCAGCTCATTGTGAGAACAGAAGCCTTTTTAAACCATTTCATGAGGAAATGCAGACGGAAAAGACCCTTAAATTCAAAATGTGAAAGTGGCTCAGTTCAGGGCATGGATCTTCCGTATTTGGATTTTATGCTCCAATAATGCTTCAACAATATCAACCAAAATTATGCAGTGATAAATAAGAAAAGTATTGCATTTGCATATTATTGAAGCACAAATTCAAATAAATTTCGAACTTATTACAAATTTTATAGATCAATCCCACCATGTTTTCGATTATCTTTAATGCAACTTGTAGAATAATTTTTAGAATCGATTTTCTTAAATTTGGTACATAAATAAAATTTTATTAAAGTTAATTTTATACATTTTGTGTTTGATATGGACAACCTCGGGTGACTTTGCTTGTTATGCATAGAAGAAGAAAATTAATTTCAAACCTAACCCCACCCTATCCAGTAATTTAAAAAGAAAAAAAAACCGGTTTCATTTTATTTTTTTTTTCTTATTTTTCTTTTTACATCATATTTATACATAGATATTTTGTATATAATATAAAATAAGTATACATTGAATACAATTTAATTTTATATATTTTAAAGTACAAGTAAGTATAATTAAATATAGAATATTTTTTGGAATTTTAAAATTTCCATTTTAATTTTTCTGCTTTGTATGTGTATTGAACATATATTTTCTTTTTTAATTTATTTATTTTTGTAACAATATTTAACTGTCTTTTTTTAAAATAGAGTTATTTAATTATGTTTTTTGATTTTTTTTTATTTTCTTATATTTATTTAATATTTTCTATTATTAAAGAATTTTTACTAAAAAATTAAATAGTTTTTTTTTTAAATTAAAATAAAAAGAGTTGTTATGCGTTCATTTTAATATAACAGTAAAATATTTTATTTATACAAGACTTTAAATTTTTTATTTTTAAATAATTTTTAGATTTGAAATATTTAACACTATACGATTCTTAAATTTATTATCTTTTTTTTTTTTGTTTTGTTTTGTTTTAATAACAATAATGGTATTTAAATTTTATTTTGGAAAATATAATCTTTTCATTTTGTTTCATTTAACTTGTGTTTAACTGGTTATATTTAATTAATTTCAATACAAGTATGTTGTATTGTTTTATGTTTTTTATATTTTGTTTTTGTTAATAATGAATGGTTAACTTCAATAATTTTTAATCTTTAATTTTCTGTTTCAAATTTATTTTCTCTTATAATATTAATTGTGTTTATATAAATGTATATATTTTAATTGATTTCATATAATGTTTTGTTTAAAATAATTGTATAAAATTTGAATAGAAGAACATTAAAATGAAAGATAATTGTTTCGAAAAGCTACCATGTTCAATTTTCACACAATTTTGTACAAAAAAAAACTATTATACGTATTGTGGATAGAATGAACACTCGTGTGGATCGTCTTAAGTGTAATTTGATATTAAGGGGTTAAAATATTCATTTGAATTTTTTTTTGATAAGTTTAATTAAATGTAAATATCTCTTAAAATAGTTAAATTGTGGAAAATATATTGTGATATAATATTGTTATTTTTGTTGTTTTAAGACAAGTGAATTTTAGCTGTGTTGCGGCAGAATTTTGACCTATACGAATAAATTATAATTTTTTCGAATAAATTATTTAGAATATGAACTAATTTTAATGTAGAAAACTACATCTATTGTATTAGAGTAACTTTGGCTTCACTCCGCCCTGTGCCTCACGGATGGGGTTAAAGTAAATTGATGATAATGAACTTCGCCTTCATAGTAGCATAGTTCCATTTATATTTTTTATTTCAGTAATTACCAAATTATATTCGCAACGTGATGTTGGTTAGTTAGATCATTGTAGTTATAATCGATGTACAACTTGGATGTTACATAAAAAGAATATAATAAAATTATAAATTTTTTATAATGTAGGCGTGAGAATGAATGTTTTGTAAGCAATTTCTGGTAATTAAAATTGAAATATAGGCAATTCTAGTAAATTTATAAAACAAATGTGAATCTAGATTTACTATTTTTTATTAAGTCTAAAACAATGGGATAACCACGCTAATCTTTTTTCACGCCTAGTTTTAGCTTATTAGTAGCTTAATTCATGTAATAAGATTGAATATAGATCAAATGAAAAATTTAAATCTTATTTGTGACACCACATAAGATGCGGTATAGCGTATTGCAGTGAAATAGGGCTTTTTGAATAAGCACTGACACCTGTCTGTAGGATAAATGTTCGTTTTTATTTTTCATTTGATATCTTTCGAAAACCGTAGCTATTTGGTATAATATATTTTAGTAATAATTTAAATACTGGAGAAGTCTTAGTAACCATTAAATAGCTAGAACAGATTATCATTTTGAAAGAGCAATGTAAATACTAGAAAATAATTTGAATTGAAAAATATACCGCTATATTGAATATTTTTATATCGAAAAAAAATTAGTTTATCTCAATTTTCAACACTTTGTATTTTGTTGAAAAAATGTATTCCCAATAAGTGTTATTACTTTAACAGCTATTTACATTCAGCTAGACGTATTTATAAAATTTCCAAACCTTCATTTTCTTAATCTTAATTCCCAATTGTTTTATCAAGACTACCACGACCATATGTTGTATTCTAAACAGTTTATTTGCACAAAATCATAAAAAAAATTGGACATGAGAACTTTTAGAAACTAATTTCAAATCAAATTTGTATAGTTGTCGCCATTTTTTTTTTAAAGAAATACGCAAAATGGCGACATAGATTATTTATTTATTTAATTTATTTTCTCAAAATTAATTAAGATATTAATAATATTTTCATTTGGTTTTTTTTTTATAAACATTCAATATAAATATATCCTAGAAAGATTAAGTAATTTCATAACGTTTTTGAAACATAGTATGTATAATAGTTTATTTTATTTTCTAATTCTATTCAATTATAAAAAATTGACAAGAATTACTGAAGATTTTTGAAAATATTTAATATTTTTTTGTTAATTATTTAATTTGTAAAATTTATTATATTGTTATGTAAAATTTAAATGTAGGTATATATTAATAAACGTATTAAATAAAAGAATTAAATTTTTAGAAATTTTACTGATAACAATTTATATGTATATAGTATACATAATATAGATATAATTGAGTTATACTATTTAAGATTTAAGTATATATTATAATGGTATATGTATAATAATATTTTATATAAATTTATCTTATTATTATATTTGGTTGAATTGTAGATAATATTTTGTTGTTGTTGTTGTTGTTAAATTCTTTTTAAATCTTTGGTATTAATGTTTCATTTGTTCTTAAAGCTATATTTAAATTTCTTATAATTTTAATTTAATATATAATTTTTTTTTTGTTGTTAATTAATTTCAAAAATTTATAATTTTTTAACTCTATATATAATAAATTGGCAAGATACTGTAATTAAGTAATTTATTTAATTTAAAAAATTGAATTTTTATTTTATTTTTTTAAATAGAATTTTTAAAATGAATTATAAAAAATTTTTTATGATCAAATTAATTAATTTTATTAAATTTTATTTATAAGAGTTACATAAAAATCTTACTAATTTGCTTGGTAATGATTTTAATATGAAAACAAAATAAAAAAAGATAAAATATGATATGATTTTTGATTTAAAATTCCCAATTTTTAAATTAAAATTATGTATTTATACATATATACTTATGTATATATAATTAAATTTAAATATTGGACATTTTATAAATACATATTATGCTCAATCAATCAATCAATTTTTGATCCAATTAATTTAAGTATTTGCAATAAAATTAAATCTGTACTTTAAATAAAATATAAAGGTACAGTGTCGGATAAAATATATTGGAGTGATTGTAAAAATGTACATTTTTGAATGTTAATTTGATGGTATTAACTTAATGGATATTATGTTTGTTATCGAATATTATAGATAAAATAATTTATAAAACAATGTAATTTTATTTAAATCTAACTTTTCTTAACAATGATAATTAGATATTGAAAATGTTTCAAATCTACGCGGCATTTAGTATTCAATATTCTGTAGAATATCTTCTATTTTTTAATTGCTCATATAGCATAGACTTGTTACTGACATGTTAACATTGTTAATAATTTTTTATAATAATAATTTTTGAATAACATTGCTAATAACAAAACATGTTGTATTGTTAATAATTTTCTGAGGTATGGCTTCCGAAGCCTGTTTTAGGGCTATAGATAAACTATTTTTGTTTCTATTGAATATGATGCTGTAGGCTCTAGGTGAAACATTTTTAATAATAAACTAATTTTGATTAATATCTTGATCGATATCAGTTATTATACTATTATCAGACTGTTTTGAAATAGTCAGTCTATATATTCTATTGAGCAAAAAAAAAGAATTGTGTTTTCTAAAATTTGCTTCTACTGATATGTTTCAGATATATTATACATCAGCAAGATTTATTTTACTTTATGTTTTTTAAAAACATGTCTACATTATAATGTTTTCACCATCGTCTTATACTGAGGCTTTACAATAACGAGAAACGATATCTGAAGCTCTCACGTTCAATTTCGATTCACTTTTTTTTCAATAAGAATTAGTTACAAGATTTGAACACTTCTTGAAATCATTAACATTAAAAAAATAATTCTCTTAATTAATGAGAATAATGTTGTTCAAAATTGTATCAAATTTAATTTTATTTATAAAAAATAAATTGTATCTCTAATTTGTAGTAATAAATCTCCATATGTAATATTCAAATTGTGTGCATTTTTACAATCAGTCCAATATGTTTTGTCCGACACTGTATGTGAAATTAATTTATTTGAATCGTAGCTTAAATCGAGCCTAAACTAAACTAAATATAAGAATATATAAATTTATGGCATATAGAAATTAAATGCCATAACTCTATTCCATTACAGAGCTGTGAAACATTGACAATTAAGAAGGAATACAATTACACAGCATACAAGCATTTCTAAATAGATGATTGCGGTAACTGCAAAAAATATTTTCATCCATATATTATAGCAATTCTTGAACTGTATAAATTAGAAATGATTTTGACTGGAATTCAAAAGCGTAGTAATTCGAAGAGTAGACCATACTAGAAGAATGCGTTTTGATCGAAAAAATTTAAATCTGGTATACTCGTAGATATACCTAATTTATCGCTTATGTCCTATTACTGCAAAGTAATAAGGTTCTTAAATGATAATGATTTAATTTTGTTATATCATCATCATCATAATTGCTCTAAAATTGCATCAGTGAGGCTTAATAAAGTATTGCGATATTCTGTTTTGCAAACTATACCCATGGGCCATCTGAATTTGATATTTTATTTTAATAATTTGTCATAAAATGTCAAAATTGAATCAAAGTACAAGATACTTCATTGAATGTCATCAATTTAAATTATAACCCATTATATATACATATGTATGTATGTAGTATGTACTAGCATCATAAGCTTTCAGGTCGAATAATTGGCTTTATTATTCATTCATTGTCATTGCCATTGGAGATTTATTACTCTGCAATATACTCTGACAAGTCAATTCACTGGTTAAAATTGTGTACATACATATATTGTTAAAAACTTGAATATGTATAAATTAAAATTATTTATTTTATTGAAATTATTTAAATTGAAAATTTATTGTTAATTTTTAACTGGAAAATTCAAATAAAGTCAAATTTCGAAATTTTTTATTAAATCGGAAATCAAAAAATTTATTTCCGTATATTGAAAATAATTAAATAAGAATGCAGGTAATTTTATAATTATAATTTTACTTGTATAATTTATTTATGAATGAAAAACTAAAATTATTAATTATATAATTTATTATTTATTATATCATTTTATTCTATACGTACAATATATATATACATAGGTATAAATATAGTTTCAAAATTTTGATTTTATTTTGATTTTAATTTTTTTTTTAGTTTTCTGCAAGTTATACAAATCTATGTACACCACATAGTGTATAAAATGCTTATAATAAAAAAATTTAAAATCCATTTATAATAAAAAAATAAATAAAAAAAAAACAGAAAAAAAAAAAATTCAATTACATTATGATAATTTAAGCATTTTTTTGTTGCGGATGACCTCTTCTATACATAAGTACATTATGTATATCTGATGTTATCTAGTATATCAGAATATGTATTGTTATGTTAACCACTGATAGATGAAATGAAAATAATTTTAAAATTTTATAACTCCATCATACAGCCTCTGCTTCATTTTCATCCAATGTCATTGAATGTATGTCCATAGCTGATCGTGTTTTACGTGGTGGTTGTTTTGGTAATTGCATAATTTGTGATGAAACAAAAACAGAATTTTGACGTGGACGAAAATATTGTGGTGATATTACGGCTGAAACAAAAATTATATATATATATAAAAAATATAATTATTAAAATAAATATATTGTGATTTTAAATAATAGATTTTTTTATACCTATAATTAAATTTACTTAAATGAATTGAGGAAGGAAAAACAATGAATATGAAAATTTTACTTAACATAAAAATGTACAAATCAAAATAATCACCTATACTTAATTTATTGTAAATTAAATATTTTATTTTGATGTTTATTTTTAATTATTTTATAATTTTTTGATAGAATTAAGTACCGATTGTTGAAAAATCAGACGTACGTTAAAATTACAGAAATTATATTGAAATTAACTGTTGTGGATTTTGAGCAAATTCAATATAATAAAATCGTATCGTTCAAATGCATTTTGGGTAAAAATATCAGCAATCTGGGAAATCTGGTGATTACTACTACTATTTTTCATTAAAAAAGAAGGACAACGAATATTCTACAAACAATGCAACCGAAACAAAGTTTGCTTACACTTTTTCCTTCATTTACCCTATTTAGGGCGTAGTTGAGCATAAATTTATAATTTGAATTCCAATAACATCAGGCTTATAATATGCTGTTTCAAGACAGTTCCACCCAACGTTCCCTCTAATTTTTTTTTTTTAGCTGAGCAAAAGAAAAAAAAATTGCGCTATGAAATTATTTAAAAAACTAAACAAAAATCTGGAAAATTAGATATTTTATAAAAAATTAAAGTTTTTTATTGCAGTTTTTTAAGAGTTTTTTTTATTATTTTTAATGTTTTTTTTATTAATACATTATTATTTTTTTTCTTCCTGTCTTTGTTTTTCTTTTGAAGTTACCCAAATGATTTACTACCAACCTATTTCTAAATTTTATTTTAATCAAATTTATCAGGCTAAATTCTCTTTCACAATCAACATTCGACACTTAAAAGGTTCCACATATATCAAACAAAATTTTTATATTTTGAAAACTATCTTCACGAAGAACCAATTCAAAGTAGATCATTGAAATTACGACTATTGTTTTTGAATCTTTCCGTAAATAAATATTTTAAATGTTTATACTCATCCATCATTATCTTATTATCCATGTTTGGGCTCAGATTTCCATATTTCAAAATTATTTTGTTTTAAGTTTTCATTGCCATAATTAAAATCATGTTGACGATAGCGTTTTGATCAAAAGCATTATAAAGGTCCAGGTCAGCATCAGGAAATCATTTATCCAAATGGTAGCAGAACTTTTTAACAAATATAATTATCCCAGATGATATTATCATATAATTCTTACCTTCATCTTCAAGAATTTTAGTAAATTATATAACCAAGATACTGACTTCTTCATTTTGTGATGATAAATTTAGAATATTGATGCGCTTCCATAGGTGACAGTTTTTTTTTTAAAAATATTTTGATAATTCTTTTAATTCGGTAAAAACATCCACTTAATGCAATCAATGAAATACGATTTAAACTATTTTCTAAAGCTGTTAAGCAATATCTTAAGATTGGATCAACTGAATTGGAACTATCAATCTTTTCTTTGGAATATTCTGTTAAGACATCATAGTTCCGAATAAACGAAATAATCGCAAAATTACGAGAAAGTCAGCGTATTTAATTAAGAAGCCGGAACATCAAAATTTCACGATCCATTAAACTTGCCGTTTCTTCAAAACTATGCTTTTTTAACAGCTGAACGGTGGAACATGGTATATACTGTTCACAATAATATTTTTACTTGGGAAACTAGAAGTATACAAATCCTCTCTATGTGCCACACAATGCGTGACAAATTGTGAAATTAAGTAACCAATTTCTTTTGTTAGCTGTTACTCCATTATAGGCTCCCAGCATTACTGCAGTTCTATCGGATGCTAACATTACCATTTTTTGCATATCCAGATTTAATAGTTAATATAAAATAGTTTTATAAAAACATTTTATGGACTCCACAATTGATTTTCCGTCACATGCATTTAATTGCATTATACCAGCAAAAACAGTTTTATAATTAAAATTAAAGCGGTATTTTGTATAAATAACTAACATTTTGTAAACGGAAATATATCCACTATTAAGCAATAGAATTGTGCCATTCTTATTTCTTGGACTGAGTTAATTGAAAAATTCATTTTAATGGCAAGAACAACATTATTTATTAAAATTTTGATGTTATCTTTACCAACTTTTAGTCTAGAAATTTTCTCGATCTTGCTGCGATTTTGGTAATTAATTTGGCTATACTATTTAAATCGATAACAATTTGCACAGCCTACTAAGGAAGTATTATTTTAAATAACTAATATTTACAATAAAATTTCTATGCGTGATTAAAAAAAAATCCATGCGCAATTGTGCACTTACGCAGCTTAGAGGGAACGTTGATTCCACCTGTCTTGTGCCATATGTGTTGACTGTGCGGTAGTTCTTCATGATTAAAGATGTAGTTGGTCTGTCTAACATTTGGGAAATTGGCTGCTTGCTCTTCTTCTACCTTCAACTATTAGCTATCAGATTTTTCACTTTTTGCGACTGCCAGTCAATGTGTCCAAAATATGTAATAAAGGCCTGGCTATTTTTTATATGATTCTGCATTTCACATTCAAATTGTTTAATATTGAAATGTTAGTTTAAATAGTATTTTATCGACAAATATCCGTCAGTATCACAAACTTTATTACTCTGAAAGCTAAACGAAAATAATATCGATCATTATAAATTCAAAAACTGATGCACAACAAAGAATTTTTACACCCAAACAAGTACAAGTTTTCACAATAATTTCAAACTTCTGGTGAAATAAAGTTTTAATTAAACTCAATATGAGAATATTGCAAACTGTCATAACACTGTCCTTTTATTTTTCTACTTTTACTTGAAATGTGATAACATAAGAATAATTAATATAATTACAGCATAGAAAAAAACATGTCATCAATTAAATTTAATTATTTATTTACGGTTCATTATTTTAATTTGTAGTTTTTTCTTTCAATCGAATTACACTTTAAACTAATTAATTATAAAAATTTTATATGTATTAATATTATCAGTATATTTTTTAATTTCAAAATAAAATATGTATTTGTTTTAACTAAATTTAATTTTGAGGAAATAATTAAAATAAAAATTTGAAAATTTTTTTCATGTATGAATTCGTATAACTGAAATTCAATTAATTTCCAGTCAAAAATTTGTCCTGTACATAATTTGTCATCATCTGAAATCACATTAATCAAATCAAAAATATCCTTAGATTTAAAATAAAATGCAATTTTCATGTTTATGATAATGAAAATGCAAAAATTTACAATAAAATTTCGTGAACATAAGAATAAGGTTGCCATCTTTCAAAATTTAAACCAAAATATAGTTTTCTCTTGTATACAAACTCTTGTATAGAAAATTTTTTTTAGGAGCTCAGGAGTCAATAACTGAAGTTAAATTGATTAAATAAGACTGTGTTAAATTCCAATCCAGCCAAGAAGGAAAAAAATATTGTGCACCAATGTGTCTGGATATTAGTGAAGCATTTGATAAGGTATGGCTTCAGAGGTACAAATTTAAACAGCTAGGGATGGTTATTATTTATTTACGGTCATATCTTATCGATAAATATTTTTTGGTGCAACATTAAGATGACTGATACAACAAAACAAATAATGAAATTATGCTGTTGAAGCAATCATGTTGGCATCATATTATGTAAACCTAGCGAATGTTTTAGAAACATACTTATATATAATAATAAGTTTTTTTTTTACTTTTATTTCTTATTTATTTTTTCTTATTTTAATTTACAATTAGAAAACAAAAGCTTACCAAACTAATTTTCATTCTAATACGACTTATGACTAAAACCTTAAAATTATGTTTTAATTATTTTAGTTTACGTCTGCTTACGTATTTATTTTGTTATGTTTTTGTTAATTATTAATTGTGATATAATTTTACTGACTATTTTTATTTTGGAAAAATAGAAAAACCCAAATTTGTTTCAATTTTATTTTTATACATATAACAATAAGTTAAATTCAACAATAAGTAAAAAACTTTATAATTTTATACAAAATTTTAGATATTTCGGAAACAACTTACTTCTTTAATCAATGCTTATATTTTTTGCTTACAAAGCTTGAATTGATTAGTAAAAATGGGTATAGAATTGAAAAATTCGGATGAATGATACAAATTTACACAAACTTACAAAAAGTTATGGTGTACATTAGTATGCACAGTTTAGGCAAAATATATAATATATTAAATACAATTCTTCACAATTAGACAATAAATTATTATCTTATAAATCTATTTTAAAGTCAATATGGACTTGCTGCATTAAGCTGTGGAATGTAGACAGCAATTTAAAAATTTGAATATTAGAATGAGTTCTAAATAAGACACGATTAGCAACAGGAACTTCATGGTTCATCAATAGTGATATGATACATTGTGCTGTGAAAAGAAAGTTAGCAGCAAATAATATGTTAATTGTAAATTATATTAACGAACTTGAATACCATGAAGTTTGAGTTCATTAATATAATTTACAGTTAACATGTTGTTTAACAACTACCCAACATTTATTTAAGGGCAACTTAATATATGTAGCTTAAACAATGAAATATAACGAGAACATTATGGTATTCTCATATTATATCTAATGATATAATGAGCTCTTATTCGCTTTCATCTGCTCATTATAATAACTCTCATCACACTATGAAAAGCTGTTTTACTACTATTTTTTATTTCTTTTTAAATTTATAATTCAATAGTGAAAGTCCTAAAATAACTTTTTTTTACATAATTAAAGAAATTTAATTTACTTCAAAAAATGTCATCGAATGGCTATACGGCGATCAGTGCTTCAGAAGTTATGGGCTATTTTGTCCTCACACTACTTGTTTTTTTGCATTAAATTTTTTTATTTTAATTTATTTTTAATATATACGTATTTTTATTTTATTCATAAACAAAAAAAAAAAAACACAAATTTCATTTAGTAGGAGGTATATACGCATCATATTATGTGTATGGTTTTTTGTTATGACTTACTTTACTTTTGTACTTGATTTGTTTTTGTTTTTTTTTTAATGAACATGCACAATAGAAACTAAATTTTTTCTATGTGTTAGAAGAATGAACCACAACTTTTTAAACTATTTCAATTTGATTATAATCATATCATATATTATCATTTCACTCTGCCTACTACGCTAATACTACGCTATTACTACAAAAAAATTGTTGCGAGATTTTCAATTAAACTTTAGCTGCTTCACAAATTGTAGCTCATACCATCATCCACTTACTTAAACAATTAAACATTTTTTTAACCGGTTTGAAAATTGTTTATGTTACACAGAGAACTATTCTTACATTAAAAATTTAAGAAAAAATATCAAATTGGCAGATCGGCTGGGCCAAAACAATTGTGCTTGGAGCAAAGAAAAAAAAAAAAATCATTAGAATTTTGTCATTTATTAAATTTTTAATAATTGGAGGGTAACTAAATGATTTCAAATAAACGGAGGAATGTGGGATTAAATAAAACAGTGAACAGTTTTTTTTCAAAATTCACAAAATTGTCAAAATGTCTATATTAAATTTAAATATGTAGCAATGATTTACGATTAAATAAATTTTTTAAATTGTCAAAATAGAAAATATTTTTTGTTTTTGTATTTTTTTACACATATTTATTTTGTTTTGGACGTTCTAAGCGCACAGAGCTCAAACCGATGATTAACCGATGATGAACCAATAAAAAAATTCGAATCATAGCATTGCTGCACACACATGCAGATGCAATTGCAATTGATGACATAATCTAAACAATTGCAATTCAATGTGAACACATCCAATTACCGCGCGATCTATTATGTATTTATGACAATAAGCCCATTTGCGGCTGAGGTGATGTAGGGACTGGATCCCTCTCGGAATAAATTAAATCTAAATTATGTCTTTATTCTCTATGATAATTCTATTATTTCTTTTATAAAAGAAAGTTGGTTTAGATAAGTGAAAATATAATTTTGTGATCAAGTTTATTTAAATGATTAAACCATGCGCGAGCATTGGACGTTCGACTAGTATCTATAATAGATCATATCTATAATATATTAATACATTTCTGACATTACAATCCCAATCAGATGTAAATTATTTTGATATAAGAGGTAAGACATTAATACTTTCAATTAAAAAAGAAAACTTGTATTTAAAACCGAAATACTTGCACTTAAAGTAGAAATCCTTCTTCTTAAAAAGCATGTGTATAGGTTAATAATGTATGTCAAAATGAGTATTAGTGTATGTGAAAAAACGAAAGCCAAAAATACAAATTAGGCTACAGTAATTAGATATATATTTTTTTATAGTAATTCTAAATATTGATCAAATTAGCTTTAAATGTCACTAACAGCCTGTTAAAATCAGTATATTTTATATTTCTATATTTTAATTGTATAATAGTGGATTATAATCACCCCGCAGAATTGTGCTAACTTTATGCAAAACTTTCTTTAACTATTTTTCATATATGAAATCGAAATTGCAATCGATTGGCATCTTATAACCCAATAAATTACTAAAAGAGAGAAAAATGTTATAAATTTTTTTGTATTATTCATTTCTTTAAGAGAATAATGGAAAATTCAGAAATAACTTTATACCGTTATACTTTTTTTAAAGTGTAAAAAAGAAGTTCATGTTTCGAATACATAATATTTGCATTACATGATGCTTCTCTATATCCCATCCATATTTCATTTACTAGAAAAAATTGTTAGAGAAAATTTTCGAAATACATAATAATACTGTAGGTCATGGATGAAATTTGGAATATCGAAGGATATTAAAATTTATTTTTTCTTTCTCATTTCAAAGTACTCGTAATGCTTGTTCTTTTCATATCCATTTGTACATATATACACATAGACAAACTGTTACTAAACTATTATTATTAGAGTGTAAATGCGATTAAAGATTTTTTTTTGAAAAGTTTTCCTACACAGATAAACAATGATATACGAGTATTTTCTAATATTAACTTAAATATACATATAATATATATATATATATATATATTTATGCTGAATTGGAGGGAGTGGAAGATAAATAAAAATAAAAATAGGGATAATGCATTTTTGAGAAATATTATTTTGTTATTTTTAATCCTTTTGGGTATTTTCACATTAAATACTGTGAGGACCTTTAATGAATGAAAAACAGAATTCTTTACTCGGAAAATACAAAAATATCACAAAAATTTTATTTTACATAGAATGGTAAAATTTTATTTCGATAGATTTCAAATATTGTTTTGTTTATAAATTTTGTAAAAAAAAGGACTATGTAGTGATTTATGATACTTCAATTCAAATGAAAATACCATATAGAATTTAAGAATTTGTTTTTAAATAAAAAAATTAATTTTAATTTTGGTACACATTCCGAGAGAATTTTTACAAAAATTAGTTTTTACCATTTTAGAATCAAATAAATAATATATATTATAACACTTAATCTAATGATAGGATATAAATTCTGTTTATAAAGATTGGTAGTTGATTTTAGGGTTTTGCCAAAACAGAAAAATAATTGATACCCAAAAATTAAATTTAAATTTATGGTGTGAAATAACACAATTTGAAATAAATCGATTGTTATTTTTACAAATCAATGTACAGTACAAATGATTTTTCTATTTTTAGATAATTTTATTGTAATTGTTGTTTTTCACTTTTGTAGAAAGGAATAGAGTCCCAATAAGAGTTAAAAATTTTGACTGAAAGATTTTGTAATAACTAAAATTTTTTCACATCAATATGTTAATACTCCAACTAGGAAGCAGAGCCTGTTAGAGCTCCTTGGAGGCCCAGATCTAACATCATATGTATAAAAACAAAACGTAATATTAATTCAAATTTAAAAATGCGCTTTTCGAGCCTTTAGAGCTGCAAACGAACTTATTACTTCAGAATAGTTCACATTTCTTGCAATATCGTAATTAATATTTAGCGTCGCCAGACCATTTACACGGTCCTGTAGCATGGTTTATCTTAAATAATTTTTTATTCGTTAGAGTACACTCCTCTCTGCCTCTGCTGCGCTAACTGACAAAGTTAAAAATATTCTTAGTGCAATAGCAATATTTGGATGTATATTTAAAAACCCCATTTCAATTATCTCTTTTAAAAGGTCATACGGTTTCATGCAGCCTTTAAAATTAGATTTATAGACTCTTTTGAGAAATCTAAATTCTTCCAGAATTTCTTCACTTATTTGATTTTGATATTTTGTCTGTAAAATACAATTGCTGCTTCAATTAAGCTCTACTCTTCCATCTCATTAAAATTCCATAAAAATTCGATAAATGGTGGAAACAGTTTTAAATCTGCGCGTAAGTCCATATATTATAGAATCAATGATCTCTTTGAAAATGTAGTTGTGAAAATATACTTCTGCAGATACTTGATTCTTGATATTAATAAATTCTGTAACAACGTCATTAGCTGCTGCAATTTTCTTTGACTCTGACAAAAACGAAACCCATGAATTTTTAATTTCCTTTATATCTTCAATAAGTTTATCAATATTAATTTTTTCTGTTGCCAATTTTGATTTCCGCGCTTGGCGAATTAGATTTGTTTGATGCAATAGAACTAAAACCTTCATCTAAATTGTAGACATCAAAACACATTCAAATGTTGATAAATATTTTTTAAATGATTCAATCTGAATTTGAGCATCATCCGAAAGACATAGCTCAAAATCGTTTACGGCTTTACAACAAAAATAAGGCCTCCTATTCTATAGTTAAATTAGGTTTTATCTTAGAAAAAAAATTGTTGCTCTATGTAAAGTGCGCAATAAACTTTTTGATCGTTTGGTGTAGTGTCAAATAGTGTTATTTGGGGCCCACTAAAATTAAAAGGCAAATGTCAAAAGACCCTCATAACCCTCCCTTCTTTCGGGGCCTGCTAGGAGGTAATATAAAAATGGTGAAGTTAGTATTGAATATCTAGTTTATTGTTCGATTATAAACGGTGATCAACTTGTTGAAATAAAGAGGGAAAGTTTTGATTTTATTTTAATTAATCGAATGCGTTATGTATTTAAGTGTAATTTAGACATTCTACAACAGCCAATCCTTTCAATGTAATTTTATATGATTTTTCAAAAAATTTCAGTTCTTATTGCGACTATATTTAATAATAGTAATTATCGCGACTTGGCGGATGCTGATTTTCAGATTTTCCGTTGTATTGGGTTTGTTGCGGTAAATTTCCTTCTAAGTAAAATATCCAATGGCGTTAAATCTAATTATTTTGGCGGTCAGCTAATTTAAAAAAACGTGGTAGCTTCAAAATTTTTCATAAAAAAATATCAAATGATGTAAACAATTTATGGTAAGTTGTACAGATTGTTTGATCCGCGTAGGCTTAGAAAAAATAATGTGCAATGACATCATGCACACCAAACAGTAAAATTTTGGGCATGTAATGAAACCGCGTGAATCGCGTGAATTACATGATTTGAATTTATTTATTTTATTTATTTTATTTATTTAATTAAATGTACAGAAAAGGTCTGTCCTTATAAAGTTGTACAAATTATTGAAAAATTACTTAAATCTATTAATATAAACAATTAATTCAATACTACAAAAATCTTAAATTTATATAAGCATAAATATAGAGAAGAAAAAAAAATAAAAATAAAATAATTAATAAGAACAGTAACGAGCTAACGTGCAACATACCAAAATTTTAAACGTGTCCACCCGTCCACACCCAAACAAAAAAATAAAAATGGAAAACTAATTAATTTAAAATTAAAATGAGTACTGAATTTATGACCATTATTCTAGATGTTCGGTCATATTTCCCCTTACAAAAGTAATATTTTGGCTAATTAAATAGATTTTGATCTATTTCCAATGATTTCAGCTTTTTCAAATTTTTCAATATGTTGCGAATTGTTTATTCATTGTAGGGTAATTAAATTGACCACGATCTTCTTGTTACACAATTTCAATATACTGTAATATTCAAGTGAAGCAATTAAAAAATTATTTAACGCGTTGAGCATTGAGCGGTGGTTAAGATATACAGTACGTAATTGTGTTATTGTAAACAAACCCGAGCAGCCAGTTGTCACAAAAAGGTGACAATATGTTCACGAATTTTGGTGAATTGTCGAAATTTTGTGTCAATTTTTGTTGAAAAAAGGTGGGTAGGGTTGACCTCATTTGTCATAATTTAGTCGACAATTTTATCAACAATTTGTTGATAATTTGTCATCATTTTGTGGTTTATTTTGTCGAAAATTTGTGGTTAATTTGTCACAATTTTGCCAACAGTTTGTGAATAATTTGTCATCAATTTGTGGATGTTTTTTTTTTTTTTACAGATAGGACAGTTTTTTTTAGTAATTTAGGGGTGGATTTTTAATAATAAAAACAATTTGTTTTTTATATATTACATATTTTCTGCTCAACCTAAATAAAAGCGTACGACGTATGACGTATAAGCGCCGTACGTTGTAACAAATGGGGCTCACCGAAATCAAACGTGGCGTTTGCCAATTTCACTTTTCAGAGAAAAATAAACTGAAAACGTTTAACATCTAACAACATCTAATTTATATTAGAATATTTATATTAAAATATTATAATAATTTATATTAAAAATATATTCAATTAAGATATTAATGCTGAAAAAAATATCAAATTTACCAAAATAAATAAGCACTTCAAAATGGAAAAATCATAATAATCACAATCATGTACCTATATGTATATGTTTTGAACATAAATAAACCAAAAAATGAAAACACACGCTTGTCAAAATTGAAAATTCCAATATACAGCGTGTTGGCGTTGCGTACTTCGGTCACCTTCATATAAAATGTATTATCACCGTACGCCTCACGCTCTTATTTAGGTTGGGCTGTTTATTCCATCTATAATTTGTTCTATAAAAATAATTAAAAAACAAGTTCTATTTCAATTGTTTTTTAATTACAAAATTCATTCATATTTTTAAATAAACTTTATTGTTTTTTTCAAAATAATGTCAAAACAATACTAATTCTCAAAAGTGTTGAATAGAATAGACTGATGAATAGAATACTGTTGCATATAAAAATAAATAAAAAACTTACAAACCCCGTCAACCAATTGTCACATATTGTTGACCAAAAATTGTCATGATAAACATTTGTCAACATTTTGTCGAAAAAATATGAGTGGGTTTACAACCACAATTTTGTAACAAATTTTGTCGAAAAACTGGCATCATAATTTTGACGACAAAATGTGCCTACAATATTTTAACAATATGTTGACAAAAACTTGTCATGACAATTTTTGGTTACTGGGGAAGTTTCAAGATATTTGACACTTTAAAAGCACGTGATTAATGACAGCTGTTTGATTTATAGTTCTGTCAACATATTCAATTCAAATTCGATCACCCATCAAGCAAAAGATGATATGAATACTAAATGTCAGCATCACAAGATTGAAATCAAAATAATAGTTTGGAACTAGCACAGTACATTGTCTAATACAAGAATAAGAAGAGTTGGTTACTTATATAGGTTTGCTGAAATACAAAGTTCTATTTGTTGGCGAAAAATTTGTAAATTTTTAACATGAAATTTGTTATTTATTTGGTTGCATAACTCTCGTCTATTTTTGTTTGGATTATACCGAAAGGGAAATTTATTAAAATGAAAGTCAGTCATTAATAAAAATGATTAACTTTAAGGCGGTTATATCAGCTGATTACTAATAGGAATGTCTTTGGTTCGAACCCCAGTAGGGGTTTAATTAAAATATTTTTTTCAGAAAAAAATTAAGTTAAAAAAACAATAATGAAATTTTATAAAAAAAAAAAATGGTTGCGTGTAAAATTTATATCATAATTCATCACACTAAAATGCTCCGTGAAGTAAATTCTAACTTTAGTTCTTTTGATCAACAACTAAGTGTTTTGATTGTTAAAAAACGATTATGTTTTAATGTACATATAACTGAGACTTACTAACAACTGTTGGACTTTTTAGCTTTGATATTCTCGGCCTAACTTTTGGAAGTATTTTTAATAAATGTATAGCTACTAACATAGGTATTAACTTATGACTTTTACCCTTCTACTAACAGCATCATGTATCTGGTTTAGTTTGCTTTTAGTTTTTTCTAATCAATGGTGGCGGTGTTTTACTAACCCTACTGGATGATGACTTATTGCACAATTAAATGAAGCAAGCTTCGTCTAGTAATAGACGTTTGGTGTGCTTGCTCTAAGATTAAATCTGACAGTATATTATATTTAATAAGATTCAGCTACTGATAATATTTATAGTTTTCCAAATTTAATTAGTTTGTGTATACGTTATGTACGCGTTATTATTTTTTTGGATTTTTTTTTTTTTTTTTCTCCTATTACTCCGCGTGGTAGCATAGGGCTTCGATAGTGAACCTCCATTCCTCTCTGTTGAGTACTACTTCCTTAATATCGTCCCAGGTATAATTGTTGACTGTTAATTCTTGATCGATTGTGCGTCTCCATGTGTTGTATGGTCTGCCGGGTCTCCTTTGTCCTTGTGGATTCCACTCTAGAGCTCTTCTTACTATATCACTTTCTGATTTCCTTAGTGTATGACCTATCCATTTCCATTTTTTCCTATTTATCTGTCTGTTGATAGGTTCTTCTCCAGTTATCATCCATAAATCTTCGTTGCTAATTCTTGCCGGCCAGAATATTCTGCATATAATTCTCAAGCACTTGTTGATGAATACTTGTAGCTTCTGTTTGATTCTGACCGAAGTGAGCCATGTTTCACTGCCATATATTAATGTTGACTTAACACATGCTCTGAATATTGTTAGCTTTGTTGTTCTCGATATTTGGTTACTCCGCCATATCTTCATTAGGCTCCCAAATGTTCTTCTTGCCTTATTTATACGGCTGTTGACATCTTCTGTTGCACCTCCTCTTGATGTTATAATGCACCCCAGGTAGTTGAATTCTTCTACGTATTCTATCTGTTGTCCACTCACTGTTATTGGCTCACTGTAACTATTGTTTGTCCTCATTGCTTTGGTTTTCTCGATATTTAATTCCAGTCCCGATTTCTTTGCTTCTTCCTGTAATCTGTTGACTTTGTTCTGTAGGTCCCTTTGATTTTTTGATATGAGGCATACATCATCTGCGTAATCTAAGTCTTCTAAGTTTCCGAAGAGATCCCATTCTATTCCGTTTATTCCAGTGCAAACTTCTCTTAGAATGTCGTCTAGTATTGTGTTGAAGAGAAGTGGAGATAGTGGACATCCTTGTCTAACTCCTATATTGGTGTAGAATGGATCACTGATCTTACCTCTGTGTTGAACTGTTGTCTCTGCATCTTCATACATCGCTTTGATGATGTTGATGATTTTTTCAGGAACTCCTTTCTTTGTAAGTGTTCTCCATATTGCGCATCTCTTGACTGTGTCGAATGCTTTCTTAAAATCTATGAATAGTAGATATAGTAGGGCATTCCATTCCACTGATTGTTCAACTATGACCCGTAAAGTATTTGCCTGGTCTACACAGCTTCGGTTTGGTCTGAAACCTGCCTGCTCTTTCCGTAGTATTGGTTCTAGTACTTCTTCTAATCTTTTCTTTATAATAATTGCTATTATCTTATGAATAGTATTTAGAACCGTGATTCCTCTCCAGTTGCTGCAATTTGCCAAGTCTCCTTTCTTAGGTATCTTGACAATCATTCCTTTCTTCCATGATGGTGGTATATTCTCTTCTATCCATGCTTTCCTGATGTGGGGTTCAATTGTTTTTGCGAATAAGTCAGGGTCCAGTTTGGCTATTTCTGCTGGAATTCCATCTTCACCTGTTGCTTTGTTGTGCTTCAGGATATTGATTGTAGCTTTGATTTCTTCTATATTTGGAGCTTGAGTAGATATTGGCAGTCCCTCAGTTGGGTAGATATTTGCATTGTCTCTGTTTCTTATGTCTGCTTCATTATTTGTACTTTCTTCGTTGCTCAGTTCTTGGAAATGTTCTCTCCATCTCTTTAATTGATCCTCTAAGTTTGGGATGAGCGCACCATTTTTATCTTTAATTGGTTTGTTTTGTTGTTCCGACTGGTTAGTTAAGTTCTTGATTATGCGATGCAATTCTCTCAGGTTATGTTGCTGTGCTGCTTTTTCTGCTTCTCCGGCTAAATTTTGTAGAAATTTCCTTTTATCTCTTCTTGCTGCTCTTTTTACTGTTTTCGCTATTTCTTCATATTCTCTTCTTGATGCCATCCTGTTGTTTATCATTTTCTTCATTTCACCTCTTCTTTTAATCAAGGCCCATGTGTTATCGGTTATCCAGATTTTTCTTTGTGGTTGTGAAATTCCAAGATTTTGTTCGCTTGTTTGGTTGTAAATTTCCAGAATCTCTTCCCAAGTGTATTCTCTATTATTTCTAATATTTTCTCGTAACGCCGTAACTATGTCAGCTCTTACTTGCGGATTTTTTAAGTTGTTTATATTTATTTTCTTCTTTCTATATCTTCTGCCTCTTCCTTGTTGGCTTAGTTTCATTCTGAAGTCCCCAGTTAGTAATTCATGATCGCTGTGTATATCTGCTCCCCTTCTATTTCTCACATCTAACATTGATTGTTTCCACTTCTTGCTGATGCATATGTGATCTATCTGATTTCTTGAGATCCCGTTTGGTGTTGTCCATGTGTATTTGTGGATATCTTTGTGTGGAAATAGACTCCCTCCGATTGCTAGGTCGAAAGTCTGACACAACTCTATCAATCTTTCCCCGTTGTTGTTTCTTTCTCTTCCTAACCCGTGTTTGCCCATTATCTCCTCAAGTCCATTGTTGTTAGATCCTATTTTCGCATTCCAGTCACCCATTAATATTATGATATCTCCCCTATTTATGAGTGCTAGCGTTGTTTCTATTTGTTCGTAGAAGTCATCCTTAATATGGTCTTCAGCGACATCTGTTGGTGCATAGCATTGAATTATTGTTACATGTCTTGTCATATTTCGAAATCGCCCTATAACAATTCTATCCGAGACTGCCTTCCACGAAACCAATGTTTGTCTCAATTTCTTTGATATTAGTATTCCGACTCCACTTTCATTGGATAATTTGAAAAAATAAATTAATAATATTAACTAAATTTTATTGTTAAGCTCCTAATCGTCAAGTTAAATATATAGCAATGACGGACGTATATTGAGATAATTTATATCAGCTTAATTTAAAGTCCTATATTGTGTTTCCAAACAGGAAATTAAAATGAATTTATTTATTTTTAACTTTTATTTAAATTCACATTTTATAACTGTATTTATTTACTAATAATAATTGTAAAAGCTCATAAATTTTCTATTAAATATTTGAAAACGAAAACATGAGACGCATTCAACTTTGCTAATTTTTTCTTTGCTTATTTGTTTATAGAGCAGAGAAGTAAAGAAGCTAGAAAGTGTTATTGGATTCATTTTTATTCCTAGATTTTTTCCCAGTTTTTTAAAAGTTTTTTTATTATCTTATTATGGGTTGGGTACGATATCTTGTTTTACAAAATTTCGTTTCATTAGAATCTTGCTTTTTCTTGGTTTTTTTCTTTTATATTTACCCTATCTGTTTTTCTAAACGTCAGTGTTTTAGTAAAAAATAGAAAAAAAAAACTAATTCCATCTATAAAGTTTTTTTTTATAGACGAAACCAATCACGTTTTATCAACCAATTAAAATCGATTTACACTACACCGACACCTTACGATAATAATATTTTCCTTCACATCTATACCGGAATCGAACGTGACTTCCACGTGTTATTATAAAGTTAGAAGGTGAAAAATAAAATTTTAAATTTAAAGTAGTCAGTTTTACTAATTTATCGTCGTTTAATCTGTATCTACATATGTATGAATGTAATATGCATATACCTAATATTATATTATATGGTCATAATTTAGAAACTTTATTTTGTATAAATTTTTTGTACCTAGCTTCTAATTTTTTTTGTATTAAATGAAATACAAATAACAAAAATAAATTTTGTAATTTATTATTTGTAACCAGCAGAACAAAATGTATTTTTTAAAAATAATAACACAATACCAAAAATGAGAGCGTGGCAATGTTTTGCGAACGTTATTTTAAAACACAGTACGTTGATATTGTCCAGGGTAAATATATTCAGAATGGACCTCATACAAGTTTAAATTCGTTTAAAAACTTGTTTCGAAACTAATTTCTCTCTTCACCACACACTATTAAACTTTTGCTTAAACAAGCAGAGAAACTTCATTATTTTTATAGTTATGTCAAGACATAATCAAACAAAGAATGTAAAATTATCGCATTAATGATAATTGTAGAAATTCATAAAAACAAATTAAAAGATTGGTTACAAATACATATTATGAAAAATATAAGCTACTTCACACAAAAAAATATAAACAGCTGATTTTATTTACATTTTGGTTTCGAAACTACACCATAAACATTTAAACAATTTCAGAAAGTTATGACTCCGCCCATTAAAAATCAAAAAATTTTGATTTTGTAAACTGTTTCAGAAATTGTTTCGAAACAGAGCCCGACACACGAGTAAATTTCACAAAATTTCGAAACAAGTTTTTAAACAGACTTAAACGTGTATGGGGCCTATAAGAAATGCATAGTATAAATAAAAATTACGTCATGTTATCGTAACGCTTTCGTCACGGTGTTGTCACCGTTCACTTGTTTAGTTGGCAGATACATGATTTTGTTATACTACCTCAAAATACTAAGATCAAGATATTTTGACAGTAAAAAAATCTTTAAGGTTTCATATCGACTAGATAAATTGGGTTTTGCTATATTTCTCGAGTGCGAATACATGCGAATACGAATAAAATTGAGTGAAGAATTCATAAATTAACTTATAAAATTTGATGAACATGCAAAATACCATTCGAACTCATTGCAATAATATTAGTTAAATTTAATATTGGTTAAATTTAGTTACATAAATTTCTTTTATCCACGTCACAAGATATTATATACATATTCGATTTCATATATATAATTAAATAAAATAATCAAGAATTAGACAATCGCTTTCGCACAATTTGTTGTTTATTTCAACTAATCAATCACCTTTGGGTTTTTGATTTGTTGATCTTTTCAAAATTTTTTGGATGAAATAAAATAATTTATACAAAGCCGGAAGCTTTCGAAAGGGTATTCGAATAAATGGTATGAAATATTCAGATTTCATTTTTTCGTTTCGTCCTAATTTCTGTAACACATACATAGTACAAACGATCCAGTTTATTTTATTTATTATCATCATAATTGTGTTGAAACCCTGTTAAAGGGACATAGTTCAAAAGCGATTTTCTTTCATTGTTTTCTATTTGCGGTTTACCTTTACAGTTGCAATCGCATACATATTTTGTTGAGGGATTTGATTCGGCTAAAACTGTTATTCTTTTAGTTTTTTTTTTTGTTATCCGACATAATATGTACTTTATTAGAAATATTTTTTGACGTTGTTTTTGTTAGGCTGGCTCATACTACATTCAATGGAATGCTGTCTTCTTAATCAGATTTCCACGGATATTTTGTTTTGTTTTCTATCACAACTTTTCTACTACTGCAAAGTTCGTTGACGACAATTTAAATGAACTTGAGACGTCTCTTTGAATTATCATTTAGGATTCTGTTAGGTTAGAAATATTAGAAATTGATTTTTTATTTCATTTTATAATGTCTAAAGAGAATTTATTAATTCTCAGGTTAAGATAGTTGCAAACTCAAATTCGTTCTGAGCCGGATTTACACTTTTATTTTGTTCGTTTTCTATCACAATTTTTATTTGTTGGTTCATCTTCTACCACAACCTTTTTACTACTGAATGTTTCCTTCTATACAATTTAAATGTACCTGCGACATCTATTGATGTACGCTGGAAGTTTTTAAATTATGTTGGCAGAAAATTTCTTTGACTCACAAGCGTACAAGGGGGTCTATTATTTCATTTTCCATAAAGAAAAAAATATTTATATTGCGTTCCAATTTATCATTCGGGATTATGTAAGTTTAGAGTTCAGAATATCTCCTCCAGCTTTACCCTTATCCGAAATTCGAACATATGATGTATGAAAGATTTTCTTCATTCAAAAAATACCCACACATTAATGTTGTTGGATTTTATTTTCTTTTTTACGTATTTATAAGCCTAATTATCAATATTAATTTTTTTCACTTTACAGTTTTCCAATGGTGAATTTCTAATTCACACATATTCACTCATATTCACACAGAGAAAAAGAAGACTGGTTGAATTTAATCTGACATTTAGTTACTTATTAAAAACATGATTATAGAAAACGACTGACTTAATGATTATGAATAAAATTCTTAACTTTTATGAATTCAAAAGTAGAATACAAAGAAACTAAGAATATATGTTGTATCTTATATACTAATATATATATATGTATATATATTTATTTTTATTGGCATAAAGGATATGAAAAGAACAAGGAAGGATATTATAATTTCAAGTTAATTTTTTATTCAAATCATGATTTCAATGAAAGAATGTTTTTTTTTTAGAAGACTTTTATTCCAGAGAAACTCCTATTCCGGAACAATTTAATATTCTCTTCATCGTAATCATAAAAGCAAATTGTGATAGTTAGAAGAGATTAAAATTATCATATTGTATATAGAAGTTTTAGTTTTAATCCTAATTTTGGTTTGAATGCTATGATGAAATTCAAATTTGTGTTTTTTTTTTGTTTTTCAATTATGCTCCTCTATCCAAAGATTTATGACGTCATTTAACTTCATTTAATTTCAAATTACATTTATTAAAAATTTAATTTTTTCATTTTTTTATTACCAATTATTATTATTCTAAATATCTAATCATATTTTTAAGTACATATTCTATGACTTTTATATTATCCTGTATATATTATGTTGTTAGGTATATATGTAATAACTTGATGTTTCTATAGTGTAAATTGATGGCTTCAATTGTTGGGACACCGAAAGAGAAATTATATTATACATTTGCACATATTGTGGTGAATATTATTTTCGTTAGTATTTGGTAGGTTTATAGAAAACCATATAATCAATTTGAGGATGCGAGATTGTATAACGAGATTGAGAATAGAATCAAAATAAATGAATAAATTGATATTGATGATGGTATATGGTGATAATAAATTATTGAAAATAATATAAATAATTTTCTCTATATAATTTTTTAGTGGTTAAATATAAAATAATTGGATTTTTATATTTTTAATACATTTTTCGATAAATTTTAATAAAAAAGTTGTGAATTTTTAACAATTAAGATTATTATATAATAATTTAAGATTACTATATAATAAAAAGCCATAATAGACATTACAGTGATTGAAATAAAAAAAAAAACTTTTTAAAAACTTATTGCTTTTTCGAAGGGTTACACAATTTTGGTAGCAACATTAAATGCACTAAAAAAGAAAAATTAAATTAAGTAATTCAAGCGCTCTGTTAAAAAATGCTATGTGTGTAATTCTAACATTTGACTTCAGGCAGAAGAAAATAATTATAGATCAAATGAAAAAAGCAAATAATATGAACTTGCCATGAATAAAAGCAAGGAGCGTAAATTTAAACTGTGTACTGATATTTTAAGCAGTTATCATCAGAATTGATCATGGTTCTATTGTTTATAAATTAATTTTTATCAATTTAAGCCTTTTTTCATTCAAGACGCTTTAGTTTTCAAATTATATTTAATCTCTATATAATAAAAATTAATGTTTGTTTGTATATACGTTTGCGTCAAAACTCCTCCGAAACACATAAACCAATTTCAACCAAATTTTACAGGAAGGTATTCTATTACATAGAAATCTAACCCGTGATATGTTGTGCACCACAATTCTGACTGGTTTCGATAGCTGTCATGCCATCAATCGCACCCATCAGGCATATTTAAAAAAAAGGGCTATAGAGCTGAAAAAGTGTACACATGTGACAGAAAAAAATAGATATATTTCTTTTATGTGTTTTGAAAAAAGCTAAATCTTACGATTTTTAAGTTTGAAAATAAACTCTGAATTGGCTTAAAGTATAATAGTTTAGCAAATTATTTTTTCACAAAATTCATTCTTTTCAAATTTGTTTGATTCAAAACGCAAACAAATTTATGAAAAAGAAAATTTTTTTGTTTCAAAACGTGCTTTGTCCAACAGCTAGTTAACACCCTGGGTGGCCCAGTAGATAGAGCGCTTGCCTTTTTGTTAACCGAAGGTCCCAGGTTCGATCCCCGATGAAGTAAAAAAAAAAAATGCTTTATGGGTTTTTCGATCTGGTCCAGTACTTGTCATTGGGATAAAATAAATGACAAAAAATAATTGATAGTTGGTGAAAACGTAAATAAAATGGAGCTCTATTAGAGAAGGCTTAGTTCCTGACAGAAAAATTAGTAGTAGTAGTTTTTTCACATTTAATGAGTTAAGTCAGTAATTTGATAAATAAATGTTCGAGAAACATTTTTTTTTTCTTTATTTCAATTTTATAAATTAATGACTAATTCAATGTATTTTATAAGTAAAAATTAAAAATAAATGTATTACTTAGCTATTTAAACTTACTTAGCTATTTAAGAACTAATTTTATTTAGTAATTACGGATAGACAAAATTTAACAAAAATAAAAAAAACTATTTATAAGATTGTGATTTGTACAATTTAGATTGCAAAATAAAAGTAAATAGCATTAGTGATATTGCCTGAAATTACATTGTAAATATTGTAGTATAAACTTGCAGTACCGTACTTAATTAAGTACGAAAAAATGATTCTACCTAAGTTAGTCAAAAACATAAAAAAAAAAATAACAGCGAAATATCAGAGGGAAATTGAATGTTTTGAAACAATAAAGTTCATGCACAATGCACGTTTTGCAAAAATTGTACTTTTTCAACCGCCATTTTATATAAGAAAAAGTTCATTTTGAACCGCGCAAAGAAAAAAAAAGAAACTAATTTCATACACAAACGAATTGTATTGAGAGAATTTAGCATAATATTACGATTGCATTTCATATGGCATTTGAATTATTGTTTATAAAATTTGGTGTATACATATTATAATTTTACTCCCTCGTTCACATTAATAGTATACTATACCTCTCTTTCTAAATTCCAATATATTAGCTATTCGGTTATAATCGATCGATGTTTTGTTATATTTTAGTTAATTTTTTCATTGATTTATATCACTCACTGATACAAACATTTTGTTTAGTTTAATATATAACCTTATTTCCTATACATAAATTTGTCGGCCCGAGCATGATGTAGTCTTAGTTTGTAAGTAAATTTGAAATATAATAAGTTATTTATTAATGAGGATATATTAAAATAATATAGTAAGTTATTGAACAAAAAAAAAAAAATAACGTAAAATCAAAAAAAAAGTATTAGTTTATAAAAGTAAAATTGCATGTTCAAAATAAACCTTGGCTAACAGGTGTTTGAATGCAATACTACATTAGTTAGCGTCAATGGGCCCGACTTTTTGCTTTTATTATTTTTGTTTGTAAGATTCTGAACTACTTGGGCATAAATGAGTTCATTTATAAATATTCTTTTAAATTTTAATATGAGTAACATGTTATGAACACAAAAAAACGCATGTACTTAGGTTTATATTTCAATTTTATGTATTCTTTTATTACTTTGGTTTTTTTTATTGTTTATTTATTTTTTATAATTTAAATGTGAACTCTGATGTTATGATGATTAATCAGCTCAAATAGAAGAAATAGTTATGATTCACGGGTTTCAGTTTCCCTTAATTATTTTAAATCGATTTAAATTTGAGAGTGTGGTTCAAAGAAAATATTTGATCTGGACAATAATGACTTTGAATATACGAGTATGTATATATATATATATATATAAATTGTACATGTTTTGAATGACTATAGTTAATAAGTTGTGGTTTACAATTTGAAAAATATTATTTAATGTTTCTCTTTTAGTAATTTCACAAGTTAGTTTGTAAATTGTTTGATTTGTAAATTAAATTGTATTGTGGATGGAAGAAGAATGTATACTGATGTGAATGTTCCTACAGATGTGTATACAGTTTTACCCATCCAGTGATATAATATGTATTTATTATACCAAAAATTAATATATTATTAATTTGTGATATACATATAGACGAAGAGACTAGATTGGTTTGTTAAAAGCAAAATTTGCACTATTTAAGCTATTACCCGAAAAAAGTGCGATATAACTTTATTTCGCTCATTCGAAACCGTAATAAGGTCATTATGGCTTTATTATGTATGGCTCGGTATGGTCCCGAGAGGTAATAAATAGGATTATTATTAACTTTGTTGTATTTGTTATTTCACTGTTATGTTGGTGGTAGAACATAGCGACGTGAGGGATTCAAATTTCGTACAGTGTAAGCCGTTTGTAAATTTTCTTATAAAATTTGGAACAATAATTATAAAGCAGGCATTTATTTTTGTAAAAAATTTCATTTCAGATTTCCGCTGCATATAAGCTGTATATAAAGATAGTGGTCTAGAAAGGTGAATAGTAATACTTATAGAATATTTACGGTATAGAAGGGAAGATTAAATTTCAACAGATCGCGGCGGTTAATTTCTTAAGGATAGAAAAATGCTGAAATGGTATTTTTTTATATTTATTTTTTATTAGTTCTTCTCAAGTGAGCTTGTAAGCTCTTACAGAGTGTATAGTTGGTAAATATAGTATGTATATTATAAAGCATAATTTTTTATATACACAACACGTGATCATTTTGCGTTATTTGTTCGTGCTGCTTATTTTACACATAAATGCTAGTGTAATACAAGGATTTGTTCTTTTCCTCACTCTTTTCTTGATTTCAAGAACAAACAAGTTTTTTTATATCAATGATTTATTATAAAACAATTTTTTATGCCTTAGGATACCTTGACTGAGTGCACAAATACGTTAATCGCCTTGTTGGTGACCCAAAATCTTTCACTTAAACTTCCTGAATAATCCCGATTTTTAACTTCTTGGATGTAGTCGTGGAGTAGAACCACTTTTCTTCTTTTTTAGATACTCGTAAGTGTGGACTTCTCTACTTTCTCGTCTCTTAATCTCTCCATTTCTCCCGTCCTTCTCTAAGTTTCACTGCGAAACCAGATTACCCTACACATTGCAAATCCTAAGATTGCACAGATTGTATTTTGATAGTCCAAAAAGATAGGATAGTAATGGTTGCCGTATTCACCTACAAACAAAGAGTTTCATTTGTTCCTACAGTCAAATAATAAGTTGGTAGGTAGGTAGAAGTGGCTTCCAAGCGGTATGTCAATATTGAAGGAGGTCATGTCCCAGCTTGCGGCTATTTATAAAAAAATTAAAAAAAATATTTCAGCCATACATCCGGAATGATGTACATATCATACGAAAATCGTACAGTGTAAAATTAACTGAAATTCGACTTTATCTGCGTTGGGGTTGCATTTCAACTGTTTGAAGAAGTTTTGATGTAAAATTGAAATTATATCACAACCTAACTAACCTTAAAAACAATTGTTACAGTTCATACTGTTGCTGGGTTCAAAGGGAAAATTATTAAATTAAAACATTTTTGTTGTTTGCATAATCAAAAACAAAAAAAAAGCGATGGACAAAGTTTATAATTTTATTAAAATAATTTTTATTTTTTTCTTAAGAGATTTCTGATACTCTAACACTTGAGTCTATTAAATTATAAATAAATTTAAAATTCAATTTTATTTTTCATCCTTTGAAAAAGTAAAAATTTTCCAAAAAAATAAAAGTTTTCTAGTCCCACAAGAAGTTGACATGCAGAGAATGTGTAGGATCAAAGTTTAAAACTTTAATATTTGCCATTTCTGTTAAAGGATTTTCACTTATGTTTTTTTTTTTTTAAATTAAGACCTCCCAAAAGAGATATTAAAACAATTCATTTACTCGACGAGATGGCACTACTGTTTAGAAGTATAATATAATAATTGAAAATGAAAGATGCATGAAGGTATTTGAAATGTAACTGAAAACTACTCGTAAATGTTAAAAAAAGAAAAAAAATTATGTTGAGAATTTTTTTTTGGAACATTTTTCTTTATTATTTAAAAGGATTAGGTTCTAGAATAGTTAAAATGAGCATTCAGCATAAGACACATTTAAGCTATGACAGTCATAAAAAAATTCTTTACAAGAAATATAGATACTAAATTTAATGAACTCTGGTTGAATACCACGATGTTGTGTTAAAAATGAAATTGAAGAAAACTCTAGGGAAATTGTATAACGGCAAATAAAAAGAAGAAACTATATATTCTTCAAGAACACCTTCAAGCAGAAAATATATATATATATATATATTTTTTCAATTATATTTTATCTTATAAATCTAGTATCATTAAATGAAATTAAGTTATGTTTTTTTTGGGATTTAAATTTCAAAATGGGGAGTAATTTATCAACTCTGAAATTGGCACTACAATTCTTTTACACCAAATTGCTCTTACCATAGAGATAGATTAGTGTAGGATACTACTAGAGGATCTCAGTAGAAACTACAGAGTGAAGCTCTGTTGGGTTCCCGCGCATTCGAATATATAGGCTAATGAAGTAACGGATGGACATGCTAGAGGAGGAGTCGAAATCAATTTCAGGTCAGCGGATGCAAACATCTATATAGCAATAAAAAAAGTTTATTTTAGAATTGGTAACCAGTAAACAGGTAAACTCTGGCTGGTATAAGATTGGGCTCTGTAAAATTTCCAGAAAATTATGGTCAAAAGTCGACTACACAGTGACTACTGGAAAATTACTTCAACTTAATAAAGTGAAGAGTAAGACAATAATGGGGATATTGATAGTATACTAGTGGCTTAACAAGCACAAAATGCGATTGGGATTTTTGTCAATAATGATAGTTATCGAATCTGCGCGAGAGGTTTGATACTCAGTAAACATGAAACATATCCTCTGCGACAGCCGAAAGTCTACTGAAAACTAGACTTTGGTGATTCTGAAGGCTTTTCAAAGATTTTTTTTCAGAATACATACAGATTCGTCACACAGCTACGAGTCTACGACAGGATATGTAAACGTTCAGATCTTATTGAAATATTAAGAAGTCTATCGATATGAGCTCATATGTAGCCTAGTGTCGTGGCAGTAAAGAATTTAGAAACCTGTTATTAAATCTATTGAATGAAATATTGTTAATATTCGTACTGAATGATTTGAATGTAAGAGTTGTGATGTGACAATGTTTAAATGCAATTCCAAATTACAAATATATTTTGAGCTTGCTCTGTTGTTATAGTTTCTCTTATTCTGATTCTTCAGTTTTCGTTTTTTAACATTTTTCATCCGTTTTGAATAAAAGGTAGGTAGATAGGCTAGTAGTGGCTGCCGACATTACGCCGACACACTTAGACCAGTAAGGTCCATTGTGTAGTTGCAGTTCTTTTATTTGAATAAAAGCTCTTAATAAAAATTATAAAAATTATGAATATAAACACCGGCTTAGGACAGCTTTGTATATCAGAATTTTACACTGAATTGATAAATGCGAATAATACCATATTATTCAGTAGACTTTCTTTAATTGGAATCCAGCTTGTTTGGTTTTCCTAATCACTCTATCCATATTTGTATACTTACCTAAGTGCACACGTAGTTACTTTTCAAAATTGGCATGGAGTAAGGAGAAATTGTTTTATTTAACTGCCGGAAAATCTTACATTCTTGTTTTGATTCACTGATTTACATACTTAATCTTAACCTAGATCTGTCATATTATTAATCAATCTTCTTTTTTTAAGAATTGAGCAATGAAGAATGAGCTATCGGCAATCAGCAATGAGCAATGAGCAATGAGCAATGAGCAATGAGCAATGAGCAATGAGCAATGAGCAATGAGTAATGAGCAATGAGCAATGAGCAATGAGCAATGAGCAATGAGCTATGAGCTATGAGCAATTACTATCAATGAGTTTGTTGCGACATTTAAATTTGTGTTAGTGGCTTGTTAATTCTGTGTTATCAGTAGTTATAAGTTATACAGTTAACTGTATTCTCTATATTGGTGGTAAGTTTTCCGCATCTATCTAGTGATTTCTGATTATGACATTTTTTACAAAATTTAAAGAAGGTTTAAGTATCGGGCCGAACGTGAAGTTATTTATTTAATTCTTTTATTCAATTTTACATTTTTATTTTATTCTTGGGCTATAAGATAAACATTCTAACCGTTTTTACGCAGAGGCTTGTAAACTTGGTGAGGTAATAATTGGGAGAGAAATCTTAAAAAAAAAAACGTATAGAATTGAAAAAATTAAAATAAAATAATTAAGGAAATTACCCAGAAAAAAACTATATAGCAGAGAGGATTTATGGAAGACCTATTGAATTAAAATTTAAATACAACATAATCGAACCTCGAAAAGAAAACAGAATTTCACGAATTATTTATTTTCATTAATTTTTAAATTATTATAAATTATTCTACACCACAAGAACTGAGATTATGGTATTTTTCAATAATTAAATTTAATAATCATGAAATCCATTCCACTTAAATTCAATCTAATTTGAATTTTGTAATATAATTTAAAATTCAAAAATATAAAAAATAAAAATAATAATCTTATTTTATAATAGTTTAATGTAATGAATACACTTAATAAAATTAGAATCATCATCATCAATATCATCATCATCATCATCATCATCTGTATCTTCTTTTAATTTATCACCATCTTTACTATTAAATCTAATAATCAAAGGATAATCAGTGAAAATACAATTTCAATATAATTTTTATCGGTATGGGTACGTGGAAGGAAATTTAATGTAGTCACTGTTGAAATTAACATTTTTTGTTGTTATTGCTGTTGTTGTTGTTGTTCATTTAAATATTCTAAATCATTTTCTTTAATTTTCATTCACCATATCATTTGTGAGAAAATAAATTTATTAACTTTGTTGTGACGAGAATAAAATTTAATAGAAAAAGAATTGCAAAAGGATAGCAATATAATTATACAGTGGAGGAAATTTCAATTGTAACTTAAATTTATTTGCATTTGAACTCCTAAAACCTGTTAGAACGTATTAAAGTTGACGATAACAGCATTTTAAAATGAATATCTTGAATGAATTAAAACTTTTTTAATTTTTCAGAATAAAGAGAAAACATTTTTGTTAAGATCAATTATTTTTAATTACTTAAATTAGATCTAAGTTGATGCCACAAAAGAACTATTAAAGACATACTTAAGCCTATTTTGATCCCATTTAATTTTATACTCTTTATCATAAAGTTCTGATGATATGCATAATATTTAATTGACTCGGTTTCTGTTATTGGTCGAGTTAATTAAACACCATTTGATAATCATGCTTTATATAATGACAAATATATTGATGGGGAATTGCCCAACTATAAATTTCACAACGGTATTATTGTATAATTTGTTTTTTGTACAAACGGGAAGTGTCAAGAAATCTTCAAAGTTTTGAAAAAATTCAAAAATTTTATTTGTAGACTTATAGACTGTACAAATTCTTTGTAAGAAGAAAATTTTACATGTTAAGGGTATTCACAAATAGGTGTATGTTCAAGGTGTAGTCTTGTACTATGTGTAGAAGTGTAAAAGTGAATTGTCATTGTAAAATTTTTATATAAAAAAATATTCTACTAGACTTTCGATTCAAACCTATTGTACTTTTTAAGTTTTACATTTGTAAAGTCGATATATATATTTGGAAAATGGCTGAGATAAAGACAGTGGTAATTTTTAAATAAAAATTTTAAATTGAAATAAAATTTTAATTGAATTATTTTATTAATATAATTACAAGTAAAAAAAAAGTTGTTCATAATTATAATTTAAATTCATATGTAAACAAAGTTATACATCGAGTACAACATTGAAAGCACAAGGGTGCGTCCATGAAACCGTTCTACAAAACCTTGTAGATCTAGTAGGTGTACACTTCTACACTTTATCGCGAATACTCTTTTTGTTAAGACAGTTATTTACCAATGTTTGAACTTTGAACCAACATTTGGTTGGTTTTTTGTATACAATATGAACTAAGTTTTATCTTTATACAGAACGACTTATGCAGATTTTGAATATTCTGGTTTTTATACTTTCCTTAGATAAACCGCCATAGTCTACTAAATGTGTAAATGACATATAAACATTTATATGAAATCCTATATAAATTATATGGTGTTAAAACAGATTTATTAAAAATCGTAACTTTAAACTCAGATGGAGAATGTATGGCAACTGAAACTATGAACTGATATAAACTTAAAAAATTGGGTTCAAATCACAAAGATTTTTTCCGCAACTTAAATTTGCCGACTTATTTTGAAGCAATTTCCCACGCGCTGTATGGCGCAGTCGGTAGAGTACTTATATTTCAACCGTTAGCTCCCAGGTTCGATTCCCGATGAAGCAAAATAATGCTTTATTGGTTTTTCGATCTGATCCAGTACCCTTTGTCATTGGGATAAAATAAATGACAAAAAATAATTGATAATTGGTGAAAACGCAAATAAAATGGAACTACGCTTTTTAAGAAAGCTTAGTTATTGACAATAGTATTAGTTTTCCACATTTAATGAACCAGAAATTTGATAAATAAATACAAGAAACACATTGTAGTAAAATATGTAGTTAAAACTTGCAATACCGTACTTAATTTAAGCACGAGAAGCTAGTTCAACCTAAGCTACTGCCAAGAACATAAAAAAAAACTATTAAATTTATTTCATTTCGATCAAAAGTCCTTAATTTCTTTTACTGTACTCGTATTTATAGCAGCAAGACATCAATAGATTTTATCCATAAGATAATAAAGTCTCAATAGAAAATTCAGATCATGACAAGCCATTTTGTTTTTTGTATTTCTATATTCTTAAATTAGCAATAAACAAAAGAAGATTTAAAAATGTGAAAAAGGGAGAAAAGGATATTGAGTAATTCTTTAAGAAATTAATGGTAATGATTATTAGATTAAAAGATTTTGTATGTGTGTGCCGTGCCAGTTACGACAGGAGCTGTGTTAATTAAGTTAAATAAAAGAACAACGATTTTAAAAATAAAATTTATGGTTTATGATTTTTTATGATGTCTTAAAATATCAAAGAATAATTTCGTTATTTTTATATAATTAAAATGTCATTAAAAAATTTGACAGATTAATGACATTTATTTTGTATTATGGAACAATTTATAATTTTTTGTACTTACATTCACGTCTATAGGTAGGTAATGAATATGCTGGCATATTAATTGGTACTACTAAACCCATTGACATTCTTGATATTGATGATCTCTGTAATTAATAACAATTATAAAATTAATAATTTTAAATTATAAATTAGGATGGAGTAAAAAAGTTTTATTGTTTTATGTTTTGAACAAAGTAAAAAAAAGTATAATTTTTTATAAGAAAAATGTGAGAAAATAAATTTAGCGCTTTGTTCTGAAATCTTAACAGAATGAAGAAGGTAAATAAGAATAATGAGAAACTATATATGAGAGAAGATAATCGATCGATATCGTGTAGTGATCAATACTAATCAGAAGATTAAAGTTTCGAACCACGTTCAGGGTATGGATGTTGTCAAAAGTTTTTTTTTTCATTATTATATGGAAATACAACTTGGTTATCAGTTATTAGTATCTTTTCATTAAAATTCAAATCTATTTTATTACGATTTATCACTACTTTTGGTCATAGTAAACAATGTCGTCAGACCATATCAAATTTTTACAAAATAACTTGGTGTAATGATGCGCTCAAATGGATCGAACACATGAAGAAGAAAAAAAACAGGAACCTGAACTAGAATAAAACAAGTTGTATATTGGTTAATTGTTTTATATAACACTTCATATATATTCAAGTTATCCAAACGTTGCAAAACAAAGTGTTGCGAAACATTGTCAATGCTCCCCGGTATGTTCGTAATGCTGATATGCATTAAATATGTTAAGATCCGTATAATAAAAAAAAAAAAGAAAAATGGATGTACGCAACAAAATCATTTTTCTCAACATGTCAATGTAGAAAATTTGCACTCAGCTGACAATAAAAATTTTTTTAGGCGACTGAAAACAAACGAAACTGTTCGGAGTGACTAAAATATCGTGTCTCTCAATAATTTCTAATGAAATTTTGGTTGTTCAAATATAGCCAAAGTAATAGAACCTAAATTATATTAATGGAGGTGGAATCGGCACAGTTCTTCATTTCGTACTGCACCGGAAAATCTGCATCTGATTTCTTTCGATTTCTTCTTTGGATAATATTTTTCTATTTGGACAAATATTACCACGATTTTCCACGTGATAGAATAAATTTAATAATTCTAACCATTATGACTATGTTTGATTGGGGCATCAATTGGTGGGTGTATTCAGTAACTAGAACAGATATTCCTTAGAAAAACATTTCTTCCAGAATTTGTGTCTTTCACAAAGTGTAAATATTTGAAAGCGCTCTAAAAGGCTTGCATTTAACCTTCTATGGTCTTTTATAAAATTCCTTAACTTTTTTCTGAAATATAGTAAAAATAATGTTAATAAACATTAAATTAATTTTTAAACTTACAGCATTTTCTCCTTCCATATCGACCAGTTGACATGAAGTTCTATGTTTTTGTTCAAATTTTGGTTGATATGGTTCCAACATTCGTATTTTACCCCAACGATTAAAGAATAATACAATAGCGCAAATCCACATAAATAAAACGAATAATACTATTAATACTTCTTCGGTTCGCACAATTAATTTTGGTCCTATAAAAATTAATAAAAAACAAAAGAAAAAAATTAATAGCCTATAATAATGGCAGAATAGTAATAATAATTTTTAATATAATTGTTACAAAAATATTAGATAAATTTTGTTTCCGCGATGCTTTTCAACTTCATTGTATAGAGAAGATGTCCTGAAAGAAAAGCCGGAATAACATGGACATTTACAGATCGTGTGGAGGACCTAGATAAATATGGGGTAATGATTATTATATAGACTTCGTCAAATCCAGTTCAACATATAAATTTAGCTTAAGTAAAATATCTTATATATATTACACAAGTAAAGTCATGTAGGGAATATCTTATATTACAATACACAAGATGAACGACGTGGTGAGTAAAAAAGCAAGAATAATTCAATAGTAAATTATTTACACCACAAAAATATTGAAATCTTAGCAAGTTCTTGGTGCTGAATACTTAAAACATTTAAAATATTTACATCAAATAATGATGGTTATTTTCAAGTTGAGCGCCATCTATACTCTAAAAAAAATTTCAATTACGGGAAATTTTTAAAAAGGCTTCATAAAAATTCTGTCATTTTAAATAAACACACAACTTATAGAAAAAAGTACAAAAACAAAAACACAAATAAAAATTGAAAATAAAACAGAAAAACAAAAATCAGATCAGATCATACTCTTAAAAAATTATATAATAAATGTTAGTTCATTTGCTTCTGCTATCATTGAAAAAAATATATCTATAATAATATAATATATATGCTAAATTCTGCTAATTCAGTAATATTTTTGACTATAACCGTTTTATGACTATAGGCGTAGTCAAAAAAAAATTGAATCCTTATAAACAAAATCAAATTCAATAAAATATTTTTCGTATAACAATTTTAAACTTTATTTTATTCATAAATAGCAATTCTCTTATGTAATCACAAAATATACATATTTGTAATAAAGAACAGAAAAAAACTATATATAAATTAGTGTTTTAATAAAATAATTCACTGTTGACCTATTGCTATAACAGAATTGTGACTACAAACGTTTTTGACTATAAACGAATTAAAATATATCGATCTACTACGTTGAGAGTAATGGGATGTTATTGTGTTAACTTATATTGAAATTAGTGCTAATTTCGTCATAAAGTATTAGATATTTCACTTTAATTTCATTATATATATTCAATAATCAAGCGGTTCAGAAAACAACTACAATTATACCAAAACAAATATTTCTTTTTACATAAAATTGTGTTTGAAAGAACTACTTCTGTGCAATTGCACAGGGGATCCACTAGTACCTATGCAATTCATAAGCCATAAGAGACGGAAATTTTAATCTTTGTAGAAAGCTATAAAACTAATTTTGCTTCATTTAAGTGTCAATATGTTGCTTCATTACGCTCTAGGGCATATGACAATAAAAATATTCTTATTTAAGTGAAATCAAAGACAATTCTGAGCAAAAAACATTTACATTACATTTTTTTTAATAACCTGAAACAAATATGATTTATTAGTGCTAAGCATGTCCATCAGTAACAAACCGAATTAATAGTACTGATTCGCATTTTGCAATAAACCAGTAAAACGCGTAAATACCGAAAACTATAAATTACTAGCTATTCCCGGCGTAACATTCGCCGGTCTAGCATTAGCATTATAAATGAAACAATTTATTTTATTTCTTTATTTTCTTTATTTTCTTAAAAAAAATCAATGTTTTACATATTTTTTGATTACATAATAAATAAGTTAAATTGAAAAACTTAAAACTAAAATTCACTTTATTTAATATCTTAAAAATAGTTTAACATTTTAATACTTTAGGTTATGATTGGTTACGACTTTGTTGAATCATATCGAATCATATAGGCCATTTAACGAAATATCATATGACATCATATGACGCCTTATGACTATTATAGTTAGGGGTAAAGCCAATAATTATGCTTTTTCTCTTATTGTTCAGTTTTTATTGATGTCTTATGACTATTATAGTTACGGGTAAAGCCAATAATTATGCTTTATCTCATATACTTCAGTTTTTATTATTATATTATTATCCCGCTAGAGTCTCTGATGTAGGTAAGGGTAGTCTGTGATTTTTCTTTTTAAAATTTTTTAAATTTTTATGTGTACTAAATTTGCCGTGTATTGAATTGGAACTTGATAATAATGTCATAACATATTTTGTTTTTCTTGTTCCTAGCAGATCGTAAATTTCGGTTTATGAATCTCCATGTACAATATTATATTTACTCAATGCTACTGCGCATTTGAATTTATACTTTTAAATTATTTTTAATAAAATAAATAAATTTCAATTATTGGAATTTGTGAACATGGTCTGGGTTATTATTTTCTTAATTTACTATTTGTTTTACGGGTAAGTTTTTTTGCTGTAATATCGTAATATTTTAGCAAAGCTATTTTAATTATTTATAAATCGAAATAATAATAATATTCTGATAATTCGGTTCTTGTCATTGCTACTTTGTTTTTTTTTAAAAATTAACTCATATAATCAGATAGTCAATGCTATTGCTCAATAGATGAATTGTTTTTAGGTTAATTTTAATATGTTTTTGGTTTTATTTGGTTTTATCGTTTTGTGTTTTATGTCTTTAAATAAAATTTTTCACACTATCGTAATTCTTAATAGTTCTAATAAAGTTGTCTAATCTAGTTGAAAAAAGCTTTGTGAAAAGTTTAACAGACGTTTAAGCGTATTAATATATAAGATACTGGTGTACTGGAAATTTTCGTGCTGGTGCATATTTGTTTTACTCAGATATAGACTGCTAGTGTTGTCAAGTACTCCTAGCAACATTTGTCGATATTTATACTGGTTTTAAGTACCAGTATGTTTTGTTCTAGGTATTTAAAAAAAATTCCAGTAAACGAATGAATTTTACTGGTACTACTAATTAAAAATTTTTTAGACAAAAAAAACTAATGGATGGCATCCGGTTGATGAAATACTATAATATATTAACAACTTAGCTAAGAATAGAAAAAAGCAAAAAGAAATATAGAACTAATTAATATAAATAGCAGTTACTCCTAGTATAATTAATTGAAACAAAAGAGGAATAATATATTGTCGAAAACTGCGTTAAATTAAGAAGAGTGAAATTTTAAGCAATTTGATCAATATAGCGATGCTCCAAACTCGTTCGTAAATATTAAATTACAATATACAAATTTTTTATTAAGTTCAACCTGTTATATGGAAGCTAAGTATGATTTGTAAAATAAAGCATATTAGTGTTCAGATAAGTGTTCAATATTTTATCCCAGAGCAACAAAGAAATACAAAATTCTGATACTAACGAAAATTTATGGCTTTTCATTCATTCAAGAAGCGCAAAGAGGTGAATTGGGATACAATCTAAAAAAAATCAGCAGTAATAATTACTTAACTATCATTAATCACATTAAAAACATCCAGAATGGAACTAACAAGAAAAAGAAGGGTGAAAAAATCAACTAACTTCAAGACAACAATCAGTCAACAATGACATTGAAGCTTGAGAGTAGTGGAAAGATATACACTGAATTCAAATAATTCACCCAAACTAGATGTGTAGGTATGCAGAAGCTCTATAGTTTTAATGAGAGTACATTCATTTTTGTACATCCTCGTTTTCTAGGTTTTTCGTTTTGGTACGTGCTTTGCATAAAATTATTATTTTCATATCACAATAATAAATTTTTGATTACAATTTGAACATAAACATTTTTACCAGAGCGACAAACTAATCACGAATTGTTTATTATTTTGCAATAATAGAGGCACTATTAAAAGTTCGTCTAAAATATCTAAATCTATAAATCAAACAAAAAGATGAATAATAAAAAAAAAAACATAAATTATTAATTGGAAATTCAATAATACAATATATGAAAAAAAAAATTAATATGAAATTAAATGGAGATTAAATTGAATGACAGGGTCATAAAACCACATAGTATAAATCGAAGAACATTATTTATTTATATCAGGATAAAAGTTTATTCAACACATTATCTAGTAGATATAATAAATATATACTGGTATATAATGAAAAAGTTTAAACTTTTCAATATGTTATGCTCATTTCTTCATAAACCTAATTTAGAACATCATTTATTCATTGGTGTGTTCTTGAAAGAATTTTTATTTTCCTTTTCTCTTATACATAATATTATTTTAACCTTCGACTCTATAATTATACATTTGTATATATATGTATTTATTTCTTGTTTCAAAATTGATTTTTAACGTCTTAGACTTCTATTGAACTTTTACTTTATATTGAAAATTTTATTTATAAATAAATTTACCTTACCATTTACAATGTCGATATTTATATTTTTGTTAGTTTCTTATTCACAATCAAATCAATGTGAATAATAATTTATTTTCTGACTTGTTACTGTCAAATAATTATAAATATTTCCGTTAACCTAGCTAATTAGCATCAGACGTCGGTATAGACGGATTTACAGAAATTTATTCATATCGAGGGAAGAAAAATAAAAAAGGTGTCTTTGATTGGCTGTAGGCCACGTGAAATGAATGAATAATAAAAAAACTGAACATTTTTTTTATATCCAAAGCCTTGGTAAGGCATTGTCAAAGGAGGGCACAGCTTTGATTGGGGAGAAGAGTATATTGAATAATATTAAAAATTTAAAATCTGCGACTGGAGAAAATTCAGTTTGGTTGGGATCGAAGAAAACAATATTGCATTAGGCGCAGGACCTTCAGTGAAGAGGAAAAACGGTAGGTAATCGACCGCATAAACAAATTTGAAGTTGAGTAAGAGATTTCGATTTACAACTTAAAAAAGAATTAATAATCCGCGTAAACTTACATTGGCAAAACTATCGTTTTTGAAAGATTTGGTATTCGGGGTTCTACTGCATGAAACTACTTTCGTCAAACGTAAATGAAATAGTGGTACTTTGTATTACGAAATTCGAAAACTTGACAGCTCGAAAATTGTTTTTATGAATTTCGTGAATGCTTATTCGAAGTAAAATTTTGTTGGTGAAGAAAAAATGTTATGTAAAAAGTTATTTTAATATGTTTATGTATTAAATATTACAATAATTGTAACTCTATTTAAGTTAGTAAGGTAACGAAAGAAGCAAGTTCCTATAGACCGATCAGTCTTCTACCTGTGATGTCAAAAATATTTGAAAAATTAATAGCCAGCAGGTTGAACAAAGTGATTGCTGATCGAAATATATTACCTGATCACCATTTTGGCTTTCGTCATAATCATGGTACGACCGAGCAAATTTATATAACCAAGATATCTTTGGAGTATAAGTTAGCAGTATATAAACCAATCATTAGGTGATACTGGAACCATGGAGTGGATCATCGAAATATTTGAGCGGCTCCAGTTCAAGGTACTAACATCCATCGTCAATGCTGGTATGTACGCAACGACAGAATAAGATAATTTACTTTGCTGGGCGCTTTAGACTTTGAAGAACCTGATGCTAAATTGTCCTCCACTGATTTCGGTCACGAGCGGGATCTCTCCAGTTGGTGATTTGAAGTTTTTTCATATCTGCCGATACTTCATCTCTCCAACGAAGGTGTGGCGTCCTTCGACGACGCGTCCCCTGGGGCTTGAATTCGAAAAGTTTCCTAGTCGAAGCATTTATCGCTCTATATCGCCTAGACAATGAAGACGTCTTATTCTGACTTTTTTTTAGCTAGGTCCATGTCGTTGAACAGCTGGTATAGTTCGGCATTGTATCTTCTTCTCCAAACACCTTCGTCAGACACAGAACCATAAATGCGACGAAGAATTTTTCTCTCAAAGATACCAAGTGCAAGCTCGCTTGCTTTTGGTAGTGTCCACGATTCAGAACCATATAGCAGCATCGGAAGGATGAACGTTTTGTATAATTGTGCCTTGGTATTTTGGGAATAAGATTGGATTTAAATATTTCATCTGTTAATAACACAATAAAAGAAATCTGTAAAATATTCATATTGCCTAGAGATTTGCTAGAATTCATTTACGACTCAACTAATTAATTACGAAGCATCAAGTGAGGGTAGATTGAAACTGTTCCAGTCCACTGGATTTAAAAACCAGATTCACTTGAGTTTCCATATATAACCAAAATTTAATTTAGGCTAAGAGTTCTTGGACTTTTTTCTTAAGAATATTGTACTCAAATATTGTACTCAATATCTTTGTTTATGGTTAAGATAGTTGTAGACAATAAAGATAGAACAAAAAAAAAAAAAAACAAATTTAGTTAGTATATGTATGTAAAAAGTGTTATTTTATAATTCATTAAGATATTAAAGAGAATTAAGGCAGTACTTTATAATGCTGTCAGATGACGCTAAACTCAACTTCTAGCACCCATTAGAAATATTTCAAACCCTAAACGAGTAACAGACCTGAAAATTTGTACTTATATAAACGTTTATCACAACTGAACCAACCCGTCTGTTACCATTTTTGTTACCATTCATACACTCTACAGGTAGGCCTACTGTCCTTAAAATAATGTAAAAATTGTTATAAATTGCCATCTAAGACAAAAAACTATTACATCTACTTAATATGATCGAATATATCAAATATTTATTGCAGAGAAAAGGGGTATATAAGTGAGGGAATAAAAAAGGGTATAAAAGGGTAATAAATGAAACATAATTAATTAAAAAAAAACTTTTAAAAATAATTCTAAAATTAAAAACTTAATTCAAGGGAAAGTAATTGACAGAGTGTAATAATATAACTAAAATAAAAGTTAACATTTTAATAACAGTAGGTACATACCAAAAGCACAAAAAAAAAGTAATTAATTGAAATCATTGACACAAAAATACTGATAATAAAATCTTTGGTTAACTCTTCGAATTGAATAATTTTTATATAGACATTTACTATACAATCGATATTATTCGATATATTTAATCGAAATTTCTAATTTAGATTATTTTTAGAATTTAATAACTAGAACAACATATGTATATATGTAATATGTAATTATTATGAAAACTTTTGATGACAGTTACCTTCATATATGAATGAATATTTAGTTTCTGTATATTTATAATTGTAGTATTTCTATTTGCATTGGATATATTAAATCAACCTTGACATTCCATATAAGTATGTGTTAGTTTTCATTTCGTTTTCTATATGTAGATAATTTTTTTTATGAAATTATTTTTTTTGTTTTTTGTAGGGACGAGTTTTCCTTGAATAAAGATAAATAAAATAATTTGTAATATTTAATTTACAATTCAGAAAAGCAAAATGTATTTGATGGTCGGTTCATTTTGGTTTTTTTTGACATTTAAATAATGAAAGTTTTTACTACTGTTTAATCATTTAATTGAAATATAGACATGTGTTTTAATAAATGGAGTAAGTAAGTATATAATTAAAAATAAAAGTAATTTTTTGAGAATTTTTTTTAACTTGTAATCTGTAATTAAATCGATTTATGTGTATTAAATTCGTATAGAAAACTAAATATAGCTTTTTGACAGTTGTAATAATAATATATAACTGTCAACTGTCAATTTATTCGAAAATGTATTAGGTTTAGATTTTATTATGTTAAATTTTGTACTAGGGACCCCTGTTGAGTAATTATAATTTAAGTTGAAGCCAAATTTAAAGTTTTTAACAGAACAGTAATTTACGTACTGACATAGACTTCTCACGATAAAGTAAAAATCACTCATGTTTTCAAATAAATTTAGAGGTTAGTAAGTTTTATTTAGGAAACTCAAATACTGCTCCCTCATATACTGTTTCGTTTCGACATATTTCTATACTAAGTGGCATTTAATGGATAAAATTACTAAAAATAAAATATTTTTGTAATTAAAGAGGTATACACATTATACATATTTTTAACCAAAACTATATGATTACTACAAATGGACAAAATTTAGAAATATCAGTTACTTAAAAAAATTGAAAATGAAGAATTCATTTGATTTGTTTTTTTGATGTTTTTATATTTTTTATTTTAGATGTATTTATTTTTATTTTATATATGTACAATGAACATTATTATTTTTACTGCAAGTAATTATAATAACAGATTTGTTTGTTTTTGTTTTTTATTTGAATAATAACTCACATGTGCATTATATATGAGTAAAAAAATTTCAACTGTGTGCGCATTATTGTTTTTTATACAACTTATTTATATATTAGAAGTTCATTAAAGAGAAGCGAAATAAAATGAAAAGGTGCCTACTGCGCAGGTCCTTAAATGCTTGTCAATTATAATTACAGATTAAAACTTTGTAAGCATTATAAATTTTGTAAGAATTACAAATATTTAGTTGTTCTGCAGTAAAATCAAAATGTGAATTGATTATTGACAATGGCTTTAATATTATTTAAGGTAAAACAGAAAATTTAAAATTAAAACAAATTTATATATTATGGAGATAGTAAAAGCGACCATAGGTTGTTCGGAGTTATTTAACAATAAACCTTCGCGAAAATAGTAATATATAATATGTACCAGCAGAAAATGTTTACAATATTTTATAAATTATTTTTTGACAATAAGAAAAAAACATTTTGACAATTTTGAAAAAAAAAAATAATTCACAATTTGACAACAAAAAAATATTATAACAATCAAATATTTTCTCACCTTCGTTTCCATAATTTGTTGAATTCATTTTCAAACCATTCTGATGTGATAAGTCTGTTGCACCAGTCTCTTGAATTTCCACTATAATTTCTGGTCCTGGCCAGCCTCCACCTGAGCCCCATTCTATCAAATAAAATAATTTGAAATATATACAATAACTGATTTTGGAAACAATTTAATTTTCTAAATTTAATTAAAATTAATTTTAGCTTCTGAGCTAATATTTAAATCGAAATCGTACACATTTATGAGTAGAATGATGTATAAGCAAATTAACTAATTAAGGCTTAGAATTTAATGATCCATATAATAACTGTTTTTTTTGTATTCTATATTTGATTAAGATAAATTTATAAATTAATATCAGTTAGTTACAACTAGTCCCGGTAAAAACCAATTATAGCTATCGGTTTTAAAATTGACCGTAATTGATAAATTATTCAAATGTTTAAATTCAAAAGACGGTTATACTTTTACTCCAATACAAAGGTGGATGTATGTATGTAATTAATTTTTGATATTTATGAAATTTAGGAAGTAATTCACTTTATTACAACTTTCGGAAAACCCGAAAAAATAATTATTTGTTGTGAATCGTTAGTTTTTTCTGTCACAAATTGTACTGCTATTAAAAAGCTAGCTCCATAACACGCGAAACCAATTTCGGACGGACGCAAAACCAATTTAATAGAACAAAAACGAAAAGTTCAATATATAATATGTTCGTTTAATTATTTTTCATGCAAAGGTACATTGTTTTGAAGTTAGAGTTTAATTTGAAAAATAACATTTGATGAAATAAAAAAAAAACAAAAACAGAATAACAAAATAATTTTATATGAGAAAAGTGAAAAAATTTACAAATATTATAAAGTATTGTATTTCATATAAATCGATAGCACTATCTATTTGATAAACTTATAAATAAAAACATTTTTTTTTTATTTTCTAAATTTTTTTAATCGTATGAATTTTAGATTTTAAAATTTTACTTAAAAAATATATTTTTAAGAATTGATGAAATTTATTGCATATATTCAGGGGGAATAAAACGTTAGAATAGGACAGAAAGACAAATATATTGGTTGTGTTCAGTAAAGGTTGTGTTCTCAAACATTCTAAAATGCTCTAGAGTAAAAAAAGAACACCTTTTTGTGTTCATTAGTTTCCGTTAATTGAACTTTTTTGTCCAAAAGTGTTGTGATCTGTGCTCATTAGATTGTGCGAAACAGTTCTAAATTAAATTTTTTTGAGAACAGTTTTGGACAACTTTTTTTGTTGTTGTATTTTCTTTAAATTTTGACAGTTAAACAAAGAAATTTGAGAGTAAATAAGAATTAGAACAAAAAAGTTCGAAAAAGATCAAAAAATGTATTCAGTAGATTTTTCTGTTCTAAATGTTTGACAGTTAACTGTCTTTGTCCAAAACCGTTCTTTGCGGTTTTGATCTAAAGCTACTGAGCACAACTATTATAACATAATAATATCTGAAATTGAATGTTCATTAAACTTTTCATATTTTGAAAACTCTTACCTTCTGATGATTTTGAGGCTAAATTATTTAAAGATGGCTCTTGTGTCAAACGATCCAGTTTGAATCTGAAAATATAAAAATAATATATAATTAAATATTTTGTTTTCGTTTAAGGTTTCGTATGAAAGTAAATTATACTATAAAAATAGGATGGGATAGGAAATAATTTAATTAGTATTTTTTTTAGAATCGTATTTGATCCAGGAGAGATTAGTCTACAAGTGTGGAAAATCTTTTGTGTTAATAATGGATTACTGTGTTATTAGAATAGTATTATATTCAAAATGAATTCTGGCTTCGATAACTATTTAACACTTATTCTAATGAAACTTATAACTGTTAAGAACAAAATTAAAATAAGAGGCACATAATAATTGCTATAACAGATTTAACAGAATTCTAATCGGTTTTCAAATAAAAACTGTGGGATCAATCATGAAATTCTACTGGATTTTGACTTTTTTAAATTTTAGAAAAAGTTTAAATTTTGCTATCATCAAAGTCTACTGGGTTGTTAAGTCAACTGGGTTGACAATTTCAAGTCAACCACAATTTTGCTGTTGAATTCGAATAATTTTTAAAGAAAAAGTAGATTTAAAACAGAATTTATAATATTAAAATTGAAAGAAAAATTATTTCTATTATAAGTGAAATATCTAATCACCATTTATAGTATTAAAATATACCTAACTCAATCTAATCATATGTTTTTGACAATAAAAAATTTGCCTGCAATGGCAACATTTTTATAGTCAAGTCAATTTTATTCAGTAGACTTTCATGATTGAGTGATTTATTTTTATTGACTTTTTTTATTAGAAAAAAATCTAATGTCATTAGAGTTTCATGATTGACCCCTGTCAATATATCAATGATCGAATTTTAAAATAATTTTGATTTATATATGTTTTCTTCATAATTTGTGACAAATAGTCTTATTATTTAGCTTTTGCGGCCGTTAGTTGGTTTAATTTTTTTTTTCAAATCTACCATAATTTGACAGTGTGCAAATAGACTTGAATGCAATTATGTGAGTGGAGCATTCAATGATGATCTGATCGAAAAATGTTATAATTTCACTAACAGTGTTACTTGTATGTAGTAGCATGCATTAAAGAAATCTTAACTCTATATCTTTCATTTAAATCTTCTTCAGTCTTTTCACTGGACATGACTAGTACCCAACAAGTCTTTGGTAAGGATGTTTGGATGGTTTTGTAATTTGTGATTTTCTGATTAATATAATATAATATGCGTAGAGATTTGGACTGAAAAACAATGGATTTGGAGCCCCATAATTAGATCCACGTCCAAGTGGACTATTTTTATTTCAAATTAAATAATTTAATTAATGACAGATATTCATTCGCTAATAAGTCTTAATATTTGATTGCAAATATCGGTATTTCGGAACAACATACTTCCTTCAATCCTAAAAATTATTAGTGAATGGAAACCTGGCAACAATTAAATTATTTAATTTAAATTATCACTAAAAATAAAAATTCGATTAATAAATTAAAAAATATTTTATTTTATATAGAGGTAACTAGTTTTGTAGTGCTAGTTGGGTTTTATGTTTTTTTGGACCAAGTATAGAAAGTTGTTTTTTTATTGCTATTATATGCTTTTGTCAAAAAAAAAAAAACAAAAATGTCGGTCCACTTGTATATAAAGATATTTGGAGTTTGTACACTGTCGACACAATGATTTCGCAGAGATTCATTCTAATTCTCAATTCTTAGAGCCAGGCCCAAACAAAATATTAGATTTTTTTTTGCATATGGGATATCTAAATCTATTACAAGATCACTGTATATACCCATAAATACTGTATATTCAACGAACGTTGAAACTCTGATATTTTTTGTTACTGGCATGTCAGCTGTGAAAAATGTATACAGAGTCTTGACCAAAATATTTCCTTGTAAAACTCTTGATATATATATAGACAACCGTTATTGTAAAAATTTACAATTATTAATATCATAAAAATTGAATTTGAATTTTTCCTGTTACAATTAATTGTAAGAGACAGCTCTAAAAATTTATTTCAGAGGTAAAACTGCATTGTCACTCATTTCTAATTTCAATAAATTTATTTCTTTTTGTCTTTTATAACGTTAATTACGATTGACAAAGTGAACATCAATATAATGTCTAACATAATGTTTTGAAATAATGTGAAAATTATGAGATTGAGTCACTGGCTGACTAAGAAGTTACTAAAAAATTAGATAAATATTTTCATGCTCTAAATAAAATAGAATTTTATTACGAAACTATTAAAGAATTTACATGAATTGAAAATTATTCACCACAAAATTACAAAATTTTAATTTGAAGAGTTCAAAATCATTTGCAACAAGAAGAACAACAGTTATCATTTTTAGTTCTTATCATTTTCGAACACATTTTTTGCATTACGGTAAACCAATTACCCATTTAAAGAACTGCAAATTATCTTTACAGTTAAGAATTTAAAATTTGATAACAACATGTAGAATGTTTTTTTTTTCACTGAATTAAAATCATTAGAGATAAAATTTACAAAATTTATATCAAAATAATTGTCTTATTTTTTCTTTTGATTAATTTTAGTTTTAAATTAGTTCCGAATAAATTAGGTGTTTAAATTGAAAAAAAAAAAAAATACGTTAAATTAATTAATAGTTAATAATTTAATAATGAAAATAATAAATTATCGAAATTATTTTACATTCTTTATATTTTGTTGTCAAGTATTTGGTCAAGGTGAGAATTATAATTGTGGTAAAAAAATTAATGTGGTGTATTCAAAGTGGTGAAAATATTTTAATTTTTAAAATAAAGATTTTCTTTTCTTTATTATAATTTATTGGAAATAAGAATGATTTTATGATTTAAAATAAGAAATTATTATAAATTAAGGATAAGGACTGGTGCAAACACTTGAGAGTACAATCTGGTAACAAATTAAATAAAAATGAAACTATTCTATTTAAGAAGGCTTAGTTCCTGACAATAGCAGTAGTTTTCCACATTTAATAAGTTATTTATAAGCCTGTAATTTGATAAATAAATGCTCGAAATATTGTAGATTGTAGCGTAAAATTGCAGTACCGTACTTAATTAAGCACGAAATGGTGATTCTACCTAAGTTACAGTAGAGTGTAAAAAAAAAAAAAAAAAAAAACACTTAAATGATTAATTAAAAATGTTTAAAATTAAATTTTAAAATTAATTCTGAGAAATTTTATGATGACGTGGCTTTATTTTATTTTTCATTTAGAGTTTTTCTTAAAGTTGAAGTACTTAAGCAAAATTTTCGACATAATAAACTTAAATTGTCATCCTTCTGCAATAAGATCAATGTCAAATAGTTACTTTTACTAGATTAGTCATTTCAGTAGGATTAGTTTAATGTGTAAATGTTTTTTTGCTGTTAGAGAATAGTGGAAGTTATTCATACGTCCCTTAATGTGAATTTTGTGTATCACAATTTTGTCTTATAAAATAAAATTGTTTCATATTCGAAGACCATTGTTGATGACTTAATTTTCCTTAATTTTTGCTCTATCATATTTGACATGTTCTATTTTTCTTATTAAACAGTTTTCGTTTTGCTGGAATTTATCACAATTCCAAAAACCCTGGAATTTTTCCATTAATTAACTAAATTCAATAATTTGTCACAAACCAAAAAAAATATTTTGTTTCATTTTAAAATCACCATTCCCAAAAAAAAAATTAGAACCTCAAAATTTAATTTATATTTTTACATAAATAACATAAAAATCGATTAAATTAATTATGACAATCAATTAACATTAATTTGATAAATGTTTGTAAGATAAATTTAGTAATGAAAATGTTGTAAATGTATAAGAGACTTTAATAATGATAAGAAATACCCATCCTATATGCCTACTCTTTATTATTCTACACTAATTATTTCTTTCATAAATCATTATTTGTAAATTAAATTTTGATATGACATTAATTAATAATAGTACACATCTGGAACAATGATAATGACTTTATTTTTTTGAAATACATAGATAATAGCTATTGAATAAAGTTTAAAAAATAATTCAAATTACATTACGTTATTTTGGTTTTACTAAAAATGTTGAAATACTTATGAATGATATATTAAATAAATGCTTTGGGATACTGATCGTAGTGAATATAAATACGATAAACGTACGGATGAGGTAGGTTTCGCTCTTTATTTTGAACTCATTTTAAACTGAACTTCAATAGAAAGAATGGATTGGAATGCAAGCGCAGTATAAGCTTGGCTGGATATAGTTTTGCTCTTTATTTTGAACACATTTTATAATGAGATGACTTCCACAGGAAGCTGGACTAACTAACTTACTTGAGTTCAAATAGTCAATATGAAACTCAGAATCATGCTATGAATCGATGTATTTGAAAATATGAAACCGGAAAGTGCTCGAGTTTAACATATTCTCTGCTGTGAATGTGATATAAAAGTTGAATCAAATTCAGTTATCTGTGACATGCAATCCAAATCATGTTGATAATACTGAGAATATTCTAAACTTGGCTGTCTTAAATTGCAAAATATATTTTTAACCACTATTTGGTTCCAGTTTCACAATGTGTTGATAGTAAGAAAATATCCTATTATTTAGACCAACTGATATTAAAACATGTAGAGACAGACACGTTTGTTTAGATAAAAGAACAAGAACAACAATTTGGTGGTGTTTCACCGTTACGCTCAATGCAACGTTTTAGCAAATCAATATACATTTAATAGATTCAGTCACAGCTCAGAATGCTGAAGTCAATATATACTATAATATATACTCTGTACGAGATAATGAGATCTTTTTTAGATAAATAAATAAAATTGAAAAAATTGAAATTGAGTGGTGTTGCTTATGGTTTTTGACATTTTTAATCAATATGCAATCCAGAACGTTTAACTGGATTTCGACTAATGAATAATAAAATAATATATGGTAAAAATCGTAAATATTTCTCAGGTCAAGGTACTATTTCTAATAAACATGCTCTTAGGGGTGCATGGCTTATTAAATCATTCGAATAAGTAATAAAAAATAGTACAGTTCATACTTATAAAACCAGTTTTTGGTATCTTTTTGATCATACTGTACTGGGATGTAATTTATGGTATAAAAATAGGTATCACTTGACTATTTGGCGAATTGTGCTATTATTAAACTTTGTCAATTTGAATTTTTAAATTTCGTCAATTTGCTTTAAATCAGCACACTTTAGAAGAACTTATTTATGTAGATAAAATTTCCTGAGGTCGTTATAAATATTAATTCATTTGCTCATTGTTTTTATTTCTGGACTACTGTGAATTTCTGATGTTATCACTCTTTATTCATTTGCTCATTGTTTTTTTATTTATGGATTACTGTGAATTTCTGATGTTATCACTCTTTATTCATTTGCTCATTGTTTTTTTATTTCTGAATTACTGTGAATTTCTGACGTTATCACTCTTTATTCATTTGCTCATTGTTCTTTTATTTATGGATTACTGTGAATTTCTGATGTTATCACTCTTTATTCATTTGCTCATTGTTTTTTACTTCTGGATTACTGTGAATTTCTGATGTTATCACTTTTTATTCATTTGCTCATTCTATTTATTGAGTTGCTCATTGTTCTTTATTTCTGGATTACTGTGAATTTCTGACGTTATCACTAATATAATATAACTAAAGTTATAAATAATCGTTATAACTAAACTTCTATAAACGATTTAAACCCTTGAGAAGAATTTCGTGTCACTTGGAAAAATTCACCAATTACTGAAAACAATTGACAGTTACTAGAAAAATATGTTTTGTTCAGTAATTTATATTTTTCGATTAATATTAATGCCTTAAACTGGACAGTCTGTTACAATAAATTTTAGTTTGAGTATTACCTTATGAGAGATATTTACAAAATTATGCCCTAAAAATGAATTTGCAGTTCAAATTTAATCCAAAATTTAAAAAGATGTCATCAGCTTAAAATATATTTTTTTCAATCCAAACAATCAAATTTACTCCAATAGCTTTAATGTAATTTGTAAGACATTTTCATTTCCATACAAAAAAGAAAAACAAAATAATTATTTATTTACTTCAAGTATACTTGAAATAAAAATGCTTATATAGAGTTCGAATGTTATGGTTATGAGCAAAAAAAAATCCATCTTTTCAAATTTTATATGCAAATAAAAACATTTTGTTTTTCATTTTTTTTTTTTTTTTGTAAGATTTGATGGTATTAACATAAAAGTAACAAAAAATTATTAAAATTTATTTTAATGCAGTAAAAGAAAATTTCATTACCCAAAAAAAAAAAAAAAACCCATCAAAAGAAAATGTTATACAAAAATGCAATTTTCATAAGGAGCTGACTGACGTTAATGTTTATGTGGTTGTAAATTTGTGTAGTTAAATTTGTTGTTGAATTTATAATATAATTTTATTTGAAGGTATCAAAGAATACACAAAATTTGCTGAATCAAACAAAATTTGGTTTATTTTTCACTTTTGTAGCTTCTCTTCAATTGCATAACTACTATATGAGTTTCTAGAGAATATAATTTAAAATTTTTAATTAGAAAAATGTATTTTATATAGTTTTAAGATAATTTGATAGATATATATACATATTTTTTTTCATTTTCAGAACAAGAAAAAGAACAATTAAAATGTTATCAATGCAATGGTGAACCAGAATGTGGTCTAAAACCTACAGATGATATATTAAAACCATGTGATAAAGATATTGAATCACAAGCATGTTTTGAAGTTGTTCGAGCTGATTCAACAATTGTACGTGGCTGTAAATCTGATTCAAATTATATGTATTGTCAAGAAGGTGGTTCAAATTGTGTTGAATGCACTGATTCAGGTTGTAATAGTCTATTGGCAACATTAAAAAAACCTGAAATGAAATGTCATAAATGTAATAGTAAAACAGATCCATCATGTTTATGGACAAGATATGATGATAATGTTGAACAATGTAATGAATTATTACCAAAATATATTAAAGAAAAATGTTATACAAAAAAAATTGATGATGGTTCATTTCGTCGTGGTTGTATTTATGATGATAATTTGTGTGTACAAGAAAATGAATCAAATTGTTTGATATGCGATGAAAATGGATGTAATAAAAATTTTGTTCGAGCTCAAGAATGTATACAATTAATTGAAAATGAAGAAATTGAGGGTAGTAGTGATGATGATGACGATGATGATGATTATGATTTAGAAAATTTAATTCCTTCATTAGATCAAATGACATCTAGAGCAATTTCATATAAAAAATTAATTAAAACACACATTCATAATGGGAGGTTTTTCGAAAATTATGATCGAGAAAAATCATTATGCGTAGCAGAAGATCAATATTATAGAACACGTGGATGTTATGTTATGAAAAGAGGTAATTTATAAAATAAATTCAAGTTTTTAAAACGATTTTAAATATAAAAATTTTCTTACTTAAGGATTAAAATTAATATGGGGTTGTGCTGTAGATTTACGAACTGAAGTATTAGAATTGTGTAAAACAAATAGTGAAACATGTAAATATTGTACAGATGAGGATTGTGATGATATGAAAGCACCTGAACCAAATGGTGATGCAGCAAATACAATTGCATTAGCAAGCATTATTGCAATTTCAATATTTTTACTTTATTTTTTTCTATGACTAGTTAAATTAAAAAAACCAAAACTAAAAAAAAACGAATTGAAATTGTAAAATTTTCTAATATATATGTAAGTAATAAAAAAGAAAATGATTTGAAAAAAAACAAAAAAAAAAATAGAAAACAAATCTAAAAAATAACAAAAAACAACACAAATGACTTTAAATTCGAGAAAATTATATCTGAAGAGATTATGTTTCACTCTCACACTACGATATAAATGTTGATTGGGAATGAACTAAAAAATAAAAATGGTATTCTGAAAAAATAAAAACTTTATAAGAACAGATGAAGCTGAAAGTTTAACAAATTGAATGTATAAGTAATTTTTGTTATTCTGTACATTAAAAATATTAAAAAATTAGTTGAGGGATTTAATAAGATAAAAACAAATAGTTTCAATAAAGTAAGACAAGCTTCCAGTTGACTATAACCCTGTAACTGATATGAAGAAACATTCAAATATAAAAAAAATAAAAATAAAATTCAGAATATTCCAGTTTTGTGTGAAATTAAGGGTGTTCAACCCAACCCATAGACAACACAACCCATAGGCTGCTGGGTGGCGCAGTAGGTAGAGCACCTGCCTTTCAACCGGTTCCAGGTTCGATTCCTGATGAAGCAAAAAAAAAAAATGCTTTATTGGTTTTTCGACCGGGTCCATCAATCAGTACCCTTTGTCATTGGGATAAAATGAATGGCAAAACAAATTATTGAGAGCATATAAATCTGGTAACAAATTAAATAAAATATGAAACTATTCTATTAGTTCTATACTAGCTTAGTTCCTGACAATAGTGTAGTAGTTTTCCACATTTAATGAGTTGATAAGCTAGAAATTTGATAAATAAATGCTTGAAAAAACATTGTAGATATTGTAGTATAAACTTGCAGTGCCGTAATTCAGCAAGAAAAGGTGGTTCTACCTAAGTTACTGTCAAGAACATAAAAAAAAAAGACTACACAACACAACCAAATACTGTTATTGCGAATTACAACTTTAAACAGTTGTAGACATACATTTTTTTTATAACTACACTAACGAACAAAGAATTTTTGTAATTCTTCAATTTTACCTACTACGTCAAAAAAAGTTTTAAAGTGAAAAATCCTTTTTTTGTGCGTCAAAAAATTTTGTAGCAAAGAAGAAATTACGTAAATTTTACTCTACAAATAATTAAAAAAAAAATACCATACCTACTACATAAATATATATAAACACAACTCAAACACAATTGTGAAGATTTGGTTGTCACATACAACTTAAAGGTAAACTGTAACAACAGTTGTAAATCGCAATATAACTATTTTTGCAGACAACAAAACTTCAAAATTATTTTGTGTATAGTTTTGACAGATAATTAATCTGTGTTGTGAATCGCAACAGCATCCTAATTCGGGTTACTATCACATGCCTGTATTTCCCTTTAGCCTGCATTTCGCATTTGTCTGTATTTTTATTTAGCTGTACTTATATGTACAATTTATGCATTGGCCTCAAGACCCCAAATACCAAATAAAAAAACCCCGAAAATAGCAAAATTTAAAATCCCAAAATACCAAAAACCCCACTTTAATTCATTTAGTGATTTCGAATTGAATCATTTTGTTTGCAAAAGTAGCTACGCATAAAAATATTCTGTAAAACACGTAAACATTAATTTTGAATCTACCTCTAAAATATCTCCTAACTCAGAATCTCGCATATATATTTATTATATTTATTATATCCAGTATACAGCATATTCAGTCAAATGAAATACAGGCAAATGAACTTCAGGCAAATGAAAATAAAGGCAAATTGTAAGAAATACAGTCAAATGGTACTACATGTAAATGAAATAAAGGCATATGACACTCTCCCCCGTAATTCTTTAATAACATGGCATTTAAAATTGTTTAATATCTAACAGTCTTATCCATAAGTTGTAAATTTTCACTGACAAATATTTTTGAATACTATATATCGAATGCCAAATACATTTTTACCAAGTATATTATCAAAGGCCTATAAATATTAACTAGCGAGGAACTGTAATCGGATGGCGCAGTAGGCTGCTTGATGGAGTGTTTAAGTGTAAATCTCATATTTGTAGCATAAAGACATCAATCAAAACTCGGTTTGTCATCCTGTACTTGATTATGATTATGATCTTATTCCCACGTGTACCTTTTGTTAGTTGTTATTAGTTTTCTTAGCACTATTTATTTTTCAGTTAAATTGTACTCTACTTAGTTTGCACTGCTATTATGGTGGACAATTTTTCACTATCACTCATTGTATTTACTTAATCAATGGGAAGAAGACTTATATCGATTCATGTAATCCATATATAAGAATACTTTATTAATGAAGTGTAAACAAAATATAAAGAATATATATTCTTTCTATACCACTGCAGAAATACTTTATTATGGTAAAGAAATATCTGTATACCATATACACATTCAGTAGTGTATGCACAATTAAATGTGGACACTGGACAGCTAAATTTTTCTTAATAAAGAATGGGTTTTCTCTATAATTTTGTTTTTGATAATATTTGAAAATACTTTTTAAAACGAAGAAGAAAATTGAGAAAAATTTAAATAGTTTTATAGTTTACAGCTGCCAGTTCGCCTTAACCATACTTACTGAATCATAATAAGCCATCGGTTTGGCCAGAATACTTACTTACTTACTGAATCATTAGAACATCGGTTTGGCCAGAATTTCTGAACTGAAAGTAACTTACGGGTTTTCTGAGTTTTCTATGCACTAATACCAGTCAATGACAATCATAAATTTTAAATTTGCACCAATATTATTTCATATATTATGTTTGAGTTCAGTTGGATTATTCCTGGACTTAATGAAGTCGATAATTTGTGAAGTTTGCTTTCGTAAGAGGATTTTTTATTTTTTATTGAGTAAATGGTATAATATTTTCTTTGAATATAATTTTTGTTTGAAATTTCGCTTGCTCACGAAAAGTCTGGTTGCAAATTTTTAGATAATCTAAGACGGCAAAGTACTGCAAATTTCTCTTGTATTATTAAACCCAACTGTTTCATTTCAGATCCGTAACACAGACTTGTAATTCCAATACTTTTGAATTTTTTTATTAAATCGAAATCAAATGATTGCCAATATCGTGTGTTAATCTGGTTTAAGTGATTATAAAGCATTTTTATTTTGACCCAAGCTTGACAAATTTATTGTTTTTAGATTCGCACCTTTTCAGTTATTTATGATTTACGAACCCTTTACTTTAAATTAACTAATTTATAGTTAAAAAAAATTACCTCAGTTACGTAATTCAACTACAAATCGAATCCGATGGAATTTAAAAATACTATCTGTAAAATAAAATTTTTTTACAGTAATTCCCACTGTCCAGATTTAATTGCACACAACTGTACTGTTTTTTGTGTTAGTCTCTTGCCAAAAGGAAGAGTCAACTTTACAGATGAAAACGTATTTTTGTTTCTTTTTTATTTAACGAAAATGTAAGTAAAAGTTGCAAGGATCTCATCCATTTGGCATTAATAAATGGTACTAAAGAAAAAAAAAAAACAAATAGAACTTGCATTTAATAATAGAAAAACCATAGAATTTATATGTTGCAGTGGTAAAGACAGGAAATTATTTTAAACTATTTTACGATTATTTTTTTTTTTAAATATTTTAACTTTTTTTTTTACTGAGAATATAAAGTTATGTGTTTGAGTAATGGTATAAAAATTATTCAATGAGTTTCCTTTAACTTGTCTTCTATTCACATTTTTTTTTTACTTAGAATTTACAAACGATTGTACTTTAAATGTAAAATTTTAATTGTAAGTCTGAAAGCGAAGATGAGCTAAATCAAAATCAATTATGGCTTGGGTTTTCATACACGAGTGTATCTAATCAGGTCAAGGTATACTATTTATCCGTTTTATTAATCATAAACGTTTTAGATTCCAATTGCGACTCGGGAGCAAGGATATTTTGTAAAATATTTTAATTTTTGAAAGTTATTTGGGAATATAATTAATTCTGAAACAAAAAAATTAGATTATTCAAAAGATATGAAAAAACAGCATGAGAAACAACAATCTGAGCACTGGTAAGAAATGTTAAAATTTCAAATTACACCTATTCATTGCTGGTTTCTCCAAAGCAGTTTATTATATATTTTGTAGACTTACAAGCATTCTTAAGGACTCAGTTTTATAATTGTATTAATCCGGGTAATCAAAATAAGCTCATTTGCAGTTGCGGTGATATAGGGTTGGAATTCTACTCATTGTATATGTATACCTAACTATCTTTTATATGTAGGTGTAAGTCCCTATTCTCTACAATTTAAATTTAATTTTAATTAAAACTAATCCCCTTACAATTTAAATGTATACATATTTTGCCTGATATAACATGCAAATATTTAAATTAATTTTGAATACTAATTTTTTAACTTATTGTAAACAATAGAATCTGTTTATTTGTTTTCTGGAATATTGTCCAAATTACTTGCTTTCAGTACCACTTGTATATACTAATAGTTACTTTAATAAATATATCAGTGCTGCTGACTTGATTTTTATTTTACTTTTATTTCTTTGTTTAAGCTTATTTTCAAGTGTTCTTGAAATGTAATTCTATTGCTAATATTTTGGATTTTTACATCTATATGACATCTATGAGCTCCGATAGGACCAATAATGATCAAATAATATTGACATAATATTTTATATATGCCAGTAATAATTTTACCTACTCAAGTTCATTCTGGAACTTGAGCCGATTCCAAATCAATAAATAAGTTGTTTATTTATTGACTTTTTTTAATAGATTTTAGTTTCATGTTTGTAATTTAAAAAAAATTATTAAAATTTTCTAAATAGAGTACATAGTGTTTTATAGAAATTATTTCTGGTGTTACAACCGGTGGTGGCTCAACATTAAACCCCGAAACTAATTCAAACGCCCTTTCAGCAAAATCAAAAGGAGTACGACATGTTAAAAAAAATTGATATACTTAAAATTTACTCTTGTGAAACACTAGGGAACCTTTTATACCGATTGCTACGTTTGATTGGGGTGGGAAAGAAAAGTTAGAAAACCAGGATGGTCTACGCTTTCTTCTGTGCATCCATTTTAATTTTCTGCATTTTCTTATGACATTGGAGTATATACATTCTGTAAGATAAGAGATTAAAAAGAGGATAGAAATGAGTATAAGTGATATAAATGTCGATCGATATGACCGAACGACAGATATAGCTATTAAGCCAATATGGTAAAGTTATTATGTTATCTGTATACTAATCAGTAAGTCTTGGATTTCAGTCCCCCTCATGAAATGGTGAATAAAGTTATGTATATGACTGTATAACAAAACCGCAATTAAAAAAATTTACTAAGTAGTTTCTGAGTGTAGCTTCCAAGTAGCTTCTAAGTAGCTTATAAGTGGCTTCTTAAAAGTCAATTGACGTTAGGTTGTGTTTTTTTGATGCCATGATTTGTTATGGTGTTTTAGAGAATTTGTAGCTTAAGTTCGATAGACAATCTGAACAGTTGATGACGCCCACAAATCTATTATTTTCCTCCGCGAGACAGCTATAAAATTATTTAAAAAAAATTTGGCTTGGATAATGTTTTTTTTTTTTATAAACAGCCAAAGCGTTAGGTAGGAAAATACCTTTAGTGCTTGCGTGCTGCTTGGTTGGGATACGAAAGGATTAGATAAATTAGGAAAAAAAAAGTGAGATAGATTAGTATGGAATTAGTATTAGGAATTTGAAGAACAAAAGTATTAATATTTTCTTTAAACTTTTACAAATTTTAAGTTGAACGTGGAAACATATCAGAAGAAATATCATTCGACATTATTAAAGTGCGAACTATAAACGAACTTCCATAACCTACTTTATGCCATCTTCGGATTTCCACAGTGTAGGGGTGAGCATTTGCGGCTCTTCTTGTTTCGCGTTGGAATTGTTTAAGAATTGCATTTCTTTAATTTCTGCTGAGCATGATGTGTTCACACCCACGAAGTATCTATAAAACTGGAAAAGTGGTCCGACTATACGTCGATGTCCAAGAGAAGTTAGGGATGAAATCAAATTTGGGTCGCCAATTAGACGAATGGTGCGATTTTGAACGCGGTCAAGGTAGCTAAAGGCTGTAAGAGAACCACCAGCCCAAATGTGTGAAATATATTCCATCTTAGGACGTATAAATGAATTATAGATATTAAGGAGCTCCAAAGGTGAAAGCTAAACGATATAAAAAATGTTGTCATTCCAAATCATTTTTTGTTTCAAGCACATGCCTAAAATATTTAGACTATCCGTGTTTTGCAAACACCTTGGAAGGAGTGATTAGGTTCAAATCCTGGAACTTTGCGTGAAATTAGACATTTTTGAGTTTTAAACGAGTTAAATTCAACTCTGTATTTTTTGCCCCTGTCAACCATTTTAGTGATTGAAAGTTCTTTGGAGTAAGTAATTTGTTGATGAAAATCAACAAGGGAGTGGGTGAAAGAACAGATCCTTGCATTTATATTAAATTTCACCAGCATTTATATTAAGTTTCTTAGACGTGAAGCAGTCTACTAATCGAACGATTCAAAAGGAAACATTCAATCCGTTTAGAAAACAGAGACCCTAGACCAATAGCTTGACATTTGGTTATTAAGGCTGCGCACTATACTCGATCAAAAGCTTTCGAAATATCTAAAGCAACAATATCCAGCTCCACCAGAATTATGCAAAGTGATATTGAGCTTTTCGCGCAAAGGCAAGTCATCATATCACCGGTAGACCGATGCGATCTAAAACTATATTGTCCATTTGAGATTACGCTTTTGCTTGCAAAATATTCCGAAAGTTTTTCATTAATTATAGTGTCAATAACTTTGGAGAGAATCTCGAAATATTAGCTATAGGTCTATAGTTCGTGTGAGAGATGTATTTATTAGTCTTTAAATCATGTTATGGTTTGAATCAATTATGATAATCCGTTGAGAATAGTAGTAGAGTATTTTCTATATATAGATACCAAATTCTATTTTCACTTCTTAACTGTTGTTAACTGTTACTTCTAACTTAATTTGTTATTTTGAAGTAGAAAAACAGTGTGTTTGGTTTTCCTCTTCCATTGCAAGTTTTGGTTTTTCTGATGTCTATTTTCAACTTAATTGATCTAATATCTCACCCTTATTTTCTTTCACATTTATATAACTGGTTTTTATACCAATAAGTGATTAAATTTATTTTCAAAAAGTTTTTTTTTAACTACACAAAAACTGGGTAATAAGTTGGTGACAATAATTAAAAGCAAAACGTAAAAAAAAATAAATAAAAACTTTTTATTGAAGAAATTAAAAATTTATAACAAAAAAAAAATATTGAAATTTTAATAATGAACTCTTGTTATACCTTTTAACGCTCTCGTTTTTTTCTCTATTTCTCTTTTCCTAATTTTTTCATATTATATACTACCACTATGGGTTCGTAACGGTCTGTTCATAAGATTGAACACTGAATATTAACAACACGACCATTTAATCATCATTAACATAGAAAAATGGTAACTTGAGTAAATTGTACCCAATTTTTCTTTATTCCATAATTTATTTTAAATATTTTTTTCTTTTCATATAATATCTCCATTTCTCTCTTTCTCTCTTTCTATCAATTAGAGAAGTAAATGATAAAAGATTCAAAAAGTTTTTTTTTTTTATTATTTCAAATTCATGAGTTAAATTTAAAAAAAAAAAATTTTATTTTCATTTTTTCACCTCAAAATGTGGTAGGTATAGTAGCATTTTTGGTTGATTGTGTGTTGGTATTAGTAGGTATATATGTATAACCAATTTATATTTATTAATGAAGGCCAACCAGAACCAACACCTGATGTTGGTAATGTTTAACATTTGTTGTGTTGAAATGTTGAATAGAAAAGGTAGGTCCATTAAATTTTCTCCTAAAAAAAGTTGTGCTCATATTTTATTATAAAAGAAACGATTTAGAAACATTTGTTGTACATTTGTTACGAAATAAAATATCTAAAAAAATCCTTTTTTTTTGGGTTCTATTTATAAATGAATAGTAAAAAAAAAATAAAAATAATTTTTGAAATGTTGAATTGAAATTGATTTAAATGAATTTTTAATAAAGAAATTGTGCTACAATTTCAAATTTCATTGAAAATACCTAAAAGATTGCCTATCCCAAATGGTATTTAATTTAGTGTTTAGAATATGTGACTAGAATATGTTGATAAGTTTAAATTGCTCATATGTATTTACTTACTCACATAATCAACCAAGATTAGTTTATAAAATTTAGATTACATAAATCGGAATGAGTATGCTATTCTGCTGAAAATTTCAATCTAATGAACCAATTTTGATTTCATTTACGAATAAAAATTGTTTACCACATGCTATCAGTTGCCAAAACAAAAAAAAAACGTATGAATAAATTAACCAACTGATTATAATAAAACTAGGATAATGACACAGTTTTATTATGTAAATGACTAATTGAATTATAGGTTCAAAAAGAAAATTGAGCCGGTTACTTTTATCCATGTCAATGGATCAAATACTCAACATTTTCGATATATTGTTGATAACCACTTCAAAATATGGGTTATTCTGATGGCTTGGTTAGGTAAACTAAATGAATGAAAAATCACTGACTAAAATAATGGTCATTTCAGAATCGTGGCAGGGCGAGAATTGGACCTACTTCCTTCTTTTCACATCTACATGATCTTGTATAGAATTTAAATTAATCAAGAATTCACATGAACGTTTGGTCTAGGTTCATTACATTTCGTTTTTGTAAATTTGCTTAAACTTGAAATTTTGTAATCAAAGCAAAGTAAAAATCGTTGCAAAATGGGTATCTCATATGGTTACATGACAAAATTGCATAAGACAAAATTACATAGGACAAAATTTCATAAGGCAAATTTAATATTTAATATATAAAAATATATCCCGTTATTTTCTATAATTAAATAAAATTTTCTCTTACTAAATTTTTGTATGGCATTTGATTGTGGCGACCGCAACAGACTATGCGACAAATTGAAAATTAGTTTTAAGCTATAATTAGAAATTACCTAACCAATAGAAGTCAGTATGTGGTAAATAGTTAGTAATGCAAATCTTAAATGCTTACCAATTTTCTGTGGTAGTACTAATTAGAATAATATACTTATTAATATTATTTATATAGAGAGCAGCGAAATATTTATATAGAGAGCAAATTAATTCACAAAATTGAAAAAAAAAAATTTTTTACTACCATTTTTTATTTTTTTTTAAATTTATAACTCAATAACGATAGTCTTAAAAAAATTTTAACATAATTAAAGCAAATTTAATTTCCTTAAAAAAGAAAAATTCTCGAAAGGCTATACGGCGATCAGTGTTTCAGAAGTTATGAGCTGTTTTGTCACTATACATCCGTTTTATTTGTACTAAATATTTTTTTAATAAACGAATTTTATTTTATTCATAAAAAAACAAATTTCATTTAATAGGTAGGTAAGGTACGCATGTCATATAATATTATGTGTATTGTTTTTTTTTTTAGAATTCACTTTACTTTTGTAACTTTCACTTACTTGTGTAACGTGCAAAATCTTTTTTTTTATGTGTTATAAGGACCCACAAATTTTTAAATTATGTGCATTTCAATTTGATACTAATCATATCATATAATATATTTTTAGCTCTGCTCTACGAAGTCCGGTTGTCATGAGTAATTTTTAGCTGATAAATTGGAGTTTAGAAAGAGACGAACATATGTGTGTATGAGGTGAGGGAGTAAAATTATAATATTTATATACCAATTTTTTATTATTTTTGCTACACTTCAAAATACATTTTTTAAATTGTCTAAATAGGAAATATTTTTTCATTTTATTTTTGTTTTAGTTAATTGTTTTTGTATTTCTTTACATATATTTATTTAATTTTTGACGTTCTAAGCACACAGAGTTCAAACCGATGATTAACCGATCGAATTGGAATGATACCACTTACACACACAAATAAAATTGCAATTGCAATTGTTGACATAATCTAAACCCTGAGAGCTGGCTTTTACAACATATTTTGTTAACTGCAATTCAATGTGAACACTTCCAATTACCGCGCGATCTATCCGATTCTCTATAATAATTTTATTATTGCATTTATGAAAAAGAGTTGGTTTAGATTAGTTAATATATAATTTTGTGATCAAATTTATTTAAATGATTAAACCGTGCGTGAGCATGGGACGTTCGACTAGTATTAATAATTTATAACATTATTAATAATTTATATACAAATTATATACATTATACAATTAAATAATTTATATACATTAAAAAAAAGTCGTATTGCATTTTCAGACCGCTTTAGTTTTCCTTATTTGTAAATTACTTACCTAAAAGTATCGTACTATTTATTTCTTCTTAATTTGTATCATCAATACAAACTATTAAACCTTCAATAACTACAAAGTAATTTTAATTTACTGTGATAAAAAAAACCAAAAATTAAATGAGATTTTGGTTGCCGCAAATTGAATTTTAACACGCATACATTATTTTTAACGGTTTTGTTATTGTAACAAAAACAAAAAAATCATTAAAAAAAATCTCTATATACAGGATGTGTCTCTCTATAGAATAGTATAAAATGGTACAGAAAAATTAAATGTCACAAGCACGAATTCAAATATCCTGAGAGATAAAATTTGTTACTTCTACCAAACGACAAAGGTCGCAATGAGAAAGATCTTTGACACTAAGTAGATAAGTAAGAGTAGAAAAATCAACTTCTTCTGCTTCAGTTGCATATCCACTACCGGATGTATCACATTTCTGAAGCTCTCTATATTGAAGCTCTCTCTGCGATCACATTTCTGAAGCTCTCTTTATTCTGCTTCTGTGCTGTGCGCTGCGCTGTATTGCCTGCGCATGTTTCTTAGCCATGACATTTTTTTTCTGTCAACACACCTTTTGTCTTCAATTTTACCTTGCAGAATCAGTTGCAGTATTCTAAACAAAACATATTTGTCATTTCGCATCATATGACCCAGATAAGTTGTTTTTCAGCGTTTGATTGTTAATACCAGCTCAAGGTCTCTACCTATTCTACTTGAAACCTATATTTTTATTCACTCGAACCTACTATTATTCACTCGATCTACCCATGATATCTTCAGTATTCTATTGTATCTGTTTCAAATGCTTCAAGGTTATTCATGGTCATTATTTTCAGTGTCCACAGTTCCACACCACCACCATATAAGAGTATAATCCACACGTAGCATTTAACGAACCGGATTTTTGTTTCGAGATTGATATTATGGTTATATAGAACTTTTTTTATATTTGAACAAAACAACTACGAGCATATTCTATTCAGCATTTTATTTCTATATCTGAGTTCCAGTTTTCATTTAGTCAGCATCCTTAAAACTGTAGACTCATTCAATTAAGGTGTTATTTGTGGTTAATGTTATAAAAATCAACTAGCTATGAAAATAATAGTAGTAAAAAGTCGCAAGAAACTGAAGTCAATCAAAAATAGTTTAAGAGCCAGCCTCACATCTGTGCTATAATTTCAAAGGCTGAAATAGACGATTTTTTTTTTAAGTTAAGCCAAACATTAGGCTTCAAACGATACCTTTATACCCAAATGCACAACTTGAACTAATTGACGATTGTAGAAAGAAAAATGTTCCTTTGATCAGTATAGAGATATATTGAGTAAATTTGTTAATATTACTCTTAAAATTTTGTAAATTGTACGTAGATATGTTTTTGTATTGTGGAAACATGCTTTTTGGAATATGGTTCGAAAAAATTTGATTATAAACGACAACAGTGACAACACTGAGTGGGGGTGGGCACTTGATTTGATTCATCCCTTGTTCCTCGACGAAAATGTTTAATGGATGGCATTAGGGTTTTTATTTCATCTGAACAATTGCCGATATCTGTGAGATATCTGTAAGACAGCAAAAAGTGCTGCAGACTGCGGATGATAACAGAATGTTTGTGGATTTTCACAAAATATTGTAGTAAACAAATTAAAAAAAGTAATCAAAAGTTGTATTTTTCATCAATTCAGTCTATCAATTTTTGGATTTACGAGTCCAACGACATCACTGATTATCACTGAACACCCTATCCTATTATTTTCTCTATACTATAACAGTGTCCAGCCAGAACATTAAATTTTTTCATTAACTTTTTTACTATAAAAATTTTTCTTTTCTCCTCTTCTTAATATCCAATAAAAATCTTTTCTGTTCATCCGTTCTTGAATGAAGAGATGATGGATTACTTACTTAAGTTTAAAGAGAAATGAAAAAATTTGCAATAAAGAATAAAAAAAAAAAAAAAATGGTATTAAATTTATTCTGTATATAACTATTCAAATAATAGTATGTAAGTAATGAGGTAAAAAAATTGTATAGAGAAAAGGATATACGAATGATATTTTGAAAAGAATTTCTGAGATCAGTTGGTTTAGTGGACATTGATTAAAAATTTTTAAAGTTTAAATGCTTAAACAAAAGTTTTAAGTTTTAATTATTAATTATTTATTCTTTCAAATTAATTAGAAAAAGTTTAATTACTTTTTAATACAATTTTTTTCAATTTTAATAACTAATTACAAAATTGTATGCGCAAATGTACAAATGATATAATTCGATGGATTGAAGTGTCTGCCTTATAAATTCCAGTTTCAAAATAACTATCGAATGTGCGGGAATGAATTGTGAGACTATAATCTTGAAGTATGTAGGTAGTAGATAGGTAGTAGTGTGGCCGTGAAATATCGACACACTTAAGAAAAAGAAGTCCATTGTGGTATAGTCACTAAATTCAAAGCAAAAACAAAACAGACGAGCTCCTGAATTTTAGTACATGAAAAATAACCTAGTAAGTTCAGAAAGAAGGCTCTTAAATAGATTTTTCTTTTATGATATATATCAAGGTAGTTGGACAGTTTCATTCTCTTCCTCATCTCTGCAGACTTTGGCAGAAGTTCAAGCCTTCTGATATGATTTGATGTACTAAGGGTTACTCTTTGGGCGTTTGTCGGCTTTTTGTAGGTTGCGAATTTTATTCCAGTATCTCTCTTAGATACCAAAATATCGAAGAATGGTAGTTGATGGTTCTCTTAAATTTCTGCTGTGAATTGGATGTTCTAGTGAATATGGTTAAGGTTGTTCAGGATCTGGTCTAATTCATTCCGGTTGATGATAGAGAACATGTCGTCTTACTTTATCCAATATTTCTGTAAATTTCTTTCTATGTGTAGTTTATCTTCTATCTTTTGCTTAAAGATTTCACTTATAAATGGAGACAGTGGATTCCCCTTTGCGACTCCTGTCTTAAGCTTTATAAAACTTTTCTTTGAAAGCGAAGTAATCCTCCATCATGCCTAGTAAGTTTTATGTATATAGTTTAACTTTTTAATTCTACTGTTGACTTGATTCTTGTTTGAATAGCCAAATTTCAGAGTCGATTAGGTGCCTCCATCCATTGGAATACTGTGGAATAAGGTTGACGTCGAATGAAACTTATACATCTTTTGCTTTGAAATTTTTAAAACTTTGCACTCTTTTAATGAATTACATGGAATTTTTAACCGATCTTGTATTCTCGTCTTTGTTCATTCTCTTGAATTCATTAAGAATTTTAAACAAATTTATAGGTAGGGGAGGAGTTTGCAGTGACTATTTTACCCGATTTGTGTATTTTAGGTAGACATTTAATCCTTGAGATAGACGGGTTAGGCATGCGCAGCTGTCTAGTTATTTTTCTTAATAACGAGGCACAATCCTTATAGGTTTTTTCAACTCTTCGAATTGATTCATTACAAATTTGTCACTGATTATTTTCTTTAGAACCTGTGTGTCGTAATCCGTTTTGTTTATTATAACCAATGAATTTGTTTTGTCTGCTTTCATGTAGTACACAGGTTTCACCTTTAATTCTTTTAAGATTAAAGACTCATTAGATTGAGTCCTTCTGTGGTTTACTTCTTGCGTTGTCATCCTTCTTATTTTTGCTTTTTTATGATCCGGGAGGTATTTTTTTGATGCATTTATGCCTATGATTATATAAAAAAAAAACAAATAAAAAAATATATTATAACTTATATAGCTTCTAATTAAATTTAATTACACAACTACACTGAAGAAGGCCGAAATATTGATATTTGTAAAAATAAACAAAAAGAATTTAGTAAAATAGAAGAAATTATGCGTTTTTCTTCGTTTTTTATATGTGTTTGGTCTTACTCTACTCATTACTAATTCATATTTAGAGTACTAAAGTAAGATCATAATTAATACAGCAACTGCATTAAAATGATTTCTGCTCGAATATGTGCAAGCTGTGTCATCAAAAAAAGTATTATGAATAACTTTAAATGGCTTATGAAACAGTGAGTTTACATTAATAAAAAACAAGATAGGTACTGTCATGTTATACGAAAGCCTTACGTCGCGATCTCTGAAAACAATTTCCCCCTTGCAAGTTATTCACATTCCTCTTTGGCATGCAACTGTTTTTTTGTAATGGTGCAGCGCGTAAATTTAGAGCCCTCCTCGTCTGAAAAACATCCGTTCCAGGCATGCACCGCGCTACGATTTCCTTCTTCTCGGAAACCCGACACCTTTGTTCGTTATGTAATGTATTTTTTTCCTTCCTTACTCCTCTTGGGAGCATAGGGCTTCCACTTGACATTTCCATCGTACTCAATTTCTAGCTGCTAATTTCACTTTCCGTGGTATGTTCCAAGACAATGTCAAATTTCATTTTTAATTTGTTTGTACTGTCAAAATAGGGGATTGACCTACTGTAGAAGACCACTTTGATAACTTTATCGACGACGTCATATTTTTCTGCAAGTTTTCGCTGCGATTTTATCCATTTTTAACGTTAAGATGCCTGACGTTACTGTATTTACTGTGTACGTCGTGTCACGTACTTTTGTCAGTACGTTGTATACTGTCAGTTTTGTATGTAATGTATACTGAGTGAAATAAATTGTTTATTACTCTTCTACACCATTTTAACAACATATCTAATTACTCTGTTTACAAAAAAAAACGTTTTAACAATTTCAATGTGAAAATATTTTAATTTTGAAGTTTTCATTTTAGATTACATAAGTTTTTGGCAATGTATATTGTAATTGAATTTTATATTATTAACTTTTAAAGACATATTTTTATTCATTTTTCAAAACAAGATATAAAAAACAAAAATAAAAAGAAAAATAATTTCCATTTCAACAATAAAACCAAATAAAGTTAAATCTTAATTTTCCTTTTTCATCTGTTTATTCATCTGAGCAAATTTAGTAAATTTATTTGTTCATTATAATAATATGTACAACGATAGCCACAATTTTTTTTTATTACAGTTAACATTTGCCAACTGACCATCTTAAATAAACATTTTCACTGTTTTATTCTTCTTCTTATTTTTCTTCTTTTATTCTAGTCCATCAGTTTCACTTAATAACCAGCATTAAAAATGAATAAAATTCCATTATAACATTTTTGCCTTCATTTTTTATTTCTGGGATTACGCATTATTAAAAATTATTTTGCATTTGGTTTGTGCTGATGGTTTCTGCCTATTCAAAACTAAAAACAATGAAATTATCTGTACCTAATAAAAAAAAAAAAATGTTTTCAAGGTCATTCTTTCGACAGATATTCGTACTAATCTAAATTGGTATCTTATTTTATTCTAAGTAGATATTAGGTAGAAAGTACAGCGATTGGACTGAAGTTCTATATTACAAGTGTTACATTTATATAGTAGGTGCTCGTATATTCGAATTCAAATAAAATTTGAGATCTAAGATTCAAAATATTTTTAGAAAGTATTTTAATATGGCTAAATTTCAATCTCTATATTAAAATTTTCATATTGCCTCTTCTGCAACATTTTAAAACCAATATGAAAATATTTACTCGACTCTGAATAAAATATTCATACAATTCTGAAATAATGGTTCAAAGTTGGGTACTGAAGTACGAAGAGTGGTTTTTTGAAAATTTCGACATAATGGTACCGTTATTTATCAAAGAAAGTACAATTGTATTATTGATATTTAGTTCTTTTTTTGGCGGGCCATATGTGGTATTATTGGAAGAATATTAACGCCTAGATCTATAGTGGTAGTACTCTTTACTAATTTCATCATATCTAATATACGTTACCGTTTTGTGTAATATAAGTGAGCACATCTACAAATTTATTTTCTCTTTATTCACTCGTGTGTGAAGGTTATTATTATAAGACTATTGTTGTAATAATTTCCGCGCAGGAATATATATCATGATTTGCTTTCAATGAGAAATTGATTCGCTTTAATTTTTTTAGGCTTTTGGGTAACAACTAATGGGTATACTGATAAGTGACTGTTTACTTTAACAAGGACGCAATACAATTGAAATTTGTTAGTACTAATAACCATTGAATTTACGGGAACACGTTTATGGAAGAAATAAAGTATATTCTCTGCGATTGTTTTAGTCTATGAAAAACTAATCTTAGGAGTTTAGGATGGTATATAGGGTTGACAATCTGACAGATAACTCAAAACGTCCTTTTCAATGTAGCGACAAATTTTTAAGAGGATTTGTGCTTTCCAATAGGTAACAATTCAATTCGTATTGTAAGTGAGCGTTGTTTTTCATGGATCGGACTAGTGTTGGGGCAATATGGAATTGCTGGGGCTTGTATTCTCTTTTAAGATAACTAACAGGTAGTAAAATAAAAATAAGAATATTCAACGCAAGTGTAAAATGCAACGCAAGTGCTTTCTTGTACGCTTGCGAAGCATGGAAGGTTTCTTTAAATATAACCAAGAAATTCCAAGCGTGCATCAGTAGATGTCTCCGGTGCATTCATCGGTCACAAACCATGTCCAACATAACGCTGTGGCAAAAAATTATGCAAAAATAAATAGACGTGGAAATCCAACAGAGGAAACGCCGTTGGATCGAACATACCCTGAGGAAACCTGAAAACAACATCGCGAAACAATGTTTCGAGTGGAATTCTCAGAGTACACGTCGCGTCGGAAAGCCGAGAAAACACTGTCTTAGTCGAAGCAAGTACTCAACTAAGAACGTGGCCACAATTGAAGAGGTTAGCCGCAGATAGGACCGATGGAAAAAATTTATTTCTTATTCGATGGAAAGAATTTATTGATTATTTCCACAGATGGGGTAACAGGACATTATATATAGTAACAATTAAGAATCTGATTGGTTAAGTTATAATAAAATATTTAAATTTAAAAATTAAGCAAAATTGAAGAGAAAGTGATAACTAATCTCTATCTGCGGAATTGTTGTTCCAAACTGAAGCATAAAACTGATGTTATACATGCGCATGGTTTAAGTGTTTGGACTGGATTCTAATGCTCAGTAAATTCAATTTAATAACTCCTGAGAAATTTTGTATGGTTCAATTGAATGATCATATGAAAATTAAGTCCTGTGTGACAAATTTACAAAGTACAGAAGTCAATATCCCCGTCAGTATTGTCATTTGGTTTTCTTCAATATTTGAGTATCAGCAGAAGAAATAAAGCAAATTATTTTCTTATACTAATAATGTACATGTTTTTATAGCTAGACGTTTCATACTTAAATCGAAATTTAGAAAATAGTTATTCAAGTGACAATACACTGCCACAATGTGATATTAGTAGTTGGCTCATCTTGCCTTTGCATAATTTTACTACGGTTTTAAATTTTTGTTTTAAAAACTTTTGGGAACATAAAATTTTACTTGAATGGCTTACATTTTGATAAAGTATACTAAAAGTATGCTATTGTTATTTTAATTTGTCCCCGCCAAGGATTTGAACATAAACTTGCCACATTGTTGGATTACATTACTTCTACGCGCTACTATCAATCAGATTATTGCTCAGTTGAGAGATTGTTGCTCAGATTATTGCTCAAATGAAGATTCAGCTCAGTTGTTATTCCTGAATTGCTTTTTGTTTTTTTTTTTATCTTGTATTGACTCTGAATATAATCTCCAAAGCTTTTATCGCCGATTTTTTTTTTTGTTATTCATTCTTTCCACCATATTTTGTTTAGATTATTTGTGTTATGTTTTTTAATCTTGATTGATGTTTTTCTTGAATATGGTTTATCTTTTTTTTATAATAATTATCTAGGCAACTATCACTATGATAATCTTTCTCATTTCCTGGTTTTATTCGTCAATTTTTTTTTTCTTTACTTAAAAGCATCACTTAAATAGTTAATGGAGGATATTAAAAAAAAAAAAACACAAGAACAAAAAAAAAACCAACTGAAATCCTTTTTTGTTGAAGAGACTCGAAATATAAACGAGAAAAATTCTTAAATTTTTTAATTTAAAAATTTAAGTTTTATCCAAAAATTGTTCAGTTTCAAAGAACACATTTATATGCAAGTGGTGGTGGTGGTGGTGGTGTTGGTGGTACTTGGAAGGGAAAAGTTCGAAACTGTATGGCTGATCAAGAAGAAATTGAAATTTATAGAAGATATTTATAGCCATATACTTTTGATAGTTGTTATCTTTTTACTGTTATGTAACTGTTATTATTATCATATAGAGTTAAAAAAAATAAAATTACAGTGAAGTAAAATTTATATATCTCATGAAGCTGAATATTAGTGGAATCAATCACCATAAATGATGATGAGAAAATATGTTTAATAAAGAAACCTTTTACGGCAACTTAAACGAATGTCTTGAGCTGTAATGCTTTTAGAATTAAAGCGATTTAGTTTGATATTGACATGCACAGCAAAACAAATTAGTTATCTACGTATATCTAGTCCGTTGAATTATTTATCTATTTCATTTATTTGCAACACATTGTACTTGTACATTGAGAAGACAATAGTGTGTTCATAGTGTTGCATATATTTTTATTTTTATTTCAATTTAATTTAATCTAAGCTAATACTTTTATTCTCTTACTTGTTTTCTAAGGACATTTTCTATTTCGAAACAAGCGTACTATAATAACTATTAATGAAGGCGCAGTAAAATTCATGCTTAATCTGGACGACGGTGATGCAACACTGACAATTATGAATACTGTTACCTGCTTTTTAACTGCCCACATTTTTTTACAACATGCAACTATGAACAAAACATCTTTTGTGTTGTGGAGACGAGACCACTACGAACACGCTTTAAGTCTCTGTAATATGTACATACATATACTCGTATATAGTAATTAAGTTTGAAGAAATGACAAATAGCTCAAATGGCTCAAAACTATTTTTATAGTGAATACAAACTAAACTAAACTAAAAATAGAATCGATATGAAAAATTATAAAATTAAAATCAAAATCATTAAACTTCACATTATAAAGATAAAAACGTAAATTGGTGCACACTAATATAACGAAAATTATTTATATAAAATTTTAAATTTGCTGAACCTTATTATATTCAAATCAAAATTTGATCATTTTTAACATCATTTGGAATTCCAGCGGGATGCAATTCTGATAAAGTAGGGTATATGACATGTCCTGCTACCAGCACGCTTTATTATTATAGCAATGGAAGATCTGCCAAATCAACCAAATTTTGTTATACAATGGTCGACACTTTCAATGGTGCTCATAGAGGAGTAAACTACACAACAGTAAGTGGTAAAATAAGTATTTTTATTGGCTAGTACTTGAAATGAAAATACACCAGATAGGTTAGTTTTCAGACCCTGCAAAGTAACGTAAGTCTAGTGTTAACAACAAAATTCAGGTTTCTATCATGCTCGACAATATCATTTCCATTTATTCTATTTATGGGATAACCTACCGTTAGTTGGAATTGTTTCTGAATAAATAACACGCGTTTGTAATTTAAAATATATTAAAAAACCCCTAGCTGATGCATGCAAATCAATATGCAAGAAGGCTAAAAAGATTTCATCCATCAAACTTAAAAACAAGGTTTGTTTGTTGTTCAAAAATATATTTGATCACATAAGCATATTGATTTTCTTAGTATGTATTATTAAAATCCAACCTTCCCATAAACTCACGCTCATCTACCAGTATTATACAAATTACAGAATCAAAAAATCTTCAAAATTATATCATTTGCTGCTACCTTACTAGTGCTTACATTTTTTTTCCAACGAAAATTTTGATTGAAAATAAATAAAACTCTAAGAATAGAATTTCAGAAAAGAGTAAAAGAGAAATCAAATCAAATATTTTGAGAAAATTAATTTTTCTAATCAAAAGAAAATAAGAAAATAGAAAAATAAAAAATGTTGAATCAAAATTATCCTGGAATATAATCACGTACACTACCATAGCACAGCATTTTTGGTAGATTCGTTTTTGTTTTTTTCATTTTTTTATTTTCTCCTACTTGTATTAATTTCACTTAACATGTTATTGTGGATTTGAATGGTAGAAAGAATGTATTGGCGATTGGGTACTAAATATAATGTGCTGTTATCAACAAATCGGAAGTATTGCTTTTGATTCTGAAACATTTTCACCAGAATTGCTTCACCCATATTTTGATCTTATGGAAATAATAATTTAGGCCGAATTATAAAGCTTAATTTTTTTAAAAAATATTTTCAATTTTATAAAGAAAATATGATAAACCCTTTGACGGACTCTTAAAATTTTGAAGGATCACTCAGAAACGCACTTTTTATAATTAAGTTAAAAATGAATTTTGACCTCTAGGGCTAATGTCACGTTTGTTAATGGTTCTAAATAGCCAACCTTGGCCTTTTTTGATGGGGTGGAGGGGAGACGGTATATGTCGTCATTGCGTTCCTGAACAAAATATTACTCTTAGTAAGCAAATGACGGTATTTACCGTTCTGACGTTATTAACTTAATTGATCATGAACATCACTTTCAAGCTCTGAATCGCTTTTATCTTCATCTGAATTTTATCTTTCAATGCCAGGATTTACATATGGGGGATTATTTCCAAATTCCCCATCATCACTGGAAAAAATTTTTTCTGACTCAGATTCAGAATAATAATTAGACGTTATCTCTTCACCACTTTCTTCTTCAAATAATTCTAATATGTTTTGTAGTTCTCTTTTGTAAGGGTCCATTTTACTGAAACATACTTTGCATTTAATACAGTAATTATACACTATACCATGAAATAAAACAAAAAAACAATTTTACAAACATTTTTAAATTTGAACACCGTCGTCAATCATGCTTACAACTGGACAGTTTATGCACTACTAATTTAATTTGCATGTAAATAAAACGGCATTTAAATTGGTGTTATTTAAAATAGATTACAGCTCTCTGTCTTCTATACCCGTTGATATTACAGTAATAAAGATTTTACGTTGATGCTACAATACATACTAATAAAAAAATTTCTTCTCCATAAATCCTCTAGTCCGGTGCTCGTCGGCGTTAGATATATCCTATGATTCAGAACCGTGCAACTAAAATAAAACAGCCTATACAGATAGGATTATATAGGGTTATACGATATGGTGTAGTGAGTATATTATTTGATTATTCATTAGAAGATCCCGCGTTTGAATCTGGCTCAAGACGTGAATTTTGGGAAAAGATTTTTTAAAATTATTTTGTCATAAAATTGGGTTCGTAGTAAAATAAAATGGTGCTTTGGGCTATTGTAAAGGCAAACTTATTATTATTCTTATCTAAGCAAATAAAAATAAAAGAATTAAAAATTAAATTAAAACTAAGCAATTAAAAGTATTAAGCATTCTACAGAAAGTAAAAGAAGAATTATCAAAATAAAAAAAGAAGCAAAGTCTAATTGTGTGTGCTTCTAAGTGTGACAAGACTGTATGACAGATAAGGCAAGGCGGTGTTAAAAAGTGTATTTCTGCTGAGGGATTTTGATCTTGTTTATTTGGCCCAAGCTAGTATCTATTAGCCAGCAGAATTCTATATTCAATTTTTTCTGTCATATTATCCCCACTTCTGTTTATCATGCAACCAAGCTAACTTTCAACACTTAAAGCTGAATATTTATATTATTTATTTTTTTTTATTTTTAGTTTTCATTTATATTATATCTATTTAAGACTAACATAAAAGTACATTTTTATTATCCGTTCTTTGTATCGTATATTCATTTCTTTATTCACTACACAAGGGTTAAAAAGAGTTTGACATTAAAGCAAAAAAAAAAATATCAATAAAAACAACAATAAAACCGATAATAAACGATTGAGACAGATAAAATGTAATTGTCATCGTGTTCAAATAGATACAATCCTATATTGGATACAATACAATCACTTAAATAAACATAAAAACAAAAAAAAAATATATAATTAAGTGAGAAATTAGAACATTTATCCAAAAAAAAAAATAAAGATAAAGATTAAGAATATGTGTATATAAATGTACATTATTGTCTATGTCTATTATAATTTTATCCTTATAAAAGGATGGTTAATTTAATAGATTAATTGGTATTTATCAGTTCAAACATCTTGTATCTGAATGGACATCTGGAAGATCAAAGAGTACTAACATGAATAAAATGAAAATGGGTCAATAATTTTTTTTCAGAATATTTTAAAGATAAATTTTTATTTTAGGATATTTTATTTTTATTATTGCAGCAATTTAAACTACAAAACAAGAATATATAAAGGGATTACTTAAAGCTATAATTAAAATGAAGAGCGCTCATGAACAGTCAATCCTGCTTAAAATATTTAAAACAAATTCATTGAACAGAACCAATGAAATACTTTAAAAAACAAGTTGGATTTCGTCTAAACAGATCAAGGGAATATAACGGTACAACAAATTGCAAGATATTAGTTTCAAAGTCAACAAAGCAAAACAGGTCTTTGCACAATTTTGACAATGCCGATTAAAATTAAAATATTTAATTCAAACATTATCATCGATATTGGCTGCGAAATGGGGTTGGTAAAAGCCACAACTCAGAAAATTTAATAAAAAATAATCAGAAAATATGGTTATCAACCCGAGTAAGCAATTAAGACCAACATAAGAGGAGTAATTTATTATAGTTTAATTTTAATTAGCAGTAAATTATGCTTTTGTAAATTTTCCAGAGTTATAATAGAGCTGGGTTATGTAATTGAGGCAGTTATATTTCAGAGCCAGTAGAAATAAATAAAAAATTTATGAATTAACCCACATTGAGAAAGATTATTCACAAATCTATATCCCCAGGTTTTGTAATGGATTCCTCTAAGTAACAGGCAGAAAATTTTTCCAAAAAATAGTTGAAGAAAATCGGCACAAATTGCAGCCAGCATCGGGTTGGGATATTTGATTAAGATCAAATCAGATATTAGTATGACAACATACTAAATTACGAAATTTTGTTGAGGTTTTTTAATCAAACTGCAGTTAGCGATTTGGCAATTGAAGAAATTTACGTTTTTTTTGTATATACTATAACCAAATAATTAAGTTGAAATACAAAAATGTATAGTTTAAATTGTCATAAGAGTTGGGGAAAATATAGAAAAATTTGAGTAAGGTTGATAAGATATTACAAATAAATTGTTTAATGTTCATCTCTAATCTATATAATATAGAACAAATAGGTGTGATTTGTTACTTGATGATTATTTCTAATTATCCTTTTAAGGCTCACATAATATAATAATATATATATATATTTATGTAGATATGAAGAAAAGGATATGATGAAGAAAAAATAAATTATTAGAAATATAATTTTGAAGAAAAATATTTTAAATTATTTGTATCTAGACCATAATTTAATTAATAGAAGAAAATTTTTACATTCGATAGATATTAATCTGAAGGATTATAGAAATTTATTTATTTATAGAAAAAATAAATTTTATCTTAATGACATTTTATATTTAATTATAAGAAAGGACAGTTTTCTTATTATTAAATATTATTTTTTATTTTTATGTTTTTACAAAACTTTGATTTTTGGTGTTAATAAACATTGGGCCCTACAAATTTTTGGATTTATTTTTTTTTTCATTATTTTTTATTGAAACTCAATTTAGAATTTAATTAAGAATCATTAAGAGAATATCCTTGGAATAAATCATTTCTTTTTTTTTTTTACATTAAATATCGTTGATTGACATTGAATCTGACTGTAGGGTTTCTTAGTCCCTAATTTACTTAATTTATTGTGATAATTTAATTCTGTTTAAATTTTCGAAATAATTTATTTTACTTTTGAATACATCAAAACGAATGGTTATGTATAATTCTTTGAAATATCTTGAAAATTTACAAAAACTATATTTTTATTTCCAAATTCAGTGTAAATATTATAATTTAAGGTAATTAAATGGATAAGGTTTTGATTGAAAATGAAATGTTATGTGATGATGGTGACAGTGTTATTGTGTCTCCAGTTCTAAATAAATCTTCTCTACACCTGTCACGTTTTTGTATAAGAACTTTAACTTTGGCAAAAAATTTTCCATGTTGTGATTGCTTCCAGAACAGTTATTTGGCTTAGAATGGAAAAAATAACTTCATTCTGAAAGAATCTACATGTCTATTTTGACCAACACCACACCACTGTTATATCCCATAAACCAAAAGATATAATGTAGTTGCAAATCAATATTTTGCTCATTACTAAAATACTGACATTATAATAAACTAGTTTTTTTTAGAGTGTTCTAAGAATTAGCGACTCTGATGTCTTACGCTACAAGTAAAGTAAGTAGGAAAGTAGGAAGTAGGAAAGTAAAGGGGCTATTTAACTTGATGTGGCTAATCCAGTTGCTATTCAAAAGACTATTAGCAGAAAGTTGTGCTTTTTTAAAGTGAGTCGATGTGCGCATAATTATTTTCTTTAAAAATAATTTTAATAGTTATTCGTTTCAGTAGAAGTAACGTGTGTGGCTGAGGAAGTCAATCAGATAGAACTCTTACTTGTAATATATTTAGAATACAACTCCTGGACAGCAGAGAATACAAGATAATGAAGAAGCAGATATCCTTGTATAAACAGGTGGAATTAGTTAATTCTTAGAACCAGAACCAAGCATTTCTCACTCAAACACAAGGTAGGTAGGCATATTCTTTGTGATGGGAAATTACTCTCTTCTAAATGGGAAATTACGGAAACTAATATCATATGGGATAGTTGCTAAGATTTATTAATTGCAGTCTAAAGTTCATATTAACCTGGTAAATCAGGTAATAAGGGAATATAGATTATTAACTCAATAACAGTATTTACCAAAGACATAAACCTGCAGTTTTAAGGAATCAAACGGGGATCTAAAAAATATTAGACCTCTCCACCGTAAAACAAAAAATTATTCGTAATAACATACAATCTTTAAGTTTGGCTGACAGCGCCGATCATAGTGAACAACTACCGGCAATCGAAGTCTTGAAAGAGATAAATTAGGGACATAGGGAAAATATAAATTAGGCAGAATAAAACCAAGTACATTCAATAAACAACAGTATGAGTAAAGTAGCTGCCAACAAATATGGGTTGTCTTCTTATAATAGTATTATATTTCCTGAGGAGGTTTGAAGTGGAATCGAACTTAGTAAAAAATTACTGTAAAATTCATGTTTAGGTTCGATAGCTTGGGTAGTAATTGTTACAGCATTAATTAAGTTTTCAAGAAGGCATATCTGATACTTAACCTTTTAATTTAAAAATCAACCAAAATATATTTTTTCACTTCTCAAACAAGCTGAACATTTCTTCCGTTAGAAAATATTCGTATAAAAATCGTGGAAAAAGAGCCCCTGCCAACGATTGTAGTAAGATTCTAGTAAGAAAATACAATCTTCAACTAAAAATCCATGCTCTAAGCAGATTTTAAACCTGTACAAATGTAATAAAACTTGAGATCACCAGTGGATGGGAATCTGCCAGTAATCGAATTGAATTGAAGGACATTCTGGGTTGTCAAGGATATCAGACAATGTTGTCCACCTTGAAATATTTGACTTCTATATTGTAACATCCACAATAAAAATTCAGTTTTATTCTTTAACTATTTTATAGTAAAAAAAATATTTAATTTTAGCTTTTCTACTGTACCGTTTTCCGAAACGTGAAGAGAATAACAAAAAAAAAGAAAATTATAAAAAGTCATTCCCAGTACATCAGTACAAAATGATGTGACATTATTGATGAAAAAGTTGTAACAATATTATTTTATTTTCTTATTGAAAACAATAATTTTCATCTCATACTACACTTGTTATCCAATTGTACTGGTATATTTGTGATTACATATTTCTATTGCCGTCTGTATAACACACGTGTACCTCCTTCAGAAAAAAATATATAAATTACCTGCATCATCTAGTCAATTGGTTTTTTTTTTGTTTTAATTTTTATTTTCCTATCCTCATCTTTGTAGCTATAAGTAATAACCTGATTGTCATTGTTTTTGTCCTGTAGATATGATTGTACAGTAACTTTCATATTATATTTATGTGACACAGTAAAGTTTTTATTAAATTTTATTATGATGTATTTTTAGCAAAAAAATTATACCTTATCACGTTTTAAAGATTCAAGTGAAATATTGTACATATATATAAAACGTAGTCATATTTGCAGGTTTTGTTTTTAAATACTCATGGTATGAACTTTTATGAACAGTATTTTTATATTGTATGAAAATCTCGATTTGATTTGTTTTGGAATCTGATACAGGTTTTATGTGGCAAAATGGAGTCCTTGTAGAAACGTAAAGCATGCAATGGTAGCTTAAACAGCTATATCTGTTCATCCAGATATTCCAAATTATATAATTTTTCTATTTCAAATTTATTTACGTTAAATTTGAAATTTGTTTCATTTGAATGACCATTATAGACTGAGAATTAATTGGCTGTTCGGTTTGTTAAGGCTTTTTATAAAACTCTTTACTGTTACCCAGAACTGGGAAGAAAATTTTCCTACCTGAAACTGGAAATTATATATATTAAAATTAAATTGAATTAAATTAAATTAGTGTTGTTGATAGAAGCTATTGTAATTATTAGGCCTATCCTAACATCACTCCATAGTAATGCTTAAGTAGAAATAGTTTTTAGTTTGACAGCGTTTTACGTTTTGGAAAAAATTTATTATATTTTTTTATCGTTTCACAGACTGCATTGCACATAGGTTGTTATTGATTATTGATTTTATTGATTTACAAAGCTGTGTAGATTTTTATTCACTTTACACTGTACACCTGTAAAAAAAGTTCGTTTTGAATTAAACTTGTTTTCTTTCGATATTTCTATTAGTTTTGCAGAAAATTTGTCTGAGTGTGAAGGCGGTATAAGATTTTGACCTACTTGTAAAAGATTTTGACAACCTTATTGTGTTTTTCCATCATAGTTTGATTATGTTTTAAGCCAGTCTTTCAACGTTGTTTGAATTGTAGATATTGGAATACCAAACAAATTACTGGTCGTTTGAAGTTGGCTTAGGAGTTTTTCTTAGTTAAGCCGATCGCAATTTCATTGGTTCAATAATATTGTTATCCGGTACCAAAATGAGTTTTACTCTGTTTTGTTGTGCTATTTGATTGAGGATAATGACAGTCTTAGGGTAATGACAGGGTTAGATTTTATTGCTTGACTATTCTAAAGAATATATTTGTTTTGGTTCCTGTAGGTAATTTTCTTATTTAGAATCTGAATAATTGAATCAATGACTCCAGCTTATTTTGCGCTGGTTTTTGGGCAGTTATTAAGAGTAATCAGATTTTCTAATCACTAATCTTTGGTACTTTATTTAATTATTAGTATTAACATCTCACCCATAGTTCAATTACATGTATTTATACTTGGAATACTGTCCAGTTAAAAGCAATTAAAATTTGAAACGTATGAAACGAAATTTAAAATGTATTTGAACTACTCACATATTATTTATATCCATTGTAGACAAGCAAAAAGAAGTATGAAAGAAAATCAGTTTTCCCTCCCTTCCTTAATTAGTACTGCACTGCGAAAAGTATATAAAGAAAAAATATTTAAAAAAGAAAGCATACACAAACAACAACCAAAAACGTTTTGTAGCTTGTAGCACACAATAAAATTAGATCTAAAATGAATTTATTTTTCCACGAATGACTAGAATTGTGATGAGACGGCGTATTTGAGTTGCGGCATTTCTAATTTATACTTAATAATATTAAAAAAGTAAAAAAAAAATAATTTTATCTTTTTCTACTGTTGTTGCGTAATGAAAATTTGTTTTTACTTTTGTTTTTACTTAGTCTGTACTTTGAACCTATTTATTTTAATTGACTTTATTTTAATCTATCTTAAGTTGAACGTCCTTAATTGTAATTGACGAAATACTTTCATCCCCCTGACTATATTTTGAATTTTTCATTTAAAATTGTGATTTTATTTTATCATCTGAACCTAGTGGGTCCTAATACTAGCGACGGCGGATGACAATAGCATTTTCCTTGCAGGAAAAATTATATAAAATTATCGAATTTAAACGGTAAATAAAAAATTGAGAAATAAATTAGAAAATATTTACTGTTATGCAGTTGTGTAAATAGTCCTTTGTTAACTGGAACAACCTCTTTCAAATGTGACTAACGAAGAGCAGTTATAGAAATAATGAAATTGTAATAATAATGTCCCAACGACCAATTACCCCTCCCGTGCCGCGCACGCGGGGAGTCACCATTCTCATTATTATTATCATTTAGCATATGACTAGGAGTGTCGTATACAAGGTCATCATAGTGCTTGGAAGAATAAAACTATTCGTATTAAAAGTATAAATAATAAATTAAGTTATTCAGTATGTAATACTGTGACGAGCATACACTCAATGAACTTTCATTAATTAAACTTTGATATTTACAAGCACGTGATAACCCTTAATGAAGAATGTGTTAGTAAGGAGAGAATTGGGTCTGGAAATGCTTAAAACAAGCATGCAAAACAAAAAAAAAGGGGGGAAATTAGTAAACACGATTAAGGAAATTAATAATTAGTAATAAATTGATACAATACTAAAAACAAACAAAAATAAAATCCATAAACGGAAAAAACGATTAAAAATCTAGTAACTTTGATTTGCCTTCCAACATGTCAAGGCAAATCAAAGAACAAAAATCAATAAGCAATATGCTCACAAGTCAAAAGTTGAAGCAATTTAAAATTTATTGTTTACGTTACGCAACATTCTTGTAATTGGCTCATTCTTTCCATAATCCGTGCGATAAAACTTTAAACGAAAGAGGGCAGAATGCCTAAGAGAACAAAAGTTAATGTGTTCTAAAATACCAACATAGTCAACTGCACCTGAGAGAATTTGGTGTATAAATATAATATCAGCCACTTCATGACGATTAAAGAGACTTTGCAGACCTAGAAGTTTAAGGCGGTCTCTGTAAGGGGGTAAGTTATATGGGTCTGTCCGAGAAAGACCACGAAGAGCGAAACGAACGAATCTACGTTGAACAGATTCAATCCTGTTTATGTGAACTTGATGAAAAGGTGACCATACCTGAGACGCGTATTCAAGTAATGGTCTTACCATAGTCAAATATAAAGCTCTGGTGACATATGGGTCGGAAAATTCTTTTAACCATCTTTTGATAAGCCCAAGAGCTGAATTAGCTCTACTGACAATATTATCTACATGAGATCTGAAATTTAGCTTGGTGTCTAATAGAATACCTAAGTCTTTAGTGGATGTGACATTAGAGATAATAACGCCGTTAATACTATAATAACGCGCTGATATTGCCGTTTTACGGGAAAAGGTGATGCTTTGGCATTTGCTAGCGTTAAGTGCTAGGTTATTATTACAACACCAAATAGAGAAGTTATTAACGTCACTCTGAAGAAGAGGAGATTCACGTGGAGATGAGATTTGTATAAATATTTTCATATCGTCAGCGTACACTAGAATGTGAGAATTTTTTATAATATTATGTACATGGTTTATGGTTAAAACAAAGATCAGAGGGCCTAAGTGGCTACCTTGTGGGACACCCGATTTAGCAGTGAAGGGATCTCAAATATTAGACCTAAAACGGACGTGATACACTCTGTTGCATAAGCATGAACTCATCCAATCTATAATGAGAGGTGGAAATCCGAGAGCACGAAGTTTAAATAAAATAACACTATGGGACAATTTATCGAAAGCCTGACTAATGTCGGTAGCAATCGAATCCACGTCTAGCCCCTTTTCCATGGAGTTGAGACTAAAAGAGACTAATTCGGTTAGATTAGTAGTAGTGGATTTCCCTTTAAGGAATCCATGTTGAAAACAGGATAATAATGGCTTACAATAATTAAAGAGACAGTCGTATACAATACTCTCGAAAAGCTTAGGAATACAAGATAATTTGGCAATGGGCCTATAGTTATTTATTTCAGCCTTACTTCCTTTCTTATGGATCGGAGCTATGAAAGAAGTTTTCCATATACTCGGAAAAATTCCTGGCAAAGTTCAAAACCGCACTACTCGTCTTATAGGCGACATAAATGTGACCTCATTCCCTTATACCACTTGGTCATCGTCGTATTGTTGGAGCACTTTCTCTATTTTATAGATATCTACTTGGTGTTGGCACTTGTTCCGAGGAATTAAAGTCACTTTTTCCTCCTCTCAAGCAATTTCGTCGCATAACACGAGAGGCATCAAGTGCCCACCCTTTCACAGTGAAAATGCCGAGATGGTTTGAGTCCGATTATGGAAATTCTTTTATAGTAAGAACATCTCGATTGTGGAATCGTCGTCCAATCGAAGCATTCCCAATGAGAGAAGGATTTTTTTATTTATGATTTACAGAAATTTAAGACGAATATTAACAACATTGTTCGTCCTTTCCCACAAAACTTTTCTTCTTCCTTTTTCTTTCCTTTCCTTTAACTATCTTTTCTTTTTTCAAATGGTCAATGGTACGCAAGTACTCAAAGGTTCACAACCTAAGTTTTGGCTATAATATATAAAAAAAAAAAAACAAAAACGTCATGGATTATGTTGAACACGCGATTACCAATTATCCACGGAAAAAACAAAATTTTGTCAAAGGCAAGAAAATTTCAAAGACATTTTAATGAAAGAAAAATAATAAAATAAATTTATTAAGTTTTCTTTCAAACGGTATGCAACTAAACAGTACATACTTTAAATAATTTTTCATGAAATATTTAAAAAAATATGAAAATTTATTCAATTAACTTTTAAAATTTTATTATATTTTTGTTGATTGGTACTTTGATTCAATTTCAAATGATGATATGATACAAGACCAATTTCAAAAATGGACAATGTCTTATTATTTTTTTTTTCTTACTCTTCATTTCTTTAGGATATTTTTAAAAATATTATTTATAAAAAAATAAATTTATTATCCAAAGGATATTTTCGTAATATTTTCTTTTGGAAAAATTTAAAACCAAATCAAAACTTAAAGTATAAATAGCACCCACAGGACCTTTAAATCCTTTAAAAGAATAATATACAAAAGAGAAAACCGAAAATAACAATAAAGTTTGGAAAAGTTGTTTTTTTTTTTGTTTTACTTTTTTTTTTTTTTGTCGATTATTTTATATCCTATAAAATAAATTTTCGTTATTTCCTAATGCTGTAAATAATTCTGAACGAAATAAAAAAAAAAAAAAAAAAAACAATCGAACGAATTTAATTCAATTATGATTTTTCATCTTCAATTTTCATCTCATATTTATTTAAGTCAAGGATCATCATAAGATAAAGAATTTTTAAAAAGTTTTAAACAGAAGGATTCTAGCACTATACTTGTACCTATGTACATAATATAAATTGAAGAATGAGTTGCTGTAAGTAGACATAATAATATACGATATTTATGGGCTACGTTTATGTAATATACAGGGTGTATCTACATGTTTTTATTGTTCATGCTAATATTTAAATAAATAAAGAGATTAGTCATTAGCAAAAGCAGTGTTTTACTACAGCGTAAAAAATTGAATTAAGATTTGTTAAAGCTTAAAAGCTTATAATTGTGTTATTAAAAAAAATAATAACAACAATATGGACCACAAATTCAAAAACCAGCTCCAAAATTCAAAAGACAAGTAGTTGTTAATGGACAATTTAAAGAAATTAAATTGGATGATTACAAGGGGAAATATGTTGTTGTTTTTTTTTCTCATCTTGATTTTACATTGGTTTGGCCAACTATTGAATTTGAAAAAATTAAATGTCATTTGATAGCATGCTCAACTTATTGAGCATTTTATACATTCACATTTTATTCATTGGATTAGGTGAACTTAATATACCATTATTTAGTTACTTACTTAGGTGGCCAACAAACCATGTAGGTTCTGGGCCTAACTCATCAACGTCCTCTATTTTTGATGCTCACGGTCCAGTTGAAGATGCGAAATTGTTTTAAATCAGCCGATATTTCGTCTCTCCAACGAAGGTTTGGTCTGCCCGAAGCCTTGTATCTTCGGGTCTGGATTTGAAGATTCTCTTGGTTGAAGCATTTTCGTACTTAACATTTCGAACTTAATATACCCATACTTGCTGATAAATCAATGCAAATTGCTAGAGCTTATGGTGTACTTGATGAAGAAAGTGGTAAACCATTTCGCGGTTAATTTATTATTTATCCAAATCAAAATTTAAGACAAATCACTGTTAATGATTTACCATGGAAGAAGTGTTGATGAAATATTTAGATTGTTGCAAGCATCCCAATATGCGGATGTGATACAGGATGAAACATGTATTTGGAAACAAGGTTCTAAATCAATAATTGATTAACCAAAAATATCTAAAAAATATTTCAGTTCCGTTCACTAAAGGATAATATGATGAATTTTTGAACAATTTGAAGTTAATTGAACCAAAAGAAAATCAAATCAAAGATGAAGAAATATGTAAGGTGTATTAAGAAATAATACTTTTAAGCTTTATATATTAAAATACATTTCTTTTTTTATTTTAAATTGAAATAAATTGAAATAAAGGTATACAAATTTTTTTTAGCCAAATTTGGTTTCAAACAATACCCTTAGATCCAAATGAATAGTTAGTATCAGTAAAGGATTGGAGAAAGGAAAATTTTCCTATGATTAGTAGGCACATTTTAAAGGAATTTATTAATATTTCTCTAGAATTTTTGGAGGTTGTAAACTGAATATATTTCTGCACTGTGGAACACATTTGTTGGACTATGGTTCATATTCGACGAAATTTGTAGTAACAAAGGAGTTTCCACAGCCAGTTTTGAGCCGTCTACGAATAGCTTATCCAAAAGAAAAACATAGTTATTTAAATATAATTTTGTTAAATATCATGTGAGGCTAGATTCAAATGAAAATACCTGATAAAATGAATACAACTTTACATGATGTTAAATACAACTATGGAGTAAAATTAGAATTTATTTTGAAGTATAAAAACGTAATAGAAATCAAATCCATACAATTTTTTTAAAAATTTATTTAGTATTTCGCGTTAGAGTAAATTTTTTAAAATATAGCTACGCTGGTTTTTTCGAAAATTAATAGACCTAAGATGAAATCCACACAATCTTAAAATATAAAAACGATCAATTGTAACTTTTGGAAGACAAAAAAAGTCCTCAGTAACAAAATGTCTAGTAAAACGTTATTCCTAAAGACAAAATTCTCAAAGAAAAAATCCCTAAAACAAAACCCCCAAATACAAATTTTTATTTTGTGTAGCTTTTGTTGAATACGATGGGTAAAAAAGAAAAATTTTCCAGAGTTGGGAAATATATTTGTTTTGCGTAAACGCTGTTGGGTATATACAATAGAAATAATAACCCTACTGGAAATTTTGTCTTGGATATTTTATGGTGGGGACCTAACCCAGAACTTGTTATCGACAAAATAGCTTTGTGATTTATAATTTTTGTATTAAAGAAGAATGATTTGGCAGAAAAACGTAAAAAAATTAACTAGCAAATGTTAAGACTTGAATAGGCTATAAAAAAGAAAAGTGAGAGCTCGGCTGTTAATGGTATGCACAACAAATCGTCCATTAAGATTTTAAGCCTTTATATTTTATTTCTAATTAATTAAAGGTTGTCATTAGAGATAATTGTTTTTTTTTTATTATTGTCTAAAGAGTTTTCAATTCACTATAAATTTAAAACATTTCCGATTTTAACTATAAATAGTATAAAAAATTAAAAATAAAAAACAAATTATAGAAATTGTGATGTCTAAAATGTCTATTCTATAAATTTGGCAAAACTATTTATTATTAAAAAAAAATAGATAATGTTAATACTATATTTAAAAACGATTCTATTATTTTTTTGTTTTTTAGATAAGATGAATTTTCTTATTTTAAGCTTATAGCCAGCTTATTGTCATTGTTAAATGTATAAAGTTATTTTGGTAACAATTGTTCCTATTTCAAACTATTTTGAATCAGCTATAAAAAAAATTTATCTGACTAAATATGTTTTAGGTTTTAAATGAAATAAGTCACTAAGTTTGTTTCACATTTCAAATCTATTTTTTTGTTAATACTACAATTAATAATATCATTTTATTTAATTTAAAATATTTATTTATTTTATTTTTTATATTTTTTCGGAATAAATTTAAATACTTAGTCAAGAAGGGTATAAAATAATAATTACTGGATATAAACGAAAACAAATATCAGAAATTTTATATAGAAAATCAAAGCAGGATAACCGAGGATATCAGGATTTGAATGCATCAATTAGCCATCATTCCAAATTTATATATATATAATAGCGTAGAAACAAATACTCGTAACACAGCATACCAACAGAATACGTCAACTTTACTGTGAGAATTTCAATTCAATTAAGAAAGATTCAGTAGATGGTTGGGAACTATTTGACATTCTTCAACTCTTTCGTTTCGCCATTTCTCCTTGGTTTTATTCTACAATGCGTTTAAAGCTCATTTCATGGACATTTTTTAGTATCCTTTACATTTATAGAATGATCTTATCAATAGTGTGCTGGTAATAATAATAAATCAGTTTTTCATATCTCAGGCATAAGTTTTCAGATTGTGATAATCACGATATTATAATAAATTTTCTAACATAATTTCCATTTTTAAATTAAATTTAGAAAAAATGATTTTTTTAAAAGTGTATGTGCATGAGCATGATGAATGTACAAAAACTGCAATATTTTTTTTTTTTATAAAATATTACTTAAACGTGACCGACCATTATTATTAAAAATTTTTTAAAATTGAATGAATAAAATAATAAAAATATAATTACACTCTTAAATTCAATTTATTAATAATATTTTAATGGCCTTTATTATAATTTTATATTCTAAAACCACTTAAAATATTTTTAAAAATAAATTCTAACGACAAGTGAGAGTTATTCAAGGATGCCTATTAAAATTTATATTATAGAAATAAATATTTTATTTTTTATTTTAATCCTATTTCAAATATTAAAATTTAAATCATTGTTAAATAAGTGATTTTGCAAATCTATATATTTTTTTTTTAGATTTTTATATAAGTCGATAATCATGATTTCAATTATAATATTCTCATATTACAGTATTTATTATTTTTCTTCAATCTATTTTAATTCAATATGTAGCCTTTTTTCATATATATTTATTTGTAGTGGCCAAATTAAATCATACAAAAAATTACAATGATTCACATTATAACTTACACTAACTTATTGAATCCATTATGGTTACTCTAAATTATTAATTAACTCTTATTAGTTTTGTATTTTTTATATTGTACTTTCTTTATTATAATTTCTTTATTGAATTAATTTTTGTGTTCAACATATTTAGAATGCCGGAAAAGGCTGGGAAAAAACTGATTTTAATTTTACTAGTTTTAATCATATGTGATCTCTGTGGTATCTGCTGTGCAGTTGTTTTGCTATCAATTCGATTATTATCGATGCTTTGGTTTTAAACTGAATGTATTTTAAACTACATCACACAAGTTTTGATAGACATTTTTCTGGGAAAATTCAAAAACGTCATTATAAGATAATGATGTAAAATTTTTGAAGAACTAATTTTAAAAAGTGCATTCTCTTAGTATAGAAGTAATTTATTTTTATTTTAATTGTTCTTCATTCATCAAAAAATTTTTCAAGTATTTCAATTGAATTTGGATATCAATAAGAAAAAAATTTACTAACAAAATTGGTTAATCTTCATCTTTTATTCATTAAATTTAGTCTCTATTGATCACAGTCATAATCTTACAGGAAATTACTTCTTTGGTTTATGAAACTACCATCATTCGTTTAAGAATTTTTTTTAAAATTATTTTTAATTTTGCCAATACAAGGTGCATATTCAAAAGCGAAATACATTAAAAATGGATAAATAAGCAAAAAAAAAAAAAATTAACAAAAAAAGAATACATTTAACATTTTAAAATAAAAAATTTATGACTAATTAATATAACATAACATGGTTATAACTATCAAAAAATGTAATGTTTGATAGACATGTTTGACAATGTTTGATAGACATGTTTAATAGTTTTTTTAAATTTTTTTAACGAATTTTTTATTTTTAGTGATAATTTAAATTAAATAATTTAACTGTTGACAGGTTTCCGTTCATTAATAATTTTTTAATGAAATAGGTAGAACAAGCACTGATGAAAGAAGTATGTTGCTTCCGAAATGTCGAAATTTACAATCAAATAATAAAAATTTATTAGTAAACGGAATACTGGGGTGGCATTATGTAATTTGAAACGTCGTTTTGCTTCGACTCTTTTCAAAAAGTGGAACTGCATGATTTTGTTTCGACCATTTTTATTTTGTTTCAATCTTTTCAAAATTGGTACGACATATTTTGGTATTGTGTAAGGCTGAAACGCTACTTTTTTTACGTTTGATACGACCAAATTTTTAGGTAAATTTAAAAAAATAAATAAATTAATACATGATTTTTATTGGAATATTTATTTTAGAAATGCACAGAAATAAAAATTCCAATAAAATGAAAAATGAAGTAAATTTATAATGATTTTCTTTCAAGAAAAAACATCTTCAGAATAAAAAAAAAATGTTAGTATTATTATTAGCTTCTTTTACTTGTATCTAATTGCAATTTCTTTTAGTTCCATTTTTTTTTTAAATATTATTTTTCAGCAGTAATTGTTGAAATATTAACGAAACAAATTAAAATGGAATTATGTAAAGTGTTTCACTTTTTTTTCGAGCGTTTCAAAATAAATTAACGTTTTAAATTACGTAATGTCATCCAAATTTTGTTTCGACAACATTTTGTTTCGACCGAAAAATTTGCAAACAAAGTTACATAATGCCACCCCTGACAACAATTAAATTATTTAATTTAAAGCTTAATAATGTTTGATAGACATGTTTGATAATGTTTGATTCTGTTTGACAGACATATTTAATAATGCTTGATAAACATGTTTGATAATGTATTGATAATAATTGTCATATCATTTTTATTTGATTGAATGTTAATGTTATTGAAGATCTAAATAACCAAACATGACGAATCTCAAACGGACCCAAAAGCTAATAGAAGTTAACAGAAATCAAAGAGACAGTCTGATCAATACGTCGAAATATATGTGAAATATTAAAAGACGTGTAACAGAGTAAATAAATAATATGACGTCGTTATTTGATAAAAAAGCGGCCGGGGAAAGTGAAAATGATGTTCAAAAGATTTCCCACTTTCATTTCACTATACATTTATAGCACAACACAATATCCAAATTCTCACCGATAAAACAAAGTGTATGATCATATCAAAAAATATTCAATGCAAATTAGTTGAAGGAACAAATAACCAAGGCTATCACAAAAATATATAGATGTTTACGTGAGGTCATTTGATAACACAAACATATCAACAAGGTGAAAATATTTAAAATTTGGAGAGACCTGTTATAAACTATTCGGTAGAATATAGAATGGAAATTTTACAAACCAAATTAGAATTATTAATACTTGAATGAAAGTATTTAGATAAATTGTTGGAAAAGCTCTTAGAAATCATACACGAAGTGGCAAAATTTGAAAATGTATATTCATTATTTAAGACGTATTACGACGAATTGAATCAATGTCAGAAACAAAAGCATTTTGCAGAAATCAGAAGAAACAAATTTAAATTTTTAGCTGTGCAATAGAATAAAACCTTTAATACTTACGTACCGCTGTGGAAAAATATTATTTGCAAATTATATGGGAGTTGAAGCAAAATGTGGTTAATGCATTTGTCTTAATGTCTTTCTAATTTTGAATTTCATTTAAGACAATTACAATTAACTAAAACCGAAAAGATAACCAAATACGTTTTTTTAACTGTTACGGTTTTTAACCTATTTAGTTTCGTTTTCAGTTTCTACCATTTAAATAAAAAAAAAAATTATTCACCACGCAAATAAGGAAATGGAATCTGGTGTGAATTTTTAATTTTTCTTTACTTTAAAAAATCTCATTCCAATTTAATCCAATTTACTGAACATCTGTTGTTATAATGATGTTATTTTAAAGATGTGTGACAAAAAAAAAATTCTGTCTACCATTTTGAATAATTTCAATATTTTTTCATCTTTTTAACTGATGAGATGATTATACTTTTAGATAAATATAATTTAGTAATAATGTCATAAAATTTCTAGTCTTTAGGCTGTAAATGGAATAGGATTAGTTATTTCTTATATAATACTATAACAAATATGTGTTTTGAATACATATTCAAGGTTATTTTGATTCTATGTCTACCAGAAATTTAATGCAAAACATTAATGTAAAGAGTTTAGTCTTCTAAATTTAGAAAATGTACAGGGTGAATTGGCCAAAAACGAATTGTTGACGGGAAGGAGGAATTGAAATCAACAAAACATTATAACTGCAAGTTTGTTCTATTTTCGATTCTCTAAGGAGTTATGGGGCGATATAAAAATTGCTACAATCAAAATGCAAGTCTTTTGTTCAATGTTATGTCATAAAATCGCAAGCAGAAAGATAAACATAAAAGCAATTATAGTTTCCTTAAAGTTTATTAAAAAAGATGAAAAAATTAGTTACTTCTAAGATCGTAAGTAAAAAAAAAATATAAACTATCTTTTTTTCAAAAAATAAAAGACTCTTGTTAATTTCACAAAATTATTTTATTCCGACACGTGTTTCGACTTTTCGGTCACAATCATGGATCATAAATGAATAAACGTGTCGGAATAAAATAATTTTGTGAAATTAACAAGAGTCTTTTATTTTTTTAAAAAACTTTTATAAAAATTCACCAAGAGTGTACAAGTGAAAGCATAAAAGCTATATAAAATATCTTTTACAGTTACAGAAAAACTGAAAGTAATTAAACTTCAGAAATTAGAATTTAACCCCAATTAAGTCTTTCTATTTTTCTCTCTATAGTCTGTTGTGCAATGAATTTAATCATGTGTTTATATTTTTATCACCCACACAATCGTTTGAATTTTTACTAGTAGACGATAGATGGAAGGGTATATGAATGGATTATATGGATTTATACATGAATCCGAGCTATGCCAAAGTGGTCATATTTTCCGAAAAAGAGTTAAAAAATACTAAGAAAAGTAGAAATAAAGAATAATGAATTCTAAAAAGCTTGCAAAGTATGATATGTATCTATTATTCTTACTGATAAATCAGCTATACGATTATAAGCAATTGAGCTACTTCAGAATGCTATCAGATGACAGATTCGGGTAGCTGTATATACAACTCAACTTGAATATTTCAAATATAAAAAACTTGAATATTTGCACATGAATATTTTAAGATACTATAAACTTGAAAAATGTTACTTAGGCACTCTCTAAAAAACAAACAAACATTTCCCTTACCGTTTTATAAAATTCGGACTAGTTGGAGTTCCTATACAACCTCTAGCATTTACTAGGTGTAATTAAAAAAAGAAATAATGTTACAATGCCGAAAATTTTTACTTAGGTATGCTTTTAGATATAAATAAGCACAACCACTTTTCAAAATTCTGATTGTTCAAACGTTGTCAGAGGAACGGAAGCTCATATATTAAAATTGAAGATAAAATCGCAGAATATTACAATTGAATCAAGTTATAAAATGCACATAGGCCATACAAATACATCTCATTCTAACAAAAAGTATTAACACGAATACTATTGGCCGATGATGAATAATGAAGTACACACATACTTAACTAGAAATGTAACTGAAATCAGAATAGTATCATCAACAAAAAGATTTAACAAACATGACGCAATATACAATAGAGCATATAAAACGTATTATGAGTTGCCAGATGTGAAACTACATAAATATCTGAATAAAAGTAAAATTAGTGACTATTTTCCTCAATTAAATAATAATAATAATAATAATTTATACCCATTTAAAAAAAAAAGAAAAAAAACAAAACATACAATAAAAATAATTGTTTTAAATTGATAATGGTATGTAATTTAAACTCTAAGTTAATAGTTTTAAGTAATTTTAAAAAGTCCAAACACTCTGAACGAGCTCCAGTGCTAATTGAGCCAATAAATAAATAAATAATACGCGAGTAACAACTTGTAGGAAAAGTAATTCTTATATATTGAACACTTGGTGAAATATTGGAATAGTTTGGTGAAAGAAAAATTTCTAAAGCCTTGAATAATAAAATTTAAATAGCGACGAATAACGGGACCTCCAACAATCTCTCTCTCCAGTTTTATGGAATAAAAGTCGAGTTTTCTTTCACTAATCATTTGTATTTATTTTGCAAATATCGATATTTCGGAAGCAACTTACTTCCTTCATCAGTGCTTTGCGACTAATTAATATTTACACTAATCCTTACATATAATTATATAATTTGAACCCTTAATAATATGCTCATTTTGTTAACAATAGTAATTCCTTAATAGTGCTACCTAATCTACAGTGTTTTATTTATTAATTTTTTTTTTTATTTTTTGTATAATTATTGTTTATTGAATTTAAACTAGTCTTACGTAATAACCCTTATTCTAGTATTTATGATCTTAATTTTACCTGAACCTGATTTTTAATTTTAAAGTAATCTAAATAAGAAGAAGTAATCTAATAATGATGTAGGTAGTGGTGAGAATCCACATCATTATTAAGTCTGTTGTTAACAGGTTCTCTAGATATTGCCAGACTAGTCTTACGTAATAACCCTTATTCTAGTATTTATGATCTTAATTTTACCTGAACCTGATTTTTAATTTTAAAGTAATCTAAATAAGAAGAAGTAATCTAATAATGATGTAGGTAGTGGTGAGAATCCACTCATTATTAAGTCTGTTGTTAACAGGTTCTCTAGATATTGCCAGACTAGTCTTACGTAATAACCCTTATTCTAGTATTTATGATCTTAATTTTACCTGAACCTGATTTTTAATTTTAAAGTAATCTAAATAAGAAGAAGTAATCTAATAATGATGTAGGTAGTGGTGAGAATCCACGTCATTATTAAGTCTGTTGTTAACAGGTTCTCTAGATATTGCCAGCCTTTCATACATATCTAGTTTATTATTTTTTTTTATCTCTTTTATTAATTTTAAACTATTCTTATTTATATGATGTTCTTCTTCAACTATATGCTGAGCTACATCTGACCTAAAATTCGTGTAGTTTCTTTTCCTCGCCAATTGTGCTTCAATTGTGCTTGTGATTTTAAAAATTGTTGATTCTATGTTACCTCCTTCTTATGTTACTATACTAGCTAATTTAAGGTGTACATTATACGCTTTTAAACTAACATAATTTAATCTAGAATATAAATACTTAATATTATGCTTAATTAAATTTCTTTCTACAGTGTTCTTCTGCTTCAAAAGTGGTTGAAGGTGTGATCTTATCTCTACCATATGGGACACAGGGGTCACTTTATTTTTAAGACATAGTTTTAAAAATTTAATGTCCTCCCCTATCCCTGCCATTTGTTTTTTTTAGTTTTAATAAAAAATTAAATTCTGATTTAGACTTGGTAGTCATCTTAATTGTTTTTGATAATCAGATTTGTTTTTAGTGATATATTTAGATTTATGGAATAAAAGTCGAGTTTCCTTTCACTAATCGATATTTCGGAAGCAACTTACTTCCTTCATCAGTGCTTTGCGACTAATTTCTCTCCAGTACCTCTCCACAACTGGATGTTAGTGGTAATATGTTTCAAAGGATAGCTCCAATTATGCTGCTATGAAATTTTATTGAGCCGAAATTATGCAATATTACCAGATTAATAAGAAAAAGCATTGTATTCTCATGTTATTGAAGCAGTAATGCAAACAATTTCTAATTTACTTACTACATATTTTGAATTGGACCTAGCCATGTGTTCCAATATTTTCTATGTAACTTCTAGAATATTTTTTAGATATTTGATTTAATTCGGCTCATAAATAAAACTTTATTGAGGTAAATTTTATACAATTTGTGTTAGACACCCCCCGACAACGTCAGGTGACTTTGCTAATAATTATTAAGTTCGTGGTTCATTATTAAAATGAATTTATTTCAAAATTTCATATTTTTATCATAAAATATTTCAATTTGAGGTAACATTTTTTAAAATCTTATAAATAAATAATAAATTTTTATTAAAAATTAAAAATTAATTTTTCAATTACAAAATTGATTTAGCACATATTCCATACTTATTTTTATTTATTTATTTTTTAAATGAAAATTTTTCAAAATCAGAAATTAAAATTAATTTTCCAGTTGACTGAAAATTTCATATGAAAATTTCATTTTTTCATAATCACTGAATTTCATAATAGGTACATAATTTATTATGTATATTATGTACACATGAATAAAAAATAATATTATTATTCTTAATCTAATATGAGAAAATTTCAGAGAATTTATATTTTGCCTCTGCATAACACTGACAAATAAAAAATTAATTTAAAATAATTGTGAAGTATTTAAAAAAAAAAAAAAAAAAAAAAATATTTTAAAAATTATTTGTTTTTGGTTTTTGTACGAATACGAAATTTTAATTTGTAGAATTGTACATAAGTACGTACGTATTTGTTTATTTTATAAAAAAATAATTATTTTATATAGTATAAAACTGGTATGTATATATATATATATATATACAGACTTTTATATGTATTTTGTTTTTGTTTTAATCTTACATGAATTTCACTCTCTTGCTTATAACTGAATCTGCTGCCTCCATTCAACCTCCCATCACATTTGGATTTTTTTTTTATTATTTTTCTTTTGATTCTCGTTTAAAATTTACGATTTGCTTGTTCAGTTTAGTCCCTTTCTACTGTAAAGATAATTTAAAAATTTGAAGAATTGATTAAATTTATTTCTAATTTCAGGATTAATTTTTTTTTGGATATGTTTTGTATTTGATTTTTCACTTAAAATATTGTGAGAAGTTGGAAAGAAAGAAGAAGTTTATGAGAAAATTCTGTAGAAAGCTTGATAAAAAAAATATGGGATATTAACTTAAATAAGCTGATCCATTGTAGCAGGGTTGGATCTTAAATTTTGAGCTGTAAATTCGAAATTAAAAGTTCAAAAACTTTTTTTTAGAAAAAAAAAAAATTGTAAATTATTTGTGCGCTTGCATTTGAAGAAACTAGTGAACTAAACTTTATCGAAATATTTTTACAAGCATATAAATGGACGTGTCGCAATAGCCATTTGAGACATTATTTCACCATTCGCGTGTACTTTTAAAAAATAAAAAGTTTTGAAAAATGTAAAAAAAATAAATTTGGGGAACATCTACCAGCATGTAATGGTAATGGTAAATTACATTAGAGATTCTAGGAAACTAGATTCAGCTGAAAGTATCGAAATCTACAAAACTAAAAATGACTCACTCCTAAATAAAGACCAAGGCAACGGATATTCCCCTTTATTTAAATTTTTAGCTAAATATAATGGAATGAATAACACCACCCCTACCTGTCACTCTAACGTCAGAAATGTTATTTCAAATACCAACAAGGTAATAAGTAATAATATTATTACTCAACCCTCAAATTCAACCTGTGCTAATTCATTGGATAATAAACAACCACACAGCTGCGAAAAACGTCAAATTGTTACCTCTGCAAATAGAATAAATAATACGATCTGAGATTTCTTTCCTCAGTCGAGTACAAAACACTGAAGAAGTCTGCAAGTAGTAGACGAAATACGCGTATCTGTATGACAAGCATATCAGTAAAATTAAAAGGAAAATATTCGACAGCAGTGTTGGGATATTGGGTTATAACCCTTAATAATTTCTGTTGTTGATTAGCTTGGTAACACACTGTTGATTGGACACAAATCCTACGACTATTTTATTTAAACAAAAAGATTTATTTTTATTTTTTATTTCTAAATTTTAGCTTTTTCAAAAGATAAAAAATTTCTTGCAAGAAGCGTTTGGCACAAAATCATCTGGAAGAACTGGAAAAAATAGATACATGAACAAAGAAAACTAAGAAATACAACTAAAAAATTATATCTAGACCCATGAACCACATTCAAATAATTATATAGGAAACCATGGTTTGGGTTTGACGATTAAAAAACAGAATTATCTTTGCAAGGTAGTACCGTCGTCAGAATGCTATACCGTTATGTTGGAGTTAACTACCACATATAGAGCAATCAAAACTGCTGAAACTAAACTAAACCAAAATAATATAGTGCTTAGGCTTACTTTAATGTAATAGTCTCAGTTCTATCAAAACCATTAAAAATTTGTACAACAATGAACATATGCCATCGTATATCAAAATTTCCTATTCAGAGGTAAATAAAGACAAACTGCGATTGGTTTTTGGATCTCAGGTCATGTGGGCGTAGATGGTAAAAATAGCGGTAATAAGTCTGATGCAAAAGGAATAAGTCGGATACAAAAGTAATGGATATATATGTGGCACCAAGCAACCTGTGATAAAACTGAAAGTCGGATTGTAATAGCAAGAATATGTAAGAATATTTTATTTTCTTCCTCTTCACTTCTGGATGTTAGCGATCACATTATAAGATACTTAAAACTATACGTTGTGAAATTCTTCTAGGCTTTCAACTATTTATTTCATATTTTATGTTCTTTAATAATATAATTTCATCTTCTTTCACAAGTTTTGATGTGTAAATTAATTTAATAGCATAAATTAGAAAAAAAAGGAAAATAAAATGCGGCTTTTCTTTTTTCTTCTTCCGGCTATAATTCACTTAATAAAATTTAGGATTTAGGAAAATTATAATGAATTTTTATTAAGCTTTTAGACGACCGCAGTACTTATTATTCAATCCTTATATGAAATGTATATTTTTGGATAAATGTCTACATGAAAAACAAATTTTAGTTAACAACAATGAAACGTGACCACTTTAAGCAAAATTGCTGCAACTTAAATTTGATGAAAATGAAAATGGCAATGAAAAAAAGTTTTTTTTATATACAAAAGGATTCTTAAGGATATATGTTTTCTTTTGTATTTGTTCAATTCAATTTATTTAATCGTAGTTTGAATTATTATTTCTCCCTATGGATAGAATGGACAACTGATTCGATTATTTTCTTAAATTTCAATAAAATTTCAAAATTTATTTCATTTCATTCATAAAATCGGACCTTTACTTCAAGTTGTTGTTTATGGATAATGTTCAAATTTATGTACGCAAAATGTATTAAACAAAAAATTCATCTTATTCAAAAAGAAAATTATTAATGGTTGAGAAGTAGGTGTATGAACAAAAAATATATATTACCACCCCCCAAAAAGAAAATATTTTTTATTTCTTTTTCTAATTTGTAATATTCACGTGTTTGAGCATATAACTCAAAAAATAAATTGGAAGTTTTTTGTTGTTGTTGTTGTTGTGGTTGTTATTGTTGGTTATATTGTTGTTGTAATGGAAGTAATTTTAACATTACGATGTTTGTATGTAATATTTACTCCATTAAACCGAAAATGAGATTTGAGTCTTAAAAGAAAAAAAAACAAAACAAAACAAACGAAATAATAAGTGAAAATTATTTCATGCAGTGAAAAAAAATAATGTGACTTTATATGCTGTAAAAAAGGACAATCTATATAAAGGTTTAAATTGAGAAATATTATTCTAACATAAAAAAAAATATTTTATTAACATGTTACCATTTATGCAGGAGGAATGAAATATTAGTGTTAGAAAGAGATATACACATATATTACGTGAACGGGAAACCATATGTTATTAAAAATGTATATAGTATTGCACATAGATATATAAAATATAGATTGGCAGTTAGAATAAAAATTTTCAGCCACTTTTGGTCAGCTTAAAATTTAAAAATAATTATTTTTAAATTTTCCTTTAAAAACATTTATATGTGTATATTCATACAAAATTCACAATAATATATAATTAACAAATCAAAAAGTAAAGTTAAAACCAGATGTTTTGATACTTATGTTCTTGATAAGAATTATATAAACAAAATTAATTAAATTGATACATGGGCTGATACAGTTGGATGTTAAACTAAATAAAATGACCAAGAGTGGGAAAAAATTCTTTTACTTTATCGTATACATATATCATTTTATAAAACTAAATTCACATAGATTCTATTATTTAGACATTCCCTACAAATTTTATGCCTAAATATATATTGATAATATTAAAACATATTAGATGATATGTATAGAAATTTATATTATTTATAAGTATTATTATTATTATTATTATTTAATAATTAATGTATATCTAATCACTTGTATTATATTCATGTGTATAATATTTATCATTCACATCAAATTTAAAGTTTTCCCCTCTATTTTTCTTTGAAAACGTTTTCCAATGTTCTAAAATTGCAATTAATAAATTGAAATAAAATTATTTTCAAATTATCGTATTAGCGTCAATAATATATTTAAAACAGAAAAACTATAAAAAATAAATAGTTAGTAAATATGTGTAGATAAAAATGTTAAAAAACAAAACTAACTTTAAATTCAATAAGAAAAAATTGAAAAGAATCTATTCTACAAGACCATCAAAATATTAAAAAATGGCTGTTAAATTTATAAAATCAAATCAGCTGACTTGAAATATTGAAAAAACATATGCTGATTTTTGGCTGAATCTGACATTTAATAGTTAATATGATAATGTATTAGAGAGAAAGAGAAAGCAATACCAAGCTGCCAATCTATATTTTATATATCTATGGTATTGCATATATAGACAACAATACTTGATGTCTCACCCACAATGCGATTCAACATCAAAATTCACGTCAAGATGACCATCAACTTCATTTAAAAATCTTATTTGAGCTAATATTAATAGCGGATAAACTACACTGTATATATTTTTTCGTCCTTAAAATGAAATTTATTAATATAAAAATAATTTAAATAAATTATACAACAATACCCCGCTTTGAATGAAGAATGTGTTCCAAATATGCATAAAGTTAAACGGTGTTCGAGTTTTCAAAAATATGTCATAACGCAGAAATTTAGTTGAAAAAAAAACTCACCAGCAAAATATCAAACTTCTAGCAACACCAAGAAAACATAAAAAATAATTAGGTTTTTTAATGATCTATATATAGGTCTAGATCTTTTTGAATTTATATACAAATCATATTTCACCTTTTATATAGCTCTTTATACACATCATTGTAGATTTATAAATCCCTTTCTTGACAGTGAAATTGCCATATGTATGTGGGTAAAAATGAAAAAGAAAGCAAAATCTAAAATAAAAATAGAGATCTATGTACATATGTAGATCATTAAAAGAAAGGAAATAATTTTGGCAAAAATAAATTTTGATGATATTATTATATCGATATCTCACAAGAATCATCTGTTTTTTGTTTTATATTAGTGAGTTTATATTTGTGTGTACCCAAAATGTAGCATTTTAAGTCAATAACTTACGGATTCAAAATAATTTAAAAATTTATTAAAGAAGAAAAAATTTTTCAAAAATATGATAATAAAATAGAATTTAAACATTTCTCAAAAATTCTGTTTTGTTTCTGTCTTTGGAATAAAGTCGATCGATTTATATTTTCAAAAATATTTTATAATAGTTTTTATGACTAACAAATTTGTTTTTAGGTTATCCATTTTTAATTCTATTTTATTTTCAAAATAAATTATATTTGGTAATAAAATTGATAAAATCGATTTGGCCTGATTCCACTTCATTCCGTGTATAGATTTAATTATTTTAAAATATATACTTACAACCTATATATTCTTTTATTTTTAATTTCAATCTTTATTGTTGCCATATTCGATATTAAATAATATTAACAAAACCATATAAATATTATTATTAAATAAATATATTTCACATATTTTTCCACATATACTTTCACATCGCATTTTCACAATAATTATGTATATACAATTAGATTTTTGAATAATTAATTAATAGTAAAATAATAAATCAATATTAAACTTTTATAAATATTTTTACTATTTCCTAATTTTCTTTAATTTCAAAATTTTAATTGCATTTTAAAATATGAATTAATGCAATAATAAATTTCGAATAATTGTTAATCTTTCTCTTTTCGACTTTCTTATGTGAATCATAACTTAATAAAATAAATTTCAATATTTTTGTAGTTTTTCACGATTTCTTCTGTCATTTAATTATTATTCTTTTTTTTTGTTTTTATTATTATTATTTTTATTTGCATATAATTTTGTCTCTGTCTTTCTTCTTTCTGTGTTTATGATTTCTGTTATAGTACAAAATAATTTACTTTTAATTATAACAGTTAATTAATATTTATAGTAATAAATAAATATTTTTGCTATATTTATCATTTTTACCATATTAAATAAAAATCAGTGACGTATCGAGAGTAAGAAAATAAGTTTTAACTTAAGGCGAATGTTTTTTTTTTTTTTCCTATAAGAAATTAATTCAAGTCATATTTTTTGTTTTATTTGTTTATTTTTATTTTATAAGTAATCTTTTGTATTTTTCGTATTTATTTTATAACTCATATAATTTTCTAATGTAATAATGTAAATCTCATTGATATACTAATCTTCTTGTTGAGAATTCTCTTGAAATAATGTAGTACTTTAGAATAAAATACATTTCTATTTTTATCTTAATTCTGGGTATGATTAAACAATTTTTAAAATATTTACATTTTGAAATATTTGAATTTTGCAAAAAGAAATTTAAAACTGATAATGTAGACTAAAATAAAGTACAACGATGAACTGTATTAAATATATAAGTGATGTGAATTATAAAAGACTCAACAGACTACAATTATACGATTTTCAGAGAATCGAGAACGCACCCGCATGTCTGCAAAACGAATTCTCTGAAAGTTCAATAAAATAGAACAGCTGGATGACCTATATTAGGATTTATTTTCATTGCTCAACATCAAAAACTGCAGAGTGTAAAGAACATTTTATATTAAGAACCATGAAAGAGTTCTGAATAGCCTAGACCTTGATTTGACAGTAGCGCCAATATTTAAAGATGAAGAAAATGTACTAAATGAAAATTTTATGAGTTTATTTTTTTCAGTTTGAGATATTTGACAAATTTTATCTGGTAGAAGCAACGAAATCAAATGAATTAAAATGTTCTGATCCCAGAAACAAGTATACATGTCTTGAGAAATCCAGCTGGTAAAAATAAGACTACACATTAGTTCTGGACCATCGTTTTGAATACTACATCATTTTATCCTTAACCAAATTATTATTAAATTTTTATATCTAAAAGATATTTGTTTATTGCTGATGATTACCCATAAATAACGATTTCACATTTCATATTTCCGTTATTTTGAAATTTGATTTTTTACATTTTTCATTTCAATTTCATTCTTTACTTTTCTGTAAATCATTCGGTAATACTTTAAACATAAATTAGTTTGTCAAAGTAAATTTATAAGACCGAAAAAATATATGTATATACTAGGTGAATATGAAAAGTTAAAGTTCTTTTTTAAGAAAAAATTTTTTAAATAAAAAAAACGAAAGTAAAAAAAAGCAAACAAAATTATTTCCTCAGATGGTAGATAGATATAGATTTATGTATGTATGCAGCAAACGTTTACTTAAAATGCTTTAAAATATAAATTACCTGTTTTCTATGTTACGGAAAATGTTAAATATATATAATATAAAGTTAGGTTATATTTCCTGCAATTTCATTACTGGAAAAAAAAAATTGTAAACAACAACTCAATATACTAGTTAATATTTTTTACATGTATGAGATGGCAAGGAAAGTGTAAATATTGCTGACGAAGCAAAAAAACTTAAGAAGTTAAGAAATAATTACAAACAAAAAAAAATTTTTTTTTTATTTTATAACGTAAACTAATTTTATATCATCGTCATCAACGTGTTGCAATCTGTTCAATATGGCGTATAGGATGAAGAAAGTTATAATTATTATAATCAAAAGTAAAAACCAAAGTGAAATTAAAAATACCTTTGTGGTGAAATAAACTTTTAAAACTAAATAAGAAAAAATTTTTTTTAAATTGAAAGGTAAATTCTTCAAAGAACAAAAAATAGGAAATTGCATTGCAAAGGAATAACACATTTGAACTTTTTTTCCTTGTTTAGCAAAATTCGAATCATCCGTTTTTTGTTTAACTTTAAAACTTTGAACACTTGAAAATTAGATGTAAAAATTCACCGCAATCACTTCTACCAAATCTTGTAATAATTTAAATTCAAAAATTTTTTTCAATTCTTAGAAAATAATCTGAAATACAAAAAAAATTTGTTCAAAAATATTTAAAAAACATTTTGAAAGTTATTGCAAAAAAGTTGAAATAAATTGAAATTTTTTTTGAATTCACCTCATTAGCTCAATTTATTTTCAATAGATAGACTCTGAAATGGAAAAATGTTTTTAAGAGAAAGAAATGTATAGAAGAAGTCTGTTTTAACTTAAGGGCTCTCGCACGTAAGTTCCCTTTTGAAAATCTTGCCTTTTGAAAATCTCGCTTTCTTATCATTTTTAAAATCTAAATTTTTTAAAATTTCATTTATTCGAAAAATTTTATTTCTTCCAATGGCTTAGCAAAAACGTAAGTAACGTTTTTTAAAAGAAAAAAGCATTAAAAACGTTTTCCCTCACAATATCAGAAAAATTAATATTTCAAAAAAAAAAAAAATAGGATTTTAGGAAGCTAGTTTTAACAAAAGCAAAATTTAAAATAGAGTAATCCTAAGAAAGCGTAATATTAAAAACAAAATGTAAAAAACTCGAGATTTCGTACTGCTTCCTAATTTAATTTTAATGTAAAGATGACGCAAAATGAATTCTGAACAAATGTAATTTTTCTGAATAATTAATTATCTAAAAAAAAGATGTTTGAGTATATCTTTACTTTTCCCAGTAACTGTATATAATAAACATGCATGTTTCTATTCAGTGAACAATGTATGTAATTTTCAAGATAAAAAAAAATGTCTTATAAGTTTACATATTAATAATATTCACTCAAGGACATTTTAATTTATAAAATTCATAGAAGATGTAAGGTCAAAAATAAAAATAATGTAAATATTACCGCCTACAAACTGAGAGTGAACAAAAAGAGATGAATACTACTAATGTTTTGAAAGTTACTAACAGAATTTGAAAAATTATAGGAAAAAAAGTTTACAGACTTAAATCTGAACAGTACTGCCCTTGAAATAAAATTTCAAAATAAATTTACTAAAGAAAATATTTTGTTGACTTTTGATACTGATACTGCAGTTCTTCTTTGTGCAAAATGGCAACTGGGTTGTTGTTAATAAGAATAGTTCTTACCCCCTCTCTAATTCAAGAAATGTACGAAGAAGCAGAATTCTTAATTACATTATGGGGAAAATAAGTCTACTAAGTTTATATACAGATGTCTTAGAAGGAGTAAATCACCAGATAAAACTGTATGAACAGTCAAATCAATTTAAAAGTTCACTTTCCTTTTTCTTCTTCAAATTATTATCGAAAACAACTCGAAAAACAGGTAAATAAATTAGTGGTTTAATCAACATCTTGAAAAACTAGATTATATGATATCTCCCTTCTCTCTCTCACAAGTTCAATGTGTGTTTAAAAAAATGGAATTAGATTTAATTAGTTATAGGATTTAACAACACAGGCACATATTACATCAATATGCCAACAGTTAAAATATGTATATATAATTTCTATTACTTGGGTAACTTAAAAATAACCAGTTCAGAAGAATAAAAAGATATAGAAATAAGATTAAAGAAAGTAAGAGCAACATTTCTTAAATAGAGAAATACTCAAATATTCAGAACTAACAAAGTTATCATATTCCGGTCATGTCTTTTTCATTTGTTTAGAAAATTTCATTTGTATTAGCAATGAAATTTAAATGTGCATCACAGATCAATTTGATGTTTTTTTTAAATTCTTAATATGACACGTATTTGATAATATCACGTTAATGTATCTCTAAATTTAAATTTTGATTCTTTGCTAATCTGCAGTCACTGCGAATGTTTATTTTTTTTTTACATTTATTTCAAATTATGATAAGTACAAAATAAGAGATATTCATTTCTGGTTGTTTAACGATTATATTTATCAAGTTTACTTATTATCATAATGCCTTTTAAAACTTTATAAATTTTTAATAATGTTAACTTTGTTCAAATAAAAAGCAAAGATAGAAAAATAAAATGTGACATCAGCATTTCTTCTTTAAAAATTTTCTATAAAATTTCTATATTGAAAATTTATTATGTGTAAGTGAAATATTTTTGAAATAATTTGAACGGTCTTGTACTCCACATCATATACATTTATCATATTGATAGAATTATTTATATAAGATAAATAAAGTTTTATATACTTTGACAGATATTTTGAAATCAAAAATAAAATTTTGAAAATTCTTTAAACGTATTTAAACTTGGATATTTTCTATATTATCTTTGAAAATTCCAAATAAGTTGATTTTACGAGGATACAAAAACCTTAACATAGCAATTTTTGGTGAAATTTTTAAATTTAGCTGTGATAATTAGAAAAAAAATATATTATTTAAATGAAATATATATTTGCCTTTAATTGGATTTCGGTTAATAGTAACTTAATTTTATAAAGCTTCTATTTACAAACAAAAGCAAAATTTAAAAAAAAAATTAAGGACCTATCATCCCAATACACTAGACCCCGGCCATCGATTACTAATTTTAATAAATATTCTATTCTCAAATATTTAAAAAACAAAATGCTAAACTCTTATTTTGTGTTCTGATTTCACTGTTATAACAGTGTTACAGAACAGAACATAAAGTTCAGAAAATGTAATATACTCGTGATTCAGATTTTATATACACAGCAAAACATCGTTATTGACACAACGTCACAATGCCACATCCGTTATGGCGAGAATAACTTCAACATAATCTACTTGTATTCTTCTATATATAATAATATTTTATACCCAGCACGAGTAAATGTAAAAATTCATTAGGCACACTACGATAGTAAATCCGACTCTGTCTATTTTTCTAGAAATTTTTAATAAAAAAAAATAAAATGGCATCACATATTGTTATTTGTGCTTATCATTTTAAAAATTGTAGTATAGTCAAAAATGTTTTAGTATTAAGATTTTAAATTAAAATAATGAAAATAATAAAAAAATATTTTAAATGATTTACTATTAAATTCAAATTAAATTTTTGTTTAAATAGAAAATCTAGAATCAAAATATTTTCAAAGATTTTCAAAAAAAAAAAAATATATTTTCTATTTCGATTAGCAAAAAGAAAAAAAAACAAAACAGAAATAAAAAAGTTTTAAATAATTAATTAAAAGATTTATAACAAATAAATGATAAAATATAAAACTATACAAAAATTTAAATATGACAACCTTAAAAGTAAGTAAGTTTTGATATTCTTTTAAAATAATTTTTAGAAAATCATTTTTGAGGTTATATGTTCAACACAGAAGATGATTTTCAAGAAAAATAAAAACTTCAAATTTATATTATTTGATAAGTATGTATAATAAATGTTTGATTGATTTTTATTGTTAGTTTATATATTTTTCAAAATTTGTAATTTATTAGAATTTTATTTAATTTTTGTACATATTTTAAGTTTGCCTCAATATCATATTCTGATTATATGATTAAATGTCTATTTTTGAAATTGAAATAAAAAATTGTGAACTATTTAATTGCTTAAATATAATTTTGATTATAATTTTAAATTATTTCGTTTAATATGTAAAGATAATGAATTTCAAGGTTTAGTTATATTATGAAGACCATAAAAGATATTAATCAAAATAAAATGTTCTTGACTCACAGCTACAGGATCAAAAATTATACTTAATTATATTAAAAGAACAATAATTTAAATATTAATTTATAATTTTAAATTGAAATTCGGTAAAATAGTTAATTGTGTTGTGGGTTCATTCATTGTAGAGGAGCAGTTATGCTCGCGAGTTTGTGTCGATTCTAAAATCATCGTTTATATTAAAAAATTAACATTATAAATAAGAAAAAATGTAACGTGAAATTAAGGCATAATAAATAAATAATAATAAGTAATAATAATAATGCAAAATATGCTAAGTAAAAAATTGCTAATGTCTCTTTAGCATAAGCTTTACTCAACGATGATTTTTCCGTAATTTGTCGTTTTAAATTTTGTTTTTACTTTATGTAAATTTTTTTTTTGACAACAATAAAATATGAGAGAAACATAAACCAACACAAGTAATAAATAACCAATAATAAACAACAACAAATTACTTACATATATGCGACTATATAGACTCAAAGGTTTTCCTTAATATATATTATTTCACAATTATATAAAAATAAGATCTAATTTTTAAAATTGTTCTCAGTCAACCAAACCTAGTGCATAGAGACATTCAAATTGTATCCTAAATCATAACAAACTTTTATTGAAATTATTTGAACTTAGTTTTAGTTTTTTATATTAAATTTTCTATTATTTTATACGATGAAAAGAAATTCAAATCAATTCTGTTAATTTTAATTTTTTGCATTATGATATTAGAGTGTAAAAATATTAGAATTTAAGCTGGAAATTCTATAACATTTTTTAGTTAATTAATTTTTTTCTTATTTAATGAAACTAAATAAGAAATAAAAATACAAAAACTAATTTAATATTAATTAACGAATAACTCGATTAATATTATATTTTTAATTTTTTTTATTTTTTTAATAATATTATCATTACATATTTCAGGTAATCATAAATACACATACACGATTCAAAATTATGAAAATCTATAGATAGATTTAATTAAATCACATAATGACTTCAGAAATTCCATAATACTCCTCAAGGATAAATACAAGAATCTTAACTGTTAATTTAGTTTTTTTTTTGTTTGCTTTTCATTCAACAAAACTTATAAATTATTTAGGTATTGGAAGTTAATAAGAAAAATGAAGTAAAAATTTCCTAATTCCAAATTTCATTAAATTTTCAGTATAGTACCATCAGGAGTTATTTCAACAGTACCATCAGAAGTATTACAACATTCGGATTACTACCCACTACTGTAAAAGATAAAATTTACATCACCAACTATAATAAAGGAAAGAAAAATAAACCATTATTAATTCATAATTCATGTAAAATAACCTACTTTATTAAAAATTTACCGAACAAAAAAAACTAAAACTGAATCAATATTCATCTTTATCTGATATACAAAATTATTACAATGGGTTGTACTGGTAGTAAAATTGAAATTGGTATGCCATGTGAACATTTCGATGAAATTCCACTTCCAGCTGAAATATATTTTGATTTGGAAAATCTTGAAAAAAATATTGAACATCAATTTCGTACTAATAAAATTCGTAATCGAAGATCAAAAAAACAATTTAAAACAAAAATGAATGAATTAAAAGAGCAACAAGTTGAAAAATTTAATTATAATGATGAACACCAGGAGGAGCATATAACATTTAATAATGATATAAAATTATTAAATGATTTAATTTCTGACAATGAATATAATAATATTATAAATAAATTTAATTCGAAAAAAATTCCACGATCATCATCATTTAATTGCGATGAGATTTGTATTCACTGTCAACATAATCATTTATATAATTGTTGTCTATATTATTGTGATTCAACAGAAGATGCATTAAATTATGCTATATTTAAAATAAATTTAGAAAAAACACGTGACATTCAAATACAAAATATTTCTGGTATACCAGAAGCATTAACTGGTTTATTTTCACCATCAAATATTCCCAAATGGTCATATAAAAATCCAAAATTAATTCAAATTTCTGTATGGAATTCCAATAATCAACAATCGAATGAAATTATTTCAAATGGTATGAAAATTTATTGGTTCAGAAAATTTCAAATCAATAAAAGTTATTGGAAGGAGAAACGTGTTGCACTGGAGAAATTATCTATTCGATTATTTAGAATATTTATGATTATTGCTTGACGTAAAAAAAAAAACAAAAACAAAAAAATTAAATAATATTTTTTATTTTGAAATAAATCAACATACATTGTTAAAAGTAAACGGTTGTAAAAGTAAATAAATAATTTTATAATATTTGATTATTAAATATTTAAAAATTTAAAAATAGTATGTACATTATTTGTAATAATATTAAATAAGCCTTGCAAATAAAAAACAAAACGAACAGACAACGAATAATTGTCATTTCGTCATTCATTATTTTTTTTACATAAGGTTTTTTCTAGGTTTTTTTTAGGTTTCCAAGGTATGTTTCTGTGCCTCTTTCTAGGTTTATAACAACAAAATATTGCTATAATCAACAATTTTGATATCAGATTATTTACTAACTATTTTTTTTTTAATTTTAACAAAACGGGAATGTTCAAAGTTATTTAGCAGGTCATTCGCAGCTGTCAAAATTTCAACCTTTCCGAATTGGACAGTTTTGTGTTTTTATCTGCAGAGATTGACTTTATTTTTTTGAATAAGAGCAATATGTTCTCTGAACAGATGTTGATAGCATTCGAATTCAAGCATGAGTGAGACAAGCTTTTATCCGAACTCTGAAACTCTGAGTTAATAAAGAAATGTTCAGAGTTCAATTTTTATTCTAAGAGCAATTGGGCTCATTTGAGAATAAACAAATAAAAAAAATAAATAAAAATATTTATAATATTTTTACTTGTTATTGTTAAAGGTATGCATCAAATACGATTAAGATTTGGAATTAAAGTTAAAAAGTATTCATCTAACTCAATTCATGTTTTATTTTCATTAATTTAAAATTTTATTTTTTAACAACTCTATGATGAATTTTTTTTCTATAGCTGACAAATCACGGTCTGAATAGCTTTCAGAACAAATGTCTGCCGTAGTCGGTAGTTTAAAAAAATTGTTGGTCTGGATAATCTAAACTCAATTTTCTCTTGGATAAATCTGGCTCTGCTCTGAAAAACGAACAGAATAAATTTGTTATATATAACTATATATTTTTTATTTTGAAGCAAAAAATGTGTTGATTGGTGTGAATTTTTGGCAGTTACAGATTTAAATCTTAAGAAAATAATTTGAGGATTAAGCTTTTTTCTTATACTACTTAAATTGCTGTTAATAGAAGTAGTACGATTATATGTCTATTCACAGCGATATAAGTGTTACTCTGCTTAATTAAATTCAATTATGATTAACAGATATCCAACTAACAAAGGTTGGTCCAACATCATAATCTTTGAGAGAGAGACTCACAAAACATTTCCATAGCTCGAAAAGTCGTTAGCAATCATGTAAAGCAGAATATTAAAATGTACGAGCAAATCAATCGACTAGACCTTCCAACGTTTTGGATTGTAAGATTTGACTAAACCATAAATGTCGCAATTGCTATAAGTTATCGTCATTTTCGTTTAAAAATATTCAATAAATACAGTTAAGAATGAAAAAAAATATAATAACAATAACAAAAAACATTTTTCGCAGTAAAATCAAACAAAAAGTTGAAAGACTTGTAATTAATTCTATGTAATAACATTTTGTTTTTAAATATGTACCTATTGAAATTTTTTATATTGAAATAACGGTAAAAGCTAATTTATTTTTTAAATTAGCATACGTAATATAAAAAAAATATAAAAACAAAATTAATAAGCCAATAACAAACAAGCAGTTCAAGATTTGTCATTTACATAAAAATGTCAATAATAGAACCTTTTAAAGAAGCTCTTAAAGAAAAAAGAATTATATTATATTTATATACCTATACATATATAAATATGAAGGGTAAATAAAAATGGTTTCGCAATCATAATACAGACATGAATAAGGTACTTTATATTCATAAAAGGATATAATTTAAAAGATGCACTTGTAATAAAACAATTTACGTAATACTCACGTTTTATATTTGTAAAATTTTGCATGTTAAAGAGAAATATTTTGTCTGTGCTATGGTCAAAACGTGCATATCTAATACCACTTCAGTTTGTAAGAGCTAATATTGAAATATATTGCAATATAATTGTCAAATCAATAAAAATAAGAATTTCATTTCTTGAATTTTTTTTGTATGTGGCATGTTTTCTTCATAAGAATGGACACGATGTTTGTTTTTCAATTGCTGTAATTGTTAGGTCACAAATAAAATTTACAATACATTTATAAGTTTATTTTAGAGTGCAGTACAATTACAATTACAATTTTATTTACAGTTATGTATAGTTATAACGTTCAAAACAAAAATATATTGGAAGTTCAACATTAAGATGGTACCTCTGAATAACCTAATCGATTAGAGCTTAGAAAGAAAAAATATCAATTGAATCAAATGGTGTGACAAAGCTATAGTTCGATGAAGATTGTGATGTTAAATTGATTCAAAAAGTATGCGAAATGAAGATAAAATGCGTCTCTTTGACTAGACAATAATGTATCGAACATCTTTAGTTAAAATGTTTATAAGTTAGTATGAATATATGTGTTTGTAAGAGTTTTAAGCAATGTATTCTTAGAACTTAGACCAAGTTATGTCTTCTCAGTTAAGTTTACGAGGACATATAAAAAAACATCATGTAAAAATTTACTGTATTAGCTTAAAAACAAAACTGTACTTACAACTAAGCTAGACTGACTTTTTACTATAATGCAATGATGAAAATTGATTTTGTAAATAGTTGGCAATATTTGATTAAATCAAGTTGACAATCACGCAGGTATTCATTAATTGAATACAGAGTTATTCAACAACATAAACTTTGTAAAAGCTCTTCAAGTCTGTTTGAGTGGCAATGCTGTTTTATTTTGAAATTTTGCTAGACATTTTCCACATTTGAATCAATACGAATTTTTTATTCTTCAACTAATTTTGTCGTTGATTACAACACTCATTAAAATAAGTAAATAAAATACAAACGGGCAATTAAGTTTACGAATTTTTAATTTACTTAGCTTTATATTTTTTTTTTTATTTTATTAAATTTTACTACCAAAGAAAATAGAGTTTATATTGCATTCACCTGATATTGTCGTGTTATAAAAGATGCGTTGCTGTGATTATTAGATTTCATAGGGGTGTAAATAATATACTTCAAGTTTGCTTTTATTCAAGGTAATTGACTTAGTAACAGGATAAATAAAAATTTAATAAAAAAGTGTTTCATCATAAGGTATGAGGCTGTTCGTTGCAAGTTTTCAAGGATAACAAAATGTCAAGATTTTTTCTTAGAAAAAAGGAAAATAACATAGAAAGAAAAATTTGTATATTAGGGTAAAATTAGATACATTAATGAATATCGCATTATACAGTTTTCACCCTAGATTCAAGAAAATTTGTATGAGTTAACATGTGGATTAGATTTGTAATTGACAGTGTTCCCTACTCATCATATTTGATGTGAAGCTATACATTGATTTGAGATAAAATGTGAAGAAGTCGACATAGTGGTTGGTGGCGTAATACAACTGGTCATCGTTAAATTCTTCAAGATGAAGGTTGTGATGTTAAAACGAGTCAATTTGCTTCTGCATATTAACATTTATGTTCTAATTATTAATAGGGATCTTAGATAGTTTACGTAGACGAGCTGATAGCTCTTTGAGTCAAGAATAAAATAAAAAAAATGTAGTGTTGCAAAGATATATATTTTTTCTTGTTTTCCGTTGTCTTTTGAAGTATAGACCTTCACCACAGCTTAAATATATAATGACACTGCTATGTTTCAACTTTATTTATTACCTATTATTTTTGAGCAAATTTTAAAATATCAAACTAAAAGTGGAAACTCGAGGGGAATATAGAACAACATTTACCCTTACCATTTTTCCGGTGGTTATGGCAAATAACGAAGCGGTTCCGCAAAATGAACACCATTATTTTTGATGAATCATCACTGACGCGATGAAAAAATTATCTGGGTCACGTCTAAATAAATTTGTATTTCTGGAAGACTTGTGAAAAATTTCGTTTGTGATAAGTAAAAACACTATTCCATTCACAACAAGGCAAATTTATTTATATTTATACTTACTTTTCTACTCTATTCTAATCTTATATTAATTAATATATATTAAGTAATACTAAAAATAACTTAAAAAACTAAAAACAAAAACTTAAATATCGACGAATGCCTTAGAGTAGAACTTTATCGCTTGAATAATTCGAAGTCAGATAAAATAACTATCGCTTCGTATAAAAAGTCTTCCAGAAATAGCACAAATGTCACTTTTGAAGTATATTAGTATTCATACGTAATAATAAATATATATATACACAAATATAAAGAAGGTGTATTCATAAATGTCCTGTAACCTCATCCGCGGGGCATAGAACGGAAATAAAATCTTTCCATCGGCTCCTATCTGCGATTAATTTCGTCAATTGCCACGTTCTTTGCTGGGTACATATAAATACATACTTCAGCTAAGACAGTTGCTCTCCATGTTTTTGTCGGCCTCCCGACGGGATGTGTAGCCTGAAGATTCCTTAGAGTATGCCCGATCTAACGCCATTTCCTTTTTCGGATTTCCACATCTATTTGTTTTTGCTTCGTTTTTTGCCACAACGTTCTGTTGGACATGGTTAGTGGCCAACGAATGTTTAGGATACGCCAGAGACATCTATTGATGTACACTTATAGTTTCCTGGTGATGTTAACTGAAACTTTGCACGTTTCGCAAGCGTACAAGAGAACAGTTTATTTATTTATTCAATTCATTTCTTAATGTTAGTATACATAGGACGATTAGTCTTTATAAGTGTATACAAATAAAAATTATTAAAAGAATTTTTACACTTGATGTCTTTTGAGTGTAGCTTCTGTTTTGCCTTTAATCCTTTCGAGAATTATTCTAGCCATTAATTTTGAGAAAATTGAAAGTAGATTGATACCTTACCAACTATTGCAATGAGTTTGTTCCTTTCATTCGCTTGGATATTTTTTGTGTTCCCATAAAGCCTGGAACAAAGACAACAAAATATCGGCTGATACATCTGGATCAGCCTTTAGGAGTTCGGCGGGTATCTCATCAACTCCTGCTGTTTGTTGTTTTTGAAAGAAGGTCTATTGATAAAAATAAATAACTTTTAAAGTCATATTCGACTGATAGCCTTTGGAAAAATTTCTTTTAATAGGAAAACTAATAATATGCTGCCCTACTAAATCTTTTTTAATTACATCGAAAACTAATAATATGGCTTAGTATGGCCCTACTAAATAGGGAAAAATTTCATTTGTTTAAATAATTTTCAGCAATATTTGCATAGTAAAATTATTTATTAACGAAAGAATCTAAACAAAAAAAAAAATTCAAATCCAAACACGCAGTCCTATGTACATAAATATTTTTTATTTAACAATCAAATCTTTGTAAATCAAAAATAAGAATAAAAGAAAGAAAATATAAAAAAATTTGAAATGAGAAAATATGGGCTGCGCAGGTCCTTATCTATTGTAATTATAGGTGTACATTTCAGCATTTTAGCAAATTCATAGTTGATTTGTAATTATTTCTGAAATTGATATTTCTATGAAATTTGATAGATAGTAATTTTAATAATCAATCAATCTATCCTTTATGATGATATAACATTACCACAATACATAAAAACATTAAGAAATATGTTGGGTGTATCTATCTGTACTGAAAAGATAATTTGTTTTCTGAAAACTAACTTATTGAATCCTTTTAGTGTTTGATAAAAGGTATCAGAATCCTTAATGTAATCTTCAGTTGATATTAATCAAATTTGATATATTAAGTAAATTTGATTTAGGTTGGAAATAAATTTTAATTATGTTTACATAATATTTACATTTAATATTAATGACACTGTAAGATTTAGTTAATAAAATGTTGATTAATAAATAAATTATTATATTCAAATTTTTATTAAAAATTGTAATTAATTGTGGATGTAAACAATGAATAAATAAAATTATTTTTTTTGTAGATCCTTTGGAAAAATTATTAGAATTTTTATAATTTGTAAAATTAAATTAATTTGAAATAAAAATTTAGATTTAATATTTAAATATCCCTATATGGTCGTATGACCATTTCTAATACCCTTCCATACACATTTCATAATATCTTTTAATTAATCTGAACAATAATTTTTAATTGATTGTGTTAAATAAATTAAAAAAAAAAAAACTGTTTAAATAAATCTTTTCAAAATTTTGTACTTTAAATTAAATCACATTAGTTCTATTGAAATCTTTCTGATAACTTCTTTCTAAATAACAAAACAAATGCACCCATAATAGAGTTGGCTTCTTTCTCTTCTTGTTTTCTTTATATATAAATCTACCTACTTAAATTATAGCACTCTAATAACTGCATATTACGAGATCAAATTTTTTTCTTTTTTTCTATTCTCATTCATGTCATTTCATTTTATCCTTGAGAATCAGATGTTATTATTATTATTTTTTTTTACAAACATGTCAGAGACACAGTCAATTTATTTTTTCATTTCAGATCTTTCCAAATATTTGAGAATTATTTTTTTGGTGGGGGAAAAAGGCAGATTTAAAATGGATGGGGATGATATATGCTCTTTACTAGATTGTATTTTAAAGAATTTTTCTTTTTTGTCTTGTAATACTATACAATTCTATGTGTAAGTCTTGGTAGCATCATATTTCCTTCACCACATCTGTTCCACTGTATTTAGCTGGAACAACTGTTTTTCAATGATTTGTAGTATTTCAGTATAATTTTCTATACATTATGTAACAAATCTTTAACTTGGTCGGTCTTAAGTTATTTCTTTCTAACATCGTCATAAATATTTGCTTTATAATCTATAATTATAATTGATAAGCATTGAAGGACCTGCGCAGTAGAAATCTCTTCATTTTATTTCGCTTCTATTTAATGAACTCCTAATATATAAATAAGTTGTATATAAAACAATAATGCGCACACAGTTGAAAATTTTTTACTCATATGATTTTATTATTTAGCAAATATATTATCCATATTATATATTTGAGTTCTTATTAAAATAAAAAACAAAAACAAACAAATCAGTTATTATAATTACTTGCAGTGAACATTATGTACATTGTACATATGTCAAATAAAAACAGAAAAACAAATACATACATCTAAAATAAAAAATATAAAAACAACAAAAAAACAAATCACTTGAATTCTTCATTTTTTATCTTTTTAAGTAACTGTTTCTAAATTTTGGTTATTTGTAGTAATAATATAGTTTTTATTAAAATTATGTTATATACCTCTTTAATGACAAAATTTTCTATTTTTAGTAATTTTATCCACTAAATGCCACTTACTATAGGGAATATATCGGAAACGAAACAGCATATGTGGGACGTGTATTTATATGTACTAAAAAAAACTTACTAACCACAAAACTTTTTATTAAACACGAGTGGTGTCTGCTATATCGTTCGAAGTCTATGTCAGTACGTAAATTACAATTTTTTTAAAAACTTTAAATTTGACTTCAACTTGAATTATAATTACTCAACAGGGGCCCCTAGTCTACTTAGTAATCACATCGTAAATTAAATAACTCGCTGAAGATAAACAGGTCCAGTGTATTAATGGATAAATAAGTAAATATTGTTAGTATTGACTAAAAAACTTATGTTGTACTGCAGAATATACTAATAGGAAGTATTAATTTATATGAATTACTGATTAATACATATGCTAATCTATTTTATTGATGTCGTTTCCTACTTGGTGTGGGTGTCATAATATAAATATGAACACGAATATGAACATGAATGTGGCAAAAGGAACAACATCGAGACGCCACAGATTACACCCCCATTATTTAAAAATATTTTTTTAAATTAGGTATTGTATATTTCTGGATTTTTTTCATAGTTTTACTTTCTTTGTGAGCATAGAGCTTTTATAAGCTTCTTTATTGTACTCTTTTGCGGCTAATTGTTTTAGTTTCAGTTAAAGTTCAGAATGTTCATTCGTTTAATTTTTTACAGATCGCATCCAGCTCATTTGTGTTATTTTTTTATAATTATAGTGCTTTTCAATGGTCTGACCCTTTTCAACTTCCCCCTTACGAAAATAGGTTTTGATAGATCTGAAATCTCTCCAAAAACGTCAATTGATGACTGATATCACGTTCAACCACTAAATTATTGCTGGGAATATTCTGGCACCTAAAATTTGGGATTTAATAACTTTTAGAGAGAATCTGTGTAATTTAAATTCCGTTAACCCCGTTAACATAGTACTGACTACGGTAAATTTGAGCCTGTGTTTAGAATATTACGTGAATTTAACTTGAGAGCAGCTTATTTTGATACTAACCTTAATAAAAGAAGCTTAAATTACAGCTGTACAATTTATAAATAGTTAGTGGAATTGATATTTGGTCTTTTTCAACTTTCTTTTAGTATTTGCATTTATCTTTTTAACATTCTATTAATTATAGAATGTTAGTTATTTTTTTTTCTCTTATTAACATTAGTTATACTAACGGTAATGGATACTAACCCACTGGATAATTATCTGACCGTTTATCAACATGATGCAAGCTTTCGTTTATAATGGACTATGCGATGAACACCCTAACTCCTCTTACACGCAGATTGGGCTTACACATGCACTAACAATAGTATTTTTTTGTTTTTGGAATTTTCGATATGTCAACTAATTTGAACTTACCTTTTATTTTAAGTTTTTCCATATTTCAAGTATACTTTTTTAAATGATAATCAAATTGTGTTCAAAATTTTAATACTTCCTTTACCTTGGGGATTCCGCACTACACAGTAGAAGTCATAATTATTTGTTCTCTTTATAGTATTAGCCTTAACCATTTTAATTTAAATCTCTTTGATTTCTTTGTTATCGATAATACACAGTTATTCCAACTGCACTTAGTGCTTTCTAAGCTCAAAAGATTAAAAGCAGCAGGAAAAGATCAAATATATGCCAAAATGCTGCAAACTACACCAACTTTGTTCGCTGAGACCCTGTCACCAATAATTGGAAGAGGCTTGGATATCAGAAAATATTTCGGAAAATTGGAAAGATCTCACTGTCTGGCAAAACTGGTGTAGTACTGCTAAATGCCATCAAAAAAATTATGTTTATTATAATCTACATCAAGCGATTATCAAAAGTCGTTGAGCCGCAACTTAGGAATGAGCAAGCACGTTTCCGGCCAGAACGCTCAACGATAGATCACATCAACACCTTATGCGGCGCAAGTAAAATTGTTGATAAATATAAGCAAAACAAAACTGATACGAATCAACACAGCAGTCTCTTGCAACTTACAGATTGGTGATAATGGATGGAAATGTAGAAGAGATGATATCATTCACTCTGCTATCTTAGCTGTTTTATAATTGTGAATGGTGTCGCGGACGTGGATATTGAAAGCCGTGTTCAAAAGGCACGCTCAGTATATGGTGTTGTGAAAAACTTTAGGAGATCTTCAAAACATCATTTTTAAAAAATGTCTGAGACGGATACTCCGAATATTCAAAAATTTCCAACAAGGATCTGTGGGACCGAACAAGAATTGAAGGAATCAGATAAATGATTAAACGTAGGAAATGGAAATGGATCGGCCACACATTTTGGCGACTTACAGGAAACTTTGCAAAAGCAGCTCTTGAATGGAAACCACATGGTCAAAGAAAGCGTGATCGTCCAAAAACAACGTGGCGCCGAACAGTAATGAATGAAGCAGGCACATTTTGAGTGAAATCAAGTCATTTGCGCAAAACCGAGTTTGGTGAAGAAAACTTGTTGATGCCCTATATATGCCCACGAGGAGCGACATATTAATGATGATAAATGCTTTCTCAACTAATTTGAATCCTATCTTAATCAATTGAACTTTATTTTTCCACTCACCATCCACCTGTCCATTCATGTAGTAATTATACTACCGATTGCACAGTTGAACTTCTTGCTACTTCTTCGATCTATAATAACCAGTTGATCTATGTATGTTTAATTAGATTCTACTGTTAGTATTTATTTCATCGACTATAGGTGTAATTATATTTTAATTTCCAGGTTGCAGTCGTAGCCTTCGGTGTGTTCAGTTTATCTTAGATGTTTCTAAATATGTAGGAGAGTAAAACTATATTGTCTGCATATTTTAAAATATCCTATTTGAGTTATCCTAGTATCCAATGGACATCTCTTGGAGCTGTATATTATTTTCGCGTCATCTGACACAAATGAAAATATATTAATTTTCCCAAATACCCTGACATTTTGAGATTATCTGATTTTTTATAGTAGTTTTCCACAACAAAAATAATTTTTCTATTATTTAACTAAAGAATTTTTTCTCATTTCCTTTAATTTCATTTTATTATTTTTCTTTCTTTTCTTTTCAATTTCGTTTACATCGAATGGTATGTGTGATAATTTATGTGTGAATGCATCACCAATTATTTCTAGTGCAAGAAAAATACTAAATAAAGTCACGTATTTAAATTTTTTAGGTGATACCAACAATTATTATACATGACAGTTATGAAAAAAAAAAGACTGAATTCTATACGAGTCGTCTATTTAGAAAAGAGTTTATCTTTTGTTGTAAGTGAATATTTTATTTGTATAGGGTAGGTACATTACATACATATTATGCATATATATATGTATAGGATTAAGCTTTCTATTCAAAAGAAGGACAAAAAAGGATTTGTCGCGAATGATGTATACTTAGAAGAAGTTTTTGCTTATCTAAGTACCAACACTACTCGTATATTCAATTTTATATTTGAAAATTTTAAAGTAAAGAATTTCGATTATGAAAATTATAATGAAAATTTATTTAATATAATTATCATCATCATCATCATCATCATCATCACTATCATAATATTGAAAGAGGAGTATAGAAGATAGAAAACGGATTCATAGACAAACAAAAAAAAATATATACTTTAAGGATAGAATGAACTTATTATGTGAATTTAAATGAATGTCAAGTGTATGAGCAAAAGATTTTGCTGTTCATGCTACTGATTTTATTAACAAGAGAATTTTCATTGTTTTCTCTATACAATAATCTATCCTATCTATCTTTACAATAAAATGGTTGAGAAGAGTATAGAAGTTGTTTTTTCTATTTTTTATTTTAATTAATTAGGGTTCATATTATAGTGTATAGTGTATAGTAAAATAAGTGTTGTTGCATTTAATTGTAGAACAGACAGAACTACTTTTCGTAATAAAAATTTTTAAGAGTTGAAGTTTTATTTTTAAAGAGTTTTGATTTAAATAATTGCTTGGAATTAAAATCAAATATAGAATTAAGTTAAATTTTAAATTAATTTAATTGGGTTAATTTATATTCTGAATAATGGAAATATGACGTATATTTGATAAAAAAGGATTACAACAGGGCACGGTGAACTCACCAATATTATTCTCAATCTATATAATAGACTTATTGCACAGAGTAGACCGAGCACCTAATTACACCTTCTTATACGCAGATGACTTAATCAGTTATTCAGCAGATAACAATATGGAAAAAGAATCAATCTAAATTACAAAAAAATTTCAATTGGGATAGAGAGGTAATGTAGAACCTGGATATTAAAAATGCCGACAAATTCTTTTTAGAAATACAACACTGATAAAGCAAACTACAATATAAAAAAAATTTGGAAAAATTTAAAATTAAAAAGCCACAGTAATATTACGTTATCAAATAAAAAAATGGTCAACTTCAGTCTCATACTTCACCAAAATCTAAGCTGTACAAACTAAATAAACAATGGAAACAACAATATGCATTTATGACTGCAAAACACTTTTCTATATAATAAACAAAATGACAGAGGGGTTAAAACTATATACATAATATTTAACACTTATACATCAAATCCTTGCATACGTTGTTCCTATTTGGTACAATATAAGTGCCAGTCTAATGGAAAAAATTCTATTATTTGAGAAAAAATGCATTAGTGCGTGTATCAATAAATCAAGAAAATCAGAAACAGATTTTACACATTTTTATTCAAATAAATACATACTAGTGGTCCCTTGTGCAATTGCACAGTAATAACTTTATTTAAAAAATCCATGATAACAACATCATCCATTGATTCATATCAATTCATATGAATTTTATTTATTTTTTTACAGTCATGTGCGCGCAAACCAACAATGGTAGTGAGGGTCTTAAACCCACTAAAACCACTTCTTTTTTGTCTTTCATACAATTACAAATTGATGATAGATCGACTAATGAATCCCTACTCTCAGAAAAATAAATTATATGTTTTTTTACATAATTTAAATTGTGGTTATATTTCTGTATCATTAAATAAAATTTTTTTTTTTTTGTAAAATATTAAAGTAAATTAAATGCTTTAAAAAAGTGATTTGAAAATGAAATAAAATATAAAAGTGTAAAAAATGAATGTATTTTTCTATTTTTAGTATTTTGTAATAGTATTGGAATTACTTAACTTCATGTTCTTGTCCTTCTATTACATCATTATAATAAAATAGTGTGGCCCACATGCAAAATCATAGATTATTACCCAAAATATTTGAATAAAAATATGATATGTTCATACCAACCAGAGATAAAATGTTATAACAACACAATGATCGACAATAAATTCAAAATACACTGCTACAAATAATGATATAATTATTTTCGGTGATGCTTCTGTTTCTCTTAATTTTACCAGACCTGCGAAACATCACAAAATGCAAAATAATGTAGTACGTTACCCATGATTTATAGTACGTTAGACAAGAAGCAGGATAAGAGAATGGAAAAATTACTTCAGTAGATTGAAATAAAACTTCTGAGATTGATGAATTAAAACAAATTGCATGTCTGGCGACTTTCAGGATGGTTATCAAAAAGAGGGGATTGCCATTGCATTCACAAGAGGTTGTAGATTTTTAAAAATTTGTAAAATAAATGTCGGATATCTTCCAAGAAGCTGTTAACAATTATTTCAAATAAAAGTTAGATAGAATTAATGAAAATCGATTTCAAACATTTTTGAGCAATGTGAGATCTACCTTGATCTTGATAAATATAATAAAAAATTTGTTTTTTAAATGAGGAATTGTCAACATTTTTAATAGAATATTAAATTTGTTTTGAAATACTTATCCTGTGGTAATAGAGGAAATAAATAAGAAGATTCAGATAAGAAAAAGATAAAGAAAATTATTCATTTTTTTTTGTTACACTGGGGCTCTTTGTTGCAGAAGATATTGATAGTGATGAATGAGATATTGATAGTGAAACTAACGAGTATTTAAATAAAAATTTTTCAATTTTAATTATTTAATTATTTTCAGTAACTACAATTTCTTAATGACACTAATTTAATTTCTAACTTGTTAGAAATTATCAAATAATACTCTTGAATAAATTTTACGAAATCATTCAACACAAAAAAAAAAAGTTATTAAAACTTCCATGCCCGATACTGAATTCAAAACCAAGATTGTTTTATTAGTAATTAAATTTCATAAATAATAACCACTTATCTAAGCTTTTACTATTCATAGGGAATTCCTACTGGTTCAATCGGAACAACAACACGTTATTACAAACTTTAGTATTTGTATGCTCTTTGGAATTGATCCGTATTAAATAATTTACGAACACCCAAACAAACATTAAACAAAATTAAATTCAAAATAAATATCGTGAACAATTTTTTTTTTTAATAGACCCTGAATTTTTATAAAGCATTTGTTTTTAACCTGCTTTTAATTCAAATTTAATTAACACCTATTTTTGTTTAACTATCTCTAAAGATTAAAAAAAAAAACAATTTAATATCGTCACTGTTTTTCATATTTGCCATCACAAGTGAAAAGCATTGTGTTATTAAAATTTCCATTCAAAAAATGTTCACCTTCAAACTATATACCCCATACTATATAATTGGTCATTGGTCAAAATCCCAAAAGTCCAAAATATAATCAAAGAACAAAAGCGAAAGTGATGAAAAAAAAAAATAATAAAAATTTTTGTTTTTGTTATTCGTGAAACTGCAACTCAATGCTGAGTCCTTTTATTTTTTTATTTTGATTTTTTTATTGAAGGATCTGCCAGTGTTTTCGAACAAACTACTTAAATTTGTTTGAGTAAATTGATAAGAAAAATTAATTAAAAATATTATTTATTTATATAAAATATCCTTAATCAAGGACATTTATTTAATGAGCAGAATAAATATGGTCTCTTAATTAAGTTTGAATTTCTGTTGGCAAAAAACTATATGGAAAAAATTTTGTTTAATTTGTGAATAAAGTTTTTCTAAAAAATAAAATTGCTTGAATTAGACATGACTGCAATGTGATTAAATTAACCTTAATAATTTCGACACTTGATTTATTCAATGTGAAAATTTAAACAACAATTTTTATATGCTGTTAAGTGCAGAGTGGATTGATTACAAAGTGTGTTTTTATTTTATAATCCAATAAAATATTTAAAAATGTCAATTTGAGACATCACTTTAATAAACTAGCTTGTTTTAAAGTTGATTTAATAAAAATAAATTTATTATAACGTTTAAATTTCGTTAAATATTGTTAAGTACTTCGCAAGTTATATAAAATTGTAATTCAACATGGGAAATCCTAAAAGACTTGTGAAAACTACTAGAAACTAGTTCTATGACCAGAATTAATTATACCAATATTTTATCAATTTACTCTATAAATTCAGACAAGCAGATAGCAAGGACACACAAAAATGTGAATCTAAATAACCATCAATGGAAGTATAAATCTAAGACAATTTTAAGCAAGGACAATTATATATATATTTGAAAACTATTTGACTATCAGCACCTGCACTGGAAGTATAATTCTTAGAAGTAATTTTCACATTCAATTCATACATATATACATTAGATATGACTAGTATAAGACCGAATACTTAGTATTTCTTGTTACAATTTGATTTAAATTTTATAAAATTTTCCAAGATGAAATTTTCTGAAAAGGGAAACACAAAACTTGTTATGCCTGGAAATTTGATGAAAAAAATAAATAAATGAATAATTCATTAGGCATTCGGTAGTTAAGTGGCTATTCTAGTTGTTTTGAAAAGACCATTAGCATCAAGTTGGGTTTTGCGATACCAATCAAATGATCCATGTTGTTGTAATTGTTTGTTTGTAGGGAACTATTGATTTGAAATCGATACTAGAGCCAACCTGGACATTTCAGGAAATGAATTAGATAAGTAATTGCTAATCGAGATTTCTGATATTTTGTGTGGGAAGGTCTATATCAGGGTTTCTTAACCTTTTTTACATCATACCTCACCTAATATTAAATTTGATGTTCTCACCTCCAGCATAATTCATTTTTTTTTAAGAAATAATATATATAAGAAACATAATTAGGGGTATACCATCATTACATATATTATTTTATTTTTACCATTTTAATTTATATGTAAAAAAAAATTAATAAGCTAAGCGCATGTCATGCCTGGCATCCAATCGATTTCTGGTTTTGGGCCTTACATTGACCAATGTTGAAAATGCAGATTCGCTGAGGTATGTTGTTGCAAATGGTATCAAAGCTGAAAGAGCTTTATTTGTCAAAAAGAATGTATTTGCGACCACCAAAATTCATTAAGATTTTGGTTGGCAAATTTTTGCCTTAGCATAGTCTTGCTCTGTTAATCAATGAGGTCGTCTCTTTTCTTCATGTCAACATCATCCACTGAGTATAAATTAAATATGAAGGGATTTCGAATCCACTGATCAATTTTCAAATTGTCTTCTACAAAGTAGTTATGACAAAATAATTCATGACATTATCCAAATGTTTTAAAATATCAGCTCGAAACCAATCTCACACAGTTTTTAATAAATATACAAAAATAAACAAAATCTCATACCTCCCCTAACACATTAGTATACCTCACCAAGAGAGGTTAAGAAACCCTGGTCTATATAGTTGTGTTCCTAAGCCATGTGAAGTTTAATTTTTGTAAATGCAATTTTCTTTTAAAATTAGTAGTACATCAATCTTAGAGGCATAATACTGAATCGATCGTATTCGTATTTTATATTGTTTAGTTTATATTTCAAAATGCAGCGGCTGGTATTGTATAGTCATTGATTTTTCCAAAATTCAGTCCTAATTCATTTTGTTTATCTTAATTTCTATAAATGTGTTAAATTGCAGACTTGTGTTAGCTTGTATCGTTCGTTTGTATCATACTTGACTTAAATAGTTGTGTATCGTACTTCACTATATCAAAAACCAATTATTACCGTGCAAATAAATTGAATAATAGTATGAAAATTGAACATTATACATGAGCAGGTCGGTAAACACTAGCGTTAGGAATTAAAACGAGGGATAGTTTCATAGCATTTAAACAATATTGTGTGCAACCGTACTTCTCTCCTTATTTGTTCTTAAACAATTTCATTCTCCTTTTTTCACAAACAATGCAAAAGTACAAGGGTTAATTCATAACCTAAGTTTTAGTTATATTTATAATAAATGAGAATGAAGAGATTGGATGCAAGAGCACATTGCAAAACAAAAAAACAATAAATTAATAAATATCGTTCAACTGACCAAATCATACGACATGGTCATAATATTATTTAAATGCTAAAAAACAGTAAAGTAATCACAATAGCATTAAATAAAAAAAAGAACATGTACACAACTCATATAAACAACAATGAAATTCCATAGAAAGTATAATATGCGGAATCTCTATACTCACACAATGTGTATTGAAAACAAACTATTAGGAAATATTCAATATCATCACTTTTTCTATATTTATAACTTTTTACAATAGTGCGTATATCTTTTAATAAATTTCCTGTCTAAAAATTGCCTATAAAAGAAAATTAAAGAACCTACTACATGTATTTTTATAACATAAAATTTCCTTTAAATTAAATATCCTGATTGATTTTCCTGTGCTATTCAAATAACAAAAAACAAAAAATCAAGGTTACAACAGTGTTTTATTTATAAGACCCGAAACAATAATAACAACAACAACAACAACACTAACAATACAATCTTTGATGCCAATAAACTTACCTGTCAATATCAATATTTGTATCAAGACAAAAAAAGGACTCTCAAAGTGTTTTGTTTTTATTTATGAAATCAATATTGACATTCACTACTAACCAATATGATCTTAAGTCTATACAATTTCGAATGAAAAAGGACTAAATAATAATGAAACCAATGGTTCTGTTTGTGGCCAATTCAATAAAACCTAACAAAAAATTCAACAATAAAATAAAAAGGGGGAAAGGGTGAGAAAGAAAATAAATAGAAAATGTCATCAAAGTGTAGGTCGGCATATAAAAAGGAAGTCGGAAACAAACTAAAACAGCACTATAAATAATAAGGAAGCAATTCTTAATAAAGATATCCTGTTGCTTTGATTGAATTTCTGATATAATGACATTCTTCTTTACAGGTTTTCTATTTTTTTTTTTCATTTTAAAAAGGCAGAAATGAACTTGTTGTGTAAAAGTGAAAAATAATTTAATCAAAAGAGAAAAATCATATCCTCTAAACATAAAATAAAAAAAAAAAACATTTATTGGAAAAATACAATTAGAATGTGGGTAAGAAAGAAAACAAAAAGAATATATTATGTACAATACTGAAAAAAGGATATTTTATTTTCCATTCAGAAATTAAAAAACAAAACAAAATCGAATTTTGCTGACATTAAAGTTACAAATTAATCAAATTGATTTTTCGAAAAATTATTTGTTTTAGTAGCAGTAGTTATGATGTCAGTGTGAAATCCCAGAACATAAATTAGAATGGAAATTGAAATAAATAGGTGAGTGTAGAGCAAAGATTTAGGAAACTTAAAATTAAGAAAATTCAAAAATTAAAGATCAAGCCTTAATTTTCACCAAAATTCAATCTAACCTTAATGCAAATAAATAGTTTAAGATTGTGTTTATGAAACAAAACTAACAGGAGAGCAGCAGAAAACAATTCAAAAAATTGAAATAATTTTTTATTACCAATTTTTATTTCCTTTTAAAATTATAATTCAATAGCGAAAGTCCTAAAATAGTTTTCACATAATTAAAGCAATTTTAATTTGTTTTAAAAAAAACTTCGAAAGGCAATACAGCGATCAGTGCTTCATAAGTTATGAGCTGTTTTGTCACTACACATCCGTTTTATTTGTAAGTGTTTTTTTGTTTCATTTAATTTTTTTAATATGTACACGAATTTTTATTTTATATTTTATTTTATTACAAAACCAATTTATTAGGTACCTACACATGTCGCATCATAATATGTGTATGGTTTTTTTTTATAATTTACTTTTGTTCTTGATTTGTTTTTGTTTTTTTCTAATGAACATACAAAATCGAAACTGATGTTTTCTATGGATTAGAAGAATGAATCACAAATTTTTAAACTATGTATCATAATCATATATCATTTCGCTCTGTTTACTGCGCTTATACTACCAAAAAAATGATTGCGAGATTTTCAACTAAAATTTAGCTGCCTCACAAAGTGTAGTTCATTCCATCCACTTACTTAAAATAGCCATAAAATATATTAACAGATCAGAATTATGCTACACTCTACACGCGAAATTATTTTCATTTTAAAAATTTAAGAAAAAAATATTAAATCGGCTGGACGAAAATGACTAGGCTTGGAATAAAGCAAAATAAAAAAATTATTAGACATTTTGTCATTGATTTTATGATGTAAAATTATAAACCTATGAAAAGCCTTTAGCAAAGTATTTATTTTCTTATCGAAATAATTTAATGAGTTGAACAACGATTGAACTATTTAAATCTGCATCTAAGATTTACTCTTTTCATTGTGATATGTACAAGATAATTGAATTAACAAACTTTGTTTAGTATATATATTATGATATTTGGTCTGTATGTTAACTCGCAAATTTATATAAATTTATATAAATATATTCAAATTCCTGTATGTTTACTTTTTTATTTGTACGCTCTTTACAAATTTTTGAAATTTAAGAGAATTTTATGTGTTAAATGTGACGTCAAGAGCTCTCTCTTAAATAAATTTTTGCAAATGAAATTTCTATTTGCAAAAATTTGTAAAAATTTTCTGTCAATTTTTTGTTGTTGTTTTAAATGTCAATAGAATATTTTTCATATAAAAAGTGGCATACCTAAAATAAATAAAAAGTTGTATACCTAATATGAAAACTTATTCGAATAACTTTTTACCGACAAGACCAAAACCACGAAAAATTATTTAATTTAATTTTTTTAAATAACAAAAACATTCAATAATTTTACAAAAAAAATTCAGAAAATTACTAAATTAATTCAAATTTAAAAAAATTTCATAACCTAAAAATTTTGACATGAAAAAAATTGGATAAATTTATGCAAATTTTGCATATGTCTACTTTTATTTGCAAAAGAGAACATTTTAACTATTCTCACAGAATTTTATGATCACGTTTGCAAATTTTCGCAAATAAAAGTAAACATACAGACCCATTATCTAAGTTGAACTTAACGCATAATTAGTTACGCAGTAAATGACAATTGAAAGGTTTGTTCAGTCTTGCATATTTGAATTGAAAGAACAAATTGCTTTGATGTGACTATTAGTTCTATTTTGAATTCAATAAAAAATAAAATTTAAATATTTTTCAATTATTTTATTTACAACAATATAAAAAAAATATTCACCACCTTCTAACAAAATTCTATCTATTTACACTAATCAAAAAAATTTTTAAATAATTTTTTTTTTAATCACAGCTACTCTCAAATCAAATAAATTTATAATTCATTTATTAAGTCTTCAATAAAAAAAAAAACCACTGCTCAGTTTCAGCTCAATCTCAAATTCTTAATCTTTCCATTTTCTTTATAAAATTTTTCTTTTGCATACATTTCTCATTTATTGCCACATTTAAAGTTGTCCATCTTGGATGACAATTTGGTGAGAATTGACCAGCAACAGCTTCTGGTATTTTACTTTCATTTGTTGCATAACATATATTATTTGATTGTGTTTCTAATTTTAATAGCCATTCATCATATGTCACAATAATATCACTATCTAAATTTGACCAATTCAATTGTTGTAATTGTGGTAAATTATATTCAATATTTTCATCAGATGTAGTTTTTTGACATTGTAAATTTCTATTACGAATTTCAAATAATGGTGATGATGTTTTACCCATAATTTTATGTAATTGTTCCATCATATGTACTTCCATTTTTAAATTACTTGTTTTAGAACGTAATGGTGTTTTTTTATTACTATCTCTATTATTTATTTGTAATCTTGATGGTGGTGTTTGAAATTGTGATTCCGATCTTGTTGGACTTTTAAATGGTGATTTTAAATTATTATATTGTGCTGTATAGTATGTACATTCACCACATTCACAATCAGAATCTAATTCCAAATTCAATGAATGATTATTTTTTAATGGTGTACGTTTGTACATTGGACTTTTATATATTGATAATGAATTATTTTCTTTATTATTCCTATTCTTCCGATTCGGTGATAAATTAATTATTTTTTTTGTTAATTTTCTTATTATGTATCCTTTTTTTTTGTTTGATAAAATTGGTGCTGGAACAAGTTCACGCTGCATTTGTATTGAACTTTCTTTGTTACCCATTATATTTAGAATTTATTTTTAATTTTAAAATTTAATGTTGTTAATCCTTCAAAATCTTAAATATTAATGTTTAACTTATATTAAAATTTTAACGATTAAATACACAACAATCTGTTGTATGTTTAAAAAAAATATAAAACTGCATATATATGAACATTGTACATACAAATTATCCCTACCTAAAATTATCTAGAAAAATATTTTAAATTATTATAACAATTACGGATAATGTAATATTATCGTCAATTTTAACAGTAATAAAATATCATAATGGTAACAGGTATATTGAAATGAATCATAAAATGAGCGGCTGTACTTTTAAATATGTATTGGGTGAAAATGAATAACTGGGATTTACCAGGTAGTAAAAATATTAAGGAATAATTATTATTCAGGGATAAAATAAAAAATATATAATATAGTCAAATTATAGGTTAAAGACTACCTATGTTTATCACAAAGTAATCTAGAAATTTTTAGAAATTAACAAAAAGTAATAAATTTTAAACTGACATGGTACAAAAAACATTGTCATAATATTAAGTTTATGTATAGACATTATTGTGTCAATAATAATTCACTGATTGACTTGATATTGATTTTGATGAAGTTATTTAATTCCTTTAATAAACTAATAATATTATTTGTATTTTAGTTAATGTTATTTGTTATTAGTTACTACTGCAATAATCATTTGTTTTTGTATAAATACTATTACAATACAATTAACAATACAATATTAGAAGGATTTCAAGTCATCTTTATATAAATAACACTTCTTTTTGATTTAGTTTCAATTTTAAGTCATTTTTGTATAATCCTTGTTTTCCTTTCAAGTTTTTGGTTTATGTTAAAATATTTATTTATCTAGCGTCTAGATAAAGGGTCTACATATATATATTTCAATGATATTGGTATGTAGGTCTGTTGTATATATGTCAGTGTGTCAAGGTCTCTTAAAATAGTATCAGTGACGAAGCGTGCTATTTTATAAGTTGAATTAGTATTAGTAACAATACACAAAAAAGGGGAAAGCTTAAGTGTTGATCATTCAACCCATCGATGAAATAAACAAACCAATTAAATAGCATAATATAGAAAATGTTAATTAACGCTTTTTTTGGGTAGGTATTTTTGGTCATAAGAAAGGTTTGAAATTTTAAATGATATAAAATAAATCAATTTTGATTGTAAAGTATATTGCTCTATATGGAAATTAAGATTAATTTAGGTAGTTCTACATGAAATGTATTTGAAAGTGAGTCAAAAAGTTTATTTTCCAAAATATTTAAACATTAAAAAAATAAAAAAATTAAAATTAAACGCTAATTTACAATTCAACAAATTTCAGCTTGGATTATTTAATAAAAATTTGGCTTTATTTTTTGTTCTGTATGAATACTCTATGTATATATACATAGAGAGTTTACGGTTGATGATGATAATGAAATTAATTTGAAAATTTTAATAAATTTTGAATTAAAATGAAATAAAATGCAAGGCAAAAGGACATATTATGACTGACCTACAGATATATTAATATACAGTTCCTTCTGCCTGTGTTAATAAATAAATTTTGAATTGAAACAAGACAAATCTAAATATCACTTTAAAATATAATAATTTTTAGTAAAATATTTTTTTTATTTGTATTTTAGTGCTTTTTAAAATTTGGTCAACAGCATAACGATATCAAATTAGTTAAATTATTAGTCTAAAAATTGTTTTATTTCTCTACTGTTTAATGTGAAAAGGGTTGTTGATGAAAGATTTGGGTTGTTGAGGTAAAATTGCGATGAAAGATGTTCAGAGATGGTCCCGATATTATATAGCTGGATTTCATTCTCTTTAAGTCTCTGAATCTTTCTTCGATATTGCTTCAATGTAATTTTCGAAGGTCATTTTTTAACACTTCATAATATCTGTAATATTTGATTTTTTGACAGATAATTTTTTAAGTTAATAGAATATATCTAAAATACAAATTATTTAAAAATGTTCTATTTATTAATGTTTCAATTTTATAATATTTTTTAGTAAAATATAATGGCATAAAAAAAACCAATTTAAATTTGTGGCAGTGTTTCGTTTTTTGTTAGAGCGTTATTTCATATCACCGAAATATTTTTAAATTTGGTGAAAGAATAATTCGGTAATAAAATTGTACTACGATATGTAAAAAGGCTTACTTCCTGAAAATATTAATAGTTTTTGCACATTTAATTAGTTCAAACACATTTAATGAACGAAAAGGTCTAATTTTATCTAAATATCTGATAAGAATAATATATATATATATATATTATATATCCAGATCCTAAAAATGTTTGCTCTTTAAATGGAAAACACTTGTTTGTGATGAAAGGACAAAATTTAAATTAATTAAAAACAAGACCGAAATAAAAACATTTGTTTTTTTTTGTTGTTTTTTAAACTCAATCCTAAAAGTTAATTTAAAATCGGATAAAATTTAATTTAATTCAGATTCATAGTTAAATTTGAAATGAACTTAATTTAATCAAAAATTATTATTTAAGTAAATTTATTATATTCATTTGTTATTCCAAAATTTAAAGGCTGAAATAAATTTTATTTCAAATTTTAAATTATTATTATTTATTTTTATTATTCATTATACTAATTTCAAACTAATTTAAATCACTTTTTTTCTATCTGGAAAAAAAAATCCTTTTAAGTTTTTAAATTGTAATAGTAAAAATAATTGAACTGTAAATATCCTGCAAAAATTTTATTTATTTAATGTATAAAAAAGTAGAAAAATCAAAATCAGATTATATACATTAAATTAAATATCTTTATTTTTATTATCCTTTATATCCTTATTACTATTTTTTATTTCTATTATGAATTGTAATTCGTACGTAGTAATGTAGTACTGGTACGCCACTATATAGAATTTAATTATTTGTTAAAAATTTAGCGTCGAAATGTTAATTACATGTTTTGCAAATATTTAACAATCACTTAACAATATTAATTAACATTATATAATGTGTATTATGAAAGGATTAATTTAATTTTTATTTTGTTTACATATGGTCTGAGAACACATAAACATATTATTATGTACAGCACAATACATAAAAGAAAATAATTAAATTTTACAGGTATACCTTGTTCATGCGATAATGAATAGTTTTTTTTTGGTTTGAAAGTTAGGATGTAAAAGAGTGTGCAAATATTGTGTGGTATTCATGTGAAAATTAATTTTTTTTTATTACAGATACCCAAATAACGGTTAAGCTATAATAAATATTTTTTACTGTTATTTGCTTTTTTCTAACTACATACATAGTTTTTTTTTATTTGATTTCTTAGAAGTTTTAATTGTTTCGTTAATGATTTTTAGTCATAGGTGAAATAATTAAATTACTAATGAGTGTGTATAGAAACCGATATCATAAATTTAATTTCGAAATTAAATCTTTTGAATTGAAATTATAATTATGGTATTTGGTTGAATTGGTGTAATTGAGAAATAAATAAATTAATTGTTAATTTGGAGAGTGGAGTTAAATAAATCAGAACAAATATAATAATAAAATATTAGATAGAATAAAAATGTTCGTAAAATTATAAAAGAGAAAGTTTGTTTTATTTGTATATATGTTCGCTACATACTATAGTTTATATAATTTATATTATTTTTGATACTATATATACAAATATAGAATTTTCACTGTTATTCAAGATGAAACAAGATAACTGGCACGGTAATATACAAAGTTATTACATGTCATGTTCCCAAATGCCATACAACTGAACTTCTAGAAACCAGAAATACATATTTCAAAAACCAATTTTCAGTATTAAAGACCTGAAAATTGATATTATGACATTCTGTCTAGGGTTCAATCTTATCGTTTGGATAACAGATTGAACCTAGCTATTTTATTAAAATACTAGGCTAAGAAATCTGAATTAATTTGTTATATTATTTTGTAAATTTAGTATATAAGTTAGCTTAAGTTGTTAATGAAATAAAGAATTATTATTATTATTATAAACAAATACATACCTTACTGTAGGAAGTTGTGATATAATTCCTAAGCTCCTAACATTCACCAAGGATATTTAAAAGCAAAAAAAAGGTGATAGAGACTTACAAATTAATAATTACATATGTACTTTTTCAAGAATAAACAAACACGTGTTTTATCGATTTTAGAAATTCAGACTGATTTGGATGGATATTATACACCTCCTATACTATTAGCACCCTCCAAGACTTTTAAAAAAATCAAAGGTGTTACAGGGAAAAATTATACATTTTAATTTTGTGTTGGACCCGGACAACGTCGAGTAACTTTTCTAGTGTAGAATAAGATCGTAATAGAATAAAATCCTAACCGTAATCTAGTAAAATTTTGATAGTCATATTGAGTTTCTGTAATAGTTCAAAGTAGTTCTAATAAGTTGGATTGAGTTATGATATTATGCCACTATCTAAGTTTAGATAATTAAAATTTAATAATTAAAATTTAAATATATATAGTACATATTTATATACATATACACGTATACATAATTTAAAAAAAAAGTGAAATTAATTGAAAGTGAATTTAAAGTCAATAACAGAAATAATGCAATTTAGCTGATTGGTATTTTTCGGCTTTTTTTCCCTACTATTTTCACATTCTTATACTAGTCTAGCCTACAAGAATTTGGTATTTTTCGGCTAAGATAGTGAATTGACATTAAGCACATGTTTCGCATTTTTACTTAAAGATTTTTAACTGAAAATACATTTGACAGAAGTAAATTTAACAAATAACATTGTTGACAAATCTATATTTTACCATGTAGAATAATTTTTCTCTTTTAAGGGTGACCATATATTTTTTAATTATATAAAAATTTTGGAAAAAAAAAATGGTACTAAGATGTATCATGTAAATCATTATTTACCACTTGTATTTTAACACTTTAAATCTAAGTGTGGGAACTGCAGATTACAGAAGTATGTTATAATGTAAAAATAATCTGTTATGAGATGTGAATTAATCACAAAATGTCCTATTTATGTAGCTCTGTAAATACATAGAAGAGACAAAAAATTTCGTAGTAGCTAATAAGTAAAAATCTAATGGAAAAATTATTTATATTTTGGTTTTTTAACATTTCATTTATTTAATTATAATGACTAATATAAATTTAATATAATCTTAAAATATAATCAATTTATTATAACTGCGTCTCCATAATATTATTATGAAAATAATCAGAACAATGAATGCAATCACCATTAATATCATAACAATTATTATGTCCTTCTAATTCATGATCATCATTATTATAAGTAATTGATATAATTTGTAATTCATATAATATATTATAATCATTATCATTTTCATCATTACCATTATTAATTTGTTTATTATTATTATTATTCAATTGACTTTTTCTAATTTCTGATGATGATAACATTTTATTTGATAAATCTTTATTTTTTCTTAAATTAAATTTTAATGTTGCAAATTTTTTTAATTCTTTCATAAAATTTGTTATTTCAATTGTAGAATTTGATGAATTTGTAACAGATGTTGTTGTATTATCATCCAAACTATTTAATCTTTCTGTAACTGTTGTTCTTCGTCCTTCTTCAAATAAAATTTCTGAATTGTTATAGAGTATATTATAATTTTTATTCAATTCCATTATCCTTGAATTTATTTTTCTGAATTTTCGTTTTTAAATTAAATTATTTCAAGTAATAGTAGTAATTGCTCTATGAGTATATTTTTGAGAACTAATAAATATATTAGAAAATTAACCGACTTTTATTTAAATTGATGCTTACTAAATAATTTTAATTTTTGAACGAAGATATAATAAACATCCTTTTTATTTGAAATATATATATACCATATTAAATTTATAGGTAATAAACAATTAAAAATATCTGAATTATGACAGGTAATGATTACACATTTAAAGATTTTGTATAATAACATATGGCATAGGGTACCTTATGGGATCTTATCGGTGTGATTGTAATTTATTTTCAAATAATTTATTTTAATAATTCTGAGAATTGGAATACAGAATTCAATTACAATAATAAAATTTAAAAATGTACACCATAGTTGTTTTAATTTGATTGAATTGTAGTTTAAATTTAAATATAACGAAAATGCTATTTCTAAAGATATTTATTATTGATGTTTAGAGATAATTCTTAATATTTATTCAATGAAACTCGTAGTGCATTATCACCATTCTTATTTTTATTATTTTTTTTCTCGGTTCTAAGACTATAAGATATTCGTTCACCAATTAAGCCATATAGATTTTTTAAATGACGAAATTAGACCATTTAAATTTTATGTATTTAGACCATTGTTTTTAGACAATTTCAATGACAAAATTAGACCATTTAGTAAAATCTTTATTCATTCATTTATTTGGTTAGTGTAACAATTTTCTTGTTTCTTTTTTTTACATATTTACATTTGTTTTTTATATTATTTCTATTCTTTTCTATTATTTATTTTTTTATTCTATTATACTATTATACCATTTTTTTTCATATTTACATTTATTTTTCATATAAATTTTTACTTCATTCTAAAATTGTTTTTTTTTTTCATATTCTATTATTTTAATTTTAGATTTATTTAAAATGCTTTATTTCATTACGTAATTCATTGAATAATTTTACACCATTATACAATAGCATATTTTTAGTCTTTTCGTTTCTGACAAAATTTTATCTAATCGTGAATATATTTCTTAAATTATAATTATGACTAGCACTTACATAAACTAATCTATCACATAGATATCTGGGATAAATACCATTTTTCATTTTATGCACAATTCTTTGATTGACACTTTTGATTGACTCATTTTAAATTACTGACAATAAAATCTACAGATGTGTATATGTTTATTTTAAGAGTAATTCGCATAAATTTAATCTTTAATTTTTGTAATCGAACTTTATTCGAAATATTCGCCATAAAAAGAACTGACCAACAATATTAAAAATGAGGCTTTATAATTGTGTTGTAAATAATTATTGCACTATTGAGTGCTAATTGATTTCTAATTTTAGATAAAAAGTACTTTTTTTTTTTTTAATTTTCTTACATACGTAATTTTGGCTCTTAAAATTTAATGTCTTATCGATAACTACACCTAAATATTTTATTTCATGAACTTGTTCTATTATCTTATTATCTATGTCAATCAAATTAAGGTTTTTTTTGGTAAAATTTTTGCCTTAACTCATAATATATTAGTCACAGATTAAGTAATACTCAATAAAATAAAATTAAAATGTTCCTAGTTGTAGACCTAGTTTAGTGTCTATATCTGTTAGTTTTAAGTTAAACAGAAATGTAAAATTAAAATATTACAAATAAAGCACTACTACTATTTCAATATATTCAAAAAAAAATATCAAAAACAGATCCTTGAGACACACCTATTAATACATGAACAGAGCTTGAAATAATTCCATTGACTTTGGTTCTTTGTTCTCTATTTGACCAGTAAAACTGAAACCATTGTAATTCAATACCAGATAATCCATAACGTTCCATCTTTTTCAACAATATACTTCTATTAACTGTGTCGAACGCTCTTCTTAAATCTAAAAATACTGCCAATATGATTTTTATTTGTCATTGGTTGCTATTTTCCAATTCACAATCATCAATTTTATTAAAGATTTACAAATATGGTTTTTCAGGAACCCAGATTGATACTCTGATATTAAATTGTTATTTTCAAAGAAGTTGGTAAATTGCTCATTTACTAATTATCTTAACTCTATATTATTTTAGCTAATTGTTTAAAATAATAGAGTTAAAATAACAGTTAAATTAGAAACAATTCAGAAAAGACTTGTATTTATCGGTCTGAATTCGCTTGTTTTTTGTATTTTTAATTTTTTAATTGGAATAACCATCGAGTCCTTTCGTAATGAATGATTTATAATGGATAATAAATTTTCAGCAATTATATTAAAGATATCTAAAATTAATTCAGAACTAACAAAATGATTATCTTTTTTATTGTTCATATTTTTTAAAACTTTTTTAAGCTCATTAATTGTAGCTACCTAAAACCTAAATATATTGTTATTGCTATTTTCTACTAAATTTTTTTGTTTTTTTAATTGAATTAAAACTATACTATATTATTTATTTCATGTATGCTTTAAATAAAATTATAATTTACCGAGTTGCCGTTTTTAGTTTTTTCATTGTTAAATATAATTTCATTTAATTTCATTATAATAGTATTTAACTTTTAATATTTTTTCACATAGTTTTTAGGTCATTTGAATTTACAATTTTATTTAGTATTTAATCACATTTGACTGCACTTACATTGTTTTTATATAAAATTCGAATATATGTATATTTTTTTCAACTCTAATTGGACCACTTTGTAATTTCATACTGTTTTATTTTTTGTAATTTTATTAAATTTAATTCATTTCTGTTTCACTCTGTTTTATACATTTTTTCTGTGAGAAATTTTTTTACAATGTTATGAAAATTATTCGATTTCATTTAAAACAAATTGTATTTTTATGTTTATTCCTATTTATCTATACATTTTAATTATCATACTAATTTCGATAGTTACTGTAGTTTTCGAATAAATTATGAAAATTATTTGTACCTATTTACATTTTTTTTTTTTTTAGAATTTAATAATAATAATTAATAAATTGGATATAAAATTATGTAAGTAAGTACATATATTAAAATACAAGTTTTATTGAAGTATTAAAAAGAAAACTTTTTAAATTAATTAATAAAAGAAATAAAATGAAAAAGATATCCTTAGGGAATTCTTCATAAATTTTCAGAAAAGAACAAAGTATTTAAAATTGCATGTTAAGAGTTAATTATTATTATTATAAATTTCTTCATGTAGAAATATGTTTTTTATCTTATTTAACAATAAATTTTCATTTTAATTATCTTTAATAAGATAATTGAATTATTCAAAAAGTTTTTATTTAAAATAATATTTAATAATATTGTAGAAAATTCAATAATATTTTAAATTAATAATATACATTTAAAGAAGGACAGTAATTCATTGAATTAAAAATAAGTACAATAATTATTCGATTAAATTTTATTTTCAAACGATTAATTATTGATTGTAAAATATTTTCAATTCGATTAAATGGTATTTAAAAAAAAAAATCTAATTCAAATATTAAATTTAAGACTTTTGTCTGATTGAATTTTATTCAAGTGTATTTGTACATACTATCTCTCTCTCTCTCCGCTAATAAATTACTTACTCAATTGAATTGAATCAATTGCATTTCAATATCAATATAATTTAAATAAAGAGTCCTTGATGAAATTTTAAATAGATAAAAACAATTCGACAAAAGCAAGTACAATTGAAGATAATAAATAGAAAAATAAAGTAATTTTGTGAAGAAATTAGACAAGTTAGTTTTAAATAAATTTTTATTAAAAATACTTCAAATTAATTTAATATGAGAGTACGACAAGTTATAATCCAATTAGAAAAAAGAACAATCAATTGAAAATAATTCACTTTATAGGAAATCAATGTTTAACTAGAAATTATGGAATAACTGTATACCGGGTGTTCCAGAGCATGCGTATCAGCTTTTTAAGAGGGGAAGGAGCCGTTATTTTAAAATTTAGAAAAAAATTTGTTAATTAAATCGAGAGTGCTCTATCGATTGGTGGTATTTTCAACTTTCGGAAAGGACCGAAAAAGCGTTTGCTAAGACCAAAAATCGCCGAAATTGACTGAAATCGAGATTTTTAAATGAGAAGGGGTAGTTTTTTATGCAAATTCGGATTCTACGATAAAAAATAAGAAAATTATGTTAAATGATTTTTTTTCGTTTTCTTAGTATTTTTCTTTAAAATTAATAACAATAAAACAAAAAGGCTCAATATTTTCCTTTGATAAACTAGAATTAATGATAATAATTTTTATAACTAAATTTGTTTTTCATGTTATCATATTTTTTATCTCAGTCTTCTTAAATTTTTTTTTTTGTTTTTAATATAAACTTTTATTATTTGCCTTTGAGATAAACTTAAAACTATTTTAGCCTAGAAAAAGTTTAAGAAAAATGGCTTTACTATAACTAATTACTATTAATATTTAAACTTATTTTAAATTTTTATGTTAATTTTATTTTCTTACTATTTATTTTGTTTCGCTCGTAATTATAACTGTATGTTAACATGTTTATTCTTATATTATATATTGTGAAAATAAGGCTTAAAAATCAATATTAAATCTTTTTTTTGTTAAATAAAACCCTAGACTAAATTAACCTAACCTAACCTAATTATTAAGCCTACTTAATCTAACTTAACCTAATTGTTAAACCTAATATGTATTTAGTACCTAATTCTGGTTGAATGTGTTTTCTAACCACCAATATTCTCTTTTAATTTTTTTGTCTCTATCTGGTATAGACATGTTGTATTTTAAGTTATCTCCATTTATGTGGCTCGGATTGTAATCAATGATCTTACATGTGGCCCGTCTACTATAGTGATATAGTATAGGGACATGATTGTGGTCTTGAATATAACCATTTTGATCGAGGAATATAAAATGCTCGGGTGCAATTGGTTTTTTTATGTACTCCTCATTGTGGTAAAATATATGTGATATTAAACCATTTTCTGGAGTGTTTAGTGCTCTCTATCATAATGTTTTCGAATCAATTTTATTAGAAAATTGTCGATTCTGATTACGTTTGCTTCCTTATACAAATATTTATTGGAGTAATAATATTTGTAATCGGACTCGGGCTTTCTGGATATATTAGTACAAGCTCTCATGCATTTTCTTTCAAACTTGCGCAATTTTTCCATTAGACTTGAATTGATATTGTACCATATGGGCACACCATATGCAAGTGTTGGTCTAATTAATGTTTGGTAACAGATTATTTTTACTTCGTTACTTATATTTTAATTGTAAAAGAGCTTTTTTGCTGCCATAAAGGACTTATTGCCTTTAGCGATTGTATATTTAACATGTTCGCTATAGTTCAAATTACGACGCAGAAGAACATCAAGACAACCTTTTTGTTTGCTAGGGGCGAGCCATTAGGAGATTTGATAGAGAAACGTTTCCAATTATACGAAAAGGTATACGAAATCTATGTTTAACTAGAAATTATATAATAACTGTATATACATATATAATTTCTGGTTCAAATCAAATATCTGAGATAGTTTTTATATTTCAAATAACATACAAGTATTTTTGGATTTCAAGGTTATGATAACAAAAAAAAAAAAAAACAATTTAATTTTAAGTTGTTCCTGGTTCATAGAAAGATTGATGTTTTCTCTATATCTTATGTTAACTAAGATAAACATTCAGTTAAGAGGTTCGAACCATTTCATCATCCAGCGAAATGAAGAAATAAGTATATATACTGTAGCTATATGCATATTCACATATATATATTTCGAGTATATATACATAGATACAACTTTTATATCGTTGACACTGTTGGAGCATAATTGCAAATAAAAATGTGCATAGGCTAGGCAGTAGGTACACATTTTTTTTTTATTTATGAGTACAAAATACATTGCGCTTATAAGCAGTCAAAAATTGAGTAATATTCTTTTGAGTGAACACAGACTTTTTGATATTTGAAAAAGTGACTAGCAAATTTTATTCTACGTGAATACTCTATTTATATGATTCCTCTAGCTTTGTTCGAACTCACCATAATTTGTACAATGATGAACAACACTGGATATATTTTTAGAACGGTAAAACGTGCACTAATATTACTATCATGATTGATTTTATGTTTATGATAATTAGTGAATCAATTTTACCAGAATTAATAATTAAAGGGTTTTTAAGACCAAAAATCCCCAAAATTGGCCGAAATCGAGATTTTCAAATGGGAAGGGGTACTTTTTAAAGCAAATTCAGATTCTACGTCAAAAATTTTAAAATAACGGCTCTGGAACACCCGGTATATTATTGCTCCAACTACAAATCCGATTTGGATTTGTGGAAAAAACACAGCTTATATGTGACACTTAGAAGTGAGATGTGAAATGTGATTGAACCATGTGTTTTAAGTGTAAACGATAATTAAACTAAACATTCTAAATATTAACTCACCTGTATTTTATGAAAAATAAATAACATGAACAATTCTATTTAAAAAATCTTTATTAACTTAAGAGATTCTTATTAGATTAAAGTTTACGTTTTGAACTACATTTATACGTTTGCATATCATTACTGTTTGCAAAAGTATAATTATTGTTGCTGTCAATACAACTTAATATGTCGTTTGTTCAGTAAACTGTTCTAGAACGTTCTAGAATGATCTAGAGTAAAAAAAGGACAATTTTTTTTTTGTTCAGTATAGTTTCTGTTAATTGAACTTTTTTGTCTGATTAAGTGTTCTGATCGGTGTTCAGTAGATTGTTTAAAACAGTTCTAAATTGATATTTTTTGTTCTGAATTTTTTTTTGGGAACAGTTTTGGACAATTTTTTTTGTTGCCGTTTTTTTTTTTGAATTTTGACAATTAAACAAAAAATAGAACAAAAAAGATCAAAAAAATGTTCAGTAGATATTTCTGTTCTAAGTGGTTCTAGAGTGTTTGTCCAAAACTATTCTGTCCGATTCTGTTCTAGATCTACTGAACAAACTGAATAATTAACAACAAATATAGACAGATGACTTATAAGGGTCACGATTGTCCAATTTTCTGATTTTATTTTTTTTATTTTAAGACTGTCTATTTCTATTTTAACTGGCAACAGCTCGCTCAACCTGAATTTATCAGAATTTTGCTTATCTTCATCAAAGTCATCTTCCTCTTCATACGTCTACATCGCAGGACTGGTAATATCATAATTATTTTATTGACGGCGACAACTTCATATAACTAATAAATATTAAAGACGACATTTTTGATTGTTTTTGTGCTACATTTGTTAGGTGTACAGTCTATTTCAAGCTACATCTTTGAGATATAAAATACCTCCTATTTTTTAACTCTTACATACATACTTTTCATTTGTTTTCATAATTTTTAATGTAAAGCATGGATTTTGTTAGATATAACATTTTGTACAATAAAAGAAATAATATGTTTTTCCAATGGTTGCGATAAACATATATTATAGTTACTTCAAACTTATTATGTTAGATATGTATAGTTGAAAAAAACATTTGATATGTTAATGATAAATATAACTATGGTTGATAGAAACGTCTTAAAAATATTATAGTTAATCGAAATATATAAAAAATTATGGTTGCTACAACTATATTTAAAAAAAAATATAAACCAACAATAAATTATATTGCTTACAAAAATATTATGGTTGTGGATATCATAATACGGTTAAGAAGCTCATAATCCCGTAGTTGTAACAAACATATTTTGATTAAATAAATCATATTATAGTTGTTTTACAAATATTTGTAATAATATTAATCATATTATGATTGAAGCAATCATATTATGATGAAAGTAATCATAATAATGATTGAAGCAATCATCTCATATAGTTGAAGCAAACATATTATGGTTGCAGTAATCATATTATGGTTAAAGTAACTATAATATTGGGTTTGAAGTAATCATATTACGGTTAAAATAATCACATTAACAAGCAACAATTTAACCAAATATTTATTGGAAATCATTAGAATTCATTCGTTGCAAATATATATTTCAAACCACCATTTTATAATCGACAAAAAAAATTTAATCCTATAAAAATTCAATATATATTGTATTGTGTTATTATTTTAAGTATAATATATATTACCTTAATTATATTTATTTTTGTTTCAATTAAAAATAATGTTCCTGCAACCATGATGTAAACATAAATATTTTTCATTCAAACATATTATATTTATTTGTAACATGATATATTAGTGATTCACATTTAAAAGAACAATATTATAGTTGAGAACAAAATATCGTGTTGTAGAAAGTAACTATAATATGTTTATTCCAAACATAATTATTTTTGTTTCAATTATAAATAATATTGCTGCAAATATAATTATGTTTGTGAATATAATAATATTGTTGTGAAGACTATAAATTATTTTTGTTCCAACCACATATTATAATTCATTCAACCATATCAGAAACTTTTTAGCTTTATATAAAACCCATAGTTACATGATGTAATATGGTTAATGTAACTGTATTTTCCAACCATATTATTGTTCTTTAATTTTATAGTTGAGCCAAACATATTTTTTTGCTCAGTGTATTTTATAAGGTAATTTTTATGAATTTCTAAGAGAATAAAGATTAAATCTGACTGCATCAAAATCTTGTTTATCGTCATTACAGCAATCTTCTTCATCCTAATCATCTTCAGGTAATTGAGCCATCTATTCATTCGATCTACATTCATACTAACTTAAAAGACTTTTGATTTCCTTGCATACCCTTTATCTCCTCGATTTGGTATCGATCATTAGGTAAAACTTGAATCATAATATAAGGACTTCGATCAGTTGATTCTAGTTATTTTGATTTACAATTTTGTAATCAATTAAAAAACAAACAGAATTTCGTAACCAATTAAGTACCCAATCCGTATGTACATTATATAAAAGTTAAATCACTTCACTTATTTGTTTGTGTTGTTTGCTATGTTACAAGAGGCTATCATTCCTAACTAAGACTAACTAAGAATATCGGTTTAAACTTTGAGTCAGTATTTATACTTATTTCGACGAAAATCAAATAAAATAAAATAAATTTATTTTGCAATCAAATTAATGACATATACTTAGATATGTATAAAAAATTTCATAAATAAAGAATACTAATCGGTTGATCCCTTTTTAAAATAAATTTAAAATCACTTAAAAAAATGTTGCCACTAAATTTGAATCGATTACGAAATCACTTTAAAATCAAATGAAAATTTCCTCATTTATGAAAATTTTGTTAAAGAAAAATTGATTTTCTTCTTTAATAATTGCAGTGTGTTCTAAATTTAAGAAAAAAAGAAGAACAAAAAAAAGAACAAAAAAATTTTAACCGCAATCGACACGACATGTACAAATAAAATTGTCCTTAAACTTAAATAGTTCTTTTTTCTTCCATATTATAAAATCAAACATACTTATTTAAACTAATACAATCTTAAAATTTATATATATAAAGTACATAATAATAATAAGAATATATTTTCTTTCAAGGATAACATCTCAATAGAATAAACAAAAATACACAAAAACAAGAAATAAAAACGAAAAAAAAAAAAATTTTTTCGTAAATGGGGTTTCCTTGATTTTTTGATTTTATTTTTTTATTCTCTGATTTTTAATTTTAGAAACAATATAAGCATCCTTATTATAAATACTTTGTTTATAAGAAAATTTAAAAATGTTTTAAAGGCACAAGGGAATCCCAATGAAACGAAGACTGCTGAAGTGATTTTAGTTTTAATCAATTGAAAACAAAAAATAGAAATGTGAACGAAAATGACGTTCAGGGAGGAAGAGTTGTTTTGTTTGTTACTTAAAGTTTTGTTTAAAAATATTTCCGTTCTCTCGTAATCGTGCCTGCTTGCTTATCGTATCGTATTTTATTTTTTTCTCTCTTTTTCTTCATCCCTTCGGCTAAACTAGTACTCGTACTTAATATTATTAATTGTTGTTGTATATATACCATAATTTAAGTTGTATTATTGTTTAAAAATTATTACAATGATGTGAAGAAGACATTTTAATTTTCTAAAGAATTACTTTGAACTAACAAATTTGTTATTGTAATTGTGTATGATGATGTATGATGTATGTAATTGAATTTATTCTGAAAAAAACAATTATTACTGAAGACAAAATAAAATGTTTTAAAGTTAGAGATAAAATTATATTTAAATTTAAAACAACATTTATTTTTTGAAAGTACATCTGTTTATGTTTCATCGCTTTTAAATACAGATGCATTGTGTTTTCTCTTAATTTAAACTTTAGGATGTCGGCCTAATTAAATAATAATTCTATTTCCATAGACAGTAAATGGACAATTCTTTCACTTTTAATTTTTTTTCTTTATCTTTTTTTTTATACATAGCCGAAACACTATTATTAGGCAGCGCAACGTCGCATTCGGTTCATCCTACAGCGCCAGTTCTGTTTACCAAAAGTGGCTCACTAGGTACAATATATCATAACCTAAAACTTCATATTATCAAGTAAGTTTAGGTTCTTACCCATAACCTAACCTTTTCTACCGATTGGTACGTTTGGCTAGGGTGGGAAAGGAAAATTAGGAAAGGAGAAAGGTAGAGGGGAAGGAGGATAGTTACAAACAAAGGTGTTAATTTATTTATTTATTTCATTTATTCTGCTACATATCAGACGCTTAGTCTTTTAAGCATGTAACTAGAATTCATAATTTAAAACTAACAAAACTAAACATATTAGAAAAATGAAAAATGTTAAAATGTAAAATTATAAAGTGCTTAAACTATAACTAGATTAAATTACTAAATTAATAAAAATAAAATATATATTTCGAGCTGGTCTAGTACCCTTTGTCATTGGGATATAATAAATGACAAAAAATAATTGTGAGTATATAATATAATCTGGTAGCAAATTAAATAAAATGAAACTATTCTATTTAAGAAGGCTTAGTTCCTGACAATAGTATTAGTTTACCACATTTATTGAGTAGATCAGCCAGTAATTTGTTAAAATAAAATACTCAAGTTATTGTAGATATTGTAGTGTAAAATTGCAGTACCGTACTTAATTAAGCACGAAAAGGTGATTCTACCTAAGTTACTGTCAAGATCATATATAACATATATAGAGATATAAAAATAAAACAATGCTATATACAAAAATTTACGTACTTAATATATAATACATGTATACCAATATATGCCTGTTGAATTGAAATAATACATTTACATACCTCTACTCATGATTTCTAAAATACTCACTGCTGAGCTCAGTAAACCTTTTAATGTTATTAACGCGCAAAATGTACTTCAGCATGGAGTTCCAAAGAATAGTAGTTCTAACAAAATATGATGGGTGTCTTAATCGACGTCTGTGACGAGGAACTATTAAATTCATATTTCTTGTTGATCTACCAGTAGTGACCTTTTCAGAAAGGTATAATGGCATAAGATTTAACAAGATCTTTTTTCATAACAACAATATACCTTGCTTTCAAAAAGTTACTTAGTGTAACACCTAATATTACGTTAGAAACATCACTGATGTGATCATGTTTACGCCGGTTTGTGACAAAACAAGTGCAAGCATTAAAAATTAGTTGCAGCCGTTGAAATTCACTAGCAGACATACCATAGTAAACGGTATCACAGTATATGAAATGTGGAATCAATAAAGCTGGACGAGCTTACGTTTTAACCATTCATTTAGAACATAAGAATATTTCCACAATTTTCCTAAAATAAATACAGTAGACATTTTTGGATATTCTATCAATGTGGTCATTCCACGCTAGGGTATTATTATCACTCCTATAATCACTCCTAAATTTTTAGCTTTAGTGACATATTAAATTGCTAATTTATTCATTTAAGTTAATGTTCGTCTTGAACTTATTTGGTTCCACATTCGGGATGTTGAGGTTCTAAACAAATTTCCATAGTTTATATTCTGCCATCTAGGGATTTTTTCGAATCAGCACATGCTGCCCTTCGTGTTTCCCGTGGCAAACGCTTAGGTGGAGGTAATATAGATTTAATTTCCACTGAGCATGTGCCGGTGCCTACGAGTCATCCATAAAAGGAAGAGAGCTGTAAATATACGACGATGTCCAAGAGGAGCAAGGTGAGCAGTAACATTTGGGTCATTCATCAGACGAATAGCCCGTTTTTGGACTTTATCCAAATGTTTTAATACATTACTAGAAACGCCAGCCTATATGTGAGAATTCCACTCCATATTGGGTCGTATGAAAGCTTTATAGATTTTCAAAAGGTCATAACAGGAGAAGTAAACCTTACAGCGGCTAAGAAAACCTAAACATTTGACTGGGTTTTTTGCAACATCAAATATATTATCATTCCAGATCAATATTTTCGGTTTAATTGAATATCTAATATACTTAAGCTTCCAAGCCGCTGAAGTTTATCTTCCTGAAACAAAAGAGTACGATCAAAATGGAAATGTTTCTGGAGATTGTACAGCTCTGAGTTTTAGAAGTGTTAAACTCGACTCTGTTTTTTGAACCCCAATTAGTTATTGCAACCAAATCATGGCTGAGGTAACTGGCCATGATGTCTCTTTCGCATCTTTAATTCGCAATAAGCAATATAAAATTTTAAATTATCGATTAAATAGGTACATACAAAATTTAAAAAAAATTATATATGTATTAATTTTATTTTTGATTTAATTTATTATTATTAATTTTAATTATATTAATTTTATTAATATTAATTTTATTTTTGATTTATATCTTTTCAACTAAAATTGTTATGATCAATCCAAAGACACAAACCAGGGAAATTTTAAATTAATCAATTCTAATTCATATATGAATATCTGTCTCAATTAGAATTAAACATTGCTTATAAATTTTAGACATACTCAAAATCAATAATAATTGGTCCTTGAAATTGATTACATGTCAAAGTGTCAATGAATTTCTTGTTAGGTATGTTTTAGACAAAAATTAAAAAAAAGCATTCAATTTGAGTAACAAAAATTTTGATTTTAAATAAAAAACTATGAAAATGGTTTTCCAGTAAAAATTTACAAAAATGTTGAAAAATTTCCATTAGAAAATTTGGATAAGTTGGATACAAGAGCTCTCATCTTCAAATCTCGCATTTTTAAAATATTGCGTGTGAAAATATCATGTTTTAAGATCTTATGCGATTTTGGAAAAAATTGTATTAAAATGTTCTTTTGAAAAATTACGTTATTCCAGTATTATTTTCAATTTTGGAACGTATGATTTTAAAACACGAAATTTTGAGACACGACAATTTAAGACACAAGATTGTAAATACCAAGATTTATAAAAACGTCAGATTTTCTGATATGAAATTTTGAGTCCTTAGCTTTTATAGGGCTCCTAAAAATTATAATGATAAACTTGTAACATGCATACCTGGAATAAATCATAAATATCAACTCATAAATTAATTTGTCCTTTTTAGTTTAAGTAATTATGTATAATACAATTATTAATTAATATAATTAAAACTATGATGTAATATAAATAAATAACAAATAAAAATATTGTCTGTCCACTGCCTAGCAAAGAACCATTTACATAAAATCGGTTTAACCGAAAATTAATTTTATAAAGTATGCGAAGTAGTGGAAGCATTTACAAAACATCTGAAGAGGGCTCACTCGTAGCAGACTTTGCGATCTGGCAACAGCGTTCCCTGAACAATGAGATCTACCCAGCATACTAGTGAAGAATAGCATGCGTATGATAATTCAATCAGGCGTCCTAGGACTCCAATACTGTAATCAAAATAAACCCATTTGTGGGTGCGGTGATAGAGGAGTCAAGACGTTATATGTAAATCCAATCTCATCCTCTAGTGATGTAGTACAAAACTTATTTTTTCTTTTTTAAAATTCTAGTTTTAAATACCATTCCCGAATGTTAAATGATATTTTTCCACACCTTCATATCGTCCTCGCTTTTGTACTTGTATAAATTGTGAATTTTATTGAAATTAATTATTTAAATCATTATTTTTTGGTTCTATAGTTCAGGGTAAGCCTTAATTTCGTTTAAAACTTTCCATCACTCTGCTCTATCTTGTGAAGTTGTGCTTATCCGTTAACTCTGATCTTTCGGCACTTGTTGTTGATTTCGTGCAGCCATCTTGGTCTACCTTTAATTTCACTATAATTCCAATCAATCTAATTGGAGTTAAAAAATTGGCTGAGTGCTATAACTTATTTCGTACAACAGTTCTAGACCTTTTTAGACCTCATACTTGGGGATTTTTGATTTCTACTATGTACTATTGAATTTCTATGTTGTGTCTAAAATGAGCAGTGATTAAAAAATACAAATTCCCCAGTAGGGGAAACAATTTTATTCTTATTTGGTCGTTTCATAGTCGATTAAGTAGTCGTAGTAGTCGTTGTTAAAACCTATTTGTGTTACTTGGGTAAGTGGATGATAATTTAATGTCAAACTGTATTAAGTATTTATAAAAAATGTATAAAAAGTATTTGTGAAAAATAACTCTTTTGACTATAATCACAACCCACTTTTTATTGTAATATCATGTCCATAAATTGTATTGGCATGAGTATAATTATTAAATTAGGCATATCCTAGGACTCGGATGCTTAATTGTATTAACACGTGTAATCAAAATAAAACCATTTTCGGCTATCGTTATATATTTTAACTCAATCTAATCTAAATCTAAAAGAGTTCTTTAGGCCTTCTTGCCTTTGGTGATAGGGCTAGTGTTAAATGATCTTTTGTAGTTGGAAGGTGGTAAAAGTGGTACATTTGAGTTAAAAGGTTGGCAGAGTGCCATAATTTTTTTATCCAACAATTCTATACTACACTGGAGTATTTGGTGATGAATTTTTTTTAGACCTCATACTTGGGTATTTTTAAATTTTTATATTGTGTTTAAAATGAGCAGTGATTAAAAAATTTTAACTTTCCAGTAGCCTTTATATCTGCTATAACAGATTATCTCTCAATAGTTCTACTCTTTGTTGCCCCTGATCTATCGATACATCTGTTGACATTTTTAAGTGAATTAGGATAGAATTTTGTTTTAATTGAATTTCTGTACTAACTTATATTATTAATTGCTAAAGGTGAAACATATTACCCTTCGTGAGTAGTAACATTATTTATTATTGCAAAAATTGTACAAAAAAAAGAAAATTTTTTAAACTTTGAAAATCCTATTATTTCAAATATTATTAATTTTTATTTGAACATCTACACGTCCTATCAACACTTTATTTGAGAGATTGGATAATTTATTTGAACGTAAACAATTTTTAAATTTGCACAACCCAAATTCAGACACAATCAAGCGGATATAATTACTAAATATATGAATAGTGAACATAGAGTTGTCAAACAACCTGAGGGACCTGTAGAAAATGACACCTTAAATAAAAGTTGAAGGCTACGATGTTTTCAAGCAAGAATATAATATACTCTAGCTCCTAGGAGTAAATCTTTAGGAAGTCAATCTTTCCATTATTTCCAAGAAATCTATTGGATTTGCTTGAATTGTTATTTCGTACTTTCTAATAGTTGTTCACTGTAATATTTTCATACATACATATATAATCTTATTATATTCTAATTTATTAAATTAAAATTAATTTGTTTAAGAAAAAAAAAACAAAATAAGTTTTAAATATTTTTCAAAATAATTTCATTTTATAATAAAAATATTTATCAGAAGAAAATTGCAGTCAACCGAGTCATTTCACATTAAATGCATGTTGGAGACATCCTTGATGTGAATTTGAAAAAATACAACAAAAAAGTTAACTATGTGTATGTAAATTAGTTTGGTTTTTATTTTTTATATTTTCTGTTTATGAACGAACGACAAGAACATTTTTTTTATAATATCAAAATACGTCATAATACTAATAATCCCTATCATATACTAGATTATATGAAATGAAAGGATCTGAAATGTCATGACCAACAAAATTCCTTTTAAATTTATGGTATGAAAATAACAAATTTTGTAATGGGTTTTTTTTGTTATGTAGAACGCAATAGAATGAAAGACAAAACAAAAAAACGTTTAACAAGTAATTTTGTTTTAGAAATATTACAAGACATTAATAAAATATGTTATAAACACGTGAGATGTGAATCCATACAAATGGTGGAGGGTCATGTAATAGCAATTAGAAACTATAAATTTTCAAGATTATTTTAATAATAGGATATTATACTAATGAATTGGTATGGGATAAAAAATGCACTTCGAATTAGATAGATTTATTGTGAAAATGAAATTATAGAGAAAATGTCGAGAAAATTATGAAGATGAATGAATATTTAAAATGTCTGATATTATGTAATTTAAAGGAGTTGCTTATAATTCAGCTTGAAATATCTAATTATAATTTTATGAAAATAATCCTTTACTTTTCACAATTAAAATGAAAATAATATTTTTGTCAACATACAGAATATTATCGAATATAGGTTACAATGAATACAGTTAGTATAATTACATTCCCGGTATTTGTTGGAAAACTTATAGGAATTAATTCTATATTCACCCAATTAATCTCTTGATTACTTTGAACATATATGTAATTAATCTATCCTGTCCTGAAAAATTCATAATCTATCTGTGTTCGATTTTAATAGGATTTAACCTATAATAAAGCCTATAAAGTCTATGCCTAATACCTATATATGGCTTAATCGGTAGGTAATAATTAGGTAGGTACAAAATACTATGTGGTAAACATGGATTTAATTCAAATCTTGTGAGATATCAAATTCGTATCTTCTACTATAGACGAATGGATTACATGAATGACAATAACTGTATAAAATAAAAACATCAAACCAATTATCCTAGTTTATGAAAAACGAATGATTTCAATAAATTGAACCACAAAATTGTGAAGAATCCAAACTATCTCTTAGACCTATAACCCTGAAAAGAAGTAGACAAAAAATAAAATTATCATAATATGTTCTTTACATATAAATTTTTATTAAAAAAGGAAGTCATATCAACACTACCAACAAAACTAGATCAATTTAAATAAAATAAAACATAATTATAGGCGCCCGTGTTCAATGTATATTGTACCTACCCTAAATTAGCAAAAGCAAAAAATTTATATAACAACCATCACCACATTCATATTAAGTACTTAACACTATAATTTTTGTAAAAATTTAAGTATAATTTAAGTAGATACTTCTCTCATTATAGAAGCAAATATCATATTCATCAACAATTTTACTATCTAAACATAAATATGGAATAAAAATGTAGATGGATGATAATTTACTGTCAAATTATAAAACTGTGTAAAGTATTTATAAAAAATATATACAAAGTAAAAAAACTTTTTACTATAATCACCGCCCACTTTTTATACTTTCTATTGTAATCACTTCTCAGTCCCGTAATCTTATCATCACATTTATGCGGCAGAGATAAAATCATGTTTAGTGAAATAGAATTAAATTGTGCATAACATCAAACCTACATTTTAGATTTATTTATATTATATACAAAAGCTCTGATTATATAATGCAAAATTCATATATGATATTAGAATGTTAAAAAAAACCCGTTATAACAAGTAATATTTCTCTATCATGCTCAATAAATCGTCACTGTTTGTAGAAATTTTTGTTATTTCGCCAATAATCATAAATATAATTTTTGCCTTTTCCATCATATTAACTCTTCTTTTCTCACTACTCCCATTTATAAATGTATATCAAAAAATAAAACCATATACTATATTTTCTTTTAGGATCATTTATTTTATGACAATTTTGTGAATTGTTTTTAATTTCATCATAAAACATACAAAAAATAAAAAACTACATAATTCAAATTAAATTAAATAATAAAAATTTTGAAATTTACTATCATGCCAGTTTACTCTTTCAAATTATTACTGTTGTAGTAGTAAAATTAGAACAAAATTTTACTGTACAATAATTAAAATGATATTAAAATTAAAATATTATTTTATTTAAACGAAAAAAATAAATTAAATAAAAAATATTAATTATAAATTCGAATAAAAAAATTATTTTTTATTAATTACATAAATTTAAATAAATTAAAAAGTATGATAAGAGAGGATAGTAAAATCTAAGTATAACATTTTGTATGACAATAACGTAGGTACTTGAGTTACTACTATGTATGTTGCATGAGTAGATATAATTTTTGTTTCCATACAATGTGTGTGAATACAAATAGGGATAATAATGTTAAGTTTATTAATTATATATCTTTTTAATTAGGACTTGGAGTAAAAATAGAATATTTTTAAGAAGCTCTCTTTAATATTTAATGGCATGTTGAAGATTTTCAAGAGTATGAATATTATTAAAAATTTACTGTTTTCTATTACGTCATTTATAACGTCATGAGATATTGTTTTTATTATAAGTAATATTGCATATAATATAGAAAATTTGATTGCAATTTTAAAAAGTAATATGTATGTGTGTATTTTTATGATTAGATATGATAGATACATGTTGATACGGAGATACGTACATGTAAAAATATTGTGAAAATGATCAATTAAAAATGTTAAGAATAATTAACATAGTTCATTGGTATGTAAAAATAACAATGTTCACAAGGATCTGAATTTACCTATGTGATCGGGAATGAACTCTAAACATTAGCTGCGAACCGATCAATTGTTTAGTAATTCTATACCTAGTTAATGCCTAATCTTTGATGGATACTCTTAGTGATGGAATAATATCAAAAATGAACAGAATTTGATTCAAATTGTTTTTTTTAATAAGCCACAAAACTATTATCAATTTTTGAAAGGAAAAATTCATGAAACACACTAAATGCAGAACAAAAAAAAAGATCTGTTAATACATTTTACAAAGAAAGAGTAGAACAGTGTAGAAGAGTCATGTAGTACATTTTCTACTATCATATCGAACAAGATATAATACCATTTATAATTGATTATTTAACTCTCCCGGCCAACATGGTGTATAGCGCTTATGTTATCTGATTACTAATCCGAAGGTTCCTGGTTCGGATTCCGTTCAGACATAGATGTTTTATTGTATTTTTTCTTTATTATTCATAAAATAATGAAATTTGTTGAGTATAATTTGATATTAACTTAGATAAAAGGGGTTATGTAGGAAAAATGAATTAAGCTATTTGAGAGTGTGCGGAATATGTAGAAGTAGTTTAGTAGAGTAGTTATAGATTGTAGAAGTCTTTTCACAATTGAATTAGGTATTATTAGTGTAATGTTACCCTTCGTAATATTATTCCTTCACAACTTCTACCAGAATGTATTAGCCAATAATTATGAAGAAGCATTGGATCAATCAATTTACTTTGCAATATTAAAAAAATATGTACCCCTCTTTTAATAAAACAAAATAATTTCTAGTTAAATCATTTACTTATGTATTTAAATTATATGACAATTAACCCATTCAATATATTTTATAGCCGAATTGATAGCACATGAATAATAAAGAAATTATGGAATATTGACGAACATTTTGCAAGGAACCATTATCAAAAAAATATGTACTTTCAGAATATTATTATTATTTATTATTTATTATTAAAATAATCCATTTATTTCAAATATTATTTACATAATGTACTACTTATAATTAATAAATTAAACAAATTATTAGAATCCAAGAAATCATTCGAAACATCATACTAATAAATTAAATGTAATTTCAAAAATGCAAAATTTGAAAAAAAAAAAATTAGTCTGGTACTAGAATCTGCAGAATATTGCAGAACTCGGCTGTCTCTCTCTAGAATTGAACTCAAAGTTGATTGATTTTTATAAGTTACATATGTTTATAACTTACAACAAAATAAAAGCAAAAACGCCTGGAGTTGTTTCGGTACAGTCAAAGACTACATTGTCTACTGATGAGTTGCAGTAGTATTGTATGAATACTTTCTGGACAATCAATATTTTATTATACCCAGCGGCGGATTAACCATTTGTGAGGCCTGAAGCTAAGAATATTTGTGGGCCCCAAAATCGGCCAAACCAAATTATAAGTAAAATGTAAAGAAAAGTATACAAATAAAATTTGGAAAAAATATCAATTCATTTTAATTCATTTTATGTGACCAAATAAAAAATAACAATATAGTATGAACAAAACAAAATAGAAATACTAAACAAAACAATAAAAATTTAATTAAATTTTTTTGTTTCCGGCATTTTTTATTGGAAAATTCTTTTGTTGCCTCATCATAAGACACTGATTTGGTTATGTCATTTTCAATTGACAAAATTGAAAGATAATTAAGTCTTTCTTCCACCATTGTGGTACGCTATTTATTTTTAATAAATGTCCATTTTGAAAAAGCTATTTCGGCCTCACAGCTGGTTATTAGTAGAGTTAGAAATATTTTTAATGTCGTATATAGATTTGTAAAAACATCTATCAAATTTCTCTCGAATATTAATTTCAGCAGTGGGACATTTTGTTCGATCTTCTTTCTTCTCTAAATTGTGTACATTCGTTAATTACTCCTGCAACTTCCCTTGTTTTCATAAATGCAAACCTGCAGTTCATCTGTCATTTCACTTGTCATTTACTCTGAACGCTGTTCATAAATGCAGACTCAAAGTCTACTGGGCGTCAACTTGGTAGAATAAATTTTTAGTATGCATAAAATTTTTTGAAGTAGTTTTCTTTGTTGTTTTGAGTATTTTAGTTTTTGTTTTGTTATTTAAAAAAAAATGTTATTTTCAAAATGTCAGTATTAATGAACAGAAACTTTGCAGAATTGTCAAGTAAATGTAGAATATAGGTAGAGTTTGTCTTCATTATTGCAAAGTACGACAATTGGTGGCAAACTTGTTGTCAGTTTGCAGCATTTATGAATACACCCTATATCATTATTGTAAAAAGAAAGTACAAACTTAATGCTTTTCATGTCAATTTCAGAATTAATACTTTTTCCCATATTTAAAAGAATATATATTTACTTGTATACGCTATTTCTATTCGATAATTCGGTAGTTAAACAATCGCACAATACATTGAATACCTCTATCCGAAACTTATCCCTGCCATTAGGTACATCAGTACCCCTTTCACGATTCGAAAAATGTTTTGTCCTTATACCCGTTTGTTTAAATCATTATAATTTTCCATAGTTTTTTTACTCAAATTTTTAGCGGTTACTTCGTATTCAGCCATTTTTTGTTTTGAATTTTCCCGAAATTGTTTTACAAATAATTCTAATGTAAGAATTAAGTCATAACCTTCAGAAATATTTAGGACACGGGCTTGTAAGTTTTTGCTTACTTTGTTAAAACGTTCAAGAACTTTCTCCCAAATTAATGTAAAAATTGCATTTTCAAATTTTATTAATTTTTTTAAAAAAATAATTGCTTCTCTTTTACAATCAAGTTTTTCTTAGCTTTCTTCATGAATATATTTAAGAGCTTGCAGAATATCCTTGTAGCAATTTTTTAATGCTTTAACTGATTCATGTTGCATTGAACACCTTGTAATACTTAAACTTTTTAAAGGAAATTGTAATTTAGCATATTTCTTCAAAAAGTCACGATGTACAAAAAAATACGAATAACCGTTGCTAGTTGCATAGATGGATCCGCGCCTGATTATACCTCATCGGTCACTGGAATTGTATTATCAAAATGATATATTATAAATTTAAATGGAAATCTAGAAAGAGACTTCCATAATAGAAATGGAAACTATTAACAAAATAAATCAAATAATAACAATTCAGGAATTATTGAAAGAATAAATAATAATTCTTCAATTCTTCAGAGTCTGTTTTTTTTTTAAAAATAGGTGAACGCGTAACCGACATACGGGATGAATTTGGTCTGGTGATTTTTCTTGATCTCAAACTTATATTTAGGTTTAATTTACTCATAGGAGTAGATGCATAAATAAAAAAAATACCTTGCACAAAATACGCAAAAGGATTGAATTGATAAAAACAAAAAATTTATATTATTTTTCTTTTTTTTTTTTTAATTAAAGTTTTGTGGCAGAATTTTATAGCTTAACAAATTTAGAGATACCTATATACACAAAATTTAAAAATGCACAAAGTCATTATATAATAAATTGATTTAATCGAATTGTATATATAATATTTAAATATAATAATTATTTAATCAAATAAAAAAATTTTAATACAGTTACTACTAAAACAACGGATTAAAATAAAATAAAAAATCATTCTTAAATGATAAAATTTTAATTTATTCTTATATAGAACAATTTCTTCTTTTTTTTTTTTATTACCTTTTTTTTTATATAAATTTTTTTTTTTTTTTTTTTTTTTTAACGCAAAATTTACATACATAACTTTAATTAAACAATACATTGCCTGTTTAATATTTTGATGTTCTGGATGTTGATTTTAGGTTGTTTTGAATGTTCAGGATGCTCTGGATGCTCTGATTGCGATTTTTTTTGTCTTTTTTTTTCTTTTTGATGCTCTGAATGTTCTGGATGCTCTGAATGTGATTTTATTTTGATGCTCTGAATGTTCTGGAAGCTCTGGATGCTCTGAATGTGATTTTATTTTGATGCTCTGAATGTTCTGGATGCTCTGGATGCTCTGAATATGATTTTATTTTGATGCTCTGAATGTTCTGGATGCTCTGGGCCCCCGTTTAAATTAAATTTCTTCACCTTTCACTTCACCTTTTTTTTTTTTATATATATAACTTCACCTTTTTTTTTTATAATTGTTTATTTATTAATTGTTTTTTTTTTTTTATTTTTTTTTTTTGTTATAGGTACTATCTACCAGACTCAGTAGAGATTAAGCATTTAGTCTCTTTTCACAAGAAAAGTTTGCAATACCTTTAAATTTGTTATTTATTATTAGATTTTATTTATTATTATATTTTTATTGAATTTAGTTAAGATTTTTATTAAATTTAGTTAAGATTTTTATTAAATTTAGTTAAGATTTTTATTGAATTTAGTTAAGATGGATTATAATAGTAATCCACCCCACACCTGACACCAATGTAAAGTTGTAGATTTCTCTGACTAGAAATCTTGCTTGTGATTTTAGAAATGAAAGACAACTTGTCCTTTTGAATTTTGGAAAAAGAGTGATTTTATTATTCTCTAAAATAATTTACAATAGTATAAAAATTGTACTTAATTTTATCAAATGATAAAATTACGTAATTTATTACCTAATAAATTACAATTAAAAATTATTCATATTCAAAATGAATATGATATTTGTATTGACCCATTTATGTAGGCCAATCAATGAACTTCATTAACAAAGCACTTGACTAATCTTACAAAAAAAAATGATTAGTCAAGTATTCAAAATTTAATATGATATTTAAAATTAACTAATAATATAGGTAATTCATTGAACCTAATGAAAATAAAGTAAAACACTTGAAATATTTAAAAATTAATCATATGAAATTGGATATTCATATTACATATTTCTATATACATTGTTGGTATGGTATACTGCATATTGACAGCATACTACATCAAATGTATTGCGAAAATATTTTTTATTTACACGTACGTCATACACATACGAATTGAAAACGACATATTATTAATCGATCTAACTTAGACGTGGTTATGATAATGGTATAAAAACGATTGACATGAATTGGTTCGACTTCTAAACTACTAATTGAGGTAGCGGTTGAGTTTTTTGACATCATTTGAAGACTGCCATCTATCATTTGCGGAAAAAACGACTATTAACATATTTAAAAATCGAGAGTTTCATTCAGTTGAAGATTTTGGTATGGAAACTGCTTAAAAGATTTTGATTAAAGTTGTTTAAGAGCTCTTAATTTAATAAATTGTTAAGTAAAACGTTGAGGGGCACAATGCAAGCTCTATAATTTCACCATTTTCTATAATCTTCTGATTTTGTAATAAAATGTAATAAAATAAAGTAATATCAAAATTAAAATCTCCAACAATTTACATTCTCAGATTAATTAACAAGCAATTCAAGAATTATATCGAAATCAAAAATAAATCAGAGAAAATCTGTAAAGCTTCAAAAAAATGTGTTTGAAGAAAATCACACTCAATCATCCCAAAAATCAAATTTTTTTTTTAGACTGTAAATCCTCTTGACACTATACCATCTCCAATATGTCTAAAATTAGAAAAAATATTTTTTTTGTTTTGTTTTTTTTTTTTGTTTTTTTTTCTTGTGTCAACATACCGTTATGTGACATGTTCTCATTTATATTTTCTCATTACATACAAATTTTTTTTATTTTTTTTTTTTTTTTTTTTTTGTTCTGTAATCAATTTCATTTTTAAGCTCTTTGTCAGCTAATCATATAAAAAAAAAAAACAGAAATATCTCAAAATTGTACAAAAATACAAAACTCCAAAACAAAAAAAAAAAAAAATAAAAAACGATATGTTTTATAAATTCCTTTAAATTGCCGCGAATTGTTTAAACACATCAAAATTTTTTTTTCGGGAAGATTTTCATCCTGGTGATTTTTAATTCTCATCGGAAGAAATTTTTTGCTTTGCCTTGGAAAGAAATTTTGTAAGTGTGTTATAAATTTTATATTTCATTTGTTATGGCAAAAGAGAGAGAAATTGCTTTTAAAGTGACCATACGCCCATACGGGATATTGAGGTTGGAAGAATATGTTGGAATGAATGATCTGAATAATAATGAAAATTACATTTTTTATTTCGTCTCACATAATTTTCCACTATTTTGAGTTCTACCAGTTACATGCAATTTGGCTTGAAAAACAAATTTGAATAACATATTTCAAGCCAAAAACATATTTTCATGTTTGAAAAACAACGGGAGCTGTAAGAGCATCGAGTAAAATATATTTTGAAAGTATTGTAATTTATAGGGGCTTCCATCTGATAGCCTCGATTTTGTATATCAGTTTTTTAATCACTTTTTTACGTAAGTTTTTGAGTTTATTAGAGAGATTATACTGGCTGATTGGGCGGAATTCTGCGGTCTCGACTTATAACAAAGTTTTGATGTATAATCAAATATTGAAGCCAGTCTGGACATACGGTATTCAAATATGGGGATGTGCTAAACAAATCCATATTTAAACTATCCAAACGTTCCAAAATAAGGTGCTGCGCAACATAGTCAATGCTCCATGGTATGTTCGCAATGCCGATATTCATCGAGATCTGAAGATCTGATATATAAAAGACGAAATAATGAAATGCGCTGCACGGCATAAAACTCTTCTGATCCAACATGTCAATACCGAAGCTTCTAGCTTAATTGACAATCAAAACTATATTAAGCGACTAAAATAAACAAGACCACTTGAGTTAGGTTAAAATCTTATTGGATTTTGGTAGATCAAAGGTATCTTTGTTTCTTTGAGTTAAATGTAAATTAATGGTTAGTCTATAAGACTAGTTTTAATGTTGCAATAATGATAGGAGTTTTTAGTGGATTAAAGTCCCACAGTCCTTCAAACTGCCTTCCACGGTAATAGGTAGTCCCTGAAGCCTCTTTCGATGATTTACTACTATCTGAAAAGAAAAAAAAAAGTTAGAGATCCCGGTTCAAAATTAACATCATTCCTACAAATTATATTCACTGGAATCAGAAAAAGTCAAGCACAGTCTGCAAATTGTGAAACAATGGACAACAATTTTATAAACAATGTAAATCAAGTCGATTTTACTTGAAGTTGAATTTGGTTTTGAACTTCAATGAAATGTGTGACAAGTCGGTATCAATCGAAAATTTGTCACAATTAAATATTTTGTTTTGTGGTAGCGCTACAGCTAAAGATCAACTTTGTCCTTTCTGACTTTCGAATTTTCTCTATTTCTTGCTAGTTATTTTCACAATCACAGTTTTCTCAGGTCCGCATCTAAGCTATCTAGTCATCGATGTTCTTTTATCATCGTTTTTATTGAATAATATTGCTTGAATGCTACAATTATGACTCAATATTGACTACTTAGCTTGGTCATTGCAGTCTTTGAGATTTTATAAATTGGATTAAATTGGATGTACTGCAGTCGTTTTTTGAGCAAACAAATCCCTATTTTAGAATGTCATTGTCATGTCTCATTTTATAACAGATCGAAAAAAAACGAATTCGAGCATCTAGTTTGTCAAAATTAGTTCAGAGGTGAATTTTTGGTTAAAATTTGTGTACTGTAAAAACAAATTATTTACATGGAAGTCAGTATATACATACTTTTTTTTATTAAATTATTTAATTTATTTATTTTTCTTATATATATACAAATAAAATTGAAACTATAAAGTAGTGAATTCACACTAGTGATGTATAGTCATTTAAATCATTCTTAATTTTACTTAAATTTACTTTTTAAAGAAATTAATTGTGGGGTTTCAACAAAGATTAATACTAATTTAATAATAATTTTTAATCTAATGAAATACAATAGAAATTATTTCAGGAGATTCGACAATGAGCCTCGCATAAATTGATTGATTAAACGGAAACCAACTAACTCCAACATCAATACAACACCAACTCACCACCGTTATTTTATTAATTATTATTGCTTATTAATTTTACTGTTGATTTTGTGTTTGTGATTCCGAATGAGTTCTAATTGGTTATCTGAAGTTGTAAATTGTTAGTATTATCAGTTATAAGATCGATTTAATTTAAAAAAAAAAACTCCAAAAATGTTGGTTAATCCCATAAATTGTCAAATTATGATAAAAAATCATGATAACAGCCGTATTTGCATTTTTTTTATTACCAATATCCTATACAACATCCGATCAACCGATATTAATGACATTTTTATAATTTTTGTTTTTATGATTCTGATTTTAAACGCACATAGGAATAAAAAACTGTAATTTTTTATTTTTTAACTGTTATACAAAAATATTTATAAATCGTTATTTTTCACTGAATTTTCATTTGGGGCTTTTGTTATTTTTTGTAGAATTATACAATCATTTGTTTGTATGAATTCACTTGGATACATGGTACAATTTCATATAACATTATTTGCTTGAACAGTACATTTCTGTAGTATTATATTACCTAAATTGTAGAAATGGTATAGAAATTTAAATTGAGAGAAGGAGAATTACTTTCTTCTCTTATTTTAAATCTCTCTTAGTTGTTTTGTTGTTTTGTTGTATTTGGTATTTTTGTTTTTGTTCAGTTTCACTAGAATTGATATGTAGGTATACGCAGAATGCGTTAAATAAGTATATGAAAAATGAATTCATATGACAATTCAAGTTCAAATGTACGATATGAGCATCAATTTATCTTGGAAATTGAAACCACCTACACACACATAAGAACTGAAATCTTAATAATAACACATTGTTTTTTTTTTCAATTGTGTATATAGGGTTTTTGACATTTTTATAAGGATTCTGTAACATTATTTTTTTCTATTTTTGTTTATTTTGAATTGTTTCAGAAAAATTATTATTGTAAATTGGTTTTTCTTTGGTGGAAATGTTCAGTAGAAGGTGTGCTAACTAGAGGAAAAAATTTAAATCTTGTAAAAAATTTGTTTCGGTTAAATATGTATGACTTTACTTATATTTGATATCCTGTAATTGTTACTTTGGTTAATTTTAAATGATGGTTTGTTATGCAAAAGAGATTTTGTTAATGAAAACTCATTAAATGGAGTTACCCTTTATGTATTAAAAATGTATAGGAATGAACACGATAAATAAGGAAAATCTTATCATTAAATTTCTAAATGAAAATAACAAAAAATGATGATAACAAATGCCAATTCAGTATCATCACTATATATCAAGTATTAGGTATAGCATATAATCAGTATTATCAGTATATACTAAGTATTAGCAAATTTGCTAAATTTATGTGAACCTAAAATTGCAGTGAATCAATTATACGTAAATATTGTTAACTAGCAAAGTTAACCGACGTTGTCCGGGTCGAACAAAAAATGTATAAAACTTACTTCAATAAAATTTGATTTATGGACCGAATTGAAAAAAATTGGTTTATAAAAAATATTCTAATATATTTTTTTTTCACTACGACAACAAAATCAACAATACCACAACTTAAACACTATTTCGGATTTTTTCTGATGGAGCTTAAACAAACACGTTCCTTACTGGTCCTACCCGGGGTGATATTATACATCCCGATTCAGTTTCAGACCAAAAATTTTAAGAATTTGTACCCTGCGATTTGCTAATGAACATGGCAAAACTTAATCTCACAGGAAATATTAAGTGTTTAAGCTCGAACCGTATTTCTATAATGATATTAGCGGCATTCTAGGAATTTAAATAAAATGTTCGCTTTTTCTATAATCAGTTTGAATTTATGCTTCAATGAAATGCAATTATATTTATCGATTTGTAAATACATAGACCCCTTGGAATACTCTGTAGTAGTTTCTGTTTAATAAAACAAACTGTGACAATTTTTAGAACTAATTCACATAGTAATAAATTTTTATACTGATTTCTAAAATGCGGAAATACTTTTTTAGTCATCTCATCAATAGTTTGTATGGTTGTACTGATCGTTGCTATTTCTTGGCATATAAGTCTAATGAAATATTTTGGTCCAAAAGATGTATGAAATTCCTTAGCTTATTACATATGTATAAACTAGGTAGGTAGGTAGTAGTGGCTGCGTAGGGATCCCATAATATCTTTTTTTTAGAGAACATGTTCTCTTTTTTGAACCCGATCTTTCTTTTTCTTTTTTATTTCCATAATGTTTCTTTTGTTCTCTTTAGTACTAGGCTTATCACTTAAAAAAAAAAAATGAATTGTCAAATATCAATTTTTTACAAATAGTAAACTATAATAGACATTTCGTTTTGTCATGCTGTGAATATATGATTGGTATTCGGATAATTATAAAAGGTAATTCAATGATTTAAATTTAAATTTTATTAAGACAAAGTCATTAATTGATTAGTGTTACGTGTACTCCCAATAATTACAGAAATTGAAAAATGAGCAAAAGAAAGTGTAAATTTAGTACGGAACTCCAGACAAAGTTTATATGTTTTGAACGAGTGGTGGAGTCAGATTATGAAGCGTTTTGTTCTATTTGTAAGATCAAAGTTTCTGTCGCAAATAAGGGAAAATATGACTTACAGCAAGATTTGGAAGCGAAAAAACATAAATCGTGTATTCAAGATGGTCAATCAAACAAACAAATAACAAATTTTTTAACTACAACATCATCATCTGCATTTAAGAAAAAAGTAGCTGTGGTAGAGTGTACGCTTGCGTTTCATACTTTGAAGCATCATTTCAGCCTCCAATCAACCTATTGCACGACAGATTTATTAAAATCAATTTTTGATGATTCAGAAGTAACAAGATGCATTTCGTCATATCAAACGAAAACTAAAGCAATTTCTACTGTTATGCACCATGTTGTGAAGGAACATTTTAAAATTTGTTCTCTTTTTCTTTTATATGAAAAGTCTCTTTTTTTGCTTATTTTAGATAAATGTACTCTTTTTTAGATTTTTCCATATGGGATCCTTATGGTTGCTTGTTATATTTATATTTTCTGTCGTAGAATGTAGAATCCAAATTTTACTAAAAAAGTACCCCTTCCCATTTGAAAGTCTCTATTTCGGCGATTTTTGGCCTTAAAAACCCTTTCCCGGTCCTTCCCGGAAGTTGAAAATATCAGCAGTCGATAGAGCACCCTCGATTTAGTTAATAATTTTTTTTTTAAATTTTAAAATAACGGATCCTTCCCTCTTAAAAAGTTGATACCCATACTCTGGAATCCACGCAATAATATAGGTATAAATATAGATAACAAATAAATGTAGATCATTTCGGTATTTTGACAATACATCCACGTACATTTCTGATTGACTGTACAAAAAAATATTTTCAAATATAAATTTCCATCTCTAGTTGGAACATTGTTTAGAAAAACTAAAAAAAATTACCACTTAACAGACCGTATACTGTGTCGATGTCACCCATAGAATGAATAAGAGTAGAATATAATGAAGTTTATGAAACTGTACGCGTACTGTATGATAAAATGATTCTATATATAAGAAAATTTAAATAGAAAATTGAAAAAAAGCCATCAGTGCCATCAAGCCAAAGGTGTATATGGATTCGAATGTTATGCTACTTAAAAGATATTATTGCCTAAAAATTGTACATTGTAGAAATTGTACATGGTTTGCTCAGAAAAGGTATTTGGTATTCACCGGAAAGTTTGAATTTGAATACATACAAGAGGATACATGAAAATAACATCAGAAATATAATAAAACAAAAAAATTTTGAATTTTCATAACAGTGAAGAAAAACTGGAAAATGGTATCAAAAATATAAAAAAAAATTGTTCTAGAAGAAAAGGAATAAGTATAATGATAATAGCGCTGCAAGTGACAGAGAAGAAAGGAAGATATTGTGATTGAAGACTTTAATTTAAAATTTTTTAATGGAATGATGAATTGATTGTTTAGGACAACATAAGAAAAAGTTAATTCACTGATTATATACCAATCTATAATGGATAGCATACAAAAAGAAGTGAACCAGATGTCTCTTGTAACAATCGGAGTTGATGTAACCATCGCCATGATTATGACATGGATTGACCATGTAATTCTGAGAAAATAAATTATATTATATATTTTCATCCATGGTCATCCATGGAAAGTCAGTAAGAAGGAAAAAATATAAAAAATTTATTTTTTGAAAATATTAATTTGGTTATAAGGATTAAGTTAACAGTTAAGCTTACAACCAAACTGTTTTGAGCTAATTAGCATTGTTTTTTAATCCCAAATACTAAATTAAAAGTTTTTTTTTTTCACTTTGTGTTTCTGTAAGTATAGAGTGGTTCAAAGCAATGCATTTCTTGTTTACATTGAATTTTTTTTTTTTTTGTATATTCTCCATTTATTTCCAATCGATATTCGAAAAGCAAATATGTGTGATGAAATTGTTAGTTGTTTTGTAAATAGAAATATTTTACATTTAGAGGATTTTAAATTATTTTCAAATACGAGATGTTTATTTATTTTGCTAATATCGTCTCATAGTTTCTGATCATACACAGTTTATTTGTCGATATTCAGATTTTATTAAGTTACAGGTCAAGTTGAAATTTATATCTGTAGCTTGCTCTATATTTAGTTACTGCCACCGGTTTCGGATTTAATATTTAAATCTCCTTAGGCTTGTATTTAACACAAAATGATGAGCATTTTCCAAGGCTCTTAAAATTTTAATTTTTTTTTTAATTATATTAATTATATGTACATTTGGTTTGACTAACGGAACCCCATAATTAGATTGGATATGTCTAGGTTCTACTATTGCTTTGTAAAGATTTTATTTAGCAAATATATTTTTGCGAATTAATTCAAATTAATACAAATTTTTAATTTAAATTTAAGCTAAGCATTTTTTAGCTGAATAATTATGCCAGTGAACCAGTCTTCTTTTTCAATGTATATGTAAATAATGAATATCATCAGTTGGAGTTATGTTATGAAAAATATGAATTTGAAACGTAAGTAAACACGAGTATGCATAGTGTGAAGGTAATCTAAACCATATAGACTATAGAAGTCAATAATATTAAATACTGCAAGTAAAAAAAAAAAATATTTTAGAAATTAAATTTAATATTCAAAGAGATTTTAATTTGATTAGACTGCCGAAAATAAGCAAAGTAAGGTTAATAAGGGTACAACTGCATTCTGACAACGCAAGAAACGTAACTGAAATCTACCTAAAGGCAAAATTATCGACTACCCCTTTTACAGAGAGAATTAAATTCTACACAATACTCATAGCCAAAATGTAGACCAAAATATGTTTGGAACAAAAAACTTAGCTTAATATACCTGGTAATTGGAAACCACCAATGCTCATGCAAAATTCCGTTGAAGAAAATTAAAAATCTTCTAGGTTTCAGTAGAAATCAGATGTGGATCATGGTTGGAATAAAAACTGACCATTATCTACATAGTCAAAAAATATCTACAAATAATTGGTTTTGCACGGAAACAACATGCGCAGAGTATGGTGGAAATATGATGATATGATATTTTGAACGTGAATTTTAAGGTCTAACTTCTAGTACTTTATCATTGCTGAATGGCGCAGTAGGTGGAGCGCATGTCTTTCAACCGAATGGTCTCCGAATCGATTATCGACAAAGGCAAAAAAATGCTTTTATGAGTTTTTTGACCCGGTCCAGTACCCTTTGTCATTGGGGTAAAATAAATGATAAAAAGTAGTGAAGATATGATTTGGTTATCACTAAAAATAAAGTGAAATAATATGAAAGTTATTTACATTATATAATGCTATTATAAGCAGTTTGGGTGTTCATCCCATAGACTTAAAGTTACATAAAAAAAAATGTTGGAACGTATTTTCCGAATGATGGAAAATACCCAACGTATATACGATATATCATTGAAGAATGTACTGAGTATAATCAATAAATTGGGCATCCTTAGGGAATCAGATGCAAAATTGCGCTGCTACGAATAATCACATTAAATCGATTTGCCCCTGCGTTAATATGGGGTTAAGACCCAATTGTAAATCTAATTTGGCAAAACAGGGTAATCAAAGTTTTAAACGAAACTTCAATCTACTTCATCTTGATTTCTCTTTAATATCATTTACTCATTAGTTTAAGTTTTCGCTTTGTTTAAAAAAAAATAATCTACGTCTCTTTCTTTCTCATTCCTGAAATTCGAAAGGCTAAAACATTTCTATAAGTAATATTATAAATTAGATTTTACAAGATCCAATTTCAGGATACAATGTAAAGTTGGCTATTTAATTTGAAAGCATTTCTCATAATTTTATCCTTTTATCCATTTTCTCTGGGTTCCGTAATAATAAAATAAAAAATATTGGTCTTACATTCTTACTCGAAATTCTATTTATTTTGTTATTAATACAAAAAATAAAATTCCAATTACAGGCGTATCATTTCTTTATGAATAAATTTCAGAATTATTTTCATAAAATTATCTTAGGAATAAACTAGATATCCTTATTTAGATTGTTAATATAATTTACAATCAAAATTTTATAACAAAAGAAAGGATTTGAAATTGTTCTTTGGTTAAAACTATCAAATTTATTTGCAGTGTACTGATGTGGAACAATATAACAATAATAATAAAATTCTATTCTTAATGGTTATAACATTTCAAATGCAATAAATTTCACAACCAAGTATTTCCAACTTTCGAATACAAAAACAATACCTGATTCTGTGGAAAACTATTAAAGTAAAAAATTAAGGTGTATAGCAGTAGTATTTTTCAATCGATATTTTCACAAAAACAATTATTTTTATTTCAGTTTGAAAAATTGTATTTGACATACTAAATAACATTATGCTACCACAAGTAGAACATGGGAAAAATGATTTGGTCTCTCCACAAGCACGTATGACATAGAAAAGCAATTAAGAGTAAAAAGCCCAAAAAAGTAATTAAAAGTAAAATTCAATAAAATGTATTTCGTAATTATTTTCAATTCAGAACAGTTTTTTGAAAATAAAGTTCTATAATACAAAGCAATTTTAACGGCTGTTTGGATTTACGGTAAAAGTTATTTATTGAATTTACAGAAAAATTTCAGGTAAATGTTCTAAGATCGATAGTTAAGGTACCATATTACGTGAGATATGGCGTTTTGTGATGTAAGAGACCGCAATATTTCAAACTAAAATTGGACAGTAATTCACAATCAATTTTCTACTGAATAATATAGAACGACGTATCAATGCAAATTAAAATTCCACACTCGATTGGAACTGCAAACAAGATTTCTTCAAAACATGTAATCATGGAGAATAAAATATTCAACCTAATAAATGCTTAACTAAATATTTATTTATTTATTTATTCAAATCTCAAAGGGCTTGTTAGCTCGTACAGAGTGTAATTCATTTAAATTTCTATATATAAACTTCAAAATAAGTGCAGTGCTAAAAATAATAATAAGAAAAAATAAAATATTAGGTGCTAGGTGCTATGTAAAATCATGTAAACTGAAATGAGAAGAAAAACAAAAAAAACAATGAAACAAACAATTGAGTTGAAACGAAACACAACAATTAAGAAATAATAAAAGAGAAAAGCTATTGATTAATAAACGACAAAAAAAAAAAAAAAAACTATTAAATTACTTAAAATATCACAGAGTTCGATTTACTCATTATATAATTTTAGATATTTTTTTTTAATTCCTTCTTCAGTTCTTTTTCAGATAAATTTTTGATTTCCTCAGCTAGTTCATTAAATTGTAGAATACCATTGTTTAATATTGGCTCGAGACCATTTAAGTTGCGTCCCAGAGCAAAACGTAGTTGATGAGCTGTTCTTGTGGTGTAGCGATGTATTTCATTATTTGCTGTCAGAATTGTATTACTTTTTATACTTTTATTTCGTATTTTGTGTATTTGTAATAGTTGTATCAAATTTTTATATTCTTTCAGTTTTAGAATATCGTATCTTCTATGTATATAATTAGTAGATGTACGTTTTTCTAGACAAAATACATTTTTAATAGCCTTGTTTTGTATAGTCTGTAGAGTCTTTATTTTATTTTCGAAAGTGTTTCCCCAAATACCAATTCCATATGTTATGGTACTGTGAAACATACTGTAATATATTGACAATTTTTGAGTTATAGGTACTCGTTTTGCGAGTTTTCTAAATATACCTGCGGCTCTTCTCGTTTTGGTTATTAATTCTTTTACATGGGCATGCCAGTCCAGATTTTCATCAATGACAACTCCAAGATATTTAAAATTATTCACCTTTTCTATAAGTTTTCCATCATATTTAACTGATACGTTCCCACTTTTGGCTTTAAAATATATTAATTTCGTCTTATTGACATTAACTGTCAGTTTATGTTGACATATCCATATTTGTGAATTATATTCATATCATTATATATTTTTACTTTCAATCCTTCGGTACTATCTTCTCCATATACTATGGCTAAGTCATCGGCATACAAAACTGATTTTCCATTTAATTTAAGATTTGAAAAACTGCTAATGTAGCAAGAGAACAGAGCAGGCCCTAATGAGCTTCCCTGGATCACACCATACTCTATATCTGCTATGCTACTTTTTATCCTTTCACATTCCGCATACTTGTTCTTTAAATAATTTTGGAACCATTTATATTCTTTCCCAAATATCCCACATTCATACAGAATTCGTAGCAATATTTTCAAAACAGTATCAAAACAGTATCAAACGCTTTAGCTAAATCAAAAAAAATAACGCATACTTTTTTCCCAATACTGATGGCACTCTGTATTGATGTAACCACGTCAAATAATGCTGCATTAGTGTTTGATTTCCTCGTAAATCCATACTGAGATTCGGATATTAAATTATTTGTTCTTAAATACTCCGTTAGCTGATCATTAACGTAAGTTTCGATAATTTTCCCAAAAATTTAAGCTATAGATATCGGGCGAAAGTTATTTATATCACTTTTTATTCCTGATTTTTTATAGATAGGAATAACTTTGTTGATTTTTAATATATTTGGCATTTCACTGTCTCGTATGGAAGCGTTTATTAGGTGCATTATTGAAGTTACTAATTCATCTTTAAAGGTTTTGATTGTTGATGTTTTGATTTCGTTCTTTTCATGCTCGAACTACTCGTTGTAGCCAAATTATTTATTACTTTCTCCGTTTTTTTTAGATTGATGTATTTGAAGTATTATTATATATAAGCTTAGCTTTAAAGAATTTACGAACTGACTCAATGGATCAACTCACTTCTACATATCACCTTTAGATTGGTGTAAAATTGCTCACCGAATGAACAAGTCATTTGCAAATAATAAAATAAAAAACTTGATTTCTTCCCATGCTCTTCCATAACTAGCTAATTCTATTATTTTTTTCTGCGCTGAATTTAGTTCATTGCCGGTTTTCCACTTGATAGCTGCTATATAAGTCCCTATTGCTGATGGTGTTGTGCCAGAATATTCTACAAATTCTTCTTTGGTATTTGTAACCCAAGATGTGAAGGTTTTGATTTATTTTATATTTATTTTTTGCATATATTTATTTATTTCTCAAGTGAGCAATATTGTTCGTATAGAGTAAATTTGTATAATTATATAAGTATATTTATACCGGGTGTTCCAGAGCATATGTGTATCGGCTTCTTAAGATAAGAAGGAGCCATTACTTTAAAATTTAAAAAAAAATATTAACTAAATCGAAGGTGCTCTATTTCGGCGAATTTTGAGCTTGTAAAATCCTTTTGCGGTCTTGTCCGGAAGTTTAAAATATCACCAATCGATAAAACACCCTCGATTTATTAATAATTTTTTTTTAAATATTAAAATAACGGCTCCTTTCCCTCTTAAAAAGCTGATACGCATGCTCTGCAACACCCGGTACAAATATAAGAAATTATCATCTATAATTTTTTATTTCATTGTTTTAAATTATTTAACAACTACAGCAACATAATTGATCAAATATATCAATTACAATTATTAACCCGTTTGTGCCTGAATTATGAAATAGTTAATTTTATATTATTCCTATTTCTAATATTTAATCTTTTGAAATTCGTTTAGTTGAAGTTTTAAAGTCACTAAAATAATGTTGGTGGAATTGATCTACTTCAATTTTCATTGTTTAATTGACAGTCATTGATAGATCATATAACAAACGAACATGTTTTTTATTCACCTCATTTTACGGCTTTTTACCTCGTTTAACAAAACACAACGAAATTGGTGGAATGATCCATTTTCATTGTTATTGACAATCCCTATTAATTAGATCAAACAACCTTTTACATTTAAAAAATATCTTTATTATGGTAGACATGAAAAGCATCCATCAATTTTGACAATAAATATAAATGGGTTAAGGTTTTAAAAATTCGAAACAAGATGAACAGCAAATCTGAACAAACCTTCTACTCTCAAAATTTAAAAAATATTTTTTTAGTTTAAAAAAAAATGCACCAGTATCCTAATTATTCAAATGAGGGTCAAAAACTTCGCTAGTTAGTTTTTCACTGCTAAAAGCTCATATGACAAATATAAACTGACACAGTATTTAGAAAATAATAATGATTTTCTGCTATACTTATTTATGTAAATTTAGCTGCTAAAACTGCTAAAGGTGCTGAAGCAATATCTTGCAACAAAAGTTTAACTAGAAGTAATAGACTAGAAGAGGCATATAAGTAATAGAAAAATGTGAGTTCAATAGTAAAATAGAATCAGTTATATAGTATCATTACCCCTTTAATAGAAAAAAATACTTTTTCAGCATATTATATTACTGAATATAATTAAAGCGTTTCAAATTATTTTCATTAATTGATAATAAATCATCAAAATAATTTGTTATTACTGTTTTTAATACTTTCTACTATACTAACTACTAGCACAACTTTATGGAATTATTTTGAAAACTTGATGTAAAATAAGTCATTAATAGTGACTATTTATAATTAGAGATCCCAAAACATTTATATTTTCTAAATTTTAATACATTAAAAATAAATTTGAATTTCACCACAAATGAACAATACCACCTCTTCCTTTTCCCTACACTATTTAATTATTCATTTGTATCATTTGAAAACTTGATACTTGTGACACAATTTGATGATCAATTATTAATTGGGATTGTAAGGCTTATTGTTTTTTTTTTTATTATAGAATAACACAAATACTTCTCGAAAGAATTGAAAACCATTAAAAAGTATTCACCACCCACAAGTATTAAACTCACCATAATAAATAAATTTTGTAAGAGTAAAATCATCAGAATGAAAATCCCAACAATTAAAATAAAAATATTTGTAAAATCATTTCATATAATTATAAATAATATTGTAATGAAATGATGCTACATCGATATAATAACATTTTTTGAAGATTTAATCTTTATCAATTTCTCTTGAAATGATTTAAAATTTCGTAAAATTTTCCATTAAATAAATTTAAAGTAGAAAAAATTAAATTATTTAGAATAAAAATTTACTTGAACAAAATTCATGGAAAAAAATTATAATTAATTTAAAAAAAGGTCCTTTTTAATTCCATTCATATTGTAACATTTTTTGTTATAAATATATTTACATACAAATACACAAATTTACTTAACTCATAATTTAAAAGACAAAAAAAAAAGAAAATGAACATAACATAAAAAAATGTGTTTTCTTCCAAGAAATTTTTTAAACTATATTTTCATAGCGAATTTAAATGATTTCATTAATTTTTGTTCAATTTTATGAAATATTCTATGTGACTTTAACACAAAATTAAAATTATTTTAACTAAATAAAAATATATGAACATTTCTTAAAATTTTTCTTTTTAAATGTACAGGGAGTACTAAAAATGGGAAAGGCCAAATTACAAATACTTAAATGGCTTAGAAGCTATTAATTATACTGTCAGAGTTATATTGCCTATATTTTCAAACTGTTATATTGCATTTGTTCTTTGCAATCAAATGATTTGAGATTTAAGAGGCTTTTACAGAGGTGAGATTTAAGGAGAGGATTTACCTAAAGCATATGCTAGATGAAAGAGATATCCACTTTTGAGGGACGATTTAATTAATAATGATTGTCAATAAAAATGGAAATGGAAATTAAATCATTCCATCAATTTCTTAGTGTTTTGCAAAAGGAGGTGAAAAAAGTACAAAGTGAGGTGAATAAAAAATATGTTTGTTTGTTTTGTGATCTGACAATGACTGTCAATTTAACAATGAAAATTGAAGTAGATCAATTCCACCAACATTATTTTAGTGCCTTTAAAACTTCAACTAAACGAATTTCAAAAGATTAAATACGGTCCTGTAATGGAGGATTCATATTTTTATTTCATATTTGAGAATAGGCCCAAATTAATTAAAATTAGTTCGATGATCATACTTGAATGACATATATCACTAAGATAAGAGAGGTAGTTTATGAAGTCAAAGGTGAAATAATTAATTGAACAATCGTTAAGAATCGTTTTCGTGCAATGAAAAAAAAAACAGAAACAATTGATAATAAAAAAAAAACAATGCACATAAAATTTTTTTGATCAAAAAATCGTGTTAGAAAAAAAATTAAAATAAAAAAATTTACTGGAAATAAAATGGAAGTGGACTTACAAAACTGTTCATAACTTTTGAACCATTGATCGGCGTATAGTCCTTCGAGGATTTGTATTTAAAGGAAGATTTTCTTTGATTATGCTAATGAATTTCGTTAATGAATTACAAATTTACAAAGAAATAAAAAAATAATAGTATAAAATTTCATTTAATTTCTTAAAAAATGTATTGGAATTTAGTTGTTATTGTTTTTACGTGTAAATCAACAGAACCGAAAGCTAAATAATACCATAATGCATAGGTACATATATACGATCATCATAAATTTAAAATATATAAATATGTATATTTGAAAAAAATAATAAATTAAATAAATTAAAAAAAATAAGAGTTTTAACTCGGCAAGCCATCATATTTCTGGCTCTAGATACGATTGCAAAAAAAAAAACATTTCAAAAAAGGGAAATATTATATGTCATCATAAACAAAATTTAGGTCGTATATTTTATTTGCTATTTTTTATTATTTTTAAAATTTAACACGCTCACTTTAGGTACTGAAATATATTTATTTTATGTTAAAAAAACAGAATAAAGCAATATGTATTGAAGCGTTCCGTCAAACATCCAGATAAATGCAGGAAACTATTTATATAATTTTCAATCTTAGATCAAAAATGAACTTTGGAGCTGATCCAAGTGTTTTCTTTAAGTGTTTAAATTTATGAAAGTCTTACTATCTACCAAAAGTATGTCAAAATATTTAATTTAAAGTGACTGACAATCATTAATTGAATCTCTGTAGACATTCAGTCATATTCAAAGAACCAAAAAAAATGTTATCATATTCTCGTATAGTCAGGCCGCTATTAAAGATTTAGTCTGATTTATTCTCAGCTGGTAGAAGACTATTGTAAGGAATTTGAATGTATAACTGATTTGTTTTCATTTTCTATATCTCGGGGTCCTGAGTGATATCAGTAAAAAGTAGAGAGATACGAGAAAGCTAACAAACTAAGCAAGCAAGGTTCTAATATCCACTTTAAGGATATAATTTATTCTCCGCCGGAAGAAATTGTATCGCTCGATATAGAATAACTATTTGTGTAGTCTCTAGGCAAACATGATACCTTCACATAGCATCAACATAATAAACATATTTCTGACTGTTTGTATATACTAGTCCGGCACGGAATTGCTTCCGTATTCGGGATTTGTGTATAAAACAAATACATATTATTTTTTTAAACTGCTAAGATATAAGTTGTTCGTATACACTAATTGACATATCAGGGGTAGTAATGATTATTTACCAGTAAATGATTAAAGAGTAAATAAATTATAAAGCACTAAAAATATTAAAAACTATAGGCCGGTTTTCATGATAAATTTTTAGCTGATAAATTGGAGTTTAGAAAGAGAGGAGTATAGTGTACCGTTAATGTGTATGAGGGAGTAAAATTATATTATTTTTATAGTAACTTTTATAGATGATTTGAAATCTAAAATCTATATACATAACCTTAAAACATTCAAAATGTAAACAAAATCAAGGTTATTTAATTTAAGCAATCTTCCTTAGAATTGTTTAAAATTTCGCCAAAGTATATAAATAAATTAAATAAAGTGAAAAAAAGTGAAATATGATATGATTTTCATCTGTAGAATTTTTATGTGGAGAATTGCATTACATCAAACAGTTTTTTTAAATTTTAAATTCACTTGTATTTATTATTTTTCTATAATACGTTTTTCATTTTTACGTATTAATTAGAATTAAAATATTATTTTTTTATATTATACTAAATAATGAATTAAGAAAAAAAATGTATACATACATACATTTAAAAATTCATTCAACAAAATTTAAAATATTCATTCAGATAAAAAAAATTAAAGTTAATATTGTAATTAAAATTAAATTTTTTAAATGTGTTAAATAGTTAGTTTATGTATAAGATAAATAGAATATGTATAATTTTAGTTTAAATATATTATACCTAAAAGCTAAAATATTATTTTTTATTTACACGCATTCAAATATTCAATGCAAAAAATTAATTTTTGTTATTGTTTTTACTCAAATTCAAAAATTTAAATGTCGTTCCGTATCCATAAAATGTGTTGGTAGTGTGCGAATTTTTTTTTGTGTAATTACACATTTTTTTTTGTTAGTATTAAAAATATCGGCGATAATTATAGGAAACATATCTTTGCGAAGATATGTTTTTTTAAATATTCTCCGATATTTATGGCGATTCTCCGATATTTCTCCCGATATTATTGTCATTCTCCCGATATTTTATCATTGTTTCTCTATCGCACTTATGAAATTTTTGTATCTTCTGCCTATGCTCTAACCATTCGCCGATATATCGGCTACATGAAAACCGGGCATATATGTGTAAATTTTTCGTATTTTAAATTTTATCACTCACTGTACATTATATCAAATAAAATGAATATACATTTTATACTTGTGTAGGTTTTTAGTTGGTTCTTTTTTTATGCATAAATATTTATTATTAGCAATACAAACAGTGGGTAGCAATCAAAAAAAAAAAAAAAAATGTTAAAAAAAATTAAGATGAAAATATCCTGCAGTAGTTGTGTTCCAATTTAAGGGATCCTAGGGTACTCTGTTTTTTGTTTTCATTTTTTTTTTTATGTTGTTGAAATGTCTTAAATGTAATTTTTAATTTATTTTCTTTTGTATTTATATTATTTTATTTTGGCAACATATTCAACATTTACTGTCATCACAATTTCAATGAGTTTCGATGTTAAAATAAAATAGAAAAATATTGTAACGTTGTATGAATTGTAAATTTATAATTTTATTCAGTTTTAATCTAATTAAATATTGTGTAGCAATTGAGTTGGGTAAATTGAAAATTTTTGCCAATTCAGATAATTGAAACATTAGTCCTTATTTTATTTTAAATGTATAACAACAGTGTTTAATTCCAAGAGTCGGAATTCCAAATTATTTTATTTCAATTACAAAACTATTAAAAATTTTTTTAGTTCAATAATGTTTAACTATCTTTGCAGTGGTGTATCTATTCACCATTGGATGTTAACGGTTGTTGTATGTACGTTAAATTACCGATATTTGATACACCTGTCTCATTTATAATGTAAGACAGTAATTTGAGACAGTAATTTTGGAATTTTTGTGATTTTTTTTAAGTTTGCATGATGATTTTAAAGAGCTCGTTTTTTTGACAGCGCTCCACATTATTAATTTAAAATATGCGTTCTATATTTTATAATTCCAAGAAGTTAACGGTTTTTATTTATAAAACGATGAAGTCCATAATTGGACACATAATTTACCAATGGAATTTTAAGCATTCTTCTATTCAACAGTATTTTAAATGCCCCTCGTTTATTGATATGGGCTGTTTTGAAGGTTATACCAATCCGATTTAATATTACAAGCCATAACATTTCATAAAACAAAGACGAATATTGAATTTTAAATTTTGACAACAAAACACTTTTTTATATTTTTCTGTAATTTCTCAATTCCCATTTTATTTTTTGTTCACATGGCTCAATGTTCATTCGGCTGATGTTGAATATGTTGGATAACATTTAAGTAATAGTAAGGATTTAATAACTGCATTTTGTAATTTAGAAATTTCGAAATAAATTTGTTAATTTTGATATTTACTTACTAACTTACTTATAAAACGTAAAGAGACATTTGGATTTTTGTCACCGACCGCACCCAGAAATTTTGATCCATTGTCTATTTCAAACAATTTTTAGAACTCTGCCTAGGTTTATATCTTGAACCGTCTCCACAGGTCTGGTAGCACAAAAGTGTATCAATTTCAAAAGTAAATTCCAAAACTGATATTGGTAGAAATCAGTACCTTTAATTTTCTCCATTAGGAATATTTAAACTTATTGGAACAGGCTAACCATATATTTTGTGTAATAATTAATTTGCAAGATATTTATTTAATCATCTGTTATGCGCAGGATTTAGTGGCTTAATTTTTTAATTATACTTCAAATCTCCAACTCCACGACTTGTTAAGCTCCAGTATTTATAAGTTCTTCTAGGCGAGCCTTGTGTTTTGTGACATATTTTTTCACTTTATTCTTTAATTTTGGGTATCTTTACCTGAATTTCAAACACCTTTTTACAAAAATAAATGTCGAGGTCAAAATTTAAATTTATTATTCTATATTTCGTGTTTCAAAATTTTAAATTTTTATGAATTTTTAATGCTCTTGAAGATTTACTAAAAAAATTTTTTTCCCCCAATTAAATATAGAACAAAATATCCTTATTGCTTTCAAGAATTATCAGGAAAGTTGAAAATAGCTTTCGAATTATTCAAATTTCCGAAATTTAATAATTTGCTTCATAAATTGTCATTGATTTGACATGCAATATTAAATGCTTTATATTTAAAATTTGCATAACGAATAATTACAAAAATTTATAAAAAGAATAGACATCCTTAGATAATATCCTTAATTTCTTAAAATATAATTTATTTTGGATAATGAGCTCTAAAATTCGATTTCCTGTTTTTAAGAGTTCAAAATGAGCTGAAAATTGATCATTATTGTTTTATTAATTTTGTCTTTCGTTTATGTTGAATTTGACAAGGGATACCAAGCACAATGCTGGAATGTAGAAATGTTGGCAATTATACTTTGAGTGTAGTAACAGGATCCTACAGAATTTGTACATAAACACTTTTGATTAATTTTTAATTTTTTTTTTTTTATTTTGCAAGTAGAAATTTTATATTTTTATGTCTGGTCCATTATAAAAGGATCTAATCGTATTATGTAAGATTTCAATAAGAGCAAAAAACAGAAAAAATAATTTAACAACAACAAAAAAGGACTTCTAAGGATTTAAATATATTTTCAATATTATTTACATAATCAAATAAATATGAAAAATTTCTACCGATTTTGGAGTTTCTAGAAAATATGTTTTAAAAATGAAATAACAAAATTTTAACCGTTATGGGAGCATAATGGTTCAGTTAAACCAACTTGGTTTGAAAAAAGATGACGTAAATATCCCGACAAAAAAAATCCTGCTAATCTGATCCCGATATTTCAAAATCCTTACATTTAGTATTTATCAATCCGCTAATTCAAATCCAGTCAACTAAAATCCCGTCTTGCCACTAGAAATCATGAAATCCACCGGAAATTGACTGAACTTTATATTTTTACCATTTTCTAAATGTTGTGTTTTTGTTATAAAAAAATTATTTTAATTAACAAGGTTTTAAAAGACTATCTTGAATATGATATAGATCTTGAAATGTCAGGAGTTTAATAAGCGGACTTATTTTGGTATTGATATAATGACGGACCACTTGAAAAACAATTTAATAAAAATTATAGTTGAAAGAAAATGAATTAACTCTCAAGAGTTTTGTTGATGGAATGATTTGTTTTCTTTGAGTGCAAATTTAATAGCTTCACCATCCTCAGCTCAACTCAGCTTATCAACATCATTTTGCAAATCAATCCGAAAATGACATATAAAGTATGGAGGTTAGATTAAAGACCTCAAAATACAAGAAGATGTGGTTGATAAAACAACAAATGGTAAAAATCGATAAATCAGGAGCTGATGACTAGGAATGCAATGGAAATTTCAATTGTTTATGATGTTGGGAGATGTCCAAGAATAGTAAGGAAAAACAAAAAAAACCTTCTTTCCCTTTTTCCTTTTTCTCTTGAATTACGTTTGAGCCTGTTTATAAGCAAATTACACAAATGGAGATGTAGAGGTCCAACTTTACTGACATTGTTTAGATGGTCTGTTTGATTGATGGTTATTTTATAGTTTTTGATAATTCATTCGGAATACATGATCATTTTATACTTCTCCACCTGGCCACAGATGTCTCTAATGATATGTCCAGCAATAATTTTCAACATTTCTGTTTCTTCAGTACGCAGTAATATTTTTCAGGTATTTGTCAGTGTTCGCTTCACATATATTGACTTAAAACAAATGTAAAACTTTAGTATATTTTCAGGAATTAAAACTTCATCAATAGCCATTAAATCCACTTTCTTATTTTAATTATTGACTCCCTGAATCTACACATAGAATGGTTCTAGTCATGGAAGCTACCTCAAAATACATCTGTTCTATAACAACGAGTTGATTACACAACGATGAATTTAAACATCAAACCGATTAATTAAATATGAGGTTATGGTTTGATAACGTATTTATCAGAAATAATAGAACATATGTGATATAACAACAAATGTCTTGCCCTCAAAAACTAATTTAGGTGAATTAACCTTGTAATAAACGACATAAAAAAATTTCCCTGAAACAAGAAGCTCGGAATTTCAACGCACGTATTTTGAATACTTACTTAGCATGGTGAATGTATACTGATCGATCAGCTTGTAATTAATAGTTATTATCATCTTCAATCCATAAAAACTGCCTAGATCTATTTTGCTGTCTGTAAAATAATGTTATGATAGAAGCAGCTGTTGTTAACATAACGGTTAATAAGTAAAAATTTTAAATTTTGATGATGAATGATGATATGAAAATTTTACTAAAATGTTGCTACAATAAAATAGAAACGAAAATAGAAACATACAAAATATTAACAGAGAAAGAGAGAGAGAGAGAGAGTAAATATATACATTTTAAGATTGAGTGATTGTTATAAATTTTAGAAAATTAACGATGGGTAATCAAATTTCAAAATAATGTACTTTTTGTTGTTGTTATTGTTGTTGATGTTGTTATTTAAGTCCTTTGTTACTTTAAGGATAACTGAATTAATGTTAGGAAATTACATTTTTTTTTTGTATGTGTATAATCTAAAAGATTTTTCAGAATAAACTTAAATATTTGGTAAATTAGTTGTGATTCGGGTATCAGAACAAATGTTGTAAATTTTCAAATAGAAAGTAAATGTCTAATAGAGAGTAAGAGTAAAAATAGCTGTAATAATTTGATTCTCATTAATTTTCAATGACGTATGTTTAATCATCACTAATCCTTCTTCCATTTAATTCATTTAATAAATGACATGTGAATGATGTTGGATAGAGTGTAGAGTGATAGATGCACGTTTATTGGTAGATTAACTATGATAACCATAATATAGAAAATCTTTGAAGAAGTAATTTGAGGTTCAAGTTAAAGTGTATTGAAAATTCATTTAATATTATTAGAATAATGGTTTCAGAATCAAATTAGGTTTAGCAAACTAAAATCCCACTCAAGGTTGATAAATGAAAAAAAATTCAAATTTAAATAAATTACACAAAAAAAAAGTGTTGGGAAAAATTGCTACTGTCTTAGATTGCACAAAATTATTTTTTTTTTTGTTTTGTAATTTTGTTGAGAAGATTAAGGAATCCTTGAACTTTGTGAAAAATAATTTAACACCTATACATTTTTTTTTATATATTATTATTGATGAAAATTGATTTTGCTTGCTTCAGCAATTGTCTAAAAACTTTGAAACATTGTTTTTTATGTTGTTGTTGTTTGTTTTATTGCTGTTGTTTTGGTGTCTGAAACATTATCTTAAAAAGTAAATAGAATAAGTTAAAATTAATACCGTACAATGAATAGAATTTATATTTGGGAATCGCTTGGTCGAATATTACTATAGAGTACGACTGTGTTTTACTTTCTTAATAGTTTTTAGTTTAAAAAATTTTTGTCTAGTTATTATGTAGTTACTCAACTTCATTTGATTCCATCTATAAAATGCAAAAAAAAAATCTAATTTTTAGAACTATAACACTGGGATGAATATCCTAATTGAGCTGGATGAGGTGAATTGGAATTGAGAATCTCTGACTAGTAGTCGGTTTACATAACCACTGCATCATAGGATTGTAATTTGGAATACATTTTTAGTAGTCTATACTCTATTCGTAAAAGTTAATTGTCTCTCAGAGTCACAATTTGTTGATGTTATTATTTTTTTTGATGATTAAATTGTGATTATTCAATAAATATCGAAGAAAAATTGCTTTTCAATTTCTTTCATCATCATTTTTGAGATTACTCGTTATTACTATCAACCATGAAAAGTAAGTTGCTTAAAGAATATCAATTTTTGTAATAAAATAAAATATTGAAACCCAATTGTTAGAACAATTTTTGTCAACAGGTTGCTCTCGATTCATTTTAGGCTTCTTGTGAATCAAAAAGCTTTCATCTAGCTAAATTAACTCCATGTGTACCCTAAACTTATAAATTTAATCATATTTTAAATTCAATATCGTATCTAGATTGTAATAAAATAATGTATTTCATTTAATAGAAAATGATTTAAACTTCCAATAGAACCGTAAGTCGTATTTTGTTTCATATCGTAAAATTAGTTGAATACCATAAAAATTCGATTCAATATGATTGACTTAATCAAATATTATAGATTCAATTGAATACTGTAGAACAGATTCTATCAAATATCGTAAATTGAATTTAATAGCGTATATTCGATCGAATATCACACCTTTAATTGAACACGGTAAACTAATGTAATATAAATTCGATTGAATAATAATTGTCAACAGGTTGTCCAAGATTTATTGTAATCTCTTTTCTAGCTAATTTAACTACATGTGTACCCTAAACCTATAAATTAAATCCTACTTTAAATTCAATATTGTATCTAGCTTGTAATAAAATAATGTATTTCATTTAATGGAAAATGATTTAAAATGTAAATAGAACCATAAATTGTATTTTATTTCTTATCGTAAAATTAGTCGATAAAAATAAAAATTCGATTCAATATGATTGACTTAATCAAATATTCTAGATTCAATTGAATTTATCTAAAATCAATCGGACACTGCAAATTGAATTTAATACCGTATATTTAATCGAATATCCCACCTTCAATTGACTGCTGTATTCATTAAATGTAATATAAATTCAATTGAATACTGTAGGTTTAATTCAATGTCGTAAATTTAATCGCTTAATTTAATGGAATACTATAAATTTAATAGAATACTGTTTCGTCAATTTAATACGGTAAACTAATGTAATATAAATTCATTTGAATACTGTAGATTTTATCCAATATCGTAAATATAGTCGTTTAATTAAAACGAATATGTACTGTAAATTATAGAATCTCGTTTCGTCAATTTAATACGGTAAACTACTGTAATGTAAATTCAATTGAATAATGTATATTTGATCCAATATCGTAAATTTAGTCACTTAATTAAATTGAATACTGTAAATTTAATAAACTATCGTTTCTTCAATTTAATATGGTAAACTAATGTAATATAATTTCAATTGAATACTGTAGATCTGCTCGAATATCGTAAATATAGCCACTGAAATTGGATTAGCGAAAATTTAATCGAATATGGATCCTTCAATTGAATAGGACAGACTAAATTTAACATCGTATAGCTTCGAAGAAAAATCTTAATATTAATCTATTATCGAATATCGTATTTAATACCGTAAATTATACCACTTAATATATATATATATATGTTTCATTGGATATCTAATACTGAATAGTTGAATATTAAAGAAAAATGCAATTTGGAAGTTTACTAAAATTTGCTAAAATTCTTACTTTAGTAAATTACAAAGACAAGAGAAAAGATTAAATTTATTTTTCATCAAAAAAGTGATTGATATTAAAGTACAAGCAAAATGTCTGCCAATTGTATTATAGAACAAAACAAAATAACAAATAAAATTTGTGTCATTTGATTTAAGTAACCAAAAAAATAAAAAAAAAATTGTCTTTAACAAAATAAAAATAAAAACATTTTCAACTAGAATTTCTCCAACAGCTTTCAACAATTCAAATTTATTTAAAAAATTTCTATTCATAGAACATTTCTTTTGAAAAATCCTTTAAGACATAACAATAAAGGAGTTTTCTTCAAAAGAAGACCAACATTATTACCAGTTCTTTTTGGACATAATTTATGACTCGAGAGAATAATTTTATACATATTACCCACTGGCGTACTACACATAGCAGTGCTGGTATGAGTTATATTTTTTACCATGTGGAATTTTCACCTCATTATGAAATCCTTTTGTAACCTGAGAAATATTTTCATGCTTCATAAATTTTTATTTGACTTTATGAATGTATAAAGAAAAAAAAAGAGAAGAGAAGAAAGCAAAATCTTTTATCCTTCAATTTTGTGCTTTTATGAGTAAATCATGAATGAAGCTATCGATTTTTTTTTATTTAGATACAATGAAAACGAGATGATTGTGAATGAAAAGGAATTTAAAAAAAAGGTGTAATGTTGGTAGGTTGATACTTACAAAAAAAAAAAAAAATTGAATGAAATTTTCTGCGCTTTAATATTTTTATTTAATGGGCGTATTATTTTTTTTTTTTTCTTGTAATATTATTTAGGTTCTGTCAAATTATATAAACTTTTAAAATACTCATTCACTTAATTCTGTATTAAGAAATTGTAAAATTATTTGAACATTTGGAACATCGAAAGCAAGTTTTTTTTTTTAAAAGGTTAAGTGGTCTGGTAATGTTATTATTATTGGTTATGGTTTTGACATTTTATTAAATGATTACGATTCCAATTAGATTTGCTAAAGGTGAAAGATATTAATTCGAACTTTTTAACTTACTTATTTGTTTGATTTGTTGGTTTCAGTTCCATGTACAACAACTAACTATCATAAACTTCAAATCAGCAAAATTGAGATATTTCATTATATTTCTTCATCAAAGTCTAATTTAATTTATTCGTTTATCCATCTTAAATGAGACCAATTATGGCTTGAACGTACCTAGCTTCTGCAATATAATATGACAGCATCTAAATGTTGGATGTTATAAAAATTTGTATTTTTTTACCTACAAAATTGCTAATTGTAATATTTTTTTAAGAAGTGTTACCTAATTTCATGATGAGCATCTCCATGAACATGTGTATATATACCATTTACCATGCATATATCATATATCGTTCATCATGCTCAATTGAGCTTGCATTATGAATTATGATAAATAGGCCTGACTAGCCATACTTAATGCAACTTAAAAAGGTATGTCAAAATTTGGTATTCTCTTATAAGATTTACATATAGTTACACAAGCTTTCTTAAGTCACGTTTGTTTATCTTTTTGCTAAAATATTTATTTTTCGTTTAACTTTAGTATGTAGGACAGCATGTAGGACAGTTAGCACAAAATGTCAATTATGAACTATGAACTATAAACTATGAAATATCAACAATGAGCCTAGAGAACTGAATCTTAACATTAAATCGAGTTGTAAGTTTGTCATATTTAACTCATATAATTTTTAAAGTCTATTTAAATTAATTGATTCAACATTTACTGCCAATGATTTTTCTTCCATATCGCAAAATGATATTCTTTGTCCTAAAAATTAACATTTTCTAAATTTTAACGAAAATCTTTTTAAAAAAATTGTGTTCAGACAAAATTATATACCATGTCATTGATTTTGTTAAAAAATACGACTCATCCCAAGGCGATAATATCCATATACGATTCCTATGGAATATTTCAATTCGATAAAGCAAACTTTCTGTATTTTGTGAAATTAAAAAATGGTTGATATTGTTATTGAAGAAATAGAAATTAAGCAGGACTTATGTGATAGTGTACGGTTGGTTATTATTGATTTTAATACTAATTGTTTAAAGGCAGATATAATAACCAGATCACATTCATGCATTCATTTTATCTTCAGAATAATGGTAAATACGGCTAATGACCCATCATTGCCAATTAAATTCGGTCGGTGTAAATATCCTGCTCATCTAACATTTGGCATGACTATGAGTGTCGCTATCTAGATGTAAACCATAAATAAATCTCATGGTCAAACATTTGAAATCAGTTTTTTTAATTCGAACCGCAAACTGTTTTTTTTATGAACGATCGCTTTTATATTGCTTTTTTTTAGAGCTGTAACATCATCATTTTTGTCTAGAAATTAGAATTCTAGAAAGTTTTCGACAAAAACAGACGGAAAATGTTGTTTACAAAGAAATTTTTCAATAAAACAACTTTTGTACAATCGCACAAGGGTCTCCTAGTTTCTTTTTTAATCATAACGTTTTGTTTTAATCATTGTTTGACTCATCACAAGCACTGCTTAAGAATCAAATAAAGCTTAATTGATTGATTTCTTAGATATATTTATGTTTTACCATTTTTACAGTGTATATATGCTGTTGTTAGGTTTATAACAAGCGAAAACTAATTCGCGACTTTAAAAAAGCGACATTAAAAGTCTTTTGTTTGATTAGTAATGTAAAATGTATTGAAAAAAATTAAATTATAGTCTACGTCAAAATTTCAACTCAAGTACCTCATAATCAATTCCAATAGCATTCAAATTCATACAAAATTCGTCGTTTTTTGTTTTACTTCATGTAGTTTTAATGATTTTTCTTTTTGGTGCAAATTTTACATAAAAAAAAACTTCTAAAAATATTTCTAAACAATTACAAGCTATCATAAAAAGAAATTTATTGAAAATAAATATTTAATCACTCATTCGGGTAATCTATAAATATTTTATTAGCAAAATCACTTAACATAATAAACCACCATTTTACAATTTTACACAACATTATAATTTCCTATGTAAAATCAAAAACAAAAAAAAAATACTTTGTCCTTTCAATAATTTACACAATTTCACTCACATTTTAGCGCCCGATTAACATTATTTACAGAAATTATTTTTCACTTCATTAATTTTCTCTAAATAAGAATACCCAAAAATGTTGAACTTAATTTTATTTTCTCATGGGGTAAACAAAAAAAATATTCCAAATTAAATTTAGTTGTAATGAAATCGATTTACTATGCACGAAGATCTCAATCGTATCATATCGTGTTGTTGTAAAAACAAAAATTGGAATTTACTATTATTTGCTCACGGATTTGAACTGGATGTGAACTTTGAAATTGAATTGAAAGAGTCTTTTTAACTTTTTCTTTGAATAGACGTAATTGTTTTGTTTACGCTTGAAATAAAATAAAAGGAGGTTTGAAGAAAATACGCGAGCACACTGAAAGCCTTACATATTAAGATATCAAAGATTACGTGACACAAATTATACTTTCCAAATAAATACTTTGTTCAAAAAAATGGATTGAAAAATTGGGTTCAATGCAAATTTATGAATACATTTTGTTTCTGACTACATATATTACTTCTAATAACAGTAAAATACTGCTTGATAATAAATTACGTATTTAATAAAAATCAGTTACAATTATGGTAGTAAATCTGTTGTTTATTATAAAACGTAGACAACTAGATCTACTGTTCAAGATTTTTAACTCTTAGTTTTAGTGAATACATCAATCGAAAGTATGTGAGTATATCGGATTGGATTAGATCGAATAAATTACTGCTTATAACACTGGATTAGCTGCATAGGCTGTAATAGGTTGAAAATATCTACTTTGTGAATTATTACAATATTATTGGACGGACAGAAGATTTCACTGTGCACATTAGAAATTTCATTGTGCATATCCTCTACAAATTAGTTGTGTTTTTTCACATGGAAGTGTAGTAAAGTGAATATTATCCCACATTTATATTTTGTTGACAAATGAAACAAGCACAGAAATCTCACATAAATCAAATTAGATCATCGAACATTCTTCAAAATCTAGATATGGGAAAAAAGTAACAACATATGGCGACAAAAATGTCAACATACCTAAAAAACTGGCGAATTCAAGGATAAAAACCCAAAATTCAATTATATTACTTTGAAAAGAAAAACTCGATTCGGCTTTTACATTCAATAATCGACAAAGTCCGCAAGCAAAAAAGGTAAAATATTTTAGCATGCACTTAGATAGGCGACATCTAAAAATTAAATCAAAACAAATAATACACAACTTTTTTTATTAGTAAACAAAATAATAATTAAATTTGCAGAGAAATTCCTAATCGAACCTAGATTTATGGAATATAATAAAAATAAAATACATCTGAGCTTACACCAACAGAACACACGTAATACCGTCTTGCCAGCTATTCGAACGCTCAAATCTTATGTTTAATTAAAATCGACAAAATCGCCCGTAATGAATTCAATTTAAGGACGAAATCAGATTCTACCACTTAAAACTGACAATAATTTTATATAAACGAATTCATTGCTAGTAAGCTACTGAGTAGTAGTAAAAAACAAAAAAAAAAAACCAGTCAAGTCTAGCAGAGCATCCAAACTGTTAAACAAGTGAATATAATATCCCAAAATCAACCTAGACCCAATCTAATAATATTATTTCAGTCTTTATATTAGAACTTAAAAATTCCTAAAATGAAATTGCCCTCCCCACCAACTCTCTATAAACCTATAACTACATATTATGATATTTTCCAAAACAATTACTGTCACTAACGGTTTAAGGTCGATACATTAGTTTGATAAAGAATTGAATAAAATGTAAAATTATGTTATTTAATTATTTACAAATAATTTCCAACCAAAATGACAACAAAATAACAAAAACAAAAAAAAAAAATAAAATAAAAAAAGGAAACCTAAAAACAAACAAAATAAAATAGCCAAAAATTATATACCAACATTTAAACAATTTTGTGTGGAGAGTTTATATAAACGGATGCCAAAATAAATAGTTACAAAAAATAAACAAAAGAAAAAACAACAACAAAAAAATGGTCAAAATATCAAAACAATTGTCCAAGGATACACTAACAAAAAAATAAGGAAACTTAATAAATTTATAAATCTCATATTAATTTCCTTAGGACATTGGAGCATTGTAAAAAATTATATTTCTGAGAATTGAAATTTTTTTTTTGTTAAATTATGGTTATTCTATTTAACCCCTGTATAAAAAATGTATACTATGTTGGGCCTGTTTTCGTACACCTTCAAATTATGGTACATTCTTAGTGTGTATGATGTACGATATATACCGACAAAAAAACGTTAGTGAATCAAAATCTGGATATATAAAAGTACTGCCATATCAAAATTTCGCCATTTAAAACATTGTTGGAAGGGCAAAAAACCAGCATTTTTCAAACATCTTCGTAGATGTATAAACAAAAAAGTTCGTCAATCTGCAATTGGAGAAAAACCGACAGAAATGGATGAAGCTGATGTGTCCGGCCTATATCGACTTTTGCCAACTCAATTAAATAAGTAGATGTACAACATTTTTCCAATATAATAAAAAAAAAAAACAAAAAAACGTACGGGATTTTAAATATGGCATGAATTTGACTATCGTGATTTTTACATGGCGGAATTTTGATTGATGTTTGTTTTGATTGCTTTTTTTTGTCGGAATATCATTACGCACTCTCTTATTGTTTACTTTCAATTTGACATAATCATCAGATCTTAAGCAAAAAAAAAATATTAAATAATATCTAAACTATTAATGAACATTTTTTTTAGTTTTTGTTGGGTTTGATTTGCATCGAACAAACATTTAACAAGAATTTTTGGATGAGTTTTGATTTCGTGTATTTCTTATTAAATTCATAATTTATCCTTGAACTGTAACCATCTTTAGGTTCTGATAAATGACTTGATTCTTGATATAATATGAAGCATTTACTGTTTTACTAAAAAATCTTGATTGAACACTTGGGATTGCTTTTAATATTCGACATTTATTTTTTAATTTTTCAAGGTTATTAGATTTCGAAATCTGAGTTCAAATTAGCTTGAAAAAACTTTTTCTTGAATCATTAAATTGTTACAAAGTGGTATTCTGCTATTGTTGTTCTATGAAGTTTATTTTGTAGTACTAATCATCTAATCTGTCACCCATCTTCGTCCTATGCTCTACGAATGGGATTAGAGGACAATGATGATCATTTAATAGAAAAGACAAACTTTATCTTCAACCATTTCGGCAACCCAACCATGTGCCACATCGTTTAATTCCATTCATACCAATTGGGCTATAGAGAAATTTAAAGTTATTTCTTGTTAACGGGTTAAAGAATTATTTTACATTCTTAATCGTTTTTGGTGGATACTTTGTTTGTTTTGTAATTGTTCTTTGTCCTTTACCAAGTTGAAAAAAAATAATTTAAGGAAGTCAAAAATCAATTTTTGTTATTATCTAAAAATATTTTCCACATCAAAACGTATTTAAAGAAATTTTCAAAATAAATTAGTTAAATTGGTTTTGTTTTTGCAATTATTTTAAAGTATTTCGGCAATAACTGCAAATTATATTGTTTCAGAATATTTTTCATAATTTTTTTTTTTTTTCAATTTTGTTGAAATGTTGGAGAAGGGAATTGATCTTTAATTTAAATTCAAAATATTTTTTCTTTTTAATATTCAGATGAATTCTATTTTAATATTAAGTACCTTAAAAATATTCGTCGAAATTTAAATATTATGAAAGAATAGATTTGCCAGGATATAAAATTTGCTTCTTAGAATTTTAAATAAAGATTTTTTTTTGTTTTATTATCTTCTGTTGCCTTACCTGAAAATAAAAAAAAAATAAATTAATATAATATAAAATAATATAATTTAATAAATTTCATTGTTAACAGGTTAATTAATTTTAATGTATTTCATAAAATTGAAATAATTTTAAACAATACCGATTAATACAAATTAAGTTGTTTCAAATTACCTGCTATGACAGTTGACAAGTATTATTGTTAGTAATAAATTCAGAATTATTTATTCCAGAACAGTTAACACCAATAATAATTTTATTGCAGATATCGTATTAAAGAATTGTTCAATTTGACCTGTTAAACAAAATTAATGATTTTAAAGAATTTTTTGAATTGTTTCAAAACTGATTGCGTCCCAAAAATCCATAGCCACTAAAAATTCAGCGCAAAACCAAATTTCAGTTGAAGTATATTGTTATCTCAAACTGAACAACATAACAATAGAATATTCCACTTACAACTAATTTTCAAACAAAATGCATCCCACCCATTAACACATCTAAAAATCTCATAAAATAATAATTGCATATCATTGATGTTTTTAGATTTTCAATCGAAATTCATTATTCGATATCAACAAAATATTGAAGAAGTTTAACACCTACTATTAATCTATTAACCACCATGACAGTAACATTGTAATATAAAAACATGAAATAGCATAAATGTGTGCACATAGTATATTTAGAGCCAAACAATCTTTGGAATGATGTTCAAATACAATGAATGTGATATTGCATGGCTTTTAAATGTGGCATCAAATAAGCGAAAATGTATAAAATCTCATAACAGCATTTGTAAGTTAATGCTTGGAACAAAAATATTAAAAATATTTTGACCGATTAACAAATGCTAAATTGTATAATGTTTGCTTTGGATGCTGATTCTGAACATCAGACTGTATGTAAAATTACATGTAAAAAAATTTTGAGAACCGATCCTGAATGGATTTTAAAATTTAGCAGTGTTAAATGTAAAATATGTGTTTCTTGGAAAGGGAATTCTACTTCTATTCTACATAAATGCGGTAAAGTCAAATTTGAATGAATCGAAGTTAAAATAATTTCCTTAATAATAATATCAATTATTTAATCAACTCTATTCCTCTCTAAAACGAAAGGATCAATAATGTTGATGCTATTTTTAATGTTAGAAATTAAATTTTTATATAAAAAAAAGATAATAAAGTTATTGGCGTTGGTACACTATAAACATGATCACATGATAATGTCGTTACAAATTATTACTGAGTCGATTAACATGCAATATGAAGGTGCATGTGAACTAAACATGGAAATACGCGTTAACTTTTAACGTCAAAAAATTCAAAGTCATAACTTTAATAGAAAATATACGCTTTTTTTCAAAAAGTAGAGATGAAAGTAAAGATGTAATGAAAGTGAAATGGTATTACAAAGTAATTCAAAGTGAATTAATTACCGTTAGTATTACTTGTAAACTGCAATGTATACTTCAAAATAAAAAAAGAATTATCATTAAAAAAATGCATAAGGTTGACTTATTGAAATATTTTTGAAGTATACTGAATTACCTTTGCTGTATTCTGCTTGATACATGATTACTTTTTTAATGTGTATTTAAAAAAAGTAATGCATTATTTTAATGGTATTTTTTTTACTTTGAAATACAATTAAAATTGATGGTAATGAATTCATTTTGAATTCCTTTGTAATGCTAATACTCTTGGTAATGCAACACTAAAGTAATGCATTACTTTACAGTTATATTCACAAGGAATTTTCAGTCTTTATATACCAAATAATAAGACTGTGACACTAAGTTTTAAAAGAGTTTGTTAATTTGAAAAAAAAATAAAATGAGCTTGAAAATTACAAAATTAATTTAAGAGTGCATTGTATTAGGAAACAGAGATGGAAATTTTAAATTATTATCATTACAATGCATTAATTTCTATGAAAAAAGTAATTAAATTAATTTGAATTATTTTTATTAATGCATTATAATTTAACTTTTATAATTCAAAAATATTTGACGAAAATACATGTAAGTATTAGACCGATATAAAATAATTTTACAAAATTGTTGTTATAAAATTTGGTTAAAATAATTCAAAAGTAATTCAATTAATTTGAATTATTATTGTTAGTGCATTATATGTAATGCATTATTTTAATGAATTATTTTGAAAATATAATTTAAAATAATTATTTTATTCCTTTTTATATTAAAATAATTTTACAAAATTGTTGTTATAAAACTTGGTTAAAATAATTCAAAAGTAATTCAATTAACTTGAATTATTATTGTTAGTGCATTATATGTAATGCATTATTTTAATGAATTATTTTTGAAAATATAATTTAAAATAATTATTTTATTCCATTATTAAACAAATTAATGCATTATTTTAGTTCATGTAAAAATAATGACAATGGAGATGTAATGAATTAAAAATATAATGCATTATATTCATCTCTGTTAAGAAGGGGCCTTTTATATAAAACCAGAGTTCAATCTCTGTATAAATTGTGCCTATTTGTTTATAAAATTGGAGTAATGTGCAAGTTCTGAGAAATTTTAACAAATATTAAAATTTAGTATAAAAACTAATTATAACCTTAATTGCATTTTAATTTCATTCTCTCTGCCAAAACCATAAATAACACTGAGTGGAAAGATTTTTAAAACCGATTACATTTTTTCAGTAAGATCTAAGCCTTAAGTTAGCTAAACGTAATTGAATTTCTTGTCTCACAAATATATTAAAAATAATGATTATGTTAAAACATATGAAGCCGGACCTTACAAGCTATAAAAATAAACTGAGTAAAATAATAAATAAAATAATAATATTTTATGAAATATGCTGTAGTCTGTAGGTGCAAAATTTTTAATAATACAAATTCAAAATTCTAGATATGTTTCATTAATTTTAATCAATGATCACTTATGGTTATTACGCCATCATCACACTCAGACTAGGTACATCTGTTATCATATTGGAAACAGTCAGGTAAACTTAAGAAGAAATTTATTATTTTATATTATATGCCAAATATTATGTCGATTATTTTTCGATTATGAGCACTATTGCCTTATATGTGTTTTTATAACATTCATAATCGTCTAAAAATTTTAAATTTTCCTTAAATAATTAAAAATGATTCAATAATTGTTTTAAACAGGTATACATTTATACGGTACAGGTAAATAAATGCCTTGTATACATAACAACTGCGATTTCAAGATTAAACTCATCTGACATAAAACTTCAGATCGTCATAAACATTTTTTTTTTTAAATAGGTAAAGAATTTATATACACTACCTTATCAAATCCCACCACAAATTTAACAATAAAAACACCACACAATATGAAATGACAATTCAAATACTATTCATATGTCAATAAGAGTAAGCATCAAGTTTCATTAAATGGCTAAATTAATTTCAGATATAAAACATCCATTGGAATTAGAATCTATGAGACGATTTCGTGGTCCAGACATCCAAAAACTACAACAAAATGAATTAAATCAGCAAATAACAACAACAAATATAAATATTGATCAAAACCCAAGTAAATTAACATCAAAAGAAAAACTTGAACGATATACTTTTCAATATGCACTTCATTTGTTTAGAAATGAATTTCGTCAACAGAATCCACATTTATTAAGATTATATAAAACAAAAATAAATTTGACAAGAAAACTTTCATATTTATTTAAAATAAAGGATGACGATCAAAATGATCAGAAAATTTACGATATAACAATAGAATTTCAAGAAGATTCAGATTTACAAAGAACTGAAAGTGAAGCATTTTGTGCTGAGTACCTTGAAATATATGAACGTAAATTACAAGTTTTAATAAGCCATTTGAAACTAAAACCATATATAAGGAAATCAGATGATGCAGATGATGTTGGAAGCAATTGTAAAAATAAAGAATTAGATTATTTACGTAGAAAATATAAAATTGAGATATATAAGTGTTGATATATGTAATAAAAATTATTAAAATTAGTATTAAAGTATTATAAATTAAATATTAGAAAGTTTAGTTAAAAATAAAATTGAAATAAAAAAAAACGATATACGATCTTCTCATTCGAACTCATTTAACCATCTCATGCTCAAATTATGAAGCAAAAGGGTTAATATTTTTGGCGTTATATTTTGATATTTATTAGCACCAGCTTATATATAATATATATGAATTTTATACTATCCGGGGGTAAGGGCTTCTTTTTGGGGGTTGGTTTACATGGGAAAATATGGAATGAAATATTTCAAATTTTTCGATAATCTTTATGGATTTGTGATGTAAAATTTTTTCTTCGTTTGGATAAAATTTATCATATTCAATGCTTTTATCTAACAAAATATCAAATTCATCATTATCACTAACTAAATCATCAGAGTCTTCGTTTATTTGTGATATTTTAAAATCATTCAAAGATTTTGGCGCCATTTTTAAATTTATTTTGGAGTAACATAATGTTCGCACTTGTTGGTGGAAAACTAAGCAAAATATAAAGAGAGCGTTTAGAATAACATGAATGTTCTATTTTTTCAATAGACAGCCTGCTCTTTGATCTAATATTAGTTTGATAGCTAAAATGAGAATTTCAATAAGAAATGAGAACATTTTCAATTACAATATTCAGAAAACAAAATATAGGGTACAGACATGCTTCTACTCCACTCAAATTTTAATAAAGAATTATAAATTATAAAATAGGGATTTTTAAACCATTTGAGCACATTAGAGCATAAACAGTTTTATTTGCATATATTTATTTATGTTTAGCTCAAACACATTACAATAAGTTCTTATTCTAAGTTTAAATTTACATTTTGGTTTTAATAATTTTACAATTAAAATTACATTAAAAATATGATATTATAAAAGTAAAAAGAAAGAATATAAGAATAACTAAAACTACAAACTACTAAGTGTTAAAAATTAGAAAGATCGCAAAAGCTATGGCAACTGGGATACAAGAGTATTCCTGACCTGGTGAATGGCCAGGGAAAAATCAATAAAGTTTTTGAATTTATTGATGGTAGCGAACATTCTGGTTAATGGTTCTGATTTACCGTATCTAATTGGTTCTATGGAAGGATGGGATAAAAATATTATTTGAACGAAAACGGATACTGGAATTAAAGTGCAAATTGACTTTTGTTTTGATATTGTTGGAATCAATTAGATTATTAAAAACTTGAAAAATAAAAAGGATATCAGCAGTAATTCTTCTCGTTTCTAAGGTATTTAATTGTAGAAGCTTAAGGCGATGAGTGTATTGTGGTAATACAAGCGGATTCGACCAATGTAAGTAGCGGAGAGCGTAACGTAGAAATTTCTTTTGAACATGTAAAGGGATTTGAAAATGTATGGATCATTAAATTCTTTGCATCATCTCTTAATAAACCCCAACATAAAGTTTGCTTTATTCACAATAGAATTTATGTGTTGGACGAATGACAATTTATCATCAAAAACCACTCCCAGGTCCTTGATAATCAGAAGTAAATGATGCACATCGGCGAGTGAAAGAAATGACATTGCATTTGTCAACATTCAGTGGTTGTTAATTATACACCAATTTAATAAGGTATTCAAGTCGTTTTGCAGCAGGGCCGAGTCTTTAGCTGTGCTAATTTCTTTAAATATCTTCATATCATCCACCAAAAAGTATGACCTTACTGTTTTTAAGGACCGAAATTACATTGTTGATGCAAATAATAAAGATTAGTGGGCCCAAATGACTACCCTGAGGAACGCCAGAATTAGCTTAGTACGTACTTGAAGGGATAAATCTAAAGAGCACATTGTAAGATCTGTTAGAAAGGTAGGAATCTATGCAATTTAACAAAAAATTGGGAAAACGTAATTTGCGCAGCTTCAGCAAAATTACACTATGGGGTAAAAGATCAAATGCCTTACTTAGGTCAGTATATATCATGTCTGTTTGAAGACCAGCCTCCATTGAGTTTAGAAATGTGGAGCAAGATTCAACCAAATTTGTGACAGCAGATCTTTGTTTCATAAAACCATGCTGGTTGGGAGTAAGTAAAGCAGCGCAGTCATAATATATCGCATCGTATACCATAAGTTCAAATAGTTTTGGGATGCTCGATAGCTTTGCAATTGGATGATAGTTTGCGATATCATTTTTTGACCCTTTCTTATGAACCGGTTTAATATAGGCCTTTTTCCAAATTTGAGGGAATATTCCAACTTTAAGAAACAAATTAAATAAAATAGACAAAGCAAGCAAGCGAATCAAGCGAATCAGAGCAATTTTTTAAGCTATATTAAAATTATTTTTTAAGCTATATTTTATCCATTTTAGTTATATTAAAATGTGATAAAAATTGTTGTTGTTTTTGTCAACAGAAAATACTCGAAACCAAAATATTTATTATATAAATTATTATTAAATATTATTTTGGTATAAATGGTAGGGTTACAAATGGTGTACATGGTGTCTAAAAAGAACAAGTGAAATTATTTTAATTTGTAATTTTTTTACGCTATGTACACATACATATGCGTACCTATATATCATTTCAATTTATACTTATTGGAATATTCGTTTTTCTCCAAACTATAAAACAGTCTAAAAAGAACAGCTTAGATTAGCCAATAAAAAATCACAAAACCTCTACTGTAAATTTTTGAAGTACTTTTAAGGCACAACAAAATGAAGGTATTTTACAAAATTTCACAAAAATTGTAACTTGTAATCGCTCAAATTGCAGCACAACTTAAGCTACAGAACTGACGTCCAAAAAATATTCATTTTCGAAAAGAGAATAAAATGAGAAAAAATATGTCTTATGTTGCAAGTAAAAAACTGACAAAGATCAAAAGTTAGAGATCTCAAAAATTGTGTTGCATGCGAGAGTGTTACATAAAAGTCAAAGCATTATTTTGGAGCACTTATAGTAATGCACGTTGGAATAACAAAGCCGCTCTACTAGCACGAGTTTTTTTTATTTTGGTGAACGTAGCGATTTGAATATTAATTTAAATATTTAAATCTACTTTGTGGCTAATCCTTTATTTTCGGGCAATGTATCTCATCATTATCTCTGCTACTTCGATACTGTCCTGTATGCTATGTATTTCCATCTGTTTACGCATTTATTTTGTTTTACACGATCCTGTTTTGCAGAGTTTAATCAACTTTTTTAGTAATTTTTTTTACTCTCCCATCAAATAGAATTTATAACATCAAATCGAATATATCCCAATAATTCATATCTATTACAACTGTAATCCCATTACAAATTACTTTATTGCTGTAAATTATGAAAATTTAAAACATTCTGTCTTATATTCAAAATAAAATAAAATAAATATTCCATAACATCTGATTTTTCACGCCTCATATTAAATTATTTAAGCGAATTTGTACCCCACGCCATATTTGAGTTGAAATGAGCTCAATAACAAAACAAAAAAATAAATTTTCCACAAATAATTAAAAATATTTCTAAAAAAAAATATGAATTATGAATTTTATACCAGACTCATGTAAAAAATTCAATATTAAGTCAGTTTAGATTTTATCGAATGAATCCGATCTGTCTGGACTTAATCTGTCAAAATTATGAATATTAAGAGAAACAACAAAAATAAATAAGATGTTATATTTTTCTATCATTAATTCAGAACATAAATTTTGAATATCAAAATATCGATTGAATATTCTAAAATGCCATGCAAGTCATTATCAATTTACAGGTCATTGAATTCTACGTGACTTCAATATATCAAATGAAATAAATTTAAAAGTATCAACCCCACCCCTCAATCACTATTTTTTAAAGCCACACAATAAATATTTTATTTTTATTAAATTAAATTTTATTTATATGAAAATCTTTTCTTTTTCCAATAAGGAGAACAACAATGGAATTCTAAGTAAATTATTCGCTTTAGAATTTTATCATAAATTTTCCACAACAACTGAATATTATTTATTTTCAGTTTTTGGCTTTCATTCTTAAGAAATTTTAACTTGTTCAATGGATTCTACTATAGTTTTACTTAAACTCTGTACCACCTTTAAAAACTATTTTTTAATAGAATTATTTTTATAATATGTACAATGAGAAGAAATTGTGGGGTATTGTGAAATTCGGTAACAGTTATCAAGAATTTTGAGAGGATCGAACCAAAAATGATATTCTCAGCAAATTTCTAATTCAATTAAAAATTTCTCTTAAGCAAAAAAATAACGCATATTCAATAACGTATTTTTCAATTGCACTAAATTCTTTGGAGACGATATCTTCTTTTCGTTTACATTCTTCGTCTTACCATATCTTAGGCGTAGTGATAATAAGGGTTTTTTTTCTAACGAAGGGTTTCACTGTTTTCAGATTGGTTAGTCTTTGTGTTGATTCTAAAGGGGCTCGTCCCACTAGTGTCTGCAGTTGATCAGTCTAACGTTTTTGGAGATGGAACCCTTGCTTTACCTTCTAACTATATATTTTGTATTTTTCCCGCTATTTTGCCTGGAAATGTGTCCAAACATGTTTTTTTATGAGTCGACATTTTACATTCAGATCGTTCAATATTGAAATGTTTGTACGATGTTCCGATCCACGAAACTCTCATTAGTCTTCTTTATACTCATATAGCTTGAAGCTTTCTATTTTCTCCTATCCGTCTGTTTTGTTATCCACATTTCTGCAAAATAGGTGTATATTGGGAATGCATTCACAAACCTAAATATTTGTACTAATGTTGTACTGTCTTTCCATATTTTTGATAGTTTAGCCGTTTAGCGTCATTGTCAATCTACTTTTTGTTTTGTCGATGCACTTATTTCGTTCGCTATCATTGGCCCCAAGTGTTTATATTTTTTTACTGTTTGATAACCAGTAATTAGAAATTGATTCGTGTCAACGCAATTTCATCAAAGCATAAATGCAAAATAGGAACATATATCAATTTTGTATTATTTCTTTGTCAAAAACTTGACGTTTATTCGTATTATTTTATACGATACGATTTTTTACGATTTCATACGATTAAATATTGTTTTAAATAAAAGTCAATTATCGCTCTGAGAAAATCTTTCTAATTAAATTTTTTTTTTTCGATATTTCGTAAGTAATGCTTACTTCACCAGCTCTTTACGAGCTGTGGCTAATTTTTAATAACAGCATTAGGATTCACCTATACTGAAATAATTTTCCACGCATTTCTTTAACTAATGATATTCAGAAGCGAATCTGATTTATTTATTTATTTCAACCAAAATATGCCTTGCAAGATTGCTCTCATTCTAAGTTTTACAATTAATAAATATTTTTTTTAATGTAATTAACATGAAGCAGATTCCTGTAAAAATTCTAAAGCCATTACAACTATAATCAAAAAACTGTCCCAAAGGCACATAACCCATGAGTCTCTTATTATTTGAAAAATTTGTTAGTCGCACACCCTCCTTTTGAGGCAGCAAACAAATCTACTGCATTTTGAACATGAGATTCAAATTCAGTTAGATTAAATTACAAATAAACAAACCGAAAATGGATCGGAAATTGGTTGAAAAAAGAAAACGATTAAATCACAAAACAATCCTGGGAGTGAAACCCTAAGGTAATTGGTTGCGTAGGAAGATTTTTAAAAAAATGGAAAACTACTTTTTTAACACAAGCGGAGTCATACCAGAAAGCCTGATTACAAATAAAGAGTTTTACTATAGATCGCATCGATACGCATTCATTGGAAGAAGTTTATTTAACCGCCACACGTAGTGACAGACCAGTGAATTAAAATATTTCTTTGCGTTTTAAGTAATGTTTTCCCGCAAATCAAGTAAATTTTGAAAATATTTTATTTAGCCCTATAGTTTCTATTATTAATGAGAATATGACAATAAAAGACAATAATATTTACCATCTATGTTTTAAAGTTTAATTAAATTAATTTTCAAAGACAAAGTGAGAAAAAGAGACAGATTGTATATTGACATCGAACGATGAAACTTTTATAAATGGATATATTTTCAAAACTATTTTAAAAATGGAAATTTTCATAATGAATGTAATTTCCGTTATTTTTCTATTTTTTTTTTCATTTTTTTTTATTTTATTATGCAACTTTTTAATTCGTTTTCATTGCCTTTACAAAATAGAGTTGACAATTGATTATTTTTATGCTAACATTTACAAATAGAAAAGTCCTTTTACAGTTGATTATTGTTGGTGAATGGTGAGTTCAATTGTTTAAATGGCTATTGAAAATTTTTCATTTTTTTCATTTTCAACAACTTAGTGTTACCGTTTAATTTTTTGATGTGGTGTAGTAGAGAGAGAAAGGAGAGAGAATTGTAAATTATTTACAAGTGTGTGTTAATTGTTTATGTATTATCATGAGAGAATTTGGATTATTTTGTATGTACAAATTTGACAGGTTTTAAAGATCTGAATATTTATTGATTCTAGATATAGATTGATTTCTATTATGACTTATAATGTTGTTACTTAATGTTTATAAGTGTGGTAGACAGAAGTGGCCATTCCAGTTGCTTCTGGAAAACCAATTAGCACTTAATTGTGCATTTTTGATATGTAAGTGATGGCTATTGATTAGAATGCTGCGAGGTTGAGTTTTATTTAAACATTTTTGATATGTAATACACACACTTAAATAATGAAACTGATCAGTTGCTGATACATTGCAAAAAGAAAAATAAATTTTAAATATTAGACCGCGAATAAATTTTAATGAACAGGTTTGCAAGACTTGAAACGATTTTAAAATTGAACTACATGTAGAACTAAAAGCAGAAATTAGATAAGTTATATGACTATGAATCAAGCTATAATAGATTGGCAACCGAACATTAATTGGTAAGAAATTTCACGTTTTCAAAATTAATTTCGATATTAGATAAAATTTGAATACCTCAAGAATAATGCAGTTGATGTGATTACGCCAATTCAAGTTTGTATCAAGAAAAACTTCAAGATATTTTACATTATAAGTTTTTTCTATCTGTATGTGTTCTATTACTACTTACTTAGGTGCCCAGCAAACAAAGTTGGGCTTAGGCCTGACTCATAAACATCTACCATTTTTGTAAATTAAGGGCGGATTCTCTTCTGTTGAAGATATATTTTGTCTTTTCCTCATTTACGTTTCGCTTTTTCTTTAATCTGGGTAGAGTCTTCGACGACTGCCCGTCGTATGTTTTTATTGCTACAGGTAGATATATTGTTATTAATAATTTTTTAAGGCATATGAAAATATATACATTTGGGCTTACTATTTAAAGTTAGTTTATTACTAAATGTTATTTTTTGAGATCATGGTTCACTTATAAGTCTGCAGAATTTTCAAAAACTGCTCTATCATCGGCATGTAAGAATAACTTCCATATTAAGCTTACCAACATCATTTATATATACAAAAAAAAAACAAAGGCCCTAAAACCCTTCGCTGTTGAACTTCAGCGCTTGCATCCTTCAACAAACTTTGGAATTTATTAACATAGTCATATTGATTTCTACTGTTTATAGATAGTTAGCAAGAAGTTTTAACACTACTCTTTTAACCAGTTTTATTAATTTTATTTAGAAGAATTGAATAACTTCAACAGGTCCGAAATAATATTACTAGGTGGGTTATCAAGTTTTTTATAAATGAAATCTAACAATTCCGTAACAGCTATAGTAGTATTAGAACTACTGCGATCATAATGAAAATTATATAAAAAGTGTTTTTTCTTAAGAAACATAATAAATCGTGATTTGAGATTTTCTATACAAAAATTTCATTTAAAATAGGAAATATAGAAACTGGTCGATAACTAATGTATAATTCTGTACTTTCTTCTTTACATGAATTTGTAAACCTGTGGTTGTTTTTAGATGTTCAGGGTAAAGCATTTCAAGAAAATGTTGACGCAGTAAAGCTAATATATTACAAAACACTGCAAAGCATTTTTATGATTAATGCAGATACCTAATAATTGTCTGTACTTTTTTTTGTGTCTAGATTATTTAGCACGGTATTAAGTTATATTTACGGTATATATATTTTTTTTATTAAAAAAAAAATAAAGAAATTGAATCCAAAATATTCAAAATTGTATTGGCTTATGAATAAATGCGGTTTGGACATAAAAAAACTAAAATATTGATTTGCAATCAAGTCCTAATACCGATTTGGGTATTCAAATGTTGGGAAGATATAATACACATAGAGAAATGTGAATATTTAATTAAAATAGTAAAGTTTTTATAATTTGTTTTATGCATAGGCAAAACACTAGGTGAGACGGGAACCTTTTATACCGAATTACAATCGACTAGAGTGGGAAAGGAAAGTTAGGAAAGGAGGAAAGTAGAAGGGAAAAAGGACAAGTGTTTTAATGTTCGTCTTGAATTTATGTAGGTCATAAATAATTGAATTTTCTATTTAAGATATTATTTTTTATATCGTATATCGGTTTGTTCCATAAAACCAGTTTTTATATATGTAATAGTAAAATTAAAAATAGTTTTGGTGATCGTAAAATGCGTGCATCAAGCATTTTCCAATTCATTAGATTGGATTGAAGCTAATAATCGATATAATAAAACTAATGTGTTTGTTAATGCAGTAAAAATACTCCAAATGTTAACAAACGACACTAAGATGACATAAGCTTTTAAAAAAAAAAATAGAGAAAATTTAATTGTAATAAATGTCTTGTTTGTTTGTCAACTTATTTTCCTATTTCTCCTATATTTATAATTATGTGATGTAAAAAAACAATTTTTATTGATTTCCGTCCGATGGAAAATAATAATAAAAAAAGAAAAACACAAACAAAATACAATTTGTAAAAATTACTTTTTAAAAGGTGTCCTTAATACAGCCGTTATTGTTATTTTCTCTTGTTGTTTTAAGGTTTCTAGTGTAGTTCATCGAAGCTCCAGCTATTATGTTTTATGATTTATGACTATTGTTTTGTTTTTTATTACACAATTGATGTTGATGTCAATTAGAAAGAGAGGACATTTTTGTTTTTATTCTTTTTTTATTATTATTGTTTAATATTTTCTAAAGAGTACTGAAAGTGCAAAATTACAGTAAACAAAGTATTGAAAGGATTCATTAAAAATTTATTCAATTACTGTTATTTTTTGTTTTATTATATTTATTTTGTTATTTTTATATTGTTATACAAATACCGGTATTTCTCATAAATAAAAGAACAAAAGGTTGAATTAGATTGGTATTTTTTGTTACACGCTTTAAAAATAACTGTGAACAGTAGCCCGATATATAAATGAATTAATGAATTATTTCAAATAATTAATGAAGAAGAAAATTAATTTGAAAAAAAAAAAAAAAAAATAGGTATAGAAAAATTTCTAATTCGGTAACTTAAATAATTACATTCTTTATAGCAGTGTAAATCAATAACGGTCAGAGTACAATGAACAGTTGGGTCGTTTTCTATAATATCCACGTCTATGGGATGAACACCCTAACTGCTTTTTACACAGAAATTTGGAATACACAATTATATACATTATTTAGGATTTTTATGGTGTATTTACAAATTTGAAATGTGGAAAACTATATCTATTGTATAGATTACTTCGCCTTCATAATAGTATAGTTCCATTTTGTTTTTAGTGATAACCAAAATTTTCAACTGTTTTTTTTATCATTTACTTTATCAATGGCAAAGGGTACTGGATCTGGAAAAATTCTAAAAGCATTATTTGCCTTCGTCGGAAATCAAACTCCTGGGACCTTTCGGATTAAATATATTATTTTTTTTTCGGATTAAATATAATTTTTTTTCTTTTTTAATATAAATTTTATTTTTTTCCACTATTTTTACATTTTTACACTAGTTTAGCTTACAAAAATTTTTACAAAGTCTAGCCTACTGCTTAACCCAATTAAAAAAATAATGTATATTATACTTTGTGCTAATTGTAATTAGAGCTTTCCAATCACCAATAGTTTGCTTTAATTAAGTTTTCCCTATCTGGTATGGACATTTCAAAATTTTAAAATTTCTCCGTTAATATTGCGCGGGTTTTAATCAATAGCTTTACATGTAACCCGTCTATTATAATGGTATAATAGAGAGACATGATTACGGTTTGGAATATAACCTTTTTTATCTAAATGAGAAAATGCTCAATAGCTATATGAAGCCCGTGAGCAAGGTCTTTTTGATTTACTCCTCATTGTGGTAGAATATATGCGATATTAAACCATTTTCCGGAGTGTTTTGTGCTTTATCATCTTTGAATTAATTTTATAATAAAATTATCGATTCTAATTATGTTTGCTTCCTTGTACAAGTATTTATTAGAGTATAGAAATGCTTGTATTCGGAATTGGGCTTTTTATATATATTAGTACAAACTGTTATGCACTTTCTTTCAAATTTTGAAAAATACAAATGAAAATGCAAAGTTGAATTATATTAACCTTCTAAATCAGTCAAGGGCTACTTAACTTAACCTTAGAGTATGTAGTAAGACCTGCTGAAAATCTACAGACTGTGCACTTATCAATAAATCAACACAAATTATTGAATAAGTTGTTGACATTAATATTTTTGAACGTGATTTGCAAAAAATTTGTCAAAGGCGGTGCCAAAGCTACGAAAAATATTTATTTTGTCTACTAAAATGCTGTTACTAGTAGGTAGTACATAGTATACCTTTAAATATACCTTAGTACAACTAAGACTACAAGCAAATATTATTCAAAAAGACAAATTCAAATTTAAAATAAATTCTAACTAAAAACGCATATCATTTTAATTTCCAGTCTTAAAGCAACAAAATGTAAGTCGTCATATCAAATTAAAATTGTATGGTCGGAAACAATTGAAACAATTGAAAATATTTGAAATGTAGTTGAACAAACAAAAAAAATACTTAAGCTGATTTATAAACTCCCCTCCACATACAAATAATCAAAGTTATCAAAGTTACCTAAATTCGGCCCACCCTCCCAATATAAAAATATTTTAACAGTATAATACACTTTGAACATTCTTTACATGTGCAAGGAATGCATTATAAGACGGCTCCGAGATAAAAATATTATAAGACCAAAAGCATTCAGTTGGCAAATCAAAATTAATATGGTCAAACAGGAGCAAGATGATTAAGTATAATTTATTCGGGTTGTAGCGTCATTAAAGAAGAAAAAGATGAAAATTTATTTCCAATAATGGACTTTTTCACATTTTACTATCCTAGTGTTATTTGAAATAAGAGATACATATCTTAATTATGAAACCGGGAAAACCAATATTTTTTTACAAATTTTATAATCAGTGTCAAAAAAACATTTTTATTTACTGTATGTTCTCCTTCTTCTTGGTATTCCCCTCCTTCGATAGGCACTGTTCTGACAATCTTGTTTCAGTTCATTTATTCTACTAAATTTATGATTCTCTTCTAGATCCACTACGTATAATAATGGAGTGAAATGAATTGTAAAAATTACAACAGAAAAATGATAGTCAAAATGAATTCTAAGATAATTGTTTTTTTTTTTTGTGTTGAAAAAAATATGTTGACGGTGTGAGTTACTTTGGCTATACTCATTCTTTATAAATACATTTTTCGTATTTAGCTTAAATAACAAAATAAAGAAAGATTATAAGAAAGTTTTATACAAATTTCTGAAAGTAGATTTCCAAGATTGGAACAGTATGGTAAATATTTTATTGTTGGAATACTTTAAGAATTTTTGTGGTGTGAAATGGGAAAAGTGTGTAGTGTGCGTTATGGCTGAACAAGAATTGTTTTTAATTTAATTCTGTTATTCTAATTGAAATTTATTTATTATTTAAAGATTTTTCAGATTTGGAAAATTGCTTAAAAATTTGAGTAATTAAATTTTTTAAATTGATTGTTGTAGCAAAACATTACGTCATGTAATTTTGAAATAATTCAAAAATTTGACTATCGAAGAGCCTGACTTGCTAATATAAATGGTATCAATATCAAAGCGCAAAAAAGAGTACCCTGAGCAAACTATTTGCAGAACATATTAGTTTAAGGTTTCTATCTTGAAGCACCAAAGGACAAAATGTATATAACACTTTATATTTCCGGTTTTGCTCTACGTTTTACAATCGTAGGTACACTTTCCAAGATAAGCGAGCTTGTATACTGTGATTGATAATAAATTTCAATATATTTCGAATATATAGTCCCTAAAAAGATGGTAAGTTTGTAATAGAATTTTTTTTCTATAGTAAACACATAAGGTGTGATCGTTTATTAGTACGCTTCAGCCGGAAATGAGGGCAAATTTAGAAAAACAGGAGGATAATTACAAACAAAGGTTTGAATCGATGTTCATCTTAAATCAATGTAGGTTATTATGTAAAAAAAATGTCATGTCTATGAAACACATACAATGGAATTATGTTCTACATTCGAACTTATATTCGGGTCTGATTCGGTTCCATATGCAACCAAGGATTTCAACGGTATATATAGATGAATATATTATTATATGTTGATAATCCATTTGAATAAATTTAATTCCCGCAAAAATTTATTCAAATGTATTAAAATCTCTTTTGTGGGAATTGTGTGCAACCTCAGGGATATACAGATTTTCAAGAGGTTTTCAGGAGGAAAACTAAAATTTGCACACAGTGACTAAGCAAAATTATCTTTTGAGATTTATGTGCATTTGTATAATATATTTAGACTTCCCAATCGTTATATAGCTTATCTTCGTGAAAAGAACGATCAGGGTTAAAAATAGTCGTTTTCATGAAACTAACACAGCTGTCAGTTTTAAAAGTATTTAATTTAACTCTGTTTTTACTTTTTACTCTGACTCCCAGTTAGCTATTGCTGTTCGAATTATGGTTATGGACTGGTTATCATGATATCACTTTTGATTGGGATATCAATATGTAGATTTAAATTTTATTAAGCAAAAATTATAATATAAAAACAACTGTACAATGGCATACACGAAGTCAACAAAGCCAAAATTCATGACGCGCGAACATGTTGAAGGGATGGAAGAAAATTTGTCAAAAAGACAAAGAAATATTCAACTAAAAATTTGAGAGTACGAGACATCCGAAGAGACAAAATTTTTTTCAGAAGATGTAATATAGGTACATTGTGTATGAAGATGTATTATAGGTACACTGCAACCCGTACAAATTGTATTGCACCATTTCTCATGCTGTTTGATCATATCAATTTTGATTTGGCGACAAAATATTTTTATCTCGAAGCCGTCTTATATTGCATTCCTTGCACATGTAAAAAATATTGAAAGTGTATTATACTACTAAAATATTAGTATGTTGGGAGGGTGGGCCGCATTTAGGTACATAAAACAATTTTGAATTACCAAGCAGAGAAAAGCCGAGATCCATTGTATTGAAAGACGATAATAAAGTAGATCAATAAAGAAATCAGAAATAAAGTAGACTATTTAGACATAGATTGTAGATCACCAGATACATATTAACACAAATATTTTACAGATTGTTCTACATTTTCATTGGACTTGTTTAAATTTATTTTAACACTGTCTTCTTTTTTTCTTTTGTAAATATTTAACTAGACATTTGTAAAATAACCCCACAACCTTTTGTAAATAAGTAAGTAATAAATTATACAACACTAATGGTCAGCCCATTACTGTATAGTTTTATAAGGAATTTGTGGGTGTTCTAGAGCATATACGTGTCAGCTTTTTACAAGGGGAAGGAGCCGTTATTTTGAAATTTAAAAAAAAATGTTATTAACTAAATCGAGGGTGCTCTATCGATTGGTGATATTTTCAAATGGGAAGGGGTATTTTTTTTTTGAAAATTCGGATTCTATGGTAAAAAATAAAAAACTTATGTTAAACGATTTTGCTTTTGTTTTCTCATTATTTTTCTTTAAAATTAATAACAATAAAACAAAAATGTTCAATATTTTCCTTTGATAAACTAGAATTAATAATAATAATTTTTATAACTAAATTTGTTTTTCATGTTATCATATTTTTTATGTCAGTTTTGGATTTCTACAAAGTTTAAATTAAAAAAAAAAAAAAACAAAAAGAATAATAAATTAAAAAAACAAAAAAAATAATCAATTAAAAAAAAAAAAAAACAATTTACTTCACAAAAGTTTCTTATTTTTTGACGTAGAATCCGAATTTGCAAAAAAAAATACCCCTTCCCATTTAAAAATCTCGATTTCAACCAATTTCGGCGATTTTTTGGCTTAAAACCCGGTCCTTCCCGGAAGTTGAAAATATCACCAATCGATAGAGTATCCACGATTTAGTTCATAATTTGTTTTTTAATTCTCAAATAACGGCTCCTTTCTCTTTTAAAAAGCTGATACGCATGCTTTGGAACACCCGGTATAATTTTCTGTTGTAAAATTAATTTTAAGCAAATATTGTATTGCTAATAAATTGTTAATAAATTGAATAAATTGAAATTTCACCTATATTGTTCAACCACCCTTCACCGCTTTCATAATGCTTTTCCAAATAACCTGATTTTCGGTATATCTTCTACAGTTTTTTTTTATCTATTTATACACCTATATTCTGAATATCAATTTTGATTATTATCGAAACCGTATACTCTTGATCTTTCTGCTTGGTATTTGTCAGTCTACCGAGCCAAAGTCTTCCACTGTTCACTTTGAAGATCGTTCGCTGTCTCTGCCATATATAATATGTTTTGTTTAATTCCAATTTCATGTTTGTGTCACCACACCATACATCGTTCTGAATTGTTCATCAGTGCAAAATTGATACAAAGTACCATCTTAAATAACCAAATATTTTTCGAAATATCTCCCTCCCAAATACCTCCAAATTAATTTCATTAAATTTTTTTGAAAACACACAACCGTATATTATGACAGATCTAATTGTATACGTGTATATTATATGACTTTCAATTTACGTTTTATTAAATTGGATGACAGAATATCTTTTAATTTTTTAATTTTTTAATTTTTTTTATGAAATATGAATTCACAAATTGGAAAGACAGAGATTTGTGGGCCAATTGTTACTATTTTCCAGGTAATTTTGAATTGTATATACTTATCTATATGACGTGTAGTTTTTACCATTTCTAATTATTACCATTAACTTAAAAAAAAATCAAAATTTTCCATTTACTATCAAAACATGTTCAGCATATAATTATAAACAATCCTTTCAAATCCTTCAAAAGATCTCTTTTCATTAGTTTATTTTCACATAATAACAGGTTTTGAAATCCTTTTAATTTTGAGTGATTATCAAAGTTTAACAAAAATGAAAATCCTTTATATTATTTCTTTATGTCAGAATGAACTTTCATTTTCTCTTCATTTACTCTGCACATTAAAAAAAAAAAAAAAAACTCAACTGTCATTTCAGTTTTATTCAATGTGAGTTTGCTGTACACATTGAATTTTATATAATATTTTTAAGCGAAATTCACAAACCAAAACCAACACCACCAATACTGTAACCGAACTCATTGCTTGCTTACACATAAAAAGAATCAAAATAAAAATTTCATCCTAGCTAATGGCTTGCCTTTAAACCATTTCGGGATGAAAACAGAAATGACATTTTAGTTCCATTGTGTTTAAATTGTGTTTAATGTTTTGTAGAAAATTTAAATATTATAAAAACTGTACAGAATTAATACCCATATACAAAATTAAAAAAAAAATTAAACACAAAAACAGACGACAAAAGGGATTTCAATTAAGTAAAATAAAGTAAGAACCTATATAGTGTCCTTTTTTTCTACCTTTTTCATTATATGTAATTTCCAGAATATTCTTAACATAGCTTATTTAGATTATTAAAAAGGATTAAATCTGTGGGACCCTGAAATAAAAATGATAAAAACAAAAGATGAAAAGACATTCGTAACAAGAGTCTCTGGCTATTTTAACAAATAATGTAAATATTTAAATTTTCACAGTCAACAAAAATAGCAACAACAACAATAAATGATTAAAGTAGCTTAGTTGTTTTAGGACAATGAAGACAAAGTAAAAATCAATAATTTTTCATTTTGTTGAAAAATTTATAAAATAATAAGAGAAAACAATAAGAAATTTAGGATGTAATTAATACCTCATGCTGGTACCATTTTATTGGTTTATTAATGATGTGTGAATATATTGCCATTGAAATTATATAAAAAATTATCCTTGAAAATTTTTGAATGAAATATATAATATCTATATTATATACAAATGTATATACTTAAATACATAAAATGTATTATCTGTTTGGGTTATTTTTTGTAATCTACTTTAGGATTTCTGTCATCAATCAATATAAATAACATTTTTGACCTATATATATATATATATATTTATACATTATATGTTATACTGACCTATATACTATATATAATATAATATATATATATATATATATATATAAGTTGTAATATATGTTTATGTTTTTATTCTATTTATGCTCGTTTTATAGGCGGTTAATTTTATACTTCGTTGGCAAGTTATTATAGAAGAAAATTGGAAAAACCAAAAAATCTTCCCATAGTCTTGGTTCGTAATTAAACATTGTTTTCTAAACAAATATCTTTGATCTAAATTTAATGTCGATTACCGTTATGAGTAATCATGCACTCATAAATTAGTTTAAAACTAAATATATTTTGGTGTTGGTAACTAAACAATTTTCGCATACGTGAAATAGGACGTATTAGTACGGTCGGTTTATAATATAATGAGTCAGTTTAGAAGTATTTATACATTGAAAGTGATTTTAATACATTTTAAATCATTGAGTGTGAGAAGGAGAAAGAAAATAGATATAACGTGTAGAAATCGTTTTTTAAATTTAATATTCGATTTTTGAAGTGGATAATTTTTCATATTCAGTGGCAAATAATATATACCGCGGGGTCCAGAGCATGCGTATTTTAAAACTAAAAACAAATTTATTACCTAAATCAAGGGTGCACTATCGATTTATGATATTTTCAACTTTCGAGAAGGACCGGAAAAGGGTTATTTAAGCCCAAAATTCGCCAAAATTCGATGAAATCGAGATTTTCAAATGTGAAGAGGTACATTTTTATGCAAATGCAGATTCTTTGTTAAAAATAAGAAACTTATGTTAAATCATTCAATAAAAATCCTTCATATTTTCCTTTGGTAAACTAAAATTAATAGTCATTTTTATAAATAAATTTTTTTTTCTTGTTATCATATTTTTTTTATCTCAGTTTTAAGTACCTAAATAGTTTAAACTGGAAAAAAAATAAATTTACTTAACAAAAATTTCATACTCTTATCACGTAGAATCCGAATTTGCATAAAAAAAATACCACTTTCCATTTGAAAATCTCGATTTCGGTTAATTTCCGCAAATTTTGAGCTAAAAAACCCTTTTCAGGTCTTTCCCGGAAATTGAAAATATCACCAATCAATAGAGCGAGCACCTGCCCTCTATTTGGTCAAATTTTTTTTTAATTTTAAAATAACAGCTCTTAAAAAGCTGATGCGCATGCTCTGGAACAACCGGTATATTATAATAAGTGGCAAAAAAATATTTAAATTAATTTAAAAAAAAATAATAATCTAAGAAAATATTTGATAGTTTGTTTGTTTCTCTGTTAAGATATTACTGGTTGGGCAGTGCCCGACCTGCTCATTAGGGTGAACCGTATCGGCTTGAAATAGTAATATCAGCTTTACAAACAACATCAATTTGGAAATAAGGTGATGTATCATCTCTACAATACCACTGTTACTTCTATTTATATAAGCAATATAAATTCAGTTATTCTATTCCAAAAGGCCAAGTCGCAATTGTACAAAACGCTCATGCATTTGGTGTTGTTTTATTTTTCTGAATATTATATAAACCAAAAGCAACTAAGTAGCCACTTGCTATCTTTGAAAGAAAAATTTTTAATCGAATTTACACTCTGTATATGAAGAGGGGTTTGGAGAAGAAAAATACAACGGTGTATAATAGAATCTATTTAGTCAAATAAAAACTGTTAACAGAGGCTATAATAGAAACGTCGAATTGCGAACAAAATATCATGTATTTTTTTTTTCTAAATATCACCAGAGACTATGTAATAGTCTCTGCTATTAAACTAATACGAATTCACTGACTCAGTCAAATAGAGAGAATGGAATAAAGTTCTTCAACTAAAAAGATTTTCGAATTCAAACTTTGAGAAACTCGTTATTGAAGTATCGATTGACATGGAATATTTTTAAATTATTCGATTATGACCGCACTCAATATAAAACAATTTTAAATCAGCCCCAAAGATTTTGGTATATGTATTAGAAAATAAATAAGTAAGAACTCAAAACATCGGTTCAGTTAATTTTTAAAATACGATTGACTATGAAAATACAACCAAAATGGGTCACTAGAATCTCATCAAGGGTCCTAGATCTGATATTTTAATATAATAAATACTATTAGATTGACTAAAACTTCCTTATTTTTTTATTTATTTTTTATTTTTATTTCATTGTTTAATTATTATATAATAACTGTTCTATAGACAAGCGATTTTTAATGTATGTAAAAAAAAATATACATCAAATAATTAAAATGATATTTATAAAAACTTAAGAGAATAAATAAAAAAAATACAAATTAACATATTTTATATATTAAACAATTAACAAAATTAACAAATATAAGTAAGTAATTATTTGAATATAATTATAAGAACAGAAGAAAAAAATAAACTTATAAAATTGTATTCAAAAATAAAGTTAGATTAAACTTGTAATTTTATATATTAAGAATTATAAAATAAGGAAAAAAAAAGGCAAAAGATATTATAAACTAAATTAAGCAAACAATAAAAATAAAAGTTAAAAACACTCTATGCAAAAAGCATGCAGTAGCGAGTGTAGTTACAAAAAAAATATTTGGCAATAAAAATAGAACAATAATAACGAATAAAAACCGAAAATAAGATCTTATAGCCCTATTAAAAATAACTAAAAATAAAAATAAAAATCAATATCGTATAAAAAAAAAAATTAAGTTTAATTAAATACAAAAGTTTACGTAACTATGCGTACTAAGTCATTTACTTGATCATGATTGAAATTAAAAAGCCAGAGTTTAACCAAATTGAGTAATTTAGAACCATAACAGTTGAGCAATTTTTATCTCCTTTCTTGAATAAAGGTATTACCTCAGCAATTTTTAGAGCATTAGGAAAAATTCCAATTTCAACACAGCAATTAAAAATATGAGCTAGAACATCCACTATATTAAGACTAATTTTTTTGAAAACAAAATTTGAAATACCAGCGCATCGAAATTAGAATTATTTAATTTCATTATCAGTCTATGAAGTTCAAGCGAGTTTATTTGTTCAAAGTAACAACTTTGCTGCTGCCAAACATCTTCAACTATATTCATCTGGCTACTGTCAAAAATCCCAGAACTAAATTCTGCAGTTAGATTACTCATATCTGTAAATTTTTCATCAAACTGGTTTGCAATAACTTTTTTATCACATATAAGAGAATCACCAATAGATAGAGAAGTAATAGAATTACTAGAATTTTTATTTCGATGAAGTAAATTGCTTACAACTTTCCATTCATATTTTGCGTTACCTTTGGCATTTGACAATTGTCTTATGTAAAAGGATCGTTTTATGTATGATCGTTATGTATATTTAATTTTATTTTGGATAATGTTCATAAGATATAAAAAATAGGATAACTACAAATTAATGAGATTAAATACATGGGAATAAAATATATAGAACACACACATCATACCCAGAAGAACCAACTCTAAATTTAAGTTGACCAATATTTATTTACTTATTGTGCTTATCCTAGAATTTGAATACAAAATGTTTTTACATTAAGTTAACCTGAATGATTTTAGTCTGGTTTTGTGGATATCAGTTGTAGAGAACTACATTTAACAGAAAAATAGAACTAATTCAAATAATGCAATCTAAAATTATATACACATTATAACTCAGGTGTGTTAAAAATAATAATTTCCATAACTATTTAAATTGGTACAGAAAATTTTGAAAGATGTAATTGCAAACAGACTGATCCAACACCTCAAACTTTTGGCTAGACAATCATACAATACATACACTACTACAGTCACCGGTAGATAAACAAAAAAATTGCTGACAATAACATAACAAAAATTAATTAAAATAAACGAACAAAATTAAATCCCAAATTAATGGACTAGACTATTTAATAGTTTGTAGGATTAAAATAAACTATAGAGTAAAGGTCAAAATTGTGAAGTAAAAAATTGCAAATTTCCATTTTAGAAAGTCCAAAATAAATTCAGTTTTACGAGTACATAAAAAAAGAAAAAACTTGATTAAATTAAATGAAACTTGAATAAAATTTCAATGCAGTAAATTAGGAATTGCAATAAAATTGAAAAAAGTGTGTTTGTTATTCAATTGAATGAAATCTAAATTCAGTTCTCACTAATCTAAATAATTCCATTTAAAAAAGTAAGATTCCATAAAGCCAAAGAAGTTTAATTTAAATTTCTTTAATACAATTTCTTTGTTTCTAAATTAAATATTTCAAATGTCAAGAGATTTTCTTATTTATCACGTTTCTCTTTTATAATTTAATTCTTAAGAAGTCTTCTTTGCCTCTTATCCTCTTCTTCTTTGTTCTTTTATTAAAAAAAAAAAAAAAAAACTTTTTAAAATATCTTACAAATATTTTTTATTTTAATATTAAAAAAAAAAAAATAAAAAAAATCGTCGAGAATTATTTTGAATGTTCGTATTTCGCTGGCCAACATTAAAAAATATTTTATTTCTAAAATTTGTAAAGAACTTAAATTACAGCACAATTACAAAATTTCAAAAATATTATTTTTTAATTTTGATTTATTATTTTTGTTTACTGTAAAAGATATAAATTAAATTTTAATCAAAAACCTTAGTGAAATGGAAATTTATTTTCAGTTTAAAATATCTAAAATGGGAGTTAATTAATGTAGGTCTTTGTTAGACTTATTGCTAGTTGTGAGAATCGTAAATTTAAAATAATATTGACATGTAGATTGTGAATTTGATAATAAAAACTTTACTACGATTTTTGTTCAATTTATTGTTGTCCTCTTTTGTGTTGTCCTCTTCTGGTGCCCCCTTCAATTGATTACACTCGCGGTATATGAGCCTAGTTTTTTTTAGCATTTTGTTAGTATTTTTTTGCTTCTTAGTTTATTTGGTTTGAAACGATACCTTTATACAGAAATCCGCAGATTGGACTGGAAAATGTGAAGAAGAAATTACTAGTGTAGGAATGGGGAAAAGCAAATGTTCTATAATCATTCTCTAGAATTTCTGAGAGTTATAAATGGCCATATTTTTGCATTGTGAAAACACTTTCTTCTGCAATATGTTTCTACATTTGACAAAATTTTACTATAAACAAATTACGATAGTCAGTTTGGATCCATGTAGGTGAATTAATGTAACTAACTTTATATATTATGTAGGGGTGTGCACTTAATAATTTTCTTGTTCCTTGGCGTTAATGCTTGAAAGCTAACAATAAAATTTTATTTCATATGAACAATTTCCTTAAACTACAAAATATATACAAAATGGAGAGAAAAAAAATACAGCGATTTTTAAGAGGCACAAGGGAGGATGTCAGGTTAATTTGATCGATGACAGGAATGGTGCTTTTCAACTTTGTGAAGAATATTTAACGTGATTCATAATACACTGGCCTATGTGTGAAATATATTCCAACTTAGATCCTCTAAGATTTATAAATATTTAGAATGTTTAGAAGATACATTTTGTCGCGACTAAAAAATTCCAAACATCTGAACCCCATGACAATGTCAAAGATCAGTTTATATCATTTTCTCGTGTATTTGCATGTCAAGGATATTGTTCTATTGTTCAGTTCGCTGAATAAATACAGCCCCATACATACGGCTTATCTAAAAACAAGAGAGTTTCTGCAGATCCACGAAGGTAATTTTTATTTAAATGACATAAGTTTGGTTAGCATTAGCCTCGTTCAGTTAGCTGAATACATACACCTTCGCAACATACGGCTTATCCAAGAATAAGAAAATTTTTGGAGATCGACGCAGGTATATTTATTAGAATTAGGCGAAAATATCTAGTCAAAATCTGTGATGAGATTTATGAAATTAAATTCCTATTATTTCAGGTTTTCATTATTTACAAAATGAAATTATCACAGGTCTGCCTTCAATGTCAACATTTGCAGACTAATAATTATTTTACTATTGATAAATACTGAATTTGCTTTCATATACGGATGCATTTCAATTTTGGGATGAACTCACTATCACATTTTAAAATTAACATCAATGTACATATTTAGAATAGAGCCTAATCATTACAACGACAGAATTTTGTAATTTCTATGGAAAAATAAACAAAAGTTTATAATCAAGGGATGGTGTCATAATTCCAAAAAAAAAATTCCAAAGCTACAAAATTCTAAACACTGAAAAAAAATAATTCCAAAATAAAAAATTCCACACATGTATGAATGATTTTGAGTTGGATTCAAAGCTGTACGTCTTCTACAGAATATTTACATAATTATTTTTGTGCGTAGCTGCTTCTGGATACAATAAAGAGCATATCTGCTTTTTCCAGAGTATTTAACTTCATTATTTTTATGCGTAGCCGCTGTTGGATAAAAAAAAATTTGGGAATTTTGAATTTTGGGATTTTTTTTTTGGAATTTCGTACCCAACGCGATATCGAAACAATCGGCAGTAACTGCAAATGTATTTTATAATTTTTTTTTAAAAAATACGTCAATACCGTTGCTAAAACGTTATTTTTTTAAAAATTCGATAATGATGTTTTAGGCTACTTTCGAAATGACTGATAGATATATCATCGTATGACAGCCATCGTAGTAAAGTGATTATGACATCTGACAACGAAACGAAAGTAGTGGAATCGAATAGCGCTTGTAGTATTAATATTGTAAATTTTTTTTTTATTTATTCCTTGAAATTAGTTCAGAATATAATTTGGTAATCAGTGAAATAAATTGGAACTAAAATATTATGAAACAAACATATTTTTCCACATTAGCCAAAATTAAGTGTTTAAACTATTTCTGTAAAAAAAAAACCATTCCCCTTCACAATCGTCCTAGATATTATATTAGAAAAAGCTTGCTCAATAAAGAGAGGAATACCTTGGAATCTCACGTACGGGTATCGTATCAGTAAGGGTCATTGGCCAACAGGAAGCCACGCTGCCAAGCTATTTCAATCCCCACTGTCGCAGTTGCAAGGATGAGAATGAGGCAGAAACTCTTCAACACTTCCTTTGCAGCTGCCCAGCATTATCTACAGTCAGACTCCGGACTTTAGGGGAAGCTTTCACCAGTAATATAGGTGTTATCAAGGAAAGCAAAATAGGAGATCTGATCAACCTTCTTAATCTCACAGGGTGGCTCTAGTACTGAGTCCCTGGGGAGAGTAAAGATGAGAGAACGACCACCTATAATAACCGACAACACGAAATAGGTCACTCGAGTTGTGGTATCAAAAAGGCACAATTAAGTGCTAATTGATTTTTCAGAAGTAGCTGAAATGGCCACTTCTACCTACCTACCTACCTGGAGTCTCACACAACAACTTGAAGACCTCGACTATACAGATAATATCTGTCTTCTGTCGCACAAATTCAGCGTCATAATAAATTAGAACACCTGGAACAACTTGCCAAACATGTCGAACTCGAAATCAATTTGAAGAAAACCAAAGCTATGAGAATAAATAATACCACCACAGAACACCTAAGGTTGAAAAAAGAACAAATAGAATTTGTGAATAATTTATGTTACTTGGAAAGCATCATAGCAACTAGTGGTGGGGCTCAAGAAAATGTAGAAAATAGATTAAAGAAAGCAAAAGCAACATTTGAGAGATTGCAATCGATATGGAGGAACAACCAAATATCCAGAACAACTAAACTTAGATAATTCTGGTCTTGTGTAAAATCAATCCTGACGTAGGGCAGTGAAACCTGGTTAACACCAAAAATTCTCAACTAGAAGTTACAAGTAAGAACAAATTAAAATATAAAAAAAAAATATTTACTTGTATGTGTGAATTTTATAAAATATTAAATATTTGTTAATTTGTATATAATTTTGTCAATAAAGTAATGAATATTAAAAAAAAAAAAAATATGTCTAAAGATAATATGCCGAATATTCTGGCCAAACAAAATAAGCAACAAGCATACTAAATGGCAAATAACCCATAGCGAAACAAATCAGAAGAAGCAAATGGGAATGGATATGCGATACAGTCAGAAAGCCATCAAACAACATCGCGCGAAGGAGCTTAGAATGAAATTCACAAGGTACAAGAAGACCCGGTCGTCCAAAGAACACCTGGCGGAGGACCATAAAACAAGAACTAGAAAAAAAAACAAACATAACGTGAGAACAAGTGAAAACAGCAGCTAGAGATCGAGTACGATGGAAATGTCAAAAGGAAGCCCTATGCATGTATCTCCTTACTCCTGAGACAAAAAAAAACTATTTCTGTAAAAAAAATATATGACAACAAATATGCACTCGACTTTTGGCATTTAAATTGCGCAACTTAGGGCCAGTTTTCAGGTCAGTACTTAAGTTACGCTTAAGTTTAAGTATCATTCGACATTTAAGCTTCACTTAAAAAAAAAATTGAGTTTTCTATTAAAAATCAATACAAGTGTTAAAATGCAGTACAAGTGACAAATAAAGTGCAAATGTCAGAAAGATGTGTAAGAAAGATTATCAAAATATTTAAATTTTAAGTGTAGCTTAAGCGGTCATTTTACCTAGCTTAAGTGCCACTTAAGTATTGTTTTAAGTACCAACTGAAAAACACAATTTATGATTTAAGTGTAGCTTAAATTTGATTTGATACTTAAGTGTTCACCTGAAAACTGGCCATTGAGAGTAATTGTCTTCTAGAATGCACGTTCGCTACCCTAACTAAAACTCAATATCAAAATTCTGCACAAGCAGTTACAATGTTCATGTCATCGTGTTGACTGCACAAAAATATTTAGTATAAGTTGAACTCTTCCTGGATGAGGAAGAGAAGTTGAAAACTTAATATTGAACAGAATGTAAATGTATTTTCGCAAAGAATTTAGAAGTAACAAAAACCTTAACAAATAAACAACTTGAATAATTTTCTTCATATAATGACAAAATTCTGATAATTGGCATTTAACTCTTTATACAAAGGAAAGCTCTTGTCAGCAAAGCATCTGGTGAAAAACAAAACCAAACATCAATACCATTAATATCGGATATGATATTATTTAACGAAGAAAAGGATGGCGGATGTTTAATTTCAATATCCACATCTTTTTCAATGTGAATTTTCCAGAATAACTGTTTTAATATAAAAAAATTTCCCCTGAAAAGTTTTTTATTAATTTTTGTTCCTTTAATATTTTTTTCATAAAAGAAAATTGTTTTTATTTCTATTTTTACCTATTATTAAAACACAAAATTAAAAGTTGAAAATAAGTAATAAAATTCTTCGAAAAGAACAGTATAGAAAAAGGTAGAACCCAAATGAAAACCAACAATCACACACAAACGCACACACAATGGTGTATTTGAAATGTATACAAAAATTTTATACAAAGTAAAATTAATAAAATTTAGTTGGGTAGAATATTGTTTGTACGGTTATTATGAGGTGCGGAAGTAATTATTTTTCTTTTTAATTTTCACTCAATAGAAATGAAAATGAAAATCAGCTGAATTTTTGCAATGCATTGCAGTGAAATTTTAAACAGGAGGAAGTATAGACGAAATGGAAAAAATAAATTAAATAATTAATTTTGAAAAAAATTGCCATTTCAAAAATTTTCATTTTAATTTTCAGTCTTTGACATTAACTAGATTATTTTCATTTGTGTAAAATAAAATGTAAATAAAAAAAAATAGATAGTCAGTAAAAAAATTTGGCTGATTTGAGAATATTTCAAAATATTTCATTTTCAATACGAATTTTCTTTCAATAAAATTATGTTGTGAAACACCAAAAAGGAAATGAAATAATGCCCAAAAAAAAAAACCTATATTGAAACACAGGTATTATTTTAGAATTTTGTGAATAAAAAAAATTAGTCTACAAAAAACAAACAGGTGTCCTATACCGGTACTTCATTTGCCTGTATTTTCATTTGCCTGAATGCTACATGTCTATATTTCATTTGCCTATATTTCATTTGACTAGATATTATGTTAGATACTGAATATGATAAATATGGAATGAATATATATCAGTGATTTTAAATTAGGAGAGATTTTAGAGTTGGATTCATAATTAAAGATCTACGCATTTTACAGAATATTTTATATACATTATTTTTATTATGCGCAGTCGCTGTTGGATACAAAACAGAGATTAATTCATTTTTATGTGTAGTTGCTTTTGGATACAAAACAGATCATATCCATTTTTTCAGAATATTTACTTCAATCATTTTTATGCGTACTTGCTGTTGGGGTTGTTGCAGACAAACAAAATGATTAAATTCGAAAACACTAAATGAATTAAAGTCGGAATTTTGAATTTTTTGTATTTTGGGGCTTTGCATTTTATATTTGGGATTTCTTGGGAAATTGTATATATAAATTCAGGCAAATGAAATACACGCAAACTAAAATGACTTATAACATGTGATAGTAACCCATTTTTGGATCTTATTTCATTTTTTTTTGTGTCCGATTATGCTTGTCCAAAATATAACAATAAATTATTATAACTTTAAAGGAGTAAATAGTTTTATATATCTAGGTGCCTTAATAAATAAAAAAAATGACATGCATCTGACAATTAATGATAGAATTCAAGCAGCACAAAAATGTTTTGTTTCTACGCATACAAAGGCCCTTTCAGGTCAAAAATGTTAGCCAGCACAATTAAATTAAGAATGTACAAGACCATAATACAACCGGTAATAACATACGGATGCGAAGCATGGACCATGACAATTAGTGACGAAAATAAATTGAAAGTATTCGAAAGAAGAATACTGAGAAAAATATTTTGTCCCAAAATAAATGACGATGGTGAATACCAAATCGGATCAAACTAATTGAAGGACACAATGTTAAATTTATTAAGGCACAAAGACTATGATGAGCAGATCATGTGGTGAGGATGAATGATCAAAGGATGCCAAAAAGAATATTAGACGCAGTACCGTACAATACAAGAGCAAGAGGTAAATCAAGATCACGATGGCTGGACGAAGTCGAGGGCAACTGTCGAAAGATTGGAGGTTAGCGGATGGAGGACAGTTGCACAAGATAGAGGAGAATGGAGGAAAGTTGTGGACGAGGTTAAGGCTCACCCTGAGCTGTAGAACCAACAGATGATGATGATGATGATTATGCTTGAGGTATTAATTTGGAGGCCAAAAACTTATAGTAATAGCAGACGAAATAAAAAAAAATCGTTGTATAGCATATGAGACGGGACACTATATATCTTCTAACAAAAATAAATTCGAAGATACATGTGATTAAATTATAAAATATTATATTTTTTAACAACAACTAAAATACCCAAATGGAAATGCATAATTATTTTTTTTTTTATTAAATAATATATTAAATATTAGGATGTCTTTGGAACAAGGAGGTTTAAATGATATCAAAATTACAAATGCTTTTAAAAGTAAAGTATAAACAAAATTATCTGATATAACAAAATATAATAGAAATATGGTGCTATCTGCAATACCTTTAGACCAAAATAAGGTTGTAATTCAACAATCATCAGTTGGATTACGTTTAACAGCTATAGCAACTTCTCAACATCAATTACAACATCAACAACAGTTAGCTGGTGGAAATATTTTAACAAATATAACACAAGTTCATAGAAGAAAACCTCCTAAAATTATAACAGCTATACCACAAAATCATCAGATTAACATGTCAACATCTCATAATATTACACCAGCTTCTGCCATTCATCCTTATATACAATCACAAAATCATCATTTATCACAATCATCTGCAAATCATCAATATTCAATTTAAAAAATTATTGGAAAACAATCACCATCAAAATATGTTTTCTTTCAACAAAATGGAAATGTCCATTATGCATCTAATGAAGCATTTATTACAACTAATTCTAGCCAATCGAATGGTTTCGGAAATATTGTAATAGTTGCACCTGAACCAATGGATTTGAATAATCCAGATAATTTATCGGGACCTATTATACATACAACAAATTGACCTATAATACATACTAGATCTAATTTGACATCCAATGAAGATGAAGATTTGACTTCATTAACTTGGCTCCAAGATAAAAATTTAATTAAAGAAATTGTTACTTGTATACTAAAATAACAAACAGAACAATATCACCTTCAATTGAATTTATTGAAGAATTAAATATTCATGGTGAAAGTACCGTTGAAACAAATTTAATATTACAATATAAAGTTCTACTTTTATTGACAATCCAAACTGTAACAAATTCAAACACAAATCTTATACAATTACAACTGTATACCTTACGTTGTTATTATTAATTTCATTCTAAGCACGGATCCCCCACTATACCATTTGCATAACGTCCACCTTCCTACATCGTTATACGATATGATACTACAATGAAATAGGTCATTTAAACTTAATCGATATTACCCATATTAATTGTACCTTGTGTTGTTGTTATGTTTTACCTAAAATTTGTTTTCTCCATATTCTTATAAATATTAAACTTAAAGCTTGTTAAATTCAAAATCAAAGACTTATTTTTTATGTTTTTTATTTATTTTTTTTTTTTCTTAATAAAAAGAAAATTTTTGATCTTTCAAAAAGATGAGATGGTAATGATATGTCATTTAATATGATTACCTCAATTAACTATAAAATATGACTATGAGGGTCTAAAATATTTTTCTATTCTAAGCTTTTTATACACATAAGTATATAGATATATATACATTGAATCTTTAAAATTGTATATATATTTTCTTGAGAAAAAGGTAAGATTTGAAAATGTTTGAATATCCTTTTTAAAAAAAAAAAAAAAATATTTACTACAAGGACCCTATTATAATTTCATTGAATTTTTATTCAAATATTTACTTAGGCAATTTTTCTTTGTTGTTTTTTTTTTTTTTTTTTTTGTAGCAATTCTGATTGTATTTTGAAATGAATAAAGTTACTTTATACTAATATTTAAATATGAAATATAAAATCTTAAATATTGTAACATATTGATATTCAATATTGAAGTGACCATATAATAATAATTTTGAAGGGACCTATTCAATTTATGTTTAGATCAGTTTGGAATACGAATTTGAAATTATGGTGAAAAATTCAACCTTGAAGTAGTAAAACTATTTCAGTTCAAAATATTTAGATCAATCGACAATGCTCTTTGGTACGTGTTTAATGACAATATGAGGTTGGATTTGAATATCCAATTTGTATTAGACTTAATACTAATAAAAGCTGAAAAAATCACATATTGAATTAAAATTGATGGAAATACATTTGTTCGTCAACTTTTAAGCAATACATATTTAACGAGAGTAGATCAAAACATTTACCACTTTATTTAACCAGATAAGTCTACTTGAATTGTAATGAATCAAATACAACTTGACTTTTAAATAATTAAACATTATACTTAATATATTTCTGCATATTAAGGGAGATAATTGTATTATAATCAATTATTGTGATTATTGCCTAAATTATTGAATAAATATATACTCTAAATAGGGCAAATAAGAGTTAAACAGAAAATTGTATAGAATAAAAATAATATTTTTTATATTATTGACACTGCAGGCACCATTGATATAAATACTCTGGGATACAAAGTTAAAGAAACTAAAATAAAATTTAAGCAAAGTAATCATAAATCATATTTTGGTAATCAAGCGGTAATAGAGCCTTGCTCTGAAATCCTAAACAACGTACAAAATGCTATTAGGGTCAATTTTATTTATTTGTGTTGATAGATTATTTAGCAAAATTATTGTAATATAATATTTGATAATATTTTTACTTTCTCTGAATAAGCATTTCAAGGTATGCAATTGGCATACTCGATGCTAGCACCAATCATACAAACAAAATCTGTACGTTTACGAGCAAACTTTTTTCAGTTAGAGACTTAAAGCTTTTCTACATCAAACCATACTTCATATTTCCAACGTAGTGGAATTTTCTCTGAGTGAAATATTTTCCAGGATTTGAATTCGAAAATTTTCTATGGCTTAAACATTTGTATCCATTCCCTCTACATAACATTATAATTTTATTTCATGTGACTAACCAGACTCACTCTATTAAAATAATTCGGATACAACTAAAGTGTCTATAAGTTAAAATAAAACTGCTAAATAACACTGCCTTACGAAATTCACCTAATTATTTGATCAACATGAAAAGCAAATGTTTAACTGGATGAATGGAAATTCGCAACCCTTATACCACTTGATGTGACTGAAGAAATATCAATAGATGTCTATGCAAGCAATTAAGGAAATAATACAGTTTAAATATTTACTTCCGAATTACGAAAAAATAATTTTTTTTTAAATTTTAACAAAATGGGAACTTTATCGGTTCTGTTAAAGTAAAAAAAAAAATTATTAAATTTTTCAAAATGTCAATGAAAAATATAAGAGTTAAGAGTTTGGATGAAGAAACAAAAAAATAAAATCGTTATTTTGTCTTACTCAAATAATTGGTTTCAATTTTTATTCTGTTTGGGACATATTTTTCAAAAAAAATTTCCATAACTCTCCTCCTTGAAAGGATTCTGCTCTTTTTTCTTAAGAATGTTACATATGTAAGTTATTTATTTTCTTTATTTTGTTTATTTGTATTTTTTTTTTTTTGATGTTTTGCGCATTTTTTGTGAAAGTATTTACAAGTGTGAGAATACTTCTTTTTCACATTTTCATATATATGTATATCTAGATGTATATATATATAAAATGAAATATTTGTCTTCAAGCCTTTTAGTCCTTGGGAATTTATTAATGAAAATATTTATGAGTACGTTTTGTTGTTGTTTTTGTATATGTTACAGAAAATTTGATCAATTTTTGATTTTGAATATTCACAGGAGTGTAATATATAAGAATGTTGGTGAATATTTATATTAACTTTTGCTATATTAATCAAATTCGCCAGTGATTAGTTGGTGGTGAATATGTTGATGGTTAATATGTTGGTGAATATAATATGTTAATTTTTTCTATATTAATCAACTTCGGTAAATATGTTAGGCCCCTATTACACATCAATCAATGATCAATCAATGGTCAATGTATTGTCAATATATTGTCAATATATTAACCGTTGATTGATGAGAAATGATTGATGGTGGTTCTATTCTCACCAATATTGCTGTCAAATCAAAATCAGCGGAGGTAAAAAATGGCTTTTTGGGGAATGTTCAAAAATTATTTTTTGGGAATGTTTAGATAAAAGAATGGTTAGAATATTAATTTATAGTGTAATTCTAAAAAGAACAATTTTTATATTAATTTTAATAAATATAGCAATTATTGTAAAAAAACAATTGATATATTTCAACATTTAGTTTAAAAATTCAATTTAAACTGAAGTCAAAAACATTCCTCCAGAAATTATTTTTTCAATATTCATATATGTTTCGAAATTATCAATATATTTAGAACACTTCCACAGCAAGTACTTGCAGAATGTCAAAATATGGATAAAAAGATTGATGAGTGCATGATTGATATGTAATCACTCATCATTATTTTCATCAATATATTGTCAATATATGGACAAGAAGATTGATGAAAAGAATGATGTGTAATAGGCACCTTAGTGGTTAATATGTTGGTAAATATATGTTCATTTTTTCTATATTAATCAACTTCACCAGTGATTATTTGGTGGTAAATATGTTAGTGGTTAATATCTTAATTTTTTCTATCTTAATCCAATTCACCAGTGATTATTTGCTGATAAATATGTTAGTGGTTAATATATGTTGGTGAATATATGTTAATTTTTTCTATCTCAATCAAATTCACCATTGATTACTTGCTGGTGAATATGTTGGTGAATATATGGTAATTTTTTCTATCTTAATCAAATTCACCAGTTAGTATGCATAATTATCATGTTGAGTGGTGAATTTAATAAATTAAAATACTTTTCTGTATCCATAAAAGTGGCCATTTCACATAAAGAATTTTCTTTCTAGACTTGTCGGTGGGTGGGTATTATAATTTTTGACGTGATTAGACATGATGAAAAATTTAATTGTTTACAAAATATTTTACCAATTTATTAAACTCAGTAGAAGACATTTGGAATATTATACATAACCATTATTGTAATTAATAATATTATACATAACCACTCGTGATTAAATTGCCATATTTGAATATGCTTAGAAACCGACGAATATGCATAATTTTAGCGTTGAACGAATTCCCCGTAACATATATTTATGTGTACGTATATATTATAGGTATATTTTATAGGGTATATTATATTTTAAATGCACCACCGACTGTATTTTTTTATTATTTTTAAATATTTAAAATTACCTTTAATATTATATGAATTCATAAATAGAAGCTTTTGAAGCTTACTTAACAGACATATTATTAGAAATGTACATATTTCTTTCTAAAAAATTACCAATTTTGTGTAATTTGAACACTGAAATGAGGTGATTATTTTGAATTTAGATATAATTCAAATTGTCATGCTTTTTTATGTCCTACCTTACTTTGTTGATGGGTACTAAAAATAGAATTTTCTCTTTTTCTTTATGCTTTCTCTAATATAATATAACTAGCCACGTTATGATACCTGCGGTAAATTAAAGTAAATGTTTGATTTTACTTTAATTCCAGACTTTTCCGAATTTGAGAAAAATGCTAATTTACTTCTTTATTATTCCTTTATCTTTCTAAAAATATATTCAAAAATAGTGATCAAAAAATTGATCTCAAAGTCTCTTTGATTTATTTTTACAATTAATTTCACCACGATTAAACAAATAAATATTTATTAATAGTGCATAATTGTATGTAATGTAATTTGTGATATACAATCAGGCTGATGGAATATATATTAAATAGTTGATTCATAAAATAATTCATTTCCTTCTATTTTCGTAATACATATTTATTTCATATATTTTTGGAATTTCAAATGGTGAATTCGTAATAGCGTAACAAACAGAACTGAAGACAGACAGATATAATATTACAAAACATATTAATGCAATACTAATAATATAAAAATTTAAATAATATCAATTTAGGACTTATTTAGTGCTTATATGATTTTAAGAAGTCGAAAATTCATACATTATTTAAAATTTGAAAAACCCACAAAGTTTTTTTTATTCTCAACAATAAAATTATAACTATAAAAACAAAATTGTCATCAATTCTATTAATTTTACATATGAAAATATTTCATAAATTTTATGAATATTATAATGGTCGTCTCTTCTATTATATTATTAATTTATTCGCATCATAAAATGATTTTGATTTGGACAAATAAGATTTTTAATTATGACATTAATTATTTTTTCATAAATATACATCATATTTAACATAATATTTATTTTAGATAATTAATAATATATATGTGCGTAATAATAAAAATTCAAACAAATAAAAAAAAATATTATGGCGTAATAAATTTATCATTATTATAATATTTACATTAGAAATTAATATTTTAATATTAATACTTAAATTTCAAATTTTTATTTTTGTTGAAATAAATTCTTCTAAAATAATTTTTTTTATTAGTTATAAATAACCTATAAAAATATATATATGTATGTATCACCTTACAAACATTGACTTTCTACAAATTATGATATCCTAAAAATAACAAACAATAATAAATCTTATAAAAACTGTCAAAAGTCCCGTTCTGCGTGGCAAAATTTTGGAAAATATTAATTCCATTACGTATATTTTGTTTTTGTGTTCAAAATGTCGCAATCAAATTCAATATTCGATAATTAGCTGTCAAATCGTTAACCCTGTCAAACAATGCGTATTATAAAAATAAACAGTGTGTATACACGAATGTATGGCGACGCGACAATATAATGGGTTTATATAGAAATAAATTATAATTTTTAAATTTAAATTTAATTTACTTAATGAAGGTTTTAAATATAGATATTACTACCAAATAATTTATTAGTTTTAGCGAAAAATATTTTTTGTTTTTTTAAAAGCTTAATGAATTGACTTGAAAGAAGTAAATGACAGCCAATAATGTTAAAAATTTACAAAAATCTGTAGCAGTGACATGACAGGTATATTTAATTAAATAATACAAGCTTCACAGTGTAATTTTAAAGAGCTTAATACATCTAGGTACATATTGTTAAATAACAATAATGACATCTATTTGACAGCTTATAACAGAATTCTGTCATCATAAACATATTTCTGCGGTAAACAAATGTCTTTTTCAAATCTAAAATGTTAAACAGGACAGGGCAATTAAAATAAGAATGTACTATTCTAATAAGTTTAAAAAATTAAAATGACAGGTTATTAATCTTAATCTATAGTGGAGAAGTATGTATAATAAAATTACAAGTTGCGAAAATAAATTAAAAGTAGATATATTCGAAAGCAAAATATTAAAGAAAATATTTTATCACAAAATATATGCCGATGGTGAATATCAAATTAGATTAAGCGAAGCATTATTAGAAGCATTAATTGAAGGACATAACATTGTAAAAACTACTATGGCACAAAGATATTTAGATGGATAGAACATGTCGTGAAAATGAATGATCAAAAGAATGTTAAAAATAATATCAAATGTAATACCGTAGAAAATTAGAGCAAAAGGTAGACCAAGATAGATCAAGATAGCTAGATGCGACTCCATTACAACTTTATAAATACTGGCGTTAACGAATGAATGAAAATTGTAAACGAAAAAAGCGCTCACCCCAAACTATAATACCATGTCAAATCAGATAATGATGAATATAACCTTCAATTTAATGAAGTGAAGTACTAAGATTTAAAGAATTATGATGTTTCAGTTATTTTTATGATGATAAACTCGAGTTTATTGTTAAGATTTATATTAGATAGAAACTTGACTTGACTTTACTGCTCATGCAGAGTTTGTTCTGTTAAATGAAATGTAATATTAGTAAGACATGTTGGGATGTTGATTTGTGCATTTTGTATGTATATATATATATCTGTTCATAATTGTCAATTGTCCATAACAGTCCATAATTTTCGATTATAATTCAGAACTGTCATTAATTATAATACAAAATAATCAATCACAACACAGAATCGTTAATAAAAATCTAGAACTATCAACTTCCATGCTCAATAGTAAAAAAATAAATAGGTTGATACTGTTACGTTTATGTTGATTACATTCGAATGTTTATTTCGATATTGATTACATCTACACGTCTATATAGCCGCATGCATATTTTGTATACGTCCAAAATTGTCAATCGTTAACCAGAATTAATTATAATACAGAATTATCATAACAACACAAAATTGTCAAATATTTTACATGCGTGGCTTGATGGAGATAATTTTCAAGAGAGTCCTGTTGTTGGATACTGGAGAATCTTATCCATTAAAATAACTTTTTCCATTAGTTATTTCGGAAGAAAAATATTTATAATCGACTGGACTATATTTTCTGGATCTGAGATTTACATTACGAGAGATATTTTATTCACACATCATACCCATTCATTATTTTGCTTCTATTCCATTGTTGCTATCCAATATGCCATCGTTTCAGACATTTAAGGTTTCCTTCTTCTTTTAATAGGTTTCAAACTAATGAATTGATATGATTTTTTAATTTTGCTACTCTCTCTTTGTAAGCATTATTGGGAGATATTCACCTCACACCTTTGAAAACATTAAATCCATCATAGTCGAGTACAAAACACTGAAGAAGTCTGCAAGTAGTAGACGAAATACGCGTATCTGTATGACAAGCGTACTTAGTATAAAATTAAAAGGAAAATATTCGACTATTTTTTTTAAAAAAACTCCATACTCTCTGAGCATTCATTAATTATGGGAAGAAATTAGTGAAAATTGTTTGTTCAAGTGTAAACATTATAATTTGCGTCACTTGAATTTATGTAATAAAAAATGGGCGTGTAACTGTTATATTTGAATAATATAATTTTTAAATTATAATTTTTTTTTTTTTGTTATATAATTTTACAAAACTTTAATTCATAAAAGAAGGCGATTAAATATTAAAAGTGTCAAAGAAAATAAATAACCCATCAATTTAATTTGTCAAAAATTTGTGTACATCAAAAAGGATGTTATCAAAAAAATATTTCATAAGTGAGAGGGTAATAATCTAGATATTATGTTCAATCATCAATCAATTTTTTACATACATACATATATTTTTTTTGTTTAAATGAGGAGATGACTGAATTTAATACCATCTACATTTTGAACATTACAATATCTATTTAAGAGAGAGAGAATGACATTTTAACATCATTTGATATTAATATCATAAAACTAATGTTTGAACACATCAGCATTAAATTGGTGTTAATAACATCAAAAAAAAAAAAAGGTCTGACAATAATCATTATCATTGTAATTTTATATATTCATATTAAAATATTAATATCCTTTGTTTAAATGATGAAGTTTGTAGACATCATTAGAATTATATTGTGAAATATAATAACTTCAAGAACTCATTGTCAAATAGAGAAAATAAAATAGAAGTAAAGACACAATTATTGACTGTCCTACCAAAAATTTAAAAACCAATGACTTATTTATAGATAACAAGTCAATTTTTTGTACATTGTTCATTGTCAACAAGTTCTTTTTTTTTAATTTGGTATGATTTTGAGGTTTTTAAATTGTTTTACAAACTAAAGATATTGGTTCCATGTCAATGATTACCAATTATTTTTTTAAGATAGAAAATTATATAAAATTAGTTTGTACACAGCAAATGCAATCACTTTATGTTAATATTGTGTGTTGTTTTTAATTGACAAGGTCTACCTCTTATTGGAATAAGGTATGATTACCCTCCCGTCTTGGAAGAGTTTATTTTCCAAGTCAAAAAAAATCCTTGTAACGGTTTTACACTTTTTTTTTCCTTGCTCCTCTTTGGAGCATAGGACTTCCACTTGACATTCCCATCGTACTCGATTTAGCTGCTATACTGTGGTATCTCATTTTGATTTCCAAGGCAATGTCTAATTTCATTTTTAATCTGTTTGTACTGTCGAAGTAGGGATTGGCCTACTGTAGAAGACCACTTTGATAACTCTATCTGCGCCTACGTGGTAAGACGACGTCATATTTTTCTGCAAGTTGTCGCAGCGATTTTATCCATCTTTGACGTTAAGGCATGACGTTACTTTGTTTACTGGGTACGTCATGTCACATACTTTTGTCAGTTGTTGAAAATTGTGTAATAATAATTATTAGCGTTTGTCCAATATTATTTATTGTGTTATTTGGTTATTGTGTTGTATGATATATATGATTATTGATATAGATATTGATATAGGTAATATTTTTAGTTATAAAAAGTATTAATTAATAATTTTAATTTTTGTTTATTCATTCCAAAATATAGTTAACATATACTGACATTATCGACTTATATTAATTTAGAGTTTTGATTAAGTCATCTTATCAACTACAATTTACATTTTTTTTACATATTACTACATTGCCTGCTTAATTATAGATTACAAAAAACTTTTACTTGGTAAAAGTATTAATTATATTAATTATTTTTATTTTATATATAATATTTTGCTATTCATTTTTTTTTTTAGTTATATTTTATACCTCCCACCGGAATCGAACCCGTGACAACCACATCGTAATTGAAACACATTTCTGTGCTCCAACCGATTAGGCTGCGGAAGGGATGTACATATGAATTATATTTTTACCTAACCGAATTATAAGCGCCAGTTGTTACTAATTTGCCAATCACTCCTGCAAGAGCTGCTTTGAAGGGGTGTAGCATTTGCCAATAACTCAGTTGACAAACATCTATTTCGCCTAAGTTCACTTATCAACAAACAATAGAAAAAATTAATTAGTAAATTTGCAAATATCCATTTATCAAAAAGCTTAAAAAATGTTTCTTTAGCAAAGACCTTGTAAATTAATGTGTTAATACTCTTGAAAACTTTGTTGTTTGTATTGTCATAGATTTTATCCAATTGCGAAACAGGCAAAAACTAAACGGGGGTTTGGGTTTCAAACATTTCAAAGCATAGCCGCTGTTGGATACAAAAAAAGAAATATCTGCTTTATTTGAGTTGTGACCAGCATATTTATGTACACATAGATTTCGAATTTGGATGAATTTCAGACTTTGTTACAAAATCAGTATTATACGTCTCTTACAGAATATTTATATATGAATATATTTTATTCAATTCAATTTATTATCAATTTATTATATACTAGGTGGTCCGGTTTAGAGCAAAAGTTTTTAAGAGGTGATTCCTTGGAGTATTTTAGGAAAAAAATTGTTCTAAAAGAGGGGTCTATCTTTAAATTTACCTGGGCTACAGAGGGTTAAAGAAAATCGGATTAGAAAAATTATGTCTAAAAAATATCAACTACAGCTCAGAAGAAATTGAAACTAGAGCAACATTTTCTTTATTGCTTGTTTTTAGAATTAATACACCTAATTAACGGTATATGTTGAATGAGTATCAGACTTACCGTTTTTGAATAATAGCTGCATAAACTTAAAATTTTGCTTTTAAGAACTGAAAATTTTGTAAAAAAACGTTGATTATCTCGAAAAAATTCGCTAATTTTTTTTTTTATTGTGTTGATGCGCTACATCATCCCCTACAACTTTTTCATACACAACTTTTATATCAGACTTGCCGTTTTTCAGGTTGCTCTAGTTTCAATTTCTTCTGAGCTGTAGTTAATATTTTTTAGACATAATTTTTCTAATCCGATTTTCTTTAACCCTCTGTAGCCCAGGTAAATTTAAAGATAGACCCCTCTTCTAGAACAATTTTTTTCCTAAAATACTTCAAGGAATCACCCCTTAAAAACTTTTTGCTCTAAACCGGACCACCCTGTATATGCAATATTTTCTTAAAATTAAAATTACAACAAAAATTATAATTAAATTGGAATTCTTAAACAAATTCTTTATAAAACTATACAGTAATGGGCTGACCATTAGTGTTGTATATATTTTATTTATGTTATTTGACGTTATTTTAATATTTTCTAAACGGAAGTAAACATTTGACATATATACCCTTCTTTTTGATAAATGCGGTTTTCCCATTCGATTTTTTTTCAAAGTGATTTTTTACAATATGATGTTTGCAATGTGAGTTTGGGTCAACTGCGCTATACCCTGATTAAAAAATTTATCAAAATTCATCAAAAGATATTCCCAAATTTATCTACAGATATTTTGACATTATATATTTCTGTATTCAGACCTATGGTATACTATTCACATTTCACTTATATTAAATTGCATAACTCTAACCAAAACCACTGTTTTTTTTTTGTTTGTTTGTTTGTTTGTATTCGAACTTTATTTATTTTTCGATAAATCAGCAATCATATCTTATGTTCATTTATTTGTTTGCTTTTAGTACCGACCGGGGGATGTTGAAGAACATAACTTTGAAATGCACTACACAATTTTTTTTATAAATTTTCCATTTTCTTGAATGTGAGATGAAATCCTTGTACCAAGTTTTTTTTATTATCCTTAATTTTTCATTCTTTTTATTTTCTTTAAATTTCTAAAAAATAAAACATTTTAAGTCCATGCATGTAAGAAAGTGTCTGTGTAGTTTTTATGTATATATTTTATTTTATTTTTTTTCCCAATATTTTAGTTTTCGGAAATACTTTGAAAATTATTTGTACAGAATTAAATTTTTATATTTATTTAAGAAATAAAGAAAAGTTTTCTTTTTTTTTTTTTTGCTTAGTAAATAAAGTTTAGAAAATTTGGAAAAATATTTTTTATGTATTATTATTTATTATTTTACGTTATTTGTATGTACTTTATGAAAATAACATGTAAGAAAATGCCATAAGAAGCAATTTTTTTTTAAAGAAATTGAATTTTTATATAAAATAAATAATAAATAATAAAATGATGATGAATGGATAGACCACTCAAAAATAATATGTGGTAAATAAATATGGACTCATAAATTTAAAGTAAAAAAATTTCTAAATTTAAATCATTAATTTATGAGATTTGAATATTTTGAAATTAAAAAAAAAAAAACTGCATTTATGTATATACTAACAAAGACATTCGAAGTTGTTTGGGTCCAACACAAATTGTATGAAATTTACTTCAATAAAATATCATTTATGTGACGAATTTAAAAATTGGGTATTACAGAAGTTACACAACAAATATTGGAACACTTGCTATAATGTGTGGTAGCTACATACTTGTTATGTTCAGGACATAATTCAGCATTCGAAAATACATGTAAATTCCTATCTGTTCCGGATTATATATTTTGTATATTGTTTTTCTTTCATTATCTTTATATTCTATTGGGTTTTCCCTTCTGTTATCACTTATCGAAGCATGATCAAACTGTCTTAATTTATTTCCTTCTAATATTTCAGTTATCGGTGAATCTTTCAAACGATCCCTAGGTGTATCGAATTTTATTTGACATGCTATCCAATGTATATCATTCCAATTTTGGCAAAATGTAATTTTTGGACGTGCTTTCACTGTATTTGCTTCTGTATTTGTTCAATATATCAAGGCTAGGTTTTATGGCATATTACATTTTATTATTGGTTCATAAATTGAGTCAAAATTGTATTAACGGTTAGTCTAAAAGACTTTTTTTTACTGTGTAAAAGTCAGCATAGTCACAAATTTTTGATTATTTTCTTCTATCAAGCAAAAAAAAAAAACAGATTTTAGACACTTTTTCAACAGCTTCAGACAATTTAAAAATAAAATTTTTTATCATACTCCTTGAATGTGCCTCTAATTTGTATTAGTTAGCTTACGTGGCTACAGTTGACACCCCCTAACTACCTTAATATAAAAGTGAAAATAAGAAGAAAAGCTGATGAAGCATATTATATATATATTATTCTGCATTTATCTGGATGTTTGTAAGTTCGACGGAACGCTCCAACACATATACAAATTGCATATGTATACAAATGCATATATATACAAATTGCTTTGGTGCTTTTTTTAACCCCTGTCTACCATGCTGAACCTTTGCAGGAAAAATTGATTGCATGAACTATATTTTTTTAATTTAATGTTAGTCTTCTTCGCAAATAATAAGGAAAAATAATAAAAAATAATAATAATATAAATAAAACAAACAATTTTTTTGATTTATAATAATAAGGACTAATAGAAATTTAATCAATAGTTTAATATGGTATAATAACCAAAAGGCAAACAGCATTTAACACAAAAAAAAAACATAATTCACTCAAAGGTTATTCTTATTACTTAAAATTATACACAATAATACACATGTGTATCAGCATATTTGTATTGTATAATATTATACATTATACTACTTTATTGCTTCTACCTTTTATTTTTGTCATTATTTTGTGCGTAACTCACTTCACTCAAAAAAAATTTTTTTTTTTTTTTTTTGTTTGTTTTTTATAATTTGCTGTATCTGTATTCTGTATGTTCTGCATGCTCCATTCCAAAAATATTATTTTATTTTCAGTGTTAAGTGTTCACTGCTCACTTCACTGTTCAGGTTCACTGTTCAATCAATAGAACTTGATAGAAGTAGAGTAGGATAATTAACTCTACTTCTACGCCGGATAATAAAACATTGTTTTTTTTAAATTGAAAATTATTGATGAAAATATTTTTGTATTTTTTGTAAATTTTACCAATTTTGATACAAAATTTTGAATATTTTTTTAAAAATAACACAGTACCATAATAACAGTTTATTCATATAGCAAAATAAGATCCCTATACATTATACAAAAGACAAAATTTATATGAAAATAAGATCCCATTTTTAAATTTGCTCTCCCAGAGGCCACAATAACGCTAATACGGTATAATTTATACTAAATGGAACCCAACTAACGAATTATAACTAAATGGAAGTGAGTACGAGTATACCATACAAAAATACAAACATTTTATACACATTTGTTGGTATGGTACTTCTTTTTCTGTTGTATAAAAAAAAAAGATTAGTGTTAGGCCAATATAAACATAAATAAAAATAAATAAAAAGGGATATAAACATAAGTACTGTAATTTCGGAATAAAGAATCTAATGAAAGAAAAAAAGAAACTAGGATTTATTTTGCTTCCGTCATTTATGACGGGTTATAAAGCTAGTTATCCAGTATTTTCAATTAAATTTTGATTTTTGCTCATTTCTTGCTGAAGATGCATGAAACGTTTACCTCATTTGGAAAATTCATGTTCAGCATTCACAATCCAATCTTCCAATACGATATAGTTTAAATTTTTAACGCAATCGAATCAATTTTTATTATTTTATGAATTCTAGATATATGAAAGGACTTACGAAAATGAGAATGTGATTGGGAACATTTTAAAACTAGCTAAAGTAAATAACTGAGATCAACGAAATGCTTGATGTTATGGCTATTGAAGGTAAATTGGATAGATTATTATACTCTCAAGATCTATAGATTAATACTATCAAATAAATTTTATAATATTTCATTATTTTATTAATATTGAAAGATAAATTAAATTTAACATATATACAATATCCGGGTTTGAGCCCAGGACTTTCTGTTTTGTAGTGAGATAACATAACTCTTTATGAGTTCTAGAAGATAAACATATTAGGATATTTATACAATATATGGTGTATAAGATTCAGACAGACAATTATGATATCAAATATGAAAAATTGTATTTTTTCCGACGCGTTTCCACGTTTAAATAGTTGTTCAATGTGGAAGCATATGGAAGGATATTGAATCATATATATTTTATATACTCCATATGAATATTACTGATAGCTATAATTATTATGCTACATTTTTTTTTCTTATTTTATTTTATACATTGCGGAAATGATTTGATTCAGTTTACCCTCATCATATTCCTAGCCTTATTCTTTGGGATATCTAAATAATTTCTGCATACTGGGACAAAATTATCGAAATTCGGTCTTGCTTTTATTTATCTGTTATTTATCTCCTTTCCTTTTGTTTAATTATTATGTTTTTAAAATACATTACAATACAAGAGCAAGATGTAAACCAAGATCAGCATGGCTGGATGAAAACAAGAACAACTGTCGATTGAAGTTAAGAGATGAAAGACAGTTCATAAGATATAATAGAGGAAAATTGTAAGCGGAGATAAGGCTCACCCTGAGATTTAGAAATAGAAGATGATGATGATGATAGTTTCGAAATAATCAAGGAGGCTTAAGCATACGATTATAGGCTTACTTTTATGTAGAAAACATTTTTTCTTTCAAGTACTACTACATATACCACAATTTTTCAATTTACTCCGGTTTTGGTGATAAAATAAATTTTATTTATTTATTTGATTACAAGCTGGTTATTTAATAGTCACCCATAGTTTTTGGTTCCTTTACCTCTACTGGTATATATGGGGCAGTATTTTTGTATTTATTGTACTAGAAAAAAAAATTATTCAAGGCCACTATAAATAAATTAAATACTTTAATACCAAAATTTCATCATAGGTTGTTTTATTCATTTGACTTTATATTTACAAGTATGTTTTGTATATTTTTGTAATGCGTATTGCATACTGCAGTATTTTGTTTAATCATGTGAAATAATTTTCTTTAAGACGTTGAACAATAGAAAAATTTCTATATACTGCATTTTTAAAATAGATGTGACACAGTTAATTATAAAAATTTTATTTTTAATTTCATTTGTAATGTACTGGCAAATAGAAATACTTTTTGTTTTTGTTTGCCAAGAAGAATGTCATAATGCACTAAAAATGTCAAAGTTAAAAAAAAGGATGGTAAATTAATTTTTTTAATAAAAATTTATTTTTTATTGCTAAAAATTTTATAAATTTCATTTCGCAATTTCAATTTTGACATTTATGGGTTTATATTTTTTAATTATGTATTTTAAGACATTCTAATAAAAATCAACGATTTTTTTATTTGAGTCAAGCTCTCTGATATAGAACAAAGTATTGGTTTTATAAAATGTCGATAAACAAAAAATCTTGTCCTGTGCATATCCAATACATTCGAAAATAATAGAAAGGTCAAATTAAAATCAGATTAGACAAAACTCAGACTAGATGTATAGAGTTGGGAAGTCGAAAATAGGCTCAACGATAACATTAAAGAACCGACCTTCACACAAAAGTCTAATCCAATTTTAGAAATTGTCAATTTTGTTACGCCATGAATTTCTTCGCATTTTCTATTATTAGAAGAAGGATAAGTACTTTTTATTCGAATAGACTTCTGAAATTCTGTACAGTTATTTTTGATCAAAAAACAGAAGGAAGCGGTACTTTACAATGCTGTTAAGTAACAGGTTCGGGCAGCTGTTATAAAATACAACTTCTAGTTTATCCTGATAATTTAAAAAACCAAATAGGTTACATACTTGAAAGCTGATACTTTCTCAACAATAAACAAAAACATTGTTACAGTTTTTTTTTAATTCTGCCTGAATAGGGCAGCTGCCATACCCCAACACTCGCTAAAAGTATTTTAACAATGTGTTAGAGATCTGAAAATTGATACTTAGGTACTCTTTTAAAAATAAACAAACACGTATTTTAACGTTTTCGAAAATTCTGATTGATTAGGGTCACAAAAAAGTCATACAAAGGGGTTAGGGTCATACAAATTGTAGCACCCATCAGGAATATGTTAAAAACAAAATATGTTACAGAACTGAAAAGTGCTAATTAGGTGGTGTCAAAAGAATAAGCAAACAAATTTTCGAAGTATTTACGAAATTTTAACTGGATTGGGTGGATGTCAAAAGTGTTCCAGACCTTAATATTATTAAACTAGCTTTGTAACCCGTCATAAATGATGGAAGCAAAATAAATCCTAGTTTCTTTTTTTCTTTCATTATTTTCTTTATTCCAAAATTACAGTACTTATGTTTATATCACTTTTTATTTATTTTTATTTATGTTTATATTGGCCTAACACTAATCTTTTTTTTTTTTATATAACAGAAAAAGAAGTACCATACCAACAAATTTGTATAAAATGTTTGTATTTTTGTATGGTATACTCGTACTCACTTCCATTTAGTTATAATTCGTTAGTTGGGTTCCATTTAGTATAAATTATACCGTATTAGCGTTATTGTGGCCTCTGGGAGAGCAAATTTAAAAATGGGATCTTATTTTCATATAAATTTTGTCTTTTGTATACTGTATAGGGATCTTATTTTGCTATATGAATAAACTGTTATTATGGTATTGTGTTATTTTTAAAAAAATATTCAAAATTTTGTATCTAAATTGGTAAAATTCATCAATAATTTTCAATTTAAAAAAAACAATGCTTTATTATCCGACGTAGAAGTAGAGTTTATTATCCTACTCTACTTCTATCAAATTCTATTGATTGAACAGTGAACCTGAACAGTGAAGTGAACAGGGAACACTTAACACTGAAAATAAAATAATATTTTTGGAATGGAGCATATAGAACATACAGAATACAGATACAGCAAATAATAAAAAAAAACAAAAATAATTTTTTTTGAGTGAAGTGAGTTACGCACACAATAATGACAAAAATAAAAGGTAGAAGCAATAAAGTAGTATAATGTATAATATTATACAATACAAATATGCTGATACACATGGATATTATTGTGTATAATTTTAAGTAATAAGAATAACATTTTAGTGAATTATGTTTTTTTTTTGTGTTAAATGCTGTTTGCCTTTTGGTTATTATACCATATTAAACTATTGATTAAATTTCTATTAGTTCTTATTATTATAAATCAAAAAAATTGTTTGTTTTATTTATATTATTATTATTATTTATTATTTTTCCTTATTATTTGCGAAGAAGACTAACATTAAATTAAAAAAATATAGTTCATGCAATCAATTTTTCCTGCAAAGGTTCAGCATGGTAGACAGGGGTTAAAAAAAAGCACCAAAGCAATTTGTATTTATATGCATTTGTATACATATGCAATTTGTATATGTGTTGGAGCGTTCCGTCGAACTTACAAACATCCAGATAAATGCAGAATAATATATATATAATAAGTACTCTCTGAAAAATAATCAAATATGCTTTTTTCCAAAATTATGACTAGAGCTCGGAAGAATTCGTAGCGAAAGTAATTGTTATATATATTTAGTCGGAACTTACAATGGCTTAAAGATGGTAGAATTTCTGAAGGCTTAAATTGAAATATCGAAGATGCAAGCCACCAATGAAAATTAAGCTGTTTGCTACACCTAACGGAGTTTTCAATTGGATTTAACAAGGTTTTTGAGATTTCTTCCCCACGAAAAAGAGCGAAAAAAAAGAAGCTCAAATTATGCTTTTACGAAATTCCGATCAGCCAAAACAATGCAATGTACAGATTAATAATAATTAAAAGCATTGCATTCACATGTTTTTTTTTAATGACCCTAAGCAGATAGTCGTGTGGGTTTATAACTTACATTAAAATTTAATTTACAATATAGTTAAATTTATCTTATAGATTAGACATTATTACAGTTAAAATAATTAAAAAGTTTTGTTTTTTTTTTTTTTGTTATTGAAGCACAAATTGAAACAAATTCAAATCTACCACACATTTTTAATTGAACCCAGCAAGTGTTCCAATATCTGTTTATATCATTATGGTTGGCTTTTAAGATAAATCCAGAGTAGAACATTCCGACCACTTCAAATTAAAAAATCCTACCTCACATATAATGAATAAGACAAGGAAATAAAAAGATATTATAAGTACGTAATAATCAGAACCAAACAACATGGTATATGATTTTGACTTAAAAGGTATATTAAGTTTTTTTTCTATATGATTCCAAGTCTATGGAATGAACACCCTAACTGCTTTCACAAAGCGATTTCGGGTACATAATTATATAGGTACAGTAATTTTTTCTTCTTATAGTAATTTTTTATGGTATATCTACTAATTTAAATGTGGAAAACTATATCCATTGCAGAGTAACTTCATCTTCATAATACTCTGTTTAATTTTAGTGATACCCAAATTATATCTCAACTATCAACTAATTTATCATTTATTCTATCCCAATGATAAATGGTACTGGATCAAGTCGAAAATCCCATCATAACAACATTCTTTTTGTTACTTTTTGAGTTTGTCGGGAACAGTTACAAAAGGTATACGCTCTTTCCACTGCGCTATCCAGCGTATCAAACCATTTATATTGCAAACCAGAATTTTCCCTGTACCATCTAGTAAGTACAACCGAACTGTAATTTAGAAAAATATTCTACACCATATACCTTTGACCAAAATATGGCTAATTCTGAATTTTCAAAATTATTTTCTTGGTTATGTAAAGCATGAGCACTACAACCCTCATCATTCCAACAATTCAAATGATCCTAATACACATTTTGTGTCCTCAAAAATTTCTGGATTAAATAAACTTAACTTAAAACATTTTAGAAAATTTTAAAATTCTCAACCTGTAATATTTTTTTTTTTTCAGTACGAAATTCAGTTTAAATTTCCAAAAAACAACTCTAACAAAGATTTTAATCTTTAAAAGACACATGCTTATTTTCACAGAAAACTTTGGATGAAAAAAGATTTTTTTGTTACAGAAACATTTACAAATAAAAAAAAAAAAATAAAATAAAATAAAAAGGATTCTTTAAGGATATAAGAATTATTTGTGAGTTTTGAGAAATGAAAAAATTTTAGAACTTCTGAGGTAAATAAAAATTCTTTTAAGAAATATTTTTTTCTCTTAGTTTTTTTTTCATAAACGTTCTATTAAAAAGAAATATATTTCCTTTCTGTTAAACACTTTCTCAAATTTTTCAAAGTTTATCTATCTTATGTGGATGTAAAAAAAAAAAAAAAAAACTTTTAAATTTATTTGAATCAATGAATTTTTCTAGAATTTCAAGAAAACCCACAAATTACATTAAGAAATTGGTATTACCACAACGAGTTGACTAGAAAGTGGATTTGAATTGAATTCACCTTAAGACACCTAAAGTAAGATGATAAAGAATGAAAAACTAGTAATTTAAAATTTTAAAATAAATAAGGCGTATTTTTATGTGATTCAAATACAATGATTATTTAACAGAAGAACAGGTTATTAAACCTGGTGTATCGCAAAGAGGAAGCTGTGGCTTTTAGTTGGTTCAGATATAAATATTACAACCCATATCGACCTTTCTTTAATTTCTAATTTTTTATATTTAATCAATACTGCGAATCTACCTAATAGCAGGCAAATGTTGACATCAACATTTGAAGATGATCCGGCTATCTCCAAACATTCTCAGCACCACACAAAAGCTTATTGAAAAATGGCTTAAATGGAAAGTAAAAACAAAAAATAAAAATTATTAGTGTCATTTTTGCTCTAAATAAAGACATACATGTGCAGCAGTAAAACAAAAATAAATCACCTTCCCACAGACAAAAAAAAGTAAAGTATCTCAGTTAAAATTTGCTAATATTAAAATTTGCTAATTTTAGCTAAAAACATTGGTCCTTCGAACCGGACACAGATATTCCTCAATACGCTTGGAATATGGCGCTACTAAAACGTGAACATAATTGAGAACACAGGTATTAAAGGTTTGAGATCATCACAGTGAGTAAGTTTATAAAACAATATCTGTTAGAAATTACTTAAAACTAAAAGTTTATAAATTAAATATAACTATATAAATAAATGCAAGAATAATATACAACAAACAAATAATAAGAAAAGTGTTTTACTGCTTAATTATACCTAATCTTATTAAAAATTCTAACCATGACGTCACCAGATAAACTAATTAAACAAGAGCAAGCAGACAAACGTAAAAATGTATGATGAGGCAAATTAGAAGACAGAGACAGCACATATTATGAAACCGTGACTGATAGGACTTGACTGATACATGGGAGGAAGTAAGAAAACGATACAAACAGATCTTGAGCGTAGCCTATGCGGATTCTAAGGTGGATGTCACTCAAGTGGAGTACTTAGAATCAAATACATTTTCGAAGATGAGGTTCATATATCAGGAAAGTCATTTCAAATTTAACAAGGAAATGAATACAAGATGCCCAACATCAAACGACGCATCAGGAGACACCTACTCCATCAAAAAGCTCGACCATCAGACTCCCAAAAATAACGCTAGACAAGTTTAATGGTGACTACTTAAAATGACCATCATTTTTCGATTTATTTATGCCTATAGTGCACAATAATGAGGCATTAAGTCCGGTCGAAAAACTCCAGTATTTAAAACTACATTTAACTGGAGAACCAGAGAAGCTAATCGGACCATTTCAAGTCCCCAACAGCAATTATACTTCCGCATGGGACAATTAACTAACCGATACGACAATACGAGGGTGTTAGTGAGTACACATCTTGAAGTATTGTTAGATCAGGCCCCAATAACACAAGAATCTTGTATTATCAGTGAAAGCGTGCGGACGAATTTGAATCAGACGAAAATAAATCATTAAAGTAAGAAAATTCTTGGAAATACATGGAAAACATAATTTTTAACTAAAAAGAATTATAGATACAAACTAGCAAAAAACATTTTGTCGTACATCGTACACATAAGAGTGAATTTCTGTCCTATGCTTCTTTAAAGAACGCAAAAGCAAAGAGAAAATAATGCAAGTGTTTATAAATATAAAAACACTTTATATATTTTCTCATTACTTTAAAATAAATTATAAATGTATTCAAAGAGATGGTCGCTTGCGTTATATGGTGAATAGGGAAAGCACTCGAAAACAATCGTAACTATTGCTTAAGTACTTACTTGCGATGCTTCAACTTGGCGACCCCAAGAAAATGATTCATATAACAACAGTTATCTGAACTATATTTGAACCGTAATAAGTCAAGATTCAGTTTTTTATTGTGATGTGGTGAAAGAGATTGCACCCACTTGGCCTAATGTTATGTCAACCACAGACTGCAATAGTTGTCACTCCCTTTTAAACTGAATTAAACTATCTGAACTAATTAAAACTGTAATTGCTAAGAGTCTCCTACTTTGAGGTAGGTTTTAAGCCCTAACCATCATTCGATAAAAATTCAAAATAACACAAATGATGTAACGATGAAATTTAGAAAATGGCTCAATTGAGCCAATATAAGGTGGCTAAGCCTCAATTCGAGCTGTAACACCATTGAGAGACGAAAAATGAAAATGGTTTTGATGTTAATTAATTTAATGAAATTAAAAAAAAAAAAGTCATTCGAATACGTTAAAATTTCTAAATATGATCAAATGAATGAAATCTCAATCAACAAATGCAACTTATTCGGTGTTAATTCGGGCAATCGTGTGTTTTGGTGAGTTTAAGTGATGGAAAATTTGCTTTTCTAGTAGAGAAAGTAACGTGGACAGATTTAGCTTAATTTGATTTAATCCTTTAACCAGTTTTTTATGTCATCTAAGTTTCTTTGAAGTTTAAAAGATGCTCTTTGAGGGAAAATATTTGAAGCAAGGACTACTGTATTATCTGAAAAAGTAAATACCATAATGACGTATTCTGTTGTTACATAACAGTAGTAAATAATAGATATTTTTTTTTTTTTTTTTTTTTTTCTCCTATTACTCCGCGTGGTAGCTTAGGGCTTCGATAGTGAACCTCCATTCCTCTCTGTTGAGTACTACTTCCTTAATATCGTCCCAGGTATAATTGTTGACTGTTAATTCTTGATCGATTGTGCGTCTCCATGTGTTGTATGGTCTGCCGGGTCTCCTTTGTCCTTGTGGATTCCACTCTAGAGCTCTTCTTGCTATATCACTTTCTGATTTCCTTAGTGTATGACCTATCCATTTCCATTTTTTCCTATTTATCTGTCTGTTGATAGGTTCTTCTCCAGTTATCATCCATAAATCTTCGTTGCTAATTCTTGCCGGCCAGAATATTCTGCATATAATTCTCAAGCACTTGTTGATGAATACTTGTAGCTTCTGTTTGATTCTGACCGAAGTGAGCCATGTTTCACTGCCATATATTAATGTTGACTTAACACATGCTCTGAATATTGTTAGCTTTGTTGTTCTCGATATTTGGTTGCTCCGCCATATCTTCATTAGGCTCCCAAATGTTCTTCTTGCCTTATTTATACGGCTGTTGACATCTTCTGTTGCACCTCCTCTTGATGTTATAATGCACCCCAGGTAGTTGAATTCTTCTACGTATTCTATCTGTTGTCCACTCACTGTTATTGGCTCACTGTAACTATTGTTTGTCCTCATTGCTTTGGTTTTCTCGATATTTAATTCCAGTCCCGATTTCTTTGCTTCTTCCTGTAATCTGTTGACTTTGTTCTGTAGGTCCCTTTGATTTTTTGATATGAGGCATACATCATCTGCGTAATCTAAGTCTTCTAAGTTTCCGAAGAGATCCCATTCTATTCCGTTTATTCCAGTGCAAACTTCTCTTAGAATGTCGTCTAGTATTGTGTTGAAGAGAAGTGGAGATAGTGGACATCCTTGTCTAACTCCTATATTGGTGTAGAATGGATCACTGATCTTACCTCTGTGTTGAACTGTTGTCTCTGCATCTTCATACATCGCTTTGATGATGTTGATGATTTTTTCAGGAACTCCCTTCTTTGTAAGTGTTCTCCATATTGCGCATCTCTTGACTGTGTCGAATGCTTTCTTAAAATCTATGAATAGTAGATATAGTGGGGCATTCCATTCCACTGATTGTTCAATTATGACCCGTAAAGTATTTGCCTGGTCTACACAGCTTCGGTTTGGTCTGAAACCTGCCTGCTCTTTCCGTAGTATTGGTTCTAGTACTTCTTCTAATCTTTTCTTTATAATAATTGCTATTATCTTATGAATAGTATTTAGAACCGTGATTCCTCTCCAGTTGCTGCAATTTGCCAAGTCTCCTTTCTTAGGTATCTTGACAATCATTCCTTTCTTCCATGATGGTGGTATATTCTCTTCTATCCAAGCTTTCCTGATGTGGGGTTCAATTGTTTTTGCGAATAAGTCAGGGTCCAGTTTGGCTATTTCTGCTGGAATTCCATCTTCACCTGTTGCTTTGTTATGTAACAGATAATATGATTAAATAATAGATATAGATATGTGCAATTACGCAACCTTGTTGTAGTGATACACTAGCTAGGTTAAACCGAGATTTTCCATCATTTAATTTTTAACCAAAATATCCGCACGGAAAATTGCACAAAAAAATATTGTCCACGGAAGAATGACCACACGGCAAAATGTACATGCAGAAAATTGCCCAAAAATAAAATGACCACACTTATTTAACAATTGCCATCCCTTGTACGTAGTAAATGTAAATTATATGTTCTTTGGTTGTAGTTTGTTATTAGTTTTATTTTCACTGACGGTTCAACCTTGTTGGCCACGTTTATCTGCCATTCTGCAAAATTGGGATTTCAATAATTAAGTTAGCGATGGTTTGGCGGGATAAAAAAAATTTGTTTTATAATTTACTTTTTATACTTGAAACCATCTACGTTTACCTGTCGTTGTGATGGTTTTGGGGCGGCGTGTATTCCTATGTGTAAGTGTGGGCAATGTTTTTTTGTGGTGATTTTTCTGGCATGCTATTTTCCGTGTGTTCAATATTCTTGTTATTGAGTAAAAAACTTAACAATGAATGAAAAAAAACTACGATTTATTTTACCCATTTATAACGACGGTGATTGGAAAAATAAAACTAAAAGTAATTAAGTAAATTATGCACTTCTAATAGGTTTGTAGGACAATATATATGTATATTTTTTAATAATAACAAAAATAATAATTGAGACTCCTTTTTTTTTATTATTAGCGTCATAATAAAAATTATTGACACAATAATAGAAATTAGCTCTATAATGAACACAATAAATAGCTATTTTGAAACTATTTTTTTACAATCTCAATAACAAAAATTTAATTTGTTCAGAGCTGCCATTGTTTGTATTTTATTTTTATTTTTATTATGCTGCACAGCAAATAGCACTTATAATTTTGATATAAATTTCAAGGTTTTATTTCAATAGACAAAATTAATTTGAAATATAAAAGTTTGTCTATAAATTAATGAGTCGAATATTTTGGAATAAAAAAAACTAAAATTGATTGTTTTTTTTTTTAATTCTACATAATTTAATTTAATTTTTGTTTGTATTATACTTAAAGTGAAGGTCATATGTATTATTTAGCAATTATTATGTATACATTAGTAAAGTGATTTAGTACTGAAATATTAAATATCGTGAATAATATTATATATTAAATAATATAGTCAATTTCTAAAGGATTTTACTATCTAAATATTTTCTAGACAATAGAAATGAAATAATATTGCGCTTTTAAATACAATTTAAGCGATTCTTATAATTAAATATATATATATAAATATATCATAAATATTAAAAATATATATTTTTATATGTTACATAGTCCGGGTCGAACACAAAATGTATAGAACTTACTTCAATGAAGTTTGATTTTATGAATCGAATTACAAAAAAATGGTTTATTAAAAATATTCTAATATATTTTTTTTCACTAATCGTTGCTATTTCAATTTTGATATTTAAGTCTTCTGAAATTTTGCCTTCACCAAGGTGTTTTTAATTCATTGGGTTATTGCAAATGTTATTTATACGAAATCGGTCACAGTCTTATTTCTTTATTTTTGAAAGGGTATCTAAGTGTAAATCTTCAAGTCTGTAATATAGTATGGATGGTCCGGCTATATTCCTGATTGGTTCTGAGAGTTGTATGACAGCACCCTAAACCAGTCAAAATTTTAGAAAAGGATAACAGGCATGTTTGTTCATTTTGGAGGGAGTATCTGAGTACAAATTTGCAGGTCTGTAACACCTTTAGTTTTTAAAATAGTCCTGATAAGTGCTGGAAGTTGTATGACACCTATACAAACCACTTCGAATACTTGTGCTATAAATATAAGCCAAGCGGAGTATCAATCCAACCAATGATGTAAATATGGTTACGATATGTCTAGCGATTTAAAAGTTACACGATTACAAACAAAATTGCTTTGAATTTTATATATATATAGATTAGCCAAAAATTAGGTTAGAGTAAAGTTTATACTTTGGTACTGTTGGCTTTTGGAAAAGAGTTTGAGAAAAATATAGAAATAATTTGTAGAAAGGTTCAACGGGGAGCTACGAACTTATTTATTGATGTTCACTTTGAAGTTTTGTAAATCAAACACATAAAAATTATTCCTCCTTTGGAATGCTTGTAATGGAATGCACATTCTAGAAGTTCTGATTATAAACGAATTTCCATAACCAGTACTGAACCATCTTGGTATTTCCATGATGTAGGGGTAGGCATTTGCAACCTTTAGTCGGAATTTCTTAATCAATGATTTTAATACTTCCGAGCAAGAATTACTGTTCCAACTATAGAATGATCCAAGTGGAACAACTTCTGATAAGACATTTACATCATTTATGAGGCAAATGGCGTGTTTTTATACTCTTACAAGGAAGCTTAGGGCGGACATCTTTGAGACCAAAAATGCTGATTATACTCCATCTAGGGTCATATGTAGACTTTATCAATGTTAAGCAGATCTTTAGTTGAAAAATCTGCCTTACACTGACTTAAAAAAAACCAGATATTTTGCGAAGCTCTTCGAAATATCAAAAATATGGTTATACATATTTTGATTTAATCATTGAATGATAGGCTTTGATTTATAAACCATTAAGGTTGTACTCGTATCAATTGTCCTGGCCAGGGATGTAAAGTATAGCAGTCAATGTCAAGATAGTAGATAGAACAAATAATGTCATTCATATACCTAAGAATTGAAATATTTTCAAGAACGCGAATAACAAAACAAAGTGAGATTAACAAAGTGGCAAGAATATTTGAATGTCTGAAAAATTTTACTTGTAACAATAAATTCATAAATTGCGAAGCTAAAGTTAAAGTATATAAAAACATGTGTTTGTCCAATTTTGACATACGCAGTAGAAGTCAGAATGACACCAGTAAATTAAAAATAAAATAATTCGCACTGCAGAAATTAAAACGCAATGAAATCTAATAAAGCTACCCTATCAAAGATTGAGTCCAAAAAAACCAAGTTTGACAAGCATGTAAAATTTTTGATCTAATCTGTTAGTTTAGAAGTATAAGAAGAGTCTACATCGACCATATGTATCCCGAATTGATGATCAAAGACTACCTGAGAGAGCAAATCACAGAAAATCGCACAACGCCCATCAGTTTGGCAGAAACGTTGAACAGACAGTAAGCCCACTACATTTCACTGAAGACGTGAAAAATTGCTTCAAACAAACTCAAATCCGGCGTAAAAGGTAGAAAGAGTAAAATTTATATTGTGCACAATACTTACGAAAACTTTGTGTTTTTTTTTAACAATTTACATTTTTTTTACTATATATGTACTATATACTATAGATACCTAGATACTATAGAAAACCTACTGATATCGTTATATTTATTTAATTTATAGCTTTAACAAATTAAATTTTAAAAGTATAAATTATTGTATGGAACTATCTTAAAATTAATTTTTCTACGATTAAAACACAACATCGAAGTCAAGTCTGGTAATAATAATTGAATATTATTTATATCAGACCTTGGTGATCAGACTATACTTTATTACAATCACAGCTGCTTAAAATATCTAATACATATTTTTTTAAATGTTTTTTTTTCTTTTTTCAAAAATAATATGCATTTCATATTTCAAACATAATTCCATCCCAATTATAGTCGAAAATAAATAGGTCATAATTATTCACCTCATCTGGTTTCTCTATTCACCATACAATATAAATATTTATAATATTCTAATAATCTAAATTTACTCGTTATTTAAAAACTTTTATTATCTCGAATTTTGCAATTATTATTTTTTTTTTCTTTTTTTATTATTGTAATTATTTTTTTTTTCCTTTAGAAAATGCTTTTTTCTTTTTTTTTAGAAATTAATTTCATGCATTTTAATTTTTTTTTTTTTTATTATACTGTACAAAATTTTTTTTCAAATTTACATTTTTCAAATTAATTTGCCCCTGAGGCGATTTTTAATTTTGAATTTAAAATTTATTAGCATTAAATTTAATGCATTCAAATTAAATTTACATCCTATTTTATTATTTACATCAGAGCTGAACAATCTTTTTCTTTTCAATCGTCCTGGAACAGATTTTGACATCAACTTGAGAATAAAATCAATTTTTGTTTATAGTTAATTTTATTGGTTCTGTGTATTGACACAAAAGTAGAATATATTAGATAACTAGACAAAGCCCCCTAACAGTTAATTTTTTATTTAATTTCATATCTTTGTGCTTGTTTTAGTTTTTTCTAAAATTCTAACGTTCAGTTTATTTTATCACTTTAATACTTCTTTCTTTTACCATACGAGCTCAATAGCTCTTCTTTTTGAAGTGCGTGAGGCAAAACTTTTTTCTTCTCAACCTCTGCCCATTGTCTCTACCACTACAACTGCAATTACTATTCCTAATAACTATCACTATTAATACTGCTACAACTATTACTAATAATAACAACCACCTCCACACTGTCATGTACACGTCCACTTTTAGTGCAGCGTTGATGTCCCGCATATACATGTTCGAATCCAAGCTAAGCTAGATGAACTTTATTCGATTAAATAATACTTGATAAGGTAGAATATACTACATCAAAAAATTCTTCTTCTTCATTATATTCGGTAACCTCTTCAATGGCGAATAGGGGGGAAATAAATTGCTTTAATTGTTTACTGTATTCGACCATGTTCTTTGAAAAGTATTTGAGGACTGATTCTACAACACAAGCATAATATTTTTGTTTTTGTTAGCATATTGTGAATATAATTTTGCCAAGTATTAACTTTTTATGCATTACTGGAACTTACAACATGAAGTAGACTGAATTTATTTATCAATTCATAAGATATAGAAAATTACCACTATTGTCAAGGTTCTAAATTATCAATATTATTTATGATTTAAAATACTTCCAACTTAAAAGTTGGAAACCTCCGACATCCAGTTTTCTAAGCATTTTTATATAGTCCGTAAATATTTTTATACAATTTTCAGATTGCTAAATCTGTTATTAGATCTTGGGCGAACGATACGAATCTAGTGTTGTGACAGTAAAGCATTACTAAAAGTTGGAAACCTCCGACATCCAGTTTTCTAAGCACTTTTATATAGTCCGTAAATATTTTTATATAATTTTCAGATTGCTACATGATGTCATCTGTTATTAGATCTTTGGCGAATGATATGAATCTAGTGTTGTGACAGTAAAGCATTACTAAAAGTTGGAAACCTCCGACATCCAGTTTTCTAAGCACTTTTATATAGTCCGTAAATATTTTTATATAATTTTCAGATTGCTACATGATGTCATCTGTTATTAGATCTTTGGCGAATGATATGAATCTAGTGTTGTGACAGTAAAGCATTACTGTCATTGCGCTTTTGAAATTAACTAACATAATTAAGTTGAACATAATTCATATTTTAATTTTTAGAAATGTACTCTTGTGTCTTGTATTTTAGGAGGTGCTTATTTGTTTTAAATAGAGCATCATTAAAAACACTGTTTTATTATTCTAATCTAATTTATTTGATTTTTTTTTTTTAAATTTTCAACCACTTTATCCTAATTCTTTTAAGGAGATATTGCTATTGCAAAATACTGCATTAAAGTATCAACATTGTTTATATGATTTGCAAATTATACATTTATTATTCTTTAAATCAAAATAATTGCGTAATTTATCTTCCAAAATCTATTTATTATTTCAATTTATAATATTTTTAAATTGATTTTTCAAAAATAAATTTGTTTACGATAAATTTATTTAACTAAAAAATGTTTATAGAAAAAATTATTTCAAAACATACAAATACAATGTTTATATATATATATCTATATGGATGGGTATTAACAAAGTAATCGGTCTAGCGGAAAAATATTAAAATCAAAAATACTCGATGCAAAAATATTTTTAAAAATTATACACAATGATGCAATATGACGCAATATTGAGACTACATTGTATTTCAAAGAATATTATTTTACTCTTTAAAAAAAATATCATTGGATTGATTTATATTAAAATATAGAGAAGGTGATATAATCATACATTTAGTATATCAAAAGATAATTTCAGAATTCAGATTTATTTTATTTTCTGTAAATACATAGAGCAATATCCGCCCTATGACCCACGGATGGGGTTACGGGTTAATAATAGCAAAGCGCAATTACATTTCACTCAATTCACTCATTTTGTCATCGTTTTAAACCATAGAGTATAAATTAAATTTAGTTGATTTAGATCTGAGCCTAACATTCAAATCTCTAAATAGATTCTCTGATCTACCCACTGTTGGAATTAATAATTTATTAATTCATTTATTTATTTTATTTGCTCAATTGAGCCGTATTTCTCGCACAGTTAACGCAAAGAACAAATCAACAAAAATTGAAATTTTAGAATGATATCACTTAAAACATATACAAAAATAATGTTTCAATACAAATTTAATTTTTATTTAAAATATTATTTATTGTTCAAAAATAATTTCCATTATACATAATATGTCCACCACAACTAGCTCTAATAAATCAAATTCAATTAGCTAAATTTTGAACCATTTTTTTTAGGATTGACTTTCAAAGTTTTAATTATTGGTGATTTATTAAGATAAATCCGTGAATTCAAATATACCCATTGAATGTAATCAATTTGCATTAAATCAAACTATTTTAAAGACCAATTTGAGCCAAAACGAACAATCTGGGTATATCTTTAGCCATTTGTAATATGCTGCTTTCAAGCTTCAAATGCCAAAAAGTGAATCAGTTTCCAAGTGATTGTATATTATCCAATTTTTCATGTAATATTGTTCATAAACTCCGGATTATAGTCGCCGGGTCACGACGACTCACGTATGATAAATCGCATTCAATCAGTTCAATTTTTCAACATAAACATTTCAACATTTAAGCATTTCTTTAGAAGACCTTCGTTCCCAAATAAAAGATATATTAAGTTTCAAAGCATTATTCACTGCTGATTTATCAAGATAAATCCGTGAATTCAAATATGCCAATTGAATATAATAGAATATAATAGCATTAAATCAAAATATTTTAAAGATCAATTTGAGCCTAAGCGAATAATCTGGGTATATCTTTGGCTATTTATATTCTGCTGCTTTCAAGCTTCAAATGTTAAAAATTAAATCTGTTTCCAATTGATTGTGTATTGTCTAATTTTTCATGTAATATTGTTCATAATTTCCGGGATATATGTCCACGACGACTTAGGTATGATAAATCGCATTCAATCAGTTCAACTTATGTAAATAAGTAAGTAAATAAGTAATTTTGCATTAAATCAAACTAACACTTAAAGAACAATTTGAGCCAAAACAAACAATTTTAATCCAAATCTAGCTATTTGTTACCAACTGTTTCGTACAGAAACAATCAAAGCTTTAAATGTCAGATACTCGATTAGACCAGACCAAATTGCAACATATTCAAACAAATATGCCTTATCTGCTGTACCTGAAGCACTTTTTGGAGTATTACAGTTTTCTAGACTTCATACTCATATAGTAGGTTTAATTTGTTTAGACTGATGTGATAATGGAGTAGGAAGAGGAAAACTCAACATTTCAATCATACAATCTTATTTACAGCTTAAATAATCTATTATTAAAATATATATTTTTTTTTAAATAAATATTATTATCCAACCATTTATTTAATTTTTTATCTTTTCAAACAATACCAGAAAAACCAAAAATATTTAAACTTTAAATTTAAAAAAAAAAGGATAAGCTCTTTTTAAAAAAAATAAAATCATTTATAATATAATCAAAATACCATTGAATATACAGAAATTACAAGTCATCTATAAATTAAAGATAACCTTTAATCCATAATAATCCCTTTGGAACATTAATGTTCACATCCTGTATTAAGTTGTTGACTAAAAAATATATGTAATATTAAAAAAATGGATTTTCAAATTAAAATTTACCATATAGCCAGTATTTGGGCGCTATGGATTTTTGATCAAAATCATTTGAGTTAAAAAACGAAAAAATATATACTGTGATAAAATTATTCAACAGCTATATTGGTTATTTGATCAGTCAGGTCTATTGAAAATATCTTTGTAATAAAATAGCTCAAGTGATCTATTTGTATTGTCCAGAGCTCAATTTCTAAAAGGTCGTTAATTTAAATAAACTTTTGTTTTTATAATTAATTACCATAGTTCTAAGTAAAAATCTGGAAATTCTATTGAGCAAAATCTGGCCGAAATTTCAATATATTCTAGCTTAAGCTTAGAAGCTACTTAGCTTTACTTTAGAAAAATTGCTCGTGTACATATATTTTCAAGATCATCTGCATATCTAGTACTAACATATTCTGAGTGAAACCATGGTATGATTGAACCATGGTATTTTAAATAGAATATTTGTGATACTGTGACTGTGAATAAATATACACAGTCATAACACTAGAAATTGTTCTAATTTTTACTTATCATAATTTAGAACAAACCAACAAAAGAATAATTGTTTGTTTAAATGCTTGAAGTTATATAATGAACTTCCGACAAAATTGAAACAAATTGATTCAATTAGAATTTTCAAAAATGAAATAAAAATATGTATGTATATATTAAATCAAAACCCAATAAATCAAAATCAATAGGGAATAATAAAGTATGTTATAATTATTATAATAATGTAATGGTAATGATTATGATTTATGATAAAAATCGTATGGAAACAATATTGTTGTTGTAATTGTGTTAGCAGGTGTGAAAAAAAATTAAAGACTTATAATGTAAAAATTAAAAAAAAAAAAAAAAAAAAAAAAAGAAAAAAAAAACAGGAAAAAATGAAACTATTTAACTAGGCAATTATAAATTTATTTACATTTTTTTTTTTTTTTTTTTATATTAATTTTTTATTAATTTTATATAATTTTCCTTTTCGTCTTCTTAATAAAAACTCGCTAGCTTATTTAAATTAAATTGAATTATATACAAAAAACAATAAGATCAGACAGCTTAAACCTAAGCTATGATCAATAAAACTAAATTTAATTATTCATTACGTATTTGATATACATGAATTATAAAACAAAATGTATTATTGAAAACAAAATAAAAAAAACAAAAAAACAAAAAAAAACCAAAGGCAAATAAAGGTATGAAATGTTAATGTTATTTAAAGGTAAACAGCAAAGAAATGTAGTATCTTATATCAATCTTATAGCAATGAACCAATTGAGAGGGTCAAAAATATCGTGATGTAATATAAATTGAAAAAAATGAATATCTTACAATAAAATTACATATTGTGTTGGACATTGTGGAAATACATATGAAAGAAATCTAAATGTTTTACATATTATCCAGGACAAACAATTAAAAACCTGTTTCTACTATTACTGAAAATTACCCGCACAAAAAAAAACCCACATGCAAAATTGCACACATGCAAATTGCCTACAAACAAAAATAAGCGGAAAATAGGCCACACGAAAATCCCAAGAAAAGAACTTTGCCCACATGCAACGTAGTTTATTGTATATATAGTTTATTTTATAGACCAAAACCTCTGCTACTTATTTACCGAGATCCTATTTTTAGCATTTAATTTGTTTTTAGCAGTTTTCCACGTAGGCATTTTGTGATGTAAGCAATTTTCCATGTGGACAATATTCTTGTGTGCATTTTTCAGTGTGAGCACTTTTTGCAGTGGTCATTTTTCTTCTTATCAACAACAAGTCTAAATCTTTTATACCAGTAAGCTTATGGGTGTTCAAATTGGAGTTTCGGTAGCACTATAAATTAACCAGCTGTCAATAATACACTTTGTTTATAAATTGCCAACTGTTAACTTGCAATTATACATTTACAAATCTGATCATTTAACCGCAACACGTTCGAATTATTAAATTAAACAACGTTTACAATAAACAAACATTTTTCTACAGAAACAACAGTTCTGTATGAACTGTGTATCGGAATTTGCGTGAAGATTATGGTAAATTTATTTATTCTACAAGCGAACAAGCGATACAATTGAACAATGTAGTAAACTAATTTGAAGAATTAAGGGAAGGCAATTTAAAATAAAATAAGATTTGTGCATAATTGCGTCGTCCGTTTGATTGAACCTGAATTTATTCCTGCTACCCAAGATCTTGAATTTCTACAAAATTGTTAATTTAAAAATCTGGTTAGGTTCATGAGAATATAGAAATTCAAAATAATTTTAATCAAATTTCCATATTCTCATATTCATTTCAATCAGAAATCTAAATTGGAACTTCATTCAATATTTTTCGACTTAAATTCCATACTCCTACATATGTATGTACATTCAGACATACTTATTTTTGTAGTATACTAGGGATAAAAGAAATAAGGTTTGTACAATTTTATGCAAATATTTTTTTTCCTTAATTTTTTATTTATTTATTTTTTTATTTATATTATTAGTATTATTTATTCAATGATTTGCACCCGATTATGATTTATCTTGTACACATACAATATGTGTTTATTGAAATAATAAAAACAAAAATATATATATGTACATATATATTGTATATGTATATTATTTTTTATTTACAAACAAAATTTATGATAAAAGTGAAAATATTTCAACAATGTTTCACCAATAGTCTTTGTTTTATTATTTTTTTGTCTAGAATTTGAACACAAATTAACATTTTTGATGTAAAAAAATATAAAGTAAAAAATATTCCCTCTGCGGGTGGAATACAAAAAGTACTGAAATAAAATAAAAAGAAAAAGTAAATAATTTTGTATCCCATTTGGGAATAGTATATTGGGTCTGAATTGCTTCCTTTTTACCAAAAAAGATTAAAAAGTTCAATTGAAATCTTCTCTGTATTAAGGTATTTAAATAATTTCGGTAGAGTAAAGAAGAAATTTATTGTGATTTTTTATTAAATACAATTATGGTTCTAAAGAGTTTCACATTAAAATATAAATTAACAAAATTAAGACCAAATATAGGAAGATGGTACAGAAACATATATCAGATAAAAATATAACAACGAAATGATTACAATTTTGAAAAAATAAACAGTTTTATGTATTTAAGCCCCTTAATAAATAATAAAAATGGATTTGAGAACTAATAATAGAATTCAAGCACAGGAAAAAGCCCAGAAAGCACAAAGGCCCTAAAAAGATCACACAAAAAAGTACTATACTTTTTTTGATGTCAATTGCATCAAAAAAGTATAATACAATCGATTTTAACCTATAGCTGTGAGGCCTAGACAATGACAATTATTGTCGAAAATAAATTATAAGTATTCGAAAGAAGACTGCTGAGAAAAATTGTTGGTCCAAAAATAAATGGCGGAATTGAATAACAAATTAAAATCAAACATTAGAAGCCGGAAACACTAATTGGTAGACATATTATTGTAAGATTGACCAAGGCATAAATACTATGAATATCAGACTTAGTACCGTACAGTGATTTATTGACTAAAAAAAGTTATATTTCAGGCGAATTCAAATATAAGACACAAATGATAAATCAAGCCCATAAAATAACAAGAAAATGTTTAAGTTCTACAATTAATGTTTTCGATATGTTCTCGATAATTTATTTAGAAAGGCTAATAACATATGTAAAACTTCACAACTCGGTGAATTAACCAAAAACTTAAACGTGAAACTTTTTTAAAATATTACCGCATAAAATTACCGATGAAGAAATAAAAATATTGAGATCTACTAATTTTTGTGCCGAACAGTTAGACTTTCAAATCAATCATTTATAGAAAAACATACCCAAGCTCTAAACCCATATAGAAAAACTACATATCTAATACAAGAACCAAGTAATATCATCTAAATAATAGCAAAATATCGTAAAATCAATAAAATATGAAACCTTTTCAAATTAGAAGTACAATTTTTTAAAGTCATCAAAACAATCAAAATTACCCAAAAAATGTAGTATCTATTACAAATTTTTAAATTTTCCTGGTTTGTGTCTTTGAATTAATCACCTCAAAATGTTTCTAATTCACCAATGCAGGCACATCTTCAATTTCAAATTAATGTTTATTTTGTAAGCAAAAATATTGACAAGGAGAAAAAAAATATTCCTATTTTTGCCATGGTGTTGCCATCTTGCTTTGTCACCTTTAGATTTGATAAAAATCCTTAGTATAGAAAAAACACCAGAAGCAAAATATTATTGAGAAGATATCAAAGGCAATATTGACTATATTGCTTCAATTGGGGCTGAAATTTAAAAGCTACCATATTCTTCATTGCCGCATATGGTATCTCCGTTGTATGCAAAAGAAAATTTTACACAAGAATGGACAGTTGTACAGCAGTGACACCACGAAGGTAACAATAAGGAGATGAGAAAGAAAAAAATACCCTATGGGACAAAAATATTATGTATTGGACAATATGTTAAGAAAAAGTTATAGTTTCAACAATTGATGCTCCTAAAGTGATAACTTTTTCTAAACTTCTTAGTTTTGCTGATGACTCAAAGCTTTTTACTCCTATATCTTCCTCATCGGATTGCTTAAAGTTACAAAACGATTTTAACAATTTCGCTTCTTGGTGTTCAAAAAATGGACTTGAATTGAACACTTCTAAATGCCAAGTCATTACCTTTTCTAGGAAAAATTCCATTCGGACAATTTGGTTCAGCTACCAACTAAATGGCTGTCAGCTTTCAAGAGCGAATTCTATTATAGACCTCAGGTTAACGCTTGACACTAAACTGAGCTTTAAGTTACATTATGATAAGATAGTGAGCAAAGCAAATTCTTCTTTAGGTTTCATTAAACGTTGGTGTAAAGAATTTTCTGACCCCTACCTCACGAAACATCTTTATGTTACTTATGTAAGGCCTACCCTTGAATATGCCAGTCAATTGTGGTCTCCACATTACTTGACTGACATTAACCGAATTGAATCGGTTCAACGAAAGTGCTTACGTTTCGCTTTGAGTAACTTTTCGTGGAATGATCCATTGCGGCTTCCACCTTATTACCACCGTCTTAAACTCATTGACTTACAGTCGTTGTCTGATCGTCGAATAATTGCAGATATCTCTTTTATTCACCAGATCCTTTCGGGTGTAACGCTAGCCCCTGAAATTTCAAATTATTGGTTGCAAGATCCAATCGGAATAATCTCAGAACCGTTGAGTTGTTCCACATTCCCTTCCACCCTACCGAATATGGTAGATTCGAGCCAATCACTAGAATGCTCCGTGAAGTAAATTCTAACTCTAGTTCTTTTGATCGTCAACTAAGTGTTTTAACAATTAAAAAACGATTACGTCTTAATGTACGTTCAACTGAGACTAACTAATAACTGTTGTTCTTTTTAGCTTTGATATTTTTTTTGGCCTAACTTTTTGAAGTGTTTTTATTAAATGTATAGCTATTAACGTAGGTATTAATTTATGACTTTTTACCCTTCTACTAACAGCATGTACCTGGTTTAGTTTATTTTTAAATTTTTTAATCAAAGGTGGCGGTGTTTTACTAACCCTACTGGATGATGAGTTATTGCACAATTAAATAAAGCAAGCTTTCGTCTAGTAATAGACGTTTGATGTGCTTGCTCTAAGCATAAATCTGACAGTATTAAAAAAAAAAAAAATTTATTGTTTTGCGGGAATACCAAATTTTGTTTGAATTAAATATTTAAATGAAGAGAAATTAAATATTTGTTTAATACTTGACCGACAAATGATACGCCGGAAATAACTAGTATTGTTTAATAATCAGTACCAGAATATTCAATTTTACCGAATGAAATTGTAACATAGAAGTGTGTATAGTTTCTCTATCATAATTTACACTCTCTCAAATATCCCTAGTGTATTCAAAACACAGCTAGAAAGTCCATACTATATACAAACTACCTAAATTGGTTTGAAAAAATTTATCAAAAATACCGATTTTAGGTGACAACGAGTTGAAATTTAAGAATACAAAACGCTATTTTATATTTTTCAATAAATCAACAACGAAAAAGTAAATCTGTATAAAAGTCGATTTTTCGAAAATAATCTCCTATTGACACCCTATATGATTCCTTTAAATGTTATCCTATTTAAATACTCTCCCATTGCGTAACAAATTTGTGAATAAAAATTGTAACAAGTATTATTTCTACTCATTTTTGTTTTTGTTTGTTTTTTTTTCCGTTATTTGTCACATATTATTATTATCATTATTATTATTATTATTATTCTAAAGTAATTTTGTAAATATATTTTCATATATACGTCATACCAAATTTTTATATTCAAATTTAAATTCACAGTTATTTGCAAAAATTTGCATTTATTTGAATATTGTAACAGTACATAAAACAGCACTCATATTAGAGGACAGAATATTTCAACTAAACTCCATTCTACAGTATGTATATGTTATCATATATGTAATCTACAGTGTGTTATCATATCGTATAAAACGGAAGAGGAAGGAACAACAACAACAACAAAAACATTTATTCTCTTTATATACCACCTAAGGATGTGAATAATAATCGACCCACATTTTGACTTAATTTTAGGTAGATTTATGAAAAGAATCGGCTAAAGAAAAAATATGTTCTTTAGAGAATATATCCTTTTTTTTACAGGATATATTTTATTTGAACAGGATAATCTTATACGTTTTGATATAAATTTTTGGTAAATTTAAGATCCTAATTCAAATCTATACAATACTATAATAAGAATGTAGTGTTGGGAAGCAGAAGAAATTTTTGTTACGGTTATTAGCAATTTAAAAAAAATTTTCAGATTCTGCTAAACTAAAAGTGTTAAGAATGTATTAATTAAGGAAGTAATAATTCGAATCCAACAGATCAGGATGATGTTTGTTTATGAATAGAAATTTACAGGGTGTGTAATTTTAATGTGAAATTTTTTTTTTTTTTTATATATTTGTATTTTTAAGATTAATATTGCTCTCTGGCTTGGCTAATAAGTCAAATTCAGTGTCCTTTGAAATCTAACTGTCAAAAAGAAAAAAAAATGTTTATTGTTCATTTGCAGTTAATTTAGTTTTGAATCGACTTCTGAATAAACTTTTATTAAATTTGTTTTGAAAAGCCTCATCATCTAATTGCATCAACAATTCTTGATGGGTTTTAATTTTTTTTTTATTTTGATAATATCCCTCCAATGTGCCTCTCCTCTTCCAATTCACACCCTATTTTGATTCTTAATTTCCAATTTTTTGATTTTAAATTCCAATTTGACATTATTTTCCAACGTAATTCTTCCACTACCTCTTAACAGTATTGTATTAAGTTTCTATTTATATAAGAAGTAAAACGGTTTGTTTCAAAGTTATATCAATGAACGATGAAGCTATCAAGAATAAGGATTTTATAAAATGTAATGATATTATTAAGTACAAAATTATAAGTCTGAAATTGTGATCTAGTTTCTGATATGAATCAGCAATAATTCATAATTTGTAATTTTTTTGTGTTCTTTTTGATATTATCATCATCCCTTCTTGTTATCAGTCTTCTCTTAATGCGATTTAATATGATGTAGGTTTACTTTGTAAAACTTTGTTTCAACTTGTGTGTATTCAATTTTAATTTTATCAATTCAACAAATTTTTTGTTACCACTAACACCGTCATTTATCTTTCTATTTGTCCTTTTTTAATAGATAAAAGGTTTTAACCTAACTCAAGTGGTCTTGTTGGTTTTAGTCGCTTGACAAAGTTTTGATTGTCAATTAAGCAATTTGGTATTGACATGTAGGATCAGACGACTTTTATGCCCTGCAGCTTTTCACTTTAATGCAACATTTCATTATTTCGTCTTTTATACATGAGATCTTCAGATCTCGATGAATATCGACATTGCGATCATACCATGGAGCATTGACTATGTTGCACAGTATCTTATTTTGGAACGTTTGGATAGTTTGAATATGGATTTGTTCAGCACATCGCCATATTTGAATACCGTATGGCCAGACTAGCTTCAATATTTGATTATACATCAAAACTTTGTTATAGGTCGAGACCGTAGAATTCCGCCCAATCAGCCAGTATATTTCTCTATATTTGAACAGGAGTTCTTGTTTTTTGATTTTCATATGCTCTCTCCATTTCAGTTTTGCGTCCAAGGTCATGCCAAGATATTTAGCTTTATTCTCGTATGGAATCATTACATCATTAATTTTAACTGAGAGAGGAGTTACTATGTTTTTATAGGTGAAGTTTACATGACTAGATTTGGCTTTATTTAATTTAATTTTCCATTTTTTGCACCAGTTGGAAATTTTTTCATTATCTTTTCGCAGTTTGTTTGTAGCTTCTTCTATAGTAGAACCAACTGCCATCAACGCTGTGTCATCTGCAAAGGTTGCTATTTTTATATTTTCTAGTTCGGGTATATCGCAGGTGTATAACAAATATAAAATTGGACCCAGTATACTACCTTGCGGTACTCCAGCTTTTATATCTTTTAGAGAGGAGTATTCATTCTCATTTTTAACTCGAAAAACTCTATTTGAGAGATGAGTTTTTCACGCCAAACTTTATCAAAAGCTTGGGTTACATATAGAAATACTGAAGAACAAATTCGTTTATTTTCCAGTGCCCTTTCTATAATGTCTGTTATTCGATGTACTTGGTCTATTGTTGAGTGTTTTTGCCTAAACCCAAATTGGTGATTGGTGATTGATTAGGAATATAACTGTTTTCTTTGAGGGGTTGAATCCTTCTCAATAGTAATTTTTCAAACAACTTCGATGTTGTAGAGAGCAAAGATATCGACCTGTAGGAGCAGGCTTTCCTGGTTTTTGGATCATTATTATTTCTGCAGCTTTCCATATACTAGGTACGTGTTTAATTTATCCTGACAAATGTTTCTTCAAAGTCCAAAATAAAAAATATTACGGAAAAATTCATGAATATTCTAGTAAAAACTAGTTTTTTTTTAGGGAGTACAGGTATTTGAAAGAGCTCATAAACTGGCTATGAATTTGAAAACCAATCTGAAAATCGCTTTAAGTAAGACGTTTACTCTCCGATGAAAACCGTATGTGAATATATGCATTCCTACTATCTGGCTGGAACAAATGCCTGGTGACATAAGCTGCCTCCAGGAAAATAACATCAAACCACTGAAAACAATTTAGATACAGGACTTACATATCAAATGTAGTACACATTATTATGGCTTACTGGTCGATCCAGCCAATCTATGCAATTTGTGGAACTCCTATTGGTACACAGAACATTTTTTTTCAATATTTCCAGAAATTGAGTTCTAAGTACGGTCTTCCCAAACAATACAGGATTTATTCCAAGAAGAAAAATTAATTATTCAATTGAATTTCTCAATTGATTGTCAAATATTGTCTAATTAACTTCCTCAATCTTGCAAGTTCGCTCTAAAGCTGAGCTTGAGAATTATTCCCTAAACCCCCCTTTAGGGAATATAGAATTAGAGAATATATATATATAGAATATAGAGTTAGAATTATTCCCTAAATTTGTAATTCTAACAACAATTAAACAATCTACTTATAACAAAAAAGCATCGAGTACGTTAGCTCAAAAAGACATAACTGATTGCTAATTATTTACCAGAAGATCATCACCCAAAAATCATTCCCACCTACCCTACATATCTATGAATGTTTTGTGATGAATAAAAATCTTACAATCCATCATTATTATGATACAAGTTCTTACAATCTCTTACTCTTCGTAAATGTTTAGCTTCGAATTACAATACATTTTCTTCAATACAATTTGCATGGGTCTATCTATACCACATACATATTTGTCAGTTCTCTCCCAATCCTCCTTTGCTCAATGTTTAGATACGTTATTACCTGTTCATCCTTTTTAATACCTTTGTGTTCTTTTATATTACAATAATATTATGCTCTAACACTGAATCCATCAACTAATAACAATAATGCATGTCTATTATTTATGTATAATATATTTCGAATACATATTGCGTGTATGTGTTTGTCAGTACTTGAGTTTATGTTAATAATAACGACTGTTTTATGATTTTTATAGAGACATAACAGATAAAACATTTATGCAATAAACATAAAAATGGTTTTTGCAGGTTGAGGAGGTTTTTTTTTTTTTGTTTTGTTCTTCATTTTATGATTCATTATTATATTATCAAAAGATTATCTATCTATCCTATTCTTTCATTCTAAACATATATTTTTTCATTATGTTATTTTTGTTTTTCACATTTAAAAAAATCTTCTCATTAAATTAACAAAATATTTTTGGAGCCAAAAATAATTTACAAAAACAAAAACATGGAATTGTTGAAAAATTCTAAATTTTCGAATGAATCCGGAAATTTTGTTGAATTAATTTAAGAAAAAATTACTGAATAATTTTTAATCGAAGTATGAGGACTACAAATTTTATAAAATATAATTTTTGAATATTATAAAATTTAAAAGCAAAACATCTGTTTTTAAATTTTGTTGGTAATTAAAGGACTTTAAGGATTATACTAGAAAATCGTGTAGTCCAAGTCAGTGTTTAACGTTGAATAAATATGGATTTTCTAGGATTAAAAGAAGATATTTAAACATTTTCAATAGGAAGCAATGAAGATGTTAATATTTAAATTATTATAATATAATTAAAAACGGAATGAGCATTTATCAAAATTTGAGCATTTGAGAGGTTTCAAATTAAAACAAATTAGAATTCTAGAGGCTAAGTTCCGCAAATAAGATGTCTTATTATTTCTCTAACGTCTGAACCCACACAAACTTATGAAGTGCAAAAAAAGTAACCCGACCTGAAACTTAGCAATATGAAACTTAGTAATATGAGTGATTAATAAATGAATAAAATGTGCCGGAATATTAATTTAGAAACTGTATATTCATTTAGCTGTATAAGTAAAGCCTCAAACCACCAATCTGAGTGTATGATATGCAACCTATCGGGCTTGATTGGAAAACAATAATCTAGTACATGAACTCATTCTGGATAAAATTTGTCATTAAACAAATTTTTTGTCATGTAGTAAGAATTGAAAAAACTAAAAAAAAAAAATTATTCGTTTCAACCTGAAAAGATTTTAACTCAGAAAGACGATCATAATAATAATATGAGTGGTAAAGAATAAATTATAGTTCCCTTTCAACTCTTGTTCGTTCTTTCCCTTTTTTATTAAAAAATATTTCATTCCAAATATACGAAATATACTTTACTTTACTTACTTTATGAGCACTACAGTTCTTGAGGGTCATAGCTCTGGCGCAACATTGTTCTTTGCTAACTTCGGAATCTGTCGTGAGGCTAATAGACCGATAAAAAGACACAATTTTGAGTTACGCAAGTTGAGTGCTGTATTCATAATAGAATTCAGGTCGGAAACAGATGCTACTATGCAAACAGAAAGTCGCTTCAATCAAAACTAATATCAAAAAAGGCCAAAATGACGATATATAAAACTCGCTAATACCTGGGAATAGCCTGCGCATATTTGAAGAAAAAATTCTCCAAAAAATACTCGGTCCAAAAAAATTACAAAATGGAAAATAATAAATATATCAAAAATAATAAATATAAAAAAAATAAATCAGAAGCAACAGCGAGCTCAATAGTATGATCGATAGTGAGGAAATTGTACGGTTTGCAAAGGTCTAAAGATTAAAATGGGCTGGCCACATAAGTCGAATGCACGAAAGTCGAAAACAAGCAGTAGTGCTGAATAGAAAGCCCGGTAGTACCCGTGGTAGAAGAAGACCAAGAAGATGGGCAGACAACAATGAACGAAAAACGATGCTCAGACCCTACAAATCCCAAATTGGAGACAAGCGGCACATCATCGACCTTTTTAGAGGAGCATAGTGATGAAAGCTACAACTCACCCAGAGCTGTAGAGCTATAAGATGATGATGATGATGATGACATATTTAGTCAACGCACCAATATTTATTATTTTCCTTCTATATTATTTTCTTTGATGGTCAGATTGTGGAGTAGTTATGTTGATTTTTAAAATCTCAGTTTTTCTATTTGCAATCTAACCAAACACAAACAAATAGGTTCACAAATATATAAACATTGTATATTAATTTAATTATACAAACACATCACGACCATATAAAATCAATAGTACACCAAACTCAACAAAGCTTGTTAAAAGCAAAGATCGCTTGTTACAAAACTTTGATAAGGTTAGCAGAATAAAACAGAGTCACTTTAATGTGGAAATAAGGTTATTTGCCAGAATTTTTATTTTTAATGGGAAGTGCTATGTAAGCGCAACACTCTTAAGATCTACTGCACTTCCCCGCTTATCCCAGAATTCACCAGTTCTATGTCCTTGATAAACGCTACTATTGCTCTGATGTCAATTTCAGAATCAGGAATATTTATATCTATGGCCATCACAGCTATAGAGCTATGGCATCGCAAACAAATAGAATATGAGAGCAGGATTCCTTCTGAATCCTGCAGAATCTGCATCTGTTTGTGCTCGATCTACCAATCTTGAAGAGATGCTTGTTAAAATTATTTACCAGGATATTTGAATGTATTTCCAATTTACTTCTTTACTTTGTGCAATCTTTTGATATTTTCTCATGTATTGAATGAACCTGCAAATCGTTTTCGATTAAACAATTTGACATGAACAACGGATCATTGATCACTATTCTTACGACTTACGACTGCTCTGAAATCTTTGAATTACATCAATGTTGGATTCAATTGTAGCGCTCCAGAATTGGATCTCATACGATTATAAGTTTAAGTATAGCTTTGTACAACATCACCTTGATTTGCAAAGACAATTCAATAAACATTTGTTCAAAATTGGTAAGTCCAGCACAGACAGTTTCATTAGTTCCATTCCTTCTGCTTAGAAGAAGAAGAATCGTCCTCTCACATTCTATTTGAATGCGTCGCCATACCTCACAAGATACATAATTAAGAATAAATACAAAGCGTGATAAATAAGGAACACAGTTTTGTTTTACTACAGTGAAGCCGTTTTAACTGATTACTCACCCTCTCCTCTGTTTGAACTTTGGATCATCTAAAATAATCAAACTGCAATAGCTAGAAGCAATATTTTACTTAGACTCATGACTTCAGTCACAATCTAGCTCAAATTGTTTTTCGGGAAGCGTTCTGGGACGCAACTACTATTTCCACCTACCTACCTATAAATTAATTTCTTATAAAGTAAACAATTTTAAAAATCATTTAAATTTGTTTTATTAATTATGAACTTTTCATTATCCTAGACTTCATTAAAATCAATATTAATTAAATCAGGTTGGTCTAGTATAAAAAAAAAAAACTTTTTTACTCTATTTATTTAAAATCATCCTGAAATAATTTTCTATTTATTTTTGAATTTTTTTTTTCAGACATCAAATATTTATTTTTGAATACCCAACGAGATAAAATTTTTTCTTTCAAATTAGTTTTTAAAGAGTGGTGGTGGTGTCACCTATTCAATTAAACTTTTCCACCATTTCATTACAAAAAAAAAAAAAAAAAATCATTTTTAAATTTGAATATTTAATATTTTTTCTTCGAATACCTTTGGGTGAAAAATTTATTTCCTGTTTCAACATTTTTCCATTCAGTGTTGTTGTTGTTTTTGGTAATTGTTGGTATAGTGAAAGTGCTTGGAGAGAATATTTCAGTTTAACGTTTCCAAGTTCATTTCAAAATGATTAATGAAATTTTTTTATTTTAAAAAATATTTTTTTTTTATTTTTTTTGGAAAAATAAAATAAGAAACAGTTGTTCACCTCCATAACAATTAATTAATAATTCTGTTGTACTTAATTTAATTTGAAAATAACCGATTTAAGAATAAAAAATGAAAAAAAAGGACTTTAAAAAATGAATTTATTGATAGAGTAGAGAAGATGAGTATTCTTTTAATAATGACCTATAACAAGGTCAGCCGTTAAATTGAATAGATAAAGTAAAAGGTCAAAGTGTATAATTTATTTTCTCTCAATCTCTCTACCAGTGTCTACATTTGATTTTACCTTGAACAATTATTTATAATAGCACTGTGTAATTTTGGTTCATATTTTTTAGTCAAGATATTTTGAACTGTTTAATGGTTTACTGAGCTTGCAGAACATGATCAGTGACGGTAGGTTCTGTCACCATAATTATCTCTAATTCAACAGGCAGTTGTTGTGGTGTTGAACTTGAGCATAATTTGTGAAGAAAGCTTATTAGAGTGAGAACATGTCGTAACAAATGTGCGGTGTCACATTCACTGTTTTGATGTGGATTTTTATCATACCCCACATGTGATTGCCATTTCACTGTCTACATTTAAAACTACTAAACAAACTGTTAAGAGCAATATTTTGCAAGGCTATTCGAGTGATACATGAGTTTTTAATTACCTTACATTGAATACCCACCCACAAATGGCTGATGAAATTAGTCATTAATATTCCATGACATTTAATTTAAGTTCGTACGGCTAACAATCGGACATCGGAAAAGAAACATTGTTACGAGATCATCACATGAGCATAGTAGCCGTGGTAGAGGAAGACCAAGAAGCAGATGGGCAGACAACGTGAAAAGCGATGCAAAAAAACCCTACAAATCCCAAATTGGATACAAGTGGTTAAACATCGATCTTTTTGGAAGAGCATAGTGAGGAAGACCAAAGCTCACCCAGAGCTGTAGCGCTCTAAGATGATGATACACAGAATATATAAATACGGTATTTATGCTTTGTATTTAAATACGATGTAATTTATTATTTAAAGATAGATTTTTTTATGTATTCATTGCTTGTTGATTCTCACAGTTAAGGGAACAAAAATACTCCAAATCACAACACAAACAATTTTATTTGAGGTCTGAGTACTCAATGTATACACTAGTCAAATTATAAAATTGAATTTAGGAATACAACATTTTTTATAAGGTTTTTGGTTTATGTTTGGAAACATGATACTTTGTATTTATATATTTGCTGTGTAGTAAATACAAATATTATGCATTTTGAATGTTATGGAAAATAACGATAAAACTAAGGAAGAATTTATAAAAGACGTCTAATCTAAATTCTCTTAGATAGTGAGGCAGTCATACTAGTTATCAATTCATACACCATCAAATTAAAACTAGTACGAGATTCTATAGAGGTGCTTAAAACATTGATGAAAATAAATAAAGTCAAAATAATCCGGATATCATTTCTGCCTAGCATTGCAGATAACGAAGTTGCAGATAACCTTGCTGAACCCATTTTTGGGAATTTCCCAAAGCATAGCTGAAATCAAAAAAATTCAAAATGAAAAAAAAATTTGGCTTCAGCAAAGACGATTTCTGGGCTAATATTTCTGGAAATCGTCAAGTAAAAATCCTCCTGCCAAAACGCTCGGTCAAGAAAAATAAAGTGCTTCAATGGAAAGGAAAGTAAGTTTTAATAGGGAGGAATAAATATGCATAATGGCAGGTATAATAATTTAAAGAAGCCTATTAAAGAAGCATATTTATAAAATCGGCCTAACCGAAAACAACTTATGCAGAATATCTGAAGTAATAAAAGAATCTATTGAACATCTAATGACAGCATTCCACGGATAATGGGACCTATCCAGCACACCACTGAAGAAAATGCTGATCATGATCAATATGGCATCCTTAAGGACTCAGATCCTTTATTAAATTATTGCTGGTAATCATAATAGGCCCATTTGCGACTGCGGTGATAAATGAACCATACTCCCACCCACCGTTGTATGTAATTAAATAATATCAAAGTAAAGTAATTGTTAATTCCATACCATAAATTATTTTGGTATATATGTATTACCCCATAAAAATATCATAATATTTAGCGACCTATAACAACTTAGTTTTTGAATATTAACCAGATAATTTTAGTTGTGAACTAATTGACTTCTATTAAAGATAGTTTAAATGCCATATTACCAAAAACGAGCATAAGACATTGTTGATTATAATCTAACTTGGTAAAAAATAAAAATAATTAATATAAAAAAGTTTTCCGTAGAACACAAACTTTAACTTCTTAGATTGTTAAAAATTTCATTACTTATGTACAACAGCAACATGTGTCCTACAAACAACATTTGCGATTCTTAACTTCTATAATTATATTATTTTTATTTTTAAGGATATCATCTTTGATTACCTAAAATATAAAATGTAAGTCATAAAAACGTAAATTTTTTTGGTCTATAATAAAAAAAAAATAATTATTTCGTGTTGTAGTAAAATGATTCTACGCCATCAAGGACAAGGTCAAATGTTTTTTTTTTTATATTGGTGTCATTCAGAGCAAGTCTGGAAACAGAAACATAAATAGACATTTTATATTATATATTTTCCACCATGACATTTAATTTAAAAATTTAATTAAAAACAGAATATATTTTACCTTTATTCCACCAATTTCATGTTTTCCCTTCTTTTCTATTTAATTAATTAACCCAAAACAATTACAGTGGTGGAGGAAAGAATGTATACCTAACCTAAATTTTCAATATTTTATTTTATTAAAAAATGAAAATGCAAAAATTTTAAAATAAGAAAAAATTTAATAATTTTAAGTAATTTTAAGTAATTTTATTCCGTTATTCTATAGAGAAATTTGATTTTTTGGTTTGGACAAATTATCTTATGATGTTTGAACAGTTATGGTAGATAATAACAGTTTATTATTTTATTTTTATTGCCTCAATGTATTTTTACAATATGTTTAATTTCATATATTTTAATTTTATATTTTAAGAGCTTGTATTACTAGAATATTTTACACCTTCAATTTGTACAATTTGTTCAATTTAGAATGGACAAAATGGCAAATAAAATCCTTTAATTAATTATTTATATCTTAATATAAAACATAATTTAAACCTAACCTAAAGTTTAACTAGCGTCTATTAACTAAAATTATCTTAATACTAAACTTTAATTTAATATCGCTATTTCAAAAAGATAGTTTATTAATTGCTATATTATTTATCGATATCAATAAATGGTCTTAGTTGATTAATTTAAAACTGCAATTAGCATTAACGGTATTCTAATATCGAATTTTAGTGGTATAGAGATGATGTGCTTCTTTCAAGGGGGGAAATACACATGCTAATCCCTTAACTAAAAGTAATACAGATTTGATTTCTATTGAACTTGTACCACGCCTATCCGATATCTATAAAAAAGCTAAACAGCACGACTATGTTCTAGCGGAGTAGGATGACCAGTGTCATTTGGGTTATTGATAAGACGAAGAACCCGTTTTTGGGATTTATCCAAATATGTTAATACATTACTAGAAGCGCCAACAAATATATGAAAATTGTACTACATATTGATCGATTGTATAAAAGTTTTATTGATTTTACAGATGTCACAGTAGAAAAAGTAGTTCTTATAATGACATAGAAAATCATTTTATTTAATCTGATAACAAATTAAATAAAATGAAACTATTCTATTTAAGAAGGCTTTAGTTCCTGACAATAGCAGTAGTTTCCACATTTAATGAATTAAGCCAGTAATTGTTAAACAAATACTCGAAATATTGTAGACATTGTAGTATAAAATTGCAGTACCATACTTAATTAAGCACGAAAAGGTGATTCTGTCACTGTCAGGAGTGTAAAAAATTTAAAACGTTTGGTTTTGTGTTTTAAAACTTTGAATATATGATTATTACGGATCATTTTCCGATTTTAGTCCGTAGTACTTAGATAGATTAAGTAACTGTAAATCTAAACAACATTTGTTTTATAGTTTGAGGACCGGGCGTGAACGTTAACATGCAATTTTTCCAAATTTCTCAGTATTTTTAATATCCACCCAAAAAGTACCGTTAGTTAGGTTTATTTTAAAAAAAAAATCTCTATAGAACACATTGTTCCAGCTTGCAGAGCTAGATGCTATTTTTCTAATCCAAAATTGAACTTAAAATAGACAGTCTATCTAGAACAATTTTGTTTCCTAAAGTAATCCGATAAATCATCCCTAAAGGATTTTCAGGTCAGACCGAATCACTTTGTGTATACGTTCCATCATCTTCTTCTTCCTTTTTTTTTGTAAATAATGGCGGGTTAGGATACGGCCTTCAATGTGGTTGTTGTACATATAATTTTAGCAAATCTATTTTTTTCTTTTTTACACAATACAAACACTAGGAAAAGATTCCTTTATACAAAATTATTGCACTTTCAAGCACGAGGAAAAGGATTAGTTGGAAAATTGGATGAAGATATGAAAATTGGTAGGTAAGTTGGGAACGAACCTGATTGAACCTGGCAAATTGTATAATAAAGTGTTTCTACCAAAGGGGAACACATAGATTTCCGGAACGTAATTTCGGAATCATTTTTGGATCACCTGGTTATTTCCACGGTGTCAATTAAGCATTTGTAGCCTTACTACGCCGAAATTATTTGAAGGAAAGTGATTGATTATTGATTTTATTTCAATAGAATAAAAGATCTCTATAAAATAGAGAGAAAGAGAGCTCAAACATTTTGATGTGTGTTAAGAGGAATATATGGCTTACCTAGACGGTGGAGTCATCAACTAAGCGTAGGGCACGATTTTGGTTTTTGTCAAGGTAACCTAGTAAAGCTTGGGGGACACCAACCTATATTTAAAAATTGTACTCCATTTTAGGTCGGATGGATCTTGCATTCGAAAAAAAAACACTTTAATAAGCAAAAAAATATCAGTGAAACAAAAATTTCAACAATCTCTTAGGACTACAAAATATAATTTTTTGAAAACAATTTTTTTTTGTATAACAGTTTTAAACAAAGTTGATAGTATTTTCACTGTTTTTTATTCAATTATATTTCACATACCAATACCAGAAAGTTTAATACTTCGGGGTCATTTTAAAAAAAAAAATATAATCCAAAAAGTTAGAATGGGTTTACTCTTATCAACCTAGCATCACAAAAAAACAAAAAAATTTTCAATTATAATCACGAATTTTTTTTTTTCTAAAATTTAATAAAATGTCAAATTTCTTTTGAAATTTAAAATTCAAATTCAATAAACATTTCTTTTCTTATATGTAAAATATGTATGTATATTGTATGTGTATATGTATATATATAATCAAATTTTCAAAGTTTAAAAGTATCCTTTTACCAATTAAATTTTTTAAAGGAAAATTTACATACGATCAAATTTTTCCTCACTTATTATTATTGTCTCGATTCTCGATCAAAGTTTTTTAAAAATTGAAATTGTTTGAAAAAATAAAAATTGTTTTTAAAATTGAATTTATTAAAAAAAAAACAAAATAATAATAATAAAAAAAAAAAATAAGTTACAAAAGAAAAAATTCTTTCAATTTTGATGAAATCCAATTCAAATCTTCATATTCTAAAACTTTTTTGATATTTGGATTTAATTTAAAAATATCCTTTAATAATAATTCCGTTGCTTTTAAATTAAATCCTTCGATAATCGAACTTTATTTATGTACATTCAAATATAATTTAAAAATTGAATTGAATTTTTTGTTTTTATTAAATTTTGTGTTTTTGTTTTTATTTCTTTGTTTTATTTTTTTTTTTTATTTAATTGCTGTCAAAAAATGTTTTTATATTCGTTGTCTTTTAATATCCTTTACGTTCCAATTTCAATTTGTTTGTGGAAAACTTGAATGTATATTCCCTGTTGCGTCGAATGGAATGAGGTGAGATAGTAAGCCATCTCGTGTTGCAATTTTTTTTCTTCCCAATAAATTTTGTTTACATGTGTTTAAATTTTTTCATAACTGTTTAGGGAATTAATTGAACCTGAAATTAATACTAAGTAAAATATTTCTAGTCAAATTATTTAATCGATTGCTCAAAAGGTGAAAACGGATATGACAGTATTATTGTTTATGTGAAATTAATCAAATTGTCATTAAAAATGTTTATAATATGGATCAAAGGATGAAATAATAACGATAGGAGAGTTGTAAGGTAAACGGGCTTAGTAAATGTTGTATACTAGGCTATAATAAAGCAACTAGGCTAAGTATTACTTTTTTTTTAATTTACAATTTGTTTATTATACTAGCCAAACCGGTACAGTTCTTCCTGCCAAATACTGACTCTTGAAGATTCTGATTTAGTGTAAACCTTGAATAAAAAATAAATATAATTTTTTTTTATATCTTAAAATATTTATTTTTCTCCTCTCAATGCTAAATCATGAGCAATATTGTTGGTGGCACAATCATGGCATGGACGAAAAGATGCGATGGTTGCTCAACTCGTGAACACGCTTATGGCATTTAATTGTTCATGAACATGAGTTTTCTAGGTCCAACCCGCATCATTGTTTGTCTTTACGATTTATTGATGGTTATCGCAAATTCCAAACGTATTGGAAATTGTAATCGCTTGATCAATATTGTAGCTTCAATGAGACTTCCCATAATATTTTTAATAACTAATCTCGTTCCATTGTTGTTCCAAAGTCTTGGTGCATTTAGATTCCGAAGTAAAATAATTGGTGAACCAATTTTCTAATCCTGATTATTCAAGTGAAGAATTCTTCGAAGAAGAATTCGGTTGCATAATTTACGACTTGATCTTCTTGTACCACTGTGTCAACTGATTTAAACGAAATTAATTCGCAAAGGCAGTGTGCTTCCTATATTTTAAAATGGATTTCATTGATATCAACATTTTTAGCAGCCAAAATCACTCGTTCGCTGGATGGTTACGATATTTTGCGCATATATTGGGAAATACGCTTTCTATCAATGAATGTATTTCTAGAATCAACATTGTTGCAGAAATTTGCTGGCAACTTTATCAATTGTGTATTACCTTGGAAAGGAATTTTTCCATTCCCAATATCCAGCAATTGTTTTGATCTTTGAATACTTCAGCAGATAAATTGTTTTTGAGTGTACCACTCATGTTTGTATTAAATTGAAATTTATGGATGCTTCGCCACAAAAAATATGATTTTAAGCATGCATAGATTTGATCCGGATTAAACGCGGAATAACTGGTAACGTTTGCCTGAAGTCTGTCTTTGTCATTTAATGTTTTAGGCTTCGGTTTAATGCTTCTAGTGAATATCTATGGGTTATTTTGCATTCATCCCGGATAATATTTTGACATTTTTGCAGTACTTTGGCCATGTTCAAGGATTTTTTGATGTTTACATACTGCATTTTCATTTGTCTGTATATGTTTAATGGGAGCTTGAGAGCCGAATGGGTTATTTTTCCACCATCCAACAAAGTTACAGCGATGCCAGATGAAATAGATTTAATTTATTCCGAGAGAGATCCAGTCCCTACATCACCGCAGCCGCAAATAGGCTTATTGTGATAAATAATAATAGATGAAGTAAGTGCTAATGCGATTTTCCCTTGAGACCTAATTTTTGCGAGCAATATTAAAATTTTTTTACCAGTTCCACTTACAAAAAGAAAAAACCGCCCTCTTTCGCTGCAATCGCAAACAAAATTCAATTGTAAATGGTCTTTTCATCTCGTGTTAACTATTGTTCATTTGATGAAACAAACGTAGCCAAATTGTTAATATTATGAAGGCATACCCAAAATTTTTAAGTGACTCATTTGAGATGAGTATGCACCACATGTCTTCGATCATTACTAATGCTTCGTTATGCACTGCTTGAATATCTATGTTTTGATCATTTGCTTGAATTCTGTGTACTATATATATTCAGTTAATTGAATCCCATACATTTTTTCCATAACTCAGTTGGGTTTAACAGTTGGGAAAACATGTTGTTAACAGTATCGCAAATAATTAACGAATTTGATGTGAAGAATGTGAATCCCCATTGATTGCCACCTTCAAATAATTGCAGTTCTCGGCAAGCGTCATGATTGCTACCCAAACTCCTCAGAATTTAAGAAAATGGCAAAAGGAATGTTTGGTCATTTTTGAAAGAGTATCTGAACACCAATTTTCAGGTTTGTAACAATTTTGGTTTTTGAAATATTCCTGGTAAGGGCTGAGAGTTATATGGCAGCTATATAAATGACTCTTTCTAATGAGGCAATGTTCCAATGAGTTGAGTATGGAGTTAATGAATAACTGGAGACTTAACTGGAAAATTAATTTGATTATCTAATAAATTCCGTAATTAATTTGATTTCAAGATCAACAGATTGCTCAATATGAATATCGCAAATCTATATACCTTTAGAAATAAAGATTAGTTTTACGGTGAAGGTAATAACGGGAGACTGGCGCATTGAAAATCATTACAAGCTAAATAATTCAGGTAAAGAAAAAAGCTAAAAGGACAGTATTTCGTGAAATTGCTTGGTAATATTGTTGGTGATTACCGGTCTAAGTGTGTCAGCGTACTGTCAGCAGCCACTACTACCTACATAAGAACTTTCAAGGCTTTGTTGAAATTTCATAAGTATTAGAGCTTAATTTAATTGAACCATATGGTCTGACAACAAATCTCTTTGGTCTAAGAGATGTCGGATCAACATTCGCTATAATCTAACTACCTATACAAGTGAATATTGAAAAGAATTGAAATAAGCCTGTTAAATTTCTTTAAGTTTTTTAAATCCATATGCATTTTGCGGTTTGTATTATATTTGCATAAAAAACCAGTCAGTCGTTTTATATCATTTTATATAACAAATTTAGTTATGATTTGATTCAGTGTTACAACAATAATCCACGCCTATGATTGAATACAAGAAGTTTTTAAATATTTTTATTTTTATACCATGCGGAATTATAAAAAAAAAAAACAAATTTGAATTCATGAGATTCTTCTTAAATTGCGACTTTATTTCTTTATCGATAATTCATTATTTCAGTATGTGTAAATTTGTTATTTTTTCCATTCAGTACATTTAAATTATCGTTTACTTTTCTTCTTTTTTTTTTTCTTAATTTGTTGAAATACGAATAACACAAGGATTATAATTATATTTTGTAATAAATTCTAACAAGGATGACATAAAGTATTACTTGAACTCAAATATTTTCTGTAAATATTATTTTAATAAAATGGTTATAAATAACTTATTCTATAAATTTGAAATTGAAATTTTTCTTTTATACCAACATAATGTTAGTTTTAAGATATAACCGGAGGGAAGGGTGATACAAGAATTAATCAATATTTATTGAAAAAATATAACTTTAGAATTTATTGAAAATAAATAAAACAAAGAAAAAAATAATAAATGTTGAATTAAAATTTAAAAACAATTAAAAAAAAATTTATTAGAAAATTTTATACAAATAAAGGGGCACTATGAAATAATGTCTAATGAAATAAAATCTGTAATATAATATTTGATTAATCGTCGGCTGAGTTCTGAGAGGCTCCATAAGTTTTTTTTAACTTTTTTTGACTTAGGAACAGATTCTTAGGTCTTGCGACACGCTTTTTCTTTTGGCTCGAACCGTTTTTCGCTATCTTTTACCGTTTACTAGATATTTAGTTCCGGATTGACCCATATCCACCTTTGTAATACTTTTTTAATTATAAAATGACCCATACGCCAATTTTTTGGGTATGGATCATTTTTGTATGAAGTTTGACATCAAGATTGACTTATTTCTGAAATGCCCCATATCCATATGCCTGACACATATGCCCAACAAATGATCAAAACTATCTAAAAGCATTATTAACAATAAAATAATTGTGATTGAAATCGTAAGCTTTTATTATGGGGGGAGATGTCAAATCCATTGATGTCAAAAACGTATGATTATTCTCGCCATAATAGAACCGTACTTCTTTAATAGTTATAAGTTACGGTATACCTAGGTAAGGTATTTAATTTTTATAAAAACTTGTTTTCCAGCGTTAGAGTAAAATTTTGGTATAACAGTAAAAATAGTCGAATATTTTCCTTTTAATTTTTCAGTCGAGTACAAAACACTGAAGAAGTCTGCAAGTAGTCTGAAATACGCGTATCTGTAATGATAAGCATATCAGTAAAATTAAAAGGAAAATATTCGACTATTTTCACTGTTAAGATATTTAAGTTCTTTATTTTTTTAGTAATTGAATTATTGTTTTATGTTATATTGTTTTTGTTTTAGATTATAATATTGTTATAAGAGAATTTGATCTCAATGAAATAAACTGAATTTTAATTTCGAAATTTTTTATTACCATAAATATTTTTTAGTATGTAGTGAACCATACATTTATTTGTAAGGCTTAGTGATAAAACGACCCATATCCAGGTAAATTTGACCAACGTGCATGGACTAAAATCAACTTGTTCAGAAAAGTGGATATGGGTCATTTGGAAATCGATTTCGAAAACCAAAAATGCCTATAACTTATAAACTAAAAAGCGTAAGGCACTTGAATAATCGTACAGTTTTTTTTTTAAGTAACTTTAAACTTCAAATCGCGTTTACTTGGAACCGACTCGATGGCATATGGAACCTTTCAGAACTCAGCCGACGCTATTTTTATATTAGATTTGGATTTGGATTTGAATTTGCATTTAAATTTGAATTTAAATAAAATTTATGAATTCAGGTCGCAAATTTTTCCAAATTTTAAAATGAAACTGGAGAAAACTGTTATAACATTTTACCAAGATTTTTCTCTGTTCAAAAAAATCTTAGATCCGAATCCAGACCCGAAGGTACACAACTAAACGGGGCAAACTAAGCCTGCGTTGGAGAGATGAAGTATCGGCAGATTTGAAACAATACAATTGTATCTTCAACTGGAGAGACCTGCCCCGTGACCAAACAAAATAAAGGAGGCTGATGAGTCAGCCTCAGGACCTATATAGTCTGTTTGCTACCTAAGTAAGTTATATTTCACATTACTGATACTATAAAAGCCTCTATGATCAAATATAATACCTACAAAAATATATTCAAATCAACATCCAGAAAAAATAGTAGTTTTAGGTTGTTATTGTTCTTGTATTTACATCTTATATCTACTAAGTCCAAATCGAAATCCGATTTTGATATGCAAAAAAACACAGCTTTTATTCCTAAATGAAATGATGTCTTAAAAATGTTGTTAGAAAAGATTTAAATGTAGTCAATTTGATTTCATTTAGGTCAAATACGGTGGCATATGGTGCATATTAAAATTTTCAAAAATATAACCCTATTACTCAAATTGTACGGTTAACTACTTTTTAAGGACAAACTCTAGAAAAAAATCTGTTCAGTATTAATTTACCTACATCTAACCATGAAAATGAGTATTTTAGAAACACACTGTATGTTAAAAACACCCTGTATATTAAAGATTAAGTAAATTAGAAACACCCTGTATATTAAAATAACAAAAACTATCACAAGACTTAGTTTATTTAGTTTACTTACTTAGCTTAATTTACTTAATTGACTCAACCAATTAATTTTTTATATACTTAACATTATATTTTAATATAAATGAGAATAAAACTATATGCTGTCGACAACTAAAATGTCCTCACAAAATCATATAAGACACAACATCATCGTCAGCTCATATAAATTTAAGGTAGTTCAGGAGTTTATCTACCTTGGAACCAACATCAACACCATCAACATCAACACCAATAATATCGATGTTGAAGTAATTCGAAGAATTACCCTTGAAAACCGCTGCTACTTCGGTTTGTTCAAAGCGAGTGGGTTCAAAGCTCCTATCCCAAAATACCAAGGCACAATTATACAAAACGCTCATCCTTCCGTTGCTGCTATATGATTCTGAATCGTGGACATTACCAAAAGCAAGCGAGCATGCACTTGGTATCTTTGAGAGAAAAATTGTTCGCCGCATTTATGGTTCTGTGTCTTACGAAGTGGTTTGAAGAACCAGATACAATGCCGAACTATACCAGCTGTTCAACGACATGGACCTAGCTAAAAAACTCAGAATAATACGGCTTTATTGGCTAAGCCATGTAGAGCGTATGGATGAAAATGCTCCGGCTAGGAAACTCTTCGAATCCAAGCTCCAGGGAGCGCGTCATCGAGAGAGGTCACACCTTTGTTGGAGAGATGAAGTATCGGCAGATATGAAAAAGCTTCAAATCACCAACTGGAGAGATTCCGCTCGTGACCGAAATCAGTGAAGGACAATTTTGCGTCAGTCCCAGGACCTTCAAGGTCTGTAGCGCTCAGCAAGTAAGTAATTAAGTAATATTATATTTTATTTTTCTGGATATTGTTTGGAGCATTGTAGGGCTCTAATTTCTTTATTAATTTGATGTGCGATTTATTGCGCATTTCTAGGGTCTGTAGGAAAGTACAGCTATGATTGTTTGTGATTTCAATGTGGTATTATTCATTATTATAGTTTTTAATAAGCGTGTATAACTGCTGTGTATACAGCCTATCAAAATAGCATCAGTGGGTGACCAATGATCAGTTTTGAATCCAAGGGGTAAGCACTCTAACTGCGTTCGCAGAACTTAAGACATTTAAAGAATTCATATACTGGTTGTGTTTGTTGGTTCTTTGGTATTTATAACATTGCTTAATTTTTCCCCTTAAAGGGGTTTTATTGGTTTTTTCTGCCACGGAAGCATCGATAACGTATCCGTTGGAGATGTATGAGTGAAGCACTGTCCTAATTAGTTAGTTTTTGTTTGCAAAACAAGCTCGTTTGTCAAGCTCGCTGCTTTTAACCCCAACGTGGTATTCTATCCAAGCTGGTATAATGCTGTCATTGTTCTGAATAATAATGTTTCTAGTGTTGCTGGTGGTGTGGTTATTATTATTGGTTATATTGGTTACTAAGGGCCCCTGTTGGTAATTATATTTCAAGTTGAAGTCAAATTTAAAGTTTTTAAAAAAACAGTAATTTACTAAATAAAATCTATATTATTACTACAAATAACCAAAATTTAGAAACAGTTACTTAAAAAGATAAAAATGAAGAATTCAAGTGATTTTTTTTTTTTGTTGTTTTTATATTTTTTATTTTGGATGAATTTGTTTTTTTTTTTTGCCATATGTACATAGATTCATTTGCAAGTACATAATGTAAATTATAATAACTGATTTGTTTGCTTTTGTTTATTATTTTAATAAGTTCTCACATATGCATAATGCATTTGCTGAATAATAAAATCATATGAGTACAAAATTTTCAACTGTGTGCGCATTTTTGTTTTATATATAAATCTTATATATTATATCAGAAGTTCATTAAAGAGTAAGAGAATCGAAATAAAATGAAAAGGTGTCTACTGCGCAGGACCTTAAATGCTTGTCAATTATAATTATAGATATTGATATTATATTGCAAGTACTGGGAAGTAAGTTGCTTCCGAAATATATACACTTCATCATCATCATCATCGTCATTGTCCTGTAACCAAATCCATGGGGCATAGGACAGAAATATCTATGCTTATCAAATACCAACTAATTTATTAGTGAAAGGAAAATCGGCTTTTAATTACTAAATTATTAGTCGTATTGCGAACTAGTGGCACTAAAATATCAATGTAAATAGTTTACAATATTTATTTCGGCTTATTATCAAACTCAGTATGGCGATGAGTTCTGCGATGTAGATTAGGCAATTGTTTTTTTGTATTGTAAGGATGGATTTCAATACATATACAATATTTTCAAAGACTATAACTGTTCCCACTCCGTTGATACGTCGGTATATTATATTCTCATAAATTTTTCAACTTAACATTTTACTTCAAAATTTTCTTTAATTTACTTTAAAACCAAAATTGAATTAACATTTTTTTGGTACATCAAAGAAAAATTTTTCCGTTTAAACTATTATATTTTCTTTCTACACAACTATACTGAAATGTACAACATACGAATTCATATACGTGTACATAAATACATGTTTTAATACAACTTTTCAACTTTAATTCCCATGATATATTTTACAATAAATTATGCTGATGTGTGCAAGTATAACAAATATAAGGTAGGTAGGTAGGTAGGTAGGAATGTAGGTAACCTAAAACAATTTAAACATAAGGGAAAACTACAAAAATAGTTTTATAAAAATATATTATATAGAATTTAAATACATTTAAGTTATTATTTATAGAAAATATGGAAATTGTAACAGTAAAAGAAAAACTTTTCTAAAATATAATATTTCGCACATAATAAAGGTTATAACAAATATTTCATAAAATCTTTAACATTCCATTCGATAAAAAATTCTTATCCCGCATTATTCTGTTTTTTCATTTTTATGTTTATGTATATGGATATTATATATATATATATACATGTGTATAGTAATATTTATTATGGTTTTATTGAAATTCTTCTCAAAAATCTCTTATTTCATTTCCAAGAAACGGATATATCAACTATATTATGTGTATATATATATATATATATATATATATATAAATACTTGTATTCTATACATACATCATAATAATAATCCAGGATTTTGTATGAGCTTTTACCAGAATTTACACCACATAAATTTACAAAATATAAACTTATCCCAAAAACAAAATAAAAATAATCAAAAAAGGAAATACTAAATAAAGTTAATCATAAATCTTTCAACCTAAAACGAAAAAAAAAAATTCAAAAAAGAAAATTAGAATTTTTCAAGAAAACTGGGAATTCAAAAAATTATTTTCCATCTCTTCCATACACAATAATTATTATTATTTCTCTGAATTTGTTATACATATTATTCAAAAAGTTAACAAATATGTCCTAATCATTTTAACCTACTCATTTTAATGATTTCATTACCAAAAACCAAAACTATTTAGTCTTAAAATACATTTTAACACGTTGTCAACCAATTTATGAACAGTGAGCACCCCATTTTTTTCCCAAGGTACCATTACTACCAGTAATACCGAAATTTTCCCTCCCCCAAGACAAATCCTAACTTTGTAAGTAAATATAACTGCTGATCAGGGTAACTGAAAACAAAAATAAGAATGATCGTTGGTGATATATTATATTAAAATTTGGGTATCACTATTCACTGGTGATCACGGTAGAAAAAATGTTAATTAATTTTCAACATTCGAATTAATTTACTTCAATTTTCCATTTACTTCGATTACAAAAATTTAATTTGATAGCAAATTATTTCAAAATATATCAAAAGAGTACATTTCTTTAAAAATTATGTTGCCAAAATAATTGGATAAGCATTCTAAATGCTTTCGCAGAATTTTGACTCAGTTAGAGAAAAAACGACGAATATTAGGATACTCTCCTAAACAGAGTAGATAATAGAGTACCAGTTCTGTTCTTCGATCTCGCAAAATAATTTGATGTAGTATAGATAGAACAACATTGTCTCGAGTACTATTGTTAAATAAAATAAAAATATGTCAAGCGGAATTAATTGAAGAGTTATTTATCAAACAGATAACAATATGCAAATAAAATCCAGCACAGAAGTAATTTAAGAAATATCAATTGCGGCACAATACAAAGCATGTGTTGGCTAATATCCAACGTTGTTAAACTGCTACTTTAACAGCTTCACTGAATTATGATTAAAGCGAAAAGCCTTCTTGTATGCGAATGATTGGTCGATTTCAGCCATTTATATCATACCTGGTATTGATCGCTAAATAATTAAAACCACAGCTATACATTTTTGAGTGTTAAGCGCTGCAGTACCATAAATGAATGAATACCATATCATAAATGAATAATTTGGTACTACCATATACCAAATACCATCAATCGAATTAGAAATTTGTATGAACATTGACTTGGAAAAAAATACATAGTTGAACGAGCCTACACAAATTAACAGTTATCATTGATAAAACAAAATATATGTAGTTTCTTCAAATCTACAATATCTGAATTATTAAATATAAAATATAACAAATAAAATATAATAAAAACTTATGAGCTATAAGTATCTTGGTGTTATTATTGACTGTTGACTCAACTGATGTAAACAAATTAATAATAAATTACGAAAAGATATTAGAATTTCAGGTATGTTCAACAAAAGTGTAGAAGATTTAGAATACTTAAACGGTGAAAAGCTTCATTGTTTTACACCATCTTTCACAGCACATTTATCTTCACAGTTGGGTTATAGTTTAGGGAAGCATGATAAAAACAAAAATACAAGAACTTACAGGTTATTTAAAATAAAGCAATACAAATTTTTGGACTCAGAATTAATTACATTCGATATGCTTACCAACAAATAGAACTTCCTTTACTCTTCCAAATGTGAATTTTTAGAATTAAACATTTTCAATCAGACTGTAGACAATATATGCTCAATTTTGTATGACAGAAACGTAAAGACCATTTTTTGTAAACCAACAGCTCACATTGTATTTCTTTTTTTTTTTTTTTATTATCTTGACAGTAACTTAGGTAGAATCACCTTTTCGTGCTTAATTAAGTACGGTACTGCAATTTTACACTACAATATCTACAATAATGTGAGTATTTATTTTAACAAATTACTGGCTGATCTACTCATTAAATGTGGAAAACTACTACTATTGTCAGGAACTAAGCCTTCTCAAATAGAATAGTTTCGTTTTATTTAATTTGTTACCAGATGAACTCTCAATTATCTTTTGTCATTTATTATATCCCAATGACAAAGGGTACTACTATACCAGCTCAAAAAACCAATTAAGCATTTTTGCTTCAATTAAGCAAAAAAAAACAAAAATACGAGAACTACAGATTGTTTAAAACAAAACAATAAATAAAATTTCAGGCTCAAAATTAATTACAGTTGATGGGCAAAAATCACACTAACAAATATAATTTCCCTTACTCTTCTGAATGTGAATTTTTCTAATTAAATTTTCTGCAGCCAGACTATGGACAATATCTGCTCAATTTTGTATGCCCGAAGCGTTCAGAACATTTTTGTGCACCAACCACTCATCCTATGATTTAGCTACGAGACCTGGATGAAAATTAATTTGTTCGATTAAATGTATCAGAATTTGCCCGCTCGCTGAAATTCGTAGAAATTTGATAAAAAATCGTACAAAATTTTGTTATGAATTGTTTTCCTGTTTTTCATCATTTCAAGTGAAAAACTATATAAGCACTATATAATTTGGTCTTATTGATTTATCTTAGACAAAAGATGTAATAATCTTAATTAAAAAAAAAACTAAATTATATGTAATTTAAATTTGGCGAGAATAAAAATATACATTGGTGAGTTGCGGCATTTCGATAAATTCAAATTTTTGTATGTTAACATGTATATGTGTATACATGGGTTGAAATTTTAAATTGAAATTTCTAATTGAAAATTAAAAAATTTTTAAAAAAATATTCAGTTTCGCTACGTCTCTTTTTAAATATCTAAAATTTAAAAGAATACTAATGAAAAGGGTTGTGAAATGGTTCAGATATTTGTACCGTACTTTTTCAATTTATAGATTAAATATCATATAAGTCATAAGTCACGATTAAAAAATAAATGAATAAAAATAATAAAAAGTATGAAAACATCCAAAATACCCCTTCAAAAATCTAATTGTATAATTTTATTTGAATCTAAAAGAATTATTGCTTTGCAAATTGAAACAAGTATAAAATTATAACCTCGCTGAAGTAACAGTGAATAAGATTAAAATTAATTATAAACATTCAATTTCCCTATAGCATAATTGGTAGGAGCGTAGAAAAATTTCAATCCACGTGATTTCAAATTCCATTAGACAAAATTTGTCCCTTCTATTAGGCAAATATGTGGTTTGAATGATAATAGGTAGAATTTCAACAGTAGATTAGACATCTATTTTATAAAATATTAAATAAATCAAGAAAACTTTGTACTCCCAAGAGAAGTAAAGATAAAAGCACAAAAAAAAAACCAGATTACCGTACAAGAAATGAATTTTTTATTCAATTCAACGGCCCTTACTATTCTCTGACAATAATCCATTTCACTCATCTACTTTCACTACACTCATATGGTAAAGCATGCTAATATTTAATAATATGTATATTATAAAAAAAAAAGAAAAATACAAAAAACAAAAAATATTGTATTGTAACGAAATCCTTATTCTGATACTCACGTTTCTTTGCCTCCACAGTAGATTTTCTTCCCTCTCTCAAGAGAAAAATTATAAAAAAAACCAGCAAACTATTATAAACTAAACTGATGTTTTTAATTTAATTTTTGTTATTCAACAATTTTTTCGGTTTTTCACTTTTTTTATAATAATTAATTTACAATTTTTTTTTTGTAAAAAAATAATTAAAACTCAAAACAATAACAACACAACAACAAATTAATAATAACCAAAAAAAAAAAATAAAACAATTTTCTTTTCTGTCAATTTATCACATTCTAATTATATATGCAATTTTTTTTTTTTTTTCTTATTAATAAATTAATTTTTTTTTAATCAACCATTTTTTTTTGTTCAATTAATGGGAAGTTACATGTATATATTATACATACATTACATATATATCAATTAATTTAATTATATTTTTATTTGGAAAAATTATTTTCTCAATTTTAATTTTTTTTTTTTTTCGTACAATAAATTTGAAAGTCACAACTAGATTAGGGAATAATAAAAATTAAGTTTTTTATATTTAATTATAAAATTATTATTAAAAAAAAAAAATATGTTAAATAAATAAGAGTACATCTCAAATATGTATTGGTTTTATCATGGGATTTTGTACCACGGTATTAATTGTTTTAATAGTTTTTTTTAATTATTGTTCCACAAAGTACAAACCTCTTTTTACGCTTTTCTATTTATTTTAAGATATTCAATATTTGGAAAAAAAAAAAAAAATAACAAAAAACACTTGACCATGGAATATAGCTCCGGGTGATTTCTCTTAAAGTGGTAAAAATATCATTCCTTTTTTAATATTTTTCATATTTATATAGAGTGCGCGTACAGAGTGCAAATAAAAACTATTTCATTTACGTGCATTATGCAAAACAAAGCTCAATACATCAGAAATCACCGAATAACTAGACAGTTTTCGTGAGAACAGGTCAACAATCGATGCAATTTTTATTTTATATCAACTCCTCACGAAAACTATTGAAATTATGTTTATTTTAGCAATGATAGTTGTTTTATTTTTTTTTTTTTTTTTTCAAAAAAGAGGTTTTATCAAATGGAATTGTGTGTAGTTGTTACAACTCACATATGTATTTATTTACAATCTATATACATGAGTTATAAGATTAATCAGAATTAAACTATTAAAGCTTTTTAGGTAGTTCAACACTGTAATAATATCTACTGATGATGAGTGTCGGTGATGAACAAATCTACTTTCATTAAATGTTTAATTCACATTATAGTCAACGGTACGCATCAAGTACTCAAAAGTTCACAACCTTTTGTCTATAATATAAAAAAAAAAAAGCTTGTCGAAAAATCAATTGAAGTTACATTAATTTACAGTTACAGAAATGAGTAAGTTAAAACCATATTCTATCACATGATGGTATACCTACATTTAAAACTGAGCAATACAATATATAAGTACATGTCGGCACTATAACCAAAGATTCTAGGTTTCTCTAATATATAGATGACAATATAATTAAACACGCAATGCCTTCTAAAATTCTAGGTACACAAATGATGGGCCCAAAACTGGAAAATTAAACTGAGCAAACAAAACATTGTATATATATACAACATCACAACATTGTATATATATATAAATATAAATGATATTCAGGTACCAAAAAAGTGGAAACAGTAAAATATCTTGAACTACATCTTGACTCGTGTCTGAAATGGAAATATCACGTAATGCAAAAAAATACATTGCAAATCAAACAAAAAATCAGATATATGAACTGGCTAATAGGGTTTAAAAGGCAGGTCTTAAGACAGGTTTTAAAACAGTTTAAACTCAGCTTATACTTCAAGTATATAAAACTATAATCAAACCTATATATGGACATACGGTGGTATCCAACTAAGGAGATAAACATAGATTGTAATCTAATTTATTAATTAAAAAGCGCTGCCAAAATAAATTTCTTAGAATTATCGCTATGAACCAAATGAAGATATTAACGAAAATCTAAAAATAAAAAAAAATAAATAGTAAAATGGTTAATGACTATGCCATTAAAAACGAAAATTCATTGACTCAACATATCAACCTCGAGGTAATTAGAGATCTTATTATATATAGGTAGGCTAAAAAAAGCCAAAACACAGGATCTAGTGTAATATAGAATATAAAATAGAGGAGCAGAAATACAGATTTCTGTAATCCCACACAAGCTCTGCACAATTTAAAATTGAATTTATGAACCCATATTTTCAGAATAAGCTACAACTGAGTATAATCTGGTAACAAATTAAAATAAAATGAAACTATTCAATTTAAGAAAATTGTGCAAAAAAATAAAAATTAAATAACTATCGTTTAGAAAGAATAAAATTTTTATCTGTTTTATAGAAATTAGTCGAACGTGAGCTCATGCACAGTTTAATTACATAAATAAGTTTAATCACAATATTATATTTTAACTTATCTAAACTAAATATCTTTCATAACTTCTGAAACACTGATCGCCGTATAGTCTTTAAAGGATTTTTTTGAAAGAAAATTTAATTTTCTTTAATTATGTGAAATTTTTTTAAGACTATCGCTATTGAATTATAAATTTAAAAATAATTTTAAAATTAATTTTTTTTTTTCAATTTTGTTAATTGGCTTGCTGTTCTCTTGTTAGTTACGTTTCATGAGCCAACGGCATAGTCTCAAACGATATGATATAGTTATTGTACGCTATCCAACGTTGCTAGCACTAGCAAAGTCACTCAACGCACACTAACAAAGTCACCCAACGTTGTTCGGGTCCAACATAAAATGTATAAAATTTACTTCATCAAAGTTTTATTTATAAATCGAATTTAAAAAAATATTTCTGATTTTAGAAAAAAATCACATGCTGGGTCCAATTCAAAATTTGAAGTAGATTTAAATTTATTTAAATTTGTTCTTCAATAACATATTAAGGTACAAATTCATAGTTTTAACTAATTGAAATTTCATACAAGCATAATTGCATCTCCTATTTTTAGTTCTGGTTGGTAATGAAGAAATATCAAAAATCTTATCAAACCCAACACATCGAATCTCTGTTGGGTAGCCAACATTTTAATTTTCTTTGGTGACTGTATCTGAATTTTACAGCATTTAAAACCTTCAGAAATCATATAAGAATTCCACTACAAATTCTTTCAAACCAGCCATTCAGAATTTCGGGAAACGATAAAAAACATGTTTGATTATTTTTAAGGGTTTACCTAATTACATGATTTCATGTCTGTAACACCTTTAGTGATTAAAATATTCCTGATGAATGGTAATAGTTGTATGGTAACTACCCGAATCTGTTATTTGATAGTTTTGTAACGAATTAGTTCTTGGATCATGAATAGCTATTTCAGAACTCTATATTTAAAACTGTGGACGTGTATAGTAAACAAGCAAACAAATTTTCCCTTTTATAATTAATATAGATTATGAATGAACAGTGACAAATCTAAAAAGGTATCTTATTAAACAAACTCAAAATTATTATCTTACAATAAATCCAACTGATACTATTAAAAATGTTAAAATTCATCAAATAATAAAGTCTTTATAGTCGTCCCGTTATAGACTTAATTCGCAATGACTTAATGTTTTACCAATAATTTTTTAACAATGATACAAAGAAATTAATTGAAAAATTAATCTTTTGAACAAAGCCCTCGAATTTCATTGTAACATGACTGACACGTACAGAACAGACAAGCACAATGCTTTCTTCATTTGAAATTCCACTGTAGTTTTAACTTCATTAATTTTATCAACCATAGATTTTTGATGAGACAAAAGACGAGAAAGCTGGCCTACTTTTTTTAAAGCTGAACCTAACAATCTTGGAATTTGTTTAATTACTGATTCAGCAGCCAAGAACGCTTCATATGATTTGACTAATTTTCAACAGGTTTTTTGTTACACTACAGCATCTATACATGGGATTTCTTTAACTTCAGCTTAACTACAATATTGTTGCTCGCACAAATTTTTATTTTTTTATTCAGGAATGTGTTTCATTGAATAAACGTTCATATTTTTGATGATCATAATTCTTCAAAACGGTTTGTAATTCAACAATTCGTTTCCATGAAGTCACACTCCATTTACTTGATACAGAGTTTATTTACTCTTTCCCATATACAATGTGCTGCTACGGGATACTTTAAACAACATTTTTATAAGATTACCCTACTTCTTCACACGGCTAAAGCAATAGCAAATATATAAAATAGCAACAAAACTAAATTTTTAAAATCAGTATTACCAGTCGAGCACACTTAAAATTATGTTTGCGATAATTAATTTCCCCGTACAAATATTTCGTGATAAATTTGAATTTTTAAAATTGGTAGCAAGAACTTCACCCAATGATTCTAGAAACTAGGCTCATAAATGGGTTGGTTTTTTTTTCTTTTAAAGTGTAGTGGAAGGCAGATACAGAAAAGATGCAAAAAATATTGTTTGTTATCTCTACAGACACAACCAAAGTCAAAGGAGTTCAAGTAATTCGACACACTTGTCAATAAGAAAGTGTTCCATTATAATCCCAAAAATCCTTTTAAAATATAGTAGCGTTTGAAAACATTTGTATTCTACTAACGACTGCTATATCACTTTCGGGTGAAACCTTTGATTGTCTAAATGTGAAGAAAAATTGCAAGTGAGTCAAAATATGGTTTTTCCCTTCCGGGAGTGGTTTTAAATAGATGCAAAGGATCAATGGATACTCAAATGCAATTCAAATGCCGAAATAAACAACAGTGCAAACTAGGGATGGCAATCCGGATAATATTTGGTTTGAACTATCCTGATATTTTCTGATTTACGGATAATTCGAAATCCGGATATTTTGAATCAATTATCCGGATATTCGATTTTCGAGAAAGTAAATTTTTATCATTTCAAAAATTTGAATTTTTATACCGTAATTATTACATTTACTGTTGGATTACAAAACCAGGTGGAGCTCATTGATTCCTACTATTGAACGACTCCTAAAGTTAAAAAAATGTATTAAACAATCTGACTTATTAGGAACGGAAATAGGATATTACAATGAACAAAACTTCGTAGTCCTATAAAGTATGTTAAATATCTTAAAACCACTTGAATTAGATGTAAAAGAGTTGAGTAACGAACAAGCAACCCCTTTATATAGCGAAGGTGTTTTTGAATTTATGTTTAAAAAATTAGACGATATTGATTCAGATTTCAGTAATGAAATGTTGACATCATTAAAAACAGAAATCTTAAAACGAAATAAAGAAGTAGTATCTTTGATGAAAATTCTGTAAAACTTACCAATCTCCCGAGATGATAATTTTTGATGATATTACATATGCTTCGAAACCCAATCTATGCCTATGCAAAAGATATAATGAGTCGATTGTTTGCAATTCCAGGAGATGAAAATCATGTGTCTTCGTCCGGGTCTGAGGATTGAATTTGCAAACCGATAACATTGGTTATGGAATTTAAAAAAGTCTATAGCTTCCATGAGCAGTGAGATTCAAACAAAATTTATTATTTAAAAGAAAAACTTTTGAATGCTCTTAACCAACCTCTACCAGCAATGAGAGAGTTTTACCGGTGGCTGGTACATTTTCAACAAAATTAAGAAGTAAACTTCAGTTTCCATTCTTGATAGCTTTGGTATTCTTGAAATATTATTTTCATAATGAATAATAAATATTAATTATTATTAATAATATAAATAATAAAACTATATTAATTTTATATACTCTCTTTTTCTTGAATTAATATCGAATAAAACGAACTTAAAAACTCAAATATTTTGGTATTTTTTTTTCTAAATTTCAGAATTGGCAAATATCTGAATATTATCAGGATATCCGGATATTTCATGTCTAAGCTATTTGATATCCGGATACCAGAAAGTCCGTATAATTAAAATCTCTTGTGCAAACATATTTCATAAATATAATCTGTAGATCAAAATGATTATTAGTTCAGTGTACATCTGTTGAAAATTTCAATGACCGCAAGAAGCCTTAACCCACTATTTCAACAATATAAATACAAAAATAATAGATTAGTATACTCTCATTTGCTTCAATATTGCTCCTTGTTTTAAATTAAAATTTTTCCATCCTTGCAAATCGAATATCCTTATTTAAAGGATTCAAAATTTATCAAATATACAACATTGCAAAATTTTTACTTTTATTTTACAAATTTAATTAGTTAACTATAACTCAGAACATCAGATACAGATACTTGAGCATATATGAGTTACAATGTTATTTAACAAATATTAAATATTTTGTAAATAAATTAAATTTGAAGTGAAAAGTTTTTCATATATTATTTTTAGAATGCAATTATAATTTGAATTTATTGGTGACATTATTAAATCTCTGTTATTAAAATTTTCACAAAATGTCACAAAATTTGAATTTTACAATTAAATTTAAATATATATCTAACTTTATCTAGATATCATTTGAATTCGTATAGAACTTTAATAAAAAAAATCATTCAGAATGTGTGTTTATAATTGGTGTTAAAGTTGAAAATTATAATTTTAAAAGAGTTTAAATGGAATTTGTATAGCAATTATTTTAAGGTTGATGCTCTCTTTTTGAAAAATCATATTTTCGCTTTAATAAAAACATGTCTAATTAAAGAACCACCAATAGTAATAATAAATTATAACAAATTATAATTTTCAAATCTGGCTACGGTATAGTATGAAGTGATGAATTAGAATTCGAATTTAAATTTTTTATATTATCAATTTGAAATTAATTAGAATTTTTAATATATTAGAATTATAAATTATTTAATCCACTTCAATTTATTATTTAGGTCTTCACTTAAAAGAAAGAAACTTGTTTAGGTACGGAGAAATTGTAGAATGTAATTTTTAACAAAAATTGTTGTTGTTTCTTATATAAAAAATATGCAAGGATATTTAATTTTTTTTTTTTGTTTTAAATTAAACTTCTATTCTGTGCCTTTAATATACAAACTTAAAACTATTTTAGCTTATAAAAAGCTAACGGCTTTAATGGAACTAGTTACTATTAACATTAAAATTAATTATAAATTTTTTTGTGAATTCTAATTGCTTAATAATTTGTTTTTTGTACATTCATAATTATTATTGTATGCTTATATACTACTTTCTTATATGTATATTGTAAAAATAAGACTGAAAAAATCAATATTATGTCTTATTATTTTAAATAAAACCTAACACCTAGCTAACCTAACTTAACCTAATAATTAACCCTATCTAAACTAACTTAAACTAATTCTTAAACCTAGAATGTACTTGTTTAATACCTATTTACTAATTGAATGTGCTTTCTAACCATCAATATGCTCGTTTAATATTTTTCTCTCTGTCTAGTATGGACATATCAAATTGAAGATTATCTCCGTTACTGTTGCCCAGTTCATATTCTATCGCTTTACATGTGGCCCGTCTACTATAGTGATATAGTAGGGAGACATGATTTTGGTTTTGAATAAAACCATTTTGATCAAGAAATATAAAATGCTCAGGGGCTATGAATCCTGTACGCAAAGTTTTTTTTATGTACTCTTTATTGTGGTAAAATATATGAGATATTAAACCGTTTTCTGGAGTATTTTGTGCTCTTACATAATGTTTTCGAACGAGATTTATCGTAAAATTGTCGATTCTGTTTATGTTTGATTCCTTGTACAAATATTTATTTGAATTAAAATGTTTGTAATCAGATTCGGGCTTGCGGTTTTATTAACTCTTATGAACTTTTTTTCAAACTTACGGATTTTTTCCATTAAACCCGTGCTGATATTATACCATACAGGTATCCCATATACACAAGTGTTGGCCTAATTAATGTTTGATAGCAAATTACTTTTACCTTATTGCTTATGTTTTTGTTCTAAAAAAGTTTTTTTACTGCCATGAAGGATTTGTTACTTTCAAAAATAGTGTATTTTACATACTCCGAGTAATTCAAAGTTAAGATGTAGAAGAACTCCAAAATATTTAACGATTTTTTTGTTAGCTAGAGGTAAGTTATTTGGCGATTTAATAACAAAGCTTTTCCAATTTTTTTTAATGTTTGAACTTGTTTTGTCAACTGTGTTACGAAACAACACGGTTTCACATTTAGTAAAGTTCACTTTTAATATCCATACCTTGCAATAGTCGGAAATAGCTAGTATTAAACATTTGTTGCACTTTGTGTTGTATGGTACTTACTGTCCTATTAGCGGAGTACACTATAATATCATTAGCGAAAGCTAGCGTGTACGAATTACCTTTTACATTGTTTAATAAATTTAACAAGTCTGCTATATAAATTGAAAATAGTGTCGGGGCATTAACAGTACCATGTAGCAACCCGTTTTCAATAGAAAATGTATTATTTATTGTATTATGTTCAACCTGAATTACAAATTTGTTTTTATATAGCATGCTTTGTATAAGGGCAGTTAACTGGAATGGATAGTAATATTTATGTAACAATTTATATATTAACCCATCCAACCACACCGAATTGAATGCTTTTTCTAAATCAATTAGGCCTGCTCGGATATTTAATAAATTCTGAATTAAGATATCCTAGAGATCAATATTTGAATTGCATATTTTTAGGTTTGTTTTATTTTTGTTTTACTTGTTTTTATTTGTTTTTTTTTTTTGTAATATTTTATTTTGTAATTTAGAAAATGTAGATGTCAACACTTTAAAAAACAATCTTTTTTTTTGTTAAAGGACATTTAAAAAAGTCCTAGATATAAAAAATGATTTATTTCAAACGAAATTAACAACGAACCCAAGCATTCGTAGTACTTCAATGTTAAGTTAAAGTCTAATCAATAGGGCTTATAATAAGGTTATATATTCTAAAAAATAAAAACATTAAATAATATTAAGAAGTTCATATTATTAAATAAGCTGACATGCTAAAATTTATCGAATATCGAATCTCTTGCTGGAGGGAAAGATGACCAACAAAACAATCTGTGTTGCATAACTAATCTTGACAAGATTTTACTAAAAACTATTCTATAAACTATAATATATATGGCCTGTACAGTCCGACAAGTAAATAAGTAGCTCCAAGTGGATAAGGGTATGCCCGAAAACTATTTTAAGAAAACATTGTATCATGCATGAGTAGTTTTGAATCAACCCTTTTGTCTATAACCAAAAAAGATACGTTCCAGATCAATAACCAGCATACCCGGGTATGCAATACATTTTGCATGAAAAATAAATATAATATTTTGTTGCCAAATGTTTCACAACATTTTTTCAAAGTAATGCTGCCGCTTTGATGAAAATATTATTTCGGGGAATTCTCGTTCAGTTTTTTCTATCTAGAAATGTTTGACGTGTAATTAAGCTTAGTTTTGCTGAACCGCTTGTCGTAAAAGGTATGGCCTAGAACTATTTTCAAGGGTGGTTTTTTACTTCTCTGAAACTAGCTGAACTTTTGATGTTATGGATCTGAATTTAGTAGATACTCTCAGAAAAAATAAGTCATTTATCCCAGAAGGCTTTCTAAGTTGTATCGAAAAAGAAGTATATTCAAGTATGTATATGTTTCCATATAAAGAAAGAGAAGCCTTGTTTTCATAAATGCAAACCTGCAATCAATCTGCATGTTCTGAATTTATGAACACACTTGTCAGATTTCCTGAATGCTGCTCATAAATGCAGACTCAAAATTTACTGGGCGTCAACTTGGCAGAATAAATTTTTAATATGCATAAAATTTTTTGCAGTAGTTTTCTTTGTTGTTTTCAGTATTTTAGTTTTTGTTTTGTTATTTAAAAAAAATGTTATTTTCAAAATGGCAGTATTAATGAACAGAAACTTTGCAGAAATGTCAAGTAAATGTAGAATATAGGTAGAATTTGTATTCATTATTGCAAAGTACGCCAACTGGTGGCAAACTTGTTGTTAGTTTGCAGCATTTATGAATACACCCAAGATTACATTGTGTTCATTTGTACCAAAAAGAAAAAAACGGTATAATGATTAGCAGTTTACATAATGAGCTAACAGTATTTGGTCCAAAACTTAAGCCAGAAATTACTTTATATTATCTTCAAAACGACCAAATACTGTCTGAACTCACTTCGAAACAATAAACGAATAGATCTACCTTTTGACTTAATTTTATAATACTATTGGTATTTGTAGTCTTCCTGCTTGTATAATACATACAGAAAATAATCCATGAAATACAATCGAAACATGTAATCGAAGTAAATTTCTTCAAGATTTGAGACATCAATTAGAAACTATCGCCCGACAATACCTAAAATTTCAATGAATTTGAATGCATAACTTAGAAATTATCTTGAATGAAAATTGAAATAATACATACCCGGCTATGTGGTTATAGACATTTAAGATTAATACAACATATTTCAATCATATATTTTTTTGTATACAGAAGACTAAGAACTTACTATAGTACTACACTATAAATGTCCAATAAATTCTTAATAAATCATTCAATAAATATTTAAATAAATTAAATTTGAGAATTGTTACCAAAAAACACACCTATTTAGTAGGAAGAGTCATCAGTACATTAGTAAACTCATAATCAAAACAAACATTGTCAATTGACATGGCGTGGTTGTTAAATCATCAGAGATTATTAGTCTAGTACTTAAAAGGGCCTTGGATTAGAGTATGGATGTTTAAATTGATTTGGAATACAATTTTTGGTTATCACCAAAATAAAATGTAATTATGATATTATGAAGACGTAGTTGCTATGCAATAGATGCAGTTTTCCATATTTAAATAACTATATAAAAGTTAATATTTTACAACAGTGTTACTCTACAATTGTTTTTTCACATATTTAAAATTAGTAGATGTACCAAATATTTTTCAGAAAACTGAATAGTGTATGTGGTGATTATATTTTATTTTTTTTTTTAAACACAGCCAAAGCACTATATAGGTAACACTATCTTTTTATTGATTGGTAAGAAATCAATATGGATTGTCTAAGAAAGAAAAGGCAAGAAAAGGCTAGAAAAGAAAAGGAAAAATTTGTCTTCTGCCATCTAGTAATCTCTACGGTGTAGCGATGAGCACATGCTGCCCTTCATGTTTCACAAATATATCAAGTTTGTATCTTAAAAGCAATCATGGTAGGGTGTACATCCTATAGTTTTGGATTAATAAAAATAGTAAAAAAAAATTTAGTGCTCCATCATCTTCTGTTTTTACCTCCCAGACTCAAATTAGAAGTGTGTAAGAGACTAATTTTTGTAATTTTTCAATTTTTTAGAAGTTTTTTTGATTTTTCTATACTAGACTATACTAAAACCGTTCATAAACAGTTAGAGTATTTAATTATCTATCCTGTTTTATTTCATAGGGTGATATATCTATAGTTTGCTTGTGACATTACAACGAAGGAAACGAATAAAAAAAATAAAACTAAAATTTTAAATAATATCGTGATTTTTAAAGATAAATTTTTTCTCAAGTAACATAAATCAAGAGATTAACATTTTCAAACTTATATATGATTCGTTAATATTATGGTAATTTTTGGTGGTTATTATAATATACTTACTTATGGTTAAAATAATTTTCAACATTAAATTTTTAAATTATAAAACATTATTTTAATCTTTAAATAAATTTACTTAATAATGTCCGTTTTCTTTATCTACTTTTTATCATACCTATTTTGATAATTCAAAATTTTACAAGGTCATAACATAATCCTTTAAATTGTTTGTATATTTATCATAGTCCTTAAACATTCTAGAATGAAAATTTTGTATTTGATACCGCAAAAATTATTCTCACACAACACAACGTCTTAATTTCAAATTAAGTAAATTAGATTATGATGAAATTCTATAAGACACACTTTAACCAAGGTTTATCTTTGTCAATTGTAACACCACAATACCACAGGATTTGATTTTCTTAATTCATTCTTATTTTTAGAATAATATACTTGAAAAAATATGAATTTCGATCCTGAATAACCTTAGGATCAAAACATGTAACAATACAAATCAAAAGAAAATTGATACGAATAAAGTTTTAGGTGTATTAACAAAGTATTTTTGAGGTCACACAACCCAATGAAAAAGATTTTGATCCAATTAAAAATATTATGATCCAAAAAAAAATCGTATTTTTAAAGCTAAAATTAAATGATTAGCTTTAAGTAATAGCCTTTGCTAATAAATGCTGCTATGTATGAAATATTAAATATTTTAGGAACTTAACTAAACTCAACAAAATTCGCTTAATTAAATCGAAACTAGATAATCATCAATTTAGCTTATTTCTGTTAATCAAACAATTTATTACAAACTTTACCATATTTATCACTTATTGTAATATAAATGTCCTTGTAACAGTATATCTTTATTCAAAATATTCAAAGGATATCTACTATCTTTTTTTGTATCTTAGAAAATTTAATATTATAAATTTGTAATCAAATGTATCTCAAGTATATTAAATATATTTCATAAAATACTAAAACTACTGAACACTCTCTCAAATCAATCCAAAAACTTAAGTTATATAAAATTATCTCTGCCGGCAGTACCTCAAGGATAACAAAACGATTGTGATATGCCACCACGAAATAGTTATAAACCAGGATACTCTATCATTTGGAAATAGCTGTTATACCTACCTGAAAAAACTACAAATAGAAAAATGTATCACGTGGGAATAATGATTATGCCATTGCGAAACAACTGCATGCAGAAAACTTAATCATTTGGAAGTCTTCGAATCCACTTCATTATGTTTTATTTTAAAAAAGAATCACTTGTTTTACTACAGATTAACTTATTGTTGTTACTAAAATAATTTTGAGTAAGCAAAAAATTTCAAATCATATAAGAGACCTTAAACACATAAAATCTTTCGAAATCCAATCAACTCTGCTTTATGCAATATTTATTCAATTTCATTATCTTCAAAAATAAACCTCGTTAATATCTCAAGACAAAAAAAAAAAAAATTTTTAAATTAAAATTTCGACCAAAAATATGCCTTGAGAAAGCCTAATCTAGACAAAGAAAATAAGTTAATAACAATTTATATGAATATATGGTTATAGCTTTACAGATTTGTCAAAATAAATAATATAAAAAAAAAATTCAAAATTTGGAAAAATTAGTGCTACGAAACCTGCTTGCTGACTCTTGACACATATAAGAAAAAAATATAATTAATGAACTCTCAGCATACAATAAAATATAAATATTGTAATACAACAATTTTTGTTCTACACAATAATTCATTTACAGCATCTCATTAATGATGAAACCAAAATTGTTTGACCGAGAAAATCCAGTCAGAATGTTTAAAAAATCCAAAACATATTCCCTTCATGATTAATTTATATAGATATCAAATTTAAATGTTTTACTATCAATTATATTCAAGCGCTCCCTACTATAATTACCCATTTGCCTACTCTTTACCTACCCTCACAATTATATTTGGTGCAATAACCATTTTGTCCAACACGAAAATGAAATTTAATTTGCATTTACAATCAAATCAACTTTCAATTCAATTTTCCAACAAAAATTGAACTCATTCAAATATAATTTGGTAAAAAAATAAAATATCACAAAAACTCATTAGAAATATCAACATTAAAAATAACACCACTTAATCGAAATTTTATTGAAAACAAAATGAAAAAAAAAAAATAAAATAAAATTAATCAATTAATCAATAGGTTATTGAAATCTAGTAATACCAAAATATTCCAAAAATAAAACCACTACTAATAAAAAAAAAAAAAACTAAAACATTCAAAGTTATGATTATTAATTCATTTAACAAAATAAAACATTTTTTATTATTTTTACTAATTTCAAAAATAAACTATTTACTTATATATTTTTTCACATTTACTTCATTATTTTTATTATTATTTTATTTTATTATTTTTTTTTTTTTTTTATTATTAAATAATATTCATTTTCTCTTTCTATAATTTTTAAACATTTTATTTTCAAACATTTTCATTTTATTATTATTATTATTATTATTATTCTTATTTTTTACAATATTTATTCAAAATTGTACATATTATTATTTTTTTTTTTAATTATAATATTTAAATTTATTAATAACAATAATAATAATAATAATAATCCGTTAATAAACGAATAAAAAATAAAAATAAAATAAAAATAATATCGTTTTTTCTCTTTTATTCCGTTATTATTTTTTTTCCGTTATTAACAGTATACCTCCATTTTAGATCATATCCGAATAACAACTGAAAATTTTATTTTTAAATTATTCCTCTTTTATAGAAATTATGAATGGTTCCTAAATGGAATTGCGGGCCGCTAATATTTTAATTTTTTGTATTTGTATTGGTTTATGTATTTTCTTTTCACATATGTTCTTATTTTGTTTTTCAATTTTTTGGCGGTACAAATTTATTACAGTAAAATGTAAACATTAAAATTGCGCATGTTTATTTAATATCGAAAAAGAAAAATAAATCAACAGGAATATATAAAAATTAATTCGAAATGTCAAAATAAGGAAGAAGTTTTTTTATTAATGAATGCCATGTGTGTGTTTGTGTGTGTGTGTTAGAATATTAGGTGAAAAGGAACCAAAACCCACAAACGTTTGTAATGAATTGACACATGATAAGACGTGTGGATGTGTATGTGTGTGTAGTTTATATAAATATTTCGAAATCTAATTTGAATTTTCTATTATATTTTACTGTTATATTTGTATTAAATTATTACCGTTATATTACTGTTAATACATTTTATTAATTTTATAATGCTTTAAGCAGGGTGTTTTCTATGTTCAGTGCATTTCTATATATGCCATTGTTTAAAATTTTTTCAACAAGGATTTTTAGTGTTACTACAACACAATTCTTGTGGAGAAATTTTTGTATGGAGCTAAATTTTAACTTCGAATGTTATCCAAAATATTGACGTTTAATGGAAATGTTTGTTAAAAGGAAAAATTTGTCTCCCATTCATCTCATAGTCACCGTTGAAATTGATAATGATTTGTGATGTTTGTTGAAATAAAAAAAAAACATAAATTTAGTAAGTTATTTATTTATTTATTTATACTATTTAGCTCACACAGTTTACAATTTAGTATTAATTAATTAAAATACAATTAAATTCACTTTGTTACAAAAATAACAAAATTCCAAATACAAAAATAGTAATATTATTTTGTTTTTAATATAAATTAAAAAGGTTTAGATACTAAAATCTTTAGATACTGATAAATTTATCCCATACTTATATTTATTACTAACTATTAACATTCTATTAATAGGTTCATATTTGTTCTGTGTAATGTTAATGTATTTGTATTGATGATAATTTTATTTAAAGTTGAAGGGTTTCTCCTACCGCCTTTAATAATTTCAAAAATAAATAAAACATACGCAGTGCAAACCTTAAAAAAATTTTTTGAACAGCTTCAATTCTTTGTATATGTGAATTATAAAGTAGAGACCAGACCTCAGGGACCATCAGGGAACATTAGTATTGTATACTGACAATTCAATTAAACAATAAAGAAATAACTACGATCGAAGATAAATCGTATAAAATGAGTCCTCAGAGTCCATATTCACTCAAGCTAAGATTCTACAAGCAAACATTGCTTTACAAGCTGAACTTCACGTTCTTGAACCATGTGTGTACGAACAGATCAACATTCTCGCTGGCAAAAAAGCGGTTATACTTGTTCTAAATTCGTACGCCATCACCACAAAATTAATATATAACGGTGTCATAAAACTAAAAATCCTACCGAAAGTATAAAAAGTCACACTAATTTTGAAACCAAGGCATCGCAGGAAATCAAACTACATACTATCTTTTGAGGAGAATACGATCGGCAATAATTTTTTCTGAGCACTATTCATTCTACGCACTATTCTTTAGCACAGCAAACTTCAGATTAAAATGTCTTTGGAGACAAAACTGCGGACCAAAAAAATAAAATAAAATAACTTATAGGTTTTAACAGAAACAAGGTACGTATTATAGAAGTAACAAAAAGTGGTCAGTGCATAGTGAAGAAATAACCTGACCAGAAATAACGTATGCAGAATATGTGACATAAAGAAAGAATCCTTTGAAAATCTGTTTTTCGAATGCGAGGGTTTTGATCAAAGTTGACTTCACTCTCAAAGCAGCATTCGCCGAACAATGTGAACTACAAAACCATTGAAAAATATTCTTGAGTCTTGCTATGAGAATCGCAATAATCACAAAATTATATTTGTGACTGCGGTTATTGACATTAATACCTAACCCTTACCCCCACATTTTATGATAAAAATTGTAAGCATGAGGAAGCAATTTAGTCTCTTTCACTTATTTTTTCTTTTTTGTTTAGTATCGGTTTGACTTTAGGGACTTCGGCTGTAACTTCCTAAAATGCTTACAATTTGTAAAGCATTAAGAAATCATTTGTTAAGATCCCAAACTTGGATTAGATTAGACAGATTTTATGCCAAAGTTGATAACAAACTTTCATATCACCACGTCTGTTACGCTTCTTTTAAAATCTCGGTTAGTCTAACTTATTTCTTTTAATCATTTTTTTAATGCATTGAATCTGAGTCGTTCACAAGTTTATTGAATTATATTATATTTCTTAGGCACTATAAACACAAACACAATCTGTCAAAGGAAGTGTTAGCCTTCTTTCAAAGCCACATTTGATAATATTGTTAAATTATGTCAATATCATCTTAAGGAGAATGATGTATAACTCAATTATACATCCCACAAATATTGTTGTGTAAAATTGCAGTACCTTAACGAAAACGACTCACGAAAAGGTGATTCTACCTAAGTTACTGTGAAGAACATAAAAAAAAAATATAAATTTAGCTTTTTATCAGCAAATACATAGAAATGTAACTATATAGAAATAAATCTTTAAATGACAGTAGCGACAGTATCGAACAGAATGGGAAAAATCGAATATTTGCTTTTAATATTTGCTAACTATTCGGAATTAGGAATTGTATAACAACTTATACCCCTATATCCCAAAAAGCGCTTGATTGTGGAATCCATGATGATTGATGATACAGAAAAATAAATTTAATTCTTATAACTCTTGTATTCCATCCAGATTTCCCAGAAGTAAATTCGTATTAAATAAATATATTCAAAGCAGTAAATTTTCCCATTAATTTTTCTCATTTTTTTTTGTTTTGATTTTAGTGATCGTCCTTCAATTTTTAATATCCAAAAATTTATCTACCAAAATTTTTGAAATAAACTGATTAGATTACATTCGCTATAAATACATTATAGCAGTTAAACATTAGTTTTTGGTAAAAAATATATATATATATATATATACATATATTCAATTTACTTTATTACATTACTATAACTTTATATATATATATATATATTTTTTGTTTGTTTTATGTTCAAGGAAGACCTTTAAAAAGGATAATATTATCCTTCATCAAAATTTATTTTACCACAGAAAATCATATATGCCAACTGCCAACTCATACCAAATTGAATACAATGCAGTACGATACTAACTGTCATAGTAATAGTTCCCCTGACCTTCTTCTTTACTTATTTTGATATTTCCTGATGAAAAGATGAACAGTTTCTTTGTTTCAGGAACCTCTTGTTTATTTAAAACGCTATATAAGAACTCATCAAATTTAAGAAATATAAACATAAAAAATTATATTCATCCTCGTAGCTATATACTGCGATATTACGCGTTTCAATGAATTTTTTTTGTTGTTCATTTATTTTTTTAACTTCAGTACAATGTGAAGCATAACATGACCTCTGTTTTCAGTAATAAGACAATAAAATAAAAAAAATAAAAAACAAAAAAAAAAACTAAAATGTCCAGAAGATATATTTCAAACAATGTTCAGAAAATTGGTATAAAAACAAAAATAAAAGTGAAAACGAAAAAAGCATTGAAAATCCTTGAAGTTAGTTTTAGCATGATGACGTTGGGAATGAGTTAGTTTTATAAAAAAAACGTGTTAATAAAAATTAAGGATTCACTTACAAAAAAAAACATGTACGAAATGTTGGTTTATTATTTTAATGCGTTGTTAATTTCTGGAGTGTTGGAATATCTTTAAATGGTATTCGTTTAAAGTTGTTTTGCGGTTGTCAACAATCAAATTATAACATAGACAACTGGACGAAATCTTTGAATATGATTTTATGGACAAATTGAGCCACAAAAGACGTTGATTTCGAATTTGACTTTGAATAGAATTAATAATTTTAGATTTATCGCTGGGGCACATTAGTCACATTAAGCACATTAGGTACAATAGGCAGAATGATGTCAGAATCTCCGTCGTTCAACTTCGTTCAACTTTTCAGCTCAATTGGATCAATTAGCAAATTTACATTATAATAAACGATTGGCAAAAAGGCATTGTTTCTTTCAGATTTTTGCCTCTGTTTTGGGTTGAGCTTACATTCATATAAATTTAAAAAGTGCATACATGGTAGTTTTTAGGGCTCGCAATACCGGTATTAAACACATTTACATTCATAAATAAATACAAAAATATATTACGTCTTGTGGGTACATATTTTTCCATTAATACTTGTGACAACTTCGACTTATGTACTTATCAATCAACACAATCAACACTAGAGTGAATCGAAATTAACGGAAATAACGGAAATTAACGGAATTAACGGAACCTCATCAAAAAATTAAAGAAAGAAGAACATTATTCCAGCATGGTAAAATAACTAACCATATGGCAACAAAAGTAACATATTCTGAAATTTATCAAAAGTTCATATGGCCAGTCAAATAGCACAGTTCTTGAAAAGCATTTGTAAAGGAAATAAGAAAATAGTAGATGAGGGAAAAAATGATGATGATATATTGAAATTATTGAGAACGAAAAAGACGAACATGAATTCAAACCCATTCCACCCCATATTGCTTTACAAGAAAAGCTTGAAATGGCCATTAGTAATCGTCCATTAAACGATTTAGACAAAATAAAAGCAAAACAGATTACCAGAAACTAGTAAGAAAAGAAATCAGCTATATTGAAGCAAAATGGGTTCGTGGGAAATATTTAGAGTTATTATATAATTATTTGTTGACCATTCTTCCAACAAGTGTTGAGAGCGAACGTGCCTTTTCTGTAGCTGGAATGATTTGCACGAAAATACGTTCGTCAGTGAATGATGAAACATTAGATGTTATAGCATTTTTGAGAGTTTACTGATGAAATCTAGTCGATGCTAATCGATGAAAAGAAGACTAATACTTTTTGATAGATAAAAAAAATAATGTAAAAATAAAAAATGAATTGTGATTTGAGTTAATTTTATTTCATTTATTTTAATAAAAATGTAATGTTTTTTTTTTATTTAAAAAAAAAGTGTTGGTCTTTTATTTCTATTTGTGATAGTCCCAAGCTGCCCAAAAACCATATTTTTTTCCAAAATGTTAGCCCTTAAAAATACTGGTATTACCGGTATTATCGGTATTAGCGTTTTGACAATACCGAAATACCGGTTTTGAAAAATGATCCGATATGGCGAGCCCTAGTAATTTTTCTGCTAATTAAAATTTACTAAAAAAAATATCTTGAGTTGAACTAACGATATGTGGAATTTATTGGGTTCGACTCCTACACTATTAAGAGGCACGTGCAGTTGCGGCTCTTCCTCGTGAATTACCACTATCTCTGAAAAATAAAAAATAATTTTGAAATTATATTTATTAGCTACCACTATAAAATTAGCAAGGGGAAGATTACTCTATGCTTAGCAATATACATGCAGGAGTACCACAAGGGAGCATTCTGGGTCCGATTCTATATTTACTCTACACCAGTGAATATACCAGAACTAGAAGATGCAACAATGGCACTTTCGCAGATGATACTGCGGTATTAGCGGTTGGTAATAATGTAAACGAAGCAAAAAATAAATTGCAACAAGCAAACAATAAAATCTCTTTATGGTGCAAAAGATGGAGAATTAAATTAAACGAATCCAAATCCACACATGTTGATATTACAAATAAAATAATAGAGTCGCCCATAGCGGTCACAATAAACAATGTCATCATACCACATCAAAATTCAGCAAAATATCTTGGTATGACACTTGAAGCAAAGCTCAGATGGAAAGAACATGTCAAGAACAAAAGACAAGAGTTAGAACTGAAATACAACCAGCTGTATTGGCTAATTGGGCGGACATCATCACTTTCAACATATAACAAAATTTTGATTTACTGACAGTCAAAACTTTGTTAGACGTGTTGAACGGACGAAACCGTTCGAACTGTGTTAGGAAAAAATCTTTTATCTCTCAATAATTCTCTAATGGGATTTTGATTGATCAAAAATATCTGAAGTAATAGAGCCAAAACTGTATTAATGGTTAGTCTTAAAAACTAATTTTAATTTTAACAAAAGGATGGGAGTTTTTAGTGCATTAAAGTCGACACAGTCCTTCACTTCGTTGTCTGATAAATAGATTCGGAAGAAAACAAACTATATTCATGGACGTGGACACAAAAAACAACATATATTGATTGAATATTAATTGAATGTTGACTAAATATTGACTGAATGTTCATTTATAGCTCGGCCTATAGCTTAGCAAATGACAAAAAATACCCAATCGAAAAGAATAGGTTGTACCTTCGCTGAAAAAATATTTCAACTTTCATAACCAATTGAGAAGAATTTAATCGAGATTGCAATCGCTATAAAATAATATGTAAAGAGTCAGAATCATAAGAACTGCATTTGAAAAGATGATTGATAATCTAAAAAATGTATTAAACTTATTGAAATTACCAATGATTTCTCTTAGTTACAATCTGAGGAGTAAACTTGTAGTGGCGTTATGTACTTAAAATCAGCCACACTAAATTAATTTTAAGTTAAGTAGGTAAGGAAGTAGAATTAAGAAATTTAAATGAGTGTCATACTATTCTATTATAGCTCGGATAACAGAACAAAACATACATTTTATTATTTTCTACATCAAAATAAGCATTACCTACTAGCTTTACTAGTTCCAATAAAATGAATTTCGGATAAGGCACATAGACAAAATGACTAATACATTTTATAGATTAGAGTCTAATTCCAATTACAATTGGCATAAGAAAAGACACCCTCATGATGATGTCGTCGGTTGGAAAGTGTTTCTATTATTCAAAAAAAAAGTATTGACATTTATGTTTTTTGCCCATTTTGCTTCAAAATAGTTGATTTCTTTTCTTACTAGTTTCTGGTAATCTGTTTTGCTTTTATTTTGGCTAAATCGTTTAATAATCGGCTTACTAATGGTCATCTCAAGCTTTTCTTGTAAAGCAATATGGGCTGGACGATTGAATTCATGTTCGTCTTCTTCCCAACCCGGCAAGAAAAATTATCTCAATACAAAAATAAAACTGAAATGTCAACACTTTTTTTTAAATAAAGTGAATTATTTAATTATTTTTTTCAGATGATCGTGCATGCCACTACAAACTAAACCATAGTTTTGCCATCGTTGGATTATACCAAAGAACTGTCGGGTTTAACAGATGACATTTAGAATTTATTTATGTATTTTTATTCACAATATGAATTTGGTATGGTTTGAGAGAAATTTATAAATTTACACTACTGCTTCCAAATACTAAATTATTTTTTTATTGAGTTTCGTTTCGAATTTCAATATCTAGACAAAATCATCTTATTTCATATTTTAATGTAATTTGAAGCTTGTCATAAAGATTTTTTTCATATTATAATCCTTATTATTTGTAATTTTGTTTTAACCAAAATTCTAACCTTGACCAAATCATTGTCCAAAATGACTTTATCATAAACATGAATGAATTGAAACTAAGTAAATATTATGTATGTGTGTGTGTGCATATTGTTAATCTAAAACGATTTTAGACAATAATAAAGAAAAATGAGATGTAAATATAGAGTAATATATACATGATAACATACAGGGTGTGTTACTTATATTCTTATTTTTTTTATTCGAATTTATTTGAGATCTATTATAATTGTAGATATTAATTTAACTAATTAATTTAAATAATAATATATATATGTAGATATTTAACTAATAAACCATGATATGCGGTGGAACATTAATTAATACCTTTTTTTAAACTAAATATTAAACATTGACCTCTGCTTTTACTTGTAGGGGTTCCTACGGGGCTTCTTTATTTTACTCTATTCACGGCTACTTTTTTATAATTATTAAGATAAATGTTGGACTTGTTTCATACAATAATCGTGTTAGATGCCGATGAAGTTTTTTTTTTTTCTAAACTTTTGTTTTGATAATATGTACAATCTTGTTCTATCCTTAACCTACAAAAGAAAGTTAACAAAACAGGTTCTTCTGATTTTAAAATTTTTAACATTTATAAAGAGATTTTTTTTATATTAAATTAATAGGCTTCTTATAATATACACTGAAAAAAAACACTAGGTATTATTGACAAAATTCTGCGTTAAAATAACAAAAACTAGGTAAATATAACGTCAACAAAAATTATGAGTTAATTTGACAAAAATTATGAGTTAATATGACTCCGTTCTGACTATCTCATTTATTCCCAATTGTTTGAAAAGTTTAAAGCCCTACTTGACAGAAATTATAAGTCTTATCTTATCAGAATGAAGTCATGTATTTTCTCTGATCCGAAAAAGTTTCATGAATTTATCAATACTAAACGTAAAACTGATGGATATCCTGCAACTTTAAATTATTTGGGAAGATCTTCTAATGATCCGACTACTATTGCGAATCTTTTTGCATCCTTTTTTTCCTCTACTTTTTCAAGAAATTACTTCACTCCTGATGAAACCTATTTTAGCAATCTGAATGACTTCTCTCAGAGTAATCAAGTTATTACCTTTGAAATCAAAAACATTTTTATAACTGCGGAACTATTGTTGAAACATATTTCATTATTAAAAGACGATTTTTCTTCCGGCCCTGACGGTATTCCTCCGATTCTTCTTAAGGAATGCATGATTAACTTATTGCATCCCATTTCTTTTCTGTTTAATTTATCCCTTCAATCGGGCATTTTCCCCTGTTTATGGAAAAAGTCTTACATTATTCCAGTTCATAAAAAAGGCTCCAGAAATGAATGCACCAATTATAGGCCCATCGCCAAGCTCTCGTGTATTCCTAAACTTTTTGAGCGTATGATATATGATTTCTTATATGATTATTGTAAACGTTTTATTTGTGTTGAGCAACACGGTTTCCAAAGAGGTAGGTCAAGAACTACCAATATGGTTGACTTTGTCTCCCAGGCAATGACCTCAATGGAGAATGGTTCTCAAGTTGACACCATTTTTACTGACATAAGTAAAGCATTTGACAAAATTCCTCATAGTATCATATTACTCAAGCACAAAATTATAGGTTTTTCACCGCATAGCCTTAACTGGCTTGAGTCTTACCTCTCTTCTCGGGAATACTCAGTTTTATTTAAAACTGCGATTTCTGACCAATATTCAGCGTATTCTGGTGTTCCTCAAGGTAGTCATATAGGACCCCTTAGTTTTATAGTTTCAACAATTGATGCTCCTAAAGTGATAACTTTTTCTAAACTTCTTAGTTTTGCTGATGACTCAAAGCTTTTTACTCCTATATCTTCCTCATCGGATTGCTTAAAGTTACAAAACGATTTTAACAATTTCGCTTCTTGGTGTTCAAAAAATGGACTTGAATTGAACACTTCTAAATGCCAAGTCATTACCTTTTCTAGGAAAAATTCCATTCGGACAATTTGGTTCAGCTACCAACTAAATGGCTGTCAGCTTTCAAGAGTGAATTCTATTATAGACCTCGGGTTAACGCTTGACACTAAACTGAGCTTTAAGCTACATTATGATAAGATAGTGAGCAAAGCAAATTCTTCTTTAGGTTTCATTAAACGTTGGTGTAAAGAATTTTATGACCCCTACCTCACGAAACATCTTTATGTTACTTATGTAAGGCCTACCCTTGAATATGCCAGTCAAGTGTGGTCTCCACATTACTTGACTGACATTAACCGAATTGAATCGGTTCAACGAAAGTTCTTACGTTTCGCTTTGAGTAACTTTTCGTGGAATGATCCATTGCGGCTTCCACCTTATTACCACCGTCTTAAACTCATTGACTTACAGTCGTTGTCTGATCGTCGAATAATTGCAGATATCTCTTTTATTCACCAGATCCTTTCGGGTGTAACGCTAGCCCCTGAAATTTCAAATTATTTGGTTGCAAGATCCAATCGGAATAATCTCAGAACCGTTGAGTTGTTCCACATTCCCTTCCACCCTACCGAATATGGTAGATTCGAGCCAATCACTAGAATGCTCCGTGAAGTAAATTCTAACTCTAGTTCTTTTGATCGTCAACTAAGTGTTTTAACAATTAAAAAACGATTACGTCTTAATGTACGTTCAACTGAGACTAACTAACAACTGTTGTTCTTTTTAGCTTTGATATTTTTTTGGCCTAACTTTTTGAAGTGTTTTTATTAAATGTATAGCTATTAACGTAGGTATTAATTTATGACTTTTTACCCTTCTACTAACAGCATGTACCTGGTTTAGTTTATTTTTAAATTTTTTAATCAAAGGTGGCGGTGTTTTACTAACCCTACTGGATGATGAGTTATTGCACAATTAAATAAAGCAAGCTTTCGTCTAGTAATAGACGTCTGATGTGCTTGCTCTAAGCATAAATCTGACAGTATAAATACAAATTTTTTTTCATTCTGTAAATATGACAAACAGTGTTGTCTTTATAACAATTTAAATCTGTAGAAATGACAAAACGAAATTTCTTAATATGACGAAATAAATTTTCATTATGCTAAAATTTTTCGTCAATGTAATAAAATAATATGTTGAAATAAAAATAATATTTTGTTGATTGGAGAAAATAATATATCAATATAAATAAAGTTTTTATTAAATCAACAATTTTGTTTTGTTAAAATAACCTCTATTCAGTTGTCGAAATAACAGAATCATTTTGTCATTAGGATATGTGGCTAGTATCAGATCAACAATATTTTTTTGTCGAGTTAACAGAATTATTTTGTTAATAGGGTATTGTATGCATATACAAATAAATAACTTAGAGATTAATTTATCATCAAAAAATGTTAAAACCAAAATAGGGGCTACTCCATATAGAGCATTTCTAACTTAAAAATAACTTGTTTGATATTTTATTATAATATTTGTTACTGCTTTATTTTGATTATAAACGAATCTGTAACTTATTTGTTTGTATGTATATGCATACAGTACCCTTATAGTACAAGTTAAATGTGGAATCATATCTTATATTAAAAAAACAAGGCAGCCCTTATAAACCCTATATAATATATGTGCGTCTGAAAAATAAATGCATGATATTATTACAGTTAGAAATAAAACAGTAATAGTCTTGTTAATTAACAATTAATTTATTTTATAGCATTTCTATTATTTGAAAACAAAAAAAAATTAAATTCATTATTACAATCAAAAATTTAAAATAAAGTTAAAAAAATAAAATTTTATTCAAAATTATACAAATAAAGTTCAAAATATTTAAAAAATGTTCAGACTTCAGCTTTTGATTGTTCCAGCTCTTTGGTTCATACTGTTTTTTCAAATTATTTATTTAATAAAATAGTAAAATTTATTTGTTTGCTTCTTCAAATTATTTCCTATTTTTAATAAATGTTTTATTTGCAAAATCAAATAAGACTAACCAAATTCATTAATAACGCACTTTAAATAATTCACTAGTTCTATTAAAATACATAAGTAAATAAATTTTAGCTGTAAATATTTCATATTGTTTAGTTTTTTAACTTAATTCTAATAATATCTTTTTTTTAATTCTTCAAAATAATTTTTTTTATTTCATTTTTTTTTTTTTGAATTGATAATTATCTTTTTTTTAATTTAATTTTTCAAATGTCTTTTTTTATTTAGCTCTTCACTTTTTTTTAATTAAACTCTTTAATAAGCAAATTCAAAAACGCAACTTCACATAAAACCGCACCTTTACTTTTATATTTTCAACTCAAATTGTTGAAAAAAAATTGTTGTTTGAATAAAAATTGTTTTCCAACAACAAAATTCTTTTGTTAATCTGACTATGACAGCATCAAAAATTATAATAATAATTTTCTTATTAACAAAATAGATATAGTAGAATTCACAAAAATTTATTAATTGCAATGAACTGCATAGTAAAAATTTTGGTCAAATTAAGGTAAATTTTGTCAAATATACAAATATTGATTTAAAACGGTTTTTTGTCAGGATAACAAAATTTTAGTCATTTGAATAAAAATTATTATTTTTTTTTGTCAATTTTACAAACTTAATTTTCTATTTTACAAATTATAAATTTTGGAAAAATTATAAAAAAGTATTTACAAATTAACAAAAAATTGTATAGACATGTTGTGTTTCATATTATCCCTATCGATATTGCCTGGATTGTATTCAACTTTTTTACATGAAATAGTATAGGGACATGATTTTGGTTTTGAATATAACCATTTTTGTCTAAAAAGATGAATTGCTTCAGCAGAATTTACATACTATTGCTAAAATCGACTCCTCCGTCATTTTTTCCTCCTTAATTTTGGGAATGTATTCATATATACATATATAACAAAAAAAAACAACAAAAATTGGAACTCAACATCATTTCATATTGTATCATTTATACTATCTTATACAAGAGACAAGAAATGTGAATCAAAATTTAAAATTGAGTGTAGTTAGAATCCAAACCGATACATTTGCGTTGAAGTCAATTTTGAGAAAAATGCAAAAAACGTTTTCTTTGTTATTTTAATTAATTTATACTATTTTAAAGTTATTTTATCAAAGAATAATTGAATTAAATATTATTTGTATTGAAATATTAAAAACAAAATGAATATTTAAGCTTATATACAAGTATCAATTTTGCAAATGATTCACTTCGCTGCATCTATTTGCAAATGTTTGATTTTGTTACCACTGCATGTGCATAAGGCTTATTTTGTTGCAACTATCATCATGTTTGATAAAATAAAAAAATTAGGAATCAAAAATAAAATAATTCATTCAATTTGTTAAAAAATTAATTTTTTAATTTATATTCTAAAAAACAGAAATGCTCAGTAATTCAGTTTGAACGAATTGGTAACACATTGTTGGTTTTAAATCAAATTCTATATGAAGAATCATCTAAAAAAAAATAAAAAAAAATAAAATTAATCGTCCTTCTAGAGCTAAATTCTTAAATCTATACTATCTTCAAAAAAGTATCAAATTCATCGGCATCAGCAATGTTATCATTATTTAAATAATTATTATTCACGGCAAAAATCCCTTTTGTAAAATTTTAATTTGTTTTTGTCTGTCCAGAATTGTTTAAAATGCTGTAAACATTTCTTTACACTGTAAACATTTAGAGCACTGATCTGTTGAAGGCATTTTAAAAGTAGGTGATGTTGAAATTAGTCCGGAAAATATTTTGAAAGAACCACTGTTTTACTTGCTTTATGATTCTCATTATCTTTAATACATAGAGTACATGCGATCTGAGGACAATACCCTGGAAGATATTTTCAATTAGTAGATTTAGAGCGGCAGTAGTGTGTATCATGAACATACAATTTTTTTATAAAGTTTTTAACAGCCTCTTTTCGAGATGCAGAAGCTTCCGATTTTCGATCATCGCCTCGGGTTTCCTTTGGTATTGTCTCAATTGTAATGAAACGTTTACATATTCTACGAACTCGGCCTTTTCCTATTTGCAAAATATTTATGAAAGCTGATAAACAAACCCGAGCAGATGATAAACTTTTATGACATAATTTTTTGGTACTTTTTCTTAGCCAGAAGTTTTTCTAGGTGTATAGGTTTGTATGCAGTCAATAATAAATGCGTCTTCACTCTAATAAATGCATCTGACTAATAAATGCACTTCTATACTTTTAAACTAAAACTCGCTCCAAAACTAATATCAGATAGCTAAACAGTAAATTAATTTGAAAATAGTACTATGGGTTTATATGTATTTTAGTACTGCAAAAGACTGATTTTGTTGCAATATTTTGTTTACATGTAAATGTTACGTTTTGATTCAACTGAAAATTGCAAATGTATTAGTTTTGATTCAACTATCGTTTTTCAAATTCGTTTTTCTAATTGAAAAATAGATTTTGAAACAAATTTAATAATAAATAACATTAAAGTTCACTCAAAAGAATGTTATCCAATCATTAGTTAAATTTTTTTTAAAAATGCAAATGTATCGGTTTTGATTCTACTACACTCAATTGTAAAAAGCTCAAATTTCAACTCAAAATTTGATTTGACTCACGGTTGAGCAAAATATTATAAACTGAATCTACGAGCTAGTTCAACAACTTGTTTATTTAGCTCAACTGTGAGTTAGCTCAAAATTTGAGCTGAGTATGAGTTTAATTGGGGATTTGAGTTAGCTCTTTTGCAACCCGTATATCGACGATATACAAAAATTTTTCTTTCTGTGTACAAATTTCATTAGAACATTTAAATATCATTACGTTCAAATTTCATTAGAACGTTTAAATATCATTCCGATCAAATTTCATTGTAGCTCCACAAATTCGTTAAATGAATGTAAAATATGAAAAAAATAAGTATTGAGTTGATAGTTCTAAAATAAAATTATATTATTCCGAAAGCAACAATAATATCAAATATTTTTTTCACATAAAATCGTGTCTGTAATTCAATCTGTTGTAACGCTAATACTGTATTTTGATAGAAATTAATTACCCGTTGAGCTATCCCGGCCCTAAAATATTTACCTAATATTAACTAATAAATTTTTAAATATAAAACCAATTCCGTAATCCACTAGTACTGTATGATAGTTTAGAAAAACGGGTATGTTTTCGATAGAGCAGGCCCAATTGTAACTTAAGAGAAACAGGTCCAAAACTATTAAATTTTTGAATATTTCAATTTTCTTTGATTTGTTGAAGAAGAAAATGTTGTTTCTAATTTCAAAGCTAAAATTTAATTCTAGAAATTTTTTTTACCTACTTCTATAATGGACCACTCTATATCAATTGTATGATCTGTACAATACAATAATATAGATATATATTAATATATATAATATATATATAATACATACAGTATATGATATCCTTTTATTAAGTTAAGTGAAAGAAAATATCATTTACGCATCATAAACATTTTGTGGCCCGCCATAATAATCGATTTTTAAATGCGATTTTCATGGTCAATTTTTTATTTTTGTTTTTGGTGTTGATTTGTTGAAAGTAAATGGTGTGTTTTTTTGCTGATTAGGGATGTCTTTTTTTTGTTTTTGCTTGTTTTGGGATTATTGCGAAATTGAGTAGAATTTTTATTAATATTAAAAAACAAAATTAAATTATTTTTAGAAAACCATATATCAAATTAGACTTGGATGATTCTAGTACACACTAAATTTGTATTTGTGACTAATTTTTTCGATTCAGATTGATTTAGAAATCCTATTCAAAATTAAATTGCAATTTTAAAGCACAATAATTGATAACAGGATGTAGAATTCGACTTGGTGAAGTATTTTGATGTGTAAATAAAATTTAAATTCACATGACCCAGAAAAATTGTATAAATTATTTTAAATTTAAATGCTGATGTTGTAAAATTTTTATTTTCTTTAAATTTAAAAAAACTAATTTTAAATTGAAGCAAATAATCAATGATTTTATCATCAGTGATGTTTTAAATATCAATAACGCTGTTTTGCTTCAGGATCATAAAAAAAATTTTTATTAAATTTTTAAAACGATAAAAAATAAAATATTGACTGTGAATATTTTTGTCATTTGAAGTCTCCATAAAATGATAGAGATGATAAGTATATTTTTTTTATTATACTGACACAACTTCAGTGAAATGATTTTCTTTGGAATGAAGTGTTATACATAACATCATTGGGTCCAGCTATAAAATTCTTATAATTTGAATTTTTATTAAATTATTTTAATATCAGTTGCAGTATCTATGGAGCTGTTGTCTAAATTTTTGTTGAAAAATATCTAGAAAATTATTTATATTTTATTTTTATCTTTAACTCATATAAGCACTAACAAAGTTACTAAAATTCATTAAAAATTCATCCAAAGGCGAAGACCGAAACCTTTTTTTTACATTTACTGATATTTATTTTTTTTTTTTAAAATTTGGCTTACTCTGACTTCTTGTACTTAGCGGTTTTAATGTGAGCAATAATGAAATATTGAGGACTAAATGTTTGGTTTAAATATGGTCAGCAATCAAATCAATAAATGCATGTACCATTAGCAGGTCTTAACTGATATATTATATTATAGTTTAACTTTTGATTTCCCCATTTTCATCTTGCCATATATCATACATTCCATACATTCATGCTTGATAAACTAAATGAGGAGTTCATGGTGTACCTATGGACTCAATACACACATATATGGTTTGTTTGAAAATGAAAAAAGAAGATCAATGAATATTAAACCGGACTTCTTATATAATGATATCAAACTTATTTGACCTCTGAAGAGCTTGGGTGATAAATTATGCATCTCCATCTAATGGGATTTCATTAGGGATGGTATGTTTATATGTGTGCTGCTTGACCTACTCTTATAGCATTACTACCACGTGAGTCGGACCCCAAATCAGAAAATACTTTTTAGAACAAATAAATAAAAAATTTTTAGAAGGTATCCAAAATCAAGATAAGTGAAGAAAACTGTTCAAGTATATTATCAGCAAATGCGATCTGGAAATATTATCAAATGTAGAAGATCCGTGTTTAAATAAATAGGAGTTTAAGAAACAAAAAATTGGCACACTTGTACCGAAGTAGTCCATTGTGATAACCAGAAATCGATTAACATTTAAAGAATTGATGATTGCATATTAATGATGGTATAAAAACGATATATTTTAATCTAAAATCTGAATTAAACAGGATTATATGTGGAATATAGAATCAAGCAGGTTATGTATTATGTATGTATTATATTCATTTATATTCATTATATATAATTTGTATTCATTAAATATATTCATTATATTCACCACCACGAACGGTCATTACTCATTGGACAAAGTGTAATTCTTACTTAGATGTATGTACTCCAGATAACTGCATAGAATGAAAGTAGAGCTTCCAGAGGGAATAATGCCATTGTTAAGTAAGTATATCAAAGACAAAAATTAATATTAGGGGTTCTATATTGTAGTTCACTTCATTTAATCAATTGATTTTAAATCACATTGGAACATATAATCATTCTATAATGAACTTCAAATATGTACAAAGAAAGGAATTAGCTTTACTAGAGAGCGCAATATTTTAGTATGTACATTAAAAACAGAATTGATTTTAGGGGTCCCATAGTGTAATTATCACCTTATTCAATATATCAATTAATCGATTCTATCATAAACTACAAATATTTACAAAAAACTAAAGGCCAGAAGGAGTAATGAAAATTTTAAGTACGTCAAAAAAAGAACCTCATTCAATCAAACTGATTTCATACTGAAACGAACGGTAATCATTCTCTCATCTATTTCAAGTTTTTTATTCTACCTCCTCCAGATTTAGACTCCAGTCCACTCCACGTTATTTATCGACCTAATCATTTCTTGATAATTTTTTTTTTTTTATATTCAATGGTTTTTCTATAAGTCTTATCCCATACAATTATACTCAAATGATGATCTAGAGAATAATAATTTTTTGTAATAAAAAATTTATATTTTAATTACAAGTGTTAGTGCATTCCAATAAAAAAGGACTCACAAGGATATTTACAAAAAAAAAAAAAATGAAATAAAATTTTGATTACAAAAACAAATTTTCTTCCGTTTTTGATTGATTTCGACTCTTGTTCATTGTATTTTCTTATTGTTGTTTTTGTGAAGCAATAAAAAAATAAATTTCATTTTTCGGATTTATGAGAAATTAAAAACAAAAAAAAAAACAAATAATTCAAATAACGAATTTGATTTGAAATCAAATATAATAAAAATTATATTTAGAATTATGGCCAATAGAATTAATTGTTCACACTGGCTTAAGAGGTTTTAAATTTTGCTTTATTTTGATTACAGTAATCTGCAAAATGAGATCTGTACAAGATATTAAAAATATTAAATGAAATTTTGCAAAGAAATGAAATAGTAAAGAAAATACTGCTGCCCCTTAATATATGCAATTTTTATTATAGAAAATAAACCGATTCTTATCATTATTTTGAGAAATTATAATTATAAAATTTATGACTGTTCTTCAGACAATGCCATAACACTTTTAAAATTATTATCAATTTTTTTTTTAAATTGCCATAAAAAATTTTATGTTTTTTTATTTAATTTTTTATTTAAATTTTTATTTGGGTCAATGTATATGTAAAAGAGGATTGAATTCGACTATTTAGATAAATAGGAGGTTATGTTCAACTATTATTAACTTACTTGCAACCTATAATACACTAAATAATACAAGATTACATTAACTATAAAACTGCTTCTTTAGTAGACTTGTTACACCTCCTATAATAAATTAGATAACTCAACTGTGTCTCAATCCGATATCTGCATGTAAGAGTTTTGAACGGTGCAAATAAAATTTGAATAACATTTTTTAATTCTTAACTTAACTTCATAACTTACGCTGTACGGGTCTCAAACAATTAATATCAATTAAATAATGTAGGACTACAATTTCTGACATGTTCCACACTAGGCCCATTTAACAAACCTATTTGTTATTATTTTTATAGTCAAAAATACTGTGCAATGTATGATTTTTATTCACTATAAATACTTACAGCTTCTATTTTGGGTATGAAATCACTATCAAAATCTCCATCTCGAAATCCCCAAATATATCTTCCAAAGACAAAATCCCCAATGACAAAATTCCTATTGACAAAATCCCTAAAAACAAAACCCCTATTTTTGAACCAGAAGTACTTATTAAAGAGAGCAAATAAAAACCATATTAATCGCAGCTCCGTAGAATGCCTGAGCAAGAAGACAGACCAAGATATAAAGATGTTGAGATGCAGTGGAGAACAACTGTCGAAAAATTTGAGTTAGCAAATTAAGAATGGTAGCCCAAGGCAGATTAGAATTGAAAATTATTGCAAATGAGGTCAAATGGCTACCATTAGCAGCAGCATCAATAGATTGAGCTATTTCTATCTAGTACTCTTTGTATCATAATAAATGACAAAAAATAATTGAGAGTATAATCTGGTAACAAATTAAATAATTTTTTTTTTTTTGAGTGGATTGGTGGGAATCTTTATAGACACAATGAGTCTCGTAGCTTCCATGGTGTGCCAGATTTTTACTGACTAAACCACGTAGTAGTTGAGTGGCCTCGATGTTAACATGACCCTCCAGACGAGCTATATGCTTTGTTGCATATCTTTTTATTTCATTTTCTATGCAAGAAATTTTTAGATCTTTGGGCAAGACACTGTTGCGAACATACCAAAGGGCATTTACCATGTTGCGCAAGACTTTATTTTGGAATTTTTGCATACAAAGTACATGTGTTCGTTTGGCACATCCCCATATTTGTATGCCGTACAACCATATCGGTTTGATTATCTGATTATATAACAAAATCTTGTTATGTATAGGTAATTTAGAATTTCGACCTAAGAGCCAGTACATTTCTCTATATTTATTTTCAAGCTTAAATTTTTTTCTTTTTAACGTGCTCTTTCCATCTAAGTTTGACATCCAATGTCATTCCTAGGTATTTAACATTGTTTTCTTGGAGTATATTTACCCCATTCAGATTTACCGATGGTTGATTTTCTAATTTTTTATTTGTAAAATTTACATGTACTGATTTTAACTCATTGAGTTTAATTTTCCATTTCTTTGTCCAGAGGAATAGCTTGTCGCTTGCTCCTTTGCAATTTATTTGTAGCCTCATCATTATTTGATCCTACTGCCATCAACGCAGTATCGTCAGCGAATGTAGCTACAGTTATATTTTCCATTTGTGGTAAATCATTGGTGTAGAGCAAATACAGTATGGGACCCAGAATACTACCTTGAGGCACACCCGTTTTAATATCTCTAATAGTAGAATACTCTTCGTCTTGTTTTATTCTGAATAGTTTGTTTTCTAGATATGATGAGAGTATATCTACGTATTGTTAAAAAAAAAAAAATAATAATACAAAATTTAAAAAGAATGAATTCCTTTCTTGGCTAATTTTTAGTTTGTTTCTTTGCATCTTTTCAGCTACTAATTTTAATAATGACTGAACTGATATTCTATATCATACAACTACTTCTGATATATTCTTTTAATGAACACGCATTCAGCCGATTTACAATGAACAATATTTATTTTTATTTTGTCCATTTCTTCATCAAATTCAATCTCCCGAATTCCATTCGAACCAACTAAATTTATCTTAGCTCTAACATCAATTCATATTTCTTTTTTTTATCCTTACTTTGTATTTTGTTTTTATTAGTATAAATTTGTTCTCTAAACTCCCTATTTATCTTGATTTTTATTATCCTAAATCAAATGAAAAAGAAAAACAAAAAATTAATGTAGGTGAGAAAATAAATAAAAAATGTAGGTATATCACCTTTCTAATTTTCTTATTTCTTAAAAAAACTTCACTTACCTGTGAAAAACAAAAAAAAAACAAATTTTCTGTTTTGTTTTTATCAAAAAAGAAATTTAGAAAAGGACGATTACAACTTTTGTTTCATTTTAAAAATTAAAAAATGTTTGCTTGTGTTCGAAAATTCTGAATGTAGAAAATAAAGCCAAGTAAAAAAATTTTTTTTCTTTTTACATTTCAACTCTTTTTGTTTTTTTTTTTTTTGATTATTTAGGATAATATCATTCTAATTAATTAAAATACATGAAAAGATTTTCACAGTAATTGTAAATATGAATGGATGAGAAGTAGTGGCCTTCTCAAAATTTTATACAAAAAAAAAAAAAAAAACTAATTGAAATGTAAAAACTTTTATTTATCTTTTTGCTCACACAGTCTCGAATGTATTTTTTGTTCAAATTTTTGATTAAATATTTATCTTTAAATATTTAAATTACTGTTTGGGGATCACATGTTTCTTAGAAATGAAAAGATATAAAAAAAAATTTTAATGTACTTAGTGATAATTTTCGCTGTCATGTAAAATGTTACATCTTTAGAAACAATGTAAACGATAGGAATGACATCAAAATAAATTGTTATGGAAATTTTGTTTATCTTTTGGCACTTGAATACACAAAGATTTTATTTGATTTAGCGTTTGGATGTTTTAGAAGATGATCTAGTCGCAATAGACACATCAATAACATTGCATTTACATGGAATTTCATTTTGATTTGATATTTAGCCTTCTTCATGATTTGCAAATAAATTAACTATTTCTCTTTTTTTTCTTCTGAATTGAATTGAAATGATTTTTTTTTGTTAGACTCTGAACCTATTTTTTCCCAATTAACCCTCTTCTTAAGAAGTTGATATCAAACAATTTTTACAATTTTGCTATTTTGAATTCTTGAGAAATTGATATTCAATATTTGGTCCATCTTTTGGGTGATTTCAATTTTACTACTTTGCATTCGAGAGATATACACCCATATTCTCTTAGACCCATCGTTGACGAGAAGAAAAAATTCATCTCGTCTCGTCTCGCTGAATATGCCTTTCTGTTAGACACTGTAAGCTGCGCGATAGAACATTTTATTTGTTGGTAGTGCTGATCATTTTTTACTGTCAACCAAAATTATTGGTATATAAACGAAATATGGTTTATAGAATTTTTGGAAAGTATTAGTTGGGTTTAGTTTTAAAATATTTTTTAAATGAAAAATGTATATAAATATATTTATGTTTTAAATATTTTTTAGTTTAGCACATTACATAAACAGTAGTAAAACAGTAATAGTAAAGATGGTTTTTTTTTTCAAAACAAACACAATTTTAATAATAATTTTTTATTTTTTTTTTTTTTTAATATTCATTTATTTAGTATTAAATACTATTTAATTATAATTGAAAAATTTTAAATTAAAGCTTATGTTTAAGTTCGGTAAAAAAATGAAAATGAATTTGAAAATTTAATTAAGAAAAAATGAGCAAAATAATTACATCGGAAATTTTACGTTTGAGCTGACAAAATATATTGTGTAACTTTAAATTTGAATTTATTGTAGTTCCTTTCCAGTTTCAGATCTGTGGGTAATTCATTAAACATCTTTAGACCACCATACATTAATTGATTTTTCGCAATTTCACTTCTAAAGAAATCTAGTCTGAAGTTGAATATATTTCTTAATCTATAATGCTGAACATCTTGAACATATATGAGTTTGGAACTAAGATAATTCGGTAACAATCTATTTTTCATCTTAAATACAAAAAGTAGTACATGTAGACGAAGTCTTTGCCTTATGATGAGCCATTTTAACGTTTTTAACATAAAATCAATTGAGGTATACCTATTGCATTTGAGTATGGTTCTCATTCCCCGGTTTTGTAGTTTTTGTAATCTTACAAATGCTGTAATAGTTGCACAATACTCAAAATGGGGCTTAATCATAGTACTTATAATAGACAACTTATTTCTTATTCGACTTAAAAACTCATGCACATAAATTCGCCGTGTTCTTTGAAATTTAATTTATTGTCTATTACTAGACCCAAATATTTGATATGCTCAACTATTTCAATAATATTTTGATCAATTATGATATCATAATTACATTCACCATTTATAACCATGGCTTTAGTTTTGGTAATGTTAAGGCTCAGTTTGTTGTTTTTGAACCATTCAGCTAATTTTTTAAGGTCCGAGTTGATTTTCCGAACACATTCTTCTACAAAATCATCCATTACAAAGATCAACATATCATCTGCAAACAAGGATATTTGCACAAAATCTACAACCTTCTCAATATCATTTATGTATAACAAAAAAAGTAAAACACCCAGCACTGAACCTTGTGGTACCGCAATTGAAATATCTTTATAGTTTGAGAACTGATTGTTGACCTTAGTTCTTTGATATCTCTTGAGCAAATATGATTGAAACCACTTATTTTCATTTCCCCTTATGCCATAACTTTCCATTTGTTGTAATAAAATTTGGTGATCGACTGTTTCAAATGCTCGTCTTAGGTCAAGAAATACCGCAACTACTAATTTTTTATCATTTTTTGCTAATTTCCAGTTTGATATGACTAAATTTAATGATGACTCACAACTATGTTTTTCCCGAAAACCAGATTGATTTTCTGATATTAGATTATTTTTTTCCAAATAATCTTCTAGCTTTTTGTTCAATAATTTTAGCTTCAGTTAGAATCATATTTATTGGTAGAAATTCATTGCATTTAATTGTGCCTTTTACCTTTGAAACTGGTATGACTGTTGATTTTTTCCATTTATCAGGGAAAACTGCCGTTTCTAACGATTGATTTATTAAATCGATTAGATAGGGCCCAACTAAATCAAGATTATCTAAAAATACTTTTTTATTAACTAAATTTATGTCTTTTTTATTGTTCATGGATTTTATGATAGTTTTGAATGCAAAAAAAATAATGAAAAATTGTTTATTAATCTTTACTTAACTATTTTATCTATTCAATTTATTTATTTAATTCAATTTTTTGATAAAAAAACACAAAATACTTTGACGAGATAAAAAATGGCTTTCTCGTCTCGTCAAAGGTCTAACAGAATACAAAACTATCTCGTCAGAGATATTCTCAAGCGATCTCGCGAAATGGGTCTGACATAATATGGGTGATAATTGCTTCAACCTCGTCTCCTGCTTTTGGTTCATTTATTTTATTTGGTTCATTTGTTAATTATGTGCCTAAAAGTGTGTCTGAAGCGAACACATATGTTTTGTAAATTTTTGGTTTCGGTACTTGATTAATATATACTTGTTTCCCCATCTTAAGCATCTAGTGACTCTCGCCGCTTTGTTGATTCACCGATTTGTATTGGATGTAGTTTTTGTATTGCGATGTAGTTTACTCGTCGATGAATACTAACGATGTTGCTAAGCTTAATATTATTTTCAATTCATGTATCAGGTATGTCACAAATCGTCGCAGATATGATAGGATATCTGATGTCTCTAAATGTATACTAGACTGCACATTCAAAAATTATTTAAATTTTAAATATATCTGATTTTGTTTAATGTAATATGAAATAAATTATTTAAATGAAAATGTCAAAAAGTAAATGAATTTCAACTATACATACATCACTAGTAGTTTTATCTACTACTGTATAGAGTTATTCAGCTTACAACAACCTAATTTAAGATCTTTTAAACAATTTTTGTTTAGCTTTAATTAATTAATTTTGTTGTAAATAAATAAGAATAAGAATAAAAAAAATTAAAAAAATTATACTGGGCTTCCTTCTCATATTTAGAAAAAACTTGATTTTGGTAGATGCTCGAGATCACTCTCAACAATAAATATTCCTCGTCATCAAAGTAGATGAAGACAACGATCTGCCCTTTTTTGTTAAAATAATATCCTTGTGGAATTCCCTTCCCATTGCTATAAGGCGATCATTTAGTAGACTATGCTTCAAGTATTTTAAAAGTTGATTGAAACCATCTGTAATTTGTTATAACATGTTGAATTTCATCCTCATAGTTATTTTATTTTAGTTATAGTTTTATTATAATTTGTAAATTTAATTTGTTTTTCTTTTACTTTTGAATTTTATTAGTTTTAGTATTGTTGTTATATACATTTACTTAGAATTTAGATTATACAAATTGTAGAGACTAATCGTCTCATTGTATATCGAATACACAGTATAAATAAATAAACAAATAAATAAATTTCTGATCATGCATAAAGTAAAACTCTACTGGCAAGTACTAAACGACAATCTGTACAACTGTTACATCGTTTACAGGCAACTTTCCCCTTATAGGTTTTTTTGACAACACGACAGAATTTGTCTTGTCCACCATATATGATCATCACTATATGATCAATTTTATTGATTTTAAATAGGATCGATGTAAAAGTTTTTGTACTCTATATTCTGATATAAGTAAAGCGTTATCAATAAAACATGCAATTTTTATCTCTACTTCGTTAGCTCTAAATCCATATTATACATAAATTAATAGAAATAAAATTGTATGTTACGATTATAGATAGTATTGAACTGACAAAAAACTAATCGTTATGATTTGATTGTTTAAAAACACTTCAGAATTTCAAAACCAGATCAAATATCTTCAAAAACGATGTTCGAGAGTTTATTTCACTGAATAAAATCAGCTTGTAATCGCAAATTAAGCACAAAAGTTTGCAGGTCAAATTTTTTTTAATCGGTCCACTGTTTAACCGTCATTGAGCAACTTGAACATGAAATGCAGTCTTGATTTATTTTTCAACTGTTATGCTTTTTAAATTTCTATGTAAATCGAATGAACAACGCATTTAAAATACAATCAAATTCATTCAGGTCTAATTTTTAAAGAAGTAAAGATTAATGAGGCCATCTACAGGTAAGCGATATCAAACTGAACATTTTTTAGGATGTATAATGAAACTAATAAACCTTTAATATTATTTTCACTTTATGTATGACTTCGTTTAATAACTTTAACCATGTAACTAAAAATTAATTTTGACCAAAATTTTCCAATAAAAAGTTGAATCTGCTTGTAATTGACTTTTAGTTAATTTATCAAACAAACGACCGAATGCAGTTTTTTCGGTTATCTATTGAATTTTATATCAGGGTATATCATGATCTATAGATACAGATTATTCCAAGTAGAAGACGAATTTGAAGAGAATGGCAACGAGTAGACAAATTCAAATCAACATTAACACTTTCGTTTTTAAAGCATCAATATTTGTTCTGTTATAGAGTACTTTTCTTTGCTTCACAGTAAATGTTGTTCGAAATTTATCAATAACTCAACGAAGCATTTGCTCAGATCGACGATTATGTCTTCTATATTTAAAATATTTTATAATTTTGACGAATAAATTTTGAAAATAATTTTTTGAAATTTTCTGCAAGATGTTATTAATGCGGTGTAAGTTTTTCTTTATGTTACGGTAAATGTAGTAAATCCGGTAAATATTGATAATAACCTCGTATTTTGGTAATAGTCATAAATAAACATAATTTATTATATTTACCGGTAATTATTAATAACTACCTGTATGGACTGGTAAATGCGTTATTAAAATTAAAACTATTTTTTTTAATTTTCTTATATTTGTTATTAAAATTATGACAAAAAAAAAACAAAATTTATATTTTTATGGTTAAATTAATCATGGCAAATATTTTTAAATGTCAAATAATGCCAATTTATTTTTAAAGTCGGGAGCTACCGCCCCCAAACTTATTTGTTGAAACCCTATTTTCGCAGACGCCAAGCTTTTAGTGAAATATAAATTCTCTTTTTGAAATATTTCAGTCTTTGGTTTCGACTTTTGAACCATAAGACCTATCCAAAACAAATTATATCAATTATTTATAATATTTATTACTTTTACCTAATATGGGTGAGAATTATTAATAATTACCGGTTTATATGATAAATTAAATAAATTCTGTCCAAATTGATCACTTTAACCTTTCTATTTGGTTATTATTAATAATGACCGGTTAATATTAACAATAACCAATTTATTACTTTTACCGCAACATATATATATGTGTTAATTCGTTAGATCTTATACTTAGTAATAAGCTAACAGATATTTATCTACAAAAGTTCCAACACCTCTATACATTGATTTAGGACATTTAAAATTTTAATGATCTCCTTTAATAAAATAAAGTGTAAAAAAATATAAAATGCGCTATCCTAAACGAAAGAAGATTTGAACTTTGAATGATTTATAACATTTTAATACACAAAATGAAATACTTGCTTTGCTAAATCTTTAAATTATTTTTATATTAAAAAAAACGGTCTCAGCGTGATTTTTTTTGTTTTATACTACACCATAAAATTCCCTACACTAAATTCACTTTCCATATTTGATGATGCTTTTAAATTGCAAACAGTTTCTAAGACATAATTTGTTTGTAAAATATTTTTCATCAAACTGTGTTATGAAATATTCCAATATGACTTAACTTTATTGAACATTAACGAAAATTGATTGCAAATAAACTTTTATTTATTTTTTTAGTATCACTAACTATATAATATGTACAGAAGTATATATTACGTACATATAGGGTATGTACACATTAATTGGTTATATATACAATAAGTATGAGTTTCTAGAAAGATCAGTTGTATTTTAATTTTAAATGAAAGCTCATTAGAAATTAGAATATCAAAATATAGCATCATAACCGTCCTCATAATATTAGAACTTGTCACAACATTTCAACAGTTTAATCATATTGAAATAAAACTTCATATCAGTAAAAACATCAAAGTGTGAGTCTAGTTTGTCACTTTTAGTCCATTTTAAAAATTAGAGTTTAAAATTTCAAATTTCAATACCAAAGATGAAATTATGGATATATAATAACATCCAACTCTGCCAGCTGACTGATGCTATATTAGATATACTAACCATGCGAACCATATGATAGTAGTAGTTAACATTTTTCCAAAAGACATAAACTTGTCATTTTCAATATGAAAATTAATTTTTGACAAATTTCGACGAATAATTTGGAAAAGAAGAGTAAAGTAGAGCTCCAAAACGACTTTATTCTATTTAAACAAAATCAAACATCTCCAGGATCATTTGAATATCTGTCGCATCTAAATTAAATACCAATTTTTTTTATTACTTGCTCATTCTCAATCATTGCTAACTCTCATAATAGCATTACAGCAGATAATTTATTATATAATTACAGACTAAACTATAAATAAAAACTAAAAATTTATCTCAATATTATTTTCCAATCTATAAACGATTTCTAAAGGGCGTTATAAATTGTATTTTTTTTTTTTTTACAATGACCTTGAACATTATATACTTTGTATCAATTTATAAACAATGTAACCAAAAATTTATTTTGTCACTAAATACCCTTATTTCCCTATGAAATATGACAATTTGATGATATAAATATTATTCTACGGTATTAACTATAGTCTAGGATAATAAAATTTATCCTTGATTTCTTATCTTTTTAGAGTTTCATATAAAAAAACAAAAAAACAATGATGACTAGCATGGCATGTTCATCAAGTTCATTGTCAAAAAATTATCACAATAAATTTTAATACAATTATTATTGTTCTTTTTTGACATTATTGATGAAAATATTTTTAAACATTTTTTTTAACGGTTTAATCCATTAATCAATCAAAGTTATTCATGTAATTTACAAATAAAAAAAAAAAAACTCATGACACAATGAAACTGGCAACAAAAGCGAGAACAGTTTTTTATTAATCAAATCTTTTGAATAAAAAAATTAATGCTTAAAGTGAAATCACAAAAACAAGTCAAATAAAAAAAAAAAAAAACAATTTTGTTTTTCTGAAAACGGTAACATTGTAACGGTAATAAGTTAATTTTTCATTGTCAGATTGTAATCGTAATACATAAAACAGAATATTATTAAGCAATTAACGGTAATTTATTATTACATAATAATATTATGTAATCAATCTTTATCGTTGCAATTTGGTATGAACTTGTGGTGACTTTCTTTGATTCTTGCATGTACCAATTTATTGTTTTTGTGTATATTTTTTTTTCTATTTTACTCTTCACTCCATTAACCACGATTAAAAAGCTTACCAGTAAAAGTACCAGTAAAAAAAATAATTAAATCGCATTTACTGGAATATTTTTAAGTAACAGTTTCAGTACGATTTACTAGTACTTAAATTTTCTTGAAACCAATATTGGTACCGGTGGCCAATAAACAAGGAAAAAAACTAGTATACATATATTGAAATTCATTTATAATTTTGCCGATTTCTGAACGAAAAATTAAATATAACAGCGTATTTCTAAACCTTCTAATCTTGCACTATCTAACGGAAAAAAACCTATTATCGTTTTCTTTTAATATAGAGCGTGGCTCATTTCGACATAAAAATCCTTGAAAAAGTTTTCTTAAATTTAAACTGGGTTACAGAAGTTATCCACTACATATAAATATCCACTACAGCTCCGAAGATATATTATGTTCGGAGCTGATATATTAATGTTGAATATTGTAGCACAATTTTGAGTCAAAATTACTGAAGTTAATGAAATTTAGACATAACTTTATCTGTCATGAAAGCCCATGTTTATACGAGGCAGAAATCTACCTTCATGTTCACACGTAAAAAAAACTGGTAGATTTCTACCCAACGAATTAGAATTAAATGGAAGTGAGTATCCCATGCAAAAATACAAACATTTTGTCCATATTTTTTTAGTACTTCTCTTTCTGTTTGGTTTCTTTATGTCAAAAAAAAAATTTTTTAGTATTAAGCCAATATAGTTTTTTTAAATAGAAAATTAGTAAAATCTTTGAGTATGAATAAAATAAAAGGTATCAAAATATAATCTTAATAAAAATAACAATGTTTTTTCAATTTAAACTTTCTTATACTTTATTACCGTATTCTATTATTACACAGAAAAGTATTGCTGTTAAATTATTTGAAAAAAAAAAAATCATTCATGTTTCTGAAATATTGAAAATGTAGCAGTAGTGTGTAATATATGGATATATGAAATTTTCAAAAAGTACGAATACTAGCAATGAAGTAGGAAAAAATAAAATTTTTTATTGTCAAATAAATATTAAAAAAAGTCAATAAAATTTTTGATTTTTATTACAAATTGTTAAAAAATTACAAATTTTAAGGAATTTTTTTTTTTAATTCTAATTCGTTGTTTCTACCATTGTTGCTGTCAGATTATTGAAATATCAAGATGGCCGGAATTGAAATTATTGGCAAAGAAATAAATAAATACATTTTTATTATTATTCTAGTGTCAATCCAAGATTATTATTATTTGTATAATTTATATTTTTTTATTTGATTAATATTCGATTCGAAAATTATATTGTCAACAACAATTTCCTTGTTTTTTGTGAATAAAAAATAATAAAAATATGTTGACACTGACATATTCCCAAAAAAGAAAATTTAAACGTCAAAAATTTACCCGTATAAACATGCATAAATATAGTAAAAGATAAAGTGGAAGAAAATGCAACTACAACTCCGTGTAATATAACCCATGTTGTTATCAAATGGTAGTTTAAAGTGTTAAACACAATAGAGCTACAAAATAGAATTACAAATTTCAGCTACAAGTCAAATCGCCTTCGTGCTCTGTGTATTTAATGCAAACGAACATGGTAAGAATACGGCTACAAGGTACCAGCTACCTAATCTTGTAGCTGTCTAAATAATATATTCGACAGATATGTGTATGTATATTAAATACATACATTTATGTTTTCTTATTATTATTTTTTCGAGTTTTCCAATTGGAATTAACAAATTTTGCAAAAATAATCAATCAAATAATCATTATAATATTGTTCTTTATTTCGAAATTAATAGATATTTCAAATATCTCTTATTTAGTAATGCTTTTTTTATTTTAATTTCATAATTGACAATTATTTGATTTTTGTTGTATCTTGTAGTGCAATTGTATTTGTTAGTCGCCTAATTTCGCATCGTATTTAATACTTTATTGATAATTAATATTGAAAGAAGTTGAATTGAATTGAATGAAAATTCATTTTTCAATTTTCAACATGCACACGAATATGCATATGCATTATATTTAAATTCAAGGTCGCGTGGCAACTGGCAACGCAATACCTTAATGTATATGTATGCATGTATAGCCATAGGAAGTACTGCCAGTTATGACAAATTGATAATTCAAAAGTAAAAAAATAATTGAAACAAAAGCACTAGAAACTTATCGAATAGTAAAAAGAGATTCCACCGATATTTCTTAATTTCATTAAGATTTCATTAAAGAAACAGTCTCTAAACATTATTTAAATAATAAAAACAAACTCTTATTTTAAATTTTTATCTATATTACGTACATACGCACATACAAAACATGCTCATCTTTCAATTATGTTTTTGTCAGAATTTCTCTATGCATTTCTTATTTTGTTTGTTTCCAAAATATTTTCACAAATTTTGCTCTATCGGTAAAATTTTGAACATAAAAATTATTTTTTAAAAATATTTTTACAAAACAAAAATAAAAAAAATGAACAGTGTTATAAAATATATAATTGGAGAAAGGAGTGATTTTGAATTTCCTATGAGCAAAATTGTATATATTATTATGTATATATAATTTGTATGTAATGTCTGCTAAGAATGAATTTAATTTATGTTTTTTGTGCATGTTCGCAATGGTGTTATACAAAATACAAGCTTTAGAGATTTAATGCATGTACAAAATACAAAACCCTATAAATTATTTTTTAATTATTTCTAATAAATATTCAATTTTATCAACCCACAGTATTTCCAATGATATTAACACATCGTGTTAAAACAAACAGCTTATTAATTGAGTATTCTAATTCGAAATACAATTTATTACGTGATTTTATCATCAATTAAGCTTATTAATTTCTCTACCAGAGTAATATAATTTACTTTATATTTAAAACAATGGAAGCACTGTTATTAAATCAAAACATGCTCACTTTTTTGACAGCTCACTCTATTTAAAACTTGACATTAGAAGTTTTTGTAATTTTTCGTTCGAAGAAGAAGCATTTCATAATTAAATTCAAAACAAAAAAAAAAAAGAGATTTCATTCAACTTTTTCTTCCTAAATTATCTTAATCCATATTTAAGTTGTAAATTGTTTTTAAGGATAGTTATTAATTGAGTAAAGTTATTAAATTTAAATAAATAAATCATGTCTCAAGATACAATTAAGAAAGTAAGTTAAAATAAACCCGCCTAATACATTTTTATTTTAAACAAAAAAAAAAATCTCGATGCTTGGTAAGCCAGCCAGCCATTCGTTTGTTCTTGGTGTGTAGAGTTGAAGTATGGTTATAAACCATGTGTTTAGTAAAAATTAGATTTAATTAGTATTCAAATATGAATTTTTTGTTAAATTTGTTACTTAAAACTAATTAAATAGTAATGTATTAAATTGAAAATTATTGAAAAGACTTAATATAATATGTACTTCAATTAGAAAACCAAATATTTTATACAAACGTATAAAGAAAAATTGACATTTGATATTCTCCTTTTAAAATGGCATTCCGCCAGGTGCTATTTTTTTTTTTTTTTTCTTTAATTATCACATAAAAGAACATGTCTAGAAGAATATATTTTATTATTTATTTTTGAATTTATTTTAAAATTTCATTTTTATAATTTTAGGTGCAAGACTACAAAGATAGCTTAATAAAAAAAGCTGAACACTTGATAACATATGGATTTCCAGAAAAAATAGTCGAATTAAATGATCTTTTGGCTACTCCAATGTTTTCTGATAGAAATTTTAGTGAAGTTCATCAAGATTTAAACATTCCTGTTCCTGATCCTATAGTACTTACAAATCATTGTGTCAATAATAATACTAATGATAATGAAGCAGGTTGTAGCTCAGAGCCATCATTAAAAAGGCCTAGAATTGATAACAACGATACTGCACATTTCATACCTGGAACAAAAGTAATGGCATTACCAAATGGAAGTGTACCATGTAATCAACCGCTGTGCGAAATGATTAAATTGGTTAAACCAATAATAAGAACATTAGTTGAAGATTGTAAGTTTAAAATTTATATTGGCAAACATTTTTTATTTAAATTTATTTTTAATTCAAAAATTTGTATACCTATATATTTTTAATTTTTTTTTTAGCAAATCTCCTAAAAATGTGGATATCATTTATGATACCGAAAATTGAAGATGGCAACAATTTTGGTGTATCAATTCAAGAGGATACATTAGCTGAAATACAAGCTGTTGAATCTGAAGCTGCTGCATTCTTTGATCAAATATCACGTTATTTTCTATCACGTGCTAAAGTTGTATCAAAAGTAGCAAAATATCCTCATATAGATGATTATCGTCGTGCCGTAAATGAATTGGACGAAAAGGAATATCTCAGCTTATGGTTAGTTGTATGTGAAGTAAGAAATCGTTATTCATCACTACATGACATTGTCATTAAAAATATTGAAAAACTTAAAAAACCGAGATCATCAAATGCTGAAAGTTTATATTAAAGTATATTAAAATATGTATCCATATATATATATACCTATATATACATATATAATTTAATAAAAAGGGAGAAGTAATAAAAATTAAGTAATTTAAAAAAAAAGTATCAAATATTCAGAAGATTTATTTATAACAATTAAGTAAATATCCCTATTTATATTTTTTATTACGATAATATAATAATCGATTAATAAAAATATGTAAAGAAATAGTATTTCAATTGATATTTAAAAAATGAATTTTTGTTTCCAGTAAAGCCAGTAAAAAATATAAAATTAAAAAAAAAAATAAATGACAAAAAACTAATATATTTAGTAATTATTAGCTATATTTCATTTGTCCATTGTAAATTTACTACTTTATTCAGAAATTTTGAGAAATTGCTCTTTTTTTTTTTTGTTTTTTTTTGTTTATCTAATATTCAGTTTGTTTTTTACTTTATAATATACTGTATTTAAATTATTTCACAAAATACAATTAATTATCATTTAATAAAAATTAAATTATAAATTAGGGATTTATTCATCTCTTTATACTATTCTTAATTTTTGAATTTGATTTTATTATAGTTTTGATAAACCATAAATACTTTGCTCCATCATTTGAATTCATCTAATAAAGTAAATTTATTATATAAAATTTTAAATAAAAGAAGACAGGCAATACTTTTTGAGAATCTTACAAAAAAACAATTGTTTTCTTAATAATTTTAAATAGTATATGGAACATTCTACAATGTTCTTCCACCTTAGAAATTTAATTTTCCTAATTATTTTCAAAATATTTCAATTTTAAATTTCTGATATTAAAAAATGTAAGCTTTATTAGCAAGAAACAATACAAAAGTAAAAAATATAAAATAAAATTAAGAAATGAAGGAAATTTTGTATGTGCATGTACATTTATGTATGCACATTGTAACATGAAAAATTACAATAGATTTAATAAAAATAAAAAAATTACCATAAAAAAAAACAAAAAAAAAAATTAAAAATTATAACAAAATTCTTTTTTTTTTTTATACATTTAGATGTCAGAACGTTTTTATTAAACTGATATAGAATAATGTACATATTTTGATATATTTTGAGAAATAGAATATAGAAAATGTTTAAATGTGACAATTTTCATACATACAGAATATTTGGAAGCAGGAAATTAATAAATTTGCTAAAATTTGTGACATTACAAATTATTCAATTTGCGAAAAATTAACATATTTAAAAAAAAAAAAATTAAGTTTAAATTAAATAAATTTTAGGAAATATTATTTTTAATATATAAAAACAAAATTAGAACAAAACAATTTAATCATAAAATTGAATGATTAAATATAAGAATTAAGCCAAATAACGTTTAACAATAAATAATGGTCACAGTTACAGTTAAAACAGTATCAGTAGTAGTATAATTTTGGGGACATGCAGGATATCTAGATTGATCAATGGTGTAGAATATTTTATAACAGATTTTTATAATTTTAATTAAATATTGAATATAAGTCAATACTATTTAGGTTCTTACTTAATGTAAATTTTATATAAAATGTATTACAAAACACAATACAATTTTATAAAATTTTTTAGATTATTATTTCTTTACACACAAGAAGAAGGTAAGTAGTCTGAGTGAGGATGATTAAATGAGTACAGCAGAATGTAGAGAAACCGAAAATACATTGATTCAAGTAATAATAGATATAATGGAATACATAATAATGAAAAAAAATTAATTATCTGCAATTTTCATTTAATTTAATTAAATATAAAGCAATAACACTATACTACGTAATGCCAATAAAAAAAATTTACATGAAGAAACAAAAAAAAAATGTATTAAAAAGTAACGTATTATTGTCCACTTTTCTGATTCTTTTGTCATAAAAGCAATATATACAAAAACAATATATGTAGATGACCGTCATACATATATGTGACTGTATGACATTATAAATAGCAGTCTGCTATGTAGCTTAAAATTATAGTAAATTTAACTCTTGGGATAATTGCACCTCGCATTCTAATGTCAAGGTTCCAATTAAAATAATATAAATGTTAACTTATTGATAAAATTATTTATCAATGCCAAATACTTTGAATTGGATAAGTGTTAATCGAGTAAAATTTTTATATTTTGATTTCAGTATTCCACAGCAAATTTATTTTATAAATAAATCGTCATATCGTATTTCTTGCATTTTAATAAAAACGGGTTGTCTTTCAATTGTTTTGTTTATTTTGTTGTTCTTCATCATATTCCTATTAATCCTATATGTTTTTTCACTCCTTCAAAATCCCTGTTGCCCTCCAAACAACATTAATTATTGTTAAAATATTAAATATAAAAATAATTTAATTAAGTACATACTAACTTTTAATAAAAGACTTAAATTAAAATCTAAAATTGACATTATTAAAAAACGTTAATTAACGACTTATATTTAAAAAAAAAAAAAAACGTTACACGATTACATGCATCTAAATTTATTTACTGCATGCTATTTGAATATTTGATGTGGTTTCAATATTAGTTGTGTTCAGTAGATTTAGAACAGAATCGGACAGAACAGTGGAAACTAATGAACACAAAAACATGTTATTTTTTACTCTAGAACGTTTTAGAACGTCCTAGAACAATTTACTGAACACAACAATTAATTTCACAAGTACCATAGAAAATATCGCTAATTCAAACATTCAAATTGTAATGTCGTAATGAATGGAAATATTAAAATCTAGCTGTTGTGACAGACTGACAGGACAGCTGGCGATAGTCGGTTGTAACTTGAACATTAATGCTCATTTTGAAGTTTTCAATTTCATTCTCATTTATTCTTTAATTTATTAACGGTAAATAATTTTCAATAGTTTTTAACGGAGCAGAAGAAATAATAGTACACATTTGTTGGTTGCAGATATATGACGATTATTACTTTACAAATAATTATTATTGATCTATTCTGAACAGCAGAATAAAAAAGTTGAGCTTGTACCTGTTATATTTATAAATACAATAATTCTGGATATCTGAAGCTGCCCAAGGTAACATCATCAATACAGCAAAATACAAAAATAAACTAAAAAGGATATAAAGAATTAGGTACAATCACAAAATGGAAATCGTCACAAATGCATACATATTATAGATCTCTAAAAGGAAGCAAATACAGTTATCATACCTATACTGCCTATACTCAAAAACGAAACAACAAAATATAACAGTGATAGTTTCAAAATTAAAATTTTACAAGCTGTACGACTAGAACATCTATTATAAACTATAGAAATAGGGCAGAATCAGCTGCTAAAAAAAGCACCGCCATTAATTTTTTTACTAATCAAAGACGAATTAAAACTACTAAAATGTAAATGAAAAAAAAAATCTGAACAGTATAGCAGGATAAAATATTTGAGCTTGTATCTGTTATATTTAAAAAAAAAAAAATGTAGGTATAACAATTCTGGATATCTGAAGGTACTCAATGTAACATCATCAAGACAGCACAAAATTCAAATTAAACTAAGGAAATAAAGAACTACAAAAAGGATATTTCGTAAGAAAATTTTATTTTTGTTAAGTAAATGGTAAATTTTGATGATTATATTATTGTATCTTGATTATATTATTGTTTTTCTAATATGTATTATACCTACATATATGTATATAATATACATATGTATTTTAATTATGTAAATCAAATTAAAATAATCGTAATTTTTTTTTTTTTTAATTTGACCAAATCAAAAACAATTTTTATTACCATAAAATTACATTTTGATAAAACTGTTATACAATGTTTGTGTAAGCATGAAACATGGAACAAATGAAACTATTGAAACTTGAAACGTTTATTATTAATCAAATACAACAACCAAATAAAAAATGGTTTTTGAGTAAAATTTATCCCAAAATTGATAATTACAGTTTCACAACGGCAATATTGTTTCGCTGACGAGTGACGGAATTGTATATGTGCAGATGTATGTATATATGTATGTCTCAAAATGTTATTATAATTTATATTACGGAATGAAGTAGAGTTTGAAGTTTATACAACAATTTGTTGTAAGTAAACTGTTATAATGTTATAAATGTTGAAATGGTTGAAATATTATAAAATTCGGTAAATAAACATTAAGGTATGTTTATAATTTACACAAATTGTTGAAGTATATTTTTCTTGCAGTAAATATACAAATTATATATGGTATAATACATAACAATTTAAAAAATAGAGTTGAAATTTCATATGTTTCATAATTTCGAATTCGAACAACCGTTAATACCTCAATAAAGTTTTTTTAAGATGCAAAGATCCTAGCAAAAAAATAGGCCTTTCGAATTTTCTAATTTTTTGTTCTTTTTGAATTTTAACATATTTGAATTTGATTTGTAAGGTAAAGTAAAACTTAAATTAATTATTTTGGACATGTCTTATGAAATAAAAACTATATGAAAAGTAATAATAAAAATAAAATTGTTTGCTTACCTTATCAGCAATTTTTTATAATTTTTTATTTCCATTTAAAAAAAACAAACGAACATTTAACAGAAAAATGATGCTGTCTTGATCTTATATAAATTAAATATTTGTATATTTTTTCGGGGACAATAATTTGACGCAGATAACTATGTTGGTTTCATCCGTAACAAGCTACTGTTGTTTTTAGGGTGTGTAAGACTAATTACATATATAACTCATTCCTCTGACACCAAATAGATCTTTTTTTTGACAATTTAAATTGATATTTGCTTTTCTTTGATTTATAAGTTTTGAATTGAGCTGTCATAAATTAGAAACATTTCGGGTTGGCGTAAAATTCCGAGACACAAACCAAGGAGAAATTTCAAATTAGTTAATAATTCTACTTTAAATTTATATATAAATTTCTGTTTCAATTAGAATTATTTATCTTATGGGATTCTACATCTTTACCGGCCTGTTAAACTCGACGTTCACGATACTTTGGCTGAAGCTCACGACGTTTCATAATGTAAAAAAAGAAATTAAACTATATAGAAATATATTGAATTGATTATACTCGACGTTGACGTAACGCCCGCGACGCTTTCGAGGATTTGAAATTGATTCAATTTGAACTTTTTTAGTTTTAAAATGTCACTAACGTTTTGAAATGTCAAAAGTTGTGATAATTTTTTAAGTTTTAATGTCAGTGTATTCAAATACCACTGTTACGAGGTAAGAAAAAACCCAAATTTAATTTATTTTTTATTTTTATATGGAGTACTTTCAACATCTAGTCAGCCTAGCTATTAATGGATATAGAACCAATGATGGAAGTACATATATGTAGTTATGAAAATGTGCTAACAGCTTAACGTACAAAAAATTAATTTTTTATACCTACTGTCATAATATTGGTTAGAGCAAGCACGTGAGGTCACGATAAGCAAGAAATACTGAATACATTGATTGATATCATTAACCATACAGTAAGGAAGACTAGTAAAATCCCGCCACCGTTAATGACAAAAAAACGTTATTTGCTATATTGGATAAATTCGATAGTTGAAACTTTTAATCATAAAACAAACATACAAGCTCCAAGTAGAAAATATAAAATGCATATAAAAGAATACGGTATGAAATTATTTCATACTTAGATCTGTAAACATACCCTTATGTTATAATTACATATTATCAATTATATTATCACTCATTTTTCATCTCTCTGCTGAATTCATAGAATTTGGTTTGACGAATGTGTGGTGTCTGGTGTGTCTGTGTGGTACTGTGGTGGTACTATGCTGGTTGGTAAGTGGTAACCTAACCTAAACCTAAATAAAACCTATTAATTTATTCATGTAGATGTACCAAACCAAAAGCTTCTTAATAGAATTGTTGTAGCTATGAAAGTGAAATATCCCAAATATTTTTATTATAATACTGTTATGATATTGTATGATTCATTTTGTATGATACATTGTTGATACTTCATAATGGTAATCATACAAATTCAGTTCAAAGAATTTGAAAAACGAAAAAAATTTCCAATTCGCTGCTAGTCGTCGGCATTTATTTTTGTAAACAAACTTTAGTTTCGTATGATTCTTCTTTAAGATATTATTAAAGATTTTCGTGTGTGTTGTTACCGATCCGATTTGTTTTATTTAAATTTTTTTTATGTTAAACATTTTTGTCTTATTTATATTAATGTATATGTACATATTATATAAATAAATATATACAGATGATTAACACGTAATTTCTGTTATTGTTTACATGAATTTTTTTTTTTTTTTTATTATCTTAATAAATTAAATTATAAATAAAAATATAGAAATATTCGGTTCAAAATTTACTATTAATAATTAAAAAAAAAAATATTTAAAATAATTAAAAAAAATAATTATTAAATATTCGAAAAAAATTGAAATTGTAAATGGTAATGTGCTAAAATGTTGTGAATTGTTTTTTGAAAATTATGTCAAAAATAATTATAATGAATTCCTAATGAATAATAATTTATTTAATAAAAAAAAATTATTAATTAATGATTAAATAAAAAAATTAAAAAAATGTTCAATAAATACAAAAATAATTATATTAATTAAAAGAGTGGATTCAATTAATTATTTAAATTAAATTTAGTTGTTTTGTGTTGAAATTTTGAAAATATAATAAATTTAACGGTATTTGCAACGAATATCTAAAAATTAAGCACAAAATGGATACAAAAATGTTGTTAAATTTAATTTTAACAATATTTTGCTAATTAGTGTGAAATCAGCTAAAAACATCAAATGTGGATTAAAATTTATTAAACTGTTTTGCGTGGATTTACTGTTATTATAGTGGATTTACTGTTATATACTGATTTACTCTTATTAGATAAGATAGGTGGTATAATAGTGAGAATGTTTTCTTATGTGGTATAACTAAACAGATCTGGAAGGTGGATATAGATGTTTTGGACGGATGTTGTAATGCTATGGCTATATGTGAGCCGATTTGTTGTATTATAGTCTTTGTCACTAATGCCGGTACACTGTGTATTGCTCTCTAATTTGAAATTCAACTACCTCTCTACATTACAGTTATATTTTTAATTTTTGTACCAATACTTACTACACCTTTATTAATATTTTTATTAGTTCGATTTCGATACTCATTTGTTTTTATTTTTATTTTTGTCATATTTGGTTTGTTTTAACGATCGAAAAAGAGTTAAAATAGGTTATTAATGATAATTTTAAATAATTCAAAGACTATATAGAATATTTATTATAGTCACATATCTAGTTAAAGCAATCAATATAAACTATGTCAGTAAACTATGCTGAATCGTATAATTTCTTGTTACCATTTTTGAATGAATATCATCATCATTGTCTTGCAACCTCATCAGTGGGTCATACGTCAGTAATGAATATAAAAAATATTTTTTTATTACGAATATTGCAAAATTTAAATAAGTTTAAGATTTGTTATCAAAATATCATCATAACCCTGTAGCCTTAAACGTATTATTTTTTACGTCTACATTAATATTTGACTTATCTACATTTTGGTAAATTACCCAATAATTTCACTACATAGTTATAAATTAATCATACATATTATTTGTTTCATTCACATTTTGTCAACGCAAATATCTCCACAAAAAAGGTCATTTTTTAATTCTATGTTTAAATTTTATGTTTATTTATTTTATTTTTATTTTTTGTTTGTTAAAGTTAAAAATTTAGAAATTTTCTGTTGGTATTTTTGTCGGCATTGCAAATAAAAAGTAAATATTTAGCTGGTTGTTATAAAAAAAAATGGTTTTTTTTTTGTTTTGCATAATTTTGTTATTATATGCATGAAAATTAATTAACGGAATTAATTCAACTTTAAAATAATCATTTAAAAAATGTTATCAATGACATTTTAAATAAAGAAAAATACAAAATAAAAATATTGTTTTATACCTACCATACTTACATACTCCGTTCTATATAAAATAACAAAAAACATTATGATGAAGTTAACCATTATAATTTCTGTTTATATATATGTAACGAATGTGTTTTTAGTGAAGTAAAAATAGAATTTTAATTTAAATAATAATTTTATTTAATATGTATATGGATATAACATATATATCGGAAGTAATATAACTAAGTGTCACTATCAATGAACTCATTATTTCAGTCTCACTGTTTTGAATGTTCTGAAAAATTTATTAAATTCTTTTTAAACATTGTTTTGCTGAAAAAAATTGAATACATTTTGTTTACCCTGCATTTCAGTATTTAAAAAAAAAACACTTAAGTACTAGTATGCTACAGAGGTTATATCAGACCAATATTTCATGCAGGGAAAACTGGGTGTACCTGTAATATGGTTCTGAAGAAAAATTATATTATTACTACACATTTTCACTAATGACTTCAAAATTATTAACAGTGTAACTAGGTCTTCTTCGAATTTTCGAAAGTCAGTTATTTTCTTCAGTCTTACAAAAATATTGTATAGTGTGTTTCAAGCTGAAATGAAGGCCATAAATAAAAGAAGTATTAGAAAGGATAAAATATATAGATAGTCAAACAATTAAATTGCAAGACTCGGTTAAAAGTATACGTTTGCCAAAAACACTTTATATTAGAAATTATAGTTGGGGCTATAACGTGGCACTATCTTATTGATAAGCATGGCAAAAGGCTTGGACTCCCCTTAAATGATTTTTGCAGATCTTGTAAAAGTGAAAAAGTTATGAAACTGTTATGCATTACTTTATATCAAAGAATTTCGTTCTGGAATCAATGGTACCAAATTTTTCCAGAACTATATAAAATTGTGGTTCCACAATTTTGTAAAAAAAATTTCAATTGGTTTCAGCAAGTAGGTACACACTAGGTGTGTATCATTTTTTTTTTGTTATTTTATAATACGTTCCACAATGGATTTATTTGGTATATAGAGTATAACTCAGAAGTCTAAGGCTGCCGAGAGAGAAGCCACTACCTACCTATCTAATATTTTTACTATCGGAAAATTTCTCATTAACTGTAAATTAAAAAATTTCATTCCAAATTTCATCAAAATTCTTATTCGCTTTTGAATGTATAGAATTTTCATCAAAGCTCTGCTACATCATATCGAAAAATTCTACTTTATTTTAAATTTACAGTTAAAGTTTTTTTGCACCGACAATTGAATGTAAACAAAATTCACACCAAATCTAATAATTTAATTAAATTTTTATTTAACCGCAATTTTTATAATCTAGTTGGAAAATATTACTTAATGGTAAACTTGACAATAATATTCAAGGTGAATTTGTATTTCTGTTTTTTTTATTTTTGGAATTAGATATGTGATTAACTTGGTAGCGCTGATGTGTCATTATTTTACTAATATATTATAAGTTCTTAAATATTTTGAAATTAATATATTTTCATATTGGTTAAATTAGTAATTAACTATTCATCATGGTTAATTTTGAAAAATGTTTAAAATATTATAATAATATTCCATTCCACCCACTTGCTGGCTCCCTCTCTCACACTAGACATATTATGTCTTAATTACCAGATTATTTTAAATGCTAATTAAATGCAATTTTGTTAGTTTAAATTCACCTTAAGTATAGTTACTTACTGAAGCAATTTGTGCATTAACAATTTAAAAAAAAAAAAATGTTTAATGAAATTATTATTATTATTATTTTTTTATTTACTATAGTTAAAATTATAATAAAATGAAATTAATATGAAATATTATTATGATTAATAACTAATATTACATCAAGATTATGTCATAGAAATAGTTTGAAATTGTATAAAAAATATAAGTTAAAAAATGTGACTGCAATTAAGTATGAGTAGTTATTAATTTAAAAATTTTAAAAATCATTGTTAAAATACTTTAGGGGTCTTCATAATTAATTCCTTGTAAAACAAAATCCATTTTTGATATTATAAATTATTCTATATTTGTATTACTTTACTTTACAGTCTAAAAAATTAAATTTCAAAAGTTAGGAACTCTAAAAATCATGAAAATTGGGATATAATTATACTTTTTGCTTATTTTCTATTGTGTACCTATGCAGAGATAAACATGTTTATCTCTGATATATGTATAGATAAAATATATTTCAGTATATATAAAACACATTTTCTTTAAAAACATGTTAATTTGATAACCAATTGAAAATTTGATGACTTGATTAAAATATTCTGTCATATTACCATTTTTGTCATAATTAGTATAGATAATAACAGGCTAAATCTATTTGGGAAGCATTTAGATAGAATCGACTTCACAGAAAACAATTAATTCAGAATATGAAAAATAGGTGTGGTGTTCAACAGATACATTTACTCTGTGAATGCAAGTTTCATTCGTAGTTGATTTCACCATCTTGGAACAACCATATTCCAATGATAGGAGTTGCTCAATATACTATTGAAACATTTCCTAAATCAAATTATTAAAATTAGGTATCGTTAAGAACTCAAAATGTATGATTTCATTGCTATACTATTAATCACAATAAATCCAAGTCTAAAAAATAATCCAAGAATAAAAATAAATCTTGAAATGCAAGAAGTTATTAAACCTTAATTAATATTATTTGATTTGAATTATTATTTAATTTAATACATAATCAACTACATACAATGTATTTAATTAAAATTAAATTTTAGAGCCTCTGCGCGCCCATTCAATATTATTACTTAACATTTAATTCTTTTAAAGAAATCATATTAAGTATATACAATTTAAATTTTATATTAGAAACATAGGTAGATACTTATTATTTTAACACCTAAATATCTATGATTAAAAATATAATATTCAAGAAAATGTACGTGTGGTGTGTATTTATGACAATTTTATTTTTTGTTTTGTTAAAGAGCTTTCCTATTTACTGAAACAAGTCATAAATAAATAAACAACAAAAAATTTGAATAAAACAGACTAAGTAAATTTAATAATATTTTTTTTTTTTTTTTTTTTTTAAATATACATTCATTTTGATATAAATAGATATATCTAATATGAATTGTATACAGGGTGGATTAATAGAATAGAGGTGTGTACATAAGATTTTCATTTCAAAATGTTTTGGTTCTGTTAAATTTCTTTATTTGTAAAATTTATACATGCATATTAGGTCTTATAACAGTTAGTACTACTCAGCTTGATTTATGATTTTATCATAATATTATGAAAATAATAGTAATCGTAGATGAGAGAACAATAGTAAATCCGATATAAATTCCAGAAAATATATATCTGTATGTCACTGTTTCGTCAATACATATTTGAAACAGATGGAATGATCAAGCCATTCCATCAAGCCATTCCATCAAGTCATTCCATCAAGCCATTCCGTCAAGTCATTCCATCAAGCCATTCCATCAAGCCATTCCTTCTTTATGAAACTGATATTATAAGACAATGTTCAAAACGATATATAAAAAAAAATTTGTATACTTCTGGATTGCGAGTAGGTACATATTTGAAAAAAATTTAGGTATTTTAGGTATTGTATTTAGGTGAAAATTAAGGCATAATAAAATAATAATAATAATAATTTAGGTAAATTAGGTATGTACTAAATTGGTTTTACTACTCACCATGCTAATTTTAAATAGTTAAACCAAAATGTTAAATAATTTTCCAGATTTCGTTATTTATTATTAAACAAATAAAAAAAAAATAGTGCATCTTTCTCTGAATCACCCTATAATTATACTATATATATAAGATATTTTATTTTTTATTCAAGTTACTTAATTCGTTTATCATTCTGCAGTTCAATAAAGACGAGGGTTGAGCAATAAGTAGTTTTAAAAATTTTTAAATTCGGTTATTTTTAATTAAATTTTAGTCAAATAAAGTCGAATTTTATCTTGTTTTCATAATCATAGTAAAATTTGTATCACAATTTTATTTTGTCTATGGTTATGCTTTATGAATACGAAATGTATGTAGTATCTGCAGAAGAGAAAAAAAATTGTGCAAGTTTCTGTTAAATATTTCTGTTGAATTTCTAAATTTTAACGTTTAACAAATAATTCTGTTTGTGCTTTGTTTGGGATATGCATATAAAAAAATACAAAACGCTTATGCAGTACTATATATATATATATATATATACTATATTTACTATATAGTAATTAACATAAGCGATTTTTTTTCAACTTCAGCAGATTTATAACAACTACCTAACCTAAGCGTATTGCTACTTTCACAAAATTATTTTCGCATCCTAACATTTCGTATCCTGTATTGCAAAATTATCATCGATGTATTGCGAAAATAATTTATTTAATTAATTTATATAAAACTATATATATACTTATTAACGCATTTTTGTACTACATATTACAGTTTGTGTTGCGTATTTGTTACGCGGTACGTATGCATATTTCAAATTCGTATAGGCTGTGCGTATTTGTATTTATTACGCGGTTAGGCCCTCTTCTGTTTATGTACATACATAATCTACAATTTTGTGGGTTTATTTGTGAATTCACATTTTCTTTCAATTTACATCAGTTTTACTTACACGAGTTAATTTGTTATAATTAGTTACTACCGTACTGATTTATTTACAAAGTATTGTTTTTTAAGCTTGAAGATCAATTCTTTGGAATATTTTTATTCCTAAATTAATTTAAAAAAAATTTTAATAGTTACATGTGGTTGATAAATGATGATTGTTCTATGTAACTGTTCTAATTAAATTTTCTCTTTCTCTCCATGTTAACGGTAATTACAAATTCGTACACGATATTGCAGTCGAATTTTTCTCTTTAATTTTTAATTAACGATTTACAAATCTATATAATCCAAACCGAATTGAAGATATCACTGGAGGTATAAAGATCTGATTGACATTGTAGGTTGACTATAGGTTCGAATTTAACCGTTAAATCCTTTAAAAATAAATAATAATAACAAATGGGTCGCTTTTCACGACTCAACAATAGCCCTTGAGTGGTGGAAAGCGAACATTGAGTGTCAATTGTCTGTCCAGAAGTAACTGAAATAGTCACTTCCAACTTATACGTACCTTCTAAGAGCAATGATTGTGATAAAATGTGTAAATTAATTATTTTAAAAAATAAAATGGAACTACGTTATTCATTTAAGACTGTTTAATTCTTGACTGACAGTTAGTAGTACTACTTTTCTATATTTAATTAGTTTAAGTATGAAAATTAATTAATACTTGTTTTCATTACCCGTTCCACAAAATTGCCGTTAAGTACCATATTTAATGTACGTTAAATTACTGAAGTTATGAAAAATAAAATTATGAACAAAACCCCTAGCATATTTAGTTAGTATGTGTACTCTAGTACTGTTTCTAACCTACGTACATTATTATTATTCATTTTAGCATTTAAATCAAATCTCGTATTTTAATTACATTTTAATCTAAAAATTATTTTTGTTTACATTTTCGTTATATTTATTAAATTTTACTCATACATTTGTATACCACCTTGATGATGTAAACAATTTTCTAATCAGGTTGGAATAAAAAACAAAACTCCATCTGGATTCTATTTGAATTTAATTATGAAAATTTGTACAGTATGTAGTAGGTAACTTTAATTTCAGAAAGCTTTTTTGTTATTTTTTTTTCTTACTATACAGATAGATAATATATTTTTATTGTTGGATAGAATATATAATACGTTTATAATGTCCAATTTGGGGGATGAGAATTACTTGGCAGTAAGTGTATAGTTATAATTTAATTAGTATAAAATGTAAATAATACTAATTACTGATTTCAATACCAATAAATTTACTATACTTAAGTATTTTGAATTAATTCAGTTCTTTGCTATAAATTGTTGTAAAAATTACCTCTGTTGATTTGGTCCAACTTTGAAACATATCGGAGACTAACTAAAACATAAAAAAATCGTAAAATTATATTTTAACTAATTTGTTACAGAAACCAGTAACATTTAAAGCGTTGAGTTATATATCAGTATTAAAAGTCAAGCTGTTGACTTGAATACCTAGAACATTATATAGTTAGTAAACAGTAGAATCTAATCAATGAAATCCAATACATTTTAAAAGTTAAATTTTTACGTTTAGACGTTTAAAGTTAATTTATTGATCACCACCATAAATTGTACAACACCTACCATTCTGCTAAAACTAATCCGAACCTATCTATCATTTTTTTCAAAATAAATACAGTATTAATAAGTCAGAAGAGTTTGTGAAACTCTTTATAATGTTTATGTCATGTTTATTAGTTTATAAGTGCCAAATCCAGTAATCGAAATGATAAGTATATATGCATTTCTTCAGTTCATAATGAATTAATAAAATATACCAACAGCTACAATAATAGATTGGAGCAACATTCAAATAATTTAACCAACACATGAACACACCTAGAACTCAGAGATTCAAAACAAATTTACCAACAAATGTTTTAAGTTTAAATTAATTAAGTATAATGGGTTCCCCATTGATTGTACCATCACTCTAAGTCAAATTTTACATAACAAACAAATTTTCTTGTCTTATTCTAGTATACAGATTGTAAATAAAATTATTCCATATTTTTTTTTAAATACCAAAAAAGTGAATGAGAGAAAACTAAACATGTAGAAATTTAAATTCAAATACTTAGGTTGTCAAAGCTAAACGCTTGTATTGATTCTATTAAAACTTAAAGCTGCTACGGACAGTGATCAGAAAATTACTATTATTAGAATTAGAAATAAAAAATACTGTAAAAACTCTTTCACTGCTTCTGTCATTACTCGTTTTTGTTATTGTTCATAAAAATAAATTGTTTTTAAAATATTTTACTGTCTCTACTACAGCGGTTACAATTACTGCTAATATTGTTACTATTAAATTTATAGCAAAAAATATAAACAATTTCATGAATTAATTCATATGTCTTAGAGTGTACTGGATCAATTATTTTTTATTTCTAATTATCTTTTTTTACTCATTTTTTCCATACCGAAATTGTTTAAGTAATCTTTAATGTTTTCTAATCACAAGAAAAAAAAAACAGAAACAAAAAAAAAATAATAATGAAAAATTAAAAAAAGCAACCTTCAAGTTTAATTTATAACAAAATTAAAGATTCTTAATTAATGTTTATACATAGATCATAACCAAGAAATTACTTAAAATAATAGTGGCTGAGACTGGTGACTATTTCAGTACAAAATGCTACTCTCGAAATGAGATAAAAAAAAAATGAAAACAAAGAATTCAAATATCGGAAACACCACCACGATCATTCACAATTTTTAATAAAAAAAAAAACAACAACAAAAAATCATAATAAAACCCATATTTGAACCTCTATGGAATTTTTTTTTTTATACTTAACTATACTTACTTTGTATACTATAGCAATACAGGTAATACAGGTGAAGGTTATTATGGTAATGTACTGTTTCAAAAAAAAAAAAAAAACAAAAACAAAAATATATAAATGAAAAGAGTAATTATAGAATTAGTAATTTAACTGATTTATAAAATGTTAAATGCTGTCATTTTTGAATAATATTAGTAACATTTTTTTATTTTTTATACATGTGTACAGTGACTGACAGTATAAAAAACTACAAAAAATTTGATAAATTTGTCGAATATGAATAAATTTGAAAGCGATTTATGATTCATTCTCGATTGTAAAAACTAAATTTGCAGAATCTGTCAAAATTAGATCTTTTGTTTTTCTTTTATTTTTTTTTATCTTTTTCAACAAAAATTGAATTTTGAAAATTTTTTGTAAAGCTTATATAATTTGGTAGTTGTTCGAAAGTATCAACAGAATGTATTTAATTCTGGAATTGTATGAAAATTTGGAATACATACATATACATATTTGTATGTAAATGTAATTGTTGGCATAACTCTTACACTATTTATTTTTTTGATAAAGGAAGACAATTTGAATTAGTTAGTTATACTTTATTTATTTTTGTTCTACATATACATACATATCATAATTCGACAGCAAAAATTTAAATCTGTCAAACAAAAATATTTAAAACATTTTCAATTTCGAACTAAGTACATAAAGTATGATGATTCGATTTGTACATAGTTATTACATAATTTTTTTTGGATTCCAAAGATCAGGGGTTTACGTAAGACGAAATTAGTTTTAGTAACACGTTTTTTAAACGATAAAACAAGGCGGTAGAGCCTCAGGAACGAAAATTAATTTTTTTACGTCTAAATAAATAAAATTCTGTTACAGTTAATTCGACTGTGGTTACTCCAATTTTAAATATTTCATAGTATATTAATAGCAGCTAACTATACAGTTGTTTAACATTTGTCATAAATTGTATACTAATTAATTTTTTTATTTTTTATTCTTAAAAACACCGTTAACTCGTACATATTATATTGCATACTTACCCAATATAGAAATATCGCAGAGTTTCGTTAAATTTCGTTAAATTTAGTTTGTTTAACCAAAGTGTGCGATTCCTTTTATTTCGCTGTGCATAATTTAAAAAATCTATAACCACGTCGAAGCTAGCTCTGTTTAGTTCAGTTATTGTGTAAGAATTTGTTACGGAAATTTTTATGTTTCTTAGAATTTACAATTTGTATAAATATTCACAATTTAAACGGATTTAAATTTTTAATTATATTTCGAATAAAAACAATTTTTATAAACGAAAATTATTTAAAAAAAATATTTTTTTGGTTTTATGTATTTGTTTTTATTATATCTTGCACTTATTTACAATTCATACTTTAATATTGAAATCATTTAAGCTAGCTAAAGTCTATACATAGATAACAAATTAAAAAAATTAAAAAAATTTTAAGTAGCTGGTTTTTCGTTTAGTTTTTAATTTTATTAAATTTACTTAGTTAACACTTTGTGGATACTGTAATTACCAGTGATCCAAAAATTTGTACTCCTTGCTCGTGTAATATATCAAATATATTTCCATTTTTGTCCTCAGTATCATGTGAGATTTACAATGTTAGGATTTGTTTGAAGTACCTGTGACAAAAAAAAATGTCGGTTTTACTAGTGATGACTATATCTGAGACCGTAAATCGTGATGTTTACTAGTAAATACATTATAAATTGGTATCCACCGTATTACAAAAAATAAAACTTGTATAGGTACTTTGAAATTTTATTTCATTATTTTTTTTGTAATATTAACAAAATTCCAAAATGTCTCAGTAATCACCACAAGTCTAATTTAAACTTAAAAATAAAATTAAATTAATTCTGTAGTTAAAAACAATTATTTTACTAAGTTTCACTTTTTTTTTTAAAAATTTCCTGCAAATCAAATCATTTTCAAATTTTCATTACTTAATGTCCATTATTAATTGATTAGAACTGTAGAATTTCATTAAATTTTGATTATCTATTAAATCATTGAAAAATTATGTAAAGGTCAATGTAAATATTTAAATTTTACTTTTCAAACTTAGCTATCGATTATTCAACTATAATTTTATAACGAAACCATATGAAATTTTAACAATAAATTTTAATACTTTCAATTATTATTTATGAAATAATAAATTTTATTAATAGAAAATTTTATTTTTAAAATAAAAACCACAATAATTTTATTCATCATAAAAAAATTAATGATTAATAATTATACAAATTTATTTGAATTTAAAATATCTCGTAGTTTTAAATCAATTGTATTTTAATTGATTAAATTTCAATTGTAAATTTATTGTTTTTATTAAAAGCTATTTATAACTAGTGACATCTTGTATATATCTTATTATTAATAAATATGATCTGATGTAGAGATGAGATTTAAAAAAAAAATTATGTTGGAATTTAAATTATTTGTTTAATTGCTTCAATTGCATTAAGTAACTATTAAATAAATTATTGTTTTTTAAACAACAATTTATTCAAATAATTTGAACGGTTGTTATATTTATAAATAACTAGTTAAGTAAGTAGTTAAAGTTTGTGGAAGTTGTCAATCGAAATACTTTTATATTTAAAATTAATTTTTGATATCAAAATACATTTATGGGAAAACAAATAATTTCTTCCTATATTGATTGCACTTAACGTCGTTATTTCTTTCTCTATGACAGTATATAATAATACTAGAGGATCCCTTGTGCAATTGCACTGAAGTGGATTGTTTAAGATACGATTTTGTATGAAATAAATATTTGATTTTATATTGTTGTTGGTTTCTTTCTCTATGACAGTACATATATAATAGTACTAGTGGATCACCTGTGCAATTGCACTGAATTGGGGTTTTTCAGATACGATTTTATATAAAATAAATATTTGATTTTATATTGTTGTTGGTTTCTTTCTCTATGACAGTACATATATAATAGTACCAGTGGATCCCATGTGCAATTGCACTGAATTGGGGTTTTTCAGATACGATTTTATATAAAATAAATATTTGATTTGATGTTGTTGTTAATATCACTTGATTCAAAAATTATCTGCACTATCTAATGAATTATTTTTATACATTTTACATTCAACGAATTGAGGAAAAATAGTTAGGTAACTACATACAAAATTTTCAAAATAATTTCAAGGTAAAATAAAAAATTTAATTTGTAAAAATTTATTTTGGCAAAATGAAAATTACTTGTGTCTTGTGGAATATAAGACGTTGTATTTAAATATAGTTTAACTTAATAAATTTGGTTGAAGACATTACGATATAATTCTTTTATAAATTTTATCAATTCGATAGGTTTATTTTATTATTTTTGTTATTTTTGATCTGAAAAAGCCATTGCTATTACTTGCATATCTTCGAAGCTGAAGTGGATATTTAAAGTTCCTAGAATTTTTTCTTCGTTTTTAGTTTGAAAACGGAAGTATTATGTGATGTTTGTCTGTTAGTAAGCTAACTGTTAAATGTTTTAATATGTAATTGTTTTTTTTTTTTTTTTTTTGTGGGAAGTTTGAAAACCAATACAAAAAATACACGTCCGTGCTTCTTTGTATTGGTAAAACTTTATATCAAGCTGCGATTCTAAAGTTTTTTTTTTTGTAGTTTTAGTACGGTTAAGTTCAAGGCAAATATTTCTAAAAAAAATTTTTTTCTTTATTTATATAATTTTTTTCTTTATTATAAATAAAAATGAGAATTTTGTTTTGCTGTTTTCTTCACTTATTTTTCTCTTCCTCTCTAAAAATAATAAAATAAAAAAAAATTTAAAAACTTGCTTTTTGAATGACTATCACCAATAAAGTACCAATATTAACTGCACTACAAAGGCTCAAATAAATAAGCTAAATTCAAGCTCCATTAGAAAATTATATATGGTCTGCATAACATATGAAATTCAGGTATTTTAAACCCACTTCCTGTTAAGTTAGGGACTTGACATTTTACCTTGGATCCCGATTACGGCAGTTTCTGCCAAATTTGTTGGACCTGCTTTCCGCCAAGGCTCTTTTGAACGAAAATTCATATCTCAGAAACTGGACCGATTTGGTTCCAATTTGATACACATATGTATGTTGGGTTCCAATGAAAACTATTTTTCTTATTAGAAAATTTGAGGGACCTGTGGAGCTCGGAGTTATATGACAGCTACCCGAATCAGTCAAAATTTCGACAAAATGTGAAAATCATATTTGTTTATTTTTGGAAGAGTATCTGTGTGCAAATTTTCCGCTCTCTAGCACCTTTGGTTTTTGAAATCTTTTTGTCGGGTGCTGGGAGTTGTATGACAGCTACCCGAACCAGTCAAAATTTCGAAAAAATGTGAAAGTCACATTTGTTTATTGTTGGAAGAGTACCTGTGTGCAAATTTTCAGCTCTCTAGGACCTTTGATTTTTGAAATATTTTTGTCGGGTACTGGGAGTTGTATGGTAGCTACCCGAACCAGTCAAAATTTCGAAAAAATGTGAAAGTCATATTTGTCTATTTTTGGAAGAGTACCCGCGTGCAAATTTTCAGCTCTCTAGCACCTTTGGTTTTTGAAATATTTTTTGCGGGTGCTGGGAGTTGTACGACAGCTACCCGAACCAGTCAAAATTTCGAAAAAATGTGAAAGTCATATTTATTTATTTTTGAAAGAGTAACTGTGTGCAAATTTTCAACTCTGTAGCACCTTTGGTTTTTGAAATATTTTTGTCAGGTGCTCGGAGTTGTATGACAGGTACCCGAACCAGTCAGAATTTTGGAAAACAACATATCACGGGTTCGATTCCAAGTAGTAAAAAACCATCCTGTAAAATTTTGTTGAAATTGGTCCATGCGTCTCAGAGGAGTTCTGACACAATCATACATACATACATATATACATACATACATACATACAAACATCCTTCTTTATATATAAGATTATATTTTATAATTCAATTTTCTTTAATACCCTTTACTTTATGGAGTCTAGGTTAAATTCAAAAGTAGATCCAGCAGTTTAGAACCAGTTTTTTCCTACCATAATCCAAAAAATCAAATCAATCTTGAAAGATTTTCAGGTAGAACTGGACCACCCTGTGTATTATCAAAAAAATAAATGTCGCAAACCATTCAACATTAGACAGGCATAATGTAATGAAATTTAATTGTATTTTCTGTTCAACTGACTCTAACTTAAGTATACTTAATTGAATTTTATATAAGTAGTTAGTTATTTTTCAACTGTGATTTATTTCAAATATTTCTAAAATGTTAATTACTACAAAACTTACTTTTGGGAAGTGAGATTTTATTTATTGAAATAATGCCGCGTTAAGCTTCCTAAAATCGTTTATCTTGATATTCGTTTTAAATTTGTTTGTGTTGTTGTTCCTTTCTATCAAAATATTTTTTATTAATAAATATATTTAGTTACATAAGTAATAGTAAATATTTTTAATTCAGGTTTATATTGATAACAGTAAAATCATAATTTATATAGTAAAAGTTTTCGCTTAAAAGTGAATATATAATTTTAATTGTTAATGAAAGTTAATTTATTTTGTTTTCAAATTTAGACACAATTTTATATTAATTAAGTATAATTGAAATTACTAAATAATAAGAGTACAATCTATACTTATTAGAAATATTGACTTCTTTAATATTTAATAATTTTAATTTAATTTAAAAAAACTAATTAAATTTTCATTTTACAGATCCTTTAAGAATTGAAATCAGTTTTCGAATTATTAAAACAACGAATTGTAATATTAATTAGTGTGATAGAAAAATATTCAAATTAATTTAAATAAATTTGAATAAAAATGTGGTTTATTCGTATAAAAATTAAGAAAGAGTGGTTAGCAAATTAAAAAATTACATAACATAAATTTAATAAAAATGAATAAAACACCACAATAAATTAAAATTCTTTTCTAAGCCCATAACTCAAAGAAAATAAAATAAAGAAATAAATATTAAGATCAAAATATGGCATAAATAAAAAATTACTTAAATATTGAAATGAGTAAATTATTGTAAGTGTAAAATTGTAAAAAAGTTGTGGTGAAAATTTAATAAATTATGGTGAATAATTAAAATAAAAATTAAATAGCATACTTCAAATATTAAATAGTTAGCTATTATTTTAAAATTTATATACATTAAATCTATTATAATAATTATATAATAATACAGTGATATAAAATTAATGTAACGGGAAAACAGAAAATATATAATTTTTAATATTGAAGTTTACTCACCACACATTCAAGAAAATAGAAAAAAAGAAAGTGAATTTTAAAGTTTTATTAGAAAATAAAATTAATTAAGTAATAATAAAATAAATAATATTTAATATTTAAAGTTTAATATTTAATAAATATTTTCATCATCATTAATACATGAAACAAATAGGATACAGTTATAATGTGAAAAATTTTAAATAAATTAATTATAATAAATTGTAATAGGAAATAATTAACAGTTAGTTAGTGACACAATATTGAAGTCATAGTAAACACATTAGAATAAGTAAATGTATGCATATAACTTAATTATAAAAAAGAAAGAAATATTAAGTTTAATAAAAAAAAAAATAGATTAAATTTTAAATTATTTAATATTTCTGATAACTAGTTAATTAAAATAATTAGCAAATAAATATTCAAAAAAATAACTAAATAATAAATATTTAAATAGTAGCAATGAAAGTGAAATTAATGATTAAAAATAAAATTTTGTAAATAACAACAAAACTATTTATTTAAATGTAAAAAGTGAAAACTTTAAATAAATAAATTAATTTAAATAAATATATAATTAATTAGTAATTAAAATCTATTATTAAAAATTTTAATTTGAATAAAATTTATTTAATTAATTAAGTATATCAATATTAATAAAAAATAAAAAAATTTCCAATATGTATAATAAAATATTAAATAGAACAGCACAAGAAAATAATAATGAATATTATTGTAAAAATAAATCAACGAAATTATTATTAAAAAATGAAAAATCAATAATTAAAATAAAGAAAAAATATAATTTTTTCTTATTTAATATAAATTTATCATATTATTTATATTTAATATTATATATAATAAGTAGTTGTTATTTACAAAATAATAATATAAATCAATTTTTAATGGTAAATTGTTTTAATTTGGAAAATCGTTTACCAATTATTAAATATGGTAATAAAAGTACATATTTTGGATATTCAATTGCTGAGCATGTTGTTGGTGAACGTATCGATCCGAATAATACAAAATGGTAAGTTTTCGTTTTTAAAAAATATTTTTTTATATTTACAATTTTTATTAACTTAAATATTCATTTTAAATATAAAACGAGATTTTTTGTTGATTTCGTAGAGTACATTTTTGGTTTAAATCCACTTTGATATAATTTTAGAATATTTCGGCTTATATTTTTGCCTTAGTCAATAACTTATTATTTGTAAAGACCGTAAAATTAACAAACAATGAAAATGGTGAAAACTTGACTCTCAAAAAATGAATAATATCAACTAGTTAGTTACTTACATGTGGGGCAATCGGATTTCTTAGTAAATATTCGTATTCTAAAATCACTGTGAATGTATGACATCTATTTATGAAGATGTATAAAGAAAACAAATATTTAAAAATTATTTCCTTTATTAAACTAAAATAAATGAAAAAATAAAATTTTCATTACCGTGGTTTATCAATTCAACACCAAAGATGCTTGAACTACTAAATAAGTATTTTCACTTAAATTGTACCTTATAGATAATTTTGACAAACGAGTGAAAAATTAGATTGAATCGTGCTTCATAATTTCGCCTTGTTTATTAATTCTGTATTTCATTCCATTTCGTAAATTTATTATTTCAATTAATTTAATAATACTGACACTCTCAAAATTCGACAAATATTTAAAAAAACAAATCATATTATGTTTATGTACTACAAAAGTATATGTAAGTATTTCTTGTATATATATATATATACTAGCTTAAATTAAGTTCAAGAGCGCTATTAGAGTAGGCTAATTCATTTCCTTTTACCTTGCATTTTTCTTTATATATATATATAACTAACTAAGTAAGTAAGTATATATATATATATATATATGTATAATATTTTCTGTTTTCATTTTCTATCTTTAAAATTTTTCCCACGACCAGCGCAATAAAAATAAAAAATAAAAATAAAGTTTTACTTTCTTGATATTTTTTTTTGTTTATTTTTTTTTTTTTTGGAAATAAAAATGAAAATGTAAAATTTGATTTGAGAGAGATATTTGGTTGTACAGGTCAACCATTAGATTTGTTTAAATTTTATTTGTAATTGTTTAAATTTTTCATTTATTTTCATATATTTACAAATATTAACAAAGATCTTTGTTCCATACAGATTGTGTAGCTCTGTTTATTAGTAAGGGTATTAGAGTATTAGATGTAGTTTGGTGTTTAATATTGAACAGTGAATGGTTGAGTTGCTATTTTTGAAATTTACAGTTTAATTAAATGTAGTATAACGATGATAGCTATTTAATTTGAATGTTTAAAAAACCGCACTCACATACAATGTCCTGTAGTAATTACTTACTACAATTTGTGTTGATTTTATGTTAGTATATGTATGTAGTAAAATTATGCATTATAATTTTACAAAAATTCGTATTAGAAGTTATGATTTATGAATGAACTTTTATAAATAACTGTAAGCTGATTCGTAACGAAAATCGAAATTCATAACTACTTAAATCCATTTTTAATTTATATAAATTATAAGACATTTGTTTTTTCGATAGATAAATCGTATTATAATCTGAACAATACAAGTTCCAAAATAATGGGGACGTAGTAATTTAATACAAAAGGATAATATAAAAAAAGAAGAAAAAAAAATAAAAAAAAACATAAACTTCATTTAAACTTAGTTACTAAGTTATACAATATATATATAATAGGGTACACTGGCAAATCATTAAGGAAAATACGTGAATTTTACATGATTTTGTTTTTTTTTGTTTTAAATTATTCTCTTGATTTGTTTCAAAATTGCCCTAAGGATATTAAAATAATCGAATTTTATCGCGCGTATAACGTGTAGTAATACAAAAACACAAAATAAGAAAAATTAAAAATATCAAATAAAAATATTTTTAATTTTTTTTTTGTTGTATTTTTGTATTCAGTGATATTTTTTGTTTTGTTTTTAAACTTTTAACTAAAATTACACTTAAAAATTTAATATGCCGCAGGTTAAAGGATTTCCAATTCATATATATATATACATATACATTATACATTCTACATTATAATATAGTGTATAGATTTGAGCTGCAATTTTAAATGCAAACATGTATTGGGGCATAGTTATATTTTTATTTTGGTATATTTTTAAATAATTGAGTAAATTATGGTATCGTAGTACGAACTGTTAATAATGTACTATAGTTAACTTAATAGTAAAAGATGCTGAAAAATAGGTAATAATAGAGACAAAATTGTTGATACTGAATTTTCATTTGCATATAGATTACATCAAAAACTAATCTTTTTTCTACGTATCCTGATCGGTTTGAATCAGGATTTCCTGTTTTGAATTATCTTATTTTTGTGTTATATTAATTGTGAAAAACTAAAATGTGGTTGGTAAATAGTTAGTGAAAGCATAATTATAAAAGTTGAAAATTAATTATAATGTATTATGATAGTAATCTAATAGCACTAAGTATTAGACAATAGCACTAAACGAGAACTAGTTAATATATAACTATAGTACTATTAATTATGAGAACTTTATATAACCGACTACTTACGAAAAGTTACGAGAATCGACTAATTATGAGAAATATATTAATTGATATAAGTAGTACTATAATTTAATGAGAACTAGTTATATACAACCGATCAAAGTAAAATTAAAAATTATAGTTAGATAAAGTAATAAGTTAAGCTATTTATTCAAAATTTTCTTTATTTAACCCTTTACTTCATACGGTGACCTCAATGACTTTTTCAAATAATGATCAAGTTTTGCTATGTAGTTATAACACATTAAAACTTCATAATTATTTCAAAAATACATATATGGGCTTCTATGAAGTACTTAAAGGGTTAAGTATTGCCAGTAAGTTAAGTTTATTTATTTCCAAATAGTACAGTTAAACTTTAGTCAAATTTAACATTTATTCACAGTTCATTTATGCAACTGAACTATTTATATTTTATAGAAAATGCTACTCTAGGTGAAATAGTCTTCTAATGATAGTGTAATAAACGAAATCGATCAAGAAAGTAAATAAAACTAGTGAAACATATCTAAGTTTTGAATTATTTACATAATTTTAACTTTTATTTTTTTATTCATTAATAACTCATTAACTAAATCAGATCAAATTATGATTTAGAGAGCACCATAAGGATTTCCCAGAACTAACATATTTTTAACTAACTATTATTAATTTAAAATATAAATTGAAAAGTACTACTCTAAGCAGTATACTGACATGAATGACTAAACACAATATTTTACTTACTTATTAAATAATTAAATAAATCGTATATCGTAACTACGTAATCTATTATTAAAAATATATAAATAAAAATTATTATTATTATTATTTATTAAAAATCAATGCAAATTCAAAAAATACTTAACAACTTTACTATACACATTTATCAGCCTGTATTTATTTAGTCTAACGGTTGTAGACCACAATCCCGTAACTAATAATTTATTTTATAACTACCTAAGTATAAGTAAATCTGATAAGTTTAATTACTCATTTATTATATGGTAACACTATTTAAATTACTATAATAAGGTGGTAATACTATTTAGTTATTATGATTATGTGATTGGTAACTCTTTTTACTATTTGCAAATACTGATATTGTGTTTTTTTATGCTAAGCAAACAACTAACAAGCTGCGCAATCCTTGATTTAATAAATTTGGGTAGTTCTGAGTTTTAAAACTAAATGTTGAGCAAAATACAAATAACCTCAGATCCTCCCAAATGCAAAACTCCGTACGTTTGTGTGTTTAAGTTTGTTTAGTTCACTCAGCATAAAAAACCACAACTAACCATTGTTTCTATATTTGAAAGCCACTGTTTAATAACAAGTTTAACAATCGAAATTGAAAATATAAACAAAACCGCTGTTTTTTAAATCTAATTATTAATATTAATAGCATTACCAAGTGTTCAAGAATTAATTAAATTCCAGCACAACACTAGGAAAGCTTTAATTGCTGATTTCTACACTATGCAAATTTCCAGGTAACCTAAAACTGTTTTTGGAAACTCATTTATTGTTAGAATCATTAAAATGTGGAACATTCTTGCATCTAATGTGTTTTAATCTGATAGAAATGTTCCATTTTACAATTTGCGAAATAATCAGTTCATGTTCGTCAGCAACTTACCTTTTAATTTTTCCCTATCGTCCTATTTCATTCCTATCCTATTTCCTTTACCCTACAAATAATTTTTTATAAAGGAATCCGTTCCTACTATTTCTGTAGTATGTAAAAGAAAAAAAATAATATATATTTTTGTAATTATTAACATTGGTATTCAACATATTGTTAAGAACAGTTATTTAACACTTAAACAATATGACAGACAGTAATTTTGACTCGAAAAGTATATTTTGAAAAATTCTATATTTTAAGAAGACAGGAAAAAAGGTTTTAGATTAAATAGAATATAAAATAAAAGAAGAACAAAAAAATACCCACGCCTTTGGCGTATTTTATGTCTTTGGCAAAACAACAAAAACAAAAATAAAGTTTTTTTTAAAAGGAAAATCAAAATAATGAAAAATAATAACAAAAATAAAACAAAAAAAAAAAACTTGATTAAGGTTATTATTAATTTGGAGTTCGTTGTTTTGCAAAATTCAAGGTGGTCATGTAAATTTTTTTTTATGTTTTCATACAAAATCATTTGTATATGCATTCATACCATACATATTATACATACATACATACTTAATATGTATTTATATTTATTAGGATATTATCTTTGTGGATTTAGAAGTAAATAAAAATAATTTTAAAGTTAAAAACTGATAACTTTTGAAGGTTAACTAACTAAGTTAAAACTTAAATGTTTACATTGCCCAGATATTGGGTGTTATTATCTTTGATTATAGATATTTACCATAATATAATTTACTTGAGGGTAATAAAAATTGGGTTGAATTTATCTTAGATAATTACATATAATGTAAATATAGGTTTGTTTTTAATTTTTATTTGAAAGAAAATATCAAAAGAGTTATTTAAGTAATCGACATTGAAATATATATATATATATGTATACGTATACAAATTCATCATGTACTCGTATTGGTGAGGAAAAATAATTGGTAATAAAACGAAAGATTCACTATTGCATTTTGTAGTAGATGCAACCTACTGAACTTGAATTAAAATATTTGAATTTTTATACAGGGTGTTTCTAACTCAGTTGTACTCGTTGTAATATAAAGCATAATGATGCACCGCATGGATGAGGTTACAGGACAATGATTATAGAGCATAATGTGATCTGAAATGAGCAAATTTATATAAATGGGTTTATTGTTAATCCCCTCAAAGTGCTATACGTAGCGTGTAAATACATCTTTAAGTTATTTTTATTAGTTTTATATTCCAATAAAGTTCAAACAACTTAGCATAAGATAAGACAAAAATTAAAATACATTTTGAATATTGTTGGAAATCTATTCCAAAACATTTCTGCAATTGAATTTTATTAGTCCGAAAGTCAAATATTATTAAACTTTATAATATATAGATAAGAAGTTGTAGTTATTATTTTTTTTTATTTATTTATTGCCATGGTGAATTTTTAGAGGTTATACTATTGTATTATTACACCTATGCCTATTTTTAATTATTGTTTAGTCTAGCTGACTAATTTATTTATCATTTAATTTATTATTTAAAGGAAAAATGGCGGCAAAAAACTATTTTGAATAAATATTTATGCTTGATAGCTTTATTAATGTGAATCTTAAACAATAATTTTTTATCGAGTTGAATTTTTAGGTAAGTGATTGTATTCTCTCTCCCATATAGTTAATCTCTACATTATTAACCGAAATATTCTTGTTTGGTAAAAAACTGGATTTTCTTCTTCTGATATAGAAAATCGATTTGATGATTTTATTCGCCATGTATAGTAATAATCTTGATTATCTTTAAATGCATTTTCAAGATTGTTTGTAATTTCAATTGGGCATGGTAGACGTTGTTAACGGTGTCTTACGTGTATAACGGTGTCATCTGCATATAACCCTAGAGTGAAGTTGTTGGGCGTAGGTAAGCCTGCTATGAAAATATTATGTAACGGGAGTGATAATGTTGAGCTTTGGGGAACTCCTGAGGTAAATGCCATCGAATGCGATACACCCGATTCTAATATTTTAACCAGAAATGATCTATTTTTTAAGAAGCTTTGTACAACTTGAATGATATAGGTAGGACATTGAGAAATAATTAATTTATGTATACTAAGCCGTTGTGCTAGACAGAATCGAATGCTTTTTCAATGTCTAGTGCCATCGTTCCTATAGATTTTTTTTTTGTAAATTTATTATGTTTGATATTTGTTATCCTTACGAGTTTGATTAGAAGTTGAGTGTTTTCTTCTGAATCCAAATTGCTCATTAGGAAAGATATTTTTATCTTGTATAAAGTTGTCAAGCTTTTTCTTGGTTAATAGCTCAAAATTTTTTCTAATAGTATTTAAAAGACTAATTGGACTGTAACTTTCTTTTACGTTTACAGGGTTTTTGCCTTGTTTTGGAATGCAAGCTACTAAGGCTATTTTGCATTTTTGGGGGAAGTAGCCTAGTGTCGCAAACATTGATTAAACATTGTTTTTAAGGTTTGATTAAGTTGTCTTCAATGTGTTTTTTAGCATTATATTTGGAATTTTATCTCGACCCGGAGATAACATACACTTTTTTTTATCAATTATTTTTACTTTTCTCTATTGAGCACAATTTTTTTTTTCTAGTTTGAATATCATAAAAATTGTTGTACAAAACTTTTAATCAATCGATCCGGTGCAAAAAAAACCACTGATTCCAGAACACTCTATAATTTGTATATTAATTTATTTATTATATATTTTGCTTTAAAATAATTACTTTCAAAGTATAAAGTGAAATGTGGGTATATAATAATTTGAATATTCAATTAAAGTGTAGTTAAAAGTGTATCTAGATATAATTAAAGCCAAGATTTTATTTAAAGTATTCGTATTTATAATTTCTCCATGATAGAATTAAATAATATAGATAATATTATGAATGAATGAATGAATGGAAATTTTATATGTTGCCAAATCTAAATTTACATGTCAATAATTAATAAAAAATAACACGTGGATAGTAAAGTGATTGGTGATTTCGTATTACCTCACAGCTAAAGTATAATTTTGATTTTAATTTAATGATATTGAGTAGAAACGAACGAAAACCTCTTAAATGATAGCTATAATAATAATTAATTTAATAATCTAATAAATTACTAAGTATATTTTCAAGTGTACAGATTTGCTTTCTTATATTGTATGCAATCTTTATTTTTATATATATATCTACGTCAGTTCTAAGGCCTATTGTTTTTTTTTTTTTTAAATGTTCATTGAACTATATAAGTACTCAAAATTAAATTAAATAAAAATATTTATTCTTAAAATTGGTAGTTAGTAAGTATAGTGGTAGTATGAAAAGAAAAGTGAATAAAATGACTGTCTGAATTTTGCCTATGTTTTATCAGATGTACTTAGTGGTTATGTCATTTGATATCGAACAAGTAGATTGTATATTAGAGTTATTTAAGTGCAAAAAAAGATTAAAGTATTTGTACATCACATACATAATTATTTTATTTTAATCAAAACAATAATTATATGTACGTATTCAAGATCTATGATCTATAATAATGATGTATAAGACAGACCAACAGAACTACCTGATTCACAAGTTCGTTATATTGTTTTAACAAGTTCTAAACTGTTTGTTTTATACTTACTTACTTTTGTTATAAATATTAATCTTATTCAAAACTATCTAATTTGAATAGCATATAATGTAATAATTATAAAACATTTAATTTTTTAATGTAATACTAATAATTATAAACAGTTAATACAGTTAAATTTTGATAGATTTTTATAACTCACAGATGTATTAATGGTATCTTTTAATAAGTTACAAAATCAATGAAAATGAATATATTGTTGTATATGTATAGTCTAACACCATAAATGCCTACTGATGAGTTCAAGTAGTGTTATGATGAACAAACAATTCCCAAAAATAATGTAATAAGTTTGATTTACTGTTACTGGAAGATGTTTGCAAGATATTTTTAAAATATTTTAATTTTTTTTTTTACTCCACTGATAATTAAAATTTAGATTATTGAAATATTTGTATACTTTCGTATGGTTGGTTACAAAAAACAGAAAGGAGAGTTAGTCATAGGAAAATAAAATAAAATAATTAGAAAGGTTCGGTATAAGGTTATGAAAAATATTGTTTAATACAATATTTAAATTTTTGCAGATCAAAAACGTAAAAGCTCTCTGTTCTTGGGAATGTGTAAACTGTCACTTCTTGCATGTATAAATATAAACGTACGAATTATAAATTAACTTCCATAAGCATATCTTGGAACAATCTTAAGTATTTTCACAATCTAGACATGGTCATTTGCAATTTCCCGCTTTCTTTGACTTAAGAAAGACTAAAGAAATGACTTTAGTTTTTCTGAGTATGTATATGCCAACTCATACAGAATATCAAGAAATTAAAAATAGTTTTCTAACAATTTAGTGTCGATGAAATATTTACATAATTGAACTATATGAGACGAATTGTGCCAACATGCGCAATAGAGCGAACATATGTGCAGTAGGTAGAGTGGGTCTGTCTATCAATTGAAATTCAATTGAATTATATAATCGTTTTATCACAACATTCCGTGGTGATTAAATCCCAAAAAAAAGCTACTTTCATCTTTTTTCTGTTGCGTCAAGCAATTTTAATAACTGACCGGCCACACAAGACAGTAATAGTAAGACATCAGTGTACAAATTTTTACTAATAAATTCACATTATAAGCATATTCAACAGTATTTTCTTAGACCCATCGATAATGCGGAAAAAAAATTATTGCGACACGTCTAGCTGAATATGCATTTCTGTAAAGGAAGTGATTGAACATTTTATTATGTTGGTAGTACTGACTATTTTCTACTGTCAAAAAAGATTATTATATTGTATATATAATCAAAATATGAGTTATAAAATTTCTATACCTAGTGTGGAATTAGTTTAAAGTTTTAAAATATTGTTTACATCAAAATTTTTAATAAAATTATTACAGTATATATATACGTAATACTTAAAAAATTAAAACACGTAAGTGTAATTGTAAAGATGGGGTTTTTTTTTTTCAAAACAAAAACATAATTTTTAATAATAATGCAAAAAAAATAATAAAAAATTGTTTATTAATCTTTACTTAACTATTTGATTCATTTAATTTATTTATTTAAATTCAATTTTTTTTATCAAAAAACACAAAATAATTTTGCGGGATACTCTACGTCTTCAACATTCGAGGATATAAAAAATGTCTATCGCATCCTATAAAAAGTCTAACAGAAATTACTCACGCAATATTCGCGCCTAACTACCGCGTCAGTGTCTAACAGAATACAAAACTATCGCTTCAACGATATTTTCTCACGATCACGCGTGATGGGTCTAAGAGATTATGGAAGATTATAAACTGTGTTAACAATAAAAATGCCATCCACCTACGTCACACAGACAATAGTTTGACGTAGCGTATTAAGCAAACAGTAAAGTTTGACTGAGCGTATAAGTGTAGAATTTGCAATGTTTTTTTTTTATATCAACTGTAATTTTTATCAAAAGTTAAAAGCGTACGTACACGAACCAACTCAATTGTTATTTCACATTTTATTCAAATCATTTATGATACTTATAGTTAAGTTTTAAAATTATTATAAAAAGTTATTATAAAAAATTATAATAATTGAAATTAAAAGTGATAACGATACGTGTGTGTTAAAAGTGTGATTAAATAAAAAAGAAAAACCAAAAAAAAAGAGTAAGTGCTGATAAGTAAGTATATATACTTAGTAGATATAGCATTGGTCAAATTTGAGTCAATATTACTTAATAATAAAATCAGACCAGGAAACGATGGCAAATAAATTCATGAATAGTAATCAATTATACTTAATTTACATACCTACTTATGTATTTTATATTTATTTTATAAATTTGGTAACCAGCATAAAATACACCCTTTTTTAATTTTTATTACTCTTTAATAACTTTTTATTTATTATATATTGATAAAAATATATAATTTTTTTAAAATGGAATTTATAAGTTTGATTAAACGAACAATAAATTTTTTTGTTTGATATTCAATCACGCCTTTTAATTTAGAAAACATAATTTTTTTACAAAATTTTTCACTTATTTATCATTTAAATTAATGACAAAATGGAAAACACTTAGAATATTTATTTTATAAGAATTGCAAGTTGTCCGAGAATCAGATTTCTATTTAATCAGAATACTAAATTAATGAAAAATTAGTTGACGAAAAAGCCATTTTTAGATATTCTTTCCTTCCATTTGTCCTATTCAAAGTGTTATGACGACGATATGTACAGTTAAATCTATGCATTTGCCGGTTCATATAGTGCCATTGATCTGCAAATTCAGTTTTTTTTTGTTGTTTACAAAATTTAAATTTGTTAATTTTACTGTTTTACCTGAAGGTATTCAGTGATTTGACGACATTTTCACGTACATTATAGCTTACAATTCATATTAAAAATCATTAGCTATATTTTGACTGAAAACTTAAAAAGAATAAAATATTTATAGTTGATTATCTAAAATTAATGAAACTAAATAATTTATTTTAACTGACATTTGTTTGTAAATACTTTGAAAAAAAAAATTTAAATAAAAAATTAACCTGAAATAGTAAGCTCAAGATTATTGGACAAAGTCGAAAAATTAGAAATAACTAACGGATATAGTACAGTTTCCATGACAAGTCAAAATGGAGAAATATTGAAAACGAAATAAAGACTTTTTGAAGCCACGACTTGAGTGGCTTATTTGTTGTGTTTGGTTGTTTTAGGAGATTACTCGTACAAAAAACTCAGTACTAGAGTTACCCTGTGCAATTTGGAACGTTAAATAGACCAATTCACTTTACTTCCTGTAATAAGTCGTTGTAATACTGTAAATAAAATGTCATTGTATTTAATCTGTAAATCTGAACCATTTATTAACCGATTTTCATTATTATTGATTTAAACGATGTATATATATTTAAAAAGAAACGTAGCGAAACTAAATATTTTTTCAAAAATTTTTCATTTTCAATTAGAAATTTCAATTTAAAATTTCACCTCATGCATAAGTCATTTTGACTAGCAAAAATTTTAATTTATCAAATTATCGCAACGCACCTATCGCCAGCATTAATAGTAAATTAATTTTGATTTTGCTAAATAAATTATTACATATGTGGTTGTTGTCTAAGATAAATCAATAAAAAAAATGTATATATATATATATATATACAGAATAGATAAAGAATAAATTTAAATGATGGAAGAAAATTCATAATTAAATTGACTACGATATTTTTTATCAAACTTCCTCGAGTTTCGAGAAGCGAAAATATATAGGAAAAATATTCACTACGTAAATATAGACTAAGCGGAAATAGTTGAATAAGAGTAAGTTTTGAAGTATAGCCAAGAATAAGAATAAGTTTTGTATATATATCAAGAACATTATGCAACTACTTTGTTTTATTTAAGGGCTCAGAGACTAACTAGACCTAACAAACACGGGTAATCACATTAAGCCCATTTTCGGTTACGTTGATATAGAGCGAACAGATTCCCTCCTGAAATTATACAATCTAATATAATCTAATTTAGTTTTATTTAACAATATTTTTAGTATTTAAATGCTTAGGACTAGTGAATTGCTAAAGTATGAGAAAGTAGTAAATAAACTTTATAAGTTTAATTTGACGTTGATCATAGTATATAGTTAGTTTGACAGAATTACTAGAGTGTGAGAGTATGTAACCAAACTTATTTAAGGCTGGTTATCAACAAAAGAATGTACTGATGAAGTTAGAGGTTGAAAATCTTAATATTAAATTTGGATAAAAACATAATTTATAACTTAGTTTTATACGAGCTCGGTTCTTATTTTTATTTCATTAAATATAGAATATAGAATTCTGTCAATTGGCAGAAAAAGATTTCTTTATAACTATAATTTCTTAAAAATGATGAATTATGGTTTCTATATTTATAGTTGTGACAATTTTTCAATCCAGTGCTATCCAGCAAACCTATCCTGTTTGTTTTTCGAAGATATGGTGTTATCTTTGTTTGATTTTTAAGTCAAATTTATTTTAAGAAATTGTTAAATTATATCGAAATTAAGTTAAAATATTTGAAAAGAAATTAAAAATAAATTTTGAAATTTTTAATGTGAGGGCACTGCATTGAATTTTTAATACCAATTAAATTACTAAAATTACAGGAGTGTCAGTAACAATGCAAAGTTCCATGTATTTTTTAAATCAAATTAAGTATATATGTATAACTAAATAAATCGATATTCTCCCCAGTTTGAAGTTTGTTATCGTTATAATATTGTACAAGGGGAATATGTATGTTTATTAACTTTTTTTTTCATTTTAATTTTTTTTTAATATTCCCGCGCAAATTTTTGTTGTTTATTTAATGAACATTTTTTTATTTTTTTTTTATTTTTTTTTTATGTTTGAGTACTTACAATTTAGTAATTTGATAAAAAATATACGTCAATATACACGTTTGGGTATATGTATTTCTACTTTAAAAAATGATTAGAACAATACTTTGCAATATTTTTTTTTATAGATATTGTACTTATCACGACGTAATTAAGTATTTAAATATGAAATTTTAGTACCTAAACATCTCTAAAATAAAATAAATATCAGTTAGAAGTAGCAGAAATTATTTAATTATGTAACTATAACTACTTATTTCGTCAATTAATAAGAACATAATAATATAGATATAACTATATACTTAGTTACTTATATGTACTGATATCACTGAAATATAAACCGAAATATCAATCCAACTCAAACCATAAATTGACTCCACTTCACTCATTATATATTTTTTTTTTGTTTCAGGTATAACCCCTTGTAAGGTTAATTTAATTTTCGGGGGTATCGTGCTATAAAACTGTAATACGTTATTACTTATAAAACTATGACAATATCATTGCGGTAAAATTAATTTCATTTGATTGCGATAAAAGTCGGTTGAAAATTGATTTTGTGTTTTTTCGGCCTAAATGTTTCATTATCATTCTAAAAATTCACGCTAATGATAATATTGTTTATTTAATATTAGATATTTTGATAATATTAATTTACTCTTGACTAATTTTATAAACGAAAATAATTATCCGGCGCACAGCCTAAAATCGCATTTTGAAGTCATTAAAATAAAGAAATACAAACGATTCATACACCGTTACGACTAAATTTCAAAAATGAATTCTCCGACTTTATTTGATATTTTTTAGATACAGGTAGGTAGTAGTTATCACTGCAAAATCACAAACTTAGTTCAACAAGATTCTTCTATGTTCTATTCCCTTTCTTTCTTAATGGGTCGGGATAACTATTAATCATTCTTAAGTAGATGTATTTTTATTGTTGGTAGGATCTTATTTAAAGTGACTGTAAAAAATCGGAATCATATAAATCGGGGCATAGTTATATATATTCAAAATAAAATGAAAGTAGAAAAGCTTCGGATATTTCAAAAACATTTATAAATATTAAAAATACTTACATTAAAATAATTTATTTTGTATATACTTATATATATATAATAGTTATACAGTCAGATATTGCTTAGAAAAAGTGAATCAGAGATCTATTGCAGACGATAGCTTGTATCACGTTACTAACCGGTGTAATCATCATCCAGTGTGTTGGTCACCGTTAATAATTATAATGTTAGTAAGAGATAAAAATAAAATAGCTAAGATTCTGTAGTTAGCAGAATGTTAAAAAGATAAAGAACAAATATCAGTTACTATATTTATCAATTATACAGCTTTAGTCATGTAATACGCATATTAATCTGAAGTATAAAATTCTCATGTTAATTCAAGAAAAAATCGGGAATAGACTTGGTATTAGAAAAAATCAAATGTCCTGATCCTGCTTAGTCAACACAAAATAATTGAACCAGATATCAGCACAATTACAAAATTAGTTCATACAACCCAGAAGCATATACGTAATAATGTTTCAAGTGAAATAAAATATTCAAGTGAAGTAGAAGTTTACTATCTTTTACTTTGGAATGTAGTTGTTATACATCTACCTGTATAGATAAGCAGAAATAGTTTTTAGAATTTGAAAACATTAGTTGGTATACATTTGAATAACCAAAACAGAACTGTAAATTCTTAACAATCATTTTTGATTAATAATCGGTGTCACTTTACAATTTCTACCATATCTACAGATGTAGCTAGTTTTTTTTTATTTATCATAAGTACTTAAAGTACTAAGTGTTAGTTTTTATTTAATAAATTTTTCTAAGAGAAATGAATATTTTCTAATAAATTTAATTTTCATTTTTTTGTTTTTCAATTTCCTTTTTATTTAATTATGTCAACGATTCCAACAACAATAACAAAAATTAAAAACATTTGCAACATTAACCAACAATGCTTACTTTAGCAGTTCTTGTTAAGAAAAAAAAAAAAAAAAAAAAATAGTTAAACAAAAAAACTTGTTTTCGCCCAGTTCAATATTTTATTGAATAGATTTTTGTATGTTGCGCGAAAAATATGATGTAGTCAGCAGACTTCATTTCACTAACATGACATTGTGCTGGCTGCATTTTGATTTATTAACTTAAAATAGTTATTTTTTTTTCCTATTTTTTTTTTGTGATGAAAAAATAGATAGAAGATTATAATAGATATTTAAATCTATAGATACAACAATACACAAAAGTATGAATAGGAATTTTTTGTTTAGCACGTTTATGGTGCGAGACTAAAATTAATGTTCAGTTTCAGTTAAAATAAAATTGTAAATATAGAATACAGATACAGATACATTTGATGAGATGATTTTATGTTGGACCGAAGACGAATGATTTGTTATGATTTAAGAGCTAGAAAAAAACTATGAAAAATAAATGGAATTCAAAAATAATAGAAAAATATGAAATGATTATTTTATTTTTTTTTAAATAAATAATTTGAAAATATTTCCATTACTGAAATTACATGTTTTTTTTTTGTTGTTCGAAATTGTAGTCTGATTACATATGGGGTTTTGAAATAAATTAGATTGTGGTAAAGAATTTAATAGAAATATAACAAAAATAATTATGTTTATTTAAGGTTAGTATTTAAATATTAGATAAGATAAATATTTTTTTTTTTTATTACTTACGCCCTTACGAATATTGATCGATTTATTTTATTATCACCTTTCATTATTTGGCATATTTTTGGCATACAGTGAGTTAAGAGGGAAAATTGTACACTTCAACAGTAGGGTATATTAATTTCATATTTTATTTTTCATTATTAATTGTACCGTTATGTCTTCCTTTTTTGTAACATTCGCACTGGGCAAAGCAGTAGGTCCTGTCTTTTGACTGGTTCCAGATTCAACTCCCGATGAAGGCAAAAAAAAAAATAGTTCACTTAAGTTCAGTCTGAGTACAGTCAAGTAACATAAAACAAAACAAATATTTGTGAACAAAGTGTTCATATGATTTCTGGTACATGAATTTCTAGCTACACTCAGCACTTAAACACTCAATAAATTCATCTTACTAAGAGAAAACAATTGGAAAATAAATATCAAAGTAATCAATATCAACCGCAACATTTTTTCAACGATTTTTGTTATCTTAGTGGAGTAATGTATGTAAAATCCAAAATAACAACATAATTCAAATTTTCGTCAACGATTATTTCGATCGAAAAAACCAAACCAATGTTAGTAATGGTGGACAATATTAAACAGAACCAACCAGAATTATGTACCAACCGAAATCGTCTACCAAATCAATGGAATCAAAATTTCATAAATGTAGAGGTAAAGACGGTAAAGTAAAGATGGTTAGGTCATAATCATTCTTCAAAGAGTTCAGTCTGAATTCTATATGCAAGTGTTTGATTGGAACTGACGGGGTTGTAAGTTCAAACTCATCTTTTATTTAAACTCGGTACACATTTCTACTAAACATATAACTCATCAGGTCATTCGAATAATTTGTAAAGAAGTTATTCGTTAACGGTTAACAGTTAATGTAGTTAACAGTATAGCAATTTTGGATGTTTGAATTTATTTTCATGTACCGAATTATACTCACAACAATTTTATAACATTTCAATATACGATGAATTAAATGTTAATTAAGCATTACACTGAGTGTGATTAGAATTTAGTACTTTTTCAGATAATCATATAACATAACCACTAAATCATATAGTTCGACTAAAGCCAAAGTCATGTCGTTATACATGATCGCATTCAGTGGAAGGATTTCGTTAAGACTTTTTGAAACTAGCTAAATTTGTAGTTTGGCGAATAATTTTCTTTGTATATGAACTTCGTATTGAAATTTTTTATATTCATGTTTTATATTTCACACTTACCATGTTAGATGGTTCAACAAGTGCAACTCTTGAGAAGAAATTTTCTCCATTAACATTAGAATTTCTTGAGCAGCTGCTATCTATAGTTTTAAAATAACACAAAAAATTTTATTATAATAACTTGCAACTTCTTCCGTCCCTCAGATATTAGTACTAGTTTTTGCAACGTTATCATATACACTCACCACTGTGAGTAAATTTGAAAACTACTCTTTTTAAATAATCTTCTTCAAATCTAACAACATACCTTAGCCAGCCCTTCGTTGTATTTTTATTTGTTTGACTATAGTTGGGTGGTATGGTAATGGTCTGTCTCCAAATACCGGCGATGTATAATAGGATCAAATATTTTCTATTTGAACAGAATTTTCAACTTACTCATTTGTTCTTTTGTAATCATTATTTATTATATACAGTTATAATAATTAAAAAGTATTGGTACACCCCTACAATATTTTAACATATTTTTATTTATCATTAAAAATATAAATGTAGTAATCACAATCTAAATAAATGTAAACACAAACAAAAAAAACGTAAACAATAATTTGGCAACCGTACATTACGAAAAACAGAAACATGCACGTGGAGCATGCTTAAACAAGCATGTAAAATTTCGCTAAATAAAATCTTTACTTAGTTATAATACCAAAAATTTAATATCGTATTGATATGACAGGCGCTTTAGGACAGGCGCTTTATCTTCAAAAAGCTTTAAAATATTATTTATAATATTAATAAATAGTTACGTACGTATAGTAGAATCGCATTCCATTGTTCAAACAGTCTATAGATATATGTACCTATGTAGACTTAATTTAGTATTGAATAATTTAATGATAAGGAACAATTTTTTTGATCGCTTGATATACTTTAACTATGAAGTGGGCACATTATATGATCTAAAAAATAATATAAAACTTTCAAGGGGGAAATAAATACCAACATCATAGGTATATTTCAATCAAGGCCCTGAAAATGATGTGTTGAAAATAAAAATTATTATTTGATAAAAAATTTAGGTAACTCTACTTATTGAATAAAAAATTATGTTAACTCTACTTTTTGATTGATAAGAATTTTTATTGATTTTGTTACTAAAATAATATACTAATGTGTATACTTATGTCTACATAATATGTATATCAAAATGATGGTTTAGTTATTTTTAGTTTTCAATTCAAAATTTGAAAATATTTATTTATTTTTCCAAATTACTTTTTGATTATATCATTATTTACTTAATTGATTATTGAAGATTTCGAGATTAATGTTAACATATATAGTTTTCGAATGAAAGCCAATTTAAAATTAATTTTTAGTAAGTTGTAGAACTAAGTACTATTATAAATTATTTGAATTTTTCTATTTTTTTCGATCTGTTCTTAGTCTAATTAACGATATTGTATTTGGAATATATATAATGTAAAATATGTAATAAACAATTAGTGTTGGGCTTACTTAGCTTCAGTTATTTGTAGTTTCCACAATATTAGGGTAATAAAACAATAGTTAGTGCTTACTAATATATATTCTGTTACGTGGCAATGAATGAGCTAAGAAATTCTAGACATGTCAGTGAATAGGATAAAAATATATTGATTGCAATTGCTCATAACTTCTTGTGAATAGAGGATTTTCTACAATAGAAAAAGTGTAACTACTTATTGGTTTCAATTACGGAAAGTCATTGTGACTAAACTTTTTTAACATGAAAAAATAATTTATTAGTACATATATATACATACAGCTATTGTGCAAGTATATTTTTTGTGAACCAGAATGCTATATTGTAGAGTCCTCACTACTGTGAATACATTTTTTATTTAGTTATTATCGTGAATTTATATTCACAGTTAACTCACATGTCTTTTCCATATTCTTAAAATATAAATGCAATAATTCCTAACCTCATTCGATTCGATGTTTTCGATATTTAAATTTTAAGATTAAATAATTCATTTCTTATTGATATTACAATTAAATACAATTCACAATGTTATATATTTCATATATTTACGAAAGTTTTACAAATAAAAATAAGACCATTCAGATATGCAAAAGACCATAATGGGATATTTTGTTTTGATGATTCATACAGCACTGCAAAATACAGAAGTCTTCCTACGTTTCATTGTACATATACTGTTTGAATTGCTTGATGCTTAATGCAGAATCACTTTCCTTGATTAAAAATATATTTGCAAAGCCAACATTTTTTTGTTTGTTTTTTTTTTTTGCGTGGATTTGTGGGAATATATTTGTAAAGCCAAAATGATATCTTCTGATCTCAGACTTCCAGAATATATCCTGTAGAATACATAACAACATATAACAATTGCAGATGAATTGCAGAGACAAGTGCATGTTATTTCAATTTCTAATTCACAGTCTTTGCAACTGCTCATTACCCATCAATTGCCGCGGAATCTATATTTGGAAGTCCATAGGCATATATCTATACTCTTGATTTTCATTTTGTTTTTAAAAGACTTCTAATAAATGTCTGTAATTAATCAGAAAATAAATGTCTTTTTAAGTAGGAGCTTATATTTGTAAATTTTTTTTTTTTACAGATACAAATTTTTTCTTTCGCCATTCTTGCACCGTAGTGTTTACATTTTATTCTTCAGAATAGAAATTCTAATTGCCTTCTAATTTCTTTCGCCATTCTTGCACCGTAGTGTTTACATTTTATTCTTCAGAATAGAAATTCTAATTGCCAAAAGTTTTCATTTCACTCTAATCAGAAAATTATGAACTGCATTTTTAAATAAAAGTTAATTATTTTTTTTTTATTTAGAAGGAATTTAAATCTTTGCACCATTATTGCACCGTTGTCCAAACTATTGATATGATATTAAAAAACATTAAAAACTTTTTTATCAACTACTTAAATTTTTTTTTACAAAATATTCCAAAAGTAAACTTGGTTGGTATAACATGCACAATTTATAATTTTGTTTGAGTGCAATGGGTATTGGTAATTTTACTTGTATCGATTTATGCTCCGGTTTTGTTAGTATGCAAATACGGAATTCAAGAAGGGTGCAAACTGTTCTTTTAAAAGTTATTTCGTCACTTATCTTTGGATAACAGATTGAACCTAACTTTTTCATTTAATCAACTAGGCTAGTTTTAAATTTTTACTTTACTATATTTAATATTTTTTGTTTTTATAAATTTTTAAGTCTTGAATATTTAATGTTAATTAGCATTTGGTTTTAATGAAATAAAGTCTTTTTTATTATTATTATTTTATTATTAAAAAAGTCTAATGAGCACTTTACATTGTATAGTTAGTTATTTTCTTTTAATATAGTATACCGTGTGACTATGCCTTGATAGTACCAACAAATTAATACATTTTACTTGCTATCCATTTTTAATATTAACTTATTTCAACTGTTCAACATACAAAATTCTACTAAATTCTAAAATTTCAGTAAAAAAAAACAAAAAACACTGACTATCAGATTGACAAATATGCATCTATGTTTGACAGTAAAATGTTGGACATCCATCGTGTTTGTCCAACCGTTTGATAGATGTGCATAATGCAATTATTTTTTAAATAAACAAACATTTTACAGATCTATACAACATATCTTATGCTATTAATGGAACACAAACGTGCAATCAAACTGTTGCAAAACAAAAAATTGCATATGTGCACCTGGCTTAACTTTAACTACCAGAATTTTTATATTTATCTTGTCAGTGAAGTTAAGCGAATATTGTTTGCTTCATTTTATATTGATTTATTAGATAAAATTAAATTAGGTTTTGTATAACCATTAACTAATCATCCCTTCTAAAGTTTTAATCTATTTTAGATGGTATCATTTAAATCAATAGCCTGTGACGAGCCGTATTAAAGCTATCAGTGATGGTTTGATTAGAGAAAATTATATTTTACAATTTGCATCTATCTTAATTTTCCTAAATTTATATAATCTTTAATTTAAGAAAGTAGAAATTAAAGTCACAGAAAACTTTATTTAGGTAAGGTCTCCCTGATGATAATATCAAAATTTAATTGAAATTTTAAATTTCGTTTCAATAGTTTTGAAAGGGTATTTAACGTTAGTCCACTTAAATTTATCAAAAAATCATTCACAATAACCTAAAGGTATTTATTATTAAGTCAAAAATATTTGATAGCTTGTATTAAAAATTTTCATCCCATCCTAATTACCATGTTCTTAAAAATAAATAAAAAATGAATTTTTAAAAAATTTTTGAGTTAATTTTTTTTCTGTTTTGCAAACATATTTTTCTTCAATTTATTTCCAGAACCTGATCTTTTCCAGTACAAAAATGCAAAAGAAAAAAAATATATATATAAAAATTTGCATAATTTTACTAATAATATTTCTGTTTTTTTATTTTTTATATTAAGAACAAAAAGCCAACTTTCTTACCATGATAAACGCAATTTTTGACCTCAATTCGTGATTTTTAAATTTCATGTCTCCCTCTTTGAATATATTTTTTTATATATTTGTTTTTTTTTCTTCATTTTCAAAGATTCCTTTTTCACTCATTCCTTCTGAGCATCAGTAAAACATCGACGACGGCAACAGCAGCAATTTCATTTTGATGTCTTCGTCTTAAAAAAAAAAAAAAAAACAAGATAAAAATAAAAAATAAAACTTTTAACAACATTTTTAGTTACTGGCATGATTTGGCCTTCAAAATATTTTGCTAGATCCATTACTGATTAACAAAACAATCCCTTGTTTCGAAATATTTTTTTATTTTTTTTTATTCTTCTTCTTTTCTCATTTAGATGATCAGGATGTACCAAAAATACTTATAATATGTATGTTGGTATTGCTTTAAAGAATTTATTTTACTCAACAAAAAACAAAAAAAAGGATCTTTCTTCCAAGAATTCTAGTCAAATATCACTGTGACGATCTTTTTTAAGTAATGTGTTAACATATTAGTATACGTATTTTATTTGAGGGTGATCTTCAAATCTATAATATACAAGTGTGTTCAAAATTAGAATTAAAATGGAGTTTAAATGATGTTTGTCATGTCAAACTCTTAAAAAGCAAACCGAATTTTTCACTGATGATGACTGTTTTGAACTGGGATTAATGAGAAACAGTCAGAATAATTTTAATTCACCTGAAAGAAGTTTCTGAAAACTCATTGAAACACCTTGTCTTAATATAGACTTTGAACTACTATCAAAATATACTTCCTTTTCTTTTACAGCTCCACTTCTGCATCTTTACAATCACAGTATTAAATATTTTACAACATTTTTAGCAAACTTACTGGATTCTAGCAGTATAGACCAATTCATTTAAGGTTCCTGTCCCGGTCCATTTTTGACAAAATTTGAATTATTTTCTTCGCAGTGGATTTTCTTTATCAGAAAGATAGGCCTGGGTGATAATGTCAAAGGTTCAACGAACTTAATGATTACCTAATATAATACAGGCCTTCAAGTTTACGTATAGCGATCCCTTTGATTAGCAAAACTAATCCTTAAACCAATTTTGTGCACTAACTTTGTATTAGTATATTTCTTGTACAAAAGCAATGAAAAACAAAATATCGGCTTAATTCCTTTTTAACACAAGATCGGTAGATAGGATAGGAAGGGATATTTCAATTGACCCTGGGTAAAAACAATTAGCACTTTATCTATAAATATCTGATCTATAATCGATGTTCTTACTTCCTTTGAATTGAGAATCAACCTACTAGACAGTGATTCCGATATAACACCACAAATACACAACAGTTTTACACATCCAAATGTACCAAAGCGCCATTTAAGGGTCTTACTATATCAACCGTAATTAGCTTAACTAAAGTATTTATTTTTCTTTAGTTTTGTCCATAAGCCAATAGGTTGTTTCAGAAGAAATTAAAGTTGTACAACTTTAATCATCAGTAGCTATGCCAAATAGATGATTTATACTTACGTTTAAAAATTTTGAGTTGGTTAGGATAGGTAGTACTCTCATCATAAGCTTTAGAAACATGTCAACCTATTAACTTGCGTTATTATATTTTCTGAAATGTTTTGAAATTTTGTATTTCGAATCGTTTATTTAGTGGTTTTGTTTGTAAATTGGTTTGGTCTATAGAGTGTGATAAACGAAACGAGATGAGTTAATTTTGACCTACGCACTTAAGCTTTACAGCCCGATGTTCACCCATTCAGCGATTTCAATTCTGCCTATCACCTGACACCATCGCCAAGCCAATGATTTTAAACAGGTTTTTCTTTTTACTTTTGAGTTAATTTTAACCTACGCACTTAAGCTTTACAGTCCGATGTCCACCCATTCAGCGATTTCAATTCTGCCTGTCACCTGACACCATCGCCAAGCCAATGATTTTAACCAGTTTTTTCTTTTTATTTTTGAGTTAATTTTAACCTACGCACTTAAGCTTTACAGCCCGACGTCCACCAATTCAGCGATTTTACTTCTGTCTCGCAGCAGATTCCATCGTCGAGTTAACTAATGCCCTTAATGAATCTAATGATTTAGACCAGTTTTTTCTTTTCACGCTTGAAAAGTTTTTTCAGTAGTAACCTTCCAAGACATTATCTCTTCTCGTTCTCTGTGTTGGGCACACGCAAAAGACGGGAAGTATTGTTTCTATATTTTATTTGCATCCTCTGGATAGATTGGGTTCTTCAAAACTCATTTTTGCAGCATGTCCTGTAAGTATGAGGTATTATGTGCATATGCCTACATATAGGTTTAATTCGGCCTGGTTCAGCGCAAATATGACTTCAGTCTTTTCCGCATTTGGTATACTACGCAGACGATTTTCGTTTGGATAGATTCATTCTGAGGTTCAGTTGGATGGTGTTTTCCATTTCAGCATATTTGTTACCATAACCTGAACCATTAATCCTCCTAGGGCCATTGTTTCTTGTGCATTCATACAAGTTTATTCGCTTTATTAATAACTTATTTGATAAACTTAGATCGGTTTCGTCAATCATCAAGTACTCCTCAAGCCCCAGTCCTATAACCTATTCTATTTTTAACCAATATTAACGTTTCACTTTAAACCAATTTCAATCCTATGAAGCTAATTAATAGCTATAAGAGTCTTATGAAACATTAAATAGCTTTAAACTCTTGTTCTCTAACTCAAAATTTATGAATAACCCAACTAACCGTCAGAGAGTAGTATTATTCATTTTATTTACTCTCTTCTAATATCTTTCTTTCTCTTTTCATTTAAAATGTTATCAACCTTAAAAATCTTTATAATATTAAAATACACAATAAGTTATTATAAATACCACCTGTTTTACAATACTTTAAATCTAAAAATAAAAAAAAAACCGAAATCTTATTTATTTACCTTTTTGTTTTTTTTTTTTTTTTTTTTTTACCTGTGCATACATTTGTTTTATTTTTTTTTGTTATTTTTAAGGCATACAATTGCTAGGTACTTTACTAACAGGTAATTTATAATATTTTTTTACCTGTTATTTTTTTTTTGGGAAATTTTTAAAATTTTAAACGTTTTTGCAAATTGTATGCTGCATTTGAAATGAAATTAGAAACTGCATAACACTCTACAGCTTCACTAATAGTTAGTGTTTATTTTAATAACAGATGTGTGGAGGTATTAAAACAAAAATTTAAAATAGGTACCTGAGTAAATTTAAAAAAGATATTTTAATAGTTTTGACGACCGCGTGTAATATGATTATGCCGGTGAATGCGGTCGCTGGAATTATATTCAATATGAATCGTAGATTTATAATACACCACCACCATTATGTATATTGTATTTAAAAAAAAAATATTTTTATGTTTATTTCCAATAACACTATTATTAAAAGCTATGATTTTAAATAATATTTTTGGAATTTTTTTTTGAAATTTAATGCTTTAACCGTTTTTAATGTTTTTGTTTTTTTTTAACCAACTAATAACAGTAATGCTTAACCAAATAAATTATTGGTAAACATTTTTAGGCGTAGCTAGATAAAATAAGAAAAAAAAAAAATGATAAAAATAATAATAATAATACAAAATAAAATAGATTAATTGTAATTAACTGTATTTACGTCATCATTATAAGATTAATGAGACATATAAATTAGAGAGAGGGAAGAGAATATACAAGAGACTGAGAAATATGATATGATATTGCTTCAAAATAATCGTTTTATCACCTAATTGTAATACATATGAGTTGGCGTTTGATTTAGTTTTTAGTTTTAGTAACAAAAATACAGTAGTAGTATTGTTATGCTAACTAATCTGTAAAAAAATCCAAATTATTTTTAATTGTATAAAAATACTAAAACAGTGATCCTCTAACTTTTTTTTGTCACGCAACCTGTCATAAATGACTAAAATAAAATAAATTTCAGTTTATTTTTCTTTCATTATAGACTTTTATATTCTGAATTTAAGAAAACAGTTTATTTACTTTTTTATCATTTCGATATTCTTAAATTTTATTTAATAAAAATTGTGATGAAAAGATTGACATTAAAATTAATATGCATTGTGTATCCAATTGATTTCACAACGATTTGTTAATAGTTTTTATTAATATAATATCATTTGTATTCCATACACAGTCGAGAGGTGTGTAGTTTAAATTGTTATGCAATAATTCACCTTCGTTTTATTATCTCAGCATTATTGTATATATATATATCTCTCGACTGTGTATGGAACATATATTTTAAAGTTATAAGTCATAAATTTATTATAGCGTTCCACACAGAACTGAAAACAGTCATTATATATAATGAAAGTTATATATATCTATAATGTCTGGTGACCTGCATCTACATATATATGTTTATAACTAATCAATAGCATTCGAAAGAAAATATTAGAGATCTTTTCGAAAGAAAAGGGGGTGGGAGTTAGCGACTAACGATTTGGAAAAATTTGTTTGAAGAACGACTAACAACACTTGGCAGAAATAGTTTTAAAAACGAAACAAAAATTGATTAGTTATAGGATAAAGTAGGAAAATATAGGACAAAGTAGTTTTAATATTTATAATAGATAACTACTGCAAGAAATGATTACCTCTTAAGTGGAAAATCTGTTTTCAGTGAGATTTTTTTTTATTCATTTTTTATATTCATTTAACTACTTCCTATTTTTTAATTTATACAGAAAAAAAAAGATCCGGCAAACAAAACTATTAATTGTTTATTGCTATAAAATATTACACTGTGAATTTCTGAAGAATAAAGTATAAAACACAGCGGTGCAAGAATGGTGCAAGAAAATTTTTTTAATTTCTTAAAGTTTTAAATTTACAAATAACTATTATTCGACTTTAATTCGGCAATGACAATCACGGTTTATAATAAACCAATATCGAGTGGTTTATTATAAACTGGGATTTTGCTTTTGCTAGTACTGTTATGAGAATTATTTATTTGTGTTTGAATCAGGTTGGAAAATGCTTGTTGCAAAGTCTATAGGGCATATATCTACTCTTAATTTTCATTTTGTTTTTAAACGACTTCCAATAAATTGCTGTATTTAATCAGAAAATAAATGACTTTTTAAATAAAAGTTTATATTTTTATTTATTTGTTACCACATATTTACAAATTTTTTCTTGCATCATTTTTGCACGGTAGTGTTTTATACTTTATTCTTCAGAAATTATAATTGCTAAAAGGTTTAATTTCATTCTAATGAGAAAATTATGAATTGCATTTTTAAATAAAATCCAATTTTTTTAAGAAGGAACTTAAATCTTTGCACCATTATTGCACCGTTGTCTAAACTATTGTTATGTTATTAAAATAAATTACAAACTTTTTTATAAATTACTTATATTTTTTACAAAATATTCCAAAGATAAACTTGAGCGAGTATAACATGCATAATCTATAATTTTGTTTGAGTGCAATGTGTATTGATGGTGATTTTGCTTGTATATTCTATTACGGTTTTGTTAGTATACAGATATGAAATTCGAGAAGGGTGCAAATAGTTTAATGAGCACTTTACATTGTATAGTTATTTTCTTTTAATATAGCAAACCGTTTTACAATGTCTTGATAGTACCAACAAATTAATACACTTTATTTGCTATTCATTATTAACTTATTTTAACTGCTCAACATGCAAAGTTTTACTAAATTCAAAAATTTCAGTAAAAAAACAAAAAACACTTACAATTAGATTGATAAATATGCATCTCTGTTTGATAGTCAAATGTTGGACATCCATCGTATTTGTCCAACTGTTTGATATATGGGCATAATGCAACTTTTTAAACGAACAAACATTGTACAGAGTTATACAACATATTTTATGCTATACACTAACTATACGAGAATTTTATATTTATGTTGTCAGTGTAGTTTAGAGAAGATTATCTGCTTCATTTTATGTTGTATTATTAGGTAAGATTAGATTAGGTAAATTAGGTTTTGTATAACCATTAACTAATCATCTCTTCTAAGTTCTAAGTTTATGATATTACTGATGATTTAATGAATCAGAAAACAATTTTTATTCAATTGAATCAATTCTGAAACTCATTTTTATTGATTCACTTCAGAAATCACTTTTGAATTGAATTGGATGGAAGTTGTTCTAGTTGAATTAATTTCAGTTATGCAATCAATACAGCTAAATAATATTCAATTCTTCGTATTTGATTATGATATTTCCACCTTCTATTAAAGCCATTAAAATTTCTTTTTGCAATTTGATTTCTTTCATTCATTATCCGGGCTATAAATCATCATTTTTCCAATACTTATTCTTAAATGTTTAAATATTTTTCCAATATTTATGTATGTATATATATGTATATGTATAAATATATTCAATTACTATCATTAAAATAATTTTATTTTTAGTTCTATTTATTATGATAATGATGATGATGATGATGATGATGATTATAATGATTCAAGAAATTAAATATTTGTGTTGCAATAAAAAAAAATTAAATATAAATACATTAAGTATATTTATTTATTTTTTTTTATACCGTTACAGAAAAGCTCGTTCCATCACTAAAGAAATAAATCATTTTGATTTCAAGAGATTGTCTTGTTGAGTAATAAAATTTAGAAAATAATAAGAAAAACTCCTACTTTTACTATGGATTTAAATATACCAGACTAGATTCTGATATCCAAGATCAAGAATGCTATATGTATAGATTATATATATATATATATATATATATAATATTACAGAAATCATTAAAGTACCTATCTAGTATCATATATGTATATATATATACATATATGTAAATATCAACTTCAATATAAATATGCGAACAAAATATTAAAGAGAGAAAATAATTTTATTGTCTGTACTGTTGTAGCTATATAGAATCTAATAATGGTAATATCTTATTACATCAACTTCATCTTTCCCTTTTTATTATTAGAAACCTACTACGAATCAATTTTTTTTTTTTTTTTGTATCAGAGAGTGGTTGACATTTAAAAACAAGGTGAATAATGCTGGCTGATATCAAACTACATGTCTTCTATATACGCATTCATATTCTCTTCCATACATAGAACTTGACTTGATTTTTTAACTGGTTTTCTTATTTTCTCTTCATTTAAGTTTTCTGTCCATTCTTTTTTTTTATTTTTTTTTTATTCTCAATTTAATTCCAATCATTTAACTATTTCAATCATTATCATCATCATTAGCATCAATATTATCAGTTTTATAAGAATGATGATAGATATTATTGAAAAATAGGAATTAACCAGATGGGGGGGACAACCTATTAAATATCAATGTTATTGGCATACTAAACTATGCATAAAATAATTTTTTATAATTCTTATACAAATTTATTTTTATTTATTTATTTCGTAAAAATAATCCGAATATCAAAAAATTGAATTTAAGTTTGGAATCCTAAATTGATTTAGATTTTATTTAAATTCTTCGATATTGAATCGAAGCTTTGAATAGTTCTTATGTAATAATTTCTTGTAATTAATAGGAGTGCATTTCCAAATGTTGTACAGTGAATTTTTAAATTTGTGGTGTATTTGGACGTTATTATAGGGTTTGAATTGAAGATAGATTTGATATTAAAACTGCGTGCAGATTTAATATTTTAAGTAAGAACATCTGACAACAGTAAAAATGTAAACAAAAATGCATCTCATAAATCTTTTTTTCGTTTCCGCATATAACTTATATGTATAGTCTGATTGCTCCAACAACAAAACTTTAATTCCATCCTTTCATTGTTGAATAAAACTAATATATAAGTACTTAAATTTCATTGTAGCTGTACCATTATTATCATCCCTAATAATTTAAACACAATTTTTCTACCCAAAGCTTAAATTTCCTAACATTATTTCTATGAAGTATGGTGATTCGACAAATGTCCGTCATAAGGGAGGATAAGATTTCAACACACCTTGGTTCTGTTGTGCAATCATAATCATTAACTTTTAATAAATTAGAATAATTGTCGTTTCAGATACCTATCATTCAGTAGAAGAGACAAATCTTACATCTTTCTAGATTTGAATATGTGCTTACCAAATCGGTGATTTTTACAGTTATAGTTATATAGTATTTTTTTGCATTCTACAGTTATGCAGCAATTGTACAGTAGTTTTTACAGTTACATAAACCACGAAACATTTTATTGTTATAAAAACCAAATTAGTGCTATATGACTCCTATATGACTCCCGATAAGCACTAAAAGTGTTATAATTATGTTTTTATGGGAATAATTGAATTAATATTGCTATAAGAATATTCTTATAGCATGTTGCGGAAGTTGTTATAATGGGATTTTCAGCAAGTGCTACAGCAATGTTGTTATAAGTTTAAAAATGCGTAATCCTATAACAAGAGTTAAAGTATTGTTATAAGAATAGAATTACTAAAATATCAGTATTATTGTTGTTATTTTACTGTATGATATTACTACTGTGATGAAACTTACTGTAGCTTTTGAATAAATATTTTTCGACGGTCATTATTTTCCACAAACATGGTAAATTTTTTTTAAATAAAACAAAAACTAAAAAAAGATTTATTTTGCATTCTGTTCGCAAAATTATAATTTTTATTTAAAAGAATAATTATTTAAATATCAAATTTGATGTTATACATTAATTAACGTACATTATTTAACATTTTAAAGATGCAATCCAAAAATATATTTTTTTTTATTTATTTGAAAATTGGTTATTTTTGAAGTGCAATGTATTTTTTGGAAGTATTATTATAATAAATGTCAATAAAATTTCCTTCCCAGCCACATTTTGTATTTTGGTCACAATAATTATAGATATTAATACAATTATTCTTAACCACAAAGCATAATTTATTTGTAAGACATTTTTTATATTATAAATCACAAATATAAAAATATGTAATTCATATCTATCTCCCTTTCTCATGGAAAAAATATAAACTCCATAAAATTATTATACTATAAAAAATAATTCCTATTTCAATCTCGCATAACATAAATTATTTCAATATAAAATTTATACACTTATACACAATAGGTATACTAATCCTATAAAAATATTACAGCAATTTCTCCGGTGTGTTATAGGATTCTCCATTTCAGTGCTATAAAGTATTTATGACGTTTCGCAGCAATTACGAAATACTCAATTTGGCACGAATACTTCTATAAGAGTTTTTATAATAGTGTTATAAGAGTGCGCAAGAGTCTTATAGCAATAAAATTGTTATGTGGGATAATACGTAACATATTTAAAAAAATCATGTTTTCCCTGTCTGGTACATGTGCATAATACATTTAGTTATTGTTCTGCTTTGTTTTTTTATCATTCAATCCCATTAAATATTTCCAATTCCCTGGAAATATTTCATGACATTTCGGATTATTTCTGATTAAGAAATTTTCAAGATTTGACTGTATAATAAAAATTTAGTCGGTGAAACCTACTAATGTGTCGTAAACATGTATAAAAATATATTCAATACATCTTAATGAAACACTTATTTTGCGCATTAGGTAGGAACCGTTAAATAGCAGTTATTACCTAAATACTTTTAAATATCACTAAAAACATTTAATCGATTAGCGAATTGAAAAGTATAAGTTAGCAAAATTTTAGTTTTTTGAAGGATATCCCACAAACAAGCTCACCCTATGCTTTACTGCAACCTATCACGGTCTATAATTCTGTGTTTTACCTTGCATTTACATAGTCATGCCTGTTACCCAATTCCAATGTGAAGTACCTAGCAAAACCTATATATAATTATGTAGTAAGTTAACTAGTTAAGTACTTTGTATCCTATTGTCCAGTTGAAATAACTATTTCTCTAAATCTATTTAATAATGTAATGTATTTTAGAATACGATTCAATGTTGATGATAATATTTAATCTTATGTTTTTATATTAAAATTTTTTGTTCCATTTTATTTAATGAGGCATCCTTGATTTCAATCAGTTTGACAGTTCATTAAAAAAACAAAAATATCTAATATTAAAATCGATGTAAACTACTAAAAAGAAAATAAAATCAATAAAAAATCGATTTTTATCAATAGCTAGTTAATCTAGGGATAGGGAAATAATTTTTATCTTAAAAATAAAATTTTTTATCTTGTATTGTTTTGTACAATAAACTTTGATTCAGATTAAGTATGTTCAGATTTCCTGGTCAAATAATTATTATGGTATGTTGTATTATTGTATTGTATGTCTTTCGAAAAAAATAAAAAATAAAAACAAAAACAAAAACAACAGCAATAAATATTAAAATCGATTAATCGACAAAATCTCGAATTTTTATGTTGGAAAAACTGTTTTTAAATGTGTAGGAAGTTAATTAGATTGCATGTTATTGGAATTTTTATGGTCTATAGATTTGGTGAATTCAGAAATAAATAATATAATTAAATTTATGGATTTGGAGATTTTTAATTGAATAGAATAGAGAACCCCATTTAAATTGTAAAATAAAACGGTATTTTAAATTTGAAACGTATAAGTATGTGTTATTAATTTAGTAATAAGTTAGTAATAATGTTGGTAATGTTTATGAAGCAAGACAAAGCCAGGCATTTTATGTAAGATCATAAACTAAGTTATATGTTTTGAAAAAGACAGGGACTTAAAACAAAAATAATGTGGAAATATTTTCAATGATTTAACCAAAATAATTCAATCATTTGAAAAAGCAGTCAATTTATATGTCAAAGTGGAAGACAATTAATTTAAGAAACAAAAATAAAATATCTATCAGTCGGGCAAGCTGTGGCAATCATTGTTGCAAGCATTGGTGGATAAATGTATAATCATTTGTTTGGCTAAACTTGTTATGATTTAACCAAAATAATTCAATAATTTCAAAAAGGTCAATTTATATGTCAAAGTGGAAGACAATTAATTTAAGAAAGGAAAATAAAATATCTATCAGTCGGCCAAGCTGTGGCAATCATTGTTGCAAGCATTGGTGTATTATCATTTGTTTGGCTAAACTTAATAAAATACATAAATAGTATAATATATACTTTTACCAATAATACAATTATTTATCAAGATCAGAATATGAAATTAAGGTGAAATAAATAAATTAAAATGATTGACGGGATAATAAGTACTTATACTTAGGTATGTGAATTCAGACGCAGGCAGAAAAAGAGGAAACTGTATTGGGATATGATTCTATTCTAGTATATATATACTTACTATCACTAAATCTATTATAGAAAATAAATATTATAGTTTGTGTTTGACATATCGATCGAACAGGTGATGTAATAAAATTTTAAATGTGTAGATCCCAGCATCTCTACCATATTCATGCTTTAAAAACTACAGTTAAATTGCTGGAAAATATTAAAGGGAAATTACCAAACACAACACTATCAATTTTAAATTACCTTTATATATTAACGTGTACTTACTTACTTATTTGCACCAATTCAGATTTTGTTGTGATATTTGGCAAATCGTTTAACAGTATTTGAAAACGTTTCTATTATGAGCTGATATTAAAATAGTTTTTTGTACGCTGGTAGCTTAAATAGTTTTTAGATTGAACTATATTTATCTGTCAGACATTTTTCAAACTATTAGTTTTAGTCTAACACTATATGTCTCGGTTGGGCTTCCAGCACAAACATGTAAACATAGCAATTTTTAAAATGTTATAGGGTTACATGCTTGAAATTGCTATGCAGAAACTTTCATGTTGCCATCTGCCCAGGACTCCTATTATATTGTATTTTATTTTTAATTTGGAATATCGTTGACCAACTTGGTAGATAACTAATTGGACCGTTTACTTTTAATGGGGTTTTCATATTTTTCTTGTCCTAACTGACTATTTCTAGCAAAAATGTAATTTTTTTTTTGTTTTTCCGTCAATTCAAAAACACAATTGTTTTGTTTTACTTGGCTTATAATACAAGCTCTTAAATTTTGTGATTTAAATTTTTGCAAATTTTTTGGTTTTGTTCTAACTATAGTATTTGGTTAGTTTGATTTTTGGTTCTGAAAAGTCTGAACAGGAAAAAAAAATAATAAAAGAATATTGTCAGCATTCCATTCCTAATATTAAGCGATAGACAAATTGTAATTAATTTTTCAGAACAATAGGTCTAACAGTCATGAAGACATTTTAGTTCATTGCGACCGATTTTCACTTCAATTTGATCTACATTGAACAATTATTTTTATATAACTTTTATCTACAATAAAAGTAGATTTTTATTTGGAACTAGACCGAAATTTAAACGTATTGTCACCTCACGTTAAAAGTAATATACGTTAATAACTGTAACAAAGAACATTATTAAATAGAACATTAGTTATAGTGGCAAAATTTATTGAATTTTGATAATATAAAATTTTTGCTGTGAACTGAGTCCTAGTACAATTCAAACATTCAATCATCTTTGATTGTTGAAAGAAATGACAAATAGAAGGTTTAGAAGAAATCACAAAGCTATATAGAAAAACTGTTAAATAAGAGATGTTAACTATTACAGGTTCCACTTATTTTTTTATGTTAGATTAATTTTAAGTTCATTTGCTTAAATTTTTTGTTTTAAAAATTATTTCCAACCGCTTCCTTCCGGTCACTACACATAATTTTATAATTTGTTCATTTTATCAATGATTCACAAAAAATTTCAAAGTCTTTCACCTAATTGAGTTTTTGTTATTTTCTATAATATTTTTTTTTTATTTGCAATTTAGCTTTTTTTTTATATATATATAAACATTTTAAATGTTTACATTAATTTTCATTATTTATTTATTTTTCATTTTATACTTTCTTCCTGTCAAATGAATACCGTTTTTCGCTAGTCGTCATAGCTGCCGCGTATTTTTAAAATGTCTATTATAAGAGTATTTATAGTAAGTAAGTAATAATGATAAAAAAAGAAAATGAAAACTTACTTCAATTGAAATACAGCTGTGCAAATACTTATCGTACATGTAGTTTATTGAGGTTTTGAGGTCTTATATACTATATCTACTGAAACATTTACTCATTTTTTAAAATTATATAAAAACTGATGATAATATTTTTAACCCTTATGTTTTTACTTGTGAATTATTTCCTTTTCTTTCGTACAATTGAAGTTGATGAAGTTGAAGAGTTGCGTTGGGGTTCACTGATGTTGTACCACAAAATTTAGACAAATAAATATAAATTTTCTTAGAACTGAATATAGTTATAAATAAATCCAAAAATACCATCTGGGTTAACATTCTACAATTTAAATTTATAAAACTGATAAATAGTTTTTTTTTTCTATATACACTTTGTAAATTACATTTTCAACAAAGCGATGTAGGTATTCTACTGTTGGTCAGAATATTTTCTTGTATTATGCTGAAATTTGCTTGTAAACATATTACACGTCTTGAGATGTACAGACTTCTAATGTTGGTCTGAACATCTTCTTGTATTAAGCTTGAATTTGATTGTAAACATTATTATTACACGTCTTGAGATGTGTAGTATTCTAATGTTGGTCAGAATGTCTTCTTGTATTAAGTTTGAATTGGCTTGTAAACATATTACACGTCTTGAGATATATAGAGTTCTAATGTTGGTCAGATCATCTTCTTGTATTAAGTTTGAATTTGCATATAAACATATTTACACGTCTTGGGATCTATAGCTCAGAACAGAAAAATATGAAATTTGTTTAGCTATATAAAGCAACAGTAACTAGTAACAGCTAACTATAATTTTAATGATTAATTAAAATTAATTTTCATTACATCATTAACTGAAGATTAACAAGCCCCTGCAACACAAACTAGCTCGCTTTGACCACAAATGAAACGGTAAATCAATAGATCAAAGGAAAAGTATGTGCTAGTTGAATTGGAGAATATTATTACGTCAGAGTATGAAACAGTAGATTACCGTTATGTGGTGAAATCTAATTAATGTTGAATGATCTTTATTTACAACACTAGGCCATATTAATAGGCCATTACCTGCCGCACAAACTAGATCGCTTGGACCACAAATGAAATGGTAAATCAATTGATCAAGCCAAGAGCATGTGGCGGTTTGATTGGAGAATATTATTAAAGCAGAGCATGAAACAGTGGATCACCATCATGTAGTGAAATCTGAGTAATGTTAAATGACACTCGCAAGTCAAACTTTCTTCCCAACAATATTAAAGAAAATATCAACTACAATCAATTATATTTACCTCACTATTTTACAGAGCCAGACAAGGGTTAAACATAAGACACATTTTTTTTTTCATTCAAATCTTATTTTGTATATCAGGACGAAATATTTATAAAACAAACAAACAAATAAAAAAATATTATTAAGAATTCATATTTCATCATTATACAAGCAACAATCATAATGCGCAACAAAATTATGATGATGAGATATTGTAGAATTAAAAAAAAAAAAAAAACTAGCAAATTTACATTACACATGGATAAAAATATAAAAACAAACAAAAAAAAATTGTTTCTTTCCTGTCTCTGCTGCTGCTGCTGCTCTTGACGTAAGTTACACGAATTCAAAATAAGCAACAAACAATTTCAATCGTTTAAACTTTTTCATTGTTTATAATTTACAAACAAAAAAAATATATTCTTTAGTAATGTGATCTTAAAATTCTTTGGGCTCTTTTGTTTACTTTAGATCGTCTGAGTCAGCACAAAAAACTTACAAAAAAAAAAAAATAATAAGAAATAAAAAAAAAGGTGTCGCTCGTTCTTGTTTTTTGTTTTTTTTTTTGTTTTCTATATTCCCTGGGATTTTAATAACTCCTCCGGGTATTTATTATGTATCCAAAATTTTAAAATTTAGTCTCATTATTTTCTGTAGGTTGATTGTGTATGAACGTAACGAATTATTAATTCACTGGAATTTTATGCAAACATTCGATTTCAGTTTCATTGGAAAATTGCCAACAGCGTTTGACACCTTTTCTAACCCTTAGCATACCCACACATGTATAGTACAAAAAATAAAAAAAAAATAAAAAAAAACAAAAAACATTGTAAAGAAGACTTTTCCTACATATATGGATGTGATATAACGAAAACTAAAGGATGAAGAGGTTGAATTAAGAGGCGTTCGTATAACAAAATTGTGATCACGAATTATATTTTCAAATTTTTTTATTTTGTTATTATTTCCCATTCGACTCGACAGGAATGGTTTAATTTTATTACTTAGTTTTGTTTCACATATTATGGAAATAGAGTGAAAATTAAAATTTAATTTTGAAAAATTTATTAAAAATAATTGAAAGTTGTATTTACAAAAAAAAAAAAAAAAAATTGTTGGAAAAAGTTAAAATTCAAGAAATGTTCAATTTAAAATTGATGACCCCAAAAATCGTTTATTTTCACAATTAATTATAATTAATTTGTGTAATAATCAATAAATTGTTATAATTGCATATTTTGGTAATTTTTCTAATTATTCAATCCCAGTACAAGAGTAATAGTTTTATGTAACTTTGGCAACCCTAATCAGTCTGCTTATTGAGTTCAAGCGTACTAAATTTGTTTTGTTTTATTTGTTTTAGACAGTATAAAACAGATTAAAAAATGGAATTAGACATTGCCTCGGAAATAGAAATGATGATACCATAGTAAATCGAGTAAGATGGGAATGTCAAGTGGACATCTTATCTGACATGATGTACTTAAATCCAATTTGGAGCGCTTCACCGTTAATATATTTGAGTAAGTTAGACATCTTGAATAAAAAAGCAATTAAAGCAATACACGGTTTTCCGCTAAGATTTCCAACCTTGAATACTTCCATACGAGTCAGGTTTCAGCTTGTGTTGAGGGTTGACTGGTCTGGAAGTACATATTAAATTGAATTTGGAACTAGTTTCTCCTACTTTAGTTGTTTTTGCTTTTGTATTAATTTCATAATAATTTTATTTTAGTTTATTTTAATTCATCTCTTAACAATGAAAAATTTTAATAGACAAACTTAGTAAGATTTGAAACTTGGTTATGCAAAAAGATAAAATGTATAATAAAGTAATAAAAGAGAAAAAAAAAAAGTCAAACGATAACTTTAAGTAAAATCATAAGGCCCAACAGCTTATGCAAGGGTCGTAAGAATTTATATTATATTTACTTACAACAAAATTTGTATAAAATTATTTAATTTTAGTTCAAACTCTAATTGAATTTTCGTTATTTTTGTAAATAATTTTGTTATAATTAAGTACTTCTTTTTAAAAATTTTGTTTTTTTTTTGTATACATTTTGGATATTTATATTTTTTTATTGAAATAAAGAAAAAAAAGCTAACAAAAGATAACAAAAACATAAACCCTCTTTCTTGATTAATACAAGTTCCTCCAAATGTACCTGCCCTGTACGAGCTAATAAGCTCTTTGAGATTTGAATAAATAAATAAATAAAAAAAAAAATAAAATTTTTTATTATTAATTAATGGGGTGATGCTTTTTTTTTTAGGTATTAATAACTTTCGTTATATATATTAATTCAACTTGCCATTTTTTGAACATTAGACCATTATCTTGGATATTTAGATCGAAAATATTATTATTTTATATTCAAAGATTTACATCGATATTCTGTTATTTAAAGTCCATGTTTCTTAAATTATTATCAAGTTTAGTTTGATGCTCTGAATTACCTAAATTGCATAAAATGCCTGTAACTATAATCCGTAGACTGTAAAAAATGCTTCAAATATAAACAAATTCTATTGTCAATTCATTTCAGATACCTAAATGAAAATTTTATGGTATCAGAAATTATCTCTATTTATAAAAAACAAGTAACTAACTAGTATAAACATTAAAATATCATTTTTTTTTTTAAATATATAAGACCTGAGATAAAATGAATTTACTAAAAATTGTTTACAAATATTTAGTTCGCACTTAGAATACGAATTATCGACCATTTTTTTTGTTAATTTTGAACAAAAATAAAAATTTAGTTGTAACAAAAAATGTGTCTGCAAACCTAAATTTATAGGGCGTAATAGGGGTCCATAGTTTAGATTGCTCTATTTAAATATTCAAATTATCCAATTGCATACGTATGAAAATAGTTGAATAATAATTTAAATATTTATTTCGATATATATTATCTTCATGATTCCGCCCGTTCGATTGTTAATATACGTGCAATATAAATGTACGTGTACCTATAATCCCCGCTCAAGATAAATTAGCAATTTTTAACATTACAAATTGAAGAAAATATGTATTAAAAACTATTTATATAATAATATAATATTTTACAAATATCAGAAGAAAATAAATAAGTGAAATTGCCTGTTTAATTGATAACTATGGTCTTAACAAAATAAAAATAACTAGTTTTCGCCCGCTCCTCGAAATTGGAAGATGTTTGAATTGAAAAAATTGTACTCAATCTCATTATGAATTGTTTTCAACCATTTCAATTTATTCTTGATACTATGTAATTTTTGTTTATTGATTTATCTTAGACAACAACCTAATATGCAAAAATTTATTTAAAACAAAAATGAAATTTTAATTTAATTCTGGCGTGAAAAATTCTGTATAAGCGGAACTTATCCGAAGGGGACAATTTGATAAATTAAAAATTTTGTGCGTTGACAAGTATATATATGTTTATACTTGTACATGCAGTGAAATTTTATATTCAAAATTCTAGTTGAAGTGGGCTCGGTTGCCCAGTGATAAAGCACTCGAATGTAGTAATGTAACGACCGAAAAAGCACGGATTCAAACCCCGAGAGAACTGAAATTTTTTTCAAATGGTGAAAATGACTGAAAATGTGATTTTCCATACAACCACATCGTTTCAAATATAATTTAATAATTAATAAAGGTATAATATAACTAATCAAAAAAAAAATAATACTTAAATATATAATATACCAAAATATGTACCAAATAATTAATATAATTTAATAAAAAGGCCTACATTTCGAAAGGGAAAAAGACCTATATAGTTGGCCTACAGATTTATCTGTGGGTTCAACTGTTAAAATAAATAAATAAATTCTAATTGAAAAAATATTTAGTGTCGCTACGTCTCTTTTTAAATATCCATCATCAATTAAAACCGGTTTTGAAATGGTTCAGCTATTCGTACCATACTTTTTTTAATCTATACAGATTACTTAAATATAATGAACTTAAAATCTCTTTCTATGAACGTCTAGTTTAATTTTCTATCAATAACTAATTTATTAAAATTTGGGCGAAATAAGGTGCATGGGCATTGTAACAAAATTGATTCAAACAACATTTAATCAACATTAACCTCAATTTTAGGTTATTACTCAAACAGAAGTCACATTAAAATGCATACAAAAATTAATTTCATAATCAACAAATTTCTGATTTGTAAAGTTAATTAAAAACATTTTTTTTTTTAAATTAATTTAATTTCCCGAGTTCATATCTCAATAAAAAAAAAAAAATTTTAATTTCTTAATTACTTCAGTATATTCATTCTTTTATTTCCAAATTCTATACAAATTTCTAATTTAAAACAAAAATATGTTTTCTTCTAAGTATAAAAATAAAATCTTAATTAATTACATTTTTCTTTTAATAAAACACAAAAAAGAAAACAACAAAAATAATTGTTTTTCTTTTTAAAACACCCCTAATGAAAAATTCTCTTTTAAAAAATGATTAATTACAAAAAATTTTGTAGTAGAAAACCATATTAAGAATATGAAGTCATCATTAAATGCTTGTATCCCTATTAATTAATACAAAAAACAAAAAAAAAATAAAATTTAAATTTTCAACAAAAAAATACTCAGAAAAAAAAAACAATAACTCACAATTGAAAATTTCACAGCTCCTAATTACTATATTGTACAACCGCAACATAAGAACCTTTTTGAAAATTTCATTCTGTTGTCACAGTAATAAATAATTTATTTTTCTGTATTTTTTTTTATATAGCTACATATATTTAAGTACATTAATTATGTTTCACCACATCACCCAAATTCAAATAACAAAAACCTCACCCTAAATCGCACTAATTTCTAAATTTCAACACTGTGTCACAGAATTTCAAAAAAAAAAAAAAAAAAAAAAAAACAATAACAACCACCAAAAATTTTATTTCTTTATTTTTTAAACCGTTTAATAACCATTACTAAACTCAAAAAAAACGGTTCTTCTCTCCATTACTAATTGTAACATTTTATTTATATAATTTTTGGTTGTTGTTGTTATTGTTGTGTATGAGTATGAATATGGCCAACCATTAGTATGTCAGTATCAATCATACATAAGCTTACTATTTAAACACATAAAATAAAAAAAAAAATAGAAAAAATAATAATACTAGAGTGCTCTTATTAATACCATCACTCTTTTAGAGTAACCTTGCCCCATCCATAACGCACTTCTGTAGTTTTTACGGTCTTTAACATAACAATAGCAACTATATAGAGAAGACAAAAAACAGAAAAAAAAAACAAACGGTATACTTAAACTCAAAATAGTAAATATTTCATAATCATAGGCATCTATGTACACATGTACGGACGTATGTACATATTTGTTACATAGCCGACCTCGGTCGGTAATTTCAACTATCCATTATTTTGTTTTTTTTTTTTTAGCTCATTATTGTTGTTACGTCTTGTCTTTGTTACATGCATCTATATCTATACATCTATATATATACACGTGATTTTATATACTATATTTTTCTTAAAATTTATCTATCTATGATGGCTCACACACAGGGTTTATAGAACTTATATCCAGCTCAAATTTGTTAAGTTCATAAATACATTTTTTTTATTCTATTTTTTTTTTATAATTTTGTTGTTGTATTGCGGTTGTTTCGAAGAAAACTATTTAAACAAAGCTACTTTTATGTAGACAATGATGATGATGATGACGATAGTAGTGACGGTGACGATGATGATGACAGTGATGAGTTAAGGTGAATAAAATATTTTATTTGTATATGCGCGGATATTGTTTTTCGAATTATGGAATTTCTAATAGCATACAAATAATGTTATAATGTACAATATATGTTGATATGTTTGATGATGTACCTTTGTTATCTATAACGTGAGCTCGTGAGTGTATATTTATTGTAAAGAAAATAATAATAAATGTTATTTTACAAAATAAAGGGCAATCCTAAAATATGCACTAATATTTTCTTAGATGCGCATTGTATGAAAATATCACTGCTATCCTACCATCTCCGTTTTATGCCACACGGATGGAACTACAGGACAATGATGATGATGATGATGATATTTTTCTATTTTGTTAACATGACAGTTTTAAATTGACAGGATGACAAATATCAAAACTGTTGTTGGTGTAATTTCTGTTAGACTTTTTATAACTTCAAAATTTGTAATGGGTGGAACTTCTCATCAAACTATTTTCACTTGGTAAATATAAATAGTAGGATAAAACTGTTGAAGTAAGGAATATAAAACAATTTTTCATTAATGTTTTACTGTTTTAGCATTTCTATTAAAATTTGTGTATTTATTTTGAAAATAAAAGAGAAAAAAACTGATCTTTACTGTTACTGTCTTTCAACACATTAACTAATGTAATATAATTTTTAGGCTATTATATAAACATATCAAAAAGTAGTTATTACAACTTTATTTTAAAACTTTAAATTAATTCTACAACACTAATGTATTATCCAAAAATATAGTTTATTTATGCTTAAACATATCAATAATATGTTTTGACAGTAAAAACTTGGTCAGTACTACTAACATAAAAAAATTTGCTGTCACCGGTTTACAGTGTCTAATAGAAATACATATATTCAGCTAGACGTAAAGTGATAAATCGCATCAGTGATACGTCTAGGAGAATATTGGTGATAATGTGTGATCATACAAATTGGGTTTAATGGGTTATTGGGAAATTGATGAGGATTCAAGTTAGATAATCATCATATATTATAATAGAGTTAGTTGTCTACATTTTACCTCAAAATTATTCAATCTATTCACCAAAAATGAGAGAAAATAAATCACCACAACTACACCAGTACACCATCGTATTTATACAAATTTCAAGAGAGGGCATAGCATAGGTAGAATATGACTATATAAGTTTTATTTTCATCATTAAATGTTGGTAGGTACAATATATGTGTATCGTAGTAAGTTTTAAACAAATTTATTAAGTATTGTTTATTTTTTATACCTATTCATTGATAGTGAAAGATATCAGGATATTTAAATCCCTGTTTTATTAAAAACGTTAAATTTGGCTTTAACTTGAACTATAATTAATAAATAGGGTAATCTTTAGTGCTGTTATATTTTAAAGTCAAATTATAGTATTGTTGGTTTTTATCTAATTAGTACGATTATAGATTTATTTTATATTTGTATACGTTTAATGCGACTAATGAGTCATGAAAATATACAGTTTACATGTTTTCATTCAAATATTTTTCTTTTGTAAATTGTGAGGTTTGAGTTCGATGCGATAACCCACTTTTTACAGTTCTTAGACTCAAGTTTATTTCTGTTAGATAATGGGTCGTAAGATGAATTTTAAGCTTAAGCTGCTAAATTGCATAAACGTTAACCTAAAGCCCATATATAGTATTATATCGACTAAATACTTTAAATTACCATGTTGAAACTCTGAAGAATTATCCGGTTAGCATTTCTCGAGAACTCCTCCTTAAATTGAATTCCAAAATGTGCGATTTAAGATAGTATATAAAGATAAAATAGTGATAATTCTACGAATTGTATAACTTAGTTAAAAAAATCAAATATTTAGGTAGATCAAAATATGTCAAAGACTCCTAAAACCCAACTTTAAGTAAGTAAGTAAAGAGTAAAAGCCAAGCAATAGTAACAAATCAAAAACAATTTTTCAGGCACTAAACTAGAATTGTTTCTTATTAATAAATTACTAAATTAATATCAAGGCGAGACCTAAAGTATGTTGTTATATTTGGACTACGAAAGTAAAAAAATTAATTGGAAAATAAGTATAAGAAAATAAATCAAACAAAATAGAAATTTAGGAAAAAAGTGGAATATTTTTATTGATTTCATAAAAAAATAAGAAGGAAGGTAAATTTAAAATTAAACAAAACAGCTAAAATTTATAGCCCCTGTTGAACAAAATTCAAATAATATGTCCATAACCTGATTTGTTTTACACAATCCTTGACTTTCGAAACGTTTAATAAAAGTTGAAACACAATGTCTTGTGTTTACATTCGTTAAATCAAAATTGTAACACATATGTGTTGAGTTTATGAACGCTTAAATTATGTATTCGCGACGCCTCGAATGTGCAAAGAAGGTATCGAGAATTTCTGAAAGACATTTGTTTGACGTTGATAATAATTTGGAAAATTTAAATGTGGAGGGAATAATCAATTGAGTGAGTCTTTTTATTTGTTTTAATAAATAAAAATAATAATAAAAAAAACTTTTGTTTTCGTTGTAACTGAAAATTTTTAATAGGGAAAAGAAATAAACAAAAGAGAGAAATCTCGCTAAATTCATGCTTAAATTTTCTTTTTTAAATGCAAAACAATATAATATTAATATAAAATATAACAATAAAAATATAATATTAATTAATATGTTTCTAATGACATTCAAAAAACAAATGATCGTAAAATTGCAAGAAGTTTTTATTAACGTCAAATAATACATTGTATGGACATTACAAATCAAACACATGCTTTTGATATTTGTTCATTTATTCATTTTATTTCGTACATATACATGAGACGGTAAGTCTCTATAGGAGTGAGTATATAAAGTATAATGTGTAGCAAATTCATAATTCTTAAATTAACTGATATTGTGATAATAAAAGTTTAACAACCCGTCTCACAATCGTATTTTTTGATGTTTCGAAAGTCACGGAATATAAAACATAAATGTATTAATATGCATACTCAATTTTTGATTTCAAACTTTGACATTTTGAAACTTAGTTTTTTACCTCTAGTCCTCTATACATTTTTTATAATTGCCCTAATAAAGAAGAAATCAAAAAATTTAGATTAGTCCGTGCTTCATACTATCTTTTCGACTCCAGTTCAATGTTTCAAAAATCAGAAAAAAAATAATCAAATTTATAACGGTATAACTACTCAAGAAAATAATAACGATTGTAAATCGTCTGCGACAAAATTATTATTCGGAAAAAAGTACAAAACATTACAAAAACGATTTACCCAACCAAAATTACTGGTATCTAATAAATTTCTTTAATTGTATTTGTATATTTATTAACTGTTTCAGTTGAATTTATCCATACATAAATAAAGTGAGTAAATAAAAAATCTAACGGTGATAATTTGATGAGTATGTGGTTTGTCATTGTGTATTTAAAAATTGAAAAATAAAAAAACGTTGTTGCGTTTCTTCTGCCGTCACAATACACCTCATATACACTATGCCTGTATTGTATTTAGGTATGTACGAAAATATTTTCATATGAGTTTGACATATCTAGTAATCATACGTTACATATTTCATAAATTTTTGTTTTGGATTTTTTGGCATTTTTTTTTTTTTTTTTTGATGAATTTTTATGCGTATCTTGAGAGAGTGACGCGAGCGGAAAACGCGATATATAAAGACTCATTTTTTTTTTTTTTAAATTTATTATTGTTGTTTTATTGAATGAAATTTCAATTTTTTTTTTTTCATTTGGACATGTCATTACCAATTCTAGAGATTGGTGTGTAATGAAAGAAAAATATTTTGTATTAAGAAGAAGAGGAAGATGAAAAAAAACAGCTTTTAAGAAAATTTATTATGATGTGAGAAGTTTACATGGTTTGTTAGTTGTAATTTGTCTCGTAATTTATTACATTTCGTCTCACTATATACATTTTTTTTTTTTTTTTTTTTTACTATTATGATAGAAATTTCTAAATTTGGACATTATAGAAATTGAAAACGTTTAGAAAATTTATGTTTATAATCAAATTTTGAAGGTTAGGATTGATAGTAATTTTTCATTTGTTTTGCAAATAGAAAAAAAAAAATTGTAATTTGTTTTTTGTACCAAAAACGTTTTAAATTATTAATTATGTTAAAAAAAATGTAAAATGAGTAATAGATTGTCTTCTTGAATTCCGTATTCTGTATTTGATACCTGTTTATAACTATATCTAACTATATCTATATACGTATTTAAATATTGTGTTGTGTACCATTTTTGATACACAATTCAAATAATTTTTATTATTTGTTTTAGAGATGCTGTGAAATAAGATGTTCTAATAGTACTTAATATGTAATATTGGTAGTGAATATCTGCAAATCGCAACGAACGGAAAATATTGTTAATTACAAAACAAGGTATTTTTCTTCAAGAGTAAACGTCGCTTTTTTGTCTCTTGTGTACTCCAATGAAACGCTGTTGCTAAAAGATTTTGGTCCAATAAGAAGCACATGATCTTCCATCGAAGCACATGGTCCATCTTGAACATTCTTTTTGTTATCTATTCCGGTATAGCGCTAGCAATTTGCAATAACTTATATCGGCTTGAACAGTTTACAGTGAATGTAGTTTAGTGTGTAAATTTGAACAATGATCAATGTAAATATTACAGGTATAATGAACTCAGTTAAGTTATGTGTATCAAAAGGTATTAAGTGTAGTGTATACATCAAGCTATGATATACAAGTAAATAATATATATAAATAATATGTATATATATAATAATAATATAAAATGTAATTAAAATCAGATTGTTCAGAAAGAACTAGATTTCAAATCACCATCGGTGTGTTTCTGGTACATTATTTGTGTGTTATTAATGCCATACAATCAGAATTGTACAAAAAACAACAAAGTTTTAATATATATATCAGAATATGAAAATTTATTAAACATCGATTCGAAACATTGTGACTTGAAAAATCACTTTAAACACTGATGATTATGAAACTAAAAACAGTTTAGTATAGATATTTCCCAAAGTAAAAATAACAATATGACAGGTTTGTTTTGAATTTTTTTTTACAGACGATGACATCGGAAAAACATTCAAAAAATTTCAACCGATACAATATACATATATAAATACAATATGGCAAATTTCGTGAACTGACAACATTGTTTTGGCAATATAATGTACTTTGTTTTCAATTCCGATCACTCTAAACACATTGTCTTTGAAGTAAACGTCAAATCAAATGTCAAAATATTATACTCTTGTGGATTACCTATTTTGTGGATAAATTTGTAAAATATTTTAATTGAATATTATTTGTGAAATAGTTGTATGGTAATATGGACAATTTCGTAAATTAGTCTTTAGCCTTATGGTTATAATAAAAACATCTTTCTTCCTTGAGTCGATTTCCTATTAAAATTAAAATAAATTAAAATATAAAAAAAAACATTTTTAAATTTATTTTTAAAACACGAATTAAAATTTATACTTATTTTTCTTTAATTTTAAAACCTTTTCTTCATTCATCTTTTTTATTTATTGCTTATGTAATAAAAAACACAACTGTACCAAATTATACTCTGTATCAACAAATTTTCAGATACATAATTTAACAACCCGTGTTGGCGAAAATGAGACTCAGTTACACTGTCAAAATAACTACTGATCATGTGACAATGTAAACAAATTTTTTTTTGACATTTAAGATCATACGTCAATGTGTTAGCGATATTTTCGATACATTTACAATGTCACGAAGAACTATAACGTTCGTCTGTAAATTATCGCTTATTTCGATTGTGAACAATAATGGTTTTTAACAGTTTTCGATCAATAATTATATGTGAATTTATAATAAGAAAATAATGGTATCGCTCTGAATCTTTTCTGAAGGAGAAGCCTTTGCATTTAACCTCAGGTCATTATAATCAAGTTGCAGTGACAATAATGCTTTTTTTGTTTTGTTTTGTTGTTTATATCATGTTTTTTATTGATTTATCAATAGGCAACAACCGCAAACGTAAAAATTTATTTAAATGTAATTCTGGCGAGAAAACGAAAAAAGTCTGTACATTGGTGAGTTGTGGTAATTGGATAAATCCAAATAATTGTTTGTTAAAATATATGTGTGTGTGTACTTATACATGTGGTGAAGTTTTAAATTGAAATTTCCAATTATTGGAAAGTAAAACAATTTTGAAAACAATATTTAGTTTCGTTACGTCTCCTTTTAAATATCTGTTATTTTAAAAGAATAATTATAAAAGTCGGTTGTGAAATGATTCCAATATTTCTATACTTAATAGATAAAATTATTAAGATAGATAGAATTACATATCTATCGATTTTTCTGATTTTAGATAACTTTGGTTATAATTTTACAATTTTCGAATTTCACATCAGAACTCTTTTCAAAGTATATTTTCCCTCTTTTCAAGTTTCTTATGGGCATTAAAAGTTTTTTGTTTACTTCTGTAGTTTGCTCAATGCTCATTAAAGCTCAAAAATTCATATTTTAGTTTAGCTGTTATTTACGTTCTTATAAAATTTTATAAAAAGAATTATTATGAAATAAAAATGAATGCATAATAAAATAATGATAATAATAATAATAAAAAGAACAATGTTCTACAAGCACCTACTTTAAGGCTATTGAAAGAAGAAAAACAGAATAATTTTGACAACTTACTTTATATGAAAATAATTTGCCATACATTTCCATTTACCGTTATCGTTGAATAAAATTTCAAACTTTAATCGTGATATTCCAAGTTTAATTTTTCAGTTATGAAATTTCACCGGTTTTTCTCTTATTTCTTTGAACCACCCAAAAATATTTGTTTTTTTTTCAAATTTGATCAGTGATTAGAAATTAAAAAATTCCTACTTAAATATTTTTAAAACTAAAATTTTTATTTTTTAAACTAAAAAATTAAATTTAAAAAAAATTTAAAAAGCAAAACAAAAATACAGCCTATATACACAGCTACATCACAAAAACACAAATATAATGAAAGTGTCTGTATAACATTTAGGCTTTTATATATGACAATAATAGTGGCTTAAGTAAACCTAAAAAAAATTTATTTTTTTTTTTTTACAAAAAACTTTAAATTTCTAATTACCTATAATACAGTGTGAGGTATACTGCTACTAAAACTCTACTCAATTTGAAAAAAACGAAAACATTAGAAATTAAAGATAAACTTTACTCAAATGTAACAGCTGACAACCAAAAAATTAAACGACCCGTAAAATGTTACCTCAAAAACAAAAACAAAAAACGTACACGAAACATCACCTACAAATCCAAGAAAATTCGTTCTAAATACTTTTCCCATGGTCATCAAATGTGCCAAGATTTTGACTTGGGTGTACAATTTCCATTTTTAAATACTATAAAAAAAAAATTTTTTAAAGTTTTGTGTACGCACAAAAAATTTTTTTTTGAAGGTAACGACGATGAAAACAATATTATGTGTGTTAGTTTGTATGTGAATGCATATTATGAATATTATGTAAAATAAAATAATCGAGTTTTCATCGAGATGCAACACTAGAGAGAAAGAGAGAGAGAAATATGAAGTATGACAATTTTTTTTTGTTTTGTAGAGAAATAGAGAATAGTGTTGGGAATTATATTCATTTTTAAGCGCCATGCTAATTTTTGTCTCTTTTTTACTTTTATTCTACTTAATCGGGTATCGACTTTTCAAGTTTTAATCCTTAGAATTTTTTCAACTATCTTATCTGCAGTTAAAAAAGTTATCTAGATTTGCTAATTATATTATTGTTAACTGCGATTATAAGCTCCAAAGGTCTTTATTTTTGATGGGCTAGTACTTAAAAAAGTATAAAAATAACTTAAATCAAAAAATAAAACTAAATCAGTATATCAGACTTATTGAGTACGTTACTATGAAATTTGTTTCCCGCATACGCCAAATTGACAATTTTGAATTAGAAGTTGCTTCTTAGGTTTTAAGTTCTTGAGATTTTAATGCTACTCTCAGAATCTGGTTATCTCAAGTATAGTTTCAGAGATAAATAGTGTCACTTTTGCCGCATATCCAAAATTGTGGAAATTTAGTAGAATTGGTTTGCCGCATTTCATTTATTTGCCAAATTTTCAAGCATATGCAGGAAAACTTTCATATATATATAAATTTTTCAAGTTTTAAATTTGTGATATTTTGTTGCAAACAATTGCTGTTTTTATTTCGATGTTGTTTTGCTAATATTGTCTATAACGGGAAGCAAGTAAAGTTTTGTTTTTGTTTAGGCCAAAAATTTTTGAGTTATATATAAGTCAACAGTAACTAATGCAGTGAATCTTTAGTGACAGTCAGGCTGCCTTAAAAGCTCTTGAAAATAATTTCATCAAATCTAGATTGGTGGGATAATATTTGGAAGCTCGAAACCTCATAGGGCTCCGAAACAAGATACACCTGATCTGGATACCGGGTCATAGTGACTTGACTGGAAATGAGAAGGCTGACGAAATAGCCAGATCATCGGCTGGAACATTTATGGCCCGGAACCGGCAGTTGGTATATCTATAGGTAATATCAAACTATCGTAATAGAAAACACCCTGAAACGGGAAACATACATTATTTGGGAGCGTATTGAAGGCCACAGAGTCTCCAAAATATATGTACTAAGAACAAACACCAAAATAACCAACTTCCTGCTAACTCTTAATAGAATAAACTGTATGGAAGATGGTGGGCATACTTACTGGTCATAACCACATGAATAAGCACGTAGATTAGCAATAAGTGACTAGCAAACCTGCAGACACTCTCTGGAAGAGGAAGAAACCTCTACACATGTTGTAGGAGAGTGCCTAGCTTTTTCAAGGCTGAGACTCAGGTTGTTGGAAACGCACTACATAACCTCAGAAAACTTCTGCAGTATAAAATTCACAAAACTATTGGCCTTTATCAAAAGGGTCGAATAAGTTGAGGGTGGAGGAGGGCATAAAGGGCTAGAAGCCTACATTCCGGCCCTGACATATTAGGGCCATCTCTGTTTTTAATAAAAAAAAAACTAATGCAGTATGCAGCGATTATTCAGAGCCATATCTAGAGTTTGCGGCGCCTATGGCAAACATTTAAAGTGGCGTCTACCTTCTCATTTCATCATCTACCTTCTCATTTCTAGTCAGGTTACTATAACCCGGTATACAAATCAGTTGTATCTTATATCAGAGCCCTACAATATTTAGGATTTCTGAACATTCCTGCACCAATCTAGATTTGATGAGGTTACTTTAAAGAGCTTTTAAGACAGCCTGAATGTCACTCAAGATTCTAATAACTTTGTTAAACCATCTTTGTTCTCTTATTATACCGGGTGGTACAAAGCATGCGTATCAGCTTTTTAAGAGGGGAAGGTGCCGTTATTTTAAAATTAAAAAAAAGTTTGTTAACTAAATCGAGAGCTCTCTATCGATTGGTGGTATTTTCAACTACCGGAAAGGATCCTAAATTGGTTTTTTAAGACCAAAAATCGCCGAAATCGAGATTTTCAAATGGAAAGAGGTACTTATTAATGCAAAATCAGATTTTACGACAGAAAATAACAAAATCATGTTAAATGATTTTTTTTTGGTTTCTTAGTATTTTTCTTTAAAATTAATAACAATTAAACAAAAATGTTCAATATTTTCCTTTGGTAAACTAACATTAATGATAATAATTTTTATAAATAAATTTTTTTTTTCATATGTTATTATATTTTTTATCTCAGTTTTGGGTTACTACAAAGTTTAAACAAAAAAAAAAATTCTTTTACAAAAGTTACTTATTTTTTGACGTAGAGTCCGAATTTGCATAAAAAAGTACCCCTTCCCATTTGAAAATCTCGATTTCGGCCACTTTCGGCTATTTTTGGTCTGAAAAAACCGATTTTCCTTCCTTCCCGGAGGTTGAAAATATCACCTATCGATAGAGCATTTTCGATTTAGTTAATAAAATTTTTATTTAATTTTTATAACGGTTCCTTCCCCTCTTAAAAAGCTAATACACATGGTCTGAACACCCTGTATAGTCACTGATGAGTTTATAACAAGGACTGGAAATGACATTTTTAATTTTTATTCACAAAACTTCCCAACACTATTTTCCTTCAGTTCATTATACCATAATACTCAATCTTAAAAGCTTTGTTGTGTAGAGAATTTCATGATTTAATATGCTACTCATATAAAATACATATACATATATATGTAAGTTCCATTTTTAATCTATGTTGCATTGTAAATTTTATAGAGCAGAACGTATTTAGATTGCGTTATCGAGTTGCCTGCATAAATTTTATTTTCTAAAACAAACAACAACAAAAACAGAATTTAAATTTGAAAAACAAATTTGTAAAGAATTTTTCTGACCAATTGTGTTCCACTTAGAATACAACAAGGTATGATTAGCATGATTTTTTATATAGAATCATTTTATTTTACTGATATCGCAAAGGGTGAGTGGGAGAAAAAAAATGGGAACACTAAAACAAAAAAAAAAACAAAAACTCTTCTCTTAAATTATTTTTTTTTTTTTATTTCTTTTTAGCTAATTTTTCTCAGATTTATGACACATTTTAATTAAATTTAACTTCATAATAGTTGTTTGTTGATAATGTTGGGTATACTGCGTCAGACCGAAATCTTTAAATTCAAATGCATTGGATTTGATATAGTTAAATGTCACTGGGGGCTTGGAAATAGGATTTTGATTACATCAAACAAAAAATTGTTTGTCATTTGTAAATGAAGTTTTTTTTTTGAAGGGACGCTCACATCAAAAGTATTTATATCTATATCTGCTGGGGTGAAGCTAATTAGTTTAATTAATTAATTTTTTTTTTATTTATTACAATTTTTATTATTTATAATGTACAAAACTAGTTGGGGAACACGGGTTGAGGGTATTTAATTTTTATATTTGAAGTATTTGTTAAATGATTTGTATAATAAAACAGGGTGGTTCTGGTTTCAAATAAATGTGAAATATAAATGACAATAATAAAAGTTAATTAATTTTTGTTGAAAAAAACCTCGGAAATTTGTTTGTTTTCATTTGGTAATAATTAAATCTTATCGTAAATTGAAATCTCTATCGGTTTTTATTATACTTAATTTGTTTTGGCGTAAAAGTTGATAAAATAAATTATAGTTAGGATTTTAAGTATGGAACAATGTTAATAGAAATATAGTCTTATATGAGGTAAAAAAAATAATTTGTTAATAAAGCATACTTTTTGATAAAATAAAATATCTAAATATGAGGACGGAAATTATGAATCCATAAATTGATATCAATTTCTTTAATGAAATATAAAAAAAGGCTTTATTTTAGCTATTGTTTCACGAATTATATCTAATTTTTTGTTAACTTGTTGGCATCAAATTTACTATTGATTTAGTTCGACAAAAAGAAAACCATTGACGGGCAATTTACATTATGAAATTGAAAAAGTACACGGGTTAATTAAATGAATTTTATATAAAGATGTACAGGCATTTTATATAAAGATGTAGTGGTCGCGCCTGTGAAACAAAAAAAATTTTTTGTTGCCTATCGTCAAAAATTCTACGCAGATAGTGCACCTGCACCAGCACCAGTTGTTGCACCACCAGCATCAGTGTTGACACAGATATTTGATTGCGCCGGCTTTCGAATGATTTTTAAAGTACATGCAATTTAACAAGTAATGATGCCGTCAGAAAATACATATATATATGTAAATAAAAAATAAAAATTAATTATTAAAATAAAATAAATGTGTATATTTATATAAACATAAATATAATAAAATAAATATATTAAAAAAATAAATAATAATTTTAATATTTTTTTAATATATGAGTAATATATATATATATATTAAAATATATTAAATAATTAAATTTATATATAAAATATATTCAAATATATTAAATATAAAAATGTATAACTAATAATATAATTATAAATAATATAACTATAAAAATGAATTGTGTATGTGCTGCTTCTATGAACAAGAATGATTGCTGAAGAATTATCTACGCGCTTGCGTAAGTTTTTTTGCTCATAGTGACAGATAAGAATATCTGTAAGACACCGATGCAGGTTTTACTGCAACTACAAACACGCTTTACATCTTATCGCTACGTAAAATGTTGTTTTCATGTTTTTAACTGTTCCGCCTAACATCGCGGAATTAATGTCCATATTTTTTGTTAAATATTTTCAAGTACACCAGCGATATTTTCATTTGAACTACCACAACGAATACAGGATTTTTATCTTTTAGTACGAAATTGCACCGTTTTAGTTTACATCTAGATTAAGAATTTTAAAATTTCATTTGTTTATGAAGAAACGATTTAAGAATTTTACGAATTTTATTGTATTTTCTCCATTTAAAACGTTTTCACAATATCCCTAACATGTTATTAATATAAAATAAGACATCTATGACTGAAAATTGTTAATTTTTAAGTAAAATATTGAACTTTAAGTGCTCATTCTTAGATAGTGAAAATTCCTAGGTGCTTCAAAACCGGTTATGTGAATTCGTTTATAGTAAAATTTTCCCGATTGTGGAACCATGTGCCATTAAGTCTGTTTTTCTGAAATTAAATAATCAACATATCAGATCTTTATAAATTCAAGAAGCTTAAATATTCTTACCAACCGCAAAAATATTTTCTTTCCTTCGATCTTCCGATAGTTCAAAACTATTCGTGTATAACGGTTTGCGATCCAATGTTTGGCATATATAAAAAAAATAAATATTGAAAAAACAGTTATTACTAAAATAACAGTTGATTTATTCTTTTACGTTAAATTTGTTAACCCTGTAGGCCTAGCTAGTCGTACTTAAGTTAACTTATAAGCAAAATGTCAAACTCATATGGGCTTGCATGCTCTTATGGGCTTGCATATAATAAATTAACAGTACTTAAGTTAACATAAGTTTCAGTTTCGTTAAAAAAATTATTTTTCGTTCAACTTAAGCTGTGGTACGATTCAGAAGGTTAGTTAAGTAAAATGACGTTTGAATGAAATGTGACATTTGATTTGTAGATAAAAATCAATATAAATAAAATCCAAAATGGTGGTTCTTTTTTTAAAGTTAGAAATCAGGCGTAACCTAAGTTGGCTAGTTAACCTTAAGTAGTGTTGACGTAAGTTTCACGAAAAGTATTAAGTTAATTTCATTACGGCTAGTCTGGCCTTGTTAGAGCCTCAAGAAAAAGTTTAATATTATTTTATTACATTTTGACATTCTATCATGTTCAATTACGGCTTGCTAGTTCTAGAAGCGCTTATCGGCTTCAACTAAATATTTAATTTTAGATTTGTACTTGATTAAATTCCAATTATTTTCGAAATTCTTCATTCAAGAGTATTGAGCATGATCATCCTGATTATCTTCAAGCAAAAATGTAATAATAATTCAAGCTCAAGTACACTTACTACAGTTTATAAATTATTGTAAAATCATAAGATATTTTTAATGTGGTGAATTATCATTGACCTGAAACCGCATCTGTGGAGAATAGGGTGGAAAACTCATATATCGTCTTTTATTTGCAGCTAGCACCGTCAATTATCGACCACATACTTTGCTAGATATCTATTTCGGCTAAGACCGTAATTCTTCAAAATTTTCTTGATCTTATAAAGCCACATTAATTTTGAAACATTATTTTTGCGATGCTTTTGTAAAATTTTCTTAATATTTTAAAGTTATTTCGACATTATTAAATTTATTTAAACAATTCAAAGTAATTAGCAATTTCCAATTACTGTTACCGTAACCTAATCAATTATTGTTGTTGTTGAGTTATTGACACAAATTTCAAAAAATTTGTTCAAAAAATCTTTATTAATTTCTTAATTTCTTTTACCCAATGTAAAATAGCCCAATAAACATTTAATTTAATTTCTCACGAAAAATTATTTAATAAATTTTATAAAAAATAAAATCAAATGAACCCAAAGATCAAAATTATTATTAACCTTCAATTCATAAGCATATTATAACTAAAAAATTATTAATTCAATACTGTCTCGGTAGCTGGCTAGATTGTTTTTATATATATACATTATCCTAGAAATAATCTGTACTCTATTGTTTAAACTTATTAGACTTCTGCAGTATTTTTGTTTTCCATAATATATTTATGATCCTCATCATCATCATCACCATCACCATCATCATTATTCATTAAGTCTATTGTTGGTTGCCATTAAAATCATGATTTTTATAGCTATTTTATTCTATCACTTTCAAAAAAAAAAAAACAAAAAAAAATTTCTATGAATTTTGAAAAATTATCTTTAGAAGTTCATCAATAACAAAAATGGGTGAATAAAAGAACCCATAAGGTACAATAAAGAAATAATAAAAAATTACCTCAAACATTTTTATTGGCAAAAAAAAAAATAAAAATAAAATCTTCATCTTTTCATACCGCATTCACCTTGGCTCATTAAATTGCTATCGTATTAATGAAGAAGAAGGTAAGTTGTATTTCTTTTGAAAATCGTCAATTAACTATTTCTCATCATCGCAATGTTCTTCTCTTACTTATTGTCAGTTATTCGTTGTCGATCCCAATACCAAAAACCAAAATAACAAAACCAAAAATTCGATTTTCAATAGAATTAATTTTCCTACTTAAGGAGAAAAATATAAATTTTGTATATACACTTAACTGATCGTTCATTGTATTGTTTTGAGTACTTTTAACCTTTAGGGTTTTTTTTCAAGACCCCTACCGCCTTTTTTTTGTATTATTTTTTTTTCTGTATATTTTCTTTCTAGATGAATAGAAAAGAATGAATCAGAAAAAATTGTCAAAAGTCTAAACAATGATTTGAAAATAACAAAATGTAAAAAAACAAAAATGAAACAAAAATATTTTAGAATACTCCAGCTACCGCGTAATTTAATTGTTATTCATTTTGTAATAATAGAGTTCAAGATTATTAAATTAAATGGAAGCGAATTGTGATTGATTGTAATCTGAAAATTTTATTGTTTTTTTTTTGCATATAAATTGGGTTTGGGGAATGAGAAAATTGTATATTGGAGTTTATGAAAAATTGTATAAGTATAAATGAAATTTCAATCTGGCAATACTATTTTGCTGTCAAAAAATAGAGTAGATTTTTTATGACATTTTTGATACTAAGTCGTAACGATTTTTGTTGAATCCTGAAATATAATTCAAAAATCATAAATGAAATAAAAGGTTTGGTACACAATTAGGCTTGACCATTCGTCGGTCGCATGCTTGGTTGATGCATACGCCAAAAAGTCATATTGAGAAAAATGAGTTTAAAGTTTGTAAGACTATAAAAATTAAACTGTTCGATAGAATTCTTCCAAGTTTGGCCTACTTATGTATATGCCCCAAAAATATGTTCATGCAAATTTTTAGACTAATGACTCTTGGCTTGTTCATTTTAAAAAGAAAATTAAATTTTCACCTTTGATCCATATCAAATTTAAAAGTGAATTTAGTTTTTCATTGTATGACGTGGATCAAGGATGGCCCTAGTGGATCAAATAAGCAAACATTAATTTTTCTTGAAGTAAGAAAGCTCTACATATTCATAATTAATATAATTTTAACTAAGAAATTAATATTTTTGTACTTAGGTATGTAATTTTAATTTTTTAAAGTAATTGTAGCTTCCACAACCATTATCTTGTGTAACATGATAGTACGTTTAATTATAGTATAATAATTATTTAAGCAAAGCAGTTAGATAAGTAACGTTTTCACGAGGAAGATGTTTCAGTAAGTCCTTTTTTTGTCAATTTTGGACGGCTTCGAAGTAACAGGCTGAACATTAAACAAATTTTTTGGTTTTGGAAGGATCTTCTTCGATGGTTTTTTTTCTTTAATGTAATTATAGTCTAAACCCAAAAAGGATGTTTTATATTTAATAGCAAAAAGTTCATCCTTTTCATATAATATGCATTTTATTTTTGAAAATGGAATCTTGCTAAAGTCTAATTTTGCGGAAGGGATAGAAAAAAATTTAAAATCGCGATGTCTTGTCATCTGCTTTATTTTCAAAAAATTTTTTTTTGATTGTATTCCGTTGAGTAACTTTACAAGGTAAATATAGATAAGGCTATCAATGTACCACTTGAATATTTCATTATACTTCAACCTCTTGAATATATATACTTTATATATACGCTCTTTATATATATACGGTAAAATGGAGTATGTATAGTACATGAATCAAATTGATATTAAAAAAAACCGTTTATTGTTGATCCATGTGGATTGCAAAATTTGATAGCCTAATACACTAATAATGGTTGTGGATCAAAAGTGAATTGAAAAACAATTATAAATGAGTGATCCATGTGTATTATACAATAACGTGGATCAAATAAGCACATATAATTTCAGTAGTGGATATTTCATATATTTTGTGATATAAACGCCAAAATGTTGGATATAGAAAGTTGCATAAAAAATTATAAAAAAAAGTGGATATGGCTCAAAGTTACCTCTCATTATCGCAAAAAGTATTAGATATAGAAGAAAACGGGTAATACAGAAAGAAAGAGCATGTTGCAAAACCCCAAGAAATGTTCTAATGTAAAAAATGTCAACATGGCGTATGGATCAACCAAGCATGCGACCGACGAACTGTCTGTTTGAATGTAGTGTGGAATATTTGTTTGATATTTTTCACTCGCTTTGTGAGCATTATTTTTGACGACATTTGATTCAGTGTTTGCAATCAACTTAGCTTTACCGTATTTTTTTTTTAGAAATTTCTCAATCTGAACCTGAAAAATTCCAGTTCAAATAATAGCTCAATAATCGAATGAAATCTTAGAAAATAGAGAAATAAAAGTCGTAGAAATAAGTAGCAAAAATTACAACTATTAAGTAGTATACATTTATGAACAAATGAAGAGTATTAATCACAATATAACGGTTTCGTTTTGCAGTTAAAATTGGTCAAAAGATCACAAATTAATATTTTTGACTTAAAGCTATATTAGCTGTGTTTTATTCATTTCGTTCAAGGTCTAAGTGAATTGTTTAATATGAAAATACAATAACAACTTAAAATCAAGATATTTATTTGGTTTTTGTGCAGGTCTCAGATATTTAGTAATGACATTTGTCACCAGTGGTGCTTGCGTAGTTTTGTAAAGAAGTTTTTGATAATTCAATCAACAAGCTTGCCAACTTAAAAAAATTATTTATTTATTTTATTTATTCATGATCTCATAAAAGCTATATAAGAGCTCGTGCTGAGTACTTAGTAAACCTACATCGTTCTATTGAATTTAATAAAACTTATAGAGCTTGTACTGTATATGAAAAGAACACAGCTATTGGCAATTGCTTAAAAGTGGTTACTCTCAAGATATTTTTTGAATTGGAAGTTTATTGTTTCCATAAATTATGACATAACTGAGATCAAAATAACTGAATGATAGTTAACGGGGTTGATTGCTTAAATTACTATTTTTAAAATTGTATTGGTATATAGTATGACAATACAAACATTGAGAGTATGACAATATCTACAATGAAGACTCATTATCATTTATTATTGTTTATGATTTGCAGCACGAATTTGAAATTTGATTATTATATAAAAAGAACAAAACTTAACTGATTAGATAGCTGAGTTTTCACAATAAACTATTTGACAGATCGTTTTGAAAATGTAAGACAGACAACATAAAAGATTGTTCTTTGAAATGGCAATCATAAAAATTTGTAATACTGACAAAAAGATGCCGTTACCGAATAAAGTGGTAAAATATTTAATATATCATAATTTGGCAAATAAGATCTAAAGTCTCTTTGTAAAAGAATGTGGGTAATGATTTTTTTTATGGATATCTGAGAGAGCGGAGAATTAAAATATATGAGAGTAAAAAATTAAGATAACTTGCTTTCATTAATGATAGCATAGTGATAACTGATATGTAAAGGCTTATAAATTTCAAAAATAAATTCAACTAATCAATCATATCAGTTTTCATTCTAACCGCGGTTGAAATTTTACTGTTGATATTTTGACATTTGTACCATGTCAAATTTTGCTCAAAATTATAACAAAGCTAATCTAAGTTTTTAATTCAGTAAATAATAGTTTTTGAAGTTGCCTCACTCTCACTTGCAAGTATAATTTTTAGTTTTTTACTCTATTCTGTTAATTCATATTATTTATTTTATGACAAACAGATACTTACCTAATTTGACTTGACATACTTTGGTCTAGTTAAATCGAGTTATCAACGCAATAATATAAGCGATCTTGTGATCATCTTGGAAGAAACAACTATCATTTTGATAACAACATTGATTTTGAATTTCGATCAATTGAGGCAATACATTTTAAGCTGTTGGCATTGCGATTATTTGACTTACAGCGATTTACATTGGTATTATTTTGAGAAAAGCAATGAAATGAAATATAATTTAGTTGACGATAGTTGAACATCTTGCGATTTAGAATTGAAATTGTCTTGAGTATCTAGAAATCACTAGAACGTGATCTGTACATTTAAGTTTCCTTTTTAATTAATTGAAAATAAATTTAGTGAGGAAAATCCTTACTTAATCTATATTTTACTAATCTGTATAGCAAGCATTGTAAAGTGTTTGTAGCCTCTTGTTCAACACTGCAATCCACTAAAGCCAATAATACTGCAAAATTAATCAATATGACTCCGACCACTTTCACCTGATGACATTGACATTGCTTATTCTTTTCTTTGCCAATTCCCACTCTCTTTAGAAGCATTTTTCATACAGCTCGAATTCTACATGCTGTGCTTAGGCTTTTTTTTTCTTAATGGGGAGTGTTATGTAACCACGGCCTCTTAAGATCTATTGTACTTTCCCGCTTATCTCAGAACTGTAGGGCTATGTCCTTGATAAACACTATTATTGCTCTGATATCAATTTCAGAATCAGGCAATGTGTATTCCTGGAAATGTTTATATCTTTTGCAAGCTATGGAATCGTAAACAAATAGAATGCGTCTTCTAAGCAGAATCTGAATCCGTCTGTGTTCGGACTACCAAATTTGAACAGATGCTTGTTGAACGGATCATATAAACCATGTCACCATTCTGACTTAGAATCTAGTCTGCTTGATTATCTGATTCAGTCTTTGGATACTTAGTTTGAAAATGGATTTAGACTGAGTAAGTCTTTGGCAACTATTCCATATGTTTTGGCTATCCCATATATTTTGGGTCCTGTTATAAACCATGTCACCATTCTGACTTAGAATCTAGTCTGCTTAATTATCTGATTCAGTCTTTGAATACTTAGTTTGAAAATGGATTTAGACTGAATAAGTCCTTGCCAACTATCCCATATGTTTTGGGTCCTGTTATAAACCATTTCAGCATTCTGATATTGGGTCTAGTCTATCTGATTACCTGATTCAGTCTTTGGATTTAGACTAAGTAAGTCCATGGCAACTATCCCATATGTTTTGGGTTTCTGTACTTTCAAATTTGGAAACAGTTCTTTGTAAGTATGCGTTTGAACTTTTCTTAAGAATTGATTCTTCACACCTGTTTTTGCAACACATCTGCTTCTTCGTTGCTTTGTATTCCTCCATGTTCAGGAGTCCCACAAGAGTAACTCTGTTTCGTTCCGCTAGCTTTGTGTTAAGCTTCTGTAACAACTATATAGATAAGCTTTGATTTAAAAATTGGAGAAGCCAGAGCTTTTAAGGCTTTTACATATGTATTCCGGCTTCTTAACATAACTAATTTTTCACAAAATATTTGATTAGTCTATTGTCTATTATTCTAGCAATCTATTGTTCTAGAAAACTGTTGGGGTAGTATAGAAGAGATGAATTTTATCTTCCACAAAATTAGAGCCTATGATTTTTATACAGTTGTACTTCACTTTTTTACTCCTCCCGATTACGTTATAAAAACATAATAACATCGTTCGTTACCTATAACGGATAACTTTTATATACTAACTAGAAATTATATAAAAATCAAGAAATCGATTAAAATCATTCAATAATTTCAATTTTTTGTTTAAATTCAATCGTTCTTTTTCTATTCCCCATCGGAACATAACATGATTACAAAAAAAATTGTTTTTTGTATTTTTCTTTCAATCAAAATAATTATTTTTGATTAGATCTGTTGAGGAAAATTTTCATCCATAAAAATAAAAAAAAAATACATGAAAATTAAAAATTACTGCTATTACCATCCAATTTCAATATCCACCCACCTCCGCATAAAATTTGTTATTCTGTTGCTGTTGTTGTTTTGGTTTTTTACTTCTTCAAAAATTTACTTAACTAATATTCTGATTCGATATGAAACTTTTTAAAGATAGAGAAAAAGCATGGATGGATGGGTATAATTTTGAATTGGTTTTGGATTTGATTTGAATTTTTTTTTTAATAATAATAGCTTTTAGCATTTTTAATGTTTTGTATTTTATTTATTCTTTCTTGATTCCATTCACTTTCCTCTTAACCTTTTTTTTATTATTATTTTTTTCCATCGTTTCGAGTTAATTTCGTCGAAGCGAGCATATTAACATGAACATGTCGTTTATTTTATTCTGTATGTTCATCATTCTCAAAAACTTTCATCTTCTATTCCCTCTTCTAAAATAATATTTACACATACATAATATTCATATATTCTAGATTTAACACCTCCACCTTCACTACAATTCCATACAATAGTATTGAGGTGATCTCAAGCAATATAATGATTTCTATTTAAAATCGGATGTTAAGTATAATTGGATGATCCTCTCGAAAATGCATCGTCTCTAAGTGTTCATCACATGTATTTTTGTTTGTTTTTGTTTTTATGTTAAAAGGGACTGCATTTTGTATTATTTTGTATATGTACCGTAACGTAGTATTTTCTTTTGGTATATCTACTGATATTGTTTTAGTGTATGTGCCTGCTGCAACAGAGGATGAAAGAGGTGAAAATGGTGGTATAACATGACGTCTTTAGTTGTAAACAATTGTATTTAAAATAGGTGCGGTTCAGTTCATTCTATATTATACACATTGTAACATCGTATATAGAAGTTAAAAAATAAAATAAAAATAGATGTGAGACATTATAGTAGAACAAACTTACAAGATTGTTGTTTTAATGTGATTTGTGTTTTTATTGTTGTTGTTTTTTTTCATATTAAAACTTTAGATTAGCTGATCTGTCAAGAATGGTGGTGGTTCTAGTTAGGTTCTTCTTTTGATAAGACGACATTCATTTGATTGATATACAAAAAAATAAAGAAAAAAAAAATAAATAAAAGTAAAATTAATGTAAAGGTTGTCAAGAATTTAAAACAACAACAACAATAGAAAAAAAATGAAATAATTAAATAAAGAAAGTACGAGACAAAAGAATTTAAATAACAAAAGATCAGAAAGAGGGTTTATATTTCATCCGGTTTAGAGTGTTTTTTTTTGTATATTTTTTTCATTTTAAATGTTAATGAATCTGACTTCTTTGTGTTAAATTATAATATTAATTATAAAATCAAAAATTTCTTAGAAATGTCTAGGATCAAAAATGTTTGGTTTGTTGGGTTATTTTTTTTTATTTTTTATAACTAAATGTCAAATTCAGAATGAGAATTAAAGACCAAAAGAATTTAAATCACATAATGATGATGATGAAATGACGAAGTCAATAAAAAAACATAATATAGACGTAATAAGGATTAGTAGAAGACTATAGTCCTATCTCCTAGTCCTATCTCTATCTCCTAGAGATCCTATTTCATACTATAAGTAGTAGTAGGAGATTATGATCTACGAAGGATACAAAAAGAAAAGCACAATCTACAAAATATCCTGCAACTAATGTACACGATGGTAAACAAACACGAGACGTCAATATTCATTGGTCAGACAAAGAGATTAGCAATAGTAAGATTTCAAGAACATTTAAACGAACAAAAAATTGTTAATAAGACAAGAAAAATATACAATTTTTAGATCAACGGTAGCTGAACACATCGCTATCGCATGATATTAACGTAATTGACCTAGAAGAAATCCAATTAACGACACCAGAAAACTAAACGTTTACCAAAATGTCGAAACTATAAAACAACTGCCAGGTACTTTTCTAAATAGTGATCAAAATAATTCGCAGTAGTAATCAAATTTAATTACGTACATACATTGAAGAAGGGAAGAACATCGGTATTTGTGTAAAAGCCCAATAAACAATTTAGCAAAATAAACGGAAATTATGCGTTTTTATTTTCTTTTTACTTAACTTAATTATATTATTTCAGATGTTTATCAAATCTTGGCAAGGTCAGACTATATTCCACAAAATATAAATATAATTTTTAGAATGTACGGGTGAATATGCGAATATGGAACAGATTCGTTCTATGCCCCACGTATGGGGGTTACACTACAATGATGATGACATGACATTTGAATACGGCTTCGCTTTAAAAATGAAATTATAAGACTTGAAATACAAACAAATTATAATTGACAAACAGAAGACAGTTAAAGTCTTCAGCTCGGTATTCAGTTTTTCCAAATTGGGAAAAAACATTTCGTTACATAAATAAACTGGTTATTGCCTTTTATTGGTTAATTGAATGAACATATGTGCAGATAGAAAAATACGGTGAATCACGTAGAGTATTAATAGAAAAAACGACCCAATAGATTTTTTGTGAATCTGAAGCGTTGTCAAAAGAAAAGATTACCTCAATTTGACTCGGGACTTATTAACTAGCGATTTTCATGGAACCAGAAGAACTCCTCCCAGCCAGCATTTTAGATCTAATAAAGATCTAATAAGCGCTTAAAGAACTTCTTATAAGTCCTCAAGGCTCATAATTTTGTTCTATAAGCTTCTACAGAACCGCTTTGAGTATGTTACAAGCTTATTTTGGAGAAAATTATAGAGCTTAGAAATATTCTATAAAGGTTTTATAAACGCTTTTAATGCTTCTTTAAGTATTTTATAAGTGCATTACGCAGCTGTAATAAGCCTAGTGCAAATTGTTTATAAAGCAATTATAAGAGACTTATAATTGAAACACAGATTGAGTGACAAAGAGAAAAGAAGAGTGATAAAGAGAAAAAATAGCTCTCTCTTTCATTTTGGAAGAAAGAGAAAGATTAAAATATTTTATCGTAAATCAACATCAATGTAAATCTACAATACTGACACACACTGTTGATACGTAATTTTGTAGCCGCATAAATGTAAACAATCTATATATATAATAGAAATAATGTTGGTCATCACAATGGCCTTGATATACCCGTACATAATCCAGTGCCTCAACTTAAACCTTTTAATTTTCTAATTCAGTTGAATAGAGCATTTTTTTTGGATGACTGAAGGGGGAAATTTTAACTCGAACATTTCGAATTAGTAATAATTATCTATCATAATCAATACTACAAGTCATATAGCTTTACTGAAGTGAGCTACATTTTCGACTCTCATTTTAAAATTAATGTCATGAATATTGATGCGAAAGCATTTGAATTCAAAATTAAGTCAAACATAAATGCAAAATAAATCGGACTTGCCTCAAAGTTTTAAAGACAAATTTGGTATTAAAAATTGGGGTTAAAATTTTGAGGTTGAAGAAAGGTCATTGTAAGGTCAAAAATTAAATCTGGGATCAATAATATATGAAAAGCTTTTCGAAAATTAGTTTGAAACAAGTAAATGCGATAGGTATTATAGCCCCAAAGGATCCAAAATAAAAAAGTATAATAATTGGTTACTTTTATTGTTCAGATTATAAAGAAGCATTAATTGGGCCTGAAGAAATAAATAAATTAAAATTGAGATACACCGAAAAGTGAATAAAAAGATCTTTGCTCTTTTAAAAATAGCTCTAGTAGATATTATAAGACTTTACTTACAAGACTTTAATACTTGTTAGTTATAAGATTAAAATTTAGCTAATACAGCTTGTATAAGAGCTTTATAAGACTTTAAGTGTTTTAAAAACCAATTAGTCTTATTTATTGTTAGCTGGGCCATCCAATTCACTAAAAATGTCTGCATATTCAACAAGTGAATATTGCAGTTGAAAATTTCTAATACTTCCAAAACTAAGGTATAAATACCCTAATCCCCTTTAAGCAGATACTCGACAAACTAGACATACGCTGCTGCTTCTGTTAGCATAATGAACATTTTCTATGGTATTCAGAATATCAAAAGGTATTGAAAGGTATTTTGAGAAGAAAAAAAGTTCATCAAATACACATGTGTACGTCATAAATGATGATAAGCCAAACTATTTTAGTGACTTGAATCAAATTACCAACATTTTAGTTAAAGACTGAAAATGGTGCGATTTCAGACTTGAGGTATTATAATTAATTAACCTCGATTGGACTAGCAGAATTTGAACCGACTGTAAAAAAACGATTTAGATTTTGAACTAAAGATTGTTTGTATTGTCCGGGATTGTCAAGATCTGTAGTATTAATAAATGTACAACTATGCATTCATATTTCATTCAACACGATGATTGCAAATTTCTAAATAACTGATCTTTTGAAATATTGATATTGATATTGGTTGAAACTGATCTTTTGATATAATATGTTATAAAATTCAAATAAACCAAAACCGTTTTTAATTTAGTAGCAACGCAATAACAAAAAAAAATAATACTCAGACATTTCCATATTTTGACTGGAATAGGATTCTATACTTAGTATAAATAATTCTATCAATTTTGAGGCAGATAAATAAATAAGCTCAATTACAACGACACAAGATGAGTTCCACATATTACAATAATTTTTAGTACGCAAATATTGTATTTGCTACATAGCCACTGTCAATTCAAGAATTTTGTTTATTCAATTTCAACTGAATTACATCAGACTAATTAAATATTTTTTTCTCTATTTTTAATTAAAATTTAATTAACATACAAGAAATATTATTTTCCAACTATAGAAATAATTAATTTACAATTATTAATGTACTGATGACTATAAATAAGTTTTAGAGTTAAATAGTAACTAACAAAACAAATAATAAACAACATTCCATTGCTTACTATAAAAATAAAATTTTATCATTTTTCAATGATGGTAGAAATAAAATTGAACAATTCTAGAAATCTATAGATTAATATTATATAATAAAATTACATAAATTGTGCCTCAAGTTACAATAGAAAATGAAAAATATTTATTAACTTTAGCTACTGCCAATTTTAAATTGCGTATTAAATAGAATGTTTTTTTGTTTTGTTCACTTGGACGATACATCATTAGTCACCTGTAAAAATATTTAAAAAAAAATATGAAATAAAAAAAAAAAAAATCGTTTCATCTTTATTTAAAAAATTACAACTTCTTTAAATCCAGATGGCTCCAGGCATCAATATTTTTAACCTAATCAGTTTTTTAATATCATCATCATTGTTGTCATTAATTTTTATCAATCAATATCATTGAGTGATTAAGATAATATAGTTGACATTTTAAATAGAACTATAACAAAATATTCATCAACATCATCATCATCATCATCATTGATTTCAATTTATGGTAGAAAATTTTAATTCCACTCAATATTGAATCATTTTGGTTCAAAATATTGTCAGAATCATCTAAGCTTATTTTCAGGATTAAACAATCGGGAGTTATTTTACTTTGGGAGAAAGTCAATATTAATGAAAATAATATCATGTTTTGTTGTTGTTTCTCACTGTCACAATTCAGACAAGTCATAATTCATAAACAATTGATTTCAATAAGATGCAAGTTAATGTCTCTCATGTAACAAACCATAAACTGAAAATTAAATTTGACATAGGTAATTTCTGAGTTTGGTGTTGTGAATTGATATCGTGGAAGATACTAATACAAATAATGTGAAGTATCTTTCAGGACAAATGAAAATAAGATCCTAAAATCAATAAAATTAAAGTACAAGTTCCCAATGACAATCCGGATTGTGGTAAATCAACTGATTGATGTTAAATAAATTATATTGAGAATTACGATGGGATCTGCGAATGGGTAAATATTACCGAGCTCTAAGAACTTATAATAAAATGTACTTACGAACACATTTTAATTTTAAGTCAGAAAAAATGTCATTTGTGTGTCACATTTAGTAAATAGTGAAAAAAATATTAATTCTCTTGACTTTTAATTTTCAAAACAGAAATGGTCTTTCTTCCAGGTGCAAAATGTATTACAGAGTGATCATTCCCATTTTTATCCACAACTAAAGTGATCACCAGTGGTATTAACAGTGTTAGCATTTATATCTAGGAGAAAAATTTTTTTGGTTTTATTGCAATTCCGGTACAGGGTACCTGGAAAAGAGTAGGAGGATTTTCTATGGTAATTAATTGGCTACCGAGTGTCAAGTTCATCAAATATGAAAACATCAAAACATCAACGGCAAACCTCTTAGTTGTATCAACAATACTGTACAGTTGTTGGCCGATGAAACAAAAATAAAATCTCCAGAGACCAAATCCCGAATAAGACAAAATCTCCAAAGACAAAATCCTTAAAAATCAAATCCCCAACGGCAAAATTCACAAAATAAAAATTTGTTTTACGGAGTCTCTGTTGCTGAATAGAAAAAAAGGAAATATTCCCATTGGTGATTTTATTTTTAGGGATTTTGTTTTCGGGAATTTTATATTATGGATTTTGGAATGACAATTTTGGGATGTAGATTTGATACTCAACTGGAGAAAATTCATTTAAACTTTAAAAACGTCAAATTGAGCGATTCATATGCTGAATGATATGAAGTGACAGAGAGAAATAAGAAAATAAATGTTTCTGTACTAAATAACGGTTTAATGCTTAATTCACTGCTTCAGAACATTTTGTTCCGAACAATTTTGTTTTAAAGAGAATTCTTACGATTGCCATTCATTGTTTCAGAACATCGTATTTAAAATTTAAACAACTGAAATTGAAATTTGAATTAATTTTAAAATTTTTGTTTATTTCAATCTGGTAAATTTTTAATTATTAAAAATTAATTATTTAAAAAAAATAACAAAAAAAAATATTTTTATGCCTGAATGTTTTTTTTAAACATGAGAAATGTCAAAAAAATTAAAAATTGGTTCCGAACACAAAAGTTATGCTAAAAACACAATCACGACGAATGACGAATAATAAAATTTCGAGCTTAGAGACACAATCACAACGAACTATTCGCTACTACTACTTTGACACACTTCAAAACTAATACAACAAAAACAGAATAAATAAATTGTCGTTATTATTGATATTACTTTAAAAAATATTATTAAGCCAAATCATTACTTTGCAAAATGAATATCATTCATCTGGAAGTTGGAGAAATGTAAGTGATTTAATTTCAATAAATCAATTTGAAGCAATTCTTAGACAAAATCGATGTTCTAAGATGGAATCGAAAATGTTCAAAATATCAGTAGCCAATCAAAATCTTGTTCAAAAAATATCATATCCAATCACTTACAATCCATTTTTCTTATTGAACAAATTTTTTTGTTTTTGAAATTTCAAAATTTGTTTATAAAAAAAATGGATGAAAAATTTTAAAAAACTTAATTTAAAAAAATTTTTATTTGAATTTAAATTTTAAAAATGTTTTATTAAAATAATTTTGTAACCTAATCAAAGCGAAAAATTCGTCATTCGTCGTGATTGTGTTTTGTGTTAAAGTTAATTTAATTTTTTTTCCGGAGAAAAAAAAATGTGCCGAACATTTTTGAAAATTGAGAATAATAAAATTTTCATATAAAAAATATGTGCACGCCGAATAAAATGTTCTGAAGCACTGAGTCAGGCATAAGTAAAATTTTTAACTGTACAAACAAATCTGGTACATATGGTTAGCCTATTCTACAAACAAACACTTTATCTGTAATGTTTTAATTCACATCATATTAAAATTTCTACAATATAATAATCGTGCCATAAAAAGAGTCATTGAACTAATATATTAAGTGAAATAATTTTGTAGAACGATTAATGATTAATTTAGTATGCCGTTCTCTTATTTTAGCAATATTTTTATTTATTACTTTCTTTTTTATGTTGATTTACATGAACCTTTTCCAACAAAAAAAAAAAAAAAAAACGCTACAGGAAAAGGTGGTCAATACCTTTTAGATACAATTTAATAAGCAATTAATCTAAGTATATCTTTGATCTTAACTACCCTCCTAACTACTATTCCTAGTTTATATAAAATATTTTTTTTTAGAATCTACAAAACCATTAAACAATCACAAATTTTTTTTAAATATCTTAGCAAACTATAAGTAATAATTTATTTATCAGAGAAAATTAAAATTGAGAGAATCACCAACGCCAACACTCATTATATCATTATATAATTTATATATATGATAATCATTCTCCACAGCTCCTTATCATAGAATATTATATTTAAAAATTGGAAAATTTTAAATTAAAAAAAAAAAAAAAACTTGTTATTAACTTCAAGAAAATATTTCAAGACCACTTAATTTAGCTGTACATAATTTAGCAGCTCTTAAATCAACACACATAAGAGAGTCAAATGAATGAAAATTTAAAACAAGGGTCAACCTCAACAGCAAAATTATGCAGTAAAAATTAAGAAAATATTTTTTATATCTGTTTTGTGTTATGATTGTTATGAGTTATGACTTATGAGTATATACCCTCTAAAAAAGAAGAGGTTCTTTCTCAATAGTGTTCTTAATAAATTTAAAAAAAGCACACGTACTTAGATTACTTTGGAAAAAGAAAAGAAAAAAAAAACTCCTCTTTAAAAATTTTATATTTTCAGTTTACACACACATAGTCACACATACACATTTATAGTTAAATATAGAAGAGTTAGGATGTTTTAGTCAAGAAATATATCATATTTGTTATTTGTATGTATTTGGAATGTCACGATCTGAAATTATTTTCCTTTATTATACGTCCCGTTGTAATGACTCAGTATTTTCTGGTGGTTTTATTTTTAAGAATTGAATTATACTTGAACTTTGCTGTTAAATGGCCTTCAATCTTTAATAATATTTAATTTTGTTTTTTTTTTTTTTTGGTGGTAACTATGTTATATTTTTAAATTATTAATATATCTTAGATGTTTATGTTAGTGTAATTTTGAATTGTTGATTTTGTTTAAGAGATTGAATAGAAAGCATAAGGCAATTAGTTTGTAAAGGAAGCTGAGAAAAATTAAACTATCAACTTTGTTAGAAATTTTTGTGAAATGATTTAATCGTCATTAAACTAGGTTATGTTGGAGTAGATTAATGTGACTATGAAATAGTTCCATTGTAAGCATATCTACTTCGAAATTATTTCTAAATGTTAGAGCAAAATATTTGTCTTGTTTTTTTAATTAAGTAACTGTCATTGTAAATAGTTATGAGAACGGTCAAAATAGTGCCTGCTAATTATTCTAAATAGGTGTATATTTTTACCGTTATAAGTATTTTTCTATCACCAATTACCAAGTGTCAAATTAACATTAGTTTTGTCATTATACTTTTATTATAATACAATTCAAAAATTAAACACTGTTAGCTCTCTTGCATTTTATTGTAATTGATTTTGCGTACAACTTCAACTTCGTTTAATTCAATTTTGATTTGCTTAATATTACTGAGAAAATATTAGACAAAACAGTGTCTCATCAGTAGGTATTATAGTGTCAGACTCCGTGAACAACTCCTTGTTTTGAATTTTAATAACTTATTTCAATATTTTGTAAAATCATCTGTGAGTTATAAAAACCAATCAAATTTTTTTTACTAAATTGCTTTTTTGAAGGAATGCTGAGAAAGAAAAGAGAAGGAAAAAGTATAGTACGTCAATCTGTCCATCCTAATCATAAGAGACAATAATTTCGTAATCATAAGAGAGAATAACTTTCAGATTTTTTACAAATTTGGTTATTGATGTTGTATTTCCAAAAATCATCTCATTTTTTAAACACCTTGGCTTACTTACAATAAAAATGCTATTTCATACAATATAAAATAATTACACTGAGTCTTTTGATGATAATGTAACAGCCGAAATCGATCAAAATGTTAATTAAACTTATAGTAAAACCAACTGAATATTCGACAAAACAATCTATCTAACACTACTGGAACTCATCAGCAGGTATTATAGTGTCAGACTACGTGAACAATTCCTTATTTTGAACTTTGATATCTTGTTCTAAGATTTTGTATAATCGCCTGTGAGTTATAAAAACCAATCAAAATTATTTTAGTTTCTAATTTGTTTATTTAATGTTTAACCTTGAGTTTACGTCATATTTGATAAAATACATTAAAAATGTTGTTGCATGTATCTCCAATATTTTTATCAGTTAATAGTTAATCATTTCAATCTATTTACTTCTTTTATTAGATTTTCTCCCATACTTAGCTTAAATTTAAATTACGAATATATATTTGACATCCATTAGATTTACTGATTGCAACGAGCTTTTGGTATTTTACTTCATATTGCATTAGAAAAAACAATTGAGGGTTCAGATACAGCGGATAAATTCTTCATGCATCAACATAATAGTTTTTGCTAGCCCAAAAATAACTAAAGTTACTAAGATCAGATTGAATTGACGATTTAGACGCAGTACCGTACACGTACAATACTATATTAAGAGGTAGACCAAGATCATGATAACTGAACAAAATTGAAGACAACTGTCGAAAGAATGGGATCAACGGCTGGAGAATGTTTGCACAATATAGAGCAGAATAGAAGAAAGCTTCAATATAGGTTAAGAGTCTCCCCAAGGTGGAACAACAAGTGATGATGATTTAATATATAATAATTAAAGTAGAAGCTTTAATTGAATTAAAAAAACATAGTATTTAAACTACCTCTTTCATTTCTAAATCCTTTTTCTATGAATTTCTTTATCTGCCGAAAAAACATTTATTAGCAAACAAATTTATAATGCGATACACTATCTAGAGTTCATACTCACTTTCAAAAATAATTACGACCAGATATTTTAGCTTTCATTAATTTAATCGTTGCTTAATTTTCATCTTAGTTTAAATCTAATGTATTATCCAAATTTTAATGTCAATATGATGTTATCTATTCTGTCAATATGATTGTTATAAAATGTGACAGGTATATAGATTTAATGTCAAGTAGTTTTTTTTTTCTAATTCCAAAATATACAAACCTCTATTGATATGCGAATTTAAAACAAAAAATTCAAAGCTGTCAGATTAAAGTGTTATCGTCTGAATCGTATGTTCTAAAAAAAAAATATAATTTTTTTTAAAAATTTAAATCCGATTTGAATAATGGACAACAAAATGGAACTGAAGAAAAGGTTATTTCTAAAACAAAAAAAAAATTATATTTATTTTTATTGTTTTCTTTTGTAGTGGCACATGACTGGTAAGGTCATCATCACAGTATTGTTTTGATTACTTAGAAAAATTAAATGAAAAATTATTATTCTTTCTAGTTTCTAATAATATGGCTTAGGCTTTTATTGAAACAACAGAAGTATTATAAAATTCTAAAAAACCAGAGTACAGAGTGTTTCAGTTGGATTTATATAACAAAAAAGTACTGATTATGATAGTTTGAAAATTAATAATACATAAATAATATTCATGTGGCAATGCATATGTTTTGAACTTCCACTATCGCGTGATCATCAGTGATTGATACAGAATTACTCGTTCCAGATACAAATATATTTTTTTTTTTATTTCCCAATGAAACATTACAATCTGTCTCTGAAGGAGACATTCAGTATTTTGTATGACATGTTTTATGCAGGTAGATTGCACTGACTAGCGAATGAGATAACCCAGTGGTCAACCACCCATATTGTAAACAATATACTCCATTATATTTGTTTACCTCCATTTGATTATTCCTATTACTTTCTGCGTAGCTGCAGGATGCCAATCATCCAATACAATTTGCTTAGCTTCAAGCCCAGTTGCTTTCTTTTGTTATGAATATGGATTTTCCATGTGAGTCTCCTGTCCAAGTGCATGCCCAAATACTTTACAGCCTCTTTTTGATGTACTACTTCGTTATTAAGTACAAACGTTGGACAAGTTTTTCCCTTTAGTGTAAATGTGATATGTGTTGATTTTGCTCCATTAACCCTGATTCTCCACTTTTTTAGCCATTGCTGAACTTGACCAATGATATTTGTGTACAAGACCCATGACCACCAATAATATTTACAATTTTAGAATTTGTATTTAGAAGAAGCAAAATTACGGAATCACTGGTAATCGTGGTGGGCATGAGAACGAAATTGGGGATGTTAACAGGTCATATATTGTAAGCCAACGTGTTAATGTAGTCTTGATTTAATGTCTTAATCGACGATCTATCTAAAAAGGGATACTAATATGTTTTCGCTTTATGTTTTCGTGAAAAAATTATTTGACAATAGTCTAAGTCTAAATATAAAGGTAATTAAAAATGTTCGAAAGAGATTTATTCATAAAAATATTTAGTTTCCAAGTCTATGGGATGAACAGCCTAACTGCTTTTACACAGAGATTTGGAATACACAATCACATACAATAGCTTTTTCTGTAGAATTTTAAATGTGGAAAACTATATCTACTGTAGAGTACTTCGCCTTCATATTTATGATTTATTTTATCCCAATCATAAAGGGTACTGGACCAGGTCGAAAAATCCATAAAGCATTTTTTTTTTGTGCCTGCGTCGGGAATCGAACCTGGGACCTTTCGGTTGAAATGCAGGCGCGTCTACCTATTGCGTCACCCAGCATGTAGAGTAATTATGAATATAGATCAAACTGGTGTAGAGTTTATAGAGTTATATTTTAGAGTACCAATTGAAAGTCATGGATCAATGATCCAATGATGTTAAAAAAAATATTGTATCGCACAAGATTTATAGTAAGGGGCTTAGACTACGATCAAGATGGTTTGACGAAATCGAGAACAAACGTCGGAAGAAGATTATATTATCGGACATCTGTCCGATAAAGCTAAATCAAGGATAGTAACAAATGATATTAAGGTTCAACCCGAGCTGAAGAACCAAAAGATGTTGATGGTGTAGTTGATTGTCATTAAAAATAAAACATACTAATTGAAATTTATGCTATTGAAGTAGCCTTTTTTTGATCTTAGTTTTACTCTCATTAAGAGGCTTAGTTTTACTCTCATTAATGTGGCTTGCGCATCGTACTCTATTTGCGTATATTTGTTTTACTTCATTCCAGCCCTACAGTTCGTAGCCTGTTCATTTGTAGTCTTCCAACAAATTTTGCCCATTCTCTCGCTTGACAGATGATAGTTCTCGATCCCCTTTGAAGTGAATGTCAATCCACGTTTCAATTAACGTTTCGTTTTTTATGTGTCTATATATTCTTGGTTGTAGAAGTGATAAAATATTTTAAAATCGGGTCTCTGATTATGAATACAAATACTTCGTGTACGAATTTGAACAGGTAACGGAATAATTTTTCAACTTACTGTTTTTTATACATTGCTTACCGTACTTCAGTTCAAATTCGTTAATTTTTAAAGCATTGCTACATTTAACAGTGGTCATTAGTCCACCATAATAATGTTAACATAAAAAATATATTTATACAAGCTTCTAGAGTAGCAAACATAGAAATGAGCAAATCACTAAATGAGATTCAAATTTATCAATTCGTTTTAATATTTCAAAATTAAAGTTAACGGGTTGTTTACATTTGTTCAAAATTTACCTATAACAATTTTTCATCTTTGAGATAACACATTATTGTAATCATAATGATGTTTTGGTATATATTACTTGTATTTTATAATATCTTTTATACAAGGTATTATGGAATGCAAGTAATATTTTAATATATCATTCATCTACTTAGAAGCGGGTTGATTTTATGTTGAAAGACAAAAATAATACTTTGTTTTTTTTTTTTGTAATGAAGTTGAAAAATTATTCAAATTTATCTAAATTGATGGTCAACTGATAAATAAAAAGAAGATTTACCTTACAGTAAGAAATATTTAAAAAGAAAAAATGTATATATATATAATAATACAACTCGAAAGATTAATTTTAAGTTTGGGTATTAGAAAAATAAAAAAATCTTCATGTAATCTGGATGGAATTTTTTTTTTGGTTTAAAAACGTTGAAAAAAATGTATGTGAAAAAAAGAAGCTAATAAATTTGTCAATCTTGTGTTGACTTAGATTGAATTATAATTTACAGCATAATATTATATATACTAAAAATTCTGAAGATATTATCTAGGATCTTAATGATAAGAACAACCAGTATTTAATTAAAAATTTTGAATACTGTTAGGAATTTTTATTACTATAATTAACATGATGTTTAATAATCTTGGTCAAATTGATTGGATGCTGAACCAATTTGAATAGTGGTGCAGATTTATTTTTTTAGATTTAATATGTTTGGTTTTATATTTTTGTTTTAACTAGTGACCACTCCAGTTGCTTCTGGAAAATAAATTGAAAGTTGATTCCATTATATCTTGATTTCATTGTGTCGCAACCTATTTGTTGTTATTGGTTGTTTTAAGTGATCGTTCGTCCTGTGAATAACTTAATATGAAAATTTAATTTAATTTATTCCGTTATAGCTGTGTTGATCAGTTGATTTTTGCACATTAAATATATTCGGCATTTTCTGCCTCATTATTTCTAAGTATATCTGAATAAGCATCTTATCAAGCTACAACATTCCTATTCATAATGACCTAGCTAGTAAAGGCCATATTATTATACTTTTATACTGATGTACTTAGTCTATTTATTTATTTATTTTGTTTATTTATTTCAATTAGATCTCAAAAAGAGCTAAAAATCTCGTGTAGAGTGTGTCATATTGAGTAATAGTTTAATAAAATTTTTGATCTTCATCATTCAGACATATACTCGTATCATTAAAATATTTATAAACAAAATTATTTTTAGGAATTATTTCATTCATCATAACACCACTAGAACTCATCAGTAGGTATTTATAGTGTTAGACTACCTATACAAATCCTAATTTTTAATTTGATTGACTTTATAACTTATTACAATATGTCAATAAGACCTCTGTGAGTTATAAAATTCAACCAAAAAACTCATGGTAAAATGTAATTTTTACAAAATAAATTTATATAAATAATATATAAATATATAAATATAAATTTTTTAAAACCTTTAAATCATTTTAAGCTGTGTTTTTTTAATGATCCGGATCCATATAGATCTCAGATCATTAAAAAAACGACTAGGGAAATATTTTTTTGACATATCCAAAACTTCAATTTTGAAGCTTTATTACAATTTAAAATAGCTTTTTCCGTAAGTTATAAGCCATAACCTACAATAACACCATTGGCAATTTGGCAATTGTAGGCTGTGTATAAACAAACAAAAGAATAAAGATTTATTTACAATAGAGAAATAATTCTGATTTTTATTTAAACACATAATTATAAATTTATATCTTTGTGCATTAAACAATTGTATTAAAAACAAAAATATAAAAAATATTGGAAATTTTCAAATTTTATTTGTAAAAATAAAAATGGATTTGAATGTTTGTAGAAATATTTGTTCTTATTTTTATTTTGACTACCAAATAAAAAAAACTATATTTTTAGGAACTTTTAGAAGATTATTAAGAACAAACATATTCTTATTGTTTTTTTTTTAACAATTTACTCTTTTTTTACTTTTTTTTATTTTTTTAATTTCTTTTTATAAATTGAGGGAAGAACAATATTAAAATTTATCGTGTACAGTATAATTTATAATGTAACCCAGTTCAAATTTGTAATAGAAAAAATAGATTTGAATGTATGACTAATTTTAGGAAGATTATTGAAACCATAGAGTTGCTGATAGATCTTTAGCTGTCTTCTTCATCGTTCGGTAGTAGTTCTTCTTCGGAAAATTCAATAGCAAGTGAACTTGAATGAGTCAATGATTCCAACAATTTTTTAATGACTGTAAAAAATATTCTGAAAATGACTAAGTCTCATTTTCGTAGCGTAGCACAGAAGGCAAATTCTTGTAAATGGGTGGATATCAAGCAATGTTTTAATAAAGAAAAATTAAAATTAAAAAGTTAATCATCACTTAATATTAATTTCATGAAATTGTAGTTTTTCAGTTCAGTTTTTTTTCATGTTCTTTATTCTCAACCATTTAAAGAACAATAATAATTTCACACTTACATCTAAAACAAAAATACATATAAAATATAATAAAACTTCAAATAGAGCTTAGGTTTAAATCACAATAAAACATTAAATATTAAAATAATAATATTCTAATATTTAACACACAAAGTAAAATGTAAGCAATAAACAATAAACAATTTACTTTGACGTTTTATTTTGTCAAATATTATTGTCAAAAAAGGGAAATTTATAAATTTCCCATAATCTGTATAGAGATCCCGATAAAAAGTTGGATTAGCGATTTGTATGAAATTAAAAAAAGCTCTTTGATCTATATAGATCCGGATCTTTAAAAAAATACAGCTTTACTTTTAATAAAAAGAACAAGTTCGATTTATTAATTAATATTCAATCTTGATACATAGATATTTTATATCACCATTGTATCTATAAATATTATTATTATTTGTGTTAACAAACAAAATTATTTTTAGGAATTGTTTCGTTCATCATAACACTACTAGAACTCATCAGTAGGTATTTATAGTGTTAGACTACCTATACAAATCCTAATTTTTAATTTGATTGACTTTATAACTTATTACCATATGTCAATAAGACCTCTGTGAGTTATAAAATTCAACCAAAAAACTCATGGTAAAATGTAATTTTTACAAAATAAATTTATATAAATATAAATTTTTTAAAACCTTTAAATCATTTTACTTTTAATAAAAAATTAATAAATCGAACTTTTATATTATAGCCAAAACTTAGGTTTTGAACCTTTAAGTACTTGCGTACCGTTGACTATTTGAAAAAGGAAAGGATAGTTAGAGGAAAGGCAAGAAAATGGAAGAAGAAAAGTTTTGTGGGAAAGAGCGAACAATGTTGTTAATATTCGTCTTAAACCTCTGTAAGTCATAAATAAAAAATCCTTCTCTCATTGGGAATGCTTCGATTGGGACGCGGTTCCACAATCGGGATGTTCTTACTATAAAAGAATTTCCATAGCCGGACTTAAAGCATCTCGGAATTTCCACTGTGAAAGGGTGGGCACTTGATGCCTCTCGTGTTGTACGATTGAATTGCTTAAGAGGAGGAAGAAGTGATTTTAATTCCTCGGAACAAGTGCCAACACCAAGCAGATATCTATAAAATAGAGTAAGTGCTCCAACAATACGACGATGACCAAGTGGTATAAGGGATGAGGTCACATTTATGTCGCCTATAAGACGAATGGCGCGGTTTTGAACTTTGTCCAAAAAATTTAAAGCAGTTTTTGGTGCACCTGCCCATAAATGTGAGTTATACTCGAGCTTGGGTCGTATATATGCTTTATAGATTTTTAAAAGGTCTCGAGATGAAAAATAAGTTTTGCAGCGGCTCAAAAACCCTAAACATTTTGCGGCGCCTTTCGCAATATTGAAAATATGCTCATTCCAGTGCATATTTTGATTCACTCGCATTCCGAGAATGTTCAGATCTTTGAGTCGCTGGATACCTTCATTTTGAAGCCGGAGAATTGGTTCGAATGTTGTTAGCTTGTTACTAACAAAACAGCTTTGAGTTTTTGAAGTGTTAAACTCGACTCTGTTAGCTTTACCCCAGTCGACAAACATTAACTTATTCAATAAAATTCTTATTCAGTTTTAAACTAATTCAAGAAAATCAAAGCAACTGTAAGAAATATATGTCGCAATTGCAAATTATTCGATAATATTTGCAAAAACGTGTATTTATAGAATCATTATCGAATCGTCAATTGTGTTAGGTATAGTTCAGCTTTTGCAATAAAGTCTTCAATTATATTTTATAATATTTTTTATTTTTTTTTTGTAGAAATCATATTCAGTTTTAATTTTATTAATTTTTATTTTACTTTTTATTTTTCAGGTGAGTTTTACATTTTTAAATCGTTGGACCTGTTTTTGGTAATGTAATATTTAAACATAGTATTATTTAAATGGCTCGAATTTAAAACTTTTATGAAATTATTTTTATATTGAAGATAACTAAGTGCTTGAAAAAGTAATACTTTAGTTAAAATTAATCTTACAGTTTCGAATTATATACTTCGAAAAATTAATTATAATTTATTTATACCGTTATTATAGTTATTACTATATTTGAAGGTGTACTGCACTATTAATGTATTATACAATGCTTATATCAAATTGACGAAAAGAATAAATCAAATCATAGTAAACAAGTTTAGTTAAATAAAGTACTCAAAAAACAATTATATTGTTTTACATTATTACAGTTATAATACCGTTAATCATTTATTAACATTTACCAACATTGTTCTATTTTAATGAATAATTTAAAACTTTGAGCCATCATAGGATTGATCAAATAGTTAAAAAAAACTGGCTGTGCATCGTGTACAAAGTTTGGATTCGATTGTTTTTTGAATTTACGATCCGGAAATAAAATTCATTGGTACTGCGTAATAATTTCGAAAGTATAATTCACTAAAGTTGATATTTCTTAAATGAGCAATTGGGCTCGTATAGTACAAAGTATATAATATTATAATCTAAAATTTAAAATTACAATTATATAATCAATGTAAATAGTGTGGGATAATAACAAATACAAAACAATAACAGTACAAACCAGATTCACTTACAAAATCATTCAATTTGAAGATGTACCAATAAATTAAACCTACTTATACACACTTACTAAACAGTCAAATTAATAATTCATATGAACTAAATTTTTTAAAGATAATATACATTTATTTATTTTTAAATTTTTTAAAAACTAATTTCTTTAATCTGACTAGGGATGGTATTGTTCAATTTGTATACAGTAACTAGTCTATTGAACTTGTTGGAAGATACTATTATGATATATTTGATATTGTTGCGTACCCATGCGTACATCATGACCTTCAGATGTATCTGAGTAACAAAATTGGATTCTATTACCAATTTAAGTGGCAAGATGTTGTGAAGATTATGTATATATACTTGTTAGCACATCTTCTTTTATGGTCAATTAGATTTTTATAACTGAATTATTTGCAGATAATTTCTATATTTATTAAAACTACTTCCCTTAACTTGTATATATAGCTATGGAACATAATCGGCAATGTCAAACTAAGATCAAAAGCATTTGCACTATTTGCAGTCTAATCGATTAAGTATGAAGTTTGATTTAAGTCATTACGCATGTTTTGAGCTTGTATTTAATCATCAAATAAAGTTATGAACACGATGCATGAAATCCAGTTTTATGTTAAAATTAGAAAATGAGTGATCTGGAGAATGTCAAATAAATGTAAAACATAAATTAAAAAGCTTGTAAGATTTAATACATTGGTAAAAATATTGTGACAAATGTCAAATTAAATGTAAAAATTAAAATATTTGCAAAACTGTAACCGGAAATGTAAAACTAAAATCAAATGCAAGAACATGTGATAATTTACTCTACATGTTGTTAGAAATTGTAAACAAAAATGGTTTTCGCGGTATTGCCTTGTATGAGTGAGTGTTACAATTATTTTGATTTTGTATTTGACATTTTGTTCCACAATTTTTTTACCAATTATTTGTAATAAATTTTACAAACTTTATTTTGTATTTTACATTTATTTTATATGATTCAGATCATTCATTTTCCAATTGTACATCACATTATCCAATTACATGCCATAACTATAGATCATCAAATGTTTTTTGTATTTTTGATTACATCTATAACCAATTTGATAAGAAAATAGTAGTTGCGTTTTTTTAGCTGAGCAAACTACTCAAACTTGCACCAAATTACTCACAACTATGCCAGCTTTGTATTTGGGGAGCTCTGAGCAGTTGAATTTGTATATTAAAATTCAACTTCACCACGACATATTTTAAAATATTCTAACGGTGAAGTTTTGTACTACACAAGATTTTATTAATTTTATGTCAAAAATTGAGTTAAATAAAAAAATTATAGATGGCCATTAAGCTTTGAAGGTTATGTCGATAATTTTTTTTGCCAATAAAAATCTAAAATATTTTTCTAATTTATATAATAAATATTTTAAATACATATAGTTATATTTTTTTACATATCAGGTTATTAACTACATTTGTTGCCAAACGAAAATGTTGTTCGAACTGATTATTTCAGTACTTCTCGATAACTTCTACATAATTTTAAATTTTTGGTATTTTGTTACATCATTGAATCAGACGAAGATGATGAGGAAGATGCAGAAGAATTTAGTAGTGAACATTCATCAAAGCTGCTTTCATGTGATAAATTACGTATAAATATCTAGCAATAAGTTTACTCTATATTTATTAATTTCATAATTTATTTACATCGTACCCTTCCATAATTATATTATATAACTAGCTTTGTAACCCGTCATAAATGACGCAAGCAAAATAAATCCTAGTTTCTTTTTTTCTTTCATTAGATTCTTTATTCCGAAATTACAGTACTTATGTTTATATCACTTTTTATTTATTTTTATTTATGTTTATATTGGCCTATCACTAATCTTTTTTTTTTTATATAACAGAAAAAGAAGTACCATACCAACAAATTTGTATAAAATGTTTGTATTTTTGTATGGTATACTCGTACTCACTTCCATTTAGTTATAATTCGTTAGTTGGGTTCCATTTAGTATAAATTATACCGTATTAGCGTTATTGAGGCCTCCGGGAGAGCAAATTTAAAAATGGGATCTTATTTTTATATAAATTTTGTCTCTTGTATACTGTATAGGGATCTTATTTTGCTATATGAATAAACTGTTATTATGGTATTGTGTTATTTTTAAAAAATATTCAAAATTTTGTATCTAAATTGGTAAAATTTACAAAAAATACAAAAACATTTTCATCAATAATTTTCAATTTAAAAAAAACAATGTTTTATTATCCGGCGTAGAAGTAGAGTTAATTATCCTACTCTACTTCTATCAAGTTCTATTGATTGAACAGTGAACCTGAACAGTGAAGTGAAAAGTGAACACTTAACACTGAAAATAAAATAATATTTTTGGCATGGAGCATATAGAACATACAGAATACAGATACAGAAAATAATAAAAAAAAAAACAAAAAAAAAACAAAAATAATTTTTTTTGAGTGAAGTGAGTTACGCACACAATAATGGCAAAAATAAAAGGTAGAAGCAATAAAGTAGTATAATGTATGATATTATAAATTACAAATATGCTGATACACATGTATATTATTGTGTATAATTTTAAGAAATAAGAATAACCTTTGAGTGAATTATGTTTTTTTTTTGTGTTAAATGCTGTTTGCCTTTTGGTTATTATATCATATTAAACTATTGATTAAATTTCTATTAGTCCTTATTATTATAAATCAAAAAAATTGTTTGTTTTATTTATATTATTATTATTTATTATTTTTCCTTATTTTTTGCGAAGAAGACTAACATTAAATTAAAAAAATATAGTTCATGCAATCAATTTTTCCTGCAAAGGTTCAGCATGGTAGACAGGGGTTAAAAAAAGCACCAAAGCAATTTGTATATATATGCATTTGTATACATATGCAATTTGTATATGTGTTGGAGCGTTCCGTCGAATTTACAAACATCCAGATAAATGCAGAATAATTTGTATATTAAAATTCAACTTCACCACGAAAGATTTTAAAATATTCTAACGGTGAAGTTTTGTACTATACAAGATTTTATTAATTTTATGTCAAAAATTGAGTTAAATAAAAAATTTATAGATGGCCATTAAGCTTTGAAGGTTATGTCGATAATTTTTTTTGCCAATAAAAATCTAAAATATTTTTCTAATTATTATAATAAATATTTTAAATACATATAGTTATATTTTTTTACATATCAGGTTATTAACTACATTTGTTGCCAAACGAAAATGTTGTTCGAACTGATTATTTCAGTACTTCTCAATAACTTCTACATAATTTTAAATTTTTGGTATTTTGTTACATCGTTGAATCAGACGAAGATGATGAGGAAGATGCAGAAGAATTTAGTAGTGAGCATTCATCAAAGCTGCTTTCATGTAATAAATTCTGTATAAATATCTAGAAATAAGTTTACTCTTTATTTATTAATTTCATAATTTACTTACCTATCGTACCCTTCCATAATTATATTATTTTTTTCGTTAAACAACAGAAAAATTAAATTTGTAAATCTTTTTTAATTGCCGCTCAGTTTATTTTTTTTACTTTTGATTAAATTTTACTTTTCCAAACAAAACGAATTTTACACATAAAAAATTAAACGTCAAATCAGTATAAATTCTGAGGTAATATTTTGCTCAAAATCTAATTTTTTTCGTTTTATTTACAAACTGCTCAGAAGCTCTTCTGAGTAGTTTGTTCAGCTAAAAAAAAACGCAACTAGTACTCAACAAATAACATTTGGTGAAAAATATATGAATGCACTAAAACGTTGTTAAAAAACATAATATTCAAGTTAACGAAAAGTTAACGAATTTCGTATTACAGAATATCAATCTTTAAAATATGAAATACTTTTTTAACGAAAAAAGAAGAACCCCCTGGCTCCGCGACTAGCTTAATTATTCCATCTAGATGAATTAAATTATTAAATGTCTAATTTATTTTTATTAATAAGTGAATTAAATAAAATTTAATTTTATTTTTAATTGAAATTTACAGAAAGCGAATTCCAGCTCAATTGAGTGATTGCAGCGATTTATTTACAAAATAAATCTTCTAAAATGTATATTTTTTTGCATGAAATTTACTGTTGAATTTCTTAACCAGTTAACACTATTCTTCATTTCTATACCAAATTTCAAAATATTTACAAATATCCTGTAACTGTATGTGTATGTACAAATGTGTATACGAACCAATTGATCGTTTTCAAAGTGATAATAAATTACTTTTGAAGATCTTAAACACACATTCCTTTTGTCAGTAAAAATTTAAATTAAAAAACTTATCTCAAAACCAGGTTCATTATTATTATTTCGTATATGCCTGTAAGGAGTGGTTCTATAAACATCTTCTTCCATATATTACCAAATTAGCATTTACCATATTATGAACTTGTGTACATGAATAAAGAATTCATTTACACCTTTTCGAAATATAATGATGGCGACGGTATTATACACAATAGCCCTAATAAAAGTCAGTTTTAAACGTTTTTAGAGTATTCATTTTCGGTTTTTTTTTTTTTGTTAACAGTAAATTTTCTTTTATTTTTTATTTTTATTGTAAACTGTTAAAAAACTCTTTAAAAACTTTTGTATTTTTTTATTCTTCATGTGTGGTTTACTGACTTTAACCAAAACAAAAAATTTGGTTTTAAATAAATAAATAAATAAATAAATCTTTATTTGTAATGTACTTTGAATAATAAAAGATTTTGAAAAAAGGGATTTATTTTGTTTCCTTGTTCTTTTATTTCGAAAATTATTATTTTTTTTTTTTTGTAAATTTGGAAGAAACTAAATTTGTAATTTCAATGACAGTCTTGGATTTAAAACTATGAAGGAGAAGTTTTTTAAAAGTGTTGGCAGAATAAACAATCTATTGTGTAACTTCTGGGATATACACCACTCTGAAAATGCAGTTGGGTCTATCTACACTTAACGAGATCAAACTCTACAAATACAGTTAGCTCTACCTACACCTAATGAAATCCAACTGTAGTGGTATATTTCAATCCAATACAAATTGTGCAGTAAATTTCTAGGTCAGACTTAGCAGTTATGTGCAGGATGAATTCTGGTATTTCACCAAGTTGATTTGCTTCTTTGTCATAAAATTAATTTATAGTTAAGTTCAATGTTGTACTCCTATTTTTATTTGTTTCATCGGAAATAGGTATAAAAAATTTATCCCGACGTTGTTTTGTTTTAATCTCGGAATTCATTAAAAAATTTTATTAACCAGGATATTTATACCGCGTGTCCAGAGCATGCGTATTAGCTTTTTACATATCAAGGAAAGCGGGATGAAGCCGTTATTGTAAAATTTAAAAAAAGTTTGTTTACTAAATCGAGGGTGCTCTATTGATTGGTGGTATTTTCAAATTCCGGAAAAGACCGAAAATCTGTTTTTTAAGACCAAAAATCGCCGAAATTGGCCGAAATCGAAATTTTTAAATGGCAAGGGGTACTTTTTAATGCAAATTCAGATTCTACGACAAAAAATAAGAAATTTATGTTAAATGATTTTTTTTGTTTTCTTAGTATTTTTCTTTAAAATTAATAACAATAAAACAAAATAGCTCAGTATTTTTCCTTGGCAAACTAAGATTAATGACAATAAATTTGTTTTTCATGTTTTCATATTTTTTTATATTAGTTTTGAGTTCCTACAAAGTTTAAGCAAAAAAAAAATTTTACTTTACAAAAGTTTCTTATTTTTTGACGTTGAATCCGAGTTTCATAAAAAGGTACCCCTTCCCATTTGAAAATCTCGATTTCGACCAATTTCGGATATTTTTGGTCTTAAAAAAATGATTTGAGGTCCTTCCCGGAAGTTAAAAATATCACCAATCGATAGAACACCCTCGATTTGGTTAATATTTGTTATCGAATTAGTTAGGTAGAATAATTTTTATTGAGGTAGGTAGATGGAAGTGGGTACTTCAGCACCTTCTGGAAAAACAATTAGCATTGAATTGGGCATTTTTAATGCCATATCGAATGACGGGTGTTGGTTGTTGGTTGATTTAGGGGATTATTCCCTATTCAGTACTGACCGTTACGCTATTTATTTATATTTATCTCAAAAACATTACAATAAATTCCAATTCTAAATTCAAATTTCATTGAAGTTTTTTCATTGTTTTGAATGTGAATAAAAAAATTTAAAAGGAAAGAAAATAAGATCAACTAAAACTATACCAAAGCTGCTAAATAATAGAAATAGTATATTGAGAGTACAAGAAAAAAAAAGAAACTATGGCAACTGGGATAAAGGAATATTTCTCAGTTGGGGAACGGTCGGGGAAAAAGCAATAAGTAATTGCAATTTATTGGTGGTAACGAGCATTCTGGTTAATGGAACTGATTTCCCGTAATTGGTTATATGGAAGGTAGGGTTAAAAATATTATTTGAACGGAATCGGGTACTGGAATTAAGGGATAAGTCGACTATTGTCTTAAGAGTGTTGGAATGTATTAGACCATGGAAAGCTTGAAAAGGATATCATAGATATCAGTACTTAATCAAGATATAGTATCAAGGTATTTAATTGTAAGAGCTTAAGGCGATGGGTGGTAAAACTAGTGGTATTAATGTAATTTAAACTTGCTCTATTCTATTTTTATGAGTAGCGTAATACAAAGATCAGACGGATCTAGAATATTCCAAATGGGATCTTAAGAAGGAGGATAAAAATATATGGATCATAAAATTCTTTTGACCATTTCTTAATAAATCCTAACATTGAATTTGCTTTATGTACAATAGCATTTAAATGATGAAAAAATGATAGTTTAACATAAAAATTACTCCAAGTCCTTGAATCGAGTTATATACACGTTTAACGACTTTGTTATCAAACATGTAATTAGCAATAGGTGCGGCGGTAAGTGAAAGAAATTACATTGCATTTGTCAATATTCAGTGATAGGTTGTTAACTATACAACTATACACCAGTTCATAAAGGTATATTTAGGTCTTCTTGAAGTAGGGTTTAGTCATTAATTGTTACAATTTCTTTAAAAATTTTCATAGCGCACGCATAAATGATTACCTTATTGCTCTTGATGACCTTAATTAAATCATTTATGGTAATAATAAAGACTAGATCCAATTTGCGACTTTGCGTGGAGTCTGCAAGGAAAATAAGTGATCGAGAATTTATGTTTGGTCTACAACGTTGCAGCTGTGGCAATGAAAATTGAATGGAATGCCTAACTGTTTATGTGGCTTCTTGTAGTTCAGTGACCTGTACAAATCAGCATCACTTATCCATAATCATCACCATACATTAATTGACAAAATAATTTTGAACCAATTAAAGTCTTCTGGGTTAAAATTTTTTTGACTAACGTTTCATGGCATTTTTCAGTTTTGTTATTACATTTTTTTTCTGATTTTGTTTTTGTTTATTTAGAACTTGGAACTTGTGGTACCTAAAATGTGTCCATTAAAGGTAGCAAGCTTACCAAAAATTATTTTTCAAAAATTACATGGTTACTCATTTCTTATTGACAATGTTTTCTAGAATGCAACAGGAATTGTGTAGTCTTGTATTGGATCTAGTACGAAGAGAATAAAACGTAGTTTTACATAGGTACTTGTTTCTACAGAAACCATTAATTTTTTTTTTTATTAAAAAATATTTTGACATTAAAATTATAAACAAAAACATATTTTTTATTATGAAATTACATTTTAAATTGGAACGGGTTGAATTATATTGAATCGTGATAAAAAATAAGAAAAATTTGAAATTATTGTGCTTAAAACTGTCATGGATTGTGATATAATTAGTGAAAATTAATAATATTTTAATTGTATACAACTAAAGAATGTCAATAATAATGTGTAGTATAAAAATTTTCGTAGACATTTTAAAAATTTGTTGTTTTTACATTTTTGGATTTTTCAACGATGTTTTGGAATTTTTTTATAAAATTTTAAACGATATTTTTCTTGCTATAGAAATTCTTAAAACCCTTTTCGAAATTTTTTTCTTAATTTTGATAATTTTCTATGACATAGCTTTGAGCACACATATTTGGAAATTTCGAAAATATTTTAGAATTTTTTTGATCAATTGATCTATCAATATTTTAGTATTTTGAACAATTTCGAAAGCTATTTTGCATAATTTTGGAATCGGATAAAGACCAATCGACGTAATTATAGATGCTGACTTTATTATAAAAACTCACTATTTTCAATTATATTATCAGTTATATATGGGGTTTTTGAATATTCAGTGGTGTGAAAGATTTCAAAAGTTTAGTGAAAAATAAAAGCAAACTAAAGTCTCTGATCTACACCTTTCTCAACATAAATTTTATGTAAATTATGTACGTAAGGTAAGTGCATATCTTATTTTCTTCAACTTTTTATTTATATTTCCTAGTTTATATTTAATTATAATTATTAACAATTTTTATCAATTAAAATCCTACATTTAACTGTAAATTTAATAGAACTTGACAGGTTGATACAAACATTCGTGGTTTTATATGGTATTTTCGTATTTTGACAGTTGATATTCAAATTTTAAAACATACTCCACAGCAAGCTTTTTCGTGGTCTTGTATATAATGCTATGGAATGGTCCACGAATTTTCGTAACACATCTTAATAAAAAAATTTAGTAGTTATATCATAACAGAAAAATATTGATTACTGAAGCTGAACTGAACTGTTTGAGGTACGATACAGGCTTATGATAAGATATGTAGTATAATTTCTTATAACAACTATTTTATTAACAAGACTTAGTACCGTGACATCAAAAATGCAGTGGAAACGTCAAATTTACAATGTACCGTAAGTTCTGAATTTAATACCCAGTGGTCTATCCCACGTAACATTTTATTGTTATAAAAACAAAATTAGTGCTACAAGACTTCTATATGACTCCCGATAAGCACTAAAGGTGTTATAATGATCTTTTTATGGGAATAATGTGATTAATATTGCTATAACAATGTTCTTATAGCAATTTCGGGAGTTGTTATAATGGGATTTTCCGCAAGTGATACAGCAATATTTTTATAAATCTAAAAGTACGTAATCCTATATTAAGAGTTAAAGTGTTGTTATAAGAATAGAATTGCTGGAATAGCAGCAGTGGTGTTATTATTTTACTGTATTCCTATGATGTTACTAATAAACTTACTGTAGCTTTTGAATAAATATTTTTCGACGGCCATTATTTTCTACAAACATGGTAAATTTTTTTTAAATAAAACAAAAACTGAAAAATTTTATTTTGCATTCTTTTCGCAAAAATATCATTTTTACTTAAAAGAATAATTATTTATATATCAAATTTGATGTTATGCATTAATTAACTTACATTATTAAATATTTTAAAGATGCAATTTAAAAATATATTTTCTTTTATTTATTTAAAAACTGGTTATTTTTGGGCATTGTATTTTTTCGAATTATTTTTATAATAAATGTCCATGAAATTTCATTCCCAGCCAAATTTTGTATTTTGGTCACAATAATTATAAAAATTAATACAATTGTTTTTGACCGAAACAATTATTTATTAGTAAGAAATTTTTTATATTATTAACTAATATCTATCTCCCTTTCTCAGGAAATAAATATAAACTCCATAAAATTATTATTTGAAAATAAAAAATAATTCCATTCTCACTCTCGCATAACATAAATTATTTCAAATGAATATCATTTCAAAATAAAAACATATACACTAATACATGTGTACTAATCCTATAACAATATTACAGCACTTGATCCGGTGCCTTATAGGATTCTCCATTTTAGTGCTATAACGTATTTATAACCTTTCGCAGCAATTGCGGAGCACTCAAATTAACACTAATACTGATATAAGAGTGTTTATAATAGTGTTATAAGAGTGCGCAAGAGTCTTATAGCAATAAAATTGTTACGTTGGATTTCTCAAAAACTGACAGGTGACAATTTTACAAAATTGTCGCGATTGTCCGACATTTTTTTATGCATAAATTTACAGGTGACAAAATTTTCATGACAAATTTTGTAATTTATAAGTTATTTTAATCGATAAAATTTATAGCTCTTTTATAATGCAATGAAAAAGGAAATTTACAATTTTACGTATTTGAAATCGTATGTCATAAATTGTCCAACAATTATAACAATTTTGTAATATACAATTTAATTTTTGGTTTCATAACAAAATTGACATAAAAATTAACCTTGACAAGTTTTGTAGATTTTACCTTTTTTTATGAAACAAGAATTGACAATTTACAATTTTGTCAATTTTATTTTAAAACAAAAATTTGACAATTGTCGACCTGTAATTTACAAATTTGTAATTTACAAAATTTTCACCTATCAATTTTTATGAAATTGGCCACAGGTACTCTAATTAGAAAATGCCAATATTTTGAAAAAATAATAAATCCAATTGGTATACTAAAGGTACTCTAATTGGATTGTTACACTCGGGTACACTATTCGGAAAGCAACATATATATGATCGTTACCTAAACATACATATGATAGATTCTGCACAGGTAGTAATATTAAAATAAAGCCAATTAACACAATTGGTTTAGTAATAGATAACATGAAAATGATTTTAGTATTAGATAACATCCAATATCGAAATAGTTCGAAATTAATTTTCGAAAAGTATAAAATCCAATTACTGTACCCGGGGTTCTGTAAATGGAAAAATGTTTCGATTAGTTTATCCGGGGTACTTTATTGGGAGGGGTATTATATTAAGAACTTTACGGTACTGTAGTCAAAAATGTTTTTGAAAAAAATTGATGTTTTGAGATCAGAAAATATGTTTGCAATATCCATCGGTTTTAAAAACAGCAGAGTACTAAACAAAAATTTTGAGTATACATTTTTCAAAATCTACTGCAATTGTACTGCAAATCTACTGCAACTGCTAATACAGCGAAATTAAAAACGAATGTCAAAAGGTGTATATATATAAGAAAATTTTAGTGTATTTTAGTTAAAATTTAGGTGAAAAATTATTTTTTATTAAGTTTTGGTAACAATTTAATAGTCAATAAAATTCAGTAGGTAAGTATAATTCAGTGAGGTGAGAAAGTAAACAAAAACAAAGTAAAAAAATTTTATATTCATTATTTTTTTTTACATTTTTATCATCAAAAAATGAACTTTGCAAATCAATTATAATATTTAAAATAATATTAACAAAAATATTTAAATTAATTTTTTAATTCACACAATCTTTTTAAACACAAAATAATATAAATTAGCCGTTTTAAACACAAAACGTTAATGCAGTCAAAATTGTGATCGAAAACGTCAAAATTATACTCTGTATTTTTTTTTTTTTTTACATTGCAGTGGTTATGTATCTAAGCAATGTTTCGATACAGTATTAAGATCGCAGCGAAACGTTTTTCACTGCATTTTCGTTGTCACGGGTAATTTAACGTTTAATCTTGCAAATGTGTATCTTTTGAAACACTCAGTAGATGTAGCAACATTCGTGGTCCAAACTGTTTAATTGCCAACAAACTAATTCGATTCCGATTTGACTACGATTCCAGTAGTCTATAACTTAGTTTTAAATGCAGATTTATCTACACTTCAATTGTTCGAGAATTTAAAATAATTTATTGTCCAAAATTTCATATTTAATAGATTGACTCAATTTGGATGACATTACATTTTATATATAATTAATTCAAAATAAAAACCCCATATATTACAGCAGGATTACAACATATTATCGTAATAATGTAATCATGGATAAATAAAGAATATTTTAAGTCCCTTTTCGTTGAGAATAATATAGGATAGCAATGTATGAACCTAAAAATGAAAAAAAAAAAGAATAAATAAAATAATTTAAATAAAAATGTAATGAGGGAATTATGTTAATTGAAATAATAAATTCAAAACATGAAATGAAAGGAGTGTCATTGTCTTTATATTCCATAAATAATATGAGAACGCATTGGTATGTGTGGTAGGTTTTTATTTCAATTGGTTTTATTTTATTAAAACATTTTTTTTTAGGTTGGTAAAGGTTAGTATTTACTAACTATCCATGTTTAATTATTTTTTTTACTTATTTTAACTTAACATGTCAACGTACCATTAAATTGTATTAAAAGGTCAACTCAACAAACAAAAAAAAAAAATTAAGAAGAATTTATGAGGCTTTAAAGATTAATATTCTTTACGAAAAGGACACAATTAATGAGAAGTTAACTAAGTAGATAATTTACACACACACACAACATGACCTTTAATTAGAGGCATTAAGAATATTAAAATAAAAATAACAAAAACAAAAATAAATAATTTTTTTTTATACATCAGAATAACTTCAAAACTGGAATATGATTCTAAGGACTGCTCCACTAAATTTTTGTTTATAATATTTTTTCTAGAAGAAGTAATAAAACAAACGTGACAAAAGACAAAAAAAATTTGGAATGTCAAAAATATTCTGAAACATTCTGAGTAGTGAAAATTTTATCTCTTTCTATAATTTTATATGTTGTCTCTTTTTATGTTTGGAAAAAAAAGTCGTTATCACTTTTAAGAAAGGTAGTAGAGAGCTTGAATTTGATTTTTATTTGATTACTGGCTATACCCGGTCCGCGTTGCTGGCCCAAAGTCCCTATAATAGAATTACCTAATTTAAAATAATTTTTTAATGGCATAAATTTAATCTTATTCATTATAATTATAAATTCAAATTAAAATCTGTCAAAACAAAACGATAAATCTCTCAGAATTTATATATGAATCTCTATTAAAATGATTCAAGATGGAAGTTGTATGGCTGCTACCCGAACCACTCAGATTATTGGAAAACGGTAAAAGATATGGTTGCTCATTATATTTGTAATAGGTGTTGGGAGTTGTATGGCAGCTGCCCGAACTACTCAAAATTTTGAAAAACGGTTATAGACGTATTTATTTCTTTTTGAGGCAGTATCTGAGTACAAATTTTCGACTCTATAACGCTTTTGGTTCTTAATATATTTGTGATAGATGCTGGGAGTTGTATGGCAGCTGCTCGAACCACTCAAAATTTTGAAAAACGGTTATAGACGTATTTTTTTATTTTTAGGGTCGTACCTGAGTACAAATTTTCAGCTCTGTAACACTTTTGATTCTGAAAATATTTGTGATAAATGCTGGAAGTTGTATGGCAGCTGTTCGAACCGATCGGAATTTTAAAAAGCGGGTAGGCCTATAACCTTCCCCTCTATTCCAGTAATATACTCTGAAAATTTCATCCAAATCGATTGAGTAGTTTTCGAGTCTATAAATAACATAAAGACAGAGATAAAGCCAAACATAAAGACAGCAATACAGACAAACATAAAAAATTTCATTTTTATATAAATATAGATATAGAGAAAAAAAATATTATATATTACTTACGAGTCCAAATTAATTCAATATATTATAAGTCCTGTGAAGATATTAATATATGTATAATACTGACTTCCCTATCGGTCACTGTCTATCACCAACAGACATAATTTGTTCTTCTAAAATTATACCTGTCGTTGTAAGCCAAAAAATCATACTCATTGTAACTGCTTGCCTCAACAAAAAAAATTTTTACTATTTAAAAGAAAAATAATTTATTCGACAATTTAAGAAAAGCCAAAGAGTAATCTCATCCCAACAGATCCCAACAGAATTTTTATTTATTTATTTATTCCAACTAACAACGGTCTTACAGATTAATAATCAAAAAGATTAGCTATTTGATATTGAATAGCCAAAATTGAACATACATTCATAAGTGGGTAGTGACTTCTGAAAACACAATAGGAAGGCTTTCTATTCCACTATAAAACACCATATGGTTGTCAAATCTATCGTTATACGAAAAGGGCATGTCAGAAAATACCCACGTTATCAAACATGTGGTACTTTAGGTACTTAAACCTAATTTTTGTCTAATCCAGGCAATTTAAATTAAATACTTCATATCTTCCTGTGAATTAAGACTAATTTTTATCGTATGCAAATTAGAGTTAACCTACCTTTTGTTAATTTTGTCGATATCGGTATAAACCTATTCAATTAATGTATTTGGAGTTGTTTCATCGGTTAGGCTGATGTCAAAGTTGACAGCTCTTATACCAAAATTATCCGTCACCTTCTTTTTCTGTTTCTTTTATTTATTATTGACTTTTGGGGAATAGTTACATGATTTTCTTAATGCTATATACTAACTAATACCAATTGTAATAAATTAACTGAAATGAAAATCATAATACCACACACAACCATGTGAATTCTATGATGAAATTTTTGAATTATTCATAATTAGTTTTTTACAGGTAATACATTTTAAATACATAATAAAGGTGCTGTCCTATTTTTGTGTATTTTATAAATTAAAAAAAAAAAAAATTCAAAAGAATTTATCGCATATTAAAATTTGCCAATATACAAAATGTATATGTATATGTAACCAATACAAATAATAGGCAAAGTCATTTAATTGAGGTATGCCTGAATGTGTTTTGTTAAACAATATTAAATATTTTACTTAAGTAATATTAAATATTTTACTTAATCCCAATATGAAAAACCCACTTTAAGAAATATTCAATTATTAAAACACCCACCAGGTAAGTATATGGAATAATTTGTTTAGTAAAAACAATAACAAAAAATAAATCCATTGTGCAAAGTCTATTTAATTGAACAATTTATAATTACACCTGCCATTACTTATATGTGTTGTCTAATGTTTAAAGCATATACAAGTACATATGTCATGTTGAAGTTAGTATATATAATGCTGAATTTTCTATTTTGTATAAGTCATTCCAAAAAATTAATTAGCATTTTGATGGCTAAATTTTCACTTATAGCTGAGCTGAGCCTGCCCAGGTACTTAAAGTGCTCTAGTTCATTAATTTGAATTTACTTATCTATACTTAATTGAATGTTGTGATTTTAATTTTAAATTCTATTGATTCGTGTACTCGCGTACTTTGCCAATAAATATTGTAAGAAGTTCATTTGCAATAATTTTTGATCCGGTTCAGATTACAAATCAATTGATTTTTACGTAAAATATTTTCCAAGTTTTTTTTCTTACTATTTATTTAATCCACCACCTCCACACTAATTCTAATGTGTTTGTGATTATTTAGAATTTGTTCTATACTTTTCACTGTATTTTTATTTCTTCTTACTTTTCGTATTCGTACATTTCGGTGTTAAATTGATCCATCTTCATAATAACTTTTCAATTCTACCAGAATTGGCCAAATGTTCTATACAATGGGTTATCTCAAGGTTGCAAAATTTCATTCGACATTTTATCAGACCATCTTGTTTTTCACCATCCGCTTGACCATCTATTATAGGCTATATTATTGGAAATGTTACTCTGTGCTATATTTTTATTTCATTTTCATATATTTCTGGCTTATCGAATATGTTGTATCTTGGCGAAGCAAACGGTTTCTTAATTTTTTTTTATCAATTTAAATTTCTTTTTTATCATTCTGGTGTCTTCAGTATTTTTTATTTTTAAATTTACTCAATTTGTTTTTGTTTGATTCTGTTTGGTTCACATTCCTTTTAATAATTGCCCCCGTGAAACACAAAGGGCAGTATGCGCTTATCCCTACACCGGAGAAATTACTAGGTTCTAGAAGAAGACAAGTTAAAAAAAATTCTAAATTTTATAATGTGGAACTAAATTTCATTTTTGGGGTTCCCAAAACATGATAAATGCTATATTTATGATCTAAATAAATTGAAGACGAACATTAACAGCTTCGTTCGTAATTGACGTCGTCTTCTTCTACCTTCCTCCTTTCTAATTTTTCCTTTCCCACCCTAGCCAAATGTACCAATCGGTACAAAAGGTTAGTATTTTGACTATGTATAAACAAAAAAAAAAAATTATCGTGCATAGTCCGTGTCGTATAAAGATAAAGCACTATATAATTGTTTTGGGCATTGTAAGCTTTATCTGTCAACAATTTTGATTTACTGAGATTTTTATTTGAAAAGAAAGAGCGATTTTTAGTTTGAATTCTGCTTTGTATGTAGAAATATATACAATTATTGTTACTTATCGTGATGGCAGCATCAATGTAGAGTAATTGAATCCTTAGAAGTTATAACTTCATAACATTATATTTTACAGCATTGCCTTCTTTGCAACATTTTGTTTATACCATAAATTTATTAACTCTATCGTCTCCAGCGTTGATTTAACGGTCTAGTGCGGGTACTTATTTTATATTTGCCAATATTTGCAATTTCGGATAAGAGTTTAAAGTGGTTACTTCCAGCTGTGTACATAGAATACTTCAAAGTGTTTTCCCTATTTGGGTTGGGTTAATTAACTGCTAGTTAACCGCTTTTTATATTTTTCTTTTCAACTTTTTTCTTATGTTTTTTAACTTGGTTCTACATCGTACTATTGTTCTAATAACTGTTTATTTACTTGTTGTAAATGCTATTGGGATTTGAGTGTGGTTATTTAAAGTGTGTTAATTCTTAACCGTGATCTTTTTCAAATTGTTTGAGAAAACATAATACCTATATTGTAAACGAAAACGAATATTAATTGTTAATTAAATTTTTCTATCTTGTCTATTCTGGGCATTTTGGATCTTACCTTCAGTTAACACTATATATTTTACGGCTATTGATAACGGATGATGCTATCCTAATAGATATTCAAGACCGGTTCGGTCATCCTTATCCGGTCACCCGATTTTAGGTATTGTTATTTTAATTAAATGACAAAATGGAATCTGATATAACTAAGTTATATGTTAAGTAAGTCTAAATTAATGAAGACTGTGCGCAATGTGAGAATATTTTTTTCCATCCGGGCAGTTTTCAAAGCTTCATTTTGGTTCATGTAACATATATATGGGGGCATTAAAGTAAAGTACACAATATATTTATTTAGTTCGATACTGTATGTATTCACTTTATTCAATTCATTCAAATATTGAACGATTCAATTTTTCTTAAATTTCCATAACAGAATACTCCTCTCTAAGAGATATAAAAGCCGGAGTACCGCAAGGTAGTATAATGGGTCCAATTTTGTTATACACCTGGGATATACCCGAAGTAGAAAATATAAAAATAGCAACCTTTGCAGATGACACAGCGTTGATGGCAGTTGGTTCTACTATAGAAGAAGCTACAAAAAAACTGCAAAAAGATAATGACAAAATTTCCAACTGGTGCAAAAAATGGAAAATTAAATTAAATGAAGCCAAATCTAGTCATGTAAACTTCACCTATAAAAACATAGTAACTCCTCTTTCAGTTAAAATTAATGATGTCGTGATTCCATACGAGAATAAAGCTAAATATCTTGGCATGACCTTGGATGCAAAACTGAAATGGAAAGAGCATGTGAAAATAAAAAAACAAGAACTTCTGTTCAAATATAGAGAAATATACTGGCTGATTGGGCGGAATTCTACGGTCTCGATCTATAACAAAGTTTTGATGCATAATCAAATATTGAAGCCAGTCTGGGCATACGGTATTCAAATATGGGGATGTGCTAAACAAATCCATATTCAAACTATCCAAACGTTCCAAAATAAGGTACTGCGCAACATACTAAATGCTCCATGGTATGTTCGCAATGTCGATATTCATCGAGATCTGAAGATCTCGTCTATAAAAGACGAAATAATGAAATGCACTGCACGGCATAAAACTCGTCTGATCCAACATGTCAATACCGAAGCTTCTAACTTAATTGACAATCAAAACTTTGTGAAGTGACTAAAACGAACAAGACCACTTGAGTTAGGTTAAAACCTCTTATCTATTAAAACCTTATTGGATTTTGATAGATCAAAGGTATCTTAGTTTCTTTGAGTTAAATGTAAAATAATGGTTAGTCTATAAGACTAGTTTTAATGTTGCAATAGTGATAGGAGTTTTTAGTGGGTTAAAGTCCCACAGTCTTTCAAACTGCCTTCCCCAGTAAGAGGTAGTCCCTGAAGCCTCTTTCGATGATTTAGTACTAACTGAAAAAAAATCCATAACGGATACTGGTATACATTTTCTAGGTTAAAAATATCCTCAGATAATACTAAGATTTGTCATAAACTAGTTACAGCTATTTTAATCCTAACACTGTATTTTTATTTTCTTTAATTCTCTTGGGATAATAGAATTTCCACTTTAATGACATTTTTATCTTATTAAATTCTTGGTTGTGAAATTCCATAAATATTACTGTATAATGTTTTACCACTAGACTCACTAACTTTTTACGCTACTTAGGTCAAGTAACAATGATCCTTTACTTAGATACTACTACTGAAATAGATCAATATTGAAACTAAATAACCCTATAGTAGCTCTTAACAACTATATTTTCACCGTCATGGTAAAAATATTGAATAAAATGACAAATTAATAAAAAAAAAATCAGTCTGCGGCTAATAAGTTATCATAAATATTTTAGTTTTGAATAATAATAATAATAACAATAATAGAAGTCAGACTTAAGAAGTTTGATACAAAATAACTTAACAGAGTAAATATTTCAGGTTTTTAATGGTATCGTTTTAAGACATTTTTTTTTCCACCGAGTTTTAAAGTACTCAAAACAATTGGAATTGGTATTGTGATCTGTTTAAGATTAAAAAATTCTGGTGCCAATGCCACTAAAATTAATGATAAGAGTAAAATTGAGAAAAAAAGCAAAACAAAACAACAAAAAAATTAAAACCTATTAAAGATATGATTTGGTTGTTTTCTTTTTTTTTTGGGCTCATTCGCATTAAATATCACACGTTTAAATTTTAAAACACTGATACAATTTTTTATGGCTTTTAAAAACCTTACCTTTCTACATTATTCTCTTTTAATATATATAGGTATGCAATGTTGGTTTTGGAAGGTGAGAATTTATTTTAAGTTTTGTTTTTTTGTATTTTTTGAATTTTTTAACACCTTTGCGGCTTTTGTGGTTTCTTTAAAAATATAATATCAAATTGAAGGCGTTGATAAAATTATATTAAGATATAACTGGCCCTGGTGGTGATTTTATTTGATTTGATGGTGTTAATACATCAGCTGTGCAAATAGATTTTATAATAGAAATAATTTTGAACTAGAAATTTGTGATAGGTTAATAAATTCCAAAGAAATTATAATTTAAAAATGAGAATTTTTTTGTTATCAGTAATTTTTTTATATTGTATCCCTGTGTCGGGGTTTAATTCGGTTTTTATCGGTATTTTTGTTTTAGTCTAATATGATTTGTTTTTATTTTGGATTAACAAATAATTTTAGTGTTAAACTTTAACTAACGTAGTCAATCACTGAAATCTGAATATCTAATAGTGTTGATAATATACACGTGATAATTAAATTTTCAAGTTTTAAGCTGAATTTTTTTTAGCTTAGTGTTATTGTTGGAATATGGAGAATACCACATAGGAAGAGAATGAACTATTAAAGAACGAGAAAAATAATAATAAAATAATGTTAGAGTGGAAAACAAGATCAAGTTGGTTAGACGAGACGAGACAAGACGATCGTCTAAGGCAGATCAGAATGAAGAAAGGTATCAACGCCTGAAGGTATTCAGCTGTGGTATCAACGGATAATGCTGACTGATATTGTTATCATTGTTAAAACACTGAAAAATTTTCAACGTTTATGTAGATAACTGTTTTAGAAATCATGTAGGTTACATGAACGTGTATATACAGTTTTTCTTCTCTTAGCAGGACTACATATGTCCTGTTTATTATCAATGTCTTATTTGCAGCTTTCTATGGTTGGCAGATTCAGTTTTCTTTTTATTTCTTTGAAGGACGTTTTGGTTGTCGGTGGTCATCTGACTTGTTATAGTAATCTTTATAATCTTAATTGATTCATTATTTCTCAATGGTCGAACTATATTTTAAACAGAACAGATATTTCTAATGTCCGCACTCCCGGCTTTTAAAATTCTCATTTCGGTAGTTCTTAACACCTGTTTCTTCATTGCCATTTCAGATTTGAATTCTTTGTATATGTTTAAATTCATCTAATATGATCTTTTATAAATTTTAATCTTGATTTTGCTTGGGGTCCATATTATTTGTCCATATAACGTCACGTTAGCATCTAGAATCTAGGTTGGTCTATTTATATTCTTCATTAATCTTGGCTTTCCGCTTTGTGTACGATGCTTTATTATTACCTGGGTATCTAAAATACAATAAATATAGAAATCAATAAGATGTTTGTCAACTTCAAACTGTTGGCAAATGTTAACAAATATTAGATAAATAAATTTATAGTTAGATATAAATATTGGGTAATTGTTTCAGTACATAGATTTAGGCTGAAGAGATATTTTCCTATCCGGTAAAATGCTAACAAGGTAAATACATAAAATGCAAAATTTGTTTTCTCCTTCGCATATTTGATACTCTTTATTCAGGGCTTATTTTAAGGTTCTCCATACCGATTTTTATTTTTGAGAATAGAGGTGTTGGTTCTACTGAAAGAAATACTTATTTTAATAGCACCGTCTTTCTTCATTAAGTTATGTAATTCTACACTGATGTAATAAATGTTAATATAATCATAGCATTGTTTTGAGTTTCTCTAATGAATTTTTATTTCGTAGGATAGAAGTGTTGGCCCGTGCGGTTTGATTGTCCTAATTGATTTACCGTCATTTACTCAATTCTGTTAAATAGGTTACACCAGGTTATCATTACGATTGTGTTTGTGGCTATATACCGGGTGTGCTACAGCATGCCTATCAACTTTTTAAAAAGGGAAGAAGCCGTTATTTTAAAATTAAAAAAATTTTATTAACTAAATCGATGGTGCTCGATTGCTGGTATTTAAATATTTAAAAAAAAATTACTTAACAAAATATTCTTATTTTTTAACGTAGAATCTGAATTTGCATAAAAAAGTACCTCTTCCTATTTGAAAATCTCGATTTCGGCGAATTTCGGGCATAAAAAACCCTTTTCCGGCCCTTCCTGGAAGTTCAAAGTGTCACCAATTGACAGACCACTCTCAATTTAAAATAACGGCTCCTTCAACTCTTAAAAAGCTGATACGCATGCTCTGGGACACCCGAGTATATTTACTTTATCGTTCTTAGAATTCTATCTGTATGCTTATTTTGAAGTATACACAATGTTTGATCCCGATACACGATACATAAAAAAAATATGAAGCATAATGAATCTTAAAACGACGGCAACACTTGCTTAGAAAAAGTAAAGTAATAAAAATAATTCTAAAAATATTGAAAATATATTGATTGGATAAAACTGTTAAATTGTTGAAATAACCCTTAATTAGAGTTGTTGCTTGGCCTTGGGGAATAGTAAAAACATCTCGTAGCAGTGTTATCGTTCCATTGATTTTAAGTACTTTCAGAATTATTTTTATTTATTACTTTACGTTTTCAGATTTGTTGTGCTAAATATTTTGTTTCACGTATCGTGTACCAGAATGCATCGTTGCGTATATTCAATTGTTTATAAATGTACTGCGCCAACAAATTAATGGCTTTCTAAGATGTCTGACACAAAAAATGCAATGTCATATCAATCTAGAGATATCACATTTTCGAAGTTGATAAATAAATATATATATAAATATTTATTTTTAACTGGCATTGGCAAACTCATGTAAAAATATATAGATATATAAAAATTAAGAACGGACAATTAGTATTATTATTAATAAATTTATTTTTGGAATACATTAATAGCAGTGTTGAGACATAGCACTCATTATACTTATAAGCAACATAACTATAATTTTTTTATTAATTCATTATACACTGTAATTAATTATGCCAACATTGTTTATTTCTTAAATCTCTGCATTTAAAATTATATCAACCTACGCTTTAATAATTGGTTTTATATAAAAAAAAAAAAAAATATTTAAAGGGATTTTAATAGTAAAAAATAAAATAAAAAAAGTGAAGAAAACAACAAATCCTCCCAAAAATCTCAATTAATGTTTCATCACAGTAAGAACTTTCATCATTAAAACAAAAAAAACCACAACAATAATAATAATTTTTTTTGATTCATTCCTTTGTGAATTGAAATATTTTTGAGAAGTAATTGCACCACCTCAGATTTTTTTCACATATCCAAGTACATTGAATTTTAAAATATAGATATATGAATCCCAAGGGATCTCGAATATATCACCTTTTTATAATCATATACCGCTTTAATTCCGTTTTAAATATTAATCGCATACGAACATATATATTTTGTATATAAAAGACCTGTCAAAATGATTAATAAGGCGTAAAAGTTCTCATTATTTTCAGATAGGAGTTGTGATATTATGCTGTTTCCAAAGATTTTCCTGTATTTTTTTTTGTGTTTTTAAAATATGAGATGGCGGCTTTTTGAACAAAAAATCCCAATTTAAAAGTGATGGAATTATTATTATTATTGTTATTATTATTATGTTTCGACTCCTACGCATTTCAGAAAATCTGTATTTTTTGTTTTTCCAGTTTAAATAACAATTTCTTTTTAATTTATGTAATCCTTTTTTTTTTTGTGGTGTGAAGCAAAGAGTGAGAAGGAGACAATGCAAAAATAAAAATTAAAAAAGAATGGATTATTTCGATTCATGGGAATAATAAAAAAAAATTAAAAAAAGATTTAAAAAGTTATTTTAAGTCAAGTTTTTATTTACGATTTTAATATTTTGTATATACAAATGTGACCGAAGTGGCGGTAAATCCTTTGCTAAATAATCTTTTAATAAACAAATTGTTGATTTGGCATTTAAATGTGAAATATAGTAGTTAAATAGTGTCCTGTACTGATAGTATTATTTGTAATGCGAAATGAAATTAATTATTTGTGCGGTGATCTGAAATTTTTCTTATATCCTATGTCCAATTCCAAATTTAAACCGGTACTCATTATATCCATTTTGGTACTACGGTACTCAATTTCCATTTTGGTACCACGGAATCAAAATTTTCACCACATAGAAGTATGATATTTTCTCAACCAATAAAATGATTCAAATTTTGGTAACTGTCAAGTATAGAGTAATGGGTCAAAAAGTGAAAGGTACTGTCTAATCTGAATTTTTGGCTATATTTCAGTTTTCGCAAATCTAATGTTTTTTAATTGGAAGTAATTGCAATTAAAGAATTCTTAAATTGGTTTAAATTTAGCGAGATCCATGTGAATGCTATCTGTATCTTTATAGACAATCAGGCAGTAATTAGACATCTAGGATTGATAACCATCTATTCACTTTTGTGAAGTGAGGAATTTCTCTCAACAAGATGACGCATCAATTTAACATTTGTCTATATGGGCCATTTGTCTATATGGTGCTGGGCCATAGAAACATTTCAGGAAATTGCAAAGCAAATGAACTTTCTAGAAGAGGGGCGTTCTTAGATATTTTCCCAGAAAGAAGGGACTATTTTGGAATGAAGCAATCGTAGTTTTCAATCGCAAAGGTTTCAAATAGACTTGACTGCGATGTAAAAAAACTTCACTGTCCAATACTGAACCATAAACGATATTTTAACCTACTATTACTAGCAAGATTAAATATCAGTTCTGTATGATATGTTTTATATCCTATAGGCAAACATGCTTTTATATTTAAACTAGTTAAACTTTTGATGTATTTTTTGCGGTGACGCTTGGTTGGGATAGGATATGTTGAATTAGGAAGAAAAAAAGGAAGATCGATTAGCGTTAGAAAATTGAAGGTATTAACATTTTCTGTAAATTTTTGCAAATTATAAGTTGAACGTTGAAACATATTAGAAGGGAATATGACTCCACATTCTTGAAATATGAGCGAACAAACTATGAATGAGTTTTTATAACTTACTTTATGCCATCTTGGAATTTCCACATTGTAGGGGTGAGCATTTGCGGCTCCTCTTGTTTCGTGCTATAATTGTGTAAGAAAACAGAGAAAGTGCTCCGAGTACACGAGAAGTTAGGGATGAAAGGTCTAAGGCTGTAAGAGAAGCGCCAGTCCAAATGGGTGAATTATATATCCATCTTCGAAAGTATAAATGATTTATGGACATTAAGGAGTTCCAAATGTGAAATTACATTAACTTGGCAGTTGGCAGTTCCCTTCGCGATATCAAAAATATTGTCGTTCTAAACAATTTTTTAATTCACGCACATGACTAAAATATTAAAAGTATCCGTGTTTTGTAAAGTAACACCTTGGAAGGAGAGATTAGGTTGAAACCATGGAAGTTTACGTGAAATAAGACAGTTTTGACTTTTAGACGAATTAAACTCAACTCTGTTTTTTTTTTTATCCCAGTCAGCTATTTTAGTCAGATCACGGCTAATCATGTTTATCATTATTTGTCTTCTATTGCCAATTTCGATAAATGTAGCATTAGATTTACGAAAAAAATCGAAGAATGTCACCAGAGTACTTACATCAGCAAAACTGTGGATTGGATTGGATTGTAGGTTGTTTGGAGTAAATCGTTGATGAAAATCAAAAAGGGAGTGGGTAATTGCCTGAAATAAGTCTTTGAATGATAGGTACTTCTGAAAAGCAGTATTTGCTTTCTCACTCACATTTTACATTTAATTGATTTGTTTTATTCTTCGTATTTTGAGTTTGAATTTGTTTGTAACAGTGTTGCGTTTCTTGAAATATAGGTGTCCAAATGTTCTGTCTAATACGTTCTGGTGTTCCGCTTGGTTTTCGATTTTTTTTTGTGTTATGCCGTCCTGTGCTTTTTTAACTAGTATTTGATAATTCGTTCGAGACCAGGTTCTTTTTCTACTTCTCATCCAACAAGAGTAATGCACACTTGCCGAATTTGATTGTTTGAGGTTCTTATATGGAACCGTATATCTTATCCTAAATCCTTGATTGTAAATGGCAAATGGTAATCGTAAATGGCTTTGGCTTTTGCTGTGTATGTCATACTGAACAAATTCATATCTTGTATATCTTGACTTTAGCCTCCTGGTTTATGAATTTGTTATTCCAAATGATATTTTCAAATATTTTCAATTGTTTATTTACTTTATTTGGCTTTAGTATGTTCTTTTTTGATTTGCAGATATTTCCACTACGATGTATTTTTTGATCAAATTATTTGTTCTACTATCTTGTCATTCACAGCTGTATGCTTATGCATTCGTTTACTATGAAAATAGTTTTCGTTTTTGTCACGGATGTCATTATGTATAAGTGGTATGATGTGGTATTAGTCTTTGTAAGTTATTTTAAATTTCTCTTCGTCAGCCCTAAAAAATTTTCCTGTGTAAATATTTCGAAATTTTAAAATTTTAAATTAAATTAAAATAGCTGTGCTGAATGAGGCCCTCATAATTAATTAACAATATTATTTTTCTATTCAAAAATTCAAAATAATTTTCACTTAACTTTTGGAGTGTTGTCACAGTGTCATTAAGTCAATTGAAATTTATTATTATACTCTTATTTACTGTGATTGTTTTCAAAAATGGGTCCTTACAACTACAATACTCGTAGTCAAATCTGAACAAAAGAGTTTATTGAATGTGTTAATTGAATGAAATTACTTGTATTATTCTTTTGTAATCAATATTATTAATAAATAACAGTAAAGAAAATGTAATTATAATTTATTTTTAGTTATATTATATAGGGGTTCTATTTATTTGGCTATAAATTTTCTTCCCCTAAATACTATAAGAAACAATACAGAGCAGTTAAAATCTTGTGAAAATTGTTTATAAATTTTCAATTAAAAAAAAACTAAAATAAAGTGAATATTTCTGAAAATTAGAAAATTTGAATTTATTTTCAAGTTTTTGTTTTTTTTTTTGTTGTTATTATTTTCCTTTGTTATATCTTATAACTTTTTGGGTGTGTGTGAATTAAATACCCCATAGCGTGCTTGCTGCTACGATTATTAGTATCTATTTCATTTTTGATAAAAAAAAAAAATTTGTGGTTTTCTTAGACATTATCCTTTTTATTGATTCGATTGTTTTTTTTTTTGTTGTTTTTGGTTTTAAGGATTGGTTCTTTCCAATTTTTTTTTTAATTTTTTTTTTCGATTTAAGATTATATAGGTATATGCGAATAGGGTTTTTCATTTTTCCCATTATTCGATTAATTAACCCTATATGAAGAGGAACAGAGAAATAAATTTAATAAAAAAAAAAAACAAAAATTTGGTATGCAAAAGGAACTGTTGAAAAATTTAATAACATTTAAGAGGGTTGTTTTTTTTGTAAACATTTTTTTTTCGACTTTCTAATTTATAAAATCTGGATTTAGGTTAATTACAAATCAATATGGAAGATAGATGTATTAAAATTTAGAAATTAAATTAATTTTTAAAATATGTTATCATTTCAAATTTAATTTTAACAGGGAAATGAAATAATAAAGTGACCATTTTCTATTTCTGATTATTTTTGTGAATGTATTAAGAATGGTGGTGTGCAGAAATTTTGCGTAAAATAATGAAAATAATTTTACTACTTTTCTTTGTAACATAATTTGCACAGTGACAAATTCAATTCATAAGAGTTGGCGAGTAGGCTACTATAATTTCACTGACAGAAGCACAAAACTGCTCAACATTAAATTGATTGGTTTAGAAAAATTTACGTCGGTTTTTAGCCATTTTTTGCTATTTGTATCTGGTGTTCTTCTGCGATGAATTTTGCCTTGCATTATTAATTGCAGAATTGTCAGTACTAATACTTGTGTATAATATGAACAGATTCCATCAAATTATGTAATTTAATGGTTTTTGTGTTTATGTCTTTTAACTGTTTAGTTATTCTATATAGAAATATATATATATATATCTATATAGAAAGTATAAATTTATATATATCTACTAGTGGATCCCCTAAGCAATTGCATAGAAGTAGTTCTTTCAAACACAATTTTATGTAAAAAGAAATATTTGTTTTGGTATAATTGTAGTTGTTTTCTGAATCGCTTGATTATAAAATATATATATATATATATATATATATATAATGAAATTAAAGTATAATACCTAATACTTATGATGAAATTAATACTAATTTCAATATAATTTAACTCAATAAAATCCCATTACTCTCAACGTGGTAGGTCGATGTATTTTAATTCGTTTATAGTCAAAAAAGTTTATTGTCACAATTCTGTTATAGCAATAGGCAACAATGTTTTTGAAAGAAAGTAATAAGCTTCATGAGCTCATACAGATACAATCGATGTCGTTTATTGCCACATTAAAATATAAAGCCACTTTTTTTAATAAAACAAAAAATAAGTCAATAGAGAATTACATATTTTATTAAAAAACTAATTTGTAGGTACATATATAGTATTTTTCTGTTCTTTATATTTATATTTTGTGATTACATAACAGAATTTCTATTTATGTATAAAATTAAGTTGAAAATTGTTATAGGTACGAAAGATATTTTATCGAATTTGATTTTGTTTATAAAGATACAATTTTTTTTTACTACGCCTATAGTCACAAAACGATTATAGTCAGAAATATTACTGAAATTTAGCGAATGACTATAACCGTGTTTTACTGCATATATTTTTTTTAATCATATCAGAACCAAATGAACTAACATTTATTTTATTATTTGAAGAGTATGATCTGATCTGATTTTTGTTTTTCTGTTTTGTTTTAAATTTTTGTTTGAGTTTTTGTTTTTGTTATTTTTTCTATAAGTTTTGTGTGTGTCTATTTAAATTGACAGAATTTTTATGAAGCCATTTTAAAAATTTCCCGTAATTGAAATTTCTTTTAGAGTATAAATGGCGCTCAACTCGGAAATAACCGTCACTATTTGGTGTAAATATTTGAAATGTTTTAAGTATTCAACACCAAGAACTTGCTAAAATTTAAATATTTTTGTGGTGTAATTAATTTACTATTCAATTAATCTTGCTTTTTTACTCACCACATCGTTCATCTTGTGTATTATAATATAAGCTATTCCTTACATGGCCTTCCTTGTGTAATATATATAAAATATAGATAATATATATCTTATTCTGTAATCTATTTATTCAACTAATACCTAACATACGACGGTACAGTAATCCCCCGATTTACGAACTGGATACGTTCTGTGAAAGTGTACGTATACCGAATATTCGTAAAGCGAGCCCAATATTAGAATGACATTCTATTGAAAATAAATAGATACGTTGCAGAGACTGAAAATATTTATAAAACGAGATCCATATTAGTATAAGTTTGTATTAAAAATACATAGATGTGTACTCAAAATGTTCGTTATACGAAACCTTATTTTTAGAAACATTTAAAACAGTGGGATTAGAAAATAAAAAAAAATTACATTCTTGATTCAAAAAGAATATCGATTTACTAAATAGTAATTTTTTTCAATTTGAAGTTTAAATTTTCAATTTAACTCGGTGATTTTTAAATGTATTATTCACAGATTATAAAATAAAGTACTAAGTAACATTAAAGAGGACTGCAGGTACTTGTAAAAAATACCACAACATCATATGAATGTGAATGGGATAAAAATTAAATAAATTTGTTTGTGGAAACATTGATACATCATTTTATTTTTTAGTTAAATAATTTAAGGCCACAAACTATATATATTTAATATTATTTTTTGTGCACAGATTTTAATTCTTTTCTAGAACAAAGGTGGTTCACAACACACAAAAACCCTTATTAGTCATTTAGTCTTTTTAATATTGCTAATAAGATTTATCTGGTTAAAATTGGTTAAAAAGAGACAGCATGTCAAATTATACAGTACAAATCAAATTTCCCTACTACTAAGAGAGGGGCTAAAAATTTTTGACACACCAAATACTTTTTTTATTTGGTTAAAAATTTATGTCTAGACGGTGTCTAGACGGTCTGTGAACACTCTCAGTTTTCACTGAAATCCATGTATTTATTGTTGTTTGAAAAGAATAAAAAAGTTAAAATGCTCTTAACTTGTTGTCAGTTTTTCGATTTCAATCGTTCCGAGTTTCATAGCCAATGTTTCTAATCTTAATGTCAAAATATACAGAATAACCATAAACATAGAAAAAAGTATATTAGAAAAGTAACATTTGAATTTTACATTTGAATTAAGGGATTTAATAATATAAGCACACCGATTCTTTTTTAAAGCGAACCAAACAAATAAAAAATGCTGCAATTTCTAAAAAATACATTTTATTATTGCTTAAGTTTCACTTCCACTTGTGACATAAATGACAATTCTCAGTTCGAAATCTGTAAATTTTTTCATTCAAAACTGAACGTGTAGACAATAATATTTTCTATATATTCTAATTTTTAACTGACAGTGAAAACTGACTGATCGTCTAGACATCGCCTTTGTAAGATTTTTCTAAAAACCATTATCAGAGACAAAAATATTCTTAACTCATCAATCAAAAAAAATAAAGTAAATTTTATGTAAAAAAAAGCTTGTTTCACATTAACTTTTTTTGGATATAACCACGTTTTTCGAAAAAAAAAATGCAAAATTTTCACCGCTATCACACTTATGGTATTTTCGTATCTCACTTCTTCTAAAAAAAGTCATTATAACTTTTAAAAACATTAGTGGAGGACTTAATATTGAATTTAGAATTTAAATTTATTTATTTGAAATAGCTTTAATCTTTGAGTAATTAGTTACAGTTTCATTGGTAGTATTTCCACGATAGCAGTGGTAGCTAGCTGACAAGATACTAGGTGCAAAAAATATTTTTTTAACTATCTGTGACGTAAATGTGGCATTACTATCATGTTAGTCAGTGTCAAAAACAAAAAAAAATATAATCGAAAATATGATTAAGTTTGAAATCGCATAGAAATGTCATGACTTATATGTATATATGCCTTGCAAAATTGAATTTCATTTGATAACTATAACAAAATATAATTAACTTTTAAAATACGTTATAGTATAACCATATAAATTTATTTACATACCGTCTGACCAGCAGAGTTACTGGCAGGAAAAAAACAATGTACTTAAGTTGGGAAGATAGGTAAAAAAAAATTATAATATTTGAATGAATTGTCAAACGGTATACGATACGTATATTTAATTGTCAAACGATATTGCAAAATTATCGTGTCAGTAACTATCACGTGTAGAGCCAATGGTAAAACAATCATATTTACAGTACTGACATAAATTTTTAAATTAATTTTTTTTTGGTATTTTAATTTACAGTATTTTATTCATATACAATACAATATTTTACACAATATTTTATGTACAAAAATAATTAATTTTTTATTTTTTTATTTTTTATTTTCAGGTGAGTTTTACAAAAAAAAAAGCTACTAAACTAATTTCAAAATGGAATCATCAATTTAAGTAAAATATTTTCGTATATTTTTGTTTTTGTAAGAAAATTTTTTTATACTGTTTTCATTTTATTTTTTACATTATAACAAAAATATTGTATACATATATGTATACGTACACATATTACATATTATATAGAATTGGAATTCATGTAAGATAAGATAAGATTATTGTTTTATTAGTAAACTATAATAAGATAAATTAATAGCTTATCAAAATAGGTTAAGAGGTGAAAATTTTATTTTTGACTTTTAATGGAAACGTTAAAAGTAAGATTCTCTATAGAGTATAATTTTGTTAAAAAAAATTCGTGCATGTTACAATTTTCCTCCGTCAATCATATAATAAGTGTCAAAAGAAGTATACAATTAAATTATAACAAAATTAATTAGTTAATTACAGTACATAACATATACTTTATCTTTAGATGGATAAAATTTGACGATGAAAAAAAAAAATAAATATTTTATAGATCGACGACCGTGGTTCATGACCGTTTAATGTATAAAATAATTTTAAATGCAATTAATATTTATTTATATGTATATATATATATATATACATATATACTTATATTGTCAAATAAACTTAATTTTTCTCTCTGACATTTCAATTTTATTTTGGCTGTTTTTCTCCAGTTGGAAATACTGATTCCGTTACTTCTTAATAGAGTAGTTCATGAATATGTTTTTTCGTCACACATTTTACTGTTGTTTAATCATTATTATGTATAACACTATTGAAAATTTATTTCGAAAACTTAACGAAAATTTGTGATTACTTGAATCAGATTTAATAATCATCATAATACTAATGTCAAGGTGGTCATCATTGAAATTTGATTGCGTGGTGTAACTTTTATTTTAAATTAATTTTAATAATTTTAATGATTTTTGAGTTATATACAGAATATATATAGATAACTTAATTAAATTTTACAAAATGTCAAATTTTGCAAATATAATCCTTTCATACCAAATTATCAGAGTTAAAAAAAACAGAAATACGATATAAATAAATTGAGTCAATTTAAATAAAATATTCAAAACATTCAAATTACATATCATTAATCTTATTTTGAATTCGTGAAAAATAATCTTAATTATAAATGGAAAATTTCTAAACACGATAGATCTAATGAAAATAATAATAATAATAAAAAAATAACAAAAAAATTCCTAACATTTTCATTAGATTTTGACTCTCGACTTTTTATTACAACTCTAATATAATTAAAGTATTACATTTTTTTTATAAATTTCTAAAGGTCTGTTTACACATAAATATACAGTTGACGTATTATATTATTATTGTGAAAGTTGAGTGACATTAGCTGTTCTTACTGTTAATATAAAATTTTAATAGACATACTTCAGAAACAAGAGGATAATTATGAATAATAATAAGGTGGGTTGCAGAGCTGGGACTAATGTATTATGTTTTTAATGCATTACGTTTCCATTACATTTATTTCATACATATTATTATATTTTCTATAAGATGTATCAATAAGACTAATACATTATATTTTGAATGCATTGTGTCTCCATTAACATTCTTTTTACATGAATAAAATACTGCATTAATTTCTATAATAATGCATTAAAATAATTATTCTGAATTAATAATATTTTTAAAATAATTCATTAAAATAATGCATTATATTCAAAAATAATGCATTACATATAACCGCACTAGCAAAAGTAATTCAAATTAATTGAATTACTTTTGAATTATTTTAACCAGATTTTACAACAACAATTTTTTAAAATTATTTTATATCAGTTTATAACCTGTATTTTTGTCAAATATTTTTGAATAAAAAAAGTAATTCATTGAATTATTTGAATTACTTATGAATTAGAAAAAATAATTCATTGAATTACTTGAATTATTTTTTTGACTCAAAGTTGATTCAAATAATTCAAAAGTAATTCATCAATTAATTTGAATTTTTTTTGGTAATGCATTATATTATGTAGTGCATTATTTTTTAATATAATTCATTATTTTAATGAATTGTTTTGAAAATATAATTTAAAATAATTATTTTAATGCATTATTAAAGAAATTAATGAATTTTATTTAATTAATAATTACGAAAAATAATGCATTATAATTACAATTCAAAATTGCCATCTCTGGTGGGTTGATAATATTCGTGGATAAATAAGTGCAATAAGATAGAGTCGAAAATAGGTGAATTGTGATGAAGACTACTTCGGAATTTTATGTAAAAGATAATAATGATGGCATTTATAAATCAACGATTTTATCATTGCTGTTTTACTAATAGATAGAACAAAATGTAGGACTGCAAATGCGAATAAACAATTTACATAAAAATACAAACCCAAATCAAATTAAATTATTTTCAATAGAAAATTGATAAAGCAAATTTTTTTCTAGAAATATTTTTATACAAAAAAATGTCATACTGCCATTCAATAAAATACTTGTACTGAACTTCAACGAAACCGATCTTTTATTTACATATGTGAATTAAATTAAAAATGTAATCTTAAGATTTAGTTTCTATAGTCCTAATGTCACACCGGCCTATTGTAACTTAAAAATATACTTTTTAAATGTCAAATACAAATATAACAAAAAATAAAACTTATGAACTTGTGACCTGTCAGTATACCCAGTATGCTGTTCAAAGCTTTTCGAATCAAACAAAGTTCCTTAATGTTTCTTCAATTCATTTTCGACCTTAACTCCTTAAAAATCTGATCTAAATCCAGTTAGTGTTGACCTGTCTTTTGATAACCCAATCAACTCTAAACCACTTCGACCTAACTTATACCAATGAAAAATAATAACATTTTATAAAAACACCCTGTACATTTACATTAAAGTCATTTTGTAGTTTCATTTCCAAAATGCTCACTACTCCAATGTGAAGAATTTTTTTTCCTTAATTGCAATTAAAATTAAAAATGTACGAATTTTTATTTATTTTTGTTCTCAAATTATTTATTTTTTTTTTGTTTTTTTCTCTTTAAAATCTACTAAAATAAAAAACAAATTGGAAAAATCTATTGACAATTCAACAATTTAATTGAAAAGAGTCTAATTCCTACACGAAAATGAAAACGAATAATTTATACTTATGTATGTGTGTGTATTTAAGGTGCATTTTTAAGTCTGACAGTATGACTACAAATATACATATACATTTATATATACTCATTGCAGCTATGTATAATTAATATTAAGTGGCATTTTATAATGACAGTTACACTCTATGATTTAAAGTTAAACATTTGAATTTATTAAATTCGTATTCAGTATCTCTCCTGTCTTAACAGCAACAAAAATATTCTTTGCTTAGTGTATTGTACTTATATTTTGGTATATTTCAGTACAAATTCAAGTATCTAGTAGATTGGTACAAATTGTTCCTCCATGATAGTTTGGAAAAAATTTACTTATTGAATACTTGTTTCTATATAAACTATATATCACTCCGAGAGGAAAAAGTGGAGTGTATGGTGTAATGACGTTAAACTAGATTACCGCTATAAAATTAGATTAAATTAAGCAACAATCTGTTGGGTAAAAAAAAAAAAAAAAATTATGCATGCCATAAACTATCTAAGAAAATAATGAATTAATTTGTGGGGAATATTTTTCATTCCAATCGAGAAAACCGTGAAATTTTTTTTGTTAATTTTTTTTTTGTAAATAAAAGTGGTTTGAATTATTTAATTGACTTATGAATGACAAGAAAATTAAAAATATGGTTTTTTGTTTTTGTTTGAATCCTGTTTCATTTTTACTTACATTGCTTGAAAAAAAAAACCGATGATGGAGGATATTATCAGTAAAGTGCTTGGTGTATATGGTCTATAAATTAAAATTTGTCATCATACTGATTAGTTATTTATTGAATACTTGTTTGGTGTTATATACCAGGTGGATTGAGATCTATTCATATAGGATTCATTTAGCTCTACTACCTGTTGGTTAACTATTAAAAACAGTTGTCTAAGGCAACGTTTAGACCTCAAATTTTGTTTATGAATTTTGTTTGATGAAAGTTTTTTATTTATCAAACATTACATCAAATTTTATGTCAACATTTTTAATTATGTTTGAGGGTAGAAATAAAAAAAATTATTTTCCAATTTTTCATGGGCCTGAATTTTATGAAAATATTTTTATAATTCTTTCCAAAGACACGTTTTTTAATGAATAACAATAAATAAACCCATACGATTACATTTATTTACCGACATTTTTATTTTATTTAAAAACTTATTACTCAAATGAAGACAGAACTTATTGATTATATTAAAACAGGAAACAAAAACAAAAAATGTAAAAACAGAACAAAATCTAAGCAATTGACAAAGTCGACTTAATGAAAAGAACTTTATTATCCGCCATTTTAATTTCATTAATATGTTGATGAGAATGGAATAATAGTGTATGTCTTTCATCAAACAAAATCTGTTGTCAAACTTTGTTAGACGTCATTTACACGTCAGATTTTCATCAAACGAAATCTACAAACAAAATCTGATGTCTAAACGCTACCTAAATGTGTTGGGTGAATTTTTCTCCAACTCAATATTTTCTTTTTTATATAATGTAACTTCATTGGTTCATAGCCATTTTCATTATTACATTTCACATTTGTTGTATTGTGCGGCCAAAATATTTTCAGTTATAGATACAAATGTTTGTATACTGTTTATTAATTGTATTTGCTTTTACTTTCACATTTCATCATCAATCATCACTACAGGACACTGATCTCACTGAGGTATAGTGTGGCACGAGACGATTTCAAGAAGATATTTTCGATTGTGTAATCACTTCAAAATCAAATGTGCGGTTTGATAGATTCGAAACTCTAAAAAATTTACGGTGCTTCGATCAATTTACTCTTGTTGACATACCGTTCGTTGTCATGTTTAATTAAATTTTATCAATTGGTTGATTCTTTGGCATATTCTGAGATATGGGTGATAAAGTCATAAGCACATCTATTGGTTGAATAGTCAGATTCATCTTCTTGCAGGTCGATCATTATGAATACAGATGATTTTCAAAACCGCTCCAAAGAAATATACAAATGGTGCATACATGATTATACGGAAAATCCTTTTAGGGTTGCTAGCTCGACCGTTGTCAGCCAGAGAACAGAACAGTCTATTATTAATTTGTAAAGGCAGTCAATATTGAATATTTATTATTGAATTTAAATATTTTTATTTTGAGTTTAGTTGAGGCTTAATTCCATCAGAAGCTTAATAGCTGATATTCGGTTAAGAAGATAGCAGAAACTGCAAAGCTTTTAAAATACATTTGATATCTAACATAAGAGTTCACAATTCATTAGTGGAGAGTACAAGCTAAAATTAAAATTTTTATACAGTTTAGAAATGTTATTTCAATTCACCGTTATGTTTTTTATTCATTTATCATCTAGATAATTCTAGAATTGTCACTCCCATACACCCACTATTTATTTATTTAAACCATGTTTTTACAGACTGTAAAATTTATTTATTTTTGGGGTGTTTACACAGACGTCAAGATTTTAAGAAAAACAAATATAAAGTATGAGCCAAGTATGAGCCAGAGTATTTTTTCTTTTTATAACTGATAACAGACTATATTTACCGAAATAGACATTCAGTCGATATTATTTTTAGAATTTCGGACTGAATATTCAATTTTTAACCCTTAAATGCATGATTTTTCTTTGTTCGATGAAAAAGAAATTTTTTGAGTAGATTTCGAAGCCAAAAGGTATTTAAAAAAATCAAATTGAGCCTTTAGAAGGGCTCTGAAGTTGAAAAAAATATGATTCAGGTATATTTCACTATACGTTTAAAGGTTAATATCCTATGTTTTTGTGATATTTGATCGGAATTTTTCCATAAATTTTTTTCATTATAATCGTGATTTTGACTCTATCCACTGATCCTAATAAATCTTTCTGCTCCTCTGTTTCTTCAAATACATCTTCAATAGTTTATAATCAAATCTTTTAATAGATAATCAACACGGTTTTGTAAAACAAAAATCTACGGTGACAAACCTAGTTGAAACAACATCACTACTTTTGAAAAATATGAATGAAGGATTCCAAACTGATGTTGTCTATACAGATTTTAGTAAAGCATTCCATCTATTGCCACATAGTATCATATTACTGAAACTTAGAAAATATGGCTTTCCAGAATTTTTCCTTAAATGAATATACTCTTACCTGAATGAACGCTCGTACAATGTCATATTCAAAAACATTATTGCAGAACCTTTCGAAGCCAATTCTGGTGTTCCTCAAGGGAGTCTGACCTTGGTCCTTTACTTTTTATTTTGTCGGTAAATGATGTTACTTCAGCCGTTTTTAACTGTAAGCTTCAAATTTATGCTGACAATATGAAAATCTTTAAAAAGATTACGTCTAATCAGGACGCTATCCTTATGCAATATAACCTTCACAACTTTAACAACTGGTGTGTTAACAATAACCTTTTACTTAATGTTAATAAATGCGCACTCATACACGTCGTTCAAGTCCGATTTCTTTTAACTTAGATGGTATTGGTCTACCTATAAAGTTACCTCAATAAAACAAACTTAGGAGTGTAGTTTGATTCTCATCTTAGCTTTAAAACTCACTATAATAACATTATAAATAAAGCTAATTCAATACTGGGTTTTGTTAAACGTTGGTCAAAGGAATTTTCAGATCCATATGTTCTTAAGTCGTTGTACACCTGCCTGGTAAAACCGAATCTTGAATATGCAAGTCAAGTTTGGTCACCGTTTTATATAGTACACATTGATAGGATTAAGGCAGTACAAAAAAACTTTTTTGGATTCGCTTTATGCCACTTGTCATGGTCTAAACCTATTATTTTACCACCATATGAGAAAAGGTTAAAATTAATTGATCTGTGTACATTGAACTTTAGAGGTTTCTGATGTTATTTTTATTACAGATACTGTAAAGGGCAAATCAACTTTCATTTCCAGCAATATCACTATTAGAAATCTGCACCGTCTTCGCTCATTCAATTTATTTAATATCAGTAATCATAGGACTAATTATGGCAAATGTGAACCTATTAATATAATGCTCATTATAGGTAACAAACATAAATTTAACATTGACTTTACACTATCAAAACATTCCCAAAAGCAAAAATTGTACAATCGCTATTGTTAGGATATTGCTATTCTTTTTTTATGTTTTGTTGTTTTATTAGAGTGTATGTATTTATTCAATTTTAATTTTAGCTTTAATTCTCAATTTTTAATGTGATTGTAGCAAATATTGTTTTTTTTTTTTTTAGTTTATTTATTTAACTTTACAATCTATCTTATTTTTGTCTAATAATTGTATGTCACTATTAGACGATATTAAGTAATTTGTTTTGGCTTCTTTTTGTAACAGGTGGTGAGTGAGCCCATTGGCTTATCTCCGAAGTTTTATATTTCTGGTCAAGCTAGTGGGGATTTCTGGTTTGACTATTTATAAATCTGCTGCTTAGATCTATCGGATAAAACCTTTTCAGCCTTCGCACATGTTGGTCTGTACACTGTAGTTGTGATGCGAGATCGTTGGGATGTATTTCCAATCTCGCAAAGTATTTTGAGCTTCTTATTGCTATGGCTTCTTTAACTTCTAATTTCCTCATTTCTCACGAACCATGGTGCATTTACTATTGATCGGAGTACTTTGCATTGAAACCTTTCCAGTATTTCACCGTTGGAATTACTTGTGGCTCCCCACAGTTCTATACCATAGTACCAGATTGGTTTCAAGACGACCTTGTATAGTAGGATCTTGCACTCCATTGATAACTGCGAATAACGTCCTATTAACCAGTAGAGGCTGTTAAACTTCAATCTAAGTTGTTTATTTTTGTTGACAATATGCTCTCTCCAATTTAAACGCCTATCCAGATGTATACCAAGATACTTTGCAGAGTTTGCATGTGTTAATGCCACATTATTTAGTGTTACAGCCGGGCAATCTTTTCTTCTGGTGGTGAAAGTAATATGCACTGATTTGTTTACATTCGCCTTGATTCTCCATATTTTTAGCCAATCTTCAATTTTTAATAAGTGTTCTTGCAATTGGTTTGAGGCAGCAGTTGAGCATGTGTTTGTTGCTAATATAACTGTGTCATCAGTAAACGTTGCAGTAACTGTGTTTTCTGTTGTTGGCAAATCTCCAGTATATATTAAGTATAAGGTAGGTCCTAGCACACTACCCTGAGGGACTCCTGATTTTATTATTTTTTCTGATGAGTGTTCTTGTTGTTGTTTTATTACAAATTTACGACTGTCTAGGTATGATCTTATGAGTAGATATAATTCATGAGGTAGTCTTTGCTTCAATTTGTATAGAAGTCCTTCATGCCACACCTTGTCGAACGCCTGTGCAATATCTAGGAACGCTGCTGAGCAGTATATTTTTCTTTCCAAAGTGTCGTTTATTATGTAATGACAAAGTAGCAAATATGTAATGACTTTTTTTTGTAAACTGTTTGTACTAAGCAGTATAAATAAATAAATAAATAAAGAACAATATTTTAATCAACTCATAAATCTTTGGGTCCCAAACTACTTGAAATATTCAACTTTATTTGATTTGATAATTATTCTTCTAACATCTTTCATTTTCATTATCCCTACAACGAAATTTGTTAGTTTGACATTTTTACCTTAAGAAGATTATTTTTATTTGTCTGAACAGAAATAAATTACACATTGTATGCATTTTAGACTGTCTCCATATTATTTATATTTATTTTCATTAAAAATTTAATGAAGTTCTTCAGCTTCCATAAATTATATTTTAATACCAGTTTTCTGGCATAGAATTTCATAAACATTAAAAATAATATAAACTTCCTTTAATTAAATTTACTAACTTCATTTCTTCAATAACTGGTTAAGTTAAATTATCATTAAAATTTCTCATCTATTTACTAGTTTCTCATTATTTGATTGGACCAATACCAATATCCAATTAAAATCAATTAATTAAAAAAAAATAAAACAAAAAAAAAACGAAGGATCCAATCAAAATCTTAACAAAAGACAAAGCAATAAAGAAAAACAAAAACAAATTCTACCTTTCCATATCAAATCAATAGGCCGATCAACTGATGATAATGTCTGTCATTATTTCAATGCTGGACACAAAAAAAAACTTTTGAATATAAAAAAAAAAAAAAAAAAAAATTAATTCCGTTCACATAATTTCCACATATGAAGAGAATTTCCTAGTTTTTCCTCATTAAAAACGAAAAATGTCAATTTGCAAGTAAAAACAACAACAATACAAACGCAAAAAAGAAAAAAAATCCCCAAAGAACTTTTCTTTTTATATTTTTTTTATAAAATCTTTGCTCATTTTGTATGCTTCCACTTTTAATAAAGATTTTTCAGAATTTTGTTTTCAGTTAAAAGACAAATCAAACAAAAAAAAATATAACCAAAACATTCCATTCTTGTTCCAATTAATGTGAAATTATGTACTTGGTGAACTTAGTGGACGCATTCTCATGTGTCATTTTTTTTTTATTATTGTTGTTATTTGGTTTTTTTTTTATTCTTGTATCATCATCATAATTTTTACCTTTTTTTTATTTATTGTTGTTTTTCTATTTTTTATTGAACCTTCATCAATAGTAACGTCCGTTGGTGCATGATTTGATGCAACTAAGGGTTTAGCTGCTGAAGATACCATATTTATATTCATATATGATATTATCATCTTCGGAAGTTATCTTTTTTTTTTTTTAGTTCGTTTTCTGAATACTATATTTATATACAATCGTTTCATTGACTATAAAAGAGTAAAAATCAAATTGTATTGTTGTTGAATATGTGACCCATTAAACGAAGAACATTATCTGAACAATATTGATCAACGCATTGTTCACTGACAGGCTGCTTGTAATGAACAAGAGAAAAAATACTACACTATAAGTACCTTCAGAAAGTATTGATATATTGTCTAATAAAGTTAATTAATATGAGTATTCTACAATCAGGGATGTCACAGTAATTTATTGTGAAGGAGAATAGGTTTCGAAATGATTATTAGGATACGCAATAACATGAGAACAATTTTGAAATATTTTTGATGTAATCCAAAGGAATAAAGTTCGAGATGGAAATGGACATTTTGGGAATTTGTTGTGGGGTGGAGAGCTATCTTGTTCTATCTCTACACCCCACAACCATCATCACATATCAGGATTACATCAAAAATATTTCCAAATTATTCTCATGTTATTGCGTATCCTAATAAACATTTCGAAATCTATTCTCCTTCACAATAAAGTGTGCCTAAAGCGGGAAAAAATGGGATAGAGGAGAAAAAATATAAATAGTCATATAAAATAAATTTATGTGATTATAAATTTTTTTAAATGTGAAATATTAAAATTTCCATGTCATTTTACTTTTAATAAAAAGAACAAGTTCAATTTATTAATTAATATTGATACATAGACATTTTATGTCACCATTGTATATATAAATATTATTATTAATATTTGTGTTAACAAACAAAATATTTTTAGGAAATTGTGTCGTTCATCATAACACTATTAGAACTACTCAGTAGGTATTTTTAGTGTTAGACTACCTATACAACTCCTATTTTCATTTTGATTGATTTTATAACTTATTAGAAGATGTCAATAGTAGTCATCTTATGGCAAATAGTCATCTTCTAGAATTTTCTTCTTCTTCTGTTGCCAATCAAGTACTGGATATAAGGTTTGGGCATTTTTTATTTTATTGTATGCTAAAAGCGAAGCATTCAAAGGGCTTTCAATCGTAAATAACCGAATATACATGACTGCAATATAACCAATCTTGTCCAGCAATCCCTTAACTTACTATCATAAACAAAATTAAAGATTAATACGGTGGTAGGGACTATAACAGGACAATGATTTATATAGATAAGCACGACCGAAGGCTTGGGCTCTCTTCAAATGATTTCTGCAGAGTCTGCAAAGATAAAGAAGAGGACGAAACAATTCTACATCTTCTATGCGTTTGTACTGCATAATTTCATAAAAGAAATACCTATCTTAGAGCCTATTTTCTAAAATTACTGTGTGATATTACAGGCACCAACATTAAGTATGTTTCCATCGCTTTGTAAACAGCTCAAATTGGAGCTTATTCTTCTTCTTTAATTAAATGTTTAGCGCCTGTCATGCTTCAATTTTGTGATGACCATGTTAAGCATTTATCTTTTCGCAGGTCTTCCTGGTAGACGTTTTATATTTATTTGGTCATTAATGACTACTTTCGCCAGTAGGCAGAAGATCGTACTACTCTATTGGTCTCGTTAATTTCTTCGTGTATCGTTTGCTTCCCTGATTTCGTTGCTCCATTTCTTATCTCTTAACTTGTATCGACAAATTTGCCATAGAGTTCGCATTTTTTGTTTTGATTATGATGTTTCCCTTCTTGTATTAATAGCGCACGCTTGTATGGGTCGAATACATCAGCTTTTGAATATTCTTGTTTTATTTTTGATTAGCAGGTATTTGTTTTATCCTATAACGTCTCGGAGATAACCTGAAATGTATGCGGCTTTTCCTGATTAGGTTCTTGTCTTCTAATTTCGTGTTACGAGAACTATTATTCACACTCAGATATTTGGAAGTGAGCTATTGGACATCTTACATCTAATATGGATTCTTTCAAAATAGCAATGGATTTTGTTTTTGTTGTGGATACTTCCATGTTCTATAATTCGGCAGTTTTGCTAAATCTGAATAATAAATCCAGCAGATAATTTTCATTCTCAGCGAGTAGTGTTGATCGAACAAAATACGCAAATATTTTTTATATGTGTGAAAAGTTCAATTAACATATATTGTGAGGTAGAGAAATTAGAAAATCACATTAGAACGATTATAGACCAATACCACTAAATAAACAAAGTATAGTATTATGAAAATATTTTGCGGTGTAGCGGTTTTAGCATTTTTTAAATTATTCAGCTTTATTGCCTAGCAAACCTAGCAAGTTTATCTTTGAATAGATTTAAAGAAAAATTTGTGTTCGTTTTCTTACTAAACTAAAATCAACCAAATTGACACCAATAAATACTAAAATAGTCCACTCTATGCCTCACTGATGGGGTTTCAGGACAGTGTGATTACAATGATGATGAAAAGTAAAAAAATTAAAAATAGAAACACTTACAAAATTGTTTGAGCTGTAACTTAATACGTGTAAAAGATCATAGCTTTTCCGGCTAAACTGTTGGCCTTAGGACCTTCAAATTTTGAACTTGAATGTTTTAGAAAATAAATTCCCATCATATGACATTTCATTGAAATTAAATACAAACCAAATTTGGGATTTAAAGGGTTAAATGAATTATTATTTTTTTATTAATTAGGACTTTACCGAGAGTTCTCATTATTTATAAATCTTTGAATTTAATAAAAAATGTTTTCCGTTGTTTTTTTTTATTATTTCATTTTCAGAATTCTAAAATTTCTGATGATCTCTCATTATTTATAAAATTGAAAATTTATTCCATTTCCACAAAAAAAAAAAAACAAAATAAAACAAAAAAAAAAGTTAATAAATATGCGGTTAGTTAAAAAAATCATGTTCATTTGAATGGTCCGACGCAGATCAGGACATTATTTTTATTTTTTGTTTTTATTATTTTTATTTTATTTTTAACAATGACCATAAATAAACTTATTTTGACACTAATTGGAAACGTGACAAAAATAACCATCAATGGATCATATTGGAATGAAAATGGTATGATAGTATTTCAGAATTCAATGAAAACGTTTTTATTTTTTCTGAATTTCTTTATTTTGAATTTCAATCTTAAGAATCACATTTAAAAGGATACAAAAACAATTCAAATATCAATGGCATGAAGTGGACGTATGTGGTATAAGATCAAAACTTTAAAAAGAGATCATTATCGAACAAGTTTTTTCCCCTTTGATATGTATGTGCAGACTAAAACAATGTAATAAAATAAAAAAAAAATAAAAAAAATTTTTATCAAAAGAATTCTGAGATTGCGTTAATTAGGTACACATTGTACTTCGAATGTTTATATTCCCTTCTTGCTCCAAATCCAAATTAGTACATTTAATTTTTCAAGTGATTTAATTGGGTCTAAAGGATTCAAATGAAATTTTGTATATCTATATATTTTTTAATTTAAAATACATTTTAAAGTGAATTCTTCTGAAATTCTGTATGTATCCACGTAAAATTCATCGTAAAAGGAAAACAAAGAGATTTTTATAGTGTTGAGAAAACTCGAAAATTTCTATAAGACTAATTAATGGTAGAATATAAAATTATTTGAAGATTGTTATAAAATTAATCATATTTGGTTGCTTTTAATAGTAACCAATACATATATATTATATGCTTAAGAGTAACAAAGAATATAAATTAACGAGAAAATTTTTATTTGCGATCATTTTCTTTAATATCAGACACAAATGAACTGAGCTTTTTTTACCCTGTAGTGCATTTAACACAATAAAGGTTTGGTCTGCTTTTGGTCTCTTGGTCTAACACCAAAGAATATATAAATAGTAAGATGTCTCTTCTCATATCAATTTTTGAGGAAAAATTTTTGTATTGTGGGTTCGCATATTAGACCCACACATTGACGAAGAGCAAAATGTATGAATAGAACAGTAAAAACAAAACCTTCATTTTTCTATTTTTACATCTTTTTATGAAATAATTATATTTTACAGTATACACTGATATAATGAATATACATAGCTACATACCTAAATAATAATAATAATATGTATTGAAATAAGTATGCAGTTAAACATACAATAATAGAGTCAATGACACAATCACAGAATCTAGAAAAAATTATAAAAATAATAGTAATAAAAGAATAATATTTATTAGTTATGCATTACAAATCGTGAACTGTCTACGGAATTCCGTTTTATTTTTCTCAGAACTTGATTTAAATACGTATTTTTATTTCAATTTCGGTATTTGTATTTTTTGAAGAAATAAAACAGGCAAAAATAATTTTTTGATAGATTGCTTGCTTGTTTTTTTATTTTGTAAGAAGATATACATATATAAATACAAATTTATACGATGAATAGAAACAGACAAAATAAACAAAACCAAAAATTAGTTTTTGCTGAAAATTTAAAAATACACCTATAGTTTTCAGTATACTTTTAAACACAAATAAAAATTCAAATAAAGACGTGCATAATTAAAATCATAAATTCATTGAAGATCGAATGATGTATTTAAATTTTTTTTATATGTTGAACCTTTGATTTGAGAAAATATTGAAATATATCTATATGAATGGTTAATCATTGGTTACTGTATTTTTTTTTGCTTCTTTTTTAACAAAATTATACCTTGTTACGCTTTTTAATTTTTGGTTTCGTTTCATTTTCTTAGCCACCCGTACGCTCCTAAGTCGAAAAGATTAAAAAATATCCAGATGAGACTTCTTATTATTATATATTCTTTGCTAATACTTAGTGCATTCAATACAATAAAGCTTTGGGCTGCCCGGAAGTCTAATACGTAGTGCATTGAACAGGATAAAGATTTGATCTGTCCCGAAGCTTAATACGTAGCGCATATAACACAATAAAAGTTTGGTCTGCTCTGAAGCCTAATACGTACTACAAAATTATTTTTTTTCTTTTTTTCTTATTTTTCACTTTTTTTTATCGATATAATACATAAAGTGTTTCATCGCCTGATTGGCGTTGTTGAAACATTATTCATAAAAATTTCAAATTTATAATTAACAATTTAAAAAAGTTTGCTTTAATTTTGAAAACTTTAAAAGTACAAAAAAAAAATATACAAAGAATATAAGCGAATAATAAGCAAAGAAAAAAATTATTAATATAATATAATATAAAAAACTAGAAAGAAACGTAAGAAAATTAACATATTAATTTAGTCTGCCTAATACTTTCTGATATAAATTCAAAAATTCACTTCGCTGGATGATCGGACATCGTTTTATCGATTATTTTTTTCAATTACATTTATATTTTATTAAATTAATCGCTCAATTTATTTCCTGCTCTAATTACTTATTTCGAAAAATAAAAAAAAAAAAATATATTTTTAATTAAATTTAATTATATATATAAATTACCTAACTGATATCTAATTTCATTAATTATAAATTTCATTATTGACATGTTTGTTGACAGTTAAATTTCACTATTTTATGATTGTGAGAAATGTCACATTGCAATAATTCCAAAATCATTAAACATTATTTATTTAAGATAGATCATAAAAATTTTTATTTCACAGATTTATAATATTTTAAGAGTCGTATAATATTTCTAATAAATTTGCTCTATACATATACATATACTACTTATGTACATTTAAATTTAAATAAAAATAAAATAATTCTATATTTTAGTATCAATTTGAATAACAACCCAAGAGATATTAAAATCCGCTTCGCCCCCTCAAATGAAAATTAGTTGATTAGAAATTGAAAAATAAATTTTATTGTTGTTGTTTTACTCTCTTTCTTTCTTTCTTTCTTACTCTATCTATCACACTATCATTTGAGATGTGTTTCACAATTTATGAAGAAAATTTAAATATATTTAAAAATTAATTTATATAAAAATAAGAAATTTATTATTTTTATTTTCTTATTTAATATTAAATAATAATAATTTTATAATAAAAATTATAAATTGAGAAAATAAGAAGAAATGTCAAATAACATATTTATAACCTGTTATAATTCAATTACAGTTTCATCAGTACATGCATGAACATGACTGAATATAATATTTAGTAAGAGAAATTTGATTAGAAAATATTTATTTCCTTTATTTATTTATTGATCTCTGAAAGAGGTAATAAGCTTGTAATGAGTTTACATAAAATAAAAGTGATAAAATTAATTAAAAATTAATTAAATCGGTTATAGTTAAAGTTTATGTATTAAAAACAAAAAATCAATTATAAAAGTAATAAAATATGATAACAAACTATAAATTATTGGAAAATGGTTGGGTGGTAAAATCCTCTGATTATAAAGATTGATATAGAAAAACTGCAATTAACGGATTATACTGTCAGATTTATGTTTTTGAGCAAGATTTTGAGCATCAGTAAAATATGAACATTGACACTGTTAGTAATAGTATATATATAGTCAAAAAAATATAGTTATAAGTTAATTATAAATATAGGTACAAGTGTAAAGTATAGTTAAAAAAATAACAGTAGTTATATAGTCATATAAAATTAGTAGCTTAATATTATTGTATGGACACATTTAGGCTATTAGGATGAAGATCATATAGGATTTGCATATTATATGTATTCTAAGTATTATTTTGTTTAGAATGAAAAATCGTTAATGATAGTGAATCAAGAACAAGAATCATTTTAGTTTTAATTACTGAGTGTTTATAATGTAAAAAAATGAGTTGCGTCTCTGAACGATTTGAGCCAGTCCATCTAACATTGGCAGTTCAAATTAAATTAAAAGTATATCTTAACATTTACAATTTATTTTAGAATGTGTATATTTGGGTATGTTTATTTATTTATACTTGGTTTACTTTTATGTACTTTAATTATCTTATAATTTAATTTCGTCCAATTTATTCAGTGCATTGTAGCATATAGTTTTGTATAATGTTGTTAATTAATTTTTTTTTTAATGAATTCGAATCATAGGTTTTTCGACCTGGTCCAGTACCCTTTGTCATTGAGGTAAAATAAATGACAAAAAATAATTGGGAATGTAATCTGGTAGCAAATAAAATAAAGTGGAGCTATTCTATTTAAAAAGGCTTAGTTCCCGACAATAAGTAGCAGTAGTTTTCCACATTTAATGAGTTAATAAGCCAGTAATTTGATAAATAAATATTCGAAATTTTATAGATATTGTAGTATAGACTTGTCTTACCGTACTTAATTAAGCACGAAAAGATGATTCTACTTAAATTACTGTCAAGAGCAAAAAAAAAAAAAATTGTCAAAAAATGTCTGGTACATTTTACACAGTTGACTGACGTTAAGTTTTTGTGTAAATATAATTTTCTGATTCTGTGTAACTATGTTCACAACGGTATATTTTTGACACTGTGAAGAAATTAGCTGTAATACTTCGTATAGTTATTGATTAATTGTAAATGTGGATTTAATCGTGGAATTGTGGTAAATTCATATCCCATAATTAAGTCAATAATTATGGAGTAGATAACGGTGCAGTTTGAGCTGAAGGGTATCGATATGGACATACAGAAGACTTTGTATTGTAACAGCAACATATAACTGTAATTATTTTACTACTTCATGATTTTTGATTTAATCATGGAACAGATAAAGGTTTAGGGAAGTTTATGGGAACTCCAACTACGCTAATGCTTCACCCTGAATGAAATTAGGATATTTATTTTTGTTATTATTATTTATTTGTTTTCGAAATCTTTTTAGTTTTTGGCTTGTTATTAATTTGTACATGCGATTTAGTATTATTAAGATTATTGATTTTTTTTTTATATATTAGAGTTATTAGTATTATATTATGATAATGGTTATGGTTACTATAATTCAAATTTTTGTTTAGCTTACGAGTTAATTTTTGATGAATTGGAGACAATGTGTGCTGTCCTCTCATTTCAAGGTTGGATTTGGTTTATATTGAGTCCATTTCTGCCTATAGAAACACTTTGCAAAAACCAGTTGTAACGCTCAGAAAAATTCTTGCTGTTTTTAGAATTTTTCTTAATAGGCTTATTCTGGTTGGATAGCCTCAACTTTGCGATTCTGCTGTTCCAGTCAGAGGTTGGACCAAATAGTGCTTAATTTGTTTATTCCCGGTGATATATAGTTGCATGGTGTGCTAAGTGCAGATTACCACTGATAGCAGCAGTAATCTCTTAGCGGAGTCATATAGTGACGGGCCGAATGCGTTTGTTAAGATGTTAAGATCCTTCTTAACGCAATTACTTCAGATCACATGGGATCAAGATTCATTTTGTTGTCTGTGGCGAACAGCTACTGCAGCCTGTAATTGACCCACATATAGACCCACATACAGCGACAACTAACTGTATGTGTCTTACTCCTTCTAAATATTTAACTTACTAACCACTTCGTAGGTCTTCAATTTTAATTATAAAATACTACATTTATTTGACTTAGCATCAATAATTGGAACAAAATATATTACTGTAATTAAATCTTAACGATTATTTTGAATCTCGACTCTCCCTTTCCATTGTATGTAATTAAATTAATATAATCTAAAATTATTAATAATAAATTTTGTTTCAATTTAACAACTTACATGGACATTAGGTTCCCATAATTTGAAAATAACACATAATAAAATTACTTTTTTTTTTTAGTTATATTTTTCTATTTACATATAAAAAAAATCATAACAAATAAAATTTATCTACGTAAATTAAATTTTTAAAATAATAATATTTTACATTTTAATCTAAATATTTAATAACAAAATTTATTTTAAATTAATTGAGAACACGCAATCTCATATGCAAAAAATCATAATTTAAGAATATTAAAATTTAATTTCAAATATTCTTAGACTCTGCTCTCTTTCTATCTGTTTTTTTTTTGCTGTGAGCACTTGAAATTTTAAAACAAAATTAAGATAGAAATCTTTTGGATTAAGAATTGTTGAATCCAAATACCTCCTGCTGTTATCTATTAATATAGATTTACAATTTATCTCAAAGATTAGTTCGTAAAAGTATTCTGTATGGTGTATTATGACCAAAATGAACTTCAAAATGTTCGTGTCATGGTGGTAATATTTTGTAACATGCAAATATCCTATAAAATTCTATTCGCATCTATATTATAAGATATTAATTTTAAATTTATTAAAAATTAATTAATACAATATTCATAAGAGATAAATTAAAGTAAATAATTTGTTGTAGTAAATGTATGGAATTAGGGAAGAAATGAAGCTGATGGGGTATCGTAATGAAAGTAATTTGCATTACAAATTGTTATTGAATATTTTTTTTACTTAATTCATTCGTCGTGACTACTTATTATTTTGATCTGCAATTCAAACAACAAAATAAAAATAAAACTTATACGAATTAATAATATTGGATGAAAACATATACGTCTTGGTAGAATCTTATTTTCTTCTTTTTGTCCGGCCCTATACAAATCAATTGTAATAAAATTAAACCTAATTCTTGATTTTTTTTTATTTATGCTGGTTCTGAGCTGCTTTTCACGTGTGAAATTGTTTCAAGTATCCGTATACATTTAATGGTTTATTTTCGAATGCAAAACTGATAGTAAGAAAGATCGTGGAAATGCAAGCCTTATTTGCCATACAAATAAATATCGAAGGATATGTGAGCAATTTCATACCTAATGAGTGATGATAGGAAAGATAGGGATAGTGTGTATGAATTATATTCCCTAGTAGTACCTCGATCTTTCTTATTATAAATTTTGTGATCAAAAATTGATTTTTAGCTGGGGTATTTTCTAAAATTGGTTCAAAGTACCCAAACTGAAGTACTTCGTACCCATGTGAGGTTTTTCAAACAAAACTATAGGTATGTTGATATATCTCTTAGAGTTAGAACATCTTCTCAACTGGAATATTTTCAACAATTCGCTCAGCATATCCTTAGTTAGTGAGATTTTTCAATTTAAATATTGTTCTTGTCATTATGCACCTTGTAGAGTTTTGTTCTTTAATCATTAGTACTAAAGTCAACTGTGGGAAAGATTAATATTCGTTTTGCACATCTGCAAATCATAAATAAAAAGCGATCTAAAACCCAAATGACGCTTGGGCGGCGTTTTTCGTTATATCGAAAATATGCTCATTTCACTGTGTATTTTGATTCACTCGCATTCTGAGAATGTTCAGGTCTTTGAGTATTTTCATTTTGAAACCAGAGAATTGGTTTGAATGTTGTTATTATTAACAAGATAGCTTTGATTTTTTGAAATGTTACAGTCAACTCTGTTTTTGCTTTACCACAGACCACAATTTTGGCTACGTCGGGATTGAACTCGCAAGCCATCATTGTTCTTTTGGAGCTTTCAATCAAATGGTGCTACAAGGGTTCTGCCATCAGCAAAGCTATTGATTGGATTGAAACGTAATTTGAAAAGGTCATTAATGAAAATGGAAAATCAGGTGGGGAAAGGACAGATCATTGTGGAATATTATTTTGAAATTGTTCGGTAAAAGAACCGTCAATTTAAAACCACAGGCTGTTTGGATTTTTCGAATTAAGCATTTTGATTCTACATTGTTTGATTTCATTTGAAAGTTGAAGTATTAAATATACACATTGTGCAATTTATTATTTTGAATTTTTTACCTTGAAATCTGTAAGAAGCCATTTGAAGCATTTTCATTGCAAAGAAATTAAGCCTTGTTTAAAATATTGAATTGTTATTAACGAAAGTAGCTAGCTTTAAATTTTATTAAAAGAAATTAAATGTTGAGCATATAAAATGTTTCTCTATATATTATATTATAACTGCCATTGCTAACATCGAATTAATATTTATTAATATTTGTGTTAAGAGTTCAAATTTACTTAATTTTCTATGCATACGAGGAGAAGTGATATTCGATTTAGAAAAAATAAAAAAAAAAATAATAAAAACAAAACAAAAAGAAAAACTCGATCTCACAATAAATGATTTTTTATTTTTATTTTTCTTGTTTCCATCATTTTATAAATGACTCTCTAGATGACTTAACTTGTCCTTCCTACGCACATTTCAGTCATAACAACTTCAACTCTTTGAATAGAAATAATGGATAGGTATTTGTAGTTTTTTTTTTTTTTGTACAGAGTTACAATTTAAAAACTATGAACAACAAAAAAAAAAAAAAATATTATTTTGTTAGTTAAGAGAAAATACAAGTTGTGTCCGCTTGAAAAAAAAAAAAATTATAATAATAATAAGTAAAAAGAACAAAGAAATAGATTTGGCGTGCGCGCGCGCCCCTCTCTTTAATGTAATTTCAAAAACAAAAAAATATGTTGCTTCTTTGAACGATATAAGCCAAAGCCAGCCAACCAACCATCTAACTTCAGCAGTTCAACATGAACTAGAAGTATCATAACATATACTTAAATTTATTTCAGTATGTGTACATATAAATGGGATGCCTAAATGTATGATTATGACACTGTTAAATATAATGCAGACAGGAAAGCCTCTCTAATACACAGCGTTAAGGTGAAGAAAAACTTACATTATTTTTTTCTTGTGCATATAGTTTTTTTTTTATTTATTTTTGATTTTCTGCTTCTTAATATTTTCCTGTTTACATCACAAGAAACTGATTTTACACACAAGAAACGGAAAATAGATATGCTGCAATTTTTTTTTTTTTTAAATATCAAAGTGGGATGGATTTTTAAGTATTCTTTTGATCTTTGTTTTTAAAAATGATTCAATAAAGTATAAAATGCTGTCATTAAGAGGCTATAGTAATGCGTTCGGCTTCTGATTTGATACTCCACAAAAAATTGTCGAAGTTAAGTCTGTGGATGTGCGCATCAGCTGAGTGATCTCCAACTGTAGAAGAGGGTTTCGTGACTGTAGTAGATCGAAAAGAATATTTCGTAACACTCAGAAAATTAATAGATTGGATGCCGGGGTCGCTATGAGATCACATGTGACCTGGTTTTGTAGTAGCGATTGAAGAAATAGATAACCGTGGCATTCAAATAGGTCACTGAGCCATTGCATGTACAAGGCACACCTGAACGTTGATTGGTTTCTCAGAAGCAATATGTTTGTATGTTTTAATTATAGGCACCAACGAAATTGATGATATTAAACTAATTCGTTGGTAGCTATAATTAAAAGAATTGCTTATTTTTGTTAAAAATGATAATTAGAATACACATCGAGTATAATTTTAGTTCGAAGTCGATGTCTGACTACGATGGTAATAACTAGAAGTTTTATTTTTTTCTAGATATACCACACTGGCAACTGAATTATGGTACTTAGAGTATACTAGAGTATAATTAAATTTCTGCATAATTAAATGCTGCAAATAAACAAAATTTCATCAGCTGGATAGTAGTGGTTCTCAAACTTGGCCATTGTTGGTAGTATTAATGTATTATTCGACAGTGAGCCACAAAAGACTGATTGCTCTTAATAACAATCTTCAGAAATTTCAATCTGAAAGGATTATTTTCCAAATAAGATGAATTCTATAACATGTTGTAGAATCTTGCTTTTTTCAAAAGAATTTAGCCATTTACATTTTTATGTCGAAAAATTAGGTTTATTATTCTATTTTTGTTCTGGGATGTACTCTAATATTTTATCTGTTTTATTCTGGCTTTTGCTCGATTTCCAAACTATTTTGCAATATGTAGGTATTTGTTTTTTCTCCTTTTAGTGGTATGACTTTCACATAGCTACACCATTTGATATCTACTTTGGGTCAATAGTCCAATTTCTGTAAATTTCGTTGTATTAATACCAGTCTTATCGTTAACAGATCTTCTCCAAAAAGACGAGATGATTGGAGTTTCGTTGCACATATTTTTCCATGTTCAGATAACTTTTCCTGTTGGATGGTTCTCTGTGTATATATTTTTTCTGCTGAATCTCTTTATCTGGTCTGACATTAGTTCAAGGCTCGGTAAGCACAATAATTTTGTGTTTTTATTATTTTCCTGATGGTTTTTTGTGTATATATTTTTTATGCTGAATCTCTTGATCTGGTTTGACATTAGTTCAAGGCTCGGTAAACACCATAATTTTGTGTGTTTATTATTATTTTGGTACGTTAATATGTGAAATGTTGGACAATTAATGTTGGTAACTCTAAAGTGTAATAGCCTCATTTCATACAACTAATTTCGGCTTAAGCATGAAAAATGTATAAATATACCATTTATTACAATCAATCCTCCCCAAACTTACCACCCAATTTTAATTTCCAACATTTTTATTGAAATATTTAACCAATTTCACTCCAACCTAATAAACATTTTTGTTTTTATCGTTTTAAACTGGACTTTTTTTGTTTTTAATGTCAAAGAAAAGTCATGACACTAATCAAAATACATACGTACATACATACATACGTAATATGTATATTTATAAAATTAAAACAGAGTGCAGCAGTGATTTGAACAAGAGCGGTTTAAAGGGTTTTATTATAAGCATACTTTGAATACAATAAAAAATTCGGCTTTGTTTTTTTTTTTTTGACATAACTTTGTTAAAATATTTTTGGAATAAAAACAAGACAAAAAACAAAAAATAGAAGAAAATTCCATTTTATTCAAAATATAAAACAAAAAAAACTGAACACGAATTTTGACTATGATTTAGAAAATAATTTTAAATTTTTGATTTAATCATTTTTGTAAATACTTTGGGGAAAAAAAATGTGTTGACTATTAAGACAATTTTATGTTTTAAAAATGTAGACATAGAATTTTTTTACTTATTTATTTTGTTGTTGTTGTTGTATTTTCAATTCTTGATGTCGTAGTGAATTTTTTCTAACAAATTGATGCCGCCTCCATTAATCGTTTAAATATTTTTTTTTTTTTTTGTAATTTATTATTATTATTATTGATCGTGTAGAAAATACTATTTCGTACATTTATATGTGGATGTAAATTAATAATAGTGAATTATTTATTATATTATTTATTAATTTCTTAAAGTGTTTGTATATTGTTAGTTTGATTGGGGAAATAATATATTATGTATAGTGTCCATGTAAAGTGGGGAACCATGTTTTTTTTTTTTAAATAATAATTTTTATTGTTGCAATATTAGGATTATTTATAAATCATGAATATCAATTGTCCAATTTTATTTTTTCTTCTTCTGTATATCGCTACTTTGATGTTGGTGACCACTTGGAATAAATTTATCTATGAAATGTTAGTAACTATTATTTTATATGTGTATACTAGTTCAACGATTGTACTGAGAATTGTAAAGTTTTTATATTTCTCAATCATAATATTTGCTTCCTTCATAATTTTTTCCAACGCCTTCCTTTGATTTTACCCTTATTAAGTAATGTTAATAAATTGTACTTTCTATTTTAGCTGATATGGTGGAAATAAGCTGCTGTAAGGCATTTGATTAACAGCTTATTCGTTTGTATATATGCTATCTATCTATAGCATTTAATATAGACGTCGGTACGTTGACATCAACGTTTTTTTTCTTTCTTCTTTTTTTTAGAAACAGCAAAGCTTTAGGATGAAACCGTTAGTACTTATGTCTGTTCAGTTTGTTCATTATGACTGTTTATGACTGTTGACAACAGAACTGATCATGAATTTATGAAATTTATGAAATAAATAACATATTCTTGAATTTACATAAGGTGTATCGTGCCTCTATTTCAAGTAGGTTACAAGCTGAATATATGTGTTTCTTAATAGCGGTACTATAAATATACCGTACCGATTCTACTTACGATCCCAATGAGTTTTGGTGATGTTTAATGAAAAAATAGTCAAATAAAAAATTAATTAATATATTAATTCAAAATTTCTGTGCAATAATTAACATTGTCCAACACAGTTTAATGCTGGCGATAGACGGTTTGTTTTTAATTTCAAAAGTTTGACCGTTTTTGTGTCCCATCATAACAAACCAAAGCGTTTGTGAAATAGATAATTGACAGATGTTTGAAATGTTCAGACTTTATTCTGAACTTTAAAATTACAAGAGCAAATTATTAAGTTTATCTGGAATTATAATATAGTATCCAGTTATGAGGTTGTGCGAAACTATCAAATCCTACTCTCAGAATCATATTCTCTCTCTCTGCGGTGTCTATATCCAGTATTTTTTTTTTTATGTTCTGGACAGTAACTTAGGTAGAATTACCTATTCGTGCTTAATTAAGTACGGTACTGCAAGTTTATACTACAATACCTACAATGTTTTTGAACCATTATTTATCAAATTACTGGCTTATCAACTTATTAAATGTGGAAAACTACTATTATTGTCAGGAACTAAGCCTCCTTAAATAGAATAACTTTATTTTATTTAACTGGTTACCAGATTATACTCTAAATTATTTTTTGTTATTTATTTTATCCAAATGATAAAGGTTGAAAGGCAAGCGCTCTACCTACTGCGCCAACTAGCGTGTGAATTTTTTGAATGTAAGCAGTTAACAGGTATTCCTTGAATGCTACAGATATAATACACTTGTTAAAATTCTAGTGTATTCTTTGTGGCTCAATGCTGTATATTATAATTTTCAATATATTATATTTTAATCCATTACTACGCTATGAACCATAGATTTATACTGCGTTAGCATGAATTGATAATATTAAAGTACGGCAACAACTTGTAATAGGTTCATTTAAAATATATGAGCCGCTTTCAAATAAAAAAATTATACGATTCGATATTTTGAAATCGGATATCAAAAACAGCGGAGGCACTTTGTAAAGCAAAATTCAAATCCATTTTTATTAAATTAAATGTTAAGAATAAGATTAATATTAAGATGACTAGGCTAAACGGTCCGGAGGGCAACTGTACTGTAAAATTGGAATTAAAGCATGGATGACAAGTTATTCAAATCATATTGTATGAGATTGTGTATGAGATCAAGGCTCCGAGGTCTAAATATAAATAATGATAATGATTATAAATAATAATAATTTATTGATCATATAAGATCATTAATAAAAAGAGTTTAAATCCTAATTTAGCAAAATCTCCATTACTAAAAGAATGAAATAACTACGTCCTGAAAATATTTATATCACATTATAAAGCCTTTTCTTATTAAGTCGTCTCATATAACCAATTCTTGTCATGTCATTGTCGATTTGCCAATCTACAATATTTTCAGTCACCGCCTGGGTTATGTTGAGACTTTCCTGCATATTAATGAAAAAAAACTTAGTAGTTATTAAAACGCAAAATTATTTTAAAAGGATGTAATAAAAAGAAACCTTATAATCGTAGTAGAATCGTTACATCTTGTAATCGAATAAAATTATATTAATATGCTATTAAATCTTATAATCCATTTAAGTTCTTATATATATATACTTTTAGTAGTTATTTATAACATAAATTTTCATAAATTTTTAAATCGATTTAATTATGTATATATATAATCTTTGATGGGATTAAAAAAGCGAACCAGATGTCTATAAAGGTGTCAGTTAAGTGAATATTAAATTTGAATTAATATTTTTGTTATTATGGTGGATACAGGAAAAAATATTTTTTTAATATACAGTCTTTGGACTATTAGAATCTCTCAGTTAATCTTAATCTTAAGCTGTAATTTAAAATTTATGATTTAATAGTTGTAATTATACTAATAATTATACGATACTAATAATTATAAACTAATGACATTTAGATTTAATACATTATAATATGTGTTGAATAAAATTGAAAAACTTTCACGATCAAAAAATATTGAAGTAGAATTTATTTCATCTGTAGCATGTTTGACAGAATCAAATCTATATATCAGCAAAAATGCAATTTAAAATATGGCTGAAAAAAAAAGTTAAAAATTACTGGACAATCGTTAAACAAAAATGTTTATGTCAACACGTTAAAAAAATAAAGCCAAATAACTTCTAGGCTTAAACAAAAGTCAAATATAGAAGTATTAGTGTAGGAACAATAACTGACCCCTGTAAGCCAAGAAGCAACTACAAAGAATTGATCCAATAGTTTTTTTTCCTGTTATTTGTCATACCGTCGAGATTTACCTTGAAATTTAATTTCAAATAAAACTGTTATAGAGCTTTTAAGCTCATGACATAAACCTTCCATTTACCATTTGCGTAAAAAAATGTTTGTTTCACTTTTCCCCGCCCTTTCTCATTTGATAGGGTCTAAATTATAAATTGATTTTAGTACATTAATATATGAATGCTGAAAAATATAAATGTTAATTCAAATTAACAAAGAATATTTTAGAGCTGAACATTGAATTTAGAATAGAAACTCCAGCTTCATGACATAAAACACACATTGGGATTGAACTTCTATTAACAAGTTACGTTAAAAGGTTGATAATCAGCCCAACAATATTCGTCACAAGAAGTATTTCAAAAAACTTTGTAATGAAATTAAGTCTCAAATTGAATTATGTAAAGAAAAGTATTTTGTTGGTAAATTTGAACAGGTGAAAGGTGATTCAAAAAAGGAATTGAATTTGGTTAACTGCCTTCTTGGGAAAACTAACAAAAGTAATGATATAGTACTCAGTATCAATGATATGACCTCTAATAATGACAAGGACAATGCTAACTATTTTAATGATTTTTTTGTGAATATTTCTAATAAGCTTACTTCTGAAAATTCTAATTCTACACTTAATCCTACTGTTCATGATAAAATTTTTCAAGTGGTTAGTTTTTTCTTTGAACCTTTTTCCTCTTTCGAATTACATAGAATTATTATGAATCTGAATAATTCTAATTCTAAGTCTTCTGATGGCATCTCAAATTATATTTTAAAGAAAATTTCGTTACAGATAGTTGATGTACTTGCTCATATCTTTAATAAAAGTGTTTTATCTGGTATATTCCCTGATAAATTAAAAATTGCCGATGTTCTTCCATTATTTAAAAAAGGTAGTTCTCTCGATACTAATAATTATAGACCTATTTCAATTCTATCCGTTTTTTCTAAAATTTTTGAAAAAGCTATGAAAAGACGAATGTGCGAATATTTGGATAAAACGAAATTCTTTAGTAATAGCCAGTTTTGATTTTTAAAAGAGAATTCTACTGAAGGGGCACTTCTTAAATTTTGTACCGAGGTATATGAAGCTTTAAACAAGAATAATTTTTGCTCAGCATTATTCGTAGATATTACAAAGGCGTTTGATCTTGTAAATCATAACATTTTGTTAAAAAAACTGCATAATGCTGGTTTTAGATGTTTCATAAATGATTGGTTTCGTTCGTATTTGTTCGAAAGAAAACAGAGAGTAAAAATAAAGGATGAATATAGTGAATTACTAGATTACGTTCCTCAAGGTTCCGTTCTTGGGCCTTTACTTTTTTTGATATTTAATAATTCTCTATTTCTTCAACCGTTTAAAGGAAGTCATACCGCATTTGCAGACGACACAGCTTTTACTTATTCTTGTAAAAATAACTTTGATGTTGTGGTTAACATGAACTACGATATTAATATACTCCGTAACTGGTTTTGTAAACACGAACTGATTATTAGCTCTAAGACTAAGTATATGAATTTTAATATCCGTAACGCTAATGACGATAACTATAATTTGTACTATCATTCACCTAATTGTAAAAAATATCCTCTATGTCTTAATTCTGTTTCTAATTTCAATGATTCCTCTCACTGTTTTAATAATCATCATGTCTCTACTTTCAAATATTTAGGATTATTGATTGATTCTAAGCTTGATTGGAGCGGACACACTTTTTACCTTAAGAACCATTTCAAAAACGTGATTCGGCAACTATACTACGTAAATTTATATAGCTCTGCTAAAGTGTGTTCAATGGTGTACTTTGCGATATTCTATTCTAAACTTCAGTATGTTATAGTTTGTTGGGGTGGTACTCACTTTAACAAGCTACAACCACTTCTAATATTTCAAAAGCATGCTATTAGATTAATTTCTAAGGTTAACCGTCTTACACACACTGCAAGCTTATTTAGTAGTTTAGGTATTCTTCCCATCAGGAACTTATACCTCTATAAAACCCTGAAAGTATTTTTTATTAAATCAGGATATCTTGATGTGAGACATACCGTTATCCATAATCTAAGAATTAATAGCAGGAATTTAGTTGTTGTACCCCGCTTTTATAAGTTTCATATTTGTCATTTCTTTAAAATTATTGCACCGAGAATTTTTAATAAGCTACCTATTGAAATCAGAAATATCAGAGTTTTATCCGAATTTTTAACAAAAACTAAGAATTGGCTTAGAAATATTAGTTGGCATGAAGTTGAAGAGCTAATAAGAGTCATTCGATAATATTATTACTGATATATATATTATAGTATCCTGTTGCTGATATCTATCTATATTATTATTATGCAGTTTTGTTTATTCTTTTCTTACGCTTAATTTTTTGCTTTCTTTCATTTCTTTTCCTTTAAATTAATTTAAATATTAAATCTCGTTCTAAAACATATAGTAGTTTATATAATTGTTTAATTGCTTTATTTTCTTTTTGTAAATTTTCCTTCAATTCACTTATTTGTAAGTTTTATCTATAAATTTAATTCACATTTCTATATTCTACTTTTAATTTTAATATTAATTATTTCTTAAATTAAATTATTTTTTTATACATAAATATTTAACCAGATTAATTTTAGTATTCTATTTTTCTTTACGAATTTAGTTTTTCAAATTAATATTTACATTTAAATTTGTTACTCCACAAATATTGAATAATTTAAATTGTTTATTTCTTGGGATGGACCATTCGAAACTTGCTTTTGCAATAGAATGTTTCCTAACTATTTTATTTTATTTATATTTTGAATTCTGTAGATGCTTTTAATTTAGTACTATTATTATATTTGTTTATTTTCTATTTTTAAGTTTTGAATTTTAGTTTTAATTAATTTACTATAATTGTAATGAATTCTAATATTTAATAAAATATAATAAATAAATGAAAAAATATCTAGTTTGATCTTTTATACTTTACTGATAATGTTAACAGTAAAATAAATAAAAAGAATATTAAATTTCATATTATTGTCTTTAACAGCTTCGTTAAACAATAATCCAGTGTTTCTAAAATGTTCTTTGTTAATATAAATTATTCCCAAACCTTTGTCGTCTAACCATTACTGAATGCTAGCAGTCATATACCATATATATATATATATCTCCTATATAGTATATTCGTTATTTTGAATTGCGACGTACATTAAATTTTCGATATTTGATATACTTGTCCAGTTCCTATATAATATTACATAACCATTCAATTTTTTTTCTATCAACTCTTGCTTTTAATTTTTCGTTGCGCGATGAGATTTTCGGTGCGACAGTACTCGTATGTTTCATTCGGTCATAATGCGGAGTAATATATTTTTGTGCAATACTCTATTCACTTAGAGATCATACTTTGTAAATAAAATTAAAAAACAAAAACGATTATTTAAGAAAACTTAAATTACAATAACATAAGCGCTTCTTAAAGTTTTGAATTGATTAAGCAATCGACATTAAAATTTCAAAAAAATAAAAAAAAAATATTTTGCCATTTCAATCAAATAATTGAAAGAAGTCATGGGGTATTGCAGTAAGAAAAACAAGTAAAATTCAATATTACTCTTGTATAAGACAGAATTACGAATATGATGTTAACATAATTTCTAGAGATTATCATAACAGAAACAACAACAACAACAACTACTATACAACAAAAATATAAACATTTAGGACTCTTCATCTTTACCCAGTTAATATCAAATTACCTTTTGCATACTTTCTTGTTTTTTTTTTCTTTTTATTTTTGTTGTATTTTTTTTTAATATCCTAGCTTAGGATGCATAAATAATATGGTTTCTTTAAAATTTAAAATAGAGATTCAAAATGATTATGTTTTGTGATAATTCTCGTTACCTTGGCGTCATCAGTAAAATAATACTAATTTCTGGTATAATTTATAAAGAAACTCTATTGACACTTAAATAATAAATCTATTTATGATAAGTATATATCCGTACAGATGTACAGATACAATATGAAATTTCTTGATTATTGTTGTTGTTGTTGCTGCATACAAAATAGTTTTGACATTTCATTGACATTTCTATTATAAAATCTTTAAACATTTTAATAATTTAATTTTTTGTAAATTTATTTTGTTATTATTGGTTTGATGGTTTATGACTGAATGGTAATTTATCAAAATGTTCAATGTTGTTGTTGTTCTTGTTGTTGAATATTGTAATAATTATAATTGGTAACAAAATAGTTGATGTGTAATTTTGAAATTGTATTATGTATATTTGAAAATGCATACGTATATTAGGGTGGAACTAATTTTCTGAATGTATTTTTTTTTTTTTGTGTTAATCGTTTTATTTTATTTTAAATATATTTTAGTTTATTATTTGAATAGACAAAATTTATTTTAAAGAAATATTTGCCCAATAGTAAAGGAGCTCTTTGTATCTATTTTGTAGTGTTTGTTAGGTCTAGCAGTGTCCTAACAGTATTGCCATGTAGTGTTTGCAGTATATTTTCCCACAAACATTAAAATTTTGATATCTGACAAAAATCTAACTTATTGGAAGTCAAAGTTAATTGTCAATTTTAGAGAAAGCGATATATCATTAATAATTATAAAAATAATAAATAGAACTGTTAATATATCAATTATAATTATGATTCTATTTTGAGTTCAAATTTGTTATCGTTTTTATTAGCAAAAAAAATTCGTTTTAATTCTATTCATACACAAATGTTTGTAATCAATAAACGAATATACCAATATCGTCTCTAAGACTTATTAGATATATCTAAGGCCTATTTTATTTTCAGAAATGTCAACAAGAATGAAATCAAATCAAATTTGTATGATATTATCTTTGCGACGTTGTCAACACTGAAATTGCTTTCAAATAAAACATCCACCAAATGCTCGATGCAATTTATCAAGAATTTAAATTGATAATTAAAATTTTTTTTATTTTAGACGAAATCAGATATATTTTTTATATTTCCGAAGGGACGAATCTACTTATTACAAAAATTTACTCGTCTTTAGTGTACTACGATTTGCCAGTTTTGCAATGTAATCATGAAAATATAATCCTATTTATTGTAAAATATAAGAATGGGTATTAAGTGGGTTATATGAACAAAAGAGTTAGAAGAAATATTTGACGATGAAGTTATAAACAATACTTCACAGTTTTTGTTAAAAAGTAAAATATAAGGAAGTCTATAAGATTGCGTTTTCAAAGATAAAGTGTTGACAATAGCCCGATTAGCAGAATTAGTATTATCATTAAGCTTTAGCTACAATATTACCAATATTACCATGTATAGCAAAATTTAAGTTACTCCTGATGGTAGGTAAAAGTTGGTTAATTGTGAAAGAGCTCAACGGAATCATTTTTTAAAATGCTGCTGGGTTCCTGAGCTTGCAGTTTTACAGACAAATAAGATAGTTGATGGGTTTATTAAAGATGGAAATTACATCATACCTAATTCTAGCTGATATAACACTGCTCAAATACTCATTAAGCAGTTTTATTATTTACTTGTTGGGCACTACAGACCTTGAAGGTCCTGGGCCTGACACAAAATTGTCCTCCACTGATTTCGGTCACGAGCAGAATCTCTCCAGTTGGTGATTTGAAGTTTTTTCATTAAGCAGTTTTATATGCAATATAAATTTAAAACAGATTAACATCAGATTAACAATTTTACTCTAACGCTGGAAAACAAGTTTTTATAAAAAATAAGATAAATATTTCTTTCTGCAAATTATGGTCAGACATCTCACTTACCTATTCTAGATATTTACAGATTTGTATCTTTTTTGTCCTATTTTATATGGTTAGACGGTACGATTACAATACTACATAAAGTCGAATATTTTCCTTTTAATTTTACTGATATGCTTATCATACAGATACGCGTATTTCGTCTACTACTTGCAGACTTCTTCAGTGTTTTGTACTCGACGTTTCACTGTTATACCAAAATTTTACTCTAACGCTGGAAAACAAGTTTTTATAAAAACTACATAAAGTCATTTATAAATTTAAAAACTTTTAAGTACCCATAACTCCTAAACAACTGTAAATACTACTTCCCTTGTTCGATTCGTTTTTTATTTAGTTTGACCACAACAGTAGATTAACTACTGTAATCCAAACACCCTAACTATATAGTGTTTCTATCATTTTGATTATTTTCCATAACTTGCAAATACACTGACTGAAACTTGCTCCAATCTGAATCAATTGAAATCAAATTATATCGCAATCTATAGCCGAAGCGAAGCAAATCAAAAAATTGCAAATAAGGACCACTCTAACGTATTATGTATATAATAAAAACATAATGTACTACTACAAGTTATAACGAGCAATAATTGATGATTATTGAAAAGTACTAAAATGCTAAGAATAAATTTGTCAAAAAAAAAAAAATAGGTACGTAAAATCGAATCCTGGTTAAAAAAAATCGAATTTTTAATATGGAAAATTTACATTTTAAAAATGAAGATATAAATCAAAAATTGGTTGGATTTTTTTTTTACATTTTGTTTTAGTAAAAGGGCAAAATGCCTATTGTTTATAATGAAATATGAAAAGGTAAAAAAAAAGAAAAAAAAAATTATGAAAAATTAAAATACATACGAGTATTATTTAAAACAATGCATTGCAATGACCACCCACATCATTGATAAGATTCAGATTGCGAATGATTTATTAAAATGATTACACTGCTGTTTAAATTAAAAATATAATGGAGATTATTGTTATTAATTCATGTACGAAACATAATTTGACATCCTTCAAACATTTTATTGTAAGCTAAAATGTTTTGTGTGGTCTAGAACTCTTGTGGTGTCGGAGTCTGAAGTAGGTTAATTTTTAATAGAGCTACACTGACATTTTGTTTAACAGATATCATATTAGGGATGTCATATAAAGAAACAATTTTTCTTTCACTGAAGTTGTTACAGGATATTGAAATGTAGAATAATTGATACAGACAAAAGTAAGTATATAAATATAATATTACAAGTCAGATAATTAAAAATGTAAATTATAATGAGATAGAAAATGATAGTAGTTCATTAAATGAGGTGGGTCATAAAGTAATGGTGGGTCATTAAGTTTGAAATTTGTATTTAGTTTTATTTATTTATTTTTATTATTATTGTTATGTCAGTATTTGGTCGAAATGCTTAATACTGATGTAATAGAAGAATATTGGAGCAGAAAATTATGTGATAAAAACCAGCTTAATAGATTTTTTGTATGTATATAAAAAACATATCATATATATATATATATATATATATATATATCATTACATATATACATACGAGATGTGCTCATTTTGCTACGCAATTATTGAGTTAAATATTTCTATTTTGTTAATAAATGTATGCAAAATTTGAAAATGATTTGTAAATGTACCTATACACTCTTTAGGATACAGATATTTAATTTTTTATTACAATGGCGAACTGGGTAGGTCTTTATGTTTAAATAGCTATTTTTAGATGCTTCTGAAAAGTCATGTCCTATAAAGTGGAGTCTTTAAAAAATTATGAAAAATTAAAATACATATACAATGAATTGCAATGACCACCCATCATTGATAAAGTTCAGATTGTGAATGATTTATTAAAATGATTACACCTTAGGTACATTTAAAAAAGACCTCACTTTATAGAATATGACTTTACAATTAATTCTTTGCCTTTTAAACTTACTTATATCAGTGATTGTTTGTCTATTTTGTAGTCTGCATATATACATATACAAAATATACTATTATCAGTTTAATGTACATACTTAATAATTACAACAAAATTATAACTGTAGTCCGCTAATTTACTTTGACAGTTTTCACTTCTCAAGCTGGATTGACTAAATTGCTTTTATTGTATTTTTTTACACTTGGACAACTAAATCAGACTTTATAAGATTATAAGTTAAACTTTGTATTAAAATAGTGCTCATAGTACCCATAATAATTTTTTTTTTAAAATCTATTCAAATCAACTTAAAATCAAATTGAATTGAGAATTTATAAAAAATAGAAATGTCATAAAATGTGAATCTATTGAATTTTGCAAAAAATGAAAAAAAAAATTCTAAGCCCCTTTCTTAAATAAAATCCAAAGAATTAATTAAATCAGTAGATATTTACAATTTTATAACAATGTTGCGGCCGAGTATCTACCGCAGTCTGCTAAATTTAAATCTTCACATTATAAAACATACTAAAAATTTTTGTTTTCTCAAAATATTCCAATTTTAATCCATTCACAATACTCAGAAAAAAAAAAATATATTTTTTATTGTATTTCTCTGTTTTTCTCTTTGTTATCTTGACTCAGTCGTCAACATAATCCCAACCCCAACATATTAAAAATTAAGAAAATAACAATAAGTTTTCAATTATTAAAAATAAAATCTGAGAACCGGAAAAAATTCACAATAAATAGAAAAAAATTTATGATTTTGAAAAACTCATTGAAAATTTATAATTTTGTATATTTGTTTTTATTGTGAATGTAAGTATGGTGTCGTATTCATTTCAAGTAATTGTATTTTGTTTGGATGGTGGTGGTGGTGATGTTTTAATGTCATATAATTGTAATGCAATTCTTATGTTGTTATATTTTAATTTTAAAAATAAATTTTTATTATAAAAACAAAATTTTTTTTTGGTATGTTCAAATCACCAGAACGCATTTACAGAAATCACAAAACTAAAGCACATCTACCACCTACTCAAAACAAAATGAAAACAAAAAATTGAATAAAAATTTCAGTTTTTAATTTTCCAAAAAAAAAAAAACAAAAATAAACAAAAAAAAATTATTTCATATTCAGCTGTTCAAAGTTCGCCTTTGTTTTGAATTTGATTTAAGAAAATCAAATTCTAGACTTGATTTCACTTGAAATATTATTCTAATACTTACATTAGTTGTGGTGGTATAGAATAGTAGAGTGGTAGTTGTAATAGCAGTAGAAATCAATCAAATAAAAATCACATATTTGAGTTGACTTTTTGAATTATTAAAAAAATATATATATGTACATATATGTATAGGGTGACTTATATATGAGTGCAATATTATACTTTTTTAGCTTTTGATGATACCTAATCTCTATTTAGTTATTACTGTTTTGTTGGGATTGATCAGAATGCATGAAAAATATATAACACATGTGTTTTTATTTTACCTATATTGTATTAACAGTTTTAAAACAAAAACAGAATAGTTAAGCACAAGCACTGATGAAGGAAGTATATTGCTTCCGAATTATCGATATTTGCAATCAAATATTAAAAATTATTAGTGGACGGAAATCTGTCAACAATTACATTATTCAATTTAAATTATCACTAATTTATAACTTCCTAATAACTAATCTGTCTCTATTTTTGTTTTTCCTAATTTATCCTATTCTATCCTATCCCAACCAAGCGCTAGAGGTATTTTCATACCTAACGCTTTGGCGGTTTATATAAAAAAATAAAATTTTACAGTTTATTTTTATAAAAAGCATAACTTATTACAGTTTTAAAAATTTCTACTTATACTCAATTTTGAACAGTGATTAGAATATTGGGATTTAAATGACATTTGACATTTTTTGATCGTTCTTTTGATCGTTCTACAGATAATGAAGAAAAAATGCGGTTTTTTCTTAGGTTGATTTGATACTCGGGGTCTTTTCTTGACCTCGGTCACAATCGGTTAATATTTCGATGTTCAGTTTGAAGTTCATCATATTGTAAATTTTTCGTAATAATATTAGTTTTTGTCGGTGGATTTACTACCATAAAATTTTAATTTAATGCCACAAGGGTTTAGTCTACTAAATACGTCTACTACTCTACAAAAATTATTAATTTTAATAGAGCGGTTAAATGCCTCAGCCTCGAATTTTTATTTTATATCCCAATGGCTTACTCTAAATATGTAACAGTTGATAATTAAGTATATAAACTTTGTTTCATCAATTTTTTAAAAATCTGATTATCTCGTGAAAGTAAAGGAAAAATTTGAACAAGAATTCAACAGTTATTATAACCCAGGGCTTAAAATCGGCCACAATGTACTCCGCCAATCCACTTTCATTGTGATAACGTTTTTCTTAGGTCTTATAAATTGGATAATAATTTCGATGGAGAAGAAGATGGAAAAATAATTAACTAACTAAAAAATAATAGGTCAATATCCATAAAATGTGTTAAAAGACGGTCCCGTTTCTGTATATGGATTTCTTTTTTCTGTATATGGATTAATAAAGTTATTTTTCCGAATAATTTTCATACATTTTTCCATTTTTCAATATTTAAAATTTTACAAGAACCAACAATCATTTTGGTATTCCAGTAGGGGTAACCTATTACTGTGGGGTAACTTCTTCGAATAGGATAATTTGAGTTAAGTCATTAAATAACAGTAATTGATTACCCATTAATGTGAACTTTTGAAAACAATTCTAGAACACAACAACATTAAGAGGTAGGAACAAAATTAATAGGTAGGAACAGCATGAATAGGTAGGAACAACATGAATAGGTAGGAGCAACATGAATAGGTAGGAACACCATGAATAGGTAGGAACAACATGAATAGGTAGAAACATCATTAATAGGTAGGAAATTTAAAAAGTAGGAACAACATTATGAAGTAGGAATTAATCCCTTCATTCTAAAGATACCACTCTACACGTTGTCAAATTATTTTGTAATCTTCTCTTGGAATATCCAATTAGAGAATATACTAGCAAATTTTTGTAAATTGGCAGGTATCCCAAAAAGTGTTGGAAATCGAACCTAAATTCAATCTAAAAAATGCACCTACTACTGAAGAAAAAATTTGTGACATCAATTATTATTTAAATATTCTTATTATTGGAAGCACCCTGTTCACAAAATAACTGTAGATAAGTAGGTAGAATAGAAATAAATTGTGTTATGCTGTTGCATGCATTCAGCAGCCCCAACAGTACCACAGTAATAACAATATTTTCACCAATCGGAGGTGAGGTATCATAAAAGCTGGAAAGAGCATAAAAACAAAACAAAACAAAATAACAAAAAATAAAAATTCAAAATTTTATTTTGTTTATATTTAAATGCGCCATATGAACGCCTACCTACGGTACTGCATAACGAACGACGTTATTTTAATTTGAATTGGTATCCCTTATTTTTCTTTTTTGTTTATTTGTTTTGTTTTTGAAAAATCGAAATAAACAAGATTGAAAACATTAGCTTGGTTGGTTGGTTGGGTTGTTTGCAATCAACATAATCTGTGTTTGCAGTATATTTCTTTTGTTGTTGTCATTCCAAAATATCACATCGCGCCGCACAGCATATAACACTACCACCTCCTATATATAGGGACTTGAAAATTATAATTTTCTTGTAATGTGATTTCTTGGATTAATGTGCTCCAAAGTTGTATTGCTTGTTATTGTGTCTCTGAAATGATTGTTTTGTCATATTTTCTTATCTTTTTTTTTTTTAAGGAGTTTTGTGGATTTTATTCTGTTTTTTTTTTCCTTACGGATTATTTATTATATATGAAAAACAAAAAAAAAAAAAAACAAATCAAGTAAATGAGATGGAAAAAATGTAGGTAATTTATGATCTTGCTAAAGAGATGTAAAGATAAAGATTTGTTGATGGATATTGTGAAACTTAAATTTATTTATTCTTAATTTTGATTTTATTGTTTTTATTATTTTTTTATTTTGCACAAAATACAAATTTAATTTTGGAAGAATTGTTGAGTAATAATGTAAATGAAAAATATCTGGAGTAACTATGGCTTTGATAAATTTTTCTGCACTCTAAGACATTAATCTCAATAAAATTTTATTTACCCTAAGATCTCCTGGAACTCACCCAATAGCTTTTAAAAGTCTAAATGTAAAATTTGCATTCATCACTTTTTTGGACGCCGTAAAGGCCGAAGTCAAGCCTATAGTAATTTGGCCTAGCAATATGATCTCCTGTATATCTTTTTTACCTTCTTCGTTTTTCTTTTACGGCGCTAAAGTCTGAAAATTTTTTGGCATACATCAAAAAGCACTTCTATTTATTGCAATTCCCAGTCGTTGTTTCTATCTTCGATCATTTATCTCATTTCCATATTTTCTATTGTATCTAAACCTAATTTTCTAGTTTTCTAACAATCTTCTTTTATCATGCGTACTTAGTGCGATTGCAATTTGTTCATACTTCAGACCAATCTCTGGTAGAAAACCTGAGCACTAATTTTTGGCTTTATAAACAACGGTTGTCGATTATATAATTTCCACTGACCACCACTGGGAGATAAAATAAATACTGAATTAAAAATAGAGGAGTAACAATACCGAGTTAGCAATCAGTTTCGTCTAATTCAGACGACTTTCAATATATTATAAAATAAATATTTCTCATTTCACCATTGTATTCAGTTGTATTCAATCAATTTAAAGAATTGAGTATCCTTAGAGAAATTATTTTTAAACCATAAAGGTGTATAAAATCTATTAACTCTAAGCCTCTTCTTTTGTGAGCGATTCAACAAAATTCATTGTTTTGTAAATGTTATGTGTTCTGATATTACGATGGTACTCACTTACTCAGACCCAAAAGTGACTTATAGTAAAAGTGGGTAATCGTGACCTAGTGGGTATTTGTGATCTAGTCAGCCTAAAATTGTTCGCAATGAATATAGTCTACTATGACATTTAGAACAAAGCTACGCTCGTCCATCTCGATAAGTTGACTTGGTTAGTGTGAACATTTTATTATCATAAGAAAATTATTTTCAGACTGTTAAGATAAATGTGGGGATAAATTGTTTGGTACAAAGATGCTTATATGTTGTACTAGAAGTGACTTGGTTAGTGTGAACATTTTGGATTGATTTTATCACAAGAAAACTATTTTCTCACTATTAAGATAAATGTGGGAATAAATTGTTTGGTAGAAGAGATGCTTATACATTGTACTAGAAGACAACATAGATCGATACTTCTTGTTTGGCAAATGGTTGTTACCAGTTTATTTATAGCACATTGCAGTATACAAATAATTTTCTAATGTTTGTGAACAAATTGGATATTCACTTAAATACTTTGAAATTATGGTTTTGGTATGTGATGGCTTAGCTACCTATATAGAATAATATAGTTGTAGAATGCTACAGTTATACAATTATTACCTATATCAATACAAAAATAATAATTGTAATTGTTAGTAAGAGATTCAGTACTCAAATTTTCTTTAATACAACAAAAAAAAACAAATTAATCATATTTCTGTACTAAACTATAGTTGAGAAACACTGTTTCAATAAAATATGATCCAAAATGAAATATAACGTGCAATAAAATTTGTAAAAATTGCAATTTATTTTTATGTATTTTCTTTCTCTTTCTTTTTGAATTTCCTATACATAAGAAATACGTTATAATTAATATCACTCTTAATTGCTACAATTTAAATTTATTTATAGCATGATATTAAATTGAAGAAAAATTTAATTATATTGCATGAGATACTGTAATTATATAATTTGTAAAATGGTTTGATTTTAAAGATTTTTCTTTCCGACTTAAATGTGAATTTAAAATTTATCTTAAGTTTTCTTTTCGATTTTTTTTTTGTTTTTTGCTTTGCAATGCATTGGATTTTTTTACGAAGGTTTGGTATGAGTAAATATTGTAGTTTTAAAAATATTATTCATGATAGTATTCTGTAGCAGGTCAGTTAGCCACGAATGTTGTATTTTTGATTAATTTTAACATGGTATGTTATAGCGCCCTCAAATTTAATAACAGATTAATAATAATTTGTGTATATGAGTATTAACGCCAGTCTGTTTTTAATCAAATATGTTACAGAATTGATTGATTGATTGGAATGAACTGTGGGACTGAATGAAAATGTGGGCTGCTTAAATAAATTAACCACTTTCAGAGCCATCTAGAGCTATTGTATGATGTCATCAAATGCTTCTATAAAACCTAAAAGTATCAATTCATAGGTATTGCTTAGTTGTGTAAAAAAAATTAAGTCCATCGTTTACGTAGGTATTTAATTTTAATTGTGTTAAGTTAAACAAATCGAAGTAAAATGTTTGGTTTTTTCGAAAAGTTAAGTATATTCTTTGTATGCAATGTAAACATAAGGTGAGACAGCAATAAAAATTATATTGCAATTACATGTTCAATATCAAATTGTATTGCATATAGTTAATGTCACCGAAATATCGAAAAGCTTAAAGAATACAATATTGTTTAGAGTTATTATTTTATAACAAAGTTAACTCCTTGAATGTATTTAGGACATAGTGTGTAACTCAAAGCTGCTCCAAAAGTTGCAAAAGAGTTGATTCAAAATTTTTAGGCAATATTGTTCATGCAGCATCTTGTAATCCTACCAATTAATAAACGTATTAACGATTTTCAAAATTTAGATTTAACAATTTACGAACATTACATTTTTTGCTAAGATTGTGACTAAACTGTTGAACTAACTTTAGTTTTTTAATATTTGTTCAAGAGCACATACAAATTTTACTATGAGATTTAAATAAACTAAGATATTTTAATATTTTTTTCTATATTTTGAATTTTCACATATTCCGCAATAGCCATTCGAAAAGTATATATTCGAAAAGTTAAGTACATATATTCTTGGACATTGCACCAAGAAGGTGTACATAAGATGAGACAGCAATAAAAATTGTATTTCAATGTCATTTTCAATATCAAATTGTATTGCATATCTTTATACCTTGAATATAATGAACGCAGCCATCACGCAGTCATCGCGCAGAAATACTACTTTGAAAGTTGAAATATATGAAAACATATGCAAATGCACAGAATCAAAAGTTATTAATGCAGCCATCGCGCAGAAGTTGAAAAAGCTTAAACTTCAACGCAGGAATTCTACTTTGACAACTAATAAAAATATTTTTTATTTGAATGTGTATGTAAAAGTAAAATTATTGTGTGACTGTAGTACAACACATTAACACAAATTGAATTGTGTTTTTTTATATTCATTTCCATATCATGTAATCAAATCATAAAATCAATTTTAAAATAAAAAAAATTAAGCGGCAAAGCTCAGATATAATATAATAAAATTAATTTATAAGTTTATAACATACATTTAACATTTATTAATTTTGTCTAAAATTTATACAATACATAACATTTAATAATTAAAACAATGTAAGTTAAAGCTTTCAACGTTTTGCATTCTGTGCACAAAGTTAGATTGCTGCGTTTTTGACATTTGGAAACTTTGTTGGTTGCGTGATTCATTCTGTTCAAGTGGTTAATTTCACCTTTCGTGAAATTCAAGTGGTTAATTTCACCTCAAATTTCGGTTTGACATTGTAAATATTTTCTTTACCTAGGCTGAATCTAAAAATGAAAATTTCACACTTGAATGAACATTTTCGAAAACTTAATGTTTTAAAAATAGTGATCGCATAGCTATTCTTAACTATCTATAACAGTTATATTATAGATAAATAATTAATTTTCTGTATATTTGATTAGATCAGTAATTAATTTTCCTATATTAGATATTTTCTAGTCATATATATAGGTAAATTTTTATCAAAATATTGTTCTATAATAAAAAGTACACCAATGTATGCATTATCTTCAATTAAAATTGACTTCAAATTAACAAATACGTAAATTATTAACTTGAAATAAGTTGCAAATACTAAACTGATGTTTCAGTGGATATGATATTGTAACACAACTACCCTGCCTTCTCTACCATCCACATAATAATGTTGCGATAGTCTAAAATACATTTTCCAAAAAAAAAAAACACACTGGTTATATCTAATTTGTTAAATTTTAAAATTAAAATAAAAAATAAAACACTAATTTACAGATCCATTCACCTTAGAAATAATTTAAAATTAAAATAGACAACATACAACTTGATAGATCATTATCAGATCAAATTCATCGTGGAGTTCTTACAAATCAATCGCACAAAAAAAAAACAAAGTAGCTAGCTATACATTTCCTATACATTCTTATTTTTTTTTTATTATAAATTGAAAACACATAATCTTACATCAATTACACAATATTCCTTAATTCCTTTCGAAAACTTAATTAATTTTTATTTATTCCCAGCTGTATATGCCATTCATCTTGGGAATTTCATATTGTATTGGAATACTAATTTAAAATCTGGAATTTTTGTTTAGAAAAAAATCAAACCACCCATTCGAAAACATTTGAAATAGAAAAATTTCTTTAATTTCGAAAAAATATTTTCGAAATTTGTATATTTAGAAAATAAGTTGTTTTCATTTTTCACATTACAAAATAAATTAGGTACATAGAATTTAAAAATATTTCATTTAATAAATCTACATTTTATTTCTATCCAGATTCCAGAAGCAAAGAAATCACTTTGCTATAATGACATTTGGATTGAGTTGAAAAACAATATATATGAACACCAATATATTATTATGTGTGATGTAAGAATTTTCATGTAATCTACTGTCTGTATATTCAAATGCACCTGGTTGTGGTGCTTTTAAAAATTCTTAGGAATTTTCTTAATATATATACATACGATTCTACTGTACATTTACTGGCAATAGACAGTTACAATATATATAAATCTTTTCGAGAGCAACTAATATATAAATTAGAATATCACAAATTTAAAACCTGTCATCAGTAGTAAAAACGGTATTATTTGATGATTTAATATTGTAGTAAGTTGTGACAGGTATAAATGAAGATATCTAAGTATATGTACAAGATTGCCAGTAGTTTAGAAAACCATGTAACGAATTAATATTCTCATCCCTCATCATCAAAATGTACAGTATATGTACAGTATAAAATAATTTTTTTGTTCACATACATAATTAATAATTTTATTAAATCGACGACCATTAACTATATCCAACTAGTTTTGTATACATTTTATATATATATGTATGTTTAATAATATATGTTGAATGAGGAATGGAATGGTAATGTTGTTTTTTTTGCTCTATGGAAACAAATAGTTGGCGCTACCACTCCCCTAATTTATTGAATTTTTGTTTTTCATTATAATTTCTTTCTCTATTTCTATCTCTTTTTAATGTTTTGAATAACAACAAAAACATACGAATAATATTACTACGTGTAAACATGGTAGTTTTTGTGTTTCCACTAACATCAACAATTTTTCTACATTATTTTCTTTAACCCTGCAAAATTATATTTGATATGAATTTGTATTGTAAATTGATATGTAATTTATACCTATAGCTCTGTATGAAGTCACTGGGTGTTGCACAATCCTATATATTTTTACTACATTTAATTAATGTCAATTAGTAACGTCAAGTAGTGTTTATACCTTTACCTCTGTGGGATTTATGAACACACTAGGTGTGGCACAACCCTAAGTGATGTTATTAGCTTTAATTAGTGTCAAGTAGCAATATTAAGTATAGTATTTATATCTGTACCTCTGTAGGATTTATGAATCTACTGGTGGTACAACCCTAGATATTGTTACTAGATTTAATTAATGTAATGTAGCAATGTCAAGTAGTATTTATATACCTATACCTCTGTAGGGTTTATGAACTCACTGAGTGTTATACAATCCTAGATATTGTTACTAGATTTAATTAGTGTCAAGCAGCAATGTCAAGTATTGTATTTATACGTATATCTCTGTAGGGTTTATGAAGTCACTATAGGTGTAGTACAACCCTAAATATTGTTACTAGATTTAATTAATGTCATGTAGCAATGTCAAGTAGTATTTATACCTATACCTCTTTAGGGCTTATAAACACACTGGTGGCACAACCCTAGATGTTGTTATTAGATTTAATGAATGTCAAATATAGCAATGTCAAGTAGCAATGTCATTTGACAGACTTCAATTCCATCAAAATAATTCACATTATATAAAAAATTTCAGTTTGCATTTAATTCCGTTATTTACTATATATTTCTCCAATTTTGTCAATTACACGCAGTCGATTTCTAATTTCTTTCTATCAAGCTTCTAGCACTTTGCTTTATGTCATTCAAACCTAATTTACCTTTGTCTTCTTCTTGGCGTTGCATGAATCAAATATCACGTTAAAATATTAAATATTATAAGTAGATTTGTAAATCAATATGTGTAACATAAATATTGTGTAGTAGGTTATATTTTGATCAAATATTTTTACATGAGTGGGTCACGGACGATGTTATACAACTTAATCAGATAACAAATACCTTAATTGTTTGAACAGATCATTTCCTTTCATATTTAAAATAAATTTTTTATTCAATTTTTCATCAAAAAATTTAAAAAAACGTATTAACCATCAAGGGTTAAAAAAGCAAAAACTATAATTAAAAAAAAAAACGTTATGAAATGTGAAAGAATTTTTTTGACATCACTTTAATAATTTCGTCTCTGTCATTTCAAATACTGTAAACGATTATATTCGATTCATTCAACTCAACATAGTACTCGTATGTGTGGCCGTTCTGTTATAAATTTTTGGAGTAAAAATATAATTTAAAAAAAAATAATTAATATATTTTTTTACATTTTAATTTTTGCAATCTAGTTGACAACTAAAAATTCTTTATTGTTGTTGCTGTTGTTGTTGTTGTTCAGCAGATGTGTGTAAAATTTTGTTTTTTTAATTTAATGAAAGAAATGACATTTTCTATTCATACTATTTGAAGTGCCTTGTTATATTAAAAATAATTTTCCTATGTGTGTCTGTGTGTGTATGAGGAAGAAAAATAATAAAAGGATGGTCAAATTGGAACACATTAAATGACCTAAATAAATGTGAAAATGTTTGGATTACTAACAAAAAAAAAAAACAAGCAAACATATACCAAACTAAATAGAAAGTAATGAAAGATATTTGATTCTCATACCATTTTTAGAATAAAAATACGAGTAGGTAGTTGGTGAATGAAAATAAATAAGTAACATAAAACAATAACAAACAATAAAAAGAACAATAATTTAGGGAATAAAAATATTATAGAAGAAATTTTAAGGGAATATTTTAACAAGCATTAGTAATGGATATAAAATAAACTACAACAACCAGTAGGTTTAGGTAGGATTATTTGGATTAATTTCATATGGTCACTTTATTTATTTTCTTTTATATAAATTTTATAGAGGGTGATTGTTGTGATAAATTGATGAAAAAATTACCGGTAAATAAAGTAGCATTTTATTTCTAATTTGAAATTATTGACAGATGTCAGTTTCAGTGCTGACCGATCAATTGTTTTTATATATTAGATTTTTTTATTTGTTTTACATCTTCACCCTTGTTAAATATTAAGAATATTTTTTTGTTCGACCTTCAAATATTGTGGGTGTAGAAATGGAAAATATGATATTGATCTTAATTGTTCGACAGATGCTTCATTCAGAAACGGTTATACACCAGATTGTAGAAATAAATGACAGAAAAGTGGAACAAGTTGACAATGTTAAAGAAGCGCTTTGAATTTCACTAGCATACATTTTTTTTTGTAATATACAAGTCATCTTAGAGATGAAATTTATTGAATGGTCATTTAATCTCACAATTGTTAAATTTTATTTTAATTAATTTACCATGTTTATTTTGTACTTTTTGTTTTTATAAAAACAAAGAAAAGAGTTAAGATCACCCAAACGCAAAACTCAAACTCAGGTTGTGCAATGTAAATGAAGATACTGATGTGAGACGAAAAATCAAGAAATGTAATTTAACTATCCGTGACATCAAAACTGCAGTGGAAATGTCAAATTTACAATGTATTGTGATCAAAAATGTTTTTAAAAAATATTGACAATGTTTTGAGATCAGAAATGTTTGATATCGGTTTTAATACCGCAGTGAAACAGAGTACGTAGTAAGTAGCGACATTTTTTTTGTATACATTTTTTTAAATCTACTGCAATCGGTGTTTCCCAATACAGCGAAATTAAAAAAAATGTCAAAAGGTGTATATTTAAGAGATTTTTAGTAATATTTAGTTAAAATTTTGGTGAAAAATTATTTTTTATCAAGTTTTGGTAACCATTTTGATATGTCAATAAAATTCAGTGAGAAATTATTTTCGATGATAAACTTTCATTTAAACCCCACTTTAATAGCATCAAGGCAACAAGGCAAAATCTATGTTAGGTTTCATAAAGAGATAGTTTAAAGAGTTTAACGATCCATATACAATTAAATCATTATTTACAACGCTCGTTCGTCCTCACCTTGAATACGCTAGTCCCGTCTGATCACCGTACTACTACACTCATATCAACAGAATAGAGTCAATTCAAAAAAAAATTTCTTATATTTGCCTTATGTAATCTTCCCTGGTCCAACCCAATAATCCTGCCTCCTTACCAAGATCGCATCAAGCTACTTCAATTAAATACTTTGAGTTGTTTCGGATATTTTATTTATAATTCAACTATTGACTGGCGAAATTAATTCCCAAACTATAAAAGGCATAATCAATAAGCAGATTAATATTAGTACGCGATTTCGTTCAGAAAATGTTTTTAACCTTCCTTTTCACAGAACAAATTATGGTAAATTTGAACCCATAAATAGAATGTTAATGGCAGTTAACCAACATAAAAATAGTATAGACTTTTCTTTGAGAAAAGCCAGGTTAAAGAAAATCCTATTTCAAAATCTTCCTTAATCCTACTAATCCTTTTTATATATATGTAGTCACTAATTCACTAATTATACTTGATTGGTTTCTATGAATTTATTATTTTTCCTCTCACTTTTTCTTTTTAATCGAATTTAATTTCCTTGAGTTTGCTGTTCATCATTTTTTTTTGGTTTATATTAATTTATTTCTAAGTTCATAGTAATTGTTATCAATTCTAATAATTTGCTTTTTATTGTAATTATAATTTAAAAATTAAAGTTTAATTGAAAATCTAAATAAAAAAAGAGGAAAAACCAATGAAAAATTTAATTAAAATATATTATTAATTTAAATTGTTAATTAAACTACAATATTGTAAACCGTTTGAACTAAATGGTGAATAAATAAATAAATAAATAAATTAAGTAAAAAAGTAAAAAAATTCTAATTCATTTTTATCGTCAAAATATGAACTTTGCAAATCAATTATTATAATATTTAAAATAAAATATTACCAAAAATATTTAAATTAATTTTTTGATTCTCACAACCTTTTTTAACCACCAAAAATATAAAATAAACCGTTTTAAACACAAAACGTTAATGCAGTCAAAATTGCGATCAAAAATGTCAAAATTATACTCTGTATTTCTTTTTTTTATCTAAACAATATTTCGATATTTACACGGATTATTTAAATGGATACCTTGCTTTTTCCATATTTATTATTTATTTTTTCAAAACTGTATAAATGATTTAAAAAGTCTAAAAAATTATACAAAATCTAAAAATTTATACAATTCATACAAAAGTTATACAAAATTATATCTGTGAATTATAATATTGAATTTAAATTTAAACTTAATAAAATATTTTTTAACAAAGCAAACATAGTAATTAAAAATTTAAATTCTAATAAATTTTTGTTTAAAATTTAATTTCTATTTTTAAATTGTGACGCGTATTGGTGTGTAATGGTCGTATAATTTGATGGTGTTATATAATCATTTTTTCGATCTTAAAAAGCAATTAGTTTATCAAAAGGTGGGTATTAATTACTTTTAACGAACAAATTTAGTATTTTGAACCTTAAAACGACCGATTTGGAATTATTGTTTTCGTAAATTGTATCCCACGAAGATCCAAAATGTAGCTGATATACTTTTATTCACGAATTTACTGTAGTAACACTATTTTATCATTTGAAAAATATTTGTTTTAAAAATAAAACGTACATGTTGTGTGTGTTTTGATCGTATCGTTAATCGACTCAATTATCACTCTCACCTATTCATAAACGTTTACTGTTATCTCTCTATAATTTATAATTTTTTACTAGAAAACAATGAAACCGTTGATGATATATATCTCATCGCACCGTACCCACCCCATCCCATTACAGAAAAATATAATTTAATAAACTTATTAATTTCATATTTTCCAACAACTAACGCTAACCTTATTTTAAAATTAATTATATGCTATTAATCCAATTCCGTCATCTCTACGTGTAATATAGTAATATAGTACATTTCAATTTAATCTACTTTAATTTCATTTTAACTTCCTTGAAGCGTAAAATTTTTAATTTGTGTTTAATTTACAAAAAAAAAAAATATAATTTTATTTTATTTTTTAAAACATAACAGTAATTAAAACAGCATTTGCATATGAAAAAAAAAAAATAACAAAAAAAAATTAAAAAAATCATATTTCCAATTTGAACAACATCGAACCTTAAAGGTATAAAAAATCGTAAAAAAATGTTTTGTTTTTTTTTAGAAAAAATGAAAATAAATTCTTTTTAATGGCCATTAAAATAAAAATGTTTTTTTTTTTTTCATTTCTAAATAACACAGTTACGAATTTAAGTTATTTATTTTTTTCTTTATTGATTTTATGTCGCCTCAGATGCTGTTATTGAACTTACAATTACAAAAAAGAAAAACTTCAAGAATATTCGGGCACTGTTAATTTTAATTGTGCAACAGCAGCAATAACAGCAGCATCGGCGGCACCATCACAACAGGAGATCCCAACTATTATACAAATTCCAAACTAAATTTACATATTTTTTTGTTTTTTAAAGAAATTCTTTCTTTAGGCGAATTCAGTGTGCAACATGCACTAAATAAATTTCTTCTGTATTAAATATGATTTATATAATATATAAAATATATACTTATATATATATGTATATATATACGAGTAAATATTTGTAACTAAAATACAATAAAATCAAAATTCTTCGTACATAAATTTATTCGATTTGAAATTAATAAAAAATAATAAATTAAATCGAAATGAATGGAACCGATTGCAAACGCGTGGGGATACAGGTGATAATAAATTTGTGAATTCTGTAATTCATGAGTTGAAACAATTGAAAAGATGTGGTGTGTGGCATCGAAAATGTAGTATTTGAATTTTAAATACAACCTAGTATGTTTCATAATGTATTATTTGCAATTAAGATAGTTTCACAATGCTTGCATACTGACTTAACCACGCATAAATAAGCAGAATGTATAAATTTTCGCCTTAATTACATTGTATCTAGTACATTATGGAACATTTTAGATTGCAGTTAAAACTTTAATACTACATTTGACATTTTACACGTCACAGTTACTTTGTAGCAGTCCGGTTTTCTGTTTTTATTCGACTAGCAGACTTTACTTACAATATTTCATTGTATTAAATTTTTTGAAGCATTTTAAGCTTGTGGTGAATAAATTCATAACAAATATTACTAGATCTCGGTGCAATGGATCTTGGAAATTCCTATAGTTCTGCTTTAAGCCTTCTACCTAATTATTCTAATATTTACAATATGATTGGTACATTTTTAAAAGTGTCTTCATATAAGAGTACCAAATATAAGTAGATGTAGTGACCAACACTGGCCACCCCCAAAATTAGTAATTAAGAACCATAGGAGTAAAAAATAAATTTGTGATATATTTCTCTTTCTTGTGAACTACGAACAGACGTGCTTTGTTACAAGTTAACATTACTATGTACTATATACAACATTGATGACCCCGACGTAATGCAACATATTACTATATACAACATAGGTGAATCAAATCAAGTAGGCATACTTATTTAAGATTTAAGAAAACCAAGAGTAACATCTTAAGTTGAATTAAGACCGACCGATATATAGTGGTTATATATGAGACATCTAATCAGAAGCTCTCAGATTCGAATCCCTGGTCAGAACATTTTTTTTGGAATAAATTTGGAATACAGTTAGATTATCACTTAAAATGAAGTGAAACTATGCTATTATGAATGCGAAGTGACTTTATGAGTACAATAAGCAATATTCCAAATTTAAAATTTATTTGTTTTTCCACGGAAAAGCTTTATTGTATATAATTAACAATTTATTCCAAGACTTCCTAGACTAGCTTATTTTTTTTTTTTTTTTTTTGATGAAATTAATTTTGCTCAATTTTGCAAATATTTGTTGTATCGAACACAATCACATAATATGTAGTTCTAACCCATAATATTAATTTTTGTATACAGTTGTGGATATTACTCTGTATCCATTTACTCGTAATATGTGGGACATAGTGTCCTCCTATATTTATGTTTTGATTTTTAGGAGAAAATCTAGCATAATTTATATTTTACACGAAAAATCGAAATTCAAAAAAAGATTTGGCCTGTAGGGGTTCAGATTAAATTTTGAAATTGTTGTTTTTAAGTTGTCACAAACTTCAAGCCAGAAAATATGACTCCCCAATTACTTTCAATTATCTCCATAATTTATTGTTCCTACAGTTATGGATTATGTTTTATTTGTGTTCTCCATTTTGTTTTATTTTGTTTTGTACTTGGTGACTATACTGCAACTACTGTATGCCAATTTTCCGTCATTTGTACTCAGCTTTTGTACACAGTCATTTTAATTTTAATCACCGACTTGCTATTATTGTATGAAACCATCTTAGAATTTTACTACGACTTAAACTATTTTGACAACAATAATATCAATACTCTGGAATCAATGGTTGCGTTTAACCCACCCATAGGGCTGTACAATTATTGAATCGGTTTAATAAATATTCCGACGGACGATTGTTTTAATAGCGTGTTTACTTAAGCAATTTATGAATTTTTAAGGTAGAAAATAGTTGTTGTGGTATTTGAAATTCATAACTATTCAAGCTGGAGCGTTGCAATTCTTAACAACTGATATTAAATAAGGATAAAACCAAAAATTTACGTTACTAAACGTTGCAATTCATGAAGTGATTTTATCAGCTGAACACAACCAATACCGCAATTGAAATATAATTATTGGCCTTATGTAGGTACACTTGTTGTTTCACTGCGTGTTGTTCCAATGTCACTCGAACGTACACTATGTTATTGTTATGACAGCGAAAGCTTGGAAGTTTGAATGTGTGCGTAATAATTTGATTTTCACTACCAATTTGTACATTTGTACACCTGCCAAAATTTTTTATTGCTCCTTTGTATGTATTAGTAAAAAACAACGGAGATAACCAAAAATTTCTTGATTTTTTTTAACAACTACTAAAGCTCATATTTTAAAAAAAAGCTCTTATGTTTGTTGATGGAAGGGTATGTGACGAAGAGAATAGGAATAGACAACATGCAGTGAAACAACAAGTGTACATAAGGCCATTGATAAGCAATTAGCTTTTAAATACCTACAAAAAAATTTAATTTTAATTATTTAATAACAACTTTTTTAATTTCACTGTACTTTCTTCTTAATGTTCTTAAAGTAACAGCAGAGTATATACGTAATCACTATAATAATCGCAATATTGTGGAAAAAAATAAAAAATAAAGGTGTAAATTAAATAACTGCCATTCAATCAACATTACAAATATTACCAACATCAGACATCACTAAAAAAAAAACAAAAACAAATTTGTTTGTACCTTAAAGATTGTTAAGTCGTTAAAATAATTTGTTTTCTTTCAACTTTTACAACAACTTTGAATAGATTGGGTTTGAAAAATAAAAGATTGAAAGAATTTCTCCATACACATCAACAACAACAACAACTAACCCCATTAGGTGAACAGTGATGATTTTTCAATTTTATTCCTTTCTTTTTTGTTTTCTTGCTGTGATTTGCAAAAAAAATATATATTTATTTTTGTTTTAAAGAATTTTGCGGTTTTAAATTATTTGTTGTTGTTGTTTAGTAAATTGCAATTTCTATTACCATACTATATAGTTCTACTGTATTGGCACTCTCTATAAGTCTATACCATTCATCACAAAATACAGTAGGAGATCTAGAAAAAAATTTGCAAATTAAATATTCATTTTATTTAGAATAAATTTGTGGTTATTTGAATTGCTTGTGGATTAATATATACCTTTGGAAAAGTTGGGTCTATTGAAAGCGTTGTTGTTCTGTTCGATAGTTTAAAGAATTCAATTAATTTTTTTTTTTGCATATGAGAGAATCACTATTTTTATTTTTTTTTTTGTAATTTGATTATTGGTTGAGGTAAAAAATTCACAATTACTGGAACTCTTGTTGTTATGTTTTTTAGTCAATTTCAGAGTAAATTTAAAAGTATTTTTTTTTAACTCTTTATGGTCTAACGTCAAAATTTTTATAATCACATTTTTTTATCATACTGTAAATATTACTATTTAAAAATAGTTTTTTATACATTAGATATGGAATTGGAATATTTTTTTGTTTCAAATTTATTTAGGCCAAGAGTATTAACGGGAAAATTATTTGATTAATTTTTTTTGATATGTTCACTATTTAAATCGTAATGTCAGAGGACTAGTTTTTTCTAAAGTAAAAAGTAAAAAATTAAAAAAAACTTTTATAACGCATACATGAGCTGTGTAGGATTTAAAAACATACCAAGGGTTCATTGTAGTGATATATCACTATCACTATTATACCGTAGTAGCAAGCTTTCACTACTTATAATTTTACGAGTATGTAGCATTATTTAGGATAGGACTCAAATTATCAATTTTTACTACTTTTTTAATTGTAAATTTATTTAAAGTATGTTAAATAGGAAGGTAGGTATAAATGGCCATTACAGTTACTGGGGAAAGCCTGACCTAAACTCATTTTCATCTTTGCAGCTGTGACAATGTGAATTGAACGAAATACCTAGCTTGGCAGCATTGCTTCCAATCGACCAATGATCCATTCTAATGGCTAATACTCTTGATATATCAGTATGGGATCTGGCTAACAGTTGTTGGGTTTTAGTGATGTTGTAGGAGGGCCATGTATGCTAAATATTTTATACATTGTTCTATTCGATATACATACATACTCTTCGTCGGTCTTATAAATTAATTTTAAATATATTAAGTATTTACCAAAAAAAAATTATTATTTGTCAGCAAAGGTCAACATGCAAATCTGTAATTTTTTTATTAAATATTTTATAACGTTTATTTTACGGAAAAATCGGTGGAAATTTAATTTTTGAGGGGTAACTATGTCTCAGTTTCATACATGTAATTTATTATTTAGATCGAATTTAATTATATTTTGTGTCACTTATATCTCCTCAGTCTAGATCTGTGTCTCTTTTCTATAAACATTTTATTTTAATTGTTTTCATTATTTGCGATTGTGATTGTTGTTTTCTCATTTTGATTAATTATATATCTGGTATACTTTGAAGAATATAAAATCCAACTTGTTATTGATATAAGCTTTTAAATAGTTTTATATTACGTATGGCAACACTATATTTTGCTATTAAGATGGTTAACCCAAAGAAGTCTCTTGAATAACATTGTGAATATTTTTTTTGCCATACTCCCACGATATGTTCTTTAATGACATGCAGTTGTTAGCACAAGACTTTATTTGCATAGCGACTGTTGAGTTTTTGTTTAAAATTGATTTATTTCAATATTTTATTAAGTAACCAGTTCGTCAATTTAAAACTAAGAGCTGAAAGAGTTAATAATATATAAGTAAAGGTAATTAAAAAAACAACAATTGAATTTATTTTTTCATTTTGAATTTTTTTATAATTTTTATCTATTGCGTATCTTTAATCTTTAACGAAACAACTTTTGAAATTAATGGTTAAGCATCGTCATTATCTTCTGATCTTCAAATTTTTTATCTTACTATAGTAAAAACCTATTTTCTTGCATTTTGATTGTATAATTAATATTTTTCTATTACGGTAATTTCTCAGAAATATTTTTCGAATATATTTAGTTAGTTTGATTCACTCTTGCTTAACACTAGGTAATGTTCACTTACAATTTACCCATGTGTGATTGTGTTATTCCTCTATTGCAAGTTACTCAACAGTAGTGATTAGGGTGTACTAATTAGATGTACCAGTACTTATAAGCTCCAGTCGCATTGCGTGTTTGTTAAGAAAAAAATTAGTGGTCAGTATTTCCAGTATGGTCCTAAGCTTTCTTCTAATAAACCAATTTCATAATCTTACTTTTATCCACTTCCGGTTCTAACCTCATTGAAATTTTAATACTATGAGATTAATGCGGTAACTATAATTGCCTAACGAAGCTGACATAGATATTTGTCCAAGGATATGTTGACCCATAATGACATCGTAACATAAGAAAATATTTCTTAGAGAAACAACAACAAAAAGAAATTACATAGTTATGTCAAATTCGATTTCGATGGAAATTAACATAAGAATTCTGTGTTTAAAGAAAATTTTACGAATTGTCAAATTTAACTTAATTGCCGCATAATGTGGATTGTGGGAATTCACATGTATTTTTCACATTATATCGTGAATATCATATTATGTCATGACATATCATTATAGTTAGCGCAAAACAAGCACATGAGACATTTATTAATTACTAAACGAAAGTTTGTTACAATTGATGGTACTGTTAGCATGCAAAAGCCTTAATATACCAGCACTGCCACTGTTAATGAGAAACATGACAATGAAATAAACTAAACCAGGTTACACATGTTGTTAGTAGAGAATTTAAAATTATAAGTAGCTAAATATATTTGTATGTATGTATATATTTGTATGCACTGAAATTAAAATAATGTAGAAGGTTGGGTCAAGCTAGTAAGTAACAAAAATGAAATAAAAAAGTTGTTATCAATAATTTTGAAATCCACAATTATTATGATTGAATGTAAAGAGGCTTAATTTTATAACTGCACTGAGCGATTAAATATTTTAGTGGTATAATTTGTCGACTGGAGAAAGTGAATGTACAAAGTCTTAGCCATATACGGAAAATTATGAGTAATCTTTTTTAAGACACGATTAGTTGTCGATCAAAGAGATAGAAATTCAGGAGCATTATAGTGATTGCAATCTATTTTGTGTCTCCGATTTCATTTATAAACTTTTTCTCCATAGCACTACAGATCGTCAAGACCTTGACCTTCTTTTATAAGCATTTTAGATTAATTGTTTTCAGTAGGACAATTTTTACTTTCCCTAATCTTTCCCTAGAATTGATCACTCTTACCAATAGTAACTGTCCCAACAATGCAGTAAAACTTTTTTCTGAAAAAGCTGAGGTCAATGTCTGTCCCACTTTCTCCATTCACTACCTCATTTGCTGGATGTAAAATAGTCTAGGAGCACAGCATAATTTTATTTTGTAAACCAACAAATAAAGTAGTACGAAATATGAAATAGCTCCTTTCTGACTCATTCTGGAATAAATTAATTTAAATAATTATCTACTATTTATATTACGTGATCCTTTCGTTTTTTTGTTTATTTTTTTTAAAAATAAATATTTGAGATTTAAAAAAAAAAAACAATATTTAATGTTAGATTTTTAATGGTAACCACATTGGAAATAAAATTAAAATATTACAATAATAATAATACCTCATCACCTGGATGGAAGGAAATACCTTAAAATATCTTAAAATCTTGATTAAAATTTCTACTTTAGTGCTTCTTTTGTATATCAAAAACAAAAACAAATAAATAATAAAAAAAAGAATGTGGTTTTCTCTTTTATTAACTTACAAAAAATGAATTTCTATTGTGGTAGCACGATCTTCATCACTGTTCTCTAATAAAACTACTCTCTATAATCATAACTCTGCTGAACGCATTTAAATAGAAAAGAATTATAACTTTTAAATACAATTCGAATAAAGTGAACGGATATAGAAAGGTAGGATTGGGTATATTATATTACACTAACTATATATGTATATTTTAATATAATATTTATTCTGTCCACATTTTGTACTCTGTTCAACTTGGTTCCATCATAAGGTAAATAAGAATTACTGTAGAATCACAACAACAATTGGAAGAACAAAAAAAAATTGAGTTGCACTAAAGAATAGGGTGTTAGATCATTTTGAAATGAACAAAACAACATAGGGTCAACAACAAACATACATATATATATATATATATATATATATATGGTAACAAAAATTTATTTACCTTTCCTGAAAGGTACATAAAATTTAAAGAAAGGTAATTTAGAAAAACAAAACAAAATAAACAAAAAAAATATTTATTTTTTATTTTTTTTTCTTTAAGAAGTCCTTTTCATAAAAGGAAATCAATAAAATTGTATTTTTTATATCACTTCAAACAAAATGTATGAACTTGGTTACAGTGGTGGAAAAATAAACAGTACTAATAATAATAATAATAATAATAATAATAATAATAATAATAGTAATAATAATAATAGTAATAATAATAGTAATAATAATAATAATACCAATAATAATAATTATAAACTACCTTATTGATAATTTTTGCTTCTAAATTTATTTTTAGTTATTACATATAATTGAATTAAGTATTATTGGATTAAATAAATATAAAATTTTCAGTTATTGAATTGCGGCAAACAACAAATACTTGAAGAAATTGTTTCGCAATAAATACATGCTACGGTTTGCATAATTGAAGATAATATTTTGAACAGAACAACAGAATGTTCTTTAGATATGAAATTCTATCATAAATTTGTTGAGTGCATTCCAACTCATATAATCAGTCAATTAAGTAATCTTTCAAGTACATACAATCTTTCAATATAATCAGTCAATTAAATATAATTGCCTTCTCTAACTCAATCTAAGACAACCAATTTATTGTTCTATCAAATCAAAATAAAATACAATGAAACTACTTCAACTTTATTGTCGTTTTTTGATCCGTTACTGATATGAGTAATAACATATTGTCCAATTCTAATTTTATTACCTTAGAATTGAAAATCTATTTTAAAAAACCAAACTGACTCCATTAATAGCCGATAATTTATTCCTGTAATTCAAATATCAACAACTACGTCCCACCCGCTCCTAATTCGAGAAAATTAAAAAAAAATTGAACTTAATTTTATATTATAAATTGTTTTCTATTATTTTATTTATTTTTTGTACTATAAATTTTTTGTTTTATTGATTTATCTTAGACAACAACCGCATATGTAATAATTTATTTATAAAAAAAAAAAATATTAAATTTTGTTTTAATTCTAGTCAAGAAGAAATATTTAATTTCGCTAATAATAATATATTTTATTGATTTATCTTAGACAACAACCGCATATGTAATAATTTATTTATAAAAAAAAAAATTAAATTTAGTTTTAATTCTAGCCAAGAAGAAATATTTAATTTCGCTAATAATAATTTATTTTATTGATTTATCTTAAACAACAACCGCATTTGTAATAATTTATTTATACAAAAAAAAAATATTAAATTTTGTTTTAATTCTAGCCAAGAAGAAATATTTAATTTCGCTACGTTTTCTTTTAAATTTTGACGCAGGATGAGTACGGCAATTTGATAATATAAACATTTTCTATGTGAAGATGTCAGTGTATGCCACCCAAATACATGGTGTGAAATTTCAAATTAAAATTTTTGATTAAAATTTGATTTAAATATTTTTTAATTTTTGTCTGAAGTCCGAAGCAAGCGAAGAGAATAGATTCGATTGTAAAATTTATTTTACAATGTAAATTTGACAACTTATTTTCAGAACGGGGGAAGTTAAACATGAAGAAAAAAACATGATATTTGTTTCATATTTATTTAAATGTACTTGTATATACTTTTATAGTGTAAAAATGTAAACTGCTTTGAACGTTCGAACATGATAGAAAAAAACACTTTAACAGCAGTCCTAACAACATTTGATCATTTGAATTCTATATTTTTTTACTCATTTTACTTTTGATCTTAAAACAATGATTACTTCAACTTACACTGCCATATTTATTTTTCCACCACTGTTTGTTTTTCACACAACTTTCTTCTATTTTCGAAAAATTTAAGAAAGAAGATCTGCAAAACGTGATATGCTACTGTGTAATACAATTTTCTACTCGTAATATAGTGTTGTGTAGCTGTCCTGAGATTCAAATGACAGCAAAACGTGCTCTAATTGTGTTCGAATGTTATAACAAAAATCAAATAAATTTTTTTTTCTTGGTCGGAGAATTTACAAAAGAAAACTGTATCGTCTAAAGAATTTCAAGTTACAAAAAACAAAAAAAAAAACAAAATAAAAAAAAAACAAATAAATAAATAACCAAGGATTATCAGGACAAGATCTACATAATATTATATTGTATAAAAATGAATATCAGTAATTTAAAAGGTGTTTTGAGGAAATTGAACAAAGAAATATATTATAGCTATATAGTTGAGTAATGTACATTATATTGAAGGTGTTGCATAAGAATAATAATTTCTAATTGTTTTAAATTGGTATCAAATTAGGGACTAGAGTTTTTTTTTTTAAATAATACAGATGCAAAACAAAAAACAGTTGTGGTTAACCTTTCAGCTGTTTTTTTTTTAATTAAAAACTAAGTAACTCAATCTAAATTGCTGTAAAAAATTTTAATTACCTACACCCCAAATATGTTTTGTAAATTATTTTAATAAAAAGTCACGAACTATTGTTTGATTATTTTGTAGAAAATAAAATTGAAATTTCAAAGAAAAAACGAGTCAAAATAGAGTTTTGTACTACAGTTATAATTTCTCAATAAGAGAAAATATCATAGTATAAACAAAATGGTTCATGACTTTACTATTTTAAGTAAGTAGTTCAAATGTTCTGTACTCTTAGATTAATCTCATATCAATGATAAATTTTTAGATATTTACACTTGATAAACCTAACATTGACAACCGCTACCCGGAGTCTAATTCAATTTTTCTAACTGAGCTAAAGCGGATCTATGATATCGCAACAAAATAAAATCGTGAAATTTTAAGAGTTGAATTAGGAAACGATATAAATTAAAGCATATAAATTAGAGATATTTTTTTTATCTTACACGCTACTCAAACATTAGGAAAGTATTCCTTTATATAAAATTATTGTAGGTGTGGGTAAGCAGAAAATAGAGAAGGAGGGAAATAGGATGATAGAGGAGAATTGGTGGGTAGGCTGGAGATGAAGCTGAAGAAGTTCTGTTTGAAAAGTTGCAAATTGTATTATGGAGCATTTCTATCGGAGCAGAACACGTGAGATAGAAGCATGTTCCACATTTTAGCAACTCTGACAATAAAATAATTTCTAAAATCAGTTTTGGATCACTTAGGTATTTTCACATTGTAGAAATGGGCACTTGAAGCCTGCCTAGTCTTAAGCTAGAATTGTTTGAATAGAGGTGTTATTGATTTAGATATCTATAAAAGAGAGAGAAGGTTGCAACGGTACGATGTATGTTAAGAGTAGTAAAGTTTAACTGGAGAATGGGATCGCCAATTATGTGTAAGGTGCAATTTTGAATTTTGTCAAAGCAACCTGTAGTGAGGTTTGGTGGGGCGCCACCAAATATATGAGAACTCTTTATCTTAGGTCGGGTATAAGCTTTATAGGTATTGGACAGATCGCTTTGAGAAAAGTAGACTTTACATCGCAAAGAAAAACCCAAACATTTGGCAGCCTTCTACATTAAATATATGCTCATTCCACTGCATTTAGTTGCATGCCTAAATATTTAGATGTTCAGACTGTTATAGATTTTCTCCTTGAAATCGCAGGTTTGGGACGGCGTGATCTCTTTTGCAAGAGATTAAAAAACTTTCAGTTTTGAATGTGTTAAATTTAACTCTGTTTACTTTACCACAGTGGAGTATTTTTGTTAGGTGATGGTTAAATGAGCTAGTGATTATGTTTCTCTTCAAGTTGATTGTAGTAGAGGTGTAGATTTCATTAAAAAGCCGTTGAGTCGTTGATGAAAATTACGAAAGTAGGAGTTGATAAGGCAGAAAACCTTATGTGGAACGTAAGTGTTTATTTAATAGTTTTCCGACATAAAACTGTCCTATAAGTTTAACAAAGAACTACTGTAAGTCCGAACATCACTGAGTTTAGATTGAGGGTTGAAGAGAGTAATTGGTTGATGGAAACTAAGAAAGTTGGAGGTGATAAGGCAGAGAACCTTATGTAGGACGTAAGTGTTTATTTGATAGTTTTAAACTGACATAAAACTGTCATATAATTTTAACAAAGAGCTACTGTAAATTCCCACATCAATGAATTGTAATAATTTAAAACAAAGATACTTATATCAAAAATGACTATAAAAAAGCAGTTTATCCAGCTTTAAAAGTATTAAGATCTCTTGTTTACTATTGCTTTTTTGTGTATGAAAATAAACTGTACTTTACACTTTAATTTACTCAAAATATTGAATTAAGAAGGTATTTTATATATGCTCTAGAAGCTTTAAAGTAGAAACCGGCGGGTTGTGTTTTTTACTTTTTTTTAGTACAAAATAGTCGGATAAACACGCTGTCTGTGCATGCAGAAATTTTAGTATAAGTTTTTACTGTTGTTAGATATAGATATAGTAGTTATAGTACAGATACATATATACTAGTTTAGTACAAATTACTATTAGAATTGGAATTAGAGTATATTAGTATGATACTATAGCATATTGTTATAGTTTATGATTAAATTATTAAAGTGCTTGTAAGCTTTAAAATCATATCTTGGGGGAATGTTCATAGGATGGTACTACTATCATCTACTAGGTTTATAGGTTCGTGTGGTGAAATAACTCTTATATACATTTCACAGTTTTATTTTTAAAACGCTGGACTTCAAAATTTATCGGGAAAATGTGCTCTGCGAGTATTACGTTGTATTAATTGTACTTTTGGTGTAGTACTTTTAATGTTACTCAACAGATATTTAGAAAAGAGAGTGGCTGCACCTACATTTCAACGATGACATAACAATGTTAATTCTTTTGCATCATTTATAATTTGGATGACTCGCTATTATAAATTTTGTGGTAGTAAAAGTACTGAAAAATATTGTCAGATACACCAAATGTGGTACTTATACTAACATCGTGGTGGAATGTATGCCTTGTATATTAAGAGAAGATTGGACAATTTAAAGTATTTTCTTCTTCTTATTCGAATAAACCTTTTACAATTTTATTTGCACAATAAATCAATAAACAAGATTACTAATAGAGACTTACATACTATTGAACTGTAATCATAAAAATTGATTTTCTATACTACAAAGTATTAACAATAACTTAATATTATTTTTATATAGAAATTATCCGATTCTCATAAAAATTTGTCACAATTTTATAATTTTTATATTAAACGGATATTTGCGTCTGTAGTTCATAAAAAAAATATTCCTTCTTCATAGATTTACAAACAACTCGTCTCATTATTATTATTATTATAATAAATATGTAAAAAATAATAATAAGCAAAAAAGCAAAAACATAAGTCACAAAACTCAAAATTACTTGGAATCACTTAGAATAAACTCTTTAATAAACCAACCAACCAGTCAACTCTGATTCTCCTCATTAACAGAAATATGAGAAATAAAATAAAACAAAAATTCAGTTTAAACACACGTACATTGTTAGTAGGTACTGAAATTAATTCCAGTGCTCCATTTTATTATAATCAAATACAGTATATTGAAAACGGATTTTTGAACAAAACTTATTTAATGAACTAGACTAGAGTATAAATGAGTAATGAGTGGATGTGAATAGAACAATCAATAAGAATATTATTTTCTCGAGGGTAAGTAGGAAGCGTAAAAAGATAGAAGTTAAACATTAAACCAATTTCAAGAAAATTAAATTACCCTCTTGTTAGTTGAAACTATACAACACTAAGCATGCGATTCTGAATTAGTTGAATTGATTTATTTCGTTAGTCCCTAGAAATTATAACACACAAATATTTCGGATGAAGACTATGGAAGTCGAACGGTTTATACAAATAAAGATTGCTGGTTTTTTACAATTCCAAGACTTTGATAACACCACACAGTTTCGGTATGTTCATTCATGCATAATAAGTTTTTCTTTTGAATTTTTATTGCTATAAACTAATTCAAATGCGGGAAACTATATTTATTGTACTAAGATATTGTAATTTGACCTTTGATTTAATGTAGTTAAATTTTTATTTTTAGTGATATTGTATTCCTTCTTCACATCGTATTTTTACAGGGGGAATACAATCTGAACCTTTTCATTAGTAGTTAGATGACGTATTTATGGGAGGTGGTTAAAATCTGCAAGCAAAAAAATCCCCAATGTCAAAAAAATCATCAGTAAGACAAAAGCTTCAGTATATAAAACGTACATATACAAATTAGTATACCCATGGAATATACCCAAAATGTTTTAAAAACAAATCGCAGAAGTTTTGCATAGCCGACGCGTGTTTTGACAAAAAAGGAAGTACGTATCTACCTTTTCAAGAGTTGGGAAAAAATATTTGTTTTGTATGATGACTATATATACAAAAAACGATTACGGGTTTTGTTTTTTGGCAATTTTGTGTTACCATTGACGGTTTTGTTTTCGACAATTTTGTTTCGCGGATTTTCACTTGGGGATTTTATGTTAGGGATGTCGTATTCAACCCCAAAACCATTTAATTATATCGCTTGCTAATTTAGTAATTGCTGACAATTGCAAATTTGATTTCATGGGAATGTTAAAAGTCCCACAATGTTAAAAATTGTAACGTGAAGAAACTTTAGTCTACCGGTTTACTCGGATTTTCGTATGACTCTAATTTAATTTATAATCGAATTCAAGTGGACATACCTTTTTGCACATCGATAATGGACTCAAAGCTGTTTAGTCTCGTTCAAAAATACTCAATTTAACCGCACCCTATTATTCGATGGTGTACGTATTCAGCGAATCGAACACTTGAACATCGCGGACATGAAGGCCAACAATAAAATGATATGTTTGGGTTTTTTTAGTTCGCTGCAAAACGTATTTTTCTCCCCAGTACATGCTAAATATCTATAAGTCATACATACGACTTAAGTTAGGGTACAATTCACATATATGGGCCGGTGCATCACGAATTGCACTAAATTTTCTAAATAAAGCTCAAGAGCGTACCATTCGTCTTATTGTTTGACTTAATGTCATAATGTTTGGCTTAACGTAAATATATATATATATTTATATATATATATATATATTTACGTTATTTACTTATATATACATATATATAAGAAAAAAAATAACTTAATAGTGTTGATTACCTTATGATCAGAGCTGATTAATTGTGTGAAATTGATCTACAATTTCTGTTTTGTAATCAAAATTTTGTTTCTGTTAAAACAAATAGTCAAATGTCTGCTTTTATAACTCGATGAATCTATCCGAAACAGTCGTTTAAAAGTGGCTTACCCAGAAATAAATACATTTTAAGTGAGCTTAAGTATTACGTTTAGTTTTAGTGTGGACTACATTTTAAACTTAGTATACTTATATAGAACAAAGCAAGTCTAAGATACACAACATATACTTTGGATTATCTGCAAACGTCTGCACTGAAATTAGTATACCTTTCAAATTATATTTCGTAGGTATGAATAAAATCTAATTAATATTATATGTGTAATTAATTTTGCAGATTTTGAAAAAAATTAAATTTGCTTATAAATATGTTGCGCTTCAATGTTCACAGAGTCCAGATTGTTTCAAAATATTATATTTATTTATTTATAACAGTGAACCTGCGGAGGTGCATCTATCATAGGTCAACTAGAGATCATTTCCCCTTTCGGAGTATTTTCATGTTTAGCAATTTTTTCTTAATTTATTGATGTATCTTAACTTATAGTTTTTTTGTTTTTACTGTACCTGATGACCGTTAGTCAAATTTAGTAAGAGTAAGAATTTTTAAAGATCAAATTTCCAATTTTGTATGCATTCCCATTGAATTTTTGACATCTTAATCGATTTTTAATTCGTACAAAATATATAAAATTCACTTTGTATTAAACTGAATCACTGTGCGGCTACAAAATCATTGCATTTTTAGTTAATTATACTCTGATTCATTGAAATTGTCGTTCATATAACAATTTCCTTTTCCCAAATGTTAATTTCCAAATATGTATTCTAAATAAATAATAAATAAAATAAAAAAAAGAAAATATATACAATACAAGCTTTCTGCAAAAATTAGCACATTCAGTGTAATGTCACACACAATACGAAGGGTAAAGAAAACAGTCAGTCTCTGGTTACTTCCTATTGAGCGCAACACTTTATTCATTGCTCTCAAAGGCGTTTGTTGTTGTTTTTATTTTGTTTGTTTTTCTTTCTTTTGTTTTTTGGTATTTAAATTAACATTTTTACTTTTTTTTGTTTTTGTTCCCTCAACAAATGAGGTGATTAATGCAGCTGAAGGGGTTCAAATTCTCATCCCTGGCTGTACAAAAAATTAATTTAAAAAAACAAAACATATTTTTTTTTTTTATTTTCTATTTAAAACAATGAAAGGTTTCATTACACGGTGTTTGAATTGAATTGGTCTTGTCGGGAACGAATTAAAATGAAATACGATTAAAAAATATCATAAAGAAAAATAAAAACGCAATGATTGACATATGCTATTCGACTCAGTAATACCATAAATAATATATTAACAAAAATCATCAAGTCAGTCAGTCAGAGTTACGTATGAGTATGTACATTTGAACTTTGTGAATGAATTAAAAAAAAAAAAAAATGTTTATGCTTCGTTTTTTTTTTATATTTTTGTTTTTGGCGACAAAAGTTCGCGCATACCATAAATCAAATGTCAGAATTTTTGCAGCAGTTCCTAAAAATCAAATTTAATTTTTATGTTTTGTACAGGAAGATCTCGATATATATATATTTTCATTATTTCAATAAAATTTACATTTTTGCAGCCAATTTATCGATTCTAATTGTTGTTTGTTATTCTTGCCTCGACCGAATTTATTGAGGTTAACAGTTTGAAATATTGAAGATGTTGAGTAAATATAATCATATAAGGTTGGGAAAAAATATGTAATTAAACAGATTAGGAATAAAGGTTTATATACATTTATAGGCTGTGTTGCTGCAATTAATGAGCTTAGTGTGAGCTCGCTCCCTCTTCTTCTTTTCTTCTCTTTTCAGAGCGGGACCAGAAGCATTCATTAAAAAAATGTATATAGGATATAAAACTTACTAATACTTGAGTGTTATTGTGAAAATCAAATCATTGAAATAATGTGCACCATGAACACAGTGCACCATTGATGCATGATGATGCACCACAGTGCACCGTTCTAATGGATATAATTTCAATAAATATAAATTTAGTAAGTGCAATTACAATTGAAGCGACGCCGCTACTATACAATTTAAATGTAACAATTTTTTTAGCATGAAAATAAAACACCAGCGGCGGACGGCGAGTGAATTTCGTCGGTGTAGACACAACAAGAATGAAATTTCGGGGCTAAAACATCTGTTTTTGTTTTAATTGAATATTTTATTGAAAACTCAATTTATTGATTATGAAAAATGGAAAAAAATTTGAAAATTATTAAAATAATTTCTATTGTTGCTATCGTATACAAATGCCAACTCACCAGTAGATCAAAGAATATTTTAAATTTGAAGCCATTTCGAATCTTTGGTAAATGTTTTTTTATATCCTGAATTTTTCAGATTGTGTAAGCATTCATGTTTCTTTCCTTCTTCTATATAGCTTTTCTGCAAATGACTTTTTTTTTTTAATTTTTTGTTCACGTAATTTTATTTATTTCTTTTTTGATTCTATTTTTTCACTTTTGTGTTTAAATATATCACGAATTGATTAAACCTATGATTTAGCAGCTGACTTCGCGACGGCAAAATTAGAAAATAGATATTTTTCAACTCGGTGGAAAAATGGCCGTCGAAATTTCGATCTGATTATTTTAAATATATACATGTATTTTAAACAGTTTTTGATATTTCATCGCGAAAAACCGCCAATGTTATTGCTGATAGGCTTGTTGCCACGAGTATGATTTTTTCTTGGTGACAGCTTAATTATACGTTTCATAACCTTTCATTAACAAATAAATTTTGTGGATACGATTGTAGAGAATGTATTTGTTTGTTGATGAGAGGGTATGAAATGTGTGTATGAATTATTGTGGAAACAGGTCCGATGGAAGTCTTGTAAATAATTATTTTTCTGCTCTTCTTTTGTGTGTTATTCGTTTTCGAGATATTACCTATCCTGACATTTATTTTGCCTTCATTTACTACAACTGTAAATAGTGATTATCATCACTAATGCATATTTTTAACTATAGTATATCTTTCTTCCTGGACAATGAATGCTCACCATTTTTATTTTCACCAAAAATAATTTTTTTAGCAATTTAAATTTTTCTTAAAAAACCAGTATGTTTACTTGATAACATTATTATTAGAGTTTTGATGTTGTATGATGATGTTGAGTGTGAAATCCTCCTACTGAGAATATTTAGTCATTTAACTATTCTGGACACGGCTTAAATTAATGGTAATGGAGAAATTAAAATTAACCCGCTCAAGTGGGAAAGTGATCTCAACACCCAATTCTATGGGACGAGAAGTAGGTAGTTTCTGCAGTTTAAAATGTGACAAAAAGTTCAGATTAACGATGTGGCAAAGGTATAAGTAATACATAAATGAATTAATGGACGAGACCGAATTCATGAACAACATTTTAACGCAAAGTATAGATAGGGTGACCAGACCAAAATTTGTAAACAGTGTTTATACAGTAAGTCTAATTATGAAAACAGATTCGGAGTATTCTGACTGATACCCGAAATAGTCATATGTTAATCCTTTATTTCTTATGCGTCTAAAATAAGTCTCGATAGTTTGTGCAAAATATCATAACCCTCCTGTAAACACCGCATTTGATAAGTAACTAGTGCTAGTATTTTAAATAGTTTCCGTTTTACTTTTTTTCTACTGTCACACATTGCATTGCTATACTGTACATACATATATATACAAAACTGATGGCATCATCATCAATTTTTGCTGTATTTAGAAAGAAGTGAAAATAAAACAAAAACAATTTTTTGTGCGGATTTCAAACCAATTTTTAATGTCGCATTAATAAAGGGATTTCGCGTACCTAAGAAACGTATGGTACGACATGAAAAACGTGTCTTGAAATTAGTTTTCTTTTGTTTTTACTTTTATACCATTTCAAAGTGGTTATGATGAATGGGATATGGGCGGCTATTGCTATATATATTCTTTGGTATTGAAATTGAATTGTTTATATTTTGACGGTGATGGTAAAACAAAAAAAAAAAAAACAAAACAGAAGAAAAAAAATTGTCGCCTTTTTATGTCGTATAATAATTTTGTGTGCTGCTGCTGCTGATGTTACAATGAAGTTAGAAAATATCTTGTTTTATTGAATTGGATTCTGATTAGTTGATGAATGTGATGTTGGTTTTTTTTTTTGTTGCTGTTGTATCTGTTATTGTTGATGCAAAGAATTTATTTCAAAATTAAACATCTGCACTTTTGAAATGTTTCCAATAATAAAGGAATCTTTGTCTCTTTGGGTTTTTGTTGTTTTATAATTTTTTTTTTTTTTTTTGTATAGTTATGAGCTAATTCAAGAATTTGTAGTTCAGTTTTATTTTATAGATGATTTGATCTTGATGAAAAAACATAAATGAGATATAAAAAAACAACCAAAAAATTTTATGAAAATGTTTACGAAATTTGATATTTTTTTTTTTTTTTTGATTGTTGTTGGGATGAAATTTTTTTTTTCTTATTGCCTTCAATTTAAAGATAAGTGAAGATGAATGATTTAAGTAAATTGAATTTTATTTGGTATGTAATCATCTGATTTAATTTTTGTATTTTATTTAGGGGATTTCAATGGAGCCACCAATTCAAAAAAATTTATTTCATTTTTAAAGAGTAACTGTAACAATAATTCGTGTTGTAAAATAGTTTTTTTTGTTTAATTCAGTGAGAGGAAATTTGTTGTTTTGTATAATATATTTATAACTAAAGGATCAAAGCTATACATGGTTTGCTGTTTGCCGGTTCTAAAGACTAAATGTATGAAAGGGGGTATCTGATTAAGAAATGACAATTCTTGTACCCTATACCAATGGAAATATTATTCTAATTTTTGGTCTAAAAGAGGTATACGTACAATTTCAGTGAAAATTAGATCCACATATTTACAAATTGATATAAATAAGCTTGAAATAAATTAAATAAATATGCTTGAAATAGAATAAATTGTATCTTTCGATAGCGTAATGGGTGAGAGCGCAGAAAAATATAATCTAATAGCATTGACGGGATCTGCTGTCGTCAAGATTGCCACAAACATGCAATAAAATCTATTGCAATATAAAATTAACATCTTCATCTGTGACTCACCTATCGTGAACAACACTGGGTAGAATACGAATTCAGTTCACGAAATAAAAATGCATTGTTTTTTTCCCAGAACTATTGGCAGTGATTAATAAATTTTATGAAAGAAATTATTACCGTAATACAATTTTAATTATGTCACAAGCTAGTAGATGGGAATTGATGTCTTTTGTTATCAATATTAACACATGAGCAGTGTTCTATTTGATTTTTCAATTGTTGTTCATATTTTACCATACACTTTTTTATTTCTTTCTTGACGAGATTAAGACACAAGTTGGGGTGTTGTGGAGTAACAACCCCGCGTTGCATCTTATTTCAGTTTTTATAAATTTTTATCATCTTACAACATCATACTACCTAAAGTAATAATATCCCAAAATTTCACAACAAATATTCAAATTGGCTTTGATAATTGGCTTTATGACAATTTTTCTTTCTATACTGAATTACATTTTAGCATCAGTTTCTAAAGTAACCATTAACATTTCTTGTATTTTATGTAGAATAATTTAAAGGTAGCTTACACTATATGTAATTACTTCTCCCACTGGTCTTACCATGGTTGATCATTGTTTCCTTGGTTGTATTTTAATGATGGTTTACATATGACTGTGTTTGCTTCAAAACATTTACTTCTCTTAATAAAAGTGCAGAGGTAGCACAAATAATTTCCCTGAGTTAGAACATAGATCTATTGGCTTAAAAACTTTAAGCATGCGCACAATGTTCAGTTAATACATCGATGCAACAAAAGCAGAAGTATTCTGTTCCCATATCATTAATACAATATTAACTTGTAAATACGTAATTTGTTCAATGGCACTGAAGCTTAAACATTTTTATTCATCAGAACTCTTCATTTTAATCTAAAAAATCATATTAAGTTACATATAATCTGCATGATATTGGCACATGTTCCATTGCAATTCTGCCAATGTAAAACCAACTCTGCCAATGTAGTAGGTATGCCACATTTGATTATACTTAATCTTAAATCATAGATGAATAATCAAAAAATAATCTTCTACATGGTTTCCATTGACTTATTTTAATTTTAATTCATTAAATGTCAATTCCATTCAGAGGAACCTATTTCCGATTCATTTCATTTCTGTAGAAAAAAAAAATATAAAAACAAAAAAAAAATACAAAAACATTTTTTTTTTTTTTTCATTTTAAAAATTTTGAATATTTTACCAAAAATTAAGGCGTAAAACGTCGGAAGCCCAATGAAAAAATTTATGTGTTCCTTTTATATCGAATGTCATGTTGTCTTTCAAAAATGTACATCAGTACAACAATAATGTATAAATTGTATGATTTGCAATCGATTTTGAAAAGGGAAATCATACATACATGTTACAACATTTCATTGTCTATGGTAGTTTAAAAAAAAAACAAAAAAAAAAAAAAATGTAATTTCAGAGAAATAAAAAATACTGGTGGAGAAATTAACACATTCAAGTGGAAAAGTGTGTTTTAAAGTATACGAGGTTGAATTTTTTTGGGTGATGAGTTAAACATTTTTTTTTGTTTTATATGATTTTTTATTTTTTTTTTTCTGCATTATGCATTAAGTAAGACAAGGGTTTTAATTAATTAAAAAGAAGGGAAATCAAGAAGTCGAACTTGAGAAAAATGTTATTAAGATACAGAATGTTTTGTGCTGAATAATTTGACTAAAGCTACACGGTTGTAGGGATTAGAAAAATTAATATGTAAACATCCTAATACAATGCCCCTCAAATAGCACAATTACATCTCAGTTCAAAATCACCCCATTGCAAGCTCTACAATTCCATACCAATGCACACATAACTCGCATAAAAAACCTCCTACTATATCATAAAATCTGGGATGAAATATAACTTATCATTACCAATTTTTCTAATAATCTACTAACATATTACTATTATAAATAGTTATTACTTGATAGGGATAAGTCCTACCAACCATTTACATTATTCATTAATACTATTGTTTACTTACTATTTGCTGGAATAATAATTATTATTATTCTATAGCGAATGGTAAGTTTATCTATGTATACTTTATTTTTTATACATACTATTTAAGACTAAGTACTCAAATACACAAATACACAATTTTTTGTAATGTTATATTGTAAATTAATTTAAAAATGTATTTTTGGATTACATGTCAACCAATGGGGCGCAGACCAGGAGGTGTAAATGCTACTTTTGCACTTCCTGATGAGCGCATTGGCTTGAATTAATCTCTATCTTGGTCTGTATCTGTACTTTGAATTGTTTAATGGTTAATTTGTTCATTTGTTAAATTGTTAAACTGATGCTAAATTATATTGTTTAATTGTTTAATTTTTTCTGTTTTAGATTATTTGTTATATTTCCTAGATATTAAGTGTTATATTTTGTAAATTGTGAAATATTGCTTCGTTCATCTTTATATTATAAACGCACATTTCGAAAGAGAAAAAGGCCTGTAGTTGGCCTGCAGATTAATCTGTATGTCCACTGTTAAAAAAATAAATAAATTTTTATTTCAATTTTACTGCCGCGATAACGTACGAAATTTGACTATAAAATTGTAGGAATTGTGAAAAGTGTTCTAAAAAGAAAATGCAATTCCAAATGTTCACATCTTAAGCTTAATTTTTTATATAAAATCAATTTTTAAATTTTACGAATCAATATTTTTTTTCTGAATCAATAGTATATTTCATTTTTTCACTTGTTTCATTTGTTTTTTTGTATTTTTTTGAAATTGTGTTTCATAATTTGATCTGAAGAATAGAATCTAATGTAATCTAATATAAAGGTTAAATTAGATACAACATTTTGGAATATAATAGGTTTGTACAGATCAAATAAATTAGGAGTAAATGAATTTTGTATCAAATTAAGGAAATATTTAGAAATTAATGTAAATTTGGCTGAAAATTGTTTAATTGCTGGTGATTTCAATATAAATTTGAAAAATGAAAAAAGTGAAAAGAGGCAAATACAACAGCTATTCCAAGATTTTGGTATCCAGCAAATTATTAATGACTACACTAGGATAACTAATACGAGTCAAACTCTCATTGATTATGTACTAACGGATTATAATTCTAACATTGAAGCACTAGTAAATAAAAACTTTTCTATTTCTGATCATGAGGCTATTAATATTAAAATAATGAATAATAACTACATGAGAAAAGAAAGCATAATTAAATACGTCAAATTTGATAAAGCAAAATTTTTGACTGAACTAAATAATTGTGGGTTCACTAGCTTAATAAATTGAAGTAATTTAGATTTAACTGCTGAAAAATTTAGCAAGGATATAATAAATTCGATTGAGAAATTAACAACATCATTTATAGCGAGAAGTAATACAGCAGAGTGGTATTGCAGAGAGTTAGAAGAAATGAAAAGAACTAAAATTAGGTTGTACAACAGATACTCATTACTAAGAACAAACGAGAGTTGGGCAGAATATAGGCTCTCAAGAAATATTTATAAAAGGAAATGTATAGAAATTAGAAATAATTTTATAAAAACGAAAATTAGTGCTAAAGCAGGAGATCAGAAATCTATGTGGAAGCAAATAAAGAAATATGTGTTAGGAAAGAAAGAAAATTGCATAAATGAAATAGAAATAAATAATGAAATTATTATTAATAACAAAGATTTAGTGGATAAATTAAATGAATATTTTGTTGATAGCGTTAATAAGCTAAATAGGGACATTCCACATATAAATTATAGTGATAGTATACAAGAAATAAATGAAATATTTAAGTTTAAGGAAATAAATGAATCTGAATTAAATAAAATTATGAAAAGTATGAATAGTAAAAATGATTTTAATGGATTGAATATAAATATCATGCTAGAATCTAAGGAATTAATGTATTCTATCTTAACGAAAATTATTAATACCTCATTGACGCAAGGAATGTTTCCGAGATCATGGACAGAGTCCATAGTAGTGCCTGTAGAAAAAATTAAAAAGAGAATTTCTAACTACACAAAAAATTATCTGTGAAGAACAATCTGGTTTCAGAAATTGAACAGGGACCTAGACATATTATATGAGTGGTTGTCAAAAAACAAATCAAAACTTAATGTAAGTAAAACAAAATGTATGGTGATAAATTCTCGAATAGAAAATTTAAATATAAATATTAATAATGAACGATTAGAGTGTGTTAGCAGTATTAAATATCTAGGAGTCATGGTAGATAAAGAGCTTAAATTTAATATGCATTCTGATAATATTTGTAAAAAAATTTCGAAAAAACTTGGTTTTTTGGCAAGAATCAGAAATAAAATATCACTAAAGTGTGCAATATTAATTTATAGTGCAATTATCTTACCACATTTTGAGTACTGTTCCTCGATTTTATTTATATGTAATACTGAAAACTTAAATATACTGCAAGTACTTCAAAATAGAGCTATGAGAATTATATTAAAGTGTGACAGAAGAACACAAATTAAGGATATGCTAAATGAATCGGAATGGATGAGCGTAAATCAAAGACTAAAATTTAATGCAATAATGTTCGTGTATAAGTTGAAATATGATAGGATGCCGCAATATTTACAAAAGAATATTAGATATGTAGCGCAGCCATTTTAGTAGCGATAGGGTATTTAAAATATATTTTATTTGCCAAAATAGATTCGTTCTAGTGTTTGAATGTAAAATCCAGGGTTGAAAAATTAAAATTTTTTTTAGATCGTCTTTTTTTTGCTTATCAACGATAATTTATAATGAGACAGAGATATTCTTCTCCTTTTCTCTTCTGTCTGTATTGTCCTGAAACCCCACAATTGGGATACAAAGCAGAAACAAATTTGTTTTATTTTCTCCCATCTGTGGCCAGACTATAAGTTACCGTCACACTCTTAATTGGGTATTTGCTTTAACTAAGATATTTTCCTGCCAATATTTTTTATTTTCGGATGCGACATGTAATTTGAGTATTGCATTCAAAATTATAATTATTTCGCGATATTACTATCAGATCACTCGGTTGGTTAGCTTCCAATTTTTAGCCAACGAACTTCTAAACAGAAAAAGTATATTAAATTACAGTTGAAGTTACCTAGCGATGTTGACAGAGTTTTTATGCATTTTTCGGTACAATATACTTTTTTCTTTAATACCGTTATTTTTTGTTTAATTAAAAGTACTTGATTGATAAAAATATCCAATAATATTTTACTTTAGAGCCACATTGCCACCAATTAAAGGCACTTGAACCAATAAAAGAGCATGTGATATAATTTTTTATTTTTTTTTATACGCAGGCTGGACTCTTCAAAAGACACAATGAGCCCCGTAGCTTAACATTGTGTGTGGGATTCTTACCCACTAAACCACACCCTTTCTATATTCCGATCTAGTCCTACAGAACTAATGAGCAATTTTTTCTTGGCTTTATTTTATTTTTCAATGTAGACTACATCCAGCGATGTCTATCTAACTTTTCCTTTGGCGTGTTCATCCATAACCTTGAAGACTCATCGCATCGGCAACGAAAAGCCAACCAGCTCTCCGAACGAATTTATAATTATGGAAAGCTGGTGAAAAACCTCGTTTCGTTGGAAATCAACATAACGAAATTCTTTACAAATCCCGTAAAAACAAATCTATCTAAACGTGAGAGCGGGTCAACCTCCGATCACCAGCGCAACGAGTCCCCAAGAATGTTGGTGTTATTATTGCTGCACTAACTTAAAACGTTTTACTCTTTTGAGTCGTCTGGCTATATTTCTATTATGCAGGAGCTCGACTACCTCCACGTAGTGATAAAATGGTGATTTAAACTGGCTTTAAAACTATATACGAAATTTTATTTTATCCGCTAAATTAAGAGTCCTGGTAAAAAAAAAAACTATATTAATATGATCAAATAGTTGGGAATGTACTTCTTGGCTTTCCAACACAATATTTCGTTTATTACGGCCTCCCCAAATATTATCACTTAATCTATGACAACCAATTCCAAAAACATCCTGTAGAACATTTTCTATATTTTGACTGACACTGTAACGAATGATGCCTTGGAGAGATTCAATTTAATATGATTTTTATTTATTCATAATATTTGCTATGAGAAATTATTTAATTTTATATTGAAAAAAAAAAATAATTACTTAAAAACTAAAACAAAAAAATAACAAATTGTAAATAAAATTTCAAAATTTTGTATACCCTAATATAATGTTGTATATTATATCCAAGCATAAATATAATTAATTTGTTTTAAAACCCACATCATAATATAGGTAGGTTAGGTAGGTACCCAGAAAATTTAACTAAAATAAAATGAGTGTTACCATAGTAATTTGTGAATTGAATTAAATCGCCAACACATTATTCATTTAATATCACAACGATTAATGTTTGTTCATATTAAAAAAAAATACTCATATTGTTGCATCTTGTCAAAAAAAAGAAAGAAACAAAATGATAACATGTAGTTTAAATACAAAAAGTCTTAAGGCAAGGTAAAATATTTCACATCAGTTTAACTTACAAAAACCAAAAAAAAAAACATTAAAACTAAACTAAAAATTACAATCTTTAGAAATGATTTATATTCAACTGTGTATATATATATAGCTTTAGGCTTTCACTAACAGAAATCTTTTTTGTTTTAATAGTTTTTAACTAACATTTGTTAACTACCTTACAGTTTGAAGTCCATTTGAATAAACTTTTTATTATCATTTTTTATATTTTCGAATATATAATTTGCTGTTAAATAGATTTCTGCAGAAACTAAAACATTTAAAATAATCAAATAATTTTTAATTTTGAACATTTTAGTAGGGTGTACATACACTGTTCATTGAATTCAGTAGGAAATAAAAGGGTGTTCCAAAATTAATAAAATTAAAATTATTTGTTAATTTATCATTAATAAAATTACTATGTCGATTAAATACACATAAATATCGATTAAATAAAAATTTGTAATATAGACTAATATACTTTAATTGCAAGTAGGTTTTATTCATATCAACACTACTGGAAGTTATCAGTAGATATTGTAGTGCTGCTGTGTTGGACTATAGAGTTTTAACTTTTATTAGTTTAACAACTTGCATATAGATGAATACTAATACTTGGACAATATAAATTCAATATTGCTACATATTTTTGTATGAACCTCAACTATTTCATAGGTCAGATCTATTGAAAGTTTTTACATTATGAAAATAATGCTTAAAAACCTTCAAATTTTTTTTAGTTTATCAATCCTAATATAGTAGCTAATTTCTCATTATAAATAGAGAAAGGTGTGTACCACTTCGGTTCGATAGACTAGGAAATCGATAAACACAAAATCTGTAAATTTGCTTTACCTCATACATTAAAAAGAAAAAAAAAAAATTTACTTTACAAAAGTTACTTATTTTTTGACGTAAAATCTGAATTTGCATAAAAAAGTACCCCTTTCCATTTGAAAATCTCGATTTCGGCCAATTTCGGCGATTTTTGGTCTAAAAAAACCGATTTCGCTTCCTTCCCGGAATTTGAAAATATCACCAACCGATAAAGCACTCTTGATTTAGTTAATAAAATTTTTATTCAATTTTAAAATAACGGCTCCTTCCCCTCTTAAAAAGCTGATACGCATGGTCTGGAACACCCGGTATAATATACAAGAATTTTAAATAATGAAAATTCAGAACTACATCCAAACAGTAAAACTAGCATGATCGGGTTCTGTAAAATTTCCAGGGAGTTATAGAAGAAGTAAGAGAAAGCTACGAAACTTCTTTAGTATGTACGCATAATCCGACTGATATTTGTCAGCACTGATGATAACGCTGCGAGAGTACTGGCATAATCAATAAAAACAGAATTTGCATATTTTCTGCGACTGCCCTGGCTTGCAGAAAGACTACTTTTCAGATATTTACAAATTTGTCAAAGCTACTGGTCAGATAATAGGTAATGTTCCAATTTATATTGTAAGGAATCGTCATGGACTCACACGTGACCTAATGTTGTAGTTGCGATAGATTATTACTACTACCTTCCTTTAAATTAACTAACTAAATTGACCAGTAGAGTGTCTTTTATTTGATTCAGAATAATTTTTAGAACACATAATTTGTAAATTAGATCTGATTTCAGTGAGATAAGTTAAAAGAGTTTAAACAGTATATAACAGTATATCCCCAAAATCAATTTAGGAACTTTGAAATTGCTTTTATACTTTAGCTTTGAAATTACCCATTAGTACAATATTTTTATTCTTTTTTAATTTCTCTTTGAAACCGTTTTAATAATATTAATTACATTAGCGATATATACAATTGACCTGACTTGAGGAGAGTTAGAGTGTAGTAGTACCTAGTAAAACTTTGGTACTCTGAAATTTTACTATAAAATCTAATCTTATAATGATGTCCCCATAAATTCAGTTAAAACAAATGAATACTGAATTAAATATGATATTTTTTTAATTGTTTTACCTTTTAATTTCATATCATTATCAAAGAATCTGGCCATTCAAATTTAAAATTCAAATTCACTCCTCACAGCAGCTTACCAACAAAAAATTGTTTAGTTTAAAAATTATTTTTTGTTTTATTTTTAAGCTACCCTGTAACTATATATAGTGTAATAATGGAAATCACTTAAACACATTAAAAATGATCTAACTATATTTTGTGATCTAACCATAACTAATAATGATCCATCATAACCTGTTAACTGTAATTTGTAACTACTTTTTTTTTTGTTTTAATTAAAGTTGTGTATTAGAGTTTATTAGATTTGATGTGGTTTTTAAACTTATACAAAAATTGAAAGTTTTAAAGTTTTTCTTGTTATTGTTTTGATTTGAATTATATATTTTTTTGTATCTGTAATACGGGTGGAGAATATAATTTTGTAGATCCAATCCATGTGATAATATCTCACATCAGAATTTGTATCAATTGTCAGTGAAAAATCATCCTGATTTTTCTAACATTTCAACGCTTTTTAATGAAGTTTATATTGTGTAGACTTGAAGTTTAGAATCAATCTTATCACTCATGAATAGAAAATATAATTTACTACCTTTTCAAGTCCATAAAGTAAACTGATGCAGCATTGATATTTTAATACTGTATTCTGATTGTCAACGATACTAGAATAAACATTATCAATATTGCTTTTTAATCAATCACTACGATTGTAAAATTGACATTTATTTGTTTTGACAACAGGCGTGTAGTGGTCGCGCCTGCGCAACAAAAAAGATTTTTTGTTCGTAGTTGCATATCATCAAAAATTCTGCGCATATAAAAAGCAGGCGCTTGTGTTCACAGATTGTGCAGATATTTTAGTGCGGCTGCCGCTAGAATGATTTTTAAAGTGCATGTTATTTAACATTTAATATTTAGGTATAAAAATAAAATAAATGTGTTTATAATAATAATATAAAAATATAATAAAATCAAGATATTGAAAAAAATATATAATAATTTTAATATATTTTAATATATAAGTAATATGTATTAAAATATATTAAATATATATAAAAATATATAATAATATAATTATAAATAATATAATATGACTATATAAACGAATTGCGCATGAGCTGCTTCTATCAACAAAAATGACTGCTAAACAATTTTCTGCGCGCCTGCACAAGTTTTTTTGTTCATAGTGACAGAGAAAAAAATCTGCAAGACACCGACGCATATTTTACTGCAACTACGAACACGCCTAACATTCCAATTTATTTAACGCTTTTAGGAAAATTTTAATTTTACTTGTCATTTATGCCACAGTTTAAATTGGACTCTGGCGGCCTGTATTCGACACTTCCTTTTTGTCGCTTGAATCACCACGCCTTTCTGCAGTTTGTAATTTCTGAATATTTCAATTTCTATGGTTTTTTTATTGATCATCCATCTTGGGGTTTTTTACTTGAAGCACATTTCGGTATTTTGTACTCAGAAATTCTTTGTTCATGTCCAGATCAATGCAATTTTACAAATATTTTTTCAATAAATTTGCAATATCTGTCCATTTTTTTTTTCATACGGCGGAGAACTCTTCCGAAAATTTTGCTTTTAAAAACAAAAATCTATCGTTTTTTCAGAGTGGTAAATGAAATGATTCGTTGAGCGCAATTCAATTTACTTCAAATCAATCTCTTATTCGTAGATCTTTCTTTCTTTTCGAAGTACTTTTCAACTCCAATTCCGAACTAGAAACTGTTTTACGTCATACTAAAACAATTACATAAAAAATTATATTGAATTTGAGCTTATTTAAGTTGGATTAGTGAGCAAATACACAAACCAAAATCCACAAAAAAAATTTTTAATCCATATTTTGTGGAATATTATTCCTGGAAAAGGGAAATATTCTCGTTGTATCCAACAGCGGCTATGTTCTGTAGAAGCCGTAGAACTTTGATTTTAAATCCAACTCTAAAATCTCTCCTAACTCAGAATTTTGCATAAAGAAGTGAAATGCGTTAAAGCAATAACAAGGATCATTGTTTTGTGGATTTTGTTTTTTGTGGATTTTGTTTTTTGTGGATTAAGGGACTAACCCATTTAAGTTGAATTGAGTTGTTCTCATATTTTGAGTCTGTTGCTTTGCTTATATCTTAATATCGTCCGCTCATAGTTTGAGCAAAGCTACTCTCTCTCTCAAAAAAATTAAGCGAACTCATTACTCAAATTCGGTGCGAGATCAATTTTTGAGCTAACTAAAAGTTTTAGTTGAGCGGAAATTTGAATTGTTTACAACACTCTTATTATTATTTGCTTTTGTGGAAGACTCTCGCAAAATAAAATTTTAATATATTCATATAAATTATAATTTTAGTTTTTCTTTTTTTTTTTCTTTGCATTATTTTTGGATTCCTAGTAACTATTCTTTATTATTTGATTTTCAACATTCAATTTAGTTGTTATAAAGGAGTATGTTGGATTTCTAGAACAAATAAGTCTAGCAATGGAAACTGATATCCAAATTCACAATGATGTAAATTGATAGTTTAAAATCCAAATAAAATATCGGTTAAATGTTAAATAAACAAACTATTAGGGAGATCATATCCTTCATCGCCAACATTATTGTCCTATCTGATCAGTAGAGTATAGGGTGGAATGTAATCTACTACAATAAGTTGTAAATTACATCATTTAAATTTAAATCAAAATGCCAAATTTACAAATTTTTTACAACAATCAAAAAAGATTGAGAGCCTCTGATATACATAAAATGTATATCAACTTAAATACAGTGAAATTCATAATGACGTTCACAAAAAATTTGTGCATATGGAAAATAACATTAACAATTCATAGATTAATAACTAAAGCATACTCCATACGTTCTTTTTTGTTTCTGTTTTTTTTTTTTTTTTTTTTTGTTTTTGAGTTTTTATGGATTATTAGTAGAGCTTTATTTTTATTTTGCTGGAGGCACGCGTAAGTGGGCAGATAATTTATACGATCCTTTTCAAGAGGCAGCACATAAATTTTATTTCATATTTTATTTGTTCTGATATATTTAAGTGGGTTTCATTTTTATTGTGTGCTTTTTATTTTATTTTCATTTTTTTTTTTTCATGTAAAGGAGTTGATTAAAACTAGAGTTGCATAGCAGTAAAAAAAGAAAAAGTATTTAAAAATAGTGAACATGAAAAACTAAGAAATCTGATTCTTATTTAAATCTGGATGTTTTTGTAAATTTTTTAAAAATTACAAAAAAAAAAAAAAAAAAAATGAATATGAGTATTATGGTAAATAGCTACTGTGATTGTAGGCAGGATCATTGTATATTCTTGATTATGGTAATTAAATTATACTGAGTTTCTGATGTACATATAATGATTGGCTAACACATTAAAGTAAAATAGATTTGGATTTTTTTTTTTTGAATCAATTCGATACTTAAAAATTTTATTTTATGAATTTTATGGATACATTTTTAGAAATTGTAGATTCGTATACACAAGATTCAAACCATTTAAAATCAAATTAAATTTGTTTGATTTAAAGTAAAAATTAAAGAATTTAACATTTACTTTATTATAAAGTAATTTCAGTGCTGTTTTCCTAGAGGCATCTATTTCTATATATTAATATGATTTTGAATTGCTTAAAAAAATCATTTTAATATTTCGACTTTAAGATTGTTTAATGCTTTAAAAGATATCGATAATAATATTTTGAAGTGGGTTTTAACCTTCAATTTAAATTTTATTTACATTCTCACTATTCACACTCAGCCGATCAATGAAATTGTACAGGTTTAGGTAAACATTTAATTTTTTAATTGTTATTGTTTAAGTTTCGTTTTTCCGAAGGTTTATCAAAAGAGTTTACAATCTGAAATTGTATACGAAATGATTTTGAAATCAATAATTTTTTTTTATATTGAATTTATATCTTAAAGCTAAAGATTATCAATTTATATTTGCCGCTAATTTTCTTAAATTTAATTTTATTATTTTAGGTCATTTATTTTCTGTCATTGAGAATGTTTTATTTCACATTTTAATGGAATTATGAAGTGAATTAAGCGTTTGTAATGAGTTTACAAAACTATAAATAAAAGAAAATTTTTAAGATTGTTATGACATGGTTTTGACCTGATCGATCGTTATGATTATTTATTTTCACTTATATTTATAGTTAAATAAAATTTATTATACATTTTAATGTATAAATCATTGCAACAAATATGAAGTACGAAATTATTATGAATAATACCATTTTTAGGTATTTTCACCCGTTATCACAATCTTTAGTTACAATCCTGATCATGTTTTATTAGTCTTTTGATCCTATATATAGATCCTAACTCTATCTTTAGAAAACTAATTTTTTTTATAAACAAGATGTTTTGAAAACAACCTGCCAAAACTTCAAAATGATTCATCAGTTGATACAAATAAACAAAAAATTACATGACGGGGGAGGGTTTATTCCGAATCAATTAAGAGTTGAATCAATTAAAAGCTCAGCAATTAAGACTTGTTGAATGTACCTTAAAAAAATTTAAAATAATTTTTTTTAGCTTTTTGTCTTTAAAATCGTAACCAAAAGATTTTTGAAAGTTGATTAAAGTCTTCTTCCCAAACATTTTCAAATGTTATTGGACCATAAAATCAAATATTCGAACATTTTACTATTTTCTATTAAATAATTTACAAAATTTATTAAAAAGTTAACAAAATATACTAAAAAGCTAATTAAAAACACTGTTGTGGGAATTTGTCACACTTCCAAAATATCGATATTTGCAATCAAACATATTAAAAGTATTAATGAAACAAAATTTGACAGCAATTAAAATATTTTGCAAAATATCATTTAGGCTTTTCTATATATTAAAAAAAATATAACGTTATTAACATACATTTTTTTTAGTGTCGATTATTTCTCTCCTTTCTTCCAAAACTTTTAAAGAAAATGCCATCTCTATAGTTCGAACGTCATAGAAGTTATAATACAAACACTTTTAAAATTGGAATTGAATTAGAAATGATGCTTTCTATATTTACCATAGTGTAGACTACCTTACCATCTTTACTTAAATTTCTTTAATATCATTATTTGAAGTTAAATAGTTTTATTACTTTATTTAAACATTTTTGTGACTAAAATAAATTGAAATGTTTGACCCTATACATTGTCTATACACATACTTCAATCATTTGACTCTACTTTTTTATAAAGTTTCTCTCTTGAGTCTTTTGATTTTAATTGTATATTATTTTGAAGTATCGACTTTTTTGGCATGTCATAGTTTGCTGTTTTTTTTCTAAATTTGTAATTAATTATTATTTTTAACAAAATAAATTATTCTCAGAAATTTTCAAAAACCAGCATAATTTTCAACATTATATTTTTGACAGTTAACAATTTGATTGAAATCTACATTAATTGTTTGGTGACAAGCAAAATTAAAAAAAATAAAGATAATAATTAAATTATCAGTCAAAATTCAAATTCTGCATCTTAGACCAAAATTCCGAAACATTCAAAATATAAATAATTATTTCATTTGTAATACAATTTAGCGAATATCGTTTAAAAATACTTTTAGGGTTTTACCAAAGATATACAAATTATGTTGTATAGTCTTTGATTTTACTTAAAAAACTACTTTTTAGATTTATTTAAAAAAATTATTTACATAAAGTAAATAAATTAGTTATATACTTATAGTAAACATTATTTTTTAGTAAATCAAATTTATTTAGCAAAAATTAAATTTAATAATTTTAGTTTTAAAAAATTGCATGATGAATTTCAGTATAATTTTGCATACTACCATCAACTGGTGTCTGATTTACGACTCAATTATTACAAAAATTAACCAAGAAAACCGTATTCGTATAACCTACTCGACATTATTGTATTACAAAATTTATAGGGTTATGCTCAAGCCCATCGAAATGTTTGCAACGATGAACAAAAAATCGCTGCTGAATTCCGAATTCTATTCACGCGCTCCAATATGTAAATTTTATTTCGAATTTTTTTTTCTGTGTACTGGAGTCCATCGGAATGAAAAAGGAATAGAAATGGTCGAATTCAATATAATGGATTTCTTTCGATGCAAAAAGTCATTCGTAAGCATTGTTACAAGTATTTTATAATGCAAAATAATTGTTATTTTCAAAATGTAAAAATAAATTTTGTTAATATAGTTTTTTTTTATAAAATTTTAAAATACCTTTCTTAGAGATGGTGCATGCGGAAAAAATATTTTTAAATATTAATTTATTTTTAAAAATACTTTTTTAAATAAAAATATGTTTTCTTGACGTATTTTACTTTTTGAATTAATTCTTTGTACTGAGCAAACACAAAACAAATCTCTAAAATAATAATAATTGTTTTTCTTTAAAAAAGATAAAACAAAAAAAAAAAACATTTGAATGCACCTACCTAAATACATATCAACTTTACTAGATACAAATAATATTTTACGAAATATATGATTTTGACATCTGCAAATAGTGTTTACAGACGAATAGACTTCAGCATGTGAATTTTTTCGAATGCGAAATTGACTTTTCTATTCGAACAAAATTTCCGATGGACTTGAGCATAACCATATTATATTTTTAACTTCAAATAAACTTGTATTAATCTTATTAAGCTTATTAATCACGAATTACGTCACCATAGTTTTTTTTTTTACTTGTTTATTATTAAATGAACACAAACATTCCTCAAAAACAGAAAATAAAATTAATAAATAAAATAAAAAATTATTAATAGTAAAATGTAATAAAAAACGAAAATGATAAATAAATAAATAATTCTGTGATTGCAACCTTGATTGCAATCATGAATTCATGAATTTAATCAATTTTAAAAACCTGTCAAAGTGTTAATTGACATAAACTGTTATATAGCGTATAAAATATTTACGAAAAAATTTATTAACTATTTTCTTTTACTTTTTATATATATACATATATCGTATATTTACCTCTCTATATTCCCTCTTATTAAAGTAGGTACCTTCAATTAATGCGTGCGCACGTTTCCATTTCAAAAGATCGCTGACTGTCTGAATTATATTCTATACTAGTGTAGTGGAGTGGCTACAATTTTAATATCGTCTTGTTGTTATTATTATTGTTGTTGTTGTAAATTGTACGACTGACTGACCGTTGTAATTCTTATTGTCTCTTTACAATCGTGTTATATTAAACTTTTTTTTTTCTTTATATTATATTAAATATGAAGTGAAAAATATAAACAAAAAATAAAAAAATAACAATTTAATTTATTTTTAACAAATAAATTTGAATTGTCATTATATTCCATATTCCAGTTTGTACAATAATTTTATTCATTTACCAAAATATCAACATTATCAATATTGTGGGTGACATTACTTTATATGGCGGCATAATGTCTGATATAAAAAGAAAAAAAAAACAAACAAACTATTTCTACATACACGATTTATTTTATTGTAAATTTTATTATTGTAAAGTGTCATTAAACTCAATTAAATTGTTGAATATACAACCAACCGCTATATTAATAATAATTTATATATATGGAGTGTGAGAGTGAAGAGAGAATTTATTACGTAAATTATATTGTGTCAACAATTCAATTTAATTTGACAGACGATTTGGAGACTTTTTTTTTTTTTATTGTTTCTGTAGTGGATATAAAATGCAATAATTTTCAACGTATGCAATGGCGTTTAGCTTTCAAAAGAAATGTAATTTTGTTTGTTTGTTTTTGTTTTAATGATAAATAAAATTATAATGTAATTTTTATGAAACTTATATCCGTTTAGAAGTTTTTTTTTTTTTTTATAGTATCCAGGATAGTTAAATTAAGTTTTATAGTTATGAATGAAATTGAAAAAATAAATATTTATGAAGTACAATCAATTTATCTTATGAGTATGACAGTTGGCGTGGAAATAATTAAAATGTATAATTTATGTTGATAATGACATTTTCTGATATAGTAAAAACATTTAGATAAGTTTGTTATAATTCTTTTCCGTTGATCAAATTCTATTTAACTAAGATAATTGTTTGTAAAATATTGTTATAAAAATATTATTTAAAGAAAAAATAAATTTAAATTGAAAAAAATTAATATGTATAAATATAAAATATTAGCATATTGACCAGCACGCTTACAACAAAAGATAGGTGTGGTTTTCACCTAATTTCAAATTGACTACTTAAATGTCAACAATATCTAGTAATAAAAGTTATAATATCAACAAATTGATATTAAAGTTATAATATAAATAATTTCAATTATCGTACAATGACTCTAATTGTTGTAAGCGTATTACCTTCCCAGCCCCTCTCAAATCTGTTATGCATATTTTATCGAATTAGACTGAAAAAAAACGAAAAGCAGACTATTCAGAAAAAAAACATTGGAAAATCTTACAACTATGAAGGCTATTCGAATTATTAAGAATAAAAAAAATTTTTAAATAGAATAATTTACAAATTATTTAATATTCGAAAAACGTAAACAATTAGGTGTGAATTTTCTTACATTTATCATTAAAAAAAATATTCCATGAATTATAATAAGATTTATAATACAAATTGAATATATTTTATATACAGGGTGACCATTATTGACTAGTGGAACTTAGGTATATGATATAGGAAACAGGAGGTTTATTTTCATTCTTTACCCATTTGAAGAGTTTTTTTGCATCTCCTAAACAGTTTATACTAGATTGTGGAAAAATAATGAAGCTGTTTTTATGTTATAGTATTATCTAATTCGTTTTGCCAAACAGACTTTTATATATTTCTACAAAAATAATTATATAAATATTATCTTTCAAAGTGTAAAAATTTCAGTTTATGTTAATTCAGTAAGTTTTGTTGTCAATGTCAAATAATTCCTAATTTTTGCGTTAGAATAAATTTTTAATAATAGCTATAAAGCTATAAAATTTATTTATGTTATCGTTTTAAGAGTAAGTGTGTTGTTTTCCTATTAAGACTTATTTTTAACAATCGTACACAAGCCGTTTATGCTAGAGGTATGCTGAAAAAAGTATAGGTCAAAGTACAAAAAAAGATAAAAATACTCGGAAAGGTTGAAAAACTCTTTCAATACAAATTTTTATTGTCCAAGGATTATCATATACCGACCGAAGTTCTACCAGTCTAGAATGGTACACCCTGTATAATAAATGTTCCTTATTGAACGTGATCTCTTGTTTTATCTTAACTAGTTTTATTTTACCAGAAATTTAAAGCCATTATAGATACACATAGGTATATACCAGGCACGAAGCGTCCATATATTGAGTTGAATGAGTGCGTCCCCAAATAAAATATTATTTATTATTTTTTACAACTTAATATAATATAATATAAAATATATATTTAAGTTAATATAAAAATTACTCAACTACAAAAATTCAAATCGAATGAAAAAAAATTATATGCATAGAACATTATGTATGTATGTTTAGAAAATAACGCCTATATAAACATAATTATTTTCTATTACTATTATTCTTTCAATCATACAAACCAACAAGAGATATTCAACAACAACAAATTTCAAATATTTGAAAATAATGCCTATTTAAAATCATTATTCTCTTACCAATAAAGCTATAACAATTATACATTGCATAATTGTAATGACAAATTAAATATCATTCTCCTCATTTACAATACACTCAAACACACTATCTCTATTATTAGCAACAGCAACAAAATAATAAGAGAAGCGACAATAAAAAAAATCAAAAGAAAAAAAATTTATTGAGTTGCTGATATTCATTCCAAATCTACCTGTTATAATTAGAAAATATCTGATAGAAAATAGATTATCTAGGGAAACAACAACAAAATAACGCATGACAGAAAATTAAATTACAAACAAAGAAAGTAGCAAGGAATGAATTAATTTTGTGCATGATTGTGATTGTTGACTTAAATGAGAATTAATATTTATATGAATAATGTATGTAGTTTTGGGGTAGAGTAGTATTGATTTGTGTTAAGTATTTCTGTAGTTTTTTGTTATTGAATGCTACGTTGTTTATTTTCAGCCATAATTTTGTTTTATGCAGTTTTGAAACAATTAATTTGTTAACAAATTTAAAAATTTTAAACATTGTTTTATAATTATAATAGAAAATTGTAATTGTGTTAAAGCTTAAGAAAAAATCATTTTCTGCTAGAAGTTTTGAGGAAAAACTATTAATTGTTAAGGATGGTAAACCAATGTTTGATCTACTAATAACAACAACAATAAAACGGTGTAATCAGCATTTTTTAATAAAATCTTATAATTCGTGTATACGTTGTATTTTCCAACATTAATATGGAAAATTCATATTCACACTTTTTTTACATTGCTTTCTCAACATCAGAACATAAATTAAAGTTATATTTTCAGATTAAAATTTTGATAACAAAAACAGTATTTGCGAAATATTAACATTTTTAATTGAAACAAAATTAAACAACTCTTTTAATGAATAGTCTAAGTTTTATTAATTGATAATAACATTTCCTCTATAACAACTATTTCAGTTGAGCGATCGTTTTTCTGCCTAAACAGAATTAAATTTACTTTGAGAAATAGATATGAACAGTTTTAACTGTCGAATTTGACAAAAATTTCAATAGAAAAGGAAAGCCAAAGCAAACTGATGTTTCCTTTTATAGTGCTTCCCCAGTTGAAAATTCCACAACCCTGTCACTGGTGTATACCCATTGAATTTTTAAGAATATGTTAGAATTGTAAAATAAATTTGTAACTGAAATACAAATCATATAATTTTATACTTTAATAAAAAAGAATTAATAAAGTTATTTAATCGCAAATGCAATAAACAATAAAGTCCCATTTGACTAAGTTTAAGTATGTCAATTAATGAAAATTTTTTTTTCATTTATGCAACTTAATTTTAAGAGATGTGGCAAGTATTATTTTGACTTTTAAAAGGGTAGCTTATTTTTATTTAGGTAATCATAATTATTTTCTTCGCAACAATCGTTTTTACGCACTCAAAGTATTTTTGGGAATTTAATCCGATATTAATTGTTACATACATTCTCATTTAATGTATGTGACATACCAATTAAGCCAACTCAAGTATAGGTAAGCTTTCAAAAAATTGCGCTAATCTTACTTTTGGATCTCAATGACATTTGATATCAGTATAACTGATCTGATTTGATCTCAATATAACGACATCAATAAACTGTATATGGTAATTATAATGCTGTAGAACTACATGTTATGTAAATGTCAAATTTCCTGACGTAGCTATTTGTCAAAGCATATGTCAAACCCATAATAATGATGTCAAACTCATGTACGCTCTTATGGTTTTATATATAATCAACTACCCGTACTTAAGTTAACTTAAATTTCAGATTCGTTAAAAAAAATTTATTTTTCGTTCAATTTAAGCGTACGTACGATTCAGTTCGTAGATTACTTAAGTAAAATGACAATTGAATTTGAATGAATTTTGGATAAAAATCAAAAAAATATTTCTTAGAAAAACAACAACAAAAACTAATTACATAATATGTCATTCGGTGTGAATGAAATTTAATATAATCATTTTTTTAATGAAAATTTATCGAATTGTCAGATTCAACTTAATTCCTACATACGTCGATTGTGAGCAAATATATTTTCCATATACGGTATATCTCATTCTCATATGACATGACATATATGCGAATCTTTGGGTGTTTTCGTTTATTCATTCTAAAGAAGGAATGGAAAGAATAGAATACTTGATGACGTCTCGATAGAATATTCCGAACAAATAGAATAAACGAACAAAATAAAATAAAAAGAATAAACATCAGAAATTGTCATTGTTTATTTTTTTATTTATTTATTAATTTTTGTGAACAAAATTTTTACTATTTTTTAATTTGTGTAAATTAGTTAATATAAGTTTGAAAAAAAGAACAATAAAAACTTTTTAAAAAAATTTATTTTCTGAATAATAAATACAACTACTAATTTTATAAAAACATTAATATTTATACAACTATTCATAATATTATATTTGTTTTCAAAAACATTTTTTTAATTAACCAATATTTTCCATTTTTTAAATTAAAATAAAATATAGGTAATCAAATTGTTATTACTGTATAAAATGATAGAGTGAACTGTTATTCCGTAATTTTATTCTGTTTATTCCAACTCTGAGATGGAACAAAAAGAATACGTTCGGAATATACGGAATAAATAAAAAAAAAATACAGAACAGAATATTTGGAATATTCCGAATGAATAAAAAACGCTTTTTGACATATTCTAAATATTCCGAATATTCGGAATGAATAAACGAAAACAACCTTTGTCATTATAGGTAGCGTATTAGTTATACCTGTACAAAATAAACATACAAGCTATACAGTCAAATTGTGAGACGAAACAAGTTTGAATACATCAGGTACTGCAGTTTCAACATGTATTGGTCTCGTTTGAAGTAAGTACACTAAAATAATGATGTACACACTAAAACAGTAGTATAGACTCAACATTTCTTTGTACTTTTCTAATTTATCTAATTTTAAAATTTCAAAATATGTACAATACGTTGCAACCGAATAAATTGAGTAATGTGAATTATTGCATAACTGTAATATATAATATTAGGATCTACCGATATTGGCCATTATACCTAAAAATTTATTGAAAGAACCTATAATTTTTATAAAATAAAACGTTTACTATAAAATTCTGAAATTTCAAATTTAAAAACACAAATAAAGAAAAATCGATATTAAAATTGAAAAAATTGATTAAAGAAATCAATACCTTTATTTGACTTACAATATAATGTATATATATAATATATAAGTATGTTTCAAATTCTTATTAATTATTATCACTCATTTTATAAATTTTTAAAAAATAATATTATTTACATTCTTATTCAAAAATCTTTCATATTATGTCATAATGTATTATAATGTAAGAAATTAATTTAGTCTTGCTGCTTTCATTGCAGCTAAAACTTTATTTTTATTCTTTTTAATTTTAGCTAATCTCTTCTCTAATTTCATTTTATATAAAATCGTTCGTGCTGTATTGTCAACTTCAGTTAATACAAAATCAATTTCATCTAAATTCGATTGATTTTCAGAATATATTGGATATTTTTCTGAGTAGGATTCTGTTGTTGTTGTTGTTACTGCTAAATAATTTTCATTATGTCCATTATTCGTGGCCATCATCAGCGGTGAATCTTTTTCAGTTGCTTTAATTACTAATTTATTAGTTAAATCAATTTTTGCTTTAAATAATTTTAAAACACTTGTACATTGATTTCGTAGAATTTCTTTATATAAATAAACTGAATAAAATAATGAATGTGATTTGGCATGTTTTTTGCGTGTTTCTTCAATTTTATTTTGTAATTCAGCAGATGTTAAATTTTCATATTCTTTATACGATGTTGTGTCTTTGATCACCATATTTTTTTTTGTTTATATTTATTTAATTAATTTAATTAAAATATTTAATATTTTTGTTTTTCTTGTAAATAAATTTGCAAATATTTAAAATTATTTTTTGGCTAACAAAGACACTTCTTCGTCTGACACCTAATTGAGAATAATGATGTACTTAGAAATTACAGTTAGATTTATATATCCCAAATCCTTTTGTTTTTCGTTTTTACAATCAACTTAAATACAATAGACGCATTTAAATTTATTTTTTTTCTATACTCAGTAATATTAAATTCTACCTGTCTGTTATGTAATTACAACATATTACACTTACCTAGGTACCCCTTGAAATGCTAAAGTGTTAAGAACTTAATTTTTATTACCTGTACTCAAATTAAATTTTATTAAACTGGAAATTTGTTATTTGACTCCGATTCGTGATAAATTTCAATATTACATTGACCTATAAAATATTGTTGTAAATTGATGTAACTGTTTTAAAATAGAACACCTGTTTTTACTATACCTGTTTAGAATTTTTATATTTTTCCAAGTTATATTATCCTTAATATAAATTAATTAAATTTGCAAATTTGTTAAATAACATGTTGGAAAAAATGACAGCGTTGGTGTCATGAAATTTTTATTTTTATTGCATTTCTCTGAAATAAAACTAATTTCTAACCTCAATTTTTAAAATAATTTCATAGCATCATTCATTTTTATGCATAATTAATATTATTGTTTTTTTATGATTGTTATCAAACTTGTATTTTGAAAATTTACTTCATTTTATATAATATAGGTTATGAAATTTATTATTTTACTAAATATTGTTGCTGTTCTATGAAACTAAAAAAATTTATTTCAATCTAGTAACAACCATGTTTGTTTTTTGACATTGGAATGAATCATATTTTAACCAGTTTTTTTTTTTTGTCTTTTATTTGCATTATTTTGTTAATTCATCACTATTGTTATAAGAAATATATAAAAAAAAAAAAAAAAACTAGTTAAAATGAAAAAACCGTTATTTCCGCGTAATATTCACATTTGACATTGGCATGATGTCGGCATAGTCATTAATACTACGAACAACATCAAATTTTGGTAATTTTAATCAAACCGCGAATATTAATTGTTATTTTATTCAAATATTAAATTTTTATTTATTCTTTTTAATAAATTTATTAAAGTTTTAATTTTTCTATTTTGAATATTTTAGAATAAAATCAAATTTAATTTTTTCTTTTGTCTGAAAATATTAATAAATAAAACGGCGGCTGTCAATATTTTATTATAATAAAAATTTTATTCCATTTTTTGTTTCGGTTTCGGTTTATTTTTATTTTGTTTTGTTTTTTGTCTCTCTTTTTGCTCATTTTCAAAGTGGTTTGGTGATCCTCAAAGCGTGTGTCTGTCAATCAAAAAATAACAAAGCAAAAAATATTTTATTTTAAATTTTTTATTATGAATTTTAATTAATATATATAAACAAAATAAATAAATTAATTGAGTTGCGATTAAAATTGATTTATTTATTTTAATTAATTTTATTAGTTTTTTTTTTTATATATATATTACTTAATAATTGATTATAATCGTACATAATGATAAAAATAAAAAACAATTTAATTAAATAAAAATTGTGATGATCAATTAAAAACAATTAAACAATTTGTATATTTAAAAATGATGAGAGACCTGTAAAAATCGGTTCAGTGAATTAACGCTTTTGAACAAAAATGTGAAATAAAATCCCAATATTAGCCTAAAACAATTAAATCACATGTGTTGGGGGGGGGGGGGGGGGGGGTGATTCATTTCATTATGTAATAATTAATAACCCATAAAGTAATGAGAAATATGAAATCATTCCCCAAAAACATCTGTATTGAAACAGATTTTGAATAACGGGAATACTTGATTTCTAAAATGAATATTACTTAAAAAAGGTAAAATTACAGCTTAGAATTCTGAAATAGCAAAATATTTTCGATACAGTTACATTTGTTCTGATTTTTCTTATGAATCATATGTAGATCAGTTTCTAATCTTGTTATTATACTGTCCCACTTGTTAAAATTAATCGATCACTTGAAGTTTTTTTGACATGGGATTTCCATCAGGGATTTTCTACTATACTCTAAAATTTCTCCAGTCATTTTATTTAATTAATTTTATTGGTTTTAAGCGAACTTTGATAAAATACGTTATTAAAATTTACCCGCCCGCCCGAAGTTCGCATATTATGGAATATAATTAAAAAATGTAAATTTTTTTTTCACTCTCCACTTATTCTTCTTCAATCGTGTGTTCGTGTTCTTTTTCCGAGATACCGTATTTGAAAAACTAGTCTTAAGCTGGATTTTCATTGAGCAATATTTAGAATTTAAAAAATTTTATTGGCTCTAAAAAGGGAGATAGCTTATTGAATTTTTGTGTGAGAAAAAAATAGACCGCTGCAAAGAATTCTCTAAATTTCTATTTGGGAAATTTATTTTCTACACAAAAAAACAACAATTCTACCGTCAAAACTATCTGTTGAAAAAAATTATTTTTTTTCATATAAATTTCTCAAAAAATTGCTAAAAACAGTGTTGCCGACATAAAGAAACTATCTCTGATATTTTAAAAATATACTTTATCAAAGTATAATATCCCAAATTTTTTGAAAATATCCCCAATTTTTGTGAAAATATCCCCGATAAATGATATTTTCTGTTCTTGTCGTACGCATTGATAATATCTCATATAAAATAATGTTGCAATTTCATGTTGCATCTCCCTTTTTAGAGCCGATAAAATTTTTAAGATTTTAAATATTGATGAATGAAAATCGAGCTTTAGTAGAACGTTTTAATATCAGTCTTATCGCTCTTTTTTTTGTAGAATTTAAAGTCTTTCTCTTTATTGTTTACTGTACAAAGATTGGAATGATTCTACTCGTAATGAGATAAAATAATACAACTGTGTTGACCGATTCTCATTATTTATACCTAGTCAGTGTTTTTGATATTTCTAATCTTAGGACATTTTTTTTTATACCGAAATTAAGCTTATTTTCAATTCGTTCTTCCCTAATTAATTGGAGCAATTTGTTTTTTTTTTATTAATTACATGATAAAAATACCAGATTTTTCTGTATTTGATTGTTTTTTTATTTTTCATTATTCTAAGGACTTTAACGTTTGATTTTACTTGCATAGTATATTAAAATGGCAGCCGATGATTGCATAACACAACAAATACCAACTATTCATTGATAATTAATTCCCTTCTATTAATTAACGCTCTTGTTTTTGAAACCTTGCGAAAGTGATTATATTACTGAACGTAGACTACTTCGTAAATTAAAATTTTCCAAAATTGAATAAAATATTCATAAATAAATTATTAATAATCAAAATAAAATCTGCTTTTCAATATATGGTCAGAGAAATAAGGTTAAGTTACAAAACACCTTCAATTCAAATTTTTACAATTATTAAAATTTTTACAAAATTTCATAAAAATGGAAAGTTGTAAAGTATCTATCTATCTAATAACGGTTAATTTAATAATTTAAAAAACGATTTAATAAAGTAGGTTTATAGAAATGTCAAAAAATTTTCATTTCCAAAATATCAAAATACACCAACACATGAATTCCAATAAAATATTAATAAATTATTTAATTATAGTTAGTTTTTTATTTTTTATTTTTTTTTAAATCTATCTTAACACTATTTAAATTATATTTTAAATGACTCAATACTGTATTAAAATGACATATAGCATGATAGTATTTAATTAAAAATGCAAATTTAAATGATTTAAAATAATATAATATACATATGTATGTATATATATGCATGTATAAATGAAATAAAAACATAAAATAATAATAAAAATATTTTTTTCAACTCGGCAACACACAGAAAATTTTAAATTTCACTTAATTAAATCACATTTTCAAAAAAAATTTAACAATTTTCAAAAATTTCAATTCCAGAACTTTATTAAATTAATTTAATAAAATATCAAATATAATTAATTTATTCAAAAAAAATAAAATGAAAATTTTTCAAATATTCTGAACGCAACCCACATACATAATATGATTTGTGATTTTATAATTTTCTTATACTCTTATAATTATACATAATATATAGACACTAAAGGGTTAATAGAAGTTTTATGAATTAAATTTTATTTATGTTTATCTGATCTATCTATTTTTATGAATCTAATTACATATGAATAGGGTCGGATTGAATAAGTTTTGGTTATTGAGGCATATTTGAAAAATTTATTTAGTATATTGAAGTCATATTGGTAAATATTTGTTGTTTTTCTGTTCATTGGTTTTGAGTTTGGCCTGATTTATTTAATTATATAAAATAAATAAATTCATTTTTAATGGTTGTGATAACAAAAATAAATTTAAAAAGACCGGAATACAAGATTTGTATAGTCTAGAAGATTCTGAACGAATTAATTTTTCAAAAATCTGGTCATTTATTCTAAAACATATAGGTTGTCAATACTGATTAAAATATATCATTTATTCTATAAAAATTAATCATAGCTGTTATAAAACTTTATACTACTTTATACTTGATCAACAAATCGAACAAATTAACAAATTGATCAAATCGAACAAATTTCTTGATTTTCTGGGATATGATCGTCAAATTTTCTGTAATCATTTGTTTTCATTAAAGCTTAATTCAATTAGAACAAATGATGGAAAACAAAATTGGAGAAAAACTTTCTGGTTTTGTAATTGGACATGACGTTGCATACGCAAATAACTTTGAAAGCCAGAATTTTGCTTACAAATACGATCATTCACGATGTAAAAACGAAGAAAATATTTAACGGTATAACTTTACAGTATAAAAAAGATTCAAACACTTTAATGCTAAATCCCCCAGTAATTATAACGAATAGACTCCTTGAATCAAATCTTGGTAAAGTAGAGCTGATAACCTTCATTTTTAATCTTCATTAAAATGGTCTGAATCTGTTGTTCTGGTTTAATATATATATCGACCCGACTGCGAAATAATTTAACTTCTATACTTAAAGTCGAAATACAAGTAAATTCGAATAATTTTTCGTTAATCAGTTCTACCCTAAATCAAGTTATTTCTTTGTTTTATATTATTAGGGCTTTCTTGTGACTGCAAGAGACAAAAGCAATTATAGAAATATTATCAAAGAAGCTAAAATCTATCAAGAAATGTTATATGATGATGATGATTTGCTTTGTTTTTTCTATAAATTTGTACAATATTTGGCTCTATATACTCATATGGAAACAAGTGACTCTTATTAGCTGTTTTTATATGAACTAGGGAAGTCCCTTTATAGCCAATATCAGTAAAATGGCAGTAAAATGCAATATAACGATGTGGCAAGGATGTGTTTAAATTTCCTGGGACATAGATTTTGTCTCTTCTACTAGCTAGACGATAGGTAATACGAACACACTCAGTAGCAGTATTTAAAAATAAATAGTAGCAGACTAATCAGCTACTCTGTGAAAATAATAATTAAAAGAAACTGAAGTACCGTTTTAGATATATAATACCTGGGCTATGAGTGAAAAATATAATCATGCTCTAGTTACAGGTCATTCATTTTATACTATTCATTAGATCCTAATTATATTTTGTTTTGGATTTTGATTAGGTTAACGTTTTCGGCTATTACTGTTATTTGCAATCAACAAGATAGTGTTGTTAAAATATTTAAGGTGTAAATGTGATCTTATTTCGTATTTTTCAGTTCAGTTTGTTATATCTTCTTTTAATATTTTCAACTGTGAGTCATACTGAGCCTGTTATTAATCCTAATATTTTGGATAATATGATCGATATAATATTGCAATATTAAAATTGATGATGTTGTAAGTTACTAGCGTTATTTAAATAACTACAAAAATGTGAAAAATTCCAATAATAACAACTATTACAATTTCAGAAATTGATCTTGATATTGTTCTAATGAATATGATATCATTAGACATGAAACCTAAATAATTCTCTTAATATACATCAGGATCGACTCTGGATATTCTGAATGAACCTAGCAATTTGCATTTTAATTTAACATGCAAAAGTAGCCGCTTACAAAAAATTCTATTTAAACTCTTATTTTGAAACCGGTTCATTTCAAACTGAACTTGACTATAATAAAAAATAAATCTTAAAAATAAATTTTGCTTATCAATTTTTATAAAGGTGAGGTGTATCATTCATTACTATAGATAGATAGCGGTTGTCGGTATATAAAAAAAAAAAAAAAACGAAACAAAAACAAAATTGTTTTTGTTTTTAAAGAAATTTGATATGATCGCGGTTTTCAGTTTTTCTTATTTTCTTATTTCTCTATTTTTGTTTCTTTATTTCAGATAATATAAGATGACATAAATTAGTAGATAATAAATTTGATCAATGAACATTAAATAAAAGTAAATATGTATAAAATAAAAGAAAATGATCTTTAAAAATTGATTAAAATTTGATAAAAATAGTAAGAAAATTCAATTTAAAAAAATTACAAATGAAGAATGCTGGAGGTTCATTGATTCATGATTTCAAATTGATCTAGTAAATCTTTGTTTTCTATTTTTGTATACCATTATATGATACGGGTATTTTAATTATTTTCAAAATAAGAATAATAGTTATCTAAATATGATAATATTTGTAAGAAAATAAGTCAAGAATTTTGTTTTATATTTTTCTTTTTAACTGTGACACTTCATATCATCATGATTTATGATTTTGAACGGAAAAGGAAATTAAAGTAGGTCTCAATTTTATTTTAAAATCAAATGATTTATTTGTTTAAAACGTTTGAAATTTATATGATATGCTTATGATAGTGGTTAATACATAAAATTATATTAAAAAATAATAGGCTGATATTTAAAAAGTTAAATTATTTTTTTAAATCTAAGTCAAATAAAAATAGTAAAATTTTATTGCATTTTTAAATTTAAACTAGTGGTCCACTGTGCAATTGCACAGAATTGATTTTATTTAAAAATTTCTTTATTAACACTTCAGGATACCTTTATGTTAATATATCAAGATATGATACGTTAACAGGTGATTAATCCGACTCCATTTTGTTTCGTTTATACAGATCGTATATCGGTTGTGACCCCATCCCGTAATTGTGGGTGAAAATAAATGAGAACTACAATTTAATTATAATGAATTAAATTTAATAAAAATGGAAAATATATTTATGCATCAGATTAACAATAAGGAATGAACATTTATATCACTTGGGCCCACTTTTTATTATCATCTCAACAAATGACGTAGATAATGATAAATAAAAATGTGAAAATTTCAAATTATTTTGGAGACATGGTAATATACAAAATAATTACTGCATATATGTTAATATAGTTATCTGTAATTTACAAGGAGATCTAAAGTCCATTTTGAATTTGTGTTAGGATAGTAATCTTATTTTGAATACATATAAGTGTGCCGTTATATGAGCTACTACTCTATTGCGAAAAAGTTGACCCATACTTCAGTACTGGCATAATTTCTCATTTTTTTCTTATTTTCCCATAAAATATCAGTAGATGCGATTAAAGCTGTGTTTTTTTAATGATCCGGATCTATATAGATCAAAGAGCTTTTTTGAATTTCATACAAATCGCTAATCCAACTTTTTATCGGGATCTCTATACATATTATGGGAAATTTATAAATTTCCCTTTTTTTGACAATAATATTTGACAAACTAAAACGTCAAAGTAAATTGTTTATTCTTATTGTTTATTGCTAAATCAAAATGCTTACATTTTATTTAAATAAATGTAATTTCAAATAAATTAAATAAGCTGAATTTTGATTTCGGGAACATAAAAAAAATAAAAAAAAACATTAATCGTAATGTGGCGTGTAATGTAAGTGTAATTATTTTTAGTATATTTTTACCAGCTGAAAAAGGTAAATTAGGTAAATTCAAAAAATGCATCATTATAAAATTTCATGATGCAAAAAATTCATTGCGGAAATTACTATTCATTTAAATTCAATAAAATTGATTAGTTATTTATTAAATTAATTCAATTATTAAACTTTAATTAGCAAATGCATCAGGAAATTAGTTTTATCATGATGCGAGATGCTGATGCATATATGAATTTACCTATTGAATATACAATAAAAAATTTAACAATTACAATTGAATTTTTGTGGATCCAGTGAACAGTTAAATAATCTATTAAAGACATGTGACTTTTCACCAAAAAACCATAGAATGTACCATCATAAAATCAATTATAAATACATTAACATAAAATACAAATCAGAAATGTAAAAATGTATAATGTAAATCAGTTATAAGAGTAATAAAGTTTATTTCCATAACGTACATAGTTTCTTAAACATAATAATTTAATATACTGTACTGAGTTAAAATTTAAATTTACAGCTTGTATTTAAGTTTATTTTCAGCTGTGACTGACAACTATAGTAATAAAAAAAGATAAAAACTACTATAGTGAAAAAAGATTTATTTTATACTACAGAGAAGATTTAGGTTTTATTAAGCTATTTATAATTCTTTCGATGGTCTAAGGAATTCGACGACCCTGATAAGTGCAGCTTACACCTTAAAATACCTATTTATGTACATGTCTTATGAGGACAAGAAAATGAAAAGGAATTGTAACTAGAACTACTGTAACTAACCCATCAAGATCTAACACCATTAAGTAATTTGGAATAAATAGCTCACTAGTTTTATTTCTTTTTGTTTTTTGCCTATTTTTTTTATTGTAAATATTTTATCCTTTATTCTTTTTTATACAAAACTTACTAAAAAATCTATTTTGAATTGTAATTAAGCTTCAAAATTGAAGTTTTGATTATATCAAAAAAATATTTCCCTAGTCGTTTTTTTAATGATCTGAGGTCTATATAGATCCGGATCATTAAAAAGACACAGCTATAAAATCAAATCTTTTACAGATAGTAATTACCTATAAGACTTTTTTTTATTGTGATGATAAGTTTCAAGATGGGCCAACTTTTTTGCAATAGAGTAGTATAAACGACATTTTTTGTTAGGGATTACTTCTTGAGTGACAAAGTTATTAACAAAGTCATACTTTTTAAAGATTATGGAGTATTGTTTGATGATAATTTATTATTCATTCAGCGCATTATTGAAAGCATCAATAAAGTGAATTAAAGCGAAGGGGAAAAAAATGGTGTGAAAAGTTTGATGACCCTTAAATTTTGAAATCTCTATTCATACTAATTGTTTATCCTAATTTAGAGTATGTAAACCAACTAAGATCCCCTCATCATGCTTGCCACGTTAATAAAATTGAATTTCCTATATAAAATTTGTTATTTGAAATCTAAATTGGAATAATTCAATTTTTTACAATTTAGAGAGATAAATTAAAGCTATACTACTGGACTTGAAAGCATTGGAAATTCGGAGAATAAATTGCAGAACTTTATTTTAGAAGTAAAAAATTAACACATAATAATTCACCTAACGTTAAAAATTTAATAAGAACCTATTTTAATATCAGAATTTGTTTTGGTAGTAGTAATATTTTTAATCTTATATTCCATAGACCTAATTATGATAAATATGAACTAATTAATAGATTTAATGGAATCCAAGTGATTGTAAAAAAAAACATAAGAACAAATATTAAACAAATATTGTCTCAACTATTGTAAATATGTTGCGATACATGAGTTGACATAATTACTATTCAATATATATATATATATATATATATATATGGATGTTTGTTTTGGCTTGTATAATATAAGATTGAAAAAAATAATTTTAATTTAAAATTATAATATTTATTAATTTTTTCTTTTATTTCTTTTACAGGTAAGTGCACTTAAGGATTCACTTTTAAGGATAATATACAAAATAAAAGGATTTATATAATCAAAATTATGATTTTTATATAATATTATTTTGCCATGAAAGTGAGTTTTAAATTCAAATTTGTTAAAGAAAAATTTATTTTTGTTATTGTACAGGGTGATTCAGTAAAATTTATACGATGTTCTTAGAAAATTAAAAACTTAAAAAAATTAAATTTAAATTTACGAATTGGCTTACATTATATTATATTTATATTATTTGAACTTGTATAAACTTAAGCACTTTAAAATAAATTATAAGCACTCTATACGAGCTTCGTTAACTCTTTTTGAGAGGTTGAATAAATAAATAAATAAATTATACATGATTTATAGTATGTATAATAGTATAGTAGTTAGTTATATAGTAATACACAATATGTATCACAATGGACCTCATCGGCCTAAGTGTGTCGGCGTACTGTCGGCAGCCACTGCTACCTATATAGTAATAGTATTAGTTAAATTTCTTCTTAATACCATTCCACCTTAGATTTACTCGTGTTATTTAATTTACTAATGTATGATATGTTTGATGTGTAATAGATTTGTCCAATATCCTAATATATTTTTGTTTCGAAACAACTAATTTTTGAACCTGCCATTGATATCAATCATAATATATATATATATTAATACTTTAATTTTGTATAATTATATCATTTTACGTAATACCTGTATTTAGTTATGGTCCTTCACATATTACCTGCACCAGCAATCCTTTTACCTATATTAGTTTTCTAATTTATAAATAATTCTGGCTAGTCAATCTGTGGTTATTATATTATATCATATTACAATACCTACACATAATAGGTATGCATAATAATGACTAAATTATTCCAGTTCTTTTTTTTTTTGTTTTGATCGCTTGTATCCGAAACAATAATAACTCATCTTTTCAATTTTTGATAGGGTTTTGTTTTAATTACAAAGATTTCAAGTTCAGTTTATTTTGTTGTCGAACAGAAAAAATTAAACAGTTGTGTACTTGATAGCACCCTGCCAGAAAGAAATCATTTGTATTGGTAAGATTAAATAACACTTTAAATCAATGTGTTACAGTTTAATGCGTAAGATTTGATTTTAAATTACTTTAAATTAAATTTGAAATTGCTTCAGATCTTACTTCAAAAATTATTAAAAAAATAGGTTAGCTACATAAATATTCATCTACTTAAATGCTTGATGATACTTAAATGCGTTATGTTACGTAGTAACTTTAATTTAGCAATTACATTTGGCCTCTTAACCTTGAATTTGCTATTACATCAAAAACAAAAACATTGAAGCAATCTATTCAGTTCAGAAACAATCATAGTCAACACAAAAGCAATCAAAGCTTCACACAAAATCAATATAAACTTCACACAGAAGCACTCGTAGATAACCTAGAAGGGTTGACTAAAATTTGATAAGACACATCTATCCAGACCCGAACATATTTCAAAATTGTTACCATTAAAATAACTGTATATGAGCACATTGGTGCGAGTTACAACTAAACCGTGTTATAAACCGTACCGTACCGAATCTGATTTTTTAGGACATGGTAGAAGTCAAATAGATGACTAAACTGGCCTACATCTCTATTCCATTCTGTTTATTTTATAAAACAATACAGATCCAGGTATGCCGGATAACTAGACAATTTTGCTGTTTTAACTATTAACAATCTATGCGACAAATTTTGATTAGGTGGTTTTAAAACTTATTTCTTCTGACTACCTCTTACAGGCTCAAATTTTTCTATATTTTTTCAATATTTTTCTCCAACCTTGATTAAATAACATCTTCTAAAATTACTTTTATTAATCAAATCTACCACGAAAAAATAAAATCAATTTAAAATAATTAACTAATTTAAAAAAATTACTATATATGTATGTATAGTTAAAAATCAATTAATAAAGTGTAAAATAGAAATCATTATTATTTGAATTTCCAACCAATAAAATTTCCACACAATATAAAAAATTTATAATAAACAAGGTGCTCATTTAATACAAACCACAACAAATTAGATCTGATTAACATTCCGATGATGTAAAAAAAAAAAAAAACAATCCCAAAACCCCAAAACATTTTTAATTCAATTCAAAACTAAATATCTAACCGCAAAAAATTAAATCTAAGTTAAAAAAAATAAAAAAAAATAAAAAATAGTTACAACAATATAAAAAAAAAATTAAAAATTTAATTTTAAATTTTTGTCAATTTAAAATTGGACATTTCTGGTATTTAAACAGTCACTAACTAACCACTTCTTTAATTGCTTCTGAACATGAAACCAACCGATTTCCAATTAAAATAATGACGAAAAAAAAAGAAAAATAAAAAAAAATTACATCGATCGGATACCAAAAACATAGAAAGAGGAAGTTATCATTAAAATTATTTTAGTTAAAGTCACGATCTCGAATATATTCTATTTTTATATCTCTTCCTCTGAACACATTATAAATTGCTACTATATACGAGAATATAGAGGATGGATACGTATTATTCAAATAGACATAATGCCCATTTGCAATGGCAATTCAATAAATCATTTATACTAATTGAATTTTGCTTAAATGTTTGTTACACGTTGATTTTAGATGGCCCCAAACATAATATCCATCAGCCATTAATCAAGAAATCGTTTTCTACAAAATGGACTTAGCTTAAGCTTAAGTGTTTGTTACACGTTGATTTTAAATGGCCCCAGCCATAATATCCACTAGCTATTAATCAACAAATCGTTTTCTACTACTTGGATTTCGTTTATGTGTTCGTTACACGTTGATTTCAGATGCCGCAGTTTCTTCATAGACACAATAAACCACATCTCAATTTATTCAATGTCATTTGTAATGAGGACTTAAAATCAAATAAAATTTACCGAATATTAGGTTTATTGTAAACGTTTCCGAAGAGAAAAGTCATTGATCACCTTGTTATATGTTTCTAAAGGTTTCAGTAAGGCTTTTAATCAAAGTTAACTTTACATCAGTTTATCAAAGCAAAATGGTTAAATTAACGACATCGTTTATCCTTGAAATGCCATCAGTGAAGCATATGGTGAAAATATATTCTTCTCTGAATTAAATAGGGGATACTGGAGGATGTCTACATGTTAATTATTGATTCCGCATAACTCAGATTTTGTAGCTCTGAGACTGAGCTTCAGTTTCTTGGAATAATTATTTTTACAAACTAGTCGATTAATCTACAATTGCTATTCTATATTTATTGTCATTTGACCTGTCACTTTGGTATAGAATAAACGATGTTTTATCTTCCAGGGAATTTGAGCGTTGGTGCTGAACCTGGTTGATGTCTGTTTGCCACATCCAATTATTACATTGTTCATAATAGCGCCTATTACTACAAACATTTGTTTACAAACATTCCGTTACATTTGTTTTCAACTCAATCGAATGGTAATTTGATATTATACAAAACGCTAGTTGTTCAACTAATCGGTAAAATGTATCTGTCAACATTAAAAACATTTTCCTGGTACCAGTCAGCTGTTTATGAATTTATCAATATTACTAAACAAATAAAGGTCGTTTCGACAACATTTTCAAAAATACCAAAAAACTTTCCCGATTAATTTTAGAAGCGCACATTTCCAGTAAAACCAACAATATTCGATTAAAAACTGAAACAACATTTTCAATAATTAAAACACATGTCTTTGGATCTAATTTCATTGAATATTATTTCATACCACCCATTTATCCAATTGTGTTCAGATTTAGCATGAACATTGTAATAAGATAAAATGAAAAACGAAAATTATTTCAATATGGAATCTTATTGTTAGTACCTAATGAACTATACACAGAACACATATTTGATCCAGTTACATTACCTAATTTTCTATCTTGTATTCTCTTATACTATAAAAATGAGTTTGATGAAAAAACTGCCCAATTGAGATAATAAAAATTGTAATACAACCAATTCTATGTGAACACATGAGTACAATATGTATTCAAATCTGAGATTCAACAAAAACAAAAACAAACAAAACTATTGTAGAGGCAATATACGTACGATCAATCATTACATTGTTTATACAAAATAAAAAATAAAATACCTGATTAACCGCAATGGGACTTAAACAATACCAAAAAAAAAAATCAACAAAAATCGAACTTTGTCATGAGATCAATGTATATATACACATATGTATGTATGATTTAAATTAAATTTATATACAACATACACCTATGTATACAACGAAGGGTCATCAGAGAGAATATGGTAATGGAATTGATATCAAGATTCAATTGTTTTTGTTTTTTTTTTTTTTGGTTTGTAACCCAAAGAATAGTTGTTAAACTAATAGTAGGACATCAAATAAAACACAATATTTTATAGATAAATATCTTGTAGATATCCATTTATGGTGGATATTATACATCCCATATGAATGCATTATAGGTTGTGCCAAAGTATACATAATGAAAGAAAAAATAAAAATGTTTAATAATGTTTTACAATATATGGATTTGAGAGACTCTATTGTGGAGTTCATTATAACCTTAAAATGATTGTGTTACAATAATTTTTTACCTGTAAATATTATTGAATAGATCCCAAAACATCACATCAAATGATTATCATGTTAATATGTGAACAATTGTTGTTGGAATGTTATTTGACAACTTAGTTTTTTTTTTTTGTTTTTTTTTTTTAATGTTATTTAAAATTTCATTGAATGCCTAAAGATTGGATCCACAATTTGGATGTTAATAAATAAAAAAAATTAAAAAAATTAAGTCTTGGCGATCGATATGGGATACAAAGTAGTAATGTTATTTTACTGCAATTTACTGCAAAGGTTCGATTGTTCAAATTTTTTTTCGATAATTGATATTTTAAGGAAAATTTTCTATGAAAAATAAAAGTGAATTTGCTGGATCGAACTAGATGGTTCTACAGTGAAAGCAAATAGCCGATATGATATTAAAATTACTAACTACTTTTACAAATGAAGTTACAAATATAAATGAAGTTACAAATAAATTGCAAAAAGCTAATACCAAAATCTCCATTTGCTGCAAAAGGTGTAGAATTAAGCCGAATGAAGCAAAATCCACACATGTTAACTTCACAACAATAAAAAAATTGAGTCGCACATTCCAGTAAGATTAAACAATGTCTTCATACCATATCAAAATTCGGCAAAATATCTTGGTATGACGCTTGACGCAAAACTTAGATGGAAAGAATACGTCAAGGAAAAAAACCTAGAACTGGATCTGAAAAATTTGTATTTTCTAATTGGGCGGACATTTACGATTTCGACTTATAACAAAGTTTTGATCTACAATCAGATATTAAAGCCAGTCTGGGCATACGTATTTAAATTAACCTAACGTTCCAAAACAAAGTATTGCGGAACACTGTTAATGCTGGTTTGTTCGCAATACTGATATTCATAGAGGTCTCAGGATCACTCTCACAAAAGACGAAATAAAAAAATTTACTATATGCCATAAAAGTCTTTCTCAACATGTCAAAATTTTGTTAGAAGAATTAATTGGACGAAACCATTCGAACTGTGCTAGGATGAAATCTTTTATCTTACAATAATTTCTAATGGAATTTTTTTTGATCAAATATATGTGAAGTAATAGAGCCAAATTGTATTAATGGTTAGTCTTAAAGACTAGTTTTAATTTTAACAAAAGTATGAGAGTTTTTAGTGCGTTAAAGTCGACAAAGTCCTTCACTTCGCTCTTCCTCCGCACATAGAACCGAAACAGAAGGCTGTCTTCTATATGAAAAAAAAAAAATTTTCATTCTGAATTGTTTTTGATCTCTTCAATTTATTCATGGCTCTATATTGTTTTATTGATTTATCTTAGACAACAACCGCATATATAACAATTTGAAAAAGAAAAAAATCTGTACTTTCTTGAATATATTTAGGTGAATTTAGAGATTGTGTTTGTGTACTTGTACATAGGGTGAAATTTTCAATAAAAAAAAATAGGGTGAAAATTTCGAACTGAAAATTAAGAAATTAAAAAAAAAAAATATTTATATTCGCTACATCTCTTTTCAAATATCTATCATTTAAAGAATAATAATTAAAATCAGTTATGAAATGGTTTCGGATATTCGGATATTGATATAATTTGCAGATTAATTTTATCATATTAAACATAATTATGGTTATGCGGGAAATAAATTTTATAATAACAAAAAATTACTGAGCGCACTATTTTATTGACCGACTGTAAAACTATTCGATAGCGAAAATTTAAAATAGTTGTAGTTATGCTTATCCGTAATATTATTTATGATATACAGAATATTGTTCGCTGCACCCGCATTATACCATGAAACATTAAGAAGGGCAATAGGCACAAAATGGGTGAAGGTGTGATTGATGACGATTACAATGCCTAGCCGATTTCAAAACGGTCAACAGTAAAATCCGCGAATAAACGCTGACCATCAGGATTACACAATTGAAATTTAACGAGTAATTGTGAGCACAAAGCTAATATTTTCTATTACAGAAAGAAATATAAGTATTATATAGGACCATTTTAGTGTTATGTACTAACTAAAACAGTTTAAAAAAATCAACATTTGTGGAATATAAATTCCACATGCAGCCTAGATTTAAATGACAAAAAAAAAACAAGTTATAGCAATTTTAAAAAATTTATTTTATATAAAATATGGAATGAAAAAGAATCGTGCGTCGCTCAAAATAATATCGTGAATGATGTGAATGAGGTTATACAATTCATAAGGCTATTCAAATTATCATTCTTTATACTTCTATAATGATCACCAAGAGATTGAAACTTTAATCTCTTGATAATAATAATCAAAATAAAATAGAAATTCCATGACATTCCATTCAATTGATGTACTTTTACAAAATATAGGTACAGCTACACTTAATCATTATACTTTCTTCTCTCGATTTGAATGTTAAATCTTTTCTAAAAGGAATCCAATTACAACCAACACAAAATATTCAATTCAAAGCAGCCACACGTCATACACACATGTGTATGGACATTATATATGAATCAATAAAATATATTACATGAGAATTTTTTTTTATAAAATAAAAATAAACAAAAAAGGAGAAACCTTAAGAAGGATTCATTTTGAAAATTTACCAAAATGAATTCAAAAAAATGATTTTTATAACCGAAAGGAAAAGGTTAATTTTCCTGACCATTATTATTCTATTGTAATGTCATTCGATGGGTGTATAGTTAATAAATTTTTTAATTTTATTTTTTTTTTTATGCCAAAGCAAGCGTATCCACCCTCATACTGAATTTAATCATCGTTGTCTTCATCATCGTCATCATCATCATCATCAACATGATTATTATAATCATCATGATCAAAATTGGCTGATATAATATTAATCCATATCCATATGGTAAAAATTGATCGTCGTAGAAATTTTTTTTCTTTATTGTATAGAGAGGGAATCATCTTCACAACAATACCTGAGAAATTTTTCATTTTAAAATTTATTACATAACATTGAAAGTATTTGAAAAAGAGGTGATGGACAATTTAACTAAATAATTTGAAATCATCCATATTTTGAAATCATGGACGGTAAAAAATTTGAACGTATGAAAGTTCAGAATATTGCATATACAAGGGCTATGAAGGGAATATGATTAAAAGGAAGTGTCGGTTACTGGTCAAAGTTGGTTATTGGATGGATATGATTAAAAGGAAGTGTTGGTTACTGGCCAAAGTGACACCACGATCTCAACGACGATTTCATTCAACGGAGGGGATATAAATATTTAATTGGTAGATCATTGACCATGGATCATGGAACCGCTTGCTGAGGCATAGCAATTTTTGTTCTTTTTCACCTTAAACATCTACAAAGTCTATTTATAATTGGGTGCATTGAATATTGTATTTGTTAATCGTAACTGTGATTTAAATTGATAATCTCTTACTTAGATTTATTGTACTATGATAATATTGTATGATATACATACATCTGATAACATAATTTGTTATGACATTTTGTTGAAATTTGAATAATCCCGATTATGTCGTCATCAACAAATAAAATATTAATTTGTTATTGTTGATGAGATATTTGAAGCATGACTCCAATTATGGACAAATTTTTTCCACCCATAATTAAATTCAATCTTAACTATACCTATATTGATAGTTATTGCTTGTTTATAACAACAAAAAATATAGAAAAGAATGAAATAGCAAAATTTGTGGATCAATTACCGATTAGTTGACCATGTATATATATAATTATTATACTTACTTACTTAGTCACCTTATAACCTTTTTTGGCTTCATTTACAGGGTTATTGTACTTTAGATAAAATGTATTTTGATTTCTTTCTTATTTCGTCCAGTTCAAATAGTACTTTCACTACTAATATACCTGAATATTACATTACTTTGCTATTACTACTAACAGAATAAATTTAATTAGAATGACCTTCAACTGAATAATTGCCATGGCAAAGAAATCACAAGACTAGAGATTAATCTGGAAGAGACTGGAAATGATGGTATTAATCTTGGTCATACGAATTTTAAAATAAGTCATACAACTCACAAACATGTTATAATTTGTTAGAAAATATGTCAAAGTCCAATAAAAAGAAACAGAAGAAGAAAAATACATTTAATAATATAGCAAAGACTCAAACCAAATATTCAAGTTTTCCTATTATAATGCTCTGAGCGCATGTCTAGCACTCAGATTTAATCTGAGCATTTCAAACTATTTTACACTATGAAACTCTGACTAAAGAAATAAGTTTAAAGCTCAATTTTTGGTTTATTTATTATTGCAGGTAGTGGAATACGATTTAAATTAAATTTAAAAATTATTTATCAAACTCAGTCCACGTTTCATTATTTGTTTAACAATAAATGTCACTTCTCTTTATGATCTAAAAATAATGTTAAAGCTAATAGTAATCATGTTCGGAGCAGTTCTGAGTGTATATTGCGATAAAAAGGTAGAGCAATTTGTTTTTGACATTTGAGATTCTGCTCTGATTAGAAAACGAATGAGGTTGAATATCGAAATAAATTTTTAAAATTTGATATACAAATTACTTACTTACTTACTTGTTGGGCGTTACAGTCCATGAAGATCCTAGTCCTAACGCAAAATAAATATGACGTCATATTAAATATGACAAATAAATAAATAAAAAGAGATAATTAAAACTAAAAAACTAGCTAATTAGTATAGATGAAAGCTAGCTATAGAACTCGCCACTGATACCACTTTAACCAACAAACCAAAATTGCATATATGTATTTTGAAAAATTCGGCTCAAACACACATGTTTAAATTTTTTTGCGATTCATTTCTTTTCTTAATTATGCATGTATATGATGATCATCATCACGATTGGTAACGATTCATTCCATTTATGGATGAGGAAAGAGTGAAAAAATTTACGAAAAAAAAAACATAATCACAAAAACAAAAAAAAATGATTTTTTTTTTGTTTTTTTTTTTTAAATCGAATTTCGTGTTCAATTCAACACAGAGGGGGTGGACATATTTGTGCAATTTTTTGTTTTTATTTTTTTAGTGATGGAAAAAATTAGTAGGGGGCATTTTCTTTTTTTCTATTTCTATTTTAAAATCGGCATTTAATCAATCGAATGTTTCGGCGCATCTAAAAATATTTACACTAAGTTTATGACGATGACTTCAGAAGAAGTAATTTGTAAAACAAAAAAAACAAAAAAAATGCTTTTTTTATTTGAATCGATTTGTTTATTATAAGCGACATAACGTAAAAAAAAAAAAAAATCGAATTAAAATAGAATCGAAAAAAAAAAACAAAAATGGTTTGTATTAGGTTAAAGATGAGGTTTTTATGCAAATAATAAACAAAGTGGAGATGGAGGTGGATATGATCATTTCATTTAGATGCACATGCATTTCCGAATGATAAAGTAATACAGATTAAGTATGTTTGTATAGATTTTTAACTGGTCGTAATGTCATTTTTTTTTTTTTTTTTTTTTTTTCAAAAATCGTGATTGTAAGTGGGATTTTAATGGGTGTTTTATGTTTTTCTTTTAATTTGTATTTGTTTGTCAATTTCTATCTATTTGTTTTTCGTAAATTATTCAAATAGAAAATGATAGAAATTAATATAAAAAATTTTCGACAATTTATTAAGTGAAAACAAAAAGGTTAGAGTTATAAAAATCATAATTATTTGTAATTTATTCTTATTTTGGATTTGTGAAAAGAAAAAAAGTCTAGACTTGCGGATATTTGAACAAACCTTTAAATTGGAGTTTGTATGAAATTTTTATTTTGATAGTTAAATATTGTTAGGCATGTATACAGTTTTTAAATTGAAGAATACGGTTTTTAAGATCATGATGACGTTTTCTATTTTTAACATTCTATTCGAATTGAATAAAAATTTTTGGCAATATATAAACAGATATATGAAATAAAACAAAATTGTAATGTTTGTATGTGCTTCTACACAGCGGCGGATTAACCATTTGTGGAGCCTGAAGTTAAGAATATTTGTGGGCCCCAAAATCGACCAAACCAAATTATAAGTAAAATGTAAAGAAAAGTATACAAATAAAATTTGGAAAAAATATCAATTCATTTTAATTCATTTTATGTGACCAAATAAAAAATAACAATATAGTATGAACAAAACAAAATAGAAATACTAAACAAAAGAATAAAAGTTTAATTAAATTTTTTTTTCCGGCATTTTTTATTGGCAAATTCTCTTGTTGCCTCATCATAAGACACTGATTTGGTTATGTCATTTTCAATTGACAAAATTGAAAGATAATTAAGTCTTTCTTCCACCATTGTGGTACGCTATTTATTTTTAATAAATGTCCATTTTGAAAAGGCTATTTCAGCCTCACAGCTGGTTATTAGTAGAGTTAGAAATATTTTTAATGTCGTATATAGATTTGTAAAAACATCTATCAAATTTCTCTCGAATATTAATTTCAGCATAGTGGAACATTTTGTTCGATCTGCTTTTGTAATTTTAAGATATCAATGATGCAACTATATAATTATGGTAAAAAGAAAGGACAAACTTATTGTTTTCCATGTCAATTTCAGAATTATCATTTTGTCTCATATTTAAAAAAAATTTAAATCTGCTATTTATTTACTTGTATACGCTATCTCTTTTCGATAATTCAGTAATTAAACAATATCGAATAATACATTGAATACCCGAAACTTATCCCTGCCATTAAGTACATCAATACCCCTTTCACGATCCGAAATTTTTTTTGTCCTTACCCGTTTATTTAAAAACTATGGATAATGCATTTTCCATAGCTTCTTTACTAAAACTTTTAGCTGTTACTTCGTATTCAGTTCTGAATTTTCCTAAAATTGTTTTACAAATAACTGTGATGTAAAAATAAAGTCCTAACCTTCAGAAATATCTAGGCCGGGGGCTTGTAAGTTTTTGCTTACTTTGTTAAAACGTTCATGAACTTTCTCCAAAATTAATGTGAAAATTGCATTTTCAAATTTTATTCATTTTTTTAATAAAATAATTGCTTTTCTTTTACTATCAAGTTTTTCTTCACTTTCTTCATGAATATATTTTAGAGCTTTCAGAATATCCCTGTCGCCATTTTTTAATGCTTTAACTGATTCATGATGCATTGACCATCTTATAATACTTAAACCTTTTAAAGGAAATTGTAATTTAGCATATTTCTTCTTCAAAAAGTCCAACCTTTGCGGCGATGCAGAAATACGATTATTCAAATCGTTGCAAAATCCCAAAATAATCAATAATTGGTGTTACTTTACTAACTACTTCTACCCCTACCAAATTTAGAGAATGTTCTGCACAAGCTACAAAATCAGCATATTTGTTAATCTCCTTTAAACGTACATGTTGTAGTCCAGTATATTTTCCGTTTATATTTGCTGCGTTTGAGATTTTCGAGTCTCGAAATATCGAGTTTTCGAGAAGCAGAAAGTGTAACGATTTCTTGAAATTCTCGAAACGAGATTTCTCCAACAGGAACTCTAAGCATATATATACATCAGTATATGAACAAAAAAAGTATTACAAACAGAAAATAAATAAAAATAAAATTAGTTTTTTTCTTATTTTTAATTTTTTAAATTTTTTTATTTTTTTCGAATTGAAATTAGATATAAGATTGAAAGGGGTCGGGGCCCTTTTTATCGGGGCCCTGAAGCTGCAGCTTCATTAGCGTATAGATCCGCACCTGCTTCTACATGTTACTACTTTGTTTTGAAAATAAGTTTTTTGTGTTGGTTTTTTAGTGCATCCGTCTATAAGTGGAAACTGCATATATACATGGGTTATAGAATTTTTACACATAAAACTAGCTTTTTGTTAATCGTAGATGTGATATTGCCTTATTCTGTCAGCCACCTAAATTCATGATATTCAATATCATAATGCGTTTGTGATAGACAAGTTTTTCATCTCTTCGTCGCTTGTTGGCATCTGCTTAGGTTGGTGTCGGTACATTTACAATTACTCAGAGTACTTTTTTCAGCCATTAAAATTTTTTGATGTTGTTTTTGTTGCTCTTATACACTTTAATAAATATTATACTATATGCATGTGGAACTTAGAAATTTAAAGTATAATTAATGGAAATTTATTAGTATAATTAATTGAATTAAACAAATGTAATTAATAATATACAATAATTTAAACATGCCTATATTCAAATTTACAGCTGCGACAATCAGTGCAAAACAGTGCTGGGACAATCTAGTGATGGGACGATCAATTCCCACATTCAATCATATTGACTTTATTGATTGTTAATCATGAGCTCTATATTTTAGTTCCATTTGTCCTCACTTTATTTTGTGATGACAGAAATTACATTGAATTGGATAGGAAAGTATAAGAGAGCAACAATTTCGACAATGAATTAGCTTCGATTCGTATCTCTGTTAATAATATATCCTGCTTGCTGCGGTGGAATTGGAACTAGTAAATATGAAGTCACAGTGAAGGTTAGAGCAGCAAAATCAAATCATCATAACTGTCTTGTGACCCCATGCATGGGAATTAGATTTACATTAGAGTATAATATGCATTTAGAGTATAATAATTTATACATTAGAGTATAATGTATTTAGTTTTAGACACTAAGATAAATTTGTTAATTTATACACTTCTATATGAAATAAAGATTATTATTCTATAATTTCTATACATTACAAATTCAATTATCATTCTGATGTAAATACATTTGAAATCAATTATACTACATTTGCATTAAAAAAACTGTATACCAATATTTACCAATTAATATGTTTTTTGAAAACATTTTCAAAAATTATCCAAAATTTAAATAAATCAAATACTACAAAACAATACAAGAGTTTAATATAAAAATATATTTGTTTTTTTTTTTTGACAATAAAGTAAATATAAAAATATTTATTATTTGCAATACTCAAAACCTAAGACAAAATACAAGAGTTTAATATAAAAATATATTTGTTTTTTTTTTTTTGACAATAAAGTAAATATAAAAATATTTATTATTTGCAATACTCAAAACCTAAGACAAAATACAAGAGTTTAATATAAAAATATATTTGTTTTTTTTTTTCGACAATAAAGTAAATATAAAAATATTTATTATTTGCAATACTCAAAACCTAAATAAATTACAAATAACCTCAATTCACAAATCATTATTTATTAAAAATAAAAAAAAAAAAAATTTCAAATTAATTTTCCAATTATTCGATTTCATAATGATTTTTATATTAGCATTTTCTAATTACAAGTGCGTTTGTATTATTTACACTTCTTTCATTCATATTTCCTCAATAACTGTGTAAAATATATCTATTAAGTACAGTCCGCTCACTTAACTAATCAAAGCATTCAAATACCATTTGATGGTAGCTGAATATATTTGTTTTTTTGTATTTGCAACTCGAAGATCGAATTCACGAATTTTGATCGCATGATGATGATGTCTTTAGTTAATGTGATTACTAATTGAATTTAAATTTGTTTACATATCTATCAGATGAATTGATTTTTTTCTATTTATATTTTTGTTTTTGTTGTTTGTTTTTTTTTTTTTGACATTTGAATTTTGTATTTTGTATAGGTGAGTATTGTAAGTGTTGAAGTGTTCAATTTAGAAAATTACTTAGTACAATATTTTTAATTAATGAATATTGGATTGTTTTTTGAAATATAAATTTTTCTTAAAAATTAATTTTATTAATTTCAACTTGTAATGTTATGCTAATGATGATGATAGTATATGTAAATAATTATTAATTGAGAAAAAAAATTGCAATTGTTGCACATAAACATGGGTGTATTTAATTGGAATGTATGTCATATTATAGAGACTATTTGAATGAAATGAAGTGTTGTAATTTTATATCGCATTTGGTGTAATTAAAATATGAACATTTTTTAAATTATAACACTGAATTTCATATCCGGTAGCTAGTTCAGTTTAATGTTTCAATATATATGTTTCTATTACTATAGTCAGGAAATGAAACATAGAGTTGATTAATTGTTTTAACAAATACAATTCCATTATAATTATCTCTAAACATTCCATAAATTATTAAAACAAACAAAAAAAATATTAATTTCAATTTATAATATAGCATTTTAAAGATAATGGGGATCTTATGTTTGTTGAAATTGATGCAATATTATTAGAATGTCAATAAATAAAAAATATAATTATGTAAATAAAGAAATTAGAATGTATGTATAGAATAAACAAAATAGTTTTAATTAAAAAAAAAATTTTTTTTTTAATTGAAAAAAAGACGGAAGGAAGTATGGGATAAATTTTTATTGAGATATGAGACAGTTTTAATTAGGAAAGAATTAATTCAAAATGTCAAATAACGATCATACAGTCATGAATAATGATTCTACAATTTAAATTTTTTATTTATTATTCTCTAGAGATTTTGTTTTTAAATTATTAATTAAAAATTCATTAAACAATTATAATTTACAATTTTATAAAAGTAATTAAATTCTACATAAACATTCAATTAAATTGTTTTTAAATATTTTAATTTCAGTTTGGTTTTCTATATTTGCTGTAATCTGTATTTTACTTATTAATATAATTTATCATGTCTAGTGTTACAGAAAATTATTTAATTTAATTTTTTATGTTGTTCAGTAGTTGATTGAGTAATTTGCAGTCTTTTGTAAAAAAAAAAAATGTATTTTGAGTACTAGTTTTTATATACAGTGATATCTAATGGTAGTCTACTCGATGTGCCATATATCTCAACATAAAATTATAGTTTTCAATATAAATAACAATATTAACGTATTATATTTAAATCTGCTTCTTATGTCAAATCATTTTATAATATAAATCGTTTGATATACTTATCTCCAGAGTCTAATCTTGTTCTTCTTCTGCGACTGATTCAGATCAAAAAATATTGTGGAACAATAATCAATTTGTAGCAGTATTGTATTATTGTATACTATTATATGTATACAATAATACAATGCTGCCATAGTGCGGAATCGTACATTGTACATGGTGGTATTGTACATGACCACAAAAGCTTTACTCTAATTCTAACTCTAAAAACGTAATTTTTCACCAATTTGTTTTCCCATATGTCACAGTGTTGAATGAAGCTTAAATTATTATCTATATAATTACCATTAAATATTCAAAACTATTTGTGTTATTGGGAATTGAATTCTGCAACCATATACAGACACAAAACGGAAAGTATGTTATATACAGTTATATACCGGTTGCTCCAGAGTATGGGTATCAGCTTTTTAAGAAACGAAGGAACCGTTATTTTAAAATTTAAAAAAAAGTATTGACTAATTCGAGAGTGCTCTATCGTTTGATGATATTTTCAACTTCCGACAAGGACCGGAAAAGAGTTTTTAAGCTCAAAATTCGCCGAAATGGAGATTTTTAAATATGGGCAAAGGTACGTTTTTATGCAAATTCGGATTTTACATTAAAAAATAAGAAATTTATGGTATACAATTTTTTTTTCTAGTTACACAGAAGCTAGTTCGAAATATCCACATATTGCATTAAATTTTAACGATTGTTAGAAAAACGAAAATGTTAGGTTCAATTCGTAAACGTAAAAATTTTACACATATTTTTTACAGTCAATCTTCTTGGTAAACATTAAAATATTTTTCTTTGTTTACAGAAAATCTTTGCAGATCAAAAAACTAATTTACCAATTGGACACAATATATTTTAATATTTTTTTGACGTTTACGAACAATCTGCTTGATCAATATTATGGCATTATTGACGTATGTTAATCTTAAAGTTGTAAAATTTTGTGCAAAATGTAGTTTCATAAGCTAAGATTATTCTTAAAACATCTTCTAATAATTAGGTCATTTGTCATATTTCTCCACAGATCCAAGTCTATTGTGTTAGGGTTATTTTAATGAATATATACACCAGGTTGGTACTATATAGGAATTCTTCTAATTTGCAATTAATAATATTTATATAAATATTTGAATAATATTTTCTTTTGATTTAACCCTACACTGCATGATTTTTTATTTGTTATCGAAAAAAATGTTTTCCGAAAGGAAAGTATAATAAAATAAATATAGAATAATATACATAGAATAATAAAAAAAAATTACAAATTTGGTAAATATCAAGAGATTTTAATGTGTATCACCAGTTGATACACTATGCAGCACACTCCACCCATAAACCTATTGTATCTTTAACTATATTCGGGCAATCTACAGTAATCATTTCTTTCAGCTTCTTATCAAATCGTTAAGCTGTTTGCATGGGCTATTTTCCCGTGAACGTTGAAATCAAATTTACGAGTTTATTATCTTTTAAAACTGTCGTGACAATATCAATGCTATCAATAGATGCGACGTATTCTGTAGTGGTACCCCGTTTTTCCTTCTCAATTCGTTTTCATTAGGTAGCTTGCAATTTGGAAGACGATTTCTTCGAACTGTTCCAAAGGCATATATACCATGTTTTGCCAATTCTACACGTAATGGTAACGTTGTGTAATAGTTATCAAAATATATGCGATAATTTTTGGAACATTGCGTAATATCATCTGATAATAATGTTAGCTAAACAGCCCAGATCTGGTTCATATGATAGCCGCTTGGTCAGACCGTTTTCTTGCCCGGCATAAATTTCGAAATTATAGGAAAACCCGGAAACTCCGCTTAAAACAAATAGCTTATAACCCCATTTATGAGGTTTGTCTGGTAGATATTGCTTCAGATAACTCCTGGCTTTGGTTGAACATAATTGTTCGTCAATTGACATACACTCTTCATAAGGTATGCTTCGAAATTTTTCTAAAAGATACGTTATAAGAGGGCGTATTTTAAACAAACGGTCATGCTGTGAGCTATTCCTTGGAAGCATTTCGGTGTTGTCATTGAAATGAATAAATTTTCTCATTTTCTCAAAACGATTTACAGTCATTGTCTCTTGTATTAAATTATTTCCTATGACTGGTGACAAAATTTTTTCATGTGTCAGAGATACAAATAACAGACATCAATACACAAATTCCAATATACTGACTGACTTCAGTTTTATTTATCTTGAATGGATGTTCAGGATGTAGTTGCAACGAATACAATATAGTTTGTTCGACAATATGTTCTAAAAGTTCATCAGTCCAAGGATATTTAAAAAATTCATACGGAGTTTTCAGATTTAATATACTAGTTGGTAGAGTTATGATTCCTTTGAAGCTGAGTTCATCTGATTTATTTGGGAATTCTTTTTGTTTCCATACAACTTTTGCGTATTTATTTTTTAAATCTTTCGCAGCTGTTTTTGGGTCAACAAAGCTACTGCTAGTACTAGGAATGTTCTTTATAGTTTCAGTTTAATAAATTATTATCATTGATACATTTTCAATATCAAACAAATCGCCATTGTTTTCAATTGGTGGTAAAATTATAGGATTCCGATCGAACTCATATTCTGATTCACAATCAAATTCATCTTCACTTTCGTCCCATGTACTCAGAATTACCAAAATATCTTTTTCATTTAGATCATTCATTTCCACTGTAAAATTATATAAAATGTATTTAATTATTTATAAAATATTTATTGAGTAAATATGACTTGTTTCCCACGTGCATTTCCAATATATTTTTATACGTCAATTGATACTAACAAAAATGCATAAACTGCATGATATATTAACTGTGATACATAAAATTAAAATCGATTTACAAAGTAAATATATAAGACTAATGGCATAAAATATAATTTTCTAATAAATAAAACCTATTATTATTAAAATTAAATCTTACTTACCTTTTTTTTATAAAAAATATAAAACCTGAAACTGATTTTCTTTTAACACTCTCGACACTTGCACAAGTACGAAGAACACTTTCATAGAATGGACTCATAATACAAATATAACAAAAACTAAATAACTGGACTTTGGTTTTATTATGAGAGAATGATTAATAGAACATAATGTGAGAGAAATATATTAAGAAAAGATCACGAGTTTAGTTGTTATTATAAGAAGAAATTTATGTATCACCAGTGATACACTGTGAAGTGTAGGGTTAATAAATGTAATGATTTTGGACCAGATGTATAGCAAAGTATGGTCGATTGCTGTTATAGTTTATATATTTTGATCTAATGCATTATAATTCGTATAGGTATGCTTAATAAATCCAACAAAACATAAAAATTACCAACAGTTTTTGATAAATTTTTAAAACAAATCAATTAATCTCTTAATATCCACTTGCTTTCTTATAACTTTCTCTCAATTTTGAGATTTTTTTAATACTGCAGCTACAGCTATATTATTTTTTTCATCTTATGAAAAAAAAAAAATTGAATAAATTGTATCTCGTAATCTGTTTATATACAAAGTATTTCCGTTTTTTGTTTTTTTTTTTTTTTCGTTTTTTCAAAATTCCATTTTTAGTCAATACCAGAAGGTCACATAATATATTCCACTTAAAACGTTGTACATATTATTGTACCCTTTTAATACCGGAGCATTCTTAAGAATGATTATCAATAAAAATTAATTTTATTTATTTTTTTTTTTTTTTTATTTCAATTCTAAAAAATTACATAACAAAACTACAACAATGTAAAAATAATAATAAAAAAAAAATATATATATATATAATATGTTTTTTAGCCCCCTTTAAGTTTTCTAAACAACTCTATATATATGAATTGATGTTGGTTGTATAATCGGATCAAAAATTTCTAAAGTATATTTTAAAAAAATAATATAAAAATTGTTGAAACCTCTTGAACTCAAACGTATGTAAATTTTGACTTTTAACATTATTACATAAGTTCCCGATCAAATCATTGTCTCTGACTGATTTTAGAGATTGTTAGAATTATTTAAAGATCAAAATAGAAAAAAAATATGAAAGTAAGATGTTGTACAGTAATGGGAAATTATTGATAATGTTTTACTAATTTCATACCATATAATTTTTATTGTTTTAAGACAATTTTATGAGTTTTAGTTCGGTATGTTGATGATTTGAGATCACCTGAGAACAGATAGAAAAAAGTAAAAAGTAAATAAAAAAGCAAATTGAACTCGATTTGAATACGATCTTGTAATTACGTCTTTATTTCCTACAATACATTTCGGTATATGGATTTTGTGTTGTGATATTAGTGTCTATTTATAGAGACATGTCTATTGCGAAAAGTGAAAATTTAGATTACTATGCAATAACTAAATTAAATTAAATTTTAGCGGTATGGAGCATTATGATTCCCTGAGGTTGAATTTCTTGTAATCAAGCTTATAAAAACATAGTTTATTACTCTATAGCTACTCTATCTACATTTATATTTTTTTCCGCGCCATACTGAAAGACGAAAAAATTAATTCTGTCTCACACAAAATTCGAATTTTTGCTTATTACATCATTAAATTTTATTCTTTTCATTGCGCTTCTAACGAGTAGGCTGTAGAGCGACTATCGTGTTGTAGAAAAAAAAACAATACTACTTCCCTCTAATGGTAGTTCTAAATTTGTACAAAGTTTGCTCTTTAATTCTTGAAATACAATTTCATTTCAACGAGCAGTATACAACTCCAAATTATGTCATTAACTTTAGTCTTTGAAACCATTTTGTTGTTGTGCTGAAAACATAATGCGCTTGCATACTTTTATCAGTTACAATGATTTTGTAGTGACCAATTTGGAATATGGTTGTTAGTGGAAAGTGGTGGTATAATTTGTATATAATTTGTGCTTTAAAATTTCAAGATAGGAGAGTCTTAAACCTAAAAATATTGACAAATATAGACAACAATTTAATTATTTTTAAATTAACTATGAATATTGAACATAAGTTTCAATTAATCAATTAACCGCAACAATATAGGAGATTCCCAATATTTTCCAGTTCTAGCTAGAGTCATACTCCTTCGGACTGTGATTAAGGTCTTCCAAGCACTATAGAATATACTTCGAGCAAAACATGGACCTCGTACAACGTCAATAAAACCAAACAACTCTTAGCCAGGTCCCGTACAAATATATCAAGAGTAGTAGCCGCTACCCATTCGGATATATCAAGAGTAGTATGGATATATGTGTGTGTAAACTAAATTAAACCAAATCAAACTGAATTGAATATTGTAATTGTATAGTAAAAAGACTAATCGTCATTGTACATTTTATTTTACATAAATAAATAAATAAATAGATATCAAGAGTAGTGGGGAAAGCAAAATAGGAGAACTGATCAACCTTCTTAATCACACAGGGTGGCTCTAGTACTGAGTCTCTGGGGGAGAGCAAAAATGACAGAATGATTCCATATAACAACTAATACAAATAGAAAGTGGTGGTACCTAAAAGGCTCAATTAAGTGCTAATTGGCTTTCCAGAAGCAATTGGAATGGCCACTTCACCTACCTAGCTATAGCTCGGGTAGAAAAATTAGTTACCTAATTGACTTCCTCAACCATACTGGTAAACTTTAATATAGAGTTCAAACGAATAATCCTCTACTAGACAAACAACAACAAGAGTTATGGCAACAGAAAGACTAATTGTTCTTTCTAGATAAAACTGATAGCTATTTCCACCAGCCAACCAACAAACAATAAATTAAAATATATATAAGAGTATATAGCTACCTGCTAATAACTTCAGCTTTTGAACTATAACTGTGTTAATTTTTTCAAAACGTCTTTAACAATGTCTATAAAATAGTTTCTCTAACTATTCCTATCTGAATTAGGAAAAACAGAATAGACATTGATTGATCGCTGACCTGGTATTATAACTCCTCCATTCCCCCTATACTTATTTAATTTCACGGGTTAGTCATTCTGTTTCAGGTTAAAATTGCAACTACTCATGTCATTCTGACAAGGGATCGACTTAGTTGAACAAAACCCTCCCACGTCAAAACAAACTGTCATGAAACCACAAATAGTTCCGAAAACAGTGTATAAAACAAACATAAGTACATGAACGGATAGACAGATGAAAAAATATCAATAGAATATTCTCCATAAAAACTTATGATAAAAAAAATAAAACCAACACATTCCGATTCAGATTAGATAAAAATTCTTAAAGTTATTTTTACCGAAAAAAATATGTAATGAACAAATCAAATTAAAATTTTGAATGAAACAAGAGATTTTATTAATTTTTTTTTTTGTTTTCCTTGTTGTAGCTCTACTTTAGTAATACTGTCTCTTTCCCACTAATCAATGGTGTACCAATCAATAATGATTTGAATTTACATACAAGAAGTATGAAACTAATAATAAGAATGTTAAAGGAATAAAACCAAAAAAAAGAAAAAAAAAAAAACAATAACAAAAAAAAAAATGAGAGAGGACCACCATCTGGTTTTTTAATAGATTCTTTTGAATTTTTTAATCTGTGGCTCTAAAAATAATTTTTAAAATTTTCAATATTGTTTTTTGTATTAAAATCATTTTTTTTATTATTGTTGTTATTATTTTTATTTTTCTTAAGTAACACTGAATCTAGAGTACAGATATTGAGCCGAAAATGAATTTATTAGTTAAAAAACAAATAATTTTTTTTTTATTTTCAATTAGTGAGTGAAAATCGTTTTAATTATTTTCTCGGTAAAAAAAAAATGGTAGTTTCTAAGTAAGCGTAAATTTTTGTTTGACCATAAAGTTAAGTACCTACTCGGGTGGCAAAACATATAAAGCAATAATAATAGACAAATATTGCCGTGTTTATGTACGCTTGACTAGAGAATGATAGAAATTAACAAATTTTAGTACAAATAAAAATGTATAAATAGAATTTTAGAAATAAATTTGAAAATAAGTTTTAGTACTTGTCTATTGTAAATTAATTGTTAACTACATTCGACATAATGTGTGCTCTTACGTTTGTACTATCGGTTTATTTATAGATTGTTAATTAATTCCATTAATAGGACAGTTCCAGATCAAAGTATAATTTACAATATTTTGACATGTGTAAGACATCAAAAAGACACATCATATTTATAATTGTAGAAATGAGTTTTACTATAAGAATATACATGAGGGACGAGAAACGATTCGAATACAATAAAATCGATTCGAAGACGATACAAATACGAATTAAAATTACAAAAAAAAAAGCATTTACAAATACAATGTTTGGGGTGTAGAAGTTGATGAATGATATTAACGGGAGAAATTAAAATAGTTCAGCTCAATTGGTGAATGAGTTGAGTCACAATTAAACTCAGTCTATCGTGTTGAGAGTTGTATAATTGATACTATGTATATATTAAGTAGTCATTAAGATACCTAGTCATATTTCATGTTTTTTCATAATCAATGTAATAATGTATTTTTTTTTATTTTTAATATGTTTGTCTAAGTACGGATGTACCTTGTTTTGGTTTTTGAAATCAAATAAAAATAAAAATAATATAGAAATGATAAAAATACCTCAATTAACTAAACATAATTACAACTAAAAGTTCGAAATGTGTATAATAAAAAATGTAAACGACAAATGGAGGTTTCAAGTCTTAATTCAATAAATAAAATTACGTGATATCAAATTAAAGGAATAAACCGGTTAAATTGAGGGAAGAAAAGTGTTGTAAGTAAAAAATGTAATCTAAAGTATAAGCTTTCCTTAATAATTGAAATAAGTTTTCAAAATTTTGATAATGCTCATTCCCAATAGACTCCAAGAATCCATTGTAACCCCACGTTTCATAACCGCAGGTTTCATACTGCTTTACCAATAACTGGTTGTAATTTTGGTTCACGCTAGAGACAATTTTCAACAAAATTTTTTAGTGCTTATTCTGTCAGAGTTATTTTTTTTATGATATACTTTCATTTATTCGAATTGTAATACAATATTATGAACCGACAAATTATCTTTCTCTTTCGACGCAAACAATATAATAAAAATATTAATGCACACATACAAAAGTATCAACAGTTTGAAGAACTTAAAGCGGAAGGAAATGCAGTCGATGCAAATTTTTGTGTGCATAGTGTCAATACTTTCAGTTAATCATAGCTATATCAATAATTCCCACACTACTCGTAACCAAAATCTGATTCTATTACATTTATTAATAGCAACATTTTTTAATATAAAAAATTCAAATTAACAAGCATTTTGTAACAAAAAATACCTAGCAATTAAATTTCGAATAAAAAGTGAAATTGATTTTTTGTTTGTATTATTTCAAACCATAACCTCACTTTACAATGAACTGCAATAATAATAATAATAACAATAATTTCTTGTAAAGTATTATAAAATTTAATATATGTTATCATATGGCAATGGAATTAAAAGCAATAAAAACTATAAAATTCATACATTGCGGCATTTAAATTAGACAACGAAGATTTAACAAAAGTCTAATCTAGATTTTAGCAGTTCTTTTTGTTTTAATGTCGACAACAAAAAAAAAATTATTTTACTGTAATTTCATTCAATCCTATTATTGTCATTATATGTAAAATTCTCCATTTATAATGTTAAATATAAAATATATTTTATTTTGAAATCTGGAAATTTAATTTTATTTTAGAAATATGAGTTTGTGGCCATAGCAAAAAGAAAATCAATTCATCATCACAATAAATTTGACCACCAAAGAATTTCATTTTACTACATACTACTATGGTATTTGTTAGGACCTCTCTAGTTCTTGATAAAGCGATGGATATTCTTAATACTGGTCCCAACAAATTAATCAATTTAAATAATAGAAGGTTTTTGAACTACTGTCACCACAGTACACTTCTGAATTGTTGTAAATTTAGAGTACACATTTAATTGTTAAATCATCATAGCTATCTAATTTTTATAATTATTTTCTACGTCTACGCATGTTTAATAACTCTATGTTACCGTTAATGTTAATTGCTAAATCTTTCTATTGTATAGGTATATATGTATAGACTTATAATTCTAAAACTATGGAATGAACAACTTAACTGTGACAAATAGTTTGTACGACGAATATTGCAAAAATTATTTGCAAAGTAAAAAAATTATTGGTAAAAATGCTGCTAAATGCAAATTACGGATTCAAAGAGGGTAGTGATTCAAAGATATGGTTCTATTGCAAGCAATAACCCATACAGTCTCTTTCATCCATTTTTGCAACTGTGTATTTGATAAATCTAGTTAATTTCAGCAATCCGAACAATCTGTTTGACCGATTTAACATCCAACCCCACGGTTGTGATGTTATTAGGAATAAACGAGAGAGTGAAATATATTTGACTATAAAAGGAAAATCTACCTGTATTATTGATTTTAAAAAAAATTAAAGCAGTTAAAAAACTTATCAATTAAGATAAATGAGCCATAGTGTCAAAAAGCAGAAGAAAGAAGGCCTACGTGGATAACCTACTTTATGTAGGAAATATGAAAACTTACATCAAAGTGCACACAAGCTGTGCACATTTCGATACCATATCAAGAAAAAAACCAAAATAAACAAAATTATAATTTTCCCTATAGTTAGTCCTAAACAGTAGTTGAACGACTAAAAATACATAAGTAGAAATAACTCTCCTGGAAAAATATTCAAAAACATTTTTACAACTCTCCAAGAGAGTATAAACAACTGTAATTAGAAAAATTACTGATCTTTAAATTTTTTTAAACGAATGAAGCTTGCAATTACGTTTGATATTTTCAATCGTTTGATGATCACCGATGCAAATCACTATTTCAAGCATATGATTTTATTATGATTGACCAATCATTTTTTTTTTTTATGTTACACAAATAGATTTTTTCAGTGGCGGATCTTTGTAAAGTAGTCGTTCTCATTCTCTACATTTTATTGTTTATTTCTAAAACAAAGACACTATACTTAAATGAAAACTACATTTAACATTTAAAAAATTTGTTATAAAACTTATCATCATCCATCGATTGACATGATGATGATGATGATGATGATGAGTTTTGAGTAGCCATGTTTTATAATAATAATATTTATTTATGTCGCTCAATTACTTACCATATTTTCTTTTAGGTTATAATAAACAAAAACAATTTTTTTTAAAATAAAAACAACCGCTTTAAATAAAACTCTAATAGATACAGCTTATAAAAATGTATATATATGTATAATACAAACAATCATCTTAAGAGCCTAGAGATCTCCTCTTATTATTTTAATTTGATTAAATAAACTTTAGGTACATCTGATGGAAAGATTTACTATGATGGTGATGACATTAACAAAAAAAAAAAAACAAATTTCTTGTGTACATTTAAAATAATTTGAAATGACATTTTTATTATTATTGTTGTCTCTTTCTTTTAATTTGTAATTTGAGAATTATTTTTTTAAATGGGGAGGAAAATAAATTGTAAATTGTTTAATTTTTTATTTTTGTGATTTGTTTTTCCGATTGTGTTTATATTAGAGTATTAGGATCAGAAGTTATGTACCAACAATTCATTACTATATTTAAATTTGGATTGGAGACGTTGGCGTAAAAGGGACAAAAAATATGATTAAGATAATTTGAAAAAAAAAAATTAACTATTTCCGGTACAGCTGGGAGAAAATTATTTTGTTTTTTTTTTTGTTTTAGAATTTTCCTCAGATTATACAACGGTATTTTCCTGTATTTCAGTTGTAATAGATTGCCATCTATTGTAATATTCCTATACTGCAAATCAAAAAATATATGCGATTCACGTGGCAGAATTGCATGTCAGAAGAGTGACAGTTTTGGTGCATATTGTTGCTAGCTGTTAAACCATATTTTTAAAAACGATGAAAGTTGAAATATAATATTTGATGGTGATCATTAATAGGCCGTCAATAATCGATTATTTTTGGCATAAAATCGGAAATATCGGCGTGGAAGACATATGGTTCCAAACAGATTGCGCAATTGGTCACACATCAGGTACAATGTTTAATGTTTTACGTAAAAGCTCTCAGCTCGTTTTATTTCACATTTTAGTAACTTCAACTGGACGACTTAACCAACCCGAAACGTTGGGTTACCTGTCAACCAACATCAAATTATAGTCGAAATGCCATCCAAAATTTTAAAACAACTCACAGATAATTATTTTGAAATGATCGCTTGCTGCAAAAGGTCAAGAGTGGGCCATTTAATGGATGTTAGTTTTCATAACAATTTTCGATTAATAAACAAGAATATGAAAATTTCCGTAGATTTATGCTTTGTTTGTTTTTTCTAAGTTTGAAAAGCCATATCGTTTCAACCTTTATAAGAAAAGAACATGTGGAGATAAAATTGAGCAAAGAAATTCTAAACCCTCTTAGTCGAGATTTTATAGAATAGTAGATTTTATTCTTTAATCGTTGAATTGTAATCACTGAGTAGCAAATCAATTGTCAGGGCTTCTATAAAAAAAAATGTTACTTTTGATAAGGACTGACATAAATCTTTGGCCAACAAACTAAACACATATATGGAGGCAAACAAGCAATTGAATAATCTAATTTAAAACAAATCAACACTTTTTAGGAATTGCATTGGACCCAGTTTATTTTACTTACCATACACACTAGCGATATTCCAGAAAAATGCTATTAGAATCTGAAGAACTTATAATTACTAAGTATGGTACCTGTACCTGTAAATTTATTATAATACTTACATTACATGTAAAAATTCATGGCATATCCATGATTTTGATATTTAAAGAAATATTTAGAAAGAAACAGTGGCAAATTAAATGGAAAAATTGGTTAGGATCAGTATAGGGAGTCTCTGAACCATCCAAGAATAAAAATGTACAAAAGAAAAAAAAAGAAAATTTACATTAAAAAAGACGGATCGGGTCATAGGATGCACCTTTTGGAACAATTAGGGCAATTGTAACAAAAGTGATGGAATCGATCATTAACTTTTAACTCAAAGAATATCTAGAGAGCAACAGTCTTATAAATTCATGCCAACATGGCTTTAGGTCGCAAAGGCTAACTGGTGATCTTTTGACCTTTATAACGAAAAAATCCGAGCACCGATGCATAAAAGAATACGGTGATGCCAAAACTATAGCCCTAAATATATCCAAAGCATTACAGAAAAAAACTAGAAGCAATTGAACTGGGAAACATTTTCAATACGTGAATTAAAAATTTTATTTCAAACCGTTTAATACAAATTCTATTGGGTGGTTTTATATATCAAAAATTCACTATCAATGTTGTTGTCTCTCAAGGCTCAACTCTTTCTTCAAAATTATTTTATAATATTTATAAATGATCTCCTGTCCATAACTTGAAGCCAGACTCACAGCTTTGCTGATGATAGTACCTTTCATTTCTTGGATTTCTTAGAAAAAGCTGTTGAAGTGACTCGGACTTCAGTTCATAGAGAACGAAATAACATATCTTGTTCTCTATACAGCGACGTTCACGAAATACATGACTGCGTGAAATTTAATGCTTCAAAAACCTAGAGTTGCCTCATATAAACAAAGCGAAACTCATCAATACGAATTATTCTATTCGGAAATGTAAATATCTAAAACTTTGAAACTCGAAGAATTCTTGGGATGGAAATAAACAGCAAGCTTTCGTGGCACGATCACATTTTGTCTGTCGCCCAGGATGCTGCGAAATGTTTAGGATTCTATATTTTAACCATCCCTCTCTTCTATGGCGATGTAGTCCGAGATTGACATTATTGATTACAATTTGAAAGTTCTATCGTATCAAATCAGTTTGTTAAACATCAACTCCTTTTGGCGAAGAAACGACATTATTTACAAATAAAACTATCTGTATGTCAAATAAACGATTTAACAAACGATTTTTAAGATCCTTTTAGCAGAATGGCAACACTTAATAGTTTTTGTCAAGACAAATAACGATTGTTAATTGACTAGTTATTACCGATAGCAACCATTTGGAAAAAACACAAGCACTTAATCAAGAATTGAACAGTTCCAACATCTGCTACAAAATCTATGTCTACATTATTCCTCCTAATCCAGACCACCACAATTTATAATCTAAATACAAAATCGGATTAACAATTAAAAATAATTAAAAAAAAATTAGATTTTCTTAAATTAAAAAATCCTGACAAAAATCTGCCAACTTTCAATACATAATTTAATTCCTCAATTTTTTTTCTGGCGCCATAATTGCTTCAACAATAACAACAATAAGAAAAAAAAAACCATAACAAAATCTTAATATAAATATTATAACAAAAAAAAAAAATGTTTAATCATTCATTATAGATTCACATTACATTCAGAATTCATTAAAAATATTGGCATCAAAATAATATTCAATGGACATAGCCAGCATTCCACAAGACTTTGTATAAAAAAAAAAAACTATAATTTCATATGATTGAAATCCACTTGACTTTTGTTTAAAAAATAAAGCATTAGAAGACTGAGAAAGTTTACGAAATTTTTCTATACGACTCCTCTGATGAAAAATAAAACTGTCAAAAGTCGAAATATTGTATTGGGCAGGTGATTGAGCTGTTTTGATTTACAATTGAAATTACATTTACAGATTTTTAATTTAATTTTTGGGGTGGGCATCTAATATATACTTATATACATAAATATTTATGCTTTTAGTTAGTATATTTAATCTCCATTCAGTTTAAAATTTTTCATTACATTTTTTTTTTTTTTAATTCATAATTATAGAAGATAGCTAGATAGATAATAAAAACAAACACAAAATGAAAATTTTGAATTCTATTGACACCATGATGTTCTATGTTTAGAATGCAAAATTAATTTTCCAAAAAAAAAAATGTTTATTTGTTTTTTTTTTGTATTACAATGTTTTTGTAATTTTCTTATTTCAACACACATTGATTGGTCTTTAGAATTTAACAAAATTTGTAATAAAATTGTTCTACATAGGTGCCCTCTTGCTTATGTTTTATTTTTTTTTTCTGAATAATTTTTATTTTGTTGTTTTTATTGTTTTTTTTTTTTTTGTCAAATCAAAACATTTAATATAACAATAAAATGTTTAAATTTTAGCTGTGTATTAGGACTTTATAGCTAGGTTTTGTTTATTAGAACGTGATCAGTGAATGGATCACGTTTCTAAACTATAATTTTTTATTTGACTGTAGTTACAGTTTCATGACATTTCATTGAGTTTATTTTATCTAAATTTTCTGATGGATCTAATAAATTTTCAAATCACTTTTTGGATATATTTATGATTTTTATTTCGAATTTTGAGGTTAATTTTAAAATATATACGGATTTGGAATTAATTGAGTTTAAAATAAGGATTTAAATTTTGTATATCATTATTTATTAATTTTATTTAATCAAAATCATATTCGAGTACAATAACTATTGTCAATGACTATATAACGACTATATGTTATATAGTCATTGCCATTGTACATACAAAATGATTTTTTTACCCAGTTATTGAGACTATAAAGCACACAGTTACAGTGTATACAGGTATAACATGCAAAACAACAAATTGTTGAAAAAACAAATGTTTCATCAATATTAAAAAAATTATATTGTCAGAAAAGCGTATAGGAAAAATACAGGTTGTCCTGTTTTAAATAGTATACTGTGGGTGATAGCTGGGTCAAACTGAATATAAAATCATTTATAAGAGTTGGAAGGAGATCTAATTGGCTTATAAATGATGAAGGCTTAAACATTTTTAAAATTTCGAATGGACTTTCTTTAGTTCAATGCTTACAAAGTGTCAACCGTATATAAGATAGGTAAACAATTGATACTAGTTTTTGTGTCGCTTTTAAATTTATTTTCAATCATTATTCTAGATCACTTCAATCGGAAGTTATTAGCCCTTAAATTTGAATTTTGTTAACTTTTTTCAAACAATCGGTATTATAAAACATAACGGTTGTATTTATACCGATAATAAATTTGTTTTAATGTCAATTATTTATCTTTTCTTACATCCATTCTGATCATAATAGAATCATATAAAGTTGAAAAAATGATAAAACTTGATCCCGCAGATAGATAGATATATTTGTAGCTATATGTCATATCAATCGTAAATGGGCTTATTGTGATTAAATTGACATTAACATCAAGTTAGACTCCCTATTATAAAATGTTTGTAAAACCTGTATAGATCGAATATTTTTCAACCAAACATTAAGATCTACTGTAATGAAAGATTTCAGGCACAAATAATTTATAATATACTAAAAATTCGTTGAAAGGGCTTTTGGAATCGACATTTCAACTGTATTATGGAATGATACTAATGGAGTACGTTTGTCATCTACTTGTAGAAATTGAACCAGTTCGTAAATCGTAGTCGATATACGCAACCTGTGTACAAATCGAATATCAAAAGTCTACGTAGAAGTTTATCGTCCAAACGTGATAAAAGAATATAACCGCCACATGGGCGGGGCTGATTTTTATAGATAGTTTACTTGGGCGATATAGAATTCGCATGAAAACAAAAAAAATGGACCAATAGACTTTTTTATCATATGTTATATTGGTTGTGATTAAGTGTTGATCGAAAAAAAAGTAGGTAGACCAAGTTCAATGACTTTTGAAGAACCCAAACGGAAGATTAAAAGTTTATTCTTGAACTTTATATTCAGAGTATCAATAGTCTACGAATATTAAGGATGCAGAGTATACCTAATTCGATTGAAATGTATTTATGCTATAAAAATTATGGTACAGTAGATACAGAGCATGATGCAGGATCTGACGGTTAATTCAATGGCTATGAGATTGAATATAAATTGTGGTGTGAAATTTTTTTTGATTAACGAAATTTGTTCAACAATAGTGATATTCATAATTTAGTCGAACTTATTCAAATATACCAAAAAGTCTATAAACTATATTTTAAAATTGTATAAACTATGTAAGCTTATTATTTAATTAAGAGAAACCAGACCGATCTGCTTCAGTGTTTAAATTCAACTCTTTATTAATTTCTTACAGGAAATATAATTGACAATCACAATATATTTTTGGTACCATACGTCATTAGTGTGAATCTCTACTACGCTATCAACACTTGATATTATTTAAACTTTAAACTATGTTTACATAATCTTCTTACAACTAATTTTTGTCATTGTTATTATAGCTCAGCGGAGCTCAGATCAATCACATTCCAAAACTTATAACTCTATTTACAGCGATAATTACTTGAGACTAAATCCTTTTATTTGACACAATTTTGTTTCAAAATGTTGTGCCACAAGTCCGTTGCGGTCAAAATATTCTTAAAATTATTTTGATACATTTGTTTACATTCATTATTTTTGTGTGACATATTTTAGAACTAACCAAATACAATGACAATAATAACTATTTAATAAAATGGAAAAATTCTAATAAGAAAGTAAAATTATAAAACAAATATTTCAAATTACGTAATAAATATATCAAATAAAATGAAAACAGAAAGATAGAATTAAAAAAAAAAAAAATACAAAAACAACAAAATATAAATAAAATATTTTATTGAATATTCAAGTTTTTAAACGAACCAATTATATTCACAAGATCATAGAAATAGAAAACTAACAATCTATTCATTCATACAGGTTAAATTTGGCTTTTTTTTTTTAAACGATTATTACAGCAAACAAACTAAAATAAACTAACAATAACCCTTTCACTGTCCACTGTCAAATGATTTATTAAAATTGTTCTATTCACTAGTACACAGATCCACACGCACATTATACCTACTATATATAGGTAATAACAATTGTTATTCCCCAAAATGGAATATGTATACTAAAAAACAAATAATTACATACATACTAACCTATTAAAATACTCTATGTTTGTTTGTATGTACATATATAAGGTATATGTTTTAATGTGTCACTTTTTAAGCCTGTGCATAAAACCTTTTTTTTTTTTTGTTTTATTCGTTTTTTTTCCAAAATTAGAACAATTGATAATTTAAAATATTTGTTTTTAAGAATAGGTATTATAGAATTGATTTTCGACTTATAATGTACTTTAGATATATAATGGAGCATTTTATACAAAATATCTAGATGTTTATAAATAATTATCGATTCGCTGTTTATGTTAATCAGAATCTAATTATAAATATTACAAAATTTTAGTTGTCAGTAATGTCTTGATCACTTCATAATCACATCAGGAAACAAAATATTACAAAGGCAATTCGGGTGCTTGTATTCTATATATATATATAAATTGCAGTAATTTTCTGTTGTTAAAAAAGTATTTATAGTTTTTGAATATTTAAGTAGTCGTAGACGTAGCGCTGTAATTTTAATTGACAGATGTGTATTTTTGATCACACAGGGCTTATGTGTACGCAATTTGTCCAAATTCCCTATTATAATCTTAAATAAGAAGCACTTTTTCTACATTATTTCTACATTCAACATTTCATTGTTTTGTTGAAAAGTACGCTATTCAGACAGGTTGCCTTAGAATATCTGCGATTAAACACAATTTTCTTCGCCTGGTTGGAAAGTCTAATGATTACACAACGAGCGCTTTACAAAATTTTTAGTTGCACCGGAAACAACTATTGCTGTACCCTTGAAATGTTTTGGTGATATTGACAGAAATTTTCCAAATTTTACAACCTTAAAGAGCTACTGATTTCACATTAAACTTGAATTGCTTTATTTCACAATTTTAAGTGTACTCTAAAAGCGTTATCGACTTTCCCTTTATGAATTTCAATATCCAGTTCAGCACCTCCATTCCATAACATCATACTCTATACCTCCTCAATTTGTATTTATTTATGAAGGATGTTGTGAGATGGAAGTTGTACACCTAATTTTGATTTTAGGTGTAAATTATACGCTTTTCCAGCGCCCTACGAACAGCTTTTTACAGATATTCATTCAACCTCCATTCGTATGTGACAATAAACATTTATTGTTTTTTTTTATTTCTATACATCGCACCATGTGATTGGTACGTTCGTACTTCACTGAATATCTTTGTTCCTGTATTACTCATTCATGGTACATCCATCATATGTGTCTATTAAAAGCAAAACATACTGTTCGACCAAAAAAATTTTATTTGACATATTGATACCGTTAGATTCGAAATTAAAAAATGTACATTATGAACGGAAAAATAAATGCAAAACAATATTTTATCGGTATTCCTGACTAACTCCCAGACAGATCTCAAAATAATTTATCAGCTATTGTCGATGCAATATCAACGTTTATTACTGTAATGTAACTACAGATACAAAACAATATTTGTATTTAAATTCGAATAATTTTTGATTTACATATATATTATACCTTAAAGCTGACAAAGCCAACTATATTTTCTCAAACATTAATTTTTATTTCAAAAAGTTTTCTTTTCTAACAAAAAAAGTGACAAATCTACAACACTGTAAATAACCATTTATTTTTAATTCTAAGATCGAGGCTAATAAATTCAATATTTTTATATATATAATACAATATAATGTATACAAATATATAAAACATAAAATAAATGCATTTCAGGTATACAACAATAACCAAAATAACAACACTAATAATAAAACACCACGCAAGTTATTAAAAGTTCAAATGCGGGGGGGCAGGTGACTTATGTAGGCGTTTTATAATCTAATATTTAAAAAAAAAAAAAAAAACTTTTATTTCTTGTTTTCAAAATTTTCTAACTATTAAAAGATAATTTCAAATAGAAAACGAAAGAGAAAAAATGAACACGACGGGAAATTCATTTAACAATTTTGATGTTCCCTAAGGCTTGTTCAAATTTCAAAATAAACTCTTGAGAGTTTTTCAAACATTCATTCAATTTCTATGAAGATTTATCGTTTGTTATTAGAACATCTGTCGATTTTTTTTTCTATTTTTTGTTTTTTTTTTTTTTTTTTGTAGGAAAAACATCAAATGTATTTAAATTGATGATGAGGAATTAAAGGGATAAAAATATTACAAGAAAATATAATAAAAAACTTAGTTGAAAATATTAAAAATTAATAAATTTAAACTGAGCGGTTTTTGTTGTAGTAATCCAAATCCAGAATGAAACTAAAAAAAAAAAAAAATAGACCGAAATTTAATGAATGGCTCAGCATGAAATTAAGTGAGGTTAAGTTTTTCAAAAAACAAAAAAAAAAATAACAAAAAGACCTTCTCAAATTATTTGATCTAAGTCAGAGTGTGGTACTACAACTTATTTGGATAATCTATTTTGGAATGTTAGAGTAATTTTTAATGATAGAGTTTTAAAAGGAGGAGTTAAGTGTCCAGCTGAGAATTATTATAATAAAAAAATTAAATATTTTTCGGATAATAAAAATTAAAGAGAATAATTTAATTTTTTTTTTCTTTTTCAATACTGGTCTTATGATTTGTTTTTGATAAATTATTAAATGATTTCCCAATAAAAAAATCGATTTTTTTAAGATAACATTTTTTTTTTTTCAATTTTTGTGTGATCATTTAAAAATTTTTATTGAAAAGTAATTTGGAAGTTAATTGTTGAATGTTTTATAATTAAAAAAGGTGTTAAATATATTTTTCATTTTAAATATTTTTAATTGAATTGAGATTCAGAAATTTAATTGAATGGTCGTTTTCTGGGTCTTATGCTGGGTGTTATAGAGCATGCGTTTTAATAAGACAAAAGTTTCTTATTTTTGACGTAGAAAACGAATTTGCAAAAAAACTATCTCTTCCCATTTGAAAATCTAAATTTAGATCGATTTTGGCAAATTTTCGGGTTCAAAAACCCTTTTTCGGTCTTTCCCGAAAGTTGAAAATATCACCATTCGATAGAGCACCATCGATTTAGTTTATAAATTTCTTTTAAACTTTAAAGTAACGACTCCTTACCCCCTTAAAAAGCTGATACGCATGCTCTGGAACACCATATTTGGTTTTGATTGCATTAAAAAAATTTGGACACAACTTTTTGAATTTATAGATTAGGGAAAGTAACATCCGGATTCATCTAAAATACAACCAACACAATTACTTTAGTTTGGGCAAATTACATAGAGTAGAATTTCAGATTTTGATCGATTTTTATAACTCACAGATGTATTAATAACATCTATAAATAAATTATTATAAAACCAATCAAAGCAAAATTCAGGACAAATACCTACTGATGAGTTCAAATAGTGTTGTGATGAATGAAACAACTCCTAAAACTTATTATTACATGAAGTAGACCTAGTATAGTTGAAAATACGTAGCTTTCAAAATTAAAATGTTATTTTCAACGCTGGCAGCACTACATTTATTGCTATATATACTTAAGACTTACATAAGGGATATATACATTTAATTTTTATTTTTACATTATAATTATAGTAATAAAAATTAGTGTAAGTAGACATAAAAGTAGCAATTAGAGATGGCCCACATTCATAAGGAAAAGGGTCCGTAGTATCCGTAGTTGATACAATTAAATTAAATTAAATCTATTGTTATGCAATACAATTTATTAAGTCACATAATCAGAAAGCCTGCAAACATATCATAAGTCAATAGGAGTAATAATCATGTAGCGATGATGTTTGGTTAAAGAATTATGAAAAGAATACTAGGCCCTTGATTTATTTCAAATATTGGAAAAAATTGCACAGACTTAAAATTCAAGATTTTCCAAAGTTATATTGTACTTTTATTTGCAACTATATTTTTACTAAGTCATATTAACACTTGTTGGTACTGCATTTATCAATGAGCTTCGCTCAGATTCATATGCTATCTTCAACTTACTAGATCTATCGCAATCGATCGTAAATTTACCTCATTCAGTACCCATATATATATATCCTGGTTGGTGCTGCACCCATCAATGAGCTTCGATCAGATTTATATGCTGTCTTCAATTTTCTAGAATTTTTGTCATTGACCTTAAATTCACCTCATTGAGTGCCTGTACATCTCCTTAAAATTTGTGTAGTTCTCTCTATTTTTCGTTGTCATCTATCGCAGTTCTAATATTTGTTTTTTGTGGTCGATTTACCTCTATTCTTACTACAAGCTCATTCCAACTGATAACCTTTAGTTCTTTTAATGTTTTTGTTTTTTTATTAGTATATTTAGCCCTTCATTATTCTTGATTTATGTCATTAGTTCAATATACATGTATTTTATTTTTGTGAGCAAGAGTTAATTCTTATAATACTTCAACTCAAAGTTGGCCTAACAATTATTTTTTTTTTCTTATTTAATATTTATGATTTCAAGAACTTAATGTGAAACAGCAAATACTCTCCCTTATATGCAATTGTCAGTGTTGAATTGTATCCTCGGAGTTATACTCAGTCTTTCACAACCATGGATTCCTATCAATATGTTTTGTACCCTTCTTACATTTAACTGGTATAATTAGGGGGTATTTAAAATAAAAGCAGTAACTTTGGAACGGATTTGTACTGCAGCATGTTTTAAATTATATACTTTTCCGATATGAAAATTCTTAAAAATCATGAGGTAAATCGTGTTATTTAAGAAGGTCTAAATGATACTTTAAATACATTGGCTTGGTAAATGTCTCAACACAAAGTTAAATACAACGTCCACATGGTCTTAAATGTCTACAAAAGCTCACAAAAGCTTGATACATTGTCTATATGATCACAATTGTTGTTGACGACGTTTTCACAACCAAAACGGTTGTACAGTGTTAATAAAAACTTTCTGTTAATTTTGCTTGATCACAAATAAATCAAAACATAATGTCTCAGAAAGCCCCCATTGCACAATGTTGCTAACTTATTTTACGGATAAGATTGACAATATAACTTTTTTTATATTATATCAGGTTGAAGTTTTTTTTACAGACATTTACGATGTCACCGATAATCTGTTATATTTCAAATTAGACGATGTCAGATAATATGAAGTAGCGGTGACATCGTAAATGTCTTAAAAAAAAACTTCAACCTGATATAATATAAAAAAAAACTAAATTTTCAATTTTATTCGAAAAATAAGTTGGCAACATTGTGTAATGGGGGCTTTCTGAGACATTGTGTTTTAATTCATTATTGATCAATCAAAATGAATATACAGTTTTTATTAACACTGTACAACATTGGGTTTTTAAAAATTTTTGTAAACCCAAATACCTGTCAAACCGGTCGAGGAGACATCGTCAACAACAACTGTGATCATGTAGAGAATGTCTCAAGCTTTTGTGAGCTTTTGTATACATTTAAGATCATTTAGACGTTGTATTCAACTTTGTGTTGAGACATTTACGATGTCAAGGTAGAAGTTTGTGTAAAATTTCTATTGAGTCTCCTAAATTCTTCAAATAATAAAATAAATTTGTAAAATTACCTTTTTTTTTAATGTCATTACCCTCTTCGAGTTTCTAGGTCTCTTTAATAATCTTTCTTGGATCTCTATTTTATTACTTGTTATTATCAGGTCACTGCCCTAATTATTACATACAAGAGCAATTAATTTTCTATAATAATAATTTTTTCAATATACATAGAAGAGATCTATATAAAAGACAGTAAAATGTATTTAATATTACAGTTTCAATTTAAGAAAATCAATATTCTTGGTACTAGGTCTTATAACTATGGTCTGTTGAAAATATCATTTTAAAAATAAAATACAAAAATTTTTTAAGGAAATAGAAAATTATTCATAGGAAATAAAAACAAAACAGTTTTTTCTCTACTAACAAACAAACAAATAAAATCATAGTTACTGAATGGCGCCAAACTGTCTCGACAAAAAATAAATTTACAGAAAAAAAAAAATTTTTTTTCGTATTTCTCATTTTTCTTGTCGAATTGGAACATTACTGAAAATTATATTTAAATATAAATATTATGTACATAAATAAAAATATTAAAATAACAACAACAGTTAAACAATTTTTATCATCTTCTGTGTTGTACCAACATCTTATAGACTAATCCAAGAATAATACATGTTCACGGGGAAATTCATTGCAATATATTTGTTTATGACTCAGATAAAATTTTAATTTTTTTGTTATTGTTGTTATTTTTGTAACAAATTTTCGTATCCTGATTTATGAAAAACAACCGACAGCCATAGCAAATCATTATATTATGTATGTAATGTACACAAAACACAAATTCTTTGTTCTAACATAAAAACAGAAAATAAATAAATTTCCATCTCTATTTAAAATTATAAAGAGGAGAAATGAAAATCTATAGAGATTCGTGCAGCCAATTACTCATGTCCTTTTTATATGTCCAAAGTGAGAATACAACAACTAAAAATCAACAAAAAAAAATAATTTTCGTAAATTCTGTTGTTTGTCACTATACAGTTGAAATTTATTTGTTTTGCCGCTGTGATACACAAAATTATAGCAATAACAGAGACAACACCAACAACAATAAAAATAAAAATTCATGTATTACATTTCATTTCGGTATTCTAATTTTACTGTCATGTCATAGATTCACCCCACCACTATATAGAGGAAAACAAATTATAAATTTGGAAAATAAAAATATTCCAAAATAGACAAAAAACGTGTACAAGAAAATTTTCTAATAAATTACATCCAAGTGCATTTTCTGAAAGAAAACCATATATGAAAAATGCAATTATAAGCTTATCAGAATCAAAGGTTAATCAGGAATTCAAGTACAATAACTGCAAAATGAAGAATGTCAATACTTATTTGTTTAGTAGCACCAACTTGAACGATGAGACAGAAAATGGTTTCAAATTCAGTGAAAGATAAAATTCAACTCTTCTATTGGATGGTACGAAGCGCGATCAACACTTAGTAGCAATACTAAGTAGACTAGCGCGATTAACACAAGTAGGCTAATATAATACTAAGCCAGCCTCGGAATCAAAATATTATATAGTATGTTAAAACTATTTAAGTTTATTATTCTGAAAAAAAGTTTGCCATAAAATCAACCATCCTGAAATAAGAAGGTTCAGTACTGGCAGTTACAGCAATGAGATTCAAATGACAGTAGTTGTATAAGTCAATATCCGGTGGTGATCACCTCATGGAGCTAGAACAACTGATTTGCCAAGGTTTAAACATTTGTGGTATCAATACTGTGTATTTATACCACAAATGTTAATAACCGATCAGTACTTATTACCTTTACCATTATAATCTATTTGGAAAGCTAGATAGCCATGTACTCGAAACGGAAATTAGTGTTTATTAACTTTTAATTTTATTTGATTGTAATTACTTAAAACAAAAAACTTTTCAAATTTGTGATTGTATCTCAGTTCATGTTCGTTAAGCTGGTGTTCAAATTGGTAATACTGTTTGGAACATGGAATTCAATCTGATGGTCAAATGCCTTCAGATACTGAACTGTTGAAGGAGAGAAATGATAATTCATTCTACACTTTCTTCAGTGAAACTGGTACTGGAAAACATGTCCATCGTGTTGTTTTTGCTGATTTAGAACCAACAGTAGTTGATGAAGTACGTACTGGAACTTATTATCAATTGTTAAATCGAGAGCAATTAATTACAGGCAAAGAACATGCTTCATATAATTATGTTCGTGGTCATTACACAATTGGCAAAGAATTTTTTGATTTAGTTTTGGACATAATTCTTAAGTTGGCTGATCAATGTACTGATTTTTAACGTTCTTCCATTCATTTGATGGCGGTACTGGCGGTAAAGTTTATCTGTTGATTATGGTAAAAAATCAAAATTGGAATTTGCCATCGATCCATCATCTCCACAAGTATCAACTGCTGTATTCGAACAAATTTAATCTTGAACTTGAAATTTCAAATGTGATGCAGCTCCATCAGACAATTAAAATGAAAAATATGAGAATTGAAAATGATGGAATTTGATTATAGTGAGGTTATTTTATTCTGTTTTCTGATTTATTGTCATTAATGTCGTTTGATTTATTTGATAGTGTAAAAATGTAAGTGGTGTTGTGGTGAAAGATTAAATTAACTCTAAAAATGAGAATTGAACATTAAAGCTGGATTTTCACATGTACCACCACGGTCGTTTTTGACTGATAAATAACCAATCAGAATCAACCGTTGAGCCAATTCTTCGTCGAGCCGAAGCTATAAACCAACTTTACATTTTCTGCGACGGTGGTCACACATACCAAGAAATTAACAAAAACGAACAATAACGGTATAACAGGCAATAATGGCAGGTATCAAATTCAATGATTGTATTGTATGACAGGCAATATAATGACAGATATTATATGACAGGCATTATATGACAGACCTTATAACATAGCCTTATACATACCAAAAAAATTTGCAAAAATGAGCAATAATGGTATGACAGACATTAATGGCAGCCATTAAATTCAATGATTGCATTATATTATGAAAAATATTATATGACAGGCATTATAATGACAGGCAATAAACTCAATGACAACAGAAACAATTTCATTTTGACAAAATATACAATTTTGGAAAATTCCGACTGTGCTTTTATGGTGGTAATATATCATAATATCTGTCGCAGAAATTTGGATATCGAAAGACATACACCAACTTAAACTTATTAATTGATCAAATTGTTTCATCAATCATAGCTTTTCTACGATACAATTGTGGCCTAAATGTTGATTTAATTGAATTCCAAACCAATTTGTTACAATATCCCCATATTCAATTCCCATTGTTAACATACTCATCAGTTATTTCAGCTGAAAAAGCTTACCATGAACAATTATCAATTGCCGAAATTACAAATGCTTGTTTCGAGCCAGTAAATCAAATATGATAAAATGTAAATCATGGTATGTAAACGTGTAACGGTAAATATTTGTCATGTCATGTTGTACCAAAGGATGTAAATGAAGCCATAGCCACAAATAAAACGATGAAAACCATTCAATTCATTGATTGGTGTTCAACAGGTTTCAAAGTTGGTATCAAATATCAACCATCAACTGTAGTACCCAGGTGGTGATTTTGGCTAAAGTACAACGTGCAATTTTTATGTTGTTAAACACCACTACTGCTATTGCCGAAGCTCGTCTAGATCATAAATTTGATTTGATGTATGCTTAACGTGATTTCATTCACTGGTATGTAGGTGGAGGTATGAAAGAAGGTGAATTCTATGAGGCTCGTGAAGATTTGGCTGCTTTTGAAAAAGATTATGAAGAAGTTGGTATGGATTCTAGCGATGGTAAAGAATGGATGGAAAATATTTTTGAAACAAGCAATTTAAAAGAAAAAAAATAAAAAAAAAAATTAAATAGCAGATAATCATCTTTTTCAATTACCTAGCACAAAAAAAATGTACTATTGTATAAAATATATTATTATATGAACTAAATAAAATAATAATAATAATAATAATAAATATTGCATAAAATTAAATTCATGATGTTATTTATGTTATTTAAATTACTTATAAATTTATATCATCACAATATTTTCATACCATTAGAATGCCATAGAAATGTCACTACTATATATCATATCTATTACTTCATCGTTGTTTTTTCTTCTTTAAAACGAACAAAGCTGGTCATTAAAAGTTATTTTAAATTTAAATAAAACCCCGCTTACAATTATTTTGAATTCGTTCGGCTAATAGTGGTGAAATTTTGACATTTATATTCACCTTTCAAAACTTCTCTTCAATTCCAATGAAATTTGATGGTTTTTTAACTTCAGGAAAATTTTAATGTCAAAATTTCTGAATAAATTTCTAATATCAAAATTTCGAGATAGTGTAAACAACATATACCAATTTTATGGCAACTAACATTCATATGATTACAAACACAATAACACTAATTGTGGCATTATTCTACTTCAGGCATTATCTCATAATTTGCAAATTTGAAATAGAAGAAAAATTTATACTCTCTCATTCGATTTTGATTTTCTTGAACTGTTTGTAACTTTTGCTCCTCTAGTTTTACCTATATTCTTTTGAGAATAAATCTGTAATCAAGTTAAGCATTGGAAATTCAACTTTTTGTTGAATAAATCGTGTAAATCGTTCTGTAAGGAAGAAAATATTCTGAAAACGACATTTTATTGCCTAACCTAGACTATGACGAGACAAAACAAATTTTCAGGTTTTTTTTTCTATTATTATTCTATGAAAATTTATTGAAAATGATGTATAGAAAGAGATTAAAGAGAGAGAGGAGATAAATAAAAAGAAAAAATAGAGTGAATAAAATTTGTACAAGGAATTCAGAATTTAGTTAGAAGTTGGAATCTATTTTAAAAAACTTTGTTTTTCCATAATAAATTTGTTGTTTTCTACTTTTATTGCTGCTGCTGTTGTTGTTGTTATTGTTGTTCTTGGTACTTGTATTGCCTGCGGATAAATAATCAATGTTAGTACATTATATATATAAATTGCAATAGTAAGTAATATTTGTCAGAATTTTGTTTTTGTGTTATATATATATATATATATAGTAACTGTCATGTAACTAGCATAATAGTCATGATATAATTTTTATTGTTATTTTGATTATAATAACTTTGGATGTTGGAATATCGATTTCGATTACTTATTTAAAGAAAAATTAATTTTTAATATAGATTTTATTTTTTTTATTTTAGGAGAGCTAATAATAAAATACGTATAGAGTACAATATTAAATTGTAGAAGTTGAGTCTGTAGTGATTATACTTATAGAAATTTTAGTTAAAATTCCCTTGAAACAAAATTTATATTTTTTATTGCCTAAAGTTATTCGATTATTACTTAAACTCATAAAATATTGATGAGTTTTTTGAATAAAGGGAGTTGAGTTGAGAAAAACTGTCACAAATTCGTGATAATATTTTTTTTTGCTATTTTTTACAAAATTATTATTTTCTTTAAAAATGCCTTAATCTTAAAAATTTAAATTGGATAATTTTTTATGTTTACTTAGAATTTAGAAATAAAATAAAGAAATTTGTCATTTTCAAAAATAACAAAAAAAAAATGTAAACTGAGATGAATAAATTAATAAATTATTGAATGGCCATCATGGTATATTTTTATTGATGGTATAATGTGGTCCTTGATTTCACTTTCCTTAATCAATTTTTTAATTTTGTCAACAACAACAGTTCTCCATTCGATTAATAAAAATTTTGTCACATAACACACCGGTTTTTTTCAAGATGATAGTTGTGCTCGATCTTATTCAAACATTTTCGTCTATGCTATGTCTTACCGACCTATTGTATTCAAATATCAAAATACAATTTCTATCTCGTATTCTACATAGCTCTAGTATTCTAAAATACCAAAAAGGTATACGAAGAAGGTTTAATCCTATATTTGGCTTTGTGTCTTAATAAATCTTAAATTGATTTGTTTTAAATTAGTGTTTTTAGCTCTTTGTTTGGTTTAATTTGATATTCACCACTTTGGTATTTCACCAATTTCTTTTGAATAATGTTAATTTATTTTTGTCATCAATTGGTATATCGCGCAGGTTTCGATGTACATATTATATTTTATTCCTTTTTTATTTCATTGCTCTGCTTAATATTGAGAACTTGAAAATAGTTTTGTATGACTTGAAATAATTTTCTACTGCTTATAAGATACAATTAATAGTTAAACAATGATTTGATTTAATTTATTTATTAAATCATTACATAAATTATTGTAAAATATATCGGTCAGCTGTTAAACAGTGATAGTTATGTACAATTGATATTTCAAATTTGTAAGCATTTGTAAGCATAAGTTCCACTAAAGTACAACGTCCACACAATTACATTGTAACAAAAATGATATGTATAATACAAATAAACATTTAATTTAATTATAAATAAAATTTATTTTAATTTTGTAAGTTTAATATTGTACTCATATTATAATCATTAGTCTAAAGTTCTTATAATTGTAAATTGGGAACAAAATGAATAAAATAAATGTGTTTTTAAGTGACCATAATCATGATATCATTTAATAAATATTCTTAAACCTATGCAATATCTCAAATTTACAATTGAATGTGGATCAGTTTCAATCCAACAGAAGCTCGTCTTAATTAATTCTAGGGTAAATTAATTTATCAATGGATGCTGTTGTGCTTGTAATGACGTCATAATAAGTACTTATTGTAGATAATCTTATGAATATATTATATCCTCCTCTGTTTTAACAATTTTATGACTATTATATACTTTAAGGTTGAATATTATTCTTGATATAAATCATCTCGTGCGAGGATTTGTTTTTACTGCAAATTAATCTGTTATTTTATTTTGTACTTGATGTATCTGAACTGAATGTTAACCCATTAATCAAAATTCTCAAGAACTGTCGTTGTTAGTGGGACTCAAAAACTAAGGATTTTTTAAGCCCCGAAAATTTTCATAAAAAATGGTTTTTGGGAAATTGGAAAATTGAAAATTCGGGAAAATTTCTAAAGATCACTTAGCCTTAAACTTTCTCAATCTAATAAAACAAATATTTCTTGGATTAGAGTACTTACATCGTCTCTAGAGATGATTTACCTTTATGGGTATTTAAATACCCAACCGTCTAAAGCATGAAAAAATTGTTATAAAAATTAGTGAAAAAAAAAATTATATTTTTATATAAATAAGAAACAATTCACAGTGTTTTATTGAATAAATCTAAAAAAGTAAAGTATTTAAATAATAATATTGTAAAATTAAATTTTAAAAACTATTTTGTAAATTATTTCGCTTTCTTAATTTTAATTTGGTTTCGTGGTACATCCTCATAATAGTCAAAAAAGCATTTGGGATGCAAAGTAATCGAACACTTTTTACAACAAAATTGTGTTTTAACACCACATTGTCTACAACGACTGCGTTTAGGCATTTTTTCCACTATATGGTCGACACAATCCATGCGTTTTGCCATTTGTTGGGCATTAACAAGTACACGCCCACATGGACGTCTGAATACTTATAGTAGTATTATTAGTGCTTCCACCTCATTTACTCTGACATCAAATATACCCATACCAGTTACACCTTCATACCTTACGCAGAAAACATGCAACTTCCATGCATTCACCATTGCGGCATCAAATGCATTTGTGAGCAATGGCCCATACCATTTGTTACCATGAACTTTGATTCGATAATTGTTCATAGCAATATCAAACAGATCAACAGTATCCATTCGTTTATTATACTCATGAATGACCAGTGGCTGGTCAATTGTTCTCTTAGAATTTGTTCGGTCGTACCGCTTTGTATGGAACATTGGGCCATGTCTCAAAACGTTAGACATTATAGTAATTTACACAGAATTATATAAATTTTAGCTTACTAATTAATTTTACATAACACTGCATTTGAAACTCTATAACTTTATCAATTTACTTTTGAATTTCTAAAACCTGAAAACACAATGGTCAAACTTCAAACCATGAGATAATGTGAAAAAGTTCAAAAACATTTTAAATCTTACATATAATCCACTATCCATCAATAGATGTCAGATCAATAGATATCAGATGGATCTATTATTTCATGTAGATTATTGCTAATTGAAATAATATATCCATGAAATTTTAATTTTTTTTTCAAAAAAAACTAAAAAATTTATATAAAATGTAGTAGCGCTAACGCCGATTAAGTATTTAAATACCCATTCCAAATCTAAGGCGTGGCAAAAGCTAGAGGTCTAAATTTTTTCCAGGCAACTTCTATGACCTCTATGACCATCGTTAGACAATTTCATAATGATTGTACGACGGGATCTATGAGCCGGCTTTAATATGGGTTAACAAAATTCAATTTTTCAGGTGTCTTAGGGTTATAATATTGTAAAAAAAACTGTTTTGTTGAATAATTATTGAATTATCCATATTAAAATCCTGCATTCATAATTTAATTCGAAAATGATTCGCGATGGCTTAATGTACACGTATAAAGAACATTTAGACGCCGGGATTTCGAAATTTCAACATTTAATTAGAGCACTTCGGTCCATATGTCAAAATCTATTACTTCAAGTTCATAACTTTTATAATTTGGTCTTTTTATTTTGATACATTACTCGATATTAGCCACCACATTACAAATGTCAATTTTTATGTGGACGATAATATTTATAATCTTGTAATTCAAATTCACCTGTCATTCTAATACCATTCAAATCATTCATGTTTTTCGACTGAAACATTTGACCAAGACATATTTTATCTATTGTGTCTACTTTCAATTTTACCCGCAATACTTAAAACTATACCTTTAATTAAGTAGTGGCTTGTAATTTACGATCTGATCTGATCGCAACCTCTTTGAAGAATTTGATCGTCTATATTTTTAATGTCCGATATGTTTACATTTTTAGAATACTTGTAGTTTTGTGGTTGTATAACAAGTACTGCGATCCGATCTATTCCATCTTGTAACATACACTTAATTTAATGAAATATTTTGATGTTGTTATTATTTAAAAGTTAAAATACGATATCCTTAATATTTTTATTTGAATCCCATATTTAATCCAGTTTCCAGTTTCAAATTGGATATAGGTATACCATTAGTAAGTTTGTTATCCACGTTTATTGATGCGATTTGCATTTATAATGATTCTCTCATTGCTTGTTTGTAGCTAGTCACATTTAATCTGTTCAGCACTGTAACTCTGATTTTTAAATCGATTTCAAATTAATATTTAAAGCCATTATTAAGTTGAAATATCTTAATAACACATTAAGATTTCTCCTCAATACAAATTTTACTTATTATTTGATATTTTTTTTTATCATAGCAATAAATCAATACCAAATCACAATCCTTCAAGATAAATTTCGAACAAATAAATCCAATTATTTCATTTTAAATTATTATTTTAATGTCTTTCCCGTTTGAATTTTGAAATTTTATTGATATTGGGTCAAAAATAACATAAAATTTAATTATACTTTTCAATTAAAGCCTAAATAATGAATTACAAATTCATATCATAAAAAGAAATAAAAATATAAAAATAAAAATTAAACATGTTTCTTCTTCTTCCACCAGAATAAGATATGATATGATAACAATATGGAAGTTTCTTCTTACTTAAACAAACAGAATTCTCCTACCCACTCATTAAATTTTAATTTTTTTTCCTTTTTGGTGTTATTTTTTTTTTTTTTTTTTTTTTAAACTTAAAAATTCAATTAATTTAATTTCGAAAAACAAAAAAAAAAAAAAAAAATGAAATGAAATAAAATAAAATAAAATGGAATGACGAAAAATGATAACTTCATTCAAAGAATTGAAGAATTTCATCGATCATAAATTTCACATATGAAAAAAAATTAAAAAAAAAAAAACAAAACAAAACAACAAAAAACTAAATTACTAAAAACAAATACTGAAATTTTTCATCCAGCCCTTGATTTTGGTATAGTACCAATAGTAAACAAACTCAGACTATAAAAAAAGTTAATCCCGGCTTACTATAACATTTTATTTATTTATTTATTTATTAAACAGTGGACCAGGCCAACTACAGATCCTGTTCCCTTCTGGGATGTGGGCCTTTTATAATGTTTTATTTCTTAATAGATTTGGTTAATGGGTTTTTATTTTGAACTAATAAATTTAATTTTGGAGAGCAAATAACTTGCCTTCACAATCAGTGAAGTGAACGTTTTCCAGCTTAGGGAACCGAAAATTCCATAAATACCAACAATCTAATATTTATTAAAGGTTCTATAAAATTACGTTTATAGAACTAAATGAAAAAGTATAGGCTAAATGAAATTTCGTTCATCTAACCTATACCGAAAGTCATCAGTTAATATTTTGGTGTTAGACAGCTACAGCAACTATTTTCAATTCTGATTGATTCTTTAACTTATATCAAAAACAACATCTGTGAGTTATAAAAATCAATCAAAACATTTCAACGTAAAATCAGTTATGACTAAAATTTAATTAATAATTAACTTAAATTTAACAATCACATCAAAAAATCACTTGCTAAGACCACAATAACACAATTTTGAGTAAGACTACTATTATTATATACCATAGAGATTGTAATATCAACACTTAATTCAAAAAGAGCAATCATGATTTCGTTCACTCACCCTTCCTTGGTACGCTTAAAAATTGCAAACATTCAAGAATAATTTTAACAAATATTATGGGGGAGAAGGTCATGTCATCCTCAATAGAACAATAGAAGATATTCCAACATCTTAATTTCACGAAAAGTCTAAAATAAAAGCTTTTATATCTTAATATCAAATTCTAATTATGTCTATAAATTCGAGGCAGATATCATTATAGATATTTAGACAAATATTTATAGGTTTTTTGACTTCTTTCATAAATTTGTTAACTATTTTAATTCGTAAACTATTCATAAATAGCAAGCACTAGTGATCACGGTACCTGGTGGCCGTAAAAATATTCCATTACTTCCCCCTAAGAAATGGGGTTATTATGTTTTGGGTAACCAAAAATGGTATTATTACAGCTATTTCATAATGCTGGGTATCTGAGTTATTTAGAGTTATATTCCTACTATTCATAGATGTAGGTTTCATCAAAATCGATAAAAATATTACAAAGTTATAAATTTAAAACAAAAAAGAGAAATTGATAATCAAACAATTTTAAAATTTGTAATACTTAATATAATATATTAAACACTAAAAACCAATATTCTCCTGGACGATTGTTTTCAAAAGAGGTTTTAATCTTGTTTTGTTTAATGAATTTTTGAATCAAGTCAAAAATTTCTTTTCGGCTAAATTTCCTGCCCCAGTTTTCCGTAGTTTTCAGGCAATTGACTAAATTTTCTTCTTATTTCTTTTTAAGAGCCGTTGCTCTTCCTTTTGATGTACTTTTCGTACTACGAATACCGTTAATTCTTTTTAATAAAGTCATATAGCGAATGCTATACTTTTGGGCAGCGCCGTATTTTGATAAAACTCCCATTTTTACTTATTGTATTACTTGCTGTGGAATTTCTTCAAAATATTGTTTAGGGTCATCTTTTTTACATAATTCGGAACCATTATTTAGCTATCAAAAAGGTATTTGTGTTAAAAAATTAACAAAGTGGGTTATGATGGGGGTCATGAAAAACTAACACACTTTCCCTTTTCACACATTTCTAAGTAAGATGTGTTAAATATGTTAAAATTATAATGAATTAAAATGAATGAAATATACTTACGTACCAAAATATATAAATGTCGACGCAAATATTATTTTTGCTTGTTCTGTAGGCCTCCGACAAAAAATACGATCACCAGTCACCACACTTCTGATCTTCACACGATTTTTTTTGACAACTAAACTAGATACAACTTAAACATACGATAAAAACTTCCAAACAAAAAAGCAAAAACAATTTATTTTGTTTTTTGAATTTTTTTTCTTTGTTTCTTGTATTAATTTGGTAGACAAAACATTGAGCATTAATAAATTAAATATTTTGAAATTTAACGGCTAAAAAAGACAATTTTTGGCGTGGTAACACATTTACCCCACTTCACCATATTCTATTTATGTGATCCTGATATTCAATTTTCATACTTGTACATCGTACTAGACCTTGAAAATTGGAAAATTTAATTATAACAGATTATTAACCCATACGTTAGGAGTTATACGGTACCCTAATATGTATTGTCATTGACTAAACAATACATTATAGTTTAGTACATATACAAAGGTTTGAGAGAGGTTTGGAAAAATTTAAATCACCAAACTCCTTAAACTCATTTTACCAAACACTTTATTTTTCCTATATCTACAAATTGCTGATTTATGTCTAAAAAACGAAAAATCAAATTTACAATACTTTTTTTTAAATAAAATATATTTTCGCAATTAAAAAATTTGTTTTGTTAATACAAATATGGGCAACAGAATCCCCATCTAATAAATTAATTTCCGATATCAATCCCGAAAAACGATTTCACGAAAAATTTTTAGAAATAAAATAAGAAAGAGATAGTAACAAAAAAAAAATTGTTTTCATACCATTTTTAGTTAATTAAAAAGGCGTTAAACCATATCAAAAAAAAAAACAACAAAACAAAAACAATTTTTTTTAATTAGTCACGAATTTTCCTAAAAAAGAATCACGGTTCATTATAACCAAAAATGAATATAACGACGACTACGATGATGATGACAACTTTAGTAGTTAACTAACAAAATGTCAAACTGAATCGTTTTTAAATTCTTGGAATAAATATCACGCCGACTATGTTATTTTGTTAGTTGCTTAACAAACCGAGAGGCGCATATTACTTACTACCCATATAAACCATATGATAATAACAACAAACAAAAATATAAACAAGACATAAACTGTTTGGTTGTGGCTTATTTAGAGCTCAGTTTGATTGCGGAAATATATATATATATATATATACATATATTTTTTTTTGTTAACATTTTTTAAATTAAATAAAAATTCTGAATTTATAAAAAAATAAATAATTTTTGAAAATAATTATTGTACTGTTATGGAACGATCTATATTAAGTATGTATGTGTGTATATTGTGAAATATTGTGTAGATAAAATTGTTCAAAATAAATTGCAATAATTGAGAGAAATATACGATATCAGTACAAAAATTTAATTAAAAACCATTTTCTTAGAATTTCTCTAAAAATTCTATACAGAGTACTTCTGTTTGAAATTCATAGGCCATTTTGCTTCTGAAGAGTAAAATCTAAGTCAGTGGGAATGAAAACGTATTGATCAATATCCGCTTAAGACTAGTTATAGTTATTGCAGCGAATAACAGACAAAATGGCTAAAAATGGAAGTAGTGTCGGAAGACAGGAAGTATAAAAGTGGAAAATTTTCTCGTTTAAATATTTCCTCAAAATCATAATGCAAAAAAATAATAATTTCGGTTTAGCTTTTTTCAAGTTTATCCAGCTAAAATATCCTATACGAACTTATAATGTATATGATTTATCCCAGTAGAGCAATTAATGAGTAAATTTACATTTCAGCAACATGCGATGTCGGAAAATATAAAGTTTTTGTGAGTTAGTTACTAAATACTGTGAAATAAAATATCCAGGATCGAGTTTCAGATAATAGTTGATTCGACCAAAATCAGAGCAATCGGAGACAAAATCTTATATTTAAAATACTGTCAAAGCTAATTAAATGAATATCGAAATATGCTATTTATTTTTCTGTTCCAATACTGATTTTCCCTAGCTTAGACAAAAACATGTTATTAATTACATGTTTGCTTCTAAAAACATTATGTCCGATGCCTAATACCCTAACTTAATTCTATAATATCACTTACTTATACTTTAAATTTATGTGGCGTTAGTAGGTCGTATAGGTCTAATTTATCAATGTCTTCCATTACTGCAGATCACGGGTAATCGTCAGTAAATTTTTCCTATCTTTAATAATGGCTTGAAGTGTTGTGCTATATTGAAGTGAAGTGTTGTGCTATGGCTTGAAGTGTTTGAAATATTTTAAATATTTCTATTGCCGCAGAATTCGAATGACTTCTCTTCGAAATTATTGTAAATTTACTGATATTTCATTTCGTTGGATTAGTGTGTTTCGATTTACCTTCAGATCTATGATTTTCTTGACTGAAGATTTTTCATTCTTCCGATCACCCTATCCCAGTCAATAAAGTCTTTTTGACAATTTTGCAACATACTTTGTTTTATTAAGACTCATATTTTCATGTTAATGAAGCTTTAAACTGTTCAAATGTTTTGCGCTTTAAAGCTGGATTCACAACAATGATACACAATACAGAAACAAACATGACGAACACTGTGTGAAATTTTATGTTTAAATACAAATTGGTTCGTAAGCAATAATTTTCGAGTAGTAGACACGTAAAATATAAATGAGTTTGGTACGAATACTTTGAGATAATGTTCGCAATACAAATGTGAATAAAATTGATTTGATTGTAAAATTAAATTTGGTTTGTTCGAATGTATTTTACTCAGAGTTTGTTTTAATATTTTGGGTATTAAAATGTAGCATCGCCACAGCTTTAAAAAAAACTTAAACTGGTTTTAGCAAGTAGGTTTATGTGTAGAAAATTTTTTTTTTCATTCCGCGGTACCAAAATTGTCCTTTTTGATTTAAGTGTGTTGGCCGGCCCTTGTTGAAATATTATGCAATAAAAGAATTAATTTCTGCTCATAATTCATCACACTTCCGTTAATCTTAAATTCTACTTAGTTACTAATTTACTTAGGTGGTAAGCAGACCATGTAGTAGGTCTTGGACCTGATTTATCAATGTCCTCCATTAAATTCCAGCTCCTGACTTTCTATTCTTTTCGACATACAGCACAACACGGTATTGATTTGAGTAGTTTTGGTATCATATCAATTTGTAGCATAACAACCATCTTGACAGATAATCAACGCTTTATTCTTTCTTTGATTATTTGGAACTCAACATTATTTATTTTTAATAATTTTGTTATCAGATTATCACATACAAATTGTCAACGTGACAGTCATGTTATTTTTGCGACACATTTTGTAATTTTCTGATTCTGAAGTAATATGATTGAGTTATTCAACAACAAACAACATTTCAAGTCAACAAAAACTTTGTAATTTATTGACATCTTATCATACTCAATTATCTTGAGCCAATAAAAATTAACTAAAAATATTGTAACTTAACTTAAATGTCAATTTTAATAAAACAAAAACCAAAAAAAAATATCGATATAAATTATTGTAATTAAATTTTTCAAACATTTCCAATAACACCAACCAACTGAAATCGATTTTATATAATTATACAACAAAAAATGTACTTCCACTCAAAACTTTATACAAAAAAATAATAATAATGAGTTTTCTTGTACAATTATAATCTACGTACAAATAAAATACAAAATGTTTGCGTTGGTTGTTCCTGTTCAAAAGAGAGAAAAAAAAAACAACTTACAATGGGAGAATAACAACAATAACAACGGTAAAACCGCCTCTTTAAAAAAAATCCTACTTCCTTTTTTTTAATGTTGAACAATTTTTTTTAAATATAGGTTCAGATTAAGCACGCGTTTTCTTATTTTATTTTTCTGTTTTAATTTTTCTTCTCGTTTTTTGCTTGACATAATCACAGTTTCTTTGGAGATCACTAATGAATTCTTTAAGTCACTCTTACAAAACTACCTTTTTCTACTATATTGTAAGGAGACGAATATTTTTTTGTTATTACGTCTACGTCTTTGACTTTTTTAAAATATTAATTTTTTTAAAATAGAATAAAAAGCAACATAGATACATATTATATTGTATGTATACATTATCTTAAAGCAACATGTTGCCAATATGATTGTTGCTTGTATAACACAAAACAGTAGAATATTTTCAATAAAAATATTTTCAGTTTTATTGAAATGCTACTATCAAAGTAAATGCACATAAGTGTTGCCAGGTGTGAAGTTTGTTTTTGAATTGAAAATGAAAATATACGTTCTAGTATTTGAGTAGATCATTATGTAAGTACCGGTGACATTGGAAATGTGTCCAAAAAATTTCAATCGGATTTACTGAACTGAACGAAATTGTGTTGGCAACATAATGTACTTTGCTTACAATTCCGATCACTCTAAATACATTTTCTCTGAAATAAATGTCAAACCAAATGTCAAAATATTATACTCCTTTGTGGATCCATTTTGTGGATAAATTTTTAAAATATTTGAATTGAATATTTATGAAAGCTATTTGTGAAATATTTTTGAGAATACAAAATTTAATATGGACAATTTTGTAAATATTTTTTTTTGAAGAAAAATCTTTTTTCTGCTTTAGCCTTATGGTTAGTTAATAAAAGCATTTTTCATCCTTGAGTCCATTTCCTATTAAAATTAAAGTGCATTGAAATAAAAAAAAAACTTAAACCTTAACACAACTGTACTAAACTAGGATCAAGAAATTTTCCGGATACATAATTTAACAACCCGTGTCATGAAAATGAATCGCGGTTACACTGTCAAATTAATTACCGATCATTAGACAATGTAAACAATTTTTTTTTTGACATTTAAGATCATACGTCAATGTGTTGACGACATTGTCGATACATTTACGAGGTCACGGTGTACCAAACTATACTGTGTATCAACAAATTTTGCGGATACATAATTTAACAAGCCGTGTCGACAAAATGAATCGTGGATACACTGTCAAATTAATTACCGTGCATGAGACAATGTAAACCATTTTTTGTTTTGACATTTAAGATCATTAGTCAATGTGTTGGCGATGTTCTCGATACATTTACGACAACACTTTATACTACCAAGCTTTACGTAGGCGGTATCTAGTTTTTACGAAATGGTTACATTAAATTGTAAAAATTAAAAATAGCGTTATTTGTCGACTACTAGTGGTAAATAGCAGCGATAATACTATTAAAGTTCTATGTGTGACATGTCAAGATCATTGTGGTTGTTTATTTATTTTTTCTTCGTTATTACCAAAAATTTGACGTAATTAAATTACATTAAAATTGAGCTAAAAAATAATCACTAATTCACTACACGATTTTGCAATGTTGATAACTGTTCATTCAATGTTGCCGCAACAATATTTCCTTATGTTTATGTTACCCTAATATTTCTGATTGCTTTAACGACAATTTTTCTGTTGAAATTTAGTTTCGGCTTATTAATAAAAATATTATTTTCAGGCTGCAGTTATAACGATACATAAAATGAATACGTCAAATTTTTGTTGTCAATTCTACTGCAGACATGACTTTAATATAAACTTATGGAAATTGTACAATATCCTATCCTAAAAAACAAATTAACTTCCACATGCTAACGATTTCCGTTCAATGATCGCAAACTGGCATACACAAAACGCATAATACGGCAACATTATTCAAAAAATACTATGCTATATAGTTACAATGTTTAAGATGACGGGACTTTTAGTAAATACATCCAAAATATAAACTACGATAGTAATCGAATCTAGTATCTGCCAGTTAAAATTTTCCTTTTTAACTAACAAAAAAAAAAAAAAACCCACAACAACAAAAAGAGTTTGTTTTTTCAAAGTGAATTTTTTATTTTTTTTGTTTTTCTTTTTTTACATTTTGTTTACGGGCTTGTTAAATACGATATAGGATGTCATGATGTTTTTAAAGCGCCATTATCTCATACGCATCCTTTATATTATTATTAGGTGCACAACAACATCTAATAAGTAGAGTTTTTCGCATAAAATATATCTACAAAACAGTACCATGAATTCAAGTAGAGTTCATGTTGTGATTTTTTGAAAAAAAAAAAAATTCTACATATTTTTGTTATTGTTTATTTTTTGTACATACTATATATACCTTTCTCGATTGAATTTATTTTTTGGTTTATGGAGTTGTGGGTTCATTAAAAAATATAAGTAAAAGATTGCAAAAAAAATCTGTTAAATTTAAAAAAATAAAAAAAAACAAAAATTTGAAAATGTTGCAATAAAATTCGATAGATAAACGCGTAAATAAAATTCGATTAGGTGTATATATTGTTGAAAAGAGGGCCAAGTTTCTCTCCTTGTAGATACAATGACCAAATAAGTAGTCCTAGTGAATTTTGAATTTGAAAAAAAAAAAAAAAAAAATCACTATCTTCAATACATAAATTTTAGATATTTATATGTACAGTGAGTGTAAAAAATTAGTAGATATAAAATGAGTAAGATGGGGTTAGATTATGTTGCTGAAATCTATCAAATGTTATAAAATATAAGCAGACTTAATCCAAGTGGATTTTGTTTTTTTTAATAAACTTTCAAGAACGCTGATCGACTCAACATTAAGTTTCTTCATAATGTAGAAGTCGGTCTCTATATTGATTCTCTTTTTATTGTAATAGTAGTCATACCAAATTTTCCCTCTTGGTTCGTTCGCTTCTTTAATATTGTAATAATCTCTATGTATGATATCAAAACTGTGATATCAATAATACGAAAAAATTATCTGAGAGTAGTTATTGAGTTAGTGTAAAAGGTAATATCAACCACAGTAATCTGTCACCACCACTACACTAGGCCATGCATAGCCTCATGGCAATCTATTTCACAACATCACAAGCATGAACTGGACATTTTTTTTTTCTTAGGGCATAAACTTGCCTCCTCCATTGTTCTCTGTTTTTTGCAGTGATATTGATCTCAATTCATTCGTTATGATTCGACGACGGGTGTTGTTGTGTTTTTGTGTTGTGGGTATGGTTGTTGCCTTTCCTTCTATTGCCATGGCGTTTCCATTCTAGGGCCATTTTACTTGTACTTGTTGATGGTTTTCGCAAAATGTGATCTATCCACTTCCATCTTGTGGACGATTACATATTAAATAATTTAAAGGTTGTCAGGTTTCCGTTCACTAATAAAAAAAAAAAATATTACATATTACTTATTCTCCGAGTAAGCTCATACCATTGTATCTGACACTAAGTTATTTTGTGGATCATTAATGAGATTTGTATTATTAAATGCAAAGCATACTTTCATACTTCTACATGAAGAGTACTTTAACAAATAATCTCTTTGAACAATACCTCAATTATACTTCAATTGATGCTTTAACCGTCAACCAGGCAGACCACCAGTTGACAGACAGCTGAACCTCTAGATCTCAAAACATGTAATATGGTTAACAACAATTTGAATAACAATGCAATGGGAAGAAGCACAAAATGGAAATTCTACTGTTGAACACTCTACGCCTTTTACGTCGATATTGCAAGGGTTGGCGAAGTCATTAAAAAAAATAGATAAATTAGTAGAACTAGAAATTAATTAAATTAATTTATTCTAGCCTTTAACTTATGACGTGGTGGTAAATTTTACACTCTTTTTTTTCTCTTATCACTTCTGTTCACTGCTCTCTCACAAGATGATATTCTCAGTACCCTCTAGTTATATTATACTTTTATCCACAGGATTACTTGTCATGTTGTAAGTAAAGCACGTGAAGAGAAATTTGGTAAGAGGTGTAAAAACTACCACTCGTCATTAATTGTGGGATTTTTTCTTAGAAAATTTCTTACTACCATGTCTAAGTTAACGTAAGCAATTAATAGAAAAATTTTTACTACACATCTATATTAAAATTTTAAGAAAAAAATCTTTTAAAATCATCCATTTTGAAGTTTTATACAACTTTTTAACCCTTTTTTCTATAATTTTCCGATTATAGAGAATATTGCACGATCAAACAAATTGAACGAATCGAAAGTTGTTGATCCAAATTTTTGCCTTGAAAATCATAGCGATAATAATTCCGAAATATCCGAAACGGACAACGAGGAATAAATGATGAAACCGCAAGTGAAGGAAATGAAAGTAATGAACACATTGGCGAACGCGAAGCTGAAACGAATTGTTTTTATGGAAAAAACCGTTTTAAGTGGGCAGCAAATGAACCACATATATTTAGTCTCCACTTTAGAACTCCACTGCATAATATTGTTATATTACAAACTTCAGTAACCGCAGCTAGTGAAACAGAAAATAAAATGTATTAATATTGGTCCTAAATTTTTGATGATTCTATTGAAGATAAAATCATCGAGCATACCAACACAAAATGAAAACTGAAATTTTAATCAACAGTAAAAGTAAAAACAAAACCTTTAGATAAAATTGAATTTAGAGCATTTCTAGGAATATTATAATTTATACATCAGTTTTAAAGTCAAACCGAAAGTTTACAAAATTAATATTTGTAACAGCCGGAACAGGGAGAGACATTTTCAGAGCTGCTATGTCTGAGCCTCAATTTCTTACTATAGTTTCTTGTTTACGATTTGATAACACTTTTGACCGCATCAGAGATTAAAAATTGATCCATTAGCGGCTATTTTAGAAATATTTAAAAAAATAATTGAAAACTGATATATTACTGATATATTTGATAAACTGATATTATTCGAAGAATATTGGGTTCAGATTCTCTCTCACCACCTGTAACGCAGCTGCCCTTTACTTCCACATCAAACAAATTGTGTTATATTTGTCCAAACAGATTAAAACGAAAAACACCACACAGATGATTTGTCAAAAACCAATGTGTATGGGTTGTAGCAAACATATGTGTATAAACTGTACAAATACTGTTTTTGACGAATGGAATTATTACATGAAAAGACTGATTGTTATTTTCTAAGATATAAAACTTTTTGATTTATTAAATATGTATGTATATTAAGTTGTGAAAAAATACCATTTTATTTTTTGTTTAACTTTTTTTTTATTTTGTTATGTAAATATAAGAATTATTACTATTTTTTGAATTTAGAAAAGTCTTGTGAAATAAAGTGTCAATTTTTTAAAAACCCCTCACTACTAAATTCTTTTTTTTTCAATATAACATTTAGAATTAACTTAGCCAGCTTTACGTGAAAAAAAAAATTTATAAAAAATATTATATTCCTTCTAAAATATAAGAAAAAAAAATGGTGTAAAATTTACTACCACGTTCAGTACTATGTTACAAAATTTCACCTCCTAAGTTAAAGGCTAGTGATTAAATAATGTATTCCTGTTTACTAAGAAGCTGAAGCTTATCAATAAATTAGTACAATGACTGATTAATGCAATCCACAAGCGTAATAACCAGCCATATTCTACATCATATATCGAATGAAAATACCCATATTCTATAGACGTAGCTATATAGAATAAAAATACTTCTCAAATGATATATTTCAATTCTGCTGACATGACAGTGTTATACTGATATGACTACAAAAAGAGTTTTCAGTGCTACCAACATAATAATATTTTCTATCACTCGTGTTGAATAGCATATTACTGACATACATATTCAATGTATATGTCCAAATGGGACTAAATGCATTTATAAAGATACTATAATATATACTATATATATATTATAATATTAGAGCGAACTATATATATTGAAAAATATTAATTTGTTTTCAAAACTCACTGTACTTTTAGGTTTTTAAATTTTTTTATGTTTTTAAGTTTTCTTAATCTTTTCCAAGGAATATTCAAGTCTCTTGAGATGTTAGAAATAAGTTTTGTTTTTTTTTTTTACGATTGATCTGCGATGCTCTCTAAAGGAGAAACTTTTTCAAAAAATAAGTGTTTATATGGGAGCAATTTATCTTTATCCAAATTCAAAAGCCAAACAAAATATTGAGTTGTGGTTAGTTTGTTCGTATATATGTTAAATACATATACAAATATATATTTTTGTATATATACATATATATTCAAATGATACTATTTTAGTTTTTATGGCTTCAATGTTCAAAAAAAAAAAAAAAAAAAAATTAACCTTAAATTTATTTTGAAAGCTGGAGATAATATGATATGCAAAAATATAGTTAGTAGACATTTGAAATACATACAGATTCAAAGTTCAATTCGATCCTTTCCTTTCAAGTATAGAAAATATTATAAGTACATAGCTAGATATTTAAATTGAAATAAATTTTTTGGTGTCAATTGTGCTGCGTTAATAAATAATTTTTTTTCTTCTATTCAAATAATGTTAGAAGGAGTATTCATCTACTGACCAACCATTTATTGTGAATTTATAGTTGTTTTGAAACATTTGGTTTCTATTTCTATATAGGTAAAGTCCTGCACCCACGCGTCTATATAGTTTTCGTTTTTTACTTTGTTTTGGAATTACCTATAAACAAAAATTGAACAAAAAAAAAAAACAATTCTATAAACTTTAAAACTTTTATACAAAATTTTCATATCGGACTTGAGATGTAAATTTTTAAGGAATATAAATAAAATAAGATATGTTAATAAGATAGTAACCGATAAAGTCCTACATAATAATGATTTTCGTAAGTTAATTATCATTATTCAATAGAAAGAAAATGAACAGAAGAACAGTTACAAAACTGTTTGGGGCGCGCATATAAAGATATTCTGGAAAATTTTGCAATAACTGTAATTAGAGTTGTGTATAGACCTACACATATATATTTTTTTTTTATCAATAAATGATAATTTTCATTTAATTTATTAATGTTAATAAAAATATTTTTTTGGTTAAGAGATTTGTTTGTTGAATTATATAGATATATATTATTATTATTATTATCGCGACGAACGTTGTTCCGCCCTATAGTGGAAATGAAATTTGTAAACCTATATTATTGCAATTTAGGTAAGTTACCTAAATCTAAAAAATTTATATTTTAAATTTGTAGCATACCCAGCAAACGTTTTTTTTACCCCAGAATTTTTTTTTCATAATTAAAATAATAACTAGTGGATCCCCTGTGCAATTGCACAGAAGTAGTTCTTTCAGGTACGATTTTATATAAAAAGAAATATTTGTTTTGGTATAATTGTAGTTGTTTTCTGAATCACTGGATTATTGAATATATGTATATACTTTACAATGAAATTAAAGTATAATACCTAATACTTTATGATGAAATTAATACTAATTTCAATATAACTTAACACAATAAAATCCCATTATTCTCAACGTAGTAGATCAATGTATTTTAATTCGTTTATAGGCAAAAACGTTTGTAGTCACAATTGTGTTATAGCAATAGTCAACAATTTGTTTGAAAGAAAGTAAATAATAAATAAGTTCATAAAATCGATGTCGCTTATAAGTCACATTAAAATATAACCGCAATTTTTCAATAAAACCGTCAAAAGTTAATTATTTTATTAAAACACTGGTCTATTTATAACTGTTTTCTGTTCTTTATTACAAATATGTATATTTTGTGATTACATAACAGAATTGCTATTTATGAATAAAATAAAGTTTAAAATTATTATACGAAAGATATTTTATTGAATTTGATTTTGTTTATAAAGATGCAAATTTTTTTGACTACGCCTATCGTCACAAAACGGTTATAGTCAGAAATATTACTGAAATTTAGCGAATGATTATAACCGTGTTTTACTCTATATATATATTTTTTAAATAGTTGAAGCAAATGAATTAACATTTATTATATCACTAATTGTATAGCTCGTCTCAAGACGGTGTTCTAGATATGGCAAACTTTGGTCATTTGTTAGATCACCATAATACAGCTAAATAATAGATCTATAAATTTAACATTTTGGGTTAACTTGATTGCTAATTTTTATGTAAGAGCTTATAACATCTGATTGGCTTTTATGGGGTAAGATGGGTAATGTTTGGCGGAAATCTCCACCTAGAATTATGAGCTTTCCACCAAAAGGTATAGATTGAGGAAAAAAGTTCATAGCATAAAAACTTAGTTATTAGTAAAGAAAAAGTTCAAATAAATTTTATTCTATTGCCAGTTAGTTATATTAGCCCTTTTTTTATTCTAGAATGAATTATATACGAAACGAAGTTTCACAACATAATTATTTTGATTGAAAACCTTTAAAAAAATAAAATTGGAATCCAAAATTATTATCCATACTATTTATGACTTCATACAGCATTTACAATAACAACAACTTATTCATATGAAATAATTAAAATATACTATATACATAATATATATATATATAAATAAACTACAATTTAACAAATGTTTATTAATATACATGTTCTCATAGTTTACAATATTCATATTAAACATCATTAGCTATATTTTAACCTGACTGAAAACTGAAAAAGAATAAAATATATATCACATACATTTTATTTACAATAACAACTTCTTTATATGAAGTAAATATAAAATACAGTTTTTTTTTTTCTTTTGATTTTACGTTTTTATTAATTTCTACTACTTGAATATTCTTTATTATTATTTCATTTCATTGGTAATGTAATCCTACATAATTTCAAAATCAATTCTAGAATATACACATCTACATATGTATATATGTCACAATTAGAAGTCTTCATTATGCATATACAGTACAATACACACTAAGTTTTTTTTTTTTTTTTTTTTATAAAGAGATAGGTCTAGGTACATAAACAGACTCGGTAGAGAAGAAAAGTTGTTGTTTACTTTACATTTTCTTTTGTTTACTATTTTGTTTTTGTTATTTTATTCTGTTGTAGCAACGGTTGCTACGGCACGTTGGCAGCAGGATTGTTACGTTTTATTATATAAGATTTTTGAAGAATATGATCTGATCTGATTTTTGTTTTTCTGTTTTGTTTTCAATTTTTGTTTGTGTTTTTGTTTTTGTACTTTTTTCTATAAGTTTGTGTGTGTCTATTAAAATGACAGAATTTTTATGAAACCTTTTTAAAAATTGTCCGTGATTGAAATTTCTTTTAGTGTATAGATGTCGCTCAACTTGGAAATAACCGTAATTTATTTGGTGTAAATATTTGAATTGTTTTAAGTATTCAGCATCAAGAACTTGCTAAAATTTTAATATTTTTGTGGCGTAATTAATTTACTATTTAATTATTCTTCCTTATTTACTCACCACGTCGTTTGTCTTGTGTATTCCATATAAGATAGTTTTAAAAGAAAACTAAAACCGTCTTCATCCCATTTTGTATTTGCAGGTAAATGTGTTAAGCCATTGTGTCGAACATAAGCCATTAATTATTTCACAAACATTATTTCTACGTTGAATTTTAATTGATCTTCTGTCAAATACATCATCATCAACCTTAACAATACCTACTTCATTAACAGTTGATGCATTAAATCTACGTGAATGTTAATCAAGTGGAACTTTATATCTGGTTTATTGATAATAGCATAATTATTGTCATCTTCTAATCTATTTGATACTTGTTTAAATCCTTGTTTAAATAATTGAATGAGTAAATTTTTGTTTTATTTAAAAGAGTTTGTAATGTATGAACAGTAGCTCATTACTTCTATATGATTGTACAGACAACGAAAATTTACTTTTTCATCTCCCATAAAATAAATTTGTAAAAATTTTGAAGATTCGTCAGGCATTGCAAGTAAAGATCTAACTTTATGATACATTTGGCCTTGAATTTTAAATGTTGAAAGTGAAATAGTTGAATGACAACATTCACGTTCTTTGTCCATTTCTCCAATATTAATTTTTGAATGAGCAGCATAATCAACTTCAGGATAATAAAAAATTGTAATACGGTCAAATGATGTTCTACGTATTTGCATTCGTGTTCCATTATTTAATTGATTAAAATTTTTATGAACTCTGTATTCAACAAATAGAATATAGAAGATCACGTCAACAATTAAGTGATACAAATGTGCTCTTGAATATAATCGTTGCATTCGTATTCTTCTTTGACGACGGGAAGTGGGAGGGATATCATAAATAATATTTATTTGCTTAAGTTTTTAACTGAGTGGTTTAGTCCTATATTTCAAATATCTGGACGACAGTTAGAATTAATACATATCTACAGAAAAGATACTATACTACCCAACGAACCATCCCCACGGAGTAAAATCACCCACATGGACAAAAAATGGTAACTATACCATTATCAAAGGCTAACTTTGAAAAGGAAAGGCACTACATAAACGGCTAGAAAAATGGATATAATGTAGAAATCATAAACTTACTGATAATTTGAAAAACCACAGGTAAAATAGATATTTAGTATTTAGTACGGAGGGAATAGGATATAAAAAAGGGAAAAAATTAATTAATATATACAGTTAGTCACAAGCACTGATTAAAGAAGTATGTTGCTTCCGCAATATCGATATTTGCAATCAAATATTAAAATACTAGTGAACGGAAACCTGACAGCAATTAAATTATTTAATTTAATTAGAATTAATATAATATCGCTATACAGATCTAGTCTGTGTTATCCCTGATTTTTCATTAATTTGGTAATGACTCATATCAACATTTTTGTAATTTGATAAGCTTTGGGTTAACGAAAATTTCTATGTAAAATAAAAGTACATTGTGAGAATATTTGAAAGAATATCTAAAACTTCAGATAAGTGAAAATGAATGAAATGTTTGAACTCTATTTAGCTGATACACCATTATGAACTAAGTCTAAAATGGTTAAAGCAGTTCACCAGGTCATAATTTTTATTACAAATCATTTTCGATCGTATGAAAACTCTAAAAAAAATATTTACAATTTAAAATATTTTTATTTTGTTTAATTTTCAAAATTTCTACATTTCGGTTGAACATTCATCAGATAATTACTTACCTGTTCTCAATAAACATTTTTAATTTGCAAACAATTTTTTTTTTTAATTACATACTGAGTAACGTTGTTTTTCTAAATAAATTCCATGATTATCAATTCGATTGCATGGAGTAGTCATTCATTACTTCGTTTTAGATTATGCAATTCACTTACACTCAATGATGAATTTACTGTGAAATGGCGTTCATTTTTTAATTTTAAATGCTGTAATTTTTAATGCAAACAATTTTATTTTTATCTGAAATTATTCTTTACAAAATTAAATATTTAAACATTTTTAAGATAAGAAAAAAATCATCAAGTTAATAAATCATGAGGTATTTTTAAAAATATTTTTTTCATTTTTTGAATTATTAAATGTTTGCATTTGTAATATTTAAAATTTTTTTAAATATTGTATTTTTCCAAACCCTAATAATTTTTGAAATTTATTTATTGGTTATTTTGAATATTCATGATTTTTTTTTGCTAACTTCAAAATGTCTTCTTCTGATGTATTTCTATAACTTCCAACAAAATTATTAATTTCTTTGAATTACTCATTTTAACAGTCAAATTCACTGAAATAAATGGCAATATTTTATTTAAATTACAAATAATTAAAATTAATTATATTAAATTAGAATTCAACATTCCAAATTTGGTTTTGAAATCATTACGATGGAATGAAGAAAATTTTAAACGAATTATTTTATCATAGACAACTTCATCAGATCAACAGATACTATATATACCAAATTGTGTAATTTCAAAATATTTTTTTTGTGAGATAAGTATTGAGTTTTCATTTTAATTAATGGAAGTAGAATGCGAAAATAAAACGAGCACAAATAAAAATAAAATATAGAGAAGTGCACTGGATGTTCAATAAGAAATCGGCTGAAAACGAAATATTAATTGATATATAAAAAAAATAATAAAACTAATATGGCTGTAATGGTATCTAACTGTGGGGCTGTACAAGTAAGACAACAAAAAGTGCTGCGATTAACCGTAGATACACCGTGGTTTATACCAAAACCCAACTTCAATAGAGACTCAAGAAAGCACAACATTCACCGCTGAGATTAAAAGATTTGATATAAACAATGCGCATTTACGAATCAAAATCTCAGCGCTTTATATTCAAATTTTTTAAATAGTTTTTGTTGCTTTTAGTTGTAAGGCCTAGAAAGACGACTTTAAACACCGAAAGCTGACCTCTATAGAGAATTAAAGATGTCTTAACAATCACCAAATAGCTTAAAAGATTCGTTATAAGACACGAGCAGAATTTTGAAGCTTGAGAACTACTGAAGCAAAGATTTGATCAGATTGTTAGAAAAAGTTGGTTTAAAAAGTTGAAAATATATCAAAATAAAAAGATCCGGGTTCCTTCCGGGTTCACTCCTTTTTAAAAACACATAATAAAAATACACAAAAATTGATTTCGATATATTTTTTATATAGTTTAACAGATACTGGAGTTTTTACATTTTAATTCACCTTTAATTTTTACTTCGTTTTCGTAACAAAACGATAATTTTTCTTCGTAGTACTTGGCCGTTGCAAAACGAGGGGTTCTTCAAATATTTTCCTTAATGGGTTTTTTTTAATTTTTCAACTTAGCAAACCAATATATTGTGGCAATAATTCTAAAATGTTTAATAAATCTATTTTAATTTTTATGAATAACTAAACACCAAGTTGGGAAAATGCAGTTCTATTTGACTAAAAGGAAACTAAGGTGAAATACAAAAAGAAGAAAATTTAAAACGGTAGAAGTAATGCAAGTCATATTGCAATATTAATATATCATAAAACATTTTGTTTATTTTGCCTTTAAATTTCATGTAATCAACCAAAAATTAAATAAAAAATGTTATTCTTGATGCCATTTTCAAATAGCGTATTGACCTTACGAACTAAGTTGAAGCACTACAAAACTCTGTTTGCCGAAACAGACATTTCTTATTCTGAATATTCTTGAAAAGTTGTTACCGAACACATTACGAACATTATTGTTGATGTTGAGTGGGATCCGAACCCGGAATAGTCTGATTAGGAGTCAAATGACATAATCACTACACTATATCCGTTAAGTTGTAACTTGGTATAGACTAAAAATTTTAAAAATACAAATCAGAATGAAAATTAATAAAAAATTTGTTTAAAATTAAATTAGTTAAATAAGGAAATAGCCAACGCTTTTGTAAATAAATTTTTTTTTCGGTGTAATATTTGATGTTAGAAAATAAATGAAAAAAAAAAAAGAAGTTGGAAATTTTCTACTGTAATCGTATTTACAGATTAAATAATTGCAAGAGATGATATTTTAGAATAATTATTAATCGACTACATTACGAATTTAATTTTCGATGTTGATGTTTTAAGTTTAAATAATCAGCATGCATATTCGAACTCGTGATCTTCTAGTCAGAAGTGAAATGACATAACCACTACACTACGTGGGTCAGAAAACTTCTACTTGTATAACGTATACATATTCACTTTTATCCTGAATAATTTAATTTCAAGAGAGGACATTTTGGTGTTACACACCACATGTAAAACGAAACAAATAAATTTTTATGGACGATTTTGAAACTGCTTTATTTAATCTCCAACATTACTTGATGAAGCATATTATATTTTGGATAAGATATGTAGATGATGTATTTATGTCTATGGACAGGCACGGAAAGAGAATTACATGTTTTTGTTGAAAAATGTCTGAACAAATTCGATAAAAAACATTAAATTTGCTGTGGAATATGGAGGGAGAAAAATTAATTTCCTGGGATTGACAGTAAATATTTCTAACGACAAGTTGTTTTTTGACATTTATCGAAAAGAGACTTTTTCATATACAGTTAGACATCTGTCATCAAATCATCCTCGGTCAACAAAAATGTCATCTTTCCATAATTTAATATTTCGATTAATTAGCATACCATTAACTGACGATAAATTTAAGAAAGAGCGTAGTATTATAATTGGCATTGCAAGAAATAATGGATATAAAAAAGACTTGGTTTACAAAATTTTAAAATCTAAATCTAGAAAATGCATTTTTAATTTGATATCTCCAAAAGTTGACGATGATAAGTAAAAAAATTTTAATTATAGAAAAATACTGCATATCAAAAACATTTTCGTATATTTAACGAAACCACTTAGGGCTTCTAATATGCAACCGGTATTTTTTAATAACTACACTTTAAAAAATATTTTTGTTAATAACAAAATAAGACAACCAAAGCCAGAAAATATTTTAACAAAAAGTGGAGTTTATAAAATTCAATGTGGAGGATGTGATGTAGTATATGTTGGCAAAACAGAACGAACCATCCAAACTAGATTTACCGAACATATAAAATCGGTATCTTCTCCTTATCCGTCATCAGGCTTAGCTCAACATTTAAAATCTTCAGACCACTTTACCGACATGGACAAATTAGAATTGGTAAAGGAATTAACAGGTAGCAGAGTTTTGGATAAATATGAAATTTTTCATATTAATAAATTAAAATTAAAAAAAGCCAATTTATTAAATAACCAGTTAAACTTAACTAATGAGAGCCCGCTACTTAATAGTATAATTTTTATATCTTAAATCAAATTCTGTATTTTGTAAATTTTGTCACTTACAACATGTCAATCTTTGTTAATATAAAAATCATATGTGTGTTTTTTTAATAAATGTATAATTTTACTATTTTTGATACTGGTAAATATAATATTGTTCTATAAAAATAAAAAATATAAATTGATTATTGTTTATCTACTATTATAAAATAGTATATTAATGTTAAATTAAATATGTATTTTTCTTAGTTACATTTTAATTTTCATCTTTTAAATTTAAATTTTATTGTATTCCATTAGTCTTGATAATGTCTTAGAAGGACGAAACATGTCGACTCAATTTTTATTTTTATGAAAATATTAAAATAAAATATATAAGAAAATTTTTAATAATTTGTTATTCAGTGAAACAATAACAAGTGTTTTATTTAATTTAATTAAATATTAATAAATAAATAAATTTTGTATTAATTTTTAAACAAATAAAGTAAAGTACTGAAATCAGTATGTCCGAGTTAACCAAACTCTTAAAACAAGAATTACTACAATAAAATAGGTATATTCGAATATTCAATCTTTGTACAATCAAATTTTACAAAATATATACTCGTACGTTGTATGGCATTATAGTTAGCTAACACTGAGATCTCATATTTTTGTACATCGCAATGTTATATAAAAATTGTCTCACGCAATATATAAACTAACATTTATAATACGATTTTCATATATCTTCTAAGTTTATTTAAAAAATTGAATGCGATTTCAAGAAGCACTAACTCAAATGTTAGAATTGCACTCCTTCTTTGCTAACATAAATGCTTCTTAATAATATAAAGAAGACATAGGGGCGACCTAATAAATTATTATGTAATAACCATTTGAGTCCAGTTACAATAGAATCCAATCAACTACAACTTTCTAAATTATTTCAAACAAACCAAATTAATATAAAATCAAATTTTAATCCACAAATTCAAAACATACAAAAACAAAAAATTTATTCTTCCGTTTACAATTTTACATCATGCAACAGCGCCACTCTTTAATTCACAATCAGTAAAACAGAAAAAAAAAAAAAATAAAATAAAAAAATGCCAAAAACATTTCAAATCGCTAGTCTAAAACTATAAAATGTGATATTTTCTTATCTTTTAATCATCTTTACACATTTTGCATTATGCAAATTATTCCAACATTTTCCTTTCAACCAATATGGATAAAATTGGTGTTTTATATTTTCTTAACAGCTTCAGGCAAAGCAACCATGTTACTAAATTCTTCAAAAAAAAAATTAATAAATAAATAAAAAACAACAACTCAACACTCTGATAAGTAAATAAATATTAAAATGAATATAAATAAAAGCAAGAAAAACAACAACAAACATAATGTTAGTTTGAAAACTGCTTGAAATTCAATTATCTAATCGGGCACAAAGTAGGCTAGACACAATCATTTTCATCCTTGTTTCATTTGATTATATACGACAACGTGAATGTTTACTACTTTAGTAAACCAGTACCAGTACCAGTATACCATAACTCTTCAATATTTATAAAATTTTGTTGTTTTTTAAAATTTTTTGTTGTTTTTTTTTTTCAATTGCAATGCAAATTTACATTGGGAGGTGACTGTATTTTGTATTGAGGTATTCAAATATGGTTACTAGCTGGATATAATATGTACATACGATCAAAAAGATCAAACAAAATGTATTATGCAATTTTCTCACCTGTATGCAGTATGTTTAGTTATTAAAAAATACAACCGATACCATAATTTTTTAGCAAATATATATATTGTATACGTATATGTATATATACTTGTGGTTTGCATTAAACATTATAAAAAGATGCATCTCTATTAATATCAAAATGCCAAATATGGTAATCTTGGACCACTCGTATACAAATGTTATTATTGAATGCGAAGTGTGTTGAGCTGATTTTTTTGACAATTTTACATGTTGTTGTGTTGTTTTTTTTATCACTTTTTTTGAATTGTTAGAAATTAAAATACAGTGTTTTTTGACAGTCAGAATACGATTGCTTTTACATTCTCATCATCAATATATCTGCATATTTTTATATTTTTTATTTTTTGACCTCCCAAGCATATCGGTTACAAGGTTTTTTTATTTAACTGGGATTTTTAATCAGACTTCATACTCATAAAAGTGTTTAAAGATGTGTAAGACTTTTTTAGATAGTGTCTAAGCTATGCCCCACGAATGGGATTACAGGACATGATGAAGACTTTTTTTATCAGGTTTGTTTGGGATGGTAATCATAATTTCAATCTCTATCTTTAGCAAGAACTATGTTATCATTATTTGGTCGGGTTATTTTTCCCGTTATTTTTTCAGAAATTTTGTTAACTGCATTTTTTCTGTTGTTGTGAAGAATTCATAAATTTTCAAAAAATTGCGCTAAATTACGGTAGTAATATTTTGAAAGATTAAGTAGAGTTTAATTCCAATATAACTTAAAGCAAAATTGAAGACAAGACAGATCAAATTATAAAGTTTGAGATTAACATTACCTTAATATAACTACTAATCTAAGGAAGAGCTATGGAAATATAAATGGAAAACCAAATTAAATACTAAATACAATTTATGAGCCTTTGTTTGAGTTATAAATTAATATAAAAGTATATAAAAAAAAATTAGATAGTGTTACAATTTAAATTTTCTCAATAAATATTAGAAAAATAAACTTAAGTTTAACTGTTAATTACTTTTCAAGCTTCATAATTATTTATTACCGTTAAAATGTATATACACATTGTAAATTTATAATATCTACCATTGCAACACATTAATATTTCAATTTGAGTACCTCACATTCACAATTTCTACTCTACTCTATTTATAATATATAAGTAGTTTAAAATAAATTTTTAATATCTTTTCTTTATCAAACGTACATATCAATAATCATAAAATCGATAATAATAATAACTGGATGAAATGTTAAGGCAGGCTGGAACAGTAACAGAATGTATATTGATAAAATTTATGCAAATCACTGCCATATCATTCTAATAAACACGATCAGATTAAATTGAGAACAATAATTCCAGTCAATCTGAATAGGAAATTATATAGATAGAATATTATGTATATGTATAATAGATAATATATGTATATAACTATCGTAATAATATAATATAGCTGCAATAAAATATATGCAGATTTCTTTTTATTAACTTCTTCAGATGTTATTTTCAATTTTCATAGAATTAAAACGTGGATGGGCAAAAAACTAAAATTATATTAATTATACAGGGGGATTTGGTTAGAGATTTGGATAGAAATTTGCATTTAAAATACGTGTTCATGCTGTACGCTATTTTTATATTTTCTTTTTGTTGTACAGTTCTACATTCAGGAGATTTACATCTGCAGGACAAATTTTTACAAAAGTCGAATTGAAAACGAATTGTCAACAAGAAATTTAATTCCAAAAATGGCAGAATAAAGGGTAAAATTTAATGATATTTATATATGTGGAACGTCAGGTATAACAAAAATTAACTGATGATAGACTGGTAATGTCGCAAGAATGAGTATAGGGCCTAAGCTCACATTGCAAAAATTACATTGCCAAATTTACTAATATTTATATATGTGGAACGTAAGGTCAGTAAATTATCAGTAAATTTGCTATAAGACAAAATGGGAAAATAACAAAAATTAACTGCTGATAGACTGGCAATGACGTGGCAAGAATGGGTATAGGGCACATTTCCTAAACTCACATTGCAAACATTACATTGCAAAAAATCACTTGGCAAAAAGCTCTTTTCGCAAAAACGCATTTGGCTACCCAAAAGGGTAGATGACAAATTTTTACTTTGCAAAACATCCGTTTGGCAAATATTAAAATAACGTCAAATAACATAAATAAAATATATATACATATATAAATATTCTGTAAAAAGCGTATAACTCTGATTTTGTAACCAACTCTGAAATTCATCTAAATTTGGAATGTGCCAAATACATAAATACACGTGTCCCCATTCAGGATAAACGAGATATTTCCTTTTATGTATGCAACAGCGGTTACGCTTAAAAATACCGCTCCCAATCCCCGCTATATTTTTTGATAAATGGATATTTGTGAAATGCAAATTTGTTAATGCCGCTCCCAATCCCCGCTATATTTTTTGATAAATGGATATTTGTGAAATGCAAATTTGTTAAGTGAGAAATTTGCTAAATGATTTTTTGCATTCTGAGTTTTTTGGTAAGTGGATTTAGACGAAATGAATTTTTGTCATCTGAACTTTACCAATTGATACGCACTGGCAAGAACGAATGATAACAGGTGAATCAAAAAGCTAATGTAGAGCAATAATGATAATGAAAACTATTAGATAAGATAGAAGAAGCAGAAGATGACCGCAAACTAGATGAAGTGATTATGTGTGAAAAGAAAATATAAAATAAAGGAAAGAAAACAGAAAATATCAAATAATGGGATAAATTGTGCTCAAAGCACAGAACGATGAAAAATGTTAAAAAAGTCGTATATGTCCATCAGTGGTTATTAAATTTTGATTCATGTTGATTATGATGATAATAATGATGATAATGGTAATAGCTTCAGTGTATTTCAAAATACAGTAAATTATAACAAAAATGATTAGTCACAAGTTATGTACAATTGTTCTGCTTCTTCAGCTGCATATGTTCACTACTGAATGTCTGCGATCACACTTCTGAAATTTCTCCATCCTGCGCTGCGCACATTAATTTTCCCAGCTTTTGGAGACCCGTTCATTGCCTGTTGTTTCTTAGCCATGACCTTTGTTTTCTACCAACACGTCTTCTGCCTTCAATTTTACGTTGCAGAATCAGTTGTAGAATATGATGTCATTTTACGTCATATGATCCAAATAAGTTGTTTTTCTGCATTTGATTGTCAATATCAACTCACTCTAGTCTCTACCTATTCTACTTAACACCTCACTATTGTTCATTCGATACCCGTTATATCTTAAGTATTCTACGGCATTCCCACATTTCAAATACTTCAAGCTTATTCATGGTTGTTATTTTCAGTGTCCACGCTTCCGTAACTTAGAGGAGTATCGACCACAAGTATCATTTAATGAATCGAATTTTTATTTCGAGATTGATATCACAGCTACATAGAACTATTTTATATTGCACAAAACTGCCATATTATATTCGGCATTTTATTTCCATATATCTAAGTTACAGTTTTCATTTGACCAACATCCTAAATAATTAAAACTGCAGACTCGTTCAATTATAATATTATTTATGGTTATTGTTATGTTGTTGAATGTATTGTGGGTCCTAAAAATAATCATAAATTTGGTATTACTTATATATTAATATTTAAGCCGTAAAGTCTGCTGCGATCGTTTATCGATGTACAAATTGAGTTCAAACACAAAATTTAATTTTACCTCATTATTTTCAGTTAAATTTTTGTTGAGAACACTTCGTATTGAATGACCCTGTAAAAGGCAGAAAACTATGACTTTCAATAATATTACTTGATTTTATATAGCTATTAACAGCTTCCAAAGAGTATAAAAGATTTTATAGAATCTAAATCAGAAAAAAAACAAACAAGATCGAAGCAAATAATTTTGTATGCAATTTGTGGAAAGAAGAATGTTGGGCAATTTTAATTTTTATAAATTAAATTCGAATTTGAATTCTATATTATATAACGTTTGATTAAGCATAACCTATTTCAGATTATAAAATGAAATTAAATTTGTTTTTTATTTCAAATTAATTTAAAAAAATTTAATTTTCATACTAAAAATGCTATTTTTTAGCTTTCTAATCACCGTTAATCCCGAATTCTAAAAATTTATTTCGAATTTCACAAATTGCAAATTAAATAAGACCAAATTAAAAAATTGGAAATTAAATAGATTTAATTAAGATAGTGATAACATATTGTCATTATGCCCCGAGAAAATAGTTTGCATAACAATGAAAGTACAAAAATTTGCCATGTCTTTGTGGCAAACCTTATTGAATATACTGGCAATTCTGGAATACGCAGGCGAATCCAACAAACATTACTTGGATATAGGTTAAGTATTAAAGATAATTTATAACTGTGTTTAAGACAAATGCTGCAGAAAACCCTCAAATTTCAAATCGATAGCACCATTTTTTTTATCGACGCAATGTCGGAATTTGGTTCCCCAACCCAGCTTATCCATTTGTCACAAATGACTTTGGAAAAGACCCGGTTGCTGTGATGATTGGGAAGCATATTTCTGATTCATTTCGAACATGCTTCGGATTCCGTCAAGGCAATCCGCTGTCATATGATTTCCATATGACCGGTATGAACACACAGGGCACTTTATTTTACAAATCGGCGCAGCTTCTGGGTTTCACTGATGACGTCAATATTATCGAAACATCACAAAGAGCCATCATCGAAGTCTTTACATTGACGAGGAACCAGGTAAAATGGGTCTTTTTCTAAATGAGAATAAAACGAAATGTATGCTTGTCGACAGCATAAAATGTCCTCACAACATCATATAGGACACAACATCACTGTCAGCTCATATAATTTTCATATAATATGTATAAATAAATAAAGTTCAGGAGTTTATCTGTCAGAATACTCTTCGAATCCGAGCCACCGTCGTCGAGGGACACCTTCGTTGGAGAAATGAAGTATCGGCAGATATGAAAAAACTTCAAATAACCAACTGGAGAGATTCCGCTCATGACCGAAGTCAGTATAGAACAGTTTTGCGTCAGACTCAGGACCTTCAAGTTCTGTACTCAACAACTAAGTAAATGAGTTAGATTTGTTAATTAATAGTCGAAAGTCCTTTCACCAACAATTTGCTTTTATTATGCAAATATCGGTATTTCGGAAGCAACTTACTTCCTTCATCAGGGCTTGCGACTAAGTGTTATATGTAATGGAAAAATGAATAATGAATTGTGATACAGAAAATAGTTAGACAGTATACAGATGCCATGCTGTGTGACCCGTCAATTATTTGTAACCCCGTCATGATATGAATAAAATTATGACTACCGGGATATTTTTTGATGTAACGGTTTTATTTTCTAAATCTTAAATCCTTTCTTATCTAAAACATGTATAATGGCTTAATAGATTATAATTTGATAATTAGTTAAAGGCTGAAATATTTTCTCAGCTTCTTATAATAGTACAAATTTTAAATTATAAGCTTCAAGATAACCCCACAACCACAACATAAATTATAGAATAAACCAATTCGATTGGCTAAACTTTTGTTGTTGTTGACTTTAAATTGTTTTTTTTGTTTTTTTTTTTTTTTTTATGAACCCATCAACACTAAAACATTCATTCAAGTCGATGAGTAAATTATTATTTTAAGATGATTGCATCACAACCATGCTACCAAACCAACGAATACGAATTTATTAAATTGAATTTTCTTCACCTTTCTTGCAAATTTGTTGTGATTTCTTTTTTAGATGTACATTTTAAATCTATATTGTGAGAATGTTGTGTACAACAAACAATTCTATAAATTGTTATAAAATAGAAAGAATTTTTATATACAACATTAGTTGTATCCGATAATTTTATGATATTTTATTAAAGAGTATAAAAATAAAAATAAATTTGTTGTTGATTTGGTTGATTTCATCTTTGGAGCAGAAGTTAAAGTTCTCCAGATTTTTGTTACAAATAAAAAATAACAATAAAAAAAAAAAATCATTTGCAGGTGGTTGTAATTAATACAATGATATAGGTGTATACAAGGACTTGTAATTACGGAAGGCTAATAGACTATTTTGTATATAAATATTGTTGTTGCACCTATATTCATTTGTTGCTATATAGTAAAAAAAAAAGGTGCAATTCTTTTAGTCTTAATATTATATGGTTATAAAGTAATAATTGTAAAGAATTAGATTGCTATGTGAATCAGTCTTGTCAGATCATACAATTTAAATTCAAATTAAATGTAAACGTTTTTCTGATACGGTAGTAATTGATTTTTAAGCTCAGCTCAATAACAGTAATATTAAGTAAATATTTTATAATTACAAAATAATATTGTTGATAATGTTTAATATTAATGTAATATAAATATAAAGAAATAACGATGGATCGGACATATGAGGAAACGTAACTACAATACCGCGAAACAATTATTCAAAATTAATTGAAGTCAGAAAACATTTTATACCACATAGAATATATAGAATAGAATATTGTAGACAAATACTGTTTCTACCCTTTGACCCACTAAAAGTGTTGTACATTTATGATATAGATTGATTGCATATAGATCCCGTATTTGAACAGATGTACATATTCTTAAAATTACATTTTTAAAATGGTTTGTGAAAATTTCTCGCAAAGTCAAAATAAAGCTTAGGGAACAGAAATGAAATACATATACAAAAAAAAGTCAAAATTTCAAAGAAAACATTTGTCAAATTTAAATAGCTATTTTCGACAGTTCTGAAATCCAGAACCTAAAATTTTATTATTTTATTAAAATTATCCTTCAACTTGTTTGAAAAAAACTTAGTGTGTATGTACTTACCATTTTTTCTGCTCTGATCGCTAATTATTTAAAATTTAAAATATAAAAAATTATAATTACGTCGGGTTAAGGATAGCGAGCCAATGAAGTTATATCTATCAAATCAAATGACAATGCCAAAAGTGCGAATCGTCAAACTATTAAAAATATTGAAAATACCTGTTGAAGGCTAAGAATGATTGAATGATTTTCTATTGCCAAATAGCCACCCATGTTACAGAAATTTAGATATTAAAACAAGCAGATAGGAAAAATATCGAGACAAGGACATATAAAATAATGAAAGTTTAGTTAACCCAACATTGTACAAATTATGAACATTTAAATTTTAAACTATCTGAATTTAAAATACATATTTCTAAAAAAATAAGTCACTCTTACCTCAATTTTGGGCACATTGCCAGACATAGTTGAGAAACAAGTAGTTTTGAAGGTAGAAGCAATCAATTATAACGGGTTAGAGGAATCCTCGTACAGTGCAACATATATATGGCACAAAACAGTTCGACCTGAAAAAATTTTAAATAGAAATAAATACATTGTTTTTTTACTACAAACTTGGAATCATTGTCCGGTATTTGAGTTAATCCACTTATTTTAATTGTTTTTCTTTATTTCTTTTACTTTAAAATCTTGCGTTTTCATTATTTTCGTTTTTCAGTCCGATATTTTCACTTATCAGTATATCAATAGTATTTCTAAATGATGAATATTGTTTGAATCATTTAAACTGTTCCTGTTGATACTGCACCAACTGCTGCGGTAAAAGAGACTATATTCAACAGAATGGTAAGATTGATTTTTTTTTATATTATTAGCCAAAACTTAGGTCAGAGAAACCGTTGTATTTTCTTACCGTTGGCTTTTGGAAAAGAAAAGGTATAGTCAGGGGATTAGAGTGTAACGTCTTTAATAATGGGATTTTTTTTTTATAACTAGAGCTGCTTTGGTACACGTCAAAGATTTTTCAATATTTCTAATTCAAATTCTAGTTATATACCATATTTTAAGACCACTGTCCAGTATGTTGCAACGAATCACAGATTTTTTTTTTCCAATTACATTTTATTTTTCTAACTTCCAAGATTTCCCAACAAAATTTCCATTTTATTTTACGACTTTTATTTTAATGGATTTTTCAATTGATTTTTTTAATTTTTTGTTTTTTATTCATCTGGACAAGATGGACTGAAGCGATTAAAAAAAAACTTAATGCTTTCCCTCAATCTATTATTTTTATGTAACAGCTTTCTAAATTTTTTTTTTTTTATTTTAATTACAGAACGAATGAAAAATTTAAATTTACGCACTACTTGTTTAGAGTCAGTATATATATAGTATAGATCGAGATCGTGACTTATAAACTTTTCTTCTGTAATTATTTTAAATTAATTTTATTATAGAGAGGGATAATAACAAAAAAAAAAAAAAAATCGTAAAACATATTCATTAATCTATAGAATAATGTAGCGACTTGTTTGTAAATTGAAGATGACGAAGAATTTTGAATCAATCTATAAACATTTTATTCATCAAAAATTGATTATATATAGGGGTAAATGAGTTGACAAGTATTTTTTTTTTTGTGTTTCGTTTGGAAATATTTAAAATAGACTTACTATGCAAAATTAGTTTTGATAAATAAGTAGTAGATACATTGGTGGATTTGAATATAAATTGAATTAATGAAGACATGGATATGACGTTTTTAAGAGACATCAATTAAAAAAAAATCAAAAATATAATTTAGTAAAATAGTAAGTATAGGGAATAGGTATTAGAGAAATAATGAATACAAAAATTAATACAAAAAAAAAGTCATAGATGAAACATTTATTCTGATGTGTATCATTTGTTAACTACTGATATCATGTAGCAATTATGATCATTGCTATGTGCTGGCAATTCAGCTATTTACAATAGGCCAAATAACAGTAATGACATTGGGATTGTAGAACCAACTTAATATCAAGTGAAAATGTGCTCAGTTAATTTAATTTTTCAATTTAAAGAATTTTATTAATTTTTTTTTAACGAAAATTTCAAAATCTCAATAAATTTGTACGTTGAAATATTATAATTGTGATAAGTATAATAACCTCGTAGTGTCTCATAGATCACCATATTATAAGAACGTTATTTGTTTTGTATAACTTCTGATGTGCCAGTGTGTACAACTATAATTCATATTCTGTGCATCTGCCTGATTCGTGTTCAAAAAAGAAATATCTGGACATTAATATCCTTAATCTATAGATATTACAGCAATCTATTCAATATTGGGTTCATTTGCTTCACTTATGGTTAATTTTCGAATTATAATAGGCAAGTCATTGATTTAAGTAAAAAAAAAAAAAAATATTAAATTTTTGAACATTCATATTTGCATTCTATCTAGATGCTCAAGTGATCAATTCAATATTGCTTTCACTTACCTTGCACAATTTTTATCACAGTACGATCAAGTTGTCAATTTAAGTGTTCAACTGTTTACTGGGTCTTATTCTGAAAATTGAATCCCTTTTTCGCTACGTATCGATAGAGCATTACAATGCATCATGTATTCTGAAATGCGAATGATATGATATTTTATAAAGCTGGCAGCGTTGTAGATTGAGCCCTTTAAATTTATATTGCACCTGATGTCAAAAACTTTAATTTTAACATTTTATTATTATTCTGCCATACACATTAGATTTGTTCAATAAACTGTTCTAGACCGTTCTATAATTCCGATAGACCGTTCATAATAGATCGTTCTAGAACAGTTTACTGAGCAATTCTAATATGTATGGCAGAATAATAATAATATTTCAAAATTAAAGTTTTTGACAGCTTTAATGTTCTTGTTGTTTTGTCTTAAAATTTTGACAGTTAAACAAAGAAATTTAAGAGTAAACAAAATATATAACAAAAAAAGTTCAAAAACGATCAAAAAGAGTGCTTAGTAGAATTTTCTGTTCTAAGTGGTTCTGAAATTTTTGCCAGTTAATTGTTATTGTACTGTTGTGTCCGATTCTGTTTTAGATCGACTGAACAAACTTAATCTATTACTATTCAGCCGGCTGATATTTATTTTATTATGTATATTCAGAAGAGAAAAAAAAATGTCAACTTCAAAAAACAAAAAAAATAAATCTTGTAACTTTTCTACAATTAAAAATATAAAATAATATTTAATAATTAATATTAAATAAAAATATATAAAAAAATTAGCATTAACATTGATTAAATTTTATATTAATTTTAAACTTATTCTATTTCTCATTCACTATCTTTCATAAAATTTTCTTAATCATAAATTTATAATTTTTTATGACAGTTAAAATGTAAAATTACTTCTAGAGTACCATCAAAATCGAAACTTTGTGAAAAATATCGATAAATTGCGCTTATTCGCTTCGCAGAATACCTAAAATAATATTTTTCGCTTCGCAACATATTTTCGCTACGTATCACAAAATTTGCTTCTCACAATAACATAGAAGATTGATGTTTTATTTTCCAACTGAAAACAAAATATTCAAACTGACATTTTTGTTAGATGCTGTTTTAATGTTCAACTGAATAGACGGGTATGTTTACGTCATTTGTACAGAGAAATTAACAGTGTTGAAATAAACAATAATTTTTCGAATAAAATATTCCAACTCTAATTTCAAATCAGTTTTGTAATAATAAACATACCAATTAATCATTTTACTAATTTGACTTAGCAGATATTTCTTACTCATTTTATTTACTATACACTATCTACATAACACTGAACAACTGCTTCCAAATTTTACATTAACTAAAAAAACAGCACCATTAAAAAAAAAATATTTTTATTTTCAAAACACGATATTTAAATAGTGTATTACTCAATAAAATTATTATTGTATATAGCATTCCTTTCGATTAAATTCTTTTGAATAAAATAATAAATTCCAATGACAATATTGAGTCTCATAAAGATTTTAATCAGGGGGACACTTAAATAACATACAATCAATAAAGCAAAACAATTTTTAACTTCTTAATTTAATAATGAAAATGCTATAAAATAGAAATATTATTTTATTGAAAAAAAAAATATATATGTATGTAATATATATTGTACCTAGAAGTATTTCAAATAATTATTCTAGTCTAGTATTTCGAAAATATGTTTTTTGTTTTTTTTTTTTTTCAAATATAAAGGTAACATTTAACACGTGTAAACAAAACAAAGTTGTTAAAACAAAATTTATGTTTGACATTTCCATTCTATGCTATACATACTATTGTATATAATGTATATATACACATAAAATCAGTACTGGACACAAAAGCTTAAAGTTACAATAATATTGACTCACATTTACAAGAACAATAATAGTAAAAAAAAAAAAAAAAAAATAGGAACTAAAATGTTGCTACAGGGGTTAAAATTTCAATTTCATTTTTTAGTTTTTTTCTTTTTTCTTCTGTTATTGTTATTATTTTGTGAATTGAAATGAATAAAGTTCAATGAATAAAACACAAGTCTGTACATAGATGGTGCTGTCATTTATCTTAAAATTGTAATTTAATTTGTTTTCGTATTGTTATTGCTACATTTTTGGTTTATAAACAAAATATGCTAATAAAATAATGTTCTTTAGTTCTTTTTTTTGTCCATTTCTACTCACTTTGGGAGTATATGCATTCGGCATCATATCTTGATTTCCAAAGTTGTGCTTCAGTTTTTTTGATTCAAGAATTAATTTTTACATTGATTTTTTTAATGCTATTGATGCTTTTTTAACTAGTACCGTTAGCAATACCTATCATTTTCTATGGGGATTAAAAACGTTTTTTGAATTGCATTTGTTTCTAATGCGCTTCTACAGATTAGGTTATATAGGTTAAATACCTTCTACACAGTTGTTGGTAATTTCTAGAAATTTTATTTCTGTGTTTCTTTGGATATGCTATCTTTAATATTTCCAAGTCTGCAAGAGACAAATTTTATCTCTCACGATATTTAAAATTGAAACTTGCATTGTTAAATATTTTCTGCGCTTCATACCACTTTATATACATATACAAATATTTTGACATTTTCGAAACTATATAAGTAAGTTATTTGAACAATGTCAGTTACAGGTAAGAATAATTTATCGGAGAGAATAAAAATTAAATTTTATTTTTTTATTTTATTTATTTATTTATTATTTTTCATTTCATATTTTTCACTTAACAATAAAAATAAATTACATTAAATTTAAAAATTACATACTTAAGAGAAAAATATAGGAAGACTCTTTATTTAATTTAAAAAATAGAATCGTATTAAATGGAATTGAATATAATTACATCAAGTTTTATTCTGGGTTCTCGAATTGCTTAAATAATATTGGCTAATTACATTAGTTATATGAAAAACTATCTCTCTCTCTTTCTTTCTCTCTATCGCAGTATTTTAATAAAATATATGGTGTTTTTTTAAACACTAATTCGATCGGAGCCCATCGTCCACCATAAACTGAGATTGAGCAAGTGATGCGAATCAATTATCTTGTAGTCGAATTTAATGCATACATATACCTAAACCAGTCCATGGAGTGTAGGGAACAAGTAAACTAATATCACCAGTTTGACACTAACATTGATTAAAACTTAAAAAAGTTAATACAAAAAATTGTAACAATTTGTAAATATTCTAATTTTTTTTTGACAAATGTCAGATGTCAACAACAGACTTTGTAATGCCAGAACTGTGTTTGGTGAATTAAGTCCAATATGGAAGAATTGCCAAATAAATAAGAAAACAAAGATAAGAATATTCAAAGCATGTGTTATGTCAACACTTATGTATGGTAGTGAAACTTGGATAACGACAAATAACATTAGTCAAAAACATCAAGTATATGCGAATAAGTGCCAAAGAAGAATATGTAATAAGAATATGCAATAAGGACTTATGACATTTAACAATTGTATCGAATGATAATGTATCAAATTAAGCGTAGATAATGGAGATGGATAGGCCACATTCTAAGAAAACAATCAAATAATATAACCAGAATGGCCCTAGAATGGAATCCTCAATGTAGCAGAAGGCGAGGAAAACCCAACAACACCTGGCGTTGTACTCTATTATTTCTGAACTAACGAGATATGGACAAACTTGGGCTGAAATAAATATCACTACGTACAACAGAAAACAATGGAAGTGGCAAATTGATACCCTATGCTCTCACGAGAAGTAACAGAAAAAAAATAATTAATAACAAATAAGGTAGCAGATATTAGTGGTTAACAAGAATCGCTACAATTACATCCAAATTAATCCATTGTGATAAATTGGAAATACTGGTTGAACAATTACGAGATAGTAACAAACAAACTAATTTGTATTTTAAAAACATAATTTTTTGTACAACTAGGATATCCGATCTGAATGAAATCGTTAGATTTCTGTCAAAACGTTTAAAACATTGAATTATAACAATGATTGATTTAATAGAATTTTGTCAGATACATTTAGTGAATCCAGCAATTTAGTTAAATATATTCCTCTCAAATTAAACTCCCACTAACCCATTTCATAACTATGTTGTTTTTCTTTTCAATAATAATAATTGTCAATTTATACAACGATATTATCAATTTCTCGATAAATTCATGATTGCAAGATTTGTAACTTTGATTTTTATGTTTTTGTTTTCTTTTTTTTTCTTTTTTGTGATCCAAATATTCTGTTTAGGTTGATTGCATTTTCATGTTTTTTTAGTAATATTAAACAAAAAAAAAAAATACAAAATAAAAAAATAAAATAAAATTATAGAATAAAAAGTAATTTTTTTTCTGGTCTGAATGCTGTTTGTTGCAAACAAATCTAGGTTCAAATGTAAATTTTTGGACATTGTTTTGTGTGTAAATTTCAATGTGTATACAATAATGTAATATTGTAATTACGACAATATACGGATAGCAAATTGTATAGAATACATTTAAAAAAAAAAAAAAACATATCAGGCATTATTTTAATGTCCTTTGTGATTATTTATTTGAAATATTTCGAAGTCTATTTATATTTTAAAAAGTTAGTCGAATAGAAGTAACCAATTTAAAGAAAATTTTTTCAGTTAGGTCGATTTACTCATAAAAATCAAATGAAATTAGTTTCATTTAGACTGCAACGCAATTCTGAAAAACTTGTCACGATAAACTCTTTTAAAAAGTTGTGTGAATGTTAGAAAACATATTAAATTCACCTAAAATTTCCCATTTTAATCCCTTTTGACTTATTTTCTTGAGCTGAAACTGTTATTTGACAGTTTTTGGAGTAACAATAAATTTTTACAAAGTTTTCTTTATCTTATTAAGAAATCTGTTAGTTATCATAATTTATTTTTTAGTTTTACTATGTTAAAAAAACTTTGAGTGTATTGTTATAGCATAGGAATTCTTTTTAAGCTGCCAAAATAATGGGCAACATCACACATTATTTTTACGTATAGGGAAAAGTTAGTAAAATATTTGTTAGTCAACTATTATGCTACTAATTTTCATATATAACCCTTAAGTTTTACGTTTTGTATAAATTCGTCAATTGAATCGAATGTTACTAAGTCTTATTGTTTTAAGTTTAATAAAACAAATTTTGATGCTTTAAACGAATTCATTATTTCCTATGACTTTTCTTCCATATTTAATTATATGGATACTAACCAAATGACGAATAGGTTTTATGAAATTATGTTTGATGGTTTTAGGCAATTTGTTCCAATATCTAAAGACGGGAACCCTTTTTCGAGTCCACCATGGTTCACTTCGGATTTGAGGAAGCTTAGAAATAAAAAAAATAAAGCCTGGCGTTGTTATGTTAAATCAAAGAATCCTTACGATTATAATATATTTAAAAGCCTTTTTGATGAATTCAAAGCATTTTCGGAATTACTTTATAACGATTTTGTTCGTGGAATGTCTTTTAAATTAATATCAAATCCAAAACATTTCTGGAGATTCGTCAATTCCAAACGAAAATGTGATGAGTTTCCTACTCATATGAAATACAATGGAATTTCTAGTAATGATTCAGAAATAATATCTAATTTCTTTCGCGAATATTTTAGTTCAGCGTACACTAACTCAATTTTCGCACCAAATAATGATGATTTTTCTCATTTAAGTGATTTTCCTAAAACTATTTGGTCTAATATTGATATTAATGAAACTTTAATAAAAAAATATATGGACAATCTTGAGACTAATAACTTTCCTGGACCAGATGGTATTCCCGAAGTTATACTTAATAAATGCTCAAGTGACTTAGCAATTCCACTGTCATTCATCTTCAATTCTTCTTTAAAATCAGACGTTTTTCCCTCTATTTGGAAGCATTCATATATTAGACCAGTTCATAAGAAGAACGCCAAAAATGAAATCACTAATTATAGACCAATCGCGAAACTTTCCTCCATTCCTAAACTTTTTTAATTAATATTGTATGATTCCATTTATTATCACTGTAAATCTTTTTTAGTTCACAACCAACATGGATTTGTGGATCAAAAATCCACAGTTACTAATCTTGTTGAGTCAGTTTCAACGTTTACGAGAAATATGGAAGCAGGTTTTCAAACGGATGTTATCTATACCGATTATAGTAAAGCCTTTGATGTTTTACCACATGCAATAATACTTTTAAAATTAAGGATACTTGGTTTCCCAGAATTCTTTCTGAAATGGGTTAAATCATATCTAACTGATAGATCTTATAGTATTTTATTTAGAAAAAATACTTCTAAGTCTTTTTATGCTAATTCAGGAGTCCCACAAGGCAGTCATTTAGGACCGCTTTTTTTTATAATCTCGGTTAATGATGTTTGTTCGGTAATTCTTAATAGTGAGCTGAAAATTTACGCGGATGACATGAAAATTTTTAAAAAAATTACTTCTTTAGAAGACGCTTTACTCCTACAAGGCGATTTAGATAACTTCTTTAAATGGTGTACAGCTAATAATCTTCTTTTGAATGTGAATAAATGTGCACTTATGTGTTACACACGTCAACGTAATCCGCTTTGTTTTAATTATTCGTTAAATGGTATGAGCCTTTCCAAAACGAGCTCAATTAAAGACTTAGGCGTTTACTTTTACGAAAAGCTTAACTTTAAATCACATTTTTGTAATATTATCAATAAAGCTAATTCTATGCTAGGTTTTGTTAAACGTTGGTCAAAGGAATTTAACGATCCCTATGTTCTCAAATCTTTGTATTCTAGTCTCGTTAGACCAAATTTGGAGTATGCTAGTCAAGTTTGGTCACCTTTCTATGATGTTCATATTAACAGGATTGAAGCAGTGCAAAAAAATTTTTTAAGATTTGCTTTGCGTAATTTCCAATGGTCAAATCCATTAATTTTACCGCCATATGAGCATAGATTGAACTTAATTCATTTGAAAACTTTGAAATTAAGACGAAAAGTGGCGGATGTTATTTTTCTTACTGAAATTATTAAAGGAAACATTGCTTCTCCTCAGATTTTGAATAACATCAACATTAATTCAAATAATCGCCTACGAAACACAAACTTCTTTGCATTAAGTTTTCATAGAACCAATTATTGCAATTATGAGCCAATTCATAGAATGTTACTAATTGGTAATAAACACATAAACTATATTGACTTCACACTTTCGAAACAGACTCAAAAACTTAAATTATATAAGTAATCTGTAGTAATTAAAATATGTGTGCAATTTATTTCAATGTATTTAACTAGTTCTAAGCTAGATATAATTTTAATTTGTAAATTGAATGTGTTATGTTGTATTGTAAAAAAAAAAAAAAAAAATAATAATAATAATTGTAATGAAGTTTGAGCTAAACTAAATAAATAAATATATATATAGATGTTCAATAAAATTACTCCATTCAGTTTCAGTACGTCCAATCATCAGTGTATACTTACGTGTTATCGTTAAATATATTTCGTGCTATAAGCTAAATTTCCCTATAACCATTGTTCCTTTATTCTTTTAATTTCTAGTTTTTGAATTTTTTTCAGCTAATATCAGGGCAATCTTACGTATCTACGTTATGAAATTTATTCTAAGATTTGTCCATCTACTTCTAAACACATCTTTTGGAAACTTCTAATTTATATCTTGGTTTAGTAGTTAATATGATAAAATATTTTTTATAGTTCGTTTAATTGTAGTTTTCCAATAGCTCACTTTACTTATCTAAGTACTGGTGAAAGTCATATACACGAGTTATATTCAGGGTTTTGTCGACAATTTGTTTTAATTAAAAGAAGATATAAAGTATGTTGCAGCTCTGCTTAAGAATCCTAAACATTTCATAGTAAACTTCATATATTAATCTCTTCTATTAATGTTTGTGAGTGCATAGCTGGGATAAAAAAAAAATCGATTTTACCACTTCTTAGATCTTATTATTGATTTAAATTTTCACTAGCGTTTTGAATTTAACTAAAAATTTTATAATACGTACTTACTTGACTTATTTTTAATCGTCCACCCTTTCACTGGTTCTGTGGATTCTATTGCTGATCTTTGTGAAATGCACCTTTAGCAGCTGCTGAAGAAATGCCATCATGTCACAAAACTTTTTTATTGTCTTTCATTCTAATTTCTATTTCTATAGATTCAAACTATTTCTATAGAATAGCTAAATTCTATTATAAGCAATTTAAGTCATAAATTTGCACTCAATTACTACCAGAGCTTTGATTTTTGTATTGTAATATAGAAATCCAACTTGAGTACATCTAAAAAGAAATTGAATCTTTAAAAATATTTTTTCTTTTTGGGTAGATTTGTAAACTTTTTGTTTTTTGGATTTAAAATTCAAAATATAAACATAAATGCCATTGAACTTGCTCTAAAAACAACCCAAAATAAAATTCGATTCCAAATAATTTCAAACCAAAATTAGACTTATTTTACATATTTTTTGTTTTTTTTTTGTATTTTATTAAATAAATAAACGAAAATATGGACTGATATGGATGATGGTACTGTTATTGGAGGTTTTAAAAAAAATGGGTGTATTTTTATTATTCTAGTTTTTGTTTTTTTTTTTTTGATTTTGGTAAACAAAAATCTCCGGCTAAAACCTTAAAATAAATTCAAAACAAAAAAAAAAAAAATAAACGTGAAAAGATCTAAAAAAATATTCCTTCAAAAGTAGTTCAAGTGTTTAAAATAACAACAATAAAAACTGAGTTTTCATAATAATAGTTAAAAAAAAAAAATTAAATAGAAAAATTAATATTTTGAAAATTATGAAAAATACAAATGACGGACAACTTTAGGATACCATTATGATGTGTCATCTGATCTATGTTCATGAATATTATTTTCTATGTAGATCTTTATAAATTTCAATCGATATTTCATTTTACTGTCACTTACAATACGCTAAACATCACTAAAATTAAATCTGATTGGCCTATATTCCACGAATAGTGCTAACGCCATGGTTAGTATACGTTTCATACTACTTTGCCTACAAAAGCCCCCTCTACAATATTATTTTGTTGGAGGGGTATGAAACGTATGTTAACCATGGCGTTGAATAGCACAAAAATAATGGAATATCATCCAAACATTTTGCCAATAAGAAAGTGATGAGTGAAAATAATTGTTTAATACAAAATTCCCCTACACGCTTCTCAAAGTACTTATTATAGATTTCCATCATTGGCTTTAAATCATAAACTATATATGTTATTTATAATTACTGTTATTACGTATATCTAAAGGGTATTTTAAATTTATTCAAGCCTGTTATGCTTTCATAAAGGAATCGTTTCAGTTGATTATCAAGGTCTAATTTTTATTTTTTTTATTACCTCAGTGTAATTGTACAATATGTTTAATTTCATATATTTTAATTCTATATTTCAAGAGCTTATATATTACTAGAATATTTGCTCCTTTGATTTGTACTTATTTAGACTGACCTGACTTAATTATTTAGAATAAATTTAATTTGACAAAATGGCAAGTAAAAACCTTTAATTAATTATTTTTTATGCTATCAAGCTCTTATTAATTTCGGCCTTGCAACACTTCTCTTGAATACAACTCTCTCAGATGATTCATCTAAATTTTTAAACCAATCATTTATATTATTTTCATGATGATATCTTAACCCTTCTATACGTTTCAATAAAATGGAATACAGACATCATAAAACGTGTATCAGCATCATAATTCAGCTCAAACTATTTAACACGAATTAAAAGTAAATAATAAAAAAAAAACAAGAGTTAAATAGATCTTTAAAGTATAATAACTGTAACTCTTGTTATTGTATTACCATTATTGTAAGTAAACAAAGTAAAGTACTTATTGACTCTCTTCCACACTTTATTTGAAAAGAAAACAAATGAAAGAGAGAGAAAAAAATAGATAAATAAATTGACTGATATAAATTGTTAATGTAGCTCAAATTATACAGGGTGATATAACTTAAAAATGTATATTCAAATAGGCCGCTTACTATGAGATTTCTCGGAGCTGCTTCAACAAAGACATACAATTTCTGCATATATCACATTTACAGAAATAACCTCGGATAATTTTCCTTTATTTACCGCTACAAAAATTTTGTAATACAGTTCCAATTGTACAGGCTGATATAACTTCAAAATGTATATTCGAATATGCCGCTTACTGTGAGATTTCTTGGATCCACTTCAACAAAGACATGCTTCACATTTACAGAAATAGCCGTTGATAATCTTAATTTATTTACCGCTACATAAATTTTGTAATGCAGTTCAAATTTTACAGGCTGTTATAACTTAAAAATGTATATTCGAATAGGCCACTTAGGCCGTGAGGGATCTTGGAGCCATTTCAGCAAAGACATACCGTTTCTGTATATATCACATTTACATAAATAACCCTTGAATCTTCCTTAATTTACCGCTTCATAAATTTTGTAATGCAGTTCAAATTGTACAGGCTGTTATAACTTAAAAATGTATATTCGAATAGGCCGCTTAGGGCGTGAGGAATCTTGGAGCCACTTCAACAAAGTCATATCGTCTGAATATCACAGAAATAACCATTAACAATCTTCCTTTATTTACCGTTACACTATTGAACAATCTAACTTTTCATTTTTTACCTTTACTCTTCAGTATCTTCTAATCAGGGGTTGTATAATGTAGACCAATTAGTAGCACCAGTCTGTACATTTCAATAATCTTTACATCCATCTAATAATGGATCCTTGATCTTCAATTGCTATTTTAGCTATTGTTTAATACACTAATTTTGTTCAATACACTGTTCTATTATGTTCACTATTTTGTTTACTAATTTGGAGTTCACATATGATCGTTCATAAGGATTGTTAGGTTTAAAAAGGATCACCATGTGAACGTATAGGAGTATCCAAAGTGATATAAATTGGATATAACAGCCATAAAATGCTAACCACACAATTAGATCTCCAAATTCTATGCTGGACTGAAAGAAAAATCACATTGAAGATGATGTAAAGATCTCAGAACTAACATAATATAATATGCCTTCAATACTAACAAACTAACACAGAACTTAAAAAAAAAAAACTAACATAATATAATATTCCTCTACATCTACAATATTTGTAACCAGTTTTTTTCTGTTCATGGTATCCTGAAATTGTTCAAATTATCAAATATTGCTCTTCTTAATTTAGATATACTTTCTTTCTCAAATTTACTATAATCTCAAAATATTCACCCTGTAAAATTTTACTTTTATATTTATCCATTTTATAGTTTCATTTTTTATAATTTATTACATCTATTGCTTCGAGTCTCCACTATGCACAACACACCTCTCATTTTAGTATTGATAAATTGATTTTTATTTAAAAAATAATAATAAAAACAGAACACACATCACCTATATTTAATATCAAAAATAAATAATTGAGTTTCAATTCTTCCTCAATACAAAAAAAAAAAAAAAATGAAATTGGGCCATTTATAAAACAACAACAATAATAACAAAAGCAACTGGTTAAATGAATGAAAATGCGATCTCAGCAGCAGCAATAGTACCAGTAAACAACACTACAAATAGCATTTCAAAAGAATCGAATCGAATTCAATATATAAATATTGATTGTTATCTTATTTGATTAGTAATGCTACACAGGTATACAAGATTCACCTGTATTATTATTAGATTGTGAACTTTAATTAGATCACAATTATTAGCGCTTTCATGATGATTTTTTTTAAAAAATAAAATATAAAAAATTTGTTTCTATATTTTCAATAGATATATATTTTTTATTGAATTAGTTTTGGGTAGTTAATAATAGTAGTTATCATTATTATAATACTTTATATAGAAATTTTTTTTTTATTTTGGTCGCGTCTATAAATCTGTTATACAAAATAAAAGTGAATTTTCGCGGGTGGTCTCTAATAGAAATACGTGTAAATTGAATTCACAATAAAATATTAGATACAATAGTAAAAAAAATGTATATTGATGTATATTACATTCATAACAGTGTTATTGTGACAGTAATTTGCAAATCATTGAGAATTCTGAACATTGCTATTAATGTATTTTAGGCTGAATAAGTGAATGTTAAGTTACAAAGAAAAAAGAAGTTATTAAATTGAAAAAAAAAATAGACGGGATTATGGCAAAGTTGATAATTATAATTTTCATATTCGCCGCTGCTTTGTAATCCGCATATGATTCTATAAAAAAATATTGTGACATAGAATGTGATGAATGTTGTAGATTGATGTATAATATAGAACTGTTTTGCTCGTCTTTCATGAAACCAATTGATCATCTTCTGATTCCTCTGAATCAAAAAAAGTAATGATATTTTGTTTGTGTCAAGTGTAGAGAATAAACATATCAGTTTTTATTGGGTCTCTTAATAAAAACTATTCAAACATCTATACCCTAGCAGAATATTTAAGTAAAAATTTTCTGATTAATAGCCTTAATCAACCATAATTACACAACATATTAGTTTAGTTAGATTAAGTTGAAAAGTGGTGACAATCTGTCTCTGTCACGAGATTATGTCACAAGTGGGTTCGTTGATCCGATTCCCTGGAGCACAATTAGATATCTCTTTACAATTAAAACATACAAATTAAATTTTAGTTTGGTATAAATTGAACCACTTCGTACATATCAAGCAATTACAACTCATTGCATATTTCCTCATATAATTTCAAACAAAATTGCAAATTGAAGCCTGAAGTCCAATGAAAACGACACGACATTGTCGTCCTGGATTGTCGTCATAGAATGTGGCATAGCAAGTTCAATCAATGCGACATTTTCATTTTCAAACAACAAGAAAAAATTTATAACTGAATGATTTAGAACTGCCAAAATGTCGCCGACAACGACAGATTTTTAATTTTGATCACACTTTTGTCGTCGACTTAATTGTCGTGTCGTACTATTTGTTATGATGCTATACAAACAAATTTGTTCAAAACATAATTTGACACATTTTGTCGAAGACAATGTCGTATCGTTTTCATTGGACTTTTGGCTTGATATGAATATGTTATATACGCTTAGGCTATTTACAAATAAATGTATCTCTCTGTAGTCTAATCTACAAAATGATAGAAAAATGCAAGCTAATATTATGTGATAAGCGCGGGTTCAAATCCTCTGGGAGATAAAATTCATTTCTTTTACTTCTAGAGTCTAGACAAGACAGTAGATAAATCAACAACTTTGAAGTAAAAATTACAATTACTGAAACTGAAATACAGCCTCAGAAGCACAATATCTGAGATATATCGAAGCCTAATACAGAAAAGTAATGAATGATCTTATACTTTGAAAATATTAATACTTATTTACGATAACTACACTTTAGAATAATTTTTGTTTCAAATACAATTTGTATTCAGATCATCACCCAAAATTTTGTCTTAATACGGTAAAAATAAGTAAAATTTTGAACAGAATAATTACATCAAATTCAATTGGAAAAGCGTTTAATTGACTTTAGGATTTAAAAATTAAAAATTTTTTTGTTATCATTCTCAAAAAAAAAAAAAAAAAAATTTAAATATTTAAAAACGTGATGTTTGCATTAACAATTAAAAGAAATGAATACGTGAAGAGAATATCATATGCAAGTGTGTACATATAAAAAAAAAAAAATATCTTGTGGGATTCAGATAAAAATTTGGACATCAAAAATTTTGTTGACAATTTTATAAGCTAATAAATTTTATTTGAGATAAGAAGAAGGTTTTGATGTAAAAAAGAGAGAGCAGCACTTAACTTTAATTAGAAAGGGAATTTTAGTTTTTTTTCCGTTTGTTTGTGTTTAATTTTTTTTTTTTTTTTTTGATAATATTTAACTTAGATAATGTAACTGTGTATTTTTACGGAAATCACAAATATTTAATTTTTAAACATAATTTTTTACTATCTTATCTCAGTTGAAAACTGTAATGTTTAAAAACAGAAATCATCATTTTTAGTTTGGGTAAATTTTTGGTAACCAAAATTTATAAAAATAAAATATTTACACAATTTTAATCGGTTAAAATTTCGGGTCAAAATTTAATTTCCTGTAGGTATATATATATACTCTCAGATATTTTATGATTTGTAAATACTTTAGTAGAAATCTGTCAGATTGTTTATATTATAGTGAAATATACCTAATTTTTTTCGTTTTTGAGAATTGCGATACAAGACTAAAGTACAACTGAAATTTAAGATTTTATGTTTAGTAAAAATTAAACTGTGACGTCATCATATCGTATAACAAAATTGACTTTCAGTTTTAAATATGTACGAGTATAGCATGCATAAAATCATATTTGAGTCAAAAAAGCATTTAATTGCGTTGACAAGAAAGGTAGTAGGGCGTAGGGCATAATAATTTCAGGAAAAAAAAATCCTAATATTTCGGAAAGTTTCGGTTGAAATCTTCGGTTTTTAATTTTTGTAACAATTTTACATTCTAGGCGTTCTAAAACGTCTAAAAACAAAATTGCCAAATATTTGCAGTAGTGCATATTTAACTTCTAAATACGAATGTCCATACATTTCTAATATTGTATAATTGTATTTATTCATCATCTTACATTCTGTTAATGCTATATATATATTGGGAACAGCCTTGACGTGGTTAAAAAAATTTTCTACATTCTACTCTGTTTGAACTGTCTACTGAACATAGTCTACTTAATTTGTACATTATTAGCCCATAATAGATTAATATAGTTGTTCATCATCTTACATTCTGTTAATGCTATATATATATTGGGAACAACCTTGAATTGGTTAAAAAATTTTCTACATTCTGCTCTGTTTGAACTGTCTACTGAACATAGTCTACTTAATTTGTACATTATTAGCCTATAATAGATTAATATAGTTCATCATCTTACATTCTGTTATTGATATGCATATTCGGAACAGCCTTGACTTAGTTCAAAATTTTTCTACATTCTGCTTTGTCTTGGAATAACTGTGTGCCATCCGTTAACACTAAACTATGTTGATTGAGATGCCTAATCATCTTGATTTTTGTTTGTCTGTTATTATAGCACGGAACCGTGTCACATTTTTTGCATTCTTTGATTATTCATTCTTACTTACATATCCTATCCATTTTAATCTTTGTACCATAGTAAATTTAACAATATTTTAGCATTTAATTATTATCAATTGCTTTTTTACTTAGTTTTTTAGGATCTTAGTAGGTATTTAGTTAATTTGGACAAATAAAAATGTATAAAATTTTGTAGATATTAGTAGATATTATTCTTTAAACTGGATGAAATAAAAATTTAAATTTATACAAGGTGGCTACACTTCGTAGTATTCCTTCAACTGGAAAAATTATATGTATACAGGGTGTCTACACTCAGTAGTATTCTTTAAACTGAATGATCACAGAAATAAATAAAAAAAATTATCAGTATAGTTGATGGTGTTTATATTCAGTCCTTTAAGATTTATTCAGCTTTAAAAGTTTATTTTAGTTCATAATTTATTCAATATTAAATATTTTATTATACTTAAATGAAAAATAATAAATTATATTAATTAAAAATACTTAATTTTATAATTATTTTCTATTATTATAATTACAGGATTTTAGTAGGAGCTCCATTAGGAAGAAATTTACAACCACAAACAATACGATCTGGTGCTTTATACAAATGTCCTATAACACAAGAGTCAAATGATTGCATACAACTTATAACAGATGGCAGGAAATGTAAGAAATATTTTAAACTAAAAACGAATAAATTACAATTTAAAATTTTTACAGGAAATTTAATATAATTTATTTAAAAAAAATCTTTAAATATAGTATTATTAAAGTTATTGAAAGTATTTTAAAAAAAAAAGAAATAATTTTTTTGTTTATTACTGGTGCAGGTAACGGCTATAGCAATTCTAAAAATAAATATACATTTATTTTTTTTGTTTTCTTGTAAATAATAAACTTAATTTAAATTTAGAAAATATTCTATATTAGTAAACAGTATATAAATTTTACTTTAATATTGTTTTTGTTAAAATTTATTTATTTAATGTTAAAAAAAAATAAAATATTATATAATAAATAAATTATTATTATTACGTATATAATTTTAGAGTAAATAACGAAAATCTATACTTTTAAGTGTAAGGTATTATTAATTAATTGATATAAAAACAAAAAATGAAGAAACACAATTTTAAATTGAAAATATAAAAATAAAAATGTGTTAACATTAGTAATTTATTAAAAATTTAAAATATTATTAAACACTGTATTTTATTCAATTTAAATGTTAATAAATATTTTTAATTATTAACATATATTATAGTAGAAATGTCTAAATTTTAAATTAGTAAATTGAATTTAAATACAAAATTCACACTGTATGTTCGTAAACATCAGATAAATGTCAAATCATTTTTATTCTTTTGTATTAATTTCTTTCTTATTGGGCAATACTGTCAAAATTTTACACGAACCAAATTGACAGTAAAAATATTCTTAACAATTAAATTTTGCCCAGGGTTTCCACTACTTACAATTCAAACACAATTTTTAACAATGTAAAAAACAATAAAATCATTTTTTTTTTAAATTAAAAATTTTTAAGAAAATTATATATAATTTTAAAATCGTATAATAAACAGTGTTTAAAAATATTTAAATAATTTTATGTAAATTGTAGATAAAAATAAATGTAGAGGTGAAGGTTCAGATAATATCAGATTATACACATTATGTATTTTAATAAAATTAAAAATTATATAATTTAATTTCAGCAAATTTTAAACTTACATTGAAGAATTACATTATTATTTATTTATTTTTTTTATTTAAAAAATAAAAATTTTAATTATTTAGAAAGATTTTGAACGAATTTAAAATTGAATTCCACCAGTATGGAAAGTTAAAACGACGAATATTTGAAAATAAATGGAATTAATAATTATATTTTGTCTACCTTAATAGTAAAATTTAAGAAATATTTATGTATATTTAATAATATATATATAGATATATATTTAGTTTGATATTTAGTTTATATACTATACTATAGTATAAGTTGAAGGTATTCCAATGATATATTTGAGTGCATAATATTTGAGATATATTTCAAAATTAATTAACAAACTATATGGATGAATTTTATTATTTAGAATTTTTTAACATTAAATTCCAGTTTATAATTAAGTTGTAAAAATCATTTTCAATCAAATCTATCATTGAATTAAATTATATCGATTTACTATTTAATACACTATGCTCCCAACAGTGTTAAACATCTCTCAGGTGGGTGAATGTATTTTCATTCAATTCTATTATTAAAAATCGTTTAATTCGAGAAGTTTATTATTTAATGCACTAGGGTCCCATAAAAATTCCCAACTATTGCATTATAATAATCATTTTTTTGATTCGAACCCGTAACCTTTAGATTAATAGTCAGATGTCATAATACACCATGCTGTGCTTATTAACAAAACACCATATCAATAACTGTCAAAAAACTGCTCATATAGTAATATTAAACCACCAATTCAAATTCATTACTTCAAAATCAAGATCAAAATATTATTTATTTATTTTTCCTCTAAATTTCGTTCCATTTCCTATCGTCACGGATGTAAAACAACTTGTTAATTATTATTTCAAAAATAAAAACAAAAAAAATTATATTATATTTTAATTTTGTCTCCCAATCACCCAATTAACAATTTCTAATAATATTTCATCCAAAAATCTCAAATGTATTGAACTCAATATAATAAAAATAGAAATTAGTTTGAAATTAATTAGAAAAAAAAATTATAAAACAAAATTAATTTTATTTAAAAAAAAAAATAAGAAAAAACTAAAAATAGAAACAAATTTTGAAAATACACTGTTGACATACATACATAAATTTCAATTTAATCTGTCCTAATTCTATTTTAAGTGAGCCAGACAGACGTTCATATATATATATCATTAACATTGACAATAAATTTTATTTTATATGATTTAATGCTTGTCACGTAAAGTAAAAAATATTTTTTCGAAATATTTAATTTTTTTTTTTGGTCGAAAATTCAATAAATAAAGGAATAATGAAATAAAATAATTGTATAGGTACAGTAAAATCTCGTCATATCGAAAATTATTAATTTTATTTTCTTAATTTATTACGCACATAATAAGATCAAATATTTGAGAATGAATGCCAAATTGATTAAATTCATTAAAACTTATGCCAAAATTTAATAATGTATACCTTGTCAGTTTTCCAATTAAATTCCAGTATTTTATTTAAATGTACGAAAAGGTATTTCTAATTTAATTGCTTCAAGAAAAGAAAATTAAAATCGAAAGAGCTTGAAAAAAAAGAAAGACAAAAATTAAAATTAAATTTTAATTTTTTTATTACTTCAGTTCGGGGTGAGACTTGGTCGTTTTTACAACACAATGGTCTTCCTTCATTGTGTTATATTTTTATAAGAAGTATTTTCCAGTTACTGACTGTTTTTTATGTTTTTGACAATAGCTTAGGTAGAATTAAACCTAGAAACATTTTCGTGCTTAATTAATTAGGTACGGTACTGCAGGTTTTACTACATATTTTGATACAATGAAAAACGCACTTTGCACTTATCGTTTTTGGCATCATTTTAAAAATACTATCAGTTCATTTTCTGCTTGGTCGTCATTCTAGATCAGTTAAAAACTATGATAAATATTATAAATCATTGTAGATCTTATTTCATTTTTCCCACATAGAATGGTATTTTTCAATATTTAAATTTTTGTAAATTGAAATATTCGTTAACCCACAATTAACGTACCAAATTTAATGTAAAATCTTTTCTGATTATTTTTTGCTCAAAATTGATTTTTGCTTAAAAACATTTTGAGCTCAAGAATTCTGAAAGTATTTTCATCAGGTATTATGTCATAGTTCAAATTTCACTTTCAATTTTACTGTGACCAAAGTTTACAGTTATATGTGACCAATTGTATATGAACTTGCTTTGTAGATTATTAGTAGATTATTTTGTTCTCATCAACAGTTTTGTTTACAAAATAACACAGTGCATACTGGTGTGATTTCTAATTACTGTCACGATGTATTCGAAACTTCGCACTCTTTCAAAACTATATTCTGCAATTGTTATATTTTGCAATTGTCTCTTTTCATCAATAACATTCAGTTTTACGTTTGATGTATTATATTCGAGCAAAATATTCGGAGTTAATGGGGTTATATGGGGTTAAACTTTATAATTTCATCATTGAATTAATTAAACGCTTCTAGTGCGAGATACGACGATCTATCGTCAATGCTTCTTTGTATTTCCGCATTGGCAGAACAAGGCGGGACTTAAACATTTCATTAAAAAACATTATAAAAAAGAAAGCAGAAAAACATTCATATTGTCTATATATGGATTCCCCAAATTTATTTGCGCCTCAACTAATCGCCTCATACATCAAACAAGCCTAGAATGACACGTTTCAGACCACTGAATTTAAAAATCAGGTTTAGGCTGCAGTTATAGCGATCAGTAAAATGAATACGTAAAATTTTAGTTTTCGATTTTACAACCGTCGTGGACACAAAATTTTAGTAAAAAGTTATAGGAATGCTAAAGAATGTTTTCACACAAAAATTCTGTTCAAAATTTTAACATTTTAAGTGAAAATTTTAATAAAAAACCTATTTTATCATTTTACGGATACGTATTTTTTTTCGAAGCAAAACAAAAAAAATAAACAAAATGAAACAAAATTATTTCAATGAAGCAAATATAATTTTTTCACTGTTTCATTAATTTCCCTTTAAATAAAGCGAATTGTAAACGAATTGAAAGTGAACTCAATTCTTCATATAAGCCTTCGCAAACGTTACGCTTTTGCGAAGTGAAAGCGTATCGTAAACGTAAATGTTGCAACATGAAAATTAGAAAAAAAAAACGTAACGCCATGAGTTCGCAAAAAGCTGTGCGTTTATGTAACACAAAAGCGATTCATTGTCGTAAAAACAAATTCAGTACTTTTCTGTGGAACATTCTAAAAAAAAATATGATACTATTAAATATTGCATTTGAAAAATTTAAATACTATTTACCTATGATAATGTTCATTACAGCGAATGAAAATGTCAAGAAAAACTGCATGCCGCTTTGTCTGTTATGATACTTTTTAGGCAGGCTCGCACATATTTTTCTAACGAAATATCTGCCAAATTATTCAATCTATTTTTCTGAAATATTTAAGGCATATTAATAATAATTTTTCCACTTATTTAATATATACTATTATTTAATTATTTAAAATTATTATTTATACTTACTAATTTTACAAATTTTTAAGATTAAAATATGTACAATAAAAATACGCGTCTTAACCAAACAAAAAGAACAATATTATGTTTTTTGTGTATAACAAAAAAAACTTTTCAAAATGTCAGTTCGTAATTAGCAAACTAAAAGCGGCATGAAAGCGATGTACTTTTCTGAAGAATGTCAATTCGTAATTAGTGAACTAAAAGTGGCATGAATGCGAAGTACTTTTCTGAAGTGTCAAAAAACATGAAATTTCTAGTAAAAAAAGATATAGAAATGATTCGTTTTGGGTTCGCTGAAAGCGAATTAGTTTTATATTCTTAAAGGGTCATTTGTATTTTATTGAAATTATGTTTCATTTTGTCACTGTTTCATTTCATCAGAAAAAAAAATTCTGATGCAATCTAACCTTAATTTACATTTATTAAGTTTTTTTGTTATTTACATTTGCGTAGTTGGATTTTGTTTTTGCATTTCAAAGTGCTTCAAAGTGTTAACTTGGCATATGTAATGGTAATAGTAATATTAATATAACTTCAATTTTTCATTTTTAATTCAACTATGAAAACAACTACTACTGTATTCTTTATTATTTCAAATTCAAAACAAGAAAACGAACGTTAGATCGAAATGACAACTAATTTTACGGAAGCAATTTTTCTGATCGCTATAACCATATAACCGTAAAAATAAAATATTTTTTCACTGTTTCATTTTTACGTATTCATTTTACTGATAACTGCAGCCTTAATTGAATTTTTACAAAAATCAAAATCGAGTTATAACGAAAATTCTTTGAACTGCGGCTTTAGGTACAAATCAACACTACTCCCTAATATTATAATAAAAATATTTGTGAATAGTTAAAAAATGAAAAATATTCGAGCAATACGAATTCATTGACTAAATCAGGAAACTGTAAATTTGAATCAATCATCCATTTACTTAAAAAGGAAGCTTTTGAATTATATTACTCATGTCAGAAGACGTGTAGAAGAGATTATAATTTTCTTCTAATTTCATCATTAAAATTAAATTCATGGTTAAATTTAAACTTAAAGAACTGACCTCATTATTATGAATTCAACTTATATATACAGCAAAAGTCAATGTAAATATGAAATTATTCACAAACTGATAACCCTGGCATCTATAAATGGTCATTTGTGCTATAATTTTAATAATTATAGTAAATAAAGAAATAATAATAAATTATTCAGAGAAATTAATCATCTACAAGAAATTTCTATACATTTCCGAGTATTTAAATTTCCAAAATAAAAAAACAAATAAAAATTCTTAAAACGAAAGAACAATAATCTTATTTTATAATTTATATATTAATCATCTTATTTCCAAATAAGTAATAGAAATTAAAAAATTTTCAAATTATTACGTCAATTTACATTATCAAATAACTGAAATTTACTGAGTGATTTTAACTTAAGTGATTCAGAGTGTAAAGTGTACTAAACAATTTTAATAGTTAAATTGTTAGTCGAAAAATTTGCAAATAAATTTTATTGTACAGTTTATGTACCCTATACTGTTAACACATTACAAAAAAAAATTGTTTTTAATAATTTTAAAATTTTGGAAATTCTCCAAAAAATAATTTCAAAAAAAAAAAGTAAAAAACATTATTTTTTGTTCGTATGCTCAAACAAAAAAAAAAATTAGGACACAATTATTGTAGTTCCAAAATTTCTGAAATTTATAATAAAATTTATGATTTTTAAATGAATTTGAACTCAATTTATTTATTTTAATTAAAATAAAAACAAAAAAATTTGAAAATTTCTAAATATTAAAAAAAAAAAAAATTTGGAAAATTTTTTAATTGTTAATACCATCAGAGTGGGTGACTCTACACTGTAGTAATTTCCTGTTATTATTTTTATTTATTGCAAAAAATCACTTAAAAAAATCTTAAATCTTAAAGATTTTTGAAAAAAAAAAAAAAATAATCAAATAAAAAAGTAAATGTGTATGACTCATTGTTAATTTTGAAATTAAAAATGGTGTTTTTTTTTTTGCTATTACCATATAAGAGATGAGTGTGAAATCTGTAATACTGTTATGAGATGAAAATAGTTTATGAGTTCTAAGAAATGATATTAAAAATCCTATTGAAATTTTTAATTTTCTAAATTTTTTTTATCTAAATTGAATAAAAATAAATATTCACATTCATTGCTTTTTTTATTCTTTCGATATTGCACAATATTATTTATATCGGATGATGATGAGTTTCTCAATTTTCTTCTTAAATTTATTACTTCGCAACAAAAATGTCCAAAATTAAATAATCTGGTCATATAAATAGTTATGATGAAATTTTGAGATTTTTCTACTGATAATATTGGATACTGCACTTATAATTATAGAGAGAAAAGGCATTTATGACCATACTAATTGTTGTGGAACGAATTATATGTGCTGACACGAATAGGTAGACCTAAAAATTGGCCAGAGTAATATTAGGAAAAACAACTTACGTTAGACTAAAATCAAACTCAAACTCAGACTAAAATCAGTTTCAGAAGTAAACAACTATCAAAATAAAGTTTTTTGTTAGTTGTTTACTTATTTTGGTACCCTCCTTCACAAGAGCATTTGTATGAAGGCGACCTTCATGTTTTGAATCAATAATAAAGGAGATATTATTTAAATTTCTTTTAACATTTCTATAAGAACGTTAAGAATTTGTTCATTGTCAATTAAGATTCAACCGTTTTTGGTTCAGCCCTAAAGTCGCACTTTATAGTTTCAAAATCCCAATAGTTGTTTTTATTTTAGGTCCAAAAATTGTATTTAAAAACGCACTTATACCATAGCAATTTCATGTTCAGTGTCTTCCAGAACACTCAAGTAGGCTTGATACATCATATTAACTGGAAAATGGAATAAGGCAACTAATCCAAGGGAAGTTAATAAAGAATGTCATAAAAGAAAATTCAGAAACCGTTACTTATTATAAAAAATATTTAAATCCACCAGGAGTTTATAGAAAAAAAAAATTATGAATAATAGTAATGATAAAATGTTTGAACACTGATTCTATCGAGATGTTCAATAGCGGGGGATAGACTATTGAACGGGCTATTCGATATCGGTGGATAGCCTTCTATGAAAGACAATGAGATAAATAAGAATACATCTATTTGATGTTTAACTATTAATAGTTTTTGCAGTGGCGCTAATTTTTCAAAAATATTTTCTTCAATGCCGCTAAAAGGCTACTTTTTTTTATATGAATGATATTTTTATTCCATTCTGATGGACTGGAGGGTTTCATCAGACATTTGAACATCATTTTATACCTCCTACATCTCAGTGGGTACAGCTGTATATCTGCTCGATTAAAATATAATTTTGGATCAAACTTATAACTTGTGTAAAGTGACTATTTTCCAGTACCTCACCTCGTGTATTACAAACAAATACTTAGTAAGAAAAATAGTTGCAGTTTTGGGTTAACATCCAGCCAATAGCCTATCCACACCAATTCATCACCCAAATCACCTTTGAAAATGTAATTTGACTCACTCAAATCAAAATACCTCATTACTGAAGTGCATTAATTATTTGAGATTAGGTTTAGCTTCAAACAGTCTTCGTAAAAGATAGTTCTTAAACTCTCCAATTTTAGCAGAAATTTTTAAATTTTTATTATCAACATAACGCTTTGATGTTGAATATTAAATAAATTTACTTTAAATTTTTTTACGACCCACAATCTCCAGAATCCACATTTGTGGATTTACTTTAATAAAATTTAATAAGAATCCTGTTTTTAATTTTTTTAACTGCTAAAAAATGTTTGGTTGCGAAATCGTTAAACAGCAACAAAATAAATTTAAATTAAAAAATTAAAAATTAAAATGAAATATTAATAATTATTATTTAATATAATTTACATAGTATTAAGAAAAAATTATTAATTCCATTTATTTTCGATTAATTTCAATAATTTTAAAAATTATTGAGCATAACTAATTTATTTATTTTAAAATTATCCTTCGTTTAAATTTAAATTCTAATAATTTAATATTTACAATTCATTATTTTTCAAAATATATTACTCTAGTAATTTCTCTTTATCTTCGACGTCGCATTGAAATAAAATAACTATAACTATAATTGTCTTTAATTATTAAAACAATTCGTTTTTAAACAAATTCGTGTTTTGTGTTTTTAAATATTTAATCGTAAATAATATCTAAATTATTATTATTTTTTTGTTGCTTAATGTACTTTTTTTATTTGTTTTTAATTTTTTTGGTAAGGCATACCAAATTGAATTTTTAAATTTTAAAACAGTCTCTAATTTTTATAATGTCCTATTTAGAAGAAAAATATATACAATTAATCAAATAAATATACATATACTATATATATACAACAAAATACACACATCTATAAAACAATATAAGTAACATAAACATATTTTTTTTATATTTTATTTTTATTTATTTTTTTTTGTATAGTGCCTGGCGGAGCTTATGATCTTTGTAAGTGGTATTGGGGCTTAAAACAAAAAAAAAAAAAACTTTTAGTTCTAATTAAAAATATTTTTTTTAATTTATCCAATTTGTTTTTTATACGTTTTGTTTTTAATAAAAAAATTTAAAAAAAAAAAATATTTTTTAATATTATTTACTAATCTAGACAATGATTAAAGCACGAAATTTTATTTTATACTAATACTAATGTATCTTAAATACAAAAACTAACTATATAATTATATTAAAAAAATATTTAAAAAAGTTTTTAACATATTTATGTAAAATAATTTGCTTCTCATATACTTCTTATTTTTATTTTATCAATGGCGCTACATGTTTGCTTTCTCTAATACCTTGTCTTTTATATTTCCTTACATTTGGCAGCTACTCTTATGTTTGCTGAATTAAATAATATGATGATGTATCAGCTGTTATTGTATTAAACTATCTTAGTGTAGGGTGTCCAGATGTTCTATTACAATTTACCTTAGAGTGTAAAGACAATTTTTTTGCAATAATTTTTATCATCACTCTTAATGTGAACGTATACCGTTATACTACCATCCCACCTTTTCCACTTTTCGAAATATTCGCATTTTAATTTTATTTATTTTATTCGCATGTAATTATTTGTAGCTCAATACTCAGAACCACACATTAAGGCTGGTCGGATTACAATTAAAGTATAAACTGAAAAGAATGGCTGTAGGGTAAATCAAATTTTTGTAAAATTCTTTTATTATTTAATTTAATATACAATAATGGGAAAATTTGAAAAATAAAATATGTAAAAAATTACACGAAGCTAGCCAAACATCTTATCATCATAACTAGAAAATAACTACATATCAATGCTCAAAATTTACCTCTCGTCATGAAAATGCAGTTTTGTAGAAAAGAAAAAGAAGGAAACAAACTTTACTTCTCGTCATGAAAATACAATTTTGTAGAACATCAATTGATCGAATAACAAATTAGAATGCATTCGAACTGCCAAATATTTTCATTCCAGTTGTTAAATACTTACAATTGACAGTGAAATCCATAACATTATTATTATTAGCACCACAGTCCAATTTAAACATTTTACTTCCTAGCTTGTTGATGTTGACGTGACATATTTTCTGGGAAAGCTCTTGCTGGTGGCGTACAAATACGACGTGCTTCCTTAGATCTATTACGTACAACTTTAGAGCCCATGATACACAGTAATGCAATTGCATAGAGTTTTGTTAGAACATAAGTATCCCAAACTGAAGCTTCAGTAATATCTATGACAGCAGCAGTTTTTACAATATTTCTAAGGACAAATTTTTTAATTGCCTATTTTTAATTGCCTTAATTTTACATTGGCTGCCTATATCTCCCGAAATCTTCTCGATTTAAAAACAGCATCCTCCAATTGGCAAATTTTAGTAATAAACTATATATAAATCGTCTATGAATCCCCCTAGTGCTTTCGCAGTCTTCCTACCGCTTTCAGCTCCTTCCCCTTAAAACATGGTGTTACTGTTCTTAGCATACTTGAGCTATTCCCAGTCTAATACAATTTTTGCAATTTTCGATTCATATTATAAATTACCAATGTTCATTTTCACAAATCGGATTCGAATTTAGATTTGTACTTAAAACAGAACTAATCAAATCAGGTCTCTAATTTGAAAAAAAGAACTTGAGAGAACTGTCATTGTTTTACCTTGTTGTTGATAGTAGACTATAAACGCCTCTATGATTAAATATAATGATTGCAAAGGTAAATCCAAATACAAATTAAAGAAAATGTGGATCTAAAATGTGTGTAGTGTTTACAGGTCATTATTCTAAATACAAATCCAATTTAGTTTTATGAAAAAAACACAATTATTATACAATTCATTGTTCATAACAGATTCTGTAATTTTTTAACATGGATCAAAAAAATTCTTGAAAAATAGCTTTTAAGAGCCGCAATCGCTTTTTAACTTAATAGCAAATGTTTTTAGGAGTTGTTCCATTCATCGCAAACACTACTTGAACTCATTTTTATATCGTGTAAGACTACCTATACAACTCCTAATTGTTATTCATATTGATTTTATAACTTATTAACAGATATTATTTATAGAGTTATAAAAATCGCTAATTCTTCATATGATGTCAAATCTATAAAATAAATTTAATATTTTTGCCCTATAATGCCACAACAATGAAAAGGTTACAAGACAAATTTGGCCTTAAATTTTCAAATCATTAACCAAATAAAATTATCGTTACAATTTAAGTCATCAAATTTCTCACCATATATATTTCTAATACATTTTTTTGACAATAAATAAAATTGATAATAAATACAGAAAACTTTTCGAATATTGTACTGTGATTTATGATATTTTAGGAGTTTTTAAGTATTTCCTGTTTTCCGGAAGTAGCATTGAGCATGGGTTTTCGAATTCACAACTGACCCAAATATCTGACAATCAATTGTAAAATCGATAACATCATACCTAATCACTGCTATAATAATATGACAATACAGTAATATAACAGTATATAACAGTATATACCAGTACTGTATTTGAAAATAATAATATACAATAACATACTAAAAAAAAGATGAACAATTATTTAATAGTAAAAATTTTAATGTTGCTAAAATGTTTATATACAAAATAATTAATATATAATATGTACGTACATATATATATATTACATTTCCAATTAATTTGAAATAATTTTCTTTTTATTTAATATCACCGCTTAAATTAATTTTTCGAATTCAAAACTAACCCGATTATCTGACAATTAATTGTGAAATCGATAGCATCATAATCAATGGTTCAATTTACTGTTATAATAATATGAAATTACAGTAATATAACAGAATATAACAGTATATAACAATAATGTATCTTAAAATAATAATATTCAATAATATACTAAAAAAGAGACGAACAATTATTTAATAGTATAAATTTGAATGTTGCTAAAATGTATAGCCATAACATATGTTTATAATATACAAAATAATTAATATATAATATGTATGTACATATATATATATATTACATTTCCAATTAATTTGAAATAATTTTCTTTTTATTTAATATATCACCGCTTAAATTAATTTTTCAAAATTTCAAATTACACATAATATAACCTAAATACACAAATTATATATACTTACACATTCAAATATACATACAATATGAATATATGTAGTAAAATCGACATAAGATATTTTGCTTTAACTAATCCTGTATATAATAAATTAATTGCAGTTAATAATAAATTTTGAACATTTACGAAATTTATTAATAATATTTCATTTTCAGAAATGATTTTGAATTTTTCTTTATTATTATTTTTTGCCATCATGCGATTCAAATTTAAATTCATTCATATGCACATGTATATATATATACGTATTCGTACAAAATAATAATCTAAATGATCCCAATTAAACGGAAATTTCATTTTTTTTTTCATTTGCATACAGAAATCGAATACAGAATCAAATCACACAATCAAAAAAAAAAAAAAATAAACATTTTGAAAGTCGTTATAACTTGTATTAAACTAGTTTTCTGGTTTTTTTTTTTTGTTACTTTTCTCCTCAAACAGTTCAGAAGCAAAATTCATTTTGTCACAAAATATGTCATTTCATTAGAATACGGAACAAATTATAAACTTAAGTATTTAATTTGATTTTGAATCTAGTACCGCCACCACTCGGCACTAATCCAAAACAATCCTTATACATACAAATATATTACCTAAGTTATTTAGGTACGACCAAGTAGATCATTTTTAAATTTTACGATTGTATTGCATTCATAACACTACACGACTATAGTAATAAAAAAAAATAAATGGTAAATTTGTAGTAAAAAATTATTTTAAATACTTGAACCATATATCACTATATTCACCATTGCAAATTATTACTAACCTACTCTAAATCCATTCATTTTTTTTTTATATTTAAATAGTTTAAAACGAGCAGTGCTTTTGAAGATTGCTTAATGGTGTAGATATAAATGCAATTTTTCCCATTTAATATCGAAATTGTATATATTTCAAGTTGAAAAAGTAGAGTAATCAGTAATGTGTACGTTTTGAATATAAACAAAAAAAAAACTCATGAAATTTTATGATTTCTAAATTTATTGTAATGCCTAGAAAAGGGAAAAATTTGTGGGTATTATATTGGATTTTGTATATCATACAAGATTATTTGAATGTTACAAAGATTTCGTGTATTCAAAAGTGTATCATGCAAGAATATTAGAGTTTTAAATAAATGAAGCACAGTCAGGTATTATGTACATGGTGTCCTGCTTGTTCATTTAAATTTAGAGACAATAATTATTTCCTCACTCATTTACTATTAGAAGAAATAAACCATTTTTAATCTAAGCAAGTAATGTGAATAATTGAGTGGTAATAATCAAAATCAAATTAATTATAAATTTCTACCATTTCTGTAATTTGTACATATTTTACAGATAATTTTACTTATCCAATTTTTTGCATTTAATATTATTTTCAGTCAAAATGTGAATCTATTTTTACTGTTACAGATTCAGTTTCAAAGTTGAAAGTAAATTGTAATTAATTCTTTATAAAATTGATACACATTAAAATTTAAACTTTATGTTACCATTAAATCTGTATTAAAAATAAAAATGAAAAAAAAAATACATATAAAAATTGTAAAAACTCTTTTTATTATCATTAATTAAATTTATTTTCCTTAAATTGTTTTCAAAACCTCATAGAACTCTATAAATCAGTCTGAAATTAATAGTAAACTATTTATTAATTACTATCAACATTCCAAATGTCAAATAAATTTAACAACAATGTTGCTAGCTTGTTTGTTCTTGCACGAATTATGAATGTATTATAAAAAAAAAAAAAAAAAACATTTGGAATTAACATTTTGTTTAAATTTTGTGTTAAAAATACTTAAAGCGAAACTAAGCGAAAGAAGTATGAAGTCAAATTGGCGTCTAATAAATTTAAATGCTTTAAAAACATGTATTTTTTTTAAGGGCAATCATAAGGGCAAATTTTGTTGTGATTGTTTGCCAGTAAAAAGTCGATTTATAATTTTAACGATATTTTTATTTATTAACAAACTAGCTTTGTAACCCGTCATAAATGACGGAAGCAAAATAAATCCTAGTTTCTTTTTTTCTTTCATTAGATTCTTTATTCCGAAATTACAGTACTTATGTTTATATCACTTTTTATTTATTTTTATTTATGTTTATATTGGCCTAACACTAATCTTTTTTTTTGTATATAACAGAAAAAGAAGTACCATACCAAAAAATTTGTATAAAATGTTTGTATTTTTGTATGGTATACTCGTACTCACTTCCATTTAGTTATAATTCGTTAGTTGGGTTCCATTTAGTATAAATTATACCGTATTAGCGTTATCGAGTCCTCCGGGAGAGCAAATTTAAAAATGGGATCTTATTTTCATATAAATTTTGTCTTTTGTATAATCTATAGGGATCTTATTTTGCTATATGAATAAACTGTTATTATGGTATTGTGTTATTTTTAAAAAATATTCATAATTTATATATTCAAAATTTTGTATCTAAATTGGTAAAATTTACAAAAAATACAAAAACATTTTCATCAATAATTTTCAATTTAAAAAAAACAATGTTTTATTATCCGGCGTAGAAGTAGAGTTAATTATCCTACTCTACTTCTATCAAGTTCTATTGATTGAACAGTGAACCTGAACAGTGAAGTGAAAAGTGAACACTTAACACTGAAAATAAAATAATATTTTTGGAATGGAGCATACAGAACATACAGAATACAGATACAGCAAATAAAAAAAAAAAAAAACAAAAAAAAAAAAAAAAAAAATTTTTTTTGAGTGAAGTGTGTTACGCACACAATAATGACAAAAATAAAAGGTATAAGCAATAAAGTAGTATAATGTATAATATTATACAATACAAATATGCTGATACACATGTATATTATTGTGTATAATTTTAAGTAATAAGAATAACCTTTGAGTGAATTATGTTTTTTTTTTGTGTTAAATGCTGTTTGCCTTTTGGTTATTATACCATATTAAACTATTGATTAAAATTCTATTAGTCCTTATTATTATAAATCAAAAAAATTGTTTGTTTTATTTATATTATTATTATTATTTATTATTTTTCCTTATTATTTGCGAAGAAGACTAACATTAAATTAAAAAAATATAGTTCATGCAATCAATTTTTCCAGCAAAGGTTCAGCATGGTAGACAGGGGTTAAAAAAAAGCACCAAAGCAATTTGTATATATATGCATTTGTATACATATGCAATTTGTATATGTGTTGGAGCGTTCCGTCGAACTTACAAACATCCAGATAAATGCAGAATAATATATATCTAATTGTAATAATAATAATTATGAATGTGGCTTATCTCAATATTCTGATAGGTATAAAAGCACGAACAAATATAATCCAAGTTAAGTTCAGACCCAGTTACTTAGATTGAATTCATTTCTTATGTCAAGTAATAGGTGATGCGAAAGACAGTACGAAGTAGAATTTAAATAATATTGACTGTGAAAATTGATTTGGGAAAAATTTAATGATTTCAAGAGAATTAATAGCTTAGCCTCTCTAATCTTCATATGCTCTCAAAGAGAATAGAAAATTTATTTATTTATTTATTTGTATGTACTATGTACATATAAATATATATACAACTAATTTTTGGGCCATTTACCTTATGAAATGTAGGCCATCATTACATTTTTAGTTATTCTGTTAGTGTCTACTTTTATTTTTTTATTTTTTTTTTATTTTTTTTATTTATTTGTTTTTTTTTTTTTTTTATATTTAATTATAGGGTTAGTATTGTTAGACTAAATATTTCCCCATACTCCAAATTATTCTAGTAGATCTTTAGGTTTTCTTATGTTTTCTTTTTCGTTCCTGGCGAGTGCTGTTAATGGATTTATGTTGTTGTCCTGCCTCCAGTTTCTGGTTTTCGGACATACCAGATATCTGCGCTTCATACTCAGCGCCTGATCGCAGTAGTTACATTTAGGTTGGTCGCTACCTTCAAATAGATATTTGTGTGTAGCTAATGAGCATCCCACTCTGGCTCTAATTAACTTAAACCCTAGCTCTCTGTTAGATTTGTACAAGTTTGTTGTTGAGGCATTCGGGCAATGTGCTTTCCTAAAAACGTTTGCTTGATTGTAAAGTATCTATTTCCGTTTGGATATTAACTCTACTTATTTTTGCCATTGAGTAAGCATTAGTAATGATTGTTCTGAGTGGACTACGTGTAGCTATTTTAGCCTCTCTATGGGCTGTCTCGTTTCCTACTATTCTGAAATGCTCTAATCTGATAACTAAATTTTTCCTTGATTGGATATTAATTTATTCCGTATGTCTTGGGTAGTTTGCGTTTTGTTGTTCGTGTTTTTTATAGCTCGCAATACACTTAGACTATCGGTATAAGTGATTTGTGAGGTTTGTTCTTTTTCAGCTATTTTGATAGCTTTCGATATAGCTCTTTTTTCGCTGCGTAGATTGGGCATACTAAGGGAGAGTAGAACAAAGACAGAAAATATTATAAGTATTCAGTTTGTTAGTATAAAGTTGTTATTTTGTGTTGTAATGAAAACTCAAATTTAGAGTAATCAATAAGAAATTTGAATTAGAATTAAGTATTACAAAATAAAAAAGCCTGAACTAGAGAAGAAATTGTAAAATTCGATTTCGAAGAAAACATGATAAAAGCAATTCTCATTCCATTTTCATTCCATCGATATGCTAGTTCTGAGCCACGAGTTGACATTGTTTTAAAATTCTTAATTATTAAAGTTTTTATAAGGTTTGTTTCTTTTTTTTCACTGTTTTCAACCATATTAACTTCGGCTAACATCGGAATTTCTTTTAACGTAATGTTTTACGTTAACGTAATGTTTTACGTTTAATGTTTTATGTTTTATGTTTTACATTTAATGCTATTAACGTGTTATCAACATGAATGTGTTTTCAATTTCCTAATTATTTACAATACAACACGATTCGATGTTTTTTCGATGTATTTTTCAAAATGTAATAACTCTGTGATTGTCAATACCGCCCTTTACAATACATACGATTTAAATGATATTTCATATAACATTTTTTTATAATTTGAGCAATTAAAGTCAGTTTATGTGGCTCTATTATAATCTCATCAACTACAATATTTGCTAATCTACAAATTACCCCACTATAAGAGTAGAAGACTCTTCTTATTTTTCCAAACTTGAAAAAAACCCTGCCTTTAAAAGTAAAAATAGTATCATTACCTTCTAATTCACTATATCATACATATTCGGTTTTTTTTTATTAATCTACTCAGTTCAAGTGACACTTTTTTATTTATTAATTTTTTGTAGCTCTTCTTTCGGCTCACTGATAATCATATTCATTAATGTCCTTTACATACTGTAAATCTCCATTAATTTTCCCGCATTTTAGTGTTTGTCTAAAAAAAATTTGTTCCATTGCGAAACCTAAGTAACTTATTAAGTAGTTAAATATTCAACAATAATTCAATATTGTCTTACTACACCTAAAAAGCAGTTTGGGCCACCCCCTTAGTGGAAAAGAGTCATATATATTTTCTACATATATTAATAAATAAAAAATATGAAAATTATATTAAAAAATTATATTTCTTCCCCACAAAATTTTAGATTGCCTTTTTAACTTACTTTATTATTATTTTTTTGTTTTTGACTATAATTTACAGCTTGCTTAATAGATTCAATATTAAAGAAAAAACAAAAAACAAAAAATAAATAAAATCAATAAATTTCTTAATTTTAATTTTTTAATATTTTCCAAAAATTAAAAAAATAAATAAATTTCATAGTCAATCTGAATTAATTAGATTTAAAGGAGGGCAAATTACAAAAACAAAAAAACAAACAGAATTTTTTTTTTAAAAAAACCCTGACGATGAAGTCTGAGGAAGTAGTCGTTGTAAAAAAAAAACAAAATAAACGTGTTATCATCATGATAACAACAACAGCAGTATTATTTGGTGTTGTCGTTTTCATAGAGTTAATAATTGAGTTAAGCATCGTTTAAATTATAAAGTGTAAACTCATCACCATATTGCATGTGGGTTAATAAATTCATAAAAATTAATAATTTAAAAAGCAAAAACAAAAAATTATTAAAAAAAAAAAAAATATGTGGAATAATTTTTTTTCTTTGTTTTCCTTCCTATTTAAATTTTAAGAATCAAATTAATTTAATTTTTTAATGATTGATAAAAAAAAATGCTTTTGTTTCTAAAAAAAAAAGAATATTAATTTAAAGACAACAGCTAGAAACTAAAACTAAAAAAAAAACAAAATAAATAAATTCTGGAGGTTTATTGATCACATGAATATTAATTTTTTAGTATTTTAATTATTTTATGTAAAAAAAAAAAATAAACTGGAGAAAATATATACATTACATATATACATTATATAGTTGGTCTGGATTACTAAAGGTTACTTAAATAACAGGAATAAGAATAGAAAAGTTGTAGTTTTTATTATGTCATATATGGGTTAATTATCCGGGGCAGAATAAAAAACTCCTTTTAAATGATTATTTTTCTTCTTAAAGTTGGTAGCACTGATGTTATAATATTCTGGTTAATTACATAGAGTAGCGGTGTAATACTACTTTTAGGTGGCTATTATGTATTTCGATCGAAATTAATCGAATCATTCATCGTTATCGTTAGAGTTATTCGATTGTAATCGTTAGTGTCATTATCTATTTCGATGAAAATTTGATCGAAAGAGTTTAAAAATGCTGCCATTGTAAAATTCAAATCTACGATGAAAATGACATATGTTTGATTCTTTAACTGTCAAATTCAAATTATTATACGAAAAACAACCAAAAAAACCAAAAACATACACAAGATAATAGTGTTATATTTGAAATTTTTAATTTGAAAATAAGTTGAAAGTGTTTAAATAAAATATAATTACAAAATTATAAGTTTTTGTTTAAGTAATAAAATGATTTCAGCAGAGTTAAATTTTTCAATTTCTGATAGTGCTAAAAAACGCTATCAAATTGCAGAATTAAAAAACAAGCGAACATATATTCGGGATTATTCTAATCCACTAGATTTGGAAGATTATACGTATGTTATTTAAACATGAATTTGATGAGTTATTATCTACATTATTAAAACTATTAAATTAGGGCAAAAATTGAAATAGCCAATAAGTAACACATCGATTCCAAATATAATTAAATTGGTTAGTTTATTAAGATTCTGTGCGGTTTGTACCAAGCAAATGATTTTCAACGTAGGAAATGATTTTCATGTCGAACTAGAACCACAGCTAACTTTTTCTGTTGTGCTTAAAGAAGTTTTATATTTATTTGCAGTTTATAATTATGTGCAAAATGGATCAAATTGCATTACGCACTAGAAGAAAAAAGTTAGACAAACATTATTTTTATGATAAATACAAACAGAATTACTGAAATAATTGGAGCAGTAGATGGAAAGCTTTTTCAAATTAAATCACCGAAGCAAAACGTACAACATTTATCTTATAGTAGAAAGGGATTTTTTTTAGCATTAATGCAATTCTGATAAGTTTATACTTTATTGTAATTAGTTTACATTATTATAACAGCTTTTGTTTTTATATATGTGATCATAATCAGGTAATTGGAAGTGCAAGATATCCTGGTACCTCTTCGGAAAATTTATAATGGTGTCTCATTATTTACACTAACTTTTCATATTGCAGTTTATTTGTAACTGGCCTTTCATTCCTATTAAAATTTATTTTAATAAAAAATTATTATGAAGAATAAAGTAAAATACCTACTTTCATTTCAACATTTAAATTTATTTTTATTTCAAAAAATATAAAACGAAACACCAAGTGTCCAAGCGCACTCTTTTATTTTATCCTTTCAATTCAAAATTGAAATAATTTGTACAAAATCTCTCTTTCGATGTCTCTTTCGTGGTAAAATTTTACATCTATAAACTTTATCGATTTCGTCGACAATTTCTGAACGATATCGAAATATATAATGGCAATTTTGCATTTTGACATTTCATTCGATCAAATCGTAATCGTTATCGAAATACATAATAGGCACCTTAATACTTGACATAACAAATGCAAAATATCCTTTGTTTAATTGATAATCAATTTGTTTAATTGATTTCAGTCATTCATTTTTTTTTCCTTCTATTATAAAAAAATAATACCAAGAATCAAAAAAAAAGAAAAAACATGAATACCAACATACAAAAATTAAAAAATAGTACATACAATAGCTTTGATTTGAATTTATATGTTTGAAAAGCTTATCGATGATAAAAGCAGTTAAATGCATAGTAAAAGCTACTAGAAGAAAATGTAGGTACTTTCGAAATCAAGGTTGCGTTTATGTTTGCAGTTTTTAACCCTTCAGGCATTTTTTTGGCTTTAAAATTGTAAATTTTGCAAAACAAAATTTTGAAAAAAAGTTTGAATAAAAAACCATTTTTTTTTTCACATTAATATTAGCCAAAGTAGCCTAACTCCCAATATGTGAGTTGGACCAGTTTAGTAGTGATAAAAATAAAATTTATGTATAGTTGAAATAGTAAAAATTAGACAGATTATAATAAATATTTAATTTTATCGATTCAATTATCGATTTTAGATCTAATTTTATTATTTTGGTATAAAACGAAATTTCTTATTGAATAATAGACGACTTTGGCCCAAAGCCCCAAAAAATATTATGACTTTTAAAGTTGAATTAATTTTTATGAACATGAAAACTCCAGTATACACTGTATATACATCAATGTATGATATATACGGTATATTTACATTGTGTTGATGCATCTGTTCCCAAAAATGTGTTCTTTATATTCTATGCAGTTTATTTACAGATATTCTACAACAATCTTATGTTTCTGTGCATATTTCACGTCACAATTTGACTGTAAATTTACACAATAATTTAGGAGCAAAAAATTAGGTATCATATATTATAAGACGACAAATCTTTTTCATCACTGACAACTAAAACAGTTTGTTCTATGGCTACAAAAATGTTATGCAATTTTAATTCTAATATTGGTATAATAATGGTCTAAATTAGGTATAATAAATACCTAGTATGCAGTTTTACAATTTTAATGTTTCCCTGAGTTAAAGTAAAAAACTTTAAAATATAAAACTTTAAGTATTAATTTAAGTTATATATTTATGCAGTACTACTATCATACTACAGATCCATAACTGGGAGAGCAATAATTTTAAAATACGTAGTTAATATTCTACCTCCCATTTCCATACAACATTCCAGCAAGCCTGTTATTTTAGCTTATGATTAAATTTTTAAATTTTTGGAATCATCATAAAACTATATGTTCTTACTTACTTCTTTACTTTTATTTGCAGTTGTAAAATAACTGTAATCAATAGGCTGATAAGTACACCTGAAGCAGCCAGAAAACTACATTTTAATTGCAATTTAACAAATTTATATGATCCAATTTTTAAATTTTAAATTTGAGAAACTATAATAAAATAATTATATAGTATCACGTAGGTAAAGTGCGTTAGAAATTTTTAACAGTTTTTGTAGGGAGCATGTAATATGCCTGTATTTTCATTTACCTGTTGTATATCACTTGCCTTTGTTTCATTTGATTGGATATGCTGGATACTCAATATGATAACTATTGTGCATATACACATATATACATATCCATATATACCTATGTAATTAATATATATGCGAGATTCTAAGTTTGGAGATATTTTAAAGTTGGATTCAAAATCAAAGTTCTACGCCTTTTCCAGAATATTTATAGAAATTAGTTTTATGCATATAGCCGCTATTGAACACAAACAAAATGATTGAATTCGAAAGCAATAAATGTTTTAAACTTTTTGTATTTTGGAGTTTTATATTTGGTATTCTGGGATTTCGCTACCAACGCATAAATTGTGTATATTAATACAGGCAAATAAAATACAGGGAGTAAGCAACCCGTTTTTATAACATTACAATTGCATTACATCAACAATAGAACATGACTGATAAAAAAAATAATTCTCAAAGATTTTGCTTAATATGTCCTCAAGTGTACTACTCCACGATATGTTACATATTTTTTATGTCCACGAGTGTACTATGATAATAATATATTATGAATTTTCTAATCCATATTTAAACTTTTTTACATCCATTTTACATGCATTTCGAACTTTATAAACGTAAAATCAATAATATAATACTCTTCAACCTTAAATCTAAATTCATATGAATATTAAAAAAAATAAAATAAAAAAAAAAATCCATTTAAAAGACGCCAGCAGAATTTTTCCACTGTTATTTTTTTTAAAGTGTTGTTGTCGTCAATAATTCGAACATGGTAAATTGAAGGAAGGAGGATTGCCTTTGTTTAGTTTTTGTATTTTGTCTTGAAAAGAAAATAAAAAAAAAACAAACTTAAATTAAATAATAAAACGTCTGATTAAATTTTGTTAACAATAAGCGGGGTTCCATATTCAAAACTATAAGGAAATCAATATGGGAAACCTATAAAAATTATTTTCAATTTAATTGTATTGCTTAAAATTAAAATCCTGCCTTTAAAAGTAATTAAAATTATAATTTTTAAAAATTTATTGTTTATTTTTATTATTATTTTTTTTTCGTTTTAAATTCCAACTTTGGATTAGGATTTATTAAAGTTTATACATGGTGATAGTTCAATTGGTATTGATACAAAATATAGTAGGTTAACAATTGTTGTATTCTGATATAATATTATCAAAATTGTGAATAGTATAGCTGTATTTCCATACTAATTCATATGATTTTGATTAATCGGCCTAGTCAATTGATTAATCCAGACATGACATATTATTTTTGTAATTTCAATATTTAATACAAGTTATATTTTGTTATAATAACTTGAAGCTAAATCATTAGCAGACACTCAGTAATATATTTCTATCTTTAATTTGTGTATAGTTACTGTAATTTGACAGACAAAGGTGAAATCTATTCATTTCATTTGAATCCTTTTAATTTATAATAATAAATTTTTTATTGTCTCAAATCTTGCTGCCTAATGATACAAATTGCGTATCATTAAATTAGGACTGTTTGCATTTTGTAAATAATTTTACTTTCTAGAATTATAGCTGTAATCTTCTTCCGATTATACATGTATCATCGTTCAGAGTAAATTTTGAGCCTCACTATATTGCTCCAAATGCCTTTTGTGGCCTAATCGGTTGGAGCACAGAAATGTGTTTCAATTACGATGTGGTAGTCACGGGTTCGATTCCCGTGGGGGGCATAGAATATAACTAAACAAAAATAGCAAAATACTACATATAAAATTTATAATCAATAAAAAATAATTAATAGTTAATACTTTATAACTAAAAATATTACCTATATCAATATCTATATTAATACTCATACATCTCATACAACACAATAAATAAATATTGGACTGTTAATAATAAAGTGGTCTTCTACAGTAGGCCAATCCCCTACTTAGACAGTATAAAACAGATTAAACATGAAATTAGACATTGCCTCGGAAATAGAAATGATGATACCATAGTAAATCGAGTACGATGAAAATGTCAAGTGGAAGCCCTATGCTCTCAAGAGGAGTAAGGACAAAAAAAAAAAATATTGCTCCAAATTTTCCCTATCTTGCGCTTTTCTATCACTAAAATATCAGCTCATCTTGAACTATATATTTTCTTGGGTTTTAAATGTATGACATTAAATATTTTACCTAAATATTTTACGCTGAGCCTTGTTTTCGTCTAATTTTATTACATTTATTACAAATGCAAGATATATAAAGCTGTAAAAGTCATTTTTTACTTCAAGCGTATAATTTTATCACTTTAATATTCTATTTAAGTATTCAATAGACTTGCTATTAACTATTTTTCTTTTAATTTTATTAAATTTTACAAAACACTAAAGAAGTATACAAGGAGTAGACATGTCTGATTAAAAAGAAAATATTCGACTATTTTCAATATTATACAAATTTTACTCTAACACCAAAGAATAAATTTTTCTAAAAACTTGCTATACTAGTTTAATTTTGCCTGTAGCAGACGCAAGAGATTTGTCACAATTAAAGTAAAAATATATGATTGACACAGTTTTAATTAGACAACATTTCAATAAGATTATTAAATTTTGTTCTACAGCAAATATTAGTCAAATATTAAATAATTAATAAGTCTACAGTAGTTAAATATTAAAGGTATTTGGAGCAAAATATAAATTTCATATAGCATAATAAATTATTGTTTGTGTTTGAGGCAGGTAAAGGACTACTTAACATAAATTTATTCAATCAGAACGCATTCTATCAAATTCACTGAAAAAATATCTCCAGATTTATCGACCGATCAGATTATTATTCCTACGATTATTACAACATTTCAAACGACCACAATGACAATTGATACTCTGAGACCAACCCTGATGACTTTCTGGTATAACACAGTAGCATTAATTCAAAAAAAAAAAATATCCCACATCAATTACACAAAAAACAAAATGTTAACCCAATCTCTAGCATCTGCTCTGAATTTATTTCATTTGATTTGTATCAAACCAATTTATATTTTCACAAAATTTTAATCCTCTTAATTTTGGTAATTTTTCTTATTATTATTTTTTTTTTTAATCCTTTTTTGCAATAAATTTCACCAAATTCAAAATTTGGTACCGTTTCTCCATTTTATAAATTATGATCTTGTATTGATATTAAATTATTTTTCTGCTGGTGTCTAGACTCTGATTAATAACTTAAAATTAATTTTTGTGTTCATTTTTCGTTTTTTTTTTATTATTTGTTAATTAATTTGATTTAAATACGGATGTTCTTCTTAATTAATGAATTGAAAAAAAAAAACAATGATAATAATAAAATAATAAAATGAAATAAATTAGATTTCCAATTCGTATTTATGTAAATTGGTATGGTTTTAAATTTCTTAAATAGAATTTTACAATTCAATAAAAATGACACTTTAACAGAGTCATTTATAAAATTTTAGAATTTAAAGTTAAGATCAAACAAAAGCACTCTATATACACATTGAGTTTAACTGAGTTCAATTTTGGTTTATGCACCTTTTTATATATTTTGAATGAATTAAAGAAATTTATTTGCAAAATCTGGTTGTGATGTAGTTTGATTGTTAACACAAACAGTGGTTCATAATAAAATTGTTTCTTGGTTTCAGGTTTATTATTTTTCTTTTATCTATATCAAAGCCAATTCTTGGGTATTTGGCATTGGAATATAGTTTATCTAGGTTTTGGAGAAAAAAAAATAACTGATATAACATAAAATTTACGGATAATTTTATTTACGGATTATTTTAAATGTTTGAGTTAAAGTAGAGGCTACCTGATGAGAGCTTATTTCTCTTAGTTATGAGTTTTACGACCTATTTATTAATTTAATTGAAGTATTGCATGTTGTCTAAGATAAAGGTGATAATGTAAGTGTATTTACTTAGATAAAACTATAAAGGTCACATCTGGCAGGTATCGATGCTTAGCTTCGATGTTTTCAATTTCATTTTTTTCTTTTGATTTCTCCTACCACTCTTTTTACATATTGTTTTATTACCCAATTATCCAGACTGGTGAAATGCAAGCATTACTTGAAAATGGGAGAATACAAATTGAACTGAAGAGGATATAAGAGGCTACTTGGTGAACAATAACCATTTGTTCGCTACTTTTCTGTATACCCCAATAGCAATTAAAGGAGAGATAAATGAAGTATATTCAATAAATTATTCAAGTATAAAAGTTAAGTAAAGCATTTATCGCCATTCTTTAGATTACATCCTGGGGTGAAGACTAGTTATATATAAATTTTCGAAAATAATTTTCTGCTGAAAATAAAATTCTACTGACGTTGTGTTCCTATAGAAAATTAATTTTATCCAGATCCGGTAAAAATGAAAATTCTAAACAGTTATATTTCTAACAAAATAACTTTGGTAATACAAATTTTTTGTTTTCCATTCAAAAAGGAGTCCAAATAGTTAAATTTATGTCATGTAAAAACAACGAAGAATCTGGCAAATAGTGTGGACGATCTTGACTAGTTTTATGACGGTTCTCAAATTTTTTTTATTATTTTTCATCACTTACCACTATTTGGAACACTGTCAACATTTGGTTTTTACTCGAAGATGGACTATAGGTAATCACATGAAAGCCGACATCCAATTCTATTTCTTATAATTTGAATTATGATCTGCAGTTCATTTCCCCATTTTTTTACCTTTTCAGCTTCTTTCAGTATTTTTATTCACCCTTTCCATTTTACTCAAGTAATTTTTTCACAGGAACAGATTGTGTTGTGATCACCTTAAAGTGTGCCATCTTGGTATCACATATTTTTATTTCCGTTCTACACTACAATCTTATATAATTTTGTTTTCTGTTTTCCACGGTAAGGTGTTCTAAGTAGACGAAATCTTTTCAAATCTATTGTACTTCACCATTTGATTGTTTATAGTAGAAGCCACATTTCCTTGGCAAACGCTATATTATTGCATTAATTTTGTGTTACGGGTGTTTTTTTTTAGAATGATAGAACTTTAGATAGGGATAACTGTGATTTGACAGAAGATAGAAGCCATGTAGTTTTGACATTTCTGTTCAGTAAGCATTGACAGATTATCATGGACCGCAACAACGTCTACAAATTGTTGAAATTTATTTTCAAAATCAGTGTTCTATTTGCCAAACTTATAGAGCACTTCGTGAAATTTATGGTTTACATAATCGTCCATCAGAGCAGATAATTCGTAGAACTATCGATAGATTTCGGACAACATTTTCTCTACTCGATGCAACAACAACAACAACAACAACAACAAGACAAAGAACTTTTCGTACAGAAGAAAATATCGGTGCTGTAAGAGCTAGTGTTGATGAAGATCCAAATTTGCCTATTCGTCGTCGTTCACAACAAGTTGGACTGTGTGCAACCACCACATGGAAAATTTTACGTAAATATCTTGGTCTACACCCATATAAGATTCAATTGATTCAAGAACTAAAGCCACTTAACCATAATAAGCATCGTTTGTTTGCTGATTGCACCCTAGAACAGCTTCAAGTTGATCCACTTTCTTATCGAACAATTGTGTTTAGTGATGAAGCTAAACACAATTGTTCAAGCAAAATTGCCGTATATGGAGCGAAAACAATTCTCAAGAAAGTCTGCAGGTTTCATTGCACCCTGAAAATGGCACCGTATGCTTTGGTTTAGACGCTGGAGGTATCATCGGTCCATATTTCTTTAAATACGATGCTGGAGCAAATGTTTGAGTGAATGATGGTTTTCGTTACAGATCAATGATCAATGATTTTCTGTTTCGAAATTTGAATGGAATCGACCCGGAAGTATTTTGGTTTCAAAAAGATGGTGCTACACCTCATACTGCTACGGCAACAATTGATTTATTGAAAGAAAGATTTGGTGATAATATTATTTCGAGAAATTGTTCACTTAAGTGGCCTCCAAGATCATGCGACATAACACCACTGGATTATTTTCTTTGGAGTTATGTGAAGTCATTAGTTTATGCTGATAAGCCAGAAACAATAGATGCTTTGGAAGCCAACATAACCCGTGTTATTGATGAAATAAGGCCTGAATTACTCGAAAAAGTGGTTCAAAATTGGTCTGATCAAATACGATTCCTCAGAGCTAATCGTGGTGGACATATGCCGGAAATTATTTTCAAAACCTAAATGTCATAAAATTATCTTTCAAATAAAAAAATGTGTCTTCAATCTTAATTTAAATGTGTTTTATTTCAACTTAAAGTTCCATCACTCTAAAAAAAACACCCGTTATATAACTGAAAAGATTTGTATGTTTTGACAGTTATGGCATTGCATTCACAAATATATTCATCTGTGTTAGACTTATCAATTTTAAACAGATTTTTGTTGAATATCGTATCTTAAGGATGCTTCTAAGACAATTTGATGCCAAATATTTAAATTTTTTGTAAAAATGCAATTTTTTAACTTTCAAGGTTTGACATTCATATAGCTAGAACTAAAGACAATTTGATTTAAATATTTGAAGCTTTATAAGTGGCGGCTGACCAGGTCTTGTAACGTTTCGACTTGTTTAGCATTTTTTGACATACATATATGGGATACTTTGTTTGGATGTTCCTTTATCAATAAGCTGCCTTTTGACAACACAAAACGATTTCTATAAAGCGATAACTGCTATATTCATTAAATAAAAACAAAAAATAAGACCTATGAAACAAAAGCGAACACATTTGAAAATTTTAAAATATAAATTTATTATTAAAATACGATACAATATTAATTAACAAAAAAAAAAAAAAACAAAACCAAAAAAATTAATCATCAAAATTTTGTAGCTTCTTTTTAAAATTTACACACACACAAATTTAAAGGAAATCAGACTTTTTAAACAAAATCAAATATTTTTGTTTTTTGTTTTGTTATTATTAATTGTCGTATGTTTGTAACCAAATCCTTTTTTAATTAATTTTTATTTTTATTTTGGTGTTGTTATTATTAACATTTTTTAATTTAACAAACAAAAAAAAAACCATTTTTTTTTTTGTATCAAATTTCTATAAAATCAGTTTTCTAAAGAAACATTGAAAAATAATATTCAACAGATAATCCAAAGCGATATCCGTTGAAATATAAAAAATTAAATTCCGTTCTCTGATTACCAAAAATAACAACGAATTTACAAAACAAAAAAGTTATTGAAATAATTTGCTGCTCCCATGACTTTTTTAATATAAATTCCAAAAAAAAAAAAAAACATATTTAGAAATGTGGACAAATATGAAATTATGAATAATACACGAAAAGTAAAATATTATTAATTTGTTAAAATATTATTTTTATAAGCAAAAGAAACTTGTCATTTTAATGATCAATTCCAATATGACACCTTTAAAAAAAAACAAAAAACACATTTGTTGATAACATTATCATAACGTAACGATGTGTCGTTTTACGGCAAATTGCTGTTGTATCTTAATTTATTATGACCGATCAATTCTGAATTAGAACAATTTCAAGAATAATGTCAAACTTCTGTAATATTGTTTTAATATATTTGAATTAATATTTGAAATTCAATATTGAACAGTTGGTAGTACAAATATTTCATCTTATACACGTATTTCTATAATCCAATACTGATGCACAGTGTTAGAACAAATATATGTTTTTACATTATTGTACCATTGCTCATTTGTGAGTATATTATCTAAATATTGTATTTATTTTTTATTTATTTACTTCGTTTAAATCAAACAAATTACAAGATTTTTAAAAATATAATTTTAACATAATTAATAAGAAAAAAAAAAAAAAAAATCAAAAAATTTAAAAACATAGCAAAACAATGAATCAAGTAGGAAACATTTGAAATTTGTAAATTATAATAAAGAGAGTATCTGTTTTCTATCAGCTCTCAACTATCAGAGTTCAGTTCGATGCTGATCCGGATATTTTTACATTATTTATTTATTTATTTCATTTAAATCTACATGAATAACCTTACAGGTCTTGCTTAACTACAGTTTAAAACTAATAATATTATTAATAAATAGCAAAATGCAATTCAAATTTTGACATTTTGTGATGAGAAAAATATGGTGATTTTCCTTTTAAAATTGTGTCTGCTATAAGTAAAATCTATTATGGAAGAACATTTAATCTTTTTGTATGGATTAACGATGGGCTGTTAAAATCTATGAGAATCTATAAGTAAAGAAAATTATTATTTTCTTTTCATTGTTTCGTTTTACCTCAATTTATCTTTCAGTAAATAATTGTTGTAATCTATATACACACACTCTTTGTGTTTGCTGATGTGTTTTTTTTATAACTGCTTTATTTTCTTTACAATCATTATCTATTTCTACTGCTGTTTACCATAGTGAAAATCTATATATTGGAATACAATAAGAATATATTTTTTGTTATGTAGAATTTTACGTCAAGATCCAATGTAGGTGTAACTAACCACATACTGAATTAATTTAACATTTAAACATCTTCTGACAAGCTTCTTGCTACGCTGCTTTTGACTGCAACTATCCATTGGTTTGGTCCGGTCTTAGTCTTAGATTTAAAACAATAAATTTTTCTATATTTAATAATTAAAAGTATTTTTCTTTCTTTTTCTAATCGTTTGATAACCTTGACATGTGATTAATGTGTAGAAAATTTTCATCATGCGTCAGTAACACATGTTTCTAATTTACATATTTTAAATTGTTACCTTTATTGTTTTGGTATACCATATATATTTGGGTTCACCAGCTCGGAACCAATATCGTAGCTCTCCAATTTGATCCAGTAACACTCTTCTGTTAATGTCATTTGACACACAATCACCCATATTCTGTTAGACCCATCTCGCGTGAAAATATCTCTAAAGAGATAGTTTTGTATTCTGTTAGACACCACAGACGCGACAGCAAATTTCCGCGACGGTAAATATCAAAACAGTCTCGTGAGAAATTTCTGTTAGACCTTTGACGAGACGCGATAGTCATTTTTTATCTCGCCAAAAATTGTAAACGATAGACCAAAGTATTTTGTGTTTTTCTATCAAAAAATTGAATTAAATAAATAAATTGAATAGATAAAATAGTTAAGTAAAGATTAATAAACAATTTTTCATTATTTTTTTTGCATTATTATTAAAATCTTGTTTTTATTTTGAAAAAAAAAAAACCATCCTTACTATTACTACTGTTTATGTACTAAACTAAAAAATATTTAAAACATAAATATATTTATATTTATTTTTTACTTAAAAAAATGTTTTAAAACTAAACCCCACTAATACTTTCGAAAAAATTTATAAACAATATTTTGTTTATATACTAATCATTTTTTTTTGACAGTAAAAAATGATCAGTACTACCAACAAATAAAATGTTTTATCGCGCCGCTTACACGCTGTGTCTAACAGAAATGCATATTCAGCGAGACGAGACGAGATAAATTTTTTCTTCTCGTCAACGATGGGTCTAAGAAAATATGGATGAATAGGAAGTTATATTTTGAAATATAAACATACAAGAGTTGGAAATGCTTACAGGGGTTTATGGTAAATTTTAAAATTATAGTAAAAACTATATTTGATTGAAAAATTAATTTGTCTGTTGATAAGGTAATATTAATAAGATAGATAGTTCTTAAGTAGGGTAAGATCCCCCTTGAAACAGTAAGAGCAGGATGTGCTCATCCCTACACCGTAGAAATCTCTAGATGCTAGAAGACAAGTTATGGAAATTCGTTTATAATCTAAATATTCCGAATGTGGAACCAAATTCCATCTTATGTGTTCCCAAAACATCAAGAGGAAAATTACCACCTTCGTTCGTAATTGTGCTCCTGCCCTTCTTCCCACTCTAGGCAAACGTACCAATCGGTATAAAAGGTCACCACATAGTGTATTGGATATGTATAAAAAATAATGTAGTTAATAAGACTATAATAGTTCGTACTACAATTTCAATATTTAGTTTTGCGTTTTACCGTTTTACAAAGTTAAAATTTGATTTGGTTTTTATAACTCACATATTATTAGTTCCTATAAAATCTATATATTAGTTTTAAAACTTTTCAAATTCAAACTATAGGAGCTAGTCCAACACACCTACTGATAAGTTCCAGTAGTGTTGGGGAACGATATACATCGTTTTTTTTTTTGTTATAGATTTTTGCAATATGACAATTATTACATTAAAATTCAATACAATTAGTTTATTTTTTGTATACCACTTTTACTGAGTGAATTTCAAAAATACTTTAAAGAAAGCAGCAGTCTAAGAATGCTGCATTTAAAGATTTTCTTTTGTTAATGAAATAATTTATTTTAAATGAAACATAAAAAAAAATGTTTTTAGAATAATTATTAGCAAATTCGGAAATGCACCAGCATCACGCATCGTAAAAGTTCCATATTCTAAAATGCAACATTAAAATGTTGCTGAAAACATCACGTTTTTTTTTGCAACATTACTGTTTGTGATGCGCAAACTTGAGCAAACTTCGCATCATAGAATTTGATGATGCTTTGTTTGCTATTGTTATAAACAGCTGTTTGACATTTAAAATTTATGTGATTCCACTTGATTGAAATACATTATCTGTGAAAGTTGTAATTATTTTAAAATAATTTTTTGTATACTACTTAATTGGTTTTCCATTAATTTTATAATAAAGTACGATTCCTTTTTTTTTCTTAACAATTACATATATAATTTTCTGCATTTATCTGGATGTTTGTAAGTTCGACGGAATACTCCAACACATATACAAATTGCAATGTATATACAAATTGTAACATCATGTAATTGTCATAAACACAGTATCTGTTTTTTATTGCTTATATATGCCATCTGTTATTTGTCATCTGTCATCTGGCATCTCTCATCTGTCATCTGTCATCTGTCATCTGTCATCTGTCATCTGTCATCTGCCATTTGTTATCTGTGTCATTTGCCCATCATTTCATAATGATTGTCATGTCATTCAAGTGTTAAATTTAGATGACGCCATAGAACTTTTTACTTTTATTATGTCTTAATTAATTTAATTTTACAATTTGAATTTTACAGTAGAACGCTGCTATGATTGTAAAAATATAAAATTATTGTAAGTTTATATTATATAGTTAGATTTTGTTTTCATTAAAAATATTATTTGAATATAGTATTTCTATATTAATTTGAATTGAAATTATCTTTTTGACTAACTTATATTATAATTAATTGAATACAATAGAATGTCTAAGAATATTGATTATTTAGAATTATTGAGGTCTTCGGATAATATATATTTAAATTTCCAATGATGTCAAATAAGATGTCGTTAAAATGATCGAGTAAATAACCCTTAGGGAATTGAAAATTTTGCACCCTACTACAAATATTCTGTTTATATGGTAATTAAAAGCATTCTAATAATTCTAATAAAGGTATGATATTGATAAATTAGTAAGCAAATATATATTTTTCTTAAACTTGAAATGAAAACTCTAATGAAAGAAGAAATGCTAGAATTTATTTTGCTTCCGTCATTTATGGCGGATTACAAAACTAGTTTTTTATATTCTAGTGAATGTTTTACTATGTGATTGCATTACTTACTGTACATCATCATATTCTGATTGTTCACAATTTTCCAAAAATACGTTCAAAGCGAAATGAAATAATATTTTTTTGATTTTAATTAAATTTGCAAAGCATCACTGTCAAATTCTGATAGTTTTAAAATTCATTAATTGCATCGGCAACACAAAGCATCATTGCCAAATTGTATTATGAATTTTGTACTGATACAACAGAGTGATACCGCATCATGATTGGGAATGTTGCATTTCCGAATTTCCCTAATTTTTCCAACTTTGTTACTGACTTTGGCAACAAAGGACTTTTAAATTTTTTTAAATTTAACCTTGTTTTTAGGTAGTCTTTTGATATCAATCCAGGTTTTGCTCGTTCAAAATTATTCTACGCCACGATATTTCAGGTTTCTCTTTTTTGATTTCTAGATTCTAGTTTAGAGCACTGCTTCGACATTGTATAACGTATAAAATATTGTCATTTAAATTTCTATATTATAAGTCATGTTAAAAGACTGGATAAGAGGAGAGGAAATAGTAGAAATTGGAATGTTGTAATATGTTGAAGAAAAAATGTTACTTAAAAACAAAAGAATTGTCCCAACCTTTTAACAAGATAAGTGATATCTGATTTTAAAAGTTGCAATTTGTTACGTAATTATTCTGTTGCTGTAGCATGTTTCTTTCAAGCTTTTGAGTTGTATTACAAAAGGTCTATAACCAAAAAGAAACAAATTTTCATTAAAACATTTTACACGAAAATGAGTAGAATTAATAGTAACAATCACGTAAATCGCTAGGAATTAACTCTTCTTCAGAAATTTAATCAAAATTCCTTTAAGCAAATCTCCCCAGTATCTCAATTCGTTTCTCTATATTATTTATTTCTACAATATTAAATGTTTTTATAATGCAAATTAAAGTAATAACTACTCGTGTACTATCAAATTTCAATAAATTGTACAGAAATCAAGAAGTTGAAAATTACATCTAATGATGACAAACTAATATATCAGTGTCATTATATTAATATGACCTCTAATTATTCTTCATCTCTTAGATTATTCATCAATATTACAATCTTTTTTTAAAAATTATTCTTTTCTTTAAATCAATTAATCCATTCATTAATCATCAAAAGAAAATTTAGTATTATCATTTTTCTATTTCTTCTACTACAAGATACATTCAATCCTTTATATTCAATATAAATAACAACAACAAAAAACTATCTAATTTCAATATCAATCAATCGTCTTCTCAATTATTAGCATATACGTATTACACATTTCTTTAACGCATTATTTATGCTTTAATGCTTTAAGATGCAAAAAAAAAAAATATTGCTTCTTTTAAAATTTCATTTTTTTTTATTATTATTTATTTTTGTTACTGTTTTTCTATCGTTTACGGTCAATGCCATCATCGTAATCGATGTTAATGACACTGACATTCAATTATAAACGATTTGTCATCTTTTTTTCTTTCTTATGCTATTTTGTTTTTGTTTTTTTTTTTATCTTTCTTTCAAATTCAAATTCAATGCAATCCAATTTACAATGACCCATCATCGACAACAAAAACAAAAAAAAACTGTTATTAAAGTAAAGGTTGCACTCTCTCTCTGCCCAAGAAGAGTAGTACTAAGTTCGATTATCGATATTACCGTCCGATCATAAATGATCACAAACTTCACATCATATGCAAAAATTTATTAAAATGAATCATTTAGAGAAAAAAAAATATATATATATATAAAATAAAAACCATAAGCAAAAAAAAAAAATAAATAAAAAATCTGTCCATAATGATTAGTCTCCAAAGATGAGTAGAGAACAGAGAATATTTTAATAGTCTGTTATTGTTGCAATACAATATGGTGCGCAATTCAATTCAAGCATTATCATCAGAACGATATGTGCGCAGTGCCAGTGAATAACATGTAGTGAAGTGATCAAATGCAATTAAGAGTAATTACTGTTTTGATGAATGGAGTTTAGATTTCAGATGCAATTAACTAATTTTTTTTTTTTGTAATTGAAAATAATGAAAATTAATTGTACAGTATAATTTTTATTTTTTTTTTGGTATCTTAACTTAGGTAGAAGATCACCTTTTCATGTTTAATGAAATACGGTACTTTATACTGCAATATCTACAATATTTCAAGCATTTATTTATCAAATTACTATGGCTTATCAACTTATTAAATGTTGTAAACTACTGATATTGTCCGGAACTAAGCTGTCTTAAATGTGGTAGCTCCATTTTATTTAAGTTGTTACCAGATTATACTCGCAAGTATTTTTTTCCATTTATTTTATCCGAATGACAAAGGGTACTAAATTAGGTCAAAACCCCAGAAAACAATTTTTTTCTGTTTCATCAACCTTTCAATTGAAAGAGAAAAAGCAATTGCGAGATAGAGAATTTGTTATTACTTCCGAAATTATTTTGTCAATGCGACCAAGCCTAAAATATTCTCAGCAAACCCTATTCGAACATGAAGTATAGATACTGAAATATAAATGGAAGATATTGCTAAATTAGACAAATAATAAAAAAAAAGTAGTAAATCTGAAAATGACTTCAAGAAGGAGACGATTAGAGAAATGTTGTTAATAAGGCTAAGATACACCAAGGATTGTAATGCTAGATGATAATAAATAGAAGAATTCAAAATTTTCACTGAAATCATCATATTTCATTCTAATTATTTTTCTTATCTTTAGAAAACTTTTTTTTTCAGAGCGTTAGTAAAGCTTTTTTAATAATAGAGTGTTAGTAAAGCTTTCCATCACCCAATTAGGTCTACCATGCTCATTTCTATATTCTACATTCATAGATCTATAATTTTTGTATACTTATAAGAAATCCAGAGAGTCCTAATTATAGCATTGCGAACTTTTACACCACTATACTCGTATTTTCCACCAACTCTAGTATCACATATGAAAATCTAAAGGTAGAAATATCATCTTAATTATTACAACTATTACAGTTGTGCAGTGCTATAAAATGTCTATATTTAACATCACTTTTTATTGTTCCGATATCGGACCCAATACCTTCAATTGTTAATCGGAAATTTGTATGCGTCTGATAATATTTGCTGTAAAACAAATGTTTGATTTTCAACGACCATTTGTGTTCGATCCATTGAAGTCATTTGCTTCATTTCTCATATTTTAGTTCTCATGACTACTTTTATATCATTGTATACAACTAATAAAGTTTAGCATTATATTTTTTACTCCAGATCCCATAGTAATTTTCAATACCATACGGTCAACGAACAATTTTCTTCTCGTAGACGCCAAATTGATGTGCCCTTTTCTGATCTTATTCGAAATCTTATAAATTAACTATTAAAAAGCTTTATTTTTCTTTCTCTTAAATCAAAATTCTATCTCTAACTAATTTTTTCAAAAAAAATAATTATATTTTCATTTTTACATTACATTTCCCTCTCTCATTTTATGTTTCTCACTCTCTTTCTCTCTACTGCTTTTACACTAGGTCACATGATTATTGACTTATTATTGGTAACTAAATATTGTTGTATTCTGTTTGTCGAATTGCTACTGACTTGTTACAGTACCAGCTTGCAGTACAAATTCAAATTTTATAGACAATTAAGATATTTATCTTCTGCCAATAACAAGTTTGCCTTCAATTTTATCATGATGAAAAATGAACAATTTATTGGAATATCTAGTATTTTGGTTCACGAATGAAATAGTGAAATTGCTTTCATCATTTAATAGTTCTTACAAGTTGCTTTTCAGAATACGGTTACATCTCTGCCAACATACAATAATGTATTCACTTCACTATTTCACTACTACTGGTTGTACGGTGTCCATACATTAACCGTATATTAAATAACCGTACATACATTAACCGTACATCCAGTATTTCATATATTTTTGACATCTTCAGTAGGCAACAGAAGATAGTCATCTGATCCACAATATTTCATTAATTTTTTAGATAGTTAGATGCTCCGATCCGCGATCCACAGACTATATACAATTACAATGGGTATGCAATTCAGTAAAACGAAACTAGTCTGTAAAACGATACCAATATCAGTGTACTAATAATTCTAATAAGAGCTCTTCTAATGATTTTACTAACATAACTAGAATAATTCGCAACTTTAATCTATTTCAGCTTTATTAAATTACAACCTAAATTCCATGAATCTAAAATCTTATATATTTAAAACGATGACTTAAAAATTAATTATTTTGCGCGATATCAATAAAGAATGCATTCTGTATTTAGATACAAAACAAAAAATTCTCAACAGTCTCAAGAGGATTCAATTTCTTTTAATTTATTATTGTTGTTGTTGTTATTATTGTTGTTGTTGTGGTTGGTGTTAGTTTTTATTTTATTTTTGTTTTGCTTTTTAATGTTTACTCTTTTATAATTTTTAACTTTAAAAGCATCTAAAATTATTCATCAACAATGAATGCAATTTAATTTGGCATAAGTGCCAAGAGTTGAAAAACATTTTTATAAAAATTTATGAAAAAAAAAAACAAAAATGAAAAACAAAAATCTCTCAGCTGGAATGACAAGTAGAATTAAAAATTATGAGCATAATACCAAGCCTAAGCCAACCAAGGGATCTTTATTTTTCCATGATTATGGTGGTGGTGATGATGCCCTTTTAATATACATTATATTATGTATATTATTTAAAAAAAAAAAAAAAAAAAATGAAGTTGGAGTATTATTTAGGATAGATGAGCCATAAAGGCTTTGAAAACAAAAACAAAAAAAAAAAAAAAAACAAAAAAAAGCAAAAAAAAATTAAATTTATGAGATCATCGTTTGGCTTTCAAGTGGAAAACATGATTATTTGAATATGCGTATTTATTTTCTTTCTGTTTTTGTTGTTTTTTTTTTGATTTTTTACATTGGTTAAAGGAAAAGAATTAAGGACATTGTGCCATATCATTATACGATAAAAGAATTTTTAAATTTGGAATTAATTTTTTATTTTTATTTTAAAGTAGCAAAAGATTATTTTTTTTTTTTTTACTTCTTAAGATTACCAGAAAAAAATTGTTTCATAAATTAATCCCATAGGATTTACTTCGAAATAAGATTTAAGAAAATTTAAAAATTCCTTTACAGAATGGAATCTGTTGAAAGGAAAGAAGCAACATTACTTGATCATCAGACACAAAACCAATTAAACAATTTTTTCAAAATTAAAAACAATTTTATTAAGAGTATTTTCAAGGTATACCATTTTCGTGAGCACTTTCGTGTTGCGACAAATACTTTATTTGATATCAGCAAATTTAAAATTCTCTTACAATGTATTGTTTTGGAAAGAAATAAAATTAAACCAAAAGACAATCAAATGGTTAAGATTGTACACACTGTTGTCAATGGAATCGTTAGTTATTCTGTGGTGTTCCATCAAATGGGTAATATGATAATGAACAAAAAAGGAAATTATTAGCGAAATCATGAGCATATAGTGTGAAAGTATGCACTAAGAGAAAGACGTGTGAAAGCAACAAAAGCGATACGAGAGCTCCATGTAGATGAAGTATTTTAGACATATTCGTTTGCATTCACTTTTTTTTCCTGGTGCATGCTTTTGCACTATATGCTCATGATTTCGCTAATAATTTATTATTTTGTTATTTACCGCATCACCCACATGTTTGGTAGTAGAATTTGCAAACAGAAGGACACTTCATTTAAATCGTGCAGTTGAAAATGTAATATACAGTCAGAAAATCTATGAATAAAATTTAAAACAAACTACTGTTCTGAGCATTAGTATGTGAGCAGATTTTGCACCAGTTATATGAACGATATAAAATTTTACGATATTATGAAAACCTATAGGATTAATAATCTGGGAAAACTCCGTAGATTATTTCGTTTATTCACACCTTTTTCTTAATGCATGCTTTTATACTTATGCTCATGATTTCGTCTAATAATTTACTGTTTTGTTATTTACCGCATCACACATGTTTGAATCGAGAAGTTGAAAATGTAATATGTATATACAGTCAGCAATGAATCAAATCTATGAGTAACATATTGAAAACAGACAACTTTTCTTAGCATTAGTATGTCTACAGATTTTGCACCAGTTATATGAACAATATAAAATCTGAAGATATTATGAAAACCTACATGATTAATACAACTTCTGGGAAAGCAAAAAAAACTATACGAGGACTCCGTAGATTATTTCGTTTACATATATTTTTCTTGGTGCATGTTTTTATACTTATGCTCATGATTTCGTCTAATAATTTTCTTTTTCGTTCATTACCATTTCACTCATCGGTAGTGAAATTTACATTCGGTAGTGAAATTTTTCAACGGTAGGACATTATCTTTAAACCAAGAGTTGTAAAATATTAGATATGAATATAACCTAAAACACATAACTTATCTTGGAATTATGATGATAACCGATTTTTCGTCAGTTATCTGAACGATATAAAATTTGAAGCCATTGTGAACACTTACATGATTATTAAACCTATGTACAAATGATATTAGTAAGACCCCGAATCTGCTTAATATGTGAATTATTTTATAGAATTCAACGTATAATACTAGAAGGGTTCATACCATCATAATACTATACTCTAATACTTAAACTAAGCTATTTAACATTAACCCATGGCAAAGTCGAAAGTTTTTATTAAAATTACTGAACAATTTGAAGTAAAAAAGGTAAACACAAACTATAAGGTATTTTGATATAACAATAAACCTATTTGCGGCTGCTGGGGGGACAGATTAACTTTATTGATATAGGAGACAGATTCGCCCCCGAAATCCATAATCTAATCTAAGGTGTTTATGAGTTAAGGTGATTATGAGCTATTAACCTATTGACCTATTGGTTATGACAAAACCTAAAAAATTGGAATAATTCGAAAGTACACTTTGACGATATTGACGTGCGATCGGAAAATATTGTTATATTAAAACCTTTGAAGATTAAAGTAAAAAAAGTCGATGATCTAGAATGCGCTGACATTGTACAGTCGTAGTGGAACCAAGTATAGTGACAAAAATATATATATAAAAAAATAAAAACTTAAAATCGTCTTATGTGGAATATATTTGTTGAAAATCCATGATCAGTGATTATAGTTTAGACAATGTATCCAAGTTTTTATGTATTGGAATAAAGAGAATATTTGGTTCAGAGAAATAGGCTTGAGCAAAATTTACCACATACTGCCACTATATTGAATTTCGAAAACTAACCACTTTCCTGTTTAGTAAATGTAAAAGAAGAGGTATTGAAAAGTCCCACAATGCTTCTTATTGTGATTTTAATTGTCACTTCTCTATACATACATATTAACAAATACCAAAACAAAATTATTTAAAGTAAATAAATTTTTTTCTACAGAAACTATAATTTGGACATTTTTACCCACATAATACAACCAATCCGTTAGAAACATTTAATTGATTTATGGTTCATTTATTACAAAATACTCATCAATTTGTTTTTTTTTTTCTTGCACCGAATTAAAAAATTTATGATCTTGCATTTATATGGGAATAAACAGTATTTTTTACAGTAATTCTTTTAGAAATTTTATTTCAGAAATTTCAGAATTTAAAAAAAAAAATTCTTACGCTTACAAACGTTTACCGCGTTCGCTATAAAATTTGTTCATGTTGAATTTTCCAAAATGAAAAGTTATGTTTTCTCTTTTTGTTTGTAAAATTGCATACATGCGTATTCTTTTTTGTGACATGCCTCGTTAAGTTTTTTGAATAAAAAAATAAAAACAAAAACCCAATAATTTTTTTGAAATATAAAAGGATTAAAAAATTGTTGGGTTGAATGATAATTAAAAAAAAAAAATCTTAATTTTAAATGATGTTATAAAAATATGTATGTCATTACATAATCAGACCTTCAAAAACTATTTGCATGCTTCAATTTTTGAATTTTTTATATAGTGATTTTGCATTTTCATTAATCGTTTTCATTGTTTCAAATTGTGATTCATAAGAAGCTGCACTTGAATTAAAACATTTGAGACCGATTTAATCTTTAAATGATAAAATTTATTTACTTACTTGCCGCTTCAGATTACATAAATTTGATTAAATATCGAATATAAGCAGTTAGAGCGGGTTTAATCTGTAATAAAACTATGGGATATGATTAAATCTGCAAAGCAAATTGACCTGGAAATAAGACAGAAAATATAGCATTGAATAGAGCATACTCTGAAGAAACCTTACAACAACATCACGAAACAATGTTTCGAATGGAATCCTCAGGGCACACCGTCGCGTCGGAAGTCAGCGAAAAATATGAAGAATAACAGTATTAGCTGAAAAAAGTACCCAACAAAGAAAAGGATTTTATTTCCGCCCACGGTCCACGGATAGGGTTACAAGACAATGATTATGATTAAATTTCTCATAACTAGCGTTATATTGAATCATTAGACTACGAAAATGAAGTAGTTGGTTTTTCATATATTTTATATATGTTATTGGACCTGTTCCTATGATTATTCATTTGATGTCAGCTTTAACATACATTAAAATGACAGCTTTAACATATATACCTTCTCACCAACAAACAAATTTTCTTTTGTTTTTAGAGGGTATAACATATATTCTAAAACTGTCATCATGTCATCATTTTGTATAAACAGACCCATTGTTAAAATTGGTTACTAAAATACTATATTTGACATCTAAGAATGTCACACTTCATTATTTTTTATTTTTTTTTTTTTTCAGAAAACAATTGAATAACTATTTTCCGACAATTAGCAGTATTTTCCCTTCCATCAACAGTTTATTCAAATCCAATGTTATTTTTTTAGTCGTTGTAGTCTTACGATAATCCTTATCCTCTTTAGCTTTTTACTTTTACATTTATTATTAATCGTAGAGCATCTCTTTTGGAATGAATAAATAAATCTACTTAACGAATTTTTTTTTGTTTCTCCATCTTTCAAATATTTTCCTCGATACAATCTTAAAAAATTTGTTACTGTTATATACATATATGTACTGAATATATAGATTAGTCTAGTCTAGGTATATTGTGTACAGTGTACTATTTGTTACAATATATGTAGCTGTATCACTACTTCGATTTCACTCTATTTCAGTATTTTTGTGTCATAATAATTCTTGTTAATCTAATTGATAATGTCAGATAAGGGCTTAGAGAAAAACTTGATATACATTGATTGTACAATAATATATTACTAGGGGCCCCTGTTGAGTAATTACATTTCAAGTTGAAGTCAAATTTAAAGTTTTTAAAAAAACAGTAATTTACGTACTGACATAGACTTCGCACGATATAGCAGAAATTAATAAAAATAAAAAATTTTATCATTAAAGAGGTATGTATATATAGGTATGTATATACCTACATAATACATAATTTTAATAAAAACTATATTATTACTACAAAAAACCAAAATTTAGAAACAGTTACTTAAAAAGATAAAAATGAAGAATTCAAGTGATTTGTTTTTTTGTTGTTTTTATATTTTTTATTTTAGATGAATTTGTTTTTTTGTTTTTTTTTTTGGCATATGTACATAGATTCATTTGCAAGTACATATGTACATTATAATAACTGATTTGTTTGCTTTTGTTTATTATTTTAATAAGATCTCACATATGCATAATATATTTGCTGAATAATAGAATCATATGAGTAAAAAATTTTAAACTGTGTACGCATTTTTGTTTTATATACAACTTATTTATTATATTAGAAGTTCATTAAGGAGTAGGAGAATCGAAATAAAATGCAAAGGTGTATACTGCGCAGGTCATTAAATGCTTGTCAATTATAATTATAAATGATCATTCAGTATAGGGTTGATAAAGCATCGTTACTACTAATATGAAAAAAAATGTTAATCGAATAAACTGAGCTAGATACAATATTTTAATACATAAATTCTTCGTTCATTCTACCCATCAGTGTTGTTGACTAATTATTTTGTTACTTGAAATTAATAAACCGAGTATTTGGCCTGTAAACAATAACTACAAAAACATCAAATTCATCATATAAAATTAAATATTACTGATTTTATAGCAATTAAAGAATTTTGACCAAATTTTTCCACTCAGCAAAAAGTCTTAACGACTTCCTTTACTATTATAACAGCATTGTGCAGAATTCACACCACCTAGTGGATTTATCTTCGCAGATTTATATTCAGATCTATGTGTTTACAGTCTTGGCAATCTTCAAGAATACTTAAAGATGACATCGCTCTCTATACTATCGTATGGATTTCAATCAAACGCTTTTTTATATTATCGGTACCGATTTCGGCTAAGTGTATTATAAGTCTAAAAAATTATTATTAATACTACAAATAATGTCTTTCATAAATCAGCGTTCGTAATTTTCTTGTCATTTAAAATGTCATTTAAATTTTGTATATGTATGTATATATATTGTCTAAACTAATTCAATCTTTTGTACAGGGTGTTATTGTTTTGCTTTATTTTTTTTTTTTTTTAATTGTACATAAGAAATAACTGTTAACTGAATGTTTTACAAATAAAAAAAAGATTTTAAACTAATATATTTAATTATAGTTTGTTATTGAATGTGCTGCTTCTAATCTCAAATTTATTTAACAAAAAAAAGAAAAAAAAAAAAAATTCTAATCTGAAATCTGAATTGTTTATATTTTTTTTTGGGTGCTTTTATTAACAAAATTAAATTTTCTAGAAATTTTTCTAATTATTTACCATTTTTTTATAATATTTTTAATAATATTTTATTTTAATTTTTTCTATTTATAAATTGAAAATGTCAAAAAAAAAAAAAAACAAATAGCATATGATGAAAGCGTTGAATTAAGACCACCAATTAAAAATACAGAAATAAAAGAAGATCAATGGATGGGTGTCAGTGTAAAGTCACAAGGATTGGGAAGTAAGGTAAGTCAATAATAATTATTAATAAAAATCTGCCTATAGAGTTATAGTTATTACTCTTAATTAAATATTTAAATTTTATTTGTTTATTTCCATATTTTTTTCTATTATATTTTCTAATAAAACAAAAAATGTTTACATTTCTTATGTATTAAGCCATATTACACTTTTGCAATGTCTCAATCTGTAATGATTCCTAACCTGATTATTATATTTAATACTCCAACCTGAACTATTTCTAAAACAGCATGTCTTCATTTGAAAACATAATCATTTTAAATCCAATTCATTTATTAACATAAAATACTGGTAATTATTTTATGCTTTTTACGATTTCCAATTTGAAAATTTAATTCTTCTAAATGTGATTATTTTAATTTTTTAATTAAATTATATCAAAATGTCAGAAATCTTGTATGTACACATTTTAAAAAAAAAAATATGTTCTACAAAAAATTCATTCGACATTCTTAAATTAATTTAATATTCCATGAAATTGATGTAATTATCTCAGTATGTCTTTTATGACCAAAAATACTAGACTACTAAATCCATTAATAGTAGTAGATTACATCAAATAATTATTGTTTAAATTTACTGTTAATTCCCCTCTGAGAGCTACTCCAAATCAATCTCTAATCAAAATAAGTTCAAAATGTCAATTTGTTTTTCTTTTTTTGTATATTATTTTGTTACAGTTTTGCTTCACATGTAAAAATTGACATTTAAATTTGATTTGAATTTGATATTGATGGAAATTCAAGTTTATTTATACTTACATGTATATGTATGTATGTGGATAATATTGATTGATTTAGCTATAAAAATATTTCGGCTTCATCAGAAGATTAACATGCATATTTATAATACTTTCGACTTCATATGTATACATAAATGTTTTGCATTAAGAGTACGAAATGAGATGAATTAAAAAATTAACCTTATCTAATTTAAATAAAATGTAAAAATTTCTATTAAAATACAGACATTTCATCAATCGTCTTTTCAGTGGTGGTATAAATAAATTTGAGAAGTTGTACATTCAATTTCAAAATTATTTTTTTCAATTTTATGGGTCAGTCAAATTTTATAACTAACTAGTTAAGTTATAAAGAGTTTTGATATAATTTGCTTAAAAATTGAAAATTGCGCAAGTGGGGTTTTTGTGCACAATAATACTATAAATTGTATTTATATAATTTTATTTTTTTGATTTACTATACAAGCATTTTTAAATTAAGTAAATTTTGTAACCGAGAGCTTTTTATGGTTTTATGAGCCATATTGCTATAGTCTCGTGGACCATTTAGTCGTATCTATTATTTCGCCTCAAATTATTTGAATTTCCACCGGAATACTACAAGCTGATTTATTAATCTCTTTAATATTCAACCTGATTTATAAATCAAATAATAACTAGTGTTGAAGAGGCTGGATCATGTTTCCAGGAATAATGGACAAATAAACTGAATTTTTAATTTACAATGATTATTACAACAGTTTTGCTTATCAGTATATAGTAGTATATAACATTTTGGTGATATTCGTCCCAAAAACGAAAAATATTGTCATGATATGTATATAAATTAGATGTCAATGAGAAAATAGTAGAACAAATAATGTCATTCACATACCTAGTAGTTAAAATATTTATAAATTAACCCTACAAAGTCAGAATCAGGTAAAAAAAATCATCGAGAATATCTGGAAGTTTTAAGAATAATATATTTAGAGTTATATATTCAAAAAACATGAAGCTAAGGTCAAAATACACAAAAAAGTTTATTTGTCTGGCTCAGACATACGCGGCAGAAGACACCGTTGATATCCGTAAAACAAAAACCATTATTTGTATTGTATAAATGAAAACGTTAAAAAATATTTTATGATATACCATCAGAGATAGATTTCCAAACAGTCAAATTCGACATGCGTTCAATACATTTGATTTGGTCAGGGGTATTATAAATGTCGATGGATAATCAAAACTATAGCCAATGACCAATAGATTGATAATCAAAGACTATAGCCAATACATATGTATATATAAAGGCATTGCTATAGCTAAGATAGTACAACAATAGACCACTGAAACGTTGGAGGGACAGTTGAACTTCTATATAACTTAAAACTATATTATGGTTATAAATAGGCTCAAGCTTAATACAGCAGGAAGAGGAAATATTTTTTATGGAAAAAAGCTTCAAAAAGTCGGAAAGGCTCCAGTTGTCACGTTATTTATTCTGATAATTTTAGATATTGTAGACGATCATTTTATTGTGCGACTCAAAATAAAACTTATTCTATTTCAACACCTTATTCATTCTTGTACTATAATCAAAACTTAATAATCTTCAAAACAGATTATACAATAGGTTTGCTACAAATAGTGATTATGTCATTAGATTAGCAACACAAAAATTGTGGATTCGAATTCCGGTCTTGGTTGTACCAACGTTGTAAGTTTTTCATTTATTATTTAAAATTTATTAGAAATTTAATATGATAATGACTAAAATAAAATTGAAATATAATTTTATAAAGACAATACTTTAAAATAGATGCAGACTCATATTTAACTTAATTAATGTAGTTATACAAAAATATCTAATGAAAACTTATTGTATTTTTCAACTGAGCCTGTTTAAGCAGCTAGGATGTTAAAAAAAATTCTATAAAATCGATAGTAATAATAAATTGAGTCGCATAATAAAATAGGAACAATCTAAAATTGATAATTATTGTCTGCCCAAAAAAATCTGAAATAGCCATTTCTACTTAATTGATTAATTTATAGAGTCTTATGATGGGCCCATCAACCTTCTGGGTTTTGTTGGACCCAAAATATGATCATCTTCATTTCATTTATGTTGGTCATTTGAACCAAAACTAATTCATATTAATTTTACTTAAAACTAGTGTAACAAAAAATTAAAAAAATCTATTTCTATCTTATTACCAAATTAGTATTGCCTTAATGTATATAAATATAACCTAAATTGAAAATGGGGGATTTGAGTAAGACTTGATCTTAATTTCTACTTATTTACCTTCTTAAAAGCATTTTATATAATTATTACCTCTATTGCAGCTTCATTTAAAGACATTAGAATTTTTTTTTAATTATTCAGAACCCTTCACAGGGTTCATGCATGACGGAGAGATACAAATGTAGAGAATGCCCATCTTCCCTTTTATATTAGAACATAATATCACTTTATTTTGCTTTGCTTTGTGGTGTTTCACATAGTCTATCAACACATTTGACTTTATGTGATATGGCACAGACATGGTAATGATTTAAAACTATTAGAAAAGCCACATTCCTATACATATTTCTTTTATATGATCCAAAATCTATGGGGATGAACACTATAATTGCTTTTACACAGAAATTTTGCATATGCAATACATTCAATAATTTTGTCTTTAGAATTTATGATATTTTATATAATATACTAATTTTTTTTTGTCTGAAGCCTTTCATAACAACAACAATACTAATGGTAAAAACAGCTCATTATGAATGAAAGAATGAGAATTGAGAGAATAAATCAATTTTTTTTTAATGTATTATGGAAGTAGATGTAGGTAGAATTAAAATGTAATAAAAAAATAATATTAATGCAGTATGATGAGAGATGTAACACATTTATTTTACATTGTTGTTGGTGCTTTAAATTGTAACGGGCACACTTTTTTAAACTGTAGGTAATAATTTAAACATGGAAAATTATATATATTGTAGAGTAAACTTCGACTTCATAATAGTATAGCTATATTTTTATTTTGGTGATAGCCACATTATATTCCAAATTAATTCCAAAAAATAATTGAAAAAAAAATTGTTTACAACAGTGGGATTCGAATTCAGGACCTTTAGATTAGATTAATAATTCATTTATTCATATTACAATAAAGTACAATTCATCAAGATTACTTCTCAAACTATAATAAAATAATAAGAATAAATACTACTGATGACATAACTGGAATTGTAAATGGAAAATATTAATAAATAAATAAATAAATAAAAATAACTTCTACACCATATCACTAGCCAAACCGAGATATTAAATAAATATATCTGAAAAAAAAAATGCAGATCTATTTTATAATTAAGATTACCCCAAAATGATAAAGACTAACTACTGTTAGTTTGATAGAACTCCCATGATTTTCAAATTTCAATTAATAATTTATTGGAATGAAATCATAGTCAATTGAAAATTAAATTTTTAATTTATTTAATTCTTTTTATTTTTTTTTTTATTTTGTCGAAATGAAATTGTATTAAAAATATAATAACTAATCGAAATTATGATCAAAACATCGATATTCAATTTTATTGCTTATGCGACATTGAAGTTTTTTTCTGCGTTATAAGACTAAAGATATACGGAGAAATATTTTATTTTTTAAATATTGAATTTGTATAGACCAAGAGATTGGATAGATTTGTTAATTTTAAATTCCATTAGTGAGTTTTAGAATTCAAAAAATATTTTACTTTGTGGAGTAAATGGTATGTCATTATTGAATTAGAATACTATAAATTAAAATCATTTTCTGAATGCATATCTGATCAAGATTAAAGATTAAGTTGTTCTGCAATTTATTATATAAAGTGGAGTTAAGAATATAATGTTTTTCTACAATGTTTTCTTTATTAATTAATTTTATCAGCTTAAGTAAATGTAAAAAACTACTAAGTATTATTCGCAGGAGGAGCTTGTAAGCCTTCTTAAACAGTGTAGTTTAATTTCACTTAAGTTGTTATAAAAATAATAATCATTTATACAAACAAATACATTTAGGAGTGCTGTGTTATAATGCTGTGATCATCTTTTAAAACAATATGATAGAAAAATTTAAACCTTCTCTTCAACTAACATCAGTTTAGAATTTCTCCACGATCATGCGAATTTGTTTTTTTGTTATTTATTTGTTTTTTTAATTAATAAATTTTTTTTTTTTTTTTTTTGGTTGATTTGAAAACCAATGAATCAAGTGGATTTTAATAATTTTCAATTGAATTCTCATAAATTTTCTTAATATCTAACCCCACAAAAAAAGTTAATAGCTGTCAATTGATTTAAAGAAAACAAAAATATTAAAATAAAAAAAAAAAAAAACAAAAAAAAAAATAAATATAACATGTTATCTTAAATTAATAAAAAAAAAAAAAAAATTAAGGTCTGTTGAGGTTGATTCGTATTTGTGCGAATTTATATGGACACAAAATGTATTGAAGAAACGAAAAATTTTCAATTCAAAAATTATTATCGTGTAACGAAGAGATTTGGCTTTTTTAATTTTTATTATTTCAAGATGGGATGGACACGAGACTTGGCTTGCCACAATCACGTGAATTTTTTTTTTCAACCATAAATATTGTTTGTGTGAATATAATAACGTCTTAATGTTTAGTTTGGTTTAAAATAAGTGGACAAACGTAATCTAAGTCATAACACTAGACTACATACAAGTAGATAGTGATCCGCTTCATTACCTAATCTATACATATTAATCTCTTATCTGCAATAAACCCATAAATATTCCTAACAAACATTTTAGAGATTTGACTTAGATTATCAAAAATGTACTCCTCGAACTACATAAATCAAGCACTTGGCAGGTCCGAACAATCCGAAGACAACATTTTTGTTATGTTCTTGTGTATATAAACCCTTACATCAGATCGAACAATTATCTGTCCTATGCCTCACTAATGAAGTTGCGGGACAATGACGGTAATGATGATGAAGAGGTCTCATATGCACGCTTATTGAACAAACATTGATATGTCCAATATCCACATTACTGTTCTATGTTTTTTCTTATTAAAAAGAAGCAAATTCCTAGTATACCTTCTGCCTAAAAGTTTTGTAAGACCTTATCTTATACCATTCGGTATAATATATTTTCTTTCTGCTATCACTATTCTATACTAGTCTACTCTTTCTGCTATCACTAGATTTCAGTACCTGTTTTGCCTGTATTTTTGTACAACGATGTATTTTGAATAACAATAATTTTGAATGATGCATCAAAGGTCAAATCTAATCTGGGCAAAAGCGCTGTACAGATTTAAGTTTTACTGTACCAAGTACGACCAAATAAAAAAAGAAAATGTAAAAAAATGTAGCAAATGATGTAGCAAATGATGTAGCTAATGATGTAGCAAATTCATCATTATTACCTTAACTAAAGTATTTGATATACTAATGTTACAGAATAAACCATTTGTAAAAATTCAAATGATATATACTTAATACTTTATTACTTACTTACGTGGCCAACATACCTTGCAGGTCCTAGAATTGACTTATTAAAGTTCTTCATTTCTGTCAGTCATGGGTGGCTTCTTTTCAATTGAAAGTACGAAATTTTTTCCTGTGTGCCGATATTTCATCTCTCTAACGAAAAGAAAAAAAAAATAGAAAAAAACAAGTTTTCTCTGCTCCGACATCTTATTCCTCCGTATCTAGATTTGAAGATGCTAGATTTTCTTCATCCGCCCGCTCTAGGTGTCCAAAGCCACTGTATAGTCTCTCTACTTTAATTTTCGGTACTACATTCACCTAATTATATATAGTTTATATAATTCAGACTTATATCTTCTCCTCCAGATCCCATCGTCCTTTTCTGGACAATATATCCGACAAAAAAATTGCCTCTCAAATACATAGCGTATACTCACTTGTCATGGACAGTGGGAATAATTCTGACTTGTAGAACAGAACCGGTAGTATAACTAAGTGCTTTGTAAGTTTTAACCTTGATGTTTCGGTATGAACTAGTTCAAAATTATTTATGCCGATGTTTTGACCAATATGATATTGATATGCCTTTTTGTTTGTTGACAACAGACCCATTTGTTCTTTTACTTACTACTTAACATCTTTAATATTTTCAACCGACCTTTATGTTTCAAAATAAATCTGATTAACAACATAAACGACATATAAAAAAAATACCCCAAGGAGCAAAGAATTATTTTGAAAAAATTTTATTGGAGAAATATGGATGAATATTTTCATTTGAATCACTAAAACATCACAAAGACATGATCATTTATAATCTTAAATTATACTCTCTTTCCTTTTTTTTTATACTTATATCATTTATACATTTTTTTATTACTGTAATTGTTATGCATGGACTAAATTTTAAGAGATTTCGATTTTTTTAGGAAAAAATTTTTTTATGCGGGCTCCAATCATCATTTTTTTTTTTTTTTTATTATTATAATTTAATGTGTGGTTGTTAATTGTTATATGAAGGGCTTATGGTGGGCCATTTAAAATCAATTTTTATTATTATTGTATTAATAAAAATTGTAATTTATTGTAATTTAATAATTTATTATTTGTGAGTGGAAGATGAGGAAGACCTTTTCGCATTTTATTGTTATTTAAAGTTTTTATTTTTTTTTTTATTTATTTATATTTTAAATATTTAAAAAAAAAATTAAATTTATGTATTTGAAAAAAATGTAATTTTTTGTTTTTGTATTTAATTATAGGTTTTAGTTTGCGCTCATCGTTATATCGTTAAAGAAGGTGAGAATCAATATGGACGTGGTTTATGTTATGTTCTTACAAATGATTTAAAATTTGATGATTCTTATGAACCATGTAAAGGAAAACCAGTACAAAGGTAAGTCATAAAAATAATTTCGAAATAAATAATAATTATAAGGAAATTGAATTTAAAATTAACTAAATAAGTTGAAATATTTTATGAGGTAAAACAAAATTAACTTGGACTTTGAATCTTTAGTTATGAATATTTTGAGTGTTGGATCGAAATAAATATCGTGGTATACTTTTTGTATGGTATAAACTTAATTTCGAAAATTTTTCCATAAAATAATTGGTCTATTTTCTAGTTATCATGAGTTGGGTTACTCTGTCATATGTAGATTTCAAATCTGCTTCCATTATAGAAATATCAGTCAAAGCAATTACTTGGCAATTTCCTTCAAACCAAAACATTTTTTTTTTTAGACAAATAGCGAAATATTAGATAGTTATTTCTTTTTCTTTATTTAGTTAAATGTTTTTATTATTTACATAGTTTAGATCCGTGATGGAAGTAAAAATATATATGGTAGTAGGGATATTTTGAATCAAGTTATTGATGTTTTTCTTTAATGTTATGTACTTTATATGTGAAAAAATTGCTTACTTTCCGGCATTCATCAAACTGAAGATAATTTGGCATTCGATAAAATTCAGACAACAAATACATTTATGTAGCTAGCTTCGAATTCGGTACTTTAAAGAAATTATCCAGCCAAAGCTTTAGCTTACCGTGTAGTCTAATCTCTTTCAATGTCTCTAGTCAATGACTCTCATCATTATAACATTGTTCAAAACGTACCTACACTACTTTTATGTTGATTTACAAATTATGTTTTCTATAATACCGTGACATCGAAAATGCAATGGCAAAGTCAAATTTACAATGTACTGTGATCAAAAATGTTTAAAAAAAAAATTTACAATGTTTTGAGATCAGAAATGTTTTATATCGGTTTTAATACCGCAGTGAAACAGCAGAGTACGCAGCAAAAATTTTGAGTATACATTTTTTAAAATGTACTGCAATCGGTGTTTCCCAATACAGCGAAATTAAAAGAGAATGTCAAAAGGCGTATATTTAAGGAAATTTTAGTATTTTTTAGTTAAAATGTTGGTGAAAAATTATTTTTTATTAAGTTTTGGTAACAATTTAATATGTTAATAAAATTCAGTAAGTAAAGCATAATTCAGTGAGAAAATAAAGAAAAACAAAGTAAAAAAAATTTCATATTCATTATTTTTGTTTTACATTTTTATCATCAAAAGATGAATTTTGCAAATCAAATATAGTATTTAAAATAATACACAACATTTTTAAACACAAAAAATATAAATTAACCGTTTTAAACACAAAAAAGTTTATGCATTCAAAATTATGATCAAAAATGTCAAAATTATACTTTGTATTTTTTTTTATATTGCAGTGATTATGTATCTAAACAATGTTTCGATACACAGTATTAAAACCGCAGCGACATTTTTTTCACAGCATTTTTCATGTCACGATAAAGTTCAATTAACGAAAATTAATAGTTTTTGAAATATTTTAACCCATTTATGCCATAAGTCTTAAAAACTGTCAAATTAATAAATACAAACAAAACAAAATTAATAACAAATTTTCACAAATGTATCAAATATGTAGGTACATACGTAGGTATTTTCGATTCATTAATTATTGGTTCTTCGTAATTCATTTGTCGGAAAGTTTTGGCATATTCAGTCTGAAGAAAATGTCATTCGATATTCTGAAAACTATTGTAGTAACATTATGTCGGAAATTTTTTGAACATTTAATCAAATGAAAAAAGTGGTCGAATCCAGTATCAGGGGATAGTAGTTATATTTCTTTTTTTAATTTTTTTGATGATTATAAATAGAAGTTTATTAAATAAATAGCAGTGAGGCGTCGTCTAGAGTTTAAATTGTTTTCATTTAAATCGGAACAACTTTTATTGCTTTAAAAAATTGTGAAATATTGTGAGAAAAGAGGAAACAAATCTATGAAAATGTAAATTGGCCGATATATATGTACATTAAGTATAAATGTAAGTAGAAATATCAATATTTAGACCCTCAGTTTTGTACTGTTTAGAACTCAGTTTTTGTAAACGCAGACGGTAAGTTTAAAAAAACCATACAAATACGTTGAAGGCAATTTTTTTACCTCAAAACCCCCACTACTTACTTACAGACGCTTCTTTTATACAGATAACAGTCAGAAAGATTTTAAGAAAAAAAAATAAATTATTTAACCAAATTTTGTTTTTCCGACTGAAAGTACTGATTTTTAGAACATTTAGTTTGCATTTTTTTTTTTCGACCAACGGACGGAAAATCAATTTTTTTGAAGACATTTAGTCGGAGGTTTTTTTATAATAATTATTTTTTATGATAATTAATTATTTTATGATAATTAACTATTTTTACCAAATTCACCACATCCGTCGGAAATTTAAAAATATCTGTCTAAATTTTTAATTTATCCGTCCAAATGTCCAATGTTTTTGTCTTTGCAAATTGATTCGAATTTCTTCATACATTTTTTTTAAACTGGAAAATTCGACTGAAAAATTCAAAAAATTTCCGACTTATAGTACGTTTTCAAGCTCATGCTTATGACTAGCTCATAAACAACTAACTTATAAACCAGTCAAATGTCAAGTGTTCACAAGCTTTTTTGGAAAACAACCAGCTATTTCACATATTTATTATTTATATAAAAAAATTTCTTTGTATTATCTTTGAGTTGAACTTGCTATTATAATTTGTCATACTATAAATAAATAAAATATAAAAAAATATGGAGGATTTAAAAAAAATTATAATATCAGTAATTCTGTACCATCAGAGAAACAGATTTAATACCTTTGAGTAAAGAACGTAAGCTATTATTGAAAAAGAGAAAATTGTTACAATTAATAATAGCAAATCAATAGACTTATTATAGACTTTACACAAGATAAGACGACTTGGATAAAGGTAAATGTCTGTTTCTAAAATTAAATTAATTAAATTTAATTGAGTAAATTAAATTTTTAGACGAGAAAATGTTTTTTTATTGAAAAAGATCTATTCTTGATATTTCTTGAACTTTTTTTTTGATTTTTTTTTCTTTTTTTTTTCTTTTTTTGTCAAATGACAAAATGAATTTATAACAAAAAAATCAAGGGTTATGCAAAAAAAAATTTAAAATCGACAAAACAATCGAAATTTCATGGATGGGTTACATGTTTTTGAAGTGGTTTATGATATAAACACCTAGCTAGTTGTTTATGATTTTCAACAAATTTGTATGGGAAAACAACTACGTAATCTACCAGTTTATCGTAAACACCATGTTTATCCATAAACATGAGCTTGAAAACGTACTATTAATGTCCTTCGACTTAATAATTGTCCAATAATATTTCAAATCTAAACACTATTGTCAGTCAATTGACAATCTGTAAACAAAAAGTATTGGAAATATTTTTTTTTAATCAAATTTAACCATATTCAACCCATTTCTTCAAATAAAAAAAATTAAATTTCAAATTTGAATTATGATAAAAACTATAATGCCCAGCACGTCATGAATTCTTTTATTTTATAATTAACTTAAGTAATCACTAACAACGTACATATATAATTACAATTTTTACATTAATTAACAAAAAACCATATACACCTTCAGAATCATCTAGTTCTAGAATATTAAATTTTACTATAAAATCCTAGAACATGTGATTTTTAAACATATTTTTTTTTTCTTTTAACTTCCAATAAAAATATATGTACATAATAGATTTCCATTAAGACCAATCATTAAAATTTAATCATAAAAAACAAAAATCCATTTTGAATTTATAACAAAATACAAACATAACCTGAACATTTATTCTTTTCCTCCTATTTTTTTTTATTTGAAATTTCGGGCCCCACAAAATAAATAATACGAGTCCATGTTGTAGTTTTCCATTTTTAAATTGTTAAATTAACTAACTAGTTACCACGATAGAAAATACAAAACAACAAAAAAAACTCACCATACTTCTGATTCAATAAAATTTACAAAATTATATGACAGAAATGAAATAGGAGTAAAATGATAACAACAACAACAATACCAAAACATTGTTTGTTTGATTTTGAGTTTTTTGACCACACCTTGAGTTAGTTCTATAATAATATAAAAAAATTTAAAACGATAATCCTTTGTTCAAAAAATTTCTTTATAATATGATAGCGAACACCTTAAACATTAACAAAAAAAAAAAAACAAAAACAACAAAAAATTCATACTCGTAATTTTAACGTTTTGTTTGAATCCTTTTTATAATACAATCTAACTTCTACTTCCAATCGAATACGATACAAAATAACAAATGCATTATGCTGCTGACAGCTCATCAAAATTAAATGTTGGCTTCCCATTCGCTTCTCGTAAATAAAAAAATTTTTATTACACCTTAAGAAAATTTATAACTTACAATAGATTAAATAAACACACAATAACACTACATACTATAGTATAGATACAGTTAATAGTGTAGATATAGTGTAGATTTTTCTCAAAACTCCAAGTTAAACAAGTAAAAGTGATTAAATAAATAAATCTGTTGAAAATGTTTTAATATGCCATTACTATTATCAAAGGAATCGTCTTGGTCAAAATATACATACATCCATACTTACCTTTTAGTCATATCAACAATTTTAATGCAATGAGAAAAACAATTTTATGTTAGCGCAGTCAATTGCGACAACATATGCTAATGGTATGGTAATAGCAACGGAAGGGATGTAAATTTAATTGAATATATGTTTTTAAATATATTTTTAAATTTTTTTATTATTCAAATTTATTTTTTACGATCAAACGCCATTATAAAATATCAAATCTTATTATAATATAAGATTAAACGATAATACATAATATTTCATACATCCCACCTACCACACTAAAAACAAATAAAAAAAATAAAAATTTAAAACTATTAAATTTTAAAATATTTTTTTTTTTTAATAATTTTGCTTACAGTTTACATGAAGATTATGGATTCTGTCAAGTGGGAACATCAGCTGCATTACTTGAAAATGAAATGGTATTAGGAACACCAGGTCCATATACATGGCGTGGTACAATATTTGTAACTGAAATTGCTGGTGAATATTTGGAGCGTAATAAAGCATTTTATTATGGTCCACAATATTTTAATTCACCTGTTGACAAATACAGTTATTTGGGTATGGGTGTTACTGGTGGAAAATATTTTGGTAATAATATGTCATATGCAGCTGGTGCACCACGTTCTGAAGGGCATGGTCAAGTTATTATATTTAATAAAAATACTGGTGAAACGGCAAGCTCAGTATTACCACCAAAACAAATAATTGATGGTGAACAATTTGGTTCAAGTTTTGGTTATGAATTGATAACAGCTGATATAAATGGTGATGGTGAAGCTGATTTATTGGTAGCAGCACCATTTTATTTTAATAAAACAGCTGGTGGTGCTGTTTATGTATATCAAAATGATAAATTAAGTTTACCAGATCAACCAACATTAAAATTAACTGGTGCTGTTGAGAGTCGTTTTGGTATAGCAATGTCTAATATGGGTGATATAAATAAAGATCGTTGTGATGATATTGCTATTGGTGCACCATATGAAGGAAATGGTGTTGTTTATATTTATTTGGGTAATCCACAAGGATTATCAAAAAAACCAAGCCAAGTAAGCATATAACTACAAAAAAAAATTTTATTTTATTTTTTTTATTATTGTTTTTTTGTTTTGTTTTAATTTAGGTAATACATGCTTCAGATCTTGGTCCACCAGGTATATCACTTAGAACATTTGGTAGTTCATTAGCAGCTGGTAGTGATCTTGATGATAATTCTTATCCAGATCTTGTTATTGGAGCTTATGGATCATCAGCTGTTATTACATTATTTACACGTCCTATTATCAATATTCAAACAAAGGCTAGAGGAAATGAATTAAAAAATATTGATCCAAGTAAATCAGGATGTTCATCTAATCTAAAAACTAATTTGACTTGGTAAGATATTTTTTGAATTTTAATATATATATATATATTTTAATAATATATTATATTTTTTTTTTTATAATTATAGTTTTACATTTGAAGCCTGTTGTCTTATAGCACCATATGAAGAGCATATTTCTGATATAAAATCAAAAGAACTTAAGTTATTGTTTACAATTGAAGCTGAAACATATACAGGAACAAAAAAATTCTCTAGAGTTTTCTTTGACAATGAAACAAAACGTAGTAATGTTGTTAAACGACAGGTAATGGTTAGACCTAATAATAAACAAACATGTTATAAAGAAGTAGCATACATTAAAGAGAATACTAGAGATATTCAAAGTTCAATAAAATTCCGTTTGAATTTCACAATTGTTGAACAAGAATTACCCAGTTCAGCTTTGGTCGGTTTAAATCCAATTTTAAATAAAGAACAATCGGCTGTTGAATTTGAAGGTACATTTCAGAAGGATTGTGGCTATGATAATGTTTGTCAAAGTAAATTGGAATTACAAGCAGATATTGATTTAGAAAAGACACGTAAGTTTTATACTGCGCGCCCTCTGTACTCCCCGCTTTAATTATTAAATCTTAATTTAATTTATTTTTTTATTTTAATTTAGAAGATGAATATGAGCTTGTTTTGGGTGAAAGTGAAGAATTCAAAATTAATGTTAATATAACAAATTTAGCTGATTCAGCATATGAAGCTCAATTGTTTTTCATACATCAGAAGAGTATTACATATATTGCCGCTAGTAAAAATGTAAGTAAATTAAAATTATATATATATATATATACAAATAATACAAGATTATAATTATTATTAAATTGTAAATATTATTTTTTTTGTTTAGAATTCTGTAATTTGTAATCGTTACAATGAAACAATAGTTTCATGTAGTTTAGGCAATCCATTAAAAAGAGATGGTTTTGTACAAATTTCAATACGTTTTGATCCGAATTCAATTGATGATGATATTAAAAAATTAAATTTCCAAGTTTTTGCCAATACAACATCACAATTGGATGGTGAACCACCAAGAGCTTCATTAGATATTAAAGTAATTAAAAAAGCTAGCCTAGGAATTGGAGGGTAAGTGATCGAAATATTTTGATTGATTAAATCCAATGTAATTTTTAATTTTAATTTATTTTTTTAATTTAATTAAGGTGGGCAAGACCAGAACAAGCATTTTATGGTGGTGAAGTTAAAGGTGAAAGTGCAATGGTACATTTTGAAGATATCGGTACATCTATAACACATACATATCAAGTATATAATGAAGGTCCATGGAAAGCATCAAATATTACAGTGCACATTAGTTGGCCACATCAAGTTGCAAATGATAAACCTCAAGGCAAATGGTTACTTTATTTAGAAAGTCAACCGATTGTTGAAAGTAATATTATCAAAGTTTAATAAAATTAATTTTAAATTAATTAAAACTATTTTTTTTTCAGGTTTTCATCCAAGTAAATGTACAGTTGTCAATTCAAATGATATTAATCCATTAAATTTAAAACCATCTGAAAATAATCTTTTTAATGGTGATACATTACCACCAGAATCATTTATGCTTCATCCAAATCGTAGTGGTTCACCATATACATTTACAGGATCTAGATCAAGTAGTAGTCAAAAAATGACAACAACAACAACAACAACATCAGATGATAAAATGTCAATTTACAATGAAAAATCTACAAGTAGTAGTGAATCACATTTGAATCGAGTTAGAAGAGATCGTGCAAAAATTATACGCCCTGAACATCTTACTGATAATGATGGTAAAAAACGTGATGTTGTTATTATGGATTGTGAAAAAAATACAGCCAAATGTATTCATATACGTTGTGATTTATTTAATATGCCACAAAAAACTGAAGCTTATATACATGTTAAAGCAAGACTTTGGAATTCAACATTAGTATCAGATTATCCTAGAGTTGATTTAGTTAAAATTGTATCAAGAGCTAAAATTGTTATACCACGTGAAATGTCAATTGAACAAATTGGTGATAAAAATCGAATACAGGTAAATAAATATATAATATTTTGTTGATCCATCTTTATAATTTCAATTCTTTTTCAAATACTATAATGGGTACATCTTTAGAGTAAAAGAATGAAGAAAATTTAGCTTACATAACACCAGAAAGAAATATCTTAGAGGTTTACAAAAACACTGTTTTATTGAAATTCGGTTTTTTTCCGATGACGGCAAAGCTGAATAATAAAATTTATTTAGAAATACAATTTTTTTCCTTATTTATTCAGTGGATCTATTTTAGGTCATTTTAGGCCCTTTCAGAATGTGGGCCTATGTAAAAAAAAATTTTTTTTTTTAAACTGAAGAATTATGTTCCAGTAATGGTGGGTCATATAATACTCAATAATAATTATTGAAATGTATAACCGAACAATTTATGGTTATTCTGACCCACCATCTGTGGGACATATTCTCAAAAATAATTTACTTCTCAGGATAAAATCCTACAATGGTGTAATATAGTACTTATCAAGACTCAGGTTCAGGGTCACGATAAATTGTAAAAACGAAAATTTTAAAATAAAAAAATTATGTTAAAAAGTTTTTCAATAATTACCGTTATATTAAATTCAATATTTTTATTTTTTATTTTAGTTGGAAACTAAAGCATATCCAGAGCTATTAGATCAAGTACGTGATAGTGGAACACCATGGTGGATTATAGCAGTATCAGTAGCATGTGGCTTATTTTTATTAATATTATTAGCAGGGGTTATGTACAAATGTGGTTTCTTTAAGAGACGAAGACCTGATCCAACATTAAGTGGAAATTTAGAAAAAAGTAGTGAACATAAACCTTTCCTAGCAGAAAAATAATTATAAGCATAACAAATTTAAAATAAAATAAATAATAAAAAAACGGTTGAATTCTAAAGTGTTATAGTCTTGATTTGATTGACATTTGAAATGGAAACGTGTAATTAAATTCATAATAAAATATTGAATATATAACAATTTATTTACGTAAATTTGTTGAAATAATACCAAAAAGTAGAAAATTACGGTATTTTGACAACTATTTATTAAATTTTTCGTTATGTTAATGTGATCAAATTGCGTACACACGTTCACGTAGAATTATCAAACATAGAAATTTACATTTAAAACTATAGAGTTACGGTGTTTTGACAACTCCACGTCTATTTTGAAAAATACCCCAAAATTCTTCATATTTCCAAATTTTAATTATTTGTTTGCAGTTGAATTGTCATATTTACAATCTACATGTAATTTTTTCAATTTTAACTCAATTATTCATTAGAGAATTTGTAATTTATTGGTTTGTTCAGTAAACTGTTCTAGAACGGTCTAGAACGACTTAAAGTAAAGAATAAATTTTTTTTGTGTTCAGTAGTTTCCGTTATTTGAACTTTTTTGTTCGAAAGTGTTCTGATGTCCAAAATAGTTCTAAATTGAATTTTTGTTTTTGTTGTGAATCTAAAATGAAAACAATTTTGAACAACTTTTTTTGTTGTTGTTTTTTTTTCTTTAAATTTTGACATTTAAACAAAGAAATTTGAGAATAAACAAAAATTAGAACAAAAAAGTTCAAAAAAGATCAAAAAGATGTTCAGTAGATCTACGAAGGAACTACATACATACAAAGTGAATTTTTTCCATAAATTACATTTTCTATCATCGTTCTTATATTAATATTATAGTACCACAAACTTTTTATTAAAAAAAAAAAAGTCAAATTTCCTTTTACTATAATAATTTTTTATAATTCCAAATATTAAATGTTTTTTATAACAAGACTATAAATTACATGAATTTAAATTAATGAAAAAGAAACAAACGTTTTTGAAACATAAATTCATACTAGATTTTTTAAATTATAAATTTAAATTTAATGAAAAAAACATCGAGCTAAAATATTGTTGGTGCTCATTTGAAATATTTTTTTTATTTATATGAAATATTTAAAATATTTTAAAATATTGTTTATTTTTTTAAAATCGTATTGTGATTGTTATTACTCTTGTAACTCATATAACGTATACTCTTCATCTTAATGTATATGAATGCTCTATCTAATATCTGTAATACACATTAATATTATATTCCGAAAATCAAATCGACAAGATCAATATTAACATCCATATTTTATTAATAAAAAATTATTATAATTAATAAAATATGTTATAAAAAACTGTTATATGGCTATGTAATTACAAGTCTGGTTCCATTTTCAAGTATCAGGACTTCAGTCATATAACACATGATTGAAATAAAAAGAAAAAAATTGTATATATTGGTTTCAGCAAATTATATATCTTATCTTCTTCTTTCAATGGAACTATAACCCAAATAAAGCTTGAAAATCTTCTCTACGTCCCTTCCATGGTTCTCTAAACCTGGCAGCCACTTTCAAATGCCTGATTCATAGCATTGAGCATGTGTCAACCATAACTACATCAAGCCATCTCAACCTTGTTCATCCAGCTGATCTATTTCCATGAACTTTCTCATATAACAGTTTTCACGAATGCAGTTCAGTCAGACATGCGTTCCACCCTTCCATATTTTGTAAAAAAAAATTAAATTAAAAACAATATTTTAAAATATTTTAAATTTAAAAAAAAAAAAATATATTAACAAATTATAAAACAAGTGTCTTTATTAAAGTGTGATAAAAAAAACAAAATAAAAACTTTAAACATTTCACTATTAATTTAAAAAAAAAAAATTGCAAAAATAAAAGAAAAGTTTTTTAGTGTAAAATTTGAAAAATATAAACACATACCCCCAAGTAAACGCATTCATATTAGATTTATTATTGTATTTAGAAAAAAAATATTTCACACTTTATAAATATTATAAGCGCACATATTTAATTAGAAAATAAATATTTAGTATTTACATAGAAATTTTAAATTTTATATATATATATATATATATTATGTATGTATGTAATATAAAAATCCCAAATATATATAAAACAAATTCTGCAAATTGTACATAAATCAATTATTAAAATATTATTTAAGTTATTATTAAATGTAAATTTTAATTATTTTTAATTATAATAATAGTTATATTTTCAAAAATTATAATTTGAAATATAATTTAAATATTAGATTTTTCATATACATAAACACATATTATGTATGTATTTTACATTCTTAAATTTTGTCATATTTATTATATTATGTTAAATGCCAGTTGACTGTATTTATGCAGTATACTCTCAGCAAAGATAATTTACAAGGTCTCAGTCTCAAAGTCTTTAAACCATATTTCAAAAAGTTTATCATAATTATGTAAAACTTCTGAACAATATCTGCATGACAAACGGTCTGTTCTGAATTTATTATTTTTTAATTGACTATTTGTGAATCAAAAATGCGTATATTATATTAGCACAATGTCATAGTATGAACTGAATTTCCTTATAGTTATAATTTTTTACCAGTTTTCAAACATTATTTTTTAATTCATTATTCAGCAGACAATCACTTACATTAAATCAGTCACACATAATGTACGTATTTTTAACGGTTTACTATGAACTGTCAGCACAAAACTACAATTTACGAGTACAATTTTTCAATTCATTGCAATCAGTTACACTAAATCAGACAATTTATATTTTCATACTTTACAAAATTCGTAATTCATTCGTTCATATTTAACGAATAATATAAAAGGCATTAATTTATTGTTTATTTATAAATTTACTAAACCCTTATTCGTTATTCATTAATCCAGATTACGAGTGTAGAACATTATCATATTAGCAAAAAAATATAACGGTATATTCGAAACAATAAGAAATGTCGCGTGAATCAAATTTCATTCAATTGCCTTCTTTCTTTGAAACTCAACAAATAAAACTTCAAAATTTGATTTAAAATATTAAAATAAATTGGAAATGTCAAATGAAGAAAATTTAAACAAATTTTTAAAAATTGCAATCATCAACATCAATCCAAACATGTCATTGTTTCATAATTAAAAAAAATATATATATAGATACTAAACATAATTTTTTATGCAAATAAAATAAGTAAGCTGTCAAATTCTGATTCGTTAAAATTTTCACAGCGGTTGAAGAAGATAAATTTGGAAATGACTAAAAACTAATTCTAATATTGTGAATGTGAAGTACGCAATTCCATCACATATTTTTTAGTTGGGTAAAAAAAGCAAGATCAAATAAATTAAGTTTATGAACACTACTTAATATAACCGTTATAATATTATTATTAGTTTTAACGAATTTTCAAAGTCAAATCAAACTGAAAAAATACCTTTCTACATAATGGGGATTTTACAATTTGACATTTCAACGATCAAATCGAAATTATTATCGAAATACATAATAAATATCCGGGTGAATTGACTTTCGAGCCACACCAATGTTTTTTAAACTTTATTTTTTTTTTTTTTTAAATTATTTTCTTAGTTGAATTTAAGTTGAAAAAAGACAAGGTCAAACAAATTGTTTTGAATCTCGCGACAGCTCTCTAATATGATAGTTATATTATTTTCTGTCAATTTATAGATTGCATTCGGTTCTGATCAGCTATGAAAATTGCATTATATTGTTTGCTTCCATGCAAATGCAACTGTATCATACCAATATAATAACAATTTCAGTACAATAGTGTTGCATTTAGTTTATATAGCCCAGTACAACCGCTGTATTCGTTAGAAAAAAGTGATTCAAAAGATGTTATTATATTCAATTCTGACTTGTTATTTTTTTTCAACCCCAACTGACTTACTTGTAGGTGTTGGGAAACTATTGGTTGTGGGTATTTGACAACCTCTTGTTACTTTATCTCAATCTCAACTTCAGTTATAATCAAATTATAATCAGTTATAATCCCAAATTTACAAATTGAAAAAAAAATTGTACAAATTTCTCATTAATGCAATTTTAAAATAAATTATTTAAAATATTGTAAATCTGCACAAAAACTAAAAGAACAAGAGACATAAAGTATTAATTTATTTAAACTATTCTGCAATTAAATTCTATTTTCTCTTTCATATTTCTGTAATTTTTTAAAAATACATATACATAATAATATATACAATCAAAAAACTTAAACAGCAAATTTACTTAATATATAATTAATTAAATTTTTAGAATAAAAATGTATACTGCCTTATTTACATAATTTTAATTAAAAAGATAAAAAATAGAAAATCTTTTTTAATATAATAATATAATTATGTATGTTTATATACATATTTACATACATAATTTGATCTTGTTGCATTTGAAATTAAAAATAAAATGAATACTAGCTTATAGGAAAATATTAAAAATCAAAAATAATAAAAAATAATTATCAGCCATAATAAACTTAAAAAAAAAATTAAATTAAATTTATTTTAAATTAATTATCGTAATACTTACATGTTTTTTGTATTTGAAATAAAAAAAAAAAAATCTTATAACACACTATATGCTATATTTATATGTAAATTTAAAATTAAATTTTAGAGTTTATAAATTAAATGTTTAATAGATAAGTAGTAATTATATACATCCATATGTAGATGTAAATGTAAATTATAAAACAAAAAAAAAACAAAAAAAAAAATATTTCCAATTTGTAATTGAATGTATAATGTATATGATTATTATAATATTATTATTATCATTATTATTAAAAAAATATATATATTTTTTTTTATTAATTATTATTTTTGTATTAATTTTACATTAAGAAAATAAAATTATTATTATAAAAAAAGTTCAATAGTTTAAATTGATAAATTTCGTGATGGATTCAACTTGTTAGACTAAAGTTGTCAAAGTGGTTATTTTACTTAAGGACTCTTTTTTTCCTTCTCTTTAAAATCCCATTTAATGCTTACCTAGTGGCTAGTGACAGTAAAAGAAAAAATAAATAAAATGCTATAGCCCATGTTTATACGAGGCAGAAATTTGCCGCAGAAATCTATCTTTCATGTTCATACGTAAAAAAAAACTGGTAGATTTCTGCCATTGTTGCTGTCAGATTACTGAAATATCAAGATGGCCGGAATTGAAATTATAGACGAAGGAATAAATAAATATATTGCGGCGGGAGTACTTCCGGATCTGATTTATTTCAGCCGCAATCAAGTTTGCGTTTTGTAGGGTAGGCATAATTATTCTAGTGTCACTCCAACATTATTATTATTTATAAATTTATATTTTTTTATTTGATTAATATTCGATCCGAAAATTGCGTTCTCAACAACAATTTCCTTGTTTTTTGTGAATAAAAAATAATAAAAATATTTTCACATCGACATTATTCCAGAAAATTTTAAACGTCAAAAAACTACCAGAAATTTAATATTTTGGTAGATTTGCTTACCCCTTACCGAAATCACCCTTTTCCCATATAAATTTTGGTAGATTTCTACTCGTATAAACGTGCATATAGAAATGCTTTTTTATAGCAGTCAGTTTTTACACCCAATGTTCAGGATGATATGTATTACGCCATATGTGTTGGTCTGCGTCGATTCCTACTGCTGTAAAAGTAGTTATTGGTATGTCAAACATACGGAGAATCGTCCTTTACTCTTCTTCTGCTGTTCTTCTTCTTTTGGAAATGCAAGTATTTCCTTTTTAAGCGCAAAAAATTACCGTTATTCTGATTTACGATTCGCCATTTTGACGCTATTAAAAGAAAAGTTGTAACGATTGAATTGACTATTGGTAGAAGGCGTTTTAAAATTTAAAAATTCCGAAATCGAAAATTCCGATAAACGATAGTTAATCTATTTTACATAAAATGCTAAAAATTTGTAACTTTAAAATTTATAACTTAAATAAAACCAAACCATTGCTTGCGCTATTATACTAGCCATTTCAAACTAACAAAAGATAATTAATATATATTTATAGCTGTTTAATATCAAGGACAAGGTTATAAAATTTCCTTTTCTTTTGAAGTACAAGATTTTAATATTGTCTTTTACAAATAATAACAGAAATAGATCGAGATTTGCAATTAACCCTTTCTAAATTCTCATATGTTTCATAATCATTTCGAGGAGCCATAGTAAAGGGAATTGAAATTGGTGTTTATAGATAACTTACATCTAGGATATTACAGGATCATCTGAACTTCAACTGCGATCATCGGAATAATACGAATTTATTTTCTAATATAGAACCGTTATATGAAGTCATTGCAGCAATTGAATGATCCATTTGTTGTTACTGTCTATTTTGTTTTATAATATACTAGCTTTGTAACTCGCCATAAACGACGGAAACAAAATAAATTTTAGCTTTTTTTTTCTTCATTACAGTTTTCATTTCAAGTTTAAGAAAAATACGTATTATTTTTTTTATTAGAACGCTTTTGATTAATATCCACAACCATCTGAAATAGTTCATTTCATGGCTGTGGTACTTTTTATGTCCACAACATTTTATTATTTTTTTTTTTTTTAATTTTTATTATTTTTAATATTTAACGCGCTTCACTCTAGGCATTGAAATATATTTACTTTATTTTAAAAAAAAACAGACCAAAGCAATATGTTAAATATACTGCAATTTGTATATGTATTGGAGCGTTCCGTCAAACATCCAGATAAATATAGGAAACTATATATAATAATATCAAGCTCTTATAAATGGTACATATGTCGATATCTTGGTATTTGAAAAATCAAAAAATATATTAGTAAAAGAAAATTTGATTGTTTTGTAATACATACTTGTAATACAATATTCGATTCTAGAACTCTGTTCGTAAGAAAGTCAATAAGACCTTTTATAGAATTTTTCTATATATTTTCGAAATATATACGGCTTCAATAAACTTCCTAGATTGCAGAGTCTGACTCTAGGTAAAGCTAAGCATCTACATTTTTCTACAGCTGCGACATTGAGAATTAAATGTGTTGCTTGGATTGTCTTCTTATTTGTCGTTGATCCATATTGAGTATACTTCTACCCTTAACACGTTAATACGAGATTTACTCAGAAGTTGGTTTGTTCTGTTCATCATATAGTGTTCATCTGTTGATCATATATGATAGCTACATTTTTTTAAAAATTGCACAGGAAATTAGTTGGCACTGCTTTACAGAGATGCTTACTTTTTCCTGATAATAAAAATGAATGCGTTCCTAAACGCGTTCTCAGTAGAAGCCGTTTATTAACTGAACTTGTTTGGTCAAATCGTTAGCATATGTTACTGCAAAAATCAACTGCAGAATAGATTAAGTGTTATACTAACCATTTATACATTATTTCTAACGCGCACATTAATCCACCAGTTTAGAACGAATAGTGATTAAATTTTATAAAACAATTTATTGACAATCAAAATAATAGTTTTGAAGAAGAGTTCAATGTTTCTAATGAATTCAATGACACAAATTTACAAATTAATTAATTTGAATTATATTTATAGAGGTTTGTATACCTCTAGAATCTATACAAGCAATCAATATATTACGAGAATACGTAAATACGTAAATAAAATTGTATAAACTTTAAACTCAAACAAATAAAAACAAAAACAAATACAAAAAGAAAAGAAAAATTGTAAACAAAATAAATTTGCATACACATACTTCAGATGTCATTGCTTTATTATGAAAATCAAATGAGTCAGGATAAGGAAGGTTAACAGGTTTATTATCCAGACTTTTCAATAAAAATATAGGTTAATATCCAGTTTTCTATCAATTTAAAGTAGAAATAGTTATAGAAGCAATTTAGGTATTTTATAACAATTACATATACATATATAAGTAGATATGACGGCATATGTAGGCATATATGCACAATGCACATTTAGCGCAATATAAAGCAGTTTGTCAAGAATAAATACAAAAACATAATTGCAATGACCATATCCTTCGATGTAGCAGACAACAATCATGAAGCCAAAAAAAATTAAAGCTAAGGAATAGGAGTATCGTGAATATCCATATATATATAAAAAGCAACTACCTATAAATGCCACGCGATTATCTAATGTCAATAATCACGGAAATAACCACAAGAAACATACTTTTTTCTATAGCGATTACTATAGGTGTAAAGAAGCATTAAATTCTCTAGGAGAATAAAATGATGTATTACTTTACTGGATACCAAACCATTTAAACGGGGAACAATAAAGCAGATAAATATCGACCCCCAAAATATCGTTCAATAAACAATTACTTGGACTGGACTGAAGACATATGGACTGAAAACATATACGCAAAATGGAAAATAATATGGCACCTGAATGCTTGAAGAAGCTTGGAAGAAACCATCCAAATTAAAAACTTCTGGAGTAATCCAGATGCAGAAAAGACGAAAGTCATTCTATCGCTGAACAAAACCAATTGAATACTTCATCTAGCCATATGTGCAGGACATCGTCTACTAAGAGGATACATATAGCAAACATGATCCTTTTAAATCCAGCCTATGCAGAAGCTTTGGTGAGGAGATGAAAACGGTTCTTTGCATGCTCTATGTGTGTCCAACGCAAAAGCAGGCATTCTTTATGGTTCCTACTTCAATTTTTTTTAGAAGTAAAAAAACTACAAGAATTCTAAGGGTATTAAATGGCTTGACGATAAAGTCGGTTGTGTGGCACAGAAGTCAAATCGCTGAGGGATTTCTAATCAAGTCTAATTGTAAGAGGTCAAAAGGTCTAATTGCAAGTGATAATCATTATATTCATCCTCCACCCATACCAAACAAAAAACCAACCAAACCAATTTTTACGATTCAATTTTATTACAAAATCATTCACTCACATTAAGTCTCGGTGCGCTTGTACTTTTCCAAAATTGATTTTTTTTCAATTTATATTTTTAATTACGTTTGGTATTTCGGTAAAACTCACAACTTGCAGAATACAAAATAAATAATATTTTTAGAACAATCACCATTAAAAATTAATGTACAATATTTTTAGTTATATTAAAATAATTTTGATCATCAATTTAACAATCACATAAAAAAAATTAAATTTTAATATTAATTCACATTCAAATTCTTGTGCACCAAATTATGCACTAATTTCTCAAAAACGTAAATTTATTTTTAACCCTCTCGCACGCACTAACTACATAATTTAACACAATTTTTCAAGAGCTTTTTAATTTTTCAAGAACGATTTATCTAGTAGGGCACGCAAAATAACTTCATTGATTTCATAAAATTAGTAATTGCAAACATTTGGCCCTGAAAACGATGAGTATGATGCTGAACTCTATGAGCTGTACGTATAATGAGGTAGACGTAGTCACGAAAATTAAAGTAAAGATACTACAGTGGCTCGGAGATCTAGAACGGAAGAACAAAAATGCTCCAGCCAAGAGAATCTTCGAATCCAGACCCGAAGGTGCAAGACGTCGGGGCATACCAAACCTTCGTTGGTGAGACAAAATTTTAGACGGATTTAAAATAATTTCACACTAGAGAATCCGTCTGTGACCGAGAAAAATGGAGGGGGCTGATGAGTCAAACCCAGGACCTACATGGTGTGTTGGCCACCTAAGTAAGTAAGTAAGCTTAATTATCAAATTATGCAGAATTAATAAAAAATAGAGAGTAGTAATCAATTACTTCCGGGTATGATATAATCGAAAGAGAAGAAAATTTGAATGGAAATGTAAATGGAACTAGTATTCTATCCGCCGGTAGAAGTAAGATGCTACGCACTTAAAAATGTATTACTATAAAAATATTTATTCTCAGAATTGAAAGAAAATCAGGATTCTACTGGGAGATTATAATATTGGGCGATAACAACCATCAACATTTTTTAGTTGACAATGGGCCAATGTTTCAGTTCTGGCTCCATACAATACAAACAAATCACAAAAACAAATATAAAAATTATATGCCTCAAATAGTTCAGCAATCAATGTGTTTGGCGAGAAACGACTAACAGTTAGTTTCGCCCTACGCAGTAATCTCTCATCAACAAGCAAAACTTGATTTATCTTTAGCATAACCAATTACGGTTTTGTCTATTCGGTTATGTTAATTTAATTTACCTAATGATTTTCCTTATTATCTTAAGCGGTAAACACAATTGGAACCACCGACCACCGACTACCACCGAAATTCGCTTCGCTCAACTATTTTTCGTTAAATGAAACAAATTTGTAGGAAACGAAAAATTAAAATAAACAAACAAAACAGAAAAGCAAATGTCAATAAATGATATAACCTAAACTTTAAAAAACAGCAAAACAATTATTATTATTCTAATTTTAGTTTTATTATTAGCACTAGCACTAATATTAATTATTCGTTATTATTAAATTATTTTTTATATTATATAACTTATTTTAACTTTTTTTTAGATATAACAATATAACCTAAACCTTAGAAAAAAACAAAACAATTATTTATTATTCTAATTTGAATTTCAGATTTGTTGTTATTTTTTGACTATTAAAAAGGTTTTCAGAAATGTCAAATCGAAAAAAATAGAAAATAGCCTTATTTCGACGACAACGAAAATGTGGTTGAGCGATTGTAGTTGGCATTGTGAGCATATTATACATAAGAGCGTATTTATGTAAATTTTTTCGTCGCGAATTTTTCGTCGGTAGTCGCAATAATTGTGTTTACCGCTTTATATTGATTTATTTTTATTTACACTGTGAGTTATATTTTGTGAAGTGAAATTTATGAATAATTTTGAATCGCCACAATTAGAAAAATTACAGTTAAATATTAATTGTATATACATAAAATATTATGATAAAAGTATTTTACATCAGATATATAATTGGTGCATTAGAGGGTTAACTTAATTTATTTATTTTCAATACCCTCCTCTTTTTTTGTTTTTAAAACTAAGTTCACTTTATAAAATTAAACAAAAATTGTATTAATTTAAGAAATCAAAAAAAAGGAACCAACCTTTAAATTATTTAAGTTTTTTTATTTTATTGATAACATAAAATTAATTTAAATAGTAAAATATAAAAATAAAAATTGAATAATTTATTCGTAATTTAATTCTTCAAAAAAAAAAAAAATATTTTTAAATTAAATTGGAATTTATTTTGAAAATTTACCTGTATTGTTTGAATAATTGAAGGTTCTAAAAAAATAAATAAATCGAATTTAGTCTTTATCCAATGATTGGCATTGAAACTTGAATTTACGAAATTTAATAAACTTGTGGTTCTGAATATAGCAGGAAAAAAAATTAATTAAATATAATATTGCATCAGTTTTAGTAACTTAAAAAAAAAAAAAACATTAAATAATTACAAACAGATCTTTAGTTGACACAAAAAAAATAAATTTAATAATAAAATAATTTAATAAATTTAAAAAAGTAAAATGGCTTTAGTATTTAAAGCCTTATATAAATTTTATTTTGATTACGTGGAAGGTAAAAAAGGTAAAAGAACAAAAAAATTAAATTATGTTAATATGAATATTTTATTTTATTCAAGACTTAAACCAAAAGTCTGATTTTTGTATTATCTATAAATAATCGCCATTTTAAATAAATTAAAGTGAATATAAAATTTAAAAAAGTGCTAGAATATTACATTTTGGCCAAATTAAATATAATTTGTGATTAATTTAATCAAACTATTTGGTTTCCGAAATTGGTTTGAATCTTTACTAAATTATGTTTAATTTATTATATTAATATAAATTATTATAAAAATGTTTAAAAAATTAAACTCACAATTAATTTATTCACGTACTAAACTTTTTAATAAATTTTCATGAAATAATCAGAAAAAAAGAGATCGCTTGGGTATACCGCAAGCTCGCAAATATTCATGAAATGAATAAAATATACACCACCTGCAGATCAAAACCAATTGCGTTTTAAAGCGCCAGTATACGCAGCTTTTCTAAGTATTTCTGTATTTTCATAACCATACATAATTCACCTTACATAATTCACCACATAAAATATTTTTAAAACAATCGTGTAAATTTTTTTTCTGAGCACATTTATGTAAATTTATGTTAACAAACGGAACACGTGTACATAATTTCGACGAAATTTTAATAAATTGGTCTATAAATGATAATTAACTTTAATTATAAAAAAGCTGCGTACTACATATCAGAAATTGTTGACAAAATTTTCTGATTTCTTCTCTGCCATCAGAAATTTTTTTGTAGAATAAAAATTTTCAGAAAATGCTTTCTTTAAAGTAAGTTTTTCAGTACATATGTAAAATGTTCGCTTGGTTTTTATTTTCTATGAAATTTTATTCACGTTTTCAATGTTAAATTTTTCATTACCATATGCTAAAAATTTAAAGGACACCCAAGAAAGTATTGGTTAAATGATGTAGATTGTAAAAAGCAATCTGATTTGGACAAATTCAATATTAATACCCGGAAAATGTTGAGTCAAACCGAAACAGTTGTTGGCGAAGCGTTAGTATCGGCGGTCAAATTTCTTAGAAGAACATAAAACCAACGAACAAACGAACAAGAAGAAGGAGATGTTTTAATTAGTTTTTTGTCACAATGCAAATTTGAAAAATGTCTATGGTCAATGAACCTGTAATATGCACCGAAGACGGCTGCACACTAAGCTTTTGTTGATTGAAATTTTTTATGTTTCACAAACGTACAAGAGGACATATTTTACGTTTCACTCATACTGTCTTATTGTAATGCCCATAAATACATTTAAACCCATGGGTTCAATTCAAAAAAAGGTGTCATCCAATGCAATATACTTTATTATTAATCTGGTAATGTATAGTTTAAACTGACTGGAATAAATCATAACTGGACCTCCTTCTTTTGGTTCTGGTCTGAGTGGTGAGGAAGAAATGTCAAAAACCTTGTCAAATCCAACATATTTTGAAAATTCGTTGGCTAGCTTTATTTTGAAAAAAAAAACGGTAAAAAACTACTTAACTATACATATTTTCTGGTCTATAACACATTTGGATTATCAAATATTCCTGATTGCTGCTGGGAGTTATTCTTATTCTTACACAAATCTGATATGTAAACATAATCTGACATTAAATTTGAATTTGGGATCAGATTTGATCTTAGAATTTGTCTGAAGTATAAATGCATACCTTAGAGTTTCCAACCTAACTGAACAAATAATTTTTTTTTACTTTGTTTATTTTAAATTTAAAATAAAAATATTTTATATAAAAATTCTGATGGGTTTAAATGCTAATTACATTTAAATGTGTATTCAAATAATTTGACAAAGTTTTACCCAAAGCTTTGTATTGCAATGCAATACAATTAACAACATACAAAAATATTTATGTTAATTCACATAAATTGAATTACAATTCTTACTTTACAATAAAAATTTACATTTTACATTTTGTTATAGAATTTCAATAAATTGGTAACAAGTACAGTTAGGGTCGAAATTATTTTATTAAAAAGAAAAAAATAAATTAATATAAATAAATAAATAAAATAGGCTTAGTATAATTACTTCCTAAGTTCCAAGAAAAACTATAGACGTGCGATATTCTTAGAAATAATAATTGGGAATATGAAAATGAAATGTTAGAACGATTAGTAAAGCAACCTAATTCGATCGAAGAAAGTTGTTAATTTGCTTTTATAATCTTTGAACATTGCAGTTATTTAAATTGTTTGACTACGAAAACATGTAGTTTCAAATATTTGAAATAATTTAACGACAAACGAATTCCAATAACTATTTTTGAAGCCTTGAACTAAACCAAACTAATTATAATTAATGTGAAGAGTTTCTACATTGACTATAACAACAGCAGTGAGCAGAACTGTAAAAAACTGCATTATTTTCATAATATATTATCGAAAACATTATCTTTACAAAAAATTGCAAAATAAGTTATTACCATTAGCATTACTTGTGTTAAGCATTACTAATAAAATAATGCATTATTTACTGAATTACTTTTGAATTACTGAATTAGTATTTGTCAGCATTACTTTTACATTACATTGATATTATTTTGTAATCTCTTAGATTATTTTAAAAATATCTACTAAAATATAAAACTAATTCAGTGGTAATTGAAAATATGCAAAATAATGCAAAGTAATGCTGACAAATAGTGTAGTAATTCAATAAATAATGCATTATTTCAATGGTAATGCCTTTCATTTCGAAGTTATAGCATCACAACTACATAATAGTAATAATGGTAATTAATTTATTTTACATTATATGTATTGGTAATAATCTAATTGTAATGGTAATACGTCCTGTCCTGTCTTACCAGTTCTAATTATTTTGTTTGAAGTGGCCATAAAATAAAAGTTAAATTAATTAAAATGGTACATCGCGAATCGCGACATTACAAAAAAAAAATTGAAAAATTTCGATTTGCATACAACCAATAATTGATTTACGTTATTAATAGACAACTATACTAAATCAAAAATTAATTTTTTAATAACATATAAATATTAAGTATAATTTTATTTTTTTTATTTTTAAATTTCAGATCCACGAATAGATCATTATCCATTACTAGGATCACCAATTAAAATTATAACAATATTAGCATTATATTTATATTTTGTACATAGTTATGGTAGAAAATTTATGAAAAATCGTAATCCATTTGAATTAAATCGTATTATGACAGTATATAATGCACTGCAGGTGATATCGAATGCAATTTATTCAATGATTGTAAGTATGATCTACATTGTAAAAAAAAAAATGAAGTCAAATTGTATTTAAAATATATCAGAATTTGTTAAAATTAATTATGGACACATGTTGAATATTAAACTGAATTCAAATTAAAAATCCTTATTTAACAACAGTACTAGCAGGACATTAGAATTAATTATGAATTTTCATTTAAACAAAAACAAAAATCTAGCTTTAGACATTTAAAAACACCAACTAAATAAAATTCTGATATATGTGTATATTTAAGCAATTACAAATAAAACTAATTTATTCTTTATTTCTAGGCAATATATATTATATTCATTCGTTTTGATTATAGTAAAGAATGGCGAAATTATTGTGCACCACCAGATTATAGTTATACAGAAAAAGGACTTTGGGAAGCCAAAATGACATATATATATTTTTTATTTAAAGTTTTCGATTTACTTGATACAATATTTTTTGTTTTACGTAAACGTTATAATCAAATAACATTTTTACATGTATATCATCATGCTGGTATTTGTTTTGGTGTATGGATTGGTGTACGTTATTGTCCAGGTGGACATACTGGAATTTTAGGATTAATAAATAGTATTGTACATTCAATAATGTATTCATATTATTTTTTAACAGCATTTAAACCAGAATTAAAAAAATCATTATGGTGGAAAAAATATATAACAACAATTCAAATGATACAATTTGGTGTATTGATTATACATTTTGGTATACCAATATTTCGTGGTGGATGTGGTTATCCATTCTTTTGGTTAATGGTATTATTAATACAAAATATATTTATGATGATATTATTTACAGATTTTTATATACGAACATATTTAATAAGTAAAAGAGATAATTTAGAAATAATTAAAAAAGAATAAATTTTGTAAAAATTTTAATTGTTTTTTTTTTTTTTTTAGTTTTTTTTTTATAATAAAATTTACTATATAAAATAAAGTTTAAAATAAAATACACATAAATATTTTGTACTCTTAGTTTTTATAAGATATAGTTTTAATTTAATTTTCAATAAAACAAAAATATTTTCTTTTTTTGATAATTAATTTTGTTTATGATAATTTTAATTTTTTTTTGTTATTATTTATTATTGTCCTCTACCAATATTTTCTAAAACTATTTCGTGGAAGAGCATTTACTTCATCATGTTTTCCTCACAGAGATGCTTGCTTTTGCAATAATTGCTTTACTCTCGTAAACAACGCTTCATTCAATTATTAATTTCTGAGCTTTTATGTTCACAGTTTTTAAGAAGATTCTATAACTACATCTATTGTCCAAATGAAGTCCCATTTTAAATTGTTATTAAATGCTTGTTTAAAGTCCAGGAACAGTAGGTAAAATAGATTTACTATTTACCTGATTAATTATGATTCTCAACGCGTTAATTATAAATGAGCCTAGTCCGAAAATATTTTTGAATGGCAATGATAATCTCCAAACACAAAGTGTTAGATATCTTGGTATCTGACCTGGAAAATGCACATATATACAGAAAGAATTCAACTAAACTAAAACTTTAGAAAAATGTACTGGTTTGTCCGAAAGAGGTCTCAAATAATATTGAAAAATAAATTACTGTTTTATATAGAGTAATACTCTAACCAATATGGATTTATGGGTGATATATTTAATTATTGGAAACAAAAAAAAGTAAAATTTTGAAATACTACATCGGTTTTCAAAATAAGGTCAATGCAAGTTTTAATTGATGCATATTGTTTTGTATTAATTTAGAAGTCTTAATGGTCCAGGACAAAGTTCACTGATACCTCCAAAGATACCGTGATAGATTGAATAGTCATCGAAATAAAATATCACACTTTACAACAACACATTATACACACGTTTAGTCGATTACAATGAAATACATTAGGAGATCTGTAGAAATTTAATTACATATTTATTAATCATATATTATAATAGAGTTTGTTGTCAACATTCCACCTCAAAATTATTCAATCTATTCACCAAAAATGAGAGAAAATAAATCACCCCACCACGACCCCACCTACACCAGTACACCATCCTATTTATACAAATTTTAAGAGAGTGCATAGCATAGGTAGCATATGAGTTTTATTTTCAATTTTCATCATTAAATGTAGACTAGGTAGAAACTTAGGTATAGACAATGCACTGTGTATCGTAATAAGTTGCAAACAATATTATTATTGTTTTTTTTTATACCTATTCATTGATAGTGAAAAATATCAGTATATTTAAATCCCTGTTTTGTTAAATACGTTAAATTTGGCTTTAACTTGAATAGGGGTCTCTAGTATTAATTTATTGTAATTTATGAAATTACTTTTATTTATAGATTGTAATTTTACATTGTCTATTATTAAGTTCGTCAAATATATTTGCCTATTGTTTTATTTTTAAATTAACATGGAGACTGTGAGTAAAAGATCCGAGTAAAGAAAAAAACATAAATAATAATAATGTATAAGTAAATCAAAGGGCCTGTATTTACCCTGTACATTTATTTGTAGTGTAGTACCACTATTAAATAAATAAAAATAAATTAATATCGCTAATTAAAATCAATCTATAATTATAATTGACAAGCATTTAAGGTCTTACGCAGTAGACACCTTTTTAATTTTTTTCGATTCTCCTACTCCTTATTGATATAATATATAAGATTGTATATAAAACAAAAATGCGCACACAGTTGAAAATTTTGTACTCATATGATTTTATCATTCAGCAAATACATTATGCATAAGTGAGATCTTATGAAAATAATAAACAAAAGTAAACAAATCAGTTATTATATTTTATATTATGTACTTGCGAATGAATCTATGTACATATGCCAAAAAAAAACAAAGAAACAAATTCATCTCAAATAAAAAATATATATCGTGCGAAGTCTATGTCAGTACGTAAATTACTGTTTTTTTTTTAAAAACTTTAAATTTGACTTCAACTTGAAATATAATTACTCAACAGGGGCCCCTAGTAATTTTATAATTTCATTAAAATTGCAATTGTTATTTACTAAATTTCTGTTCAAATATATTTTTTCTTCTTGTATGGAAAATATTAAAATAAAATTTCATCAAACTTTATCAAAAATATCGTTTGATATACAACAAAACTCTGTTTGCATTTCAAAATAATTTAAAAATGAAAATAATTATTATTGTTAATTAAGTTATTATTATTTTATATCTCTACTTTAAATGTCAAATTCTTAAGTTTGAAATTTTTGCTAAATTTTGTATGCGAACAAACTATAATATTTACCCATTTAATTTTTTAATTTGAATTTTTTTTGATTTTGATTAAATTTTAGTACAAAAAAACTGTTAAAAAATTAAATTCAAAAATTTCAAAACCGTTAAATTTGAAATTTCAAATTTATATACAATAATTTTGCTCACAACACAACATAACTCATTCATTCAGCACTATTTTCACATTTATACTCAAATTTACTCTCAAATTTATACTCAAATTTAAGTTAAAGGGTTTCTTTTTAGTTTTACAAGTTTTAATTCTTTTTCAAAATAATAGTTGTTATGACAGTAATTATTGTCATGACTGTTTTGTGGCAATTGAATATATTTTTTTTTTTGTTTTTTTGCAATTTTGTAAACAAAGAAAATATTAGAGAGAATTGTTAGTTATTTTTTTTTTGAGTTAATTTTGTTGTTAAAAATATTCAAATATTTTTTTCAATCTATGTATTATGAAATTGTTATATTCATTCTTTTAAATCGATATAAGTTAGAGCTCACAAACCAAAACACATCGCCAACAAATCACCAACTGGCAAGCTAAGTTTTCTAATTTGATAATTTTTAATAAAACATATTCAAAATTTCAAATTGAAGTAAATTAATATTCAAATTGAAGTAAATTAAAAAAAAAATACGAAGCCATTGTGTGCGTTTTTAGTATTATATAAAAGCATCTATACGTAAAGTAAAAATAAAAAATAATAAAATCTGAAATACTACTTTACGTGAATCTATTGAAAAATACACTAATAGAACGTAAACGATTCCAAAAAAATAAAAACAAAAACAACTAAAACAAAATAAAAAACAAAAACAAATGTAAAAAGTAAACAAAAACAAACATAAAAAATATAAGCATAGTAAATATTCAAAAATATACAATAGGGGTTGAGCTCTATAAATATTTTAGTTTAAAATATTTTAGCCAATTTTTTTATGTATGAAACAACAACAATTTCTGTCAAAAACATCCTACAATCTAATGGTCCTAGACCTCTATTTTCTCTATTAAGTTTAAGTGAAGACCCTTATTATTGGACAAATATTAAATAAATAATATTTGCCTTGGTCTCCAATTATTTATAACAAAATTTTAAAATACAATACAGAATACACCTCTATGTATTTTACTATCCCCATTAATTAATAAAAAATTTTACTATCATGCCAATTTACTTGACTTGACATTTTAATAAATTATGACGTCAGGAAGAGAGAATCTACTACCATGATATATTATTAATTAAATAAAATTCTCTTTTTGTTAATTTGTTAAGCACATTCATTCGAAGTTTTTGTAGTAAATTGGTGGAGTGGACTGTCAATTAATAATTAACAAAAAAAATAATGTCCATATTTGTATATGGTATTTGACGGTTTTTACAGACATTTCATTTTTAGTGTTTTCTTTGAAATGAAAATGGCATTAAAGACATTAATGGCATTTTCAAGTTGTTAAATTAAATGGTTTTTACAGAGTTTAAATTTAATTACATTTGCACAACTGAATTTTAAGAATATGTTTTCGAAAAATATAAATTACGAACTAATAAAAACGATTTATATTAACTTTTTGTTATTTTGTTTAAATCAACGAATTAGAAAACGAATTTTTGACATAAATAAAAGCAAACAAATAGAAAAATATACCCAAAATATTAAACTTTCATTGTATTCAAATTCATTGGAAAGACAATTAGCACTTTGATAGTAGTGTCTTACAACACAATCAACACTGTTCAGTGTGCAAACATTTTTTTATTTAATATTTTCCTTTTAAGTTAAATAAGTTAAGTTAAAACTCATCCTACCTTTATACGCCTATCTACCCTAATCTAATTTTAATGAACACTATAATAAAAAAAAATGTATCATAATATTTTTGTTTCTATCCAAAATACAAAACGAATAATGACGTCAGTAAAAAAAACAACGTGGTGAATGTGATGACATAACAAATATGCTAGTGGCATGACTGGCATGGCATTAAACTTGAAATTTATATTTTTATCCATTTTCGCTCTTCTCACATTTTTCTCATTCAATTCAAGCAAGTAGCAAACAAAATCACATATTTTAAATTCTTTGAAAAGTGAATAGAGTAAAGGTAGTTCTGTTCTGTTTCAGTATAAAGAGTATTTCTGGGAATAGGAAATAATTTTAAATTTGCTTTCTTAATTTTTATTTTTAAGCTTTTTTTATTTTGTTATAAAATATAACAACAAAATTTATTTTAATAATATTTTATTTTATTTACTTTACTTGTAGTGAGTGTAATTTAATTTAGTTAAATAACAATTTTCATTTAATATGCATTCAATTTGGTAATCGGAATAAGTTTTGTAATATAAAAATAACAAAAGTGAGAAATTAAAAAAGGTAGATACCATAAATTAGTGTAATAGAAATTAAATTAAAATTTTTTAACATTCAAAATTCTTACGAAATAATTTTATAATATTGATTAAGAATAATGAGAGTAAATAATTGCCAGATAATCCATTTTTTATTACAATAAAATAATATTAGTAATTGTGTCAATTGGTTTTATTTTTTTTTTTTGCATATCACGAGACAACAACAACAACAATCAGTTGTATGATTTATAGGAATTAGGATTAATGATTTGTTTGATTTTGTTTTTCTTTTGTTTGGTTTTTGTTATTATTTTTCTGTTCAGTTAATATTGCGCGGATTCTCATTCTCTAAATGTAGTGTCCTTGAAAATGTGTGAATGAAACATAAATAGAGAAATAGTAAAAACTAAAAAAATAATAAAAAAAAAATAATAACAAAAGAGCGTGGTGAATCAATAATAATTATTTATAACAAAATAAAACAGCTGTTACGTATATAAAAAAAAAATGATTATGCATTTTGTACCGTTATCTAATAGAGCTTTTGTTTGCATATAATATAATATAAAATTCGTGTATGTGAATGAATGTACAAGTATTTATTTATATGAAGCATTTTTTTTTTTTGAATTTTTAAATTTTGTAATTTAATTGATTATAAAAAGAATATACTTAATATTAAATAAGTGGTTCTAGTAAATATTTTATTTTTATATTTACTTTCGTGATTCAAAAAAAAAAAAATTGTTTTATGACAAGAAGTGTATTTTTTTTTTATAAATGTAATAACGGTAGGAAAATGAGATTTTTTTTCACAAAAATTTACTAGTTTTAATAGAATATCTCCGATAATGGGCTAAAAAAACGAAGTGATAGTAGAAAGTGATATAGCTTGACTTTTTTAACATACTGTATATGGATGTAATAGATAGAGCACCTGCCTTTCAAGTGGAATACAATGCTTTGTACTTGTAGATTTCCAGCAAAATGTTTTATATATAGGTTTTTTCGGTGCGGCCTAAAATAAGTGGCAAAAATAGTTGCACATTCACTGATATATAATAAATAAATAAATAAAATACTTAGATATGCTAAGAGAAATGAAAAATTATGATGAGAGCATATATTTTTATATTATATCACATTATATTAATGTATTTTTTCGACCGCAATTCGGAAAAATCTTTCAGAATAAACAAAATCAAATAAATTTTAAATATCGCAATTTATAATCAATATAAAATTATCTTAAAGTTTTCGTAATAGGTACCTACTAAAATTTATTTATTTTAATAAAGCTAGAGTTGGGAATGAAAAGCCGTTTTGTTTTTTATAAGAATAGAGTACAACATTAGTATATATAGGTGCTGCAATAAAAATGTAAAGAAATATTTTTGTACAAAAAAAAGTTATGAATACCCTCTAACTACTCCTTATGTTAAATTTAAATATTAAGTACCGTTAATTCTGATAGTTATTGCAACTTTGATTATTGTGGATTATAACAGTAGTCTTTATTAAATATAAATATATAAATATATTTTTTTATATATTATATCCTTAGATTTTTGGTTGTTTTATTTTTGTTTTTACCACATTTGTACCTTAGGTTTTTTGTTAAAAACACTAATTTTGTTTGATTAATTTATTTTTGAATTAATAGCTAATATTATTATTAATAATTAATAATATATAATATATTACTAATATATTGAACATTTAGTAATAAATGAATCTCAATTTCTTGCTCATTAAAATGTAGTTATGTACATGTACAAGAAAGATCCCATTTTAGATAACTAGGTATATATATTTTATTTACACTTATTTATACTTTTAGATATATTTTTACACTTGTTTTATTTGAAATATCAAAAAAGGGTTGGTTACAGTTAAATTTACGTTTAGTTACATATTATAAAAATTGCCAAAATACCGTTCAGTGATTTTAGGTATTATTTTCTACGTCTACGTACATATATGTTTAACGATATAACCATTCTTCGTCTACGTTGTCCAATTATCAAATAAATTAACACTATGAATTGCAAAATTATTTAAAAATTCAAATATGTTATGATTCAAATATATTTTCAAATATGTTAAAATTCAAATATATTAATATTATGTCCTGAGGTACTTAAATTAGATACCCAACAAACAATTTTCAATTTGTACCTAAAAATGCGACCGCTCGTGTCCGCTCAATCGTGGCGACAAAAGTTCAACATATATATGTCGTCGCATTTTCGTATAAATTGTGGTTGACGTATTCTGATTGCAAGAGTAGGTTTGAGACAAGCACAACTATTGCTCTTGTAATCAAGATTGGCAATATTTTCAGGGATTATATGCACCCATGAGTTAGCAATGCGATAGCGTTTGATGCATTTGGATTAACGCTCTATAGCTTCTAGTAGTTAGTTAGTTAAAGTAATAACCCTTTGGCTTTTATTAATTTGTACTCTTTTTTTTTACAATTATAGTTAATAATTTAATTAAATAATAATTATTAAATTTTCATTTATGAAGGCATCTCATTTACATTAGAGACATCTCTATATTTTTGAAAAATTTATTATAAAATAAAATTTGGGAAGCAAATATTAATGAAAAGATGACAACTGCTACAACATTTTCAATAATTTCGAAAATAAAAATTATTTTATCTAAACATCCAATTATAAAGGGTATGATATCATATGGAACATTATGGCCAACAGCATCTTTAATACAACAGACTGCAATTGAAGGCAAAACATTTGGTAAGAATTTCAATTTTTGTAGTCAAACTATCGAAAAAAAAACTAAACTCAACCAAACCATCAAGCTGATAAGTTTTTTTTTTTATTCAAAATTTAATTATTTTTCTTCGCTAAATTCTGGTGTTAATATTTTGGACATTGATTATTGTATTATACTTTTATGAATTCCAATAATTAAAATGAATATTATTTTTATTAATTTTATTAATAATATAGTTAATTATATTAGGGGGTATAATATATAAATAAATATAGTTAATTATATTTTAATTATGATATTTGATCTTTTATTCCAAATTATCACTAGAGAGTATAACCAAAGGCATTAAATATGTTGTATATATGTATCAGTTAATATATGGGTGTTAATTTTGATTCTTAATTAATTGATACACAAGATAATAAGCTTATTTGACTACTTAAGGTCTTATTTTCAGTTTGCTTGGATATAATACGTACGTTATTGGTACTCTCTTATGTACTCAGAACTTTCTAATAAAATAAATCAACCCATATGTAATATACAAAAATATATACCAAATAATTAATACAATTTAATAAAAAGGCCCACATTTCGAAAGGGAAAAGGACCTATAAAGTTGGCCTACAGATATTTATCTGTAGGATCAACTGTTAAAATAAATAAATAAATAAATCAACCCATATGGTAGATTATGTTTTCAACTTTTTATAGAAGAACTTGTTTTTTGAAATTTTAACTTGAAAATTTACATCTGTGAGAACTCACAATTATAATCTTTAAACCGTTATTAATCAAGCTAATAATTTTATTAATTTTCCTTCTTTGGAATACTAATAATACTTAGATGGGTAGATCTTAAATTAGCTTTAACTGTTTCAAATTGTATGTTTATATTATATTAGTGTTTTAAGAATGTATACTTCTATGACAGCTACTAGTTATAGGGTCTTTTCAAATAATCATATACATTCAAGAGAAAATATATATGTATTATCATTTTCTCTATTCTAGTCAAACGTTTAAAAAAAAATTTGTATAAAAATACAGTTATAAATATTTTCTTATAAATAATTTATAAATGTCCCATCCTATTATAGAAAAATAAATAATTATATGTAGTTATATATATTTTTTTTGTCCAAATTTCTGCACCATATTGTGGTTTAAAAATGTTTGATTATATTAATAAATTTATATTAATTTTTTTTTTTTTTTAGAAAATGTCGATTGGAAAAGTTGTTTAAGATATTGCATTTTTGGTGGATTATATACAGCACCAACAGTCTATATATGGATTAGATTTAGTCATATTATATTTCCACAATCAAATTTAAAAACAGGACTTACAAAAGTATGTGTTGTATACTAATATCAAATTAATATAATTATTTATTTATTTATAGTTATGTACATGTATATGAAAATTAATTATAATTTTAGGCTATTGTAGATCAATTTGCATATGGTCCATTTGCAATTGCTAGTTTTTATATTGGAATGACATTACTTAATGGTAAAAATTTTGATGAGGCTATCAAAGAAATGAAATCGAAATTTTTTCCAACATGGAAAGTTGGTGCACCAGTATGGCTTGCATTACAAACAATTAATTTTGCTTATGTACCACAAAAACATCGTGTTATTTATTTGAGTTTTTTTAGTTTAATATGGTCAACATTTTTAGCATATATGAAACAGCGTGAACTTGAACTTGAACTTTTAATAGAACCAACAATAATTTCAAATTCAATAGAAACAAAAATGTGATAAAATTAATTTAAATGAAAAAAAAAAAAAAAAATAAAATAATATTTACAATTCATTAATAATAACAAAAAACTAAGAATCTTGAAAGTACAATAATTGTTAATTAGAAAATTTTATTAATTTATTTAATAATTAAGGATAAAATTTAAAATAGATAAAAAAAAGTATTTAACATTTGAAATTTGTTAATCAAAAGTTATAAATTTTATTATGTACTTTACATTTCCAAATGAAAAACTATTTATGATGATGTATTTAATAAATTACCAAAATCTGTTATTTAAAAATTGTTATAGAATATTTATAATTGTATGAATTTATTTTTTTAATTAATTAATGTAGATATGTATGTATTAATAACAGAATTAAAATTATAATATATGTATGTATACATACTTACATGTTACATTTAGTAATTAAGTCATTCTTAGACTAACCTAGTTCCGACTAAACTAATTTCAGGGATGTTAGTAACCATACTCTTCCCTTTTTTACAAATTCGTTTATTTTGATGTAAATAAAATTATCAGAACTGGGTTAGTATATGAACAGCTTCTAACATGTACAGTACATATAACTAGTACATAAAAAGCGCATTTAATAAGAAACAATATATAATTATATCAACATTAATGTTTGATTTTGATTGACCATTTAATGTATATTATAATGTATACATATACATATGTAGTAAAGTTAAATCTAATGGCCCCTGTGGGTCCAATTGTATTAACAAATAAAAAGATGAAATTTGAGATTAATTTTTATTTTGATTTTTATTATGCATTTCTAACAAAACTCCAGTTATTGATAAAGAAAATCCATTTTGTATTAGTAGGCATTTCTGTTCCACATTCAGATTTTTTAGTTTTTATATTTCCATTTTTTTGGAATTCAAATTGACTGAATAACTGATTTGATTTCAATTTATTCTGTTATTTGAAATCAATTAAGCTGGGGTTTGCTATATTTTCATGATTGATTTATATTTTGTTAAAATGGCATTTTCGGAAATGAAGTTCATTTTTGAGTGCAGATCTCAAGATGATATTTTAATAACACCATTTTTCAGTATTGTCTTGATATTTCATGTAAGTTTGTATGTATGTATATTATTATGCATGAGTATGAAATAGAAATTTTATTTAAATATTAAAGGTTTATGAATTATTCTTTTCTTGTGATTCGGAAGAAATCTATTTTCTCTATTTCGTTATTTTTTCAATAAAGGGATTCAAATTATATAACTTGGGAACCCATAATTTTCGATCAGAGATGAAAATGTATTATAAAAGATCCTAAATATATTTAAAAAAAAAAAAACAAACTGTGATAGTAACAAGTAACTATAGACACAAATCTCATGAACATATTTCAAGGTTGGCAAAATATTTAAGGAGTTAAGATCCAAAAGGACAGAAAAATGAGGAGATAAAAATCTAAAGAACAGAAAATTATATACAAATACGATTTTTTGTTTATTTCAACTATCTTCCAATGTATGGATCACTGACTCGAGAAAATTCTGTATATTCTGTATACAAGTTTGATCATTAAAAATCTATCATAAATATTTAAAAAAAAAAATTTTTTTGATTTGCCATTGAAAGTCGAAAATTTTTTTGGCTTTTAAAAGTTATTTTATTTCCTTCATTTTCTCAAAAATTCGTATATTTAATATTACAAAGCAAAAAGCCTTCACTAATGTCAATGGCGAAAAAAATTTAAAATTAGAAATATACAACATACATTATAATATATAAAATATAATTAGCAATGCATCTCTTTAGATTTTAGAAGCTTTGTAAAATAAATTATCTCATTGTATTGAAATTTTTTAATACATAATTTTATGGTACCTACAAATTAGTTGTAATTTATTTTCGTAAAAAGAATGTTGTATTGTATAATACATAATTAAATTAAATTTTTCTAAGTGTGAATAATAAATTATTAGTTAAGTTAAATTTAAAAATAATTTATTTCATTTTTTTTTTTTAAATTTTAAAAGTAAATTATTTTATATAAATTTTTTTTAAAAAATTTACTGTTAAAATTATAAATATTCAAAATGAATCAAATAGTAAATCATATTAAACGAATTACTACAAAATATCCTATTACTCGTGGTATGATAACATATTCAATAACATGGCCAGCAAGTTCATTAATTCAACAAACAATGGAAGGCCGTACTTGGGGTTGTAATCATCAATTAAAATTATTTTATAAAGAGAATAAAAAAAAAAAAATAATATGCATATATATATTTCTAGGAAATTTTGATTGGTGGCGCGTTATGAGATTTGGTTTATTTGGTGGAATATTTGTTGCTCCAACATTATATTGTTGGATTAAAATTGCTTCAGCAATGTATCCAGCAACTAACATAAGAGTAGCTGTGGTTAAAGCTACTGTAGAAACAATTTCATATACACCAGCTGCAATGACATGTTTTTATTATTTGATGACATTGATTGAAGGTAAAGGTTTTGATGCAGCATCAAAAGAAGTAAAAAATAAATTCCTTCCAACATACAAGGTAAAAAAAAAAAAAAAAAAACATAAATTATATAGGATTTCTATTCTTTTCTTCATACAATTATAAGCTAATTGTAAAACATTTATTTGTTTTTTAAGGCTGCTGTTTCAATTTGGCCAATTGTAGCTGTTATTAATTTTGGTTTTGTTCCAGAAAAAAATCGTGTTGTATTTATTAGTATATGTAGTTTTATGTGGTCGATATTTTTAGCTTATATGAAGCATTTAGATGATATGAAAGATGCTCCACAAATGTTGAGAGGCTAAAAAATGTTCATTATTAAGTAATATTATGTATATATATAAAGTCATATAAATTTTTAATATTAAATCAAATTTATTTTAACATTATTTATAAACTCAATAATATGTAATCGAAATTAATGACAATAATATAATATAACGAAAATGTATTTTTAAATTAAGTAATTTCCTGTTGCAATAACTGATGATGCAAACAACATTTACAAAATTCATCATCATCATCATCTAATTTTAATTCACATAAAAAATTTGATTGATCTGCTAAAGAACACAATCTGAAATTATCCACTTCATGTAACATATCTGTTATGTCTTGTATAGAACAATATTCAGCATCACTATTTGCAAAATTTTTATGAAAAATTGTTATATCAGCTTTTAGATTATTATTTATAATAATAGTTTTTGAAGTTACTAATAATTTAGAGTCGAAATAAGTTAAAACAATAAATTTATATGAAGGATCCCGATGTATTCCCCATAATGTTGAAGGTAATTCAATTTCAAAAATATCTTCATATAAACTATTAAATATTTCTTGTTGTTTTTTAGATTCTTTTTTTGATTCTGATAGTTTTTTTTTTAATTTTTCCCTTTCTGTAATATCATCATTTTCATTTCTATTTATTTTGCCCTTATATTGTGCAAATATTTGAATATTTACGTTATCCTCTTTAGATTCTGTAATATTTGGAAGTTCTTCAGTATTAGGATTTATATTGTTTGATGTTTCTTCTTCATAAATTAATTCCTTCATAGAATTTTCTGTTTGAGAATCGCATTTTTGCTCACATTTATTTAGATTATTTTTCTTTATTTTAACCTTTTTTAAAATTATTTTTTTCATTGAAATTTCATTTTGACAAATCGATTTTGATCCAATTTTTCTTCCTCTTTTGGGCTACAAAAAAATAATTCTTAAAACACTTTTTTAATTATATTAAAATTTGAGTGTATACATAGTCACAATCGTTTAAATATTTGGCGGGTACAGCATTTGGGTTTAATTTAGGACGACCCCTTGGTATTTGAACAATACCACCCTTAATTATAGTATCGTACGTTGTTACAAAATCATAATCTTCAAAATGTCTTACACAAACTTTGTCCGAAGCCTTAAATTCTCGTTTTTTTGGTAATACTTCTTTCCATTTTGCAAGCATTTCAGCATTCTATTAATTTGATTTGAAAAATTCATTTGAAATAAAATTACGATATAAAATTATACAATTTACCTTAGGTGCTGAAAACATAGGTCGAGTTGTCCAACCTTTGCTATGTGCATCACAATTTGGTAGAAAACAACTCCTCATTTTGAAAAAACTTTAATTTTAAATTTCTCATAAAAATTGGTTTATATTTTGATCGTTTTTATTTATTATTAATTTTGAAATTTATGAGAAAAAATTGATAGATATATAAGTTTTTACTATGGACAAGATAAATATTTATATGATGACATTTAAAATACAGACAAATTACAAAAAATTTAAGTATCTAAGTTTCTAGGGATTTTTTTTAATGTTGGTATTGAATACGTTTAAAATATAACTTTTGAATTCAAAAGTTAAAATTTTTTATGCAACTTAAAATTAATTAAAATAAAATTAAAATAAAAAATATATTTGTAGTTAGTTTTTAATATTTATTTGTCATAGTTTAAAGAATTTGAATAATTATTTTGTTTTATTTCGTTTGACATTAATATTCACATCAAATTCATGAAAATAGTTTTCTGAACGTAAGCAGCATTAAATAGTGACACACCATTTTGACGTAAAGCAAGGAAAGAAAAGTTACACGTCTAAAATAAAATTTGTCATATTGATGTTAATCGAATTTTTGTCTTGTGTTTTAAAATATAATAATTCGAATTTAAAAGAAATAAAATTATAATGGCATCGAAAAAAGAACAATCAAATGCTGATTCAGAAGAAAATGGAATTCTTTTTGATGCTAGAAATTTTTATTATATTGGGAATTTCATGAATTCAATAAATACAGTTCTTCCTGAACAGACAACTGGTGAGATTAAATTGTAAATAAAAAGGTAAATAAAACTATAAATTTGTTTTATATTATATTTTAGGAACACCAGATCTTTTAGCATATTCATATCTTTCATATTTATCAATAGAATCTGGCCGTTTAATAAATTCTGAAATTAAACCAGATAATAATACAGCTTTACTTGCATTCCGATATTTATATGATTACTTAGAACAGCCAGAAAAACGTGAAGAAATTGTTGCATTCTTTCAAGATAAATTAACACAAGATGTTGGCGAAACAAATATATGGCAAATGACTGCTGCCATTGTTTTCGATCATGAAGGAATGCATGAAGAAACTTTAAGAGCTTTACAAGGCTCTAACGATTTAGAGTGTATGGCGATGACAATACAAGCTTTATTAAAAATTAATCGTGCTGATTTAGCTAAACCAATTTTAGCTAAAATGCAAGAAAAAAGTGATGATGCAACTTTAACACAAATGGCACAAGCATGGGTTGGCATTTGTAGTGGTGGTGATAGTTTACAAGAAGCTTTTCATATTTATCAAGAATTTTGTGAAAAATATCAACCAACACCATTACTTTTGAATGGACAAGCTGTATGTCACATTGGTCAAGAAAGATATGAAGAAGCTGATGCAATTTTAAAAGAGGCTTTAGCTAAAAAACATAATGATTTAGATACATTAATTAATTTAATTGTATTATCACATTTAACTGGTAAAAGTTCAGAAGTGCTTACTAGGTACATGGAACAAATAAGACAATTTTATCCAGATTGTGAATTTATTAAGGATTTAGATAAAAAATCTGAAGAATTTGATCATTTGTGCACATTCTATAAACCAGAAATCAATGTATAAATTTTGTTTATAAAAAAATATACATACATATATAAAATATTATAATATATATTTTTATTATTATTAATGATTCTTTATTAACTAAAAATCAAGTTTTTTTATTTTACAAAATTGAAAAAGAAAAAAAATTAATATTAAAACATGTAGGAAATTTATGATAAACTTTATTAAAAAATATACAAAAAATGAATAATTTCAATTACTTAACAAACACAAATAATTAAAATTTATAGATATATTTTGTTTATCATTTACCATTATCTACTTTTAAAGTTGCAAATTCAGTGCTTAATAATTTCATAACATCACGATGTTTTAAATCAGGGGTTTGGAATTTTTTATAATGATCTTTAACAAATTTTGCAAAACCAGTTGGTTCTTTAACAGGTGTTGATACTATATTGCCTTCTCTATCTTTTTTATTTAAAAATATTTCAATTGCACCATGACAATAAGCACATCTAATATTTTCAACTTTTTTTGATTTCGAATGTGCATGGGATCTGAAAATTTATTTAAGAAAAAAAAAAAATGAAATATTAAATTATATAAAAAGAAAAAAGGCTTTTGAGAACTAACTTAGCTTGACATAAAATACATTTGTACGTATATTTATATTCAATGTCATAAGAGTGACAAACTCCAATTTTTGGTAATTCTTGAAAGATAAAATTAGCCTTTTGAGCCCTGCAAATTAAATTATTAAAATTTATATAACACACACACAAATAGTTAAAAACTTGAATTATTTACCAATTTTTCCAAATAGCACCATGTCCATGTTCACCATTAAAAATCCATGTAGCTGCATGACAAAGTTCATGTATTAGTGTGCATCGTAATCTATCTGCACTAGTTAGAACTTTTTCACTTAATTCTATAACGCTAGATCGTAAACTTCCCCTAAATTATATATGTACATAAATATTTGATTAAAAAAAAAAAAAAAACTGACTTTAATTTGAAATTTTTTTTGAACTTACTTTTTCTTATTGCTACACCTTCCAGCGGTATTAATTAACTTTTTATTCCAAATTATTAAAACATTTAATTCATTATTAAATAATTTCTTATTATACAATTTATAAAGTCTTTGAGCCAATTCTTCTTTGTTATTCTTATAACTATCTCTGTATATAAGAGCATCTGGATGACATCGAGATTTTGGTACCATAACTAAAATAAAATATATAGTTTGAAAACTGTATAAAAAAGTTTTTACAAAAATAATTTACCATCTAAAGATTTTAAAAATCCATATTTATTTAGAGGTGTGTCCTCTGGAATATCTTCTTCAATTAAATTTACTTTTTGTTTTGGAGTTTTAGGTGTTTTATTATTTTTAGGTGTTGTATTACATATTTTAGAATCATTTTCTTTTTCTTTTATAGATTTTGGACTATCATATTCTAAAATTATATAAAAGTTAATTCAAATATAATATAATATATTTATAAATATAACTGTAATTTAATTACCTTTATTTTTCTTGGGGGTAGGAATTTTGAAAATGGGTGTGCCAGTTTTAACAGATTCTAATTTTTTGTTTATTGGTATAGCAAAGATTGAAGGTAACTGCAGATTTACATGGAAATCATCAACATCATCTTTCAATTGTCGAAGTGGTGAATCTGGTGGTAAAACTTCTTCTTCATCACCAAATCTAGGTGTAAATAATTTTCTTTTTGTAGAACTAAATTTAGAAGAAAAAATGTTATTTTACAATTTTAGAAATTTTATTTGTGGTTCAATAGTTTAATATTTATGCACTAAATGAGAGAATATGATATATTTAATATTATATAATTTAATTTTATATTTTTTATACATCTAGTATAAGATAATGTTATATCTCAAATTTATTTTAGATTGAGATTTACTAACATAATGATACGTTTTAAGAATATGAAAAATATGAACTTACGTTGATGGAGTAAATTCTAATGGCTTTTTCGGTTGAAACGTACATGTCTTCAACAGACTATTTAATTGTTCACTAAAACGAGGGTCTACAAAAATTCAATAATAATTCTTCACTTCTTTTCTTATCTTATATTGTTGTAATTATTTTTACCTTTTTCAGCTGGTGGACTCATATAATTTTCTTGAACTTTAATAATTTCATGTGATAAATCTAAATATACTATATCATCATCACTTTTTGATTTATTTTTCTTTTTTGAACATCTTTTAGTTAATTTCTTTTCTTTTGAAGGCGATTTTTTACTATATGAACCATCAGATAATTCTGATGATAATTTTGATGAAATATTTTTAGATGTTGAAATTTCATATGTAGCGTCAGCTTCCGAATCATCATCAATACATTGTTCTGGATCATCATCGTCATAGTTAAGTTGTTTTAATATTATTGGTTTAATCTGACGTCCTAAAACAATACCAGAAAAATAATATAGTAAACGTGGATAACAACAAATTAAAATTAATATCTTTTAATTACCTGAACGTGTATATTTTGATTTAGGTTTTTCAGTAAGAGATATTGGATTTGCTTGATTTGTTAAATCTTTCTTTGTTATGATTTTTTTTTCTGTCAAAGGTAACTTGTATTCTGATATTGGCTTTACACTATTTTTATTTTCAAGTTTATCGCATACATTTAAACGTGTTGATTCTAAATCATTTCTGATATTTTTATGAACTAGAAACAGAATATTTCAATTTAACTTTGTTATAGTATTTTAATAATTAATTTAAATGTGTACTTACAAGTAGTAAAATCAGCAATTGATGTTTCATTATGAATATTTTCTACATTTGAATTTTTAATTTTAACTTTGTTTTCATTTACTTTTGATGGAACTTTAAATATATCATTTTCATTATTAAAATTTTTATTGCACAATGATTTGTCTTTTTCATTATTTTTTGATTTTATCAATGGTTTTGCTAAATTTGAAACATTTAATAAATTTCTTGAAACATTGGAATTGTTTAACAATTGTTTTTTTGAAGTTGAATTTATTGTTCTATCTAATTTTCTAATATTTTCCGGAGTTTGCCATTGGTTGCCATATAATTTTGTTAAAATTTCTTTAGCTTTCGTATCAATATTTTCAAAGGAAGTAGATTCACTGATGTTTTCTGGTAAATTTTCCACGATACTTAATGGTTGTATTGCTTTTTGATTCTCTTGATAAATTTCACTTTGTCTTGATTCAGGTATATTAACAGATTCATTATTCTCACTATTGGTTGCAGATGATCCTGAATCTTGATTTTCATTTATAACAATTTTTGGTTGAGAATTTATGTGAATTTTAATATTGAATTTGGCTGAAATGCTAATTTGCTCATATTCTGAACTAGAGGAGCTCGATGAAAGTTTATTGTGTGGAGAACTTGGATTTGGATTTGTATCATTATTTTTATTTGAACTAACATTTTGGATTAAAGGCGAACAATCTTCAATAGTAGGAGAATTATCACCAATTGATGAATTTTTTTCAAGATGTATTTCCCCTTCCTGTTGATTTTGAATTGAGGCTTCTATTATTTCTTCAGAAGTTGTTTCTTTTGATTCAGGTTCTATTGAAGTTTCAGCAATTTCTATCGATTCTTCATAACAATAATTTGATTTTTTTTTCAATTCATTAATAGAACTATCTGATTTAGTTGAATCATCGGTAGACCTCATAAAAAGACTATCATGCATATTTTCGTTATCATAAAAAGAATTATGTTCTTGACCAATAGAAGGTAGATCATTAAGAAAAGCTTCTAAGCGATCTGCTTTATCATTACTCATTGTGCTTGGTAAAAATGTTTGTCCTGAGGCTCGTATTTCGGAAATTTGTTCAGAACAATTGTCCGAACTATCAATTGGCTTTTTAGGAGGTTCACCTAAAGTGTCTAAAGCTGAATTATCTGAATCGCTTACAACTATTACAACTTCATCGTCATCACTGTTTTCAGAATTTGTTAGATATTCAGATTCTTCGTTAGAATTTTTGGATAAACTACTAATTGTTAAAATTGTTCGATCAAATCTATATTCCATTTTTGGAAAAGGTTCTTCTTTAATTGGTGTTTCAGGTTCAACTTTTAAAATTGGAAATTCACTACTAAAATCAATTTTATTTCCTGAACTTTTTCTTTCACTTTCAACAGATACAACTTGAGTTTTTTCAGGAGATTGATTGATTTTTGGGATTGATGTTTTTAATGGAGAACAAATTCCTAAGCTACTTACTTTTTGAGATAAAACATCCATAGTGAAGCTATCGGTTACTGTATTTTGTTTAGAAATATCTAAAATAATGAAATAAATTTATGAAATATTTTATAATCAATTTTTTTTTTTTTTTTTTATAAATTTACCTGTAAAAGAAAATTGTAATCTTTCCATGTCCTCGGTCTTATCCATGTTCGTTTTGAAAATTTCACTTTCATCATTTATACATGGTTCATCATTTGTATTTTTTTCGACAAGAGAACAATGTGTTTCATCAGAATCAAGTAAATTTATATTATCTAATAATAATTTTCTAGGTTTAAGTTCACTTCTGTCCAATTTTGTGTTACCATTTGTAAAACTACTACTTGAACTATTGAAAAGTTTATTTAATTCTTCAGCCTCACTTTCTGAGGAATCATCTGTTAGTATTTCACGTAAAATATTTTCACTCAATGTTTTGCATTGTGGTGATTTTTCTTCTGCTTCCAAATTAGCTTCAAGTGATTTTCTCAATTCTTTTTTCTTCGATAAAGTTAATTTAGCAAAACCTATTTGTTTTCAATAATTTTATTCAACTATTTTCTGAATTATGAATTAATAACTTACGATTTCTCATATCTGCTGGTATTCTGTACATTTCTTCAGAATCAAGTAAACCATATAAATAATCCATCTTATTATAATATTTTATCTCAATATTAATAATTCAATTTCAATAAAATTTCAAGTAAACATGAAAAATAAAGTATAAACAAACTGTAAATACAAATTTAAAAATTTTAAACCAATATTTTTCAAACTTTGGAACCAGTTTTTTTTAGATTTTGTGTTGTAATAAGCGTTTAGAATTTAACACAATTATAGTTAAATGTCAAAAAAAGCTATAATTCTGATTCCCGAGTTCCCGGACCAATTATTTTAACCAAATTAAATTTACAAATTTTATTTTTGATTTATATGTTTTTCAATTAGAATATTATCAATTAGAGATATTTCGAATTGGCTACTTCAATGATTCAAGCCAGGAGATTTTAAATTAGTTAATTCTAATTTAAATTCTAATTATTCTATTCATATGAATATGTGTCACGATTAGAACTAATCATTTCATTAAGCACACGCCCTCAGAACGTAGTAGAAAAATTTACAGAATTTTTTTTTCGTCTTATTGAACAAATTTTTGTTTTCTCTTAAATTTCTTATTTAGAAAGTATCTATGTCAGCTTCGCTAGGCAATTGGACATTTACATAAGTAGTTCTATGCCATTGAAGTTACCAGATAACTCTTTCATTTACCATTTTTCGATTACCATTCTTACCGGCATTTTTATATTTTGGAGTTTCAAATAATTGTAGTTTCAATTATTTGAACTTTAAAAGAATTATATAGAATTTATTAAACATAAAAGCAAACAAATGATTGATAATATAAAATTTAATAAATTCATTTGAGTTGTTTTAATTAATATCATGCCATAATATAAGTCATAATGTCATTTTTATTTTAGTGAGTCGCTCTTTTTGATGCGAATGACTCGTTTATCATGAATTGTTCATGAACGACACAATTCTACCTATACACTATTTTATTGAACAGTCTTATTTCCTAAAGTCAAAAATATAGCGATCTGCCATATGAAAATTATGACATTTTACAAAATAACAATACGATTTGAATGAATGGAGTATTTTGTTTATATATGATAAAAATATTTAATAAAATAATAGTTTTATGATATAAGTATATGGTATGATAATAAATATTCTATTGATTATAACTGAATAAAAGTTAAAAAATAAAGAAAAATAAAAATGGGTCGTCGCTCAATTAATACCACAAAAAGTGGGAAATATATGAATCCCACGGATCAGGCTCGTAAGTTATAAAAATTTACATTATAAAATTTCAGTTATATTAAAATTAATATCGGAATTTTAGGGAAGGAAGCTCGAAAAAAAGAACTGAAGAAAAATAAACGACAACGTCAAATGGTTCGGGCAGCTGTTCTTAAAGGCAAAGATCCGGCACAAATTTTAGAGGAAATGGAGAAAATTGATGAAATGGGTAATGCGCTGTGTTAAAAATGTACCTACAAAGTTTTAATATTAAATTTTTTATGTATTTTAGAGTACAATGTTTTTCAACCATCTCCACTAAATGAAAAAGTTTTACGTGAAAAAAGAAAGAAACTTAAAGAAACTTTTGACCGAGTTATGAGACTTTACGTAAATTTTAAAAATTTTAATTTTTTCATATATATAAATTTTTAATTGATTGTAGCATAATGACGATCCTGAATTATGGGCTGACTTGAAACGAAAAGAAGTTGAATATGAAAAAAAGCGTCTAAAGAAACAACAATATTTTGAAAGTGTAAAAAGTGCACAAAGTGTTCAAATTGATGAAATTCCCTTGCCACAGGTAAATATTACAAATCAAAGAAATAGATTATTTAAAAAAATATTAATTTTGTAGATGACAACACCTGGACAACAACCTGGAACAGCCATTTTACCTAGAGTTCCACCACCAAATGTTTTAAATTTTCCTCCACTAATGTCATCTGCTCCTCCAGGAACCACTGCAAAACGTTCTGATGTTGTAATTGAAATTTGTTTATTACATATAGATTCTTTTTTTATTTGAATTTTAATATTTTTAGACAACACAATTATCAAATGTTCAAAAAACTGAAAAGAAAAAAAAAGAACCACCAGGTTGTCCACCTGGTCCACCTCCAAATTTACATAGTATGCGAGAACTTGATTCAGATGCTGAGGATGAAGAAATTCCATTACCAGTTTCAGCAAATAATAAAAAACAATCATCGAAAAATGAAGAAAATGAAGAAATCTCAACGAATCGAACACGGAAACGCTCATTTTCAGGTCAAAATATTGATGATTTTATGAAAGAAATTGAAGATGTTCATAGGCAACGTGAAAATAAAGAGGAAGAAACTGATAGTGAAGTATCTAGTGATGAAGATAATGACGATGAGAAGAGAAGAAATGATGAAAATAGAAATTCTGGAACTGATGAATCAAATAGTGAAGAATCTGGTGATGAAGAGGAAGAAACTATTATACCAGAAAAAGGATTATCAATTCCATTACCTCCAATACCACCTCCACCGCCTGCTATGGGTGGTTTGCCTGGTGGCCCTCCACCACCACCAATTGGTATGCCACCATCAATGATGCAATTTAGGCCACCTCCACTTAGACCAGGTGTACCACCTAATATGTCTGGTGTTAGAATGCAAGGTAAATAATTAATATAATGGTAAAAAAAAGTAATATGGTTATATTGGAATATTTAAATATATTTTTAGGACCTCATGGTCGACCTATGGGTATGCCACAAAGATTAGGAATAAGAATGCCACCAGGACCACCACCTGGTTTACCACCAAATCGTATGATGCATCATCATCAAAAAGGTCATCATAATTCACAACAACAACAGCAGCAACAACAACAGCAACAACAACAATTACAACAGAAATCGGAATCCAAAGGTGTTACAACAATTACAGCTAAACCCCAAATTAGGTATTCAGTTAAAATATTCAGTTTTTTTGTTTTTAAATAAACTTAAAATAAAACCTTTTTTTGTTTTTTTTGTAGAAATTTGAGTGCAGATATTACTCGTTTTGTGCCATCAGCTTTACGTGTTAGAAGAGATGATATAAAACAACAAAAAAGGCTGAAACCATATCCACAAGAAATTAAACAAAATGAACCTAAAACTGGTGCAACAAAAGATGATGCTTATATGCAATTTATGCAAGAAATGCAAGGTCTCTTATAGTTTTTGGTTTTATAAATTCTAGACAAAAAATTGTATATTAAAATATTAGTTATTTAATAAGATAATAAAACTTTAAAAATTGAGCTGAAAAATAAAATATAAATACGAGTATCAATCCTTTAGATTATTTACTTTTTTAATATTTTTGGTTGGATAATTTTAAGACCATCAGATTAAAACTCAAGCTGGGTTTTTCGCAGAGATTTGTCTTGCGCATAACACATAAAAGTTTTTTCTTTCCCGAATATTTGGTATCAGCTAATTTAAATATTGAAAACATTTATATTGTAGAGTAAATTCGCTTTCATAGTGGCATAGTTCTCTTTTGCTTTAAATGATAACCAATAAAATTGAACTTTATTTTATAAATAATTGAATAAGATTATAATTATCACAAAATTTATATTTAACTCGTTTGAAATAAAGAAAAAAAAATACATTCCAAATCCATTTCAAAGAATAATTTGAATAATAGCTGCACAAACTTAAAATTTAGTTTTTAACAACTGAAAATTTTGTAAAAAGCGTTGATCATCTCGAAAAAACTCGCTAATATGTTTTTTATTGTGTTGATGCGTTACATCATCCCCTATAAGTTTTTCATATACAACTTTCATATTTAAGTCATATTTTTAGTCATATTTGAATAATCAACACAATAAAAAAAAAAAAAAATTTTTGTGGCACTTTTTTTTGGAGTTCTTTTTGTAGTAGCGAAATCATTTTCTTCACTACTACTATCTGCCACATTTTACATTTGAGGAAGAGGAATGTATTCTTGTAATACCTCATCATCATCAAAAAAATATTCTGATGATGATGTTGTGGCGACTGTTTTTGTCGCAAGTGGTGTAGCGGCTGTTGAGGTAAATACCGGGGTGGATGCTATAGGACAAGGATCCTGTGGTTTAAAACCAAACCTTATAGTCTTGATTCCACTAACTGCCGACTCCAATCCAGCGCACTCTGCAACCACTTCGTCTTCTTAATCCAATTTTTTCTCTTTGAATGGTCCACTGCCAGTCTTTTTCTTCCATTCCTTGTTGAAGGTCAATTCGCTCTTGACCCGGTATTTACGATCAGCCCATACCTAAAAATACATGTTTATGTAGTTTTTTTTTTTTTTTTTTTTTTTTTTTCTCCTATTACTCCGCGTGATAGCATAGGGCTTCGATAGTGAACCTCCATTCCTCTCTGTTGAGTACTACTTCCTTAATATCGTCCCAGGTATAATTGTTGACTGTTAATTCTTGATCGATTGTGCGCCTCCATGTGTTGTATGGTCTGCCGGGTCTCCTTTGTCCTTGTGGATTCCACTCTAGAGCTCTTCTTGCTATATCACTTTCTGATTTCCTTAGTGTATGACCTATCCATTTCCATTTTTTCCTATTTATCTGTCTGTTGATAGGTTCTTCTCCAGTTATCATCCATAAATCCTCGTTGCTAATTCTTGCCGGCCAGAATATTCTGCATATAATTCTCAAGCACTTGTTGATGAATACTTGTAGCTTCTGTTTGATTCTGACCGAAGTGAGCCATGTTTCACTGCCATATATTAATGTTGACTTAACACATGCTCTGAATATTGTTAGCTTTGTTGTTCTCGATATTTGGTTGCTCCGCCATATCTTCATTAGGCTCCCAAATGTTCTTCTTGCCTTATTTATACGGCTGTTGACATTTTCTGTTGCACCTCCTCTTGATGTTATAATGCTCCCCAGGTAGTTGAATTCTTCTACGTATTCTATCTGTTGTCCACTCACTGTTATTGGCTCACTATAACTATTGTTTGTCCTCATTGCTTTGGTTTTCTCGATATTTAATTCCAGTCCCGATTTCTTTGCTTCTTCCTGTAATCTGTTGACTTTGTTCTGTAGGTCCCTTTGATTTTAAATAAAATTATTTTGTTACTGGATGAACTTTACTAGACCTTTTTCCAATACTAGACCTTTTTCCAATCAAGTTTCAACTTAGTTGGTGGGCCTAGTTCGTTGAGCATCTTGGTTAATTCGTTCCGACGTCTTTTTCTTCGTCCAAGATTGTCGGTTAGCCTTTCTCCTCTAGCTAACTCGACATTCTTCTGCATTAAAGCCACCATAGCTCTCTGCTGGGAGCCATTCGTACATATTAGTGTTTGTGTCTGCCTATGAATAAAAAACAAATTATGGTTTATTTATTAATTTTTTAGTTATTTAAATTCACTATTAAAAAAAAACTTTTTCCCGGTACAAAATTAGAGCACAATAACAAAATCATTGACGTTGAAAAATAAACGTATACGTTAAAATCCACGTTACATGTTATCGAAAAAATGAATACTTTACTTTTACGGAATTAAATCAACGTCAACGTTGCTTACATGCTACCAAAAAGTGTTAATAAGTCTTTTTGACGAACGTGAACAAGTTACGTGCTGCCACTCCAGACTTGTTGTTTTTCAGGTAAAATCCTATTTAATATTTGGGCCATATTTAAGTCACATTTAATTAATCAACACAATACCATAGAGTAATCATATAAGTAGAGTATTCACGTCGTAGAACAAAATTTGCTAGTCACTTTTTCAAATATCAAAATTCTGTGTTCACTCAAAATCATTTTAATCAAATTTTAACTGCTTATAAGTTGAGCGCAATGTATTTTGAACTCATAAATAAAAAAATTTTGTATACCTACTGCCTATGAACATATTTATTTGTAATTATGCTGCCAACAGTGTCAACAATATAAAAGTTGTATGTATAGGTACTAAAAATGTATATATGCGAATGTGCATGCATATACATACTTCTTTATTTCGCTGCTCGCATTTCTACTTTACTTATGTGATAAAAATTAAAAATTACACAATGTGTATAAAAATATATATACATGCATTTAAAGTCCTTTCGGTCTATTGACAAATAATATTACAAATCAAAGTATTGCATTTTTTTTTAGAAATTGAAAGAATTTAAGAAAGCTGTTCATAAATGCAGACTCAAAGTCTACTGGGCGTCAACTTGGCAGAATAAATTTTTAGTATGCATAAATTTGAGTAGTTTTCTTTGTTGTTTTGAGTATTTTAGTTTTTGTTTTGTAGGACCGTTCCCGTACTTTTCTGGTAAAAACTTGCAAATGAGAGAAAAGAGAGAGAAAAAAAAAAAAAAAAAAAAAGAGTTAAAAAAACTCTCATCTGCAAGTAAAAGTACTGGAACGCAATTCTTGTAAAAACTTGCAGCTGACAAGCAATCTGACATTCTGAAATTAATTAATTATAAACAATCATTTTGAATTTCCGGAGGTGTTTTTTTTAAAGAATTGTAATTAAATTTAAACGAAATGGCAGCGGAAGATATAAAAAATATATATTACTAAGTAGCGATTCGGATTACATTTTTATTACATTTTTTTAGTGAAAGCGAAACTGAAGAGTTAAGGAATGTTATTCTAAAGCAAGTGCTGTTGGAGAACTTTTTACATAAAAACAAAAGACATTGCATTCGAAACTATTTGGAAGAAATAGTTCCAGGTTATTGTGAAGAGGAATTTGTAAGACATTTTCGTGTAAGCAAAAATGTTTTCAAATATTTATATGAAGAACTGCAAACATTTGAAAGTTTTGCAAACCTACGTGCAGATAAAAAATGTAGCTCAGAAAAACATATAGCTGTATTTTTATGGTTTGCGGGTCATGAAGCTTGCTGTTATAGAGACTTAGCTGACGATTTATCCTTATCCGTATTATTAAATTGTGTATCCGTATTATTAAATTAAATTATACATATATTACAATAATAAAGAATTATGAAATTTATCCTCCACTAAATTGTATTTTTCATTTTTTTTAATAAATTTCATTTAAAAAACAAAATTTTGCATAACAGACACATATGAGAAATTACAAAAGTAAATAAAAACATAACCTAAAAAATACAACAACAACAAAAACAACAACAAAAATTTAAAGTATAAGTTTTTACAAGTTAAAATTTTACTTGCAAAAACTTATTCGAGAGAATGTTGTTGAACGAAGTTGAAAACATATGTTTTCTCTCGTTTTTAGAAAAAACTCTCAGTACAGGAACGATTTCTGGTAAAAACTTGGAAAAACTTGGATAAGTTTTTACAAGATGTGCGTACGGGAACGGTCATGTTATTTAAAAAAAAAAGTTATTTTCAAAATGTCAGTATTAATGAACAGAAACTTTGCAGAATTGTCAAGTAAATATAGAATATAGGTAGAATTTGTATTCATTATTGCAGAATACGACAACTGGTGGCAAACTTGTTGTCAGTTTGCAGCATTTATGAATACACCCTATATTGCTGTATCTGTTGTTATTTTGGTTTAAATTTTTAAAATTTGAAGAATTAATATTTTTATTTGGACTTGATCAATGTTATTTATGAAATTTGTGATTTCAAACTTTATAGAAGAAAGGGACAAAAAAATTAATGTTGGTTTTGTAAAATTAAAAATAATTCAAATTGATTTCTATTGAAATGTATACTGAAAAGTAGGTACCTACATGTATTTTTAAATTTTCAGCAATTTTGATTTTGTTAATTTTGTCTGTTTCTTACCGTAGATAATAATATGAATAGTATGTATATGAATACATAATATAATAATTATGAATTCAAACAAACAAACTAGCTATCAAAATTTAAAAAAGTAAGTAAAAAAAGTAAAACTGGACATTTTATTCTTTATATGGATTGTTGGCTGTTTTTACTTTTTCAAAAATTATTTCATCTGAAATAGAAATACGACTAGGGGCCCCTGTTGAGTAATTATATTTCAAGTTGAAGTCAAATTTAAAGTTTTAAAAAAAAAAACAGTAATTTACGTACTGACATAGACTTCGCACGATATAGCAGAAACCACTCGTGTTTAATAAAAAGAATTTACTACACTCGTGGTTAGTAAGTTTTATTTAAGACACATAAATACACGTCCCTCATATACGGCTTTGTTTCCGATATATTCCCTATAGTAAGTGGCATTTAGTGATAAAATTACTAAAAATAAAAAATTTTGTCATTAAAGAGGTATGTATATATGTATATACCTACATAATACATAATTTTAATAAAAACTATATTATTACTACAAATAACCAAAATTTAGAAACACTTACTTAAAAAGATAAAAATGAAGAATTCAAGTGATTTGGTTTTTTGTTGTTTTTATATTTTTTATTTTAGATCAATTTGTTTTTTTTGTTTTTTTTGTTTTTTTTTTGGCATATGTACATAGATTTATTTGCAAGTACATAATGTAAATTATAATAACTGATTTGTTTGCTTTTGTTTATTATTTTAATAAGATCTCACTTATGCACAATGTATTTGCTGAATAATAAAATCATATGAGTACAAAATTTTCAACTGTGTGCGCATTTTTGTTTTATATACAACTTATTTATTATATTAGAAGTTCATTAAGGAGTAGGAGAATCGAAATAAAATAAAAAGGTGTCTACTGCGCAGGACCTTAAATCCTTGTCAATTATAATTATAGATTTTTAACCAACTTCTGAGAAAAGAAAACAAAACGGTATTCCATACAAAGTTCACGATTTGTAATGCATAACTAATAAATTTTATTCATTTATTACCATTATTTTTAAAAAATGTTTCTGGATTATGTGATTCTATCATTGACCTATTATTGTATGTATACAATCTTTGCGATTAATTGTGTTTTTTTGTTTACATTTTTCTATATATATTTTTTATATTGAATTAGATATATAAAAATATGGTGAACACATATATACGATATACACTCTTCATATAAATCAAAAGTACATACGTATGTGTATACTCTTCAAATTATCAAACAATGTCTTTATACTCCTAGCCTAGTCACTGGGAGAGCAAAATTTTATACACAAAACTAAAACAAAACTTAAAACGAAATCGTAATTCGATAAAATTCCTGAAAAATCATTCTGTGAATAGGCTAGAAGTATAGTGGCATTGTATGAAATATTCTTCTCAATAAATAAAAAAATTTGAGTAAAAATAATTGAGTTTCGAAAATTATATTTGAGTATTTTGGGGTATTGAGTAAAAATGGGACCGCATTTTTAGAAAAAAATGATTAACAAATATTGTTCTACATGAATACTCTACTTATATGATTACTTTATGACAATACACAATAAAAAAAAAAATTAGCGATTTTTTTCAAGATAATCAACGTTGTTTTACAAAGTTTTCAGTTGTTAAAAGCAAAGTTTTATGTTTGTGCAGCTATTATTCAAAAACGATAAGTCTGATACTCATCCAACACATACCGTTAATTAGGTGTATTCATTTTAAAAAAAAAAGTAATGGAGATGTTGCTCTAGTTTGAATTCCTTCGAAACTGTAGTAAATATTGGGCCTTATTCTGAGAAGCGAATTTTTCGGTATGTACTGAAAAATATAATAAATTTTATTTTTGGTATTCTGGGAAGCGAAATAGCGATACTGATCGGTTTTTATCGCAACGTTTCGATTTTCATGGTATTACGAGAATCGATTTTATTTGTTCGCTGTCAGAAAAAACGATAAATATATCATTATAGAAAAAGTTAGTGAAAGATGGCGAATGAGAAAAAGTAAGTATATAATTAAAGTAAAATTCAAGTAAACTAATTTTATTTAATTATATATTTGTATTTAAAAATAATTATTAAATTTTATAATACATTTTTATTTATAGAAAAGTTACAAATAGTAGGCAGCTTGAATGTTTGTTGGTGCAATGATTTTTACATGTGTTCCATCAACCCATCCAATTATTCCTGGAAATCCAAATTTATTATAAAATCCGAATTTGATGGATGATTTTGCTTATTTTTGGTTTCAGTAAATTTTATATACTCTCGACACAATTCCGTCTCAAATATTGACAATGTTTCGTAGCCAAACCTACCAAAAAATCGTTCCCCACGCCTTTTTGATAACTTCCTTCAGCAAGGAAGCGCAATGTTCCAGCCAATATTGGGTTTTACTGAATGTGAACTAATTGTAGGATTTAAATTATTGTCTAATTTATCTAGAACCGTTACAAAGGTTTCTTTCGAGAGCCTGAAATACTTAATGAATCTAACAAACCAAATAAAATTGATCATATTTTTTTTATTTCATATCATATTCATACATATATAGTTGTTATAACTTATACCTACGTTAAAATAGGTAAATCTAATGGATTCGCTTTATCCCTCAATTCTCTTCTTTTTATTCTAAGTAAATTCATTTCTTCCTTCTCATCAGACGATGTTTCGTAATATAAATCCAAAAACATTTTTTAATATCTATAAAATTTGAATTTAACTTCACTTAATTTCACTTTTCAAACAGAAAATTAAAATAAAAAATGTCAAAACATAAAAAAAAATAAATTTGACAGTTTTAACCAGCAATGCTGCCAGTTTTGCAAAATATTATCATTCGCTTCTCAGAATACCAAATGTGATACAATGTGATGCTCTACCGGTACGTAGCGAAAAAGTGATTCGCTTTTCAGAATAAGGCCCATTGCCTAGACATAATTTTTCTAATTCCATTTTCTTTAACCCTCTGTAGCCCAGGTTAAATTTAAAGATAGACACCTCGTACAGAACAATTTTTTTCCAACAACACTCAAAGTAATCACCCTTAAAAATATTTTTGCTTTAAGTTGGACCACCTTGTAGACCAAACGGCGAGAATGGGTTAATAAATTATTATTCCAATTTTATTTATTTTTTTCAAGGTTAAATTTCCAGAATTAAATTTTTAATTGTTTAATATTCCCTATTATAATAAAAACAAAAAAGAAATAATTTATTTTACTTTAAAAGTCTAAAATAAAAACAAAAACTTTTTTAAATATAAAAATTATTAACACCACAAAGCAGAGAAAGAGAAACAGGATTATCAAGGATAAGTTTCAATCAAAATCAAAATCGTAGAGTAAAATTTTTATACATACCCACTTATATACAAAAATATATATATTAGTTATATCTTATATACATAAATAATTATATAAAATTTTTGATATAATTATTAATTACGGCGTTCAGCAGGATTTTAGATTTTTGATTTGTGGTGTGGATGAGCTTAAACTAATTTGTACAAACAAAAAATATACCGCAAAATTTCATTAGTGTATCAAAGTTGAAAGAAAATGTAATAAAATCTATTAGAAAACCGTTTAGTTAGTTCAACTGATTTCATGATTATGATGTTTAATGTGGGGGTTGAAAATATTTTCATAAAAATCCTTTAACCCCCAAATCGTTGGGGTATTGAGACTAAAAATTGTTGATGAAAAATTGTAATAAAAAAATTTCTCAAATTAAAATTAAATATCTTTCATTATTTTTATTTATTTTTACTTCAAGGATATTTCTCTATAGCTAGGATAATAAAGTAGATGTAATATATTTATTTTTATGATTTACCGTAAGTCTAAATAATACCTATGTTTATTACGATGTGATTATTAAAAATTTTTTGTTTTTTTAAATAAAAAATTTTTTGATGCTTTTTATAACTTCTTTAAGGTTTTCTCTCAACTTTAAAAAAATTTCTAATCTAAAAATGAGAATTCTTTAACAGCCTATTTTTGTACAATTTTCCAACACTGTTAATATTTTCTAAAATTTCAAATAAAAATATATTCACATTTCCAAGTCACAGATTTTTTTTTAAAAGATAAGTTGAGATATTTTTTAAAATAATTCATTTTATTTTTTAGGTGAAGATATACGATTGGAATTTAGGCTTGGTGCACAACTATCCTTGTCAGGAAATGTTTTATTGATGAGAAAATTTTTCAGATTGGTCAACAATAAAACTTAAATGTTGATCTAAAGATTTTTGCCTTTTCTCTTCTAATTTAGTTTGATGTTTATATTCAACTAATTTTTCAATATTACTCCAGAACATTTTCACTTCACGTGCAATAAAAGCTGCTATGCGTTTTAAATGCAATTCTTAAGCTATTTCAGCTTTTTGGGCTGCATTTGCCTTATCTTGAAAATATTTTTGTACCATACGAGCGCATTTTTTTGCAACACAAAATCTGCAGCTATCCACACCATTTATTGAAGTAAATAATCTCAATGTGCTTTTGGTCTAGCAGGTTCTTGAATTTTAGACAAACGTTTTTCAGTCCATAAGCCTTCACGTTGTAGCTCTAATATTCTTTGCATAACTACATAAACTTCTTGTTTTGCTTTAACTGAAGATTCTTTTGAATTTCCATTATTATTTGATGTAATAACAGAGTTTGTTGCACCGATAATTGTAGTGCACCAACGAATTATTTGTAGTTAATATATTACCAGCGGAAACAGAAGTTTCATTATTTGGATTTTATTGCAACATTATTATTACCAGATACCTCTGGAATCAGCCGCTTACCACCTTGTTGTGACAGTTGAACAACAGCAGCAGGTAACTGAGTCGATAAGGCAATTGGTGTTGCTCCTACAGCAGGAATTTTTATTTCAGCTCCTTCCGGTAAATTGGAAGACCCCGATGACAATATTGATGATTGTGTTGCTGAAGTTGACAATGAAACTGATTTTACTATATTACTTTGCTGCAGTACAAGTTGCGAATTTAATTTATTATGTGAATCATCTCCCGTCAAACCTTCTAACTTCCCCGTCATCACCTTCCGTCAAACCTCCTTTTTTGGTAGCCCCGATTTACCATTACATTACATTACCATACCATTATATACATATCTTTCATTTCTGTGTTTGAGACACCTTTCTTCTTTCCAATTGAAAATTTGAATGTTTGGCTGATATTTCATTGTCAAATGAAGTTTTGGTTTGTCGTCCCGATGTATAGTACTTTCTGGTATGAACTCAAAAAATGGCAAATGCAATAAGTCGATTCGATGTATCCGGGCCTAACCGCGTAAAACATTCAAATACGCATGGTATTCGAATTTCATATGCGAATATGAAATGTATCCGTACCGCTAAATAAATACACAACACAAACTGCCATACGTGTCTAGTAAAAAAAGTGTTAATATTGGTACTTAAATGATGTTCGCATTACATCGACGGGCGGTCGTCGAGGCCGTTATCCAGATTGAAGTAAAAGCGAAACGAATGGGTCTCAAAATAAATGAGGATAAGACAAAATATATGTTGTCGACAAATAAAAAGACCTCTCAACATCATATTGGTCAAAACATCACTGTCGGCACATATAATTTCGAGGTAGTTCAGGAGTTTACCTACCTTGGAACCAGTGTTAATCCCACAAACGACATCAATGTGGAGGTACGACGAAGAATAACCCTTGCAAACCGTTGCTGCTTCGGTTTATCAAAACATCTCGGGTCAAAGCTCCTCTCTCGAAACACCAAAGTACAAATTTACAAAACGCTTATACTCCCGATTTTGCTTTACGGATCAGAATTATGGACACGAATGCCTAAGGCAAGTGAGCATGCACTTGGTGTCTTCGAGAAGAAAATTCTTCGTCGGATATATGGTCCTGAAAACGACGATGGGGTCTGGAGGAGAAGATATAATGCCGAACTCTATGAGCTGTACAATGAGGTGGACGTAGTCACAAAAATTAAAGTCAAGAGACTACAGTGGCTCGGACACCTAGAGCGGATGGACGAAAATGCTCCAGCCAAGAGAATCTTCGATTCCAGACCCGAAGGTACAAAACGTCGGGGCAGACCAAACCTTCGTTGGAGAGACGAAATATCGGCGGATTTAAAGCAATTTCGAATCTTCAACTGGAGAGAATCCGCCCGTGACCGGCAAAAATGGACGATGTTGATGAGTCAGGCCCAGGACCTACATGGTCTGTTGGCCACCTAAGTAAATAAGTAAGTAAGTATTACATCGATGCTAATTTCGTAATACAGAAACAGAGTACGTAATGTTTAAGATGCGAAAATAGTTTTGGGAAAGTAGTAGTAATACACGGTTAGGCTCGTAAAATGTTAAAATTAATAAGATGAGACCAAAATATAATTTATCTAAATTAATATCATTCAAAATATCATTGGGCATCTATCAGAGAAAACCCTTTTAATAAAATTTGATCAAACGTTAAGTTGTGTTGGTGCCTAACTTATGCATATTAATGCAGGAACAAAGGTTATTTTATAAATAATTTTTTTCGGATATTTTGAAGCTAGTCGCATCTCTTATATAATTTCGTACAAAGATAGAACGGTACTCGTATATGGTTTTGAAAAATGATATCGGCGTCTTGGGTCATCAATTGACTTTGAAAAAAAAAATATTGCAATCTTTAAACATTTTTCCGGGCTCCGGAGCATCAATACCACCAGTTACTGTCAATATATTTGGAAGAATTCAAAATATGACTAGCATTTTTAGTCAACGTCCTAAAGTTCTTATATAGAATTTACTCCATTATCTTATTCTAAATGAAAGACTCTGGCCTATTTTTAGATAACGCCAGAACTACAACTGAATTCCAGCTGTACTTCCTACCATCTTATCAATGCTAAATTCGATCGAAAATGCTTTTACGAAAATGAAAATGTTTGTAAGAAGTTCCTCAGGAGGGAGTAATGATTTGATTTGCTGCACGAAATTGGTTATGGAATATTTGTGACAAGAATTTCATCGGATTTCAATAACAATTGGCTTTTTTGATATGACAATGAAAATTCATTCAGTTTGCTGCATAAGAAAGCTAGATTAATACCAGATACAGATTAGTAGTACCAGTACGTATCAGTAAATATTTCTATATTTGGAATATAGTTCGATCGTTTGCTTTTTTTTATATATTATTTAATCTCCACATCAATGTGGGATCTAGAAATTACTCGTAAACTCTCTATATTTGATCAAAGTGCTAACAAGGCAGCGTCATTACAAAATGTGGCAATATTTTCTATGTGACGAAGATCAGATTATATCTTATATCAAACGCTTGGATAACGTCGCAAGATACGATAGAATATGATGTACGCTCTAGGTGAAATATTTTTAAATATTCAGTATAGTAAAAAACATTCCTAGAGTTTTTAATTTTTATTTTTTTAGAACATTAATATTTTCTCTACAATGATTTTTCTATTAGTTGGCTGGTTTTTAAGCGTGATGCGTACATAAGATATCTTTTTATCTTTTACCTCCTCTAAGCGACAACATTTCTGATTGCTAACTATCATCCTAGATGAACTGAAGTATTTCAGTAACATTTCCCTCTTATACGTTCAAGATATTTTCAACCGTAATAATTTTGTAGGATTTTTGCTCTTCTAATATTTATTGGACAGACCTAAAGTACATGTTCAGCTCCCATAGTTTCCACGAAACAGTTTTCAATTCCTTTCCGTATCTTCTACAAATTCTATCGTCCTTAAGTCTTATAGTCTTACAATAATTTCTCTTAGTAGAAAATACACATCAGTGAATATGCTATTTGGAAAGTCGTAGTTCTGCTCTATTTTTAGTAAATGGTCTCTTTGATATTTGGCTCTCATCAGATATTTTTCATTTTGATAGCTGCTTTGCAGTTTCTCCATTCATTTACATTGGCAATATTTGTTAAATTGATAAATATATTATGCTAAGCTTTATCTGTTTCTCTGCCTATACGTCGTAGAGGGAAAATGTAGGAAAATATTAATATTTTTTTCTTAAAACTTTGAATAAATTGAAATTTTTAATTATTTTTAATACTTATAAAGTAAAATCTGAAATCGTTTGTGAAGACAGAACTAATTTTGTTTTATTTATTTTTTTTAAATTTTAATCTTATATGCTGCCATGTTAAAAGTTATTTACTTAAATTTACATTACAAGTCACTTATCTGCATAACATGAAAATAACAGTAATAAGATAGAACATAATTGCTGTAATTGTGTAGAGTACAAAATATATGAATAAATGTATGTATATGTATGCATATTCGTATATATCACAACTGTAATCTAAAATGACGCAATTCAAAAATTGTATTTTTTGAGTTGAAATCGTATGTGGGTTATGGTTACACTGTATCATATAGCTCTAATAATATGACCTCTCTTAACTCAACTGTTTTCTGGCTTTTAGATATTTTTCCATGATTCAAATTCAATTGTTATATGTATTTGACATAAATGACACATTTTCAGTTGTAATATGTAGTGGGACTATACCGGGTGTTCCATAACATGCGTATCAGCTTTTGAAGAGGGGAAGGGGCCGTTATTTCAGAATCAAAAATATTTATTAACTAAATCGATTGGTGATATTTTCAAGTTATTATTTTTTGATGAAGAATCTGAATTTGCATAAAGTACTTCTTCCCATTTGAAAATCTCGTTTTCGGAAAAATTCCGGTCTAAAAAACCATTTCTGGTCCTTCCTGGAAGTTGAAAATATCACCAATTGATAGAGCATCCTCGATTTGGTTGATAATTTTTTTTAAATCTTAAAATAACGGCTCTCTTCCCTCTTAAAAAGCTGATACGCATGCTCTGAAACACCCGGTATAGAGAAGAATATTATGTGTGTTATTGCAATTAGTGCAAGAGTGCAATATTTTGAGTTGTGCCATTTTCAGCTGATAAAATAAAAGTTTGAACTAAAATAATACTAAAAATAAATTGTACTATTATTCAAGGTACGAATACAATTCTTGGTCTACTTTAAGTAGACTTGTTGCGTTTGGGTGTATTCAAGGTGAATTATGAATTAAATATTTATTTTGAGCTGTGACATTCTTGAGCTAGGTGATAGTGACTACTGTTGCTTCTGCAAAATTAATTAGCATTTAACTGAGTTTTTTTGATGTCACGACTCGTGTGATTTATTGTTGTAAGTTGTTTTAAGTGATCATTCTGCCTAGAAACTCAGTAACAGAAACACCCTGTACGATTGTGAAACTCGATAATTCTTATAATACTTTTTTTTTTTGTTAATTTCATTAAAATTATCTTAACAATTTTATTATAAATAAAATACAAGATATCAAAAGTATTAATTTTGATTTGAATGTGGGGCTTGTGAAAGAAAGAAAATCTAATAATTTCTTCTTCTAGAGATTTAATTTATTTGGCTAGTTGTTTGGAAATCTGCAACTTAGTTACAAAGAAGTGAATTTTTTTAGTCTGCGTGTCTGCCGAGTAATTAAAAGTTGATTTTGGAGTCTTGTATGTATGATATAATGTTGACTTGGATGTGATATGATGTTAACTTGGAGATGGAATCTTGAGATGGATCTTTACAATGAATCGCAGTACTTTTGACTGAAAACGTTCAATTATTTCTATGTTTGAGTTACTTGTAGTACCCCATAGCTCTAAACCGTATGTCCATATTGGTTTAAATATTAATTTGAATATTATTAATTTGCTGTAATTTGATAGCTTCAAATGAAAGGTCCCAGGTTCGATTTACGACGAAGGCAAAAAATGCTTTCTGGATTTTTCGACTTGGTTCAGTACCCTTTATCATTGGGATAAAATGAATGACAAATAGTTGAGAGTTTTGGTTATCACTAATAATAAAATGGAACTATGCTATTATAAAGTCCTATAAGCCAGTAGAGTGAGTTGCATTTTATTCTGAGTTGTCTGTTCTTTTGAACGTCGGTCTAAATACATGTCCAAGTACTTTAATAAATTCACCTGTAGCAGTAGTGAATCGTTTAATTTTACTGCAGGATAGATACCTTTACGATATGTAAAGTTAATGTTCGAAATTTAGCTATAGCTAATGTTGGGCGCATATACAAAGGTAGTATTTCTAAGTCTTCATTACAGTTTCGACAATGAGGCTTGAACTTGAATAAATAGCTTGATAGCGTGTGTATGGTAAGTGATATGATAAGTGACTCGTATTGGTTGATATTTTAGTACAGGACCTGGCTAAAAGTTGTTTTGTTAATGTTATAGGAGGACTATATTTTTTTCTAGAGTTGCATAGCAGGAAGTTAGATTGTGTCACTTATCGTTTCCTATGATAATACAAATGAATGCAGTTCTTGAGGCTTCTCACTGGACAATCAACGTCTTCCTCGAAGGACTCGTCAGGTTGAAATATTGGAAAATTAATATATTTTTTTTGTGGAAATAGAGATTAGTCTTATTTCGATTACATTGTTGCAGTTGATTATTCTAAAAACTTTTTGTACTTCATTTCCATTCGGTTTTAATTCTTTTTTTTTTGTTTTATATAAAATTTCCAACTATTTCACTTTTGTTGGTAACTTAGGTACTTTCATTGCTACCTTTGAGAACTCGCAACAGCAAAACTTTAAAACGCAGTGAATAAAATAAGATTACAAAACTAATGATGGTGTATAAAACTTATTGAACGCAAATCATGAATGAAGTTGGCCACTATTACCATCGCAATCAATAGCTGAATAGTACCATATTATATGTCAATACAGCAAATTATTTGGAAATTACGCTAGATGCTAAACTAAGGTGGAAGGATAGTATAGTATAAGAAAAATAACGAATAAATTAACATCAGAAACAAAAATTTCTACTGATCACTTGTGTGCAATTCAGAGCTGTTAGTTCAAAATAAAATTCTAGAATATAAATAAATATTAAAAGCTGTGTGGACGTATATGTGGTATTCAATTAAGGGGCTGTTCAAAGAAGATCAACATGGAAATGCCGCAAAAATGTCTAAATAAAGTGTTCTGGGCTATAGTTAATAATACACCATGGTACGTACGTAACACAGACCTCTACCGTAATTTACACATTAAAATAGTCACGGTCTTTGATACAAGAACAAAATTAAAACTTCTCAAATTAATTTTATTGTGATCAAAAATATTAAAATCGTCACAACTAAAAAATATTTTAAAAAACGGCCTAATGTTTTTTGATCATTAATTCTTAAAATGCATGTATTTAGTGTTCAGGTATTGTAAATAAATTTTTGAAGAGCTCGCAAATAGTTTTCCATTCACCTCGGAATGCATTTAGACCGAAGACTTGAATAGAGGAAATACATTGAAACAAAAATAACTGAAATAAAACTAAAAACCAACAAAATGAGTTTGCTCTTGAATAGAAAATAGTCTAAACTAACCTTGGAATACAAAGTACATCTATATAAAAGAATAATCAAGCCAATTTGGGCTTATGGATTACAATTATGGGGAACGGCAATGCTCTCTAATATAGAAAAAATAAAAAGAGCTCAATCCAAAATATGAAGAACCATACGGACTGCACCATGGGATGTAAATAATGCTACCCATACGAATATCACTACGATCGAAAGGAAGATACGACAAAGTTGGAAAATCATCCCAACATTCCCAACTCACTAGCAAAAAATATTTGACATAGGTCACCACCGATTAAAGAGAAAAAATGTGCTAAACTATAATGATCTAGATTTAAAATTTCAGGAACTGGCTGCTTGTTTAATCAAAATAAATTCTATTTGTATGTACTATTTCAAGTGATAGGAAATTTGAAATTAAATAATGAGGTGACAATTTGTAATAATTTTTTCAGCTGACATGTCATGTACTCTCTTACCCTATTTTTCTACTATCACCGTTAAAAGGTTGATACTACTAACTGTAGTAACCCCATCTGAACAATTGAATAACAAATTCCGATACAGTAAGATTGGTAAGGGAGAAATATGGGACAGATTTGGTTTTAAATGTTTATTATTTCTATATCAGCAAATAAAAAACGGTTAAATTTCATCGATAAATAAACATTGAAAACTAAAATTAATGAAAAATGTCATTTAACTTGACTATCTAACTTGAATTAGATTAGATTTTAGTTACGTTTGGATTTTGGCTCCGTATCACTGCAATCACAAATGCATTTTTATTGTGATTACCGTAACAATGTACTGAATCTCTAAGGATGGCTGATTAATTTTTTACCACTCAGAATATTCTTCAATAGCATATCAGGGTAAGTCCCATTGGTCGGGAAACTCTATTTCCAGATGACAAAATTTACTACGATGAATTTTCTGGCATATTGTTCTTAGAGCAAATATTCAATAGATTTTACTACTTTGTACATTAACCTATACTTTACATAGGAAATTTAGCTATAAAACTTGTTAGAGTAAACCGCACATTGGAAAGAGCGGGAACGCAGAATATTTCATGTAATATTAAAATCACTATACGAAAATATGTATAGTTACGTAAAATATATATACGGACGTTTGAATCTATCATATTCCTGACTGGAGTCACTGAATTTATAGTAAAAGTAAGTAGTTAAGAAAAAAATTTTAAAATGTCTAATAATCATAGTAATTCTTGGCAAAGCTTGATGTGATGTGAATAACTTTTTATACCAGTTTTTACAGCTTCTTTATAGCCTCCAAACTGTTTAGATTAGTTTTGTTTAAATGTTTATTTTTTCAGTATATTTTTTTTATACGCAAGCTGGTGGGAATCTTTAAAAAACACAATGAGCCCCGTAGCTTCTTACTCAGTAAACCACACACTTTCTATATTGCGATCTAGTCCTACAGGTCTAATGAACAATTTTTCTTGGCTTTATTTTATTTTTCAATGTAGACTACATCCAGTGATGTCTATCTAACTTTTTCTTTGACGTATTTATCCATAATCTTGAAGATCCATCGCATCAGCGACGAAAAACCAACCAGCTCTCCAAACAAATTTATAATTATGGAAGACTTGTGAAAAACCTCGTTTCGTTGGTTCTTCACAAATCCCGTAAAAACAAATCTATCTAAACGTGGGAGCGGGTCAATCTCCGATCAGCAGCGCGACGAGTCGTCAAGAATGTGGGTGATTATTGCTGCACTAACTCAAAAGGTTTTACTCTTTTAAGTCGTCTAGCCAGATACTTCTATTGTCCAGGAGCTCGACTACCTCCACATTTACATGGTGCTGAAGCTTTTTTTCGTGACTTCTTGAAAATTTCTGTATTTCCTTATCGACAGATTCTATTTGCAAATCTCTATGTAGGTCATAGTTTCTGATGAACCAGGGCTCGTTCACAATGTTTCTTAAGACCTTATTCTGGAACCTCTGAATAATATCTCTATTATTTTTTTTGCTGCATCCCCATTGGTGGATGCCATATGACCATACTGGTTTCAGTATTTGTTTATAGAGCAGAAGTTTGTTTTGTATTGTTAAGGTAGAATCTTATCTATGAGCCAGTTCATTTTTCTATAGTGGATTTTTTTTTTTTGTTTTCAGTATATAGGTTTAAATGTTATATTTCGATATTAACTAATCGGTAGGATGGTAAATAAATCTAATGATGTGGCAAGTACGGGTTATAATTCCGTGGGAGAGAAAATTCGTTTTTTGTACTATACGGTAAGCAGCGCAAGCAACCTTAAGTTAAATAGTAACAGTAGGTTAACTAAACAATTATGTATTTTGTGAAAATAATGATTCCAAGAAAAATAAACTAAAGCATAGTGTCAGCATTAAAATATTTGAGCCATTTCGAAGCTCTATATTTTCCAAAGGGAGTGAATAAATGATACGGCTACATTTCAATACAAGAAAGAGTAGTGTAGTAGTCCGAAGAAATGCTCTATAGTTTTGGTATTTGCTTGATTTTGACGATTTAATACTCACTTGGTTTAATTGTAATAGAATCGCATACATATTCAATGGATAGACAAACCAATAAAGATTTTGAAAATAGTTAGAAAATATTATTTATGATTTAATCCAATGTGTTCTACCGATTTTATTCTGGATTCTACTAGTTTATATGTCATTAGTAGAAGCCGTTCTTAGCGTTACTTAGTTTTTCCTAACATTTTTAAGATAGAATTAGGTGAGCCTAATAACGGCTTCTACCAGTAATATACAAGTATATTATATGAAATACAATATTTTTGTTTAAATATCCTAGGATTGGACAGATTATATAACATTTTTCATTGTGCTTTTTTTTCTTTGTACATATTCCAGGAAATGCTTCTTAACTCTTATAGTATTTGTTAAAATCAGATGTATTGTTAAAATTTATTTCATTTTCATTTTACAAGGTATTTAGAAAAATATTTTTCAGCAAATTCATTGAAATTGAAATAAAAAATTAAGTTATGGTAATATTTTAATTTATGATTGAAATTTGAATTAAAGAAAAAAAGTTATGCTTAAAAATAAATTCTGATGTTTAAGTATGAGCTAGAAAAATTTTGCAATAATGTTATTGAAATTAGGAGTTCTACGTAATAGATTAAAAATCTGAGTTCTTAAAATCAAAAAGTTTACTTTACATTTCTTAGTACATGCGTAATTCTACTATGAGTTGTATTAGGTAGGGTAGATATTATGGTAAGGTGGCTGTGTCCGATGTAAATGAAATTACTAGTTTATCATTTCTTTAATTCGATACCAGTTCTTGGCTAACTTTTAGAAAATAATATTTATATATTCTGCTTCTATTTCGCATATTCTGCACAAGTTGTTTTCGGTTAGACCCATTTTAGAAAGGTGTTTCTTTATTAGGCAGTGGCCTGATATTATCTCTGCCAATATACGTACCTGATTTCTATTAGCTTTAGATCTTAGAATCAATATATTCTTTTGTTCATTTAAGGGGTGGGCTTGCTTATCTTCATAATTTACGTTTTGTTTCTATATATTGTGAGACCTCATTATAATATTGAACAGTTTTTCTAATTCAGTTTCACTTGCATCAGTTCCCCTACCATTAAAAACCTTTACCGTTTACCGGGAAATATGACATTTTTTACGTTACCGTTTACCGCTACCGTTTACCGTTACCGTTTAAAATATTTACCACTTTACCGGTAATGCGGTTATTGTGGAAAATAAAAAAGAGCGAACAAACAAATAAAATGTGTAAAGCAAAACACTGTGACGATGACAACGACAAGTGTGTGTGTGCTGCTATACTACTCTTTTTTATTGAAAATAAAAAACTACCACCTACCAATTATGATCATATGGTAATTGAAAAGATAAACGAGCCAATTGAAACTGATATATATAAGCCTTACGCAGCGCGTCATCAAATATTTTCGATTATCGATTATGAGAAAGACCTGGAATTAAAAATAGATTTAAAGACGCGTTGGGATTCCATCGATTCCAGGAAAGAAAGATATTTATTAGTAAAAGAAGGAGTAAAAGAAGCTTTAGAATATTTTAATTCTATTCATTTGTTAGCTCAAATAAATGAGAAATATTTGATAAACATTCAAAAACATTTAGAGCCAATTTCGATTGCCGCAGAAGTCTTAGCAAGAAATAATGCTACACTATTTACCGCGGAAAGTGTAATTGAATTGTTATGTTCAACTTTGGAAAAAAATAGCGAATCATAAATATCCTCTAACTTCTTAGTTGGTTTGAAAATTGAAGTTGATAAAAGATGTAATATTAAATTATTGTCTCTCGTACAATACAAGCTTCATCCAAAAAATTTAAAAAGTTTGAAATGTTCACTTTGATTACTATTCAAAGTTATCTACAGAGTACAGTGGAATTTGGAAAAAAAATAATTGAAAGATTATTCAAAGCTGAGTAAACAGATTCAGATTCAGAAGAGAATGACGAACCCGAATTTTTAAATACTGACTTGAAATCTCAATTTCAAAAAGCTATTTGTACAGCTATGGTTTCCATTTCCAGTAAACCAGTAGGATTATCATCATTAGTCAACAAAAAGTTTTTATTTTTTGAAGTATCCGGGGAAAAAAGTCATAATCTCACACTGGTTTTCGAAGCTCTGCAAACCGCAAAACCAACATCTACAGACAACGAAAGAACATTCTCCATAGCGAGCCGAGTTTGCACTAAAATTAGAACTAAGTTATCGGATGAAAATTTGAATATTATCGTTTTATTTTCTTGAATGATTTTTTTTATTTGTTCGTTTATTGTCTGAAATAAACAGATTTTAATGTTTTTTTCCATGATTTTCTTTTAATTTTTATTTAAAAAGCTTATTACCGAAATTTACCGGTTTTTACCGGTAGAACGATTGAAAATTTACCATATACCGGTAATTGAGGAACTTGTATGTCTTTACGTAGAAGAATAGCTGATTATTAAAGCGAATTATTGCCATAGAAGCATGCCCGAATTAACCTCTTCGCAGGCCCTAGGCACTTTTACCTTTAACCCTATCGAATAGTTTTTTGCCAGTATCCCTAATGAAATCAGCTGTGGTTTATTTTTAAAATGCGTTAATTTAATTCCAAAGTGTTTTTGTTTAACAACACTTTATTTAAATAACAAAGTTTAGTTTCATTCCATATTGGGTTTATTTTATGAATGTTATTTTGTGAATATTATATTGGTGCCTTTATTTCGCTTTATAAATTTATTGCAATTGAACAACACGATGGAAAATATTTATTCGACATTATACGACATACTTTGGAACATTATAACATAAGTATTGAAAATTGCAGGTCCCAATCATATGATAACGCCAGTAATATGAGCGGCTTATATGCAGGTGTACAAGCTAGATTTAGAGAAATAAATAGTCTGACTGAATGGGTTCCATGTGCTGCTCATAGTCTTAATTTGGTAGGTTCAACTGCTGTGGAGTGTTGCTTGGTTGCAGTAAAGTTTTTTGGAATTTTACAAGCAATATACACTTTTTTTTGTGCTTCACCACAAAGATGGTCCAAATTTAAAGACAATATGAAAGAAAATACTTGTGTTGTTAAAAATTTATCAGAAACCAGATGGTCTGTTCGACATGATGCTACTAAGGCTCTATTTATGAATTATTCAGAAATTCAACAAGCATTGTTTGAAATAACTGAAAGTGAACGTCAACCTGCTGTGGCTGCGCACGAAGTGAAATCTTTAATAAAAAAGTTGAACAATTTTGAAACAGCATTGATGTGTGTTATTTGGAATGATTTATTACAAAATATTAATATTGTCAATAAAGCTCTGCATGAGACTGGCATATAATTATGCACTATTGTAAAATTATTTGATGCTCTCATAGCTTACTTTCATGATATTCGTTTAGATCTTCCGAATATAAAGAATATACACAACGTAAACGAACACGAAATAGATATTTTAGACAACACAGATCCTAGCTTGAGGCTAAGTGCAAGTGACAAATTTCGTATAGAATCTTTTTATATAATAGTAGATAGACTTATAATTGAAATGCGTAAGCGACTTGGAGCATATCAAATGTTATATGAAAGGTTTAATTTTTTTGGTGGACAGAAGTTTAACAAATAATGAAATAGTTTCGAAAGCAAACCAGTTAGTGCAAATATATTCTTCACGACGAGTTTTTATTATTTTCACGAATGTATGGGAATGAAAAATCAGTGAAGGAAATAATAATTGCACAAATAAATGATAAACTAGTTACCAGTTTTCCTAATGTAAATATTGTTTTAAGAATTTATTTATCGATATTTGGAACGAATGCGGAAGGGGAGCGGAGCTTTTCAAAGCTTAAAAGAATACAAAATTGCCTCCGATCAATTATGGGACAGGAACGATTATCATCTCTTACGCTTTTATCAATTTAAAGTGATTTAATGCGAGAAATTAGTTTCGATGATGTTATTGTCGAATTCGCCAATAAAAAATGTAGGAAGGTTAGTTTAGGTAATAATTAAATAAATTGTTTACTAAATTAATGATTTTTTTTTGGTTTTTTGAAAATAAATTTTGAATTATTTTGGATTAAGTGAAGTTTTTCTTTTCATGCTTTGGTTGAATATTTATTATATAAATTTTTCGTAAATAATAATATAGGCCATTTACAGTTCGTAAGGCCCTAGGCACTGTGTCTATTGTGCCTATGGGATAATGCGGGTGTGCATAGAAGGATAAGTGATAGAAGGCTTCGGTATATTCTAATTTCTAGAGATTTTTATTAAAATTTCAATACATACTCCTCTCAATTCAATGGTGTTGTTTAATATTATATATTATTCAAAAGAATAGTTGTTATTAATTATGTAGTTTAAAGTAAGAAAGTGTCAGGAACTGCTATCTGTCATTGATAGTACTATATGTATGGCCCATTTGATGTGGGACCATAAAGTTGCACTATAATACAACTGGATCATTAATTATTTAATTCTATTAGTAATTCTTAACAAATCTATAAGATATTAAAATATTCATCTTTGACATAATATAAAAGTTATTTAATTTAAAGGTTAATAATCACCTAAACGTAGTATTCGTTAGTATCAAATACTGACATTATTATCATTGCGGACAAGTCGCAGACTCTTTGTATGTTTACTAAGTAAACAATAAATTAATTATATTTAATTTTTGGACAAAAACTGGAAACATTCTTCATATTTTTCAAAATTCATGTCACAGTTTATACAGGCATAATCGCATATGATTTAACTTTGTTTTGATAAACAAAACACATTTTCAAGGTACTGTGAATGAAAATAATGAAAAGAAAAATCAAAATTTTATTAAAACCATTCCTTCCGTGTTAGATGTTGCAAAAAACATACATCATAATATATACATACATACATGCATATTTTATAAACTTATGCTTAAGTATAAAAATCGATTTTAATATTAAATCATTTTAATCCTAACTGAAAAGATATTTTGGAGAAAAAAAAAATGTATATATACACCTACTATTGCACTTCATTATACTTCTTCATTCTTTATACCTATAAGCACAGCCTATAGTCTCCAATCCTTATAATTTATTTTTGTAAACATTTTTATTCAAATTTATTCTCACAGCAAAACAAAACAAAAAGATGTATTTCATTTGTATTTTTACGATTTCCTTCCAGGTAAGATACACAACATAATCAAAAATCTTTTGAAAGGATAATTGATGAATGTGTGTGTATGGGTGTGTGTGGCCGTTTAAGTTTAAAATAACTTATGCTGCCACAATGTAATTTGTTCTTATTCGTAACATTATTATTATTATATTATGTTACGAATTATAGGAATTCATAAATATAAAAAAAATAATCTAGGGCGGGCATGTACGAGTACTTGAGAATGTGAAGGAAGAAGAATGAAAAGATAAATTAGAAAATCATATGACAGGACATTATATGTAATGTGGAATGTGTATTTGCCATCGGGTGAACATTTTTTTGCTATCAGAATGTTTAAAAAAAAAATCGTTTTTTTGATTGTCATCTTGGTTATGAAGGAAAACGACACACGAAATGTTGATTTGTATGAATTTGTTTTTCACAAAAAGATTTAATTTTTAAAAGTTTGTTTGGCCTATTCTGGCACAATTTATGATTTTAGATTACATATATATACATATATATATATATACTTGTATTCTAATTAATTTTAGTTATAATGTTGTTCTCTTATTGGCCAATGACAAATTGTCTGGCATTAAAAATTGTCGTTGAACAAGTCAAATAATGAAGTTTGAAATTTTAAATTTAGTTAGACCTTACTCAGTCGTATGTCTTTGCTATCTTATGTTATTATTTTTTAAATAGCTATCTTTTTTTTTTTTTTTTTTCTTTATTGAATTCATATTTATTTATCTTATAACTTAACAATAATACATTATTTACAATGTAACTTATAAAAAATAAATGTTGACCTCATTAACGCAAGTCTATGAAACCAATTAGGTGAAAATATGAAGTATATAGGACTTAGCATATAAATTTACAATGTAGAAAGCATATTCAAGATAACAATTTGAAAAACAAAAATATTACATTTTTTTTTTTTGATAAAGTAAAATCTTCGTAGTCCGGTTTAGGCATTACAGCTGCAACAAAGACAACAGCGAGAAGATCCTTAGAGACTGTTCTGAATATAACACTTTTTGAAATTCAAACAAAACGTACGGCAATGGATACACCAATACGTTTACGTTTAACAGGAAAGTGGAAGTTGACAAATAGGAAAACACCACATGAAAAAATAATGGATTTAAACAGCAAGCACAGAGGAAAGACAATGGAACTTGTACAACATTGTAGAACAATGTCCAGGCAGAAAAGTTAAGATAAAAATACCACGTATTGGAGAAAGTAAAATGTTCGACGTAGTATACGGTAATCATATATATACAGATGAAGCTAAGAATGGTGAAGACTGTGGAATAGGCATCAATTGTGAAGTCTCCCTTCTTAGAAACAAAAACAAAAATGAGCAAGAATGCCATGATTATTCAATGTGAATTCATTTAAATTAAAAGGGGAGCAGAAACCCTTCTAAATAGAGGTGTAAACGCAGAAAATATATTTTCTTTTGTTGCGATAACCAGCCATCAAAAAACAAAAACAGCAACGTCTATTTGCTGTAGAGAAACACTAAATTCCTTAGGAGTATATTGAATGAAGTTTTACTCTACTGGGTAGCCGGTCACTCTGGTGTAGAGGGAAACGTTAAAGCCGAAAAAATTTGCAAAAGAAGTTGCGTAGGTGCGTAGTTGTAGGATTAAAAATGCACGCCATGTAATAAATACAATGAAGTGGGAAAAAACTAGCCAACAGAATCTATGGAGAAGTTCAGAAGGTGTGATCCAGACGAAAACCTTCTGGAGAATACCATATGCGGAAAAGACGAAAGTCATTCTGGCGCTGAATAGAGCCGACTTAAAGCTAAATGTAGGCGTATGTACCGGGCACATCATGCTCAGAGGACACACGGCCAGAAGAGTCCTTATAGAAAACTATGCACTGGATAAGCAGAAGAGGTGGAAACGGTGCTTCACGTACTTTGTATATGCCCGCATATACGCAATGAACGAGGAGAGTAAACATCTTAGAAAGTTACTACTGGGAGGAATTTTGGAAGTAAAAAAGAAAAACCAGTAAAAATTGTTAGGTTCGTTAAAGGTATTAATTGGCTCAACGATGGAGTCTGCTGAGAGGTAGAGTTGGAATTGCTGAGTTAGTGTAGTAGTGAAAGTGCGTAGGATATAAAGCCACCGGTTGACGGTTCTTATTTCCACCCTATTAATCAACAAACCAAAGGGTCTTAAGATCTGAAGCATTTCGATCTTCTTGTATTGGTGGTACTCGGCCCATCACCTATCAGTTAGTTTTAGGTGTAGAAGTATTCTTTTGTAATATTTGTTTTAGTAATTTTTGTTATAATTTCGTAAATAGAGCAATTGTTTACATTATTTCTCAGAATAGGTCACGTATCAGGGGGCATTGAACAACTGTTGTTTGGAATCTTTCCTGGATATTATGAGCTACTGGCTATTCCCCATAATTCAATTTCATATGTCCATATGGGCATTACAATTGCTTTCAGATTACTCCCAATACGAGTAATCATTAGATTAATACCAAGTGCTAGCCATCCCATAAGTCAATTAATTCATATTTCTGAACTTGGTTCTGAGGAATTTTGTTGGGAGTGTGCTGTTTCAATGTTATTTTACTGATTTTCCGACCGATTTCATCTTGTGGTATCATGATATGTTTCAGTCAAACTCATCGGCTTCGCACCATTACAAAATAATTCGTCGTTCTTGTAATTTTTTAAGTAAAAAAATAAATGAATAAACAATATTTGAGGTATATACGACTACTAACATTTAGTTTTTTATATACATAGGTATTGATGTGATATTATCTGATGGATTTTTCGTTTAAAATTATTCTAAGAAAAAAAATTTATCGAGTTGGACTGATTGTCTTAAAAAATAATAATCATGCTATAAACACTGATCTATTTATGAATGCCTGAGGTAAAATGTGATTTTAAAATTACAATATAAACATTGTGAATAGTAAAGTATAACAAGAAGATAAACTAAACTAATAATAAAAGTATAAATGTTTGTAATTTATTTTCTGACTTTTGGTAAACAGTGCTAAATCGACCCATTGTTTTTATATGATTGTTAAATTTAAAGTTAAAATTTTACTACAAGACAATGAAATTTAATTAAATAAGTGCTATATACTATAATAAGAATAGTATATACTCATATATACATCTCTATTTATAATAAATATTTTCAATTCAAATAAATTCTGTTTTTGAAAAGTTAAAAATCAACATTGTTGTAAACAGAGTTGGGGTAAGAGTGAGGAGGTACTGAAAAACTTTCACAAAGATAAATAAAAATAATGATGAAGATATGATTTGGAAATTATAAATTGAACTTGAAAAGTCTTTTTATTACCTACTTGTTTACAATTTTAGAAAATTGTTTTTTATTTTTAAAATAATACAAAATATTTTCATTTTGTTTGGTTTTTTTTTTAATGGTACAATTACAACGGTATACTCATTCCATTTTTAATCTCTTACACAAGCCATAGTTGAATAAAGTTTCACGAAAAATTTCTGCTTTCGATACATTTCCGGTTAGTCTATGGTGTATGTTCAGTTGAAGCTACACTCTATCATTTTAGTAGAAAATTTGGACAGTGTGTATTGTCCCCAAATCACTTAAAATGAACATTCGAGCACACTATTCTCTAAACCTAATTGTTTTGTTCAAACTGTATCAACCCTCCAATTCATATTTCTATAGTTGGTGCTGCACCCCTTCCTTTCTCAAATGTGGTAATTATTCTTTTAAAGTTTATAAATTGTTAGGGTTTTAAAGTAACTTCATTTTTTTATTATCTCATTAATATCTGGTTTTTAAAACAGAATCATCAGTGTTGAATAGAGTGTAAAAAGATTGATTCTGTGGCTCATTTATATTTATCTGAATTTCTATTATAAATTTTGGTCTTTTATGCTCTAAATTTGTGCATATATTTTGGAAATAATATTTATAGCTTATGGTGTTACTGATACAAGATTGTAACATACAAAAGTTTGTGTGTGTATATTATTAAAGTCCAAAACTAAATAAACTTAAAAAGCAACTTCAAAACACGTTTATAAATTAGGAAGAGTTGAAATCAGACTCACTCAATAATTTTTTTAGTCTTCTAGGTTTGTTACATCCTTAGATTAGAGTCTGTACTCTATATCAAAGCAGCCGCAAGTGGGGTTTTTTTTATAAACAGCCAAAGCGTTAGTTATGAAAATACCTTTAGCACTTGCGTGACGCTTGGTTGGGATAGGATAGGATAGAATAAATTAGGAAGAAAAAAAGGGGGATAGATTAGTAATTGTAAGTTGTAGAATGAAGGTATAAATATTTTCTTTAAACTTTTGTAAATTGTAAATTGAATATGGAAACGTATTGGGAGGAATATGATTCCACATTCTTGAAGTGCAAACTATGAACGAACCTCCATAACCTACTTTATGCCCTCTTGGGATATCCACAGTGTAGGGGTGAGCAATTGCAGCTCCTCTTGTTTCGCGTTGGAATTGTTTCAGAGGAGAAAGCAGCGCTTTGATTTCTGCTGAGCATGGGTTCACACCTACGAAGTATCTATAAAACAGAGAAAGTGCTTCGACTAATTGTGATAACCCATATTTATTAGTTATTATGATAACCAGTGTCTGACTCATTAACGAAACCTGATTTTGTGATAATACTCAAGATATTTTTAATGAAATGCTTGGTAGCTCCCATTGTTCAGAGAAAGCTGTTTCCAAGTGACGAAGTCTGTTACGAGTTAGCCCTTCGCATTCAAAGAGCAGATGTTCAATAGATTCTTCCTGTTTTTCGCATATTCCGCACAAATTGTTACATTCTTAATCTATGATATGTTATTTTGTTATAACCAATGGGAATATAAATAAATTTGTATGATACGAAATACAATCAAAATGGACAAAATTGTAACTTGTTTTTAGTTCATAGTGATGAGCTGCAGAACCAGTAAGACTATAGTAAAATTAATTCACGGCTTCACGGTTTTGTACTTAACAATTTACAAATTAAGATATCCATTAAATACAGTTTGCATCTACATTAACACTTAAGTCACAATAATGGGAAATATGCTCATTACTTTATAACAACCATCAACGTTTGGATCTTATTCAAATTTACTGAAAGTTCTATTTTCAACTTAGGGTAAAAACCCTTAACTTGAATCTCTAAAACAAGAATATGTACAGGGCACACGGTACTAACGAAACATGCTGCAAAACTAGGGCTTCTGGAGAGTAATTTCTGTAAGGGGTACAGAAAAGAAGAGGAAACAGTGCTCCATGTACTCTGTACCATGTACTTGTCCAACGCAAAGAAGAATGAGGGCAAGAATGCTAGAAGGTTACTATTTGGAAAATTTCTCAGGGGTAAGATACAAAAAACCAAATGAAGTGCTTCGGTTCATGAAAGGTGATAGCTGGCTCAACAACGGTATCTGGTGTAAGCCAAAAGTGAAATCGTTGAGAGGGGTATAACGGATCGCAAGGCCCAACTCTCTAATGGTGAAGGTTGATTCTAGATCAGAAAAGAAAACTTTTATAAAACAACTGTAGAAATTAATGGGCCACTCGAGTTGTGATATCACAAAAGGGGCAAGCAATTCCACATTTAATGAGTAGAGCCAGTAATTTATTAAATAAATAATCGAAATATTGTAGATATTATAGTGTAAAATTGCAGTACCGTACTTAATTAAGCACGAAAAGGTGATTCTTAAATTAACTACTTAAATTACTGTCAAGAGCGTAAAAAAAAATTGCTAGATGTCTATCTAGAAGTTCATTTCACCATTTCTGAAGCAACTGAATTTTTTCAATCTTCTTTTTTAAAGCTGAGTCGGTTCAGAAATATTCAGAATTAACAATAACGTACCAATTATGAAATAACCCTTACAACAGTAAACAAAAATTTTGAAAAATATGTTAATAAATTTTATATAAATGAGCACAAAACATTGAAAATTCATTTGAAACGAGAGTAATGGAACGAGATGAGTACGATGACAACTTAAATGAATTATTTATTGTAGATCATCAGAAATTGGTTAAAAAAAGTTAAATTCGTGATCAAAATTTATAGAAGTATGTACACATCAGATAGAAGAAGTAAATAAGCTTATTGTGAATAATAGAATTATATATAGTGAGAGTGGTAGGAGTCATCTATTCAACGAATTGTCACAAATATAATATCTTGTTGTAAAGTTTAATTTTCTATTAAATTTTTTATGAATTTTTATTTATTTTTTGTTAATTAAATTTTTAATTTTTAATTAAAATTTTAAAAACCAAACTTTGTTCAAAACAAAAACATGGAAATTAAATCATTTGAAAATTCCTTATTTATTTTATGTTTGTTGGTGATGGTGGTGGTGGTGATGGGTGTAGCATATTATGTAAGTATATAATAAAAATAGATTGAATTATTGCCAGTTTTTGTTTTTTTATTTGTTGTTTTTATCATTTTTATTTTTATCTGTATTTCTTTTTTATTCACTTGTGTCACAGTTTGTCATTTTTGTTTTTCTTTTTTATATTGACAAGATAACAAAAAAAAAACAGAACTCGTGTCCTTGAATTTATGGTTAGTAAATTTTTTATTTAATGAATGTATGTATATGTGTACAATAATACATTATTATGATACTGGGGTCATAAGCTGACTAACTTTACGATGTTGTATTATTGAAGAAAACAAAAAAGAAAAATAATGGACCTAAATAAAAAAACGTTTTTATTCTTCTGGGTGATGCCTATTTACAATAATAGATGTTAGTGGTTCATGGTTCAATTTTAGATTATTTTATTCTAGATGTTTTACTTTATTTGCTCTTTTGCTGTTTTTTGATTTTTTTTTTATTTTACATGGCTTAGCAATTTGTTTATTATACTTTGTGTACTGTAAACTATACATAGATAATGTATATGTGCGGTATTGAGTTTCAATTCCTCGTCAGTGGAATGCATTGAGTAATAAATGACATTTACTCAAAATCAAAGAATATAGATCAAAGAATATAGTTTCTGCAGTTTGGCTTATAAATTTAAAATTTACGTTTGATTTGAATATTTATTTATTAATGGGTTCATAATTCCAAAAAGTGTAACGATTCGTTTTATTAAAATTTACAACTTATTTTTTGAATTGCATATCCTACAAAACTATCTTATTTCTACATTATACTAAATTGCTTGTGTAAATTTACTATTAATAGCTGCGGGATATTTTGTCCGTTAAGTTACAGAATGAAATTTGGTTTAAAAAAAATGTCTGAAGAAATCAAATAATCTGAATACCATTGGTAAACAAAGTAATTATTGAATATGCCAGAACTTTAAAGCGTTAATGCAGTACAACGAAGAAGCTTTGTGGCTTCCATGCTTCCAAAGAGAATTAAAATAGAGTAAAAAGGATATATAAAATGCATAGAGGATATTGTTAAAATTAGAATGTAAATTGAAAGCAAAGTCAAGAAGACGAAACAAAATTTCATTTGAAAAAATATAGTGGTTAATGCTTAATGTACAAAAGTGGCAGATAGTAACATAGAAGACAATTAACAATTGAAATATTTGATAGTTTGAAAAATATTCATTTAATATTTTCAAAATCACCAACAGGTATTACGGTTACAAAATCTTAGTTGAAATAATGAAATCACAGAATATATGATCTCATATTATAATCACCCTAAAAAATTTATTAATTCATAATTTGATTTGTTGTACCTTCCTTGATGTCAAGTAGGAGCTAATTTGCAAACGATAGGTTGTAAAGGCTCCAGATAGGCTGCTGAAGAGTTTTGAAGGTGGGCAATGCTCTTAACATACTTTAGCATAATATTTTTTGTTTTTATAAATTTTTAAGCTAAGTCTTAAATATTTAATGTTAATTAGCGTTTGGTTTTGATGAAATAAAGTTTTTTTTATTATTATTTAGCATCTTTTGGAAAGAAATAACACAAATACAATACTTAATCTTAACTGTAAAAGACAATCTATACTAACATTAAGAAATAAAATAAATAAAATTAAAATTTATACAATAAATTTTCTACGATTATTTGCAATATTTTTTGTTGGAATTGACATGCATCCGTTCACAAAAATGTTGAAATAAATATGCACCCTCTTTGTATTTCTCATGAAGACAATGTATTTTCTTCTTTAACTTTAGTCATCTACAATTGAAGAATGACGTATTATGGATGACGAATGAATGACGTCTTCACACAAATTGTTTTTGATATTTTCAGACATTGAATTTGTTTAATGCCTTATATTGTGGCTGAGACTCATAATTGAATACCGTATTTGGTATGGGCTTATTTAATTGTTTTGTAAAGAAAAAAACTTATTTTGAAGCGTGCGATACGATTTAGATTCAGTAAAAATATTTTTATAATATAATACTATTTATATAAATTGCTTTCAAAAAGCCTGCATGTTTTGGTTTACACAACAAACAATAATAATATTAGAGTAGAATAAGCAGTCTCTGAGTATTTATCTTATATATATATACACACACAATTTCCTTTTTACGAGTACATACTCTGATTGTGTGTGCTTGTATTGTACGTACTCTATTTAGGTATGTATTAGATATTCATTTTATTTGATTGAATTTTGTGTGGATCAAAATATTATTTTATGTTTGCATTTTGATGAAATAATTTTAATCGGTTATTAGCTCAGTTTATAATGTATGTTAAATTGAAAAATTAAAATCATTAATTTTTGTGTTGAAAGTTTGCTATTATTATTATAACTTTAAGTTGTAGTAAATAATAATAAACAATAATTTTTTTAATTGGAAAGTGGTACATATTTTGCCTGAATTCTTACAAAAATTCTGACTGTAGAATTTTAAGTTAACGACAATGGTTTTTATCCTGTACGGTCTTAAGTCGAATTTTTGTCCTTTTCTTAAAACGTTTTATCCCGAATAGGTTCCAGGCATCGAAATTTTAACCCTCCTAAATTATTTATAAAAACTTTAGTAAAAAAATCAAATAGGTTTGAATAGCCTAACTACAGCAGGTGCTTTGTCAGCATCACGATGTAGAAGGCGCGAAGGTTCGGCAGGTCTCTAGTATAATATAAATGGTTTTCATAAACAAACAATATTGGCAATAATGACAATATTGCATATGTAGATAGAACATAACAATCAGTTCTGTTGCTTTATTTTTATTTATAAAACAAAACTTCAAACGCAAAAAATTTAAATTTTAACCATCTCTGTAAAAAAAAAAAATTCTGCAGCATTTGGTTTTTGCAGTACGTGTTTAGGAAAGCCCTGGCCTATAGTATACTATGTAGTATGTATCTATAATTATAATTGACAAGCATTTAAGGACCTGCGCAGTAGACACCTTTTCATTTTATTTTGATTCTCCTTAATGAACTTCTAATATAATACATAAGTTGTATATAAAACAATACAAAATGCGCACACAGTTGAAATTTTTTTACTCATATGGGTTTATTATTCAGCAAATACAGTATGTATAGTGAGTTCTTAACAAACTAAAAAACAGAAACAAACAAATAAGTTATTCTAATTACTTGCAGTGAATATAATGTACATTGTATATATGTCAAATAAAAACAAATACATACATCTAAAATAAAAAATATAAAAACAACAAAAAAACAAATCACTTGAATTTTTCATTTTTATCTTTTTAAGTAACTGTTTCTAAATTTTTTTTATTTGTAGTAATAATATAGTTTTTATTAAAATTATTTATTATGTAGGTATATATATACCTCTTTAATGACAAAATTTTTTATTTTTACTAATTTTATCCACTAAATGCCACTTCTTACTATAGGGAATATATCGGAAACGAAGCAGTATAATGAGGGACGTGTATTTATATGTCCTAAATAAAACTTACTAACCACCAAACCTTTTATTAAACACGAGTGGTTTTATCGTGCGAAGTCAGTACGTAAATTACTGTTTTTTTTTTAAAACTTTAAATTTGACTTCAACTTTAAATATAATTACTCAACAGGGGCCCCTAGTATTCTTATAGTATACATTAAAGTATATGGAGACAGAATTTTGTATTTTTTTGCAATGTTAAATCAAGTGCATTCTAAGATAATTGGTTTTACCTGCTGGCCGAATTTGTATTTAATTCATTTTCACTGGAGGACAAATTTAATTCTTAAGAGAGGAAGTAAAGTGCATGTGCGGCAATGAATAGAAGATCATGCGATCATGTTTTTGATCATACTATGATTAAACTATTGCAGGATTTTATAAAAATAATTTAATATTGTTTTGATTTGTATTGGTGTTGTGAAAATAAAATTTTTTTCTACGTTTATAAAATGATTGAATTTATGGTGTTCCAAATTTATAATTTCAATATAATTATTATATTTACATAATATTAAATATTTATAATATTCCATAATATATGGTAATTTCTAATTAATTATAACAACCACAGGTCTTTAATTAACAACAATTATCTTTTAACCTGTAATTATTTGAGTACATATTGACATAATAGCTCTTTCATTACGTAATAAAAGGTACAGAAATTTGACAATAGATTCCTTGGAAACGAATAGAATTTGGTCAATAAATTAAATATTTTAAGATGAATAATAAAGATTTTTATGAATGCTTCATCTGAATGCTGATTTAAATTTATTTGAAATTCATTAAATTGATTTATAGTTTCCATATTCTTGTATTTGGTAATATCTATTATATTTTTCTTCTAATTTACACAAATTACACTAATCAAAACCAGTACCACCATTTGTGGTTTTTCACTATATATATACATATACGTATATATTCAATTATATATACATATATATATTTGTTGATTCTATTCTTCTATTCTAAAATAAAGAAATCATTGTCTACCTATATATTAGGGAAAATTTTTATATTTAGAATTTTCATTAATCTCTCGTTTTGTATAAAACCAAATAGAGTACGGTTTATTAGATAAGAAGCAGGTGAAAAACCAATGTGAACAATTTTAAACTGAAGATAATTATAATGGTTGGAGGAATGTGCATAAAGAATAAATTTTAAACAATTTATTTTCTGTTAAATTTTGTTCCTTCCTTTAAGAGCATTACAACAGCGCAATATGGCTCTCTGATTTATAATCCGTATCTAGAAAAAACAAAAAAAAAAATAACAAAAATATGGTAGATATTAAGATTTGATTACTATATTGTCAGTTTTTTTCAACCAAGAACGATACAAAAAAAATACATAAATGTTGGAGAAAAAAAAACAAAAAAGAAAAATTTAGAAAATTTTACTTTCAAGGATCAAGTTTTCAGTTACTTAAAAAAATAATGTATAACAAAATTAAAAAAATATAAATATGTGTACTAAAATTTATATATTTAAAAGATTATTACTCTCCGTATCTAAAATATTATTTAGGAAAATAATATTAGATGGCTTATAAATATATATATATATTTATTTATATATATATATATATTTTTTATATGTATATATTTATATTTTTTTTAAATTTAAATATATTTCTAAACTGATCGATTGAAATTTAGAGTGTTATTATTTGATTTAAAGAAACGTTGCCGAATTCATGAGTCGGGATTTTAATTAGAGGTACTTGTTACTTGATAAGCAAACATCTCCTACTAAATTTGTATTCATGCTATCCTAATTAGATCCTTATCAGAAAATATGTCCTTATCTTCATGTCATATTAACTAATTAACTTTTAGATACACATGTGTCAGACTAGTCTAGTCTAGTCAGACATTTTTTATAAACCGTCAAGGATTACGATTTAATCATTAGTATTTATTAGTTGGGATAGGGCCGTATATGAAGAAAGAAAAAACAAGAAAGCTATTGATATTATTTATATTTTTCTTGAAAAAGCTGATACGCATGCTTTGGAACACTCGTTATATACTTATTCTATTGGTTACCTACTTATTTAATGGAAGCTTCTATTTACAAACACTGAAAAAAGTAAACCAATAATTGAAAGGCCTACTGCGCGCAGACATTGAACCCAGTTAACTGTTATTCATTTTTATAAATTCTCTATTCACAAACAGTAATAAAAAATGTCTTAGGCCTCACCGTCACCAGATATTGATTACTTATTTCATAAAGCTTTTATTTATAAACAATAAAAAATTTAAGAAATATTTTAAATACCTACACTCTCCACATACTGAAATCGGCTACGGATCACTTAAATCTGGTAAAAATTTCAATAATTTTAGGCCGATTTCAATTTCATTTTTTTGCAGTAAAATATTGGAAACTTGAATAAACAATCAGATAATAAAATACTTAACAAATAACAATCTCTTATGCGATAGGCAATATGGATTTACAAAAAATTCTAACACCAGCGCGGCGTTATTTGATGTTGTTCCTGAAATTCAAGATTCAATCGGTAAAAAATAAAAACTTGGGCTAGTATTCTTTGATCTAATTAAGGCATTCGATGCAGTAGACCCGTAAAAGATTATTAAATACTCTATACTAATGTGGAATTACTGGCAAAACTTGAACTTATTACTTTGAAAACAGAAGACATCAATATACTGAATGGGATGTAGTTAAAAGCAAAATAACTATGAAGTAATTCAAAGAACTACATTATTCTCATGTTATAAAGGGTTTTCCAATAGGGATGATATGATTTTGAAGTGACGTTTCGGCCATTTGTAATATGCCATGATCTGTCATTTTTTTCCATTGAATTCAGTAATGTTTACAATTTCATCATGAACAGATATACGCAAAAACAACGTTTACAAATTATTCAGTTTTACTATCAAAAAAATCGTTCTCCAATTGCAACTTTTCGTGCCCTTTTGTCATTTTATAGTCGTAATTATCGTTATTTAAGTGTGCTCGCTATTCGTAGAATTGTTGAAAATTTTGAGCGTACATTTTCTTTGCATAATGTTCAAGTGCCAGTAAGACAAAAAACCACTCGAAGTAATGCAAATATGGCTGCCGGTGTTGCTGAAGACCGCAATTTGTCGATTCCAAGACATTCTCAAGATTTGGGACTGTCTCAAATCACAACCTGGCGGATTTTGAGAAAGAATTGAGAAAGAATTTGGGTTTGCATCCGTATAAAATTGTTCTCACTCAAGAACTGAAGCCATTGGACCATCGTAAACGTCGTGAATTTGATGATTTTGCCTTGGAACAACTTGAAAATGATAACGATTTTTTTAAGAAAATCATCTTCTCCGATGAGGCTTCATCTTCATCTGAGTGGTGCGGTAAATAAACAAAACTGTCGAAATAAACAAATCTAGTGCGAAGAAAATCCACAAATTATTCATGAAAAACCATTACATTTACTTAAATTGACAGTTTGGTGTGGTTTTTGGTCTGGTGGAATCATCGGTCCGTACTTCTTTCGAAATGAAGCTGGTAACATTGTTACTGTCAATGGAGAGTGGTATAGATCGATGATAACCAACTTTATGGCCGAAATTGGAAGAAGTTGATCTTGACAACATTTGGTTCCAACAAGACGAGGCTACGTGCCACACAACAAGTGCAACAATTGAATTATTGCGAGGAAAGTTTGGAGATTCGATTATTTCAAGAAATTGATATTGAATGGCCTCCAAGAAGTTGTGATTTAATTAGACTATTTCTTGTGGGGTCATTTGAAGTCATTGGTCTTTAGCAATAAACCAGACTCTCTTCAAGCATTGCAAGTCAATATTGAACGTGCTATTCATGACATACGACTGGATTTAGTGGAAAAAGTGCTCGAAAATTGGGTTAATCGAATTCGTTCCTGCAGAAGAAGTCGTGGCGGCCATTTGAATGACGTTTTATTTAGAACTTAATAGTATCGATTGTACTTCATATTTAATGAAAAACATTTGAATTTCCTATTAGAACAATTAGTGTATTTTTATTTAAAAAAGAAATCATATCACTCTTATTGGAAAACCCTATATATATAAGTGATTTTACAACAATCAAATTAAAAGGAAAAACCTGATAGTCATGGCTTATGATTTACAGACAATGCAGAACTGCAAAACATAATTGAAATAAATTTACTTATGATCAGGAAATGGATGTGTTTTCTACAATCTTTATTATAGCACATTGGCGTATGGAATAGGAATATGAAGAAATACATTTATAAAAAAAACATAACCTCACTGCAGAGAATACATACAAAATAAAGCCATATAGAAAATATTCATGCTAAATAGAAGAACAGCAACAAAATGAAATACACATGAAATTAAACATAAAATATTAAAAAACAATTACTTTTAGGTTTAAATTTAAATTTTTAATTTTGTGTGTTTTTTTTTCGATTATAGTTAAGTTATTGAATTAGAAATTGACTAGGGGCCCCTGTTGAGTAATTATATTTCAAGTTGAAGTCAAATTTAAAGTTTTAAAAAAAAACAATAATTTACGTACTGACATAGACTTTGCACGATATAGCAGAAACCACTCGTGTTTAATAAAAAGTTTTGTGGTTAGTAAGTTTTATTTAGGACACATAAATACACGTCCCTCATATACTGCTTCGTTTCCTATATATTCCCTATAGTAAGTGGCATTTAGCGGATAAAATTACTAAAAATAAAAAATTATTGTCATTAAAGAGGTATATATATACCCAAATAATTATTTTGTCATTAAAGAGGTATATATATACCTACATAATACATAATTTTAATAAAAACTATATTATTACTACAAATAACCAAAATTTAGAAACAGTTACTTAAAAAGATAAAAATGAAGAATTCAAGTGATTTTAGATGAATTTGTCTTTTTGTTTTTGTTTGGAATATGTACATACTGCATAATGTAAATTATAATAACTGATTTGTTTGCTTTTGTTTATTATTTTAATAAGTTCTCACATATGCATAATGTATTTGCTGAATAATAAAATCATATGAGTACAAAATTTTCAACTGTGTGCGCATGTTTGTTTTATATATACATCTTATATATTATATCAGAAGTTCATTACGGAGTAGGAGAATCGAAATAAAATGAAAAGGTGTCTACTGCGCAGGACCTTAAATGCTTGTCAATTATAATTATAGATTTCAGAATTATTATTTTATAGTTGGTAAGTTACGTTTTTATGTTATTTTTTTTACTTGAATTTTTATTGACTGTCTAAACTGTTGATATTTTTGCTTTGATTGTTTTTGATGTATAAAACTGATAATAAATTGTTTTAAATACTCCACACGAGCTCTAACAGCCCTTATGAGATCATGAATTAATAAATAAAATAAAAAAATAATGAAAAAAATAAAAAAATCTTAAGAAAAAAATAAAGGAGTAAAAAAGGGTCATATTTGGACAAAAAAAAAAAACAAAAAACAATTAAACAAAATGAACGAATTTTTAAACGTAGTTAAGCACCATTATTGCATTTGCAGTTATATTTTGAAGCACCATTGTTGCATTTGAAGTTATAAATTTAACAAAATTAAGAAATTTTCCTATACAAATCGAACCAAATGAAATATTAAAAATACAAAAAAAAAACTGAGATCTGTTGAGTATTAAATGAGTGTCATTGAAAATAATTCTTCTTGTCTCTGATTAATTCATAACAATAATTAATTAAAATTATTTTATTCCAGAATTTCGAAAATGAAAAAAAATATTTGTCTTTAACAAAAAAAAGAAAAACCTCAGTTTTCACTACATCTTCTGCGTTATATTTAAAATTTAATTCGAACACAAAAGAAAACAATACAGTCTGATGATTTTCTTTAATGATTTTAATTAAGTTAATTATAAAAACATCCTGAATAATATTTTGTTAAGAATATAAACCACAGAAAATCATTTTTTGTTCTCTTTACCCAAAATTCAATATTCATAAGAGTGGTGTGTACTCGTAGAAGATCAAAATTGTCATAACCTAGAATGCCTCACTTAATTAGTTACTCTCTGAATTTTTATTTGTTTTGGATTTTTTTACTCCAGAGATTTTTAATATGTCTTTTGAAAAATTATATGAAATAAAATGAAAGAAACAAAGAAAATTTACAACTTTCAACTTAGCTGATATAAAATTTAATTTAAATTATAAGCCATTGTTATTTTTTTTTTTTTTTGTTTTCATCATCATTATTGTACAGACCATTAAGGTGAACGTCATTCCATACCTTCATTTCTAGGCACGAGAAATCATTGAGCTTTTAAATATAATTTTTGAAGCCAATTTAGGCTCCTTTATGATTTCTATGAAAGTTAATGTTAAAAAAAAAGAAATAGCTGTAAAAAAAAACAACAAAAAAAGCAGACAAAATTAATTTAAATAATAAAGAAATTAAAATCTTATACTCATCATTTTTATAGAGATGTTCAAGGATATTCCCTATAGGAATAATAGCAATAATATAATAAAACGAACATTTTAAATAGGAAATACGAAAACAAAAAATATAATACAAATTAAAATTAAAATTAGAAATGAAAATAAAATTTCTAATTTAGAAATTTTAATGTAACTCATACCACCATCATCCAAACAGAAATATAACGTATTTTGAAGTTTAAATTGAAACATTTAGGAATTCCGTTTTATTATTTTAATTGTCATTAATTTCCCGTCACTGTGTACTATATACTAATGTACACAATGACATGTATATATATATACATACAGTAGAAAAATTATATTAAAGTAATTATCTTTCAGTATAGATAACATTATTATTATCATCATCATCATTATCAATTCTTCATGACTTTAATTTTTTTTTAATGGTGATATTATCGTATAATTGAAGGTGAGATTGACACATTACAAAAATCGTTGTAGAAAATGATATTTAATCAAAAATAGAATTTGGAAAAAGACAAAATGCAAATGTATGAACACAGACAAACAACAAAAATTTAATAAAAACACATTTCACAACAAGTTTTAAAACTTCTTTTGATCTTAATATCCGATTTGTAAAAAAAATTTTTTATTTATTACTAGCAAAATCAGCCGACACTCTCCGCGTTCAATGTATAAAAATAATTTCAATAGAATTTTTTTATGAACTGAATTAAATAAAAACTAGCTATTTCCGGTGTAACATTCACCGGTTCAGCATTAAAAAAATATATTTATTTCCTCTTCATTTTTTTGACATTGCTCAAGCATTTGATAATGTATAGCATGAAGAACTGCTGTACAAACTCAAACAATTCCTTCCACATAACTATTATTTATTCATACATTATCGAAATGTACTTTTTAGTATTAATACACAAACCAATGAAATTATGTCAGGCGTATCAAAGGGTAGCATCCTAGGTCCTGTTTTATACCTCATTTATACTGCGGACTTACCAACAACAAATGCGAGACAACCACCGCCACTTTTGCTATTGATACGGCCATATTGGCTTCGTATAATAATTCAGTACATTCTGATATTCTGCAACACAGAATAAATAAAATTTAGCAATGGTTAAAGAATTGGAGAATCAGAACGAATGGAGCAAAATCCACACATTTCACATTTAGTCTGAAGAGAAAAACTTGTCCGACAGTGATGCTAAATAACGAAGTAGTTCCACAAAACGAAACAGTCAAGTACCTGGTCATGCATTTGGGTAGAAGACTTACATAGAAAATCAATATTCAAAACAAAAGAAAACAACTTGGTTTGAAATTGAATAAAATGCATTCGATCATTCGCAACTCACCAATGTCGTGGGAAAATAAGCTTCTGATTTATGAAGCTATTTTGAGGCCGATATGGACTGCGGGTATCCAACTGTGGATAGTAGCCAGCAATTCTAATATTGAAATATTACAGCGACGTGCGTCATGGTTCGTAAATAACGATATTTTACATCCATCAAAACTTACAAATGAAAATTATAAAGGATTAAATCAAAAGTGCAAGCTGCACATACCAAACACGATTATATTCTCATTCAAATGCCCTAACAAACAACTTGTTCATCTCAAATGACGATAGTCGTATTAAGCGTCACAACATTCTGCAAATTTCCAATAGATACTGGATTGATTGATATAACTAGATTGTCATGGATGACTTACCATTGGGTATTTCATCCGCCAGTCATGTCATGTTTTTTTGCATATACAAATATCATAAAAACTACTGAATGTCTCCATTAGAGATGTACAGTTAACAAGGAAAATAATGGAAAAAAAAATTTCGTCTTCATTTAAATATTTTGTTTGTATGTTCTTGACAGTAACTTAATGTAGGTAGAATCGCCTTTTTGTGATACGTTATTACAAATTTATACTACAATACCTACCACGCTTTTCGATCATTTATCAAATTACTGACTTATCAACTCAAAATAAGTTTTCTATTTCCGCAAAACAATTACTTTTTCTTAGCACATCGTTCAACTTACTATATTTGTTACATAGAATATTTTGTTCTTTCCTTAATCCTTTCCGTGATCTTAACTCCGTGGAGTCATCCATTTACAACAGTTCATTCTATTTTAGAATTTTCTTTTGCATACGACGGAGATACCATATATGCGGCAATGAAGAAGATGGTAGTTTTTAATTTCAGTCTCAATTGAAGAAATATAGTCAATATTGCCATTGATATATTATCAATAATATCTTGCTTCTTCTGTTCTTTATTATAATTAGGATTTTTAGCATAGTGAATTTTTAAAGGTGGGAAGCCAAGATTTACAACTATGGCAACAACAGAAATATATTTTTTTTACTTGTCAATATTTTGTTTTACTAACATTCATTTGAACTTGAAGATGTGCCTGTTTTGGTCAATTAGAAACATTTCGAGGGGTGGTTAATTGAAAGACACAAACCAGGGAAATAGGTACTGTACATTTTGTAATAGGTACTTTATTTTTTAGGTAATTTTTATTGTTAAACAATACTTATAATTTGAAAAAGGTTGATATTTTATTGATTTTATAATGTTTTGCTGTTATTCAGATCAATCTTGTATTAAGGGCGTCTCACTAAGATTACGAACTCCACACTAGATAGTTGCACTTGGGTATTCTATTTGAGTATCAGAACCAGGGTTAAAAATATAATTTTCTTCGCAACAAATATTGTGCATGATGCAAGCTGCTACAATTGTTTTTATTGATTTCTTAATTTTTAGCTCAGAATTTTTAAATTAGTATGTCCATCTCATTTCCATCTCATTTTCGTTAGAATTTTAAATAATAGTTCTGGCAAAACTATGATGGTAATTAAACTTTTTTTCGTTGGCTGAAAGCGCTACATTACCCTATTTAAATGGCACTAAAACTTTTATAGAGTGTGTAGAGAGTTTGTAGTCGCTATCAACCAGCAAAAAGAAATCTAAAAGCAGTATCAAAATAAAGTATAATTCGTATAATTTGAAAGTAGTTTTATTAACCTTCTTGGGGAAAATTTGCCCGAATGTAAAAAGGATTATTTATCAAAAATCACTGATCATGCCCACTACCTGCAAACCATATGTTTAATAAAAGCTCAGTAATACTTAAATCATTTATTAAAATTATATACCAGTATAACCAGCAAAAATATTGATAAATTTTCCAAAGTGATCACTCACAACCTGTACATAGTTGAATGGAATAGCTCAGTTTTGTTGTGATATATAGATCGTGTAAACTTGATTGGCATCTTATTATCATCATCATTACATAATAGAGTTAGTTGTCAACATTTCACCTCTAAATTATTCAATCTATTCACCAAAAATGAGAGAAAATAAATCTCCACACCACGACCACGACCATAGCTACACCAGTACACAATCCTATTTCTACAAACTTCAAGAGAGTGCATAGCATAGCTAGCATATCAGTTTTATTTTCATCATTAAATGTAGGTAGGTAGTGTACTTAGGTATAGACAATGTAATGTGTACCGTAGTAAGTTTTAAACCATTATTGTTTTTTTTTTTTTTTATACCTATTCATTAATAGTGAAAAATATCAGTATATTTAAATCCCTGTTCTGTTAAAAACGTTAAATTTGGCTTTAACTTGAATTATAATTTATAAATAGGTGTTTCTAGTGTTAATATAACTGCCATCAATTGTACCTGCCCTTTTTAAAAAAGTATTTGATTTGCCTAAAAAAATAATTGTGGATGGATGGATGTTTATAGGTACACAATTTTTTGATTAATATTTCTAATATACAACCTTGTTTTGGCAAACCTGCTTCAATTTGTATTAATTCATTTTGTTTTGGAAGCTTAATATATTTTTAAATATTTTTTGACAAATAGTTCAAAATTCTTTTCACGATGTCAAACATAGTAGATATATGTAGGTATTCCAGAACACAATGATACATTTCTATAGCTAGATCCACTAACAAGCCAAATAAAAAAAAAAAATAAATTTCTAAATACACATTCCAGTCGTATGGTTTCGGCTCTACTTCATTGTACAGTCTGTTAAAAGAACGATAGGAAACTCTTATATATGTTCTTTGCATTTCACTACCATTTAACATATCCGTAGTAATGGCACCGTTATTTATATTTCTTATATAAAAAATATCCTTTTTGAATTTTTAAAAATTAGAGTATATTTTTTTATGTAAAAATTACTTACAGTATTCACCAAAATCTGTGTTGTAAGCTCATCAAAAAACATGTCCATATTATTTTGTATGATTTTATGGATCATATTATGTGGATATGATTTTTTATTATTCAACTTAATAGTACATTATGCCATAGGAAAATTAGAAAAGAAAGGCAGCATAACCAATATGACAACCCAAATAGTAGCACATGCAGATGACATAGTAATCATGACAAAAAATGACAGATATGCGGCAAAAGTACAACTAGGTCAAAAAAGTAGGCTTAAAAGTTAACACGCTGGGTGGCGCAGTAGGTAGAGCGCCTGCCTTTCAACCGAAACATCCCGAGTTCGATTCCCGATGAAGCAAAAAAAAAAAAAAATGCTTCATTAGTTTTTCGAGCTGGTCTAGTACCCTTTGTCATTGGGATATAATAAATGACAAAGAATAATTGAGAGTATATAATATAATCTGGTAACAAATTAAATAAAATGAAACTATTCTATTTAAGAAGGCTTAGTTCTTGACAATAGTAGTAGTTTTCCACATTTAATGAGTAGATAAGCGTAATTTGTTAAAATGTCACGATCACAACTGTCAAGATCATAAAAAAAAAAAAAAAAAAAAACGAAGACAAAACAAAATACCTAAAAATGTCAAGAAAAGAGCAAATAAGAAATGTACAGATACAGAATATACAGAATATAATAATCGGAAAGTACAATTTTGAAGGAGTTACAAGCTTTACATACCTCGGTGCAACAATAAGAAGTAATAATAGTATGCAATGTAATATTCATAACATATTTCAGGCCGGAAATAGATGCTACTATGCTAACAGAAAATTGCTTCAATCAAAACTAATAAAAAGAAAGGCCAAAATGACGATATATGTATAAAACTCTGATACGACACATATTTATGTATATGTGCGAGGTATGAACTGTGAATATGGCCGAGGAGAATAACATGCGCATATTTGGAAGAAAAATTCTCCGATAAATACTCAGTCCAAAAAGATATGTAGTGAGGATATTGTACGGTTTGCAAAGGCCCAAAGAGTAAGTAATATGGGCTGGTCATGTAAGTCGAGTGCACGAAAGTCGAAAACAAGCAGTAGTGCTGATAGTAGAAAGCCCGATAGTAGTCGTGGTAGAGCAAGACCTAGAAGCAGATGGGCAAACAACGTGAAAAACAATGCTCAAACCGTGCAAATCGATCGCAAATTGGAGACAAGCGACACAAGATCAACCTTTTTTTGTCACTTTTTAATTTTGATTTTCATTTTTACTACGGAACGAACTTTTCTTTTATTTGCTTTTTTATATATATTATTTTTTTAGTGCGATATCGATAGTGTACTTGGGATTACACTAAAATTTTTACTCAGTTAATTTAGTGCGATTACGTAGTATTTGGTCGACTGCATTCCTATATATCTAATCGACCAAAAGCAAAATGTTGAGAAAAGTGAATTTTTAAGTTGTGTGACGGAAATTTTGATTGGAAAAATTTAAAAATAATCAAACAAAATTTGAGTAATTTTTTAACATCTAACAAACATGGTCTTATAATATTTTAATATTTTGAAATATCAAAATAATATATTTAAAAAAAATATTAGTATGTATAGTGTAAAGCTATAGTGTAAAAGTATATATATGTGTTTGGACATTTGGGAATAAAAATGGTCTATTAGATATTTAGGAATACAAATTTGTATGACTTCTCAGTACATAAACTGTAGTTTGGAAAAATAGGCACAAGTTGATGGTCTAAAAAACAGCAAAATATGGATTGTTTGGATAAATCAGAAAAAAATATTTCGAAAACTATAAGAGATACGTTTATTTTGACTGTAAATTCGGATAGAGCATAGTCGAAAATGGTATAGTACATTGAAAAGTCAATTTCAGAAAAAATGGTCTTTTGGATACATATGAATGCAGCCGACGATTTAGTGAAAAGTGTAATAGGTTAGTGCTAGGGTCGGAAACTCCCTAAATATATAGTTTTGCTTTATGGGTTTAGAACTTGGATAATATGTTTGTCTATAAATTATTTATTTGAAAGATTAGTACTAAGATTAATATCTACTTTTTAATTTCTTTTTATTCTTTAATCGGTATTTTTTTGCGGTAATATTTTGAAAAAGTTTTTTATATAAATTTTTATGGTCCTGTCACTGCTTTTTGCTTTAATTCACCGAGGTGGAAAGTTTTACAGACATTATAGTGTATTGATATACTAGATAGATTCTGAAAAATATTCTAGAAGGTGCAATTCAAAATCTGTAGTAGGTTTGAATTTGTTTGAGTTGGTGCTTCAGTAACACGAGGATGCAATGCTTTTATTATTATTTTGGTAAAGATAGCATGGAACAATTTTAGTTGATTGAAATTTTGTAGAAATATTATTGAACCTCCTATTTCCAGATTTGGTTAGTAAAGAAAAAATTTCAAAAATTATATCAAATTCAACAAATTTAGAAATGTATTACTTATGGGTAGATAACAGCGTCGATGAATCAATCTATGTTCAATTTTTCTATACACATATTATGGTTTCTGGTTCTTTTTTCTATTGTGTATAGATTCTTAATTTTTAATTGTAGATATATTTCTATTTTTGTTCGTTGTATATTTAAATTTTATCCAATTGATGGCATATTATTACTACGACTTACCTGTTAATTTAAGTTAAATATTTTTTAAATTTAGTTTTTGATTATTGTTTTGTTTATCTTTTTTTATTCCAAGCATTTTTTTATTTTCTTTTAATATAATTTACATAAAATATTCCGTTGGGGGTAATAACTGAAATTATTTGAGTGGTGAAAAAATGGAGGTAATTTAAAATGAAATAAAAAAAAAAAAAAATGGTAACAATAAGTTGGGTATAAATATAATTTTCATATTTGTGTTTTCATTGTTTATACTTGTATAATGCGCCCTACTTCCCCCAAATTTTAATATAAAAATGTATGCAAATTAATAGAATCAAAGACAAGCGATGTGAGTTTGTAGGATTTACTTTGTTTGGTTTCAAATACATAAGGCTATAAGGAAATGAAATTTTCTTTTGAAGATATTTTTTTTCACACTATGTCCTTTCTTATTTAGTGCTGTTGTGTTGTGTGAGAAAGATAGATGGCAATGGAAGATTATTGCAAATTCATGATAATAAACATGTGGAATAGAAAAACAAAAGATGGAAAATAATTTAACGTCTGTTTAATGTATGATTTTGAAATAATAATGTAATTTAAGTAAATTTTTTCAAAATATAAAGTTGAAAAACTTTTTGAATTTAAAAAAGAAGTAAAATGAAAGAAAAAGTAAAAGAAAAAAAAAAATAAAATAATTTCATTATAAATGTTGTTTTGAAGAATTTTTTTTGTATATTATTTGAATTCAGATACTTGGTTTTTTACTTTTATTTATTTTGAAATTTGTTTTCTTAAAATTTGATATCACTGTTAAAAAACCCAATGATTCCAGAATGTAAGCAATGGCAGTTCATGATTTGATTTTTGTTTGATCAAAAATAATATTATCATATTATTATTCCTAGAAATATAAAAAAGAATAACGAAAATATAATTTTATACATATTTGTATTGTGGTCTCTCTATTACTTTATATAATTCTAAAAAACTTTGCGATTTTGCTTCGATCGAGGTAGTTGAAAAATTTACAATTGCCATCATTATAAAGAAGAGAAATTACTTTTGCAGTATAGATTAGCACACAAGGTTGAACAGCGGAGCGTTCTTACGTGACAAATGAAAAAAAAGAACTTGTAGAAGCAGTAAGTAGGGACTACTAACAGATGAAATATCAAAACTCTTTACAAGATTACAACTCTAATTGCGAAACTTAGTACTAACGAATATCAAACAATCTTTTGGGCATCATCAACTGTATGTGTGTAGATTGTTAGACGAACAATTCGTAAAACAAAATGTATCCATAAGCTCCTTTATAAGGCGTGGATCGTTTAGGGGTATCGATGTTGAAACCCCAAGTAAAAACGTCATAAAATCAAGCAGCAGGAGTAGAAGAAATACCTGTCAAGTTTCAAAGCTGATACAGATGCATCGGTTGATATTTTTTAGCTTTATTCCGGGCTATAGGGGAACAAGAACAATATCCAAGCGAATAGTAGGAAGAAATTATTGTTAAAATACCAAAGAAAGGTAGCCTAAATCAGTGCAATAAATGGAAAGATATCACACTACTCTCAGTTTTCTCCAAATTAATGGCTATAATAATAATCGAAAGGCTTAAAGGCAGAATAGAATCTACTCTCAAAAGATACTAAGCTGTTTTTCGCAGTGGTCATTCGTGTGGGGATCTCATCAAGACATTGCGTATATTTCCTGAACTATATACTGAATTGAATTGAATTGAAGCACCACTACATCTCATGTTTGTACATGTTGACAAAATTTTGATAGAGTAAATCGCGAATTTATTTGGGAATCACTTAGTAGAATAGGCATTCCAAAAAAGTTATAGGCAAATTAAAGAATCCTGCCAAGATTCAGTATGTTACGTCTTAGATGGAGGACAGTTGGTGATAAACTGTAGCAGGGAGTAAGGCAGGGCTGTATATTATCACCCATATTGTTGTTTTAGTAGTAATGGAGAAATTGATGACATAATGATTACTACTGTGGGTGTAAACTAGAATGGTTGTACAACGGTATCCAGTGGTGTCCCTTTGATTATCAAGTCACTTAGATTACGCCGATGATGTGTGTTTATTGTTACATAAGAATGGAGGTTTAAATATATGTTATGTGCCCAAAAATGTATAACACTGGAGAAAGTTGAAGCCTAAAAGTCAAGATACATAAAACCAAGATTATGCGCAACTCGCATATCACAACATCCGATCAAAGAAATACGAAGAAATACGAATCGAAAAGGTGAGTAAGTTTAATTATCTGGGCAGCATCGCATCATCAGATGGATTTGTCAATTTGGATATTGAAGCCCGTATCAGAAAGTTATGTTTAAACAACACTAAAATAAGAATCTTCAATTCGAATATAAAATCTGTTCTCTTGTACGCCTGCGATACATGGAAAGTTTGAGTCAACATCTCAAGAAAATTTCAAGTGTATATAAATTTATGCTTTCTGCTTTCTATTGGTTCTATTTCCAACAGAACACTGTGACAAAAAAACGAATAGAAACAAACAAATAGATGTGGATATCCGACAGAGTAAATTGCGTTGGATCGGGCATACTCTAAGGAAACCTAACAACAAGATCGCGAAATAATATTTGGAATGGAATCCTCAGGGTACACGTCGCATCAGAAAGCCGAGAAAAACATGGAGAACAACAGTCTTACCCAAAGGAAGTACCCAACAAAGAATGTGGCCACAATTGAAGAGGTTAACCGCAGATAAGAGATGATAAAAGGTCTTTGACTCCGCTATATGTCACACAGATGGGTTACAGGATATAGTGATGGTGATTAATTTTGCAACATAGACAAAACCAAATCTCCACTTTGTAAAACCTTTTCGTTAAATAATTATAGTATGAAACTAAATGTTTTTAAAAATTAAATAATATTTTCTCAATTGTTTGTGGGTTTTTACCTTTTATTTACTTTAATAAGTCTGTTAATATGAAACTCCACAAAGCATTTACGTAGGTAACTGTAAATATTATCACCTTTATAAATTTTTCTAAATAAATTCTTCAATTGTTCAACAAGTTATTGAAACCATAAAAAATAACCAAATAATATTTCGTAGTATTTTTCAATAAATTTAAACCCATTTATAAAATAAATTAGGTATTTATTGGCTTGAAATCTTTGTTAAATATTTTTGTTTTATTAATATTTAAGCTGCGTTCGCACTTAGAAAATATTTTTTGGGATTTAGTTGATATATAAATTTTTTCGCTCTTTCAATCTCTCTAATACATCTTTTTTACATTTTTTTGGTTTCTTAACAGACCATAGTATATGTTCTGAAGCTGACTCAACAACATTCTTAATTTCTGTCTTGGTTGACTTTTTTCAAATTGTTTCATGTCTGCTGATATTTGATCTACCCTACGGAGATGTGGTCGGCCCCGACATATTGTACTGTTGAGTTTGATCATCATTATCATCATTGTCCTGCAACCCCATCCGTGGGGCATAGGGCGGAGAAAGTTTGATAAAGTAGGTACACTCCTGAAGTACTTGAAAATTATGTGTGTCATTGTTGATTTTTTGACCAATATGGTGTTTTGCTTGTTAGCCATATATATTTTATTGTTTTTTCGCTATAATTGTAAATCCATTTGTTCCGTTATAATCTTCCGATAATGCCAATACAGTACCGGCCATGTTAACATCCGCTCGTCGCATTATTCTAGATTGAAGAAATCACATAATAGGCCTTTCGAAAATCACATGTTATATTCACTGCACTACACTGTTACATTCCACATTGTATTTCTAGACAATAGAATATTATATATTTATATGCTAATACTAATACAATAAATCATGTATTTAGTAGATTTTCAATTTTCGAACTGATATATTATTTATTTTCTGTAGTGAATAAGAGGTTGATTGTTAATAGCGATACACTATTCGCTGGGGGTGATGGGAAGATTAAAAAAGAACAAAAAATTGTATTGAAAGTAAAGAAGGATTTGTTCTGAATTCAAATCAAAAATTATAGAACTTTGAAATTTGTTTAACATTCTTATAGCTTTATATTAATCGAATAATTAGGGTAAGCGTAAAGCAAAAATAAGAATAGGGTTTCCAAGCTCATTTCAGTTATTTTTCAAAGTCATTTGTGAGAATATTTCAGGTTTCTTTGGTCGAAAGTTGTAATTTGATAAATCACTCAAATTCTCAGTGAAAGGGATATCGGTTAGCCGAAAACATGCTATATGATTTTTAATACAAATCGCATTTGAAGTCAATGTATAAAAATATGAATACAATAGTATCTATAATATGTTGTATAAAAGCATAAACGTACCTTAATATGCAATTTATATAACTCGTGTTCGATTAAGTGATGAATAATAATATGAGTTATAATAAAAAGGCAAAATATAAAAATAAATAAATAATTTTCAGAATATGTTTACAAAATAATTTTCGCAATAATATTACAAAATATTTTTTATTGTTATATTTCATAAAATTTCATAATAATTTTTCTAATTTTGGTTTTCTATTTAAATGAATTATTTTCTATTTTAATTCATGAGAAATCATTTCTGGTATTTACTGATGTAACTTAAATTCATCTAATCTTACAATAACTCTTCACAAAATAATTAAATTAGTGCTCAGATTGTACGAATTGATGTTTTTAAAGTGAAATTTTTTTTGTAGATTCATAATTGATTACACCTATTCAGTTTTTTTTATCTTACGATTAAATACGATATAGGTAGTGTGAATTGTCATTTACAAATGTTTTTATTAACATTTATCATAATAAATTGTAATTTGCAGATATTTGTAAGAGTGTAGTAGATCAGAAGAGTACAGTGATCTACCCTACAGTGTAAAAAGTATGCTAAAGCATAGAATTAGCCATAGCTTCAGGAATGATTGTGAAAATCGTAATGAGCAAAAAATTTTGTGTAGTTTTCAAAATTTGTGCTATACGTTTAAACAGCCCAAGCGGATTTTCTTTCAAAAATGTTATGATGTTTTTATTTACAAGTTATTGAACGATTATTGTTACCCTTTCAGATGGCGCACAGTACTGAGCTCAATGCATTTTTGAACTCAATACACAGCTTTTATCATAATTGTAAGATTTCTTAAGTTACTGTCAACAACATAAAAACTGTTTATAAGCAAATAGGTTTTAGGTAATGAACTCAATATGTTTTTGAACTCGCTACCCATATTTTATCATAATTCAAGGATTCCATACTGTCAAGAACATAAAAATTAATTCAGGTAAGTTTTTGCCATGAAAATTGAGGTATGAGCAAGTGAAATACTCCTAAATATTTTTCCTTGGTACAGGCAAAGAATATATAATAATAAGAAGTCTCATCTGGATATTTTTGAATTTTTTCGAGTTAGGTATGTTTCATTTTCTTATACGGCTTACGTATGGGCGGGTAAGAAAATGAAACGAAAATAAAAATTGAAGAGAACAAAAAAGAGTAATTATAATTTTGAAAACAAAATAGAAAAATTATACAACAGTATTCATTCAGTCCATCCATGTAGATTAGATATATTTCAATATTTTGTCAAATCAAAGGTTCAAAATAAAAAATATAAAAAAATTAAACACATACGTGAAGTTGGTATATTTTTAAATTTTCAGCAAAGCAATTTTTTTATTTTGCTTATTTTGTTTGTTTTTATTTATCAATCATGCATATATATGTAGGTATATCTCCTTACAAAGAAGCAATCTATCAAAAGTGGATTGTTGCGTGTTTCATTTCCTCAAAAAATAAAAATACCAAAATTGAATAAAATAAACAAAAAGATACTCCGTAAACAGTTCACGATTTGTAATGCATAACTAATAAATTTTATTCTTTTATTACTATTATTTATGTGATAAATTTTTATTCATTTTAAAAAAAATATAAGAAATATATTATATACTCTGTATGAGCTCCTTAGCTCATTTGAGAAACTTGAATTAATAAATAAATGAAATAAATAAAAATAAATATTTTTATAATTTTTTCTAGATTCTGTGATTTTATCATTGACTCTATTATTATGTGTTTAACTACGTACTTATTTTAATACATGTTTTTATTATTTAAGTATGTAGCTATATTATAATTATATTAGTGTATACTGTAAGGTATAATTATTTCATAGAAAGATGTAAAGATAGAAATAAATAAAAATAAGAATGTTGTTTTCACTGTTCTCGTCATCGTTTTTTCTCTTCCTTTTTCCTGTGTGGGTCTAATATGCGAACCCACAGTATAAAAATTTGTCTTCAAAAATTCATATGAGATGAGCCTTCTTACTATTTATATATACATATATATATATATACATATATAATTCATTTTTACATAAACTTGTCATTGGTGTTAATACTGTTAATACTATTGTTATGCAGTAGCTCTCAAATGCCCTTTGTTTAAGGGTTCACTAATATATAAAATAAATAAAAATTAAAAAAAAATTTTTGAACAATCGAATCAATTTAAATATAAATTAATAAAATTTATTATTCTTTAAAAAAATTTTTTAATAATTTGATGATACATACAGAATCATATCTAATATAGATTTAAAAATAACTTCTACATAATTATACTCAAAAGTAAACATCTTTAGCATAACATTATGATTTTATCAGTTTTCATCAATATTCTAATAATAAATTAAAAATAAAATGAATTCAATGAAAATTTATAATCAATAGTAATATTCAGAAAAACATTTTTGCTCCAAATCTATATGTACACAAATAAAGAACGTTTTTAAGAGTGGGAGAGATAAAGCGAAACAATTGATAAAAAAAAATTCAAATGAAAATAATTTTCTAAAATGATTTCATTTTAGTTCATTTTAAAATATTTTCATTTTACTAAAAGTATTTTACGTTCTGATGTACAACACAACACTGAATGATTTTATTATGCCTGTCTATTATTTGCCTAGATTTTAATTTCTTATTAAAAATTGTAGGTTGTAGGAAGATGAATTCAATGACGTTATTCAATTGTTTACAAAATTTCAATATAAATTCTTATAATATACAGTTTTGGTTTTTTCATATTATGCCAAGGTCATATGCATTTTTTTTTCTACTGATTTATGAATTCATAGCAACGTGCAGAGATTCATAGCAACAAAAATAATAATATTAAAAATGTTTAAATTCTTCTATATGTATTTAGCTTTAAAAATTTAACTTAAAATAACAAAAATTATAATTAATTAATTAATAGTTGAATTTTTAAAAATTATGAAATCTACCATATTATGTGAAACGAAATATTTTGATTTTGATTGAAATTCAAAAATTAACAGTTTTGATAGAGAAAATCATCATAATTGTGGTAAATGACTTATTAGTGAATATTATATTAACTGATCGATAGCATTCTAAAATAATATTTTAAAAATTAAATTTATTAGATTTGCAATAATAGGTATGTAGGTAAGACTACACTGCAAGGCAACGAAAATTTAAATTTTTTTTCTTCTTCACACCTTGTCTTTATCAGAGCATCACAGCTCTCTAATATGTATATTGTTTATTTCATTCTTCTAATGAAACTAATCTTACTCAATATAATATTACGGTACCTACCATCAAAGTTAAAATATTAATAATAATTTAAAGAATAGTGTTGCCGTATACACAATATTTTTCCAATTTGAAAGTACCAAAACCTCGTGTTATAAGTAGTTGCGTTTTATTTCCATTTAAATCACTTTGTGTCATGTTGAGTCAAGTTGCTATTGGTATTTTTCCTTTTTTGTTAGTTTGTCTATTTGAAATGAAAAAACACCTATAACGGACTTACATAATCATTATATTTAATCTGTTAATCTGAAAAAAGTATGGTACATCTGAACCATTTTAAAACCAATTATAATTATTATTTTTTTAAATTATTTAAAAAGAGACGTAGCCAAGCTAAATATTTAAAAAAAAATTTCTTTATTTACAAGTAGAAATTTCAATTTAAAATTTCACTTCATATATTAAATTGACTCAATATATACAAAAATTTTAATTTATCAAATTGCCGCAACTCACCAATAGGCAGTGTTGTTCCTTTACGTGTAATGTTTGATTGTCTACACTTTGAAGTAGACTTTATTGTAAACAAACTATTTACCGTAGACAATGTAAAATAGGCTGTATACAATAAAAACAATGTTAATTATGATGTATACAATAATTATTTATTCAAATTTTATTAAAAATATTCGGCCAACTGTAGGAAAACACTGTCATCAACTTGGCTTAATAAAGTATGTAAAAAATGTATTACATCAGCGAAGGCTATTATTAGTGAAGAAATCAATTTTATTTATTGATGGCTGGAAAAATTATTCCATCAATGCTAAAACGAATTTTCAATGTTGCATAAAGCTACCGGAGAGCAAGCTTTTTTGAAAGCTTGTGACTTAACAGGAGATTTTAAGGCAGTTGCGGAAATTGTCTGAAATTTTTGTGGATTCTGTTAATACTTTTCATACTTGATTCTTCTATTTAATAAAATTAAATTATTGGTTTAGTGTAATTAAATAAACCGTTTAAATAATTAATTTATTAGTATGCATATTTCGAATGATTAGAATGATCTTGGAATCTAATAATTTGTTTAATTTATTAATTATAAATACTACAGTATGTAAATGATATTTGAAATAAATGGATTAGTTTAATAATAATAATTTTAATAATAATATTGCATTCTACTGTTGTTTAGATGCTATTGTAACCGATAATGCCAGTGCCATATGGTTAAGTCTCTCAGAACTTCATTTTCAAATCAAATTTGATTCATGTGATACTAGATGGTGTTCATACCGAAATCCTAATAAATGTTTCATACCCAATTTATTATATATATATGAAATGCACGATAGTCGAATCAATTATGTAAGAAAATTTTCATGATAAATTCATGTTAAAGAAAATATAAAGCTTTTTGACCCCAAAATTTGTTCAGCTTCCAATTTTTTAAATCTTTGGCTATCTATAAAACTACCTACAAATTCTATTCAAATTATATTTAAAAAAAAATTTACAATCAAGCATTGATATTAAAAATAGTCTTTAACGGCTTTTTACTTATATCATTATGTACGGTAATAGTATACTAAGTAGTACTCTCATAGCCACAGTTAATGGAATGGTTTTCAACATACTTTTTTAAAAACTTATACGAAAATGGTTTTAAAAAATTATTCATTTTTTGGAATAAGGCTGCAATGTATTAAAGCCGATCTCTTGTGTTCATTTATCTAGTCAAAATCGATTGACTATTATTGAAAGGTCCAAAATGTTGCTGCATACATAAGAATTTATATCTAAGAATTTGATATTCAAGAAATTAAGTATCGTGAATGACTTGGATTGAATATTATACATTTTAAATTTAATATTTTTTTTTTGTTACATTTGACGTAAAGCTAAATGATTATTATTACTTATAAACATGTCTACGCAATGAACTACGTCTATAAAATATTGTCATGTCTACGTCTATAAAATATTGTCGACGTGTAGAAATTAACGTAGAAAATAATCTATATAATGTAGTTTACGTCGAAAAACACTGCCCATCGCCAGAGTTAAATTTAATTTTTTTTAAATAAATTATTACGTCTACGGTTGTTGTCTAAGATAAATCAATAAAAAATTGTATATAGGACCAAGTGTGTAAATTGGAATGATGAAATCAATTTATAATTTGAGTACGATTTTTATCAAATTTTCATCGATTTTCAAGGAGCGGGCAAATACTAGTATATATTTAATTATATATTTATTATATTATATTATATATATGTATAAGTTAATAAATAAATAACGAAATAAGTAAATTCTATATGTAGCGTTTTATTTTTGTTCTTATTTCTTCGAATCCTTTAATTCTATTGAGGCTAATTCTTATTTTTTTTGTTAATTTTTTTCTTAAAATTGAATGAAATTTTTGGCATATTCAAGTTAGATTTCAAGGTGTTATATATAATATCAAGGGAGCTCTATAAGGTATAGATTACTTCGTTTTGAATTTAAATTTATGATTTTTATTTCATCAAATTAACCTATTTGTTTTTTCTGATATTGAAATGGTAAATGTATAAGCTAAAAACATGGCAGGTTTGTTTTTCATGACCCACTAATATATTTCATTTTCATTTATCCTATTATTATGACTATAATGGTGTTGGTTAATCAAATCGTTAGAAAGATTGCTATGATTAACAGAATGTGCAAAGTTAAAAAGTAGGATAATTGGATGATATTTATCTTAAATGCTGGAACCATTTTCAGTTTTTAATTTGATATTTTATGTTTGTTTCGACCACCTCAATAATTATTTAACCATTCAATATTCCTAATTATGATTAAATAAATATTAGTTGCGTGTGTTAAAATTTCTGTTGTACCTTTTTCTTCCTTTTCCAGTTATCTTTAGATATAAAATTACCAGTTGTCGATTTCAATACCCTGAACTTTAAATTCAATCTAGTACATTTATTTTTCCATATTCTATTTTTGATTGAGGGCAAGTTTAATTGTTGAAATTCCGTTTTGTTATTGAAGAACTTTGTTACTTTTAATTAAGTTGAATACCAGAGATATTTTTAAATTTTCAAAGAGTTCTAAACGATTTGATGAAAGTAAAATTTACATTCAGTGGTATCATAAATAAGTTGGCTTACTTATAATGTAGGTTATTTATAACGTTACTTTAACCAACTTTTGCAGTTACCCAAACATAATAAATTAACATAATTTATTGTAAAATTAAATTTCAAGAATTCTATATGACCTACATTTAACTCCTACATTTATTTTTTTAGAACAGTTTATTTACCTAAATTTTTTCTCTGGAAATATTTTTTTTTTTTGTTGAGTAAATCTAAAATTTGTAAATTTATTCCTGAAATTATGTTTGTGGTTTAATTTTTTTTTTCTAAAGAAAATTTCATGTTTATTGACCCAAAAAAAGTAATTTTGAGAAAAATGTCTTAAAAAGAAAATCCTAATTTCGATTATACCCCCTTTGGGAAATTTTATTGTATTCTTTTATTGTTACACAATTATTGTTTATTGTATGAAAGGACATTGCATTCTGAATTCACAATTTTCAATATCAATTTTGTTTGTTTTTGTTTTTGACAAATCAAATCATAAAAGTTGAACTTGTATTTAGTTGTGAAATTCCAATAATATAAATTAAGGGGTTTTAATATTGAAAATATATGTTCAGCATAATTTTAAATTCTTCAATGATGAGGGTGTTGGACTATTTCAAATAATCAATTTATTAAAAACAGGTGATAAGAAAATATTATTGGACACCTTGGGTTAAGTAAAATTTTAATATTAAATGTTTTATTTTGGCCTTGTTTAAAAGACTTAAAATTTCAAAGGCGTTAAAGTTTGACAAATTAAAATTTTTCTTATTTAGAAATAAGATATTAATAAATATATTTTCATTTTCTATGTTTTCTGTTTGAAGCGGATGTCCTCACCGCTTTAGGTTCTACTCGCGGCCATTGTTTTAAAATTGTTTTTCAAATTAATTTAAAAGAATAATAATTGAATTTTTTTTTCCAATTCAAAAATCCATGCACTGACCAGGATTCGAACAGGTGTCTAACTTTCTTTATTGCAAAATATATAAATATTTTGGAAGCAAAATACTTCCTTCGCAGTACTTGTGAAAGATACTGTACTAGTTGTTTTACAAATGAACTACAGTTTAAGTATATATAATTTTGTAGTTCATAAATTTAAATTTAATTATTTTCTATTATGATTATCTTCTTCTTCTGCTGCATATCGACTACCGGATGTCTGCGATTACATTTCTGAAGCTCTCTCTATATCCAGCGCTGCGTGCATTAGTTCTCCCATAGTCCCATACCTTTTGTATTCTGCCAACACGTTTTCTGCCTTCAATTTTACCTTGCAGAATCAGTTGTAGAATATGATATTTGTCATTTTGCATTATGTGACCCAGATAAGTTGATTTTCTACGTTATTTAATAACAACTCACGATCTCTACCTTTTCTACTTAGAACCTCAGTATTGTTCCCTCGATCTACCCATCATATCTTCAGTATACCCGCATTTTAAATGCTTCCAGCTTATTCATGGTCGTTATTTTAAGTGTCCACGCTTCCATAAAATAAAGGAGTATCGACCACATGTAGCATTTAACGAACCGGAGATTGATATCACGTTTACATAGAACTGTTTGACTTTATCGAACTTAATCACTTCTGGTTAATAGTCAGGTGGCATAACCACTTACTATACCATATAGGTCGGCTTATTAGTTTTCTTCCAAATTTCGTACATATCGAAAATAAAAACATAAAGGATACTAAAGTTAGAAGTATTTATGTAGTGAAAACATCAACGCCGGTTTTACATGTAAGTATTAAACATTTTATATAACCAAAAATCAAAAACATTTTTTCAATTCATAAAAATAATTTATATATGAAGTCTTAGCAATCCCCGACGGTTGTGTAGCAACAGTTATGAAGCTAGCAATTGTAGAATACTTGTAGCTGAATGTATACTACTTGTAACTGAGTCTAAAGACCAAGACAATTTTACAGAAACTTAAGAAATATTAAGAAATCAAATGGAAAGCACGTTAGGTCTATTATACTTATCGGTAATCTATCGAAGATTCGTTATAAAGCCAAGTGGATCCAAAATTTTTTTTGATGCATAACTAAAATACTATGTGTGGACCTTTTATACCGATTAGTACGTTTGGTTAGGATGGGGAAGCAAAATTAGGAAAGGAGGAAGGTATAAGGGAAGGAGGACAATTACGAACGAAGGTGTTAATGTTGGTCTTTAATTTATGTAGGACTTAAATATAGAATTTATCATATTTGGGGAACACACACACAATGGAATTGGTCCCACATGAATGTTGGAATGTTGAGGTTATAAACGAATTTCCATAACTTGTCTTCTGGGAATTTCTACGGTGTAGGGACGAGCACATGCTGCCCTTTTTTTTACGGAGCAAGCGCTGAAGTAAAGGTAATATGTATTTATTTTCCACTGAGCATGTGCCGATGCCTACGAGATATATATAAAAAAGTTAGAGAACTCCGATTATACAACGATGTCCAAGAAGGGCAAGATGAGCAGTGACACTTGGGTCATTGATTAGATGAATAGTCCGTTTTTGAACTTTATCCAAATATTTTAACGCATTACTAGAAACGCCAGCCCCATAGGTGAGAATTGTACTCCATTTTAGATCGTATGAAACCTTTATAGATTTTCAACAGGTCATTGGAGGAGATGTAAGTGTTACAACAGCTGAGAAAACCCAAACATTTGGCTGCGTTTTTTTCAACATCGAATATATGATCATTCCAGATAAATTTTCGATTTAAGTGCATTTCAAATCGCTGAAGTTAATTCTGAAACAAAAGAGTATATGATCAAAAATGGAAATTTCTCTGGACATTGTACAGATCTTAGTTTTAGTAGTGTTAAACTCGATTGTGTTTTAAACCCCAATTAGTTATTGTGACGAAATCATGACTGATGGAATAATGTCTCTTTTGGTTGATACAGCGATAGATGTAGCTTCAAATTTTTTATCTCTACTAGATTGCTGTCTACTAGAGTGCTGTCGTCTGCAAAACTGTGGATTGGATTTAAAGGGGTTTGGAGCAAATTATTTATAAATATAAGGATTAGTCTAGGTGAGAGAACTGATGCTTGAGGAATGCCAGCGTTTATTTAATATTGATCAGACTTTAAATTCATTAACTAAGACTTGAATTGTACTATTCGAAAGGAAACAATTCATTTAAGAGAAGTGGAACCTAGATCTATAGCTGTTGTTAATAGTGCATTATGACATGTTGTTAATAGTGCATTATGCCATATTCAATCGAAAGTTTTAGTATCTAGAGCCACAATCACCCGAATACAGTCTACAAAGATGTGACTGAGGTATACTTCTTTTCGCTACCCCTTTAAATAATTAAAATTTAATAAAATACGTACTGATAAATTTCAATCAAATGTTCAGTCAGTAAATGCCCTTAAAAACTTTAATAAGTTCAATGTAATTTTTTATTTTACAAGTAAGTCAAAGATAATTTGGATTAAAACAAATAATATGTCTGTTGAAATTGTACTTTACTTTTTTGTTTTATAACAAATGTACATTTAATTTTGAATTTGGAAATTTTTTTTTACTGAATTTAATTTACACATTTTTGTTATTTAATTTTAAATTATCGCCCAATGTCCAGTTCAATTCAATTAAAAACTTTTCAATCAAAATAATTTTCCAAATATTCTAATACTGATGCTATTTATTCCATTTATCAAATAGAATCGGTATTCTGTATTGTATTGGGAATGCTACAAATCAAATTTATCAGAAATGTTATTATAATACAGGGTGGTATGAGCATACATATGTATACATATTATATGTATACATAAAAATTGTAAATGAATTAATTTGAATCAAATTTTCCTGCTTTTAAATTTATTAATTCTAAAATTTTTATAATTGAATTAATTACAAAAGAGAAAATGCATTTTGAATGTAAATGTAAATACGAATTTTAATTATATTATTTTACATGAAATTGAAATTTTAATTTATTAAAATAGAAAATAAAAAATGAATTTCGATTAGAATAGAAAAAACAATAGAAATAAATTGAAACTAGTAGTTTGAATGTGTGTTTTAATTTTCTTTCCTAATAATTGCAACATTTTGTTTAATACCTAGTGGAAAATGGGTGGAAATAACCCCAATAATTTTAATCTTATCGTTAATACGTGCAACCGTTACTATTCAGTTATCAACAAAAATCGTTATCTTTTTCTAAAGAATTTAGGAAGATTATAAAGAAGAATGATTAGAGACGATCCTAAATAGAGGATGCAGAACGTGGATTGGCTTCAGGCTTTGAATTATATACAAAACAAGATTGTTATCTGTATGGCGTATTATAATAGCGTAGGTGTAGGTAATGAAGTGGAGATGAGATACTGGGGTACTGAATGTAGATATAAAAGATGTTATATAGAAGTTGTTATATTAGTTATACTATTCGTTGCAATGCAAAAGTGCAAAAGTTCAAAGTGTGTAGTGCAAAATTTTTTAAGGGTAAGGTAAGAATAATTATTTTGCTGCGGCACAGGATAGTAATTGTATCACTGCTAGTTTTGTAGTAGTTGTATGCAGCCACCTCCATTATCACATATTGAATTATAGGTATTTTAGAGTTAACAGGTGGTACGGAATGTGATTTTTCCGATTTATCTATCAATAAAACAATTCTATTCAGGTTTAACTATTGGATATAAGCTACCCGGGTAAAGTTTGAAAATTTAATTATTTATTGAAGGGGCTTAAGACATTATGAGAGGATTGAGATGTAACATTTAAGGATTGGTTTCATTGTGACCTAAAAGTATAATTTGTGTGATTCGTGTTGTTTTTGTGTACGGGGGACCGATGTGTTGATAGTTAATGTTGATAAAATAATGTTGAAATTTTGTATCCTTTTGTATATTTTCATGATTTTTAAAATTTTTGTTCTTCCAATAGACTTCTTTGCACCTTTATCCTCGCAAGTGTTGTGTTTAAAAATAGTTTACATATTCTAGCAGTGAAAATAGTCGAATATTTTCCTTTTAATTTTACTGATATGCTTACCATACAGATACTCTAACGCTGGAAAACAAGTTTTTACATATTCTGTTTATTCATTTTCAGATGTTTGTATTTCATTTTGCTGTATTTTTTTTCCTCATCGATCTGTTTTAAATTTGTTTATAAATAAAATGTTTCTAAATGACTCTGCATGTTACTGAACTTGTGTTTGAGAAGACAGATTTCATCTCGACTAACATTGTCATTTTCTATTTCTTCATTGGTCGGATATTAGATAATCCTGATTGTTTCGAAGTGGTGTTATTTCTATAATATCAATTTAAGATTCAGTATTTAATAATGGGTTATTGTTATTGTCTCAGATGGGATGGACTGCGTTGCATTTTCATTTACTAAATCTGTTTATTTTATTGGTGATAACTAATATAAAATTTCTTTAATTTTTTTCTTGATTATATTTCAATTTACAACAGAAATAGTTTTAGTTGTTTTAATTGTTTCTTATGGTTTGATTGTTTTGCAGCTTGTGAAGGTTGAAATTTTAAATAGAAGGGATTTTAATTTTCAGATTATATCCATAGTAAGCATAATTCATGATCTGGTTATATGTTGTTCTTAAATAAAGATTTTTCTATACAAGCATTGCAACAAACAGTTTAATGATGATGAAGCACAACTTTAGATTGATTTTAGTTAATCACTAAATATGTAGAAACTGTGTTAAACAGAAAAAAGTAGCCGAAGATACCAGCAAAAAATTACCAGCAAAAAATTTAAAAGAAAAATAAAAATCTACTAGGTCATTATTTCCGTAAGAGCAATCTGATCGTTGGTAACCTTAGAATTCGATAATTTTTGTGCATTCATAATATAGAGTAAATTGAATTGACCAATTTAAATATAAAACATCCTGTGGCAAGACAATGCGAGTACGTATAAAACAGATACTAAGTACGTATAAAACAGATACTTTCAATATAATACTGTTTTATGCTCTAGAATAACTCTTATAAATTTCATAAAATTTGACCACTTATTCTAAATAAATTTTGCCTCAGATAATGAGTATTTATTTTTTTTTTCTATACACTCATTTTTATACAACCAATTTCCTCATATGAACAGCAAGGGTTTATCAATGAATTTTTTATTATTTTTTTTTTTCCAAAAGTCTTACTGAAAATATTGTGCTTTCATAAAAAAGATCAAAAGATCATCCATAAATTCAATACTTTATCAACATAGCAGTGAGTATACCAAAAAGGTAATTTTAAAATTCTCTTTTTTAAAGACAAAAAAACATGAAATCTAAAAAAAAAAATCAATATACGAGGTTCTCTCAATAGATTTTTATTTGGTATGTCAATGAAAAATCAGATTTTATAGTTCTTGGTCAACAAGATGAACATTTGGAAATGAATGGAGCATTAATCGTGCAAATGTGTTTGATTAATTAATTATGTTCTTTGCAATTCTATAACTATCATAAATTTTGAATATTCATTCAAAAGCAGATTTTACATTTGATGTGAACTGAAATTTGTTTAATAATTTTATTTTAATTTTGAACACACAATCAAATCAACGAAGTCGAAGAAAGCCAGGTGAATATTTTAATTTTGAACACAGAATCACGTCAACGAAGTCGAAGAAAGCCAGGTGAATATTGTGTTTGTTGATTGTTTCATTCCTGTTTCTAAAATTTGTATAATAACGGAAATATTAATTTGAAACTACGTAAAATGTTGAAAGTAAAATGGTGACAATATTCGTTACGATAAATTAATCATAACTTTCATAAGATTTCAAATCATTTTAAATCACTTCACGTTACGATAAAGAAATAACTTATTATTGAAATAATGGTAAATAATAGTAAATTCCTAGACCTAAGTATATGAAACTATACTAACCTATACCTATAAAAAAATATGTATTACTAACTAAGTTAAGATTCAGATCCTGTGTAAGCTGTTAGTACGTGTGTGCAACATATTTGCTGCAATATAAATTTATATAACAAAATTAATTTTAGTTGATTTTTAAAACTCACAGATGTTTTAATAACATATTTTAATAAGTTATAAAATCAATCAATATGAAAATCAGGATTTGTATAGGTATAGTCTAACACTATAAATACCTACTTAAGCGTCCAAGTATAGTTATGATTTACAAAACAACTCCTAAAAATAATTTGTTATTATAAACATCTTACGATAAGTAAATCATAATTATAGACACAAAGTTGATATAATTCGAACTTGTCCTTTTCATTTATTAAAAAGTAAAATCTATTTTGATTATTTTTAATTTATTAGAAGTTGGAAGAACCAAGAGATTTAATCGATTACATCGTCATTTTTGGTTCATATCCAAAATAAAACAATATTTTTTTATGCGTTTGCATTATTTATTTTTTATCCTATTGTTAGTATTTTAGGCATTTTATCTTTTCGTTTATGTACGGTACTGCAATTCACTACATAAAGTGAAACGAATAATACTTTTTGACTATTTTTGTTTATCAATTTTTTTATATTATATCGAATTATTAAATATGAAAAACTTTATTATCGTGAACTAGGCCTTCTTGAAATAGAATAAGTAGTTCTGCTTTATTTATGTTAATAGAATATGGTACTCATATAATATAATTTCATTAGTTAATAAATAGTCAATTACACAACCAGAGTACTGGATATTTTGAGATTAATAGTCGTATGAAATACGTATGAATACTACCATGTAGCTTGGCTGCATAACATAATATCAAAGAATATATAATAATTAGAAGTCTCATCTGGATATTTTTAAATTTTTTCGACTTAGGTGCGTAGCGTATGGTTGAGTAAGAAAATGAAGCGAAAATAAAAATGGAAGAGCGTAGAAATCCTGATTTTGTAAAAAAAAAAAAACAAATAAAAAGTACATTAACCAACGATTAACCATCCATGTAGATCCATATTTCAATATTTTGTCAAATCAAAGGTTCAAAATAAAAAATATAAAAAAAAATTAAACACATACGTAAAGTAGGTATATATTTTCAAATTTTCAGCAAAGAATATTTTTTGATTTTGTTAACTTTGTCTGTTTCTATTTATCAATCTGTATAAATATGTATTTATATATGTAGATATGTATATCTCCTTATAAAAAAACAGCAACAATGGTATTTTGCCTGTTTTATTTCTTCAATAAATTAAAATACCAAAATTGAAATAGAAATATGATTTTCAACCAAGTTCTGATTCTGTATTTCGTAGACAGTCACGATTTGTAGTGCGTAGCTAGGAAAATTTTATTCTTTTATTATTATTATTTTTATATTTTTTTTCTAGATTCTGCGATTCCATCATTAACTCTATTATTGAATGTTTAATTGCATACTTATTTCAATACATATTATTATTATTTAGGTATGTAGCTATGTATATTCATCATAACAGTGTATACTGTAAAATATAATTTTTTCATAGAAAGATAGAAATAAATAAAAATCAGAATTTAATTTTCGCTGTGCTCTACCTCTATGTGTGGGTCTAATATGCTAACCCACATAACAAATATTTTTCTTCAAAAATTTATATGGGAGAAGACTTTTTACTATTTATATATTCTTTGATAATATGTACTAATTTATGAACATAATTTTTATTAATTACAGCATTACAGTTTTAAAAGTTGAATTTCAAAACATATTGACTAATCCTCGTATATTTATATAAAAACAAAAAAAAAAAACAAATTTTTCAATAATGTTGAATAATAGATTTACTAGAAAATATAGTATGCTCTTTAAATATGAACATTTCCAGGAAATCCTTTTTAAAATTATTTTCATATTAAAAAGCACTATACAAAAACTAAAAAAAAAAAAAACTAAAAAACTATGCACATTTATTTATTGTATAAAGGAACTTTGGAAATTAAAATTTCCTCGCATACAAATGAATATCCTGATGATGAGATTTACTATATAACACCTTAAATATTTCAGTTTTATATAATTTTCGTCATATACTCTTAATACACTATTGATTTCCTCTTTATTCATTTTTACTATTAAAAGTATAGAAAAAAGTGTATTCCATCATTTTGTTGCTGAGTTGTCTTATACTTATTCGGTCTGGGTAGCCAATCATAGCTAGAAGAATTTGAAGGAAATTTATTTTCTGCAGAACGAATTTTGATAGTTTGAATGACATTGAAAATGCAGAGTTATGCTGTATATAATACGTTATGGAACATACTTCATTGTAGTTAAAACTTTAATACTGCATTTTTTCATGGTGTATTGTTATCAAGGTTGACAGCAAATTTTTAGAAAAATTAAAAAACAAAAATAAGCTTTCTAAATGCTGTATAAATATTTTGAGCGGTAGATTTAAATTAGGATAGATATAGATTGAAATCGTTTGTATTTAATTTCTGTTAGTATTAATTAAGTAGATATATAAAATTTGTAATAGAGAGATGGCTAACATCCTACCTGCAAAAGGATATTAAATTTTCGCTGTATATTGATGTTCGGTTGAAATAATAAAATAAAATAAAAATAAAATTAAATTAAATCTTTTGAGTTGGGTTTTAGGTAAACATTAACTTAATAACTGATATTAAACGTTTCTATTATAAATATTTACATATACTTTTTTCCATTCAAATTCAACATCTTTTCAAACAAATTAAACAATTTTTCATTCAAATTCAACATTTTATCAAACAATTTGTTTGAAGAAATGTTGAATTTGATTAAAAAAATGTTGAATTTGAATGAAAAAAAGTATATTTGTTAAAGCAATTTGTTTTGAAAATATGGTTGGTGGAAATTACTATTTCAGATGCTTATGGAAAGAGTGTTTGGACGGTTTTGTAAAACAACAAGATTGAAAATGGTTTAAAATAGGTTAAAGGAAATTGATGGGTCATCAGTATATGATTTAGTATTTGATGTTGGTGGATATAAGATGTATACGTAGTATGATATAATACTTATTTTTTTTTTCAGAGTTTATTGCCGAATTTGGATTTTAGTTGCTTCTGTCAAACGTTTGTACTGCGTAATTTGCTATATAGACCTTTGTTTTTTAACATGTGAATGAGTACACATCAAATTAATTATTATAAAATTTTTAGTACATCTTTACATTCAATCAGCTTAAATATTATATTATATTAGTTTTAATAACCAGCACAGAATCAGCTTTGAAAGCCATATTCTATGACGTGCTGTTCGTACCGGTTGAATTATTACATCCTAAATTGTTGATTGTAATTCATGGTTATAAACAGAGATGCAAACAGGTTTTTGAACTGAACCAAAAAGCCACTGAACCATTGATATTTTCCGAACCAAAACCAAAACCAACTGAACCATTGATATTTTCCGAACCAAAACCAAAACCAAACCACTTTTATAATGAATTGGGCGAACCAAACCAAAACCGAACCATTTCTTAAAATAATTCTGAAACCGAACTACAAACCAACAAAATATGTGGTGGTTTACGGTTTGGTTCATGTTTTAATCCATTTTTTTTTAACATTTTAAATTTTAACATAACTAATAAAAAAAACTGATAGTCGAAATCGAAAGTCATGAAGATAAAATTTGTTTATAGGGAACGAAAAAAAAGTCAAATGTTGACATTTGATTTGACTTTTCTTCAATACTCGAATTTATAACGTCTTTGAATTTTGAAGTTGTGACTGTTGTGATGTGAATATGATTAATTAATTTCTTATGATTTTTTAATTATAATTTTTTGTTTTTTTTTTTCTTAACGTTACCCCAAAGAAAATGGTCAGACAAAAAAATAACAAAAACACAGTATTTGAAAAATTTTGTTTTCAGATAGAAACAAATACCAGCAAATGTAACGAGTATAATTTTGTTATGAAAAGCATTCACCCCGAAAATCTAATGCGACATCTTAAAAGAAAACCTCCAGAATGCTATTAGGAAATTGATTTAAAAAGAAGAAATAAGTCGGTAGAAAAAATTACAACAGCCAGTTGCACTTTGGAAAAATTTATTAAAGTTAGTAAAACTTGGCAACAAATAAATATTTTAATGACATTCATTGGCCTTAAAAGAAGCGTGCATTGAAATGGTTACGCGGAATTGAAGACCATTATCAATGCTAGAGGACACAGGTTTTCGAAAAATTATTAATCCAATTCTAAAAGTTTTAAACGAAAATATATCAATAAACAGACAAAATACACGCAATGAAATAATTAAAAAAGCTAAAATTAATAATTTTTAATTTTATAAAATATGTAAGCAATGTAATTTTCTAATAAAATAATAATATTTACTGTTTTTGTTTATTAAACTTGTCAATGTCAATATTGTTTACAAATCATATGATTTTTATTTGACAATTTAAATTCTATTTCTAATACTGATTCATAAATAGCACTTTAAATTTCCTTGATTAGTATATGTAATCTGCAATGTATATAAATCATTTTATTTTTTACAAAATTGAACCAAAACCGAACCGAACCGAAAACCATAAATAAAAATATTTGTTGAACCAGAACCGAACCAAAACCAAATTTTCAAATTTTTAGAACAAAAACCAAAACCTAAAACCAAAAATTAAAATTAACCTTAAACCAAAACCGAATCACACGAAAAATTTTTTTGGTTTGCATCTCTGGTTATAAATACTGCTGTAATATTACCAGCTTAAAAAATAGACCATTTCAAACTTAGAAACTAAGCTAAAAATTAAATGAAGAATATTGATTATACCATAGCATAGTTATCATTTTGTGGTATCTTATCTTGATAGCATTTTTCTACAAAATGAGATTTGTACAAGACATTAAAAATATTATATAAAATTGTGCAAAAAAATGAAAATATTAAAGAAAATACTGCAGCCCCTTAATATATGCAATTTTTATTATAGAAAATAAGCCGATTCTTATCATCGATTCTGAGAAATTGGTCTAATGCCTAACATCAGTAAAGTATTCGAAACACTCATTAACGACAAAATTTCAAATTTCCTAGAGTCAAAAAATATTATAACCGAAAATCAGTTTGGGTTCAGGCACAAGCACGGAACCATTCATACAATAACCAAACTAACATCAGATATCTGCTGGTTCGTAAATAAAAAATATGGCGTAGGTGCCTGTTTGGTCGATTTGGAAAAGGCTTTCAACTCGGTATGGTTGGACGGCTTAATATTTAAACTAATAAAATATGAATTCCCATTACATTTAATTGCGCTTATTCAAAGCATGGTATATGGAAATAAATTTCAAATCTACTATCAACAAAATTCATCGGATAACGTATTCCCTATCGAAAACGGTTTACAGCAAGGAATTGTTAACGCACCAATCCTTTTTTCAATCTATATAACAGATCTGCTCCACTTATTAGATAGAGTAAAAGGTAATAATTTTGCATTAGCCTTTGCGGACGATATAATAGTTTATTCTGCGGATAGCAAAGTTAGTAATATACAATACAAAGTTCAAAAAATGTTTAATACTATTTTGGACTACGGCAAGATATGGATATTAAAAGTGAACTTTAAAAAATGCGAAACCGTGCTATTCCGTAACACGGTGGACAAAACAAGTTCAAACATAAAAAAAAATTGGAAATCTTTTTCTATAAAATCTCCAAATAACTCACCGCTAGCAAACAAAAAAGTTGTGAAATATCTCGGAATTTTTCTTCACCGTAATCTGAATTATTCCGAGCATATAAAATACACAATATCTAAAGGCAATTAGTCCTTCATGATGGCAAAAAAAACTATTTTACAACAAAAACGTAAGCACTAGAGTAAAAATAATATGTTATCAGACATTAATAAGGCCAACACTTGCATATGGTGTACCCATATGGTACAACGTCAGTGCAAGCTTAATGGAAAAACTTCGAAAATTTGAAAGAAAGTGTATAAGAGTATGTACTATAATTTATAGAAAGCCTAATTCCGACTACAAGCATTACTATTCCAATAAATACTTGTACAAAGAAGCAAACATAATTAGAATCGACAATTTTCTAATAAAATTGATTCGAAAACATTATGACAGAGCACAAAAAACTCCAGAAAATGGTTTAATATCGCATATATTCTACCACAACGAGGAGTACATTAAAAAGACAATGCTCACAGGCTTTATAGCCCCTGAGCACTTTATCTTTTTGGGTAAAAATGGTTATATTCAGAACCAAAATCATGTCCCTACACTATATCACTATAGTAGATGGGCTACATGTAAAACTATAGAGTATAAACCGGGCAACATTAATGGAGAAAATTTGAGATATGACATGTCTATACCGAACAAAGATAAATTTATAAAAAGAGACTATTGGTGGTTGGAAAACACGTATAATTAGCACTAAGTACTACAAATACATAATTTTTTTATCGTTTTAAGTAGGTTTAAACAGTTTTAGTTAGGTTTAGTTAGGTTAGTAGGATTAGTTAGGTTAAGTTTTATCTTAAATAATACGAGAATATATTGGTTTTTACATCCCAGGTTTTTTCCAACAGATTTATATAATAACTTAAGTAAATTAAAACTAAATAATAAGAATAATAATAAGAATAATTATATAACATAAATTAACATAAAAAGCTATTACTTTACATGTTAATAATATTATCACAAAAGCTGTTTTTTGTAAACTTTATCTAGGCTAAGTAATTATAAGATTGTACAATGGGTAAAATAAAGTTTAATAAAAAAAAAAAAAAAAAAAAATTCTGAGAAATTGGTCTATATTCAGCGGATAACATAGTAAACACCATTCAAACAAAAGGCTAAAAAAATATTCAGTACTATTTAGGACTTTTGCAAAATATGGAAATTAAAAGTGAGCTTTAAAAAATGTGAAACTGTATTATTTCGTATTTCGAACATTTTTTTGCTGTAGCTTGAACTTAACTCTAATTATTTAAATTCTCGGACATTTGTATTTTAAATAAATTGTATAGTGATTAAGAATATATTGATATGAGTGTACTTTTGAATTTTATCAAACTAATTTTTTTTTTTATTCAACATGTCTATTCTAAAGACAGAATTGTAAATTTTAGTAATAACTGTAAATGAAAAGAGGTAAGGAGTGGAAGTTAACTAAGGGATGATTTTTTTTTTTTCAAATTAATTTCTTAATTATTTTGTTTGTTTGTTATCTAATATTTTCTATGTAAGTTGAAGCTTTAGTAATGCTTTTAAAGATTATAATATACAAAACAATTTTACTAAATAATAGAAAAATACTGATTGCATTTTGTGTGCATAGAAATTTTCTTTTCATTTTATATTTTTCTTATTTTAATAATCCTGAAAATAGGTTTACTTTAATAAATTTTAAAAATTTTCAATTGATAGCATTTACAATTTTAAAATTTTAGAATTCATATCGGCACAGTAAATCAGTATCAATTGTTATTGCATTGCAATTCAATAAAGATTTTATTTTTGATGAAAAATAAATAAATAAGGACTAAGAAAAAATTTATGTAAAAAAGGTTGTTCTATTCAAGGGACTTATAATAAAAAAATTTTTGCTTTGAATTTTTGAAATTGTTAATGAAATATTTTTTTTTTATTTCACATTTTTTGTGTTTTTGAAGAATTTGTTTTTTCATGTTTTTGGTACATGGTAACTAAAATATGATAGAATAAAAATTTGAGAACAGCAAAAACCTTGTAAGAATATTTTTCAGAAAAGTATATTGCCACCAAAATCCTTAAAACCGAAGAATTAATTAGAAGAAGCAGAATTGAGTTGTACAATAAAATAATCAGGGTATGTAATTCGTTTCGGTTAAGGTGTAGTTAGAACCGTTTAAAGTTTTTATTAAAAAGAAAAAGGAATTTGAAAATGTAAGTCCTTCGATGAGAGCTGGGTGGAATATCCAATTTTAATACTAGGTCAATCGTTTTCTAATCAAGGTCAAAATGAATTGATAATGTCAAAAAATATGCCGAATCTTAAAAGGTTTATGTTGGAGAACAATTGTTAATTGGAAAGTAAAAAATTAAGAAATATTGTTTTATTTGAACAGAGCAGAAAAAATATTGAAATATAGTACAAAGCCCCTAATGGTCCCCTAATCAAAGTCGAAATAGATTGATAATGTCAAAAAAGATACCGAAACTAAGAAGGTTTGATTGAAGAACAATGGGAACAATGGAATCGCCAAAAACGGAATTATTATATTATAACAGCATACATAGACCATACTGTAGTGGCTACAAAAAGTAAGCTGATATCTATCTATAGCCTAATCGATAGCATGGCAAAAAAATGCAATCTAACAATGTTGCAAACACTGGTTCAATTCCTTTGAGATATAAGATTTGTCTATTCTATTAGATAATATGTGACATAAGTTATCCTAAGTAAAATAACATGAGTAATTATAATCAGCTATTTTGTAATGATGATTGCAACTACTGTATCAAAATTACAATATCTAAGTTATGCCGAAGCCTTATACTTCCAAGAGGGGTGAAAAAAAAATATAAAAAAATATCAGAGGACAATATTTTGGTATTTGGTTTTTGAACATTGACAATGTTAATATTTTGAATTTAATTTGATTGTTTTGCACTGTAATTTAGTTAATTGCAAATATTTTGTAAGTATTTTTTGAAGCAATATATTGCCTTCAACAGTTCTGACATCTGACTTAGGTAATTAAGTTAGAAAGAAAATTCGATTTTAATAGTTTTGTATATCATTTGTATATTCTCCTACAAGATCTTATGCGATTTTGGATATTAAATTATTACAAGCTTCAATATCCGAATGTAAATTAGTATTTTTTAATTTAACGTTGGTTAGTGAGGACTTTAATTTAAAATAAATAATTTAAAAAATCCGATTGTAAATAATTATTGGCGCCATTGCTGTTCTAAATTTATCCTATCCTAAATTATATACCCTTGAAATATTTTAAAATTTTCTCATTTAATTTATTATCCTTATCTTTCCTTTTTACTTTAATCCAATTGGATTGTTTTTTTTGGAAAATTTTCTATATTTTCTTGTAAAAAAAAAAATTGAACAATGTTACTTTTGCGACACACAATTATAATTTTCTGGAGGTAACAAAAACCTTTTTTTTTTCATTCAATTTACAATTTTTTAAGAGTTGTTGTTTAATAAGGATATATTTTTGTTGTTGCTAAAATAATTTTTCAAAAATTGGAAATTCGCTTTTATTTTCCTGAAATTTCTTTTATATCTAAATCTGTAAAGTCCTTTTTCCATTTTATTTAAACAATAAGATTTATGTTTTGTATTTTATGCTTATAAGGATTTTTAATAATAAGGATTACAAATAACCATAATATTATTTTAAGTCCTTTTCAATATATGTACATATTTAAAAAAAATAAATAATTAAATTTTAATAAAATTATTTTAAAATGAATTTAACAATAAAATCATAGAAATTCTAATTCATTTGTTTTTAACGTAAGTACGAGTATTTATAACAATAAAAGTATACTTCTGACAATGGAAGTAATATGATTTTTATATAACGTGGTAAATGTATGAAAAATATTATATTTTCTTTAAATTTTATATCTTCCAGATTTATATTAATGTAAAAGTAAGTAGATATGTGGTAGTAGCTGCCGGTATTCACTTTTAGTACACACTTAGACCAATGAATTTATATAATAAACAACAACCAGCTATTGCAATGGCGTCGTATTGTTGAAAAATTGCGATTTTCAGCAATGCAATGTCAAAGTAAAACTGTACATTCTTTACGCTGAGTTTAATGAGTTGCATTCAGAGTTGGCATGTTTTTTACAGTAAGTTTTTATTTTTAAAAATTCAACTAGTGGTCTCTTAAGCAGGCTTTACACGGTACAATATAGTATCAATTTCGATTGAATCAATACTAGTAGGAACGGCCCATGCTCACGCACAGTTTAATCATTTATTAAAATATTTATCACAAAATTATATCTTAACTTATCTAAATCAACTCTCTCTCATAAAAGGAATAATAGACTTATCATAGAGAAAAAAGAAATAATAGATCGCGTGGTAATTGTATGTGTTCACATTGAATTGCAATTGCAGTCAACACAATCTGTTGCAAAAGCTAGCTATTAGCGTTTATATTATGTCATCAATTGCAATTGCAAACTTCATAATATGTGCGCGCTCTGCCCTTTGCCCCACGGATGGGGTTGCAGGACAATGATGATGATGATGAATATGTGCGCGTAAATGTTATCATTCCATTTTTTTTGTCTGTTATTCAGTTCATCAACGTTTTGAATTTTCTATTCTGTAATTTTGATATTTTCTATTTTGACAATTTAAAAAATTTATTTGTAGCAAATAGCTATTTATTTATATAAAAGTGTAGCAAAAAAATTATTTATTTTCATAAATCAATGCTACATATTTAAATATAATACCCTACATTTAGACATTTTGACAATTTTGTGAATTTTGAAAAAACTTTTCACTGTTTTATTTAATCATACATTCCTACGTTTATTTGAAAAAACTTAATTACCCTTCAATTTTATATACAAAAAAAATTCACATTGGTAACATTCGCTTTCTTTATGTAATAAAATTTTTGTTTTCTTTTTTTTATTTTCAATAATTTTCCATTCTTATTTTTAATTTTTATTTTGATGATTTCGCCAAGAAAAGAATAGTGTGCGTTTGTATTTGTAGCTATAATAAATATATAAACAATGAAAAATCTGTTTTGAAAAAAAAAAAAAACAAAAACAATTTTAACTCATTCAATTATCTAAGTATTTCATTTTTGATTTACATTCCAGGCCAGGTTCAATGGATGATATATGAATAATATATCATATAATATTATATACATATAATTCGGTTAGTAAATGATTGTATAATATAATATTTAATAGTTTGATGTAGGTCTGCATTAAGGTAAAAACGTTTTTTTTTAATTCATTTTTGGTGTACCTATGCCTATATTATATATCATTTATTATCAATTATTATATTATACATACATACATATACTCATATGGATATTTCTATTTTCATATTCTTTTTCATCATGTACATTTTACAAAAAAACAAAAACAAATCAAATTGTAAAACAGACCAAATTGAAATAGCTTAAAAATTATGATGCACTCTTCTAACACGTGAAATTTTTTTTTAACCCATTCAACGCATCACCTTTCTCGGTCTGGTATACGGTTGCAAAAAAAAAAACGTAAAAATATAAAAGCTTAATATGATATTCATATGTATTTATATATGCATATATAAATATTCCTATTTTAAAATTTTTCTGATTTTGTGAATTAGTTTGCTAGTTTTCTGCTGCTCTTTTATTACTTATGTTTTATGAACCACCGACGCAATCTCATCCATCTTGCTTATCAAGAAAAAAACTCAATAAAAATAAATTACAGAATTTGTTTCAGCTCTTCGACGTTACAGTTCTTTTCTCGTATGTAATCTATATAAAGTTCATTTTGTTGGTTTCATACTGGGTGAAGATAGGCTGAGTTGCAGTAATGTTTTACCAATCATAGCCACACATTTATCTTCAAGAATAATTAATGCGTTGTTGAATATGTCCGGGCCAAACGTGATTGCTAACATCGGATTTTCCCGCCGGACTTTGGCATATACTCGACTCAATTCGTCACTCTTGACCACATTATATCCGGGGGCGGACTGTCCGACTTTTCTTCTGTATTGTTTTGAAAATCTTATATCAAACTGCGATTCTAAAGTGTTCTTTTCTAGTTTTAGTACGCTTAAATTCAAGGCAAATATTTCTAAAAAAAAATTTTTTTTCTTTATTTTATTTCATTGAAAAATAGAAATAAATAAAAATGAGAATTTTGTTTTGCTGTTTTCTTCACCCCTTTTTCTCTTCCTCTCTAAAAATAATAAAATAAAAAAAAAAAATTTAAAAACTTGTTTTTTGAATGACTATCACCAATATTTCGTACCAATATTAATTGCACTAAAAAGGGTCAAATAAATAAGCTAAGTTCAAGCTCCATTAGAAAATTATATATGGCCTGCATAACATATGAAATTCAGGCATTTTAGACCCACTTCCTGTTAAGTTAGGGACTTGACATTTTACTTTGGATTCCGATTACGGCAGTTTCTGCCAAATTTATTGAACCTTCCTTCCGCCAGAGTTCTTTTGAACGAAAATTTATATCTCAGAAACTGGACCGATTTGGTTCCAATTTAATACACAAAAGTCAAAATTTCGAAAAAATGTAAAAGTCATATTTGTTTATTTTTGGAAGAGTACCTGTGTGCAAATTTTCCGCTCTCTGGCACCTTTGGTTTTTGAAATCTTTTTGTCGGGTGCTGGGAGTTGTATGACAGCTACCCGAACCAGTCAAAATTTCGAAAAAATGTGAAAGTCAAATTTGTTTATTTTTGGAAGAGTACCTGTGTGCAAATTTTCCGCTCTCTAGCACCTTTGGTTTTTGAAATCTTTTTGTCAGGTGCTCGGAGTTGTATGACAGATACCCGAACCAGTCAGAATTTTGGAAAACAACATATCACGGGTTCGATTCCAAGTAGTAAAAAACCATCCGGTAAAATTTTATTGAAATTGGTCCATGCGTCTCGGAGGAGTTCTGACACAAACATACATACATACATACATACAAACATCCTTCTTTATATATAAGATTATGATGACCATGTAGGTATAATAAGGTGTATAAATTGATTACTACCTATACCTACTTCCTAAATAAGATTTTTTTTTATATACTGTACCATCGAATAGTGGTTATGGATACATACATATATGCATGCAGATTCAAATTGATAGAATAGTTTTATAATCTTCTAACATTATGTCCATATAAAAAAATTCAATTTCAATTTTACATATTAGCTACGCTATCACAATTGTTTCAAGATTATGTAGGTACATACATAATGTATGTATTACATATGTAAACACTTTTTTTTTTAATTACACCCTAATTCATACATATATATAGAAACCACGCATCAATTTAATATTTGCTGCAAGTGTGGATTGTGGAATGAGAATTTCAAATTTTGTTTGGTGTTATTGTTGTTGTTTTTTTTTTTCAGATTCGTTTTTTATATATGGATTGTATACTGTTATAATTGTATTAAAAAAAAAAAAGTTTACTTTTTCTTCTTTTCTGAGAGCCCAGTAATTCATCGTTTCACCAACGAACTACGCAACCCTATTTGTTTTAAGATATGATTGTTGCAATATTGCATGATAGCATTTATTTGAAACTATTTTAATTTAATATTGATTCAATATCGTTATGAAAGCATATACACATAATACAATTTATAATAAATAATTTTTTATTCAATGAGATTTTCATGAACATGTCGGATTTAGTTAAGCAGAAAAAATTTATATTATTATGTATTCAATATTTTTGTATGCGTCTACATGAAGCAATATTTATACAATATGTGAAATTTACGATCAACACCATTCAATCATCCAATATTGGTTCAATATTGAATGAGAGCATTTATATGCAACAATTGCCATTCAATATTGATTCAATATTGATACAATATTGTGAAATTTACGATCAAGACCATTCAATCATTCAATATATTGGTTCAATATTGAATGAGAGCATTTATATGCAACAATTGCCATTCAATATTGATTCAATATTTATACAATATTGTACCGTGTAAAGCCTACTTTAATGTTGAAGCTACAACTGCGACATCTACGTAACAACATGTCAATACCATTTACATTTGAGTGATTATATGCATACTGATGCTTAAGCCATGTTTCTCATTGTCAACTTCGCTTACATACGAATTTTGCAAAATAATTTATTTGTATTATTGGTTTATGCAAATATTAAGACTGAGGTTATTGCAATTGCGAGAGCGATGAAATTGTTTTTATTAATTCTTAAATTTTATATTAAATATTTTAAAATCTTAAATTTCAAGGTTCACGTGAAATAAAAAATAAAAATTTGTTCAAATGTTATCAAATTGTCTTATTTGTACTGATTTCAGTTTAGTGAAACAATTTTATTGATTCATAGAGGTCATCGCGGAGCACGACAGAATCAATTATAATAAAAAAAAAAATGCAAAATAACAAAATTTTAATATTTTTAGGAGCAGTGTTGTTAAATGAAAAATATTTTTATACAAATCAATTTGAATATCACTTCTTTATGCTTATCCAATAATAACCAACCTATTATTGTAAATTTTCTTTACAATTTTCTTCAAATTATTATCCTTTTGAGTCGAATTTAAACAAAAATTTTTTTATTACAAAATGTTTTTCAACTTTAAACTCAAATATTATTATTTCCTTTTCATAATAAATCTCATAAATAGAAAATGAGTCTAGACGAATTTTTTAAACAGAGTTAAAATTATCGCCTCCGTGGCTATAGCGAATTATTCGAATTATTGTGTGATGAATAAAAGAAGATGCAAAAAAATAAAACAAAAACAAACTCAAAAAATAGAATAAGAAAGTGTTTTGTAAAGTTAGAGTAGTTGACAAAAGATAAAATGAAATGAGAGTATAAAAATAAATACAGTTATGAAAATACAAGATATTTAAAAGCAAAAAATGTTTGAATCTCTTCACATAATAGTAAATATAAAAATAAATCCACCCACATTTCACAGATAATTTTATATAGAGTTAATCAAGTAAAATAGAAAGGATTTTAGTATTTTATTGACCTTGCAAGATTTAAAAAAATGCTGCTTAACATATTTGAGGCTTAGTAAAAAATCGTGGGATACAAAAGAAAAAAAAATTACTATAAAGTTATTTATTTATAGTATTATTTTAATTTTTTCTCATTTTGTATTAGACTTAAGCCATTTCATTTGCATAGTTAAATGTCTTGTGATATAGAGGTGAACTGACCCTTCTGTTTCTATGCTTTGTCTGGTTCACGAATGATTTAAAGTTTACTGTCACATGCTATCCAAAATAAATCACTCTATTTATACTTCATATCAATCTGATCATATTAAAAATGTCTAATTTCTAAATGTTTGTCTAACTAATTTCATTTGGGAGTCGATCTCTAATGTAGTATAGTCTGCTATATTGGCATATATGTTCTTATTTCTGTAGCTTTTAATTTGGTTTTAATTATGCAGTTATCATTACAGATTTGTGGTCTCAGTAACTGACTTGTATATCATGTGGAGGAATATCCCTCTCACATACTATTTATTTGCGACGTCATAGCTTGTAAAGACATGAATAATTCCAAAAATAGTCATCACTTAATTGTGAAATGGATATTTAAAAAATAACAGCGTATTATTACGTACATTTAAAAATAATAGGACATATCAACAGGACCTGCAATTTTAAAATTGATCACTACAGAGGTAATCATTATTAATTATGTGGTTTCGGTGTAATACATCAAATTGTTAGTTGTATTAAACATGAGACTATGTGCGCTCAATATACAATATAACTTTTTAAATTATCTGTGCATTAAATTAAATAATTAAATAAGTTAAATATATAATATAATTTAGATATATCCATTTTGGTTCAGACATTTTCTTTAATATAATGTCTGTTGCCAATTCTTTCAACAGTCCCAATCGTTTCCTCATGATGTTATTGCTTTGACTGAGACATGGCTAACCAGCAATATTGTCTCGCAAGAGTTATTTACCTCAGATTTTTCTGTTTATAGGAACGATCGCGTTAATTCTTCACTAGGTGAACGTGGTGGTGGTGTCCTCTTAGCGGTTCGCTCAACTTTTCAAAGTAACTCTGTTACTATTCCCAATACAAATGGTTTCGAACTGATTTGTGTTAAATTAACGTTCAGTCATAATAATTTATATTTAATAAATTGTTATTTATCTTCTAGTATTCCAATCAATGAAAGACCAATTAAGTTTAAGGCGCTCTCTGAAGCCTTATTATGTTTCATCGAAAATCTAGAACCAACCGACAATTTTTGTTTACTAGGTGAATTTAACCTATCAAACTTAATTTGGTCCTATGATGAGGACAATTGTGGTCTGGTTGCGTCAAATAATAATACTGCATTGTCGAACTCTTGTGAAACTGAATTTATTGACGATCTTTATAGCTGTAATCTTCTGCAAATTTCTAATATCAAAAATTCTCTCGGTAGACAACTCGACTTAGTTTTTGTATCTGACGCTGAAAACTCTTACGTCGAAAGGAGTAACCTCTTTTTTTGCAACATTGATGCTCACCATCCACCTCTAATCGTAACTTATTGTTATGATACGCTGAGGGAGGAAACTCCCTTTGAAACTTCTTATAGATTCAACTTCCGAAAAGCTAATTTTAATCTTCTCAATAACCAATTACGGTTAATCAATTTTTCAGATGTTTTCATTATAAATGATATCAACTATTGTCTCAACGAATTTTATATCCGTCTATTTGAATGTATCTCAATGGCAGTTCCCTATGAACCTATAAAAAACACAAATTTGTCACCTCCTTGGTACGACAACAATATTCGTTCTTTACGAAATCAAAGGAATGCTGCATGGAGTAAATTTCTCAAATCCAAACTCCGTTCTGACTATCTCATTTATTCCCAATTGTTTGAAAAGTTTAAAGCCCTACTTGACAGAAATTATAAGTCTTATCTTATCAGAATGAAGTCATGTATTTTCTCTGATCCGAAAAAGTTTCATGAATTTATCAATACTAAACGTAAAACTGATGGATATCCTGCAACTTTAAATTATTTGGGAAGATCTTCTAATGATCCGACTACTATTGCGAATCTTTTTGCATCCTTTTTTTCCTCTACTTTTTCAAGAAATGACTTCACTCCCGATGAAACCTATTTTAGCAATCTGAATGACTTCTCTCAGAGTAATCAAGTTATTACCTTTGAAATCAAAAACATTCTTATAACTGCTGAACTATTGTTGAAACATATTTCATTATTAAAAGACGATTTTTCTTCCGGCCCTGACGGTATTCCTCCGATTCTTCTTAAGGAATGCATGATTAACTTATTGCATCCCATTTCTTTTCTGTTTAATTTATCCCTTCAATCGGGCACTTTCCCCTGTTTATGGAAAAAGTCTTACATTATTCAAGTTCATAAAAAAGACTCCAGAAATGAATGCACCAATTATAGGCCCATCGCCAAGCTCTCGTGTATTCCTAAACTTTTTGAGCGTATGATATATGATTTCTTATATGATTATTGTAAACGTTTTATTTGAGTTGAGCAACACGGTTTCCAAAGAGGTAGGTCAACAACTACCAATATGGTTAACTTTGTCTCCCAGGCAATGACCTCAATGGAGAATGGTTCTCAAGTTGACACCATTTTTACTGACATAAGTAAAGCATTTGACAAAATTCCTCATAGTATCATATTACTCAAGCACAAAATTATAGGTTTTTCACCGCATAGCCTTAACTGGCTTGAGTCTTACCTCTCTTCTCGGGAATACTCAGTTTTATTTAAAACTGCGATTTCTGACCAATATTCAGCGTCTTCTGGTGTTCCTCAAGGTAGTCATATAGGACCCCTTAGTTTTATAGTTTCAACAATTGATGCTCCTAAAGTGATAACTTTTTCTAAACTTCTTAGTTTTGCTGATGACTCAAAGCTTTTTACTCCTATATCTTCCTCATCGGATTGCTTAAAGTTACAAAACGATTTTAACAATTTCGCTTCTTGGTGTTCAAAAAATGGACTTGAATTGAACACTTCCAAATGCCAAGTCATTACCTTTTCTAGGAAAAATTCCATTCGGACAATTTGGTTCAGCTACCAACTAAATGGCTGTCAGCTTTCAAGAGCGAATTCTATTATAGACTTCGGGTTAACGCTTGACACTAAACTGAGCTTTAAGCTACATTATGATAAGATAGTGAGCAAAGCAAATTCTTCTTTAGGTTTCATTAAACGTTGGTGTAAAGAATTTTCTGACCCCTACCTCACGAAACATCTTTATGTTACTTATGTAAGGCCTACCCTTGAATATGCCAGTCAAGTGTGGTCTCCACATTACTTGACTGACATTAGCCGAATTGAATCGGTTCAACGAAAGTTCTTACGTTTCGCTTTGAGTAACTTTTCGTGGAATGATCCATTGCGGCTTCCACCTTATTACCACCGTCTTAAACTCATTGACTTACAGTCGTTGTCTGATCGTCGAATAATTGCAGATATCTCTTTTATTCACCAGATCCTTTCGGGTGTAACGCGAGCCCCTGAAATTTCAAATTATTTGGTTACAAAATCCAATCGGAATAATCTCAGAACCGTTGAGTTGTTCCACATTCCCTTCCACCCTACCGAATATGGTAGATTCGAGCCAATCACAAGAATGCTCCGTGAAGTAAATTCTAACTCTAGTTCTTTTGATCGTCAACTAAGTGTTTTAACAATTAAAAAACGATTACGTCTTAATGTACGTTCAACTGAGACTAACTAACAACTATTGTTCTTTTTAGCTTTGATTTTTTTTTGAAGTGTTTGAAGTGTAGTGCCTAACTTTTTGAAGTGTTTTTATTAAATGTATAGCTATTAACGTAGGTATTAATTTATGACTTTTTACCCTTCTACTAACAGCATGTACCTGGTTTAGTTTATTTTTAAATTTTTTAATCAAAGGTGGCGGTGTTTTACTAACCCTACTGGATGATGAGTTATTGCACAATGAAATAAAGCAAGCTTTCGTCTAGTAATAGACGTCTGATGTGCTTGCTCTAAGCATAAATCTGACAGTATAAATAACAATAACTGAACAAATCATAATTTGGTTCTACAACCCAAGGTGAGTTTTAGCATTATTCATATTGTTTTTGCATTCAGATCTATCATAAGCAAAATAGTTTTCCAATTTCAAACATTTACCGTACCAGCATCATTTTCAATATTTTTGAAACACCTAATTCTTATAATTGTTGAAATTAGTTGAATATTTTCCTTATTTCACTAAATATGCTTATCATACCAATACATATGCGTATTTCGTCCACAACTTGCGGAGTTCTTCAGTGTTTTTAATTTCGCCTCTTTTACTAAACCTATTTGGGAGATGAGAAGGTTTAACATTTGATGGATCATGTGGTTGGAAGAGGCCATCTTATTCCACCACATTCTTCAACCATTTCATTTTTGGCATTTGTACAACTATAAGATATATTTGCTAGTCTTCATTCTCATGTACATATTGTATAACCCATCATAATTTCTTTCTTAACCATACTGTATCTTTAATTTTAGCCAATTGCTTCAGAGTGTTATTGCTTCTTCCTTTGTGGGTTTTTGTAATCGTTTTATTTTAAAGAAATATATTTTTTTTAAATTTATCTTACTAGTATAATGCCATTGCAAATCTAGTAAAGTTTTGAGGGCAGTTTAAAAAAAAGCTCAACATACCAAATTACAACTCAACATACCAACAACAATGTAAAGTAAATATTGTAGTGAAAAATTGCAGTACCGTACTTAATTAAGCACGGAAAGTTGATTCTACCTAAGTTACGTAAAAAAAAAACGTAAAAAAAAAAAACAAAAAATATGCATCATCTGTCATTAATTATGTATTATTTTGTCAATACATTTTACGTCTTCCTACATCTACTTTCATAGTACACCTATCCCTCGATTTACACGGTACTTTTTTTTTACACGTTTTCGCTTTTACACGGTATCAAAAATTATAGATTTTTTTTTTACTTTTTTGACATTTGGTTTCATAAGTTGGCTGCATTTAATATTTCTTCACTTCTAGCAACATTTACATCAATAATTTAATGTTTCTTCACTTCTAGCAACATTTATATCAATACCTATACATATTAAAAAATACAAATGGCTTAAACAGGGAATTCCCCGAATTAAATATTCCCGGTTATTGTTGAAATTATTTTTTTATTTCTTGCATTACGTTCAATTGTGTTAAGTAGTCAATCTCGTAACTCACCGCGTTTAATTTATACAAAATTTGTGTATAAATTAAACTTATCGTTATTAAGAAATAATATTTCTATTATTACATATGTCATTTTAAAGGTCTTATGATATCGAAAGAAATTCCGAAAAAAACAATTAAAAGAAAAGTTATATTGTTGGACACAAAAATAAAAATACTAGATCGATTTAGCCTAGGAGAAGGTGCCACAGCAGTTTTTTGGTCCATTTTTCAGTTTCCATTGATTTCTAGGTCCGATTTTCGAGTTTATTACTATGTTGAAACCAATCCCTTACAAATGCACTTTGCCTTTGTTCCCATTAAACGGTTTCGATTTACACGGAATTCTCAGGAACCAATCTACCGTGTAAATCGGGCGATAGGTGTATATTAAAAAAAAATTTATTTTATTCTCTCAATTCTCATTCTTTCATTCATACAAAAGTAACTGTTTTTTCATTATTATTGTTGTTGTTAGAAAAGGCTTCAGCAAATAAAAACAAAATTGGTGTATATAGGATATTGTTGTTATTTGTCTGAAGCCTTTTTATAACAATAACAATGAAAAAATAGTTCATTATGAATAAGAACTGCGAGTATAATTCAATTTGTTATTAATGTATTAAGTGTTTTGTTTCTTTTTTTTACCATTGTATAAACTTAAATACTTTATACTAATTTTTGATTTTGTAACTGCTTATATTTGCATTGTTTTTATTTATAATTTTTTTTTTCTCACTGACATTCAAATTATTTCTTGTTAATTTTCATAGTTAAAAACTATTTTATAAGTTATAAACTCTGTACCCTAGCTCTTTTTGAGATACGTTTGAATAATTAAACAAAATAAATAAAAGTAAGTAGAGGTGTAGGTAGGTAGAAGTAAAATGTAGTGAAAAAATTGAGTTACAATGAGAGATGATATAATATTTACTTTACATTGTTGTTGGTGTTTTGTAATATGAATATTTTTTTAAACTGCACCCAAACTATACTAGATTAGCAATGCCATTGATACTAGTTTTATAATATTTTTGTTGTACGGCTTGAATGCTATATATTCTTGTCATTGTATATTCTATGTAGCTTAGCATGTGTATTATCGATCAGATTTGATTGTTTTGATCAAATAATATCTATTAATTAAATAATATCTATTAATTAATAGTGTTTATAGATATTCTTTCGTTTTGATAATATTTAGTTTACATTGCAATAGCTTCTTATTTTCAAGGTAATATGATTTGTCACTTGACTGTAGATTAATTTTCTACTCTTATCACTTTGAATTACTGTTACAAAGATACAAGATCACGAACATTTTTGAGATAATATTTTGTTATTATTTGGGCCTATTATTGAAAACGGCGTTTCAATCGATGCTTGGATATTCATTCGATTTTGTAAAGTTTGTATTTTTGAAAACGCGCCTTTTGAAAATGAATCGGTAAAGTTTATTGGTATTTTTGAAAACGTTGTAGAAACGAGCTTCATACAAATTATAACATTTCATATCCGCTATTAATTTAGAGCGTTTTATAAAATGGATATAAAAAACTAAGTTAAATATATTTGTTTATTTGTTGTTATTTTATATCAAAATTATTTAGAAATATCGAATGTTTTTTTTTTTTTTTATTTAAAGTGAAGTTTTACATTTTTTTTACATTTTTAAAAATGAATATCAATTTCGAGTAATGATGAAGAATTTTATGAAAATCAAATTCTATTTCTTTTAAAACATATTTGAACGAATTTTTGTTTAGTCAAAAAATATTTATAAACCTAAAAGTTAAATAATTTTTATTCATATAAACTATACTTATTTTATTAGTAAATCTTTTATAAAATAAATTTGAAATATTTTGTTCAAACAATTATTGTTTTTACTACTCTTCATTAATTAAATAAAAAATATCCTTTGCAATGTTCTTTACATTTTTTCTTTTATCATTTTTTCAATTTATTCATGTATTAGTTATATGTAAAGTTTTGAAATATTTTATTCTTACTAAATACTTATTGCGTACAACAATACAACAACAAAATATATAACGCTGACAGATAAATTTTACCGATTACTGGAGTAACCGACGTTTTCAAAAATACCAAGATTGTCATTCGATCGAATCGAACACGGTTTTACTCAATACGAGCCGCAATTGAAACGCCGTTTTCAATAATAGACCCTATTATTTTTCATACATAATCGAACGGTATATTCCGAACATAATAATCGAACGGATAATTCGTTATTATTATACAATTGTATTTTTTATTCTATTTTGCGTTCTTTTATATGTTTTGTTTTTTTTTGTATTTTATTTTATATAACGTTTAAATTTTTATAATTTCCTAAAAATATACTGGGATATTTAAAAATTTCCTAAAATGTATACTCGTAGTGTCGTAGTGAGTGAATATTAGCGTTTATTTCTCCTATCATAATTTTAATCCTTGTTTTTGTTTCAATTCTGTTTTGATTTTATCATTCGTAAACAAGAACATTTTTTCATTTCCATTTTCATTACAAACTTCTCATTTTCCCCTGCTCTTTAAATAATAATAAAAAAAAAAATCAAAACAAAAATTACTCAAGTGTGTTGGTAATAGAAGAAAAATTTATTTAATATAATAGAACAGTTTGTAATTTGTATGTATAACACTTTTAGTGTATTATGCAAAAAGTTATGTGTGTATTATGCAAATATTTCCCCTCTTTTAGAATTTAATTTTCATTCAAAAACAAAATTTTAGTATGAGAAAAATCAGGAATAGAGATGTAGAATAAAATTTAAGATACAAAAATTAAAGAAAATTGAAAAGAATTTTTGTTTTTAATTTTTAAATATAAAAAAACAAAAAAAAAAACAAAAACAATTAGGCCGTTTATATTTAAAGAAATGTTTCTTAAGAAATCAATAAATTCAGTACTAACCGAAAAAAAATTAATTGTGAGGCATTTAAAATTAAAAAAACAAAAAATGGGTTTTTTGTTAAAGAATTTGGCTAAGAAAAGGAATTTTCCTTAAAGAATATTATTTTTAAGTTAAATTATTTTTGTTTTTTTTTTTTTTTTGTTTTGTTGGTATGATTTGTTAGAAGAGTTAACCACTTTAAAATAAAGAGTGAATATTTTTGGTTAATTTTTTTTTTGTTTACTTAAATTCTTAAAATAGTAAATTCCTGCCATAGTATTATTAGGACTAACAATATTTCGTGATTCTCATGTTCTATGAAATAAAAAATTTAAATGAAAAGTTTTTGTGGAAAATATTTTTATTTTAGTTTTGTTTTTTTTTCTTTGTTTTTTTTTTGGTTAAAAAAAAATTCTTAGTTTTGTTGCATATTTAAATTATTTAAAATTTATTTTCATTTGAATTTGAAAAAATATTTTTACCAAAAAAAAATATTATTTATAAATACCTATTGCGTTAAAAATAATAGAAATAGTTGTTAGAATATTTTTGAAAGAAAAATTTTGAAATGATAGGTATATCATCATCCATAGATATTATGTAGTAGATAGTACATATTAAAAATTTATCTAAAGAATGTGAGAATTTTTCAAAACAAAAAGCTTATTTTTTTTCGAAAAATACGAGTATTTGTTTGAAACTGAAAATTTGTATGTAATTAATAGATATTCAAAATATTTGGACCTACCTATCTCCTTTTTTAGAAATTATCATGAAAAATTTCAACTTTACTTTGCAATCCGATATATAGGAAAAAAATAAAATTTTTAATTTAACATTGCAGAGTATTATGTACTTATATATATATTGCTTTTGTTTGTTTATTTATTTATCAGTTGACTTGCAGATAAATCTGCAGAGCAACTCTTGATTTTAATAATTCAAAATTTTATTGAATGAGTAAAGATTGATTTTATTGGTTTTTATATGAAAATTAACAAATATATCTTATTCATTATAAAATAGTAAATATTTTTATAATGATTTATATTATTAACTCAAGGTCATCTATAGGTGATTTTCCTTAAGTGTCTTGATGTTTTTATTTTTGATATTTTAGAAAGAATTTCAATTTGTTCTTGAAAAATAGTTAAGAAAATTCATAAAATTGAGTATTATTTAGGTATAATTATGATAGCACAGTATTTACTGTAACACAGTTAAGTAGTATGTAAGTATTAAATGGTTTATCCTAGTGCACAACTATATTCTATGTTTATGTTATTACTAGTACTCAATTTCCTTGTGAATATTGTTTTCAAACATTTAAATTTCTCCTTGGTACTATATTTATTTTTTTATTGTTTTAACTTAGACAACAACCGCAAACGTTAATTTTATTTATCAAAAGAAAAACAATAAATTTAAATTTAATTCAGACGATGAGTGCATTCTGCATATTTTTATATATTAAAAGTATTGAAAACGGGAGAAATTTGCAATTAAAATTTTTAAAAATGATAAAAATTTTAAAAAAATATTTAATTTCGCTACGTCTTCTTTTTAAATATCTATCATTGAAAAGAATGATGCTCCTGTGTACAGCCGATATTTCATTTGGATTAGCATTTGCAGATGATACTGTTCTACTTGCTTCACATGACTGCTTAAAAACAGCTACTAAACAGGTACAAAAATTATGAATAAAACAATGACTTGGTTCAAAACTTGGAATATCCAAATTAATGAACACAAATCGTACTCAAGTTATATATACAACAAGAACTCGATACGATCCTGAACCAATAATGATAAGTAATAAAGAAATAAAAATCGGAAATAAAACTAAATATTTAGGGATGCACATAATCCACAAACATAATCAAATAAGTCTAAAATCCGGACAACTACAATGACTTTTGGGGAAATAAGTCTAAATTGACAATGAACAACAAGCTGCTACTTTGCAAAACAATTATAAAACCTATATGGACATATGGTGCAGAAATCTGGTATACCTCAAGCAATACCAACATTAATTTAATACAAAGAGCACATATATAACACTAATTAGAACGATAGCGAGAGCCGAATGGTATGTGAGAAATGATGATTTACACTGTGAAGTACACATAAAAATACTGACAATAAATGAAGAAATTAAAAAGACAAGTTTAAAATATCAACCCATTCCAGCAATGAAATTAGCACTCTACCAGAACAAGAAAGAATAAGAAATAGACGCCTGCTAAAAAACAGACCACATGATCTAATAAATAGATTTTAAGTTTATAAAAAAAAAAACAAAAAAAATGAAAAGAATAATAATGAAAATCGGGTTTTGTGAAAGTGTTCAGATAAATTGTACAGTATTATTTTTTTCAATTTTTTCATCATTGTTTAAATACAATTCAATTTCGATTATAATTTTAAATTTTTTAATTTTTAAAACCACATAGCTACATAGCTACATGCATTTACATGCATTAAGTTTTATAGCATTAATTAGGCGAGGGTGATTGATTGTAAATATTATTAAATATTATAAATATTTAAAAAAAAATAAATGAATTAATGGAATAAAAAAATTAAATAAAAAGCAGTTTATTTCTATGTATGGTAGTTAGCTTATTACTTTAAATTTATAGCTGACCGTAGTCAGGAGTGTGTTTTTGTTCTTGATACCTATAGATTTTTTGTTGCTTTACAATAGAAGGTAATTTGTTTTGCCTTCGCTATTAGCGTCACTTTCACTTACTACATTTGGAGTACTGATGAAAATAGCCTTTATTAAGCATGTGTTTCGACCAATATTAATCTTCAAACGTCGAAAGGTAGAATTATGATAGTTTCGTTGCAAGAAATTCAGAGTGTCAATTAATTAAATAATATTTTTTTTTTCTCTAAACCATATTTTTTTCCATACACATATTTAAAACTAATATTTATACGATTTTGTCGATGACTTCTACATTTTTAGATAGGATAAGATATTTTGATCTCAAAGTTATTTTTGGGTTTAAAAATGATCTTTCCTGAGAGATTTGTGATGTCGATTTAACTATTTATTTGTTAACGGGGACAAAAAAGGGTTTGTAATAGCATATTATGCTTGTGATGTTAATCATAATTGGGTTATTACCTGGTATTTAGCTTTTCAGATAGAAATAGCTCATATTATGATTGTAAGCCATTATCTAACATTCCTGTTTATCTTTTAATTCTAAACTTAGATTTTTTTGATTAAGAAGTTCTTATTAAACGTAAAACAACATTTTGATCTGTTACCTATACATATTATTTTACTGGAACATCCAACTCAATTAATTTTAAAGGATTTAAAAAAAAAGTTGGGATATTTTTTATTATTTCATTTCATTAAAACAATTTGACAGAAACTTGAAAAATTTAATTTGACAAATAAAATTATTATGTCTGTTATTCTTTGTGATACAGATTAAAATGGAAAATGAAAACTCTGAATGAATTAATTTTGAAAAATTAGAAAACTAAAATAATTTATTTTGTTTTTGACATAACAATTTTTTTTTCCTTTTTTAACAAATAAAGGAAATGCATCCAAAATGAAAACACATAATAATTCAAAATTTTGATGATAATTAAAATAAAATTTTTAAAACACAAAAATTTTTGATTACCATAAAAATGAATGCCATTTAATTCACCAGAATCAACAAGAAGAAAATTGTTGAGTGACTTTTAAATTAATTTTCTGAAGTTATATTTATTTATTTATTTATTTTTAAAACATTGTACAACAATATTTACCTCTGTTATATGATAGCTTGGAAGTTTGACTTGAAATAAACTTGACTTTTAAGTAGCGTTTTTACTATATTCGCTTGAAATATCAAAAACGATATTATACGTTAGAAATTAAGCTGAAAAAAACTGTATATTTTAAAAATTCAATTCTGTAATTAATTCAGAATGTCTTTAGGTACATAACATACATGTGTATGCATTGGCAATATATATCAACGCGCCCCATAATTCGTAATAAAAATTAAAAAGTACACAATAAAAACTAATTATCTATTGTTTTTGTTAATTTATTGATGTAATAAGAATTAAAAATCTCAGTGGAGTACGCATTAATTAAGTACAATTTTACTTTTCGTCCGTAAAATAATTATTATATTTTATTATAATTATTATAAATATTTATATATAGATAATATTGCGTTTAAGCATTGTTCCTTTATAGTAGATCTTAAACAGGTTTTCAATCTTTTCAATAACGAAAAACTGCGTTCCGTCCCAAGAGCAGTTACTTAAATGTTTGCACAAAAATATTCTTAAGATTATATATATATTTATATATATATTATATTTATATTAACAGTTTAAAATTTTTTGCTATAGATTAATTTACTGAGCTCTAAAATTCTGATTGCTATGTAATTTCGATTCTTAAAATGTTTCATCATCAAGAAATTAAATAATTCTTATAAAAAATTGAAAAAGGATGCTGCATCAACAATCACAACAATTTTTGTTTTTTTATTTTGTTTTCAATTTTGTACTTTTTTCTTATATTAAAGAATTTTAATGAATTTTTAAAAAATGTCTGTACTTACTTTAATACATTTACCGATATCTACTCGGAAATAACCATCTCTATATCAGTCTATCGTACTACTTATAAATAATGTTAATGTATATTCTTGTTTAATTCTGATTTCCTATTACATAATTTAATTATAATTATCAATAAATATAAAATTAGTTTTGATTATGTGAAAAAAATTATGCTTCATAAAATTTTCCAAGAAAAATCAAATTGCAAGCGTCCTTTTTCGATTGGCGCCCCTAGGCAATTGCCTAAATTTGCCTATTAGTAAAAACGCTCTTGTGTATATGTGAAAACGTAATTGCTCTGTTATCATATTTTATATTAAAAAAGTCTATCTGCCATTTTCAACTATCTTTTTGTGTTTTTATTTCTACATTTCAAGTCAACCAGTAAATTTTTTTGATTCACTTCAGTCGAGACACTTTCAAATTAAACAGCGACTAGTATCGCAGAATACAAGGCAGTTTGATAAAAAATTGTATTCAATTTTATTATAAATTGTTTTTCATCATTTCAATTTATTCTTTTTTTTTTTTTTCTCCTATTACTCCGCGTGGTAGCATAGGACTTCAATAGTGAGCCTCCATTCCTCTTTGTTGAGTGCTACTTCCTTAATATCGTCCCAGGTATAATTGTTGATTGTTAATTCTTGATCGATTGTGCGTCTCCATGTGTTGTATGATCTGCCGGGTCTCCTTTGTCCTTGTGGATTCCACTCTAGAGCTCTTCTTGCTATATCACTTTCTGATTTCCTTAGTGTATGACCTATCCATTTCCATTTTTTCCTATTTATCTGTCTGTTGATCGGTTCTTCTCCAGTTATCATCCATAAATCCTCGTTGCTAATTCTTGCCGGCCAGAATATTCTGCATATAATTCTCAAGCACTTGTTGATGAATACTTGTAGCTTCTGTTTGATTCTGATCGAAGTGAGCCATGTTTCACTGCCATATATTAATGTTGACTTAACACATGCTCTGAATATTGTTAGCTTTGTTGTTCTCGATATTTGGTTGCTCCGCCATATCTGCGTTAGACTCCCAAATGTTCTTCTTGCCTTATTTATACGGCTGTTGACATCTGCTGTTGTACCTCCTCTTGATGTTATGATGCTCCCAGGTAGTTGATTTCTTCTACGTATTCTATCTGTTGTCCACTCATTACGTATTCTATCTGTTATCCAATTTATTCTTAATACTATATAATTTTTTTTTACTGTTTTATCTTAGACAAGAACCGCAAAACAAAAATTGAATTTAAATTTAATTCAGGCGAGCAAAAAAAGATACTCTGTACCTCTGCCAAATTTACCAATGGCAATTTGATAAATTATTTATTATATAAGTATATGAGGTGAAATTTTAAATTTAAATTTCTATTTGAATCTATTTAATTTCGCTACGTCTCCTTTTAAATATCTACCATTTAAAGGAATAATAATGATTTTGAAAGGGTTCAAATATTTTTAGCATATTTTGTTTTCAATTAGCATATTAAATAATATAATGATGATAATATATAACTGTTATATTATAACCGGGATAAATTGTTCTAGACATATTACGTATTCGTTCATATGATTCTACCGATTTTCGTAAAATATTTGAATATTGTATATCAAATTTCAGTTTTACAAATATAATCCACAGTCCACAATTTGGTGTTCTGTAAATGTTCATATTTTTTTATACGGTAAATAATTTAGAATTGAATTTACAATATTCCAAAGTGTATCGATTATTCCATAAGTTTCGTTTATACTGTAATAGTTGTAAGATTCTAGATGCTCCAAGATACGTTACGCCACCATTAATATTTTTTACATTTTGTTTTAATATATTTTTTGTTTCTTATAAATTACATTTTTACAAATTAAATTGACAAACAACAATACGTGTTTTTATTTTTAAAAAATATTTTATTGAAAGAGCTAACATCTGAAGAGAGGGAGCTCTGAATCTTTGATTAAAAATAACCGTTCTATTTTTAATTCCAAATTTCTATGAAATTCGAATCCAATCACAATCCAAGAAAACAAATTCGACTAAAAAAATTTTTCATCGAAATGCATAATGTCTGAGAGTGACCTGACCCCTATTCTCGATCTTCAATTGAAGAAAATTCACACAATTTGTTTTTTTAACAAAATATAATCTGATAACAGTTTCAGGAGTTTTGAAATCTGTTGCGTTGTAGACCATATTTTTATTTTTCCATCTATTCAAAGTAGTCTATAACAAAAGCAATATATTAATTTACTGTTACATAATTAGTCTCAAACAAAAGCATGGTACTTAAAATATGAAGTAAAAAGAAGTAATAAGAATTACTCATTTCGAAAATTGTAGATTTATGTTAATTAATTCAGATCTAATTTTTTAAACCTATGTACATTATAATATAATACAGTTATAAAAAAACTTAAAGAATATATTTTATAATCTAACCATTTTCTTAAAGAAGATATTATTTCCTTATTTACAAATGGCGCCATATATTTTCCAACAAAACTCTACAACAGTGCAAATTTTTCTTTTGTTTTGTTTTTTTTTGTTTTTATTTTTAATCAGAGAAGCTAACAGATTTTTGTGTGGGATGACATTATTTACAGATATCTATCTACATTCTACATCATCATAATATTGTAGATATCTTCCTTGTTCCTTGTATAAAGTTAGTTTTATCGATGTCATGTCATATCAAAGAAAGCGAAACAAAAAAAAAAAACAAAAAATTTTGAAACGGAAAAGAAAAGAATTCAATGTAGGTGTTTAAGACTCCTCTGTCTACGTATTTTTAATTATATCCAAATTTATTTTCAGAAAAAAAAAATTGTTTTTATTCTCTCATCTACACGAGAAAGGAAAACAATTTTTGTTTGTTATTTTTTTTTTCTTTTTTTTCCAATTTGTAATGAAATATCACGGAACCTAAAACATATTCACGTGCATTTCGGTCTCTGTCTATCTTTATTTCTGTATTTTTAATTCCTGTTTTTTTTTCTCCTCTTTTCTGAATGGAGGGCATCAACAACAGAAAAACAAATAAAGTAAATGAAAATATTTTCTTTTAATTAAAACAAAATAATTTTTCCAGTTGGTGTCCTTTTTGTACAAGACTAGAAAAGAAAAAATATAATTGAACAAAAAATAAAAAAAAAAAATATCATCTTGACAGACTTGAAACAATATTGGGAATATTATTATTATTGTATTTGAATTTTCATTTATATTTATGTATATTTTATATATTGCTTCTTACAGTTTATTTTTTAGAAGATTTATTTATTCATCTTATGCTTTGCATAGCGAGATAATTCATACAATTAGGTCTCTAGATAATTGACTCCTAGATATGTTTTTAAGTCAGTTATACTTGATGAATTTGAAATTCTAAACTTTTCGATATTCCACTAATATTAAAAAACGTGTTTACTGGGATGTTTTTTTAGTGTTAGTACCAGTAAAGTACTATTCTAAAGTACCAGTGATATGATTGTGCATAAGATTTATTGACACGTTCGTTCGTAACTGTCCCCCTTCTATTCCATTTTCCTCGTTCCCTAATTTTCCGTTCCCACTCAAACGTTATTATTCAACTTAATACTACATTACGCCATAAGAAAGTTAGAAAATAAAGGCAGTATATTCAATATGACAACCCAAATAGTGGTATATGCGGATGATATAGTAATCATGGCAAACAATTACAGATATACGGCAGAAGTATTTGCAGAACTAGAAACCGAAACAAAAAAAGTAGGTTTAAAAATCAACGAAGACAAATCTAAAAATATCTAAAAATGTCAAGAAATGAGACTTATATACAGAATATTCAAATCGGAGAGTACAATTTTGAAGTAGTTACAAGTTTTTACATACTTCGGAGCAATAACAAAAAGTGATAATAGTATGCAGTGTTGTGTTGATGCTACTATGTTCACAGAAAGGTGCTACAATTAAAACTAATATTAAGAATGGCCAAAATGACGACCCATAGTGACGTATGAGTGCTAGGTATAGACTGTAAACGTGGCCGAGGAGAAAAGGTTGCGCAAATAAAATGGAACTATGCTATTATGAAGATATAGTTTTGGAACTATGCTAGTACTCTACAGTAGATATAGTTTTCCACATTTAAATTAGTAGATATACCATAAAAGTTATTGTATGTGATTGTGTATTCCAAATCTCTATGTAAAAGCAATTAGAGTATTCATTCCATATAGACTTGGAACTATAGAAAAAAAAATATTTGAAAGAAAAATTCTACCGAACATACTCGGTACAAAACGATTACATAATGGAGAATATATTGTAATCAGAAGCAACGGCGAACTCAATAGTATGATCGATAGTGAGGACGTTGTACGGTTTGCAAAGGCTCAAAGACTAAAATAGGCTGGCCAAGTAATTCGAATGCACGAAAATCAAAAACAATAAGTGGTTCTGAATAGAAAGCCCGATAGTAGCCGTGGTAGAGAAAGATCAAGAAGCAGATGGGCAGACAACGTGAAAAACGATGCTCAAACACTACAAACCTCAAATTGGAGACAAGCGGCATAAGATTGATCTTTTTGGGAGGATCATAGTGATGCATGCCATAGTCACCCAGATTTATAGCTCTATAAGATGACGATGAACCTAGTAAAATGTATCATTCAATATAAAAGGTTCACCCTATCTAGGGTTTTGGCTATTTATAAAAAAAGAAAAATGCAGTATACATAAAAAGATACCGACCAGCACCACCACCATTTCAGTATAGGGTAGCAAAAACTAGTACCAATAAAAAAATTTTAAACTCAGTATTGGCCCAAAATTCATTAATAATTTCATCGATTTTTCAACGAAGAAGAAAAAATTAAGATAACCGATTTATAAAGGGTTTCATCTTGAACTATCGAACTCTGAAAAAAAGGGATACCTTAATACTAGCTTAAAAAGCAACAATCTATATAATATAAGGCCAAATAGAAACTACATTATAATAAAATTATTATCACACTGTGTTCTAAATAATCTTGAATTGAAATTTCCACTACACAAATTAATATTTTTTAAAATTCACCAATCTCAATATAAGGAGTTTTGTGTTACTGTGACACTTTTATAACTCTTTAACCCATATAAATCCAGAGTGTCGAAAACGAAACATATGACGTTTTCCGGCATAGTGGTCACCCGGTGTGAATTTTAAATCAAACTAAAATTTATTATTTAATTTAAAACAAATATCTAATTTACCTTTTTTTTTTTTTGAAATGTGACAAAAAGCATGTTTGCCAATGGGTTGAAAAGTCCGAATTTCGAGTTTTTTTTTCATTCTTGTTAAATTAAAAAAAAAAATACAAAAAAAAAAAAAAATTAAAGAAAAATCTTTTAAATAAACTAGCTCAAATCCATAGTAATAATTTAATCACAATATAAAACTAATCCAACAGAATTTGTAGCTACAGGGTGACTTTTTCAAGCAGTGTATCGAAAACGAAACATCACGTTTAAACGATATCTAAAAAATTTCATATAAAAAAAAAATGCTAGATTCTTTTTTGTTGTTTTTTCCTCTTCCAAGCTATAATTATACCAATACTATCTTTTTTTATTACGGACCACGTATTCTGCGATAGGCTACTTGGAAATCAAATAACCAGAAATCGGCGTTAATAGCTTGATGATAAGAGATACCTGAGTTTGAATTCTTGAAAACACAATAGCAAGACACGCTAAAATCGGCGTCAGTAGCTTACAAGCCAAGAACTTAATACCTGTTTTTTAATTCTTGGAAATATAATAACTAAAACACCTTTGAATTTATGAACAAACGGTTTATGCAATTTGAAATATTTTCTCACAATTTATCTATAGATAAGCAAATGATTGCTTATTTTGGACACCATTCCTGCAAAATGTTCAACAAATCTAAGCCTATTCGATTTGGCTTCAAGTACTGGTCTTTTTATTCTGCCGAAGGCTACTTGTTCTCATTTATACCTTATGGAGGAGCTTCAGAGGAAAATGATAGCCTATAGGGACCTAAGGTTAGCCTATATGGAGTAGAAAACGTAGTTTTGCGTTTATTAGCAAATATATAAAATCGAAACCAACACACCGTTATGTTCAATAATTTCTTTACATTACACAAACTTATGTGCTCTGTCTTTGATCCCTTGCTTATCTTGCAACTGGTAAGGTTTTTGGAAACTGCGTTGTTTACTAAGAAAAGTTGAAAAAAAGCATTATACACCAACTTGAATTCCGAGTTTTTTTTGTTGAGTGCTTGGTGAAATCCGCGAAAATACCTTTAAGAAAAGTATTAGCACTAAGAGAGAGCGGACAAAGTTCAGGTACTTCAATTAGATATGACCGTGTGGATCACAATATCATCCATAGTGAGAAACGAGCTCGATGCCATCACGGCAAAAATCAAAGTGTTTTTTCATGCACCAAATGTGGCGTTAATTTACATACGAAATGTTCTTTACCATATCACAGCTTGCCTATAAGATCTGATAATTGTTTAAGATTAAAATTTGTTAAAACAATAAAATTCTTTTTTTTTTATAAAATAAATTGTTATTTTTTTTTTGTAAGGAATTTATTCACTTCAGGAATTTATTGTAGTAAATTTTTGAAGAAATATTTTTTTGAAAAAATTATATCGTTTGATATTGAAGTTTTGTTTTCGAAACATGCAATATCTCCTTTCCAGGATGTGATATCAAATACGTTATTTTTTTTTTCTTAATTAAATTAAAAGTACTTTATGTATAAATTTTTATGACTCTGGGTGAGCTGGGTCTAGGTCCGGGACTATATGGGTTAATTGTAGGACTATGAACAAATTTGAGCTATAATAAAAATTCAACTTTAAGTTTTCTTGACACCCTCATTTGCATACAAAATTTCTAATTATAAAAATCTTGTAAAACAGTGATTTTATTTTTTCCTTACTTTCTTGAGAGCATAGGGTTTCCATTTAACACTTCTATGACATTCAATTGGTAGCTGCTGTTTTCGCTTGTTCCCATGTTATTGTCTTATGGTCCTCCGGTGTGGATGTTCTTTGGACGATTGGCATTTATTGTACTTTGACTCATACGTGTGATATTGTTTGACGGATTTCTGAGTGTATGAACTATCTCCATTTCAATTTATAACTTTTTTTGTTTCAAATTCTAACTTGATTTGTTTCGATAGTCACCGGTTAGTATTCAGAGGTCCTTGTTGCTTATCGTGTTTAATTTAGAGGTACAAGTCTTCAAAATAAATTTATTAATGAAGACTTGTACTTTTTGGTTTATGGTGTTGAATAGTAACCAAATTGCACAGCCGCATGTAAGAATTGATTTTATAGAAGACCGGAATATTCTTAGCTTAGTTGTTGGCTGTTTTTCCATATCGGTTGCAATCTTCCAAATCCTGCTTTTGATTTTTTTGATTTTTTTTCTATATCCTTTTGAGTCCCACCACTGGTTATTATTATACTACCCAAGCAGCAGAAATTGTTTAGAAATTTTATTTGTTATTTTTTCAATCTTATATGTTCTGTGCTGGTGTTATTTAATCTTATATTTTCAATTTTTTGTTTAAATGTTCTGTGCAAGTGCTATTTGATCTCATTCGCTTTCGTCTTGGTAGAATTAGAAAAAAGCACAATTTCCTTTTACTTTATTAAATTGTTTAGTGGCCTTTTGGGCAAATGAAATTGTCCAAATGCAAATGCATGTTCTGGTTTACATATGTGGGTTATCTGTGTTTGACATAATCTGATAACATGTTGTAGAGTGTAGTATGAATAGGATATAAGAGCTTTAGCAATTTCATTTTTAAACTTTAGAAATTAATCAAATAAGTGAAAATATTGAAAACAGGATTCTGGTTTAAAAATATTAAATTCAACAATTTAATTTTGTCAGCTACAGTAACTGTTTTTTGTTTTTTTTTTTTTACAAATGTATGATTGTTAGTATGCCCAAATTCTATTTATATAATATTTTGTATTTGCAGTTGTAAACAAAACCCAAATAGTATTTTGTTGTTGTAAGAATGTTTAATACATTATACAAAAATATTATAATATTTTTGTTTTATTCCTTCCTCAACACCAAAAACTATTTGAATGTCATAATTTTGGATTTATATTTTGATACAAACACTATAATACTAAGATTTTCTACAAGAAATGAGAGAGTCATGATTTTCAAAAGAGAATAATAAAATAAATAAATTCATTTTTTATTCCGTTAAGGATACTCTGTTAGGGTATAGGTATATATTATTGTTATGGTTTTATTTTTAATTCATATTAGTGATTCTAAAATGAAATAGAATAAAAAGGATACTGTGTATACTATACAGTGTCTTTTCGTTATTTCAAAATAAAGTTATTCATAAAGTTGTATTTGTTATAGTTGTGGTGTTGGTAGTATCATGAATTTATAACATAGAATATGATATAAAAATAAATTTCATGATTTTATTATTCTTATGAAGAAATATTTATTTGAACATTTTGTGAAGTGTGCAAGCAAACAAAAAGGATTAAGAAAAAACGGAGAAAATGAAATTGGGATGTTGAGAGATATTTTATGCATCTACTTAGTTTTGAATTAAGATATGTAGGTATTAAATTTTAAAATGATTTTTTTTGTGTTTTGGGCATTAAGAAATTTATTTTATATTATGTATATATGCCACACACATCTATGATTTAAAAGAAATTTATCCAGTTTTCTTTCGTGTCATTTGCCGATATTCAATGGAACTATAACCTTACATACTAACCATTATATATATATATATATATATATATATATTATTCTGCATTTATCTGGATGTTTGTAAGTTCGACGGAACGCTCCAACACATATACAAATTGCATATGTATACAAATGCATATATATACAAATTGCTTTGGTGCTTTTTTTAACCCCTGTCTACCATGCTGAACCTTTGCAGGAAAAATTGATTGCATGAACTATATTTTTTTAATTTAATGTTAGTCTTCTTCGCAAATAATAAGGAAAAATAATAAATAATAATAATAATATAAATAAAACAAACAATTTTTTTGATTTATAATAATAAGGACTAATAGAAATTTAATCAATAGTTTAATATGGTATAATAACCAAAAGGCAAACAGCATTTAACACAAAAAAAAAACATAATTCACTCAAATGTTATTCTTATTACTTAAAATTATACATAATAATACACATGTGTATCAGCATATTTGTATTGTATAATATTATACATTATACTACTTTATTGCTTCTACCTTTTATTTTTGTCATTATTGTGTGCGTAACTCACTTCAATCAAAAAAAATTATTTTTGTTTTTTTTTTTGTTTTTTTTTAAATATTTGCTGTATCTGTATTCTGTATGTTCTGTATGCTCCATTCCAAAAATATTATTTTATTTTCACTGTTCAGGTTCACTGTTCAATCAATAGAACTTGATAGAAGTAGAGTAGGATAATTAACTCTACTTCTACGCCGGATAATAAAACATTGTTTTTTTTAAATTGAAAATTATTGATGAAAATGTTTTTGTATTTTTTGTAAATTTTACCAATTTAGATACAAAATTTTGAATATTTTTTTAAAAATAACACAATACCATAATAACAGTTTATTCATATAGCAAAATAAGATACCTATACATTATACAAAAGACAAAATTTATATGAAAATAAGATCCCACTTTTAAATTTGCTCTCCCGGAGGCCTCAATAACGCTAATACGGTATAATTTATACTAAATGGAACCCAACTAACGAATTATAATTAAATGGAAGTGAGTACGAGTATACCATACAAAAATATAAACATTTTATACAAATTTGTTGGTATGGTACTTCTTTTTCTGTTATATAAAAAAAAAAAGATTAGTGTTAGGCCAATATAAACATAAATAAAAATAAATAAAAAGTGATATAAACATAAGTACTGTAATTTCGAAATAAAGAATCTAATGAAAGAACAAAAGAAACTAGGATTTATTTTGCTTCCGTCATTTATGACGGGTTACAAAGCTAGTACTAACATATTTTTGTTTTGCTAAGCATCTATGATTTCTATTTTAATTACTTCAATCTTGAGTGTATGCCTCTGTAGTTGATAAGATCAATTATTGAAAGATATTTTTACATTCACTTGATCCCTCTACCAAAAGCTTAATTAACGGTTCCTAAGAAATGCTTTTTTATTTAAATTCTTTGGTACAATGATTAGCTCTGACGGAGATATATCATCGGCGTAGGACCTAATGACCATATCCCAAAAATAGGTGGAATTGTAGCTTTCCAAAAATATATATTCTTAGTGGCGTATCTTATCCTTTAAGGACGAAAAGGACATTTGAAAATATCCTTGTTGTTTTGATGTTTTTATATAAAAACCGTTATGTCTGTTGATCTATTAAATTAATATATATTAAGTTATATATTCTAGAAAGATAACGGTCTGGAACATATATGTTAAAACATTTATTTGATGATGATTGGTGCTGCCGTTATGGAGATATTGCAGTTCAAAGTAGAAAATTTTGGAAAAAAATGCAATCTTTATTTTCTTTCTTGAAAAAACAAATACCTCAAGATTTTACCATTAAACATCCGCAATATTTATATACTGTTGAAAAGGTCATTTTTTGTTCTATAACTCATACACACATACTTTATGTCAACGTCGAATACTTAAGAAGATATAAGCATTTATTAACTATTTTATACAAAAACATCAAAACAATAAGGATACTTTCAAATGTCCTTTTCGTCCTTAAAAGATAAGATGCGCCACTAAAGATATATATTTTTGGAAACTTAGGAATCTCAGCTATCCTTGGAATTAGGTGCTACGCCGATACAACATCTCATTCAGAATCTCCCAATGATTCTATTAATGTGTTCAACTGTTTTAACAACTAGATTAACTAAATTTGAAGTTGGTCCATGCTGAAAATAACTAAAATCCCTACTTGTACTAATAAGGTTTATCTATCGAAAATGGCGAGATCTTTAAAATGCTCGCCCTCAATCATGTAACTAACAAAATGGTTTAAGATTAGTTATAGAAATTTGTTCATAGCCGGAACATCTAGAATGTGGAATCGAATTCTACTTCCGGCCTTCCTAAGAAGGGATAGCTTTAAATGTTTGATTCACAAAAAATTAAAATTGAAACAAAAGTATAATATAGGTTCCATATACAGGTATTCATATATAAAAGCAAAAATCGCATTGAAGCAAAATATGATAAGTGAAAATTGATAACACCAATGGTATGGTAAGTATACGGATGGAGAATGAACAGTAAAAATTCATTTTTGGTGACTGCAGGTAAGTTCAGAATTTGTAAACAACTCGGTTTACTTTAGACTAGAGACCTCGAGGAAAACATGATACTCGTATGACATCAATAAAACCAAACAACTCTTAACCAGGTCCCGTACTGATATAGTCATAAGAATAGTAGTCATCACTACGGGTCATTGACCAATCGGAAACCAAGCTGCCAAGCTAGGTATTCCTTTCAGTCCCCATTTTCGCAGTTGCAAGGATGAGAATGAAACAAAAACTGCTCAACCCTTCCTTTGCAACTGCCTAGCATTAGCTAGAGTCAGACTCTTTCCCCAGCAATATAGGTTTTATTGCGAAAAGCAAAATAGGAGATCTGATCAACCTTCTCAATCACACATGGTGGCTTAAGTACTATATCGACAACCTATAACAACCAACAACAAAAAATAGGTCGCTCAAGTCGTGGTATCTGGAATGGCCACTTCTACCTACCTACCTAGACTAGAGAAGTAAAAATTATTGTCAATAAAATTGAAGTTTAGTTTCGGTTTGCACCTGAACTGCAAACTACTCTGGTCCTCAAGATTTTTTGACAAAATTTCAAACTTTTAAATAAATTAAACAATTTAGTATGTACGAGTTTCAGTGATCAGACTTGGATTGTTTGATTGTTTAACAACACAAAACGTTTGAAATTAGAAGAAAAGTGGAAGTATATTTGCAGTTGTTTAAATTTTCTAAAATTCGAAATTGCTTTCTTTAATTTTGTCCTAAATTTGAAACCCTTCAACGGTATAAGATAACATAAGAATAGATATAAGTTTTTTAAGTTTATTTGAAGCCTCTTTCTAAATCATTTTCAATCATGAGGCTGTTCTAGTATGGTACTGTACGTTAAAAGAATCGTACACAAACGAATTGCTATAGTGGTAATGGAAATTCGAACACAAACAAATTATCCATCAGACCACAATAAATTATGGCAGAAATGTTGAACTTAAAATTCTATACATAAAAACTATACATACTTGATTGTCTATGAATTTTTCAGATTTGTTAAGATAACTCGACAATATGTCCTAAATGAAGCAAAGAGAAAAGAAGATATTATTAAATAAAATTGTATGTAGACTTAATTGTGTATACCATTATTCATATTAATCGATTAATTAATTACAATTTCAATTTATTTTATATGAAATAAAACACATTATATGTATATAGAGACAGAATTATCAATACAATTATTGCCTTTCAGGCAAATATATAATAATACCTTTTCAAAATATCAAATAATATATAATAATAATATAATATCAAATATACATATATATATATTTATAATAAATAATATGTAATACAAAAATATATTAAATCATTAAAAATTAAATTTACAATTAAATTTATTGATAATAATTAATTCGCCGGAAACAAAATTAAAATACGTTTTTTTAAAAATTAAATATCTTTTCTTGTAGCAAAAATAATTATCCTTGTAATTACAATAAAGAAAAGCAATAACAACGTTGTAATAATGGTAGTTATGGAACAAAAGTAATTAACACAATAAGTGTTTATAATTACTATCAGAAAATCGAAATTGTTATTCATTTTTAAGCTTACATATACAATAATTACACCTATAAATTTTAAATATGAACTATACTGGACAACATTTTTTTATTTTTGTTTAAATATTTGTAAATTCAGTAGATTCAAATCAGTAATTATGAATTTAATTAAATTGAGTTGATATCATAATGACTTGATTATTGTTCAGTCTATAGATTATTTTAATGCAATTTTTTGTTTTTGATGATGTAAATTATACAAGATTATGTAATTTAATACAAATTGAATTTTTCTTGTAATGTGAAAGATAAAATATTATAGGCTGTAAATAGAGTTACCATGATCAAGAATGGAATTCTAAAGCTTTTTTTTTTTAAACATTTTTAAAAGTTTATTAAAGAGATTGCCATATAACTGACATTATATTTCAATTCATAACACCAATAATGATGATATTGTGGGTTTTATTGACAACTGGCAAAGTTATACAATATTGTTCTGTACTTCTGTCCAACACAGAAAATTATTTCATTAAATCGAATTAAACAAAATATAAAAAATATATTGGAAATTTCATGACAGGGATATTCGAACACATGTTGATTGGGTCCAATAAATTAAAAATCTACAATTGAATTGAATTTGTTTGAATTTGTGCTTCAATAATCTGCAATACAGCTATTATTATTCTGGTACCACTACATAATTGTGACTGATGGAAATTTTAATAGACGCAATATGCTACTTTTGGTTCAAGCTGATGATGAGGAAGAAATGTCAAAAATCCTGTTAAATGGCAATAGCTTCAATGTTGATGTTGCTATTACAATTTTAGCATTCAAGTTTTCACAATATTTACTTTTACCACGCTATGTTACGAGCTGTTTCACACACGCTGGATAGCCTAGTAGGTAGATCATCCGAAAGGTTCCAGATTCGATTCCCGATGAAGCAAAAACAATGTTGTATTGGTTTTTCAAACTGGTCTAGTACCCTTTGTCATTGTAATATGGTAACAAATTAAATAAATTTGAGCAGCTATACAAGCCAGTAAAATGCTCGAATATTGTAGATATTGCAGTACATGACTTAATTAAGCACGAAAATGTTATTCTACCTATACCTACTCTACTAAGTTACTGTCAAGAGCATAAAAAAAAATATAAGAATTACAATTGCTTTTACATATTAGTTTTACGTTTCAAAAGTTTAATGTTTAATGAAAACATGTTCGAATTTTATTAGCTTCTGTCATCTGGATCTAACTAACAATGTTTGGAGAATTTAAATTTTGGAACAGGCGTTTGCTTATTAAAATAGTACCTAAGTATGAATTTTTATGTCTGTCACACTTTTGAAATATTTGTGTGATGAATGCTGGGAGTTATATCATAATTATCCGAACCAGGCAAAATTTGAGAAAATGTTAAGAGATATTTTAGTTAATTTTTGAGATCTGTATCACATTTAGTTTTAGAACTAATTTTAATGAGTAATTTTTTAGATCCTCCCTATGACTTATGCCCCACGGATGGAATTGCAGGACAATGATGGTGATGATGATGATTATTTAGATAAGTAATTTAGTTGTATGACAGTTACCCGAACTTGTCATTTGAACTTCACAGTTGAAAAATAGTTTTTAAGAAAACTAAATTGTTTTGACTTAATATAGGGGAAAAGGTAGAAAAGGCATGTCAATTGATCTATATTTATGTTGATAGAGAAAAGTCTACATCAGTCCATGTAAATTGACTGTACTGTTAAAAACATTAAATTTGGCTTTAATTTGAAGTATAATTAATCAATAGGAGTTTCTAGTATTTGCATAATGTTGTAAAATATATTACCAAAATATTCAAATCTATATACATAAGTAGATACAAATTTCGTCGACTGAGTATTAGTATGCCGTATTCGCCATTTTTGCACTTTTAGACTTAATAATAGATTCTTAGATTTTTGAATGAGATCTTTTCAAATCTGTAATCAAATTTTAAGTATCTCAGTTAGTTTTCGAGATATTCAGTATTGCTTTGCAGTATTGATTTTTGGCATGCCGTATATTCAATGATACCGTAAAGTTCTGAATATAATACCCCTCCCAATAATGTACCCCGGATAAACATTTTTCCATTTCCAGAATCCGGGGTACAGTAATTAGATTTTATATTTTTCGATATTTATCGACCCCTGGGTACGATAATTAATTTCGAACTATTTCGTTATTGGATGTTATTCAATACTAAAATTATTTTCATGTTGTTATCTATTACTAAACCAATTATGTTAATTCGTTTTATTTTAATACTAGCTTTGTAACCCGCCATAAATGACCGAAGCAAATAAATTCTAGCATTTCTTTCCTTCATTAGAGTTTTCAAGTTTAAGAAAAAAAAGTATTTGCTTACTAATTTATCATACCTTTATTTTTGTATTATAACGCTTTTAATTAACACATAAACAGAATATTTGTACTAAGGTGCAAAATTTTCCATTCCCTTAGCGTAATTTACTCAATCATTTTAGCGACATCCTTTTTGCCAACATTGAAAATTTATCGTGTAATTCAGAATCAAGTTAATCCTGTTAACATTCAATAACATTCGCTGCGTAAGTTTAGCGTCAAAGTTTATAGCGAACAAATAATATTTTATAATGAGCCACAACTTTGAACGAAAACAATTTTAAAAACAAAAATAAATAATATAATAAAAAATTTACTACAAATAATTAGGTATTTACAAAACTGTTCATAACTTGTGAACTATTGATCGGTTATTTAAAATTTCATTTAATTTAAAAAAATTCATTATCGAACTGTTCATGTTAAAATTCATACATAATTATTATTTATAACATACATTAAAAAGAAGAACAACAATCTATATGGTTTAACCATTTGGTTCATCACTCTCTACAACATTCATTTCTGCACACTTGAAGAAAACAAATATACCTAAAAATTATAAATTTACAAAGATAAAAAATAAAAAATAATATACAAAATTTCATTTAATTTCTTTAAAAATGTATAGGTTGTTATTGTTTTTATGTATAAAATGTAACCCCATAATATATACTAAATATTATGTACAATCATAAATTTATATATCATTTTTTTTTTTTTTTTTTTTCCCCTATTACTCCGCGTGGTAGCATAGGGCTTCGATAGTGAACCTCCATTCCTCTCTGTTGAGTACTACTTCCTTAATATCGTCCCAGGTATAATTGTTGACTGTTAATTCTTGATCGATTGTGCGTCTCTATGTGTTGTATGGTCTGCCGGGTCTCCTTTGTCCTTGTGGATTCCACTTTAGAGCTCTTCTTGCTATATCACTTTCTGATTTCCTTAGTGTATGACCTATCCATTTCCATTTTTTCCTATTTATCTGTCTGTTGATAGGTTCTTCTCCAGTTATCATCCATAAATTCTCGTTGCTAATTCTTGCCGGCCAGAATATTCTGCATATAATTCTCAAGCACTTGTTGATGAATACTTGTAGCTTCTGTTTGATTCTGACCGAAGTGAGCCATGTTTCACTGCCATATATTAATGTTGACTTAACACATGCTCTGAATATTGTTAGCTTTGTTGTTCTCGATATTTGGTTGCTCCGCCATATCTTCATTAGGCTCCCAAATGTTCTTCTTGCCTTATTTATACGGCTGTTGACATCTTCTGTTGCACCTCTTCTTGATGTTATAATGCTCCCCAGGTAGTTGAATTCTTCTACGTATTCTATCTGTTGTCCACTCACTGTTATTGGCTCACTATAACTATTGTTTGTCCTCATTGCTTTGGTTTTCTCGATATTTAATTCCAGTCCCGATTTCTTTGCTTCTTCCTGTAATCTGTTGACTTTGTTCTGTAGGTCACTTTGATTTTTTGATATGAGGCATACATCATCTGCGTAATCTAAGTCTTCTAAGTTTCCGAAGAGATCCCATTCTATTCCGTTTATTCCAGTGCAAACTTCTCTTAGAATGTCGTCTAGTATTGTGTTGAAGAGAAGTGGAGATAGTGGACATCCTTGTTTAACTCCTATATTGGTGTAGAATGGATCACTGATCTTACCTCTGTGTTGAACTGTTGTCTCTGCATCTTCATACATCGCTTTGATGATGTTGATGATTTTTTCAGGAACTCCCTTCTTTGTAAGTGTTCTCCATATTGCGCATCTCTTGACTGTGTCGAATGCTTTCTTAAAATCTATGAATAGTAGATATAGTGGGGCATTCCATTCTACTGATTGTTCAACTATGACCCGTAAAGTATTTGCCTGGTCTACACAGCTTCGGTTTGGTCTGAAACCTGCCTGCTCTTTCCGTAGTATTGGTTCTAGTACTTCTTCTAATCTTTTCTTTATAATAATTGCTATTATCTTATGAATAGTATTTAGAACCGTGATTCCTCTCCAGTTGCTGCAATTTGCCAAGTCTCCTTTCTTAGGTATCTTGACAATCATTCCTTTCTTCCATGATGGTGGTATATTCTCCTCTATCCATGCTTTCCTGATGTGGGGTTCAATTGTTTTTGCGAATAAGTCAGGGTCCAGTTTGGCTATTTCTGCTGGAATTCTATCTTCACCTGTTGCTTTGTTGTGCTTCAGGATATTGATTGTAGCTTTGATTTCTTCTATATTTGGAGCTTGAGTAGATATTGGCAGTCCCTCAGTTGGGTAGATATTTGCATTGTCTCTGTTTCTTATGTCTGCTTCATTATTTGTACTTTCTTCGTTGCTCAGTTCTTGGAAATGTTCTCTCCATCTCTTTAATTGATCCTCTAAGTTTGTGATGAGCGCACCATTTTTATCTTTAATTGGTTTGTTTTGTTGTTCCGACTGGTTTGTTAAGTTCTTGATTATGCGATGCAATTCTCTCAGGTTATGTTGCTGTGCTGCTTTTTCTGCTTCTCCGGCTAAATTTTGTAGAAATTTCCTGTTATCTCTTCTTGCTGCTCTTTTTACTGTTTTCGCTATTTCTTCATATTCTCTTCTTGATCATATAGTTATATATATATATATATATATATATATATATATATCAGGCACGAAGCGTCCATATATTGAGTTGAATGAGTGCTTCCCCAAATAAAATATTATTTATTATTTTTTACAACTGAATATAATATATATATTTCATTTAATATAAAAATTACTTAACTACAAAAATTCAAATCGAATGAAAAAAAAATTTCAAGCAAAAATTATATGCACAGATATTAACTGCATTATGTATGTTTAGAAAATAATGCCTATATAAACATTATTTTCTATTATTCTTTCAATCATACAAGACAACAAGAGATATTCAACAACCACAAATTTAAAGTATTTGAAAATAATGCCTATTAAAAATCATTCTTCTCTTACCAACCAATATAGCTATAATAATAATTATACATAGCATAAAAATGTAATGACAAATTAAATATCATTCTCCTCATTTACAATATACATACACTCAACACACACTGCCTCTATTTAGCAACAGCAACAAAATAATAAGAGAAGCGACAATAAAAAAAATCAAAAGGAAAAAAAATTGATTGAGTTGCTGATATTCATTCCAAATCTACCTGATATAATTAGAAAATATCTGATAGAAAATAGATTATCTAGGGAAACAACAACAAAATATCGCATGACAGAAAATGAAATTACAAATAAAAAAAATAGCAGGGAATGAATTAATTTTATGCATTATTGTGGTTGTTGACTTAAATGAGAATTAATATTTATATAAATAATGTATGTAGTTTTGGGTTTTTTTTAGAGAGTAGTATTGATTTGTGTTAAGTAATTCTGTAGTTTTTTCTTACTGAATGCTACATTGTTTATTTTCAGCCATAATTTTGTTTTATGCAGTTTTGAAACAATTAATTTGTTAACAAATTTAAAAATATAAAACATACAAAAATTTATAAATAATTATAATAGAACATTGTAATTGTGTTATTGAAAGAACAAATAATTTTCTGCTGGAAGTTTTGAGGTAAAATTATTAATTGTTAAGGATGGTAAGCCAATGCTTGCTCTACTAATAGCAACAACAATAAAACGGTGTAATCAGCATTTTTCAATAAAATTTTATAATTCGTATACGTTGTATTTTCCAACATTAATATGGAAAATTCATGTTTACACTTTTTTTACATTGCTTTCTTAAAATCAGAACTTAATTAAAGTTATATTTTCAGATTAAAATTTTAATAACAAAAACAGTATTTGCGAAATACTATTATTATTTTTAATTGAAACAGAATTACATAACTCTTATAATGAATAGTCTAAGCTTTGTTAATTGATAATAACACTTCTCTATAACAACTATTTCAGTTGAACGATCGTTTTTCTGCCTAAACAGAATTAAAACTACTTTGAGAAATAGATGTGAACAATTTTAACTGTCGAATTTAGCAAAAATTTCAATAGAAAAGGAAAGCCAAAGCAAACTAATGTTTCCTTTTATTGTGCTTCCCCAGTTGAAAATTCCACACCTCGTCACTGATATATATATATATATATATTTAAAAAAAAAACAATAAACAATAAACAAAAAAAATAAAAATAAATAACAATTTTAACTCATCATCGCATCACATTTCTGTGTAGAGTATATATATCTATAGTACTATACAGGTATGCATACGGTATGGCAAAACTATGATGCTATGATCATTATCATAACAACAAAAAAAAATATGTAGACACATATGCATATTGTGTATAATTTTAAGTAATAAGAATAACCTTTAAGTGCATTGTGTTTTTTTTTGTGTTAAATGCTGTTTGCCTTTTGGTTATTATACCATATTAAACTATTGGTAACATTTCTATTAGTCCTTCTTATTACAAATCAAAAAAATTGTTTGTTTTATTTACATTATTATTATTATTATTTTTTATTTTTCCTTATTATTTGCGAAGAAGACTAACATTAAATTAAAAAAATATATTTCATGCAATGGTATTTTTTCCTGCAAAGGTTCAGAATGGTAGACACGGGTAAAAAAAAAAGTACCAAAGCAATTTGTATACATATTGCAATTTGTATATGTGTTGGAGTATTCTGTCGGAATTACAAACATCCAGATAAATGCAGAATAGTATGTATATATAATTACTATTGAAAAATTATATTTTCCGTTTCCTAAAACTATTTTTAAAGGCTATGAATTAAAAATCAAATTTTTTTTCTTATTAATATTCAAATTATTGTTAAATATAGTATTTAAATAATAAATTAATTTATTAAAAATGCCCTACTTGTTTGGATATTTCTTTCGTCTTTTATAGATAAACAATAAATATTATTTTATTGATTTGGATTACCGTACGTTAGCCATATTTGCCGTATGTGTATAGAGTTTATGTATTTACATTTTTTATTGGCTTATACGGCAAACATATATTTACAATAATTATTAAATAACTCTAGCCTTTACTGAGTGCGGTACCTACAAATTTTTTCCTATACAGTAATACTTCCATTTTTCCATTATATACACTTTCGGCAATTCTATCATTGATTTGCCACCATGTAATTTTGAGTATATAGTTATGTAATAGATCTAATAGGTTGTGTGTATCAAAGATATATTTCAGCCGGTTACTATTTCTGGTTTCTGTGCACACACGGAAAGACACCATTGTTAGATAAAAACTTAGTCTTAGATGGACCATTGAAGAGAATAGAATAAAATCTGTTGTTGTATAAGAAAAATTTTGAAATATTTATAAAATACAAATGTTAATAAAATTAATAATAAAATTTGTGGAAAATTAAATAATAAGAGTTTTAATCATTATAATAACTAGGTATATACAGAATAACTATACAAACAATTTATTAAGAAAAATATTCCGAAGAAATATTAATATCAATACGGCATATCAATACTCAGTCGACGATTTGCTAGCCACTAGCATTTAAATTGAAAACAATATTAAACAATTTCACCTTCAGTAAAAATATTATCTAATCAAATGCAAAAATTTCAGTAAATCTTTAAACAGTTTTATACAAACAAAAATATTGCGAAATTCAATTAAAATTTGAAAATTTGATTAACAGTTTCTAATCCATTATTAAAATAGTCAAATTCATTTCTATGAATTGAATAATTAATTTATATCGAATTTAGGATTCATTTTAAAATAAAAATTCAAAATTTAATTCTCACAACGAGACCCATCTAAAAATAATATGTTTTATCAATAAAATTCGTGGAAATATTTTTAATTTTATTCTAAAGAATATTTCATTATCAAATCTATTTTACTTTCCTCCCTTGATTTGCCCGTTAAGCAGAGTCTCGAAATTAGTTAATAAAATAGTTAATTGTATATGATTTAAAATAATTTTGTTTTCTAAATATTGATTCTATCAAAACCGACAGAAATTTATATATATATGTACTTTCAACCGGATGATTATGATACGTTGTTATTATACGAGAGTAAGGTCTTAGAAATATTCGTTGGAAATTTGTTTCAATAATCGATTTTAAAAAAAAATTGTAATAAGTTTTTTTCTGTTAAATTTGTGGTGATGAATGGAACAATGCGTTTCGGATAGTTGTGTAAACGATTGTTCAATATTGTACATGGGACGAGTAGAAATACAAAACAATTTCTTTCTAGTTCTAGTATATTTCTTCTATATTTCTTAGTATAGGTTTTAGTTTTTTTTATTAATTTCATTGATTAGTTAAGCGTTTTCGTTAAGAAGTGTAAAGGTATGTGATGTTTTGTACACCGCTGATGTTTAGTTTTTATCTGTTTGCATATTATTATTATTTTTTCTTCCCATTTAATATTTACAATTTGAATGATTTACAATTCAATAAGTTAAATAGGTTTGTGTACTATACTGACTTGAAGAAGAGTATGCAATCATAACACTTCACTACTTTGCGAAATATTTTGATATTTCCTCATGTACTAAAGGAATCTGTAAATCGTTGTCAATTAAAATATTTAAGTTTAAAAATGTAAACAAAATTAAAACCAAAAAACAAAATAACAAATTAATATTAGTCATTGTTATGCCTGTCTTCAATTTTTCTGGCAATAGTAGCTGCTAATGCTGCACCTTTACCACTGCCATCTTCTGCTAAAATGAATAATGTGAATCGATCACCGGACTTTGTTCTGAAATCTTTGTCTGTGAAATTACATCAATGTTGAATTTAGCTGCTGCGTAAACAGAATTGGATTCCGTTCCACCATATAAGTTGACCATAGTTTTATACTGTTTACATATGATCCGTTTTTAAAAAATGGACATTTTTGCATTGAAGAGGGAAGTTTGTTCATAGAACCGAATAAATTGAAATTGGTTTTTCTGATATTATGTTAAAAAAAAATTTTTTACGGAAACGCTCCGGAAATTTTTTTAATTTAACATTGCAACATTCATTCATTCATAAATTATGCATTCGTTAAAAAAAATCTATGCACGTAAATAATATCCTCTCTAAATGGAAAATTTAATTTTTTCCTTTGGTTGAGTGCAACATTTTTTTTTTTTTAATTTTTTATTTTTAGATTTATAGGTTTTTTGTGATAATGTTTTATATGGATGTGATATTGTGTGAATGAGCGCCTACTGTCACAACATTGAATTATAAATGAACTTATATACATTTTATGCAAATTTTCATTAATTTTTTATATATTTTTTTTTTTGTGTTAGTAACCAAATATGAAAAGGAGGCATGTGATGGTTAAAATGGTTTTTGTTTTAGTTAACTAAAAAAATACCCTAGAGGAAATTATGCATACATGCATGTATGTGTATCCACGTATATACCAAATGCATACCTATTACGTGACATAAGTTGACACATTTGAATAAACTCATCACTTGGTATGTTAAACGTTCAGTTATAAAATTATTTACACATATTGGATGAAAATATGAGTTTCACTTCTTGTTAGTATCAGTGTCACGTTTAAAATATCAGTGACTAACACATATTACGTGTTTTTGTGGTTGAAGCAATTTTCCACATTTTTCTTTTCCAAATCGGAAGTCTTATATTGTTAGAGTATTTGTATATTTGATGTGTGAAACATCTGGTTTTATCAAATTAAGCATACTTTTAGCTTTAATTTTTTTTTTTTGTTTTGAGATTTAGTTTTGCCTGAAAATAACAATTTTTAATTTCCTGAATTTAGAAATAAAAGTCCAATTATTTACAAAACTTTTTGTTTTTATGATATTTTTTGATAACATATTTTGTTTTATTTGAAAGGAATCGTATCAAGTTCATTGTTGGTCATAAATTTGTTTCAATTTTCTTTTTATTAAAACATACTACGACCTACATCTCTGAAGGGATAATTTTTTTAAAGGTTTTAGTCAACTACGATTCATGGTAGACATGAAAGAGGAAAGATTCTATATGGTGGTATTATTATTTTCATTTAATAAAATATGTGTCCATCAGTCTATCTTTATGAGAACTCCATTAAATAAAGCAAGATTGTTTCAATTGCAAATAATGTCAACTCATTGATATTCAAACTTTTGAATCTAGACGTAATATTATTGCTTCAGTAATTTTTTATTATTATTATTTTATATTTATTGCATTAATGTATTTGTACAATATGTTTAATTTCATATATTTTAATTCTATATTTCAAGAGCTTATATTGCTAGAATATTTACACCTTTGATTTGTAATTATTTAGACTAACCTGATTTAAATATTTAGAATAAATTTAATTTGCAAAGGACAAAATGGCAAGTAAAAACCTTTAATTAATTATTTTATGTTAATATAAAACCTAAATCTGAACTAACATCTAATATTGCTTCAGTAATGCTTTCATATGATATTTTATAAGCTAGAATAAATTTGCCATCTATTTTAAATGGGTATAATTTATATATTACAATGCGCAATATACGATCTCATAGATTTTTATATGTGCTTCGAATCTCATAAGACTAATTATAGACTTTCTGAGCCTATATAGTTGACTCTCAACGTCTATTTAATACTTGTTCGTCCGTGATAGATTTTTATTATAGTAGTATTACTAAATTTTTTTTAAATTAATTGCATTTTGTTATTGTTTTAGTTTAAGGGGATATTCCCAGTATAGATTAGAATAGATTACTCATTTCTAAATATTTTTATTTGATTATACACAAAATATATTTCTATTATAACTGAAAATGTATACACCTACAACGTTAAGGCTATTCAATCCATTTATTTATAGTTATTGTTAAATATTAGTACCATGTTGAGTGTATATAGAATTACAATTTTAAAAAGCAAATCTCAGATCTTTAAACAGTGAAGATTTTCTCAGTCAATTATTTTAGATAAATGAATTCTTCTTCTTGTGCGATCTACATTCGAACGCCCCGTGATCAGTTCAGTTCAACAGTTGTTATATAATGTACATAATAACTAGGTACTTCTGAATGCTTTTTTATTACGGCTGCCATTTTCTATTTCATAACAGACATTCTGCAACTGCGACATCTATTTTGTACTGATATATTGTCTATTTTTAGTCTTTGCTAATCCTAATTAGGAAATTATGTCTAATCAATGTGTATAAATGCTTAAACAATTCAAGAAAAACTTGTTTGGGTTGTTAATCTATCAAATCTTCAATTTTGTGATAGCCATGTTCAGTATTCATACAATCTTTTCGAATTTGGCCATCCATAACAATTTTCACCCGGTCGACCTTTTACCATTATATTTACAACGTCTCCAAAGTTTTTTCGTCTATTTCGACTCAAACGGACAATATTTTTGAATATCACATTCGTCTGTGATATCGTTGCGACGTTTCTTATCTCTTAATGTATATTAAACAAAACAGAAACAACAAAATATAAATTCAATATTTTTTTGTACACAGAGAAAAATTTGAAGTAGACTGAATCTGGGTATGAACTTTTAATCAATCTCAATTTCATCACAATATTATAACAAATACGTTTTTGTGAAAAACACCGTGGACAAATATATCTTGGCGAGATCAATAGTATGATCGATAGTTAGGACATTGTATGGTTTCGAAAGTCCCAAAGACTAATATGGGTTGACCATATAAGTCAAATGCACAAAAGTCGAAAGCAAGCAGTGGTATTGAATAGAAAGTAGTCGTGATAGAGGAAGATGAAGAAGCCGATGGACACACAACGTGAAAAACGATGCGCAAACTCTATAAATTCCAAATTGAAGAAGAGCGGCACAATATTGACTTTTTTGGAGACGTAGTAATGAAGGCCAAAGCTCACCCACAGCTGTAGCGCTATGGACTGCTAGGAAATACTCATTATAGGATTTTCAAGTTCCGTTATGTGTTTTTTTTTTTTTTTTTTCATTTATTATATTTTATTAAATATTAGAATTCATTACAATTATAGTAAATTAATTAAAACTAAAATTCAAAACTTAAAAATAGAAAATAAACAAATATAATAATAGTACTAAATTAAAAGCATCTACAGAATTCAAAATATAAATAAAATAAAATAGTTAGGAAACATTCTATTGCAAAAGCAAGTTTCGAATGGTCTGGAATTGTGGAGTAACAAATTTAGATGTAAATATTAATTTGAAAAACTAAATTCGTAAAGAAAAATAGAATACTAAAATTAATCTGGTTAAATATTTATGTATAAAAAAATAATTTAATTTAAGAAATAATTAATATTAAAATTAAAAGTTGAATATAGAAATGTGAATTAAATTTATAGATAAAACTTACAAATAAGTGAATTGAAGGAAAATTTACAAAAAGAAAATAAAACAATTAAACAATTATATAAACTACTATATGTTTTAGAACGAGATTTAATATTTAAATTAATTTAAAGGAAAAGAAATGAAAGAAAGCAAAAAATTAAGCGTAAGAAAAGAATAAACAAAACTGCATAATAATAATATAGATAGATATCAGCAACAGGATACTATAATATATATGTCAGTAATAATATTATCTAATGACTCTTATTAGCTCTTCAACTTCATGCCAACTAATATTTCTAAGCCAATTCTTAGTTTTTGTTAAAAATTCGGATAAAACTCTGATAAAAAGTATAAGCACGTTAGGCAAAGGGACATTTGACCCATCTTCATTAAACCAATATATTAGAAACACTTTTTTCTATTAATAAACAGTGTGGAATCATACTGAAAAGAATAAAAAATAAAAACAGAAAAAAATATAAAAAACAAAGCTTGAAAGAATGTAAAATAAACTTTTTAGTTAAAGTTATAAGTCATATATCACCTAATACCTACCTCAATTTTTTTTTACAGATAAAAATTCTCAAAATAGAAATAATGGCATAAATTCAAAAATATTGTTGTTTTAGGTTTGTTTGTCAGTAAAATATATTATATACATACATCGAAATGTATATCCATAGAGGGATTTCTAAAGAACATTTTTTTATTACATACATTGCTGTACATACAAAACTAAAGTTCATGGTATAAGATTCAACACATGTTTCAAGGTCAAAAATTAAAAAAAAAAAAAAAAATTGTTTTAACTTTGTTACAGAAATATTCTTGTAATTCGGACTCAAATCACATAATGGAACATGTTGTAATATTGTACGATATTCTGTTTCGTTAAATTTAAGCAAATGAGAATCAATGTACTCATATGGAGAGTTTTTTTAAACTTCTTTCTTTCTAAATTAAATATTTTCATTGTCATTGTCATTCGTGTATACATATACATTGTATTATGTGCGTGTGGGCTGTGTATATTGTATTTGTAGATATTTAGAGGTAATATTGAAAAAATATTCAATCGGCACGGTGTGGCTCTGACATTTACAAAATATTTTAAACATATTGAAAATTTAATTTTCAAAGTTTGTGTTATAAATTGTCGTCAGGTAATATGGTGGAAGGCATAAAAATGAAAGTTTCTGAAATCCGATTCTGTATGTAAAAAAATAAATTAAAGGTCGTTTAAATTTTGAGCAAATAAATCATTACATCATCAATTTGAAAACTAAAGAAAAATTAAAAGCTAAATATTTTAATGCTAAACTAGGCTAGATATCAAGAACATTTCATTTCATTTTTCATTTCATTTATTCATTTATTCAGTACTCAAAAGAGCTAACAAGCTCTCTATACGATTTACATATTTCTAAACTTAAATAATATATTATAACTAGACTGTATATCAGTGCAACAGTATTTATCAATTCTATTAACTATTCTTATACTACTAATATCAATTAGAAAATCTTATACAATAATTAAATTATTCACTCTCTGAGTAAATACTACTACAAAAATTTCAACATAATTTCAATTTCTTTGAATAACAAAACTAGATTCAAAATATGAGATTTGAGTTTAAATCTCAGTTGTATGGTGTTTTCCATCCAATATCAACGTAAATAGTAAAAAAAAAGAAGTGCATTATAACTTAAATATTGGCAGTTTTTCTTTCTAGATAAATCAATATATATATATATATATATATATATATATATATAATTCTGAGTGGCTTAAATATCTGCCATACAATCCATACAACTTCCAGCACTTATCAGGAATATTTCTAAAAGGTGTTACAGACCTGAATATTGGTTCTCAAATACTCTCTCAAAAATGACTAAACATGCCTTTTACCGTTTTCTAAAATGCTGAGTGGATAGGTGTCATAAAACGCCCCGCACCCATCAGCAATATTTCAAAAACCAAATGTATTACGGGCCTGAATATTGGTACTCATGATGATTATTTGTTTATTTTATTTTACTTGTCTTTCAAGCTCCCATTAAACATACGGACAAATGAAAATGCAGTATGTAAACAAAAAACGCTTGAAAATGGGCAAGTTACTGCAAAAATTTTAAATTATTATCTGGGATGAACCTACAAGAACCCATAAATATTCACAAGAAGCATTAAACTGAAGCCGAAAAGACTAAATGACAATGAAAGACTTTTCGGTAGTGCTGTAATTTTATTATCTGGTGATTTCAGGCAAACTTTACCAGTTATTCCGCGTTCAACGTATACGGATGAAATCAACGCATGTTTAAAATCATTTTTTTTGTGGCAAAACATCCATAAATTGCAACCTAATGTAAACATTCGTGTTACACTCCAAAACGATTTATTTGCTGAAGTATTTTTTTATTAAGATGCCTATTACACATCATTCTTTTCATCAATCTTCTAGTATCCATATATTGACAATATATTGATGAAAATAATGATGAGTGATTACACATCAATCATGCACTCATCAATCTTTTTATCTAGATTTTGACATTTTACAAGAACATATTATTAAAGTGTTCTGAATATATTTATAAATTCGAAACATATATGAATATTGAAAATATAATTTCTGAAGGAATGTTTTTGATTTCAGTTTAAATTGAATTTTTAAACTAAATGTTGTGTAAAAAAAAACAAATTATTTTTTTGCACATTTGAATAATATATCAATTGTTTTTTTTTACAATAATTGCTATGATTATTAAAATAATATAAAAATTGTTATTTTTAGAATTATATTATAAATTAATATTATAACCATATCTGAACATTTCCAAAAAGACATTTTTTTACCTCTGCTGATTTTGACAGCAATATTGATGAGAATTGTGACAGCAAGATTGATGAGGATAGAATTACCATCAATCATTTCTCATCAATCAACGGTCAATATATTGACAATATATTGACCATTGATGGATCATTGATTGATCATTGATGGATGTGTAATAGGGTCCTAACAATTACTGAATTTTGGGAATGGAAAAATTCCTTTCCAAGAAAATTCACAATTGATGAAATTCCCGGTAAATTCTGATATACGAAAATACATTGATAGAAATATTTCACAATATAAGCGTCAATTATCGTAACTGTCAATGGATTTGCGAATGAGCGATTTTAGATGCTAAAAATGTTAATGTTAATTAGATCAATTTTAAAATACAGGAAGCACTGCCTTGCGAATTAATTTCGTTTAAATCAATTGATACAGTCTTAAAAGAAGATCAAGTCGTAAATTATACCACTGAATTCTTGAATTCACTTAATTTATCAGGATTTCCACCACATAACTGACGGCTGAAAGTTGGTTCAGACTTTGCAATAGAACAAGATTAGTTATTTAAAAAATGATGGGAAATCTAATTAAAGCTTTAATATTGAATTCGCATTTGCGTTAATTATCAATAAATCGAAAGGACATGCGGATTGGATCTAGAAAATTCATGTTTTTCTCATCACCAATTATATGTAGCGTGTTAATGATTGGGAAACCATCACATATTTTCGTCCATGCCCATTATGGTGCCATCAACAATATTGTTCATGATTTGGTATTAAGATGAAAAAAATAAATATTTTAAAATATTAAAATAATGCTATTTATTTGTTATTGAAGTTTTACATTAAATCTGAATTTTCGCGTAAGCTTTTTGGCAGGACGAAATGTTGGCTAGTTTATTTATAAAATTTCAAAAAACTATTTTTCAATATTTACAAAAAAAAAACATACTAAGTTTAAATTATAATCATTAAAAATTAAAACAAATTGTTTGTATAGAAAAGTTCACTGACCAATATACAAATTTTAAAATGACATTTAAAATACACAATCGGCTAAAATAATGTTCTCATACTTTATAGCTTATTTATTTATTATACGATACTTATGTATTTCTAATAAATGCTATTTTACATTTTAATTCAAATATAATTAAATATAAAGCTAATAAAACAGAAGAATAATGTCTATATACTTACAAAAAACAAAGAAAAATATTCATCTTCCGGACCCACTTTGTAACTCTGTATAATATACAGAATTAAGAGTGTCCATTTAAATAAAATTCAAATAACCGTACATAAATAATTAAATTAAAAGAAAATATATAACATTACTTCAACAAAACAGTAAATCTAAAGTAAACAATCTTTATTTATTTGTTCTTTAAAACAATAAATTAACAGATACCTCACAGCTATGAGCTCTAAATTTGTTAACACTACACACAAAGTTAATTAAATCCAAGTTTTTGTATTTTGCCAAATTAATTTTTCTGATATTCTGTAGGTCCGTTGTTCAATAAATAAATAATTAAAAAAAAAACGGCACATGAATGAACAAAACTTATATGGTTCAGTCAGGCCTTCAACACTTTCCTGTAATATTTTTTTATACATTCTAGATTTCAGAGCGTTCTTATTATAGTAGATTCAAAAGTATTTCGATTTTTATTTGTTTATTTTTTTAGGCGCCATTAATGCTTCTCTATGATCTGAACATTTGTTTAAACAATCAAACTATATATGTGCTGTCTTAAATGTAACAAATTATTATACTTTTTTTATTTTGGATCCTTTGAGGCTATAATACCTATTGAATTTAGTTGTTTTAAAATAATTTTCGGAAACGTTTTCATATATTATTGATACCAGATTCCACCTTTCTTCAACCTCAACATTTTAACCCCAATTTTTAATACCAAATTTTTCTTACAAACCTTAAGGCAAGTCCAATGTATTTTGCATTTATGTTTGACTTAATTTTGAATTCAAATGCATTCGCATCAATATTCATAACATTAATTTTAAAACGAGCGAAAATGTAGCTCACTTCAGTAAACCTATATGACTTGTAGTATTGATTATGATAGATAATTATTACTAATTCGCAATGGTGAAGTTAAAATTTTCGCCTTCAGTCATCAAAAAAACTGTTCTAGTCATTTGAATTTAAAAAAAACGGAAAATTAAAAGGTTTATTTTAAGTTAAAGCAATGGCTCATGTACGGGTATCAACGCCATTGTGATGACCAACATTATTTCTATTATATATATAGATTGTTTACAGTTATACGACTACAAAATTACGTATCAAGAGTGTGTGTCAGTATTATAGATTTATATTGATATTGATTTTCGGTAAAATATCCACCTCACATCAAATCTATATTTTAATCTTTCTCTTTCTTCCAAAATGAAAGAGAGAGCCATTTTGACTGTCTTCCTTTCTCTTTCTTTGTCAGTCAATCTGTGTTTTTATTTCTTTCTCTCTTTCTTTTTTTGTTCTTTTTCAGATCAATTCAATTCTAAGCTTTGAAATTTTGGCAATTCGAAATGTCAGAAATATTTGCACTTACTTGACTGTCATTAATATTGTTTGTTGTAGGTATATATAAAAATTTTTACGTAAAACTTAAAATTAGAAATATAAATGAGTAAATAAAATAACTGTTATTAAAAATCAAATTTTTATTATATACATTTTATGAACATGTAAACCTGAAATAATAGACTTGCAAATATTACTGTACTAATTACTAAAAATATTATAAATCAACATATTTAAAAACATTTCATTTATTCTTCGAAATTAAAATTATCCACCTTATTTTTTTTATTAATTAACGTTTCAAACGAATTTTTTGAATTATAATGACAAAAAATCAATTTGATCATTAATCTTATGGCCTGCGATGTCTAACGAATAACGAAATATTTAATTTTTTTGGGATTAAATAAAGTAGATGTCCTTTTATAACAAACAAACAAACAAACAAACAACAAAATGTTAACAATAGAAATAAAAACCATAATGACAATGATACCAACAACAACAACAACAAAAACACCACCAACAACAATAATATTAATGAAAGAAAAATAAAAATTGGTCATCTCTAAACAATTTGTTTTGTTAGCATACACGCTTATTTATGCCGAAAGACATAATACCAGTCAAAAAGGACATTTGAACTTATAAATACTAAAGAGTATTCGAATTGAATTTGTATTTGAATTTAGCAACAAAATAAGTATCTGAAATTAATATTTATGTAGATATCTATATAGATAAAATCATATGACAGGATAATAATCGATAATTTTCTTTTAGAAGTTATTGGTAACCTTAAAAACAAAAAAAAAATTCAAGATCAAAATATTTATTTACAATTTATATAATATTATATATGTATATAAGTTTATGTATTTGTTTATCTTAATATTAGTATAAACATTCTAATAAATTTATTTAATTTATTGCTATTTACTACTATGTACATGTTTTTATATTTTACGAGTATTTTATTGATATTAAACAGTTTTTCTCAAAGTGTTGTAATGTAAACATATTATATTATTAATCAATAATAATATGATTTTTTTTGTTTTTAAAGTATTGAATTTATTTTTGCACTTCAACTTTAAGTTAATATTTGCTATGATAGAATTTCAGATTTAAATTTTTAATGAAAATCTTCACCATAATTTAAGGAAGTTCAACTCTGTTTTATAAAAAAAAAATGTTATATTTTAACAAGGAACATTTTTTTTTACTTTGTTTTTTTATTTTCCGTCTGTGTGGACGTTTTTCTTTTTTAAATTAAAAAAATTAGACATATTTGGACAACGTTGAAGATGTCATCTTCTTGTGGGTCTTTAACCATAAAAATTTGAATTGCAACAGTTATTTTAATAAATTTTACTGATTTAAATTGTTTGACTGGTACCATGCCTAGTAGAATTATTATATCAAATCGTAGTTCATATTATGTTGTACGACTGGTATTAAGTTTAGTTAAACTATTTTTTGTGTTATTAATTTGTATAATCAAAATATGTTTATTTATTTTTTGTATTAAATTGCAGTGTTTAAGTCATGATTACGAAAATTATATGAAATTAATTGAATATTTTGTTAACTTGACCTTTTTAATTTATATTAAAAAAAAATAATATTAACATTTTTGTAATTTGAATTTTGTTATTTTTGAATGTATATCTATTATGTAATAATTTAATTGTATTTTAATTAATATATGAATTGAAAACTGTTTGAGCTAAATAATATATTTAAAAATAATAAAAACAATAAAAAATAATTATAACAAATGTTTTATAGGTCAAATAAATAAATATAATTGTGGTAATGTTTTATTTAGATCTTAATCAGCGGTGATTCAAAAATATTTTTTTTTTCTCGCGCCCTAGGCAATGTTTTTTGTGGCGCCCTTCCTACTAATGAAAATAGATACGTAAAGAACATAATCTTGCTCCATGAAATTGTTCTTAGTAAATTTAGGGTAAAAAAGTTAGAGTTTAAAAATAATATTAATACATATAATTATTTATTATTAAAAAAGTAATATGGTATAATATTGAAAATGATATATATATCAATTGTTTTTTTCTTATTTGATTGTCCACCTCGTTTTCCTGATTAGATTGCTTTTAACTTGGTTATTTTTATCTATGTAAATAATAACAATAATTATAATTCATTTGTAAATAATATATAATGTATTAGAATACTTAACATAGTGTAACTTACATTTTTAAATAACTCACAACAGTTTAACTTTTCGCGCCTTTTGTTTTGCGAAATCAGCCATGACTTAATGCTGACTCAAGCTGACCACATGATGCATATATAGGTTCTTTCGCGTATTTTTACATTTTGTAGACTATAAATGTCAAATGTGAATTCAAAAACTTGCTCAAGATTTTGCATTTGCTCAAATCTATCACTGGCAGAGTGACGGAGAAGTATCAAGGACTGCAAAGTAAAAATTCAATTTAAGTCGTTGTTGACGGTTCTGGATGAAAGAATCTTGCCATTCATATGAATATTTTTTTTTTTTTTAATCGAATATGAACTGGTTCTGATTCAAAATCTGTTGGAAAGTCAATTTCTTTCGCAAGTTCAGAAGCATCTACTAACATATTAGCAAATCCGATATCACTCCTTAAATTCCCTAAAAACAATTTCGTATTCTGTAATTGTTTGATAGCAGAATGAATATTTAAATTTGTTTCTTGTAGCATTTTGCTAGTAATATTAATTTCAAACAATATCTTATACCATATTTATAAGTTGAACAATAAATTTAAATTTCGAAATTCTGATGGGTAATCCTTGTGCTTCTGAACGTACTGCTGTCTCAGCAGTGCCAATAAAATTGTTATCATCAGAAATATCTATAAGGACATCATATATGTTTCCTAGTTCGTAACGAAGAGGTTTCAAAACATCAATTCGGCTTTCCCATCTTGCGTTACTTAATGGTTTTAAAGTCAGCGATTTTACATAACGCACCAACACATTCCATCTGCATGATGAGCCTGAGAAAAACGTATATATACATTGTACGACATCAAAAAAATTTACTACTTCAATGCAACACTTAGCCGCATCATTAACTATCAAATTTAATGAATGCGCATTGCAAGGCACAAACAAAGCTCTAGAATTGATGTTCAATATTATTGTCTCAACTCCATTTTCCTTTCCTTTCAATATTTTTTTTTGTAATGTTTTGTCAATATTTCTACTCTTCACAAAAACATAAAAATAATAAATAGAAATATTAGATTCCTTTGTTCCGTTTGAATTAGAAAATAATGTGTATACAAATACATATTGCGAAAAAAGAATTGCGTATGCATTCTAAAATATTAACAAGCGTTAAAATTTATTTAAATAATTGTACCCGTGCGTAAGCATGGGCCGTTCCTACTAGTAAGAAAATAGTTTTATTTTTCTCTCGAAATTTTTTGGCGCCCTCAACAGTTTAGCGCCCTAGGCGACCGATTATGCTACCTATATGGTACAGCCACCTCTGATCTTAACAATATAATCCCTGATCTTAAAATACAATGAAAATATGACTATTCTTGAATTCTATAATGTTATATTAATCAATGTTACTGAAACTCTCACCACCCATCTATACACAATAGATAAAACGTACGGTACATTTAATGTAGACTAACTTCGGCATATTACTATCATCAATGTATTCATATAGACTATAGAGTATTCATATATTTAGCAAATTATTGTAAATTAATCGAAATTAATTTAAGTTAAATTTCAATAAACATTAATTAAGTCTTATTAAATAACTAGCTTTGTAACCCGTCATAAATGACGGAAGCAAAATAAATCCTAGTTTCTTTTTTTCTTTCATTAGATTCTTTATTCCGAAATTACAGTACTTATGTTTATATCACTTTTTATTTATTTTTATTTATGTTTATATTGGCCTAACACTAATCTTTTTTTTTTTTATATAACAGAAAAAGAAGTACCATACCAACAAATTTGTATAAAATGTTTGTATTTTTGTATGGTATACTCGTACTGACTTCCATTTAGTTATAATTCGTTAGTTGGGTTCCATTTAGTATAAATTATACCGTATTAGCGTTATTGTGGCCTCTGGGAGAGCAAATTTAAAAATGGGATCTTATTTTCATATAAATTTTGTCTTTTGTATACTGTATAGGGATCTTATTTTGCTATATGAATAAACTGTTATTATGGTATTGTGTTATTTTTAAAAAAATATTCAAAATTTTGTATCTAAATTGGTAAACTTTACAAAAAATACAAAAATATTTTCATCAATAATTTTCAATTTAAAAAAAACAATGTTTTATTATTCGACGTAGAAGTAGAGTTTATTATCCTATTCTACTTCTATCAAGTTCTATTGATTGAACAGTGAACCTGAACAGTGAAGTGAACAGTGAACACTTAACACTGAAAATAAAATAATATTTTTGGAATGGAGCATATAGAACATACAGAATACAGATACAGCAAATAATAAAAAAAAAACAAAAAAAAAAACAAAAAAAAAACAAAAGTAATTTTTTTTGAGTGAAGTGAGTTACGCACACAATAATGACAAAAATAAAAGGTAGAAGCAATAAAGTAGTATAATGTATAATATTATACAATACAAATATGCTGATACACATGTATATTATTGTGTATAATTTTAAGTAATAAGAATAAGCTTTGAGTGCATTATGCTTTTTTTTGTGTTAAATGCTGTTTGCCTTTTGGTTATTATACCATATTAAACTATTGATTAAATTTATATTAGTCCTTATTATTATAAATCAAAAAATTGTTTGTTTTATTTATATTATTATTATTATTTATTATTTTTCCTTATTATTTGCGAAGAAGACTAACATTAAATTAAAAAAAGATAGTTCATGCAATCAATTTTTCCTGCAAAGGTTCAGCATGGTAGACAGGGGTTAAAAAAAAAGCACCAACGCAATTTGTATATATATGCATTTGTATACATATGCAATTTGTATATGTGTTGGAGCGTTCCGTCGAACTTACAAACATCCAGATAAATGCAGAATAATATATATATAATAGTACTTTTTGAGGTTGTCAAAACATCCAAGTTTTGGACTATTACATTATTTACACAAAGTATGCTCCAATTACCATATTTGAACCCCCTTTCCATGTCAAGTATTTTTACATTCGTAATAATATTTATTGTAGAAAAAATAACTTTAGAGTGAAAATTAGCGTTTTGTTATAGGTTAAAAATTTTAAAATACCAGAGATTTCAGTTAACAAGGAAGACATTAAAGAAAAACTAGAAGAAGTTTCAAATAACCATATTTTTTTACTTTTGGTTGTCCTGTAGCACCTTTAGTCAGATATAGACTAATTTGCTCATCATTTTCTATTTTCTGCAGGTTTCTTCTGTTGCTTGTTCCAAGTTATTGTTAAATAAGTCTAACACTGTCTGCTTCTAAATTGGTTTTGTTTTTTCGACGCACAATGTAAGCCCTTAGAATTCCATTTGAAACATTATTTTGCAATATTGATGTTACACAGAGTATGTTCCAATTATCATATTTTAACCTCCCTTTTCATGACAAGTATTTTTACATTTTTTGTTTTTATTGTAACATAACATGAGCATATAAAATTTTAGATATCAAGCTTTGAATATTTATTGTTAGTTTCTTCAACAGAAATTGAAAATAATTTGAGTTACAGAATGAGAACCACTTTTTTGTTGAATATTTGAGCCATTTGAGGTTATATTATGTCTATTGTTATTTTGTTAATTTTAATAAGTCTAACTCGTGATTCTGCAAATATTTTCGTAATATATTTTTTTCCACCTTTTCTGTTTTGTTTTTTCTTTTCTTTTATTGTTCGAAAAGATTTATTGAGTAAATTTTCATTTGAGTATAATTTTTTTTTCTATTGTATTTTCAAAATCACGTTTACAAAAATGTTAACGAAGGTTTGAGTTAATTTCTATGTTGGATTGAAAATAATATTGTTAATAGTGTTAAATTTTACTTTATTGAGAATACAATGATATTATATAAGGACTCCTTCTTAGTGTTTTTTTTTTGTTGGGATTTTTATGGATTCCTCTTTATTTGAGAATTTTTAGTGTGTAAATAGTAATTAAAATTTTTCGCATGAATGCTCTTGTAATAAATTAATGAAGTAACGGTTTTTAAATAAAAAATCTTCTTCGATGAATAATTCATCAAATTTCCCACACATTTAATTTTAAATCCTTTATTCGCTTAATATTTTGTTATATATAGAATAAAAAGCCTTAAAACAAAATAAAAGCTGTAAATTTAGTACAGGTTTATGTGTTTTTTTTAAATTGATTTAATTTTCCAGAGATTAATTAAAATCTATTAACAAAAATTTATTAAAACAATAAATATATATTTAAATTGTATTAGATTTAAATATTTATGTACAGAGTGTTTTCTATGTTAGTACATTACTATTGTTTAGAGTTTTATTATTAGGAGAAATTTTTTATGTAATATAATTCTGATTTCGAACTGTTTCTGAGATATTGGGATTTTAAGAAATGTTTAGTTTTTACATATTATAATTTTGGCTCAAAAGAAGAGAGAATGGTAGCCTGAAACAACCAACAACAAAAAAATTGGACATTACAAACGTGGCATCAATAAGGTAAGTACACTTAATTGCAACTGGAATGACCATTTTGTTATGTTCACTTAACTTTCCCAGAAGAGAGAAAAATATTTTAATTATAGTTTGAAAGATTGAGCTGAAATATTATTTTTTTTATATCTTTGAATCAATTTTGAAATATGTAGCAAGTTGAACGTTATAATATGTTGTCAGTTGCATGGAAGAGCAATTTAGTCATTTAGTCATAGTGTTCTGATCCGGTTAACATTGTTTATTGTCCTTTACGAATTTTCTTGTTTCTAATGCATATTTTATTATTTATATTAGTAAATTGTAATTCGAGAAGCATCTAAATGAGTGTAGTAAACAAATAAACTTATTTAACTTTACTACACACATTTAGCTGCTTCCCGAGTTACAACTTACTAATACAAATAATAAAATATGCATTATAGGAGCATAAGAAATAATAAAATGCATAAAGAGCAATAAAAATGTTATTCCGGATCAGAACAATTTGTGCCATATACAAAAAATCATAGTTATGTTGAAAATTGAACAAAAAATATAAAAAGGTGACCATAAGTATCAGAATTGAAATAGAATATATTTGAAAACACATGTCAAATATATTAACAACAATTGTGAGCACATAGTGTGAAAACGTGAAGCTTCGCAACATCATTTTGTAACAGAGAATTGCAATACTATACAATGTGAAACGGGTAATTCACATTCATTGTGCAGCATGCAATTTGTATTATAAATTATGCACGGTGTATCATGTGTTATGTGCAATGTGTTATATATATGTAATGCACCATGCACCAAACAAAAAATTAGAAATTAACTACCGTTTAACTAAAATGTTTGTATGTATTTTTCAAGCTAGTAATTACATTTTTAGCAGGTTATGGTATATTACAATGAAAGTTAATTTCAGAATATGTAGTTTAAATATTCAAAACATTGATTATGGATCAATAGATAATTCGAAAAAATAGCATTATTCAGAAATGAAACATTTGTGTGCCATGTCAAAAGTGAAAAAAAATTATTTTTATAATTTAACGAAAAATATGTAATTTACCAATTCATATTGGGTTGTTCATGACATTGCTACAATTTAACAAAATATACCCAATTTTAGAGGATACATTGAAATTATCGAAATCCATTCTTTGATAAAGAAAAACGAAATCAAACATCCACATTATAAATTTTGATATTAACTTACTAAATACAATATTAAAAAAGGCTGAAACAAGAGATAAATAATAGAATAATGTAATTGTACCGACTGAAACATAGAGTAAATAATTTTTTTTATTTTGATTAATTTAGCAGCAAACTGTTCTCAAACATCAAATCCAATTTTTTTAATTAGCCAAATTTGAAATGAAAATCTCATATAGACAAAGGATTAGTTTCAGTTGAAAATCATTTTAAAATCTTTTTCATCAAAATTTCAACCAAAAAAAATCCACTCCAGTTTAAAATTAAAATTTTTTAATTCTATTGTTTTCAATATAAAAATTTCAAAATTATAATTTTGAAATCGTTATATTCGATACGAAATTTTCAATTCAATCATTCTTAACAATTTAATTTACAAAAATGTTATAAAGAACCTACAAAATTATAATAAAAATAGAAAAGTAACAAAAAAAAAAAACATAAAATTGAAAATTCATTTTAAATTCAAATAATGTCCTACCATTTACGATAAAGAAATTATTCAAATCAAAATAATGAAATTTCAAATCAATTTGAAATCCAATTTTTCACAATCATCAAACAAATTTAATTTAAATTTCGCGAAAAATTGATTTCATTAGATTAGAGATTTTTGTATAGAAAAAAAAAAATCAAAGCTCTATATTTAGAGCCTTAAAGTCTAGTCAATGCTACATTTTAAATAAATTAAAATTATAATTTAAAAAATTTAAATTTCAATCAATTTAAATCATTTTTTTTCACATGTAGATTGAAATTAGAGTATGTGTTAAGCAATTTTTGAAATTAAAACTGGAAAAAAAAAATTTATTCATAACATTTGAATTGTTGGTTCTAAAGTGCTGTAACGCTAAAGATTGTAGTTAATATATTTTTTTCAGTTTAGATTTAGATTTATTAATTTATTTAGTTTTATAAATGTAAATATCGCACTACCCATTCTAGTATATTGTAAGTGCACTTACGATATAATAGAATGATTTTTCCATTAGATACGTAACACTGATGTGCATCTCCCGTAAAAATTTCATATCCATACGACATGTTCTTCAAAAGTTATGTCAAAAATATTACATACAATATTCTCTTATTTTTTAAAATCTCCATTCTTTTATATTGTAAGTCTACTTACAATACATAAGATTGCATATTTCTAACACAACATTATTGTATGTCTACTTACGATATAAGTGATCGGAGATACTCTGATCACATAGTTCTGTACGTATACTTACGATATAATATGACTGTGTTTTTTTTTATTTTTGCTATTTTATGTGTATGTTACAATATTCTATCTCATATCAAAAATTTAAATTCAATGTCACATGTGATACTTACGATATATACGTTTGGACAATTTAGGTATCAAGAAATAACAGGTTTTTATTATTATTGTCATTAATAAGTAATTTTTTTGTGAAAAGCGGATTATTTTAAGTTTTTTAAGTAGATAAGCAATAGTAAAAAAATTAAAGTTATTTAGAAATACATTCTCAACCATACTGAAAAACATGATAAGAAATTGACTAAAATTGTGTCTGGTAACAGTCGTCGCTCATGCACTAATATCTATTTTTCAACATCTTTCACTAACGAAAATAGTAAAGTGAAAGTATGTAATAAAATGTTCTTAAACACATTGAATATAAGTAGCCAAATGGTGGAGACCGCTTTTACCAAGCTGAGAACGGAAATCTTGAAGGAGATAAAAGAACCAAACACCTTAGGAAAGTATCTGAAATAGATAAAAAACGGAGACAAAACGTTAAAGATCACATAAATTCATTTGCACCAATCGAATCTCACTATTTGCGGATGCAAACAACAAGAAATATATCGATAGTGATTTAACTATTGCGAAAATGCACAGACTTCACGAAGTTGAGTGTAAAACACGTAACGATACTGGCAATAATGTAACTTCGAGACAATATAGAGATGTTTTCAATAACTGTTTCAATATAGAATTTTATATGCCTAAAAAAGATCAATGTAACAAATGTACAAAATATAATAACATGACGAAAGAAGAACAAGGAAATAATGAAGAAGAATACAATATGCATATTTTTTCCAAGAAGAAAGTACGAGTTCTAAAAGATGAAGATAAAGCAAGAGCTACTGAAGATGATACCGTCATAACTGCGGTCTTCGATTTTCAAAAAATCTTAAACGTTCCTTGTTAAGAGACAAGCATATTTTATTATAAAAGAAAGTTTTGCATATTTAATTTTACTATTTTCGAACTTGCCAATCTTCAAGGTTTTTGTTTCGTATGGGACGAAACGATCGGAAAAAGAGATGCTAACGAAGTTGCTAGTTGCCTTTATCAGTATTTAGAAAAAAAAACTGAAAAAAGTATAAAAATTTACAATTTTTATTCCGATAACTGCCCAGGGAAAAATAAAAATAGATGTTTGTTTATTTTTTACGCATGGGTTTCGAAAATGTTAGAAATTGAGATAAAACATATATTTCTTGAAAATGGGCACACCCAAAATGAGGGTGATAATATGCATTCTTTAATTGAGAAAGATAAAAAACATAAAAAACTTTACGTTCCATCTCATTTGTATGCCTCTATCCGAAACTATAAAGTACATGAGCCACATTATAATGTAACTGAAATGACGAATAATGAATTTTTAAATTTTTCAAGCTTTATAAATATGGTATATGTAGACAAAAATGATGAAAATCTTAAGGTAAAATTCAATAACATTAGAATTCTGAAGACTGACAAAAATTATCCTAACAAATTATTTTACAAGTATTCATTTGAATCTGAAACTAATTCTTCGATAACTTTATATGATCAAACTAAAGATACTAAACGCAAAAGACGTTAAAAAAATTACAACTACCTACTGAAAAGCCAGCTATTTTATATATGGAGCCTTTGAAAATTTCTTCAAAAAAATACAGTGATCTGGTTGAACTGTCGAATTACTTGCCAGCCAATTATAGAAATTTCTACAAAAATTTGTCCCACATAAGCAAAAACCCAAACGAAACCGAAGAAGAAGATTTTCAAGAAGATTCAGATAATAACATGTGAAATTTAAAAATTATTTCATTAATAAATTTTATTTTTTTTTTTTTTTTAAATATTTTCTTTCAACGAATAATGAAGTTAAAATTAATGCAATATAAATTGTTTTTTGTTTTATTTAACTGTTATTATTTAAAAATCAATAAATAAAATAGTTTTAGGTTATTTTTTATTGTTATTTTGGTGGTATTTAAATATTGTAAGTACGATATAAGCTGGGAAAAATAATATCACTTCCAAACTAAATTATTGTAAGTAATACTTACAATATAAAATGAAAAAAAATTTTTGAACGTAAAAATTGTAAATATACTTATTGTATTTTATTCAGTTTTTTTTTTTCAAAATTTCTATGGTAAGTGAACATACAATAGGAGATTTTTGAAAATGTCCGTTCTATTATATAAGTTTTTCAAATATCTCTATTTGACCAAGTTATTCAAAAGTAGTTTATAATATTATTTTATTAGAGTCAAAATCTCTTTGATTTGCCGCAATAAGCAAACTTCTGTCTTGTATAATAGCAGAGAACAAAGCTTAAGAAGTTTTTAAATCTTTAAATCTCTCTCCTGAAAAATGTGATTTTCGAGTTGTCATATACTAGAATGGACAGTGCGATATAATATAAACTATTACAATACTACTTACAATATTTTTTATATTCATTTTAATTTAATAAATAAGATGTTTTTATACTTTTAATAAGTTTTTTTTTTTATACATTTCAATACTAGTTTCAGTTTTTATTTCCGGAGGTAAATTATGAAATAGCTTTAACCCTCTTTTGTTTCTTTTGAGTCATATCCGTTCTAAAAAACTGTAATCTAAAGTTGGAGATGTTTTTTAAACTATAATGTTGAACATCACCTACATAATGTTAATTTTTCTGATAAATAGTTCGGCATCATATATTGTGCTTAATTTTGAAGATGAGCACAAGTGTATTAAATATTAATCTTTGTTTAATATTCAGCCAATTTAATGATTTCAACATATTGTCTATATGTGTTAATCTATTACATTTCCAAATACTTCTCATATTTTTATTTTGTAGCTTTTGCAATCGACTTATTTGTTCATTATTATATTTGCCTTAATTAACTTGCCTTGGACTTTATATGTTTGTTTCAATTTGCTTCAATTCAACAAAATACCCATTTCAATAACCATTTAACCAAAGTATATCCATAAAAAGAGTATGAACTCATGTATGTATTCATTTGTTTGCACACAAATCAATATGCATATTTGATAAACATTGTCAGAAATAGACGATAATAAGAATTTTACGTGTAAGAAAAAGAAAAAAAATTGTAAACAAAAGAGAGTAACAAAAAAAATTTGGCTGAAATTAAATAAATAAAGTTTATAATTTTGAAAAAAATTTTCGACAAAAATTTCGTTGAAATATTTAACAATATTATTTTCTAAATTGTATCAACTATGCATAAGATTTTTAGGAGACCTAACTAAAACAGCGTTATCATATTCTTTAAATTCTCTGATTTGTAAATAGATGTTGTCCTCAGTATTATTTTATAATCGTATACCAATATATTAAATATTTAGGTTTACTAATATAATTAATAAAAAATAATAATGTTTGTAACTCCAAATTATTACTGACAAATATATTAATAATATTTTATATTATTGTAATGTAATTATAATTTAATATTTTTAATAGGTAATAAATAATAAGAGAAATAATAAATTAGAACTAACATTTTTTGCCACCCTGCCTGATATAAATAATGGGAGGAAACGTAAACAAATCCAAAGGAGAATAATGAGAACGCCAAATTATTTTACAGTATAAAGCAAAAGGCAAACATCTGTTTTGTACCTTTTCTCTCTCATAATAAATTTGGTATACGATAAGTAAATGTAAATTTTACCTCTTTTAACTAATGATATTTTGCTCGGTTTGGTATTTTTTAAAAATTAGGTTTACGTAAAATGGGAGTGCATATTCTTGTTAATATAGATTATAGATATTTTTTGCATTCAACTAAGGTGAAATTTACATATGTGTGTCTACTAATAATGGAATATGGATATTTGATAAAGTTAAAATTTGGTTTCTCTTTAAATTCACTATATTTATTGACATTTCTATGGTGTAAAGAAGCAAAAAACAAAAAAGGAATACAAAATAAATGTGTGCAATACAAATCATTATCATTATATTTCAATCATTTTCTATTATTATTCAATTTCAATTATTTTCAATCATCATTTTCATTATATTTTTTTTGTGTTTTTAATTTGGTTTCTTTTATTAATCTCTTTCTTTTATTATTTCTCTTTCTCTCACTAAGTATATGTACGTAACGTACATGTGTCATATAGGGCTTGCATTTGTTACATACATAGTCATATGGCTTAGTTTAATTGAAAATAAAATGCAAACATTATTTATGGAATAAAAAAAAATTTGAACCTATCAGTTATCTATCACTCAGTTTCAAATTACCCTTCTCGCATGTAAAAAAAGTTCAATTTCGATTTATGTATGTATATATTATACTTTTATATGTATGCCAATTTATGCTTAGGCAGCGTATACACCTCAGACAAAATCGAATTTTATCGTAGATAAAGTCGGATGAGTGTTTACATTTCAGACTTTTCCACAGATTTAAATCTACGATTTTACGTCAAATATTTTTTGTATTTAACAGGGTTTCTTTTTATAAAGTGCGTAATTTTTTAATACGTAAATTAAAAAATTCAAAGGTATCTAATCAAAAATCTCCAAACATTTTTTAAAAATACACATATTTTTATAAAATTTGTTACAGTAATATAAAATATAATTATACATTTGAAGTATGAGCAATAACAACCAAATTGCGTTAGAGTGAATTTTAGTGCCATTTGATTAGATGTGTTGTTCTTTGAAAATATATTATTTTTCATTAAAAAAATATTTTCACTAAAAAGTCGAAAATAAAATAAGGAAAAAAAAAATTTTTTTTAGAAATATTTGCCTTTAATTTAAGTGTACTAAAACTACAAAAATAAACTTTAGAATCGCAGCTTGATATAATGTTTTCATATCAAGTTATGATTGTAATTACGGAAAAAGCAAATTTGCCGAACTTTTTACCAAATCTCTTAATCTCATCTCAAGACTTCCTAGAATTTCGGCTAATTTGCTTTTTCCGTAATTACAATCATAACTTGCTATGAAAACATTATATATAGCTGCGATTCTAAAGTTTATTTTTGTAGTTTTAGTACACTTAAATTAAAGGCAAATATTTCTAAAAAAAAATTTTTTTTTCCTTATTTTATTTAAAAATGCTGTTAAACTCGAATATGGTTCAAAATTAGGCTTAATAATTGCATTGTATACTAATATTGCACATTTTTGAGACATTTTATCTGTGATTTTGTTGAAGAAGTATGTTTTTTTAAAGATGTTTTTGCATATATAATCAAGATGGTTATGAAATTTTAATTGCTCATCTAGTATTAACTCTAAGTGTACTTAATTTCGCTTACTTTTTCAACAGGTTCATCATCGATTTTTGTATTGGTATTCTGAACTACCATTAATTATCATGAACTTTGTTTTATTTAGTTTTAATTTATTCATTTTTAGCCACTTGTTGACTCTTTCCAAATCATTATTTATTTTCTCTGTGCAATCATTAGCTGATTTTCCTGAAATATATAGAAGTGCATGTTAATAAAATATTTCATGTTTAGGTTGGTGCAAGACTGGTGTTATTTGAATTTCTTAAAACTAATTAACTTAGTTTTTTTTTTTTTATATTATTACCTAAAACTTAAGTCAGAGAAAACTTTTATATTTCCGTACCGTTGGCTTTTGGAAAAGAAAGTTAGAGAGAAGAAAAAGAAGTAGGAGAAAGGTTTGGTTCATTTAAGAAGTTGTGAATATAAACGAATTTCCATAACTAGTCTTGAACCATCTTGGTATGTCCACGATGTAGGGGAGGACATTTGCAGCCTCTCGCATTACCCAACGGAATTGCTTAAGAGGCAGAAGTAGTGTTTTGAGTTCTTCCTAGCATGTGCCTACTCCCACGAGATATCTATAAAATAGAGTTAGTGCTCTAACGATACGACGATGACCAATTGGATTAAACAATTACATTATCTATGAGATGAATGGCCCGTTTTTGTACTCTGTCAATAAAGCTTGGAGCATCTTTGATAATAAATGCGAAATATATTCTATCTTGGGTCATATGTAGGCTTTGTCGATATTAAACAGATTTTTAGGTAAATTTTGATTAATGCTACTGACAGACATCTAATATCGATATTGTAATATTGCTGATATCATGATATTTCTATAATATAAATATACTAATGCAATGTGATATTAATGCAATATACGTATAGTATTGATATTACCAAACTAAGGCATAATATCACGAATCATCGCGGCAATGGTGTACATCAGCGTAGTCTATAAAACAACTAAAAAATAGTTGGTTTGACACATTTAAATATTAAAAAAAAAAATTTTCTTTGTCAAGTCAAAATGCAAAATGAATTGCGGTGTCTAGACGATCAGTTATTCAGTCACTTTTCACTGTCAGTTAAAACTGAGAAGTGTCTACACGTTCAGTTTTGAATGAAAAAATTTACAGATGGCGAAAACTGAGAATTGTCATTTATGCCACAAGTGAAAGTGAAACTTAAATAATAATAAAAAGTAATTTTTAGAAAGTGCAGCATTTTTTATTTGTTTGGTTCGTTTTAAGACGGAATATGTATGTTTATATTATTAAATGCTTTAATTTAAATTTTAAATTCAAATAATGCTTCTCTCATACACTTTTTTCTGTGTTTATAGTTATGCTGTATATTTTGAAATTAAGATTAGCAAAGTTGGCTATGAAATTAGGAACAATTGAAATCGAAAAACTGCCGACAAGTTAAAAGCATTTCAACTTTTTTTATTTTATTCAAACAACAACAAAATACATGTATTTCAGCGAAAACTGACAACTGACTGTCTACACACCGCCAATAAAAATAAAAAAATTTGAAATTTAATTTAAGGAAAAGGCAAATTTTAAATACAATTAAAAAAAAAATAATCATTTATTTTAAAAAAAAAGCTTTGTCCTCCATTTTACATGTCATAATGAATATTACGGTAATATCTCGAATAATACAATATTGATATTATAGTATTGATATTACATGTCTGTCGAAGGCATAAGTCACAATTTACCATATCACCCATTATTGTTATTTTGGTGTAAACTGAGGCAGCTGTAGCATTAGATTTTTTAAGGAAATCGTAGTGCGTTATCTGCGAAACTATGGATCAGGTTGAAAGTTGTTTGGAGCAAATCATTAATAAATATTACAAAAAGAGAGTTGGACAAAAGACAGAGCCCTGTGGAACACAAGCATTAATTTGTAGTTGATCAGATGTTATTCCATCAACTGGAATTCGAGTGGTCCGATTCGGAAGAAAACTTTCAACCTGTTTAGTGAAAATTGGTTCTAGACCTACATCATGACATTTTTCTAGTAGAGCACTATGCCATATTGGATCAAAAGTTTTTGAAATATCTAAGGCCACAACAGCAGCCTCACCAGATTGATGTAAGGTGGTGTGACTTGGAATTATGTAAAAAAATGAGACAATATAGCATCAGTCTAGTAGAAGAGAAAAATGTAATCCCGACAGGCTATTGTGAACTTATTTTTGCCACATATTTGGTAATTCTATTTTCAATATCAACTCATTTTGGTTAAAACAAAATGTAAGGAAGCTTATCTTTAAGAACCTCCACTATAGCAATTCCAATTATTATGAAGACCAATCTAATTTTAATTATCATTTAATTTGATTGAATTTATTAATTATCATCAGATATTTGAAATTTTTTTGAAAAATTATAACATGAATCTATTCGAGTCCACTATACCAATTTTGATGAGGTTTTTTAAAGGACTTTCCTGACGTCTCTAATAAATATATATAAATATATTATGAACAAAATATATTCAGGGAATTCCCCAATTTTTTTTTTTTAACTATTTTACTTTTTGTTTCGATAAATTTTCAGTTTTTAGTTTTTTTTTGAATTAGTCAGCAAGAAGTGCTTGTGAATTAAATATCTAATAAATTTTTTTCTCCAAAAATGGTTTATGTATTAAATTGATATTAAAAATAATTAAGAACAACAATTTAAAGTAAAGTAAAGTTTCATTTAGTAAGTATTCTATTTATTTTTTGTTTGGTGTACCAATTTTGGCACAATGGGCTCATGTACAAAAAATTATATTTCTGCTTTGTTTTTCCTACATTGAAATAGAATATTATTATTATGGCCGAAGAAAGTTTAACAAGTAAAAATAACTGTAGTAAATGCATGAAAATTAGATCAGTTTTGTTGCTCTGAAAAATTAGATCTTCTCAATTTCAGAAGAAATATATAACTAGGTATTATTTATTAAAATATAGGAATTCCAATTTTCATAATCCTAGGTCTGGAAGTGTACCACAAGGATTGGCTGATCAAATTGGAAATTGGACATTATCCAGAGAAATTACAAACAACACGTAGAAGATATGCTGTTTGCCATAAAAGAGGAATCTGGAAGTGCGATAAATGCGACAAAATTCTTTGTATCGAACAGAATTGTTTCAAAAGTTTTCATGCTTAAGAGCCCAATGTGCCAATTTGGGAACACCCCTTTCAAATACAAATTAATAATTTTTTGTGCCAAAATATTGTGTTTTATTGTTTTTTAATTAATAAACTTCCATATTTTTATAACCAAACTAATTTTAATGCGATAGGTTTCGCATGACCTCTAATGAGTTGTACGATATAGTTGTAATATAGATTTTCAGTAACAATATACATTGAAAAAATCCAGAATCGGCGTGTATATATTTTATTGATCTATATATATACATCGCAAATGAACTTGGTTCGAATAGGTTCAAAAACATATTATAAAAAGAAAATACAGTTAGTAAAAAAATCAAACAGCTGATTTTAATATTTTTTTTTTTTAACTTAATTGATTTTTATCCTAACTGATGTTGTAATGTGACCAATTGACAGCCGAAAAAAATTCTTCAGTTTATTATTTTATTTTTATTCCTATATAAATAAATCTTTATGTTTTCAAGGTTAAAAGAACAAATTCTAATAAAATTAGAATGAAAATAGTTATCTCGTTAAATAAAAATTTATTTGATTTTAATGATGAATAAATTATGCTAATAAAATAAGATGCGTATACGATTCTAAATACTGAAAATAATAAAATTGTATGTAAATTAAGATTGTAAAATACTGTAGAAATCAATTAAAGGAATTTCAAATTTATTTAAAAAAATGTTGATGTTAAACTGTTATCCGGTATTATAAAAAATTAATAAATGGATTAATATGGTGTAGTAATTATCATAACAGGCAGTGTCACTGTACGGAAAAAACGATTCCGAACGAAAAAAATCCGAACAAAAACTAAAATTTGAAAAATTCTGAACATAAATATTTTTTTCAAAATTTTTTTTATTAGTAAAGTGTCATAATATTTAATTGGTAATTCATAGAGTACAATTTTACAATTTTAATAGTTGAACGTTGCTTTTAAAACTTTTAAACTTCCCCGGACATCTCTTTGCAAATGTTTGCCTTATTATTTTTTCCCTTTTCTTTGCACCTCTTTTTGACAGTAATAAAGTTTTAAAATAATTTGGATTTATTGTTATTTAATTTTTCAAAAAGTATAAATGAATAGTCTGGTAAGTATGCCTGCCTGGGTTTGTTCATATATCATCTTGAGAAGAAGAACAGTTTATTTGCCAAGGAACTTAAACCTGTGACTGCTACATATACATACTTATTTTTGCGATAGTACAGACTTCAAAGGTTTTCTACCTAAAATATTATTATAATATTCTTATGCTCTCACCTATTACATTTAACATGGATATGTATTTACATCATTCATTTACAGGTTAAATCCAATATTTTTAGTGTTTTTTAATGTTATTTTGTAGTAAATGTAAATTGACAATGGCATAACTGTACTTTATTATAAATCTTAATCGATTATAAAACTAATATGGAACAGAAATTAGGGGTATCTTAAACAATTTTCATATTAATTTTATATAAAGAAGAACAGAGTTGCAAATAATTAGATTGATAGTAAACACAAAATGATCTAAACAGTGATAGTCAATAAGGTTAAAAAATTTTAGAATATAAAAAACAAATTCCCATGCCAACAATCAAGTCAACATTCTCAAGCCAGACAAAAAATAAGAAGAAATAGACATCTGAACATCGATCAGAATAAATATTGAAAATGGAAAGAGGCGTAAAAACCTTGAAAACCAAAGTTGCTTCAAGATAAAATATTTTTAAGCACCTATTACACAAATCTTTACAAACTTTTAAAGTGACAGGAGGAATTACAAAAATTGTAATAACTTTTTAATTAATTTTTGTGTTTATTTTATTTTTGTTAACTAAACATGGAAAGATAAAAAATAATTTTTTTTAATCTTCTTACATAGAAACTAGTGTAGTAATTTATATTTAATTATTTTGAATAGTATTTTTTATTATAATTTATTTTACATCATTCATCGGTATCAGTGTAAATGAATAATAATATAAATCTTACATACTTTTCTAAACATAATTCTTTTGTTGAGTAATTCTCTTGACTAAACTGGAATAGTTAGGGTTGTTATTCATAATTCATTGTAAAAAAATGGCAGTGTGTTTACATTTTATTCATTGTAAACGTTATGTTAGCTTACATAAGCACTAGTTTTTTGTTTTGTTTTCCTATTCGGGAGCATATGGTTTCCACAAAGCTCTTGCATCTGACTCTGTTCCGCGCTAGGTGTTTAATTTCACTCCATGTTCTATTGTTATTTTCTATTTCTTTATGAACTTATCTGAGTCATGTTTTTTATTTATCTCTTCCTCTTTTACCCTGTGGATTCCAATCCAATGCCTGCCTTGTTATGTCGTTCGTAGGTGTTCGTAAGTGTTCGTAGGTGTTCGTACGTGTTCGTAGGTGTTCCAAAATCTTCGTAGGTGTTCGTAGGTGTCCGTAGGGGTGTGGTTATCCACCTACATTTTCACTGCTATATTTGTGTGCTTAGTAATACTAGTAGTTGTTGTAAACTTGCATTGGAATCCATGTTATATGTGAAAACCAAAAAATCGTGTGGAAGTACTGTAGTTTTCAGTAGATCAAACAAAATGATGAAAGTAACCAGCAGCTGATGGAAACGTTTTTTTTGGCGTATACTCCATTGAAAAAATTGATAAAAAATTTAAATAAACTTTCCTGCAACGAAAACATTTCTGCAATTTTCAATACTTTAAAATTGTATTTTAAGCGATAATCAAGGTTTTGAAGTGTAGTTAGTAGTATCATATTTTCAAATAGATCTGACTCATATTGCTTACACGATCTAATATACACCGCAACAGATGGATTATTTTGGGACAAATAAAATAGTGTTGTTTATTTAAGTCGTGAAAATTTTTGTAATTTATTTTACTATATAAGCTAGAGACCATTACGATTTAAGCTTATATTCTACAAATACACACTGTACAAGCCGAAGTGGATGCAATTGAACAATATGTGGTAAAGATCTTAACAAGAAACTACAACAAGCGTAAATTTATATTTACTCAGACAGTAAAGTGTTAGTATACTACAAATTTATTACGAGAATTACGTATCGGTAAAAATAAGCCCTGAAGAAATTAAATGAAGTAACCTTAACTTGAGAGAAATCTAGCGTCATGCGTCCTAGTGTGAAATTTTTACAGAACCAAGGCATTTCTCCTTGATATCTCTAAGCCAATATGTAGATCAAAATGTTCCTGCAGAACAGAGCTGAGCATTACTAGGTTAACATACCTGATAATTGACAAGCAAAAATGATTATGCCAATAAATTTATAAAAAAAAATAAAACTACTTCTAGCCCAAACTTTAAAAGGCAACCAGGTACCAGGTCGCATCATGGTAGGGACTATAACTATATTTTACTATGTAGTTAAGATATGACCTAGTCTCAAATAATGGATACAAAATATCATATATCAAAACAAAAAAACTTTTGAACATTTATTAGATAAATTAGGGGGTATCAGTCGTGGTAGATTTTGCTACCTGGGAATAATGAATTCTATAACAGTGATAGTTGCCAATGTACGGTTAAAGAATTGCCCGACTCTATATAGTGGTTTTAAAAGTGCAGTGGTGGTTTGGAGATTTAAATACATGGTTGAAATTCTACTACTAATCATAATGATTCAATTTTGTGGGTGCAGTAAAATAATATCTGAAACTAAATTTAATCTAATCTATCTATCTTTCCAGAAGCCGCCCATGATCAACAACAATAGAGGACGTTGATGAGTCAGTCCCAGAACCTACATGAACTGTTGGACCACCTAAGTAAGTAAGTAAGTTAACATTTTTCTACATGTCATATAATTGAAGTCAAGGCAAATTTTATGATAAGAAAATAGAATACAATTAACTAGTTTAACATTATATATACCTATACTTCAATAACAACTGTACTATATTGTACATCTAATCTCAATTCAATTTATATATGTACATTATTTTTTCCTTACCTAGCTATATGCTAATTTATACAATATCTGTTGATTATTATGTAAATCATTATTATTGAATTAATATGGAAATTTATTCTGATGAAAAGTGTAACTATTTTAAGGATTCGAATGTCACAAATTGTGTACAATACAAGTGTGTTAAATTATTAGTATGTAAAACTGGTTACTGAATGGTTTTGTCACTTCATTGTAATAAACTATTACGAAAATTAAGTTAATATTTGTTTTATATACAGTAGGAAATTTTGTTGTTATCATATTTTTGAAAATAGTAAGTCCTCAGGGGAATTAGATAGAGTAAAATCATGTTAGGCAAATAAACTAGTTGTCGAAATACATTTGTTTAAAAACAGTTTATATCCATTTATTATAGGCACAGTGAAATGACGAGAATAGACCAAAACAAAAGTAACGGACATTTAGTATAGTCAGAGTTATTCTCATATATATTAAAGATTGTTTCTGCACCACAGTATTATTTCCCTCAGGTATGTTAGTGAAGTTACGTTTGTTCTATGATTAAAATCCAGTTGTTTAGGGGTATAACGGGATGTTAGAATGCCTGTGTTTCTTTAAAATTTGATATTACGAGATTAAACCGTTCATTTTAATTTAGATTATTGTTAGTTTTTTCAAAGGCTGGACTAATGTTATTTAAAATAACTTTTTAGTACGAATTGTTTCGCAAAAATTCGACAACTTAGGCAAATTAATGAAAACTTATATAAAAAATCTAGTCTTTTGTAGTTAGCTAACTTTAGGAAAATATATGGCATTCTTTAACTTATTGAAGCAAAATATTTAACGATATAGAAAGCTTTATTCAATATGACTTCAATATGAATCCACCTGCACAAAAAAAAATACCAGACTCACCGTCTATTTGGTATATTCAGCACATGTTCTGTATTCTGTAATGTCAACGTATATACCGGGCCAAATGCAGAATAATTCGTTCAACATCCTAAAAAACTCGTTGTTTGTTAATATTAGCATTGCTTCAACCATCTGAAGTTAAACATATTTTGAAACAGGAGAGTTTCTCGTGCAATAATTCGTATTGAATACACGAAAAAAATACTCTAATAATAAAGTGGTCGCTTGGTAGTCCAGAGATTTGTCCTCCATTGGAATTGAACAATTGAAATGAACAAAAATTGAGAGCTAATTCTGCCAGTACTATACATAGTAAATGTTTTATTATTTCAACAAACATGTTTATTGAAACAAAAATTAATTTTATTAAACACATTTAATAATTGTTCATTATATTAACGACGAGGTTATTAAGTCAATAAATGGCTATTCATTGGCTCAATGAACAAGTTTATCGGAAAAATAATAATAAATTTTTCATTGTCTCAACGGATTTTTTTTTATTGTATTTACGTACCTTTTTGGTTCAGTGTAGAAGAATTACGAATGCATGCAGTTGTGGGAAAGGGAAATTTGGGGTACATATACTTCTGAACAATGTAATGAAAATGAAGAGTTACGCAGTGGTAAATTAATTATTTTGGTACAAAATTAGACTGGACATCAAAATTAGACTGAATGAAATATTTTGCATTGAAGTAAATTTATTTGATTGTTTGTGTTTTTAATAATAAAAATTTTATATTTTACATATCAAGCGTGTGATGATTGATTTGGGCTCGTATGCTATATGACGAATAAATAAATAATAAATAAAGAATTCTATATCAAGTATATTCGTAAGATGTAATATGTATGTAGATATTTACATTGTACAGAATCAAAAAAAAAAAAAAAATTAAATGTCAACACTTTTGTATCTAATTCAATCACAATGATTGTTAATTCTCTTCTCGTCTTTTAGTTTTCCCCAATGTACAAGGATACCTATTTTATTATATTATTACAATATTACAATAATGATGTTCTCACCATAAGCATTCATATGATTACTATATTTTAATTCCTATGCGATTTTACTTTTGCATTTTCATGTGTAAAATTCATATCTTCCCATATTATGAGAAATAAGGTTAGAATTTGCTTTTTAATAGTAAAAATGGGTTGCTTACGTTACGAACTGGTACATATTATGTAAGTTTAAATAATATCCTATGGTATAATCTTGTAATATACAATTTCAGTACCCCACCTTCTTTCTTCATACATATATTTAACACATTTTTAACTAACTAACCCAATCCCTTCATTATTATACATACCCACCCACCCACCTCGTTTTCATATAACTAATTTTGATATGAGACACAAATATTCTTTATTTAACAGAATAAAACGAAATACGAAATATTAAATAAGGAATTATTCCAAAGAGTTTGAGTTTTGGTTTTTCTGGTTGGATATATTATGATCTTCTATCTATCTGCTGATAAGATATACACATTCGTGCGTATATTATATTCAGGAAAAAAAATATATATGTACTCATAGCTACCGGAGTGTCGAAATAAATAAAAAAAAAATCTATTCTTTCAAAATCAACTTTAAATATAATTTCGTATACAATAATTTTCTAAAAGTATGTACCATATTCTAAGATAAGTTAAAGAATACAGAAATATAATTTTTAAATTCAAAGTAAGTTTATAATGCAGTGAATAAATTATATTGAATATTTGTTACCTCTTGGGGTATATTGAATATTTTTTTATTCGTTGTTTCTGCGTTCTGCTACTGATTATAAATAATTTCATTAAATTTTGATAAAACTTGCTTAAAGTTTAAAAAAATATTTAACATACTATTTAACATGAACTATTTGTTAGAAATATTTTCGTTAAGTTTTTTCAAAACGATAGAAATTTTTATAATACCTACCTATTAATTTTTTTTCTTTTTTTTTTCATTTATTATATTTTATTAAATATTAGAATTCGTTACAATTATAGTAAATTAATTCAAAAACTTAAAAATAGAAAATAAAAAAATATAAAAAGAGTATTTGTAGAAAAATATATAATAAGAGTACAAAATTAAAAGCATCTACAGAATTAAAATATAAGAAATTAATACAAAATTTATTTATTTATTAATATTTAATTAAATTAAATAAAACACTTGTTATTGTTTCACTGATTAAGAAATTGTTAAAATTTTCTTATATAGTTTATTTTAACATTTTCATAAAAATATAATTTGAGTCGACATATTTCGTCCTTCTAAGACATTATCAAGACTCCGTCCATCTAAGACATTATCAAACAAAATATAAATAAAATAAAATAGTTAGTAAACATTTTATTGCAAAAGCAAGTTTCGAATGATCCATCACTAGAAATAAACAATTTAAATTATTCAATATTTGTAGAGTAACAAATTTAAATGTAAATATTAATTTGGAAAACTAAAACCTAAAAGAAAAATAGAATATACTAATTTTAATGTGGTTAAATGTGTATGTAAAAAAAAATAATTAAATTTAAGAAGTAATTAACATTAAAATTAAAAGTATAATATATTTATTTATTTATTTATTTCATGTATTCTGCTACATATAAGACGATTAGTCTTTTAAGCATGTAACTAGAATTATTCATAATTTAAAATTAATAAAACTAAACATATTAGAAAATAACAATGAAAAATGTTAAAATTTAAGAATATAAAGTGCTTAAACTATAACTAGGTTAAATTATTAAATTAATAAAAATAAAACATATATATATTACATATATAGAGATATAAAAAAAACAAAAAAAAAAATAATGCTATATACAAAAATTTACATACTTAATATATAATACATATATACCAATATATGCCTGTTGAACTGAAATAATACATTTGAATACCTCTACTCATGATTTCTAAAATACTCACTGCTGAGCTCAGTAAACCTTTTAATGTTATTAACGCGCAGAATATAGTTTTATTGAATATTATAGTTAATAGAATATTGAAATGTGAGTTGTGAATGTAGATAGACTTGGAATTTTAAAATATTTAACTTATACTATTTGACTTGAATATTTGTTAAAAATAGTTTCGTTAAGTTTTTTTCAAAATTAAACACTTACTAACATTAATTTTATGTTGTTGGATTGAAAATTTGTAACGACTTAAATAATTATTTTAGTTTATCAAATGTTTTTTTTTTATTTATTTGTATACATTTATTCAAGTTTTAACTTATAAATAGTATTAACTTCAGTAAATATTAGTACTATTTGCTTCGGGTATCGACTTATGAAAATGTACCCTTTTGAAATTTTTAACTAAAATATAATAGTAAGGAGAATTTTTCTTGTGTTCATGATCGCTGTTAAATCTACGTAGTTACTACTGTTATGTACAATGTATATTGTATATGTTGAAGTAATAATTTTTATTATGTCAACATATTATAATTATTTCATCAGTATTTCGCTCAAATTAAAATTTGTATTACTTAGATTAAATATCACTATAATATACTTTTTTTATTTGTTAAGGTTTTATTATTAATATTTAGTATAATACAATTTCGTTAACTTTGGCTTAGTGTTTTTTAATTGAAATTAAGAAATGTAAGCTATAAGCTAAATGTAAAATAATGCAACAATTATTAAAATATAAAAAAAAAAAATTTAACGAAACTTTTTTGTTTTTCGTTAAGATTTGATTTTATATTTAAACTTTAAAATTATAATTTGAAATTCACAATACAGTCCTTCAATTTAATTTATAAAGTAAATGAAATAACTAGTTAGTAGAAAACTTAACGAAAATACATATTTTCAATTATGTTTTAATTTTATTTACATTATAGTTATAACTAAAAAGTTATTAAATATATATTTATTCATATATGTACCTATATATTTATCATAGAATTAAATTTGGATAAATATTTGGTTTAAGAAAATATTTAACAAATAGCAAAAAAACAAAAAAAAAACCATTCTTATATGTAATTTCATATACAATACAAAATGCTTTCGTATATTTTGTATTTTATGAAAGGAGTATACAAAACCAAGTAATAAAAATATTCTGTTGCTTCTGATACTTATTATATATTAGATACGTATGCATCCTATATTTATGTAAATTTAATATTCATCATAATACTATATGCCTGGAATTTTACTATAGTTTAAATAAAGCAACACAGGGGACGATCATTATTCATACCGAATAAATTTATATATTCTACCTTATATTTTGTACTTCCTAGGTTCTTTATACTAAAATTAAATAAAAATCGTATTATATGTATTTATTTTGTATACAATGTTTACTTAAAACTATATAATAAAAAAGAACCAACCGAAACATTCTCTGTTGATTTATTAAGAAATATATGAATTCTGAAAAAAAAAAAAATTATTTTAATTATATAAAATGTTCAAAATTTAGAAAAATTCCAAAGCAAAAATTTAATGAAAATTTATGAAAATTTATCAGTGGAAAAATTTTGCAACAATTCGTTACTTTAAATTTTTTCCTAAACAAAAGAAAAATTCATGCAAGAAAATTCATTAATTTTCGTTTTACTTGAAAATTTAGTTATACGACGTGAATACACTGAAGGAAAATGCACTCAAGGTTTTGTTATTTGTTTTAAATATTTTACATTGATGCAACCGAATTCCGGTACTTTTTTTTAATCAGATTGAAATCATTTAGTTTGAATGAAATTCTTTAAAAATCTTATTATGTTACAAAATGTGAACATTGTGACCTTTGTAAAGATGTTTTACAGTTTATAAAGATATAAAGTTTCTATAAGAATCTTTTTTGTACAAATACTACACTAGTATGTAATTTTAAAGTATTTTAAAAAATATTATATAGCAGAGTTGAATGTTTATAATAATTAAGCTATTTTACATAGTTTTTCTAATAACATCTTATACACAATGTTGGGTTTGACATAAAGAGCTTTACTGTCAGCTTTTTTTGATTTTTTGTATGCAAACATGTTTATAAGATCTTATTATTTTAGTAAATTACCAGCAGTTGCAGTAAACTAATAACGTAGGTAGGTAAATGGAAGATATAAAGATTCACTGTGGTACCATGCAAACTTTCATCGTATAAACATACTCACTAAACCAATTTTATACCTGCAACATTACCAATAGTGGCAGAGTAGATTTACGACAAATGTTTGCTCTTCTTCTAATAGTTTTTTAGTCTATAAACTAGACTTTATAATAAAAATCAAACAATAAGTAAAACAGCAAACAGAATCATAAAGAATGGTATACAGAATTCCTATGGTTCCAAGATATAAAAGGAAGAACAGAAACCTAAAACCATTTAATGAATTTTAAATATCATATAATTCAAATTTTCATTTGATTTTCGATTGTCTGTTATTTATTTTTATTATCGATTATTATTATTCGATAGTCAGGTACAATTACAGCTACCGATAGTCAGCTACCGCTAGGATATGATTACAATACAATTCAGTCAGTGTTTCAACATTGAAAAATTAAAGGATGATTAAACAATAAGTTTTCACTGACGTTGTTGAATATTACCTACAATAATAACGACCAATATAACACAACAACAATTGTAATAACTGAAAAAAAGTCAAATCGTTTTAATATTTTTTTGTTCATTTGATTTTGAGCTTTACAAACCAAAAATACATAATATGTATTGAGTAAGAACTTATTGAAACACTTAATGTGTAATCAGTGACAAATTTTGCATGAGAATGAGAGAAATATCATAATAATTTAGTATAAGCATTTTTAATCATTGGAATATCAAGCTTATTTTTATGGACTGGACTGTAAACATTTTTTCACAGCTCAAAATTTTAAAAAGAGAAATTAAAAACTAACTTACATCACTATCTGCAAATTTTTTTTATAAAATTGTCTTTAATAATTTTAGCTTCAATTATGTTGTATATATCATAAAAAAATTCTAAATGACAAAAACCTGTGCTTTATTAAGTCACAACATAGCTATGTAATGCTCGAATCATAAAATATTAGTTAGGTTGGTCAATAGTTGTACAATATAGGAAAAATCACAGAAATACAATGAAAACTGACATCGAACTGTTAACACCAACTGTATTGGTTGAATAATAAATAATGACAACAGATCAGAAATGATAGTTAACATGACTTGAACCATTTTATACTAGTCGTTTAAGTTGTAACCAGTGAAATATTCTAACAAAATTTCTTTATACATGCATAGTTCATGATCTGAAGCGGTTAATTCTAAAACCGTTCCAAATCTTTTATAATGAAAACACTGCGTGATAATTTAATGATTACAAATTTTTTTTAACTCATAATCAATGGAATATTGGTCTGAGTAAGGTAAATTAATATTGAAGAAAGTATTGGCAAAGATGAATTAAATTTGGCATTAATTGGTATGACAATAAGCCCGGAAACAAACAAAAATGCATGAAAAAAAGTAGTGAAGTAAACAGTTGGTGATGACTAATTTGATAATCTTCAGGAATTTTATGTCGTATTAATTATCACTTCGCAAAACTCAGATTACAAACATCCATTTCGTCTATATTCACTTATCAAAAAATTCACAATGCAATAAATCACTTAGCAAATTTCTCACTTAATAAATTTCCAATTCGCATGTTAATTGATGTTATTTTAAAATTTGTCAAACGGATGTTTTGTAAAGTAAAAATTTGCCACCTACCCTTTTTGACAAACGCATTTTCGTGAAACAAGTTTTTTGCCAAGTGATTTTTTGCAATGTGATGTTTGCAAGGCGAGCTTAGGTAATGTGCCACATACTCTATTAAAATAGTTGTAAAATATAATTCAACTAGGGGCCCCTGTTGAGTAATTATATTTCAAGTTGAAGTCAAATTTAAAGTTTTAAAAAAAAAACAGTAATTTACGTACTGACATAGACTTCGCACGATATAGCAGAAATCACTCGTGTTTAATAAAAAGTTTTGTGGTTAGTAAGTTTTATTTTTTATTTAGGACACATAAATACACGTCTCTCATATACTGCTTCGTTTCCGATATATTCCCTATAGTAAGAAGCATTTAGTGATAAAATTACTAAAAATAAAAAATTTTGTCATTAAAGAGGTATGTATATACCTACATAATACATAATTTTAATAAAAACTATATTATTACTACAAATATCCAAAATTTAGAGACAGTTACTTAAAAAGATAAAAAGGAAGAATTCAAGTGATTTGTTTTTTTGTTGTTTTTATATTTGTTATTTTAGATGAATTTGTTTTTTTGTTTTTTTTTTTTTGGCATATGTACATAGATTCATTTGCAAGTAAATATATAAATTATAATAACTGATTTGTTTACTTTTGTTTATTATTTTCATAATATCTCACTTATGCATAATGTATTTGCTGAATAATAAAATCATATGAGTACAAAATGTTCAACTGTGTGCGCATTTTTGTTTTATATATAATCTTATATATTATGTATATTAGAAGTTCATTAAGGAGTAGGAGAATCGAAATAAAATGAAAAGGTGTCTACTGCGCAGGACCTTAAATGCTTGTCAATTATAATTATAGATTATGAATGTTAGGAGGTTCAAAAAATGAAATTAAACAAGATTAACGGTATCTTTTGCATATGAAATAAAGCAAGATGTGTTCCGAATATATGAGCAAACAAACACTAAAATAGCATACAATGAAATACGTCAAAGAAATCCACTAGGTACACTACCAAAACATTGGATGAACAGTTGGATAATTGGAAATTTAATGAAGGAAATAAACTTACTTAATATAAAAGTAAAAAGGAAAAATTCCAATCAAATTAGCTTCATCATTTAATCAGTGAAAAAATAACTTTATAATAAAAGTAACGGACCAACGGGAACAGATTTCATCTCTTACTTAACTATTATGTTTACTGAAATTATTAGATCGAATTATAAATTTTATTAAGCACTAAACAAAAACACTCTTTTGCTCCCGAGTATCTCAGTAACGATATATAATATTATTTTGTTAAAAATAACGGTAGCACAGTTTTTATAAAAACTTGTTTTCTAACGTTAGAGTAAAATTTTGGTATAATAGTGAAAATAATCGAATATTTTCCTTTTAATTTTATTTATTTATTTATTTAGTTTAGCTCAAGCTTCATTACCATTATTATTATTATTTTTTTTTTTTTTTTACAATACAACATAACACATTCAATTTACAAATTAAAATTATATCTAACTTAGAACTAGTTAAATACATTGAAATAAATTGCACACATATTTTAATTACTACAGATTACTTATATAATTTAAGTTTTTGAGTCTGTTTCGAAAGTGTGAAGTCAATATAGTTTATGTGTTTATTACCAATTAGTAATATTCTATGAATTGTCTAATAATTGCCATAATTGGTTCTATGAAAATTTTACTGATATGCTTATCATACAGATACGTGTATTTCGTTTACTACTTGCAGACTTCCTCAGTGTTTTGTACTCGACTCGAGCATATCAGTTCAATTAAGTAAAAAGGAATATTTGTTTTGGTATAATTGTAGTTGTTTTCTGTGAATCGCATGATTATTGAATATAATGAAATTAAAGTTCAATACCTAATACTTTATGACGAATTTAATACTAATTTCAATATAACTTAACACATTCAAATCCCATTAATCTCAACGTAGTATACATAGATCGATGTATTTTAATTCGTTTGTAGTTAAAGCCGTTTGCAGTCATAATTCTGTTATAGCAATAGGTCAACAATGAATTATTTTATTAAAACACTGATATATATATGGTTTTTCTGTTCTTTACTACAAATATGTATATTTTGTGATTACATAACAGAATTGCTATTTATGAATAAAATAAACTTTAAAGTTGTTATACGAAAAATATTTTATTGAATTTGATTTTGTTTATAAAGACGCAATTTTTTTTTACTACTCCTATAGTCACAATACGGTCATAGTCAGAAATATTACTGAAATTTAGCGAATGACTAAAATCGTGTTTTACTGCATATGCTTTTTTAAATGACAGCAGAAGCAAATGAATTGCAAACATTATTTTATTATATAATTTTTGAAGATGATGATCTGATCTGATTTTTGTTTTTCTGTTTTTATTTCAATTTTTGTTTGTGTTTTTGTTTTTGTACTTTTTTCTATAAGTTTGTGTGTTTATTTAAAATGACAGAATATTTATGAAGCTTTTTTAAAAATTTCCCGTAATTGAAATTTCTTTTAGAGTATAGATGGCGCTCAACTTGGAAATAACCGTCACTATTCGGTGTAAATATTTGAAATGTTTTAAGTATTCAGCACCAAGAACTTACTAAAATTTTAATATTTTTGTGGTGTAAATAATTTACTACAAACGAAATGAAAAGTTTATTTTATTGTTTATTTAAATAAAAAAAAGGTACAAATTTAAAACTTTTTTTTTTATTATTTTTAATCATAAATTAAAGTATTTTTTTTATTAAAATTAAATATTATCAAATCTGTAAAATAAATTTTAACAATAAAATTTTAGCATAAGTTCGATATTACATAACAGTTCACTACTAATAAGATTTCCTAACCAAAATACAGTACAAGTTATATTATATTTGTTGTAGCTATATTTTAGCTGTTTTAGTATACATACATAGGTAGAATTAATGCTAATTAGTATAATATATATTATATGCATCCATCTACATGATACATTATAGTGTCAAAACTGTCAACTGTGAACACAATCCATGTATGGATAAGTAATAAGTATATAATTTGTATGCTTAGATTTATTTCAAACAAATCGGTTTCGTATTTTGTTGAAAAAATTGAGAAGAGAATAATAATTAAAAATTAATTTTTTTTTTAATAAAAAAAAATATCGTTTTTTGTTATTAATTATATTATATTATAAAAATTAATATTATAATACAAAATAATAAAAAAAATTATTTTCCCACGAAAAGTTTGCCTTCAAAATCGTGCTCTTGTGTATTATAACATAGATTAAATAAAAATTGATTTTGATCGCCACGGCCTGCATCATCGCCAATTGATTGAATGAAAAAACAAAAACGAAGCACACGAAAAACCACGAAAAGTGTGCCTTCACTAATCGTGCTCTTGTGTATTATAATATAGATTTTCACTATTATGACAACACAATGTTTTATTGTATCTAGTAATGATATTTCCGATACAACCGATTTACTTTTGACATCATCTTTCAACAAACAATATACATCTATGTTGACAATCACGCAAGTACTAAAAATTTTTAGAATTTCAAATGTACTCATACACAATCTGTTTGAAACAACTTCACAGTTATGTCCTATATACCTTATGGGTAAATATTTTGTTATAGGTAGAGTAAAAGTTTATTTTTTATTTTTATAAAAATTCTAATACATTCAAAAATGCAAATATTTTACTTTAAAAGGTTGACTATAAAAATTTATTCAGATTCTTTGAAGAAAATCCATAAGATTAACTTTAAGATTTGATCAGATTTTTTTTTTTTTTTTTTTTTTGATTTTTAAAATTTAATTGTATATATTTAATTTTTTCTTTTCTCTTTTAACAATTTTAAATCTCCGTTTTCATATCATATACGGAAATTATTATTTTGTTTCTGCTTTTAATTTCCTCCAACATAATAAATTTTAAGACCAAAGATAATTCATAAATCAAACGATAGCAATGAAAATTATCTTAAAATTATAACGAAAATCTTGACAAAATATTCTGTCGTCTTTAGAAAAAGAAAAATATATTATATATGTTTTTTTGTTTTTTTTTTTTGTGTAGTAAAATTTTTATCTTGTTAAAAAAAAAGTGAGACGGAAAAATTATGTAAATTTGGAATATATTTTTAATTTCCCATTCTTTTCCCTCATATTTTTCTCTTATTTCCTACCATTCCAAAATTCAATTATTTTTTTTTTTTTGTTAATGGTGTTATTTTGTTGTGTATGTTGTTTTGTTGTAAAATGTTGTTCATAAATGTTTTTACTATGTAAAACAGAAAATTAGAAAAAAAAAAAAAATAATATGGTAATAAATTTTTCAATCATATTAAAATGTCTTTCATTTGTCTTGTGTTTTCAAATGAAATGATTTAAAATGAAATTATATTGTTGTTATTCCGTTTCCAATAAAACAACACTCCTGGATTACATAATTTAGTTTTGTTTAAATATTATTGATAATATAATACATACATCTTAATTTTATGGGATCTGTGTCATTGGGAATGTCCGTCAAGCTACTGGATTTATTTATTAGAAGTGAATTTTAACCAGTAGGGCTTGAAAAATCATTAGATTGCGTTTGTTTTGTTTTGTCTGTAGCAGGACATTAGTGTACAAAGAAAAATTGGTTTAGGCTGTTACAATTCAAATTTAGAATAAAATCAATTTTTTTTATCTTTAATTTGTTTGTTTTACTTCGGTAGTCAATATTTCTTTTAGGACACTCTGATTATTATGTCCAATGATTTCGTGGTTGCAAAACATACAAATTTTACATAATTGTGACTGTTTTAATCTACTGAAGGTATAATTTACGATTTTCTACTTTATGTATGTTGTTCTAAGCTACACTTCTCTATTTCCGACATATTTTTACATTAATTTTGCTGATTTTATATTGAACGTCATATTTCTGTGCTTTAATCGGCAGGATGATAAAATATATTATAGCTATGTGGCAAGAACGAGTAATGAGTTCAAAATTAAATTCTTTTTTTTAGTATAACGCTAAGCTGCGCGAGCGATATAAGGGAGAATTTCGAGCATTTATTAATCAAGGGAGAATAAAAGAAATACGAAGAAAAAAAATATAGAGCTTAACACATAGAATGTAACGAAAACTGAACAATTGTTCAGCTAAAATAATCCAATTGCCTAGTGTTTCTAAAATTTGGTTACTATCAGTGATTTAGAGCAAAATTCAGTTCAGATTATAATATATGCTTATATTTTTTTCTTCGTTGTTAGAAAAAGCGAGACGGAAATATTGTGTAAATGTGGCATATAATATTTTTCATTTCCAATTTAAATCATGAACTTTACATTTCTTGTTTTGCTTCAATTGATATTATCTAAAGAAATTTATATATTTTTTTTTTTAAATTTTTTTACTATTTAGTTTTAAAAATCGGTGCTGGTTCCAGAATCGTGATTACAAAAAGTCATTAATTTGATTTATCTCAGTACGCCGATGTTGAAAAATTAAATCTTTATTAATTGACATTGAAATGTGATAACTTACAATATTTTAGCCAGCTCATTAGTGTATGACGTCGCATAATCGTTTTTTTTAATGATTTTCTTCATCTGAAAAAAAAATATAATTTTGATTGCAAAAAAAAAAAACGGAAATAATATTTCCATAGCGGATTAGTTCCAACTGAAGGAAAACATTCAAATTAAATTATGAACTCTTCTCTGCGGCATGGAGTTTGAATTTAAGCGTGTATATTTATTAGAAAAATACTGTTCACACTGAAAACATAGGTCAAAGCCTAGCTTAGCAAGTTCTATAGAGAGCTATAAAATTTTCGAAAATTGTCGACCAATTCATTTGCATTACGAGCAACCCTAATGAAATAATGGCACAGACTTTCTGGCTCTATGTATATCTAGTTTTTTTAAATGTTTTTTTAAATTTTTTGAAAAAATGTGTAAGCGACAATTCTCTAATTCACTAATTAAATTAAATTTTTATTATAACATTATTAATAACAGAGTCACGATCACTTTAGGAAGACATAGCTATGTTGGAGCAAAGCTTGTTTATTAATTGTTATTCCGTTTTATTTCTCAACATTGAAACATTCACATTTTGTGCTACATACTAAATTTAATCAAAAACTGTTCTTTCTTGAGATTATCATTGTTAGTACGTAATACCCCTGCGGATTTTGCTACATAATATTTTTGTTTTTAATTCAGAAATAATTTTAACATTATTTTGTTTTGCCCATTAACGTCAGTCACATACCCGTATAAGTTCGAGTTAATTCTCATATTGTAAAAAAAGAACCGTTAAAACATAAAATTTGAATGACTGAAAATCCAGAACAAAAAATTTTAAAAAAGGAGAACTTTAAATAATCCTGAAAAACATAATCTTGAAAACGAAAATTTTGAAAATTTAATTGTTCATGAAGTATAGAAAAAATAATCGATTTAAGGTGTTCTAAACGTTCAAATTGAAGAAACATAAATACATTTCAAGGGATTGCTAAAAAGTAGTTGAAAGTCAATTTAGATTTAACAAAATTAATTTAAGCTAACATATTCTAATTAAGTACGACCTTATCTTCAGAAAATTATTTTTACAAATAAATATATCGTCGGATGAGTTCTAAAAGGCTCCATATACCATTAACTCGGTTCCGAGTAAACGTGATTTGAAGTTTAAAGTTATATAACAAAAAAAACTACGATACGATACGATTTTTTGTAACTTTCACAATAAGTTAATATTTATTTTGTTAAGTGCCTTTTAGTTAATAAGTTATAGGCATTTTTGTTTTTCGAAATCGATTCCCAAACGACACCCCATATCCACTTTTTTGAATAAGTTGAATTTAGTCCATGCACGTTGGTCAAATTTACCTGGATATGAGTCGTTTTATCACTAAACTTTACAAATAAATGTATAGTTATGTGGATGTTAATGCATAGTTATGTGGAGTTATGTGGATTTTAAATTAAATTCAGACATGTTTTCTTTTGAACGTCCACTTTAAAAGTGTTTGTTATAACTCGGAAAATGTTATAACCATGCGGTGTATTTCGTGTTATATATGGAGTGGCGTGATCTTTCTACTCGTGTTTACCGATACGTTGATACCACCTAATAGACACTTGTTAATTCCCAACAAACTGATATCAACGTACCGGGTGCGTCACTACATTACACTACATACTAAAAAATATTTATTGTATTAAATAATTTCAAAATTAAAAATCAGTTTATTTCATTGAGATCAAATTCTCTTATAACAATATTATAATCTAAAACAAAAACAATAATTCAATTACGGAAAAAATAAAGAACTTAAATACCTTAACTAGGTATAACCTTAACTTATAACTATTAAAGAAGTACGGTTCTATTATGGCGAAAACAACCATAAGTTTTTGATATCAATGGTTATTCCCCCCATAATAAAAGCGTACGTTTCCCATCACAATTATTTTATTTTTAATAATGCTTTTAGATAGTCTTGATCATTTGTTGCACATATGTGTCAGACATATAAATATGGGGCGCATTTCAGAAATAATTAAATCTTGACATCAAACTTCCTACAAAAATGACCCATGTCCAAAACATTGGCGTTTGGCTCGTTTTATAATTAACAAAGTCTTAAAAAGGTGGATATGTGTCAATCCGGAACTAAATATCTCCGAAACGGTAAAACATAGCGAAAATAGTTCGGGCCAAAAGAAAGTGCATGTCGCTAAACCTAAAAATCTGTTGCTAAGTCAAAAAAAGGGAAAATGGCTTATGGAGCCTCACCCGACGATATCTATATCTCATCAAAAGTAAATAAGTAATAAATAAAAAAAAAATAAATAAATTTTGAAAATAACATTTATGAGATCTTTTCTTTCGAAATCAATTTATATAAATTACAACAAAAAAACAATAAAAAAAAGACCAATAATATAAAACTGAAAAATGTACACAGTAAGATTTAAAAGAAAAAAATAAAAATAGATTATCTTCTTTCCTTTCCGTTTACAAAATACAATCTTCTATTTAGGACGTAGTCACAGTCATTTTTATCTTGATAATGTCAAAATTGTTACATACTGTTTTCAGATTGAAATGTTTTGTGCCATATATGTTGAATAAACAGTTCTTTTCGTTAAAAATAGTTGGTTAGTCCAACGTGTGGGATGTCGGATCTTTTATATTTTTCTACTACTTATACTGTATAAAATATGTCGGATAGGATTGGATAATATATTTTTTTAAACCGGCCTTTAACACTTAGATCATTTCATATTTACCCGTACAATGTTGGGTTCACAAAACTCTCATTATTTTCATATGTACCTATAGCTCGAAGCTTTCAATTTATATTCTATATTTCTGTTTTATTGACCACGTTTCTGTATCATTTGGTCGTTAGGAATATAAGAGCATCCTCAATTTTGTTAAAAATACAAATGTTCCTATCTTTCCATGTTCTTGTAAGTGTGAACGTTTGCACTTTTGCGATTGTCAATTTTTCTTTTATTTCAACTTTTTGTTTTAACTTTTTATTTTTATTTTTACATTTTTGTGTTACAATTAGAAAACAAATCTTACAAAATCTAATATTTATTCTAAGTTTGACAATAACTAAATCTTAAAACTACGTTAAATTTATTTAGTTTACACCATTCTTATAATTGTGGGTTAGTCTTTTTTTTTCAAATTTTTCGAAAGAAATATTTTATATTGGTTTATATTTTACATAAAAACATAAAAAAAAGACCAAATCTTGTTTAAATTTATTTTATTAAAAACCTTACAACTAACCTAAATTACTTAAGCTACATCTATAATCTAACTAAACCTATGCTAACCTGACTTACTGTAAGCCTGTTCTTAAGTTAGATAATCTATTTATGTTATTGGTTTAACCACCAAAGATGAGTATTTATTATTTTTTTATCCTTATCTGGGATATACATGTCATATTTGAGTAAGGTTAGAGACAACTAAAATGTGTGGGTTATATTCTATGAACTTGCATGTAGCCCGTCTATTATAGTGATCAAATAGAGGGACATACTCATGGTTTTGAATATACCCTTTAACATCTAGATAATTAAAATGTTCAGGTGCTATGAATCCCGTTTTCATGCTTTTTTTAATGTACTCTTCATTATGGTATTATATGTTTGATACTAGATCATTTTCTGTTGTGGTACAAGATCTAATCATTACGAATTGTTTTTATCAAAAAATTATCGAATCTTACGATACTAGCTTTTTGGTACAAAAACTTATTGGAATAAATATGTTTGTAGTCCGTTTCGAGTTTTCTGTGTAGATTTACGCAGGCTCTTATGCATTTCAAATTTTCTTATTTTCTCCATTGCAAGTCTAATGAACCAAATGAGTTCACCATATGAAATTTCAACCTTGGTGCGATATAATTATTCGAGTTTTTTACTGTTTAATAACCAATAATCAATTAAATATTCGGTCTATCAATTGTTATTACTTTTGTTTTGTTTGTATTTATTTCAAGACCGTATTCTTTATCGACACATATTTATATTTCTATAATTTTTTGTAACTCGTGTGCATGTGCATATTAATTTTAGAACAGTAAATCTAAGACAACTAATTTCTTACTACCAACACTGGTATTTCACCGTCACATTTATCAGAAACTTCTCTAATGATGTGCTCTATAAATGTGCACATAATTTATGGTAGTCGAGCAATTTAAACGATAGAATTAAAAAAAAAAGGCAGTTTTCCGACTCAAAAGCGAACTTTTAAATGCAAATAAGTAAAGTATTTTGATTTTGCGGAACATCGGTTAAGGCTGAATTCGCTTCGGTGCTCTGAAATTTTTTTTTTTAAAACAAAAAAATAGCTAGCATTAGCCCTCTCCTTGAAATCGTACCCAATTTCAATATGCATTGTTTTCCATCATTTCAATTTAACCTTTTTTTTTATTGATTTATCTTATACAAGAACCGCATATGTAATAATTTATTTAAAAATTTAAATTTAATTCTGGCGAGAAAAAAACAATTTTTTTTGTTAATTGGTGAGTTGCGGCAATTTAAAAAATTAAACTTTTTATATGTAAAGATGTGGTTGTATACTTATAACATGTGTGGTGAAATTTCAAATTGAAAATTCTAATTGAAAATTAATTTTTTTTTTAAAAAATACCTAATTTCGCTACGTCTTCTTTTTAAATATCTATTATTTGGAAGAATAATAATGAACATCATTTGTGAAACAGTTCAGATATTTGTACCCTACTATTTTCAATTAATAGGTTAAATAAAACGAAATAATTTTTTGAAAAATTAAACAATTTTTACTGCACATATTTTCAAGATTTAGTCCTAAAAAGATTATTTTTTTCAAAATATTTTCATACTCCCAAATGTTCAGAAAATGAAGGTTCCAAAACAAGCAGTAATCACCATATTCCATTTAAAAAAAAAAAAAAACAAAAAACAAAATGTTAACAAAAAATTTAAGTTTGTATACGATTGTTAAAAGGCATAATAATATATTTTCGTAAAATATTGTCGTTTGAGTGTTCTTAACGTTATCAGAGACAGGAAATTTATCGTTGTTTGTTTTAAAATGTATTCATGTTGAATTTTATTTACATTGAAAAAATATTTTCAGAATCATTAAATTAATAATGAATTTTCATTATAATTTTTTTCTCGTTCTTCTTTTTTATCACTTTAATTTATTTAATTTAAAAAGGATATAAATATTTTTTTGTTTTGTTTTTTTTTTCTTATTAAATATTAAAAATTTATGAATCTTCAAAGAAGAATTACCAAAATGTATTTTTAACCAGAATATGAGTTTTTGAATATAATGAAACTTTTTAATTGAAGTGGTGAAAAATAAAGCCTACAAAAAATTTAATTTATTACAAATTTATTTTGTTAAATACTATTTTTAAATTAATTGTATTTTAATTTTAATAATTAAGTCGGAAAATTTTTAATTATTTTGAATGAAAAGTTTCAAGAACAATTTTTTTTTTCTTTATTTTGTTTTATAATTCATGTAGCCATATAAAATACCTAATAGTTAATTAAATTTAGTTTTATTGATCTTAGCATGGATGTTTAAGCTGTCTGATCTTATTGTTTTTCTGTATATAATTCAATTTAATTTAAATAAGCTAACGAGTTTTTATTAAGAAGACCAAAAGGAAAACTATATAAAATTAATAAAAAATTAATATAAAAAAAAAAAAAAAAAAAAAAATTTGTAAATAATTTTAAAATTGCCAGGTTAAGTAGTTTATTTTTTCCTTTTTTTTTTTTTTAATTATTACATTCTAAGTCTTTAATTTTTTCTCACCTGCTAACACAATTACAGCAACAATATTGTTTCGATACAATTTTTATCATAAATCATAATCATTACCATTACATTATTATAATTATCACATAATTTATTATTCCCTATTTTTTTTTTTTTTTTTTTTTGCGTGGATTGGTGGGAATCTTCATAGACACAATGAGCCCCGTAGCTTCCATTGTGTGCCAGATTTTTACTGACTAAACCACACCCCTCCCATTAATACTAGTCCAACGGACTAACCATTAATTTATTGCTATTTTGATTTTCTTAAAGAAAAAGTTTACGAAATTCTATCGTATTAAATCTAGTGGCTTAGTTCTTTTAAGCCTTCTGACATCATTTTGATTATCTAGCAATTGAGTGGCCTCAACGTTAACATGTTCCTCCAGACGAGCCAAATGCTTTGTTGCATATCTTTTTATTTAATTTTCTATGCAAGGAATTTTTAGATCTCTGTGCAAATCACTGTTGCGAACATACCAGGGGGCATTTACCATGTTGCGCAAGACTTTATTTTGGAATTTTTGTATACAAAGTACATGTGTTTGTTTGGCACATCCCCATATTTGTATGCCGTACAACCATATCGGTTTGAGTATCTGATTATATAACAAAATCTTGTTATGTATAGGTAATTTAGAATTACGACATAAGAGCCAGTACATTTCTCTATACTTATTTTCAAGCTCAAATTTTTTCTTTGTAACGTGCTCTTTCCATCTAAGTTTGACATCTAATGTCATTCCTAGATATTTAGCATTGTTTTCTTGGGGTATATTGACCCCATTCCGATTTACCAATGGTGGTTGATTATTTGTAAAATTTACATGTACTGATTTTAACTCATTGAGTTTAATTTTCCATTTCTTTGTCCAGAGGTATAGCTTATCGCTTGCTCTTTGCAATTTAATTGTAGCCTCGTCAATATTTGATCCTACTGCCATCAACGCAGTATCGTCAGCGAATGTAGCTACAGTTATATTTTCCATTTCTGGTAAATCATTGGTGTAGAGCAAATAAAGTATGGGACCCAGAATACTACCTTGAGGCATACCCGTTTTAATATCTCTAATAGTAGAATACTCTTCGTCTTATTTTATTCTGAATAGTCTGTTTTCTAGATATGATGAGAGTATATCTACGTATTGTTTAGGTAACATATTATTTAGTTTATTTATTAAGCCTCGATGCCATACTTTATCAAAAGCTTGGGCTACATCTAGAAATATGGTAGAGTATACTTTCTTTTCCTCTAAAGCTTTTTCTATTATGTCTGTTATTCTATGAATTTGATCGATTGTCGAGTGCTTAGATTAAAGCCAAATTGATAATTTGGAATCAGATTACTATTCTCTATGATCGGTCTCATTCGAATCAATAATAGTTTTTCAAATAATTTTGATACTATTAGTAGTAGTAATGATATTGGTCTGTAGGGTTTGACCTCATTTATGGGCTTACCTGGCTTTGGTATCATAATTATCTCTGCTATTTTCCACATATTCGGCACATACCTTATTCTTATAGCAGCGTTTATAATGCGTGTTAGCATTGTTATAGCTTTTTTCGGAAGTTCTTTCAGGACTTCCGATGTAATTAGATCAAAACTTGGAGCTTTTTTATCTCTGAGTTTTTTAATTTGTTCAACTATTTCACTCTCTGAAAATGGTGATATAACATTTTCTTGCCAATTATTATTTTCTTCAGTGAGATCATCCGAATCTGTCTCGTCTGGACAAAAAATTTCTTCAAGATGATCTGCGAATGTTTCAGCTTTATTTTTATTATCTCTCGCCCATTCACCGCTTTTCATTCTGATTGGCGGGATTTGAGAGATCAAGGTTTTTGTACTCTTTGTTGCTTTCCACAACGAGTAGTTATTTTCTCTTTTAGCTGATAAATTTTTTTATATATTTTTCAAAATTTTCATTTTTAAGATCTTTAATTTTTCTTTTAAGATTCTGAGTTAACCTATTTAGCACAGTTTTGTCTGCCGGATCACGCGATTGTTGCCATCTGCGTCTAGCTCTTCTTTTTATTTTTATCATATTTAATATTTCTCTAGGGTAGTTGAATCCTACCGATTTATATTCACAATTTTTTGTATTATTCCATCCAGCATTTTGAATAATTTTAATAAAATTTTCTACTTCAGAATCTATATCAGATTTGGATCTTAGTTTTGTTTTTATGTTTATTTTGTTTTCTATTTCTTGTTTAAAGCTAGCCCAGTCAGTTGTCTTGTTCGTTAGCAGAGGTTTCGACTGTTTCTTAATAACCTTTTCATATAGACTTAGTATGACTGCAGAGTGATCTGAGTCCAAATCATGGTTATCTTCTAGCTTAATATAATTGGGTGAAATTTTTTTTGTTATATAAAAATCAAGCAGATCAGGAGTTTTATTTCTATCAGTTGGCCAATAGGTAGGCTTGCCGGTAGATTGGTAAATGCAGCCTTTTTCTTTTATAGCTTTTCTTAGCTCTCTTCCTCTCGTAGAGGTTACTCTAGACCCCCAATCTATGTGCTTGGCATTGTAGTCACCTCCCAGGATAAATCTTTCGCCAAGTAGTTTAAGAATTTCTTCAAACATGTTATTCTTTATGTTGTATTTGGGTGGACAGTATAATGCACCGACACAATACCGACATTATTCCCTATTGATTTTGATTTATTGGGTTTTGATTTAATATATACATATATATTTTTATTTCATTTTTGAAAATTCTAATTGAATCAATTTGTTTCAATTTTGTCGGAAGTTCTTTATATAACTTCAAACATTTAAACAAACAATTATTCTTTTGTTGGTTTGTTCTAAATAATGATAAGTAAAAATTAGAACAATTTCTAGTGTTATGATTGTGTATGTTTATCATTCTATTTAGAATAAAATTATGTTTGATGTTATTTTTTATAATTTTAAAGGCGGTAAAGTATAGTTCACGTATGCAAATATTGTGAAGGCTAATATTTATTAATGCTAACATTTATCTAAGAACTTTTAGCTGAATATGAGCGGATATATTTTTAGTTAGTGAATGTACAAGGTGTCTCGATATTTTCGAATTATATAACCAAAGATGATGAGAGAGGTCAAAACAAATGAAATAACACGTTGGTTTATTTATTTTTTTGATAAAAAGGCAATAGTTTTTGATATTTTTGTTGGTATCATATTTAGTAAAAATTTATTAATTTTATTGGCATAAGAGACCCCTATCAGAAACATGTAGAATAATCTTAGATAATAAGTTAGAAGAGACCAATAAAATGAAAATATTAGAATACAAAACATTGTACTATTACAAGTAAGTTTGATATAGTTCAATATTTTTGTAAAATCTTTCTAAACGATCAAATTTAATTTACTATGAATACATGATTAATCTTCAACGTCCCATCAATTTATACTTCGACTTCGCTACGCTATTACTGAGTAATTTCTACCTACTAAACAACCCTCTTCCTTTCTGTAATATGCTATATTAAGACTAAAAGGAAATTCTATTCTATTTAAAGAAAAAGGTTCAAGGAAGAGTAGCGCATTTTGAAAAACTAACATTTACATAATGATACTCAGATGTAGTCATTTCAAATGCAGACATTTTGTACTTAATACAAATTTTTTTTTTTTTAAAATAATGGTTTTAAATAAAAGTTTTTAGAAGAAATTTTTGAAACGATAGACTATAAAGTATTTGAATTTCAAATAGAAAAAAAATATAAGGTTTAAAAATTTAACGTAACATTTGATTATTGATAAATGACAAAACTTTTATTTCTTGTAATAATAATGTTTATTGGAATTAGGACAAATATGCTTGTTCTCTTCCCTCAATCATTTTTGTTTTAATATCTTCAGACCGTCGTACTCTTGATAATGCCACATAAAGTTATCAATGGCTAAATACTGCCTCAGTTAAATAAAATTCTACTTCTTCCAATGTCTGACCTTGTGAGTTATTTATGTTAATTGAAAAACCAATTTTAACAGGAATGGTCAATGACTTAGAGTAATTGGCAATTCTGTGGTAGTTGGGGCTAAATCTATTCTTGGAATTTCCTTTATAGTGTACCGATTAAGACTTCGATTATTAAGTTTTATTTTAAATTTCTTACGACTAACCGAGTTCCATTGCACTCACCTTGTTTGATATTTAAGTTTCTATGCAGTATTATTATACTATCCACTTTCAAAATAAGTTTTTGTGGAGGCATTCCATTTGAACAGCAGCCATTTAAAAATTCCACTGGGAATTATTTTTATTATTTCCACCGCAATCGTCGATAGAATATGTGTTAAAATAAGTTATTATATTTTCAGACTATCTCCAAATATTTCTTATATGAGTCTGCTAGAAACATTATTTTTTTGAATAGATCACACATCCATGAATACCTATTTCTTAAATCAAACAGAATAAAAAAATTTTTATACAAAACAAAATATTTTTACTATTATTTCCGTTCGATATACAAATTATTATCCGTTTATGTTGACGATATTTACCTCTTGAAAACAATTTGAAAATAGAAAAAAAAAAACAAAAAAAAAACAAAAAAAAAAAACGAAAATTCAGGCGAGAGAGAATTTTCTTAATTTTATTCTGTGACTTAGGTTGGGTTGGATTTGTGGGTGGTGCAATATTTTGTAAAAATGTATGTGATGGGAATGATTAATCTTTGTGTTGCTATATAATTTCTGCTACTATATGTATGTTCTCAATGTCTGTTCTCAAAAAAATGTTTTTACAAGCTTTTAAAGAAGCAAGTCGGCTAAAAATTTCTTCTGCTTGTGTGCACACGAATATTCGAAAAATTCAAAAATGAGTTTGCCTCACGTATTTTTTGATATGAGCGTTGATAATCAACCATTGGGTCGCCTTGTAATGGAACTTCGATCTGATGTAGTATCAAAGACAGCTGAAAATTTCAGTGCTCTATGTACCGGAAAAATGGTTATAAATCATCAATATTCCATCGTGTTATTCCAAGTTTTATATGTCAAGGTGTTGATTTTACTCAACATAATGACACCGGTGGTAAATCCATTTATGGTAAAAATTTTGAAGATAAAAACTTCACATTAAAACATACCGATGCTGGTTGCTTATCAATGGCTAATGATGTTCCAAATACCAATGGATCACAATTTTTTCTTACAACTGTAAAAACATCATTGCTTGATAATCCTTATGTTGTACTTGGTAAAGCTGTAGAGGTTATGGATGTTATCAAGAAAATAGAATCATTTCGAAGTCAATCTGGTAAAACTTGAAATCAAATTGTTGCAGCTGATTGTGAATAACTATAAATTACAAAAATTATATAATTAATAATTTAAATCAATATAAAAGAAAACAATAAATCTAATATAATATAAAAAAAACAATAACAAACAAACAAACAAATAAAAAAAAAACATCAAATTCTTATTCTGCTCTCAAGTTATTATCTCAGCTTCTTGTTTTTTTTTTTGTAATATTCATAAAATGCCACGGTAATGCAGCAGTAGCAGCAGGACATTGTTTTTTTATTATAATTAGATAAGACTACCGCTACCGCAGTGCACCAAAAAAAAATTGCGATTTAAATAGAAATAAAATAAAAATTGCTCTATGAAATAAAATAGCAAAAGTTGTGCTTCCGCGAATGAATACTTAAATACTCGGAAGATAAAAAAAAAAATTAAATAACCACTTCTCTCAAATGGATTGCAAGTTTCCTTTCGAATCGTACGATTCAAATCTTTGTTAATGGATTTAAGTCCGATCAATTCCAAATAAACACTGGTGTTCCTCAAGGAACAGTTCTCTCACCTATGCTATTTCTGATATTTATAAATTATTTGGAACAAACCACTTTAAATCTAAGCAACAGCTTTGCAGTCGAAAGCACTCTAGTTTCTCTCCTACGATTTTCTTAAAAAATCTGAAGCTACATCTAGCGCTGTATAAATTCATACAAAAGAAGCATCAATCCCTCAGTCATGATTTGGTCACAATAACAAATTGGGGCTTAAAAAACAGAGGCGAGTTTAACAATTCCAAAACCGAGAGCTGTACAATCTCAAGATAAAATTTCCATTTTTGATCCTACTCTTTTGTCTCAAGAACATAAACTTCAGCGGTTTGAAAGCTTATTAAGTATATTAGGCATGCATTTAAATCGCAAATTGATTTGGAATGATCATCGATGTTGCAAGAAAATCAGCCAAATGTTTAGGTTTTCTTAGCTGCTGTAAAGCTTATTTCTACTCCTGTAATCTCTTGAAAATCTATAAAGGTTTCATACGATCCAAAATGGAGTACAATTCTCACATATGGGCTGGCGCTTCTATTAATGCGTTAAAACATTTGGATAAAGTCCTAAAATGGGCTATTCACCTAATCAATGGACCAAATGTAACTGCTCATCTTGTTCCTCTTGGAGATCGTCGTATAGTTGGAGCTCTCTTTCTTTTTTTGTAGATATCTTGAAGGTAAGGGCCATGTTCAGTGGAAGATAAATCTGTATTACCCATCTGTATAAACGCTTCTCCGATAAAACACGAGCAGGGCAGCATGTGCACATCTGTACATCGTAGAAGTCCCTAGATGACTGAAGACAAGTTATGGAAATGCGTTTATAACCTTAATTTCTCGGATGTGGAACTGAATTGTACCTTATGTGTTCCACAAACATGATAAATTCTATATTTATGACCTACATAAATTCAAGACGAACATTAACATCGTCGCTTGTAATTATTCTCCCTCTCTTGTACCTTTCTAATTTCGTAATTTTCCAGCAGGTGCAGGTAAATTTCCAGCAGGTGGTTTGGCTATGTATATAAAAAAAAAGTAAGATAACATGTTATCAATCACGTTTCACTGAATTCAAATTTGTACTAGATTATGGTATTAGTAACTTGCATAGAACTGAAGTAACATAATATTATATAACAACAACACATACCATATTACAGATATAAATTTTGAATGAAATTGGAAAAAAAGCTTGAGGATATAGGTATAGTACTGATTCTTAAAATCAGCTATACAATTAAGTATTTGACACTTTCATTGATTCGAACACATTTATGGGATGATAAAAATGAATTTTAATCTAAACTCTCTAGACTCTAGCTAGAGCATAACTTCATTACGGGGTTGGGTCACATTACAAAATTTTTAATCAATACTATAACCGCCTTTAATTTTACAAAATAAAACAAAAAAAAAATAAAATGGACATAATAACAGTAACTATTATTAAGATTGATTGTATATAGAAAAATATAGATTGTGAAATTGTAATAATAATAAAAAAAAATAAAAACAAAAAAAATAAATAAATTAATTTTTCTTTCTAAACGATTTATTTCTCTTCTAAGTATACCGCTATATGTCTTCCTCTCAATTTTTAAGGTAATGACGTATCTAATAAAACATTTTGACTTTTAAATTTCATCATTTATACTCGGTACAATTCCTTAAAATTAATTTTCATAAAAATTCTGAAAAAAATTTAAATTTCTTTACAAAAAATTAACTTTTCTTAAATTGCTGAATTCAAAAAGCTTTTTGTTTCACTTTTTTTTTATAATATTTCAATAAACGCGTTTCTTATAATACGAATTCTTTTTCGCTGTGTCTAATTCTGAGGAAAATGTTTAACAAATTGCAAAAACATGTTTCTGTCTCTTTTTTATTCTTGTAATCACACTAAAAGGACTAATGAGTGTTAATTTTTGAAAAAAAAACAATTTTTCTAACATACTTGTATTTTTTTTTTATTTCTTTTTTTTGTATTTATTATTTGGAAATTGTACGAAGACTTCATAATATAGCCCTTACCTGATATTTTAATTAAAAGCAAAAAAAGTTTGTTCATGCGAACACTTTTTTAAAATACTTCGCTTATTTTCATTTTCTCTAACAAAATTAACTTTTTTATTAAAGTTCGACATGGTGTTCACCGCAGGGCTGCATTACAACAGTTATAATAGAGTAATAACAAAAATTATAAAAAACTTTGAATGCAATAAAAAAAACTTTGTTCAATAATGATAATATTATTATTGTTTTTTTTAATATTTTCTTATTTTATTTTTTATTTAATAATTTTTATAAATTATATTTTGAACACCTACAGAACAACAACTGAACTTTAAATAAATTACGATACTATTAACAAACACGAACATTATAAAATGAAAAGTTACAAATTTTCAAAAAATTATGTTAAAGAGAGTTAATAATTAATTGGAAATTTATGCGCGTTACTGATAAAAACTGTCTAGCTTTTGGTTAGATTGATAGTAATATTGAAATATTTTGAAACACTCCTAAAACTATAATAGCTATAAATAAACTCAGACAACCAGCTAAGTCCTTGTTTATATATTTGGATGGGTTAAATTATAAATTGCAATGTGCCTATATTCGGATGGGCTAAACTATAAATTGAATAAACGTCTTCGATAATTTTTTTCTGAAATGCTTAAATCCTACACAATAGATCGAACCTTTAGAGTCAAACAAATGGATCATTTGGACAAATGAAACCTTTGACTATAAAGGTTTTACTTTTAATGAAATTATAGCGGGACTTCAGTGCCTCAAGGTAGTGTAATCGGCTGCCCATATCTTTTCTAATTATATGCAGTGGATATCCCAATTACGATTAAAGCAAAAAAAAGCCACTTTTGCTAGCAATATTAGCTCAATGTTAAATAACAGAGGCGAATCATACACTAAACTGCATGAGATAATGATTAAATTTTATGATTGTATAAAGAAATGGTGTACAAAAATAAATAAAGCCAAGTAAATAATGAATGTCAATTTTACATACAAGGGCCGTCAACAACACAAACTTATATTTTAATAAATCAGAATTTCACATGCTACTATTGCTAAATATATTTGCATTTGGACCCTTGCATTTTAATTGAAAATAAATAATAAGTGTAGTTCGTTTAATAATTGTGCCCTCCAATAGCTTGAAGCTGATCCTCTTTTTTATCGAAAAATTATTTTTAGTGATGAAACTCATTTTTAGTTGAACGGTTACGTAAACAAGCAAAATTGTCGTATATGGAGTGAAAACAATCTTCAAAAAATTCAGCAGGTTCCATTGCATCCTGAAAAATGCACGTTTGGTGTGGCTTACACGCTGGAAGCATCCTCGGTCCATATTTCTTTGTTAAACGATGCTGGAGCTAATGAAAGAGTTAATGGTGTTCGTTATACATCAGATCGATGATCAATAACTTTTTGTTTCAGAATTTGAATGGTATCGACCCAGAAGAGTTTTGCTTCCAAAAAGATAGTGCTACACCTCATACTGCTACCGCAATAATTGAAAGAAAGTTTTGGTGATAACATTATGGCGAGAGATGAACCAATTAAATTGGCCTTCAACATCATGCAACATTACGCCAGGGGATTATTATCTTTGGGGTTAGACGATTTGCAAGCTAACGGTTTATGTGTTATTAATGAAATACGGCTTGAATTAATAGAAAAATGGTTGAAAATTGGCCTGATGGAATGCGATTATTCCAATATCTTTTTCTAGACCAACATGAGTGAGAACATTGTTATGGAAAAATAAAGATTTTCCAATTGCAAATCTAGTTGGGTATGAAATTTTATAATCAGACAAATTATTTTTATCATTACAAATATGTCGAAACATTTTGAAAATTGTCTTACCTATATTAATATGTATATGCTTTAAACAAAAGTGGGATGCTTTGAAGAATGAATTCTGCAGAAATTAAAAAAAATTATGGTGCTCATTTGTATTTTGGTGGTATTCCTTCCCAAATTAAGATATTACTGGTAAAATCAATTTAAGCAAGATATTCAAACCTGTATAAGCGTCCAAAATTTCCAAAAATCGTCTATTCGATTTAAGAAAATATATACAAGTTGTTGACATGAATAATGCACCATCGAGGGGCAATAAATTTTAGAAAGTGCGGCCAATAATAGATGATGTAAGAGATCGCTGTGACTTCATTAAATGGTATAGTGCTCGTTTTTGAAATTCTTCTTTTAAAATATTCCAATAAAGGCGTTTCTTATAATGCGAATTTTTAAATTTTCTTTAATTCTTAATATATAAAGGAAAACCAACGCATTTGCCAGAAAAAGATTTGAGGTTGGGAGCGGCTGCAATATTACATTTAGCTAAAACTAACTACCCAAAAAGAGCTGTTTTTATTTTGATAGATATTAATCCGGCTTACCGCTTATGAAGAAACTTAACGAGTTGGAGCGTTATGGAACTGGAACAATACAAGTAAACGGAATGAAATATGTGCAATTTGCAAAAGATAAAGACATGAAACGAGGGGAAGCTTTTCATCCTATAAGCAGCGAAGATATAATTTGTTCGGTGAAATGGAAAGACACAAAATGCGTTATAATGGAATCTACCGCTTTTGCAAAAAATTCTGAACAACAAGTAAAAAGATGGGATAAGGTTAAAAAAAATATATATATTTACATTAACTGTCCAGATGTGGTGACAAAATATAATAGATATATGGGTGGAGTAGATATATGTAACCAGATGCTTGAATACTATGGAACTTGAATCAAATCAAGAAAATGAACGGTAACAGTTTGTTTGCATTTACTAGATTTTGTTGTAGTCAACGCTGGGGTGGAATACCGAAGTGATTGCAAACGTCTAAATGTGAAAAAAAAAAAATATATAGTCATTGTTTAACATTCGCATGGAAATAGCAGAAGCACTTCTTGCTTCAACACTTAAACGCTCGCTAGAAAGTCATTTAGTTGACGAAGAAAACCAAAATCCTAACACAAGTTCTTCAAGTCGGCTTGATAGAGAACGGTTAGATGGTTTGCAAAACTTACCAGTTGGTGATATATTACAAGGTTCCAGAATGTGCAGTTCACCCCAATATAAAAATCGTATAAAAAATCACTGAAAAAAATACAATGAGGGTCCTTTTTCTGTTAAACGTGTAGTGATATAGGAACAAAATTTTAAGATAAGTTTTTAAGCCTAAACACAACCTTTATCTAAAATTTCATTTCAATCGCATAAAGCCGAACATTTTGGCATCTAAAGGGAGAGCAGCTTTTTTTTAATAGATTGTAGCCATAACCAATAGCGCAGTTTTAGGATTCCTACTTTATTTTCATATCCGATAATTTCTAATTATATAGAATTCCTACCTTATTTTAATATCGCAATATACTTAGATCTACTTAGTCTAATGTTCTATACAGGCAAGCGAGCAAGTATATACAAACTCATTTTTTTTTAATTAAAGCATTTTTTAAGATATTGTTGCAATATCTGTACATAATAGTGTTATATTATGTTAAGTACATAAAATTACATCACTTCACTAAAATAATAATTACATGATTATAATAATAATCCCCATGGAGAAGTTTTAATATAAACATCTCAAAATAATTTTACATACCTAGGTATTAAAAAAAAAAAAAAAACAAATTTTAATTTTCAAAAATATTCTGCAAAAATGTTTAAACCGTCTGGGTTCAATGTTTATTATGGGTATTAAAATCTAATAATTTCAAAGGAGGTTGTAAAAAAAAAAAAGAATCAATAAAAAAGAAATCAAAATCATTTCTTCTTTTTTGCATCTCTTATAATACTCGATTATACTATTGCATATCGCGAAATACTCATACTTGTATATATAATACATGGAGTGTACTCGTATTATATCAATCAGTATGTACTCTTGTATAACAAATTTTACGCGTCATAAATAAATTCAAATGGGTGTTCAAGTATAAAATTTAAAATATTTACATAAAAAATCATGTTACACATTGTGATTAATTTAATGTACAATGTTACCTGATAAGTATATTATAATTTTAACTGTAAAGTACGAAACACGATAAGATTTGATTTTACTTACATATTGTAATTTTGTATTCCTATGTGATTTTATATTGTAATCTCGTCATCTAATTTCATCTTTGTTAATGCTTTTGAAATTTCAAATTAATTCTGATTTAAGAACCATTTAAACGTTCCTGAATCATACATACACTAATAATGTATAGTACGTTTATCCTGAAAGAGAAATTCACAAAAAAAAAGTAAATATTAATAGCAAAGGTATTTATAAAACCGATGCAAAGGATTTGGGATGTACTATCACCCTAAACTGGTTTTGGCAGAATATTGCCTTATAAAAATCAATGTCTATGTACAAAAATATCTATTTGTTTATACCAACATTTTATCTTTCGGCATTTATTACTCGAAAACGGTAAGTCTAATACGCACCATATAATAAGTTTTTTTTTTCTCTCTCTTAACTGTATTTATTGAATCTTTCTAAAAGAAAATGACAATAATTTCTAACAAATGTGACCTTTATGGATTATTCAAATCTTAATAATTAAAACCGTTGGAAGGCCTAATCCATTGATTTGGCCTTTCATATTTGCTCGTTCATTCCAATGTTGTGCTTTACATTACTGCTACCGACTTTTCTTTTAACCTGCTGGTTATTGGAATGTTTTGTAGATCTCTCGTCAAAGGGTTAGGGTGCTGGATTATTCTGGTTGCATATCTGTTTTTGGATTTTTCAAGTTCTTAATTAACTAAGGGTATATTCAAATAGTTATGTAGATTGATATTTCTAATTTACCAAGGGGCTTGAGTTATGGTACGTAACATTTTTGATTGCATCCTTTTAATTGTTATTGATGTTATTATTAGAAGCAGTTCTTCATAACTGACACCCATAGGATCAGATTGGTTTCAGAATGGCTTTGTATAGCAACACTTTATATTCTAGATCTATTGTGGAATTTTTCCCAGTAAGCCAATAAATGCTGTTCGTCTTGAGTTTTAGCTGCTCTTGTTTTGCGGTGATGTGCTTCTTCCAAGTCAGCCTTTTGTTTAAGTGAACTCCCAGGTACTTAAGCTCGTTGGCTTGCGGAATAGATATCCCATTTATGCTAACTGGAGAACATAATCTTTTCTTTAACGAGAAAGTTATATGAACACTTTTACTCTCATTGACCTTCATTTTCCACTTATAAAGCCATTCCATATAATAAGTACCGATAGTTAAGTAGATGTATTTAAAAAACAAGTCCTAAAGGACACATTGTTCCAAATTGCATATATTTTTTTAAAAAATATTCTAAATAATCACGCTTTTGCTCGAAGCAGACCATTCAATATACTTGTCAGATTTAATGCTTAGAGCAAGAACACATCTTGTTACAAAGCATTATTAAATAATTTAATTGTTGTCAGGTTTCCGTTCGTTAATAATTATTTTGATATTTGATTGCAAATATTGATATTTTAACAATTAAATTATTTAATTTAAATTATCACTAATAATAAAAATCTGATGAATAAATTGTACAGAACTCCCAATTTAGTTTTAGTCAACTTAATGATGTCGCTAGCACCTTAGATTTATAGTTTACTAATACTGAATGAATAAAAATAGATCTGGGCATTTTATTCAACAGATCGAAATGTAGAATATGGCCAAACAAAATAAATATGAATGAATATGAATATTGCATATGAATCACTGCCACACTTTAATTCATTTATTTTATTTTTCATTTAGAAAATAAAAAATTGTGTAACAAAATAGATTTAAATTGCGATCTAGATGAATAAAATTTTGCTTATATGTATTAGAAAGAAAATATAGAACTTGACAATGCAAGACAAATAACCGTATAGGAAACTAACGAAAAAAATACAATATATACAATTAAACAAATGTCCCACTGTCCACTTCAAAATATACAATTACACAAATAAAATGAAGAAGAAAGCAGTCATTTATTATTATTATTTTCATATATTTTAATTCTATATTTTAAGAGCTTATAATACTAGAATATTTACACCTTTGATTTGTAATTATTAAAACTAACCTGACTTAAATATTTAGAATAAATTTAATTTGCAAAAGACAAAATGGGAAGTAAAAACCTTTAATTAATTATTTTTATGCTAATTTACAACCTAATGTAAACCTAACCTAAATCTTAACTAACGTCTATTATCTAAAATGATCTTAATACTAAATCATAATATACTATCGCTCTTATAAGCGGATTTTCGGAATTGTAACAGCTTTGAAAAAGGCAGGTAATGTTTTTTGAATTTTTTCTAAAAAGCAGTCATTTTATCTGTCAAAAATACCATATTACTTACTTAGATGAACGAAAACAAATTCATAAGCATTATACGATGATTGAAAAAAACATTTATATCGATTTCGGTCACATCCACAGTCGTATTGCACTTTAATTTCATTGCCCAATTTAATTTGATGTTGAATTAATGATTGTAAATTTATTAAAATCTAATAATTATTTTCAAAATCCGATATAATCCTGTTTCGGTAAACTTTAAGAACCGATTTTGTGATCCAAAAGCATAGAATTTATTTATTAACTACTAATTATAAAAATATTTTATTTGCATGACTTTCGTACACAAACAGTAACAGAAAGAACTATATAAAATTTTTATTTAACTTTTTAAAATTCACGATTAACAATACAAAAGTGTATATGAGTGTATTAGTATTATTAATTTGTACGTTACATTACCTCATTAATACAGTATGGTTTCATGAGATTTGGCCAATATACTCTAGTTAAAGTAACTAGTCTAAAGAGAAAAACAAAATAAAGTTTTTAATATAATTTTTAAATGAAAGAAAATTAAATAAAAATTGGTTACTACAGTAACTTGTAGTTCAATGTAGTTTTAGTCACAGTTGATCAATTAATAAAATTTAATGTTCAACATTTAAAGAATATTTTGCTTTCATATAACTCTTTCTCACATTCACTCAATTAAACAATTTTGTATATATCCAGTGTAAAACAATCTAGAAGTTTTAATAGTTATTGAAGATATTATATATTCAATATAGGATATCCTGTCTTCAATATAGGATAAGGTGAAAATAATATTTTGATAGCATCTCCCATATCATCGTTTAGAGTATTCTAGTTGCGGCCATGTTTTTTGTTGAAGATTTGCTTCGTTTAAGATTTTATTAGTTGTTTTTATTATGACTCTACTGTACTACTATATAACATATTATGTATATACTCGTCTTAACGTATTTTTATGTATTTAACAGAAACTAAAGTACAAAGGTAGTTAGGAAGGATTTAAGTTCACTTATTACAGATTACTTTTTCATTTCAATAAATAAATGCCATTTAATTCTACCATCAAATAAAATGATTTTAATATGAATTTAAAATACATGTGTGCGTGGAAATAAAATTAATATTGTACATAGATGTAGGTATATTATCTTATGTGCTTAAATGTATTTACATTTTTCAGATGAAAAATTTAAAAGATTATTGAAAATTTCTTTAATTTTATAGCTTTTAAAGTATAATACTTTTTTTTTTTTTCAATTAGAATTTGAAATTTTGAAATGCATGTGTAATATCAGATTATTTAGATTAATTTATTTATTTTTAATATTTTATTTTTAAATCAGGTTTGCAGAAATTTGGAATTTAAATCTGAAATATATTTCTTTTATGTTCATACCAATAATCGTCTGAAATAATTAACTTTATTTTTTAGGTTCACAACATTTTAAGTGTTTTTTTTTTTTATCTTTATTTCAATATTCAACGCTCTTCTCTCTACATACTGAAATATATTTGTTTTATGTTAAAAAACAGACCACAACAATTTGTGTAGAAATTGCAATTTGTATATTTATTGGAGCGTTCCGTCAAACATCCAGATAAATGCAGGAAGCTGTGTATATAATGTTTTTAAGATTTCGATTGCAAAAATTTTATATTTTATTTAATATACTAGTGGCCCCTGTTGAGTAATTATATTTCAAGTTGAAGTCAAATTTAAAGTTTTTAAAAAAACAACAATTTACCTACAGACATAGACTTCGCACGATATAGCAGAAACCACTCGTGTTTAATAAAAAGTTTTGTGGTTAGTAAGTTTTATTTAGGACACATAAATACACGTCCCTCATATACTGCTTCGTTTCCGATATATTCCCTATAGTAAGTGGCATTTAGTGGATAAAATTACTAAAAATAAAAACTTTTGTCATTAAAGATGAAAAGGTGTCTACTGCGCAGGACCTTAAATGCTTGTCAATTATAATTATAGATAGGTACTCTAACTCTACTATATAAAATAAATTTGCTAGTCATATGAACAATTCAACTGATTTTTTTTGTTTTTGCTTTTTTATATTTTTTATTTGAGATGAATTTGTTTCTTTGTTTTTTTTTTGGCATATGTACATAAATTCATTTGCAAGTACATAATATAATATATAATAACTGATTTGTTTGCTGTTGTTTATTATTTTAATAAGTTCTCACTTATGCATAATGTATTTGCTGAATAATAAAATCATATGAGTACAAAATTTTCAACTGTGTGCGCATTTTTGTTTTATATATACATCTCATATATTATATCAGAAGTTCATTACGGAGTAGGAGAATCAAAATAAAATAAAAAGGTGTCTACTGCGCAGGACCTTAAATGCTTGTCAATTATAATTATAGATTGAGCCTATATTTATTTTCATTGATGTCCTGAGGTCTATGTTCCATGCTGGTTCTTTCAGAATTTGAACAAAAAAAGCAAATACCTATTGTCTAAAATAGAAAATGTCAAAAATACATAAAGTCAAAATACAATGTGTCATTTAAGGTGTTGGGACAAAATTACATAAGACAAAATTACTAAGACAAAATTACATATGGACTAAATTACATTTGGGCAAAATTACTCCAGGACAAAACTATACATAATTCAAAATTACATAATATATGGACAAAAGTATACACATAACAAAATTACATATGGAGAATATTACATTTATGGGCAAAATTACATTTGGACAAGATTACATATGGACAAAATTACATGGAGATAAAATGAGTGTCTCAGAACCATAGTGGCCTAACCCACACACAAAAAAAATTTTTTTTATTGTTTTAATCGGTAAAGTGTAATCAGTGATTTGAATTTCCAGTTTCAGAAATAGTTTTTTCCTTATTATTTATGGCAAAATTTGTTTTGCCTTTTTATAATTTACAATCTTTTTAAAAACCAAAGTGGCCTAACCCACATTGTTGGTTAGGTCACTTTGGTTTTAAAAAAATTGTGAAAAAATTAAACTATGTTCAAATTTTAAAAATAATGAAAAAATTAATAAAAAATCGGAATTATAATAGCTATTACAGAATTTGATGATTTTTGATGGACCTGAATATCCTATAATTGACCGTCTAATTAAATTTTAATTGATTTCAAATTTAAATAAACAAAAAATTTTAAACTTGTACAAGAGTCTTTATCAATGTGCATCAGTTTTTAACCTTTGTGTTAGTAGCAAGATATTATTTTGTTTGAAAGTTTCAAAGTAAGAGTGTTTGTAGTTCCGAAAATCGTTCATTTAAAACCCTCAATTCATATAGATACCTGTCTACTTTAATATATATTATAAAAAAATACATTATTTCAGAATTGAAAATAGGAAAACCTAAATTTTGTTACTTGAAATGTTACATGTATCGTATCTTATTAATATTTAGTGTTCCCGGGTAACTATTCTTTTAACAGAAGGTCTTTTTATAGGCTAAACAAATAATATTTTTGTCAAACAATTGAATTAACAATGACAATACATTTTTTTTTTTAAATTAACTATGGTAGAAGTAAATTAACATGTTATTGTTATAATTAAATTTCTATAATTTCGATATTATTTAAAAATGCTAATGTACACTTAACTTTTAAAACAATACCGTTATTACAAATAGGTATTAATAAATGAGGGAAGGCGGTCTTTTTGTCGAAAAAAAAATGTTGAAAAAAAAAAATGTCGAAAAAGAAATGTCGAAAAAAAATGTTGAAAACAAAATCTCGAATTTCAATGTTGAAAAAAAAATTTCGACATTTTTTTTAAGGTAGTATATTTTAGATTTAATTACACAAATCAACTTTTATCATTAACCAAATATGTACTTAAACAAAATAAATTCAAATATAAGAAACACAAATATAAGAAACTCAATAATAATGTTTAGCGGGGGTTTGGGACGACAAATATCACTGTTATAAGTGCTTTTTTGTGGAAATGTATATTTAATAAAAATAATTAGAGGGAATTTAAGAGTAGGATTCAAAATAAACCAATCAAAATATTACAGGGTATTCCCTATTTCCAGAAAATGTATATATATATAGTATATGTATATGCAAGATGCTCAATTAGGAGGGACTTTATTGTTGGTTGAAAAATCAGGGTTATTTGCCTTTTACAGAATATTTATATATTTGCGGAATTATTTCACTATGAAAATAAAATTGTTTTTTTTTTTCAAGACAAAATTTTAAATTTTTAAAAATTTCAATGTTCTAATTAATAATGGTTATGATCGTGTTAAAGTAGACAAATACAATTAAAACAAACATTATTTTAAATCTACATACGAGTATATTTTTATTTTATCATTTTTTTTTTTAAATTTTTGCATTCAACATTTTTTTTTTTCAACATTTTTGCATTCAACATTTTTTTTTTCAACATTTTTGCATTCAACATTTTTAATTTTTTGGCTTTTGCTTTTCAACAAATCGACCAACACCCATAAATTTGATATACCAATTTAATTAATTTAGTAAGTCATCAATTATTTCTTAATTGTGTTTGATATTATTCCTCTGAGTAATTTTAAAGTTATTTTTCCTCCAGTTTAAGAGTGTAAATAATTTATTTTAAATTCAAGTTCAATTTGAAAGTGTAATAATTATAGTTAATTTTAGTGATAGAAAATGAATGCTACTTTTTCAACTTCTCCAGCTTTTTATACACAATATATGACAGGTATTTATACACCATAGATTATTTTCAATCTAATCAGATTTCAGAAGTGTCGTTATTTGAATACCAGTATCAGCTAAACTTCAGCCAAGGTATAGTTTTTGTATGAAATTGTAATAATTGTGATTTGAATTATAACTATTGAAGATATTATTTTTACGGAGTCGGAAGAGGAGTATAACACACCAGTAAGAGAAAACACATTGCACATTCAACAATCGCTGATGATAAAGTGATTATGACCACATATAAGGGTTATGAAATAATCTAAGAATATGTCCAAAGAGCAATAGAAAATCAGTCGAAGCAGGTTAACTTTCTCAAAACTGTCATGAACAAACTACAGAATAACACTGTTTGTAAAATTGTTATTTAATGACCATCTTGAGTATTATAAAAATTTTACTTAAGTCTATCGCATTGCCATAATTAAAAATAAATTGTAAATAAAACAAAAATAGGGTTGGGGAAAATACAAGATTTTATCTATTACATTATTATTGATTATTTGAACAATGAAATAAAAAAATTACTAAAAAATATCTTGGCCTAAGCCACTAGTTTTTTTGATTTTTATCATTTATCTGTAGGGTCAAAGTGGCCTAACCCACAAAAATTTGCGTTTTTTTAAAGCTAGAGCCCAATAACAATATGTCCACTAAAGTACTTAAAAAAATAAACCCAAACATTTTTTTTTAAAGTCCGGTACCTTAAAAATAGAGATTTTATAAGTATTTTTTAAAATGCATTTTATTCAATAAAATGTTAATGTTGGTTAGGCACTATGGTTCTGAGACACTCAAATTTCATATGAACAAAATTACACATTTAAATTGAACATCAGTTCCAGTTCATGTGATTATCTTTGGTTGATAAGAGCAGTTATAGCTGTTCGGGATGGTTCTGTCTTGGTAATACTTCTTGTAGATCTTTAGTTCTAGGGATATTTTTAATGAATAATAAACTGGATATTCCTGTGAAGTGCGTTGTAGTCTGTGTTGATTCTAAGTCTCTTTCGCTTATTATAGCAAAAATATCATAGTAACCGTCTTTCTACAAACAACAAAATTATGTAAGCTTAACAAAATCTACTTCTTTTAAACAAAAATTCTCGATAAGCCATTCAGTTCAAATATCGATGCATCGGTATGAGTTTTAATCAATATCCTACCATATTGAAAACTCACGACATATTATAAAAAATTGTTTTATCAAAGGACTCAGTTTTTATTAGACTAAAAGTATAATTTCCATAAATAAGTTTAACTTGGTCTTATGGTACATGCATTATTGTTGTCAATATATTTATTTAAATTTAAATTTCTATATGCATCGATTATTGATGATCTATTTGGAAGAAATTATACGAACAGATTTTTTTTTAAGCCAAAAATTATTCTTTAATAAAAATTTAAAAAAAAAATTAAAAAAAAAAATATAAAAAAGCCTGAAAAGTAACATCATCCAAATGTATTAAATTTTTGTCCTTTTTCCTTTTTTGTGTTTTAATTTTTTTTTCCCCCATTTATTGTTCTGAGGAAACTTTGGATGTGTCCTTTTTTGAATAGTATTACATTTTTTTCTATTTTTTTTTTGTTTTTTTTTGTTTTTAATAATAATAGTGGTGGTATGGTGGAACATGTTTACGAAATCATGGAACTGTGAACAATAAAATAATTTTTATTTTTTTCTTTTTCATTGTTAGTCCTTTTGTTTTTATTTATATTTTTGTTATGGTAAAAAAACAAAAAAATGTCAAAAATTTTATTTTTGAAAAAGGACCTAAAAAGAAATTTAAAAAATATAACAAAAAAGCCTTAACGAAAACCTATTGAAGGAATATAAAAAGTTACATTTGGTCGATATTGAATTGGAGGATCCATGCTACTGAGCAAAAAAATAAATAAAATTTGAAATGAAGGTTGATTTGTTGAATTTCACAAAAGTTTCAATGAAAATGTATTAAAAAAATAAATTTTTAAATTTATCTTAACACACACATGTATGTGTGTCTGTAGATATTTATTTTTTGAACACCAAACCAATGACAATAAATTTTATATTATGAATCATTGTGTTGTATTGGAAGATGTAATAAATAAAAAAAAAAAAAATTTTTTAAATGACAGTTTGAAATATTTTTTTTTTTTTTTTTTGTTTTTCCAAAAATTTATCGTAAACATTTAAAATATTTTATTATTAAGTACATAACATTAGGACAGAGCCAGAAAAATGTAAAAAAAAATTATAAAATGTTTAGTACTTAATTAGGGTTTCATATCCGAATTAGTTAGAATAAGTTACAACAACTAGGTAATTATATTTAAATTGGGTATTATTAGTCTAATCTTATGGTAAAGCAAACCCAACCCGAAAACTATAAACAAACCATAATATGATTGATATAAAATGTGGATGGGTGGGTATGTAAATTCCAATTATTTATCTATTACAAATTAAAACTACATACATTCATCTTTTATTGGTTAAATCGACTGTCTGTAACGGGTAAAATGCAAATAAAGATTTTTTGGAAATATTTTAAAATTTCTTCAATTTTACTTACATTATTGAAAGACTTATGAATGAAAATTTGGGTTCGATAGTAATATGTGTATGTGTTAAAATAATAGTAATAATAGATTTATTGTACTTGATAATAGGTTTTTTTTTCAGTTAAATGTTTTAAATTTGATATCATCAAAAAAATCAAAATACAAAATATTGTATCTAAAGTTCCGATATTGATATTTGGAATTTTCGTTCAGAGGGTAATTTAACTTGAATTATGTTAAAATGTCTTCTTGCAAATTCTATGATAAAGTATTGTAAGTGCTAGTTGCGATGGTAAATTCAACAACTTTTTCCAGATAAAAACATCGTAACTGATGCTGCGATGCCACCGATTTTAAAAATTACCAGGCCAAAATTATTATTCAAAAATATAAATAAGTCGATTTACAGTATTTTTTTATGGAATTATTATATCTATTATATATATATATAGCTATTATTTTTCCCAGATAAAATCTTTATATTGATAATTATTACAGTACTAGCTTTGTAACCCGTCATAAATGACGGAAGCAAAATAAATTCTAGTTTCTTTTTTTCTTTCATTAGATTCTTTATTCCCAAATTACAGTACTTATGTTTATATCACTTTTTAATTTTCTAAAACACATAAAAGAAATATTTTTTTTGTAATCAAAACTTTGCCAATTTTTGTTTTTTTTGTATTTTTCGTAGGCTGGTGGGGATCTTCAGAAAGATACAATGAGCCCCATAGCTTGACACTGTATGTAGGATTCTTACCTACTAAACCACACCCTTCCTTAAAAAAATAATTTTTTTTGAGTGAAGTGAGTTACGCACACAATAATGACAAAAATAAAAGGTATAAGCAATAAAGTAGTATAATGTATAATATTATACAATACAAATATGCTGATACACATGTGTATTATTATGTACAATTTTAAGTAATAAGAATAACCTTTGAGTGAATTATGTTCTTTTGTGTGTCAAATGCTGTTCGCCTTTTGGTTATTATACCATATTAAACTATTGATTAAATTTCTATTAGTTCTTATTATTATAAATCAAAAAAATTGTTTGTTTTATTTATATTATGTATTATTATTTTTTATTTTTCCTTATTATTTGCGAAGAAGACTAACATTAAATTAAAACAATATAGTTCATGCAATTAATTTTTCCTGCAAAGGTTCAGCATGGTAGACAGGGGTTAAAAAAAAGCACCAAAGCAATTTGTATATATATGCATTTGTATACATATGCAATTTGTATATGTGTTGGAGCGTTCCGTCGAACTTACAAACATCCAGATAAATGGAGAATAATATATATATAATTGAACTCAAATTTTGACAGGAGCCAAATTTCAATCTTAAAATCTTTATAAATACTGTCACATCAAAATCATCGTAAGCCGAGTTACCACAGTCTTACATGTTACAGTCGAAATATGAATCAACGTTTTCAATAATTATATTAAATACATTATATTTGAATTAATGAAATTTTACACACCATACAATATGTCATACGCTTCATTTTAAAATAAATATAAGAAATATATTATAATATACTCTGTACTAGCTCCTTAGCTCATTTTGAGAAATTTGAATAAATAAATAAAAAAAAAATAAATAATGCAAAAATTTAATACAGAGATAATAACATAACAAACATTTTTGAGGCGTATACAGAGTAATATATAGAACGTATATTATTGTATATTTAGAATTTAAACCCAACCGGATCAAGGACATTTATATAGAAAAATATATTTTATATATTTACAAATATAGTGTTTCAAATGTCAAAATGTAGTCAGATTTGATTACTAATAATTTAATTTGTTTAAAACTTGAGTTTACAATAAAAAGTTTTGAAGAAAGTATTTTTAAAAAATAACGATATCAATTCAAATAATTAGTAAATAATTATATATATGTAAATACTAGTAAAAGTCTGATCAATAATAAAAATTAGTCAATGCAATGGCTGCGGAACAATATTTTTGATAGGTATGGTATTAAAACACATTTATATAGATTTGTTATAGATACGCCCGAGACGGGTGTAATTGTGAAATAAGTAAAAATTCAGTTGTGTTTATAAGCGATGCAAGCTGGTGCATTTAGCCAAATTTAACTTAATATTATAGTAGTAATAGGTAGCTGTCACTTTTTAAAATCTAACTAACTACTACAATCAGTTAAATAAATGTATTGCCTTATGGGTAGCAACATTTTTTTATGTCTAAATACATATTATTTCTCAAATATAAAAAATGTCAAAATATGTATTTCTACTTCGGGTGCAGATATTACATTTTTATATTTATGAAATGTAATATCAATATTGTAATACCAATATTAAAATACCATCAATATTTTAATGCTCAAACACTTTCACAGGCACAATTGTAATATATTAAATAACCGTAGTATGCATTAAGGCAGTTTATAGTATTATTAAAAAACTAGAAGCCCCTTTTGAGCAATTATAATTCAAGTTTAAGTATTAGCTTTTGTGTAAAAATTGTGTAACTGCACAGGTTTTTTTTATCAGAAAATCGCATGTTAAATTGAATCAATGAATGAATGACAGGGACTGAACAGACTATATGTCAAAATTTTAGTTTCAATAAGTTGTTTTTTAATTGAAAATACTACTAATGAATATTTTAATGCAATGTGAATTTACCGTGCTATTCTATTTATTTGTTTTTTATTCATACTTCTAATTATAAGTTATCTTAAACCCGATTGTCATTGTACAAATCAAGATATGGTACTCTATGCAGAGTAAATTTATTACAATGATCCAACAAAATTTTAAGAAAACTTAATATTAATCTTTACCTACCTTTACTTACCTACATTAAATGTATCTCATATTCAGGTTCTTCATATTTGTAAAAAGTATGCGGTGTGGTGGTTTATTTTTTTATTGTCCTTTATTTTTGGTCAATAAAATTTTTATTGTATAACTTTGAGGTGAATTGTTGACACCTAACTACATTATAATTATTAAAAAACGTTTTTTTCTTAAAATGTTACAGATAAAATAAAAATAGATAATAATTCACAATAATTATTAAATTAATACAAAATAATAATAATATAATTTAAAATGCGACAAAAATTCAATAAAGTGTAAAATATAATGTCAAATTTCAATATTTACTAAAATATATATTTACTATCACAAAATGATTATTTTTATTTAAAAGTTATGTCAAATCAGATGTTTTTTGTACTCCAAATTTCAATTTTAATTGCTTCATTTCCCGATAGACTACATGGATCGGCAACATGACTGTGTTGGGCTATCTCGTAATATTATAACAGTGTTTGATAATATTGAAACGAATTTTATAATACATTAAGATAGTTTTATTAAGAGACATAATATGACATATATTGATATTATGAGCCTGTAAGTTTAAACTATACAATTTTATATTTAAACCATAAAATAGAAATCTCCAGAGAAACATTGTGTTGATTCCGCAGAATAGTAGCTCGACATCATCTTGCGGAGACACCGTATTTAAATATCTTCGACGATGGAAAATTTTATTTAAAAAATCTTACAATCCTATTTGTACAATTCTCAACATATGATTGCTTTCATTTTAGCTCATTGATTATAATGTCCGAATTTACATTAAATGGCATTTTGATGTGCACTTTAACTGATCTCTAAACACATCCAAAGAATTAAAACCGGTTAAGCCTATTATCAATGGTGTCGGGACAAAATTACATAAGACAAAATTACATAGGACAAAATAACACAGAGACAAAATCACATATGGACAAAATTACACATGGGGACCGAAGACCTTAAAATTTTTGTTTTTTTTTTGTTATCAGTACATAAGCCCTTAAATGTGATGAAGACAATAGGTCCGAGGTTTTTTAGGCATGTGATGAAGACAATAGGTCCGAAAAAATTTAGGATTGGTCCGACGGTCCGAAAGTCGGGACTAAAGACCTTGATCAAAAAAATTGTCCAAACATTTAAGTATAAAAAACATTTTTTAATAAAAATTTAAATATGAAATTTTGTCCATATGTAATCTTGTCCAAATATAATTTTACCCATATGTAATATTCCCCATATGTAATTTGGTTATACTTTGGTGTATACTTTTGTCCATGTATTATGTAATTTTGAATTATGTATAGTTTTGTCCATATGTGATTTTGTTTCTGTGTAATTTTGTCCATATGTAATTCTGTCATATGTAATTTTGTCCATGTGTAATTTTGTCTTCTGTAATTTTGTCGTATGTAATTTTGTCTTGTGTAATTTTGTCATGTAACCATTTTCAATATCTAAAGATACTTTAAGACGAAAATTACCTGAAATTAATTGAATAATTTCATAACTTGACCTTTTTAATTTATATTTAAAAAAAAAAAATAATATTACTATTTTTGTATTTTGAATTTTGTTATTTTTGAATGTTTACTAAGTAAATTTAATTGTATTTTAATTAATATATGAAATGTAATACTAAATTGTAAACTGCTTGAGCTAAATAGTATAAATAAATAAATTTTCTTTATTTTTGTTAAATAAGGTTTGGTTTAGGGATCATCAAGACGATAAGTTCTTATAGCTCTAATAAATCAACCTTACCCATAAATTAAAATTCATCTACTTTATTATGATTATTTTGTACCAGTTCGAAATGCTAAGTTGCTTTCAGCCTACAGGGGAAATTTTTTCGGTTCGGTTCACAAAGTCAGTGGCTTCGGTACTAACGTAGTGATGTAAAAGTGTAAGAATTGCTGGGTGGCCAATAGACCATGAAGGTTATGAACATAACTAATCCATCAATTACCTCCATTTATGTCGGTAAGAATACTATCAGACATTTTATAAAAGTTTAAGAATGAGAATAATCATTTATTTGCAAATTTAATATTTTATGAATTTTTAACTGTTTTTTTTTCATCAATTTCCAGTTTTCCAAGTTTGCTTTAATTTTTTTTCATCGTTTTGTAATACAATTGGATATAGCAGCAGGATACTTTAACGTATAATTTAATATAATTATTATTATTTTTTTTTTCTAAAAGAATATTGTAAAATTTATAAAATAATGATTTATGATCGCAAATTAGAATAAAAATTATTTTTCAACATTGTTTTTAAATTTTTTCAATGTACTGTAGGTTATTTAAACATTATTTATGATTTATCGTATCATGCAAAAAAAAAAGTCAAAAAAATAGACAAAAGCCCAATAAAATTTATTGTAGTGAAATACTAATCGCTTTAATGCCAAACAAATTTAAATATAACCGTTACAATTACAATTTACATAGTGTGAAGTTTAAAAACAATATTAACCCCATTTTCAAGTAAAAAACTAATTATTTCAGCCGAAACATCACTTTTTACAATAACACTTTTTAAACTGAACTTCTGGCACTAGCACAATTATATTAAATATTATTAATCATAGGCATTTGGTCTCAATACTAATCCTTGAGGTACCCATTTTTGTATACAAACTACTGTATTACTTACTGTATTACAGTAACATACTACTGTACATGTTAATGTATTACAGTAACATACTACTGTATTACACTAATTTCACAATATTTGTAAATTTTTTTATTTGTAAATTCGTGCAACTGTTACTTACTATTCGTATAAGTTTGAAATCAAACGATAAACAAATTTTTATATTTGCTTTTTATAATAATTTTTATATTTTTTATAATTAAAATGCTTTAAATCAAAATATCTAGTTATAACTGAATTAAATTTAATATATTCATATATTATGTATAACACTTAATTGATTCTCATTACGTGACTCAACCAAAGAATTCTTCTATCTTTTTATATTATTTTTTTTTCATTAATTCTTTCCTTAAGTATATAATTATAACTGCCTGTAATTGGAAGCTACATTTTTACAATATAATTCCTGGTATAGTTATGTATCTAGGCACTATAGATAGGAACTTTATGGAAAGAAATTTTCAATGCGTGTAAGTATAGAGTTTATAATTTTTCAATTACATAATTTTCTTTCATCCTGAGGATCCTTATATATTTTCCCTCAACATATTTTACAAAACTAATTTATGTAATAAGAATAACAAAAAACAAAAAAAAAAAAAAATTTAAAAGCTTTAAAAAGAAACTTAAATGAAAATTTTTCTTTTAATTTTTTTTTTTTCAAGGATAATGAGCTAATTTTGTACTACTAAGTGACATCCTTAAAAAATACATGATATTAAATACATCTATATATATCTATATACATATATTATTATCTTATCTATTTTATATTAAAAGGATATGTTTACCCAACCAACTTAACAAAGAAATAAAAGTAAATGCACTTGACATGATGTAAAGATAAATCAGGTCTTATAACAACTACAATTCTATACTTTATACACATTCTTTATCAATTTATATACAAAACTATAATATTATGAGGCTTTTTGTTGACTGCAAAAGATAAAAAAAAAGGATATTAGAATTCTATTTTTTTTAAATTATTTTTTTCATTATTACTGCACAATATTAAAATGAGTTCAAATCCATTAAAGTAATTCAGTTTTTTTCATATAGTTTCAATTTATTTAAGATTTTAAGTTATCAGTTGACTTAACGTCAAAATTCAAATTCATTGTCTAGACTTAATCATCCTTATTTGAATGAGAATTGGAATTTTTTGTTAAATTTGAATTTTGTTTTTTTTTTTTTATTTAACAAAAATAATTATTACTAAATTGTATATACCACAATAGCTGGAGGAAATATTTACTATAATTTTGTTGCATTTCATTTTGTATGTCGCCTGCTGGACATTATTATGTGTACATAATATACAAAAATAAATACTAACAGAAATTCTGTAAAATATTTAGATGTGATACAAGATATAAATGGAAGGAGTAAGTTAAGAAAACGAATTAAAATACAATACATTTTATTTATCATTTTGGCCACCCAATTAGGACATCTTTATTTCTATTTCTATTTATTAAAACAATAGTTTGATCTACAATAAGATATTAAAATTAGTTTGTGAGTGTGGCATTCAAATATTATGTGGTTGAGCTAAACAAATTCATATTCAATATAGTCAAAATTTTATAAATCATTGTTAGTGATCTGTGATAAGATATTAAAATTAGTTTGTGAGTGTGGCATTCAAATATTATGTGGTTGAGCTAAACAAATTCATATTCAATATAGTCAAAATTTTATAAATCATTGTTAGTGATCGGTGATATTTGTTAAGCCGTGGGGTGGGACCGGATTATTAAAGTACTTACGTACCGCTTGGTTGGAATAGGAAAGGAAGGTAAAATATAAAAGTATGATACGATTTGAAATGGAGTTGAGATTTTGTTCCTATCATAAAAGATTAGTGCATTAAAGTCGGCACAGTCCTTCCCAGCACATAGAACAGAAGTAAAAGGCTCTTTTGATGATTTTGTTCCATCTGGGGGAAAAAAAAAATTATAAAAGATGAATGTTGACTACCGCTGCAAAATTTTTCTTTCAACATATCAATGTCAAAATTTTACACTCTAATCCAGTCCAAGTTTGGCTTAAAGATTTTATTGAGAAATTTTATTTTTACTTTTTTCTTGAAATTTGCCTGCATTTATTTTATGTGCATCTCATTTGATTGGATTTTATTTAAATTAGAGATTTCGTTTTAGATCCATTCTGGATATTGGATAGGATAAATATTATGCATAGATATATATATATATGCCTTAATGCGAAATTGGAGAGTTGGAGAGATTTTAGAGTTGGATTTAAAACCAAAATTCTACGCCTTTTACAGAATATTCACATAAATTATTTTTAGCCGCGTAGCCGCTGTTGGATTCAAAATTGAGTATGTCTCCTTTTTCCAGAATATTAACTTACATAATTTTTATGCGTATAAGTATAAGAAACATTTTTTTTGTTCAACGTCTTTGGTTCCGACTTTCGGACCGTCGGTTTAAACACGTGATATAGAGTTTCACACCGAATTCCTGGGACTCCGGACCTATTGTCTTCACATCTAAGGGATGATAAAAAAAAAATTTAAAGGTCTTCGGTCCCGACACTTGGGACCCTGGACGTCTTGTTTGCATCGTTCTTAAGACCCATTGCACTAAAAAAAAGTAAAAAAAAAAATTTTAAAAAAAATTTTTTTCGGGGGCTTTGTGAGACGGTACATATTTTTGCTGGAAATCCATCAGTGACTACCTAGAAGATGTAGTTCTGATACCCGTTGTTTTATAAAAATTTGCTAGATGAAATTTTTAGAATGAATATGTGTATCATAACCAGTATCCGGCATATCCAGACAAATACAGGCAAATGATAAAACAGGCAAATAAAATTCAGTCAAATGAAATACAGTCATTTTATAGTAACCTGATTTTATTTTATAGAACAGATTGCTTTAATACTACTCTTGGCATACTCACAATCACATAAATGAATAATTATTTTTGAATTTTATTGATTTTCAACTAATTTCAAATGTAGAAAACTACATCTATTTTATTTGAGTCCTTTGCCTTCATAATAGTGTATAGTTTTATTTTATTTTAGAAATAACCAAATTGTAAGGAATGCTAATTTTAAGTAATAACTGAAAAAATTATCTTTAAGTAGCCATGTCCTGAGTGGGATTTGAATAAGGGTAACTTGAGAAGTCATATTGTATAACCACTATGGGTCGACGTAAGCGAACTACAGCTTAAAAAAGATATTTAAAGTCTTAGAACGAAATATCTTTTAAAGGGTAAGGCTAACCTAAGATTAATTCTAATTTTACCCAAGGAAATTTAAAATATTTTAATATCGACATAGTCTTTCATTTCGTCTGCCCCGATAAATTCATAGATGTGTGCATATCTTTTCGATGATTTCCTTGATAAAAAAGAAAATTCTAAACTATTTTAATGTTTGAATTTTGGTAATAATATGTTTTCTTCATCGTAGCGGAATCGGTCTTACCCACTATTTTTACTTATTCCCAAGAAAATAATGATTGCTTAAAATGATAATTTAAGAATGACCAGTGATATAAATTTGTTTTTGAGTATAGTAATCATAAGCTATTTATTGTTGCACATGGTATACAACAGCCTTAGCCGAAGCAAGTAACCAACAAAGAACGTACCCACAATTAAAGAGGTTAGCTGCTGATAGGATCCGGTGGAAAATTTTTATTTTCGCCATATGCCTCACGGATGGGGTAACAGGATAATGTTGATGAAGCATAACTTAATTTTGTTACATAAATGTAAAAATTTAATACTAAGAGTTGGATGTGAGCCAATAAATTTTATATCTTCTTATGATCGAAAGATTTTTACATATCGCAGTTCTAGATTAATGACAGTACTCTAATGAGCATTTCACATCAAAACAGATTTAACTTCGGGTGGTGAAAATTATTTATATTTTAATTTTAGTTATTTATTATATCTTAATTCGAAAGTATTAATTAAATCTTCGTGCAATGGCTTTAGTTGTTACATAGAACCATTTGCAAAGTTATAAAAATCCCAACTATTCAACTTGCGTACTGACTTCTTACAGGAATATATCCGTTGAGATATAATTAAAGATTGCAATATAATGTGAACAGCGATAACAAAAATCATTTTGACTAGAAGAGAAATCAATAGTGAGAAGTCAAATGATGTTTGTAATTGTAACAGAAATACTTACGATAATAATTTTCTTATGCCGAATGTACTACCGATACTACCTTTATCAACGGAAGCTATTAAAAGAAAATATTTTCCAATACGATTTACAAGAGAAAGTCACGAATCATCATCATCTGCAATTACTTTAGAACAACATATACACCTATAAATTATCAGATAACGAAATTTTTAATCATTTTATCAATGGCTGTTTTAGCAAATTTGGTTTAAGTTTGATGAATTTAGTGGATTCAAATCAAAAGTAGTGAATTTATTAATATCCACTGAATAGACTTAATATATTTGAAAAAGTAAGCATTCACCAATCTTAATGATACTGAACAGGATTACATATACCTCAAAAATAAATTTTTACTTATACTAAGTTTTCAACTAATTAAACTGATGAACATGACTGGAATTTATAAATAGAATAAAAAACCAGATGTAAAAAATTTTCTTTCAGAAATTTTCAAGACCTTGATTAACAAAAAAAAAAAATGTAAATAAGTAAACATAATTTTTTCAAAAATTACCACTTTCGATTATTTATGTTCGTAAATGATTGTACCTAATAATAATGAGAATGAATTGTAGTCTGATTACATTCTATACACTATAGAGAGACAATAAGAACTGAAACATCTTTATTACAATATGCGTACTAAAAATTTTGTACTAAAATTAAATTTAGGTTGATAGAAACCAGATATGGGTGTGATTATTTCAATTCATTCAATACACAATGTTTTTTGCTTCTAATAATGACCAAAGTATTATCTAGGTGATCAATATCATCATCATATTCTATTGTATCTATTGTGTTGGTCTTAATAATTTATTCTATTCAGAAAATAAGATTAAATAAAAGGAAATATTTTCTATTTTAAAGCACTCATTCTATTTTACGTCAAACCACATCATATTTGTTCTTCGTGTATCATTCAACAGCTTGGCTAGGGTATTTATATTTTATTTCAAATATTTATAAGGTTTTGGTGCTTTTAGTTTTTATTGTAATGATTTTGATACACGATAATTGCAACAATACTCTGGAAGATTAATAACAGCTATTTCAATAGACTATAGTTTAGATTATTTACATTTTATTACTAATCTTAGGTTTCATTTCTTTTGGTTTGTAGCTTCAGAATGAGTTTATGTTAGAAATTTGATAAATGATTTAAACAGAAATACTCGGCGAGTGTGGCAAATTAAAAAGGGGTTCACTATTGAAGTGTGTCTAATGTATATCGCTATTATAAAAACTATAACATATACTGGTTCGAACAAGCGCAGATCATCTTGACGATATTTGTCGTTTAGATGAGACAGATTAGAACGATCTAACTGAAGAAAATAATAATTGGGAAGAAAGTGTCATATCACAATTTTCACAAAGAGAAATAGTTGAAGAAATTAAAAAAATTAAAGATAAAAATACTCCAGGTTTTAATCTAATTACATCGGAAGTTTTGAAACAACTTCCATGACAATGCTAATACACTTTATGAACGCTGCTATAAGAATAATGTATGAGTCGAATTTGTGGAAAATAGCATAGATAATTATGATATCAAAGTCAGGTAAGCTTATAAGTGTAGTCAAATCCTACTGATCAAATTATTTGAAAATATATCCAAATTATTTGAAAAACTATTATGGATACAAATGAGACCGATCATAGATGTGAACAGGCAACAAATCAAGTACTTGGGAATTGTGCTAAGTTAGAAGCTGAATTTCACTAAGCAAGTTTATGACGCAATTTCGAAAAGCATCAAAGCTCTAATGGCAGCGAAAGGGTTGTTTCACAATAAAACAATCCAGCCCAGAATAAAATTGATAGCCTATCAAACACTTTTAAGACCAGTGGCATATGAAGCACTCATTTGGTATAATATAAGTGCTAGTAATATGGAAAAAATTAGGAAAATACAACGAAAATTCATTAGAGTTTTCTGGGGCAAAATAGAACACTGCAATCAGACTTTAAAAAATATTATTCCAACAAGTTTATATATAAATTAGCTAATATAAACAGATTCGATAATTTTTTTATCAATCGGATTCGTAGACATTTCGATAGATCAATGAGAAGTACAGCAAATGGCTTAATATATCATGTATATTATCATAATGATGAATACATAAAAATTAGCCTACAGAAAGGTTTTGTGTCCCCAGCGTCCATTATTTATCTATATAAAAATGGTTATACACAAAACCAAAACTATGTCGCAATATTATTTCATTATAATAGACGGGCTACATGTAAAATTATCGATTTTGATCCTCGAAATCCTTAATTCAGAATCAATTAAAGTTTGATAAGTTCATCCCGGATAGAGACAAAAGATATAAAGTATATTACTGGTGGTTGGAGAAAGCTCCATTAAATAGATTAGGATAGTTTAACTCTATAAAGTAAAATTAGTATTTGTAAAATTTTACAAAAAATAAATAGTTAGTAAAGATTAAAAATACATAAGTTAAGTGGTAACTTGGTATAAATTATAAGAAAAATATTAAAAGTACAAATCTGAACGAAAATTAATAAAAAATTTATTTAAAATTAAGTTAGTCAAATAAGGAAATAGCCACGGTTTTTGTGAATAATTTTTTTTTTCGGTGTAATATTTTATGTTGAAAAATAAATAAAAAAAAAAAAAAAAGACCGATCATAGAAAATAATAACCTAATTTCAAACTATCAATTTGGTTTTGCATCTACGCACTCGACCACCAATCAAATACATAGAATAACAGACAAAATAGAAAAAGCTTTAGAAGAAAAGCATATTTCTACATAAAGCATAGTATCGAGGCTTAATACGTATATATACTCATGTCTAGAAAACAGTTTATTTAGTATTAAACAAGACGAAAAGAGTATTTTACAATCAAAAATATTAAAACAAGTATGCCTCAAGGTAGTATTTAGGGCCCCATACTGTATTTGCTCTACACCAATGATTTACCACAAATGACATAAATATAACTTTAGCTACATTCGCTGACGATACTGCGTTGATAGTAGGATCTAATATTGACGAAGCTACAAATAGATTGCAACGAACTTGCTGTACTTATATCTCTGGACATAGAAATGGAAAATTAAACTCAATGAGCTTAAATCGGTACATGTCAGTTTTACAAATAAAAATTTATAAAATTAAACACGGTAAATCTAAATGGGGTGAATATATATACCCCTAGAAAACAATCTAGGAATTATATTAGATGTCAAATTTAGGTGGAAAGAGCACGTAAAAAAAAATTTCATGTCAATTACTAAGATGATAGTTTTTAATCGCGAAAAATATTTAGATATAACTATTTCCCTCAACGCCGGCAGCTGCTGCTCCTTCTTCGATGATTCCCACCTACCTCTACACAACAAAAAAAAAAAACCAAATTACAAACAGAAAATTAATGTCATGATATCGCAAGGATATATGAGCCTTCTCTATTCGAATTTTAACCTTTTTTAGCCATCCTATATTATTATATAGTCATAGTGTACTGATTATAATAATATGAAAATTTGAGGGTCAAGATTTCAATAATTTGCAAAATTATTTCAATCCTTTATCCAACACAGCAAAACAAGCAATTGTAGTACGTGATGTGTATAGTTTTTATTACGTTTTGGTATCTTATTTAATATATTAAAATATATTTTTTATTTTTCTTTTTATTAAATCCAATGGTTTTGATATTTTGCGTTCTAGGTTTATTCAAAATATTTTCGACTCAATTACAATTTAGAAAAGATAATTTAAAATAAAAAAAAATAAACAAAATGGCAGTTATTCTTTTGTAGTGTAAATTTAATATGAATTATTTAAAATTCAAATGATAATTGAGAATTTTAAATGAGATGTAGTTAATTTTATGCAAAACAAAAAAAAAAAATTGATTTGAAAACTAATGTTTAATTTATAATGTCGCGTCAGTGACGTAAATAATTGAATACTTTTTAATGCAATGTACATAATATTAATAAAAATAGTATTTTCTAATTATTCCTTATTCTTATTTTTAATTATTTCAAAAAATTATAATAAGTTTTGTGCTTAAAGTTCAGTCTCGGACAATGAACCGTTAACAATTGTATTATACTAAAAGTAGTATTTTGCGTAGTTCAAGGACATGGTCATAATGTCAATACAAGATATTATGACATTCAAGTTGAAGCAGTTCAATCATATTCAAGAATCTCGATTTCGGGATCAAAGTTATATACCGTTCTGTCCTTGAGTATAGAAAAATTGGGGAAAAATTAATTTGACCAGGTGGATAGTCCACTAGATTTTTTTTATTTTTTTTTTATTTTTTAATGTGATATTTCACATAAAATTCATTTACTATTTCTAAATCTAAATATTAATTTTATAGTGACCGTAGCATAATCTGTCTAAATTACATTATAGAATCAACATTTCCCTTATTTTCGTTTTAAATACATCAATATTATTAATTTATTTTATTTTCGTTGGCAATTCATTATAAATCTTTAAGCAATTATACAGGCAATTATTGTTTTTGTTTTCGGTTCTGAATAAGCTTAAGTAGAAGTTAGACCTGTTTCTCGTATTGTGGCTGTGGATATCGATGTTTCTATACAAAATGAAATTGTGCTTGATCAAATTGTTGATAATTTTAAAGGCCATCATATACAGCTCTTGATTACTAATGTTCGATAGACTTAGATATTTCCCAGAGTAGAGCAAACTTGTTGGGTGTAATCTTTGATAGAAATTAATGTATTTTATTGATTTTTTGTGAATAATTTCAAGTCTGTTAATGCAAGTTTGTGTAGTCCGACTCCAAATAGGGTTAATATATCGTAAATTAGGTAATATAAATGAAGAGTATATGGCAAATAATTACATTTTTGTTTAGATTGTTTCGTAGTATTTTTATTAAAAAAATATACGGCGTAAGTTTTTTTAATATGAATTCAATATGGTTATTCCATTTAAGTTTGCTATCAATGATTAAACCTAGGTAATTAAAATTTTTCACTACCTCAATTGGAGCCCCATTTATAACAAAGCTAGTATTAGATAGAAATTTATGATCAAAGAATAAAAGTTTTCTTTTTTTCACATTTAATGAGAGTTTATGCTTTTTTAGGCATTCTTGAATAATTTGAGAGTCAAATTCAATTGCGCTTAAGTCCAATTCCGAGTTTTTAGCATATTTTAATACTAAATCATCTGCGTATAATTGGATTGAGCCTTTTGTATTAAGTTTGAATATATCATCTATATATATTTTTAAGAGGTTTGGTCCTAAAATTGAACCTTGGGGGACTCCTTTCTTACAAATTTTGGCAGTATTATACGCTTTATTACAACGTACCTTTTGCATACGGTTTATTAAGTACGATGTAAAGAAGAATAACTGACAGGTATTGAAGTTCAGGTTTGAAAGTTTGTAGAGAAGCATGTCGTGATCTACACACAGTCAAATGCTTTTTGAAGATCTAGGAATAGACACGCAACGAATTTTTTACTATCCATGTTTTTGGTAATGAAGTCCGTCAGGCTCAAGCACGCAGCACAGCTATTGGAATTTTTTTCAAAACCGTATTGTTCCTTGTTTAATATTTGATTTGAGATCACGAAAGTATTTAGTCGATGCTTCATTATAATTTCAAAAATTTTGGGAAAAGCTGGGAGGATGGCAATTGGACGATAATTATTAAGAACTATGTATTTTATGATGATTGTTTAGTGCTTGGTTTTCATCATTTGTAACAAAACTTCTGCAGTTATTATTCTCTCGGTTGTTTACGTATTTAATTTTAGAATATCTAATGTCGGCTGGTTTCTTGGACCTTATTTTAAAATAATTTGCATGATCTTCATCCAACAGCTGTATATATATACGTTATTGTATTTTATTTTCATGTGATTTTGTGTACTCATCTTTTTTATTTTGAGCTTTTTCTTTAATTTGATCTTCTGCAGTAAATGTTGTATACGCCTAGGGCCAAAAATTATATCTCAAAGATTTGTGGTTTACCCCAGCTTTCCAAAAATATATACCTTAATAATCTTATCTTTTAAGGACGAAAGGGATATTTAAAAGCATTATTTGCAGTCTAGTAAGAAAACGGTCTGGAAAATATTTTAGCGTTCAATTGATGATGATAGGTACTGTCGTTGTAGGGATTTGGTAGTTTAAAATTTAAAATTTTTATTCCAAAAAATATACGTATTTCCAAAAAATCACCCCAATATTATTACACGTTGTTGGAAAGGTCCTTTTTTTGTTATAACTCATACGATATGAAGAGATATAACAGTTTATATACAAAAACCTAATACCAAAAAATTCGATGGACACCGATTAACAAGTTCTCAAGCACTCAAATTCTCCTAAAACTGTTACGTAGTCGTATATACACAAATTGAGAGTTGCACATGGGCAGAACCCAATTTGGATTCGAACAAGGAACTGGAACTAGAAAAGCCCTATTTAATATTCAAGTACTAGTACAAAATTGTCGTAATGCTCATAAGGATGTTTTCTTATGTTTTGGATGGATTTTGAAAAAGGCGTTTGATAAGGTCAACAATCAAAAACGTATATGGCGATATTAAATAGAATTGGCATAGAAAAAAATATCAAAATGTGTATAAATAGCTTATATCGGCAACAAACAGCTCGTGTAAAAATGAATAGTGTGTTGACACAAAGCATTCATATTCAAAAAGGAGTTCTAAAAGATGTATTCCATCCCCTTTATTGTTTAACATCTATGCTAAAGCGTTTTTTCAAAAAGCAGTGCACGATTTAGATGTTGGTATAAAAATAAATTGTACATATATAGATAATATCAGATATGCAGCGACAATTAAAATAAATAACCGTTCAACTGATAGAGTCTGGTTACACGAGGATGCGAGCTGCGAAAAGGAAATTAGATGCCGAATTGAAACAGCATTTCTTTGATACACTCAAGTTTTTTTCTGTCGTATCCTTCGCTTACGATTCGTTAAATGCTATGTGTGGTCTATACTCCTATATGGTGTACTCAACTACTGGAAGCCTTCGAAATGTGAATCTACCGAAAAACGCTAAAAATATCATGTACAGATTACATTACAAACGAAGAAGTTCTACGTAGAACACACACATAAAGTGAACTATTTCTAAGGCTAAACAAACAAAAAACCTTCTACTTTGGGCATATTATGACTGAAAATAAATACGAGCTACTTCAGTTAATAGTTCAAGGAAAAATTTAAAGAAAAAGAGGTATAGAAAGAAAACAATTAACCAGGTTGCGCAACATTAGAAACTGGACAGGTATAAGAAACATTGGCGATTTAATCTATTCAGCAACGGATCGACATACATCTATCAGGATATTGTTACCAATATCATATAACCGTTGACATTCAATTATGGATAGGCAATAAAATAGGAAGAAGAAAATATACAAAAACCCTAAAACGCGGGTGCTTTCAAATGTCATTTGTGTCGTTAAATGACTAGATGCACGATTAAGGATATATTACGTTTTTAAAAATGTGGAAAAACTAATTAGCTTAGGCAGAATACCTGTTCGTGCTTAAATTAAGTAGAGTACTGCAATATTTTACTACATATTTTACTACAGTGTTTTTGTAGTATTTAGTTATCAAACATCTGGCTATATAAACTCATTCAATGTAGAAAACTACTACTATTGTCAAGAACTAAACCTTCTTAAATGGCGTATGTAGTTCCATTTTATTTAACCAAATTATACATTCAATTATTTTTTGTCATTTACTTTTATCCCAATAACAAAGGGACTGGACTAGATCGAAAAAACCAATAAAGTATTATTTTACTTCAACGCTCTACCTACTGCGCAACCCAGCGTATTGTTAACCAAGTAATCTGATTTGGTCTGGTACATCTATTTCTGAAGAACATATAGTTTGATTTTACTTCATTTAATTTAATTTTATATTTTTGTGTCTCATATTGTATCCTAATATATTAACCTATTAAAATCAATTTGAGGTGTCAATATTTTTCTCTAAATCCATGTATTATTAGAAAATATAGCTGTGTTGTTATATTTTCCGTTGAAACACCCACTTTGATGAATAAATTCTTAACAATAAAACGCTGGATGACGGAGTATATAGAGATTCTAGGTTTAATTCCCGACGAAGCCAATAAATATAAACAATTTTCATAAACATATTATATAGTGCAGAAACAAAATACTGCAGAATTTTTTTTTCCTGTTTTAGCACAGTTGTCAATTTTGCCAATTTTGCATTCGTTATTAATAAAAACAGCAACACAACTAATTGTCATGCTTTATTTATTTTGCAGTTTTCCTGCTTAGTTAGAAATACGAACAAATTTCATTTACAACATTTTGTTTATGAACAGAATACTTGTCAATGTAAGCAATATTGCCAATATTGCTTGTTTATGAAAACCATTACTATCATAGTAAAATATGTAGTAAAAGCTTGCAGTACCGTACTTAATTAAACACGAAAAGATAATTCCACTTATAGGTTACTGTCAAGAACATAAAATAAAAAAACCAAAGAAATTAATTTTTGATTTAAAACATTGCCAAAAGGTGGAACATTTATGAGTAATATTGCTAGTCTACGAATTAACAAGGACTACATTGGTCCAGATTTGTCAGTGTGTTGCCGGCCACCATTATTACCTAACAACATTACTTTTAAACATTTAATATAGTCATATATAATTAACCAAACCGAGTTAATTTTCTGTTTTTTTAGGTTTTTGTTAGTAGTCATTGGGCATAGATGCTACAATAGTAGCATAGATTAATTAACACTATTGCTATTGCTATTGTCTATGAAAGTATAATCTATGAAAGTAGTCAGATGACATAATCACTACACCATATGTAGTATGCAATATAATTAAGTTAACTCTGAGCATTATCCTAATAATAATATCATCTTTGGCTAAGTCATGCCAACATAAGAACTTTCTATTTAAAAAAAAAATTTTGTTTCTAAGCGAGATTTGAACATTTTTTTTAAAAATATAAAATTAGGTTTTATATTGGGAAGTATTTTAAGTGCAAAGCCGATTAGTTTTAAACTTCAATTCCAAATCATTCATGAATATTGAAATAAATGTTTGTATGTATTTGTAAGAATTTTTATTGAATAAAAAAAAAATATTTTTCCGCATTTTAATTCAATTCAATTTTGTCAATTTTTCTAAAAATACAATCAAATAAAAGGACTTATTCAATCCTTTCAATCGAATTCCATCGAATCAATTGATTTAAAAAAAAAAAACAACTTATGGGTTTGATTTTTTGCTTTTATTAAAATATATTTTCAGTAGAAAATATTATTATCCTTTTTATCAAACTTCGAAATCTAAATATTTTCAGTGGGGATTAAGTATCTAAGCTGTTTAATATGAAAATTTGACTTTTTATAGAGTCACAACAAAAATAAAAAAAAAGTTAAATTTTTAACTTTTTTAACCATTTAAATTCGAAAAGTTTCTGCTATATATGACTTTTAGAGATGTGCAAAATAAAATCGTTTAGATTGAATTACAATTTCTTTTATACAAATTCGTTAATCCATTAATATAATTCGATTGTTTTGTTTGTTTTTCTCTTTGTTTGAAAATGAAAATTTGATGAAAAAACCCTAAAAGAAAATAACACAATAATACGTACATGGATTGGGAAATTTTTACTCACTAAAGGCGTCTATAACGCTATTCTCTAGGAAAATTGGTCTTTATTAGACTAACTATTTATAATGTTATCCTTATAGCTGTTTATATTTTTTTATGACATGGTGTGTATACATTTTTTTTGTAACCAATTAACTGATTTGTTCTGCAATAAACAGGTCGTCAATAAATAGTCTGTTTCCCCCAGTCAACTCCAAATATATTTTTGGAATCGTATAAAGTATGTATTCTTGCTCTGGTTATTCTTTATGTAGCTAGCTAAGTTTTATATACAATTAAGTCAATGTAAAATGAATATGACCTTAACTTTGCTTTATTGTTCTAACACTAAAATAAATCGCCTGGTATAGGTACCCCGATTGACTACGAATATTTTAGGTACAAGTACAAAGGAGATATGTATTGTATTATCTCAATTATTACAGGTTAAAAATTCATTCACAGGTGATTCATTTTAGTGTTAGAACATTAAAGCAAGGAAAGGTCATATTCATTTTACACATTGACTTAATTGTATATAAAACTTAGCTAGCTACCAAAGTTTTATACTTAGCCAGCTACCAAACAGAACAAATATTGTTAATTGATTACAAAAAAAAAAAAATGTATTCAGTGCTGTATGTATGCTACAAATCTATATTTCATTATTCTATAAAGTAATATTAAATTTAATTTATAAAACTATTTTGAAAATATAAAATTTATAAAATTCATTTGAAATAAAGAAACAATTTTTGAACAATATTAAAATAAAGAAAAATAAAGGTAAATTTTTAGACAAAATTGAAAAAAATAATTAATTAAGGACTTTTGTATAGAAATGTTTAAAAACAATTTTTAATTTAAATAAAATATTATTTTTAATTGAAACATAGTTTTAAAAAATACCTACACTTATTGCGTTTCAATCGTAGTTGGATTTTTCATTTTTAGATGATTGTAATCACATCCGCATGTTTTAATAATTGTATACTTGCCGATAGTAGCGACTAAATAACGCATTTAATATAATAAAGACAAATACAAAGTTGTATAGGCAAATAATATCTGTGCTGTCTCTCCAGAATAATTGAGTCTCGTATTGACGTATTAAGATTAAAACCAATTTAATAAAAAATTACGTAGTCGAACTAGTCATTTTTTCTCATTGTAACTGTGTCTGTTTTGACGATTTTAACGAAAGCAATATTTTTAAAACACTTCTTTTAGAGTTGCCTAACTAATCTGATATATTTTTGTTACTCATGTTGGATTTAGAATCAAGCTTAAGTATAAATAATTTTCCAAAAACAACAATATCAATATTGTATTCTTGAGTTAGGACATTAAAAAGGCACAAATAAGTGCTAACTTTTTGTTCGCATCGCACTCTATAAATTTTAATTCATACAAACATCGAAAATTAACTTGATTAGACATGTGATCTTAATTTCCAGTGAGGTTAGTTATAAATTGGCTAGCATTATACGCTGCAGTCTGATATGTGTTATGCAATCCATCATCAGCACACTTGCCATAGTATTTGGATGATTCTTCAATCTGTCAACATAATTCTTGACATATTTCTGAACCTTTTCATGAAGCTTGATAATTTTTAAATCTTTATGTATTCAGTTATTTATCACAAACCATAGAGCATGTGCTAATAATAGTCGCTTTGATCTACCTAATAATCTATATAATCATGTAGACATATATTTCATAATTCGACATTTCTTTTGATTATTTCGGTTCTCATCCAATTTTACGAAAGTAAAATTTTGCGATAAACTTCTGGACTATCCCTGTAAGCAGATTTTAAATTTTTTTTTAGAGTAATGATTATTTCTTTTATCTATTTAGTAAGCTGCCCATTTATCGGCTATAAAATTAACCAAGCAAACTGTCTTGATTTCTATCATTTTCTCATCTCTATTTCCATCATAGCTTAGTATTGAATATTTTGCAATAAATTGATTAACGAAAATTTAATGTCAGAAAAATTGGCTTTGTATATACATTAGAAACCCTATGTTCGTTCATATTTTCATCTTTTCATTTAACTTTTTATTATAGAGAATTAAATTTATTACGAATTAAATTAAAAAGAAAACAACAATTTTTTTTTTAAAAATTAACTAGAAATTATTTTTAATTAAAATAAAATTGAAAACATTTTAAAAATATTCCAAAAAAAATAATTTCTTCTTTGTTTTGTTACCTTTTCTGAAAGGGTAATAACATCAGAGTGATGTTGTTTTATCATGTCTTCATAATATTTTTACTATTTGAATTTGGTGTACACTCGAGAATTGGAATAAATTTCCCTAAAGATGATAGAAAATTATTTTTATAATATATTTGTTTTTTATAAAATGAAAATAGGTATACTACATGGGTCAATAACATAAAAGATAAAACAAAACGTGGTAAAATTTATTTAGATATGTTTTTTTCAAATTTCTTGCATTGAAAATAGATTGTATGTGTATCAAATATTTTATAGAATACAAATTTTCGAAAACATATAGTAATATCAATCAATCAAAGACACTTTAAATAGACTTCAGAAATTAATATAACTTATTGTGAATTTGTCAAATGTTGTACTAGCAGCTTAGAGAAATATGTGGGCGTTATGAACTTTTAAACTAATATCAGAATCTTATATTGATACAGGACAGGCTTAGGTTTCGATTTCATTTCTAAATTCCCCCAGAGAAGACGATATTTACCGATGTGCCACATTTCGTATACTGGTATCAGCCTGGCATATTTATTCAATTTATCATGCTAGCACGATTATTTTCTGGCTTTTCATATAACGCTAATAACTGCTTACTATATATGCCCATTTTAATTGGTTTATTTGGGACAGGGCACAATACCCTAACATTGAATCTAGCCGTGTATTTCACAATTGTTTTCTATTTAACTATTACATTATACATTATACATTATACATTATACATTATACATTATACATTATACATTATACATTATACATTATACATTATACATTATACATTATACATTATACATTATACATTATACATTATACATTATACATTATACATTATACATTATACATTATACATTATACATTATAAATTATACATTATACATTATACATTATACATTATACATTATACATTATACATTATACATTATACATTATACATTATACATTATACATTATACATTATACATTATACATTATACATTATACATTATACATTATACATTATACATTATACATTATACATTATACATTATACATTATACATTATACATTATACATTATACATTATACATTATACATTATACATTATACATTATACATTATACATTATACATTATACATTATATATTATACATTATAAATTATACATTATACATTATACATTATACGTTATACATTATACATTATACATTATACATTATACATTATACATTATACATTGTACATAATAGTTACATATAATTTTGTCAACATTTTATCTACAGATTTGTCACGTTCGGAATTTATAGTAACTTCCAAAAATTCGTCATGGACCACTCAAGTATCAACCCAAAGTTCTATGACCAAATTTTACTTATTAAATATACTATGATGTGGAAAACATCCTATATTATTTTTAATTACAAATTTATACAATATTTCTAGAATATCCTTCAAAGTCATAATAAAATATACCATCAATATTATTCAAGGTTATATTCAACATTATTATTCCAATGTCATTTAATTTTATTTTATTACAATGTTTCCAAATTATTTGAATCACTTTAGTTTCTTAGCTACATTTATAAAATAATTAACATTCACGTTTATAGCTGTATCCTTACTAACTCAACTAACCAAAAATAATAAAAAAAAATTAAATTCTTAAAAAAAATGAGGATGCAAAACATGTTTTAAAGGTTCCAAAAGATTAATTTAATTTGATATTTGATTTTTTGTTGTTTTTTTCCATATCTTTTGGTTTACTTTGGATCCCAAATTGCTAATTCAGAAAAAAGGAGTTTCTTTTACGGTTTTTTTTTTGGTTTTGTTAAAAAAAAAATTCAGTTATTAAGAAATCGAATTGATATCATCAATATGATAGAAATAGAATATGAAAGAGTTCAGGACTTTCAAGGATATTTACAAAACAATCAATTTTGTTTTGTTTTTGTTGTTTTGTGTGTGTTTTTTTCTGTATAAAATGCAAATATTTGTAAATATATATATATATATATATTTATATATTTAGATATTTTTAGTAGGAAATATTTTATGAATTTGAAATTTTTGATAAATTTCAATTCCAACCCTCAAATATATATCCTAATAAAATGGATATATTTTGAACGTTAGGCTAATAAATATAGAGTGTGTGTTAAAAATAAGCCAATAATTTTCTAAGTCAGAATACCTCAATCTAAATTTTAGCGTAAGCCAAGTATATATGTATGTGTGGTTCTGGATTTACAGTTTTCAGGCTTCTGAAACTATAATAAACTCATCGTCATACAAAAAAATAGTCTAAACACTATCAAACATACTCTAGATTCGAAATCGCCCTTTAGTTTATTCAAGAAAATTGCAAGAGCATGGATACCATGTTCACGGTCTCTTGATATTGGTCTATTATTAAGTACAATATTAAAAAAAATGTCAAGTGATCTCAAGCCCAAAACAATCTTACTTAATATTGAAATTTTAAGCTAATATTTCAGCAATTGTATGCCGGCATTTTCTTTTAATTTTTACAAACAAAATGATTGCATCAGATAAAATGTGTGGTGATGTTTTTCTTTCAATTTGAATCAAAACATATCAAATTTTTATCTATTTTCAATTAAAGTCCTTAATATTCAAATTACTTTGAAACGATCCAATTTTTTCGATGATATTTTTTGCTTGAAATACATTTTTTCTACATCAATATTTAGACAAGATATATTTTGCGATATAGCTTTTTTTTTTTTTTTTTTATATAATTCCAAGTCTTAAACACCCTAACTGCTTTTAAACAGAGATTTGGAATACACAATCACATAAAATAGCTTTTTCTGTATTAATTTTTGTGGTTTAGACTAATTTAAATGTGGAAAACTATATCTATTGTAGAGTACTTCGCCTTCATAATAGCATAGTTCCATTTTATTTTTAGTGATAACCAAAACTCTCAACTATTTATCATTTATTTTATCCCAATGATAAAGGGTACTGGACCAGGTCGAAAAATCCAGAAAGCATTTTTTGCCTCCGTCGGGAATCGAACCTGGACCTTTCGGTTAAAAGATAGGCGTTCTACCTACTGCGCCACCCAGCGTGTAACCAGATTGCCAGATATTTAACATTATTTGCTTGGACCGGTATCGGTATTCCATTACTTGTAAGTGGTAATCGTATTGCTTTTATGTTTCTGTGAGGATATGACATGTTTTTGAGCATATACAAAGACAAACTGCTTTCACTTATTTTTATTTTATACTTTTTTAACCAGTTTTCATCTAGGATTCTGGATACAACCTGATGATCTGTGTGAAATGATGTACAGATTAAGTATAACAGTGTACCCAGAATACACCTTGTTATATTCATTTATTTTAAATCATTTTAGTAAAGTATTTTTTTAATTTAATTTCAAAATGCCTATTAGAGAGATAATATTAATAACTGGTGAATTTCAAGAGAGGTAGCCAGTTTTGTTTTATATATAGTAGGTATCAAACTTTATCAAACTCCTGTGACATGTATAAAGAAATGAAACAGAGCAAAATATTTTTATTTTCCAAGATTTGTCCTGCAATTCCATAAATCTGGAGTGGCAGCACGTAAAACGTTTACGTTCAAAAATCAACGTAAAGTATTTTAACGTCAAAGATTTTTTTTTGGTAGCATGTAAAATATCACGTTGAAAATTATTCCGAAAACTCGAAAAAAATATTCCGAATGTTCGAAAATTATTTTGACAATCAAATTAACCTATTTAAAAACTTCAAAAAACATATGTTTTTCAAATTTAATGGAGGTTTGAAATAAAAAGAAATGAATTTAAATTTTTTAGAATTTTTTTTTTTGAATTCTTGTATTTCGCCTTATTATTTTCAGTTCTGATGAACAAAATTGTTATATAAAAATCGCAAAAATAATAAAAATGATGTGCCCGTTTCAATAGATATAGAATTTATAATAGACTAAAATAAAAAAAAAAATAAATAAAATAAATGTAAACAAACCAATTCAGTTGATATTTTATATGATATTTTCAATGAATTAGAATATTTACAATGAACTAATAAATGCAGTATTTTATTTAAATAAATTAAAATACTCAATTATTAAGAAATTTAAAAAAAAATTATTTTATTATCACATAAAAAATGCTTGAATTATCACAGAAATAAAATAATTTTTTTATTGCAAACAAAAATACTTCAATTATTCCAGAAATAAAATGTTATCAAAAGAAATTAAAAATTATAAAATAAAAATAAAAATTATAAAAACTATAATATATAAATATTTAAATTTTATATTTTTATTATTAAAATAACACAAAATTATTAAAAAAAAACTATCTTTCTCTTATAAATTTTAGTACACGGTAAGAAAATCATTGACGTTTAAAAATAAACGTATACGTTAAAATCAACGAACGTCAACTTGCTTACATGCTACCGAAAAAATGTATACTTGACGTTTTCGGAATTAAATCAACGTCAACGTTGCTTATATGCTACCAAAAGTGTTAATACGTCTTGTTAACGAACGTGAACAAGTTACGTGCTGCCACTCCTCTTCAATTGTACTATTATTATAAACTGTTTGAAATTTAAATTGAAAATAATAAAGTGTAGCATACTTTTAGGCTTTATTGTTCAATCATAAATATCTCTTCTTTTGGTTCAATTCGCCGCATCTTACTTATGGTGGGAGTGTGGTTGCCGAAAAATAGGTATAAGTGAACTAAGCAAATACATACAAGTTACGTACATGTACATATATCTTACACAATCGTTTAAATACTATTATTACAATATTGTTTATTCAATTTTGACCGTATCGTCGGTTCATAGGATTATGTTGTGATTCATCAGATATAAATTGAAAGTGAAGTGTGAATTAAATTAACGAATTTGATGAAATCAATAACTGCAAATTTTGTTTTTTCTATTTTAATACATTTTGATTTGTCAGCTCTTTGAGTCAATTAACTTTTTGTTTCATTCTAGAATTTCAAAAAAAAAAAAAAACAAAACAACAAAGAAAAAAAAAATTTTAATAAATTGTTTTTCATTATTTGTATAGGGTTGTTTAAACAACAAATTGAGTTGCTTTTGATGATAGATATTTCATTCAGATTACTCAGCATTTACAAAATTTGTTAAATCTATTTTAAGATTTACATTTTTGCATATTAATTTTTAATAATCTAATAATAATTTTATAAAAATAATTTTTAATAATAATTGAGTAGGTATATAACCACAGTGGGGTAATTGGAGTGCAGAAAAAGTGTAATTTAACCGAGTTGGCACGGATTAGAAATAAAATATATTAAGCATTTCGATATTAAAAATATGCAATATTCCATAATCAAAAATATATATGTATATAAATATTCAATGCTAATAATCAACCCAATTTTTAATTTTTTTAATTTCTTATTTTCAAATTTGTATATTCGAATTATGTTGCTATTTTTGTTGTTTGACATGATAATAACATGATGAGTTAATTTTCAAAATGACAATGAAGATTTATTAAATTTAAATATAATATTTTCGACTAACAAAATTGTTATTGATGATCTTGAGTACAGTGCTATTTTGAATTCAAAACAAAATGAAAATAGTCTGCAAATTTGATAAATAAATAACTTTGGTAGTGTCGAAAATATTATTGTTATGACATGCGTACTCATAAATATAAAAATAATTTAATAATATTTAAAATGATAATTTTTACTTTGACTTAGAACAGTTTTCTTTTAATTTTCTCAATAAAAGGACATTAAAATAATGCTGAAAAGTATATTGAATTTTTGCATGAAGTAGACTAAATTCCACTTACAAGCCTTTAAATTTATATTGAGCGATTATTTATTTGACTTGAACGATTAACAGGAAAATATTAACCTTTTTCTTCATTTGAATCATTTCTGTTTGATACAATTTAAAAAAAAAATAAGATTATTAATTTTAGAAGGTACCTAGAGTTTTGAACTAGGTACATTTTTGAGAAATTTTCGCATTATCTGAATTTATTTTTATTTTCTTCAGCAATTAATTGCATAAAATATAGTACTTAAAAACTAATCATGTTTGAGTCAACTGAAGAATAAAAAGCTTATATTAAATTTTAAAGTTTTTGACAATAATTTTGAATAAATTTAACTCCCCAGTATTGTCCGACATTTTTTTTTAACAATTTAAGTATTTATTGAATCTGACCATTAGAAATTTACAATAATTCAGAATTTTTACTTATTCAAAAGGACTTAGTTTATTCAAATCCTACATACTAAAGTTGAAGACTTATAATGCAGTGACTCGACATCAATTCAGGTTAACCTATACTGCTAAGGTGGTCAGTTTTAATCTGCTCGCTAAAGGTATGCATAAAAGATTTCGCGTTAGAAATAGCTTGGGTAATTTGACGATCTACCAGCATAGTTCCTTGTTCGTCTGTGCAATGCATCCCGAACCACAGATATGTTTAGATCACTGTACATGTTGCAATTTTGTACGTACCAAGGAATTTTTTTAATGTTTTTTAATATTTTTGATTGTAGTCTTTCTATAATTTTCACATTACTTTTAGAGGTATTTTTCCATAATTGACATGAGCAGATTGATTTTGACATTGAATTGTATAAAAGTACTTTATAGTCAATATCGAGAAGACAGTTTCTGCCAATTAGCCAGTATATATGTAGCTTCATTTGTTCTCATTTCGTTTCTATGCGCTTCTGCCAAGTGAGCCCTCTATCAAGATTGACTGCGAGATGCTTTACTTCTTTTGCCTGTAGGATGGTGATTCCGTTTATTTTTACTGGAAGACATGTGTCTTTATTTAGAGGAAAGGTGAAATGAACACTGTTTTATTTTCATTTATTTTTCATTTCCATTTATTAAACCAATTTTAAATAAGTTGAATTGCTGTCGATAAATTGAATTTTGAATATGGTCCTGGAGATTTTTGAAAGCAACGTCATGAGGGTTTATGTGTGAGCTCAAGATTGTCGTATCATATGGATGCACATTTATATTTTAGTATTTCTCTATTATTTGGTAGATCGGTGGTATAAATTAAATATAATATGAATAAAGTACGATATAAACAGGAGTTTTGAATGTTTCAGCTTTAACTGGGAACTGTATTCAAATACTATAATAAAAAAATTGTTTTAGGGTGAAACAAAAATCAATATTTGAAGATAAATTTTAATTCATTAAGAATCTAAAAACACTATATTTTTTCTTCAAATAATTTTCTATGCTTATTAAGTTTACAAGTAGTTGTGTAGTTGTGGAAAAAAGGTTACGTGTGAAAAATTATATTATTCGATCAACAAAGATTAGATTATTCAGAGTTCATATACTAGAGGTTACTCACCAAACAGATATGAATATTCATATTATAGTTTTGCATTTTTTTTCATGTCATTTTAAAATTTTCATCCTAGAAGACATGGACATAGATATAACAATGCAAATAGATGTACTGCACAAAATCATTCTTCCAAAGCGAAGTTAACCCAATTGAAAAGATCTAAGAACTTATATAGATTCATATACAGATTCATATAGTTATAACTTTAATTGTTGCTAAAAACATGACCAGAGTAACATGCGAAATCTCCATTCTGTGACTGATGTGTGGAAATGTAAGTATGATTATACCACTTTAGTCCACCTAACAGAATCTTTATATTTTCTCCATTAACAAAACATTATAAAAATATTAATTTTTATTCTTGTACATCATTTTGTGCTGGTTCAATTTATTCAAAATATCTTATCTTATATATTACCTGTTTTGAATATCATCGAATAGATAATCATTGTCTGGAATTAATTGCAGACATCATATTTGATTCACCAGTTCCTTTTAAGTAACATTTTAGTCTTCAATTCAATCAATCAATTTCAAATTAATTCGTTCAAAGAACCAACCGGAATAATCTCATTGTAATACTTACTGAGTTGTTCTCACTCTTCCACACTACCGAATATGGCAGATTTCAGCCAATCACTAGAATTCTCAGTGAAATAAATCTATAATTATAATAGACAAGCATTTAAGGACTTGTACATTAAGCACCTTCCAAATTTCATTCCTCTTCTCTTTAATGAAATCTTAAATATGTAAATAAGTTAAATACACAACAATATAAATGCGCTTATGGATTAATTTTAAAAGTTTTCCATTTTGTTTGCAAATTATTCAAACTTTTAAATAAAATATTTCCATTTCCAATCAGTTGAATGATAATGGAGCATCTACGATTTTTAATCATCTATAATTATAATTGACAAGCATTTAAGGACCTACGCAGTAGACACCTTTTCATTTTATCTCTTTTCTCCACAATGAACTCTTAATATATAATAAATAAATTGTAAATAAAACAATAATGCGCACACATTTGAAAATTTTTTAATCATATGGTTTTATTATTCACCAAATACATTAAGAAATATGTAGAAATGAAACAGAAAATGAAAAATAAAGTATTTATGTTTTATAACGAAAACATACCAATATCAAAGCTTTTCATTATAACATGAGTATTTTCTGCTTTGTAATGAAAATTCTATATCAGTCCATGCAAGTCCCTGTTCTTTTAAAAACTTTAAATTTGGCTTTAACTTGAATTATAATTACTCAACAGGGGCCCCTAGTCTTTATATAATAGTCAAAGATTTATATTAGAATTTCAGCATTTAAACATCTTTCAAAATTATATTACAAAAACGTACCATTTTCCAAAATAAAAGAAATCTTGATATGAAAAAGAAGGGCCGTTTTTTCTTAAATACAAAATTTCAATGTCAGAAATAGATCATAAAACTGTATTTTTAAACAAAAACAAAAAATTTGGGATAATATACCCGTTCTTCAATAGAAAATTTTAAACAGGCAAAAACAAGAAGACTTAAAAAGTTTGTTAAAATTTTTACCAAAGCCAGATGAAGAATTTTTTACGGTCTTATTAAAATTTAAAAATTAAAATAATGTAGTTTTTATTATTATTTCGAAACAACTCAGTAGAAGTTTTTATTTTATTAAATGATCTGAGAATAAGACTCAGTTAAGTTGGAGTGTTAATTTTTGTAGATTTAAAATATTTTTGATAAATTTTTTTGTATATTTGTAAAATAATTTCGTAATAGTTGTTTCTAAATTGAAATGTGAACATAATTTGTTTTTCTTTTGTGAAATAAGCTGTGAATAAAATTTTGTTTTATTTTATTTATTTTTTGTTTTTTAAATTAAAATGTTAATATAATATGTTTTTTGTTTTGTCAAATGACTGTGAATCAAAATTTTAAGTTTTATTTTGTTAATTTAATTTGTTTTTTGTTAAGTTTTAAAATAATTCTGAAATTTTCAGCATAGAAAACTAAATTTTTTTGAAATATCTTACGGAATAAAAAAATTAACACTTGCACAATTAAATGTACCAAAGTTTTCGTCTAGTAATAGTCGTCTGATGTTCTTGTTTTTAGCATTAGTCTAACAGTATATTAATTCAATTATTAATATAAATGTAGTTAGTTTGAACCTTCCAACATTTTCCAAAGTCACCTACCATCCATATTCATTTTAACAGTTACATATTTGAATTCATATCTTGTTTCACTCCCAAGTTCTGTCATTCAAACATTTTTTTCCACTATAATTGAGTTTTTTTTTTCGAATTGACTTCACAAACCAATACTAGAGTACTAATTTTATTATACCCCTTCCCTCAAAGTTGATATTGTATTTAATTACTTCATAATTACTTCAAAATTTTTTAATTAAATTTAATTAAAAACTTTTCACGTACAACATCGTTTATGAAAAAAAAAAAAACCAAAAAAAGTACAATTACATTATGTGCTTACAACAACAACACAAATAAAGAGTTTACTTTAATAATTTTATAAAATTTCCATTTATATTTTAATTCCTGTAGGTATAATATTATGCAAATTTCTTTTTAATCGAAAGGATATAAAATACAAAAACAAAAAAAAAAAAATTAAAATATAATAATTTCGTTGCCGAAATGAGGTAAATAAAATTATATACAAAGAATAAACATTTAAATGGACTTCGTATACAATGTGGTGAATATTTTCACATAACAACAATAATTCACATTACTATCTTCAACTTGCTTTTACTTTTTTCATTCAATTTTATATAGCTGAACCGGAGGGTTACTTAATTAATGATTACAAAAGAATAAAAAAATTATATTTATATATTACTTTGATATTTACATTTTAATTAAGAACTATAATAAACAAAAAGTAATAATCACTTTTCAAAAACAATGTAAATTTTTTGTTCTTTCTACTTGCAGTAATTTGAATTCGGATGGTGCAGTAATTTGAAAAAAAAAAAAATGTTTGCAAAAATACAATTTTCAAAATATCATAATTTCTAAATTAAAGTTCTTAAGAACATTTTTGTTCTATCATCTAACTACTTAAATCAGCAGACTCCGATTTCGAACCCAGATCAGAACATAATTTTGTAAAAAGTTGTAAAAAGTGTTTTCACTTTCTTTGACAAATAATTTTTTCTCGAATTAGGCATTAAGTGTTTTTCATTTTATCTTATCTTTTACATCAATTTTATGATGACGATGTACAACGTTGATACAATCTTTTGTGAGATCTTTCTAGTAGACACTTTTATTTTATACAACTCTAAATCTATGAGATAAATACCCTAAATACTTTTACACAGAGATTTGTCATACAAAATTACATTACTTGATGTTTATTTGCCAATTATATTGTTACCTTCGTCAGTCGATCTTCTGCCATTGTGTTCACGTAATCTCTCCAGTTTTTTCGTCTTTTCTTCGATTTCAACGAATAATACTTTGTATGTTACATAGATATAATTCTGATTACTTTTCTTATCTCTTCACGTGTCGCCACATATCTTCCTTTGGGGTATGCTTTTTTTGTTTTGTTTTATATGTGTCTATGCTCTATTGGTTGTCTCTGTAGTAGCCTTTGTATATTTTAAGTTATATTAATGCAATTTGGGTATAAGCTAATATAAATTGGAACTACCAGCTATTATGATAGCAAATTTACTCTACAATATATGCAATTTTTCATATATAATATATTTATTTCATACGTCAATAATGTCTGTTCACCTCGGTGAATTATAGCAAAGACAAGAACCCAAAAATTTAAATTTCAAGCTTTTTCAAAATATCATTGCAAAAAATTACAGATTAAGGTTGGGCACAGACATACAATTTTTAGTTTTGCAACTGTTTGATTGCACATTTTTGTTCCATTAGTTTATATGAAAGCTCGCACACCTACAACAACTGCTGTTATGTGTGAAAGTTTTCATATAAACTAATGGAACACAAATGTCCAATCCAACAGTTTCAAAATCTGAAATTTTATGTCTGTGCCTATTCTAAAAAATAAAAAAAAAATAAAAAGTACTAATTTTTGTGTCCATCTTTCAAATAAATCTAATCTTATAGAAAAACATATCCAAGTTTTAAACCCACATCGAAAAACTGTTTAATACAAAACCCAAATAGCAAAACTTCGTAAAATCAATAAAATATGATTTTTTTTTCAAATTATAAGTATTTTTAAAATTCATCAAAACAAAATTACTCAAAAAATAATATACTTATTAAAATTTTGTAAATTTCCCTGGTTTGTGTCTATGAATTAGCCACCTCAAAATGCTTCTAATTGACAAATGCAGGCACATGTTAAAGTTCAAATGAATATTTATTTGGTATATAAAAGCAAAATATTGACAAACAGACAAAAAATATACTGATTGTTGCCATATGGTGGTAAATCTTGCTTTGCCACATTTAAAAATTCACAAGATTTGTTAAAAATCCTTTTTATAGAAAAAAACACCAGAACATATTATCTTTTATTTATATATTTAATTCGTCTACAAAGCTAGACAGACTAGCAACAAAACAAAAAAAACACAAAAAAAAACAACTATATATAAAAATAAGAAAAAAACAAAAAAAGAGTACCTACTTAAAATTATTCAAAAATATAATTAACACTATATAACGCAAGATCTTTAAATTGAGTTATATTTAATAAAAAAACATAAATATTATTATTTACACCTAAAAACTCATTAAGCAAAGCGGAACACCTTTGAAACCGATTCATTTCTACTATAATTTGTTCTATGAAATTGAGTATTCAACAAGTTCTGCGATCTAAGTAGTCTCGGTGGTATAGCTAAACCGAAACTCTGTAAACACCGTATTCTAAAATTGGTCTTACCAGAGATACATATAACGCTTTAAGCGTATATGGATCTCTAAAATCGATAGAATTTCGCTTAATAAAACCCAGAATTTTATTAGCCTTTGCGATTATGTAATCTACGTGATCTTTGAAGGAAATTTTTTGATCGAAATAAACCCCCAGATCTTTAATAATATTTGATCTATTTAAAATGTTGCAATTTATAGAATAGTCAAATGTTATGGGTGATAATTTTCTAAAATGCGACTTCACGCGGTGTACTTGCTATAGTTTAGGTTTAAACCATTAATTAGACACCAGTCATAAAATGTATTCAAGTCATCTTGCATTGCTGTACAATCATGTAAAAATGATATTTTTGAGAAAATTTTAGCATTACCTGCGTAAAATGAGATATAAGCAAATTTTAGTAATATATCACTTATAAAAAGAATGAATAGCGTGGGTCCCAAATGACATCCCTGGGGTATTCCCGATTCTACAGGAAAATTGTATGAGGAAAAATTGCTAATCTTTGCATATTGCACTCTGTTTCTTAGATATGATTCAAACCAGTATAACAGTATTAGAGTGAAATCCTAAGCTATCCAGTTTTGAAATCATAAGTGAGTGGTCTAATCTATCAAATGCTTTTACTATAATCAGTATACACTACATCCACCTGATTACCTAATTCCATGTGATTTAACGAATAGTTTACAAAAGAAGCAAGATTTATAGTGGTAGATCTTTTTGTAGTAAAACCGAGCTGATTATTCGGAATTTTATGTTTAGTTAGAAATTTTAATCTGTCATTAATCAATGCTTAAAATATTTTTGGAAAACAAGATAGTTTAGATATCGGTTTATAATTTTTTATATTTGTGAATTGATGTGATACTGGATAATTTCCAGCAGTCGAGAAAATCACCACTGTTGAGAGAGTAGTTAAATATTATTGTTAACGGAACAACTAATGCAGGACAATTTTTCCCTAAAATAGGTGGTATGCCATCGGGGCCACTGCTTTTGCTCCCATCGAGTTTACTAAGAGCTACTAAAATTTTGTCTTTCTTAAGCATTATGTTACCTAAGTCAACAACTGAAGTAACATTAGCAAAACTACTCCTTACATCGGCTCGTTGAGGTGTAACGCAAATTTGACCTAAAAAAATCGGCACATAGATAGCAACTTGTAGACAGATCACTTGAAACTTTACAGAAATTAGCTGTGTCAGGTGCAAAACGAGATATATGTAAAAAATTTTGAGTGTAAATAACTTCAATATCACTTATTTTATCTCCTGTATCCGTAATGACAGATTTATGGGTTTCTTTTTTTTTTTACTGTAAACCAACCCTTATCATTTTTGTTACTTACAAGAGAAACATTAGAATTTTGATTTTCTATATGTGATACATTTATCGGCATAGTGTTTCCTCCAATTGAAGTATATGTATCATTTGACAAGATAGTACCGCTTAATACTGCATCTGTTTCAGTTAAATTTTACCATGTATTTTTTTTTTAACGGTAAACTTAATTTTACTTTTGAAGTAGAAGCAATATATTTTTCAGTTAATAATCTCTCAGTTTGATACGAATTTCGATGCATTTCTGGTTGGTTATTTGCAATAATCTTATCAAATAGCGTTTTTTCCTGTGGCACAAAATTTTTGCTCATTTTATTTTTATTTTCTAGGCTTAAACTAATATTATCCAGATGTTCTGATATATTTATAAACTCTGAATGAAGGAATATTTTCAATTGAAGAACAATTTGATAATCTACCTATGGCTCATTACTTTTAAAATCACCCGTCTTCGTAACATTAAGTTGGTTAACAGACATTTTTATAGATTCGATAGCTAATGAAATGCTGTTGAATGAATTTATGTTGTCCTTTAGGCTATTTTTTAGATCGCTGACATTATACTCCAAAGGATCGATTAGTACCTTAATGTTGGCTATTTCTTCAATTGGTGCTGAAATCACAAAATTTTTTCATCTCCAGATGATGTCGTCGTCTTATGCAAAAATAATTTTTAAACGGAGAGTTGTGCATGGGCGACACCACGATGGTACCAACAAGAATATTAAAGAAAGAGTTTTCTATACTCTATATGTAACAAAAATGTTATGCTTAAGTTGTACGATATGCTAAGAACAATCAATTGTTTTCCGAAAATATAAAGTTTAGTTTTAAGTTAAATTGTAAAATGACGAGGCAATAAATATTTTTTGAATGTTGGACCGGACCCATTGTTACGCTGGGAATAGCTAATATAAATTAATTGATATCACAAAAATTTGTAAATAAAAATAGTCTTGTATATGTAATCAAGTATGCTATATCTTTATGTACAAGCAGTGCTCATTCCATAATCTTGGAATTATTAGAAATAAACCAATTAATAATTCAAATTTGGAAATTCATTTATTTTTTTTTCAGAAATTATCACAGAGTAAATTTTTAAAATAAAAATGCAATGACAATAACAATAATAACAAAAATGTCCTTTTGTATGTTTTACTGTACCAGACAATGCAGTTTTTCTCTTACTATTTTTCATATCTTCTCTTTATTTTCATCTACATCATGTTCCTTTAGAATTCTTTGAATTCCTTTGAGCAACTCACTAAATAATTTTTAAGAGAAAAAAAATAATTTAGTTTTTAATTAACAATAATAAATAGTTTTCCTGTTATCCTGACATCATACCATAACACAAAAAAAAATTTTTTTATTAAAATTTTCAATCCCCATGTGATATTTGAAAAATATTATCGAAGACAAGGTAGATCCATCATTCCATATTTATAAAGGATTCTCATATTGCATTACATGATCACAAAATTATCCTTTTTATTATAAAATTAATAATAAAGAAAGTCCTTATTATTGTAAAGCATTTGAGAGGAAGGAAACTATAGCTCACGTTAATAAATAATTCAATTCATGCAATTTCATATCAAATTTAATAAAAATATTTATTTTTTTTTTTTAATTATGTAACAAGTCTTTTATAATATTTTGTTCTGTCTCTCTCTTGTTAAAATGATAATAAAAATAATGTTGTTTCCTTGAAAGGACTTATTCTTAGATCATAAATTTTATTCATTCATATTTTAATACAAAATTGACATCAATAGTCAGTTGACGTACTTTATTATGTGTACAACGTGGTTATTTATGACGATCTAATTTTTGACAGGTAGGTGGGATTTGGAAAAAATGTTATAACTCCATTTTCACTTGAATATCATTATTATTCTAATATTATGCACAGAGATTCAGCTGAAAAAAAATCAATTAAAAAGGTATGCTTTTCATATTATAATTTTTCTAATTATAAATTACAATTTTAGATAACCCACGATGATCATTTTTTGGCATTCAAGTATTATTTGCTTCATGATTCTGTAATCAGAGAAATTTGTGTATTCGACCACAACAAAATTATGTAATATACCGTGAACTATTATTTAAGCACACTGTTAGATTAAATACAACAAATATATTCTAACTCAATATGTATTATTCAATTTGTAGAGTCTACTTATGATATTTTCTAAAATTTTAGTAATATAAAATTATAATTATTATTGTAATAATATACATATTATATATGTATATATTTATACATGTACGATATAATATTCATTCTAGAACATTAGATGTAACGTAAGTTTTCTTTCATCTCAATTAATAGCGAAGCGAAGTTACATTATGTATACGGAATATTTGAGATAGTCAAAATATTTCCTCCTTAGAAGCAAATTTTTATTTATCATCATCGTCATTATTATTTAATAGGCAAATTGAAAAAAAGTACGGTACAAATATCTGAACCATTTTAAACCCGATTTTCATTATTATTCTTTTAAATGATAGATATTTAAAAAGAGACGTAGCGAAATGAAATATTTTTTCAATATAATTTTGAATTTAAAATTTCCCCCCACATATGTAAGTCAATTTAATATACAAAAATTTCAATTTATTTCCGGTACTCACCTAACGCCAGAATTAAATTACAATTTTTCTTTTAAATAAACAATTACGTATGCGGTTATTGTCCAAGATAAGTCAATAAAAAACTCTATACAAGCAGAGCAACTACCGAGAAATATACAAAATAGGCTGTCATGCCAGTTTCATTTTTGTTTTATTAATTTATTAAAGTTTTTAATTGGCCATAAAACGGTTCAACAAAACCATTGGTCAGAAGGGAATGTACTGTTATACTTATTTTGTGTCTTCTTCAAATTCCAGAAATGTTTTTGAACTGAAATGGTTCAAATTATGAGGTCTGGTCAGTCGTGGACCGAACTTGGGATACCAAATCTAGAAATGTAATAATGTAGAAAATATTTCACTATATTTTCTTCACAACGGTTTCGCATTGCGAATGCTGCATAGCAATAACTGAAATGATCTCTAATTTCGAAGAGGTAAACATAAATTTACTTTTTCAAATATTGCATATTGTAATTCTATAACAAACAAATTCAAATAATTTATATAATGACGTAGCTGGCATCGTAATACTAACTTAAATACAAAACTCACCAACCCCAAGCTTGTTCAACTCGATTGTTCAACTATAGCTCAAAAACTAATATAGCCTGTGACAAAAGAGGTATACGGATTTAATAGTGAAAAAATGATGAAGAATAAAGTTAATTGGTTTGTAAATCTAATCCTGGTTCATCTAAAATGATTTTATTTTTCAATTTTTAGTTTTATTAACAATTCGTAAATTAAAATACAAAAATATATTTTGGTTTTAAGATGATTGTCTTGAATTAGTACATACAAACGGTGCAACAAAATGTTTAATTAATCCAAGTTTCAAATATCTCTTGGGATTATCAGATTGTGGATTTCAATATTTCTAATCTTACTTATACTCATGTAATTGTTAGTAAGCGTTAATCAGATTTAGACTACCCGTCAACCACCCGGACTATCAAAACAAGTGCATAGAAGAAAATTATAAGTGTAAAATTATGCTCTAAACACTTACAGCCTATTTTATAACTGATCAGGTTTTATGTTGAAAATTAAAAAAGGAGCAAAAAGTCAAGTAGTAATAAATTTTGTAATCAGCAACTGAAAAATTGCAATATTTACATTATTGTGCTTGTGTGAATTCTATGTCCTTATTTTAATTATTAATCTAGATTTAAAGTATTCTTCCCTCTAACCTCTTGTCAAGTTTAATATATATTTTGTATTTATCACAACTTAAATTATTTTAATAATTTTAAATTCCATTATTGTTTTTTTATATCTACAGTAACATCTATGATCTGCTTTTACCATTTCTAGTATGCAGTATTGCTTATTTTGCATTATTGTAGTTAAATGTCTGTCTGTTCTTACTTTGAAATTACAATTTCATGTTGCAATGTTTAGCAAATTTCTGATTTTTCATCTCTAGATATTTCTGGATATTTTATTTGAAACTGATTAATTTTCACACCCATTTTTAATTCTTTCTGACCCAGCGCTACATAAATTTATGTTATTGTTCGATAGTTTTAATATTATAATAATGTATACAATATTATATGTTTAATCATGCATGCCTCCTACAGTCGTTAAATCAAATTAGAATAATTAATTTATTTTCTACATCATTACTTTTACATTATTGTTAAAATAAAATAAAATTAAATCAGATTTTTGATTCTTAAAGCCAAATATGGGTGAGCAAATCAACCAAAAAGCTGTTAATAGCTGTAAATAAATATATTTTTAATAATATTCTGGATCTGATATTGCTTGGTGTCTACAAAATCTACATAAAAATAAAATTAAGGATTAACACAAATAATAATTTATATTATTGTGTAATAAAATAAAATAACTGTTACAACATGTTTACATTTGGAAAACCCAGAGTTGTAAAAACAAATTCGTTTCATGAAATTTTGCATTAAGAGCAGGATATTCAAAACATGATTTCACCATTATCCTCCTATATACCTATTTTTAATTTCATTTTAATTTATTTTACAAATAAAAACATGGTGGTATCTGAGTAATGTTACCTGTAATATAAAATTACTAGACTATGAGTTGTAGAATTTAAAATCCAGGTACATAGAATTGTAAATAATTTTGCTACATTTTAAAAAGCATATGGCATTATCATAAATTTCTAATTACCTAAATAAAATTACCTTTTCCAAAATTCATATAAAAGAGATTGAAATTTCTCCTGACACATTAGTTATAAAACTGCTTTAGAAGAGCAAGCATAGTTACAAAGTGATTACAGAAATTTTAATATATAGTTTTCAATATAAGCAAACAAATACAAAGTGAGTTTATTTAACAGAAAAAACTATTAAAATTTCTTTCAAAATTATTATTCTAACAATAACGGATTTCACAATATATTTTGTAGAATTTTTCAAAAACTTCATCAGAAGTTTAGGAAAAATAATGCCAAAATTATTAAAAAGCATAATAAATGTACAAAAATGTCAAAAACCAAATTATGTCAAACTTAAATATTTTAAAGTTAAAAAATTCAACTCTTCGTCATCGCCGTCATCATCATCATCTGTTTACGAAACAGAAAATGATAAAGAAAACGATTCATCATTACAGCATTCACTGTATTTGTATCGTAATCAATTGAAAAAAGGGCGTTCACATACATTGACAACAGCACTTATTAAAGCCGGTATCACAGAAAAATTGGTTAGTAATAAAGTGAATCAATTAAAAGAATTGCCACCATTGCCATTATCATTGTCTCCACCATCATCATTATCATCACAAGAAACTAACTCAAATAGTTCTACAAGTAATTATGAAACATTTGTAAATGGTTTAGATGAAATTGATACAGTAACACGTAGTATTATGTACAAAAAAATGTTAAATAAGCATGTTACAAGAGTTGAAAGAGCAATTATTAGAAAAAAAATGTATAAACATTATAATACAAATGTAAATGATGAACAAAAACAACAACATGACCAACAGCAGGAACAAAACTATCAACATAATTCGAAATTATTAGTAAAAAAGAGACCTGGTGAAATTAAATTCATTAAAATTTAGATTTAAAATGAATTTAGCTATTTTTAAAACAGTGCTATTTAGCTATTTTTAAACAGTTATCACAGTGCCAGAGTTATTTGAAATATGTTAAATTTTTTTAATAGAATAAAAATTCCAGTGTAATTAAAATCGAAATCTTTATTAAATAAATTTTCGGAAATAATTAAATAATATTATAAAACAATGAAATTGTAAATAACTATATGAATAAAAATTATCTAAATATTAAATATTTTGTTTTACTATGTCTTGTATTGGTTATAACACCCTATTTATTTCTTTTCTCATATACATTGGTATTTACTCTTATTATATTACAGTTATTCTAGTAATAATTATTAAAGTTATTCTATAAATATGCTAATTGGGCGTCACAATTCACAAATCATAATTTTGGATATCGTTAATAATTATTAATAGGGTAAATTAATTTTTATTGACCACACGTTTTGTTATCAATATTTTTTTTAAAACTTATTTTTTACTTACTTTTTCATAAGAGAATTTGGTGTTTTATATTGATAGAATTTTAAGCTCAATATTGATTTTCATTCAACTGCTCTATAATATTCATATTACTGCCAATGCCATGCCAATGCAATGCAACTACAGAAATTATAAATAAGAAAATTATATCAATTTCATATTCTTATTATGTCCAAAGCCAATTGTATGTTGGAGCACTGATAATTGCCAATCAATCCTCTGTATATTATATCGAATAAGTCTTAATTTTACAACAATAGCATTGTTTGTGTTACTTGTATAGTAAATTAAAGTTGTTCAGAGTAGTTGGTAAATCGAACACTAATTATTTATTGTTGTTGACGTATTTAAGTCCCTACTTCTTTTATCTATTTTGTTTACTCAGTAAAAGCATAAACATTATCATATTCAGAACAAGAAGATAATATTCCGTGTGAAATAAGTAAAAATAAATTTCTATGAGCCCCAAAATCTTAAAAAATAAAAACTCCCAATGTACTAATGTCAGCCACATTTTATCGTTACATTCCTGCATTGAATTTACTCTTCTATTGAATTCAAGTTGATCTTGCGCCAATGTCTGTAAACTGGGTTAGCTTTCGTATGTTAATTTTGAATATGATGTTACATTATTGCATAATAAACTATTGTAACACTATGCTTCATAAAATAATATTTCCATTATAGCTGTATTCAAAATATTAATTTTCTTTAGAAATATTTTACGCACTTCTTCTATTCGTTCATTTTTAAACAGATTCAGTTGATTTATCTTAAGCGCGCCTTACACGGTATCAATTTCAATTGAATCAATATTGTTGCATAGCATTTACATGAAACATTTTTCATACAATGTTGATTCAATATCGTTGTGAAAGCATATAAACAATACAATTTATAATAAACAATTTTTTATTCACTGAGATTTTCATGAACATGTCTGATTTAGTTGAGCAGAAAAAATTTATATTATTATGCAGTGCGTTGCTAACGACAGAAATTGATTCAATATTTATGTATGTATCTTGATGAAGCAATAATATTGATACAATATTCTAAAATTTACGATTAAGACCATACAATCATTTAATATTGGTTCAATATTGAATGAAAGTATTTACACGCAACAATTGCCATTCAATATTGATACAATATTGTACTGTGTAAAAATTGAGCTAACTCTAATGCTTAGCTGTTCCAGGATTACAAAAATTACTTGCTAGATGTACTCGTGATATAATTTCGTAAATATTTTTATAGCATATATTTTTTTATGACTATTATACTACAATGTGTATATGAAATTCAAAATCTATATCAAATGAAATAAATAATAGATAATACGTGTCTTCTTGCCTAGCTTCCTTTTTAACTAGAAATTGTTGTGAACTCTCTACCTGTGAGCTTAAATAGAATCCAGACGTCAAACATTATAGAAATTGAGGTTAAAACTCATTATGTCTATTACTAATAGTATTTGTCAGTAGAACAGTTATATTGATTTTTTTTTTTAAATTTCCGGTTTGGTCTCAGGGGTCGCGTAATTTTTAACAAGCAATAAAAAGCTTCAGCTACAATTTTTGCAACACATACCTTTTTGTTTGCAATATTTTTTAAGTGTTTGTGGGACTCTGGGATTTTTTTTTGTTGGTCAGGGTTTCTCAATTTCTTTGTCTTTACACATTCCACCTCAAGTTAATCTGTTTATGCTACCCCATTTTTTTTTAAAGTAAATATTTAAATATCGTTTATATAAATTTTGCTCGAGTATCAACCAGAGCTCTATTAGTATGTCAGTCAAACTTTTTGGATTATAGACTAAGAAGAGAAAAAAAAGACTTAAAAACGACGTGTTTTTTTGTTTATGCTTTTTAAATTGTAATGTGAGAAATGGCAAAAAAATTAAAAGTTACAGCAAAAAAAAAAAATTGTTCCGAACACAAAGTTAAAGTTAAATCAACTTTTGTTCCAGAGAGAAAAAAATGTTCCGAACATTTTTGAAAATTGAGAGAATTCAAATTTTCATAAAAAAAATATGCGCGCGCATGGGTTCGAAACATACGTTCTGAATCAGTGAATCAGGCATTATTGCAATGAAATATAATATTAATTTATTTTTACTTTAGTTTTGATTTTTCTTTAAGCGCTAGGTTATTACTTTTATTTGGCTCTTACTACGTGACAAAACATCAATTTGAAGACTTCATTTAATCTCTATGAAATTATGCTGAAAACAGCTTTTGACTGTTTATTAAACTATTTATTTTCTTGCTGTTTCAAATTTCTCTTTTGATTTCTATGGAGAGCCATTTTCACCGTATCATAACCGTTTATTTTGTTTCAACACTTTATTTTCCCTTCAATTCTACGTAACAAATGTAGCTATGTTGTGTTTGTGGTTGTGATCACTTTTATAGTCCAAATGTGGTTAATTGTTATTGTTACAGCTACACATAGTTGTCACCTCCTTCTTTTAAACCAAAAAATAATTAAGTAGTTATGTATTTGTATAATCATATATCTTTAGGATTTATTGACAAGTACCTGTGATTATGTTATTGCAAATGTTATGAAATCATAATAAAATATCAAATTTAAAAAACAATCCTTCAAATTATAAAGTGACAAAAAATGTCTGAAAAAAAATATTTTTTTGTAAAATAACACCTGTTATGTATTTCCCCACACATAAAATTTTAACCAACTTAGCGATAAAAATAATTTACACCTTTTTATCATATTGGTTATGGTAGGATGTCAGCTAAAATGTAATTTCTTCGACTACCTCAATGTATGTTAACATGAATTATTATTTTTGAAATAGAATGTTAAAAATATTTTTTATTTTATTTAATAAAAAAATTTTTAAATTTATTTTATTGTCGTTAACCCTTAAATGCATACTGTAGCAGATCTGCATCATACCCTTTATTCGTTCTTTTCTCTAATTTTAAGAGCATAATATTTATATATTATGGGTTTTTTTTTTTTTTTTTGCATTCTCTTCACATTTATGTGTTATTTAGTTTTAATATATTTCTCAGTCTAACAAGATCAGTCCGCAATGCCTGTACATTGTCACTTACTTTTAATTCAAAATAAAACAAAATACACAAAAATAACGGTAAGAATTTTTTTTTTGTGTATTTATATCTTTTCTACAAAATAAACAAATATTCAGGAAGACGTGGTTGTAAACATTAAGTTTATTTCAAGTTTTATGTATGATGCATATATGCTACACTATGCATTAAAGGGTAATTTTTTTTCAGAAAAATGAATAAATTAGATGATAACGAAATAGAAAATATTCTTGAAAACTGGTGTGTTAGTGAGGATGAATTTGAAGAAAATGAATATGATGTACCAGAAGAAGCCTTGGCGATTATGTCAGGAAGTTTTGATGAAACAGAAATCGAACGAGAAGAAGACATTTTACATGAACCATCGATATCCAGAAATGATCAACCATCGAGTTCAAGGGATTTAAGATCTGAATATCGTAAATTAAAAGAACAATATGATAAAGTTTTATGGAAAAGTTTTGAATTCGAGTTTCCTGAACAGCCTTTCTTGGGAAATGTGCAATTGCCAGATGAAATAGTCAACTTGTCTACATCTCTTGCATTTTTTAAATATTTTTTTACGGATGAATTGTTACAGAAAATAGTTGATGAATCTTCTCAATACTCTTGTGAAACAAATCCAGAAAATCCATTTACTCTTTCTACAAATCTGCTCAAGAAATATCTGGGCATCCTCATAATGACATCCACAGTCTATGTACCAGACATTAGAAAATATTGGTCGTCTGTTGTTGGAAATCCAACAATAATGGAAACTATGACGATAAATGATTTTGAAAAAATTCGTAGTACATTACACTTCAATTCAAACAGCACTATGTTAGCCAGAACAGATTCAAACCATGACAGGCTTCATAAAATCAGACCAGTGTTGGATCATCTTATAAATAGATTTTCAAGTATTCCTCTTGAGGAGTGCTTATCGCTGGATGAGCAAATCTGTGCAACAAAAATAAAAAGCTATTTGAAACAATATATGCCAGCCAAACCTCACAAGTGGGGCTTTAAAATTTATATTTTGAGCGGAGTAAGCGGCTTCACATATAATTTTGAGATTTATACTGGAAAAGAAGAATCGTATAATATCTGTATGAAAGAGCGTCACCTGGGCGTAAGTGCTAATGTCGTTACTAGACTTACTCGTATTGTGCCAAAAAATGTCCGCCATAAAATATATTTCGATAGGTTTTACACTACTGTGCCATTAGTTGTAGAGCTTGCTAAGAACGGAATATACGCTCTAGGTACAATACAGCGAAACAGAGTGCCTAACTGTAAAATGCCAACTGAGAAGGAGTTAAAAAATAAAGAAAGAAGATATAGCTCAGAATTTTTTACAACAATTGAAAATGTGGAAGTTTGTGGATTGACGTGGAAAGATAATAAGCCCGTAAATTTATTGTCAACTTTTGTGAGCTGTAAGCCAATGGGTACGTGTAAAAGATTTGATAAGTTGAAAAAACAAAATATAGATATATTATGTCCAGATGCAATAAAGCAATACAATAAACATATGGGGGGCGTCGACTTATTGGATAGTTTTGTAGGCCGCTATAGGATAAAGATGAAGTCAAGAAAGTGGTATATGAGACTTTTTTACCATCTTCTCGATGTGACGGTTATAAACTCTTGGCTATTGCACAAAAGAGTATATGAGATTCGAAAGGAAAAGCCACTAAATTTATATGATTTCCGAATAGAGCTTGCTGAAGCTCTTTGTACGAGTGGATTGGCAATACATAAAGCAAGGGGCAGGCCATCAGGAAATTCTCCTAGTGTTTTACTAGAAAATAGAAAACGAAAATTTCCAAGTTCACACGTTCCACCAAAAAACACTCGTATTGATGAAACATCTCATTGGCCTTCTTATATGGATAAGAGGTTGAGGTGTAAATTCCCAAAGTGTCAAGGCTTTTCATTCATAAAATGTGATAAATGCAATGTATCGTTGTGCTTTAATAAAAATAAAAATTGTTTTAAACAATTTCATGTTTAATAGAATGTTAGAATAAGATAATTTTAAGCTGTAAAACTGAAACTAATTTATAGACTGATTTTCTTTAATATTTGTTTGAACTTTTGAATTAATTTTTGTTTTACCAAAAATGAAAGATATTTTAATTTTTTTATTTATTCGAATTAATTTTGTTTCTGTTTTTTATTTTTAAGATTTTTTTTTATTATGTTAATATAATAAAATATTTAATATTTTATAAAATAGTTTAATATTTTTTTAATAAAAATGAATTCCCGCCATTCAATAAAATATGAACTTAAAAAAAATTTTTTTTTTTTACCCCTTAATGCATAGTGTAGCAGATCTGCATCATAACCAAAAAGTGGCCTCACAACTCCCCAAGGACCCAAATCCATTTTTTTTTTATATTTTTGTTTTTAGAACAACAATTTCTACATAAAAATATTTTTTTTAGTAAAAACGGAAAAATCATGCATTTAAGGGTTAAATTAAAATATTATTCTAAGCTAAATGGAAGGTAATTTAGTGCATTGACGACTATAATTGGATAATTTTATTTTGTTATTCGATTCAATTATTGAATTTTAATATTTTATATATAAGTTTATTTAGATTTACATATTTATAATTTTCACAATTTTGGAGTAGGAAGTTTATGTGTTTAAATCGGGTTGTTCGGCAGTTTCACCGGTTAATATTACAAATTAAAAGCATGTTTCCATGTTTATCCATAACAACTTTTCAGATATCACAAAGAGTTTCTAATTTAAATAATTAAAATTGAACAATGTATTAGACTCTTGAAAAATATTGTTAATGAAAGAGACATTATTATTGTAGATAATTTTTAAAAATCTATTTCCAGCCTGATATCTAAGTATATTATTAAAAATTTCAGATGGGGTTGTAAATATGACAACAAGTAGAAGTAATTACAAAACGGACAAATAAATCACCCACATAAATTATAATGAGACGAATTTTTCCAATTTTGCTTAACCATGAATTAAAACTATATTTATAATATTACAGAATAAATATTTTATGGTTAAATGTAATAATCCGTAAATCGAAAATTGTATTTTATAAAACAAAATCCATAATCCATGATTGGATTAAACGTAGATATTGAAAAAATCTGATGAAATTGAACTGAAAGAACTCGAACGGGAGATATTAAGAAAAATATTTAGCCTCATAAGGCAATTCTATGATATCTATAAAGTTTGTACTAATGAAGAATGACAGTGCGGGACGAATGTCGACTTTTCCAAATTCCGCTTTATAATATCCCGCTATAATTAAAAATCCTGCTTTTCTAAAAAAAATTCCGCTTTAAGTGTATTTATATTAATTTATTATATGGATAGCCGCTGTAGGACCCAAAAAAGTGAATATCTGCCATTTCCAGAATATTTATATTAATTTATTGTATGCATAGCCGCTGTAGGACCCAAAAAAGTGAATATCTGTCTTTTCCGGAATATTTCTTTTAATTTATTGTATGGATAGCCGTTGTAGGACCCAAAAATGTGAATGTCTGTCTTTTTCAGAATATTTATTTTAATTTATTGTATGCATAGCCGCTGTAGGACCCAAAAAAGTGAATATCTGACGTTTCCAGAATATTTATTTTAATTTATTGTATGCATAGCCGCTGTTGGACCCAAAAAAGTGAATATCTCTATTTTCCAGAGTATTTATTTTAATTTATTGTATGTATAACCGGTATTGGACCCAAAAAAAGTGAATATCTGCCGTTTCCAGAATATTTATATTAATTTATTGTATGTATAGCTGCTGTTGGACCAAAAAAAGTGCATATCTGCCGTTTCCAGAATATTTATATTAATTTAATGTATGCATAGCCGCTGTTGGACCAAAAAAGTCTGTCCAATCTGTCTTTTCCGGAATATTTCTTTTAATTTATTGTATTGATAGCCACTGTTGGGCCAAAAAAAGTGAATATCTGTCTTTTCCGGAATATTTATTTTAATTTATTGTATGTATAGCTGCTGTTGGATACAAAAAAGTGAAAAAAAAAACAACTAAAAAAGCGGGTTTTTGAAGAGACGGGATTTGGAAAAGTCAGAATTCGGTGCAAATCGGAAGAATTCAGAACATTGAACCATATCATAGCATCGCACATTAAATTTCAATTATGCGCCACATGGTTGGGATATATTGTCCCAGTTAATTTTTAATGGCCATCCACAAAGTTGTACGCACCAATAGTTAAGTGCCAATTATAATCAATCCGATCCGATTCAATTGAATCCAATTCGAAATATTATTTCGAATAGGTGATTGTGATCGTTCGGTTCCGATTTGAATATTGCGCATGTTTTTATTTTCCAAATTTTGATTTTTTTTTTGCAGAATAAAAAATTATTGTAAAAATTTGTAAATCATTTTAAACCTCATATATTTTAATAAATGTTAAATAAATATTATTTATATATTGCATCTTGGTCCTTGTTATTTTCGTTTCTTCACTATTTTTAGATTATGCTTATCTAAGAGATTAAAATTCGTTTAACCTTTCCGTTCCGGTTCGATCTAATTCGATTACTATAACCGATTATATTGAAATGCAATTGAAGCAAATTTGATGTTTATTCGAATCGGATCGGATTGATTATATTTGTTGGTGTTGATATCCGTAAGATTGACATAAGTCAATGGAGAATATGTGCTGAAGATTTGTAGAAGAATTGCGAAAGAGACCAAGACTCAAGTAGAATCAAAAGAATTGTGTAGTTATAGAATTGTTTGTTAGGCTAATACGAGAGTTCATTTCAATATTTTTATATATGTCATTAAAAATAATTTGAAATGACATAATATTATGTTATTCAAAATTAAACAGTTTTTAAAATCAACTTCTAGAACAAAATATTCCAAAAATTTATTTCCTACAAAATAATTCACCATGTTAATAATGAGGTAATAATTAAATCTCGTATTTTGTAACAAATTTTTATTAATCCTTTAAAATATTAAACGAATACTTGTATATTAAGGTATAAAATCATAAACAGAAAAAATATATACATAGTACATACATCTAAGGACACTAAGGTATACTTTTAATGTCATAATACAAACACACATCGATCGTTAAAAACACAAAAACGATTATTGTTTGTAATTTGTTACCCCAAATTTATGACAGGTAATTAGACTTACATACACAAATGAAAACACATAAATAAATTTTTTTTTGAATAATTCGAGTTATGAATGACAGGATGATAACTCAAGCAGACAATATGAATTTTTTTTTTCTTTTTTTTATTATTTTTTTTTTTTATTTTTGCATCTGAATTGAGGTGTGATGATATTTTTTTTTTTTTTACCTTAAAAAGTTAAATTCTTTGATAAGTATGAAAAGTTTTTTAGGTACTCTAATTTCATAATACTCTGCGAGAGTACCTGATTACTTCATATAAAATGATTTTGAAAATTTAAAAATTACAACAGTTCAATACTATCAGTCATAGATTGAACTTCATATTCAAAATATTAAAATAATTTTCAAAACAAAAAAAAAAAAAAATATGGTCAAAGTATTAAAAGACATTACAAATGAAAAATCGAATGGCCATCAAGAAAATACTATTGACAAATCAAATTTTAAAAACTGTTCATTATCATATTCATTATTTTTATATCGTGAACAACTTAAAACACGTCGATCACATTATTTAAAATTAGTTACGACCAAAGCTGCTGTTACAGACAAACTGGTGAATAAAAGAGTTTTAAATATGAAAAATTCACCACGATCAAATTTAAATGGCAAAGATATAAAATTGGACTTGCATGAAACTGATAATATGACTCGAAGTTTATTTTATAAAAAGAAATTAGAAGGACGGATAACAAAAATTGAGAGAATATTATTTAGGAGAAAAATGAATAGATATTATGAAGTGAAGAAAGAGAATGAGAATATAAAAGAAGAGAAGGAAAAGGAGAATAAAGAAAAAATAATGATGGTGAATGATGGTTTTAGTACGGAAAAATTTGCTAGCTTGAATATAAATGAACAAAAAGAAAATTGTGTAAGAAAAATTTTCTAAAGAGAATGTAATTCGGATCACCGATAATCGTCCGGATTCATTGAGAAAATTTAGATATAAGAAAAATATTGTTAAAAATAACCCAGTGATAGATTGTCATTATTACAATAAAAAAATTATTACATTTAAAAAAAATATTTCGTTTTTAGTAAGGGAGGGGGGAGCTTTGAATAATTAATAATTAACTGATTTTATATTTATTAGTTTAAATATAAAAGTTTTACCGTTAATTTACAAATACTTAAAAAAAAAACGAATAAATCAATTGATTTGATTCGGGTTTACCGTTATATTACAAATATTAAAAAAAAATGAATTGAATTTAAACAAAGTATTTTGTTATGATTATATTATGGATATAATATTGTGGGTAAGACATTCGACTACTACTATTAAAATTCTTATATAACGATTTTGCTCGAATAATTCATGGGAGCAAAATTTTGTACAATATTAAAAATTCTACAATTTAACTTTCGTTCGCTAAATCGCTAATCGGGTGTCTTTCACTCAATTTATTTGACATCATTTTTAATTATTTTAGTTGTACTTGTTCTTGTTAATAAACGTCAATTCGGAATCGTACCATTTTTTTGCACATTTTTTGTTTGTTTACCATTGCCAACACAATGGAATCATCCTATTTACTTTACTCAGAATCTTGATGTACTAATTACTACATTTTGAATCTAATTGATTATTGACACCAAATTGTATTCGCAATTAATTTCAAAGAATAATGGAAAATAAAATTTTTGCAACGAAATTTGAATCCCGTACACATCTGGGTTGAATTCGAAGACTGATACTAATCAAATAATACCTGTACATAATATTGAGCTCAACACTGTTCGATTCTAGAATATATTTTTTTATTAATTTTTCACTTAGTGGCACAACATTTTTACTTCTGTTTCATTAAAGTGCACGTAACATTAATTTCCTCTAACAGGTGTATAAATCAGAAATGGTAATATTTATTATTATTTGAAGTACAAATTTTTGAGTATTTTTAAAGTAAGTATGGGTAGGATTAAAGACGTAAGTAAGTAGATAATTATTTTTGAACCGTAAAACTCGTATAACTGATGTTTGTCTTCAACTGGTTGGTTTTGTTAATTACTTTTAAGACTTTACTTATTTTGTTGTACTACCACAATAATATAATCCTTAATTTATGGCAAATCAATAGAGGTGTAGGGGAAAAATTTATTTCAAAAATTTCAGAACAGGTACAGATTCAAATACAAGATTTATATATTCAGAGACTAGATTCATATATTCTAATAATTTATAGGTGTTGCAACCGACACTATTTCAATTTTAAAGAAGCAGCAATCAGTAGCAACAATATAATAATGAAATACTTAGTTTCAATAGGACTGAAATAGAACCCCCCCATTTTCCTAAAATAAGTGTTAAAACTTTGAATGTTATTTCAATTTGTGTTCAGCATTTTTTAGCCAAATTGGTTAAGAGTTCAAAGAAGGGAGTGTAATTCTTCCGAGCATATGCATATATATCTATAAAATATAGAGTTAGTACTCTAACAATAATATAAGTCTATGTCAATTGTGGAGCACATGTTTTTATATCATAACGTATGATGCGTTTCTGTACCATGTCAAAAAAATTTGTAGAAATTTTGAAGCGGCCGCTTATTGATACGAATTATATTCCATCTATGGTATGTTTATTGACTTTAGAAAAAAGCGTCAATACTAACTGAGTTTAATTTTAAATCGAAACTGCTTATTTTATTTTCTCATGCGATTGACATATATGTAACTGAATAGATAAAATACCGTTAAGTGTATATTGCAAGAGAAAGTGATAAAACTGTAAAAAAAATATTATAGTTCAGAGTGTAAAAATGACTTTCTACCAGTGACATGATATGAACGTTTAAAATTTTAATAAATTACTGATCTTAAAATGCATGTTTATACGGATAGAAAAGTTGTAGAAATTTATAAAAATTTTTTGGTGAAGAGTAATTTTGGTAAGGTGTAAACAAATCTACCAAAATTTAAGATTTCTAAATTTTTTTCCTGCGGATAAAATTATGTCAGTGTTTTTATTATTTTGTATACACAAAATGCAGGGAAATTGTTGTTGACAATTGTCACAAAAAGGTGACAATACGTTGACAAATTTTGGTGAATTGTCGAAAAATTTTTGTAACAATTTTTGTTTAAAAAAGATCGGTACTCCAGTAAGCAAAAATTGTCATGGCTAATTTTTGTCAATATATTGTCAGAAAAATGTAGGCCCATTTTGTCGTCAAAGTTATGATGACAATTTGTCGACAAAATTCGTTAAAAAATCGTGGTTATAATCCCACTCACAATTTTTCCGCAAAATGTTGACAAATATTTGTCTTGACAATTTTTGGTCAACAATATGTGACAATTGGGTGACAGCAATTGTACGTTTTTTATTTATTTTAATATTTTTTATTATTCTTTTCATCAGTCTATATTCAACACTTTTGAGATTCGGTGTTGTTTTGACATTTTGTATTTTGAAAAACACAACAAAGTTTATTTAAAAATATGCATGCATTTTGTAATTAAAAACAATTGAAATGGAGTTCAATGTGAGAACAGGGTTGATCCCATTTGTCACAGTTTAGATGACAATCTTGTCAACAATTTTGTCAACATTTTGTTGATAATTTGTCATCATTTTGTGGATTATTTTGTCGACGATTTGTGAATGATTTGTCATCAATTTGTGGATTTTTTTGTTTTGTTTTACAGACAGGAAAGTTTTTTCAGTAATTTAGGTGTGGATTTTTAATAATAAAAACAATTTGTTTTTTATATAATGTATATTTTATTCTATAAAAATAATTAAAAAACCAGATCTATTTCAATTGTTTTTAATTACAAAATTCATTCATATTTTTAAATAAACTTTGTTGTCTTTTTCAAAATACAAATTGTCAAAACAATACCAATTCTCAAAAGTGTTGAATATAGACTGATGAAAATAATACTAATCATTTTTAAAATAAATAAAAAACCTACAAACCCTGGTACCCAATTGCCCCATATTAGTTGTGTTCAGTAGATTTAGAACAGAATCGGACAGATTAGTTTTGGACAATGACAGTTAACTGTCAAACACTTTAGAACCACTATAGAACAAAAAAATCTACTGAACACCTTTTTTGATCTTTTTTTATTTTTTTTGTTTTTGTTCTAATTTTTGATTACTCTCAAACTTCTTTGTTTAACTGTCAAAATTTACAGAACAACAACAACAAAAAAAGTTGTCCAAAACTGTTGAACAGAACAAAAAGGATCAATTTAGAACAGTTTCGCACAATTTAATTAAAACAAAACAGAACACTTTCGGACAAAAAAGAGCAAGTAACGGAAAGTAATGAACACAAAAACGTGTTCCTTTTTTACTCTAGAACGCTTAAGAACGTCCTAGAAAAGTTTACTGAGCACAACAATTGTCGACCAAAAATTGTCATGACAAATATTTGTCAACATTTTGTCGAAACGTGAGAACCACAATTTTGTAACAAATTTTGTCGGCAAATTGTCATCATAATTTTGATGACAAAATGTGTTAACAATTTTCTGACAATATGTTGACAAGAACTTGTCATGACAAATATTTGATTACTGGATTTTTTATATTTAACTTCAAATTTATTTGTCTAAATATTTTAGTTATAGTTTATTGATTATGACAAATGAAGAACTTACTAGACATTCGGAAATATTATTTCAGCAAATCTAGTATGTAAAAGCTAACAAAGCTATTTATAATAACATTTTTAATATTTATAAAAATTAAAATCATTGAATTCATCGAACAATACATGTCAGTTTTGTCTTAGACTGTCAATCTATGTGTTTATCGCAATTGTATTTGAATTACAAATTTTGCATCATATGCACAGATTGTGAATTATAATTAGGTATAACAAAACAAAAACAAAAGCAAACACTTAAGAAATAAATAAATTGAAACATTTTTAATGTAATATGTGTAAATAAAACTCAGTTAACATTTTATTTACACATCTTATGTTTTCGGTAAAACTAAATTTGAGGTTAATGTTGATTGGCCTAATTTATAATATGAGGTAAAAATTATGCTTCTCAAAACAAACAGTAAATTATTATTTAAAGATTTTAATATTTTTCCTAGAAATTCAATAGAAACTAATAAATATAAATTATTACAGTAGTAGACCTTAATAATTAATTTAAATTATAACAGTTACATAAATCGATTTTATAACTTACCCTTTTTATCTAAAACAAAAATTGCAGGTATAAAATGAAACATAAAATTTGTATTTATTGAAACAAAATGAAAATTTGAAATATTATTTTAAAATTGTTTCGCGAATTACAGGTAAAAATTTATCTACATAGATAATATTTAGATATTATTTATACATTTTAACAATTTTATTATTTATTAAGTGCTTCTGTATTAGTTTTATAATCCTCTTATTTTTGTATATAAAGTAAAGTAAATTTACATTTGAATTATTCAGTTTGAAGATATCATTCTATTTGAAAGCATTATTCTCTAAGAGATTTAATAATATTTAATAATAATATTAATTGCAATAATATGGCTTTAAATGCATTGAATACAAAAGAACAACAACAAAAAGAGAACGAACATGAAGAAAAAAAATTATTAAAATTAAAATTAAAAATTGATGTAGACTATTCATTACCCTATTCAATATATATGTATCAAGAACAATTGAGACGTAAAAATTATCAAAAAATTAAATTAATTGCAGCTAAAGTTTTCATAACTGATAAATTGGTAAAGAAAACAATTAAAAAAATTAAAAAACAGCATGCAAATGATGCAAAAATACAACAAAAATACAATAATTCAATTATTAAAAATCAAAATAGTGATGATGATGATGAAAATGATAATGATAATAGAAAACATGAATTAAGAGAAACCGTAGAAATTTTAGCACGAAATATAAAATATAGAACAAAATTAGAAACAGAAATTAAAACTTTTGTAATGAAGAAGAATGAAATGAACAGTAATAGTAAAAAATTAAAACAAGAAAAATTAACCAGCAGTACAAGCAGTAGTAATGAAAATGAAACGACAAGCGATGACAACAAAGTTAAAACAATGAAAAGTAAAACAGAGAATAATGAAATACTTTAAGAAAAAAAAATTGTGATAAAACAAAAATATTGTAAATTAAATAAAATTAATATAAATTTTAATTTAAATATTAGTTAAATATTAATTTTTGTTGTAAAATGAATAAAAGTTTGCTTGTTAATTATATCATTATAATTGTAAATTTAAAAAATTTAATTTATGGCAAAGTAGAATCAAAATAAAATTTAGAATTAAAAAAATTATATAAAACAAATTAAGTAACATAGAATCAATAATAATAAATACAAAATATTAATTTAAATAATAAAAATTATTTTTTCTTTGATCAATAGATAATTTTTCGAGCAATATAGGTTTCAGAAAACAATCAAAAATATTTACAGGACTCCGTCAAAAAATTTAAAACTAATCTAAATATAATAATATGATACGACAATATTTTAGATTTAGCCCTAACTACAATAGTCATATGATATCATTATGATATTTCGTTAAATGTAAGATATGATTTGATATGATTCAACAAAATCATAACCAATTATAACTTTAACTATAATTGTCATACCCAATCATGTCAAAACTGAAATTAAAAGAAGTATATAGAAAGAAGTAAATTAAAATATAAATTCTATGAATACATTTTTTTTTATTTTGAGTTTTGAATAAAGTAAAAAGGAAAAAAAAAACCCAATTTTATTTAGCTTATAAAATTATTTATTTACATTACTGTCAAAAATGTTTATGATTGACGAATTATTTTGAAAATAAAATGACTGATGGTTATGACAATTATAGTTGGTAAAATGGACTGTTGACGTACAAAATCATATCATATAATAATGACGCCTTATGACTATTATAGTTAGGGGTATTAAATGAGCTCTAGAATTCAAATATTGTTGTTGCCAATATGCTAATGTTGTAAATAATGATCGGTACACACTAGTTGTGTTCAGTAGAATTACAACAGAATCGGACAGAACAGTTATGGACAATAACAGTTAACTGTCAAACACTTTAACAGACCACTTAAAACAGAAAAATCTGCTGAACACCTTTTTTGTTCTAATTTTTGTTTACTTTCAGATTTCTTTGTTTCACTGTCAAAATTTAAAGAAAAAACAAAAACAAAAACATAATAAAATTCAGAACTAAAAAAATCAATTTAGAACAGTTTCGCAGAATCTAATGAACACATCAGAACAGAACACTTTTTGAAAAAAAGGTTTAATTAATGCTTAGTTCACTGATTCAAAACATTTTGTTAAAAGAGAAATCTTGATCGCGGTTCATTGCTTCGGAACATTGTGTTCCGAACAAAAACAATTTAAACAGCAGACATTAACATTTGAATTTGATTTGAATTAATTTTAAAATTTTTGTTTATTTCAATCTCAATATATCAAATCATTGTTATTCAAATAAATAAAATTATTAAATAATAAATTAAAAAATATTGTTAATATACAATAATTTTTAATATAAAATAATTGTTAATATATTATCAAATAAATACAAAATTGTGTAGAAGTGTTAAGAATATTGGTTTTTCAATATTTTTATGAATTGTTTGTTTTTTTTTTGTTTATGCTTTGTAAATTGTAATGTTAGAAATGTCAAAAAAATTAAAAATGACAGCAAAAAAAAAATTGTTCCGAACACAAAGTTAAAGTTAAATCTACTTTTGTTCCGGAGAGAAAAAAATGTTCCGAACATTTTTGAAAATTGAGAGAATTCAAATTTTCATACAAAAAATATGCGCGCGAATTGGTTCGGAACATACGTTCTGAATCAATGAATCAGGCATAACGGAAACTAATGAATACAAAAATGTGTTCTTTTTTGCTTTAGAACGTTTTAGAACAGTTTAGTCAACACAACAACTGACAGTGATCTCTGATAAAATCATAAGCTGCTTTTACCATCATTTCAGTTAACGAGATTTCAAAAGCAAGTGCAGATGCCGATTTAAATTTTAAACTGATGGTTAAAAAAATATCTTCCAATTTAGACAAAGTTATGGTATTATCTTTTGGATGAATGCAACAGCAAATATACAATGTTTTAGTATTTATTTTTAATATTAAATATAAAATATTAAATATAAAATATGGAAAATAAATATTTTATAATCATTGAATATTTCGTAAAATTTCATCACACACCATTTTACAACAATTTAACTATTTTTATAAATATTGAATTAATCATTTTTTTTAATCTTAAAAACTTTCATTTTAGCTATTTTGGAATATAATGCCATACGAAAATAAAATTCAATGTACATGGTAATTTTAAAGTAGTTTCAACATGTATATAGCTCTCAGACATAACACTATTCTTTTTTTCATTTTATTTTGATTCTCCTACTCCTTAATGAACTTCTAATATAATATTATATAAGTTATAAAACAATAATGCGCACACAGTTGAAAATTTTTTACTCATATGATTTTATTATTCAGCAAATACATTATGCATATGTGAGATCTTATTAAAATAATAAACAAAAGCAAACAAATCAGTTATTATAACTTACATATGTACTACAAAAAATATCTAAATATCAAAAATGTAAGAACAACAAAAAAACAAAACACTTGAATTCTTCATTTTTATCTTTTTAAGTAACTGTTTCTAAATTTTGGTTATTTGTAGTAATAATATAGTTTTTAATAAAATTATGTATTATGTAGGTATATATAATACATACCTCTTTAATGACAACATTTTTTTTTTTAGTAATTTTATCCACTAAATGCCACTTACTATAGGGAATATATCGGAAACGAAGCAGTATATGAAGGACGTGCATATTAAAACTGTATCCCATAGATTTCCTCATATTTGAGAAATTCAACATTTTGTATTCCGTGGTGTTATCCTAACTTAAATGTACACGACTCGGATGCAACAATCCAGAAATTACTGATAGTTAGACTATTTCATGAATTGATTTCTTTTTGATCAATCTTTGGAGGTCAAGTCTAGAAAATTGTTTACATTTGATTTATTTACATTCGATGCCAAATTGTTTGAATGATCCGCTAGGGTTTCATGGTATTTAGTACTGTAATTTCTGAGTGTATTTAAATTTTTTCTTCTACTGACATGATTTGAGTGATTTCGCTGATCACGATATATTAAAATAGATTAAAGAAACAAATAGTGTGAATTTAAAAATATATCTAATACCATTTATATAAATTGCTTTAAAAAAAGCTGCATGATATTCGTTTACACAACACACAATAATAATATTAGAGTAGAATACGCATTCTCTGAAGTATTCATCTAATATATACCAGGTGTTCCAGACCATGCGTATCAGCTTTTTAAGAGGGGAAGGAGCCGTTATTTTAAAATTAATAAAAATTTTTGTGATCGATTGGTGATATTTTTAACTTCCGGGAAGGAAGGGAAATCGGTTTTTATCAGACCAAAAATCGCCGAAATTGGCCGAAATCGAGATTTTTAAATGGGAAGGGGTACTTTGTTATGCAAATTCGGATTCTACGTCAAAAAATAAGTAACTTTTGTAAAGTAAATTTTTTTTTTGTTTAAACTTTGTAGGAACCCAAAACTGAGATAAAAAATATGATAATATGAAAAATAAATTTATTTATAAAAATTATTATTATTAATTTTAGTTTACTAAAGGAAAATATTGAGCATTTTTGTTTTATTGTTATTAATTTTGAAAAAAAAAATACTAAGAAAACAAAAAAAAAAATAATTTAACATAATTTTATTATTTTTTGTCGTAGAATCTGAATTTGCATTAAAAATTCGCCCTTCCCATTTGAAAATTTCGATTTTGGTCAATTTCGACGATTTTTGGTCTTAAAAACAGTTTTTCGGTCCTTTCCGGAAGTTGAAAATATCACCAATTGATAGAGCACTCTCGATTTAGTAAACAAACTTGTTTTTAAATTTTAAAATAACGGCTCCTTCCCCTCTTAAAAAGCTAATACGCATGCTCTGGAACACCCGGTATATATACTATTTCCTTTTTACAAGTACTCTGATTGTGTGCGTTTGAATTGTACATATTCCATTTGGGTATAGATACTCATTTTATTTTATTGGAATTTGTGTGGATCAAAATAAATTTTTATTTTATGTTTGCATTTTGATGAAATAAATTTAATCGGTTATTATAATATCGCAAATTTTGTGTAAGCTCAATTCTCTCTTGAGTCAAATTTTTTTTTTTATTTATTAAAAAATTATTTATTTATTAAAACAAAATTTTTTTTTTGTTATTATATTATAAAATTTATAATATAAATTTTTATAACCAAGAAAAAATATTTTTTTAATAAAAAAAAGTAATTTTTAATTATTATTCTCTTCTCAATTATTTCAACAAAATCGTTTAGAAAATCCAAATAGGCAAATTATGTATACATGTATATATATTATATACCAATGTCATACCAACCAATTCATTCAATATCATATATTTAACTACTAATCGAGGACTTGAGGACGAAGGTTCACTCATTTTAAGTATGTATAAAATTAGTTAGTCTGGATGTTACAACATAGTTTAACAATAATTTTTTTTTTCCTGTCGTCAGCTAAATTCGGGTTTCAATAATATGGAGCGGGGCTTGTAAAAAATAAAAAAAATAATAATTTTCAAAATTTGTTTTTTTCCATTTTATGGAGCGGGGGTTTGGGGGCGTCAACCTCTTACAATAATAAAAAAATGGATTAATATTTAAATTTTGTAACTTAATAAAAATAACACTAAACTTCCCTTAAAAATAAACTGTATCACTGTGTCATCATTGTTCGCAATGTTTAAAAATAAATCAAATTTTTAGCAACATATGCATCACGGCACCACTTAGCAACACATTAGAAAAATTCAAGCAAAAATTCAGAAAAATTCCGATATCAATTTTTCTAGAGCGTTTCTAGAACAGTTTATTGCAAACCTAATATTTGAAAGTATTAATGTAGCAGAAATACATACATACTATGTATATTTATAATGTACATACATTTTTTGAATTAAAAAAAAAATATTAAAATCATAAACTTTTGTGTTGAAAGTTTGTTTTATATTATTTTTTATTAAAACTTTAAGTTATAAATAAATAATAATTTTTTTAATTGGAAAATTTTACATATTTTGTTTGAATTCTTACTGTAGAATTTTAAATGAATGGCAATGGTTTTTGTCCTATACGGTTTTCAGTCAAAATTTTTGTCCTTTTTTTAAAATGTTTTCTTCCGAATACCTTCCAGGCATCCAAATTTCGACCCTCCTAAATTATTTATTAAAACTTTTGTACAAAAAATCAAATAGGTCTGATTAGCTTTACTAATCAGAAGGTGCTTTGTCGACATCACGATGTAGAAGGCGTGAAGGGCACCGCAAGTCTTTTTATTGAAAGTAGTTATTTTAGATTATTGTTATTTTGATGTTCAATGAAAGTACGTCAAGTCAGGTTCAACATATGTTATCACAATAAAAATGAACCATGTAGCTCATAGACCTCATTCATGGCCTAAATCATAGATACAGTATCATGGGTGTCTCCTCTCTAGTTTAAAATACGATATTGTTTCATATCCGATGATATTTCATTGCTCCAACAAAGATTAGGTTTGACTGACATTTTTATACTTTGGGGTTTGTATTCGAAAACTCTTTTAATTGGAACAAGTGTCCGTATCAAGCACTGCCGTATCATGACAGAAGGCATTTAGCAAAATCCTAATTTTAATCCATTAATAATATAACATTGAAAAAAATAAAATAAATTTTAATCATTTTATGAAGATAAAAATTAAAATTTAATATAGAATAGTCGCCTAGTACATTAATTAGATATAATTTTTGTTTTTAATTACTTAAAATTGAAAAAAAATGATGAACAAAAAGAGTTTTCAAAAAATTAATTGTCAACCAAAAAAATATTGTAAAAAAATTTCGCATTATATCCTTACGTCAGAGCTTTAATTTACCAAATTCAACTACAATTTATTAAATTAACAATCTTTCTTTTTTTTTTCATCTAAATAAAATTTTGAATTATTATTAAGAAACTTTGCAAAATATACAAAATAAGAAAAAAATTTAAATGCACGTTCTTTTGAAGTTGATTACTATCAATAAATTTCCTTTATTTTTTAATATATTTTTTTATTTTTTTTTTATTTTCAAACAATGACTATGTCTTTGTTAATCAAATCACATTTCTAATGATCCGTCATGTTAAAATTGTTTTCCTTTCAGATCATTGTACTTTTATTTTCTATTTCTTAATACAAAATTTTTTAATTTAAATTCTTTGAAAATTCTTTTTTTTTTTCAACTAACTACCATTATTTTTTGACAGACATCTAGGTACCAAAACAATTTTTTTTATTTATTTTTGTTTTTTATTTTTTATGAATGTACGTGAGTGTATTTAGTAAACAAGTAGAATTAATCGAAAGCATTAATGGCTCATAACAGCTCATAGCTGACTTGCCTTGTTTTTGCTTTGAATATGTTTCACGTATTAGTTATTTTTCTTTGGAATTCATCTTGCAATTGAAATACCGTTATTTTTCGATAAAACTTGCTACGGCCACATAATAGAATATAAAAAGGGATAATATATATTTATTATTATTAAAAAAGATTTGTTTAATACTTAAAGAGTGCTACATTAATTTTCTTCAGCTTCAAGAATAAAAAAATAATTGTTCATTGTTGTTAAAAAATTTGAAGATAGAGCTAATAAACACGGTCATTATCATTCTCATCAGTCTACCTTAATGTAGAACGAGGAATTTATTATATACAATAGAACATCGGTAGCTTTCTTTGACGCACTAGGGACTGCATTTGCTCATCCAACACCGTTGCAACCCCCAGATTGAAAAATACAAGTAACGGAAATTTGTTTATAGCCAAGAGTGTGAAACCTAATCAATTTTATGTATTTTTCTATTTAAGTTGATACTTATGATAACCTACACAAATTCAAGACCTGAACAATAACACCTTCACTTTTAATTCCCTTTCTTAGTCCTCTTTTCCTTTCATCTTTCTTTTCTCCAACTGTTCTGTCCCTAAATTAAACTAACCGATATGAGAGGTACTCTATACCTAATGTTTTGGCTATTTATAAAAACAGAAACCGTTATGGTGCAAAAGTTATATCATCTGATTTCTACCTAGAAAGTCCCGAGCTCGAATCCCGGTTAGAAAGGGATTTTACAAAAATTATTTTTAATTTTTTGTTGATGAATTAGGAATACAACTGTGTTATTATACTAAAATAATATGGGATTATGTTGTTATGAATATGAAATTACTCTACAATAGATTCATTTTCCAATATTAGTTGATATCTATTGGATGAAGGTCCGGCGCTTCAATATGCACAGATGGTACAGTAAAAGAGGGTAACAAAATATTTTTTTATATTTATTATGGGCTATAATACTTAATTCTGTAAGTCTATTAATGTTCTAAAATTTAATGAACAAGAGCTTTTCTCTGTTCCCTTTAATACAAATAATTTACGAAATCTAAAGAGTATACATATAATATTGACTTTTTCTCTCTATAACGACTTGAAATTAAATAGATATATATTTAAATGTAATGTAGAAGACAATTTTTATTAGCTTGAAAAAGGTGCACTGGTTGACTCATAGTGCATTCTAAGCGAAAAAATTAGAAATGAGTAAAGTCAAATATTTTGTTTTGTATGTGGATTGTGGTGTATGGTGAGATGGAGTATGTTGAAAGTGAGAGTGAGACTTGGATTGGATTGGATTGGGAGTTGGGCAATGGGATATAAATGAATTATAATTATTTCACGAGCTCAAAAAAAAAAAAATTGAAAACATTATTTCACAACCTACCTATGTACTATAGCATTAAAAATTTTGTCAACAATTCCCATTTCATACAGCTGCTTCTGCATTACGTACTTTTTCGTAATTAAAAGTGATCAAAAATTAAGGGACAAATCTTCACCACAACAGAAATTAGTAAGATTAGCCACCGTTTCAATTGGAAGCGAGTTCGTTGAAAATTCGGACTACAATGATTCGTTAAAATAAAAGCTCGTAAGATTAGTTTTTAGTATTATTTAAAAATAAAGTTAAATTTATAAAAAAAAATTTAAAATATAAACTCTCTAATTATTCGCCTTGAATTTTTATATCTGTTGTTGGGGATTATGCCTCCGCGGGATGCCTCATTCATTAAAAAAAATGCATTGACATTTTTACCTTAAAAGTGATGTGAAAACGAACTTATCCAGGGCGGCTATCTTAAAAAGTACACTGCCTAAAAAAATGTGTAGCGCCCGGTGGCACTGATTGGATGTGATAATTTATGCCTTTACTCTTACAATTCCAGGAAAACATGAATAAGAATATTGAAGAGTACAATTTTGATTATTTGTTTGTTGCTTGTTTATAAGACGACAGACTGACAAAGCGAAAATATTTAAAAAACAAAGTATACATAAATTAACTTTTCTTAATAAAATGAACAAAAAAGAACAAAATCTGTGTAGAATTTGACAATTTAGTCATTGAAATGAATTTCTTTCATTTGTGAATACTTTTTAAAGAAATTTGATATTCTGATGTTGTATTTATTGTGTTGATTCGAATTGAATTTCTAATTGAAATTCGAAATTTGAATAATAATTTTAAGATTATTATGGAGAAAAATAAATCCTTTTTTGTTTTTAATTTTTTTTTTTTTTTTTTTTTTTGGTACAGAGAGATGGAATTAAATATTTTAATTAAATAATGTCAAAATAAATTGGATATATTGAGTTTGGATAATGTGTCATGAACAAAAGTTCAATGATTTTTTGGTGTCATAATATTTTAAAATATCAATGAACTTTATACAAGGATGTTGATATTAAAATAATCTTTATGAAATTCAGTCAGGAATTATTTATTCTCAGAATGTGGTATTTAAATTTAATTATGCTAGGATATTTGAAAGCTTACGATTATAAATTGGTAAAAAATAACTGATTGTTAAAATTTTTTTAGAATCTCACGAACCCCATTTGTGATTAGGCAATAATAAAAAACATTTTCTTATATCCCCCCATGTGTCGGTATGAGCAGAAAAAATGCTATTCAACGGTTTGTTAAGCTAAAAACTTAAAACCATTTAGAATTAAAATTTGTTTTTTGTACATCATACTAAACAATTGATGTTATGATAGAAAAATAAAATAAAGGAGTCACTCTAAGAACCCAAACACAAAATCCCCAAAAAAAAAATCGCCAAACGCGAAATCTCCAAAAAAAAAATGTTTTAATTTTAATTGGCAAAATTACAGATTTATAACGTAAATGGAGGGAATGGGAAAAATTGTATTGTATTTAAATTTTTTTGCGTCTTGCCATTTACATTTTCCTGCTGTCCGGAAAATTAAGGTTTCAATAATATGGAGCGGAATTTTGGGGGCGACAGAGCAAGACCTTAAAAATAAAAATATTTTTTTTTATATATTTTTTACTAAAACTGCGCAATATGCATTTACCTGCCGTCGGCAAAAACGGAGTTCCAATAAATGAGTAGCGGAGGTTTGGGTGCGGCAGCCCATGGTCTTAAAAATAAGATAATTCCTTTTTTTTATATTTTTTACTAAAACTGAGAACAAGTGTGCCTGCCGTTGGCAGAAACATGATTCCAATACATGAGTAGCGGGGGTTTGGGTGCGGCAGCCCTTGGTTTTAAAAATAAGATAATTCCCTTTTTTTATATTTTTTACTAAAACTGCGCCGTATGCGTTTGCCTGCCGTTGGCAAAAACAGAGTTCAGATGAGGGGGCTTGGAGGCGGCAGTTAACGTTGCAAATAAAATAAAAACTTTGGGATTTTTTTTTTGGGGATTTTGTGTTTACGGATTTTGATTTGGGGATTTTGTTTTTGGGGATATATACTCCAACCCATTAAAACTCTTAACCACTGCTTAAAGATATAAAATACGGCTTCTAAACAAATAAAAAATCTGTACGAACTGTGTGTATCGAAATTTTATTGTCAGATTAAAGTCAACTAAGTTGTTCTACTAAGCGCAAACAATTCCCAATATAGACATTTTTTTTAAAGCGATGTAAGTACAGTCTTTGTCTCATTGTGGTGTTCATTCAAACGAAAATATTACTACTATAACCAAACCCGTTGTTGAAACTGAACGATCTTATTTGCAGATTTCACGGTTTTATTATGCTTTGCCTTCAAGTTTTCTTCATCCATACAAGATTCAGTTAATATAGGAACTAAAGCAAAGAGACAACAAACAACGATTAATTTACGCATAGTGGCAGTTGATGCTGATATTTTCACAGGTCACAGATCACAGGGTATATTTATAGGAAAATTGCTCATGCGCAATACGATTAGGTATCTTCAGTGAATCTAATTATTTGTAAGTCGATGAAAGTCGGAGTGTTACATTACGATAGTGAGGCCTATGTGTGCATAACAACGAATTTATTTCTTACACAAATTCAATTATATCGAATGGAATAAAATATGTTTCCTTTATTTCAATAAAAACAAAAAAAATAAATATTAGTCGGAGGTTAAATATTAAAATTTTCTACTTTTTATTTGCGATTTGATTTATAATAACGTATGAAATCCATCATCTGACAAATTATCAGTCACCTTAAAAGCGGAATAACAAAATTAAAGAAATTGAAACACGTAATAATTACAAGGATATTCGTTAACTAATCAAGCCAATATTTTTTCGATTTTTATTTTCGTATTTAAAAAACCTATATACCTATTACATAGCTATATAATCATAATAATATTATAAATCTAAAAGAAATTGTAACAATTTATTCACATTCAGAAAATTGAAGAATTTTCATTCGACTTTTAATTAAAGTACCAAAAAAGGATTTTTATTCAAAAAGGATATTTTCTCCAATTACATAATAATATTATCCTTTTTATGATTGAAGTTTGTTTTAATTAAAGTTTGATCTAAAAAAAAAAATTGAATTATCTGCAAATAACAGTTTTTTTTTTTTATTTTTTATGAAACCTGGAAATTACAAGTAGATTCAAAAAGTAATTAAAATTTGACAAACATTTTGTAAAAAGGACAACATAAATTTATCTAATTTTAATTTTGTATACAGTCTCTTCAATTTACTTTCATTTTTTCAATTTTAAATTTTTCAACCTGGTATAAGCTTTGATTGTTCTCACTGCACCTCTTAACATCTTCTAACTTTATCATTCTGTGAAAAATCATTGCCAATCATCGTAATAGTCGGCGCAATTAGTCTTGGAGGTTTAATGTGGTAGTGATGCGTTTTATGGTCCTTGCATACAGCTTACGCCACTTAGCCTCGCCCACCTTATTTTCCTACTCGCACTTTCACGAGGTGACCCCTGTTAACCATAGCAACCCTTTTCATCGATCGGGTTCCAACCCCGGTGTAGTAGTATGGGTAGGAAACAACAAACAGGGGATATGCCTTTCAGGTTTTGGAATTATGTTTTTATCACCCATATCTCAGAAAATGTCAAAGGGTCAGCCAATTGATGAACAAAAAATTTGGAAATAAATTCATAACTGCCAAGTTAAATAGTTTAATTTTTTCCTGTTTTTTTCTTTTTTAATTATTACATTATAACTGTTTAATTTTTTCACATCTGCTAAAACAATTACAACAATAATATTGTTTCTATACAATATTATAATTTCATGAAACACAGCAACAAACGGTAGGTCCCCAAAAGGTAATTGCGTTCAAATAACGATGAATCCTAATACCGCATATCGGATTTGGGAGTGCGGCATATTTCATGTGGTGGTATTGAGCGAAATACCAATATAACAGAATCGGAAATAATTGACCCAAATCGTCTCGTACGTGCGGAAAATTTCGACCGTATGCCCCACGGATAGGATTGCGAGATATTGATGATGATGATGCAATTAAAAGTGCTTGATAGGCTTCAGGCTTTGATGGTATGCGGCTTGTGTGACTATTCCGTGAACTGATCCGAACTTTACGTTTGGTCTACCACTGAGTTTTGGTTAAGCTACTAGTGACTGTTACGAAAACATAAATGAAGTACATGTGAACGATAGAATTGATATATTAAGATCATATTGTTGTATTTACTCAGTATACTAACCCTATGTGATTTCTAAAAAAATAGAACATATAAATTTTGAATTGAAGCAAGTAAAATTAAAATGAATTGAGGAACCTTTTAAATTATTTTAAGCCATCTATGGATTGGAGGTATGACAGCGATCCTGATGATGATGATTATGAATATTGTACATATTTTGTAAGATAATATTTTATTTATTTCAATTTACTTACGTTAAATATAAAAGACATCATATTTGAACAGAATTTGATCTCATTCTAGAACCCTTTCTTCATGCACGTCTATCATGAATTAATTTATATCCTCACCAGTTGCAAAGAACAAGTATTGATGAGTGCGAGACTATACTTTATAGAAATCCAGAAACTTAGTCGACTTCATTCCACTTCCAAATTTAAAATATTTTTAAATACAGCTTTGATTATTTTTATACAGATCATACCTAGCCATCGCAAGGTTATAATTTAATTTGTTTAAATTAGACAATATTTTGGTATTTACTTTGAATTGCTTTTATTATAGCTACTGGTAGCTACTATATTATTCATATTTTCATTATCATATTCCATTCCATAGTTTGACCTTTCTTAATCTGACCTTTCTTATTTTCGTTTTGAGGATGGAACAAATCATTGAGAGGGAAAGAGAACCTTCAACTGGGATGCAACAATTTTAAATTACAATTCTCGACTACAGCTCTCGTACTACTGAAACCTAATCGACTAAAGATTTTTCTCTATCTGTCGTTCACAAAGAAAATTAATCAAAATTTATATTGTTTGATGATTAATAATTTCTGTAACTCTGATGTTATATTAAGACTAACGGATTTAACCGGCTTTTTCCTAGAATATAGTAAGGTAAATATTATTTGAAGTTTGCCTTTTAGTTAACTTTTAGTTTAGTTAAAATTAGAGTCATAATGTAGATTCGTTGGAATAAATGTCATTCGTGGGAAAACCGCTGTTTCGCCTAATCTTTTTTCTGTTAAAATATTCAATTACATACCTTTGCCCCACACCTTCCCATAACAAAGTTTATGTATTTTGTAAGTAAGTTTTATTTGTAAAGTATTGTCGATCGGTAATATTTGGTGATTCCAGTTTGAGTGAGTAAAACACAATATAATGATAGTTCAGCCAGATCAAGTGCGTTTAGAAAGTTTTGTGGACCTTAAGACCTGATCAGCAAATCCCAAAATACCGATAAACTTGTATTCAATTACCATACCTGGTAATGTGGCAAGTATTTGCTTATTTATTTCGTGGAAATTCATTTTTATCAGCGAAAACGGCCTTCTCTATACCAAACAATATTCTTGAGAAATAGCTGCAAAGTCTGCATCCATTAGTTCTGTGATGAACGACACCAGATTAATACCATCATTAAGATTCCGATTAAACTCATTCAATAAGAATTAAAATAAAACAAATGTATAACCATTACAGTTGCCACGGTTTTGACATAACGTGAATTGTCAAATAAAATTTTGATTATTAACTAAATGTAGTGCTTGGCTATTTTATATAACGAATTAGACAAATCTGAGTCCGTTCACCGCATCCTTTTATTTCTTTTGTTATGTAAACAAAATTGTTGTGTACATACTGGGAAACATAAAATGGGTATAAATGTTCCACACATTAAATAAATATAAACAAAATTCAAATATGATATTTTGTACATGTATTTGAATTTCGTTAGAAACAACTAGGTTTGAAAAAAGGTGTACGTTAATGCGATTTTGGTATTAATGGAGTACAATAGTTGTACATATATCTTGCAATAATTTTCAAATATAATTTGATACAATTACATTTTGATAAAAATGTCCTTCCTTTTTTTAATTTATTTTTTGTTTTTGTTTTTTTTTTGTTTTATTCACATATTCTAATAAAAGTTAATGTCGCTTCCTATGCCCAAATACGCCATTTTATTTTTGTTATTATATTTGTCTCTTTCTTTCATAATTGAATATATAATAATATTGTTAAAAATTAAAAAATTCGGTTTACAATTGGTTACAAACATTTTATTTTTTAATTAAAACAATCAAAAAATTAACATTCTATGAATATCCATTTTATAAAAATATAATAAAAAAAAATTATGCTTAAAATAAAAAAAAAAAGGATAATAATTTTTGATTACAATTATCAGAGAACGGGTATTTGGGACTTATTTCATGTTCATTTGAATATTATTTTGCTCTTTTATTAATTAAGGCAAGATGTTTTCTGTTTGTTAAGAGATTAAATAAATTGTTAAGGGATTCAAAATTTTATAAATTAAATAAAATTGTTTTAATTTCATTTAATTTAATTTTTGAATTGTGTTGTAGAAATTAAAAAAAAAAAAAAAAAAAAAGAGATTAACATGAAGAGTAATGTGAAGAAAATATTTTTTTTAAAAAAATAATTGAATAAAATTTTTCGATATTAAAATGACAAAAATACAGAAATATACTCGTATGTATCTTATAGATAATTTCTATATACATTGAGACACGTACATTTGATATTTTTAATTGTGTTAAGTGTATGAGGCTATCTATAAAATACATTTAGTATTTATTTTTATTCCTAGCTGATGGTTAAAGAAAATGTTTTTGATCTGATATACATTATCAGAGTAGTTTGTCATAAGTCGAAATAATAGTGTTGAAATATGACGCGATTTCTGTTCTGAAACTGTTTCAAAGTTGTAAATATTTAAATTCAAAATTCGAAAAAGCTTTCTCTACCAGCACTCAAAAATTACGTCCAGAAAAAATTACAGTAACCATTAGATTATTAACGAAATATAAATTATAATCATATTTTAATTTGTTAGTATAATCCTCTTATTAAACTGGAACCGTTAGATTTTCATAAAGCAGATGATTAGTCTATAATTCTATCTACCTTATCTACCTTATCGTTGCTCCCGACATTTATATCTTCAAGTAAAAGAAATTAGTTATATATCGCATACGATTTGTGTACATGATCTCCATATCACTGGATTGAACTGGTTTTGTCCTCTACTACCAATTAGATTACATAGTGATTATACGAATCCATCATAAGTAGACAACAGTAGCACACACTGACATCATATTTACTGTTATTTTATAACATTTTACAAAGTTGTTTGTAATTAACAGCACTCATTGCACCATTAAAAAATTCTTCATATTGCCAACTGATAACATGATATAGTAATCATGGCAAACAAATACTAATCAGAAGATCCTAGGTTTCAATCCCGCACTCATGGCATGAATAAACACCGATTTTTTTCATTATTCCTAATATAATGGAATTCCAAAAACAAAAAATTTGTTAACACTATAAATTAGCCATAACTTAACAATAAAACGAAACTATGTTATTTATGTTATAAATTCGGGATAATATTATGTTGTAGTTTCCCACATTTTGCCACGTCAATATATACAGAAAATTGATCAATAAATAACCGAAACAAAAATCAGTGTGTGCTTCATATATACTGAGAAATAATTCTTACTGACCAGGGATATAAAAATAAAAAAAAATCTTTCCGGCATACCTATGAGTAAATTGAGCAATCCCGGCAAATAATGTTTCATTGTTTGGGTAGGAAAACCACATTATTCACATTCAAGAAACATAGCAAAGCCTATTGTAGTATATAAATATCGCCCATAACCAGTTCAGAGTACCAGTTCAAATCATTTTAGTTTTTTTTAAACTCATCTTAGCACTCCATATGCAAAGTGCAAACAACGATTACATGACTTTGCGTGGATAAATTCAAATTTACGCCGGAATACTAATATGAGTGGGTTATGTTAAAACTTGACTCAATACGAATGTTTATTGCTTTTCGATTTTAAATGTAATTAAAAGTAGAGTAAATTGTTTGTTCTGAAAATTATTCTTTAAATTGTTCATTGTACGAAATCGATTTTTCGGAATAGAATGTACCAAGACAAGAACAAGATTTTGTTATAATTTTAGTTAATCAGGAGATTTATTTATAAGGTCCATCAATCGAAATTTGTTGTTTCCCAGATTTTGCTGTAAATTTCAAATGTTCATTATTTTTATGTCTTATTATGTCTTATATTTTTCTTGTATTATTTTCTTTTTCGATAAGCTGCTGTATTTTTTTATGATCAGTTCATTCATATTATACCAATTTGCCAAATGAATAAGTTTTTAGTATTTTGGTACTGTTCGAATATACCAGTGATAATTATTCATTGTATTACTAGCAAAGTTATCCGAAGTTGTCCGGGTCGAACACAAAATGTATAGAATTTACTACAATTTAGCTCAAACGGCATCTCTAATGATATTAGATTTATTTTTGAAAAAAAGATATGTTTGCATTTTCCACAATCAATTTATTTGAATTTATGCTTCAATGAAATGAGGATTTAAGGTTCTTATTATTAATATAGTACGATAGTTTTGGGTCCTTCAAATTTCGTAGAAGCAATATTTGAGCTGATTCTTTTAATTCTGATTGGTGAGGAGGAAAAAGTGTCAAATGCAACGAATAAAGAAACCCTGTTCGGTAGTTAACAGCTTAATTTTTATTGGTAACTGTATATATCGAATATTTGGACCCCCTCCCCTATAATAATCTGCAATAGTTTCTGATTAATAAAACGAAATGTTAAATTTTTTGGAGATAATTTATATAGACATTTCACATAGCTATGTAAAATTTTTATACTCGTTGCCAAAATTCGGAAATATTTGTTCAGTAAATTCTGCAATATTTTGAATGGTTGTACTCATCGTTGCTATTTCAATTTTGACATTTACGTAATTCTCCTGAAATTTGGCCTTAACCAAACGGTGTTAAGTTTATTAGCTTATTGAAAATCGGTAACAGTCGTATTTATTTATTTTTGATGGAGTATTTATGTATAAATACTTTTTTTTTGTTATTATATACTTTTGTATTTTTTTTTGTTTGTTTTTATTTTTTTTTTTTTTAATTGTAAATATTATTGTAAGATTAAATTCATTATTGTAACTTGTTTGATTTAAAAATAGTAATATAATATTTAAAAATAAGCCTACGTGTCTGTAACACCTTTGGTTTTTGAAATATTTTTGTTGGACTCTAGGAGTTGTATTGTAGCGAACGGAAGAGTTGTATTAGCCGAAGTAGTCCGAATTTTGACAAACTGTAAAATATGTGTTTTTTTATTTTTGATAGAGTACCTATGTAAAATTTTGACAACTGTAACATAATTGTTTTTTGAAACATTACTGATAGGTACTAGGAGTTGTATTTAAGCTACACAAACCACTTAGAACGTTGAAAAACGGTAACAGGAAGGTTTAGCTATTTTTGAGATAGTATTTGAGTATCAATTTTCAGGTCTGTAACATCTATGGGTTTGATAAGTGCTGCAAATTGTAAGAAAGCCATACAAACCACTCAGAATACCGGTCCGAAAAGAGACATGAGCCAAGCGGAGCATCAATTCAACCTATGATGTAAATATAGATCTGATACGTCTAGTGGTTTAAAAGTAACACAGATTTACCAGTATACATAGTTTTTATAAAAACTTGTTGTGCAGCGTTAGAGTAAAATTTTAGTATAAAAATGAAAATAGTCGAATATTTTCCTTTTAATTTTACTGATTAGTCGAGTACAAAACGCTGAAGAAGTCTGCAAGTATAGTAGACGATATACGCGTATCTGTATGATAAGCATATCAGTAAAATTAAAAGGAAAATATTCGACTATTTTCACTGTTATACTGTATACATAGATTTTTATGAATCTGTTTCTGGTACCTACCATAATAGAGATTAATGTCTTATTGAATTTTTTCAAAGCGTATAAACAGAAATATTTAAACATTTGGACGCAAGATTTGGTGCAGAATTATAATAATCATTTCCCGATTTTATGACTGAAAACTAATTTTTGTAGTCGGTTTCAGTTTATTTTAAATAATATTTCAATATTGTAGAGATGAATAAGTACAAATGTTTAAATACATTACATACATGATACATACATATATCAACGCCCTGAACAAGAAATTTGAAAAGAGAAGAAGAAATACGGGGAGAGAATTGCGAAAGCATGTTAATAAGAATAAAGACTATTTAGCACTTTTGACTATTAACAGTTTGATGAGGAGAAGCATTAATCAAATAAATGCAATCACCATTTGTTTTTTATTGATAGATTTCCATTTACTTGAAACACCATTCATTTCGAACATAGTTAGAATATAACATAATTTCAGTTCAGTTATTGTTCCAGTCGGTTATACCTAGTGCAGTTTATTATAAATTCTTGGTTTTTTTTGACCTAAAACAGATTCATAAAAATAATTCCATCATTCACTTCTTGAGAGTCATTAAATCAATGGACATAAAATATTTCTTTTAATTGAAGTTTCTAAATTTCCAAATCCTCTTTAAAAAAAAACCAGCAAAAAAAAAAATTTTTTTTTTTCATGTTTCATGTTCATAAGAAAATCTTAACTCACAACCCAGAAAAAAAAAGCAGCACTGTAAACCTCATAAACTATTTTGAATATTACTAGCATTACTAATACTACTATCATAAACGATATAATATACACATATTCAAGTATTCAAGTACATAAAAAACTTTAAGGACCAAAAAGGATCATAAGAACAGCTATTACAGTAAATTAGGTATCTTTTACATAATATGAGAGTAGAAATAGGTCATTTTTATGGTTGAAACTATAAAGTAATTTTTTATGATGATATGGTCAGTTCCGAGAATGCATTAGGATTCTTTAATAAACTAAAAAGCATCGTAATGTGATAATCTTCACATAATTCTAAAGTAACCTAGTAACAAAATTTATTTGTAAAGGAAATAACATAAAATTATATAAAATAGAATTGCGGAAGTAAATTTACTAATGATAATTCACCCTCCTCTCTCCCTCTAAAAGTAAAAAAATAATTGAAAGTTGAAAAAAATAATATGAAAAATCATGAATGCGTAGTCATTTCTTAAAATAGAATAAAATTTTGATTAATGAAAAAAAAGAAGACGAATATTAAAATATGATGTAGTGGTTATATACACAGAAACTTTATTCAACAGGATATAATTTGAGCTCAAATATGACATCATTTTTAACAAGGTTTGATCTTATATAAATTAAGAATAATTATTACAAGATATTCAAAATGGCACGTGGAACGCAGTTCTTATTTTAAATTTAAATTTACTTGTATTAAAATGAACACAGATTTATGAAATTAAAAAAAAAATTAATTAAGTTCTATAGCCGAATCGACCAGGAACACAAAACAAAAGAATGCAATTCAACGATGTGACATGTACGTGCTCAAATTCCGTAAAATCCAATGAGTGGCCCGAACGAAATTAACTCGAATAACAACTAAAATAGACTTACATAAAAACTTGACAAATTTGAAGAAGGTGTTGGATAGTTGCATCTTCTTTCTCTTTCCTACAAGTTTTGCAAAAGTCGTTTGAGGGGAGTTCTTTCTTGCATGTTTAACAATAAGACAATGTATTACCCGTAATGAAATACACACCTTTTCAGGGTTAGCAGGTTAAGGGATCGCTTCAGGTTCAGCATAAGCCAAATTTACTCGGTGATTTTGCAATCTGGTCTATCTGACCAACTGAAGTTTGAAGCTTTTATTGCACCTTTTCGAAGCAATAAATTACAAGTAGCTAGAGGTTCACCCAGATTGCTCCGTTCCAGAAGGATTTCTAGTACCCTCTTCAGTTGATCTGCAATGCAGTTACCTGGAATATCGCTGTGTCGCAGCACACATTGAACAGATCCGCTAATTCGTCCACTGAACTACGAAAGGCCAGCACAGTTTATGAATTGATGGTTACTGACTCCTGTGCTTTAATTGCGGCGCGACTGTCTGTGAATATACAGATATTTCTAACAGATAATACACTGGATCTCAGCCTCTGCCTGAAACACACTGCAATGTTTTGGTAGGGTGAAGGATAAATTTATATTTAGGTTTTCCGAGTAAACTCTACTGATTCACTAAATACAATCTCACTTTCAGAACTCTATGTTATATCCGATCATTTAATGAAACTGGATACAATCCAAAATTTAAAAAATTATGTAAGTTATTTTTTGATTCTACAAACCATATTGAAGTAGTATTTTGCAGAACATATCTTTTATAAAAAAATTGTTGTATTGTTTGGCCCGATTTGGAATTCACAAATCTGTAGAGATGTTTATTCCACAAGATAACGTGGTGGTTAGTGAATTCCATGTACATATGTGTATTTAATTACCCTGTAATAAGCTTCTGTAGTGGTGCGAAATTCTGTTCTTTGCAATTCAATTAACTTTAGAGATAATTTCATTGAGTGTTTAAATATGAAAGTTGTGGATTTTTAGATACGTCTTGTTTGCCAATAGGTGTTTGATTATGTTTCAAGCCATTATTTCAATTTCATTTTAGCTGAAGACAGTAGAATACCATGAACAGGTGTATATAGGTAGTGATTGTATCGTCAGAATTTTTCTCGGCTAAGTGGTAATTCAACTTTTTTCGGTTTTGTAGTAGTTCAACGCTCTTCCTAAATATAAGTTCCTAAAATACATAAAACATATAATTAATATGATATTTTTAGCCATATGAATATTAGAAGGTTGTTTTATTTAAATAAATTTGTGCTTTTGTTCATATATATATTTGAAAGTGTATAATTTTTGAATTACCGTACTTGCGTTGATTTTGCCATATGTGTATAAAATGCCCGGAAAAAACTTCCAAGAGAGGGGGCGTATACAGCAGGGTATATGGCAAAATTGTTTTTTTTTTTTTTAAAAAAATAAGTATAAAAGTGAGTCCGAAAGCTGATAAATATTTCTTTTAAATCATAATATCATAGATACAAATCAGTAATAAAATAAAAAAATTCTATCGTTGAGTTTAGTCAATATTTTATTTCAAACTTTAAACTCAATTTGCTCAAAAAATAAAATTGGCGTATATGACAAATCAATATTCATTACGATATTGAATCGACTAAATATCTCGAAAAACATTAGGCGTTTTTGTTTTTTAGTTTAGAGCATAGATCTGAGCGCGCTCTGACTCAAATGAGCACGCTTTGAGCAGAGCAAGTACAGATAAGCTTGAAGCGCTCAGATTTAATAAAAAAACACGATTTGAGTAAGCTGTCATTCTTATTTTGTTGTTGTTCACAAAATTTTAAGATTTACAAACAAAATGTTTCACTTTGTAACAGTAATTAGAGAAGCTTTTCATTTGTTTTTCGATGAAAGTTATTTAGAAGATGACATATTATATGAAAGTAATAGGGATGTTTATGCCGAAAATATTGTGCCAAGGTTTTCCAATAACACTTTTAAATCGCACTTTAGAATGAGATTTCCGAAATTCTATGTAACGAAATACATTTAATTTCTGAACATCAGGTAATCACACGAAATGTCAAATGATATGATGATATGATATTCCAAAGCAATTGATGAATACGTTGTGGTATCTAGGGCACCAGGAATGTATGAGATATATTTTTTATACATTGAATTTGTGTTAAATAAGCAAGTTGTCATATCTAATTTAGATCAATTGCTGATAGATTTAATTTCCACTGTGTGGAAAATAATGACATTGGTTAGTCATATACCTATTAAGTTAAATCAACAAAATAAGTATATCAAATGGCCAACGCCTGAATGTGCCCAAAAATCATCTCAATATTATACTAACAAGTATCGGTTACAAGGATTTTGAATCGGTTTGTTTAGATATTTGCCTCACTTATTTCCTTTTCAATTTTAATACCCATCTTTTTGTAGACTACGTTTTTGACTCCTTTCTCTTTACTAAATCTATTAATAGGAGCGTTGATTTCTTACTCCACTTAAACACTAAAATTTAATAATCAAAAAGTCTAAACTAAATTTTAATAGATTTTTGAATAAATATTAATTATTTACCATTCCAGCTTATATAATCGTCCATTATTTCTTAAATTGTAAAAATCACTGTTAATATTTATTTTAAATTTTAATATGGCTTACATTTTTACTATCGTACAGTAGCGTCATCTATTTTGTTTTAAAGTAAAAATCACTTTTTGACATTTGATATTCATGCCATCTACATGCTCTGTTAATTTAAATCGAACACATAGAAAACGCTCTGAGCACGCTCTGAACTCATAAAAAAAACGGATTTCAAGCTCTGAATCTCTAAGCAAAAAAAAAAACACGAATCTTTTTTTGACAGTTTGTGCTCTAGGGTAGGTAGGTAGGTGGTAGTGGCTGCCGACAGTACGCCGACACACTTAGACCGGTGAGGTCCATTGTGATACAACGGAAACTTTCCTCGCGTAGTACCCTACTCGTTGAACCAATTTGAGCTTTTAACGAAGCGGCGGAAGTTTTTTATACCTTTTTTTCAACATCACCCAGCGAGTCCAGAAAGAAGGCTCCTAAGTAGGTTTTCCTTTTATGGCAGACGCCAGGTCCTCCTCCACCTCTCTACACGTTCTGCAGAAGTCGTTTGAGGGGAGTCCAAGTCTTCTGGCATGTTTACCAATCAGACAATGACCCGTAATGACCCCTACCATAGTGCTAATGTCTAACCTTTTCATTGTTAGTAAGTTAAGGGATGGCTTCAGGTTCAACATAGACCAGATTTGCTTGGTGATGTTGCAGTCTGGTCTAACTGACCATCTGAAGTTTGATAACAAACTTCAAACATCAGTTCGTGTGAAACGAAAACGCCTATTGTAGTAAAATTTAGCAGTACGGTACTTAATTAATTTTAAAAAATCTACTAAAATTACTGTCAAGAACATAGAAAAACAAAAAGTGGATCCGAAGTTATTTTTCTATTTTACTTTAACATTATTTATCTTACCTGTGTATAATAATTCAAATTTAGTTAAAAACTATATTACAGCAGTGTTGGTAACCCTGACATAAATAGAAGTTCTCCACCAAATTTTTATTTTCCTACCTTTTATAAAATAAAACAAAAAAAAATAAAATCGAAATTTAAAGACTTAATATCGGTAGTATAAGTTTTTATTAAAGTTAACTTAACTAATTTTGAAAGTTAAGTAGTAAAAATGCATTTGCTTACAACTTTAATAAATATCAGTCACCTTTCTTCAATGACAACAGTTTAAAAATTTTCGAGTTGGTAGAGATTTACGAAAATTATTTTAAATTATTTTTCAACAAAATACTAACAACAAATCCTTTCACAACTTGGTCCGTCTATTGATAACAAAACTTTTCTTTTTGTCTGCATTGCCATAAGGGATGAAACATTTAATTCTTTTTCTTTCTTCGTAGTCAATGTGATTTAATACGACAGAATAGTGATAATTCAACTGGTAGAGTTCTCTTTTGAAAAATGAATCCTTTGAGATTTAACTTTTTGGATATCATAAATAAGTCTTTTGCTGGTGTTAGTTAACAATAAAGTAAAGATTAAGAAAAGAAGAAAAGTTTTATTAAAAAAAAAAAAAATAAAATGACAAAAAAAAAATTAGATATCAAGGTCTTTGTTGCAACAAACAGACCAAACAGGTAAGATGTCAAAAAAAAAACAAAATAATATTTAAAAAAAAAAACTGATTTACAATTGTTGTATGTGTATTAGTGATGACAATAATCCTTGTTTTGTGTCAGTTTTAAAAATTTTTCATGTTTATCTGATTTCGTACTTGCAAGTTTATATTACAATGAATTTTATTGTAATTTAAAAAAACTACAAAAAAATGAAAGCATTAAAGGGTAGAATATTCAAAGAAAAGTTTTACTTAAGATAAATCTGTAAAAAGTTTTGATTCGACTTATCATCTAGGTTATAAATAAATACAATTTTTTTAATTCGCATGCTGCTCAAATTCCTCAAGAGTTGCATTAAAAGTTTGGCTTTATACATTGGAACATTGTCATCTGAGCCGTTTTTTTCCTGTTTATTCAAATCTGTAATGATTTTGTTTGATTTTTATTTGTTATTTTCCTAATAACTTTACAATCGTTTTTAATCCTTAAATGCATAACTTTTCCTTTTCAATTGGAAAAATATTTTTGAGTAGATTTCGACTCCCTGAAATCGAAAACGTATTTAAAAAATTGTACTTTGTACTTTGGAAGAGTTTTGAAACTAAAAAAAAGATATGATGCACATTTACATCCTGCGTTAAAGGGTATTAAATTTTGAAAATGTTTACGCATAACACTCAATTCCATTCTAATTCTGTAATGTCCAATTAAGTCATCTACTAAGTCTACTTCACCGATATACTTTATAGTATTGGGACATTTAATATACGTTTTATTCGATCAAGGCATTTTATAGAACCCATTGGATTACAGCTTGAAAATGTTGATAATACATTTACAACTTTATTATCCTTCCAGGTTAACACACAATTATCTACGATATCAACATTTGCAAAATTTCTATTGGTAATTTACAAAAACCTACTCCTTCGTATGGTGCCTTACTCTGCTTTTGTTCTATATCCTTCATCAAAAAACAATCAATTGCACGCACACTATTATAGTAAGCAAAATTTTAATTTGCATTCGATTAAAATGTTCTTAAAAACAAAATAAGACTTTTAGGATGCATTTTGGAAGTTTCATCACGCAATTACAGAGAAAAAACTAACTTGATGCAGACCTTCTACAGTAAGCGGTTAAGGGTCTCAATTGCCTGGACATGATTTACATATTGTTCTTTTGTGGTAGTAGAACACAATATTATTGTTAAACAAAAACCTGCCATCATAGTAAATCTGATATATATTTTAAATTGTTGAACGTATTAGTTTAAGTTTGTCCTCTTTTGTTAGGAATATATGCCCTTACTTCATAGTAGAGCCTAATTTGTGACTTGCTGTAATTTACAATATTTATCATTTATATTTATCATTTAAAATATTTGTGACTTTCTGAGATCTATTTTTATTTCTACTTCCTTGGATGACGTCTTTTAAGTCACCATCCATCTAGTTTGTTCTTTGCAGTTCTATGTGATCCCGCTTTTTTTATAATATGGTCTTTCCAATCACATTACTTTATTCTCAATTATTGAACTACATTTTAAACATCACAAATATTTCTCATATCCGTACATTATTATCAAGCTGTACCGTATTCTATCCAAAGCCTATGTCGACGTAATAGCATCTTACTTAGCAAATAGAGTATTTCATATTAAGCAAGAGGAAGATTACTCTATGCTAAGCAGTATACATGCAGAAGTACCACAAAGAAGCATTCTGGGTCCCATCCTATATTTACTCTACACCAGTGATATCCCACAATGGCAACAATGGCAACTTTTGCAGATGATACTGCAGTATTATCGGTTGGTAATAATATAAACGAAGCAACAAATAAATTGCAACAAGCAAACAACAAAATCTCCTTATGGTGCAAAAGGTGGAGAATTAAATTAAACGAATCAAAATCCACACATGTTAATTTTACAAACAAATAATAGAGTCGCCCATAGCGGTCACAATAAACAATGTCGTCATACCATATCAAAATTCATCAAAATATCTTGGTATGACACTTGATGCAAAGTTCAGATGGAAAGAGCATGTTAAGAAAAAAAAACAAGAGTTAGAACTGAAATACAACCAGCTGTATTGGCTAATTGGGCGCACATCATCGCTTTCAACATATAACAAAGTTTTGATTTACAATTAAATATTAAAGCCAGTGTGGGCCTACGACTTTCAAATATGGGTTTGAATCATATTCAAACTATCCAAACGTTCCAAAACAAAGTGTTGCAAAACATTGTCAATGCTCCCTGGTATGTTTGCAATGCTGGCATTCATAGAGATCTTAAGATCCCTATCATAAAAGACGAAATCAAAAAACTGGCAATACGCCACAAAATTCTCAATCTTTCTCAACATATTAATTACTGAAGTTTTACGCTTAGTTGACAGTCAAAACTTTGTTAGACGTCTTAAACGGGTTTTGTCCATTCGAACAGTGTTAAGAAAAAATCTTTTATCTCTCAATAACTCTCAATCTGAAAAAAAAAAAAAAAATTTCTTCAAGGATCATTAATTCCTTTTTCATATATGTTCGTATGATATTTTTTAACAACCTTTTTGTTGGACCGCATCAGCATTGCAATCTGCGGTATACCCTAAGACTGGTCTAATATATTCTTTCAGCACTTATAGGATCATGTATTTATTATTCTCTACATATATGAGATTACATGAAAACAGAAAGAATAGGATGGCATTATTTGCTAGTTTTTTCATATCAGGTTTCAGATCTTTAAATCGGTACGAAAGTATTTAAACTTTAATTTAGTTGTAGTGGAATTTGTGACCTAATAAATTCCGATCGAGCGTCGATAATGGTTGAAAATGTTTTAGATTTAGAATTCAAGCATTCAGCTTTTTTCCTATCTGATATGGCTTAAAGATTTTCTTTTATCACTGTTATTTTGTGTTCTTGGCAGTAACTTAGGTAGAATTACCTTTTCGTGCTTACTTTTAAGTGGGATTTTGCAATGTTTTATTATATATTTTAGTAAAATGTTTTTTGAAAATTTATTTACCAAATTGCTGGCAATAATTCATTTAACCAGTATTATTTTCAAAGAACTATGTTTGTTTTTTTCAATAGGGTGGTATTTCAATTTTACTTCAGTTGTTACCAAAATATACTCTTAATTATTTTTGTTTGTGTCATTTATTTTATCGTAATGATAGCGGGTACTGAACCAAGCTGAAAACCCATACCGCATTTTTACTTTCATTGAGAATCGGACCTTGGATCTTTCGGTTGGAAGTACGTTCTACCTACTGCAATACCTAGCATATACATTAGCATAATTTTTGATCTACATTGTCCCAAATCCAGAGCAGCAGCGGCCGTATTAAAAGAGTATTTTCATTCTACGGTTTGTGTTTGTAAATTATAAGCCTTGTCTTCTATACTAAAAAAAAATCTAAACATTTTGTAGTGCTAACAGTTTGCAGTTTTAATTCGATTTATTTACTTGGCTCAGAGTATAAATAATTAATATCGAATAAATTTATGAAAATTATAGAATATATGGTCGATTTATTAAATATACAAACAAGGGATTTACAAATTTCAAACTCAGTTGAATTTGTGCGCCTAACACTTCATATGTGATAGTCGACACGATAGGCACGTAGATTACGATAGTCAGAATTCATTTAACGTCTAGTACTAGGGGTGTAGAATATTATTTTATTTAAAGGATCCCATTTTATTCTTTAAGACTCTGTGGAAGACGGTTTGAAGGTGGTCAGAAATGAAGTAAAAACACAACCTGAAAATGCAAAAATTGACGGATATGAAATTGAAAGTGTAAAATCGTTTAAGCACAATGGTATTCTTTTATGTAATCCCAAGTAACAATTTTTAGAGCACTCAGCATAATTTGCTCTAAATGACTTCTAAAGCGCCATGAAAATACACTGTAGGCTCTACAATGGAATAATTAACTCTATAAGTGTGTAAAATAAATTTATTCTACTTTAGAGCTAAAATAATAATTTCTTTCTTATATAGAACATTTTGCTTTAGTAATGTATAATATTATGTTGCTTTAGAGCTGCTGGAATAAATATATTTTTTATAAAGCTACTTGCCCTTAAGAGTGTAATTGTATGCTGTTTAAAAGCTAACAGCCTCATGGTATTCTGCAACAGAACAGTTGAAATATACTAGCACTTCACTGCTCTATTAGTTCATTTGTTATGCTCTGTTAGAGCTAAAAAAATATTTTTTTATTGATAGAAAGATATTTGCTACCTGATTTAATATGTTGACTGTCCTTGTCCTACAGATTGAATTCTCATAAAAATGAAGGTCATTTCATGTTATCTCATCCCAGTCCCTGTAAAAAACTGATTAACCATCCTTAATAGATTAGCGCTTGTATTCGGTGTGTTTATTGTATTCGGTTTGTTTGTAATTCTATGTACATAATACTTATTTGAAAAAAATGGATAATTTTCAACCATGGAAAAAATATAAAATAAGCTCAACATTTAAAAAACGGTTGAACAAAAATAAAGCATTGTTATTAAAATCATGTTCTAAAAATAATAATATACTAAGAGCAACTCAAAATGTTGTAAAAGACCAACAGCCAAAATACTATGCGTATTAAGTAAGTACTTACATTTTCACACTATTTATTAAAAATGAATACTAATAATTATCATATAGCTCAGGATAGTGGAAAAAGCAGTCAAACACTCGAAGAAATTAAAGTCATTTCATGTTATCTTCCTCTAAAAAATTTATTAACTTTATATTACATTTTGGAGTTCTACAATAGCTCTAAAACAGCACTTTCAGACGAGCATAGCCCTATATTAGCGAAATAAACCTTTATACCCAATCGCCATTTTTTATTGATACCATAGAAAAAGTAGTATAATAGAAGTCCAGCGTAGAACAAATTTTTCTGCCAATTTTTTTCAATAGCCTGCCTCGCCACTCTCTTGCTTTTTATTTATTCTCTCGATACTGTAATTAAAATTTATTAAACAAAATTTCTTACTGTAAACTGTTATTTTATTATAAAAGCAAAAACAAACAATAATATTTTTTATTAGAAATCAAATAATAATGAGAATTTTCTTTTAATTTTTCATTTTTGGTTATTATTGCATTTGTGTAATTTGAAATTTTTTTCAGTTAATATCTAACAAAATTTCAAATTTGGTTATCATTTTTATCGAGTAGTCTTTTAAAAAAACAAATATTTTATTTTTCTCAATCCATGTAATGTTATAAAATAATTTTATAAATGTTGAATTGTGCGTTTACATATGTATGTATATTTATAATAATAAATAATTTTATAATGTTTGAAAATCAAAAATATATTTTTTTAACTTATTTGAATAATTGTAAGAATATAAAATTTAGAAAAATTCAAATAATAGTGCACGCACATTCATTCACATGATGATTTCTAATATATGGATATGTACATAACTACATACATATTACATATAGCAATGTATGTATAAATTTACAAATAGAACCAAATTTTGTTTTTAAAAATTTTTTTTGAAAAGTATTCAATGTTTTCTATATGTATGCATGAATATACATACATTGGAATAAATTATAATAGATAACAAAAATATTTAAAAAATTAATTATTGTAAACTGTTGTTTTATTATAGAATATTTTTTATTAGAAAATTAGAAATCAATAACAATATATTATAATGCTGTACATATGTATGTATATCAATACCTTTTTCAGTCAAATTCAGCGTTTTTCCAAACAAATTGAACATTTCGTCAAACAAATTAAACAATTTCTTTTTCAAATTAAATAATATTTTTTAACCAAATTAATCTTTTTTTAAACAAATTAAACATTTTCTCAAACAAATTTAAATAGTTTTTTTTATAAGTTTTCTTATTTTTGTAAAATGATACAACATTTATTTACATTTAATAAATTAAGTTATCAATTTTAACAGAGATTTGTTTTAGTAAAAATAAATAATTTTTTTAGATTGCAAAATTTTTTTCAAAAAGATAAAAAAAGAAAAAAAAGTGTCTAATTTGAAGAAGAAATTGTCTAATTTGTTTGAAAAAATGTATAGTAAAAGAGTGCTCAATTCATAATCAAGTGGTTATTTAAAAAAAAACATGATATTTGCTCATCTAAATTTTTATTTCTTTCTCAAATTTTAATAAAAAATTTTAAACTATGGATTGGATAATATAAACAAAACACTAAACATATAGAGTTTCGTGGACGCAAATTTTACAAATTTTTTCCTTCTTTTTCATTGTTTCTTAATATTGATCTGAAGGCACCAAAGATGAATTTTGTTGGTGGAAATTTTTTTATTTTGAGCAAACTTTCTCGACTTAAAATTTTATTGATTTGTATGAGTTTTTGTTAAATTTAAAGAACAATTTAGACAGGGTAATTTTTTAAGAACTTTGTTAATACGTCACAAAGTACAAATCAAAGAAAGATTCAAAAAAATTTTTTGAGTATAATAAGTCAATTGATTAATTAAAAGTATGTATGTATTAACAAAAATATTGCCGAAAATTAAAAATACTCATAATTCATATCAATACCAGTACTTTTCAAAAAATGGCCATTTCCCACCTATTTTTGCTCTTCAATTATTTAGTCATAGTAGGTAAATATGTAAATGCAGCTATGAACGCAACAAATAATTGTGATTTTAATTTTTTCCATATAATAAGATAATCCCAACTGTTGGTTAATTTAATTCAATTTAATTAAATCATAAAATTCTTCAAATATTTATACTAAAACAACTATCAAAAATTGTCCATATTTCTTCGTAGAGGAAATGTTAGATTGTCTTATAAAATTAAAAGTTCTAAGAAATCCATCTGCACAACAAGTTGGAAATATTACGAGCATGAATTTTTTACACAACAGCAATATATTTTCAAATGGTGTTGGACATTATTGTTAAATTCTCATTATGAAAATAATGACAAACGTAGAAAATTCTTAGTTTGAAAAAAAACAACAGTAAAACTGTGCATTTCTAAGAATATTCAAATAAGCGTTACCGTAATTACCGTTAAAATATTTTATTTATGAGCTTATCAAAATTAATAATTAGTTTTAAAAATATTTTTAAACTCTGTTATAATTTCAATATACATGTACATATGCATACATATATAAAACATTGAATACTTTTCAAAAAAAAAAATTTTAAAAACAAAATGTGATTCTATTTGTAAATTTATACACACACTGCTATATGTAATATATTTATATGTCTATATATTATAAATCATCACGTGAATGAATGTGCACTATTATTTGAATTTTTTTAAATTTTATATTCTTACAATTATTCAAATAAGTTAAAAAAATATATTTTTGATTTTCAAACATTATAAAATTATATTATAATTATAAATATAAATACATATGTATGTACAATTCAACATTTCAACATTTACAAAATTATTTTATAACATTACATGGATTGAGAAAAATAAAAAATTTGTTTTCTTAAAAGGCTTAGGCTACTCGATAAAAATGATAACCATATTTGAAATTTTGGTAGATATTAATTAAAAAAAATTTCAAATTACAAAAACACAACGATAACAAAAAATGAAAAATTAAAAGGATATTCTCATTGTTATTTGATTTCTAATAAAAAATATTATTTTTTGTTTTTGCTTTTATAATAAAATAACAGTTTACAGTAAGAAATTTTGTTTAATAAATTTTAATTACAGTATCGAGAGAATAAATAAAAAGCAAGAGAGTGGCGAGGCAGGCTATTGAAAAAAATTGGCAGAAAAATTTGTTCTACGCTGGACTTCTATTATACTACTTTTTCTATGTTGATACTAAATGAATTAAATGAATGTAAGCATTGAAAAACTTCAAAATAAATTATTTAAAATAAATATTTTGAAAATTACAAAAATTTTTCTTAGGATTTATGTTTTGGAAACATTTGACTTAAAATATTCAAAAATATTTAAAACAAAATTTTAAAAATTTTTTTTTTAAATTATTATTTTCTTAAAATTATTATAGGGTGTTATAAATTTTCGAGGTAGAAGACCAATATTTACGTTAAATTTGAAATCGCAAGGAAATTTAATGTTTAATTAGGAAAATATTCACATTTTTAACTAACTTGCAATATCACATTTGCAGATTATTTTATTGTAATAAAAATACAAATATGTTAATCTAGAAATAAATTAGATAAGCATAAATACTAATAACAAAATATTAATATGTGTATCACAATAAAAATAACAAAATAAATGTAATACACATACATACATTATAACAACATTATTTCCTATCATTCGTTCTATATCGGCGTACTTATACATGCTCCTAAAACTAATTTATTTAAACGTTTAAAAAGCTACGTGCTCTAAAAGAGAAGTATGAAAGACTATTGTGGAGCTAAAATAAAAATTTGAATTAGCTCTATAAGCGACACTTTTGTTGCTATAAGAGCTCTATAAAAGCTCTAAGAACGGATATAGAGCTAAAACTTGGAGCTAATAGCTCTAATGTAGTGCAGTACAAGAGCTTTTATAGAGCTAAAATTGTTACTTGGGATGACAATGATACGAAAAGCAGCATACAAGAAAGACTGCAAGCGGGAAACAGAATATGTTATTATGCACATAAAAGATTAATGACACCCAAATTTCTATCTAGAAAAACAAAATACAAAATATACGAAACATTAATTGGACCAGTAGTTACATACGGATGTGAAGTAAGAAAACTAACACTGAATGACGAGAATATTTGAAAAATATTCGAAAAAAATACTTCGACACATCTATGCTGCTGTTGGAGTAGAAATTTTCTATACAATATAGAAGAAAATATAATGACGAAATATATGAGCTGACGAATGGCCATAATATAATAAAATTCATACAAAAGACGAAGTTGGGCCAGGGCATATAATATATATAATGCCAGAAAACCGAGATCAGAAACAAAAAGTAGAGGTAGACGGAGAAATAAATGGAAAAACAATATTGAAGTAAACGTGAGAAATATGGGAATAGTAAATTGGAAGACGGATGCAAGAGAAAGAGATAATTGAAGAAAAATTGTGAAGCAGGCAAAAACCCAACAAGATTTGTTGGATGCTATATGATAAGATGATAATGAAAGAAGGTTTGAATAATGAAAAATTTAATTCAAAGAATCATTTTAACTCAAAAACTTCAAAATTGCATTTAAAACTTTATTCTACACATTCATTTTCCACTTCAACATTTTAGTTTTATTTATAATTTGTTTTTTTTTTTTGCTTCACTTATTTATTACACTATTACAAAACAACACTTTGTCTCTTAAATAACAGTATAAATACAAAACTTACCAAATATAACTTCACTTTAACCATATTTAACGGTAATAATTATTAAAATAATAACTTTTTCTGGAGAAAAAAAAAATTTTAATTTGTTTTTTGTTTGTCAATTTTTTTATTTGCTAAAAAGTATATTTGCTAAAAAGGATATTCAAGGATATGTTAATTTTAATAGTTTTAATTTTTTTCTTTATTTGAATTTTACACAAACTTGAATTTAATGGTCGAAATTATTTTCAAATGTTATTTTAATTTTTTTTTCATACTAAATAAGGATATTATTAGAAATAGTTTGATACTTACAAAATAATTGTTGAGAATTTATATAAAAACACTGACACATAAAATATTATAGAAATTCGCTGAAATTTAGGACCTGAATTCATCGTTGAAAACTATGTAAATTTCTATTTTAATTTTCCCTTTATTTAAATTTAATTTTAATTATTTTTGTTTTTTTGTTTGGTATGATAATTTACATGAGTTCAGACTAAACATTACGTTTTTAATAATGCGGTAGTAATAAAAGGATATTATTCAAATAGGAAAATATGTTTGGTATGAATTTTTATGGGACTTAAAATAATTGAAAATTTTGTAATGAAATGGAGGTTGTACGAAATACAGTAATACTAGAAAATATAGGGGCTTTGAATTATTTTGTTTATTTATTTTTATTTATTTATTTCAAATCTCAAAATAGATTGCAGGTAGTATAGGGTATATACAGAATATTTTTAACTTCAAAACTCAATAACAATGCGTATAATTCGAACATTTCATTTAAAAGGAAAATTCATACAATGATTTAAAAAAAAAAAAACAATTTTTCTTTATTTTAAAAAATTTTACTTCTTTAGAAGACGTTTTACTCTTACTTACTCTAGTTTGTTTAGATGGTGTACAGTTAATAAACACATAAGTGCACTCATATGTTACACATGACGACTTAATCGAGTTTGTTTTAATTATTTTTCAAATGGTATAAGGCTTTCCAAAACGAGCTCAATTAAAGACTTAGGGTTTTACTTTGACGATAAGCTGCACTTGAAATCACATTTTCGTAATATTATCAATAAAGCTAATTCTATGCTAGGTGTTGTTAAACATTGGTCAAAAAAATTTAACGATCCCTATGTTCTGAAATTTTTGTATTCTAATCTCATTAGACCAAATTTGGAGTATACCAGTCAAGTTTGATCACCTCTTTCAAGGATGTTCATATCAAGACGATTGAAGCCAGTGTAAAGAAATTTTTTAAGATTTGTTTTGCGTAACTTCCAATGGTCAAATCCATTAATTTTACCTCCATATGAACATAGGTTGAACTTAATTCATTTGAAAATTAAGACGAGAAGTGGCGAATGTTATTGTTCTTACTGAAATTATTAAATGAAACATTGCTTTTGTATGACCAGTCTAAGTGTTTCGTTTTCTTTCGATAAATTAAAAAATAATAATATTGACTTTATTAACATTGCTTCCTTAGATTTTATTCGTTTAAGGCAAAATTTACTGGTTGAATCTTGGGAAAACGTTTTTGAATCTGATTGTCCTTCGGCTGCTTATTCTAATTTTTTTCAAATTCTTGTGTGGACATATTAATGTTTATTCTAATCCTCCGAATTTTAAAAAGATTAGGAAAAGACTGAAACCTTGGATGTCTAATAATTTACTTAACTTGATCAATAAACGAAATAAGTTAAGATTAACTTTAAAAAAACATCCGAACAATGCAAGGTTGGTCTATTTTTATAACAAGCTTTGTAAAGATATTAAATTAAAAATTAAGAGTTGTAAAGATAATTTTTACATTTCACGATTAAGTAGTAACAGAGGAGACACGAAAACTGAATGGAAAATCATCAATTCTATATTAAACAGGCATTCTTCCACGTCTTCAAATATTTCTTTGAAAATAAATGGGAACTTAGTTAATGATCCTTCAATTGTTGGTAATCATTTTAACAATTTTTTTTCAGGATATGCCGAAGAAATCACTCTTACTACCCAAACTGATGCTAGAAACATTTCATTTATTTCTTCGGAACTTAATGAAGTGAAGTTTATCAACGGCAACGTTTTTTCTTTGAACCTTTCTCATCACTTGAAATTCATAGAATTATTATGAGTCTCAAAAATTCCAATTCGAAATCGGATTTTTCTCAAATTCTTTCTAATAATATTCTTAAAGAAATATCTTTATTCATTGTTGATGTGTTATTATGTTTCATTTTCAATCTAAGTATATTGAAAGGCGTTTTTCCAGACCAACTAAAAACTGCAATTGTCATTCATCTTTTCAAAAAAGGTCTTACTCTGGACCCGAATATGTACAGGCCCATTTCTCTGCTATCTCCTATTCTAAAATTTTTGAGAAAGCAATTAAGGTGCGAATTGTAAGTTTTCTCGATCTCACTAACTTTTTCAGTAATAATCAATTTGGATTTAGAAAAAAGAAATCTACAGAAGATGCGCTACTGAAACTCTATTCTGAAATTTACAGTGGTCTCAATAATATTAAGTCTAGTGTTGCTCTTTTTATTGACATTACGAAAGCGTTTGATACCGTTAGTCATGAACTGTTGCTGAAAAAGCTCTCTAATGCATGTTTTAGAAGTTTCATTCTGAATTGGTTTGAATCTTTTCTCGAAGACAGAAATCAATTAGTTAGAATAAATGGCACCAACAGTTCTTCTAACAATATTAAAGTAGGTGTTCCGCAAGGCTCGGTTCTTTGTCCTATTCTATTTCTCATTTTTATAAATTGCTTATTTCAGCAAAATTTTAAAGGTAATTTGACTACATTTGCAGATGATACCGCCTTTTCTTATAATAGTAATAGCCTACTAAATACCTTTATAGATTTTAATTATGATTTAGATTTGATTAGGAAATGGTTCTTTTGTCACAACCTCGTTGTTAGTCACAAAACGAAGTACATCTTATTCAACTTAAGCGGTAATATTCCCCTTGATTGTAAATTATTCTATCACTCTCCAAGTTGCTGTAAATTTTCTCTTAACTTATATGATAACTAGCTTTGTAACCCGTCATAAATGACGGAAGCAAAATAAATCCTAGTTTCTTTTTTTCTTTCATTAGATTCTTTATTCCGAAATTACAGTACTTATGTTTATATCACTTTTTATTTATTTTTATTTATGTTTATATTGGCCTAACACTAATCTTTTTTTTTATATAACAGAAAAAGAAGTACCATACCAACAAATTTGTATAAAATGTTTGTATTTTTGTATGGTATACTCGTACTCACTTCCATTTAGTTATAATTCGTTAGTTGGGTTCCATTTAGTATAAATTATACCGTATTAGCGTTATTGTGGCCTCTGGGAGAGCAAATTTAAAAATGGGATCTTATTTCCATATAAATTTTGTCTTTTGTATACTGTATAGGGATCTTATTTTGCTATATGAATAAACTGTTATTATGTTATTGTGTTATTTTTAAAAAAATATTCAAAATTTTGTATCTAAATTGGTAAAATTTACAAAAAATACAAAAACATTTTCATCAATAATTTTCAATTTAAAAAAAACAATGTTTTATTATCCGACGTAGAAGTAGAGTTTATTATCCTATTCTACTTCTATCAAGTTCTATTGATTGAACAGTGAACCTGAACAGTGAAGTGAACAGTGAACACTTAACACTGAAAATAAAATAATATTTTTGGAATGGAGCATGCAGAACATACAGAATACAGATACAGCAAATAATAAAAAAAAAAAACAAAAAAAAAAACAAAAATAATTTTTTTTGAGTGAAGTGAGTTACGCACACAATAATGACAAAAATAAAAGGTAGAAGCAATAAAGTAGTATAATGTATAATATTATACAATACAAATATGCTGATACACATGTGTATTATTATGTATAATTTTAAGTAATAAGAATAACCTTTGAGTGAATTATGTTTTTTTTTGTGTTAAATGCTGTTTGCCTTTTGGTTATTATACCATATTAAACTATTGATTAAATTTATATTAGTCCTTATTATTATAAATCAAAAAAATTGTTTGTTTTATTTATATTATTATTATTATTTATTATTTTTCCTTATTATTTGCGAAGAAGACTAACATTAAATTAAAAAAATATAGTTCATGCAATCAATTTTTCCTGCAAAGGTTCAGCATGGTAGACAGGGGTTAAAAAAAGTACCAAACCAATTTGTATATATATGCATTTGTATACATATGCAATTTGTATATGTGTTGGAGCGTTCCGTCGAACTTACAAACATCCAGATAAATGCAGAATAATATATATATAATAATATTTATTCTTATAATGACTCAATAGCCTGTGACAAACAATATTTTGAGCTTGAACTTGTTGAATCGTCTAAATATCTGGGTATTGTTCTAGATAATAGATTAAACTGGTCTAATCATTCACGTAATTTGAAGAATTATTTTACTAAGGTTGCAAGATATATGTACCATCTAAGTCTGTATTGTTCAACTAAAGTTTTGAGAATGGTTTACTATGCTCTTTTTAACTCAAAACTTCAGTATGATATCACCTGTTGGGGAGGTGCTTATTTCAATAAAATTTCCCCACTTCTTGTTTCACAAAAGCATGTAGTAAGGATTATTCTCAAGAAAAATCGACTTACTCCTAGCTTCCCTTTATTTGTTAACTTTGGAATTTTACCCCTTCGCCATTTATATTTTTATAAGTCTTTGAAAGTATTTTTTATTAGGTCGGGCTATTCAAATCAGCGATTTGTATTAAGTTATAACCTTCGAATCAATAACAGGAATTTAGTATTGTTACCTAGAGCTCATACCGTTCATTTTCAACATTTCTATACTTCTTTGGCTCCCAGAATTTTTAACAGCCTCCCTGAAAGTTTAAAATTGGAACGTTGCTTTTCATCCTTTTCTAAAAACCTTAAAAATTGGTTATTTCAATTTGAAAATTCTCGAATTGAATTATTTATTAACTAAATTTTAATTTCTCTCAGACTTCTAACTTCTTGCTAACTTTTTTCTTTCAATTTTTAGTTCATTAATTTATTTGTTAAATTTAATTTTTTTGTATTTTCAAAATTTAGAATCTGAAATATTTTTGTTACTTTAAAAAAAAAAAAAAATTTTATTGTTGTGAAACTTGAATATAATTAATTATGTTTTAATTTTTTTTTTAAAGATTATTGGAACTGTATATAAGGTTATTTAACTCTTGCTTATTTGTAGCAACTGAATGATCTCAACTTATTTCTAATACTTTGCATATTTGATTCTTATCTTCTATACTTATAAAAGGGAAAGTTTGTTTGTTTGTTTGTTTGTTTGTTTATTTGTTTGTTTGTTTGTTTGTTTGTTTGTTCGCTATACACGCCCACAGTTTTAAAGATAGAGTTCTAAAATTTTGCACAGTTATTCATGGTACCGGTATGCAAATAACGCGGCACTTTACAGAGCCATCAGATGACAGGTTCGGGTTGCTGCCGTACAACTCTTACCAAGACTCAGGAATATTTTAAAAACCATGTGTGTGACAGATATGAAAATTTTCATTTAGATTCTCTTTCACAAATAAAGAAAATCGACTGTTACCGATTTCGAAAATTTGGACTGGTTCGGGTTGCTGCCGTACAACTCCTAGCACGTACGTTTCAGGAATATTTGAAAAACCAATTGTGTTACAGGCATGAAAACTTACACTTAGATACTCTTTCACAAATAAAGAAATTCGACTGTTACCGATTTCGAAAATTTGGACTGGTTCGGGTTGCTGTCGTACAACTCCTAGCACGTACGTTTCAGGAATATTTTAAAAACCAATTGTGTTACAGGCATGAAAACTTACACTTAGATACTCTTTCACAAATAAAGAAATTCGACTGTTACCGATTTTGAAAATTTGGACTGGTTCGGGTTGCTGTCGTACAACTCCTAGCACGTACGTTTCAGGAATATTTCAAAAACCAATTGTGTTACAGGCATGAAAAGTTACACTTAGATACTTTTTCACAAATATAGAAATTCGACTGTTACCGATTTCAAAAATTTGGACTGGTTCGGGTTACTGCCGTACAGCTCTTAGCACGTACGTTTCAGGAATATTTCAAAAACCAATTGTGTTACAGGCATGAAAAGTTACACTTAGATACTTTTTCACAAATACAGAAATTCGACTGTTACCGATTTCAAAAATTTGGACTGGTTCGGGTTGTTGCCGTACAGCTCCTATCACGTACGTTTCAGGAATATTTCAAAAACCAATTGTGTTACAGGCATGAAAAGTTACACTTAGATACTTTTTCACAAATACAGAAATTCGACTGTTACCGATTTCAAAAATTTGGACTGGTTCGGGTTGTTGCCGTACAGCTCCTATCACGTACGTTTCAGGAATATTTCAAAAACCAATTGTGTTACAGGCATGAAAAGTTACACTTAGATACTTTTTCACAAATATAGAAATTCGACTGTTACCGATTTCAAAAATTTGGACTGGTTCGGGTTGCTGCCGTACAACTCTTAGCATGTATGTCTCAGGAATAAAAACCAATAGTGTTACAGGCATGAAAATTTACACTTACATACTCTATCAGAAATGTTTCAAAAAAAAAATTGTGTTGCAGACTTGAAAATTTATTCATAGGTATTCTATGAAAAATAAAAAAACATGTATTGTCCTGAAAAAGTATTTTCGAATTTAGGAATCAGTATAAAATTTTTACATGACTATGTGTAGTGGCTATGTAAATTAGCCACAAAAATGTGACGATTATTCGATATTAATCAGAAAATACTGCAGAGTGTTCCAGGGGGTCCATGTGTACAAATCGATAGATACAGTTATCGATGAAAATGAAGTTGCTCCTCCTCATCAAATGGAATTAAAAGTAGTAGCTTCAATATTGCTTCTACGAAACTTGAAGAAGCCAAAACTACGGTACTAGATTAAGAATAAGAACTTGGCATCCTAATTTCATTTAAGTACAAATTCCAATTGATTGTGGAAAAAACGAACATTTCTTTATTTCAAGAATACCTCAACAGCAAGGAGCGTATTTGCTTATACTTCATCAGAAAAGACCACCAAAATATTGTTTACAAAGAAATAATTATAATATAAGTATAGCTTAAGTTGGAGTACTGTTGATATTTTTTTATCGTAGTGAAAAAAAATATTAGAATATTTTTGATATACCAATTTTTTTCAATTCGATTCATAAATAAAACTTCATTGAAATAAATTCGATTCATTTTGTGGTCGACCCGGACAACGTCGGGTAACTTTGTTAGTATTTAATAAAAATAAAAATTTTGGTTGAGTGTAATTAAATAACCCGTTTAAATAATTAATTTATTAGTATGTATATTTCGAATGATTTTCTTGGAATCTAATAATTTGTTTAATTTATTAATTATAAGTACTACATTATGTAAATAATATTTGAAATAAATGGATTATTTTAAAATAAAAATAAAAAAATAAGTTTCCATAGGATCAATTATGGGCAATTATGAGCCAATTCATAGAATATTACTAATTGGTAATAAACACATAAACTATATTGACTTCACACTTTCGAAACAGACTCAAAAACTTAAATTATATAAGTCATCTGTAGTAATAATTAAAATATGTATGCAATTTATTTCAATGTATTTTAACTAGTTCTAAGTTAGATATAATTTTAATTTGTAAATTGAAGGTATTATGTTGTATTATAAATAAAACAAAAAAAAAAATAATAATAATAATGGTAATGAAGTTTTAGCTAAACTAAATAAAAAAAATTAACAAAATCTTTAATTTTTAACAACAATATTAGTTCAGTGATTTAGCAAGAACAAGAGAAGAAAAATTCAGCATTCAATAATTTATTTATTTATTTATTTATTTCACTTCAATCTACAGGAATAACCTTACAGATTTTGCTTACAAACAATACTTATTATTATTAATATAGTAAAATACAAATCAAATTTTGACATTTCAGGATAAAAAAAATATGGGTGATTTTCCTTTTAAAAATTTGTCTGCTATAATGAAAATCCATTATAGAATGGCATTTATTATTATTATATAATCTTTGTGAATTAACGATGGGCTCCGAAAATCCACAGTTTGTTCTATGAGAATCTAAGTAACGAAAATTCATATCATAAAAATAGTATAGAACGGTACATAGATATTTATATAATGACATGAAAATTTATAAAAAAGTTGTTAATTTAGAGGATGCATTAGCGTTACAAGTTGATCTGAACCGTTTCTATAGTTGGTGATCGTATAATAATCTGCAGCTTAATGTCAATAAATGTGCTTATATTACTTTTACACGACGATTATGCCCAATTTCTTATGTATATTCTTTTAATAGCCAAAGTATTCCAAAGGTTACATCAATTAAAGACCTAGGAATACTCTTCGATACTAAACTTTCATTCCATCTTCATTATTCAGATATTTTAAACAAAGCTAATTCTATGCTCGGTTTTATTAAACGTTGGGCTAGAGAATTTGAAGATCCGTATGTATTAAAATCCCTCTATACCTGCTTGGTTAGACCTAATTTAGAATATGCTAGTCAGGTTTGGTGTCCATTTTATGGTGTTCACATAGACAGAATTGAATCGGTTCAAAGAAAATTCCTTAGATATGCTTTACGTCTTCTTCCTTGGGAAGATCCTTTAAGATTACCTCCTTATGAAGATCGACTAAATTTAATTCATCTTAATACCCTTGAAAAACGGCGTAAAGTTGCTGACATTGTATTTCTAATTGAGTTAAGTAAAGACAACATTTCGTCTCCCCAATTGTTTGCTAAACTTAATTATTGTTCTCATTCTAGACTAAGAACTGCTAATATGTTTAATTTGCAGTACCATCGGACTAATTATGGTAAATATGAACCAATTAATAGGATGATGTCTCTTTGTAATGCATACAAGCCCCATATTAACTTTTCCCTAACTAAACAATCATTAAAAAATAATCTGTATTTGTGTAACTAATTTTTTTTGATTAATCTTTGACCTGTCTTCTTAATTGAAGTTTTTTCATTTTTATTTTTTAATTATTGTTAAATATAAGATTATGTTTTCTTTTTTAATTTTGTTATAATATAAAAATTTTGTTATTTTTTTTTTTTTTTTTATTAATTCTTTTTTGAATGTTTAATTTTTAGTTTATAAATTTAATTTAAGTATGATTTATTGTAACTTGCTTGAATTAAGCTCGAAATAAATAAATAAATTTAAAATAAAAGGACAGTTTAATTTAGCTGACAAAATGTCATACGAGAACATTACAGCGGCCACATTTTGCCTAGCTTCAAGTATTGAAATATCTATGATTTGGCATTTAGCTAGATAACTCGTTGCATAGGGTTGCCAATTGAACTTACGAAGACAGAATTTGATCATATTCTTTTGAACCGATTCAATTCTTTTTATATGCCTAAAATAATATATACGTACAAGTGCAAATTCGAGATTTTTATATTTAATTATAATAATCTTCTAACATTAGTACTTTCATTTTTTTTTTTTAAATTATTTACCAATAAATTTTTTATATTTTCCGGTAGCTCATTATATCTCCAAATGCTAGTGTTTATTACAGGACTCAGCTCATTTAGATTTCTGTCGATATAAAAAACGCATTTGATTAGCTGTTCTGGTATTATGTTGATAAACATCATTGTTGAAAGCTAATTGTGTGTTTGATTTTATATTATACTGAATCAATCATTATCTTACTGATTCAAATGCTTTTGTAAGGTCAAAAACTACCATATATATAACATGTTTGCCTTTGCCAATTTCATTCCGCGCAAGTGTTATAACATCAAATAATGTAGTAAAAGTGTTTGAATTTTTTGTAAAACCATATTGTATATTGATTTCAATTATTTTGCTAAAAACTGAAATTGTTGAAATAGGCCTGAAGTTATTAGCATCTGCTTTGTGTATCCAGATTTTTTATATATTGGAACGACTTTGTTTGGTTTTAGTGCATCATGCTCTGCTAAATAGATTAATTAATTAAATACTTACGAGGAACTTTTCTACCAATGTATCACTATACCTTTACAATTTCAAATTGGGACTAAACAATTTCAAAATGGGAATAAAAAATAAATAAGTTATTCCAGTTAATTATATATATATTATTCTGCATTTATCTGGATGTTTGTAAGTTCGACGGAACGCTCCAACACATATACAAATAACGCTTTGGTGCTTTTTTTAACCCCTGTCTACCATGCTGAACCTTTGCAGGAAAAATTGATTGCATGAACTATATTTTTTTAATTTAATGTTAGTCTTCTTCGCAAATAATAACGAAAAATAAAAAAGAATAATAATAATATAATAAAACAAACAATTTTTTTGATTTATAATAATAAGGACTAATAGAAAAATTTAATCAATAGTTTAATATGATATAATAACCAAAAGGCAAACAGCATTTAACACAAAAAAAAACATAATTCACTCAAAGGTTATTCTTATTACTTAAAATTATACACAATAATATACATGTGTATCAGCATATTTGTATTGTATAATATTATACATTATACTACTTTATTGCTTCTACCTTTTATTTTTGTCATTATTGTGTGCGTAACTCACTTCACTCAAAAAAAATTTTTTTTTGTTTTTTTTTATTATTTGCTGTATCTGTATTCTGTATGTTCTGCATGCTCCATTCCAAAAATATTATTTTATTTTCAGTGTTAAGTGTTCAATGTTCCCTTACTGTTCAGGTTCACTGTTCAATCAATAGAACTTGATAGAAGTAGTGTAGGATAATTAACTCTACTTCTACGTCGGATAATAAAACATTGTTTTTTTTTAAATTGAAAATTATTGATGAAAATGTTTTTGTATTTTTTGTAAATTTTACCAATTTAGATACAAAATTTTGAATATTTTTTTAAAAATAACACAATAATATAATAACAGTTTATTCATATAGCAAAATAAGATCCCTATACAGTATACAAAAGACAAAATTTATATGAAAATAAGATCCCATTTTTAAATTTGCTCTCCCAGAGGCCACAATAACGGTAATACGGTATAATTTATACTAAATGGAACCCAACTAACGAATTATAACTAAATGGAAGTGAGTACGAGTATACCATACAAAAATACAAACATTTTATACAAATTTGTTGGTATGGTACTTCTTTTTCTGTTATATAAAAAAAAAAAAGATTAGTGTTAGGCCAATATAAACATAAATAAAAATAAATAAAAAGTGATATAAAGATAAGTACTGTAATTTCGGAATAAAGAATCTAATGGAAGAAAAAAAGAAACTAGGATTTATTTTGCTTCGGGTTACAAAGCTAGTTTAAAATATATTTATTAAAAATTTATTAATAAAATTATGAATTAAAAAGTTATATGATCGAGTCCGCTATAAGTTTTTCAATATGAGCGACGTGCCGATTACAATTAGGAACAGTAATCTTCGTAGTTATATTTTATTTGAAATTGTGATAATATTGTTGAATAAAATATTTATTTCCATTTTGAAATTGTTTAATTGTTCCAGTCCCAATTTGTAATTGTAACAGTCCTAGTTTGAAATTGGTTAGTCCCAATTTGAAGTTGTTTAGTCACAATTTGAAGTTGTAAAGGTATAGGTGAGTGGAATAAAGTCACATGAAATAAAGTTAATTTTTAGAACAAACAATTTTTTTAAGCATTCTATATTTTACTACTTTGGAAATAAAAAATAAGTAGAAAATTGAGAGTATAACAGAATTCTATTTTATTTCCAAAAAATTCGTTAAAAAAATATATTATAATAAACTTTATTACCAAGAACTATAAAATATACGTCAGATTTGTAAAGTATCTTAATTCTGTATATCTAAATCAAAATAAAATATAATTAGGGAAATTCAACATTTTCCATTCAACCTTCAAATATTATGGTTTGTTTAATAAAATTTATTCATATTTTGCGGTGGTAATGCTCATACGAAAATTTATTATGGTATTAAAGATGCCGCTAAAGTTCTTGAAAACCTCGAATAGGTTCCTAAGTTACCTCTAAATGTTGAAATGCTTTTAATTTTCAAATATACTATTTATTCATAACCTAATCGTTCAACTTTTATTTAAAAATTCACATCAGTTAAAGATTCAAAAAGACCAAATAAAATAAACCTTTGCATTAATTCAATTATCCACTAGGGAAGTTCATAATAAATAAAATTATTGTTTGTTTATATCTTTGACAATTTTTTTTAATAAAAAAAAAACAATATTTTCTCTTTGTAGATAACTCTGTTATATTTTATAATATTAATTAAGTTCAATTTCCTTAAATTTTCTTTAAATGATTAAAAATAGAAAAAAAAATATACTCTACTAAACAAACAAATTTATGTTATACTTGTTAGAGCTAAACCTTCAACTTAATTACTGCCTTTGTTTTTCTTGTTTTATTTTTTTCTAAACTATATTTTTTTTCTTTTTTTTTTTTTAAGTAGCAAGCTGTTAAGTCCTTAAAGTACTGAAATAATTCTCTCTATAAGCTTTATTTCAATTTTTAATTATTCTATCGCACTGCTTGGAAATAATTTTCATAAAAGTTTTTTGTTTTATATTTTTTTCTTTTTTTGTTCTCAAAAAATATATATATATATATATTTCCAAATCATTTCAAAAGGATAAAAGAAAACAATTCTAAATGACTGCATGGAATGGAATGGAGAGGTGAAAATTAGTTTATTACTTATTTCCCAAAAAGGATATCATATAATAATGAAGGATTCAGTTTTTCATTTTAATGCAAAGTAACTGCACTGAAAACTACAATCAAATGAAGTAAATATTGTTTTTGTAAATACAGTAACAATTTTCTCACAGTACTATGCAAATAACTGTGCATATAAAGAGTTTATTGATAGTGTTATGTAGTGGGTTTTGCAATAAAAAATAAATTTTTCTATATAAGTAAAAAATTTCTCCCTATTCACAGTAACTTTGAAAAACTATATTTTTGCATATGGATGCAAATATTTGAATTTACGAAAACAAAAAGGAAAAAAATGTTTTTGATTCTTTCAATGATTTTTATTTTCGAAGCTCAACAAAATAAATTACTTAATATTCTAATTTTGTCCATTTGACAGTTTTTTTTTGTTTCCTTTCAACTTGAACTCAGAATGAATTTAATGAAAAGGAAATGAAATTTTTATTATGAAATGAAAATTGATTAAACAAATCAAAATGAGGTTTGATTAGTATTAATACAATATTTTAAGAAATTTTAATATTATATATACACCTGCTGGACTGCCAAAAATTTTACAGATTTTCGAAAAATTTTGTTCTAAAGGAACTTGAGCCACTCCTAAGAAAAAATAGACTAGTACCAATACAAAATTATGCTACAACAGAACCAGTTCATCGAGTATTCAACAGATTACAAAAAGAGGTTTGGAAATTAAGGAATACTATTCAACAGTGTTTTTTGAAATTTGCCAGGTCTTTGTTAAGATATTGCACCCCCAAACTTTTATTTAATATCAAGAAAGTGTTACCTATGTTACCATATTCATATCACCAAGTTTTGAAATGATATTTAGAAGAAAGACACCTAATAATATAACTTGAAAAAGACCAGCTCAATTGAAAACAATGGAATTTGGAGTTCCACATGGAACTGTTTTGCACTAGATTCTACTAGACTCTACTATATATATGTTATTATATGATATTACATGACGCATATGCTAGCATCAGGAAATACACCATGGTTGAAATATTCACTTATGATACAGCGATTATGGCTATACCCATGAAGATCCTAATAATATCTATAATACAGAGTTTGTACACAGTTCGAGGATTGACTCTAGAAATGGAGAATTAAAGTGAATACTGAAAAATCATTTAAATGCAATTAAACAAAATATCTGGACGTACACCTGGACCAATAGACTTACTTGTTTAAAACAAATAAAAGCAAAAGACAAAAGGAACTTGCCATCAAATTGAAAGCTCTATCATGGCTTATGGAACTCAAATGCTAACTCATTCCCAATTTAATCCCAATACTACAATTATAAACCACGCTGCTTATGTATAAAACAAATTATATTTATAGGGCTCAGTTTCAGTGTTTAACATCATTCAAATCCAGTGATTCCTGTCAAAAGCTTTATAAATGGTATTACTTGTTGCTTGGTGTATCACTGTTTTTTTTTGTGTTCTTTTATTTATTTTATTGTATTTCATACTATTAAAATAAATAACAATAGTACTAACAATACTAACAATAATATTTCCTCCGATCGAAGGATGCTTACAGTAAAAGAGGAAAGTAAAATTTTTCATATCAAATACAGTCAGAGACTGTATAATAATTTGAAAATTTCTTGCCAAAAAATTATTGGATAGCTGAAAAGGTTCTTTTTAAAAAGTTCCAAATTGTATAACGAAGCGTTTTTATCGGAATGGAAAATATGAGATGACAATAAATAAATTTCTGAAACCAGTTTTGGTTCAATATAGTTTGAATGAGCATTGAATAGTTATTTAAATGATAAAAATTTCAAGGCAATAAAGGTTTGCAAAGAACTAGTCCATCATCCAAAATTATTAGATCCAGCTCTTAAGCTCGGAAAAATGTCCTATTAATTAAAATCAATCCTAAATACCTAATGTTGTGAATATCATAATTTAAATTAAATTATATTTATTTATTCCATTTCAATCTACAGGAATAACATTACCGGAATAAGTTTACAAACTAAAATTTAAAGGTAATAATTATTAATTTATAGCAAAATGCAATTCAAATTTAGACATTTTATTTTTTTTTTATTTTTTTTCAAAAGATAGGAAGTAATCCGTGTGTGCGTCTTGATAGTGTAGAAATTGAACCCACTAAAGCCCATCTATCTGTTTCCGTTATAACCAATCAACGTTAGATCGACTAGTAACTTTTTTTTCGTAAATTTTTCGATCGCATGTTTAGGAAATTATTATAGTGATAGTTTCCGTGGAGGATCGCTATCATGTATAATAATTACAGTGTAGGAACTTTATCACTATGATATTTCCCGTGAAGCAGATAGCTACAGCAATAGTTCCGCGTAGGAAGATTATTTAAATTTTTTCGCAAAAGAAAATTATTGAACATCTTATGATGAAAAAAATGGGTTAGTCCCCAAATCCATAAAAAAGAAAATCCATCATGACTTTTATTACAAAATCAATCCTTGTTATTGCTTTTATTCATATTACTTTATTATGTAGGTAACAGCAAGTTTTTACTACATATTTTTACTATAATGTTTTCTTTCGAGTAATCAAATTTCTGGCTTATCAACAGAAGCGCATCGAAATTTCGCTAACCGAAATCCCATTCACATCATTTGCAATGATTTTGGTAAAATATTCTTCCATAATATTTCTCTAAACCATTTTTGTATGCGTAGTCGTTGTTGGATAAAAAAAGAGGATATGTCCTTTTTTCAGGATTAATTTTGCTAAAATTTTATGGATTTTTTTTTGTGGATTTGTATTTCTGGATTTCGTTTTATAGATTTACTCACTAACCCAAGAAAAATATGGTGATTTTCAGTGATTGCAATCCAAGATCAGCTGCAGGTATGTAAAAATCATATAGCATTTCTATGGACTCCGAGACATGCCAATATTACCGGTAATGAAGAAGCAGACAGACTGGCAAAGGAAGCACTTTTAGAGCCACTTTCCGAACAACAAAGCCGGTACTACAGGGATTATAAAGAGATATGTGATAGAACTTTATGGGACATACACAACACAAATTGGGAAAATGAACCCTTCACCAACAAACTAAGGCACATTAAAAGAAATGTATCCAGATGGAATAGTTTAGACCAGGCCAGTAGGAAAATCGCTGTTGTTCTGACTACAACATGTCACTGTGTTCCAGATACCCCAATCAATATACAGCACATATTTGAGGCTTGCCCTTTACACGCTGATGTAAGAGCCAGGCTTGGAATCACGGGACTTGATATACTCACACAGGATACTATAGAAGCAACAACTAATATCATGGCATTCCTTAGAGAAACTGACATTTTCATTAAAATATAATAAAATTCAATAAAAACCAATAAAAAAATTTATAAATTTTTCTAATATAATATAAACTAGGCTAAAATCAAAATTATAAACTTAAAGAGGAAAAAAAAAAAACTGAATTTGAAATTGCAATACAAAAAAAAGAAACAAAAAAGTAAATCAAAAATCTAAATTTAAAATAACATTATGTTAAAATAATAATGAAATAAACTTAAGATATTTATGTAAAAAACTTTAAAGAATGAGGGCTTGGCAAAACCCACGTGGTTGATAAGCCCATAATAAAGATCTTATAAATAAATAAATAAATAAATATGGTGATTTTCCATTTAAAATTTTGTCTGCCATAACTAAACCCTGTTATAGAAGAGCATTATTACTGTATAATCTTCGTGAGTTAACGATGGGCTCCGAAAATCCACAGTTTGTTCTATGAGAATCTAAGTAACGAAAATTCATATCATAAAAATACTATAGAACGGTACATAAATGTTATATGAATTTAAAATACAAGGACAGTTTATTTTAACTGGCAAAACGTCATACGAAAACATTACAGCGGTCACATTTTGCCTAGCTTCAAGTGTTGAAATTTCTATAATTCGGTTTTTTTTTTGTTCTCCGTACTCCTCTTGATATTCCACTTCACATTTCCATCGTACTCGATTTCTAGCTGCTACTTTCACTTGTATTTCCGAGGCAATGTCTAATTTCATTTTTAATCTGTTTGTACTGTCTAAGTAGGGGATTGGCCTACTGTTGAAGACTACTTTGATAACTTTATCTGCGCCTACATGGTAAGACGACGACATATTTTTCTGCAAGTTGTTGCTGCGATTCTATTCATCTTTGACGTTAAGATGCCTGACGTTACTATGTTTACTGGGTACGTCATGTCACATACTTTTTGTCAGATGTTGACAATTGTGTAATTATTATTAGTGTTTCTCCAATATTATTTATTGTGTTATTTGGTTATTGTGTTGTATGAGATATATGAGTATTAGATATAGATATTGATATAGGTAATATTTTTTAGTTATATAAAGTATTAATTATATTAATTATTTTTATTGATTATTAATTTTTATATATAATATTTTTGCTATTTTTTTTTAGTTATGTTTTATACCCCCTACGGGAATCGAACCCGTGACCACATCGTAATTCAAATACATTTCTGTGCTCTAACCGATTAGGCCACGGAAGAGATAATTTGGTATTAATTTAGCTAAATAACTCGTTGTATATGGTTGCGATTTGAACTTACTAAGACAGAATTTGATCATATTCTTCTGAACTGATTCAATCCTTTTTATATGCTTAGCTTAAAACGGCATCTATATAGGAGAGTCATATTCAAGATTAGGATGAACAAGAGAAGTATGATAATGATTTAAATGTATAACGATCGGTAAAGTTTAGAGAATTTGTTTAATAAAACCTAACATAGAGAAAGCTTTTGCTGTTAAAAAAACCAATTTGAAAATTTAATGTCAATTTGCTGTCAATTTCCTGTTCTATAACAGAATCATGAAATTTGTAATAATTATATTGAATGAAATTTTTGTCTCTATAAAAGAACATTCACTTGCATGTTTTGATGTTTAAATTAAAAACATTTTCAATGGAATTAAATATATCTAAATCTTATTGTAAGGCTAGGCAATCATCATTTGATCTGATGATAGAAAATAAATTGGTGTCATCAAACAGAGTTGAATTTTTAATTTTACAATCAACATCATTCATGTAAAGCATAAATAATAGTTTAATAGCAAAAATGAATACCTTGCGACAAACTAGTGGTGTCTTTAAATATGTACGATTTGTTAATTGAAATCGTAACGGTAAGTCTACGGCCAAATAAGTAGGAATGTAACCATATACGCATTTTCTCATGAATTCCTGGTAACGCAATTTTAAATCGTAGCTTAGATAGTGGTTTACTTTATCAAATGACTTTGATATGTCTGTGAAAATGCGATCAACTCGATAACCTTTATTCAACTAAATTAATTGTTTTATGTTGAAAAATATATAGATAAGTAGTTGTAGATCTACCTTGAATGATGAACCATATTGATTTGCAGATATATTTTCCTTGATTAAAAAATAAATTTTGTCTGTGACAAGCTGCGACAAAAAGTTTGGGGATTGCATATTGTTTAGTTATAGGTCGATAATTTTCAGTTAAACTTCTTGATCCAGATTTAACAATAGGTACAATATTAGAGTATATCCAATCATTTAGAAAAGCACCATCATTTAACGATCTATTAAACATTTTAGAAAGTGGTTCAGTTATGCTTAAGATACATTTTCTTTTTAAATTAAATTTAAGATACCATCTGGACCGGCCTATAGTGCCATAATACTAGTTAATATCTGAATTGAAAATAATTGCAATTCTTTGAGTGAGCTTGAACAAAAATTGAGTTAAGTCTCTATTCAAACAAATAAACTTCATGTAATGAAAAAATACTAGTTTTCAAAAATATCCTGTTCTGATGATGGCTTCCAAAAATTTCCTACATATTATATATATCAATATTTTATTAACTAATATTTCAATGCAATGAGTTAAAAAATGGCACGTGTTGAAAATTTTAAAAATTACCATAACCGTATTTTAAAAGTTTAAAATAAATTTTTAATAATAATGTCAAAACTATTTTCATCTATTACACTTAGATGGATGCTCCAGAGAGAATTTTAGAAAAGAATTTTAATGAAAATTTAACCGAATTTGAATTATAATAAAATTTCTAAAAACTTTCATACTTACCAAAAATATTGTAATTTAATTTGTTTTCTTCCACATATTTTCGAAAATAATTTTCTGTTATGTCGCGAACTGTAACAATTCTGTTATTTAAATATATTTTGCATTTTTCATTGTGGGAGTTTTGTTGCATAGTTGAGGGGAAATTAAATTTTGTAGTATAATAAAAAAAAAAAATACATTTTCTTTTGTTCATAGAACATTTCGGTTATAGTAAGGAAAATTTCAGGATGTATACAAAATTTTGTTTTTCAAAATCTTGTGCTTCTAAGGTTTTTGGTTTTTAGAATAATATATTTTAAGTTATCTTGTACATAAGTTGCATCTAATCAGCGTCTGAGAATAGAAATTAAGTTGGTAAAAATTTCTGAAAATCGTGTATGCCACTTTTAATATTTTAACAACTAGAAAAAATGTTACTAACTTTCAACCTTTTATTTTTTTTCTCTTAATTTTATTTTGAATGTTTCTAAATAATAATCATATTTGAATAAATTGAATCTTTCTAAGCAAAAATGACAATAATTTATAACGATTATTATCTTTATGGGTTATTCAAATCTTTACAATCTAAAAAGTTGGAAGACCTAGTCCATTGATTTTACATCTTCATATTCCAATGTTCTACCTTACATGATAGCTAGTGATTTTTTTTAACCGGCTACTTACAGGAATGTTTTACAATCCTATTGTTAAAGGACTAGTGTGTTGGACCAGTCTAGTTTCATATCTGTTTTTATATTTTTCAAGTTGTTCTTTGACCTTTGGTTACTGGTATATTCAAATCTTTATGTATATTAATATTTCTGAGATAGCAGAAGGTGCATGGTTTTTGATGCGTAAAATTTTTAATTGCATTATTTGAATTGTTCCGATATTACTATAAGAAACTGTTCTGCATAACTCGTCACCCATAGGGCAAGATTGGTTGTAGAATGTTTTTGTATTCCAAATCTAGTATGTAGAGTATTTCCCAACAAGCCAATTAATTTCGCAATAAAAATAAATCATACATTGATGTTAAATTGTCATTTTGATACTGTTGCTGACAGTTCAGGTGCTAGTGATGATGGTGCAATGTGTTGTGTAATGTTAGAAATTATTCGTGTATTATTCAGATCATCTATAGTTAATAAACATAGTATGTTATTTAATGGGGCAGAAAAAACGCCTTTACAAGGATCACATGGTCTTATCATACAGCATAAATGGTTTAAAGATGTAAAGGCTTTCATTAACTTAGAATCAGTTGGATCTGGGGGTAAAGAAGTTCTTTTTCAAGCTAGTGCAAACCATCCTTGGTTAATCAAAATGTATTCAAAAGCTGTACTTCATCCAAATACTCAAGCGGCTGCTGAAGAAATTTTTCAATCTGGTTTAATTCCGTCTGAGTATTCAGAGATTTTGGAAACATTTCTGGATTGGATTTTGCACAATATGCTTGGTAAGCTCAAATGTTGTGGGTTAATTTATTGCAAATGATTTGGATGTAAATGGTCATTCGATGACATGGTACTCAAATACATTTTTGGCTGTAAATACTAAATAAAAGACTCTTGTTAATTTCACAAATTTATTTTATTCCGACATATGTTTCGACTTTTCGGTCATAATCATGGATTATAAATGGATTTCCAATAATCCATAATTCATTCCATAATCCATTTATGATCCATGATTATGACCGAAAGGTCGAAACACGTGTCGGAATAAAATAAATTTGTAAAATTAACAAGAATCTTTTATTTTTTAAAAATGGACAAATATTTGTTGTGTTATGGACGACGTATTTTTAAACTGCTGTTATGGAAGTTTTGATTGCAATAGCTGGTAGATAAGGAGGCCTTAAAAATCTGGATTTTTAATTGAAATTATATTTACTGTTCTCTTACATTTTTTGTAAGAGAACAGTAAATGAGCTATAATTATATGAGTTATAAATAAACCCGTTAGTGATACCATTAAGACGATATTCAAATTTATTTATAACGTTATTAGTTGTTTATACTTTTACTCGTTGTTATATACTTAGCGTTACACATTATGGGTTCCCATATCGTGTGATGAATCAAATGTCTCCATTTTATTGCACATATTGTTCGAAATTTGTATGACAAAGAAGGAAACATCCGTTATACAGATTTTGGTTTTTGGTTTAGAGAATTTGATAGAAATGCTAAAAAACAAAAAATGTTAAGTTTTATTGGCTTAAGTTTTATTTGCTCTTCACGGTGATTTGCTTCTTCCAAATTAGTCTTTTCTAACCTGTTCTAGTATCTACGTGTACTCCCAGGTATTTTGCTACCTTGCGGAATAGTTATCCCATTTCCTTTTTTCAACAAAAATTATGTATGACTATAATTATTATGACAATAATGTTTTGATAAATTATATTTTATTAAATAATATTACACTTGAAGGAGAGGATTTATTGGATTGGGACCTATGTCTTTAAGTAAAAACCACCGAACCATAAAATATTTTTATATAAAGAATATGTAAAGAGGATGTTTCTGCACCACGGTATTATTTTTCACACGTGAGTAGGTGAAGTCATGTTGGGCAAGAGTTGTTCTAATCATTCTAACGCAAACAATAATACCTGAAATAAGAGATCTGGTGTTGAACTATTTGACTGGAAATAAAAAATTGGAATCGTATCAAAATTATGTATTACAAAATTTTGAAATTACAATTTTAATTTATTTTAAATTTCAATTTTGAACGCTTCTGAGATCGGAAATACGAAACTAAGATCAAATGCAAAAACAACATGTACTTTGACAATGCGGCTCTTCTGAGGAAGATGTTATATCAGCGTAGGACATAATGACCATATCCTAAGGATAGTTGGAATTGCTAGCTTTCCAAAAATATATATCTTTAGTGGCGTATCTTATCCTTTAAGGACGAAAAGGACATTTGAAATGATTCCTTTTGTTTTGATGTATTTGTTTAAGAACCGTTATGTCTGTTGATCTATTAAATATATATGTATATTCAGTTATATATTCTAGAGATAACGGTCTTGAGCATACTTTAACATTTATTTGATAATGATTGGTGCTGCCGCTTTGGAGATATTGTAGTTCAAAGAACAAAAATTTTGGAAAAAAAATCAATCTTTATTTTCTTTCATGAAAAACGGTAAACCTCATGATGCATGTTACCATAAAACCTCCCCAATATTATACTGCTAGAAAGGTCGCTCTTTTCTATTACTCATAGGTACATACTTTATGTCTATGTCAAATAGTTTAGAAGATATAAGCACTTATATTAAAAAAAACCGTTTTTTTTTACCCTTTTTCGATATAAAATAAGGAATTTACTTTTTACGTAATAACCATCTTCTGAAGTATATTATATTTAATTGATCAACAGACATAACGGTTTTTATACAAAAACATCAAAATAACAGGGATACTTTCAAATGTCCTATTCGTCCTTAGAGGATAAGATGCGAGTATAAAGATATATATTTTTGGAAAACTAGTAATTCCTATCCTTATGATATGGTCATTCGGTCCTACGCCGATACAACATCTCCCTCAGAATCCCCGACAATGGTGAGTAAAATATTTTTGTCTCAATTGTATTGTAAGTGATTGTTGCAATTATCTTAATTTCGTATTTGAAATGATTGTCGCAATATTTTAACAATAAATTTATATTAAATGTTTCAAGCTTTATTTTATATTTATTTAATATGATCCAGACCATTAATTTGATAATTTCTACATAAAATTGACTTCATATATCTAAAAAATTTTTTGATTAAAATTCATAAAATGGAAATTAAGTGTAGATGACCATTTCAATTAGACTGATTTTTGTTAACAATTGATTGTACTACAAAAATTGTCTTTTAAGATTGACTTAAATCAACCAACCTTCTTACCCAATTAAACTGCAAATGCATTTGATCTTAGTTTGACATTTCCGATTACATCTTGACTTTGCAAATTTTTTTTTTCAAAATTGTAAAATTCTTAGTTAGTTTAAAATATTGTTTGACTTTTTCCAGAAAACTGACTCAAACTTGTAACTCAAAATGGTTTTAATTCGAATATGGAAATTTAAAATTTTGTGACATAGAATTTTGTAATTGAAAATTAGGTACGGTACCCATAAATTCAACATTTTTGGAAAAAACTTAAAAATTTTAAATTTAAAAACTCGTTCCGAATATGTACAAAATGTCTAATATGAGATATTAAATCTTTTGAAAGCTTTCATTAAGTTTATAACTATGATTATACTGTGAAACAATAAAAATGTTTAAAAGATTAGTTCCGTCACCAAAACTATTAATCCAGTATTAATTTACCTACATTATCGCAGAAAACCAATATTATGGGGTAAAAATACCCTATATAGAAACTTATACCCAACATTTTAAAAATACAAGATTTTAAAACACGAAATTTCGTACTACCCTTCATAATTCCTATAATAATATAATTTTGGGAATATGTACCGTTTAATAATATCCTTTAAATTTTAATACTCCTTATTTTAAATTTTCAAAAGAACTGAAAAGAAAAGAAAGATTTTGTATTTCTATTAGTTAAAATTCCATTTTCAATCAGATTTTTTTTTGGAAAATTGTATTTGAATATCGGTTATTTAGAACCTTAAAAATAAATTGCTAATAATAGTTATTATTTTCTTAATATTATTTTTAAAATGCGAAACTAAAATATTTGAATTGATTTCAGTTTTCAAATATGAATATTTTTTTGCAAAGGGTTCTAATTCTATTCAAAATTATTTTATTTAATTAAATTAAATTTGTTTTTAAATTGAAATCAAAATTTATGCATATTATTGCTTCATAAATGGTGCTACACCATCAAATTATATTTTCGCAGATCTAATGCCAAGTTTCAACTTAAGAAATTTTAATATTTTGAAAATATTTTATATTTCATAAGATTTTGTATGAGTGGTTACCATCAGTAAAAACAGTTCCACTATTTTTGTTTATATTAAGTTATTTAGATTTGATTTACTTGAAATTACCAGCTGTATATTTTGGAAAAGCCGTTAGAACCGTCATTTTGTTTTTTAATGATCTGTTTATGACAATGATCTGAAGTTTGAAATTCTTTGCAATTCTCAGAGTTCACGCTTTCATATTATTATGAGAAAATACTGCTGCACACACATTTAGTGAACAAAATTGTTTCTTCATTAAACATAATAACAATAATTAACACTTTTTTGCATATTTCTCTTACCTCGTTCTCTTTTTCTTATAACTATACGTTCAACTTTAATTAGGTACGAAATTATACATGTGTGTCTAATAAAAGTTTTAGCTATTAATGTAAAAAAATATATCTATTCACAACGTTTCATGTTTTTACATTTTTTTCTTCGACTATGTAACTTTTTTTTTCCATTTTATAACAAGTAAATCAAATTTTATTTATTCCTAGGTTATTGCAGTATTGCTTCACATTTTGCGTATATTACATTATGTTTACTTTTGTCCAATCACTGAAAAATGTTTTATATTATAATAATTTTTAATATCACCTGATTTTTGATCAACAATACCAAGGAAATTATCACTCTAGGCTTGTCTTCCATCCGCCTGATGACATCAAAACTGTTGCTACCTTGTTGAATTTTATTATTTCTAACCAAAACATACTAACTTCGAACTTTTCAATAAAACTTCAGTGCTTTCTGCATTGTTCTCAGAAATCTGTATCAGTCTATATAATATACTCTGCTTTATAATACTGCTGACAGACATATTACATCTAATATTGCTGATATCATGATATCGCTACATGTGTGCATCAAATATCATGATATTAATAAACATTATTGTACTATAAATGTAGTATTGATAATACGAACAAATGCACAATATTACGAATCAACACGACAATGTTGTTTTGACAAGTATGTTATTATTTTTTTAAATATTACCACATGTGGCAATGTGGCAAGTACGTCAATATTTTTTTTAATTTTTAGTACTAAAATAAACAATTGATTTAACATTTTTTCAAAATCAAAGAAAATTTATTTAAAAAAAAAAAAAAAAATTGTCAAGCCAAAGTAAAATAAAATAACAGGCACATTTTATATACAATTGAATACCACGTTTGTATGCGTCATACTACTTTTAATAGTATTACTTAAATTATATTAGAATATTGATATCATAATATCGATATTACATGTCTGTCAGTAGTATAAAACTAATTTAACTTTAATAATATAGTTAACCAACAGAGTCCCCTAGTTTTTTTTTTTTATAAAAAAAATTGCAACTTTAAAAAAAATTATTTTCATTACAGTAATAATTATTATTTCAACACAAAGATGATGATTTTAATTTGTAGAACAGTAGTCCAAAACTTATTTTGAATTTACTTCCAATTTTCTTTTATATGCACAAAGGTATTACTAAAAACAATAACAACAAGAATAAAACAACAATAAACCAAAATAAAAATACACCATTTTTTTTCTAATCAAGAACTGACCTACAAATTGACCTTTACGGTTTCAAGGATAGTAATTTTTAATCGTTACTTCTCTTCTTATTTTTATTCTTGTAAATTAAAACTCCACAGAGACAAAAAATATCAAGAAAAGCAAAAAAAAAAAAAAAAAATTTAAAAACGAAAAAGATTTAAAAAAATTTTTTCATTTCAAATAAAACAAAACAAAAAGAGAAACAAAATGACTATAAACTATAGGATACATTTCCAAAAACGTTTATTAAAATTATGTGCATTTTAATTAGACCAGTAGATAATGAAAATTCGACAGTATACAAGAAAAAATAACAACGTAGAGGTATTAGAAGTAGCAAAATAGTGATATGTATAAATGTAGACCTTGTCAGCAACATCACTTAACAATAGCCCAATATTGCAGTAAAAGAAGAAGAAGAATGATTAGTAAATGCGGTATACCGTGAGTCACACATTCAAATACATTTCTTGCATTCACATCAAAATCTACTGTATACTAAAATGTTAAATATGAGGCGGTTCGAACCAGAATCACTTCAAGCAGTTTAGTCCATGTAGAAAAATAATTGTAAAAATGTTCAAAATTAGTTTAGTTTTATTTGTTTCCTTTGCACGATGACAGAAAGTTTTATTTTCTAATAGAAAATGGCAATAACTCATTTACCTTCTCGACTGTTCTCTTTTTTGTGCAGTTCTTAATTTCATTTTAAATTCTTTCATGACTAGTTAATTCAGTTTTTATAAAAACTTGTTTTCCAGCGTTAGAGTAAAATTTTGGTATAACAGTGAAAATAGTCGAATATTTTCCTTTTAATTTTACTGATATGCTTATCATACAGATACGCGTATTTCGTCTACTACTTGCAGACTTCTTCAGTGTTTTGTACTCGACTGAGGAAAGAAATCTAAAATTGTCTTATTTATTTTATTCGTACAGGTAACAATTTGATGTTTCTCGCAGCTGCATGGTTGTTTATTATCCAATGAATTAGCACAGGTAGGGGGTTGAATAAAAATATTTTTATTTATTTTATTATTGGTATTTAAAATAATTTTTCCGACGTTAGGGTGACAGGTAGGGGTGGTGTTATTTGTTTTATTGTATTTCACTAAAAATTTAAATAAAGAAGAATATCCATTGCCTTGGTCTTTATTTAGGAGTGAGTCATTTTTAGTTTTGTAAATTTCGATGCTTTCAGCTGAATCTAGTTTCCTAGAATCTCTAATGTAATTTATCATTACAATGTCTTCTTTCGAAATGCTATGATTCTCCTGGATGATGTGTTCTGCTACTTTGGATCGGAACTCTGTTGAGTTCTTCTTTTTAGCCAGTTCTGCTTCTTTCAGGTGTTCATTGAGTCGCGTTTGCATGTTTCTCCTAGTTTGCCCAATATAAACTTTGTTGCAATGACTGCAAGTTACCTTATATACACCTGATTTTTCCATTTGTTCGATTGGGTCTTTAGTTGAACCTAGAACAGACTTGAGTTGGTTAGTTCTACTGCTATATACGATATCTAACCCGTGTTTTCTTAATTTCGTTCTGAGTGGGAGAGAAATCTTGCTAAACTCCAGTGCTACTCTTCTTATGGGTTGTTGATCAGTCAGTAGGTTAGTGAGGGAATTCCGTTGTAAACTTCTTTTCCGTTTACTAAGTAAGGCCGTGATGGTTTTTTCCGGATATCCGTTTATTCTCGCAATTTCAAATATGTGTTTAGTTTCTTTTACTAAACCTTTTTGGGAGATGGGAAGTGTTAACATTCGATGGATCATGTGGTTGAACGATGCCATCTTATGTTGATAGGAGTGGTTAGAGGTATTCGGGATGACCCTGTCAGTATCTGTAGGTTTCCTGTAAATCTCTAGTTCTAGAGATGTTCCTGTTTTACTTAAGAGTAGATCTAAGAATGGTAGTTGGCCTTCTTTTTCTACTTCGACAGTAAACTGTATATTCCTGTGGAGCCCGTTAAGAGTAGTTAAGGTTGATTCTAAGTCCCTTTCCTTTATTACAGCAAAAATATCATCTACGTATCTTTTCCAAAATCTTGGTAACCGTTCTTCTGCTGCTAAATCTGACTCCAATTTAGCCATGAAAATTTCACTGATGAATGGAGAAAGGGGATTTCCCATTGGAGCTCCCTTCAATTGCTTGTAGAAATTTCCTCTAAAGGTGAAATAATTTTCTTCCATGCAAAGCCGGATCAGTTTTATGTACTGTTTTACTTTTGTCCTCCACTGTGGTCCAGTTTCTTGTTGTAGTAACCATTCTTCTACCAGAATAATAGCCTCTTTGACTGGGATACTGGGAAAAAGCGATTTTACGTCAAAAGAGACCATGACCTCGTCTTCGTTAAGTCCTCCCATTGATTGTAATTCTTGAGCAAGTTCCTTAGAGTTTCTCACTGATTGGGTTTCGAACTGCTTATTCATATTACGAAACTCCTCCACTAACCATTTGGCTATTTTATATGTTGGAGACATATCTGCTGTCACAATTTCTCTCATCTCATTCCCTGGTTTGTGAATTTTAGGAAGTCCTTTAATTCTAGGAAGTGCTGGATTGGGGACCTTAAGTTTGTTGACTCCTATTACTTGTCGGCATTCCTTGATAGTGCTGTCTACTCGCTTGATGAACTGTTGAAGAGGATCGTTTCTTAATTTCCTGTAAGGTCCGTTCGTGATCTTCTCCTGCATCCTATTATCGTAATCTTCTTTGTTTAAAATTACCAGTGCGTTGCCTTTATCAGCCTTGACAAAGTATACTGGTTTCGCCTTGATGTCTCTGATGACTTTTTTCTCATTTCTGATTACCTTTTTATTCTCATAGTCAATCGACATCTTTTCTTTAATGACTTTTGCTGTGGTGGCTCTTATAAGCTCCTTTTGTTCTGTTGTAATGGGCAACGTTGGATTGTACGTGTTGATTCCTGCTTCTAAGTCTACAATAAGTTTTTCGACATCAGTTTCATTTGGTATCGCGTAATTAAGTCCGTTATTAAGTAGCACCATTTGATCTTCGGTGAAGGTCTGAGAGGACTGATTCACCACAAAATTTCCAATTTGCTGCACGTGAACTTTAGGTTTTGTGTCAACCTGTTGTTTTTCCTGAAGTAAGTTGAATTTCCTTTCAAGCAGTTTCCTCTTTCTTTCGCTCTCGTATTCTTCTGCCACTTTCACTTTGATAAGGAACAAGGGGAATTCTCTAGGATATTGCTGTGCTAGTTTGAGATGAAGATAGTATGCTTCTAGAGTTTTGCGATCAAGTTTAGCTCTAAGGGAAGCGATACTATTGCTAATTATTTCATTTTCAATTTTTTTCATTATCTTGATATTAATCGATGTACGAATTTTTATTTGATGACTCTTAGGTGTTAGGTTAGAGTTTTTGCATCTGCTTAAAAATGCGATGTCTTTGCTAAGCGATGCAATTGCTTTCCTCAAAGCGATGAACTTATTTGGCTCTGATGTGGGCTTGGTTGCCATATTTAGTTTTTATAAAAACTTGTTTTCCAGCGTTAGAGTAAAATTTTGGTATAACAGTGAAAATAGTCGAATATTTTCCTTTTAATTTTACTGATATGCTTATCATACAGATACGCGTATTTCGTCTACTACTTGCAGACTTCTTCAGTGTTTTGTACTCGACTGAGGAAAGAAATCTAAAATTGTCTTATTTATTTTAACTGGCTAAAAAGAAGAACTCAACAGAGTTCCGATCCAAAGTAGCAGAACACATCATCCAGGAGAATCATAGCATTTCGAAAGAAGACATTGTAATGATAAATTACATTAGAGATTCTAGGAAACTAGATTCAGCTGAAAGCATCGAAATTTACAAAACTAAAAATGACTCACTCCTAAATAAAGACCAAGGCAATGGATATTCTTCTTTATTTAAATTTTTAGTGAAATACAATAAAACAAATAACACCACCCCTACCTGTCACCCTAACGTCGGAAAAATTATTTTAAATACCAATAATAAAATAAATAAAAATATTTTTATTCAACCCCCTACCTGTGCTAATTCATTGGATAATAAACAACCATGCAGCTGCGAGAAACATCAAATTGTTACCTGTACGAATAAAATAAATAAGACAATTTTAGATTTCTTTCCTCAGTCGAGTACAAAACACTGAAGAAGTCTGCAAGTAGTAGACGAAATACGCGTATCTGTATGATAAGCATATCAGTAAAATTAAAAGGAAAATATTCGACTATTTTCACTGTTATAGTTAATTCAGCTGTTATGACGCCAGGTGTTGGTACTTTCCTTCTACTGATTTGGAGATTCCATTCTAGTTGGTTATACATTTTGGTAGTTTTCGCAGAGTATGACCTATCCATTTCCATTTTCTATGCTTAATTTGGTTTACAGATAAAAAACATGTTAGTTGCCATAATTTCCTATTACTGATGGTGTTGGGACAGAATATTCTGCAAAGTTTTCTTTGGCAGTATTGTTGGCACTTGTTCGAGGTATTTGAAGTTCGAAATACTTTCATACAATACAGAAATACGTTCGAAGTTTTTGATTTTTTGTATGTCATCCAAATTTCGCTGCCGTTTTGAATATTCTGATTTTGGGTTTTCACATTATTTTCACTCTTTCATACTGAACTTAGTTCACCAATAATGGAGCTGAGAGCCTACGTAGTCTGTTTTCTTTCTCTCTATAATCCTCGTGTCATTATCATCCGTACAATTGCAGTCTCAAGTAAACATTTTCTTAAGGTATAAATAATACCAAATATGCCTCTTTTGTTGGCTTCCGGAGAACAGTAGTTTTAAAAACCTTTCCCGACCATAAGTAAATATAAACAGTTTTGAAGTGTCATATACGATAGCTATTATTAAATACTTGGCTGTACTTTTAGGTTTAAGTGAACAGGTAAAATTCTTGTGGATGATTTAAGATTTCAAAAGCTGTATAGAGAATGAAATTCTAAAAAGTGATAATGGACACCATAAAGTTCAGTAGATACAGTTAAAAGTATGCTCAAGTGATATTTCTGAAAAACAAACTGTTTTGGATTCCCGCCTTTGTTAGCGAATCATTCGAACTTAGCCATTTAAACATTTAAGAGAAACATATAAAGCTGATTACAAATCTCATAATAGCCATTCAATTGAATTGACTCTGTATATAGCAATTAAATTTCATGCCGATAAGAAAAAATATAGAAAAAGGATCCATGTTTAGTGATAAAGAAAGATAAAAAATAGTTAGAGACCTACATAAATTAAAGTATATGACGACTACACTCCACATCGTATACCTTTTTCTGTTCCTATATTTTTTATCAGTTTTTTAACACTTGATAAATTCAGTTATTAGGAGAGAGGTGCATAAAGAATATTGTTTTTTAACTTTTATAAAAGTAAAAACAAATTTTCATCAAATGAGATAAACCTTGATTTAAAGAATCGAATAAAATTTCACAATTTAAAATGGTAGAAACCTCAGAATTTTTATTTAAAATAAAACTTCAAACATTTAAATATTGTAAAGCCATAAAATGTCACCTTAATTTAATGGTTTGTGGTTTCTTTCATACAAAAAAATAACCAGATGAAAAGTTTAAAATTAAATTCATACGGTAAATATTAATCAAAAAAATTTACTGTTATAAAATATAATACAAAATAACAGTTATAAATTATTAATGAAATCGAATATTTCAGTTTGAATTTTGGTTTTAGTTGAATGATATTCTAATACAGGGTACATTTATTTATTTATTTTATTTATTTTATTTATTTTATTTATTTTATTTATATAAATTGTACATAAGACGATACATCATACATTATGTGTTCAAAATAAACTCATACCACATGTTTGTTTTTATTCTTATGAAAGCTGCCATATTTTCTGCAAAACTAACTGTAATTGACTGTCCCTTCATACAATAAAATGCATAACATCAAATTTAAAGAGTTAAACAATCTATTACAGTTTTATATTAAATATCATTCGGTCTCGTCCTTTTGGCAAAAGTGTCTACAACAAAGAAGTGTGGATAATAAAAATAAAACTATAAGAATTGATTATAGGATAACACCTCACCTCCTGGTTACCTGTTTTAAGCAATATAAACAGTAGGTTTGCGGTAGGTAGCCCCCTCTCGCGTTAAAAGACAAATCATTTGAATTAGAAGACAAACATATATTGGATAAAATAAGTGTAATTAGAACCAGACAAACAAGTTGTGCTAAATTTTTATTCAAATGGAATCCGGTGTTTTCAAGTTCTATCAATTTGAGTGCCTTCACATAACCTCAGATAATTTGTATTGACTGGATAATCAAAACATTGAAGTAAAGTAAAATAATTATTCGCAATTTTTTAATTTTAATTCTAATTTTGACTTAATTACATAATTGATTAATAACTGTAATATTTTGTTATTTAACTGATGACAGCTGGACGCGTAGTAAAAAAGAAAAACCTAACATTTTTGCTGAACATTTGTGTAATGTGTTTAAACCATGGGATGAGCAAACCAGCTTAGTCGATGTGGAACAAAGTAACAACATTATGAATGCACCCTACCAAATGAACTTTCCCGCAAAAAAATAAAATTACCAGAAGTTGTAGCGGTTATTAAGAACGAGATCAACCCACAAAAGTTACCTGACTATGATTTGATTACCCGAAGAATTCTACGGGAATTGCCCGTGAAAGCTTTAAAATTACTAACATATATATATAATGCAGTACTAAGGAAAAGATTCTCCCCATCACAATGGAAAGTAGCAGAAATAATCATGAAACACAAAACCGTAAACAGACAGAAGAACTATCATTTTACAGGCCGATCAGCTTTATATACCAATACTGCACAACATACTTGAAAAAATATTCTTAATAAGATTCAACCCAGTTATAGAAAGCAAAAACTCATACCAACGCATTAGTTCGGTTTTAGAATAAAGCATGGCACTATGGAACAAGTTCATAATGTTGTGAATCAAATAAATTCTGGTTTGGAGAGAAAAACAGTGTTCTGGCGCATTTCTTGATATAATTCAAGCTTTCGATAAGGTGTGGCATTTGGGTTTTGTATGTAAGTGATACAGATGGCTTCAGATATTGATCCATTACGAACCTCAAATGTTTTTCAATAGAATCCCAGTCAAATACACAGCTGGTTCCACAGTTGGAAAATAAAAGTCAATGAAAACAAGTCAACCTATGTGACATTTACACTGAAAGGAAAGGTAACTGCCACCAGTAACTGTAAACAATATTGACATACCTTATGAGAGATATTTAGGGACTCATCTTGATAGACATTTAACATGGAAGAAGCCCATAAGTTGTAAGCGCTCACAATTGGGACAAAAGTTGAAAAGCCTATATTGATTAATGGTTAAAGGATCAGAACTGTCTTTGGAAAACAATGTACTGCTGTACAAAGCCATTCTTAAACCTATATGGTCGTACGGAATTCAATTTAGGGGTGCTGCAGCTAAAACCAACATTGATGTGATTCAAAGATTTTAGAAAAAAGTCCTAAGAATAGTGGTCGATATTCTGTGGTTGGTGCTAAATAGTTTAATACCCAATGATTTACAGGTTCCTTCAGTATATGGCGAAATATCAAAATACTGCTCAAAGTAAATTGGGAATACATCCAAATATCCTGGAAAACATTAAAACGATAGGACATTAAAACGTTTCTAACACTTTTTTTCATTTAAAGATCAAATTTTTAACCCAATATGAACGCTAAAAAAAAACTTTGTCACAATTTGGAGGAGTTGGTTAGCGTCAAGGTTTTTTCTTGGATCTAAATCCACATAATCCACTTTTCCTTTCACAAGTAATCTGGCGAAGAATGAATGGTCACTACACTCACTGAGATAACGTGAACATAATGGAACAGAACTGGGTTCTAATCTCCACCGAAGTTAAATTTTGTCTCAAATGCATATTTCATTTTGATCCGGAAGCACTACAACTTAATTAGGAACTTAAACTTTGAATCCAGTGCCGTATATACAGTTATTGTACAAAATTGGGGGGTACAAGACAAAAGAATCAAAATTTTTACGAAAAAGTTGTATTTAACTTCTAAAATCAATATTTGAGGAGGTGCAGAATTAGGAAAATAAAAAACACATCTAGGCAGCATCATAGGTATAGATGGAGGAACCATAAAAGATATTGATAACAGACTATGCAAGGCAATAATGGTATTTGGTAGACTAAGATTTATCTGGAAATCCTCTCAGATCTCAAGAAATACAAAGTTGAAGATTTTCAACCCCTGTGTAAAATCAGTCTTGTTATAAACAAAATACAGTGCCTACGAATAATCTGTCAAATATTCTGGCCAAACAGAATATCCAACAGCCAACTCTGGAATATGTGCGGAGATGATCCTATGGAAATACAAATAAGAAGGAAAAGATATAGATGGATCGGGTACATTATGAGGCGACCAGAAAATATGATTGATTGACAACTGGTAAACCACAAGGAAAAAGAAGCATAAGCAGACCTAGAGACAGCTGGAAAAGAACAATATTGAAAGAAATAGGAAAAATAAATAGATCATGGTCGCAAATTAAGGCCACACCGCAAAATAGAAATAGATGGAAAGGCTTAGCGATCTCTAAAGAAGTTGTAAGGAAAAAAATGCATAAAGTTTTGGTTTAAAGAAATGGCGGTTTAAAGTTTCGAAACTCCAAAAAATATCAATTTATAATTATGATAAAACCGTATTGAAGTATAAATGGAGACCAAAAACCCCCAGTTTGACTGAATTCCAACTAGTTTGCAAATTTTATCCTATTTCAGTACTTATTATATATTGGAATATTGCACAGAGTCCTCGATTGTTTCCAGTTCTAGTATCATTACTAGAAATTAGGTAGAAATATTATTTTGTATGCTAAATAGAGTACTTACGGTAATTCGTTAACAAAACTGATTAAAAAAAAAAATAATTTATAATTAGTTTTTCGACAATATATTTTGACAGGTGTCTCATTTCATAGAAAATTCAACCCATTTTTTTTTTTTTTTCACTTGAAAAATATCCAATAACGTACCTTTACTTGTAATTATATTTTCTATAGTATGAGTTTGATAAATAAAATATTTTTGAATATATTTACTAAGACTTTAATATTATTAACTATTATCTAGTAGACGGTGTCATTTATTTTGATACAGGTTTGACAAGAAATAATTTAACAGATTTCATTGACAGTATTTTTTTTTTTACAGTCAGAGATTTTAACCGTATTTTATTCACTTGACCCAATAATTTAAATCTTATTTTACTTAAATAGCACAAAAATAATGTTGATGATTTTTTTTATTTAAGAGTAGTTATTTTTTAAAAGTATGTTAGTAAATACATTTGCATTTTTTTTTTTGTGTAACTCTTCCATTTAGGAGAAAAAGTTTATTTTTTATATATTATGGTCCCAGAATTTTAAATTTAAATATTAAGAATTCTGTTTCGTAAAATTAAAATTTTTTATTGCCTCAAAAAAATTCCCTTTTTTAAATGAAAATTTGAATATTTGAATATTAAATATAATTTTAATTAAAAACGATTGAAGAAGGGTCCTTAAAAATAAAATCTAAATTTAATAAAATAATTTTAAATTTTATTAACAGAATTTTTTTTTTTTGTGTTTTTAAAATGGATGGTTCATCCCACTTAAGATCACTTTAATCAATATTTTTCATAGTAATTAAGAGATAATTTAAAAAAAAAAAATAATTTGGACCTAGAAATAATTAGAAATCATCATGGAAAATCCTTTTTTCTAATAAAGTTATAGTTATCAAACGGAAAATGTTTTAAATAATTTTGATATTTAAATTTAAAAAAAAATGTTTATTGAATATTCATTAGGATCTTTTTGAAAATTTGCTGGAAGCCCTACTTAATATAGGTTAAATTTAAAGTTTTAAATAGATTTCGAAATTTAAAAATTTCTAGAAGTTTTTTTTAATAATTTCAAGGAAATGCTTTATTATTGATGTTCTTATGAAGTATTAATAAATAATTATTGTGTCATAAGAATATCAAATTTGTCATAAATAGATTTATTGATTATTAACAAAAAATATTCTATATATCATTGGGCCCGATAACACCCATCAAGTTGATGGGCCCATCATAAAACTCTATAAATAAATAAAATAAATAAGATTAGAGTTACTGGCTTATATTTTAGAAGAAAATATTTGGCTACATAATATTTACTCATACATAATTAAAGTTTAATCTTTTTTGTTTTATAAACAGACAGGCATTAGGATGTAGCCTTTAGTACTTACATACCGCACTAACGATCCGCTTAGATGGAATAGAACCGAATAGAAAGAAAGAAGAAGGTTATTGGAGGAATGATAGCCCACTTAACATTTTATTGTTATAAAAACAAATTTAGTGCTATAGGACTCCTATATGACTCTCGATAAGCACTAAAGGTTTTATATTGATGTTTTTTTTGTGAATAATGTGATCAATATTGCTATATGAAAATTCTCATAGCAATTGCAAAAGCTGCAGAACAAAGGGATGAGAATATTGCTAAATTATAGTAATAGATCAAGAGTTGAATCTATGCTTCAAACACTAAATTGGATGAGCATAAATCAAAGAATACATTTTAAGGTTTTAACTTTTGTTTTTAAGTTGAAGTACAACTTACTCCCACAATATTTCACAAGAAACTTACAGCTTACAGTTAGTGAATGCCAGCCCTATAATCTGAGAGGAGAAGAAAGATTTAGAGTCGCACGATTCAGCAGAACAGCAGATCAAAACCAATTACTGTATAAAAGATTGCAGTTGTTTAAACTGCCGAATGAGATAAAGTGTATCAGAAGCATCAATCGATTCAAAAACACTATTTCAAAGTATGTTATAGCAAATTTTTAGAATATTAATTTTAAAGTTATTTTGTTTTTATTTTGCTGAAATGTTGTTATAAGTTGTAATCGTATATCAAGAGTTAAAGTGTTTTAATAAGAATAGGATTGCTAGAATAGCAGTGGTAGTGTTATTTTATTATTTTACTATATCCCTTTAATGTTACTAATAAACTTACTGCAGTTTTGAATAAATATTTAGAATAATAATATTTTGCGACGACCATTATTTTCTACAAACATGGTAAAACAACATTTTTTTTTTAAATAAACAAAAACAGAATAATTATTTAAATATCAAATTTAATGTTATGCATTAATTACCTTACATCATTTAACATTTTAAAGATGCAATTTAAAATTATATTTTCTCTTATTCATTTAAAAATTGGTTATTTTTGAAAGGCAATGTATTTTTTCGAATTCAATTATTATAATAAATATCAATGCAATTTTCTTCCCAGACAAATTTTGCAGTTTCGTCCCAAATAATTATAAATATTAAAACAATTATTCTTAATCGCAAAATATTATTTATTAGTAAGACATTTTTGATATTATAAATCATTTGCATACAAATGTAAAAATATGTAATTATTATCTATCTCCCTTTCTCTAATATAAAATATAAACTCCATAAAATTATTATTTTAAAATAAAGAATAATACTTCTATCTCACTCTCGCATAACATAAATTATTTCAACTGAATTTCATTTCAAAATAAAAAAATATACACTAATAAATAATATATATACTAATCCTATAACAATATTACAGTAATTGCTCCGGTGCCTTGTAGGTTTATCTCCATTTTAGTGCTATAACGTATTTATAACGTTTTGCAATAATAAACACTAATAGTGCACAAATTAACACTAATAATGCTATAAGAGTGCTTAGAATAGTGTTAAAAGAGTGCGCAAAAGTCTTATAGCAATAAAATTAATACGTGGGAGGAATTTACAGAAAGATTTATTGCTGTTTTTCTTGAATTTCTACAAGTTACACATTATGTTGTTATTTGAATGTAGAAACACATGAGAAGTGATATGATTCCATATGCTTGAATTTCGAATTATGAACGAAATTCTGTAACCTGTTTTATGCCAACTAGGTATTTCTACTATATAGGAATGGGTATCTGCGGCTCCTTTTGTTTTACGATGAAACTGTTTAAGAAGAGGGTGTATAGATCTTTGATTCCTAATGAGCATGTGTCCAGGCGTACGAAGTATTTATAAAATACGACGATGTCAAAGAGAAGTTAAAAATGAAGTTGAATTTGGGTCTTTGATTAGACGAATTCAATGCTTTTGAACTCAATCAAGGCAGCCTAAGGCTGAAAGGGAAGCGCAAACCCAAATGTGTGAATTGTATTCCATCTTGGGTCGTATAAATGATTTATAGATATTAAGAAGTTCAGATTAAGAAGTTCCGAAAATGAAAAGAGAATATTACATCGACTCAAGTATCCTAATCATTTTGATGCTATTTTTGCGATGTCAAAAATAAGATTGTTCCTGGTAATTTTTTGGTTCACGTGCACTTAAAATGCTTAGACTATCTATAGAAATATAGATTTGTTTCAAATTTTATCAGTTTGCATGAGATTAGATAACTTTGAGTTTTAGGCGAGTTAAACTTAGCTCTGTTTTTTATTGGTCGCAATCAACATTTTTTATTAAATCATGGTTAATCATGTTAACCATAATTTGTCTTCTATAGCTTCAGCTACAACTTTAGCAGTTGGGTAGGAATCCCGATTCTTCTAAGCAGAGTCTGCATTTGTCTGTGTTGGACTTACCAATCTTGAACAGATGTTTTTTAAATGGACCTGTTAAGCTTCATTGATTACCTGATTTAATCGGCGAATACTAATTTTGGAAAAAATTACACTGGCACAAATTATTGACAATGATACCATTATAAATTTGGAGTTTCTGTAATTTCATACTACTAGGAAATAAATTTTTTTTAGGTAGACGGTTGAACAACGAGCAATTCTTGGCTCTGCTTCTATAAATTGACTTTTTGCGTTTGTTGTTGCAAGGACATCTGGAATTTAATTCCCAGGAATCCACATAATAGCAACCCTGTTTCTAAAATAATAAAAATTAAAAATTCTAGGTATGTTTCACTTATTTTATTAAATATCATAATCAATTTCGGTTCCTACACTAACATCAGAAGACTCAATCTAAGATATTTAATAAGTGAAACATTATCTATAGAATTTTTAATCTTTATTGTCAAATTCATCTTGCATATGAACAAATGTGCAGGACAATATGAATTTATTTCGAACTGTTTCTTCGATTTCGTAGATGAAGTGATGTAATGCTATTTCTGTTGATTTCCCTGCTTGATATGCGTGCTGATTCACATTCAAGTAGAATTTCTTACGAAAGTTGGATTTTATGTTTGTATATGTATGTATAGGTTTAATACTTTTTCAATGGAAGGACAGTAAACTCATTCGAGTTTGCTACAAGATTTTGACACTGTCACTTTTGCTACATCTGGTTTGGGAATAAAAACTACTGTCGTTTTCCGCCATATACTTGGGATTTAATATTGGGATTGAATATTACATAACTTGCCCTAAATAAATTAATACATTTATGTCTTGTTGTAAAAATACTGACAACTTCAGTAAATTATAGAAATTTACAGAAAATTACAGAATAGAAATTTACAGAATATTACAGAATAGAAAGTATGCAATACACACAATACCTCTATGTAGACAGTGCTCAATCCACAATCCACTAATCCATAATCCGGAATCCAACAACTCTTTGATTTTTTAGAGTTCTAAAGTACTGCCAAGTAGATTTTGAAAGCTTTAAGCCCGCTTTGACCCTAAAGACTTTTAATAAGCGATTTCAAGAAGTGTTTTAAGAATAAAATTATTTTAGCAAATTATTTGTCATTGTTTGGTATTCGACTTCGAATGGTGTTTCATGCAATATAATTTGAAGTGCTCTAACTTCAGCAAAAACAATGCAAAAAATTGTAAATTCGAAATAAATAGCAAAACCGATTGTAAAATCATTTTTTTGACACTCTTGTTATTGTTCCATCAACACAATCACACAATCAGGAGGGGATTCTGAGAGAAATGTTGTATCGGGGTAGGATCTAATGACCATATCCCAATGATAACTGGAATTGCTAGCTTTCCAAAAATATATATCTTTAGTGGCGCATCTTGTTCTTTAAGGGCGAAAAGGACATTTGAAAGTATGTTGAAGTTCTTGTTGTTTTGATGTTTTTATAAAAAAACCGTTATAACCGTATATAAAGGCACTTAGAAGAGCCAAAAACGATAATAAATCGATTTACAGAAATTTCTTAACTTTGATTTCAAGTTGATTTTTGCTTTTTTCAATTTTGTATTTTTTTATTTTTCTTTTATTTAGAGAAAAGTACTATCCGGTCGTAATTTTTCTATGAAATAAAGTAAAAAATAGAATTTCTTTTTTTTAAAAAACAAAAAATATGTTTTTTACAATTTTCGATTAAAACTTTTTAATTTTTAGTTTTGAAATTGCTTTTTTTTACCCTTAGTTCAGAAGATTAAAGCTTTAAAAAATGAATCTTTTTAAGTCAATCGTACGTATTGAATTTCGAAATCATTGATTTAGACAAATTTTATATTGAAATATATTTCCTCTTCATTTTTTGTATAGTAAATTATCATGTCTGTTTCATTTGTTAAAAAAAAGAATAGAAAAAAAAAATTAAATAAGATATCTTAAAAGTTTTAAAAACTTCATTCAAATAGTTAGATATTAAGAAAACCATACAACAAGTGGGCGTTAGAAAAATTATTTCATCCTTGTTCTCATTTGTTTGATAGGTGATACCGAAAATTTTCTAAATAGAGAAAATATTTTGTTCTGATTATATTTGCTTAGCATTTAATTTCAATTTAGTGCCACGTGTATTCAACTTTTATAAATTTATTATTTTCAACGATTTAGATTTTTGCCATACACCATGCTATGTTCTTTGTGTTATTTTGCGAATAGATTAATTTATTGATAGAATGAAATCGCAATTTTGCGTTGTGATTTCTATTCTCAGCTATTGTGCTTTTAATTAGCTCTAATTTTTATTGTAAGTTATTCGTTTTCGAAATAAGAAGAACTTCTAATCTTTATTTTGTATTGTGAATTAAATCTAAACAGATTTATTGTTATTTTGATTCAATAAACCAAAAATTCAACCGATAATATTAGTCATGGATTATAGCGGGTTACTATCATATGTCTGTGTTTCATACACTTGTATTTCTGTGTATCATTTATACGTTGTCCACGATATCCTAAATACCAAATTCAAAACTTCCAAAATCCGACTTTAATTCATTTACTGTTTTCGAATTCTAAAATATCCAAAATAATTTATATAAAAATGTATTCTTTAGATTTTGACTCCAAATTCAGAACTCAGAATTTCGTATATTATATATACCGGGTGGTCCAAAGTATACGTATCAGCTTTTTAAGAAGAGAAGAAACCGTGTTTTTTAAATTAAAAAAAAAAATAATTAACTAAATCAAGGGCGCTCTGCTCTATCGGTGATATTTTTAACTTCCAGAATAGAAAAGGGTTTTTTAAGCTCAAAAATCGACTAAATTGGTCGAAATCGAGATTTTCAAATGTGAAATGGTACTTTTTATTCAAATTCAGATTCTACAACAAAAAATAAAAAACTTATGTTAAATGATTTTATTTTTTTTTTCTCAGTATTTTTATTTAAAATTAATAAAAATAAAACAAAAATATGATATATAAATTATTTTTTCATATTATCCTATTTTTTTTATCTTGGTTTTAGGTACCTACCTACATAGTTTGAAATAGAAAAAAACCAATAAAACAAAATTTATTTTATAAAAGTTTCTTATGTTTTGACGTAGAATACGAATTTGCATAAATAAGTACCCCTTCCCATTTGAAAATCTCGATTTCGGCCAATTTCGGCGATTTTTGGTCTTAAAAATCCTTTTTGTTTTTTTCTTTATTTTATTATTTAAAATTATATACATAGGATATTATTTAATTATGTTTAATTTGTTTTTTCGGACGTTAGCCTTAGCTGTCTGGTCTCCTAATGATATCATTTATTTTTTTTTTACATAACTATTAAGGTATAACAACTATGTATTTTAAATTTAAAATTTAAAATTTTATTCTAATAACAATCTTATAAAAATATTATTTACGATTTTTCCCGGAAGTTGAACATATCGCCATTCGATACAGCACCCTCGATTTAGATAAAAAAAATTTTTTTTTTAAATTTTGAAATAACAACTTCTTCAATTTTTAGAAAGCTGATATGCATGCTCTGGAACACCCAGTATATGTATGTACATGTAAAATATTTATCCAACATATACGAGTTCAATCAAAAAAAAAATACAGGTAATTGAAATACAAGCACATGACATTCAGGCGAATGAAATTCACCTTCCCGTTAAATCATCTGACAGAACGGTCTGAACTCGAACTTCGCTCAAAGTGTGAATATTTAATTGAAGTATTTTCTTTCTTTTATTTTTCTTTACCCTCTCTCTATTTTATTATACGTACTTGTTTTATTCAGTTTTTACAATAAAATAAGGTAAAAGTAAACATACAAATCGAATTACAATAAAAACTGTACAAACAAATTTGTTTAAGTCGAGAGACTTAAATCAGGTATCAAAAACGAATTATGGAAGAGAGTCACCGTAATATAAATTAAAGCATAAATTTGATATTAATTCATTCTTGGATTAAAAATGTAGTTATAACAAATATAATGCGAATGTCAATTTAGTATAGAGAATACTATGAGTTGTGGTTTGAAATGATTTTGAAATGAAACTGATGAAAAACTATACAGAAATCATATTTTTTTTTTCTAAATTTAAAAATTTAAAAGGAAAGAAAAACTTTTGAAATAATTGAAAGATTATTTGAATTTCACGTTACAAAAGATGCAGGTGGTGGTAATCTTTTTAAAATTGTTTTTAGTTTGAGACTTTTGGGAAATTTATTTCATTTTTTACTAATTTTTTGGTATCATTTAAGTGGAAATTTCTGTTAAAATTGATTTTTTTTTCTGTCAACAGATGCTGCATTTTGTTGTTGTTTTTACTTTGTATTTTGGATCAAATTTAAAATTTTCAAATTATAAATTAACGATAGACACAAATGTTTCTGGTTGGGTTTTTTTTGTTTTATTTATTAAAAATTCACAAAACCAAGGATTCTACTGCAGAACACAATATCTACTATATTTAAAAATATTTCACAAATTTTATTTTTAATTGTTGTCGAAAAAGAGAGGCGCACCACATCAAAAATAAAATGAAATGTTTTCATTTTTGAAATCGGTTCAATAGATTTTTGCTGTGTTATCTGAGTTTCTATATAAACTGGGACTTGAAAATGACGTAATTATTATGTGCGTTATTTTTCAGAAACGCAACCCATCACAAATTTGATTATTTTCTTGCAGGGGTGTCATTATGTAACTTTGTTTCAAACATTTCGGTCGAAACAAAATGTTGTCGAAACAAAATTTGGATGACATTACGTAATTTGAAACGTTAATTTATTTTGAAACGCTCGAAAAAACAGTGAAACACTTTACATAATTCCATTTTTGATTTGTTTCGTTAAAATTTCAACAATTACTGCTAGAAAATAATATTGAAATAAAAAAATGGAGCTAAAAGAAATTGCAACTAGATACAAGTAAAAAAAGCTAATAATAATAACAATATTTTTTTTTTTTTATTCTGAAAATTTTTTTTCTTTACAGAAAATCATTATAAATTTAGTTAATTTTTCATTTTATTGGAATTTTTATTTCTGTGCGTTTCTCAAATAAATATTCCAATAAAAATTATGTATTAATTTATCATTTTTTTTAAAATTTACCTAAATGCGTAAAATCGCCAAAATTTAGTCGTATCAAATGTAAAAAAAGTAGCGTTTCAACCTTACGCAGTACCAAAATATGTCGTACCAATTTTGAAAAGATTGAAACAAAATAAAAATGGTCGAAAAAAAAATAATGCAACGCCACTTTTTGAAAATAGTCGAAGCAAAACGACGTTTCAAATTACACAATTCCACCCCAGTGTCTATTGACAATTTTTTTTAGATGCGGTAATTGTTTCAGATCGTACCGCTTTGTTCGTAATCTAGGATGATAATTTGTGTAAATGATTTTAGAAATGACCTTTCAGAAGTTGCTAAAAATAATTTTCAAATGAAAAAATTACCAAAAAGTAAGATTGTGAAGAAGGATATTCTTCAATGATATCGATCAATGATAGCTAACGTTTGAGACAAATTAGGCAAGATGAAGATGAAACAGAAAATATCAAATTCATTTTGATTGTCTTGAATTAAAATATCTCTGTATTAAACATATGGTTTACTTTAATAATTAAATTATCCTATTGTGAGTATAAGTAAATGTGGATTTACATTTGAATTAGTTAACCATTAGCAAATAAATTGGGAGATTGGATAGCAAGTATGTATGTCCAACGTAGTCAGTTATCTTAGCAGTAAAATAGAAATAAAAATGTAACTTTAAAACAATTTGATAAATCTTCTTTCCACAATATATAGTATATCAGTTATATATATATATATATACATATACATATAATAGTTCTACAATTTTCCGTACGTGTATTTAATTAAATCTGTTCTAGACGCTCAATACTTTTCTAATACAGCCTATCATCATTACTGAATATAGCATGTTAAAAGACATTTTCTACGTTTCTTTCTTTTTTTAGCATAATATCGTGATTTGGGTGTTATTCTGGATACATTTATACATCACATATGTTAGACAGACATACTTGAATATACTTCGCAAGTTTGGTCTCAACAACCTAATGTTGATATTTTAGTAGCTATCGAAGTAGCTCAGGGTTTTCACTACGTACTTTTATGATTTAACCCCTTGTAACTTCATCTTTATGACGATAGGTTGCTTTTTATAGACCTTAAATCTCTCCAACAACATTGATTGGTGGCTGATATCACGTTTATTTACCAAACTATTGCTAAAACCATCCTCGTAATCCGTAAGATAATCCGCGTAATTTATATTCCATTTACTTGTTTAGTATTGCTAACCATAGTACCAACTACGGTAAATTTGAGGCTGCGCCTAGAATGTTACATGAATCTAACTCGCGAGTGCAGTTTGTTTTTATACTAACAAATATAAAGCTGTTTAACCGATAAATAGTTATTTTAACTGATATTTATTCTTTTTCTACCTTCTTTTTGTATTTGATTTTATATTTTTAAAATTCTAGTAACGGCAATATGTGTTAGCTATATTTTACTTTTACTTCTTACTAACACTAGTTATAAAACTTTGATGGTTACTAGCCCACTGAATGATCATTTCACATCTTAGCAAAATGGTATGAGCTTTTGTCTACAACAGCCATCTGATTTGATTATGCCCTAAGCAATGTCTAACAGTAATACATATATACCATATTATTTGATATTTTATTTATATCATCACTCGATTTAGTTGGCGGTCTTAACTGGTCTGCTTCTTTGTTCTGTTAATGTTGATGTTGACTGTTAATGTTGACACTTCCCAAATGACCCGCTTTTCAAAATTATTGAGGTGTTTGTTATACGGTCCATAATATCTTCTCATCTTATATAATTTTTTTACAATATTATTTTTTCTTGTGATTTTCAACTCACCATCGATCTTAGCTTACCTTTTTGAGATACTTTAAAATTATTCGTAGACCTTTTTGCCAATGTTAGAGTTTATAATAATTATATACTTAATATTATATTATACTTTTAATACTATATCTTTATTAAATACGTCTCGTAATTTACCAAAATATTGTCATCCTGGGTTTATTCTGCAAAAAAAATTCCTCACGTTTAATTCTATTCTATTGTCAATCCTAATTTGCAGATTGATGACCGAGTAAAAATACATAAATATCAAATCAAATTGAAATAACTTCATACTAGTTTGATGCCCCTCATCAAGTGTTCTACACATAATTTTATCTGTCTACTAATACATAAATCATAGTGAACTGAACACATTTTGATCTTCACGTTTTAATTAAAATATCATCCCGGTCAATTTATTAATGAAATCCTGAAAAAAAATACTCGTTTTTGCAATTTTTATGAAAAATTATTTTCATGGTTGAATTATTTTATAAAATCAAACTTTTAAACTACAAAAACTGTTAAACTATAAAATCCATGTGTTACCTAATTTTTAAGAATAATCTAAAAATATAGTAGCTATCTTAGTTGAGAATTGTTGGGTCGGAAATACTTAAAAATATTATTATTATCTTTTACATTATTAGGGATTCGTATTGTTAGATAAAATTTTGATTTTCCTCCAAAACAAAAAATAATTTTTTTGAGTAAAACATAAAAACTTCATTATCCCTAAAAATGTTTTAGTTCTCACCTATCGTTACACTTACATTTAATAAAAGGTAAGATAAAAGTTTAGATTTGATTATTTTTTTTTTGTTCTTGTTTTGGGTTTTATTTAAAAAAAAAAAAGGACACGTTATTGAAATTATTTTGTTTGACTTTTGAATTTAACCATTATCTCCTTGTTATTTGAAAATTCGAGAATATTTCATGAAATGAAAAAAAAAGTTATGTTTGCGTGGATCAGTTCGGTAAAAAGAATAGGTAATCTACGGTACTCTGTTTGACAAAACTAAATTCAGTCCTATTTTTGTTTGCTATTTTTGTATGTATATTCCGAAATAATTTGAGTTTTTTGTCCAACCAAAATAACGGTACTTCTCTAAAAGCTTTCATCATAAATCCGTGATTAATTTATTATGAATAAAATACAAGATATTAACTATAAATTTTAACTTGAACGAGGGCTTGTGCAAGAGAGAGTCCAATGATTTTCTTCATCTAGAGACTTAATTTATTTAGAAATCTGCAACTTAGTTCCAGCGGCGTGAATCGTTTTAGTCTGCGTGTTTGCCGACTAGTTTAAAGTTCTAAAATCAATACTTTTGGGTGATTTTGAAGTTATGTGATATTGACTTGGATGTGACTGTTTTTTTACAGATGGATTCTTTAAATCTTCTCGTATTCTGTCGTTTCTTCAAAGCACCCTAGTTTACAACGGATCGAGTGTGAACGCAATGAGAATTACGTGTAGTACTTCATAGCTCTAGACCGTATCTGCATATTGGTTTCATCATTAATTTGCTGTAATTTGATAGCTTTGAATAACGCTCTATAGCCAGTAGAATTGGTTGAACTTTATTCTCAGTTGTCTGTTCTTTTGTACAATGTATTCTCCAAGTAAGTTGGCGGTCTAAATGCATGCCCCAGTACTTTACTGAGTTCACCTGCAGCAGAGTTGTGAATCGTTTAATTTTTAGCAGGATTTCTGTGGGATAGATGTCTTTACGATACGCAAACGAAATGTGCAAAGATTTTAATGTATTTTCCTTCACTCTCCATTTCATAAGCCAATTTTCAATTTTAAAAAGATTTTCTTGTAATATTTTAAACGCTATCATCGGGTTTGTATAGGATGCTAAATTAGCAGTACCATCAGCAAAAGTAGCTGTAATAATTCTTTTTGGATATTGGGATATCGGCTGTGTAAATGACATAAAGCACTGGTCCTAAAACACTTCACTATGGTACACCTGATATCTGTAATATCGCTGTTGTACTACGAATTTTCGATTACATCGGTATGATTTAAAAAATTGATAATTAGTAGTAGCTTTTTCAATTTTAATAATAGCTCTTCGTGCGAGACTTTATCGAAGGCCTGCGTGATATCGAGAAATGCTGCAGAACGATATTTTTTTCAATCAAATGTTTCGTTTATATGCTGCACTACTCTCTGGATTTGTTCTATAGCCGAATGCTTTTGCCGGAAGCCGAATTGATAGCTAGGTATGATATTTAAGTCGGCCGTTATTGTATCATTCAGTCTTCTACAAATTTACAGTCTTCTTCAGAAAAACAATTTCTTAAATTTTCGACATAATGAGTAGCAAGCTAATCGATCTATAGGATTCGGCATAAGTAAATCAGAAAATAAGTAAATCAGGGAAAGAAAACATAGTTGAAGCACATCATAAAAATAATTTCAATAAATATTTTAATAATTTAGATTAATATAAATAAAAATTCCATATGTAATTTCAAACTTCGAACCTGCTTTTATCTTTTAGAAGATTTTCAATTACGCTCCACCTAGCTAAAATAAAGTTGCTTTTATAAAATGTAACAGAGTTTTATAAAACCCAACAATTCCAACAATTTCTTTCTTGTACCAAAAAATAATTGTATTAATTTTCAGCAACTGCGGCTGCGATTTACGAAATGCACCTAGATATGGTTTTAGTATTCATATTGTAAACTTTATTTTTATTATTAAAATAAAATTGATTTAATTATTATTACTTCAGGTTAATCTTCATTATATTATTTATTACAGCGGCAGTCAATAACTTGAATCAAACATGTTGTTACAATCTGCAATTTTAAATCTAAACTATTTTCCAAAATGTTGTAACAATGTGTTTGTTTCAAATGTGATACAGTACAACTACAACTTCTTCATTTACAGTAGTTATACTTTCAAAACTTAGAGTATAAATGATGAAATAAAAAAAAGCCCAAATCCGGCTCTAACTTTCATAAATCTAAAACTGGCTTTTGGTCGAGTATCCCGAAAATTATAGTTTGGAGCAATCATGAAATAATATATTCCAATGAGATAGACATTGAAATATTTCCAGGCATATTGTATCAATGAAGTAGCGCATAGATAATACTACTGTCTGGTGTTGCAGTGTTGTAGAAAATTTTCCAATAAAAGTAGGTGTATATCTCTAGCATCTCACATTAAGTCATATTTAACATATTTTAACTTATAATAAACTTTATAACAGTCAGATTACTAAAACCAATACTATGGAATATAATAATATTATGTGCTGTCAAAATTATTTATTAATTTAATTTTATTTAAGTCCAGCAAAATAAATTTCAACAGACTACACTATAGTTCTGCAACATCAAAAGATAATATTGAAATAAATTTAAAGGGAAAACTTAATGTAGCTACTTAACGCAAATGATTTTCATAATATAAATATTAAGAAATATAAACACATATCTAATATCTTAAATTCAATAAAAAATACTATCTACGTTGATTGCGAAACGCTAAATTTCATGTATCTGGATTCACAAATATTTTCAGATGGACAGAACAGAAAGCGATGTTAATTTTAGGGTGAATGTTGTAAAAATAAAATGGACGTTCTCTTACTTAATATAATTTGCATCGAAAAATATCGGTTAAGCTTTTATTGAGATGTGCACACACCTAATATTTTTTCTGATGAGGTGTACAAACTAAAGCAATTGTGGATTAATACAAAAAAATATCATAAGTCAAAAATCATTTGTGCCAACGATCAATTTAAGTTAAAGCTATCATTTTCTGTTTGTTTGTATATATACCTAACGTTTGCTACACGCATAATTGATTTAATACGAGTTCTGGCACATTGATATAATTCTGTTCTTTTTAAGTTTCTAAATATCTAATGACTTAATAACTAAATGGACGATTTGTGTACTGTTTGTGATTTTAAATCATTTGTTCATGGCTTTGGTTAACATTTTTTGCTCTTCGAAGATCATTATTAAGACTAATTATCATTATCTTTTGAATATTTATATAGTTAATATAGCATCGCATATTCAATTTTAGTCTTGAAGGCTACCAAATTTAGAAATTTTAGAAGCGAAATATATGCTTAGTGTACGAAGTATTCCAGTTCCATGCTTTTGTTGGTTTTTCATGAGTTATTTATTTCTCCTCAAAGCACATTTTGATGTTCTGAGGTTCGTCATTATTTTGGCATATGGTCAATCCAATTGATTTTTGAAACTTTAACAGTATTGTAGTTTATGGACATAGGCATTTAAAAAATCCCATTTGATGGAATTTTGATTGAATTTTTCACTATTTTATACTCTTCTATATTCAGTTTAGACTTCGATTTCACAAAAACGGAATGCAATATTCTACAACATATAGTTTACATGATGCAGGATGATAGGAATTTAAAAAGAAAAACCGATTCATTCTTCCATGAATGTATTCGATTTTGTTCGGCAATTATATACTACTAACATCGTATTATACCAGCTTTAGTATAATATAATAGAGGGCGTTAACAAATGATAAAAATACAGTAATAAATTGTATTTAAATGGTAAAAACGGGTTTCTGTGAATACCAAAACAAAAGCTGAAAAGATAAGAAGTACAAAATATACTTTGAAATTAATACCGGTTGATACGAATTAAAAAAAAAAAATAACCTTAGAATAATTTAACAAGAATGCTGTGTTAAAATAAATGAAATTTATATGGTGAAGAACTAGAACAAAACAAGAGAACATCGAACACTTAGCCAAGTTCAAACGCATACGAAATGGTTTAAGAGCTAAAACAAACCTATTACAACAACCCAACTTAGATTTAATTAGAAATAGAGATGTATAGGCCATGCATAGGAAATAAAGTACAGAGAAAGTAACAACATAATGTACATTAAAATACTACATACAAAATAGAAACATACTTTTAAAATTTAAAGAACCTATTCGATTTAGATCTAAAACAAAATTATTACCTTAGTTCTTCTTAAATCAAATATTCAGTGTCATTTTATCTTTAAAATTTTAGGAAGAGTTCAAAATTTTTTTTGTGCTATAAATTTTCAATAGAAGGTCGAATTTTAAATAGATAACCTCCAAATTTTGCCACTCTTCATATCCGCAGTTTTTTAAAATAACCTTTTTTTCGTTTGCCTTTATTGTAAATTAGATATGCAAAACATGAAACTGAAACTTAATGAATCCATTTAACTCTATCTTACAGTTGAATTGTAAAAGAATATCCTTTGAAAATAAAAAACTGATGTTTTTGATTAAAATTCAAAACATTTTGTTTAAATATTGTTTTTCTAAAATACTCCATAAAATTGTTTTACTTTCATTTTTAATGTATAGAAAGGTAAGAGAAGCTTTATTTAAATATAACCGAAGCAATATAATTTTTTTATTTACTTTTTTTGTTTTAATTAGAATGTTAATATTGGAAAATTAAAGAAGTTTTCAATGTCAATGTTATTTTTATTGGTATTCTAATATTGAAACAGGAACATAAACTGTAATAATATTTTGTCAAGATTTTATTTATTCTGGGTTTCAACTAACTGAATGATATCGCAGATTGATAAGAGGTAAACGACCGTTGCAAAATAAAAGAAACGACAAACATGTTAACTTAACCTCAAAAAGCCATTATGATTTCTAAAAGTTGTAAATGGCCGAGTCAAACGTACCAGTCGGTACAAAAGCTCTCCCCTTAACATTTTAACTATGTTCATACATAAATAAATTGTTAGGTGGAGAGGTGGAGACTATGTTCATATATAATTAAAAGGTTAAGTGGTTTTTGTACCGGCTGGTACGTTTGACTCCGGTATTTACATAACAAGTAAATAAAAAAAATTATTGCTTCGTTTATTTAAATAAAGCCTCTCTAAGCTTTCTACACATTGAAAATGAAAGTAAAACAATTTTATGGAGTATTTTAGAAAAACAATATTTAAACAAAATCTTTTGAATTTTAATCAAAAACATCAAATTTTTTTTGTGAGGGGAACTAACACAAAACAAAAATTATTTTTATATAAAATGAATAGAAAATTCAGCTTCCGAATACTTCTCTTATCTTATTTCTTAAACTTTAATTAAAAATGGTGTTATATTCGAAGTTGAATTATACCAGCTGTTCAACGACATAAACCTAGTCAAAAAAGTGATAATAAGACGTCTCCATTTGCTAGGCCATGTGGAGCTTGTAGATGAAAATTCTCCAGCTAGAAAACTCTTCGAATCGAAGTTTTGGAAATGCATCCTTGAGGGAATCCACACCTTCGTTGGAGAGATGATGAAGTATCGGAAAATATAAAAAAACTTCAAATCGCCAACTGGAGATATTCCGCTCGTCACCGAAGTCAGTGGAGGACAATTTTGTCTCAGGCCCAGGACCTTCAAGGTCTGTAAGTAAATAAGAAAAACGTTTTAACATGACAAATGACCGACGAAGTACAATCGGACCAATTTTAAGCTCGGATTCAAACAGTTGAATTCTTATTCAACCTCTGGCTTTATTTTTTTTTTTCTTTTTTGTTTAATTATTTTTTTATTTCAAAAGTTATAATACAATAATTCATTAGATAGTTGTTTCGCCTAATAGTACGTTTTCAAGCTCATGTTTATGGATAAACATGTTGTTTATGATAAACTGGTTGTTTACGTAGTGGTTTTCCCATACAAATTTGCTGAAAATCATAAACAAGTAGCGAGGTGTTTATATCATAAACCACTTCAAAAACATGTAACCCAACCATGAAATTTCGATTTTTTGTCGATTTTAAATTTTTTTTTGCATGACCCTTGATTTTTTTGTCATAAATTCATTTTGTTATTTGTAAAAAAAAAAAAAACAAAAAGAAAAAGAAATCAAAATACCAAGAATAGATGAAATTATGTGAATTTGTGTGAAATTAGTTTAGCTTCAATTAATGATCATCAAAAAAACGAAAAATCAAGTATAAATTCTCAATTATCATCAGCACGATTAATTGCAAAATCTTGTATAACTTTAATAGAAAAAAGTGAAGAAAAATTCTATAGTGTTATAGAAATGATTGAGAAATTACAAGACTTACATGGAAAGTTAACAGAAGAATTAAAACAAAGGATATTGTAAAAGATGCATTTTTATTTTTAATTCACTTAATTTAATCAGTTTTATATATTAAAAATGTATAAATAGTAAGGCTTTATATATATGTAAAAAATTCAAATGGAAAAAGAGATAATAAATTAAAATGATGATTATTTTTTTTATATAATTGTAAATTGAATATTTTTGTATTTCGTTTTTGAAAGATTCTCAGAACTAAATGTTGAAGTGAGTAAAGTGGGTATGGTAATAAACTAAAATGTGAATTATTTTATTTTGTTTCTCTGATATTATTATTATTTTTAAATCCTCCATATTTTTTTTTATTTTATTCATTTATCGTATGACCAATTATAATAGCTTAAGTTCTACTCAAAGATAATACAAAAATTTTTTTTATATAAACAGTAGTATAGTTTTATATAAACAATAAACAGCTGGTGGTTTTCCAAAAAACCTTGTGAACACTTGACATTTGACTGGTTTATGAGCTAGTTGTTTATCCATAAACATGAGCTTGAAAACGTACTATAATTGGCATTGTAGAAACATAGATACTATAACAGAAGGCAACAAGCGCTTTTAGAATAAACGACGTTAGTATTAATGAAGCTATATAAAAAAATAAAAAAAAAATAAGAATAAAATACAAGAAATCTTGAATAATTATATATATATATTATTCTGCATTTATCTGGATGTTTGTAAGTTCGACGGAACGCTCCAACACATATACAAATAACGCTTTGGTGCTTTTTTTTAACCCCTGTCTACTATGCTGAAGCTTTGCAGAAAAAATTGATTGCATGAACTATATTTTTTTAATTTAATGTTAGTCTTCTTCGCAAATAATAAGGAAAAATAATAAATAATAATAATAATATAAATAAAACAAACAATTTTTTTGATTTATAATAATAAGGACTAATAGAAATTTAATCAATAGTTTAATATGGTATAATAACCAAAAGGCAAACAGCATTTAACACAAAAAAAACATAATTCACTCAAAGGTTATTCTTATTACTTAAAATTATACACAATAATATACGTATGTGTATCAGCATATTTGTATTGTATAATATTATACATTATACTACTTTATTGCTTCTACCTTTTATTTTTGTCATTATTGTGTGCGTAACTCACTTCACTCAAAAAAAATTATTTTTGTTTTTTTTTTGTTTTTTTTTTTTTTTTTTTTATTATTTGCTGTATCTGTATTCTGTATGTTCTATATGCTCCATTCCAAAAATATTATTTTATTTTCAGTGTTAAGTGTTCACTTTTCACTTCACTGTTCAGGTTCACTGTTCAATCAATAGAACTTGATAGAAGTAGAGTAGGATAATTAACTCTACTTCTACGCCGGTAGAAGTAGACGTGTTTAATTTGATAGTAAAGTGTGGTGATATAAAAACATTATTAGGACAGTTGAAAATTAGTATTTAATATAAGAATAGTGCAATATAGAATTGTATTCTATATAGTTAAATTTTTCTGAAGACTTATTACTAATATCATAAACTAAAATAGTTTAAAAATTGAAAAAAAAAAAATTTTTTTTATTGCATGCATAAAAGAAAAACAAAGACTAGGGAAAGTGAAACCCAATAAACATTAGTAGTGATTGATACTCCCTCACAACATTTTTGTGGGGAAAAACAAAAATAAAATATTTAACCCTGTAGACTTTTTAGGGTAAAATACAAAAATCGTAACAAAAACGTAATTTTTTTCTATTTTAATAATAAAATTGAACATTTCATCAAATATTCAAAATATAGTGTTAAAAAACAAAAGGTAAAAGAGTGTTAACTAAAATAGCTGCTCCTATGGGGAGCACGAACCGTTTTGAGGTCCTCTCGGAGGAGGAACCAGGGACAAGCGCCCAATTAAACAAAACCAAAAGAAAAAGAATCATGAGGGAACCTTTCCCAGATGTAAACATTATCTCAAAGCCACAACAACAAAATGTTGAGAAGAAATTTCTAACTGTGTCAGCAATCAAAGAAGGCACAACTATGAAGACACACAGCGTCTTCCTAGTAAATAAATTGCTAAAAATAACATCTAGTCTTTTCAAAGCAGACTACAACAGGAAAGGTGATATAATCCTGGAAGTTCCCACCCAGGAAATAGCTGCCAAGTTCCTAAAAATTAAAAAACTAGGTGAAATAGAGGTTGAGATCAAGGAAATAAACAGCCTAAATGAATCTAAAGGCATGATCTACTGCAGGGAATTGACCTCAGTCCCAGACGAGGAACTCGCAGAAAATATAAAAAAAGACAACAAAAACATCACTAGCATTTATAGACACAAGAGACGAGCTGCAGACAACGAAACAGGCAGTCAATACAGTGGTCTCATTTCGATTACTTTCGAGCAAGGGGAGCCACCGAAAGAAATTAAAATAGGATTCCTAATAGTGGAAGTCCGAAAATTATACCCACTTCCAGCCAGATGCGACAGATGCCAAGAACTTGGGCACAAAGTCAAACACTGTAGAACAAGTTCTCAAAGCTGCAGCAAATGCAGTGGCGAATTTCAAGGAGACAGAACGGAACATGAGAGCAACTGCTCAAATATAAGCTGCAGAAATTGTAAAAAAGAAGGATTCCCGCACAACCATCCGACTACGGATAGAAACTGTGGAGCGTACAACATGCACAAACAGGTGCTAGCTCTGCAAACCGATAAAAGAACTACCAGGAAGGAAGCGTGGAACATGTATAGAAGAATCAACAATATCAACAACAACAGAAAAGGGGAAGCCAAGGATACATATGCCCAAAAAGCAGGGAACAACACCGCAGAAACAGCTCTATTGAAAAAAACCATTGAACAACAACAAAAACAAATTCAACAACTACAGGTTATAATCATCGAACTGCAAAAAAACCAACAACAGCAACAAGCTCTACAACAAACACAACAACAGGAACAACAACACCAAATACAAAAACAAAAACACCAACAATTAAAACAACAAATACAAATACAAAAAGAACAAAACCAACTTAAACAAAATACACAAACACAACAAAACAACACAACACAACAATCAAACCAAAAAACAACTCAACAAAACTACGAGCAACAATTAGCTCAAAAAATTAAAAACAAATATCTAAACATTAACACAAACATACAAACAACAACTCCTGCCTTACCAAAGGAACAGGAAATTAAAACTACACATACAACAAACAAACAACAAAACAACAACTTACATAAAACACCAATAATGGAGTTAGATTCATCAGAATCAGACTCCGATCTACTAATAAAATACAGAGTTAACAACTCAAACACTAAACAAACCTAAACACTAACCACAAAAACAATACAACATGATAAACACGACAAATAACTTATTAAACGACAATACAAATAAACAAACACTCATACTACAGTGGAACGTTCAGGGCTTTCAGACTAACAAATCATACATTGACATACTACTACATAAATACAGACCATACGTACTAGCAATACAGGAAACCAACATAAAACCACACCAAACTCAGGACAAATACAAAAACTACGACTGCATACTACCAATCCATCACCAACGTTACGGAGGTGTTGGATTTTTAGTACTGACAGGACTTAACTACACGCTACTTAACATACAGACAGAACTGCAACTACTGGGCATAAAAACCCAACTACCAGGACTGACGGACGAAATTACTATAATAAACATATACATTGACCCGAACACCAAACTAGACAGACGACAACTAGACAATATACTAGGACAACTAACAAAACCTTACATAATACTCGGGGACTTTAATGCCAGAAGCCAAACGTGGGGAGACCGAATAACAACAGGAAGAGGGAAAATTATAGACAAATGGACAGAGGACAACAACGAACTTGTACTACTCAACGACAACTCACAGACATACAACTGTCCGAAAGGAACGCAGACTGCCATCGACCTGACAATAGCACATACGGACGTTGCCTACAAAATTGACTGGGAGGTAGGGTACAACCCGAAGGCCCGTGACCATAACCCAATACTACTGACAATGACAAAAACTGGACAGACAAACGAACAACACAAACAGAGACCAAAATACAAGGAAGAACACGCGGACTGGGACAGATTTAAACATGAACTGGACAAATACTTGAACACTAAATTACAAACAACAAACATAAACAAAGAGACAGGTATACTAACGAAAGCCCTGAGAACTGCTGCCAATTTAACAATACCACAGACCAACAACAACATAAAATACAACAAACCGACATGGTACAACAAAACAATACACAACCTGACAAAAGAAAGAGACAGAATTTGGAGATCCTATAAACGAACACCTACACAAGAAAAACTACTAAACCTTAAACGAACTAACGCAATACTAAACAGACAAATACTAACATCACGGAGACAAACATGGACGAACTTTGCAAACAGCATAGACGGACAAGACATTTCTGAAACCTGGGAAAGAGCTAGACGGATACTCAAAAAAGGACAAAGACAAAAGATCATAGCAATCAAAATAGGGGATTCGCTACTGGACAATAACCTCCAGATAGCAGAACATTTCATAGCTAAATACACAGCAAATCAAGCAGACGGAATTCACTCAAATAATAATATCTTAATGACTGAGGGCGACGTACGAATGGACAATATAATTCCAAATGACGAACTAGACTGTAAAATCACAGAAGAAGAAATAAAATGGGCCTTAAAAAATTCCAAGGGAACCGCACCTGGAAAGGACGGGATTTCATATGGCATGCTCAAGCATGCCTCATGCAAATTCAGGGAAAGGTTAAGGGATCTCTACAACTTGGTATACAGCTCGGGTCAACTTCCACAAGCATGGAAGATGGCAGAGCTTATACCATTAAGAAAACCTGACAAAAATCCACAAATATACGAGGGATACAGACTCATTTCGCTACTTTCAGTAGCCTCCAAAGTAATGGAAAAAATCGTAGCTAAGAGAATTAGCTGGCACTTAGAGGGTAAATTAACGGACGAAATACACGGTTTCAGAAAACTGAGGGGTACGAGCACACTATTACATGAACTAGACAACCAAGTAGGGAGGGCATTAGAAAATAAAGAACACATTGACGTACTATCACTAGATTTAGAGAAAGCATTTGACAAAATACCGAGGACCACTATAACAAAACAACTAATAGACTGGAACACTGGAACTAACATAACAAAATACATTCATAACTACTTAGAAAACAGAACTATAACAATAAAAGTAAACGGACAACATTCAAACACCAGAACCACTAACATCGGAATACCACAAGGATCTCCACTTTCAACACAACTATTTAACACCTACATATACGGACTGAGCAACGAACTTAACAAAATACAGCAACTTAAACACCTAATCTACGCAGACAACATACTATTAATAACAAAAGGACAACAACAGACAAGACAAAACACACTACAGGACGCTAACAACAAAATACAGAACTGGACTACACAAAACGGAGGTAAAATCTCTACAGACAAGACAGAGGCAATACACTTTTGCTGCAAACGAAAATGTGGGGAAAGAAACATAACAATAGACCAATCAAACTTACAATATAAAACAGAGATAAAAATACTAGGATTACACTTCACTAAAAACAATAAATTTAACTTACACACACAGAAAACAATAGCCAAAATTAATCAATCAAACAATTTACTAAAATACATCTGCAGAAACAATACAGGACCCCCCATTGACGTTGCAGCAAAAATTGCCAAGACAATACAATACGGAAAACTCGACTATGGACTAACAATATACGGACACTCGACAAAAACAAACCTAGACAAACTCCAAAAGGCTATAAACCAGTCAGCCAGAATAGCACTTGGAGCACTAAGACAAACACGAATAGACGGACTGCTGACTGAAGCTGACTTTCCTACGGTAAAAGAACGACGTAACGTACTGACAGCTAGGGTGGTTTGCAAAGCATATTACAACCCCAAACATCCACTTCACAACATAACAAAACACACAATACATGAACAAATACAAATTTACAATAACCCAGCCATAAACAAAGCAATAGAAATAACATTAGAAACAGGAATTAACTTTACAAACAACATAGAAAAATCAAAAACAGAACCCACTTGGAAACAATGGAAACAAAACATAATAGATGAGCTTGCAAATCACCCTAAAGACAAAACAACAAACGAACAATACGGACAACTACACAAACAAATAAAACAACAACATCCGAACGCAACACACATATACCCCGACGCCTCAAAGGATGAAAATGGAGTAGGCATTGCCATAGTAACAAAACAAAGAACACTGACAACGGCACATATGGACAATGCCTGCTCCATATACACTGCCGAACTGACGGCACTATACTTAACAATAAAACTAGCAGACAAACAAAACAAACAAACACTTATATATACTGACAGCCTAAGTACAATACGAACTATACAAAACATTGACAACACTGAACACATTATAAATACGATAAGGGATACAATAATAAGAAACAGAGGGAAAATAAAAATAATATGGGTACCAGGACATGCAGGGATAGCGGGAAACGAACTAGCAGATAAAGAAGCCAAATTAGCAACTAAAAGACCATTACTAACAATAACACCACTAACTTACGGACAGGCAAAACTAGACATACATAACTTCAACAGAGAAATGAGACAAGAAGCTTGGGACATATCAACATCATTTAGACGAGTACACACAACAAACGTAACTAACAATAACATAACAAAAACGAAAATAAGACAACTAGGGGTAAAACTCACAAGAATCCGCTTGGGTTGCACAAAAGCAACCCATCGATATCTCCTGGACAACACCCCTAGACCGACATGCAGACAATGCAACGAACCATTAACTATACGACACGTACTACTAGACTGCCAACACATACAAAACAACCAAATAACAACAGAAACATTACAACTAACAAATGAACGTGACATACGCATGATACGAGACAGACTAACAACACATGGAATATGGCACGACATTTAACTTCGACAAGGACAGTACGGAACATTAATGTTTTTTTGTCTTTTGTCCTTTTTATTTTCAGTATCGTCACAGTACAACTTGTCAACAGGTATCACGTCCGGATTTTCGTAATTTTACATATTTTTAATATTGCATTTACTTCATTTAAAATCTAAACTCTTTCATTTTTATTATTTTGCTTTACATTACTATCAGAATTACTTTGTAACTTTTATTTTTTAACTTCTTTAATCTATGAATTTATAATTTTTTTAATTTTTAATATTATTTTAAGCTTTTGTACTTTCATTTATTTTTTGCCTATCTCTAATCACACTATGTTTTGAAATACTTATTTTTGGTTTGGTTTTTTTTTTTTTGTTTATTTTTCTTGCTATATTGAATTTTTCTAAATGATAAGAATTTTATATTTATGATATTGTTTAACTTCTATTATTTTTCATTTTTTATTTTAAATTTCATTTCTTTTTTACTTAACTTTATAACATTTCTAACTTTTAATTAAATAATAATTTTCATATTAGCATTAAGTTACATTTATACATATTTTTGATGGCCCACATCCGAGAGGAAAAGGGTCCTAAATCTTGTCTGCACATTTATGTGCAGGGAAGACAAATAAATTAAATTAAATTAAATTAATTCTACGCCGGATAATAAAACATTGTTTTTTTTAAATTGAAAATTATTGATGAAAATGTTTTTGTATTTTTTGTAAATTTTACCAATTTAGATTCAAAATTTTTTGAATTTTTTTTAAAAATAACACAATACCATAATAACAGTTTATTCATATAGCAAAATAAGATCCCTATACATTACACAAAAGACAAAATTTATATGAAAATAAGATCCCATTTTTAAATTTGCTCTCCCAGAGGCCACAATAACGCTAATACGGTATAACTTATACTAAATGGAACCCAACTAACGAATTATAACTAAATGGAAGTGAGTACGAGTATACCATACAAAAATACAAACATTTTATACAAATTTTTTGGTATGGCACTTCTTTTTCTGTTATATAAAAAAAAAAAGATTAGTGTTAGGCCAATATAAACATAAATAAAAATAAATAAAAAGTGATATAAACATAAGTAGGTACTGTAATTTCGGAATAAAGAATCTAATGAAAGAAAAAAAGTCACTAGGATTTATTTTGCTTCCGTCATTTATGACGGGTTACAAACCTAGTAAATTATAAAAACTTAAATAAATCTTAAATAATATTTTAAATTTGTAAGATACACAAATTATATATTTTTATTAAATTTTATATTAAGCATTATATTAAGTTAAACAAATGATCCGACTCCAAAAGAAACTCCTTCAGTCGTTTTTTAAAAGAACCGAACCCACTGATGCTATATTTTTAATATCACTAGGTAACCGATTGTATAACCCAGATCCTGACACTGAAATTCTCTGAGATTCTAGCACATTATTAACTCTTGGTATCCTAATATTATTCCGGTTTCTAGTATTAAAATTATGAGTATAATTTTGAATGGAATTTATGTTGTAGTGCCCGATATTATTAAGTTGTTGAAATTGAAAAATTCATTTTATAGGCATTATTTTTAAGTTTAAATATAAGCGATGAGTATTATAGGGTAAAGGTAAATTTAGAATATTTTTCAAAATTTTGTTTTGTGAAATTTGAATTTGAGAAATTCTATTAGTGGACGCCCCGATTGCTGTGCCGTATGAAAGAATAGAATTTATATAATATGCATGATACATTTTTAGCTTAATACTATTAGGAATTTTGGACTTATATTTAAATAAAATACCATTAAAAGTATTGAGCTTTCTATCTAACATATCAATATGTGGCTGCCAACTTAAATATTTGTCAAATATGACTCCAAGAAATTTAATTTCATCAACTTCTTTCAAAACTACATTGCCAGTTTTAATTTCTATACAACCTATATTTCTTTGACGCTGTCCAAAATGGATGATTTTAGTTTTTTCCGCGTTCATAACGATTTTGTTTAATCTGAAATACCCCAATCAATATACAGCACATATTTGAGGCTTGTCCTTTATACGCTGATGTAAGAGCCAGGCTTGGAATCACGGGACTTGATATACTCACACAGGATACTATAGAAGCAACAACTAATATCATGGCATTCCTTAGAGAAACTGACATTTTCAATAAAATATAATAAAATTCAATAAAAACCATTAAAAAAAATATAATTTTTCTAATATATGTAATATAAACTAGGCTAAAATCAAAATTATAAACTTAAAGAGGAAAAAAAAAAAATGAATTTGACATTATAATACAAAAAAAAGAAACAAATGTAAATCAAAAATCTAAATTTAAAACAACATTATGTTAAAATAATAATGAAATAAACTTAAGATATTTATGTAAAAAACTTTAAAGAATGAGGGCTTGACAAAGCCCATAATAAAGATCTTATAAATAAATAAATAAATAATAATCTGAAATACTCCGTTATTATCATCGTATCATGCTCTATATGAGATTTAATAGTTTCTAAATTATTACCAGAGTAGAACAAGCTGCAGTCGTCTGTGAATAGGTATTATTTACCTATTAATAGCAATTTGTGTATATCATTTATGTAGATTAGAAATAGTAAAGGACCCAATATAAAGCCTTGAGGAATACCAATATTAATTGAATTGTAGGAGCTAAAGCAGTTATTATACGAAACAAACTGATTTTTATTCTTTAAATAGCTTTCCATTAACTTCATCGAACCAAATCTAAAGCCTAAAAAATATAATTTTGTTAGAAGCAAGTTATGGTATAAACAGTATCAAAAGCTTTTTTCAAATCGATGAATGAACCTGTAACAATATTAAAGTCAGAAATTTTCTCACAGATCATATTTTCAACGTCAATTAAAATATTTTCAGAACTGGAACCTTTTTGGAACCCATATTGATAAGGAAACAAAAAGTTGTTGGATATCAGATGATTATTTATATCACGAGATAATTAGAGTATTTATAAATTTATGGTCAGAGCTTATATACTTAATTATCAAATCAAGTCTATTACATATTTAGACTAAACCATTTTGGGTATAAAATTCAAGTTCAAGGCAGGAGTATTAAACTGTGTAAAAAAAAAATTATACGGAAAATTTGCTAACAACATAATTATCAACCATCAAGTATGTATTTAGGCTAATATCCTTGGGGTATTATATTTATTTATTTATTTATTTTTATTTGCTTTAATTTGTCTAATTATTACTTAAAAATAGAGTTTTATGTTTAGTGTTACAGGAAATCCTTTTCATCTATTAACAATATTTATATTAGGTCAGCAACTAAGCTACAATGAGTGATATTTTGTTTAATTTTTATTTTAAATTAAGGAAAAATGGCAAAAGACCTTATAATAATTTTTTTTTTGTGTTCATTTTGTGATTTTATATTGTTTTTTTTTCACTTATATCCTAGACTTAAAACTATCTTAAAACTATCCATTACCTTTGTGGTATTATAGTATTATATTAGCAAATCCATTCACAAAAACTAATAATACTACGAAAAATTGAGAGCACGAATTTCGGATATTATCGATAAAAGTCGTATATGGTCGGAACAATAACCAATTGTGAGCAAGGCTAATGCAGACCCCGAGTATCAAATAAACCCAAGAGTAGTTCGAATCGTTTCTTCATTATCTGTAGATCAAACAAATGTCAAGTTTGTACAAAAAACTGGATCCCAAGATCACATCCCAAAATGCCAAGGTACAATTATACAAATTGCTCATCCTTCCGGTGCTGCTATATGGTTCTGAATCGTGAATATTACCAAAAGCAAATGACCATTCAGTTGATATCTTTGAGACAAAAATTTTTCGTTGCATTTATGTTCCTGTGTCTGACGAAGGGGTTTGGAGAAGACATGGACCTAGTCAAAAAAAAATCATAATAAGACGTCTAGAGCATATGAATATGAATGTAAATACATATGAATGTGAATACTCCAGCTAGGAAATTCTTCAAATACAAGCCCCGGGGAACGCGTCACCGAGGGAGGCCAAACCTTCGTTGGAGAGATGATGTATCGGCAGATATGAAAAAACTTCAAACCATCAACTTAAGAGATTCCGCTCGTCACTGAAGTCAGTAGTGGACAGTTTTCTGTCAGGCTCTTCAAGGTGTTTAAGAATGTTTTAACAAACAAATTTTGTTAAAAAATTTCAAATGTGATTTTCAAAATGATCAAAAAAGCAATTTTATCATTTTATGGATCAGAAAAAAAAAATACGGATCCGTAAAATGATAAAATATTTTTATTACAATTTTTAACTTAAAATGTTAAAATTTTTAACAGAATTTGTTTGTTATATTTTAAGTATATTTATAAAACTAAGTTTATTTTTAGTTGTTGTCTTTTAAAATTTAATTATATTATAAATATACAATTTATAAAACTAATTTTATTAGCGTTGGAGTGTTTTCTCCACCTAATTGATACGACGAGTGTACCTATCAACCAATTATATAAAAATCAGAAAAAATATGAAATATTTTACTTAATAATAAGTCGTATGATTTTTATTACCGGTATCACTGAAAAAATTTTCCTTAGTAAGATTGACAAAATATTTTGTAAACAGTGTTGACAAACATTTTTTATTCATACAACAATTTTTTTTCTATTTTATCAAAAATGTTTGTTTGCTCAACAATTTTTTGTTAATTTGTTAATACTTTTTTATAATTTTTCCAAAAATTTATAATTTGTAAAATGGAAAATAAGTTTGTAAAATTGACAAAAAAAAAAATAATAATTTTTATCCAAGTGACTAAAATTTTGTTATACTGACAAAAAACCGTTTTAAATCAATATTTGTATATTTGACAAAATTTACCTTAATTTGACCAACATTTTTACTATGCAGTTCATTGCAATTAATAAATTTTTGTGAATTCTACTAAATCTATTTTGTTAATAAGAAAATTATTATTAAAGTTTTTGATGCTGTCATAGTCAGATTAACAAAAGAATTTTGTTGTTGGCAAACAATTTTTATTCAAACAACAATTTTTTTTCTATTTTATTTGAAAATATGAAAGTAAAGGTGTGCGGTTTTATGTGAAGTTGCATTTTTGAATTTGCTCAATTAAAAAAAAGTAAAGAGCTAAATAAAAAAAAAAACATTTGAAAAATTAAATTAAAAAAAGCTAACTATCAATTAACAAAAAAAAAAAAAAAATTAAATAAAAAAAGTTATTTTGAAGAATTAAATTAAAAAAGAGATATTAGAATTAAGTTAAAAAACGAAATAAATGAAAAATTTAAAGCTCAAATTTATATACTTATGTATTTTGATAGAACTAGTGAATTATTTAATTTGCGTTATTAATGAATTTGGTTAGTTTTATTTAATTTTACAAATAAAACATTTATTAAAAATAGTAAATAATTTGAAGAAGCAAAAAAATAAATTTTACTATTTTATTAAATAAATAATTTGAAAAAACAGTAGCAACCAAAGAGCTGAAAAAATCAGAAGCTGAAGTCTGAAAATTTTTTAAATATTTTAAACTTTATTTGTATAATTTTGAAAAATGTAATGTAATAAAATAATGATTAAAATAATGAAAAATTATGATTAAAATAATGAATTTAATTTTTTTTTGTTTTCAAAAAATAGAAATGTTATAAAATAAATTAATTGCTAATCAACAAGGCTATTATTGTTTTATTTCTAACTGTAATAATATCATGCTTTTATTTTTCAGACGCACATATACATATTATATATAAGGGCTGCCTTGTTTTTTTAATATAAGATATGATTCCACATTTAACTTGTAGGATACTGTATGCATACAAATAAATAACTTACAGATTCGTTTATCATCAAAATAAAGCAGTAACAAATATTATAATAAAATGTCAAATAAGTTATTTTTAAGTTAGAAATGCTCCATATGGAGTAGCCCCTATTTTGGTTTTAATATTTTTTGATGATAAATTAATCTCTAAGTTATTTATTTGTATATGCATACAATAACTAAATAAATGTTATTCTGACAAAAAAATACTAGCCATATATCCTATTTATTGACAAAATGATTCTGTTATTTCGACAACTGAATAGAGGTTATTTTGACAAAACAAAATTGTTGATTTAATAAAAACTTTATTTATATTGATATATTATTTTCTCCAATCAACAAAATATTATTTTCATTTCAACATATTATTTTATTACATTGACGAACAGTTTTAGCATAATGAAAATTCATTTCGTCATATTAAGAAATTTCGTTTTGTCATTTATACAGATTTAAATTGTTATAAAGACAACACTGTTTGTCATATTTACAGAATGAAAAAAAATCTATATTTTTTTTGTCATATTAACTCATCATTTTTGTTGACGCTATATTTACCTAGTGTTTGTCAACGCAGAATTTTGTCAATATTGCCTGGTTTTTTTTCAGTATATGATTTGTTATGCATGTATAAAATGCATAAGAAATTTAATTTTATGGTGTATGTTTCAGCGGAGTATAACCGTTTTTAATAAACAAGTTCAAACATTTTTTAGCATTCCTATAACTCTTTATTAAAATTTTGTGTCTATAGCGCACTCTAAGAAATTTTCGCTACAATAATTGTAGGAGGTAATCTAGGTGCCTACATTAAATGTAGTAAGTTTTTTTACTACGACAAAAGATTAAAAATTACTATTATTTTTGTAGTAAAATTAATAAAAAAATGGGGTAAATTTTAGTAAAAGGAGTGAAAATTTACTCTTATTTTTCTAGTAAAATTATTAAAGAAAGAGTGAATTTACTTGAAATTTTGTATTAAAAATACTTATTTTAGAGTAAATTATACTCTAATAACTAGGGGCCCCTGTTGATTAATTATAATTCAAGTTGAAGCCAAATTTAAAGTTTTTAAAAAAACATTACTTTACGTACTGACATAGACTGAATTCTCACGATATAGCAAAAACCACTCGTGTTTAATAAAAAGCTTTGTGGTTAGTAAGTTTTATTTAGGACACATAAATGCACGTCCCTCATATACTGTTTCGTTTCCGATATATTCCCTATACTAAGTGGCATTCAGTGGATAAAATTACTAAAAATAAACAATTTTGTCATTAAAGAGGTATATATATATATATATATACCTACATAATACATAATTTTAATAAAAACTGTATTATTACTACAAACTAGCTTTGTAACCCGTCATAAATGACGGAAGCAAAATAAATCCTAGTTTCTTTTTTTTTTTCATTAGATTCTTTATTCCGAAATTACAGTACTTATGTTTATATCACTTTTTATTTATTTTTATTTATGTTTATATTGGCCTAACACTAATCTTTTTTTTTTTATATAACAGAAAAAGAAGTATCATACCAACAAATTTGTATAAAATGTTTGTATTTTTGTATGGTATACTCGTACTCACTTCCATTTAGTTATAATTCGTTAGTTGGGTTTCATTTAGTATAAATTATACCGTATTAGCGTTATTGTGGCCTCTGGGAGAGCAAATTTAAAAATGGGATCTTATTTTCATATAAATTTTGTCTTTTGTATACTGTATAGGGATCTTATTTTGCTATATGAATAAACTGTTATTATAGTATTGTGTTATTTTTAAAAAATAATTCAAAATTTTGTATCTAAATTGGTAAAATTTACAAAAAATACAAAAACATTTTCATCAATAATTTTCAATTTAAAAAAAAACAATGTTTTATTATCCGGCGTAGAAGTAGAGTTAATTATCCTACTCTACTTCTATCAAGTTTTATTGATTGAACAGTGAACCTGAACAGTGAAGTGAACAGTGAACACTTAACACTGAAAATAAAATAATATTTTTGGAATGGAGCATATAGAACATACAGAATACAGATACAGCAAATAATAAAAAAAAAACAAAAAAAACAAAAAAAAACAAAATAAATTTTTTTTGAGTGAAGTGAATTACGCACACAATAATGCCAAAAATAAAAGGTAGAAGCAATAAAGTAGTATTATGTATAATATTATACAATACAAATACGCTGATACACATGTGTATTATTATGTATAATTTTAAGTAATAAGAATAACCTTTGAGTGAATTATGTTTTTTTTTTTGTTAAATGCTGTTTGCCTTTTGGTTATTATACCATATTAAACTATTGATTAAATTTCTATTAGTCCTTATTATTATAAATCAAAAAAATTGTTTGTTTTATTTATATTATTATTTTTTATTTTTCCTTATTATTTGCGAAGAAGACTAACATTAAATTAAAAAAATATAGTTCATGCAATCAATTTTTCCTGCAAAGGTTCAGCATGGTAGACAGGGGTTAAAAAAAAGCACCAAAGCAATTTGTATATATATGCATTTGTATGCATATGCAATTTGTATATGTGTTGGAGCGTTCCGTCGAACTTACAAACATCCAGATAAATGCAGAATAATTACTACAAATAACCAAAATTTAGAAACAGTTACTTAAAAAGATAAAAATGAAGAATTCAAGTGATTTGTTTTTTTTCTTGTTTTTTATTTTTTATTTTAGATGTATAGATGAATTTGTTTTTTTTTTTTTGTTTTTATTTGACATAAATCTACAATGTACATTATATTCACTGCAAGTAATTATAATACTGATTTGCTTTTTTTTTATTTTTATTTAATAAGAACTCGCATACATGCATGTATTTGCTGAATAATAAAACCATTTGAGTAAAAAATTTTCAACTGTGTGCGCATTATTGTTTTATATACAACTTAGTTCATTAAAGAGAAGCGAAATAAATGAAAAGGTGTCTACTGCGTAGGTCCTTAAATGCTTGTCAATTATAATTATAGATAATGAAATTATTTTAATGCAACGGTATAGTAATTTTATGCCAATTAAAGTGTAAGAATTACTATAGACAGTAAAGAAAGTACTTTTTGGAAATTAGGAAGCATCGCTGGGTATTTCAAAAAATGTCCTATTAGTAAATTAGGTTTGATTTTTTAAGTATAATTTGAAATTTTTACAGCCAAATTGAATCAAAAAGATGCTAAATTAAATTTAAATTTTGTTAATTCAAAATAGTTTGTCAAATTTCAAATTATATTTAAATAAAAACAAAACTAAATTTGCATAATATAGAAGATTTTGCAATGGAAAAAATATAACTTTAACGCTAAAAATTTCAAATTAAAAAATGCAGTTAAATTTTGTATTAATAGATTTTATAATATTAAAAAAAAAAAAACAAAGTTTCCAACATTAAACTTAAATTTATATTAGTTAAATTTTTTGTATTTTTTGTGAGTTCTGCCAATGACTTTTTTATGAATTATAAATGCTAAATTTTTGATTAAAAATAGGGCAATTAAAACCGCCATTTTTATTATTTGATGCGAGTACACAATATGTGAATTGTACTCTATTGTACCAAGTCGCAAAGCACTGATGAACGAAGTAAGTTGCTTCCAAAATATCGATATTTGCAAATAAATACAAATGATTAGTGAAAGGAAACTCGACTTTTATTCCATAAATCTAAGCATATCACTAAAAACAAATCTGATTATCAAAAACAACTAGATATTTTTTTAACTTAATTTTTAAATATACTTTATAACACGTGCTAATCGACCACATTAGTCTTTTCAAACATACATACGCATACTACCCAGTTAAAGTAAAATAAATGAGTACAAAAAGAGCGTTACTAAATTACTACAAAAAAGAGTAATTCTGTTCGAAATGGAGACATGGAGTAAGTTTACTTCACATATTAAAATATTACTATCAAATGTAGTGAAATTAATTTGAACAAAGTGAATTTTCACTCAACATGCATTAAAACTACTATCTATTGAGAAATAATACTGTAATTGTAATAATTAAAATCTACTCAAAGTACTTTTACTATATCGAAACTGTTTTTACTTTTGACTATATTAAAAAAAAAACTACTCTAGTTGAAATTTACTATTATTTTAATAACAAAATCACTCTACCGTTTTTTTGATTTTTTAGAGTGCGGTTGTAAAACCGAAAATAAAAATTTTACATATTCATTTCCATTCATTTCCACATATTCATTCAATATAACCGATGCCTTAAAAGATAAGTTGTGACATTAAAAATATATAGTTTTGGAAAGCTGAGAACCCCAGAAATCCTATATAATCATTTGGTTTTACGTGTGTACAACATTTACTTCAGAAAAGACATATTAAACATTTCTATAGTTATAAACACTTTTATATCTACTCTAAATCGAAATAATTTTAATAATTTTTAAATAAAACCTATTATTACGGAGCTACAACAAAAAAAAAAATAAATAAATTTCTTTTTAATAAATTTCGAAAACTTTAAAAGTTTTAACACTCTTTTCTATAAATTCAATCACTTACACTAAAGTTTTCATTTATTAAAATGAAATTTTTCACGTCATTAAATTTTCCAGTTGTCATTATCTTTACCGTCGTCTTCAGAGTTGTCGCTGTTGTTGTTTGTTGTTGTTGCAGGCGTCTAGACATAAATACAAAAACAAAATATATTTTTTTAAATAATTTTAAATTTTTATATGTAAAGTTATATATTGTAATAGAAAACACCTGTATTTAAAGATATTTTGTGTTTATTACATTGAGTACAATTTATTTTTAAGAAGTCTCCAAAGAATAGTCTCCTCAATAAAAAAATTTAAAAACTTTTTATGTTCTTTAATGTTATCTAAAATTAGAAATGACAGAAACATCAATTAGACACCAGATAATTTATCATAATAAAAAAAAATATATATATATTATATGTATATATTTTTTAAAAAAATAAATAAGTTTTTAAAATTGATGATTAAACACGCTTTATTGACTTGATAAACTTTTATTAAATATAATAATTTTCGTAAGTAACTGTGGAAATATTGAATTGTTGAAACAAAATGACAGTTGATTTCAAGATATTTGGTTATTTTTTTTTTTGTTTTGTAATATTGGAAAGACATCTAGATAATTTATAAATCATGTATAAAAGTAAAAATTGCTGAAAATTAATTTTAATTCATAAAATTTACTTGATTTAGTTGGAAAACAACCAATCTAATTTTTCTATCATTGCTTGCTCATGTCCTATTATAATTTTTGGCAGATTTTGATCTTAGGTTAACATTTTTGAGTGAAATCTTTTTAACCCATTAAATGCCAAGCCAAACCCTTTGGAAAAAAAATGTTATTTTTATGAAAATAATAAAGTTTAGAAGTAAAAAAAAAATAAAAATTGCAACAATTTGGACGGAAAAATATTTTATTTGACTTTTATAATAGCGTTCCCAAATTGGTACAGTGGAATCTTATGTATGAAATTTTTTAAAACAGTCTTGATCAATACATAATGTTTTATTACATTTTTCGCATTGCCAAATACCTTTTCTATGACAAGTAACACATCTAAGACGATTTTTTAATTTTTTTGGATAGTGTCCTATATTATCAGAAGATAAGCCTAATGGAATAGTTCCTGATTTTGCCGTTATTCTGTAAACGTTTTTGTTATATTTTTGAAGATAATATCTGGTTATACTTCTTCGAAAGTTCAGAAGATCTATTTTTTCATTGCAAGCAGACATATGTAGCTTTCATGCATTGGTTAGTGTCATATCAAATCATGTATGTAAAAATACTCCACCACCATTTTTTTTAAACGGATTGAAATGCGGTAATTGGAAAGCGATTGATCATGTCGATCAACTTCGCCCATCCCATTGGTATAATTTTTAAATAAAGAAGGCTGGGAGATATCAAGTTTCATTTTTTTTTCTCGTGACCATCTTTTTACCTTACCCATAGGTTCAATTGTATCGTGGTTTGTTACTATAGTAACTGGCTTGTTGTCATTCCATCTCACATATAATATCTCATCAGTCTTTTCAAAACGATAATCGACTGATCCTCGGTTCATTTTTTGAAACTTTTTGCATGGTATCATAGGATACTTGTTTGTTCGATTTTCCCGTACTGTACCTGTAGCTCTAAAAGTTTTGTCTTTTAAAATTTGTAATAAATTGTGGCTGGAAAAAAAGTTATCAAAGTACAGTATATGACTAGATGGATTATCAATTTTTTAAATCAACCTTAATACCACTCTGGAACCAAGTGAAAGATGGTTTGGGATTTTGGCTTCTTTTGACTCTCGTCCACAATGTATATCAAAATCATAACAATACCCAGTAGAACTACTCAACATTCAATTTTTGAATCCAAATCTTATTGGTTTTCCTCTAATAAATTGTTTAGCTCCGTGATTCCCAAAGTATTTAATCATCGATTCATCAACCGATAAATCCTTATGAAAAAAACCCCATTGGCGAAAGTTTGTAAACAGTATTGACATAAGGAGTCTTATTTTGAACATGCGGTCTGTTGAACTCATAATTTCATGGTTATTCGGAAAATGTATAAAACGCTTTATTTCTATAAAACGATTCCTACTCATACATTTCGATACTATCTCACATTTTAAATCCTCATCATGTGACCAGTAGTTTGCCAAGGCAACAAATTTATGATAGCCTGAGAAAAGCAGTATTGCAACAAAAATTTGCTCTTTCGTAATATTCAAGTCATGCTATTTTGTGTGGCATATAATGCTGTGATTTTTCTGTGGCATATAATGCTGTGATTTTAGATTTACAATCTTGTCATTGAATAATTTTTCAAATATTTGGTACGGTGGCTAAGTCACATTTGTCGTTTTTAACTTTTTCTTGTATATCTGAGAGTGATTCTGGATCGTTTAAAAATGTCGAGTAGTTTGGAGAATCTTTAATCCACTTGGGCTTAGTCTTGTCTTGACTCTTATCAGATTTCTTTTCCAATTTCTTCTTTTTTCTAACTAACATTTCTTCGTAACTATCATCATTATTAGAAATTCTTTCATGAAAAAAAAACTTCTATAGTTCCTGGAATATCATTAGGTAAATTACATGAATTTAATTCATTGTCGTCAAAATCCTCTTCATCCGTTAAAATATCTGGATCTGGAGGTACAATAACACATTCTACATTCTCCAAATCTTCTTCAGAAAAGTTATCTATAAACTCCTCCAATCCTCTAAAATTCTTGCTTCCTTCAAATACCCGTTTTTCCATGATGAAATTAATCTAGGTATACAGAGAAATAAATTGTAAAAAATTGTACTAAAAAAAAATGTTAAATGAACCACACTGTACCAAAATTGGCACACCAGATTTAAAAACATTATAAAATTACCAAAATCAGTTATTATTCTTCTTCAACAGTTTTTTTATAAAATTTTCAATACAATCATTTAAATTTTCACTTTTATGCAAGAAAAATAGTTCAAGATTATAGTTTTATTAACACTTTTACAGTTACAGTTCATAAATATGAAAAAATTCAAAATCTAAAAAACCAAAGACATCATTATTCTGACATCCAAAAAATAGCAATTCGAAAATTTCGCCAATATACTTTGTGGACGACATCTTCAAGAACTTTTTTGAAGTAGTTTCAGGTCAAAATATATATCACAGATGGCAGGGGAGCAATATAAAAACCTGTGCCAAAATTGGTACAGTGGCTTCTAATAGGTTAATTAAAAGCATCAAACATTGAAAAGTCTACCATAATTTAGTTTTTCAATCGATGTTTTCTAGCTTCCCTGCTATACCTTCCTTTTTCATCTGTATTTATTATCATCTGTAGATTTTTATAAGTAAACTTTATAATAGAGAAATTAAATAAAGATTAAAACTCTAGGTATACCACCATTCTTTTTTTTATATGCTACCATGCTAATCGATTTGTAGCTATAAATAGGTAATAATGTAGCTATAGATTTTTCTATTCGCCTCCTTTATTTTAATTTCTTGGTAGCATAGTGGTAGTAGTGACAGTATATATAAATTATTAATTTATTAACAGGGTGAAAAATCATGATTTTTATATTTATTTGAATTTAGTAAAAAACAGTCACGGAATATTTTACACCTAACTATGTTAACTCACTTTTCCTCTTTTATTAATTTCATAATTTTCGTAATCTGTAGAACTTCTGTATACATTTGATATCACTATACAGCAAAATTCATTGTACAGTTCATTTCTCAGACTCTTTGTCAAATTATTATAACTATTTATTATATAACTTTATTTAGATATTTTGAGTACATAATTATAACTATAGGAAATCCAATGAAGACTTTTCTCATATCGTCGGTTCATTTCTATTTTCGGACAAACGTTTTAGAATAGTTTCGAGTAAATCGAGCTTAAAGTTTCAAGTTTAATAAAAAAAAAACTGCCCGATAAAAGTTTGTTTTAAATTTGAGTATTAGCTTTGTATATTTTTAAACTATAAAAATAAAACTATCATGACTGTTTACGCCCAAGATCCGAGGAGATAGATTTAAAAACCAAATCCATCTTTTTTTGCTGTTGGCTATATCTCATTTAGAGTTAAAAAATTGGTTAACATTGTATGAAGTGTCCGAATTTTGCTCGGGTGGTATGTCCGGTTCTAGCGCAATTTTCTTTAGACTAAAGTGGTGTAAAGTAGATAAGTCTATAAAAAAGGTTAAATAAGAGAAAAACAGTATTTCAACAGTAATGTTTATTCGTTTTTAAATTAATTTTTAAATTACCAGCTTTTTTCGCAGCTGTTGTTTCGTAAAAAAATCGACATACTCTGTGAATATGCGATAAAGCTAAGTAATATTTGAATGAAAACGTGAAATTTCACGTGTTTCCTATTGGATGTACGGCGACGTTTAATATTGCATTGGTCTTTTCAAATTTCAAGTAAAAGTTGGTCTTTTCATTATCCGACAATTCCTTCAAAAACTTCAAAAATATTCTGCCTATCTTTTTCTGAAAAAAATTTTATACAAAAAGAGTCAAAATATTTTTACAAGGTGGTTTCATATATTTCGGTTAAGTATCTTAGTTTTTATAATTTTTATAAGATAAAACAGCCTCTCGTAATTTCTTCTGAATATTTTTTTCCATAATTCAGGTTTTGTTATTTTTTTCTTGATCAACGAAGGCTAGGTGTTGTTTGCAGATTCTAAATATTTTTATTGAATTAATCTTTTAAATATAAAAAGGTTCTAAACTAATATTTATTTACCATAAACTTGAACTAGATGGTACACTTGCACCTATTTTGAAATTATCAAAACTATTTTCTAAATCTAAAGAACAAGCAATAATTTATGAAAAATTATCACACTATAATAAAATTTCATAATGTAAGTGGACCAATTGAAAACTTACGGTAAACCTAACAATTTTTAGTCCATATCCTCGGATCATTAAGATGTCTTATTTAAGAAATTACAATAAAATGATCGAAAAATTCATACAAATTTTCGGACATCAACCAAAAAATTGGATATGTCCGAATCTCGCCTCTCCATATCTACAAAACTAAAATAGATAATTAAAAACGGTTCACAAAAATTGAAAGAGCATCACAAAAAACCTAAGGACAAAGTCATAAGTCAACAAACACAAAAGTGGCGTTTGTCTGAAAATACAAATTTATCGGCGATATTTTAATACGGCAATTTCATCACAGAAATCATGATGCTACTCCAAAGTCCAATCTGTGTAAATTATTCGCTATCCATGGTCTCTGGGTTGTAAATTCTATATTAATTGAATTTTACATCAGTGAATGTGTAATTTTTGAACCAACCATAATTCGTAGCATATACCGTTGAATTAAGAATTGGATTTCGCCCGCACTTTAATTTACATCAACAATATTTTCGGGCTGACTGAACGTTGAACAGATCTCATCTCACTATCTTCAATGGCACTGTGACGTCATTCAAATTTCTATTTTCACTGTCTATTTTCTTCAATTTTATATTTACCTCTTTGTATAACATCTTGTACACTTAATCGGAAAAATGGGTCCCGTGATTATACTCTATCATTTTATCGATGAAATTTATATGTGTTCATTGGTTATGTATGTTAAGTAAGACGGTCTATAATTATAATTGACAAGCATTTAAGGTCCTGCGCAGTAGACACATTTTTATTTTATTTCGATTCTCCTACTCCTTAATGAACTTCTAATATATACAATATATAAGATTGTATATAAAACAAAAATGCGCATACAGTTGAAAATTTTGTACTCATATGATTTTATTATTCAACAAATACATTGTGCATATGTGAGAACTTATTAAAATAATAAACAAAAGCAAACAAATCAGTTATTGAAATTTACATATGGACTTGCAAATGAATCTATGTACATATGCCAAAAAAAAAACAAAAAAAACAAATTGATCTAAAATAAAAAATATAAAAACAACAAAAAACAAATCACTTGAATTCTTCATTTTTATCTTTTTATGTAACTGTTTCTAAATTTTGGTTATTTGTAAAAATAATATAGTTTTTATTAAAATTATGTATTATGTAGGTGTATATATACGTACCTCTTTAATAACAAAACTTTTTATTTTTAGTAATTTTATCCAGTAAATGCCACTTACTATAGGGAATATATCGGAAACGAAGCAGTATATGAAGGACGTGTATTTATGTGTCCTAAATAAAACTTACTAACCAGAAAACTTTTTATTAAACACGACTGGCTTCTGCTATATCGTGCGAAGTCTATGTCAGTACGTAAATTACTGTTTTTTTAAAAACTTTAAATTTGATTTCAATTTGAAATATAATTACTCAACAGGGGCCCCTAGTAGTAATATAATAAATATGTAATTCAAAATAAGAAAATATTAGTTTTAGATTAAGAATAAGCGCAGCCTAGTATTAGAATCGTAAGTAGAAGGATCAAATTAAAGAGAGAAATAAAAATTATCTTTCGTATTATAATTTTTATTTTAATATTAGTAGACACACAACTCCAATCTCTTCAATATTTTTAACTACATTATTTCACCTTATTCACTCAGTACAGCGAAAAAATTCCTCAAAAGCAAACACTGTATAAATGTCGATACATAATTCTAACTAAATGATAATAACTATGAAAAAAAAAAGTATTGTTATTTCTGTAAAACTGCTGATTAATTTTAACGCGTTGATCGTAAATTATTTATTGCAAACTAACATTTTATACTTTGAAAACACATGTTTCGGCACAGACATTTCCATCAGTATTACCAAAATAGATTTTATCACAATGTACAACATTTTTATCATAATCACCACCGTTCTTAATTGGATGAGTCAACCTCAAATAGTCATGTAATCAATATTTTTTGTAATAATTTGAATAAAATTGTTAAACCCTAGTATTAAAGCGATAAAAAAATAAATTCAAGAAGCTGATAAAAAAATAAGACGTTTAATTATTGAAGCAATCAAATACAATATACGAAGGGATTTCTAAAAAAAATAATTTATTTTTAATATTTTATAATTTATAAAACTTTGTTTTGATTGAATTTGCGACCTTTTTTATCTTCTCCAGCCCAAGCGAAATATTGTTGAACAATATTTTTAATTTCTATAGATGCTGAATCCAATTTTTTCCATTCAAAACAATCATAATCAATTTGCCAGTCTGGTGATTGGGTAAATAATAAATTTTTTTCCACGCCAAATCCAAATACCAGAAATTGAACTGTTATCATCTTCACCAAATAGGCATGACTGAAGGCAAACTGAAGCAAAAACATTCTTTCCCATTTTGTTTAAACGTTGAAACATGCCAGAAATTAAATTACAGCTCATATAAACTTTTGTTAATTCATAATTGTAGTTTCTGCCCAAATTACTCAAATTTGTATAGCTTAAGGTATTTTTTATTCGATATTTTTCAACTCATATTATATTATTGCCTCGATAGTTCTGTTCTACTGATGGGATCAGTAAAAGAAATTCTTAAATTATTGTAATCAATAATCATATCGTAATTAAAATTTCTATTCAAGCATGCAAGCATCATTTCAATCCTTTCCAATGTAAATACATTTTCTTATATTTTAAAATTTATAAAAATTTTCGAATTTATTCTTTTTCAAAAATGTTTTTGTTATCTCGGCTCGAAGGTATTCCAAAAAAAAATAATTAAGAACAATTTTTTTATAATTTTTACCACCTGAAATGCTAAAGGGAATACATACATAATTCAAAATTAATAAATTAGACTAAGCTTGTGTTGCAACACATATGAAATTTATAATAAATATTTTTTATATAAAATTCCAAATACTGTTATGCAATTGAATGTCATAACTCATAATATTATTAAATTTTGTATCAAATTAAAATTGTTATTGTTACACATTTTCAATAATATAATTTTTCCAAAGTCATGTTAATGTCAAATATTTGATTTTATTCATCATAATTTTAAAATCTAATTTAACTAAACTTAAGCAAAATAATCAAAAGTAAATTTATAACAAAAGATTTTATAGAAATATTTTTGGGTATAAATAAATTTTTAGTATTATAACAATATGTACTGTCAAATAATTTGATTAAATTCATTTTTCACAATATAATAATTATAAGTTATAGAGTAATGATAACTTTTTTTTAAACAAGTTATTATTTTTTATTATCTTTCGATTGACAAGTCTAAATCAAAATAATTAGTACAATCATAGAGTCAAGTTATTCTTCCCCATCAAAGTATGTAGAGTGTAGTGGCATTGTTACATCGATAAGTAGAGATAGGAACTAATGCATTACATATACACTAATTTTTTAATGAATTAAAATAATCCATTCCTTTTTCATATAATACATTAAAATTAATTTTTTGAATTATTTAAAAGTAATGCATTGACATAATACATTATATTCAAAAATAATGCATTACATATTATAATACTTTACAAATCGTTATTCAAATTACGTTTTAATTAAAAAAAAGGCTTAACATAATTTAATTACAGAATGTAATGTTGAAACCACAATAGCTAGTAACATTTGTACTTAATGATAGATTGAAATTATTATTATTATTATTATTAAATATAGATTGAAATTGACTCAGAAAATATGTCTACTCAGTATTTTCCAATTTTTTTCTAAAAAAATTCTTTGGCTTCGTTTTCCAAAATGAATCTCTTTTGGTAATAACTTTCTTTTGATTATTTCAGCCAGTATAGTAACCAGTGCTGGTAGCAAATAGCCATAATATGTATTATTCTCTCCTTGTAAAAATATATTTCTTAATCTTAATAATTCATTGAATTATTTGAAATACATCTGAATTAAAAAAGTAATTCATTGACTTAGTTAAATTGTTTTTTAAATATTTTTTTAATTCAAAAATAATAAAAACAATTTATTAAAGTAATTCAATTAGTTTGAATTATTTTTGGTAATGCATTATAATAGGTAATGCATTATAATAGGTAATGCATTGTTTTTGAATATTCATTAATAATGAATTGAATTACTTAAATAATTTTTTTAACTATTTTTTTAATTCAAAAATAATAAAAATAATTCATAAGTAATACAATTAATTTGAATTATTTTTGGTAATGCATTATAATAGGTATTTATATATTATAGTAATTAATACATTATTTTAATGAATTAGGTTAAAAAAATAATTTAAAACAAATGTTTTTTTTGCATTGTCAAAGAAAACTAATAATAATATTATGAAAAACAATACATTAAACAAATAATGCAAATTCCCCATATCTGCTCATAAAATTATACTTGGTTATAAGATTACGGTGGATCATACTTGATTTGTCTAATATATTAGAAATCGATATTAAGTTATTTCTTCATTTTACACGTAATTAACAACTTTTCTATTTTAGCCGAATGTCTAGCAATTTGCCCAAAATATCTATTATTTACTGTTTTTCTTTTTTGCAAGCTATTTCGGTAAAATTGAATTATTTGTGACAAATAAATCTTTCCTAAAATATCATACATAGGGTAGGTAATCACTGTCGACTTATATATTATTTTTGATATTTTATTATTATACTGCATAATGACATTGACCTATCTAAAAAAAAAGATAAGCTACAATGCTTTTATTGAATGTGTCATGAAGATCTGATAAAAGGGCAATGCTTCAGTTAAAAAAAATATTCGAATTCAAACCTTGGGGACCTCCTTGCTGAAGACAATCACACCTTCGTTTATATAGCAACGACGTATATCAAACCAATAAACCGCAGTGGAACGATCGTAACCGCCGTGGTGGACGATATTGCACCAGGCTTAGGGTCATCATAGTCTCATAGACATAGCAAGTAAGTAATAAAGTTTTAACGAAATTCTCATTACCCTTCCATATGACACCTATGTTAGTCGAACTTTTTTATTCTTTTTCTATTTGCTTGTCTTATGTAGTTAATATATTGCGACGAAATATAAAAGCATAATTTTGGAAATATAATATAAAGACCAGTTCTGTATTTTTGCTAATTTCTATAATTTTGTTAATTTCACCGTTTTTTTTTGCAATGTCAAGTATCAAGTGGAATATTATATATATATTATTCTGCATTTATCTGGATGTTTGTAAGTTCGATGGAACGCTCCAACACATATACAAATTGCATATGTATACAAATGCATATAGATACAAATTGCTTTGGTGCTTTTTTTTAACCCCTGTCTACCATGCTGAACCTTTGCAGGAAAAATTGATTGCATGAACTATATTTTTTTAATTTAATGTTAGTCTTCTTCGCAAATAATAAGGAAAAATAAAAAATAATAATATAAATAAAACAAACAATTTTTTTGATTTATAATAATAAGGACTAATAGAAATTTAATCAATAGTTTAATATGGTATAATAGCCAAAAGGCAAATAGCATTTAACACAAAAAAAAACATAATTCACTCAAAGGTTATTCTTATTATTTAAAATTATACACAATAATATACATGTGTATCAGCATATTTGTATTGTATAATATTACACATTATACTACTTTATTGCTTCTACCTTTTATTTTTGTCATTATTGTGTGCGTAACTCACTTCACTCAAAAAAAATTATTTTTGTTTTTTTTTGTTTTTTTTTATTATTTGCTGCATCTGTCTGTATTCTGTATGTTCTGCATGCTCCATTCCAAAAATATTATTTTATTTTCACTGTTAATTGTTCACTGTTCACTTCACTATTCAGGTTCACTGTTCAATCAATAGAACTTGATAGAAGTAGAGTAGGATAATAAACTCTACTTCTACGTCGGATAATAAAACATTGCTTTTTTTAAATTGAAAATTATTGATGAAAATGTTTTTGTATTTTTTGTAAATTTTACCAATTTAGATACAAAATTTTTTGAATATTTTTTTAAAAATAACACAAACGATAATAACAGTTTATTCATATAGCAAAATAAGATCCCTATACAGTATACAAAAGACAAAATTTATTTGAAAATAAGATCCCATTTTTAAATTTGCTCTCCAGGAGGCCACAATAACGCTAATACGGTATAATTTATACTAAATGGAACCCAACTAACGAATTATAACTAAATGGAAGTGAGTACGAGTATACCATACAAAAATACAAACATTTTATACAAATTTTTTGGTATGGTACTTCTTTTTCTGTTATATAAAAAAAAAAAAAATTAGTGTTAGGCCAATATAAACATAAATAAAAATAAATAAAAAGTGATATAAACATAAGTACTGTAATTTCGGAATAAAGAATCTAATGAAAGAAAAAAAGAAACTTGGATTTATTTTGCTTCCGTCATTTATGACGGGTTACAAAGCTAGTATTTTAATATTCTTCCTTAACTTTTGTTTTAATCATGGTCAAATATATATTTTAGGAAAATGGGTAGACGAAGTACTAGAAAATGTTTCATTTTTCATTTAAGATCTACGTCCGATAGTGGTGGGGCTAGTTTTTGTTTTATTTATTTTTTATATTGTTAACCAAAACATAAGTCAGAGAAACTTTATTAGGTTTTCAGAGCGGTATACAGGTACCGTGCTATACTATAAAAAAAAGTTATAAATTTGACCAATTACATTACATTTAGGATCGTAGAAAATACAAAATTTTATATATAAATTTATATAAGTAAAACTATATTATAACAAAAAATTCCTCCTGCCTCAGGACAAAAATTAAAACTTGAGAAGTTTTAAAATATCTATATAGACTACCAACACAATAGAACATTATATAATATTGAATTTCATTTCATTTCATTTTCCAATAATAAATACCAATTAAAAATATTTTTAGACAAAAACCTGTAAATAAAATTTATGTGTAGTATACTAGAAAAAATTTTGACTCCTTATTATATATCTTTGAACTTTGAAGAAGTTTTATTGAATTTCTTTTTAAGAAAATTGTATTCTATTAGCTATCATTCTATTATTAGATAATAATATATAAAAAAAAATAATAATAATCCTATTCTTTACTAGTACATACTGAATTACATATTGAATACGTTCTTCTTCAAAAACTACTTACAATTTTCTTCAATTTAAAACAATTATATAACAAGATATAGGACCTTATAATCGATTATAATAAACATATTCTATGGAAGTCATCACGAAATACTTGATTAGAAAATTTTGCAATAAATGTGATTAAAAGTTTGAATTGGATAAGATATATATACCGTAGATGTTATACAATTTTCGATTTTCAACAATTTTCTCAAGTCGCACTAGATAAGGTAAATAACGAAAAACTATAATAAAAACCGAGCTATTTGGCCTGTAGAGCAATCCTGTTTAAAAAAAACGAGACAAATCAATATCAAAATGGTTAGATGAGGACGAGAATAGCTGTCAAAAAACTGAAACAAGATCAGTGGTATTGTCATTGAGCATTTGATTACAGGGTAGCTACAACAACCACAATTCATTAAAATTTAATCGCTTCGAAAAATAATTTAATTATTTTATAAAAAGTTATAAAAGAATTGGAAAAAATTTATTATAAACAGATATCTCCTAATAGAGTTTTGCTAAATTCACAACTATTTTATACGTTATTGATAATGCGTATTATTTAAACAAATTCATGACATTATTTTCTTCTTTTGTGTATCACTACAGATTCAGGTGATACTTAGATTGAATCAGAATTTATTTTCATTAATGTTTTCCAAATTATGTATTTGTCACATATTAACACCATTATCGTGTTATATCGGTATATATCGGTTATTACATCATCATTACACTTCACTTAAGTCTTTTTATATGGACTTACTTTGGATCACTCACTTTCTTAGTTTGGATAGCTTACTATACAGGGTGGTTCAGTTCAGATAAAAATTATTCTATTATTATTGTTGTAGAAGAGTGGTATATCTTTAAATTTGATCTGGGCTATAGAGGGTTATAGAAAATCGAATTAGAAAAATTATATCTAAACAATATCCAAATTTTTACCCAAATATTAAATATAACTTTACCTGAAAAACGGCAAGTCTGATATGAAAGTTATGTATGATTATGAAAAGTTGTAGGGGATGATGTAACGCATCAACACAATAAAAAAAAAATGAACGAGTTTTTTTTACAAAATTTTCAACTGTTAAAGCAAAATTTTAAGTTTGTGCAGCTATTATTCAAAAACGATAAGTCTGATACTCATCCACCACATACCGTTAATTAGGTGTATTAATTTAAAAAAAAGTTATGAAGAAAATGTTGCTCTAGTTTGAATTACTTCGGAGCTGTAGTGGATATTGTTTAGACATAATTTTTCTAATTCGATTTTTTTTAAACCTCTGTAGCCCAGGGTAAATTTAAAGATAGACACCACTTCTGGAACAATTTTATTCCTAAAATTCTGCAAGAAATCACCTCTTAAAATATTTTTGCTCTAAACCGGACCACCCTGTATGATTAGTTTTCTGATTTGTCTAAAATTGCCAAATTTTTCTGTATTTCAAGTCGATTGGAAATTGGAACTACATGAATTTATTGTAGCTCAGAAGTCAGTTTTATTTGCTATTTTTTTAATTTCCCAAGTAACATGTTATTGTTATAAAATCAAAATTAGTGCTATAAGACTTCTACATGACTCCCGATAAGCACTACAGGTGTTATAATGATGTTTTTATGGGAATAATGTGATATAAGAATGTTTTTATAGCAATTTCGGGAGTTGTTATAATGGGATTTTCAGCAAGTGATACAGCAATGTTGTTATGAGCCTAAAACTGCGTAATCCTATATCAAAGTGTTTTTATAAGAATAGAATTGCTAAAATAGCATTAGTGGTGTTATTATTTTACTGTATTCCTATAATGTTACTAATAAACATACTGTATTTGCTTTTGAATAAATATTTTGAGACGGCCGTATTTTTACAAACATGGTAAATTTTTTTTAAATAAACAAAAACTGAAAAGTTTTATTTTGCATTATTTTCACAAAAATATCATTTTTACTTAAAAGAATAATTATTTAAATATCCAATTTGATGTTATGCATTAATTAACGTACATTATTTAACATTTCAAAGATGCAATTTAAAAACATATTTTTTTTATTCATTTAAAAATTAGTTATTTTTAAAGAGCAATGTATTTTTTCGAGGTATTCTTATAATAAATGTCAATGAAATTTCATTCCCAGTCAAATTTTGCATTTTGTTCACAATAATTTATAAATATTAATACAGTTTTTAACTGCAAAATATTATTTATTAATAAGACATTTTTTTTATTTGATGTAAATCATTTACATGCAAATATAAAAATATTTAATTAATATCTATCTCCCTTTCTCACGAAATAAATATAAACTCCATAAAATAATTATTTTAAAATAAAAAATAATACCTTTTTCACTCTCGCATAACATAAATTATTTCAAATGAATATCATTTCAAAATAAAAATCTATACACTAATACATATGTATACTTATACTATTACAATATTACAGCCATTTCTCCGGTGCCTTAGAAGATTCTCCATTTTAGTGCTATAACGTATTTATAACCTTTCACAAGATTTGCGGAGCACTCAAATAAACATTAACACTGCTATAGGAGTGTTTATAATAGTGTTATAAGAGTGCGCAAGAGTCTTATAGCAATCAAATTGTTACGTAGGTTACAATTACTTTAATTTGATTTTATTTTATTATTTCAACTGCACATCATTCAGTCAAAATTTAGCATCTTTTGCCGGGTAGGATGTGAACCTACTCTCTGTTATAAACCTAATATTACTTACTTAATACTAATATGAATTAAATACAAACAATTCATTCTAAATTTAATCTAAATTTATTTATATACATTATGTACATTTATTTATTAAATTATTAGTTTTTATTTAGGATTTTTCCCTTTTTTTACTTTACCTTATTTATTTCGTTTTTTTTTTTTTTAACCGGAAAAAGGCATTGCGTTCTTCTCTTCTTATATTATTATTCAATTTTTGTATTTTTTATTGTTAGATGTCGTTTCATATGCCGTGGGTTGTAAGTAGGTTTTTGATTTTCTGTATGTCTTTTTAGTTTTTCTATGATCATTTGGTTGTTGCGTGTGTATTTGCAGTCCAGTAGTATTATAAGTAGTCCGTATGTTAAGCATATCAGTAAAATTAAAAGGAAAATATTCGACTATTTTCACGATTATACAAAAATTTTACTCTAACGCTAGAAAACAAGTTTTTATAAAAAAAAATCCAGTAGTGTATGTATGTTGTATTTGTTGTGTATATGTGGCAACACTACTTCTTGATAATTGTTATAGTATAAGTAGGTACAGTAATGCAAGTTGTGAAAATTATAATATTAAGAATGTAATTGATTAATTCAGTCTTATAAGAATAACAATAAATTAATAGTAGTATTGATAAGTTTTCGTTACAATATCTACATATCGGTTGGTAGTTTTTGTGCAGCACCAGACCCTGGTGAACTTCACATCTAATTGTCTTGTTCTAGTCGTTTTTTTGTGTTGGCACCTCTTGTATGTAACCGTGTTTGATTCATGCCATGCTTTTTGTCAAAATTATATATTTTTTAAAACTATACTTCTTGTCTTTTTCATTCAGAGCAATAATTTTTAAAATGTAAATTTACTGAAAACCTATTCAATATAAAATAAATTTGAAGTTTTAAATATTTTAAAAAACTTAACTTCAATTTAAATACCAAAGTTATATTATTATGTACATCGTAAGTCTCTTAACAATAAATTATTTCAATATAATTGAAAAAGGCTATTATTTCTTCATTAATTTAGGGTCAGACAAGATTTAAGTTTAGTTTATATCAAATTATTCCTACTCCTACACACTATTGAATAATAAATTTATCCAAACAGAAGATTTCTATTTAATATTCAATTTTATATTCCAAACTGGGACTTATTTGGACAACACTATAATTGAGAATTAATTTGAAATTATTTAGTTCATAAATTTATGAAATTTTTTGTTGAAATTTTTTATATTAATTTTTTTTATGCAAAACTACAGGGTGTACTTACAAATGTAAAAATAGTTGTTCGGATGATCAAATAAATATAATTTAAAATTTAAAATTTAAAATTTAAAATTTTTATATTAATAATATTAGGGTATAATAATTTACCAAGTAACAATTTCAATTCTATAAAAGCTCTCGTGCTTCACTAGAGCTAAATTTAGAGCTATGAGCTCCAACTTTTAGCTCTATATCCGTTCTTAGAGCTTTTATAGAGTTCTTATAACAACAAAACTACAACTACATGTCGCATATATGTAGATCTAATTCAATTTTTAATTTTATTATTGTATATTTATATTGTATTTTGCTCTCCTCTTTTAGAGCTCTCTCTCTTTAAACGTTTAAATAAAGTAGTTTAAGGAGCATCTATATTATGTATAAACATATTAATATTTCCTTATTAGTATTAGTGCTTATCTAATTTATTTTCTAGATTATCATATTTACATTTTTATCACAATAAAATAATATGGAAATGTGATATTGCAAGTTATAGTTTAAAATGTGAATATTTTTCTAATTAAACATTAAATTTCCTTGCTATTTAAAATTTATCGTAAATGTAGGTCTTCCACTATGAAAATTTTCGACACCCTATAATAATTTTCAAAAAATAATAATTTAAAAAAAATTTTGTTAAAATTTAAAAAATTTTTTTTTAAATATTTTTGAATATTTTTAGTCAAATGTTTTCAAAATATAAAACAAACCTAAAAAATGTTTATAATTTTCAAAATATTTATTTTGATTTATTTATTTCCAAGGTTTTCAATGTTTAAATTTTTTTAATTCAATATTAGTTTCAATAAAAAATGGCGATTGGGTATAGAGGGTTTTATTCATTGATATAGAGCAATTGTATAGCTCTAAAATGTATTATAAAGTTAATCAGTTTTTTAAAGGGAGAAAAGAGTATAACAATTTAATTAATAGAATAGTAAATCGTAACTACTCTATTTCAGAGTACTCTGACGCTGTTAGCTTTTAAACAGTAATATAATTACACTCTCAAGGAGTTAAGCAAGTTCCTTTATAAAAGAATATAATTATTATTCCAACAGCTCTAATGTAACACAATATTACACATTACTAAAGCAAAATGTTCTATATAAGAAAAAAATTATTATTTTAGCTCTAAAGTAGAAGAAATATATTCTACGCGCCTATAGAGCTAATTATTCTATTATAGAGCTGACAGTGTATTGTTGTACCGCTTTAGAAATCATTTAGAGCAAATTATGCTAAGAACTCTTAAAATTGTTTTTTGCGTCCTATAGCCCAAAAAAGGTATACACCAAAGTGGATCGGATGTTGCGATAGCTTAATTAGTTAGATGATATGGAAATCCAATTCAAACCAATGTGATAATCACGGATTCGATTTACTAGTAGCATATTCCGGATTCGATTTATGTTGTTCAAAAAAAATATCTAAAATGTAACATCTATTTATAATTAATAATAATTAACACAATTTATTATTTATTTTATTTTTATTGTCTTAATGTATTTGTACAAAATGCTTAATTTCTTACAATATATTTTAATTCTATATTTTAAGAGGTTATAGAGCTTTTCATAAACAAATAGGTACTGTAAAAACAAAATACTGCAGAAATAATTTTTTTTTTGACAGATTTTTCAAAACTATAAATGTAGAAAATTTAAATTTTCTACATTTACAGTTTGGTGTTATAAATATGCTGCTGTTTATATTACAATCGATTGTCATGCGCTATCTACTATAATTTTGCAGTTATCCTGTTAAATTATAAATATTTATGAACAAACTTCATTTGCAGCATTTTGTTTATGAACAAAATACTTGTCAATATAAAATGTTTTTAATATTGATGCTTTTGTTTATGGAAAACCACTCACATTTGATTTGTACTTATTAGAATTAGTAAGAAATCTAATGAAAAATAAAATTCAACAATATTTATCTATATATGCAGTGGATGCCGCCCTGCCCTTTATTATATAAATTAAATTAAATTATTTTGTTATTTACTGTACCATTTAATTTTTGTATTGTATAAAAACTGTACCAGTTTTAAATATTTGGCAAAATAAAAGAAATATTAGTATTGTTTGTTTTGATTTAAATAGTGACTGGTGTTGTGATTTCAATATAACAATACCTTTATTAAATTTTATTAAATAGCTATCCAGAGCAGTTATATTGGTGACCCCAATGTGATCAATACATTTAAAATTTAAAATTTAAATAATAAAAGGCAACATATATAGTATATGAAAGGGAAAAAGACCTGCGTTTGACCTGCAGATTTATCTGTAAACCCACTGAAGAAATAATTAAATTTATCTATCTACCATATACCATCATAACATAAATAATTTATTAAAAAAAAAACTAATAGTCAGGAATGGCTATTCCGTAATTATGACGTCTCTAAACGAAGAAACTTAGATACAACATTATAATATGATAGTGAACTTCTATAGAGTAGGTCAACTTGTGAACTCTAGATTCTAAATCAAAAATTTTATCTCTCTCAATTACCGATAGAAAAATATCTATTATTGTTACTCTTGATCCATATTTCCATAACATCTACAAACGAAATTCTGATTTAGTTACAGAGTTAAATTGGAATGATATTTTAATAAATGGCTTTAAACAATATTTTGTATGTTAATTGAAATTTAATAATTCTAGCTTCTGAACAAATATATCTGATCAAATTGGAAATATTGTATTAGAAGACAACTTAAATGAGTTTTAATTATTTATTTATTTCGAGCTTAATTCAAGCAAGTTACAATAAATCATACTTAAATTAAATTTATAAACGAAAAATTAAAGAATTAACAAAAAAAAAAAATAACAAAATTTTAATATTATAACAAAATTAAAAAAGAAAACATAATCTTATATTTAACAATAATTAAAAAATAAAAATGAAAAAACTTCAATTAAGAAGACAGGTCAAAGATAAAAATTAGTTACACAAATACAGATTATTTTTTAATGATTGTTTAGTTAGGGAAAAGTTAATATAGGGTTTGTATGCATTACAGGGAGACATCATCCTATTAATTGGTTCATATTTACCATAATTAGTCCGATGGTACTGCAAATTAAACATATTAGCAGTTCTTAGTCTAGAATGAGAACAATAATTAAGTTTAGCAAACAATTGGGGAGACGAAATGTTGTCTTTACTTAACTCAATTAGAAATACAATGTCAGCAACTTTACGCCGTTTTTCAAGGGTATTAAGATGAATTAAATTTAGTCGATCTTCATAAGGAGGTAATCTTAAAGGATCTTCCCAAGGAAGAAGACGTAAAGCATATCTAAGGAATTTTCTTTGAACCGATTCAATTCTGTCTATGTGAACACCATAAAATGGACACCAAACCTGACTAGCATATTCTAAATTAGGTCTAACCAAGCAGGTATAGAGGGATTTTAATACATACGGATCTTCAAATTCTCTAGCCCAACGTTTAATAAAACCGAGCATAGAATTAGCTTTGTTTAAAATATCTGAATAATGAAGATGGAATGAAAGTTTAGTATCGAAGAGTATTCCTAGGTCTTTAATTGATGTAACCTTTGGAATACTTTGGCTATTAAAAGAATATACATAAGAAATTGGGCATAATCGTCGTGTAAAAGTAATATAAGCACATTTATTGACATTAAGCTGCAGATTATTATACGAACACCAACTATAGAAACGATTCAGATCAGCTTGTAACGCTAATGCATCCTCTAAATTAACAACTTTTTTATAAATTTTCATGTCATCGGCGTAAATTTTAATATGACTATTAATTAATAAAGATGAAACATCATTAATAGAAATAATGAAGAGTAAAGGACCGAGATGACTGCCTTGAGGCATACCTGTGGGAGCTTCGAACTCAGTGGAAATTGACGATCTAAACGAAACACTATAACTACGACCAGAAAGGTAAGAATGAACCCAATTAATAAAATAACTAGGAAATCCTAATTTATTTAACTTAAAGATGATAATGTTATGTGGAAGCAAATCAAAAGCTTTGCTGAAATCTGTATATATTACATCCGTTTGAAACCCATCTTCCATGTTATTAATAAAGGTAGATGTTGACTCAACAAGATTAGTAACAGTAGACTTAAGCTTTACAAAGCCATGTTGAAAAGATGATAAGAAACAAGTACAATGATCATAAATAGAATCAAATACAATAAGTTCAAATAGTTTAGGTATAGAAGAAAGTTTAGCAATTGGACGATAATTACTTACATTATTTTTTAGATTTTTTTTGTGAACTGGTCTAATTAGGGCAGTTTTCCAGATTGAAGGAAAGATACCAGAAGTTAAAGAAGAATTGAATAATACAGAGAGAGGACCACATAGTGAAGAAGAACATTTATTTAACAATGTCATTTATTTTAATTTTATTTAATTTGATCATGACTTTATATGCCAAAATCTAAACCAAAGTATGTTTATATATAGACATTGACAAAACATTTATATATACATATATAGACATTTGGTTGAAAATAACTAACCCTTTCTAGTATATTTTTTTGTTTGTTTTGAGTTCCATAATCTCCTTTAGATTTCTACAAATTTTGCTTCTTACCCTCGCATCACCCTGTTTGAAATAATTAACATAACGAAGGTTAATCTGCAACTTCTCAAATAAGATTCCATCATAGATTTATTGATTATTATTAGATTAACGTTCGAATAACATAATGAATGACACAATATAGTTGTGTATTGCTTGTTATTTTTCAGAAATTATAGAACTCATACTTACATTCAGTCAATTTATTCCAATGGAATATTAGATTATACACCAGAAATATTTTGAAATTCATAATAAAACTTTTTTACAAACTTCACAACATCATCTTAAGCCAATAATATATAAAATTAATTCTCGAGCATAATATTGGTTCTTGAGTTGGTACACAACTCTATTAATTCAAATAAATTCTTTAGCACTTTCAAAAATTAAAAACAATACAATGAGAATTTATGATATAAAATGGATTATGAAAACAAATAAAATAAGGAAGGAACATCACAATATGTTGAATTTTCTGAAATATGTGGTTAGTTTCTAGTTTTAATAAAATTAAATAACCATAAAAATGCCAATTTTTGAAATCGTATATTTATTCATTGTTTGTAACATTTAACAGCATTCATTCATTTTAATTTGCATTTAAAAACATTTTGCAGAAAAAAAAACAAAAACAAAAAAGTTTTGAATCCTTAAGGGTCTTAAAGAGGAAAATAATAAAAAAAAAGTAAATAAAAACAAAACTTTTTGTTGGAGTTAAAAAGAACCCACATTTTGTTTTTCATTTTTCTGTTATCCTCATAATATTCATTGTTGTTTATAAAAAAATTTCGGCCATTTTTTTTTTCAACTTATCTTCCTTCATTCGATTTGGTTGTGTTTTTACTTTTATTTTTTTTCTGTGTTAATATTTTGTTATCCTTTTTGCAATTCTATGGCAATAATTTTTGAAGACAAAATAAAACACAATTTGGCTATTTTATTTTTTCTTATATTATACATTTTTGAATATGGACTCACATAATATAATACAGTCTGTAACAAAAATGATAAAACGAATTTGAAAAAAATGTATTTAACCTTTCTCGTTAAACATTATATGGCTAAACTTCCTATGGGTAAATATTTTAATTTTTTTTGTTCCGGCTTCACTCCCCTTGGGAACATGTGGCCTATACAAAGATCTTCCATCTGAATTTTGTTCTACGCTAGGTATTTAATTTCACTCCATGTTGTTGTTTTTCATTTCTTTATGGACTGATCTGTGCTATGTTTACCGAAGTCTATGTACTCTTCTGCACCTGCCCTGTGGATTCCAATTCATTACTACTTGTCTTGCGTTGTTATTTGTAATGTGAAGTTGTCTCCACAGAGCTCAAAGTCTTCTAAAAGCTTTTCTAGCTAATTTTACCCGGCTTAGTAACACAGCAATAAATATACATATTATGTACCAATTGTAAAATCTTCGCAAATGCATGTAGAATTATAAAAAAAATTATAATATTCAAAATTTCAAAATTAAATTGTCAAAAAATTAGGGGAAAAACATCTTTTTTCAATAATTTTCTTCTACAAATAATCGGGTAAGTCTCAAAAATTACTATATATTTAATTAGCACAATTATGAAGCTTTTAAAAATTAAAAAAAATGCAACAAATCAATATAAAATTAAAATTTTGGTTTTTACGAACTTAGTGTCGAAACAGACCTTCACCAATTAATACTTACCCTTCTGTTGAAAAATCAAATAACGTTAAATACACCGATATGAATAATGATCTGAAAGCGGTTTTATCGTTCCCAGAAATAACTTCCATTCTCCATGATTTCCTGTTTTTTGCATCACGGGAACCTATTCTTGGACAGAACAAACTTTCTATGCCATTAACTAATAGATTATAAGTCACACAAGTTTTCTTCAACCTGGAAGGTTTCTGATTATTGATGTTTAATTTTGATAATAAACTCGTGGTAGATGAAAGTCACTATTCTAGTTATATTTTATATTTTAAGAATAATAATAATTGCAAAATTATACCTTTTTTTTCTCTTTCACGGAGGTGGTCCTAATATATCAGGTACCGAATATTCTAGTTACTTATAGAAAAATAATTACCACTTAATTGCGCATTTTTAATGCTTCGATTTCAGCCAAATATTTATTGTTGTTGGTCGATTTTATCTATGTTGGTTACTCGTTGAAATTCTAGAGCCAAACTGTGTATTAGATGTCGTCAATTAGATAAAGAATTTTGCTTCCTTCGATTAACTCCTTATTGTTTGGTAATGGTAAAAAAAAGTTTTCAAGAGTTAATTTCATAGATAATAATATATTATTATACGATATGGTATGTATCGGGGTCGGTATAGTATGCCCGATCCATTCTAACTTTCTTAGCTCACACATTCAAAATTTACAATTCCAGTTTCTTATGGGAAAAATTTTTTGACCAAAAAATACGTAATAATAGCTGTAAAAATTTGTATTAGCAAAAATATTGTTTTTATCATCGTACACATGTACCCTAATAATGAAATGTTGGGCTGGAAGAAAAACTAATGAAATGTTGGACTTTAAGAAACTATAATTTTTACTTATATTAAAATCTTTGTTCATTTCCTAATTTATTCAGGTAGGTCATATGAATTTTTAGTATTATGTTCTCAACATGTCATGCTGGGTCACTATCACCGCAAATGTAATAAGTACTAAGATAGGAGAATTATTAACCTTCTTCTATATGGTGCAGACAATTATATTTTACTTATTTTTAAAATTTTATTTATAGACAAATTCATTTACTAGTCGTAAATATTTTATCATTGCAACGTCTTTATGTTTATTACGAATCAGTAAACATTACATCGTGTGACAATTCTAGATTTTAAGTATTCTGTTGATTTGTATATGTGTAGCTTAGAAGCAAACCGAGGTCTTTTCCACTTTTAACAAAAAAAAATTTAAAAATGAGGTTTTGTTTATATTCTAAATTAAAATTGATTTACTTCCTAATATTTCAACAATTCATTTTAATTCCCACATATAAACAAGATCAAAATTCATACTTAGGCCTAAAATGTTTTTATTCCATGCTTAGCAGGAGTGTAGCAAAATGTGTCTATTCCATACTTTTTGTCAAAATATGCCGATTCCTTAGCAATTCGATTCTAGAAAATAAAAAGTAATAAAAAAAGTAACAAAAAGAGTATATTCCTATTTTGGTGCGAAATGAAACAAATATCATAATTAAATCGCAGTAAAATATTACTTACTTACTTTTTTGGTGCTACAGACCTTGAAGGTTCTGAGTCTGACGCAAAATTATCCTCCACTGACGTCGGTCACGATCGGAATCACCAGTTCCAGGAATCCAGTTGGTGATTGGAAGTTTTTTCCATATCTGCCGATACTTCATCTCTCCAACGATGGTGTGGCCTCTTTCTACGACGCTTTCCTCGGAGCTTGGATTCAAAGAGTTTCCCAGTTGGAACATTTTCATTCATACGATCTACATGACCTAGCCGATGAAGATGTCATATTCTGACTTTTTTTTTGGCTCGATCCATGTTCTTGAACATCTGGTACAGTCTGGCTTTATAACTTGTTCTCCAAACCTCTTCGTCAGACACAGTATGATAAACCCGAAGAAGGATTTTCTCTCTCAAGGATAAGCAAGTGCATGCTCACTTGGTTTTGGTAATGTCCACGATTCAGAACCATATAGCAGCACCGGAAGAATGATCATTTTGTATGATTGTGCCTTGGTATTTTGGGATAGGAACTTGAACCCAGTTGTTTGGACAAACCGAAGTAGCAACGGTTTGCAAGGGTAATTCTTCGCCTTATTTCAACATTGATGTTATTGGTGGACTTGATGTTGGTTCCAAGGTATATAAACTCCTGAACTACCTTAAAATTATATGAACCACAGTGATGTTGTGTACTATATGGTGTTGTGAGGACATTTTATTTGTCAAAAGCATATATCTTGTTTTAAGAAGACCCGCTTTAGCTGCTTCGTCTTCGTAAAGGCTTCGATGTCTGCTCGATGTCATCAGCGAAACCCAGGAGCTGCACTGATTTGTAAAATATAGTGCTCTGTATGTTTACACCGAAACGTCGCACTAAATGTTCCAACAGTAGATTAAGGAAATTACATGACAGCGTATTGTTGCAATTCTTGTCGAAATCCGGAGCACGTTTAAAATGAATCAGGAATTGTGACACATATCTAAAATACATTTACAATTAAATGCATATTTTTTAGAAATAAATTAGTATCAAAAGTCGCCTAATTTTCAAAACAACCCTATTCCACACCTTTGTAACAAAACAGTTCTATTCCATATTTATTAATTAAATAATTATTTAATCCTGAATTTTTTATTAAAATTCAGTTACGAGCATTATTGTTGTTCTTTTTCAGAAAGAATTATATAAAAAATTACAGTAATTCAAAAATCCGAAGTTTTTTTCAATTTACGCAAAACTCATCAAAATGAAAAAGACCCCGGTTTGCTTCTAGGCTACACATATCAAAACTGCATATTACATTACATAAGTGCGAGCACTGTTTTGATATGTCTGTTTGGCATATCTGTCAATCAATATATAAATGAATATACTGTTGTTTGTGTTTTTGTAGTTCTTAATAAAGAATTGAAATAGAGTACACGTATTTTGTAATCCAAGTTCATCAAAGTAATAATCAACTTTTTATCAATTGCTAACAAAAGTCCAAGCTTAAAATCCAATTTAGAATCCATTATATTATGTCTAGATAATTAGTAGTAAAATATAAAATTAAATCTTTAAACCGAAAATGTATTCGACCCCATAAAGGGTTAACTGAAAAAACAAATTAAATCTGGTCATTCAGTGTGTGAATACACAAAGAAGTGTTTTTTAGTTCAAGATATAAAAAAAGTTTTATGTTTATTTTAAATTATTCACATTTATAAAATGGGATGGGAGGTGATGTAGGAGGTTAAAAGCAAAATAGGAAATAATATTTGTCCTTGATTACCTTGTATTGTTTGATTTAAAAGAAAAATGAAATAAAAAATTTGCCGGGACTTGAATATCCTTTTTTTTCACTATAATAATTAAAATGTTTTTTTTGTTTTGTTTTGGTTGTTGTTGTTCTTGTTTTTGCTCTTGTTGTTAAGGTTATTGTTTGTCACAAAATATTTTTAAAAGTTTTTTGCCACATTTATTTGTTATTGGGTAATATATATATATATATATGTAAATATTACAGTATATTTGACATAATTGATGTGCAAGTCATATTTCATTGCTAATATAGGAGAAGATAGATTGGATATGATAGAATATAAGTTTAAAATTTAATTCTGTCAAATATAAATTACAACATAAAACAAAAAAAAAACAATAATTATATTTTCGACAAAAAGGTTTAGTACCTATATTTTTGTTAGTAGAATAAAATGTTATGAAAGTATATATATATAAAGTATCATCATCACTGTCCTAAAACCACATTCGTGGTGCATATGGCTGAGTTAAAGTTCATTCATCGTCTCCTATCTGCGGCTAACCTATTTAATTAGGGCTAATTTCTTTGTCGCTTCGCCTAAGACTGTTGTTCTTAATGTTTTTCTTGGCCTTACGACTATTTGTAAATGTAGGTACTACTTCGTAATAATTTATCTTTTTATTGATTTATCTTAGACAACAACCACATACGTAATAATTTATTTAAAAAAATAAATAAAGTTAAATTTAATTCTGCCATGTGTTGCGGCAATTTGATAAATTAAAATTAAGATGACTAATGTATATTTTGAAATTAGGTGATTCATGTAGATGCACCAGGTAGGTATTTAATCTGTTGGATCAATATTAGCAGACTTATTAGTGTTTTAAATTTTGAAAAAACAAAAAAAAATTATATAGGTATTAGCTGTAGTATAGGTACTAGTTTTGATAAATGATAAGGCCCCATAAATAAACCATACCATATGTAGTACTCTCCAAATATTCCATATGCTGTCATTTATAATAAAAATATTTAATGGGCTGTCATTTATTTTTCTCTTTTACCCTGTTTATTTCACTCTTCTCAATACTTTTAAAACTCAATTAGAAACAATTTTATTGAATCTAGAAGAAAATATTGTGCAAAGTGAAAAAATATTTGATAACTTTATTCATTGCCAATTTCCATATTCAACTGGGATTTTAGTTGGAACTTAGAAATTAAGTATTCAACCCTAAAATGATGTACTTAAATTCTAAAGAACAAGAAATAATATTTTACTAATTAAAAATTTTTGCATATCTTAATGTAGCCAATAATACGAAAAAAAAAACTTACTTTGAAAACGGAATGTAAAAATCTCAAATAAAATATTTTTTAATTATTTTTTTTAACCCTATTTTAACTGTCAAGGTGAATTTGAGTCAGGTATAAACATTTTATTTTGTTTTATGGGTTAATTACCTTAGCGGTGCAGATTCGATTAGATCTTAAGTGAATGTTAATCCCAAATTACGAATATCTTAGAAAGAAATATTTTTGTCTAATCTTTGATCATTTGATGATCTTCGAAGATACTCGTATTTGACAGTTGCTCTTCTTATTGAATAAATTATTTTAAACAAAGTATTTTGCTTATCATTTCCTTACATTATGTCTTAAAAAGATTTGTATTTTTCTTTTACTTTATCAAAAAGTCTACACATAAAAATTAGTAATTTACCCACGCCTGCGCAGATAATTATTGGCAATTATTATTGGCTAAAGTTCATTATAATAAACTTTTTCTTCTTATTTGAAATAATTCTGTTGACAGCTTTTTTTTTAGAGGAATTGAAGATCACCATTTTTTTGACTGGTCCATTTTTTGTTTGGCAATGATGTTTTTCTTGTGTTTCCAGCCAGTTTTCAATATAATTTTAGCCGTACGCATCAAACTTTTTTGGACAGAGCATTAGAATTGATCCAACAATCACAAAGCAACTCTCTAGTCTTTGTTACTCCGATAATCATTGGATATAATTTTTAGAAAATTTTATAAGGCATATTTTGGTTAATTGAAACCTCAAACTCACACAAAATATCTTCTTTGATATCTGCTTTTTTGCCACATATTTTATTTACACTCATAGCAAGCGGGCATTTTCTCAAAAATGTAATAACCCCACGGAATTTCTTTAATAAAATTTTATTCATCTAAAAGTTAATTACCTTCCATCCGATTTTGGGTAAACAATGATTTTTTTTTTTGCTTTTTGAGTTTTCATTTTTTGTCAGACATTTCTGTTTGAAACACTCTAAAATAATTGTTTAGCTTTTCATTAATCTTTACTTTTGGATCATAAATAAATTATATTTCCTCATTTAAAAATCCATTTGTATAGAATACTAAGGATTCCTAATTGTGTTCCGAATTCAGTTTAGTTGATCTGTAGGTAGGTAGGTAGAAGTGGCTATTCCAATTACCTTTTTAATACCACGACTCCTAGTAGCTCTGAGTGACTCCGAGTAACCCTTTTGTTGTTATTAGTTGTCTTAAGGTTGTTCACCCTTCCATTTTTTACTTTCCCAACGAACTCAGTACTAGAGCAAGCCTGTGCGATTGAGAAGGTTGATCAGTTCGCCAAAATTGCTATTTGTAATAATACCTATATTGTTATAGTTGATCTGTGAGTAAAATTAACTTTTATTTGATGTTCAGGATTTAGTTTATTTTTCGGTTATCTAGTATTGTTTGTCTTTTTCAATTACCACAATGCGGACATTTTATATTTTACGGATATCGTCTTTCCAAACCCTTATATTTACAACATTTTATATGTTAGAAGATTTTATTACCTTGAAGCTTGGATTTTGGATGTCTTAATATGTGCTTTGTTACTTTTCTGAGCATTTCCACTTCGAGTGTAAGTGAGGCGGCTTTTGATTTAGTTGTCTTTGTTTTGATTTTAGCGTAATTATAATCTTTCCATATAATTTGAGTCAGAAATCCATTAATAAAAAAATAATATTTATGTTCCAGTGTATCAAATGCTTTGATCCGGTTTCAGAATTCAAATTATTTAAATGTGTTAGCGAGCGACTGGTGGATGGCAGTTCTTGTAATTTTTACCTATAAGGTTAAATTTTAATATAAATTCAAAAAACTAAAATATTTTAATTTTAATATTAATTTTTTGTTTTTTTTCTGTTTAAGGACATCCTTCTTTACAGAAATATTTGAAATAAAAAAAAAAACATTCAAACTGCTGCATCCTTTTTACATTATATTTCTGCAGAAACTTTGTCTATTCACATTTTATACCATCAACCACTAATTTAATTTAATTTTTAAGATTATTCTTTAATATCCTTTTAAAGGATATTCTAGAGTTTATATCAGATTTTCTTTGCATATTTTTTTGTTCTCAGAGCAACCAAAGAGAAAATAAAGGACATAATTATAAGGAAATAATTACACTTTTAATGAAATTTTTCTTTTGTGGTTCCTTCTCTTATTTAAATTTTTCTTTAAATTTTATTTTATTATTTTAAATTCGTCAATGAAATTATTAGTGTTCTTGTCTTAATTTTTATTTCTAGTTTTTATTTTCAAGATTTCTTAGAAAGTATTTTGTTTTAAATATTTTTGAAACAAATTTAAACGAACGAGGTATGGTGAATATTTTTAAATGATGCCAAGTATTCAGTATTATTAGTACAGAATATAATTTTTAATTTTAAAACCACTATTGAATTTTATCTAGATGTATACAGTATACAATTATGTAACTTTTCAAAGGAGATTAATATTGAAATGGTTAAAACGTTGTTAAATAATGTGATGTAGTGATGCAAATTTAATTCACCATATATTGCCAAAATAATAAAGATAAAAAACGCAAGCCTTTTACCGGCCTATAGCTTTGAAGTGGATCAAATATAGTATAGTTTATAAGTAAGTAGGTACCCAAGTAACTTAAATAGGTTGTAACAACGTCGTACTATCGTTAGCTAAATAACTACTGATCGGCGTCGGCTACATGACGTTGAAATAACTTTCAGATAACGTCATTATTACGGTATTGGGGAAAATAACTATTATCCGACTACTCAACCAACTATCAAATGACCAAGTTAGAATAAAAGAGATAGATATATTATTATATACAGTGTTTGTATTTGACATACGTTTTTATATAATGTAGTTTTCTGTTCATAACTTTTGGGTTATTTATTGGTCATTTTTAGGATATTTATAACTTCCCCAGTTCCACCATTTTAAATATGGTGAAAATTATTATTGCAAAATATATTTTGTATGAGAAAAGAAAAAAAAAATTTTTAGCTTCTAATCCAAATGCTTTCATTATTTTAATAAGGGGATTGTTTTAAAAAAAATTTTAAATGGATCTAAAATAATAAATAATAATAAGAAAATACATATATAGTTTTTTTAATTTTCAAAATTTTTAAATATTAAAAAAATTTAAGGCCAAATTTTTGGTTGAATAAGATGTTTATTTTCACTAAAAATCTTTATTCGTTTGCAAAAAGATGTGATATATTGATGTCATATGCACAATTGTCGTGAAAATATTTCCAATAATAATTTGCAATAATAAATCCATATTCATAAAATTATAATATATTAGCATATTTTTAATTTAATTATAGTGAGAGAAAAAAGGGCAACATTATTGTTAAAATATATTCTATCTATCTGTTTTATTATAATTTGGTCGTTTCATAGTCGGTTGAGTATAGTAGTCGAATAATGGTTATAAGATATAATATTATAATATTACGACGTTATAAGCAAGTCGTCGGCATAACGTTATTTCGGACACTTTAAAGTTTTAATAGTTGCGTCATAGTTATAAAATGTAAAAAAAAGTGGTCAAGTAGATATAAAATAACTTTGTGACAACTGACAAAATAAAACGTCGTGTTCTAGTCGTAATGACGGATAAATTATAACTTTTACATATTCCACTATAAGGTTATTTTTCTTAAATTTACGATGTTATAACGACGTTGGTATGGATATATTTAACTTAATAGTTATTTGGTCTTACTTAGGTACAACAAGGTAAATAAAACTACAGATTTTTATACTTTTTAACATAATAAAAAACTCACTCTCACAGACTATCATAGCTTATATCTATTTTCCCAATCATACCTCTTATAGTTCGCTCATTCACCCTGTATTTGTTATTATTGTTAATTATCTTACATTTTATCATATTGACCAAATCTATACACATAATGAAATTTAAACAATATACAACTTTAAGAAGAGTACTTAGTTGAACGTTCTTATTCTATCTCAGATATCATATCCGATTCATAAATTTTATCAATGTAAAACATAAAATTTCATCCGAATCAATAAACTTTCATATTATCATAAATCAAAGTTGCTTTAAAACATACTTCTAATTTCACGTATTATTAAATATAATGTAGATACTCTTCAAAAAAAAAAATGTTTAGATTTAAGGACATTTAAATCACATTATGTTTAAAAGAAGTGGAAAAAGAGGGGAGAGATGTAAACTTTTTCAAAAATTCATTCACCTTAACGGTTTTCTTTTTTTTTTTGTTTATTTCGTATGAAAAGTACTTAGCAATTGAATCATTTTTTTCTTTTCATTTTATGTAAATTTTTTTCCTATACACATAAAATTGTTTGTAAAAACACTTAACATATTTTTGTATTATGTCAACTACCCAATCAAAATGTCAACAGTACTTCAAATGATTAAAATGTCAAGGTTGTGTTGTGTATGCATGCTACTGTTACTACTGTACTACTAGGATCTAACAATGATACAATATGTGTGTATTATGGTACATACACGAAATTTTGCGTAAATTATATTTTTAGAATGATTGTGTATATTAGTGGTACATTGGTTTTAAATAGAAAATTTGTGTAAGACATTGTAAACATAATTTTAGTATGTAGTAACAAGAAAGTACGAGGGGCCTATGTATAATAAATAAACCAAATAATATGTACAAGCAAATAGTTTTAAGAAAATATATGTATAGTGAGGGACCTTAAGCCAATTATTTTATATCAAAAAAGTATGGTTAAGTTAATGGTTTTAATATAATAATATAGAAAAAAATATATTTTATATATAATACACAAGATGAACAACGTGGTGAGTAAAAAAGCAAGAATAATTGAATAGCGAATTAATTACACCACAAAAATATTAAAATTTTAGGAAGTTCTTGGTGCTGAATACTTAAAACATTTCAAATACTTACACCAAAAAAATTACGGTTATTTCGGAACGGAAATTGAGTGATATCTGTACTCTAAAATAAATTTTAATCACGGGCAATTTTTAAAAAAGCTTCATAAATATTCTGTCATCTTACATAGACACACAAATTTACAGAAAAAAGTACAAAAACAAAAACAAAAACAAAAATTTAAAACAAAACAGAAAAACAAAAATCAGGAGTGGTATTCTGTATTGTGATAATCACGCTGCGACTGTCGCGTATCTATAATTGGTATTCTATATGGTGATTGTCACGGTGACAGTCGCTGTTTTTTTGTGATTTTAGGGTGACAGCTAATTTGGTGTCACTCGTGATATAAATAAAGAAAAGTTTGGTTGTTATTTAAGATCTTTTATTTTTAGTTTTTTAAAATTTGTTTAAGTTTTAATAAATTTCATTTCTTTAATAAAATTATTAGTTTTTTAGCATACGATTTAAAAAGTTTATTAATAAGAAATAGTTTTTAGTTCAACATTTAAGTACAAAATTGAAATTTTCAGTTCAAAATGTAAGTATTCAAAAAAGTTACCTTGTTTTTAATCAAATAAATATTTTTCTATAAAATTAAATAACTAAATACATATTATTTGGTGAAATTAGTTATTTAATTTGTCAGAAGACAAATAAAGCCAACATAATAATTTGGATATTATTTTACATATACATATTTATGTATTATAACAAGATTGTGCTAAATTTATTTAAAACGAGAATATAAGAAATGAGAAGTTCTCTTAAAACGTTCTCGTTTTTTATAAACTTTTAATGAATATTCATTAATTAATGAATGTAAATATAAGTATATAAACAGTTTCACTTCCAGTAGTTACAGTTTACAATAAATATAGAATAGTTTATAAATGGTAAATATTTTAATAGTTTATAAATGGTACAATATATATATTTTTTTATTAAGAATATTCATGAAAATGTGGTAATAGGAAATTGAGAATAGTTAAAAAATGTTTGCTGAAAGAGTACGAATAATAATTAATAAATATTTATTTTTTTAGGAATCAGCCCACCCCTTTGCAAATAAAAATTTTGTCAGAGTATATGAAGGAGAATTCCGACTTGGCAAAATCTTTTAGCAAAACTGCACAAGGGAGACAAAACTCCATCGTGAAATGGAGTGAACTCAAAGTCAAGCTAAATGCTGTTGGTCCACCAGTAAAAACGATTCGAGAGTGGAAAAGAGTAAGAATAATATTACTTATTTTATTTAGCAAAAACTTATTAAAAAGAATTATTTTTTTCAGGTATGGACATTAAGAAAATATAGGACTAAAAAAAAATTAGTTGACAACAAAAAATCTTTAAAAAAAACTGGTGGAGGTACTTTCGACATCCACTCAATGAATGATGTTGATGAGGATATTGTGGAGGCTGGCGGACTGGAGGCAACGGTGAGTGGAATTGAAGGAGTCCAAAGTTTTGGCAGCCGTAAAAAAAATATAGAATTTTCAACATCATTAAATGATGATACTGGGTATGAAATGGATGTAGAATTTTTAGATCCAGAGAATGTACCATCATATCATTTAGTAGATGAAGATTTAGAAAACCGTGTGCCAGCCGAAACTGAAATACCACGATCGTCAGGGAGGAACAAGATGACACGTAAAAATGAGCAAAATATATTGCTCAAAAAACAACTGAAATTGCAAGAGCAATATGTCCAATCACAAAATGATGTTATAGTTGAATCAGTAAAAGTTTTAACTGAGATAAAAAATGCCTTAGTGCATCAAAACCAATTACTACAAGCAAACCAAGAGGCTGAAATTAAACAACGAGGTGAGGAGTTAAAAATGCGAGTTTTAGAGTTGGAAGTCGCTAAAATCGCAAACGACTTAAAAAGAATGGAACTCAATAAAAGATAATTATATGCTGTGATTATATGTTAAGATATATATTTTTATTTCACTTTAAGTTTTTTTTTAGTATCTAAGCTACTGAATTTTGTTTCCTTTTTTTCAAATATATTTTATTAAATTAGTTATAAGTTGTAATGAATTTTAAGTTTTTTCTTAGTATCTAAGTCAAGACTGAAATTTTTGTTTTTTTTTTAAATATATTTTATGGAATTAGTTATAAGTTAGAATTAATTTCACTTTAAGTTTTTTTTAGTATCTAAGTCATGACTGAATTTTTTTTTTTTAAATTAATATATTTTATTAAATTAGTTATAAGTTCTGTGAACTTTTCTAAAATGAATGCAATATAAATTCAGTTTTAAAACAAACGTTTTTTATTTATATCTTACATTAAATACATTTTTAATATTTTTTATTAAATGCACTAAATACTTAAGCTATCTCTTATTCTATTTCTTATATCTACCGCTTCTCTTCTAAACACCGAAAAGTTTTCTCTATTACTATTCTGCTGAACAATATCTTCAGGTTCTGGTTCTACATCAATACTTTCTTCTTCTAGTGGTATATTGTACTCAATACAAATGTTGTGTAGTGCAGCACATACATTGATAATTTTTCCAACTTTTTTGGGATGATACCTGCACTTTCTTTCCTCGAGAATAATACGCCACCGCACTAAAAGTGTTAAATGTTAGAATCATGTATTTAGTATGAATAAGTATAAATTATTATAAATAAAAAAATTTTTATATACTTTTTAATATTCATACATCGTTCTATAATACTTCTTAACTTTGAATGCACTTCGTTAAATTTTGATTCCGGACTATTTGGTAGTGCGGAACGATAAGGTGTTATTAGGAATGGTTCAAGTGGATAGCCTTTGTCTCCTAAATATTTAAAAAAAAAACATAATTACTCATTTGAAAAATATTTAAGATTGAAAAATTATGTATTACTTACCAAGTAGCCAAGAATTATTTTTATTCTGAGTCCAATCCAATTCCATTTCTGCACGTTCAGCACTTTGCGCCCAAACAAAACTATCTTGGCGCAACCACCATACATTGCATTAACTGCTAATATTTTTTGGTTTTCGTCGCATATCTAAAAAGTAGTTCTTAATGTAATTAATTGCCTTTTATTTTTAAAGTTTTATTCATTGAACTTACAATCATAACATTGATACTATGTCTTCCTTTCCTATTATAAAACATATGCTCGTTATCCTTTGGCCTTAATATTGTGACATGGCTACCGTCAATAACACCAACAACTAAAAGAAACATATTTAAATATCAAGTTGACATATTAAAGTAAATAATAAAAAAATTAACTTTCTATAAAAAATTAAACTATACCTCCTGGTAAACCATATTTTTCTAAAAAATATTCCTTTGTGGTTGCGGAAGGGGTAAATTTTATCATCTTTGGGCAAAGCACCTGTTCCATTTTATTTAAAACTTTTGAAAAATTTTTCGATACACAGGCTTGGCTCATGGGTGCAATCCAATCAGCTTCTGCCTGCCTCTGATATGGTGCTCCTGAAAGTATATTCAGTGTTACTGCTAGCTGATGTGTTGGTGTTATATACGTTGATCGTATTCCTTCATCAATTTTTAATTGATTTAATATAGAAAGAAACGTTTCTTTATTAACTCTGAAAGTTTTATTAAATCTAAAAAAAAACAACACAATTAGTGAAAATATGAAATATAAAACAAGAAATGTAATTAATTGCAAACATATTATATTATAACATTACACAGAACAAATTATGGAAAATATGAACCTATTACTAGAATGTTAATAATTAGTAATAAATATAAGAATAGTATAAATTTTTCAGTATCTAAAGATACTTTAAGACGAAAATTATATGAAATTAATTGAATATTTTGTTAACTTGACCTTTTTAATTTATATTAAAAAAAATAATGCTTATTACTATTTTTGTATTTTGAATTTTGTTAGTTTTGAATGTATACCAAGTAAATTTAATTGTATTTTTAATTAATATATGAAATGTAATACTAAATTGTAAACTGTTTGAGCTAAATAGGATAAATAAATAAATAAACATAGGATAAGTTGAATTATAACTTACATGTTGTTTGGTAATTCGAATATATTCGAAGCGTCCCTCAAGTTTCTTCTCAAACTATTCGCGTTTTTTCTAAATTCTTCATCTTCGCTAGATGAAAAATTTATCGAAGGCCCAAAAGGAAACATTATATGTATTTTTTTTTAATAATTAACTAATATATATTATTAACTTTTTATTAAACTTTTTTAATTTTATTTACTTCACTCTATTTTTATTACTTCACTCTACAAGCACTAATAAAATTTTAAATTTTAGTTTTGTTTTTATTCTTTTGACACTTTGACATTTAATAAATCGCTTGTGCTGCCGTTTTCTTAAATTATTCAAATGATCGCAATACAGAATACCAAAAATTTTTTGTGTCACCTTTGACTGTCACAAGGGTGACTATCGCTTATCACAATACAGAATGCCACCCCAGATCAGATTACACTCTTCATGATGTATAAAATGATATAATAAATGTTAGTTCATTTGTTCCTGCTATTTAAAAAATATATGCAGTAAAACACGGTTATAGTCATTCGCTTAATTTCAGTAATATTTCTGACTATAACCGTTTTGTGACTATAGGCGTAGTCAATAAAAAATTGCATCTTTATAGGCAAAATCAAATTCAATAAAATATCTTTCGTATAACAATTTTAAACTTTATTTTTTTCATAGCAATTCTCTTATGTAATCCCAAAATATAAATATTTGTAATAAAGAACAGAGAAAGACTATATAATATGTACCTATAAATCAGTTTTTTAATAAAATAATTCACATATTTTTTTGTTTTATTTAAAAAATTGGCGTTATATTTTAATGTGACTATAAACGATATCGATTGTATACACTTATGAAGTTTATTACTTTCTTTCAAAGAAATTGTTGACTATTGCTATAACAGAATTGTAACTAAAAACATTTTTGACTATAAACGCATTAAAATACATCGATCTAATACGTTGAGAGTAATGCGATTTTATTGTGTTAAGTTATATTGAAATTAGTATTAATTTCGTCATAAAGTATTAGGTATGATACTTCAATTTCATTATATTCAAGAACCAATCGATTCAGAAAACAATTACAATTATGCCAAAACAAATATTTCTTTTTATATAAAATCGTACCTGAAAGAACTGCTTCTGTGTAATTGCACCGGGGATTCACTAGTATATATATTTTTTAATTTTTTATGTTTTTATACAGAGCTAAGTTTGGTATACTAACAATCATATACAAAAAAATATTTATCTTTTGAATGTTTTTTTTTTTGTATATCTGATAATGATTAAATTGGAAACTACTTATATTGTAAATTAACTGAGCCCAAAATATATTATACTCATTCTATTTTTATTTTACTGACAATCAAGCTGTAAACTCACTTAATTTCAAATAATTTAAAAAAAAAAACGTTTTTGCAACATCTTTTGTATGACCGGAGTGGCGGAGTAGTGGCGCAAATCACCTGGTAGCAAATGAAATACAAATTATCAAAATTTACTATAATATCGAACGATAAAAGTGTAATACTTTGGAACCTGTTCAAATGATATTATTATCACAGATATACTACCCGAATTAAAGAACAGTTACATGATCAGATAACTTTAACAACCTCTTTTTCTCATTCTACATTCTGAAATTGAAACAGATTGGTAATCGTTAAAACTATACAGATTATCATTTACTACTATGGTATTTATATGGCAGAAAAGAAGAAAACGTGACTTACGGAGTTCTGTTTGACAATTATTATTAAAAATATCAAATTTTATTGAAATTATATAAGAACCTTTTATTTAACTTTCAAATCAATTATATTGTTAATTAATGACTATTTTGTTTCACTTTTAATACTCAATATTCATTTTTAATTTTAAAAATTATATATCTATTTTATTTTTCATTTTTCAATTCGGCAAAATTTTACATTTTAATTATTTAATATATTTTATGTTTAATTCGAGCAATAGTGTAAACATCATTATTGTTAATTCGTAAATCAAAAAAGTAGATACTGTACCAGTAAGTATTATAATATCTATACTGTACCAACTATACCAGTAACAGTAAGTACTGTATCTGTACTAAGAGAACTATATCTGAACCAATTATTCACATCCGATTTACATTATTATTCCTTAAATGATAAATAATGTTGAGAAGGAAACGTATCGAAATTAAATATTTTATTCCTCTTTTATTCATTGGTAAAGTTTATATTTGCAAATAAATTAGATCTTTGTAGATGTTAAGAAATTTACAATCAAAAATTATAATCGTAAATTTAAAGAAAAAAAAAGAAAGTCGTTCTTCACACCGATGGTAACACTTGTCAATAATAAAAAACTCAACATCATGAATTGATGGTTTTGGATGTGTTTACAAAATTTATTCTATAAAAAAACTTTTTCACACGCTTTCTAACATTTTCAAAAAACGTTTTAATCGATTCTTGCTTATGAGAAGACCATGCAAATGAGGTATTTGATCAGGTTTAACAAAGAGAAAAAAAAGAACAAATGTTACTCGTATTAAGAGTGTAAAACAACTGTTTGTTTGGGTTTGTGTTTTCCATTTTTGGCGTTGGGCAAAAATCATTTTTTTTGCGCTTGTATTATTAAACCCCAATTTAAGGTATTCAAATTTATAATTTTAATTATTATTTGAAATAAATATTAAACTTTTAAATTAATTTAAACATGGAAAAACCTATTAACCCAGGCATATATTCATATTCTAACATTTTTTTATTTTTTATTCAATTATCTGGAAAGGAGCTTTCTAGCTCGTACAGAGTTTGGTAAATTGAGAAATTTAAAATAAAGATTTTAAACAATTAATAAATGTAGTAGTACTTATACATATAATACAATTGAAATATAATATATTCAATTCAAGTGATTTAGAAGAAAAGAAAAATAATATAGTATTTAAATAAATAATATGAAAATAAGAAAAATTCAAAACAGTAATTAGAATTTAGAAATTTAAATTTTCATCTTAGTCATAACTCTCTAAATACATATTTTTGATTTTATTTTTCAATGTTCCTGTTGAAAAACTATTGTGATTCGTTATTATGTAGCGCAGATTATTGTAAGCATCGATTCCTGAATTCATTATAGGTTCTAAGCCATTGAGGTGTAAGACAGCATGAAATCGGATTTGATTAACATTTCTCGTATTATAATTGTGAATATCATGATTATGAATCAAATTGATGTTGGATTTGATGTTACAGTTATTTATATTGTACATATATGCAATTTGAATCATGTTTTTCATATCAATTAGCTTCAAGATTTTAAATTTTTTATGTATTTCATTTGTAGAGGTCCTGCAATTTAAACCAAATACGTTTTTGATTACTTTGTTTTGTATTACTTGTAAGATTTTCATATTGTTGGTGTATGTGTTGCCCTAAATGTCAATTCCATAAGACATAACATTATGGAACAGACTATAGAAAATTTGGAGTTTTATTGTATCAGGTTTTTTGAAAATCCCAGCAATTCATATTATTTTCCCAATAAACATATTATTTTCCCAATAAACAATACAGTTGAATTTGAACGAATATTAATGATCGGAAAAACGTAAATCGTTTGATATATATAAAGACTTGGGACTGTCGAACAATTGATTGTAACTACTTCAATTAAAATTATCTTGTAATTCAAACCCTCTGAAAACAGTTGCTGCTAAGGTAGTCTTAAAAGGTAGCGATAGATATGGCAAAAAATATTTAACAAATTATAAAATTTCCTCTTGCATCAGACAGATCAGTGAGGGGAGGGAATAATATTGTATCAGATCTAAAGCCTTCATGGTTCGTAAGTATAATATGTAATTAATATTGATTTAGCTTTTTCGCATTCTTGATCGGTACTGAAATCTCATATTACAATATCCAAATATTAAAAATCCCAAAAATTATAATCCCAAAATTCCGCGTTTTTTTCTGTGAATATGGCAGAAAAAAATCGCAGGATTCAGAACCCTATAGATATGAGCATATTCACGAATTGAAAGTAAAAATAATAACAAACAATAAATTATAAATAAAATAAATTTTGTTATCGGAGGATGCAGTTCACACAACTCCCAGCTGAATCTACATTTGAATTCGAATTTACCGTGTATTTCCTAACCACAAGAAAATATAAGCGAACTGACTTAAAAAAAAAAAAATTTGACTTTAACCCTATTAACCCTTTCGACTACGAATTTCTACCGTTGTATTTGATAATATTTTTTAGATAATAAAAAATTGGTATAAGATTTGGATCCAATAGCTCTTTCGGTTTAGATTTTACAGATATTGCTTATAGGCAGCACTGATCCATAAGGTATATGTTTTTTTTTATATATTATTCAGGAATAAAATTTCAAAATAATGGAAAAGTAATTCATTTTATTATTTTATTTACGTATAGTGTGGTGTGATACACTATATTTCTGGTTTAAAATCTGTGAAATCAGCTAGGGTGTTTATCCCATTATTTTGGCAATAAAAAAAAAAAATAAAAAAAAATAATTTTCCTGAGAGATTGTAGCATAAATTAGTTTTACATTTTGAGCATTTTGAGGCTGGACTTCCTGTTTTGCATAGACGACATCAACCTCTTGCCCCCCTCCCCCCCTCTTGAACGTTTAATTATTTTTGTTTAACTTATCTTTATCTTTTTTTTAACTTATCGAGCAATATTTTGATTTCCGAAATGTACATTACTAGATTATGTATTTTTCGATAACGATACCCCGGATATATTTTACCGAAATTTCAACTTTTATCTTTTATTATGTTCTTTCTTCGACGATTACTATTACTTTTTCTATTGCTCTTTTTATTGTTTCCGCATTCAATACTGTTCTAACATACTCTATACAACAATTGAATTCTGTTATTCTTTTTTAATACAAATAAATTCAATGTAAAACACCAAAAATGAAAAAAAAAAATTGTTTCAGTCGGTTTATGACGATGCTGATATGAATTTTAAATATTTAAATTTTCTTACAATACAAAAAAAATTAGGAATCTATTTTCCTTTATGTTAAAGGAATTTAAATCCATATAAATCGCGTTTTTTATAGTTAGGATACAAAATTTTCCTTTTAAATTGAAAATTATATCATCATCATCATTGTATGCACTGAATTCATATCAGTGAAGCATATGGAGTAAAAATTTAACACTATTATTGAACTTTTCTGTATGACAAAAATAATTTTCAATTTATACGAGACTAGATACATAGGCTGCTAGAGTATACAATAAGGAAAATTTAATTTAATTTTTTTTTATATTTTATTTATTCGATTAAATGAAATGAACTAGAAAAATAGTCTACATTATGGTTATGATGCCTAAATATATACGGAAATATTTTTCAATTTCTTTATCATTTAAGCATAATGTTTGTATGTCTCCCAAACAATCCATTTGTGAGCAATGATTGTTTTACATACAATTCATAATGATGGTACAACTCCCATAAGATTCAACTGAGCCATTAATCAAATATCAGTAATTCTCAAACCACTCACAATGTAAGATCAACAGATTACACTTTGAAAAACTCTTAAAGTAGTTCTAAGTCATTCATATAGGATAGTGTTATGTTGTAGAATAAAATTAAGAAATGATATATGTACTAATCAGTGTTGTGCGACGTAAATTACATTATGTAGATTACGTTATTTTCTACACATCGGCAATACTTTGTAGACAATATCATTATGTCTACTTCATTCCGTAGACAATAAATATAATTAAATAATAATGAATTACTATTAAGTTAAATAAAAATACTGATTTTTTTCTAAGAAAAAAAAGCAAAATTATATTATTTTATCTATATATTTGTTTTAAAATTTGTAAAATAAATTCAATTCGAGTCATCCAGATCCTCTGTGTCATGAAACACTCCAACTATTATTATCATTTTAGTATTAAATCAATTCACATATTGGTACAAAAAGCTTTATATTTTCTTTAATATGTTCTAAGAATTCATCATCAAATTTTCCTATGTATAGATTCAACTGTTCACATAGAATCACATGGTTTAAGCCAAATTCCCTCAAATCAACTATTTAAATTCTTTTAAATTAGATGTTGATATGTTAATTTTTTACTTAAAACATCTTTTGCATATAGATTGCCGGGCTTTGACAGTTACTATGCCACATGAAGTGCTGAAACAGTTTTTCCATCTGTTTATGCTATTGTCGAATACACAGGTTATAGAATATAGATCATTTATAAAATCAACAGCCTCCATAACAATTTCAGAAAATTTCTCAGCTCTTTCAAAATCTTCAGTTAACTCCTAAGCATATGAAAAAGTTTGTTCTTCGATTGCATTATGCAACATTGAACGAATCGTTGCAGTATTGATGGAACAATTTTTTCACCCATCAATTAATAAAACTGATTCTAAACTTATTACAGTTACAGGCTTAGTTGATGTAATACATTTTTTATATACTTACTCAAGCCAGGCAATTAATAGTGTCTTGAAATGAACTGAATCTACTGCAAAATTATTGTCTATATATTATGATGGACATGGCTTTTATTTTACACAGTATAGTTTACATTGACTACAGTAAATTGCTTGGTTACATTAAAGTCTACCTCAAGGTGTAGAAGTTAAAGGTGTAGAAGGTAAAGGAACAACACTGATACTAAGCTATTGTTATAAGCTGATAGTCAAACGATCATGGATTACAATATGACTCAGACTGATTTTATACAAATTTAATGAATACCTACAAATAAATTTACATTATGAGAATTATTTTTCTCATCTGAACGGTATACATTCGTATACATTTCTGCAAAATATAGTATGTATAATATATATATACATAATTTAGTTTTTCATACACGAGCTTTGGAAGAAATTTTTTCTACATAATTTATTTCGAATTAGTTGTTAAAAATCTATTCAAAGTTATTTGAATAGAAATTTTTTTAAATTAAACTAAAAAGGTACAAAAAGGATATTTTTTTCTATATGAAAATTGTTTTATTTAAAACTAATATCAAATATTTAAATTCATAGAAAAGCCAATTTTTTTTTATGGTTTTTCTTGCTTCTTTTTGTTTTCTTCGTTTTTATTTTTTCAATAATTTATTTCGTTTGCAAAATAAAATTCTTTAAAAGATTTTCATAGAAGATTTTAAATTTTAGAAAATTACAGAAAAGATTATTTTTTTTTTAAAACCTAATCGAAATTTCTATTTCTTTTTATAAAAGTTTAGTGGTCCTACTCTGTATATAACCCCCTTCTTATAATTTGTTAATTTTTGTTTTTGCTTACTGTAATATAACTAGTAATAGCCAGCCAGATTTCGAACTGAAAACTTAAATTTTATTTTTCCATATCTTTTAACCCATACAAACCCAGAGTGTCGAAAACGAAACAACGTTTTCCGGCATAGGGGTCACCCGGTGTGTATTTTAAATTAAACTAAAATTTATTATTTAATTTAAAACAAATATCTAATCTAATCTAATTTACCTTTTTTTTTTTTAAATGTGACAAAAAGCATGTTGAAAAGTCCGAATTTCGAGTTTTTTTTTCATTCTTGTTAAAATCAAAAAAAGAAATACAAAAAAAAAAAAATAAAAAAAAAATCTTTTAAATAAACTAGCTCAAATCCATAGTAATAATTTAATCACAATATAAAACTATAAAACTAATCCAACAAAATTTGTAGCTACAGGGCGATTTTTTCAAGCAGTGTATCGAAAACGAAACATCAGGTTTAAACGATATCTAAAAATTTTCGTATAAAAAAAAAGTGCTAGATTCTTTTTTGTTGTTTTTTCCTCTTCCAAGCTATAATTATACCAATCCTGTCTTTTTTTATTACGGACCACGTATTCTGCGATAGGCTACTTGGAAATCAAATAACAAGTTTAGCTAAATCGACGTCAATAGGTAGCTTACAAGCCAAGAATTTAATACCTGTTTTAGGTAGCAAAAACACCTTTGAACGAATTTATGAACAAACGGTTTATGCAATTTGGAATATTTTCTCACAATTTATCCATCTAAGAGAGGAAAATGATAGCCTATATGGACCTAGTGATAGCCTATATGGAGGAGAAAACGTAGTTTTGCGCTTATTAGTAAATATATAAAATCGAAACCAACACACCGTTACGTCCGATAATTTCTTTACATTACACACACTTATGTGCTGCCTTTCATCACTTGGTTATTTTGCAACTAGTAAGGTTTTTGTTTTCATAAAATAGTTATAAATACTATGTTACATATAACATTGTTTCTTGTTATTTCTAAATGGAACTGTTCGAGATAACCGTGCAAATAAAGCAAAACTTTCTAATGTAAAAGAAATGAAGAGAAAAGAACATGAAAGCAACGACTTGTGTTTTGATCCATCAGATCAGATTCTTGCTTTGCGATGGAATGATAATTCTGTCGTAACTGTTTTGTCAAATTTTTTAAAACATGAGCCAATGCAAGCTACTAAATGGTTTGACCGCAAAACCAAAAAATTTATAAAGATAAACATGCCAAATCCGATTTTTGAATAGAACCGCACAATGGGTGGAGTTGATCTATTTGATAATGATATAAATAATTATCGAATATGCATTCGAGGCAAAAAATCGTATTGGCCTCTGCTGACTAATGCTTTAGATGCTGCTATGATCAACGCATGGAAACTTCATTGTTTACTAAGAAAAGTTAAAAAAAAAAGCATTATATACCAACTTGAAGTCCGAGTTTTTTTTTGTCAAGTGCTTGCTGAAATCCTAAGAGAGACCGGACAAAACTTAGGTACTTCAATTAGATATAACCGTGTGGATCACAATATCATCCATAGTGAGAAACGAGCTCGATGCCGTCACTGCAAAAATCAAACTGTTTTTTCATGCACCAAATGCTGAGTTAAAACAAATCCGAAATACTCTTTACCATATCACAGCTTGCCTAGGATCTGATAATTTTTTAAAATTAATATTTGTTAAAACAATAAATTTTTTTTTTTTATAAAATAAATTGTAATTTTTTTTTTGTAAGGAATTTATTCACTTCCCGAATTTATTGAAGTAGATTTTTGAAGAAATATTTTTTATTGAAAAAATTATATCGTTTGATCCTGAAGTTTCGTTTTCGAAACATGTAATAACTCCTTTCCAGGATGTGATATCAAATACGTTATTTTTTTTTCTTAATTAAGTTAAAAGTACTTTATGTATAAATTTTTATGACTCTGAGTGAACTGGATCTAGGTTCGGGACTATATGGGTTATAGCTTTCAGTTAAGTGAGGATTGTTCTTGGGGATACCGCAGAATTTTTTTTTTTTAATCGTTTAAATTCTCAGATAGAAGGTTGTTTTAGTCAGTGTCGTTCATAATGTCGAACATCTTGTAAAATATATTGATTTCATATTCCACACTGTATGTAAATTCGAACTTGTAACATCTTGCTGGATTCCATTTCTCTGTTACGAGCTCTTACCAATCCAGATAAAAATATTTACTTCACTAACACCAAGAAAATTTGATGCTTTTCAGAGTAATTTCTTTGCAGCGTCTTATTTCTTGTCGGTATAGACCACCGGTTTTACCTCAAAAAGTACCTCTTCCCATTTGAAAATTTCGATTCTGGTGAATTTCCGGTTGAAAAAATATATTTTCGGTCCTTTCGGGGAGTTGAAGATAGCCCCAATAGATAGGACATTCTTGACTTAGATAATATTTTTTTTTTTTATTTTTAGAATAACTTTCCCCTTTGAAAAAACTGATACGCATGCTTTGGCACACCCGCTATATATACTCTGAAAGTACTTTTATTTTTTTGTTGGTTTCGATTCTACTTTACCACAATGCAACATATTTTCAATAAATATTTTTCTAATCCAATTTATCACTTCTTTACAGCTATTCATCAGTTAAGCATTTTCCATATGAACTTTAGTTTAGCCATAAGTTCTATTTTGTTTGCGTAGCTCATGAGTAGAATGTTACAATTTCTAAATTTTTTCATGATTGAAATTGAACAGTTTTAATTGAATTTCTAATATCTCATTCGGTACACTTCAGTTGCAAGACTAGTCTTTAACTAGTCTTACAACCTTTCAAACCTGAAAAAAAAAAATATCAGAACATGGCAAGAATTTGGTCTGAATTACTGAACTAATGAAAAAAGAAGAGTGATGAAAATATCTGTAAATTACCATTTTACAAATTTTAATTAAATAAATAAAGAAATGAAGATAATCATTTATAATGTTTACTGCACAAAATAAAACTGTGCATTGTACAAAAATAAACCTGTCACCTGTGTGAAAAGTGCTGTTTAACAAAAATTTATTTACACCATACTTACACCATTCAATGTCAACGGTTTATTTGATTCGTGACAGTTAAAGCAGTCACCATATTACAAATTGATATCATGATACTGAAATAGTCACTTTTAAAAATTTAATTTAATCAATCAAATTGCGTTGATATCACAAATACAACAACAATACAGCAAATATATAACTCTAATAATATAATCTCTGCAAATAAATACTCTAATATAACATCTGCAAATATGTAAAGAAAAAAAAGTTTAATTGCAAATGCGAATTGAAATGTGAACATTAAATACACCACTGTTGGTACAACTAAATTTTGATTACAATCAAATTAATTAATCCAGTCTAGTCATTTCATTATGAAGATATATTTACCAAATCGGCTCAATATTCTGTTCATATTTTCAAAGATTTTAACTATAATTCAAACATTTCAAAACAATAGAAACACATATGGCAATGCTGCTTGGTATATTACTAGGAATGTGCATGTTCAATACTTTCCAGTAATCATTACTACTCGATACTTTCATCATCAATACTCGATACTTTCTACTCGATACTTTTTAACCGATACTTCTAGATTCGTTAACTGAAAATTTTATTGAGGAAAAATGTAAAGCAATTTATTTGTATAGTGTATGCTTTTTTTTAGTTTTTTTCGTTACTTCAGTTCATTTAATTTTTTGTTTTTATATTATGGGTTTTTTTTGTATGAATAAAATAATTTTTATATTAAATAATGAAAAAATTTAACATTAAATAAAACATAATTCATAATACTTATTTTAGTTTAAAAAATTAATACCTTTGGTATTGTATTATATTTCAGTTTTTTTTTATCTCAGTTCAGTTTGTAATTGTTTGTTAATTAACAAACAAAAAAAATATCTTAACTTAAATAATTCATAATACTTAAAATAATAAAAAAATAAAAGTAAGCTTAAAAAATTCATAATACTTAATATAATTTATACAATAAATATTTTTGTACCACAGTATACTTCAGTTCTTTTCCTTTTCTTATATTAAAATTACTTAATCTAATTTAAATATTAAATATTTTTTGTACTATATTATTAAACTTCATTTGGTTTTTTCTTTTTATTATCACCGATTTTTTATTTTAATTTTTTTTGTTTTTTTATTTCTATTTCATAAACAAAAGTATTAACTTATCCAAAAAATTGTTCATTTAAAAAACATTATTAATATTACTTATTCTAATTTAAATATTAAGTATTTTTTGTACCACAGTATGTTATATTTAAGTTATTTTCCTTTTTTTATACTTTACGAAAATATAAATAGTAAATTAACAAAAAAATTCGAAAATAAATTTAAAAATTCATAATACTTCAACTAATTTAAATATTGCAGTAATTGATAGGAACTAGTTTTAAATTAAATATAAATATAAATAGGAACCGACAAATTATTTCAAATTAGATCTGGAAAATATTTCTTATTGGCATTTAGAAAAATATTTTTTTCCGCATTTTTGGGACTTAATCTTGATCGTTTTTTTGAAATTAGGTCGCCAGCTATAGAAAAAGTTCTCTCACTTGGCGTAGAGGTGGCTACTACCCCAAGATGTCGTTTTGCTTGCTTAGATAAACCAGGATTTATTAACTCCCTGCTTTTCCACCACGCCAGTGGATCTTCCTTGCGATTTAAGTATGGCTCTTCAACGTATTGGTGCACTTGTAGAATTGCAGCGGAGACTGAAGTTCCTGTTCTTTGTTCAATTTTCTTATCAAACTTAGTAAACAGAAAGTCATCTTCTTTCTCTTGCTCTGGTTCCACTTCAGTTGTTGTTTCAATTGTTTCATGGGGCACTTTCGTCAAGGCACTGTTCTTCTTACTTTTGGTGGAATATCTTCATCAATCAATATTGTGTGATGCTTTGCTACTAGATGCTTTTTTAAGTTGGATGTTGCACCTCCTTTAAAAGAAAATGCAGATTTACAAATATCACACCTAGCTTTGCCATCTTCAGTTTCGGTGAAATGTAGCCACAAATTACTTTTCTATCGTCTATCTGTATTTGACATTTTAAACTGTAACCAATAAAAAAAACACAATTATTACATCATCAACATCTCAACTCAATATCTTCGTAACTGTAAATTATGAAATTTCATATTTTGTTACTCAGCTAATTTTTCTCCATAGATATGTTTATCGTACACAATCAAATAGTAAAAACTTCCTTTAAACTCGAAATATGTATGTTGTATTGATTAGCGAAAAAAAACCTGTTATTTTTCTGATATTTTATTTTTTGAGCCAACTCGATATCAATCTCGAGTACCACTAAAGTATTGATAAACGAACTCGGTATCGAGTATCCACTACACTATCAATCTCGACTACCACTAAAGTATTGATCAACGAACACGGTATCGAGTATCGACTACACTATCAATCTCGATTATGACTAAAGTATTGATCAACGAACACAATAAAAACATTAATACAATATTAACCATTTGTATATGTTTTGATATTCAGCAGCAGAATATACATATTTTTATATCTATATTTTTTAGTCTATTCTACATGTGGTGTAGTAGTCACATAATAATATGTATACACTATACACATTTTTATTTTTTCAATTCTGTTTTGTTCCCTATTCTCTTTTTTGAACAAGAAAAAAAAATGTTCTTGTTGGTACTCTTATCGATACTTTGAGTTTAAACAATACCAATACTCAATAGTAACAGTCGAGATTTTTATTCTTGATCAATACCAATACTCGATATTTTTACAGAAAAGTAACCGATAGTTTTATTCTTGGTCAATACTCGATACTTAGTATCGAGTAGATACTTTTCGCACATTACTATATATTACCAATGCCTATATTCATAGAAAACTTCAAAACCCTTTAACAAAGACGTATTGGTAATGAGATTGCATTACAGGATAATAATTTCTAAGCTAAAATAATTTCATTTTTTGGTGACCCCGACGTGATCTGAATTATTATATAATTGTCGGTATTGGTTCCGGTTTCAAGCTCGGGCTGTGTTATATAGATATTAAAAATAATCTAGAACATTTAAAAATTTTTGTGTTTTTAAACATTAACTTTATGGTTTGAATCTTTTTAAATTAAATTTAAATTGAACTCGACCTATTAAAAGATTCACTCGTAATTTGTGCCAAAATTTAAAAAAGTAAGATTTAAAAATAAAAGTGCATCAAATTGTTAGGTGCTTGGAGCAAATACTAAGCTAAGGTTGAAGATCAGGTAAAAGGCTGTCAAGCATCAAGGGTTTGTACGAACAGGTGAGCTCGAAGGTTGTAGAATCGGAATCATCAAAACAAATTTTCAAGGGTAATTATTATTGCCGACATTTTGTTGTTGCTTCTGAACTTCAGTTGGTGAAATGTTGTTGCTAATTCTTTATTGCTGAAAGTTAAACCAGAATTAAAGTTTGTTGCTGAAAGTGTTGTTGTTCCAAATGCAATCAACATATTATTCTGAAAAAAAAAACTATTTTATTGTTGCTGGAAAGTTTTTTGTTGATGATTACATGCAGTAGTATCGACAGTGCTGATCAAAAAATTTTATGTATTTTAAAAGGATTGAAACTGAGTAAGTCATTTAATATTATTTTGTCTACTAGTTGTACTAAAATTAAACAAAATTAAATTAAATAAAAAAAAAAAACCAATTTAAATTTTTAATCATTTAAACAAAATAAAAAAAGGGGGAAACAATTTTACACTGACTGATACTACAATTTTATTATGGCTGAACAAGACCAAATAGATATATAGAAATCGCAAAAAAGCAATACAAAGGGAACTTTAACCAGAATTAAAGGTTTTATTGAAACTAAAGGCCCTAACTTGTCGTCACCTGAGTTGGAATGAAATGAAATTATTATAGTTTTAATAATTTGTTGAGACTAAAATAAAATAGATTGTTTATGTTTTAAATAACTGAACTTACAGGTTAATATTTTTTGATTTAAATTTTAATTTATTTATTATATTTTTTATTATATACAACAGCGATGTGATTAATGCGAAAGTTAGACCACGAATGAATTAACAATTTTTATTCTAAGTAAAACTAAAAAAGTACAACTGTAAAATTTATCAAACTGTGAGCAAATCTCCAAATAACATTACAGAGTGATTTAATGTTATAATTTTTAAGTTTTAAACAATTTTAAATTCAAATTTTCAAAATATGTATATAAGTCAAATTAAAATGATGTTCAGAATTATTCAACTATAAAGATCTATCATACTCTAGTATCGAAATAAAACATAGCGCATATAGTTTAAATATCATTATCATTATCTATCATCATCATTTGCCCTCCAGCTCAGAGTAAACCTTAACCTCGTTTACAATTTTCATCCATTCCACTATATATTGTGCAACTGTCCTCCATCCGTTAACTCCAGCTTTTTGACAGTTATCCTCGAGCTCCTCCAGCTATCTTGATGTTGGTCTACCTCTCGCTCTAGTATTGTACGGTACTGCGTCTAATATTCTTTTAGTTGAAAATCATAACAATCGAAATTTTGTTCGAAAATATAAACATACGTACAAGACAACAACCAATTTTCAGGTCAATATAACTTTACAGTGCTTATATTATTACTAGGTGCCCCTGTTGAGTAATTTTAATTCAAGTTGAAGCCAAATTTAAAGTTTTGAAAAGAACAGTAATTTACGTACTGACATAGACTTCTCACGATAAAGCATAAACCACTTAGGTTTAATAAAAAGCTTTGAGGTTAGTAAGTTTTATTTTGGACACATAAATACACCTCCCTCATATACTGATTCGTTTTCGATATATTCCCTATAGTCAGTGGCATTTAATGGATAAAATTACTAAAAATAAAATATTTTTATAATTAAAGAGGTTCATACATTATACATATTTTTAACCAAAACCATATGATTACTACAAATGACCAAAATATATAAAATAATAATTCGAGACAGTTAATTGAAAAAATTAATATAATAAATTTCCTTTAATTATGTATACAAATAATAAGATGTTGAATGACACAAAATGGATATATTTTATTTAAAAGTTTGAATATTATAAAACAAAATAGAAATTTTTCCAACCCGTATGCGCATTTCTGTTGTATATACAACTTATTTATATATTAAGAGTTCATTAACGAGAAGCAAGCGAGAGAAAGTGAGAAGGTGCTTACTGCGCGGGTCATTAAATGTTTGTTTATTATAATTATAGACTAGGGGCCCCTGTTGAGTAATTATATTTCAAGTTGAAGTCAAATTTAAAGTTTTTAAAAAAACAGTAATTTACGTACTGACACAGACTTCGCACGATATAGCAGAAACCACTCGTGTTTAATAAAAAGTTTTGTGGTTAGTAAGTTTTATTTAGGACACATAAATACACGTCCCTCATATACTGCTTCGTTTCCGATATATTCCCTATAGTAAGAAGCATTTAGTGATAAAATTACTAAAAATAAAAAGTTTTGTCATTAAAGAGGTATATACCTACATATTCATACATATTTTTAATAAAAACTATATTATTACTACAAATAAAAAAAATTTAGAAACAGTTACTTAAAAAGATAAAAATGAAGAATTCAAGTGACCTACTATATCAAAATAAATTTGCTAGTCATATGAACAATTCAACTGATTTTTTTTGTTTTTGCTTTTTTATATTTTTTATTTGAGATGAATTTGTTTCTTTGTTTTTTTTTTGGCATATGTACATAGATTCATTCGCAAGTACATAATATAAAATATACATGAGTACAAAATGTTCTCATGTATATGAACATATCATATGAGTACAAAATGTTCAACTGTGTGCGCATTTTTGTTTTATATATAATCTTATATATTATGTATATTAGAAGTTCATTAATAGTACGTTTTCAAGCTCATGTTTATGGATAAACAACTAGCTCATAAACCAGTCAAATGTCAAGTGTTCACAAGGTTTTTTGGAAAACAATCAGCTGTTTCACATATTTATTATTATATAAAAAAAATTTCTTTGTATATATAAAATACTATACTAATACTATTACTAATTTACTAAATAATATTACAAAAACTATTACTAATTCTTAATAATAAATACTTCTAATTAATTGCAGTGATAATTTAATTTTTGGTAAAAAAGAACAGGAAATCCAAATATATTTTTTATCTATTTACTTTTTGATTTGTTTTTCTTTTCTTTTTTTGTAATTAAATAAAATAATTCACATTTTAGTTTATTACCATACCCAATTCACTCGCTTCAACATTTAGTTCTGAGAATCTTTCAAAAACGAAATACAAAAATAAATCAATTTACAATTTTATAAAAAAAATAATCATCATTTTAATTTATTACTTATATATAAAGCCTTATTATTTATACATTTTTAATATATAAAACTGATTAAATTAAGTGAATTAAAAATAAAAATGCATCTTTTACAATATCCTTTGTTTTAATTCTTCTGTTAACTTTCCATGTAAGTCTTGTAATTTCTCAATCATTTCTATAAATCTATAGAATTTTTCTTCACTTTTTTCTATTAAAGTTATACAAGATTGTCAAAATGAATTTATGACAAAAAAAATCAAGGGTCATCCAAAAAAAAATTTAAAATCGACAAAAAATCGAAATTTCATGGTTGGGTTACCTGTTTTTGAAGTGGTTTATGATATAAACACCTCGCTACTTGTTTATGATTTTCAGCAAATTTGTATGGGAAAACCACTACGTAAACAACCAGTTTATCATAAACAACATGTTTATCCATAAACATGAGCTTGAAAACGTACTATAAGGAGTAGGAGAATCGAAATAAAATGAAAAGGTGTCTACTGCGCAGGACCTTAAATGCTTGTCAATTATAATTATAGATATTATTTGATTTTTGCAGAGACAGAAGGAGAGCAGAGTTCAAACAAACTGTGACGGTGTTTAGGCGTAACAAAAAGCAAATATATTTTTTTTTTTGGTTTTATTGTTGTCATTTGCATTAGTTTTGGTCAGTAAGATTAGGATTTAATAATCAGGGTTTGAAGAGAGTAAATCTCGATTTTTTTTATATTTGCTTCTCTTTCCATTATTTATTTGTCGCTTGCTTTTTTAAAAAACATAAACCATTTTATTTTTAATTTACTTTTCTCATAAACAGAACGGAGTTCCAAGAATTATGTATTTTATGTTTGATTTTTCACTTTTACCTTGAATTTCGACATAAACTTGACAAATATATTGTGAGTGACATTGAAATGTCATCGAAACCACTTTTTTTTTCAAGTTGATTATTTTAAGAACATTTTATATATTATTATACATTGTTATTGTCTATTTACATCGAAACCATTGCGGTCAAATATTTTCAATTAAATTCGTACTGAACGTGTGTGCATTATAATTTATTTTTGCTCTTTAAATAACTTCTCGGTTTCTGAAAAATAAAAATTGTTAGCTTTTTTTTTTTATTCAAATTAATTTCAATCAATTTAAATTTTTTGAACCTTTTCTGAATGACGTCATTCATACCATATCTCTGTTAAAATCGAATCATACTTTAGATTTTTTTACAAAATTTTGTTATTCAAATTCATTATTATTCAAACTAATTAATTCAATGAATTAACTTTAATTGTTACAAATTACATAAAAAAAAAGAAAAAACAACAACAACAAAAACAAACAAATAATAAATTTTAAGTGATCCTAAATAAATTAATATTGAGTCAAATGACCGACAGCAAAAAATGTAAATAATAAAAAAGGATACCTATACCTATATTTATTTGTCCTGATTGAATTCATTCTGTTTATATTATATATATCATTAATAAATACAAAAAAATAAATTATCTAAATTAAAGAACAACATTAAAATAACAAAAACAAAATTAATTTTTTTCAATTCAGCAAAAGAATTTCCATTGAATGGTCATTTATCACCCACATAATTTTCTCATTTTAGTACAAAATTTTTATCTATAATTTTATTTATTTTCGTCATTGTATTTTTTTTTTTTTGTTTGCTTATTTTTTTATTTTGTAATGTCCAGTAAATAATTAACAGGAAATTTTTATGAATAAAAAACATTTTAAAATAAATTACATTATAAAATCTAACCACCATCCAGCATTTAAATAAACAATTTCTAAAGAATTTTCCACAAAGGATATAAAATTATTCTAGATATTGTATTTTAAAGCTATATAAAAATAAAATAATTTATTAGATGTTATATACTGAAGGCCTGTAAGAAAATAATATATAATAAGTATTATATATAAATTAAAATTGGTATTTAAATGTTGCTATAAATTAATTTTACAATGTAGAGGACGATTATAATCTCTTAAATAATTTTAAAATGAAAAATTTTATTCAAGTAAAAAATTTAAAGAACATACTCGTATATACTTAATAGATTGCCTCTTTAATTTATTACAATCGATAGGCTCTATATAGTAGAACAATATTATTTAATTAATGTGGTTAGTTAAAATGAATAATAGATGTAAAGATTTTTTTATTTTTTAGTTCCTATTTTGTAAAATAATTTAATAGAAAGGATTTCTATTGTTTATGGCTAGCCAGGATAAAATATTATAAATTTTTCGTTCGAGATAGTGAAAAATAACTTGGAGACTGACAACAAGAGCTTATATGGCTATTTTTTGAAAATTGTTGGTTTTGTATCATACCTTTCGCTTGCTAAAGTTTAGTGATACAAATAAACTAAAATAGGAAAATCTACAAATTATATTGGATTAGAAATTAAAAATATAGAAAACGATGGAAATGATGAAGACCAGGATGGAAGAAATCAAGTTGAAACATCAAGAAATAATTATATATAAATAATTTAATACAATTTACAGAATATGCTGTAGGCTCTAGCTAGGTGGAACATTGTAAAAATTAAATAAATATTAAATCTAGTTTTAATATTTATTTAATAAATAATTTATATTATTTGACCAGGTTAGTTATCAACAGTTGACCATTTTTTTTTTAAAACAATTTTGAAGAAAACAAAAAAAGCATATACGGACAAAAATCCAATCAATGTCCTTTTGTTTTTTAACAGATGCATTAAATAATCAATAATCAAGATACAATTAATAATTTTAATGTTTAAAATTTCGTGACCCTCCAATAAATTGTACCGGCAAATGAAATACAGGTAACCCAATAGAAATAATTGCAGATCTTTCATTTATAACCTAACCTATTTGTAATTTATTTCAATCTTTGCAGCATTAACAATTTTTTCAGTGACTTATATATGTGGAACGAAAACGACATTATCTAAACGTTGTTGAAGTTTTAGTGTTATACTTTAAGTGTCATACTCAAAATGTCATATATTTGGCGTACTTCCTTTCTGGTGGTCGTGACATTTTCTTTCCCTAATATAAGATGGACGTGGTTCACGACCTAGACCTACTCATCTATATTACAGTTCAGCAAAAGAAGAACTTCCGCCCTATGCCCCACGGATGGGGTTGCAGGACAATGATGATGATGATGAAAAGAGGAAAAGATAAAGCTGTTTAAGTGATGAAATTCTAATTCTAATATCAATCGTAGATTCTTTGTTTATTATATAAAGACTAGGGGCCCCTGTTGAGTAATAATAATTCAAGTTGAAGTGTCGAATTTGTAGATTAACTGTTTTTACCAATTATATAATACCCGAAAAAAAAACAAAAAATGTTAATGTTGTATAAAATTCATGTCGTACTCTCAAACAATTTATAAAATCCATTTTCGAAATAAAATTCACTACATTTGACTGATGGTTTTACCTATTACATATATGCTGAGTTATCTGCAACAAGTTCAAACTTTTTCAAATGTTCTTACTAACACAACATACACAATATACACTTTCTCAATTGTTAGTAACTCTCCTGGCATGATATTCTTCAAACAATAGTAAACTTGCATATCATTTGAATCTAATGACTAATGTTTTGTTTTTTTAAATTGGGGAGTTCTATGTAACCGCGACCTCTAAAGATCTATTGTACTTCCCCGTTTATCTCAGAATTGTAGGTCTATGTCCTTGATAAACGCTATTATTGATTTTATGTCAATTTTAGAATCAGGCGATTTGTATTCGTGGAATCGACTAATATGGTATGACAATCAGGCTACTTGGGACATCTTAACCTAATATAATTTCATTCAAGGATATATACACTATCATGCGACTTCTTCAATCTAGTACTGGAACTTATAGTACGACGAGTGGATGTAAACACGGCCGGCATTATATTTTTCAGATCTTTTCAACTACTAGAATATGCCGCCGATATTTACATCATCGCCAAATCACAATCTGTGATCGTCGACGAATTTACGCAGATTGAATTGAATGCGAAACAAATGGGTCTAAAGTAAATGAAGCAAAAATTAAATATATATGTAGTCGATAAAAAAAGCCCTATCAACATCATATTGATCAAAACACCAATGTCGGCACATATAATTCCGAGGTAGCTCAGGAGTTTATCTACCTTAGAACCAGCGAAGAATGAGAAGAATAACCATTTAAAACCGTTGCTGCGTCAGTTTGATAAAACATCTCGGGTTAAAGTTCCTATCCAAAACTTCAAATCTAGAAAACACTCATACTTTCGAAAAGAAAATTCTTTGCTGGATACATGGTACTGAAAACGACGATGGGGTCTGGAGGAGAAAATATAATGCTTAACTCTATGAGCTGTATAATGAGGTGGACGTAGCCATGAAAATGTAAGTCAAGAGACTGCAGTGGCTCGAACACCTACAGCGGATGAACGAAAATGTTTAAACCAAGAGAATCTTGCAACCCAAAGGTGCAAGCAACGTCAGGGCAGACCAAAATTTCGTTGGAGAGATGAAGTATTCAGATATGAAACAATTTCGACTAGAGAAATACCGCCCGTGATGGAAATAAATGCAGGACGTTGATAAGTCAGGCCCAGGACGTACTTGGTATGTTGGTCATCTAAGTAAGTTAAAATAAATATCTTAATAATTTATTTATACGGATTGGTATGGATGCTCTTAATAAAGTATCTAATAGAGCTAATAAGAAGAAACGCCCAAATATCCCGATAAAAAAAATAAAAACAATATTGTTAACGAAAAAAGCTGCAAATTTTTAAAAACTCAAATCCAATAATCCGGAGGTATTAAGTACAAATTATAAGATCATCAAGATTATATAATTCAGAATAAAAGACTTTGCAGTATCTTTTCGGTGCAACAGAACCACTTTACTAACAGGACTTTTGTGATCCCTTACAAAAATTTTAATACAAAATTGCTTATCGCTAATTCCACACCGCCTCCCATATCACTAAATCGACCTGTAATTCATATTAAAAATCTTTTCTTAGAAAGAGACTACTTGCAAATACGTTCCATTGTAAAGCATTTCTAGGAATCTCACGCTGAAAAGCTGAATAACCTCGATATCATTTCTACTATTTTCCTGACATAAATAATAACTTCTTACCATGGTACAATTTAAAAACTGTCAAACTATACGTTTGGGATGCTATTTTGTCAATCGAACTGCATTTTTTCTTCAGAATCGTTCGTTTCGAATGTATTGTAAACAGCTGCAATTTAAATGTTAATACAAACAAAAATTTAAATAACATAAAAAAAATTATAACACAGAATTGTTGATTGATTGTCAAAAGATTGTTGAATTTCACAATACCGAAGTGTATAATTCAACTTTAATCCTGAACAAAAAGCAAACCGATACAATATCATGATTTTTTTTTTGTAAATTTTCAATTGATATCCATTTCAGATCCGTAATCGGATTATTATTCGTATTTTTTCAATTTCCAATTTTCACAAACACAAAAAATATTTTTTCAAATTTTATTCACCATTTAAGATTTATTTACCAAATTTAAGATGAGATTTCCGTTATTACACCTCTCTTGTACTCATTCACTTTTAAATAACCACAAAAATACTTTTTCCAGAATTTTTAAAAATTTATTTAACTACTACACTTTGATGGATTTACAGATTATTATTTTTTATTTATTTTATTTTTTTAAGCTTAAAGAAACTGACGCCATAGTGCTTATAATTGGTCATATTTTAAATTCTGACAAATCAATAGGTAACAATAAAAAAATAAAAAAATGATTTAAATATTTTTTTTGGTTTTTAATTTCAGAAAACTTAAAAAAATTTAATTTAAAATTTTCACATAAATTTGTACAATCCACACATATAAGATTAACCCTTATATGACCGAATTGGGAAATACTTACCTTATTTCAAAACAATAAGAATGCAAATTTCGGAAATTGGAAATTTTTGATAAAAACTATGATATCCAGTTTTATGGGAAAAATTGTTGGAGATTCAATGAATAGAATGTAATGCTCCCAGTATGCACTTTTGGTATTTATAAGTTAATTTGCCGCATTGCCAAATTTTTTCAATCAATTCAATTAAATGTAAGTTGCTCAAAACTCAGTTGAACAGAAAATCTAACGCTTTGGTATATCTAACAAGACCACAGCCGATTGCTGATATGAAATGACTAAAAACAAAAGAAATTTTTGCCATTTAAAACCATCATGTCTTCGAATTGATGCTTTTCTTTTCTAGTTTTAAAAATGGTTAGTAAATAAATATGTTGTAAGAAGTGACGGGTAAGAAACGAATCCGAAGGCTCATCTCTTATAGCCTGCTTTATATTATATCCCCTAGATATCTACTAGAATTTTATATCCCAAATGTGGGGAGGACAACCTTTGCAATCGGCGTGTCTGTTTGTTTATGTTTTGCGGTTGTAATGCTAGAGGACTTTAATGTTGCCAAAGTATATCAACATATTACTTCTTTTAACAAAAGAATATTATATGTTTTTCACAAAATACCATAGCGCAATTATACAAAACGTTCATTTTTCGGGTGCTGCTATACGGTTCTGAGTCGTAGACATTATCAAAAGCAAGCGAGCATACACTTGGTATCTTTGAGCATACACATGGTAAATTCTTCGTCGCATTTATGGTCCTGTGTCTGACGAAGGTGTTTGGAGATACAATGCCGAACTATACCAACTGTTCAACGATATGGAACTAGCCAAAAAGTAGCTACATGGGGGCAACAATTGTTTTGCTGACGTCAGATTTTCCTGCTTTGCTGTGCTGCATGCCTTATTGTGTTTGACCTTAAGACGTCTCATTGGCTAGGCCATGTAGGGCGTATGGATGAAACTGATCCAGCCAAGAAATCTGCCGAGGCTTCCAATCCAAGTCACAGGCAACGCGTCGTCGAGAGAGGTCGCATCTGAATTGGAGAGATGAACTATTGGCAGATATAAAAAAATTTCAAATTATTTCGTGACCAAAGTCAGTGGAAAACAATTTTACATGAGGCCTTTTAAAGTCTTTAGCGTCCAATACTTGTCATATATTATGTTGTTCTATATTTCGTCATTTTGAAGGTGATTTATACTTATCGATCCTAATACTTTTAATTGAATTCTTTCAAGCTTCAGACTATACAACATATTTCAACGACGTAAATCCAATTCAATATACATTCAATACATACAATAGTTATGAACAGCGATTTATCAATCAGGCTTAGACGTCTATTTCAATTTATACCAAAATACTTAGCAGAATTTTCTTGCAGCCGTACATACGTTATATGATATTATGAACATACAGGCTTCTCTTTTGTTACTAAAAATAATTTGTACGGATATTTCTGCTCTTCTTTTTAAAAATTTTCTTTCCAAATTATTGTTTTTTAATAAATATGCATATATACAGATTTCAAATCTACCGTAGGATTGATGTTTGCAGCCATATAACACTACGGGATTATAATAGTTATAGCAGCTGTTGTTGGTAAGTCAGCTGTGTAGATCATATCCAGAGAAATTTTTGAGTTTAATAATCTTTTTGGTACCAGAATATATCTTGGAACCTACTATGTATTTACTATCAAATCGGGAGTTTAAAAACAAAATTAAAAAACAAATAAAAAATTCATATATAAAATTACCCCCATCATCCATTCCTCACGAACAGGTTAAAAGTCATATAGGATTCATGTTATCACCATATTTTAAATATTAATTTCCAACCGCAATTTTACAGTGCTACAACTTTTATACTTAAATCCAAAAGAATTGTTACTAAAAAGTAGGTGGTACTCAGACAAAATAGTTTTTTTTTGTTCCTTTCAAATGAAAATTTTATAAAACTCTTTTTAGGATTACTTAAAAGTGTTTCAATTGTACTCATAATAACAATAATGTGTTAGAAAGTTTATTTAACGTGGCTTTCCTTAAGGACATAAACATATATGCAACAAATAAAAAACCACTAGCAAACAATAAAAATGTGAAAACCTTAAAGTTTAGTAAAGAAAAATAATTTCAGAATTCAAAACAGTAAAATGAAAAGAAATTAAATTTTAGAAAAACTAGAAATTATGGTGTATTCAAAGTGAATTTCAAATTTTTCAAAAGCATTATGTAGAACTAAAATTAAAAGAAAGAAAAAATAAAATTGTGCAGTGCTGTAAAAATACAGAAAGACTGTAGTACAAAAATTAAGTTAATAAATTTGAAATCGTTCTTATATTTTGTTAAAATTATTTAATTTTATTCTATTTCAGATATTGAGGGTTGGTTCAAATATGGAAGAGCGTCAGGAACTAGTTTAACTGATTCTACGCCTAAAAGTTAAACCTTCGTATACTTTGACATATGACTTGACAAAACGTTCTATATTTTAGAATAAAATTTGCCTAATATTATAAGATAATCAAGGTAAGTAAATAATAGATTCGTTTCATTGAATCGTCGCCAGTATCTTATCTCATCTCATCGGTTATCTTCTGTTATTTATTGTGTTGTTTTTTTAATTTACTTTGCTGGTCATTGCAATTTTCTCCAAAGGACCTTCAGTTATTCTGTGCAAATGATTATTTCAATTTTGCTAATTCGGGACCCAACAAGTATGCTGCACTTCATACATATTACCCACATGACTATATTGCTTAATGTTTGTATCTCAAAGTGAAATCGAAAATTTACTTTATTATGCGAATTTGCATTCTGTTCTTGAAACTTAATCTTTGGCTTCTTTTCGAACTTTTTCGCTCTAGTTTTGACTGATATTTTAACGTTGACCGGATATAAATTTTATACTTATATACTTACAATTTTGCTTTCTTTAAGCATGTATTTAACTAATCAGATAGAATTTCTCTGTTTGACAATAATGTTTGTGGAAATATTAAAATGCAAATACTTGAATTTGAATACTTGTTCGATTATTTAAATGTTGTTGGACAATAGCGTGTTGATTCACTGGAAATATTAATGAATTGGGTTTTTGGCTGGTTCGATGACCACCGATGGCATGTTATATGATTCTACAATTTGTTGTACTTGAAACAATAATTTTTAACAGGTAATCTTCATTTTCAGAAAATTGCACCATGTCGCCAGCAGCTGTTGTTATACCAAATTGCCCATTATTTGTAGTACCCATGTGCGTTTAAATACGCTCCAAATTTCAAATTGCCGTGAAATTTCGTAAAGATATTTAAGCGCAATCAATTCAGCTTTGTTGGGTAAATACTTTTCTCGTTAACATACTGAATAGTATATTGCAAGTAGGTCTTTTATACTACCTTAACATGTAACTCACCTTACTATAAATAAAATACGTGACAAAGGGTACTGGACCAGGTCGAAAAGTCTATAAAGCATTTTTTTTTGTTTTTTGCTTAATCGGGAATCGAACCTGGGACCTTTCGGTTGAAAGGCAGGCGCTCTACCTACTGCGCCACCCAGCATTTCAAATCATTTGGTTTAAGATTAAATTGAACAAAGTTGAAATGAGAATATCATTTTATTTTACATCAGTTGATGCTATTAAAACTTCGGCAAGCACATTATTTGATTTAAATTGAGTATATTAATTGTATACTCTAAGTATATTAATGCTTATACGTTACTTACTTATACTTATTTATTTTTATTTCATTGATTTGGTAGCGAACAGTATTGACAATCGGTTGATTGGAGCCATGCTGGCAAGCCAAGCATCAACCCACATTGTCGTAGGCGCCACAAAGAAGACGCAAAGAAGTAGAAGCTCAAACTCATGAAAATTTCCTCAGCTGCCTCGCATTATATAAATTATTGCGAAAAGCAAAATTGGTTATTTAATTCTAATTACTTAATTGACTTTCTCAATCAGTGGACACTGATTCCTGACTAATATTAATAAAGCACGTACATACAGGTTTGTTGAACTGGATTGATTTGTCGATTCAGAATAAATTTTATAATTTATGGTAGAATTCAATTGGTTTTAGAATAATTGGTTGATTTTCAAAAAAAAAATTAAATTAGGTGAATTCTAAGATTAGGTATGATTAATAGTATGACTGCAAATGGCGGAATATGAAATATAAATTACTCTCAATCCTTAAAGGGTATTCCCCTTTAATTAAATTTTAATTAAATATTTCGGCTAAACTAACTAAAGTTATTTCATAAGTATGATAAATCTCAAGCTAAGTCGCTTGCTCCCTGAAACATATATCGAACTGATCTGGTCATATTTATCGAATCGATTATTTCAAATTAAACAAGGAGAAGATTATTCTGCCCTACCCCACAATATATAGATGCAGGTGTACCACAGAGTTGTATAATGGGCCCCATACTCTATTTACTATACACTAGACATAGCTACATTTCCAGATGATATGGCTAAAAATATAAATTATGCTACAAATAAATTGCAACAAGCCAATAACAAAGTCCTCATTTGGTGCAAAAGGTGGAGAATTAAAGTGAATGAAGCAAAATCCACGCACGTTAACTTTATAAATAAAAAAATTGAGTCGCACATTCCAGTAAGATTAAATAATGTCATCATACCATATCAAAATTCTGCAAAATATTTTAGTATAACGTTTGACGAAAAGCTTGGATGGAAATAACACGTCAAGGAAAAAAAACTAGAACTGAATCTGAAATACAAACATTTGTATTGGCTAATTAGGCGAACATAAAATCGTTCAAAGTATAACAAAGTTTCGATCTACAATCACATATCACATATGAAGCCAGTCTGGACATACGGTATTCAAATATGGGGTTGTGCTAAACAACTACTTATACAAACTGTCCAAACGTTACAAAATAAAGTATTGCGAAACATTGTCAATGCCCGATGGTTTGTTCGCAAGGCTGATATTCATAGAAATGTCAGGGTTCCTCTCATAAAAGACAAAATCAAAAAAGTGACTGTACGTCGTCGTAAAAGTCGTTTCTCTCAACATGTCAATGATTTACGTTTAGCTGACAGTCAAAACTTTGTTAGAAGAACTTGGACGAAACCGTTCGAACTGTGTTAGGTTAAAATATTTTATATTACAACAATTCCTAATGGAATTTTGTTTTACCAAAGATATCTGAAGTAATAAAGCCAAAATTGTATTAATAGTTTTAATGTTAACAAAAGGATGAGAGTTTTTAGTGCGTTAAAGTCGGCACAGTCCTTCCCTTCCTTCGGCCCGACACATAGAACAGAAGTAGAAGGCACTTTTGATGATTTTCTTCTATTTAAAAAGAAAAAAATTTTGATAATTATTTGGGAGGATATTACTGGACATAAATATTATATTAATTTCTATTTTTTTTTTTTTTTTTTTTTCCTATTACTCCGCGTGGTAGCATAGGGCTTCGATAGTGAACCTGGATTCCTCTCTGTTAAGTACTCATTCCTTAATATCGTCCCAGGTATAATTGTTGATTGTTAATTCTTGATCGATTGTGCGTTTCCATGTGTTGTATGGTCTGCCGGGTCTTCTTTGTCCTTGTGGATTCAACTCTAGAGCTCTTCTTGCTATATCACTTTCTGATTTCCTTAGTGTATGTCCTATCCATTTCCATTTTTTCCTATTTATCTGTCTGTTGATAGGTTCTTCTCCAGTTATCATCCATAAATCCTCGTTGCTAATTCTTGCCGGCCAGAATATTCTGCATATAATTCTCAAGCACTTGTTGATGAATACTTGTAGCTTCTGTTTGATTCTGACCGAAGTGAGCCGTGTTTCATTGCCATATATTAATGTTGACTTAACACATGCTCTGAATATTGTTAGCTTTGTTGTTCTCGATATTTGGTTGCTCCGCCATATCTGCGTTAGACTCCCAAATGTTCTTCTTGCCTTATTTATACGGCTGTTGACATCTTCTGTTGCACCTCCTCTTGATGTTATAATGCTCCCCAGGTAGTTGAATTTTTCTACGTATTCTATCTGTTGTCCACTCACTGTTATTGGCTCACTATAACTATTGTTTGTCCTCATTGCTTTGGTTTTCTCGATATTTAATTCCAGTCCCGATTTCTTTGCTTCTTCCTGTAATCTGTTGACTTTGTTCTGTAGGTCCCTTTGATTTTTTGATATGAGGCATACATCATCTGCGTAATCTAAGTCTTCTAAGTTTCCGAAGAGATCCCATTCTTCCATTCCGTTTATTCCAGTGCAAACTTCTCTTAGAATGTCGTCTAGTATTGTGTTAAAGAGAAGTGGAGATAGTGGACATCCTTGTCTAACTCCTATATTGGTGTAGAATGGATCACTGATCTTACCTCTGTGTTGAACTGTTGTCTCTGCATCTTCATACATCGCTTTGATGATGTTGATGATTTTTTCAGGAACTCCCTTCTTTGTAAGTGTTCTCCATATTGCGCATCTCTTGACTGTGTCGAATGCTTTCTTAAAATCTATGAATAGTAGATATAGTGGGGCATTCCATTCTACTGATTGTTCAACTATGACCCGTAAAGTATTTGCCTGGTCTACACAGCTTCGGTTTGGTCTGAAACCTGCCTGCTCTTTCCGTAGTATTGGTTCTAGTACTTCTTCTAATCGTTTCTTTATAATAATTGCTATTATCTTATGAATAGTATTTAGAACCGTGATTCCTCTCCAGTTGCTGCAATTTCTATTAGTCTGGCTTAATAACAAAAATGGTTTTTCTACTTTTTTTAATCTGCAAATATTTTTTCTCAAAAATTCGTTTGTACCTCATAGCTTTATTTTCAACAATATCCTTATGAAAGGAATAATTTTTTTTTTATTTTCTGAAAATTAACAAATCGTTTTCAATTTCCAAACAAAAAGTAAATCGATTATTCATTATTCATTTTCATTTAATATTATGTTCAGTCATGATATAACACTCATATTCATGTCATAATAAAATAAATAGTTAAAAAAAAAAATAATTCATAACAGTAAATTTCACTTCATTTTGGATGAGTTGTTTTTATTTGTTATATTATCACACGTGATATAAGCATACATAATAATATTTTACCTTGTGTTGTAACCAGATTCATTACCTATATTGTATTTCTTCGCTTTTTCGTTATTATTATTAATGAATTTTTGTATTGAATTATTATTAATTAAATTTGATTATGTTGAATAAAACAGCATCTTTAAATATTCGTAAAAAATAATATAACATAGCAAATGCGTGTATAAGGGTTGGTAGTCATTCGTTTCTACTAACCGAGGAGTGCTGTTTCAAATCCCACATTATTGTAGCCCTACTAAAAAAAAAAAATAAAAATCACAAACTACTTCCAATTTAGATCAGAAAATATTCCATTTTGATTGTAGTTTTATTTTCAGACTTAATGACAATTTTTTAACACTCTTCGTTTACATTTCAAATTTATATAAAAAAATATTAACTATAGGAAATTAAATTTAAATTTTTAAAAAAGAGAAAATTATAAAAAAAAAAGAAACCAACAAAAGGAAAAATGATACAAAACAAAATAAAAAATTATTTTGATTCAATTGCAATAACATTTTTTGATCTGTCTTTTCCAGCAGCTTGATCATTTTCTTCCCAATAATTTTGAATAGTAGTTTTAAAAGTAATAGCAAAGGTGTTAAAAAATTGGAAAAGAAATTGAATGTTATAAAGTGTCTTAAAAATAAAAATACTACAGGTGACTTCATTATAGGAGGCGATATAAATTTCAGGCACAGAATGTGGAGATGTGCCCGGGCTAATAGTTGGGGAAATATTTTATATCAGTTATTACTAAGTGATAGGTTCACATTATTATATCCTTTTGACCATACCTATATTCCTTATAATAGTAATTCACTACCTTCTACACTAGATATATTTTTAACTAACATACCAGAATATTGCTCCCAACCTATTACAATTAATGATCTGTCATCTGACCACTTGCCGGTTACTTTAAACGTTAGCAAACAAACTATATCACATGATCGTACTTATTTGGATTTTAACAATGCAAATTGGTATCTGTATCAGAAGTTTCTTAAAAGGGAATTAAATACCAATAATAATGATTCTGTTGACTATTGTTACCAAATAGACAATATGATAACTAATTTAAACAACAAAATTAAAAGAGCAACTGAATTGGCTGTACCCATGAAAATAGTCAAGCAATACACCGAAAAATTACCTGACTATATAATAAATATAATCAGGCATAGAAACACTGTTAGGAGAAAGTGGATGCGTAGTCGTAATGTAATTTTTTATGCTCAATTACAACACTTCAACAATTTTTTAAAACATAAAATAAGTGAGTTTCGAAATATGAAATGGTCTAATACTCTTAAGCACTTGAAAAAATCGTCAAAACCTTTTTGGAAAATTTCAAAAGTTTTAAAAAATAAAAATAAATTTATAGGTACTCTAAAGGATGACAGTAACACATTTTACACGAATATTGATAAAGCAAATGCATTAGCTAAAAACTTTTATAACAAACACGCCGTGAACAACAACACAAGCGACCATGATACAAATCTTATGGTGGAGGAATCTGTAAGCAAAATTGATCAAGCTGAAATAGAATCCTTTGAACAAATTGAACTGAAATCTGTCAATGAAATATTTGCCCAATTAAAGACTAAAAAATCTGCAGGTTCAGATCACATATCTAATCTGTGTGTCAAAAAATTACCATTAAACGCAAAAAGATATCTAATTTTGATTTACAATTCTTGCTTAAAACTAGGTTATTTCCCGAATATATGGAAAGAACCTCATATTATTCCGATTCTTAAGCCTGGAAAACCGATGGAGGAATTAAGTAGTTTTCGGCCTATCAGCTTACTATGCAGTTTCTCAAAAATATTTGAAAAACTCATAAAAATTAGACTGGAAAAGTTTATTTCAGCTAAAAAAATTCTTCCAAACGAACAGTTTGGATTTAGGGTAAAGCATAGTACCATTCACCCTCTTCTACGTGTCAAAAATTACATTAAATCCAAGTTAGAAGAACGCAAATCTATTGGCCTAGTAGCGCTTGACATAAATTCCGCCTTTGACACTGTGTGGCACTCTGGCTTGCTTCATAAATTAGAAGTGTATAAATTTCCCATATATTTAATTAAAATCATACAAAACTTTCTTCATCAAAGAGTATTTCGTGTGATATTGAATAATACATGCTCCAATTTGTATGAAATTAAAGCAGGTGTTCCACAAGGCTCGGTACTTGGCCCAATTTTGTACAACACTTACACTGCAGATATCCCTAGGCTAGAGTTTACAAAAATATCAGTATTTGCTGATGACACTGCAATTTACTCTGCTGGCACTAATCCCAATCACATATTAACAAACCTACAAAATTCACTCAATAAGCTCTCTAGTTATTATGCAAAATGGAGAGTAAAAATTAATGCTTCCAAAACAGTATCAATTTATTTTACGAAAAAAAGGAAAGCCTCTCTTTTACCTTCTATACCATTAAAACTGCAAAATGACGAAATTAACTGGGCCGATACTATTAAATACCTAGGCATTACCTTAGATAAAAGGCTAACCTTTCAAAAGCAAACTTCTAACACTATTGATAAAATTAACAAATGTACTCGCATGTTGTATCCCCTTATTAACAGAAAATCAATCTTATCCACAGAAAACAAATTGATACTTATTAAGGTAATTTTTCAACCAATAATGTTATATGCGGCACCAGTCTGGGGATATTGTGCAGCTAGTCATACCAAAAAATTGCAAATTGCGCAAAATAAACTTTTGAAACTTGTATTCAATCTTCCCAGATGGTATTCAACCAAAAAGCTGCATGATAAAGCCAGCATGAATACAATTTTAGAAAAAATAAGTTATTTAACTGTAAAGTTCCACTCGGAACTGTTCATGTCAGAAAATCCTCTGATCAGAAATTAAAATTAAGTTAAAAAAAAATTAGGCTAGTTTAGTTCGTACGTATAGATTTTACTATAGATAGGTTTTACTGTTTAAGTTAGCGTTAAGTTTTACAAAACAAAAATTCAAAAAGGTTTTTCATCTCCAATTTTCCTTTAAATTTATAGTATTAAACTCGAAAACTTCTAAATAAAAATAAAAAAATACAAATCAACTGTAGTAAAGATAATTATATATCTGTATCTAAGTAAATAGTTTTAAAAGAATTAATTGTACAATATATGGAGCATAATAAATAAATAAATAAAAAAAAATAAAAAATAAAAATAATGGCTGTGTTGTGAGGTTGCTTAAAGAGATTTCTCAATCGGTATTATACAAATAGTCAAGCTATCAACTGTCTTGTGTGATCGCATCGTAATGAAAATTGTATTTCCTTAATAGCTATTTTTAAAAAAGAATAATTTTTAGCTACAATTATTTTGTGCTACTAAAATTGTTTCTTCATAAACCTCTTGAAATAATCAATTCTATACTGTCATTAGTGTTGTTACTTTACGTGTAATATTTAATTCTCTACACTTTGAAGTAGACCTTAGTGTAAACAAGCCGTTGTAAACAATATAAGCTATGCTGTATACAATAAAAAAAATGTCAACTATAATGTAAACAATAATTATTTTGTTAGTAAATTCGGTTCATTTCAAGAATTTTATTCAAAAATTTCGGCTAGATAATCTGTAATAATTAAAAAAAGAAATAATAAAAGCAATAATAAAAGCTTGACAAAGCATATAAAAATTGTATTACATGAGATAAGAGTTAGAATCAGTTTCATTAATTGATGGGTGGAAAAATTGTTCCTTCAATGCTAAAACGATTATTTCAGTGTTGCATAATGCTACCGGAAAGCAAGCTTTTCTACGTGCTTGGGGCTTAACTGCATATTTTAAAACATCTGATATATTGTCTGAAATTGTTGTGAAGTCTGTTGATATTACAAACGATTTGTATTTCACATGTAGAAAATAACGTAATCTACATAATATAGTTTACGTCGCACAAACTGACTGTCACACTATTTACGTTGGTCAAGTTTACATTAAATATTTAAACTTCTTCATACTGAAGTTAGTTGATATACCACCAAAAATATTTACACGACATTTATTTATCTTTATTTATTAGGAACAAATTGCCACTTAAATGCATAAACGAGCATATGTGGATGTGAATGTGAATGTGGACCAAATTTTATGAGCATATATTCTAACAATATTTTTATTACATTTTATTCTCTATGACTAAATTGTATTTAAATATGAGTAGCTACATAGTTTATGCGAAATTAGTACTAGTCCATATGTAACTTTTGAGTATAGTCTGTGCTATTGAGCAGTCTTATGTTAGGATTTACTAATTATTTTATTTATCTTATGTATAAATACAGTACACAAACGAAACTTTTAGCCATTTTATATTTTCGCTATAGGTAATTTCTCCTGTTATTTTCACCAGTTATGAAAAAGAATGTGCAACTGTTGCAAATGCTTCCTCAACAATTGGAAACAAAACTATTATATAACAATTCCACTAACTAACTCAAAAAAAAAAAATTGTAGTCTTCGGTGGAAAGAAAACTGTTGTAATATAAATAAACGAATTATCAGCATATTTTAATTATTATCTCCATAATTATTAATACTTGTAGGAACGGCCCATGCACGGCTTAATCATTTGAATAAATTTTATTACAAAATTATATTTTAATTTATCGAAACCAACTCTTTTTCATATGAGAAATAATAGAATTATCATAGAGAATAAATACATAACAGATGGCGCGGCAATTGGATGTTGTATAGGCTACCTGCCAGCGTTTATATTATGCCAGCAATTGCATCTTCGTATTATTTGTGTGTAAATGTTATCATTCCAATTTTTTCATCGGTTCCATTGGTTTATCATCGGTTTGAACTCTGTGTGCTTTAGAACATAAAAAACAAAGTAAATATTTGTAAAGAAATACAACAAAAAATATTTTCTATTTTGGCAATTTAAAAAAATCATTTTTAAGTATAGCAAAAAAAAGTTATTTATCTTTGTCAATCATTGCTACATATCTAAATTTGGGTGATATCCTAAATGTTTTTAAAAAGATTTCAACCTGATACAATGTAAAAAAAACTAAGTTGACAATTTTATCCGAAAAATAAGTTGGCAACATTGTGTAATAAGAGCTTTCTGAGACATTGTGTTTTAATTCATTTGTGATAAAGCAAAATGAACAGACAGTTTTTATTAACACTGTACAACATTGGGTTTTTAAAAATGTTTGTAAACCCAAGTACCTGTCAAACCGGTCGCGGACACATCGTCAACTACAATTGAGATCATGTAGACAATGGGTCAAGCTTTTGTGAGCTTTTGTATACATTTAAGATCATGTGGACTTTGTATTCAACTTTGTGTTGAGACATTTACGATGTCAAGATATATAGACATTTTTACAATTTTGGCAATTTTGATAAGAACTATTCAGTATTTTATTTAATCCTAGATTCCTGCGTTTATTTGAAATCATTTAGTTACCCTCCAATTAAATAATTTTACATCATCAATACATAAATTTAATAAATAATAATAACAAAATGTCTAAAGATTATTTTTTTTTTGCTTTGTTCCCATCTGCCCATTTGATATTTTTTCTTACATTTTTAATATGTATAATAGTTGTGTGTATAAGATGGACAATTTTCTGACCTGTTAAAAATTTTTTATGACTATTTTAAGTAAGTGAATGGAATGAGTTACAATTTGTGAGACAGCTAAATTTTAGTTGAAAATCTCACAATAATTTTACCGTAGTATTAGCGTTGTAGGCAGAGCGAAATGATAATATGTGATATAACTAGGGGCCCCTGTTGAGTAATTATAATTCTAGTTTAAAGTTTAAAAAAAAACAGTAATTTACGTACTGACATAGACTTATCACGATTTAGGAGAAACCACTCGTGTTTAATAAAAAGTTTTGTGGTTAGTAAGTTTATTTTAGACACATAAATAAACCTCCTTCATATACTGATTCGTTTCCGATTTATTCCCTATAGTAAGTGGCATTTGGTGGATAAAATTACTAAAAATAAAAAATTTTGTCATTAAAGAGAAGCGAAATAAAATGAAAATGTGTCTACTGCGCAGGTCCTTAAATGCTTGTCAATTATAATTATAGATTATGATCAAATTGAAATAGTTTAAAAATTAGTGGTCCATAACACAGGAAAAAAATCAGTTTCGATTTTGCATGTTCGTTAGAAAAAAACCAAAACAAATCAAATACAAAAGTAAAGTAAATTATAAAAAAAACCATATTTTATTTTATTTTATTTTCAACTCAAAAGAGCCATAAGGCTCGTATAGAGTATTTCATAATTCTTAATTCAAGTTCAAACATTTTCATCAACAAAAAAATTAAAAAATATAAGATGCAAACAAACTACATACAATTCAATATAATTTACAAAAAAGAAATTTAACAAAAGCAAATTAACAATAAGAAAAATCACAAAATTCATAAACAATAAAAGAAACACAATTTTAAATACCTACAAAATTTGAATTAAAAACAATTCTTTAATTTTATAATTAAATTCACTTGTTTTCTCTATTTCTTTTAATTCACTCGGTATTTCAGTATAAATTTTATAAGCTGTATTATATACTGTATCACAGTTATCGAATCTCGCTATCGATGATCTTATTCTAATTTTATCTGCATTTCTTGTTGCATATGTGTGGATGTCTCTATTTAATGGTGATTCAACATTTTGTGTTTATATTTTTTGTCATCATGCAATTCACCTGCATTGCTAGTTTTCTTTTTATATAAAGCTTAATTGGTAATTTATTTTATTTACTTTGTAAATTAATTTTATTGACGTTCTGTTTTTAAAGCTAAACAAATTTAATATAGCTTTATTTTGTGTAACTTGTAGAAGTTTGATATATTTCCCCAGACTATTATGTTATATGTAAGTGTTGAATGAAATATGCTATAATATAATGATCTCTTTAACTGATATGGGATTCTATTTTTTATTAGTTTAAATATTCCCGCAATTCTTCTAGTTTTTTTTAGTTGCACTAATATTTGAGTTTCCCAGATTAACACTACTTATTGTACAAAAACATGTTATAAGAAAAATTTGTAATAAACAACGCTTGCATCATAGTTTTCCGCTTTTCAAAGACACGAAGATCTTGCCCGTGCGACATTTGTATTGTTACAAAGTATTAAAAACTTTTTTCATTAGGTCAGGTTATTTAAATAACAGGCTTTCTAGTAATTATCGGTTGCGTACTAATAATATGTTTTTTGTGAACGTTCCACTTTTTCTTACTACTTGTTTGCGTAAATTTTATAGTATTGTTGCCTGTCGCTTGTTTAACAGATTACCTTTGTATATAAGAAAATGTAAATCTATTTGTAGATTTCTTAAAATAAAGAAAAACGAAGTAATTTTATTAAATTTCTGATTATGTTATTTTACTTTAGTTTAATATCAATTAATTCAATTGTATTATGAACTTTCGAGAGTAAGGAATGAATGAATAAATAAAAATAAATAAATTAAATTCTCATCAACTATAACACCTAAATATTTGTACCTTTTAACTATTTCTAATTGATAACCATTGTAATATATTTCTAGATGATCAGTAGGCTTTCTTTTAAACATTATAAGTTTTGTTTTACTTGCATTTATATTCAGCTTATGATGATTAATCCAATTTTTTATTAGTTCCATGTCCTGATGTATAAAATTTCGTGTTTTCAAAATAAATTAAAATAAAAAAATTGACTGCAAAAAAACAGGAAGTGTGAGAACAAAATAGCTCATAACTTCTTAAGCACTGATCGCCGTATAGCCTTTCGAAGATTTTTTTTAAGGAAATTAAATTTTCTTTAATTATAAATTTAAAGAGAAATAAAAAATTTATAGTAAAAAATAATTTTTTTCAATTTTGTGAATTGGTTTGCTTGTTTGCCGCTGCTCTCCTGTTAGTTTCATTTCATGAACAAACGACACAATCTCAAACTATGTATATTTGCATTAAGATATGATTATTACTATTATTATTATTTTTATTTTTATTATTATTTATAATAATTCGATACCTTTTTGGAAGAATGTACTAAGCGACATTTTGAAAAATGTTCACAAAACGAAAAAAACTTCTCATTCACTGGCTTTTTTTACAGTTTTAAGTTATTATACTGATTTTAAAAGGATTTTCAATTACAAATATGTCTAGCCTTTTCAGAAAATTATATTTTGAAAGGGAGCTGAGTTTTTGTCGCTTACATTTGTCGCGAACATTTATGCTTTTAAAAAAAAATAAAAATTAAAAAAAAATTTTGTCGCTTAATTCATTATAGTTTATTTAAAAAAAAAAACAAAAAAGGCATTTAAAAATTATTTTAAAAATAAATTATGTAAATAAAAACAAACTCAACAAAATTAGATTCAAATATAATTTTAATAATTATAATATAGCTTTATTTCAGCTTCAGCTAAATTTCCTCTCTCTCAGGAACTACATCTTCATCATCAGTTTCTGGTAACTGATCTTCTATTTCACCCACGGTATTTATAATTTCTTTGAATTCATTCTGATACCTTTCCGGAATTAATTGCTTTTTAAATAATAATTCAAAATCTTTTTTCTTGGAATCCGATAATGGGTAAGTTTGTAATATATAATAATTCAGCTCCTTTAAAGTTTAGATGTTGTATCTGTTTACGGGTTCGACCCAATTCTAGAGTAGAATAAGTTAAAATAGTTAGAATAGTTCGATACCTAATGATAATTTTGTTATAGAAATGAAATCAAATTTTTCTGGACCTGAAACGTACATCATTATCAGTAGGTATATGAAAAAAATAAAAATCTTGGGTACCCAGAAGATGTGTTATCATCCAAACATAAAATAACAATAGTTCGGTACCTAATGCTACACATTAAAATACTATAAGAATGAATATTTTGTACCGTTTTTTCTCTAAACTATTTTGTTTTTAATATTTTTTTTTTGTTTTTTTTTATTCTTTGTATTTTTTTTATTAAATTTCCATGAAAAAAAAAATTAATGAAAAAACCGGCATTTTTTTTGTAATTTAATGTATTTTGAACACTTTTGCTTAAATTTGAAGAAATTAAATAATATTTACATAAAAATATAAAAAATTAAAAAAATAGTTTTTTTGATGAAAAAAACACATTTTTTGCGTGTTTTGGGTTTTACGACAAACCATATAATTGACTTTCCTTGCTATCTGAGCGGCAGTTAAAATTTCAAAGTTATCCATCTAGTTACAGAACTTTATAGTATGATCAAGTATCTTTCTAGAACAATGTTTTTTTTTATATATTATATTTTTTTAATTTAGGTGAACTTTTGCGGTTTCAAGTCCGAACTTTATACTTAATACTTCGCCACAAACAGAAATGCTTAATAGACCTTTTTTTTCCTAAAATACCTTCAAAAAAATATTTTAGAGAATAGATTTCCACAAGTAATAAAACTAAATTTAAGAGTAATAGTAAAACAAATATAAAAATAATCACAATATTATAACAAAAATAGTAAAAATCATAGTAATATCCATACAAATTGTTTGAAGGTACAGGTGTTCCTTTCCAGTTGAAGTAAGTTTCCAGTTTTGAAATGCCAGCTGAATAAAGGTTAAGTCTTCTGCAACCAAGAAGTTTCTTCAAGGCGTAAAAACTAAAATTATTTAATTTTTCACCAAAAAAATACATGCTAAGCGCCAACAACTGTATGAAACTTTTAATCGGCTATGTACTAAGCGACAAATTGAAATATACTAAGCGACATGTGTTGCATAAAAGTATACTAAGCGACAGATTTTTTTTTTTGTTTTTGTTTTTTTTTTGTCGCTTAGTACATTTTTGTTACTATAAACATTAATAATGTATTAAAATGTCGCTTAGTATAAATTTATTTTGCTTATAACTTTTTTTGTTATTTAAATAGAATAATGGAGATTAGGCGAAACTGTGGAATTTGGTTTAAGCTTTAAGAATAATGTAAAAAGTTAATTTTGAAAATTTTGTCGCTTAGTATACTCTTCCGAAATTGTATCGAATTATTATTAGTATTTATAGTATTATTATATTATACGTCAAAATAACATAATATACCAGACAACATTACATTTGCATAACAATTACATTATTTACTATCATACTACTTTTATAACAACTTCTTTATTGTATGGAACACTTAGAAATGGTCTCGTCCATAATAGAATATTCATAATAAAATTATTTTAAGTTTAAAAACTAATAAATTAAAATCTGTACTGCCTTCTATTAATTATAGTCTTAGATTTATAACTTTACTAAGAATTTTCTATTTATTATTTAAATTTAATTACTTTTTAAATGAAAAATTGTTTTTCGTAAAACCACTGTTTTTCGAATTCTAAGAATGTGACAAAATAGTCCTTTGAAAAATCACATACAAATTTTCAATCAACATCTAAAATAAGAAATTAATTTTGATGGCGTCAGTCAAATTATTCAAGAAATTCAATATTAGAATTTAATTTTTTTTCAAACAAAATCAAAAAATTAAGAAAAAGTGAAAAGAAAATCAAAAAACGATTAACCAAGAATTATTGCGTGCTTAACCAAAAATCGTTTTGAAATTCTTCATTCGCAATTTTAATTTATTTTTATTTTAATTTGTTGTAATAATTCCATTCCAGTACGTTTTTTATTTCAAAATGGATTTTTGTTTTTTTTGTTTTCCTAACATATTAGTTCCCAAAAATTGTAATTACAATATTTTTTTTTTTTGTTTTTTTCCGGACTAAATATTTTGGTGAATTTATTCCATTATAATAATACAATCTAATATTAAAAGTAGATTAAAATCATAAACAATAACAAATTAACGTTATATTATAAGAAATAAATAATTACAACAATAATAACAATAATATTATTATTAATATCCTTTTTATAACCTTAAATTATAAATTTTTCAAATGAATTTAACATTATGGGACGGATCTTATGGCGTTTAATTAAAACAAAATATTTAATTACATATTTGTGTTTTCAGAATTAAAATTCTGTTCTGATGAACTGTGTGTCTTGGATATTTAAAGTCGAATTTGGAAAATGTTCACCGTTATTTTGGTAATAGTGTGGTTAGGGGTGATTATGTAAATGAAATGCTCAAAAATGTTGTTGATAACATGAATTTTATTAATTTTATTATAATACCCTATTGTAATGCCGCTTCAAGCCACAAACGAATTCTAAAAACAATATATCAAAGGAGTGACAATATAAAAAGTAAATCATCAATAAATAACTTACTAACTAACATACATTGTCCCATGGTTCTAGATAAATGTTCATTTAATTATATTTCGCAACAAAATAAAGCTTTCTTAAACATTTATGTACAAGATGTGATACCAAAGTGTTACAACTGTACTAAAAATAATTAATTTTTGTACGACGATTACAGCTAATTGAAGTTCAATGCCTGTTCCAATAACCTTCACCTTCAGAAACAATAAGTATTTAATATGTATTATAGTTCACATTTTTGATAGCATATAACTGTGTTACTGACTTTATTTATTTGTTGACTATATTCGTTGACTAATTCGACTGGTGTTACATTTGAAATACAATTTATTTATGTATATAAAAAAAATTAAATAAGTACGAATATCAAAATTGATTTAGAAGGTGATGATTCAAACAATCTCATTCCTCAGGCATTTTAATAAAAAAATATTTAAAAAATGTTTATCGTGTAATATTCACCAAAAAAAAATGTTTTTTTCCTAATCAGTACATCTGAGAAATTAATTTCCGGATAGATAAACAGTAACCAACTTTCTAAAGCCAATTCATTCATGCTTGAAATTTTGCAACCTTAAAAATTAACCAAAAAATTGCGTACTCGAATTTTTATTATGAATTTTAGTTTGATTGGTTTTTTTTATACTTGATTGTCAAAAAATAACCTTGTGAATATCCTTTTCTAATTAATTACATGGGTCCATTTTTAAATATTTTAAATAATAAAAAAATATAAAAAAAGAAGAAAAAAAAAAAATAAAAATAAAACTTTATAATATCTATTATGAAAACTTTTTTAACTGTGAACCGCCTTTTATGATACTTTCAATGATAGACTTGTGATGTGATTTAAATTCGGATGGACAACTCATTACAATTTAATGAACTACACTATAACAAATTTCTGTATTTAAAGGAATATTAAATAAAATTTTAATATGGGGTTTCAAAATTTATTAAAATATTAATTTAATGATGGAAAGGAAAATTAAAATTTTGATGTCATTGTGGTTAAAAACTCTTAAAAGGACACGTAAACTATTTTTGTGTCTTTTTTTGTTTTGTTTTTATATTATTTTAAGAATTTTAAGTTCCAGAGATTTATATAAAAAAACATATTTTAGATTGGAAAATGGATATGGAAAATTTTATATTCAAAATTAAATTTTTAAACAGATATATAGGTTAGATTTTAGGGCATACATAAAAAGTTAAAAGCAAACTTCAATTGGCATCAACAAAATTTTATTAAATGTGGACAATTAAAAAAAGAGGTGGATAAACCAAGTTATTGAAGTTCAAATTCCAAAGATCACAATTCATATTTTAATAGCAAATTAATCAAAGAAATTGTTATTTGTATACTCGGAAACGAAGTGAGGCTGAAAAAATGTTCACGCACAATGTCTAACTATAACGACAACTTCTATAAAAATAAAACAACAAATTGTCGTTGCCGGTGAATAGATTTAATTTTGTCATTGCGGAACATAATTTAGAAAACTTCCACAAAGTGGAACTGAACAATATTTGAATGGTAGAGTTATCGTTTGAATCAGTAGCATTAACTGGTGGATCAGGAATCCACAGATTGATGGATCTGTTAACTGTACGGTGCAGTAAATGTTTCGCGGTTAATGAAAATAGATCTGAAAAAATTTCAGATACATTTCATGGGTATGACTTTATATATGTAAAAACAACAATAAAATTTTGTAGATTGAATGTTATGACATCTACTGTAAAAAAAATGAAATGTTTATTTTTTTTTATGAAATTTGTTAAATTTAAATCGCCAATATTTTTTGAGATAATGTGAAAATTAAAATTCTTAGATTTTATTAAATTAAGAATTGTGAAAAATAAATTATATTTATTATAATAAATAATATTTTCTAATTGAAGTATTCATTATATTTGCAGGTGATGGTGCTAGTATCACGGTAAATTTTTGTGATGAATTGGGTTCAATGAATAGATCCATGGTACATGAATCTAAAATGGATTCCACACTCATCAGATGTAGAGATGATATAAATCATCAGATGTAGAGGTGTGAATTCGAAAACAAAAATGTGTCAATTTTAAAATAAATATTTCTTATGTTAATTTTTGAATTTATTACGAAGCATTTCGACAGTGTTGTTAAAAAAATCAATATAAATTATAAATCTATTGCAAATTGCAACGGTCAATAGACAGTTAAATTGTCAAAAGTAGAAGCAGTAGATATAAAACTCGTGCAATGAGAACGACACTGATGGGGGATAATAAAACGACAACGATAACGACAAAAAAGTTTTGTATTTGTTTATATCTTAAATTTAGTATTCAAAAATAGCTTATAACTTCTGAAGCACTGATCGCTGTATAGCCTTTCGAAGATTTTTTTAAAGGAAATTCTATTACAGTGTTTCAATTTTATTACAGTGCTGGCACAACTCATTATTAACAAGAATTAGTTCAAAATGTGTTAATTTTTATATTGTAATTTGAAAAAAAAAAAAAAAATGACTTCATTTTTAAAAAATTCAATTATTAAATGTAGCAAATAAGGCAATGTATGTCACAAAAAAATAAATAAAACTGTGCCAGCACTGTAAAATGTATTTTTGTCGTTATCGTTGTCGTTTTATTGTGCCCCAGTGTCGTTCTCATTGTACAAGTTTTATATCTACTGCTTCTACCTTTGACAATTTAACTGTCTAAATACTGTTTATAATTATTATATTTAACTGATATAATTTAACAGTTTATAATTTATATATTTTTGTTTTAATAACAGTCGTTTGACAGTATACTGTCTATTGTAATAATATTTTAAGTTTATTTAATTATTATTATTTTTTGTTTACTGTCTTTCTTTATTTTATAAAATTATAAAATCTCTTAATACTAATTATACTTTATTCATTTCAATGTATATACTTATTTCCTAATAAAAATAATATAGAAATACAAATTATAAATTATACAAGTTAAGTAAGTTCATTAACCATTATTATGTTTACTATACAAAAATGCAATTAGCTAGATTTTTACATAACAAGTATAGAAATAAAAAATTAAAAAAACAAAATATGAAATTTTTTTATTTTTGTTAAAGTTTAAAAAATTGTATAATTGTTTTTATTCCTGTTAGGTTTCATATTTGGTTATTTCAAATATTAGTAATTATGTGTATATATATGGTATGTGTCAGTGCTAATTTCAGGAGGGTCATTAAACTGCCGATGCAATTTGATTGTTGGGTTTGTTAGATAACATAACTTGCGTGTGCAATTACTTGGTTATAGATCTTACTTAAAAATTGTACTCAAAATTTTGAGTTATCTTCAATAATTTAAGTAATTTTGATTAAAATTAAATAAAATTGTTACGACAATTATAACGGTTAGTTTTTTGTTTTTCACAGAATTTCAATTTGAGCTATTAGTCGAAAACGGTAAATGACCGCTATAAGCCCAAATAAAAGCCGTTAGGTAGGTACATAAATTCTGAAGAACTTATTGCTATCTCTTTTTCTGTAGAATTGAAGAGAAAAGAAAAGAAGGAAAAGAAGAGAAGAGAGAAAAAAAAGAAAAGAAAGGAAAAAAAGAATAACTGAATAAAGAATAAAATCGAAACGAGCAACTTAGATTTTCATATAAAACCCGAAATAGAAATTTATTCATATTTAAATACAGTCTCATTAATTATTATACAAACTGATTACATAGAGAAGGTGTAGTGCAAGTAGCAGAAGTAATCTGAAATTGATTTGAAAAGAAGCTTTTGTAGTTATTTGCAATTACAAAGCTGAAACAATTTGAAAGAACATCTGCGACCAATAATTTTTAGATTTTTAGTGTGTAATTCAGATCGTTTCTCACCTAAATAAATATTTTTGATATTTTCAATTTACCAAATAAATCTGCTTTTTATGTAAAATCTGACAATTTTTTTATGATTTCAAATTTACATAAAAAAAAATTATAAAAACAAAATATATTACATTTTTAAATTTATATAACACAACTCTGAAAACAATTTACAATTATTTACAAAGTGTTAAGGCGTATATTTTAAAAATATTATATTCAATTTGAAATAAAAAAAAATAAAATCTATGATATTCCCATAAAATAAAATTATTTTTTTGACTATCATTGTTCAAATATTTTAACAATAAATCCCCTTTACAAATAATTTAAATGTCGAAACCATTACAAAAATTTAAATTATTTTATACTCGATAAATTTCTTCAAAATTACTTTCAGCATTAAAAATATTATGGTTTTTTAAAGGGTTAAAACTTGCTACAATCCATTTTATATATACCCATTTATAATAACCATTATTCACGTATTGAAATAAAGAATTTATTTTTATGAGTCCTAAAGAGACAACATTTACTTATATACCATACGTAGGTTCAGTCAACTTGCAAAAATAAAACAAAATGCAAAATGGAAAACCAAAATCAAAAAAAAAAAAAAAACCCACCAGTTATGAGGTCTAGCAGGAATGCGTAAAATATTAAGGTGTTATATACAAGTAAGTTTTTTAACCGCATAAAATTATTTTTTTTTATTTGTTTTTATGTAAAAAAAAAAAAAAAAACATTTATTATAAAATTAATGTTTACCCTTAGCAAAATTTTAAAAAATAATATTTGGTAAATTCAATGAAATGAAGAAATATCATTAAGGGATTTTTCAAATCTCTATGGTGAATACAATTTTAAAGTCTCAAAACTTTTCTGTTAACATAAAAATAAATTTTAAGCATACTCTGTACTTGTTATAGTATGTATGATGATGGTAGAATCCAGTATGACAATAATTTTAATGAAGGTAATTAATAAAACTTTGTTTTTTGTTTTTTTTGTATTTTTAATGAATTCAAAGCGTGGGATTGCAATTTAAGAAAATTTAAGGAACTTCCTGAAAAAACGTTTTTTATTTTTGATTTTTCATATAAATTTTTACTCGAATAATTCCTGTAATAAATTTAATAAGTTAATCAAAATTAAAAATGGAAAATCATAAAAACAATCCTTTAAAATTTCCATTCTTTTTAATGACAAATTTTAACAGGTTAAAGTTAATTTAACATTTTTTAATGAAAACCTCGAAAAGTAAAATTTAATTACATTTACAATTTAAGATAATTAAAAAAAATTTGAAAAATCAATTTTCGCTCGACTTTTTTCAATAAAATTTATTCTCATAAAATTTCAATAGTAAACTCAGCTACGTACTAAACTCATAGGATAAGTCAAATTGATATAGGTACTGTTTAGACATTGCTTAGAGCAAGCAAATCAGACGTCCATTATAGACGAAGGCTTGTATCATATTGCTAAGCGGTGTGATCATCTTCCAATGGGTTAGTATTCATCACTGTTAGTAGCTAATGTCAGTAAGAAGTAAAATGTAGAATGTTAAAAAGATAAATTCAAATACAAAAGGAAAGTAGAAAAAGGCCAAATATCAATTCCAACAACTATTTATCAATTATACAGCTTTATTTTTAAACTCCTTTTACTAAGGTTAGTATAAGCTGATCTCGAGTTAGATTCACGCAACATTCTAGACACAGGCTCAAACTTACCGTAGTATTATGTTTAGTTCATAAAACAGGTCAACGAAACGTAAATTACGCTGATTTATTTATTTATTTTTATTTTCTTTTTCTCAAATGAGCTCAGTCGCTCGTATAGAGTGTATAACATAATAATATAAGTATACAAATAATCTATAATCTAAAGTAAGTCTAAAGTATATTAGTAAGCATTTTTTTTTTTTTTTTTAATTCATTAATTAATTATTAACCTAAATTTAATCTAACTATATTAATGACAAATAGTGTTCATTAATTTTTTTTTTTAACTCATTAAATTCATTAATATTTCTTATATAATTAGGTAGTTCATTGTAGTACTTATATGCTAAATTGTAGATGGCATTATGAATATGGAATCTGACTTTTGACGAAATAATTCAGATATTATCAGCTGTTCTAGTGTTGTAATTGTGATTGTCATTATTTGATTGTGCTTATATTTTTTTTAATTATCAAATGTGCCTGGGTTGCCAGTTTGCATTTAACGAGAAGGTTAGTTGATAATAGGTTATGATTGCAGTGTATAAGTTTTGTGGAAGCTCTCAATTTGTAATCGCAAAGATCTTTTATTGCTTTGTTTTGTAGTTTTTGTATATAATTTATGTCTTTGAGATAGACATTTCCCCATATCTGAATAGCGTATGTAATTGTGCTATGGAACATACTGAAATATGGGGTCAGGATATTCTCAGCATAAATTTTTTTTTTTTTTATATAATTCCAAGTCTATGTGATAAACACCCTAACTGCTTTTAAACAGAGATTTGGAATACACAATCACATACAATAGCTTTTTCTGTAGAATTTTTGTGGTATAGACTAATTTAAATGTGGAAAACTATATCTATTGTAGAGTACTTCGCCTTCATAATAGCATAGTTCCATTTTATTTTTAGTGATAACCAAAACTCTATTCTCAACTATTTATCATTTATTTCATCCCAATGATAAAGGGTACTGGACCAGGTCGAAAAATCCAGAAAGCATTTTTTGCCTCCGTCGGGAATCGAACCTGGGACCTTTCGGTTAAAAGTTAGGCGTTCTAACTACTGCGCCACCCAGCATGTAATAATTTGGTTGATAAACGTAAAATCAGCCACTCATCGACGTTGCGGGAGAGATTTCAGGTTTATCAAAAGTAAACTATCTTCGTTAGGAGGAAGTTGAAAATGCACGTAGTGGAAAGCGTAATAATTTACGCTGAACTGATTTAATACGTGAAATATCAACATTACGATATGGAGACCAAACTTGGGAAGCATATTGAAGTGTCGGTATAACATATGTGATGTATAAATGTTTTGTAATGTAGGGATCTTTTAAATTTTTTAGCCCAGCGCATTACAAATCCCAGCATGGAATTGGCTTTATTAATAATGGAATTGAAATGTGCTTTGAAAATGACTCTGTGAACAACACGAGATTACGAGTCAAACTCAGAACGGTTTAAAGTTTGATTTCCAAGATGTTAATAAAATTCAATAATAGAATTTTGAAAATTATTACTAAAGTTAACAACTTGATATTTAGAATCATTTAATTCGAGGTTCTTGGTGGAGCACCATTCGGCAAAATTGTTAAAATCATTTTAAAATAGGGTACAATCATCAACAGACATAATGGTTTTGTTAATTTTGGAATCATCATCAAAACAACTTAACTTAGCTGATACCATAAATTGCGAGGCATCATTGGTTGCAATAATAAAGAAAAGTAGGCCAAAGTGACTCCCCTGAGGTACTCCAGATGAAGTGAAAAAGTGAGGAACGGAAGTAGACCTGATATTCCCTATTAGATAAATATGACCCCATCTATTTAAGACTAGTCAGAATAACCTATTGTTTTATGTTTAATTAGTATTAAATGATGAGAAATTTTGTGTCAAATGCCTTGTTAATATCTGTAAATAGGACGTCAACTTGTTGCCCAGACTCCATATCATTAAGAGTTTCAGAAACGAATTTTATTAAATTGGTAACCGCTGACCTTGCTTTTTGAGAAGTTTCCTCTCATATTATAGAGAAAATGTTATTTTAAAAGTTGATCTACACCACTAGTTTTCTTCAAGATTTTGACAAAGTTTTCGTTTAAAAATCTAATGCATAATTCAAAGTACAAATTTGAAAACATAATGAGGAATACTAACATCAAATGCGGGACGAATTGACTTTTTCAGTACAAAATAGAATACATACTTCTTTCTATCATTATTTATGAAATATGTGTACTTCAAAGAGGTATTTTAGATTCCGTTTAACATCGCTGTTACAACAATGACCTTCAAATTATGGAAAATATGATTGTAGCAACATTCGATGAAAATTGTGTATACTGATTGCAATAGGATTAAATATTGAGAAGCGGCTCTTCCATCAGTTGCTTTTGAAATGACAATTAGCACTATATTATACTTTATTAATATCCAAAACTTCTCCAAGCTTGTTATAATATTTTCTCTATCAATGGACAAAAATATGGAAAATTAAACTTAATTAAATTAAATCTATGCACCTACCAGTTGAGCTTACAAATAGAAGTATAAATATGTTCTGTTCAATTAAAATAACTTATATTATATTGAACATAACTTATATAGGTTGTTCTTATAATTTTTCCTAGTTTCTTCCAATGCCGTTTCACCATATTGCTTCTTGTATTATTTCTGCAATCTTGGTATTAATTCAGTGTTTTTTTTTAAGTGAAAGGAAAAATTGTTGGAAATGGTATTGGTATAATTAATTTCAAAAATTTTTTTTTATTTGGGTACGACGTCATTGAAGATTTTTTGTAGGAAATACGGTACATTCAAAATAAAATTTGTTTATGACGTCATACAGAATTTTAAAGGGTACACTATTTTTCTGTATTCATAAAGAAAAACTATTGGTACTATATGCGGGTACTAAAAACTCCTTGAAATATTGGTACTAAAAATTTCTTGTGGTAAAAATTCAGAAAAAAATCCAGGTAAAATTCAAAAATTGAATCTGGAAGTTTATGTGGTACATGGAAAAAGTTCGAAAAAATTCCATCTAAAAATCTTTAATTTGAATTAGAAAATTTACGTGGTACATTTGGTACTGGTACAAAAATTCCAAATTTGGTCAATTGTGACGAGACCGAATTGTCCTAGAGAGGCTGCATATATATCATTTGTCTATACAACTTTAAAAAAAACGACAAAATGTCAAAAAGAAAAGAAATTGAAAATTGTCACCAGAGCAAAATAAAATTAAATTAAAAAAAAAAGAAGGAATACAATGTGATGGAGAGTGCAAAAAACTCTTCTGTGTATCCTGCTCTGGGCTGAAAAAGGAAAGTATTAGCGAATATTTAGTCAATAATGACAAAATATAGTTTTGATCAGGATGAGGACAGAGAAAACTCAACTAGAACAAACTAGAGAATGAACAAACTAGATTACATAATTGGCAATCAATCTTCGTTTGAATACAGTTTGAGTACAGTCGATTAAATTAGACAATTTTTATTATATTCTAAAAAAGATACAAAAGGCTTATGGTAACTGAAGTAGGAAACAAAAATTTTTGATTGAAATTTATGTAAATATCGTGTAAAAACTGCATCGATAATTGTTTTATAAACAATATAAAAAATATTTAAATATAATATATAATATGCATGTAATATAACAATACAATATAAAAATTTAAAATATGTAATTTTTAATTGAATTTTTTAAATATGTAGGTAATTCTAGAAAAATTTAAAAAAAAACACTGTAAAAGCTTTATATATTAAAGGACTAAAATCAAAATTAAAAGTATTTTTTATGTTAACGTCTATCACTTTTTTATGTATTATTTTTAAAAATTTAAGATACGTTATGTATGTGATTTTTAATTTTTAATTTATTTATATTTTAATTTAAATTTTTTCAACTTATAAAATAAAGAATATATAAAAGAACAGAAAAATTTAAAATATGTTAATATAACAATATAATATATAAATTTAAAATAAGTAATTTTTAATTAAATTTTGTAATTATTAAAAAACTAAAAAGAAAATTAAAAGTATAATTTTAATATACAATCACTTTTATAAATCACTTCTATTAATCACAAATTATAACTTTTACTAAATAGTTTATTATCTATTTCTATTAACAAAAATATGCATTCCCAGTTTACGTAAATCTAAAATCTAACACAATTTTTATCAAAAACCAAAACAAGCAAAATATCATTAGTTAAAAGAGTTAAAATGCATTTTTTTAGAACTATTGGAGGTAAACCATCAGGCCCGGAAGATAGATAATCATCCTTTAATTTGTTAATTTTGTAATGAACATCTTCATAATCGATATTGATCGACATTAGTGTGATTTGAGGAGAGTTACTTAGATAACTGAAATAGTCAGAGTCAGGCACGAAATTGTTATCAGTGAAGACTTGACTAAAGAAGTTTGCAAATAGGTTTGATATAACCTTGGAATCGTTAACGGAATTATTTGCGTGTTTGAAAGTCATAGGATAGCCATCCGATTTCTTTTTTGAGTTAATAAAATGCCAAAACCGCTTAGGATCTGATATTAAATCAAATTGCATTTTGACTATGTACTCATCGTAAAGACTTGTACATAGTTCAGAAAATTCGGAGAACGCACTAAAATATCGGTTATAATCAATTGGATCTCTTGACGGTAGAAATTTTTTCCATAATTTATTTCTTCGATTACGTAGGGTTCGAAGATGTTTATTGTACCAGGGTGGAGCCGAGGACAAATTTTTTTGAATTGATATTGGACAGTTAAATAATATAGAGTAAAAATTACTAATTGTGCTATTTAAATCAAGATTATTTGAAAGCAATGTACTTAAATCAATTTCAGATAATAATTCGTTTAGTCTGTCAAAATCGGCACTACGAAAATTGAATTTGTAGGTATTTTCAGAATCTACATTATCATTACCATTCTCAAAAGAAAAAAAAAGCGATAAAGGAGGATGGTATAGATCGATTTTAGAAAGAGTGTGTTCACTAGTCTCTACCAGACATTTGTTTGCGTTACTTGAGAAAATCAGATCCAGTTGTCTATTTAAGTTATTTTTTACCCAACTGATCTGATGGAGGCCACAAGCAGTAAGTCTGTCGACAAAAACAGTTTCTTTTAAAGATGACACATTACCCGCAATATAATGTGTTTCATCTTCTGATTGGGTCCACTGTAAATCAGGTAGATTGAAATCACCAAAAACAATAATGTCGTCGAGATCATCTGCAGAATTACTAACATAATCGACCGCGTCTAGGAGCTGCTGATATACATCAATGGGGCTGGTGGGGCGGACGTAAAAGCACACAATGTAGATACTCTTACGTTCCAATCTCATTTTGACACAGATGACATCTATATCATCTGTATTTGGAATCTGAAACAAGGAGCAATCGTAGTCAATTCGACTTGCAATTAAAACTCCACGGCCCACAGCATCACAAACGGAATTCACATCCTTTCTAAAGACATTAAAATCAGAGGAAAAGTACTCGGTACTCAAGAAGCTATTGCATAAATTGGTTTCAGTTAAGATAAACATATCGAAAGGTAGTTTTTGAGAGTTTAAAAATACATCAGGGGTCTTAGAACGAAGTCCCCTTACATTTTGATAATAAAGGGACAAGCATTTCAGTTTTTTGAGTTATTAAGATTGAACAATACTGCTGTATTCGCTTTAGACCTTTGGATAAATTCTTTGACGTAAAAGTGTTACTGGGCCATATTGATGGAGATAATAGTAAGTTAAACATAGAATCAGGAACATACATTTTAAAAGAAGTGACGCTACTATTGGCTCTAGAAATTTTTTTGCATTTTATCAAGTTTAAATTATCACTAATGTTGTGTGATAATAATTTGTTTTTAGCAAAATCAATAACTTGTTGCGGTATTGAGGCATGATGCAACCTTGAGATAAATACGACGCGTGATGGAGGGACTGATATTAGCGATGGGATATGGAATGAAGAAGTATTATTATTGTTATAGTTCAGTTCACTTGAGTGTCGTGATTAAAAAAGGAGGGTGGGAGAGGAGGTATTAACTCGGCAGCTTGAGTTACGACTGGGTGTGCCGCACCAACTTCACGTAATTCCTCAAGTAAGGAAGTTGTTTTAACTGAAGTCGAAGAAGGGACTCTCAAAGTTTTTTGTACTTCATTTAATTTTTTTAGGTTGTTAGAAATATTATCGACGTTATGATTTAGGTTTCTAAAGTTTAGACTGAATTCGTTTATAGAGCTTATAGTTTTATCACTAGTTTTCAGTGTAACTAAAACTAAAAACATATGGATATTAATGCTTTCTATAGACCACCAGAAAAGAATAAGGAAACAAGTTGTTGAAAAATTTTATCACTTGCTTGTAAATTAACTCGCAGCATCAACAGCAGGTTCTGTAATTGTAGGTGACTTCAATTTTGACATCCGTAATGTACATGATAACTCTGTTGAATTATATAAAACCATAGTTGAGTCAAATGGAGTGCGTTCTTTAGTCGCGACAATCGGCAAGTAAACAATTATTAACACAAGTGATTATAGTCATTTGAAAAAATCAATGAAAAATCCAACTACGATTGAAACGAAATAAGTGTAGGTATTTTTTAAATTTATGTTTCAATTAATTAAATATATTGTTCAAATTAAAAATTGTTTTTAAGCATTTCTATACAGAAGTTCTTAATTAACTTTTTTTAAAAATTTTGTTTAAAAATTTACCTTTATTATTCTTTATGAGTACATATTGTTCACAAATTGTTTCTTTATTTCAAATGAATTTTATAAATTGTATATTTTCAAAATATTTTTATAAATTAAATTTAATATTATTTCACAGAATAATGAAATATAGATTTGTAGCTCTGTATTGATAATATTTTATACAGGGTCATACATACAACTTTGTATAAATTTTTTTTTTGCCATCAATTAACATGATTTGTTCTGCTATAAAGCGGTCAGAAATATAGTTTTTTTCCCCCCAGTCACTTCCGAATATATTTTTAGAATTATAATAGAGTATGTATTTTCCTCTTGTTATATTCTTTCGGTAGCTAGCTAAGTTTTATATACAATTAAGTCAATATAAAATGAGTTTACTTGGCTTTACTATAGTCCAGACTACAGACTTTAAATAATTGATTCAATTTTTTTTTGTGAATCTTTGAATTTATCACAATCATGTTTGAAAGTAAAAAATACTTTAAAGATGTATGAAAACAAAAGTTGATGTCCTGTTTCTCTTACTTTTATGATAAGTCAACTTTTTTGACAGCTAAGACGATTAAGATCTTCTATTTTAGTCTGGTGGTAGTTGGAATATTCGGTAGGTTATGAATTTGGATGATGCGTGAGTCTGGGTTGCGCATTTGTTTGTGAGCCTTCTTTTACTGCTAATTTGTTTATTTTTTTGTGTAAGCTTCTATTTTTCACATACGATGGGACATTTGTTATAACTTTTAAAATTTTTGATTGCATTCGCTGTATTATCTCCACATTAGAATTAGAAGTAGATTGTTTTATTGCAATTGATTTAATTGAATTTAAGTTTAGTTAACGAACTATTTTCACTTGAAATTGTATATAGATGTCTCTTGTTTTCGATTTGTATTATACAAATCTTAGTAAGAGAACGAACGTTGCCATATGTTTGGATTTTATTAGTATGTGAAATTTAGTATGCCACACCTAAAAACTAACTGATTTATTTGCTTCATGATTTATAAGCTTCACTTGCTTAGCCTTTTTTTTTTCAAGGACTTAAATTTGTAGTTGTAATCAGATATAACAGATTAATCAGCTCAGTGTACTTGTAAGACTGAAGTCAAAAAAAGTGTTGTTATTAATCTTTTGTTGGGGAAGTTGTTTTCATTAAAAAATTCTCTTCATTATTGTATTTTAAAATTGAAAATTTAACTACTCCACTCTGATCGGTTTTAGTACCTACAAAATTGCAGCAATCAAATTATAGTATAATATTTATACTACATTTATCCTGTCTTTAATGCTACTCATTCCAAAAATTTAATTTCGTCTCGTAAAATTTTATTCTAAAGTACTTTAAAAAAAACAGAGCCAATAGAATAATACATTATTCGTTTTTTGACAACCTAGGTTATCATAGTACAGTCTAATTACATTGTCGAAAAAATAGTACTTTTTTTTCTTTTTTTTTTTAAACAGCCAAAGCGTTAGGTATGAAAATACCTTTATCACTTACGTGACATTTGGTTGGGATATGATAGGATAGGAGGATAGAATAGAATAGATTTGAACTTCGCTTGACAATTAGCGTGGGCTTGTAGGATTCAATATTTTTGCTCCACTATATTTCTAGTTTATTCTTTTTAGCTTGGTAGTGTTAATATATTTCAAAGCGCACATAGTCCTTAAATTCTTATGTTAAATCAAAATATTTTCATGTTTAATAGCATAGTTTGTAATTACGTCGGTAACGGTTGTTTGTTGTTTTGAGATCTTTGTGGGTAATATTCATTTGATTACAGCGACATGCGCTGATTATGATTTATATATTTTGATGGCGTTACATAAATATAAATTTAGACTACTTTGCGCAGACCCAAAGGTGGTCGTCATAGATCTATACAGGTTTAATTATACTGTTGTATCTTTGGAGCTTAGAGTATGTGCTTAGTTTGAACAACTGTTTGAACACACTACCCGAAACTCTGAAACTAGTCTAAATTATTCAAGTAAATAATTCAAATTTTCTACTTTTTATTCATGTAGGGTGGAATGTGTTTTTAATGTGTGAAATTTTTTCTATTTTGTATCCCTCTTTCTGGTGGGTTTCGTCTTAATATGTTAAATGTACCTAATGCAAGTTTTCTACGAAATTCTTGAAAGTTAATGTCTTTTTTCTACATTTCATTTTTATGAAGGTTGATTGACATTTAAAAAAAAAAAATTCGAATGCTTAAAATACACTACAAAAACTTCTGAGCAGTGTAGGACTTACATTAAAAAAGAAAAAAAAAATAACAATGATTCTACAGTTAAAACTAAACAATAGAGACCATTAATTATTTTTGTGTTGTTGACGATAGCAAAATTATATTTTCTTGTTTTGATTTCTCACCTTCGGATTCAATGTGAGAAAAAAAGACTATTCATTTAAGCAATTAGACTTGGATTTTTTAATTTGTTATAAAAAAAAAACTACTGTCCTGAAATTAATTTTTTTTATATCTTTTGACTTGGAAGAGAAAATAAAAAAATCAGCTGACCGTAGGAGTTGATTTTAATGTATTTTAAGATAATTACAATCTCTCTGTATATTTTTTGAGAAAAAAACTTTAATAATAATAGTGATATACGAATGTGAATTCAAATTGTTGAACAAAATAATAGCTACACCAGTCTATTCCATTAGAATGGAAAACAAGAAGCATCACAATCCATATTTTCAAAGAAAGGGAAAAATTGCAGGGAGATAACTTTCTTAAGTGCAGTTCAGGAACTACTAACAGAAATTAGTTAATGATATACTTCTATCACAGATACAAATCGCTGAAGAACAGAATATATCGTTTTTGGAAAAATAGATTCGCCAACGATGCCATATTTATACTCAGACAACTCAACTGAAAAGTCAATCGAATTCAATTTACATATTATTATGTGCTTCATAGATTTGAGTCAAGATTTTAATAGAGTGCAACTGAATGATGTGGTCCAAATATGTTTAATAGGAGTGGTTCAAGCTCTATATTATAATAGATAGTAAAACAAAAATTAAATCAAATAAGGTGCTTAGAAAAGCCATAGAAGTGGAAACAGGTAATTAACAAAGGTTATAATCTCAGTCCAACTCTAACTTAATAATGGAAAAATAGAAATATAGTTCATACCACTTTGAGATATCGAATTTACGATATGAACATTAAAATTATATATTACACAGATGGCACTGTGTACTGTTTGCAGTGGATGAATATGATCTGCAGAGGTTATTGTTCAGGTTTCAAAACTGCCAAAATGTATAACATGAAGTTATATAAGCATTAAAGATAAAATTCATGACAATTTTGAAACAATCCAATTCAAAAACGGATATTGGAAATAATATAGATTCAAGTCCAAAAACTGGGCTCGAGGTAGTACTTTTAGTACCTAAAATGTATTCAAAATTTTAAGTATCTGAATAACGGTAAGTGTGATTAAAAGATCCAAATCAAAAAGGAACTTCGGTTCAAAAAATAATTTTGATCGAGATTAGGGCCCCAAATTTCTCGGTGTGTTGATCCAAGGTGTACCCAAAGTTTAAAATTTCTAGCTTTACCATATTTCGCATAAAATTTTAAAAAAAATATTGGTATTTCCAGATATAAAATGAAAAAAAAATTAGTTAAAGTTTTTTCGTAAGTTCTGCTCGACCCAAGGAAAATTATAAAACTTATAATTTGATCGGGGACTTTGTAAACAATATTTAAGACGATATTTAAGAATAAAATTTTATTATTTGATTATATTAAAATATGGATTTTGATTCAAATAAGGGCCCTGGTGTTGAACCAGCTCCCCGAAATTTTGAAGGAAAGTTTTGCTTTGAGTATCTAAGTTGTGTTGAAAATTTTTAAGTATGCAAGTGTGATTAAAAGATTCAAATAAAAACACTGATTTCGGTTCAAAAAAGAACTTCAGTCGGGACTATAACTCCAAATTTGACAAAATTCGTTGTCATCCGGAACTAAGCTGTGTCCAAAGTATCTAGTTTCACAGGAAGTGTATATAAAATTGTTGAAGTTTACCGTAAGTTCTGCTCGTTCCAAAGAATATTTGGCTCTTCTGAGGGAGATGTTGTATCGGCGTAGGATCTAATGACCATATCAAGGAAAGCTGGAATTGCTAGTTTTTTAAAAATATATATCTTTAGTCATTTAGGACATTTGAAAGTATCCTTGTTGTTTTGATAACCGTTACATATGTTGATCTGTTAGATATATATATATATATATATATATATATATGCGCCATTGAAGATATATATTTTTGGAAAGCTAGCAATTTCAACTATCATTAGGATATGGTCATTGAGATGCAACGCCGATGCAACATCTCTCTCAGAGTCCCCGAATATTTTACAAATTACAATTTGAGTGGGGACATGGTTAACAATATTTATTAAGACATTATTTGATTAGAAAAATAAAGAAATGTTTCAGAAGATTAGAAAATTACTCCTGGCATCCGTCTTTGCATCTCTCTGTTGTAGCAACATTTCAATTTTCAGTTCTAATGACAATAAATTCATTTGTAGAAGTAGACGATATTTTATAAATTTGGACTCTTATGATATAATTTATGTGTTTCGTACTGTGTCATAATATTTATGTATACAATATAAATACTGGAAAATTTATAACAAAGAACAAATTCAAGAAGACTTTCATTGCTTTTGTACAATTAATATTATTACTTGTTTGTTAATTATTTTATTCAAAATTTTTTTATTTAATTTTTGTTTAAAAGTTTTAAAACAAAAAAAAATATTATTTCTCTGGAAGGAATTTTTCTACTATATTTACTATTTCTTGCAATGGTAGTTCAAATTAAAATTTTAGATAGAAAAATAATAGGAATTCTCTTTGAATGCCATGAGCATTATTTATTCGTTCTAACATGAAAAAAATTATTGTTGTGTGTTATTTCCTTACTAATAATTGGAATGTTCCTAGTATAACATTTCTATTTTATTTTATGTACTGTTATACTTTTCCATTATATTATTATAATAATGTATTTTATATATTGAAATAAATAATAAAAAATAATAAAAAATGAAATAAATAACAATATTATCTTGAATAAAATTTAATACCAAAAACCAAACAATTTTCATTTCTTTCATACATAATATATCAATCCTTGATATGCTAGAAATAAATCTGGATGATAATCTGCATGAATATTGGAATGTACAGATGATTACAGAAGAACTTCAAAGATTTAAGTGAAAAAAATACTGCCAAACAACCAAATTTTTTGACGTGAAGATTATGATCCAGCGTCAGGTATCAGTAGATTAAAAAATGGTCCCCATATGGGTATTACGAAAGATGAGTAAATATTTATAGTTTTTACAGGACCAATAATTCAAGTAGGACATATAGGACCAATAGTTCGAGTAATTATGAATACTTTCTTCCATCCATATAATGAAAATGATTTGGGGGCATGCAGTTAACCGAAACAACGCCTCCAGCTTTGAATAGTTCACCTGGAAGTCCTCCAGGTCCTTCACGTCTAACAACTTTGTTGTTTTTGTGCTTGCTAATGATGTATGTATACTTTCATATTTGGTACTTGCAAAATATCAACAAAATATAAAATGTTTCGTTATGTAAATGCACTACATTAAAATTCGGCATTTTTTCTTTATTTCAACGGACTAGTTTATTAAAAGTAGGTAATAATTTTTTTGTTTGCTTAATGACGCGACGCGTGTTATTTGTAATTTATGAACTCGTATTTTAATAGAATTTTTCAATGTAAAAAATAATTTATAATAATTATGATGTCTTATACGTAAATACAATAAAAAAAATCGTTGAGACAATTAAAAATTTATTATTATGCGTCCGATTTGCGTAATTTTAAACTTATTTTTTTTTAAAGGTTTTAAAATTCTTTACTTTCTTTTCGGTCAATTCCAGTATAATCTTAAATATAAGAAAGCAAAATTACAAAGAACTATATAAAAAAAAAAACAATAATTAGATGGTTCTATAATACCCAAAACTAAATCCAATTCAAAAATAAAATATAATAAATCAAAATTAAAAATCAAATGTACAAAAACGAGGATAGTCAATGGCATTTTTTATATAAAAAATAGTGTTAAAAGCCACATAAAAAAAATTATTTACATGAATTAATAAGAAAATTTATTGTGGGGTCTGATGTGACAATATAATCGAAAAATCCAAAATAAAATAACTAGCAAAGAAAATAATAAATAAATAAAATTTTATAAATTACTTAAGGATATAATTTCTCACCCTTTCGGAAAAAAGCACATAAGTCATTTTACGCAATTTTACAGGAGAGCGTTTTTTTTAATTTTTAAATTAATTCTTTCGATTAGAAAAAATTGTGGTACGCAGTTTAATTACTATTTGCTATAGTTTTCAACGCGCAAAGATAAAATTTAAAATTTTGCAATAATTTAGAAAATAATTGACTTAAGTGCTTCTGTTCGAAAAAGAAATTTGACTTATGTTCTATTTCAGTAAGTAAAAAAAAGAATATAAATATGGTAATAAACAAAACATTTTATTATTTCAGTCTCAAAAAAGTTAAAACACACAAATAAAACAAATTAAATACTTTCTTATGTTAAAATTAAAATTAAAACACAAAAATATCAACAAATTAAACATTTCTTTTGTTCAAAATAAGATAAAAACAAAAAATCAAAAAATAATCACAAATAAAACATTTTCCTTCTATCAAAATTAATATTAAAAAGAGAAAACTCTAAGCTTCCTATCCACTTCAAACTTGATCCTCATCAATTTCAATCAAATCAAGATCGATATCAAGTTTAGTACTGGTTGCATCAAGTAGAGAAGTATAAAATTGATGAAAATTGTGTGGAATAAAGTCAAGCAAAGATATTAGGTCTTTCTTTTTATCAGCACTTATAGATATCAAATTGTTTGAAATAACAGTTGTTTCTTACCCTTCTGGTTAAATCAATTTTTAAAAAATTTTCTTTCTTTCTATGTAAATTATTTTTATACAATATTTCCCCAAATTTGTTCTTAATATCATATCGAAACCATTCACATCATGCCATTTAAATCACCCAAAGTATTTCTGTTTCGAATGACCAAAGGCCTTTTTAAAATTGAAGCAAAATTTAAGAAATCATTTGATGACATTTCAACTACTTTAAATTTAGAACTACACGATCGAACATGCTGCATCCAGCCATGAGGGTGAAATATTTCCAAATTAGTTTTCTTTTTCTTTTTTTCTATAATACTATGATCACCGTCAACTTCCATATGGCTGTGACCTGGAACTATAAACTTGTGCTCAGTAACCTCTATATTGGTTGATTTTTCTTCTAAGAGCATAGAGAGCATTGCAGTAAAATGCGAATTTTTATTCTGCCCACCACAAGTATTAGAATAAAGAATCACATGTTTTACCTCGGCTGTAAAATTTTTTAAATGCTTGTACAAACAAGAGGCTATTTGGTTCGCTCCTCTGCCTGAAATACACTCGTGCCACATATAATGAGTTGAGTTGCCATTTGCGTTATCGTGAACCATCAAATTAAAAGTCCAGAGTTGCCTTTTGTAAAATGCGAAAGCTGCCGTCAGCGATGGTGTTTGCAAACATTGCTGAAGGTCAAAGTTGAAACATTAGATTTGGTTGTTTGATTCTTTCGATAGTTCTTTTTCAACGCGCTTTTCGCCATAGGCTAATTCAGCTTCAATATGGTGTTGATCTCTTTTATTTTCGATTTCGATTTTCTCCTGTGAGTTATAATGTTATAATAAATTTTAAGGGTTAAAGGGTTACTTACTGATTTACAGTACAAATTATACATTTTAGATACTGTTAAATCAGAACTTAGATATCTAGTGTTGTTATCTTTACGTGCATAATGACTTTCGTACGAAGGGAAAGATAGTATATGTAAACGTACTTCTTCTATTGATTTTGCTGATTTTTTATGTTTTGGAGAATATTTGCCTCTCATATCTGGTTGAATAAGTCCGCCAAAAGTTTCTCTTTTTTTTAATGCTACAGTTAAAGTTTTCGCTTTCATTCAAAGTTTTTAAAAAACAAGTTCTACATATCGGAATCCTTTCGCCATTATATTCGAGGGAATAGTTATAGGTTTTCATTCTGCACTTATCTCCTGTACGTGGGCGATTTGATTTCTTATCTGAAACTGTCATCATAGCAGAAATGAAAGCCGCACGGTTATTGTAGTTACCCATGTTCCAGTATTCAACGAAAATGGTTTTTGCATTTCAAACGAAAATCTGCTATTACATTTTAAGCGACAGTTTTCTAATGAAACGCCTTCTTCGATGCTTTTATTTTACCAGTAATTGTAGTGTATTCCTTGCCGCAATTTCGATTTTCCTTCCTTATCCTTTTATCGTTTTTGATCTTTAGGGAAGTTGTCGCTACATTTGATGTACTGGGACCAACCAGCATGCTTAAATCTGGTTCCGCATCAGTTGTATTATCAGCTAGAATGTTTGATTCTGCTTCTTTTTCAATATTATCGGGAACATAAGATGGATCTGCAACATAATCGTCGTCTGAAAATGGTTCTTCAATAATATTCTTATCCTCTTGCTCTGCAGTGGAGATAATATGAACAGTGAAGATTTTATTGACTTGTTTAATAAATAAAATTTACCCTTAGAAGTATCAGTTAAAATTTTGTAGTTTTCTTTTTGTTTTTCTGTTACTAATGTAACAAATAGTCTACCCCGGCTAAGTGACATTTCGAAAATTAATTCTTTTTTTTTTCAAATATATTTTTGAGTAATTAAAGTAAAATATTTTTATTTTAATTAATATTCACAATGAAATAATAAAAATACACATAGAATCAAAAACATATCCAACCTGTTTATGGTGCAACAGTTAAAAAAAATATAATAATATTAATCTTAAGTCTATGCTACGCAACACATTTTTTTCTGTTAAAATCACATAAGTCGACTTATGTGTTTTTATACGATAGAAAAATTTACAAAATTTTTACGTTGATTATTATTTTTGTAATTTTCAAGACGAAATATGTATATTTTGACTTAGGGGTTTTTGTGAGAAAATGGATATTGAGAATATCATGCGATTGAGTCAATAAAAAAAAATCGGATTTTTTTGACTTATGTGCTTTTGTCTGCCAAGGTGAGATTTAAAAAATGAAAAAACATAATCAATTAATATTTAAAATTAATGAAAATTTAAAATTAAGACTAAGAGATACAAAAGCAAATATATATCAATAAAAATTATTTAAAAAAAATAAAATCCAAATAATTCAAATAAAAATACACAAAAAGTAAAAAAACATTGTATTTTTTATTTAAAGAAGTAATGTGGTGGATAGTAGATAGTATGAGAAGGTTAGAAAGCAGGGAAAATGATCAAATAAAGGACAGAAATGGGAGACATTAAAATGTAGTTATCGGAAAATCTTCTATTAGGATTCTTTTTAAAAATGAGTGAGATATTTTTTAGTTTTAATATTAAGTCTTGAATTTAATATATTTTGTTCATTAGTCTAAATGAACAGACTCAAAAATTACAGTAAAAATATTTTATGTTATATATATATTTTTTTTTATTTATATATGTATAACAATAATTTTAATTTTTAAATTTTTGCAATAGCATTTCTTACTACTTTTTTAGCAATAGCCTCTTAGTAAAATATTGCTTTACAAAATAATAGCATAAATTTACGAGAATTAAAACTACTATGATAATTATAATTAACTATTCTGAATTTGATAACTTTTCTTCAGATTTATTGTTTAGTGCTACCAGCATTATTATTAATTACTATCTGCTCTTTGGGCTGTTTCGATTTAGAATTACCCATTTTATTAGATTTTTACAAAATAATTTTATTTTTGCTACGCTCATCCTTTTTTTTTTTTCTTTTTATTTTTTAAATTCAATATTTTTATTTTTCCGTATTTTCTTAATCTATGATATAATATAATTGATATAGTAGGCATTTTTTTTTTTTTTTTTTTTTTTTTATATTATACCCAAAACTTAGGTTTTGAACCTTTAAGTACTTGCGTACCGTTGACTATTTGAAAAAGGAAGGGATAGTTAGAGGAAAGGAAAGAAAATGGAAGAAGAAAAGTTTTGTGGGAAAGAGCGAACAATGTTGTTAATATTCGTCTTAAATCTCTGTAAATCATAAATAAAAAATCCTTCTCTCATTGGGAATGCTTCGATGGGGACGCGGTTCCACAATCGGGATGTTCTTACTATAAAAGAATTTCCATAGCCGGACTTAAACCATCTCGGAATTTCCACTGTGAAAGGGTGGGCACTTGATGCCTCTCGTGTTGTGCGATTGAATTGCTTAAGAGGAGGAAGAAGTGATTTTAATTCCTCGGAACAAGTGCCAACACCAAGCAGATATCTATAAAATAGAGTAACAACAATACGACGATGACCAAGTGGTATAAGGGATGAGGTCACATTTATGTCGCCTATAAGACGAATGGCGCGGTTTTGAACTTTGTCCAAAAAATTTAAAGCAGTTTTTGGTGCACCTGCCCATAAATGTGAGTTATACTCGAGCTTGGGTCGTATATATGCTTTATAGATTTTTAAAAGGTATCGAGATGAAAAATAAGTTTTGCAACGGCTCAAAAATCCTAAACATTTTGCGGCGCTTTTCGCAATATCGAAAATATGCTCATTCCAGTGCATATTTTGATTTACTCGCATTCCGAGAATGTTCAGATCTTTGAGTCGCTGGATACCTTCATTTTGAAGCCGGAGAATCGGTTCGAATGTTGTTAGCTTGTTACTAACAAAACAGCTTTGAGTTTTTGAAGTGTTAAACTCGACTCTGTTAGCTTTACCCCAGTCGACAATTTTGGCAAGGTCGTGATTAAGCGCGCCGGCCATCATTGTTCTTTTGGAGGTGACTGCGGAAGCTGTAGCATTAGTTTGTTTTAGAAAATCATATGATGCTACTAGAGTGCTGTCATCAGCAAAACTATGGATTGGATTGAAAGTTATTTTGAGAAGGTCATTAATGAAAATGAGAAATAGGGTGGGGGAAAGGACAGAGCCTTGTGGAACAACCGGCATTGATTTGAAGTTGATCGGAAAAAGAACCGTCAACTGAAACTATGATAGATCGATTTAAAAGAAAACTTTCAATCCATTTAGAAAAGGTTGAACCAAGGCCTATAGCGTTGCATTTTGCTATGAGAGCAGAATTCCAAACTCGATCAAAAGCCTTAGATATATCCAGAGCTACAACAGTAGCTTCACCAGATTGATGCAGGCTGGTGTTGAGCTTCTCGCAGAGGCATGTCATGAGATCACCGGTGGAACGTTGGGCTCGAAAGCCGTATTGGCTATCATGAATTATACCTCTACTGTCAAGATATTTCTTCAACTTTTGATTAATTAAGATTTCCATCGTTTTTGAAATAATGGAAGTAATAGCTATGGGCCTATAGTTTGATACAAATAATAAAATTAATCTTATAGCTAAAAGTTATATTAATTCAAAATTATATCTGTACAATACAAATTCATTTAGTATTAATTAATAGAAAAAAATAAAAAATAAAAATAGTTAATCACCATTCTGTTGCATAAAGCAAGAATCGAATGATGCTTATTTCTTAAAAAAAAAATTCAACAAATTACATTAGTGGGGAAAGTGCAAAAGAGAAATTAAAATTTAAATACAAAGAGAAAATAAAAAATACAAAATTTAAAATAATTTTATGCAGTACAATATTAAGGAAATATGTTAAAAGTTGAAAAAAATTTTACTTAAGCTAATCATGAAAATAGACACCATATATAAATCGCAAGAACTTCAAAAATCTTACTCAGCTAAACAACTACTCTTAATAACTCCTCACTTCTATCAAAATTAATTTCCAAAAGCCAAGCTTTCAATAATTTTAAGAAATTCGATAAAATTCTAATTTGCCTGATGTGGTCAGGAAGTTTATTAAAAATTCTAGGTGCTACAATATCATAGAAACGACAAAAATGACTTTTCCTACAACATGGAACATGAACCAAATTACGATAATTAACTCTCAAGTTATACCTATTAGTATATCTAACATTTAAATATCCAGACTTCATAAAAAACATTTTTAAAGTTTTATAGGGAAATAAATTTCTAATGGGAAGTATTTTTAATTTAAAAAATAAAGGAAAAGACGGACAAGTACGTCTTTTCCCGCAAATTATTCGAATAGCATGTTTTTGTGACACAAGTAATTGACTAATCTTAGTAAAGTATGCTCCTCCCCAACAAGTAATACCATACTGAATTTTTGAATGAAAAAGCGCATAATAAACGGAACACATAATTTTTTCCGAACAGTATAGACTTAGATGATAAAGCTGTCTAATAATATTACGGAGATAATTCTTCAAATAGAAAGCGTGATCATTCCAATCCAATCTGGAGTCAACCCATAAGCCAAGATATTTGAACGATTTTACTAATTCAACTAAAAAGCAGTTATTATCACATTGGATATTACCACCAAAACAGTTATTAGTGCAGTCTATTGGAAATTTGGCTCAATTGGGAGCATGATAATAAATATCAATGTTATCACAAGAAGGATTATAGATACCAAAATTCATATGCTTAGTTTTGCAGCTTATTACTAATTTATGTTTATTAAACCAGTGCCTAATTAAATCCAGATCAAAGTTCATGCATGCAGCTATCTCAAAATTGTTCTTACAAGTATATGTAAACGCAGTGTCATCTGCAAATGCGGTTACCATCCTTCTAAAATGTTGCAAAAAAAGCGAGTTAATATAAATTAGGAACAAGATAGGTCCAAGTACAGAGCCCTGAGGAACACCACAGGATAGATTAAGTAAGGCACTATAAATATTCACAATTCTGACTTTCTGTCTTCTATCAGCCAAATAAGACCTTTATAAAGCCATTTATAAATAAAACCTCTAAAACCAGAATTATATAGTTTATTTAATAAAATATGATGATCCACAAGATCAAAAGCCTTAGTTATATCAACAAATAATGCTGAGGATACTTTACCCTCATTTAATGCACCATATATCTCTCCACAGAATTAAAGTAACGCACTTTCTGTTGATTTGCCTTTCAAGAAGCCAAACTGATTTTCACTGAAGAAGTTGGTTTTGTTGAGAAAATATAAAACTCCGTTTCATTGCTTTTTCAAAGATCTTCGAGAAAGAGGATAGGAGAGATATAGGTCTATAATTTTTAACATCCAGTGTATCGCCTTTCTTGAATAAGGGAATAACTTCAGCAATTTTTAGTTTCTCAGGAAATTGACCTAATAAGACACTCTTATTAAAAATATGTGCCAAATTGTCCACAATTTGGAAGGAGATTTTCTTTAGGATGTTATTTGAAACAACCTCAGATGTCTCATAGTTCGAGTTCTTTAAACCAGTTATAATATTATGAATCTCAAGAGCTGAGATACTGTCGAAAAAGAAACTAGTACGTTCAAAGTTCTCCTGAACAACAACATCAGAAGAGGAGTATGTACTAAAGTAATTTCCATTTTCAAATTGTTTGGAGATATTTACAAAGAAACGATTAAAGTTATTAGCAACCTCAAACGAATTATTAACAATTTCATTATTGACAGAAAGACTTAGTCCATCACAACTAGTTGAGTCCCTATTCAACAAACTAATAACCAGTTGCCACTTCTTTTTCTTATTTCCCTTATTAGTTTCAAAGCCTGTAATATAGTACCTATCTTTACAGCTGTTAACATTGTTTTTGATTTCTCGACAGAGTTTATTATAAAAGTTTTTTAGGCGAATATTATTTGGATGCTTCAAACATTGTTTCCTTAGATTATTACGTTTTTTGATTTTATTTAACACCGAATCAGTAATCCACGGTTTAAGTTTTCATTTGTCTTTTCAGTTTTGTTATCTATAATTTAAAATTTTTCTTCTCTAAAATTGAAACTGCCAATGTTTCCCATCTGTACAAGTTCCTTAATTCTTTTCGAAGTTGTTCAGTTTTTCCTTCTCTGATGTTGTTTTTGGTTACTCTACTGGTGTTATCTTGATTGTAGTGCTCTGCCTTTTCTTATATTTTTCCAATGTGAGAGATTTTGGACCAGCTTTGGATTTTCTGAGATAATCCTTTTTAGTTCGTGTTGCAGGGTCGCCATTTAATTTTGACTGGAGTTTAGTGTAATTTTGTTTATATATATATAGTCAATATAGCTTTCAAGCGAATTGCTTGTGTAAAGCTATGTTTTACCTCGTAAGAGTGTTTAAAGCGTATAGCTTTGTCAAACAATTCTTAGAGTTCTGTTCTGCATATATTCTTTGAGCGTATGGCTCTATAAATATTATACACTTGTATTGAAATGATCTTTAAAAGCGTATGGCTTCATGAAAAGATCTTTCAATTTAAATCAATCCTAAAATAAAAGAAAGAGTTCGTTTTGTTCAAGATTTGATTTAATAATGATTATTGTTCTGGAAAATCAACCCCTTTTATACAAATTTTACATAAATCTTACAATTAAAAATAATAAATTCAATAAAAATATGCTGATTAAGTATAAAATAAATTACATTAATTTTATAATAAGTATTTTACTAAACAAAGTTCATTGCTTTACATGATTCACTAAATTTTAACAACAATTTTTTTTTAGTGCATTTGAACTCAGAATAAAACTATAATAAATTCCATAATATCATTGATTAATAATACTATAAAGATAGACATTTTCATACAACAGAAAATGTTCAGCTCACTTTTTCCATTATATATATTATCTGGAAGGTAATCAATGTGTTGGTGCATTTTCTATATTCAATTTGAATTTTTAAATTTTTGAGCGTTTTATACGACTTTATTCTCTAAATAATTTGTATGTGTTTAGTTTCTCTATACTGTTCTTGAATATTATTGTTTTTAACTTTTTGTTATTTGAATTTTTTTTTAATTGATAGGTACAAAAATTTCAAATTGGATAGCATTTTTATCGAGTAGTCTTTTAAGAATATTTTTTTTTTATTTTTCTCTTATTATACATTGTAATAAAAGGCTTTTTATAATTGTTGATATTGTGCATGTATATTATTTGTAATAATAAATTATAAAATTATAATATAATTTTATAATGTTTAGGAAACGAAAATATTTTTTAATAATTTTCAAAAATAAAACAATTTCAAAAAATTCAAATAATAGTGAACATTCATCCACGTCATGATTTCTAATATATATTCATACATACATATACATATTTGTATAAATTTACAAATAGAATCAAATTTTTATTTTTAAAAGGCTTTCTTTTTGGTTTTTTCAATATGTGGATTATGTACGCATGGATCTTAAAATTATAACAGAATTTAAAAATATTTGAAAAACTCATCATTTAACTCATCCAGTTTTCAAAATCGGGTTTTATAAAAGAATTTCTGACAGATTTTATAAGATGCCATATCAAACTAAGCATAAATTTTATTTCCATTCCAATCATAAAAAAAGAGTCTACCTTGTTGACACCAAGTAATTCATAAGTATTTCGATTTGTACTGCATTAGTCACAAGCAGGTGCAACAGTTTTAGAACCAATCTTTGGTAGCTCCTTAAGATATTTTAGTAGTAAATTGATAAAAAAATGAAAGGTTTTAAAGTTACTTCTTTTCAAATTATTTTTGGATAAATTGTAACCCTATGCGTACTTATAACTTTCATGTAAACTTTGAGTCATAAAGAAATGTGCTTCTGTTGCTAGTTTTTGTTTTCTATCCCCATCTAAATCTTCCACACCATCTATACAATCCCTTTTTATACGATTTTTATAGATGTTTCTTTTTCTTTATAAATTATTTCCTTTAGAAATTTATTTATATAAAAAATGATTTTGGTAACTGGTACATTTTATGAAATTATTAACTGAGATATAATTAAGAAAATTGTTTCCAAAGAGAAAAGTGCTCATCAAAAATATTGCCCAAAACTGGAAATACTAATATCAGTCCCAGTACTTTGCAAAAAATCTTAGTTGTTTTAGCTTTTCAATTAATTACATATGCAAATATGCAGCTACGAAAACAAAATAATTATAATTTTAATTTTTCCATATAATAATGAGTAATAAAGTAAACCTGCTGTTGTGAGTAATATGTACACTGCTGGTCTTTCTTTAAATTTTTCAAATATTTATACTAAAAATACGTACAAACAACTATTAAAAATTGTCCATATTTGTTCGTAGAGAAAATGTTAGATTATCTTAAAAAATTAAAAGTTCTAAAGAAATCCACCTGCACAATAAGTTGCAAATATTTTTACAAATATATTACGAATTTGATGAATTTCATTTACAACAACAATATATTTTCAAAGCTGGAATAAATCATGACAAGCCTTTGGATATTGATATTTAATGCTCTTGTTATGAAAATAATGACAAAGTAGAAAATTTTGAATTTGAAAAATACCATTGTAAAATTTTGCGTTGCAAGCTTTAATTATCTTAAAAATAAATTGTGTGCTTACTGCAACAAAAAAACATATTAAATATACTTTTCAATTTACTCTACCGTTAAGATTTTTTATAAATTTTACAAAAATTAATGATGAGTTTTTCAAATATTTTTAAATTCTGTTATAATTTTAAAATACATGCGTACATACATATTCACATATTGAAAAAATCAAAAAGAAAGCCTTTTAAAAATAAAAATTTGATTCTATTTGTAAATTTATACATATATGTATATGTATGTATGAATATATATTAGAAATCATTACGTGGATGAATGTTCACTATCATTTGAATTTTTTGAAATTGTTTTATTTTTGAAAATTATTCAATTAAAACAAGAAAAATATTTTCGTTTCCTAAACATTATAAAATTATATTATAATTTTATAATTTATTATTACAAATAATATACATGCACAATATCAACAATTATAAAAATCCTTTTATTACAATGTATATTGAGAGAAAAATAAAAAAAAAATATTCTTAAAAGACTACTCGATAAAAATGCTATCCAATTTGAAATTTTTGTAACTATCAATTAAAAAAAAATTCAAATTACCTATACAAATTCAAATAACAAAAAGTTAAAAACAATAATATTCAAGAACAGTATAGAGAAACTAAACACATACAAATTATTTAGAGAATAAAGTCGTATAAAACGCTCAAAAATTTAAAAATTCAAATTGAATATAGAAAATGCACCAACACATTGATTATCTTCCAGATAATATATATAATGAAGAGAATTTGGAAAAAGTGAGCTGAACATTTTCTGTTGTATGAAAATGTCTATCTTTATAGTATTATTAATCAATGATAATATTTATGTTGGTCAGCATAATTTTACAAATGAAAATAATATTTAACATATTATGTAGTAATTATCATAATATTGAGCAAAGTTATGAATGAATATAGAGTTTTTTTATTAAAGATTTATATATACAGTTATATTCATATATTCATTATAGTGGGAACTTTTTGCCCAACAAAATGAAACGAAATTTTCAAGGAAATATTTTATTATTTCAACAAACATGTTTATTGAAATAAAAATATATTTTAATAAGCACATTTCATAATTGTTCATGGTATTAACGACGATGTTATTAAGCTAATAAATGGCTATTCATTTGGCTCAATGAACAAGTTTATCGGACAAGTTTATCGGACGTCTCAACGATTTTTTTTATTGTATTTACGTATCTGTTTGGTTCAGTGTAACTGTAAGCTGGCGATTTAAAGAATGAGTTGATGCTGATTGTTGAATGAATGAACTGATGAATGTAGAGTAGAATAGAATAGAATAGAATAGATGTAAAAATGAATGTAAATTGAAGTATTAAAAAAATAATAGTATTAATATCAAGTACTAATATCACAGTTAATTTCTTACAATACAAAATATAATAATGAAATATCTAATCAAAAAATTAAAAATGTTATAATCTACGTAATAATGATTTCATTCAATATTATTTTCTTCAATACAAGTCGTTATTACCAACGTGTAATATCCAAAAACTCTTGAACTGATTACATTATTCTGAAAAACCGATTCAACTAATAAAAAAGGGCAACAGTTTCTACTATGGAATTATTTAAATCAAAATATTCTCAAATTATTTTCATTGTCAATGATATCATTTTCTAAATCTTATATTATTTACCATGATTCTTGTAAATATTTACAAAACTGTCACTTAATTTATATTATTTTTGTATTTCAGTAACAAATTTTTGTTTTTATTTTTATTTTTGAATCTAATACACAAAATTGATAATTTTTGATAAATGCTACAAGCGAATAATAAAATATTCAAAAGTGGATAATATTGTTAATAGAATGTAAGCTTCTTATCCATTACTACAAAGAAAAAATCCAGAAAAACAAAATGAAAGTTTAATTTCACCTGAGACTTTAATTACTGAACTATATAGAATAATAACCTTCTTCACAAAATTTCGTTGAATTTCTTTGGCATAAAATAAATTTCCTTTTTTGAAAGATAACAACACAGACATACAACAAACAAATCATACTTAAAATATTGTTTTGGTTTGAATTAACATGAATATTACAATAAATATTCTACTTTAATACAAAAATAAAGGAATAGCCAAGATTCAGACAATTTTAGGATTTAAGTTAATTTACAAAAAATTTCAAAATCGCTTAGATTTTAATTTAATTTCAGTCAAAACAATATGACTACGAATGTGAATAGAGTCTTCAAAACTTTAGTTAGTAGTGTAGTTGGATCAGTGTGGAGGGTGAGCTATTCATGGCTTCCGCAGCACTGCCCCTCATATATGACCAAATGATTGATTATTTCTTTCCCCCTCCCATTCAACATATCCTGAATCGTTTACTATAACCGTGGCGATGATGAATCTCCAAAACTATTAAAGCGTAATTTCAATTCAAATTTTCTAACATGGGGGGTAATTTTACATTAAGTAAATGAATTTGCCGCCATTTCTTTATGTTAACTTATTTATAGGGTAACAACTACTATAATCATGAAGTAAATAATTTTTATTATAATTTATATTTATACAAATTAACTACATTAAATACTAATTCCATATATTTTTAGGTGTAACAATAAATTGCAGTAACATTATAAGCGGTTAATCAATTTCATGATAAACATGAAGACATCTCTAAATGGTACCGATATTATTTTTGGCCAACTTTTCTTTTATATCCAATTCTCATATTTCGTTTAGTTTTTCAATTCATTTCAGAAAGTTATTTAAAATTTATTAAGCAACACATCAAATCTACATCATAACAATAAAGTAGTAATTCAACACGACCAACATAAATTAGATTTTTGTTGAGAGAGGACAAAATCTGATAAAAATAAAAAATTTATGCTTTTATTTTGATTTTGGTTTTTTTTTTTATTTCATTTTATTTTATTTTGAATCTTCTTCTTTAGTTTATTTACCTCCGAAACAATGTTGCCTATCGAGATGAATCGCCCTAAGTATTTCACTACATTGGAGTGAGGTATTTCTATACTGTTAAGAATAATACAGATGGGCATGTTTTTCTGTTCAATGTGAATTGTGATGTGGAGAACCTTTATTTCATTCACTTTAATTTTCCATTTCTCGTTCTCGTTTTCGATTCTTCCCAGATGGCACTGTTACCGTGGGGATGGGATTATTGGACATTTGTTAGTGCTCAATATCGCCATGTCGTCTGTAAAAGTAGATAGAAACACTTGACTGTTTTTTGAAAGATTAGAAGTAAGTATTAAGTACAGCATTGGTCCGAGTACGCTACCTTATGGGACGCAAGCTTTAATTTGATATTCTTTAGATATGAATAATTTGTGTTTGACTTAAAATGATCTATGATATAGATAATTTTCTAATAGTTTGTGGGCTACAAGGCGTAGTTCCCTTTTATATTTATATATTGGCCCATCGTGCCAAACTCTGTCGAAAGCCTGAGCGACGTCTAGAAATATGGCTGAGCAGTATTTTTTTTTCCTCATACGCACGTTGTCTGCTGCTATGTACCTGTTTGACGGTGCTGTGTTTTTCCTAGAAGCCGAACTGGTGAATCGTTGTGATCCCTTTATTTTTGATTTTAGGTGTTAATTTTTGAATGAAAATGTTTTCAAACACTTTAGAAATTATAGCTAACAGGCTGATAGGAGCTTATAAGTAAATACATTTTACTGGGACCTGGGTTTCAAAGGTAAAAGTTATATATTTAAAATTTGTTAAAAAAAAAACATAATTTAGCAACAACTGACCACTAGGAAGTTTCTTAACTAACAAATTTGTAGATGTAACTATAATTGCATAACCGATAGGGGCAGATACAAAATATTATCTTTTTCGTAATTTTTTTTTTAGTTTAAGTTACAGAAGGATTATACAGAAGGATTACATAAATTTTTTGTTAGTTTTAATCTATAGGCCTGACTAGCCGCTGTACTGAAGTTAATTTAAGTAAGTGTCAAGATAATGTACGCTCTTAAGGGTTTGCATATAATCAACTAGCCGTACTTAAAATAATGTAAGTTTCAGTTTCGTTAAAAAATTTATTTTTCGTCCAACTTACACTGGTACGATTAATTTGTAGTAAAATTACCACATTTAATTCAAAATGGTGCTTCTTCTTTCAAAATGTCAAAACAAATGAAGTTTTACCAGGCGTAAAATAAGTGTGTGAGTTATGCGTATATAACTATAATAACATAGAACTACATTATTATGTAAATGTCAAATTGCCTAACGAAGCTGACATAGTTGTATTTGTCAAAGCATTTGTCACTTATAATGACATATAGTAACATAAGAAAATATTTCATAGAAAAACAACAACAAAAAAAATTACATATGTCGAATTTGGTTTGGATGGAATTTAACGTAAGCATTCTATGTCTAACGAAGACTTAACGAATTTTGAGATTTAACTTAATTGCCGCATATATCGATTATGAGCCTTTACATGTAAGTTCTAAAAACGGAATATGACATAGGTATGTCATTACATATGTAGTACTATGTCATTATAGTTAGCGCATTAACCTTAAGTAGCTTTAAGTCTATTAGTTCAAAAGAAATAGACCGAAGTTGTATGGGTCAAATGACGAAACTGTTCTAAGGCTCTTCTCTCTCCATTTGGGTGGTTTCGAAAAATAGTAAGACTAATATATCAACCGCAAGTTGTGTATGCAAATGCAATTCTCAGAATACTTTAATAACGTAATCTAATTTCGCTGAAGAAGAAATAATTCAGAGTAATTTCAAAAATTATAAATGCCTGAATGAAAGAATGATTAGATGGAGAAAAATAGTTGGGTTGGATATGCTTTTGGTATACACAGTATAAAATACTATAACAGCTGGATAGGGTACTTTTCTGCATACAGCTCATATTAATATTTACGTTCATTTAATTTTGGCACCCTCCAGAAAACTAAAAACAATTATTTAAACAGTATTTAGTTTTTTGAGCTGAAGAGTTGTTCTATTATAATGAACACCATTGAAAATAATATTATTGAAAAATTTAATCGACACTTTGTTGTGTGCATGTAAGCAATTATTGCCTACAATAATCTCCTCCAACGTCCGCCAATGTTTAAAAAGTCAAGACATGTGATTACCTTCAATTTTTTTTTAATCCTTACGATAGTATTTCCTAGAGAGGCAAGAGTTATTTGAGTGAAAGTTAGCTCACTACTTCTTACGGTATTAAATCCAATCAAAGTAAAAATATTGCAGAACAATACGTCTGAAAAATAAAGTGTGATAAGGTTTGCTAATTCTGATAAAATAACTTCAATTATATTTTTATTAATTTTTCAAAATAAATCTTTCCGGTGACTACTCCGTATCTTCTGACCTAACATGTATTTATTTAATATAGAAGACAAGAATTGAAAGTGTGGAGGTGATGATGAAACTAAGTAAATAAATATGTGTAGTCCGAATAGTAGTAGACATCATAAAATAAATTCCTATGTTAGAATTGTCAAGGTGAATGGAAAAACGGTTGTCCTAAGCGTCCGGTCAAGGTCACGGTCGGGCGAAGCTGAAGAGTTGTTCAATTATAATGAAAGTTCTATTATAATATAATTTTAGGTGCAAGCACCACTTGCTGCGGGCATATATGTTCTTGAGGCAAGGTTTATCATGATTAGATATAAGAAAAATATTAATTACATTACCTTTAAGCTATCACTGTTATGTTAGTTCCAAAATACAAATCCATACAAATTGTTAAAAAAATTAAAAACAAATTGTCAAACTGCCTGTAATTAACAGTAGTGATCCAAAGATATTCTAGTGGTGAAAATAATTATTTAGGATTTAATAGAAATGGCAACACTGTTTTGTAATAGAGAAATGAATTGGGTTGAGTGAAATAAAAATAGAATGAGAGGAATTTAATAGCATAGGAGGAGAAGAAGAAAAAAAATGTCGTCGAACTAAAGCAACATATTTTTTTGTTATTCCTTTTTTACTTTTGTTATCCTAGAAAATTTTATTTCTGTACTAAAATTTCATAATTTATACTTTTGTTTTTCTGGATTGAAAAATTACGTAATCAAAATATTTTCATACCTCTCTCAATGTTTTGTAAAAATAATAAAAAAATTTATAGCACAATAATAATAGTAGCTAAATATAAATTGGTTGTATAACTTATAATTGATTATTTTAGGTTAATAAGCTGATACATTTTGTGATATAATAGAGGGGAGGGTTGGTTGGGATGCAAGCCTGTGAACTATAAAGAAATTTTTCAATTTTGTTTCGCACATTATTATTATTAAGTATAATAAATTTAAATTTCAGACTCCGGGCGTAGCTTTAATAAATGTAATCGGGAATTAGTCAGTACTTTTATAGTATAGATGTATTGGTGTATATTGTTGAATAGTAGTATTGTCGATCGAATGCTAATTTATTTAATTTTAAAACTAAATGTCATAAAAAACACTGTCGATTCATCCTTCGACTAGAACAGACCTACAGTTCATTTTCCTTATACACTTACTCATAATCAGTTCATAGTGCTAACAATAAAATCCCGTATCACAGTAAATTTGACATTAGAATAATATTATAGAATAGTATAATGGCACAACAGCTATGTATACTAGCTATCTATATCAACCTACCCACTTGCTGTGCTTACTTAATGCCTTGCATTAAATTGATTTGAAGTAGTAAAATAAATATGAAAAAGTTGACATTCTTGCTTCAACGAATACCATTTATTTCAAAATGTAGTTTTTGTACATAACATAAATAAATATTTAGGCTGACACAATAAAGCCTACAAAATATATAAATATGAAAATATACCTAAATAAATTTATTTATTATTTTCAATTTGAAAATTTTTGATAAAGTTATTTTCAAATAAAAATAAAATAAATAATAACAAATCTTTTGTGAATTGTAAATTTGAAATTTGAAATCAATTCGTTAATAAAAAAATCAATTTATGCAATTTAGGTATGCATTGAATTTAACCTATAAAATTATAAAAACAATATGTTACCAATAAATTGATGCTTAATTAGAAGAGAGAGTTAAAAAATAGAAAATAATTTGTTTTTGGTTTTTTATGTTTATATGCAAGAATTAATTTTATTTACGAGTGTTTCGAATTTATTTTATAGGTCATATAAAAACAATTGGATTTTTTTTTGGAAATATTGACTTTTTTTTAGAGCCGTTTAAATAATTCAATTTATTTGAATTTTTTTGCATCCTATACAGATTGAGAATATTAATAATATTACAAAAAAAAAATTAAATAAAAATATAAAAAGGTTGTTAGAGATTTCAATTGCAGAGGATGCAATAGGCTTATTGGCAAAATGTGGTCAGATATTTGGGCTTTAATTCAGCACAAACAATTTCATAACGTTTAATATTATCATCGTCATTTGGTCTTATCATTTCGGAAGTAAACGTAGTGTAAACGTGGATCAATTGCTCTCTACGCCGTACTGTTCAAAGCCAAGTGATCATCGTTTTGAATGTTAGTTGTGATAGATTTGTCATATAACTGAGTTTAGATTATATTAGATTAGATTTTAAATTTCGGGAAGGAATCTGTCCCCTATATCACCGCAGCCGCAAATGTAATAACCCGTGTTTATTAGTTATTATGATAACCAGTGTCTGAGTCTTGAAGTATACCTGATTTTGTGACAACACTCCGGATATTCTTCAATGGTATGCTGGGTAGCTCCCGTTGCTCAGGGAATGCTGTGCCCAAGTGGCGACGTATGGTACAAATGAGCCCTTGGCATTCACACAGCAGTTGTTCAATAGATTTTTCTTCTATTTCGTATATTCTTCACAAGTTGTTTTCAGTTAGACTAATTTTATAAAGGTGTTTCTCTATTAGGCTGTGGAATATTATTATTCCTGCCAAGATACGTGCTCGTCTGTTGAGATTTAGAAAATTTTTGGTTGTCTTGAACGAGCGTTTAGCCATGAGTATTTTAGCTTGACGATTTCCAGGAACGTCAACCCAGAAATGCACAGTTTTTTGGATCTACCCAGGCGGCTTTTAATTGAATTTTCGCTGTGCTCAGCAGAGTCTCAGTTTTACTGTAGCTACCAGTAACCTCTGCTAGAAAGAAAGTAGAACATTTGGTTAGTTAGCAACCGTTGCAAAAATATTGGAATAAATATAGTATAAAACTTGCATGATACTTGATGAGTACTAAGTACTACCTAACCTACTTATACAACTTCCAGACCACATTACCCAATACCAATTCATCGTTAAATAAATGGCATATATGTATATTAACAGCATGCCATAAAATATATAATATTACCTATTAGACAAACATTCTAAAATCTAAAAGACTGGGTCTCCTTTTTTTGCAGATTTCGTTCGCACAAGAAAAAGAGGATGAAAATGTCTTAAATTGTCTCTGCACCTATGTTCTTTATACTGTAAATAAAATCCCTTATAAAGAAAATTTTTTCTACTAATTGGTTGATTTGAAAAATAATATGAATTGGGGACATATGGGCTTTATTGAAAAGTCGATTTGATTTAGCGAATGCAATTTATCCGAGTAAAATTTTCTACCCCATGTAAAGCAATCAATATTTTATATTTGAACCGGGTGGGTTTCCACTACTATATTTACAGCTACTTTTCTAATATAAATTTTTTAAAACTAATATAGGCTTAGTATTTCGACGCATGATAATATCCTTTGCTCCATTATCATCATTATCATTATTATTGGTGGGACAATTTAATTTGAATAGTAGCCATCTATAGATCAGCCATCTACAGATCAGCCATATTATAAAAACGAACTGTGTACCTCATTCACGGTACTCCCTCAATATTTTCATGATTTTTCAACCATCGGTCTCCTTTCAGTCCTACTTCTCAATGAACATTTTAATATTCTGTGTTCAAGTATTCTTGAATATCCCAGACCAAAATTAATTTTTTCAATTTTATTATTATCAATTTTTCTTATTCGTTTTGACAATTAAGTATAACTCATTACAGTAATGAAATTTTTATTAATCATTTTTGTGTAGAGCTGAGATTTTCTTAAAATTATTTTTCAAAGGCTTAATGATTCACTGTCACTATGCTATGATAATAATTGCATTACGGGTCCCCTCAAGTTTTTCTTTTGTCACATGAATTCTATTAACATATTTATAATAACTAAAACGTACCATGACGACAAATTAACCAAAGATTTTAAGACTTTGAACTAATGTTGTTCAACTAATTTAATGTTGAATCTACCAAATTTTCGCAATAACTCCACTCTCTGCATATTAGCTAGATTGTTGTTTTATATGTATTGCTAAATTACAATCTAATAAAAAATAATCTTATTGTAGCCGGTGTAATTGATTTAAAATTTAATTTTAGGTTTGAATTTTTGTTTAGAATATGTGGTATCTAATAACCACGTACTTGTTCAAGTACATACCTATTTACATATTGTATCGACTTGTATAGCTTAACTTATATAGCGACTTGTATAGCTGTCTGTTAATAAGTTTAGCAGTAAGGTAGACTTACATTTACGGTTTCCAAATATGATATGGATAGACTTTCATGTTTTGAACCAATTTTCTAAGCCTGATTTTTCTAGTGAGAAGTTAGTGTATAGTCAGCTGTGTCATTGTTTTTATTTGTTGATCCATCAGCTGATGTGCAGTAAGTAATATGGTATGAAATATTGAATCGAACATTTATCCTTTCATAAATTTTTGCACCGCTGATTTCGTGTTATGAAATTTCATCCTAAAAGTCTGCAATCAATTAGAATTTTCTATGTATGATGTTGTTGAAGATAATTTTTCTGAAAAATTTGTTCTGTCACAGTCCTTAAGATAAATTGATAACATAGCCATTATTTATTTGATTATGTTTCATCACATCTGCAATCCTATGAAAATGTATTCATTCATTAAACTACAAGACCATGGCTTTTGTGGGAGAGATAATTTTTTTTTTACTTATATCAAATCTTGAAATGAATTCTTCAATAGATTGATTACGAAAATATTGTTCCAATCAATTGAACAAGGTTTTTTTTAAACATACATAATACCACTTAAGGTACATAATAAATTTTTACCAAGTTCATGAGAGCAATACTTTCACTGACCCAAATTTTAACAGCATGACTTCCCTAATGAAGAATATACATATTATATTATATTTTGACCTACCGCTATTTTGCCTTACATACTGTCGTTTCGCTTAGAATTAAATTTATTTTAATTTAATTGATTTCGCAGAATTCTCTGTCAACAATTTTTCATAAAATAATGTAAAAAAAAATTTTTTTTTTGTACTCACAATAAAATTTTAATATAAATTACAGTCCTATTTTGATTGATGTTCTACGACCCCTCTTGGTTATTTATTTACATAAATAAAATATTTTTTTGAACTTTGAAGTTTTTAATTAACTTTTTATTTTTATATATTATTTTTTTTTTTTTTTAAATACAGCCTTGTATTAGTCGAAAGAAAAATATAGGTTTATTAACTTATATTGTTCTAATGTCCTTTTAATATTATCAGCCAGCTATAATATTATTAATCAGCAAACGTAGGATGAATAAACTGATTTTAAACTTCAAAGTAGTCTACATTTATACCAAAGAATATATTAATAAAGAAAAATATGAATTTTTTGAAATTTTGTAGAACCGTAGCTCACCACAATTGAACACGACTTAAGTTAAAGTAGGTTATTGTATCATGTGCAGCAGCCTATCTGATTTGTGCGAATAAATAAATGCGATTTACTCAACTATGAAAATTTAAAAAAGTTACGGGTTTTTGTGAAGATAGATTTTTGTGCGTAGAATGTGTTAGCAATAATATCTCATTTTTTCCTTAAGTGGACGAATTAGGCGGTTATACCGGGTGGTCCAGAGCTGGTGTATTAGCTTATTAAAAAGGGAAAGTGCCGTTATTTCAAAATAAAAAAAATAAAAAAGTAACTAAATCGAGGATGCTTGTCGATTGGTGATATTTTCAACTTACGCGAAGGACCGGAAGAGGGTTTTTTAAGCTCAAAATTCGCCGAAATTGGCCGAAATCGAGATTTTCAAATGGGAAGAGGTACTTTTTTATTTTCTATATCTTTTACTTCACAAAAGTTTCTTATTTTTTGACTTAGAATCCGAATTTACATAAACAAAGTACTTCTTATTGTTATTTATTTTGGGGATATTATAAATATTGATCATTTATTAGTATAACATAGTTTTACCAATTTTATCGTAATGGCTTCATGAATAAAGATATTTTACGTATTTTGGAAGAAGATGAAAATTATATGCCGTTAAATATAATGAGGGTGAAACAAAAAACGCACTATCTGTTTGGAGATGACGTTCAAAGCAACGAAGAAGACGTGTGTGACGGGGCTGTTGACACTTTATGGCATTTATAAGTTCTTATTTAATCTACTACCAAAATGTACTGGCCAAAAAATCAAAAACCTTTGAACAGAAGGAACTTTGAACAAAACGGGCTTTGAATTGAGATATTAAGCATTTCACCTCAACCTGGATTGAAACAAGATTAACAATTACATTAAGAGAAACTTCGTGAAATATCAAAAATGTTCTTCAAAATTCAAGATTTGTTTCAAGACCACCTACTACAATGCCCTTCACTGGAATATTATCTGGTCTAATATCAATTTATTACCATACATGAATCAGAATAGAAAAAACGTCGCTAGTACTTTTTTTTTTTTTTTTTTTTTTTTTAATGGCCAAAATAATGGGATAAACACCCTAGCTGCTTTCGCAGAATTTTAACCAGTTAGTAATAGTAATAGAATAAAAGAAAGTACAAAGGAAATAAATAATAACATAAACGGAAAATAAGAAGAGAATAGATGAGAAATAGAAATAGTAACACAGGTTTACAGACAACTTAACAGAAATTGATTCACTCGTTTTTTGAAAACTTCCAAGTTGTATTTTTGGGGGAACACATAAGGTGGTAGAGTGTTCCATAGTTTAGAGGTTCGGTTAACGGAAAGAATTTTTGTATTTCACAGTTCTGGTTCGAAGAGGCTCGACTACAAATTTGTGGGAAAGGGCTGCTCTGCGAGTATTTCGTTGGAATGGTTTTATTTTTGGCATAATACTTTTAATTTCGTCAGAACAATTACCCAATAGATATTTATAAAACAGAGTGGCTGCTCCTACATTTCGACGGTGACTCAGCGATGTTAGGTGTTGTGTTACATCTCCATCATTAATAATTTTGATGGCTCGCTTTTGTACTTTATCTAAGTACTGGAGGGTACTGTTGGGTGCACCGCTCCAAATATGTGAGTTATACTCAAGTCGTGGTCGAATGTATGCCTTATATATTAGAAGAAGGTTGGATGATGTAAAATATTTTTAAGAATCCCAAACATTTCGCGGCCTCTTTTGCAATTGCAAAAATATGGTCCTGCCACGAAAGTTTGTTGTTTATCTCCATTCCAAGAATTCTTAAGGTTTCGGAGTTTTCAATATTTACATTATCGAAAAGGATGTTTGGTAATGAAGGCCTTTGCTTTGTTGATATTAGGCAGCTCTGGGTTTTTGAAGCGTTAAATTTTACCCTATTTACACTTCCCCAGACTTGAATTTTTTGGAGATCGCTGTTTAGAGCTCGAGAGATGTTATTTCGTTCTCTATTTACCGAAGTCTGGGTCACTTCAGCAGCTTTCTCAAAAAAATACAAGGAATCAAGGGTGCTATCATCAGCAAAGCTATGTATATGATTTGAAGACGTGGATAGGAGATCATTTATAAAGATTATAAATAATGTTGGAGAAAGAACTGAGCCTTGAGGGACACCAGCATTGATATGGAATTTTTGGGACATAAACCCATCTAAAACAATTTGTATTGAACGGTTTGAAAGGAAACTTTCAATCCACGTATTGAGTAAGTTTCCTAGACCAATTGCTTCTTGTTTTTTTAGTAAAGCTGCGTGCCAAACGCGATCAAAAGCTTTGGAGATATCTAGAGCGACAACTTTAGCTTCTCCGTATTTTTCTATGCATTGGTGCCATTTTTCAGTCAAAAAGGTCAAAAGATCACCAGTTGACCTTTTTGACCTAAAACCATATTGGCAATCGCTTAGAAGGTGATTGCTTTCTAGATATGTTTTTACCTGGAAGGTAATTATAGTCTCCATGACCTTTGATATTACTGATGTTAAAGCAATTGGCCGGTAGTTTGAGGGATTTCTAAGGTCACCCTTTTTTGGGATTGGCTGGACATGAGCTATTTTCCATGAGGATGGGTAAATACCAGAAACATATGATTTGTGGAAAAGTTTGCTTAGCGGTCTGGCTAGGGTGTTTGCACAATTTTTTAGTACTAATGGAGGGATGTTGTCAGGCCCGGTAGATTTGTTGGAATTCAGATCCTTTAAAACTTTTGCAACAACTCGAGGACGGAAGTAAACTCTTTTAAGTGAGCATTCAGTTGGTTCAAAGGCAGGTGGAGTTGCTGTTGTTGCTGGTAATGTAGACTAAAATACGAAGAAAGGCAAAATCAAAATGTCATAAATGTACAAAAGCAGTGTTCGGAAAATAAGGTTGAAGTTAAGAGTGACAAACTGAGTGAGCATATACATTTTTTTTTTATGTAAATGTTTTTTAAAATTCGTAGTACCGTAAAGTTCTGAATATAATACCACTCCCAATAAAGTAAGTACCCGGATAAACTAATCGAAACATTTTTCCATTTACAGGGTAATTAGATTTTATATTTTTCGAAAATTAATTTCGAACTACTTCGGTATTGGACATAATCTAATACTAAAATTATTTTCTTGTTATCTATTACTAAATCAATTATGTTAATTGGTTCTATTACTACCAGAATCTATCATATGTATGTATATAGGTAACGATCATATCTATAAACATGTTTTCCGAGTAGTGTGCCCGTGTGTAAAAGTCCAATTGGAGTACCTGGGTATACCAATTTTTATTATTTTTTCAGAATATTGGCATTTTCCAATTAGAGTACCTGGATATTATATTTAGAACTTTACGGTAAATATTTTTTGAAATAATTTAAATAAACCCAACGTTCTTAATTTTTGATTTGTACGAATTTTGAGCTCCTTTTTTTTGTTAATTTTTCAATTAAATATTAATATTAAATAAAATGCAACAAAATTAATCAATTTCATTAATTTTTTCTGTTTTTTTTTTTATTCATTAGATTCTAAAAATTTAATAAAAAATTACTATTTTCATATGATAGAATAAAACGTACAAAAATGAACAGACAGAATAATAATAATACGTCGTCGAATGTCAGTTAATTGTTTATTTATTTTCTTATGTAGCGGTTTTTCATTTCATTTTAAAATTCTTAATGTATTTAAATAATAAATTCAAATTTGAATTAGATATATTTATTTACAAAGAATTTGTTGTTGTATTTTTTTACAGAATATAAAAAAAAGATTATCACTGTAGGGTTAAAATAAGGTATCCTAAATATACAGGCTTGACACTTCGCACTTTTTTTTGTTAAGATGGCGCTTTAAAGGCCATAGAAAAATGTAAACAAAGAAATTTCTTATATGATATATTTAAAAAATGTATAAAGACTTGATGCAATATTTTGATGAATAATTATTGCAAAAATAAAATTATAATGATAAAAGAATTCATCAACAAAATTTTATCACATCAAATTCATTAAACACTTTAAGTTAAACATTCATTTCTTAACTTTTCATATTTGTTATTTTTTTCTATTAATCTAAGCATAAACAATATTTTTTTTTCCTTTTTAAAATATATTTTAAAATATAATATAGTCTTTTAAATATATATTTAAATATTTTTTATTTGCTCTTTTCTATTTTTCACCTACATTTTGATTTTATTTCTGTATGTTGATATATTTTTTGATTTAATAAAGTTAAAAGAAAATAAACCGGTGTTTTTTTTTATTTGTCAGAAGTAAATTATTGTTATGTAATCAAGGCATCCTAAATAGGATGAATTTCGGGAATTTAGGATATATAATATGGTATGTATTTAACAATAATTTTTAAACGACATTTTAGAGTAAGCATTTGATAATAGAATAAATAAATTGTTTAGAAATTGCAAATACAATCCAAATATAATATTTTATTTAGTTTTATTTACGAATTATTTTAAATATTGGTAATTAGTGCCAAAACTAAATTTATGCTATTTCATCTCACGGGAACGATTTCTAATGATTTTTATATATCATTTTCCTTCTTGTCTTAAACTAAATCTTGTAAAATTTTGTGAACATGATGTGTCTTTACCTATTTATGGTGATAAAGTAAGCTGTAGAGAAAATTGTTTCAAAATTGAGCGTGTTGATTGTTTTAAATATCTAGGTATTAGGATGTTAGACTAATTTGGAAAGAACATACTTCGTATTTAACTAATTATTTAAATAGTGTAGTTAGGCAGCTTTATCATCTCAGCCTTATGCAATCATACAATTTTAAAATTGGTTTATAATGATTTATTAAAGTCTAAACTGAATTGTGGTATTTGTTGTTGTGGTGGTGGATATTTCAACAAAATTCAACCTTTGCCGATCAAACAAAAAAATGCAATATGAATTATTTATAAAGTTAATCGTAGGACTCCAAGTTTTATTTTATTTTATTCAGAAAGCTGAGATTACTTCCTCTAAGACATTTATATTTTTACAAAGTTTTTAAAACATTTTTTAACAATTCTGGGTATAATACTACAAGGTTTTATGGAACATACAATTTACGTGTCAACACCAGAAATCTAGCTTTTATTCCTTATAAATCACACTTTTGTCATTTCTATAATGTTAATGCACCTCGTTTATTCAATAAATTACCAGATTATCTTCGTTGCGAAAGAGTTGAAATCGGATTTCTTAATGGAATCAAATCATGGCTTCTTTCTTTTGATCATCCCAGAAATTTTGTTTATTAATTGTATATCTCTAATATTATATATATATTATTCTGCATTTATCTGGATGTTTGTAAGTTCGACGGAACGCTCCAACACATACACAAATTGCAATATGTATACAAATTACTTTGGACTCTTTTTTTAACCCCTGTCTACCATGCTGAACCTTTGCAGGAAAAAATACCACTGCATGAAATATATTTTTTTAATTTAATTTTAGTCTTCTTCGCAAATAATAAGGAAAAATAAAAAATAATAATAATAATATAAATAAAACAAACAATTTTTTTGATTTATAATAAGAAGGGCTAATAGAAATTTTATCAATAGTTTAATATGGTATAATAACCAAAAGGCAAACAGCATTTAACACAAAAAAAAAACATAATGCACTTAAAGGTTATTCTTATTATTTAAAATTACATATACACAATATGTGTCTACATATTTTTTTTTTTTTTTGGTTTTTTTGTTGTTATGATAATGATCATAGTTTTACTACCGTATATGCATAGCCTGTATTATAGTACTATAGGTATACCTATATATACACTCTAGCCAGAAATGTGATGCGATGAAGAGTTAAAATTGTTATTTATTTTTATTTTTTTTGTTTTTTGTTGTTGTTATGATAACTTTGTTTTGCCATACTGTATGCATATCCTGTAAAGTACTATAAGTATATATATACTCAAGCCAGAAATGTGATGCACTGATGAGTTAAAATTGTTATTTATTTTTATTTTTTTTGTTTATTGTTTTTATTTTAATATATATATATATATATATATATATATATATATTTATATGATATATGTATAAATTTATGATCGTATATAATATTTAGTATGTATTATGGGGTTAGGTTTTGGTTCTGCTGATTTACACATAAAAACAATAACACCCTATACATTTTTAAAGAAATTAAATGAATTTTTGTACTATTATTTTTTATTTCTTATCTTTGTAAATTTATAATTTTTAGGTATATTTGTTTTCTTCAAGTGTATAGAAATGTATGTTGTAGAGACTTAGAGAGTGATGAATTTTTTTTAATATAGCAAGTAGGTATATATATAGGTATCGGTTAACACATATTGATTGTTTTTCTTCTTTTTAATGTATGTTATAAATAATAATTATGTATGAATTTTAACATGAACAGTTCGATAATGAATTTTTTGAAATGAAACGAAATTTTAAATAACCGATCAATGGTTCAAAAGTTATGAACAGTTTTGTAAATACCTATTTATTTGCAGTAAATTTTTTTATTTTAATTTTTTCTCCAACACGAGTTTTTATTTTTTAAAATAAATATTATGTGTATCTACAATATTATTGTTTTTTTATATTAACAATTTTATTTATTTTTGTTTTTAAAATTGTTTTCGTTCAAAGTTGTGGCTCATTATAAAATATTATTTGTTCGTTATAAACTTTGACGCTAAACTTACGCAGCGAATGTTATTGAATGTTAACAGGATTAACTTGATTCTGAATTATACCATAAATTTTCAAAGTTGGCAAAAAGGATGTCGGTAAAATGATCGAGTAAATGAATAAAATTTTGCACCTTACTACAAATATCCTGTTCATATGGTAATTAAAAGCGTAAAATAATACAAAAATAAAGGTATGATAAATTAGTAAGCAAATACGTATATTTCTTAAACTTGAAATGAAAACTCTAATGAAGGAAAGAAATGCTAGAATTTATTTTACTTAGTATATATATATATACCTATAGTACTATACAGGCTATGCTATGCATACGGTAAGGCAAAACTATCATAGTTTGATCATTATCCTAACAACAAAAAAAAAATCAAAAAAAAAAAAATATGTAGACACATATGCATATATTGTGTGTAATTTTAAGTAATAAGAATAACCTTTAAGTGCATTATGTTTTTTTTTTGTGTTAAATGCTGTTTGCTTTTTGGTTATTATACCATATTAAACTATTGATAAAACTTCTATTAGTCCTTCTTATTATAAATCAAAAAAATTGTTTGTTTTATTTATATCATTATTATTATTTTTTATTTTTCCTTATTAGGTATTTGCGAAGAAGACTAACATTAAATTAAAAAAATATATTTCATGCTATGGTATTTTTTCCTGCAAAGGTTCAGCATGGTAGACAGGGGTTAAAAAAGAGTACCAAAGCAATTTGTATACATATGGTAATTTGTATATGTGTTGGAGTATTCCGTCGAACTTACAAACATCCAGATAAATGCAGAATAATTATATATTAATTGCCAATAAATAAATTAAAAAAAAAAAAACTTCGAATCACTACAAAATTCTTATATGAACTGAAAAATTTCATATAAGAAATTTCTTTGTTTACATTTTCATGTTGCCTTTAAGACGCCATCTTGAATTGAATGTTGCAGCCTGTTTATTTAGGAGGCCTTGGTTAAAAGGTTTAAGGCATTTTTAATAAAAACTTTAAAATCTATCAAAATTAATAATATTCAACTATCTTTAAAAAATTTCAATCTCATAAAATTTAATAAAATATCAAATTGAAATCATCCTAATGAACCATAATATTTTATATTCACTCTATCAATTTAATTTCAATTTAAAAACTCACATATAAAATATTGTCATTTGAAATTTTAATTCCATCATGCAAGTATGAATTTTAATTTTCAATAAAATCGTTAAAAACCATTTTTAATGGTATTATCAATAAAAACAATTATTTGGAAGAATTCAATAACTCTGTAACAAATATTCTGTTCAAATATTGAATTTTCAAAAAATCATAACTTTTTTAAAAATAAATTCTTAAAATTTCATATTTCCATTTAATTCCATTTAATTATCAAAATTTTGCTACATGAAATATTTTCAATATTCTGTAACCACTGTAAATAGCTCAACATTTGCACTTGTATAATTCGTAAATGAAAATTATATTCCATAATGATGGGTATTCTGTATAAATTGGCTTGGGATAATTTATTTTACATTAAAATGAATTTATTTCCGGGAACAATATTTTGATAAAATATTGAACTGGTATTTTAAGAGTTATTTATTGTAAATGGATGTAAGTATAGGTTAATCTGTTTTCTTTAAGGATGTTGTTGTTTTGAACATAATTTTCATGTTGTATTGAATAAAAATGTTTAAATGTGGCATTATTACTGAATTTTTGGTAAATTTCTCAGAAGACTGATAATGGAATTTGTATAAGTTTTTAAATAACGAATAAAAAATACAAATTTAATATTAATTACACAAAATGTTAAAGGTTAACCAGAAAAATTTCCCCAGTCAAACTTCTAGTGAAATCGTGATTTAAATGAATATTTGTATTCGATGTCATGAATGTTGAATTATAAAGAGGAAAAATTTTTTTTAATAAATAATATTGTCACGAATAACTATAGAATTTTGGCAAAGTACTACACAACAAACACGGAGTTGTACAATGCAAATTGCTTTGAACAAGTGAGTTAATCTATTAAGATAACAAAATGAAGCCGGTTGGGCTTTGTGTAGTGAAAACCTGGATGGTGGAAGTAGTTAGACGCATTTAACTGAAATGTCCCAGATTCGATTCCCGACAATGCAAAAAAATGCTTTATGAATTTTGTGGCCTGGCCCAGTGCAACAAATCATTTGGATAAAATAAATGCAAAAACAATTGAGATTATAATCTGATAACAATGATAAAATGCAGCTACTCTATTTAAGATGGTTTAGTTATGACAATAGTAGTAGTTTTAATGTGTTTCTGGCAAAAGTAATAGACAAGAAATTTGATAAATAAATACTCAAGAAAAATACGTCGTAGGTATGTGGTAAAATATGTAGTAAAGACTTGCAGTACCGCACTTAATTAAGCATGGAAGAACATAAAAAATTTGCGTAAAATATAGTGACCATAATTTTTGATTTGGGTAGGAATACGAGTGGACAAGGCAGCACCTGGAAAACAACTTGCTTAATTTTTTTACACTTAAAAGCATTTTTTTAATGTTATTAAAATTAATTATATTATTATTATTAATTATAATTCAAAAATTAAATGGGATTCATTACTCAACAGAATTCAAAGAGCATTCATTAGTTCTAGAAGATTGTTAACTTAAAGTAAATTTTAATTATAATGACCGATTATATAATACAATTAATCAATTACACTTTTATCTGGATGAATGAATACATTAAAAGAAGCATAACTGAATCACTCAGACTTATACGGTATGCAATAATGCCACATTTTTGGATACTTCCTAGGTGTAAGATGTAAAGGTGTAACCTATAGGTATACTTGTAGGCATGTAGAATCTATTAACAAACACACAACCAAATATTCCAGTCGCGGATGTTTCAATAGATCACACTGCAATATGTAGTCAAATATATCTCGTACATACTGTTTTGTTTTTAAAATATTTTTTTTTATATTTTACTACTCAAAAAAAATGTATAATACATGATGTATAAAACATCACAGAAAAATCCATCTTTATCTTATTTTTCTAATCCGAAAATTTCTCTAAGTAGTACCCCTAATAATTATAAAAAGTGTAAATATCAGAGCCATGCTCGGCGGATTATAATGATTCATTGCTTTTTCAATCAGTATGCTAGAACGATTACATTCTCTTCAATTGAATTTTGAAGAAAGATGAAACAGAAGGAGAATATAAATATCTTAAATCTTCTCTGGTTTATTTTTGTAAGTTTTTTTTCACTGCCGTTACTATGTTAATTTATTTATCCATTTCAATGATTCTTTGACTAGTAATTTAGTGTTGTTAAATCATCACTTTAATAATCTGCAGTGAGATCTTCTTATTCACCCTACTTTTCGCTTTTTGTACTGTAAAACGGATTTCCATCTATGAGAATATCCTTTGGGTACATTATGGGATTAGGCAGTAGGTACTAGGTCCTAATAGTCTGGACCCATATTGCTCTATTAAAAGAGCTAAATATTTTATTATTTCAACTGCACATAAATACTTCTCTACTCTACCTTTACTGTGATCGGGATGTCCATCTATGACCGTATCTTATTGATACATTGTGGGGATTTGGCAGTAGATACTAGGTACGAATAGTCTGAACCAATATTGTTCTACGAAAAGAAATATTTTATTATTTCAACTTCAAAATTGGAATTGGTTTACAGAATTTGAAAGACGCGTGGAAATTTTAAATTCTTCACTATTACAATAGACCATTATGATTTAAGTATCACAGTATACACTACTAACTAAGATAAAAAAAATTGTTTTTATCTATTACAAGACCTTATCGTTATTCATTTTTTAATGCTTTTTTTATTTGTTGTCATATGTATTAAAATTACTTGCTTCAAAAATTGTCGACATAGCTTCATTATTATCATTAAGTCATTTTTCGCTAAATTCCACATAAACTTTGTTAAGCCAAATATAAACCGACTTAGATAAGCAAGAAGCAAAATAAGCATAAATCAAAAAATGTCTGTCACATACAAAAAAAAAATTCAACTGAAGGTAACCATTCTTAATTTGAATTTACTACCCAGGACTTTATAATTTTTAAAACCATAATTTCAGAAATTAGACTCTTGTGGTACCTTTTTAATCAAATCAAACCATATGTAATATTTTTAGAATATATCAGACCTCATATGGTATTTTGTCATTATTTTGATTTAAAATAGAAATTTGTACTGGACAGGTGTTGATTTCTCCTCAAATATCAACTTTTTAAAAATAAAAAAAATCTTTATCCCAATTCTCTTTTAATATTCTTAAAGGCAACACATTTTATTTTATTGGTCAGATGATAAAGTTGACGTCACCATGAGGTAATATTAAAAATGTTTTGTTTTTGTTTTTATACCGGATGCAACCTCAACCAATATTCTAGAATATCCTTGTCTAAATTTAGAATATCTTAGGATGAAATTTTCTAATAACTTTTGTATTTTAATTTCTTTGCTTAATAAGAAAGTTTTCAAATCCTCTGGTAAAATATAAAAAACCAAAAATATTGGAATTTATTTACTAAAATTGTCCACTAAGCATGCAACACACGTAAGCTTCATAATTTAGGATTATTTTGTTGGATTGTACAATACTAATTTAATCATAAATTTTTCACTTTGAATATAGGAAAGTGTTTTACATCTGAGAAACGAGTTCAAAGTTTTTGTTATATTGTTTTCTGACATTCACCGACTTTTCCGAATTTACCAAATTTTTAAAATTTCGTTTCTAAGATTATTTTCAAATTATTTATTAATGTAAACTCTGCTAATAATAATAATAATAAGATCTTAATAACGAAAAATTTGAAAAATATATAAAATTGTCGTTGCGGAGAAAAATAAAGAGTACAAAATACCCGATCTCTGAAATCCCGCCAATTAGAATGAAAAATGGTGAATGGGCGAGAGATAATATAAAAATAAAGCTGAACATTCGCGGATCATCTTGAGGAAATTTTCTGTCCAGATGAGACAGATTCGGACAACCTCACTGCATAAAATAATAATTGGCAAGAAAATGAAATATAACCATTCTTATAGGGAGAAATAGTTGAAGAAATTAAAAATCTGAGATATAAAAAAAATCCAGGTTTTCATCTAATTAAATCGGAAATCCTGAACAACTTTCGAAAAAAGCTATAACAATGCTAACACCCATTATAAAAGCTGCTATAAGAATAAAGTCCAATATCTGGAAAATAGCAGAGATAATTATGATACCAAAGCCAGGTAAGCCTATAAATGAAGTCAAGTCACAGACCAATATCACTGCTACCAATAATATCAAAATTATTTGAAAAACTACAACTATTGATACGAATCAGGCCGATCATAGAAAATAGTTACCTAATTCCATACTATCAATTCGGGTTTAGATCTAAGCACTCGACAAGTGATCAAATACATAGGACAACAGATCATTACAACATCTATAATAATAGAAAAAGCTTTAGAAGAAAGGCAGATATGCTCTACTATATTTCTAGATGTAGCGCAACGTTTTGATAAAGTATGGCATCGACTCTTAATACATAAACTAAATCATGTGTTTCCTAAACAATACGTATATATTATATACTCTGATCATCTAGAAAACAGACTATTTAGAATTAAACAAGACGAAGAGAGTATTCTACTATCAGAGATATTAAAACAGGTGTCCCTCAAGGTAGTATTATGAGTCCCATACTGTATTTTCTCTACACCAATAATTTTCCACAAATGGAACATATAACGGTAGCTACATTTGACGAAATAAATTATAACGAGCAAACGACAAGCTATATACCTTTTGACAAAGAAAAAGCAAAATTAAACTCAATGAGCTGAAATATAAAAAATTAGAAAATAAACCATCGATAAATCTGTATAGGGCTAATATACGTCAAGAAAACAAAGCTAAATACCAAGGAATGACATTAGATGTAAAATTTAGGTGGAAAAAGTACGGAAAAAAAATTAAACTTGATAAGAAATATAGAGAAATGTACTGGGTCCTAGGTCGAAATTCAAAATTGCCTATACATAACAAGATATTGTTATATAATCAGATACTCAAACCGATATGGTTGTACGGCATACAAATATGGAGATAAGACATGTATTTTGTATATAAAAATTCCAAAATAAAGTCTTGCGCAACATGGTGAATGTTCCTTGGTATGTTTATAAAAGTGACTTGCACAAAGATCTAAAAATTCTTTGTACAGAAAATCAAATAAAAAGATATGCATCAAAACATTTGGCTTGTCTGCAGGGCCATGTTAACGCTGAATTTTTTTTTAAAAAAAATAAAACTAACGATAAATGAATGGTTAGTCCGTCGAACTAGTTTAAATGGACGGGTGTATTTTAGTTTTTTTTTTTCTAATTTATCTACTGATCCTAAAAAAAAATATTTTATTTGTTTACTAACTAAAACCATTTAAAATATCTAATTTAGTTAAATTACCCCATTCGGTTTATTCAAGTTTATCAAAACAATTTAAAGTATTTCCAAGATTATGTTGACAATGAAATCCTTTTTTTCTGTTGTTTTACTAACATTCCGCCTCAATTCCTCATCGTTCAACTATATAAAACGTAAACTGAACGTAATAAAAAAAATTATTATTTACGACGGTATCCAACCCACTGTTCGTTCACAATTCGTTTATTAGGAGATAATAAAACCAAAATAAAAAAATTATCCATATTAAATATAATATTGTGGGTCAACCGAACGTTCAAATGAGTCTCATTTTACTTTATCTTCAATTCTATAAGAGAATAATATTTATATTAGGTATTTTAAAAAGGATCACCATTTTATATTACTGGAACAGATGTTGGATTATTTCATCTTGAATTACGTTAGTAAATTTTTAAATAAATTTACTTTACATGTTCTTCAACATTTTTACAGTAAAAGCTCTAATAAAAAAAAAAAAAAAACAAGAAAAAAAATTATATTGTAATTTGAGATACCTTTAATTCCGTGTATAGTATAGTTATTAGTGGCTATTAGAATTTAACTTAGATATCTATTTTTATTAAATAATCTTAACCTTTAACTATTTAAAAGAAAATTCAGTAATGGTATCACGTTTACTGTTATGTACATAAAATGTGTGTTATTAGAATGTTATTCGTATTAAATAAATTAAATTAGTGTTATATTACAGTATAACAGTTATAAAAATAAACTTAAATTAATTTAAATGTATTGTTCATTAAAGTACACGAGCCAAACATTAAAATATTATTTGTGGATAAAATTTTCCCTATTGATTATTTATAAAAAAAAAAAGGTTAGTTTTCACCTTTATTTACATTTTTAAAATGCCGTAAAGTGTTAATGATTTGATTTTTCGTTTATGTAATAATTATTTTATTATTTTTTATTCATTTATCAGTTTAGTATTGAGTATTGTAAAGAGTTCAAATGACTTGCATCTAAAGTAATATGAAAAGTCTAAATGACTTGTATCTAAAGTTATGTAAAAACAAATTTTGCTGACAAAATCAATAAAATTTTTTATTTATGATTTATGACACCCAAATACCCTACAGTGTAATAAATTGTTGCATATGATGATGGTCATATTCATATATTTTTAAATATTTTAAAGCAAAATATTGTTTTATGACTTTAACTGTAAAATTATAATTTTGATTTAAGTTTAATATTAAAGTATGATAATTAAAATGAATTTTCGGGAAATTTAAATTGCAACACGCTTAAATTTAATTTATAGAATTGTAAAAATAATGTAAGAGTGAATAAGGTAAAAATTTTACTTACGAAAAACTTAAAAAAATTTGTTTTATAAATAAAATTGATATTTGCAAATAGAATTGATCATATATATGTAAATGCAATCTTAGTATGTATTGTGTAATTCGACTATACTATCGGCAATTAACTCCAGACATATTAACTATAGCTTTGCAATTCTGTTTACCATTATAGAAATAGAAATATGAAGCTCTTAAATGCCGATATATTTACTTTTCCTGAATCCTTGCAGTCTTACAACAATGTCCTAACGTCAGAATTTAAATATTGTAAAGCTTTTCCGAATTAAATGTTGTACCCGCTTAGAACCAAATGACTATATATCAAAAGCACTTTGAGTCTGCAATATCTCCACGGCAGTACCATAACAACAGTAGCATCATAATAATGAGCGTTAAATAAATATTTTTCAAACCGTTAGCTTAGATTAGATAAAATACTTATTTGTATATACCGGGTGTTCCAGAGCATGCGTATCAGCTTTTTAAGAGGGGAAGGAGCCGTTATTTTAAGATTTAGAAAAAAGTCTGTTAACTAAATCGAGGGTGCTCTATCGATTGGTGATATTTTCAACTTCCGGGAAGGAAGGGAAATTGGTTTTTTCAGACCAAAAATCGCCGAAATTGGCCGAAAACGATATTTTCAAATGGGAAAGGGGTACTATTTTATGCAAATTCGAATTCTACATCAAAAAATAAGTAACTTTTGTTAAGTAATTTTTTTTTTGTTTTTTTTTTTTTTTTTTTTTTTTGTTTAAACTTTATAGGAACCCAAAACTGAGATAAAAAATATGATAACATGAAAATCAAATTAATTCATAAAAATGATTATCATTAGTTTTAGTTTACCTAAGGAAAATATTGAGCATTTTTGTTTTATTGTTATTAATTTTAAAGAAAAATACAAAAAAAATACTAGAAAACGAAAAAAAAATCATTTAACATAATTTTCTTATTTTTTATCGTAGAATCTGAATTTGCATTAAAAAATACCCCTTCTCATTTGAAAACCTCGATTTCGGCCTATTTCGGCGATTTTTGATCTTAAAAAACAGATTAGCAGTCCTTTCCGAAACTTGAAAATACCACCAATCGATAGAGCACCCTCGATTTAGTTAACAAAATTTTTTCTAAATTTTAAAATAACGGCTCCTTCCTCTCTTAAAAAGCTGATACGCATGCTGTGGAACACCCGTTATATTTAATATAGATCAAAATATATTTAATATAGATATTTAATATATAGCATGGATGTTTTTTCATTTTGGGAAAGCTTGAAACACCAAATATCCTTGAAATATAGTCATTTACGCTGGTATAATATTTACTTCAGAGCTTGCTATTGAAATTTGAACGCATGGTAATCCTGCATTACACTACGTTATATACTAACAAAAACAATTAAAGTTAATATACAAGTTTAAGTGAAAAAAAATAAAATTATGCAATATAGATATTTAAATTGGAGCTTGATGAAATGATAATCAATAATACAGTAGATGACTTTGCTTCTAGTGTTTTGTTAAGTTATTTAGATTTGAAATTTCAATATAATATTACGATAAATTTCTAACGGTGAAGTCTTTATTTCATTATTTCACTGTATATACATAGAGGTAGTTGAAAGACATTTTTTCAAGGCACAATTAGAGTGATCCATCTGATCACATTTAAGTGGTTTTAGGTATTCCCTAGAACTTACTAATATAAGAAATTTTTGCGTTTGAAGAAGAAATTATATTACAAATATAGCTTTCAGCTATAATCCTTACATTGTGTTTGATGCAAATATCTTTATTATGGAATCTAGTTCTCGCCAAGGTTGGGCAGCTGCAAAGTAAGTGTTTAAGAGCTTCTCTCTACACCTTTGCAGATGTTTAACGAAATGACTTGCTTAATAATTTGAAAATAACACCTATCTGGATCTGTACTGACCACTAAAATCTTCTAAATATCAACACGAGATATAGTTAGAAGTTTTTTTTACTTTTTTTATGATGCACGAGAGCCATATTTGTTTAGAGATTACACAAGTTGTTAGTTTATCCCGCATTGTGTTTGTTTTGGCTAAAAAATACGAATGAAACTATTCTTTCCTTTGGGGGTCTTAACACCATCCTCAAAACAGACATTAAGATTGAAATATTGCTTTTGCAATTTATTAGCTTTCTCATTAATGTCTTTGGTACTGCTGGTGATTAGGAAACAAGACCAGAGAGATCCAAAACTAGCAAGCTATGATCACAAATTCATTTCGACATTATTCTATCAGCTTAGAGCAGATAGTATCCAAATCAAAGCTTTGGTAGCAGTCTGATAACTATCCCCAAAAATTGTAAAGTTTTGTTTTGGTTGTTTGTTAAAAAATGAACTAATATTTTATAGTAATAAGTTTATGTAGGGCATTTCAGTTTTTAAATATTTTTATGTAATGACTTTTTTGGTGCTGAAATCCTTTAAATGGTGTTTTTAAAACGTTTATCTAAATTTAAGATGGCACAGTAGTCGTATGAATTTCCCAACATCAATCTAATACAATTATAACATTTTGAATTGTATTCGCTTAAACTGGTTTTAAGAAAAATATTATACAAGCCACTGAAATGATGGCAGTGTGTGGAAAGATTCATATTCCATTGAAATTTAAATGCAAAATTTTTGATGGACGTTGTTCTTGAATCATTTTTTTTACAATTCAAAAACTGTTCTTAACATTCCAAAATTAACATTAATATGCTCAGACCGCTACACAGGAATCACAATAGGTACAAAAAAATTTGAATTAGCTTCATGAAAATATCCTGCACCTTATCATTAAACATTTCTTCCAATACTTATTCTCATCACTCTCGCATTCCACTATTTAAATTTCCTTAAGAATAATAGTGTTTATTTATTGTAAATCAATAATTTTCAAGTTGGTTTGTTTGTTTACTTTATTGCTCTTATTTTCTTTTATACTGTCCTTAATAAAATTTCATTCATTCATTTTTGATAATATACGGAAGTCCGAGAAAAATTCTATATACATAACATACAAACAAAACAAAAAAACTACTAAAACGAAAAGAAAAACAGCAACAAAAACAAAGTTGCAATAATTTTTATAACGGTAAACATAGGTAACAAAAAAAAAATATATTTTCAGTATAGTTCAACACGAGGCTCCAATAAAATGAATTAAAAAGTTAGTGGTTGAAGTAGGTAGTAAAAAAAAAAAATTAATTGGCTTTTATTAAAAATATGGAATCATGCAAAAAATTGGGAGGCAGCACAGCACGTTTATTAGTTTTGTTATCTAAGTTCCATTTTTATTTTATTTAGATAAAAAAAAAATTATGGTGTGATTGTGTTAATGTTGATACCTATGGAAAAATAAATGTATAAAAAGAAAATGTGATTTAAAATTTTTTTCATAATCATATTAAAAATCCTTAGAAAATTAAATGGTTATAACTTTTCCTTGAAGATCTAAAGAGCTTTGGAAAAATTGGTTATATCCGATACCTCTCGAAATATTATGTTATTAATATTTGATGAAATTTTTTCTCAGTATTGATTTTAAGTTAAAATATTCAGAGTGATACCCCAAATAATATCAGTGATACTCAAAATATTTATAATCATATTATAAAAAAAAAATTATTCAAAAAAGGTTGGTTAGTTTAGGAAATATTAGTTGTTGGGTTCAAATTATTTTAGTGATGAAAATGTTCATTCCCCAGTCGAAACAAATTGTAATTGAACCAAATTACGAATTGTTTTCGGACAACATATTTGTTGAATAAATGTTAATTAGTTTAAAAGGGAATGGCAGCTGTAGCAATCAATGACCGTTACGATACTAGATCACGTGCAGGCCTATAGCAATTCCCTTCACTACATCATTATACAAACTGGACCATTATCTATTCTTCGAGCAGATTCGTACCTGTGATGAAAAGGATGTGGATATCCCGCTAATTTCAGAATTGTGAAACAGTTAGAAACAAATATAAGAAACAATGTTCATTTCAACTGTTATCTAGGATCTTTTTATTTATTTATTTACTTTTATGTATGTTATACAATGAGACGATTAGTCTCTAAAATGTGTATAATCAAGTTAGGTGAATAGAAAATAATTGAAATAATATAACTAAAAAGAAATTAAATAGAATAGAAAATAGGAAATAGAAACTTAAACTAAAATATACAAAATTCAGTAAAACTAAGGTGAAAAACATAATAAGAAAATCTGAGAATAAAATTACAATATGTTAAAAATTAAATTACTGGATACAAAATCTTAAAATACTCGAAACAGAGTCGAATAAATGAACGGTGTGTAGGAGCACGCCTTATAGCAATCGTAAGTGAATTCCACAAAGATACTACATTAACAAAAAAGGATAAGTGTTTCAATCTACAATGACGACGAGGGATATTTATTGAGATAGATCTCAGCGATCTACCAAAGTCAAGTTTATTATAAATATAAGAAGGAAACCCGAAAGCATCTTTAGTGAAATTATTATACCAATTTGTTACTCTAGCATTTGTGAATTGTCCAGCAACATAAAATTGTTGCTAAGAATTTCGGTGGATTGACATAATGGAAAAAAAATAAATGGAACAAATAAAAGCGAAACTATGCCTTTGTGAAGACACAGTTAGTTTATAATAGATATCCAAAAGAAAAATATATTGTGTGTGTAGTCAAGTTTGTACTAGAAACCCATTGGAATGTTGACATTATTGTCTTGAAATGATTATTTATTTACTTTAAAAATACAGCTTTGATAGAATTTTGATGCAATATTCTAAAATATATTCTCTTCTCTGATATTAATGATGTATCAAAAATAAACTCAATTGACAGTGTAACGTTGGATATTAACTATACAAGTAATTCGTCTTAATAAATTCAGTGTAAAAGAAAATAAATAGTAATACAAATGGGTAATAAATTAAATCATAAACCTATAACACAACTTAATTTTTGAAGTAAATTAATAACTTCCAGTATCGCAACAAATTTAAAGACTTAAAAACTAATAATACTAGCCGTAGGTTTCCTCTTCGTTCGTAAAAGTACATAGTCGAACCTGAAAATTAAACTATTATTAAATACTACATTCACATTTATGTTGATTTCTTTGAATTGATTGATTTGAAGGAATTAGTTAGAGACTCAGAGTACTTAATTAATGCACATACATTAATTTACTGCCCAAGTTTTACTCGACGAAATCAAATTTAATTTTATATAACTAAAATGTTAAAATATTGTAATTACAAATGATTATTTAAGTGATGTAATGGGGAGTACCAGTGTCTTGAATTTTTATACTGTCAGATTTATGTTTAGAGAAAACACACAAGACGTCTAGTCTATTGCTTCAAATACGAAAGCTTGCTTCAAATTAATTGTGCTGTACGAAAGCTGCTTCAAATTAATACTGGATGATGCAGTAGAGTTAGTAAAACTAGGCCACCTTTGATTAGAAAAAAACTCAAAATAAACTGAAGAAAAGTAAAAGTTATAAGTTAATACCTAACTATACATTAATTAAAAATACTTGCAAAAATAAGGCCGACTAGTAACTAAAAAGAAAACAGCTAAAAAGAACAACAGTTATAGTCTCAGTTGTATACGTACATTAAAACGTAACAGTTTTTTTTTACAGTTAAAACGCTTAGTTAACGGTCAAAAGAACTAGAATTAGAGTTTACTTCACGGAGCATTTTAGTTATTGGCTCGAATCTACCATAGTCAGTAGGGTGGAAAGAAACAACTCAACGGTTCTGAAATTGTTCCGATTGGCTCTTTCAAATAAAGAATTTGATCTGGTGAATAAAAGAGATATTTTTTTATTTTATACTGTTTAGGACAAACAGTTTACTAAACAATATTATTTACTACACTATATCTGCAATTACCATTCAGACGATTACTGTAATACAATGAGTTTAAGACGGTAGCAATAAGATAGAAGTCGCAATAGATGATTCCACGAAAAGTTATTCAACTATAAACTTTCGTTTAACCGATTCAGTTTGATTAATGGCAGTCAGGCAGTTATAGGGATCATACTTGACTGGCATATTCAAGGGTAGGCCATATAAATATATGTAACATATGAATATGTTTCGTGAGGTAGGTATTTTTTAGACCATCGTTTGATAAAAATTTCGAGTAGAATTTTTTTTAGATCATCGTTTAATAAAAACTAGAGAAGAATTGACTTTGCTCGCTATTTTATCATAATGCTTAAACCTTAGCTTATGGTCAAGTTTTAACCCGAAAAAATTTTACTAAACCTTGAAAAAAACGGGATCAAAGTGGTTGCGTATGCAGATGATTTAGTTGTTCTGGTATCGCCAATCTATCTCTCCGTGATCAGTGAAATCATGGAACGCGCTCTCTTTAGGATTAGTACATGCGCTACAAGCTGCGGTCTATGTGTTAATTCCGCCAAAACGGAGATGATGCTCTTTACCACAAAAACTAAGATACCAACGTTTAATCTCTCTCAAACACTCACACTCACTAATAGTGCCAAATACTTAGGAATCATACTTGATACTAAGCTCAGCTGGAAACTAAACATAGAAAATAGAATCAAGAAAGCAAGTATAACTTTCTACACCTGCAGTAGAACCTTTGGTAAGAGGTGGGGACTCAAACCGAAGATGTTACTATGGATGTACACAACTGTGGTACATCCTATTCTTACATACGGATCGTTAGCCTGGTGGCCAGCGATAAATAGGACATACAATATTACCAAACTTGGGAGAATACAAAGAGCAGCGGGAATTGGAATCACAGGTGCTTTGCGATCGTGCCCTACTGACACTTTAAATGTGATCCTTAATCTCCTTCCTCCCGATTTGTACATAAAATACGTTGCGTCTTGCAGTGCAGTCAGACTAAGAGAAACTGGCTTCTGGTATTCCAGACCATATGGCCACGGGAATATCATAAGTCAGTTTCCAAATGAACTGCTGCCAAGCACAACCGATTATATCACCTCTAAACTGAACTTCAACAAAAAGCCTGAAGTAGGTTTTCCTGCCAGGGCCGATTGGAAGCGTGGTTTAAAGAAAAGGGAAAATGATAAGGATACTGATGGGTCTAAAATGAACTGCGGACTAGGTGCAGGAATTTTCTCAGAAGATCTAGAAATATCAAAATCTTATGGTCTCCCTAAATACGCTAGTGTCTTTCAAGCAGAGCTGCTTGCAATTAGGGAAGCGCTTAAAACCCTTAATAACATTCATACGACCAAAACAAAAGTCACCATTTTCACGGATAGTCAAGCCGCTATCAAAGCTTTGGTGGCGGACACTATCTGTTCTAAGCTGGTGGAACAATGCCGAAACGAAATTGGAAAATTAGATAACCGGTTCTCGATCTCTCTACTATGGGTCCCTGGTCACAGCAACATTGATGGAAATGAGAGAGCCGATGAATTGGCAAGGCAAGGTTCTAATCTCAACAGGTCCCTTGAGGAAGACATTCACTGTCCAATGAGAGTCGTCAAGGAGCGCATCCATTCATACTTTCGGGCCAGAGCGACTGAAAGGTGGCATAGACTAAATACCTGTGCGACCTCGAGGAAAACGTGCCCCGCGTATAATATTAATAAAACCAAACAACTCTTAAACAGATCCCGCACAGATATAGCAAGAGTAGTAGCCATCAGTACGGGTCACTGGCCAATAGGAAGCCACGCTCCCAAGCTAGGTATTCCTTTCAATCTCTACTGTCGCAGTTGCAAGGATGAGGATGAGGCAGAAACTCTTCAACACTTCCTTTGCAGATGTCCAGCATTAGCTAGAGTCAGACTCCGGACTTTGGGTGAAGCTTTCCTCAGCAATATAGGTTTTATTGTGGAAAGCAAAATAGGAAATCAGATCAACCTTCTTAATCTCACAAGGTGGCTCTAGTACTGAGTCCCTGGGGAAAGTGAAGATAAGAGAACGCCCACCTATAACAACTGACAACATGAAATAGGTCACTCGAGTCGTGGTATCAAAAAGGCACAATTAAGTGCTAATTGGTTTTTCAGAAGTAACTGGAATGGCCACTTCTACCTACCTACCTACCTTGAACCCGAGGTCTCTAATAGAATTTACTCTTGAAAGCGAACAGTCAATTAATTGTTAGTTGCACCAAACTGTCTGAGAAAAATATCTCCTAGAAAAGGTAATGACGTGGCATTTAGAAATGTTCAATTCAAGTCCATTTTTTTGAATACCAAGAAGCGAAATTGTTAATATCATTTTGTAGGTTTAAGCAATCCGACGATGAAAATATAGGAGTAAAAAGCTTTGAGTCATCTGCAAAAATAATAATGGAACATCAATTGTTGAAAGTATAAAATTAAGGGGTCCTATATGACTATTTTCAGGAACACCAGAAGACGCTGAGTATTGGTCAGAAATCGTTTAAATAAAACTGATTATTCACGAGAAAGGAGGTAAGTCTCAAGTCAATTAAAACTATGTGGTGAAAAACCTACAGTTTTGTGCTTCAGCAATATGATACTATGAAAAATTCTATCAAACACCTTTCTTATATCAGTAAAGATGGTATCAATTTGAAAACTATTTTGTATTGAGATCTAGGAGACAAAATCAGTCATATTAGTATAGTTGTTGACCTACCTCTTTAGAAACCGTATTGCTCTACACAACTAAAACATTTATAATTTTTTATTATATAATTTATATTTTTTTTTCATTACCCAAAGTAGATTTAGACCCCATGTGACACACATTTGAAATCTTCTTAGTTCAAATTTACGCCGTTGAGTTGCAAAATCTGCAGAGTCTTTTCAACCTTTGAATTATCACTAGAATACAATATTTTTGAATATAAAAAATTAAGCTAAATAACTGGTATTTATGTTTATTAATGAAATAACTCTCTCGATGATATCCTCTTTATAGACGGACAAAATATTTATTTAGTTGTTACAAACAGAATAATTTTTCTTAAAAAGGCTTTATCCTTCACAGGATATTTATCTATACATTTCACAATGGATCACGAATTATCTATTTACTTTATTTTTCTTAACCTTTTTCTTATTTAAAGTATATATATATATATATATATATATATATGATGTATAATGTATATGTTAGTTTTAAATTGCAATTATATGTCTATGATCATAACAAAAAAAAGAAAAACAAAACTAATTTCAATGTTAAGTTGAAATTTCCCAAGAGAGTGTTACATTTTATTAAGAGTAAACGTGCTCGTGCACATATAAACAAATATCAACACTAAAAATAAAGGAGAGATAACAAAAAAAAATTTATTCATATTCGGATTCTATTATCTTTAAATGAAATAATAAAATTGATGTGTGTACACATTACATATATGTACATGCATTATAAAAAGGATATTGATAAAAACTCGGTATTTACTTTTAGTTTATTTATAATTGTTTATTACAAATCAAGTATTATATTTTAATATTTATTGATTGCATTATTGAATTTAATTAAATTTTTATTTACATAATATTGAAGGCACGTGTTACTTTTATATTTAATTTTAAAATTCTTTTTAGGGTACCTAGTATTTGAATGAAGGATATTTTTGTAAAAATTAGTTGAAACTATATTTCCACATAGAAATTGAAACAAACACATTTGTGTCTATTTTGACAAAGTTTTAAAGTAAATCGAATAAGCGGTGAGTAAAATTTAATATATTTCAATTGATTTGAAAAAATTAACAATTTCATATTCAATGGACTGACAATGATTTGAAATGCAATTGACAACTCAACTCATTCAATGAGTAAATATTTACTGGTTATGACTTTATTTTGTTTCTAAACCCGACTATAGTATTTAAATAATTATTAATTCTGATCTTTTATTAAAATTATTCCTAATAGCTATCTAATATAATTGAGCAAAAAAAATACAGTATTGGTAGGGTAATTGCCGAACGGCATCAAATACATTTATGGAAGAATGAATCGGTTTTGTTTTATTGAATTCTTATCGTCTAGTATCATTCCAGCTATATTTTGCAGAATATTGTATTCCATGTTTGTGCACTTTTTACTCGATAACTAAATATAGAAGAATCTAATGATTGAATTGATTAATAATGTAATAACTGTTGAACATCATCATAATACAATACGATTTTACTATAAAAACAAATATTGAGTTATATTGTGTTTGTGGCTGAAGAGATACAAAATTGAATTAAAATTTTCATTAAAATGTGAAACTTGATTAATCAAGCAATCTCAGAACAAAATAGTGAAAAATGCAGTCAAAAATACATTGAGCTTTTGAAATTCCAATGCTCATAACCCTGGTACAATATTAATTTGTACATACGAATAAATTTACATTTTGCGTTTTGTAATAAAAAAAATGAGATCTTTCGATCTGTCTTTGCCGTTTTCTTCTATCTGTTATAGTTTCGAAAATACTAGTATCGATTTTGAAAAAAATATAATGTCACATATTCTACATCAATTTAATTGATTTTTAATCAATTACATGATATAGTGTTGCATATAGGTTGTTTATAAAAATCTCAAAAATAATACTTAAGTGGACCATCCAAACAAAATTGTGTTACTTATATAGAAAAAGTTTTCAATATTTCTTAAATATACCATACATATAATTTTATTATTACTTTGCTACAGAGAAACAACTTGTAATATTTCTTATAATATGTCACATACAAACATATTTATTATTACTTTGATCATTATATGATGAAATATCAGAAAGACTTACCCAATATACTAACAACATAATGCCAGAAAATTAGTTCGGTTTTAGACACAAGCAGAGCACCGTAAACACTATAAACGAACTCACTTTAGATATCTGTTGGAACATTAATAAAAAATTAGCTGTAGGAGCCTGCCTATAAAAAGGCCGATCTTGAAAAGGCCTTCAACGGTGTTTGGATAGATGTATTGATATATAAATTATTAAAATTAGGATTCTCAAAACCTCTAATTAACATAATAGATAATTTAGTCAACAATAACAAATTTCATATAGCCAATTTTCCAGATATAAAAATAAAATTTTTTGCAATTAAAAACGGACTCCAACAGGGAACAGTTAATTCACCTATCCATTTCTCAATCTACTTGATAGAGCTGTTAGAGTTATTAGACAGAATAAAATGAATAAATTATACATTAGCTTTTGCAGACGACATAATTTTTTACTCAGCTTCTAACGCTGTAGAAATGGTACAAAATAAACTACAGAAAATGCTTAACATAACCGTTGATTACTGCAAAATATGGCTTTTAAAGATAAATCTTAATAAATACGTAACAAACATATTTTGAGACACATACAGTAATCTAAACTACAACATAAAAAAAACTGGACAAGCTTTACAATATAAAAACAGCAAATAACACAAAAATAAAAAAATAAAAAAAGTGTAAAGTATTCGGGAGTGCTTCTTCATCAAAAACTGAAATTTGCAAATCAAGTCAAAAACGCCGTCTTAAAAGGTAACAAAGCATTCATGGCCTCCAAAAAACTATTTTACAATTAAACTATACAAACAAGAATTAAAGTGATAGCCTCTCAAACACTAATAAGATCTACTTTAACGTACACAGCTCCTATCTGGTACAATATCAGTGGTAGCCTAATGGATCAATTACGCAAATTTTAAAGAATGTATTAGGGTTTGCATAAACAAATCCCGTAAACCTGAAACTGGATGTATCCATTATTATTCAAATAGATATAACTATAATGAATCTAAAATAAACAAAATTTCGTCCCTATATATTATTTCATTATATTAGACGGGCTAGGAATAAAAAAATATAATTTACTCCAGGCAATATTAACAGAGACTCAATGAAATACGACATGTGCATTCCTTTTAAAGATACATTTACAAAACGAGAGTTTTGGTGGCTAAACAACAGCTAGAATCTCTTATTGTCAAAAAAAAAACAAAGTCTAGTAAATAGTTTTTGTAGATTAAGTTAGATTAAGGTAAGTTAAGCTTTATATTCAAACATAATAATTAATTTGGTTTTTTCAATAATTTTTACCAAAAACTTGGAATAACACAATACATGAAATGTATAAATAACAATATTAATACCTTTTTTAAACTAAACTTAAGATGACAAATTAACAAACAAAGAGCAAACCGATCTTTACGATAAAAAGTAATCAAAACCAATTTTATAAAATTTTTTTGTAGGTTAAAGGCATTATAAATTGTGAACAAAATAAAAAATTTAATAAAAAAAGAAAAAAAATATAAGGAAGACTATAGAAAGATACTTAGATATGAAAAATACCAACACCTCTAGCTTAATTTTAACTTATGATCTTCGAAATGTCTTTCAATTACCTAAGGTCGAAATTTGTAATTTTTATTGTAAGAGGATATATTATTTAGTTTTCAATTTGACACTATAATTTGAATAAGAAAACACATTGTGCTCTTTGAACTCAGTTCATCAGAGTTGGAAGAGGAAACAACATTGTTAGTGCGTTGGAAAATATTTTAAGGAAGATTCTATAAGATAACCTGGATCTACATAAAACATAATTTTGTGGTCTGACAATTGTCTACCTACACATAAAACCCAAATTAATTCATTAATATTACTTAATTTCTTACAAAACAATTGTGGAGTAAAAGTCATAAAACACAATTATTCTGAAGTGAATCACTTGAATCTTCAAGAAGTAGACGGGTTCCATAGCGTAATTGAACAGCATTTTAAAGGATTAACATTTAAAGTCTAGTGTCATTGACTAGGCAACTTCTAAAGATTCAGCACCCAAATGTGAAACTAGAGATATTACAAATGCAACACAACGTTTTTAACGAATATGCTGCATCTGCAAAGCTTATCAATATTAAAATGCCATTTTTCAAAGCTAGATATATTAAATATGTAAACGGTAAAGAGCTTTTGAAATTTACTATAAGAACAGTTACTCTAATGATGAACTCTTAAAGTTTGCAATTCACAATTACAGACAAATCATTGCTAGAAGAGTCTCCATTATAGATGAGTTCAAAAACTTTCGTTGAATTTTTCCAATAAATAATTACCCTTCAATTTGTGGAAATACTATATCTGATATAAATCATAATGTTAAAATACATGGATCCAATTGTTGTAAGTAGTATATTATGAATCTGCTCTAACTTTCAAAATTATGTATTGAAATCACTAATAAAGAAACACAGACTCTACATAAAATGAATGCAGGAAAGACAACTAAAAATAAAAACTATTTAATTGTGGAAAGAATAAGGAAGCTCACAAATTCACAAAAGCGCACGGAACAATCCGTAGACTAAGCATACATTTCGCTACTAGAATTTCTCAATTGGAAGATGCAGTCTGGTGAGACTAAAAATTATGGATGTGAATGTTATGTTAAAGTTCAAATGATAAATAACCAGGATAGAAACTTTCGAACACAAAAATGTAAATGGAAAAATAATAAAATTAATAAAGCCATGAGCAAAGCATCTAAAATCTTAATAACAAAATTATTACAAATAGTACATTTAGTTATTAAGTCATTAGATATTCAGAAAATTAAAAGAACAAAATTATATCAAACTGTCAGAACTCGGAATATATCAATTATGAATATAGAAAGCGTTAGGTATACAAGCAAACACAAAATATGATTTTGAGTTAAATTTTTCATTTCAAAAAACGATTGTAGGTTTATAATAATTACTTTAATTCACATGTCAAGAAAGATGAAAATTTGAATTTGTACACTTCTTCAGTAGAAATTTACCAAGTGTGTAAGTTAGTCCATCTCAACAACAACAAAAAAATTAAAATATTTTTACTTAATAGCCTCTTCTAGATAATGTCCGATACAATGTGGAGATATTCCGACTTCTTAACAACCGTAATATTATAGGAAAACTCATAACAGTTACATCTTTTCGGAGAAATTAAAAAAAAATAAATAAAAATATGCAAAACCATGAACATTTTGTTTTACTTAGTTTTAATAGGCCGGATTGTGATCGGGCGAGAATGTGTTTCATTTGGGTTGGTGTCTTCAATTAAGTCTTCAAAAACAAAAGTCCCAAATTAAAATTCCCAAACAGAAAATCGCCAAACACAAAATCGCCAAAAATAAAAAAACACATAATTTGGGGATTTCGTATTTTAAGTTGATGAAAGAGTTAAGTTTCTTTAAAATCAATTTTACGTTCATTTTTATTCACCTTTTTGATATATAAAAAAATATTAATTACATAATGAAATATTGTAGGATATACACATTTCAAATATTCAAGTTTAGACGCTTTCTTACGACTAGCTTTAATTTTGTATAGCATTTTACATTTGCTTTTTTAATTGAGACACCTTCACCCGACCGAATTCGCTTCAAATTACTCTTAATTTCAATAATTTCTTTACCTAATATTTTGATCATTTCAAATACAATCCACAGTTTTTCTTTGCAACCAAAACTTTTAATCTACGATGCTTCTACGGAATTTTGGGTCCACGGAAAATCTTCTTCAGTGGAATTAAATACCGACCAAAATTCGGTTTTAAATTTCGTATTTACATTTCTATTTTCTGAATTTATATGCTTCCCCTATAAAATACCAACTCACAAAATCCAACCACTCAAAATCTGGATATTTCCTTTTTCTAGAAATAAAAAAATAATATTAAGGTAAAAGGAATATAAATCTGTTTTTGCATCCAATTATTCCAAATATTCTAGAAAAAGAATATGTCCCCTTTTTTGTATCCAACTCTAAAATCCCTCGTAATTAATTTATCCGAACTAAGTACATAATATGAAACAAATTATTCCTGCCTTTTATATATTTTTTTTGTCGGGAGCTGCCGCCACAAAATTTCCACTCCATGTTATTGAAACGTTGACCGGCAATACAAAAAAAATTTAAATATAATTCAATTTTTCACATTCCCTCGATTTACGTTACAAATTTGTAATTTTACTGACATTTTTTTTGGGGATATTTTTTTTTTTGGGATTTTGAGTATGTGGATTTTTTTTGGGTTTATTTTTCTGTCGAGAAATTTTTATTTTTGACCTGTTTTAAATTCTGGAATTCTGTATATTTTGGAATTTGGATTTTTGGGATTTAGAGTGACTTCTATTTGATAGTAAAGACGTCATGCACAATGCCAAACTACGATTTAAGAACTACACTAAAAAAACTTGCAGCATGTTTTTACGTCAAAAACAAAATAATTTTTCTTGTATTAGGTTTGTATTATTATTGATATTGCTAACAGTGGTGATCTAATCAAACTGAATATAATCTGAATTGATCTTACGACCCAACCCATAATTTCAGAACGAGTTATATTTACTGTATTTTAATGGGCATTACACTTAACATTGATTCAATATTCTGACCAGAATTGAAAATGATGTTAACCTCTCATAACCTCAAGGTTCTCCGTTACTATTTGATTTGACTAAAACCGAACCATTTATGTGTTCGTTAGATAATATCTCATTTTCGATTCCAAGAGAACCACAATTGCAAAGTTTACTAAATTATGAGTCAACTACAATATTTTTTTCAAGCGTACATCATAATGTATAATTTTTGACATTTCAGATATTTAAAATAATTTGATCAAAAATACATACGCAATAAAGTGATTCTCAAAACATCATTCTTAAACTATTAAAAAACAAAAACCAACGTTAACTATGTATGTATGCCAAAAAAGAAAAACACAAAAAAACAACAAAAAGTCTACAAGGACAAAAATAAAACAAATTTCAGTCTAAAATTGAATTTTGATAAAACAAAAAACAAAAATCCCCATAGAATATTATTACAATAAATTATCCTTTAAAAAGGATATAAATTATTAACAAAGAAAAATATAAGAAGAAAAGACTTCAAAATAAATAAAGTAAATTTTACTACAACAATAATCAAGTAAATTATCATCACCATTTTCATCATCATCATCATCATCATCAGCATCATTATCATCATCATAATAATAATAATAATAACAAAAAAAAAATTGAAATTTCAACAAAATACAATTTACAACATTGTTTTCCTTTGAGTTCATTGTATTAAAAACACAAAAATAAAACAAAAAATTCAATTGTCTTCATTCTCAAAATTTACCAACAAAAACAAAAAAAAAAAAAACTCCTTAAAAATTTCAGTTTTTGAAAGGTCAAGATGTCAAATTTAATTAAGGATAATTGAATTAAAACAAAAAAAAAAACAAAGAAATTTCCAATTGAATTGAAAGGATCAAAACACATCAAATAAGATAAGAGAATTTAAATGATAAGCCCACTATATATATGAAATAATAATTATGAATTTATTTATGAATTAATGTATATATGTATTTCTGAGTAAAACTAAAGATTAATAATCCTTTAGTAACACTAAAATAAATTGTTGATTTACAAATTAATTAATAAAATATTTTCTTTATAACCACCATCTTCATTATTATTCAATACCATAATTTTAATTTTATATCATACCAACATCCATTATTTTATCTATTTATGATGGTTTTAATACCATTTACCAATTTCAAGGACTCAAACTTTTTTATGTCATTTTTTTTGTTTTTTAATAACGCTTTTAATATAAAATTATATGTATAAAAAAAAAAACAAAAAATATTATGTTTACTAAAAGCAAACATTCTTTAAATAATAAAAGAAATGAACTAGAAAAAATCCTTGATTTTTCTTTTTAATTACTTTTTAAAATTCACCACAAACTCACCACAATTCTTTTGTATAATTCATAAAAACAAAATTGTTATTAAAAAAAAAAAAAAAATATCTGTATATAAAACGTTATAAAAAATATTAAAAAAAAGTAGTTGTTCAGATCAACCTTAAGTTAAATTTTTGTTTATATTAAAACCCTAGGCTAATTTCTTTTGTATATTCGCATTGTTTGGATTGGGGGAGTGAAATGTAAATAAATGTAATAACTACTATACTTATACAAATTGGTAAATAATTATTTACATTAAATATATTTTTCACTATATACTTAGTTGTGGTGTTGGTCTCCCCTTGCTTCATCAAAATATTTGTTGTGGATTTACTTCGAAATATTTTCTCTCTTAAATTAAAATATAAAAAAAATAATTTTTAAAAACCTGCTTTTTCTAAGGGTTACACAGTTTCGGTATCAACTTTAAATGCACAAAAAAGGAGAAAATAAATTAGGTAGTTCAAGGTCTATTAAAAAATGCTATGTGCGGAGTTCTAACATTTGATTTCTGGTGGGAAAAAGTAATGTTCGATAAAATGTTTGTACGAAAAAATTTAAAAGCAAATATATGAACTTGCCATGAATAAAAACAAGAAGCGTAAATTTAAACTGTGTGCTGATATTTTAAACAATTATCAGGATTATATAAATTATTGAAATTCCTATAAATTATTTCCTATTAATGTTATCCTACTAAATAATTTTTTCTCGTACTAAAAGTCCAAAAAATCAAATGCAATAATCCAAAAATAATATTAAAAAAAATTTGACTCAAAAGAGAATCGAATCGAACAAACACAAAATCTCTTATATTAATTTAATATCATCAACAAATTTATAAAGCACAACGATAATGTACATACATCTACATGATACATCAATATTATATTGTGTCAACTACTCTGTCAACTGTCAATAGATGTATAAGTAATAAGTATACAATATACATAATTTCAGAAGAGTTGCTTAGATTTATTCTAAACTAAAGTTTTCGTGTGTGTTGAAATAATTTAGAAGAGATTAATAATTAAAAATTAGCTATTTTTTTTTTGTTATTATATTATGTGTGTGTATATTATGTGTTGTTATTATATTATTTTAAAAAAATAATAATTTTACTCAAAGGAGAATCGAATAAACACATACCTTGTGGTATTAACATGACGCCTTAACCAACTGAGCTAACAACAGCTTAAAATTATTTCTCCAAAATACAAACATAAAATAAAAATTTATTTTGACCCCTACATTGCTCAATAAAATAAATATGCAATCTAAAGAAAAGCGAGTAAAAAAATCTATAATTATAATTGACAAGCATTTAAGGTCCTGCGCAGTAAACACCTTTTTATTTTATTTCGATTCTCCTACTCCTTAATGAACTTCTAATATATATAATATATAAGATTGTATATAAAACAAAAATGCGCACACAGTTGAAAATTTTTTAACGATATGATTTTATTATTCAGCGACTACATTACGCATAAGTGAGATCTTATGAAAATAATAAACAAAAGTAAACAAATCAGTTATTATAATTTATATTATATACTTTCAAATGAATCTATTTACATATGCCAAATAAAAACAAAAAAATAAATTCATTTCAAATAAAAAATATAAAAAAGCAAAAACAAAAAAAATCAGTTGAATTGTTCATATGACTAGCAAATTCATTTTTATATAGTAGATTTAGAGTATATATAATTATCCTTATTGAACTTCTAATATAATAGTTGTATATAAAACAATAATGCTCACACAGTTGAAAATTTTTTAATCATATGATTTTATTATTCACCAAATACATTATTCGTGGGTTCTTATTAAAATAAAAAACAAAAACAAACAAAAATATAAAAAGCCAAAAAAAAAATCATATGACGGGCAATTTCATCTTTACATAATAGAGTCAAAGTAGCTATCTATAATTATAATTGACAAGCATTTAAGGACCTGCGCAGTAGACACCTTTTCATTTTATATCTCTTCTCCAAAATGAACTCTTAATATAAAATAAGGAAGTTGTAAATAAAACAATAATGTGCACACAGTTGAAATTTTTTTAATCATATGGTTTTATTATTTACCAAATACATTAAGAAATAGGTAGAAATGAAACAGAAAATGAAAAGTAAGGTATTTATGGTTTTTAACGAAAACATACTAATTTCTAATGAGAAGTCTATATCGGTCCATGCAAATCCCTGTTCTTTTAAAAACTTTAAATTTGGCTTTAACTTGAGTTATAATTACTCAACACGGGCCCCTAGTAATCATTAAATTTACTTAGAAATTCATAGCTCACAGTTTTTCTTTTATGGCTGCTTTGTTAAAATGGGTTCAATATTTTTGAATTTGGTTTCAATATCATTGGATCTGGAATTGATGCTAGTTTCAAACTTAAGTTAAATATTAATTGATAACAAAAAACGCTGTACCATATCACTTCACACCTCTTCAAGCTCCACAATTGCGAAATACTTTCTAATAAAATCAACCCTTGAACACCACAGAATCTGACATGAAATTTTGCAGAACAACACATAAACAGCCATTGTTATATCAAACAAAAATTATATAAACAAAGGATCAAAAAGCTAAAAAATCTTGATATCGTAGTCAAGGTAAAGACTATCGAAATCTTATACTTATAGTTGGTAATGTTGGCATGTATATTACTATATAGGTTAATCAATTCCCTACTATAGTCTATATGAATTCGGAATAAGATTCAATTTACTACCAGTTTAGTTTGTCCGGTCTGGTCCGTCGATTAAATAAATAAATAGAAAATGTTGACGATATATTTAGTTTTTATAGTTAGTGTAAATATTAACCCTTTCCCGTCGTCTCCACTTTCCCGTTATCTAAAACGAATAATATTTTAAAGCCAAAGTAATGTTTGGCTAGATGAGCTAAAAGTCAAGTTTGGTTCTTTTAACCCTTGTAGGTTCCGATCTATGGACCGTCCTATAAATAGGCCAACCGGCAAATATGGGTGCATAATTTTAAAACAAAAAGTTTAAACAAATAAAAATTATTTTGGTTTATTATATTCAAATGACAAAAATAAATACAAATACTTTGAAACAAACTAACTAAATATTATAAATTAAATGCATAAAGAAAAATAAAACTATTTAAATTTTAGAAACTTTTTTAATTATTAAACATTATATTCCCGAAATGGAATAAAAATAATTAAAAATAAATAAGAAATTCAATTATATGATAAAAATTTAGTATACTTTGTAAAACATAATGTATAAGGTATTTGCGCAAGTGATGGAATAATGAGCGAAGCTGTTCTTTCATTTTGGGAAGAACGCGATTTGTTATTTCGGGGTCTACTGTTGAGGAAGGATTTCTTATTTTTTCTTTTAAAAAAATTCTTGCTTTTTGAAGATATTTACAAAATATAGAACAGTGATATAGCTGCGATGTGCTGAGATGATACGTCTGATGATACAAAGTATAAATTCCAAACGTTTACAACTGCTAAACCAATTAGGAAAATAAAAATTGCCCACTACAATCCTTACCTTTTAGTATGATTCTGTAATTATTGCTATTTTAATCAATTCTATCACCACTCATATCAGCGTTAAAATTTGCAAAATTCTCGTTTCTCTATTCTAACGTTTTTCTGAATGTATAGGACAAACTGTTAAATATGCTAAATATATCTTAGACACAATCACAAATATCTTTATCTTGAGTTAACAACAAAAATGAATTATTATTAGTATCTTCGATTTTATCATTTTCGTCCCAAATTTTCACTCTCAAAATTGCACTTTGAACATCTCTTGGTAATACGAAAATTCATATATCTCATATAAAATATTACAGATATATATAACCCTTACCAACCGATTTTACTTAGCATCATATTACTTACAAAAAATAACTAAAATTCATTTACTCTTTATTTTTAGCTCATCGTCTTTAATTCATCTACTTTTTATTTTTAGCTCACGTTTTCAAAGAGATTTTGATCATAAAATTTTTCACAGTTCGTCAATTTATGTAATTCTGGTGGGAAAATGTTTACGTTTATGACATTATGATCTTCAAAATTAAAATTCAAATTCAAAATTATTTTGAATTCCCAATAAAGCTTCAATAGCTACCTGAAGCTCCTTGAACTCACTTTTACCATTCAAATGCTTTGTCATAACTTGTGTCATAATTACGCTTTACATGTTCCAAAATAAAACTACAACGAAATAAAAATTCTTAGATACTTATGCCGGTTGGACTATATATAGGACACTAATTTTTAAATAAAAAAATAATTTATATTTTCAATTAAAATCAAATATTTAATAGTTGCTTCGAAGCTTCTTTAATGCTCAAACAAATAAATTTTGGTAGTTTGAATACAATTAAATATTTTTTAGTATTTATTTTTTAACATTTCATACACTCACCTCTACTATTTTTAACTTTTTGGAAAAATTACATTTTGAATTGAGTTTAAATGTTATTATTATAAACTGAAAAGTTGGTGTTACTAAAATTGAAAAATGTTACTTTATTTTTTAGCTTCAAAATAAGGTACTTTTGACCGAGCTAAGTTAATTTTAATGGAAGTTATATGTATTTGTATGAAACCGGCGGGAATGGGTTAATAGCTTTCTAGATTTCTTATATAATAGATTTGTCGCAGATTAACACACTTAAATTGTATTAAAACAACCTGAGTTTGTTTAGAGTAAATTACTCAGATTGGTGAAAATGCTAAACACTTCGTTCATATATTACTACCGTAATTATCTGGCACTGTCCCAGAAAAACTAGCGCTTCTAGGATATTTTTTTGTGTTATTTTTTTTGTTTTATTTATGCAGCCTAGTTTCAACAAAAAATGTAGAATTGTAATTAGAAGTATTTTTTGTCAACTAAATTACTGTTTGTTTTTACTTATTTTAGGTATAAGTAGTAAACATTTTCATTTCGATAACGTTTAATATTCCATTCTTATTTATTTTTTAATATAAAACTTATGCTAGATGTTATTAGTTAACATTTTTAATTTTATAACTTAATCAATTCTCATTGTTGTTCGAAAAAGACCAGAGTAAAATTTTATACACAGAACGATAACAAGTTTATACAAAAAGATTAAATAAAAAAAGGCAATAGACAAAGAAAAGCAGAAAATTGAAAAAACACAAGAAGATTAACTAATTAAAATGGCCAATAATAAAATACAATATAGAAATGACCGTATCTGCAACTAATGACTATGATAACGGAAAAATTGGTTTTAAACAACATTTTTGCTTTCACCTTAGTGAGCGAGATATATAAAATTGTCCGCTGAGCTATGGCGATCTCAAATAAACTCCAGGGTACATAATATACTGTCCCTTGACATTGTTAATCGTGATCCAGAACACAACTCTTACTGGAAATGGCAACTTCTTGATGTTAAAAGGTAGGACGGATATTCTAGGAGTTGAATGAAAACAACCCGAATCAGACAAAATTTTGTATCAACTTCTAATTTGTATGTTTTTGAGTGTGTACCTGACTACAAAATGTTCAAGTATATAATGGTATATAACATTTGGTTCAATTTGAATTTGAATTTGAAATTTGGAACAAGGTAATGGCGTGTATGTGTAGAACTAAATTATTTCAGAATAGTTTTTTGATAATAAAATATAAATCTTGGCATGAAGTCATTTATTTTGAACTCCCAATTGCCAATATTTTTTTGACGAATATTCTAAACGAAAATTCATATATCTCATATAAAATATTATAAATATAACCCTTACCAAACGATTTTACTTAGCATCATATTACTTACAAAAAATAACTAAAATTCAATTACTCTTTATTTTTAGCTCATCCCAGAAGTTTTTTTTGTTTTAAAATTGACAAACTTTTTTATTACTCGTAGTGTTTTTATTACTTTCATATATAGCTTTATAGACTGGGTCTGGTATTGCCAGTCTTGCAGAGACAATACAAAAAGGATAATGACTTAAAATTTGCAAAAAAAAAAACAAGAACAAATTGCATAGGATATTTTAGGATTATGGACTAAAATGGGCAATAACTTCATATTGTTATACTGTTTTGTATGTGGTTGAGTAATTGCAAAAATAAACAAATTTTTTGAGCTCATTCATTTTATTGTGGTTCATATAGCAATGACCACAATGTTTGTAATCCAAAAATATTTTAGATTACTAGAAATAGAAATATTAAATTATTCTGGAGAGTTTTTATATTTTGGAGTTTGATGGAAGTTTTTCAAAACTATTTATTTTTGAAATTATTAAATAGGAACCCTATAGGTCCCGAAAATCTACAATTAGCAAAATAATAATACTAGAATTGTATAATATAAGAACAAAATATATTCTAGAAAGGAAAACAATTTCTATATGTAAAGGACAATAAAAGCAATTTAAAAGGAAGAAAATACATTTTAGCCTGATACAAAAAAAAAAAAAAAGGAAAAAATAAAAACTAAATAAATTTGAATAATTAAATATTTCCAAAATGGAAAATTAAAAATTTCCTTTTTAATCTCAAAGGATTTTTTATTGTTTTGCAAACGGTATAGCCTTATAGGATACAATGAGGATGCTTTTATGACGACATTTGTTTGTAATTTATAAATTTTTGTATTTTATTATTTTATTTGTAATTTCGAAAATTAAGTTGGCCACTTCAGTTGTATTTTAACATGGTATTGTAATAATTATTTTTTCTTTTACAGTATTACAAGTCACAACTTTGTTTAATAAGTTTTAACAATGATACATTTTTCCCTCCCAGCTTAGTTTGCCATAAGCAATATCTCTTTAATTAAGTTCTGTTCTTTGAAATCGTATAACACTGCGCTAGACTGCTTAATAAAAATTATTAAATCTAATGTAAATAAGTAGACCGGATCTGATGGAATTATTACTATGGTTGTCAAAAGCATAATCACAGGTAGACAATATGGTTGCACCGGTCTGTCGGTGACATGATGACTTTGCTTTTGCGAAAATGCTCAATATCAACAATACATAATTCTGGTGAGGCTGGATATTATTGCTTTAGATATTTCGGAAGTTTTTGATCGAGTATGCCACGGAGCTTTATTAAGCAAATGTAAAGCTATTGGTCTAGGGCCTGTATTTTCTAAATGGATTGGAGGTTTCCTTTCGAATCGTTCGATTCGCGTCTTAGTAGACGGATTTACGAATGAAAAACTTAATATAAATGATGGTGTTCCACCCGGATCTGTTCTTTCACCGAGTCTCTTTTTGATTTTCCTCAACGATTTACTCCAAACAAACTTCAATGCAATTCACAGTTGGCTGATAGCAGTACTCTGGTGGTATCTTTCGATTTTCTCCGTAATTCTAATGCTACAACTACCAAATTTGGTAATAGAAAACAAATAATTGTTAACATGATTAGCTATGATCTGACTAAAACTGCTGACTGGGGCGAAAAAAATAGAGTTGAGTTTAACTCGTATAAAACTCAAATCTGTATTTTTTCACGGAAACTTCAATGATTTAAGCCTAATCTCTACTTCCAAGGCGTCAATTTACAAAACACTGATAGCCTAAATATGTATGTGCGTAGGTATGTGCGTAGATCAAAACATTATTTGGAACGACCATATTTTTGATAGTGCAAAAGGACCTGCGGAAGTGTTTAGGCTATTTAAGTCGATGTAAAGCTGTCCTTTCACCCTTGGAACTCCTTAATATCTTATACGTCGCAAGATGGAATATAATTCACACATTTGGGAGGGTTGCCTTACAGCCTTATAAGCTACTGTAACCGCGTTAAAAATCACACCATTCGTCAAATTGGCTAACTTCTCTTGGACATCAACGTATAGCCTTTTAAGAATTTTCTCTGTTTTATAGATAGTTCGTAGGTATGAACCCATGATAAGCCGAACAACTCAAAGCACTGCTCCTCCTCTTAAACAATTCCAACGTGAAACAAGAGGAGCCGTATATTCTCACCCCTTCACTGTGTAAATCCCAAGATGGTGACATGAAGTAGGTTTTGGAAGTTCTAAAAGAAAATATGAATACCTTTATTTTTCAACTTCATAATACTAATCTATCTCCCTTCTTTTCCTTTCTTTCTTTCTTTCAAGCCGCACGTATGTGCTAAAGGTATTTTCCTAACTGGCATTTCGGCTGTTTATATAAAAAAAAAATTACACCTATGATAGAGGATTGAATAAAAAATTTCAAAAAATTCTCTTTTAAATTTTTTTAATTCAAAATGTTTTGTTAAAAATAAATATTTGCTTAATTTCTTATCAAATGATGCAGACCGTGTAACCTGATCCATCCATATTTTATTTCAATAGCTCTACAAACAAAGTCATGTTTAGTTTCTCTTAATTGCCTCATTTGTTTACTAAATCTGGCATTCACTTTCCAGTTTCATCATCATCAATCCACCTCAGTATGAGTCAATCAGCATAGACCAGCTATGTCTATGCTTAAAGTTTATCAAGTTTTACATAAAGAATCGTTCGGGGAATTTAGCTCTTAGGTATGAATTTCAAATACCTCGCATATTGTAGTTTATCGAGTCTTATATTATACTCTAAGGAGTAATTAATTTAATGTTATAATAATTACTAACAAATATATATTTATACTTATTTATACCCTACTTACTACTTACAGTTTGCATGTATTTTTTCTTACTTTTTCAATTATTTTTTAAAGAGAGCATTTGCTCGTACAGAATGTATGTATGTATATAGAAAAACAAATAACAAAACTATGTATCTGGTTCAATTTATTTTCTTAACATTATTTTCTCACATTAACGGTATCTCACTAAACCTACTGGGACATGACATTTATTGCACAATCAATATATAGCAAGCTTTTATTTATAAATAAATGTTTGATATGCTCGTTCTAAGGACGAATTTGACAGTATAAGGCTATATTCAACTATAAACATTTTTTTGATAATTTTGAACAGCGTCCTGAAAACTTCGTTTCTTTTTTTTCATCCTTTATATTCAAACGAACAGCTTTTAATGTTCATATTACGTAGTTTTTCAACTAGACATGTAGTTTGGGAAAGAAGGTCAATGATTGATTTCAGAAAATTTTACCTTACAAATATATTCACCTTAAGGTATTACAATATTAGTCTTTGTAAATTTTTTGTAATGTTTCCCCAAGCCAAAATTAATGTTTATAAAACTGGACTTTAAATAAGAAACTATTAAAAATATTAACAAAAAATTTATGAGAATATTATTTGGTATTTTTTTTTTTTTAAACTCTCTAATAAAAATCTAAATTTAATTAAATTTTTTTTTTTATTTTCAATTGAAAAATAAAACATTGTTATCATCTTCCATGTACTTTAATCCTCTTAGAAGGAAACATTTTTCTGCACATTGTATTATATTACAAAACTCATTTATGCAACAAAATATAGTTTTATACTATAACTGTAAACTGTAATAAAATCTGAAAGGATCTCATCTATAAGATTTCCTCATTTTATTTAACAAAACAAAACTTTCACAGACATGACTTGAAATTAAGTTGCTGGCAACAACACTATTTTATAAAACAAACATAAATTTAAATTTTTTAATTTTATTTTGTAAAAATTTATAATAATTGGGTAGGTACCTACTGAACTAGATAAAAAAAAAGCTACTTACATTGTGTATATTTTACGGTTTGTTATTTGTAAGATTAATAGTTAGTAAATAATGTTCAGTGTAAAAAATAAGTAAGATTATAAATTTTGTAGCTTGTTATGTTCTGTATCTTTACTGAGCTAAATTAAAGAAAATAAAATTAGATCCAGGTACTTTTGAATTTACGAAGTATTTCTTAGTGCAATAAAATTGAAATGGACACTACAAGTTTTAATTCCATATACAGTAGCAAAGGTGATTAATTTTAATAAATTTTAATGAAAATTTCACATTGAATTCCGTCTTATGATGTTTGTATAAAAGTAGAACAGGGGTGTGATTCTGAAAGAGTGAAAAATGTAGTGCGAACTGAAATTGAAAATTCATCTTCCAATTTTGATTCAGCAACACTGTGTGAATGTTGAATTTTGACAGAACTGAAGTGCGTATAATATATTTTTTTACATTGATTTATTTAGTAGTGAGTTTTAATTTATTTATTCATATTTATTTAATTTTTGTATCAATTTATATGTGTATTAATACACATGATAAATTTACAGATCCATTTCCTTTAGGTATGTGGACCATAAACAGTTTAATTTTATTGTAACTACCCAAGGGTATTGGACCACGTTGAAAAAAATTGTACAACATTTTGATTTTATTCGGAGTCAAACCAGTAAGCTATCGGTTAGCAGAAGATGTTCTACTTACTGCGACACCCAGCATAAATGGAATTTTGATTAGCTTTAAAAATTATTGACATACTTAAATTACAATTGAGAATACATTCAGCATATAATTTTGTATTCATTCTTGCATTTATTACAATTTTTTTTTTTTTTTAATTATTATAGCCAAAACTTAGGTTTTGAACCTTTAAGTACTTGCGTACCGTTGACTATTTGAAAAAGGAAAGGATAGTTAGAGGAAAGGAAAGAAAATGGAAGAATAAAAGTTTTGTGGGAAAGAGCGAACAATGTTGTTAATATTCGTCTTAAACCTCTGTAAGTCATAAATAAAAAATCCTTCTCTCATTGGGAATGCTTCGATTGGGACGCGGTTCTACAATCGGGATGTTCTTACTATAAAAGAATTTCCTTGATGCCTCTCGTGTTGTGCGATTGAATTGCTTAAGAGGAGGAAGAAGTGATTTTAATTCCTCGGAACAAGTGCCAACACCAAGCAGATATCTATAAAATAGAGTAAGTGCTCCAACAATACGACGATGACCAAGTGGTATAAGGGAAGAGGTCACATTTATGTCGCCTATAAGACGAATGGCGCGGTTTTGAACTTTGTCCAAAAAATTTAAAGCAGTTTTTGGTGCACCTGCCCATAAATGTGAGTTATACTCGAGCTTGGGTCGTATATATGCTTTATAGATTTTTAAAAGGTCTCGAGATGAAAAATAAGTTTTGCACCGGCTCAAAAATCCTAAACATTTTGCGGCGCTTTTCGCAATATCGAAAATATGCTCATTCCAATGCATATTTTGATTCACTCGCATTCCGAGAATGTTCAGATCTTTGAGTCGCTGGATACCTTCATTTTGAAGCCGGAGAATTGGTTCGAATGTTGTTAGCTTGTTACTAACAAAACAGCTTTGAGTTTTTGAAGTGTTAAACTCGACTCTGTTAGCTTTACCCCAGTCGACAATTTTGGCAAGGTCGTGATTGAGCGCGCCGGCCATCATTGTTCTTTTAGAGGTGACTGCGGAAGCTGTAGCATTAGTTTGTTTTAGAAAATCATATGATGCTACTAAAGTGCTGTCCTCAGCAAAACTATGGATTGGATTGAAAGTTAATTTGAGAAGGTCATTAATGAAAATGAGAAATAGGGTGGGGGAAAGGACAGAGCCTTGTGGAACACCTGCATTGATTTGAAGTTGGTCGGAAAAAGAACCGTCAACTGAAACTATGATAGATCGATTTAAAAGAAAACTTTCAATCCATTTAGAAAAGGTTGAACCAAGGCCTATAGCGTTGCATTTTGCTATAAGAGCAGAATGCCAAACTCGATCAAAAGCCTTAGATATATCCAGAGCTACAACAGTAGCTTCACCAGATTGATGCAGGCTGGTGTTGAGCTTCTCGCAGAGGCATGTCATGAGATCACCGGTGGAACGTTGGGCTCGAAAGCCGTGTTGGCTATCATGAATTATACCTCTACTGTCAAGATATTTCTTCAGCTTATGATTAATTAAGATTTCCATCGTTTTGGAAATAATGGAAGTAATAGCTATGGGCCTTAGTTAAGATGAAAAGTGCACGGAGAAAATCTCACGTTTTCTGGATTCGACTTATTTGTAGAAGAAAGTAGGTTTACTTCAAATTGAACTTCAAGACTTTTCGATATTCTGAAAGTTTTCTCTGCACTAAGAAAAAATGTTATACCTAAGAAAATCGAGGCAACTGAAGCGATACTATCGTCATCGTCATTGCTTTTATACCCTTTTTGGGAAAATAGTATACCTGCACAAGGTAATTTTTTTGTTTCTTAATCAGTATCAGGCACAATTTTTATTCATACCAATTATGTTGGGTATTTACGATGGCCTTGAAGCCATCGGGTTTTCTTGTAAAGCTATTTTGGTTATTTTTAAATGTTTAAGTTATTATATTTGGAGATGCCGATTAAACCTTTTGAAATACCTGAGCCTGTACTAGATATTAGGCTTAGTATATTATTAGGCTTTCCACTTGTCAGAACACGAGCTTTTCATCCTGAGAGATGCGTGGAATCTATAGGTTCAATAAGTCTTATGTGTGAATCTAGAGAGAATATGTTGCAAAATATGTTAAAGAAGATTTTGTAAGTAAGCTTAAAAACGTTCCATGCTCCTTATAAACAATCAAAGAGTAAATTCATATTAATTTGATCTTAAAATAGTTGTGCTAATTGTGATTTGTAGATTGCGACATTAATGGTGAAAAATTAATTTAAAATGAATTGTTAGACAAAAATGAAAATATAAACTAACGGTTTTTCCCCAATAGGAATAAAAATACTGGCAACCAATCAATAAAATTTTACTCATGATGTTTTGAAAGAATCTAAAACACTGGCAAATTGCTATATACAAAATTAAAACAACAATTTGAAAGCTAAAAATTACTTTTACTCAAAATATTGAATAGTGACGATAGAATAGAAAGTAGTAACAATAGTAACGGGCAGAAAAACAATACATCTTGTAATTTCCCAAATATAAAGAAAAACCAATAACATTTTTTTTTCAGCGAGGTTATGAATTTTTCCCCTTCATGTTGACGTTTTCATAAAGTATTTATTTATTTTTATTTGGATCGGATTATAAGGCTAACAGGCATTAAAATCACTGCCTTTCAACTTTTATTAGATTGCTTGTTTTAGACCGTTCTTTTCCTTGCTTGTTTTAGACCGTTTGATTCTGCATGATTCAGTAATCAGATTCATAATCAGTAACTTTGATGTCTTGATTCTTGATTCAGGATTGGCAAAATTAGAAGAACTAAATATAAAAACAGTTTGCGACGTCATAGCTCGTAAGCCATAATAAATATTTTTAGGCATACCCATCGTCTGATTCTGAAACTGACATCAAAGCAATAATAGTGTTCATCAAGGACATAGACCTACAATTCTAAAATAATAAACGTGGAAGTACATTTAATCTTAAGAGGTCGCGTTTACATAAAAAACAATTTAAAATCAGATACGTTTTAAATTTTTAATAGGTGCAATAATTTTGGAAATGTAGGAAGTATTGTTGACCACGTTAATTTTGATTTCTATCTCTACTTTTCTCGAGAATACAGCAATATTCCTTGAATCGTTAGGTTTTCACAAGGTGGATGATAACATGTACATTGTTGTTATTCTACTTAGTTTACTTCCCGGTACATCCCACGTAACAATTTTATTGCTATAAAACTCTTCCGCACTCTTATAACACTATTATAAGCACTGTTACAGAAGTATTAGTGTTAATTTGAGTGCTCCGCAATTGTTGCGAAACATTGTAAATACTGCAAAAGAAATATCTTTGACATTCTTATTATAATAAAATACTTCGAACAAATTGAACGAACATTGCTCTTCAGAAGTAATCAATTTTTAAATAAATAAAAGAAAATATATTTGTTAATTAATGCATAACATCAAATTGGATATTTAAATAATTATTCTTTTAAGAATGCAAAATAAAGCTTTTGAGGGTCTGTTTTTTTTAAAAACATTTTTTTTTTAACCATGTTTGTAGAAAATAATGGCCGTCGCAAAATATTTACTATAAATATTTATTCAAAAGCTACAATAAATTTATTAGTAACATTATAGGGATACAGTAAAATACACTACTACTGTTATTCTAGCAATTTTATTCTTATAGTAACACCTTAACTTTTGTTATAGCATTACGCACTTTTAGACTTTGATGTAGCACTTGCTGAAAATCCCATTACAACAACTCCCAGAATTACTATAAGAGCATTCTTGTAGTAATATTAATCATATTATTCACATAAAATAATTATTATAACACTTTTAGTGCTTACCGGGAGTCATATAGGAGTCTTATAGCACTAATTTTGCTTTTATAACAATAAAATGTTACTTGAGTTTTTATTTAGATTAGCAGAAGGGCTTAGATGCTGGTATCCAGTATCGTTGAACTTGCCACATCATTGAATAGGACTTTTTTGTATGCTTATCCTACTTAGTGTAGTTCACAGTACTTATCATCTATCTAACATCGTCCAATTTGCCACATCATTGAATTGCATTTTTTTAAAGCTTCTATCAACCGCTTAGGCTATAGAGAAAACATATTAACAACATTTCATGTTGAGCCTTATCTTTGTGTCGAAGCTTAATTTCTGAATTTAATGTTACATATTTATATATATACTCTTGTTGACGATGTTTGGCAGTATTCGTGGTCAAAATGAAAGTAAATCATAATTTTTGCTTCAGGTACTTTTTTGTTTCATTAAATTTTCAATTCTAAAATTTGTTTTTAAGGTGAGGGAGGTTTCCTAAAATGATTTGTTGCGCAATTAGTTCATATTTTATCTATACTTAAAAACAAAAAACTTGACATTTGCTCTATAAAAGCTCCTTACAACTTATTTTCATTTTTTTAGCTTTTGAAATGCCTCTAAGCTCACATTTTTTTTTATAGATGACATTTGAAGAACTGTCCATTGTATTAGAATGTCAATTATATTAGGTAATATAGCTACATACTGAAATAAAATATATTCTAAAAATTTTTAATGATTAATGATCCGCAGTAACACAAATCTTCTAACAATATTGAAAGCCTAAACAAAAAAACGATTATGAAACACGTGTATAAACATTTTGTAAAATGAAATTTCAGGAAATTAATTTTTTTTTTTAGTATAATTTAATTTCAGAAATATAAAAAAAAAATAGAAAAATAAATAACAAAAACTTTAATAAAATCCCCTATGTATAGTATGTTTATAAGATGTCCTTAGGCGAATATATTTTTGAGTACAAGTAAAAAACAAATAATATAAGTTTGAGTAAATAAACAGAGCCTTTAAAAAAATTTATTTTGTAAGTAATTTGACTATTTTTTTTTCAAATAGATAAGAAAAAAAATTCTGTAAAATATATGTTACTTGTCAACTGTAGGATATCCATTCGGCATACCAAACGAAACTAAATACAAAAATAAATCAATTTATATTTTAAAATAAAACTGTTTTCAACATTTGTATATTTTATGTTTCAATAAATTGCGACATATTTGAATAATTTTATTCTATTTTTAATTGACATTCGTAATACTAAATTCGTACGACATTTTTTTTTGTAGGCTTAATTTGATTTTATTGAATCGTTCCAAGAAAAATAACAATAATTTTAAATTATCATTTCTTTTTGCTATTTTAACGATTACAAGATGTGTTAAAATCTTATTACTAATTTTATTTTCAATTTGGTCTGCCTCAGTGGACAGAACACTTTATTGATGTAGCTAAATTGAGTAATTTTGTTTTACTGTCTACTATTTGATGCTAGATTTGTTAAATTTCTTGCTAGCAGGTTTGGGTGGGCTACTATTCTTTTGGCGTAATTTTTTATTTCTCTTTTAATAACTTCTTCTACTTATAGGTTCATAACAAGTTTAGGTCGCTATGAAAGTTGCCATTTTTAATGTAACATGGCGCATTAGTAATCGTTTTCACTGTTTTCGACTGAAATCTTTGGATTATCATCAGATTACTTTTGGACATGTTTTTCCAGATTTGGCATCCGTAAAACTATATTGGCTTTATGATCATTTTGTAGATGAGGACTTTCAATTACAGACTCAACGATGATTTGCTCCCAATTAGCCGGTCTAGAGAGATCAGTTTTAGTTGAAGCTGCATTTTTTTTGTCTCTATGTGCTTCCTCTAGGTTAATCTAATATCGAAGTGAATTCAGTATTTCACTACATTGGATTGAGGTATTTCTATGCCGTTATTGAATTTTCACCTGTATTTCTCTGTTCAATGTTAATATAATGTTGATACTCTTATTTGCATTCACTTTAATTTTCCATTTCTCGAGCCAGTTTTCGATTTTTCCAAATGGGACTGTTACCGTTGAAATGTGAGTTTTGGACATTTGTCAGTACGCAATTTTCTCGTCTGCAAAAGTAGAAACGAATACTTGACTATTTCTGGGATTTCAGAAGTTAATATTAAGTACAAAATTGGTCCGAGTATGTTGCCTTGGGGTGTGCCAGCTCTAATTTGATGTTCTTTAGATATGATGAATGATGAATGATTTGTGTTTGACTTTTTTTCCCCGTTATTTTCACTTTTTTATAGATATTATACAACAAGGTGTTTCATAGCCTGATTGGCATTGTTGACTTGAAATGATTCATGATATAGATAAATCTCTAATAATTTGTAACCTTCAGGAGGTAGTTGATATTAGGAGGATATTAGGCTCTGTCGAAAGCCGAAGCGACGTCTAGAAATATGGCTGAGCAGTATTTTTTTTCCTCATACGCATGCTTGATTTCTGCTACTATGTACCGGTTCGATGGTGCTATGTTTTTCCTGGAAGCGAAACTTTTGAAGCGGTATGATCCCCTTATTTTTGATTTTAGGTGTTAATTTTTGAATAAAAATTTTTTTCAAAAATTTTGAAAATTGTAGATAACAGGCTGAGATAAGTTTTTATTAATCAATTTTATTTAGATTACAACTATACCTGGGTTTTTAATCATTATGATAGTGGATAGTTTCAAAGGAGATGGAAAATAACCCAAACGAAGAACTGCATTGAAAATATGGGAGTAAGGTGGATTATTGTTATTTCAGGTAATTCTTTGAACATTTTGATATTAATTTTATCATATCCTGGAGACTTGTTAGACTCTATATTTTTGTTTATTGTGTAAATCAATAGTTTTTTGTTAATTTTTATTGTTTTATAAATTATTGCTCGGGCAGGGAGTACTAATTGGGTATTGATGTCGTGATGAATGAATATACTTTCAAGATGATTGACGAATGCTTGTGCTTTGGCTCTATCGCTTTTAACCCAATCCTCATTAGTTAATCTGATTGGAGCTTCTTGTTATTGAGATCATACTAGTTTATGGGTGGCATTGCACAGAGAATAGGTTGTTCATTCGTAACATATACATTTTTTTTAAACTCATTTATTAGTATATAATAGGTTTTAAAGTCTTAAATCTATTTATCTGTCAATTACTTTAAAAAATAAAATTAAATATTTCTATTTGCTAAGGTACATTAAAAATTAATATAAAAAAATGGACATAATAAATTTATTTACAAAATTTAGACTACAAAATTCAAAAAAATAACATTATTGTGTTCAAATTCGGAATAAAAATAAAAATGTATCAATATTCAGTTTTAGATCAGATTAGATTATGTAATTTCGAGAGGGTATCTGTCCGCTATACCACCGCTGCAACAAATCGGCTTATTGTGTATTAGTATTAACATTCAGTATTGAAAATATAAAATTCATAATTCCCTATACGTACTTTAATAAGTTATTAAAATTTTTGTTAAATCCTTTCGCGACGACTGGTACACATTCGTACCAGCAAAACTCAAAAAGACTAGAAACATGAGATTGTCATTAACATTGGTTAAAATTGGCACCAATTCGTCTTTTAATATAATGTACATACGTTTGCAAATAAGCACAGCTATTTTTGAAAAAAAGGGGATTCCCCAAATAACAGAATTTGCTTGGTAAACGCGATAAGTTTCGCTCATTTGTAGTAAGAGTGTGAATAAAGCAAGTAATAAATTAAAGTTTTGTAATAAAAAGTTAGTGAATCCAAAATTATTTCAATATTTGTTAGCAAACTAGAATATTTTACAATATTTTTATGCAAATCTGTTACAGTAAGTATGAAAATTATTACATATAAAGTTGATTCTGCGAAGATTTTGGTAGAGGTACATATATGTACCATTAGTCTTTTATATTGGTACAAATATTTACCAACACCATTTTATACAGTATTTATTTTATTTTCAGTGCTAAAAAAAATATCAAAAAAATGAATCCAGAGGAGATAGAAGACTTCCTAAGAGAAGGCTATTCAAGTGACGATAGGCAATCATGTGTTGATTATTTTTCTTCTGGAAGCGACGAATTTTATTATCCGAATTTAGATGAAGAAAGTAAAAAATCTTCTGAATCTAAAGACTTTGATAAGGATATTTTCTGTGGCGAGCAGCAGATTTATTCAACCAAAGAGAATAACGATATTGCAGTTAATGATATTATATGGTCAAAGAATGATGACACATTTGTGCCTCAAAGAATTGTCAGTGCTGACCGAAATTGTTCAATCGCAGAAAACATAAATCTGTTTTGGATTTTTCTGCTTTGGAAATTTTACACAAATTGATGCCGCGTTCACTGATTATGTATACAGCGTAATGCACAAACTAACGAATAAATATGAATGAAAAAAAAAAAATCCAAAACAACGTAAATGTGTACAAACTAATGTTGGAGAAATTCAAGTGGTTATAGGATGCATGTTTATAATGTCCTACAACAAACTTCCGTCCATTGTTGCGATTTTAGCCGAAAGAAATCATCCTTCAAATAATTTGATGTGGAATTAACAAAAGAATTAATTCAGGAAGGTTTGAAGACAACAGCAGTTCGGAGATCGTCAAAACCGGGTCAAATACCAAATAAAACATTTAACTCGAAACATTTGCCAATAGAGTCAAACCAGACGAAGATGTACTAGTTGCGCTAAGAAAAATAAGCAAACTTGTACCAAGACAATATGCCAGGAATGGAATGTACTGCTATGCAAGTTTTGTTTGCACTATTATAAGTAGATTTTGTTTTGTTCCTTTTATTTTTCGATGAAGTTTTTGTTTTATTTTTATTGAAATAATAAATGAATTACTTTAAGTTAATTTTTTTTTTAATTTCATAAAAGACTGCTGGTACACATGATGTACCTCATATAAAGACGAATGGTACATATGTTTTACCAGTGTCCCCAGCCCAAGCTCTTGGTAATAACTGAGATCTATTGCCACATTTCACGTTCAGTGCACAGGTTTTAACAAATTTTACTTTAACTTGCTTATTCGAAAGCCGTCGTGAAAGCGTTAACCATCGAAATTATCTGCGTTTTGTACTTCAACTTGAACCAGTTAAGGGAAGAGGAAATAAAAAGAAAGAAAAATTATGATGAACAGAATAGTATAATATTTGGCTTAATTTGAACTTTTGCAATCCTACTTCATGACGGGCCCGTTCGATATACCACAACATTTGATTGATCATGACTGGTTCAACCCTGACCGAACTATGTTCTTTGAGCAATTAATTTAACCTACCCAAACCTTTTGTATATCACAATATCGAATATATTGTAAAAACCTTGAATATAAAATAATTTTCCATAACAATATTTTATTATAAACATATAGATAATATTATCATATTCTATCTCTTTCAGTTTTTTATTGTATTTACATAATTTATTTAATTCTATTACAATAAACGACAAATACAAAAGAATCCAATTTTTAGGAAAATTCTACAAAATAAAAAAAAAAAGGTAAAAATAAAATGTTCAAAACATTAGCATTGAAATTGGTATTTATTTGATATCCACATAACATCTACACCCAAAAACTCACACCATTACAATTTATTGTTCACAAGTGAAATGACAACTGTCATTGTTCTGTTAACAAAATTAGATATATTAAAAGTTTACGTGTGAATTCTGTTATTTGTTGATTCTTATACATTTTATAAAAATTTAATACTATATTATTCAATTCCTAAGATTCATAATAATAAATTCAGGAATAAAACTGGGATAAGGATAAAAAACAATTTTTCTTAATAATTTTTTTTGTTTAGAAATATTCATGACTACTACTTGCCAAATTACTTTGTAGCATTGAAAAGAAAAACATTGAGTCTAATGTTGTAAAAAAATAAAATAAATTATTTTGCATGTATTATGATAAATGAAAATGAAAATAAAATGTGAAGTATTAGCACTGGAACGAGTAAATATTGTTTCAGGATTCTAAAAAAAAAATGTTTTTATTTTTATTATTTTAAACAAAAAATATAATTTAAAAATTAAAAATACAATAATAACTTCAGATACTGAAGAGAAGCCAGTCGAGATAAATAAGATAGATAATAATGTATTTGAACAAAATATTGTAGAGGTACGTTGGAGTCATAAAAAGAGTGAATTATTCGTAGATAATAAACAATGCATAGTCATTTAATTTTTATACACATTTAAAGTATGACGATCTCATTGCTAAGTTATTAGCCTAAACATGGTAAAATAGCAGTTTTCATTAGAGGGGCTAATTTAATTTTGAACTTATACATTTTTTGCCCTTAGAAATATTGTCGTCGCACCGGCATATCTTAATAACATTTAGATAAGTACCTAAACCGACCTAAGGAAGATTTTTTACTTACTTTTTTTTTTAAATAAATTTACGGACAAGGAAAATTGTTTTTAGAAAAACAAAATTAATCGCATAGTGTTTTCGAACAACGAGCTCCACTCTTAGATTACAAAATATATTTTTGTCTCGGACTTAAGTTTTTATAGTTAAATTTTTCTGAAAGTAATTTAATCAATACTTGGATAATTAGTGAATTTAAAAAAGTTATTAATAATATTACAATTGAATAGATAACTTTGCCAATAAACACGAATCCAAAAATAGTAAGAATGGAAATTTGGCTTGGTAACAATATTGAATAGCAACACTTTGAATGAAATTTTCAGAGTTTGGATCAGAGTGGGGATACTATAGTTGATCAAAAGGGAAAATTCGTTTAACAGCAGCGTTAGTGAAACAAATGACATTTACTAAGATACAACTGATAAAACAATGTGTAGATGTAAACGTGATAATAAGATAATAAGACGTAGACGTGATGATAATAAGGGTTTGTGTTCCGGTATGTTCTAGTGAAATAGAATAAAACATGTTGCTGAAGAGGACAAATTAAATGACTGAAATAAGTCGATATTCCAAACATATAATTTATATAATATGATTTTGTTCCATATTAGATTAAATGTTTTTAGTTGAGGGTTGGTATTATAATTTAAGTTTTTTGGCTCACTGTAACACTGTTAACAATTCGCTTTTTATGTCTGGTTTTATTCGTTGGATCGTCTTTCGTCAAAATGGATTTTCATGAAATACTATAGAATTTTACTATAGTTTTACTATAGTTTCAGTATTGAGTATACATTGAGCCTTCTAATTGATTTTTCTTTATGTTTTTTTAATGCTGGTTTTTGCTGGATAATTTTTCAATATTTTGATCTTGTTATTATATTTGGCCAAAAGATTTTACATATTATTGCTTTTAGACATCTGTTTATAAATACCTGTATTTTGTTTATACCTGCAGTATCTATCAATGATGATTTCACTTTGTCGCTATGTTAAATAACATTTTATTCGGGGAGACAGGTTTCACCAAGTTGGAATTTTATTTTATTTTTATATCACACGTATTGAAACCATTATGAGTTATGAAATTATTCAGTCCAGTCTCCAGGTATTTTAAACCCTAAAATACCCAATAGTTTTTTTTTTGAAAACGAACCACTTCTTCAAATGTCAATAATATATTAATTTTGTAGATTGCTAGTTACTCCCTAAGATATAATTGAACTTAAGTTTGTCGGATATATAAATGAGGATAACAGTTTTGATAATTATATTTTTTTCTTCTACTTCTATTTCTACCTATGAAAATTACGCAAACAGTTGAACGTTTTGATCTTCAAGTCAAAAATTAGCAACTAATCTGGAAAATGGCTCACTACATTTGTCTGTCACTCAGGCACTACTTCTTCAATTGTTCTTGAACTAGTACAAAAATCTGTTGGTATAAGTGTTGAACCACCATTTTCTGGTTGACATGATAAAGTTTTAAAGAATATTTTTTATTATATAACTGTAAAAAAATATAAAATAATATAAGCCTGTTATTTTTGCTTATATTACTCAATCAGAACATCTGTCGAATTTTTACTTATTTTCGACTGTTGGATAATCAATTGGAGCAGTTCGTCATTCTTACCAATCTTCATTGTATGGCAAAAATAGATTGTGTTTCTGCTATTGATAACTTCGAGTAATTTTCTTTCATTCTGATAACCTTGAATTTCTGATTCTGTCTATGCAAGGCATTGTCAACGAATGTCGAAAACATTTTAAAAATTTCTAATTGATTCAATGTTTTAAGTTTTAAAGTCCAAGCAGTTCAAACTTGAACACCAAAAAATATACTAACCAAATATGGCATATGACATTGGGACACGTAAATGAATAAAATAACTTACATAATGAAATGCTTTTAGTAGTTCGGTAGGTGTAGCACCAGCTTTTCAACCGAATAGTCCCGGGTTCGATTTTCGATGAAGAAAAAAAAGAAAAAAAAATGCTTAATGGGTTTTTTGACCTTGTCCAGTAGCGGTTGGCATAATGATAAAAAATAGTTTTGAATAATATCACTACAAATAAAATGGAATAATGATGACGAAGTTACTCTACAATAGATAAAATTTTCTACGTAGATATATCATAAAGGTTCTAAAGAAAAGCTATTGTATGTAATTATGTATCTTGTATGCCTACACTGGTCACTGGTTATTGCTTACTGGTCATAACCACATGAATAAGCACATGCGTACACTAGCATTAAGTAGCGACTCAATCATTAGGCAATGTCTGGAAGAAGAAGAAACCTCCGCAAATGTCGTAGGAGAGTGCTTAGCTCTTCCACATAACCTCAAAAAACTTCCGTAGGATAAAACCCTCAAATCCATTGATCTTTATCAAAAAGGTCGACTAAGTTGAGGGGTGGAGAAAGGCATAAAAGGCTAAAAGCCGACTCTGACATATATTTGGGCCACTTCCGTAAGGAAACAAAAATTTATGTATCCCATATTTTTGTTTAAAAGCAGGTACTATTTTCCTTTCATAGACTTGGAATTACAGAAAAAATATATATATATATATATTATATCTAGGTATATCAAAGTTTTCATATCAAAGTCTCAAACCATTCCCTGTTTATATTTTCCAAACAAATTGATTCAATTAATCAAAATACATTTTCTTTCGAATATGTTTTCCACATAAGAACTAACAGATGACTTCACTTATGACACACACACTTTAAAAAATATCACGTCACATTCTATTTTAAAGAACTTAAAAAAGTTTACATTCCATATATGTGGAAATAAATCATAAATTCTGAAATTTTTACAATAATTGAATTAGAATTAATAATTCTCAATTGCTGGAAGGGATTTTCCTAATAATAATATTTTACATAATATTTTACAAGAAAAAAGAAAATATTTTTTAAAAATATCCTTCTAAGGAGAAGAGAAAAATTCCTATTTGAAATAAATGAACTGAAGCGTGAAAAAATCATATTTTGTAAATTCATCTTTGCATTATAAAATTATGAAATGCGACATTTTAAAACTTCTAAAAAGCTAAGAACATCCATATAAACATCCAAATTTTAACATTTTATATAACAACTAACTAAATGATTGTTTAGTCATCACTACTCATGGTATGTTCAGAACAAATTTATATTCTATTCCTGTGAGTACATGAGCTTACATGAAATTATCATCATACATTACAACATATTTCAAAAGATCCCATTTAACAGAATTTTTGTTTGTTAAGTAAGTGAAGTACAATTTATAGGTAGAACAAAGTATCTCAAGATTTGTTTAAAATCAAATTTTATAAATTTTATAAATAAATATAGGATAAGTTTTTCAAAAAATTGGCACTTTCAGTAATTTTTTATTCTAAAATGTTAGGGAAAATTGATTGGTTTTGAGTTACAGATGCTCTAAAGTCTAGAGGATATGTGACTATTTAACAACGATAATAATTATTAAATCAAACTACTAATCAAAAGTTAAATGATTTATTCTCTATTAAATAAATAATTCGGTAGATTTTAAATTTCGGGAAGGAATCTGTCTCTAATATCACCGCAGCTGCAAATGGGTTTGTTGTGATAAACCGTATATTTATTAGTTATTAAGATAACCAGTGTCATTACCAGAGTCATTATGGCTACCTGATCTTGTGATAATACTCGGGATATCCTTCAATGGTATGCTGAGTAGCTCCCGTGGTTAACGGAATGCTGTTCCGGCTAAGTCTGCTACGAGTGAGCCTTTCGTATTCACACAGCATATGTTCAATAGATTCTTCCTCTATTTGGCATATTTCGTATAAGTTTTTTCCGGTTAGACCCATTTCATAAACGTGCGTCTTTATTAGGTAGGGGTCTGCTATTATTCCTGCCAAGATACGTACCTGATTCTTATTGTCACCTAAAAGAGTTTTGGTTGTCTTGAGCGAGAGCTTGAATATGAGCATTTTTGCTTGATCATTCCTGAGAACGTTGGCCTAGAAATCCTCAGCTTCTTGATCTACGCATTTTCGCTGTGCTCAGGGAAATCCCACAGAACGGAATTGGCCCTATAAAGTTCGTATCCGATGCTTTTCTTGCTAGATAATCTGCACCTTCATTACCTGCCAGAATTGGCATACAAATTATTGTGACATTATTTGTTTTTTTTTCAGAGTTTTAAGTATTTCTAAACAAGCTCGAATCTCGATATAAAAAAATCTACCGGTCCTGATGGTATACCTGCAATTGTGCTGCGACACATTGCCTTCGCTATTTCTAAACCTCTGCGCAACTTATTCCATTTGTCCTTTTCGTCAGGAACTTACCCGTCCTATTGGAAAGTTTCCCAAGTTTATCCTATTCCTAAAAAAGGTGACAAAAGCAATCCTTCAAACTATAGGCCCATAGCTATTACTTCCATTATTTCAAAAACGATGGAAATCTTAATTAATCATAAGCTGAAGAAATATCTTGACAGTAGAGGTATAATTCATGATAGCCAATACGGCTTTCGAGCCCAACGTTCCACCGGTGATCTCATGACATGCCTCTGCGAGAAGCTCAACACCAGCCTGCATCAATCTGGTGAAGCTACTGTTGTAGCTCTGGATATATCTAAGGCTTTTGATCGAGTTTGTCATTCTGCTCTTATAGCAAAATGCAACGCTATAGGCCTTGGTTCAACCTTTTCTAAATGGATTGAAAGTTTTCTTTTAAATCGATCTATCATAGTTTCAGTTGACGGTTCTTTTTCCGACCAACTTTAAATCAATGCTGGTGTTCCACAAGGCTCTGTCCTTTCCCCCACCCTATTTCTCATTTTCATTAATGACCTTCTCAAATTAACTTTCAATCCAATCCATAGTTTTGCTGATGACAGCACTCTAGTAGCATCATATGATTTTCTAAAACAAACTAATGCTACAGCTTCCGCAGTCACCTCCAAAAGAACAATGATGGCCGGCGCGCTCAATCACGACCTTGCCAAAATTGTCGACTGGGGTAAAGCTAACAGAGTCGAGTTTAACACTTCAAAAACTCAAAGCTGTTTTGTTAGTAACAAGCTAACAACATTCGAACCAATTCTCCGGCTTCAAAATGAAGGTATCCAGCGACTCAAAGATCTGAACATTCTCGGAATGCGAGTGAATCAAAATATGCACTGGAATGAGCATATTTTCGATATTGCGAAAAGCGCCGCAAAATGTTTAGGATTTTTGAGCCGCTGCAAAACTTATTTTTCATCTCGAGACCTTTTAAAAATCTATAAAGCATATATACGACCCAAGCTCGAGTATAACTCACATTTATGGGCAGGTGCACCAAAAACCGCTTTAAATTTTTTGGACAAAGTTCAAAACCGCGCCATTCGTCTTATAGGCGACATAAATGTGACTTCATCCCTTATACCACTTGGTCATCGTCGTATTGTTGGAGCACTTACTCTATTTTATAGATATCTGCTTGGTGTTGGCACTTGTTCCGAGGAATTAAAATCACTTCTTCCTCCTCTTAAGCAATTCAATCGCACAACACGAGAGGCATCAAGTGCCCACCCTTTCACAGTGGAAATTCCGAGATGGTTTAAGTCCGGCTATGGAAATTCTTTTATAGTAAGAACATCCCGATTGTGGAACCGCGTCCCAATCGAAGCATTCCCAATGAGAGAAGGATTTTTTATTTATGACTTACAGAGGTTTAAGACGAATATTAACAACATTGTTCGCTCTTTCCCACAAAACTTTTCTTCTTCCTTTTTCTTTCCTTTCCTCTAACTATCCTTTCCTTTTTCAAATAGTCAACGGTACGCAAGTACTTAAAGGTTCAAAACCTAAGTTTTGGCTATAATATAAAAAAAAAAAAAAAAAAAAAAAAAAAGCCCATACTAACTTTGATGTGATGGTATTTGAATTTGAAAATTCTTCTCTGTCCGAGAGAATGTAGATTTTACGTCTTTTGTAGTTTCTTTTTAAATTCTCTCGCACACAGAGTTCTATAGCATGTAATTCGGCTTGGAAAACTGTGTTTGTAGAGTCTATTCTTGAATAAAAATGGACCTTAAGGGCTTTCCATATACTTCCAATCCAACTCCATTCATTTTCTTGGAGCCCTCAGTATACCATAATAATGATCCTTTGGCAGGTTTTCCACATTTCTCTGCTTGGCAAGATTATATTGAAAGATTTCTCAAAATTATTTCCTCGCAGGCAGTAGTCGAATAATGCTATCGAAAGCGTATCATCCTTCTGGAGTACACGAATTAGTTCTGGTTGTATCATCTTTTTAATTTGCAAATCATCACCAGTAATACATTTGTAGGTGTAAGCCATTGCTTCCTTTTGTATAAAGAGATGAAAATAATAAGAGAAAAAGCAGAGTCCCTGATGATGTGGTAGATGTTGTCAGTATAGCCAGTTATCATCAAACGAGTTGAATGCTGTAATTTATTGAGTTTGTTTTGAGCTATGATTTGTATAGCTATTTGCCATCAAACTGCGGATGCATAGGTTAAGGTGGGCCTCACTATTGCGGTTCATAACGATAATGCCATTTCGGGGTTTAGTCCCATTTACGACCACATAGACTTTTACAAGTAGAATAACTAAATGTAGAGTAATTTTTTAATTTTTTTGTAAAAATTATTTGGTAATTATAAACTGGTATGTTAGTAAAGAAGTCTTAGTTACGGAGAAGAGCTGATTTCTACATTAGTTGAAGTAGTAGTTGATCTTCCCTGTGATAGATGCTTCACCGAGCTAAATTTCAGATCTCATGTAGATAATATTGTCAGTAGAGCTAATTCAGCTCTTGGGTTTATCAAAAGATGGTCAAAAGAATTTTCCGACCCATATGTCACCAGAGCTTTATATTTGACTATGGTAAGACCATTACTCGAATACGCGTCTCAGGTATGGTCATCTTTTCATCAAGTTCACATAGACAGGATTGAATCTGTTCAACGTAGATTCGTTCGTTTCGCTCTTCGTGGTCTTTCATGGACAGATCCATATAACTTACCCCCTTACAGAGACCGCCTTAAACTTCTAGGTCTGCAAAGTCTCTTTAATCGTCGTGAAGTAGCTGATATTATATTTGTACACCAAATTCTCTCAGGTGCAGTTGACTCGGTTGGTATTTTAGAACACATTAACTTCAATATTAACTTTCGTTCTCTTAGGCATTCTGCCCTCTTTCGTTTAAAGTTTCATCGCACGGATTATGGAAAGAATGAGCCAATTACAAGAATGTTGCGTAACGTAAACAATAACTCTAATGTCTTCGATTTTCACATTAGTAAGTCCAAACTAAAGAATCTGCTTTATTCAAACAGGTAATAAGTTTTTGAAGGACATGTAATACATGTAGTATAGGTAGTTGTTCACGTTGAATCAGTAGTACTTCATACTTTTAACATGTATTCACATAAGTGTGAATAAATTATGTTAATTTTTGTTGATTTTTATTATTATTCTTTTTATTTTTGTGTCTTTGACTAATTGCGTTTTGCATGTGTTGTATTTTTATATAAGTATTTATTTTTATTATTTTTTCTTTTTTTTTTAAATTTCTTTAGTTTATAACTAAATAAATTGACTAATGCTTCTTCGGCATAATTTAAAATGGCGAAATTTTGATTTAGCCTATCTTGACATGTTGGAAGATAGTCTAAAACTATGATATAATATTTATTTTTTTTTGATTGGAGATTTTAAATTGCTTTTGACTTGTGAGCATATTGCTTATTGATTTTTGTTCTTTGATTTGCCTTGACATGTTGGAAGCCAAATCAAAGTTACTAGATTTTTAATTGTTTTTACCTTTTATGGATTTTATTTTTGTTTGTTTTTAGTATTCTATCAATTTATTACTAATTACTAATTTCCTTAATCGTGTTTACTAATTTTCCCCTTTTTTTTGTTTATTTTTTGTTTTGCATGCTTGTTTTAAGCATTTCCTGACCCAATTCTCTCCTTACTAACACATTCTTCATTAAGGGTTATCACGTGCTTGTATTCTTTTTGAATATAATTAAAATATAATATTAAAGTTTAATTAATGAAAGTCCATTGTGAGTATGCTCGTCACAGTATTACATACTGAATAACTTAATTTATTGGAATCTTTCTATGCTTTTAATACGAAGAGTTTTATTCTTCCAAGCACTGTGATGACCTTGTATACGACACTCCTAGTCATATGCTAAATGATAATCATAATGAGAATGGTGACTCCCCGCGTGCGCGGCACGGGAGGGGTAATTGGTCGTTGGGACATTATTATTACTATAAAATATGTAACTTTTCAAAGAAAAGTTTTTCATGTTTGTCTTCAACCTACCTAACAGGTATCATTTTATTTCACTCTTAATCCTTTTCCCGTACCTGAACCTACACGAATTTTTTGTAAAAAAATCCTTTTTTATAGTGTGTGGTCTAAATTAGAATATTTAAGATTTTAAAAAAAGTTTCTAGCTAATGACGTCATCGTGCTCTACCTAATGGTGTACAGATGAATATTTAATATTAATACACGTGATACACAACTGATCAAATAGAGACAGAAAATGTCACGAAGTATGAGATGATATTTAGTTTGATTACATATTCACAATTCGAATAACCTATTTGTTGCTGCTTGTTGTCGTCCTCTATTAACCATCACCCGTAACGATTGACACTACAGCCTATCAATATATATATGAGATCTGGATAAAAGTAATTTAAAAACTTTTGTTGTGTAACTGTTTTTGTCTAGAGGGTAGAGTCAGTCTATATGAGCTAAATTTCATTTGGCTCAAATCGATCAAAATGAAAACGTTTCTTGAAGAAGTTTATCAGTGAGCGGATCATCAAGTTAATCAGATCTCTTATTTTCCTATATCTTATTGTTGCCACGAACCCAACGTAGAGAAATCATAAACTGAACCTTTATGTTTTTAAATCCATTTCGATATTATTCTATCAGATTAGAATACATAGTACGCTAATCTAAAGATTTGAAGGCAACATAACTATCTGTGAAGGTGGGAATGTCTTTTGTTTCAGTTATCTGAATATAATTTAGGGTTTTGAGATCTTTTTTTTAGATTGCAAGTAATTAACAGACACCAGCATATTTAGTTAAGCAGTAAGACCTTGATATTTTTCAACGCTCAGATAAAAACACCTGCACCAATGCTGCATCGATCAATAAATATTACTTGATCATTTTTACTTTTCAAGAAACAGTGTTTCTAAACTGCATTAGCTACAGAATATATTATAAGGTTTATATTGAAGTCCAGTTTGAAAGTGACATAATCGGTGTGTATTATAGTAGTAGTTCGTTTGAAAGCTGTTTGAGAGTGTTTCATAGCTCCTAAATAACAACGAATGTCTACTTTCAAGAAAAAAGTTTTTTATCATTTCAATAACCTCTATCAACAAGTGGAAAAATGCCATTAAGTCAGGGACACTCAATTTGATCTGTACAAATATATATACCGGGTGTTCCAGAGCATGCGTATTAGCTTTTTAAGAAGAAGAAGGAGCCGTTATTTTAAAATTTAAAAAAAATTTATTAAACAAATTGAGGGTGCTCTATCGATTGGTGATATTTTCAACTTCTGTGAAGGAACCGAAAAGAATTATTAACACCAAAAATCGCCGAAATGGGCCGAAATCGAAATTTTCATTTGAGAAGGGGTACTTTTTTATGCAAATTTGGATTCTACGACAAAAAATAAGAAACTTAATAAACTTTTTCATAAATTTTAAAATAACGGCTACTTCTCCTCTTAAAAAACGGATACACATGCTCTGGAACACTGCTATTCAGCTATTTGAGTAAGCTAAATTTTGGTAAATAGTCGACGATTTTTGTAAAAAAAATTTCTAAAGTACAATTTTAACATTTTTTGACATTTTCTTATTATTTTTTTTTTTTTTTTTTTCATTAAGTAGAAAAAAGATATTTTATTAAAAAAAAATACAAGCTTAAAGTACTTCAAACCACTACTAATGTTTTTCGTAATTCGATAATATGACAGTTTTTAAAAATTTACTTTTTCTCCTTTTCCATATTTTCAAGAAATTTTTCCACTTGCATACTTTTTAAACTAAAATTTTCCTAGCCAAACAAAACTGTTTTTTTTTGCTCAGGGCTTTTTAGAATGTAATTCAAAAAAAGAATATTTTATAAAAAATTTATTTCAAATCTATTTTATTTTTTAGCATTCCATTTAACGGTATATTTAATGCCAAACAGTACCTACACACAAAATATTCCAATTTGCTACAAGTTACTGTTATTTACATGTCATTAAATTCTATTAAATTTTTGTAAATATAGACTATTTGTGCCTTAAAGTTATTTGCTTTAGTAACCGTAAATTTGTTAAAAATTTTCCCTGTTAGAAATTCTGTAGAAAAAATAAAAATCTTCCCTTCACTGATAAAAAAAAAGAATAGAAAAATTTAAAAAATTAGAAAAATTAGCATGACAATCTTTAATTTGAACCTTTAATCACAATCATGATTACGTTAAGCCAGATCTAAAAATAATCAGGAGATCTGAAAAAGAGAAAGAAACAAACGAAATAAAAATAGAAAAGAAGAAAATATTCTAAAAATATTTACAAATGATGTGTGAATCAAAAATATTAACACCAAAATAAATTTTATTTTCGAAATTCGAACACTAGAATAAATCAGTATAAATTTTCGCGTTGTAAATTAATTTGCTTCGAAAGAGAAATTTTCATTTTTTGTTTTTTTTTTTAGCTTCGCACATTATTTAACCGTAAGCAAATTTAGGGATATTCCTTGTCTTTTATATAGAATTTTAGGTGTTCAAAATCGAATTTAATTTTACACCGGTTACGGAAATTCGTTTGTAGATCCAACTTCATGAATATGGAATCATATACCCTCAGTTGTGTTTCCACATTCCATTTACAGAAATTTAAGAAAAATATTAATACTTTTATTTTACAACTTCCTACTTATCGATCTCATACCTTCCTTTTTGTCTAGTTTATTCTATACTATCCCAACCATACCGCTTGGTATAAGTATTAATATATCGTAACTTTTTGGTTTACTATAAAAAAAAAAATAATTATGACAATCGCAAGAGAATATTTTTTAAGTAACTTTGAATTTAATTCTCTTGCTCCAGCTTCCAATATAGAACTTATCAAGTTGTATTGTAAGATTTGTATAATAGTGATTTTCTATTGGAAAGGGGTCATATTTCGCCGCTTTATTTTTGTTTGGTTGATTTAATTTCAAACGTAAAATCTATTATTCTTCATATACGTTTATTGTAAAGCTGGTGTAATACACATTCAATTGAAGTTAATACAAATAAAATAGTCTGTGAGTTAAAATTTTAAGTATACCTTAATTTCAGTAAAGCAATATTAAAAAGGTTATCTAGATTCTAGATAATGATTACTGATTGATTACTTATTGATTAAACAGTATTTTTTTTTTGCATTTAAAATCCAATATGAAATGCGTAAAACAGAGATTTAAAATGCAATATGGTGAGCGTCCAGACGACAAACAATAAAAGTCATTGTAAAGAAAAATTATACGGTTTTTTTTTTTAAATTTTTTGGACTCAGAGCTAGAAGTAAAGAATTGCATATTAATGTATATATATATTTAGTATTTATATAAGTACAGTATGTATACAAAATATCAATATATTTCATTTTTTATAAATCAATATTTAGTTAATGAAAATTTAGGATGAACTGAACAACGGTGAATTTAGTTAGTGTTAAGAGAAGTTAACAGAAACACAAATTAAATTAGACTAGCTCTATTATATGACCATTGGTCTACCTCTAAACTTATTACAATCAAAATTGTGTTATAATAGGCAATTAGGTGCAATTTCAAAAATAAAAAACCACTTAATAAATGAAAAAATTGGGTCCGCAGAAATATCGAAAATGCAGTATTACAGATTTAACTACAATGTAGTATGTTCCATAACGTGCTATATACAACGTAATTAATGCTAAAATGCTTATATTAATGCTAAAATGCTTATAATTTTCTGATCATGTTTTTTGAAATGTTATATTCAATCAAAAACCCTTTCCTTCATACCTGCTAATCTCAAATATATATTTTCAAGAGAGTTTTATAACCTATATTTTGCCAAACTTGAAAAAATATCGAAATATTGTATCGAATAAACGGAGCTCGAATAAAGTCTGTCAGTTAATATTTTTTGCCAGAAAGCTACAAAACACCTGATACTTGTATCTAGATTATGACTTCTACCTATAGACTTCTACCTGTTTGCTATTGATTCCTTTCATTTATCTGTTATATATCTACTAGTGGCCCCTGTTGAGTAATTATATTTCAAGTTGAAGTCAAATTTAAAGCTTTTAAAAAAACAATAATTTACGTACTGACATAGACTTCGCACGATATAGCAGGAACCACTCGTGTTTAATAAAAAGTTTTGTGGTTAGTAAGTTTTATTTAGGACACATAAATACACGTCCCTCATATACTGCTTCGTTTCCGATATATTCCTTATAGTAAGTGGCATTTAGTGGATAAAATTACTAAAAATAAAAAATTTTGTCATTAAAGATGAAAAGGTGTCTACTGCGCAGGACCTTAAATGCTTGTCAATTATAATTATAGATAGCTACTTTGACTCTATTATGTAAAGATGAAATTGCCCGTCATATGATTTTTTTTTTGTTTTTGTATTTTTTTTTGTTTTTGGCTTTTTATATTTTTGTTTGTTTTTGTTTTTTATTTTAATAAGAACCCACGAATAATGTATTTGGTGAATAATAAAATCATATGATTAAAAAATTTTCAACTGTGTGAGCATTATTGTTTTATATACAACTATTATATTAGAAGTTCAATAAGGATAATTATATATACTCTAACTCTACTATATAAAAATAAATTTGCTCGTCATATGAACAATTCAACTGATTTGTTTTGTTTTTTCTTTTTTATATTTTTTATTTGAGATGAATTTGTTTTTTTGTTTTTTTTTGGCATATGTACATAAATTCAATTGCAAGTACATAATATAAAATATAATAACTGATTTGTTTACTTTTGTTTATTATTTTCATAATATCTCACTTATGCATAATGTATTTGGTGAATAATAAAATCATATGAGTACAAAATGTTCAACTGTGTGCGCATTTTTGTTTTATATACAATCTTATATAATATTATGTATATTAGAAGTTCATTAAGGAGTAGTAGAATCGAAATAAAATGAAAAGGTGTATACTGCGCAGGACCTTAAATGCTTGTCAATTATAATTATAGATGTCATCAGCGTATAACGTATATATTTGGTGCGATTTAAAATAAATAATTTTAACAGTTTCAAAACCAGAATGTGGACAGCAGATAATTTATGTATGCAGATGACGTTGTATATTTTTGTTACCACATACGAATTGAGGTTTAAATGATATATGTGCCAAAAACTGTATGACACTGGGAAAAGTGCATGCTCAAACAGAAGACTGTGTTAAAAAACTAATGAAAAACACAAAGATATAGAAACAGAACCTAGAACAGGAATATCATGACACTGTAACGGACATAATTTGAAAAAATCTGACAACAACATCACGAATCAATATTTCATATAGAATCCTCAGATTACACGTCGCCTAAAAAAATATAGCGAACAACTGTTTTAGCCGGAGCAGGTACTCAATAAAGAATGTGGTGGAGATATGAGTCGATGTATGAACTTTATTTAGAGCAGAACAATGATGGTAAATTTTTGATAACGAACATATTTTAAATACTGCTTGCATTTACACTTTTTGATTTCCCACCAATCATCTATAACTAAAATTTTTGATACGGTATTTAGTTATGACTGATTCTTTCTCTGGTAAATAAAATCGCATTACATCGCGTTACATATCGTGATATTCCTAATTGTAGAGACAGTTATTATGAAAAAAATTTAACTGAGAATTCTGGAAACTCGAAAAAGGAGTGGAAGTTAGTAAATGAAATTCTTAATAGAAATATTGCAAATAGTCATATTGTCATAAAAAATAGTAGTGAGCTTGTTTCTGATCCTTTAGATGTTGCTAATTTATTTAATAATTACTTTTCTACTATAACAAATTCACTATTAGATAATTCTCCTTATGTTGTGTCATCATGTAATTGTAGTAACTATATCGTTCCAGAATCATCTCAACAACAAAGTTTTTTCTTTCTTCCTTTTTCTTCGACAGAACTACACAAAATTATAATGTCTTTAAAATCTTCATCTTCTTCTTCCTTTGATAAAATTTCAAATAATATTCTAAAAAATGTTTCTTTTCAAATTGTTGATGTTCTATGTTATATTTTTAATTTCAGTATACAGAATGGTATTTTTCCACATGCTCTAAAAACAGCTGTTGTTATACCTTTGCATAAAAAAGGAGATACTTTATTATTCAACAATTATAGGCCTATTTCTTTATTATCAGTTTTTTCAAAAATTTTTGAAAAAGGCATTAAGTTTAGAATCATAAAATATTTGAATAACATCAACTTTTTCAGCGAATTTCAATATGGGTTTAGAAGTGGTAAATCAACTGAAGATGCCTTATTAAAATTATGTAGTGAGCTCTACAAGTCCTTAAATGATTCTGAAATTCCGGCTGCTTTATTTATAGATATCACAAAAGCTTTTGACATGGTGGACCATAACTTATTATTAAACAAATTGTTTAAAGCTGGATTTAGAGGTTTTATTTTGGATTGGTTTGGTTCATACCTTAAAGATCGGATGCAAATAGTAAAAATTTCAAATGTATACAGTTCCGAAAAATTGATAAATATCGGAGTTCCTCAAGGCTCTGTACTAGGTCCAATACTTTTTTTAATTTATGTCAATTCACTTTTTGCTCAAGCGTTTAAAGGAAAAATTACTGCTTTTGCTGATGATACAGCTCTATCCTATTCAAATGTAAATTATTTTAATACTTTTACTGATATAAATTTTGATTTGGATATATTAAGGCAATGGTTCAAAATGCATAAACTAATAATAAGTAACAAAACAAAATTTATGTTTTTTAATCTGTCAGGAAAAGTATGTGAAAGTATTTCTGTAAAATATCACTCTCCTAAGTGCTTAAAATTTAGTTTATGTAATTTATGTGTAAATGATGTGTCTGGTATTTTGTTTAATGAGAACCATAACTGCTCAGAAGATTGTTTCTATGTTGAACGTGTGGATAGCTTCAAATATTTAGGTATCTCGTTAGATGCTAGACTAAACTGGAAAGATCACACGTCTTATCTAAAAAGATACCTGAATAAAGCAGTTAGGCAACTGTATCATCTAAGTTTATATTGTCCTTTCTCTGTTTTAAAACTTTTTTACAATGGCTTGATTAAGTCTAAACTTCAATATGGTCTGTGTTGTTGGGGTGGTACCCATTATAATAAAATTGAGCCTTTGTTAATTAAACAAAAACATTGTGTACGTATTATTTGTAAGGTCAGTCGTAGAACTCCCAGTTTTTATTTTTTCAAAAATCTAAAAATTCTTCCATTAAGATATCTATACTATTTTAAGGTACTTAAACTATTTTTTTTAAAATCGGGCTATAATAATTCGAGATTGTTGGTGGATCACAATTTGCGTGTAAATAATAGAAATGTTGTAAATGTACCCAAAGTTAAAAAATCTCATTTTCGTCACTTTTTTACTGTAACTGCACCTCAGCTGTTTAATAAGTTACCTGAATCCTTTAGAACCGAAAGAATACAAATTAGATTTATAAAACAAATAAAATCCTGGCTCTTTTCATTTTCTCATGCACAAATTGAATCAATATTAATACCCATAATTTAAACTTACTTTTTATCTGTTTTCTTATTTCCTATTTTTTTATTTTATTTTTTTTTCTTTTTGTTATTTCTAATGGCTTTTATTCAGATCGTAATTCATTGTACTATCCTATATTTTATTTTATTTTTTATTAAAAACTTCAAATCTTTTTATATTTTACAATCAAATTAAATTCATTCTTCTACAATTAAATAAAACATTATATCAAATAATTCTACACTAATTTTATATTGTTTTTCCCCATTAATACTATTACACCTGTTATTTTAATAAAGTAAGACATTCGTCTCTTGCACTATGGCAATAGAATGTCTTTAGCTATTTCATTCAGAACTTGAAGCTTAAAATTGACTAATTAAAGTTATATTATGTACAAATTTTTTGAATTTTTTTATATTTTCTAATATGTATATATATTTGTAGTTTATAATAATTGTATTAATCTTTTACTATAATACATATATACTGTACATTTTTGAACAATTATTAATTCTTAATTCATAATTCAAATGTTTGTTTTTTTTTAATAGTATATAAATTAAATGTTATTTAGTATAAGTTAAAAATGTAATCTGAATTATTTTAAATACTAATTTTTAATTTGAATTATATAATAATTTGATTAAGGATACATCGTACAAAAAATGAGTTTAATTTGTATGTATTCAAAATTTGTTACTAGCTTTGTAATTCTGTTGAAATAAAGACTATTTTTATTATTATTATTTATTATTATTGTATATAGGCCACAACGTGCAAACGTGTGTACATAACGTGTAACATGCAATTCTCTATAATTCTTCTATAATCTTTTGATTTTGCGATATGTATCTTATCAAATCTATTTTATCATATATTAAAGTTGCCAATTTGTGTTTTTTTTTGTCAGTAGATAGTCCTTTTTGAACGAGCAAAAAATTTATACGCTGAAAATTAAATCATTCATTCACAAAACAAACTGAAATTGATGGAAGCCCTTCAATAATAATTTTTCGATTCGTTAGAAAGCCAAAAATTAAAATGAATTGAAATTTCATTCAACCACAATAATGTTATTTAATAGTATTTGTGTAAATTTAGAATATTTTTTTTTTTTAATAATATAGTTTTCTTGTTATTGCGGATGAATAAATAATTGATGTGAATAAAATAAAAAAATATTATGCAGGACGAATATGAAATGAATTTTTTTTTTTTGTTTATTACAATATTAATATTTAGATAGGCGCGTATCAGTATTTTTAGAAAACATTCTTTGATGGGTTCAATTATTCATTTAATAAATGAAAATTTATTAATGAAACATAGAAATGCTACATTTTCCAATTTGAAAATTTCGGAATAATTTTATAAGAACTAACTAACTTAATATAGAATTTCATTCACGAAATGAATATGTGTATTTAAGGAAGTTAAAGAATTTAATATGATAAAATGAAGATATGTATTTGCAATATTGAATTAATCAAAAATAAAATTATCTCAATCTATTTATTATAATATTATATTATAGTAAGGCTGCGACGATTCTATTGTAGATAATAAAGCGAATCCTGTTTTATTATTGTCAGTCATGATTGTAGTATTCAGCCGAAATATTCTATTTAATTATTAATATTTCTTCTTATTATAAGAAAATTAAAAAAAAAATCATTTTCTTTTTAACATTTTGCAAATGTAAAATTTATTCAGAGAAAGAAAATTAATTTTTTTTTTGCCAATTCTGATGATTTTAGAGAGTTTAAAATATGTTAATATTAGAAATTTTATTAATTTATTTAAATATTTCACATCAGTGTTGTAACAATATTTTTGTTGTGATTATTTGAAACAAACACACAAAAAAAAAACATATTTTTTTAACTAATAATATTAAGTAATTGGAGTAGCACAACAGTGTCTTTATTTCAAAAATATTAAAATAAAGGAGAAAAAATTAAGAACTGTTGAACCCAAGTCAATATAGTGGATAGTGCTTTTAAATTTTTTAAGCAAGAATTGAATTTTACATGACTCAATGTGCTTGATAAAGAAAAATGTTGATAAAAGCAAATTTCTTGCGGAAAATTTTTTTGAGTAAGGTACAAAAATTGGAACTATATCAAAAATCAAACGAAAAAACTTACGAATTTATATGAAAATAGAATCTAACACTTAATTTAATGTATTAAGTCCATGTTGTAATTGAAAAATAATCTATAGAATGTATAGATAAAATCTATAATTATAATTGACAAGCATTTAAGGACCTGCGATAATGCCTATAATAATGTATAGGTATGTATTGAGTTTTCTTATAAAACCATTTTGCTCTTCTGAGGGAGATGTTGTATCGGCGTATCACCTAATGGCCTTATCTCAATTATCCTTTTTGTACTTAAAATATAAATGCAGTATCAATTATTTTCGAGATACAGTGATTTGATAACAAGCTTGTGTTACATTGACTTCAGAAGATTGTTATTTCGTAAAGGAATATTTCTAGTTTTATACAAAAAACCGGTAAAAAAAAAACATTTTTTTTTTAATAAATGCTTATATCTTCTAACAGTAGCGTGCGGTGGGTTTTGTCATAAGGTGTGCAACAAAATTAAAAGACATGTATTCGGAAAACAAATATACATATAATTTAATTCACATATGGAATCGAGAAAAACATTAACTTGAAAACTAAAACATAAATAAAAACATAAAAAGCTTATATACTATAATATAATAACATAATTAAATATACTTAATTACGTATAAATAAGATCCCTCCGTCTATCTATCTTAATAACAAAATCATCAATTACATTTTCATAAAAATCTACCTTTGACTGCAAATAAATTAGCAGTTCTTTTTCAATTGCAATCAAAGATAAATTACTTAATCTATTTTACGCCATTGTATTACGAGAATACGATTTTATTCTTTTCAAAGCAAATTAATAGGCGAAAACAAATTAATGTGTAACAAGAATATTATATATTTTATATATTTATATTTTATAATATTAATTTATTATTCTAACTTTATTTTCTCGTCTTACTTATTTATTCACTTTTCATTGTCACATTTACTTTTTGTTTTTGTCTTGTATATCATTAGCTAATTCTATTTCACCACGTGCAATTTAGAGCCTACACACCCGAGTAGTATAAATTTTTTAACTTAACCTGAAACTTAAGTATAAAATAATAGAGACAGATTGATATCTAAATATATGAGTTAACGTGCACAAAATATACTGCACGCATATTAGAATTCACTTTTTCTTCCGCCTGAATATATGCACAAAAGTGGTTCTAAAACAAAATGAATAACAGTGCAAAAGAATATACTGCACGTAGTCATTAATTCCCCCATATTTTTTAGTTTTAATTTTTTTTTTTCGCGTTTACCTCAATATATGTAAAAAAAAAGTGGTGTAGAAAACATTTCAAATTTCAATCTAATAATTTTCAGTGAGGAAGACGATTTTAAGTTATGGTTTGATTTTTTTAAATTATTATTAATAAAATATGATTATTTACAGTATGAATTGATTATTTATAGGGTGTGCAGTGCACACCTTGCGCTCTATGACCGAACGCGACTGCTTCTAAACTATTAGATATAAAGCGTAGATATAAAGTGTGTATGTATGAGTTATAGAAAATAAAAAAAGACCTTTGCAACAGTATATAATTTATGTGTAAAATATTGAGGTATTAGGTTTTTAAAGAAAGAAAATAAAGATTGCATTTTTTTTCCAAAGTTTTCTACCTTGAGCTATAATATCTCCGCAACGGCAGCACCGATCATCATCAAATAAAAGCTGAAATGTGCTCCGCACCATTTACTTTCCAGAATATATAAGTGAACATATATATTTAACCGATCGACAGATATATCGGTCTTTATACAAAAACACCAAAATAACAAGGATACTTTCAAATGTCCTTTTCGTCCTTAAAGGATAAGATGCGCCACTAAAGATATATATTTTTGGAAAGCTAGCAATTCCAGCTATCATTGGCATATGGTCATTAGTTCCTACGCTGATACAACATCTTCCTCAAAATCCCCAATCACTTTCGAATTTTTTTATAAGCGGACACACGCAAGCTATTACTCATGCAATCTTGAACATTTTTTGAATTTCTTAACTGGGTTAACCCATTTTCTACCGACATTTTCCCAAAATGAAAGTATTTTAAGTTTGATAAATGTTCATAATGAATTTTTTTTGGTAAAAAAAAAAACGAATCCATTGAGAAAATTGAAGAAAAAGTTTTAGTTTAGCCGGTAGAGAACGTTCGGAAAACCGAACGTTGGCAACTATTTAGTGGTTTTTTTTTTTGTTTAAACATATAAAATAAGGCTGCATTTTTTGCAAGAAATACAAAAATAATATGTATTTATTGTCATTAAACTTAACCTTTAACTTAGGAGGTGAAATTTTGTAACACAGTACTGGACGTAATCTGTTTGGACAAATATAACACAATTTGTTTGATGTGGAAGTAGAGGGCAGCTGCGTTACAGGTGGTGGGAGAGAATCTGAACCCAATATTCTACGAATAATATCAGTTTATCAAATATATCAGTAATATATCAGTTTTCAATTATTTTGTTAAATATTTCTTAAATAGCCATAGCTAATGGATCAATTATTAATATCTGCGGTCTATTAAAAGTGTTATCAAATCGTAAACAAGAAAGTATAGTAAGAAATCGAAGCTCAGACATAACAGCTCTGAAAATATCTCTACCTGTTCCGCTGTTACAAATAGTAATTTTGTAAACTCTCAATTTGACTTGAAAACTAATGTATACATATTATAATATTCCTAGAAATGCTCTAAATTCGATTTTATCTAAATGTTTTGTTTCTACTTTTACTGTTAGAAAAAGGGTTAAAAGACTTGTATAAAACTTCAAAATGTATGATTTTAAAAAAAGATTATTTTTCTTATTTTAATATAGATGTGTAGTAAAATATTTTCTATTACTTTCTTACGTTAACTTAGACGTGGTAGTAAAAAAAATTTTCTAAGAAAAAATACCACAATTAATGACGACTGGTAATTTTTACACCTCTTACCAAATTTCTCTTCACGTGCATTACTCACAACATGACAAATATTACTGTGTATAAAAGTATAATATAACTAGAGGGTACTGAGAATATCACCTTGTGAGAGAGCAATGGACAGAAGTAATAAAGAGAAAAAAAAGACAGTGTAAAATTTACCACCACGTCCTAAGTTAAAGGTTAAAACTAAACACTTTTAAAAATTTGGAAAATTTATATGAAAATATGGAAAAATTAAAAGACAATTAGGAAAATATTGAAAAATTGACCACTTTGCATGTTGCTTTCATTATGTACACTTTAGAGAAACATTTAACATGAACGTGTATGAACATCTTTTACAACTGTAAGCTGTTGGTTTTCCACAATGGCCTTTTCACAAGAGCAACGACGTTCTATAGCATCTGAATGTTTTTCGATAATGTATTCATCAATAACTTTTAGTAAATGTTGTCGTATCACTTTCTGTACAAGTGCTATAACTTTCCAGTAATTTCCATTCTAAATGTTTTTTGTTGAATAGATTTTCATTTTTGTTACGATCAATAAAACAATGGAACTTCCAAGCATTTACAACAGCTGAATTCAAAACTGTCAACCATACAGAGGCCAGTAGCATTTTTTGGATCGTAAATTTATACGATAATTCTGCAGAACATTATCATATAGGTTTACACCACCCATTTCATAGGTATAATTACGAAAAAACCAATGGTTGTTTATGCTGAATATACTAGTTCGATTCTTTACTCCATCGTTTTACATTAGTCAACGGTTTTACTTGATCGTAATTTGTACATATGGTTACTTCTTTATTATCTTTCCAACGATAAAGTAATATTTTATTTCCCGATTCAAATTAATAATCATGTTCGTTACGTTTTAAAGATTTTCGTGTTTTTAATGGTGCATTATGGCATATGTTTGTTCGAACTGTGCATGTAGCAAAAAAATGCAAAAATTATCAAAATAAATTTTATGAGTTTCAGGAAATTTAACATTTTGAAGAAAACGCAACACCACATCTCAGCTCCTAATCAAATTTGTTCATTAAAATTGTCAGCAGCACGGAATATTCCTGTACATGGAACGGACACAAAAGCTTATAGCCAAATCTAATCGGTTTATTGCGTATGTACATTTTACAGCTGGGCCGCCCAAAGTATGGGACCATATGCTCATCAATACTCAATTGTTCAGAAAATACACCAAATTACATGAATTCAACAAAAATTGGACGAAGTGAATTAATAGTTTAAAAAAAAAAGCAAATATGTGAATGAAAACCAAATTTAATTGAATTACCTTAGCCATTTTATGTGTAGTATAGTAAATATCATATAGTAATATAAAATTGCGTGTGTACTCAAACTGATGTTCACGATGTCTTTTTTGGTCCATTTCAATGCTCCAAAAGAGCTCAGTATTTTATATTCAAAACGAGCTCGTTTTCTAGTTGATGAAACAGCTTCAGTAATATCTGTTCCTGATTACATTTCAGTGCCAATATCTTCTAATCTATCTTTTTTTTCTTTATTTGATTTACTTACCAACAAAAATAATAAAATTCTGTATATAACACCTTATTCTCGTTCAAAATACACAATTTTCGACATTGGCTAATGAACTTAAACATTAATATATTCACAAAAATTGGAATCATACTAGAGTTAATAATTGAAGACACGAGTGAATGAAGAAAATATCTGACACTATTTTGAAATTGGGTTTTTTTACATAACTCTAGGCTATATGACCTCCTCTATCAAATGCAATCATCAGAATAGCCAAATCTTCAATAGATTTTGAGATAATCAATGTATGAAGGGGTTATGTACTAAGCTTTATGAGTATTCAAATGGAAGAAGGTATTAATATTACTGCACCCCTTCATCCAGACGTATTGCAATTTTTTGCAAATTAGTTGAAGGAATGAAGGCGCTATGTACGGTACATAAACCCTTCTTCCACAAATCATATCACTTGACAAAAACTTGACTTAAAATGTATTTGAAATGTTTTTTTTTTATTTAGGTTTACATGCTTGGCAGTTAGTTTTAATAGTAATTGACATTCAATTCAGTGTTCAGTGTAGTGTAGGTGTATATTATATATTATAATAATAAAAAAATTATGTAAATGCCAAAAATTATTTAATATTTCAATGTATAGAGAAGAAATCCGTAGCTAGGAGAACGACTAATGTAATAAATCGCAAAAGTGCAACTTTTAAATACAGCGTAACAAAAAAAAAATGGTGTAATTGAAGAGGTGTGCAAGAAAGCTTTCGCTGTATTATACCAAATCAATAACAAAAAGGTTAACATTCTAAAAAAAAGAATAAATAATTATGCAACTGCACCACCTCCCAATAAAAGAGGAAGACATTCTGACACACCTCATAAAATCGATGAAGAAAATTTGTTATTGACCATATTAAACAATTTCCTGTGGAGGAGTCACATTATTTGCGTAACAAAAATCCGCATTAAATGTATCTCTCCCCTTTACTAAATCAAAGCAAAATGCATAACTATTATCTTGATGAATGTGTTAAAAAAAATTGGCGGGAAAATTTAAAGTGAAAAAATGGCACATGCAGTACCGGTGATGCTGGCAAATATAACGAGGAGCATTTACGAAATATTATTTCTCATGCATTTAAAGCAGTGCAACACGATAAAAATAAAACAAAACTATCAAACGATACTGTATTCATAACAATGGATTTACAGCAGACTATGCCTCTTCCAAAAATAACCACATCAAAAGTGTTTTATTTAAGGCAAATGTGGTTTTATAATTTTAGAATTCATATCATTACAAAAAAATTTTAAAAAGCTTGCTTTGCTTCTGGACAGAAAGTTCAGAAATATGTAGTTTCTTCTTAAAATACATTGAAACGGATGAAAAAATAAATGAAGGTAACCGATTAATAATTTGCTCTGATTCTTGTGGAGGGCAGAATAAAAATTTTGCAATGATCTCTCTGTGCCAATATTTGATTTTAAGTGGTTACTTTCGTAGCATCGATCATCAATTTCCGGAGCTTGGGCATTCCTACCTAGATTCGGACCAAGATTTTGGAAGAATAAAGAAGGTATTACGGAAGCATGACACTATATATCTGCCAGAACAGTACCGACAAATTATTCAGAATGTATCCAAAAATACTTCAATAATTGATATGGCTGAACATGTTAGAGATGTTGGAAATTTATGTAAAAATCTAAATCTAACGAACAGAAAAAAGATGAACTAAATGTATGCCTTAACACTCTGAACATATTCATATCGAAAGACTTCTTGGAAAGTCTGGATCTATTTCAGACGAAAAAAACAATAATCTTGATCAACAGTTTGTTTTTGTAAAAGAACTTTATTTCTATGAAAATATTTTAAAAATTAAAATTTGAATATCTAGTATTAAAATTTAACACTTATTTAGCTATATTTTTGAATTGAATATTAAAATTTTTGTTGCTTCTCATATTATCCCATTTAGGTATATGAAAAAGTAATTAATGTTAAAATAATGGAATAAAATAAAAAATTAAAATAAAGTTCTGATATTAAAATTTAAAAAATGTGATTAGTATTATACTATATAGATTTATTCAAATTAAAAAATTGTGATCAGCGTTAAACACACGTTAAGTAAAATGTGATTCGTACGAGGAAAAATGGTTCATTATATAATATATATTATTCTGCATTTATCTGGATGTTTGTAAGTTCGACGGAACGCTCTAACACATATACTAATTGCATATATATACAAATGCATATATATACAAATTGCTTTGGTGCTTTTTTTTAACCCCTGTCTACCATGCTGAACCTTTGCAGGAAAAATTGATTGCATGAACTATATTTTTTTAATTTAATGTTAGTCTTCTTCGCAAATAATAAGGAAAAATAAAAAATAATAATAATATAAATAAAACAAACAATTTTTTTGATTTATAATAATAAGGACTAATAGAAATTTAATCAATAGTTTAATATGGTATAATAACCAAAAAGCAAACAGCATTTTACACAAAAAAAAAACATAATTCACTCAAAGGTTATTCTTATTACTTAAAATTATACACAATAATATACATGTGTATCAGCATATTTGTATTGTATAATATTATACATTATACTACTTTAAGGCTTCTACCTTTTATTTTTGTCATTATTGTGTGCGTAACTCACTTCACTCAAAAAAAATTATTTTTGTTTTTTTTTTGTTTTTTTTTATTATTTGCTGTATCTGTATTCTGTATGTTCTGCATGCTCCATTCCAAAAATATTATTTTATTTTCAGTGTTAAGTGTTCACTGTTCACTTCACTGTTCAGGTTCACTGTTCAATCAATAGAACTTGATAGAAGTAGAGTAGGATAATTAACTCTACTTCTACGTCGGATAATAAAACATTGTTTTTTTTAAATTGAAAATTATTGATGAAAATGTTTTTGTATTTTTTGTAAATTTTACCAATTTAGATACAAAATTTTGAATATTTTTTTAAAAATAACACAATACCATAAATAAACTGTTATTTTATTCATATAGCAAAATAAGATCCCTATACATTATACAAAAGACAAAATTTATATGAAAATAAGATCCCATTTTTAAATTTGCTCTCCCAGAGGCCACAATAACGCTAATGCGGTATAATTTATACTAAATGAAACCCAACTAACGAATTATAACTAAATGGAAGTGAGTACGAGTATACCATACAAAAATACAAACATTTTATACAAATTTGTTGGTATGGTACTTCTTTTTCTGTAATATAAAAAAAAAAAAGATTAGTGTTAGGCCAATATAAACATAAATAAAAATAAATAAAAAGTGATATAAACATAAGTACTGTAATTTCGGAATAAAGAATCTAATGAAAGAAAAAAAGAAACTAGGATTTATTTTGCTTCCGTCATTTATGACGGGTTACAAAGCTAGTTTTGAAATATTAAAGAATAAAATTTAATTAAATTTTCATTTACTAAAAACTAATGATGATTATTGATTAATATTATTGTATTTTGTTAAAATATTACGTTATTTTGTATTTAGTAAAACCTTTCTTTCACATTTATATTGGTTTTTGTTTTTGGTTTATTTAACTGGATTAAGGAGCTATCTACGCACATTTCAACAAATAACACAAAAAATACAAGTTTCTTATTAATCAGCCTGTAATGAGTAAAAAGTACTACCGTTTTTGACAATTTTCGTATATTACGGCTTTAATAAAACTAGCCGAAAAAAAATTATATAAAAAAAACTTTGATTTCAATTTACTCGAAATTTTGATTTTGTTAGATAACCCCTTCATCTTCTCGTGTCTTCAATTGAAATGCAAATGAATGTTTTATAAATATACTATAAATATACAAATAAAGAAATAATTATTGATTCATTTGAATTCATTTATTTGACAATTTTTTTTTCTATATAATTCCAAGTCTATGGAATGAACACCGTAACTGCTTTTACACAGAGATTTGGCATAGATTTCGGATTATTTAAGTCACTAAATTTTTATGTTCATTTCATTTGTTCATATGTTTTGATTGACAAAATTTACTAAATTCTAAGTTTTGCATTAAAGCATAATCCTTCCTATTTTTCTTCACCACTTGATTATACTAGGTAACAAATATTCAAATATTGGCAAAGTGATTAACATTTTTTTTTTCTCTTTAATCTTAATTTCGTAACAGATTCACGTAACAAGTTAATAAATTCATTAAAAAAAATTTCTACAAAATGTCACTTAAGTTAATTTTAAGGATATTTTACCATTATAATTCAGGCTCGTGTTATAAAAAAAAAAACCGGAAAAAATAGATTTAAGAACATAAAATATTCTTCGTTAGTAGATTTTCTTGCACAGCATTTTAATATAAAAAAAATAATTTTTGATATTTTAAAACCAATTTTTTTTTTTGCGTAAAACCCAAAGAAAAAAATAATAACTAAATCTTTTATGTTGAAAACTTTCTTACATTGAAACTTTTCAAAAACTCATCAGTTACAATGCAAAACCCAATAACCTTAAAATCTCTTTAAAAAACAAAACTAACAAAAAAACAAAAAAAAAAAAAAAACAAGATTTTTGATAAACAAGTTGTTAGTGCAAGATTTTAATAAGCACATGTAACATATGCAATTACAATATAGTTATTTAATATCCTTAATCCTTGTTGTAAATTGGGACCGACCCATCATTTTCTCATATACAAATGAATATAAATTTTTCTTAAGGCGGTTTATTCTACTTTCACTGACATTACTACAAGTATACAAGTGAGTACCTATAATACACAAACAAATAAATTGAAAGAATATAAAGTTATTTGGTTTTCTTCAACATTATATAATACTATAAAACAAAAAAAAAAAATAAGAAAAACAAAAAAAAAATTTAAAAGCATTAAAAAAGAAAATCAGGACGAAAAAGGATTCAGAAAAGTTTTGTAATTTTGATATAAATTTAATGTAGAAAATTTTATGTAAATTTAAGCAATCATTTAAGAATTTAAGAATATTGAAAAATAAAGTATAGCTAAAATGTTAAAAGTTAAGTAATAGATTCGAAAAAAGTTTTCAAATAGAAATGTGTACATGGATGTATATGTGTCCTAGTACAATGTACAGGATTGTTTTGTATCATTAGATAGTCAATTGTGCACTGACTTATGAAGGAGTTCTAGGAAGGCATTGTAGATTTTAAAAATTCTAAATGATGTTATTATTTTATACTTATTAAGGTTCACAACGGATTGCGCACTAGGTAAGGCTTTTGATTTTCAACTACAGTTTTTTTATTGTTTTTTTTCTCTTAACTGTATTTATTGAATCTTTCTAAAAGAAAATGACAATAATTTCTAACAAATGTGACCTTAATGGTTTATTCAAATCATAATAATCTAAAAATGTTGGAAGGTCTAGTCCATTGATTTGATCCTTCATATTTGCTCGTTCATTCCAATGTTGTGCCTTATATTACTGTTACCGACTTTTTTTTTAACCTGCTGGTTATTGGAATGTTTCGTAGATCTCTCGCCAAAGGGTTAGAGTGCTGGATTATTCTGGTTGCATATCTTTTTTTGCATTTTTCAAGTTCTTCATTAACTAAAGGTATATTCAAATCATTATGTAGATTGATATTTCTAATGTACCAAGGGGCCTGATTTATGGTACATAAAATTTTTGATTGCATCCTTTGAATTGTTTCGATGTTACTATTAGAAGCATCAATACACTTCAACCACAGTGTCCCAGATTCGATTTGCGGTGAAAGGAAAATCTTGTATGGATTTTTTGACCTGTTTTAATAACACTTTGTAATTTATTTTTTTTATACATAGTCTAAACACTACGTGTGACCGATTGGTGTATTTGATTAGGGTAGGAAAGCAAAATTAGGAAAGGAAGACATTTACCAGTAAAGTTGTTAATAATAATCTTGAATTTATTTAAGTTATAAATTTAGCATTTATCATGTTTTGAGAACACATAAGATGGAATTTGGTTTCACATTCGGGATGTTGAGGTTATAAACGAATTTCAATAACTTGTCTTCGGCCATCTAGGAGTTTCTACGGTGTAGGGAGGAGCACATGCTGCGCTTCGTTTTTGCGATAAAATAAAATAATGTCAAAAAAAAATATGGAGTATATATTTTTTTGTAACTACAGAGCTTTTTAAGGTGGCTTGGTTCCTGGCAATAGTAATAGTTACCACATTTCATGAGTTGGTATGCCAGAAATATTAATTAATAAGTTAATATTCGAATAACACTACATACGAGGAATTTCTAAGGAAAATTGCGGTACCATACTTATTGTGAGAAAGATAAATTTTACCTAAGTGATTGGCTAGAAAACAAAGCTTTAAACCATATCAAAGAAAAAACTAAGTGCGCGATACGACAAATCTTTTCAAAGCTTATTTAAAGCTCATCCAAAATATTTCTGATATTATTTTAAGGTGGTTTCGATTGAAAGCTATTAGGTTACAATTTAAAATATCATTAAATTTTCTGTTAACAAAGGATGGGAAGGAATGGCAGCTAAAATTTTTATACGAAAAAGGAAAGAAATAAATGAAGTTACTAACACATTTTATTGTGGAGGAGAGTTATTTAAAGGGAAGAGTAAACTCTATACGAATATATTTTCAAAAACACATTGATAAGACTTGTAACTTCTTGATTTTGATCTTTATGGTTAAGGATTTTTTTTGTTTTTTTTTTATCTTTATTATTTCATTGTATGTAAAGCAATTATAATACTTAAGTTAAATTTGAACAAGATTACAATTTTAACATTTGATTTAATAAATATATTTTTCCTTTATGAACCAAAGAAAACCGACTATCTTATATATTAATACGCTTAAACGTCTGTTAAACTTTTCACAAAGCTTTTACAACACAAAGCTTTTTTCAACTAGATTAGACAACTTTATTAGAACTATTACGAATTACGATAGTGTGCAAAATTGAATTTAAAGACATAAACCACAAAACAATAAAACCAAAAACAAATTAAAATTAACCTAAAAACAATTCACCCATTGAGCAATAGCATTGATTATATCTGATTATATGAATTAATTAAAAAAAAAAAAAAACAAAGTAGCAAAGACAAAAACCGAATTATCAGAATATAATTATTATACTGATAAAATAGCTTTGTTAAAATATTACGATATTACGATATTACAGCAAAAAAACTTACCGGTAAAACAAATAGTAAATTTAGAAAATATATTTTTTTCCTTATGTTCAGAAATTCCAATAAGTGAAATTTATTTATTTTATTAATAAATAATTCAAAAGTATAAATTCAAATGCGCAGTAGCATTGAGTAAATATTATATTGTACATAGAGAATCATAAACCGAAATTTACGATCTGCTAAGATCAAGAAAAACAAAATATGTTATGACATTATTATCAAGTTCCAATTCAATACACGGCAAATTTAGAAAACATAAAAATTAAAAAAACTTTAAAAAGAAAAATCACAGACTACCCTTACCTACATCAGAGACCCTATCGGGATAACAATATAACAATAAAAACTGAAGAATAAGAGAAAAAGCATAATTACCTATTGGCTTTACCCCTAACTATAATAGTCATAAGGCGTCAATAAAAACTGAACAATAATAGAAAAAGCATAATTATTGGCTTTACTCCTAACTATAATAGTCATAAGGCGTCATATGATGTCATATGATACTTCGTTAAATGACCTATATGATTCGATATGATTTAACAAAGTCGTAACGAATCATAACCTTTACTATAATGGTCATACCTAATCATACCAAAACCTCAAAATCAAAATTTAAAAGAAATGAAATAAAAATTCTATAAATAAATGTTTTGTGTTTTTATTTTAAGTTTTGAAATAGTTAGGGCTATTATGATAATAAAAAAAAACACAAAAAACGAATCTATGTCTATTTTAATGTGTTTTTAATGTGGGTGTGGTATTTTTTTTTTAAATGCATTTAATTTCATATCTATACTGCCAGCGACATCTCTGTTCGTCACATTTTATTCAAATGTACGTCTCTATTAATAGTATTTGTTAGGGAGCGTTTAGACATCACATTTTGTTTCATGAAGGTTTTGTTTTACTTATTTTTATTACATTTACAAATTTTATTGCAATTACATCAAATTTTATTTCAAACATTTTAATTACATTTGTCAAAGATAAGCAAATACAGTTGCAAAGTATAATATATTTCTTCATGCAAAATCCACTTTCTAAACTTGCAAAATACGAAGATACGAATATGCGTTACGAGTACTAATAATAAATACTTATAAACAAATATAAATATACTGTGTAATTTCAGAACATTTGTGAAATATAAATATTTAAATAGTAAATCAATTATTCTAAGTATTTGTATTGATAAATAATAATAATATTTAATAGACATTTTTTGTATTTTTTAATGTATATCTTTCAATATATTGGCATAACACAATTAGAAGTTTCGCAAACCTTTTCTCGCAAAATTCACTTTTTCAACTTGCGAAACACAAAAATGCGTGTCGAGCACTATTATTTAAAAAAAAAAATAATGATATTCTATAACAAAGTCGGATGTCAAACTTTAATGAACATCATTTATACGTTATAAACAAAATTCAAAAACGTATAAACGCAGCCTTATATAAAAGTTTTCTTCAAAACTATTAGCGGTCAAAATTAATTTATAGTAAATAAATAAATACCTAAATAAAAATTTAAAAAAAAATAGTTATAGATAGATCAAACAATATTGTAAATTACTAGCTATTCCCAGCATAACATTCGCCGGTCTAGCATTAGCATTATAAATGAAACAATTTATTTTATTTATTGATTTTCTTTATTTTCTTAAAAAAATCAATGTTTTTCAATTTAACTTATTTATTATGTAATAAAAAAATATATAAAACATTGATTTTTTTTTAAGAAAATAAAGAAAATCAATAAATAAAATAAATTGTTTAATTTATAATGCTAATGCTAGACCGGCGAATGTTACGCCGGGAATAGCTACTTGATATGTATACATATAAAAAACGAATTTTTTTTTTTAATTTGATATTTAATTTTCATAAAAATTAGATGCACCAACATAATATTTATTATACAAAATAAAAAAAAAATTAAGAAAATCATTGATTTTTTATTAAGCAAAGAATCTCTTGAATTGATCCATACCAGTTTGATTTAAGTCCAAGTCGAGGGCAACTGATTTACAATGATCGTACCGTTTCTCGTACCGTTTCGTTTATGTTTTGTCAATTCATATTTTGCAACATCATATGTTGAAACTGTTGCAACTAATGCTAAATCAGCTAATGTCAAGTTATCGCCGGCTGCATAGGTTGTCCTTCTAAGAACGAATCTAAGAAATTCATAGAATATTCAATTTTTTTGAAATATTCTGGATTTACTGGTGCTTTAGCAAAAATTTATAGATAATAATAATCATGAATCTATATTTATGGCAAGAACAAGCGGAGCAAGATTCAGAGGCTGCCCTAGAAGCAGATCGATTATCATAGAAGAACATTTAAAAAGAATAAGGATTCGCAAAAAAAAGCAAACAATTGAAATGAATGGAGGTAAATCATTTTCGCCAGGTGAAGGGTAACTCACGGTTATAGTAACAATAATGATGATGAAACAGAATTTTAATTAAAATGTAGGGAGGAAGAATGGAATATTCTATTAAAAAAATGTGCGTTATTTTTTAATTTGATATTGGTTCAATATAAAATTTAATAATAGTTGCATTTTTTTAGCTGAGCAAACTACTCAGAAGCGCTTCTGAGCAGTTTGTAAATAAAACGAGAAAAGTTAGATTTTGAGCAAAACATAACCTCAGAATTTATACTGGTTTGACGTTTAATTTTTCATGTGTAAAAATAGTTTTTGTAAAAGTAATAAAAATAAACTGAGCGGTAATTACAAAAAAATTTACAAAATTTAATTCTTCTGTTGTTTAATGAAAAAATATTTTATTAATATTTGGAAGGATACGATGAAAGTAAGTTATTAAATATATAAATATAGAGTTGACTTAATTTATCAGATGAAAGCAACTTTGATGAATGTTCACTACTAAATTCTTCTTCATCTTCCTCATCATCTTCGTCTAATTCAATAATCGAAGAACTATGTAACAAAATACCAAAAATTTAAAATTATATAGAAGTTATTGAGAAGTACTCAAATAATCAGTTTAAACAACATTTTCGTTTGGCAACAAATGTAGTTAATAACCTGATATATATAAAAATATAACTATATGTATTTAAAATCTATAATTATAATTGACAAGCATTTAATGTCCTGCGCAGTAGACACCTTTTCATTTTATTTCGATTCTCCTACTCCGTAATGAATTTCTAATATAATATATAAGATGTATATATAAAACAAAAATGCGCACACAGTTGAAAATTTTGTACTCATATGATTTTATTACTCAGCAAATACATTGTGCATAAGTGAGATCTTATGAAAATAATAAACAAAAGCAAACAATTCAGTTATTATAATTTACATTATACACTTGCAAATGAATCTATGTACATATGCCAAAAAAAAACAAAAAGACAAATTCATCTGAAATAAAAAATATAAAAACAACAAAAAAACAAATCACTTGAATTCTTCATTTTTCTCTTTTTAAGTAACTGTTTCTAAATTTTGGTTATTTGTAGTAATAATATAGTTTTTATTAAAATTATGTATTATGTAGGTATATATATACATACCTCTTTAATGACAAAATTTTTTATTTTTAGTAATTTTATCCACTAAATGCCAATTACTATAGGGAATATATCGGAAACGAAGCAGTAAATTTGGGACGTTTATTTATGTGTCCTAAATAAAACTTACTAACCACAAAACTTTTTATTAAACACGAGTGGTTTCTGCTATATCGTGCGTAGTCTATGTCAGTACGTAAATTATTGTTTTTTTTAAAATTTTAAATTTGACTTCAACTTGAAATATAATTACTCAACAGGGGCCACTAGTATTTATTATAATAATTAGGAAAATATTTTAGAATTTTATTAGCAACAAAAATTATCGACATAACCTTCAAAACTGAATGACCATCTATAATTTTTTTATTTTACTCAATTTTTGACATAAAATTAATAAAATCTTGTATAGTACAAAACTTTACCGCTAGAATATTTTAAAATCTTTGGTGGTGAAGTTGAATTTTAAAATACAAATTCAACTGTACAGAGCTCTGCAAATACAAAGCTTGCATAGTTGTGATCAATTTTATGCAAGTTTGAGTAGTTTGTTCAACGAAAAAAAATTCTACTAATATATTGCTTTAGAGCCGATCCAACAAACTTAGAATAATGATTGAAGACACTTTGGTAACAATCTTAAATAAACTTGTAAAATGTTTAATCTCTTACAACTCTTCAATAAATTCAAATAGACTAACATTCCATTTTATTTCATTTTTCATTTTAATTCCAGCTATGACTCAGTGTACGATTAATAACTTAATTGAAAACACCCTGTATATAATAAATTATATTCAAATATATTCAATCATAGTGGTTTACATTCATGAACTTGACTGTATTCTCATGTCATCCAAGTGAACAAAATAAAGAAAAAAATTCAAACAAAAATTTTAGAATTTTCACATTTTCTTGAAGGCGTTCACAAGGTTAAGCCTTATGTCATTACCTTTATTGTAGATTAAGTATGAATTTATTTTTTAAATAAATATTTATTTTATTTATTTATTTTTTGAATTTTTCAGGAAAAAGATTAATTCTAGAAGAACCGGAAGCCGTTTTAATCTCTTGTCCTACTTAGTAATCTAGTTCTGGTAATTTTTTTAAGCTCATCTACCCTTCTGTCATCAGTATAGAACCAATTCAGAATAGAACAACTAAGGATTATATTTTATTTTATTTGGGTGGGAAATAATATTTTTTATATTAGGAATAATTATGATGTATTGAAAAATGTCCCACAAAGGAAAGATCAAAATCTAAAAATTCTTCCATTAAGACATTTATATATAGAAATGTTGTAATTGTACCCAAAGTTAAAAAATCTCATTTTCGTTTTTCATTTCAGCTGTTTAATAAGTTGTCTGAATCCTTTAGAACCAAGAGAATACAAATTAGATTTATAAAACAAATAAAATACTGGCTCTTTTCATATTTCTTATTTTTTTGTTTAATTTTTTTGTTATTTGTAATGGCTTTTATTCAGATCGTAATTCATTCTACTATCCTATGTTTTATTTTATTTTTATTAAAAACTTCAAATCTTTTTATATTTTATAATTAAATTAAATTAATTCTTCCAATTAAATAAAACATTATATCAAATAATTCTACACTAATTTTTTTATATTGTTTTTCCCAATTAATACTATTACACCTGTTATTTTAATAAAGTAAGACATTCGTCTCTGGCACTATGGCAATAGAATGTCTTTAACTATTTCATTCAGAACTTGAAGCTTAAAAGTGACTATTTAAGGATATATTATGTGCAATTTTTTTTTTTTTTTGTTGATATTATATATATATTGTTCTGCATTTATCTGGATGTTTGTAAGTTCGACGGAACGCTCCAACACATATACAAATTGCATATGTATACAAATGCATATATATACAAATTGCTTTGGTGCTTTTTTTTAACCCCTGTCTACCATGCTGAACCTTTGCAGGAAAAATTGATTGCATGAACTATATTTTTTTAATTTAATGTTAGTCTTCTTCGCAAATAATAAGGAAAAATAAAAATAATAATAATAATATAAATAAAATAATGAAAAAAAAATTTTTTTTTAGAAATATTTGCCTTCAATTTAAGCGTACTAAAACTACAAAAATAAACTTTAGAAACGCAGCTTAATATAATGTTTTCATAGCAAGTTATAATTGTAATTACGGAAAAAGCAAATTAGTTATTAGTGGTGGATAACTGATAGGTTCAAATTTCGTTTTCTTCCATAAATAATGTTTGCATTTTATTTTCAATTAAACTAAGCCATATGATTATGTAGGTATGTAACAAATGCAAGCCCTATATGACACATGTACGTACATTTACATATACTTAGTGAGAGAAAGAGAAATAATAAAAGAAAGAAATTAATAAAAGAAACTAAATTAAAAACACAAAAAAAATATAATGAAAATGATGATTGAAAATAATTGAAATTGAATAATAATAGAAAATGATTGAAATATAATGATTTGTATTGCACACATTTATTTTGTATTCCGTTTTTGTTGTTTTTTTGCTTCTTTACACCATAGAAATGTCAATAAATATAGTGAATTTAAAGAGAAACCAAATTTTAACTTTATCAAATATCCATATTCCATTATTAGTACACACACATATGTAAATTTCACCTTAGTTGAATGCAAAGAATATATATAATCTATATTAACAAGAATACGCACTCCCATTTTACGACAACCTATTTTTTAAGAAATATCAAACCGAGCAAAATATCATTAGTTAAAAGAGGTAAACTTTACATTTACTTATTGTATACCAAATTTATTATGAGAGAGAAAAGGTACAAAACAGATGTTTGCCTTTTGCTTTATACTGTAAAATAATTTTGCGTTCTCATTATTCTCCTTTGGATTTGTTTACGTTTCCTCCCATTATTTATATGAGGCAGGGTGGCAAAAAATGTTAGTTCTAATTTAGTTTGTTCCCTTATATGAGGATTAATTCTGATCTTTTATTATTTTAATATTTTCGTTTTAAACATTATTATTTTCGTATATACCTATTAAAAATATTAAATTATAATTAATAATATAAAATATTATTAATATTTTTGTCAGTAATAATTTGGAGTTACAAACATTATTATTTTTTATAAATTATATTAGTAAACCTATACTTTTTCTTTTTCTTACACGTAAAATTCTTATTATCGTCTATTTCTGACAATGTTTATCAAATTTTCATATGAATTTGTGTGCAAACAAATGAATACATACATGAGTTCTTACTCTTTTTATGGATATACTTTGGTTAAATGGTTATTGAAATGGATATTTTGTTGAATTGAAGCAAATTGAAACAAACATATAAAGTCCAAGGCAAGTTAATTAAGGCAAATCTAATAAAACAAACATTTTTTTTGATTTATAATAATAAGGACTAATAGAAATTTAATCAATAGTTTAATATGGTATAATAACCAAAAGGCAACAGCATTTAACACAAAAAAAAAACATAATTCACTCAAAGGTTATTCTTATTTCTTAAAATTATACATAATAATATACATGTGTATCAGCATATTTGTATTGTATAATATTATACATTATACTACTTTATTGCTTCTACCTTTTATTTTTGCCACTATTGTGTGCGTAACTCACTTCACTCAAAAAAAATTATTTTTGTTTTTTTTTTTGTTTTTTTTTGTTTTTTTTTATTATTTGCTGTATCTGTATTCTGTATGTTCTATATGCTCCATTCCAAAAATATTATTTTATTTTCAGTGTTAAGTGTTCACTTTTCACTTCACTGTTCCGGTTCACTGTTCAATCAATAGAACTTGATAGAAGTAGAGTAGGATAATTAACTCTACTTCTACGCCGGATAATAAAACATTGTTTTTTTTTAAATTGAAAATTATTGATGAAAATGTTTTTGTATTTTTTGTAAATTTTACCAATTTAGATACAAAATTTTGAATATTTTTTTAAAAATAACACAATACCATAATAACAGTTTATTCATATAGCAAAATAAGATCCCTATACATTATACAAAAGACAAAATTTATATGAAAATAAGATCCCATTTTTAAATTTGCTCTCCCAGAGGCCACAATAACGCTAATACGGTATAATTTATACTAAATGGAACTCAATTAACGAATTATAACTAAATGGAAGTGAGTACGAGTATACCATACAAAAATACAAACATTTGATACAAATTTGTTGGTATGGTACTTCTTTTTCTGTTATATAAAAAAAATAAAGATTAGTGTTAGGCCAATATAAACATAAATAAAAATAAATAAAAAGTGATATAATCATAAGTACTGTAATTTCGGAATAAAGAATCTAATGAAAGAAAAAAAGAAACTAGGATTTATTTTGCTTCCGTCATTTATGACGGGTTACAAAGCTAGTTTTCTAATATCTATGTATATAAATTTGTAGTTTATAATAATTGCACTAATCTTCTACTATATATATGTATTATACATTATTGTGAACAATTATTAATTCCTAATTCATAATTCAAATGTTTGTTTTTGTTTTTGTAAAAGTATATAAATTAAATATTATTTAGTATAAGTTAAAAATGTAATCTGAATTATTTTAAATACTAATTTTTAATTTGAATTAATTATTAATTTGATTAAGGATACATCTTTCAAAAAAATGAATTTAATTTGTATGTATTCAAAATTTGTTACTAGCTTTGTAATTCTGTTGAAATAAAGACTATTTTTATTATTATAGATCTTCACCAAATATTCTTATTCTAATTTTCAAAACCAGCTTGAATATTTTCTTTATTTGATGATAATTGGTTTTTTTTTTTTTTTATTTTTATTTATTATTATTATTTTATTTTTATTTCATTGTTTAATTAAAATATAATAACTGTTCTATAGACAAGCGGTTTTTAATATAAAAAAATTTTTTTTAATTTAAATGATTTAAGAGAATAAATAAAAAAAATGCCAATTAACATAATTTATAAATTAAACAATTAACAAAATTAACAAAATTAACAAAATTTAAGTAAGTAATTATTTTAATATAATCATAAGAACAAAAGAAAAAAAGAAACTTATAAAATTGTATTCAAAAATAAAGTTAGAGAGTAAAATATCAATTAAACTTATAATTATATATTAAGAATTATAAAATAACGAAAAGAAAAGTGTTCTACAAAAGCAAAATATTATATACTAAATTAAGCAAACAATAAAAATAAAAGCTAAAAACACTCTATGCAAAAAGCATACAGTAGCGAGTGTAGTTACAAAAAAAAATATTTGACCAAAATAAAAATAGAAATATAATAACGAATAAAAACCGATAATAAGAGCTTATTGCCCTATTAAAAAAAAACTAAAAATAAAAACCAATATCTTATAAAAAAAAAAACAATTTAGTTTAATTAAATACAAAAAATTTACGTAACTATGCGTACTAAGTCATTTACTTGATCATGATTGAAATTAAAAAGCCAGAGTTTAACCAAACTGAGTAATTTAGAACCATAACAATTGTCAGTTAAAGGTGGAGGTAATAAATTATAAAGCCGAGGTGCAATTGCTAAAAATGAGCGTAAAAAATGATGTACATTATGAGGGGGTATGATAGCTAATCTTCTGTTGTTGATTCTCAGATTATATATTTCAGAATACCTACTTCGTAAGTAACCACTCTATTAAAGAATACTTTGAGGACTCGGAAGTAAAAAAGATGCTTCAGAGGTAAAATATTCAAACATTGAAATAAAGGGAAGCTGCTTTCCCTACGATGTTTTTTTAAAATTAGTCTGATAACACACTTTTGTTGTATTAACAAAGGTTTAAGATAATTATTAAAAGTACCACCCCAATTAACAATTCCATATTGTAATTTAGAATTAAATAAACCATAGTATACAGACGTAAGCAGTTTAGAAGAACAGAACTGCTTAAGGTGATAAAACTGTCTAACAACTAAATGAAAATACTTACTCAAAAATCGTGTATGAATTGACCAATCTAACTTAGAATCTATTGTAACACCTAAATATTTGAAGGAATCCACACAATCAACTTTAAAACAACCTGCGGAACAGTTATACATTTCGTTAAAATTACAAAATTTCTGAGTAAGAAGAGAATTATTATGAGGAAGAGGAAATCTTCTACATTTAGCACAGTGATACAAAATATTATCACACGTGGGAATAGAGTTACCTAAACTGAAAAACATAATTTTAGTTTTATCACTTAATAATAATTTGTGATGGCAAAACCAGCGACGTAATAAGTCCAAGTCATAATTAATATTACACACATTTTCAAAAAATTACTTATTATTGTAGGATAGACCAACATCATCAGCAAAGGCAGTTGAACAACCCTTAAATTTTTGAAGAAGAACAGAATTAAAGAAGATTAAAAACAATGTAGGACCCAGAACAGATCCTTGAGGTACACCCAAAGAAATATTTTTAAGATCACTGATGGTGTCATCAATTTTAACTTTCTGAGTTCGACACGTTAAATACGAAGAAAGTAAATCAAAGAAATTACCCCGGAAGCCAGCTTTATACAATTTGCCTAATAGGATTTTATGATCCACAGTATCAAATGCTTTTTTAATATCAATAAATAACGCAGCACTTTTTAGTTTATTATTAAGAGTTTCATAAATATGCGAACAAAAAGTCAGAAGTGCATCTTCAGTAGATCTGCCACTACGAAAACCAAATTGCTTACAATTTATTTTTACCAAGGTATACATTTTGTTTCTAGAAATTATTATATAATTTACTGTAATTGCTTATTATTTATTTAGTATTTATATGTTTTGATATTTTTCATTGTCTGATATATTGTCCTACTACTCTGTTGCAAAAGAGTTGGCCATATGCCTTGTTTGTGTTTTAAATCCGATTCAGTACTGACATAATGATTTCTAATTTTTTTATCTCATTTTGTTCATCTCATACTCAAGAGATCCGATATAAAATCATATCTTTTATAGATAGTCATTATCAACACAAAATTTTTTATTGTGATTATAAGTTTAGAGTTGGGCCAACTTTTTTGCAATAAAGTAGTAGTATTTCTATCTTGCTCTCTCTGCATGATTTTTTTTTTTTTTTTTAAATAGGAAGTATGGTCTAAGTCGGGAAATGTAGTTCTACATGCTCATAAAACCCTCGTATTTTATTTTTCTTTGTTAGGCAATATCAAAGCATGTATTTTTTTTTATATTATAATTCCAAGTCTATGGGAATGAACACCCTAACTGCTTTTATACAGAAATTTGGAATATACAGTTACATGCAATAGCTTTTGTTTAGCAGTTTTATAGTATATTTTCTAATTATTACTAATACGGAAAACAGTTTTAGCCCCAAAAAGTACCCAATAAAGAATATGGCCACAATTGAAATTTTTGCCACAGATAGGAGATGATGGAAAGATTTTATTTCCACCCTCGGATGGGGTTACAGGACAGTGATGATAATCCCCAGCCCTTTCTTTTCTTTGCTTAATTTTTTTTTATTTTGTTTTTACGGTGAACTAGGAAAAGTTTTGAGAAAATCACGATGAGTGATATAGCTTGACATCGCTTGTGAGTTTCTTACCCTATAAGTCTAAAGCCACTACACTTACAAAAATAAATATTTTTGCTTTTGACTGTTTCACTATATTTGTTTTACATTTAATAATGAGATGTATCCCCTAATTTGTGAAAATTTTGCAGAACATAATTCATATAGGATGAAATTTATCACAATGGCTAGTAATATTAAAAACAATTTCATTCGAAATTAAAAAAAAACATTTGATTTAAACTTCTCATAAATATTATTTTTTAAATGAAAAGTTCAGAAAAAAGTTTGCTTTCATTGTTTTATATTAGAGTGGGTTCGGAAAAAGTTAACAGTAGTTGTTGTTTTCCACAGAGGAGAAAATGCTCCAGTCAAGACAAGTCAAGTCTTTGATTATTATTGATTATTGTATAAATAGAGTAAAAATTGTTTAACAAATTCAGTTAATTTTGGTCATTAAAGATGACCACTACATCAAAATTATAAGTAGTTTTATTATTTAATTATTGTACATGACAGGCCTTTGTGGCCAAGTCTTTTTAAATAATATCTTTCTAAGAGCGGACTCAAGGCCTATTAATTTGGCAACTCTTGCCTGACGTGACTGTAGGTGACATATAAAACCCACAACAAGACTGTAGGTGACATATAAAACATATGGTGTGTGTGTGAATAATAAACTTTAAAAAATTACTTTGATATTACTTTTGAACTAAAATTCGCGCCAAAGTTAATATCAGATAGCTAATCAGTAAAAGAATCAATTTGAAAATAATACTATGGGTTTATATGTATTTTAGTACTGCAAAAGACTGATTTTGTTACAATATTTTATTTACATGTAAATGTTGCGTTTTGATTCAACTGAAAATTGCAAATTCACTAGTTTTGATTCAACCATCGATTTTCAAATTCGTTGTTCTAAGTGAAAAATTGATTTTGAAACAACTTTAATAATAAATAAGATTAAAGTTCAGTCAAAAGAATGTAATCCAATCATTAGTTAAATTTTTTAAAAAATGCAAATATATCGGTTTTGATTCTACTACACTCAATTATTAATTTACAGAGTGTTTCATTTATTATTAAAATAATTGTATTAACTTTGTGGTATGCTACTTAACACCAATATTGTATTTTTTCACAAAAACTTTTTCAGATCTTCAATTTTTGTTGCACTTCATTGGGTTAATTTCAAGTTCAGTAGAGGTCTTAAAATGTATCAGTAAATTTTTTTGTTCACTTAATTCTGACTTTTAAACCGCTTCGAAAGACTATAAAACAACATTGAGAAAACAGTGATAGTTATGAACGTGGACACAATTACAACTGAAGGGGGTAGCTGCAGATAAGAGACGATGGAAGGATTTTATTTCCGTCCTATACCACACGGGTGGGTTTACAGGACAGTGATCAGAACTTTAGAAATCAATTATTTTAGTTGTCTGAACAAACTTTCATTGTTTCATTTTTGACATTACCAACATCAAAAGCAAAAGACATAGTTTAAAATCTTTTTTTTGCATAACTTGTGGGATAAATGCAAAAAAAAACATAATTTAATAATCAAATGGATTAAATAGAAATCATTTAGAAACAAAAAATGATTCAATTATATTTTTTTCTTCTCTTTTGGTTGGAGAAAATCTTTGGAAAAATATCATTATGGCGTTGAGAATATTAAAAAAAAAAATTAATTATATTAAATATAACAAAAACAAATAATATTCTACAAGGTATATAATTGCGAAGAAAAATTTAATTGCAATTTAATTTTAAATTAATTGTGGTTATATCAGTGTTGGCTGACCACCATTCATCAAAAGAAAAAACAGACACAAAACACCTTGATTTTTTCGTTTTTTTCCTGACTGTTTTCCCAAGAATTTTTGTAAAATTATAAAAACACCATGAACTGAAGAAATTTAATTAATTAGCGGTAATTTAAATTAACTTAAAATTAAATGATCACCTAAATCATAATCTTATAAAATATATTATTATAATTCTTATTGTCTCGTCAAAACTAATTAAATTTGTGTTGTGAAAAAATGAATTTTGAAATAAATTTTTGAAATATTTTAAAGAAAATGAAAATTTAAAAAAATTGTTTTATTTCAGTTTATTGAAAACGAAATTTAAAGAATATGATTGTTATTGAAATCAGTTGTGTTGTAATACGAAAATTATTTGGGTCTGGCAACAACTATATATAGAAATAATTATTTAACCGAATGTAAATTTTGCAAGAAGTTTCTACAACCATAACAGTATTTGCAGCCACCGTACTGCATTGGCATCAACAACAATTATATTGTGTCAATCGAAAGTTGCTACCAGAGTTAAGAACTAACATAATTAGAGTAACTGCAACTGAATAGTATTTTCGACAACCTCATCCCAAAAAATTATTTTGATCAGGGTGTCCAATTTGTTGTTGTTGTTTGTTGTATGGGATCACTGTCTCAATATACTAGAGCTACCCTTTTTGATGGAGATTGTTCATTAGATCATCAATTTTGCTTCCCGCAATGATTCTTATAAATCTGCAAAATTTCCAGTATCAGTGTGAATTATAATCAATAATATATTTTCGTTATCGATTCTACTGTTGTTGCGAAATTCTATTAAGTATATTTAAGTAATGATTTTAATTCAGGAAAACCAAAGTTAGATAAATCATGCACTGAATATCAGAAAGTCTACCGGTCCCGATGGCATCCCTGCTATGGTTCTAAGGCATATAGCCTTCGCTATTTCCAAACCATTGCGCAACTTATTCCATTTATCCTACTCTACAGGAGTATACCCAACTCAATGGAAGATTGCGCATGTTAACCCAATTCCCAAAAAAGGCGACAAAAGCGATCCCTCCAACTACAAGCCTATAGCTATAATATCGATCCTCTCCAAAGTGATGGAAATCTTAATAAACAAAAAGCTGACCAAATATCTTGACAGCCAAGGTATTGTCCACGATAGGCAATATGGATTTAGATCCCACCGGTCCACCGGTGATTTAATGACATACCTTAACGAGAAGCTAAATATTTGCTTGAACAATTCGGGTGAAGCAAATATTGTGGCTCTAGATATTTCTAAAGCTTTCGATAGAGTATGGCATAGCGCATTATTAGCAAAATGTCAAGCAGTAGGCCTGGGTCTCTCTTCTCTCAAATGGATTGAAAGTTTCCTCTCGAATCGTACGATTCAAGTCTTAGTTGACGGATTTAAATCCGATCAATTCCAAATAAACGCTGGTGTTCCCCAAGGATCAGTTCTCTCACCTACCCTATTCCTTATATTTATAAATGATTTGCCCCAAACCACTTTCAATCCAATCCACAGCTTTGTAGACGACAGCACCCTAGTAGCCTCCTACGATTTTCATAAAAAATCTGAAGCTACATCCACCGCTGTGTCAACCAAAAGAGACATCATGGCCAGTTCCCTCAGCCACGATTTGGTCGGAATAGCTAATTGGGGCATAAAAAACAGAGTCGAGTTTAACTCTTCTAAAACTCAGAGCTGCACAATCTCGAAATCGAAAAATGATCTGGAATGATCATATATTTGATGTTGCAAAAAACGCCGCTGCAAGGCTTAATTCTCCCCCTGTGACCTCTTGACAATCTATAAAACTTTCATACGACCCAAAATGGAGTACAATTCTCACATATGGGCTGGCGCCTCTAGTATTGCGTTAAAACATTTGGATAAAGTCCAAAAATGGGCTATTCGTGTAATCAACGACCCAAATGTGACAGCCCATCTTGCTCCTCTTGGACATCGTCGTATAGTCGGAGCTCTCTCACTTTTTTATAGATATCTCGTAGGCATCGGCACATGCTCAGTGGAAATTAAATCTATATTAGCTCCACTTAAGCGTTGCCCTGGCGAAATACGAAGGGCAGCATGTGCTCATCCCTACACCATTGAAATCCCTAGATGGCAAAAGTCAAGTTATGGAAATTCGTTTATAACTTCAACATCCCGAATGTGGAACCGAATTCCATCTTATGTGTTTCGAAAACATGACAAATTTTATATTTATGACCTAAATAAATTCAAGACGAACATTAACACCTTCGTTCGTAATTGTCCTCCTTCCCTTTAACCATCCTCCTTTCCAAATTTTCCTTTCTCACCCTAGCCAAACGTACCAATCGGTATAAAAGGTTTCCACCTAGTGTTTTGGCTATGCATAAAAAAACAAATAAAAAAAAACTATCACAAAAAACATCAACAGCATAACAACAAGAGAATGCAATGTAATTCAGAAATAGTCAGAAAATGAGCTACTGCTTCTTCTACTGCGATCAAACATTTGATGTCCGCAAAAAATTCAACCGGTGTTATGCATAATTCGTTAAAGATAATTGAAAGTAAATAAAATAAATAAATAAATAATTGCTATTAATAATATTCCTGAATACTTACAATATAAACAATTACATTACTATATTTTTTGTAATCTGTTGACATAACTCCTCAGCTTACCTTGCATTATCTAATCTCTGAAGCATTTCGTATTTCTCAAACAAAATGTTGTTCAAATATGCTATATTTATTCTTTTGATTTTTGAAAGTTCCTAATTGGAAATTTCTTAACTCCTGCGAATTTTCTTCTTCTATTTCTATTTCTACTTTACTACTGGATGTCTGCGATCACATTTCTGAAGTTCTCTCTATACTGCGCTCCGTGCATTAGTTCTCTCACTGTTTGGAGGCTCGTCCATTGCCTAATGTTTCTTAGCATTGAAATGACATCATGATATTTGTCTTCTGCCTTCAGTTTTACGTTGCAGAATCAGTTGAAGAATATGATATTTGTCATTTCAGATCACATGACGCAGATAAGTTATTTTTCTGCGTTTGATTGTTAATAACAACTCACGGTCTTTACCTATTCTACTTAGAAATTCGTTATTGATAAATAAAAAGAAAAATACAAAATTAACCAAATCCCCCTGCGCTTTATCATTTGGTTGGTTACTTTATACTAAGTCAAGTTTCAAATTTAAAACGAATCTGTATTTACATGTTTATAGCTATATATATATATATTTCTTTTTGTTCATTCTAACAATTCTACCATTCAATTCAATAAAATATCACTAAGTTTGTACTCAACAATTTCAAAACAAAAATAAAATTTATCAATAGTTTGAGAAGCATTGATTTAAATATTTAATTTTATTTCTTCTAATAAATTTATTTTTATCATTGATGAAAATTATTGATGATTGATTAATGATTGAAAATGAAAAAATGTATGGTCGTTGATTGTTATTGCACCGGTACTTTACCTATATTTAAGAGTGTAGATTAAGTTTTAGAAAACATTCGACATTATTGTATAAATATATTGCAAACAATTACGATCAACTATGCACAAACACAACACAAACTAAACCATTTCGAACATTACAAGAGCTATGACAAATGTATGAATATTCTGAACATTACCCTTTGAAATCTCCGTTAGATTGTTAAACATTACCATTAACAAAATCCTCTGAATTTTTAAAGTCCTTTATATATTTTTTGAATGAATAATTATTAAAAATTAAAAGGCTTTATTTGGTAGAACAACGGAAAATTTTGGTTTTATGTTGAATTGTACAAAATCAATCTAGTTAAAGCCAAGTTTAGTTCACCATCAGCATTAATTGGTTTTACAGCTCAGGGTGATCCTTAGCCCCATTTTCAATTTTCCTCCATCCTGTTCTATCTTATCCAACTGTCTCCCTTAGTTAACTCCAAACTTTCGGAAGTTGTATTCGATTTCGCCTAGTCATATCGATCTTGGCCTATCTTCTGATATTGTACGGTACTGTTTTATATATTCTTTGAATATTGAATTTTTACTCTACCAAAAATGTGAATAATAGGGAGCTTGAAATCCCAAAATCGTTTGGCAAATTAACTGATAAGAACTGTAGATATATTTAAAAATCCAAATTTTAAGTTTTCATGCATTTATTTCTAATTTTCAATTTATATTTTACTAATTTTACCGATTTTTATTGACGTTGCTTCGATTTCATTGATTTTAAGCAATTATTTTTCATTTATTCATTTATACAGTACTCAAAAGAGCTAACAAGCTCGTACAGAGTGTTACATATTTAAAGTTAAATAATATATTATAACTAAACTGTATATCAGCGCAACCATATTTACAATTCTATTAATTATTATTAATTTTTAACTAATATTTAAGTCCATAAGTCCTCAAATAAGGTACTCGACAATCGATCAAACATATATAGGATAACAGACATAAACAAGACGAGTATTCGAGTATATAAGAGTATTCTACTATCAGAGATATTAAAACAGGTGTGCCTCAAGGTGGTATTCTGGATCCCATACTGTACACCAATGAAATTTGCTCTAAAACAATGATTTACCACAAATGGAAAATATAACTGTAGTTACATTCGCTGATCTCATTTTGACGAGTCGAGAAATAGATTGAAACGAACAAGCGACAAGCTATAAACTTACCTCTGGACAAAGAAATGAAAAATTAAATTTAATGAGCTAAGATCGGTAAATTTTACAAATAAAAATTAAAAAATCAACCTTTGGTAAAGCTGAATATACCCTAACAAAACAACGTTATAAATACCTAGCAATAACATTAGGTGTCAAACTTAGATGAAAAAACCACGTGAAATAGAAAAAATTTGAGCTTGATAATATAAATATAGAGAAATGGGCTGGCTCTTCCTAGGTCGAAATTCAAAATTGCCGATACATACAAGATATTGTTATAAAATCTTATAATGAAACCGATATGTTTGTACGGAATGCAAATATGGGGATGTACCAACTAAGCGCATGTTCTTTGTATACAAAAATTCCAAAATAAAAACATACCCAACATGGTAAATACCTCTTGGTATATTTGCAACAGTAACTTGCATAGATATCTAAAAATTCCTTGTATAACAAATGAAATAAAAAAATTATGCAGCAAAGCATTTGTCTTGTCTGAAAACCCATGTTAACGTTGAGGCCAATCAGCTGTTATAAAATCAAAATGGTACCAGAAAACTTAAAAGAACAAAGCCACTAGCTTTAATACGATAGAATTTTTATACGACACAATAAATTAATAATTAGTCAGCCGGACTAGTTTTTATGGGAGGGGTATGGTTTAGTTAGTAAAAATCTGACAAGCAATGTAAAATTCATTGTGTCTATGAAGATTCCCACCAATCCACGAAAAAAAAAATTGATAAGTTTCAGTACAAATGTTCCGATTAACTCCAATGCCCCGATATCTTTGAAATTTTGCACAAAGAAAATGTTAATTATATAACTAAAACCTGTGGGGTTTTCAGTTGACGAGACCGAAGGTTGGATTTAAGTTCAATAGCACTAAACATTTTTTGTTATAACACAGTAACAACAGTTTTTTTTCAATTGAATTGAAAATATCTCCTATATCTGCCTTTGAACCCAAATGCATGTAAACTGTAGGGTTTTAGAATGGATAATTTAGATGGTGTCTGATAGGTATAAAAAGGGTAAGTTTGTTTTTTGACAATAATAAGATTTTGAGGAGAAGGATCACAGTTTACTTGATTTATTTGTAAAGAAAGATATTGAAAAAAAATATATTAAAGGTTTTTTTTTCTACGATACATTGAAGACAATGTTGTCCACATAGATACATACATGGTAATAAAAAAGAAAAACAATTTTTTTTGTTTACTATTTTTTTCTCGAAAATATGCAATTATACTTTCAGTTGATTAAAATTTAGTAAAATTCAATCCCTTTGCTGTGTATTTTTACAAAAATTTCAAAAACATTGGATATATGGGAATTATTCGGAACCTTGGCTGGTTTTGGTATTTAATTGTGTGTTGTCAGACAATTTTGACTTTAGTCTGATGCTTAATTTAATTGTACCTAGTATTACAGCATATATTATCAAATATTTTCAATTGGGAAACGGTGTTACGATTAAATTAAATTTTTAAGTCTTTTTCCTCTATTGCGATCCAACTTCAGGCGTTTGCTAACAATTTACTAGGCATTGTGTAATGTTATTTACTCTGTACCTGAATACACCTTTATCTTTCAGCGTTGCTCTTATATAATTCACTGATTCTATTAACCAACCAACTATTTTCAAATTCATCACTATATTATAATAAATTAAAAATAATTGCAATCATTAACAAATAAATTTAAAAAATATATTTTTTTATTTAATTTAAATTTATTTTCTATAAAGTAGAACCCACCTACACAATCATAATAATTGTGTCAAGGTTCGTACAATTAATATGAGTGATTCTCGTATACAAATTGTGGTTTATTTTAGGTTTGCAAATAAAACTATGAAAAATTATAGAATTAAAATGTTAAATGAATTTCACTATACATACATATATACATGATAAGTACACCACCTCTTGACAATTATTATTATTGTTTAATTTATTTATTTTTTTTTTTTGTAAATATTTTAATTCATAAAACGATGACTCCTACACTATTATTAAATTTTAATTTTAATAAAATAATGGAAATGGAAACTTAAATTAATGTTCAGAATAACTTTGAGGTACGATAAATAAAATAAAACAAATGTTATTCCACACAATGTGGAATCTAGTTCTAATCTAGTTATATTCTGAATAACTTACTTCGTCACTAACACAATTATCAGATTTGATCTAGTAATAACACAGTGAAGCCTGTGAAGTTGGCCAACCCTATAACATGGCCACTCGCGTAAATTGGGGCAGAATTTAACAACACTTAAAAATTTCATATAAAATTTGTTCAAAAGGCCTTTTTATATTGTACCTGTGTATCTTGTAGCTTATGGCCATTTTTACCCTTATATTAATTAACTTTTTGTAAATAAACGACCTGTAAAAGTTGACCATAGCAGTTTTTCATTGTAAAATTTTTAAAATTTTTTATACAAAAAGTGAATATGTGAAAAATTTATAAAGGACATGGTGTAGATAACAGATTTTGTTTTATTAAGTGTTACTATGGACAATCTGAAGAATGTTCTTTTGTACGTCTAAGACCAGCATTAATACATTATGAACATATAGGTACATATTACATATACATAATTAATTGTTAATAACTAAATTGCATTTTGCTTTCATTTACAAAAAAAAAATCTTACAAGTTGGCCTGTAAACTGTAAATGTTGAACAAAAATTTTCGAACGCCAGGTTTTACTGTATAATAAAAATTTAGAACAAATCCAAATTTGATAATTTACTATGTAACCAAAACCATATACGTTAATTAGTTAGGCTGATATCAGCATCGATTTTTCCGCTAGCAAGCTCACCTGATATCTCGTTAGCTCGTATAAGGTTAAATGATTATCATTATACTGTATACATAATTGTAATGCAATTAACAGAAAAAATGCATTCTCATCTGGCTTTGTGTCAAATTTTTAAAGGCCAACATGTATTTAAATAATATTTAACAGAATCGCAAGGCATCAAAGTTTTGTTCTAGCATTGTTTTAATGAATATAAAATGTTCTATTTCGATGTCGATGCCTTGTGACAACTTCTTTAATTTTTTTCTTTTAATACCACCCCGACGCCGATTCTTAGATGATAATGCATTCGTTCTGCTTACTGTATATAAATGTCGGTCATTCAAACATACAAGTTAACTGTAATACCGCATGAGCTTGCTAGAGGTGAAATCGATGTTGACATAACTAAAACGTATACCTATTAAAAAGATGGACTTATTTTTAAAGAAAGATATTGAATAAAAATATATTTAAGGTTTTTTTTTTTTGCTACAATACATTGAAGACAATGTTGTCCCCATAGATACAGGGTAATAAAAAAGGAAAACCTATTAAAAAGATTCATTCGTGACGATATTGATATAATTACCAGAAGACAAGTACAGTGGTCTGGCTGCAATAAAGAAGGGTTTTTCAGACTTCCATGGAAATATGGCAGCAAATTGGTAACAAAAGAAAACTAAGAATAACTTATTATGCTTAAGCTAGATATTGTGAGTATAAATATTAATCGTTAGCTAAGAAACAACAAGGTATATATTTATATCAATGGATTAATGGCTTTGATATTTGCCAGTATTTTTCTTTTTCAAATCGAGACATGATCTTCTCAAATCTATTGTCCGAATTTGCCAGTATTAATAATCGTCGGATTTGTGGGGGGTTTTGATACAAATGAAGATCTTAAATATATTCTCTGGAGCTGCCTGGATTACATAAGAATGACCCAAGTGGTTGGAAAATGATTTCTAACTTAAGAGTTAATATCTAAGAGGTTCTTATTTTCAATATTTACAGATTTTAAATCCTGGTACGTGCGTGTTCGAAAACAAGTAATGGTAAGTTTCGCATTATGAATAGGTATAGCATAGGTGTAATATAACCTTCTAGAAACTCTACGATGTTGTATGAAGTTTAATTAATATTGACTGATTTCAGTTGTTACACAGAAGACTTTCGAATCGATAAAAATATATTAACTAATATTAACTAAACATATACTTAAATTTTATTTTATTTAAAAATTTTATTTCACCAAGGTGTTTTATATTTTAAACTAACTGTGGGGTTAATAATTTAATAATTTTTATTTACTCTATTTTGTTTTTTATTATTTATAGTCCTGTTTTACTTCTTTTATAATTTTTTTAAGTATAAAAAGCAAGTTGTTGATAAAAATAATCCAAATCTCTGATAAATAATTAAAATAAATTAATTGCTTTTTTTCCACAAATATTTTATTACAAATTAAAAAAACCGAAATTAATTGGATCGAATAATAAACTATTTTAAAACTCATGGTGTTTTATTTAAAAAATAAAAAACAAATAAATTGATTTTGATATTCATTTAATTCACTTAATTTTGTACAACAGTTTTTTTTTTATTATAATTAGCTACTCTGCAATATAATACTTTTGTATATAGATATCATAATACAATTTTTTAGTGTAGGAAAATAAAAAATATAACTTAATTATGAAATTAAAAAGAAAGAGAAAAAAAATATGTATACGAATCGATATAGAAAGATATGAATAGTACAGAAACCATAAAATTTGAAATAATCAGAATAATTGAAGCACACGAACACCTCAATATTTTGATTTGTATAGACAACAGAATATCCCATGAAATCGCAAATAGTTATGTCCACTTATTTTCAATCTCATCATGAATCATAATATATTTTCGTAGCGAAAAATGAATGAAAAAGGCTGTGAATTATAACAGAGAAATAAAAATTCCAAGTTCAACTGATATGGTGTTTGGTAATATTTTGGATCATTTCGTATGCAAAATATTAATATTTCGTAATTGCAAAATATGACGTGCAAATCGTCTGTGAATGATAAAAAATTTAAGCATGCACTTACTTTTGATGTTTTCATTTAAATATTTGTGAAAGGATATATTTCTGTTACAAGAGCTGAAAATCAAGTAAATATAAACTCAATTCAAATCAATATAGTAATGAGAGTGACTGCTTAAAGCGCACATGAAATAACAAAGTCATGAATTAAGTAAACAAAACAATATATTATACAAAAATTATTTGTTCGCTCAATTATTGACGCATGTAGCGCAGCCAAAATATGATTACAGGTCAGTAAAATCAAAATCAAATCGCGTGAAGCCAAAAAAATTTTTTTTGAAACGAGTACAACGCTGGTATTACGAGATATGTAATTTCATGTGCCGAAATAAGAAACGAAAAAATCTATAAAATTCAGTATATTATAAGATAAGTTCATAATAAACAAAAATAGTAATAATTGTACATAATAATAATAAAAAAATTAATTTTTTTTTTTTTTTTTTTTTTTTTGCGAAAGATAGGAGGTAATCCCCGAAGGACATCAAGAGCTCCAGACGCGTGTGCATCTTGATAGTGTAGGAATCGAGCCCACTAAAGCCCACCTATCTTTTTCCGTTATAACCAATCTACGTAAGATCGACTAATGACTTTTTTTTTCGTAAATTTTCGGTCGCGTCTTCAGGAAATTATTATAGTGATAGTTTCCGTGGAGGATCGCTAACATCATAATAATTACCGTGTAGGAACTTTATCGCTATGATATTTCCCGTGAAGGAGATAGTCACAGCAATAGCTCCGCGTGGGAAGATTTTTTAGATTTTTTCGCAAAGGAAACTATTATCGTAGAATTTTCCATTTTAGGTCGTGACCAGCTCGTGGGGTTTCGTTCTCTTGAGTCGACGGATACTGCTGTCGATATGAAGAACTGCTGCCATTTCCGAGTTCACATGAGTTCTGCTCGTGTTTGACTGCATGTTTCTTGATCTCTTCCGTGACTGTTTCAATGCGCAAGTCACGGTGGAGATCTTTGTTACGTATGTACCATGGTGCATTTACTATACCACGGAGCACTTTATTTTGAAATTTTTGCAACATTTCAATGTTGGTTTTCTTTGCACAGCCCCATAATTGGATACCGTACGTCCACACAGGTTTTAATATCTGCTTATATATTAATATTTTGTTCTGTACTGATAACTCAGAACCACGCCCAAGTAACCAGTAAAATTTTTTGAGTCTAATGTTTAGCTCTTCTTTTTTCTTTCTTATATGTTCCTTCCATCTTAGCTTAGCATCGAGTGTCATTCCCAGATACTTTGCTGTATTGGCATATGGTACTATTTTGTTATTGATTGAGATAGGAATGGTTGCAATCTTTTTGTATGTAAAATTTATATGAGTTGATTTGCTTTCATTAAGTTTAATGCGCCAACGTTGGGTCCATAATCTCATTTTATTCATTGCATTTTGAAGTTTTGCTGTGGAGTTTTCGACAGATACGTCAACTGCAAGAATCGCAGTGTCGTCTGCAAAGGTAGCCATAAAAATGTTGTCAATTTGTGGGATATCTCTTGTATATAGCAGGTAAAGTATTGGACCAAGAACACTTCCCTGTGGGACTCCAGCAGATATTTCTTTTACTTCTGAATATTCTTTGGCATAACGTACACGAAAGCATCTATTGTTCATATATGATTTTAATATTTCATAGAATTGTCTTGGTAAATCACGATGTAGTTTAAATTCAAGGCCTTGGTGCCACACTTTGTCGAAAGCCTGAGCAACATCTAAGAAGATTGCTGAGCAGACTTTTTTTTCTTCGAACGCTTTTTCCACTATATTTGTGATCCGATGCACTTGATCAATTGTAGAATGTTTGTTTCTGAATCCAAATTGATGGTTCGGGATCAGATCTCTTTCTTCAATAATCGGGGCAAGTCTTTTGAGGAGCAGTTTCTCAAATATTTTTGATATAATAGGTAACAACGATATTGGTCGATATGATGTTACCTCTGAAGGCAGTTTTCCTTGCTTCGGTATTACAATTACTTCTGCAATTTTCCATTGTCTCGGAACATATGTGATAATGATAATAATAATAATAGACTATAAATATAATTATTTTATAATTTTGTAAAAATAATTCTTGTAAACCTATAATTTGATCACATACCAATCGCTAAGATCAATAAATTTAATTTATTTTAAGAAATTGTAAACAATTCGAAATGTAGTATTTTATAATTGAAATTAATAAAGAAAAAAAAAAAAGTCAGCATTGCGAAGTGAATATGTTTGTAGAACGTAATGCAGCTGTATTGTAAAAATTGGCTAAACAACACCAAACCAGGGGTGGCATTATGTAACTTTGTTTCAAACGTTTCGGTCGAAACAAAATGTTGTCGAAACAAAATTTGGATGACATTACGTAATTTGAAACGTTAATTTATTTTGAAACGCTCAAAAAAACAGTGAAACACTTTACATAATTCCATTTTGGATTTGTTTCGTTATAAATTTCAACAACTACTCCTAGAAAATAATATGAAAATAAAAAAATGGAGCTAAAAGAAATTGCAGCTAGATACAAGTAAAATAAGCTAATAAAAATACTAAAATTTTTTTTTTTTTTTATTCTGAAAATTTTTTTTCTTGACAGAAAATCATTATAAATTTACTTAATTTTTTATTTTATTGGAATTTTTATTTCTGTGCGTTTCTAAAATAAATATTCCAACAAAAATCATGTATTAATTTATTATTTTTTTTAAAATTTACCTAAATGCGTCAACTATTTTCCAATCGCCAAAATTTGGTCGTATCAAATGTAAAAAAAGTAGCGTTTCAACCTTGCGCAATACCAAAATATGTCGTACCAATTTTGAAAAGATTGAATGCCAATGCCACTTTTTGAAAATAGTCGAAACAAAACGAAGTTTCAAATTACACAATGCCACCCCAGTCGGCACGCCAGAACGATAAAACAAATAAAATTTTTTACTCAATTTTCACAAAAACTGAATTATTAGAAAAAAAAATTAATAAAAGTAAAACAAGGTTCAAATCTAATAAGCTAAGACAAAAAAAGATGGACATAAGAAATCAAAAGTTTAAATTCGGAAAAATTCTCTCAATTTGTATGACACATACATCATGTGGGATGTCTTGATGTATGAATGTTTTGACTTGCTAACTTAAAACTCAATAAAATTCCCGTATCATTTCTAAAATTTTAGAAAATACTATTATAGTAGTTCTTAATTTTATAATACCATTTTTGTATATAACTTTAATTAATTTACAAATGTAAAAAAACAGTATATAGAACTTAATAACCCGGATCTAATATTTTTATTACAATATACATACTTAGTATATTAAAATAGGTTAAAATAATATAATATGCAATTTTTTGAAAAAAAAAAAAGAAAAACAAATAAAATAAAATAAAATAAACCAAAACACAACATATTTGACATAATTTTATGCCTCCTATAACCACATTGAATTCCCAAAACATTTCTATCCACACATGAATTGGATTGTTATACAAAAATACAAAAATAAAGTGGTAGAATGAAAATAAAGACTGATTTACAAATATACAAAATTATTTTCAAATTTTCAATGTTTTCTTTTCGTTTGAAATTTAATTTTTTGTTTTTTTTATTTATTTTTGAAAAATAAAGAGAACGGAAACATTTAATAATGTTTCAGGTGGATATGTATGTACAGGATGTCCCACTAAATGTGATCACAAAAAATGTATGTGAATATCAGATGATGATTATTTTCTATTGGTTTGGTAAAACAGATAAACTTTACTTTAGTTTAAATTTTTTTTAAATTATGCTCTATTTTAGACAACTGTCCTCCATTCATTCACAATTGTACCAAACTTTATTTAACTATCTTGAAATTGAGTTTTGAATTTTTGTGTTCTTCAATTAAAGCTTTTCACAATTGTTATTTATTTTGTGGTCAAATATTTTTCTCTGTATTCTACTTTGGTCAGTATTAAACTTGTATCACTACTTTGGTCAGTGTTCCAGTTATAGGTTGAGCCCGGTTATATTGTAGTTTTATGTATATTCTTAATTCAATTGTTATATTTAGGAAAGGTCTTTGTATGTGTAGAAACATTCAATTTGAATATAAACATATTCGTTTGTATTTTGAAGCATCTCTGCTGTAATGCCATCTTTTCCTGTGTTGTCTGTTTGTGGCTCTGTTATCATTCATTTGTTGAATTATTCTTATGTGATACTGATTATATATGTATAGGTAGGTTATATATATAGTTTCTATTGATTCCTCAATATTTAATAACCCGTTAAAATATTCTCATTATTTTTGTAGTATGTTTTTCTCTTTATTCCACTCAATAATTTTATTTTTGTTGTAGCAATTGGTGGGAAGCCATTTTTAATTGTTTTTATCTTACTGTAATAGCATTACTTTATTTTCTTAGAAGTTTATAGCCAGTAATTTGTTAAATACTCGAAATATTGTAGTGTAAAATTGCAGTACCGTACTTTTATTAAGCACGAAAAGGTGATTCTACCTAAGTTACTGTAGAGTGTAAAAAAAAAAAAACCCTTTGCCGTTGGTAGAAAAAAAATGACACAAATTATAAATAATGGGTTCACATTCTGAAAAGGAAAAGGACCTAAAATTTGTTTGCGTGACATTGCTTGTGTAAACTAATACATGCAGGCTTTTTAAAAGCAATTTATATAAATAGTATTAGATCAGATTAGAGATTGAATGACGAAAGACATCTGCGAAAAACAGTGAGTCCCAAATTAACTAGAATTTCACTGTTAGCCCTTTTTTTGTTTTTTTTTGTTTTGATGAGTATAAAATCGAAAAACTAACAGTATTCCAAACGTAATATGGAACACGATTGGTCAGTCTATAAAATATAAATTTAGACTATAGTTAGACAAATTTGCAATGTCAATTCTGCAAACAGTATTAGTGTGAATATAATTCGGAAAATTGTCAACAATTAAAGAATTGCAAATTGCATTTTGGTTTGTTTATCAGATCGTGTCTCAAAATATATCTCTCTGTGAATATTACATATGCGTGTAGTGATTATTACTCATATGCTATTACACGACTCTAAGTGGTTAGCATTATTAAGAGGAACCGAAATGTAAATGATATTTTTCAAAAAAATAAAGTTGTACGACACAAAAGTTGTCGTTCTCAACACATGTGAATGTATGTGAGTGGAAGTCGTATGCCTAACTGACAATTAAAACTTAGCTAGACTAATTAAACATTCGAATTGAGCTATGCAACAAATATTTTATCTCTCAATAATAACTAATGGGATTATTTTTGATCAGAGGTATATCTGAAGTATATATTAGAGCCAAAACTGTTTTAATGGTGAGTTGAAAAGACTAGTTTTAATGTTAACACTAAATTGAAAAATAGGTGCAGCTGTTTTTTTTTATTTTATTCTATACATAAGTTGAAATTATCATTAAAGAAAACACAAAGCAATGTACCTGCACGTAACAATTTGATTGCTATAAGACTCTAGTGCACTATTATACTACTATAATAAGCATTCTTATAGGAATATTAGTGTTAATATTAGTACTCCAGAATTATTGGGAAACATTATAAATACGTTGTTATTGCACTAAAATGAAGAATCCTATAAGGGTGCGAAGCAATTGCTATAGCATTGTTATAGGAATATTTGTCCCTTAAGAGTGCTATAAATTAATGTATTTTTGATTAGTCGCATATTGCTTACTGTGAAATTTCATTTTGTAGACTTCATCTCTCATTCCTCTGGTATCTTAGTACGTCCCATCCTCGCACACAGATATTCATAAAAAACGAAAATTTATCCAGGATATTCTGTCATTCAAGCATTTTGTCACGTTCGATAAAGAATTTAAAACTAGATTCGCTTCATGTTAAACTGTAATCACAAACCGATTACACGCTGGGTGACGTAGTAGGTAGAGCGCCTGTTTTTCAACCGTAAGGTCCCAGGTTCGATTCCGAAGAAGCAAAAAAAAAATTTTTATGGGTTTTTTAACCTGGTTCAGTACCCTTTGTAATTGGGATAAAATAAATGACAAAAAATAATTGTGAGTATAATCTGGTAGCAACTTAAATAAATGGAGCTATTCTATTTAAGAAGGCTTAGTTCCTGACAATAGCTGTAGTTTTCCACATTTAATGAGTTAGCCAGTAATTTGATAAATAAATGCTCGAAATATTGTAGAACATAAAAAAAAACAAAATCTAAACAATATCCGTTCCATGTATAAAACACTCTGTGATTTCATATTATGTATAGTTATAATCAGAATAAACTAATTATTATTGTACACACTATATTCGTGCCATATTTATAACTACAAATTTCAATTTAAATTGAATGAATTTACTGAATACAGTTTATACAATACAAAAAGGATATTTTGTATATAATTTGTAATTTTTATTGGTTTAATATGTTTTTATACAGAATTACTGTCATTATATTACATATATGTAGGTATACAATAGTAATTGTATGTTCTTTTATATCCGGACTATATCACCTACATATTACAATTATTTGCAAAATGAGAGAAACTACATAATTATATTTTTTTTGAGTTAATTGACCTCAGTTCTTAGTACTCGTATATAAATAAGTGGTTTTAATATTTTTATTTATGAAATTATAATAATAATATATTATAATTGAATGAATGAAATGTTAAATTTAATTATAAAATTAATTAGGCATTATTACTTTTCCACATCACTTTGTTTAATGTATATGTGAAATTTAATTGAGAAGAATATAAATATTACCAACACACATATATAATTTTATTTGAGTGCTATTTGATTTGATTTAATAATTAAAATTTTCCGGTGAATTGGTCATGTCATTTTTAATTATAAATTTTTGTTATGTTGAAACAGAAGAAATCTGCTATAGCATGGGGTAGAGGATTGATATGAGATATGAATATTTCCAATATAATTTTAAGGTACCTCCTATACATGATAAAATGTTATAAATGTATCTGTTTTATTTTCATGACTACTGACTAAATTTATTTGTTTTTATTTGGATATCTTTGAAGATATTGTACCAGATCGTATCGTGATGTGAAATGTGTACTCAGTAAAAACACCTACAATTTATGTTCTGCTTTTCAAATTTTTTTTTCTAGACTAATCATTAATTTGCAGTAATGTCAAAAAGCTGTAGAATAATGCCAGAAACATTTGTATCACTTTTTCTTCTTTTTTCTAGTTATCATTTAATCAACCATCAGAGTTAGGATATTATCTTTAGCAGTTATGCACCGCTTGGTTGGAACAGAACAGGATAAAATAAAAAGGCTGAAAGGTGATTATAGTAAAAAAACCAAAAATAAACTGAGTCTCAAGTAAACGAACAAAAATCAAACAAACACCGTTAAACACAAAAGACCAGATCACAGTATGATCCCGCAGAAAATTACAATTGAAATTGAAGCAATTTGCAATTTCAGATTATATGACAAAAGTAATTGATTGCCGTAGCAACTTCATTGTACTAACACCTAAAAGGGAAGAAGTGGAAGGTTTAATAAGACCCTCACCCCCAGTAGCTTCAGTATGTTATACTATAATGGCTAGAAATTCGGTGGGGGTGGGGAAACTAATGCCGGCGTTTTTGGACCAAAATTCAAGCTTAGCGTGGTACTTGGCACATATCCTACTGTTTTTCAAGCTGAAACGTATGCCATCGGTGGTAAAAGAAGACACGAAGGTGCAAACATATACATAATTTCAGGTAACCAGCTCTGGCTTCCCCAATTTTTAAATCAAAGCTGATATAAATAGGTGTTCAGAAGCTTAACAAAGCTAGCAAACCGAAACAGAGTCACTCTTATGTAAACTCCTGGGTATGAAGAAATACTAGGCAATGAAGAGGCCCTTGCCCTTACAAAAACACGTGCGAAAAATCAATTCTTAGAACCGAAGCCAATTGTTGCATATTCAAACGCCTACTTACAAACAATTGTTCCCAAGTGGGCAACTATAGAAGCCAAAAAAATATGGTATACAATTCTGAGATTAGAGGGGAAGTACAATAAATCGTGAGAGGTCGGGCTTAAATAGAACTCCCCATTTAAAAAAAAAAAACGAACAAAAGCAAAATACCTATAAATGAGTAAAACAAGAAAGAGAACACCTAGAAAATCTAATAATAGCAGACAATATAGCATTGAACTGAAACCAATTATTACCTTTGAACAGAAGTACGAGATCATTGGAATAGTAGTACGAAGTGACAATAGTGAAAAATTATGAATATATTACAATCTAACAGCCGTGATATACTATCACAGCAATCTATAAAGTTAACAGTATTTATAAGACAATTATACAACCGGTAATAATATAATATGACTGTGAGGTTTGGTCGTTAACAGTGAATAATTATCAAAAAAAAAAAGCACCGATGGTGCCACAATTATATACCACAATTGTATATCATTTACCTAGATGTACTACAGTATTTACTTGTAATTTAAAATTTTATTTAATAAAATATATTCGATTAGAGGCTTATAAAACAATTTTTTTGTTTTTTATATAATTCCAAGTCTATCGGATAAACACCCTGCTTTTACACAAAGATTTGTTATACACAATCACATACAATAGCTTTTTCTGAAGAATTTTTATGGTATATCTACTAATTTAAATGCGGAAAACTATATCTATTGTAGAGTACTTCGCCTTCATAATAGAATAGTTCCATTTTACTTTTAAGTGATAACAAAAACTAGAAGTATACTGAATAGTACGTATACAAGCTTTAAGTTATAATTCAAGTAACATTGCAGCTCTGTTCTATGAAAGTCTATATAATTTTTGTAAATCATGTCGTGATTTTGAAAATAATGTGTCTCTATTACGATGTTATAGTGAATATGAAATATCGTGGCTGTAATTTATAAAATTGTCGACAAACATTACTTGTAAATAACCCATTCTTCAAAATATAACTTAAATGACAGGAAGGGAACGATATAAAAAAGAAATGACATAGTCGTTTCTTAAATTAACTAATTTTATTTTTTTCAAATTAATATTAAAATTACGTTCTTACACTACACATTATATCGTGATAAGAATATTATGTAGGTCTTTTTAACTGCCACGATACATTATTATTAGGTAGGATATTATAAAATTAAATTAAATCCAAAATTTCAGCTATTTTTGTCTATTTCAAAATTTTATTTTTATTTAATCTTTTACCATTTATCACCTAATAAAACAACATTTTAATTTATTTTATTTTGGTTGATACGAAAATACAGTCCCTAACAAAATATCACCTCCATTTTTAAAATTATAATTTTGTTTGGTTCAAATATTTGGTAGATAGTCATTTCTATTACAATTTTTTTTATATCTAATTTTAGTTGATAACAGGATACATTGTTAGAAATAAGAACATTTAAAAATATAACTACTGACTCCTCAGTATCTAAACTGGCATTTCTAGATCACTATGAACATAATACACCGTATCGAATTTATGATATTTGACGCAGTCATCTTATGTTTGTGCATTTGGTGGAAAATAAATCTTGTCTCGTGTTTGGTGAAAAATAAATCGTCTCTGACAAAATAAATCTGCATATATTTTGTTATTAATTAACTTGGACATTCCTTTAAAAAAAAAATAATTAATAAATTTTATAATAGAAACATCGAGTACAACACTGATAAGATACGTAAATCTTCTTTTTAGCTTTGATACTTTCGGTCTAAATTTTGGAAGTATTTTTAATAAATGTATAGCTATTATCATAAGCATTAACTTATGACTTTTACCCTTCTACTAATACCATGCATTTGGTTTAGTTTATTTTTAGATTTTACTAATCAAAGGTGGCGGTGTTTTACTAACCCTACTGGATGATGACTTATTGTACAATTAAATGAAGCAAGCCTTCATCTAGTAATAGATCTGCTGCTCTGAGCATAAATCTGACAGTAATAAAAAAATAGAAGTGAACATTCCAATATTGCTCCTTTGGAACCACGATTTGAGTGGCCTATTTGTTGTTAACACTTACCTACCTACCTACCTACAACAGATAAACTAATTTTACTGTATTTGTTATTGAATATTAAAGGTATTTTTTTTTTTTAATATTTTTTTATTTCAAATTTTTATTTATTAAATAGTTTTTTCGCCTAAATGGCATTATAGAAACATAAATATTATAAAAGAAAGCAATAAGCGCTTTTAGAATAAACTACATTAACGAAATAATGTTCGCATTTCTTTTGTTATGTTCTTCAAAATATGACAGACCCATAACAATATTTTTGCATATATAAAATTAAATTTACATAAAATTTATTCTCTTGTAAACTTGCGAAATAGCCAAAATTACTGACAATACCGCAAACGTACTTCAACAACGAAACAAACGTGAAGCGTACATAAATACATGCATCTGAAATATTTAGATGTTGGTTAATTTTTTCAAAAGATTAATTGAAAATGAATTCAAAATTAATAGACACAAAAGGCTGACGAAGAAAATGGCGTTGGATTAGTTGTGGTTTATATAAAACTGTCATATTATGTCTATCGTGATTTTCTTCTACAGATCCTAAATATATTATCGCTGTTGTTTGAATGCATTTGGATACACTTTAAAGTGTGCTTAATAAAATTTCATCTTGTTAATGATGAAACGAACAAGACCACTTGAGTTAGGTTAAAACCTTTTATCTATTAAAACCTTATTGGATTTTGGTAGATCAAAGGTATATTAGTTTCTTTGAGTTAAATTTAAATTAATTGTTAGTCTATAAGACTAGTTTTAATGTTGCAATAATGATAGGAGTTTTTAGTGGGTTAAAGTCCCACAGTCCTTCAAACTACCTTCCCCGGTAAATAGATAGTCCCTGAAGCCTCTTTCGATGTTTTACTACTATCTGGGAAAAAAACAAAAATCTTGTTAATGATCTGTCAGGCCTTTGTAGATGTTTATTCACAAGGGCATTGGCATGCAAACAAAACAAATTTGCTTTTATTGTTTTCTACCCAAAAATGCTTTCTATCCAATTGCAATTTTTAACTAAATCCATTCGTTTTCTACCACTTTTGTCCGTTTTCTAACCCAGTTGTAATTGAAGCTTCAAAAAAAGTTATATTTAATGTTATGATATTAATTAGAGCTGCACAAACTCAAACTGGACAACATTTTATTATCTTACTTAAGTCCCTGTGCATAAAATAACAATAAACACATTATATTTTGGATCATACCCTTTTATTTGGTTATTTACCGCTCATACAAATGATCTTCTCGCACCGTCATTGTTCAGCTCCCTAATTCCACTAATTTATTCACAATAAAATTTTGAAAATTGATTAGGAGAGGTTTCATGTCTTATATTGTACCCTTCTCTTGTGGCCAATCCTTATTGTTTATTTAAAACATTAAAATGTAAAATTATGATGATTGTAAATTTAGTGTAAAATTGTTGTCTTCCATAAAAAATTCCACCAGCTAAATTCAACTGAATATCTTTAAATATTTTTTTGTTTTCTCTTGTTTATATTCTCTCTTTTTGTTTTTTATTAGGGCATAAAAAATTCAAAATTTTCGTCATTCACATACCAAAGCAACTTTTCTTGATAAAAGTGAAAAAAATACAAGAAGAAGTTTTCATAAATAACAATAATAAAAAAACAAGAATAAACAAATAAAAAGGTTTAAGTTTTATTAGTTTTGTGATGCGAATAATTCTGATTTTTCATCTAGAAATCATCACGAAAATAAATGACATTGTATACAAAATATATAGAAAGTTCTATACTATAATAAAGAATAGAAGGGAATGATGTGAAAACTATATATTTTTTCATTTCATCAGCAAAAAACCAATTGTCCTAAAAGACTTAGACTATTTTTATTTCATTTAATATCTAAAATCTTCTTAAAATATTCTTGACGCGCTGAACATGCTATTGAAAATTTACAATGATAATATAGACAAGTGAAAATAAGTAGAATTGAAAAAATAAAAAAAAAATAAAAAACAAAAAAAAATTATTCTAAAAACAAAACAAAAAGTTTTATTTTTATTAGTTTGTTTAACTTATATAATGGTCAAATTCTATTCGACTATATTTATGGTATATAAAGACTGCTGAAGCTCATTTATGTTAGGACGTTATTTTTTTTTTTAAATAATACTCTTAAAAAATTATTATAAAAATTTACAACTACATTGACTGGCAAGGAATGATGACTCAACAACGAAATCACAACGAATATTTTTGTATATGAAAATTACCGAAATAATGAAATCGCCTGTAATAAAAATAAAACAGCGGAAGGGACAACGAATTTTAAGAGGAAAAATAAAAATAGAGTATAAAAAAAGTGATGAGAAAAAAATTACAGTTGTAATACAGTTGTATTTGTTAACATTAAGTTAATTTAAGAATTTTTTTTTTACAGTAATATAGATTAGGACTAGGGGCCCCTGTTAAATTATATTTCAAGTTGAAGTCAAATTTAAAGTTTTTAAAAAAACAGTAATTTACGTACTGACATAGACTTTGCACGATTTAGCAGAAACCACTCGTGTTTAATAAAAAGTTTTGTGGTTAATAAGTTTTATTTAGGACACATAAATACACATCCCTCATATACTGCTTCGTTTCCGATATATTCCTTATAGTAAGTGGCATTTAGTGAATAAAATTACTAAAAATAAAAAATTTTGTGATTAAAGAGGTATATACCTACATATTCATACATATTTTTAATAAAAACTATATTATTACTACAAATAACCAAAATTTAGAAACATTTACTTAAAAAGATAAAAATGAAGAATTCAAGTGATTAGTTTTTTTGTTGTTTTTATATTTTTTATTTTAGATGTATGTATTAATTGTTCTTTTGTTTTCATTTGACATATGGCTAAGTCTACATATATTCCAGGTCATGACTCGTTGCAGAGATAATTCTAATTTTGACCTCTATTTATACAGGCCAGCATAGAAAAAATAAGGGCCAGATTTTTTAAGTCTAATAACTGAAAAAATATAATTTTTTTCGAGTTTTGTTCTAAAAAGAAATTCAAATTTTGTATTTTTTAGATCGAATAGTAAAAAAAAAATATTATATACTTTAATGCTTTATTATAGAAAAATTGATTAAAAAAAGACCTTGCCATTTGAGAAAAAAAAATATTTACACCTCTCAAAACAGAGTAAAACACATAACAAATTATTTCTAATCATCATAATTTTTTTTCACCATTTTTCTTTAACCAACAATTTTTTAAATTTCAAAATATATTTTATGTAATATTTTTTTATATAATTAAAATTATTAAACTTTATTTTGATATTAAATTTATATTTTTTTATTTATATTAAATGCTCTAAAACTTTGTTTAAACATAAAAATATTTGCCAAATTTATAAAATCACTACACAACGCGCTCAAATTGGTTGAACGAAAATACAAAAAAAAAAGAATAAAATTGAATAACTAAGGCAAATACATAGGCAAATGTCATTTTTCATTCTCATTTATTTGGAAGGATTGTCATGTACTAACGAATATTATCTTATTTTTGTCTCTTTTTTCACGCATACAGTCTATGTAAACGAATGTCATGACTTTGAATAAATTTAGACTTAGCATATGTACAATGTACATTCTATGCACTGCAAGTAATTATAATAACTTATTTGTTTGTTTCTGTTTTTTATTTTAAGAAAAACTCACTATACATAATGTATTTGCTGAATAATAAAATCATTTGAGTAAAAAATTTTAAACTGTGTGCGCATAATTGTTTTATATACAACTTATCTATTATATGAGGAATTCATTAAAGAGAATCGAAATAAAATGAAAAGGTGTCTATTGCGCAGGTCCTTAAATGCTTAACAAGTATAATTATAGATTTTAGCCATAGTCTAATCTGTAAAGCCAGCTCCATTTCCTTAAAAAGTAATCTGTCGATGCGGTAAAGATATAGAAGTATTCGAACTTTAGTTATTTTTATAAATGTGTTAAAGTATATAACATAGCTATAATAGTGGTTTTCATAAACAAGCAATATTGACAATATTGCTTAAGGTGTAATCGGAAATGTCAAACTAAGATCAAATACATTTGCAGTCTAATCGATTATGCAATCCAATCGAAAATGTCATTTGTATGTCAATCGAAAATGTCATTTGTATGTCACTTGCAGGTTTTGAAACTGCTATTTAGTCAAAAAAAGTTTTTAGATGCCTTAAATTTAATTTTTTGTTAAAATTGGAAAATGAGGTATGGGAACATTGTATGAAATAAAATATTGTTTTTAATGCTATAACTTATATGTGAAGTTTTGCTTAAATTTATTTCTAATTACAAAAAAACAACAAACTGTAAATTTATTTTGCTATTTTTAGTAAAATTGACTTACAGTTGAACATTGGAGTCAAATTTTTTATTTTAAATTTTCAAATTAATTAGCGTTCTGGTATCAAAATATTTTTTATACACGTATACATTATGCAATTATTGTAGTATTTCCATTATTTTATTTCAATTTTTTTTTTTATTAAAAATTTGTTAGTAAACAGAATTTTTATTTTATTAAATTAAATTTCTTCAAGTTCTTTTGCTAAATTGCTACAAACGTTTAAAGTCAAATTAAGCGTTATTTAATGTGCAAAAATTACAATAGATGAAACCGTGTCTATATATACAAGAAAACGTCGAAACATTTCAGAAGCATTTTATAATACTAGGTACAAAATATTAGCTGGAATGGTAAACTAATAAGAAATAATAAATAGTGAAACATACCTAATTTAATATTTATGTAATTTTAATAGTGTTTCACCTAGAGTACTTAGTAATTATAATAAGATTACAATGACAATGTTATTTATGCAACCAACATCAAATTTGGAGACAGTAGGAAATATACGAAAGCTAATAGACGTAACCAACGAAGCACTCGAAAATTTTAACAGATTTACGTGGTTAATAATTGAAGAAGTAAATAATAGTATTGTATTTATTTTTGATGTCATTAGAAAACTGAAACACACAACAATACCCTAAACAATTTTTATAACAAATATTAAAATGTGCCTACACTGAAAAAAATTTTCCTAGTAAGATTGACTAAATAATTTTGTAAACTGTTAACAAAAATTTTTTATTTATACAACAATTTTTTTTCTATTTTATCAAAAATGTTTGTTTGCTCAACAATTTTTTGTTAATTTGTGAATATTTTTTTATAATTTTTCCAAAAATTTATAATTTGTAAAATGGAAAATAAGTTTGTAAAATTGACACAAAAAAAAATTAAAAATTTTTATCCAAGTGAATAATATTTTGTTTTCTTTTGCAAAAAAACCGTTTTAAATAAATTTTTGTATACTTGACCAAAATTTATTTTAATTTGACAAAAAATTTTACTATGCAGTTCATTGCAATTTATAAATTTTTGTTAATTCTACAAAATCTATTTTGTCAATAAGAAAATTATTATTATACTAGCTTTGTAACCCGTCATAAATGACGGAAGCAAAATAAATCCTAGTTTCTTTTTTTCTTTCATTAGATTCTTTATTCCGAAATTACAGTACTTATGTTTATATCACTTTTTATTTATTTTTATTTATGTTTATATTGGCCTAACACTAATCTTTTTTATACCAACCATACCAACAAATTTGTATAAAATGTTTGTATTTTTGTATGGTATACTCGTACTCACTTCAATTTAGTTATAATTCGTTAGTTGGGTTCTATTTAGTATAAATTATACCGTATTAGCGTTATTGTGGCCTCTGAGAGAGCAAATTTAAAAATGGGATCTTATTTTCATATAAATTTTGTCTTTTGTATAATGTATAGGGATCTTATTTTGCTATATGAATAAAATAACAGTTTATTTATGGTATTGTGTTATTTTTAAAAAAATATTCAAAATTTTGTATCTAAATTGGTAAAATTTACAAAAGATACAAAAACATTTTCATCAATAATTTTCAATTTAAAAAAAACAATGTTTTATTATCCGACGTAAAAGTAGAGTTTATTATCCTATTCTACTTCTATCAAGTTCTATTGATTGAAAAGTGAACCTGAACAGTGAAGTGAACAGTGAACACTTAACACTGAAAATAAAATAATATTTTTGGAATGGAGCATGCAGAACATACAGAATACAGATACAGCAAATAATAAAAAAAAACAAAAAAAAAAACAAAAATAATATTTTTTGAGTGAAGTGAGTTACGCACACAATAATGACAAAAATAAAAGGTAGAAGCAATAAAGTAGTATAATGTATAATATTATACAATACAAACTGATACACATGTATATTATTGTGAATAATTTTAAGTAATAAGAATAACCTTTGAGTGAATTATGTTTTTTTTTTGTGTTAAATGCTGTTTGCCTTTTGGTTATTATACCATATTAAACTATTGATTAAATTTCTATTAGTCCTTATTATTATAAATCAAAAAAATTGTTTGTTTTATTTATATTATTATTATTATTTTTATTTTTCCTTATTATTTGCGAAGAAGACTAACATTAAATTAAAAAAATATAGTTCATGCAATAAATTTTTCCTGCAAAGGTTCAGCATGGTAGACAGGGGTTAAAAAAAAGCACCAAAGCAATTTGTATATGTATGCATTTGTATACATATGCAATTTGTATATGTGTTGGAGCGTTCCGTCGAACTTACAAACATCCAGATAAATGCAGAATAATATATATACAACAATATTTTTGATGCTATTATAGTCAGATTAACAAAAGAATTTTGTAAACAGTTGATAAACAATTTTTTTTCTATTTTAGTTGAAAATATAAAAGTAAAGGTGCGATTTTCTGTGAAGTTGCGTTTTTGAATTTGCTTATTAAAGCGTTCAATTAAAAAAACGTGAGGAGTTAAATAAAAAAAGACAGTTGAAAAATTAATTTAAACAAAGATAAGACCACTTATAATTACGCCAAAACTCATGGTGATATATTTATTGCTTATATTGCTGTATTTTTAATTGCTACCTTTAAGTTTGCTCGTACACTTTATTATTGCTGACTTAAAGTTAGTGCAATCCGATGGACCGATGTAAAATCATTCCTTTTAAATTTCAAAAACAAAATGAAAAATGAAATAAAAAAAGATTTTTTGAAGAATCAAATTAAAAAAAGATATTAGAATTAAGTTAAAAAACTAAATACACAATGTGAAATATTTAAAGCTAAATTACTTATGAATTTTAACAGAAATAGTGAATTATTTAATTTGCGATGTTAATAAATTTGTTTAGTTTTAGTTGAATCTTGCAACTAAAACATTTATTAAAAATATTAAATAATTTGAAGAAGGAAAAAAATAAATTTGACTATTTTATTAAATAAATAATTTGAAGAAACAGTATGAACCAAAGAGATCAGATACTGAAGTCTGAACATTTTTTAAATATATTGAACTTTATTTGTATATAATTTTGAAAAATGTAATGTGATAAAAAATTTTTTATTTTTTTACCTTAATTTTAAATTTTTTGAATGTAATAATGAATTTAATTTTTTTTTAGTTTTCAAATAACAGAAATGCTATAAAATAAATTAATTGTTAACAAGACTATTATTGTTTTATTTCCAACTGTAATAATATCATACATTTATTTTTCAGACCCACATATATTATGTAGTGTTTATAAGGACTGCCTTGTTTTGCTAATATAACTTATATAAGATATGGTTCCACATTTAACTTGTAGAGTACGGTATGCATACAAATAAATAACTTACACATTAGTTTATCATCAAAATATGTTAAAACAAAAATAAAGTTATTTATTTGTATATGCATACAATACCCTATTAACAAAATAATTCTGTTAAATCGACAACTAAATACATGTTATTTTTATACCAGCCATATATCCTATTGACAAAATGATTCTGTGAATTCGACAATTAAATAGAGGTTAATTTGACAAAACAAAATTGTTGATATAAAAACTTTATTTATATTAATATATTATTTTCTCCAATCAACAAAATATTATTTTCATTTCAACATATTTTTTTATTACATTAACAAAATATTTTAGCATAATGAAAATTCATTTCGTCATATTAAGAAATTTAGTTTTGTCATTTCTTCATATATAGACAACTGTTTGTTATATTTACAGAATGAAAACAAAAATTGTATTTTTTTGTCATATTGACTCATCATTTTTGTTGACGCTATATTTAACTAGTTTTTGTCATTTTAACCCAGATTTTGTGTCAATATAACCTAGTGTTTTTTTCAGTGTAGCTATACAACGTTCAAAATAGATATTAATATTATTTTCTAAGTTTATTATATTTAATAAAAGTTTTTATTATCCAAATTGCAGTTTCAAAAAAAAATTATTTTTAAAACTGCATTTTCGTCTCTGATGCTCACCAACATAACTTCCTTCAAAGTTATTTTAAAGGTATTACAAATGAACTGATTAATTCATAATGCATTTACAAAGTCATTATTCAAAGAGAAATAATAAAAAATAAATGTTTTTGTACGAAATTGTCTATGATAGTTAATTATGGTGTTAGCACTTTAGAATTTTCTCAAACAACAACAAAAATAAAAAACAAAAATAAAAATTCACAAAAAGAAAATTTTTTTTTTTTTTTATTCACTTGAATGAAAGCGAAAGGCAAAGGCATAACATTTTTATTTTTGTGATTGTATTTAACCCAAAAAAAAAAAAGGATACAAATAGTAAAAATAAAAAACAAAAAATAAAAATAATTGAGCAGAAAAACAATAAGGATATTCAAGGATATAGCAAATAAAAATTCATAAGTTCAGTCATGCTTTAATTAAAATGTTAAATGTTAATATGAAAATTACTACAAAAATAAAAATAAAATAAAAATAAAAAGAAAGAGACAGATAGAAAAGCAATTCAAAGAAAACGGAAGTTAAACTGTAAATGAAAGGGAAGTTTTTTTGTTTTTGTTTTTTAAGTTTTCGTGTTCATTAGGGAATAACAATTTTTATATTCATTCATCTTATTTTTACTTAAAATCAAAAAAAAATTATTCTAATAAAAAAACGATAGAAAAAATATACACAAAAATATCCTGTAAAAAGTTTATTGTTTGCATGAAAGTGTATAAATTGATTTTGGAATGAAATTATGATTGGAATTAGATTTGTTGTAAAGTGTGAAAGGTAAATGGCAATGGACAAAAAAAATATTGTTTTTTATAAATTCAATCATGGTAGTTATGTGGAAGTTATACAGTGTTTTAATAATAATAATGATAAGTGATAAGGACTTTGGTATTACTAATTTCTGTAAATGCTGGTGTAACACATAAACAAAACTCAATACTATCCTGTGTTTTATAATTTCTATTGTTTTTCCAGCGGTTTGAGTTTTAGTTGTATCTTCTCATGTTTGTAAATTATATGTCATTATTGTGTTATATGGTTTTATAAATTAGATTATAATTAAAAACACACGCTGGGTGGTGTAGTAGATAGGCCATAGTACCTTCCCTGCGGAATTGGGGTAAAATAAATGACAATAATAATAGAATAGCTTTTTAAATTTATATTTTCTGTTTATTTTAAGGTTAAATATATATTTTTATATTTAAATAAATTATTATTACTTTTAAAATTGGCTTATAAGAATAACTTGTACGGGACTACAGAAATCTGTATTTCTGTCCCCTTATATTTTATTCTATTACACTTAGATCGTGTAGCTTTAGCCTTTTCAGTCTTCTTATATCGTAAGATCTGTCTAGTAGCCCGATCGTCTTAAGGTTAATATGTTAAGTCAATCGATTTTCGTCTTTAAGCGTCAATCGATTTTGGTCTTCTGTGAATATCATTGTTATGTGCATTTGTGATAGTTCTAAGATATTTATTTTATATCGTTGTATAATTAATAAATAATAAAATGTTTTTGTACATCTGTATAGATTCACACAAACTGACAAATAAATAAATACATAAATAAAAATTTCAACGTAAAACTGCCAAAAAAAATACCCCAGTGTATCTCCAGAATCTGGAAAAAAAAATTACCACGAAGGAAGTCTCAGATATTACCATTTTTGTAGTCAACAGTTGCAACGCAAACAAATATTTTTCCCCAACACTAAAAACAGCCCATATTTGCATTTTACAAAAAATATTATAAAAAATAAAATAATTAAAAAAATGTATCCAACTAAAAATTAAACTGGAGATACAGTATTGGCAAAGTAAATTACGTCTAGTTTTTTACACAGTTGTTCACATGTAAAGAATTTAGTAATTTACTATGATGTTTTCTTGTTGTAAGTGTGTAAAAAATGTAAATAACGTAAACAACTCAAAATAGATAATTTGGCTGCAGCATTTATAAATTAATAAATGAAAACTTACAAACATGAAGTGATTATGTTCAAAAAATAATTAAAATCACAATTTTCTAAGAATCTACCTTGCAATTTATTAAGATATCTACATTACATTACAATCTATGTTCTATATACATCAATCATTGCCAAAACATTTAGGTATAGCATTTTTGCATTCAGCTTGGTATAGCTTTCTCTTTCTCTCTATTACATTAACTTATTAATCATTATGCCATTTCCAGCCAAAAATTAACATATGTTTTGCGAAATTTGAAATTAGTCTGTACATATTTTTTTGAAGTTTACGCTTTGTTCATTTTAATTGTTATTGTTTTAATTCAGTTACTCTTTTAAATCAATATTATTAACAAGCATTTAATTGAAAATAAAATCTAGCTAAGGTTGAATTCGAAGAAGGTCTACGAAAAGATTTGGAAATGTTAGAAATTAAACCTGATGTTTTTAAATACATTGGACTATTTTGAATACCATAAAAAAAATAATTAAAGAAAGTACAGCTTATGTAGATGACACAGAAACTGAACATATGAAAAAAGAAGAGAGCAAAGTCACTAAAAAAATTGCTACGTAAATATAATAAAAAAATTCATTCATATTAACAAAATATGAATTAATTTTCAGCTGATGAATATGTTATCAGCTCCACCTTTTCTTTTTATAATCCATTAGAACTAGATTAGAACTTTTTATAATAGATTAGAACGAAACAATGTAAAAAAATTTTGTCGAACTGTCAAAAACAAATAATTTTACAGTAATTTACCGTTGTTTACAGTTGTTTATAGTTGTTTATAGTTGTTGACAGTTATTTACAGTTGTTTACTTGTTTTTTACACTTCTTTACGTCAAATATGTAAAGAATCATAACAAACGTGCATTTACGCGTAAAATGCCAACACTGTGAAGATATTGGGCTTAAGGTAGGTATCGATTCCGCTGTAATATTTTTTCGGTACGATTTGACTGTCACGGTATTATTTTTATCATTGAAAAATGTAAAACAAATGCATGCTATTTTGAATATTTTAAATTAATTGAAATTTAAGGACCGAATTTATATTATGTATATACTGCAACATTATTATATGTATAATAAAGGAGAAAGTAATGAACCCTGTCGAACTACTCCTACCGATTTTGACGAATAAATATCTATTTGTTAGCAAGCTTTCTGTCACTTTCGTTAATTAGATGGGAATATTAAACGTCATAAGTTTATTGGATACGGCCATATTATATCAGACTGAATCGAAAGCTTTTTCAATATGAAGCATTAGCATACCTACTGAATGTTTGTCGTTTAAGTTTTGTTTGATGCGTTTTTGAACTCTACAAACTTAATGAGACGTTGAATGTTGTCTCCTGAAACCGAATTGCTCATTTGGTAGAACCTTAGGAATTTTAATAAATTTCTCAAGCCTAGTTTTAGTGAGTCTTTCAAATAGTTTTCCGATTGTGCTTTAAGAGACTAATTGAACGGTAGCAATTGTAAATTATTGTAATTAATAATCTAATTAGTAATCTTAATTTTTTTTAATTTTTATTTTCAATAATTACAAGATAGCCGAAGGCTTTAAATTCTATTACAAAGATTATTATAAGAAAAATATAAATTTCATTATTTTCTTTGAATATTATTAACAAATAAAAATAAATAATAAAGAGATACTTAAATTAGTATCGGTTATTTCTGATATTTTTTCAGTGAGAACCCAATATTATTGATATCCACCTTAATTCAAATATAATGGTTCCAGTAATACAATTTCAGATATTATATAGATAATATTAACACAATGTAGGATTTTCTTAACATCCTTAATATAAAAAATAAATTTTCAATTTGCCTCAAAGAATCAGATTCAAAAATATTTTCTATTAAATGGAAATTCTTTGTTAAATCCATTTTATTTTATTATTTTTATTTACGCCTTATGTGCAATTTATTTGATTTATTATCTTTGAAATATTTTTTCTTTATTTTATTTATTTAATAAACATCGTTAATTCTTTGTAAAAATTTCTAAATTTAGTCTAAAGTGATAAAATAAACGAATGTAGGCAAAATAATAACATTATAAGATTTAAAAAACAAACATTGTGTGGGAATTTACGTTTTTCCTACATTCCCAATTTTTAAAAGGAAAATCGTGAAAAATTGGTTTATAAAAAATTAATTTTTAAGATTTGTAACACGATGATGGAATATTAGAAAAGTGTTCACAAAGATTTCGAATATTATTTTTGAATTCAATGAACTCAATGAAGCTCAACGAATTAAATTTAAGAAATTTTATGCTGATTATGTATGTGTACTACATCATTATAATATCACTGTTATGTTATTTTATATTCAATAAAAAAAAATTGCAATGCAAATGCAATTCAGGAAACAAAGTTTGTGATCTATTTGATTTTTTCAATTTCATAGCTTGCCTTAGTTTTTTAAGTTCAAAAATCGCCGAAATTGGCCGAAATCGAGATTTTCAAATGGGAAGAGGTATTTTTTTTTTGCAAATTCGGATTCTACGACAAAAAATAAGAAACCTATGTTAAACGATTTTAATTTTGTTTCTTATTATTTTTCTTTAAAATTAATAAAAATAAAACAAGAATCCACCATTTACTTTGGTAAATTAAAATTAATAATAATCATTTTTATAAAAAAAATTATTTTCTTGTTATCATATTTTTTATCTCAGTTTTGGGCTCCTACAGATTTTAAATTAAAAAAAAAAAAAAAAAAAATAACCTTACAAAAGTTTTTTGTTGCTGAGACATAGAATCCGAATTTACATAAAAAAGTACCCCTACCCATTTTAAAATCTCGATTTCGCCCAATTTTTATAGGCTTAAATCCTTTCTGCGGTTCTTCCCGGAAGTTGATAATGTCACCAATCGATAGAGCACCCTCAATTTAGTTTGTAATCCGAATTTGCATTAAAAGTACCCATTCCCATTTGAAAATCTCGATTTCGGCTATTTTCGGCGATTTTTGGGTTAAAAAAAACCTTTTGCGGTTCATCCCGGAAGTTGAAAATGTTACCAATCGATAGAGCAGCACCAATTTAGTTTTCAATCCGAATTTGCATAAAAAAGTACTCCTTCCCATTGAAAATCTCTATTTCGGCCAATTTCGGCGATTTTTGGGCTTAACAATCTCTTTTGCGCTTCTTCCCGGAAGTTTAAAATATCAACAATCGATAGAGCACCGTCGATTTAGTTAATAAATTTTTTTTAAATTATAAAATAACGTGTCCTTCTTCTCTTAACAAACTGATACACATGATTTCAGCTGATAAGAATGCTCTTGAACACCCGGTATATCACAAATATCACTAAATAGGATAAAAAACTAAAGGAACAAAATTATTTTGTGCAAATTTAATGGTTCAGTAAAAATCAGGAAAAATTGGAGTATATAATAATAACAAAAAATATTCGGTCTATAAATCTTAGTTTGACTTCAGATGATGTTTAGTACTCCTAATATATATTAGTTCATAGTTTATTTGGTTGTAAGTATAATTTAGACAGCGTAAATAAAAATTTAAACCGGCTACATTTTAACTGGAGAATATTTTTTTTCATTCGTTGGTGGATAGAAGTGTTCAAAGGATTCGATGAATATCCGCTAGCGTGCGTTGCGCTGTATTGTCGATTGACTTACATTTTTTTTATTGTGTGTAGTGGAATAAGTTTTTATTGTGTACAGTGAATGAAGTCAATTTTTTTATTTATTTTTTTATATAATTCCAAGTTTATGGGATGAACACCCTAACTGTTTTTACACAGAGATTTGGAATACACAATCAGATACAATAGCTTTTTCTGTAGAATTTTTGTGGTACATAGAAATGGTAAGGAAATTTGAATCACAAAATTCAATCGCAGCTATTATTTAATTAGCTATATTAGATATTTTAAATAGCTATATTAGATTGATTTGGGCGTCCATAGATTTTTTAGAAAATGTTTATTTAATAAAAAAAATTTAGTTACCAATAATGCAGAAATGAAATAGAGAATTGGATTTTAAACATGGATACGGCAGAGATGCACTAGCATACATATAATTTTTATAGGTTATCACTTTATTAAATTTATTATCAGAAAACACTACGGCGGTGTTATCACAGATGATGTGTACGTGCAATGGCAGATTTTTTCCATATGTAGTAGAAAAAATTTACATTAACTATTTCGTATATCAACTTGAAGGTACAAAATGTTAAATCAGACTAATACTTCGTTGTCAATGCTGGTAGATCTCCAAAATAAAATACACAAAAAAAAATTGGAGCATCCCAAAATTGAATAATGAAAGAAGTCAAGAAGAAGACATGTAAGTAAAGATATTTTAATTTAAGTGACGTAATTACAAAGTAAAAATTCAGCCTGAGCCCTAATTTTGTCACTGTTGGGTCTAGATAATGTTATAGACAGTTTTTAGCTTAATATTAAACGTAATATAGCGTAGAAGTGGAAAGCATATTCTTTTTATGCATCATTATCTGTGTTCTTTTCATCTGGTTCAAGGTCTAGGTTTTATTAAATCAAAAGAACGATGTGGATTAATTATCTGAATGATTTTTTTAAGTTGGTAAACTTGTTAATTGAATTATCAAAAATTTGTGTTACAAAACTATCAAGCGCCACACGTGACAAGTAGCATTACTAAATATTTAAGACCTGTATAAAAACCAAATAAATATGTGGGTTTTGAGTTGTTATTGTATCTTCATATTAAACGATTGACCTAGACCTTGAACCGAATGAAAAGAACACAGCTATTGTCCGTAACTGAAGTAGAACTACCATTTACAAAGTGAAACACGAGTGTCTTGTAAGGCCTTGTAATATATAAAATAATAAAATAAAACTAGCATAATGCCACTGCTAACGAACTGTAGTAAAGTTTGTGTGCATTTTAAAAAAAAATATGCACCCCGCTGTATTGTAGAAATACTAATCAAAAATGTTTAAATCCTATTTCATATATAATTTTTAAAAGTAAAACTAATAACGCCAAACGAATAATATTAAAAACTAGCTTTGTAACCCGTCATAAATGACGGAAGCAAAATAAATCCTAGTTTCTTTTTGTCTTTCATTAGATTCTTTATTCCGAAATTACAGTACTTATGTTTATATCACTTTTTATTTATTTTTATTTATGTTTATATTGGCCTAACACTAATCTTTATTTTTTTTATATAACAGAAAAAGAAGTACCATACCAACAAATTTGTATAAAATGTTTGTATTTTTGTATAGTATACTCGTACTCACTTCCATTTAGTTATAATTCGTTAGTTGGGTTCCATTTAGTATAAATTATACCGTATTAGCGTTATTGTGGCCTCTGGGAGAGCAAATTTAAAAATGGGATCTCATTATATTTGCCTTAATTAACTTGCCTTGGACTTTATATGTTTGTTTCAATTTGCTTCAATTCAACAAAATACCCATTTCAATAACCAGTTAACCAAAGTATATCCATAAAAAGAGTAAGAACTCATGTATGTATTCATTTGTTTGCACACAAATTCATATGCAAATTTGACAAACATTGTCAGAAATAGACGACAATAAGAATTTTACGTGTAAGAAAAAGAAAAAATATAGTGAACAAAAGAGAGTAACAAAAAAAATTGGCTGAAATTAAATAAATAAAGTTTATAATTTTGAAAAAAATTTTCGACAAAAATTTCGTTGAAATATTTAACAATATTATTTTCTAAATTGTATCAACTATGCATAAGATTTTTAGGAGACCTAACTAAAACAGCGTTATCATATTCTTTAAATTCTGTGATTTGTAAATAGATGTTGTCCTCAGTTTTATTTTATAATCGTATACCAATATAATAAATATTTAGGTTTATTAATATAATTAATAAAAAATAATAATGTTTGTAACTCCAAATTATTACTGACAAAAATATTAATAATATTTTATATTATTGTAATGTAATAAGAAAATAATAATGTTTAAAACGAAAATATTAAAATAATAAAAGATCAGAATTAATCCTCGTATAAGGGTACAAACTAAATTAGAACTAACATTTTTTGCCACCCTGCCTCATATAAATAATGGGAGGAAACGTAAACAAATCCAAAGGAGAATAATGAGAACGCAAAATTACTTTACAATATAAAGCAAAAGGCAAACATCGGTTTTGTACCTTTTCTCTCTCATAATAAATGTGGTATACGATAAGTAAATGTAAATTTTACCTCTTTTAACTAATGATATTTTGCTCGGTTTGATATTTCTTAAAAAATAGGTTGTCGTAAAATGGGAGTGCGTATTCTTGTTAATATAGATTATAGATATTCTTTGCATTCAACTAAGGTCAAATTTACATATGTGTGTGTACTAATAATGGAATATGGATATTTGATAAAGTTAAAATTTGGTTTCTCTTTAAATTCACTATATTTATGGACATTTCTATGGTGTAAAGAAGCAAAAAAAAAAAACAAAAAAGGAATACAAAATAAATGTGTGCAATACAAATCATTATCATTATATTTCAATCATTTTCTATTATTATTCAATTTCAATTATTTTCAATCATCATTTTCATTATATTTTGTTTGTGTTTTTAATTTGTTTTCTTTTATTAATCTCTTTCTTTTATTATTTCTCTTTCTCTCACTAAGTATACATATATAAATGTACGTGCATCTGTCATATAGGGCTTGCATTTGTTACATACATAATCATATGGCTTTGTTTAATTGAAAATAAAATGCAAACATTATTTATGGAAGAAAACAAAATTTGAACCTATCAATTATCAGTTATCTATCCCTCAGTTACAAATTACTCTTCTCGCATGTAAAAAAAGTTCAATTTCGATTTATGCATGTGTATATTATACTTTTATAAGCCAATTTATGCTTAGGCAGCGTTTACACGTCGGACAAAATACAAACATTTTATACAAATTTGTTGGTATGGTACTTCTTTTTCTGTTATATAAAAAAAAAGATATAAGAAAAAAGAAGCCGACTTTTTTTAGACTTTTTACCAAATCTCTTAATCTCATCTCAAGACTTCCTAGAATTTCGGCTAATTTGCTTTTTCCGTAATTACAATCATAACTTGCTATGAAAACATTATATCAAGCTGCGATTCTAAAGTTTATTTTTGTAGTTTTAGTACGCTTAAATTGAAGGCAAATATTTCTAAAAAAAAAATTTGTTTTCCTTATTTTTTCATATAAATTTTGTCTTTTGTATAATGTCAATATAATCTTATTTTGCTATATGAATAAACTGTTATAATGGTATTGTGTTATTTTTAAAAAAATATTCAAAATTTTGTATCTAAATTGGTAAAATTTACAAAAAATACAAAAACATTTTCATCAATAATTTTCAATTTAAAAAAAACAATGTTTTATTATCCGACGTAGAAGTAGAGTTTATTATCCTACTCTACTTCTATCCAGTTCTATTGATTGAACAGTGAACCTCAATGAAAATAAAATAATATTTTTGGAATGGAGCATACAGAACATACAGAATACAGATACAGCAAATAATAAAAAAAAACAAAAAAAAACAAAAATAATATTTTTTGAGTGAAGTGAGTTACGCACACAATAATGACAAAAATAAAAGGTAGAAGCAATAAAGTAGTATAATGTATAATATTATACAATACAAATATACTGATACACATGTATATTATTGTGTATAATTTTAAGTAATAAGAATAACCTTTGAGTGAATTATGTTTTTTTTTTTGTGTTAAATGCTGTTTGCCTTTTGGTTATTATACCATATTAAACTATTGATTAAATTTCTATTAGTCCTTATTATTATAAATCAAAAAAATTGTTTGTTTTATTTATATTATTATTATTATTTTTTATTTTTCCTTATTATTTGCGAAGAAGACTAACATTAAATTAAAAAAATATAGTTCATGCAACCAATTTTTCCTGCAAAGGTTCAGCATGGTAGACAGGGGTTAAGAAAAAGCACCAAAGCAATTTGTATATATATGCATTTGTATACATATGTAATTTGTATATGTGTTGGAGCGTTCCGTCGAACTTACAAACATCCAGATAAATGCAGAATAATATATATATAATGATCTAATTTCAAACACACAATTTTAAACAAAGCCAAAATAATATTACATTTTTTATTTTCGATTCTATTTTATTTTAAAAAACAAATAAAGCCATTCCAAAGATTTACATAAGGATTCAAAATATTTCTAAAAACAAATTCTGTGTGCAAAATTATATACGTACATTCTAGAAAAGTAGAATACCCTGGGTTTGAGTCCAAGTCAAAAATCGCTCCTAATTAACCACCCATCTTCTACCGTATCGGTAGCGAGCCATAATACCACATATAATTAGTTTTATTATTTTAAAAAGTTAACGGCCACTGGCGGGATGGGCATACGGCTGTATGTTTGCCGCGGGCGCTACTACGGCATATACAGTATATTTATATTACATTATGAATATTCTGGGAAATGGAATTCCCTGATTTTCATCAAACTCTAAAAATCCCTAATTCATATTCAAATTATCAGTTAATAAAATTTTTGCCTTTATTTAATTTTATGTTTTGATTGTTTTAAAAATACAAAAAGTTCATGATCTCGGCCTTATTACAAATGTGATATTGAAATAAAGCCAAAAAAGTATAAACTGGTTTTTAATATTATTTCTTTTTAATTTTGGTTTTATTTCAACACCCATATAAAATAAAGTAAGAAAATCTCATTTGGCTTTATTTCTTGCGGATTTATTCAAATAACAGTTTCATAAACTATAGTTTCATCTATTTACGGTTTTTGTGAGCTTACATGCAAGCTAAGTACAGTAACATGTATGGTAAATAATGAAACATATACGGTATCTATGTCCTTAGACCAAAAGCAAAAATAGTATACATAAGATATTGAAGCTTAAAGCGTAGCTCTTCATTGGGTGATGTTTAAGATGATTTAAGAAAAAACCTCATATTTGTGCGACCCACAAAGAGCCATTATACTTCCTAAAATCTTAAAAAAAAAACATTTAATTAAAACTAATTACATAAAAAATTATGGAATGAAAGTTTGATTGTAGGTTAAATCTCTTAGTTATAAGTTAATATAAATCTTATTTTCAACTTTATAAACAACTTTATTATTGTTAAAAGAACAGAAGCAAAATACGTTTTACAGCCCACTACATAATATTAGAAAATTAAGATAATTTTTAATTAAATCTTTCGAAATGTTTTTATTCTTTTGAATTTGAAAGGAGGAAATTATTTTGAAAGATTTTTTTTTTTTTTTGTAATACTGAACAACTAACTACACAGACATGCAATTCAATTGTGCCAACATAACCACAAAAAATATATAATAACAAAAAAACAAAAAAACAAATGGGAGTCCAATTCAATAAAATTGCCTTTTTAATTTGACAGAAAAATGTAATCAAAATTCTTTTCAACATTTTTCTATTCGATCATCCACAATCCAAAACGATATGGTGGAGCATATCTAATCAAAATGAAATTTTAATTAAAACAATGAAGATCTGAAACAAGAGTGTAAAATAAAAATGTACAAAACAAAAATCAATGACACCAAAATGTAAGGATATTTTCTTATTCTTATGAAGATGTTAAATTCTTTGATTCACTACACGAATATAGTAGGCCTACAATACAACACTGACTATCAGTAAGAAATTAGAAATTAAATACTGATACATGATAGAATCGTTATCAGTATATAGGCAGTCTCTTTTGATAATAAAGGAATTTGCAATAAAAATATAGACACAGAAAATTATTTTTACTGATGTTTTTAAATGCCTTACACAGAGTCAACTCTCGTATTCACATTTATTGGGTTATGGTATTAGGAGTGATAACTTAATAAATCATTCTTTGAATGCTTTTAAAATAAAAAAGGAAATATTTTTGTTTAATCAATTTTAATCCAATATTGGTATCAATTAAATTAGTTTGAGGTGATATAAAGTTTGTATGTAGGTTGAGGTGATATAAGTTAGAGGTGATATAAGATTTGTATATATGTAAGTAGGTTGAGACGTCGAATTTTAGAGGAGATTTTTTCCAAACAATAAAAAGGACATTTCATTTCAGGGACGAACAAAAAATGTAATTGAATTACTCAATTTTGTGTTGATTTGCTAATATCGGGTTTAAACTTTAGATTATTTAAGATGAGAACAAACTGCAACAATACATAAATTGATTATTAGAGACGTAGAATGAAAAAGTGCCAGACCTAGCTTTAATTTTTTTCCTAGAAGTCTGCTAAAATATCTACTATTTACATTTATCATTTTGGGTTAAACTACGCTGGGATCTGAGAAATATTTTTCTTATGACTCAGAAGTGTTAGTCTTTATAATATTCAAATATTTCGTCAAGTGTAATTAGACAGGCTATAAAAGTGAATAATACAAATTGATTAGAATATTTATTTCACGAATTCATTGTGTACAATTCATTATATAGTAAGTGGATACGCTGGGTGTTGCACTAGGTAGAACACCTGTCTTTCAAAGATCCCAGATTCGATCGCCGATGAAGCAAAACAAAAAAAAAATACTTTAAAGATTTTTCGACCTACTTCAGTACTCTTTGTCATTAGGATAAAATAAATGACAAGCAAAAATTGAGAATTATAATCTGATAACAATTTAAATAATATGGGGCTATGCTAGTTAAGAAGGCTTAGATCCTGTCAATAGCATTAGTTTTCCACATTTAATGAGTTGATAAGCCAGTAATTTGATAAATAAATGTTTGGTAGATTTTTTAGTATAAACTGGCAGCACCGTATTTAATTAAGCACAAAAATGTGATTCTACTTAAGCTACTGTCAAGTTGAACATAAAAAAAACAAAAACAAAATATTTCCCATTTTGGCATTTCAACTATCGAAATTTATTTATACAAATTATTTTCGCTCCGTGGAATTTGTTTCAATTTGTACCTTGGCTACTTTTACTTCTTATATCGAATCATCTTAGTTCAAAGACCGCATCCTAAAATTGTCAAAAACATGTCGCGTTCACCTACGGAGTCCTGTTAGCGCTTTGGTGGTTTTTTCATTGTTCGTGTACCTTTAACACCTCCTATTAGAGCACATTTTCCTAATCTAGTTTTCGGATATTCGTTGAACTGGTTAGCATAACACAAAAGAAAAATGTTTTGCGAAATTTAATTAAATACTTTTTAAAATTAAAATTTAAATTCTACAGAAAAACAAATATTTTTGTTGAACTGTACCTATTACTTATTAACAGATTTTCGCGGTCCAAGTTAAATAAAAACTCGATAAAATGACATTAGAAGGTAAAAAGAAGAAATCGGAGAAGGCGAGTTCGAAAATGTCGTCTGCTAACCTCCCTATCAACAACAAAGACCAGGACAACCTTCAGGACCCGGACACAACAACAACAACTACAAGGAGGACCACTTCATTCACAGCCAATGCAACAGCCGCAAATGCAATCTGGACCAGGGGTAATGCAACTACAACATTGACCTCCTGGTCATCTATCTGGACCTGGAAGAGTGTGCCACGCCCTCCTAGTTCTGTATATATTCAAAAAATATTAGATGAAAATTGTTGATTTATTCAAACAAATCAAGATTTTCAAAATATGGGAAAAATAAATGAGTTCATGTCTTAGCAACAGGCATTACATAAAAAAAAAAATAACATAAATATAGAAATTTTGTATTATCATCGAGATCTAGCTCTGATTCGTAATACAAATTCAACAACTCATTGTTCGGAATCTTCATCTATCATTTACTTCCATATAGACCGAAATAAGTCTTATTAGAACTAGAAGTAGATAAATCTATACTAGAAGTCTTAATTTTTTTTTTCTTTCAGAGGTCGCAATACTTTTTATTTGTTTAATTGTTAGTCCACTTTTCACATGGATAGCATAGTATTTGCCTAATCATTACATTTTATACATTCTCGTTTTCATATTTCTGTGAATATATTTTCATTGACTTGCTTTTCATATTATAATTCAAGAAAATTAATAAAATCGAATCAACTAATCTCTTTTTAATAATCAATGACCTATAGTAAAACTATTTCAACAACTCTTGTTAGCGACATATTAATTTGTATATGTTTGTAAGCAAATTTATAGTTTTAAAACTCTTTCTTTTTTAGTACTTAACTTAAATTATTTGTAAATCGCGAAGCAGATGGATATTGCATATGAGTAACAGTGGCGCATTTACAATGCGGCTTTTTACTTTTCACTCGCAAAAGTGGATAAATGGATAATTTGAATTAGAACCTGTTTTAATTAAAATTCTACCACATGTTACTCTTTCTAATAGCCACAACTAAAACTAAGTTAAGCTTATTAATTATCTTGAATCAACCGTCATTGACCCTTCCAATTTAACTGAATGGAACACCACTGGTCTGAATCAAACCTATATCCCTCATTGCGTATATAGATAGCTACATCCTCTCTAATTGAAACTTCTCATAAATTCCTTAATTCCAGAGGAATTTTATGTCATTTTTATTTCATTGAATTTTCTTATTCTAACAATTTAATATAATTTATATCTATCTCTTTTTAACATCTTATATATTTTGTTTTAATTTGTGTTAATATGTACATTATTTACAAAATGCCGTTTATAGATTTAGAATTTGGTTTTTATTTTTCTAAATTTAATTTTTATTATAAATCGAGTGGAAGAATTTGAATTGAAATTGAATTTGATATAAGTACACTTGGCAAAAAATTGTTCTGAAGAGGGTAAAATAGAAATTTTCTTTATCGAACTGATATGGAATTAAAAAAAAAAAAAAAAAAAAAAACATTAAAAATTGTCAATAAATATTATTTTTTTATTCTACATCTTACATCTTCTCAAGTTTATAGCGATACAAAATGTTCAAATTTCACTTTATTATTATTATTTTTCACAATATTTATTTCACTTACAAGAACAGTACAGAATAGAATTGTCGGCAAGATGGTTTTGTGAGATATTTTTTTTCGAATATTTTTTTTTGGTGTGTTAAGTCAGACAAAATGTCGCCAAAATTATTGGATATAATATAAAGATGGTGCAAAAATTTGAATGTTATTTACCATTTTATTTTTTTCATAGAATTGTACGTCGTGGTTCAATCCAATGGTTAACAAAAAATTTTGCGCAATAGAAGATACCAACCGCAGATGGTCGACAATGGAACTATTTAGCTATTTGACCTACTGAAGTGTTTACATGACATTAAATATTAAATACTGAAGTAAAAATTGTTGACAGCTGTCAGAATTGACACCATGAGTTGAAAAAACTGAAAAGTTAGTTAGAGGGGTGATGTGGATTGTACCCAGCTTAGGCCATTTAATCTTTCCCATCCCCACCCAATTTTCTTACAATTCTTACCTTAATGATTACCACCTTAGGTTAAGTTAACCCTAGGAACCCTCTGGAAAGATCGGGTTACAATCCCATGGATATATAAAAGATAGGGAACAAAAGAGAAATGAAGCACCGAGTGTATTGAACCACTTTGGAGGCAGCAATTAATTTAAGAGGAGTCATGTAGAGCCGGATTTGAATGACTTTAACATATTGAATTTTAGGGCCTTACTCGCAGCCATATACGCAGCGAGCTCAGTGAAGATGCTGTAACAAGGTTATTGACTAGTAAGAACATACATGTGACCACAAAATGTAAGCATATTCTGCTCCATTGATGGGGTTACAGTTTAGTGATGATAAGGACGAAAAAGTTAATTAAAATAACAATACATGCTGTTTTCCTGATCTCAAATTATAAAAAAGAAGGTTAATTGTTGACCTTTATGAAAACGTCGAAAAAGCATTAAAAGAAATTAACTTTGTTTTTAATCTTTTCATTTTCATTAGTTATATTGGTTATTATTGGTTATATATGGTTATTATTTGTTAGTTATTTAGTTTAACAGGGTGTTACAACCACAACAATCTATCGCCGCCACAATACTATGCAACATGCTCATGTTGCCAATACTCTTGTCCCAGAGTATTAAATGAACACGAAATAGATCATTACCCTATCATTATCCAAGCAGACCCGTAGCTGTGAAAAGTTGGTGGATATCCTGATAATGGTGAGAAAATATATTTTTCGGATTGTCAAACATACACATATATTTTTCCAATCATTTGAGCCTTGGCTGTCTTCCTGAACTTCAAAACAATTGCAAATTCAATAGTTATCAGTACTAACAAGTTTCAGTCGCCTTGCATTGATTAATTCTATATCAATTATAAATTAAAGAATTTTAAAGTTCAATGGGCATTGAGGTGTCTGACTTTCTGCCACAAATAGCTATATTCAAATAATTCACATTCTTTTATTATTTTTGTTTAGTTTTTTATTGTAAATTTTTTTATTATTCGGTTTTTAAACCATTTATAGGTTTTTTTTCAGGCTCTTTGAACATGTATAATTCCTGATATATTAACTTCAGTCTTCATTTACATAATATATAAATTATGGCAAATTACGCAGACAGCTTTTTTTATTTATAATTTATTTGTGGTTTTTTTTTTCTTTGTTTTTACCACACCTACTGGTAAACCATATTAAATCATTGAAATAAAAAGATATTTTTCGTATCAAGATTTTTGACGTCAATTAAGTTTTATGTTAATTCTATGTATATAATTTGGTACAGATACTTCTTTACCAAAAAGAATTTACAAGATTTCAAAAAATGATTACAGATGTATATTGACGTCCTTGAGTTTATATGAATAGAAGAATTTTCATACTTATGTCAAATACAATTTTTTCATTGCAGACATCTTGTTGTGCCAAATTTGTTTGGTAATCATTTTGCGATTTGTAGACATTTTCGAAAACCAAGATTTTATAAAAGCGATAATGTAAGAAGTGATATTTTAATAAAGGAAGATTTTCAAAAGTGAGAGTACAATCGTTATCAGCCCTCGACTTTTTCTCCGGTGTGGGGAAGGGAAACAAAATTAAATAAGCAATTTCTTAAAAGCAGATTAACGACAGATGACGTGCATTTGCTATGCGGTAACTAACAGTGAGCAATAGAATTCGATAAAACAGTGTCTATTTACTGTTTATAGATTTAATCAAAGCGTTTGAATTGAAGATGCCATAACATTACTAACAATGTGAAACATCATAAAATAAAACACAACAAAAATATTAATAGTAAAATCAAATTACTTGAAACAAAGGCATTGCCTAAACAAAAAGGGATTTCCACCGCATAATAGGAAAACAAATTATTAAACCGTGTAACAAAGTAGATCAAATACTAATAAGCATTAAGGTAAGCTATGGCATTTCACTCTACCTGAGTTTTGAAGAAGCAAACGTGAAATTATAATAATATGCTCTGCATATGGTGCGGTTACAATTTACAAAGCGAAAATAAGGTAGAAAGACTGCTACATGTGTTTGTTCAAACAGCAGATCAATAGAACATCGGCTACCTCTGAAAACTCCAAATCAAATTTCTCAATTACAAAACACCATCCAAATTCATAATTCTTATAACAAAATCCCCACAACAATCCTCGAGCACAACATATTTTTTTTAAAAGTAAAGGATTTAATAAAAAGTATAACAAAAAAAAAATCCTATTTTTAAGTGTCGTGGGCTTCCGACTTCAAACTCTTGCTTATTATTTGTTGTTATTACTTATTTATTGTTGTTCTTTTCTCTTTTGTACATCTTGTACTTTGGTGATTTTATAATTCGGTATCTTGTAATTGAGGATTCTCAATTCGAGGACTTGGAGCCACTTCGGGTTAGATTCGTATCAAAAACAACTACTATTATTGTGATCCGGTAACCATAAGATGTAAAATGCACTGATAATATCATATTTATTCTGTTTAAAATATATTTGGCAATTGAAATATCTTGAATACACAGTAAATGTGAAAGCCAAAATCAGAACCCTAAAAATATCTGATTTTTTCATGATCATCATTGATGTTCTGTAACCCCATTCGTGTAGCATAGGGAGGAAATAAAATATTTCCATTGACTTTTATCTGCGACTAACCTCTTCAGTTGTGGCCACGTTCTTTGCTGGGCACTATTGTTTTCCGTGTTTTTCTCGACCTTGCTACGCTACGTGTACCCTGAGGATTCCATTCGAAACATTGTTTTGCGACGTTGTTGTCCGGTTTCCTCAGACCGGTTTTCTCCGTTGTATTTCCAAGTTTATTTGTTTTTGCTTCGTTTTTTACCACAGCTTTCTATTAGAAATGAATTGTGTCCAACGAATGTTTAGGATGTACCGCAGACATCTATTGATGTACCGCAGACATCTATTGATGTACGCTTGGATATTCCGGGTGATGTTTTATGAAACATGTTTCCATGTTTCGCAAGCATACAAGAGAACCAATTTTACACTTGAGTTGAATATCCTTATTTTTGTGCGCAGATATAATGTTGCTTGTCTGCCATATTTTTGAGAACATCCCGAAAGCAGTTCGGACTTTGCTGATGTGGGCTTTAATGTCCAAATCGGCACCTCCATCTGATGATACGATGCTGCTTAGGTAATTGAACTTACTCACCTCTTCGTTTCACAATGGAGGATCGGATGTTGTGATGTGCGAGCTGTGTGAGTTGTTCGTATGATTTTGGTTTTAGCTGAATTGACTTTTAGGCTCGCACTCTTTCCAAGGTCATACAGTGTTGGAACATATCATCTAAACCACCATTCGTATGTGACAACAAAAACGCTTCGTTGACGTAATATAAATGGTTGATACGTTCGAAAGGATGGCATTGGATACCGTTACTCTTGTTTACACCCACAGTAGTAGTCATTATGTCATCGATTACTACTAAAAACAAAATGGCTGATAAGATACAGCCCTGCCTTGCCCTCGGACACACCTCGAAGAAATTTGTTAGCTGTCCTCGATGTAAGACGCGACATCTTGCTTCTTTGTAGAATTCTTTAATTATGGCCTTTTAATAATTTTTTCTGGAATGCCTCTTACTAAAGAATCCCAAATATACCTACTCTCGGTTTACTTTATCAAAGGTTTTCTCAAAATCTTCAAACATAAGTTTCAGGGGATTGTTCAAGGATATTTTATTCGTTCTAATTTTCTACTAATCATATTTGAAGATTTTCTACCGCATTTAAACTAGTTATTTGTCTTACAGTAATCGGTTATAGATAAATTTTCAACCAAATTTGATCTCAATCAATTAATTGGATTGATTATTTTCACTACTTCCTGAAAAAAGCGATACCTAACTTTTATAATGATTCTTTTAACTTCTCTAAAAGTTGACAAATTATGTTTTTCTGAGGGGCACGTACAATGCCATAATGTTCCAATGGAAGATGGAGTTTTTCACGTGAAATAAAGTTTTTTTTTATTATTACTTCCTTAAAGTATATACTGGTAACTATTGTAAAAGTCTAATGACCTGAAATTGAATTTTAATTGGTATTAAATTTAATTCCAAGTTAGTAAAGTATCATTTACAACATTATGGGTTTGAGTAACAGAAAGAGAGAACAGAGAACATCGGGAAAAGTTTTTTGCAGCACGTGTCAAACTTAAAAATTATTTTTTAATTTATTTTTGTATATTTCATTTCCTTATACAAATAAAATTCACTGTTAAAAAAAAATATTATAAGAAATTTACGAGGCAATATTAAAAACCATTTTAAAACAATTCTTTTGATATTTAAAAAAAAAAAACTTTTTCTTTGGAAATATTTTTTTTTTTGTAATAAGATTGATAGTCCAACAGAATGAACACAAGAAAACTTAAGATAAGTCAATGAACAAATTATGTTGTATCAAGTTTCTTCAATAATTTAATCGGTTCAGATAATAAAAGAACTTAAGTCAATATTCGCAAAAATCATTTCATGCCATTAAAGTGATTCATAAAAGACTGTTTATTTTTTGACGTCTTCACTTTGCTCAAAACATTTTAATATAAATTGAAAATTATTCTATCAATTATATTGAATATTTCACTTAACAATTAATTCAATCAATGCCTTTAAGTAAATTAAATCTGTTAAATCGATAAGGTCATTCTAATTTCTCTCCACATGACCAAACACTTTAATACAATTTTTTTTTGGATATTCCACTGGAATAGTTATGATTTTTAATATTATAACATTAATATTTTCAAAAAACCTCCTTCTGAATAATAATAAAAAATTACTTAAGTACTTTCGACCTGTAGGTACTTGTTAAATTTTTCTTCAAATTAGTTTTTCTATCGCATTTTAGTTTATTCATTTTTGTTATGGGTCTACTTTCATTCATTTGATAGACCTTCTGCAGTACTCAGACGATCCGGTATGATTCTACATATCCTTTCTATTCTGCTTTTGCGCCACTGACAATTTGAAGAATTGATAACAGTTTGTAGTCCCATATTTACAGACTGCATTTGTGTTAACATAACAGCTATAATATAAAAGTTTTCTTCAGTCGACCAGAAACTTATTTAATTTGATACGCCATCCAAAAAGTAGAAAAACATGTAAATTCATCAAATGCTGATATACTTATGAATTCCTGAAGTACGCGGAATTTTACTTTGAATAATTAGCCAAAATCCATTAACAACAATAACCCGCAGATTGCCTGCCTTTCAAACGAAAGGTCCCAGGTTCGATTCCCGATGAATCTAAATAGTGCTTTATTGGTTTTTCGACTTGGTTCAGTACCCTGTGAAAATAGGGATGAAATAAATGACGTCAAATGATTGAGAGTATAATCTGGTAACAATTTAAATTGAATGAAACTTCTCTATTTAAGAAGGCTTCGTTTCTAACAATAGTAATAGTTTTCCACAGTAGTAGTAGTTTTAATGAGTTGATAAGCCAGAAATTTAAAGAATAAAATACTAGTAGCATTGTATTGTAGTAAAATATGTAGTAAAAACTTGCTGTACCGTACTTAATTAATTAAGCACGAAAAAGTAATTCAACCTAAGCTACTGTCAAGAATAAAAAAAAAATTTTACAATCGAAAAAGTAAATGTCGAAAACTTCGAAATTCTAAGAATTCTTGGAAGGAATGGAATACAGCAAAATTTTCAATTTCGATAACGCACACATTTTTTCTGCCAAGTAAGATGCTGATAACTGTTCAGGATTCTTAAGCAGAAGTAGAAAATAATTTACTTCAACTAATCTGCTATTAATACACAAGGCATACATTCTACCACAACTTCAATACAACTTACATATTTGGGACGGTGCACCAAGTAGCACCCTACAGCACTTAGATAAAATATTGTAATATTTGCTGCTATCTTTTATTTCATGATAAAAGCCTAAGAACGTTGCGGCAATGTTTATTTCCAAGAATTACAGGCATCATGTACTGATATCTATCAAAGTTCCATATTCGCCCTATATTTATTACATAAGAAGCCTTTCAGCAATATAGATTGCAATTTTGAAGTTTTAAAAGCAGTATACTATAGATTGCTTACAGTACAACAACGAGATATCAAAATTATCAATGGTGAAGATGTCCCACAACATCGAATATAATAAGGGCTTAATCCGAGTAGAATGTAAATCTATATTATAAAACACAAGAGCACGGTTAATGAAGGCATACTTTTCGTGGATTTTCGTGTGCCTTCGTTTTTTTTTTTCTTCAATCAATCAATGAAGTAGGCCGTGGTCATCAAAATCAATTTTTATTTTATGTGTGTATTTTGGTGAAACAATTTAAATATTACATAAGTTGGTTAAACCGTCTTGTTAATATAAGAAATTTTTCTGAGTTCGATTCTCTTTTGGGTCAAAATTTTTTTTTGCGTTCGATACTGTTTTGAGCAAATTTTTTTTTTTTTAAATTATTTTTGTGAGTTCGATTCTTTCTTGATACAATTTTTCTTTTTTTTTTTGATTATTTTTTATGAGTTCGATTCCCTTTTTGAATCAAATTTTCTTTTAAAATTATTTTTGTGAGTTGAATTCTGTTTTGAGTAAAATTTTTTTTTATTATTTTTGAGTTATTCCATTTGGTTATTTGCACTTCAATAAAATGATTTTTAATAAATTTGAACATTTGATATGTTGAAACCCAAGTAACACCAAATAACTATTAAGTTAAATATCTCCATACCAACGTCGTTATAACGTCGTAAACTTAAAAAAAAATAACTTTATAGTGAAAAATGTAAAAGTTATAATTTATCCGTCATTACGACTACAATACGACGTTTTATTCTATCAGTTGTCACAAAGTTATTTTATATCTACTTCACAACTTTTTTTACATTTTATAACTATGACGTAACTATTAAAACTTAAAAGTGTCTGAAATAACGTTATACCGACGACTTGCTTATAACGTCGTTATATCTTATATTTTATAACCATTATCCGACTACTCTACTCAACCGGCTATAAATTGACCAAATTAGAATAAAAGAGATAGGTAGATTATATTTCAATAATAATGTTGTCCTTTTTTCTCTCACTATAATTAAATTATAAATATTATGTTAATGTATTATAATTTTATAAATATGAATTTATTATTGTAAATATTTTCATTAAAATTGTGCAATATATGACATCTTTTTGCAAACGAATGAAGATTTTTCGTGAAAATAAACATTTTATTGAACTAAAAATTTATGAGCCTTAAAATTTGTTTAAATTTAAAAAATTTTAGAATTAAAAAAAATATTATTTTTCTTATTATTATTTATTATTTGCTCAGATTCATTTAAACATTTTTTAAAACAACCCCCATATTAAAGTAATGAAAGCAATTTACTCGCATTAGTATTAAATTTGAAATTAAAAGCTAACATTTTTTTTTTATTTTCTCATACAAAATATAATTTGCAATAACAATTTTCGCCATATAAAATGGTGAATTTATAAATATCCTAAAAATGACCAAGAAATAACCAAAAAGTTATGAACAGAAAACTACATTATATAAAAACGTATGTCAAATACAGAGATGAAAACTGGTTCCTTAAATCGAATTAAAAATTTTTTAACAGTTTTAGAAATGAAAATGAAAACTAAATTATTTTTTTTTTATATAATTCCAAGTCTGTGTTCAGAAATATGATATAAACGAGAAATGTAACAGCTCTTTGAATTTGGGGCTATTCAATTTTTTTCACTTGGTGTGCTCCACAAAATTTAGTTCTGATTTTCTATTATTTTAAAAAATTTATTTATAGGATATTATTTTGTTCAAGAAAATTTCAATGTTGAAAGTTTTTGGCTCCTTTGACATGTTTCCGGCGTATTCTTGCTACATATATTCATGGAGAATAACAAGAACTTTCTCGTAAACAAGCTGACATCAATTATTAGTTGTATGGTGGCGGGATGGCATAACTTTCGGTGGATAAGAAATTTTTAATGTCAATTATTTTTACCATATTTCTGTGCACAGACTTGGAACTTGGAATTATATAAAAAAAAAAATAATTTAGTTTTCATTTCTAAAACTGTCAAGAAATTTTTCATTCGATTTAAAGGACCAGTTTACAACTCTGTATTTGAGATCCGTTTTTATATAATGATTCTTGATAATTTTTTGGTTATTTCTTGGTCATTTTTAGGATATTTATAACTTCACCATTTTATATATGGCGAAAATTATTATTGCCAAATATATTTTGTATGAGAAAATAAAAAAAAAATGTTAGCTTTTAATTTCAAATTTAATACTAATGCGAGTAAATTGCTTTCATTACTTTAATATGGGGGTTGTTTTAAAAAATGTTTAAATGAATCTGAGCAAATAATAAATAATAATAGGAAAAATAATATTTTTTTTAATTCTAAAATTTTTTAAATTTAAACAAATTTTAAGGCCCATAAATTTTTAGTTCAATAAAATGTTTATTTTCACGAAAAATCTTAATTCGTTTGCAAAAAGATGTCATATATTGCACAATTTTAATGAAAATATTTACAATAATAAATTCATATTTATAAAATTATAATACATTAACATAATATTTATAATTTAATTATAGTGAGAGAAAAAAGGACAACATTATTATTGAAATATTTTAGAAATAAAAGTTTTTTTTTCGTTAAAAAATAAATACATATACACTGTATATAATAATCTATCTATCTCTTTTATTCTAATTTGGTCGTTTCATAGTCGGTTGAGTAGTCGGATAATAGTTATTTTCACTACGGTACGACTCAACAATCATTCCCCAATAACGTAATAATGACGTTGTCTGAAAGTTATTTCAACGTCATATAGCCGACCAGTAGTTATTTAGCCAACGATAGTACGACGTTTTTACAACCTATTTGTGTTACTTGGGAAGTATCTAAAAACAATGTATAACTAGAATAGAAATGCAATATCAATCAATAAATCACAAGGCCAAACATTTCAAAGAATCGGAATTTATTTGCCTGAACTTACCTCGCACATGGTCAGCTCTAAACAGCTATGTCAAGAGCAGCACAATCTACTGCTCTAAAAATTCAATAATAAATATAAAAAACTCGCTCATAATAATTGGGAAACGGTAGTGGTACTAAGACATAGTTATGATCAATGGTTGGATAAGATTTTCGGAAACTATCACGTTTTCCCAATTAACCCGAAAAATCAATTAATCGGTCAATCGGTTATGATAAAGGGTTATGAATATCGGTTCTGATAAAGGGTTTTGGTGATTTTAGTGGGTTAGAGTCCGACATAGCTAAATAGCTACGTGCGTGCTTTGCTTAGTATTTTTCGAGGCTTTCACCTTTCCTCGAGAAATAAAAAAATAATAAAAACAAATTAAATCTTATAAAAAAAGTTGAATTTTATCTGATATTTTTTTTATTTTATATTAACTCAAAAATTTGAAAATTTTTTTATTTTTTTGTGATTTGCTATGAATATTACTATTCTATATATTGTTGTCAGATACTTTTAACATGTCAAATGTTTAATTTTATCAAAAATCATTTTATTGTTCCGTTTCACAGAAAAACTCCTTTATTTTTGTGCGGCCGGGTATGTAACCGGGCTTTTTTCTAGTGAATATATAATTAAGTCATCGGCGTAATGTAGGATCAGCCCACTGACTTATAAATAACTAGTATACGAGCTAAAACCTCTTTTTAGATTTAAAATAAAGATATAAAAAAAATATATCTGTTGGGCAATTGTTCAGAAAAACTAAAAATTGTTATGCCCAAAATACAATCATTATAGTGTAATAGTAGCCCTTTCCCACGAATTTGAATACCAGAACTATAAAGTATAAGAATATTTTCCTTATCCGAACCTCTAAACTATGAAATACCCTACCATCTTATATGTTGCCCCGAATATAATAATTTAGAATTTTTCAAGAGACGGGGAAATAAATATCTTTTGAACTGTCCGTAAATTTTTATCTACTAACTCTTTCTGTTCTATTTTCATTATATTCTTTGCCAATTTTTGTAATTACTATTTGCTATCTCCTTCTTATTTAATCTATAAAGAGTTTACATTTTGCGAAGGCAGTTAGAGTGCTTATCCAATTATTTTGGCTTCAATTAAAATAAAAAACCTTTACATACTTCATAAGCACTTGTTTAGTTGTAGTTGGTTCAGAGTATTAGAGTATTACACGATTAACATTACAAATACTGGTGTCTCTGGTAGTTCTCATTCAATACTTTATCTTCAAACCGTAATTCTCTTTATTGAATACCAGATCAGAATTATACAATAAATCAATCATCCAATGAATTTATCCGATATATTTGTATTAAGAACGTCACTATAAATAAACTTATTATTTTAATATTTCAATTTATCAATATTTGCCTAATACTAAACATCCTGAAATTACACAATGTATGTACATATATTTACAATTCGTAGAATACTCTTGCTATAAAATGAAAATAGAAAATAGAAAATATAACAATTCAATATGATTAATTCATTGAAAAGCGATCCAATTTCAATTTAATAATAGTATATTTTTTATGATTGTATTTTTTATTTTTTCACCAAAGCACAATAGATGAATGCATTCTCATTGTGCAATGTTTCAAAATCAAAGATAATATTTTTCGCCATTATTTCCTCTTCAACAAAAAAAAAAAAAAACAGAATAAAAAACACAAAGAAAAACTGTATCAGAAAAATTAAAGATATCTATTTCCTAACGTTATTCTAAATCTTCTTACCTTACCTTGCTTTCCTACTGTTATTTTTATAAAAAAATAATTTTTTTTCTATTCAATGTTTTTATTTTTAAATTCATTGAATATTTTTTTGTATATAATAATTTTTTTTTTTTTTACGATGATAAGAAAAGCACATTGTAATAAAAATAATAAAAAATAAAAAAATTAAATGGAATTTAAAAAGAAATAAGTACGAAATAAAAAAAAAAATAAAAACAAAATATTTCATACCAGTAGATTGTAAAAAAAATACGAGTAGATACCAGTATTGTAAATTATCATTAAGCATAATTTTTACAATTTTTCGTGTCGTTATGATTTGCAGAGGAAATAAGGCAACGGAATGAAAATGAAAAATTTATTGAAATATAAAATTGTCTAGTATATTGGGATTCACGTAACATCCAAGTAAATAATTTAGAATTTTGAAATAAGTAGCAATGTTATTATGAGTCATAATGTGGTCTATAGTGGAACATCTACAATTTGACATGGACATAACATGATGGCTGAACATTCAATCAAATATAGATTATGTTTTAATAGACTAAGGTGCACGCTTCAGTTTGATTGTCTACAGAGGAGCAATATAGTAATACAGACCTGTATGTTTCCTGTGAATTGGTGTTAATACGCTGACAGTTTCCGATAAAAAGAGAATGATTTATTTTCTTATTTACCTACATTGATACTTCAATTAAATTCCTACACTACTTGCATGTGTCCTACTTTTCATTTTATTATTAATTACTTATTTATAATTCCACCACCTACGGCTGATACCTCAAAGTTTGATATCAAACTATAACTCATGAAATTGTGAAAAAATCTGTAGTAGATTCAACTTGTTGTTATGCATAGTAAATGTTGACAAATACTCCACAATGTTCCAACAACTAACCCACACTTTTTTTCTATAAATTCTTTATTTTTTTTTTTTTTTTTTTTTATGCATAGCCAAAACACTTTTATACCTTTTATACCGATTGGTACGTTTGGCTAGCGTGGGAAAAGAAAATTTGGAAAGGAGGATGGGTAAAAGGGAAGGAGGACAATTACGAACGAAGGTGTTAATGTTCGTCTTGAATTTGGTTAGGTCATAAATATAAAATTTGTCATGTTTTGGGAACACATAAGATGGAATTTGGTTCCACATTCGGGATGTTGAAGTTATAAACCCATATGTGAGAATTGTATTCCATTTTGGGTCGTATGAAAGCTTTATAGATTTTCAAGAGGTCACAGAGGGAGAAGTAAGCCTTGCAGCGGCTAAGAAAACCTAAACATTTGACTGTGTTTTTTGCAACATCAAATATATGATCATTCCAGATCAATTTTCGATTAAGGTGCATACCTAATATGCTTAAGCTTTCAAACCGCTGAAGTTTATCTTCCTGAAACAAAAGAGTAGGATCAAAAATGGAAATTTTTCGGGAGATTGTACAGCTCTGAGTTTTAGAAGTGTTAAACTCGACTCTGTTTTTTAAGCCCCAATTAGCTATAATCATGGCTGAGGGAACTGGCCATTATGTCTCTTTTGGTTGACACAGCGGTGAATGTAGCTTCAGATTTTTTATGAAAATCGTAGGAGGCTGCTAGGGTGCTGTCTTCTGCAAAGCTGTGGATTGGATTGAAAGTGGTTTGGAGCAAATCATTTATAAATATAAGGAATAGGGTAGGTGAGAGAACTGATCCTTGGGGAACACCAGCGTTTATTTGGAATTGATCGGACTTAAATCCCCCAAAAAGTTTCAATCCATTTGGGGGAAGAGAGATCCAGGCCGACTTGACATTTTGCTAATAATGCGCTATGCCATACTCGATCGAAAGCTTTAGAAATATCTAGAGCCACAATATTTGCTTCACCCGAATTGTGCAAGCAAATATTTAGCTTCTCGTTAAGGTATGTCATTAAATCACCGGTGGGATCTAAATCCATATTGCCATATCCATATCGTGGACAATACCTTGGCTGTCAAGATATTTGGTCAGCTTTTTGTTTATTAAGATCTCCATCACTTTGGAGAGGATCGATATTATAGCTATAGGCCTGTAGTTGGAGGGATCACTTTTGTCTCCTTTTTTGGGAATTGGGTTAACATGCGCAATCTTCGATTGAGTTAGGTATACTCCTGTAGAGTAGGATAAATGGAATAAGTTGCGCAATGGTTTGGAAATAGCGAAGGCTATATGTCTTAGAACCATAGCAGGGATGCCATCAGGACCGGTAGACTTTCTGATATTCAGATTCTTATGTACCTTAACAACGGCACGAGTTGTGAAGTAGACTCTTCCGAAGGATGAGTTACTTATAGGAACTGAAGGTGGATTTTGAGTCGTTGGGGGGAGTGTGGAATTAGCAGAAAACCAATTTGGCAAATAAATTTGCTTTTCCAACCGAATCTGATATTATTTTGTGGCGGAAATGGAGATTCGCAAAATTTATGCATGACGTTTTTAGCAAAGGATTCATATTCTAATTCAGGTTGTAGTCTATTGTTACACTCAGATACTTGAATTATTTCACTTGAACAATTTTCTATCCATTTTATATTTATTGCCTGACTTGGCTGTGCTTTCATTTGTATTTTGTTTTTTCACGAGTTCACGGGTTAATTTATTTAATTTTAAATTTAGCTTTTACAATTAAAAGTAAAACTTAATTTTGCAATAATGCAACATTTTTTAAGAGTTATTGTATTTATTTATTTTAGCTGATTTGGAATGGTAAAAATGTTCAATAATTCAGTGTCGATTCAAAAATGAATTTGTTCTAATTTCTGCTTCAATAACATAAGGATGCCATACTTTTATATGTATTTCTATTTTATTATTATTAATCTGACTAAAATTTGCTAGAAGTATAACTGGAACTTCTATTTTTGGTTCTGGGTGGTGAGGAAAAAATGTCAAAAGCCAATTACCAAGCCCAATAAATTTAGAAATGCTGTTGTCTTGCTAACAGCTTCATTTTCTACTACTGTATTGTTGCTATTTCAATTTTACGCCAGAAATCTTCAAATTTTTCTGCTAAATATATGAAAGAATTATTTATGCACTATAATTTCTTCTAAGCCAGTCAAAATTTTAGTAAGTGGTAAAATAAATGTTTGTTTATTTTTGGGAGATTAATCGATTACTGATAATAAGGTATACAACACCTTTAACTTATGAAATATTGATTGAAAGTCCTTTTTATTATTAACTCTTTTATGCCACTTCTAACGACCTTTAATTAGTATAAATACCAAATTACAATTACGCATATAACATTTAATAGACCTGTAATACGATGTTAAACTAGCTAACAAGCTAAGATATAAGTTAATAACAGTAAATTATTACAAACAACATTTAAAAGTAGGGCATGCTATGTGAAGTTTTCCCATCCGTTGTAACATCGTCATCGCAAGTACCCCGTTAGATTCTTTAAAATTCCAAACCCATATGGTCTTTGTGAATGCTATTGCAACGCTTATTGAAATTTAATTTAAACCACAAAACATCGGTTAATGACAGCAACTAAAAATAAATAGCATCATTTGGGAAAATATACCAGAAAGAAAAACTCCGTATTAAAAAAACGACAGCTTTAAACGCAGAAAAGAGGTAATCATTGAAAAAATAAAAATAAAGATTAGCTACAAGGCGTTGAATGTCCAAGAAGACTTGAATAACATAAAGGGTTTTGATAACTTATTTTATTAACGAGTTTCAGGTAAATTATTCAGTCGAAATAAAAGCGGCTCTAAATGATAAGCAAATAAAAATTGACACAATAAATATAAAATTTGCACACTCTTAGCTAAAATTATTGAAGAACAAATAGCGCCATAAGACTTTTAGTAAAAAGTATTATAAATTTACTAAAAATGGGCTTGTGAATAAACAATGATAACCGTATTGTACAGTTGGTTAAGTAAAAGTAAGTTTATTACTAGAATTTTTACAATTTGAAGATGCAGTTTTTGAACCGAGATGACTGGACGTACAGATGAAGTCCAATTTGACCTGTAATTGCCAATAATGCTGATAACAACATTTAATTTTGATGTAGGAAATTGTTACTCAACAGAACTTGCGGTAAATAAAAATGTTTAATTAATTTATGCAATTCATATATGTATGCTATAACATCTATTTTCATTAGTCGAATTTTGTAACAATCGTTTCGCAAGAATTTAAGATTTTATATTAAAAAAACATAAATTTTTTACGAAATATATAGTACGATTATTAGGTTAAACTGGCTTAACTACGATATTATGTTTGATAGCTTGAAAAATTTCAGATACTTATGTTAAATATTTATACCAATGTCTGAATATAATCCAGACACTGATTTAGCTGTAAAATATAAAACGCTACAACTGTATAATTATTATCGCCATATTTACATGATGATTTAGTATTATATTTAGATACAAGCAATTAACTGACAGTTTTAATCAGTTTTTGAATTAACTGCCCCAAGGAGAAAAAATGTCTGACGGACAGACACGATGTTATAAAACAAATCAAAACTAAAAAAATTAATAAAATTTTTCTTAAAATTCAGTCCTTAATAGTATGGAGATTCATTACTGGAAAATATTTTCATATCAACACTGGTAGATATTTTTTTCTACATTTTCTATGTAATTAGAAGTAAATAGCAAAAGCTTAGTTTTAATTTAAGTAATAGCAATTACATAATACAATTTCCGCAATTTGCATTTTTTTCTTTTCAATCAAAATATTAAAGAATATTATAGAAGTAAGTACTTAACAGTAATATACATACGATACAACAGTAATATAACAGTTGTATAGATAATTAAAAATCTTTATAATATCAACAAAATCTTTTAACTATGTACGTTCATCATATGCTATTCAACTTCATCTGTACAGTAATAAATAAAATCTACTTACGATTTTACTTTGAACAATGTTTAATGCTTGAATGTGAAGGTACATTCAGCATTAATTTATTACAAACATGACAATAACTGTTTCAATCTCTACTTTATAAACAGAATTGGGGCGACTAGCGACAAGTACAGCTACAAATTCTGTCAAATCAAAATAGCTCCATACATTTTACATGCACATAAACACAATTGCGGATACTGTAGCTGAGCGACGATACAAATTAGAATTTTTTTATTTTTGTATCCGTCGCCCAGCTACTTTTGGTAGCATATAATTAAACATATGATTAATCGTAAACAATTTCCAACAACATTAAAATATTAAAAGTAAATATTTTACATTCTTTGAAATGACTTTTGAGGAAAAATTAATAAATTTAGTAAATTTAGTAGTTTTTGTAGTTCTACTTTGTATCCCCAATTGTGTTTATGCCAGCGATGTATTTATCGCCAGTAGATGTATCTGTCGCTAGTCGCCCCAATTCGGTTTATACCATTTATATGTCCAATTTTGTCAGTCTTTTCTTATTTGCGATGTAAAACAATAGTTGCGATTTTTTGAACTTGCTAACACAAGTAATTATGAGTAGTTTGTAATCAAAACGAAACAAAAAAAAAAATTTTTGGAGTAAAATATAATCTCAGGATTTTACTATTTAATTTCTTATTGCATCTAATTTTTCAGCTGTTCGTTTGGTTTCTTTTTGTAATTTTCATTTGTTTTACTTTTGTTCTATTTTTGTAAAATCTAATTTTTTTATTATCATAAGTAAGGTAGTTAATAAATTTTGCTTTCTTCATTATTGTTTATTACTTTTTATTTAATTTATTTTTTTTTTAATTTGATGAATAGTTTAATAATTATTGTATAAGATTTTTTAATTGATATTAGTAGTATAACAATAATTAATAGAATTATAAATATTGTTCCACTGATATACAGTTTAGTTGTAATATATTATTTAACTTTAAATAAATGTAAACCTCTATACGAGCTTCTTAGCTCTTTTGAGTACTGTATAAATGAATAAATGGAAATGAAAAAAAACTCATGTTTTTCTTTGAAAAATTAAAATTATATTTTAAAAGAATAAACTGATGGGTAATTAAAAGAAATTCAAAATTTTTTCCATTTAACGTAAAAAATATTTTTTATAAATATGGATGCAATATCAAACAGAAATTATAATACTAGATACCTATCAAAGCTCAATGGCTATCTATTGATTTTTTATTTTAATATCTATTTTACTATTTTCCGTAGAAGTTTTCAAAATCTCTACCGGAAATTTTTTCTTAAGTCCGCAATTTCATTTACAAATTTGTATGAGCTGTAAACTTGTTTACAGATTTAACTATACTCATAATTACTAGTGAGCAAGTCTGCAAGCTAAAAGAAAAAATGCAACTAAAGTGGGAAATACATGTGCAGAATTCTCATCCATCGTTGCGTGTTAACACATGTGCATATTTTATTTGTCAAAAATTGTTTTGTTTTGAAATAATGTAGATAATTGCCCCCATTGATACACATACAATTTGTTTGTGTAGTAAAAAAATACAAAATAAAATAATTTTTGAAAAATTTTAAAGTTAAATGTTATTAAAAGTGTTTAATAAAAGTTTTAATTTAATAATTTTTGAAAAAATTTTAATCACATATTTTGTTATCTATCACTATAATGAATGTAACAAAATATAATTATATGAATAAATTAATGCTAGTTTGTAAGTAAATATATGTACTATAAATATATACTAATAAATATATGCACATTTTGTTATATCTAAATATTTTAAAAATTTATGATGAATATTGCAACAAAAAAGAAAGAAAATCTAGGGAAATTTTCGTTCATTTCAAATTAATTATTTTTAATCTTAAACACAATTTTTACAAAATTGATTATAACCAATTTACCACAAAAAACAATAATAAATATGTAAATATTAAACAAATTTTATGACGTTTGTCATTATTTTTTTTATTAGTATGAGTAAAATGACAATTTTTACAATCTTTCGTGTTGGTAGCTCTGCCGCTGCGCAGCTAAAATTAGAAATAGAAATACCATGCATCAAATTTTCTGCGTGCAGAATTACATGTAATTGGTTCCATATAAAACCATGTATTCTAATTTATTTTTGCTGCGATGCATGCATAGTTCTGCACATGTATTTCAGGCATTAATCAGCATATTAGAAAGAGATAATATATTGAGTTGTTACTTAAAGAAAAAAATAGACAGTTGCAAATAATTTCCCAAAAATTCCCTTTTCAAATTCTACGACAACATTTATTTTTTACGTTAAAATTAGTTGTTTTGAAATTTAAAAAATGAAAGAAGACATTATTTATTCAAACTACTATTTTATATTATATTATTTAAAAAAGTGTTGCCAATATAAAGGAAATATACCCGATTTTTAAAAATCATACTTCATCGATAAAATAACATTTCCACGATGTTTTTAAAAATATCCCAATTTTTTTTAAAAAATATCCCCAATTTTTTTTTGCCAGCGATAATTATCCCAGATTTATTACGTTTACTGTTCTTATCATACATATTGAATTCTCATATAAAATAATGTCATTTTATGTTATCTCTCTCTAAAATACTAATTAAAAAATAAATCGGGTTAGCTAAAATGCACCTTAAAATGTTGTTTTCAAAAAACTGTTGTAAAAAAAATTTAATTAATATTTTGAAAATTTTACTCTTGCAAAAATAAACGCTATTGGTAAATACATCATCACTGTCGGAATTGAAGCTTTAATAAATAAATTGAAATAAATCGTAACTTCGCACCCTCACATATTATATGCGGTTAAGAGACAATGATTTAAATAAATGGCTGTGCAAGAATAAATTGATACTTAATATTTTTAAGGCAAAATGTATGGACGTGGGCAAAAAAATAAGATGTATGTAGTTTTAAGCAAAGAATGTGAAACGTGGATAGTTTAAGGTATACAGGTGTAGGTTATTGACAAGTATTCCAAATTTAGCAACCACGCAGATTTCATTTGCAGCTAAATTACAAAGAAGTGTTTGAATTTCCATTATTTTTACTCGCTCTGGCTCATCAATTCTATTTTTTGTGTAATGAGCAAAAAATTTTTACAAAATACAGCAATAATACTAATATTGAAAAATAATAGAAAAATTAGTGATTCAATTATGCTGCAAGATCTCAAATAAAATCGATGAATGTGAACAAAAAAGTAAAATTTAAGGCATTATTATTTGCAAGCTAATGAATAGCATATTAACTCTATATCTTTTGATTAAATTTACATTGATGTAAATTACAGAACACCTTGTTCTACAAAGCTACGCAAATATTTAATAATTTACTCGATGTTATTAAAATTCGAACAATTTCGAAAAAAATGTATGTTATATTGTAAAAAAATTTGTCAATAAATGTTTAATGAATTTAAATTCCATTTTTATGAAAGTTTAATATTGTAAACTAATAAAAAAAAAAAACAAAATTAAATATTATTGTGAATAGTGTTGTTCTTTGTGAAATTTATTAAATGATCTCCTCATATCTATTTCGAAACTGCTTCAAATACATTACAAACTTATCCGGAACTCCTCATCTCTTTGCATTCACTTAAGTCACAATCAATCAGTGTAGAATAATTTTAAATTATAAAATTACGTATTGCAATATTTTTCTTTATATTCTCTAATATCGTTATATTTTTTTTTATATACTTATTATTTATTATTGCAGTATACTACCACAGTACCAAACTCTATCGATAATGTCCTTTTTTGTCGCAAATGTATTTTGTTATGTTCTGATTTATTTATGTTTTATTTTTTTATATTATTTTTCTTATTTTTTTTTTTTTTATTACTAAAAATATATCATGATTATTTGTAATGGAGTTGGGCTATTCCAAAATTACCACCATCATCAACAACCATTACCAATATTGTTATTCAATTTCAAGTTTATACAATAATATATTTATTGATGGTGCTGGAAGGTGGTATCAATATCTAGTTGTATATATAGTATATAAGTATGGGGTTTTTTTGTTATTTAGTGATATTTTAGAGTGAAAAACAATTTTTTTTTTATTTTTTTTTTTGTTTTTCTTATCTTTTATCAAACTAATATTACGAAAAAAAGAATAAACAGTTTAATTCGGGTGCACGAATGTCAATAGAATAGAAAGAGCAAATAATGTTGAAGTATCTCAATTAAAATTTCTTTTAAATAATAATATATATGCATATAATATCTATATATATATATAAATATATATATATATTATATATGTGAATGATTGTGTTGTGTTCATTAACTGTAAAATTTCAATGATTTTCATTTTTAATCTTTCTTTTGATTAACCTTATATTAACTGTGTAGTAAAACATTTTATATTAAAGAAAATAATGGGAATGTTGGGATTTGTACAGAACATTATTGCAGATCATTTATAAATAATCTAATTGATAGGAGGCAATAAATAATGCAATCTAACAAAGATTATGTAAAGCATGACTAGAATACCTCCTAGATTTAAATTTAAGTGTTTTCTGCTAGACAGGATGGATGTCGCGAATGACACAAAAGCAAATAACAATAGTTAACGAATATTAACAGTTTTGTTTAAAGCTTAACAATTTCAATTAAACGAAACAAAGAAGTAATTTGAACTGTCGTCGAGCTGTACGAGAAAAGGTACAGAAAAAATGCTCACACAAATTTATTTTAAATTTGGTTTGGTCTATTTTGCTTCATTAGGCCCATTATGTATTGTAGACGCATTAAAAAGAAATAATATTTGACGCCAATAAATCTATTAAACTCTTACAGATTTGATAGAAATATAGTTTCTGATTTTATGGCTCAAATCAGTCTGAAACCAGTTTCTTTTAAGAATACAAGTATCTGAAATTGATGTTAATGCATGCAAGCTATCATTTCATTTATCATTTCAATCGCGACTTTCATTTAAACTTATGGTGTAATATTGTTAAATGATGGAATGACAGTGAAAATGATGAAAAATTTTTGATTTGGACTGACAGTTTTGTAAAATTAGAATAGTAAGAAAAACAACAAAAAAATTCAATATAATAAGAAAAACAACAACAAAGTTTTTTGAAAAATTATTGTTTTTTTTTTTTTAGTGTGTGGGATTTAATCAGTTTAAATGACAGTCCGGTAAATGATCAGAAAACTGAAATGATAAAAGAAATGATAGTGTCTGCATGCTACTTAAAGCTGATCGTCAGATCAAATACATACCGAGCCGAACCTCTTAACCATGGAACACCCTACTAAAATCCTGTGGTCCTACAATGATACATGTAAAAACTATCTTTTAAACGGTGAGTAAATTGTTATTCTACTGATTCTATTCTATTTGATTTATTAAATGGCTAAAATTCTGCAACAACAGTTAGGACGTTTATCCCATTATCCCTGTAGTGCTTAGAAAATGAGAGATAGCGTTCATTTAAGAGTATAGTGTAAAAATATCCTACTCTGTCTTATTTTTTTTCTATGTGACTTACTAGTGCACTGATCAACTTGAAATTAAGGTGTGAAGTAAAATTAATTTTCCTATAACAACTCATATAACGGCATAGTATAGAAAGAATGTTAGTTTTACTATAGTAGAATCTTATCGTTTGCTATAGTAGAATCTATATAGCTTATTATAGTAGAATCGATATACTGGTCTGGGCTAGGATAAACAGGGTACACATAGACCGATCGCTGACCCAATATTGTAATTGTTTTATTCCTGGTCAACTGCTTGCAGTACCTCCACGAGGTGACCACTAGAAACTAGATTTCTAATAACAATTAGATTCTTAGACTAGAACTGCAAGGGCTCAGGTCCTCCTAATTGAGGGTTGGTCGTACAGCTAAAACCGAACATCAGAAACATTGTTACGAGATCATCACATGAGCCTCGGATAAGGACTATGATTTAAATAGAATAACCATCCGGCAAACAATTATGGATGACGATTTGAATAATGATTTAAAAACGATGCTCAAATCCTACAAATCCAAATTGGAGACAAGGCACAAGATCGACCGAGCAGAGGAGCATAGTGATGAAGACCAAAACTCACCCAGAGCTGTAGCGCTATAAGATGATGATGATAGTAGAATCTTACTTAGTATAAATGGTTTGTACCTGAAAGAGCCCTGAAAAATTTATTTTACTCAATTTCTCAATAAATGAATATCAAAATGTCGCATTGTTTGGAAACCACATTTTCAGAGATGTTGCCAATTCAGAGATTATGAAAATGTTTCAGATATTTAGATTTTTAACTGGACAGAGTCCGCTGATAACTGTAAACAGTGGAGGATATAATATAATATTACTACAGTTCGTTTTAAGGGTTGTTGCTCCGAATAATGAGCATCTTAGTAAAATCAGTATATTAAATGTACCCATTTCATAAAAATTTAATATTTTAACCCTTTGTCACAATACGGTTAATACATATTATAGTAAACAAAAAGTAATGGAAAATATTTGGAACACGTGATTGCATATATTGAGTTTATTAAAAATGTTTATGAAGAGAGTACAAAAGATGGCAAATTAAAATCTTTGGAAAAAGGAGAACAAAGGATTGTTTAAATTTATTGAAGGGACTGGGTGAGCTCACTTTCGAATTTTTTGCACGATTCGATAAGTATATTATTTTAAAAATTAATAAATTCATAAATTTAAAAATAAAATTAATTTTAAAATTACAAATAAATTATAAAAATAAAAAAGTTAAACAAAAAAAAAAAAAAAAAATGGATGGCGTCAGCTGTACTCAAACAAAGAAAATAATTTTATTTCAAAATTTTAATTTGAAGTTAAATGAAATTCAAAATTATCAAAAAAAATATATAATTAATAAATTAAACAATTTAAATGTTACTTAAAATTTTTAATTCAGAATTGAAAGTTGATACGAAGAAATGTTGTTAAATTAAAAGACATTAAAACATTGCTTGGTCATGTCTGGCAGTTTTTTTTCAAAAGAAAAGAGGTTGTTTTTTTTGTATAGGTTTGGTATAAATTTTAATTTATTAAATTTTCCTGCAAAAATATTATTGAACATAATTAGTCGAATATCAGATCCCACTTGGTTTTATATTGTTTCTGCTTAATTTTCAATTCTTCCTAGCGAAATCAATGAAAAAATACCTCTGTATTGAATCCCAGTATCTCTGGTTTGGTTTTTACTAGTTTGCTGTTTATATCACAGTCAATGGTTCAAATGGTTCAAAATAATAATTGCAATCAGTATCTAGTTTTAAAGTATTGCGAAACATTGTTAATGCCCGCTGGTTTGTTCGCAATGCTGATATTCATAGACATCTGAGAATCCCTTTCATAAAAGACGAAATAAATAAATTGACTTTACGCCATAAAAGTCGTTGTTTCTCAACAGGTCAATGTCGAAGTTAGCTGACAGTTGCTTAACTTTGACAGTAACTTTGTTAGAAGACTTAAGCGGACGAAACTGTTCAAACTGTGTTAGTACAATTTTTTTTATCTTGCAATAATTCTTATTTTGCGATTTTTTTTTGATCAAACATATCTGAAGTGATAGAGCCAAAATTGTATTAATGTTTAGTCTTAAAGACAAATTTTAATTTTAACAAAATGATGAAAGTCCTTAGTACGTTAAAGTCGACACATTCTTTCACTTCGTTCTTCCCCGGCATATAGAACAAAAGCAGAAAACTCTATTGATTGAACAGAAGGCACTGCAAGTTTTAAGTGCAATTGAGCAAAATTGAATTTTGTATTAGAAATTTATTTTAAATTATATAAGATTTAATGAATGTAGTAATGAGAAAATGGAAATTTTGCTTCGTTTTATTAGGGAGCCTGGCTCTCAAAATTGGTATGGACAAGGAAGATGAGTACATATATATATCAGTACAGTAATTAAGAAAAATTGTTTGGATTAAATTCTCTAGTAGTGAAGAGGAAATAAGAGAAGATCAAAATTAGTTGTCTACGTGTATGTGTGTGTTATAGAAGCTATATAGATTGCACACATGTTACAATCAATTTGATGAATATGTTTTGTAGCATAAACGTTCAAGAAACATAAACATTCAAGCAAATGAAATGCTTTCAATTATGAATAGACTCCTACATTGGCCAGGATCAGTGCGCGAAGTCTAATTCTTAGGAGATCTAGTATTCATCAACATCTAAATTTACAACAAAGTGATGCCGTCCTGTTTACTAGGTAAGCAGGGTATAGATACATCTAGTTGATTTTCAACACCGTACAAAACTCTCAACGGCATCAAAGATAAAACCTTTACAATAATATTTTTATAAAAAAGCATGTTAGAATACAAATATATTTTAGTCAGCTGAAACAATGATTTGCTATCCTGCAAGTTGCAGGGTAAAATTCGTACTAAATTTGTCAAAAATTCTACTGTAATAATTTCCAGTATAGTATTTCACAATGTTGCAAAACATTTGAAATATGAATTTATATTATGACGTCAACGAAAATTTTCACAGCGACAACAGTGACACAAAGATAGATACGAATTTTAAAAATTGATCCAATTAATTTGATTATTGATTGATAAAAGAAATAAAACAAAAAAGTATAAAAAAAAACCAAAAAAACCCGAATAAATAATGAAAATCAAAAATTGTAATTCATGCAATTTGCTAACAAAAGCTTTAAATTTTCCAGCTCTAAGTAATAACTATTTTTAGCAAATAGATTATTTATTTTTTTTAATAAGTGACAGCTATTATCTGAAACTATAGATATACCTATATCTATAGTGATTGCAATAAAAACTTTTAAAACTTTAAACTTATTTTCTATTCACACCCACCCTTACCTTGAAATAGTAAAAAAACAAAATTTATTACTACTTATTATACTTTGACCACCTACTTTTATATTATACTATATATATTATTTAAAATACATCCAATAGTAAAAATGAAAATTTTATGAATATTTATCTACAACAATGACAACTTAATATTTATTAAAATATTATTTTTCTTTTAACCGACCTCCTCTTTTCTCTTCTATATATAATATTCACTATTACTCAATAGAATACCTACACCAAGTATACAAAATATATTCGACTAATGTAATATTTTGGCGATGTATTATAGAAAAGAGAAGACAAAGAAATCTTAGAATACATCCCCTAATTTACATGCTTTTCTAAAATGTGATCTAGATTAAATTGTTACCACTTTGGTTCTTCAAATTCTCAATGATTCTTGTATCCTTGTATACATACGTTTTAAAATCATTTTGAATTGTCCTTCAGATTTTTCTTTAATTTTTTTTTCCATATAATATGAGTACACATTATGTATTGTTTTGTTCATGTTATCATATTATTCAAGATTAAAATAGTATTATTGTGTGCAATGTTGTGCAGTAATTCGAATTCATTGAGTTAGAACAAACAAAAAAAAAGCAAAAAAAAAAACAAAAATAGAAAAAAATAAAATATTTTTATTTCATTCGCAATGAAAGCAAAAAAAAAAAAAAATGAACGCCAAAATTGCTTTCTGTCTTCTATTTTCTATTATTATATGGTGGATTAATTTATCAACGATATCCAGTCAAGGATGAAACTAAATATTATGCATGTGCAATTTTTAGAAATTGAATGAATTTTTCACAATAGAATCGTCATCGTAGATTTTACTTAATTTATCCGTTTTACCTCTAATGGTAGTGGGGACAAAAAAAAATAAATAAATTTATTTCATTTTTTTTTTGTATTTAATTTTAAGAAATTGCTAAGAATAATATTAAAATAAAATAAGTAATTTAGTGATATTAGTTAATGTCAACTGAAAATGAAAAATTATTTCGATTTAGTTTGAAATTTGGAAAAGAAAAATATAACAGACGAACCAGTAATTGATCACTGGTTCATTTTTCGTATTTGCACTCAATTTAGAGGTTTAAACTATAACCACATCATTATAAGTCTTCTGTCATAATCTTATATATTAATACGCTTAAACGTCTGTTAAACTTTTCACAAAGCTTTTACAACACGAGGCTTTTTTCAACTAGATTAGACAACTTTATTAGAACTATTAAGAATTACGATAGTGTGAAAAATTTTATTTAAAGACATAAACCATAAAACGATAAAACCAAATAAAACAAAAAACAAATTAAAATTATTCACCTATTGAGCAATAGCATTGACTATCTGATTATATGAATTAATTGAAAAAAAAAAAAACAAAGTAGCAAAGACAAAAACCGAATTATCAGAATATTATTATTATATCGATTTATAAATAATTAAAATATCTTTGTTAAAATATTACGATATTACGATATTACAGCAAATAAACTTACCGGTAAAACAAATAGTAAATTTAGAAAATATATTTTTTACCTCACCCAGACCATGTTCACAAATTCCAAAAATTGAAATTTATTTATTTTATTAACAAATAATTCAAAAGTATAAATTCAAATGCGCAGTAGCATTGAGTAAATATTATATTGTACATGGAGAATCATAAACCGAAATTTACGATCTGCCAAGAACGAGAAAAACAAAATATGTTATGACATTATTATGAAGTTCCAATTCAATACACGACAAATTTAGTACACATAAAAATTAAAAAAACTTTAAAAAGAAAAATCACAGACTACTCTTACCTACATCAGAGACTCTAGCGGGATAACAATCTACCAATAAAAACTGAAGAATAAGAGAAAAAGCATAATTATTGACTTTACCCGTAACTATAAAAGTCATAAGGCGTCATATGATGTCATATGATACTTCGTTAAATGGCTTATATGATTCGATATGATTTAACAAAGTCTTAACCAATCATAACCTTTACTATAATGGTTGATTAGGTATATCAAACTAATACCCTTGACAGACTTTACTTCATTGTGAAGTTCAACTTAATTATGAAGTAAAGTTTAATGAAGTGGTGACAGATTAGTTACTTAATTATTACTTTTTTTTTATATTATTTTATAAACAATAAAAATGGAAAATTAAAAAGTTATTTTGAATTTTAGCTTGTTAAATTATTTAAGATTACTTCAACAATATAAAAAAAATACAATTAAACTTAAGAGAAAACAGATTTATCATTTATTAAGAATTAACTATTTTGTTGCAAAAAAGAATAAATTTTTTGGCAAATATTCTTTATGTGAAAAAATCCAATGGAAGGCAAATGTTAATATAATAAAAAAAAATGTTAAATACTTTATACTATACGTTAATTGGTTGGTTTAATACGTGGTCATTGAAATCAACTTTCTAAACACTTAGGCCTCTATGATGAATAATTAGGCCCTGATAAGATTATTTTCTATCAGAATCATAACTTAAAATAATGTAATGAAGTTTTTTTCAGGATAGAATATTATCCTTTTGAAAATTAAATGTTACCCGGATGGTCTGTAGGCATTTCATTATGTATATTATATTATTATGAAAGTTTACTTTCAATTATTTTCAGTTATTTTTAATTATTTTTATTTTTTTTCAAAAATAAGACTATCACCTTAACCACTTGATCAAAATAAAATAGGAAAATGATAATTCGAATTATAATTCAAAACAAAATATTAAAATGCCAATTCGAATTGTTATTTTCAAATATTTAGATTTTCAACAAAAAATTTGTTTTAAAATTTCCAACAGATGGCTTTTTTTTCTTAATTTAATGCTAAATGAAGGATTTTACCTCATTAATGAACTTCATTATGAAGCAGATTTTCTTCATAATGAAGTATTTTAGTCTAATGAAGTACAGTCTGTCAAGGGTATAAAACGTCAAAACCAAAATTTAAAAGAAATGAAATAAAAATATAAATTCTATAAATAATTGTTTTGTTTTTTTATGTTGAGTTTTGAAATAGTTACGGCTATTATGATAATAAAAAAAAACACAAAAAACGTATTTATGGCTATTTTAATGTGTTTTTAATGTGGGTGTGGTATGTATTTAGTTTAAATGCATTTAATTTGAAATCTATACTGCCAGCGACATCTCTGTTCGCCACATTTTGTTGAAATGAACGTCTCTATTAATAGTATTTGTAAGGGATCATTTAGACATCAGATTTTATTTCATGAAAGTCTTATTTTACTTATTTTTAGCATAACACAATTAGGAGTTTTGATTTTTTTTAAGAAAACAAAGAAAATAAATAAATAAAATAAATTGTTTCATTTATAATGCTAATGCTAGACCGGTGAATGTTACGCCGGGAATAGCTAATTCTTATTTAATAATGTATATGTTATTATTATAGCTTAGGGTTAGTCTCGACCTAATTAATAATTTGTTTTCATTCTGATGCAATGTCTTTCACAATTGTTTTCCAATCAGTTCGATTTAATTTTTCGGTAAACTGTCATCTTTGACTTTGTCAAGCTATTTTGCTCTTGTATTGTGCCTGATTGTGTCTAATTTTTGTTTTTTGTAAGCTTTAACGGTTTATTCTCATAAAATTTTCATCGTCGAGTTTGTGCCTTAATAAAATTTTAGAATATGGGCTCTTCCTTCTCCTATAAATTACAGAAGTAAAAAAATATGGGATTAATAAAATACTAAAGTAGCTTACAAGCACATTAAAATTATCAGATTGTTTATTTTTATAATTTCGAGACTGAACAATTAACATTCTAACATCCTGCTTCAACGGCTTTGAATTTACAATATAAGACATGGCATAAACAATAACATTGTCTACTTATAAATTTTTTTTTTCTAATTATTGGTAAAGCAGCAAATTTAAATGAAGAAAACTACATCTATTGTAAAGTAAACATTTGCCTTCATAATAGCAAAATTTCATTTTATCATAAATAACAATGAATATGTATTCTAAATTAATTTCAAAGAATAATTGAAAAACTTTGTATGTGCTTACATTCATGACATAAGCGAAATTCGATCTCTTCGACATTATCATTTTAATATTATATGTATCATAGTGGATAACATAACCACTATACAGTATACACTATCTTAGTCCTTCTAAATTAATGTCTGCCTTTAATATTAACAATTTTTTTTAAAATTATATAAAGAACAAATCTGATGAAATAATTGTTTGAATACGGTTCAGAATATATTCCACAATAAAATCTGAAGACCCACTTTAATATCCTATGCAAAAAAAAAACTCTAATTTGTCGATCTACTACGTTTAGAATAATGGGATTTCGTTGTGTTAAGTTATATTGAAATTAGTTATAATTTTGTCATAAAGTATTAAGTAATTATCTATATTAGGTAAATTATTTCATTTAAAGTATATATAGTATATTCAAAAATCTAGCGATTCAGTAAACAATTACAATTATACTAAAACAAATATTTTTTTTATATAAAATCGTGTCTGAAAGAACTACTTCTGTGCAATTGCACAGGGTATTCACTAGTATAATACGTTAATTTGTATATTATAATTAATTTTACACACTCGGTAGTGCAGTAGGTAGAACGCTTGATTTTAAACCGAAATGTTCCAAGTTCGAGCCCCAAGTTCGGTTATTCGACCTGACCCTTTGTAGTTATGATAATATAAAATTAATGACAAACAAAAACTATTAGATCAACATACCAAAAAGGGCATGGCTTGACAGTTTGTCGGGTATGTGGTATGTCGTTTATAACAATAAATGCTTTATAACAATAAATGCTTTCGACCATTATTACTTAAACTCATCAGTTGGTATAGTGTAATATAGACTATTTATTCAGCTCCTAGTTTGAATTTGTCAAGTGAGAAATTAATTTATTATATAGTTTTTACTATAATTCTAATAAATCGTTTGAAACATATTTTCAATACAACCAAAAATTTCATTTTTCTGCATGAAATAATTTGCAGAATTTTAATAATAAAATACATTATTTATTTATTAATTAATTAAAATAAAATTTGTTAGCTAATAAAATATTTGATTTCAATTTTATCTTTGTTAAAATAATGTTAGAAAATAAATTTTAAGTTATAAAAATCTAATTTTTTTTACTTCTTTTGAATTCTAAAATAAAATTTTGTTAGATTGTAACCTTAACTAAAATATTGTTTTACCTGAAAAAAATGTTTTTATCATTGAATCTTAAAATAATAGTTTCTCTGTTTCTTACACACACTCATAATAAACCAAAAAAAAAAAAAAATGGAATTGCAAAATACGACTACGTAGGATAATAAATTCTGCATCCTTCTAGTCGATTTTTTATATTATTTTGTATGATTTCATAAAAACTACAATTTTCTAATGGAGCTATAAGTCAATGTCAAAATCAAAAATAGCAAATATAATTGAATAACACCCACGCTATCATGGTGTACTATTTCGTATATCAGAGAAGCACTTCAATATTTTGATTATTTTATTTATTAAATTTCCAATATTTTAGTTTAAATCTTATTTGCACTTCAATCCTTTTTATGAAGATGCATTGAACATTTTTTTTTTCTGCACTCATATTTTATAGAAGACATATTGTTTGTGTGTTTGTGTTATAATATTCTGAAAACTTTCAATTTTCTTAGATTGATGATTTTAATCACTGATGATGGTGAGTTTGATCATAATATTTGACTTTTTGAAATTTTTGTTAATTTTGATTTATATTTATTTTGCAATTTTTTGTTTTTTTAAGTATTAACTTGTCGAAAAAAGTAAATTTTTAGCTTGATAAGAAAACTTAAAGGACATTTTCTTAATTGAAATTAAAAGAAAAAGAAAAAAGAATTAGTAAGAAGTAATTTTTTAACAAAATTGTCTTTAAAATTCTTTCCAAATATTAAATTCTCATTTTGGTAAGACGGTATTATGTTTATTGCAGTAGGGTTATGTTATCTTTAATGTAAATTTAAATTATAAAATAAGTAAATTGAAAAAAGTGTGATACAAAATATCTGAACCATTTCATTATCGATTTTCATTATTAATCTTTCAAATACTATATTATTATTAAAAAGAGACGTAGCAAAACTAAATACATTTTAAAAATTTTTAATCAAAAATATCAATTAAACATTTTCCCCCATATATAAACGTACATCTTAACATAGAAAAATTTTCATCTATCAAATTTCCACAACTCACCAATGTACAGAGTTTCTTCTTTTTCTTACGAGAATTAGCTTAATTTATATTTAACTTTTGTTTTTCTAACTAATTTATTACGTATGTGGTTGTTGTCTAAAATAAATCAATAAAAAAATATATATATATATATAGTAAGTACCAAGAATAAATTGAAATTATGAAAAACAATTCATAATGAAATTGAGTACAATTTTGTATCAAACTTCCTCGAATTTCGAAGAGCGGGCGAATTTTAGTATAACTTTATTTTGAATAGAGTATATACGTAGCATCCCGTTCGTGGTCTAATCGGTTAGAGCACAGAAATGTGTTTGAATTACGATGTGGTAGTCACGGGTTCGATTCCGTGATTAAAAATATAACTAAAAAAAATAGCAAAACTATTATATATAAAATTAATAATCAATAAAAATAATTAAATATAATTAATACTTTATATAACTAAAAAATATTAGCTATATCAATATCTATATCAATACTCATATATATCATACAAAACAATAACCAAATAACACAATAAATAATATTTGACAAACACTAATAATAATTACACAATTGTTAACAGCTGACAAATTTATGTGACATGACGTACCCAGAAAACATCTTAACGTCAAAGATGGATTTGCAGAAAAATATGCCATCGTCTTACCACGTAGGTGCAATCAGAGTTATCAAAGTAGTCTTCTACAGTATGCCAATTCTTACAGTACAAACAGATTATGAAATGAAATTAGACATTGCCTCGGAAATACAAGTGAAAGTAGCAGCTAGAAATCGAGTACGATGGAAATGTCACCTATGCTCCCAAGAGGAGTACGGAGAAGAAAAAAAAAATACGTAACTATTATATTTTTCATTTTATTTAGTCAACGAGCTCCATTGCACCATTGATCGTGCATTTTATACCATTATAACTATTTGAGTTTAAATTCAGTGCCATTTTAAATTATGAGAAATTATTTTTAATGTATATATATATTTTTTTTTAAGATATACAATACATATATTAATTAATATTATTATTATTTAATTGATGAAAATAATCACTAATTTTACTTTTAAATTTAGATATTTTTGTAGATTCTTTAATCACATCTATGGTAACTCATTATACGTTTTATATGCTCTATTGTATATTGTGTCATGTTTTTTAAATTTTTTTGATTTAATTTGAGTTGCATTTCTAGTTGGGGCTGTGTGTACTACATTATTTATCAGCGGTTTATTGTTGGTGTAAATATTTTTTGTAAGTAAGAGATATATTTGTGGAGTCAATTGTTATATTAAGTGCTTTCTGTGAACTTCTTGCGTTGAGGTTTGCATTTAATAACCAAACAGGTTCTTTATCGCTTTATTTTGTATTTTTCTGTAATGCGCTTTGATTTTTATTAACAATGTTTCCCCAAATTTGAACTCAGTACGCAATTGCAGTAAATATGCTGTAATAAATTGATTTCTTAGTATGGCCAAAAGCTTACAACGAATCACTTTTGGAAATCAAAAACATTACAAATATTAGTATTTTTATGAAAAAAATTACAGAAATTGTAAGATGTTAGATAATATTGTAATAAATTTTTTATGTTCATTTGAAATAAAAAAAAATAAATCTCTCTTTGTTTTATAATAAAATATATTTAAATTGGAATTATGTGAACTGGAAGTACAAATTAAGAAATAACAAAAAACTTTGCTAACTTCAAAATAATTATTTAATTATAGATTTTCATGGGCAAGGAGCGATAAAGAAAAAGCTGACACTTTTGCAGATCATCTCGCTGAATTTTTAAGCCCAATGAAATGATCACTGTTATTGATCTAAATGAAATAAATAACCATGAAGACATAAATATTCCCTTAATAACTCGAAAAGAAGTAATTAAGGAAATAAAAAATCTAAAATTAAATAAAGCCCCAGGTTTTGATTTAATAACTTCAAATGTGCTGAAAAATATATCCAATAAAGTTCTCACACTCTTGGTATATATAATTAATGCCTGTATTAAGCTTAAACACGTACCTAGTATATGGAAAGTTGCCGAGATAATAATGATCCAAAAACCAGGAAAGCCTGCTAACGACACCAAATCCTACAGGCCGATATCTTTGCTCCATACAATATTGAAGTTGTTTGAAAAATTACTATTGAGAAGGATTCAACCCCTCATAGAAAACAGGAATATAATACCTAATCACCAATTTGGGTTTAGGCAAAAACACTCAACAATAGATCAAGTACAGACATTATAGAAAGGGCACTGGAAAATAAACAAATTTGTTCTTCAGTATTTCTAGATGTAGCCCAAGCTTTTGATAAAGTTTGGAATGAAGGACTCATCAAAAAGCTAAGTTGTTTGCTCCCTAAAAATTATGTTGAATTATTTTTATCATATGTCTCAAATAGAGTTTTTCGAGTTAAAAATGAGAATGAATATTCCTCTCTAAGAGATATAAAAGCTGGAGTACCGCAAGGTAGTATACTGTGTCCAATTTTATATTTGTTATACACCTGTAATATACCCGAAGTAGAAAATATAAAAATAACAACATTTGCAGATGACACAGCGTTGATGGCAGTTCGTTCTACTATAGAAGAAGCTACAAACAAACTGCAAAAAGCTAATGAGAAAATTTCCAACTGGTGCAAAAAATGGAAAATTAAATTAAATGAAGCCAAATCTAGTCATGTAAACTTCACCTATAAAAACATAGTAACTCCTCTCTCAGTTAAAATTAATGATGTCGTGATTCGATACGAGAATAAAGCTAAATATCTTGGCATGACCTTGGATGCAAAACTGAAATGGAAAGAGCATGTGAAAATCAAAAACAAGAACTCCATATAGAGAAATATACTGGCTGATTGGGCGGAATTCTACGGTCTCGACCTATAACAAAGTTTTGATGTATAATCAAATATTGAAGCCAGTCTGGGCATACGGTATTCAAATATGGGGATGTGCTAAACAAATCCAAACGTTCCAAACTATCCAAACGTTCCAAAATAAGGTACTGCGCAACATAGTCAATGCTCCATGGTATGTTCGCAATGCCGATATTCATGGAGATCTGAAGATCTCATCTATAAAAGACGAAATAATGAAATGCGCTGCACGGCATAAAACTCGTCTGATACCGAAGCTTTCAGCTTAATTGTCAATCAAAATTTTGTGAAGCGACTAAAACGAACAAGACCACTTGAGTTAGGTTAAAACCTTTTATCTATTAAAACCTTATTGGATTTTGGTAGATCAAAGGTATCTTAGTTTCTTTGAGTTAAATTTAAATTAATTGTTAGTCTATAAGACTAGTTTTAATGTTGCAATAATGATAGGAGTTTTTAGTGGGTTAAAGTCCCACAGTCCTTTAAACTGCCTTCTCCGGTAAATAGATAGTCCCTGAAGCCTCTTTCGATGATTTACTACTATCTGGAAAAAAAAAAAAAAAAAAACTATACATTTTGAAATTATAAGTTATAAGGCCAGACAGGTTTAGCTACGACCGAAAGAGATTATACATAATTAAATAAATAACGGTAACTCCCCAGTTAGAAAAAGTCGTCTTGAAAAAGACGAATTCCTACTTTCAATGGCCCGTAGTGTAGTATTCCAAAATGATTCACCTTGGAGTCACCTTGGAGTGACCTTCAAAGTCAGTTGTTTTCGGTCTTCTAAGTGACCAAGAACAAACAATTAATATATTTTTTGGAAAATTTGATTGAAATCACTTTTTTAAATTAAATTTTTCGTAATTGAGAAAAAAAAATTCTTAAATTATTTTTTTTTTTTTTTTTATTTGAACTGACCAATTTTCAAGAAATCGAATTGCAAATTAAAATTTATTTCCTTTTTTCAATTTCTTTAGTTTTCTTTACTTAATTTAGAAACGCTTCCTTCTTATTTCAAAGTAAATCAAATTTTTAAAACGAGAAGGATATAAATAAAATAATTAAATAAATTAAATAAACACTTTGTACAATGCTTTAGGGCAAATTCTAATAAAGATAAGGGAGCAAAAACGAAAAATAAGATTTATTCATTGAAAAGTTAATTAATTACTGAGAGTGTTGTTTTGCGTTACTTTATTTTGCCCAGAAATTACAACTTTTACAATAGAACCCTTTCTTTTGATATCTTTTTTTGTTTATTTTTTGATAATTAACTTTTATTTTATTTTTATTTTATTTTTTCTCTCTCTTTTGACTTTATTAATTTTCATTTGTTTTTTTTTTTTGTATTTTCCACATTATTTAATTTTACGTAGAAATATTTTCTAACAGAAAAAGTAAAAAAAAAAAAATTAAAATGTAATTTAAAAAAAAACAACAACTGAAAAATTATATGCCTTAATAAGATATCATACGACATAAAATGTAACAAAATAATTTAGTTGGAAGCTAATTAAAATATTTAGTGTGGTAGAAAAATGGAAATGAAATATTGTTGAATTACGATAAGATATTATCTATTAAATAAATAATCGCAATTAACATCACATTTGTTAAATACGTTTAAATGAAGGTATTTAAACTTTTTGAATTAACATATACCTTTACGGACTAAAATTTTTTTATTAATTAAATCTTCAAAGTAAAATTGCTTCAAGTAATCTAACTTGAACGATTATTAACAAAATTATGAACTACGGATTATAGAGTTTCTTTGAGAGGGATTGGAAAAGCGATATCGTTCACAAAAACTAACGGTTTAGTTAAAAAAAAAATGATAGAGTCCGTGAAGAATACGAATCGAGCACAGCTCAATATATCTCTTGGTATAGTGTATAAATAAATGTTAAGCCGATTATAGCAGTTATAAAAAACTTACGATTCATCATACTTGCTTTTCTCACAGAAATATAAATTTTTGTTTACATATCGTCATCGTTGTTTGAAAACTGATTAAATCTTTTTTTGGCAAAAATGAGCTTGTATATGGTATAAAAATATGAGTGTGTCCAAAGTCCATTATGTATGAATATTGTTGTCCATTATGTTTTTAAACCAGAATTCTTTGAAATGTTAGAATAATTATAATATAAATTTGAACATATCGATGATTACAGATGTATTTTAAAGATATAAACCAGCGATGGGCGTCGACGCGTCATCTTTTATTGTGGACATGACACCGTCAACTTTAAGTCATTAACGTAATCAATGACGACAATGCCAATAATTTGTCAAGAATGTAAACAATAAAGTGTCGTCATTCTAAATTCAGTTCAGTGTTGAATTTGAATTTGCTAGAAAGTTAAATTATAAAAAAATTAAAATTAATTAGAAAATAATATTAATTATTACTATTATTTGTTATTGTTATACTAAGTAATAGGTAATAATGGCTCCATAAAATCGAAATTCGAAATTTTGAAAATCTTGGATTTATTTTGAAACAACAAAGCAAAAAATATTTTGCAAACATGCAATTTTTTTGTAAATGAGCTCGATAGTTCTGGCATAAGTGATTGGGCAGAATTTGCGGAAGGATCTGCATTTTTTAAAACATTAAATGAAAAATATATCGAAAACCCATTTGTTTATTGGAAAGCAGCACTTTATTCGTACACACCCTATGCTAGCAACTTTAGCCTAACGATTATTCAAAATTCCAGCTTCTTCAGCGCAGCTTGAAAGAGTATTTTCAAATTGGTCATATGTACACTCAAATTCAAGAAATAGGCTAAGTTTTGAAAAATCAAAAAAACTTATTCATGTTTATTATTAATTGGCCATAAATCCTATGCGGAAATATTAAAAAACAAGAGTGATACGCCACAGCAACCAGCTATCATATCAAACAATAATGCAACTTGTACTATCAGCTCCTCAACCAATTCAAATGAAGTTTTCGAATTAAAAAACATGGTGAAAGAATTAATGTCACAAGTTGGGCCTTTAATTAACCTCGTTAATACACTTCTCCTAAACTTACATAAAAATAGCTAAACTCCTCAACATAGTCGTCTGGAATGCCAACGGACTGTCAAACCATCAACAAGAATTGTATCATTTTATTATTGATCACCAAATAGACATCTTGTTAATTTTTGAAACCCACTTTACAAACAAAAGTTATTTTAACATAAAAAATTACAACACATATTCCACAAATCATCCTGATGGGACGGCTCATGCTGGTACTGCAATAATCATCAGGAAAAACATACAGCACTATGAACTTCCTAAATATAAATTTAATCATATTCAAGCAACAAGTGTCGTGATAGCTGACTGGAATGGACCCTTAACTATTTCAGCTATATATTGCCCTCCTAAACACAATATCAACAAATCTCAATTTATTGATTATTTTAAAACTCTGGGAAATAGATTTATTGCCGGTGGAGATTATAATTCTAAACATTCGTTCTGGGGTTCTAGGCTGATCACTCAAAAAGGAAGGCAGCTACTACTAGCCATGCAAGAATTCAACTTGAATTATCTGTCTACTGGACAACCTACATACTGGCCTTCTGATCTTAATAAGACACCGTATCTTTTGGATTTTTGCGTCTCGAAAGGTATCTCACCAAAACTATTTACTGTGAAATCAAGCCTCGAGCTGTCTTCAGATCATACGTCTATCATTATCTCTGCCTCATCCAAAGTAGTAATAACTCAAAATCAACAACGGTTACATACAAGGAAAACAAACTGGGATAATTATAGAAAGGAAATTGAAATGAAAACTTCTCTAAATATAGGACTAAAAAACCCCCAAGATTTCAATGAAGCTATAAAAAACCTAAATATAACCATGATTGAAGCAGCAATGTCATCAACTCCGACGCAAGGTAACATCCGAAAATATGTTATTTCTCCACCTGAAATAAAATCCAAAATCATGGAAAAAAGAAACCATAGGAAATATTGGCAACAAACTAGATCCCCTGAAATCAAAGCCAGGTTAAACCGTGCAATCAAAGAACCTAAATTTTTGTTAAATAAAAGCAGAGAAAGTTCGTTGAAGAATTACCTTGAAAGACTAACATATACCGATCTTAATGACTACTCACTGTGGAAAGCAACAAGAAAACTGAAACGGCCACAACAAATTATACCTCCACTAAGGAAATCAAATGGTAATTGGGCCAGAAGCGATGGTGAGAAAGCAGAGCTTTTTGCATCACATTTACAAAAAGTGTTTGTACCGTATCCACCAGCAATTTCAACCGACGAAAACAACAAGATTGAAAACTACCTTGAAGTGCCTTATCAAATGGATTTACCGATAAAGAAAGTCCGGATAAAGGAAGTAAAGGAAATTATAAAAAAACTCTGTGTCAGACAAGAAGGCTCCTGGGTATGATGGTATCACAGGCAAAATGGTAAAGGAACTTCCATATTGCAGTATAAAATTCTTAACCCACATTTTTAATGCTATATTAAGAACTAGCTACTTCCCAGATATCTGGAAAACTGCTCATATCATAATGTTACCTAAACCGGGGAAAGAGCCAAATGAGACTAGTTCATATAGACCAATAAGTCTTCTGCCAGTAATATCAAAATTAATCGAAAAACTAATAGCCAAAAGATTGATTAAAATAAATAATGAACGAGATATCGGAACCAGCTCATCAGTTTGGCTTTCGTCACAATCACGGAACAATTGAGCAAATACATAGAGTAGTGAACCATATAAATAATTCACTTGACAAGAAAAAATACTGTTCTGCAGCTTTTCTGGACATTTCGCAAGCCTTCGACAAAGTTTGGCACTACCAGCAACTTTTGTCAACTTATTTATCAAATAGGAGGTTCTTCGTTAAATACAACGGGGAACAATCGTCACTAAAAGAAATTAAATCGGGGGTTCCTCAGGGCAGTGTCCTTGGCCCACTACTTTACCTGATATTTACAGCGGACCTCCCAACATCGCCGAGGGTACTCACTGCTAATTTTGCTGACGACACAGCGGTCTTAGTGTCTCATACTAATCCGAGATTAGCTTCAGAATTTCTTCAGAACTACTTATTGGATATACAAAACTGGCTGAAAAAGTGGAGAATAAAGGCCAATGAATCGAAATCCCTTCTTATCACCTTTACTAATCGCAAGGGAAATTGCCCCGCTGTTCACCTTAACGACATGGAATTGACTCACCAAGACTCGGTTAAGTACTTAGGTATGCACTTGGATAGACGCCTCACTTGGAAAAGTCACATCATCAGCAAAAATAAACAACTACGATTAAAATTCACCGCTGGATTTATCTACTAGATTCACTTTACCTGAGACTCCATAAATATAAATTTGAATATTAAGTCAAGAATCAATGGATTTTTGACTTAGATTACATGTCAGTTACATCACGTCAATTTTAATTCCAACAATTATACTCAATATCTTTTATATTTTATGTAGATAGTTGTATAGAATAAAGACAAAAAAAAAAAAAAATGTTTATTATTCTTTAAAGTCTTGTGATCGAAATGTAACTGACGAATATTAGGTTCTTTTTTATTTTATAGAATTATTTGCTTTTCATTAGTTGCTGTTATTGAATTATTTATTTTATTTAATAAAGATTTATTTTGCCCTTAAAAAACGTGTATTTTATTTGGTTTTTATTTTTTTATTCTTTATATTTTTGACATTATTGACACGTCAAGTTATTTATCGAATTGTTGACTTGACATTGTTGACGAGTAAAAAATTAATATTGTTGACGTCAATTTGTAGACGTGCCCATCGCTGATATAAACAAATATGTAGATTGTAGACAAACCGTAATTCAAGAAAAAGTATATCGACCTTTCCAAAGTAAAGTATGACAACTCAACTTATTTGCAGTATTGAGTTATGATATTCATCTGATTGCCCTTATTCCAATCTATAACCTGTCAAAATTTCACAGCGATCGCTCTAAAATTAAAGAAGTTATGCTCATAAACATATTTTAACAAAAACTAAAAACTGAAAAATCTTCCGAGCAAATGTAATCTAAGTCCAGTGTTGTATTAATTCTCTTTAAATTAAACATAAAAAACAATCAGACAAGGCGATATATAATACCTTAAGGTAATTTTTTTTGTTTTTTTATTAATATATTTCGATTTGTCATACTTTTATTGTCACACATATGTTTCAATTCATCTATTATATTTACCGTTTGTAGTTTTTTTACTGATTGTGGAGAAATTATTTATTTACGTCAAATTCGAATTGTCTCTTTCTTACATGGATATTTTGGCGCGAATTACTATTTGTCATAAACAATTCTCATAAGTAAATAAAGCTTTTCCAGATCAATGAGAAAGAAACAAGTCTAAAAAAGCGTTAAATTTTGGTTTTGAATATAAAGGAACTGAAAGAAAAATTAGAGCTGCTCGACTCTTAAAGGATAGCTGTTTTTGCCAATTGAAGTGTTATAAAAAATTTGAATTGGATGAATGTCTTAAGATTTTTGATAGTTTCTGGAAATTAGGTAGTAAGATGATGCAGTGGCAATTTATTTTAGAGCGTACAAAAACATTTGACAAAAAGACCGGCACACTAAATCCAAAGATAAATAGAAAATTTAGAAAAAACTATTTTTTAAAAAACAGAAACAGTGAAAACATAGAGGAGATTCGGGTTTGCCAGTTAATGTTTATGAATACTTTGAATACTAATAAGCAGTGTATAACAACAACTTTCAAGAAATTTGATAATCATCTTGGAATTTTATTACCTGATTCAAGAGGAAGACATAAAGGTACTGTAAATGAGGCCAATGAGATTGCAAAACCGTACAATATAAATATAACACACCGTTTTTTAGAGCAAGGCCATACATAAAACGAAGCTGATATAGAATGAGAAAAAAAGGGAAGCAATTATATGTATTTAGTCAATGGTTTATGTTAATACAATGTTAAAAAAAAAACTGGAAAACCATACATGGTTATAGAAATGGTCCCAGACGAAATTTACAATTTTAACAATTTAACTCAATGCTTACAATTAGATTAGGACATCAATTCAGAAAAAGTTTTATGGAGTCAAGTAAGCAAATATGATTTAAAAGATGAATACAAAGCTATAAATTTAAACAATAAAAAACGAGCCCGAAAAAAAGAAAACATTTGTAATGAAAAAATTATATACCTACATCAGTTTAACAAATTAGTAAAGTTAAATTCGAGGACTTACACGATTCAGAAACAGAAAAGGAAAATTAAAATATGAAAATCAAATTGATGAAACTAAATTTTGTATCAAATATTAATAATGTGATCTATTGTATGTAACATAAAATTAAAATTAATTACCTATATGTGACCAAAATTAAAATGAAGCATGTGATAAAAAAAATTAAAGTTAGTATAAAAGTATGCAAACTTTAAGTAAGATTGAAGTAGATATTTTTAGTTTTGTTTTTCCAAGAAATGGATTTCTGTTAATTTAATGTTATTAATTCGTTTTTGTTAATATAATAAAATTTATTTTTCTTAAAATGTACCTAAACTTTTTTATATTGACTTAAAATTAACACTACAATTTAAAACTTTTATATATTATTTTATAGTATTTTGCTGAATTATTAATGTAAAACCACGTAGCTAGAACTATTATATTAAGAGATGTAATAAAAATCCCGTATCCATGTAATCCATCCATGTAACTTTACTACGTTGATAGATATAACATAGTACGGAATTATTTTTCCGAGCAAGACTGTGACATCTACGCTTTGTTGAACTTTTGTTTTCCAATTATTCCATGTTAAAGTATTACATCTCAAGATAATTTAATAAAAAATAAGTGTAAAATAGAACAAGTACAATTCAAATATCTCGAACTTAATTAATTTTGAAATTAAACCTAGTGCTAAAATTAATAATACTAGCTATTCCCGGCGTAACATTCGCCGGTTAATGCTATTATAAATGAAACAATTTATTTAATTTATTGATTTTCTTTCTAAATGCACAGCTAAGTCTGCACAGCAAAATCAGCACAGCAAATCTGAAATTTTTTAAAAATTATTTATATAATAATTATTAATAAACTTTTCTCAGAAAAATAAAATTTAAACTGGAGAAATAGAGTTTCGGCCCCAATTCCTAGGACCTCGGACCTATTGTCTTCATCACATTTAAGGGTCATTGTACTGATGACAAAAAAAAATTAAAAAAAAAAAAAAAAAATTTGAGGTCTTCGGTCCCGACTTTTGGGACCGCTTGTTTGCATCGTGCCTAGGAGCGATTTTACTGAAGACAAGTTGAAAAAAAAAATAAAAAAAATTTTCGAGGGTTTTGTGAGGTGGGACCCTGACCTATTTTTGCTAGAGGTTGCTCAATTTCTTGAACTTGGCTCTTTCCACCAGTCACCACCTCGAAGATTTCTTTACTTTTTTCATGTCCACTTATAAATTTAAAATAAAATACTTACCATTTTTTTTGTAAATCCATTTTTTAAATTTTAAACAACAAAAGTTTTCAAACAAACATACAAGGAACAAAAAATCACAGTAACTCTAAGTAAAACAAAAGTGTATTGTAAAGTGCTGTAAATGCTGAATAGTAATTCAAAGCAACAGCAAATGCTGTTTAGCTGTATTCAACTCATTTTGCTGTAGCTATTTAAAAAAATAATGAAAAAGCTTTTTTTGCATATTTGATATAAAAATGCGCAGCAAAGCGGAAGCAAAACAACTACAAAAAAAATGCTTTTGCTATGCCTTTGCTGAATTGATGTTAGAAAGCAATAGTAAAAAAATAGTAAAAGCTTGAAATAACTACGAAGTTTTTTAAACATTGGCTTTTTGTCTTATTCTTCAGTTTTTATTGTTATATTGTTATCCCGATAGGGTCTCTGATGTAGGTCAGGGTAGTCTGTGATTTTTCTTTTTAAAGTTTTTTTCATTTTTATGTGTACTAAATTTGTCGTGTATTGAATTGGAACTTCATAATAATGTCATAACATATTTTGGTTTTCTTGTTCTTAGCAGATCGTAAATTTCGGTTTATGATTCTCCATGTACAATTTTATATTTAATCAATGCTACTGCGCATTTGAATTTATACTTTTGAATTATTTGTTAATAAAATAAATAAATTTCAATTATTGGAATTTCTGAACATAAGGTAAAAAATATATTTTCTAAATTTACTATTTGTTTTACCGGTAAGTTTTTTTGTTGTAATATCGTAATATCGTAATATTTTAACAAAGATATTTTAATTATTTATAAATGATATAATAATAATATTCTGATAATCAATGCTATTGCGCATTTGAATTTATACTTTTGAATTATTTGTTAATAAAATAAATAAATTTCAATTATTGGAATTTCTGAACATAAGGTAAAAAATATATTTTCTAAATTTACTATTTGTTTTACCGGTAAGTTTTTTTGCTGTAATATCGTAATATCGTAATATTTTAATAAAGATATTTTAATTATTTATAAATCGATATAATAATAATATTCTGATAATTTGGTTTTTGTCTTTGCTACTTTGTTTTTTTTTTTTAAAATTAATTCATATAATCAGATATAATCAATGCTATTCTCTCAGATAAACTCAATAGGTGAATTGTTTTTAGGTTAATTTTAATTTGTTTTTGGTTTTATTTGATTTTATTGTTTTGTGGTTTATGTCTTTAAATTCAATTTTGCACACTATCGTAATTCGTAATAGTTCTAATAAAGTTGTCTAATCTAGTTGAAAAAAGCTTCGTGTTGTAAAAGCTTTGTGAAAAGTTTAACAGACGTATAAGCGTATTAATATATAAGATACCTTACAATAATATGCTGACGAAAATTTGGATCATATTGCTTTGCTTTTAAAATAGATTCCAAATATGATAAAATTTTAAATTGCTCCTCCTGTAAAATTGACTTTTCTGAGTTGTCATACTTTACTTTGGATAGGTCGATGTACAACCATCAACAGTTGAAAGTGGCCCGAAGTAATATAAGGGTAACTATAGCACAAATGAGCAAGATATAAAAAAGATGAGCTATAATGAGATATAAAAAAGGTAGTTCGCTTGAATACTAATAATTATAGACCTATTTCAATTCTATCCATTTTCCCAAAAATTTTGGAAAAAGCTATGAAAAGACGCATGCATGATGTGAATATTTGGATAAAACGAACTTTTTTTGAAAGAAAAAATAACGAAAGTGCACCATTTAAATTCTATACTGAGGTTTATGAAGCTTTGAATAATAAAAATGTTTGCTCAGCATTGTTTATAGATATTACTAAGGCTTTTGACCTTGTAAATCATAACATTCTGTTAACTAAATCAGACAATGCTGGATTTAGAAATTTTTAAACAATTGGTTTCGTTCGTATTTGTTTGAAAGAAAACAGAAAGTAAAAATTAATGATGAATTTAGTGACTTGCTAACTATAAACAGTGGTGTGCGGTTATTGGACCTTAACTTTTTTTGGTATTTATTAATTCTCTTTTTCTGCAGCCGCTTAAAGGAAATCCTACCGATTTGCTGATGACACTGCTTTTACTTATTCCTCCAAAAGTATCTTTGACATTGTGGTTAACATGAACTATGACATTAATATAGTTCGTAACTGGTTCTGTAAACATGAATTAATCATTTGGTCTAAAACGAAATACATGATCTGTAACACTAAACTCGATAATTTTAGCTTGTTCTATTATTCACCTAGTTGTAAAAAATATTCACTATATCTTAGTTTTGTTTCTAATGTCCAAGATGTCTTTAACTGTTCTAATAATCATCAATGTGACTCTAATTTTTTTTTAATTGAACCTGTTTCTAGTTTTAAATATTTATAGGGTTGTTTATTGATTCCACACTTGATTTGAACGATCATACTTCTTACCTTAGAAGAAACCATTTTAAAAATGTTGTTCGTCAACTACTATGCAAATTTATATAGCTCCTTTAAAGTATGTTCTATGGTTTACTATGCGTTATTTCATTCGAAGCTCAGTATGGAATAGTGTATTTGGGTGGTATTCACTTTAATAAACTACAATCACTCTTAATATCCCAAAAGCATACTATTAGAATAATTTGTAAGGTTTACCGTCTCACACTTACCGCTAATTTTTATTCGATAGTATAGGTATTCTCCCCATTCGTAATTTGTATCTGTATAAGACACTAAAGGTATTTTATATTAAATCAGGATATCTAGATGTGAGGGGTACCGTTATCGTCTTCTATACAACCTAAGAATAAGCAACAAGGATTTAATTGATGTACCACGTTTCAATACGTTTCACTTTTGTTATTTTTATAAAATTGATGCACCTAAAATTTTTAATAAATTGCCAATACACATCAGGAACATCCGAGTTGTTGTTTTATGTTTTTCATATTACTTTTTTTTATGAATTTCTAAAGCACTGTAGGAAATTACCAATCCTATTCCGCTTAGCTTAACTGGGATTGAATAGAGTAGAATAAATAGGAAGAACATTTTTTAATTTTTTCTTCTCCACTTCTCTGCTCGCCGATTTATGCACATTCAAACATACTCACACTGCACGAACTGCTGAATTTGACTAAAAGTTCATCTTAAACTGTTTGTAAAATTGCTTTTAGTGTGCACCAACATTTATTTTTCGAATAAAATTTATAATTTCATACACAAGTATATTAAGATAACTACATACGTATGTGCAAATGCACTGTATTAATTCTTTGCCAGATAACATTTTTAAAATTTTTAATTAAAAATTAAAAACGGTTTGTTAGAAAGATAATTTGAAAAAAAAAAATAAAATATACATGGTTAACACTTTCGGATTGCACCTACCAGTAATTACATACATATACACGTAACACAAAATTTTAAAAATAATATTAAAGTCCTATCAGTCAACAAAGTATATCAAATAGTTTCTAGAGCTAATTCGAAACTCCTAATAAAAATTGTTATTATTTCAACCAATATCTTGTCTATTTTTAATTTGTTATTCAAAAATTAAAATAAAAATTCAAATTCCAGCATCCTGATGTACTTATACAGATTATCAAATAAGTCTAATTATTCTAAAATAAATTTTAATTTCAAATTTTAATAATTTAAAAACAATATTCTTAAAGATTTATTTACTATATTACATACATACATACATATATAATTCAGCTCAATATCATTACAGTGGTGATGGTGGATTAAAAATTTCAAATTATCTTTTTAAGGATTCATTTTCAAATTATTATTTTTAACAATTTCAAAATGTGTACATTAGCTAGCATCTCTTAAAGGCGCCAACTTTATTTTATATTTCAAAAATAGAAACAGAAATAAAATGAATACATATTAATATTATTTAGTTTATTGTGTATTTTTGTACTGTGTGTTATTTTTTTTAGAAAATAATAATATCTAGCTATTTAAATTGTTTGGAAATTGATTGTTTAGTGGATTGTTGAGATTTTAAAAAAATTAATTTCTGAAAATGTAATAGAAAAATTTGCCACGTGCTACCATTTTCATTTTTTCAAATATATAAATTGAATATTGTTAAATTTGTTTATAATATAAGTATCTGAAAATATAATATGTATATAATATAATATTATTTTATTATCGCGGTTATATTTTCATATTTTTATATTTAATTGAAAAGGATACAATTATCGTTAAGTTTCAATATGTAAAATATTATTTGGTTATTCAACAGAAGTATTGAATATTCAGAAAAACAGTTTAATTAATCCATATAATATAGAGTTGGAGATTTCTGGTTTTAGGTGAGACCTATCTAGCAATGTAAAATTCATGACTTTATGTGAGGCTTTCTCTAACGATATATAGAAGTTATTGTGAAAGAAAATTTATTAGTGATATAATTGATTTTCTCAATTGTACAGGGTTGCTTTAGTATTGAGTTTATTGGGGTGGTAATCCCCGGAAGAACACTTTTTATTTACTATAAAATAAATTATAAAATTATATTAAATTTCAACCACTCACTTATAACACGTAGCTAGCAATACATTTTTTTTAATATTTGTACATTTTATTTTACTCTCCATGTTAGTAATCAGGTTTTTTTCCAAAGAGCTGTGTGAGTGAAATTGGTGTGATGGAGTAAAAAATACGTAACCTCGTCGTTAAATAAGTTTTTTTTTATTGGAATATTTTGTACGTGTGTACGTGAATTCTGCGTTATTAGGTAGGTATTCTAAAGAGAAAGTTTAAGTAATGTCTGCCTTTTCGCAACAAACATGTGGAAGATATTTTACGTCGCATAGGTTTTAGTATGACTTTATTTTTTGGTTTTAAATTATTTATCAAAAGAATTGCGCAAACAAATTTAAATGTTGGAGATGTCAAAAGATAATATTACTATTTTTGTATTTTGAATTTTGTTATTTTTGAATGTATGTATACTAAGTAAATTTAATTGTATTTTTAATTAATATATGAAATGTAATACTAAATTGTAAACTGCTTGAGCTAAATAGTATAAATAAATAAATAAATAAATAAATGTCAATTTTGAAAAAAATGTCTGTGATATTTTAAATAACTTTTTAGACGATGATATTTTACCAGATTCAGATTTTGTTTACATTCTGTTCATGATACAAGTAGCGAAGAAGATTATCATTGCAATATTATGATGAAGGAGAAAATAACAAACATCTTGATAATACCAGTAAATCTACTTATAACCACGAGAAATTTAATTCTTATTATTACAGTAGAAATGCTTTTAAGTGCACAACAGTAGAACCTGACCGTTGCAGAAAAACACCTGTACATAATATAATCCGTTTGCCTGTAGGCCGCAGTTTCAATTTTATAACGAAATTAAAATATGAATGGGATTTTTGGTCATTAATCTTTGTAAATGAAATACATATTAGAAACTATTCAAATTTGCACAAATAAAAATATTTCAAACCACAAAATCCTGATATGAGAAACCTCTATATTATAGAACTTAATTTTGCGTTTATTTGTTTATTCCTCACATTTAAATCAAATCATGAAGATCTAAACTTTTTTTTTTCAACCCAAAGCTATGGCAGAGAAATTTTCAGAGCAGTTATAGGTAAAAACTGATTCTCAAATTTGCTAGTTGGTCTTTGTTTTGATGATATTGAAACTAGAAAAGAATATTTAAATGACGATTTATTTAATTATTATCTACTTGGTTTCATTTTTTAAATCTTTTAACTTAAATTTTTTTCGTTACGTTAGGAGTAAAATTTACGTAATATTTTTAATTACATAAAAAACTAAAGATTTTTTTTGGGTTTGTTTGAAGCTCTAGCGTTTGGGCAGATCTCATACTATTTCATTTTCCTATATTTTTGATAATTTGAAGAATTTACTATTTACATTTATTTTGTTTTTTTTTTTAATACAAATTTTATTTTTTCCTACATTTTTACATTCTTACACTAGTTTAGCCTACCAAAAATTTACAAAAACAGCTATTTATTTTTTATTGTATTAACATCTAATTAATTTTTTAGTTTCTATGTTAATTATACCCATAATTTTAGGAATTTTTTATATTATGTACAAACTTTAAAAAATTTTTTTGTCTTTGAATTATATTATTGGAAAAGTAGGGAGCAAAAACCAATAATTGCTTATTAAAAACCTAGCCTAACTTAGTCTATCTTAATCTACGTAAAATTGCTTAGCCTAATTAAAAAAATAATGTATATTATACTTTGGGCTAATTATAATTAGAGTTTTCCAACCACCAATAGTTTGCTTTAATTAATTTGTCCTTATTTGGTATGGACATTTCAAATTTTAAATTTTCTCCGTTAATATTGCCCGGGTTATAAGCAATAGCTTTACATATAGCTCGTCTATTATAATGGTATAATAGAGGGACATGATTATACTGTTTTGAATATAACCGTTTTTATCTATAAATAGATAAAATGCTCAGGAGTTATGAACTCCGTGAGAAAAGTATTTTTGAGGTACTCCTCATTGTGGTAGAATATATGCAATATTAAACCATTTTTCGGAGTGTTTTGTGCTTTATCATAATGTCTTCGAATTAATTTTAGTAATAAAATTATCGATTCTAATTATGTTTGCTTCCTTGTACAAGTATTTATTAGAGTAGTAATGCTTGTATTCGGAATTGGGCTTTCTATAATATATTAGTACAAATTCCTATATACTTTCTTTCAAATTTTCGGAGAGTTTCCATTAAGCTCGCACTGATGTTGTACGATATTGGTGCATCATATATAAGCGTTGGTGTTATTAGTGTTTGGTAACATATAATTTTAACTCTTTTACTAATAATTTTGATGTAAAAAAGTTTTTTCGAAGCCATGAAAACTTTGCATTTTAATATACTATATTTGATTTTCTCAATATAGTTTAGGTTATGATGTAATTGTACTCCTAGGTATTTAACTACTTTTTTATTAGTTAAGATAACATTTTCTGTGAATTTTATTTCAAATTCTTGCCAGTGTTTTTTGATATCTACACTAGTTTTATCAACCGTGTTACGAAACAAAATTGTCTCGCATTTATTGATGTTGATTTTCAGCAGCAAACTTTGCAGTAGTCCCGAGTAATATTAAACATTTTTTGTACTTTTTCCTTTGATGTAATCTACTGAACGATCGGCAGAATAGAATATGATGTCATCGGCCAAGTCCAATGCATAATTATTTCCTCTAACCCGGTCTAGTGAGGACAATAATTCTGAATAATTCTGATAAATATATTGATGCATTAACTGTATATTGTAACAGGTCATTATCTATCGTGAAATTTATTATTTATATAATATGCTTATAAGTTTTAATATATCTTAAAATTTCTATTTAAGAAATATTTTTCAGAACACTATGCCATTTTTGAAGGATTGGAAAACTAAAAAAGGGGACAGATTTTTTTATCGCTTGGTGAAACAGTAGTTATAGCCTGCCCTGCCTTTCAACCGAAAATTCCGAGGTTCTATCCCCGAGGAAACAAAAAATCTTTTTTGGGTTTTTCGACTTGGTCCAGTTGATCCTTTGTCAATGCGATCTGGTAACATATTATATAAAATGGAGCTATTAGTTCCTGACAATAGCAGTAGTAATCCACATTTAATGAGTTGATAAAGCTAAATTTGACACATAAATGCTCTAAATGAAATATTGTAAATACTGTAGTATAAATTTGCTGCAGTTAATTAACAACCAAAAGGTGATTCTACCCAAGTAAGTTTGAATTTTTATTTAATATAATATTTAATCAATTCGTGTGGCAGGTTAAAATCTTATACTCTATTTTAAACCTTCAAATCAAATTTCAAATATTTGAACTGATCACTATATAAATATAATTTAAAATTCTTCTGGTTTAAATCTAAATTTATTTTAAATATTTTAATTAAATTTAAGAGATTTCTAACTAATCAAATCACCAACATTTTAACCATACTTCAATAATATTTAATTCAAATTTTAACTAAATAATTATGATAATTTTATAGATACGTGTACATTATAGTAAAATCTAAAGTATCCAGAAATATTATTTTTCTTCTTTAATAAAATTTTGAAGGACATTATGTCAATTACAATACAAGTATTATTATTCGTATTATATTTCTAATTTAATTAAAATATTATAATTCTACTATTTAAGTTATCCCATTCATTCAATATCAAAGGGATATTTTAGAATTAATATTATCACATAATAAAATTTCATGAGAATTAGTTTTTTAAAAAAGATCTTCTGTTTAGATATTAATATACTAAGGAAGGATATTCTGAAAATTACATTTACCTTTTTTTTTTTTAAAATATCTATTATAATAATCCTTTTCTATTCATTTTTATTGTATTTAATTTTTACTAAATGAAAAACTTGAAATTTCAAGGATATTTTGTTTTATTTTGTTTTGTTTTAACTTATTTTTGTTTTCCTCAAATATTTACATTTTAACAGATTTTAAGAATTTCTATTTGCTATATATATATAATAAGTGTTTTTAATAATGTTAAGATTATTTGCGAGATTCATTTCTAATTTTCTTTTTCTTGGAATACCTTAAAGTATATAGAAATGTCATTTGATATCCAATTTTTAAATTACTAAATCAAAAATATTCAGTTACATTAATTATTACATTTTCCTTAATTTAATTAAAGTTTAAAGTATCTATGTAAATATTTAACTAAATAAAATATACTATGAATACCCGTTGAACGATGAACACCCAACTAGATGTAATTATTCACATATTTTTTTTATACAATTATAGAGACTTATCGTCTCATGTTTATGCAAAACAAATTAATAAATGAGACAGCTTTAAGGAATTAAAACAATATTTGTAAATAAATAATGTTAACAAAAACCGAAGACGATTTCTAAGTAAGTAGATAATGAAAATGGACGAAAACAAAGCAAGTGTATAAATTATGAATGCAAAAAAGCCTCCACCAAGCAATACAAGAAGAATCTACATATGATAACTGACGATAAACAATACACTAGGTATTTTCGAAAGTATGTCAAAATTAATAAACTCGAAGCGAAAGTAAATGTAATCCAAAACGATAATAAAATTACCATACTCAAACTTGATTACCCTGGAGGTCTGTCTACCGCGTAATTATTATTTCAGAAGACTAAATTCGTTTCACGAACAAAATCAGTTGTTAAATATATTTTACCTACGAAAGTAGCATTACACGATAACCCATCCCCCCATAAATTTTATTTATATGTAATCTTAATATATTTAAATTGGTACAGCAAATTTGGCAAATTCCGTTTCGAAAATGAACATTTGTTTTGGGGATATTTTACCGAAAGTTATTTGACATACAAACGATATTTAACAATTTTTATTTGCGTAGACTTATTCTCTATACTTATAAAAGAGAAAGTGTGTTTGTTTGTTTGTTCCCTATACACGTCCACAGTTTTAAATATAGAATTCTGAAATTTTGTTATTCATGGTCAAAAAAGCCATCAACGGACAGGTTTTGGTAGAGAGCCATACAGTTCCTAGCACATATCAAAAACCAAAAGTGTTGCAGATCTGAAAACTTATACTTGGGTACTCCTTCTGAAAATGAAAAAGTACGATTGTTACCGATTTCGAATATTTGGTCTAGTTCGTGTTGCTACCGTACAACTTCTATAGCATGTCTCAGGAATATTACAATAACAAATTGTGTTAGATACTCTTTCAATAATAAAGGAATACGATTGTGACTGATTTAGAAAATTTGGACTGGTTCGGGTTGCTGCCGTACAACCCCTGGCACGTCTCAGGGTAATTTAAAAAACCAATTATGTTACAGGCATGAAATTTTACACTTAGAAATACGTTTGTTGCCGATTCCGAAAATTTTGTCTGGTTCGGGCTGCTGTACAACTCCTAACATGTATCAGGAATATTTCAATAACTAATTGTGTTACAGGCATGAAATTTTACACTTAGATACTCTTTCAATAATAAAGGTATACGACTGTTGCTGATTTCGTATAAATAACATTTGCAATAAGCTTATAAATTTAACAAAGCTTGGTGAAGGCCAAATTTCAGAAGACTTAAATGTCAATAGTATTGACGAATTTACTGAAAAAGTATTTCCAAATATTAGGAATCAGTTTAAAAATTTCACATGGCTATGTGAAATGCCTATGTGAATTAGCTACAAAAAGTATTGTCCCAATCGTTTTATTATTCAGAAAATACAGCAGAATATTCCAGGTAGTCAATGTATACAAATCGATAGATACAATTATCAATGAAAATTAAGCTGTTAACTACCGAACAGAGTGTCTTTATTCGTTGGATTCGACACAGTTTCCTTCTCATCAATTGGAATTAAAATTAGCAGCTCCAAAATGTTACTACTACGAAATTTGAAGCAATTGATTTTGTTATCGTAGCGAGAAAAAAAATATTAGAATATAAATCGAATTTTTTTAAATTCGATTCATAAATCAAACTTCATTGAAGTAAATTCTATACATTTTGTGGTTGACCGGACAATGTCAGATAACTTTGCTAGTATTACATAAAAATTAATTTTCAAAAACTGGGAACAATACTCTTTATAAAAGAGAATCCGTATAAAATTTGGAATAACTAAATTGTTAATTTCGAAATCAAAGAAAAAGAAAGACGATCATATTTTAATAAAATATAAAACACAAAAAATATGACGTAAACTAGAAAAAAAACAAAATTTATCTATTTCAGATTACAATATTGAAAATGTGCCAAATTCTACTTTACTTTTGTATATAAATTTAAATGAAGCTGACAAACTGAAAAGAAGAATCTTATATATTAATACGCTTAAACGCCTGTTAAACTTTTCACAAAGCTTTTACAACACAAAGCTTTTTTCAACTAGATTAGACAGCTTTATTAGAACTATTACGAATTACGATAGTGTGAAAAATTTTATTTAAAGACATAAACCATAAAACGATAAAACCAAATAAAACAAAAAACAAATTAAAATTATTCACCTATTGAGCAATAGCATTGACTATCTGATTATATGAATTAATTTAAAAAAAAAAAACAAAGTAGCAAAGACAAGAGCCGAATTATCAGAATATTATTATTAGATCGATTTATAAAAATAGCTTTGTTAAAATATTACAATATTACGATATTACAGCAAAAAAACTTACCGTTAAAACAAATAGTAAATTTAGAAAATATATTTTTTACCTCACCCAGACCATGTTCACAAATTCCAATAATTTAAATTTATTTATTTTATTAACAAATAATTCAAAAGCATAAGTTCAAATGCGCAGTAGCATTGAGTAAATATAATATTCTACATGGAAAATCATAAGCCGAAATTTACGATCTGCTAAGAACAAGAAAACCAAAATATGTTATGACATTATTATCAAGTTCTAATTCAATACACGACAAATTCAGTACACATAAAAATTAAAAAAACTTTGAAAAGAAAAATCACAGACATCAGAGACCTTAGTGGTATCGAAATGAAAAAATTAAATAATTGTTATGATTCTGTTTATAAATCTTTGGTAAAATTTATTTTTCAAAACAATAAAAACTAAAGAATAGGAGAAAAAGCATAATTATTGGCTTTACCCCAAACTATAATAGTCATAAGGCGTCATATGATGTCATATGATATCGTACGACAACATGAAATTCCATTTAACCAACTATAATAGTCAAAACCACTATTCGTTGTCTATTCAAAATCGTTCGTTGAGTCATAAGCATACGAGAAGAACCGTACAAATCATAAGCAGTCATAAGCAACTTTGACAGCAATGTAAATAAATAAAAACAATTTTGTAAGCAAAATGGAAAATGGCGATTTTTTTTCCTTCTAACTAAGACCGTTATTCAAATTTCAAAATAATAAAATAAAAACATTTAAGAACTTTATTCAAAACTCAAAATAAAAAAACAAAAACATTTATTTATAGAATTTATATTTTTATTTCACTTCTTTTAAATTTTGGTTTTGACGTTTCGATATGATTAGGTATGATCATTATAGTTAAGGTTATGTTTGGTTATGATTTTTTTAAATCATATCGAATCATATCGGATCGTTTAATAAAAAAAAACACAAAAAACGTATCTATGACTATTTTAATGTGTTTTAATGTGAGTGTGGTATGTATTTAGTTTAAATGCATTTAATGTCATATCTATACTGCCAGCGACATCTCTGTTCGTCACATTTAGTTGAAATGTACGTCTCTCTTAATAGTATTTGTTAGGAAGCGTTTAGAGATCATAATTTATTTCATGAAAGTTTTGTTTTACTTATTTTTATTACATTTACAAATTTTATTGCAATTACATCAAATTTTATTTCAAAAGTTTTAATTACATATCTCAAAGATAAACAAATATAATTGCAAAGTATACTATATTTCTTCACGCAAAATCCACTTTCAAAACTTGCAAAATACGAAAATACGAATATGCTTGACGAGTACTAATAAATATGTAAAACATTGATTTTTTTAAAGAAAATAAAAAAAATAAATGAATAAAATAAATTGTTTCATTTATAATGCTAATGCTAGACCGGCGAATGTTACGCCGGGAATAGCTAGTATTACAATAACTGAATAAGAAATATTTCTTAGTTCTTCCAATTAAGGTCTACACAAAACTTATGACCAATATACGACAAAAGTTAAAACAAAATTTTTAGTATAGGAATGTTATAAGAATGGGTGAAAAAAGACTTGAAACTTTTTTATTTTAATGACCAGTAAAAGTTCAATGGTCAATAAATTTTCTACAAAATATTGAACCTAAGGAATTTGGAGCTGATTTTATTTTTTATAACATTTTTTATATTATTAGAGACCCCAAAAAAAAAATATCACATTGGACAGCTTTCCCTAACTAAAATTCAATACGTTACCGATTCATTTAAACAATCACATTTGGATCGATGCTTTTGGATTCAAAATATCGAATTAGTATATTGTATAGTATAGAAATATTTTATCACATTTCACATACTTGCTTAAAGGTAGGCCTCAAATTGATATACTGATAAGATAATATTGTACCATAGAAAGGAAAGCAATTTTATTTTGCAATTAGTTATAGATGTAAACATGGCGAATTATCAAATTGAATAAATATTTTTAAACAACAAACTGATAATTTTATAATAATTCATATCATGACAAAATACCACAATATATTAACAACAAAATTTGCTTATTTCATTATTATTTATATTATTTATATTTTATTTAAATTTAGTTATTTTGTTTGTCCATTTTGAAAATTTCCATATATACAGTGTAATTCAAAAGTTAAAAATTTTAAATATTTATTATTAAGTATTGTAGAAATTCGTTTTCTTTCTTTTGTTCAGTTTATATCATTTTTTTTATCGACTGATGGCTTGATGTTATTTTAAGAATACCAAATTTGGGAATTCCTCATATGTAGCAGATTTTATACCACATTTTTAAAAGTTTTCGATTGTTAGCTGGCCTTGTAGGTACAGCATCATACTATATATTATATTTTTCTAGCTTCAAAAATATTCTTCCTCATTATGCCCCTAAGAGTGATTTTATCACATATTTGTTTTATAGTTTTCGTTTCTATGGAATTTTGTCTGTGTTACTTGTGAGTGTTAAATACTGCAATGGATTATAAGAATAAAATGGAGTTTTAATAATTTCCTTTTAATACTATATAGTTGAAAATATTTTATGACTTTGGAATATTTGATTTAACAAAAACGGTAATTAAAAAACTGGGGTCGTGAAGAAATATTCGGATTGTTAATAATAATATTTATATTGTAAAAAATGAAATGTAGAAATGCATATTATACCTCATCATATATATATATATTATATTATACCTTAAATTCAAAAGTAAAATTTGTGATTATTTTCATCAATTAAATAATAGTAATAATACTTAATATTACATATAAAAAAATTCAAATTTAAATAGTTTCTATAAAAAACAAAAAATGACTTATTTTAAATTCAAAATTGCACTGAATTAAAACTTAATTAGTTATAAGTAAAATTGTAAAAACTAAAAACGGGCAATTGAGCAAATTAAAAAATTTGAGTAAATAAATGAATAAAAAGAAATATGTTGAATTTAGTTCTAAAAACTTTAACTGATCATTGTAATAACAATCTACAATGAATTAAAATTTTGCTAGTATTCAGCTCTTTGAAATTCGAGGTAGTTTGATAAAAATTGGACTCAATTTGTTACCTAATGTTCATCCTCTTATAATGATGTATTGTGCATACTAAATACATGGGATGAAATTTGAAATAAAAACTTTTAATCAGAAATTAAAAAAATAAAAAATATTTAGCTTCGCTACGTCTCCTTTTAAATATCTATAATTTAAAAGAATAATAATGAAAATAGGTTGTGACATGGTTAAAATATTTGTACCGTACTTTCTTCAGTTTACAGATTAAATATAATGATAACTAAAACAACCCATTATCTATCTATAATATTAATTGACAAGCATTTAAGGTCCTGCGCAGTAGACACCTTTTTATTTTATTTCGATTCTCCTACTCCTTAATGAACTTCTAATATATGTAATATATAAGATTTATATATAAAACAAAAATGCGGACACAGCTGAAAATTTTTTACTCATATGATTTTATTATTCAGCAAATACATTGTGCATATGTGAGAACTTATTAAAATAATAAACAAAAGTAAACAAGTCAGTTATTATATTTTACATTATGTACTTGCAAATGAATCTATGTACATATGCCAAAAAAAAACAAAGAAACAAATTCATATCAAATAAAAAATATAAAAAATCAAAAACAATAAAAAATCAGTTGAATTGTTCATATGACTAGCAAATTTATTTTTATATAGTAGAGTTAGAGTAATTCATTCTGATATAGTAGGTCACTTGAATTCTTCATTTTTATCTTTTTAAGTAACTGTTTCTAAATTTTTGTTATTTGTAGTAATAATATAGTTTTTATTAAAATTATGCATTATGTAGGTATATATATACGTACCTCTTTAATAACAAAACTTTTTATTTTTAGTAATTTTATCACTAAATGCCACTTACTATAGGGAATATATCGGAAACGAAGCAGTATATGAGGGACGTGTATTTATGTGTCCTAAATAAAACTCACTAACCACAAAACTTTTTATTAAACACGAGTGGTTTCTGCTATGTCGTGCGAAGTCTATGTCAGAACGTAAATTACTGTTTTTTTAAAAACTTTTAATTTGACTTCAACTTGAAATATAATTACTCAACAGGAGCCCCTAGTATTAATATATTTATTAACTAAAAATATATTCATTTACTTTTGACCATCACTGTGTACTATATAATTTCGCCACACAATATGGTGTAAATTATTCTTAAATTGAGAAGTAAACAAAATACTTAAAATTGAAATTTAAAATATTTTGTTTTATTGTATATGTAGTTTAAAATTACAATAAATTTATATACCGTCATAATAAAATCAGTTATTTATAACTGTAAAAATTGTGTAATAAAATGAATTTGTATATAATCGTAAATAACATAATAATGTGTTTTGAAAAGATTAAAGTAAAATTGAATTAGTTTTGAAAAAATAAATTTCTATGAAGGTCCTGTATTGATTATATTGTGTCCAAGATCGATACTTGATGTACCAGTACCTGTAAAAGGTACAGGAATTGAATTTTTTATAAACATCCAACGTTATTTACGTACCGGTTTGTTGCATTAGTACAGCATAGGTAGGATATCATTTTGTCCTGTATTAATTATGTGCCCAAGATGGATACTTGATGTACCAGTACATGTAAAAGGCATATCGGAGTTATTTTTTTGTTTTTATATAAACAGCCAACGTTACTTGCGTACTGGTTGGTTGGATTAGTCCAGCATCGATATAGGATATATATCATTTTACTGATTTCTGAAAGAAGAAAAATTTTAAATGCAAACAGAAAGAATTGAATACCGTACTGATAATATATTAATTTTTCAAGAAAAAAAGGTAAACTTGACAATTTTTTGAAAATTAAAATTTTCAAGTTTAAAAGCTTGCAAGCCTTGAAAGTCAAAATTTATTACACCAAAATTTAAAACCTAAATTGATTATACTTCATTTGCCAATCATGCTGTGACTTTTCGGGGCTTTTACATCTTTACTATAAAATACTGGTCGTACTGGGGAATATCTTTTAATACTAATATTAATTATTTCTGCTATATATAAAATGAAGGTGTTGAGTACCACTAATCATGATTTTGTTCCTGAAAATTTTAAAGATACCAATAAGCCACATTGGTCTTAAAAATAAATGTCATGTAAATGTTCTGTAATCAGAATTGTTTAATATTTTACATAAAAAAAGAATATCTACGTTTTTATTGGTACCTAACTACTAATGGTACTGAAAAAATTGTGATACTGGAAAAATGCTGATATGGCTATTTATTTTGAAGTTATTAACAAGCTGTACTGGATATAGATGGATGAAATTTAACCTTAAGGTGCCTATTACACATCGTTCTTTTTATCAATCTTATCGTCAATATATTGATGACAATATATTGATGAAAAGAATGATGACCAATTACACATCAATCATGCACTCATCAATCTTTTATCCAAATTTTGATATTTTGCAAGGACATACTGTGTAAGTGTTCTGAATATACTGATAATTTTGAAACATATATCAATATTGAAAATATAATTTCTGGAGGAATGTTTTTGACTTCAGTTTAAATTGAATTTTTAAAGTAAATTTTTTCCACATTTGAATAATATATCAATTGCTTCTTACAATAATTGCTATAATTACTAAAATTAATATAAAAATTATTCTTTTTAGAATTATATTATAAATTAATATTATAACCTTATCTGAACATTGCCAAAAAATTATGTCTGAACATTCCCCAAAAAGCAATTTTTTTACCTCCGCTGATGATTTTGACAGCGAGATTTATATCAATATATGTACATTGAAGAATTTTGACAGCATGATTGATGAGAACAGAACCACCATTTCTCATCAATTAATGGTCAGAATCATTTCTCATCAATTAATGGTCAATTAACGGTCAATATATACGTACAATATGTTGGCCATTGATTGACCATTGATTGATGTGTAATAGAGGCCTAATATAACTTTTTGTTTGGTTAATGAACATTTTAAGAATCGATCAGTCATACTTGTTAAAGTTTTTTTTTTTAAATATAAAATAATTGGTTTGTATTCAGAATATGCACTATAGATGTTCAAATATATAGTGCGATTATTTGCTAAATATCAATTGGAATGAAGTATTAAGTGCTGAAATTAGTCTTGATTGTTGTTATAAGAAATTTATAGATTTGTTATTTGGCGGTTTTACTACATCTATTCCTCTGAAAGAATCCACTTCAACTCATCATCCACCGTGGTACAATAAAAGGCTTCTCTCTTTGAAAAATGCGAGAAATAAAGCACATACAAAGTATATAATTAGCTTTTCTTTGGCAGACAAAATTGTATTTCAGAGACTACGCAAGGAATTTGATTTTTTGAGCAAATATCTTTATAATAATTTCATTCTTACCTATGAGTCTAATATAAAATCAAATTCCAAAAACTTCTGGAGATTTATAAATATCCTAAGAAAATCCTGTGGATTTCCTCAAGGTATTTCCTATAAAAATGAAACAGCTACAGATTCAGTCTCAACTTGCAATTTATTCGCTAAGTATTTTGAATCAGTTTTTATAAGACCACAATTAAGAATAAATTTGCAAAGTCACCTACAATCTTTTGTTGATTTAGGACACATGCAATTATCATATTGTGATATTTTCAACAAAATTAATACCTTAGATATTAATCTGAGTTCTGGTCCAGATGCTATCCCTAATTTAGTTTTAAAGAACTGCATTTACAGTTTGACTTATCCTCTTTACTTAATTTTTAACAGATCACTACATGAAGGAATTTTCTTAGATGACTGGAAATTCTCAAACATTATTCCTATTTTCAAATCAGGGTCTAAAACTGTCGTTGAAAATTATAGACCTATCGCTAAATTATCTTCTATTCCTAAACTTTTCGAAGCTATTGTCACAGATAAAATGTATTTCTTGGTTAAAGAACACATATCTCCAAATCAGCATGGCTTTATGGATGGAAGATCTACATCCACTAACTTAGCAGTTTTTCTTCACACAGTTTTCAATGCAATTGAAAAAGGCTATCAAGTAGATACGATATTCACGGATATTTCTAAAGCTTTTGACAAAGTAGACCACTCTTTACTACTCTCTAAACTTCAGGCTCTTGGTATTCATGGTACCTTCCTTCTATGGGTTCAATCTTATTTGATTGGTCGTAAACTCTGCGTTAAAATACAAAATTGCACGTCATATAACTTCGAGGCTACGTCTGGTTTTCCATAAGGAACTCATATGGGGCCACTATTATTTTTATTGTTTATGAACGATATCGACTACGATATTAAGTCTTTGATGTTATCATTTGCTGACGATACCAAACTTTTTGCGGTTATTAAGTCGGACGAAGATTGCCATCTCCTGCAGCAGGATCTTGACAAATTCTACTCTTGGTGTAACATTAATGGTCTCACCATTAATATTAATAAGTGCAGTTACATGTCATTTTCCAGGAAGCAAACTCTAATTGAATCTTATTATAATATCAACGGTTCTATTATTGAACATGTCCGTGAAACAAAAGACTTGGGTATCATTCTCGATAATAAATTAACTTTTAATGCTCACATAGATCGAATTATTTCTAAAGCTTTTTCCATGTTAGGTTTCATTAAGCGTAATTCACAGCAATTTTGTGATCCTTATACATTCAAAAATTTATATACTGCACTTGTTCGTCCTCACCTCGAATATGCTTGTCCGATCTGGATGCCTTATTATGATAAACATATTAAGAGAATAGAGTCTGTTCAAAAGAATATGATTAGGTTTTGCCTTCGTAAATTCAACTGGCAACCGTATATTACTGGATATTTAGCTAAATGTCAACTTATTAAGCTTTCTACTCTTGAGGCTAGGCGAAATGCTGCATCCGTGATGTTTTCCTATGATATTTTATCAGGCAGAATAAAATGTCCATCTATTCTTCGCCTTTATAATATCTATGCTCCAGTGCGCGATTTCAGAAGCCAAAGATTTTTATATCTTCAAAATCATAGAACGAACTATGGTTTTTCCGAACCTATTGCAAACTCTCAGCGCTTATTTAATAACAGTTTTTCAGTAATTGACTTCAACTACAGTAGATTCGTTTTTAGGAGAAAAATCATCACATTTTTTGAAACATTACAATAATTCTTCTAATTTTAATTAATTATAATTTTATTCTACAAATTTATTAAAATTATTCTCTATTATCATTTGAATGTACTGCATACCTTTATAATTACTATTGCTATTACTATTAATATTTATTTATTACTTAAGTCTGAATTTTTCTTTTTTTTTTTAACTTCTTTTCTTGAATTAATGTTATTTTTAACTTGAAATTGTTATTGCATCTTATTATTAATGTTATTTTATATCTGAAATTATTTTTATATTTACAATTTTTATTTTCTATTTCTAGTTTTATTTTATTTTAGTTTTAAATATTTTATAAGCAAAATCTGTAAGGGACTACCCAGTAGATTGAAATAATAAATAAATAAGTAAATAAATATATAATAATAAACGAATTTTGGTATATACTGGTTTTTTACTGCTGTTAAGGGTTTATTTTTACTTGTACATAAATTTAAACAACTCAACGCAATTCTGTTTTCTCTAAATTATTTTCATTATCTATTTTGGTGTTTACATCTTTCTCCTTTCCACAGCGTGGAATTTACTTTTCATAAAAATATCTTAAATATTTCAAAATAGTCTAAGCTATTCTCTTTTCTCTGGATTTTTTTTTTCTTTCTCGACCCATTTGAATATTTGGACTATCAATAAATTTTACTGTATAATTAGTCGTTAACTCTTCTATCACTGCGTATAATGGTCATTATGCATATATTGTGACCAACGGTTATCGCGATTGCGATCAATGCGATTTTCCTATCTAATGCTATAGTTGGTTTAGTGGATAATTTTTCTTCCAAATATTTTTAATAGGTACATTTTATAGTGTCAATGTACTGTTATAGTGTTTAGTCCGAATACGATACATATATGCGATATTTTAATACTATTAAAAACAAAACCAAGATTTTATAATGATTAAGACTTAAAATCTTTTTTACTTGATGATAACCGAAAAAATTACCATTCACAATCCTATACCTTGTAATATATAAAATAAATTTATTCTTTAACGTAAACCGTAAATCGTATATCGTAAAAGAATACATTTTTTCAACACATGCCTATTTAATCGATTAAATTTATTCTTCTTAAGTATGATGTTTAATATTTTTGCATAATTTATTCTGTAGTAAAATAGGTATAATTTCAAATTGCTTGATACATAGATGTGTAATATAAAATTCTATTTTTATATTTTTCAATAAGATGTTATAACTTTATTACTTCTATAATAATTCTAGATATACATTCTTTTATTTACACAAAAACTTTTTCTGGATATACATATATACATACAGAGTGTTATATTAATATGTATCCTTGAAATACTATTTTATACACCTATAATCGTTAAACATCATATATTAATAATATAATAAGGAAAAACTATTTTGTCATTAAAGCTATATCTAAACAACTTACAGACAACATTCATATTAAATGAAAATATGAAATTCAAAAATTACGAAAATGTTTTCTTATTAGATTTGTTATGCTATATAAATGTACAGTGATGAAAATTTCAATATAGACTTATTGATATGAAATTGAATTAATATTCGTACAGATTGATTTCAAACAAAATGATTGACATATATTCAATGATACATTTTTGTCTCCTTGTTTGGATAAAGTCTAGAATGAAATTAACTTATTCAAAAGTTAATTCGTTATAATCTTCAGAAAATTTATTTTGATCATAATATCTTTCAAATAAGAGTTAAAAAGACAATAAATACTTCTCTTCAAGAGATATGAATAGCGAAGTATCGCAAACGCATATGTACACTGGATTCAATAAAATATTTGTATAATAGTAATTTTAGAACATTACACAGCAATGCTGGCGGTTGATTCTGCTAAAAAAGAAGGATTAGATAAATAAAAGAGCGTTAATGACGAAATTTCGAACTGAGAAAAAAATTGTAGGCGAGAATAATGTCAAATAATTTTACTAAATATCGTCTACTAATTGCACACTTCTTCAGTGTTATGTACATTATAAGTGTGGCGTAAAGTCGAATATAAAATACTAAAGAAGTGTGCACGAAATCTATAATTATAATTGACAAGCATTTCAGGACACCTCTTCATTTTATTTCGCTTCTATTTAACGAACTCCTAATATATAAATAAGTTGTATATAAAACAATAATGCGCACACAGTTGAAATTTTTTTACTCATATGGTTTTATTATTAAGCAAATATATTATACATATTAGGTATATATGTGATTTTTTATTAAAATAAAAAGCAAAAACAAACAAATCAGCTATTATTATTATTAGTTACATACAATGAAACTTTAATTTTGGCTTCAACTTGAATTATAATTACTTAACAGGGGCCCCTAGTATACTTATATTATAATTATGTCAATTTTCCACATTTAATGAGTTGATAAGCCAGTAATTTGATAAATAAATGCTCGAAATAATGTAGAAATTGTAAAACAAACTTGTAATTTTTAATTATACTTGTAAACTTCTTAATTAAGCACTAAAAGGGGATTCTTCCTAAGTTACTATCAAGAACATAAAAAAAAGCATAGCTATTACGTAAAAATAAAAATAAAATATTCGACTAATTTTTAAAATCTAATACCAAATACCAGGAATGTAAAAATCAAACTAAAAAAACCGGCCAAGAAAACAAAAAAAAAATTCAAGTGCCCAAGTACAAAGATTCATATAAAGGTATAGCAAAGTTTCAATATAAGCGAGTTTGGACATATTGTGGCATTCAAATATTTATAGCTTTTGAACAACATAAAGTATGCAAACGCTCTAAAATAGGGTATTTCGGAACGTAGTCAATGTTCTATTGTATGTTCACAATGGTAGTTTTATATACTTTTATATTAACTTGCCAGTGTCTGTTTATTTATTAATTTATATGGTTGGTATGTTGGAATGTTTTTAAAAAAAATAATTTTGTTTCAAAAATTTAAAGATAGAATTCTGAAATTGTGCACAGTTACTCATGATCAAAATGGACACGGTACTTTACAAAGCTATCAAATGGCATCGGGTTGGTCCCGTACAACTCCTAGCACGTCTCAGGAATATTTCAAAAACCTAGTATAGATGCTCAACATCCACTACTAGTTTTATTTTCTATTTTTTAGGGGGCTAGTTTGGTTTTGATAAAAGTAAATTTTAAATAATTTTATTTTTACATTATTATTTTTTATAATATATTCAATAATAGCCAATTTTGATAAAAAAAAATAAATAAACAAAAAATCTCACTAAACACTACCATATTAGGTAAATATAATATACATAGAGAGTCAAAGCTAGAACAAATGTGTAAACTGAAATTTCCGGTCGAGTTATACCTCTAAGAAAAGAACAAGAAAATCAAAATATGAAAATATTTTTAAAAAATTCGCCATTCAGAATTATGGTGAAAAATGTTTTTTTTTACCACATTTTGTATACTTAAGTGACTTTTATTTCTTTTATAGCTACTTTTTAGAATTGCAATTCGATCGCAAATTTCAGTTGATACAAATTGTCCTATAACTATTATATTTTCTTAATGATACTATTCTACTCACTACTTCTAACTAAAGTTTAAATAATAAAATTTTTAAAATTGTTCTGCAAGTTTGAAGTCTTTGACTGTCCGTAATAAATGATGAGCATATCATTATTGATACATGCTTGTGTATCATGTGGGATGTGTATATGATATTTTTTCCTTAATTAGATTTTTTAGGACGTATGAAATAGAAAACATTTAATAATTTAATACTATAAACGTGTAGAGAATGTTTATCTTTACATACTACTTTAACATAATGTATAATGTAATAATTTAAATTTTGAAGATATAATCTATAATAACTGAGAACTAGTTCTTATAACTGTTTTATAAAGAAGAAAATACATTTTATTTATGTATAAAAAAACTACCCAAAAATATTTGTGAAAAAAAAAATTTACTAAAAAAATTATTAATTAGTAAAATTAATCATGCAGGTCAGACAGACACCTTTTTGTTGGTCGTTTATATTTAAAATTATTTATACTAACTGTTAAAAGAGTTATAAATTATGTGTAGTAAAAAATTTAAACATGTGTTTTTGATGATTTTGTATTTAGTAGTTTCAGTATATACAAAACAGTTATAAATTACGAGGATGATATGTGATGCACAGAACGACTGATTAGTAAAAAGTATTGAATATTGATCTGTATATCACTTCTGTTTCATTGTAATGTATAAATATTTTTATATTGCAATCTAAATAAAAGTGTTGTAAAATCAGTTTTAATTCAAGTAACAAAGAAAATTTCACCATGTTCGAATTTGCTTATTTGCATTATTTCATTAATACATCAGGTAATCGCAATAAGTCTGTTTGCAGCTGCGGTGATAGAATGGCAAGAGTACCTTATATTCAAATATAATAACAGTACTTGAGTGTTTTAAACTATTTAGATTAGATTTAAATATAACGAGTGGGGCTCTGGCCATTCTACTATACCACATCTGCAAACTGTCTTATTTTGGTTACCTGTATTAATGCAATTATACCAATAAGCCAATTAGAACATTGCGAAATTTTCTTTGTTACTTAAACTAAAACTGATTTTATAAGGTCTTATTGTTGATACCTGTATTAATGCAATTATGGCAATAAGCCAGCGAAAACGCAATACTTGTTCTAATTAGCGACGTATTTATTTTATTTATTTATTATTAGTAATTATTGACCCCATTTTCAATTATGATCGATTATAAGAACTAGCATTAGACGCTTTCGGTTTTTGTTGTATTGCGAGATACTTCTTTTAAATAATAATAGCTAATACACAACAAAATTTAATTTTTGTTACACTGTACAAAATGTTTATTAATACCGTTAGATTTTGATAAATATTTTCTCATAACAATATCATCAACGTTATAACAGTTATACCTTAGTTTATCAATTTATTAAATGTTCGTTACATAAATACATTATAAAAACTCGAAGTATGTATAGCTTTACAAATACATAAACAGTTATAATATAAAATAAATAGTTTGAGGAATAAAATTAAATCATTGTACTTAATATTACCAGCTGGTTGAGACCCCATCATATTAAAAAAAAAAAAAAAAAAAATAGAAAATGAAACAAAAACACATTTAGTTCCCGTGATGACCCAAAATAATCCTTTTTATTTTATCTCTTCATCAGAAATAACGAGAAACAATATAAAAGGTATACAATACATTGCATAACTCCAAATGTGGAACATTATAATATAAAGTAATTTAGGTTGCTATCTGAATTTATTTATTAAATTTCTTAATAGTATTATAATAACAGTAGTAGTATTGAAACAAAAAAAAGTGATAAATTTACGAAAGGACTTTTATAATTTTCATTATTCTTCGTTTTTTGATATTAATGACCAACATTCTTTAATTTAATTTGTTTTTTTTTTTGTTAAAGAATCTCATTAAAATCAGAACCATCGAATTACGATTGTTAGTCCTTTTGAAATCGGATCACAATGAGAGCAAAATTTAGTCATAGATGAAATTTTTCAGTGCAGCTATCGAAATTGGTAATTATTTACATTAGGATGTTGATTAGGAAGTATTGACTGAGGGAGGAAGAGACTCCATAACATATGTATTGACTTATTGAGTATATTGATTATTACACAGTACAAATCAATATGTAGGGATTATGTACAGATCAATATTAAAACTTTTTGCTAATCAGTCGTTCTGTGCATCCCATAATGATCCTTGTAATTTATAATAATTATGACAATGTGAAATATATGTAGTATATTTTTCAATTTCTACAAATCAAATAATACTTAGATATTATTTTCGTATAATACTACCAACATAGCTGTAGAACCTAAAATTTTATCGTTCTTACATGAAACTATAACTTCATATTTCTACAGTGAATTTCAATTTGGTTTTAGAAATTGAAAATGGTCTGTTGAAATTATGCCCTAAACTTTATTGTGCTATAAATGATTCTGTTATTTCAGCTATTTTTATTTATAGATATTGCTAATTATTGGATTGGATCATGTTTTATTATTAAATAAATTGAATAATGCGAAGTTGAAAGACACTATACAGAGAAATGGTTTGCAGCATGTTATTTAGATGATTGAAAGAAAATAGTCTGTATTAAAAATTATATTAAGTCTGACAATTCTACTAATATTGGTATTATAGCAAGATTTCGGTTTGGGTCCTATTTTATTTTTAATTTATGTTAATTGTTTATCAACATTCGAAATATATTAATATTAACACAAAAAAAATTGTTTTAACATTTTAGTTTATCCGATTTTTAAGTTAAATATTTTTTAACTTTTGTCTGAAGTCCTATAAGTAAAAGATCAAAACCATTTTTATGTACAACTTTTTCAATAAATAATATGTAAGCCGACTCACTTTTAGAATATAGATTTGACAACTCATATTGTCAATAATTCTAGGAACATTCGTGATGTAAAAACATTGTGAGTATTTTGAAATATTGCATAAAAATTATATCATCTGAACATTCGAACAATGGGGGAAACACATTTTTAATTAAATTACATAAACCGTTACCTTGGAAACCAATATGAACTATCTTATCATTATAACTTCATAAATTAAATGTACAACTTCTGTTGTGTACATGTATAATATGTTCTGTAAAAATATTGCAACTTCATTCTAAAGCATTGATAATAATATACAGTATAACTAAACCCTCTATAGTCTATAAAGTTGGATTTCCAGAAAATTATATTATTCAAATTATACTGTAATAATCCCAATAAAAAATTAATTTAGTTTTTTCTTCCTCTTGGATGTTTGATTGTACCGTTTTCAACGCCCTCAGTATTATTAAATATTAAACGTAAATATCTGTCAAAAATTCTGAAATGAAAATTAAATGAAAAAATATATTGTAGGCATTTAATTAAAATTTTGAAGTTTTAAAACCTTTTTTTTTTTTTATTTTCCCGATCTATAGGAAAATCGTCAAAATGGCCTTCATCATTTGTTTTATTTTCTGCGAAAGAACGAAATGAAGAATTGTCCCGACTTTGACGTACTAAAAAGTCGTATACTTTTGTTAAAATTAAAAATAGTTTTTTTTCAGACTAACCATTAATACAATTTTTGCTGTATTACTTTTGATATTTTCAAGCAATCAAAATCCCGTTATTAATAACACAGTTCGAATTGTTTCGTTCACTAGCAGGTCGTCTAACAAAGTAAACAAATCAATAAATATTGAATGAGAAAGGAACGTGTTGGCACGAACAAATTTCTATGTTAAAACTAGTTTTCGTATTATTTATTTGGTTGAGCTCAAACTTTTTTAAAAATTGTACGGTTTAGTTATCAGTACGGTAAAGTTTACACGATTTTGTTTCAGTAATTAATTTTTGATTTAATTTCGTCTTTAACAGTTTGTTAAATTCTACAGCGACACCTTTTAAGATATTTTACTTAATTTATGTATTATAAGTGAGCCTACAATATATAGTTTATATTAATATCTAATATTTTATCTAGTAATTGCTTAAAATACAATATTGCATGATACTCAGCGTGAAAATAACATTACATAATATTTTAGAGCGCATCAACCGATACTTGATAACAACATATATTAATATATTTTTTGACAATAATTTTTTATTTTGTTAATTTAATCGATGCGATCAAAGTAAAAAAGAGATATAAATAAATGAGTTAAGACATTATTAATCTTAACGGAATAACTAACTCGTTGTTAACAGCTAATTTCCCTCTCTTTTTGGTATATGATTATGAAACATATTTCTTTCCTACTATTATTATTTTCATCAACACTGTTATTTGCATTGTGTTTCACTGTTTTAACCAAATTTTGACCTTGTTTTTGTACTCTAACTAACCTAAATAATATTGGATAATTGTATAAGAGTATTGAAAGATGTCATCACAATATGAAAAACAAAAATAAAGTAAAGACAAAATATATTAGAATAATAAAAATTGATTTCATTAGAACATAGATTTACACATTATACGATATGATGACATAATATGATACAAAATAAATATAACAGTTACATTATTATTATATAAGAGTACTCGTATACCGTTATTAAAAACAAAATGGTCAAAATCATTACAATATTTATTTTTTTTTCTTTTTTTTTTAATTTGTAATGAATTTTTATCACATTCATATTATTATGTAATTTTTAAAAGAGTGAAAAAGGAATCTCGTAAATTTAAAAAACTTTTGTGATCTCAGATAATTCGAAAAAAAAATGTAATTGAATTGAATTATTTAATTTTATTAATATTGTCAAGGTGAACTTTCAAATGAGTTGATTGGACAATTATTTGAGGAATATGAATATAAATAAAACCCTAATGAAATCAATTAAAATTTTTGATAGCAAATAAATATTTCGTAAAAAACAGTGCTTTAGTAGATGTGAAAAGGATTATTTTAGCCATATTTAATCGAATTGTAATGGAAATTAAACTTTCAGCGGGATAGCGCAGGTGATCATTAAACTGTTATAAACTCAAATGAATTCTCAAACTAAATTTATCGAGATTAAAATTGAATTTTTAAACAAGGTAACGTGACGTAGAAAAATTTTGATTTAAATTTTGGATTTGACATCAAAAATGTTGTTGGAATAATTATTAACCAAGAATGATAGATAATTAGAAAAAAAAAAAACAAAATTTCAATTAAACTACACCATTTCGAAATAAAATTTAAATATAGCCATTTCAATTCAGCTGATGTAATTATTTGTAATTCAGAAATTTTATATAGAAAAATATCTCGTAAAATAAATTTTAAATAAAATTTTTTTAAAAAGAAATGTTGTATGTACGAAGTTTCTGAATAACAAATGACTGCATATCACTATAAGACGTCATGTGGCCAATATTGTATAATTACATTTACTTAAGCTACATGTATACACCTAATAAGAATGCCTGACTATTCGAACGAAAACCATTTGTTTAATTCCTCTAATCGGTTAATCCATTTCCTCTTAGACTTAATTTCGATTGCATGTATGTACCTACTTGGAATACTGTATAAAAACTGTTTGATCACCCACGTGCCAATTATATTGCTATAAGACTCTTGCTCACTCTTAGAACACTATTATAAACACCCTTATAGGAGTATTAGTGTTAATTTGAGTGTTCCGCAATTGTTGCGTAATGTTATATATATGTTATAGCACTAAAATGGAGAATCCTATAAGGCACCGGAGCAATTGCTGTAATATTAATGTAGGATTAGTATTGATATGTATTAGTGTATATGTTTTTATTTTGAAATGAAATTCATTTGAAATAATTTATGCTGTGCGAAAATGAGAAAGGAATACACTAAAATAATAACACTACTATTGCTATTCTAGCAATTCTATTCTTATAACAACACTTTAACTTTTGTTATAGGATTATGCACTTTTAGACTTATAACAACATTGCTGTGGCACTTGCTGAAAATCTCGTTATAACAACTCCTGCAATTGCTATAAGAACATTCTTATAGCATTATTAATCACATTATTACCATAAAAGCATCTTTATATTACCTTTAGTGCTTATCGGGAGTCATATAGAAGCCTTACAGCCCTAATTTTGTTTTTGTATCAATAAAATGTTACGTGCACATTTGGGTAAGCTTCGTATACTCTAGGCTAATTCATAATTTACTTTTGACTCATCTGTAAATCAGATTAAAATTACAGGTTTGAATTTATTTACCTTTATATTTTGCTAAGTTTAGTCAAACTGGAAAACAACACCATCTGGACCTCTAAAAAGTAGTTATAATTGTACCTTGGTAAAAACTGCCGGAAATACTGTTATTCAGACTACGATTTATTATTTTTTATCATTTATATTGTTTGTGAGAAAGTCTTTCGTTCTTACAGAGTAGAGAATATATTTAGATGCTGCAGTTGTCCACACTAAAAATAGGTTAAGAGTTTGATGTAAAAGAATGTATAAAATGATGTAATAGTTGAATAAAAGTGTGGTCCTTGTCCATTCGTATAGAAACGAGAAATTAAAACACACGTCTTTTAAGCATCCCACTTACATAAAAATCTAATTACTTTGAAATTGAAGGAGTGCTTTGTTCACCAACACTACCGAAGCTTATCAATAGACATAGTAAATTTGACTCAAACAACTCCTAGTTTGAATTTAAATACTTTTAAATAAATATCGTACAATTAAAAAATAATTTCAATCATTTAATTGAAATTTTCTAAAAATACTGTCATAAAAAATCTATATCAGCCTTAGAGGCATACATCTTAATCTTAAGTAGTTTTTAAGTTCGTTATAAATAGTTTTAAGTTTAAAATAATTAAAATTAACATGTAAGGTTTTTACAATTTTCCTTGCAAATTTAGAATTAATAAAATAAAATATTATATTTCAAAACTATCATGTTTCAGTTGTAAAAGTAAATTGAAAAAAAAAAACCTAATCTCTGTCAAATACACTCTAAACTCTGTCAAAAAACAATTATGTAAAATATCAAGGTTATTAATAAATAAATAAATAAATGTCATTTTTACTATAATTTTGTTAATTACTTTACCATTACTACACTATACACGACATTAGCAAAATATCAAAATTGAAAATTCAGTAAATGTTTCGTAATTTGTGATTAATGAGTGTCTGTCTTGGATCTATTTTTTCCATACTTGGCCTCATCATTAAGAAGTCGATGAAGCTCAATTACATTTTGTTTATGCCGTTGCTATGGCAACAACAATTTTAATAGCACTTTAAAAGCTACGATATTAATAGTTCTCATAACTTCCGTCATTCCACAAACCGTAATTTTTTTTAACAGTTTTTGAACTAACGCTACCGCCCTGCATTTTTTAATTTTATTTTTGACAATTGGTCTTACTAGCGCTATTTAGAAATACAGTGTAAACACTAGATATAAGTGCTTCATTGTCCGACCAATTTTTTTAAGAAACAGATTCAGCATGTCTATAATGCAGCTCAAATTGTTGTAGCAACCTTATTGAGGTGAGAATTTCAACTTAAAAATTTTCTCAAGATTAGTCGAAGAAATGGGCTCCCTAGACGAATTTATTGTGACAAAAACTAGGCTTAAAAATCAACGAAGACAAAACAAAATATCTAAAAATGTCAAGAAATGAACAAATAAGAAGTAATCAGAATATAACAATGGAAGAGTACAACTTTGAAGGAGTTACAAGCTTCACTATACCTCGGAGCAACAATAAGAAGTGATAATAGTATGCAATGCTGTATTCATAATATAATTCAGACCGGAAATGGATCCTATTATGCAAACAGAAAGTTTCTTCAATCAAAACTAATATCATGAAAGCCTAAAATGACGATATATAAAACTCTCACACGAGAGTATGGACTGTGAAAGTGGCTGAGGAGAATAGCCTGCGCATATTTGAAAGAAAAATTTTCCGAAAAATACTCGGTTCAAAAAGATTACAGAATCGAGAATATGTAATCAGAAACAACAGCGAGCTCAATAGAATGATCGATAGTAAGGACAGTGGACGGTTTGCAAAGGCCTAAAGATGGGCTGGTCACGTAAGTCGATTGCACGAAAGTCGAAAACAAGCAATGGTGCTGAATAGAAAGCCCGGTAGTAGACGTGGTAAAGTAACTGAGAAACCGATGGGTAGACAACGTGAAAACGATGCTCAAACCCTACAAATCCCTTAATTGGAGAGAAGTGGCACAAAATCGACCTTTTTGGAGGAACATAGTGATAAAGAGCAAAGCTCAATCAGAGCTGTAGCGCTATAAGATGATGATGATGACACGAATTAATTGTGCACCGAAGATACTATGTTATTTTTATTGAACTCTATTTTCCTACTTCTCCCCTTATTCAAACTGAAAATTGACAATAAACCAATGGTATAATTCCAATTCAATGAAATCTACTTAATCATGAAATAGAAGTGGTTTTCTGTAAGCCAGTAATTTCTAAATCATCTTCATAAATCTTATATTGATGACATTCACATATTTTAGGATTTGATTACTTCAATCAAAATCATAAGAGAAGCATAGTAGTACTTCATATAATTTATAACTTACCACGAGTATAAAACTATACATTTGAACCCTGTAAGGACTATATTCATCTATAAATTAAATATTTTTAAATGACTCAATCTCTATATTTTATTTACTCAGAAGAAATTAAGATACGCATTTAATAATTTTTATTTTAAATTTCGCATTATTTTAAATTATCTTAATAATTACTTTTCAGATTACTTTCTCATTAAAACGATTCTTTTGAAAATAATTTCCAAAAATAAAATAAATATTTTCGAAATATAACAAAAAAAAAAAAAACTAATAGTACCGCACTTAGCTTAGGGTCGTAAAATATTTCTTTTAAGCTTTTTATCTTATTCAAAACCATCATCTTCCGCATTATTTGTATTCTAATAAGATAAAACTACAATAAAAGTTCATATTTTAATCTCTTTTTTTTCGCTTTTTATGCTTTTTGTTAAATAATTTTAACCCATATCCTCTTTCTCTACTTTCAATTTTATTTAAATATTTATATTTAAAAAAAAAAAAAACCCAAAATGATGAAATTTTGTTGCGTTATCTTGTTTTATGATAACGAATGAAAACTTTGACAATATTTTTATTGCTTTAAGGTATATAAAATACACCATAACCTACTGGTTTTTGTTATGAAATTTAATTACCTTTAATATTTTTAAATTGCTTATTTTGTTCCTTACCTCTGGAACTCATAAAAATTAGGTATTTCATTGTATTTAAAAAAAATTTAATAAATTTTAATCCCAAATAATATTATAAATATTTTTCACTTGAGATATATTTCTGTATAGTTAAGATATCTAATTTTCAAAATAGCTATTAAAAAAAAAAATGTTTAGTATATTAATCAGTCAATAAAAAGCATATTTCTGCAACAACCCGGTTTTGCCAAAAACTAGGCTGAGGTGCTTGTTAGTGCATATATGTTTGAAAACCATATAAAGATCTCAAAGGGTAATTTTCAGGTTATCATTTTGTTCCTCACAGTCATCGGCCTACTCTGAGAATAGAGAAAAATAGATCATAGATCTTATTGCCATCTATAGGCCCACATATGGCCTAGTGTCGTGATAGTATACAAAAACAAAATTACAATATACAAAAGAAAATGACTATGAACTATTTAACCTACATCAGAAAACATACTAAATAACTATATATATATGCATAACAATTTCAACCAAACACTATATAGATTGTATTATATGTGTGGAGATAATAATTCACAACAATAACGGTGTAATCACAATAACTTTGAACAATGACATAATTTTTGTGGTAACAAAATCATAACCGGTTATGTTAACATAAAAAAAAATCTAGATAAAATAACCACCATATTCACAATTTTCAAAAGTATTTCCTAGCAAAATTTGTTTTAATTCTGACCATTATAAGTCACATTTTTGCTAAAGTACATAATCGTTTATCGTCGCCTGAGTATTATTTTATGTCATACGCCACTTTGCTACTTTTTTACCTGAGAGTAGACGCTGGGGTTTTAAGACACGAGTTTTCCAAATCTGCAACCAGTTTGGTCCTATCTTATTTCAGTCTCGAGATATAGAGTGTCGACTTTATTCCATATCCACCATTTTTACTGGTTTGTTTCGAAGTTTTATTCCATACGCCAATTTCGAATCATATTTAGGCCATTCCTATTTCAATTTTCCAAAAGGTGGACTGAGTACAGTCCGTGATTGACAGACACCTAAACCATATAGAAATACACAGTTCCTTACATTTAGTTAGGTAGGTAGAAGTAGCCATTCCAGTTGCTTCTGGACTTGAGGAAACTATTTCTTGTTGTTGGTTGTTATAGAGGGATCATTTTCTCATTTTCTTACCCTCCCCTTACATTTAGGGAAACTGTTAATTGGAATTTCGTCCGAAAAAATTAAACTAAAAATACTTTGGCAACTTCGAAGTACAATTAGCTGACTAGAAAGTATTATTAAAATCCCATATAAACCAATTAGGTAAATAGAACAAAATTTCCTCTTCAAAAATATAAGATATAAAGGATGTTTTACCCTTTATCCCAGTAATTGAACGGAAATATTTTCAAGCTATTTTGCAGAATAAATAGAAAACTATATAGGAAGAATAAAAAACTAGCTGTGAAAAACGTGAAATAAATAAATCAGGAATTGAATTCAGTTTGTCTTACTATATAATATATTTTACATTTTATTCCATGTTATATATTTAACATGCATGCATCCTATTTTATTTAAACATTTTTACTTTATGACATATCCAAAAAAAATTAGTCCATGTCATACATTACGAATTTTTTATTTTTTACGTGGAATAAAATCAACATAGGGAACGCTTCTGCAAATGTTGACATAACTTTTTTAACAATCAATTTATTTGCTCGAAACCAAAAAAAAAATTACTTAAAATTAATTTACTAAAATTACAAAAATATATTTTTAAGGAGTTTTTCGGCTAGTTTTCAAAAAAAAATTTGAACAAACTTTTAAATTCGATTTTCTCGAAATGACATGAATGGTGTATGGCATAAAATAATACTCAGGCGACGTTATATCAATATGTCCTAAAACTTTTTTATTATATATTCCAATAATTAGCCATACCTATACTAAATACCTATAAAACTATAACCTATACTAAATTAATAAGCGTTTTTAACAAATTTGGAATTTCATTTTCAAATTTTTAAATGTATTGAGTTCTCAAACGGCTTATTCTACTTAAGCAATTTTTACAAAACTGTAATATTTATTAATATTACCATCTTACAAAAACGTAAGCGTTTCTTTTACCAAAATAAAGTTTTTGGATTTCAAAGGCTTATATATTTTAAGCGATTTTTAAAATATCCAAACCATTAAAATTTATTTTACTCGAAACATCAATTTCAGAGATAAGGGGTTATGATAGAAGCGATGGCAACAGATATTAGGAGGTAGGACGAGTCTAAATAAAACAATATTATACATTGTTTTAGTATAGTAGGGGAGTACATTCAACCGCCTACAACTAGTTTTCGTTATGCCTGGGTAGTCGCAGACTATCCTCCTGAGTTATAATTGTACTTGTCAATAATGACAGTTATCAGTATTGACAAGTCCCAGCCAATTTTGTTCTTTTAAACTAAAACAATTCCCTGGTTTTTCTTTATTAACTTCCCAGCCATAATTCTCTGGAAGTTTTTTAGAACTTTTTTTTTATAGCTTCTTATTAATATTCATGGTTTGAAGATTTGAAGTATAAAGCCGGTTTTGCAACCTATTCAGTGCAAATTGCAAGGTGACTCAAAACTGGCTATGGGAATTCGTTTGTGGTCAAATTTTCCCGAATTTGGAACTATATTCCAACAAATGTGTTTCCCCCAATGCAAAAATATACCTAAGTATAATCTACAAAAGTTCAAGAGTAACATTAATAAATTTATTCAAAATATCCCTACTGATCAAAGGGATATTTTTCTTTGGACAATCCTCAATTAGTCTAAGCTATACATTCGTGTATAAAGGTATCGTTTGAAACCTATAATGTTTGGCTTAACTTAAAAAAAAAACATGTAAAAAGTTTGTTGAACATAATGCAAATCATAATCAATTCTAGTAGGGCCCATATAACGAGTGTGTGTTAACCACAAAGTTATCTACAATTTCTTTGAACTATAATGTTCATTTCGTGTCAGAATTCAATTAATTAAATTTAAATTTTATTTTTATTATATTCTTATCAAACTGTATATCTGTCTCCAATGGAAACTCGTATTTCGAGATCTTTTGCCGCATTATTGATTGGATTCTGTTTGATAGTTGCAAAATTTTTTTGATGGTTAAGTTGACTAACATAATTTAAAAATGGCAACTTCAAATGAAATGAAATTTTGTTTGATATTTGTATCAGCTTTCACATCTTATTTACTCCCTTATATAGTTTTCACCTGCAGGTCTCGATGTAAAAATATAAGCATTCATGAATATCATGCATACTATAGAATATTATGTATACATGATATAGAATATTATCACTTGTCTTAACACTTGTGACTGAAATCGTTGTGATATCGTTAATATTCGAATAAAACGACTCGTCCGTAGTTTATATCGCCGTCCATTAGTCCATATTGGCTATAATTGTCTAGTGTCATAAGAAATACTATTTCTAAACATCCTTCAGTTAAATTTACTGATCCAGCTGCTTTCTTTTACCGCCAAAAAATGGTTTTTGGATAAGGTATGATCGTCCGGATAAATAGTAATGCTGGAGAGCTTAGCTGATGCTGAAGTGTGTTTAAGTGTGTAACAGTCCTTAATGCCATATATCTCACAGGTACATTGGCTAATATCCAAAATTGACGGTGCACAATATTTCTTTCTTCTAAGCTTAGCTTAATCATGTAAAACATTCTGCGGATTTGTACGACTCTAGCACATTCGGTTCTAAATATTTTTTTTTACTTAAATATTTTACCAATTTTTATATGATTTCACCTCTTTTGTTTCGATGGTATTTCTCTAATTGCAAAAATTCTTATTGGTAGATGCATTTGAAGTAGAAGAAATTAAATATAAAAAATTTCTTGAAACAGACAAATACTGACAACTAACACTCGTTTTTAAATACCTCACCGGACTTATTACAGTTCCATATACATTTTTTTTATTTTAATTCCCAATGAAATATTACAATCTGTCTATGAAGAAGACATTCAGTACTTTGTATAAAATTTTTATGTATAGACATATTGTACTGACTAGCGGATGAAATAGTCTAGTGGTCAACCATCTATGATGCCAACATTATGCTCCATTGTATTTCTGGACCCCCATTTGATTGTTACTATTTTCTATTGGGTATCTGCAGAATGCTAGGACGCGTAAGGCGATTTATAATAATACTTGCAGCCAACAAGCTGCTTTCCAGTTTGTTAGGATGTGCAGCTAATCTTATCTGGTACTGCTTAATGGTTCTCACCTACAAATCACGATGTATGACATCATCATTGACAAACCAAGACGCAACAACTATCAATCTTTATAGCTTTTACTGGAAACGCTGTAATATTGCAATAAACCTTATTTATGAATTATAAAGTGTAAATATTATAAGCAGGTTTTCAAATTATGAACTTGTCGGTGACTGAGAATAAGACAGCAAAATGAGACAGAAAATTAGGATGAAAATAATATATTGAACATTTTTTATTAACTTCGCTGTATTTATAATACTAGTGATTCTGGAAAATGAAAATATCCTTTTATTTTTTACATCTTTCTATTTTATAACTCAGTATAAATCAGTAGATGGATATTTTCATTTTGATTTTTATTTGCTTTGAATGTCATAAATAGAAAATTTAGTATAAAAAACTATAAAATTTATAATGAAAACAAAATCGTTTACAATCCAATGTTATTGAACTGTGTTTTTTATTATGTTTTTTTTTACTAAAACGTTTAAATTCCAAACTTATTTTAATATTTTAAGTGTTAAGTGCACATAAAATGGTTCGTAAAATTTTACAAAACGGTATATTATTGATTAGTTTTTTTTTCAAATTTATTCCGGTCGTTTTAGTTTTAGAAGCAACCAATTTTAACTGATTAGTTTCTTTATATTCCATAAGCGGAAGAATTTGATTATTCACAATAAAATTTCATATTTTAAACGATTTTCTAATTTTTAACGACTATTCTAATGAATTTATTGGTTTAGTTTTATAAATATAGATTTTTTTTATGACCAGCGTAAAATTATACTTTGCACCATTTTTATGTGGTGTATTCACATAGGCAAATCATCCAATAATTAAAAGAAAAATTGTGATAGTTTACAAATGTAATTAGCGATAAATATTTCTGTTTATGGATAACTATGTTGAGGCATTGGAAAATTTGAAATTCAAACAATAAAATGTGGACAGAAAAGATAGAAAAATATAATTTAAATTAAAATAGAGAGTGGAAGAGGCTATCTTTATACTTCTAGAGAAAATTTGTTTGATTGTTCCCAATACACGTACAGAACTTTAAAAATATATAGTTTTAAAATTTTGAAAAGTTAGTCATGATAAAAATATAACGCTATACTTTACAGAGCCATCAACTGGCAGGTTCGGTCAGCTATAGTAACCATCAGGAATATATTAAAATAAGTTGTGTTTCAGACCTAAAAATTCATACTTAAAAATAAATAAATAAAGATTTTACTGTTTTCCAAAGTCAGGATTGCTCTGATGGACGTCAAGTAATTCTAAAACTCTATAGCACCCATCATGATTTCCAAAATAAATTTTTTTTACATATCTGAACATTGGTAATTATATACACTTCTTCAAAAATATAGAACCACGTTTTTTACTGATTTAAAAAATTTGGGCTTGTTTGCGTAGCTACAATAAATCTCTTAGTATCCAATTTTTTGGGAAATATAATTAACAAAAACAATTTCGAGAATATTGAAATCGTTCCTAATATAGATATTTTATCTCTCTGCGGTCTAATTAGTAAGATTGTCATCGACGTGGCAAGGACAAACGATAGGTGTACCGACCAACGCCAAATAGAATAGCAAAAAAAAAACAGAATCAATTTTAATACTTCAAAAACTTCCAGCTATATTATCTTCAGGAAAATGTCATCTCTGTTTCTGAACATCTTTCGTTTCACAAAATATAAACTCCCAGCGGTTTGAAAGCTTAAGAATATGCACTGAAATAGAAAAATTATGTGAAAATATTATATATTCGATGTTGCAAGAAACGAAGCCAATGTTTAGCAAATGTTTAGGTTAGTAGCTAAGGGCTACTTCTCTTCCTGTCATCACTTGAAGATCTATAAAACTTTCCCATGACTCAAAATTGAGCGCAATTCTCACATATGCGATGGTGCTTTTAGTAATAAGCTAAAACATTTGAATAAAGGTAAAAAACCAGATATTCGTCTTAACAATGGCCCAAATGTAACTGGCCATCTTTCTCCTCTTGATCATCGTTGTATAGTTGAAATTCTTTTCCTTTTTTACAGATATTGGAGCGGGTACATCCTGTTAGTGTTATAGTACAATTAACCTTTTTTTACCTCCACTTTAGCACTCCTCTTAAAGGGCGCTCATCTTTAATTTTTAGATTGCAGAAAATAAGTTATGGAAATTCGTTTATAACCAGAACATCACCAAATGCAGAACCAAATTCCATCTTATGTGTTCCCAAAACATGATCAATTTTCTATTTATGACCCACATATATTCAAGACGTACCTTAACTCCTGCGTTCGTAATTGTTCGTAGTTATCTCCCATTTCTCCTTTAAAGATCTGGACTTTACTGTCTAACATCCTTTTCCGTTCCTTACTTTATCACCTATTGTTTTGGCTATGCATAAAAAACCAGCCCATCAACTATTTTAGCAAAATAATGATTACAATAAACTGAAGCACATAGTTACAAAACAAAAATGTCTGAATTATGTTTCAGCACTGTATTTTATAAGAATGCATAAGATAAACGATTGAAATTTATCCTCCGTTAATTTTTTAGTTAATTTATGATGATTTATGATGATAAAGCTCGTCTCAATAATGCTCGTTTTTATTATTTTTAAATAAAGCGATTTCATGTGACTGGATGAGTGTTTGATTTTTACAGCCATGTTAATTTGGCTGGTGTAATTATTTGTATGTATATCGAAGCAGTTGTAATAATATTATGTTGTAATCTGTTTATTCAATTCTCAAATGGAGCGTAGCCGCTCATATAAACTGCATTATTACAGAGTATTAAAGTTAATATTTAATATGTATGATAGTTTAACAATTTAAAGTAAGGTAAGGCAAGATAAGCCTAATGTCTAATGATAAACCTAATGCCTGATAAACAAAAAAAACTTACCCCTTATAAAAGAGAAAAGTAATTAGATACAATGAAGATAAACAAATTGTATAGCTGAGTAAATGCTAAGAATAAAAACCGAATAAAAAAATTAGATAATCCAAAAAAACACAAATTAGATGTTGGTACAAAAAAAAAAAAGTTAAATGGAAAAATGAAAATATCATTAAAAGACAAAGTTATTGAAATTTTTTGTCACTTTTTTCTGACAAAATTGAAATGTTCTATCACAAAAACCAAAAGAAGTTTTTTCTTTCATAACTTGTGCATAACAGTTTATATTACTCTACTCTAACTATTGTATAATTTTTTTATTAATTTTGTTATGATACGCTATCTATATACCGTCTATTATGTCTTGTGTTGCACATAATTTATTTCAGTGTTTTAAAAGTGCAACTAAAAACTTTTTCTACGTTTCGAAATGAAATTATTGGATAGAAAGTTTTCAGCACTGGTTTGGTTATCAATCATAATTTTGAATTTAATTTTTTACAGCTCAGCAAATTTTATTTAATTTTTTTTTTTTTTTTGTAAACTAACCCAGTATAATTTACCAGAATAGTGTAGTATGAAAAAGCACACGACCACAAACATTCAGAAAAAAAAAATAAAAATACAAACTAGGAAAATAGGATTAATTTTCTTCTTTGCACATTTTTTTTTAAATTTTTTTTTTATAACCTGCCATATTCATATAAAAAGTTTTTTTTTTATAATGTCCTGTGGAAAATTTTTAAAAAGGACAAAATTTTTGAAATTTTTTTTTTTGCGTTTTACTTTTTTTTTTGATTAACTTTAATAGGTAACAGTAGTTTTTTTGCTTTGTACTTTAAATGAAAGTTAATAAAAAGTTTTTATTCATTTTGAAAGCAATACACTTTAAATAAATTATTCGTTACACTGTTGCCAAATCTTAAATAAATGTTTCAAAGGTTTTATAACGAAAATATTATTTGTGTAAGAAAATGATTTACGGAATGTACGATGAATGTACGCAATGTCAGAGGTTGTAGGTAGATGTGTCTAATTGATACAACTAAATGAAATTATTAATACGATGGGCTCCTGGATTTATAGTATTTTTGAATCATAATTCGGTACCATTTTTCATAAAGATATAACTTTTCATATACTATATTCTGTGGTACCGTAATAGTCTACTACACTTCCTTTTATACAATACTTACTAAATAAATTACTATACTATATATATTTTATATCCTTAAAAAAAGAAATCGCAGTCTAACGAGATTTATCTACATTGTTTGCTATTTTGGACCACTCATCTATCACTAAATATTTTTATATTTAATTCACTATAATACTTGTATACTATACAGGACATGGTGTACTGATTATGTTGAATATAATGGTTGACAAAAAGTTCTCGTTTCACTTTGTGTAACGAATTGATAATTGATATTGATAAGATAAAAAAACAAATTTATTCTCAGAGACTGATTGCAGAGGTATTCTGGCGTCAAAACAATTCTAAGCGATACTGATTCAATAAATTATAAATGAAGAAATTAGCAATATGATGAAAACAGCTACTTATATTTTATTATTTTATTGGTGTTTAAATTTAATTTTCATTAAGACCATTCATTCTCTATGGACTTCACCGTCCTAAGTGTGTCGGCGTACTGTCGGCAGCTACTACTACCTACCATTCATTGGGTTCGTTCAGTAGCATTAACCGGTAGATCTGGAATCCATTTTGGATCCATGTACCATATTATATCTGGCCACTGAACGTATTTCACCACAAAAATTTACCGCAATACTAGCGCCATTACCGGAAAATATAATGAGTACTTGTAAAAATAAATTAAATTTGAATGGAATAATATTTATTATGACACATATAATTTATTTTTTATAACTTTTAATTTAAGTTTTATGTACATAAATCTTTCTTAAGAATTTAAATTTTCACACTAATTCCAAAAATAATGGCGATTTAAATTTAAAAACTTTCATAAAAAATATAAACATTTAATTTTTCTTACGGTAGATGTCACAACACTCAACATAAAAATTGTTGTTGTTGTTTTTACATATAAAATGTCAGATACATGAAATGTATCTAGAATTTTTTCAGATCCATTTTCATTAACCGCGATACATTAACCGGTACATTTACCAAACCGTTCAGTAAACAGATCCATGGATCTGTGGATTTCAGATCCAATGGTTAATTTCACTGAACGCTACCATTCTCTACAATATGTATAAGTTGATGAAAAGAAAACAATTAAAATACGATGGCTAAGTTTAAAATGAAAAAAATTTAAAGAAAAAAATTAAAATTAAATAAATAAAAAATAAAAGATACAAAATAAAGAATAAAAAAATAATTTAAAAATCATTTACAAAATTTAAATAATACTAACAATGAGAAATGGAATGAATGTAAATTAAATTCTGTATTCTTATCTAAATACAAATATCTCAGATCATAATTTAATCTTCTTGGAGCTTATCGAAGGTAACTTTGTAAATAAACCCACACATAAATACAGTAAAAAAATTGTAGATGTCAATATACTAAAAAGACCTATCTGTCTTTTTGATACATCTGCTAGTGATGTACATGTAATTTGTAAAAATGTAGTAAACACGCTACAGTAATGTCTTACTAAATCAACAGTGACCAAAATATGTATGAAATATGAGAGATTTAATAAGCCGTGGATAGATCAAGAATGTATAGATCTGATGAAAATAAAAAACTATTGGCATAAAAAACATGCCCAAAACATTCATAATATATATTTGAAAGAAAAATATCACTACTGGTTAAATAAATTCACATCAACAAAAAGAAATAAACAGAAAATATATGACGGTCGAAAGTTCGAAAGATGTTTAAATAATCAACAAAAGATATGGAATGTTATTAAAGAAATTATAACTGATGGTTTTTATAATACAGAACACAATGAATTTTTTGAAATACAGAACATGAACCCAAACACAAAATTGGAGAAAATAAACGAATTTATCCATTACTACTGTAACGTTGGGATAAATCTAGCAAAAAATTTTTCAACAACATATGTACCTAAAATCAGAACCAATAGCAGAATGCACTTCAAATACATCAATCTAGCAAAAACGGAGAAACTAATAAATAATTTGGCTACAACGAGTAGTTCGGGCATAGACGAAATCAAAACATCAACAATCAAAACCTTTAAAGATGAATTAGTAATTTCAATAATGCACCTAATAAACGCTTCCATACGAGACAGTGAAATGCCAAATATATTAAAAATCAACAAAGTTATTCCTATCTATAAAATATCAGGAATAAAATGTAAAAAGCAAATAACTTTCGCCCGATATCTATAGCTTCAATTTTTGGAAAAATTATCGAAACTTACGTTAATGATCAGCTAACGGAGTATTTAATATGCGAATCTCAGTATGGATTTACGAAGAAATCAAACACTAATGCAGCATTATTTGACGTGGTTACATCAATACAGAGTGCCATCAGTATTGGGAAAAAAGTATGCGTTATTTTTTTTGATTTAGCTAAAGCGTTTGATACTGTTGACAGGAAAATATTGCTACGAATTCTGTATGAATGTGGGATATTTGGGAAAGAATATAAATGGTTCCAAAATTATTTAAAAAACAGAAAACAGTATGCGGAATGTGAAAGGATAAAAAGTAGCATAGCAGGTATAGAGTATGGTGTGATCCAGGGAAGCTCATTAGGGCCTGCTCTGTTCTCTTGCTACATTAGCAGTTTTTCAAATCTTAAATTAAATGGAAAATCAGTTTTGTATGCCGATGACTTAGCCATAGTATATGGAGAAGATAGTATCGAAGGATTGGAAGTAAAAATAAATAATGATATGAATATAATTCACAAATGGATGGTCAACATAAACTAACAGTTAATGTCAATAAAACGAAATTAATATATTTCAAAGCCAAAAGTGGGAACGTATCGGTTAAATATGATGGAAAACTTATAGAAAAGGTGAATAATTTTAAATATCTTGGAGTTGTCATTGATGAGAATCTGGACTGACATGCCCATGTAAAAGAATTAATAACCAAAACGAGAAGAACCGCAGGTATATTTAGAAAACTCGCAAAACGAGTACCTATAACTCAAAAAATGTCAATATATTACAGTATGTTTCACAGTACCATAACATATGGAATTGGTATTTGGGGAAACACTTTCGAAAATAAAATAAAGACTTTACAGACTATACAAAACAAGGCTATTAAAAATCTATTTGGTCTAGAAAAACGTACATCTACTAATTATATACATAGAAGATACGATATTCTAAAACTGAAAGAATATAAAAATTCGATACAAATATTACAAATACACAAAATACGAAATAAAAGTATAAAAAGTAATACAATTCTGAGAGCAAATAATGAAATACATCGCTACACCACAAGAACAGCTCATCAATTACGTTTTGCTCTGGGACGCAACTTAAATGGTCTCGAGCCAATATTAAACAGTGGTATTCTACAATTTAATGAACTAGCTGAGGAAATCAAAAATTTATCTGAAAAAGAACTGAAGAAGGAATTAAAAAAAAATATCTAAAATTATATAATGAGTAAATCGAACTCTTTGATATTTTAAGTAATTTAATAGTTTTTTTTTTTGTCGCTTATTAATTACTAGCTTTTCTCTTTTATTATTTCTTAATAGTTGTGTTTCGTTTCAATTCAATTATTTGATTTTAGTCTTAACTTAATTATTTTATTTTTTGTATCAAATCAACTCAATTGTTTGTTTTAATTGAATTTTTGACAATTGTGTTTCGTTTCTATTTGTTTTTTTTTGTTTTTCTTCTCATTTCATTTTACATGATTTTACATAGCACCTAGCACCTAATATTTTATCTTTTCTTATTATTATTTTTAGCACTGCACTTATTTTGAAGTTTATATATAGAAATTTAAATGAATTACACTCTGTACGAGCTAACAAGCTCTTTGAGATTTGAATAAATAATCAACTCAATTGTTTGTTTTAATTGAATTTTTGACAATTGTGTTTCGTTTCTATTTGTTTTTTTTTGTTTTTCTTCTCATTTCATTTTACATGATTTTACATAGCACCTAGCACCTAATATTTTATCTTTTCTTATTATTATTTTTAGCACTGCACTTATTTTGAAGTTTATATATAGAAATTTAAATGAATTACACTCTGTACGAGCTAACAAGCTCTTTGAGATTTGAATAAATAAATAAATAAATAAATAAAGATTCAAAATATTAAAAATATGTTACAAGCTCAGAAAATACAGTCTACTAAATAATCGACGCACGACGCATTCAACCACGTACGATATAGAAATATCAGAAGGCAATTAAATAAATATGTATATCCTTTTGCGTCCCATACTCGGAATAGATGGAGTGATGATGATAATGATTACATTATTAAACATGAATAGAGATATTTAAAATCTAAACTAATGATGAGAGATATTATTATTGAAAAAGATTTCAACAAAAACCATTTGTTATAAAAATAGAAGAAGGAAAAGCAGTTAACCATCTGGACTGGTTCGGGGACGATTGTCATACAATTTTAAACAATATTTAAAAAAACAAAAGTGTTACAAACCTAATACGGTTGCTTAGGTACTCTCCCAAAAATAAACATACACGTCTGTTGCCAATTTCCAAATTTCAGACTTATTGGGATGGCTGTCATACAGCTCCCCTACCAGCACACATCATGATATTTTTTTTTTTTTATTATAGCCAAAACTTAGGTTTTGAACCTTTAAGTACTTGCGTACCGTTGACTATTTGAAAAAGGAAGGGATAGTTAGAAGAAAGGAAAGAAAATGGAAGAAGAAAAGTTTTGTGGGAAAGAGCGAACAATGTTGTTAATATTCGTCTTAAACCTCTGTAAGTCATAAATAAAAAATCCTTCTCTCATTGGGAATGCTTCGATTGGGACGCGGTTCCACAATCGGGATGTTCTTACTATAAAAGAATTTCCATAGCCGGACTTAAGCCATCTCGGAATTTCCACTGTGAAAGGGTGGGCACTTGATGCCTCTCGTGTTGTGCGATTGAATTGCTTAAGAGGAGGAAGAAGTGATTTTAATTCCTCGGAACAAGTGCCAACACCAAGCAGATATCTATAAAATAGAGTAAGTGCTCCAACAATACGACGATGACCAAGTGGTATAAGGGATGAGGTCACATTTATGTCGCCTATAAGACGAATGGCGGGGTTTTGAACTTTGTCCAAAAAATTTAAAGCAGTTTTTGGTGCACCTGCCCATAAATGTGAGTTATACTCGAGCTTGGGTCGTATATATGCTTTATAGATTTTTAAAAGGTCTCGAGATGAAAAATAAGTTTTGCAACGGCTCAAAAATCCTAAACATTTTGCGGCGCTTTTCGCAATATCGAAAATATGCTCATTCCAGTGCATATTTTGATTCACTCGCATTCCGAGAATGTTCAGATCTTTGAGTCGCTGGATACCTTCATTTTGAAGCAGGAGAATCGGTTCGAATGTTGTTAGCTTGTTACTAACAAAACAGCTTTGAGTTTTTGAAGTGTTAAACTCGACTCTGTTAGCTTTACCCCAGTCGACAATTTTGGCAAGGTCGTGATTGAGCGCGCCGGCCATCATTGTTCTTTTGGAGGTGACTGCGGAAGCTGTAGCATTAGTCTGTTTTAGAAAATCATATGATGCTACTAGAGTGCTGTCATCAGCAAAACTATGGATTGCATTGAAAGTTATTTTGAGAAGGTCATTAATGAAAATGAGAAATAGGGTGGGGGGAAAGGACAGAGCCTTGTGGAACACCAGCATTGATTTGAAGTTGGTCGGAAAAAGAACCGTCAACTGAAACTATGATAGATCGATTTAAAAGAAAACTTTCAATCCATTTAGAAAAGGTTGAACCAAGGCCTATAGCGTTGCATTTTGCTATAAGAGCAGAATGCCAAACTCGATCAAAAGCCTTAGATATATCCAGAGCTACAACAGTAGCTTCACCAGATTGATGCAGGCTGGTGTTGAGCTTCTCGCAGAGGCATGTCATGAGATCACCGGTGGAACGTTGGGCTCGAAAGCCGTATTGGCTATCATGAATTATACCTCTACTGTCAAGATATTTCTTCAGCTTATGATTAATTAAGATTTCCATCGTTTTTGAAATAATGGAAGTAATAGCTATGGGCCTATAGTTTGAAGGATTGCTTTTGTCACCTTTTTTAGGAATAGGATAAACTTGGGCAACTTTCCAATAGGACGGGTAAGTTCCTGAAGAAAAGGACAAATGGAATAAGTTGCGCAGAGGTTTAGAAATAGCGAAGGCAACCGGATATATTCCGGACCGATATCCGGACCGGATATATTTCAAAAACCAAAGGTGTTACAGACCTGAAAATTTGTAATTAGGTACCTTTTGAAAAAGTAAACAAAAACACGTCTATTACATTTTACAAAATTCGTATTGGTTCGGGTAGGTGCCAAACAATTCACCACGTGTTATTAGAAATATTTATAAACACAAATGTGTAACAGCTGACTTGACAATAAATTCTTTCACAAAATTCTAATTGGTTGGTTTGTAGAAATTTTTAGTGAAAGTATATCTTATAAATCTTAGCTCGGTAATTATAGTTTAGTTAAATTATATTAAATAGGGACGATAACAAAAAAAATAAATTGTTACCAACCCAATACAATTTGTAAATTTGTTAGACTTAAGAAGATTTTTGGCAATTCTTCCTCATCAGAGGCAACTGCAATTACACTTCTACGAAATTTGAGTAACCAAAACTGTATAATACCATATTAATGAGAACATAAATATAAAAGTATTGCATTCTTATGTGTTATTGAAGCAGAAATTTAAAACTACTTCAGGCGCTTTGAATTGAACCCAGCATGTGTTCAAATATTTGTTATGAAAAATCTAGAATATTTTTCAAAAATCCCCTTTTTTAATTCATTTCATAAAATAAAATTTTACTGAAATAAATTTCATACATTTTGGGTTATCTAAAGGCACCCATATAACATGCATGTAAAAGTATAGAGCATGTACATTCAAACTGATAGTATATCATGATTGTTGGATTTTTAAAATTTTTTATTTCTTTTTGTTTGTACGTCCATGCATGCGTAGTAGACATATATTTAAATTTCACATTACAACAAACGTTTTTGTAGCGTTAACAACAATAAAATAAAAAATATAAAAATAAGCGTCGGTAAAAGATTGGAACTGTATGAAAGCTTGTGGAAAGGTAAAAGTGAGGAATATTCAATTAGAATAGTAAAAAATAATGCATAATGAAATAAAAATAAATATTACTAGTTTAGATGTTTTTGTACTGAACGAAAAAACATATCAGGCATGAGCAAAAATAGTATATAATGAGAATATACATGCCCAGTTAAAAATGAGCATGCATGAGTAGTATATGGTGGGTGCCTTAACTTTGGTTGATTGTGCTAATATTAAAAAAAAAAAACAAAAATATTTAAAATGAATAATTATTGATTGTACAGTAATGATCATTCGCAACAGAATGATTACATCTTATTTCCTTTAATTTTGGATAACATTTGCACTATGTTTTATGATTATCTATAGTTTTAAAAATTTTGTAAAATCAATGAAAATTAATGATTTAAAAAAAGCGTTATTATGCAATATCAGAGACCATATGCCTCGCACATATATTTAAATTTTTATTCAGTTTTATCATTTGTACTCATTGATGACTTAACAATATCACAGTACAAAAAATACCTCTAAAATGAGTTGACATATCATGGACATATCATAATGGTTGAAAACATCCAAAATGAAGAGGGTGTTCTTGTTGTTTTAGCTATATGTGCTAAATGTATATATAGATTACTATTTCATAAAAATATACTAACTATTTTTTTAACCTGCATTTTTGTTTACTTTATTTTTTTGATTTTGTGAAAATTATTTCTAATCCTTTAATTTTGAACTGTAATTCGAATTATTAAAACACTTTGAAAATTGCGTTTTTTGTACATCACTTCAATCTAAATATTAAAAATTATAAAAAAAAAAACACTTTAATGGGAATGAATCAAATTACATAAAAAAAAACTTTTAAAAAAATTTTACACTTTTATTTTATTTAATAACCTAGATTCTATCAACTATATTTTAATACAGTCATTTATATATTATGTATATTAGTACAGGACTAACATAATGGTACTATATAAATGATATCAAATAAAAGGATTATTTAAAAGGATTTCAAAGACCCATTTTTTATTCAATTATTTTTATAATCCTGCTGTGTGTGCAACACTATTTATTTTTGTTTTTTTTTTCTTGCAATTTGTCTCCCATTTTGTTCTTAATTTTTTATGTAAATTAAAATTATTTAATTTATTTAAAATTAATATAAAGAAAACACTTTTGACACAAAATATATCTCTTTTATAATAATTAATAATACTTAAAAGTGGGTCGTTTTCTAAATCATTATAAATTTAAAAGATGTATTTATGGAATAGTTAGTCCTAGTACTTTGTTTTAATAATAAATTTTATTGGAAACTGGAAAGGTTTTTAATTATAAAAATATATATTTAATATAGATGATGGATTATACAGAAAAGACTATATAATGCACTTTTTGAAGTGAAAAATACAAATCACTTTTCGACCGAAATTTTTCATTATTAATCACGTAATCAGTGTTCATTTATTCACAAAAGAGTAAACACTAAATTTAATAGAAAATTTCAAGCAAAAAGAAAATTCACTTCATTTAAATAAAAATCGACTATATTCAACATTACTATCAACAACAATAAAATAAATTCGTCAATATAGGTAACAAACGGGTGCGGAGATGCTCGTCGATCTCTTCGATGGATGATGATCGACAGCATGATAATTATATCAATAAATTTGCACCTTTAAGCCAGCAAAATGATGCTGATGATGAAAGCACTGTGAGTGCAAATATAAAAACTATTAAACCACCACCAATTAATATGATTGAAAAAACCAATAACCAAATTCGCAATCATATGGACTTACTAAAAATTACAAATTTTCACATCAAAAATACTAGTATCGGAACAAAAATTATTACAAACACTTTGGATGAATTCAACGCTATTTTTAATGCACTGGTGACACACAACAGTACACTGGATGAAAATCAAAAATGGAAATTTTTCACTCACCAAGTTTGTGGAGATAAACCTCTTAAATTTGTACTCTATGGTTTGGATGCATCTATCAAACAGGAAGAGCTGATGAACGAATTAAAAGGTTTCAAAATCGAAGTCTTGAATGTAAAACCAATGAACATCAAAGTCGTACGTTACTTCGAGCAACAAAACTTTTTGATTTATATTAAGCCTAACACCATAAAATTAAATGAAATACGATCAAAAATAAAAGCTTTATTTCACAGAATAGTCAAGTGGGACTAATATCAGCAAAAAACACGCGGACGAGTCATGTGTTTTAACTGCCAAACGCTTGGCCACGGTGCCGAAAATTGTCATTTGAACACAATTTGTGGAATTTGTTCCGGTTCCCACAAAACGACCGACTGTCCAGAGAAAAATAAACCAACTGAAGAACAGAAAATTAAATGTGCCAATTGTAAAGGAAACCATAAATCAAATTTCTTTAATTGCCCAGAATGGTTAAAATGGTTAAAAAAATAATGCAAGCAATTAGAGAAAAAAACAACAACAAAATTATATCAAAAAAACAAATATTACGCCATAATCAAACTAAATACAATACAAATGATAAGAACCAGTTTCCAAATCTCTCATCTCAAAATTTTCATTCGTACAATGCAGAGGAAAGGAATAATACCAACTCATATGCAAGTATACTTAAGCTAAGTCAACAACCTGTAAATAGGAATAATTTAAGTACTAATAATTATATTAATTTTAACAATAACTCAATTAACAGTAACACTAACAACACTAATATTGAGAATGATTTATTCTCATACGAAGAGTTACTCTCCATCTCCCAAGAGTTGTTAACTCGTTTAAAAGATTGTCGTACAAAAATAGAGCAATTTAATATTCTAACGGAAATAACACTTAAATATCTGTTTAATAATGTTAGTAAATAAAAATGGTATGAAGATTTTGTATTGGAATGCTAGAAGCATCACAAATAAAAAAAATAGAGTTTTTAACCATGTTAAGAACATACGATGTGGATATAGCAATCGTAACAGAAACATGGTTAAAAGAAAAAACCATCAATGACAATTTATATAACGTCTATGTATGCAACAGAATTTCCAGGAGAGCCGGTGGTGTAGCAATATTTATTAAAAAAAATATAAAACATACTCTCCTTCCAAACTTAAAAACAAAAATTTTTGAAACGGTTTCAATTGAAATTGAATGCAATTCCAAAGAAATTAAAATTACAGGGGCGTATTTCGAAGGTGGGAATAGCGATAAATTAAAAAAATACAATTTTAAACACGATATAAATCTTTTCAATAACCTATCTGGTGAATATATTATAGCGGGTGATTTTAACTGCAGACACACAACTTGGAACTGCCTTAAAAATAATATATGGGGAAATTTATTAAATCAAAACTTATGTCACAGTAATTTCAATCTTCTTTTCGCAGCATCCCCAACATATATTCCTGCGTCTGCCAGGCAGAAACCTTCTACTTTGGACATAATTTTGTCAAATATGTGCGATTATTTAACAGATCCAATAACTATTAATGAACTCAACTCCGATCATCTGCCTAAAGTTTGTCATATTAATCGAACTCCTACTCCTAGGGAATTACCTAAAATGTTCTTGTATAAAAAGCCAGACTGGAAAAAATTTGGTAAAACGCTGGATTTGTTAATTTCCCAGTATAACTTTCAGAATACAAACTCAATTGAAAACATTGAAAGTTCTGTAGAATACTTTCATAGAAGCTTACAAGAAACTATTATTGAAACTGTTCCGCGGAAAACCTTGGTAAGTAACGATTGTTTACCAAAACTAGCAGAACATACAAAACATCTTATTGCATTGAGAAATTCAGAACGTCGTCGATGGCAACGTTCAAGGAACTCTAGCCACAAAATTTTATATAGTTACTATAATAAATTAATAAAAAAACAAATTTCTGATCAAAATAATGTTAAATGGAACAGTTTTTTGTCTTCTTTAAATAAGGCAACTAAACCGTTCTGGAATCTATGTAAAGTTTTAAAAAAGAAAAAAACAAAAATGCCAGCATTAAGCCATAACAATTCATTTCTAACCACAGATATAGAAAAAGCTAATATATTAGCAGATTATTTTGCAAATCAAAATAATCTAACTAATAATTATAGCGACATCTTAACCGAAACTGCTGTACAAAATTCTATAGAGAGGCTTAATTTCCAAAATATCGAAAACATCGTGCAAATAACTTCAAACGAAATTAAAGCCACAGTTAAAAAATTAAAAGTTAGGAAAGCTCCGGGCCCAGATAACATCCCAAATATAGTGCTTAAAAACTTGTCAAAGACAAGTTATCAAACCTTAAGTACAATTTTTAATAAATGTTTGCGACTAGGTTACTTTCCCGAAAAATGGAAAATAGCCTTAGTAACTTGCATTCCAAAACAAGGAAAAAATCCTGTAAACGTAGAAAGTTACCGTCCAATTAGTCTTTTAAATACTATTGGAAAACTTTTTGAGAAATTAATCAAGAAAATGCTTGACAACTTTATACAAGATAAAAATATACTTCCTAATGAGCAATTCGGATTCAGAAGTAAACACTCAACTTCTCATCAAGCTCGTAGGATAACAAATATCATCAAAAATAAATTGAAAAATAAAAAATCTGTAGGGATGATGACACTCGACATTGAAAAAGCTTTCGATTCGGTCTGGCACAATGGATTAGTTCATAAATTAATTATTTCTCAATGTCCTACCTATATCATAAAAATTATTCAAAGTTTCTTAAAAAATAGATCATTTCTGGTTAAAATAGGATCGGATGTATCGCATTCTGTGGCAATTACCTCAGGAGTCCCACAAGGCTCAACATTATCCCCCATGTTATATAATATTTTCATAGCAGACTTGCCTACGCCCAACAACTGCACTCTTGGGTTATATGCAGATGACACCGTTATCTTAACAACATCTAACTGCCCAATTGAAATTACAAGCAATATTGAAAATGCATTTAAAGATATTCAAGATTATTACTACAAATGGAAAATAAAAATTAATGGCGAAAAAACCAAAGCGATTTTCTTTACCAGAAGAAGGAAATCCAGTTTTCTGCCAAACAGAAACATTTGTGTTAATAATATAGAGATTGTCTGGGAGAGATAATACATCACTTATCTTGGAATTCATCTCGATAAAAAATTATTGTTTAAGACTCACATCAACAAAGCTATTGAAAAATGTAATTTTTTTGTTAAACTTTTGTATCCCATAATAAATCGTAAGTCTTTTTTAAATTCGGAAAACAAACTCCTAATATATAAAACAATTTTGCGTAGTGTATTTCTATATGGATTTATCGTATGGAAAGATACTGCCAAAACAAAATGCAATATTGAAATTAATTCTTGCAAAACCTAGACATTTTTCAACCAAGAAATTGCATGAATTAGCTAATATAAACACCATATTGCAACAAATTGAAAAGCTAATTCCTGCTTTCCTGGAAAGTTGCAACAACACAAATAATCCGCTCATAAGAGCAATTTTAGAATAGGTTTTAATTTAGGTTTATTTCTTAGTATGTAAGTAGTGGTAAGTTTTATGAAAAAACATAAATATTCAAAAATGTTTTTTGTCGCCATTTTTCCTTTAAATAATAAATTAATTAATAAATAAATTAGTCAGCTAGTCTAAGTAATAATTAAGAATAGTTATAGGTGTAAATACAATAGTATAAGCTCTAAAACATTTAATATTGTAAAAATTGTGAATATGTATCATGGCAATAAATAAATGAATAAATAAATAATCACGTAATATTTAATATAAAAATATTCCATTCTTAATCGCATTAAAAAGAGTCATTAATCAAGTTTTGAATTCATTAAGAGTTTATATGCATCGCCAGAAACGCTACTGGTAATATTTTTACATAATATCATATGACATATCAGATACTACTACATACTCGGATCGAACGAAATTGGCAATTTCGTGTATTACAGGCATGAAACAGAAATGTGTATTTTGTTTTCGTTTAATTTTTTTTTTTTTATAACTTTATTTAAGTGGCCTTTGAACACAATATAGGGTTTTTCAGGCCAGATCTTTACATTATTTTTTTAATTATTTTAATTTTTTTTTTTTTTATTATTTTCTAATTACATATTCTATTATTCATATAATACATTTTTAATTTTTTTTTTTTTTTGTTTTGGTTTCTATATAAAATAATTCAATAGTTAAATTTTTCTTATACATATATTAATTATATGAAGTTATTATAGTTAACTACATATTTTCTATTTTATTCCGTTTTTTTTTTTTTAACATTTAATATTTTTCATTTAACATATTTTATTGATTTTATTTAATCTTTTGTTTTAAATTGTTTTGTATAGTTCAATAGCTTTTAGGAAATTTATTATTTTTCTATAATTGGTTTCATCATCACTCTTTAAAATATCTAGACTATTACTTTTTAAATATCTATCTCTATCTCTTGAATATCTAATACAAGTTTCGAACAGATGCCTAATAGTAAGGTTTGCTTCACAAGCACAATTTGGTGGTGTTGTATTATCAAATATAAATTTGTGTGTTAAATTAGTGTGCCCTATTCTTATTCTAGTAATCACGGTCGACTCTCTTCTGTTAAGTAAATTGAGATTTTTCCAAGGTTTCGTATTTAGCTTGATATTTTTTAGTTTGTTACTATCGTCCGTTTCTATCCATTCTTGTTCTACACTTTGATATATTTTCTTATTTATTATATTTTTAAGATCTTTATAATCTAAAAGGTGATGGTTATCGTATGGTTGGTTTACAGAGCTTTTTGCTAGACTGTCAACTATCTCATTATCATGGATGCCGATATGACTTGGAATCCACATAAATTGTATATTTTTTTGATTTTTATTTATCATTGCTTGTATTTTTTGTACTAAAGGATGTACTGGATATAGTTTGAGAATAGCTTTTAAAGAACTCAAGGAGTCAGTACAAATTAAAAAGTTGTTGTCGTCCCTTTTCATAATATACTCGAGTGCTTTAAATATTGCGTATAGTTCAGCCGTAAATATAGTGGTATGCCTTTGAAGATGAAATTTGTGTTCTTCTTGTTTGTGTTTGAATGCGCATCCTGCCTCTTGATCTTTGTTGAAAGACCCATCAGTAAATATATGTTCATATTCACAGTATCTTGTCTTTGTTTTTTCTATCAATAATTCTCGAAACTGAATTTGGTTTGTACTATCTTTTCTATAATTTGCCAACTCGAAATCTATATTTGGGTCCGGAACAACCCACGGAGGGCTACTTGAGAATTTTTGGGTCTCCATATTATTTTGGAAAAGTATATCATATTTTTTAAAAATTGTTCTTGCTCTTGTCAGAAGTGGTTGGGAGTGCGTATTCAACCTTTTCATTTTATTATGCATTTCATCATTTTAAAAAAAATTTGTTAAAGGATGATTTGATCAAATGAAGGAATCTTCATTGCGTAATTCAAAATCTGCTTTTCTCGTCTTTTAATTAAATTTAATTGATCAGCATCTATTATTATACTTAGAATGGGACTAGTTCGATAAGCTCCTATTGAGATTCGCGTGCCTAAGTTATTAATAGTATCAAGCATTTTCAAATTCATTTTACAAGTTAAACTATATATTGGGCTAGCATAATCTAATATTGGTAAAAAAAAAGTATTCAAAATTCTAATAAGCGTCTTACGATCTGAGCCATATCGTGTATTACTTAAAATTTTTAGTATATTTAAACTTTTGTTGGCTTTGTTTTCAATTGTGTTTATGTGGTCTTTCCAATTTAATTTAGAGTCTAGTGTGAGACCTATGAATTTATGTGTGTTAACATATTTTATACTGATGTTATTCAAGGTAAGTCTTGGTTGATACACATTTTTCGTTTTTCTAGTAAAAAGCATTGCTACTGTTTCCTTCTTTCGTTTCATTTGTATAAAGTCGAAGACAAAGTGATAGTGAAATTCAATGACACTTCACCTAAACTAAGATTTCTTCTATATGCTGGTGTAGTGAATACCCTCATAAGTAAAAAACTTATGTAAAAAAATTATCATTAAGTTCAATCTGCAACGTATAAAATAATTTGCTCATCAGATTGGACTTAAAACAAATGATGAGCAAATTAATTTAATGTCTATATCACTATTACCTAATTATTAATTGAAACCAGTATTAATTGAAACATAACCTTTGTTGTAGAACTTTGGAATACTTTAAGACTCCTAACGATGTTGACCTTCAATTAAACTTAAAATAAAAATATTTCAATGGTTCGAAATATCAAACGTGGAAGGTAATCGTAAATAATATAATAAACAAAATAAATATTTTGGTCGCGTTCTATAAAAAATTCTGAACATGTACAACTCAAGATTTTGAACAAATGAGCCAATATATAAAAAGAAGAAAATGTAGGTGAACAACAGATCACACTCTGGAAAATTCATGCAAAATATTACAGAAATGGCTTACTAACTGGAACCTGGATACTGGGTCAGAATGGCTTTAACTGCAAATGAAAAGGCTGATGAACTAGTCATATCATCGGCGGGCAATATTTATGGTTCGGAACCGGCAGTTTGTATATCTATTGATAATATTAAACTATCGACAGAAAACATTCTGAAAAGGGAAACAAACATTCTTTGGTAGCGTATTAAAGACCACAGAGTTTCCAAGATAATATATGCATCAAGAATAAACACTAATATGACGAACTTCCTTCTAACTCATAATAGAGCAGACTGTAGGCGATAGTGGAAAAAGGAAGATGGTGGGCATATTTACTGGTCAATAAGCACATGTATAGACTAGCACTTAGTGATGACACAACTTGTATATACTATCTAGAAGAGGAAGAAACATCCACACATGTTGTAGGAGAATGCCAAGGTCTTTCAAGGCTATGATTCAGGCTGCTAGAGACGCACTATCTAACCTCACAAAACTTCTAAAGGATAAAAACCCTCAAACCTATTGACTTTTATCAAAAAGGTCGGCTAGGTGTAGGGGTGGAGGAGGTCATTAAAGCCTATATCCCGGCTCTGAGATATTAAGCCCACCTTCGAAAGAAATAACAAGAAAAATAACTGAAACCTACAACGTACTAGGATTAGGGTAACGTCATGTAATGCCAAGAAAAGAACTGTCCTATATTAATGCGAAAAACAATTGCATCGAACCGCACGAAATTCAGTTAAGCTGAATTAATCATTTATATTCCCTTGTTAAATAATAAATTAAAATGTCGAATTCTGCTAAAGTTTAGTTTGCCTTACCGAGAAGTGAAACTAAAAAAATGTATTTCCTATGAGTTCATAGTTTGACAGTTACATTTTTACTACTAAAGAAACAATTTAGTAATTATTGGTATAATACAATATTCGTAAAATAATAGTTAATTAAAGAAAATTTAATAACAATAACAAACCCATAATCGTTTTGTTGTAATATTTGTTTTAAGTCACAAAACAGTTAAACAATATTTGATTGTTTGATTGCTTAGGATTGAGAGAAATGTACCTGTTATTAAACAAAAAAATAAAATAAAAAACGCAATCAGGATTTGAAAATTTTGCAGCGCCAATACTGACCGAATTATTAATATTATTTTTTTTTATAATTATTAAAGCCTATAGCCCTGGCAGCTAATGCTTGTAAATTACTATTGTTTATAATTTAAAATATATTTAATAATAATAATGATAATTATTGCACTGCGTATACTTTGTGAACATTCCTGCACAATGAAAATAAATTTCAAGATAGTGGAGGAAATTCATTAAAACTGGTACTAGGGAAGCTTTGTAATCCGTTTCAGTTCACAATTTAAAAGTTGAACAGTTGAATGCAGCAATATAGAATTTCGATTAAACCCGTTCTTTCTTTCATTCAATTTTTTGTTTGTTTTGATCATGCTTGGTTTTTTTTAACACTCTTTAGAACCTTTTCCGTAAATACATGAACACCCTGAATTTAGACCACTACAAAGAATTCGTTAAGGCAAGGAACGAGAGTAGACAACTTATCAGGAGTGCAAAAAAGAGGTCATGGGCCGATTTCGTATCGTCTGTTTTCTCTTATACCCCTGCTCGAGCAGTTTACTCGAAGTCCGATCCATAAACATTAGATAACATCTAATTATAACCAGTAAATTTATTACAAGGAAAATTTTTCAGTCCCATTGTTGCTAAAGCCCGTTCTGTCAATTTATTACCAAAATCACTTCAGTAGTGTTGCCACTACAATACATTTCAGTAGTGTTGCTACTTTTCGGTTTTCTAAAGTCTGACAACGCAAATAATTTTGAATTGATTCGAGAGATCAGAATTAACATAATATGTACTGTTAGAAAACTATATATAGTATAACTTAAATGAATGAGTGACATAAAATTAAATTTAGTACTAAAAGTACGAAGTTATGACAACATTTTTAACATTTTTTAATGATATTATTTTTAAGACACCGACTGCTTATTAAAATATAATAAAATATTAATGTCACTTGATAATAATCACACTTATAATACTCTTATAATGATTTAATTCAAAATTATGTCAGTGGGTATTTATAATTTTAATTAAAGCACTACTATTATTTTATATCGTATTTCATAACTGAAAAATATATTATTATTCAATTCATTTATCTAGTGTTTCATTTGCCACAAAATTTTAAATTTTGATATGCCAAAAAAATTAATTTAAAATTGACAAGAACTTTTTTTTTTTTATTTAATAGTAAATTAAAATAATTGCAATCATTCTGATGAATTAAGTGCATTTATGAATTATTTGTAAATTATTCTGAAAAGTTTTTTTAATATTTTTTTTTTTTTTTCAAATTAACGATATTCAATAATTTTGTTAAAAATAAAAAAAAAAAAATTAATTATGCGATAATTGTGTGGATAAATTTCAGTAATAATTGATATGTTCTTAATTGGGTAATAAATTTTATGTATATAATCATTGTCTGTATAGTACAGGTTATCAATGTACTGGTAAATAGTATTTTAATAAGGTGTAATTTTAATTGACACTATTATTGTGATTAAAATATAATTTGAGTTATTGTAAATTGTATGATCGAAAGTTATCTCTTTAAAATCTTCTCTGTCCACTGATTCAGTTCAGTAAGCTACAACAATCTACTGAATTTACTAGTTATCAGTTTTCAAATTATTTTTATGTACAATATAATACATAATATTTTTTTTATGTTGTTAATTCAATACTGAATAGCTAGTAAGTGATAACTCAACTCATCACTGTAAGCTTGCTATGATGTGTGCATACTCTTCTCTATATCTTGCACTTAGAACAAGTTATCTTACTATTGTCAGACCTGTCCAGTTTCAAATATTTTTAAGTACAAGATATAGAGAAGAGTATGCACACATCATAGCAAGCTTATAGTGATGAGATGAGTGATCACTTATGAGATGAGTGATCACTTGTTGTTCATTCAATACTGAATAGCTATAGTATAAGTGATCACTCATCTCATCACTGTAAACTCGCTATGATGTGTGCATACTCTTCTCTATATCTTGCATTTAGAACAAATTATTTTACCATTGTCAGACCTCTCCAGTTTCAAATATTTCTAAGCCATTATCCGATATTCCTCTTGGCCTTAATTTTGCGTTTTATAATCAATAATTGAAGTAGTTCGTACCTTGGGCTTCGTATAATGTGACCAAAGTAAAGCTTACTTTTCTACGTTTGACATTTAGAAGTATTTCTCTGTTTATTTTCAATCTTCTAAGAACTTCTAGTTTCGTGAATTTGTCGGTGTAAGAAATTTTCCGCATTCTATCGATAACACCACATTTCGAAAGCTTTTAATTTGTTTAGTGCAGCCACTATATTATCGACCAATTACTTTCTGGATTTAGCTTTTCACAATAATTTATTTAGAAATAATTTTTTGATCACAAATTTTTATACTTATATGAATCTTTGTTCTCACTCTATAAAAACTGTTATTATGTTTATATCAATTGTTAGAACGTTTAACGTTATATCAATTTTTTTGATGTACTTGTGCACGAAAAGATCATCATATATTAAGCATCATATTTCTACAGAAAGTGGAACGTGTAATGTTTTTTGAATACTATTATTTATTTATTTACTTTCTGATGTATTAACTATTTATTTAAAATTTATTTTTATTTATTCAGTTACATATAAGACGATTAGGCTTTTAGCCTATATTGCAATTATTAGCCTAGTCGATCTGCCTATAATCGCAATTAATAATTTTTAAAACTAACAAAACTAAAAAAATTAAAGAAAAGAGGAAAATAAAAAAAAATAAAAAAAATAACAAAGAAAATATAAAATAAAGTTCTTAAGCTATAACTAGATTAAATTATTAAATTAATAAAAATAAAACTAAAACTTTAATTAATAAAAATAAAACATAATATAGAGATACAAAAATAAAATAATAATGAATGTTATATACAAAAATTTACATACTTAACCTTTTCGTTCGTGAATTAATTCTAGCTGTGAAAAAAATATATTGATATGTCATAAATGTCAAATTGGATCAAACTAAGTGTTAAAAGGTAATTTTTTGAATTTGATTTCAGTACTTTGGGTTTTTGTACAATCCGAATCAAAGGTTGTGATTTTACAATAAAAAAATAATTTTTCGCAATTATTTAATAATTCAATTTATTTTTTTTTTTTTAAATCTTTACAAAACCATAAAATCAAATATAAAATTAAGTCTTTTTATTACATATATATGTATATATATATATAATAAAAGAAATTATTTATTGCCGAGAAAAATCACAAAAGCAATTTCTATTTTTTGAAATAAAAAGGTGAACCTTGCATTTACCACAATAAAAAAAAGTTCTTCCTTTGCAACCAACAATCTTACATTTAGTTGGTTTGTTTCTATTATCGTGTTGTGGGAAATAGTCAATTTTATCATATCGAACATCTGTCATTCTCCGAACTTCAGTATCTGTAAACCTTAATTGTTTACAGATACTGAGTGGAACACAAAAATAGGCCTAATTGCCGTCTCCTCTTAGACCTACTTTTGTGTTCCACTGGTTTTCTTCTAAGAATTTAGAAGTTGGTCAGATCCAGACTCTGTTGAACCTTTTTTAGCAAGTTTCTTGTCATCAATTAATGGTGGTTTCGCAAATCGATTGACAGAGAATTTAAAAACGTTTTACCTTGATATAAAAGGAAGCTAAATGGAATACCACTCTTCCCGCACAAAACATTATTTTTTACATAGAGATCGTTTCCCTTTGCAGTATTGTTCAATTTCAATCTTACCTAATCTTACCTAATCTAAACAAATTCATGGTATGTAAAAAATAAACAATAACTTTAAATGGTATAATTTGTTCATCAGTACACAGATTTTGTTCCAATTCAATAGAACAATAACGTGTTCTTATACAGCTTCAATTAAAGTCTAACTTTAAAAAAGTTATCGCTACAATTTTTAGATTATCTAGATTTTTAACTATATGCAAATAATTCCTAAATTGGAAAAATATATCAGATCTCATATTTTTTCCAAAAAGGTTCATATTCAAACAAGTACACCAATACATCTTAACCCGCGGAAACTTCAAGCAACTCATAAAAATATGAACTTCAAAGAGTGTTTTCATTTCTAAAAAATCAGTTGCAACAAAATTATTAACACATTCTTGCTTCACTTTTTTGCATTTCATCAGTGAAATATTTTTCAAAATATTGTAGTGGTGTTAAAACGTTGGTCAAATTATTTTCCGAGTATTCATAACTAAAAGGAATTGGGTTTGGTTTAAATTATCGACGTCGCCACTGAATATTTTCCTTTTTAGTAAACGATAATGTCTCATCAATAAATTCGATAGCTCTGCTATCATCAAGAACGATTTCATTATCTTCAATATAATTTATAATTTAAATTTGTATTTATGAATTATTTACATATTATAAGTGTAAGAGAAAATACGTCTTACGATTGGTACCCACTGAAATAACGTCAACTGTTACAAATTCTCTTTCAATATATTTTACATTTTTTTTTTTTTGCTTTATCTATCTCAATATCGCTTTCGCTATCACAATAAGATGTTGTCAATTGATTCGATTGACAGATGTCACAATTGTCCTCAATTTCTGAGTCTTGAAATAACTCATAAATTTCTGTTTCAGAGAGACAACGACTCATTTCAGCTAAATACGTATTTACAAATAAAAACCATAACCAATTGTTTATTTAAATTTCTAACTTTTTAAATTTCTATTAACATTTAATTGCAGCTCTTAGTTCGAAATGTACAATATTTTGTACATTACTTTTTTATAACAAAAATATTTTTATTTCTTGGATATACATATACTAATATTTTATAATTTTTTTACTTTTAAATGAGAATATTAGCTCCCCAAAAACCAACAGTTTTGTACATTACATCAATTTTATTATTAAAACAAATAATAAATGAAAACGTACTTACATGCAATACACTTTTACTCTATGAATCATTTTTATTAAATTAATGTAAATATTTAAATTTGTTACTTTTTGGCGCAAAATTTTTTTTCAAATTTAAAAGGAATATTTAAAATAGCATTTCTCAATACAAAAAATACATGTATTATGTTTTATAAGGTCAGAGTAGGCTGTTAAATCTGATGTACAATATATTGTACAAATTGAACGAAAAGGTAAATAATATATGTATGCATATCGCAATATATTGCTTGTTGAACTGAAATAAAAATAATACATTTGCATGTACAGTCTACTCGTGATTTCTATAATAATCTCTGCCGAGCTCAGTGAACCGTTAATGTTATTCACGCAAAAAATGGATTTAGACATGGAGTGCTAAAGAATAATAGTTCTAACAAAATAAGATAGGTGTCTTAATCGGCTCTCGTGGCGATGCGACTATTAAATGCCATGTAAATCAATTAAATAAATGTGGAAAAGCCCTAAATGTTCGGAAGTATATACCTTCTTAAATAGGGTAGTTCAATTTTGCTTAAGTTTTATTATTAAATTATACTCTTAAACAATTTTGTTTTTCATAAAATTTCATTATTGTTTGTAATGAAAGAGAAATTGAGTGGAATTCGAACCCCAGGACGTTTTGAGTAATCAGTTGACATAATCTGACATCGCTACACCATATATACTCGATATAATGATGAAAAACATCCCGTTCATTGATTATTAGCATTGATTTCATTCAAATATCTAGTATAATTAATAACATTTCCTGCTTAAAATCTTTTTATGCCCCCCCAAATTAGAACTTAGAGTAGACAGAGTACTTATATAGTATAGAGGGAATTTAAAAATTTTCCCAACAAAAATCCAACCGCTTTTATTACCCCAGATTTTTATTTTGATAATATATTATGAATATATTATTTGCATCTTTTAGTAGTAGATATAGAATGCGGCATTATTTTTCACAATATTTCCACTGCTGGGTTATTATTTTGACCAATAACTTTTCAATATTTCAATTTTAATCTTATATTATAGTCGCCTACTAAAAATAGTAATAATAGGCGACTTTAATATTAAGTCATTAAATTTTCTATTATAATAAGTATTTTATTCAACTATAAAAATAAACTTATATGTGCTAGTCGTATCTATTATGTAAAAAAATTTGTCACTATATAAAGGATAATTAAATTGTAATGGAAAATACTGAAAATAGTAGATGAAAATATAGGGTGTTTCAAATGATTTTGGTTGTTAGAAAATTATCTTTTCAAATATTTTAATGGTCATGATGAATTTGTTGTTTAACGAACACCCCCTAACGAACCTGAATGAGTTTTTTTGGCACTATATCCAATCAAATAGAAAAAAACAATTTACCGTAACATTGATCCAAGATGGTAGAGTAGTAAACACGATAAACTAGTTGTTGCAGTGACACCAATTTGAAAAGAAAAACTATTTTGAATATTTCGTTTAAGCTCAAAAACAAAAAATCTATTAACTAGTTTTTGCTTCACCCTTCTATAAATTTATGTATATATATACATACCTTTCTTCTCACCTATTCAGTCGAAGCAAATCGTACGTAAGTAAATGGTTTTATCCTAGAGCAGGAACGATTATTAAAAAACTAACAAAATATAAAAACAAAAGTAGATTTACTTTTGTTTAAACAAGATAAAGGAATGAAGATATTGAGAAGAGCCTAAAATTATAAGTGCTATGGAAGAGTAACTTGTTTAACAAAACGCTTTATGTGAAAGATATAAAATTCCATTACAACAACTTGCTGGTTTATCTACGAAAGTGGCTTGCATTATTTTTGTTACCGGTGGGGCGTTCTATGTAAAAGCGACCTTTTCTTGTATATTGTACTTGTCTGTTTGATTGTTTAAAATTATGGGTTTATGTCCTTGGTTAACACTATTATTTACTTAATGTCACTTTCAGAATTGGATAATGTGCATGTCTGGAAATATTTATGTCTTTTGTGAGCTATGGCGTAGGATTCAAATGTAATATGGCAGGAGTCTTCTTATTCTTCTTCTTCTAAGGAACATCTGTCCATGTTGAACTTAACAAACTTGAGCAGATGTTTGTTTAATGTGAACCATGACCTGTAATAAAACATTTCTCTTGACTATTTGATTTCATCGGTTAATATTTACTTTTAAAAAGGTTTTAGACTGCAAAAATACTTGGCAAACTATTCCGTGCTTTTTTTTGTTTCTGTATTTTTTCATTAGGAAACAGTTCTTTGAAGATAGACGTTTGAGCGAGAGTTCCGGTCCTACGAATCGACTCATGGTACCTGTTTTTGCTTTCTCATTATTTTGTATTGCCTCATGTCCTGCAGTCCACATAATAATAACTCTGTTTTCTTCTGCTAACTTTATTAATCGTTCGTGAAACCTATGTAGAAGCTTTGGTTAAAAGATTGGAGAAGCCATTACTATTAAAGTAGCTTGGCTATCTGAAATTATGTATACTTTATCATGTTTGTACCCTCTTTTAACACATTGTTACCTCGATGACATTGGTTTGAGTTTGAGAGGTATTGCGGTATATCACAAAGGCTAAGCTCAAGCCTTGGCGCAAATGCGCTGACATCTGCTTTTGTTGCCGATATTTGAGTCATCAAGATACAATACAATTAGAAGGATGTATTATAAAGAAATAATATAAAATTCTAAATAGTTTCTAAGGACAATACTCGGTAAAGAACGATACCACTTTTAAAATATCAATATTTTCACTTATTTGTGAAACAACCAAAGTGACTTTAAAAAATAGCTTTGGTCAATTTATTTCTTTATATTCAAAAAATAACGTGGGGTTAGATTTAAAACAAAAATTCTCATTTTCATCCACAATTTCTTCAATTTTCTGAATTCAATCATAGAAAAATAATAATATCATGTAATAAGCTAAATACCCCTATATACAAATATTACACTATATACCCTATAAAATTTTATTATTCAATTTTATGTAATTTCTGATATCGAAACAGTTTATTGCAAGATGAATAATAATAAAAAAAAAAAACAAATAATTTTAGTTACAAAATAACCAGAAACTACCTAAAAGCCAAATAATATTTATTATGATCAAATTTGAATATCAATAAAGTTTCGGAAATTTTAAATGAGAATGTCATGTTTAGAGGTCGTAAAAAAATTTAACTAAATCAAAGTTTTTATTCACTGACAAGTTTTCTTCATAAAATTATTTTTCATAACTATGAAATGATAACGATAGTAATTCGATATTGTTCTAGTATAGCTAATCCTCCCCCATCAAGATAAAAATGATTTAAATATTTTTTATTTGACATGTAATTTAAACCTTATAGCTCTACATTAGTATTATTATATATATTTTTGTAAAATATTTTTAATAACTGTAAGTACCAAAATCTTTCCCAAACATACTTACATAAACTTTGCTCATTTTCAAAGTTTATTAGGATTCTGTAGTTTTTTTTAACATAAATGTTAGAAATAATATAAGCGCTATAGTTTGCGGAACTAAGTGAGGAAGCGGTTTTTTGTTCTACGTACCTCAGATCCAATATAAGTTAAATAAAATCCTGGAATATGGATATACCAAATATATCAAAATCAATGCACTCATTACCACTTTATGCGCGCGGTAGCAGTTATTTATCATCAATGGTAAAACATCCAATTAGCAACATTTATTATCATCACTATAAGTCAATATAAATTCGCTAGCTTTTATTGCTTTGTTGCTAGTTTAGCTGTAATAAATGCTGGGATTCAGCTAATTTCAATGCGACATAATTTTATTTCATAACTTAGTCCACTACACATAATTATGTAAATCAATTTTTTCTGCGAATGTCGCTTCCATCTGTTTTATGGATATCCTTCCGGCTTACTTGAATGATGCAACATTCAATTAGCAACATTTATTATCATCACTATAAGTCAATATAAATTCGCTAGCTTTTATTGCTTTGTTGCTAGTTTAGCTGTAATAAATGCTGGGATTCAGCCAATTTCAATGCGGAATAATTTTATTTCATAACTTAATCCACAACACATAATTATGTAGCTGTGAGTGTCGTTTCCATCATATAGATATCCTTCCGGCTTTATATGAAACATTTATAAAACATTTATATTTTACATAAAACATGTTAACATTTTGAAGAAGTTGGCCAAATATTAATCAAAACACGGAGTACAGTGGATCCACGCTGAAAACACTTCCATAATGCCAGTCCGTATTAGTAAACGAAGCAATATGAATATAGTATTAGAGTATTGATTAGGTATCTAATTTGTGTTTTTATATAGGCAAAAATAGCGTTCAAAATAGACCCAAAATTTTAAGCAATCAATATTTGATGCACAGGTACAATAGATATGAAAAAGTCACGTCTACAAATAATTCCCACCGCTAATAAAAAAAAAAAAACTTTTGGATCCATTTAAAAAATTTAAAGTCAATTTAAAATTTTTAAAACATATTATTACATTTTTGGGAAGCAATAGCCCCTATACATTTCTTTACTGAATAAAATCATAAGGGCGAATTGAAATCTCAATATGAAATTTTAAATTCAACAATTTTGCCATATTCAGTCATTTTGGGAACTTAAATTCAACTAACCAAAATAGAAGGTTGTTATTGTGTTGATTTAATGTTTTTCTTTCCACTTGGGAAATTTTTGTTAATCTTTTGATACGAGTATGTTATATGTAATTGTGTATGTAAATATATTACTACTAATATGAAATATGAAATTATATCAACCGAATTTCGTCTTGTTATCATAAGTGACACGTGCATTATATTTTCATAATTTTCTTTTTACTCTCTTCACTCCCAAAAAACAAAATAAAATTAATAATTTATTCTTAAGAAAAGTATTTCCGTATTTTATGTCAGAAATAATGATAATGGTGAAATGTAACAGATTTCATATATAAATATGTATGATATAATGTATGTGAAATGATATATTATCTTTTTATAGATTTTCTTACAACCTAAAGAAAAATTCTTTAATTTGGTCTTTAATTTCTAAATAATTTAATATAAATAATAATATTCAATGTTTGTGTATTGCCGCAGAAGCATGTAATATCAGTATTTTGTTATTAAGTGAAATGAGTGAAAAGGAGATCCGTTGATAAAAACTCCATTAAGTTGATTTAAGAAATTAAATTGATTAGCGTAAAACCTACTCAGTCTATACCTTTCTTTATATCATCACAAAAGAGTCAATCTACGGTAGATCGTCTAATTATTTGTTTCACTTTCTTCTATGGCGTGTAACAGTAGATTACATAACTATGATACATATAATAATTTGTTGGATATTACTTAAAGCTGAATGATTGCTGATCATGTTTAAAAAATGTTTTATGAAATGATAAGACTAAATACAAAAATAGAAATACTAGTAATAGTACAAAACTTAAAGCTATTGAATGCTCTGATACTTTCAATAGCAACATATTGTGTTGACGATAAAAACTATTTTTACCAGTATGAATCAAATACCAGCCAATAATGAAATTCGATTGCCATAAACGATTGGACCTAGTTAAATAATCTTAACAGTTGAAGAATACATTTTTTTTCGAATGTATGTATTAGGGACAAAATAAATAAAAGCTATGAGCATAACGGGGAAATGGGTACAAACAATTGGTATGCAGGACAGAATAATTGAGCTCCGTCGAATGACTATTGCTAAGCCTGTAGAGATTGGGAAGATCTGATATTTATCCGAAAAGGAAAATTCACCTAGGAGCGTTCATTGTGGAATCACTGAGCCATCTATCACGTACTAAAATTCAGTATCAACCTACAACATTCCGGGCTAATATCAATCGATCTCAACGAGTAGCTTTACATGTGAATAGCTTGTGATTCAATGACATCACAATGGAAATCGTCAGTCTAATTATACTGCCTTATACTGGCAACCACTGGCACCGTAAAGTTCTGAATATAATACCCCTCCCAATGAAGTACCCCGGATAAACTAATCGAAACATTTTTCCATTTACAGAACCCCGAGTACAGTAATTACATTTTATATTTTTCGAAAATGAATTTCGAACTATTTCGTTATTTAATGTTATCTAATACTAAAATAATTTTCATGTTATCTATTACTAAACCAATTGTGTTAATTGGTTTTATTTTAATATTACTATTTGTGCTGAATCATATGTATACATATGTAGGTGACGATTCTATCTATATGTTGCTTGCCGAATAGTGGACCCGGGTGTAAAAATCCTAAATAAATTAGAGTACCTGGGTATACCAATTGGATTTATTATTTTTTCAAAATATTGGCATTTTCAAATTAGAGTACCTGGGTATTATATTCAAAATTTTGCTGTACCTTACTTTTCTAACTAAGATACTACCTTAATAAATGTTATGATCTCAGTAGACGGAAATACAAATTTAACAAAAATTAATGTAACAAAAATATATTATTATTAATAGTATATCCTTACGATTTCAATGATCAGAGTACATTAAAAATTGTGTATGATATGGGTCTGTACTCAGGGTCTTTTTTCAACAATTTTCCAGATGTTAATTCTGCTGGCATATTTTTTCTTCTAAGAAATTGTAATCGGGCTGTGCAATTTTGCTACCGGTTCTATCTTGTATTATCAGACCCTTCAATTTTCCTACACTTCTAGCAACGTACCTGACATTATTTCTGATAGGACTGATTTATTTTTTGGCTACATTTAGAGCTTAACATCTTTATAATGAAATCATTCATGGGATCCACGATTCTTATTATTCTCATTAGCCCGAGTTATATATTATACAATATAACAAATCAACTAGTCTCAAAAGAAATTATCTAACCCCACTTATAGGTCAGTAGTGGAATCAACTTGATCTAAGAAATCCACCTATTTGTTCATAAACAATGTTGTGAAACTGGGATGCTGTAAAAGATGCTGTATTGAACTGGGATTTAAACTATGAAAATCACATAGTTGGGTATTTATGCTGTGAAAAAACCCTTTTTCTCTTTGGATAAGCATTTAACGTAAGAAGACGGAGTTTTATTTTTTTTTATCCTATAACTTGCAATTAATTAATTTAAAATATAATTCAGAAAGTAATTAAATTATATAATTTTTATTTATCTCTTATTTGCCTTGTTTCTCTTATATTCTATGTACCAGCAATTATGTTACTATTGAAAATTTCGGAACATTCGCTAACTGAAATACAGTCTTGTACTTTTATTAATATTGCCATCTTTCCATAATTTTTTGTTATTCACATTTTGCTACTGTCAATATTCTTAATTTCCTTGAATAAAATATCTGGGATAATTACATGTATTTATTATTGATGTGACGTTTTTATAATTTTGCCCTATTCCATAACCAGCAATTCAACTGAACATTTTTTCAAAATGTAGATATTTAATATAGTTTTGCACCACTCTTCCAAACTTTATTTCACCTTAATTATATCCCAAACTAATTTTCATTGCAAATTTTTTTAACAAAATTAATAAAAATATTTCCAAATTAAGAAGCTAAATAATTATTAGAAGTTTACAATTATGAAGAAGTTATTATGTACTCGTGACAGTTGACAGAAATACTTATATAATATATATAATAATAATCTTCCAAATATTATCATTGTGATTAGTTTTCGCTATATGTAGATACTAAATAATATGTAACATTTTTTTTCTTACTGTTTCTGTTTAATAATTGCAAACTTCTCTAATTCATATAAGGATTAATACAGTAAGTGTTAAAAGTAAGTAAATAAATTTTGCTATCTAATTCAATTATTTTGTATTGTCATACATGAACATACTTACTATCACCAGTTGCTACTACCAGCGTTGTAAAAGAGGTAATTCTAATGCTAACTCATGCTCAACTTAAATTTTGAACTATACCTCAACATATTTTGAGTTACCTAGCCCAAAAATGAGTTAAAAATACGAGCCAAGAATATAAGCAACCTCGACTATTGGGCAGCATTTAGCTTAACACTGGAGTTGAACGTGAGCTGAGTTAACTCAAATGAGCTCAAATTCATAAAAAAAATGTTCACACTGAAACAACAATTTTGGGGTTGGTTGTTTTAAAGTTTTTAATCTTAAGTTTTGGTATTGCTTTTGTTTGAGTGTTTAATAATATAAAATTTTAGTTTTATGTAAATAGAAGGTTTATTAAACTTGTTTTATCCGCACATCTGTACGCCTACCTTAAATTTAGTAAAATTGAAAAGAAAATATTAGACTATTTTCAATAATTAGTAATAGTAAATTCTACTTCAAACAAAAAGTCATTGACGCAAGATCAAATTAAAAATAAATAAAATTGCGCAGCCTTTGAAGTTGCATTTTCCGTCTCATCAGAGCCAACAGAAATTTGCTAGAGAATTGTGTTGATTTTGTGTTGATTTAATAAAGTTAGGTGTTGTATTACATCGCTATCAACAATACTTACTCCTAATTATTATGATGATTAACTTTTTTTGCTATAATATTACTCTTAGTTGCTGACAATTTTGAACGCATAATATATTACTCATGATGCTTGCTTTAGGATCCAAGAAAATTATTTCAAGAGGGACATTTTTTTAGTGTAAATTCGTTAGTATCAGTTCATAATAACGATTTTGATTTGCTTAAGTCGTAAATAATAGCGTTCCATTAAGCTGTGTAAACTATACTTATGAGTAGCTTATTAAAGGAACGCTCATTTTATGCTCATGAGCAAAACTTAATCTTAAAACATTTTTTAAATTATAGTTTGACTTATTCTACTTTCACTTTAATTTGTTTTTGTTTTGGAAGTTTATTTATCAAAAATAATTTGTTAAAAAATTCTTTTCTTTTCTTGATGTTGTCTACTTTAATTAATTAAATTTAGTTTTATATGTAATTATTTTTAAAATAAAATGGTTACTTATCATAATTTTCAAATTTCAATTTAAATTTTTGTTTATTTAAATGTCAATATCAAACTTCAAATTATAATCAGCACAAAAATTTTTATTCAGGACCTAGCGGAAAATAGATCGTTACTAACCATGCAATTTCCAAGCAATTTACAAAATGTAGTGTAGCTATGTGCAAAAATGGTTAGTTTACGTAGTATAAAGGAACGATAGTATGCAATATTCTATAACTTCAACATCCCGAATGTGGAACCAAATTCCATCTTATGTGTTCCCAAAACATGACAAATTTTATATTTATGACATAAACAAATTCAAGACGAACATTAGCACCTTCATTCGTAATTGTCCTCCTTCCCTTTTACCATCCTCCTTTCCAAATTTTCCTTTCCCACCCTAACCAAACGTACCAATCGGTATAAAAGGTTCCCACCTAGTGTTTTCGCTATGCATAAAAAAAAAAAAAAAAAAATATAGCAAGGTTGGTGTTGAGAGTGTGTTCTTATAACAATTTCCTTTTTTATTATGGTTGTAATAGTTGCTTCGTATACATGTTGTTTTTGATATATAGATAGCATCAGTAATTGTACGACCCGTATGATGGTGTACTGGTTATGCAATTATCAAAAGATTTCGATTTCGAATTCCACTTGACATGGCTATTTATTGACTTTTTTCCTTTCTTTTTTTAAATTTATTGTGACAGTAATATGGTCGAATAACCAAACATCTCTGGCTTATGATGTATCGGAAGAGGTTTTTTAACCTGCTGGTGTTAAAAAACGTGGCATTAGCACTTACATTACAGGTTATTATCTAATTTGAACAACATTATAGAAAGCTTGGAATCCCCTCAAATATTTTTTGCAAAACCTGTAGAGATGTATAAGCGGATAAGACTGTACTACTCGTTCCCCCATTTGCTCACTCTACATAATAAAAGGTAAATCTATATAGGATATATTTTTTTGAACTCTCTCTCTTTGGGTGACTTTGCGTGTACTTAAATCCGAAATTTGCATTACATTATAAAATGATCGAAGTTGTCAATGGTATAATTATATCGGTGTGTACCGGCATCAGCTACTAGATTGAAACTATACTATTTAAGAAAGACTTACTAGTTCTTGATAATGTAACAGTATTTGCTTCATTCAATTAGTTATAATATTTATTATAAAATCAATTAATTTTTTATTTACTACTATTAAATGATAACAATTTGAATAATGGTCAATTATAAGTTCTATACTATCAGACCATTAAATCGCATTGATGTTTAATGGTATTTTACTTTTTGTACTCAATGTAACTTAACCTAGTTATTTTATGTTAAGAAAATTATGTTAATAAACTATAAAAAAAAAAAACAAAAAAATATTTTAATGAGAAATTTTAAGAAAATTTCTGTAGAAAAAGTTTCCCTACGAACAGTTACAATGTCAAATCCTATAATATTGAAATATTAATAATCTACCTTATTATATAATGTAGGAGTACATAATAATAATAAACTCATAATTCCGTAGATACAATAATAATAAATACAAAAAATTAATTTTTATATAATATGTAGGATATTTACATGAATAGATTTCATTAAAATAATAATTATGAAATCCCAAAATCAGCATAGTATCTAGCTAATATTAATTCTCCATAACAACCCGACAATTATCATCAATAGAAAATTTGTTTATACTGGTATATTTATTATGATTGTACTTAAATTGGCATAATGTAGATACATACATACATATATGTAATTGTTGAGAATTATTATACGAATTTTCAAAATTGTTTCAGAAATTATAATACTGTAATAATAAAACTGTGGATTTCCGGGACATATTGTTCTATATACATAATTTTCTTTAATTGTTGTATTTAACAGAATGTAGTGTAATTTTAGTAATATTCTCTCTCTCTGATTATCGGAATTAAAAAGTTTTGTGTAGTTTATGAAACACATCTAAACATTAATTTCTATTATTGTAGATAACGGTAAATTTACTGGAATAGATATTTTTATCGAACAAAGTATATCGGTATAATAAGAGGTTTGGTTTGTGTATATGCTGAATCAATAATATTTTCTTACTGAACTATTTGTGAGACAATGAGTGAAGTGCAAAAAAATGAGCTTAAATTCAAAGTTTGAAATTCTTAAGTATGATTTTTACAAAAAAAGTCATTGCTTCAGATCCATTCTGTTTGTATGCAACAGGATAAGCCAACAACCTCATTCAAAATTACATATAAAATCTATTATATAAGATTCTACGCACTCTTGTTTGTGACCGTGTAACTTTTAAGCCACTAGATGTAACATAACCATATTTACATCACAGGTTAGATGGTCCTCTTGGTTTATATCAATTTTTTGAACCGGTATTCCAACTGATTTATATAAATGCCATACAACTCCGTGCACTTATGAGGAATATTTCAAAGACCAATGTTGTTACAGACCATAAAATTGGTATTTAGATACTCTTTCGAAAATGATCAAACATATCTTTGCAGTTTTCTTCAAAATTCTGAGTGGGTATAGCTGCCATACAACTCCCAGCACCCATCAGGAATATTTTAAAACAGTGATTACAGGCAAACGTTAACAGTTATTCTGCGTTCAACGTATGAGGATGAAATCAACGCATGTTTAACCTTCGCTTGGGCGGCAAATGAAATATACGTAAGCGGGCAAGATTAACAAATGTTCATATTTTTGGTTTTTCCATATAATTGTAAATAAAACCTCTTTGGTTTTGAGTTGTTCTTAAACTAAAACTTTATTTCTATTTTCTTTCTAATTACAAAAACTTAATAACTAATTATTACGTTGCTTATTATGATTGAGCAACGTATTTATGCTGACATTCATTTATTACATTTATTAATTACATTTATGAACTAAGTCATTCAAGTTCGATATTTGATACTTGTTTACTTAATTCATAAATGTCTCACACGCATTTCCTGTTTACTAAATTCTGTTATGTTACGAAACAGAATAATGCTTATGAAATAAATAAAGGGTCAGTGAACAGAGTTATATTAAGAATTGAATATAACAATATATTTTGTATGGAGAATTTTTTGATAAAAATAAGTGATTTTTATGTTTTTATGATTATTTTTGTATGTGCATTACTGTTACTTTTATGTTTGCTTTTATTACCTGGGAATATATATCCTCTAAGATAGTTTTTTGGAAATACCGATATTTTAGAAAAAGGAAGTGCTACTAGGGACTTCCGTTTTTTAAAAGGTACTTATAACAGAGTTAGTAGTTCCGACAACAACAGTGTATCTATTTCAGTGAAATAAAAAAAAAATTAAATAAAATATATATATTTTGGAAAGATTATTTATAAATTTTCGATATTTGCAATAATATGGAAGAGTTTGAAATTTTATGTGCCGTTCAGGTAGGCAGCTAAGTAAATTTTGTAATTTTTAGTAATCTATAAGCTTGTTACCAAAGCAAAAAAAATTAGCAAAGTTTATGAGACTATAATTAATGACAAGATAATACATTATGTTAACAATGAAAAAATACTACCTGAAAACCAATTCGGTTTCAGGTACAAACACAGTACAAATCATGCTATTAATAAACTTACATCTGATATTCATAAGAAAGAATGCGTTGGTGCTTGCCTTATAGACCTCGAAAAGGCTTTTAATAGCGTATGGATAGAAGGTTTAATATATAAATTAATAAAGCGAATGTTCCCAAACAATCTAATTAGATTAATATTAGATACTAGCTTTGTAACCCGTCATAAATGACGGAAGCAAAATAAATCCTAGTTTCTTTTTTTCTTTCATTAGATTCTTTATTCCGAAATTACAGTACTTATGTTTATATCACTTTTTATTTATTTTTATTTATGTTTATATTGGCCTAACACTAATCTTTTTTTTTTATATAACAGAAAAAGAAGTACCATACCAACACATTTGTATAAAATGTTTGTATTATTGTATGGTATACTCGTACTCACTTCCATTTAGTTATAATTCGTTAGTTGGGTTCCATTTAGTATAAATTATACCGTATTAGCGTTATTGAGTCCTCCGGGAGAGCAAATTTAAAAATGGAATCTTATTTTCATATAAATTTTGTCTTTTGTATAATGTATAGGGATCTTATTTTGCTATATGAATAAACTGTTATTATGGTATTGTGTTATTTTTAAAAAAATATTCAAAATTTTGTATCTAAATTGGTAAAATTTACAACAAATAAAAAAACATTTTCATCAATAATTTTCAATTTAAAAAAAACAATGTTTTATTATCCGACGTAGAAGTAGACTTTATTATCCTACTCTACTTCTATCAAGTTCTATTGATTGAACAGTGAACCTGAACAGTGAAAATAAAATAATATTTTTGGAATGGAGCATACAGAACATACAGAATACAGATACAGCAAATATTAAAAAAAAACAAAAAAAAAACAAAAATAATTTTTTTTGAGTGAAGTGAGTTACGCACACAATAATGCCAAAAATAAAAGGTAGAAGCAAAAAAGTAGTATAATGTATAATATTATACAATCCAAATATGCTGATACTCATGTATATTATTGTGTATAATTTTAAGTAATAAGAATAACCTTTGAGTGAATTATGTTTTTTTTTTGTGTTAAATGCTGTTTGCCTTTTGGTTATTATACCATATTAAACTATTGATTAAATTTCTATTAGTCCTTATTATTATAAATCAAAAAAATTGTTTGTTTTATTTATATTATTATTATTATTTATTATTTTTCCTTATTATTTGCGAGAAGACTAACATTAAATTAAAAAAATATAGTTCATGCAATCAATTTTTCCTGCAAAGGTTCAGCATGGTAGACAGGGGTTAAAAAAAAGCACCAAAGCAATTTGTATATATATGCATTTGTATACATATGCAATTTGTACATGTGTTGGAGCGTTCCGTCGAACTTACAAACATCCAGATAAGTGCAGAATAATATATATATAATGATTACTGGAAATAGTTTCGTAATAGCAAACAAATCGAATTCAGAGAATTAATTCCAAATTAAGAGTGGCTTACAACAAGGTACTCTAAATTCACCAATATTATTTTCTCTGTACACAACAGATCTTCTCAATATGCTCAATGATATCAAGGGCGATAATTTTGCTATCGCCTTTGCCGACGATCTCATCATATACTCCGTAGCAAATAATATAAAAGTGGTGCAAACTAATGTTCAAAAACAATTTAACCTTACCGTAGACTATTGTAAAGTATGGTTACTGAAAATGAACATACACAAATGTGAAGCGATATTATTCTGCTATACAGTGGACAAAATTAATAATAATATTAAAAAACACTGGAAAAAATTTGAAATTAAGGCACCAAATATTATAAATATTAGTAAAAACAAATTGTCAAATACTTAGGTGTATATCTTCATCAAAATTTGAATTTTATTTCCCACGTAGACAGAGCAGTGGAAAAAGGCACAAAAGCCTTCATGGCTTGTCAAAAATTATTTTACAATAAAATTATAAATAATAGAGTAAAAATTTTAGCTTATCAGGGCCTTATTAGACCAACTTTTTCGTATGCTGGACCAATTTGGTTCAATATTAGTGCAAGCCAAATGGAAAAAATCAGGAAATTTGAAAGGAAATGCATAAGAGCCTGCGTAAATCTACATAGAAAACCAGAAACGGACTACAAACATTTTTACTCTAATAAATGCTTGTACCGAAAAGCAAATATTATAAGATTCGATAAATTTTTAATAAAAACTATTCGCAATCACTTTGAAAGATGTTAATACGTTAGAAAATGGTCTTATATCCAATATATACTACGACAACGAGGAGTACATTAAAAATACTTTAAAAACGGGGTTCATTGCGCCCGAACACTTTATATATCTTGACTCTAAAGGGTATATTCAAAACCACGATATCACTATAATAAAAGGGCTGCATGCAAGTGTATAGAATATAACCCACAGAATATTGAGAGTAATCTACTAAAATATGACATGTTTATTCCTGAAAAGGATAAACAATTATCAACAAACTATTGGTGGTTACTATTGGTTGGTTGAAAATGAATATAATACTTAAATATATCAGTAGAATAAGTTAGGGTTAGATTAGGGTTAATTAATTAGGGTTAGATTAAGCGTAGTTCTAGTTTAGTTTGAAGCTTTATTTTATAAAGAAAAAAAAACTAAAAAATTTCTGGTTTTTATCGAAATTTTCCAGAATAATAAAAATCTTAATAAAATTTTTGCTATTAAAAATAACAAAATATTGATGGTGTATAAATAATACTGTAAAAAAAACTAAACAAATTAAATAATTTTTAAGGCTTTAGTTTTAAGTAAATTAAGAAATAATATTAGTTTTATAAAACTTTTTTTCTAATTGTAAACAGAATGAAACAAGAGAATAAAATAAAAGTTAACCAAAAAAAAATAAGGAGAAAAAACATTTTTTTTTAAAAATATTTGCCTTCAATTTAAGCGTACTAAAACTACAAAAATAAACTTTAGAATCGCAGCTTGATATAATGTTTTCATAGCAAAATATGATTGTAATTACGGAAAAAGCAAATTAGCCGAAATTCTAGGAAGTCTTGAGATGAGATTAAGAGATTTGGTAAAAAGTCTAAAAAAAGTCAGCTAATTTGCTTTTTCCGTAATTACAATCATAACTTGCTATGAAAACCTTATATCAAGCTGCGATTCTAAAGTTTATTTTTGTAGTTTTAGTACGCTTAAATTGAAGGCAAATATTTCTAAAAGAAAATTTTTTTTTTCCTTATTTTATTTTCGACTTTTTCGTGAAAATATTTTTTTAGTGAAAAATAATATATTTTCAAAGAACAACACATATAATCAAATGGCACTAAAATTCACTCTAACGCAATTTGGTTATTATTGCTCATACTTCAAATGTATAATTATATTTTATATTACTGTAACAAATTTTATAAAAATATGTGTATTTTTAAAAAATGTTTGGAGATTTTTGATTAGATACCTTTGAATTTTTTAATTTACGTATTAAAAAATTACGCACTTTATAAAAAGAAACCCTGTTAAATACAAAAAATATTTGACGTAAAATCGTAGATTTAAATCTATGGAAAAGTCTGAAATGTAAACACTCATCCGACTTTATCTACGATAAAATTCGATTTTGTCCGAGGTGTATACGCTGCCTAAGCATAAATTGGCATATAAAAGTATAATATATACATGCATAAATCGAAATTGAACTTTTTTTACATGCGAGAAGAGTAATTTGTAACTGAGTGATAGATAACTGATAATTGATAGGTTCAAATTTTGTTTTCTTCCATAAATAATGTTTGCATTTTATTTTCAATTAAACAAAGCCATATGATTATGTATGTAACAAATGCAAGCCCTATATGACAGATGCACGTACATTTATATATGTATACTTAGTGAGAGAAAGAGAAATAATAAAAGAAAGAGATTAATAAAAGAAAACAAATTAAAAACACAAACAAAATATAATGAAAATGATGATTGAAAATAATTGAAATTGAATAGTAATAGAAAATGATTGAAATATAATGATAATGATTTGTATTGCACACATTTATTTTGTATTCCTTTTTTGTTTTTTTTTTTTGCTTCTTTACACCATAAAAATGTCAATAAATATAGTGAATTTAAATAGAAACCAAATTTTAACTTTATCAAATATCCATATTCCATTATTAGTACACACACATATGTAAATTTCACCTTAGTTGAATGCAAAGAATATCTATAATCTATATTAACAAGAATACGCACTCCCATTTTACGACAACCTATTTTTTAATAAATATCAAACCGAGCAAAATATCATTAGTTAAAAGAGGTAAAATTTACATTTACTTATCGTATACCAAATTTATTACGAGAGAGAAAAGGTACAAAACAGATGTTTGCCTTTTGCTTTATACTGTAAAATAATTTTGCGTTCTCATTATTCTCCTTTGGATTTGCTTACGTTTCCTCCCATTATTTATATGAGGCAGGCTGGCAAAAAATGTTAGTTCTAATTTAGTTTGTTCCCTTATACGATGATTAATTCTGATCTTTTATAATTTTAATATTTTCGTTTTAAACATTATTATTTTCGTATATACCTATTAAAAATATTAAATTATAATTACATTACAATAATATAAAATATTATTAATATTTTTGTCAGTAATAATTTGCAGTAATAATTACAAACATTATTATTTTTTATTAATTATATTAGTAAACCTAAATATTTATTATATTGGTATACGATTATAAAATAATACTGAGGACAATATCTATTTACAAATCACAGAATTTAAAGAATATGATAACGCTGTTTTAGTTAGGTCTCCTAAAAATTTTATGCATAGTTGATACAATTTAGAAAATAATATTGTTAAATATTTCAACGAAATTTTTGTCGAAAATTTTTTTCAAAATTATAAACTTTATTTATTTAATTTCAGCCAACTTTTTTTGTTACTCTCTTTTGTTCACTATATTTTTTTCTTACACGTAAAATTCTTATTATCGTCTATTTCGGACAATGTTTATCAAATTTGCATATGAATTTGTGTGCAAACAAATGAATACATACATGAGTTCTTACTCTTTTTATGGATATACTTTGGTTAAATGGTTATTGAAATGGGTATTTTGTTGAATTGAAGCAAATTGAAACAAACATATAAAGTCCAAGGCAAGTTAATTAAGGCAAATATAACAAAAAAAAAAAATGTATTTTTTAGTAAAAGTGCAAAAAAAACCCAAAAAATGAGTGTTTTTCTTCAAAAAAACCATTTTTTAAATTTCCTATATTTTGGTGTAAATATTAATAAATTTCTTAGAAATCAAGCCAAACTATTCAAAATATATGAAATTTAAAAAATGTCGTTATAGGTTTATGACATTTTTTTATTGATTTTTACTATGAGAAACACAAAAAATCAAAAAAAAAAAAAAAATTACAAAAAAAAAAACACAAAATATACAAAAAAATTATTTTTACAGGTTGTCGTTTGAGCAGGAACAAGCATATTTCTCTCGAATGGTGGAACATGTGATAGATGATGAACAAGCTGATGTAGAACCACCGGAAGAAATAGTATTTGAACTAGTTGCCGGTTCCTTAAGAGTCGAAAGTGATGATAATGATGACAAAGATGAAAATTAAGATTATTGTATTTCGCAAAATGAAAATGAAGAATCAGATGCTTAAAAAATGCATCTTAGACGTAAGTGATAGTCATGATTCTGAGGAAGAGTCACTAGATGATGAATCAAAAGTACAAAAAGAAAAAAATCACATTGTTGATTCAAATCAATATTTTATTGGACAAAAGATGTTCAAAGTGGAATTAAATTCCATCAACATATCAAAGGGCTAGACAACAAAATATTTTCCGACAAAAATCGATAGGTCCGCATCTATCAACAAAAAGTTTAACTGATTGTGAAACATTCGCCGCAATTTTCAATGCATCAATGGTAAACATAAATTTTTAACTTAACTTCGTAAGAGAATTTTTTTTTCTAACATACCAAAAATAAAATTCAAAACAAAATATTTTTTCAAAAAATCTTTGTTGCTTTATTCACTTTATCTTTTAAAATATATTAATTTTAGTATATTCCTATTTCAATTTAAAATATTTCAGAACCTTTTATCTTATTTTTCAACTTTTATCGAAATAATTACAAAAACTTTATAGATTACCATACATTTTGTATGAATAAAAAAAAAAATTAACATATGTTAATCTTGCCCAACAACAAAGAAAAAAAATTAAATTGCCGAAAAATTGGGCATAGACACATTTTTCCGAACTTTCTTTCATATATTCAATATCTACTAAAAAAAATTAGGCACTGATCTCTGATTTCATTAAGATCGGCCAAATAATGAAGTTTTTATGCAAAAGTAAAAAAGTAAATATTAACATACATTAATCCTGCCCGTGTGAAGGTTAAATCATAATTTTTATGACGAAGCATCCATAAATTGCAACTTATAATGCCTACAAACATGCGTGTTACACTCCAGAACGATTTATCTACTGAAGTATTTTCTGGGAATTTCTGGAAAATTTCTTTCCTAAGAAATACACAATTGATAAAATTGCTACAAAATTTGTGCATTATATTGATTCCAGAAATACATTGATAGAAAACGTATTTCCCAATATAAGTGCCATTTTATCCTAACCATCAATGGCTCAGAGAGTGAGCGATTTTATTTGCTAAAAATGTTGATGTTAATGAGATCAATTTTAGAATACAGAAAGCTTGCCTAGCGAATTAATTTCAATTAAATCATTTGACACAGTGATAGAAGAAGATCAAGTCATTAATTATCCCACCGAATTTTTGAATTCAATCGATTTATCAGAATATCCACCACACAATTTACGGCTGAAAATTGGTTCATCAATTATTTAGCTTCGGAATCTAAATGTACCAAAACTTTGTAGTCGATCAAGATTAGTTATTAAAAAAATTATGAGAAATCTCAATGAAGCTACAATATTGAACGGGGAATTCCAAAGAGAAAATGTTATATTCCAATGATAGCCAACGATAGCCACATATTCCAATGATAGCCAACGATGTACCTTGTCACTTCAAGCGATTACAATTTCCCATACGTTTGGCATTTGAGATAACCATCAATAAATCGCAAGGAAAAACAATGAACATAATATGCTGATTGAAGTGCCATACGGCCAATTATATTTAGCATGTTCACGAGTTGAAAAACCATCACATTTTATCGTTAATGCATATGATGGTGTCACCAACAATATTTCTAATGATTTAACATTAACATGAAAAAAATAAATATTTTAAAATATAAAAAAAATCTATTTATCTGTTATTCAAGTTTTACACTAAATCAGAATCTTAAAGTAAGTATTTGACGGAGGACGAAATGTACTGGGTTGGATAGTTTAATACAATATTTAATCCAAACTAGAATGAATTTTTAATTAAAAATGTAAGATTTGAGTTCAAAATCAATTCTATTTATTCCACCCATTCATATTATTATTAATTTTCAAATCCAAGTCATTCATATAAAAACAGCTTAATATCAACTTGGATAGCGCAAATCGTCAGCAGGTCCTTTCGATATTCAATTTTTATTGATCAATCAATAATTAATTCATGAGTATTCCCAGAATATTTAGAATATTGGAATCTTGTAAGCTAACACATTGAAAAGAGAGATTAGATTCAAGTCTTTATAGTTTGAGAGTTGCCAAACACTTATGAGTTTTTGGTGAACTAAAATCTAAAATGTTTTTTTTTATCAAAGTTTTATACAAATCAGGGTTAATCCTGTTAATCATTATTTTTGTGTTCTAATATACATTTTGGTAGATGTATATTTCGATGTAAACAGAAAATCATAGAATGAGCAAAGCTACGAATTGAATTGTAGAATGATTGATGTAAGTCAAATGGTTAGGTGGAACATCAGCATTTATAGAATAATAACTTTAAACCGTGAATTTATCGACTAAAAAAATGTATTTCTATTATATTGTATTTTTTATTTGATACGTGGCGCAGTAAATAGAGCGCTTGCATGTCAACCCAAAGTTTCCAGGTTCGATTCCCGACGAAAGCAAACAAAATCCTTTATGAATTTTTTGACTTGGTCTAGTACCCTTTGTCATTGGGATAAAATAAATGATAAAAATAGTTGAGAGTTATGGTTATCATTAAAAAATAAAATAGAACTATACTATAATGATGACGAAGTTATAATCTACAATAGATATTGCAAAAAAGCTGGCCCACCTTTAAACTTAACATCACATTAAAAAAATATTGTGTAGGTAATTATTGTCTATAAAAGATTTGATTTTATATCACATCTACTGAGATTTTATGGGAAAATCATTATGCGAGTACTGAAACGGTTTTACAATCCAAACAAGACATGGACCAACTGTTTTGCAATAGCAGTAGTACCTATCATAAAAAATTGTAAACAAAAAACTATTGCATGCAATTTTGTATGCCAAATCTCTATGTAAAAACAGTTAATAGATGTAATTAATAGTAATAGATGTGGAATTATGTAAAGAAAAAAATATAATAGTTATAATAGATTGTAATTAAATTAATTTTGACATAAACAATCAAGTTAATTTAAACTTTTCAGTTATTAGAAAGTCCTCTGGGCATAATTTGTTCAAACTGTTTAATCAGTTAAGTACGATAGTCAAAAAAATAATTTAATAAATAAAAAAAAAATAATAAAAATTAAAATCATAGAATGGAAAATTTTTCCAATAAGACACTACATACCAAACTATCATCCATATAGCATTCCCAGAAGTATAAAAACATGAATACTACATCTACAAAAATGTAATGAAATTTAATATTAAAAATGTTGTTCTTAAAACTCGATCCAACACACCCAAGTTTACTTAAGCATCATTTTTATACTTCCACTTCCAACTAAAAAAAATATGCTTCCAGGCTGAATACAACTTTGTATCAAAAATTTTATAAGCCTACTATCATGTTTGTAAAATCAAATTTTCTACTAAATTATTAACTTTTAAAAGTTCAAGGTAAAAAAAAACAAAAATTGCAAAATTTTAAATTGTATTTTGAAAATTTCACTAAATGTCTCCATCAACTTCAAATTTTTAAGAGACAACCAAAAAAAATTTCTTCAAGAATATTTTAAAGTTTTCTGTTCATCTTGAGAAAATCAAAAAAAAAAAAATTAAATAAAAGAAAATATAATTCTTGTTTTAAATTTTTATTTTTTTGTTTTTCAAAAAGTCTGATAAAAAGTGAATTAATTCAATAAAAACAAAAAGAACAAAAATTCAAAATTTTTAATGAGCATTTTTCAGAAAACCTTGAAATTAACTTTCAATTTTGTTTTTTTTTTTTGACATAAAAAAAAAGTTTTTAAAATAATTTAAATTTTTATGGAGTAAAAATTTAAATTTGAATTTTAATGATTAATTTAAGAAAGAGACAACAAATTATTCGAATCAAATTAACAGAATTAAATTCTTTGTATTGGATAATTTCAATGCAAATTTAAAGTTTTTTATTTAAAACAAAATTAACTAAAAATGAAAAAGTTTTATGGGGGAAAAATTGTATGACAGGAATTGATTTAATTTAAAAACTCATTTGTTGTACATTTTGAATATTTATTTCTTTGATCTCAACACGAAACTTATGTCTACGCTGCTGGTGTATTCTTGGAATTTTTGATTTTCTATTTAAATTTGTTTGAATTTTCTTTTTTCTGTCATCTCAACTCATCTCAGTTTTGAATTTCATCGTATTTTAGCTCTACAACTCAGAATGAGATTTGCCCATCATTATTGCATTTCTCTAAGGCGCAATCTTTATCATATTTGCTAATTTATAGTCTATAATCTACCTAATCTGCTTCGTAGCCTATTTTGTGTGCTCTAGTTTTCAATTTAATAATTTTTTTCATTTTGTATTCGCAAAACATTTTAATGAACATTGAAAATGCTATTTAGGCTGATTCTTAGCAAAATTTAAAATCATATACTTTAAATTTTTATTTAGATATGGCATGTCTGTTCATTTTGAATGTGGAAAACTACATTCATTGTAGAAAATCGTAGAAATGTCGCCTTTGTAATAGCATTGTTCTATATTATTTTATTAATAACTAGATTGTATTGCTAATCATTTTCAAAGAATAATTGAATCTATTCTCTGCATCTATTCCCAGAATTACACTTTGAAAATCGATGTTACTTCGGTTTCTATAATCAACTGGATTCAATGCTCCAATCTCGCAAAATCAAGGCACAAATGCACAAAATGTGCATTGGTCCAATATGATTTAAAAACGTGGTCTTTGATATCAAAATCAAGTGATCTTGTTACCTACGATAGGAAACTTCTTCGTCTAATTTGTGGTCGTGTGTTTAAAGAAGGGATTTGCGGGCAAAAAAATATTATAAGCCCAAATTATATAAGCGATGGAACGAAATTAACGTAGCCAGAAAGTCAAAATAAAACTCCTACACTGATTAGGTCATACAAATTAGATTGAAGAAATTATACCAACTACAAAAATTTAGATCTGTACGGGAGTAAGCAAGCATTGCCTGATTGTGATTTCAAACCGAAACATTCTAATTATTATGTACAATTATTACAAGATATCGGTTGGCATTCATGAACTGAACTTACTAATCCAACTCATTTCAATATTTGTACAATCTTTGTAAAATATTCTAATTTTTTATAAAATTATTTCTCTTCTTTTTATCCTAAACAATCTGACCTTTCTATTCTAAACGTCATGTTTAGTCTCAATTTTAAAATTTGTTACGTTCAGCATTCATATTATCTTTTCGATGGTATTTCTATTGACCACTTTGAGATTGGTTAGCCACTTGTTACTATCTTCTCTAAACAATCGTAACCAATTATCTTCCAATTGATCTTCGGGGTTTTCATATAGTGCGGATCCGGCACAAAATATTCTGTATGTCTCATATATAATTTAAATAGAATATTATATTCGATAACTTATCCTATTTGATAAATATCCAGTAGGCGTAGATATTTGCTCTGAGTCTGTTATTAACTTAAAATGTTTAAACCCCCTCTCAAATAGTATTTATCAAACATATTTATTTCTACAGTGATTGGTTCAGGCCATCTGGGGATCAGACCATTAATTTTACTATTGTTCTTTATCTATCACTAAGTTAATCGTATTTATAACGTATGGGTAATAACCTAAGGACAAATCGTTTTGTTTAATATTTTATCAATTTCTGTACCTATAAAATTAAATTCATTAATTACACTACCATCATCATCAATGTTCTGCAAACTCTTTATTAATATATATGGGATATTAAAAAAGTTGTAGAAATATTGATTATCAAGTAAATTATATCACAAAACCATTACTGGAGCAGAAGTGTTTTGCAAGCACAATTAATAAAATAAATTTTTTAATCAATTTCAGCTAAAAATTGATAAAATAAATTTAAAAATTTAACCATACATTTTCATACATGGGTATTTTACACCTCAAAATATTTAATATTTTCAAAAAAATCACTTATTTTAACGGTCAAATATTGAATATAATTTTTTTTTTATATTTATCTTCACATTCTCCCATTTCAAGGTGAAAATACCTGATTTCAAAAATAATAGTCAAGAAATAAAAATATTTGTGTTTATGGAATAGTCCAGGCTATATGTTTTCGTATAAGTAAGTAAATTTTTATAATATAATTTTACCCAATTGTATTTTGGTCTGCAAAGTTTAGGATTTTTAAATGAAGCTGGTCTATAGTAACTTCTAAAATAATTTTTCTTTTATTTGGTATATCTATTTGAACACAGTTTAGTATTAAAAAATTCTAAACAATGCGGGGAAAAACAGCCACATACATCATTATTAACTAAGCCTGTTATTTACTTGTTCTCGACACATCGACAAACTTTCATACATAATATCTACTTTATTATTTTTATGGACCAATTTTTATTAAATTTAAATTTTTTTTGCCTATCTGATGTTGTTCTTCAACTTCATGCTGGAAAATTCGTATAATTTTCTTTCTTCTTTGCTTCTTAAGTGCAAACATTTTAATTATTCACAAGCACTGACGAAGGAAGTAATTTGCTTCCAAAATTTCAATATTTACACAATCACAAAATAAAACATATTTTTTTATAACAAGGAAATTTGACTTGTAATTGCTGAAATTACATTAGTCTAGCAAAAGACAATGTATCTTTTTTTTTTAATTTTCCCTTTATTTATTGTACCTTTATTTTATATAGAAACTAACAATTTGTATTCAAATCTTACAATCTTACTTTAATTAATGATCCATTCCATTGCTAGATCATTGGTTTTTATTACAGTTTTATGGTCTTACTTGGTTGTTTAGCAGTCTCTTCAAGTGGTGCGGATCTATGTCAAATAATAGATTTCTTGCTAGTGAGTTGTGATGATTTCCCAGCTTTGATGTGTATTTTTTTCAAATTATATCTATCTCTTCTTCGATCGTAGGGATATTTATACCTTTGCGTATGCTAGCATTTTTAGCATACCATGGTGTAGTCGTTATAGTTCTTAATATTTTGGATTTAGCTCTTTTTATTTTTTCAATATTAAACTTTTTTTCAATTCGGCATTGCCGTTTCCCATAGTTGTAGTCCATAAGTCCGGATCGGCTTGATCATGCCCTTATATAGAAGTACTTTGTATTCTAATTTTAGTTTAGACTTTCTATTAAACGGCCAACTCATTTTGTTGGTTTTTAATTTTATTTGAGTTATTTTAGTTCCATATAAGTCTTCGGTTCAAATGCATTCTGAGGTATTTGACATCATTGGATAGTGCTGCAGTTGGATATGCTTCCCTTCTTAGTGTAAATATTATGTGAGAACTTTTTGTTTCATTAACTTTGATTCTCCATAGATTTAGCCATTTTTCTATTTCTTCTACATGATTGGAAACATTATGTAGAAGCTATTCTGGGACAAGCGTAAGAACTTAAAATTGCTGAATTGTCTGCAAAAATAGAAATGGTCTTTTAATTGTTGATGGGCATATATTACGTATACAACAAGTATAGCAGTGGACCTAGGACACTACCTTGAAGGACTTCAGCTTGAATTGGATGTAAAAATGAGTAGTAGCTTTTGTATTTGATGATGAATTTGTTCTCTGTGATGCATTTTTTCAATAACTTATGGTCACAATATGGCAGATAGTTCCTGGTCTTATGAATAAGACCTTCTTGCCGGACTTTATCGCAGTTCTGAGATATATCGAGTAATTTGGTCTAGCACTATTGGTTTTCTTTGAATGTTTTGCTAATTTGACTGACTATTCGATGTATATTTGTTCAGAGGTGCTGTGCTTTTCTCTGAAGCCAAATTGATCGTCATATTCTTTGAAGCCAAGTTGATCACCGACCGTCGGTTTATTGTGAGTGTTTGTTATAATAATTTTACTAAGAATTAATTTCTCAAATAGTTTAGAGAAAGTTGGTAACAAACTGATAGGTCTATATGAACCTACCTAGATGATGTCTTTTCCTCGTTTTGGTATGGGATAGCTTCCATCGGTTGGAGTAATAACCCGTGCGTATGAAAGCATTAAGTATGTGCAAAAGATGTGTAAAAGCCATTAATGGTACTTCTTTTATCATTTTAATTGTAATTCGATCGTTCCCTGGTGCTTCTTTAACATTTAGTTTATTTTTAATTGTATATCGATAATGTCTATCATTTTGAATTTAGGCGATTGCTCCATCGAAATTGTAGTAAATGTAGCTGTGGAAGGTTGGAAATTAATCGTAGCTTTGTTTGACATATAAATACTTTTTTTAAGTGGTCGATGAATATTTCTAATAGGTTCTTCAGTACGGAGATTTTTAATTTTTTAATTGCTCGCCACAAGGAATAGTCTGATGCATCTATTAGTATCAAGTTTTTAGATATTGCTGGGATTCGCTTATTTTTTTTTTTTTGAAGTATTGTTCGTAATTTTCTAGTACAAATAGGCTAATAGCTTTTTGGAATTTGGTAATCTATACTCCTATTATTGCCTCCTTAATTTTCTTTTTTCTCTCGTTAGTATGTCGATTGCATTAGGAACTGCGCTCGATATATTTTGTCATTTTATAACTGCATCTTGCGACTTTTGTTCCTATACTGCCATCAGCTGCGTAAAGTTGTTTACAGCCAAATTCACTTCCCGGTTATTTTTTAATGAGATTTTTGGTTTGACGTCAGTACCTAAAAACTTTATGTACACAATGAATCTAATGCAGTATATGGGGCTTAAATTTGTTTCATGCTAAAAATTATCATATACGTAAATTTTGATGTTAGTAAAAGTTATATGTATTTAAGGTTAATAATTTCACAATTACAATTTGATTAAAACAATTTTTGAGATATATTTTATTCAATAAAATTAATTTTCTTAATATTGATCGTTTTAGAAATAATTTTCGATTCGCTTCTTAAACCCATTATATCTCATTCAATAAATAAGAATCAGAGTTATCAACTGTTATCAACATTGATATTATTTGAAATAATTTATTGAAAAATTTTAAGACATTTTTTGGGTCATTTATTTAATTAAAAATCATTTATAACTTAAATACGATAAGTTTTTATATATGAGAGAAGATTCTTTTAACCTTTAATAGGTTTAATAGTAAACATTTTCTAACATTACTCTCTTTATATTTAATCCTTAATAAATCTTCATTTCTCATCGAATATACTCCAATCTACTAATCTTTGACAGTTCATATACATATACAAACAATTATTGACTATACCACATTTAAACGGAAAATTTATTTTATTATTATTTTGTTAACCCATATGTACTTATATACATAGCTAACTATATACTTGAAATTAACAGTAATAATAATCAAAATCCCTTGTTGATAGCTATATACATTCCACATATATGTACTTTGACAATGAACAAATTCAAAGGATTAAGATTCGTAGAAAAGTATAATTAACCATGAAAAATAATTGATAGAGAATAATAGTATTAGTGTGAGTGTAATTATAGAAACATCTTTAGAAAAAAAAAAAAAAAAAACTGTACCAAAATTATTTGCAATGAAAATAAAATGAAATGAAATGAAAAATATGAGCTCTAAGGAGCAAAAAATAAAAATATATGAAAATAAAAAATCGTCTAGACAATTATACGTCATGTTCTGTACGAAAATTGAAAATACTAAATTGGTTTTTTTACAATTGAAGGGGATCCAAATGTAACACAATGTTGTAAAGATTTCAAAAGTTTATCCTGTATTTTACACACTTATAATTTTTTACAAATTTTAATTATCAGGATATGATTTGTATGAAATTTTGTCCATATGTAATTTTGCCTTATGCAATTTTGTCATGTAACCGTTATTAGAACGTTCATTATTAATTTTTGATTAATTTTCACTCTGTCATCATCATAATCATCATGTTATAGCGCTACAGCTCTGGGTGAGCTTTGGCCTTCATCACTATGCTCCTCCAAAAAGGTCGATCTTGTGCCGCTTGTCTCCAATTTGGGATTTGTAGGGTTGGGCATTGTTTTTCACGTTGTCTACCCATCTACTTCTTGGTCTTGCTCTACCACGGCTGCTATCGGGCTTTCTATTCAGTACCACTGCTTGCTTTCGGCTTTCGCTCATTCGACTTACGTGGCCAGCCCACCTTAGTCTTTGGGCCTTTGCAAACCATACAGTGTCCTTACTATCAATCATACTATTGAGCTCGCTGCTGCTTCTGATTATATATTCTCCATTCTGTATCCTTTTTGGGCGGAGTATTTTTCGGAGAATTTTTTTTCAAATATGCGCAGGCTAATCTCCTCGGCCTCGTTCATAGTCCATACCTCGCATCCAAAAGTCACTATGGGTCGTATGAGAGTTTTATATATCGTTATTTTTGCCCTTCATGATATTAGTTTTGATTGAAGCAACTTTCTGTTGCATAGAAGCATCTATTTCCGGCCTGAATTCTATTATGAATACAGCATTGCATACTATTATCACTTCTTATTGTTGCTCCGAGGTATGTAAAGGTTGTAACTCCTTCACAGTTGTACTCTCCAATTGTTATATTCTGATTATTTCTTATTTGTTTATTTCTTGACATTTTTAGATATTTTGTTTTGTCTTCGTTGATTTTTAAGTCTACTTTTGTGTTTCCTCTTCTAGTTGTACAAATACTTCTGCCGTACATCTGTAATTTTTTGCCATGATTACTATGTCATCCGCATATGCCACTATTTGTGTTGTCATATTGAATATACTACCTTTCTTTTCTAATTTCCCTATGGCGTAATGTAGTATCAAGTTGAATAATAGTGTGGATAAGGCATCTCCTTGTCGTACTCCTGTTTCTATTTTAAATTTACGGGTTATTTGGTTTTGTATTACAATTTTAGCTTTTGATTCATACAATATCATTATGACCAGGTTAATTGATAATTTCTGAGGTATTCCCAAATCTCTAAGAGCTGTTAAAATTATATCTCTATTTATGCTGTCAAATGCTTGCTTGAAATCTATGAAAAGCATTTGAAGATCAATGTCGTGTTCATAAGATTTCTTCATGCTTTGTTTCATGACGAATATCTGGTCAATCGTTGATCTTTGGCTTCGGAATCCGCATTGGTACTCTCTCAGTATTTCTTCAATACAGTAGGCTAATGGAGGCTAATGGAGTATATGACATTGGATAATATTTTGCAAGCACAGCTTAATAACGTTATCCCCCTGTAGGTGCTGAATTTTCACTCTGTATTATATACTATTTTGTTAAACAACATTTTATTTTCGTAGTGCGTTAAATTGAGTCGAATTGAGCAAATAATTCTCTTTCCCTTGAATTTGATTAACAAAAACTTAATGGCAAGCAGTTGTCAATTTATGATTCACAGGACATTAATAATATTAGAATTGAATCCCACAGAATCACAATATAAGTTTTCACAAAATATATTTTAACCTTTATTCAGCTGGCATTTCAAAACCCTTACTTCAGCTGGAAAGGTACACCTGTGCCTTCAAACAATTTGTATGAATTTTTCTATGATTTTTACTATTTTTGTTATATTATTGTGATTATTTTTATATTTGTTTTACTATTACTCTTAAATTTAGTTTTATTACTTGTGGAAATCTATTCTCTAAAATATTTTTTTGAAGGTAATGCTATTTTAGGAAAATAAAGGTCTATTAAGCATTTCTGTTTGTGGCGAAGTATTAAGTATAAAGTTCGGACTTTAAACCGCAAAAGTTCATCTAAATTAAAAAAATATAATATATAAAAAAAAACATTGTTCTAGAAAGATACTTGGTCATACTATAAAGTTCTGTAACTAGATGGATAACTTTGAAATTTTATCTGCCGCTCAGGTAGCAAGGAAAGTCAATTATATGGTTTGTCGTAAAAACCCAAAACACGCAAAAAATGTGTTTTTTTCATCAAAAAAACTATTTTTTTAATTTTTTATATTTTATTGTAAATATTATTTAATTTCTTCAAATTTAAGCAAAAGTGTTCAAAATACATTGAATTAGAAAAAAGGGCCGGTCTTTTTATTAATTTTTTTTTCATGGAAATTTACTTAAAAAAAATAAAAGTTAAACCGAACTATTTTATGTTTGGATGATAAGACATCTTCTGGGTACCCAAGTACCGTTAGAATTTTTTATTTTTTTCATGTACCTACTGATGGTAATGCAAATTTCAGGTTCGGAAAAATTTTACTTAATTTCTATAACAAAATTATCAATAGGTACCGAACTATTCTTATTTTATATTTTATATTTTGATGATAAGACATCCTCTGGGTACCCAAGTATCGTTAGAATTTTTTATTTTTTAGTTTTTTTATTTTTTATCTAATGACAATGGTATACGTTTCCGGTCAAGAAAAATTTTACTTCATTTCTATAACAAAATTATCATTTACTATTCTTATTTTATATTTTATATTTTGATGATAAGACATCTTCTGGGTACTCAAGTACCGTTAGAATTTTTCATTTTTTTCATGTACCTACCTCATGTACTGATACGTTTCAGGTTCACAAAAATTTTATTTCAATTTTACTGAATTATTCTTGTTTCATGTTTTGATGACAAACTGTCCTCTTGGTACCCAAGTACCATCATTTATTATATAAACTTTATGTAAATGAAAAATATAAAATAATATACTTTTTTCCGTTCAAATTCAACATTTTTTCAACATATTAAAGAATTTTTCATTCAAACTCAACTTTTTGTTAAAAATATGTTAGAAAAAATGTTGAATTTGATTAAAAAAATGTTGAATTTGATTAAAAAAATGTTGAATTTGAATGAAAAAAAGTATAATATATAGAAAAAAAAAATTATTACAGTTAATAAATTATTTCTGTGATATAAAAAATAATATTTTAACACAAAGATTCATATAAAATGCATTATAGGTACATGTGTACCTTTCCAGCTGACCACGTAGACAAAAAAAAATAGCTGGTTTATCCACCCTCAATTATTTGTTTTACTTCAAAAAAGTTTTAAAATATAAATTTTGATAAAAAATTAATTCTCACAAAAATTCAAGTCTCTAATTCAATTTGCATCGAAAATATTCAAAAAGTAAAATGCAAAAGGTACATCTGAATAAAGGTTAAGTTGTTCATATTTTACGTTTTTATACAGTTATCAGTACAATATTAGTGCAATATGTTATATGATAATATTTTATTTGCGCTATTAAGGTTATGAACCAACATTTCTAACCAAACCCTTGCTCTAGGTATATTTGTTGCAATGAGCTGACTTGCAACGAATCAATGGCAAAAGGTGATTACAGAGCTCAACCCATAAAGCTTAATTTAAATAATTTAAAGTTTTGCTTCCATAGTCAGAACGTAAATATAAAATAATTTTGTCTTGATTAAATCGTTTGAGAGCTGATTCAATTTTATTTTATGTTGCAAAATTCAAAAATAATTAAAATATTTATCAATATATACTATTTTACCTAATATCATTTTCATTATATAATCATAATAATTATATACTAAAATCATAATAATTATATACTATTTTACCTAATATCATCTTTCCAAATCATTAGTTGATATCATTTTGATTCTAAGTAATCCAGTCAGTGAATTTGAATGTACATTTTTATTGACTCTCTCAATATTAATTTTGTACAACAAATTTCTTCTATATGTAATTTTTAAGAAATATAACTTGATCTAGTCTTCAGGTTCAGATTCTAATGTCTTAGTGATTCTGGATTATCCTTTTCCAATAATTAACATTGATTGTTATCACCCTCCTATATGTTCCCTGCTCCAATTTGAACATTTTTTTCTTATACGTAGACAAAACACTAGGTGCGGATTTGATATAGAGAGCAATTTTATAGTCGGTGCTCTAAATTTTAGTGATAGCTACATAAGCTCTAATCTAGATTAGTTCTATTATGATTTTGTTATTATGTTTTTAATACATAATTGGTGACATTGCCTTAATATAATATTGGTGAATATCAAATTTTAGGATTGTAAATAGTAAATTTTACCCTCAATGAATTTTTCTATTTTATAATTAATGAAAAAATGAAAAGACTTCAATTATACATTCCTGTTGGATTAGAGTCAATATTAGATATAATTAATCAGTTAAAAATATCAATTTATCAATTTTAAAATATCTGTAATGTTTAAATAGAGCTAATCTGAATAGTATGCCTATTCGAAATATCATATCCGGCTTTATCCGCTCATGTTATATTTGAACCAATATGATTGTATTGAAAATTACATATTTCAAAAATTTTCACCATTTGAAAAAACGTTCGGGTCTCACGTTTGGTGTGAACCCGTGTTTTTGGGTCGTTGCTATCGACTTTAGTTCTATTAGAATACATTTTAGTAGTTTCTACTTTCTTTTTCTACGTCACAAAATTTTTTTTTATATTTTTATAATGAAATATTTTTAATTTTTTATTTTCCGTCTGTGTGGACATTTTTCACATTTAAAAATATTTCCTAATTAAAACATAAAAAAGAAAATTTTAATTCTATTACAAGACTAACTTGTTTTGATTTTAAAATTAAAAGAAGTTTTTTTATTCAATTAGACCCGACCTATTACATCTAGGCGGATAGAAACCATCATTATTCGATCAATGCGTATTACTCTCAAAATTTTGATAACAATTTTCTATTATGTACTCGTAGTTCTATTATAGGAATTGAATTGAAATAAACTAGAGAGGAAATCAATAAAATTGTTTCTTAATGCCCATGATGTAAGTATATTCAGTTCTTGTATATTATTACATATTCAATAAAATATGAATTTTAATCAGGTTGTCACATAATATCAGACATCTCTTTCCCTTATATCCTATTTCAAGCTCTTAACATTCATGTTATTAACATAATATATTTGAATGGCAAATATATAAATTCCCATGGTAAGTAAATTTGCAATTAAGATAGAGATAGTTGCAGACGACATACTTTAAATAAAATTGAATAATAAAAAATGTTCTTATATCAAGCCATCAAACCTACACAAATACATTCTTCAATTTGTCATATTTTTTAATATAACTTTCTTAAAGACATCAACATTACTCGAAATATAATAATAATAAATATAATGAAATTTCACTATATACGAAATATCCTACGCCCATTTTTACGCCTTATTCAAAATACAGGAAATAAAATATTCAAAAAGAGACCGAAAAATAATAAAAATTAATTCTGTCATAGGAAGTCATATATCAAAATTGTTTACTTTTCTAACAACCTCCTCTCGCACCGACAAAAACAAAACAAAAAAATTATAAACAAATCAAAAGGAACATTAGGCGTTTATGAACGCCTATTTTTATACTAAAATGATATCAGTAAGTGTATCAAATTTTTTCACGGTTGTTGTTTTTGGAAATATTCAAAAAAAAAAATCATTTTATTACGTTTTCAGTAAATTTCACTGAAAATTATTAAATTGAGAAATTGGACTTTATTTAAATTGTTATCGTATTGCAGTACTGGTTGTCGTAAACACATGAAACATTTTAAAATTTAAAGAAAATATATTTTATAAAATTAAACAATCATTTTTATTATTGTTATTCAATCAATATTTTAAATTGCATTTGATTTGTCATTGAAAAATATCTTTAATTAAATTTAGCAGCGCTTAGTCTTGAGTATTAATGATTTGTGTTAAGTTATTCTGTAATTTTTTGTTATTGAATGCTACATTGCTTATTTTCAGCCATAATTTTGTTTTATGCAGTTTTGAAACAATTTGTTTTATTATTTATAAATAATTAAAATAGATTATTTTGATTATGTTTTTGAAAGCTTAAGAAAAAATCATTTTTGGTTAGAAGTTTTGAGTAAAAATTATTAATTGTTAAAGATGATAAACCAGTGCTTGCTCTACTAATAACAACAACAACAATAAGATGATGTTATCAGCATTTTTCAGTAAAATATTTTAATTCGTATACGTGTTAGCTATTTTCCAACATAAATATAGAAAATGCATATTCACACTTTTTTTACATTGTTTTCTTAAAACCAGAACTTAAATTAAAATTATATTTTCAGATTAAAATTTTAATAACAAAAACAGTATTTGCAAAATATTAACATTTTAAATTGAAACTGGATTAAAGAATTCTTTTAATAAATATTCTCAACTTTGTAAATTTATAATAACACGTCATAAAAACTACTTCAGTTGAGCGATCCATTTTCTGCTTAAACAGAATTAAAACTACTTTGAGAAGTAGATGTGAACAATTTTGACTGTCGAAATTAGCAAAAATTTCAATAGAAAAAGAAAAGCCAAAGCAAACTGATGCTTCCTTTTTTAGTGCTACCCTAGTTGAAAATTCCACGCTCCGTCACTGACACACATATATCTGTATATAAATAACATCTACAGAAATAGAAGTTTACATTTAAATGTAATTTCATTGAATAAATCTAAAAACCATATTTTGAATATAATTTCAAGGATCATAACGTTTTGAAAATGTTTAAATTTCTCTGAACATCATTTGGCTAACATCTAAAACTGTGAATACGAGTTAAAACTTCAACAAAATAAACAGGAGAACAGAAAAAACAACAAAAATAGAATTCTAATATTGAAATAGTAAAAAAAATTGTTAGAAACTTATAGGAAATAACAAAAAACAAAAAAAAAAAAGGAAAACACAAAATTGATTTTGAGATCTCCTGTTTTTGTTTTATTTCCGTTTGTTTTTTTTTTTTGTAAATCTTCTCAGATTCTGTAGAAAATGAATCAATCCGGACCATAAAAAAAATTATAAATTTTCATATTCTTTTAATGTAGCAAACTTAAATCGCATTAATCAAAATAAAAGGATTCTGTGGGAACAGTACCCTAACCAAATAAAAATTAATCAATCCAATATTGAAGATTTATTACAACTTCTCTCACATTTTATCATTAATATCAATACAACAAACAATATGGTGCTATTTAATATCAAATTTAAATTTAGTTAAAAATCAATTTTTTTAATTTGAAATTATAGACCTAAATAACAAACAATAATGCAGTATTTTTCCAATATTATTAACAATAATTTACTACAAAACATCTTAATTCAAAAAATCTGATGCTATACATCTATCGCTATTTTAAGCAAAAATACCTCATTTTCGGTTCACTTACCCTTAAGCATGACGCAGTAGCAAAATATGGCTTAAAAAACAGAGTCAGATTTATTCCTTCCAAAATAAAAAGTTTTACTTACAGAAAATATACAATTTATGATATTGATCTTCCGCGTTCCAAGGAGATAAACTACATCGGCTGCAGCCCTCCGCATATGACTAATAGGTATACGCTTAAATGAGAAAATAATCTGGAAACATTCGATATTACAGGAAATTAAAAATCGATACAGCTTTTGTACGACCCTAAATGGAATATAGCTCTTATATTATATGAGGGTTAGTCTCTAAATCCACAAAAAACAAAATCATAATGGCTTTTGTCACAAAAAACGATCATGTTATTGCTTTTACGCGTTTCATTTTATTATGTACGGCACTTTATGCAAAATTCTTGATTAGGAAAGATTTTAGAGTTGGATTCAAAATCAAAGTTTTTACATCAGAATATTTATATAATAATAGATAGCCGCTGTCAGATACAGCGAGGATAACTCCTTTATCCAGCATTAACTTGCCACAATTTTATTGATTTTTTTTTGTGGATTTGCTCACTAACCCATTATATGAACTGGCACTTCTATAGAAATGTGTTAACATAAATTTGAATATTCTATTTATTTTTGTAAATTGCACGGCTATAGGATTAATATTCTAGATGTTTTGCAGCATACTTTTGACATACTTGATATCAAAATAGGTTTTTTTTCTTTTGAACTTTTTATGTAGATATATTAAAATAATTGTGGGTTCTCACATAGATTAGTGTTGCACGTACAGTAGTTATAATAATGCAACAAGATAATGTTCGTTGCAGTTCAAATATACGAAGAAGCTGGAGAGATCATTGTATGAATAGAAGGGTAGAAAATTGACTAGTGAAGAAAAAATTAGAAAATTAACTTTAATCGTCTACCACTAAGACCTTCCCAAATATGGTATGAATGTTGGGAATTGTGATCCCAAAATGGATATAGATGATTAGATAAAGATTAAGAAAAAGAAAAAAACAAAATTTATACAAAAAAAAAAAACACAATTTTTGTCCCAATACTGGTGAACAACGTTCAGATATATATAAGGGTCCGAATACAAGCCAATATATAAAATTTTTATTCATTTTACGGCAACTGTAAAAAATTTAAAATTGGTTAAAAAAAGGAAATAAAATATTTTTCAAATTAGTCACTGGTTATTTACCTTCCGAAAAATCGGTTTTAAATAATGGAATTATTGAAAAATGTAAATGTAAATCTTTATTTTCCACATCAGTGGCTATCAGTGAAGTTTCGGAAAATCGAATGACTTTATTAATAAAAATTTAAAATGGAAATATTGCTATGATTAAGTATGGTACTGCAAGTTTATACTACAACCAACCGTCGAAAAACCCTTGACCAGGTCGAAGAACCCATAAAGCATTTTTTTGCTTCATCATGAATCGAACTTTATATCAACTCACTGGCACACAGTGCAATAGATCTGGTGATACGTAATATATTACGCAGAAACAGTTACAAGAAGCAATTCTGTTTTAATATAAGAAGACAAGGTTGATAAAATACGTGTTAATTATTATTAGATTATTATCTTTTTAACACGTCACTAAATTTTCTTTTTCCTTTAGAAATATTAACACAAAGTTGTAAAGCTGGATGCAACCAATAATAATCCCAATGCCAGCGATATATTCAATAGTTTTGTTCAGTTCATTTTTCGTACCATATTATATTTTTTTTTTTTTTAGTTCAGCCAAACATTAGGTTTTAAGCGAACATGAAATTACAAATTGAAGTAGTTGAGGATTATTATGGGGGAAGAAAAATGTCCTTTTGGTAATTTGTATGTGGATGTAATTTACTTTTGTAAATTGTATATGGATGTAGGATTCCAGCTACAATTCACTTAAATTTATCGCTTTAATACTCCTAGCTCATCCTCTGCCCATTGTCTTTACTACCCCTATTACTACTACTACTACTATTACTACTGCTACAACTATTACTAACAACTACAAATATTACTAACAACTACAACTATTACTACTGTGATTTACAGCTTCTAGTTGTGCGTTGATATCCCACATGGATGTAAATATTTGCATTGTGGAAACACTTCCGTCGGAATATGGTTCCCACCTTCGAGTAAATTTTACTCCAAACGAATTTGTACCAATTTTGCTATGTATAGGGGTGGGAACTTTATGACTCTCTTGTCGGTCGACAAAAATATTTAAGAGGTGGGCATTCAATTTTTTATGTTGTTTGAACAAGACGCTAAACCTATGATATATTTATCAAAGAGGAAAAGTCCTACGTCACAACGATGACTTTCAATTGGACGAGGAAAGAGGTCACATTAAGAGTTGTCAATAACATGAATTGTGCCGCTTTTTTTCTTTGTCAAGAAAATTAAATGTTGATCATGCACCAACCCATATAAGTGAATTTGTATTCCAAATAAGATTTTATTCAACATTTACAGATATTTAGTATGTCCTGGGTAGAAAAATACATTTTACAGCGATTCAAAAACCAACCTAAACATTTCACAGCATTTTTGGTATTGCCAAAGATATGGTCAATCCATATAATTTGCTTGCTTACCTGCATACCCAGGATAGTCAAAAGCGTTCAGTTCATTGAATACGTTCAACTTCCAATATTAAGATGGGATCAAATGAGGCAGTTGAAACTACAGCTGTGAATTTTAGAGCCGTTAAACTCAACTCTATTACTTTGTCGCCAGTCAAAAGTATTGTCCAAATCACGGTTGAGAGTGATAACCATCATGTTATGTTTTGTATCAGTAGTTGGAAGTGTAGTATGTGAATTCCGAAGAAATTCGAAAAATGCTACTAAAGTGCTATCATCTGTAGTATTATGAATACAATTGAAAATTGTTTGGAAAATGATTTTGATAATAATATCAAAAAGAGGAGTGGAGACAACTGATGCTTGTAGAATACCAGCCTTTATATGATATTTTGGTGTATTTAAATCGGTCAATTCAATCTTTGAAATTTTCAATCCATTTAATGAAAACAAAAGTCAAGCCTATAGCTTGACACTTATATAAAATATAGCTATGTCAACTCTATCAAAGGCTTTTGAAATATGCAGAGCCACAATCAGGATGGGATGTACTAATGTTAAGCTTCCTGTTCAGCAAGTCGTGGTTATTACAAACTTTTTTTTCTCTAGTGATTGAATTTTAGAGCCTGATAGGATAAAAAAATCAATATTAATCAATGATTATCTATATAAAAGCATCCTGCTGCATACTTTGTCGTATCAACATTGTAATTAACTAAATTCAATTAACTTCCTTTGCCTTGAAGAAAAAATAATTTCCGTAATAATAATTTTAGTTTTTCTTATGTTAATGACGTTTAAGTGAGACCTTCACTGACTATTCATAATCACAAAATGATTTCCTAATTTCATAACAGTATCCCAGTGATGACGAATTCATGAAAATTGGAAAAAAAATTGGAATAAAAATTAAATCAAAAATTTTTTCTTTAAAATAAAAATTCCTCCTCTCAATTAAATTTATATTGTCCACAATTTAATTTTTAACTGCACAAGTCAGTTAATTTTGTTTTTTTTTATTATTTTCAAACGCCCACAATGATAAAATTTTATTTAATTATTTAAAAAAAAAAATTTTCCAGCATCAAAGGAACAAAGGAAGTCTCTCTAAGTTTGCTTGATTTTTGATTAGCTATTTTTTTTGTTTGTTTTTTGAATAAATATCAATTGATCCTTAAAGAGAAATTCATTCAAGGGCACACAATATATAACAAATAGTATTTATTATATTAAACAGTATTATTATTTTAAATTATTTATTTAAATATTAAATTTTGTATTTTGTTAGAATACCAAAAGGATCTAAACTTCTTGGAAACTATATACAGTTACAATATTTTATTGTTGTTGTAGTGATTTACTTTAAATGCTATCGGAGTTCAGAAAGGAAATAATTTGATATACAAGCAAAATATTAAATAATAATAATATTACGAGAGTTTTTAAAAATGGCACGTGTTAACAATGATGTTAGTATCATTAAGATATCTCAATAACATTTCCGGTGATATTGAATTAAACTTTTTGTATATTAATAATAAGAAAAATAAATTATTTTATCTACAATTCTTATCTGAAAGTGTTTAAAAATGGATTCAATAAATGCAAATATATAACAAAATAATTGGGTCAGGCAAACTTATACGTGTTCGCCTGACCCGATTATTTTGTTAAATACTTACATTTATTGAATCCTACTACTCGCTGCTCCCTAAATTAATTAGAGGTTTTTATAAAAACTGGCAGAGTCCTGAATTTCAATGAGTTCAGAAAGAAAAATCTTAAATGGATTTTTCTTTTATGATATGGTGTGATGCAGGAAAGATGTAGGACAGTTTAGTAATTTTCATCATCTAAAGTCATTTAAGCTTGTTGGTATGTTTGCCATAACACAATTTGCCATATTAGAAATGAATTTAATGCGAATGAGATCGCATTACCACAAGTCCATTCTTTAGAACTTATTGTTATTAAAACTGACGTTTGCAACAATGTTCTTTATGTTGCACAGTTGTTATATCCCACCTAATTAAGCCTTTAATATTTACCTGGAATTATCTTTTATTATGGATTCTTTATCATCCCTACTCAACCGTACCCATGAAATTATTGTACCTATGCTATTGTACTTTAACCTATCCAATATAAAGTGTGGGAATTTCATGACGAAGAACATTTCTTAGTTTCAGAATACATTATCTCTGAATCGGAAATATCTTTAGTTGGTGGATTTAATGTTAAGGGTCTTCAACATGTATCGAAGAAAAACAACTTTTATTTATTTATTTATTTATTAATTTGTGCATACCCATAAGACGATAAGTTTTTACAATTGTATACAAAGTATATGCATAGAAATGGTTACTAACATTTTCAACAGCTACTTTCAAACAGCTTGATCTTACATTTTCGTCTGACTGGATTAATGTTATTGAAATTATTGAACAAAATTTTCCACTTGTTTCTATTGATAATTACCGTCCACCCTTAGGTTTGTCATACTGTTACAATTCCCCGACGAATAACACTGTATTCTCCACTTACAGGATCAATTTCTCTAAAACTAACTTTACAGCCCTTACTAATTACTTTGCGTTAACCAACTTTGAATATTTAATTAGTAATTTCATCATGGAATGGGCGATGAATGAATTTTATCGCATTATTGAAAATGGATTTAAATTATTCTTTCCATTACTAGCCCAAGTCCAATTTGTTTTAGGCTTGTTTTAAAAACTTTAACAAATATAACAAATAAATGTTGGAAGAAAATATCTGAAATATAAAAATAAAGAATCATACCTTGAATTTGTTAACCTTTTCAATTCTTACAAAGCTACATTAAATACCAAGTATAATGACTATCTTATCAATACTGGTTCACAACTTATATCTAATTCGAAATCATTCTGCAAATTTATCAATAATAATAAACAGAAATCGAATGAATATCCCAATTACATGACTTTTGAAGGCGCATTTAGTAATACTTCAGAAGCTATTACAGATCAGTTCAAAAAGAAAATTTTTAATGACTATATAGAAAATAAATTTGAAGTGGATTCATCTGAATTTTTACATCTACTAATTCTCCCACCAAGTCAGATTACATTAATAATTGTCTATCAAGCAAGTAAAGTAAAACGCTATTTATACAATATGAGTATCAATACTCATCCAGGCTCCGATAACATCCCGGAAATAATCTTTAAAACTGTTCTGAGTCACTTGCACGGCTTTTGTCAATTTCATTTAATATGTCTCTTCAATTAGGACTATTCCCTTTAATTTGTAAGATAGGCCTATGACTCATATAAAAATGGCCAAAAAACTTGTTCCAAATCAACATGTTTTTATGAAAAAAAGATCAAAGGTCACAAACTTAATCGAATCCTGCTCTACATTTCTAAACTCAATGGAGGACAGTCTTCAAACTGACGTGATTAATACGGATTTAAGCAAGGCATTTGATCTACTACCACATACTGTCATTTATTTAAGCTGCTAGGTTTCCCCAACTTCTTGTAAAATTTGATAAATTATTACTTGCCAAACAGATCTTATAATATACTCTTTAGATCAACCCTTTTAGTTACGTGCGTAGTTCTGGTTTTGCTGAGGGCAGTCATTCGGGCCAGCTAATCTTTATATTTTCCATAAACGATGTTTTTCATAATTTTTGCGGACGATATGAAAATTTTTAAAGAAATTCGAACAATTAATGACTCAGACCGCCTTCAAGAACCTAGTTCACGAACTAAATACATTCATGAACTGGCATATAGATGACACATGCTATGTCATTTCTTTCAGTCTCCGCCGCACCTTATTTATTGCTAGTTACACCTTTGATAACAAAGTCGTCAAACTTACTTACTTGCTTGCTGGGCGTTACAGACTTAAAGGTCCTGGGCCTGACGCAAAATTGTCCTCCACTGACTTCGGTGACGAGCGGAATCTCTCCAGATAGTGATTTGAAGTTTTTAGTCCATATAGAGCGTATAAAGACGTCTTACGTGTAACCCAATTAAAGGGTCTTAATTTAATTTGAGATAATAAGAACAATATAAAACCTTAAATGAAATTTGAATTTAGAATAAGAATTTATTGTAATATATTTGGGGTTGGTGAGTAAATCCACAAACCGAAATCCACAAAAAAAAATCCTTAAATTCTAAATCCATAACATTGTGGCAAATTAATCCTGGAAAAGGAAGATATCCTCGTTGTATCCAACAGCGGCTATGCATAAAAATTATTTATATAAATATTCTGTAAAAGGCGTGGAATTTTTATTTTGTATCCAACTCTAAAATCTCTCCTAACTCAGAATTTCGCATAAAGAGCCGTACATAATAAAGTGAAATGCGTAAAAGCAATAACTAGGACTAACCCATATATTTGATGTAAACATAAATAAATAAATAAATAAAATACAAATCCCCTCAAATGACTTTTGAAGAATTGGTAAAGATGACGAAGAAAGTGAAAATGTCATACATCTTCTGTGTATCTGACCTGATCAACATCACAAAAGGAAAGTCCAATTTAGGCCTTCTTTCTGGTACTGAAATTCAGAACCTTTAACGGTTTGTAAAAAGCCTAACACAAAAAATCTCTGTCCTATAAGGCTGTAGATGTGCCTACCTACCTACCTATTTCTATATTGTACTTTTGAACAAACATATTTGGAACGTATATCATATTAGGTACTCTTACTCTATAATATTAAATTTATCATTCCAATATTTTTATTTCCAAATTAAAGTACATATCAACACCATTTTAATATTATAATTCGTAACAACGTACGAATTACAATATTGTTATGGATATAAACAAAATATTATTAATAAAAGCTAAAAGAATTATTAGGGTCAGAAAATTAAATGAAATGAAATTAAATATTTTAAATGTAGGTTGTTAGCAAATAAAAACAATCTGTTGAATCGAGAAAAAAAAATTTACAATTACAAATATTTAAGATATGAAGCCACCATGGGTAACAGATTCTTATTTTAGTTATTAATATGTTCTTCAAGTTGTAATATATACATTGTATGGTTAATTAAAATCTATTTTTAATATAAAAAAAAACAAAGAGTGGTATTTTTATAAAAGTTTTAGTCCTTTTTTAAGTTAATTTGCAAAAATTATGAAACAATCTTTTTTAATGAAACATGATCCATTTTTTTGTATTTAGAAAAATGATAATTAAAAATATGAAGTCTACAAAAAATTTATTAAAAAATATTGTAATTATGATTCAACGTTCATTATACAAGTTAAAAAACTGAATTAAATGTATTAAAAATATCATAGGACTTTACTTAAAATAAAATTTACCTATAGAATAAGGTAATTCATATTGATTTATACCACCCTTCGACTTAATAATAGCTGGCATTGTATCAGGCATGGTTTATAATAATTTCTGACATTGTTTCATGAAATATAAACACATATTTTTTTAATTTTTTTTTGGTTAAAGCTCCGATTGTTGACAGTGTTAATCATTTGTTAATCAATGTTTTATGATTGGTCATAATGAATCGATAGAATTAAGATTTGAACTAGATGATGGCCTAGTCAAAACCATAATATTATTGTTTTCAATTCATTTTCTAGCAAGCTTACAGTACTTAAGTGCTAAAGGTAATTTGCTAACCCTTTGGCTGATAATAAAAAACTAAATAAAAAGTAAATTCATGTGTTGTTAAATTTATAATTAATGTTATTTAATTGTTTTCCCAAAATATTTATATAACATTTTTATCCATTCATAGTGCTATCAAAAAAAGGTTAAATTACCCACATCTTTTGAACATCCCCATAAAAAAAGCTGAATATTTTACTGTCCGTTTAAAACAACCTTTGTGGTACGAGTTTTCTTTTTTTATTACCTTTTTGTTACATTACCTGCACATCAGACATGGAATTTCGCTACGACCAAAATACAACTCGTATATCTATATTATAATACGCAATAGCACGATTAGTGAAGGCACACCTTTCGTGGTTTTTCGTGTGCTTCGTTTTTTTTTTCATTCAATCAATCGGTGATGATGCAGATCAATTTTTATTTTATCTATGTTATAATACACAAGAGCACGATTTTTTGAGGCACACTTTTCGTGTTTTTTCGTGTGTTTCGGTTTTTTTTTTTAATTAATCAATCAGTGATGATGCAGGTCGTGGCGATCAAAATCAATTTTTATTTTATGTGTATATTTTAGGTAAACAATTTTTATAAGATATTAGCTGGGTTGGTTAAAGCATCATTTTTTTTTTTTTATATTTATTTATTTATTTCGCCTTAATTATAATATGTCTTTTTTGTTTTACAGAGTTTAATATTAGTTAGAGCTTATACGATGTATTTACACCTATGATTCTTTTTATTTAGCATAATGGCGATACTTTTAGTTTTGTTTTTAATATTTAGTTTTAAGGAAAAAATGGCTAGAACAAAAGCCTTCTTAAATTTATTTTTATATAAAATTGACTTAAATTTAATCTATAACTCTAACTAAAATTATCCTAACTTAATCTATAATCGCTGCAATAAGCGGATTTTCTGAATATTGGAAACTTTCCAAAAAAGCGTGTAGCATTTTATCAATATGTTCGCATTTGTTCGCAATATGTTCGCAGTATTTACATTTGCTAATTCGTGTAGTTTTCTTGTAACAATTATATTTTCTTTAATTTTTTTCATTGAATTTAATAAAATACAGTTTTTTTTTTTGTAATATTTGAATTGATTTTTTATATATTTTCATGTAAATTTTCACTATAGTTTTGAGCCGGTATTAACACGAACCGAAGCCGAAGTGAAATCGGATATCGGGTAATAGCAATATCGCATAGCAACATCGGGTCAGATATCTCTGCCCCTAATATCCAATTAACAATTTCAGGGTCTCATATAGGAAAACTGTAATTGTCGGTATTATGCAACAATCATGAAACTGAAAATTTAAAGTTTTGAAAAAATTTAATTTGAAAATATGCTAAAATTTGCTCTAATATCATAAATTAGTTTGAAGACTTATCCTGTATTTGTTAACATAATTTTTGTATTAGTTTCAGAATGTTATTAAACTAATTTCCGTTTTTTATGAGTCTTAGCACTTTCGTGAGTGTTGCATAAATTTTTTCGTCCAACCAGAAAAGTTAGTTTTTTAAATCATCAATTTCGAGTTTTTTCTTTAAAACGGAAAAATTAATTCAGTAAACTAAACCACTTTTTTTAAATTAAAAAACAAAGGATTAACAATTTATTATTTAAAGAAAAGTAACATAAAATAAATAAAACTATTTTCAAGAGAAAACATAGTAAAAATTTTCAATATTATTGAAATAAATTCAAGATTTCATATAACTTTATTTATATACTTTATTAATTAAAGTAATGATAGTGCCTAACCATTATATTCAGATTCTTCAGTTTCACTTGGTTCGGGTACGCAATCTCTCTTACTGTTGGTTTTAACATGTTTATAAGAATTATGATGAATTTTTGGTATTGTTAAATATTTACCATTTTCACTAAATCTTCGTATTTTTTAATACATATTGGCAGACAAACTTTATTATACTACTTACTACTATTGTATATTATTTAACAAATAATTCGAAGCCAAATTTTTAAAATCCCAAAAATCATCAAACGTAAAATTTTTAACATTGAATGGATATTTCTTGATAATCTAATTATTTAGACCGATCCTTTTTTAGTATTTGGCTTCAATTTTCGAATGAATCGAATTGCATTCAAAAACTTTTTGTTGAATGATCTGCAAAGTTGGATGGTCTTCTAATAATTCAAGACACATTATTGCAAAGCTGAAAATTTTCTGCTGCCCTCCATAGCTGTTAGACATCATTCGAACTGTTGATATGGATGCTTTAGATGAAATAAATTCATGAATACAAGACGAAATTTCGTATGCTCCAATTTTTCCGTGTACATTCGTCCCATAAATAACAAACTACATCCTGGTTACCGAGAATATAAACAGTTAAATTATGAACCGAAAGTTTTCTGAAATAGAAAATTTCTCCAACTGATCCTTTTGGGGTTTTAGGTTTTTAAGACTATAGTAGTAACGTCATGAAGAGCTATTTGTTTGTCATCATCACACTCCATTCGTGCCATTTCTTTTTTACTAATGTGTTCTCTTTCGTTATCATTTACAGATCTATAGGCTAAAAATCTTTTACACTGATTTCTTTTAGATTTACAGAATCCTATATTGTAGGATTCTGATTGCTTAGCAAGACTTATTTGCCTCATTTTTCTCTTACTACATTCGGTAACATACACAATTTTAATATTTAGATTAATTTTAATGCAATTGTTTGCTAGAATTCCGACAATCATGGCTTTCAACTGTTGGAAAAGATATGATGTGATCCCTAAATTCTAGTAACTGTTGCATGTGGCTCACCCAATTTATTATGCTGATGTTATGTTTCCCTCTTTCCATTACAAGTCCATTACGAAACACCATTAGAATAAGATCGAACGAAACAAGCAAAAAATTCTTAGAAAACAAATATTTGTGTTTGTTCTATTTAAATGAAACAAACGCGAAAGTGTTAGTTTCGTCTAAATTGTAGTTATATTTTAATAAAATATTTTTGCAATAAAAACGAAAGTTAAGTTTCGCGTTTGTTGCATATAAATTATGTAGCTTTTTAAGATTTTGATTGATTCGTGAAAAAAGAATCGTAATGAGTCAACGAAGTTCGTAGATTTGGCATACTATAAATTAGACATTTTCGCATTTTTCTGCAATTATAATTTAAAACCTTAAAGAACGCAGTTTCGGGACTGTTATATAATACCGACTAATGTCTCTAACTTTTATGTTCCTGTATTTTTAATGTGAAAGTAAATGTACTAAGCAGATGCAGATTCTGCTTAGAAGAGGAGGACTCCTGCTCCCATATTCTAATTATTTGCGACATTTTAGCTCACAAAATATATAAATATTTCCAGGAATACAAATTGATTGAATCTGAAATTGACATCAAAACAATAATAGTGTTTATCAAGGAGATAGACCTACACTTCTGAGGTAAACAGGGAAGTACAATAGATTTTAGGAGGTCGCGGTCACATAGAACTCCCCCATTAAAAAAAAATATGTACTAATGAATGCAAGCAAAAAATATTTTTTTTTTCAGATTGAAGAAAATCATCAAAAAAGTCATCATTTATCGTTCTATTTTCCGGGCGGGAACGAAGTGAAGGACTGTGTCGACTTTGACGCACTAAAAACTACTATCCTTTAGTTTATATTAAAACTAATCTTTTAGACTAACCATTAATACAGTTTTAGCTCTATTACTTCAGATATCTTTGATCAATAAAAATCCCATTAGAAATTATTGAGAGATAAAAGATTTTTTCCTAACACAGTTCAAACGGTTTTGTCCGTTTAACACTTTCAGACCCACATTAAGCGATTGTGCGATATGATAAAATGTGTTACTGTAATAATTGATAATTCAATTTAAAACTCAAAAGCATCAATCCAGGTCTTGTTTAGTTGTATAAAAAAAGTAAAAAATTATTAGGTGTACCAGTTTGGTACGTATTAAATTTTTTGTGTGAAAAACAATCTGAAACAATGAAATTTTAGTTTGGGTCTGAAAGGGTTAAGACGTCTAACAAAGTTTTGACTGTCAGCTAAGCGTAAAACTTCCGTATTCCGTATTTTTTTGATTTCGTCTTTTATGATAGGGGTCTTAAGATCTCTATGAATGTCATAATTGCGAACATACCAGGGAGCATTGACAATGTTTCACAACACTTTGTTTTGGAACGTTTGTAGTTTGAATATGAAGTTGTTTAGCACAACGTCATATTTGAATACCGTATGTCCAGACTGGCTGTAATATTTGATTGTAAATCAAAACTTTGTTATATGTTGAAAACTACAGCTGGTTGTATTTCAGATCTAACTCTTGTTTTTTTTTTTCTTAACATCTTCTTTCCATCTGAGCTTTGCATCAAGTGTCATACCAGGATATTTTGCTGAATTTCGATATGGTATGACGACATTGTTTATTGTCATTGCTATGGACTTTATTGTTTTGTTTGTAAAATTAACATGTGTGGATTTTGATTCATTTAATTTAATTCTCCACCTTTTGCACCATAAGGAGATTTTGTTGTTAACTTGTTGGAATTTATTTGTTGCTTCGTTTATATTATTTCCAATCCCCAATACTGCAGTATCATCTGCAAAAGTTGCCATCGTTGCATTTTCTAGTTCCGGGATATTACTGGTGTAGAGTAAATATAGGATGGGACCCAGAGCGCTCCCTTGTGGTACTCCTGCATGTATATTGCTTAGCATAGAGTAATGTTAATACGAAATACTCTATTTGCTAAATAAGATGCTATTACCTCGACTACCTAGGTTTTGAGTAGAATACGGTGCAGCTTGAAAATAATATCAAAATAATAATAAAAAAATAATAACAAATTTTAAAAGCAGTTTTAGATATTCTAATGTCATCAACGTGAATCCTTCTACACTTGTGAGGATAATGTGAAATTTAAGTAATTAATCTTCGTTCACAATTTTGATTTCATTTTTGAATTTAATCATCTCATATTATCTATTACCTTATACATGCACTGACAACTATGTTATTCCATTTTTATTTTTTAATTTCAAAGTTTTATTAACTAATATGTTTTCTTATTAATTAAGTGTTAGACTTCTATTAATAATAATTTATTAAAAAAGAGTTTCAGAATTTCTGAATTTTCTTTAAATTAGTTTTTGTTAAACAAGATATTTTTACTACGCATTATTACTACGTTATATAATTTTTCATATAAATTTATAATATCTATACATTTAATAGTTGACACAATACATATGATTAAAAAAGTTATCATATTCATTTAAATTATATCGTACGAATAGCTATCGTGTTTCTAAGTTAAATAAATCTAGTTAGCTCATCACAAGTTCTTCTACTTTTATTGGAAATCATGATTATAGGTGTCCGAAAATGTATGCACTGTCGAATGTGCCGTTTACAACCCTTCTTATTTCCAAACAAAATACTGCGACTATGCTTCTTATATCCACTATCAGTTAAAAAGGTTATGGGATTACGCTGCGTAGCACTGTAGGTAGAGCACCTGCCTTTCAACCGAACGATCCTAGGTTGGGTTTCGGTCGAAGCAAAAAAAAATGCTTTATGAACTTTTCTACCTGGTCCAGTACCGCTTGTCATTGGTATAAAATAAACGACAAAAAATTATTTAGAGTATAATCTGGTATGGCTATTCTATTTAAAAAGGCTTAGTTCACTTGTATTTATAGAACATAATGGATTTTCTGAATTAATTTTGTGTAACAAAAATGACTTGGCGTTGCACGTGGTGGTACACAACACCTTGCAAATATCTATATTAAAACTGGTTAAAAAAAATTCTGTAATTCTAGTGTATGATTAATCAATCTTTACCCCGAATAATAACTAATAAATAAATGTATTGAAATCCTACAAAGTTTGCCTGCCACAAACAAATAATGTTCATTCCAAGAATTATGAAAATTTATTACGAAAACATTTAGTTTTGCTAAAATAGAAATTTTAATTATAGCAAAATTATTCTATTCCGATTAAATTCTTCTTATTTAATTAATTCTTAAAATGCGTAACTTTTCTGGAGGGTTCGTAAACGTACTAAATTAATATAAAACAAAAGAGTTCGAATTCATTGGAAGAATATATAAGTCTATAAAGAGTCTCAGAGAACTTGTATGTATATATAAAATACTGAATTGATTATTATGAAAACAAAATTAAACAAAGAAATTTTGGGAAATATTTTTGAAATCACAATAATAGAAAATGAGTAAAGGTTTTTTAAATTACTATATTGCCAATAAATATAAATAAAAAATAAAATTCTAAGATAATTGAAATTAAAAATAAATTTAAATTAAATAACAATACATTACAGTAAAAATAAAATATATTGACAATCCTTGTGAAATTAATACCACCAAGATGATCCATAAATAGTCTAGCATGTGTTATTAATTATTGATTATCTACCTTCATTTATGTTGTATACGTCTTCTTGAAATTCTGGCAAAATCTAAGAAAGTTGGATGCAATACATTCAAATAATACCAAAAATTAATCAAAATTAATCTTTGAAGTTATACCAGACCAAAAGGGCAATAATATAAAACTATATATAGAACTAGGGGCCCCTGTTGAGTAATTATATTTCAAGTTGAAGTCAAATTTAAAGTTTTTAAAAAAACAGTAATTTACGTACTGACATAGACTTCGCACGATATTACAGAAACCACTTGTGTTTAATAAAAAGTTTTGTGGTTAGTAAGTTTTATTTAGGACACATAAATACACGTCCCTCATACACTGCTTCGTTTCCGATATATTCCCTATAGTAAGTGGCATTTAGTGGATAAAATTACTAAAAATGAAAAGTTTTGTCATTAAAGAGGTATATATATATATATATACCTACATAATACATAATTTTAATAAAAACTATATTATTACTACAAATATCCAAAATTTAGAGACAGTTACTTAAAAAGATAAAAATGAAGAATTCAAGTGATTTGTTTTTTTGTTGTTCTTATATTTTTTATTTTAGATGAATTTGTTTTTTTGTTTTTTTTTTTTTTTGGCATATGTACATAGATTCATTTGCAAGTGTATAATGTAAATTATAATAACTGATTTGTTTGATTTTGTTTATTATTTTAATAAGTTCTTACATATGCAGAATGTATTTGCTGAATAATAAAATCATATGAGTACAAAATTTTCAACTGTGTGCGCATTTTTATTTTATATACAATCTTATATATTATATATATTAGAAGTTCATTACGGAGTAGGAGAATCGAAATAAAATAAAAAGGTGTCTACTGCGCAGGACCTTAAATGCTTGTCAATTATAATTATAGATTTTATAGCTTTATTAAGGACCCAAACTATAGGCTTAGTTTTATAAGCTTTTTATAGCTAATATTAAAAGACCCAAACAAATTCTATTCAGCTCCCGTACTAATACATACAGGTTCCTAGTATAAGAGTTACTGGCCGATTGCAAACCAACTTGATCGCAGCTGAAATAAAGTGCACGGACACAAACTCTTGAACAATTTAATTTGCATGTGCTTAGCTTTTGCTATTATACAAGACTTCGGACTTTAAAGTATTCTTCAGAAAAATATTAGGCCCCCATAAAACCGATGGTACATATAGAATATAGAGTGGTCTTTCCATTTACACTTAGACAAAACTGATTGTAGTGTTAAAGTTTTCAATGACCAGCCGTAGGATGGCAAGCAGCAAGTAGGAAGACCACGAGTAAGTTGGGGTAAAAATGTCAGTGTTGGTATCTGAAAATTGGGTTAGGATCTTCAATGAGCTAATGATGACGACTAGCTAATGTAGCGTCACGGAAAAGAAGAATTTAATTTAATTTATTCATCTCCATTCATCTACATGAATGTGCAGGCAAGACGCAGGACCCTTTTCCTTGCGGATTTGGGGCATAGTACAATTAATGTTAAAATTTGATGATATTCCCATACACAAAAACTTAGAAAATTATAAAAATAAAATAATAATTCAATGATTATGTGATAAGACATAAAAAATAATCAAAAACATAAAGCAAGTTTAAAAAAGAAGTGTGACAACACAATAAAAATTATAAAGCACATATATGTAATGGACGTTTTCAGTTTGTTGTTGTCTGTTTCTGTTAAATGTCGTACCATAGTCCATGTAAAGTTATCCTGTATCTTACCATGCGTATATCTCGTTCGTTCGTTCGTTAGTGTTATTTTGTTGTAATTTGTAAATATTGGCAAAATAGTAGTACATGTATTGACAGTGGCTCGTTATATTGTCTGCATGTCGGTATAGGGGTATTATCTGGAAGGCACCGATGTATTGATTTGTACAATTCAAACCGATCTATGTGAGTTTTACCTCTAGTTGTCTTGTTTTTGTTATGTTTTTGATCGTTAAGTTTGCTTCTTGTTTACTTTCTCTGTTAAAATTTTATATGTCAAGGTTTGCTTATCCGTTAGTTAGTGGTGTGAATGTTAGTAATGGTCTTTTAGTTGCTAATTTAGCTTCTCCATCTGCTAGTTCATTTGCCTCTATCCCTGCATGTCCTGGTAACCAATATTATTTTTATGTTCCGTCTGTTTGTTCTTATTTTATTACTGATTGTAGTTATTATGTGTTCTGTATTGTCTATATTTTGTATTGCTCATACTGTACTAAAGCTGTCCGTGTATATGATTATTTGTCCGTATTGTATTGTTTTGTAAAGTTCTGTTAGTTCAGCGATATATATGGATCAGGCTTGGTGCATAATTTACCATTTTCAGGGTAATTTTTTTTGTCATTATTGTGATGCCTACTTGATGTTCGTCTTTTGATGCACCTGTGAAATACGCGTTGCGTTGGGGTGTCCTACTTGTTTAATTTGTTCGTCCATTTTGTTGTATTGTATTGTTCGTTTGGTGTTCTGTCATTAGAATGATTTGCAAGTTTGTCTATTATGTTGTTATTCCAGTTGTTCCGGGTTGGTTTTATTGATTTTTAGTTGATTATATTTGTGAAGTATATTTGTGTTTTAGTGCTATTATTAGTCTTTTATTTAGTGCCGGGCTATTGTAATTTTGAGTTTTATTCTTGCATTGTACTGTTTGTTTTGTGTAGGGGATGTTTCGGGTTGAAATTTCCCTTGCAAATCATCCATGTCGTTAGTATGTTTCGTCTTCCTGTTACCGTCGGAAAGCTTGCCTCGGTTGGTAGTCCGTCAATTCGCGTCTGTTTGGAAAAGACTACTATACAACAACTGATATTTGGCAGCTATAATTTTTAATTGTACAAACGCTATATAGCTAATATAGTTATGGCAGTTTAACCTTAGCCAATTAGCTCGCTTTAAAACATTATTATATTATACCATTACATCTTTCGAAGAAGGTTGTAGAGAATAACGGCAGCGAAATATCAAAGGTAGAAGTATGTTTAGTTGGATAATGGAACGTAGGAAAGCGAAAAAATTTAATATATAAGTATATATGTACATATATATATATATATTTTTTATATCTCTTACGGTATTCTATTTAAATCATCATATTATAGGCCTTAACAATTTGCTAAATTAAAAATTGAAAACTTAATTTAAAAAATAAAACATAGAATAAAAGTCAACTACAATTTGGTGTTCTATTTTGAAATCACTCGATTTCATTCAACCAAAAAAAAAAATTATATAAAATAAAAAAAGTTAAAATTTACAACACTTGAAACTGGGAAAGAAAATAAACTATTAACGACTAAAAATGTTAATAGCTTTCAATACACCAACAACGTTCTGCCTGTTACAAATCTTATGTAGATTAAACATACAAATTTCATTTCAAATATATTCTCCTTCACATCTATTTAAATTATTGTTATACTACTCGTATATTTTTAATATTTTCCGTTGTAATCTGAAATTATTACAGTTATTACATTTGATTAGAAACCATTATGATTTCTATACGAATAACTTTCACTATTAAGAATAACGAATACAAACGATTCTAAATTGGAAATTGTGAATACGAGTTATAGCTTTGTTTACAACCATCACCAAACACAATACCATTGATAGGCGATGCTAAGGCAAAAAAAAAAAAAATAAACAGAACTAACAAAAAAAAAAAATACAATTTTTCAGTCTATTAAATGAATTGAAAATAACGGTCTGATGCGAATCAAAGTGAAACAGAAATTAAAAACAAAATATTCAACTCATCAATATTCACGAAAATTAAATGGAACAAAAATTTATAAAAAAAAAAAATGAATTAATTTCGAATTTCATTTCTCAATCTGTTATTAAAAGATTGTGTTATGAGCTCAATTTCCCTATTCAAAACACGTCTTAACATTTACTTTTTACGAAAACCATTTTTTTTCTCTAATATAGGAATATTTTTATTCGATTTTTTTCGCACTCGACGTCTTCCACTATATGTGTACGCATATATTTGATTTTAGTTTAATTTTATACAATTTAGCTATTAATGTGTATGTGCGTAGGATCCTATTAAAATTGAAAGTTTTTTGTAGAGCCTAAAATTAATTTCCATCTTGATTTTTGTTGTTTTTAAAAATGTTATATTTATGATGTTATAAATTTGATCGCTGATCGAATTGCCATTAAATTTAAATTATTTTGCTGATCAATAAAATGATTGTTAGTGCTACTTTTCTTAATAGTCTTGTTGAATAAATTAAACCATACAAAAAATTTAATCAACTCAATCAACAGGGGAAGGGGGTTTTATTGCCAAACATTATTTTATAGCGATTTCAGTCTGGGTTCGTCAAGTTGATTGATTTTCACGAATTTTTTCATAACGGACATTTTGGACGATTCGATTTTCAGACATACGTTACAAATTTTCCGCCCATCGTAATCTATTATATTTTATTATTTTAATAGGTTCTAGCTTACATTATCTATACACAAAGTTAAATTTTTTTGCTGATCAAAATAATGATAGAATATTAAAAGAAACTAGCGCAAATGTACAATGACAGTGATGGTACTGAATACGAAAAATTTTCTAGTCTGAACATTTAGTACAATTAATTATTTCATTCTTCAACCGTTTTTTTTTTTTTCGGTAATCTTACCCGTTATGCAACTTTCTATTGAACACAGGATAATGATACACACAGATTTTAGAGTTGGGGTTGGGGGTTTTTGAATTTAGGGAGTGTCTGGCTAATGACGGAGAAGAAGAAAAAGCTAACTTAACATAATATAAGGCGGTTTTTAAGTTGTTTACAATTACCGCTTAAGTTTTTTCGCCATTACACATAACAGACTTTCTCCGATTACACTAATCTATCAGTAATAATAGTAGATCGATGTATATATTCGGATATTTGTACATTTTCTATCTGTAATGAAACTTAATTCAAATAAACTAGATATATAAAGAATAACGGTATTTAACTAAACGGTAATATTTCTTTTAATTTGATAATCTATTTTGAAAATTTTTCTTTTTATTTTTCTTGTATTCATTACCATCATCATCACGCCATTGTACATTTTCGATAGTATTTGATATTTTATATTTTATATTCTATCATAATTCTTATCAGCATAAAAATTTAAGATTGTGTATAGATAATCTCATTTTATTTAATGAATACCGTTTGTTTTTTATCATAATCGAAATTTGTCTTTATAGTTATAAATCACATACAACTTCCTATCAATCTTGAATAAATAATAAAAAAAAAAAAAATTAAAATTGATTTATAGATTTCAAAATAGTTAAACTAAAGTCACGAATTACTATGACGTCAAAATTAAATTAACAAAAGTTATGTGACAAAATTTGTTATTACAGTAAATAAGCAAAAATAAACAAATCAGGACCACAAGATAACCTATGAACTATATAAAATGTGTTTGTTACATTATTTTTTTTTTATTATTGTTATTCAAAAATTTATATTCCATCGAATCACAAATTTTGATTTTGTAATAATGTAAAATGATTTCAATGCAATTTTGATAGTTTTCATGTAGAAAATTAATTTCGAATAAAAAAAAATAATAATAATAATGTATGTAATTGTACAGTTCACAACCAAATTATTTGGTATATCTAACAATTTATACTAATTTAAAATTTTTCAGATAGGTATAGTTGTGATATAATTTCTTTCTTATACCCTCTACATTCCGAATAGTGGTAACATTTTGATCTCCTTAATCTGTATTTATTTTGTAGTCATATGAAAGACTTAATCTGTGACTAACAATATCATTCATCATCATATTCTGCGTTCATGCAGGTGCTAAAATAGCAATGCTAAGCTAAATTGACATTTGGGGCAACGACATGAATACGATATTTTTTTTGGCACTACTAGATAGAATAGCAACACAAATTTAGCTGGCTGAGCTAATATAGTCCGGTATAAATGCCGAAATTGCTACAGATGTCAAAATAAACGTCTAAGACAAAATAATTTTTTGAAAACAAACAAAATTTATAAAAGAAAGTAAGTATATTGTTAAGAGTTTGTATACTATTTTATTATTTAATTTATCACCCATATTCTGTTAGACCTATCTCGCGAGATCGCGTGAAAATATCCCGGAAGAGATAGTTTTGTATTCTGTTAGACACCACAGACGCGATAACAAATTACCACGACGGCAAATGTCAAAACAGTCTCGTGAGTAATTTCTGTTAGACCTTAAAACACGATAGCCATTTTTTATCTCGTAAAAAATTTTTAACAATAGAGTATCTCGCCAAAGTATTTTGTGTTTTTTATCAAAAAATTTAATTAAATAAATAAATTGAATAGATAAAATAGTTAAGTAAAGATTAATAAACAATTTTTCATTATTATTAAAATTGTGTTTTTGTTTTGAAAAAAAAAAACAATCTTTACTATTAATGTTTAACTACTGTTTATGTACTAAACTAAAAAATATTTAAAGCATAAATATATTTATATTAATTTTTTATTTAAAAAATATTTTAAAACTAAACTCCACTAATAATTTCCAAAAATTTTATAAACCATATTTTGTTTATATACCAATAATTTTTTTTGACAGTAAAAAATGATCAGTACTACCAACAAATAAAATGTTTTATCGCGCCGCTTATAGTATCTAACAGAAATGCATATTCAGGGAGACGAGACGAGATAATATTTTTCTTCTCGTCAACGATGGGTCGAAGAGAATATGGGTCTATATAAAATTTAATAGAATAAAAATGGAGAAAATGATGTGATGTTAATTCTGTCAGTATAGTAGATCATTTTCATCGAAACATTGTATGCTTTCGTTTAAATAAAGTTGATCTGTATGCATTTTATTAATGAACGCTTCTCTAATAATATTATTTTCCGAACGTTGTGATAAAATTATTCAACATTTCTTCAATATGCCGTACGCCTGTTCTACTTTTGCCTATTCTCATGAGCCTGTGCTAAATTTTATGATGCCTAATTTAACATCGGCATGAACGCAACAATAGATATCTAAATGTACTGTTGTACTAAAACCATATTCAATTATATAAAAGGCTAAGCTAAAAGTCAACAAACCTATACTTTGAATATTTATCTTGTATCATTAGTCTCAATATTTGTTGTTCGGAGTCTGTTGGGTTGATCTGTTGAGCTGGGACATTCTAACATATATAAAGGGAAAGAAGATAGTGGGAAAAGAAAAATAAGGTGCTGCATATTAAGAAAAGGGGCTGATATTGGTCTCATTTCAGCAGATATACGGATAAAAGAGAATTGCTACAATATTGAAATGGGCCAGAACTCAAGGCAAGTAAATTCACTTAAAACGGACCGGAGCTCAAGATAAGTAAACTCACTTATACTGGCATAAGTTTAGGTCATGGAAAACTTTCAGTGAATCAGAAGTTGTTAAAGTGAAAACTAGGAAATCGCTTCAGGTTAATAGAAGGATGATTAGAACGATGGACGAGGTATATTGATAAGTTACTGTTTGCTTAATAAGCACTCAATATGTGACTGACAGTATTCTTTCACAATAGCCACGAAGACAATCATATTCTTTGCAACTGCGTAAGTCTGGCGAAAGTTAGGTGCCGATTATTAAGAGGGTATATGTTAAAAGATTGCAAATGTTGCTTTTCAAGACCCCAAAGATTTGGTATAGATACGGGTTTGCTCGGAGAATGGGATACATTTTGCCTTTTATTATAAAATATCTCTATGACACAAAAAACTGCACTAATATCTTGACTATTGCTTTGCCTGTCCACAATTTTCAAATAACATGATTTAAGAGCTACAACTTCATAACAGATATAATCAGATCCAGAGTTGTAAATAATCGAACTAAATTGCGCCGCTTACGTTTTGAGTGTATATCGTTGCTCAAATTACTAGCGGGCGCAAAATGTTAATTGATTTTTCTGTGTGTTTTGTTTGAACAAAAATATAAGTTGTATACAGTTTTGTTAATAACAACACGTTTATAAGATTCAAACAACATAATAAAAAATTAACTTCGTGAATAGTTAATCAATGTGTTGTCTTATAGATAGGTACATATATAAGTAATTGTAATATGATAAATATGATAATGCAATATTATAGGTTCAATATTTATTTTAATTTTAGCTAATTTTATTTGTAGCAAATATATAATAATTTTGTTTTATAAACTGTTTGTGACAAGCAGTATTATAAATAAATAAATAAATAAATAAATAAATAGATTTTATAACATAATTAATTAATTAATTTACTTTGGAGCTGCTATACGCAATTAAAATTTTCTGAATAAATTATTTTTCAATTATTTTTACTCATATTACAGTGCCCAATAGTTTGATTAAAGACTGTATATTGCCTAAATATTTAATTTTGATTTTAATATACGATTACAGAAATTCTAATTGAGGATTTGATAAAATATATCTGAATTTGCAAATCTTTGCAAATTTTTATACATTGGATGATATTTGAGGGTTTCAAAAGCTCTCCAAATTTATTTTGTTTCTCTGCTTCTTGAATAAAATAATAACAAAACAGTTAATGATAAGTTTTATGATTTTGCATAATTGAAGACCAAAATAAAACCAAATAAAAAAAAACAACACTGTTCTTAAAGTTTTATGATGATAGAATTTCGAGATTTTGGAAATTACATAATATATAAAATCTTTTTATATATGACATAAAATTATATGATCCCATTTGAAATGATTTATGATTTTTTTCTAATGTAGATTAATTTTCAATAGGAAATAATTTTGAATTTGAAATTTTATTTATTTCAGTTCTTATGTTGAATAATTTGAATAAATTACAAAATTTTAGAGATAATTTAGATGATAATTGAAGAAAATATTTGAAAAAATTCATAGATCAGAATAATTTGAATAAAGTGTAATTAAATATTTTTATGAAGAGTCAGACTTAACAAGTCAGTCAAATTTTATCAATTTGATTGACATTTTTCTTTTAAATTGGTCGCTTAAAGTTAAAATTGGTCTTAGTTGACCGATCATCAATCACTTTGAAATAAATGTTGGTGCTTCTCAAGAATCAGGTGTTGCACAAACCCAAACAATTGCTAATATTGATTGACAATTTGGTCAAAAAATCACCTTTAAGCGATCAGTTATAATAGAAATATATATCCTATCAGATTCATAAAAACTCTCAAACTAAATATATCGCTATAACAATCACAAGATATATTTTGGCCCGTAACCATATCATATCGTACCGTACATTAAATAAACAATAATAAAAGAAAAAAAAATGCCGGAATAGCTAATTGGAGCTTGCAAAACAAAATTGGACATAATACTTTAAAAACTCAAAGCTATATTATTAATTTCTAGAAAATTATATTTTTTGATGTAAGTCTGGCGGTGTCTAGACGGTCAATGAACACTGTCAGTTTTCACTGAAATCCATAAACTTTTGTTGTTTGAAATGAATAAAAAAAAATTAAAATGCTTTTAAATTGTCGTCAGTTTTTCGATTTCAATGGTTCCGAGTTTCATAGCCAACGTTTCTAATCTTAATGTCAAAATATACAACATAACCATAAACACAGAAAAAAGCGTATTAGAGAAGCAGCATTTGAATTTTACCTTTGGCATTTAATATGGCATTTAATAAACATATATTATATATTCTATCTTAAAACGAGCCAAACAAATAAAAAATGCTGCAATTTCCAAATATTTTTTTTATTACTGTTTAAGTTTCACTTCCACTTGTGACACAAATGACAATTCTCAGTTTTCACCATCTGTAAATTTTTTCATTAAAAACTGGATGTGCAGACACGTCTCAGTTTTAACTGACAGTGAAAACTGACTGAATAAAGGTGGATTTTCAATTGAACAATATTTAAAATCTTAAAAATTTTATTGGCTCTAAAAAGGGACATAGCTTATTGAATTTTTTGGTAAGAACAAAATAGACCGCTGCAAAGAATTCTCTAAATTTCTATTTAGGAAAACAACAACTCAACCGTCAAAACCATCTGTAGAAAAAAATTTATTTTTATATACATTACTCAAAAAATTGCTAAAAACAGTGTTGCCGACATAAAGAAACTATCCCCGATATTTTAAAAATATACTTTACAAACTATAATATCCCAAATTGTTTGAAAATATCCCCAATTTTTGTGAAAATATTCCCGATAAATGATATTTTCTGTTCTTGTCGTACGCATTGAGCTCTTATATAAAATAATGTCATATCATGTTATCTCCCTTCTTAGAGCCGATAATTTTTTTAAGATTTTAAATATTGGTCAATGAAAATCCAGCTTAACTAATCGTCTATCGCCTTTCGTTGTAGAAATATAAACACTAAATAGCGACTGAGACCATAAAGATATAATAGGTACTCATTATCGAAAAATCATCTGGAATTATTTTAATATTCGATATTTCAAAAATTGTGATATGGCAAATGTTTGGGTTTTCTTATTCGATTTAAATTTTTCACACTTTGACCGCTTGAAAATCTATAAAATCTTCATACGATGTAAGAGTTTAGTCCAACTCCTATAAATATGGTCTAGTACCTCTTGTAGTGCTTTAAAATATTATTGGATACAATTCGAAAATAGACGGGTTATTATTGATTTTTAATGACCCAAGTATCGTCATCTTGTTCGTCTTAAAAATCACTTATTGTTCTTCTCTTGAACATCGTCATTATTATTTGCTCTTCTTTAGCTTGCAATGTTACTTATTTATTTATTTTATTGGGCGATGTAGGGGTCAAAATAAATTTTTATTTTATGTACGTATTTTGGAGTAATAATTTTAATCGGTTATTAGCTCATTTGGTTAAGGCGTCGTGTTAATATTATAGGGTTTGTGAGCACGCTTCTCCTTTGATTAAAACTATTTTTTTTTTGTTATATTATTTTTTAGTTCTGTTTTATAAATACCTACCTCATACATGTTAGATTTTTTTAAAGTATAAAAAAAAGAAAATATCTATAAAATAAGATTAGTTGTCTAACAATACAACGATAACGAAGTGGAATTAGAATCAGTAGCCATCATCTATTGGATCTACAGGGTGAGTATTTCAACTTCTTTGGCAATATTTTTCCATTTTGCTCTATCGTGCCTTCCGGCCTTCATCCGTTAACTTCAATCTTTCGATAGCTGCCTCGTTTTCATTCAGCCATCTTGATTTTTGCCTACCTCTTGCTCTGGTATTGTGCGGTACTGCGTCTAATATATTCTTTTTGGCTTGAATTAGAATCAATGAAACATTTCAATTACTTGTGAGCAAATGGTACATTTATGACGAAGATTAAGAACATTTTTTAAAACACAATGTATATCTATTTCTCTTATTATGTAATTCTATAAAACCTATTTAGGCTTCCCAGAGTACCACTGAAAAATGTCTTGAACATAATTACTAAATCAGGCAATCTCAGGGAGTTAAAAGCTGTATTTGGTATATTAAGGGTAATAGTAATAAGCCCATTTGCAATTGTGGTCATTTGGGGCTAGATTGCTATCCCTAAACTCTGTATGAGTATTCTGTTAAGCTACTTTTTGAGCAAGAATTTAAATATCTTCAGATTAAATATTTGGTAATTCGAAAAAAAATTTTGATCAAATGCAGTTCATGTACATCTTGAAAGCTTGTAGCAGACCCGAATAGTTCAAAATGTTTCTGAAAACTTCAAATGGTCGAAGTTGTGAGATCAACCGCATTTCTTATTTCAAATATCTACTACACTAATATATTTAATTAAATATCTATATCGTTACATATTATCATCAACATTTCATATACCTTTTCAAACCCATTTTCAATTTATCTATTCGCGATTTAATAATTTAATTCAATGCAATATTTTCCAAAACATTTTAAAGTAAACGATAATAATTTGATATAGTAGGTAATAATAAGTATATGTGAAACAGATATCAATATAAAATTCAATATGATAATTTCATATTTTATTAAAATACAAAAAAAAAAAATAATATTATTCTACAAGCACTAACATCCTGCCTCACATAATATCGTAATCATAATTTTCGTAATAATGATACTTTTAATAGGATATAATTTCAAATCGTTAGAATTATAGAATACACATATAGAAAAAAAAAATAATTTAAATTACATGATAGAAAATTCATGCAACATATTATAATATCTAAAAATATATTTTGTAGCAGATTTAAATTTCAACTTTGTATTAAAATTACCTTCGTATTAACAATAAATTATCACTTTACAACTAAAATAAAAACAGATAAAATAAAAACAAATGCGATACAGGTAACTTGTGTTACCGACAACAACCATATATGGCTTCATCCACCGTCTCAGTTTTTTGGAAACAAATATTTATACTTAACTAGTTTATGCTCAATATAGGAGCGGATTGCAATTATATACAAAGTTTGTTTGCACGCTTTATTTCTGCAGAAGCTACCAGATGACAAGAAGCAGAAGAACCAACTGATCCAGAAAAAAAAATATTGTTAAATAAATTATTTGGAAACGTATTGATTCGGAAAAATATTGTTAAAAATCAGGAACGTTTACCATTGTTATTAACAAGGCTTTCGATCTTCGTTTACGATGATATTGGTTATAAAAATACATTTTAATAGTTTCTACTCTCTTTTCCCACGCCACAAATAAAAAATTTTTTATATTTACCTTCTGTTATTTTCCGTCCATTACTAACTAAACTAAAATTAAAATTAAAATTAAAATTAAAATTAAAATTAAAATTAAAATTAAAATTAAAATTAAAATTAAAATTAAAATTAAAATTAAAATTAAAATTAAAATTAAAATTAAAATTAAAATTAAAATTAAAATTAAAATTAAAATTAAAATTAAAATTAAAATTAAAATTAAAATTAAAATTAAAATTAAAATTAAAATTAAAATTAAAATTAAAATTAAAATTAAAATCAAAATTAAAATTAAAATTAAAATTAAAATTAAAATTAATATTAATATTAAAATTAAAATTAAAATTAAAATTAAAATTAAAATTAAAATTAAAATTAAAATTAAAATTAAAATTAAAATTAAAATTAAAATTAATATTAAAATTAAAAATTAAACATGTTTCGACAACGTTGTCATCTTCAGTAAACAGTGGACAACTTATTATAATTAGTTTAATTTATATAAAAATTAAGATTATATTTCTAAACTAATTTGGGAAGACGGTAAAAATTACCCAAAATTAGTTTAGACTTATAAGCGTAATAAAAACTTGAGCGCTTCAAATTATTTATTTCGAATATGTTGTCTATTCTATTTGACATATTTAGCATTCTTTTTTCTGGACTCATTGACTGATCCAAAATGAAAACTGCTGCCAGAAATATCTTCATGAACTACACCTCATTATAACAAATATACCGTTATATTCATTACTTCATAAACATTAGTTTGAACGATTGAATGATACAACAATAGACTTTTTTGATCTAAGTGTGTTGGTATCTACTCTATTACAACTTCTACCTACATATCTGCATAGTTTGTTTTGGTAGATAAATTATTTTTAAGGAACGATTAATGATGAGGTTAATATTGAATATTGTCGCTTTTAGATGTTTGTTAGGGGATTCTGAGGGAGATATTATATCGGCGTATGACCTAATGACCCAAAGATAGTTGAAATTGCAAGCTTTCCAAAAATATATATCTTTAGTGGCGCATCTTATCCTTTAAGGACAAAAAGGACATTTGAAAATATTCTTGTTGTTTTGATGTTTTTTTATAAAAACCGTTATATCTGTTAATCCATTAAATGTATATATATATTCAGTTATGCATTCTAGAAAGATAACTGTTTGGAGCGTACTTTAAAATTTATTTGATGACGATATGTGCTGCCGTTATGAAGATATTGTAGTTCAAAATAAATTTTGGAAAAAAAAATTAATCTTTATTTCCTTTCTTGAAAACCCGAATACCTCAAGATTTTACCATAAAAACCTTCCAATGTTTGTATACTGTTAAAAAGGTATATTTTTTTTTTTGACTTTATGTCTTCAGAAGATTGTTATTATAGAAAAAGGGTAAAAAAAACATTTTGTTTAAATATAAATGATTATACCTTCTTGGCTATTCGGCGTAGACATAAAGTATGTATGTATGAGTTATAGAAAAAAAATATACCTTTTCAACAGTATACAAAGAGGGGAGGATTTTATAGTAAAATTTTGAGGTATTTGGTTTTTCGAGAAAGAAAATAAAGATTGTTTTTCCCGCCAAATTTTCTACTTTGAACTACAATATCTCCATAACGGCAGCAACAATCGTCATCAAATAAATGTTAAAATATGCTCCAAGCCATTATCTTTCTAGAATATATAATTGAATATATATATATATATATATATATATCTAATGAATCAACAGATATAACGGTTTTTATACAAAAACTTCAGAACAACCAGGATACTTTCGAATTTTCTTTACGTCCTTAAAGGATAAAATGCGCCACTAAAGATATATATTTTTGGAAAGCGACCAATTCCAGCTATCTTTGGGATATGGTCATTAGGCCCTACGCCGATACAACATCTCCCTCAAAAGAGCCAACTTTTTGATCAAATTGTCTTAAATAGCATCTAATCTTGATGTTATGTTTATCCTATTATTGCACCCAAATAAAATAATGTGAAAAAAACAGCAAAAAAATCGGCACTTGTCAACCAGTTATATCTTAAATAAATATAGGCAAATTTTAGTAAGTCTAAGAACAGCTTCTACTGGTAACATACTTTATAATAAAAAGGTAAAATAAATTTCATAAATCACTTGGAAACGTACGAGGTAATAATGTGGAAAGAACGATGCATAAGTATTAAACTTTTTAAATAAATTTTGGTTTTTGTGAATGTTTGAATATCCTTTTAAACAGGATATGTATAAGGTACAACAAAAAAACAAAATAAAATGATTAAATGAAATGAAGGAATATGAACTTGTTTTTTTCAGGTTTTTTATATGTGATTTTGTATGTTTTATTATCTTCTATACTGTCACTAGTTGTATACGGTTTGCGCTGCTGAACCAGTTACAGTTGACATTTTAAAAAGGATAGCAAGGCGTATTTGTTTAATTTTGGAAAGAGCACTTGAATACATGGACTATTTCAGTTATGGACTACTTTTGATTTTTTAAATAGCTGGTGCTAAAGAGTTGTAATTCAGATGAATTTGTCAACGCTTTAAAAAACTGTAATAGAATTATTTATTTACAAGTTTTCAAAGATAGCTTTATGGAGGAAATACTCATGTTATAGTTTTCCTGTTGTTTTCAGAATTCTAAAAAAACTGTAGTGCAGGGAAAAGCTCTACTAACTCTATTAAGCTACTCATTAAGATATGAAGACTTTTCGAAATATTCCTAATGAATGCCGAACCTTGTATTTTAAAGCAGCACCGTTTTAAATACAAATTTGTTCATTTTTAAAGAGATTATTTTTCAATTATAAACAACTGTGCAAAATTTGATAATTATAATCAGCAATTATTATCTATATTCTTTGAGACCAAATGCCATTCAAACCACAATAATAAATTAAGGCTCAATTAAAAAAAATTGATATGGACAAAAACAAAGTTCATTATATAAAAAATAAAGTTTGTATCCCAAGGAGCATTTTTCAAATAAAAATTCAGTAATATAACGGGCCATGAACTATTTACAAATATAATTTATTTACATTTTGTTTATTTGAATATTGATTGAGTAGGTATCTGCATAAAATTTAATATACATAAATACACAAACACACAAAAATGTAAGTTTGAAAAATTAAGATTGCTAGACCCCCAATCAATGTTTGTTAAAATGTTTGTAAAATTTTTTTAGCTTTCGTTTTATTATAAAAAGCCCTTAGCCCGATAATTGTGTAAAATCTTAAGTCCACAAATGAAAGATATACAGTATAGAATAGATAATATTTATACAATTTATTAATATTCATATTAATATCAGCATTTATACAATTTATATTATTGCCTATTATTGAAAACGACGTTCATAATTAGTATGATGAAACACTGATTGGACGAACAAAATCGGGCACAATTGTTAATTTTAGTATATTCAAATATAAACGACGATACGATACTTGTGTAATAAAGAGCCCATCCGCAAACCCACGTCCATTTTTTAAAGTTCCATTTTTTGGTGAATAAAGTTGAGTCTGTTATTATAAGGGGGAAGACCAAAAGGGTCTGACCAAGGAAGAAGACGTAAAGTATATCTTAATTAATCCTTTTGAATTGACTCAATTCGAATGCTATGAATTTCATAATAAGGTAACCATACCTTACTGGCATATTCAAGCTGAGGCCACGTATATAAGGATTTCAAAATGTATGGGTCGTTGAATTCTTTGGACCATCGTTTTATCCTAACATTGAGCTAGCTTTATTAATGATGTTATTATAGTGAAATTTGAAAGTAATGTTTGCATCGAAAGTAACTCCCAAGTCTTTGATAGACTTGACTTTTTCTAAGACTTGCTCATTAAGTAAATAGGTATATGAGAGGCAGTTAATTCGACTATGGTATAACTCATTGAGGAGTATTTGTTTATATTTAACTGACTTATTAGTTTTGCACCGTAAAAAAAAGTTATCTAGTTCTTCTAAGGGTTGAGTCTTGTAGAGATGTAACTTTTTTTGAAGATTTTCATGTCACCAGGATAAATTTTAACTTGACTGTTTTTAATTACCGAAATTATATCATTTATAGAAATTACAAATAAAACTGGACCCCTGAATTGGCTTCAAACGATGATGATAAGGCTGTTCTAAACTGCACAATGTAACTTCGATTTGTCAGATAAGATTCAACCCAACTGACGAAAAAGAAGGGAAATTACAAGTACAAATATTATTTCAGATATACAACAATTTTTCCAATTGAAAACTTGACCTGTGGGAAAACTTTCCAAACTAGTTATTGAACTGACAACTACACAATAAAATCGCTTAAAAAAGATATTGCAGTACCGTTAATAAAATCTAAATATCCAATAATTATAAAAGGATTAATAGAAAATTATTTTAAAGTATACCACAGTTATGTTTTCATTCACTTATAATTTCAAATATTTAATCTAGATAATATATATCTAAAATATAATATACATATAAATATTTCAATAAATTATGATTTCACTCATATCTAAATAAATTTTTCTATTTACATTGATCCTAAATTTTTTTTCTTTTTTTTTTTATAAAAAGATTAATTTTCCATTTGAATTACAAATAAAACGATTTCAAATTGAAATCAGTATTCTCAGAGTGTTTTTTTTTTTTAAAAAAAAAAAAAAAAATCTTATGATTTGATCTACTAAAATATAAAACCATTTATATAAAATAATATGAATCTCTAGCTATTGAAATAAAAGAGCTCATTCAACGAAAATGTCATTCTCAGTTTATTATCATAAAAAAATAATAATGAAAAATAAAAAAACGAAATTTGTTTAAATTAGAATTTTTTTTTTTTTTTTATTTAATTTTCCAAGATGGATTTTTCTCCCTTATTCTAAAAAAAAAAACTATATCTAATAGTTTGTGAAATATTATTTTTTTTTGTTATTTTCAACTTTATTCAGATATCTAGTCAAATTGTAAGATATAATAAAATTATGTATAATTTTTTCTGAAACAATGATATTATTTTTATTTTGTATCTTTTAGTTTTTTTGGTTTTTTCTTTGCCCTTAATCTCATGACTGAATACTGAAGCAGTGATGCATAGGAATTGATACGATGAACTATTACAAAAAAAAAAAAATACCCGTATATTCAAGAAATGCAACAAATATTATAATCGGTCCATTATGGTTTTTTTTTTTTTTTTGTATTATGGAAATTAAAGTTTAAGAAAAAATATTTTCTTGATTTAGAGATAGATTTTTAAATTAAGATATGGAAATTGTTGAAATCAACCAAGTTGAAAAATTTGATTTATATCAAAATCATCCGGTTTTAAAATTAAAATAAAAAAAAATATATCTGGCTTGGATTATATTTCGTTGTATTTTTGCCAACAAACTACATTTTATATAACGGAATTACCTTTTTGTTTTTTTTTTTGCGTGGATTGGTGGGAATCTTCATAGACACAATGAGCCCCCGTAGCTTCCATTGTGTGCCAGATTTTTACTGACTAAACCACACCCCTCCTATTAATACTAGTCCAACGGACTAACCATTAATTTATTGCTATTTTAATTTTCTTAAAGAAAAAGTTTACGAAATTCTATCGTATTAAATCTAGTGGCTTAGTTCTTTTAAGCCTTCTGACATCATTTTGATTATCTAGCAGTTGAGTGGCCTCAACGTTAACATGTCCCTCCAGACGAGCTATATGCTTTGTTGCATATCTTTTTATTTCATTTTCTATGCAAGGAATTTTTAGATCTCTGTGCAAATCACTGTTGCGAACATACCAGGGGGCATTTACCATGTTGCGCAAGACTTTATTTTGGAATTTTTGTATACAAAGTACATGTGTTTGTTTGGCACATCCCCATATTTGTATGCCGTACAACCATATCGCTTTGATTATCTGATCTGAATATAACAAAATCTTGTTATGTATAGGTAATTTAGAATTACGACCTAAGAGCCAGTACATTTCTCTATACTTATTTTCAAGCTCAATTTTTTTCTTTTTAACGTGCTCTTTCCATCTAAGTTTGACATCTAATGTCATTCCTAGGTATTTAGCATTGTTTTCTTGGGGTATATTGACCCCATTCAGATTTACCAATGGTGGTTGATTTTCTAATTTTTTATTTGTAAAATTTACATGTACTGATTTTAACTCATTGAGTTTAATTTTCCATTTGTTTGTCCAGAGGTATAGCTTATCGCTTGCTCTTTGCAATTTAATAGCAAGTAGCCTCGTCAATATTTGATCCTACTGCTATCAACGCAGTATCGTCAGCGAATGTAGCTACAGTTATATTTTCCATTTCTGGTAAATCATTGGTGTAGAGCAAATACAGTATGGGACCCAGAATACTACCTTGAGGCACACCCGTTTTAATTTCTCTAATAGTAGAATACTCTTTGTCTTGTTTTATTCTGAATAGTCTGTTTTCTAGATATGATGAGAGTATATCTACGTATTGTTTAGGTAACATATTGTTTAGTTTATTTATTAAGCCTCGATGCCATACTTTATCAAAAGCTTGGGCTACATCTAGAAATATGGTAGAGTATACTTTCTTTTCCTCTAAAGCTTTTTCTATTATGTCTGTTATTCTATGAATTTGATCGATTGTCGAGTGCTTAGATCTAAAGCCAAATTGATAATTTGGAATCAGATTACTATTCTCTATGATCGGTCTCATTCGAATCAATAATAGTTTTTCAAATAATTTTGATACTATTAGTAGTAGTAATGATATTGGGCTGTAGGATTTGACTTCATTTATGGGCTTATCTGGCTTTGGTATCATAATTATCTCTGCTATTTTCCACATATTCGGCACATACCTTATTCTTATAGCAGCGTTTATAATGCGTGTTAGCATTGTTATAGCTTTTTTCGGAAGTTCTTTCAGTACTTCCGATGTAATTAGATCAAAACCTGGAGCTTTTTTATCTCTGAGTTTTTTAATTTGTTCAACTATTTCACTCTCTGAAAATGGTGATATAACATTTTCTTGCCAATTATTATTTTCTTCAGTGAGATCATCCGAATCTGTCTCGTCTGGACAAAAAATTTCTTCAAGATGATCTGCGAATGTTTCAGCTTTATTTTTATTATCTCTCGCCCATTCACCGCTTTTCATTCTGATTGGCGGGATTTGAGAGATCGAAGTTTTTGTACTCTTTGTTGCTTTCCACAACGAGTAGTTATTTGCTCTTTTAGCTGATAAATTTTTTATATATTTTTCAAAATTTTCATTTTTAAGATCTTTAATTTTTCTTTTAAGATTCTGAGTTAACCTATTTAGCACAGTTTTGTCTGCCGGATCACGCGACTGTTGCCATCTGCGTCTAGCTCTTCTTTTTATTTTTATCATATTTAATATTTCTCTAGGGTAGTTGAATCCTACCGATTTATATTCACAATTTTTTGTATTATTCCATCCAGCATTTTGAATAATTTTAATAAAATTTTCTACTTCAGAATCTATATCACATTTGGATCTTAGTTTTGTTTTTATGTTTATTTTGTTTTCTATTTCTTGTTTAAAGCTAGCCCAGTCAGTTGTCTTGTTCGTTAGCAGAGGTTTCGACTGTTTCTTAATAACCTTTTCATATAGATTTAGTATGACTGCAGAGTGATCTGAGTCCAAGTCATGGTTATCTTCTAGCTTAATATAATTGGGTGAAATTTTTTTTGTTATATAAAAATCAAGCAGATCAGGAGTTTTATTTCTATCAGTTGGCCAATAGGTAGGCTTACCGGTAGATTGGTAAATGCAGCCTTTTTAATATAACGGAATTACCTACTATTTTAATGTAGATTTGATGCTATAAGATTGTACATTTTAGCATGTTGATTCAAAAAGCAAGAAGTAATAAAATCCATATATATACCTATAACGCAATTCAATCTAACTATTTTGCTTGTTAATTTCAGAGTATAAATTCATAAACAAAATAAAGAAATTAATTAAATATTTCGACTGTAAAGCTGTCTAAAAATATATATTAACAAAAACAAGCATATTAGAATTTTTACTGCAATGTGTAGTATGTTCCATAACGTAATAAATACAACATAATCAACTCTAAGACTGTTATATTCTGTTAATTTCTGCATAGTTAAAGCGTTATGTATTAGTAGCGTTATATAAAGTATTAAGCATTTTGAAATTATTTACATTGCATATTATATTTTGTAATGGAGCATACTATTCACTGAGAGAAAAACGCAAATGTAATTTTAACATTAAACAATGTAAATTTTCATTTGAAACTCTTATTTTACAGTTTTTGTAGTTAAAATAATATTATTCAATGTTAAGTTGACATTTCCATTTTAAAATAATTCATGCACATGTTAATTTTACTATCATTCCATTTATTTTAACATTGTTTTAAATATTTTGTTGATTCAACTGTAATTTACATTTAATTAATTAGTCATTGATGTATATTGCTACATTGTGAGATTGTGAAATTGTATTTGCGGAATAGCTATAGTTACGGAAATGTAAAATCAAATACAAAAACTTTTGAAAATACATTGAAAAAACTTTAGTCCAACATGTATTAGAATGTGATAAATACAATGAATTATTCTTTTTAGATGTGTTCAAAGATGTTTTAAATGTTAATTTTACAGTACTATCAAAAAATGTTAATTCTACATTACTACGATATAATTAAACAAGGTAATATACATTTCGTAGTATATTCATTGATACATTGTAAAATATACATTGTTTGTATGAACTTTTATATCGTTCTCAATAAAATTTTGTATTTCGTTGGATCCTACAGTATCAAATTTCAATACAAATTTCGTGGTGTTCGCGTCAATAGTTAATTTGTAACAAAAATAGTAAATTGTGACAAAATAAAACTTGATTTTAAAATAACGAAAAAAAATTCAAAAATAAAGTTTTATTATAAAATAAAAATAAAATAAAATTTAATTTAAAAAAAAAAAAAAACAAATTTATAAACAGTTAAAATTTGCAGAATCGATTTTCAATTTTTTGTTTTTAATCTTAAAGGTAGATTTAGTGTAGAATAAAATGGCAGAAAGTAGCCAAAACACTCATATTGTATTAAATTATACGGATAACACTATAAATAGCTATATAGATATAGGAAACATTTATATAATTTTTTTTTTATAAAAATGGCATATCGAATTTATTGAATGAAACTATTTGGTTATTTAATATTAAAACATATTAATTGAAAATAATAAAAATAATATTTTAAAGAAACATTATAATTTATTGTTTTTATTCAAATATATTAAAACCAATGCAATTTCATTCAAGAATTATTATATTGATTAGGTGAACAATACTCTACTCGTTATAATGGAGGGAATTTCAGTAAAATTGGAATTTTTGAACTAAATTATACTGTAAAATTTTCGTTTTATTTAAAGAAAGAAATAATTTTGCATTTGTAAGTTAAATTTATTGCTTTCCTAAAAAATGTAAATCGGAAAAAGAATTCTAAAAGAATGTACTCAAAAGGTTTGATTCTGGATATACGCCTTTTTTGACACGGGCGTAAAATAAAATTAACAAATTTACACAGTATGAATATGGTGGGCCGATGTTAATCTAACAATTTATTAAAATATGTTGAATGTTATTTCAGCTCTGTTATATTATCTTTTTATAAAAGTAAAGTTATCCGTTTTTCTTTGTAAAAATAACATTTTTAAATATAATTCAACCATTACAATAATTTGTAAAATTCAATTGAACCCTAGATATATTTAGCGATTTTTTTGGTAGAATGAAAACTTCATCAATTTAGATTTAAAAACAAAAATTTGTTAAAACTACATTTTTAATCGACTGGCATAAATTTACATTGTATGGTAATAAATTTACAAAAAACGTTAACAAAGCCAAATCTAGTTTAAAAATTGTTAAAACTACATATTGTTTCTTAACAATTTAAATTGAAATTTCACTGTGTGTAGATTGTAGTTAAAAATCTAATCCTGCATTTTTAGGCCTTTGCGGATAGCGAAAAGGTTTAACGAGGTAAATAATTCAGTGAAAGATATATGAACAATCTAATAAAACTAAGGAAGTGTGTCTAATAAGTTGACTGATTCTAATTGTGACATGTTTTCATATAACATAAATCAGCCATTGAAATAAAATTGTCTATCTTAAAATTTTCTGGGATCGTGTCTCTGAATTTGGCAACTTGAAATGTTTCTAATTGATGACAATTGATGATGTTTCTATTTGATTAAATTTAATCTTTTATTAGGCACACACCATTATTATTTTTGGTTGCAAATCTTCTATATTAATACGCTTAAACGTCTGTTAAACTTTTCACAAAGCCTTTACAACACAAAGCTTTTTTCAACTAGATTAGACAACATTATTAGAACTATTACGAATTACGATAGTGTGCAAAATTGAATTTAAAGACATAAACCACAAAACAATAAAACCAAATAAAACCAAAAACAAATTAAAATTAACCTAAAAACAATTCACCTATTGGGCAATAGCATTGATTATATCTGATTATATGAATTAATTTAAAAAAAAAAAAACAAAGTAGCAAAGACAAGAACCGAATTATCAGAATATAATTATAAAAATAGCTTTGTTAAAATATTACGATATTACAGTAAAAAAACTTACCGGTAAAACAAATAGTAAATTTAGAAAATATATTCACCCAGACCATGTTCACAAATTCCAATAATTGAAATTTATATATTTTATTAACAAATAATTTATTTATTTATTTCAATCTACTGGGTAGTCCCTTACAGATTTTGCTTATAAAATATTTAAAACTAAAATAAAATATAACTAGAAATAGAAAACAAAAATTGTAAGTATAAAAATAATTTCAAATATAAAATAACATTAATAATAAGATGCATTAACAATTTCAAGTTAAAAATAACATTAATTCAAGAAAAGAAGTTAAAAAAAAAGAAAAATTCAGATTTAAGTAATAAATAAATATTAATAGTAATCGCAATAGTAATTATAAAGGTATGCAGTACATTGAAATGATAATAGAGAATAATTTTAATAAATTTGTAGAATAAAATTATAATTAATTAAAATTAGAAGAATTATTGTAATGTATCAAAAAATGTGATGATTTTTCTCCTAAAAACGAATCTACTGTAGTTGAAGTCAATTACTGAAAAACTGTTATTAAATAAGCGCTGAGAGTTTGCAATAGGTTCGGAAAAACCATAGTTCGTTCTATGATTTTGAAGATATAAAAATCTTTGGCTTCTGAAATCGCGCACTGGAGCATAGATATTATAAAAGCGAAGAATAGATGAACATTTTATTCTGCCAGATAAAATATCATAGGAAAACATCACGGATGCAGCATTTCGCCTAGCCTCAAGAGTAGCTTAAGTAGAAAGCTTAATAAGTTGACATTTAGAAGTAAAAGTATAATAAAATAATAATAAAAGTATAAATTCAAATGCGCAGTAGCATTGAGTAAATATAATATTGTACATGGAGAATCATAAACCGAAATTTACGATCTGCTAAGAACACGAAAACCAAAATATGTATGACATTATTATCAAGTTCCAATTCAATACACGGCAAATTTAATAAACATAAAAATTAAAAACACTTTAAAAAGAAAAATCACAGACTACCCTTACCTACATCAGAGACCCTAACGGGATAACAATATAACAATAAAAACTGAAGAATAAGAGAAAAAACATAATTATTGGCTTTACCACTAACTATAATATATAGTCATAAGGCGTCATATGATGTCATATGATACTTCGTTAAATGGCCTATATGATTCGATATGACTTAACAAAGTCATAACCAATCATAACCTTCACTATAATGGTCATAACTAATCATATCAAAACGTCAAAACCAAAATTTAAAAGAAGTGAAAAAAATATAAATTCTAAATAAATGTTTTTGTTTTTTTATTTTGAATTTTGAAATAGTTAGGGCTATTATGATAATTAAAAAAAACACAAAAAACGTGTCTATGGCTATTTTAATGTGTTTTTAATGTGGGTGTGGTATGTATTTATTTTAAATGCATTTAATTTCATATCTATACTGCCAGCGACATCTCTGTTCAACATATTTTGTTGAAATGTACGTCTATATTAATAGTCTCTGTTAGGAAGGGTTTAGACATCATATTTTGTTCCATGAAAGTTTTGTTTTACTTATTTCTATTACAATTACATCAAATTTTATTTCAAACATTTTAATTACATATCTCAAATATAAACAAATATAGTTGCAAAGTATACTATATTTCTTCATGCAAAATCCACTTTCTAAACTTGCAAAATACGAAGATACGAATATGCGTTACGAGTTCTAATAATAAATACTTATAAACAAATATAAATATACTGTGTAATTTCAGAAAATGTGTGAAATATAAATATTTAAATAGTAAATCAATTATTCAAGTATTATTTGTATTGATAAATAATAATAATATTTAATTTACATTTTTTGTATTTTCTAATGTCTATCTTTCAATATATTGGCATAACACAATTAGAAGTTTATAAATACCTTTTCTCGCAAAATTCACTTTTTCAACTTGCGAAATACAAAAATGCGTGGCGAGCACTATTATTTAAAAAAAAACAATTAAGGATATTCTATAACAAAGTCGGATGTCAAACTTTAATGAACATCATTTATACGTTATAAACAAAATTCAAAAACGTATAAACGCAGCCTTATATAAAAGTTTTCTTCAAAACTATTAGCAGTCAAAATTATTTTAGAATAAATAAATAAATACCGAAATAAAAATTATTACATAATAAATAAGTTAAATTGAAAAACTTAAAACTATAATTGTAAAACATTGATTTTTTTTTAAGAAAATAAAGAAAATAAATAAATAAAATAAATTGTTTCATTTATAATGCTAATGCTAGACCGGCGAATGTTACGCCGGGAATAGCTAGTCGTTTTTTAATTCTATAAAAGAAATATCCAATTGATGTGAAGGGAATCAGAATAAGACGAATTAGGCTTTATTTAGGTACACACGCTTAGTATTAAATAGACGAACACAGGGAAACTTAATAAAATTACATACTTTTGAAATTGAATAGAATGGAAACAATTCTTAAAAACAAAATTAGTTTTCTTCAGCGGTTTGCTGAAAAAGTGTTTCATTATCGCGTAAAATTTTAAAATCAAAACTGTAGTCAATTTATTCGATATCGAAATCGTAATCATGAATTATCCAATATTAAGGAAAGTAAAAATGAAAATAAAAATAAAAATATTATTTACTTTATTATTTAAAATATGACCGACCATTTTTTTCTCTGGTGTATCAGAAATATTCCGAAATTAGTAAAAAATTGTTGAAGACATTGTAATCAGGTTTTTCTTTAAACATTTTTCGAAAAGAGTAGCACAATTCATCAAGTTAAACTATACAAAATGCTCTATGTTTATTCTCCCCTTCACCAAAATGATCAGAAAAACCATAATATCTAAATTGAACCATTAAATACTTACGATACATACTAATTCAAGTCAACATTCACAAGTCATATCAATTCAAAGTGTCTTTAAGTGGATGGTACAAACTATAAGCCTTTTTGCAGGAAAGAAATACTTTCTTGGCTATCGCATGCACTCATTATATATCTGTTTGATTATTATATTCAACTAAAGTGAATAACTCGCACGATTAATAGTAATTGTTGCACAAAATAGTTCCCTGCTATTATTGTTATTTTGTAAGCGTATAGGTAGATAGGTAGGTAGAAGTGGCTATTGTGCCTTTTTGATACCACGACTCGAGTGACGTATTTCGTGGTGTCGGTTTCCAGAGCTACCCTGTGAGATTGAGAAGGTTGATCGGATCTCATATTTTGCTTGCCGCGATAAAACCTATATTGCTGGCGAAAACTTCAAAGCTGCAAAGGAAGTATTGAAGAGTTTCTGCCTCATTCTAATCCTTTCAACTGCGACAGTGGGGCAGCGTGGCTTCCTATTGGCCAATGACCTGTACTGATGGCTACTACTCTTGCTATATCAGTACGGGACCTGGTTAAAAGTTGTTTGGTTTTATTGATATTATACGCGGGCCATGTTTTCCTCGAGGTCGCACAGGTATTTAGTCTATGCCATCTTTCATTCCTTCTGGCCCGAAAGTATGAAATGAGGAGTCCTTGAGTCTCATTGGACAGTGAATGTCTTCCTCAAGGGGACTGCCGAGATTGGAACCTTGCCTTGCCAGTTCACCGGCTCTCTCATTTCCATCTATGTTACTGTGACGAGGAACCCATAGTATAGAGATCGAGAACCGGTTATCTACCAACTTAGAACAACTTAGAACAGATAATGTCCGTCACAAAAGCTCTGATAGCGGCTTGACTATCCGTGAAAATGGTGACTTTTATTTTGGTCGTACGAAGTTGATTAAGGGTTTTAAGCGCTTCCCTAATTGCAAGCAGCTCTGTTTGAAAGACACTAGCGTATTTATAAGCGTACACAAATTTTGTTATTCCTAATTCCTATGTAATTTAAGAAGAAAAAAAACCCAAACACCGAAGTATATGGTGTACCTACTGTATTTCTGTAGTGCTCCTCCTTATTCCATAATGCATTTCACAAATTTAAAACAGTACAAATGCTTCTCATTTAACGATTTGATTTAGGACGACTTACTTACATCCCGATCAATAAAATAGCGTGGAAACGGTGTGTAAGTAAATGCTCACAATTTCATAATTAAATTTTTATAGAAATCTGTAGCCGGAAAATTAAATTAGAACAGGGTGAGGTGAAAATCATCAGTAGTTGAATTACACATTCTAATAACCTTTATGAAGCAAGTTTTTCCACATATTTTCAATTGTACTATCTTGTATTTAGAGGTTATTACAATACATTGTAGTGTAAGGTGTATGATAATATGAAATTTAGACGTTAAGCAGTTGGAGTCATTCTAACTCTCAAAGGTAATAATTAATATAGTGATATAACTTTTTATTTGGTATTCCCTTATCATCCATTCATCTTTGGCATACTTCTTAATTAATCACTTATACAAAATGCGAGATTAAAATGTTATTAGTTTAAGTCATCATCATCATCTGTTGGTTCTACAGCTCGGGGTGAGCCTTAACCTCGTCCAAAACTTTCCTCCATTCTGCTCTATCTTGTGCAACTGTCCTCCATCCGTTAACTCCAATCTTGCGACAGTTGCACTCGACTTCGTCCAGCCATCGTGATCTTGGTCTACCTCTTGCTCTTGTATTGTACCGTACTGCGTCTAATATTCTTTTTGGTCAGATCTTAGTCTTTGTGCCTTAATAAATTTAACAATATTGTGTCCTTCAATTAGTGCTTCTAGCTCCCCATTTGATCTGATTTGGTATTCACCATGGTTATTTATTTGGGACCAATTATTTTTCTCAGTATTTTTCTTTCGAATATTTTCAATTTATTTTCGTCACTAATTATCATGGTCCATGCTTCGCATCCGTATGCTACAACCAGTTGCATTATGGTCTTGTACATTCTTAATTTAATTGTCCTGGTTAAAATTTTTTACCTGAAAAGCCCTTTGTGTGCGTAGAAACATTTTTGTGCTACTTGAATTCTATCATTAATTGTCAGATGCATGTCATTTTTATTATTTATTCATACACCTAGATATATAAAACTATTTACTCCTTCAAAGTTATAATCATTTATTAGTAATTATTTAAAAAACCTTGAGCTATAATAACTTTCATTTCCAACAATATCTACTTCACTACTTGAAATTATGAGCTGGAATTGATATCAAATTGAATCCACAATCAAATCTACTGTTACCAGACCAGAATATTAACATACGAATTTCAACCCTAAGATTAAATAACATAGCATGTTTATAATTTCTATAATAAATAAAATTTGAATAAAGGTGTTAATTTAAAAAAAAAAAATTATTTTTGCGTTGAATAACGACTTTTGATGAATGGTGGTAGAATTATTCTATTTGAATTCATCCGTCATCCGTCATCACAATGTGATATTGAAAAATATCACAAAAGAGAATTTGAAAAATTTAAAGTGCATTTTTTTTTTTAGAATAATTTTGCACATCTTAACAGTGATGACCTGGAACCCTTCTGATATTAAATAACCTTCACAAAACATCTTTCAAATAAAATCCAAGTAGGGACAAAGCAATTACTATCAATTTAATTTTGTAGTTTTTTTTTTTTTTAGAATGAAAAATGAAAATGTTTAATAAAATTTGATAGCAGAATGAACGGATATTAAATATGAAAAAAAAAATAATATTATTATTTTATTTATGGAGTCAATTTAATATCCTTAATGGCTTTATCAAAGGTAATTTATCTTAAAATCATTAAAAGATCTTCTAATGAATCATTTAATGATAAATAATTATTCTCATGAAGACTGTGAAGAGTCATTTCAGCATTTCGTCAATATTGTGTCATTTTCAAATCTATTACGGCAAATTGAAATAATATTTTTTGTGGTACATCTGGAAAAAAAAGAGTCTAAATAACTTATTAACAATCATGTGGAGTAGGCTTTTCTTATAAATCAATAAAAAAATGTTGTGTTAGTTTTTCATTGGAAAGTCAGACTACGAGAAACTGGCTTCTGGTATTCCAGACCATATGGCCACGGAAATACCATAGGTCAGTTTCCAAATGAACTGCTGCCAAGCACAGCCGATTTTATCACCCCTAAACTGAACTTCAACAAAAAGCCTAAAGTAGGTTTTCTTGCCAGGGCCGATTGGAAACCCCGAATGGTTTAAAGAAAAGGGAAAATAATATAGGAATTTTCACTGATGGGTCTAAAATGAACTGCGGAGTAGGTGCAGGAATTTTCTCAGTCTCTTTCTTAATCTCACAGGGTGGCTCTAGTACTGAGACCCTGGGGAGAGTGTAGATAAGAGAACGCCCATCTATAACAACTGACAACATGAAATAGGTCACTCGAGTCGTGGTATCAAAAAGGCACAATTAAGTGCCTTCAGATGTAACTGGAATGGCCACTTCTACCTACCTACCTACCTACCTTTTCATTGGAAATTTACTTGAATCGTTTAATTTAAGCTTCAAAAATGAGCTCGAGAGTGAATCAGTGAAAAATATAGTATCATGGCACAAGTACATTTATAGTAAATTATAGAAAAGCATTTGAAGAAAAACAATACTGTGTTCAGCTGTATTCATAGCCCAAGCCTTTGACAAACAATATAGATGATGCAAAAGGTTGAAAATTAGAGTTAATTAAGTCAAAGTGAAATTCACAAATAAAAATGTTAAATCGCTCATTTCGGTCACAATAACTAATGTCGTCATTATATTATAATATCAAAATTCTGCGAAAATGTATTGGTGTAACTCTTAGCGCATGTTTCCGAAGAAAGAAACAAATGAAAATAAATAAACAAGACTTAGAAATGAATACAATAAATTAATATAGTCTTATTTTACCACCAATTATCTAATTTGACGGACACGTTTATAACAACTGTTTTGGTCTATAATCAAATATTAAAGCCAGTTGTTCAAATATGGTATTATGCTAAACAACTTCATATTCCCATTATTCCAAAATAATATTAATCTGTGTAAAAATCATTATTAGGTAACAAAATAAATAAAGTTATCACAGCATTAGAAGTTGTGTACGAAATTGAAATTAATGCCAAAAAGTCACCTGAAGTTGATGAAATCTCTTCTGGACATTTCTTTGGGCTCCCGAGTAAGGCCAACATCTCACTAACATAGTTATTTAATGCCTGTATTAGGCTGAAATACGTGCCAGAATGCTTTAAAGTGGGGCCGATAATTATGCCACTAAAACCATGAAAGTCAGCAAATGAAGTAATCTCTTGTCGTCCCATATATCACTACTACCACCAGCAATATCAAAGCTGTTCGAGGAACTAATTCTTAAACGTTTGCAACCGTTCATCAACATACCTGATATGTAATTTGAATTCAAAACAAAATATTCAACTGTAGACCAGGTGTATCGTGCCTTTACGATAATAGAACGAGCTTTTGAAGCAAGAAAATACTGTACGGTAACATTTTATGATGTTTCACAATCATTCGATAGAGTATGAAATAAAGGTCTCATACATAAAATGCGCAAAACCTTACCAAGAAATATTAATAACTTTACGGAGTCTTATACTTTCTTATAGAGAATTCAGAGTAGCAGATGGAGAAGCAAGATCCAATGTTTACTCCATATCAGCAGGGGTTCCTCAAAGAAGCATTCTAGGACCCATTCTATACTTGTTATATACCGCCGACATCTCAATAACACCACAAGTCGAAATTGCAGTTTTTGCAGATGATTTGACTCTAACGGTTATAAGTAAATGGCAAAGACAAGCAACAGAGCAAGTTCAGAAAGGGCTGAATAAAGTGAATAAATAAATTTTTAATTTGCTGGAAAAAAAAAAATTTTCAATTTTTTTAGACATTTCAAAATAAAATATTACGAAATTTTGCCAGTACCCCATGGTATTTTCGCAATCCCTAGAAATCTTAAGATCATAAATAACGAAATAAGAAAACTGGCTACTGGTATGCAATAAAAAAGTCGTCGAAACAATTTTAAATGTGTTTGTCTAAAACCTTTTATCACTCAATAATTTCTAATGGGATTTGGACTGTTAAAATATAACTAAGATATTTTATATCGAGCCAAAGTTGAGCGAAACGGAACATAATATTTGGTTTAAATGCCTACCAGTGAATCCCCTGTGCAATTGCACAGAAGCAGTTCTTTCAGGTACGATTTTATATAAAAAGAAATAATTGTTTTGGTATAATTTTAGTTGTTTTTTTGAATCGAGTGATTATTAAATATATATATATATATATATATATATATATATATATATATATATAATGAAATTAAAGTATAATACCTAATACTTTATGGCGAAATTAGCACTAATTTCATTATAACTTAACACAATAACATCCCATTACTTTCAACGTAGTAGATCGATGTATTTTAATTCGTTGATAGTCCAAAACGTTTTTTGACTTTCATAACTTCATACAATCGATGTCGTTTACAAAATTTTGCGAATGACTTTAACCGTGTTTTATTGTAGACATTTTTTTTTAAATATCAGAAGCAAATGAACTAATAATTGTGTCGTTCAAATGGAAACACATAGTCTTCAGATTTTTTTTTTAAAATTTATAATGGTTACCATATTTAATAATAATAAAGAAAAAAAAAATTGCATAACTCATTGGATTTAAGCATAATATTAATTTGAAATTTGTAAATATCGGGTATTGAAATTGACACATGTTTTTATCGGGATTTGATCTTAACAACTCACATTAAGTGTATTGAAAAACATTTTTTTTTAAATCGGAAGTATATTTCAAAATAAACGGTCACATCATAAATGTCTTAAAAAAAATTTCAACTTGATATAATGTAAAAAAAACTAAGTTATTAATGCTATCTGTAAAATAAGTTGGCAGTATTGTAAAATTAGAGCTCTCTGAGACATTGTGTTTTAATTCATTTGTGATCAAGCAAAATTTAACACTGTACAACATTGGGTTTTTGAAAAAAGTTTATAAACCAAAATATCTGTCAATCCGGTCGCGGAGACATCGTCAACAACAATTGTGATCCTCAAGCTTCTGTTAGAGATTTAAGATCATATGGACGTTGTATTCAACTTTGTGTTGAGACATTTACGATGTCAAGAAAACTGATACTGTTCTTATGTGAAAAGTAAAATGCCTTGACAAATCTCATAGCATCTTGTGCCTTAACAATGTTGCATTTTAAGCTTTTGTCTTTTTGCTGAACACATTTTGAAATTACTTATATCTGTTTATATGTTGTAGACAAATTTGGAAACTTAATAATTCCACAGTTTATTGCAAAAATAATATAAATATTTACCTGAGCTCAACTTAGCTTGTTCTCGTTTTGTTACATTTTTCGTTTTCTTTTTAGGTTTTTCTCCTTTTGAAATTCGAATTGGATGATTTTCATTCATCATTTTCTAACATGATTTTAGGGAAATTATTGTATAGATAACACTGATAATATTTTAGAAAATTTTAATCAAAAAATAACTTTGCATTAACTTTTATTTAAATTTTCAAAAATATTATTTGTCAAATTTTGGCGCCAAAGTATTTATTTTAATCATATCGGCAAAAAATGAGTTAAAATATACTTTAATATATCGGTTTTTGCTATAGCACCATTTCAACATGTAAATATCGAGTTTTGAATTGAATTTTTTTTGTAAATATCGAATTTTGCATTAAAACTCAATTTTAGAAAAATGAAAAAGGATAAAGGCTTTAAAATATCGGGATTTGATTCAGTTTTTATAAATGAGGCAATAGATCTACAAATTACGCGTTTTTTGATATGCATATGTCAAAATTTTAGTCAAGTGTAGTTATCGGTGTTTGCATTTGAACGCCACATTTATTATATCATTTTTGAAGAGTATGATCTGATCTGATTTTTGTTTTTTTATTTTGTTTGTGTTTTTGTTTTTGTACTTTTTTCTATAAGTTTGTGTGTTTATTTAAAATGAAAGAATTTTTAAGAAGCGTTTTTAAAAATTTTCCATGATTGAAATTTTCTTTTAGAGTATAGATGTCGCTCAACTTGGAAATAACCGTCATTTATTTGGTGTAAGTATTTAAAGTGTTTTAAGTATTCAGCACCAAGAACTTGCTAAAATTTTAATATTTTTGTGGTGTAATTTGCAAATCAATTATTTTTGCTTTTTTACTCACCTCGTTGTCCATCTTGTGTATTATACATAAGAAATCTACCGGTTGGCTTATTTATAAATCGATACCTACAAGGGTTATAAAAACCAAACTTGATTTTTGCCTTATTTAGCCCAACATTTAAAAGCACAAAATATTATTCGTTTTAGACAATGGGAAAAGGTAGCCAGCGGTTAATGGTTAGTCTAAAAGATTATTTTTAACTTTAACAAAAAAAATTTCGTGCATTGATGACGATTGATGACGATTTCAGTTCGTACACTTCTGCTCCAGAATCAGTTTTGATTTTATTTCTCCTATCTAAAAACCGAATTTTTAACGCTTCGTTAATTTGTTTTTTTTTCAATCTATTACCTTCGGAATTTTGATAGATAATTTCGCACTGTCCATTCTAGTATATGATAACTCGAAAATCACATTTTTCAGGAGAGCGATTTAAAGATACTTTGAATAACTTGCTCAAATAGAGATATTTGAAAAACTTATATAATAGAACGGACATTTTCAAAAATCTCCTATTGTATGTTCACTTACCATAGAAATTTTGAAAAAAAAAAACTGAATAAAATACAATAAGTATACTTACAATTTTTACGCCCAAAATTTTTTTTTCATTTTATATTGTAAGTATTACCATTGATTAATAATACTATAAAGATAGACATTTTCATACAACAGAAAATGTTCAGCTCACTTTTTCCATATTCTCTTCATTATATATATTTTCTGGGGTATATTCAATGTGTTGGTGCATTTTCTATATTCAATTTGAATTTTTAAATTTTTGAGCGTTTTATACGACTTTATTCTCTAAATAATTTGTATGTGTTTAGTTTCTCTATACTGTTCTTGAATATTATTGTTTTTAACTTTTTGTTATTTGAATTTGTATAGGTAATTTGAATTTTTTTTTAATTGATAGTTACAAAAATTTCAAATTGGATAGCATTTTTATCGAGTAGTCTTTTAAGAATATTTTTTTTTTATTTTTCTCTCAATATACATTGTAATAAAAGGATTTTTATAATTGTTGATATTGTGCATGTATATTATTTGTAATAATAAATTATAAAATTATAATATAATTTTATAATGTTTAGGAAACGAAAATATTTTTCTTGTTTTAATTGAATAATTTTCAAAAATAAAACAATTTCAAAAAAATCAAATAATAGTGAACATTCATCCACGTTATGATTTCTATTATATATTCATACATACATATACATATATGTATAAATTTACAAATAGAATCAAATTTTTATTTTCAAAAGGCTTTCTTTTTGGTTTTTTCAATATGTGAATATGTATGTACGCATGGATTTTAAAACTATAACAGAATTTAAAAATATTTGAAAAACTCATCATTAGTTTTTGTAAAATTTATAAAAAATCTTAACGGTAGAGTAAATTGAAAAGTATATTTAATATGCTTTTTTGTTGCAGTAAGCACACAATTTATTTTTAAGATAATTAAAGCTTGCAACGCACAATTTTACAATGGTATTTTTCAAATTCAGAATTTTCTACTTTGCCATTATTTTCATAACAAGAGCATTAAATATCAATATCCAAAGGCTTGTCATGATTTACTCCAGCTTTGAAAATATATTGTTGTTGTAAATGAAATTCATCAAATTCGTAATATTTGTAAAAATATTTGCAACTTATTGTGCAGGTGGATTTGTTTAGAACTTTTTAAGATAATCTAACATTTTCTCTACGAACAAATATTAACAGTTTTTAATAGTTGTTTGTACGTATTTTTAGTATAAATATTTGAAGAACTTAAAGAAAGACCAGCAGTGTACATATTACTCACAACAGCAAGTTTACTTTATTACTCATTATTATATGGAAAAATTAAAATTATAATTATTTTGTTTTCGTAGCTGCATATTTGCATATGTAAATAATTGAAAAGCTAAAACAGCTAAGATTTTTTGCAAAGTACTGGGACTGATATGAGTATTTCCAGTTTTGGGCAATATTTTTGATGAGCACTTTTCTCTTTGGAAACAATTTTCTTAATTATATCTCAGTTAATAATTTCATAAAATGTACCAGTTACCAAAATCATTTTTTATATAAATAAATTTCTAAAGGAAATAATTTATAAAGAAAAAGAAACATCTTACAGTATAAAAAGGGATTGTATAGATGGTGTGGAAGATTTAGATGGGGATAGAAAACAAAAACTAGCAACAGAAGCACATTTCTTTATGATTCAAAGTTTACATGAAAGTTATAAGTACGCATAGGGTTACAATTTATCCAAAAATAATTTGAAAAGAAGTAACTTTAAAACCTTTCATTTTTTTATCAATTTACTACTAAAATATCTTAAGGAGCTAACAAAGATTGGTTCTAAAACTGTTGTACCTGCTTGTGACTAATGCAGTACAAATCGAAATACTTATGAATTACTTGGTGTCAATAAGGTAGACTCTTTTTTTATGATTGGAATGGAAATAAAATTTATGCTTAGTTTGATATGGCATCTTATAAAATCTGTCAGAAATTCTTTTATAAAACCCGATTTTGAAAACTGGAATAATGATATTATTAGCTTTCAACAATTTTACCTAAGGTTCGTAGCACCCATATTAATTCATTTGAAAAAATGTTAGTAAAATCAGCTTTTCAATTATTTAGTCATAGTACATATGCAGCCATAAAAGCAATAAATAACACTGATCGAATTTTTTTTAATTTATTGAGTAATAAAGCCAATCTGACTGTTGATTTTGTTTTAAGAGTTAACTAGTTAATTGATTACTCAAATTCATTTTAACACAAAAAATTAAAAATTTTGAATTCACAACCGTTAAAAATTCTCCGTTTTTATTCTTAGAGGAAAGGCTAGAATATCTTAAAAAATCAAAAATTAAAAGTACCAAAAAAAAAGTTTCCATTAATGGAATGGCCCAAACAATAACTGCTGTATTATCTTTATCGAAAGATCAAATTGATAGAATATTAATTTCTTGATGACGCGCAGACTGAACCAAGATCCGTTAGAAAATATGTTTTCTCATATAAGATCTGCTGGTGATTATTGCAGAAATCCATCTGCACAACAAATTGGGAATATTTTTGCTAAGACGAGGCGAGTATTTATAACGAAAATACATCCTCAAATTACAGATCACAACAATTATTTGGACATTGATGCCAATGATTTGGCTCATGAAGATTTTATTATTGAAAATTGTCCTGAAGAAATGAGAAGGAAAATGTTTTAGCTTCAACTTCAAATACAGTTCAATCACATAGTAAATCATTTGGTAATTTTGAAGAATTAGCAATTAGATATTTTGCTGGATTTTGCACATAAAAAGTGTCAAACTGCCATACATGTGGATTATACTATTTTTAAAAAATTAACACAAAATTTGAAAACGAAATTTAAATAGCTATTCATAATGAAATATTAGAGATGAAATAATTGAACGTAGGTATATATGTAAGTACGTATGTACCTAAAAACCGATTTGAATTGAATTTAAAATTTAGAATTGTATTTAAAACAACTTTAACAAAAATTTGGTTCTATTTGTAAATTTATACATATATGTATATGTATGTAGGAATATATAATAGAAATCATTACGTGGATGAATGTTCACTATTATTTGAATTTTTTGAAATTGTTTTATTTTTGAAAATTATTCAATTAAAACAAGAAAAATATTTTCGTTTCCTAAACATTATAAAATTATTTTATAATTTTATAATTTATTATTACAAATAATATACATAAAGGCCCACATTCCGAAAGGGAAAAGGGCCTGTAGTTGGCCTGCAGATTAATCTGTAGGTCCACTGTTAAATAAATAAATAAATAAATAAATAATATACATGCACAATATCAACAATTATAAAAATCCTTTTATTACAATGTATATTGAGAGAAAAATAAAAAAAAAATATTCTTAAAAGACTACTCGATCAAAATGCTATCCAATTTGAAATTTTTGTAACTATCAATTAAAAAAAAATTCAAATAACAAAAAGTTAAAAACAATAATATTCAAGAACAGTATAGAGAAACTAAACACATTCAAATTATTTAGAGAATAAAGTCGTATAAAACGCTCAAAAATTTAAAAATTCAAATTGAATATAGAAAATGCACCAACACATTGAATATACCCCAGAAAATATATATAATGAAGAGAATTTGGAAAAAGTGAGCTGAACATTTTCTGTTGTATGAAAATGTCTATCTTTATAGTATTATTAATCAATGGTATTACTTACAATAATTTAGTTTGGAGGTGATATTTTTTTTCTCAGCTTATAAGGTACTTACAATATTTAAATACCACTAAAATGCCAATAAATAATAGCATAAAACTGTTTTATTTATTGATTTTTTTTTTTTTTTTTATTTTTTTATTTATTCATTTTATTTCGTACATATACATGAGACGGTAAGTCTCTATAGGAGTATATAAAGTATAATGTGTAGCAAATTCATAACTCTTAAATTAACTTAAATTAAATTAAATTAAATTAAACCTTAACCTAAAGAAATTAACAATAATGAAAATAATTTATAAAGAAAAGAAATTAATAAAAGAAAATTTAAAAAGAAAATTTAAAAAAAGAAAGAAAGAAAATCTCTCCTCCAAACAAAACTATCTTTCAGACGTCTCACACCTAACAAGCATTATTCTACAAAATTTTTATTCTTCTTAATTAATGACTACACTTTTTCCTTAAAATATACCCAACAAAGCTCAAGGAATTTAGAAATAGAGAACTCACACCTGACTACGCTCGGCAAAGAATTCCACAATCCGACATTCCTTACAAAAAAGGATAGATGTCTTAATCTACCAGAGTGTCTAGGAATAGTTAAATTTGCACTTCTTAATGATCGTCCAGGGGTTATTTTCTTAAGAAGATATACCGGCGTATTTTTAGATAGGATTTTTTTCATAAAACAGATGTACTTCTAGTTTAGATAGTTTTCGAAAGTACAGTCAAGCAAAACTTTAGAAACATCACTGATGCTATCGAATCTACGACGGTTAGTTACAAATCGAGTGCAAGCATTGAAAATAACCTTGAGCCTGGAAAACTCGCCCAAACTCATCCCAGCATAAACTACTTCACAATAAGTGAAATGTGGAAAGATTAAAGACATAACTAATTTCTTTTTTACCCACTCGTTAATATTGAAAGAGAACTTCCAGAGTTTTCGTAACTTACAAAAAACATTTCTAGAAATAAAGTTAATGTGATCATTCCAGGTTAGAGTCTTATTGAATACAACACCCAAGTTTTTAGCTTTACTTACAAATTTTACCACAGAGTTATTTAATTTGATATTAGGGAGATTAGTTGTATCAATATTAAGAACATAAATTAACATAACCTGGGATTTTGACAGATTGAATTGAAGGCCATTATTTAGAGACCAGAAAACAACAGCATCAAGATCATCATTCAATTTAGCAATAGAGCGGTTAATATCAGCTATAGGACCACTGATGTAGAGTTGAGCATCGTCTGCATACAACCGGCAATGAGATTCAGACAAACAACGGGGTAAGTCATTAATAAATAGACTAAAGAGTAAGGGACCCAATATGGATCCTTGGGGTACCCCACATTCAACAGGTAGATAATTAGACTTAATACCATTTAGAAACACAAATTGACTTCTATTATCTAAGTAACTTTGAATGAGAGTAGTAGCAGAAGATTCAAAATTAAAAGCTGCGCTAAGTTTTAAACATAATAAGTTATGATTAACACAATCAAAAGCTTTAGTGAAATCAAGAAGAAGCAATAATACAGCATGTTTCTTATCGATTTCACAGTAAATGTTATCTGTTAATTCTAGGAGTGCTGAGGTAGTGCTGTGCTGCTTTCTGAAACCTGATTGGAATTCGTATAAGAGATTATTATCACTTACGTACTGACTCATTTGTGCATGCAATAACCGTTCAAAAGATTTCGAAATACCGGACAGTACGCTAATGGGTCTAAGGTCATCAATCGTTGGATTATTTTTTTTAGGAACGGGAACAACTTTGGCACATTTCCAAATTAGAGGGTATTGACCAGTAGTCAAGATGAAATTAAATATGTGAGTAATATAAGGTAGCACAGAAGGGATAATCAGTTTAATAAATTTCAAAGGAATTAAATCTGGTCCTACAGCATTGGATTTAACCTTAAAAATAGCATCATAGACTTCATCATTTGAGACATTTCTAAAAGAGAAAGTACAAGACGAATCAACATTTTCAATATTGGATAGTAATGAAGTAAAGTTAAAAGATGGAGTTATAAATTTATTGTTTAATTCGTTTACATCAAAGCTATTCATATTATCCATTTTGTTTTCTTTACTAATTCCAAGCTTAGCGATATTAGACCAGAAAGATTTTGAAGGCAGCCGAGGATCGAGTATCTTAGAATAGTAATGTTTTTTAGCTTGTCTAATCTTCAAGTTTACCACGTTCCTAAGCCTCTTAAATGAATTTCTGTCATTCGAATTTCTTGTTCTCTTCCAAATTTCATAAGCCATGTCTCTATCATTCGCCATTTTTACAATATCTGGACAGAAATACGGAACAAAATCAGCACGTGGAGTAAAAGAACGTAGGGGAACATGCTGGTCGAAAAGCTTGAGAACTAGATTATTAAAGAACGCAATTTTATCGTTTATGTTATTAATTGTGTAGATGGAACGCCACGGTAATCTAGTTGCAGAATGGAATAGTAAGGATATATTGCAATTCTTGTAATCACGATAGGTAATTTTCACTTTCGGTATCTCAATAGGAATTTTATATGACAGGTATATCATATCATGATCAGACACCCCCGGGAGAGAAACCTGTCCAAACTTTTCTACTAGCTCATGGTTTTCAGTAGATGTCAAAAATAAATCCAATAGAGAGGAACAAGATTCACCGAATCGAGTTGGTACCGAATTATTAATTATGTTCAATGAATAGTTCTCAATAGTTCGAAAGAAAACATTTCTTAACACATGATTATTGTCAAGTATATTAACATTAAAATCCCCCCCAACGATGATAGATTCATAGTTGCTAGCAAAATTATCTAAAGCTTTTTTAAAAGGTTCAAATTTATATGCTGAGGGATGAGGAAAATATACGGTTCCTAACAGAATAGCATTGTTTTTACATTTTAATTCAACGAAAATGAATTCAATATCATCATTTTCCACAGAGTGAGTTAAAACTTTAACAGATAGACCACATTTAACATAGATTGCTACACCACCTCCCCGAGTTATAATACCAGAACTATCCAGTTTATTCCGATCACATCTAAAAAGCTTAAAACCTGGAATTCTAACCATATCAGAGGTTATGTTGTGATTTAACCAAGTTTCAGTAACCATAAGAATTTGAACATTGGTATTGGAAATACAGGATCTTAATATATCAATTTTAGGTGCTAGACTCATAATATTGATGTGAATGATATTAAGGAGCTGAAGGTTATTCAGGGCAGCTTTTAGTATAATATTGGGAATAAATGCAGAAGTAGTATCAGAAAGTGAGTTATTTACATTAGCCACAATCATTAAATATTAAAATAAATTTGAATGAAATTTTTATAAAAGTTAACAATAGAGCCAAAAGAAAACGGGTATACAAGAATAAAAGTGCCATTAAACAGCGAATTAACATATATAGAACCATGCTTGTTACTTAAAACTAAACATCCAAAACAACCAAAAGACAGCAAGAAGGAGAAAATAAAATAAAATAAAAATTTAATAAATTTTACGAAACATAGACCCAACACAATCAAAGTTTCCAGTGAAACCAATAACTTTAGCTATCCTGTTAAAGATTTCACCAAAATTTTCATGCTGAGTTCCAGCAATACCATTAACGATCAAGTCATTGGAGTGCAATGCTCTCTCCAGCTCAAAGATGCGCAAATTGACTTCTTCGATAATAGCGCTTGTATCATATGAATGCATCCGTTCAGACACTTCACCCAAAATTTTCTCATAATTGGCTTTGGACTCAGTGACGATTTTATTATGTTTATTTTTAAATGATAACAGTTAAATAAAACAAACAAATCATATTGCATTAATTTTAACTTTATTATTTATTGAAAGAAAATATTTTAAATACAAAAAAAAAATAAAATTTATTAAAGAAATAATTTTTAAATTTCACATTGTTATTATCTGAATCTTCTTCAAAATCTTCTTCTTTGGTTTCGTTTGAGTTTTTGCTTATGTGGGACCAATTTTTGTAGAAATTTCTATAATTGGCTGGCAAGTAATTCGACAGTTCAACCAGATCACTGTATTTTTCTGAAGAAATTTTCAAAGGCTCCTTATATAAAATAGCTGGCTTTTCAGTAGGTAGTTGTAATTTTTTTTTAGGTCTTCTGCGTTTAGTATCTTTAGTTTGATCATATAAAGTTATCGAAGAATATGTTTCAGAGATTCAAATGAATACTTGTAAAATAATTTGTTCGGATAATTTTTGTCAGTCTTCAGAATTCTAATGTTATTGAATTTCACCTTAAGATTTTCATCATTTTTGTCTACATATACCATATTTATAAAGCTTGAAAAATTTAAAAATTCATTATTTGTCTTTTCAGTTACATTATAATGTGGCTCATGTACTTTATAGTTTCGGATAGAGGCATACAAATGAGATGGAACGTAAAGTTTTTTATGTTTTTATCTTTCTCAATTAAAGAATGCATATTATCACCCTCATTTTGGGTGTGCCCATTTACAAGAAATATATGTTTTATCTCAATTTCTAACATTTTCGAAACCCATGCGTAAAAAATAAACAAACATCTATTTTTATTTTTCCCTGGGCAGTTATCGGAATAAAAATTGTAAATTTTTATACTTTTTTCAGTTTTTGTTTTTCTAAATACTGATAAAGGCAACTTGCAACTTCGTTAGCATCTCTTTTTCCGATCGTTTCGTCCCATACGAAACAAAAACCTTGAAGACTGGCAAGTTCGAAAATAGTAAAATTAAATATGCAAAACTTTCTTTTATAATAAAATATGCTTGTCTCTTAACAAGGAACGTTTAAGATTTTTTGAAAATCGAAGACCGCAGTTATGACGGTATCATCTTCAGTAGCTCTTGCTTTATCTTCATCTTTTAGAACTCGTGCTTTCTTTTTGGAAAAAATATGCATATTGTGTTCTTATTCATTATTTTCTTGTTCTTCTTTTGTCATGTTATTATATTTTGTACATTTGTTACATTGATCTTTTTTAGGCATATAAAATTCTATATTGAAACAGTTATTGAAAACATCTCTATATTGTCTCAAAGTTACATTATTGCCAGTATCGTTACGTGTTTTACACTCAACTTCGTAGAGTCTGTGCATTTTCGCAATGGTTAAATCACTATCGATATATTTTCTTGTTGTTTGCATCCGCAAATAGTGAGATTCGATTGGTGCAAATGAATTTATGTGATCTTTAACGTTTTGTCTCCGTTTTTTATCTATTTCAGATACTTTCCTAAGGTGTTTGGTTCTTTTATCTCCTTCAAGATTTCCGTTCTCAGCTTGGTAAAAGCGGTCTCCACCATTTGGCTACTTATATTCAATGTGTTTAAGAACATTTTATTACATACTTTCACTCTACTATTTTCGTTAGTGAAGGATGTTGAAAAATAGATATTAGTGCATGAGCAACGACTGTTACCAGACACAATTTTAGTCAATTTCTTATCATGTTTTTTAGTAAGGTTGAGATTGTATTTCTAAATAACTTTAATTTTTTTACTTTTGCTTATCTACTTAAGAAACTTAAAATAATCCGCTTTTCACAAAAAAATTACTTATTAATGACAATAATAATAAAAACCTGTTATTTCTTGATACCTAAATTGTCCAAACGTATATATCGTAAGTATCACATGTGACATTAAATCATAAAGGAAGTATAATAAGAGAAACTATGCGGAACAAATTTTGTGACGATTTTTTTTTGCTTAAAAAATTTTTGAAAATACCCCATACACAGTAGGACCTAGATAAACTCACTTTAAAATTTTGTAATACGTCATTTTAATGTCTTCGTTAACAGAAACTCATACAAAATATTGAACTAAAAATTTTTCTTATATGCAGGTTCAACTGTATAGATTCTAGCTTTGAGAGAGAGAATCTTTAAAATGATTTTAATTCTTGTTGTTTTTTTTTGATTTTGCTTTTATATAACATACATATAGTGTAGTAGCGGCAATGAGGTAAGGTTGTGTATGTCGTATTAAATACACACTTGTTGGGTAGATGTAGAGTATACCAATAATATGAAATACATGGTGTCGGGACAAATTTTCAAAGACACAATTACATATTTAAAAAAATTAAATCCCAATTTAAGTTTTTATAAAAAATTTGAAATTATTTGGTTTTGTAATGAAGGTACTTGTTTTTCTTAAAAAAAGTAAGAATACTAAGTGGTTATGCTGAAGTCCGAAGCCGAATATCCCCAAAAAAATTTCCGATCCGTATACGAAAAAATCGGTATTCTGAAATCCATTCGACTGCCAAGTCTGTGCACAAATCAAAATCAAATGTTTCGGAATTTTTTTTTTATTTCAAATAAAAAAGGCGGGGTTGACAGTTTGAGTTTGCTTTTATTTATTTTGTAAAAAGTTATTAATTTTTTAATAATTACATAACGTATATATACATAAATTAAAAGTAAAAGTTATAAACTTTTAATTACATACATATATATATACAAATTAAAATTTAATAGTAATTTTTTGTTACATATTACATTTTGTTACATTAAAAACGATAAAATATATTATTCTAACAATATATAAAGTATATTGTTTGAAGCGCTTTTTTAAATTGACATTCCGACGGACTTTAGCATAACCACCTAATTTTTTTATTTCTTAAAAATACAAAACAAAATCATATTTTGAAAGAAACTACTAATCAACTAAAGATTTTGACAATTCTTCCACATTTTATATTAGTTGATAAAAATTTAAACATTTAATTTTTTTAAATATGAAATTTTGTCCTTTGAAATTTTGTACTTATGAAATTTTGTTTTATATAACTTTGTCATATAACCAAAATGCATACATTTTTATTATTTTTAATACAAACAAAAACAACTTACTTTAAATTGGAAATTCATAAAGAAAAAGAGAATTAAAATATTTTAATATAGAAATAGAATAACCAAAAATGATGTTCATTCAAAATAATGTTCACGTTCATTGTTAATGTATTATGATAAGATAATGATAATAACCTACACCCTACCTCTACTATGCACTATGCAGTAAGAAATCAAGGAATACATATATATGAATTACGATAGTGTGCAAAATTACTTACTTACTGCAGTGTGGCACAAAAAAGATAAGCACATTGAAGTAATTGAAAACATAAATTAATAAATCATTTATTTTTTCTAATATTATAATATTGTTAATACTAGTAATATTATAATAAATTTAAGAATTTATTTTTCTTTATTTAATTTTTCATTTTCATTTTTATATTGAAGTTATTTTAGTACATTCAAAGTGTTTATTAGTTTTTTATTACACTTCAATTCGGCTTTTTCTCTTTGTTTAAAATATATTTTACAATATAGGGAGGTACATATTATTTGTGCATTTGTAAAATTTTTATTTAAAGAATTTTAATTTTAGAGCCACAAATTCTAAAACATAGGTACATTTTTTTTTTCAAAACCTATCTAAGTGGTGCCTATGAATTGTTATTTTTCAACGCATAAAAAAGTAATTTAAATAGAATTTTACATTTTATTTGAAATTAAAACAAAACTCCAATTCAATCCAAGAACAAAATCAAAGAATTAGAAATTATAACAGTTTAGACGCTTCCATTAGTGTTATTTTTTATTTTGATAAACAAAAGAAAAACAACAAAAAAAAGTTAAATATTTTATAAATTTTCATTTTTTGAAATGTTCAACATAATTCTACGATACTGTACAAGGTATAAAAGAAATAAAATATTTGTTATTTATATTATGTTTAGGCGAATCCTTTTCTTTTGCATTAGTTATGATTATTTTTATTTATAAACAATCAGTTTTACTGTTCGCATAAAGAACTTCATTTACAGTTTCTAATGCCAATTCTACCAGATCGCTTTCGACACTAATAAATATTGAAGATCCTGAATAGTCACATCCTCAAAACCTTCACCTTGTTGCATGTACATAAATAAAAATATGTAACCGTGTGGCTAGAGGTACGAAGCGTGTTATAAGAGGGTAATTCACAAATTTATGGACGTGATGGAGGAGGATTACATGTACATTTAAAATATTTATTAGTTTTTTATTAAACTTCAATTCCGCTTTTATCTAAAATATTCATATATCTACCTATTGCAAAATATATATGTACATACACATTTGTGAAATTTTTATTTTAAGAATTTTAATTTTACAGCCACAAATTCAATTCATACCCATATATTTTATTTTTTATTTTTCAAGACATATCTAAGTTACCTATGATACCTATGAAATGCCCCTTCAACGAAATAGTACAAAAATAATTTTTCAATTTATTTTAAAATTGAAATTAATAAAAAATACAAATTCAGTCCAAAAACAAAATCAAAAAATTACAAAAACAATTTACACACGGCATTGTTGCAGGTGTTCTTTTGTTTTGCCCAAACACATAAAAATAAAAATTAAATCATTGTATGTGTGAATATAAACGAAACATATTACATTTTTTCTATTGCTCCTTCCTTACTACTTATTTTCTTTTTTTTGCACACATATCACACGACACACATGTATAAATTATAATGAAGGATTAAGGAATTGCAATATTGTTATCAAGATCATTGAATCCGTATGCGATATACAAAATCAAGAGAAAGATTATAATTTATAAGAGATATTATAATTTACGCTCTGGGGTATTTTGGCATATAAAATATATTTTTTCTCTGGGGTTCTACGGTGAAGTAAAATTTAAGAAATATTGAAAAAATTTTTTTTGTTCCTGATAGTTTCTCTATATTATACTTCCTTTATGATTAAATTCAAATTTTTGATATGAGATAGAATATTATAACATACACATACAATAGCAAAAATAAAAAAAAACACAGTCATATTATATCGTAAGTATACGTACAGAACTATGTGATCAGAGTATCTCCGATCACTTATATCGTAAGTAGACATACAATAATGTTGTGTTAGAAATATACAATCTTATGTATTGTAAGTAGACTTACAATATAAAAGAATGGAGATTTTAAAATATAAGAGAATATTGTATGTAATATTTTTGACATAACTTTTGAAGGACATGTCGTATGGATATGAAATTTTTACGGGAGATGCACATCAGTGTTACGTATCTACACGTATGTTACGTATTACAAATCATTCTATTATATCGTAAATGCACTTACAATATACTAGAATGGGTAGTGCGATTTCTACTGAAGATAGAATATTTCTACTGACTTAAATTAATTTGCTTACCTTCAAAATATAATAAAAATAAATTCATAAATCAAAAGTCCAAATCAAAAACAGATCCTTTAATTTTCTTTGCAAATTCTTTAGAATATATAGTTTTTAATATTACCTACTTCTTAAAATGTGATAATTGATTCTTTAACTTATCAAACTCGAATCTATTTTTTTTATTCTTTCTTCTATGAAAATATTTTTAGTATCCTACTTCACCTATTTCTTTTGTGTTAATCCATTCAAACCTTTTGCAAGGAACTTATTTAATTATAAATTTCTAAAAAATATAAAACAAAAAATAAAATAAAACAAACTTTACAAAACGCCTAGAGCTTATTAATAGTATTTAATGTGTATGCTAGTGTGTGTGTGTATATACCTAGCTATGTTTTTAAATTCAAGAAAGAAAATTTTATCGTAAATTTAATAGGAATCTATATCTAGAAAGGAAATGACTCTTTACCTAAAATTTTCCTCATGAAAAACTTTTCTATATTTTCTACGAGTGTTATTTTATCTTTGTATTATTTTTTGACAGATAGTCCTTTGATGATACTTCGCAAGTAGATATCTATCAATTATTATTATTATTATTGCTATTATTATGGTCGTCGTTATGTTAGAAAAATTGTTGTTGATGGCCTCTACATTTTTAATATTATTTCGTATCAATCTCAAGTATAGAAATTTTCATGATGGTTGATTGTGTTCTAAAGTCTTTGAACTTTTTAATAATTTTCAATTTGAATTCAGCTATCGTTGATAGCTGTAAAAAAGTAAAGTATAAAAAATTTTTCAATATGATTATATCGAAACACCAGTAAAAATAAACTTTATTATTTCTAAATTTTAGGATGCCAAAACATTGAACGTTAAAGTATCATATTATATAGTGTTTTTCTTAAATTAAAATTTAGAATTGCGGGATGAAGGGGAGTGAGTTTAATACGACGTGAAAGAAAATGGTAAAAATAATAAACAGAAAATAATAAATAAAAATATCGTCGTTAATAATATTTGTATAATAATAAGGAAATGATGGTGCCACTGCTGTTATTAATACCGTTAATGATGATGATGGCGGGTGGTTAAATGGGTAAATACGTGAACAGATATTTTTGTATTTCTTGAACTTATTGAATTTTATGGTTATAGTTACCGTTTTCTGTTATCGTTTTTTTTTTTTTTGCCTTTTTTAATAAATACAACTAGAACCAACAGGTTTAAATGATAAAAAACGGGAATAAACAATTTAAAATTTATATCTTTATTATAATGACAATTCTTATCACTGTTTGATACAATTTCACAAGTGACTCATATGGGTTACAATTTGTTTTTTTTTTCTTTATAATAAATTTTTGTAGGTTTGGATAAGAGGGATATGATTGGAAGTGAAATATGATGTTAGGGGAGAATTTAATGGTAGTTTTTTTTTTTTTTTTTTTTTAAGTTAAGCCAAACACTAGGTTTCAAACGATACCTTTATACACGAATATATAGTTTGGACTAATTGAGGATTGTAGAAAGAAAAATATCCCTTTGATCAGTAGGGACATTTTGAATAAATTTGTTAATATTACTCTTGAACTTTTGTAGATTGTACATAGGTATATTTTTGAATTGGGGAAACACGTTTGTTGGAATATGCTTCCACATTCGAGAAAATTTGACTACAAAGGAATTCCCATAGCCAGTCTTGAGCCACCTTGGAATTTTCACTGAGTAGGGGTGGGCACTTGATACCTCTCTTGTTCCTCGGCGTAAATGTTTGAGAGGTAGCATTAGGGTTTTTATTTCATCTGAACAACTGCCTAAACCTATGAGATATCTATAAAATAGGGAAAATGCTCCAACAACACGACGATTTCAAGTGGTACAAGGGAGGATGTCACATTAGGGTTTTCAATAAGACGAATGGTACGCTTTTGAACTTTGTTAAGAAAATTTAGTGCGGTTCGTGATGCACCGGCCCATATATGTGAATTGCATTCCAACTTGGGTCGTATGTATAGTTTATAGATATTTAGACATGTCCTGGGGAGAAAAATACGTTTTGCAGCGACTCAAAAAACCCAAACATCTCGCGGCATTTTTAGCAATGTCATAGATATGGTCATTCCATATCATTTTATTGTTGACCTTCACGCCCAGGATATTCAAGTGTTCAGTTCGCTGAATACACACACCCCCGAATAATAGGGAGGGGTTGAATGAGGTAGTTTTGCGCGAGACTAGAAAGCTTTGAGTTTTGGAGGTGTTGAACTCAACTCTATTACTTTTTCCCCAGTTGAAAATAATGGCTAGGTCATGGTTGAGCGTGCTGACCATGATGTTACGTTTAGTATCAGTAACTGGTATTGTAGCATGTGATTTGCGAAGAAAATCGAAGGATGCTACTAGAGTGCTGTCGTCTGCAAAACTATGAATAGGATTGAAAGTTGATTGGAGAAGATCATTGATAAATATCAAAAAGAGAGTAGGTGAGAGAACTGATCAGAAAAGGTTATGTTTGAGAAGTTAGTGGTTGTAAAATAAAGCACTTTCGTTGGAAGATAACACTTTAGATGGAAACATGTTCCACATCTTAGCGTTTCTCACATTAAATGAGTTGTGGAAAGCAGTTTTTAAACACCTGAGGATGTCCATGTTGCAGAAATGAGTGCTTAAAGTGTTGTAAACTAGCAAAGTTACCCGACGTTGTCCGAATCGACCACAAAATGTATGGAATTTATTTTAATGAAGTTTGCATTATGAATCGAATTGAAAAAAAATTGTTTAATCAAAAATTTTCTAATATTTTTTTTTCACTACGATAACGATATCAATATTGCATTTTAAACTATACTTATATTAAATGTATTTCTTTTTAAAAAATTATCCGAATTCTTTTCTGATGGAGTATAAACAAACGCGTTCCTTGCTATTGCTATATTCTTGAAATAAAGATATATTCGACTTTTCCACAATCAATTTGAATTTATGCTTAAATAAAATTAGGATGCAAAGCTCTTATTATTAATCTAGTAAAATAGTTTTGGCTGTTTCAAATTTCGTAGAAGCAATATTGAAGCTGCTACTTTTAATTTCGATTGATCAACATCCAACGAATAAAGAGACTCTATTTGGTAGTTAACAGCTTCATTTTCATTGATAACTGTATCTATCAATTTGTGTCCCCCTGGAATACTCTGCAGTATTTTCTGGTTAATAAAACGATTGGGACAATACTTTTTGTAGCTAATTCACATAGCCATGTAAAATTTTTATACTGATTCCTAAAATTCGGAAATACTTTTTTAGTAAATTCTTCAATACTATTGACATTTAAATCTTCTGAAATGTATCCCTCACAAAGCTGTGTTAGATTTATTAGCTTATTGCAAATGTTATTTATACGAAATCGGCAACAGTCGTATTTCTTTATTTTTGAAAGGGTATCTATGTGTAAATTTTCATGTCTGTAACACAATTGGTTTTTAAAATATGCCTGAGACGTGCTGGGAGTTGTACTGCAGCAACCTGAGCTAGTTTGAATTTTCGAAATCGGTATCAGTCGTATTTTTTTAGTTGTGAAAGGGTATCTATGTGTAAATTTTCATGTCTGTGGCAAAATTGGTTTTTAAAATATGTCTGAGACGTGCTGGGAGTTGTACTGCAGCAACCTGAACTAGTTCGAATTTTCGAAATCGGTATCAGTCGTATTGTTTTAGTTGTGAAAGCGTATCTAAGTGTAAAATTCTAAGCCTATAACACAATTGATTTTCAAAATATGTCTGAGACGTTCAAGGAGTTGTATGACAGCTACCCAAACCAATTTGTCATTAAAACTGTGGGCGTGTATAGCAAACAAACAAACAAACAAACAAATTTTCCCTTTTACAAGTATACAGAAGATTAATTAATTAGAAAGAGTACAAAATATTATTATTCAGGAATTTACAGGTATAATATAACCTATATTATACGCTCCTGTGGGGAACAGGTATTGCTCGGCAAGGATTTTTATAAAATTTGTATGTCTAAATCGTGGAATATTATTGGATATATGCAAAGCATTCTTATGCAGACAATATCTAACTGTTTGTGTAATGCAATTGGATTTAATTGGATTTATTTCCCCAACAAACATTCATTCAACATTTTTGAAATGTTAAACAAAGCTCACAATATATAAAATTACTCTATGACCGATGGTAATATATGTTTTAACATTTTGACGGTATTATATTTTAATTCGAAATTTTAATATTTAATGTACATGCCAACGTCGCCAGAATATATCCCAATCGATTGTTGGCTTGAATACGATTGGAATCCGTATACCGAGATCAGAATTTTCAAAATGCAAAAAATGTATTAAAACATCGTGATAAAACATCAAATTTCGATTGCGTTAAAAAATGCTTTTTTATTGTCAGTACCTTTATATGATGTAGAACATTGGACATTAAAAATAAAAACACTCTATATAAAGTAGAAATTTTTGAAAGTTGGTCCTACTGGTGTTTGTTCAGAATATTTAGCATAAACCGAATCACAAACGTCAAGGTTATCAGAATGATAAAAAGTGACAAAGAACTACTCCAACTCATCAAATGCAGAAAATAATTTTGATTAGGACTGTATTAAAAATAATTGGTTGACACAACCGGATGCCGGAAGTAATTTCACAGAATAGCAGCCAATTTACGATGAGTAAAAACAAAATAAAAATACAAAAAAATAACAATTCATATCATCTTCCAAAAGTAGACAAAATGATTCTATGACCGGTGGTGATATATGTGTGTTCAGCTTGAACGCTAACTGTAATAAGTGGCAAAAATGAAGAAAAAAGTATTGCTAACGATTTTGTACCAATAGAAGCCTTGCAAATAAATAGTTTATTGGAAGAAATAATATCGAGTTGAATAATTTATTGAAAAGTGGCTATGACGTAAGTATATAATAAGTCTATATAGCAAATTAGAACATAATATAGAGTCGAATTTTTGACTCAATTCAATATGATGCGCTACACTGTCATATCGAAAGAATGAGCACGGTTTGTCCGTCTCAAAACAAAATTCCGACACCTTGGAAATTATAAATTAAATAAGAATTGTATAAGATAAATATTTCTTGTTCGAATTAATACGAATAAGGTTAAAATATATACCACACCAATCGTATATTAATGTCTGCATTCATTTTTTACGAAACAGAGTACTTTAAAATACCTCAGAATAGTTAAGAAGTGAACGCTAATTATTTTTTTTTGTTTACCTATTTACTTTTGACATCTACTATTTCTCATAAATGAAAACAGTTAACTGTAACAGTTACTATTCTTTAAACTGGACATAATTGTTGCTACCTCTATCTATATTTCATCTATGTCTATTTTCAGAACTGAAATAACAAGTAATAGAGTTTAACTATTGCACCAATGAGTAGATTTATATTTTAAAAATAATAATGTTACAATATATAACGCCCAAAGCATATGACAAGTAGTACCTACTGGCTACTGTATTGCAGTGCTCCGAATTTATTCTCATAACAATTTTAAAATAAAATCAACACTAAAAATATAATTTGTTTTGAAATGCTACAATTCTGTAATTAATTAATTTTCATGTTTCATATTTTTCTAATTCTTAGAATATGTTATTCTCAGAACACAGATATACATTTTGTGTTTATACTTTATTTCCTCGAATTTTAATCACCACATTATTTCTGGCTATTTTAATTCTAAATTTAAATTGAAAAAGCAGTGAATAAGGTTTTGTATTGATGTTTGAATCTGATATTTAAAAAGTTTATTCAATGGTAATAGAGGTATACCATTCTTAGAGATTATAAGTTCTTTAGATGAATTTTATAAAGAAAATTCTATTGAAATTTCTCAAACTTTCCACATTTTAACCAAAAATAAGTTCTTTAAAAAATAATCCTTTAATATCCTACCCCTATCCACCTTATATTTATATTTACCTTTTAAATACCTCACAACAACATTATAAAAAATTTGCATTCATATCATGAGTCAGGTTTTTTATAAAAAAAATTTAAATAATATATAATACATACCTTCGTCTAAGCTATTTTTAGATTGTTAAAAATTTTCATGAAAAACCAGCTCGTGTGAAAATTTACACAAAAATGAAAAAAAAAAATAATTTTTTTTTACTAAATAAAAGGAAGGAAAAATCGTGTAAGACAAAATTTTATTTTGATAAAAAAAAAAAAAAACAAAATTTTCGTTAAATTTTTATTTAAAATATTTTTAAATTAATTTTTTCTTTGTTCTAATTAGTAACAAATACAGGGTTTTACAAAATTGATATAATTAATTTGAAAAAATCATCTAAAGTGGAAACTTTTAAATTTTATCGTTATGGTAAATATTAATTTTCTTAGTAATAATTTTTTTTATTTGCAGTGATTTGTCGACCATCAACTGGAGATCGGTAACAAGACAAGCAATATCAGACTACAATAACTAAATCCTAAATTTAATATATTTTTTAAAATATTGTTATTATAATATTTGTAATATTTCCTACTCCTAAATAAAAGCCTATAATATTTTTGTTTGATTAATAAAATTAATTTGTTAATGACGTAGTGTTCTAGCATTACGACTATTATTACGGAAAGACCCGTAAGTATTTCAATAGCAACATATTTGACATTAAGTGGTCAAATAATACACATTGAACAAATATCTTGTAAGCTCTAAGTGAAACAATTTTAAAAAATAAAAATTAGAACATCTATAATTATAATTGACAAGCATTTAAGGACCTGCGCAGTAGACACATTTTCACTTTATTTCGCTTCTCTTTAATGACAACATTTTATATAGAGAATATATCGGAAACGAATCAGTATATGAAGGAGATGTATCTATGTGTCCAAAATAAACTTAGTAACCACAAAAATGTTTATTGAACACGAGTGTTTTCTGCTATATCGTGCGAAATCTATGTCAGTACGTAAAATACTGTTTTTTTTTTAACTTTAAACTTGAATTATAATTACTCAACAGGGGCCCCTAGTCTCAGTATAATTCACTAAGCTTAATTAATATCTTGATCGATTTCAATTGTTACAATGCTCAGTTTTTTGATTATACTGTTACAACCGAAACTTGTAAAGATATGAAGTAAGGTTAGTGAAACTTACAAAGATTTTTTGATGGTCACATTTGTCTTAACTTAACCCATTACTACATAAAGTTATTAAAACAAAATTTTTAAGTTTTAATGCAATACATATTAAATTTATTAAGTTGAAAAACGAAAACAACTAGTTAAATTTGAAAAAAATTTGAAAATGAAAAAAATATAAGATATCCTGTATATCGGATTGTATGGAATAGAAGAAAATGGGATTTTATTGAAAACGTATGGAAGTTTTTGAAACACATTTGTGGATATAATCCAACATCACATTTACTACAAGTAAATTTGCTTTTTCGGTAATATTTGCAAAGTCGGTTTTCACATAGTCTGGGCAATGGATTACTGTCCTCATATCTTATATTTTGAACCGATTTACCTCTGACTGATGTTTTTCAAAATTTGGTCAGTAACAAAAGTGTTATATTTTTGCGGAAATTTAACAAAGGGGTGCATTTTTTATCTTTATGCATTTAACGCATGAATAAACATGCATTTGAGACACTTACATTAAAAAAATAGCAGAACATTTGCCATAATTTCTTGGTCTCATACTTATACGATATACTGCAACATTTTTATCCATATAATCTACACCTCCCATTCCACCGTTATAATTGCAAAACAATTCTGGTTGCATAACAACAATTTTTCGTTTTTTCACATCTTCCACATTTACTCTATTTTCTAAAATCAAAATATAATACAAATTGTCTTTCCTTTTTTCCATTCTATTCTATTTACATATTTTAGAATTATCCTTTTGTGAATTATACTTATAGAGAAGCTCGCTTCCTCACTTGCATCGAAATCCCAATTTAAAAAAAAAATATTGTCTTCATCTTTGGAACGGTCACTAGTGCTAATAAATATTTGATCATTTCGTATTACGTATTGGCAATTACTTCGCAGCATTATCAACAACAATGTCCTGCAACCCCATTCGTTGGGCATATGGCAACTTCGCAACATATTAGACCCTACTAAATTATTCAAAACACCTGGTGCGTTATAATCGCTGGAGTCAGTTTAGCAAACAGTGTCGTTGTCATATTCAGGTGGTTTAACATAATACGTAAACAAGGCTCAAGAATATCGCTTTTTTCAATCCCTCTTCTATTACTTCAGCTAAAGATAATTAGTTAATAAATTTATATATAATACCTATAAATTTTTTACTTTATTGCAAAGACTTCAGAACAAGTCTATGAAACTTTTTCAGAGATTGAATCGCTATACTTCTGTTCATGCAATGTTGGACACGTTAAAATGGCTAAATATTGAACAAAAAATTAAAATGAATGTTTTGATCATTGTATTTAAAATAAAAAACTGGAAATATAATTCAAGAAGTAATGCTAACCTCAGACTAGATTATTATAGAAATGAAAAATCAAAAATTATGATCATGTACAAAAGGTCTGCAATTATATAACAATCTTCCTACAGAATTAAAAATGTAAAATAGTTTGAGTAGACTTAAAAACCAAATTAAATTTCATGTAAAGGATAATTTTTAAATGAATTAAATTAGATTAACTCCATATTAAGTCAATTTATTTTAATTATTTATTAATGTATGAATATTATTGTAATTATAAATTGTTTTATATGAACTAAATAAAATAATTAATGAAATAATAAATCCGTTTAATCGGATCATAACGCCGAACTTGTACATTTGTAATAGCAACTAAATACTCAAACATATCCAATATAATTATAAAAATAATATTTTATGTAAAATGTAAAGTAATTATAAATTTTAAATCAAGGTTATTTAATTTTGCATACCCTCCAGCTCTGCTGCTATAAAAATCTGGAACAATTATCACTAAAATCCCCTGTTTATTCACACAGGAAATAGTTATATTATAAACAAACTCCCTCCGAAAACACAATGTTGAAATCATTTCAAAACATTTGACATATAATTTTATCAATTAATTCGGTTCTAACGGATTATGTGCATTAACCAGTTAATATATACCAATGTTTTCAAAATAAAAATTAACTAGCATTAGCCCGCCCGTCGAAATTTGGAGTAGTTTGATAAAAACTTGTACTCAATTTCATTATGAGTTGTTTCTATTATTTCAATTTATTTTCGATACTATACAATTTTTTAAATTGTTTTATCTTAGACAACAACCGGTAATAATTTACATAATAAATCATAAAAAATATAAATTATAAACATAATAATTTATTTAAAAACAATTAAAATTTAAAAAAAATATTCGAGAAGAAGAAACAGATCCTACAGCGAGTACATGGTGCGAGTTGCAACAATTTGATAAATTAATATTTTTATATATTGAAATGTACGATTATATGTATGAGATTGAAATTTCCAATAGAACATTAAAAAAATTTGAAAAATATTTAGTTTCGCTACGTCTCTTTTTAAATATTTATCATTTAAAAGAATAATAATGAAAATCAGTTGTGAAATGGTTCAGATATTCATTGTTTTCAATTCACAGATTAAGTATAATGATTTATTAATTAAAAAAATGTTAGCTTAGTATATCTTGCCAAATGGCCAAATTACTATCCCAACAAATAATTTGCGACCGATGGGACACATGAGACCGCATGCGACCGAAATTAAAAGAATAAACATTTTTTTTTAAATCGCACAAGTTTTTTTTAGTCTCATGTGTCCACATGCGTAATGTTTAAAATTGACTTTTAAAACTTCTAACAATAAATTACTTAAACTGTTTTCATCATTTTCAATTTTTTTTTATAATTTTGATGCCGCATATAACATTTTACTATTAATGTAATATATATTAAACATACAATAGTGCGAGTGAGATGAATAAACAAACTTTACTAACTGAGGTACAATATTAAACATACAAGCGCGAGCGAGAATATATATGAATACAAATAAATATGAATTGAATTGAAAAGTACCAGCGCATGGATGACTTATGTGAGTATAAGTTATTTATTTAGTCATAATAAGATGCCAGTCACAATTATTCGGTCAGTGAGTTTAGTTAACGTAATTTATAGAGTGATTTAGAGACGAGGAGCGAGAAAAATATTTGAATACAGGTATGTAAATGTAATATAGATTGTAATAAAAGTGTTTTTCAACTAAAATCCAACTAAAATAATATTATATGTACCTACGGGTAAATATAATTTTAATATAAATATGGATTAAAATGGCCACGGGTTAATGGGTCCACGCGCTATATCCCATGAGTACAATAAAATTATAATCTAAAATAATAATAACTTAAGTTCATAAACTTTATTGTACCTGATCATAAAACATAGACCATGGACCCATTTACCCGCTATGGAAATCACTTTATTCAAAACTATTAAGAAAGAAGAGTTTAATACATTGATTTAAGTTTTAATGGGTGTTTTCTAAAATATTTTAATGTAGATATGGAAATCCAGGAGTAAATTGGTCCACGCGCTATGTCCCATGAGTACAATAAATTTATAATTTAAAATGGTAATTATTTTAGTTTATAGATTTTATTGTACCTAGTCATGAGACATATACCATGGACCCATTTGCCCATAGAAGTGCTGGTAGAAGTGCTGAAAAGAAACTATCGAAACAAAATAAGAATGGAAGCCAAAGAACAACCCGAGGCACCGTCATCGACAACATTGCAGGCAGCAGAAGATACTACTGAAGAAAACGATTCATCATTTAGTTATTTGTGTTTATGTGCAATAAATATTTGTGTTTTTGATTATTTATCGGATTTAGTTTTTATAAATAAATAATTATATTTCAATTAATGTTCTTTCTTTTCAGTAATATTTGATTTGTATTTGATTGTAATGATTATTTCAGATATAACTATTTTTTATTTTAATTTATATCATATTATATTATATTAAATAAAATAAAACAGAGTAACAAGCTAAAATTAATTTAATTCAATAGTTTTTGTTAAACTATACTTTAAAATAAAAAAAAAACATATGTAAAGAATTAACAAATACTTATTATTACTTTAATTAACCCCTACAAGATATAGAGCGCCAATCCAAACGCATGAAACGCTCCAAACTGGGCTCTTGTCCATCGCATGAGTGCATCGCATTGCTAACTCATGAGTCTATATAATCCCTCAAAATATTGAGAATTTTGATCACAAGAGCATTAGTTGTGATTGATTAAAACCGCTGATAGATATCACAAAAGCTTTTGACATGGTGGACCATACCTTATTATTAAACAAATTGTTTAAAGCTGGATTTAGAGGTTTTATTTTGGATTGGTTTGGTTCATACCTTAAAGATCGGATGCAAATAGTAAAAATTTCAAACGTATACAGTTCCGAAAAATTGATAAATATCGGAGTTCCTCAAGGCTCTGTACTAGGTCCAATACTTTTTTTAATTTATGTCAATTCACTTTTTGCTCAAGCGTTTAAAGGAAAAATTACTGTTTTTGCTGATGATACAGCTCTATCCTATTCAAATGTAAATTATTTTAATACTTTTACTGATATAAATTTTGATTTGGATATATTAAGGCAATGGTTCAAAATGCATAAACTAATAATAAGTAACAAAACAAAATTTATGTTTTTTAATCTGTCAGGAAAAGTATGTGAAAGTATTTCTGTAAAATATCACTCTCCTAAGTGCTTAAAATTTAGTTTATGTAATTTATGTGTAAATGATGTGTCTGGTATTTTGTTTAATGAGAACCATAACTGCTCAGAAGATTGTTTCTATGTTGAACGTGTGGATAGCTTCAAATATTTAGGTATCTCGTTAGATGCTAGACTAAACTGGAAAGATCACACGTCTTATCTAAAAAGATACCTGAATAAAGCAGTTAGGCAACTGTATCATCTGAGTTTATATTGTCATTTCTCTGTTTTAAAACTTTTTTACAATGGCTTGATTAAGTCTAAACTTCAATATGGTCTGTGTTGTTGGGGTGGTACCCATTATAATAAAATTGAGCCTTTGTTAATTAAACAAAAACATTGTGTACGTATTATTTGTAAGGTCAGTCGTAGAACTCCCAGTTTTTATTTTTTCAAAAATCTAAAAATTCTTCCATTAAGACATCTATACTATTTTAAGGTACTTAAACTATTTTTTTTTAAATCGGGCTATAATAATTCGAGATTGTTGGTGGATCACAATTTGCGTGTAAATAATAGAAATGTTGTAAATGTACCCAAAGTTAAAAAATCTCATTTTCGTCACTTTTTTACTGTAACTGCACCTCAGCTGTTTAATAAGTTACCTGAATCCTTTAGAACCGAAAGAATACAAATTAGATTTATAAAACAAATAAAATCCTGGCTCTTTTCATTTTCTCATGCACAAATTGAATCAATATTAATACTCATAATTTAAACTTACTTTTTATCTGTTTTCTTATTTCCTATTTTTTTATTTTATTTTTTTTTCTTTTTGTTATTTTTAATGGCTTTTATTCAGATCGTAATTCATTGTACTATCCTATATTTTATTTTATTTTTTATTAAAAACTTCAAATCTTTTTATATTTTACAATCAAATTAAATTCATTCTTCTACAATTAAACAAAACATTATATCAAATAATTCTACACTAATTTTATATTGTTTTTCCCCATTAATACTATTACACCTGTTATTTTAATAAAGTAAAACATTCGTCTCTTGCACTATGGCAATAGAATGTCTTTAACTATTTCATTCAGAACTTGAAGCTTAAAATTGACTAATTAAGGATATATTATGTACAAATTTTTTGATTTTTTTTATATTTTCTAATATGTATATATATTTGTAGTTTATAATAATTGTATTAATCTTTTACTATAATACATATATAATGTACATTTGTGAACAATTATTAATTCTTAATTCATAATTCAAATGTTTGTTTTTTTTTAATAGTATATAAATTAAATGTTATTTAGTATAAGTTAAAAATGTAATCTGAATTATTTTAAATACTAATTTTTAATTTGAATTAATTATTAATTTGATTAAGGATACATTGTACAAAAAATGAATTTAATTTGTATGTATTTAAAATTTGTTACTAGCTTTCTAATTCTGTTGAAATAAAGACTATTTTTATTATTATTATTTATTTATTATTATTAGTTATGTTTGACTCAAACAAACTCTTGCATTTAGAATGCGTCAACGTGGACCCATGTAGCGGTATTTTCTGACTCTTAACCATAATTTACACGGAAATGCGAAGACACATGTTGGACTTTTGTGTGGCGACTGAGCGAACGCGAGCGGGTCGCATTTACGGGCACAAATTGAAAATTATTTGTTGGGTACAGATACTAATTTTTATCATTTATACTAAATTAAACCTACCAAATCACTTAGTTTCCACTAATTTTGCAATATTATGAGATTCCCACCAAAAGTGGTACAACTTTTCGTTTGGATTATTAAGAATGTCATACACATTTTTGTGGACCTACTCTTTATTTATAACTTAAAACTGGGCCATAAATTTTATGCCGTAACACTATACAATAACGTACTCCGAAACACACAACAACGAATATTTCTATACCAAATTCAATTAAAATAGAAATTTTGTCTTTTTATGATTTTTTTTTTTTAAACAACCTGTAATTAAATCGTGAATTTGTTGCACGAAGGATTTTCAAGGTTACAGAAATAATTCTTAAAGCTTTGAAGACTTTTAAAAATATCAGAATACAGAGATGTTATATTATTAGATACGTGTAGGTACATATAGAATACTAACTGAAAATGCAACTCAAGAATATAAAAGTTATAAATTCAATTAAGATAATACAGAAAAGTCTATAAAGGATAAAGTCAAGAAAAAAATTCAAAAATTAAGGCAATCTTTAAGAAAACGTGCAAATGAAATGAAACATGGAAGAAGAAGAAGAAGAAGAAAAAAAAAACAGATGATTGCATTTTAAAGTGAAATTTCATTATGATGTTGAAAAGTGAATTAAAATCAATTAATATCTATCGAACCGTTTCAAATAAAATTTCAATCGCCAATTTAACAATTGAACACCAACAGAAATAAAATTTCAAAAGTATTGAAACAAAAAAAAAAAAATCGAAAACCACTTTGTAAAAACGATCGATTTTTAACCTTTCAATATAGGTTCAATAAAATAACTCAAGTGAAATTTTCTTTGATTAAAATTTTCTCTGTATTATATTTTTGTTATGTAACTACAGTTATATTTCTTGTTACTTTTATTACATGAGTGTAAGTGAATGGAAACTGATTTTGATATAATATGTCCTTGCAATTTACCAGTCTAGACATAACAATCTAAATTTAGAATGTTCCACCATACAAAAATTTCCTTCTAGTCTTGTTGGTTGTTATTTACTACATCACATTTAATGCAAAGTACTCTGAGAAGGAAATCATCAAATTCAATTTGAAATTTCCATTGAATTTAATAAAAAATTATTGTAGTACTCACTTGATTTGATGGTGTATCAAGAAGATTAAAAGTAATACATAATACACTGAAATATAGTCTGAAATTGATATGCGTGGGATTAAAAAATGAACTTTGCATTTTTATTGTGGTTTTCAGTTTAACCATGCATACAATAACAATTTTTGGTTTCAACAAAAAAACTGGTTTCAAAAGTCCAATAACCTCAAAACATGAAAGTAGCTATATATGAATACATAAATCGCAAATAATTTCGGTTCTACTTCAAAGATCATAAACATTACTGCAGATAACAATGTAATTCAACCAATCCATGATTTTAATGTTTGGAAAAAAAATAATTGTTCATTAACCAACTATTCATCTGACAAATACTGTAGGGGTGTGAAACGTAAAGAATGCTCGTATAGTACTTTGTACCATCAAAATTAACATAAAAAATATTTGCAAACTTTACAAATAAATAAAACAAAATAATTCAGTCACAAAAAATTGCTAATCGATTTGAGCTGTAACATTCTGAACTTAATGTTCAGATCTTGAATATAGCGTAGACTTAATGTGGAATACAAAAAATTGTATTACAAAATTCACTAAAAAGACTTTTTAAAATATACGCGAAATATCAAAGTCAGACTAGGCTATCATGTAATTCTACTGGCGTAATCGTAGGAGGAAAGTAGTAAAGGAAATTTCATCTTACGAAAGAAGGATTTATAAGTGAAAATATTCAAAGTAGGGTATTCAAACATATAAATTTAAAAATAAACCAACTATTCGATTTCTTATTCATCATTGTCCTGTAACCGAATCCGTGGCGTATAGGGCGGATATAAAATCTTTCCATCGGCTCCTACCTGCGGCTAATCTCTTTAATCGTGTAACCATTTTCTTTGATGGTTACTTGCTTCGGCTAAGACTGTTTTCTCCATGTTTTTCTCGGCCTTCCGATGCGACGTGTGTCCTGAGGATTTAATTCGGAACATTGTTTCGCTATGTTATTGTCAGGTTTTCGCAGAGTATACTCGATACAACGCAATTTTTCCTATCGGATTTCCATGTTTGTTAGTTTTTCTTTCGTTTTTTGCCAAGCGTTCTGTTGGAAATAGTTTGTGGTCAACGATTGTTTAGGATGCACCAGAGGCATTAATATTGATCTACGCTTAGAGTTTCGGATAGTATTTACTGAATCTTTGTTTCGCAGTCGTACAAGAGAACAGATTTTACACACCTCTATTACAGATTCTTATTTTTAGAAGACATTATGTTATGTGCCTGCCATATTTTGTAGAACATCCCCAAATCAGTACGGACTTTTGTGATGCTGGCTTCATTATTGATATTCGGTCCCTCAATCCGAAGACACGATGCTGTCCAGGTAATTGAATGTACTAACATCTTCGGTTCGCGTTTCTTCATCGAAGATCGGATCGGATCGGATGCTGTGAGCTGCGATTTCTGTTCATGATTTTGCTTTTAGCTTTATTGATTTTCATACAGCTTTTGGCATATTTTCATTTAAATCTCTATTCGTATGTGGCCACAAACTCACATCGCCGGCATAATCTAAGTGGCTGATACGATTGAAAGATGTCACTGAATGCCATTAGTTCTCGCTTACATCAGTAGTAGTTATTATAATAATAATAACAATAATAAAATAAAGTCTTTTATTATTTCATAAAAACCAAAAGCTAATTTACATTAAATATTGAAGACTTGACTTTAAAATTTATAAAATCAAAAAATATTAAATAAAATAAAATAAAAATTTAAATTAGCATAGTTGATTAAATGATAAAGTTAGGTTCAATCTGTTATCCAAAGATAAGTGACAAAGATATGTAATCCATTACTACTAAAATCAATATGGGTAATAAAATACAACTTTGCTTAACTCCCTGACCCACCTCAAAACAATTTGTCAGCTGGTCTCGATGTAAAACGCAATATCTTGCTTTTTTGTAGGATTCTTTAATTATGGCTATAATTTTATCTGGAATGCCTCTCCTACTATAAGTGATCTCCAAATATAATTGCGGTTAAATCTGTCAAAACCTTTCTCAAAATCTGTAAAAATGAAATTTAGCGGTGTTTTAAATTCAATGGATTGTTCAAAGATCATTATTCGTAATGCGCTGATGTGAATAACACACGAATAACCACTGCGAAAATTTCCTATTAACGAAAGGATTGTACAGTTTAAACAGGTGTAAAGAAATAGGTTGAAAAAATATTAAGTAAAAATTGATGTCAGGATGTAGCAAAAGGGGGACATATCCGGAGTAATAATTCAGGGGGGAACATATTCGTAGAGTTGACGGAATTTTAACTCACCGACTACAAATAAGTCGACAAGCAGTTTTAATATTAATTTATTTTATTATGAATGTTTTTAACACTGAAATGAATCAGCAAAATTGTCTTGATGGAATTTTATTATAAATTTATTAAACTCAATATAAAAGTGATGAGCTATGAGAGCTGAATACAACAAATTGCATTTATGCAGTAATCAATTATACACTTAACTAACAAAATTGAATAATACAAGAACACGTATGTATAGGTATGTAGTGACATTTAATTTATATAGCTAGGTATATAGCAGAAGAAGTAAGGGCCCTATTACACATCAATCATTCGTCAATCATTCATCCATATATTGTCAATATATTGACCGTTGATTGATGAGAAATGATTGATGGCGGTTCTATTCTCATCAATCATGTCATCAATCATGCAAGCAAAATTCCCATCAATCATGTCATCAATCATTTTTGACAAGTTCAGCTGAGGCAAAAAAAATTGCTTTTTGGGGAATGTTCAGATAAGGTTATAATATTAATTTGTGATGTAATTCAAAAAGAATAATTTTTATATTAATTTGAATAATTATAGCAATTATTGTAAAAAAACGATTTATATATTATTCAAATGTGCAAAAAAATAATTTGTTGTTTTTCATACCCTTTACTTTACTTTTAAAAATTCAAATTAAATTGAAGTTAAAAACATTACCCTAAAAATTATATTTTTAATATTCATATATGTTTCGAAATTATCAATATATTCAGAACACTGCCACAGGTTGTCCTTGCAAAATGTCAAAATATGGGTAAAAAGATTGATGAGTACATGATTGATGTGTAATCAGTCATCATTCTTTTCATCAATATATTGACAATATAGGGATGAATGATTGATGAAAAGAATGATGTGTAATAGGCACCTAAGAAAATGTATTGTCATAAGGTGACAAAAAACAAAGTTGAACAATGCAGAGACATATAGTGATAACAGAAAATATGATAGCACAGTGACGAACATATAATGACGAAATAGAATATAGTATCAAATAGTAACAATGATATACAGTGACGAAATACAATGAGGTGCTATTCAGTAGTTATGTGTGGCTATAGATATCAAAGTAAATTTAAATTCGCTATAAATCTAATTCTATGGCTCAATCGGTACAGCAGTGTAACATAGTAGAATAGTCAAAATACCATAATCATCTGATGCTTTCTAAAAATTCAACGATTCAAGTAAAATCATCCCACTACGATCACAAGAGAAGTAAAAACAACAACAAATAAAAATGCATTTTTTATACAAAATACAATCTTAATTGAAATAATTATAGCTAGTTATTCGTGCAGCCAATAGTAAATAATTAAAAAACAAAAAAAAAAAAAAATTGTTTTCAAAAAATTTAATTTAATTTTGTGAAAAAAACTTTTTTAATAAATTAATCCTTTTGAAGTGCATTCACCAAAATAGATGTAAAAATTTCTCTACCTCATCCTTACTATCAGCCTACATAACATACAATAATGATATTTAGCTATATATATATATATATAATATTTTAACCTTCAACAATCCCAGTGTAGGTTTTTTATAATTAATCCGTACAGGTTCTATGGGGTAGTTCGTTTTTATAAATCCATCTGTTTTACCATAGTTTTGCATGCCATCAAAATTTTATGATTTATGATTTTTTTTTGTGTTTTTAAGATATAATTAGTTTGCTAATAGCTTTCCACTCTTTTAATGATCTTTCATTTTTTATTCATATTTTGAAGACACAGTGTATCCTGTAATCTAGTTCCTGTCGGATTTCAGTGAAATTTCATAAAATGGGTTTATTACGACTTCAAAATCATAAGTCAAACATAAGTCTGAAGATCTTAAGTCTAGCAATTTATGAATAAACTAACTTCGAGCTCCAGAATGAAAATCCTTGCTAAAACCGGTACTCCTTGCGTTTGTAAAAATCAAAATTTTTCTCAATAAAGCACACTACAACTATGTTGAAAATAATAATTGTACTTCTTTTGATCCAAAAATATTATACTAAGGGGGAATCAAGTTCAGCAGTGCAGAGAAGTTGAATTAAGTAGCGATAATTATGATGAAAAATTGTTTATGGCGTCTGGGTACAATATAAAATTACTTCTTGGCAATGCTTTATTAGAATACACAACACCCAATGTAAATATCTACTTTAATGTTAAACCACACAATTTTACATTCAATACCAAAAGAATAAATTTCATCAACAAAGAGATTATCTGATATAAGGATATATTTTGTTTATTTAAAGATAAGGCACAATTTCTTTAAATCATTAGCTATTCATAAAAATAAATAAAACTAAATAATAAAAGTTAAATAAATTAAAAACAAGCCATTAGATACCCTTCTTCACGGATAGTCTAGCCACTATCAAATTTTTTGTGTCAGACACTATCTGCTCTAAGCTGTTAGAGCAATATCGAAACGAAATTGAAAGCGTAGAAGGCGATTTATCTACTCTGCTCACAATAACATAGATGAGAATGAGAGAAGCAATGAACTGGCCGGGCAAGATTCCAATCTTAACAGATCCTTTGAGGAGGATATCCACGTCACAATTTTGTTGCTATAAGACTCTTGCGTAGTCTTATAACACCATTATAACACCATCTTACAGCAGTATTAGTGCTAATTTGAGGCCTTTACAATTGTTGGAAACGTTATAAATACGTTATAGCACTAAACTGAAGAATCCTATAACGCACCGATGCAATTGCTGTAATATTGGTTATATGATTAGTATACATATGTATTAGTGTATATGTTTTTATTTGTAAATGAAATTCATTTGAAACATTTTATGCGAGAGTGAGAAAGGCGGTATTATTTTTTATTTTAAAATAATGATTTTATGGAGTTTTAATTTATTTCATGATCAAAATAATGGCCGTCTTAAAATATTTATTCTAAATATTTTTCAAAAGCTACAGTAAGTTAATTATAACATTACTACTGCTATTCTATCAATTCTATTCTTATAACAACACTTTAACTCTTGTTATAGGATTACGCACTTTTACACTTATAACAACATTAATGTAGCACTTTCTGAAATTTCCATTATAATAATTCCCGCAATTGCTATAAGAACATTCTTATAACAATATTAATCACATTATTCCAATAAAAACATTGTTGTAACACCTTTATTGCTTATCGGGAGTCATATAGGAGTCTTATAGCACTAATTTTGTTTTTATAACAATAAAATATTACGTGGGTATTCACTTTTTTAATGAGAGTCGTCAAGGAGCTCTTTCATTCATACTTTCTGGCCAGACGGAATGAAAGGTGGCATAAACTAAATACCATTTCGACCTCGAGGAAACATGATCCTCGTATAACATCAATAAAACTAAACAACTCTTAGCCAGGTCCTATATTGATATGTCAAGAGTAGTAGCCAACAGTAAGGGTCATTGACTCTTGAACACTTCATCTGCAGTTGCCCAGCATTAGCTGGAGTCAGGCTCCGAACTTTAAGTGAGGCATTCCCTGGCGATATAAGTATTATCTCGGAAAGCGGAATAAATAGTATATCTGATCAACCTTCTCAGCCCCACTGGGTGGGTCTAGTACTGAGTCTAGATAAAAAATGTTACTCATGTTTTTACAAAAGAACAAAAATGAGAGCATGATTCACTACAACAACCAACAACAAGAAATAGATCACTCAAGTCGTGGTATCGAAAACGCACATATAAGTGCTAATTGGTTTCCCAGAAGCAACTGAATGGCCACTTAAGGCTACTATGGCTCGATAAGGAATGTACATATTTAAATAATCAAAAACAATTAATGTAAAAAGCTTTTGCTTAAAACAATTTATATTTTAATAAATATATTTTTGATATATTCCTGAAATTTCAAATCTCTAACTTTAAAATAACTAAAATTATTTTATTTGAAAAAATTACTTCAACCCAACCAGTACAAGTGTATAGGTTAATAAATCCAAACCATTTTACAGTATAAAAATCTAATCCTTCGCTTTGAATAATTAGAAAAATTTAAAATACTTAAATAGTTTTCTTAAATCCTCTACAAAAGTAATTTACCTCCTGGAAAATTTCATGCAATCAAACATAATTTTTGCACATATATAAAGAATAACCAAAAGAAGGAAAGAATAAAGTAAGTGGAGCCACAAAACCATTAAAAAGAAATTTTAATACCAGAAAATAACAAAACACTTAGTATCTACGCTTAGTAAGTTTTTAGTTTTAATCTTTTTGTTATACCTAGTAAATGAAATAAAATATTCTTATATATTATGTCTATATATAATATTGTATATAAAATTGAATATAATATATTTGTAGGTTTGTTTATTTATTTGTATTCGTAAAGTATTTCCCACTCCTAGTTGACATAGAGATTTAAAATTTTTCCCAGCTATCGGGTATAATAAAAAATAACATCAAAAAAATTGCCAAAGTGGGTGGTGTGTGGTAGTTGAATTTAGAACCATAGTAGTGGGTGGTGTGTGGATTTGAATCTTTATTTTCAAAACGACATAATTGGGTGTTTGTGCGTGTATTCGTAACTTTAAATTTTACATAACTATACCGTATTTAAATCAAAAAATGTAAATAAACTGAATACCTTATATCATTTGATTGACTCTTGGCATTTTTAAAAAGAACAATTTTCATATTTTCCGGGATAGCATACATTTGCAGTCTGTATAGAAAATTGAAACAAATTACCGAAATTCGTGAGTTTCAAATTTATATAAATTTTCAAAATTTCAAAAAAATCCATGAAAGTGATCAAAAATAGACATTACAAAAAAAAAAAAACAATACTAAAAGGACTTTTTAACTTTTCATTCTACACTATTCAATTTGAACAAAAAAAAAAAAAAAAACAAAATAAAAAAATAAAAAATTTCATTTGATGTGCGTTTTTTTTTTTGGTATTGCTACACTAATCATTCGTATACAAAAATAAAAATTAAATAAGAAAAGAAAGAGATTTCACTCAGAGGTTCATATTTTGTCATCTAATTGAAAAAGGACATTAACGGTTCGTGGTATAAAAATAACATACCATCACTATTTTGCTATATTTCTTTATTCAACTAAGTCATAATAGTTTCACGGTTTCTGTGTATTTATGGTATATTCGATTTTAATCATCGTGACGTAACTAAGTCTTCGTAAACTAGTCTTCCACAATCAAATTTCAGATTTACCAAAACACACTAATTTTGATATTAAATTTATCTCGAAAGCTACCCGTTTGAAGAATAAAATAATACAAGAAGGACTCTACAACAGGCAAATTATTTATTATAATAATTAGACGAGTAAAGATTAAGTAAATTTCATAACTCATTTCCACATCAGCACAGTCAACGTTGCTGTGATTTTTTCACTAGTCTACATAATATATTTATCTAAAATAAACTAGGTAAGTCAGATAATAATTAATTATTCCCCGTGATATTAACGATATCCGCATAACCATTATTTAGCGATTGCTTTGTGCAGTAAAGATTTGAGCTAAATTTTGTATAAAAAGAGATATTTAGAACATTTTTTGTACAAAATTTTTAAGAAACTGCATTAGTCATAACTTTACAACCAAACAATCGTTTTTATATTTTTCCAATAAAAATAAAAATTACTACTTTTTGTTCTAGGTAGACTGATAGAAAAATGAAAGTAATGTTAATATTGCATTTAGCATGCTATATATCTCCGAAAGTACTTAACACATTTCAAAGCAACAACAGATGAATTAATGGGTAGAAGTCTGTAGTCGTCATCAAAGTAAAGGATATTATCAAAATGAAAAAAATATTTTTATTTTAAAAAATGCTAATAACTGTTATAAAATAATTGAAGAAATAGAAATCTTATATATTAATACGCTTAAACAACGTCTGTTAAACTTTTCACAAAGCTTTTACAACACAAAGCTTTTTTCAACTAGATTAGACAACTTTATTAGAACTATTACGAATTACGATAGTGTGCAAAATTGAATTTAAAGACATAAACCACAAAACAATAAAACCAAATAAAACCAAAAACAAATTAATATTAACCTAAAAAGAATTCACCATTGAGCAATAGCATTGACTGTCTGATTATATGAATTAATTAAAAACAAAACACAAATAGCAAAGACAAAAACCGAATTATCAGATTATTATTATTATATTGATAAAATCATAATAGCTTTGTTAAAATATTACGATATTACGATATTATAGCAAAAAAAATTACCAGTAAAACAAATAGTAAATTTAGAAAATATATTCACCCAGACCATGTTCACAAATTCCAATAATTGAAATTTATATATTTTATTAACAAATAATAAAAGTATAAATTCAAATGCGCAGTAGCATTGAGTAAATATAATATTGTACATGGAGAATCATAAACCGAAATTTACGATCTCCTAAGAACAAGAAAACCAAAATATGTTATGACATTATTATCAAGTTCCAATTCAATATACGGCAAATTTAGTACACATACAAATTAAAAACACTTTAAAAAGAAAAATCACAGACTACCCTTACCTACATCAGAGATCCTAACGGGATAACAATATAACAATAAAAACTGAAGAATAAGAGAAAAAGCATAATTACCTATTGGCTTTACCCCTAACTATAATAGTCATAAGGCGTCAATAAAAACTGAACAATAAGAAAAAAATCATAATTATTGGCTTTACCCCTAAATATACAATAAATGGCCTATATGATTCGATATGACTTAACAAAGTCATAACCAATCATAACCTTCACTATAATGGTCATAACTAATCATATCAAAACGTCAAAACCAAAATTTGAAAGAAGTGAAAAAAATATAAATTCTAAATAAAGGTTTTTGTTTTTTTATTTTGAATTTTGAAATAGTTAGGGCTATTATGATAATTAAAAAAAAACACAAAAAACGTGTCTATGGCTATTTTAATGTGTTTTTAATGTGGGTGTGGTATGTATTTATTTTAAATGCATTTAATTTCATATCTATACTGCCAGCGACATCTCTGTTCGACATATTTTGTTGAAATGTACGTCTCTATCAATAGTCTCTGTTAGGAAGCGCTTAGACATCATATTTTGTTCCATGAAAGTTTTGTTTTACTTATTTTTATTACATTTACAAATTTTATTGCAATTACATCAAATTTTATTTCAAACATTTTAATTACATATCTCAAAGATAAACAAATATAGTTGCAAAGTATACTATTCAGTGTAATTTCAGAACATTTGTGAAATATAAATATTTAAATAGTAAATCAATTATTCTAAATATTAATTGTATTGATGAATAATAATAATATTTAATTTACATTTTTTGCATTTTTTAATGCCTATCTTTCAATATATTGGCATAACACAATTAGGAGTTTATAAATACCTTTTCTCGCAAAATCACTTTTTCAACTTGCGAAATACCAAAATGCGTGTCGAGCACTATTATTTAAAAAAAAAAAATTTATGATATTCTATAACAAAGTCGGGTGTCAAACTTTAATGAACATCATTTATACGTTATAAACACAATTCAAAAACGTATAAACGCTGACTTATATAAAAGTTTTTCTTCAAAACTATTAGCGGTCAAAATTTTCAATTTGATTCTATGAAAAAGAAATAAAATTATTATTTATTATATTAAACATATTAAGTATATTATAAATATTGTAAATTATATTTTTATTCATTTTTTTTATTTATTTTATTATTATTATTTAAATAACAATAATAATTACAATCATAATAATTTGTGATATCGTACGTATTATAATACCTACCTACCTGTTGTGAAAATAAAATATTAATACATACAGTGAAAAAAAATATAAGTCTGAAGTAGGCCTGCGGATTTATTTACAGGTCCACTGTTTAATAAATAAATAAATACCTAAATAAGAAATATAAAAAAAATAGTTATAGATAGATCAAACTATATTGTAAATTACAAGCTATTCCCGGCGTAACTTTCGCCGGTCTAGCATTAGCATTATAAATGAAACAATTTATTTTAGTTATTTATTTTCTTTATTTTCTTGAAAAAAATCAATGTTCTACAATTATAGTTTTAAGTTTTTCAATTTAACTTATTTATTATGTAATAAAAAAAATATGTAAAACATTGATTTTTTTTAAGAAAATAAAGAAAATAAATAACTAAAATAAATTGTTTCATTTATAATGCTAATTCTAGACCGGCGAATGTTACGCCGGGAATAGCTAGTGATTAATTATTCTCCGTAATATTAACGAAATCCGCATAACCATTATTTAGCGAATGCTTTGTGCAGTAAAGATTTGAGCTAAATTTTGTATAAAAAGAGATATTTAGAACATTTTTTGTACAAAATTTTTAAGAAACTGCATTAGTCATAACTTTACAACCAAACAATCGTTTTTATATTTTTCCAATAAAAATAAAAATTACTACTTTTTGCTCTAGGTAGACTGATAGAAAAATGAAAGTAATGTTAATATTGCATTTAGCAAGCTATATATCTCCGAAAGTACTTAACACATTTCAAAGCAACAACAGATGAATTAATGGGTAGAAGTCTGTAGTCGTCATCAAAGTAAAGGATATTATCAAAATGAAAAAAATAGTTTTATTTTAAAAATTGCTAATAACTGTTATAAAATAATTGAAAAAATAGAAATTGTTTAGTAATATTTTTATTTATAATTTTATAATATTTAAACTTGGTGAGATCTTAACCATTATTGATATCTTTTAGATCTAAAAGATCACATTTTTTTGTGTGCAATATCTCCGGTTTTGCAAGATGTTTTGTGCATGGTGTTGAAAATGCTCTGCTAAGCATGACATACTTTGTCAAAAGTATCTGTGACACATCTAGCCTGAAGCACATTTGAAGGTATTCCTTATGTTTGAAATTGTTCTGTGTATTTGTTTGTTGTTTGAGCGGTTACTATATATGATTATATTCATCTTAAATAAATGACATTTTCTTTATCAGTAGATTGAATTATTATCTTATTACCGCTCAATACATTCTTATTTAACATCTTTAAAAATATTCATAAGCATTGTAAAACTAAGCTGAGACTAATAATGGGTATCATTATTTTAGCTTAGAAAATAAACCACGAAATAACGACACATTATCATTTCGTGGGTCAACCCCGATAGCTCGAAAAAAAAACTCGAATTAAAAAAATCTCGAAAAAAAAATCTCGAATTAACAAAAATCTGGAAAAAAAAATCTCGAATAAAAAAAATCTCGAATTAACAAAAATCTGGGAAAAAAAAATCTCGAATAAAAATGATTAGGTATACATAGTTCCAAAAAGCTATCTTAACCGAATTTTTTTGAAATTTTGAAGAAAGGTACGTCATGACGTCGCATTAAGCTCTGCAAAGTGTCGGTTAGTGATTATATGGCATTAAGGGCTCATTACGTTACTTTGACAATTTGGGGGCTAAATTCATTTATTCATTTATTTATTTATTTCAATCTACTGGGTAGTCCCTTACAGATTTTGCTTATAAAATATTAAAAACTAAAATAAAATAAAACTAGAAATAGAAAAAAAAAATTATAAATATAAAAATAATTTTAAATATAAAATAACATTAATAATAAGATGCATTAACAATTTCAAGTTCAAAATACCAGTAATTCAAGAAAAGAAGTTAAAAAAATGAAAAATTCAGACTTAAATAGTATAAATAAATATTAATAGTAATAGCAATAGTAATTATAAAGGTAGGCAGTACATTCAAATGATAATAGAGAATAATTTTAATAAATTTGTAGAATAAAATTATAATTATTTAAAATTAGAAGAATTATTGTAATGTATCAAAAAATGTGATGATTTTTCTCCTAAAAACGAATCTACTGTAGTTGAAGTCAATTACTGAAAAACTGTTATTAAATAAGCGCTGAGAGTTTGCTATAGGTTCGGAAAAACCATAGTTCGTTCTATGATTTTGAAGATACACAAATCTTTGGCTTCTGAAATCGCGCACTGGAGCATAGATATTATAAAGGCGAAGAATAGATGGACATTTTATTCTGCCAGATAAGATATCATATAGGAAAACATCACGGATGCAGCATTTCGCCTAGCCTCAAGAGTAGAAAGCTTAATAAGTTTACATTTAGCTAAATATCCAGTAATATAAGGTTGCCAGGTGAATTTACGTAGGCAAAACCTAATCATATTCTTTTGAACAGACTCTATTCTCTTAATATGTTTATCATAATAAGGCATCCAGATCGGACAAGCATATTCGAGGTGAGGACGAACAAGTGCAGTATATAAATTTTTGAATGTATAAGGATCAGAAAATTGCTGTGAGTTACTCTTAATGAAACCTAACATGGAAAAAGCTTTAGAAATAATTCGATCTATGTGAGCATTAAAAGTTAATTTATTATCGAGAATGATACCCAGGTCTGTTGTTTGTCAATAATAGAACCGTTGATATTATAATAAGATTCAATTAGAGTTTGCTTCCTAGAAAATGACATGTAACTGCACTTATTAATATTAATGGTAAGGCCATTAATGTTACACCAAGAGTAGAATTTGTCAAGATCCTGCTGCAGGAGATGGCAATCTTCGTCCAACTTAATAACCACAAAAAGTTTAGTATCGTCAGCAAATGATAATACCAAAGACTTAATATCGAAGTCGATATCGTTCATAAACAATAAAAATAATAATTTAAGTCAATATATCTCCTAAACTATAAAGACTATTAGGGTGTTTAAAGGCTTAAAAGAAAGATATTAATATACTGGGTTGGGTACGTTATTCCAAACAAAAAATTCCATTTCCATAATTCCATTTCCAGAATTAAAAAAAAAAATTCCAAAGTTACAAAATTCCAAAAATAAATACTTATGGCAAGCTTTTTTCTAAACAACATAAATAACAGATTTATAAATTTATTTTATAAAAACTATGTAAATGGATTATTTAAATTTATTACAAATCAATTTTATTCCCCTAAACTCTAAAGAGTATTATAATATATTTCTCTTTCTTGATGTGTATATCAAATAGAATTCCTTACTATAGAGCATGTAAAATGAAAAAAAAAAATATTGGTATGGGTCTTGTCGAAAAAAAAATGTCCAATTAAAAATGTTAATTAACAAAATGTTGAAAAAAAAATGTCGAATGCAAAAATGTTGAAAAACAAAATGTTGAACAAAAAGATGTCGTATAAATGTTGAATGATTAAATGTTGACTTTCGTGAACTTGCCTCACGTAATGAACAACGCTTAGAGAAATTTTCAAAGAGCCCAAAGTCCCAAAATTTGTGGTCAAAGGCCCTAGAAATGTTTTTTCCAAACTTGCCAGACGTAATTAAGGCGCTTTAGAGACATTATTGGAGAGGTCCAGTATCCCACAAATTAGGTATAAGATATTCTGGAAAAAGGGATATATCCCCCTTTTTACATCCAACAGCGGCTATGCATAAAACTAATTAAAGTAAATATTCTGGAAAAATAGAATACCTTATTTTGAATTCAACTGTAAAGCCTCTCCTAGTTCAGGATATTGCATATACACTTGCATAAATATTCTGGAAAAAGGGAATACCCTGTAATATTTTGATTGGCTTATTTTGAATCCTACTCTTTAATTCTCTCCAATTATTTTTATTACATATACATTTCCTGTCACCCCACACCGTTGCTAAACATTATTATTGAATTTATTATATTGTTTATGTACATATTTCGTTAATGATAAAAGCTGATTTATTTAACTATTTTATACTAGTTATAAAATATACTGTTTTAAAAAACATTTGTGTTTTTTCCGAACTTTTTTTCGACATTTTTTTTGTAGATCTTAATAAATAATAAAATAAGGGAAAAAAAATTTTTTTTTTAGAAATAATTGCCTTCAATTTAAGCGTACTAAAACTACAAAAATAAACTTTATAATCGCAGCTTGATATAATGTTTTCATAGCAAGTTATGATTGTAATTACGGAAAAAGCAAATTAGCCGAAATGCTAGGAAGTCTTGAGATGAAATTAAGAGATTTGGTAAAAAGTTAACTTGCTATGAAAACATTATTTTAGTGAAAATATTTTTTTAATGAAAAATAATATATTTTCAAAGAACAACACATATAATCAAATGGCACTAAAATTCACTCTAACGCAATTTGGTTATTATTGCTCATACTTCAAATGTGTAATTATATTTTATATTACTGTAACAAATTTTATAAAAATATGTATATTTTTATAAAAATTTTTGGAGATTTTTGTTTACATACCTTTGAATTTTTTAAATTACGTATTAAAAAATTTTCACCAATAAAAAATTACGCACTTTATAAAAAAAAAAACCCTGTTAAATACAAAAAATATTTGACGTAAAATCGTAGATTAAATCTGAGAAAAAGTCTGAAATGTAAACACTCATCCGACTTTATCTACGATAAAATTCGATTTTGTCCGACATGTAACGCTACCTAAGCATAAATTCGCATATAAAAGTATAATATATAAATACATGCATAAATCGAAATTGAACTTTTTTTACATTCGAGAAGAGTAATTTGTAACTGAGTGATAGATAATTGATAGGTTCAAATTTTGTTTTTTTCCATAAATAATGTTTGCATTTTATTTTCAATTAAACTAAGCCATATGATTATGTATGTAACAAATGCAAGCCCTTTACATATATTAGCCCTACACATATACATTTACATATATTTAGTCAGAGAAAGCGAAATAATAAAAGAAAGAGATTAAGGTGCCTATTATGTATTTCGATCGAAATTAATCGAATCGTTCATCGTTATCGTTAAAGTTATTCGATTCCGATCGTTAGTGTCATTATTTATTTCGATGAAAATTTGATCGAAAGTGTTTAAAAATGCTGCCATTGTAAAATTCAAATCTACGATGAAAATGACATATGTTTCATTCTTTAACTGTCAAATTCAAATTATTATACGAAAAAAAAACAAAACAATAATGTTATATTTAAAATTTTTAAGTTGAAAATAAGTTGAAGTGTTTAAATAAAATATAATTATAAAATTATAAGTTTTTATAAATAAAATGATTTGAGCAGAGTTAAGTTTTTCAATTTTTGATAGTGCTGAAAAACGCTATCAAATTGCAGAATTAAAAAACAAGCGAACATATATTCGGGATTATTCTAATCCACTAGATTTGGAAGATTATACGTATGTTATTTAAACATAAATTTGATGAGTTATTATCTACATTATTAAAATTATTAAATTAGGACAAAAATTGAAATAGCCAATAAGTAATACGTCGATTCCAAATATAATTAAATTGGTTAGTGTATTAAGATTCTGTGCGGTTTGTACCAAGCAAATGATTTTCAACGTAGGAAATGATTTCCATGTCGGACTAGCACAGCTAATTTTTTTTTTTTTGTTCTTAAAGAAGTTTTGTATGTATTTGCAGTTTATAATTATGTGCAAAATGGATCAAATTCCATTACGCACTAGAAGAAAAAAGTCAGGCAAACATTATTTTTATGATTAAAGCAGAATTACTGAAATAATTGGAGCAGTAGATGTAAAGCTTATTCAAATTAAATCACCGAAGCAAAACGTACAACATTTATGTTATAGTAGAAAGGGATTTTTTAGCATTAATGCAATTCTGATAAGTTTATACTTTATTGTAATTAGTTTACATTATTATAACAGTTTTTGTTTTTAGATATGTGATCATAATCAGGTAATTGGTTTTGTGAGTGCAAGATATCCTGGTACCTCTTTGGAAAATTTATAATGGTGTCTCATTATTTACACTATAACTTTTCATATTGCAGTCTATTTGTAACAGGCCTTTCATTCCTATTAAAATTTATTTCAATAAAAAATTATTATGTAGAATAAAGTAAAATACCTACTTTCATTTCAACTTTTAAATTTATTTTTATTTACAAAATCCCAAGTGTCCAATATAAATAAAATATATTTGTATCTCTTTTATTTTATCCTTTCAATTCAAAATTGAAATAATTTGTACAAAATCTCTCTTTCGATGTCTCTTTCGTGGTAAAATTTTACATCGATAAACTTTATCGATTTCGTCGACAATTTCTGAACGATATCGAAATATATAATGGCAATTTTGCATTTTGACATTTCGTTCGATCAAATCGTAATCGTTATCGAAATACATAATAGGCACCTAATAAAAGAAACCAAATTATAAACACAAAAAAAATATAATGAAAATGATGATTGAAAATAATTGAAATTGAATAATAATAGAAAATGATTGAAATATAATGATTTGTATTGCACACATTTATTTTGTATTCCGTTTTTGTTTTTTTTTTTTTGCTTCTTTACACCATAGAAATGTCAATAAATATAGTGAATTTAAAGAGAAACCAAATTTTAACTTTATCAAATATCCATATTCCATTATTAGTAAACACACATATGTAAATTTCACCTTAGTTGAATGCAAAGAATATCTATAATCTATATTAACAAGAATACGCACTCCCATTTTACGACAACCTATTTTTTAAGAAATATCAAACCGAGCAAAATATCATTAGTTAAAAGAGGTAAAATTTACATTTACTTATCGTATACCAAATTTATTATTAGAGAGAGAAAAGGTACAAAACAGATGTTTGCCTTTTGCTTTATACTGTAAAATAATTTTGCGTTCTCATTATTCTCCTTTGGATTTGCTTACGTTTCCTCCCATTATTTATATGAGGCAGGCTGGCAAAAAATGTTAGTTCTAATTTAGTTTGTTCCCTTATAAGATGATTAATTCTGATCTTTTATAATTTTAATATTTTCGTTTTAAACATTATTATTTTCGTATATACCTATTAAAAATATTAAATTATAATTACATTACAATAATATAAAATATTATTAATATTTTTGTCAGTAATAATTTGGAGTTACAAACATTATTATTTTTTATTAATTATATTAGTAAACCTAAATATTTATTATATTGGTATACGATTCTAAAATAATACTGAGGACAACATCTATTTACAAATCACAGAATTTAAAGAATATGATGACGCTGTTTTAGTTTGGTCTCCTAAAAATTTTATGCATAGTTGATACAATTTAGAAAATAATATTGTTAAATATTTCAACGAATTTTTGTCGAAAATTTTTTTATTTAATTTCAGCCAACTTTTTTTGTTACTCTCTTTTGTTTACTATATTTTTTCTTTTTCTTACACGTAAAATTCTTCAATAGTATTTAATACTAAATAAATGAATATTAAAAAAAAAAATTATCGTCTATTTTTTTATTATAAACTTCAAATCTTTTTATATTTTACAATTAAATTAAATTCATTCTTCTACAATTAAATAAAACATTATATCAAATAATTCTACACTAATTTTATATTGTTTTTCCCCATTAATACTATTACACCTGTTATTTTAATAAAGTAAGACATTCGTCTCTGGCACTATGGCAATAGAATGTCTTTAACTATTTCATTCAGAACTTGAAGCTTAAAATTGACTAATTAAAGTTATATTATGTACAAATTTTTTGATTTTTTTTATATTTTCTAATATGTATATATATTTGTAGTTTATAATAATTGTATTAATCTTTTACTATAATACATATATACTGTACATTTTTGAACAATTATTAATTCTTAATTCATAATTCAAATGTTTGTTTTTTTTTAATAGTATATAAATTAAATGTTATTTAGTATAAGTTAAAAATGTAATCTGAATTATTTTAAATACTAATTTTTAATTTGAATTAATTATTAATTTGATTAAGGATACATCTTTCAAAAAAATGAATTTAATTTGTATGTATTCAAAATGTGTTACTAGCTTTGTAATTCTGTTGAAATAAAGACTATTTTTATTATTATTATTAATATGTTTATAAAATTTGCATATGAATTTGTGTGCAAACAAATGAATACATACATGAGTTCATACTCTTTTTATGGATATACTTGGGTTAAATGGTTATTGAAATGGGTATTTTGTTGAATTGAAGCAAATTGAAACAAACATATAAAGTCCAAGGCAAGTTAATTTAGGCAAATATAATAATTATGAACCAAAAAAACAAAAAAAAATTATAGAGCGTGCTACCCGCTTCTGTAAATAAATGTTATTAAAAAATCTCGAATTCGAGATTTCAAATTCGTGATTTTTTTCCAGATTTTTTCTTTCCAGATTTTTTTTTCGAGATATGGGGTGATCATTTCTTACCCTTTCTAGCAATTTTACATACTTTATGTTTTGGTTCATGTTTTTTTATTTATGACTTACAGAGGCTTAAGCCGAATATTAACAACATTGTTCGATCTTTCCCACAAAACTTTTCTTCTTCCTTTTTCTTTCCTTCCCTCTTACTATCCTTTCCTTTTTCAAATAGTACGCAAGTAATTAAAAGTTCAAAACCTAAGTTTTGGCTATAAAAAAAAAAATGTTGTCAACTACAGCTATCATGTGCGCAAGTTAAATAATATACTGTTAGTTGTTGTATATACTTTTTTTGATTATTTTTTGGACTATATTGTCAATATTATTAAATTTCAACAAAATTTGCTTGAAACAATCATTATTATGAACTCATTTGATAATAAGAAATGTCGGTTAGGATAGAAATAACGACAAACATCGTGGTTTTAGTTTGAAATTTATTGTTTGGTTTTCAAAGTAAATTTTTTTAATTTCATTCGAGCATTTCTGCATTTGTACCTACTAGTGGCTTTACGACTCATATATTTCAAAATGAATTTTAGAGCGAAAATGTATAGTGAACCAATTTCCAAGGGACATATAATGATTGTCTGTATAGGAATATTTATATGAAGTATAAAGAAGAAGTATGGGCAGTAAAAAAAACAAATACGAAGGACTGAAAAATTCATCTTAACTGAAAAATCTGAGATGAACATCAATTTACAAAACTACAAGCCAGCGACACTATCAACTCTACTAATATACCTATATCCTAACCTATCAAAAATAAAATTACAAAGAGTGAATAAATCACAAGATTGTTCACTTTATTACTTTTAAAGCATTCATTTGATAATGGGACTTTCGAAGTATTCAAATTATGGAACTACTTAATTGCAATATAATTATTTTTCTAGAATTTTAAGATAACTAGGTAATGATTTTTATTGGTTCTTAATGATCTTAATGAGCCAAGGGTTTGATTTTGTACCGTCATTATTTTCATTTTATTGTACAAAAATTATTCTATAAATTTTTTTGTTATAATAAAAACTTCTACGTTTTTTTATTAGTCGGCGACCCCTCCAAAATTATATTTTATTTTTGTTTCTTTTTTTTTTTTTTTATAATGTCATATTTGCTCCATTTAATCCTTATCAAATAGAGAACCAAAAAAAAAAAAAAAAATAATGTGCTAAAACTTTTTCAAATACATTTTCATTTTTTATTTTTCTTTTTTTTTTTTTTTACTATTATTAACTTTTTAATGTCGTCCATACAAATAAGTCGTACGTACCTTTTTAGGTAAAAAGTTTTTTCATTGTTGTTTGAAATAACTTCCAAATTATTTAAAATTATTATCCTCATTAAAAACAAAAAAAGTTATTGAACTTTACAATCACCATAATAAAAGCTTGACGTGACGGAAGTAGGAACATTTTTTGTCAAATTATTTAAAGATCTCCCGCAAAAAAGTGCGGTCGCTCCCACTTCATCATCATAAGATGTCACTCACATTTTTATTCTTTTTTCTACAAATTAAATTTGGCATTTTATTACAGGGGGTAGAATAATTATTTTAGCTGGGTATAATTGACTATAGATATAATGTAGTTGAAAAATGAATTTTTGTGTATGTTGCGCGTGGCTTGAATAAAAAATGAAAATAAAATTTATTCATTTTTAAAATGAAAAACCATCAGGTGCTGACATATTTTTGTTTATTATAGTGTTGTATTCCAACCCTCCTGCCCTAGATCTAACAGTATAAATTTTGAAGAGCTATTTTTAAATATTAAAAAAAAAAAAAAAATATTTTTTATAAAACAGCTATCTAGGGTAAATTTTATTTAAATTTTGCAGTAACCAAAGAAGGTCAATATTTTATGAACTTAAAATATTAAGAAGGATTTCCGTCTCTATGTCCTTATCACGTTAGTGTAATTTTTTATTATTTTTTTTTTTTGTGTTTTTATTCAAAATGTAGGTTAATCTCATTTCAGAAAAAAAAACGAAAAAAAAAAAAAAACAAACAAAACCTTATTTAATATTCGTGGTCAGAAAATGAACGTTAATATGAGGTGATTAGAATATGGTACACGATCTGATCTAAAAATTTAATCCCGTTTTTATTTTTTTTTTATTTTATTTTTTGCGTGGTTGCAGTGATGATGATTTATTCATCGCATTCAGTTGTAATTTTTGGGTAAAAATTTTGGTTGTTTGTGTGATGACAAATTTTAGCCACATTTGGAGTTAGTTAACAGATAATTTTTTTTATTTTTTTTTTATGAAATGCATGTTTTTGAGTTAAGTATTTGTAATTAAAAATAGCTCTGGTATAGTCGTATTTCAGCAGAGTCAATTATCTATTTGTAGTAGAACTGTAAATGATGGTTAAATCATTCGGTCATTTTATTTACAACATTGATTGACAAACGAATTTTTACAAAATGTTTATACAGGACAAAGCAAAACACTGTTCGAGTCATACAAAAATATGTATGACTCGTCCTACGGAGAAATTATGTAATAAATTTTTCTTCACACTTCTTGGCCTTCTTTTTAAATTTCGTTAAAATTCGCAACCTCTTTGCTACGATATAGAGCTATTCAAATCATGCTCAAGTGAAGGTAATGTATGGTCGTTAAAAGCTCATGCGGAAAAAATTAAAGTCTGGAAAATGTGAAATGGCCCTGGCCAAGTCTGCTCATATTGCACTCACACTAAAGGACTTTTAAATGAAGCAAGAATATTATGATGCAAATAATTTTTACACAAGCTACGACTTAGCAAAAATGTTTTTGGATAAAAACACTCACGTGGTTGGCACTTTCAAGACTAAAAAAAAAGTTAAACGGAAAGAAGTTCTGCTTCATCATCTCAATAATCAAAAACAAGTCAGAGAAAAAACGAATAGGGGATAGTGGTACTGAAATTGAAACGTAGCCGTTATGTCCAACTGTTATTAACAAAACATGCACCTAACTGTGCATATAAAAAGACAGATCAGTTATCAGTGGTACCATAACCTTTTACAAATGCTCAGACCAACCCTCAATAATGCAGAAACCCTCAAAATACAAACATAATTTATCTACAAGAAACCATTAGGAATGCTAGCATATAATAAAAGGAAAGCGGGAATTGACTTGTCGGATCAAATTACCTAATATACGTTACAGTTTTTCAAAAGGGAATAAAATGGTACCGTAAACTTGCAGATGAACTTCTGTTAGGAGCGATATTAGTAAACGCTTGAATTATGTACAAACAAATAACAAAAAAAAAAATATTAAAATTCGGACCTTTCGGAAAAATTTGGTGGTAAGATTATTAAAAATCGAAGATAAAGGTCAAACAACCAATTTAAGGAATTGAATACTAATAAACATCAATTTTCAAACAGAGTGGACGACACTGAAAAGCATTTACGAAGAAAATGTGCTGAATGGCGCCAAGCTACGAAGGGAATAAGAGGGAGAACATGGCGGAAAACGTGCTGAAATGGTGCAAGTGAGCAGTGTTTGTATTGAAATGCGCTTGGATTGTTTTAAATATGAAGCAATAAATGTTTAACATGATGGCATTAAAGTCATTAAAGAACATAAAAAAAAACAAATTTTACATTAATAGCGTAAATAGTCGAATATTTTCCTTTTAATTTTACTGATATGCTTATCATACAGATACTTTCGTTTACTACTTGCAGACTACTTCAGTACTCGACTCCAAATTTTCCAAGCTTTTTCTGTTTAATTTCCGAACATATCTGATATTTCATAAAACCATTATTATTTTTGTATCCCCCGAGAAGCAAACAGATGTTGTTTACAGCATCTTGATCATTAATTTTTTAGAATCAAACAGAGTTCAAAATCAGAAGCTGAATAGGTATTTCAATACTACAATATATCCTGATGAGTTCCAGTAATGTTATAGGTTTGCGTTTAACAAAAGCTAACAGTTACAAAAGCCCGCTTATCTGTGCAGTAAATGGCATTTGGACAGTAGTGACAGTACCAGACAGCTGTTTCTTGTACATACTTTTAAACATAACTTAAGTCAATTTACGGGTTTATGGTAATTTAAACTAAATTTAAAATACAATACACAACACTCTTGAAAATTGGAATGCGCTTCTTTCTACACAATATAATCTAAGGAGACTAGTAAAAAGAAGAAAAAAATAAAAATTATCCTGATTACCAGAAATAAATAAAATGCATATTTGAATTTCTCAACGATTCGAATTAAAGACTAAAAGAAATGGAGAGCGATCGAAAAATACCTTGATATTTAATTATTTTAATAATATTATCAGCACACATTTTTCTTTATAAAATCTTATTATTAAACTCATCAACTAACCTCAATTAATTTTACCCAACATTAAACAAAATAGAATGATGTCATAATTATTTGAAAATTACAAGTAAACCAATCTAAGCTATACTCTTCTCTAAAATTAAATCTCTATTTCCAGATTTTTATTATATCTTTAAACAGAATTATCAGCAAAGAACTGAATTTAAAAAAAAAAAAAATTATAAACCAGATTAAAGAAACCAACCAGACTCAACCACATTTAAATGACCATCTAACGTCCATTTTCATAAAATTAAAATGTAAATATGAATGTTTCTGTTTAATGATGGTTTGGTCATTGCGTATTTATAACTATACAGTTAACTGTAATATACTGTGGTTTTTCCTTTCTAATGATAAATCACAAAATTCTTTTGAAACTAAATAAAATGTACAGTTTTATCCTTAAGCATAGAAAAAACAAATGGGAATAGTTAATGTAAAAAAAAAAAAAAAAAAAAATACAAAAATAATATTTACAGTTGGTGAAAAATAATCAAATTTTTGTTAAAAATAAATTTCATAGGAGGGGTTAGTTTTTCAAAATTGATTTTCGTTTGAATAGGGAGGGATTAACCTAGTTAAAAATTTCTAAAATTTATTTGAAATTATCCAGAATAAATATTTGACTTTTAATGTATTCATTTTATACTTTTATTTTTACACCAAGTTCTATCAGCGTTTCTGCGGTTGTTCAACTGATATTCTAGGTTCGATATACGCTTTGGTATCCTATGCTCATGCAAATAATTCTATCGTCTCACACAAGAATAAACTTTTACATTTCTACTCTTACAAGGGCTTTTTAAAATACGCCATATTTATTGATCAACCCACTGTTGCGACAAACTACCCATTTGTCACTCTTTCGAATGGTGTCAAAAATTGCACTTATAGTTTTTCTTTGAAGAGTATTCAGCCGTACCGGTGAATTCGATTCGATATAAAATTATTCCAATTTCTCGATTCGATGATAGTTTTTTAACGGTGAATTCGATCGAAAGAGTAATTTTGTACTAATTGAAATATAACGAAATGTAATGAATTTTATGTCAAATAAGTTCAAATTTCAAATTAAAAAAATAAATTTAGATTGCTCTTTTAGAAATAAATTATTAAAATACACATACCCATACGTATGAAAAAAAAAAAAATTTAATAATATTATAAAATTTTGAGCAAGAAAATTTTCGATCAAAAATATTCAAATTTTTTTAAATCGAATTCGCCGTTTGAAAATTTACGATCGAGTACTCGATTTTTATTCAATCGAATTGACCGGTACGGCTTTTAAATTTTGTTACTTGATCTTCTTGTCTTTATAAAAAGTATTGTGGTCTGATATTATTATATGTCTGAAATTATTTTAGCTATGTCTGTAGGTATCTGTAGTTAAAACCAGACATAGCGCACTTAACTGCAACTTAATTGCATGCAGACATAGACACAAAATAAGTTGAGTTAAATTAGAGATAATTTTACAAAGAAGGTAAAGGTGGAAGTTATTTATATTTTGTTACCTAAAATATCACCAATTCTCGCCAAAAATAAAATTACTAAATGGAATTTCCTATAATAACATTGAAATTTCCACCGCATTTGGAACCACAAGTTTTTCAATAGGTACCTGAACAGAGTCCAAGCTTACCATGCTTTGTCTTACTACTGTTTTATTTTGTAAGTGCTCTTTTTCGATTTTTTATGATTTTATTTGGATTAGATTTGATTATTGGAGGACCGCGGAATATGTCTAATTCGGTTAATATTAATGTTTTTTAATTTTTTTGTATTCTTTTAATAACTTTTTTCCAAAATAGGTGAGGTTTGAAAGTCATACATTTTCAGATTCGATCGTTAAGTTTTGATTTAAAGGTTGTTAATTAACTTAAAAGTGGGTGCAAGTCTTGGTAATCCATCGACGCCACGAATTTGGTTCATATGTTGGCAAATAACGATCCGCTACACCATAACGGTTTACCTTTTGAGTTTTCTAATTAAATATTCTAATGCGAAATTAAATATAATAGACGCTATACCATGACTTCTGCTCTACATCACCCCTTTTATCAGATTCATTAAGGGGGATGGAGTATTATATTTTATAAAGACAAAAAACAAACAATCTTATGAAGTAAGACTAAACAATTTAAATCTATCAAAAAAGTAAAAACGAAAATTGATTTAATAGAATTATTTAACCAGAAAGGAAATTTATCTGTAGGTTGTATCGATCGATAAAATTCCATAATTAATATTTTAAAAATTAATTAAAATAAATAAATCGAATTGATTAAATGGATGTTTTTAAAATGGAAATGAAAATAAAATGTTAAGTATAGAGTAATATTTCCGAAACATAAATAAAAATAAATAATCAAATTTAGTCATAAATCATAATTGTTTGGGATTTAAATAATCTACGTAATTATTATTATTATTGTACCAATTACTGTTGTGATATTAAAATTAAAAAAAAAAATAAATAATTACGAATTTAAAAAAAAAATTTGTAAATTTAAAATTCATTTACTTTATTTATAGGTAGCTATAATAATTAATAATAATTATTTAAAATCTGTTAATTCATATTTTTTTTATGGTGAATCCATGTTGCCAAAGAAAAGCTGTTAAAAACTATTTGAATTAAAATTAAATATAAATTAATGTTTTCTCTTCATTCCTTAAATTTATTTTTTATAATGAAAAATTTAATCCACATCAAAAGTTTTAAAAATCTCCTTGTTGTTAAACACAAATAATTAAAAATATCGAATAAATTTGACATTTAAATGGGCAACGTGGGGAGGATGATATTTCAATTTTATTGGACAAAAGAACTGAGAGAACGTTAAGACTTGAAAAATTATTGAAGTTTTAGGTTTAGTAAGATGTTTGGATATCTCCAAAAGTTTTTCGAAACACCAGATCCTAAACCTTTCACATACGGCTTTCAATAATTATTGTAAAATTTTTAGAAAAATATAAAAAGAGAATTTTCATATTATATCAGCAAAATAATTCAACCGAAGTAGAAGCGGGAGGGGGGAGGGATGGAAGCATGCAAAAAATACCATCTAGCGCCACCCCATAAGTAAGAATTGTACACCATTTTATGTCGGATATTAGTTCTATAGATATTGGACAGATCTGTTGGAGACAAGCCGGCTTTACAGCGAGAAAGAAAACCCAAACATTTGGCAGCCTTCTTATCTATATCAAAATTATGCTCATTCTACTGCATTTTTTGGTTTAGCTCTGTCTGTCTAAAACATTTAGACTTTCAGACGGTTTTAGATTTTCTCCGTGAAATCGCTGGATTAGAATAGATGGAACTCTTTTAGCAGAGATCAAACAGCTTTGTGTTTGGCACGTGTTGAACTAAACTCTGTTTACGTTACCGCAATCGGTTATTTTTGCTAGATCATGGTTCAGCGAGCTAATCATTATGCTTCTCTTTAAGCTGATTGAAGTAAAGGGGACATTAGATTTCCTCGAAATTCGTACGATGGCACCAATGTAGTGTCATCAGCAAAACTATGGATTGGATTGAGGTTTGAAAAGAATAAGTCGTTAATTGAAATCAAAAGAAGAGTAGGTGATAAGGTGAACATAAAACTGTCCACAACGATTCGAGAGAACGTCCTCAATCCATGTGCAGAAGAGGGTGCCCAAGCCAATAGTCTGACATTTGTTTGGAATAGCAGAATGCCATACTAGATTGAAGGCTTTTCTTGGAATCAAGAGCTACAACCTCACATTCACCGGTGTAATGGGTACTGGTGTTGAGCTTAACGCAGAGAGAAGTTAAAAGATCGCCTGTTGACCGTTGGGTTGCCGTATTGGTGATCGTTTAAAATAGCCGAACTATTTAGACTTGGTACTTAAAAGGTTTTGGTACAAATATTTCCTTACTAAGATTTATACTCACTATATAATACCCGCTAAATTTAAGATATAAAAAAAGAATTAACTAATTTCCATAATTGTTATATAAAATGAATAGCCCACTAAATGAATTCTATACAAAATTATAATAATAAAATATGTAATTTCAATTAAACTAGTACCTCTGACTCACTCATATTTATTTTATATAATTAAAATTACAAAAAATAAAAGTAAAAAAAACCCAAAGTAATTATATTTGATTATTTAATATTATTGTTTCCAAATAATTAATTTGAAATCTCTAAAATATTACAAAATATTCAATATCAGATTTTTACCAAAAGATTGAATAAATTTTTAAACCAGTGCTTCTCAATGAATTTTTGCATAACATTTTTATATATTCTAATAGAGCTATGCTATTATGAAAGTGAAGTACTCTACAATAGATATAGTTTTTCACATTTAAATTAGTCTATACCACAATAATTCTACAGAAAAAGCTATTATATGTGATTGTGTATTCCAAATCTCTGTGTAAAAGCAGTTAGGGTGTTTATCACATAGACTTGAAATTATATAAAAAAAAAATTTATATACATTCTGTGTATAGCAGGTTTGGTTGATAAAATTGTTTATCTTAACTAGCATAATTGAGCTTTAGCTTTATATATTTGTAAATATCGAATTATATTGAACTGATTCGACTTAGTTGAACTTATAACCTTACTATGAAATCTAAATCATGTGAACTATTCAAATATAATTCAATTTAGCCTTTATTCTGAAGTCTAAACCACTTTAAATGTGTTAAAATGAAAATTAATTTTAATTTTTGTTTGATAAACTCAAATGAACCGAAATCTCTATTATAACAATCTTAGTTATTTACTTGGAGTGCGCAACAAGACCCATGAGTATGTGGCCCAACTTGAAGAAATTTTCTTCATTGATCTTTATCAAGGGATTTTTTTTTAATTGGTAGCTCAAAAGTGTTGTTGTTATTTGCGAATCTCTTCTTCCACCCGAGCTTCAGTCTGCCATTACTGCGAGACAGTGAATCTAGTTCATTAATGAAGTTAAATTCAGAACCGTTTTTAATTAATACTTTTTTTTATTCTTATACACCATATTCTGATCAGTATGGCAGCTTTATTTTTATTATTTTGTATATTGTGCAACGTATATGCAGTTAATGGTTGTCTCTAAGATCCGGTTCAAAAGTTTATAAGATTAATGATATTGCGCATAACTATTCTCTTCAAAGACAAATTTTATTGTCATCAGTAATCCTTTTTTAATCCTTTTTCAGTCTATTCGGAAGTATTAAGGCTTTTTCAATCCCCGTTATTTTCATAAAGTAGAATTGATTAGATTTCTGTTGTTATTCTTCTTGGTGCCGTTCACATCAAATCTATCATCTAGTACAAGAGTCGAATAGTATTCAATTCAGTTCAATTTCATTCAATTTATTTAATTCGATTATCTAGTAGAAGAGATATGAAATTATTAAATAAGTCACTTGAGAGAGGTATATTGCCAATATGTCTAAAAATAATAAAGTTATACCAATATATAAGAATGTAGGTAATCTGAATGAGACCTATTTCGATTTCTTCAGTATTTAGTAAACTGATTGAGACTGCAGTCAATAACAAGTTTATTGATTATCTACATAAGAACAAATTAATGTGTAATCAACAATATGGATTCAAGAAGAAATCTAGTACCCAAGCAGAATTATGTCATGTAATAACGCAAATTCATTCGGCATTCGATAACAAGAAGAAAGTAGTAGCGGTGTTTTTTTACGTTAGGAAGGCCTTTAATACAATAGATAAAAATACACTTCTAAGAATATTTGAACTGTGAGTAAAAGGGACAGAATACAACTGGTTCAAAAGTTACTTATCGGAAACAATACAGTACACAGATACAAAACAATACAAAACTGAATGGTAAGTCATTTATGTTCACTGATGACCTGGCCATAATCTATGAAGAAAAAACAAACAAAGAATTGGAAGAATTTATCAACATGGACATGAATGAAGTTTTCCACCAATGGATGGAGCGACATAAGCTGACAATAAATACAACTAAAACAAAATATATGTTATTTAAAAGAAAGACAGGTGATGCCTTAAACATTTACTATAACAAATGTAAGTTGGATCCCGTGAACAGTTACAAATATTTGGGAATATTATTAGATGAGAACTTAACGTGGGAACACCATATAAAAGAACTAATAATAAAAAGAAGAAAAATTGCAGGACCATTCATTTAATAAATAAAATATCTCTCAAAAAATAAGAGATCAATTTATTACAGCTTATTTCATAGCGCAATTATGTACGGAATTCAAATGTGGGGAAAAATTTAAACACATTACAGAAACTGCAGAACAAAGCGATAAAGAACTTTTCTGGATATAAAAGGCAAACTTCAACACAGGAAATTCATAGAAAGCACAAAATATTACAATTGAATCATGTTATAAAATGCAAACAGGCCACACAAATACATTACTTACTAAAATTATTAATACAAATATTAAGCCGATAATGAATAATGAAGTTCTTACATACTCAACTAGACATGTAGCTCAAATAAGGGTAACATCTTCAACAAAAAGATTTAACAAGCATGATACAATATACAATACAGCATACAAAACGTATAATTAATTACCAGTTGGAGCTCATTTGAGTAAATAAGTGAATGAATGAATGGATAGTAAGGGATTTGTAACCGTGGTTCCAAAATCGGTAGATACGATTTTTCTGACATTCTACCTATTAAGTTACAGATAAAAATGGATTTAAATACGACAAATAATTCTAAGCGACAGACAACTACTATGATGAAGACATATTTATACGATAACATTTTTGTGATATTCTTATCAACAACCATGACTCAAGCAAGCGATATTGGAATAATTGGTTTGTAATCAGACAATATACAACCACTATAGTAAGTTTGCGAGCTGCTGAGCTGTATTATTTTTCATTCTGCAAACCGAATTATTGTTCTGTTATAATTATGGGTACCAATATTAAAGATATTTTTACGTATGTATATATTTTGAAATCGTGTAACCATACCCTGGTTGAAAACCATTGTGCAAAACATCACACAATGATTACAGTTATCATACCATTTTAGTTAATATCAATAACATAAATATAATAATGGCTGATGATAGTTATACAATTAAATTTAATGTAAATGAAATTTATTTTGATTTGATTCTAGATTCCTAAATGAATGCTTAACAAAAATCCTTTTAAAAGCAAAAAAAAAACAAAAACAGAATAACAGAAAAAAATCAAAATTTTTTGTATCCTTTTACTGTACACACATTATTTTCTACATAGTTTGTTTCTGGTATTATCCTTTACTAAATACGACTTTCTGATATTTGATCAGAAATCTGAAATCTATGAAAATAAAATCTGTTTTTTTTTTGTTTTTTCTTCATTACAAAAGGATTACCAAAATAATACAGAATAAATATTACTTTTATTATTACTGTTATTATTTTTTTTTTGGTAACGTGATTCCCAAAAATATCTAATCGATAAAAATATTATGCGAAAAATGAAGAGAAGATGATTTTTATTGAAATTAAACATATGAAGAAGAGAATATTGTTCTTCAACAATTTAGAATTCTTTTATGGCAACACGAGGAACTTGTAACAATTTTTTTAAATATGTTAACACTAGATTAAATAATTTTTTTTGTTGAGATCTTATAGCATCTTATACTGAGAAGAGCGTATACTTAGAATTAACTGAGTATAAAGAATTTGCTTGATACGTTCCTATGGTGCAGATTATTGCTAAAGTCCTGATCTTGCAGTAATAATTCGATTATAAAATGTGTAATAGGAAAAAATATGTAAATAGTCATGTTTATCAGCTTAGTAAATAGTGAGATTTGAATAAATGGAAGGCGTGGGTGGATATAATTGGCTCAAAATAGAGATATATAGTTATGAAATGTCTGCTAAGTAGCTATATACCATCATATGCGTTGATGTACTCCTGAGTCTTCAGACCCTTTCCAGAATCAACAGTTATCAGTATTGACACGCCCCAATTGCATTCTAATCAACTAAATTTTCTAATCAGTTATAGTTAGTTAATAACTTTTAAATAGGATGGTAATCACAGAAACATCTCACCGCCACTAAGCCACGTACGGGTTCATTGATAATGATCCCTTTCACAACATCAAAAGCACAAACTTAACCATTATCTATGGCCCGAGCAGATCTCTAGCTATAGTAAACCTGTGAACATCCTGAAAAGAAATATCTGTCAATTTGTCTGAGCCTAGTCAACTCTGAACCTAGTTTCGTCGCGGAGCATATTTTTGTTGTATGTTAAGCCACTCGCAGATTGTCATCAAAATTAATAAAAAAAAATACTAACTTACCTATTTTACGCACTATTATTCTAAATAAAATTATTGTAAAAACCGTAATGAAATTTAAAAGTTTAGATTCCTAGCATAAGCAAGAATTTTACAAAATATAAGAATTAAAAATGTTTCTAAGACGCGTTCCACTTACCCGACTTAAATGGCTACGTAGAGCGAATAGAAGAAAAAGTTCTAGCTAAAAAACTCTTCAATTTCGACTACACTTTCATTGGGTTGCTGCAGTATCTGTGGATATGAAAGAGCCTCATATTTCCATCTGGAAAGAATCTACTCGTAACCGCAGTCAGTATAAAACAACATTGCTTTAGCCCCCGGAAAGTAAGTTAGTATACATGCTTATATTTGCGTTAATTTATTGTATACATATTAGATTAGATTAGATTTAATTTATTCCGAGAGGGATCCAGTCCCTACATCACCGCAGCCACAAATAAGCTTATTATGATAACCCGATTTTTAAGTCTCTGAATCATTAAGAATACCTGATTTTGTGATTACACTCAGGATGTTCTTCAATGGTATGCTGGATAGCTCTTATTGTTCGGGGAACGCTGTTCTCAAGTGGAGAAGTCTGCTACGGGTGAGCACTTCGCAGTTGTATACATACACAATAATCCGATATTTGCTAGAATGTTTTGGTAGCAATTCTTCCAGTAGCACAGCTGGGCCCAAAACTAAACCCAACACTGATTTTCATCTCTGGGGTTGTAAATGAAGATGGTAATTTTAAATTAAAAACGGTTGATTTTAAAATACTCTCTTCAGGTTTACTGTAAAATACCTGAAATTTCTTCCATTCTTTTAATTCTTTTTTAGTAATAAAAATGCGAAGAATGTGAATGAATTAAATTGATTGTTAGATCAGAATAAATATCTAATAAAGGAATTATTATTAATTTACAATTACTAGCTGAGCTATACAATAAATACTTTTGATGCTATACAAAATAAACACGCACATCAGACGAAGCCATTGAAGTGCGATTAATCGATATCCCAGAGACTAATATTAGAATGATGAAGCCATATAAAACGACAAAGTTCTATATCGCACACCTATCGGTCCCATCATAATGCAATCTATAATCTTCCAGATACAATTTATTATCACAAGTCCTTATCATATTAAAAGTTTTTTTTAGATGTGCCAGCGGCAATACTTTCTTAAACATTTTTTAAGATTATCCAAAAAATTTTGTACGCTGAATAGTTTCATTTTTAATTGCTTCTCTCTTCTGGACTCATACTACCAAAAAAATTGTTTAATCTTTTGTAAATTATTTTTGAAAAAATGATTTTCTTATTATCATCTAAAAAGGCTATTTGAAGAGTATCAATAGTTGTTAGTGGAACAAAAATATTATTGAATCCTGGAAATTAGGATTCTAGGAAAACAGTGTTCTTTTCTTTTTTTTGCATATTATTTTTTTTTTTGTTTATTTTTTAATATTAATTCAAATTTATTTATTTAATTAAAGAATCATTTTATTTCTCTTCTGAATACTCAAATTATTTTGTAAATAACATTTCGCTTCAAATAAAAATGAAGCACCAGAAGATCAAAAACAAAATAAAGCGTTAATTTTTAAATTATCTACAGATCGTAAAAATTGAAATGGAATTTTTTTAGTACCGTTATATAATTTTAATTATTTTAAATATTATATCTTTTTTTTATTCTAATATTTTTTTAGTTCAAAATTGGAATTGGGAGCTATTGGTTCAGTCAAAATAACAATATATTTGAAGAAGGTTTGAAGAAGGTGATTTTTTTTTTTTTTGGTTGTTCGTAATCCTCTTTGGTAGTATAGATTTTTTTGTTGATTCAGATGATTAGTCTGCTACTTAATTGCTTACCTAATGGTATTTACAACATTAAGAGTGTTATAGAAGTCCCTACAGTATTCGGAATTGATTATCTTTGTCTAGCATGTTTCATTCTGCGCTGCTTCCGCGCATACCAGCTACAATTAGGGGAGTAGAAAGATTAAGGAGACAAAGGTGGTGGTTGAATTAGCATACGTATGTATATATCGTGAATAAACTGCGATTAAGTTCAAGTAAATATTAAACTAGATCAGAATAAAACAAAACAGGCTGCCGACAAATAAAATGTCCTCGCAACACCATATAGAACACAACATCACTGTCGGGTCATATAATTTTGAGGTAATTCAGGAGTTTATCTACCTTGGAATCAATATCAACTTCACTAATAATATCGATGATCAAGTAAGGTGAAGAATTACTCTAGCAAAACGTTGCCACTTCGGTTTGTCCAAACAGCTAGGTTCAAAGCTCCCATCCCAAAATACCAAGGCAATATGAATTTGATTCTGAATCATGCATTTGGTATCTTTGAGAGAAAAATTCTTCGTTGCATTTATGGTCCTGTGTTTGACGAAGAGGTTTGGAGGATAACGTACAACGAACTATACCAACTGTTTAACGACATAGACCTAGGTAAAATAGTCAGAATAAGACGTCTTCAATAGCTATGACATGTAGAGCGTATCGATGAAAATGCTCCGGCTAGTAAATTCTTCGAATCGAGAGATGAAGTATCGGCAGATATGAAAAAACTTTAAGTTACCAACTGGAGAGATTCCGCTCGTGAGCGAAGCCATTGGAGGACAATTTTGGGTCAGGTTCAAAACCTTCAAGGTCTATAGCGCCCAACAAGTAAGTAAATATTAAACTAAAGTTACTTATGTATTTTTTTTTAAAACCCAATTTTTCAATAGGTGATTCGGTGTTGAGAACAACAGGGGTTGTGGTTGATAAATTACTAATGATTGAATAATTTAATCAACAAAAGGGCATCGGCAATTAATTTCGATTGAATTTCTAATTAACATAAAAGATTATCCTAAAAGATTATGTTATCTAATTAACATAAAAGATTATTGTAAAAAGTTTACATCAAAAAGAGTCGTGAAAATATTTTATAATGGCGTAGTTTAAATTATGACAAATTCTGGTGAAATTATATTCAGCGTATTGGTGAAGTTGAAACTGATATATAAGCATTTATATTTTATCATTAAGAATCAGATGAATAAAAACAAATCATTTCTGTGTTTACTGTTACTGAGCTAATTCAACCAATATCAAATTCCTACCAATATCATAAAATCAAACTAAACGAAATAACGGAAGAGAATTTTACGAGGGTGTTGAATTCACTCAACTTTTCAAAATATAAAAAATTTATTTAAATTCTCTAATATGGCAAGCATTTTAAAATTAATTGTATAAAAGTTGTTGAAACGGCACTATGGTAATAATTGAACATTTCCGTAGATAATAACAAAAGCGGTTAATGCTATCATCATTATCAATGTCCTGCAACCCCATCCGTGAGGTATAGGGCGGAAAAATTGTATGTGTTAATGCTATGCGTAATAAAATTTATATGGGTCAAACCATTTAGTTCAGAAGATTGATAACCTCTACAGTTATCCGTTTTAGTTGCGTCAATAGATAATAAATAGGCCCAAAGCAGTTTCGTGCAATGCAATTGAAAATTTTACCGTTACATTATCAAATCCGTGTCTGTAGTAAAATGAACCCTACATCTCCGAAACAGACAACTAAAAGCTATCTTTCAATTTACCAAACAAATTGTGTTCAACCACCAATCTTTAGTTCTCCAGTTACTATACATTCTCCTGTGTATCAAATTTCTTACGACTACGAAAATTATTTCTACTAATAAATAATTAAATACTTGGAACGCTATTGAGCATACATCAGTATACTTATTACTATTTTAAAATACTTACGCTAGTTAGAAAAAGGATTGTAGTATTTCGTATATTAATTAAATGATCCATAGTATGTTCTCTTATAGCAGTTTAAGCTTAACCTGCTTCTAGTAACCTCCTATATATGTGGTATAAGCCATATTAGTGTGTGTAATGATAGTTGTTCCAATCAGACAAATATTATAATATCTGGATCGACGTGTTCCTAAAATTAACTAAATGAAAAGCTTAAATTGTATTCAATGTTTTGATAATTTAAAGTAGATCTAAAACGATTACTAAATTCCTATGACACCAATTCAACTTAAATTTGTATTTTGGGCATAATAATAAAACCTAAAAGAAAAAAATTTCCACTCATATTTCATGGTTTTTAATATTTAATTTAATAAAAAAAAAGACAATAAACAAAATGTTCGTGGTTTTTTCTATTGTCTTTCTTTTTACTGTGGTTTGGAACCATAAAAAGAAAGGGTGGAATTATTTATAAGAAAATGATAAAAACTTATAACTGAGAGATCATTTAAATATTTTATAATATCTTATATTGTATAAATTTATTATATTTTTTGTAATAATAACTTTCGAAAATAAAAATTCAAACTATAAAGTTTGCTCCTAACATTTTATTGCAAAAAATTCATGCTCATGAACTTCCTTGATTTTATGACAAAAGTTTTTGTCATTTCATGGCATTTTTGGTTAAATTTTATAACTTTTGTGGTGTTATTATTTTTTTTGCTTCCTGTCATGCAAAATTTTATCAAATGTTATTAATTTTATTTAATTTTATAATATACAGAAATATATTGTATATTTTGAAATTATTTATGCGAGCATTAATACGTAAATAATAATGAAAGCAAAGAAATTTCTATTAATTATAGGATTACGGTCATAATTTCAGACTGAGATCATTTTAAAATTATCCAAATGAGCTCTTCTATAATAAAAAGTGTTAATTATATCTCTGTCAAAGTGAATGCATCTTTCGAAGATTGAAATTTAACTTAAAAGCTGAAGAACCAGATAATTGAACACTAACAACGCAGATTAATCTATAAAAACTCAGACCTGAATAAATACTGTACCGATATATCTAATCGCTGACTATATTTGTGATTGTACCGATGTATCTAATCGGTGCTAGCAAATAAGAATTCCACCCAACAATGTAGTAATAGTAAGTTCAAATCTCGTGAGAAAAAAAAGCAATGGTTCAAACCTACAAATGGATTATTGGTAATGATCCGCAAAGTATAAAAGTGGTTCTTACACCCAGAACTAATTCGTGTACTCCACAAAGATGATACGCTTTGATAGCATTATCCGACTACTGCTTGTCAAGAAATAATTTTGAGATATGTTTCAATATAATCTTGTCAACCAGACTAGAGTTCAGAGAATCCCGTTATTATTTTGGCAGGGATAATAACAGGCCACTGTCTAATAAAGAAACAACTTTATAAAATGGTTCTAACCGAAAACAATTTGTAGAGGAAGAATCTATTGAACATCTGCTCTGTGAATACGAAGGGCTTACTCATAGCAGACTTCGTTACTTGGATATAGCATTCACTGAACAATGTGTTATCACAAAATCAGTTATCCTTAATAACTCAAACACTGGTTATCATAATAACTACTAAACACAGGTTATCACAATAAGCACATTTGCGGCTGCAGGGATATAGGGGACAGATCCCCTCCCGAACTTTTAAATATAATCGATATAATGTTAAATTCGTTTATAATCGAAACCTATGGGATTGATTCTGCTAAAGTCGCTTTGTACGTAAATTATATAGTTCAGTTATTGAACACAGATTAACAGAAGATCAGTAAGGTGAATTATATGTTTCAGTAAAAAAAATCTAGGCGTAGTATGTTTAGGCAATTTTTGCAAAAAAAGGATTTAAAAAATGTGAAAATTCAAACACCAAAACATGTTAAAGGAAAGCTATTTTACAACAAATTTACAAGCAAACTTTAATTTATTGATAGTTTAATTACAAAAATGGGGCGCAATGAATAAAAATGTAATTTTCATATACGCTGACAATAACTCTGCTATATAGCTTTGAATATAATAATTAGACCAATTTTTAAACCGGTGGACTGTTTGACGTTCCTAAAGATATGCTAATTGTCTTTAGCTACTTCAATATATCATGGTATAAACATAATTGGTGCTTTTAGCGACAGATACAGCTACTGACGATAAACACATCGCTGGCACAAACACAATTGCGGATACAAAGTAGAGCTACAAAAATAGCTCTGGGTGGCGCAATAGGTAGAGCGCAACCGAAAGGTCCCGGGTTCGATTCCCGATGAAGCAAAAAAAAAAAAATGCTTCATTGGTTTTTCGAGCTGGTCTAGTACCCTTTGTCATTGGGATATAATAAATGACAAAAAATAATTGAGGGTATATAATATAATCTGGTAACAAATTAAATAAAAAATGAAACTATTCTGTGCTATAAGAAGGCTTAGTTCCTGACAATAGCAGTAGTTTTCCACATTTAATGAGTAGATAAGCCAGTAATTTGTTAAAATAAATACTCAAATTATTGTAGATATTGTAGTGTAAAATTGCAGTACCGTACTTAATTAAGCACGAAAAGGTGATTCTATCTAAGTTACTGTCAAGATCATTAAAAAAAAAAGCTCCATTTGACAAAAATTTACAAAATTTATTAGTTTTACCTCAAAAGCCATTTCAAAGAATGTAAAAGATTTACTTTTAATATTTTAATGTTGTTGGAAATTGTTTACGATCATATGTTCAATCACATGCTACCAAAAGTAGCTGGGCGACGGATACAAAAATAGAAATTTTTCTAATTTGTATCTGTCGCCCAGCTACAGTAATCGCAATTGTGTTTATGTGCATATAAATTGTATTGGACTATAGAAGTTGTAGCTGTATCTGTCACTAGTTGCCCCAATTCTGTTTATACTATCATTCATAATGATTATTAGATATTGATAACTTTTCGTTAGTCCTCAAATCCACAAAAAAACACAATCCATAATGATTTTTGCAAAAAAAAAAAATTAACAAAAAGCAGTACTTATTTTTTGTTATTGGTTTTCTTTATTTCACTTTATTATTTACGACGGTGCAAATTTTTACTAAAAGGTTTTGTTTTTTTTTTAATAATTTATTTAATCAAATTTTTGGTTTATTAACCAGAGCGTATCGAGATCTCGCAAGCCAAAATCTCGCGAAAAAATAAAGAAAAATACAGCAATTATTTTGGGGGGAATCATGGCGTTATATTGAAAAGGGTTAGCATGAGCTTGGAGCGGTAGCCTTCATCATTTTAAATGAGTTAGATAAAATATAAATATTTAGGTATTCATTTTATATTATATTTTTAAGTAAAATATTTTTTCTAGAATATTTACTAAAATCGCTTTTATGCGTAACCCTTGTTGGATACAAAAAAGAGGATATTATGTCCTTTTGCCAGCGTTAAACTTGCCATAATTTTATGGATTTTTTTTTTTTGGATTTGTTCTAACCTGATTATTTTTCTGTTGATTTGACCTAACCTAAAATTATTGATTAATTATTTCTTCATATGTGTTAACATTTTCCGTCAACGTTTCATAGTTTTTCTGTCAAATCAATTGATTTGACTGAAGGAAAACTTTGTTTCAAAACTTAAATCAGGATATTTATCTATATGCGGATTAATTTATCAATTTTTATTTTTCAGAAACTTCTTTCCAACCTGGAGACTTTTAAGGGGATTACATAATAAACATAAACCAATAGCATTTTAGTGTGAATTAATAATATTAGAGTAGCGCATTCTGATCGACTTTCTAAAAATTTATTAAAAATAGCACCAACTAAAAGCATATTTCTCTGATGGACTGTTTTTCAAAAATCTGTGATTTCAACTTAAAAGTATTTATAGCAAAGACAGACACTTTATTACATATCATCAATTTTATACCACTTTTCGCTTAATTTTATGCCGATTTTATCTACATTAACGTTTAAGTTTTTACCAAAATTACAAACGAAATATAAATTTTATAATTCATATTTTTGAAAGCAACAAACTAAACACAATATCGCATTAAAATTTAACCACATTTAAAAAAATAAAAACTTTAAAATATTTGCGTATTTTAAAAATTAATAACATCCTCTTGGTCCATTTCCTTTCCGACAACTACTACTACAGCAGCAACAACAACAACTTATAATAATAATTGTCAGCAGTTGAGTTGGCAATTAAAAAAAAAATTTTTTTTTAAATTTTTGAATAGTCCTCTGCCTCTCTCATAATATATGAATTGCAGAATGAAAGCAAAAGATTTCCATTTATTACATCATATTTTTTGTTTTCATTATTGTAACTTGAGATAATAACACCAACGCTGTTGAAGACACATGAGAGAGCTTAACGTATACTATATACTTATTATTATAATATTTAATTGTTATAATATTACCGTAATTAAAAAAAAAAAAAAAAAAATAAAAATAAAACAAATCTCTTTTGAGTAATAAAATTAAATTTTAATCAGTATAATTTTTTGAACATCACATTGAATGCCAGTGTGTGTCCTGTTGTTTCAACTTCACAATATTTTTATAATCCTTAACAAAAACGAATTTTGATGGGATATTAAAAAAAATACATTGTTACAAAATAAAAATATAATTAAAAAGAAGTAGGAAGTAGAAAACGCATAACCATGTATGTCTTCTATTAAAATCTCATTTCATAGCTGTAATCAACTTTATAAAACTAATTCTTAAAGCTTGAAGAGTACCTCTGTAGTATAAAATTATTATTTGTAATTCTGCAATAAGAATTTTGTTGATTATCTACATTTATATATAAGTATTAACTTGTCATATTGTCATCTGATGGTGATTTGTCGTACCTTCAAGGTTCTAGAGTGAGTCAGAAATCTCCTAGTCAATAAAAGAGTCGTACGTCAAAGTAAATAGTCATAACTATCTAAAGGAGTTATCATTCTGGCTGTTATAACTAAAGGTTATAACTCCCATAGGTAGGTATGTCCCTGGTTTTGAGATTTTTTGTAGTTGGATTTAGGATATTTCGTTTTTTCAAAATAATCTGCATTTGTTACCAATTTTAACAACATTCCACATTCAGCCACATTCATTCTTGTTTTTTCTTAATTGTGTTGTTATATGTTGATTGAGTGTATCTCGAATATGACAAAAATTAAAAAAGTTATAGAAATGATAATATTATATTATAAAGATGAATGAAATGAAAAATTGCAAAACTGACATCCAATTCTTAAATGGAATCTGCAGTCTCTGAGTAACCGTTGGTGACCAAAAATATCATAACACTAAACAGTATTACTTTAATCAAGCCCGTGTAGAAAGTTTTAGGGTGAACTGAATACTTTATCACAAAATCAGTTTCGACAACGAAAGTTTGTTGATGTCTTATCAGAAATTATATATATATAGAGAATTCACGTAGAACAAAAATATTAGACAGTATTTAAGTTGATCATAATATTTTATTTTATTTTTATTCTGGTTTATATTTTTTTGTGTTTGTATGCCAGTCGATGTATGTACATAATGTACAATATGTTCAATTTTTTTTTTCTTTTTTTTTATGTATATTATAATCCATGATCATATAATAACAAGAAGTCTCATCTGAATATTTTTTTAATTTTTTTATGCGTATTTAGAGCAAAGAAGAGTTTTTATAATTTTATTAAAAAAACAAAACCAACAAGAAAAATACAGCAGCATTTATTCAGTCCATCCACGCAGATTAGATATATTTCAATATTTTTTCAATTCAAAGGTTCAAAATAACAAATAAAATTATACAAAAAAATAGGTATATTTTTAAATTTTCAGCAAAGAAATTTTTTGATTTTGTTAATTTTTTCTGTTTTTATTTTATTAATCATGTATAAATATGTATTTATATATTATTATATATGAATCTATTTACAAACAAAAGAACAAACAAACAATCTATCAAAAGTGGATTGTTTTATTTGTTCAAAAAATAAAAATACCAAAATTGAAATTGTGTAATTAAAGTGCTGAGAAAACAAAAAAAAAAAAACGGTACACCATAAACAGGTCCAGATTTGTAATGCGTAACTAATAAATTATATTCTTTTATTACTATTATTTTTTAATCTGTGATTCTATAATTGACTCCATTATTGTATATTTAATTACATACCATAGTACCTAGTAAAATACTTTAAATCCATACAATAGTACCTACATTGATATTCTAATATTTTATTATTATTTAGGAATGTAGCTATATCTTATTAAAATTCTTATAATACACTTGACTTGAGAAATACATACATACTCGCTCATAAATAAATATGACACGCTTCTTAAAAATACGTTCAAAAATAAGAATGGTTACCTAAGTAAAAAAATATAAAGGAAGAATAAGAACAAGGAGTTCTTTCATCTATTTCCTATAATGAAATATGATGTTCAAATTTACATACAACCATTTATAATATACTAGCAAGGTCACCCGAAGTTGTTCGGGCTTAACATAAAATATATAAAATTTCGAATTTTTAAATATAATATAGCAAAGGCCCAGCGTGCGCTGCCATGTCCATGTTCACCAAATGGAACTTTGCATGCTCATCAAATATTCACACAAACAATCGGCGATATTTAATTTAATCATCTAACAATCAAATAACAATATTTATATAAATAAGTTAGGCACGTTAAAATTTTGTTACCTGAAATTTATTAAAAGTGACTAAGCTCGTAATGTATATATCACCCTATGTTCATGTTGCACAATTATTGTTTCTGTTAAATTAAAGGTTCTATATAGACAATATTTTTTGTTTTATTTGCAGGAATTGAAATAAAAATATTTTTTTGCTACTTACTATCGAGTAAACTACATAAAAATGATCATGAGCGAAGCATAGTTCTCTTAAGTCAATTGCTAAAACACTTAAAGTTTGCCTTGGATTTTGATTATAAAAATAGCAAACCATATTTTAAGGAATTGATGGCATTTAGATATAGGTACAAAAAGAAATTGTATAGAAATATATATATACATACATACAATCATAACCTACAGTTATCAAATACATACATAACGGATATACAAACAACAAAACAGAAATAAATTCGTCAATTGTAAAACATAATAATTATATACACATTATACGAGCCATTAGGCTCTTTTAGATTATTTGAATAAATAAATAAATAAATAGGGTGTATTCATTAATGCTGCAAACAGACAACAAGTTCACCACCACCAGTTGGAGTACTTTGTAATAATGAACACAAACTCTACCTAGCTATATTCCACATTTACTTGACAATTCTGCAAAGTTTCGGTTCATTATTATTGGCATTTTGAAAATAACAATTTTTTTTAAATAACAAAACAAAAACTAAAAAACTCAAAACAACAAATAAAACTACTTAAAAAAATGTTTTGCTTACTAAAAAATTTATTCTGCCAAGTTGTCGCCCAGTAGACTTTGAGTCTGCATTTATGAAGAGCGTTCAGAAAAACTGACAAGTGTATTCATAAATTCAGAATATGCAGATTGACTGCAGGTTTGCATTTATGAAAACCAGGATATGGTCGATTTGATTTTACAAAACTAAATAATATAGGCTCATATTTTTACGAAATAACCCCAAATACGATCTCTACAAAATTGACTAACATTTTTTGTTCAGGGTGAATACTCTATGTATATAGATACTTTATGGTATTATGTTAAGAAGAGCAACGGGATGGATATAACACTCAATTGTTTTATAGCCTAGGTATGGTTTCTAGTCACCAGTAATCCTAGTAATAAATTTTCAAGAAAATTAAATAAATTAAGTCAAGTTTATTAAGTTCAAAAATATTTATTATAGGGTGCATGTTATTAGTGTCTATACATAGATTTCGACTCCGTTTAGTAGCATAGGGATTCAACATAGATTATATTAATTTCATTTTTAGTTGTCGTATTTCAGTTTGTTGTGATAATTAATTTTCAACAAAGTTGGTTTTTAGTATACTTGATATTCTGTTTAAGTAGAATAAGTGGAGTAACTAAGATACGTCATACATGTGATCTAGTGGAAGAAACAAATGCTACATCCTATGGACTTTTCATAAGTACTTGCGATATCATTGGGTTATATTACATTTTTATAATATATTATATTTTAATCTGTGTTTGTACCAAACAGATTCTATATAAAAAAAAAAAGTAATAGTACTTAAATTCATTGGGAATCTAATGTAATCAAAACTGAAAGCTTGTAAATATTTTAGGCTCTATAGTGACACTAGGAGAATTTAGATATTGTTAATAAAGCCAGGTAATTTCGATGTGAAGATAAATTAAATTATATTAGTTATAATAATACAATTAAAATGATAATAATACATCATCATTAACATCATTATCATCATCATCATCATCATTAATCGAAATTAAAAAATTGATGTCACAATAGGTATAATACAAAAAATTTACAATAAATTAATAAAAACCAATATACCACCACTTATGTTTTTCTTTTTTTTTTCTTTTCATTTTTTATGAAGATTAAATCCTTTTAATACGTACTATAAGTATTATAATGGTGATTCCTTTGTTTAGTATAAAGATACATGAACACTATAAAATTTCAAATCAGATGCTACTTAAGAATTTCATTATTATAATAAAAACAGGTTTTCGTTTTATTTTTATTATTATTTTCCAAACAATTGGATATCCTTTCTTTTTTTAAATCCTTTATTATTACTATCCAGTATATCCTGTATAATAATATAAAAACAATATTTTCAAAACAATAACATGATTTCTTAAAATTCTTTTCGTTCGTTTATTGTTAACGGAAATAATTCTTATGGGTTTCCTTTTTCAACAAATTTTCTTCTTCTTATGTTTTTTTTTTGTTTTTTTATTTTCTTTTGGGTAAATATTACATTCTAAATATGATAACAATGAAAAAGTTTTGGGTTTAATCAGGAAAATATAAAAATAAAAGTAAAATTGAAAAAAAAAAAAAAGTTAAACGGATTGAAAATTCCCAAAAAACAGTAAATTTTTTTATCTTATTTTTTTGTTTATTTGTTTATAGTAACAGAATTTCTTGATAACTACAACACTTGGATTAAAATTTAGTTTTTGACGACCTTAGAATATGTTTGGTCATTACTGATGTGTTCAATATATGTATTATATAAAAAAATGATTAGCTACTTTGAATAAAAGGGTAGCAGAAAAATCATCGAACGTTATCATGATAACTATTACAGTTCGACATAGTTAGTAATAAAAGAATTAAAGTTGGCCATTTTAAATTAGGTTGAACATCTCAAATCGTTACGTATTACGTATTACAACGTTAATAGTTAAAAATGTAAAATTTTTAATCTATTAGTCAGCCTAACTATTATACCTCGTCTTATTTTGACACAATGTTATCTACTTGACGATTTTTGTTTTACATTTTTACAACTGTCAACCGAATATTAAAACAGTATGGTTGCCGAAATCAATACATAGCATTAAAATTTTAAAATGATTTCAGGCATATGGCCATCGCAGCCCACCGCTTGGCGAAGTACATTCTATATGTTAAATTTTGGACCGATTTGAGCAATGTCGACCGTATGTCACGAATAACATAAATAATATTAGCCTCCAAGGCGTCAACTGTTCAGTATAAACCAGTGATTATCAAAAGAATATAATGGATAGGGAAAAATCGCACGACCTTGGAAGCCAATTGACATATCCCATTTATCGAAATTAACTTATAGCCAATTTTTCTTTTAAAATAGTAGATGATTGCCATCGTTTAAATTACATTTCGTAAGGATCAATGTCATCTATTTCATTTCCAATGCCATTCATTTTCAAACAAAAAATTATCGATTGTGGTGTGGTTCATTGACCGTAACGAGTCCTCTAACCTAATTTTTTTAATTAATAAGGTTCAATTATGCCACTAATTTGTAAACCACAGCAAATGTAGCATTTTTCTGCATGTAATGGAGTCTGTAAGATCTCTTGTGAAGAGGTCTCACTTCAGATACGGAAATTTGGTTTACTAACGTAACAATTTAACTAAAAATTAGCCTCATCGCTGATCGTGATTTTGTGATAAAACAACCGGTGCGTTTCCAACTGTTTTATAACCCAATTGGTAAAAGAACGGATGGTCTCGTGATTTTCACCCGTGACATCAAAAATGCAGTGAAAACGTCACATTTACAATGTACTATGATAAAAAATGTTTTTAAAAATAATTGGCAATATTTTGAGTTCAAAAATGTTTGATATCGGTCTTAATACCGCACTGAAACAGCAGATTGTGGAGGGCAAATTTTGAGAATACGTTTTTTAAAATCTATAGCAATCGGTGTTTCTTAATACAGTAAAATCAAAAACCAATGTCAAAAACCGTATATTTATGAAAATTTAGTCATTTTTAGTTAAACGTTTGGTGAAAAATTCATTTTTCTTTAACTTTTGATAACAATTTTTATATTAAGTCAATGAAATACAGTACGTCAGTATAATTCAAAGAGAAAGTAAACAAAAATAAAGTAAATTTGCCATAAATTCATTATCATATTCATCAGTTTTTTTTACATTTATATCATCAAAACATGAGCTTTACAAATCAATTGTATTATTTTAAAATAATATTATCAAAATTATTTAAATTAAATTTCGAATTCACATAACCTTTTTAAACACAAAAAAAAAAAAAATTAACCGTTTCAAAACGCAAAATGATTACGCGATCAAAATTATGATCAAAAATGTCAAAATTATACTTTGTATTATTTTTACTTTGCAGTGGTTATGTATCTAAACAATGTTTCGATATAGTATTGAAACTGCAGCAAAACTTTTTTTACCGCATATTCGATGTCATGGAAAATTTGCTCCAGCTTTATCTTAACCGCGTGTAGACAATATCTTTGTCCAAAATTCTACACGTAATAGACGGACAGAGCCTCTATTGCTGATAAAATTCTGATCTTCCTGCCTAGCTTTGTTTACAGTAGTGATATTACCTTCAGTGTACGCACATTTCTTCTTCGTGTTGGTGTTATTGCATTGAGATATGAAATCTATCGACAGATTGACGGAAAGCTTGCTAATACTGACCATTGATTACGTTAATTATAAAATATTTTAGTTCGACTAATTTAATAAAAAACATATTTTTAATTTCTATTTCTAAAACTACGATCCCAAGTAATTTTTGATTCGATTAATATTTCGAAATGTTTGTTCAATGACAACTAAAATCTTTACTTCATACCTATTCATTTTCAACACTCTATTATAATTCAACCTGCAAATACTTGAGAATTTTTGGACTAAATTATATTTCCATTGTTTTTGTAATAGGCTATTAACTTTATTAACTATCTTTATTGAGTCACGTTATAATCATTAATAATAACATACACCATTATTTAACACCAATCAGATTACTAACCACCCCTGTGTAAAAAATCAATAAACCGACAACGTTTTTTTGTTTTCAAATTATTTTTGTACAGAATTATAATTAGATGTGTGTGCGTGTGTATGATGTGTATAGTGTGCACTTTATGTCTTGTAAAATAGTTTAAAAGAACAATAGAAATTGCACATGTAAGAAAAATTTTCTGAATGACTTTTGAACGAGATTGGATGATGAATGAAAAACTCTGCCAATTAAATGCACTGCACAAGAATAAAAGATGGTAAAATTTAACAAGAAAAACAGTCTGAAACCGACAATGAAAATTTTTACAAAACAACAAATTTAATGTTCATAAAGTAAAATTAGTTAGTAATTGCATATAGCTTTTGTTGGTAAAAAAAATAATTGCATCAAAAGAATTCAAAAACAGAAGACATTCAATATGTGAGATTTTGGTCTCCGTTTTGGTTTAGAATTTTTTTTTTAATCAAGTATTTGGAATACCACCAATAAGTAATCTAATTAATTTCAAATCCTCAGAATCAATCAACCAACATATCAATTAGAGTGAATTGTAAACCATTTTTTCAACTCAATATTCATGAAGACCATCAGTTAATTGGAATCAATTACTGGGTTTATGAGTAAAGGGAAGGAATCGTTTGTAAGAAATAAATTGAATTAAATAAAAAAAAATTGATGAATAGATTCAGACTGCTGTTCTTGATTTATAATGACCATTTTGAATCATGGTATATTGGTTAAAATAGTTTTAGATAGACATGACAGATAAGAATTTCGTTATTGGATTTCTTTTATAGAAGAAAATTTTATATTAAAAAAAATTGTTTTATTATTATTTAATAAAATTGTCTTTATTATGTAGAAGACAATATCTTACTGCAAGGGCTCATCTACTGCACTGGTTATTTTTTAACAATTTTGTATAACATTGTCAACTACTAATTTTTAATTAAATATTATAAAATTAATAGTGGCTGGAACCTTCTCATCAAAAATTCTGTCTACTGATCTTTACATCGGTTTTTGTTAGACTCCTTAACGCTTATCGAATTCACCACGCTTTTAACTTTCGTTTATAATTTAGAATAATTATACTAAAACGTTAATTTTTAAACCTATATATAGTAGGTAGTTTTGTTAGCAGCTGAGAAGGTCAATAAGGTCACTAATTTTATTTCCAGCAATCAATTTACATAGCCACAATTAAAGTTCGAAATCTGGATCTAGCCAACGAGCAATTGCAAAAGAGGCTTTTAACAGCCTCTGTCTTATTTTCTTTATTGCAGTGGCGATACCATGAGTGAAACAAAATGGCCAGCTTGGTAATGTCGCTTTCTAGCGGCCATTGACCCGTACTGATTACTAGCATTCCTGATACATCAGGGATACCTAGGTAAAAGTTGTTTTGTTTTGTTTATGTTATAAGAGGGCCATCTTTTCTTAGTAGTTGCATGGATAGTTAGGCTGTGCCAGCATTCGTAACTTTGACCAGATAATACGAATAAATGCGTTTATTGATGGCAGGGTTTGACGATGAGCTGGACCGTCAAGGTTTGAACCTTGTTTTGGCAGTTTTTCGGCTCTCTGGTTCTTCTCTATGTTACCGGTAATCCAGGCGGCTAATCGCTAAAATAATTCAAATACGCATAGTATAAGTGAATGCCAAAAATGTATCCGTACCGCGTAACAAATACGCAACACAAAGTGCAATACGTAGTCAAAGAAAGTTTTCATATGTAGTTTTTAAATGATTTTCGCATTACGTCGATGCTAATTTCCCAATACAGAGTATGAAAAGTTAAAATACGAAAATAATTTTTCGAAAATAATAATATGCGATTAGGTAACTATGCACAGAGGTCCAAAAATGGACAGTTCACTTTAGGTATTGTTTCACCAGCTTAGAATAGATAGTGTCCGATATGCAATGCTTTGATAACGACTTGACTATACGCTGTGAAGTTGATAACTTTTGTTTTGGTTATCTGAATATGATTGTGGGTGTTAAAAGGTTCCTTAATAGCTACTAGATAAAAGCAGATATAATAGGAAACTTATTGGTACATTTGCAGTTCATAATGATGGAACGAATCATCATTGTGAATAAAAATCAGTTACTTTGCACAGATTTTTGTTGTTTTTATTTTTAATTATAAATAATTAGAAATTAGTACACACTTACCTTTGTTTCAAAATATTCTATTACCAGACCTTCCTAAAGCTAAAACATTTAGAAATTCATTTTATAACTCAGTAATAAAAAAAAAAGACAAGCACGAGCTAATGTTCCATAACCGATTTGCAAAGATATAAAATTCTTCTATTAAATGACTAGAGGTGTGTAGTCAAAAACAAGCGACATGGAGTTGAGATAAAGCGATCTGGTTTTTGTGCGTAAACCTCATTAATTAAGTACAAAAAAGTTAGCTTTTATAGGACTGATATTCATTGTTAGGGTATTAGTATTGGATTGAATAGGACCAAGATTAACGTGAACTAGTGTGTTATGGCTAGGGACGAGCAAACTTTGATTGTTTTACGTTTGAAGAAACAAACACGCTAAATGTTTCTAAATCCTTCTTTACACTATCATTACAATATTTTTACACTATTTTATGATAAACTTGCTTTAAAAAAACTATGTAAGCCTGTAATTCGGCTTGGAAAACTATAAAAGAAAAAGTTGAAAAAGGAATAGGAAAAGAAGTACTAAAAAGAGTGTTAAAAATATTGGAAAAAGGACAAACAAAGGATAAAAGAAAATTTTTTGATAGACCAAAATTTATCTTTTGGAATAACGTTAATAAGGCAAGCCAAGCCATTTTTAACCAACAAAAAAACCTAATTAAAGTTTTTCTAAAATTTACGTTTTTTGTTGAATTTAAAATGGGTAGAAATTAATGTCGAAAACACACTCACGACGAATGACGAACTTTTCGCGTTCAAATACGTGAGATTATATGTAAATCGTGACAAATGAAGAATAACCAAAATTTCGCGTTCAACAAATAGATCTATTTCTATTTTATTTCGTCGACAAATGCGAATGACATTCATTGATACCAACATAAATTGGTAAAAATTGTTTTAATAAAACATTTTCAAAATTCAAATTCAAATAAAAATTTTTTTAAATTAATTTTTTTTAAATTTTTCCTCCATTTTTTTTATAAACAAATTTTTAAATTTCAAAAACACAAAAATTTATTCGTCGCGAATAGTTCGTTCTGATTGTGTCTCTAAGCGCGAAATTTAGTTATTCGTCACTCGTCATTCGTCGTGATTGTGTTTTCAACATTGAATTTGAAATAAAATAAAAATTAGAACTTTTAAACAAATTATAATATTACAACTGTAACGGTTAGCAACTAGAGGCTACGAGAGGGTTAGCTGTAAATTTGTAATTAAAACAAAAAAATTTATTTTAAGTTATTTAATTCTCTTTTTTTTTGTTTTGAAATATTTTTTTTATAACATTTATTTTTGTTTTTTTTTTTTTTATTTTTTTTTTTAGAATTTAAATTTTTTTAATATTAGGATTTTTAAAAGAAAAATACAAAAACCAAATACAAAAAAGAAAAATTAAATATTTTTTAGTTCAATTTTAAAAGTCTTTAATTATTTTTATAATTTTTTTTTTCTGTTTTATTTTTTTTTTTTTTGTTTTTTTCTTATTTATAATTTCTAAAATCTTATATTTAGTAATTTTTAAATATTTTGTTTTTGGTATTTTGTTTTAATTTTATAATAAATATTTTTAAGTTTCTTCAAAATATTTTATTTTTAATAAATATGTTTTTACAATTATTTTTATTACATTTGATAGTTGAATTTATATTTTTTATTATAAATCTATTTAATTATTTAAAATAAAAATTAATAAATATGTATTTTTTAAATACCTTATAAATAATGTAGATTAAAATAGGTAATTTTTTTAATTTTTTCTGCGTTTTGATTTTTTTTTTAACAATGTTTAATTTATTTATTTTTCATGTTGTTATAGAATGCAATATGTTCGGGATACTTTATTGATCGATATTTAACCAGATCAGTATAGGAAAAATAGTTAAATACATAATTAAAATGTTCGGATTTGAAACAGAGGACCTTGTTTGACAATATGCAAATATGATTTAATTTGGTGGTTTGGAAACGAACAGTGTAGAATCTTTTGTGACTGTAGATTATACTAGAAAACACTGTAGATTATACTAATTGTTGCTAACCCACGTTTGTTTTTTGTTGAATTTATAATTAAATACGAGTAAGTTGTGCATCCACCATTTGATCACTGGAAAATATTATATAATAACAATTACATGTTTGGGGAAAGCTACAAATTTTGAAATTCTTAATGTAATGCAGGTGAACAATCGCTGTACTTAAGTCACAAAACCTACGTCTCGATTTCTATACAGGACAATTTTACAACTGAACTATAGTTAATATAATTTCAGTTTTTTATGAGAAAATCTGATGAAAGCCATTTTCCAAAAAAAAAAAAAAATAAATGTTTTTGTAGAAATCGATAAATTAAAAAGCTTGAAGAGTGTAGAGCAATCGTAAGAATTATAATAATAATTATTATTAAATGTTTGAAAATCGGCTTTACTAAAGTTAATTGATAGAATACGTCATAGGTAGAAATATGAGTAGAATCGCCAAAATATGTAATACCAATTGGTCAATATTTACCATTACTAGTGTATCTTGACAGATAAGTAGGTAAAAATGGCCATTCCAGTTGCTTCTGGACAACCAATTAGCACTTAATTGTGCCATTTTGATACCCCAACTCGAGTTATTTGTACTCGACCTATTTGTTGTTATTGATTGGCTTAAAGGCCCTCTCCCATTTTTACTCTACACATTGAAATTCAAAAGTTATTGTATTGGCTCAATCTAATAAGTATATGAAGTCAAGTTGACCAATAAAATGATCACGAATTGCGGATGATTGCTGAACGCAATTAAAATTAAAGAATCTATAAAAATGTAGTGTAAATGCTTCTGAACTTTCTCTTAAGCGGAATAAGGTTTTATATAAGGGTTCAATTGAAATCAGATCAATGGATTGGTAACAATATAGAATTGAAAATAAATTTGAAGTAATAATAATATATTAATTATTGAATAATATATTATTATATATTAATTATTTAATAATAAATTATATATTAATTATTTAATAATATATTGTGAAGTTGGAACTAATAAATAATATATTAGTCATCAGTAATTTTAAATCAACACTAGTAAATACAAATATTAATGCTGTATTTGTGTAACAATTTACCATTGTATGCAAAAGAGTAACTACCAGGTGTATAGATATATGATGGCGGAGATTAAGGCAGGCCAAAAATTTATTTAAAATATAATCGGCAGAGAGCTATTGATACAATTTGAATTTTGTTTTCAATAAAAATTGTCTGAAATTTGTTTTTAATAGATATATTTTTAGGACATGTCATTATTAATTCAGATCTAGGTTGTATTCGTAATACGGAAATTTATTTTATTTATTTATTCATTTATTTTTATCTCAAAAAGAGCAATTTGTTCATAAACAGTATATATATTGTTCTAGGTTGTAATTTTTAAACGAAATATAATGAGAATAATGAGAATTAGTTATTTCCAAAAAAAAAAAGATGTATATTAAAATTTAATTATGTAATCGAAACCTGACAATTCGATGATAATAATTAATATTATAATATTTAATTATGTCATTATAATAAATATGATTTGATTAAAGTATGTATATTAAAAGCAGAAATTATTAAAAAAACAAAATGGCGGATTTTTTTTTTCTTTTTTTTTTCATTTTAAATCGAATAACGGAATAATAATAGAAACAAACAAATTTGATTATGAATGTATAGATACTAATTTATAAATAGATTTAAAATAGGTGTAGTCACGAAATGTATCTAGATTGTACCTACGAAAAAATTGTATTCGGAATAAACTATTACCGAGCATGGATTAATGTTGGACTATATAGATAGAGTCAGCGAATATTATAGTCTATTTGATGGTTCACGTATCTAAGTTAAAATAATTTATTTTTATTATTAACCCATTGTTATATACAATATAACGTTGAGGTTATTAAGTAGAACTAATCAAAATTAAGGGTGTTCCGGAGGTTATCGCTTTTCAAATTAGCATTTCTAATTTCCACTACTTTCGTTCTGTTGATAATTTTTTTTGAAAAGAACAGTGTCTGCGATGCTTTCAAACCCGCTAAAAATTTTTGCAATAAAACTAGTTCGATTATCAACGCCCTAATTACTAAATTTATTAACACTTTGTATGCAAATGTTACTGATTATTGTTATTTAAGTTATCTCTTCATTTTATTTCAGACAAATCATAAAAAGCTAAGCCTCTGATCCCGGGTCATGAACCAAAAATGGATACAAAATAAACCTTCAGTTTGTATTTCAGTCGATGAGTGATAAAAATGTAGATAAAAAATTAATTATATTGTATTGAAAGCTACACCATATAAAATTGAATGTACATATTAATTGATATCTGCCCTATGCCCCACGGATGGGGTTGCAGGACAATGATGATATATTGAAAGTCTTATTAAGAAGTTGTATTTAGCTAATCATTAAAAAATTAATTTATTAATCGGTTTGTGTCAAAACATCTCGGATCAAAGCTGCTATCCCGAAGCAGCAAAATTTAAATATAAAAAACGTTTATACTCTACAGTTTTGCTCTATGGATCAGAATCATGAAAACTGTCCAAGGATAGTAAGCATGCACTTGGCGTTTTCAAGAACTCCTAGAACGAATAGATGAAAATGATCCAGAAAGAGCGTACATTGGTCTGAATTGTACAATACGTTGGAGAGACGAGCTATCGGCAGACATAAAACAATTTTGTATAATTCACTGCAAATAAGCCGTCAATGACCGACAAAAAAGGAGAAGGTTGATGAATCAGGACCTATGTGGTCTGTTGCATATACTTAAATAAGTAAAGTAATTTATTAATACCGATAAGGTTTTAATTTACTGATATTAAACTAAGTTCGTGGAAGAAAGCACTTAACAAAAGAACACAATGAACAATAAATGAGTAACGGTAGTTAATACATGAATTTTGATACAACCAGTCAAGTGCGGGATTGTGCCTTAATACGTTGAATGAATACCAAATTGTGATATATCCTGCCAAGGGTAGAAAAAAAATTGTATCTGCAAAAAACTGAAGTGTGTAGGTTAAATGTTAATCTGAATGATAGCTAAAAATGTACATATTTGTATAAAATAGGTAGTAGAGACAATGTATACAAAAATGGATAGAACGGTTCAGTTTAGTACCCGTTTGATTAGTCATTTCTATATTATTGATCGGCTATAATTGTTCGATAAAATAGTTAATATATTCAATATTATATTTATACTATATAAATATAATTTTATTATATTATATTCGAAATCCCATGACTGATTATAAATACTTTAAATAATTACAATAAATTCAAGTTTGTTTCTATTTTATTTTATCAAATAAATTTAAATTTTTAATATAAAAATAAAAAATTAGTTTTTTTTTTTTATTTCCATTCCAAATTGTTTTAATAATTATTTTTTCGAAATTAAATTATTATTGTGAATTGTATTAAATTTTTTTTTTTTTTTGTGCAAAGAATTTCAATTAAAATTATGAAGATCCAAAAAAAATTAAATTTTTCAATTTAATTTCAATTTTAAATCAAAAATAAAAGAACCCATGTTGTATTTATCTGTGTATACGTTTCGGAATATTTTAATTTATTTTTGAGAACAATATTGTCATATTTTTTTCCATGATTGTTGTGTGTTTTTGTAATGTTTTACAAATTTTTCGCCATCGTATTTTTCAATGTTAAAAATACTAACCACAATTATTTAATACATATCTAGCAAAAATTGTTTAGAACAAGATCAAAGATAATAAATAGTTCAAAAAGTTATGAAACATTGATTAAAAAAATTTAACATATTAGAAGATATTGTATTTTGATGTATCTTGAAGCAATGCAGTTGATGAAGTGACAGACAAAGGATATAGGCTAGTGATCGGTTATTAACTCGTACATGTTAGTGTTTATTACCTATCGTGCGATCACTGAAAACTAGTGTAGATTAAATTTCATCGCTATATGCTTAGATCTATATCACAAGGGATGCAGTCTTACTACACAAAGATGAGAAAGGATTGTTCCACTTTGAAAGTCAAATAGTTCGGTTTTTAAAGGCACAAAATGCACAACTCATATTGATTGGACATAAATAGCATAACAAACGAAAAGTTAAATTTATAACATGTAGCTTAATGAAGAGTTCATTTCAAACATTCCGTTTAAAATTCAAATTAAAGAAAAAATACTTCCTAATTCAATCGTATCGAACATAAATAAAAATGTATAGAAAAACAAGATTCTATATAATTAAAATTAAAAATAATTTATATACTGTCGAAATCAAATGAATAACTTTCATTTAATAAAAAAAATACTAGTGGACCCCAGAGCCGGCTCAGGATAAATGCATAAATTGAATATTCAAAGAATGCTATAAATTTTTACTCATATTAATTTTTTAAGATTAAAAAAAGTATTCTGTCAAATTTTGTATAGATTTAAAATTTTTAATAAGTTTTTCCGATATCAGCGACCAGCACTGAAAAGAGGTTCTTCTTTTTGATTTTATAAACTAGTTTGAATTTACATAATATTTACGATGAAACAAAAATTGTTTAGATGTCCTTTGGCTTATCTGCACTAAGAAAATTGTATCTTGTTTTGTTTGCAAATTTTAGATGTGATACAAAAATGAAGAATAAGCTATGTTAAAAAAATACGTGGAAGTATTAATATGTGATACCAATGATGCGTCAAAGGATATTAATTATAAATGTTTGCAAATTTCAACAAATTTTAAAACATGAAAATCTTTTAGCGAAAGAAGCAATTTGGAGATAAATAAATGGAGATAAATAAATAATTATGATAGAGATTTTCAATCACACAAAATTTTTGAAATATTAGTTTTTTGTTCAAGTCACTGTCTATTTAATAAATTTAATATAAAAAATAAATAAATTAGAAAGCTTAGAAAAGTCCTTATTATAATTAAGGACAGTAAAAAAGTCTCATATTATATGTATTATATAGTAATGAAATAATTTTTTTTTAAATTATTTTAGGTAAAAACATTGTGATGTCAAATAATGTTTTAAAAGTCATCATGTCTATTTTGTTGTCTTTTAATTTTGTTATTGGTTCTAGTTATACAGACTGTAGCATTTAATTGACAAAAACATATTTACATTCGTTATTTTATGTATCCACGATCTTATGACACAATATTGATAGATCCCTCCCACGACGTATACCCACCCTGGTGAATACTAAGAATATATTATTCAACGAGGGCGAATCAAATTGTTTTCGATTGAATATCCTAAAAAACAACTTGAGCTTATATGATACAGAACTAAGAACACATGCACATGAGAAAAAATTATCAACAGTTAAATAGTTGTCATCAGAACTTTTTTACCGGTCTTCAACGAAAAACCTGTTGCTATGAAGCGACTGAAGAGTTTTAAAATTGGTTTCTAAAATTTAATGCGTATTTTCATGTAAACCATTAATACGATAAATAAATTAGTTGTATTATTTGTAATGGGGGATTGTGGGATTGTAATTGACAAAAATTCATATGACCTACTTCAATAAAAATTTTGATTATTTCTTCAAAATATTATTTTTTTAACCCTGGAAAGGTCTTACGTCTACCTAAATTTTATTCATACAATTTTTTTTCTTAGGCTACTCAACCAATAATGCATTTTTTTGAAATCATGTAACTGTACTGTTCTTTCATCATATTTTTAAGTTAACATAAAATAAATAAATAACTAATTTGTATTTGAATGCTGAGGAGAGGTATAGATGTTCTAGTAAAAGTCGGTGAGTATATTCTACTCATGTTTACACAAATAGGAATATTCATTTGTGTGTATATTGTACTCATGTTTACCTAGATAGTGAATAAATTTTACACACGTCACGTTTAGCTAAACAGTAGATAAAATAAATTCAAATATACTTTCGGTGCATCCCGAAACTACTGCATTAATTGTAATTACAGAAAAAGACGATGCACCACCACTGTTTGTCTAATTGCAATATGTGGTGAACACCAAAGGGGCTCACAATCAAAGTCTTGTCCTAATCCACTAACATTTTTTATCGCGAAAAATACATTTTAAATTTATTTTTTATTATTTTCATAAAATATTCATGATTAATGTAACTACGGGTACGAAAATATGGTATCGGTACAAAATTACACAAGACAAAATCACATAGGACAAAATTTCAAAAGGCAAAATTACATATACTTTATACTTTACTTGATACGTAATGAACATTATTAACATCTTGGTTTTTGGACAATTTTTTTGTTGAAGGTGTTTGGCCCTGACTTTCGAACCGTAGGACCAATCCGAAATTTTTTTAAAATTATTTATAATAACTATTAATAACCGTTTTCCAGAAAAATATAATTTAAATACGTGATATATTTTCGTCCCCAATTCCTTGGACCTCGGACCTATTGTCTTCATCACATTTAAGGACTATATTGTACTGGTGACAAAAAAAAAATAAAAAAAAGCTCAAGGTCTTTGGTCCCGACACTTGGACGCGGACCTCTTGTTTTTATAGTCGGCCCCTGCTAATTGAATTATAGTCGGCCCCTGCTATTAGAACGCCATGCCTCTGTTATTCGTTTACTGGAACCCTGTTTTTGGCAGGTAAACGCATACGGCACATTAATTTTTTTAAATATGAAATTTTGTCTGTTTGTGATTTTGTCCATATGGAATTTTGTCTTGTAAAATGTTGTCCTATGTAATTTTGTCTTATGTAATTTTGCCATGTTAACCCGATAATGTAGATGTATTCTTAGTTTTTCATAGCACTATTATTTTGGTGACTTATTTTGATAAGCCGCAATGAGGGTTAGGCTACTTTGACACTAAAAGAGATAAGAAAATGGCTTAGTCAAAAAAATAATACAGTTAAAATAGAAAATTGACCTTTTCAATTATACAGTATACAGCGATTTCACATCTAATTCCGATTCAGACTTATGCAAAAAAAAACAAATTTTTTGTTGTTGCGCAAAGTGTTCAATGGTTTGAGTCTATCAAATAAATATCTTATTTTAATTATTTAATTTATTATGTTATGAATTATACTTCGTTACAAATCGTTTTCACACTTTCTCATAGGATTCAGTTAAAGTGAGTTTAAGTTTGCTCATAGTAAAATATGATTATACCTTTCCAGGGAAATCTCGTGTACACAATCTGTATAAGGCTGCAGTTATTGCGATCAGTAAAATGAATACGAAAAAATTTTTGTTTTCGATTTTACAACCGCCGTAGACACAAAGTTTTAGTAAAAAGTTATGGGAATGCTAAAGCATGTTTTCACAAACAAATTCTGTTCAAAAATTTAACATTTTAAGTTAAAGTTTTAATAAAAAAGCTATTTTATCATTTTACGAATAAGTACAAAACAAAAAAAATAAACAAAATGAATCAAAATTATTTCAATGAAGTACATTTCATTTTTTCACGGTTTCATTAATTCATTTGTATTTTATTGAAATTATGTTTCATTTTTTCACTGTTTCATTTCATAAGAAAAAAAAATTCTGATGCAATCTAACCTTGTAATATGTAATGGTAATAGTAATATTAATAAAACTTCAATTTTTCATTTTTAATTCAACTTTTCTTTATTATTTCAAATTCAAAACAAGAAAACGTTAAATCGAAATGACAACAAACTTTACGGAAGCAATTCTGTGGCAAAAAGGAATAACGATATAACTCGTTTTTCTCAATTTTTCACTATAGAAATTCTCAGATGTTACATGTTGTGATTTTCGTAGCTTTAGCAAAGTATAAACGGAGATATACTGTTATTCCTTTTTGGTAAAATAATTAAAGATAAACATAACTCGAGTTATGCTGTTATTCCAAAATGCTGTTTTGAAAGTCATTTAAGTCGACATATAAGTCGAGTTAATATTTTTTTCCATAGTAACACAATGTAATAAAATAAATTATTATATTTGCCTTAATTAACTTGCCTTGGACTTTATATGTTTGTTTCAATTTGCTTCAATTCAACAAAATACCCATTTCAATAACCATTTAACCAAAGTATATCCATAAAAAGAGTATGAACTCATGTATGTATTCATTTGTTTGCATATGCAAATTTGATAAACATTGTCAGAAATAGACGATAATAAGAATTTTACGTGTAAGAAAAAGAAAAAATATAGTAAACAAAAGAGAGTAACAAAAAAAGTTGGCTGAAATTAAATAAATAAAGTTTATAATTTTGAAAAATATTTTCGACAAAAATTTTCGTTGAAATATTTAACAATATTATTTTCTAAATTGTATCAACTATGCATAAGATTTTTAGGAGACCTAACTAAAACAGCGTTATCATATTCTTTAAATTCTGTGATTTATAAATAGATGTTGTCCTCAGTATTATTTTATAATCGTATACCAATATAATAAATATTTAGGTTTACTAATATAATTAATAAAAAATAATAATGTGTGTAACTCCAAATTATTACTGACAAAAATATTAATAATATTTTAGATTATTGTAATGTAATTATAATTTAATATTTTTAATAGGTATACACGAAAATAATAATGTTTAAAACGAAAATATTAAAATTATAAAAGATCAGAATTAATCATCGTATAAGGGAACAAACTAAATTAGAACTAACATTTTTTGCCACCCTGCCTCATATAAATAATGGGAGGAAACGTAAACAAATCCAAAGGAGAATAATGAGAACGCAAAATTATTTTACAGTATAAAGGAAAAGTCAAACATCTGTTTTGTACCTTTTCTCTCTCTAATAATAAATTTGGTATACGATAAGTAAATGTAAACTTTACCTCTTTTAACTAATGATATTTTGCTCGGTTTGGTATTTCTTAAAAATTAGGTTTACGTAAAATGGGAGTGAATATTCTTGTTAATATAGATTATAGATATTCTTTGCATTCAACTAAGGTCAAATTTACATATGTGTGTGTACTAATAATGGAATATGGATATTTGATAAAGTTAAAATTTGGTTTCTCTTTAAATTCACTATATTTATTGACATTTCTATGGTGTAAAGAAGCACAAAAAAAAAAACAAAAAAGGAATGCAAAATAAATGTGTTCAATACAAATCATTATAATTATATTTCAATCATTTTCTATTATTATTCAATTTCAATTATTTTCAATCATCATTTTCATTACATTTTTTTTGTGTTTATAATTTGGTTTCTTTTTAATAATCTCTTTCTTTTATTATTTCTCTTTCTCTCACTAAGTATATGTAAATGTACGTACATGTGTCATATAGGGCTTGCATTTGTTACATTCATACTCATATGGCTTAGTTTAATTGAAAATAAAATGCAAACATTATTTATGGAATAAAAAAAAATTTGAACCTATCAGTTATCGATCACTCAGTTAGAAATTACTCTTCTCGAATGTAAAAAAAGTTTAATTTCGATTTATGCATGTATATACATATTATACTTTTATATGTCAATTTATGCTTAGGCAGCGTTTACACGTCGGACAAAATCGAATTTTATCGTAGATAAAGTCGGATGAGTGTTTACATTTCAGACTTTTTCTCAGATTTAATCTACGATTTTACGTCAAATATTTTTTGTATTTAACAGGGTTTTTTTTTAAAAAAATGCGTAATTTTTTATTGGTGAAAATTTTTTAATATGTAAATTAAAAAATTCAAAGGTATCTAATCAAAAATCTCCAAACATTTTTTTAAAAATATACATATTTTTATAAAATTTGTTACAGTAATATAAAATATAATTACACATTTGAAGTATGAGCAATAATAACCAAATTGCGTTAGAGTGAATTTTAGTGCCATTTGATTATATGTGTTGTTCTTTGAAAATATATTATTTTTCATTAAAAAAATATTTTCACTAAAATAATGTTTTCATAGCAAGTTAACTTTTTACCAAATCTCTTAATTTCATCTCAAGGCTTCCTAGCATTTCGGCTAATTTGCTTTTTCCGTAATTACAATCATAACTTGCTATGAAAACATTATATCAAGTTGCGATTCTAAAGTTTATTTTTTTAGTTTTAGTACGCTTAAATTGAAGGCAAATATTTCTAAATAAAAAAATTTTTTTTTCCTTATTTTATAATTATATTATAATTTTTAATTGGAAAAAACTCTGAAATTATTATTCTTAGTAAAAAGGTCAACTATTCTTAATGAGATTTAAGGATTTTATTAATCAAATAATTTTCTATTTATACTTTTATTATTTTAACAAAATATAAGAAATTTCAAATAACATCATTAATAATTAAATTAAAATATATATAACAGATTTCATGTATTCAGTTCAGTTGTGTAATTAAAATAAAAATTAAATAAAATATAACAAAATCATAATAGAAAAAGTATGAAAACTAGGAATAGTAATAAAGTATTTTTTTTACAGTGTTAGTTTTCAAGACTATCAATTCCCTCTTCGACTATATCAGGATCGATATTTCGAATATTACTAACACTTAAATTTTTGTAGAAATAATGATATATGGGATCAAACAGCTGCAACATAGATAATAAGTCCGCTTTTTTTTCTTTAGTAAATGCAAGGTAGACAATCAATCTTTTTTATATCCGCTTCATTTATGATATTTATGGGGATCCCCGTTTTCTTATATTTAGTATTTTAAATAGTTCTTCTTCATTTAATGATGTTTTGTATTCGATTCGCAAGTTATTTTGCGTATAGCATAATCAATTTACATCACGCCAAACAAACTTTTCACCACCTTCATTGCATTTCCTCCAATTAAATTTATCCTTTGATAAATTACCGAAGCCGTAAATATTATCTCCCATTTCTTCCACAATTCGACATGTATTTTTTGTACCAACCAACCGAACAAATTGATACCAATCATGAGGATGATGAATTTTTATAAATGTTTTTTACTTCTTCCTTTCTATTGTAGCATGGTCAACATCGCATTTCATATGGCTATGACCAGGAATTAAAAATTTGTGATGTATTTCTTTCAAATAGGGGGCATTTTGAAGAAGAGTAACAAGCATTGAACTTACATATGAGTTTTTATTTTGCCCTGCGCACGTATCACTATTAAATATTAAAGTGTCAATACTTCCATCTTTAGGTAAAGAATTAATGTGTTCAAATAGGCATGGTGAGATTTCATTGGCGCCTCTTCGGCCTTCAGCTTCATGTCACACATAGCAATATGGCTGATTGTTGGCGCAGTCATGGATCGTTAATTATATGTGTATAACTGCGTTTTATAAAATGAAATTGATGTTGTTAAAAATGGTTTGGAAGGCTGTTGAAGTTTCTGTCGCCCTTGAAATAAATCTTCAAATTTTTTGTCTGCTTCTTTTAATTATATGTATATCTGTAAAGCAGAATTATCTTACATTGAGAAAAGTTAACAGTGGATCAACAAAAATTATGTTTTACAATAACACTACTAAATTTCACTCTATTAAAAACCATCAAATTCGCCAAAAAAATATTTACCTTTACGAATATTACGACATTTATTTTCTCTATCATTATCGTTATCTGCTTTCAATTTGCTATTTATGATTTCTTGAGCCATTTCTAATAATTTGTGTGCACGAGACATTTTTTTAAATAATAATTTCATAAACTTTTTCACTACCTAAATTAATTTATTTTTTTTTCGTATAAATGTCATATTAATACTAAACTGAAAACAATATTGTTCTCAAGATACAATATTTCCAGCCTACTATAATAGAATATCGTAAATATTTTTTTCAATTTGCACGCGTAGTAATAGCTTACGTCGACATATGTTTGTAATATTTTAAAAACTAAAATTGGAATAACAGCATATCTATAGTTACACTTTAAAATTTTAAATTTGTCTTTTGGAAAAAGAGTATATATCGTTATATGTTTTTATTTATAACATAAAGCAAAATGGAATAACAACATAACACGACTTATGAAAAATTTAATTTGAAATTTCAGTTTAGAATAATAGCATAACTCGACTTATATTGTTATATGTTCTACGAAATAAATTTGGAACACAAAGTTTTACAATTTGGAAAAACCATATACAACTAGACATATGGTGTTATTCCATTTGTAAGTAAGATCCAAAACGAGATATGCTATTAGAGTCGGACTCATATCTGCAAAACTACTTGTCGGAACTGCACCAAAATTTGTGACAATATGTATTCGAATATGGAGAAAACGATGCATACAAAATATAAACTTGAGCATATTTCGACTAATACTGTTATTCCTTTTTGTCACAGAATTTTTCTGATCGCTATAACCATCTCACCGTAAAAATAAAATCACTATTTCATTTTTACGTATTCTTTTTACTGATCGCTATAACTGCAGCCTAATAACAATGACAAGATAAATGTCTATGTTAAATTTTCAATACGATATAAAACACAAATACGATATTAAAATGAAATACTTCAGCATTTGCTTTACAAAAACAAAATATTGGTCCTCTCTAATTTATTTTGGAACTCTACATACTTCAAATTGAAATTCTTTAAACCATTATTTTTTTTTTTGTAATAATTATAATATTAAACTTATAATAATAATAATAATAATAATAATATACATTAAAATTTATAAATAAATATCTGATAATGATAAATTAATATTCTATAATATACTGTCACCCTGTCAATATGATATTGTTGAATCTGTGCATAAACGTTGGCATTGTAAACGGCTTATTTCGAGGTCAGTCTCTTGAGTTCCACCTCCTCCAATACTGATTTTTCTTTTTGGTGAGCGAAATCTCTTGAAACACCGAAATAAATTAAGAAATGCTTTCCGAAAACCGCGATTCATAAAACAATATGTTATTGGATTACAACATGATGATGAATATGCTAATAATTGAAAAAATGATATACCAGCATAACCAACTGATGAATAAACTAATTCTTGATTAAATAATGTCATTGTATTTATAATATATAATGGTGTCCAACATATAAAAAATTCTAATACTACCATAAATAACATTTTTATCACACGTTTTTTATTTTGTAAACTCTTTTCGATGTTTGTCCTGTAAATAAACACAAAAAAAATATCAAATTAATAAAAACATTAAAAATTGAGGTTAGAATTTTATTTAAAAAATATATATATATTATGTACATATTCTTAAATAACACTATAATAGTTTCTCTATATATCATAATAATTTTCTGAACTGACGGACTATGAACACTGAAAGGAAAACTTAAATAAACACAACATATACAACCTATCAATAATAAGATAAGTTTAATCGTCTGGAAATTTTTTTTATACTTGAATGACATCATTTCCTACAATAAATTTTGGTTCTTTAAAATATCCTTTTATAGTATAGTATATTTTGCAAATAAAAATAATATAGGCATTTAATTTATTCTAAAAGAAAAGCCGATAGCCATGGTAGCTAGTGCTTGTAAATTATTATTGTATATACTTTTAAATTGTATACAATAAAAAATATCACATATAGGTCATTTAAACTATTCCGGTACATTAAAATATCAATTCAAAATTATAAAAACAGAAATGTTTGTATGTATGTATGTACATCCATTTTTGCCAAGTTCAACTATAACTGTTGGAATATGACAAATTGTTATTACAAAATGCGTAAAATCTTTAATTTTATTTAAAAGTAACAACGCTACTCAATTAGTAAAATTCGTTTTATGAGCACTATAAAAATTGTATTGAATTGTCTAGGTATCTTATATATTAATACGCTTAAACGTCTGTTAAACTTTTCACAAAGCTTTTACAACACAAAGCTTTTTTCAACTAGATTAGACAACTTTATTAGAACTATTATGAATTACGATAGTGTGCAAAATTGAATTTAAAGACATAAACCACAAAACAATAAAACAAAATAAAACCAAAAACAAATTAAAATTAACCTAAAAACAATTCACCTATTGAGCAATATCATTAATTATATCTGATTATATGAATTAATTTTAAAAAAAAAAACAAAGTAGCAAAGACAAAAACCGAATTATCAGAATATAATTATTTATATTGATAAAATAGCTTTGTTAAAATATTACGATATTACAGCAAAAAAACTTAGCGGTAAAACAAATAGTAAATTTAGAAAATATATTTTTTAATTTATGTTCAGAAATTTCTATAGTTGAAATTTATTTATTTTATTAGCAAATAACTCAAAAGTATAAATTCAAATGCGCAGTAGCATTGAGTAAATATTATTTTGTGCATGGAGAATCATAAACCGAAATTTACGATCTGCTAAGAACAAGAAAAACAAAATATGTTATGACATTATTATCAAGTTCCAATTTCCAATTCAATACACGGCAAATTTAGTAGACATAAAAATTAAAAAAACTTTAAAAAGAAAAATCACAGACTACCCTTACCTACACAGAGACCTTATCGGTATAACAATATAACAATACAAACTGAAGAATAAGAGAAAAAACATAATTATTGGTTTTATTATGTTTTGTTTTTTTATTTTGAGTTTTGAAATAGTTAGGGCTATTATGATAATAAAAAAAAACACAAAAAACGTATATATGGCTATTTTAATGTGTTTTTAATGTGGGTGTGGTATTTTCTTTTTAAATGCATTTAATTTCATATCTATACTGCCAGCGACATCTCTGTTCGCCACATTTTGTTCAAATGTACGTCTCTATTAATAGTATTTGTTAGGGAGCGTTTAGACATTAAATTTTGTTTCATGAAGGTTTTGTTTTACTTATTTTTATTACATTTACAAATTTTATTGCAATTACATCAAATTTTATTTCAAAAGTTTTAATTACATATCTCAAAGATAAACAAATATAGTTGCAAATTATACTATATTTCTTCACGCAAAATCCACTTTCTAAACTTGCAAAATACGAAGATACGAATATGCGTTACGAGTACTAATAATAAATACTTATAAACAAATATAAATATACTGTGTAATTTCAGAAAATGTGTGAAATATAAATATTTAAATAGTAAATCAATTATTCTAAGTATTTGTATTGATAAATAATAATAATATTTAATACACATTTTTATGTATTTTTTAATGTATATCTTTCAATATATTGGCATAACACAATTAGAAGTTTATAAATGCCTTTTCTCGCAAAATTCACTCTTTCAACTTGCGAAATACAAAAATGCGTGTCGAGCACTATTATTTAAAAAAAAAACAAAAATTAAGGATATTCTATAACAAAGTTGGATGTCAAACTTTAATGAACATCATTTATACGTTATAAACAGAATTCAAAAACGTATAAACGCAGCCTTATATAAAATTTTTCTTCAAAACTATTAGCAGTCAAAATTAATTTATAATAAATAAATAAATACCGAAATAAAAATTATTACATAATAAATAAGTTAAATTGAAAAACTTAAAACTATAATTGAAAAACATTGATTTTTTTTAAGAAAATAAAGAAAATAAATAAATAAAATAAATTGTTTCATTTATAATGCTAATACTAGACCAGCGAATGTTACGTCGGGAATAGCTAGTAGTGGTTGAATAATCAGCATCCCAACCGAAAATAAAAAATTATAAACACAATTAAAATACCTCTGATTCTTATCTGACAACATTGTAGTAATTTTTGTTACCAATCAAAGACCATCAGAAAGTTGTTTGCAAAAAGATCGGTAGATTATATTGTTCGTGGTCTGTAGAAGAATGGCCGTCCCAAAATCAACTGGCACCTCTAATGTAATATTTTTATTGGATTAATGTGCTTGTTAAACATATTTAATTTCATATATTTTAATTCCATATTTTAAGAGTAAGTATTACTAGAATATTTACGCCTTTGATTTGTACTTATTTAGACCAATCTGACTTAATTATTTAGAATAAATTTAATTTTTAAAGGACAAAATGACAAGTAAAAACCTTTAATTAATTAATTTTATGTCAATATAAAACCTAATTTAAGCCTAACCTAAAGCTTAACTAAGGTCTATTTACTAAAATGATCTTAATACTAAACTTTAATCTACTATTGGTCTTATAAACCGAATTTTGGAAATTGTGATAGCTTTCAAAAAAGGTATATGTTTTGTACTTGTTCTAAAATAGTGTTTATACTAAACTTTAATCTACTATTGGTCTTATAAAGCGAATTTTGGAAATTGTAACAGCTTTCAAAAAAGGTATATGTTTTGTACTTGTTCTAAAATAGTGTTTCTGTTTGCTAATTAAGGCAATTGGATTGTGCATTTAAATTTATTTAAAAGAAAATGCATTTAAATTTACTTAAAAGAAATAATAGTGTTCAATGATTTTGAAAACTGTTTCGGATAACAGCGATAAATACTAACCTAGGTAGTGGTTGAATAATCAATAACGAATCGAAAATATCAAATTACAAAAACAACCAAAAACAGCCTTTGATTTTTATCTAAGAACACTGTAATAATTTTTGTTTCACACATAACAACTTGCTAAGTAAATGAAAGACCTTCAGGCAGTATTACAAAAATGTAGCTAAATTATATTCTTCGAGTTGGTATGGAAACATGGCTGTCCCAAAATCAACTGGCACCCCTAATGTGATTTTAAAGCACCACAGGTTCAATACAAATAATGATGTTATTTTGTATATTTGCAGAATTATTGGTGTACAAAAACTTGCTTCTGATATTCATTCAATAAAAAAACGGATTAGTCCCTAAATCCACAAAAAAGAAAATCCATAGTGATTTTTTCCACAAAAAAAAAATGCTCCACAAAAAACTATCCTTCAACCCATTTCACTTTATTATGTACAGCACTTTATGCGAAATTCTGAGTTAGGAGAGATTTTAGAGTTGGATTCAAAATCAAAGTTCCACGCCTTTTACAAAATATTTATATAAATTATTTTTATGCATAGACGCTGTTGGGTACAACGAGGATATCTCCATTTTCCAGGATTATTTTGCCCAAATTTTAATGGATTTTGAATTTATGGTTTTTTGTTTTGGAATTTTGTTTGTAGATTTCGGTTTGAGGATATTTAAAATCTGAATAACTCTTAATCAAAAGCAAAAAATTATTATTCAGGAAATAATATCGCTTTAACAGGATTGATTTAGATGCCATCATTCTAATAATAGTTCAATGTATAAATGCGATGCTGATTTTTTTCCCGGAATTCATTCGATATTTTGCCTTTGTTTTGGTTGGGAGTAAATGGTTTTTAGCATAAATATCAGAATCTATGCTTCAGTTCTGGATATATAGTTACAGTTTTCACAAAAAAGTTGATCGAGTCTAAATTTTATATTCGACCACTTGCACCATCTAGTTGTCAAAGTCAGTTATGTTCTTGTCAAATTAATGATTTTGATACTTCAAGGGATTCTAACCTACCTTAAACTACTTACAAACTAAAAATCATTTACATAGAAACCATCACTGAAGTTTTTATTTTTACAATTACAAAACTATGAAATAAGTAAGCGGTTTTTACGCAGAGACTTGGACATGAAATAGTTTTTTCTTTATATTTTGAATTTTTGATATCTCCAACTAATTTCAAAAACTAACTATCATAATAACGTAGTTCTATTTTATTTTAATGATTACCAAATTGTATTCCAAATTAATTTCAAAGATATGTGTTGAGTACTTCATATCTTGGTGGGATTCGAACCTGGGCGCTTCTGTAAGATGACATATAAATACTGTATCATATCGGTTGAAAATGAAAAAGTGAGTACAGGGTGAAATCTGATAATATTTCAATGTAGTGAAAATTGAAAGTTGAGGTATTCAATTTGATAGAAATTTATTATAGAGTCGAGTTTTTAACATCTTCATTTTATTTGCAACTAGAATACATAAAGGATATAGTCTTGTTATGTAGAGTTAGACTTCGATTACTACACCAAATGATGCATACTTAATTCATATTATTTCATTTCAAGGTAAACGTCTTCGTTCTAGGCTTGTTCATCAACATATGTTTAGATGGCTAGATTATTTGGGTGTTTGATATTTTATAAATTCATTATGAACTGAAGGAATGCGAATATCATTTTCGATCACTTGGTTTGACAATAACTATGCAGTATTTACTATATAGGTTTTATATAGCTTTATTCTTAAATCTTTGGATGATTTATACATTGCTTTTTGGGTGTAAGTCCCCATACTTGAATGTCATGAGTATCAATATACAAAATTTGAAAAAACAAATATTTTGTTTTCTAAGCAGAGTTGTGATATTTGGCCTATTATCAAATACATTGACTTTTCCTAATGCCGAGCGGCTTTTTTTTACAGTCAATGTATTCGTTTGGCCAGTTTAAATGTTTATCTAAGAGTCAAGTATTTGACTTAGTTTTTTTAAGGTTTATTATTATTGTTAAACGAAACTGGTGGACAGGTTCTTCTCCGGACAACGGACAAACCTTACTTCTAAGCAATGTTCACTTGTTTTACTTTAAAATTAAAAATTTTCCAATAATATAAATCTACATATTTTGGATGGCTTGTTTTTTTCTTATTTTATTATAACTTTATTAGAGCGTAATTTTGAGAATAACCTGAGTACTGTATTAAATAAAATAATACTTATAGAATGAGGTTTAATTGCCTTAGAAATTTTTTTTTTAATTCAAAAAATTTGTACTGAAGTAGGAAAATGACCAAAATAAAAAAAAAATTATTTATTTTTTTATTTTTAATTAAAATAATATTTGTTATTTAAATTTTAAATGCAAATATAAGAATCTCTTGAAACCGAAACCTTGAAATAATTCAAAACCTCAGACAAAAGTAAATAAATAAAAAAAAAAAAAATCTTAAGCAATAGAATAAAATCTTAAAATAATAATATGCAATTAGAGTGTCTTTAGAATAAAAATAAAATGTGGGAGAAATTTTATTTTAATTATATAGAAATATTAACTGTATCTTCTTCTCTATCTTTTATACTAATTAATTTGATTTCTTAAAGTCTCTTCTTTTATAGCCATTGAGTTCAATTTTGAAGGCGCTTAAATTATCCTACAAAAAATTTCTATCTTCTACTTTTTTTTCTATAAATAAAAAATTGAATGAATCTAAATTCTAAAGAAAATATTTTATATAATATTTAAAATTGAAAAAGCTTCATTATACATTTATAGGGTAACTTATGCCAATGATTAACACAATTACATCTTATATAATAAAAATTTTTGTTTAATTCTAAAAATGTTTTGTATTCAACGACGTTTTGCGAGTCCAACACACCATTTAATTCAATAAATTTTTATTTCTTAAATGAATTTAAAAAACTGGTTTACGGGAAAACACATGAATTCGACATCTATAGTATGTATAAGTTGCTGTTTGTTTGAATTTGTGCTTCAATAACATGGGAATTATATATTTGTGTTAAATCAAAGAACATATAATAAGAAGAAGTCTCATCTCATAAAAATCTTCAAAATATTATTTTTATATTAAAAATCTAATTGGAATGATACTTATAGTTCAAGAGGTATATTGTCAAATGAATGAATATGAAGTTTAGTTCGAGTTCTATGTACTTTTAACTTTCGATTGACTTTTACAATAATTTTTTTTTTTAAATATTATTTTTATATAGCGGAATGCAGCATAACAGTCTGCTCTCTCTCATTTTATCTTCAAAAAATTTTGCTCTTTAAAAGAATAATTTTGCTCTTCAAATCTTATACGAATTATTTGAGCACGAATATGATATGAATATACATATCTACTTTCCTAAATAATAATAAAATATCAGAATATCAATGTAGGTACTATTGTATGAATTGAAATAAGTATGTATAGTTACACATACAATAATAGAATCAATGATTAAATATTTGAATCACAAATTCTGGAAAAAATTCTTAAAAAAATTATAGTAATAAAAAAATGAAATATATTTTTTATGCATTACAATTCGTGAGCTGTCTACGGAATACCATTGACAATTGATTGAAAATGATATTTCTATTTCAATTTTGGTATTTTTATTTTTTGAAAAAATAAAATAGGAAACAAAATAATCTATTTTTTATAGATTGTTGGTTTGTTCTTTTTGTTTATATATATACATATATAAATACATATTTATACATGATTGATAAATAAAAACAGACAAAATTAATAAAATCAAAAAAATTCTTTGCTGAAAATTTAAAAATATACCTATTTTTCCGTGTACAATATAATATATATTATAAACAAATAAAAGTCAATATAAAGAAATAATGCACGTGCATAAATTCATTAAAGATTGTTGAAATTAACTAAAATCCAATTAAATGTTAAATTATATAACATTTTCTTATGTATCAGAATTTAAATAGGGTGCAAACACTATAACTTTTAGGTAGTCATTGTTTTGCAACTACTGTATTTGATATAGCTGTACTTATAATATAAAGTGTATTGAATTGTTTTTCTAAATAAAATCGTCTGCTTAACAAAGATCGTATGTGTTTAAATTTTTCTATATTTTTTATTTTGAACCTTTGATTTGAAAAAATATTGAAATATATCTAATCTACATGGATGGACTGAATGACTACTGTTGTACTTTTTTGTTTGTTTTTTTTTTTTTTACAAAATTATAATTACTCTTCTACAAAATTATAATTATCCTCCCGTACGAATCTAAGTTGAAAAAATTTAAAAATAACCAGACTTCTTGTCTGTTTGTGCAACTATTATATGTTCTTTAGTTAAATTCATCTGATTGATGTTGGTGGTCAACAACTGATCACATATAATCAGTGTTGATAGTAATGAAAAAACTGAATTCGGGTAGAGGTTAAATTCTATGCTATGAACATCTATCGTTTACATAAATTTTATTTTTCTCAACAAAAGAAGCAATTTAAATAAAAACATAAAAATTGAGTAAACAAAAAATTATATTTTCTAAGTTACGGAAGAAAATCAAAATTAAATGTCATTCGCAGCAACCAAATTGCAAATTTTTTTCAAACAATTTTTATTTCAAAGCATCCACTGGTTTTTTTTTTAGCACAACTCAGAAAATTATTTTAGTTATTTAAGATTTAAATAATATCAAAAATTGTATATATATATATATATTTTTTTTTTGTTATTTAATATAATTACCTCCGTAAACCATGTTTTCGTCTCGTTGAATATGAAAATTCTTTAATTAGCATTGAATTTTGCATAAAACTATTATTACCATTGTATTGATGTAAATTACCAACCAAATTTAGGTTATCCTTTGATGTTGTGCGATATGAAACGAAGCTTCGATTACTTGGTGATCCATTTTTATTTAGAAAAACTTCCATTAAATTGTCCGCTAATTAAAAAATGACAAAAAAAGAAAAAAAAAACAAAGCCATCATTATTAATACAAACATTAAATAAAATAAAAATAATAATTATTAAACAACAATTTATTAACAAATACTAAAAAATTAATTAATTTAAGAGGTCAAAGAATGTTATTAAAAAAATTAGGTTAAATTAGATTTTAAATTAGATATGGTCACTTATCGATTTCGGTAGGCCTATCGTAATATATATCTCTGTTGTAACCCAGTGTCTATGTTATATTTTTCATAATAATGTACAAAATAAAAATGCCAAGAATTTGAATAATAATAGAGTCTAAATGACTTTGACCTAAAGTAATTTCAAAAGAAATTAAAAACAAATTTCTGTTGACAAAAACAATTCCCATTATTATTTATGATTTATGACACCCAAAAAGTCCGGTATTGTCGGTAAAAAAAAATCAGGGTTATTCGCCTTTTACAGAATATTTATATATTATGCTTATACGCAAATTTGTGAAATTTTTTTCATTATGAAAATAAAATTGATTTTTTGACAAAATGTAAGCTTTTTAAGAATTTAAATGCTTTTTGTGTCTTGTATAGTCTACGAAAAAAGAATTCTTCTTCATCCAGAATATTTACCTAAATCAAGTCGTTGTTGGATACAAAAAAAGGGATATCTCCTTTTTCCAGAATATTGAGCTTAATTATTTTTATGCGTAGCCACTGCTGGATACAAACTAGAGGTTTTCTTCTTTACCTACAATATTTACGTAAGTCATTTTTTTGTGTAGCCGCTTGTAGCCGCTTGTGGGATATAAAAAAGAAGATTTCTCTTGTATAGAATATTGAATATTGATGTTCAGAATATATATCTATTATTAAATTTGACCTCAAATTCTGGGTCATTGACCTTTTTGACAATTTCTCTAAGCGTTGTTCATTACGTAGTGTGACACATTTGCTCAAAATAATTTCAAGGTTCGTCCGCCCCAGTTTCTGAGACACTGGGCCTCTCCAAAAAAATTTCTAAGCGTTGTTAATTACATGAGTCAAGTAAAAGTTAAAGTCAAGTAAAGTTTGGAAAAAAATGTAAAAGTTTGGATTTTGACCCATTTGAGTTTTGCAAAGTTTGTACATATTTTGAACGTTTGGATTTTAATATTTCGATTTTGAAAGTTGGATTTTAAAATTTGGCTTTTTTCAATATTTTGAAATTCAACATTTTCAATTCGACATTTTGCTTTAAAATAAATCGACCCACATCCAAAATATTTGTATTTTATAATCAAACTAGGGGCCCCTGTTGAGTAATTATAATTCAAGTTAAAGCCAAATTTAAAGTTTTTAAAAGAACAGGGATTTGCATGGACTGATATAGACTTCTCATTACAAAGCAGAAAACACTCATGTTTTAATTAAAAGCTTTGCAATTAGTATGGTTTCGGTAAAACACTTAAATACCTTACTTCTCATTTTCTGTTTCGTTTCTACCTATTTCTTAATGTATTTGGTGAATAATAAAACCATTTGAATAACAAATGTTCAACTGTGTGTGCATTATTGTTTTATATACAACTTACTTATTATATATTAAGATTTCATTATGGATAAGAGAGATAAAATGAAAAGGTGTCTACTGCGCAGGTCCTTAAATGCTTGTCAATTATAATTATAGATGTACATATCTCTAAATATACAGTTAATGAATCATTTATTGATTCAAGATTAATATTACGGAATTGTAATTAAATCTAAGAACAATAAAATTTGATATAAACAGAACATATTTAAGTTTAATTATATTTATTTTTATTGTAAGATTCATGTTTGTGATTAATAGGCTGATATTCTAAATATTTGTATAAATAAAATGAATATTTTGAACTAAAAAAAGTAGTTATTGAATTGCACTCAAATAGTGCATTTATTAATTCAGTTATCAATTCAAATTCATAATATATATTGACAAGTAACTGTGCTTAGGGATAATATGCCATATTGTGAATTAACTTGATCTGGAAAGAGATCGACACACGTTGCATTCAATTGTCAGGTATTTAATGTTCGTATAAATTTGTAAACACAATATACTACAAATAGACAGTACATACGAGAACTACGCAACTCAAATATTAAATGGCGTTCCGTTTGCCACATGAATATTACATGGTATCTCTTGCCATTAAAATATCGCATGCCGATCCTGCAAATAATCTTTTCAATAAATCTAGGTATATAGTTCTAGAGATTGATTACCAATCATAACATTCATCATTAGCCTTAGTATATACTATTTTTTTTTTTGGTTTTTCGATAGACCCAGGCGTAATTTTCAATTTAATTGATAATCTACAAATATCGGAATTTCTCTCAGACATCAGTTACCGTAAAAAATTATCCTCTTATTCTGACAATTATATAAAATCTAGACACTACCAGAGATTTGTCCTCTACTTTTTAATAGACTACATATAAATAACTTAATAAATGAATGAAAATTATGTAAATAATAAATAGTATGTTTTGATTCCGTTACACTTCGAATTTCACCCAAACTATTCCTAAGAGAAAAAGTGTTTGAACAGAACTAAATGTGGTTTGAAATCACTATACCATCCTCATAATCATCTCATGATGATTCTATTTTTATTTTACATGCACCTACATATTAACAAACTTTGTTTTTGATAAAAAAATTTTCATTGTTTTTGTGTTGTCAGGCGATTGTCACAAGGATATGAAAATTTAAATTTTACTCACAGAAAATTTTCATTATACCAATAAATATTCAAATTTAAGTTTTTTTTTTTAATTTCTTCATTTTTTTTTGCAAATTTATAAAAAGTTATTTAAATTTTTTTGACTTATTAAAAATTCACAACTCATTCAAATCAACACGATTACACTCAAATTTGTTTTAAAAGTTTTGTATTTTTTTTTTTTTTGCAAAAATGTTTTAAAACTCGTGGGAACCAATACCTATTGAAAAATATTTTTTATTTATGTTCATGGTCTTGAATAATTATTAATTAAAAAAAAATTTATTTGAATATTTAAAAAATATTATTTTACAAAATTCACATTAAAAAAAAAAAAAGAAAAGCAAATCAAAACAATAACAAAAACTAACTTGATTGTGTTCCTTTTGGTACTTTTTCAGCTCTCATACCATGCCATAATGTTCTTGATATTAATGTATAGGTTCCTGTTAATACTAATACCGGAATTATTAATAGTATTATATCCAAATATATATTGAAAATTTTTTCATAGGGTTGTTTCCATGTTGTTGGCCATTCTTCACGACATTTATGACCACCTATAACAAAAAATTAGAACAAAAATGTAAGTAAAATTTATTTACATAAAATTTTGGTATTATTTTTTATTTTTAAATTAATTGTTATATTTGGAATAAATTTAATATTTTGTTTTGGAAAATATAATTTAGATGACACAATTTATATTACATTTACATGTTAATGAGGTCATCACAATCCAATCAATAATTACAACATCGAACAATTAAGTAAAAATTCAGGTAAATAAAAATAAGTCAAAGGTAAAAAAAGTATAACACTACAATATGTAATGGGCCAGTTAAGGTTAGTTAATAGATACTATGAACATAATCAAAATGATTTAAGACTGGTCAAAACGTCTGGAATATGATTTCGTATTTAATTGCAAGTATTCCGGAAAAAGTAAAGATTTTATTCATCATACTGCTGTTTAATTTCATTCATATCTACTTAATGGTAAAAAAAAAATTGTTAACAGTGTTGTTTGCTACTGTTACTGTTAACGATTTTTTGTGTGGCAAATCTTGCATTTATCATAAAATCTAAATTTTGGTTATTCATACAAATTATTTCATTAAAACCAAAAATAACTCATCATCGATAAAACCAACAAAGCTATCGTAGTGCGAAAATATGTAGGAACACACCATCTCATTCAATCGCATTAGATTCCAACTGAATCAGATCTGTGATGGCCATACATTATATGTTTTACAAAAATATGTTTTTCATTTTTGGAAATAAGCTTCAAAGGCTTTTTGAGGGTCTGTTTCAGAGTTTGTTTCAGAGATTGGTTCACGAAGAAGCTTCTGAAACCGATTCTTATTAGAATAGTTAGAGTGAGTAGTTAATTAACTCTATAAAAGGTCTTATGGACAAGGTCCTGTCTTTAATTCGGCACCGCCTTCTATTTTTTTGTTTTTTATTGCACCTAGCTATATTAGCCATAATAGCCAATCAGTATTTTCTACACAATACTTTTCTAAGTTAAAGCAAGTCTTAGTCTGATGCAGGTTTGTTTTAATATATTTTTGTAATTTAGAATGTAATATAATTTATATTTAATATAATTTTGTAATTTTATGACAATTCAGAACTATGAGGTCACTATGAAGGATTACAGGTTATCTATAAAACATGGTGCATTGCCAACAATTGTTCCCAACACTATATTATCAAATGTTTGTTATATTATTTCTTTCTTCTTAATTGTACAACCTCACAGACTGGACTTTATCATTTGTTTGTGTATCAATATTCTATTTTTAGTTTATAGTTTTGATTTTTTAATTCACAGTCGACGTATAGTTCCCTTTTATATTTTAATTACATTTGTACTCGCTTAAATATGCTTCCGCCCATTCAAAATATATAGTTCACAGAATGTGCCAATATATTTAGCAGTGTGTTAAGAATTCTGATTTCTCATGATATATTGTCATACTACCCAAGTATTAGACTGCTTCACCTCCTCGTGCATTTTGTTTCTTGATCGAATTATATTAGAAATTGATTTAATGCGTTTTATTATCAAAAATTTCATGATTTTTACAGCACTTATGTTTTTATTTTTTATTTTATGTATAGTTTAAATAATAATAACTTTAACTGTGTTGAATTTTAAGTATACAAATTTTCTAGTCATCTTTTAACATATATCATTTAAGCGTCCATTTTGTGTTCAAATAAAAAAAACATTCTAGCTCGAGGCGTAATCCAAGTGTTAATACATTCAAATACACAACACTGAATGCAGTTTACACCCTCAGTACCAGTCATTATAACATCCCTCATCATACTGCTGTTTAATTTCATTCACATCTACTTAATGGTAAAAAAAAATAAGTGCCTAGTTGTGTAAAACGGACACAAAATATATGACAGAACAAAAATAAAATATATATATATATAAAAAAAAAAGTTAAAATCATGTACACTCAAAAGTTTTTATTTTCATTATTATTCATGTTTTATGGAAATTTCCAGAGTATATACAAAAAATTACAGCCTCAACTAGGTATTTAAAAAAATTCAAATTTCAATAAATTTTACCTATTCAAAATGTATTGACTTTATATTTTGTACTTGAATGAAAATAATATATTAAGTCTGACCATTTAATATTTTAAAAATGCTTAAAAATAAATAAAAATTGTTTTTTTTTTTTTGTTTAAAGGACATTAAAGTTGACAGAATATAAAAACGTAAATATTTATTTTTATTCAAAATTAAATTTTTATTTTCCCAACAAAAAATTTAAGCTTTGAGAATTTTTGAATAAAATCTTTTTTTTTTCTTTTGTGTCCAATGCGAAATAAAAATTATTTTTGCAACTCAAAATAAACAAAAATAATAGCAAATACAAAAAAAATACCCCAAAGTGTGGTGAAAGACAAGAATAAATTATTATTATTATTTTTCCGATTTTAACCTACTTTTGAAAAAGTCAAGGATTCAGTATAAATAGAAATGATGTTCTATAATGTCATTTTGTGTTTATCAACTACCAAAATCAACAATTTAATACAGGTACCATACTACCGTTCAATATCATACTAACAAATAATATTTTGTCCTTTTTTTTTTATTATTCTCTTCACCTTGAGTGTCACCAAGATAGGTGTGAGAATGTTACAGAGCAGTCATACATTCAAAGTATCCATAATGATTTTCTGCAAAGCCTCGCAAATGTTTTATGTTATGTTTGCAATTATTATACGTACATTTTTTATAGATCTTGAGATTCAAAAAGTAGCTAGATGATCGTTTCATTTTGTATTCAGAGAGCTTCAAAGTGATTAGCATCCCAATTAATACGAGATAGAGGTATAAAAATTGAAGCAAACATAATTATATTATTTTTATCATTTTATTAATGTGAAAGTTGGTTAACTGACTAACAATCAGAGTTTGATCAGAAGAATCCAACGAATAAGACCTTTCGAACTATAGTGCAAACAGCTTTGTGCCTTTACGTGTAATATTTAATTGTCTACACTTTGTAGTAGACTTTACTGTAAGCAACAAATTTAAACTATATAAATCTATAATTATAATTGACAAGTATTTAAGGTCCTGCACAGTAGACACCTTTTTATTTTATTTCGATTCTCCTACTCCTTAATGAACTCCTAATATATAAATAAGTTGTATATAAAACTAAAATGCGTACACAGTCGAAAATTTTGTACTCATATGATTTTATTATTCAGCAAATACATTATGCATAAGTGAGATCTTATTAAAATAATAAACAAAATTGTTTGCTTTTATCAGTTATTATAATTTACATTATGTACTTGAAAATGAATCTATGTACATATGCCAAATAAAAACAAAGAAACAAATTCATCTCAAATAAAAAAAATATAAAAAAGCCAAAACAAAAAAATCAGATGAATTGTTCATATGACTAGCAAATTCATTTTTATATAGTAGAGTTAGAGTATCTATAATTATCCTTAATGAACTTCTAATATATATAATATATAAGATTGTATATAAAACAAAAATGCGCACACAGTTGAAAATTTTGTACTCATATGATTTTATTATTCAGCAAATATATTATGCATAAGTGAGATCTTATTAAAATAATAAACAAGAGCAAACAAATCAGTTATTATAATTTACATTATGTACTTGCAAATGAATCTATGTACATATGCCAAAAAACAAAAAAACAAAAAAACAAATTCATCTAAAATAAAAAATATAAAAACAACAAAAAAACAAATCACTTGAATTCTTCATTTTTATCTTTTTAAGTAACTGTTTCTAAATTTTGGTTATTTGTAGTAATAATATAGTTTTTATTAAAATTATGTATTATGTAGGTATATACATATATACATACCTCTTTAATGACAAAATTTTTTATTTTTAGTAATTTTATCACTAAATGCCACTTACTATAGGGAATATATCGGAAACAAAGCCGTATATGAGGGACGTGTGTTATATGTGTTATGTGTCCTAAATAAAACTTACTAACCACGAGTGTAGTAAGTTCTTTTTATTAAACACGAGTGGTTTCTGCTATATCGTGCGAAGTCTATGTCAGTACGTAAATTACTGTTTTTTTAAAAACTTTAAATTTGACTTAAACTTGAAATATAATTACTCAACAGGGGCCCCTAGTAATATTCTAATTTGTATTTTTTCAAATTTTATATATGTATATTACATAGCCTTCATATGAGAATTATCTCTTCAGGCATAAATCGTTGAAAATAAATAAATAAAATGTAAACTATGTCGCACATACAATAAAAACAATGTTACAACACAATTGGTAGATTCTGTTTGTTTCAAATAGTTTATTAAAAAAAGTCGGACAACATATTTAAGATATTTAGATAAACATCTTGGTAGGAAAACTATATCAACAACTTGGCTTGGTAAAGCATATAAAAAATGTGAGCTATGCCTATTACGAGTGCAGAATTACTTTTATTAATTGACTGGTGAAAGAATGGTTGCATCAATACTAAAACGGTTGTTTCAATATTAAATTTGAAATAAAAAATGACAATCAGTCATAAATACAATAAGTACTCAAAAAATACGTTAAAAACTTCAGCTTCGCAAATATAGAGAGCTTTTTCAAGCTGGTCTTATGTTCATTCTTCTATGGTCGAAATCGTTTGACTTTTGAAAAGTTCAAAATGTTGGTACACACATAATATTATTCTTTAAAAAAGTTAATGATATCTATTAAATCTAATTAATCTACAAAATAAGAATATGGATGACTCGGATTGAATATTATGTTCTTAATTATAAAATAATACTAGGGGCTCCTGTTGAGTAATTATAATTCAAGTTCAAGCAAAATTTAAAGTTTCATTGTATGTGTAACTAATAATAATAACTGATTTGTTTGTTTTTGTTTTTGATTTGAATAAGAACTCACATATATTGCTGAATAATAAAACCGTATGGGTAAAAAATTTTCAACTGTGTGCGCATTATTGTTTTATATACAACTTATTTATATATTAGGAGTTCATTAAGTAGAATCGAAATAAAATGAAGAGGTGTCTACTGCGCAGGTCCTTAAATGCTTGTCAATTATAATTATAGGTAATTTTGCTTTTGCTTTTTGTAAAATATGTCAGTGTTTTTATTTAACTTACAATTAATTCATTTTTATTTAATTATATTATATTGTTTACAGACACAATGAAGTACACGTAATGGTATTGTCTACAAAGTATTTTGTCGACGTGTACAAAATAACGTAATCTACATAATATAGATTACATCGCACAACACTGAGCATAATTAAAATATATTTAATTTCAATAAAGGGGATTAGGAACAAGCAATGGAGAGTAATCTTGTATGAAAGTGTTTGATGAGAATAGGACAATATTCTATTCTTTTATCAAACATACTCTGATGTTAAATTATATTGAACATCATTCATGATTCAGATTGTTATCAAACTTTCACCACAATAAATAACATCACAAACAAAATCTGGCGTGCTTGTCAAAAATTAAAATTCGAGTACAATAAAAACTGTTGCCCAAATTCGTAATAGCAATATTTGGTTAGATTTGAGGAACATCCTAAAAATATAATTCAAAACACTGGTTTGAATTTAGTTTTTAGGGTGCAACTCTACAAAACAGAAAACAAAAAAAAAACCCATCACTTTTTAAAATTCACAAACCAGTTACAGAAATGAGAAAAATTGTGACAGCAGATACCTCTCATACATATAAAATAGTTTGGAGAAGCGTCTTGTAATATGACTAAGCAGTTCGAAACTCAATTAGTAACTAGCTTAAGAATTACAATAAATTGGAGGACTTGACAAAGACGAAGTCATGGTCTCTTTTGACCTAAAAACCCTTTGTTCCCAGTCTCCCAGTCAAAGAAGCCAATATTATTGTAGAACAGTGATTAGTACAACAGGAAACTGAACCAAAGTGAAGGAAAAAGTAAAAGAGTACATAAAACTGATGCCCCTTTGCATGGAAGAAAATTATTTCACCTTTAGAGGGGATTTCTACAAACATTTGGAGGAAGCTCCAATGGGAAACCCCCTCTCTACATTCATCAGTAAAATTTTCATGGCCAAATTAGAGTCAGATTTGTGAGCAGCAGAATAATGGTTACCAAAATTTTGGAAGAGATACGTAGAGGATATTTTTGCTGTAATAAAGGGGAAGGGACTTAGATTCAGTACTAACTATTCTTAACGGTTTTCACAGGAATATTCAGTTTACTGTGGAGGTAGAAAAAGAATGTCAACTACCGTTGTTAGATTTATTGTTAAACAAAACTAGAACATCCCTAGAACTAGAGATTTAGAAGAAGCTTCCAACCCCGAATACCTCGAACGGCTTCTATCAATATAAGATGGCCTCTTTTAAAGACATAATCCAATGGAAGTTAACTCTTCTCATCTCCCAAAAAATTTTAGTAAAAGAGACTAAAAACATATTTGAAATTGCGAGAGTAAACGAATATCCAGAAAAAAACGATCCCTGACTTACTCAGTAAACGAAGAAGAGTTCTACAACGGAATTTATTCATTAACCTACTTGCTGAAATAACCCAAAACAAGAGTAGCATTGGGATTTAGAGAGATTTTTCTACCACTCAGAGCAATATTAAAAAACATGGGTTAGATATCGTATACAGCAGCAGAACCAATCAACTCAAGACTGTTCTAGGTTCATCTAAAAACCCAATTGATAAAATGGAAAAATTAGGAATATACCGGGTGTTTCAGAGCATTCGTATCAGCATCTTACGAGGAACAGGGACCATTACCTTAAAATTTAAATAAAATGTTATTAACTAAAGCGAGGGTGTTCTATCGATTGGTGATATTTTTAACTTCTTGTAAGGAATGGAAAAGGGTATTTTAACCCCAAAAATTGCCGAAATTGGCCGAAATCAAAATTTTCAAATGGGAAGGGGTATTTTTTTTTGCAATTTTTTTTTTTTTTAATTCAAACTTTTTAGGAACCCTGACAACTGAACTGAGATAAAAAATATGATAACATGAAAAACAAATTTATTTATAAAAATGATTGTCATTAATTTTAGTTTACAAAATGAATATATGGCGGACTTTTGTTTTATTTTTATTAATTTTAAAGAGAAATACTTAGAAAATATAAAAAAATCATTTAACATAAGTTTCTTATTTTTTGTCATAGAATCCGAATTTGCAAAAAAAAGTACCCCTTCCCATTTGAAAATTTCGATTTTGACCATTTTCGGCGAATTTTGAGCTTAAAAAACCTTTTTTCGGTCATTTCCGGAAGTTAAAAATATCACCAATCGATAGAGCACCCTCGATTTAGTTAAAGGATTTTTTTTTAAATTTCAAAATAACGGTTCCTTCCTCTCGTAAAAAGCTGATAGGCATGCTCTGGAACATCCGGTATAATATCACTTGCAGTCATTACAACAAAGTTTATATTGGACAAACTAGAGGAAATACAACTCAAGGAATACCTGACGGAAGGAGAACTAGTTAAGAAAAAGAATTTAACCGAATTCAAATCCAAAGTAGCAGAACACATCATCCAAGAGAGTCTCAGTATTTCCAAAGAAGACATAGTAATGATAAATCACATAAGCGATTCTAGAAAACTAGACTCAGGTCAAAACATCGAAATTTATAAAACTAAGTAAGGTAGTAAGGTTTGTAAGAGTACTACTAGACTAGTCTAGCTTCTAGTAAAGTATAATAGAACCACCAAAACCACCCCTACCAGTCACTTCAACGTTGGCAATTGTATTTTAAATATATATTCAACTCTCCCCTTCATTGGATAATAAACAACAATCCAGCTGCCAAAAAGTACAAATTGTTCTAATAAAAATAAATAAGACAAATTTAGATTTCTTTCCTCAGTCGAGCACAAAACACTATGACGAAGTGTGCAAGTGGTAGACGAATCTGTATGATAAGCAGATTTAATAAAATTAAAAAGAAAATATTCGACTATTTTCAACAAAAAAAAAAAATTGTGTTTCACTAACAAATAAATTGACGAAATTTGCTTTAAAATTGTATACACCTGCATGTTCATTAGACCAAATAGCCATATTGCCTTATTACATCTTTTTCTACCCTAAGTATAATCGATTTGATATTAAGTAGATGTAATTATAGTAACAGGAATTTAAGTAAATATATATATTTTTTTTTAAATTGTAACCCAAAAATTAATAAACCATACTACCTAGACCTATAGAAATACCTATAGAAATTTACGGTCTAAATATAATTTATGCGGACAGGATTTTAAAAGAAAATCAAAGAAATCAATTTTAAAAATTTCACCAATCAAAAATAATTTCATTAGAGTCAATATTTTTTTTTTATTATTTTTTATTTTCATATTTTCTTAATAAAAAAAAAAAAATAAAATTTTATTGAAAAAAAAAAAAAAGATTTTATTATGGTAAATTTTGGGCCATTTAATTAAATTTTAATAATAAATTTAAAATAAGATTTTCATATCTGAAATTCATCAAATCTATACCAATTCTTTGAATTTTGAAAAAGATTTTGTTTAAGCCTATATCAAAAAAAAAAAATTTCCAGACCAATAAATTTTCCTCCTGTTTACAATAATATAAATCTAAGGAAACCATTTTGTTTTTTTTTTTTCTTCTTTTATTTTTCCTTTCACTCATTTAAAAACTACAAAGAAGTTTATTTCTGAAGAATTTAATAATCCTTGAAAATGATTTTTGTTTTTGTATTTTTATTTATTTTTATAGTTTTTTTTTTTTTTGTCAGAAAAGAGTTTACATAATCATAAAAAAAGATTAATTTCCTGATAAAGGATGGGTTTGGTTTATAATATTGTAGAGTTGTTGTTGTTTTTTTTTTTTGCTTAACACAGTTTATTATAGACGCTATTAAGACGTAATACAGAAATCATTCTGTAATATATACAAGTGAAATTATGGCAAAATTGGTCGAATAAAAAGCCTGATGCATTTAACGTTAAGTAGTCAAATTTAATAGACTAATAAAAATACGTTCTGAATCATTTGATAAGGTAAAACCTGTTCGTGGATCATCATTGTAAGCTTTAAGTAGTTTTCGAGAGTTTAAATGGGTCTATTTTAATGACTAACTTTCAGCATCAGCTCAGTTACGCATGAAATGAAATAATATAAAGTAAGAACCAAAATTAGTAAAGCCTAATGTTTCACTTAAAACAAGTTTATTTGAATAAAAAACAAAACATACTTCGGAACACGGAAAAATAATTAGCAACCCAGTTAGAGATAAACCAAAACATTATGAAAATACACCACTTGATTAATTACCGTAAACAGTGACATCAAAACCTCAAATTTAGAATAAGTGATATGAACATACAGAAGATACATATACGTAACATTAACAGCTAAGAGGCTCAACTATAGCGAAAACGTCATCAAGAATAAAATATTTTTTTCTTTTTATATACTGCAAGTGAGAGTTAAACGAATTTTATTTCAAAATCACAAAAAAAAATTAATAATGCAATTTTGCGGTGAAATATGATGTATGCAACCCAATATAGCTACATTTCAGAAAATAATCAGATGCATATACAAATTCTTTGAATTCTGAAAATATCTAGATCAATAGATCTTTCTCTTGCCTACTGTTATCCGACTATCTACTCAGAATTTATAATCAGCTTCACTTCTAAAACCTTTTTATTTGAAAATAAAATATACAAAATAAATATGGACACCAACACAAGATCATTATATATATTTTTTTATTTTATTTTTATTTATTTCATTGTTTGAACTCAAGAGAGCTAAAGCTCGTATAGAGTGTTTTACAATCTAAATTAAATGTGTAAAATTCAGTACAATTATAATAGCTTGTAATTCTAACTAAGTTAATAAGAAGGAAACAATATACATCTACAACTAAAGTTGAACATAATTATATAAAATGAACATTAATTATACTGTGAATGTGTGATCTGGCTATAATAACATCCTAAAATTAAGACCAACCTTGAAGCATGTTTCATTAATTGTTTAAGTTTGTTTTGAATATAATTGACACTTACTAAAACTATAATGGATTACGTATAGGCATGATTGTACGATTACAATTAAAAAAAAAATTAACTCCAAAAACTCCAGCAGACTCGAAAGTAGACAAAACGGTGCAAGAAATAACATCAACTTTAACAGTTTGATGACAAATTGCTGAATAATTTGATAAGAAGCGCAAAATTTGAATTTCAAGACGAGAACAAAGAATACTATATTAGATTAGATTATGAATAACGGAAGAGGAGCCGTATTACCGCAGCCGCAAATAGGCTTATTGTGACAACATACTCAGGATATTCCTCAATGGTATACTGGGTAGCTTCCATTGTTCAGGAAGTGATGTTCCCAAGTGGAAAAGTCTGCTACAAGAGTGACCTTCGCATTCACAGAGCAAATATTCAATAGATTTTTCCTCTATTTCGCATATTCTGAACAAGTTTTTTTGGATTAGACGCAATTTAGAGAGGTGTTTATTTATTAGGTAGTGGCCTGTTATTGTCCTGTGATTTAGAAAAATGTTGGTTTTCCTGAGCGAGCGTTTTGGCATGAGCATTTTTGATTTACGAATTCCAGGAACGTTGGCTCAGAAATCTTTAGTGGTTTGCTCTACCCAGGCTTTTAATTGCATTTTAGCTGTGCTCAGGGAAATTCCACAGAATAGACTTGGCCCTATGCTAAAAAATCTGCAGCTTCATTTCCTCCTATGCTAGAATGTCCTGGTACCCACATTATTGTAACGACATTATTTGTTTTAGTCAGGATTTTAAGTATTTCTAAACAAACCCATCATACTAGCTTTGATGTGATGGTATATGAATGAATAACTAATGTGGCTGATTTGCTGTAGTTTTGATGTTTTTTGTTTTTTTAAATTCTCCCGCACACAGAGTTCTATAGAATGTACTTATGCTTGGGGAAACTGTATTTGTAGAGTCTAGGCTTGAATAAGTATGGAGCTTGAGGCTTTTTCTATATACTCCCAATACTACTCTAATTATTTGCTTGGAGCCGTCAGTAACCGTATTAATGATTCTTTGTTGAAAAAAGGTCGGCAGATTTCCCACATTTATCTGCTTGGCATATTGAAAGGTTATTCAAAATTATTTCTTGTCAAGCAGTAGTACATAGGATAATATTAGAGCACAGCAAAAAATTTGAAAATTTTAGCATTAGAGCACAGGATCAAAACGGAATTATATAATACAAGAGGACATCTACTCGAACACGATTCATTAATTTCAGAAGTCAAACATTTTAAGCCAGTCGACACAAAATCAACACAATATTTGGAGAAGAACCAAATATTGAAACTTAACTACTATGACAGAGTAAGAAAATTTTTACTTACCAAATTTTAATGTTGATGCACCAGAAATTTATGTATAAATAAATAATAATATTCCTAAATAAATTACAGTACTGCACAAAAATGTCCACGTAAATTACTGACGACAATATTAAAGCAAAAAAAAAAATCAAGCCTAAACAAATAAAGTTTGAAAAACACGTATTTTAATGAGTTCATATATAACTGTCTTGTCTCTCTACAATTTTTGCATTGTTCACGATTTTATATGCATACACAACCATAATACATGCAGGTTCAAGAAAACAAAAAAAACATTTAAATAATTTTTGAATTAAAATTATGGTACATGTTCATGGGACAAAACAAAAGAGCCAGTAAAAAAAAAAAACAGTCTTGCCATGAACCACTTGTTAAAATGAGAAAAAAAAATGTAAGATTTTGAACTGAAATCATATTAAAATTTTTTAAATTATAATTTTTTTTTTTTGTGATAACTCAATTTGAAGAATATAAAAAGCTTCAGACAACTTCAAATCAAAAAAAAAAACACAAATTTTTTTTTCTTAAATCTTTTGGAAAAGTAGGTACTTTTTGAATCTCTTTATCATGTAAACTCATCAAAAAATAATTTTGTTAATTGTCTTCCAACAAAGACAGAAAATAATTTTTTTGTTTTTGTTTTATTTTTGTAGTTTGAATTTCTTATTTTAATCTTTATTTATTATTTCATTTATTTATTTTATTGTTGTTTTTTTTGTTTTATCCTTTCAAGGACGAAATAAAATATTATTATAGATATTCATATTATAAAAATATATCTATTCTTGGCGCACTGCATATCTCCTTATATAAGTTGAAAATAGTTTCTATTGTATATCTATAGATATTAATATCTTCTCAAATAAACTCTGATGTATACGAGTAGCACAAATTTTTTGTTTTACTTTTAAAATTATCTTTTATATTCTACAATCTACATAACACATATACATATAAATACAAAAAATTCTATAAAACAAAAAAATAAATGAAATTTTTTTAAATTTGCATATAGAAACATAAATAAGATACTTTTGACATGATCATTATAATTAAGATAACAGAAAAACAACAAAAAAAAAATATTATTTTTCCCATATTATAATTTTTTGTTTAAAAATTTAACAAAAATATTTTTGTGAGCATAAAATTATTTTAAAAGAATGTTTTAATACGTATATAAATATGCATAATTATAATATACAGGGTGTGCTTCGACAACAAATTTATATATTTTACCTTTCGATTTGAATTCATACAATGCTCTTTTATGTATTTACTAGTAGACCCCTGTGCTATCGCACAGTATATTTCATATTCTTTGCTAATAAAATTTATTATTTATTCATATAATTTTATATGAATCTGTTGTGTTTTTTCTTTCAGTTTACGTCATCGAAATTTCTAGAAACATTAGTTTTCTAATTAAAGAAAGTTTTCTTAATTAAAAGAAAGTATATCATGGAGTAGATTTCTTGTAAAAATAAATGAATTATTATTTATTTGATGACTATTTACATTATCCTAATGCAGTATGGGGAAATATGTAGTCTAAAATCAATAACCCTAGAATTAAAAAAAAAATAAAAAATAAAAAAATAATAAAAAAAAAAGTAAACACTAACAGAATAAATAAAAATATAATGATGGCTCACATATCATAAGGTAAACGGCCCAAAAATTAATTGTATATATTCATATGTGCATACTATAAATAAAAAAATTATGTAAATAAATAAATAAATTTACATTAGCGATTACAGTACATTTAGCAATTCCACTTCTCAAATGAACATTTGGTTTTTGGACATTTTACACTATTATGTTTTTATAATGATAAAGAAAACAAACATTTCTTTTATTATTCTTCTTTATTCTAATCTCAATTATCAACTAACTTTAAAACTAATCATTATTATACCTACATACTACCGATTACTTCTATACCATTTACTTTACACTATTACTAATATAATGCAGAATATAACTGTTGGCAACTACAGTACCAACCTTAGTTGCAGGGACATAACATCTCCTTCCTTAAGTTAATATTTCACATATTTTCTATTGTATAATATTTTTCTAGTTTATATTTTAATTCATTTATTTACTTTTTTTTTTTTTTTAATTCATTATTAAATAATTATTTACTGAAATTCAATTATCTTAAAATTTTAAGGGACATAACACACACAAACATTTATTTATAATAAAACGTGTGGAAAAACGGACACTTACCAAAAGGAAGATTATCAAATGGACATTAAACATTTGGCAATCAAAAAACAATCGGAAAGCAAAAATCAAAATCTAGCAATTCAAAATGTTTTACACGAGACATTCTGGGCTTCGGTATCGAGTTCTGGTACGCAGGACCATCAAAATTTATTTTTTCAAATATTGTTATTAAGTTGGTTTGTGATATACACCACTTATTACATATGAAAACTTCAGTTCCGAATTCTGGAATGCTAGACCTTCCGCCAGACGGCAAAAGAACAAAAAATGTAAGTACAGCAATTTATTTTGGTCTGGGGCTGTTTCAAAATAAATACTTGTGAAACCCAGTTTTTTTCTTAACAAATAAAAATGTAAACGGTAAGACAGCAACCAAATGAACAAATATAACAAAATTAATTTTTTTGTGTAGAGTAGACTGTCTATGAAAATAAAAATTATCTAATTTCTTAAATGTTTAGTTGAGAAACTTTTCCAAATTTTTATTTTGTCAAATGGATTTTGCGAAAGGTCCATTTGTCAAGTGAAATTTGCCAAAAGAGGGGGCATCACATTGACATATTCATTCATTCATTTCAAAGTTCTTTATTAAACATAGCAAATGGAAAATTAATTTAAAGTAAATTCGAAATTATTACCATGAAATTATTTCTCTTAATATCTAATCCTGGAAATAAATTTGTAATATGATTTGGAAAATTTTCCACTGTTTCAGGCAAATTGGAGAATTACCCATCAAAACAACAATTTACTTTACTCTTACAGGTTGGCAAATTATAATAAAGTTGTGGTTGAGAGTTTCAACATGCTGATTTCAAAGATTTGTCTACCTCATTATATTGAGCCCCGGGACTGATCTGTATCAAATTGTATGCTGTTACACTAAAATTCAGGTGCTTTTTAGGTTCAACACATTTTTTTGTTAATTATCTATATACTTTGCTCAGCTCAATGTCATTATAATTTCGTCTTATATTTTTTCTACTCAGCAGTTCCAAATTCACTTGCTTATCTGTATTGAAATCTGAGACGGAGACTAGCATACGTAATCGGAATTTATTGAAAATTATATTGAAAAAATATAGAACACCCTGTCGTAATTGTATGATTGTATGTATCTCTATATATCTTTAATATCCTTCTAGATATGATATATTTTTTTTTAAAGATTATTTGCATATACATTTGTGTACACATACATTAAGAATATTTTATCATATTATCAGTCATTTTAAAAAATTTCTCCAGAGAATTGCGTCTTTATTATATTATAATTTTTACCATATTTAATATTTTTCACACACATACAAATACATATATGATATAATTATTATGGTACAACTTAAATTTTAAAAATATGGATAATGTGTAAATAATTGTTCTATCAATGCAGGTATATCGTATCGTATCTAAATTTTTTATTGTTTTTATGGCTAAGACCCATCATTATAACCTATACTCTTTCTTATAAAGCTCTATAGTTAAAATATTAAATTTCTATTTAAAGTTTACATAGTTATATGGAAAAAAATATTCTTTCAAAGTGTCATTAGAGAATTGTTTTAAATGGTTCTGGTTATCCATCAGTATAAGTGTTCGAGTAACTCGATAAATATTTTTAAGTGTTTCAATAACTGATATTTAGATGAGTGCAATATTATAACCTAATGCATGAATTTACAATTTATCTATTTTTAGAAACAAAGGAAGTAATCTGCAGAGGACATCGAGTGCCCCAATCGCGAGTGTCTCTTGGTAATGTAATAATAGATAGAGTTCAACTAAAAGATAACTTCTATTTTTCCGTTATATTGTCTTTAATTCCGGACCGTATCTATAATGGCGAATCTTATCCTTTAAGGATGAAACAGACATTTGAAAGTATCCTTGTTGTTTTTGACGTTTTTGTATATAATCCGTTATATCTGTTGATCTATTTGATATATATAGATATATATATTCAGATTTTCTATCTAGTAAGGTGATGGTTTGGAACATATTTTACCAGTTATTTGATGATGATAAATGCTGCCGTTATGGTGATATTGTTTTTCAAAGTAGAACATTTTTGAAAAAAAAAACATTCCTTATTATCTTTCTTTAAAAATCAAATATCTCAAGATTTCGCCATAAATACTCATACATACCATACATAACTCATTTCATACATACTTTATGGTTATATCGAATAGTTTAGAAAATATAAGCATGTATTAAAAAAATTTGTTTTTTTTTACCCTTTTTCTATATAAAAGCAGAAATTTGCCTTTTAGGAAGTAACAATCTTCTGAAGTAGATTATGACCAAATCACTGTATCTGAAAAATAATTGGTGTTGCGGACTTTTTAAATATATATATACCCAACTGCAACATCTGTCGTCATCAAATAAACGTTAGAATATTTTTCAACAAGCATACATACTTTCAAATGTCCTTTTCGTCCTTAAATGATAAGATGTACCATGGAAGATATATATTTTTGGAAAGCTAGGAACACCAGTTATTCTTGGGATATAGTCATTAGGTCCTATGCGGATACACCATCCCCCTCAGAAGAGCCAATCATCGTTAAGTGGCCAAAATGTTTCAATGTTTTATTACAGAACATAACAACCACTTGATTAGGATAAGGTGGGCGGATTAAGGGTTAAAGCATTGAAAAGATAAGGCGTAATTTGTTAATTCATTTTTTGTATAATAATTATCCAATAAACTAATCTGAAAAATAATGTAAATAAACTAGAATTGGTTTTGATATATAAAAAAAAATAAAAGAATTTGTTAACATTGGTAGTTCTTGGACCCTCATTGATGCAAAATCAATTAAAGCACAACAGAGTTCCTGGATGAATTCCAAAATGAAAAATATTCAACCAACTATTCTTATTTATTTATTGATCAGCGAACCTGGCTAGGGTGAGACCAACTTCAGGTCCCTTTTCCCTTCGAGGTGTGGACTTTTTTTCAACTATTCTTTTTACTTATTTTTGGCATCAATAGAAACACGAAATCAATGCAAAATTTTGATTCAGTTTTGTGAAAACATTATAAATATTACTTCAAAATTACAAATCGATCACAGTTAGTCAATATACCATAATCGAAGAGAAAATAAAAAATATCTAATAAAACCAAAACGTGTCATGTTTCGAAAGATAGTTAAAAAATGTTAAGCATGTTAATTGCACAATATTTGTTGATTGGATTTATTGATCACCAGTTTGGTTTTCTCAACAAACACGAGAAAACCGAACAAATTCATAGGCTGGTTAATCAGACAAACAACTCACTTGATAAGAAAAAGTATTGCTCCACAGCTTTTCTCAACATTACTCAAGACTTCGACAAAGTTTGGCATGAGAGACTAAAACTAAAAAAACAATTTTCCTCACCATTTCCATCAACTTTTGTTACAATATTTGTCAAAGAGAAAATTATTTATTAAGTACAAGGCAAATTGAATTTTGTGTTCCTCAGGGAAGTGTAATAGGACCTTCATTTTCACATCAGACCTTCCAACATTATCGTGCGTTCTAACTGCTATTTTTGTCGATGACACAAATGTTCTGTCGTCGATTTCCGATTCGCGTTTGGCTTCCGAAAAACTTCAGAATAACCTACTAGACATACAAAACTGGCTAAAAAATTTGACAATCAAAGCCAGTGAATTCAAATATTATTTCCATATTATTTTTACCAATAGTAAAGGAAGTTGTCCTCCCGTTCAATTTCAATAACAGAGAGTTGGTACAGAGTGAGTTGGTAAAGTACTTAGGTATGCATTTGGATATTTGGATAGACGACTCACCTGCAGAACTTATATTATCAGTAAAAACAAGCAGTTAGAAACTAAGTTCAATCAACTTTGCTGGCTGATATGACGCTACTCCCAGAAGTCTTTAAAATGTAAATTAGCAGTATATAAAGCAATATTCAGGCCAATCTGGAACTATGGGGTGGAGCTTTGGGAACGTATTGTTACTCCAACATCGAAAAAATTGTACGGTACCTGTCCAAGGTACTGAGATCCATATTGTCAATGCTTCCTGGTATGTGCTCAACAACAGAATAAGATTAAATTTAAATATGTCATCTGTTAATAACAAAATCAAAAAGAAAGCTATAAAATATCCATATCGCCTAGAGATTCACACAAATTCATTTGCGACTCAACTAATTAATAACAAAGCATCAAGCGAGCGTAGATTGAAACGTTTCAGACCAGATTCATTTGAGTCTCCATAAATAACCAAAATTTAATTTAGGGTAAAAGTCCTTGGACTTTTTCATTAGAAACATGTCAATTACTTTGAAACATTGTACTTAATATCTTTGTTTATGGTTAAGATAGTTGTACAGAATAAAAATACAAAAAAAAAAAACAAATATTTGTGCAATATTGCATTATAACAAACTATGGACAACATTTCGATTATTTGAAATCGTAAATACAGTACAATTATTACTATTCAGCTTAAAAGACAAATTATTGTGTCAAATGAAGACCCATAATGGTAATAAAGAACTATCTTATATAAAAATTTGATTATTATGTCAAAAAATAGATTCATAAAATAAAAAAAATTGTAAGGATTTGTATAGAATATTAAAATTTTCCTTAAAAAAAATTCTATCTAAAATATCTCTTGGAATCAAATATTTTTTATCATAATAAATTCCAATTTAGATTCGGATTATAAAAATAAGAAACATAAAAACAATAACAAAAAATTATAATATATTCCTATATTTTTTGATTAAATTATTTAATTGGACTCTAGTTTCACTAAAATTTATAACACTATGCTCTTGGGTTATAAGAACAATGATAATCACCATACATGTGTTTAATTTAATCCTTTTTGTTTTTTTTTGTCTCCTTTTATGCCCAAAATGATTAATTACAATAATTGTATACCAAAAAAAAAAAAAAGGAATAGGATGAATAAGGCTATTTATACCAAAAACAGAACATTTCATTTTGTTAAAATATTCTGGAAAAATTTCAATGGTTTGGTTTACTTTAATAAATTTATATCAGTAGGTATGTTGAAAAATTTATTTTGTTATTCATTAAATAATATGGTAAAAAAAAAATTTTAATGGTCCCCAATAGTTATAGTGTGTGAACATTATATTGTTGTGATGCTCTTTTATTAAAGTGTTATTTATATTTATGTGGAGTAAGACTTATATCATAAATGAGATCTGAATTACAGCAATTAACCTATGCTTAATTAGATTACTGTGTATGTAGTTTTGGTTTTTAAGAATTAGAGAATTTGTTATTACATCAATTTGATAGAGTTGATTTTTGTGAAAGGCAATATTCGAAAGGAAATTATTTTTTCTCTCGGTATATAGATTTTTTTTGATAACTTTTTCTGATGTATATTAATTTTCATTCTATACTGAAGACCACTTTTATGGATACTGTTTATTTAACCCTTATGTATATAACCACATACTCGGGTATCAGGCACATATATCAGGCACAGAAGCGCGTCCATATATTGAGTTGAATGAGTGCTTCCCCAAATAAAATATTATTCATTATTTTTTACAATTTAATATAAAAAACATATATATTAAATTTATTATAAAAATTACTTAACTGCAAAAATTCAAATCGAATGAAAAAAAAATTTCAAGCAAAAATTATATGCATAGATATTAACTACATTATGTATGTTTAGACAATAATGCCTATATAAACATCATTATTTTCTATTATTCTTTCAATCATACCAGCCAACAAGAGATATTCAACAACCACAAATTCAAAATATTTGAAAATAATGCCAATTAAAAATCATTATTCACATTGCATAATTATAATGACAAATTAAATAGCATTCTCCTCATTTACAATATACATACACTCAAACACACTGTCTCTATTTAGCAACAGCAACAAAATAATAAGAGAAGCGACAAAAAAAAAAATCTAAAGAAAAAAAAATTGATTGAGTTGCTGATAGTCAGTCCAAATCTACCTGATATAATTAGAAAATATCTGTTAGAAAACAGATTATCTAAGGAAACAACAACAAAATATCACATAACACAAAATGAATTTACAAATAAAAAAAGTAGCAAGGAATGAATTAATTTTGTGCATTATTGTGGTTGTTGACTTGAATGAGACTTAATATTTATATAAATATTTTATGTAGTTTTGGGTTTTTTTAGAGAGCGGTATTGATTTGTGTTAAGTAATTCTGTAGTTTTTTGTTATTGAATGCTACATTGTTTATTTTCAGCCATAATTTTGTTTTATGCAGTTTTGAAACAATTAATTTGTTAACAAATGTTTTTTTTATTATTTATAAACTAGCTTTGTAACCCGTCATAAATGACGGAAGCAAAATAAATCCTAGTTTCTTTTTTTCTTTCATTAGATTCTTTATTCCGAAATTACAGTACTTATGTTTATATCACTTTTTATTTATTTTTATTTATGTTTATATTGGCCTAACACTAATCTTTTTTTTTTTTATATAACAGAAAAGAAGTACCATACCAACAAATTTGTACAAAATGTTTGTATTTTTGTATGGTATACTCGTACTCACTTCCATTTAGTTATAATTCGTTAGTTGGGTTCCATTTAGTATAAATTATACCATATTAGTGTTATTGTGGCCTCTGGGAGAGCAAATTTAAAAGTGGGATCTTATTTTCATATAAATTTTGTCTTTTGTATAATGTATAGGGATATTATTTTGCTATATGAATAAACTGTTATTATGGTATTGTGTTATTTTTAAAAAAATATTCAAAATTTTGTATCTAAATTGGTAAAATTTACAAAAAATAAAAAAACATTTTCATCAATAATTTTCAATTAAAAAAAAACAATGTTTTATTATCCGGCGTAGAAGTAGAGTTAATTATCCTACTCTACTTCTATCAAGTTTTATTGATTGAACAGTGAACCTGAACAGTGAAGTGAACAGTGAACACTTAACACTGGAAATAAAATAATATTTTTGGAATGGAGCATACAGAACATACAGAACATACAGAATACAGATACATCAAATAATAAAAAAAAACAAAAATAAACAAAAAAAAATAAAAATAATTTTTTTTGAGCGAAGTGAATTACGCACACAATAATGACAAAAATAAAAGGTATAAGCAATAAAGTAGTATAATGTATAATATTATACAATACAAATATGCTCATACAAATGTATATTATTGTGTATAATTTTAAGTAATAGGAATAACCTTTGAGTGCATTATGTTTTTTTTGTGTTAAATGCTGTTTGCCTTTTGGTTATTATACCATATTAAACTATTGATTAAATTTCTATTAGTCCTTATTATTATAAATCAAAAAAATTGTTTGTTTTATTTATATTATTATTATTATTTTTTATTTTTCCTTATTATTTGCGAAGAAGACTAACATTAAATTAAAAAAATATAGTTCATGCAATCAATTTTTCCTGCAAAGGTTCAGCATGGTAGACAGGGGTTAAAAAAAACCACCAAAGCAATATGTATATATATTCATTTGTATACATATGCAATTTGTATATGTGTTGGAGCGTTCCGTCGAACTTACAAACATCCAGATAAATGCAGAATAATATATATATATAATATTCATTTGTATACATATGCAATTTGTATATGTGTTGAAGCGTTCCGTCGAACTTACAAACATCCAGATAAATGCAGAATAATTATTTATAAATAATTAAAATAGATAATTGTAATTGTGTTATTGAAAGCTTAAGAAAAAAAATTATTTTCGGTTAGAAGTTTTGAGGAAGAATTATTAATTGTTAAGGATGGTAAACCAATGCTTGATCTACTAATAAGAACAACAATAAGACGGTGTAATCAATATTTTTCAATAAAATCTTAATATGAAAAAATAAATTCTTAATATGGAACATTAATATGGAAAATTCATATTCACACTTTTTTTACATTGTTTTCTTAAAACCAGAACTTAAATTAAAGTTATATTTTCAGATTAAAATTTTAATAACAAAAACAGTATTTGCGAAATATTAACATTTTAAATTGAAACTGTATTAAGGAATTCTTTTAATAAATATTCTCAACTTTGTAAATTTATAATAACACGTCATAATAACTACTTCAGTTGAACGATCCATTTTCTGCCTAAACAGAATTAAAACTACTTTGCGAAGTAGATGTGAGCAATTTTAACTGTCGAATTTAGCAAAAATTTTAATATAAAAGAAAAGCCAAAGCAAACTGATGTTTCCTTTTATAGTGCTTTCCCAGTTGAAAATTCCATGCCTCGTCACTGCCTGGTATATATTTCAACTATGATTCAAGATAATTTCTAAGTTATACATTCAAATTCATTGAAATTTTAAGTATTCCCAATTTAGACTATTTTTCATAATTTTTTGTTTAAACAAGTAAAAAACGAGCATTTTAAGTACTTCTTTGAAGCGTAAAAACGTGATTTATGCCACAACCAACATTTGTAAGTATATTTTGTATGAAAAATATAGATTAATTTTGCAAATATATTTAGAATAAAAACATAAAAGGTACAGCTAAATAACAAAATTTATTTCAAAACAAATTCATATTTATAACAATTACATAACATAAATAAAACAAGATAAAAAATTAAATGAAAAAAATAAAAAAATGCACATAATGTAATCAAATAAAGTAACAAAAACATATAAAAACACTCAAATTTTTCCATAATAAAAATAAGTTATGCCCTTTGGCTCAATAATCAGTATGAAATTATTTACATAATTGGCAATTTTCAATTATAAGGCTGTGTTCGTTACATATTGAACGATTGTACGTAAGACATGCTTTTATAGTTAGTTTTCTACGTCTTTTTTCTTAAGAAAACCTGCAAAGGAAACAATTATTGCCAATTATTTAATACTGCCTATTTTTATTCTTCCTATTGATATCTTTTTCACGTAAGTCAGATATTTATTTATTTAGTTTTTTATTTATTTATTTATTTCTATTAGTTAGCTCGTACAGAGTGTATTACTTAAAACAAAGATATTAAAATTCTACTTTTCAGTGCAATTAAAAAAAAATATTAAAATAAACTAAAAGCTAATTTACAATTCAACATATTTAAACTTCGATTATTATTACAAATTGAACTTTCTAGATTGAGAGAAAAATTTAACATTTTAGAAATAAAAATAACATAATTAAGATATATTTTTAATTTAAATAACTTTCTAATAACATTTCTTTCATTTTCTTTTTAAATATACTTTTATTTTGATTTTTTAGCTCCAAAGGAAGTCAATTGTAAAACGATGAAATTGATTTCATAACTGGATCAAGACCACTAAGTCCATTTCCAAAACAATATCTGATTTGATTAGATGACCTTGTGTTGTAGTTGTGTATGTCACAATTTTTTGTTATTTCAGTGTTAGATTTTATTTTTCTGTTTTCTATACTATATAGATGTATTACCTGGACCAATATATTATAATCTGCAAAGCTTCAATATTTTGTACTTATAGTGTATTTCATTTGTAGGTGTTCTTCCGTTCAGGGCATACAGATTTTTTATTGCTTTATTTTGTACTTTTTGTAGTGTGTTCAGATTTTTAGCAAAAGTATTTTCCCAAATTGTAATTCCATATGTAAGAACACTGTGAAATAAGCTATAATATATTGATGATTTAATATTATCAGGAACTCTGATTGATGTGAGTGTTCCAATTTAAATCAGAGTCAATAATTATTCCCAGATATCTGTATAGTTACTTACTATATCAATTTTATTTTTATTATAATCGATTGTAATATCAGTTTGCTTACTCTTTATCAATATCATTTTGGTTTTTCTTACATTGACAGTCAGTTTATGCAGAGACATCCAATTATATATTTTAGGCATATCCGCATTAGCCTTCATTTCAATATCTTTGAAATCATTTCCAGAGTATAGAATAACTAAATCATCAGCGTAGATAAATGGTGTTCCAATCAAGTTTATTTTTGAAAAACTACTAATATAGCAAGCAAATAACGTTGGTCCAAGAGATCTACCCTGTATAACACCGTAATCAATGTTAGCTTTGCCGCTTCTTATTCCATTACATTCTGTATATTGTTGTCTGTTCTCTAAGTAGCTTTTAAACCAATTATGTTCCGTACTTGTTACACCACATGCAAATAGTACTCTGAGTAATATTGTTCTGTCCACTGTGTCGAAAGCTTTTATGTATGATGATGTAGTTGATGGTGCAGAAATAGATCTTATAGGTGTGGCCCAATGCTTCAATAGCAATTTTCATACTGAAATGCCGAACAACTTGTATATTATTTGCCCTTTCTCTAATATGCGGCTATGCTAATTGACGTCCCAAATCTTGAAGAAATTTACGTCTTTTATAAACATCAATTATATTATAAAATAAAGTCAAAGGGTATCACTTTGGTCGTTTTAAAGTGAATTCGGACGGCACATAATATAATTCATAATATAAGTTTTGGACCAGATACTTTTGGCTTATCATTCTGTAAACTGCTAATTATTATAACTTTTTTCTTTCTTTTTTTGGTACAAACGAACACAATGTAATCTCAGTTTTATATGGAAACATATACTTGAATATACTTCTTTTGCGGCACAACTTAGAAAGTCTTCTGGCCTATATGGCTAATTTTTTCATAGACTATCAACTAAAGTAAAATCCCATGACATCAAAAGTTCAGATTGTATCAAAGAAGTGAAAAAAAACACACTTGAAAATACTTCAAGACAATAACCTTTTATGGGAAGTTGTTCAGCAAAACTAAGCTTAATTACACTTAAAAAATATTTCAAAATAGAAAAAACTGATAAGAGAACTTCCGGAAATAATATTTTAATCAGAACGATAGCATTCATTTTAAAAAAAATGTTACCAAACATTTTGCAACAAAATATTATATTAATTTTTCATACAAAATGTATTGCACACCCGGGTATGCTGATTATTAACGGAACGTATATTTTTTGGTTAGGCAGACAGAAGGGTCAAGTAAGTATAAATGTTTTAACTTTCATTCTTTGCCACGATAGGTTTTTGTATACTAATAATAATTGTTAACGATATCCTTGTGGTCGTCGGAGTTGTTATTTAAAACTATAATTGTTATGAATAAAGTAGCAACATCATATATAACTCAATATCTGAAGTGATTATTTAGTATTATGATATGAAACCAATTAATCAAATATATAATATCAATGAATATCTGTACAGACTTATCTGCTTCCACCTGGAAGTTCTGGGACTATTTTAGGAAAATCAATTCTAAGGTGTTCAATTGTATTCAAATGAAGATCTCATTAACAACGTGCTCTATACAACAAAAATCACTTCTGACAATTTGCATCTGATATCTATATCACTTGCCTAATTTATATTTAAAGTACATTATTTTCTTCTATACTTTTATAGAAGCGAAAGTTTGTTTGTACTCTATACAAACTGATAGTTTTAAAGATAGAGAACTGAACACCGGACGCGGTACTGTATAAAGCTATCGAATGACATGTTCGGATGGCTACCATACAACCCTAACATCCATCAGAAATATTTCAGAAACCAACTATGTTACAGACATAAAAATGTATACATTTTACTCTATCAAAAATAATTAAACACGTATTTTACAGTTTTTCCCAATTTTAGTTCGAGTGGCTACATCAAGAACATTTCAAAACTAAAGCTATTACAGATCTGAAAATTTACACTTACATATAACTTCAAAAATAAAGAAATACGATTGTATTAACGATTTTGAAAATTCGAATTGGTTCAGGTCGTTGCCATACAACACCCAGCACCAATCAGAAATATTTCAAAAACTAAATGTGTTACAGAACTATATCTGTGATTATCGGTAATTAGGTAATTATCTCAAAAATAGAAAAACATATCTTTTACCATTTTCTGAACTGTTGACCGGCTTGGAAGAATTTGTAGTGAAAATAATTTTTATAGAATATTTGCCCGAAACTAACTTTCAGCTTATTAAAAGATGAATTTCTGAAGACAGAAATGGTAAATATGAATAAAAACGATACAGTCCAAAGAAAATAATGCATAACTGAGTTACTTCCAACGGAATTTCTAAATTTGTTGGCTTTGACAAGATTTTTGACATTGCTTAAAATTTCAAGAAACAAAAACTATACAATATCATCAGATTAGTAATAAAGTAGAAATATAAAAGTATTACATCGTTATGCTATTTAAGCCAGTGTTGGCATTTTACGCGTAAATTAACGTTTTTTATGATTCTTTACATATTTGATGTAAAGAAGTGTAAAATACTAGTAAACAACTGTAAACATCTATAAACAACTGTAAATAACTGTAAACAACTGTAAACAACACTGTTAACATCTGTAAACATCTGTAAATAACTGTAAACAACTGTAAACAACGGTAAACAACTGTAAATTACTGTATTTTACTATTTATAATTACTGTAAGTACTGTAAATTATTTGTTTTTGACAGTTCGAAATAAATTATTTTGAAAGTGTTTCGTTCTAATCTATCTATTATCAAAATTTTTAATCTATTTCTAATAGGTTAAAAAGAAAAATTGATGCGTTTATATTTAAGTTGAAGAGTGGAAGACAGATATAACTTGGAGTTTGAAATGGATGACGAATAACCAAATTATAAAACGTTTACAATTAAGTTTTTTCCAAGAATGTGAACCCGTCAACTTCAACAAAATATGTACGTACCCTAAATACTATACGAACATATTGATTTGAAATTTTGCAAAAAATTTGTTCATTCTTTTCCTGAAAATTACATTTGTGTATTTTAATATTAGTATTCCAATTGTTTTCACAAATGTTGCAGCAGAGATTAGCAGTTGCAGCCAAATTAACTATTTTGAGTTGTTTAAAAAACAACCTAGTAAATTACTGAGTTATTTAGATGTAAACAACTGTGTAAAAAACTAAACATAATTTACTTTGCCAACCCTAATTGAAGCTCAAATTCAGATCTACTACAAATTTTAAATTGGACCCATGATGTGTTTAAAAATCTGTTATGGAATTTTTTAAGAAATCATTATTTTAAATTTGGTTCATAAAAAAATTTTATTGAAGTAAGCTTTATATACTTTGTATTGAACTTTGGCAATCTCCGACAAACTTTGCTAATATGACATAATATGACCTTATCTTCAACATATCATATAGTCTTACAGAATATTATACCTTATGGATTTCAGATGGGTTTGAGTATTCCTTTACAGAAAGAGATGCTCCAGAAATTTTATATTTTAGAATTTAGATTATTTACATTTTTACTACCAAACTCTTACACATATATTATAAAAATTGAAAAATTTTATAAACTAAAATCCTCTTAAAATTGTATTGCCGAAAATTAAAAACTAATTTTCAATTTTTTAAAAACAAAATTCTCCACTTTAAGTACTCTTTTATCTCTGTTCAAAAACTATTATCGCATCTATGTACTTAAATACTCATGTGTTTAACCACAATGGCTTAAAACTACTGTGGTCAACTATCTACTTTTCTATACTATAAAAAACTCTTTGATCTCTTTCTAACTGAAAAAATTTTAAGCAAAAAATAAAAAAATATCCTTAAATTGAAAAAAAAAAAAATACCTTAAAACTAAATAACACTTAAAAAAAATATATTTTTAAAAAATGTTATTGTATAATTTTTACCTCACCTGTTTTTATACTAAAAATCATGAAAAATTTCTCTATTTTAAAGTATTTTTTCCCTTTAAAACCAAAAACATAGAAGAAAATTCAGGAAGGAATTAATTTCTTTCATAAAATTGCTTACTCAATCTCTACACACACACCCACACATAGTATTATATAAAATATAAATTTAATGTGGAGACATGCCCACGTTTATTGATTGTGTGTAGGAATTTTCTAATCAATTGTATACAAAAATAATATTGATACACAGATAATATTATCAAGTCCTTTTCTATATGTTTTGATACCTCTGAGATTAATTTCCAAACATTTTCACACGAATTGATATTTTGATAATGGTGAAAATAGCTTTGTCACATAACATTCTTTAAGAAGTTTAAAACAAAAAAAAAAAACGTTTTTTTTTTCTTACTGTTTTTTGACTTTGTAGTACATATACCAATTATAACTTTACTACGGATGTATGTATGTATAAAATGTTTGCACGAGTGAGTTCTGAACAATACAAAAAATGTTATGTGTGGTTAATTCACTAAAAACTGATGTTATAGGGATATTAAAAACATTTCCGAAGAGATAAAAGACCAAAGTGATTGGCAGAAATTGTTTTATGTTTCATAGTGTCTGATAAGAACTGCGATACAATGCAGCCTGGTACCAGTGAAATATTCAGTAAAATTTTTTAATTAAAAAACTATAATATTATTATCAGATATAATTGTTATTTTTTGAGAATTAAGCAATTAACTATCACGATGTTTAAGCAATTAATGCTGACTGTTAGAACTGTTAGTTTTTAAGACTGTTGGCACAATTAGTTTTTAGAGAGATAAATAATTTAAAAGAATTATTTTTCATTGTTACGGTTCCAAGTAAAAAGATACGAAATTTTTGAACAAATTACTTTTAGATGTCCAGGTTTATATAAAAACAGACAGCCTTGGCAAGAAAAATTAGAAATTTGATTGACTTAACCAATTTTTACAAGTAACCAAAAATTGAGTCAAAACCAAAAATATACCACAAAAACTAATTATGGGTCACTTAAGTCGTAATATTTTTTTTTTCTTGTATTGGTGGGAATTTTTATAGAAAAAATGAGCGTCGTAGCTTCCATTGTATGTCAGATTTTTACTGACTAAGCCAGTCCCCTCCCATTAAAACTAGTCCGACGGACTAACCATTAATTTATTTCTATTGCTATTTTCTGAAAGAAAAAGTTTACGAAATTCTATTGTATTAAGTCTAGTGGGTTAGGTAATTATTTTAAGCCTTCTGATTTCATTTTGATTATCTAGCAGTTGAGTGGCCTTAACGTTAACATAATCCTACAGACGAGCCAAATGCTTTGATGCATATCTTTTTATTTCATTTTCTATGCAAAGAATTTTTGGATCTCTATTCTGTGCAAGTCGCTGTTCGAACATACCAAAGAGCATTTAACATGTTGCGCAAGACTTTATTTTGGAATGTTTGTATACAAAGTACATGTGTTCGTTTGGCATATCCACATATTTGTATGCCGTAGTAAAACCATATCGGTTTGATTATCTGATTATATAACAATATCTGTAAAATTCGCAACATCGAAAAAGTTAAAATTAATTGGTAATGGTTTTTCCAGATAGCTTACTGATGGAGTAGACTGCTGGTAAAGTTTGCAGGAATATTACAGTTCAATCACTATACCTTCGTTCATTTATCATTTATCATTTATCATTTATCATTTATCATTTATCATTTATCATTTATCATTTATCATTTATCATTTATCATTTATCATTTATCATTTATCATTTATCATTTATCATTTATCATTTATCATTTATCATTTATCATTTATCATTTATCATTTATCATTTATCATTTATCATTTATCATTTTGATATAATTTACCTAGAGACATATGTTATGTCCATTAAAATATATTTTTTGATGGTGATGATTGAAAGTACTTTGGCTTAAGAAATACGAATAAAACGATAATGTAGATATTAAGCAAATCATAGAATAAAGATTTAACGACAGTGAAGAAAATCCCAAAAGAAAGTAAAAAATACAAAAACAGAATTACGCAAAATGCAAGCCAACAATAGATTAGTAACAATGTTGCAGCGACTGTTTAGCTTATTGTAACACCTCCAAATATGTGTAGTCTATATTATTTCTGATCTTACAATGAATGTCAATGTACTTTTTCATGAAGTCCATAACAGTTCTTCTAGTTGAATAAATCTATTTTCAAGAAGAAATATTTTTCTCACTCTCATATAAATTGTGCAGTTTTTTCAGCATCATCACATAGTCTGTGACGTTTTCTAAAAACTTGCAGTTTTCTTAAAACTTGCACAGCCTGAACAAATGTCTAATCAGTATTGTATAATAGTTTTCCCCTGTGAAATTTTTTGTCACTGAATGACCCGTAAAAAAGTTCGTGATGAAAGTTTTTTCTTCACATTTGCAGTATAGCGTGTAGATTGTTTCTTTAAGCGTGCGAACAAATTTATGTTTTAGTTTGCCGCTACTCTTTTTTATTTATTTCAGTTTTAAGTAGCTACTATTTAACTTTAGTTTCAATACAAATTTTCTATCGACTGAAATAAATAAAATTGAAATACCTATACATTAAACATTAAATTAGACCCACTTTACTATACAATTAAAAAAAATTACATAAGCAGCTTTTCAATTATTATATTCTTGTTATTTAGTTTTAATATTATTTGTAATAATAAAATACACTGTACGAGCGACTGAGCTCTCTTGAGATACTGAAATAAAAGAAATAAATAAAATAAATCCAATACCATATTATGTTATTTTAGTATAAAATTGCAGAATAATATATTATTGAGTTACGAGTGGACCTAGCTTTCTAAATATACTAGCTTTTCTTCGTGTTTTGATTGACAAATTCTTTAAATGTTCATTTTAACTCAAGTTTACATCTACAATGGACTTATTGTTTTAAAATATCCCAATTATTTCCTGTTTAGCTTTAAATAACATTAATTTAGTTTTATTTGTATTAGCCGCAATCACTTGGAATGATACATCCATTCATTTGCATTGGATTCGGGTATGCAATGGTTTAAATCAAAATATATTAGTACTAGATCATCTGCACGTACAACTGCAAAATAAGTTTGCATGTACAATTTTTGTGTAGACAAGTTACTTCTATAGCAGGAAATTAACGATGATCCTAGTGAACTTTTTTAAATGACACCGTAGTAGAATAATTCCACATTTTCTTAGTATGCAATCAACATTTTGTAAAGAAAAATATTTAATTTCCGTTTTTAATTAAAACCTACTTACAAAAAAAAACGTTAAAATTTAATCAAATTTTACATATTTATAATAACATTCAATATACCTTAACATTGCACCTTTAGTAAAGTGAATGAACGACACCTTCAATTTTCACAAAAATAGGTGAAAAAAAAACAACAAAATCGAAATCATTTAAAACAATTTTAGCTTCCACATTTTCATACAAAATCCTACATTCATTTTTCATACACATTTTACTTCCCTTACGAAATACATTTTGATTTTCATGTAATGTGGTGCCAAAAAATGCAAAAACTTTTTCTTCACTAACATACTTAATATAGTTTTTAAGACCAGTCAACCTGAAGAAAAAAGTAATTTTTTTGTATGCCGGAAGAGATTTAACAACAAAAAAAAAATGATGAGATTAAAAAATAAATACAAAATTTTGAAATTTTGGTCCTTATCCAAAAAATTTCATTTTATTTTGAGAAAAATATTTTTCTTTTCCACGTCATTTAATTTTATAACGGGAAATTTAAAATGAAACTGTTTTTAGCATTTCTGCAATTTTGCATCAAATTTATTTACAGAAATATAAGACTGCAAAATATACATATTTAAACTTTTTATGATCCGACATAAGAAGGTAATTAATTTCTTTATATAAATTATAGGGTGTTCAAATTTGTGGTTAGAAAATCAATTAATAAATGTAAATGAATTGTAGTTTAATAAAAAGGCAGTTAATATTTATTCAGACTTGAAAAGCTGTTCAAATGAATAACAGTTTTAATTATTTTAAACTTAAATAAAAAATTGTTTCATTTTTTATTGTCAAATTTTTTCAGACTTGAGCCTGCTTATTTCCAGTGCTTAATGGTGGTTTATTCTATGATAATTTATCCACCCTTAGCACATGCACATTATCAATACAGATTTCTACGTTTTATTGAAAATAAAAAAAGTATTTCTAAATTTTATCGATCTAAAAAGATTAAAATGTTTATTAGTTTGTCTGATTTCATAGTTTGGCAATCGATAACGAATAGTGAAGTTGAAATATTTTTTAATGCCTCCATTGATCCTGTATTGTACATGTGAATGTTTTTGGTTTTGCTGGCTTTATTGCTGTATAACTACTCTACCACATATTTTATTTCAGTAATATCAGAGACTATAATATACAGATTATAGTCTCTGGTAATATTTTGGTACCTGCGTTCATGTTGGGAAATTTTATTTTGAATAACAGCAATCAAACCTGTTAAATTAGTTAATTAACAATTTGGTATATCGCTAGCTGAAGCTTGAATAATGTAACAATTTCATTTATCTAGTCAAAATTAATCATAATTACTGAAGTTAGATATGAGTAAGTTAGCATAAATTGATGGTTCAATACATCCAAAACAATCAATACAAAACGAAACTTATCGACGTTTTTTGCTCAAGTCTAGGTATACTCTTATCTCTTGAGGAATAAATCGTTGAAATAAATAAATAAATAAGTATTGAAGATCATTGCCTATTCCTTGAATTTCAGTCTGAATTCAGAAAGAAAGACAGCAAGCACAAAAACTACTTTACTTAAATTTGCTGACACTATTTCTTGCACAGTTGATAAAAATTCTGTTTACTCTTCTATCACTCTGTTGCTAATGGATTTTTTACCCTGTAAATAATCATCTATTATGTAGCAAGCTGCATTTTTGATTTCATTCATCTGATATTAACTTAATTGAAAACTATCTTTTTAATCCATGTCAATTTGTGTATCTCAATGAATCTATTTCTGATCAGCTTGAAGTTGTATATGTAGTGTCCCTAAGATATTTATTCATAGCTCATTGCTGTGTTTATGCTAATAATGTACAAATTTATGTTAGTTGCCCCATTGCTCAACTAACAAATTATATAGGTAAACTGAATGTTGAGCTGGAAGTTGTTTCTCAATGGGCTGCAGCTAAACAACTCATGCTGAATCCCACTAAGTAATAAACCATTGTGATATATTCTAAAGATTTACCCTATTAATTTCCCACCTACGATATTGAATAATAAAAATATTCCATTTGTTCTTGATGCTAAAAATTTGGATGTTGTATTATTAATAAAACATTAGGTTGGTTCGATCACATAACTCGAACTGTAAACCGAATGTATCAACTAAGTGTATAAGCTAAGTGCAGAGTCCCTCATCTTACCTCACTTTTTGTATTGCGATGTAGTTTACTCTGAACAATGTTTACTAAACTGAATATTATTTTCAATTCATGTACCAAGTATGTCACAAATCGTTGCAGATTAGGATATCTGATGTCTCTAAGTGTATACTAAACTGCACATTCAATAATTATTTAAATTTTAAACATATTTGTTTTTGGTTAATATGAGCGTCCTTCTTATATGTATAACAAACTTAATTTTGGTAGATCTTCTATATCCCTCTCAATAAATATTCCTCGTCATCAAAGTAGATTAAATATATCTGTCCTTTTTTGTTAGAATAATATCAGTGTGAAATTCCCTTCCCATTGATATAAGGTGTGCTCCAACGCACCGATCATTTAGTAGACTATGCTTCGAGTATTTTAAGAGTTTGTGGATATTGAAACCATCTATAATTTGTTTTGACATCTTGAAATTCATCATCATAGTGATTTTAGCATGTGATTTTAGTTGTAGTTTTATTATAATTTGTAAATTTAGTTTATTTTACTTTTTCTTTAATTTTACTTTTTTATTTTAAAAGTTATAATACAATAATTCATTATCGTTATCATTATATTCGCCTAAGTAGCATTTTAGAAACATACATACATACTATAAAAGACGGCAACAAGCTTTTATTTTTGAATTTTATTAGTTTTGGTTTTAATGTCGTTATCATATTCTATACATTTACTTAGATTATGCAAATTGTAGAGACTAATCATCGTCTAATTGTATATCAAATACATCCGGTATAAATAAATAAATAAATATAATTTTGTTTTTATTTAATTTATGAGCCACAAGATCGCACTATATAGTAGCATAGGAAGAATGAGTTAATAATGTTCAGTTATTTAGACCAAACAAGACAGAAGCGGATTTGAAAGGGTTATTCTTTCTTTTATATTCGCACTGATGTTATTTCATCTTGATTTTTGGTATATGTTTTGAGTTAGATAATATCTAAAACAACCTGAAAGCTTACATATTGTGTGAAATTAAACATTTTAAACCAAGTTCTTACTGACCATCTTGAATTTAAAATATTTCATTTCAATGTTTAATTTTCTAGTGTTGTTATAATCTCTTGATAAACTCTGGAAATTTTCATGTGAATAATAAACCTTCAATATACAATTCCAACTTATTCACAAATATACAAAAATATTACCTCATACGTTGGCCCACATACTCATATATATTATTCAACTTTGATAATTATCAACACAACCAAAACAATTATTATTTTGTTTGATACCTACAATTATTGCGTGTATGTACAACCCCTCTATTAAGAAATTTTTAAATGTCACTCAAATAATAAATGAATCCCTATAAAATTGTGATATTTATAACTCCAGCAAATTGAAAAAATTAAAAATAAAGAGTTTAATACAAAATTAAATATAAATCATGATAGCAATAAAAATAAAAAAAAATATATAAATAAAAACATAAATTATTTTTATTTCTATAATGTCATGTAAAAAAATTTTTAAAAATAAAATAAAAACAAAACATGGAAACTTTGAAGGTAAATTTAAAATAGGACCAACATAAATTTCAAGAGCAATTCAATTTAAAAAACAAAAAAAAAAATGTTTTACTTTACTTGTGTTGGGGTAATCTAAGTAATAAAATTTAGAATATCTGAGCAAAATATGCCTAATTGTATGCATGTTTGATAAGCAGGTAGGAGTGAATGACAAAAATCGACAAATTAAATTCAAAGGACTACATTGTGGCACCATAAAATTAAAATTGTTTGTTTGGAGCATTTTACAAAGCGATGGAGACATTTAATTTTGGTATCTGTAAGAAAGTAGACTTCTGGACTTGAATGTGTAGATGACTTTCTTTACTGAATTAGTGCGTGGTAGGAACCTGCAGAGAAGATGCAGGATTCTTTCATCTTCTTCTTGATTTCTAAATTATTTGGGGTAAGTCGTATCTTTCGGGCATGCTTGTCTAATAATACGGATTACTTCTATCGTATTAATTTCAAAGTTTTTGAATGATAATTGGTTTATGGATCGTTGATGAACGCTTTATGGGAACGTTCTTGATATAAAATCTACTATAAATAACAAAAGTCTTAAACTTTTGCATTATATCAATTTGTACGATGTGGATATTTCCATCGTTCAAATAAAACTGTCAGCTGTTTCGAAAAGGGTAATATCTGAATTTAGTTCAGGCTAAAATATATATTTTATAATTTTTGTAGAAATCACCTTTGATTTTGTGGTTTGGCTAATTTTTCAATGCGAAAGTAATCACTATGCTAAAATTTAAATGTTAATTGCCTTCTAAGAAGCAATATAAATAGCAATTTCTATCTATACCAACTCACTTATTGATGATACAATTGAACTTTAAAGTAAGGATAGATTTTTTAGTTCTAATTTCACATAGGCCGCTATTGTAACATATAAATTCGCGATGACTCGTAAATTCTAAATCAGCTTTCTAAATAATTTTAGAGATGAGAATTTGGAAATTAATTCAGAATCCAAATTTAATATATATAGATGTGACAGTTATCGCAAATATCTTATATTACATTTGACTAACAAATGCTTAGTAAATTGTGGAACTTAGAATAAGATAATTTTATTCATATTATAATTAATTACCATGGCTACCATTTGTGGAACTATAGATGTTACCATGTAGTTACCATGAGTGTTTAAAATTCCATACTAAAAAACCAGGAACATTTTTTTACTTTCACAAAAACGTAGCCATATACAAAAAAATTAAGTGCTCGTTACCATTTTTGAAAAATAGTTACCATGTAAACACTACATCTGGTTAGTCGTATTTCAGTAGTTTTCGGTATGTTTTTATAACTTGAAAAAATTCTTTATAGTTTTCGTTACAATAACGTAATGAAATATAGTAATTGTTACGAAAAACTGACTTTTAGAGTTACTACTATACCGTAACAAAAACCTCGTAATAAATTATTTGGTCCCAAAAACGTTATTAGGGGCTTTTTATTTACCCTATCTAAAAAAACCAAAGTATTTTGTCACTTTAAATGCTAGTTGGGTTGTCTAATTCGATTTGATTGTTTTTTTTAACGAAAATTATCAAACATTTATTTTGAACTGTTAAATAAAAAGTAAAATATACCCATCGTGACCCGCATAGGCGATTTTCGGATCGAATTTGAAATATAAATCTATACTTTAAATAACAAATATTACAGTTCTAATTTTTAAAGGAAATTAACTACATATACCGATAGATTACAATATATTGGTCATTATCAATGTCCTGCAACCCCATCCGTGGGACATAGGGCGAAATATATATTGTTAAAGTAATTTAATTTCGTCAAATATTCATTGCTCAACTTATATAGAATGTGGTTAAATTTTTATTTGTTCTTTATGGAAACAATGAAAATATTATGAAGTTAAGGACGCAACATAGAAAATAGTTAAAAATGTAATGGGCTTACGTTTACTGAAATAAATAAAATAAATTAAACGACATCAGTCATCTTGCTCTGCAAAATCTATCATTTAAAATTATCCGGAAATAAGCAGGAAATGGTTTCCAAACATGTGCATTTATTCTAAATAGAAGCTGCATTATCACATAGCAAAAATAATTGCTTGAGAGAAGAAAAATCCCTATAAATTGCTTAAGGAATTCAATTAAATTATTGAAAATTCGATTCAGTTACACAATTTGTTTTAGAGCTCTAAAATCACCGCAAGCCTATACCCACTTGATATAATATTATTTTATACACCCTGATAAATTAATGAAGCCGAAAATATTTATCAATAATTGATTGTATTTAAGTTATTTTATTGGAATTAATTTATGTTCGAAACGAATGAATTATCAAGACATGTACTTTCATAAGTAATTTTTACCATCATAACAATACTTAGAGATGTTATTCAGAAATTGTTAACATTAAAATTTAATTTCGTATTGAAAATGTTCATATAAATTAAAAGAAAAAAGAAAAATAAACCCTTGTATTTTACTGAAAAATTGCCCGTAACGGAACATTTTTCTCACTTCACGTGTATTTTAATGATTTTTATTCTTTTTTCCTGTTTAATTTTCAACACAACACAATTTCATTATGGTGACGTTATATAATTTCCGTTTGTTCGTTATGTGAATGTCACGGTAATGTCATTTGTGTTTAAATTATGACATGAAAAAACAGTTTTTTTATTTTATTATTTTTATTTAAATGAAAATTACTATATAGTATTCAGTTTACTGATATTATTTTTAATGAATTAAAATATCATTTCGAATAACGGTAATTTAATTTTTATGTATAATATGCATAATAAACGTTTAGTAAAGTCAAGATCAAATTTTTCCGATTAAATTATTTTTAATTATATATAAACAGACTTTTATATTGGTTTTTAGTGAGTTTTCAGCAAATTTAAAATAATTATTTTTAAAAGAAAATTAAAAGTTAAATGTCAGTTAGGTAGTTTTAAAATATATTTTAAATTTAAATACAGTTGTTTTCATAATTATTTGGACAGTATTTTATTTATTTACAAGATAAAAATGATAAATGAAGTTGATGTAGACATGTTATGAACTGTTGATGTAAACGTTTAAAGAAGAACTAAAAAAATTTATAACGAACATAATTATGGTGGTATGCTGTGATCTGAATTTTTTTTTTTAAGGGTGATTCTTTGGATTACTTTAGCGAAAAAAAATTCTACTTGGCAGGCAGTCTATTTATCCATCAGGTTTTAGTGAATTAAAACAAATCAGACTACAAAAATAATTTCTAACAAATATCTACAACAGCTCTTTAGCCAACTGGATTTTTTCGAGATAACTGATGTTTTTGTTTTGCAACAATATCAGTTTTTCAGGTGTAAAATATTTCTAGTATAAAATATTCTTTCTTCGACTATCTATTTACATGTTAGGGGTTAGAATTTCATCATTCTTAATTTAAAGGAGTGTCTATTTTTTATATTGATTTCTTCCAAATCAAAAAATCAAATTTAGTTTCGATTTTGCATGTTCATTAGAAAATAAAAAACACAAAAACAAATCAAGTACAAAAGTAAAGTAAATTACAACAAAAACCATAAACATAATATGATGCGTACCTACCTACCTACCTAATAAATGAAAGTTTTTTTTGTTTATAAATAAAATAAAAATTCGTGTATTAAAAATAAATGAAAATAAACAAGTTTACTGCAAAAAAAAAAACGTTAGTATGGTGATAAAATAGCTCATAACTTCTGAAGGACTGATCACCGTATAGCCTTTCAAGAATTTTTGAAGGAAATTAAATTTTCTTTAATTATGTGAAAAAAAAATTATTTTAGGACTCTCGCTATGGAATTATAAATTTAAGAAGAAATAAAAAATAGTAGTGAAAAATTATTTTTTTCAATATTGTGAATTTACTTGTTTTCCGCTGCTGTGGCTGTCCAGTTAGTTTCGTTTGGTTTCATGAACCAACGACACAATCTCAATCTATCTATTTGCATTAAAATATGATTTCCAACACATTTTGTCTCTATTGCATATTAATTTGAACTAAACTTACTGACTTATTGCACAAAATATAAAACAAATTTCACAAAATGCCAGGGCTAACACTATCGTTCAAAATTTTAGCAAAAGTACAATTTTGAATAATGTATTTTGTATGGGAAATTTCTAATTGAACGCTTGTATTTTCTATTTTATTGTTACATGTTTCAGTACTTTAATACTCATGAAAACATTATTTTTGTGTATAGGTAGATATTAGAATTATTACAGTAAGTATTAGAATTATTATAGTATTGCATACTAATATTATTTCGTTGCAATATTTAAATTTTTTTTGAATTTTTTTGGAGTAGTTTTTGACCTATACGACGTTTTGCAGACCCATTATTATTGTTTTTTTATATTCTTGACAGTCAAAACTTACCATTTCGTACTTAATTAAAGTACGGTATCGCAAGTTTTAATTACATACTATAATGGTTTTTCAGGAGTTATTTATCAAATTTCTGGCTTATCATTTCATTAAATATGGGCAATTTACTACTATTGTCAGGAACTAAGCTTTTTTTAATAGCGTCATTCCATTTCATTTAAGTTGTTACCAAACTATACTCTCAAATATTTTTTGCCATTTATTTTATTCCAATGAACGGAAGATTATTCCGATTTTATTCCAATTACACCTGATACTGCAGCAGGTCAAAAAATTTATCTTTTCCCATCGTCGGGAATCGAACCTGGAAACTTTCTGTTGAAAACCACTATCCAGCAGGTATCTTTCATCTCTACACAATTACAAGTATGTACTTAGTTTTCGACTGATTGATTATAAAACCTACTTCCAAGGCTTTCTGGTAGTAATGATTCTGATAGTAATGATATAATAATGATATCATTTACATAAGCGATCATATCATTTTTATCCTGCCAGTAAGCAAGTTATTAACCTTATTTTCTCTAATGAGCAAATATATATGTTACCCCTACTTTCAATTTATATATCCAAGATCAACTAAATTCCATATTTTGAATATTATATCTCTAAATGACTTCTTGCGTATTTTTTTTCCTGCATATAGGTATTGGAAGTCTTATGTGTTTCTTCTGAACCCATAGATGTTTGTATTAATTATTTATTTATTTATACTATTTAGCTCAAACAGTTTACAATTTAGTAGAATATGAATATCTTCATATCATCAGTGTAAATTTTCAAATCACTATTACAAATTATAGAAGCCCGATCATTGATAGCAATAATGAATAACATTGGTCCTAAATGACTACCATGTGAAACTCCAGAATTTGAGGTGATGAAAATAAAAAGCGAAAAAGTATAGCTCCTATTAGTAAGATATGAGTTGACCCATTTTATAAATTTTCCAGAAAATCCTAGTTTTTTGAGTTTTAGTAAAATAATACTATGGGGTAATGCTAAGCATTTGATGTTTTTGCTTTACTAAAATCGGTGTAAATTACATCCGTTTGGAATCCCGCTTCCATATTAACTAGGAAGATTGATATGTCCATTCTGTTGGTAACTGTAGACTTCTTTTTCAGAAAACCGTATTGATGTGTAGTTAAGAAGTTAGTGCAATGATTTTAAATAGAATCAAAAACCATCAACTCAAAAAATTTAGATAACAGTGGAAAGTTTGGAAATTGGTCTATAATTATTGATATCATTTTTTACATTTTTTGTATGTGTAGGTTTTATAAAATCTTTTTTCCAAATAGATGGAAACAAGCCACAAGTGATAGAAAGTGGAGCACCCAACGCTTGCTCTTGCGCTGCTTCTTTAGAACTAACTCAGGAACGCCATCAGGTCCAGGAAGTATATTGTTCCCCAGGTTATTCAGATATTTCTTCACAAGACTATCATCAATAATTAAATCGCTAAAATAATAATTGTGCATAATGCAAGATTTTGATTTTAATAAAAAATTTCAGAATGAACTGCAAAATTGCAAAGTTATAATACATAACTTTATCATGGCTTAATAATATTAATCTAGACTATCTATCAATTAGCCGAGATAAGTCATTAAAGCTATTATTATTTACCTATGCTCATTTTGCCTTTATATCATGTAAAATTTATATCATGAAGGGAAGGGAAAGGCCCAAATATATAACTTTATTTATTTGACTTTATTTTATCGCTCAATTATAATAACTGGCCATTAAAATCATTGTCCCTATAATCGCGGTACAAGTAAAATTATTTTTCAAGTTTTCTGAAACCATATTTATATTGTAGAAAATAAATGATAAACTCTTATGATGGCTCTATTGAAGATTTTTGTATCTATATGTAAAAATTTTAATCATTAACCCTACACTGCTTGATTTTTTATATCTTGTTGGAAAAATAGTTTTTAGGTGCAAATACAGTTTATAAATATGAAAAAATACTAGAAAATATATATAAATTTATAATAAGGTGTTTTTTTTTAGACAAATTTAGTTGTAGCATATCTGATACATAATGTGTAAAAGCGTTAGAAATGCCTTATGATTATAAAAACATATTTTTCGTTTTTTTTATTTAAAATTAAATTTAATTAAATCAAAAACAAAAAAATAAAGTTAATATTATAAAATAATATTGCATTTTAGTAATTTCAATATGAAAACTATAATAATTATCAGTTTTTTTTTTTTACTTTGTGTGAAATTTTATAAAGCAGTTGTTATTTTTGTCCAAACAAAAATGCAACCCACATTTAGAGCATTTCATATATGAAATTGATTTACATTCTGGAAGTTTACATCTTTGTGTTATAGACTCATACGCTGGCCAGTGGTTAGTCAAATGAAGTCGAAAATTTTTTGATGGAATATAAGCTGTTGTTAAAGATCTATTCTTTTTTTCTATAATTTGCATTTCTACCTGATTTGAAGGTTTTCCCCTTTTATTTGTAGATGAAATGCCTTGGTAGATAAACAGTAAGCTATTTCAACCCGAAACTCAGCTAAAGCAAGTGGTTTTTCATTTCATTCTATAGTAATTTTTCTATATACTAGCCAACTATTAATTATTATAACATCTAAAAGATGATAAAATAATCTATGGTACCATTTTTTTGTCCTCATTTGAATTTTGTACCGTTCAACTAAATTATCTAACAGGGCAACGCCTCCCATATGCTTACTATTTTTTTTTTACTAAATTTGGACATTGAACAGAAATACATTTCTTATTTTTTTTATCAAAGCGTTGAACGTCAGTGAAAGGAATTTGCCCCGTAAAAGTTGATAATAAAGTTAGAGTTTTGTTATCTTTGTTATCTTTCCAGCTAACAAGAGCTACTTGAACACCCTCAAAATCACAGACATACTCATGTGAGCTTCCACTATTTTCTCTGTTCAGTGCTTGTTCACTTGGGAGTTTGCAGTTAGGAATTCTGATTCTTCTTACTGTTCCAAGTGACAGTTTCTTCTTGTTTTGCCAAATGAACTTGCAAGGAAACAGAGATGTGAAAGTTGTCAAAGTTCACTCTGTAATTTTCATAAGGTGGTATAATTCTGCACAAACTCAAAATTATGTTCGCACAAAATTATGTTCCTTAATCTAGTTCATCAGCCTTACGAAATTTTGGATCATTCTCAGAGCCAGTATATATAAAAATGAATAAGGTGTAGATAAATTTAAAATTTCTGGAGGATATGTAATTGTTCCTCAAAAATGTTGAGCGTTGCTATCTCATATTAATTTTTTTTTCTCCAAAACATTTTCGCATATTGTTCTTTTCAGTCTTTTGCTTACTTTTTTGGATTTCTTTCAGTATTTTGTAAATTTTGGTTATTCTCATTTTCAACTTCCCCAACTTCTTCTAAGATTGTACCATCTTCAACCATTTACCAGAAGCCATTATAATGATTAATTAATATAATAATAATGTTTTACTATAATTATTAAATTTTAGAACTTTTCATAAAAGACTCTAAAACATCAAAACACTACCCATAAGAACAAATACCTATAACATTATTTTGTGAGTACCAAAAACATTATGTGTCATTAATGATACAACCATATTCAACACTTCACCTACGCTTTAAAAAGTTAATCCAATGTATTTTTTTATTTGCAGTTGAAATAATACTAAATTTGTTCTTACTGACATTACAAAAATTTAAATTTCTACAGCATAAAACTAAAATAGAAACAAGATTCTCTCTTGTGTTTTCTCTTCATTATAGTTATTTATTTATTTATTTATTTCAATCTACTGGGTAGTCCCTTACAGATTTTGCTTATAAAATATTTAAAACTAAAATAAAATAAAGCTAGAAATAGAAAACAAAAATTGTAAATATAAAAATAATTTCAGATATAAAATAACATTAATAATAAGATGCATTAACAATTTCAAGTTAAAAATAACATTAATTCAAGAAAAGAAGTTAAAAAAAAAGAAAAATTCAGACTTAAGTAATAAATAAATATTAATAGTAATAGCAATAGTAATTATAAAGGTATGCAGTACATTCAAATGATAATAGAGAATAATTTTAATAAATTTGTAGAATAAAATTATAATTAATTAAAATTAGAAGAATTATTGTAATGTTTCAAAAAATGTGATGATTTTTCTCCTAAAAACGAATCTACTGTAGTTGAAGTCAATTACTGATAAAACTGTTATTAAATAAGCGCTGAGAGTTTGCAATAGGTTCGGAAAAACCATAGTTCGTTCTATGATTTTGAAGATATAAAAATCTTTGGCTTCTGAAATCACGCACTGGAGCATAGATATTATAAAAGCGAAGAATAGATGGACATTTTATTCTGCCTGATAAAATATCATAGGAAAACATCACGGATGCAGCATTTCGCATAGCCTCAAGAGTAGAAAGCTTAATAAGTTGACATTTAGCTAAATATCCAGTAATATACGGTTGCCAGTTGAATTTACGAAGGCAAAACCTAATCATATTCTTTTGAACAGACTCTATTCTCTTAATATGTTTATCATAATAAGGCATTCAGATCGGACAAGCATATTCGAGGTGAGGACGAACAAGTGCAGTATATAAATTTTTGAATGTATAAGGATCACAAAATTGCTGTGAATTACGCTTAATGAAACCTAACATGGAAAAAGCTTTAGAAATAATTCGATCTATGTGAGCATTAAAAGTTAATTTATTATCGAGAATGATACCCAAGTCTTTTGTTTCACGGACATGTTCAATAATAGAACCGTTGATATTATAATAAGATTCAATTAGAGTTTGCTTCCTGGAAAATGACATGTAACTGCACTTATTAATATTAATGGTAAGACCATTAATGTTACACCAAGAGTAGAATTTGTCAAGATCCTGCTGCAGGAGATGGCAATCTTCGTCCGACTTAATAACCGCAAAAAGTTTGGTATCGTCAGCAAATGATAAGATCAAAGACTTAATATCGTAGTCGATATCGTTCATAAACAATAAAAATAATAGTGGCCCCATATGAGTTCCTTGTGGAAAACCAGACGTAGCCTCGAAGTTATATGACGTGCAATTTTGTATTTTAACGCAGAGTTTACGACCAATCAAATAAGATTGAACCCATAGAAGGAAGGTACCATGAATACCAAGAGCCTGAAGTTTAGAGAGTAGTAAAGAGTGGTCTACTTTGTCAAAAGCTTTAGAAATATCCGTGAATATCGTATCTACTTGATAGCCTTTTTCAATTGCATTGAAAACTGTGTGAAGAAAAACTGCTAAGTTAGTGGATGTAGATCTTCCATCCATAAAGCCATGCTGATTTGGAGATATGTGTTCTTTAACCAAGAAATACATTTTATCTGTGACAATAGGTTCGAAAAGTTTAGGAATAGAAGATAATTTAGCGATAGGTCTATAATTTTCAACGACAGTTTTAGACCCTGATTTGAAAATAGGAATAATGTTTGAGAATTTCCAGTCATCTAAGAAAATTCCTTCATGTAGTGATCTGTTAAAAATTAAGTAAAGAGGATAAGTCAAACTGTAAATGCAGTTCTTTAAAACTAAATTAGGCTGACAACTGCGATTAAATGCTCATTTTCTGTTTAAAATTTAAATCAATCTCAGAGAAAATACCTGTTATTTTTATTTATTTATTTATTTATTATGCTCCATATATTGTACAATTAATTCTTTTAAAATTATTTACTTAGATACAGATATATAATTATCTGTACTACAGTTGATTTGTATTTTTTTATTTTTATTTAGAAGTTTTCGAGTTTAATACTATAAATTTAAAGGAAAATTGGAGATGAAAAACCTTTTCGAATTTTTGTTTTGTAACACTTAACGCTAACTTAAACAGTAAAACCTATCTATAGTAAAATCTATACGTACGAACTAAACTAGCCTAATTTTTTTTTAACTTAATTTAAATTTCTGATCAGAGGATTTTCTGACATGAACAGTTCCGAGTGGAACTTTACAGTTAAATAACTTATTTTTTCTAAAATTGTATTCATGCTGGCTTTATCATGCAGCTTTTTGGTTGAATACCATCTAGGGATTGAATACAAGTTTCAAAAGTTTATTTTGCGCAATTTGCAATTTTTTGGTATGACTAGCTGCACAATATCCCCAGACTGGTGCCGCATATAACATTATTGGTTGAAAAATTACCTTAATAAGTATCAATTTGTTTTCTGTGGATAAGATTGATTTTCTGTTAATAAAGGGATACAACATGCGAGTACATTTGTTAATTTTATCAATAGTGTTAGAAGTTTGCTTTTGAAAGGTTAGCCTTTTATCTAAGGTAATGCCTAGGTATTTAATAGTATCGGCCCAGTTAATTTCGTCATTTTGCAGTTTTAATGGTATAGAAGGTAAAAGAGAGGCTTTCCTTTTTTTCGTAAAATAAATTGATACTGTTTTGGAAGCATTAATTTTTACTCTCCCCATTTTGCATAATAACTAGAGAGCTTATTGAGTGAATTTTGTAGGTTTGTTAATATGTCATTGGGATTAGTGCCAGCAGAGTAAATTGCAGTGTCATCAGCAAATACTGATATTTTTGTAAACTCTAGCCTAGGGATATCTGCAGTGTAAGTGTTGTACAAAATTGGGCCAAGTACCGAGCCTTGTGGAACTCCTGCTTTAATTTCATACAAATTGGAGCATGTATTATTCAATATCACACGAAATACTCTTTGATGAAGAAAATTTTGTATGATTTTAATTAAATATATGGGAAATTTATACACTTCTAATTTATGAAGCAAGCCAGAGTGCCACACAGTGTCAAAGGCGGAATTTATGTCAAGCGCTACTAGGCCAATAGATTTGCGTTCTTCTAACTTGGATTTAATGTAATTTTTGACACGTAGAAGAGGGTGAATGGTACTATGCTTTACCCTAAATCCAAACTGTTCGTTTGGAAGAATTTTTTTAGCTGAAATAAACTTTTCCAGTCTAATTTTTATGAGTTTTTCAAATATTTTTGAGAAACTGCATAGTAAGCTGATAGGCCGAAAACTACTTAATTCCTCCATCGGTTTTCCAGGCTTAAGAATCGGAATAATATGAGCTTCTTTCCATATATTCGGGAAATAACCTAGTTTTGAACAAGAATTGTAAATCAAAATTAGATATCTTTTTGCGTTTAATGGTAATTTTTTGATACACAGATTAGATATGTGATCTGAACCTGCAGATTTTTTAGTCTTTAATTGGGCAAATATTTCATTGACAGATTTCAGTTCAATTTGTTCAAAGGATTCTATTTCAGCTTGATCAATTTTGCTTACAGATTCCTCCACCATAAGATTTGTATCATGGTCGTGTGTGTTGTTGTTCACGGCGTGTTTGTTATAAAAATTTTTAGCTAATGCATTTGCTTTATCAATATTCGTGTAAAATGTGTTACTGTCATCCTTTAGAGTACCTATAAATTTATTTTTATTTTTTAAAACTTTTGAAATTTTCCAAAAAGGTTTTGACGATTTTTTCAAGTGCTTAAGAGTATTAGACCATTTCATATTTCGAAACTCACTTATTTTATGTTTTAAAAAATTGTTGAAGTGTTGTAATTGAGCATAAAAAATTACATTACGACTACGCATCCACTTTCTCCTAACAGTGTTTCTATGCCTGATTATATTTATTATATAGTCAGGTAATTTTTCGGTGTATTGCTTGACTATTTTCATGGGTACAGCCAATTCAGTTGCTCTTTTAATTTTGTTGTTTAAATTAGTTATCATATTGTCTATTTGGTAACAATAGTCAACAGAATCATTATTATTGGTATTTAATTCCCTTTTAAGAAACTTCTGATACAGATACCAATTTGCATTGTTAAAATCCAAATAAGTACGATCATGTGATATAGTTTGTTTGCTAACGCTTAAAGTAACCGGCAAGTGGTCAGATGACAGATCATTAATTGTAATAGGTTGGGAGCAATATTCTGGTATGTTAGTTAAAAATATATCTAGTGTAGAAGGTAGTGAATTACTATTATAAGGAATATAGGTATGGTCAAAAGGATAAAATACCTGTTATTAATGTAAAGTATACAGTTGTAGCTAATCATCTACATATCGCATTAAGGAATATTTATTATATGCTTCAATTATTAAGGGTTTTTTAGATGTTGTAACAGATATGATACATCAAGCAGTGTAGGGTTAACATATTATTTTTTAAAATGTATATTTTCAATACCAAGGATTAATCAAAAGATTTTCAATAAAATTAAAATATTTAATGAAGTTCACAAACGAAAACTTTTATATTTCTTTTTAATTTATTCCTATTCTTTTCATTCTGATTGAATCTATGGGGCATTATCATAGCCTGAGCGTTAAATAACATATGATTTTGTCAAACATTTGCATAAAATTTTAAAATTGAAAACAAATTTACATATTATGTACATAATGTATGTGCTATTGGGTATCTTGTATTAAAACACAAAATTTAAGAAATAAAAATAAAAGAAAATAAAAATTCTAAATTGTAGGGAATACAAAATGGAAAATTGGAATTCTTTTATTGAAAATTCACAACAAAATTCAACCACATGACAACAGATAAATAACTTCAATAACACAAAATGAGAATATGTTATTGTGAGCTGTTCAGTGAACATGAGGATTTAATTTTTTGACGACAATATTTTTCTTTATAGAAAACACAATTTTCAGTAACCGCAAGAAAAAAAGGAACTCAGAATCAACAAACTGTCACGTCCTGATTTTATTTTATTTTTGTTTTTATTGTTTTTTTTTTGTTTCTTTAATATCATTTTGTTTTTATTTTTAGAATTTTAAAACGCTTTAAAATTGTTTTTTTCTTCCCAATTGCTTCTCTATAAAAATGTAAAAAAAAAGAAAAAAATCAAAATACTTTTTAAGTATTCATCATCGTTGTGCACATCATCTTGTATCTGGTTGGAATGAATGTGTAGGTGGATTGTAATAAATTAAAATATTACACATTGGTATCGAAAGAAATTTAAAATTATCCCCTATATAACTGGATAATTCTCAAGTGAAAATGTGAATTTATTGTGCTTCTAAAGTCACTCAAATTTTATTAAAACTAATCCTAATGTTTTATGTACATATAACATATTGAGTAGTCTTAAATGCTAGAAAATGTTGCTATGTAAATCATTGGTAACTAAGCTTGTGAATGATAAAAGATTTTTACTTGATTTCATTGTAAAATTTTTATAAGTGACAGGGACTATATATTTACTGCATTATTAGGGGCCTTAATTCACCTAAAATCCGACTTCTCTTTATGTATACAAGAAGTATAAATTTACACATACAAGTGAGTTCCACCTCATCAGAGATGATGATCTATACAACACAAAACACCCAGTTAATCTTGAACTGATTGAGAGGTTTTAGAAAAATGAAACGGGTTTAATATAAGTAACAGTTTACTACCAACCAATAAACAGTTTTAAGAAACCATTCAAAATATTTTTGCCAGATAGAGAGACGTGCGAAAAACTAGATCATCCTATATCTTGACCAAAAAAAATTGTACGGTAAAATGACGGATAAAAAACAAAGAATGAAGTTGAGTCGAAGGAGCACATATTTACTCAAATCTAGGTTCTACAAATTCAAACAGAGTTTTCCAGGCAATTGTATATTGGGTGATTTATAAGTCATAGCACATGTAATTGAACATTGTTTGCTTGACATTTGATGGCTTAATTTTGCTAATCCAAAGAAAATTAATGCGCAAAATTCTAAAAAAAAAATGCTTGCTTGACTTCAGTTTAAGTTAAGTCGGTAAAAAGTGTATTTGTGCAGATGCGAGTAATTATTTATTAGTGTAACTAGTATATGAGACCATGACTAGCTAGATATATATATATATATATATAGATATTTAAATTGTCGAATATTTTTCTAATATAAAAAAATCAGTATAATTTTGATATGACTTTTACTTTTCCCATACTTCCTAGGACTACATCAAATCTCGAATAGAATAATCTGATGATAATTCATTCTAAGCACTATAAATAAAATATATTTCATATTCTATATTTTAATTTTCGTTTCAAGCTTTCTTTAAAAAGGTTCTGAGCTGAGTTGATATTTGCTTGATAATAAATGTTCTTACAAAAAAACTCAAGGTCTCAAATGAATATTCTATGGTATGGATAGTTTCTCTTGTGCACTATGAGCTTGAGCTAACTTTAAATGTTTCCGACGTTATTTGTAAAACCAATGTGAAATATAAATGTTTCGAAGCGTCAATGTTAGGTAGACAAAATACTAAAAGAAAAAAATTCTCAAAGACAAAATCCCTAAAAAACAAAATCACCAAAGTTTTGTTTCTCATAGCCCTTATTTGCTACAAAAAATTACAAAAATGCCTTCATTGGGATTTTTTTTCGGGGGAATTTATATTTGGTAATTTTGTCTAGGTAGTACCTACCTCGCAACGAGCCTTAATCCCACAAACGACTGCAATGTTGAGGTACAGCGAAGAATAACCCTTGCTAACCGTTGCCGCTTTGATTTGTCAAAACATATTGGGTCAAAGCCCCTCACTAGAGTAAATATCTACAAAATGCGCATACTCTCAGTTTTGCTCTATCGATCAGAATCATTAACACTGCAGCAGCCAAGTGAGCATGAACTTGGTGTCTTCGAAAAGAAAACTCTTCGCCGGATATAATATGGTTCTGCAAACAACGATGGGTTCTGGAGGAGAAGATATAATGCCGAACTCTATGAGTTGTATAATGAGGTGGACTTAGGCGCAAAAATTAAAGCTAAGAGACTCCAGTGGCTTACATATCTAGAGCGGGTGAACAAAAATGTTGCAGCCATGAGAATTTTTGAACCGAGACCAGAATGTACAAGATGTTGGAGCAGACTAATCTTTCGTTGGAGGGACAAAGTATGGGCGGATTTAAAACAATTTCGGATCTTTAAGTGGAGAGAATCCGCCCGCGACCGACAAAAATGGAAAACGTTGATGAGTCAGGCTCAGGCCCTTCATTGTCTGTTGTCAATTTAAGTAAGTAAGTAAGTAATTTTGCCTATGGCATTTTGGCTTGGAGATTTTGTGTTGGGGTATCCAACCCATTTTAATTAGAAGGTATACCTACCATCTCTTCAGCTTCTAATTCAATTTTAATTTTTTATAACAGGAAATTTTTCTTTTGAACTGCATCATATTATTTTCGAAACATCCTGCACATGAGCTTTATTATACTATATATTAAATAATTCATCTAAAGTATAAAAAAGGTATACATTTCAGCAGCTTTAAACGTCAATTTGATTTTTTGTCGATAAAAAAAAATGTCGTAGCAATTGAAATATGTCACACATCATACCACTCTCAGTTCATATATTAGAAAAATTTAAATATTCAACAATAGAAATTGAAACTGAGTATCATGTCATCATCTTGACAAATATGATTATATAGAAATCTCTTATATTTTATGGGGGGTCGTTTCTACAGAAGAAAAAAAATTTATAAAATACGAAAGATAGATTTGAAAATCACTTTGATGTCTACTTCCATTATGATAATTTTTTTTACCCAAATTAAATTTCTTCTTAGATTTATTCTATATACATACACACACGATTATACGTCACATAATATAGATATATAGAAAATGTTAATATTATTACTAAATACAATTTTTGGATATGATAAATTTATCATAATATATGTATTCAGATATATTAAATTATTTATGTGTTGTGTCACAATGTCACGAGCAATCAAAATCTTTTATCTTTAATACATAAGGACTACTCTACTACTTTTATACATACATATTTATTATTATGTAGGTTAATATGATGTATCTAGTAAAATTTTATTATAAAATATATAAACTGGAATCGTATTTTATTATATATTATTAAAGTTACGATTTTACGATTACTGATTGTAAAGTTCTACAAAATTAAATTTAAAATAAAATATTTAACTTTTGTATTTTTAATAAAAATAATTTTTTATTTACGTACTACAATTTGTATTACAATAACAATTATATCTTATAGATTGGTTCCATTGAATTGAAAATTCAATTTTTGGAAACACTTTAAATCCATATCCACCTACCACCCATTCTGAAAAATTAAAATTCATAAACAACCATCAATAAAAATTTGTTTTTATCTTTGACCTATAAGGATTCGTAAGGGTATTTTGATTATGAAAGAAAACATGCCGCTTTGAAAATATGATTTTTTTATTGATACCATCATAATGAGGATTCTGAAGAATTTTCTACTAAATTCAAAATTTAAATATTTGAATATTTTTTTATAGGTTTTTTTTATGTAAAGTCGTTCTTTTGTATTCTTACGTTTGATTGTTCAAAATTTGTAGGCCTGCCATTACAGATTGATTTGTATTAGATGAAATTAAGTTGAAAAAATATATGCAGGCAGGGTTTGACTTAAGATGAAGAGTAAAATTTAGGTAAAGTTAAAAATTAAAGGAATTGTTATTACTATTATTGTTGAGTGTTCTTTATGCTGATATATTTTCTTATACTATACAAATATGATATTCTATAGGTGTCGTGATTTTCAATTCATATTAAAAATAAATTTAAAATGGAAGACTAGCTTGTAACTACCTGTTTAGAATCAAATAATTTATATTTCATTAAATGAGTCTAAGTGACTTGTATCCAAATCAATATTCAAAAATGGATTATAAGGAATGAATTTAGAGGGTGTTCTCCGTCATTTGGGGCTTTTCGTTCTTAGATTATCTATTCGTGGCATGCAGAACGTTGAAGGCTATGGAAGATAACGTCAAGCTTAAATGTATGTAATTTGCCGATCTCTGCTTAAAAACAATCATTAATTGTTGATTAACCGACTCCAAATGAATTAGGAAAATCAATTCCAACCGATATGATTATAAAAAATAAATTAGGCCAAATTAGTTACCGAATACAATAATAATTTTTTAGAATAGTTACTTTATACGATTAGCTAAGCTTCAATGTCTTGCATACTACGAATAATTGATTTGATAAAACAAGCATATTATAGGGCTGCAAAACCTATACCATGAGAAAATTCTGCCGCAAACTCTTCAATATAGTATATAAAGGGCTTGTGGACTTCTAAACATTAAAAAAGTGTAATAATGAATCGTCGCTCATGGTCAATTAGGATAAAACTTACGAGTTGATATTAAAAATTATATGTCCCAGAATATACGAATCTGAATTTGAATTATTCATTAGGGTATCTTATAGGTTTTATATAATTATATATACTTTATATACCTATATTTACCTATATATATATATATATATACTTTCATAGTATAGTCATAACACAAATTTTCAACTTGAAAATTTATGATTTTGCTATACACTTACAATTTTATATTTGATGGCAAAAGACTGGTATATTATTTTGTAAATAGCAGAATTTCGAATCTGGACTACTTGATTGAGCAGAAATCCGATATCATCAAAAGAGTGCTACACTATAGTAAATGTCTTATACTAGATGATTTTCATGGTACAATTTTCGAATTAATGTCATTAAAGTAAAAAATATTGATGTAAAAAAAAACTATGGAAACAAATTGAATTCAAATAATTTAAAACAAGTTTACCATATTTGCCAATTGACACAAAAATAATTTGATTACTCTCAGTGTAGTTTGGGCACAAAAGATCGGAATCCAAATAAATAAAGTGTAGTTTGTTAACCTTTTTTCTATAATTAATAACTTAATATGTTAGAAAAACATATACACTTTCGTACCGTTGGCTAGTTATATGGAAAAACGAATGAAGTAACTGAAAGGCCACGGCGGGGAGTTGCAACCTAAGTCATTAATGTTCACTTCGAATTTTTGTGTGTCAAACACGGGAAAACTGTATTTTCTTGGAAAAATTGTTGTAATGCGACACGATTCCGCTTTCCAGATGCTCTGACTATAAACAATGAACGAATATTCAGCCTTGAATTATCTTATTGTTTTAACGGGGTATGAATTTCCAGCGTTACGCGAAAAGTTTGTTGAATAAGTTTATTTATGTAGGTACTTACAGGTTTAATTCAATCGAGTTACATGTATTAAATTTATGTGAATTCAAACAAATTTTAAAATTAACAATATAAATATCAAAAAATTAAAACTAAAAAACTAATTGCAAAAATTGTGAAATAATTAAAATGTAAATCAATGGTTAGCAGTTTAAAGAAATGGATAAAAAAAATTAAACAGTCTGCAAAATATAATCAATAAAATATTTTTATATATAAAAATTAGTAATTAGTTATGGGTTAAAGTTAGTACTTAAGATTAGCTAGTATATAGGTTAATGTTAGTACTTTAATAAAAAATTAGCAACTATAAGAATATTGCCGAGAGAGAGATGATATCAGAATGTAAAAACTTCTTTAGGGAGCCTTTGGGCAAAGAAATCAATATACGGTTCTTATATTTGTTACCCATAACCGTCATTCTATGGATAAGCTCGTTCATTCCATAGTTAGTTCAATGAAAAATGTAAGAATAAATAGGTTAGCAGAGCGGAAGCGATTAGTAGTATTAATCTGGGCTAAGTTTGAAATATAAGGGGGGGAGTTAATATTTCCATTAACTATTTCAATGATGAAGATGACATCGGTAATTTCACTTCTTTCTTTTTAGAGTAGCAAGATGAATTAAGTTTAATCTATATTCATATGGTGGCAAAATGAAGCGGTCAGAACACGGAAGGTGGCATAGTGCAAATCTTTAGAAATTTCTTTTGGATTACCTCAATCCTATGTACATGTTAATTTTATAATATAGAGACCATACCTGAGTGGCATATTCTAATTGGGGCCTAACAAGACATGTAAAAAGGGATTTTAGTATATATGGTTTTTTGAATTTACTAGACCAATATTTTATAAAGCCTAACATTGAATTATGTTTATTGATTATATATTACTATAACGGAATAGACGTTAGTTAAGATTTAGGTTAGGCTTACATTAGGTTTTATATTAGTTTAAAATAATTAATTAAAGGTTTTTACTTTCAATTTTATCCTTTTGGCAAATTAACTTTACTCTAAGTATTTAAGTTAAGTTAGTCTATATAATTACAAATCAAAGGTGTATATATTCTAGTAATATAGAATTATGAAAATAACATATTATACAAATACATTAAGGTAATAAATAAAATAATAATAATAATACTTTAACATAATTTAAATGTAAGTTTATCATCAAAAATGACACCTCTATTTTTTATAGAGTATCCAACTTTTAGTGTTTGTCCGTAATAGTTATTTGAAAAGTGTGTGGCACGCCTAATATAGGTCAACACTGCACATTTTTTGTTATATTCAAAAAAAAAATTATTCATACACCAAATTTAAAAATTACCAAGGTCAGTTTCGGAGTAAGAATGAATTATTTGGTGAAGAAATTTAATTGAAAATTTACATTTCATCAGTATATATCTAAACTTTTCTATTTTTAACCACTGATGTAGCATCATTTATGGGGATTATAAATAATAGGGGACCTAAGAGGCTATCTTGAGCAATACCGAAATATGCTTCAAATGGCGATGATATAGAAGATTTAAATTGTACACTATATGTTCTAGTAATGTGGTAGGATTCAACCCAATTTACAAATGATTTCGGAAATTCTAATTTTAATAATTTAAATAGGATTACACTATGTGGCAAAAGGTCAAAAGCTTTACTAAAATCTGTGTAGATAACATCGGTTTGAAAGCGTTTATTATTGAGAAATATAGAAGTAGATTCAACTAGATTAGTTACTGTGGACTTATGTTTAACAAAACCGTGTTGATTTAGAATTAAGAAGCAGGTGCAATGGTGATAAAGCTAATAAAAAACAATTAGTTCAAATAGTTTGGGATATGTCCCATACCAATCTGAATTTGAATTATTTATGCGGGTGTCTTATAGATTTAATATACTTTCGTAGTCATAATACAAATTAAAATTATGGGATTTTCTTATACACATACTTAAAATTTTATATTTTCATTATAAGAGCCAAGGTATATTATTTCATAAGCAACATAGAAAAACTTGGTTAGATTTTTGTTACACACTTAAAATTTTATATTTCATGACAAAAGCTTGTAGGTATATTATTTGGCAAATAACATAGAAGAACTTGGTCTCCAATTGCAGTTGAAGTGAAAATCTGGCCTACTTGACTGAGAAGAAACCAGATATCATCAAAACAAATAGGTACACTGTTAGTGATGACTTCTATAGTCTAGTAGATTTTCATGGTACAATTTTCGAATCAATGTAATTAAAATAATAATTGTTGAGGGCAAATAAACAACTTGGATTCAAATTATTCAGATTAAGATTATTAGTTTTACTTTGAAAATGCTCACTGCATTATTTGAATTATTAATAAAATGATACAAAAAAGCGATACAGAGTTTCTTGGAACGCAAAACAATTTGAGTATTAGCACTGTAGTTTAAGCACTATAAGTAATTTAAACTTTTTTATTTTTTTTTCTATAGTTAATTGCTTATGTCAGAGAAACATATACACTTTCGCACCGTTGACTAGTTATATGGAAAAGAGAAAGAAGTAGTACAGCGGAGAGTTGCGAACTATGTTGTTAATGTTCATTTCAAATTTTTGCAAGTTAAACTGACTTTTCTTGGAAATATTACTGTACGTACTGGCATACGATTTCACTATCTGGATGCTCTCTGATTATGAACGAATAGCCAGTTTTGATCTTATCTATTTTTACGATTTATGGGTAGGTATTTCCAGTATCCCTCGGAAAATTTGTTGAATAAGTTATTATATAGCTGAACAGTTATATAACAAAATTAAAACCTCTTGGCAATGGCAGCATGTATTTTATTAATATTTTAATCCATTTGGATGGCAACATATATCATCATCAGAAGACTATTTCCATTACATGAAGCTACTGAAGCATACTTGAAGTTTTTAATTTTATTTTCTTAAAAACTGTTTATCTAGAGCTAACAGCATAATCGAAGAAATATGTTAAAAACTGAATACCATTCAAATAATCAGTTTAGTTATTAAAAAATCTGGAAAACTGGAAGAACTATAACTCAATTTTAAATATCAAATGAAAAATGTATAAATTTTTTCTAATAATTTTTAAATTTGATAAATGTAATAATCTCGTTGGATTTCTTTAAATTAAAAAAGTTTCAATGCTTCAATCACTGGATGAAAAAAAAAAAATGGATATTAAAAGTACATACCATAATTTCAGAATTCCCGGAAAAATTACATATGCGTAGAAATACATTTGAAAAATGAAAATTTTTAAAAAAGTTAAAAAATAATTTTTGCAATTTTTGAAATACTTGAAAACATTCTAAACTAATAGGGTACGGCTAACTTTAAGTTGGCTTTGATGTCGTTTAAAAAACCAATATCATCCCAGTTTTAAATTTTTATTATAATTTTTTTATCTTTTCATATTTGATATTATAATAATACCGTTTTTTTTTTTTTTTGGAATTAAAATAGTTCTTGTGAATTTTACAAAAATATTCAACAATAAAAGATTCAAGATTACATGGTGTTTTTTTTCCATCATACACCACCATTCATTTGAAATCTATTCTATGAATTTCTAGAAATGTTTTTGCAGAAAATTATAATTTTTTTTTTGTTTTTTATGTAAAATCAAAGTAAAATACATTTTTTATTTTATTGTTAAAAATAAATGAAAATTATAGAAACGGAAAATTTTCATTTCTAATATTAAAAAAATAGGGTAGCATTACAATTTGAATAATAACAAAAAAAAAAAAACAACAAAACAAAAACAGCGTACTTTTTCAGGGTCGTATATTATTTTGGATTATTCTGATTTCGATTGAAATTTTTGGAGTATGTACAATCGACACGTTTTAGAAATAATATACAAAAAAAAAAACAAAAAAAAAACAATTTACAAGATTTCCAAAAATTATCCTGCGGTATTTTTCAGTTGTAGTTTTTATCTATAGTTTGTATTCAAACAAGAGATGTTCTAGTAAGAACGATATAACCATATAAATCATATAATCAGATGGTAATTCGTTTCAGAAATAATTTATTGCTCTTCTTTGTCTTTTTCTTTTGTTCTTTTTTTTTCTCCCTAAAGATGGTTCTGTTATCGGGGTCAATTTTCCCCTTGTCCTTATTTTGTTAAGTATTTCATCTGCAATGTCAAATTTCGTATACTGATTAATATTTTTATTTATACAACTACAAAGAATAATAGTTGACACTAAAAAAATAAAAATTAAACTAAAATGCATACATGGTTTTGGAAATGAGGAAATTAAAGTTAGTATTTGCTATGTGGGTGATGTCATGTTATTGGCTTAAAACGAAAATAATAATTTTCAGTGAACATTTTTCACATTTAACACTAAAGCTGAACAGTTATATAATTGTTCAGCTTCAGTGTAAAATGTGAAAAATGTTCACATGAACGGCAAAAATAAAAACCTAGTCATCTCTAAGAAATACAATAAGATATAGAGTTGTCGCAGGGAATCGTGGATTGGGCAACTAATCTACATATTTAGGTACTAATTTTAATTAATATAGAGTAATATCAAGTTTTTAATAGTTAAGTAGCTATTTTGCTTTTCCTTTAATTGCAAGTTGTTACGAAATAACGTTGAAGAAGTATGAACTCTTGTAAACAAAGTTGTACCGCTTATCAAAAATATTATACCAATTTGCAAAATATTGTATACGTTGAATCCGCTCAAGACGCCATTAATGCAGAAACAATTGAAATGAGAACCGAGATGGTAATTCCAACTGAACTACCAAGAATAGTTGTGATTTAAAAAACTATGGTCATTAAACCCTATAAAATAAAAAAAAAATAAAAAAAAACAATTCTTAAAAAAAGAAAAATAGAAAAATAACTATCAAGAATGTTAGCGAGCTAACTTTGATTTTATGTCAAATAATTCTATGTTAAAACAAAAATTCAATGGGAGCAAAACAAATTGACTGCAAAATAAAAACAGTGCTGTTGCTTCCTAGTGTGGTGGTGATCTAAAAAGTATGTACATTATCATAATTTTTGTCCTGTAACCCTATATAGTTGAAAATTCAGCTGCCCGCATTCATGCTTACAATACGATATTGACAATTTTTTTTCGATAATTTATTTAATTGAAAAAAATAGAATAAATAATTAAATTTTCTTTCTTTAATTTTTGAAAAGATATTATTTAGATAACTTGGTAATTTCTCTGTTGCACTTAGAAATACAATAATTAACTTAAAACTAAAATAAGAATTGTATAAATCGATATTTGCAAACAGTCTAACGCTTCCTCTGTCGACACAATACCTTTGAAATGATTTCGTAATTAATTCAATTTCATCCCTAACTTCTCTTGGACAGTATTTCCCTTGTTTTATATGATACTTCTTAGGTGTGAATATTTGCTCATCACAAATCAAAGCACTGCTTCGTCCTTTAAAACAATTCCTACACTGTGTGTATCACAAGATGGCGTAAGACAAGTTTTGAAAATTCGTTCATAATTCAAACAACAATAATCATCCTCATCATCAATGTCTTGCAACCCAATCCGTGGGGCATAGAACGAAATAACTACAATAATGTGGAATCATATTTCATCTGATATGTTTCCACGTTCAACTTATAATTTGCAATGATTTAAAGAAAATATGAATACCTTTATTTTTCAACTTCCTAATACTAATCTATCTCCATGCTGAACCATGCTGTACGTATGCGCTAACGGTATTTTCCTAACGCTCTGTGTGTTTATACAAAAAAAAACCCAAGTTTAAGCTAAAGCGAAACTTTTCACTTGTCAAATCAATCCATTGAATAATTTTAATGGACAAGCTTAAAACTGGATCGTTCATGAAAATAATCGACAGGATTATTAAATTTAGCAGTATAAAAACTAAAATTTAGTGTTGCTTAAATCATCCCCACACTGCAAAATTAATTTATAAAAATTATAAAAATAATAATTTCTACAGTTTTTTACAGTTATTAACAAATTCGAAAGAAAACGAAAAATTCTAATTGTAAGTGCCAGCTTATCATTTTAGCAATTTAGAGCTGTTCAAAATTGTTGTAATGTTTTTCTTTAATGTTGTCGGAGTAGAACCTACTAAGAAGTACATATTCGCATTTTATTTTAACACCTCCAATTACTAGACCCATTTTTGTCCACACATACCGGCATCTCCATTAATACCAACATTTTTATCCCACCAGATACAAATATATCACCAGTAAACATTTCTTGTTTTGTCAAATAATACCGATCTTAATAATAAAAAACAAAATTGAAGAAAAATTGTATTTTCACCATTTTAAAACAAAAGACTGAAATTCTTTTGTAAGTTATCCAAAAACATGAATAAAAATCTTAATTTTCTTTAATTCCACTGTAGAAGATTTAAAAAATAAAAAAAAGACAGTTTATTATATTTGCCTAGGAAAGGGAAAATTTCTGTGTCACTGGGTCACACAGTACCTATGGATGCAAATGAAAATAATCACTGGTGCTGGAAAACTTTTGTTATAGTGTTAATTAAACAATAAGGGAATAGAGCGAAAAAATCTGCAGTACTTTAACTTAGTTCAGTGTCTTTTATCATAAAGTTCAATGTCTTCTAATAAAATTCGGGGTTTGTTTCTGGTTAATTTCTTTTTTGGCAAAAAATTTTAAGTTAACTTTTAAGTTAACAACATGGTTGTTGTATGAAATCTGGTAAAGCATCTTATACCTATACTTTGAGTTCAGTTAGGATTTTGAAATTTTTGGCATAGTTTGGCTTTAGATAACAATACAGTTTTCATTAAAATTATGGGAACCTGATCGCAATTGAATTTTTTTTTGAATCGAAATCAATCAACCATGTTCTTGAAAACCAACACAATGAAATTTTTCACAAGTCTGTCACAAATACAAATTTATTTAGACGTGGACGCGAGGCAATTTTTCATCGCTTTAGTGATGAGTCTTCAAGAATATGGGTCATAATCATTTTGTGTTGGTCCCTTTAAATATCCTTTTTCTTAATTTGAAGTTTTGAACCAGCTTTAGTTCTGGTGAAAACACTTTCTGCACAAAATTAAAACGCAGAAACCCCGGTGAGCTAATTTGATTTAAATTTAGTATTCATTTTGTTTTCAAGACAAAAATAAACACGTTTTGTATAAATTTGGGGGGTCTGCTTCCTGTCTTAATTGAAGCAAAATCCATATATCCCAAGCCACTGATGTACCAAGATGGATAAAATTTTATACATATTATGTTTTCTGCTGACAATACATTTTATTTGAATTTGGAGAGTCTGTTTCTCGTCGCAGTTCTTATGTAAGTCTGATCTGATTTGATTTTGCTATACAGTGTGATATTTCAGCACAAATTTCTTTTGTCTTTTGCGTAAGTTGATACCAGAAGAATTCCAATTCGGATTTAGAGCCCAACACAACTCAATAGAGCATTCACATCGAATTGTCAACACCATAAATAATACTTTTGAAAAGAGGGAATACGTATCAGCTGTCTCTATGGACATAAGCCAAGCATTTAATAAACTTCGGCATTTAAGACTCCTCTATAAACTGAAAAAATGGTTGCCATTTGATTATTACGAAATTTTTTAAAGTTATTTGGAAAATAATTCTTATTAACGGTAAATGTAAACGATTGTAAAATAAAAAACCAAATACAGCCCACTTATATGATATAAAATCTGGGGTATCCACAAAGTACTGTCGTTGGACCTATTTTATACTTATTGTACACAACAGATCTCCCACTAACAACCTGAGTTCAACTTTGTCGATAATACTGGCATATTACCTACACATAATGACACAAACGTGGATCCAAATAAAATTCAAATATGACCAGATAAATATATAAAGAATACCAGCCTCCTTGAACAATATTCCTATACCTCAAAATGAAAAAGTAAAATATCTAGGAATACATTTAGAATTTAGATACAAGATTAGAAAGCATATTAAATGCAAACGAAAGCAGCTTAGAATAAAATTAAGAAATATTATATATTGGCTATTAAGAAATAAATCATAATTATCTCTAAAAACAAGATTTTGATATATAACTCATTATCAAAAACTGTATGGACATACGGAATACAGATGTTGGGTACTGTTGCAAAAATAAATATTCAAGTGCTTAAGAGATTCCAAAATATATTTTTGCGAAACATCGTAAACGCACCCTGGCACATTTCAAATAACTTAATTACAAAGGGCTTGGGAATTTCTCCTGTGCAAGATGAAATAAAAAAATTCATTGATATAAAAAGAAAATGTGATAGATTTGTATCTGGTGGGATTAAAATTTCGATATTAATGGAAATGGCGGCTTTTCTGGAAAAAAATGCGTATAATAACTGGTGGTATGTGTAAAAGCATAAGATTTTGCACATATATCTTATATATATTATACAAGAAAGCCCATGTGCGGAATATCTTATATTATAATTTACAAGATGAACGACGTGGTGAGTAAAAAAGCAAGAATAATTGAATAGTAAATTATTTACACCTCAAAAATATTAAAATTTTAGCAAGTTCTTGGTGCTGAATACTTAAAACATTTCAAATATTTACACCAAATAGTGACGGTTATTTCCAAGTTGAGTGCCATCTATGCTCTAAGGGACATTCCAATTGCAGGCAATTTTTAAATAGGCTTCATAAAAATTCTGTCATTTTAAATAAACACACAAACTTATAGAAAAAAGTACAAAAACAATAACACAAACAAAATTTAAAACAAAACAGAAAAAAAAATTAGATCAGATCATATTCTTCAACAATTATATAATAAATTTTAGTTTATTTGCTTCTGCTATCATTAAAAAAAATATATATAGTAAAACACGGTTATCATTCGCTAAATTTCAGTAATATTTCTGACTATAATCGTTTTGTGACTATGGGCTGTCAAAAAAACAATGCATCTTTATAAACAAAATCAAATTCAAAAAAATATCTTTCGTATAACAATTTTAAACTTTATTTTATTCATAAATACCAAATCTATTATGTAATCACAAAATATACATATTTGTTCATTATATATATATTCAATAATCAAGTGATTCAGAAAACAAATATTTCTTTTTATATAAAACTGTTTTTGAAAGAACTATGTACTTCTGTGCAATTGCACAGGGGATTCACTAGTACTTCTTAATTAATATTAAACAGTATTAACAATTATTATTAAATATATTTTTAATTTAAAATCTACGTTTATCAGCGACTTAATATAAAATAAAAATAATTAACTAAATTAACTGTAAAATAAACTAGAGATTAGATTTTGTAATTTAGTGTAGCTTATCACTATAGATTGGCTACTTCAAGTCTTAATTTCATCATAAATATTTGCTTATTGTATAGAAATATCCAGATATCAAAAATACAGATTATAAAATAATAATAAAGGAAGTAAAGATTTAAATAAAATTTGTAATTAATAAATTTCATAGCCATTGAAATATCAAAATCTATTAATAGGCCTAATTATCAGTTTAGATTTAGAGTATCGAAAGACAGACAGCCATGTACATCATTTTGAATTAGTTTAGCTCATTATTAGTTGTTAATGCACTTGACTTACTGATATACTGACTGATCAGTGACCACACATCATCCTTTTGTGAAATTAATAATTCAATAGAATAATAATGTCCAAACTAAGCTAAGGGAGGGAGGGAAGAAAGCAATGAGGAAAATATTTAAAAAATGTTACACAATGTTTACTACGTTGTTTACAAAAATCAAACTTTATGAATTCAACCAAATACGCCTACTATGGTTTACTTAGAAAAAAATAAAATGTAGTATAAGTACATATAAATACATTTAAGAAAATCAATTTAAGTCTATTAAAAAATATTGAAAGTTAAAAGAAAAAAAAATAATAATATTTCAAAGATTGTGTAGGATGGTATTTAAGAAAAATACTATATATTTAATATTCTTTTTGAAGTAATTTTAAGTGGTATATATATATATAATATATATACGAGTAAATAAAGTATTTAATAAAAATTAGAAATTTGTTGATAACAGAAAATATAATATAGGGTCGCAAATTTCATATGAATTGAATGATTCAGAGTTATGGCGATATTATGTGTGGACATTATAGTTTTTGTTCATAAATTGGTGAAAATTCAATTCAGAATCAGTTCAGAAATTTATTCAAAATCAATATTTAAAAGAAAGAAATATAATTGAAGGGAGAAAAAAACTGAAAAAATTGGGTCAAAATGAGAGTAGTATTTATAAGAACAAGAGAGGTATTAATGAAGCTGTAAATAGTTAAAACCTGAATAAAAATGCACTCCCTCAAAATACGAATACACATATGAGAACATTTTCATCAAAATAATCGAAAGTATTACTTAGGTTATTGAAATTAAATTTTATTTTGTAATGGCAAAGGGTACAATCGTGCAACACATCTCATTAATATCAAATACGAATTCTATTTGAACTTGAAGAAATCGTTTCATAGAGTCTCACGCGATCAGTTGCTGTAGTAAGTTCTTATATCTAATTCAAGAACATAATATAAAACTTGTTATAAGCAAAAACCTCATTAGCAGAATGCAGCAGAATATCAGCAGTATTCAATGAACACCCTGTGAAAATACTACGAATTACAGATTTGAATTTAACCACCTTCTGATGACATAACCAAATTTTATGGTTTGGTGGAACATTTTTTATTTATTATATTTAAATTCTTTAAAACCAGTACAGAGTGGAGTAATGTTTTACCATCATACAAAGTGATTACATCACTTTTTTTTAAACATTATTTAAGATTTTTAAAACCTACATAATTTTTTTTTCATTTTCTCAGTTCTCCTTTCTCGGGTTTTGGTTAGAAAAAAAATTGTTTTTTTTTTTTTATTTATTGACAAGACAGCCATAAATTTTGTGTTTTTGTTGTGACCGAAAGTAAAAAAAATATTTTGGTAAAACCATAGTTAGTGGGCATAATAAGTATAATTCAAAAAGGGTTTCCAAAACCATCAAATTGTTTTGATTCAGAAAATTATTTCTCTTATATTTCAGATAAATTTCACAACTTTAATAAATGTATTATTGTTTGGTATGAAAATATTTTTACTAGAATTTTAATTAGACAATAATAATTTATTTTGTAATGCCATTTAATTATAATTCGGCAACAATAATAATTAGTACGTACACACAGTACCCACATAATAATATTATATACCATTTTTAAATCTCTTTATATTAGATAGGGAGTGAAGTCCCTTATAATATCATTGTGCAGTAGAGTGAATTATATTTTGTCAAGCTAATTAATATTTTCTTAGAATTTGTAGTAAAATGTTTAATAAAGCCATTATAACTATGTCAGGCCCGTCATGTATATGGTTTAATAATATAATAATTATACACAATTTATCGCACATAATATATTGGACAAAATATCTCTACTTCTTCAAAAATTAAATTTTTTTCCAATTTTTTTACAAATATATTCAACACTAGGGGCCCCTGTTGAGTAATTATAATTCAAGTTGAAGTCAAATTTAAAGTTTAAAAAAAAACAGTAATTTACGTACTGACATAGACTTTTTGCAATATAGCAGAAACCACTCGTGTTTAATAAAAAGTTTTATGGTTAGTAAGTTTTATTTAGGACATATAAATACACATCCCTCATATACTGTTTCGTTTCCGATATATTCCCTACAGGAAGTGGCATTTAGTGGATAAAATTACTAAAAATAAAAAATTTTGTCATTAAAGAGGTATGTATATATATATACCTACATAATACATAATTTTAATAAAAACTATATTATTACTACAAAATAATAACCAAAATTTAGAAACAGTTACTTAAAAAGATAAAAAATGAAGAATTCAAGTGATTTGTTTTTTTGTTTTTTTTATATTTATTATTTTAGATGAATTTGTTTTTTTGTTTTTATTTGTCATATGTGCATATATCGACCTATCCAAGTACAAGTATGACAACTCGAGTTGTCATGAAATCGAGTTATGTAGAGCATTCGGTTCTTTGTATTTAAATCTATGACCTGTCAAAATTTCATGTCATTCTGATGAAAAATGCGGAAACAGCGTAGAAAAGTTTACTCTAGCATAATTGGAAAAATAAAATCATTTCCAAGTAAAAATATGCTTAATAGAATTGTATTACAGATCATTAAAATCCATTTTTAAATAAAGTAATCTAAATTGACAAGTAATATTTATGGTAAAACAAAATATATCTCTATTTACCTACATCCTCATTTGTCATATTTTATCTCTAAATGCTTCTTTTATTTTTCTATGAATTCCTCATTTAGTATTTTTTATTGTTGAAAATATTTTACAAATTTTAAATGACAGCTCTTTTTAGTATATTTTAACATGGATATTTTAAAAAAAAATAATAATTGTCTTATTTTTAACTACTAGAAGTCATATTTTAACATAAACAATTTCCTACTTTTTGTATGGCATTTCCTACTTGTACTATTTTTTCGCTGATGGCAATACTAAAATTTCTAATAACATCTGTTGGTGGACTATTTTCACATGGATAAATTTAGGCGGGAAATTACAACTGTCATATTAGATTCCTGAAGTTTTTATTATTTTAAAAGTTAGTAGTGCAATCAACAAATGAAAAATAAAATACCCAATATAAAAAAAAAAAACAAAAATGGATCGAAATAATAATTATCGAGGAAAATTAATGATTGAATTAGTAAAAAGTAAGTACATACTAAGTTTCTTTTGAATATTCGAATAAAATGTTGAAATAATTTTAGAAAGAAAAGAATCTGAAATTAACAATAGAGTACTCTATTAAAATCAAGTGAAGGTAAAATTTAAAATTTTGATCATTGTTAATTTCCACTTTTTCAAAATATTATTATTTAGAATTAGGCTCATCCAGCGAACTTGATTTTTCGCCAGAACATAGCGAATATAACCCAAGTAATGAAGAAGGAAATACAAGTGATAGTGCACAGGAATCTCCTGACTTTAGCATTCTCACACCTTTACGAAAAAGGAAGTCCACATTTAAAAAAAATTCTGGGAGAAAAAGGAAAGCTGTTCCAGGAGAATGGGAAAAAAATAAATTAAAACAGGCTTTAAATTTAGGGTTGGAACACAAAATGCGAAGTGGAAAAATTAAACCTGCTCGTCAGATGAAGTCTGTTTGTTCTTGTAAACTAAAATGTTTTGAAAAATTTTCGTCGGACGAACGTCTTGCAATATTTAAAAATTTTTGGAAATTAGGTGACAAAATGATGCAATGGCAATTTATTTTAGAACACTCACAAAGTTTTGATAAAAAAACGTCTAAAATAAATCCAAAGATAAAAAGAGAAGTTGTCAGACAGTATTTTCTCAAAAAATATATTGATAGCGAATTAAAAGAGATTCAAGTCTGTCAACAAATGTTCATGAATACTGTCGACATTAATAAACAGTGGATAACAACTGCTTTTAAAAAACGTGACGCTCATATTGGGGTTCTTAAGCCCGATACTAGAGGTCGGCATGTTAGGTCCGTAAATGAAATTGTGGATAATTTAAAAGACCATGTTAGATCACATATAATGTCGTTTCCGGCTGTCGAGTCGCATTATGTAAGGAAATCGTCAACAAAGAAGTTTTTATCCCCGGATTTGAACATAGCAAAGATGTACCGCTTGTTTCAGGAAAAGTTAAAAGATGAAAATTTAGAAAATATTAACATATCGCAAAGGCAGTATCATGACATTTTTGTAAAGGAATTTAATATAGCATTTCATAAACCACGCAAAGACCAATGCAATATTTGTGAAGCCTATAAGAATCTTGTTGAAACTGAAAGAACAAATAAATCTGAAGATTATCAAAATCACTTAAGAAACAAGGATACTGCGAGGGAATTAAAAAATGTGGATAAATTAAGAAGCACAAAAAGTGGAGGTAAAATAAAAGTAGTGTGCTACGATTTCCAAAAGCAATTGGTATGTCCACAAGCAGATACAAGCATATTTTACTATAAACGAAATTTTTTATCGTATAATTTTACTTTATTTGAGTTGGGTTCTTCAGATGTAACTTGCTTTGTATGGGACGAAACGATAGCAGGCAAAGGGTCTTGTGAAGTCGCAAGTTGCCTAAATTTATATTTAAAAAAGTTAAAAGATACTGACGAAATAATATTTTACTCTGATAATTGTCCGAGCCAAAATAAAAATAAAGTTGTGTTCAGTTTCTATGTATGGTGTAGTAAAACATACAATATAAAAATAATTCATCGTTTCTTAGAACAAGGTCACACCCAAAATGAGGCTGATGGTGTTCATGCCGCAATCGAAAGAGAAAGAAAAGGTAAAAATATTTATGTACCCAATCAATGGTACATGTTGATTCAATGTGCCAGAAAAACTGGAAAACCGTATCAAATTTCAGAAGTAGTTCAACAGGATATTTTTAATTTTAAAAATTTAACCCAATGTTACTATTTGGAGAAAGATACAAATTTTGAGAAGATTGCTTGGAGTAAAATCAAAGAAGTTTTAGCTTTGCCAAATGAACCAAATAAAATATTTGTTAAATATAACTTTGATGAAGAGTATAAAACAATAAACTTAACAACTAAAAAAAGGGCTAAAAAAATAAATAATTTTACTCTTGAAAAATTATATAAATGTCCTTTATCAATTACCAAATCCAAATACAGAGATTTACAGTATTTATGCGAAAAAAATTTCATACCAAGAAATTATCACGACTTCTATAATAAACTTACATTTGTTGAAACAGTTCCTGAAATTCAAAATTCAGAATCTGAAAGCGGAGACGAATGGTAAAATTTTTAATTAATTATGTTATTTCTACCAGAGTTAAGTTTTGTTTTTTTTTAAATTGTTATTTTATTTATTTTTGTCAATGAATTACGATTTATGTGAATTTTTTACGTTCCTATTTTTTATATTACTTTATATTAATAAAAAAGAATTAAAATAAAACTATTAAAAAAATGTATTTTAAATTCTAACTAGTTAGAAATTAACAAATTTATTACGCCTTTTCAGAATATAACGTTATTTTACTAATTATCCATGTAAGTATATTTCAAATAGATATAACATAAAAAAAATTTTTTTTTTTTATAAAACAAAATATGACATCTCAATTAGTATTATTTTTTTCTTATCACAACATAGTGCAAAAGTATTACATCTCGAGATGGCATAGTGTAATTTAAAAAGACGTAGAAAAAAAGAATATGACAAGTCAAGTCTCTCGAAAACTAGCTAACACTGGCCAAAACGAATCAAACATTGACAAAATTAACAAAAAAATAATACATAATGATGCAAATCCTGCTTAAACTTCTAACGTTTAAGACTTGTAAAATTACTTCAAAATTATGACAAAACTTTTAATGGTTTTAGCGCAAAAGGAACTTTTCAGACTTGTAATACTTGTACTTGGATAGGTCGATATTCATTTGCAAGTACATAATATGTAAATTATAACAATTGATTTGTTTGCTTTTGTTTATTATTTTAATAAGAACTCACATATGCATAATATATTTGCTGAATAATAAAATTCATGTGAGTAAAAAATTTTCAACTGTGTGCGCATTATTGTTTTATATACAACTTATTTATATATTAGGAGGTCATCAAATAGCAGCGAAATAAAATGAAGAGGTGTCTACTGCGCAGGTCCTTAAATGCTTGTCAATTATAATTATAAATGACTTTTGAATTTCAATTTTTTTTCTATTATTGCTCCTAAATACTTAATTTCCTCTACTATTTCAGTTTTTTCACTATCAACATATACATGATATGATACATCCTCATTTACATTTCCAGCAATAACCATAGCTTTTGTTTTGTTAATACTAATTTTTAACTTATTCATTTTTAATCACCTGCAGAATGACTTTAAATCTTCCTCCAATAACGATTTCGTTTCTCTTATATTATTTCCACTAATAAAAGTTAAAGCGTCATCCGCGAATAGCACTATTTTCGTATGTTGCAGGCTTTTTTCAATGTCATTAATATAAATTAAAATTAATAAAGCTCCTAAAACTGAACCTTGCGACACTACTAATTTTACTTCTTTACACTTTGAAATATCATTATTTATCCTTATTATTGGTATCTATTACTGATGTATTCAAACCACTCAAGTTCAGTATTTTTTAACACCATATTTACTCAATTTCTTTCATAACATTTTTCTATCTATTTTTCTAAAATCTAAAAAAAATTATACTATTTTATTGTTATTTTCCATTAAGTTTTTCGATTTGACGATTGCCGAATTTAAATCCGTTTCAGACGAGTTGTTTTTGCAAAAACCAGATTGTTCTTTTAGTAATAATTTATTAACTTCACAATATCTATTTTGTAGTTGATTTTGAATATCTAACCTTTTTTTAATATTTTTTTTTATGGTGTAGGGCATCATATTTATCTGTCAATATTCTTCACAATTGATGAATTCTTTAATTTTTTTTTACGGTGACGAATTTTATTTGAGCTATAAATTATCGATGTATTGGATTAGAGTTCTATAGTTGTTTTTGGACATTGACAATTTTTATGTAGGCGTAACCTCTTTAGATCTTTTATACCGCCCCGTTTGACAGCTCAATTTGCAGGTTTTTGGTGACTTTTATTATTATTTTAATTTCAGAATTAAACGATGTGTATACTCGCAAACCTTTATGCAATGGAAAATTATGGCGTCGGTTTTCTTGCAAGCCGAATCTGCATCTATTTGTATTGTTGTCCTAGTTGTTGAATAAATTCGGGTTCAAAATTACAAGTTATTTTTTATACCAACGTTTAAAACTAGTACAACATAATGTTATTTTATCATCAACACATCGCCAACATAATGCAATGATCAGTTAGTGGCTGACTCTGTACAAAATATTTCTTACAGTGACTAGTAAAAAAGTTATATCATATTATATAATGGATTTGTTTCTTCATATTATGCAATCGGTCTGCAGGAAATTTCTTTTAGTGTGCCGACAAAAGTACCGACTTTGATTGTATGACATAAACAAAAATCAAGTGCCAAATTTAAATATAATATCCGAGGGTATAGAAAATTAATATAGGAACATGGACACAACCTCTCCTTTCTATACCAATCATGGCTTACTTGTGTTTCAAGCCAACCTTTTAGCCTTATTTTGAAAAATCCTGTTAAACTATAAACCTGATATGCTATTCCTATTTATATTTATTTGTATACTATATAACATGTACATTTAATATCGATTTATTATTTTCGCTTTTGATTGTCCAAAAATTGTTTTTAAAGCAGCCACAAACAAAAAATCTAATTAGTTGCAATTTTCAATGGTGATTATTTTTGATAGTAGGTACACTTATGGCAATATAAAGTAAATGAAAAAAGCTATTCCAATTTCTTTTTTTCAAATTCAATTCAAAACTTATCAAATTAACAGGAACACAAAAGGAAACCTGTAAACTTATTTTTTTTTTTTGTAACATATTGATTAAATCAAATTTGCAAAATAAACAAAAAACCTTGAAATCTCGAAAACAATTTCTTTTACTCAAGTGTATTAAGTTATTTTTTTTTTTTTTTTGAAATAAAGAAAATAAAAGTTGAATATAGATTCCATAGTCTTGTTATAACCAGAAGTTCAATTCTCAATTGAATTATTGAAACATAAAGTTTTGTTTAGTTTTTAAAAATATAACAACAAAGCCAAAAAAAAAAAGGACTTCAGAAAAGCAAACCGTTAAAGTAAAAATATACCGTTATAATATGATCAATTTGAAATTGAAGTGTGTTATTAATTTATTTTTGCATTTATAACATCTAAAGATAAGGATAAGTGAATATATGATATAAAACAGTATGGGGATCGGTAAAAAAAGCTTAGTATTATAAAAAAGAATTCATATTCAGAAGTCAGTCTTATAAGACACTGTTTTGTGAATGTAAATGCTGTAAATTGACAAACCAATATTTAAAATTGTTAGTTATAACAATTACAGTATTTAGAATTGTACCGGAGGAATTGTAAAGGAGGAAAATCTAGATCCGAAAGATTAAAGATTTTAGACTTTTAACCAAAAAATGCAGTGAAATGAAGATATTTTTGATATAGCTAAGAATACTGCCAAATGTTTGAGTTTTCTTTCATGATGTAAAGGCTTCTCTCCCCAAGAAATCTATCCAATATCTACAAAGCTTATATGTGGCCAAATATGGAATATAATTCTCACATTTAAACTGGCACACTTCAAACTTTAATAGGATGCCTTGACAAATTCATGCCTATAACCCCATCGTTTAAGAACTTCTAAAATATGGAACAAGCTTCCATTTCATGCCATCTCCCCTCCGATATATAGTTCGTCTCCAACTTTTCTACGTCTCGTGTCCAAATTATCCCTTATCCCACATCCTATTTTCTCACTAATCCATCACACCTTACTCGAACCTATAATTATTTTGTATAAAGGTTATATTGTTTACTAGAGTTTGGGTACAGTGTTAAAAAAAAAAAACAAAATTAAAAGCATGTGAGTTTGTTATATATTTTTTCATGCGTAGGTCTCACATGTTTTTCGTGTAGAATATTTTGTAAAACAGTCTTGTGTAACACAGTATCTTTCATACAGAATGTCGTTGTGCAATATTTCGTACCCAATCCACTGATAACGACCACAAAACGAGTAAAAAAACGATTATAATCACACGAAACAAAAATGAAAAGAAAGTTAAGTAAAAAGAAAACATAATCAATTGCGGGTGCTACAACGTGATAGTATAGCGAAGGCGTTAATATGTTGATAATAAAACTTTAGCTTAACGCAACAGAAGGAAGAAGAGAAATACAATTTTGAACTACTGACTACGCCTGACACGTAACCAATTATTTTGAATTGAAAGTGAATTTTCTGAATTGCAAATGGCTAGCAATTTATTATCAATCAGATTAAATCGTATAACAAAAAATGTGGGGAACACAAAAACGCTACATTCCAAAAATAGTGACTCGTGAATAGAAAATAATTATAGAAAATGATCGAACAACGTCAACCTTAAAGCCACACGTTGGGCGAAATTATTTTGACCAACTGAAGAAGTTGAACAAAACAATGAGTTGAAATCAACAATGATTTCGCAAGCTATGTAGTAGGGAAACTTATGTACTAAATAATAGCACTACATAATTCTGACAGGAACTCAAAACTGTGTGTATTTTTTTTTTAATTCAAAATGTGTAATTTAAGATTAAAAACATACATATTTGGAAAAAAGATGTCTAGTAAATGTGACTCGATCCATTGCATCAATTTAGATCTTCAAACAGATAAACTTAAATGTAACGGTACCACCAATATTATCTCAGATTATTTTCAAGATTATTTTACATGTGTTCTTTCCGTCATCGAAATTAACAAACAGCTTGAGAGATAAAAAAAGATCAGATTTTACATAAATCTACCTAGTCTTTAAAAGAAACACCGACACTAATGCCAAAGAATAGATAAAAGTGAATTTCACTGCCAAAAAATAGATAAAAGTGAATTTCAAAAGTGAATCAAACCCAGCCCAGTATCCAAGAAAATTCAAAATCCCTGAAATCAATTCTACCGTCCGTAATCGTCCGTAACCAATTCTACCGCCCTTGAACTTTTATAAATTATAAATAGTAATGGATGTCAATTTTGCAGAAAAAATTAAATTATCGATATTTCTCGGAAGTTAAACCAATTTCGGATTGCCTATACCGCCTATAACAGCCAAAAACAATAAATAAGTCACAAACAATTAAGTGCTAATTGGTTTTTCGGAGGCAACTGGAATGGCTTCACTTCTACTTACTTACCTACAAGACATAAACCAAAACCAAGTATCAAATTTAAATTGAATATCGAAGGCTCTGCATAAATTATTTAAAATCAAAAATAAAATATAAGCTTCAGTCGTTATAATAATGTTTAAGTTGAATTTTTATAACTTTGCTGAAATTCATCATCATCATCATTGTCTTGCAACCCGATCTGTGAGGCATAGGGCGGAGATTGGCTGAAATTAACCAGCTTAAGTCATTAAGTTCGAGAGAAAAGTGTAAGTTCGAAAAACATACCCTATCACAGCTGTGATATTAATATTTCACAAAATCTATAGGTTTAAATTCAAAATAAATTTTATAATTTACTGAACATTCCTTCTAATGTATACATTTATATGTACATAATATTTTCATCATTATATTATACAAACAACTACTAGGAAAAAAAAGTTTTTGAAATATTGGAAATATTGATTGAAAGAGATTTTCAAATGTAAATTTTGTGAAATTAGGAAATTCAATACAATTTCAAAAGAAAATTTACAAAAAATTCAATCGTATTCAAAACTCTGTACCAGTTGTTGTTTTTTCTTGACAAGGAAATCAAGGAAATTACAAAACAAAATAGTTTTTGACTATTTCAGGTGAAACTTTTAAATCAATAAATTTGATTTGGCAATTGATTATGAGAAATAAAGCTGCACTTCCAAATCATATCAACTGAACAATCAAAATGTTTTGTATTGTTGTTGTATTGATTTCTGCATTTGTCAGTTCTTCAGTTCAATTTTAAAAATCATTATCAAGAATATCAATCAATTATCGTTATTAATATAATCAATTATATTATGAATATAAATAATTATCAAGAAAAATAAGAATCGGAATTATCTATTTTTCCTTATTTTATTGTTTTAAGGCGATATTAACATACCTGTTCGTGCACTAGATTATCCCAAGTTACGATAAAGTAAAAAAAAAATTTTCGAATACTTGTAATTTTTATTTTTCGGCTCATTTAAACAGCAAACAGTTTACTTTAAGAATTTATTTCAATTTATATCAGTTTAACAAACCCACTTCTGACTAAATCTCGTATGTTGATGTTTCAAGAGTAAGACTAGAAATTTCTTTTAGTTCTCATTTTTGAGTTGAGTTGCAAAAATGTTGCAAACATGTTGACGTTAGCGAATCCCTTGAATACTTCTTTTACAATAAGTTGAGTCATAATCCAGAGTCTAGGTAAAGCCTGTGATATCATAGCGATTAAAGTTAGAGTTCTAATTTGGATTGTAGCTGCAATGATGTAAACAACATACAAGCCCAGGACGATATCATCACGATTAATGTTAGAGTTTTCATTTAACTTCTAACAAAATAGAATTTCCGAAAAACTTTTACATGCTTCTTTTTCCTGGTATATCCAGTTTTTTCCTTATTTTTTTATTTTTTATTAATGGGGCGTTCTATGTAACCAGTCCTAGTTAGTATCAAAGTCCGGACAAAACTAATGTTTTTTTTCTGCTTTTCCATCTTCTTGTAAGTAACTTAACTGGAATACCTTGTCGTACATTAAGTATGGTACCGAAAGTTTTGCTATATAAAGTGGAGGAACTTATTTTTGTGTACTTAAAAAAATTTTATGAAAAAATTAATTATTTTATGGATTCATGTAAAAAAATTCGAAATTTGAGTGATACTTGAACTGAAAACCTTTTATTGAGTAGGCAGGTGTCGTAACGACCACCGTCATGTGGATTGGGATTGGCTTATAATGAATAATATGCATTACTGCGAAAAATGTCAGTACCCACGTAACATTTCATTGTCATATAAACAAAATTAGTGCTATAATGCTCCTATATGACTTCCGATAAGCACTAAAGGTGTTATAATGATGTTTTTATGGGAATAATGTTATTAATAATGTTATACGAATGTTCTTATAGCGATGGGAGAAGTTGTTATAATGGGATTTTCAGCTAGTGCTACAGCAACATTGCTATAAGTCTAAAAGTGAATAATCCTACAACAAGCCTTAAAGTGTTGTTATAAAAATAGAATAATTATTGAAATAGCAGTAGTAGTGTTGTTATGCTACTGTATTTTTATGATGTTATTAATAAACTTACTGTAACTTTTGAATTGTCAAGTTCATTATTTTCTACAAACGGGGTAAAAAAATATTTTTTTCTTGTTAAATAAACAAAAAGCTTGATTTTGTGTTTTACTTAAAAGAATAATTATTTAAATATCAAATTTCAATGTAGAAAGATGCAATTTAAAAAGATATTTTCTTTTATTTATTATTATAATAAACGTAAATGATTTTCCTATTTGTCAGCCAAGTTTTGCCTTTTGGTCACAATAATTATAAATATTAAACCAATTATTCTTACCGGGAAATATATTATTTATTAGTAAGACAGTTTTTATATTATATATAATTTACATACAAATATAAATATTAATTAATATCTATCTCCCTTTCTCAAGAAAAAAATATAAACTCCATAAAATTATTATTTTGAAATCAAAAATAATACCTTTCTCACGCTCGCTAAACAAAAATTTTTTCACAAGAATTTCATTTCAAAATAAAAACATATTATATGTATACTAATCCAATAACAATATTACAGCAGTTGTTCCGGGGCCTTATAGGATTCTCCTTGTTAGTGCTATAACGTATTTATAACATTTCGCAACAATTGCGGAACACTGAAATTAACACTAACACTTCTGTAAGAGTGTTTATATTATGTAATAGTCTTATAAAAGTGAGCAAGAGTCTTGTAGCAATAAAATTATTACGTAGATAGACAACCATTATCACAGATTTTCTAGTAAATATGTATGTTATCAACTGTACTGCTCAAAATTTACGCTCTCCTGATAATAACATTGAAATCACTTAACCAAAAATTCCCATAATTTGGCAAGCAAATTGTATACGATTTACCTAACATGTTATTTAAATATTTTTGTCTGTTTCTGCCTTCTTAGACCTTACTTTGTTTTAGTAATAACACCGATTAGGTTTATGTTCTCGTAATGATGGATAAATCTTTATGAAAATGTCAATTTGCTAGTTCACACTTCACAGAAAATATTGAATGTTTCTAGCTTTATTGTAATTCCGAATCTTATTCTGTAACGTTTTGCATGTCATTTGCAATTTTGTAAAACACTATTTTTGTACAATATTGTTCCATTATTTCATATTAAAATTCTAAAATAATTATTTGGAAGCTAAACGAAATCTCGTCTTTTAAAACTCGCTTTTTCAAAGCCTCGTTTTTCAAAATATTGTTTTTATCCTACAATATTTCCCTAATTATTTTTATGCGTAGTCACTGTTGTGTACGAATATTTATATTAGATACGATTTTGGGGTATCTGGTTTTTGCAATATTTTTATATACTTTAAAAAAAGCAACATTTTGAAAAACTATATTTCGAACACGACCATAAAATTTTAAAAAATGGAAAAAGCATCAAAACTCAACCATTACAATATCACCCCAACACAAACAGTTACTTTTTAAACTATTTAATGCACAAAATTTACTTCGAAAAGCTTAGATTCAAAATTTTCCTAGCAAAAAATTGCATAAAAAATAAAATAAAAATTTATAAATAGTAACTGTAATAAAACTAAGTCTTTTCTTCTTTTTTTATATCTCATGTTACTAAATTTCAAATGGATATCTTTTAACACTTTAAATAAAATACAAATTCGGTATAAAATAGTCAATAGCGAATGTATAAAATTGGTATTGTAAAATTTTTATAGTTTTTTTTTATTATTACTATACACAAACAACTTTGTTTATTCATTTATTGTTTTTTTTTCTGTAATATTGCATAATAAATTTAATAAAAGCTTACCTTTTGCTGTTGGTATAAGTTTACTTAGATAAGCAATTGGTGACATCAAAAATAAACTTCCAATCCATATCAGTGCAATAAGTTTATATGCATGTTTTAATGTTTGCCATGTCCTTGAACGCAATGGATGACATATTGCATAATAACGTTCACATGAGATTGCAACTAATGTCCAAGCTGATACTGATACCGAACATGCTGAATGTGTTGAATATGAAATAAAGAAAATATGAAAAAAATAGTAAGGAAAAATAAGTTAGTAAAAAAAAAGGATTTATTGTTAGTGCTTAGTTACTGATAATAAGAAAAACACTAATAAAATAATTTAAACTGTTATAATATTATATTATATGTATATATGTGTGTGTGTGTGTATATAGTATATTGTAGAATAGTAATGACAATTGTTTACGTACGATAGTTAGTGAGAATAAACGAGTCACATATGGGTGAAGAAACGATAATGATAATATTAGATTTATTTTATGTTGTATCAGTATTGCCAATTCTGCCATATAAATGGCTGTTAGCAATATGAAAGCATTCATTTTTTAATTTTATAATTTTATATTTTTACTAATGCTCGTATATTTCCATATTTTTTTTTTAACTTTTGACATTGTCAATCTCTTTTTTATATCGTTCGAGATAGATTCAATATCATTGTATTCAACGTAATTATAATTTTGTATTGTTCGATAACCAACAATCAATTAAATTTTCTGTTCATCATTAGGTCATTAGGTTCCACAAAATTGTACAAAAAAGGTGTTTTACAAAATTTCCTCACGATTATCATTCGTTTTGTTTTGTTTGTATTTAATTTATTACCCAGTGCTCGTTTTTGTATTTTTATGCTTGGTTATAAATTCTATTATTATAAATACACAATTACGGGCTGTGACAACCGATATACTACATAACACAAGGCCGCTGATATTATGTAATATTTTTTCTAAATAACTATAAGTTATAGGATACTAATAAAAGCCTTTCTTCATGCATTTAACATTTTATTCAAACAAATTTAATATTTTTTTCTTATATTAAATCACCAAGCATATTGTTAAATAACAATTAAATTGTGTAATAGCAGTACGGGTGTTCATCATATAGGCTTACATAGAAAAAAAAAGAGATGAAAAAAATGGATTTGTCTCCTAAATTTCATAAAAATTTTCATTCACATATGATGCATGAAATTATTTATTAATATACGTCTGGCAACAATATCATGCAGTTCAATTATAGCTAGAAGGTATATAAATTATTTTCCTCAACCAAAGATAATAATATAGAAAAAAAAATTAATTTTAAATCGAATTTAATTTAATTTATTTGAATTCAACGAACCATAGAAACTAAACGAAAGCGTGTTATTATAAATATGGTTATTTTTTTTTTTTTTTGCATCTAAAAATCTCATTTTGAGTAAAGAATTTAATTTTAATCACAGTTGAAACTAATTGAATTCCCTAAATCATTTCTATACATTTAACTTTTTCTATATAAGTACTTAATGGACGTAGGTAAGGTACATAAAGATAATAAGGCTCATATACCCAGTAGAATATAAATTTATAGGCAACATAACAGCCACACAAATCCTCTACATTTAATATCCTTAGTAATATTTTGAAATATTGAATCGGGAACAGTGTATTCTATGGATACATAAGAATAATAAATTATCCTATATCAAATAGGTTTCTGTTAGTTATTTCAATCAACGAATTTTAAGTGGATACACGCACTACAAGAGAAGAAAAATTAACAAACATGTGGCCATAAATCTATAACATTTGATAATACAGAAAAATATTTAGATCTGAATTTGGAGATTTATTCTTTTTTGTGTCTCCACCATAAGCAGGAGAGTAGTCCCAATATTTGGAAATTAAATGAAGTTGAATTGAAAAATTAATTAATAAAACTCATTGTACCTATATTATATTAGAGACTGAACGAAGCTCGTAAATAAAAAAAAAAATGATTGCGATTGAATTTACGCTATGATTACTACACTTATATCCGACATAATATATGTAATCACAATCATTATATTTAATTTGGTAAACACTCGACCTACTTAAATTGTTCTTTGTAACAATTTTATTATTAACTCTGTCGTTCGGAAGCTGGATATACCTGTAAATATATTTTAGAAAAAGTTTTCAAACCAGATTTAAGGAACATTTAAGACCTGCGTTTAATGGAAAATACGATTCAAACGTAGCGAAACACATCTTAGACAACAATCATGATTGCACAATAAATATTTTGAAAATTTTACATTTTGCTGACGAAATAATCATCAGGAAAATCTGATGAACGACCAGGAAAGTTTAATATAACCTAATTAAGACAAGATAAATAATAAAATCTAACCTAGTTATGATTCAAAATCTTTTAAGATTTATTAAGCCCTTTTAACTGTAATAAATAAATAATATTATGTAAAAATTCATTCTTCTAATTCGATCGATTATTAACACTGGGTGCCGCAGAAAGTATAAAGCACATACCTTTCAACCGAATGGTCACAGGATCGATTCTCAACGAAGGCAAAAACAAAATGCTTTATGGAATTTTCGACTTGGTCCAGTACCCTTTGTCATTGGTTTAATAATAAAATGTCTTTAATTTTTTTTCTTTTTTTTTTTTAATATAAACTTTTATTATTTGCCTTTGAGATAAACTTAAAACTATCTTAGCCTAGAAAAAGTTTAAGAAAAACGGCTTTACTATAACTAATTACTATTAACATTTAAACTTATTTTAAATTTTTATGTTAATTTTATTTTCTTACTACTTATTTTGTTTCGCTCGTAATTATTACTGTATGTTAACATGTTTATTTTTATATTATATATTGTAAAAATAAGGCTTAAAAATCAATATTAAATCTTTTTTTTGTTAAATAAAACCCTAGACTAAATTAACCTAACTTAACCTAATTATTAAGCCTACTTAATCTAACTTAACCTAAATTGTTAAACCTAATATGTATTTAGTACCTAATTCTGGTTGAATGTGTTTTCTAACCACCAATATTCTCTTTTCATTTTTGTGTCTCTATCTGGTATAGACATGTTGTATTTTAAGTTATCTCCATTTATGTGGCCCGGATTGTAATCAATGATCTTACATGTTGCCCGTCTACTATAGTGATATAGTATAGGGACATGATTGTGGTCTTGAATATAACCATTTTGATCAAGGAATATAAAATGCTCGGGTGCAATAAAACCCGTGAGCATTGTTTTTTTTATGTACTCCGCATTGTGGTAAAATATATGTGATATTAAACCATTTTCTGGAGTGTTTAGTGCTCTATCATAATGTTTTCGAATCAATTTTATTGGAAAATTGTCGATTCTGATTATGTTTGCTTCCTTATACAAATATTTATTGGAGTAATAATATTTGTAATCGGACTCGGGCTTTCTTGATATATTAGTACAAACTCTTATGCATTCAAAATGTCTTTAATTTTCATTAAAAATAGATTGCAACAATATTTGCATACATTCAGGGGCAAAACTATAAAAATAGAATGAAGCCAATTTAAAGTTAAAATTACTGTAGAAAATATAAATTTTGGAACTACATATGGTATATATTTTAAATGAGTTTATCTTTAAAGGCTCACGGAAATATCTAAAATATAGTATTTAATCCAATTCAAAATACTTTAAAATTTGTGCAAGAAATGTTGTACATTTAAATTGAGAACAGAATTAAAAAAAAAAAACCACTAAACTAAATTCACTGATTCTGTAGCTAAATTAAAGCAATTAATTTAATTATAGCACTCTATTTACCAATTAGGTATTTTTCCCATTTTATGATCTCCCCTAAAAACTCTTTTTTTTTTCTTCAATTTCCATTTCAATGAATTTATCTTATTTTTCGGGTTTTTTAAAAAAAATAGTATTTTATCACTTTTTATGAATATCCTTAACATATCCTTTCATAATTTTTTAACAGAAATTAATTAAATTTGAAATTGAAAACAACCTCAAATTGGAAATATTTCTGAAAGAATAAAAAATGTTTTAAAACATTATTTTTTTTTTATTATATTAAGATAACTTTGTTTTAATTATGAATGTTCTACAACCTTGCCAGGTTTTTCACAGAATTTACCAGGGTCCATTACCTAGCTTTGTTTCATATAATAATATAGAAGTATGTAATTATTTTACTTAACTGGAAGTATTGTTGCTAACTGGATAATATACGGCGAGCTATGATAAAAACGTTTAATAAATACGTACGTATGGGCTGGAATAGGAACGAAGACGGAAGAAAAAAATATGATGTAAATTTAATGATAATAATAAGTATGAGCAAATTAATGTTAAAAATAAAATCGCATTTATGGTAATTCATATTAAAATTACTCAATTTAAAATTAAGTAAGCCATGTTTAATTTAAGTTAATACCATGAACCATATGTCTAGAAGACTACATCGTCTTAACCCTTTTATATGAGTTTTTAAAGCCTTCCTGATTAGAAATTATCGGTGTTCAAAATGTTGTGTTACTTAAGTATACTGAAATTCAGTTGGATTTGTAGAAGAAGAAGTAATCGTAATTAGCGTAAAAATTATCAATTACAGAAAACTTTATTATTTCAGAGATGTAGTTCGTCATTTATAGAAATATGAACTAATTGAAATTATTCTCGAACACCCAAATTAAAAGAAACTGAGACCGCGGAAGAAGAATGATATCGATGGTTGAAAAAATTACGTCAGCGGTTCAATAAAACCACCAAATCAGACAGAATTTATCAATTAGTTTATTTAAGGACAAATAATTAATTTAATTCAATAAAAAATTTAATTCAAAATAGCCAATCTTTATGGAAAAAGGGACAAAGTACAAAAAGCAACACAATTTGCTTCCAATTATTATAATTTTGTTCGCTTTCCCAGTCACACTATCTACCTCTGATACATTTCCTTATTCAACTGGTTTAGTATAACTGATTAAACCCCTCTCAGTTTTCATTTTATTTACTTGTATTTCCCATAGTCCCATTATTTTGGGTTTGTTTTTTGTAGCAATTGCAGAACCCAATTATACGGTCATAATTTATATGTTATCATTATACCCATCACACTTTCGTTCAATAGACGAAATATTGATAGAAAATAACGTTATTTTGAATATCCATCTGGATGTACCAGATCATATGACATAAGGGATTTCTAAATCAGGTCAAGAACTAATAAAAGGGGTAGTGTCATAAAGTACACTGGTAAAAAAAATCTTTTGGTATGAAGTTGCCAAAAATATCTACTATTTGGTTGGTGGTATTAAGTGTTTACTCTTATTATCAATTTTCTTAACGAAATTAAATACTGCTGTCGATACAAATAAACTACGGTAGCAACAAATATTTTTACGGTTACACCATCAGTCACACGCTGGGTAGCGCAGTAGGTAGAGTGTATGACTTTCAATTGAAAGGTTCCAGGTTCGATTTCCGATGAAGAAAAAAGAAAAAAAATGCTTTATGGGTTTTTCGATCTGGTCCAGTACCCTTTGTCATTCGGATAAAATAAATGACAAAAAATAATTGAGAGTATAATCTGGTAACAAATTATATAAAATGGAGCTATTTTATTTAAGAAGGCTTAGATCCTGATAGTAGCAGTAGTTTTCCACATTTAATAAATTGGAAGCCAGCGAATTAATAAATAAATGCTCGAAATATTGTAGATATTGCAGTATAAAATTGCAGGACCGTACTTAATTAAGTACGAAAAGTTGATTCTACTTACGTTACTGTTAAGAACATAAAAAAAAAACATTAAGTGTGAAATTTTTGATTCAGCCAAATGATTATTGTTCTATGTATTATAAAACTGCATCCGATGAAGTAAACTAATGCGATCATTACATTTAGTGCAAAATCTATGGTAAAAAATATTCGATACATACCAATACGAATGGTTTTATGAAGGTGAAATTTCAGCATGGTTTTATGAAAGGAAGATCAACAGTAACAAATTTAGTTTAATCATGTTCCATGTTTCTTAAATCGATGGAAGCTGGTTTCCAGACTGATGTCGTTTATAATGATTTAAGTAAGGCATTTGATCTCCTTCCTCAGCGTTATTTTACTAAAAGTTCACAAAGTAGGATTCCCAACATTCCTATTAAAATGGATAGAATCTTACCTATCGAATAGGTCCTACAATATTCTCTTTAGACATGCGATTTTCAGTATGTTCCATGCTGATTCTGGTGTCCCGCAAGGCTGTCATCTGGGTCCATTAATTTTCATCATTTTCGTCAACGATTAACCCTCGTTAATCAAAAACAGCAGTGTTATAATTTATGATATGAAAATATTTAATGAAGTTGTCACATCAAATAACACAGTTTTGCTTCAAAAGGACTTGAATTTTTTTTTTTTTTTTTATTAAACTTTATTTTACCCATTGTACAATCTTATAATTACTTAGCCTAGATAAAGTTTACAAAAAACAGCTTTTGTGATAATATTATTAACATGTAAAGTAATAGTTTGCTTTTTATGTTAATTTATGTTATATAATTATTCTTATTATTATTCTTATTATTTAGTTTTAATTTACTTAAGTTCTTATATAAATCTGTTGGAAAAAACCTGGGATGTAAAAACCAATATATTCTCGTATTATTTAAGATAAAACTTAACCTAACTAATCCTACTAACCTAACTAAACCTAACTAAAACTGCTTAAACCTAGTTAAAACGATAAAAAAAATATGTATTTGTAGTACTTTGTGCTAATTATACGTGTTTTCCAACCACCAATAGTCTCTTTTTATAAATTTATCTTTGTTCGGTATAGACATGTCATATCTCAAATTTCCTCCATTAATGTTGCCCGGGTTATACTCTATAGTTTTACATGTGGCCCGTCTACTATAGTGATATAGTGTAGGGACATGATTTTGGTTCTGAACATAACCATTTTTATCCAAAAAGATAAAGTGCTCAGGGGCTATAAAGCCTGTGAGCATTGTCTTTTTAATGTACTCCTCGTTGTGGTAGAATATATGCGATATTAAACCATTTTCTGGAGTTTTTTGTGCTCTGTCATAATGTTTTCGAATCAATTTTATTAGAAAATTGTCGATTCTAATTATGTTTGCTTCCTTGTACAAGTATTTATTGGAATAGTAATGCTTGTAGTCAGAATTAGGCTTTCTATAAATATTAGTACATACTCTTATACACTTTCTTTCAAATTTTCGAAGTGTTTCCATTAAGCTTGCACTGACGTTGTACCATATGGGTACACCATATGCAAGTGTTGGCCTTATTAATGTCTGATAACATATTATTTTTACTCTAGTGCTTACGTTTTTGTTGTAAAATAGTTTTTTTTGCCATCATGAAGGACTTATTGCCTTTAGATATAGTGTATTTTATATGCTCGGAATAATTCAGATTACGGTGAAGAAAAATTCCGAGATATTTTACAACTTTTTTGTTTGCCAGCGGTGAGTTATTTGGAGATTTTATAGAAAAAGATTTCCAATTTTTTTTTATGTCTGAACTTGTTTTGTCCACCGTGTTACGGAATAGCACGGTTTCGCATTTTTTAAATTTTACTTTTAATATCCATATCTTGCAGTAGACCAAAATAGTATTAAACATTTTTTGAACTTTGTATTGTATATTACTAACTTTGCTATCCGCAGAATAAACTATTATATCGTCCGCAAAGGCTAATGCAAAATTATTACCTTTTACTCTATCTAATAAGTGGAGCAGATCTGTTATATAGATTGAAAAAAGGATTGGTGCGTTAACAATTCCTTGCTGTAAACCGTTTTCGATAGGGAATACGTTATCCGATGAATTTTGTTGATAGTAGATTTGAAATTTATTTCCATATACCATGCTTTGAATAAGCGCAATTAAATGTAATCAGAATTCATATTTTATTAGCTTAAATATTAAGCCGTCCAACCATACCGAGTTGAAAGCCTTTTCCAAATCGACCAAACAGGCACCTACGCCATATTTTTTATTTATGAACCAGCAGATATCTGATGTTAGTTTGGTTATTGTATGAATGGTTCCGTGCTTGTGCCTGAACCCAAACTGATATTCGGTTATAATATTTTTTGACTCTAGGAAATTTGAAATTTTGTCGTTAATGAGTGTTTCGAATACTTTACTGATGTTAGGCATTAGACTTATTGGCCTGTAATTGCTAGGATCAGTTGGATCTTTGCCTGGTTTTTTTAGCAATATAGTTTTCGACCTTTTCCATATTTTCGGAAAATACGAATTATTAATTGCGTTGTTGAATAAAATAACATATTTTGAAATTATTAAACTACTTAAATTTTTTAGGACTACATTAGGTATATTATCGACACCAGAAGAAGTTTTATTTTTTAAAGTATTAAATTTCAGCGAAAGCTCTTCTTGGTTCGTGTACTGGCTGTTTTCCCCTCTTGGTTGTGATGCTTTATTTGTGTGGGAGAAATTGCAGAGAGCAATGTTATTTCTTTGTTTTTGTTCGATATTTAATTTGAATTGACTAACTGTATTTCTAATGTTGGTGTGGAATCTATTGTTTATTGGTATATGTATTTTATGAGATTTTTCTAGATAAGATCCTAATACATTGTGAATTTGTGTTTGGTCTAAAAGGACTTTAATATCTTCATGAAATGGTGCATAGTTAACAATTTAAAACTAAACATCGACAAATGTAATGTCATCTCTTTTACTCTTCGCTTAACACCAATTGTTGCTAACTACACCTTCAGTGTAAAAGAGTACACCACTTTAAGGACATGGGAGTAAAGTTTGACGAGAAACTGTCTTTCAATGAACACATCAACGCAATTATTAATAAAGCTAATTCTATGTTGGGTTTTATTAAGAGATGGGCTAGGGAATTTGACGATCCATATGATACCAGATCACTAGTTCGTCCCAATTTTGAGTATGCTAGTCAAGTGTGGTCATCACACTATAATATTCATATTGATAGAATTGAGGCAATTCAGAAATTTTTTTTGAGGTATGCGTTACGTAGACTGCCATGACCTTCTTATTCTACCCCCTTATAAAAATCGCCTAAAGTTACTTAACTTAATCTCAGACATTTTCTTCATACTACAAATTATGAAGGAAGAAATCTATTCACAGTACATTAAAATTATGATGAATGCCCATGTCAATACTAGTACACGGCTTCGCTCAGAGAACATTTTTAATGCCCTTTATCATCGAACAAATTACGGGAAATATGAACCCATTAATAGGATGTTTATGTTATGCAATAAATATAAGACCTACATTGATCTTTCATTAAGTGGAAGTCAAATTAAAAATATTTATTGCTACAATTCTCTTGGAATTGAATTTTTGAGTTCGAGCTTTAATAGAACAGATCATTTTTTTATCACCACACTTAATAACTTTTTGTTAATACGTAGTTCTAGTTTTCCCATTTCCTTCTATTTTTCTTTTAAATTGTAGAGTATTTAAGTTTAGAATAATTTTATTAAATATTACTTTAATTTTTTTTTTTTTTTTTTTTATTTTTTTTTTTTTTTAGACCTAATTGTAATCTGTTTGATCTAAACAAGAAATAAATAAATAGATACCGCTATACTGTGGTACAGAACTATTTTGTTACTGTCAATGTGATCGACACAGAGTGGTAAATGAATTAGTTTATAATAATTATTCGATTGTCATAAATAACTAATCAATTATCGTTATTTAAATAAAGAGGTTGTTGTAACTTTTATTGAAAGAAGTTATGACAACCAAATCATTCGGGTGGATAATTAATTCAACCGCACCACCGAATTTCGTCTTTAAGCGTGGTAAATAATGAAAAGAGATTTGCTTATCAACAATAATTTAAATAATAATGTCTCAGTGTTAAAATAATATTGCTTATATCTTTCCATATAATTGCCACTGATATTCGTATTCGTAAGCTAAATAAGTTACATCAGTAATAGCAATTTAAAATACGCATAGGTCATAGTTCAATTAAAAATAAATTTTCAATTTAAATTAAATCAAATATTTATATTTATCATTTAATTTACATCTGCAATAATTGTTTTCGTTGAAATTCACAATTAAATAAATCCAGCTGATAACTACAAGATAGCAACATTAAACTACAAATTATAAATAAAGAGAAATTAATTAAAAACTATGTAAATGAATGGCAATGTAACAAAATCTACTTTAATTACACCCAACTTTTATTTCTATTAGCATATTTCATTATGCATTACTTGTGCAGTCAATTATTACAACATGATAGTAATTTAAAGTTTTTAAATTAACTTAAATAAAATTAATTGGAACGTAAATGAAATACAAATAACACGTGAAGTGGGATGCCAAAGTAAATGGAAAAATTTCAAATTCTAATAGGTAGTAAAATACAAATAATAGGAAAAATTTCACAATCAATATTATTTCTTCGTTTACTTTCAATAATTAAAAGTTATGTAAAAACTAGGTAGATAAAAACTTTTTAATTTATACATAAGATATTTTACTTGAATTGTATAAAATGTTTAGATACATATGTTTATATGTTAGATAAATTCAAAAGTAAATAAATTTATTTTAATTTACTTCTAAATTTTATCTAAATTTTCCATTCCTACATAATATCAATCTAATAATTTATGATCTTAATGATAATCAAATATTTATATTAGAAATTTACACTATATTAATTGCAAAAAACATTTATAAAATTAAAATAATTAATGTACTCTAAATAATATCTTAAAATTATGCAAAATTTTATAATTAATTTCAAAATGGCGTATTTGTGAATATAAAGAAAAAAATTGTATATTATTTAATTTTTTTTTTTATTTTAAATTATTTATTTAAAAACCTTTTATCTAAATTTCAAAACATGCAAATTTTGTAAAGTAGACAAGGATTATTAATAATATACAAAAATATATCATTTTGATAATTGAAAAATTTTCCATAGACTGCATATACGATAAAGATTAAAAATAAATTGAAATTTATTGTGTCAAAAGTTGTTGTCGAAGCTATAATATTTTATTTAATGCGACATTCAAATTTTATTTTTTAAACCTGAATACAGTGTGATTTCAAGAATTATATAAATTTGATGAAATTATTATGAAAATAAATCAATTTTAAATAAAAACGGTTTCCACAGGGCATGATGGCATTTCGACGAAACTAATTAAAGTATTTATAGACAGGTTGGCACCGATCTTGAAAAAAGAACCGGTGAGGTCCATTGTGATACCACGGGAACTTTCCTCGCGTAATACCATACTCGTTGAACCAATTTGAGCTTTTAACAAAGCCGCGGAGGTTTCTAATACCAGTGCTTTCAAGATCACCCAGCGAGTCCAGAAAGAAGGCTCCTAAATGGGTTTTCCTTTTATGGTAGAGACCAGGGCAGAAACAGAGTAGATGTTGGACGGTTTCATCTTACTCCACCTCTCTACAAGTTCTGCAGAAGTCTTTTGAGGGAGTTCCAGTCTTCTGGCATGTTTACCAATCAGACAATGGCCCGTAATGACCCCATACCATAGTGCTAATGTCACATCTTTTCATGGTTAGTAGGTTAAAGGATCGCTTCAGATTCAACATAGGCCAGATTTGCTTGGTGATGTTGCAGTCTGGTCTAGTTGACCATCTGAAGTTTGAAGCTTTTATTGCATCATTTCGAAGCAATAAATTACAGGTGGCAAGAGGTGCACCCAGATTGCTCCTTTCCGGAAGGAGTTCTAATATAGTACCCTCTCTAGAAAGTAAATCTGCCATGCAGTTACCCAGAATATCACAGTGTCCTGGCACCCATTGTAATAATATGTTGAACCTATCCGCTAGTTCGTCCAAAGAACTACGACAGGCCAACACGGTTTTTTGAGTTGATGGCTACCGACTCCAGTGCTTTAATTGCGGCCTGACTGTCTGTGAGTATACAGATATTTCTAACAGATAATACGCTGAATCTCAGCCAGTCTGAGGCTTCTTTTATTGTCATTACTTCCGCCTGAAACACACTACAATGTCTTGGTAGGCTGAAGGATAGACTAATATTCAGGTTTTCCGAGTAGACTCCACCCCCCACTCTGTCATTCAATTTTGAACCATCAGTGTAGAGGTGTACGTGTTCCTTGTTTAGAACCGTGCTACTCATCCAACTTTCCCTAGACGGAATATCGATACGATATGATCTCTCAAAGAAGTACCCTGTAAGAGTCAGATCTAGGTTCTCTGGAATAAATTTCTTGTATTCCATAATAGAAGAGTGGCCCAATTAATTGTGGTTTCCACTGGGAATTGGCTTTTAGCCTGATTGCAGTTCTGGATGCCATTTCTTTGCCATGAATATCTAATGCTAAGAGATAAAATAGCGTATACAGTGCCGCGGAAGGAGTTGTTCTAAGTGCTCCGCTTATGCAGATGGAGGCTGATCTTTGAACTTTTACAAGGAGGTTGAGGTTTGTACCAGTGTTGAGTGCCGTCCACCACACCACGACACCATACATTAGTACAGGCCTGAAAACTGCTGTATATAGCCAGTGGACAATGTGTGGATTCATTCCCCATTTTTTTTCCAATAGCTCGTTTGCAAGAGTACAGTGCTGTTGTAGCTTTCTTTACTCTTTCAATTATATTCGATTTCCAACTTAGCTTCTTATCTAAGATAAGACCCAAGTACTTAGCTCTATCTTTGATAATTAGTTGGGTACCGTTAATATAAATAGGGTCTACTGGCACCGATCTTAGTCAAATTGAAATCAACAAAAGTTTCGAAACTTATTGCTTTTCTAATTGTCTTAAAAAGGCAATTGTTACACCTATATATAAATCTGGAGACGCTACAAATGCTTCTAATTATAGACCAATATCGGTGTTGTGTGCATTTTCCAAAATATTTGAGAAAATCATAAAAGAAAGACTGACTTCTTTTACAAAATGTAATAATATCATGCCCTTAGAGTAAATACGGTTTTGAAAAAAATTCAAGTACAACGTCTGCATGCCTATCTTTAAATGAGTATGTAACTAAGAGCACAGATAGTGGTAAATATACTGGTCGTATTTTTATAGATTTGCAAAAAGCATTCGATTGTGTTGATCATGATGTCGTTTTACATAAACTATCCTCAAAGTTTACAAACGATCAAATTAACTTTTTTAAAACATATTTAACAGAAAGATCACAATGTGTCCGCATTGCTAATTGCTTAAGTTAAACAGCAACAATAAAAAAAGATGTACCACAAAGCTCTATAATAGGTCCTGATCTCTTTAAAATATACTTTGACGCTCTTTTGCGGCTTAATCTTAATGGCTCTGCTTCGCTTTGTGCAGATGATGCATTTATAAAGTATTCTTTAAGCAGTGAATGTGATTTGAAGATTGCAATGTTACAAGACCTGGTATTAATCGAACACTTTTTTTCTAAAAATAGACTACTATTAAACATCAAAAAAACAAAAACCCTGTTATTTGAAAATAAATTATTTTCTGATTCAACATTTCTACACAACAATTCACGTATTGACTTAGTGAAAAGTCATAACTATCTAGCTCTTGTAGTAGATTTCAAAATTAAATGGGAAGATCATATTGATCTTGTCTGCAAAAAAATTTCTCCTTATGTTTTTACTCTACGCAAACTAAAAAAATTTCTCGATAAAAAAACGCTCTTTATAATATACTCGTCATATATTTTGTCAAATGTTGTTTATGTCAACCCGATATGGAGTGGAGTGCCAAAAATTAATTAAAAAAAAAAAATCGAAATACTAATGAAAAAATCTATTAAAATAATTCAAAATTACCCAATATTGCATCCAACAAGTATGATTTATTCTGATAAGTACCTTAGTTTCGATAATATATGTGAGCGTGAATTGTACATTCTGGGCTTTAAATTTATAAATAATCAATTTAAGAATTATTTCAATGTTGCAAAGATATGTAGATGTGCATAATTATAACACCCGAAACAAATGCAATTTTTATCTATTCAAAACAAACCACAAATTATCTCTACAATTGCTTAAAAATTTTTAATGATCTACCTGGTAATATTAAGTCATTTGATAATTTCTGTCAATACAAAAAAAAAAAATCGTCGAACTTCTTAATGTTTAAATGTGCAATTTTTAAATATATTTGAATTAATGTAAATTTTTAATGAATTTCTAACTGATTGTATTTATTTTATATTAAAAGAAAAAAAAAACTATTGTCAAACAATTGAATTTTCATATTATTAATAAATTATAAGACCAGACGGCTTCGACTACAGTCATAAAACTCTTATGTACAATGTGTGTCAAAATTACAACTTTAAAATTGTTATTCAATTTATTTATTATATTGAATTGAATTAATTGAATTAATTTGTAACTATTTTTGAACTAATAAAATAGTAGGAACGGTCCATGCTCACGCACGGTTTAATCATTTAAATAAACTTTATCACAACATTATATATTATATTATCTAAACCATATTATCTTTCATAAAAGGAATAATAGACTTATCATAGAGAAAAAAGAAATAATAGATCGCGTGGTAACTGGATGTGTTCACATTAAATTGCAATTGCAGTCAACGAAATCTGTTGCAAAAGCTAGTTATTAGCGTTTATATTATGTCATCAATTGCAATTGCATCTTTATAATATGTGCGCGTAAATGTTATCATTCCATTTTTTATTTATATTTTTTTTTTTTCATTTTTACGCCCTAATTCATACATGTATATAGAAACCACGCATCAATTTAATATTTGCTGCAAGTGTGGATTGTGGAATGAGAATTTCAAATTTTGTTTGGTGTTGTTGTTATTGTTTTTTTTTTTTGCAGGATTCGTTTTTTTATATATGGATTGTATGTATACTGTTATAATTGTATTAAAAAAAAAAGTTTACTTTTTCTTCTCTTCTGAGAGCCCAGTAATTCATCGTTTCACCAACGAACTACACAACCCTATTTGTTTTACGACATGATTGTAAGTGAACACTGATAAATAAAGAAAAAAAAAAAAATACACTGTAATTGAACCTATAGTTAGATTTTATACAATTATAGATAAAAGTACTACTAGTAAGAATATTGTGGGTACAAATTTCATTCAAGGCATAGATATTGTATAAATTATTGTTTTTTCTATTATTCTGTAATATTAAATGGAACACAATTAGGTTATTGCTAAAATATAATGGAATTATGCTATTTGGCCTTATTCCTGTGATATAAATCACTTTTCGCTACGTAACGTCAAAGCATCACATCATAAAAAGTTTTATATTCTAGAAAGCGAGGTATTAACAACCTTAAAGATTTTTGATTTATCTTTATTCTTTCAAATTATTTGAAATCCGTCAAATTTTGGTTCTCAAAATAAAGTCAATTATGAAGCCCACTAAATTAATATAAAACGTCTTATTCTTTATTTTACTATTGCTATTAGCATTCGTCCGCTCCTCTTGAAATTCGTTTTACAAAAAATTGTACTCAACTTCATTATAAATTGTTTCCCATCATTTCGATGCATCCTTAGTACTAAATTTAGTTTTTTTTATTAATTTATCTTAGACAACCACCGCCTACGTAATATTTTATTTACAAAAAAAAATTTAATTTAAATTTGATTCTGGCGAAGAGAAAAAGAAACTCTTTACATTAATCGGAAATTTAATAAATTAAAATATTTGTATGTTAAGATGTATGTTAATACTTATGCATAGGATGAAATTTTAAATTGAAATTTTTAATTAAAAATTAAAAAAATTTTTAAAAAAATATTTAGTTTCGCTACATCTCCTTTTAAATATCTATCATTTAAAAGTATAATAATGAAAACCGATTGTGAAATGATTCAGATATTATTCTACCATTCTTTTTGTAATTAACAGACTAAATATAATGATGATATGAAAACATATATGTATATAAATCTATAAAAATAGGTACTATATGTAGATACAAAATATATGAATAATAAAATCATTAAAAAAAAATAAAGTTAGCCTACAGTAGATGTTATTTAGTTATTGTTAAATTATAAGTTGATTTGTCAACAACTTGAAATAGCCAAAAACAAAATCTTATATCATTCCATTGTTGGTAATCCAACAATTTACGTAAATCAACTAATTCCATTTCAACTATGATATTTCTATTGCCCTGAAACCTCATCAGTATACATGCAAGTATATAAAACATTGTTATTATCTAATAGATTGTATAACCGGTTATAAACAAAAAACTATATCATTGACTGAGCCATTGCTTCGCGAATGATTGTTTTTGAGAGTGTTGGTTGTTAGTTCAATAAATAAAACATTATAAAAGAACTATCAAGTATTGTTACCTATATAGTTATTCAAAAATGCAAATACGTAATTACTAATTTTCTAATTTCGTTTAATTAATTTTTGTTATTATACTAACTAGTTATAGTTGTAATTATACTTAATAGTTTTGTAGAAATAGTTTTGCGTATCTTTGTTGTCTTTATTAGTTCTTGTTTCAAAACATAGAATTAATTTCTCACTTACTTTGAATGAAATTTTTAAAAATTATGATATTATAGTTTTTAGTGTCTAATACGAATACCATTACTTTTCCGATGATCAAAACAACAATCAAAATTGATCAAGATAAATTTGAATCGATTTATTGAATAATAAAATTCTGGCTTCGGTTTTTGTCTAGAGTATAGATATTCTAAAAAAAAATATAGCTTGAAACAATTGAAAAAACACTTCTTTTTCATAATTCATTCTTTGAGCGAGATATATGTTTGTGGAGCCTTCTGATTAGTATAGTCATATGACATAGTCACTACACCATTTAAATATGGGTCGACTAATTGTAATATACTAATACCGCTATCGATATATGGTAATATACAGGATATATATATATATATATTTTTAATATTCATTACTTTTATTGACAAAATTGTATACAAATTAAAAAATTAACAATGGTAAAACATGAATATTAGATAACCATCACTGAGTTATAAGTTCATTCACAAAGCTTATAACACTGTATGCTCAAAATGCGGTTTTCTTAAATGAAAATGTTCTATCTATAAACAAAAATCAAAAAATATGTTCAATCCATTACAGATTTGATCATTTTGATGGGAAAGATTGCAAAACCTGATATATTTTTTCTACTCTGATAAAACGAGACCGAATTATTTCTAAAATTAATGACTGAAAAAATTGCATTCTAGACATATTTTTTTTTTTTTTGCCAATAGTCACAATATTAGTAGTCATAGTACACATAGTACATAGTACAAATAGTACAATAGTCAAATCAATTGATTATATGTAATAAAACTGTTCAATTAACCTTTTTACAGATAAAATTTAAAAAAAAGTGCATAGAATAATTTTGTATACATTAAAATAATGTGTGATATGAAGTGTGAAAATAATATTTATATTATTATAATTTTTTTTTTCTTAATTTTTATTTTACTCACCTTGTAAATACGGTAAAATTTTACACATAAATCTACCAAATATAAAATCACGTAATAATGTACCAACTAATGTTGTTGGCATACATAATACACCCAATAATATATCAGAAATTGCTAAATTCAATAAAAATAAATTTGTAATTGTTCTCATACGACGATTTTGAACTAATGTTAAAATAACTAATAAATTTCCAACAATTGCCAACATAAATATTATCGCATATAATGATATATGTAAACTTCCCATATTACTACCGGTACCACCAACAACTGTACTACCATTATTATTGGTACTATCATTTCGTATACTTTTACTAAATAAATTTGTTGAATTCTGTTGTATTAGTTCAATTGTTGTTGTTATATTTGAAAAATTATTACAATTAATTGTTTCGCTAATAATATTTGAACCACTATTACCACCACCACCACCACCACCACTATTATTATTAAAATTATAACCAAAACCAATACCATCTGTATTATTATCACCAATTAATTGTGAATTATTATTTTTATGTAGACATTCTAATAAAATTTCATCATTTAAAATTGATGTTATATTATTAAAATATCCTGTTGCAGTTGTTGTTAAATAACCAGTTGTTTGAGTTGATTGTAATGACTGTGGTAATAAGGTTGATGATAATGATGATGGTGATCCATTATAATTTAAATCTTGCTCTGTAGCATTAAATATGCTTAAGGTAGTCATAATAATTTCATATAAAATTTATATATTTTATTTTTATTTTTTTTGGTTTTATTTTAATTTTCTATTTTTATTATTTTGTTTTAAAATTTTCCAAATGGAAAATTAAAATGTAAAAATTTTTTTTATTGTTCTATAATTGAAATTTTTTAAATTTTCAATTAAATTTTTTTTTTTTTATTTTACTGCGAAAGCAGTTTTTATTCTGTTGTTGCTGTTATTGTTGCTTATGGTGCTGCAAATGCATTTTTTGTTATTCATGTTGTTCTTTTAATAAAATATGCTTATATAATAAATATCCTTCCATTTTATATTTTGTATTTTGTACATTTTATTTTTTATTTTTGTTGTTTGGTTTTATGGTATGGTGAAATTCCATAAAATTTTATTCCATTGACAAATATTCATTGCAGTCCTTTTGTATGTTTCAGTATTTCTATAAAAATTGTGAATAAAAGAAAAGAAAAAAATAAATTAGACCATGAACATAAAATATGTAGTAGATTACCTAGGTACCTACACATATACAAAACATAAATATTTTTATTTAGAAAATTTAAATTAGAAATAAATTGATTTTAAAAATTTAAATTGTAGAAACCACAAATGAAACAAATCCAAGAGTTGAAATGTGGTGAGTTTTATGAAAATGACAACCAACACACAAACAAAAAAAAATATATTTTTTTATTTTTTATTTTTATTTTAATTATGACGTGTCAAAATTAGGCAATGAATTATAAATAAAAAAACAAAATCTGGTTGTTTATTAAAAATTCTTTCTAAAAAAGAAAACTCATTATAACGTCGCATTAGAAAGTACTATAAAAAATTATACCGTTATAATATAATCCTGTTGCCATGACATTTAAAAAAATAAAAAAACAACCTACTTTTATTTAAAAATAATTTATTAATTATTTTTTATTTTTAAAAAAGTTATAATTATTTTAATAGGTTTTCAAAATGCTATAAACAAATTTGACTAAGGACCAAAAATTAGTGTTCTATTTTAGTTATATAAAAACAATTTGAAACTGCAGATGATATAAATTCAATTGTTATAAATTAAAATTAATGGTAAAATCTCATAAGGTACAATAACGCTAAGTCCTCTTAAATATAAAAAAAAAACCTTAAAAAATATACTACCTTTTGAATTATCTGTTTATTATCAGAACGTATGGGGGTTACGCACTAAAACGTCAAATGTTTACTTAAACTCAAACATTTTGAACTCTGATATTTTTATTTTAACTGAAACTTGGCTACATTCAGCAATCAATTCTCTGGAATTATTTGATCCCTCATATGCAGTATATAGGAAAGACAGATACCATACCCTTGTTAGTAATTTAATAACCCCTAAAGGCGGCGGAGTTTTAATTGCGATAAAAAATATCCTAAATAGTTCTGCTATTGTACTTCTACCCAATATGGATTTAGAACTAATTGCGGTAAAAATTGAATTTCGAAATAAGTCAGTTTTTATTATTTCTTGTTATATACCACCTAATTCTCACCTTGAAAATTATATTAACTTTATTAGTACTATTGATTTTATTTTATCCCTACTGAATCCATCCGACGAAATTGTGGTTTGCGGTGACTTTAACCTTCCAAATATCGAATGGATTCCAGATGATGAAGAACGGTTTTTAATTCCCAGCCACAGTTCAACTAAGCCCGAAGTTGTGTTAATAGACGGCTGTAATGCTAACTCTCTACAACAGGTTTCTACAATTAAAAATTGTCTACATAAACAATTAGACCTTTTTTTTGGCATCAGACTGGAATAATCTTATAATCAATGAAACTTCAACAGCAATCCTCGTTAATATTGATAACTATCATCCCCCTATTAGCAATCACCTACCGCTACGACAACCCCATTAGTGTTACACCGACTATATCTTATCGTTATAACTTCAGTAACACAAACTTCATAGGTCTTAATAACTTTTTATTATCTATTGATTTTAACACATTAATGAACAATGTGACCATTAATGTAGCGCTTTCTAAGTTTTATGATGTTTTATCAAATGCTTTTTGCTTATATGTTCCGCTATCCAGAGAAAGAAATCTGAATTCCAGTCCCGTTTGGATTAACAGGGAATTAAAGTTATTAAGGAACAAGAAAAATAAGGCATGGTCAAAATATTTAAGAAACAAAAATGAAAATACATATTATCAGCAATTCGTAATTCTCTTTAATTCTTATAAATCCCTTTTAACCACTAATTATACAAATTACCTTAACGATATGGCATTTGAATTTAAAAAGAATCCTAAGTTATTCTGGAAATTTGTCAATTCAAAACGTAAGTCAGATCAATTTCCAAATATTATGGCTCACGAAAATATAACTTCTAATAATTCAGAAGCAATCGCGAACCTTTTTAAAGATTTTTTTTCAAGCTCCTACATAAATAACTCTTATGTATTAAATATGAACAATTTTCATGATTTAGAAAATTTTCCTAGAATCCCGCTCACGACGATAAACTTTGAACCGAGTAAACTGAAAAAATATTTGGAAAAACTTAACGATGATTCATTTCATGGACCAGATAATGTACCAGAAATTATCTTAAAAAAGTGTTCTGAATCCCTCTGCACTCCTTTATTAATTTTATTCAAACTTTCACATTCTCAAGAAATCTTTCCTGATTTGTGGAAAAAATCGTTTATTAGACCAATTCATAAAAAAGATTCTAAGAATGATATAAAAAACTATCGCCCAATTGCAAAACTTTCAAGTATTCCGAAACTATTTGAATTAATAGTATTTGACTCTATTTATTATCATTGTTCAAACTTACTGTCCCCTAACCAGCATGGTTTTATGAAAAAAAGATCCACAGTAACCAATTTAATAGAATGTTGTTCTAAATTCAAAAACTATATGAAAGCTGGGTTTCAGACAGATGTCATATACACCGATTTAAGTAAGGCCTTTGATCTTCTTCCTCATTCCATTATTACACTAAAAATTAAAAAAAATGGGATTCCCTCCTTCTTTTACCAATTGGATTAATTCCTACTTAATTAATAGGAGTTACAACGTATTATTTAGATCCGCTACTTCTGAACCTTTTGAAGGAAACTCTGGCGTTCCACAAGGCAGCCATTTAGGTCCGCTTCTCTTTATTATTTCCATTAATGATGTAACTTCCATCATTAAGCATAGTAAAATTACTATTTATGCAGATGACATGAAAATTTACAAAAAAATTACATCAGCAAGGGACACATCCCTTCTTCAACAAGACTTAAACTCTTTTTTAAACTGGTGTAAAATTAACAATCTGACCTTAAATATTAATAAATGTGCTTTAATTACTTTCTCTCGCTCTTCCGAATCATTAATGGTTGATTATACTTTTGAAAATAAATCTATTGAACGAGTCTCTTGAACTTTAAAGACCTTGGTGTACTCTTTGACAATAAATTATGTTTCAAACAACATTTAAACGTCATAATAAATAAATCTAACTCCATGCTAGGCTTCGTCAAAAGATTTTCTAAAGAATTCAACGATCCATACGTCCTTAAATCACTTTTTACGTCTCTTGTTCGACCAAATCTTGAATATGCCAGTCAAGTGTGGTCGCCTCATTACCTCAATCATATCCAAAGAATTGAAGCTACACAAAAAAATTTTTTGAGATTCGCACTGCGTAATTTACAATGGTCAAATCCAGTTATTCTGCCACCTTATAGGAACCGGTTAAAGTTATTGGATCTTAAATCATTAGAATCCAGAAGGAAGGTTGCTGATATCATATTCATTATTAAAGTTTTAAATAATGAAATTGATTCTCCTTATGTTAGAGATATGATCCACTTTTACATATTAACAACAGAAACCGCTTTAGATCGGAAAATATTTTTCGTCCAATATTTCATCCTACCAATTATGGTAAATATGAGCCTGTTAATAGAATGTTTATGTTAATAAATAAACAAAAACACCACATCGATTTTACATTAAACGCAGCCCAACTAAAAAAAAAACTGCACTTACATATATCTTAGAGTTAGTATAAATTTATAATTTTCTAACATTCTTTGGTAATAAATTACAAAATTGTATAATTGTCAATATTTTAATGTTAAGATCTAGAATAAGATTAAGCTTAAAATTATATTTTGTTTGTTTAATTTTGTACACTTATGTATATTGTAATATGTTTGTACTAAGCATAAATAAATAAATAAATAAATAAAATATATTCTTGAAGATAAACAGTGAATTCTGAAATTTCTATAGTAAAAAAATATAAAGGTCATCTGACATGATCGTGTTGGTTGAAACGGCTTCTTTCTATAGATTTTTGTTCAATAAAGGTGGATTTTAACTGGCCAACATTTTAAAATCTTAAATATTTTGTTGGATCTAAAAATCGAGATAGCTTATTTAATTTTTATGTAAGAAAAAAATAGATGGCTTTAAAGAGTTCTCAAAATTTCTTTTTGAGAAATTTTTTGTTATTCACAAATAAAAAACATTTTGAAACCGTCAAAATCATTTGTTGAAAAAAAATATTTTATTTTTACATACATTTACTCAAAAAATTTTTAAAATAGTGTTGCAGTTAAATCAACTTATATAAAACTTATATAAAAAAGATTAGAAAACATTATTAGATCATTCGGATCTCGGCTACGTGTACGTTTTTAAAACCTCTAAGGCTTGAGTTAAATCTCTCTCTTCAAGGTCTTTCTTCACGAAACTTAGATAGCGTATACATTTCAGGATTGTGTGTTAATCAAAATATCACATATAGAATATAAAACGATCATAGCTTTTACATCGCAAAATGGAGTTGCCATATTTTTCAACTATATTTGGATCGATATGAATTTCTTTTTTCACCTGCGAAACTCATTAATCCTGGAAATCTAAAATGTACGTAAAAATTATTTTTCTAAATACATATCTATATTATAATACACAAGAGCACGATTAGTGAAGGCACACGTTTCGTGGATTTTCGTGTACCTTCGTTTTTTTCTTTATTCAATTAGATGTAGGTCGTGGGAATTGAAATAAATTTTTATTTTTATTTTCAGTTGGTTGAAGCGTCATGTTAATATAAGAAATTTTTGTGAGTTCAATTCTCTTTTGAGTAAAATTTTTCTTTTATTGTTTTTTGGATTATCGTATTTGGTTTTTTGCACTTTTAGTGGGAAAAAAAAATTAATCAGTAGGATAACATTAATATATGTTTTAGAGGAAAATTTATTAAAGATAAGTATTTCCTTTTCAGATACAAAAAATTTATAGGAATATATATAATTTTACATTATTTTTATCGAACCAATATTCAAATTTTATTTTTCAAATTTGTTTTACACATTGTATGATAGTTAATTTTAATAAAAAGGAATAGCGGATATTTGATTTGAAAATTATATGTATATACATACTAGAAGACTCACTGGTAAATCTCCGGTCAGCCAAAAACAAGGAATTTTGCTGTGAAACGACACAATAAATTTTTAATAAATTTGAACATTTGATATGTTTCAAATTATCTGAAAACAATGTATAGAATAATAATATTAATAGCAAAACCACAAAAATTATGCTTTCAATGTGTCAAATGTTTAATTTTATGAAAAATCATTTTATTGTGCCGTGAAAATATGATTACCATTCCAGGATTAATATTTATAAAACGATTTAGGCTTCTAGATGAAACACAATTCACATTATATGCGCATTCCTTTAATTCTTAGTCTACCTTGACCGCGTTCAAAATCGCGAAATTTGTTTAATTGGTGATCTTATTGTAATTTCGTTCCAAGCTTCCATATGTATTTTCTGTATGAAAAATACTTAGTAGGTGTGGACTACTACTCAGCAGATATCAAAGGATTACTTTCATCTCTTAGAAAGCTTAAACTTGAAGCAAAAGAAGCCTTATAAAACATGCTAAAGCATTTATACATACGATACAAGCTTCAAGAATGTGGAATTATATCCCTTCATTCATAATGGGATGGAATTATATCCTAACATTTCTAATACTTCTAACAACAGCACCATAGTCATAGTGTGCATTTACAGAAATTGGAAGAAAATATAAATAGCTTCATTCGGCAGATTTCTACTCATATTCATTCAGTAGTTTTCTTCTTTCTTCCCATCTTGAACTCAGCAAAGCGGTACTACTCAAGGCTACATTCTAATATTTGGCTGTAAAACTATGAACTAATCGAACCAAAAACAACATCAAATTTGATCAACATCTATATTGGTTCATTTTTTTCTTCAAAACCTAATGCACCATCTTTCATAAATCACAAGCACATGCAAATAAAGTTTGGATAGCTAAACGAATACACAAATATGTCTTCTGTGATTTTATTTTTGTTTTTTTTTTACAACTCATTAAAATTAATAATTAAATTTTTTATCCAAATTAAATAGATTTTAAATTTCAAATCGATTTCCTATAATATTTTGTGAGTTACACCTAAGTTTGCATGTGTTATCAGTTATCATTGAAATTATTGTTCTAATATGCTCGCATAATATTTACAACAACACCATACCATACATATTACATAGCAAAAATAATACAGGTTGTTCCGTTTCAACCCGGAAAATTCTTTAGGATGTTCTACCTCAGAAGACAGTATTTTAGCAAAAAAATGTCATATTTTTTAATTTCATTTGCGCTAAAAGTCAGTGTAAAGTGAATTACAATAATAATGTTTAAAAAATATCCACTACAGCTTCGAAAATATGGAAGCAGGAGCAACGTATTTTATTGAATTTATTGTTTTATGTTATCTAACTAGGTACCGGTACCATTTTCGAACAATATGACTTTATTCGAAAAATGGCAAGTGTATGGCGAAATTGCAAAGGATGTATGCATCACAACAATTAATAAAAGGAAAAAATTTAGTACCGTTACTTAGGTATGTTAATTTTACAAAATAAAGTTCTAAAGAAGAGATTGGCCCAGCTTGCATATTTTCGCAGCTGTAGTAAATATATTTGAAATATTATTTTTCTAATTCGATTTATTTTAATTCCCTTTAACCCAGGCTAAATTTAAAAATAGAACATTTTTTTTCCATTAAAATACTCCAAAGAAGAGTTATACTCCAAGTCAGAACGGAGTAAGTAACCTGTATAGTAGAGTGTACTGTATAATATGGATATGTATGTGTGTAGTACACTCTTATCTGATTGCTTGCCTTATTACAGATTTTCAGGTCGGATCGAATCACCCTGTATATTTCATCAAAATATTAAGTATTATACATGAAAAATTAAGAAATAATTTTATTATTATTATTTTATAACTTGTTCAAAAAATAGAAATACATTATTATAATGGAAGAAAATAAGACAATTCAATTTGACTTATGATAATTGAGAAATTTTATTTTAAATGCAGTGTAAAAGTGTGGGTATTTATAGATATTTTTCTCTTCAAAATTATGTTTTCTCTTGTGTATCATAGAATACAGGAAAAACTATTAAAATAATTAAATTTTCTGCAAATTTAATGGAAATTTTTTACTCAAGTAAATACTTTTAAAATTTTAAAATTTAAATTGGAAAAATAAATTATTTTGAATTGAAATTAAATTTATTATAAGCATTTCGATTCCTTAATGTTAAATTATAAATTTTTATATTTTAATTTTTAAATTTGTATGTGCAGGCCATGCAAGACATGTAACTTATGGATTTCGATTTTGGTATTTGCTTTGCAATTGATGTGTATCGACAATATTATTCTCTAAAATGCATAAGCAAGACTTTTAACTCAAAATGTTCTATAACAACAAATCTTCACTTGAAAGTATTAACAATATTTCTAATTTTCATATTTTGCATCAGAATATTAGAAGTCTGAGAGAAAATTATTTAAGTTTATTAGACTATTTAAATTCTTTACAGACGTGGCCAGATATAATAGTTGTAAGTGAAATTTGGATTTTTGATTATGAGAAGGTGAATTATGGTATTCCGAATTATAGTTTATTGGCATCTTATAATTCTTTTTACGCTGCCGGTGGAGTGGCAGCTTTTTATCTGAGGAAAATTCTAAAAACATAATTTTGATAGGTGACTTCAACATTGATATACTTTCTCAGAAACAAAGTTCAATAGATTATTCTTTACTTCTTTCTTCTTTTGGGTTAACCTCCTTGGTTTCTGAACCTACACGGCTCGTTTCTGGTACTTGTCTTGATCATATCTTTATTAGGTTACATAAAAATAATCAACAACTATTTGATAGTGATGTCTATGACCTTGGCTTATCCGATCACTGTATGTTGTTTCTAAAATTTTTAAATTCTTCTCCTGTACTTGATTCACATTATTCTTCTTCTATTAATTTCTCCTATAATATTGATTATTCCAAATTAAATAATATTTTAGTTTTTGAGCTTTGGGAAGATGTTTATAACTCTGATGCCCCTCAGCAGCCTATTCTATTTTCTCTAAAACGCTTAGTAAGCATGTTAAATCTTGTATGCCTACTCGTATTTTTACTAATACCCACAAGATAAAACCTTGGATGTCTAATGTTTTATTGAAACTTATTCGTAAAAGAAATAAAATATGTCTATCTGTTAAAAAACATCCAAGTAACACTAACTTAATGTTATATTATAAAAAACTCTGTAAAGAAGTTAAAGTTAAAATACGTCAGTGCAAAGACAATTATTATTCCAAACAGTTTAGCGAAAATAGAGGGAAAAGTAAAGCTGAGTGGAAAATTATAAACTCAATTTTAAATAAGGATTGTTCTACTTCTGTTTCCTCTTTGGTAATTAATTCTCAAATAGTATCTGATCCATCAATCTTAGCTAATCACTTTAATAATTTTTTTGTGAATACTTCTGAACAACTAGTAAATAATGTAATTTCTTTTAACGCACAATCTAAGAATTTTGTATCTAATTTATGTGAGGAACCTTTTCAGAGACAAAGCTTCTTTTTTGAACCTATAACGTTTTTGGAAATTCATAGACTCATTATGAGTCTTAAAATATCTAATTCTGCACTTAACGATTTTTTTTCCAATAATTATTTGAAGAAGATTTCGCTACTTATTGTTGATGTTTTAAGTTATGTTTTTAATCTCAGCGTTTATCAAGAAATCTTTCCTGATGAGTTAAAAGTAGCTGAAGTAATTCCCCTTTTTAAAAAAGGAAATGTATTGGAATCTAATAACTAAAGACCTATTTCTATACTGCCTGCTATTTCAAAAATTTTTGAGAAAGCTATTAAGTCCAGAATATTACAGTTTCTTGATAAATGTAAATTTTTTAGTGACGCACAATTTGGTTTTAGGAAAAAACGAAGTACCGAGGATGCACTTATAAAGTTCTGCAATGAAATTTATGGTGGTATTAACAATAGTAATTTCTGTAGTGGTTTATTTATTGATATCACTAAAGCGTTTGATACAGTGAATCATGATTTACTATTAACTAAAATTTATAATACGGGGTTTAGAGGTTTTATTTTTAATTGGTTCGAGTCATATCTTAATAATAGGAAGCAACAAGTCAAATTTAATGGAAAGTTCAGTGACCTTCTTAGTATCAAGGTTGGTGTACCCCAAGGTTCAGTATTAGGTCCTGTTCTGTTTCTTATTTTTATTAATTCATTATTGCAACAACAGTTCAAGGGTATACCTACAGCTTTTGCGGATGACAATGCTTTTTCATACAACAATAATAATCTACTTGACTTATTTTGCGATTTAAATTTTGACTTGGACCTAATTCGAAAATGGTTTTATGTTCATAAATTAGTTATAAGTAATAAAACTAAAATTATGCAATTTAGGCTTAATAATTGTCTACTCGTGAATTTTAGTATTTGATATCATTCTCTGATTGTCCTAAATTTCCTTTATTTCCTATACAGTCTCTAAACTCTTTTGTCTTCTCTTCGCCTTGTAGTATTTCTTGTTTTAACATTGAAAGTGTAGATACGTTTAGGTACTTGGGTGTTTTACTTGATAATAAACTGAATTGGTCTGCACATACTTCCTATTTAAATAATTATTTTAAAAATGTTTTGCGAAACATTTACCACTTAAATCTGTATTGTTCTTTAAAAGTTATGCTAATGGTGTATTTTGCTCTATTCAGTTCTAAGTTGCAATATGGAATTAGTTGCTGGGGTGGTTCTTATTTTAATAAAATTCAACCTCTTCTCATCGCTCAAAAACATTGTATAAGGATAATTTTTTAAAAAACTAGACTATTGCCTAGTTGTCCTTTATTTAAAAAGTTGGATATTCTACCACTTAGACATTTATATCTGTTTAAAACGTTGACAATTTTTTTCAATAGGTCGGGCTATCTCGCTCACCGATTTGTTACTAGATATCATCTTAGAATTAATAATTTATACCTTGTAAATGTTCCAAGAGCCCGTACCTCTCATTTTTGCCACTTTTATGATTATATAGCTCCAAAATTTTTTAATATGTTACCTTATTCTTTAAGATCGGACAGATCACCTGTTTCATTTTGCAAAAATCTTCGATTTTGGCTTTTTGAACTGGATCACCTTCAAATTGAATATGTTTTTAATACTATTTAATTTTAACTTTAATTTAGTTTTTTTTTCTAACTATAATTTTTTTAATTTCCTTTCAGTCTTCTAGTTATTTATTTACTTTTTATTCTTGTTATAATTTTGTATTTAATTCTGCTTACTCTCGTTTATTATTTAAATTTGCTTTAAATTTTATGAAATTTTATTTTAAATTTTATTTTTTTCATTATATAATTTTAATTTTAAGATATTTTAGTTTTTCCATATTTAGCTTTAATTTTCTACTTTACTATGTATGTACCCAACAATATTTTATATTTTTAATGCCTGTATTTTTGCTTGCAGTTTCATTCATCACATATTCTAATGAATATCCGAATGATCCTATATTTATTCTTATTATTTTTATTTAGTAAATGTATATTTTTAAGCATTGTATTTTACTATAATATGAATAAATGAATTAAAAATCGAGTCTCGATGTATTTCCCCAACAAAAATTTATGAATTCAGGTAAATTTTAATATTTTTATTTCACATAAAAATTGACTAGTCCAAAACTGCCACCACTTTATGGACTGTAATCATATCAGTAAAAATTCTGTAAACCCCACATAACCCAAAATATATATGTAGCATGTAGGTATAAAGTTTGAAGTAAAGGTTAGATCAAAATAGCACGTTGAAGAAAGAAACGTGTACTTTTTTGTTAAGGGTTTTATAAAAATGCAGCATAAAGTATTACAATGTGCCTGCTAAGCACATATATTGTAATTTTGAACAAAAAAATATAAAAAAGTAATATTATAAAAATTTAAAAAAAAAAATTGTTTATTTTACAATAACAATAAATGTAAATTTATTGTTCTTCTAAAAGTGTAACTGTAATACACCAAACTTGGAATTGTTGTACCAGTACCAAGTTGTACCACGTATATTTTCCAATTCAAATTAAGGGTTTTTAGATGGAATTTTTCCGAACTTGTACCAGTACCAAATGTACCACATATATTTCCAGATTCAAATAAGGAATTAATTTTACATGGATTTTTTCAGAACTTTTACCACAAGGAATTTTTCCCACATAGTACCAAAGTATTAAATTGCTACCAACAGGAAAACAAAATGGAAAAAATATTGGTACAACGATTTACACGTTTAGAAAGACATTATCATACAAAATGTATGAATACTATTTCCAACCATTTTTCCTTTTACTTGTAAAAACACTGACTCAATTATAGGAAAAATTATAGGAAAAACCATATGAAAAAGTATAGGAACAATACAAGGAAAAGAGGGTGAAATAATATTGGAAAAACGTAGGAAAATGTATAGGCAAAACCATATGAAAGTTATAGGAATAACACCTGATAAAAAGCGTGGAAACATTGCTGGAAAAAAGATTATAATTCCTTTAGGAATAATGATAGGAATTTATTACGGCAAAATAGTAAGAAAACTGTGACGTCATTAATTTTGATTAGGTACATTTAATGTACAGGTTCAGATAAAAATTCCGACATTGGTACCTTTCAAAAAAGTGACCACTTTCATAGGAAAAAACATTGGAATTCCAATTAATTTTCATTCAGCTTTTCTGAAAATATGTACCATTCTGTACCATTGGTACGTATTTTCGTATTTCATTACTTTCAAAAGAATGTTATACAAAATTAACTCTACATATTTTTTGTTTATCGTTCATCGACTTTATTTCAATTTGGCCAAAAACTTATTGTTGTCCAGAAAATGTGTTATAACAAAGGAGCAAATACGTCATGGAATATGGGAATATGATAATAATGATGCTATTGAAGTACGATAGTAATGATGAATCCGAATCTTCTGTTTCCGTAAACCTTTTAGATGAACAAAATGTCAGTTATAATAATAGAGAGTTTGCAAAAGATTTTGCTGCAGAGGTTTTTATAGGTAAAGAACGGAATGGAAAAAATTGCTATATAATGAAGGCAGAACTAGAGTCCAGCAAGCGGAAGGTTAAGAAAACCACATGCCATTTCGGCACCATGTAAATCTAATAGATGGTCTGTTGCAATATTTTACAATTTAATTGATGTATGTTGTATAGCTCCGAATATTATTTTGTTGAATATAATTATTGTATACATATTAATTCATTATATAATTATAATAATAATAATAATAATTCTTTATTTCATTAACAACTTAAGCTAACTTACATACTAAATTTACAAAATTATATAACAAATTAATTCAGATTTCTTAGGCTAGTATTTTAATGAAATAGCTAGGTTCAATCTGGTTCAATTAATTATTAATTACTATCAACGGGCTTCGTTTTCATAATTCTACAAGAAATTTTATATATGTGCCTCAGAGGCACTTCGCAATATTTCATGTTCACTTATACCCGTAGGTTAGTTAGGGTTAAGATTGGCTGATAATCAAGTCAACCAAGTTAGATGACTTAAACAAACTGAAGCTATACTTTAATGTTAAATTAAAGTTTTTTTTTTTTTTTTTAATATTTGAAAGATATCTCAAATAATAAAGTTTTATTGTTAATCTTAAAGACCTATTTTAATTTTAATAAAAGGTTAGTAGTTCTGATGGTATTCAAAATTCAAAACAATCTTTCGCTAAAGTCAATGACTAAGTCAAAATAATTTTCTTCAAACTGGAAACAAAGGTCTTATAATGTTTACAAGGTTGACATGACAAACTCCCACTGCCGTACAATGCTTCCTTTTTCATTTTAAATGACCCCTCTTATTTTTTCAATATTTCTGAAAAGCCATCTAGATGAAACGATTTTTTTTTTCCTCTCATATACAACACTTTAAATCAAAATAAATGGACAATTATTACAAAATTCTACACGTGGATTATTAAAAATTCAAGGACTCAAAATAAACAAATAAATATGTATTCGCTTTTCCTTAAACGTTAATATTATGTAAATGTAAATGTATTTTCATCTGATTTTGTTTAAAAAAAAAAATTAAATTAAATTTTTCATAAAAAAAAAAAAAAAAAAACGTTTTCTTTGAATTTGAATAAAATTTCAATAATGAGAATTAAATTTTTCTTTAGAAAATTTTCATAGCTTAAAATTTTTGGAAATTTTCCAAGAAAAAAATTTTTTTGTTCTTGTAATTGAGTAAAGGTAGTCTTTAACAGATATTTCACTCTACTAAATGACCAAAATTAATAGAATTTTTCCAAAATTGCAATGACATTATTAATTACCTTATTTTCGAACCTAAATGATTTTCTTTTATTTTTGTTTTTGTATTTTGTAAGAAGATCAAATCAAATTTAATTAATTATGAAGAATTCTTATAGTATGATGAGGATGAAACCCAAAACAATTTTTTTTTTAAATTTCATACTCTTCTACAAATTATTTCGATATAGATTTATATAATTTTCGTTTTAGTTGACAGTGATATAAATCATTATCCTGACTTTAGACATTTTTTCCAGAGAAAAATTATAGAAAATTTTAAATTTAAAGTTTTTTTTAACCCTTAACTGGACGTAGAGAGAGTTTTGGCTTTGGTTTCAAATATAAAAATTTTATACTATTTGGTTCTTATCTTTATTGTCCTTTAATGCAATCATTGTGGCACATCGGAATTGAAATAAAATCTTCTTATAGTTTCCTATCTGCGGCTATTCTTATTTAACTGCAGCCACACTATATGCTTCGACCAAAATTGTTGTTTCCATAATTTTCTTGTTATTCTTCTTATTAAGTATTTTTTAGCGTTGTTGTTATCAGATTTTATCGGAATATGTCCGATCCAACACCACTTTCTCTGCCCAATTCCTACGTCTATTAGCATTTGTTTTCTGTTTTGCCGCACTATTCTATGGGAAATAGCTTGCGGCCTACGAATATTATCAATTGATTGCTTGTTTGAAGTTTCCTTCCCAAGTAACAATCTTAGCTCTATAAAAGCTCTTGTGTTGCACTACAGCTAAATTTAGAGCTATTAGCTCCAAGTTTTAGCTCTATATCCGTTCTTGCAGCTTTTATAGAGCTCTTATAGCAACAAAAGTGTCGCTTATAGAGCTAATTCAAATTTTTATTTTAGCTCCACAATAGTCTTTTACGCTCCTCTTTTAGAACACGTAGCTTTTTAAACGTTTAAATAAATTAGTTTTAGGTACATGTATAAGTATGCCGATATAGAGCGAATGATAGGAAATAATGTTGTTATAATGTATGTATGTGTATTACATTTATTTTAATATTTTTATTGGGATACACATATTAATATTTTCTTATTAGTATTGATGCTTATCTAATTTATTTCTAGATTAACATATTTGTATTTTTATTACAATAAAATAATATGGAAATGTGATATTGCAAGTTAGTTAAAAATGTGAATATTTTCCTAATTAAACATTAAATTTCCTTGCGATTTCAAATTTATCGTAAATATTGGTCTTCTAACTCGAAAATTTATAACACCCTGTAATAATCTTAAGAAAATAATAATTTAAAAAAAAAATTCTTAAAATTTTGAAATTTTTTTTTTTAAATATTTTTGAATATTTTAAGTCAAATGTTTCCAAAACATAAAACAAGCCTAAGAAATGTTTGTAATTTTCAAAATATTTATTTTAATTAATTTATTTTGAAGTTTTTCAATGCTTACATTCATTTAATTCATTTAGTATCAATAAAAAATGACGATTGGGTATAAAGGTTTATTTCCCTAATATAGAGCTCTGCTCGTCTGAAAGTGCTGTTTTAGAGCTATTGTAGAACTCCAAAATGTAATATAAAGTTAATAAATTTTTTAGAGGGAGATAACATGAAATGACTTTAATTTCTTCGAGTGTTTGACTGCTTTCTTCACTACCGTTAGCTATATGATAATTATTAGTATTCATTTTTAATAAATAGTGTGAAAATGTAAGTACTTACTTAATACGCATAGTATTTTGGCTGTTGGTCATTTACAACGTTTTGAGTTGCTCTTAGTATATTATTATTTTTAGAACATGATCTTAATAACAATGCTTTATTTTTGCTCAACCGTTTTTTAAATGTTGAGCTTATTTTATATTTTTTCCATGTTTGAAAATTATTCATTTTTTCAAATAAGTATTATGTACATAGAATTACAAACAAACCGAATACAATAAACACACCGAATACAAGCGTTAATCTATTAAGGACGGTTAATCAGTTTTTTACAGGGACTGGGATGAGATAACATGAAATGATTTTAATGTTTATGATAATTCAATGTGTAGGACAAGGACAGTATAAACATATTAAATCAGGTAGCAAATACCTTTCTATCAATAAAAAAATATTTTTTTAGCTCTAAAACAGCATAACAAATTAACTAATAGAGCAGTGAAGTGCTAGTACATTTCAACTGCTCTATTTCAGAATACCATGACGCTGTTAGCTTTTAAAATAATTACACTCTTTAGGGCAAGTAGCTTTATAAAAGGATATACTTATTCCAACAGCTCTAAAGCAACATAATATTATACATTACTAAAGCAAAATGTTCTATATAAGAAAGAAATTATTATTTTAGCTCTAAAGTAGAATAAATTTATTTTACACACTTATAGAGCTAATTATTCCATTGTAGAGCTTATAGTGTATTTTTATGTCGCTTTAGAAGTCATTAAGAGCAAATTATGCTGAAAATTTATCTAAAAATTGTTACTTGGGTGGTGATGTTTACTATAATTTTCCAAATTTCTTAAAGTATTATTTTATTTCGCAGAGATATTTTATTTAATTACCATATTTTTAAGAGCATCACGAAAGCAGTGCGGGATTTTTAGATACATGCTCCAATATTCAGCTGCGTAGCTCCACCTGATTATACGATATTGCCCAAGTTATTAAACTTGTTCACCTCCTGTGTTTGTGCTCATTCGTGGAGGATCAGATTATTTAATGTGAGAGTTGTCCGCATTCGGTTTCAACTGTATTAAGCTTTAATCAAGTACTTTTCTCAATACCATTCAGTTTAGCACTTAATATTTAAGTCGCCATTACTATGTAACAATAAGCATACATTTAACGTAATATGACACTGATACATTCGAATGGACGCATTCGATGTATTTGTTACTTTCATTTAGACCAATAGTGGTAACTTCGACTCATCCTCCAGTTTTTATGCGGATAAATTCATATAATTTTCTTATCATTTGTTTTTTAATTTGTAAATTTGTATTTATATCTTATCTGTGACCTAATAAGCAACGAAACTATGAAAAATTATAGCAATTTTTATTTAATATATATAATAATTCATTATTTTTGAAACACAAAACTGTTTGACATCAACACTAAGTTTATATTAATGACGCCTAGGATAATCGTCATAATCCAATTTCGCAAGAGTGTAAAAGGAGCAGAAATTAAACTTCAACTTTCAATTTTGCCTTGCCCGATAAGTTATAAGAGTTTGCATATTTGACTTCCGATCATATGTCAAAAATATGCAAATTTTTCTACATTTAATTTTGAACGAAGCTCATAATTTCATTTTATTCTACGAAGTATTTCGTCTTTTGAGAAATTAGTTCTTTTTTCTATTAGTACGAAAAACTATTAGCTCTATTTTTTTGTTTATGATCTTGACAGTAACTTAGATAGAATCACCTTTTCGTGCTTAATTAAGTACGGTACTGCAATTTTACACTACAATATCTACAATAATTCGAGTATTTATTTTAACAAATTACTGGCTTATCTACTCATTAAATGTGGAAAACTACTATTATTGTCAGGAACTAAGACTTCTTAAATAGAATAGTTTTCATTTTATTTAATTTGTTACCAGATTAACTCTCAATTATCTATTGTCATTTATTATATCCCAATGACAAATGGTACTAGATTTCGGTTGAAAGGCAGGCGCTCTACCTACTGCGCCACCCAGCGTGTATTAACTATTGGTAAAACATCATTAACCTTGTTATTCGCTGCTAAAGTAGAATACATTTTCGTACGTTAATGTGAAAAACTACTATTATTGAGGTAATTGGTCTTCTTAAGTATTATAGTTTCAATTATGTATTTAAGTTGATATCAGATTATATTGATTTCTTGTTCGCTGGTAAATTTGCATGCAGTGAATACACAAGTTATTTAATTATTGAAGCAGAATATACGTACAATTGGAAGACTGTACATTAATAGTAACTGTGTATGATAAATTGAATGTGTTATAGTTTTTAAGCTGCTTAATTCCAAATCTAAGTACTTGAGCTTAAAATCCCTAAGTTAATAGAGATAGGGAATATATTTTTAAACAAAATAATTATACTACTTAAATTGTGGTATATACCCTTTTCCCTATATATTATTTTTTTTGTACATTTATTGTACTATTCACATAAGGGTTAACCAAATTTGATTTTAACGCCTCATAAAACTGATGGCAACGAGGATTGAATAAAGAAAAATAAATACGGTGTAGATTACCTTTTTAAAATTCAATTAATTGCATAGATCAGGAGGACACGTTTTTATGAATGTCACTAGATTGATATAAAGAGAAATGGTATTAGGATAATAAAATATTTTTCATTCGATGAACCAATTTAAAAATTAGATGTTCTTTAATTTGATTAATTGAATAAAAAGTTAAAAAAAAAAATTTATAGATTTTAAAAAGATTATAAAATTAAATTAATTTTGTTTTCTATTTTCTTTAATGAGAAAATTAAATCTAGTCTAAATCTACGAGAAAAAAAATAGCATAATGATCTGAAAAATTTCTACTCTGAATATTGTTATCAAAACAATCACCCCTTATTTTTTTACGTGCCAAAATTCGTCCGAAAGATGGTTATGTAAAGAGTAATAAGAGAAGATGACTAAAAAATGTAAGAGTTTATCTTGAACAATGCGAAAGAATACCATGGTTGCATTATTTAGTTGTTGTTGCATGATTACAATTTACATAATTTATTTGCTTCGGAACATTCAATAATTTTTCTTTGATTAAATTAAAAACATGTCATATCTGTTCTATAATGTCCGAAGAAAAATAACCATTTCATAAATTGATTATAATTATGTATTTATATTGTGTACCTATGTAATGTACTATATGTTGTACTATACTGTGTACAATGTATATATAAATAATTATCTTGAACTAATTTCTTGCCATCGCTGTCCGTTGTTGTTGGCTCACTACATATTATTAACAAAACGAAAAACTCAACATGAACAACTTATTTACTTACTTAGGTGGCCAACAGACCATGTAGGAACTAGACCTGACTCATCAACTTCCTCTATTTTTGTTAGTCATGGGTGGCTTTTCCCCAGTTAAAGATGCGAAATTGTTTTAAATCTGCCGATACTTCGTAGGTACGCCGCAGGTTTGGTCTGCCACGATGTCTTGTACTTTCGGGTCTGGATTCGAAGATTCTCTGCTTCAGATGTCCGAGCCACTGTAAGCCACTATTTTCATGACTACGACACTTCATAGAGTTCGGCATTACATTGTCGTCTTTAGAACCATATATCCGGCGAAAAATTTTCTTCTCGAAGACACCAACATATATGCTTAATAATTGGCTTCGACAATGTCCATGATTCTGATCCGTTGAACAAAACCGGGAAATTTTAGCGTTTGGTTCATTATTGTACTTTGCAGCAACAACGTTTACAAGAGTTATTCTTCGCCGTACCTCCATACATTGATGTCATTTGTGGAACTAACGCTGATTCCAAGGTAGGTAAGCTCCTAAACTACCTCGAAATTATGTGCGTCCACAGTGATGTCTTAACGAATACGATGTTGGGAGGCCTTTCTATTTGCCGACAACATATATTTTATCTTTTACTTTGAGACCCATTCGTTTCGCTTTTTCTTCAATCCTTATAAAGACCCCGACAACCACCCGTTGTGATCTGGCAATAATATCAACGTTGTTCGAATACTCCAGTAGTTGAACAGTTCTGCAAAATATAGTGCCGGTCGTGCTTACTTCCACTCGTCGCACTATACGTTCCAGTATTAGATTGAAGAAGTCGCATGTCAGCTACTAATCCAAAAATAATCTATAATTTGATCTTCTCCAGAAATTGTTGAGCTTGATTTGTATCCAACAAGCCTTTGCATAAATATTTTTATAAATATTCAACTTACTCTTGTATTTTCGTATTAAAATAAATCATTGATTTCCTATGGAATTTTATATAGCCACTTTTATATAGCTTTTAATGTTGTGTGACTTCGTAAACATAAATGTATGACGAAGCATTCACTATTATGCAAAAATTCACTATCCATAGGAACCACGCTAAAATACTGCTCAAGTATAGGTAAGAAATATATTATAGTACATTGGCTATTGGGTGTTTAAAAAAAGCGTTCGACATTGGCTCTTCAATTGGCTATTAGAATAGATCAAAAATTGGCTTATGATTAGACACCATTCACCGAAATTGGTTTTAATAGTTGTCTTATATCTCTCTCTCTCTCTCTCTCTCCGTCTCCTAACTATCCACTATACTTAGTCTTAGCTCTCATATGCCTTTCGGTCAATTGCTACGTGTACTAAATCCAGGAAAAACCCAATCCACCGATACCTGATATAGATAGTTTATATATTAGGGACTTATTTTCAAATAAATTTTATGTATAAACTGGAGTTTGTATTTACACCTCCAGTTTGTTGAAATTTAGAAATTATTCGATAATTTGATTGTTAATAGATATGTTGATATTGTATTGGCAATGTACTCTTTTTTCTTAGCTAATTACAGTAACAAAAATGAAAACTTTTTTATTTAATTAAACAAGCTACATATTATTATCAATAATGGAAACCATATTGTACGGGAATGGAAAAAATATACAAATTTTGTGATGGATTAAAAAAACATGCGTCATTTAAAAAAAAAACTTAAAAGTCTTTACATAACATAACCTTCATAAACAAAATGGATCCGAATATTCTGCCATACCACAAGTTAAATTTTCGTATATACCATATTTGATAATGCCTATTTCTAATATTGTGATACGTAGTTGTTTATACAAAGTATCAGTTGTTTCCAAACGTTCCCTCTATTATTTTATTTCCTATGCTTTTAATTAAATTTTTTTAAATATTTTTTTAGAATTTTAAAAAAGTTGATTTCCCCCTTTCATACGCTAAGAGAAATTTCATGTTTAATTGAATAAAAATGAGTAGTAAATCCAGGTACGGGTACCTACCTACCTTAAACAGTATAAAAAAAATTAGTTATACACTTCTGTAGGTTAGGTAAACATTTTTGTTTTTTTGTACTCTTGATTAAAATGATGATGATAATATTGATGATGATGATGATTATTATTATCAAATTCGTACAGTATTTTGGTTTTGTTGAGAGTAGAAATTGTTTTTTATACCTAATACGTGTGTTACATTATTTAAAAGGAAACGTCACATATTTTTTAATTTTCTTGGTTTTGCTTTTTTTTTTTGAAATGTTAAAGGAAAATTTCAAAATTTATTTTTAATTAAAAAAAATTGTTTTTCTTTCTTTTTTTCTCGTAAAAGTTAAACAAACAAAAACAAAAAAATTGTTTTGTTTTTCTAGGATGAATACAAGACGTATTCCCCCTTTTTTAAATAATTTGTATGAAAATTTTATTGGAGAATAAATATCCTGGTTAAACAAATTAAAAAAACAAAGAAATTAAGCTATATTTTGTGAAATAAGAGTAGATTTATGAAAACTGTCTCTTGAATCAGGGTTCAGTATCGAAGAAAATCGTTCAGATTAACTGATTGGCTATAGATAACTTATCAGATGAGTTCTGTTTTAATTTTTAAGTTGTTCTAGTTTAAAATTATGGATTTTGGAAGGAGTTTTAGCGATGGTATGTGATTTTGTAATAAAGTAAAATTTACTTTTAGTAATCTATACATATTTTTTGATTTAGTGCAAATAATATCGATTTTCAACGTCAACTATCTTAATCAGTACTTGCGAGTAATTTTTTCAATACTAATTCTTGTTTTTTGAATTTTTGAATTTTCGAATTAAAAAACAACAATTAGCATTGAAAATACTGAAATATTTTCCCTTTGAATTTTACTACTCTCGCCGTAAAAGACCAATCTACAAAATTAAGAGGGCTTACCAAAATTACTAAACTACTAGAATCATACCCCATACTGAATAGTACTATACTTCATACATAATTTTATATAAAATATCGAGTTGCCACTCTCCACATCATATATTCAATAGAATTGGCCGTACTTTAAGGTAGTGTTCTGGGACCTTTTATAATATTTTTACAATGGAACTATGTTCGATATTTATATCAATAACATAGTTCGCAACTCCCCGCCGAAAATCTTTCTACTATTTCTTTCTCTAACTATCCCTTTTTTTTTGTTCTTCCAAAAACCAACGGTACAAAAGTATATATGTTTCTGTAACCCAAGTTTTGGTTTTAATAATATAAAAAAAACGGATCACATAAGGTTGCAAAAATGATTGCAAAATGGTTGCAAAACAAAGTAATGGTTTGGAAATGAAACAACCGTACTGAATTTCATATCCATATATTCGAAAACAGCCTCCACAAAATTGCAATTGCATCTGAATAAAATGTAGCATTGATGCGTGAAACAAAAACAGTTTGTCTTAACTAAGAAAATGTACGCAGCTGCAATTTTTGGTCATAAACAGAAAGAGTTACTACAAAAATGAAATATTATTGTACAAATCAATCAAATTAAGCCAGTTTAGACATTTGAATACCAAACTATTGTTGGGATCAGCCGTCGAGTAACATGTTGAAGAAATCTTGCCAAAATTTCAAACAAAAGTGCTAAGAGCTATAAAAGCAGCTCCCAAGTGTGTGTTCACCACAAAGGTCTTTTCTTTTTTAATATATTAGGCCACAATAATGGTGTAAGCAACTGCCCTGCGTTCATCAATAGATGTCTCCGGCGCATCCTAATCATTCGTTGGCCACAAACCGTTTCCAGCAGAACCCTGTGGCAAAAAACAAAACAAACACATATGGACATGGAAATCCGACAAACCATACTTTAAGGCAACCTGACAAAAACATCGCGAAACAATGCTACGAATGGAATCCTCAGGGTCGGAAGGCTGAGAAAAACGTTGTATCCAGCAAGTACCGAGCAAAAGACGTGGCCACAATTGAACAGGTTATCCGCAGATAGGAGCCTATGGAAAGAATTTATTTCCGCCCTATGCCTCACGGATGGGGTTACAGGACAATGATGATGATGATGAAGCAAAACTGCCTTAGGTGCCTTCGCAGAATTTAAGACAGTTAAAGATGAAGAAAAGAAAAAGAATGATAGTAAAGAGTAATAAACAAAATTAGAAAAGAATAAAAGAACATTAGAATCGAATAGAATAGAAGAGTTAGTAAAAAAATTTACGGACAGGTTTAAAGATGTTTGTTGGCAAGGTGGTTGCGATCTAGATATTAGGGCCGTTTATATATTGTAAAGTTCAAAGTATCAAAATAAATTAGCAGATCTACTGAAGCACGATTCAGATGAACGAAGATGAATGAAGAGGAACACGAAAATGAACGAAGATGAACGAAATGAACGAAGTATTCTGCTGGAGAAGAAAAATGTAATCCCTTGGATCTAATTAACAGATTTGAATAGCCAGAAATTAAAAAAAAATGTCATTCAATTTATTAAGAACAAATTGTTGGAATAAATTGAGTAAAAAAACAAAATTCACTGTTTGCGGCAAGAAAACATTGAAAACCGCTTAACATTTAGAACCTAATTGAAGCACAAGACAGCTTGTGAATACAGATTCAAATTGAGGAAATTTGTGGTATAAAATCAAAATTTATTTCATTACTTAAGTCATTGTTGAAATTATATTAACAAAACTTTAAACCAATGCGTATTTAGAGACTGTTCATAATATTATAACCAAATCGCTATAGTTGTAACGATGGTGCATGCACTGGGTCATATGCCCTTGTACATAAATTTTGTTTTTCTTCTACTAGACGTTATTGATTGATGATGCAACTGAAACTCAGTGGAATAGCAACCGTAGACTAATCAGTTATTTTGTGATTTCAATCAATTTTGTCTCAAGTCTATACTGAATAGATAGTCTATGTGATATCTACGCTGAAGCTCTGAAAGCAAATAAAAACCTTAAATAATGATTATTTTAACTTAAATTAAAGTTGAGATTCTACTATGGCTTGGGCACCTAAATCTAATATACAAAAAGACTTCAGACAGTAAGAGTGTCGAATCCAGATCCAAAAGTAAAATACACTAAACCAGACCCAAACCTTCGTTAGAGATATACGAAATATCGAATTTTAATAACTTCCACAATGTTTGTAAATTCAATAATATCCGAGATATAATCGTTAGAGAAAAGAAAAATATAATTTAATTATTTATTCACTAACAAAATAAAATATGCTTTATGCAAAATAAAAATCCATTGAAAATCCTTGAGAATAAAATCCATTTAAATCTATTCTACAAAATAATGACCAATAAAATATTCATTTTAATAAAATTATTAAATCTTTTAGAGTACCTATTATATTGTATTCTTATCTTCAGAGTATTGCAAAAATTTCAAATGAACATAATAAATTTATTATTATTTATGAATATAGAATCTCGAAGGAATTTATTTTATTGTTTAAATTTAGTTAGGAAAAATGTAAACAAATTAATTTTACAATTATTATTATTATTTTAAATTATTGCGAAATTGTTTTTCACAATTTATTGCAATTACAAAGAAAATTTTCAATTTGAATTATTGTTCAATTACATCTCTTACACAATTGCTGTTCACAACAAAATAAGAACACTTGAAAACATTTTCTTTTATTCTGATAGAAATATTTGGAAAATTATCTGACTAGTTGGAAATTTCAAAATAAAATTTTGTATGAAGCAATGCTGAATAGAAATTTGAATATTAAAAAATTGGTAAAGCCTTGTATTACTGTTTTTCTGAGTAGACCTGTATTAATGACAAATAAGGGTATATCCTGAAAATGATCATTTGAAATCACTATCACGTTGTCAAACATATAAGTATGTTCTACGATCCCTATGAGCTTACTTTTCGTCAAACTGGGGCAACCGCAGCGAATATGCAAATAGTGACTAGTCAATATTATCGTCCTAATATTCTCTCTATTAGAATTATTCTATTATATAAGATCATAGCAGCAGGAATTCAATGCCGCTTGCAAGAAAAACTGGAGAAAAAAATTCGTGAAGTGAAAGCTGGTTTTCATCGTCACTGAAGCTACGTCAAACCAAGCAAATACACTTCGAATAATAGTAGAACAATCAATTGAGTATCAATCAATTGAACAATCAAGCGCGGTGCAATATGGAAAGCACTAATGGAAAAAGGAAGACCAGAAAAAAATGGTCCATCTAATCCAAGCATTATACGAAGAAGCCGAACTGTATCAGTAATACACAGGGGACAAAAAATTGCTTCTTCACTAAAACATCGCGAGTCAAACAAAGACGTACGCTATCACCACAACTCTTCACAACCGTCCTAAACAATTTACTAGAAAAAGGTTGTTCAATAAAGAGATGAATAACTTGGAGTAACAAAAAAACTTGAAAAGCCCGACTATGCAGATGATATCTATGTTCTCTCGCACAAATTCAGCACCATTCAGAGCAAATTAGAACACTTGGAACAAAATGCCAAACATGTCGGACTAAAAATCAACCTGGAGGAAACCAAAGCTATGCGAATAAATAACACCTGCACGGAACATCTAATGTTGAAAGGTGAACAAAAGAAGGTTGCGAACAACTTCTGCTACTTGGAAAGTATCATAGCAACTAGTGGTGAGGCTCAAAAAGATGTAGAAAATAAACTAAAGACAAACATCTACACTTAGAGTATTCCGATATTGTATACAATCAATATGGTATGACATACGGTAGTAAAACTTGGTTAACATCAAAAGACCTTCAGCCAGAAGTTACAAGTCTTCATTAATAAATGTCAAAAGATAATATGCCCAATATTCTGGCCAAATACAATAAGCAAGAAAGATCTCTGGACTTACTTACTTGCTGGACGCTACCAGACCTTGAAAGTCCTGGGCGGGACGCAAAATTGTTCTCCACTGATTTCGGCCACGAGCGGAATCTCTTCAGTTGGTGATTTGAAGTTTTTTCATATCTACCGATACTTCGTCTCTCCAACGAAGGTGTGGCCTCCCTCGACGACGCATTCCCTGGGGCTTGGATTCGAAGAGTTTCCCATTTTCATCTATACGCTCTACATGGCCTAGTCAACGAAGCCGTCTTATTCTGACTTTTTCAACTAGGTCCATGACGTTGAACATCTGGTCAAGTTCGGCATTCTATCTTCTTCTCCAAACCCCTTCGTCAGACACAGGACCATAAATACGATGAAGAATTTTTCTCTCAAAGATACCAAGTGCATACTCGCTTGCTTTTAGTAATGTTCACGATTCAGCAGCACCATATAGCAGCACCGGAAGGATGAGCGTTTTGTATAATTGTATCTTGGTATTTTGGGATACTAACTATATTTGGGATACCTCTGGATACCTCTGGATACTAACAGGCGAAAAAAATTGGAAGAAATAATTGCAGATGGATAAGCCATACATTCAGAAAGGCATCAAACAACATCTTGTGAATCAGCTTTGAATGGAACCCATAAGGTATAAGAAGACCCGGTCATTCAAAGAACACCTGTCGGAGGACCATAAAACAAGAACTAAAAAAAACAACCATGACGTGGGAAAAAATGGAAACAGCAGCTAGAAGTCGATTCGGATGGAAATGTCAATTGGAGGCTCTATACTCCCAAGAGGAGTATGGCCAAAAAAAAATCATTCTATTAAGCTGAAACAATTTTATAGCTTGTTTGTGTCAACTTCCCGTCATACCTTCTTGGAAGTTTTATTATACCCAATCTAATATTAGTCAGAGTTCATAATTCTAATACCGCAATTTGAGCTAGAGTTAATAATAAAATGTTTATGTTTTATTCAAGTTCATGTTTCAGTTAAATTTTTATCATGTCTCAGTCAATTTTTATAAATTCAAATTCTATAAAGTAATTTTTTTTTTATTTAAGTTTTAATAATTTATTTGTACTTAATAAATTATTTTAATTTAGTTTTAATAATTTAAATCAATTTATTTTTTTTTTCATATATTTATATTTATGTGCATATTTTGATGGTATATAAGTGTTGCAATAAATTAGATAGTATAGAAACAAATAGGCTAGGTTTGTCCAGATTTTTGCTATACTAATAATTGTTCAATACCATTTAGTGGGAATAAGCGAAAAATAGCACAAGCACGCAGTCGGATATGGTCACTATAGATGTAATAATATGTGGATCAATCAAGTTTTATGTAGCACCACATTCCGGTCACACACGCCGATTACAGTTCGCACCATTGGCTGATTGTACATATATTATTTCTATAATAAACCTAGGTACATGAATATAGGAGGTTGACTAATTTGTTCCTTTCAAATATATGTAAATCATTATTTCAATTAAATTCGTGCAATAATTTAAAAGTTTATATAGATATAATATCAACACATATAACTTCAATAGTCTGCAGTTTAAATTTCATATATTTTTTAAATATTAGAATAATTATTAAGCTCCTAAGTTAAAAATCTATACGAGTGTGTTTCTCACACAGATAGATACCAATAAAAATCAATAAAATTATTTCTTCTAAAAATTTGCAAACATTCCACTTTCATTATTAATAATCCTCTTAAATAATAACTCACTAATAAATCGAAAATATAATAAAAAAAAAAACAAAATAAATATAAAAAATATTTTCTTAATAGATTTAATTTCCCTTAAAATGAAGGAAATCCGTTCCACAAGGGAACCAGCCCACAAAAAACACAAAATAATATAAGAAAAAAGTCAAGTTGAGTATTAATCGTTTGAAAGTTGCCACAGTTTCCTTTTTCCAGTGTTTTTTTACATAAACCAAAAAAAAAAAAAAAAAAATATATATAAATAAAAATAACCTAAAAATTGTGGCTCCCATCTTTCTAATAATTCTATTCTGACATTAAAATACGATCTAGCAATTTTATTTATTTTATCTATTAAATTTTTTTTTTTATTTTATGAATCAATATCATCTTCTAATTCCTTCAATGCGTCTTATCGAGTAGAAAATTATTCCTTTACAAATAATGTATAATGCTGAATCAACAGAAAAGGATAGAAAAATAATTAGAAAGAGATAAACCGAATTCTTGAAATGTGATTATTATTACCGATTCATCAATAAATGAATAAAAAATTAAAGTATTTTTGGTTTATGATATTTTTATAACGGAAGAATAAAAAATTTAAGGTTTAAGGCTGAACTCATTTTCCGTTTTGAATACTATATTCTTTTTCAGGTCACCTGTATAACAAAATGTCTATTTTTTTTTTTTTTTTAACATGAAAAATATCTCGGGCGGATTATAAACAAAATGGGAAATGTTTGTTGAATACACCGATGATTGGCGTCAGTGAAGCTTAAAAAACCCAGCAGGCAAACATATAGTATGATAAATGCTGCTAGCAAACATACCCATATTACCTAAACCGAGAAGAACAAGAACAGACGGGTTTTGCCATATAATACCAGCATAATTACAATGATTGAAAAATTGTCATATTACCGCAACAATAGTATTCACTATGGAAATATACCTGCAATTTCAAGGAATTGAAGGAGTACAGAAATAAATCTAAAATATCGCGTCTACATACAACACCCCAGTATAAAAAAATGTGCACAAACTTAAAATATTTTCTCTACCTAATGTCGTTAATGCTTAACGAAAACGACGGTTTTAATTAAATCGACTATTGAATGATGTTATTTGGAACCAAACGAAAATTGTAAAAAAACACAAACCAAAGGTTAGAAAATCTGGAATCGATAGAGGGAATTTTATAACAACTGAAAAACCATAAGAAAAACTTGGAGATAAATAGCTTCAGCCTAAGTAAATACCCAACAGACAACATGGTTGCAACTGAAGACCACGGTGAACAGATTTGAAGCAAAATAATTTACGATAACCCTTAAAAATGCATTTTTATATAAACTGAAGGACGTGAATTCGAAAACCGCTTATAGTTTATACAATGTTTCTTTGTTTATCATTTTTTTTTATCATTTTATGGCAACAGCTAGTTGAGAATATAATCTGGTAATTATTAAAATAATGTTGAACAATTAATGTACATATTTGTTAAGCTGAAGTAAGTGTTCTTCAACTTGAGATAAGAGCAAGAACTCATGCGGGAGGGAAAGAAGAGATCGATGTATGGAGTGAGTAACACAAAACTGAATACCAAATGGTAAACTAACCAAATATGTACTTTGTTGAAAGAAATTAATGGTTCCAAGACAGCTAAAGCTCAGTCTCAGAATAGCTTTGTGCCATGCCCAAACCCTATTCTCGCGAAGAAAGTGGAAAAGATTAATGCTTATGAAATTTGATCTAAGATTTTTTTCTCTGCTCTAGATCTAGATCTACTCATTTTCTCTGATATAGATATAGAAAATATTTTTGTAAAAATTGCACAGAATTTTACAACAGATTTCGAATAGAAAACAGATGTGTATTAAGGCTGGTCACTGCCTAGTAAGGAAACAGTTACATAATCTAATAACTAATTCATTCTAGCTGAAAACAACTTGCACAAAATTATTTTAAATTTGAGGAAGAATATATTGAACATCTATTCTGTGAATATGATCGTTTTCCTCGTAGTAGACTGCGCCATTTAGTATAACCTTTCCCCGAAAGATTAGTCCCTAAATCCACATAAAATAAAATCCATAATGACTTTACCAAGTTTTTTTTTTCAAGTAATTTATTTAATCACATTTCTGGCTTATCAACGAGATCGTATGGAAAGATCTCCAATCCAAATTCAGATGCCACAATTTCTGCTTAAGTAAAATATAAATATTTAGGTATTCATTTTATACATTTAGGTAAAATATTGCTTAACAATATTTACCTAGATCATTTTAATGCGTAGTCACTGTTGGATACAAAAAAGAGGATATCTCCTTTAATTTTGCCACAATATTATGGTCATTTATATTATGGATTTTTTTTTGTGGATTTCGATTTATAGATTTGGTCACCAACCCTTTCCCGAACAATGAGAAGAACCAAAATTACCTGTGAAGAATGTTCTGAGTGTAAACAATATAATTAATCAAAATAAGGTAATTTACGACTGCGGTAACATAGAACCAGAACCCCACCCGTTATACATATAATCTATCTATCAATTACAAAATGTAGTATAAAGGGAAAGTTATAGAGATATTTTGTTAATCTGTATTTGAAACATTTAATACCCGCCGCCAATTGTTTTAACAATTTGATCATTAATAAATACAAGGCGAGGTTACTGAAAGGTCTTAATTTGAAATAGCAATAACAATGACTAATAACAATTCACTTTGATTCCAATCCTAAGATTGTCCAACCAAAGCGTATTGTCCTTTTTTTTAATAGGTTATACTGTGATGGAATCTTAAAATTTTATATAAATATAAAATATATACATACTTTAAATTAAAGTATAATCTGATGATATATAAAAGCACATATCTACATGGAATAATCAATCATTTACTGCTAATAATATTCTTCATTGTGTATGCATTACTTCTCATCCATTTTTAATCAACAAAGGTTCTAAAAATTCTAAGCATCAAAATGAAAAGCGGAAGGAAGGCATTTGACAGTAACAAAAAAAAAAGAAGAAATGATATCATAGAAATATTTTTGTAATTTACTCAAGAATATCTAATTTACGTACCGTATCAAAAATTAAGGAGTGATAATTTACAAACCATAGATGAAATAATGAAAAATTTCAATATTTTCTTTATCTCTGCAATAAATCTTTATGAGGAAAAAATAAATTCTTAATAATATTTATCTATATAGAAAAATAAAATATGATGTCAATAAAAGGGATATTAGTATCACCGTTTTACATACACTGTAGTTCATTAGGTTGAAGCTAGAGGTTAAAAGTATATTAAATGTGTGTAGATTCACTATTGTAATGCTTTTGGATATAGTAATCCATTTAGTTAGCTGGTTCTGATGTGGCAGGATCACCATGTAATGCTTTTCGTTTTGCTGATGATTGGATATACATACATACTAATATAGCCTACAAGATTAAGGCAAGAGATGCCAAATTAATGGGTCATTAGGTCGCTCTTAAAAGTTCCTAATATATTGTGTTATGACCACTAGGCCTATGACAATATAGATAATAAAACAATAGAACTTTTGCTTTGCTGTGGTCAAGACTGTTGACCAAATAATAATATTACATTACATATGACATTGATTGGTATTTTAGTTAGAGATTTCCTATTACAACATAGATGTAAAGTAGACTATGAATCTTGTGTACTGACAATTTCACTAAATGAAAATGAAATGGAAATTTAATCAATAGTTTAATATGGTATAATAACCAAAAGGCAAACAGCATTTAACACAAAAAAAAAACATAATTCACTCAAAGGTTATTCTTATTACTTAAAATTATACATAATAATACACATGTGTATCAGCATATTTGTATTGTATAATATTATACATTATACTACTTTATTGCTTCTACCTTTTATTTTTGTCATTATTATGTGCGTAACTCACTTCACTCAAAAAAAATTATTTTTGTTTTTTTTTTGTTTTTTTTTTGTTTTTTTTTTATTATTTGCTGTATCTGTATTCTGTATGCTCTATATGCTCCATTCCAAAAATATTATTTTATTTTCAGTGTTAAGTGTTCACTTTTCACTTCACTGTTCAGGTTCACTGTTCAATCAATAGAACTTTATAGAAGTTGAGTAGGATAATTAACTCTACTTTTACGCCGGATAATAAAACATTGTTTTTTTTAAATTGAAAATTATTGATGAAAATGTTTTTGTATTTTTTGTAAATTTTATCAATTTGAATACAAAATTTTGAATATTTTTTTAAAAATAACACAATACCATAATAACAGTTTATTCATATAGCAAAATAAGATCCCTATACATCATACTAAAGACCAAATTTATATGAAAATAAGATCCCATTTTTAAATTTGCTCTCCCGGAGGCCTCAATAACGCTAATACGGTATAATTTATACTAAATGGAACCCAACTAACGAATTATAACTAAATGGAAGTGAGTACGAGTATACCATACAAAAATACAAACATTTTATACAAATTTGTTGGTATGGTACTTCTATTTCTGTTATATAAAAAAAAAAAGATTAGTGTTAGGCCAATATAAACATAAATAAAAATAAATAAAAAGTGATATAAACATAAGTACTGTAATTTCGGAATAAAGAATCTAATGAAAGAAAAAAAGAAACTAGGATTTATTTTGCTTCCGTCATTTATGACGGGTTACAAAGCTAGTTTCAAATATAACAGTACCACCAAGAATGGAAGTCATAGCATCAATTAATATGGATCTACAAGAGGATAGTATAGTAATCAACAAAGAAGAAATTAACACATCTCACCAAAAATAACAACCATATCAACTTTATAAAAATACATTGAAATACAGACTAGGGAAATTAACAATTTATAGTCTAAAATCAACACTTACAGAAAAACGGTTAATAGAAGTAACACCGAAATTCGAAGAAATAAAAGAAAACATATTGAAGCTACTTAAACTAAAAAAGATCACAAAGATGGCAAAATTTGACCTACTAACTGCAAATAAACTCATACCAATCTTTGAAGGGGAGCACAAACACCTACAAAATTTCCTCAATCTTATAGAATTCTATGAGAATACGTTAGAAAATATTGAAGAAAAAAGTAAGCTATTAAAATTTGTTTTGGCAACAAAGTTAGCTGAAAAAGAAAAAAACAGGTTACTAAGAGAACTACCACCAACATCAACTTTACTGCTTAGTATAATCAACTAAACAAATATTACAGAAATAAACAAAATCCCTTAAGAATTCAAAACGAATTATCAAACATAAATCAACGGAATTTAAAAATAAACAGTTATGCTTCAAAAATTGAATCTGTAATAGCTAACCTTAATCAACTACAAATAACAGAACAAGGTGAGGCAAACAGAGACATTATAGTAAAATTAAATGACCAACTAGGTCTTAGTACCTTTAAAAATGAAGTTTAAAACTACACTACAAACTGCGAGACCAACAAAATTCAATGAAGCTATACAAATAGAAGTTGAAATGATAGACAATGAACAAAACGATAACGGCCTATTAATTTGGCATCTCTTGCCTTAATCTTGTAGGTTATATTAGTATATATATATATCCAATCATCAGCAAAACGAAAAGCATTATATGGCAATCCTGCCACATCAGAACCAGCTAACTAAATGGATTACTTCAATTACGAAACTAAAGGAAGAACAAGAATTCCATGATAAATGGAATAAATTAACATCAAAATTAGAAAAAATAAAAGGAGAAATAAAAAGGATCCAACAAGCGGACCAAAGCCAATAACCATACAAGAATATAAGGAAAGAAACTTTGAAAAAGGAAATACAGATAAATAACCTGAGCGATGATGCAAAGAATTTAATTTTAGAGATCTGTAAGAATTTTCAACATGTAATCCACATTGAAGGTGAACAATCTCCGCAGTCGAGGTTAAGGCTTTTCCTTCATTTAATTTCAAATTGCAAAACAATTACTTAGAATACATTATTAATTATTTATTAGGGCCTTTAACAAATTTAAAAACAAATTATTCCAAACAAATCATGATAATATTGCAAGAACAAATTACGCACGAGTTTATAATAATAAAAAAATATATTTTTTATCAAAATATAGTTGAGAAACAATTGCAATATATGTAGTTGAATGATATGTTTGTAGGTTTGTTATAAGTGCATTTCTATACTATTCTTTAGAAATAATAAGAAGTAGAAATGAAACTGACACTATAATCCTCATGAAATTAAAATTAAATGATATTATAATGACAAAGTAGGATGAAATATGTAATTAATAGGAAACAGAGGCGCATCATGCCAGATAACTACTGGTCACTGCCAATTATAGAGCATCATGATTGGACCGATCCCAACCAAAAACGAAAATCGATTGATTCAACATAGCAAAAGTTGATTGAGCTATTAGACCGATCTTACGATACAACAATGCTAAAACCACACGATCTAGTGTAATAAAAGTCTAAAACCACACGATCTAGTGTAACAGAATAAAATAAAAGAGAACAGAAATACAGATTTCTGCACAGATAATGCTTATAAATCTATTTTATATAAAAATAAGATTGTACTATTTAACCTTAAAATAAAAAAAAAAAATAAAAAAATTTATCTCTCCCTTATCTAATCAATTGAAGTGTACTTTTGGAAAACAAATTTTCTTCAAAAATTTCGTATATGTGTAGTTTTTGCCGAAATTTATTTTGATTTAGAATAATGTAAATTCCCCTTACACATACTGCAAATTATATTCTTCAAAAGTATAATAATTATACGGATAATCAAATTTCTAATCAAAATATTTGTGAATTTTTTTAATTAAATTTAAATGAGGCAAAGAAATCCAAGTTTGAATTCGTAATATACAATATAACAATTCGTATGAAAAACTTTGAGTCATAGAAGGTAGAAAAGATATTTAAGATTTACTGAGAAAAATAAATTTAAAATTGATACATGGAAGGATGATTCTTAGAATAAATTTTTTTAAATTGAAATATTTTTTATTGTAGGTGTACATAAAAATTATAAATTTAATTATTTGTTTTTATTTTTTTTATTGTTGAAACTCATATGATATAAATATTTTACATTCTTTTGAATCTGTAAAATTCATATTATACTAATTTTCAATTTGATTCATTCGGTTATCATTTTAATTCCGCTAAGTATGAAAACGGTTAACTAGCCGTCACTCTCATAACACTAAATCAAATTGAATCCATATCAATCTCCTACGACAAAAACTAGACCCCGACTTACTTCACTAGCAGTCATATTTCAGACAGATATCTGAAAATTAGTAAAATATATCTTGTATTAAGCTGATAGAGGAAACAATAACTGACAGATCACACATTACTATATTCTTCGTTTTTATTTATTATAGCAGAGAAATTTTAAAGTTTTCCTATTATCGGAAATATTATACAGTCTTACTTTATGCAAGTCCTTCTGATTAAGCCTGTCAATTCTCTAATTGTATTTAATGAACATACGGATATATTAGTTTTGCTAATGTCAATTCCAACCTGACGTCGAATCGATCCTACCACTACCTGTTCTGAAAGTTTAAATTATATTCACTCAGCCAAATTTTACAGTATATCTGAGGTCTTTAAATAGTACATGTTATCTATTTACCTTCAGTAATTTAGTTATTTCGTATTATATTAAATTCATAAGACGTTATAATATAACACTCTGTGTTATCAAACTTAGCCGCCATAGGTGTTGTAGTGGTTGTGGCCAGATCCTATATAATTGTTTATCGAATAATGAGAAGGTTTATGAATAGTTTTAACAGAATAATTTCCAATAATTTTTGCTATTTAATCTTAACAACAGTTTTATCTCCTGCAGGCCAATATAAGTTTTAAAGCACTTCATATGATTTTTAAATTACTTTCTTTATTCATTTTCATCTTATTTCAGCTAGTGTACATAAAACAATTAGAACGAAATTTTTCTTGAATAAGATTTTATTCTAATGTAAAAAATTATGATGGTATTTAATGGATTAATTTAGTAAAAATATTATTTTATCAATGCAGAATCTCGTAACTCTACTGTAACTGAAATTCATCTACACATATACCTTACGTCTTTGTCATGATCAAAATAATCACAATGATGCAGTTCAAGCATACGATGGAAATGCTTATATTTACCTCACACTAAGATAAAATAATACTTTATGCCAGTTAGTGGTTGTGGCCATATCCTATATAATTGATTTATTTTAATCACTCAATGATGTCAGTGTACTCAGATAGGCTTCAATATCTAGCTGTAAAAAATATGTTTATTACGTGTTGATAGTTTTGTATTCTAGATGACATATAAATCTATTTTATTTTTCTATATTCCTATCTAACTCCAATACATATATCTATACGACTCCAAGCGTACATGTTTGCATGTTCAATAGATTGCTTCGGTGCATCCTAAACAGTCGTTGGCCATAAACCATTTCCAACAGAACGTTGTGGCAAAAAACGAAGCACAAACAAATAGACGTGAAAATGAGGACACCTGACAACAACATCGTGAAATAATGTTTCGAAACGAGTCCTTAGGATACGCGTCACATCGGTAGGCCGAGAAAAACATGTAGAACAAAAATCTTAGTCGAAGCAAATATCCAGAAAAGAATGTGGCCGCAATTGAAGAGGTTAGCTGCAGATAGGATCAATGTAGGTTACAGGAAAATGATGATGATGATTTTCAAACTAAGTTCGGTATTACCTGAATTTGGCCTATTTTTTTCTATTTAATACTTAACATAGTAAAAGGCGATTAAGCTATTAGACCGATCCTATGATATAAGAAGACTGAAAAGGCGAAAACTACACGATCTAGTGTAATCGAAAAAAATATAAGGGAACAGAAATCCTTTACGCTCTAGCATGAAGGTCCAAGATATTTCCTATAGATATGTGATACTATTTTTATCATTTGATATACGATATAACTTACGATATAACACCTGATCTCTTTTGTTTCAATTTTTGTCAACCAAAATAGCTTTCATTCATCATCATCATTTTATTTATTTGTTTGTACAAACACTCTATTAATTTATTTGTACTAACACACGAGCGATTGAGCTCATTTGAGAAAGAGAAATAATAATTATAGTCATAAAAAAAGTTTGATAGCAAAATCAAAACTAAAAACATGCAAGAGCATAATACAACCGGTCTTAACCAATAATGAATTAGAAATATGTAAAAGATAAAATGCACGATCTATATTATTTGATCCCGAAAATAAATTACGATGGTGAGTACCAAAATCGATCAAATGAGTAGTACTAATTAAAAAAACAAAAACTCAAGGTCTTCGGTCCCGAGACTTGGGACGCCGTACCTCTTGTTTGTATCGAGCGATCATAATGATTTATTTTTATGGCTTTGTGAGATGGGACTCGGACTTATTTTTGCTGGAGCCTCTTCAATTTCTTGAACTTGGCACTTTCTACCAGTAACCACCTAGAAGATGTAGTTCATAAGACATGGTCCCGTTGAAAAGACATCACATTGACTCTACTCTATTCAATATTCATTTGCATATTGAACAAACCTTTTAGATATTTCCAATCACTCTCTACATGGATATTGTGTGTTCTGTGCGTATCTAAAAAACAAAAGAAAAACAACAAATTTTTTTGTACCAATATTTAGAATGTTTATGTATGTATATATTAATAACATTAGTGACTCACAATTTAGTGTGACGCGAGTTCATAACATTTTCCCTTACCAAAATCGACCGATGTGTTAATAGTAAGAATCACTTACAAAAAAATTATAATAAAACTATACCAGACGCAGTTCTTACAATGCAAAAGCAAGAAGGGAGACCAAGATAAACATGATTAGGCAATGTTGCAAAGTCAAGAACAATAAATTTGAGTTAGGGGACAGCAATATATAGCAATAATATTCAATATTCTGCTTCTTCTTTTCTATATACTTTATTTTTACTAAATTTCTAGGCTCCAACTCAATAAATATGGATTTGTTTTTGGCAGAATTTTTATAGCCAACTACAAAACAACAATTTCAGTTTTGAAACTAAAATATAAAAATCCCTCACCTGAAAACTCTTTAAAATTTATTTAATGTAAAATTAATTTTTTTTCTTTTATAACAGATATCTTCCGATAACTTAACATTCTTAGCCTGTATAAATAAATGACAAAAAGAACGACAAAAATGAACACATTAATCCCATCAAATAAATTTTTTCTAATAACATTTTCATCAAAAACTCTTTTCTAAAGAAACGATTTTGATTTGGAATTCCCAATTCGAATACACAACACTGATTGAGTAAACCTAAATACAAAAAAAAAGGTCTAAAATCAGAATTATTAAACCCTATCACAAAATAAAAAAAAAAAAAAAATCATAAATCATATTTCAAAAACCAATCAACACCTATGTCACCAAATCGAAAAACAAAAAATATTCGATTCAAGAATTCAGGATAAACGAGTGTAAATAAAATAGGCAAAAAAAATATATCATTTTAATTCTGCACTACTCAACTCGTCTTTCAATCACATGGCTCACTTCAAAATCAAAATCGTAATAATTTTCTATACCACAATATTAAAATTGAATACAAAGAATGAATGGCAGCACAGCACACAAAACTTCCATCATTGTAGAAAAGAAAATGTTTTTATTTGTTTTTTTTTTTTTTCATTTTTATAGCAAGGATACCATTTTATTACCCTATAAAGGACAAAACATAATTTTCCGTACTCGTGTTAAAAATATTCGAAAAAAAAAAATTCATGCTCCACATAAATCTTCTTAATATGACACATAATACCTATGTGCCATATGCATTCATAAATCTTTGACTTTTCTTCCAGGAAATGATATAAAATTACAAATATAAAAATGTATAACATTTCCATTATTATTAATACACATATCATATCACTATTATAATACATCATGAATACGATTGTATATGAGTCATTCATTCTTAATGTTATTTACAAGTTGTATGGCATATGTGATGAATCTACCAAAGATAAGATATTAAGTTGTTTCATTTCTAAATTCAAATTCTTTTGAATTATTTTCATTCATCAATGAAAATAAAAATGGATTCCATTAACTTTTTGAATCCAATTCAAGTCATTAATCAGAAAATATTTTTCTATAATATAAAACAAATTTATATGGGGATTTAATATTTTAACGGATCTAAGATAAATAAAAAAAAAATCTATATCTAAGAAATTCTTCGAATTAAAACCCTTGAGAACAAATTCCCTTGAGAATAAATACTAAATTTTAATTCAAAATTTTAAGAATACTTCATTGTCAAGAAAATCAAGACATTTATTGACGAAACGCAGTTTTGGGAATGAACAAAAAAATTTTTTTAATAATCAATTGCAGAAAATTTTCTCTACTTTCAATAAAGTATTTGTTATATTTACTAGTCGAACGCACGGTTTAATCGTTTAAATTAATTTTATCATAAAATTATATTCTAACTTATCTAAACCAACTCTCTTTCATAGAATAAAATAATATAATTATCATAGAGAATAAAAAAATAGCAGATCGCGCGGTAATTGGATATTGCATTAACATTAACATAACATAACATTAACATTAACATTAACATTAACATTAACATTAACATTAACATTAACATTAACATTAACATTAACATTAACATTAACATTAACATTAACATTAACATTAACATTAACATTAACATTAACATTAACATTAACATTAACATTAACATTAACATTAACATTAACATTAACATTAACATTAACATTAACATTAACATTAACATTAACATTAACATTAACATTAACATTAACATTAACATTAACATTAACATTAACATTAACATTAACATTAACATTAACATTAACATTAACATTAACATTAACATTAACATTAACATTAACATTAACATTAACATTAACATTAACATTAACATTAACATTAACATTAACATTAACATTAACATTAACATTAACATTAACATTAACATTAACATTAACATTAACATTAACATTAACATTAACATTAACATTAACATTAACATTAACATTAACATTAACATTAACATTAACATTAACATTAACATTAACATTAACATTAACATTAACATTAACATTAACATTAACATTAACATTAACATTAACATTAACATTAACATTAACATTAACATTAACATTAACATTAACATTAACATTAACATTAACATTAACATTAACATTAACATTAACATTAACATTAACATTAACATTAACATTAACATTAACATTAACATTAACATTAACATTAACATTAACATTAACATTAACATTAACATTAACATTAACATTAACATTAACATTAACATTAACATAATATATATTAACATAACATTAAATTGCAATTGTGGTTAATAGAATCTGTTACAAAAGCCAGCTGTCAGCGTGTAGATTATGTCATCAATTGCAATTACATTTTTATATGTGTATGTAAATGTTATCATTCCAATTTTTTCGTCGGTTCATAATCGTTTCATCATCGGTTTGAACTCTGTGCGCTTAGAACGTCAAAAACAAAATAAATATACATATGTAAAGAAATACAAAAAATATTTTCTATTTTGACAATTTAAAAATTTTTATTTTCGTGTTATGTGAATTTTGAAAAAATACTCTTAACTGTTTTATTTAATCCCACATTTCTTTGCTTATTTGAAATCATTTAGTTACCTTCCAATTAATTAATTTTACATAATAAATTTAATAAATGACGAAATGTCTAGTGATTTTTTTTTATTTTACTTTTTTCCATCCCAGTTGTTTTGGCCCAGCCGATCTGCCGATTTGATATTTTTTCTTAAATTTTTAGTATCAGAATAATTTCGTATGTAACATAAACAATTTTCTGACCTGTTAAAACATTTCATGGCTGTTTTAAGTACTTAGATGGGATGAGCTACAATTTGTGAGGCAGCTAAATTGTATCATAGCGTAATAGGCAAAGCGAAATGATAATATAATGATATGGTTATGATCAAATTGAAATACGCATAGTTTAAAAATTTGTGGTTCCTTCTTCTAACCCATAGAAAAAACTACAATTTCGATTTTTCATATTTATTAGAAAATAACAAAAACAAATCGAGTAAACAAAAAAAGTAAATTGAATTATTAATAAAAAACCATACACATAATATGATGCATACTTACCTACCTACTAAATGAAATTTTTTTTTTAATAAATAAAATAAAAATTCGTGTATTAAACATAAATGAAAATAAAAAAAATTACTGCAAAAAAAAAAACAGGAAGTGTGTGTGGACAAAAAAGCTCATAACTTCTGAAGCACTGATCGCTGTATAGCCTTGCAAAGAATTTTTTGTAAGGAAATTTAATTTTTTTTTAATTATTTGAAAAATTATAAATTTAAAAAGAAATAAAAATAGTAAAAACTTGTTTTCTAGCGTTAGAGTAAAATTTTTTTGTAATATTAAAATTAAAAGGAAAATATCCGACTATTTTCACTATTATAAAATATAGTAGTAAAAACTTATTTTTTTCAATTTTGTAAATTCTTTTGCTTGTTTTTCGCTGCTCTTCTGTTAGTTTATTTTCATTAAGCAAAAACACAATCTAAAACTATGTATTTGCATTAAAATATGACGCGTTGTCAATAGAATCGTCTTAAGCAAATCTGTTTAAAATTATATTATGAAAAATTAAGTAAGTTTAAAAGAAGATAAGATTCTATGATGCTTTCCAATAGTCTGACTGATTCCATAGTTGCCACATAGCTCTTAGTATCCTCCAAGAATACTTCTAAGCCAAAGATGTTACATGCATGAACATTATTGGACTTTGTCAAAAACAAACAAATGCTGATGTTTAATACCGTTTTTCAAAACTTTGAATGGTTCGGGTAGATGTTACAATGGTCCTACCTACTATTGCAAATATTTTAAAACCAAAAGTGTTATAGACCTTGGAAAGTTGTACTTTGTGTACTCTATTAAAAACAAAAAAAAACGAATAGGTCTTGTACTGTTTTCTAGAACTGTCATATTAAAATTGTTTCTTAAAATAAAATTATATTAATTAAAATTATTTGAAATCAAGTAGGTATTTCTGTTATTAAAGGATTTTGAGACAGTAATGGGGACAGAGTACATTTAGTAATATATATTTTGGAGTATATTATAAATCAATAAACAATTTTTTATATAGTTTTTATAGTTTTAGTTTTAATATTCTTTATTCTCAAATTTACAATTAAAGTGTTTAAACATATTACAGGAGGTATATATACTGCTGTCAATTAAAATTCCAATTAATTAATAATCCTTTATGAAGTACGATGGACCTATTTAACAGGATCAAATGCGATTATAAAAAATTTATATATCTGATATACTCCAAAATGTTTACTAGTCTGAAATTATGTATTAACAACTAATAAGAATACTTATTTATTGACTTTTCCGTAGACAGTGATATAACACGCTGGGTGGCGCAGTAGGTAGAGCACCTGCATTTCAACCGAAAGGTCCCAGGTTCGATTCCCGATGAAGCAAAAAAAAATGTTTTATTGGTTTTTCGACCTGGTCTAGTACCCTTTGTCATTAGGATATAATAAATGACAAAAAAGTAATTGAGAGTATATATTTATAATCTGGTAACAAATTAAATAAAATGAAACTATTCTAATTAAGAAGACTTAGTTCCTGGCAATAGAAGTAGTTTTCCAGATTTAATGAGTTTATAATTGATAGACAGTAATTTGATAGATAAATGCTCGAAATATTGTAGATATTGTAGTATAAACTTGCAGTACCGTACTTGATTGAGCACGAAAAGGTGGTTAAACCTAAGTTATTGTCAAAAGTGTTAAAATAAAGAAAAATTTGTTCACTATTTTATTATTTCTTGCAGCTGAGTGAGTGAGAGCGTATGTAACAACGTTTATTCTGGCGTCCAACTAAAAATTCAGCTTCAAATCATGGGTCTAAGTTAGGACTACATTAAAAGAAATAATGTTAAAATATCCCGCTGTACCACAATGGACCTCAATAATTTAAATCCGTCGGTACATACCAACAGCACATATATAAGCACATTAAACGAAAATTTAAATTAGAATTATTGTTAAGTCACTGATATTTAACATTTCCGCATGACAAAAAGTCAATCTGTAGATGTCTTAAAAATTAATAAAATAAGAGAGAAAACAACTCATCATAGGATTTAAAAAAGGATAGATTGAAAAAAAAATGTTTAGGCTAATATAGAGATTCATTGAACAAATTTCTTAGTAATTATTTTCAAAAAATCATCTTTTCAACTAAAATCAATTAAAGTAGATCGAATACAAACCAATCTATAATTACAATTGACAAGCATTTAAGGACCTGCGCAGTTTATTTTATTTCGTTTCTTCTTAATAAACTCTTAATATGTAAAAAAGTTGTAAATACGACCGTAATGCGCATACGGGTCAAAAATTTCTATTTGGTTTTATAATATTCAAACTTTTAAATAAAATATATCGATTTTGTGTTATTAAACATCTTATTATTTTTATACATAATTAAAGGAAATTTATTCTATTAATTTTTTTAAGTAACTGTCTCAAATTATTGTTTTCTATATTTAGGTCATTTGTAGTAATCATATAGTTTTGGTTAAATATATATATAAATATACCTCTTTAATTACAAAAATATTTTATTTTTAGTGATTTTATCCATTAAATGCCACTTAGTATAGGAATATGTCGAATCGAAACAGTATATGAGGGAGCAGTATTTATATTTCCTAAATAAAACTTACTAACCTCTAATTTTTTATGAAAACATGATTGGTTTCTACTATAACTTGAGAAGCGTATGTTAGTACTTAAATTGCTGTTCTGTTAAAAACATTAAATTTGGCTTCAACAACTTAAATTATAGTTAATCAGCAGGGGCCCCTAGTCATTGTTTAATTTTGTAAAATAATTATATGTAGCCTATCTAACGGATGTAGTAAAGACCTAAATTTTTAATTCACCTGTGAAAAGCAACACATCAATAACCGGCTCATCAAATGCAGTATGGAAACAACATACGCCAAAATTATTTGAAAAGAACATTGAAAACTAAATTCCTAACTGTATGCTACAACTGCTACAACTTCGTTTGATAAACACTTTTACTGTTTTAAAGTTTTAAAGTAGTCTCTAATAAGAAAATAATACACATTAAACGCGAATATCATTTGACAATATTTCATACTAAAAATATCATTTACACAATTTTGATACCACGTCCTGCTATTTTCACGTCATTTCTTTCATATTCTTCATTTTCGAAATATTCATGATTCCAGACCAAACTGTATGTATTACAAACGGTATAGTATGAAGTCCAATACACCAAATATTATCACTAATTACCACACAATTCTATTATTTAGTAAATTAATTAACTTAGATTAATAAGAGTAGGTACTGTTTACATTTTCATTTTCTTAATTTGTTTAGGTGTTCCAAAAACATTTTTTCACTTTAAAAAATTACTTTTAATTTGCCTTTCAAATGACTACAATTTGAAAAATTACTTTTAAATGTACCCGGCTAATGTGTTGGACAACATTTTGCTTACCTTTGGCAATTAATTTTTCTAATTTTTTCTGTAAGCTACTCCTACAAACGTGTCTGTTTCCAACAAAATTCCTTTAAGAACAGTAATTTATTTTTTGTTATAAACTTTTCCTTGTAATAGGTTTAACCAATATTGTTGGCAATTTTAAATTTCATACTTTAAAATATATTTATAGTATTTTGTATTAAATTTATTCCTACTGGTCAGAACTAAACATTTCTAAAAAAATTTCTTAATAAATTGTTTAGAATTCAAGTAGGTACCAGTACATCTTAAAGATAAATTAAATAGACTTAAATATTTTATTAAGATATTTTTAAGATGGTACAAATAAAATTATACCACCTATTCAAGAGTTCTAAGATTTAGTTTTGTCCTTAAGAAAAATAAAAGTTTTGTAAGAAATATTGGAAAGAGGTATTTTCAAGGATAAAAGTTTTCAAGGATACTTTTATAATTTTAAAACAAAAAATAAAATAGAAATACTTAATGGCATAGCCTATTATTAAAAGTTTTAGAAAAAATTAAATTAAATATTTGAAATAAAAGTTTAAATTTATAATCCGAAGGCAAATCAAGTTTTATTAAATTTATATTATTATTGGTAGGTAAAGTTAGTAGTTATGACGTCTTATATGGATTCTTGGTAACTACATTTCAAAAAAATTATGCCTCTATTTTTTGTTTTTAGTTAAAATCATTATTGTATGAGGGGTTGACCCTATAATCTAATCAAAGTATCTATGTAATTTTATTTTCATAATTACAACCTACTGAACAGCGGATAAAATTTTCGGTAATGAATACAATATCATTGTAAAATTATTTCTGCCAACACAAGCAGGTATAACAGAAATAATTCAAACGAATAATTCTTATTATTTAGAGGTGTCTAGTAACCGCTGAATATGAAAAATATATTTTAAGATTAAAAATAAATCACAATGGTGAATAATGAATTAGATTAAACTTTGTGTAGAAGCTATTTGAAGACCAAAATATTGTGATATTTATTCAAGCACAAGGCTAAGATAGGCAGTGCATTGTGGTCAAGATGAAAGACCAAACAACATAAAAAATTATATACTATACCCAGTTTGGAACTATACAAGACGATACGGGGTAACAGTTTTGCAAAATACTACTTGGTGCCAGAAGCATTGATAATGGACAGTTTGTGAGAAGAAATAATAACGAGCTAAATAATCTGCGGTACTAAAATTAAATAAAAATAAAGGTCAGTGTAAAATATTTAATGCAACATCCAATATCAAAATGAGCGGATAACGCTCACTGAAAGACAGAGAACCTTAGGAATAAGAAATTGAAAGAAAGTTGCGAAAATACGGTAAATTTGTTGAAATATAATGAAGAAGGTCAAAGCTCACATCGAATTGTAGTGCTACAAGTAGTTGATGAGACGTATCTAGCCCGAGATGGCTACCTAGTCAAGATGGTTAGCTCAAGATGGATAGGAGTATCATCCTCAAAATGACAAGTCAATGAGAAAGCAATGACAATATAGAATTAAGTAACGAAAGAAAGTTGCGCAAAATAAAACCAAATAAAAAAAATAAATATAAACAAATACAAAAATTGTATCGAACTGTAGCGCCCAACAGATGATCATCATAACGCTATTAAATTCAAAATAGTAAGCAAACAAAATATGCAATAATAAAATTCGTTTTAACATTTGCAGTTGATTCACCTAGTTGACTAAAGAGTTTTCAGTCCTATAAAAAGTAATCAGTTATAGTGCCACATAAAGAAATTTTCCAAAATAATTAAGTCAAACCATTCCATTTTATCAAATAGAAAATTATTGAAATGACGACCAATGAAATGATACAGGAGCTAAAAGAAAATTTAAAGAAACAAAATTAAATAAAATTACCTAAAATATGACTGTGACACGAGAGAAATGTGATTAAAAGGGTTGAATTTACGACTGGAAAATGATTTGCGAAAGCCGACCAATAACAGGAGTTATAATAATAGAACAAAACATTCTAAACTTGCTATGAAATACCATTTTAATGAATTACACAGCAAGGTGATATGATTTAAAATTGCTTCAATTCAATTAGAATTTACAAAAATTTCAAAATATTTTGGTAAATTACAATCGACATTATTCAAACATTAACATACTACACTGAATCGACAAAGGGCAATAAGTCCACATAACATTAACTTCACATTTGAATTTACTCCACTCAAGTGAGAAATAAGTCCAACAAAAATTGAAATGGAAATAAGTCCACCTGGACTGTACCTGGATTGCCCCTGTCCATGTGGACTTACTGCCTCTTGCTTGCCCACTGAATCACAGCTCACTATACTATAAATATGCTAGAATACAATTTAACTTGAATTGAAAATCATCTAGAGCACAAGAATAATATTAATTTAAAGAAATAGGGGTCTCGACCCCTACAATATTTATTTATTAGTCTTTCTAAAGAAGCTTAAAGATTATTGAAAAAATCAGTTTATGAAAATTAAAAATTTAAAAAATTAACCAAGCAAAATAAAAACAAAAAATTAAAATTAAGCAATCAAAAATATCAAGCATTTAAAAAAACAAAATAACATTATAAAATAGAAAAGAAAGAATTATGTAGCTTCTAATGTAGAAGAGTATTTACTATTTTGTCTTAAATATTTCTGAAATTCAAGCTAGACGTAAGAATATTTTTATATTTTCTAAGCCCCGAAAAATCCACTTAACCTACTAAAATCTCTCAATGAACTCAAGCCATGATATATTAAATGTATGGTTCGTGTATTATATACATACTAGGGGCCCCTGTTGAGTAAATATATTTCAAGTTGAAGTCAAATTTAAAGTTTATAAAAAAACAGTAATTTACGTACTGACATAGACTTCGCACGATATAGCAGAAACCACTCGTGTTTAATGAAAAGTTTTGTGGTTAGTAAGTTTTATTTAGGACACACAAATACACGTCCGTCATATACTGCTTCGTTTCCGATATATTCCCTATAGTCAGTGGCATTTAGTGGATAAAATTACTAAAAATATAAAATTTTGTCATTAAAGAGGTATGTATATACCTACATAATACATAATTTAAATAAAAACTATTTTATTACTACAAATAACCAAAATTTAGAAACAGTTACTTAAAAAGATAAAAATGAAGAATTCAAGTGATTTGTTTTTTTGTTGTTTTTATATTTATTATTTTAGATGTATGTTTTTGTTTTTATTCGACATATGTACAATGTACATTATATTCACTGCAAGTAATTATAATAACTTATTTATTTGTTTCTGTTTTTTATTTTAATAAGAACTCACATATGCATAATGTATTTGCTGAATAATAAAATCATAAGTAAAAAATTTTCAACTGTGTGCGCATTATTGTTTTATATACAACTTATTTATTATATTAGAAGTTCATTAGAGAAGCGAAATAAAATGAAAAAATGTCTACTGCGCAGGTCCTTAAATGCTTGTCAATTATAATTATAGATGTACTTCGGTATTAATAAGCTTTATGTGTATGTATTGTTGTATGTTTTGTTGCTAATTGTATATGAGTCTTGGAGTATGATATTTAAATTCATAAATATTCTTTATGGCTTTTTGAACTTTTTGTAACATGTTCAAGTTTTTTTAAAAAAGTGTTACTCCAGCACAGTAATTCCTTAAGTTCCATAGTTGAATAAAATAAAGAGTAAAAGTCGGATTTCTTATTAGCTTTGTGGTATTTTTTTTTTGACGTATCTAAAACTGCCAGCTATTCATTTGCCATATTGTTTATATGGTAATTTCATTTTAATCTTACATAAATAAGGACTGGACAAATTTCCTGACAAATGACTATCTTAATAAATACGATTCGTAAAAATAGCATTTATTTAGTTTTATTAAATGTTAACTGTAAGTTTATGATCTGGTATCCAAATAATTATTTTATCATTATCCAAATTTATGAATTTTTTCTAATTCCATATATGATTTTTCGAAAAATGCGAGAATTGGATCATCTGCATTGACAAAAGGCTTATCTTTAAATTTAAATTTTGAATATAGCAGGAAAACAGCGTGGGACCTAACAAGCTTCCCTGAATTATATCATATTCGATGTATCGTACTTTGTTCTTAAAACCATCGCATGCCGCTTACCATATTGTATCCTACCGGTTAAACAATCTTTTAGACATTCAAACTCTTTGATCCCGCATTCAACAAAAAAATCGTAATAGCATTTTTCTCTTAAAAACTGTATGAAAGGCTTAGGCTAGGTCAAAGAATATTTTTTTTTTAGGTTAACATTTTCTGACTATATGAATATACGTCGAACAAAGCAGCATTATTGTCGACGTATTTTTTGTAACCGTAATGTTGTTTATCCACAAAATCATTTCCGCTCACAATAAATCTTGTTGAGTTTCTATTATTTTTACCAATACATAATTCTATTGAAATTTATGTTTCCATATTATTCTAAAATTGAAATAACTTTACACAAAATGTAATAATAAACTTTATACTGGTTAAAAGATATGTTGATAATATCCATTATGACAAGTACAGCGTTATGGCAAAAAACGAATTTAAATAGTTGTGGAAATCCGTCGGAGAAAATGGCGTTGGATTGGGCATACTCTGAGCAAATCTGACTATAACATTATGTAAATCTGACTATATAACGTTTCGAATAGAATCCTCAGGTTATACTTCGCGTCGGAAGCCCGAGAAAAACATGGAGAACTATACTGAATATATATTCTCACTATACTATAAATACACTACAATTCAATTTAAGCTGAATTCAAAATCATATTGAATTGATTAAACTAAACATTAACAGGCGGATTTCTTATTGGCTTTGTGGTACTCTTTTTTGGATGAATGTGGAACTGCCAGCTATTCATAAGTTTTGTTAACAGTTTTTTCCGAATCAAGTACCCAGCAAAGAACGTGATCACAATTGAAGAGATTACCGCAGATGGGAGCCGATAGAAAAATTTTATTTCCGCCCTATACTACACAAATGGGATTACAGGACAATGATGATGATGACAAACACAGAGAGAATTTTATAGATTTAGTTTGAATATTGTCGCACCCAGTCGTCGTTGTTATACTCATTCTATATCAGACTCATACTAGCCTTCTACTTATGCCGGATTATTATTCGATATCAACTTATACTAAACAATGAAATTTTTGAGCATGATAAACAAAAAAATAATTTTCATATAATAAAAGTGGTAACGAAATAAGAAATGGGAAAATAAAAATTAAAAAAAAAAAGAAAATTATGCTTCGGTTCTTTTTGCACGATTCAATAATTTAAGTGAAATTTTGTATGATAATAAATTTTTCAAATACTTTCCATGACTTTTAGTTTAAGAATTTTTTTGCAAGAGAAAATTCAAAACTTTTTATACACGTGTAAGGATGTGTGTGTTGGTATGTAAAATTTGTTAGATAATATCTAATCTTTTCTCTTTTCGTTTTGTTATTCTTTGTTTTAAAATTTTTTTTTAGATAAAATTGAAATTTAGTATGCGATTGCATAGCGTAAATTTGCATATTATAAAAAATTAAAAATTTGTTGAAAATTTAAATTTTATTTTTTATTTTTTTTTTTTTTAAGTTTTAAAAATGTTTTCAGAAAATTCTAGAGAACAATAAAGAAAATTTCACCACCACAAAATTACCAGTTTACAATCTCGCGAAAGTTTTATCAAGGAATGTGATTCAAGCAATATTGAAACAATTTGGTTTTTTAAATTGAATTTAAGATTTTCTTTCAATTCACTTACAACACAAACATGTATGATGGACATATTGTGTGATAGAATTTTGTACTTTATGTGCGGTAATGCTTTTTTTAAATTTTTATTGCTTTATTCTTTATCTGTGTTTTTATTTTTTATTTTATTAATTTTTAATTCAATTGTCAAATATTGTATTGATTTTTAAAAATTAACTACATTTCTATCATCACTATCATTATCTATTATATTATATTTGTTATTTATTATTTTTTTTATATATATATATATATATTTTTTTTGAATTAGAATAAGTTTTTATCTATGCTTTTTCTATTCTTTTTTTTTTTTTTTGTGTTATTATTGTTATTGTTATTCTTTTTTCTTATTCTTTTTTCTTAAATTATAATTTTATATGTAATTTAACCAAAATTGTAATTATTAGTATATATTGTAACTTGCTTGATTTAAGCTCGAAAATAAATAAATAAATAAATAAATTAGTTTTTGTAGCACAGGACATAATGGAAAAAGAATTCACACTACGGAAATATGGAATCTGCAAACAATGACTACCATTTTTAATATATTCGTCAACTATAGCAGTGTCCTTTGTAAAGGTAGCCATCAAAACTATTTTGAATTTGGAAGATATCGCTTGTATATAGAATGTGGGGTATTAAACCAAAGTGGTGGTTCATTTTCGTTACAGCAAAATTTTGTTTAATAAGACTAATTTATTTAGTTATAAGCATTCTTTACCATAATGTATTCGAAGGCATCTACTCGTCTTCATAAATCATAATGTAGGTTAAGGCTAGGCGCACACATGCAATTTTTAATTTTGCAACTGGTACCGTGCACACATAGCAATTAAACAGTTCCATTTTATATAGTTTAAAAATTAATTTTATAAGAAATTAGCATGCCTTTGTGCTGTCGAAATTAGAAGAAGAAAAAAATTAAGGAAAAGGATATTTCAGGTTAACCTTTTATTAAGCCATAGATTAATAGCCTCATTCTGTATCTCACTCCCTTCCACTTTCACGTAAAATTCTTCAGTCACCCTTGAAAATATTTTATATTCTGTATCTCGAAATAATTTAGGTGATTGGAATAATACATATGTCCAAAAGGTTTGTTCAATATTACAAATAATTTTTAAAAATTTTTCGGGTCGGTTCGACAGTCCGAAAGTCAGGACAAAAGGACCTTGAACAAAAAAAAACAAAAAAAAATGTTTTTTGTAGTTGATGTGTTGATACGTAATGAACATTATTGACATTTTGATTTTTGGACAATTTTTTTGTTTAAGGTCTTCGGACCCGACTTCTGAAACGCGATGCCAATCCAAAAATTTATAAATAATAATTATTAATAACCTTTTTTCAGACAAATACAATTTAAGCACGTGATATAGAGTTTCGGCCCCAATTCCTTGGACCCCGGGCCTATTGTCTTCATCACATTTAAGGGCCATTGTACTGATGACAAAAAACAAATCAAGGTCTTCGGTCTCGACACTTGGGACGCCGGACCTCTTGTTTGCATCGTGCTTATGACTAAACATTGTACTAAAGACAAGTTGAAAAAAAAAATTTTCAAGGTCTTCGGTCCCGGCACTTGGTACGCTGGACATTTAAAATTTTTTTTCACGTTCAAAATTTCAAACAACTGTACCTACACAAGAAAAATTAAATTGAAACTGGTTTTAATTTCAAGTGTGCCCGTTTACATTTAAATACGTAATATACAAATCGATTTATCGATTGCTTCAACTAAAAGTTGCTATCAGTTTGTAAAAAATTACAAACTGTTTGATTGCTGGATTAGATGCAATCAAATAGTTGCATGTGTGCGCGCTTTCATATAAACTGATGGAACACAAACGTGCAATCAAACAGTTGGAAAACTAAAAATTGCATTTGTGCGCCTAGCCTAAGTTGAAGAATCTTGTGTATTACTTTTTCATAGAATGTGCAGTAGATTTTTTTTTCTTCTTGGAACATGGCAAAACTTTGAATAAATAAATTTTCGAAGAGCAAATGTACTTTGATTAAATTAGTTTAGCCTATATGCGTAGAAATATAATATTTCATATTATTTGTTAAAAACAGCTTTATTAGCCTTAATAAGTAAAGTCCAAGCTGTATGATGATTTAAAAGATTTAATATAAATTCCGGTGTTCCGTAAGGATCTGATCTCTCACCTACACTTTTCTTGATTTTCATCAATAAGGCCAATGACCCACTTCAATAAACCTTTAATCCAAAACTTGGCGGATAAAAGAACTCCGGGTAGCGTCCCTAAATTTTCTTCGTAAGTCTAATGATATAACTGCTAAAGTTGGCAATAGAAGGCAAATAATAATTAACTTGATTACCTATGATTTAATAAAATATGCTAACTGGAGCAGAACAAATATATAGTTGAGTTGAACATGACGTCTAAAACACAAAATTGTCTAATTTCACGCAAACTGCTAAATTTTGAACAAAATCTCTTTTGTCAAGATGCTACTTTACAAAACTGAGTTAGTCTAAACATTTCAGGTATGCATGTGAACCAAAAACTGATCTGGAACAATAATATTTTTGACATCGCGAAAGGAGTATTAATATGTTCGGGATACTTGACTCGATGTAAAACTCTCATTTAATCTGCGGAATTTGTTAATATCTACAAATCAATTATGTGACCTAAGAATACAAGTCACACATTTGGGCTGACGCTTCTGTTTCAATCTTAGGCTATCTTGACCGCATTCAAAATCGTGTAATTCGTCTACTCAACTATAACTTCGTCTTTCTCTTGGACATCATCATATAGTATGAGCGCTTTCTCTGTTTGGAGATATTTCGTAGGTGTGGATATATGCTCGTTAGACATCTAAGAACTACTTCCTCCTCTTAAATAGTTCCATCGTCAAACAAGATGAGCCGGATATTCTAATCTCTACTCTAGTATCTAGATGTTACAAAACTGGTTACAAAAATTCGTTCATAGTCTCTGGACTTCCCGCATAATGAATCATATCCCTTCTAGTGTGTTTCCACATTCAATTAACACCATTGTGCATAACTTGTAGAAATTCAAGAACCACATCAAGAACTTCAATCTACAAATTCCTATCAACAACTTTCTTCTCTCTTTCCCTAAGCGGTGCGTAACTAAATATATCCTAAGCTGTTTAAGAAAAAAACAGTATTGGTTGAAAATCTGACTGAAAAAAGTAATCAATTTCACTATCCTAAGCTGTTTAAGAAAAAAACAGTATTGGTTGAAAATCTGACTGAAAAAAGTAATCAATTTCAAATTGGTGTGCATGTATGTAGTACTGTATATTCTATGTTAGCGCGATCTTTTCATATCTGTTTTAACTCCCCTTTGATTATATTCAATTTCAAATATATATCCTTGACGACTACTAATATTGTGATAATGTTAATTTCCGATTCATATGTTCCTGTTTACACTGTGGTATACTCTTATATACATCTTATATCATATACTCTGAATATTCCTATTTATTTTGTTGATGTTGATGGTCCATTTTTTGCCACCATTGAATCAATAGGCGATAATTTTGCTTCTGCTCAATTCAATTGACATAATAAAATATTTTTCTCCTTCAGTCCAACTATTTGTAGGCTTCTGATATATCAAAGCAGCGAACATATCCGATAAATATTGTTTCAACATTTAACAATTTTAAATTCGTCGTTATTTTCTTGAATTTTCATTTTGTTATGCCGCACCGAAGATCATTCAAAGGATACTTTTTTACCTTGAACTTATAACACCAAAAAAATTAAATGTTCATATGTAATTTTTGTTAAAATCAAATTTTACAAAACTTTTTCCAAAAGTTGACACCTTAGTTCATTAATATTAATGAATTTTCAAAATTAAAAACAAAACAAAAAAATCTATTTTTGATAAATTACCTGTTTTTATAACATTAGGAACCTGACGTTTTCATTTTACTTTATTCTATCAGCGCAGCACTTACTTGGTAATGTATGTTGTAAAAAGGAACTCTTTTATTCAGGTGCTGTTTGAAGCATGATAAATCAAACAAAAAATGAATTTTTATTTATAAATTCATGTATGTAAATTCACCTATACATATTTCATCATACAATCCTGCTGTTAGGTAAATAAATTTAATTAAAATATTCAAGTCATTACTGCATGTCTTTATTAAATTTTCATTTCTCATTCAGTTCTGTACTCAATAATAAAATGTGGTTATGCCTTTTTATCTCAGTCGGTATATTCCTATATACACAGTACTTAATGGTATTGTGGTGAAATATAATAAATTAATTTACATGGTCTAGACTTGATTAATATTATTTTGGGATATCTTTTAATCTCACATTTTAAAAAATATTATCCTTTTGAAATTTAATTTACAGAAAAAAAAATGAAAAAAAAAAAACAAAAAAGTTGATTGTAACAATTCAAACTGAAGCGAACGGAAATTTAGAATTTCCATTGACTGGGAATACAAAGTTACATACAACTTTGTTTTACAACTCTACAAAAATTTTTTGAATTAAAAATTGGCTCATGAACCGGATAACATTTTCTACATTTTAATTAATGCTGCAGGTATCTTTTGCTGTTATGAAAAATTTCAATAAAATTTTGATTAGGTATTTAGAAAAAAAATTGGGGAAATACAGTTAAATTGGAAATATTGAGATCTTAAAAGAAATCTAAGAAGTTTGTAAATTAGTGGGAGTAGATGTATCAACCAAGTTTTGTCTATCAATGACAAAGTTATCAGAACAAAGCCAAGTATAACATTTGACATATAAAATGGCCATCGATATATAAAATGACCATCGCGGCGTATATGACCGTCACTGTTCAACATATACTTTGGTCCTTAGTAAAACAGAAGCAGCCACATACACCACAATTACATAGACCAGGATGTCTACACTAATGTTCAAAAATATAAGTAACAAAAAATGTATCCAAACCGGGAACTCCGAGTGGCTTAAACTAATATCACCAACTTGATATGAACCCCGAAGAGAGCTATTAATATTATTAAGATATATTCATACTAGGGGCCCCTGTTGAGTAATTATAATTCAAGTTGAAGTCAAATTTAAAGTTTAAAAAAAAAACAGTAATTTACGTACTGACATAGACTTCGCACGATATTATAACAACTGTTTTGTTTGTTTTTGTTTTTTATTTTAATAAGAACTCACATATATAAAATGCATAATATATTTGCTGAATAATAAAACCATATGAGTAAAAATTTTTCAACTGTGTGCGCATTATTGTTTTATATACAATTTATTTATATTTTAGGAGTTCATTAAATAGAAATGAAAAAAAATTAAGAGGTGTCTATTGCGCAGGTCCTTAAATGCTTGTCAATTATAATTATAGATGTAATTAAAATAATTATGTTTTATTCAACTTTAACCATTAGATAAATCTCAATGGTAGGTACTGCTCGCTTTGTGATATTAACTTATCACTTTCTATTAAAATAACTATTGTAAAACTATGGGTTGGTTATTAAGGCCAGTTTTAATATAAAAATCAAAAAAACTATTAATTCGAGTTATAATAAAATTATTTAAACATGCTTACGATCGATATATCGGATCAGGACCAAGAGTTGGCTTAAATAACGCCTAATAAATTGATTATTTAAATTTATTTATTTCGTAGAATGTCTATGATGTCGAATCGCATTCCAATACAAGCATTTTCAAAGAAAGTGAAAGCTTTTATGTATTTGATTTTCAAAAATTGATAGTTAATCTACCGAACTTGTCTCCTTCTTCTCTTCTTTTCCCAATAACTCTGTTTTTCACTTTTTTCAAGCCAAAGTAAATTGTGTATATTAAAAATGGTATAGTTAAATACATACTATGAATATATATATTTAAAACCGGAACACAAAAAGTCAGTTTTCTATTTTTTCCACCTATTCTTCGGTTTTATTTTAAGCTCATGTAAATCGATTGAGTTTATTGGTTTTAAGTTATAAAATTTTACCTAATATACTATAATCAAAACAAATAAAAATAAAAATTATGATTATAATGACTCAAACTCCAAAATAACTGATTTATATTATCGGGGATTCCCACAAACAAAAACTTAAACTAATTTCGAATTTAAAACTGCTAAAAATAATTTCAGTGTAAATATTAATGAAATTTGTATGTAGTGGGTTGTTATTCGCAATACATTCTGGTGATTGCCAGAACACAATATTATAACATGTAACGATAAATTTAGATAATATTTTTATAATAAATTTTTAATAGATTTTATTAAAGATAAATTTAGCCAGCTTAAGTTTCTTTTTAATTCATATGACAATATGTTAGTGGTACATGTTAAAAAAATTTTGCCTGTTTGTTATTAAAAAGATTTTCTACAGCTGAGACTGAAACAGGTGATTATATTTTTCTATAAAGGGTTTTCCACCCTATGCCCCACGGATGGGGTAACAGGACATTGATAAATGGTTTACCGTACTAAGCGTGTAGACTTGGTATATACTTGTTTTTATTACGGTCTTTGTGATGTTTGTATTTATTCTAAAATGATCAGTTTAAGTGGGTTCGGGTTCACAGATTACGTTAAGGTTCAAAAAAATTTTCCGATTTATAATAAAAGATCAAATTTGCATGTTAATTTTTTGCTTAAGAAAGCTTATACAGCTCGTGTAGAGTTAGATATTTCAAAACGATTAAATAGTTGAACCTATCTCCTCGTTAAGAAGAAGTTCGGTTCTGCACTTTATGTGGTTTAAAAACAAAATTTAAAAGTCGATAGATATGGTGTAGTGGTTATGTCATAGCAATGCCATGGTTACAGGTTTGAATTCTGATGAGGACATGCATGATATTAAAAATGTCTTCGATGCTTCTAATTTGAAATACTTTATTTGGTTATCACTAAATTAAAATAGAAATTTTAAAAGGGAAGTTACAATTGAAAGTATTTCAGGTGATGTGTCATAAGTACCCGGATCAAACTCTTTACGGAATTATGTCCCATAAAGCGAGCTTACGAAGTGGGTTTTTTTTTTACAAACAGCCAAAGCGTTAGATTATCACCTTTATCACTTACGTGACGCTTGGTTGGTAGTATATAGCTTTACAAATGATCTAAATTGTCCACATTAATTTATACACCAATAATTGAAAAGCCAAAGCTACTTTGTATGTGATTGTGTATGTGATATAGTCTTGCAATTATAAAAATAAAACTTTAATTCATTTCCAAATTTTGCATGCATTTTCTTCAATTACTGTTAGTATTAATGAACTTCACAGGCCACTTTTTGGGTGTTAATAAATTTGACCTCCCACATTTAACTGAGTTTTGCCATTGCGATTATAAACGTGGAATAAATAATTTATACCACCATTCCCAATAAGATTGATTGTTAAAAAATAAATGTTTTTAGGTGTACATCCTCTCTTTTAAAATGGGATTTTTGTATGTTCTGCTATGAAAGGGTAAAATGTTAACTTTTCTTTTGTACTCGTATTTTGTTGAAAGGTGGTTCATAACAAAAAAAAAAATGAAAAAGGATGCAAGGATCATATATATTAATTTTTGAAACATTATTTGTTTACCTTTCATATTCGTATGTGTTGTCTGCATTTTCGAGCAGGATAGGTGAATTTTTTTAATGTTTATTATTTTTCAATTTTCAAAGCACTTTGAACTTAAGTTTATTCATTTCTAAATACCTTATTTAAATTTGTTGTCAGGTGTGGATTGAGTTTATTAGCTGTTTTTCACATTAATCAATTGATTTGCTTATCATGCAGTGTTAATAAACCGTTATGTGCGGTTTTTTTTTACTGTTGTTGATTTATTGCGTCGTTTTGGTTATATCTAATTTTTTTTTCTCACCATAAGTTGTTCTCATTCCTGTTTACGGTTTTGGAATCTAAATATTGGCATTTATTTTGATAAAATCAGCATATCTAGATCAAAAATTCTTGAGTCACTAATCCTAAATTACTAAAACTGAATTTTCTTCTTCTTAAGCTACGCATTAAATACCTCTTTTTTCCAGTTATCTTATCCTGAATTTACATCAATTTGTTTGATTACAACATCCAAGATTCATACCATATTTTGGCCAGTTTTTCTATGTTAGATGCTTGATGTTGGTTTGAATCATTCAATGCTACATTTATTAGTTGATCTTTTGTCATTCTATTAATACGATCTTTTCATTTTATTCATTTATTTCGACTATGGCCAATATTAAGTATACGTCCGTAATACCGTCACTACGCTTATCTTAACCACTATATAGTCACGTACATATTTCTGGGATTCGCATTTGCTTGTGTTGTTTAGATGTGAACGCGGTTGTCTCATAGCGTACGTTTGTGTATAGGCACAGAATCTGCTACTAATTATTGTTTGAAACAAGATGCATACTATGACTAAGCCTCAATTTTGATAATAAAAAACTATGAGGCTACAATATTTGATTTTAATAAAATAATATGGTTTTAATATATCTAATTAGTTGTTTTATTTTAATATTGTGCTGCTGATAGTTCATAACATTCAATAACAGGGTTGTACACATCAATTTAACTTATTGTCAATAAATATATTATACCTAAATTTTAACATTTATTATGATCCACATATTTTTGTTTGACATTTTTGACATGATTTATTTTTATATGTTATAGTTTCGGGTTTTGTGTTCTTGGATGTCAGTAAAATTCTAACTATCCATTTATTGCTACTATTTGCTTTAATTTTGTTTAAACTCAATCCTACGCTGAACTTAGACGGCTTTAAGAAATTAATCAGATTTCTGATTTACCCCTCTGACTCTATACTATTTTGAAAAGGCTTTACTTGGCTTTAGTGTTATGCTTAGTAGCCAAAATAATAAATCTTAGCAGCTATCAAATTTATAGTTTCTCGATCAACTATATCTTTTGCTGTATTTCAAAGAGAATTTATCTTGAGAGCCCTGTTTAAGCATAAACAATAGGTCTTATCAAAAATATTAAATCGAATCCAAAAAGAACCGCATCTGATCGTTTGTGTTAAAGGTATTAAACAATTTATTTAATAATTTTATTTGAGTGGGAATTGGAATGAAGAACAAAACAGCTGTTGTTTACTTTAGAATAAATAAAAGAATGAATTTGATTTGTGAATAACAAATACGGTAAATTCTACACACATCGCAATGTATGTTTTCGTAAAGTCTGACTGAATGTAATCAGTCTATTTAGCCTACAGTATAATTTTTATAGTACGATATTTGTGCCAATCTATTTTAAAATTTCATAATTAGTATTAACATAATATCTACTACTATGTATCTATTATGTATTCATTGTATTTTATAAACAATAATACTATTACAATTTTCTGTTTCATTATTATTGTTAATCGCTTACAATGAATAATGTATTTAATATTTTACACGAAAAATAGCTATCATGAAATTATTTTAAATATTTTTCAATTGTTTACTTAAATGCTTATAATTTGCTATACAATAATGTTTTAAATTAATTGATTGAAATATTTTATATTGTATATATAGCTATACTTTCTACCTATGTTCATTATTTCAAATTCAAAAGTGCAAATTCATTATTTACTTTTTTGTTTCAAATTTCAAAGAACTCCCATTAATATTTTCATTCTCATTATTTTTATTTGTTTAAGGATTCAATTTAGAATTCATATGTTTTAATTTAAAAATATTATATTAGAAATGCATACCTGTTGTATTGTATACGTATAAAACATATATAAAAATATAAATTTTAATGAGCTACTTTTAATTATTCAATTGTGAAAGAAAAAAAAAACAAAAACAATTAGTTAGAAAATTTTCCAATTTTAATTGCTTTTTATTGAATTAAAACTCATTAAATTGTAGGAAAAAAAATTGAGTTTCATTCCGTCGATAAATTTCAATTTTCAGCAGAAATAGAAAAAGTAGTGAATTGATTTAACCTTTATAATGATAGAAAAGTAACATAATGTTGTTGGATATTGGTATAGTTACCCAAATATTCTGATACATTTAATATGAAATTTGTACCAACAAATCATAACCGCTTATTTCAACATAAGAAAAATTGAGAGAAAATAACAACCATATTCAGAATTGTCGAAAGTAAAAAAACTGGAAACCCAGTACTATATTTATAAACTCTTATTTAAATTTTATAATTAATTTTACTCGAAACAATTCAATTTCAGACATAAGTGGTTATATGACTTGTTGCCACAGAAATTTTGTCATAGAAATTTATTATTTTCTGTTTATTATATTTGCCTTAATTAACTTGCCTTGGACTTTATATGTTTGTTTCAATTTGCTTCAATTCAACAAAATACCCATTTCAATAACCATTTAACCAAAGTATATCCATAAAAAGAGTAAGAACTCATATATGTATTCATTTGTTTGCACACAAATTCATATGCAAATTTGATAAACATTGTCAGAAATAGACGATAATAAGAATTTTACGTGTAAGAAAAAGAAAAAATATAGTAAACAAAAAAGAGTAACAAAAAAAGTTGGCTGAAATTAAATAAATAAAGTTTATAATTTTGAAAAATATTTTCGACAAAAATTTTCGTTGAAATATTTAACAATATTATTTTCTAAATTGTATCAACTATGCGTAAGATTTTTAGGAGACCTAACTAAAACAGCGTTATCATATTCTTTAAATTCTGTGATTTGTAAATAGATGTTGTCCTCAGTATTATTTTATAATCGTATACCAATATAATAAATATTTAGGTTTACTAATATAATTAATAAAATAAAAAATAATAATGTTTGTAACTCCAAATTATTACTGACAAAAATATTAATAATATTTTATATTATTGTAATGTAATATACGAAAATAATAATGTTTAAAACGAAAATATTAAAATAATAAAAGATCAGAATTAATCCTCGTATAAGGGAACAAACTAAATTAGAACTAACATTTTTTGCCACCCTGCCTCATATAAATAATGGGAGGAAACGTAAACAAATCCAAAGGAGAATAATGAGAACGCAAAATTACTTTACAATATAAAGCAAAAGGCAAACATCTGTTTTGTACCTTTTCTCGCTCATAATAAATTTGGTATACGATCAATTTTACCTCTTTAACTAATGATATTTTGCTCGGTTTGGTATTTCTTCAAAATTAGGTTTACGTAAAATGGGAGTGTGTATTCTTGTTAATATAGATTATAGATATTCTTTGCATTCAACTAAGGTGAAATTTACATATAAGTGTGTACTAATAATGGAATATGGATATTTGATAAAGTTAGAATTTGGTTTCTCTTTAAATTCACTATATTTATTGACATTTCTATGGTGTAAAGAAGCAACAAAAAAAAACAAAAAAGGAATACAAAATAAATGTGTGCAATACAAATCATTATCATTATATTTCAATCATTTTCTATTACTATTCAATTATATTTTCATTATATTTTTTTGTGTTTTTAATTTGGTTTCTTTTATTAATCTCTTTCTTTTATTATTTCTCTTTCTCTCACTAAGTATATGTAAATGTACGTACATGTGTCATATAGGGCTTGCATTTGTTACATACATAATCATATGGCTTAGTTTAATTGAAAATAATGTGCAAACATTATTTATGGAAGAAAACAAAATTTGAACCAATCAAGTATCAGTTATCTATCCCTCAGTTACAAATTACTCTTCTCGCATGTAAAAAAAGTTCAATTTCGATTTATGCATGTATATAAATATTATACTTTTATATGTCAATTTATGCTTAGGCAGCGTTTACACGTCGGACAAAATCGAATTTTATCGTAGATAAAGTCGGATGAGTGTTTACATTTCAGACTTTTTCTCAGATTTAATCTACGATTTTACTGCAAATATTTTTTGTATTTAACAGGGTTTCTTTTTATAAAGTGCGTAATTTTTTATTGGTGAAAATTTTTTAATACGTAAATTAAAAAGTTCAAAGGTATCTAATCAAAAATCTCCAAAAATTTTTTTAAAATATACCTACCTACAAATTTTTATAAACTTTGTTACAGTAATATAAAATATAATTACACATTTGAAGTATGAGCAATAATTACAAAATTGCGTTAGATTGAATTTTAGTGCCATTTGATTATATATGTGTTGTTCTTTGAAAATATATTATTTTTCATTAAAAAAATATTTTCACTAAAAAGTCGAAAATAAAATAAGGAAAAAAAAATTTTTTTTTAGAAATATTTGCCTTCAATTTAAGCGTACTAAAACTACAAAAATAAACTTTAGAATCGCAACTTGATATAATGTTTTTATAGCAATTTATGATTGTAATTCGGAAAAAGCAAATTAGCCGAACTTTTTACCAAATTTCTTAATCTCATCTCAAGACTTCCTAGAATTTCGGCTAATTTGTTTTTTCCGTAATTACAATCATAACTTGCTATGAAAACATTATATCAAGTTGCGATTCTAAAGTTTATTTTTGTAGTTTTAGTACGCTTAAATTGAAGGCAAATATTTCTAAAAAAAAAATTTTTTTTTTCCTTATTTTTTGTTATTAATTAACTAGGGTCTTTACTGTTTAATTAATATAATCTTTAACATTTTCAATTGAAAATTTAACTCAATTTCATTAACAAAATTTATATACATGGTATATACATGGAATCGAATTATGTTAACTTACAAGCACACGGTGACATTGTAAATAAAAAAAATTTAAACCTTATACAATGTCGAAAAACTGAGTTGCCAACTATATGCGCAAAAATAAGTAGGCAATATTGTGTAATGAGAGCTTAATTAAACATTGTATTGTAATCAGTGTTGGCAAAGTAAATAACGTCTAGTTTTTTACACAGTTGCTTATGTAAAGAACTTAGTAATTTACTAGGATGTTTTTTTGTTGTAAGTGTGTGTGTAAATAACGTAAACAACTTAAACAACTTAAAATATATAATTTAGCTGCAACATTTGTATATTAATAACTGAAAACTTACGAATATGAAGTGATTGTGTTCAAAAAATAATTAAAACGACAATTTGCTAAGAACCCACCTTACAAATTATTAAGATCTACCTTACAAACTACATTCTATATACATCAATTATAATAATATTGTCAAAACTTTTATAGCATTTTTGGTATGGTGCATAGATATAATGAACTGGCAACGCATAGATATAATAAATATAGGTTGGCAACTTAGTATAACTTTCTCTTTCTCTCTAGCGCATTATTTTATTAATCATTGTCATTTTCAGCCAAAAATCAACATAATGTTTTGCAAAATATAAAATCAGTATGTACATAATATTTTTTTGAAGTTGACGTTTTTTTAATTTTAATTGTATTGTTTTAAATCAGTTGCTCTTTTAAATCAATATTATTAATAAACATTTAATGTAATTATTAATGCATTAACCCATTTTCAACGGTTGTACTATATATAGTACAGCAAAATAGGTGTCACTGTTTAAGTTTTTGTGACTAAGCTATTGTTATTTTCTTGGCAAAATTTGCGTTAAAATAAAGTTAAAAATATACAAATTAAAGTTATGTGAATGTGAATGTTGTACTATATAAAGTACAGGCTAGATTTCATGATCTAGAAACAACAGCCCCACGAAATTTTATATTTGGGTATCTGGAACTAAAAATATACCACTGTTCAAAAATTATTAATTTCTGACAACGGGTTCTGGTAGCCGTTGCTAATATGCGTTAATGTAATGCTTTTGGTTCATACAAATCCAATACAAATTAATATTCTGAATCAAAATTGAAGATTTATAAAACTATTTATTATCTTTACGAATAATATGTTATAAAATGTTTATTATTTTAATGAATGCAGTTATTAATATGTATTTTAAAAACTGTTAATAAGCTAATAAATTTATTCTAAAATACATTGAACATATTTAATAGTTTTAATGAATAGAATGATCAAACATTGATTATGATTCATAAATTAATAAATTATTCTTATTGTTATAATAACATTAAAGGTTGTCAGCTTTACCGGGCGTTGAGCCCCATTTTCTTTTTATAATTCATTTAAGCTTTACATTGATGATATATCCTGACTAAAGCTGAAAGGCTCAATTCAACTGTATGCTGATGATGCAGTAATACGATATTCAGCAACAAGCGAAATCGAATTGAGGAGGGATATTGAAAACGATCTAAATAATATTGAAATATGGATTACTAAACACAAATTAAGCCTAAATGTAAAAAAAACCAAAATTATTTTGTTTGGAAATAAATTATATAACTCAGAAAATTTCTTTTATAAATCTAAAATAATAGAAACTGTAGATAGCTTTAATTATCAAGGGTTAATTATCGTTAAAAAGTTGAAATGGACTGACCACGTGCACCATATTATTAGCAAAATATCACCCTATCTTTTCATATTGCGTAGATTACGGAACTTTATCTCAACCAAAGCATTATACGCAATATATTCGTCTTTTATAGTGTCACACATTGTATATCTCAATCCCGTATGGAGCGGTGCGAGCCAGCAAACCTTAAGTCAGCTGGATGTCATTCATAAGAAATCAATAAAAATTATTCACTTCTACCCACGTATGTATCCAACAAATTTATTATATTCTGATAAATATTTAAGTTTCACTAATATTTGTAAACGAGAACTATATCTAGTAGCGTTTAAAATAATTAATAATAAAATCAAACATAATTTCATTTTGAGTAGAATGATAGACATCCATACACACAACACACGAAACAAATCCAATTTCTACCTGTCCTTGTTTAAAACAAATCAACAGAAAAACAACTGTCTGTATAATTGTTTGAAATTGTTTAATGACCTGCCGGTACAACTTAAAGAAATTGATTCTTTTAGAGTTTTTAAAACCGGAATACAAAAATTTATATTAAATATTAGTTGACAATAAAAATAAAAAAATAAAAATAAATAAATGGAAAAAAGTAAAAATAAATTATAAATAAACAAAAATAATTGAATATAAGAATATTTTGTATTATTACAACAACAATAATAAAAAATTAAAAATGTTTGATAGTAGTAATTGCAGTAAAAATGTTAAAGTTAATTTCATAAGTAGTTTTAAATAGTCTTTATATATAATTTTTATAATAGAATTAGTACTTTTTTGTTTTCTTTTTTATTTTTTTTTTTTTTTTTCGTTTTATAAATTTAAGCATTGAAGTTTATCTTATTCTTTAAGTTTTCCTATAATGTAATTTATTTTATTTCATATTATTGACAGTTCCATAGCTTTTCTTTGTATATTAACTTTTATTTGCACTTTAATTTTTTTTAAATTTTAAGATCAGACAGCCTAGGCTAAGATCTACAACTTACAATTTAGTTTTAAGTTAATGAAATTTTATATTAAATTAGTATGATTGAAATAAAGAAAAAAAAAAAAAAAACTTTCAAAATTTTTGTCGAACTGTCAAAAACAAATATTTTTATAGTAAATTACAATTGTTTGCAGTTGTTTACAGTTGTTTACAGTTATTTACAGTGGTTTATTTGTATTTTACACTTCTTTACGTAAAATATGTAAAGAATCATAAAAAACGTTAATTTATGCGTAAAATGGCAACACTGATTGTAATGCATTTATGATCAAGAAAAGTATACAAATCTTTTGTATTTATTTTAAACCAAATGATTGATAATTATAGCATTCTTGAGGATTTAAATTTAATTAAATCACTTAAATTATAAAAAAAAAACAGAAAAAAGTTATATGTTATACATACTCATATACCTATATACCTGTATACACCTTACCTGTATATACCTACAATACCTGTATATACCTGTATATAGCTACAATATCTGTATATACCACAATAGGTTTATAGCTTACCCCTTACCCAGCTTACATAAATAATGGCTTCCTTTCTTTGAAAGAAGCACGTCAGAATACTGTCCTGAGTTCATTATACATAAACATATAAAACAAAAATTTAGAATTTAATACCATGTAGATCTGCAGAATATCAGGCTTGCATTATTTTAAATAACTTTAAGATTGACCATGAACATGGTGAATTATCAAAAACCTCAAAACCTAGAAAATATTTTTTATATTCATTTTAATTTAGTTTTAATCAATTTATTACTTTTTTCTTTATACAGATAAAAACTTCACTATTATAAAAAAAAAATAGAGTTTTTAAAAAAATTTAAATATCCAAATACCTGTCAAACCGATGGCGAAAATATCGTCCACAACAATTTTGATCATGAGACAATGTTTTATGAGCTTTTGTTGCCATTTTATATCTTGTTGTATTCAACTTTGTGTTAATAAATTGTATGTAAATTTGTTATTGAAATTATATTTACATTATGAGGGGTGATCCAATTTGAGTTTCAGAAATTAAAACAAAAATATTGAAATCTCCAGATTTTTGCTTTGAAAAAACATTGAAAAATATATCGGTTAAATGGCCGAACAACCGATTTTGCAGAGCTAAATTTCTATGACTTTTCTATCACTCTTTGCTATGCCTTTGACATATGTTTTTTCGGACAAGACCAGTATTTTGACGTAATTTTTTAACAATAAATAAAATCTGTTAAGTGTTAACGGCCAAAGTGAAATAATGCGATATGAGAACTTTTCATACAAGACACTGTAATGTTGCAGTTAATAAGTGGCAAATTGCACTTTATTTTTTGAGTCACGTGCCATCAATGTCTTTAATTTCATTACTGTCCGACCTTTTTAAAAAAAAATGTTGTTCAATGACATTGCTACAACACAACAACCACACAATAGAACATTATCTAAACACAATTTGGTCTTTAACACTTTGACTACCGTGATCACAAGTGAAACAGAAATTTTCTTCCTTCCAAGCATAGAAACATTAAAACCAATATATAGAAATATATCACCCAGTGGTATAAAAACACTCAAAGTGGTATAAATCACTCCGTGGTCATGCCCATTTCCGTTCTGTGATCATTCGTGATATTTACAGTATTAGAATTTGTATACTTGTAAAATGAGTAATTTCGGTATTACTGGTAATTACGGTACATGACAACAAAAACTACCTTTCATTTCAGTTATAATTATTTTTTCTATTTTCAATTCATATTTATTCATTTTGGTAGCTTTTCTATTTTTAATTTTCAATTATACAGTTAAAATATTTCCACTATTAAAATTGTCGCAAACCTATAATATAATAAATTAGTATAATGCCATTTCTTGGGTGCAGTGAAAAAAAATGCACATTACAATTCAACATACCAACAACTATATAAAGTAAATAATTCTATTTTATATCATTAATTTCATTAACTTTTCACAAATACGTTATACAAGACATTTTTATATATTCATTATTAATATTATTATTATTTTATTTTGTCTTTTTACCAATTTTTATTTAAATAAAGTTCTTCCTTTCAACAAATGTATGCAACACCATATCATCTCTCATTATAATGCATTAATATTATTTTCTCACTACATTTTACTTCTACCTACTATCTACTTCCAAAATGCAATATAAAAAAAAATATTATTAATTCTCTTAATTCTCATTCTGTCATTCAGAATTAACTGTTTTTCATTATTATTGTTGTTGTTATAAAAGGCTTCAGACAAAAACAAAATTAATATATATAAGATATGTAAAACATTCGATAGCAATTAAGGAAACTTTGAAATGTCATTTAGAGTTTCAGATTCCTATAATTTTTAGAACTATTTATTATTTGAAAAGCGTCAAACTGACCCAATATCTTTGTTAGACACATAAAGGTTAAAATAATTATATTATGAGAACTTGAGAAGATCAAATTCAATCACGATATTTATTTTTCCTTACAAAATATTATTTTTTTTTTATCCAAATGTCTTCTACTTTCTACCTCAGAACTATTGTAAAGAGTGTTGTGTTGTTCTCAAAGTCCATTAGTTTGTTTTGTAATAGGTATTATCTAAGATAATGTTTTTTACTTTTTATTTATTATTATTTTTTTTTAATTTAATACCTTCTGAATACGGGAGCAAGTAAGTTTGTATACAAGTATAATTTTGTATATCACATTCTATTAGTCATAACACAGCTTAGTTCAATGACATAATATTTAAGAGAATGATACCATTTCGTCTAAGTTCTGGAGTATTATGTTAAGTATACAAAGTTTTTGTTTTTTGTAAGTGAATGATTCCTTGAAAACGTACAATTGTGAAATTCAATAAAACATCCTATTAAAAAATATAATAATTTTTAATTCTATTGAAAAAAGTCTACCCAAAGCTTTCTCAAAAATGTAAAAAATTTTAAATTTTGTTCTTTTGATATTTTTTTTTAGAATATTTTTACAAAATTACACTTTTTAAGATTCGGGTATGCAAAATGAAAAGATTATTATTTTTGTTTATTCTTTTAAGATCCGGTCCATTCATTATGCTAGATATAATTTAAGTGAAAAATGTTGTTCTATAATAATATACCAAAACATATTTACGTAAATGTATCTAGCTATATATAAAGAATTTTCTTTGTTAATGAAAAAGAATAGGTATATAATATGTAGGGTAATTCCATTGACAACTAAATCTTTAAAGAAATTTACGTGATGGTATTGATAAAAACTACATTCATTATATTTTAAATCTCTTTATGAAACTATGAAAATATTAAAATTGAGTCCTTGAAATTTACTGATAACATTTTTTGTTGTTATTATAGCTGTTATATTTTTGGTTATTCTAATCCTATTGAACTGAATGAAGAACACAATCATTAATGAGTTATTCTTGTATTGGGAATAGAAGATCAAGAAGAAAAAAAAATAATTGGTTTTGAAATTTATGAGATTTTCAGGTTTTGAATAAGTTCTTTAGAAAATCTAAAAAAAAAAAAACAGAAAAATATATTCAAGATTATATCTTTCGAAATGGTTGTTTTTCATGCTAACAAAAGAAACCGAATTTTAAATGGCAATGTAATGATGATACATTGATATTATTTTCTTAATTTAATTTTCAAATAAATTTAAATTATTTTTCTATAAAGTAGAAATTTTTTTATTTTAAATATTTTTTAACAATAACATTCCATATGGTAAGTCATCCATGATGAATCGTTAATTTTTCCATCGTTATACACTTTAAAATAATTCTTTGGAGTAAAACTGATTTATATGATTTTCACATTTATATTTTTGACACCTAACATGTCCTATTATTTTGTTTTTATACCTAACCAACACACTACATTTTTTAGCTTTTATAGAACACCTTTTATACCGATTGGTATGTTTGACTAAGGTGGGAAAGGAAAATTAGAAGAAGCAAAGTAGAAAAAAAGCAGCATAATTACGAACGTTAATAATTAATTACGAAGTGTTAATGTTCGTCTTGAATTTATTTAGGTCATAAATATAGATTTTATCATCTTTTGAAGACATAAGATGGAATTTGATTAAACATTCGGGATGTTGATGTTACAAACGAATTTCCATAACTTGTCTCCTGCCATCTCGGAATTTCTACAGTATAGAGATGATACTTAAATGATCTGAAGTTGAAGCTGAAGTTTATCTTCTTGAAACAACAGAGTAAGATCAAATTTCCACTTTTCTGAAGATTGTACAGCTCTGATTTCAGAAGTGTTCAATGTATACTTTCGGTTCAATATAACAGTTTCATTGTAATATTTATTTGGTAAATATTTTGAGCTTATTATATATTTAAAATCTTAAAAATTTGATTGGCTCTAAAAAGGGAGATGGCTTATTGAATTTTTATGTAAGAAACAAAATAGACCACTACAAAAAATTCTCTAAATTTTTATTTGGGAAATATATTTTATACATAAAAAAAAACAATAATTCAACCGTCATCAAAACCATCTGTTGAAAACAATTATTTTTTTTTATATACATTTACTCAAAAAATTGTTAAAAAAGTGTTGCCGGTGTAAAAAAAATATCCCCGATATTTTAAAAATATTATTATTATTATTATTATTGAATTGACCATAATTTAAATTATGGCCAATTTTGTAAGCGCTAGCTGTAGAGGCTTTCGGCTTTTAAAAATATACTTTATCAAAGTATAATATCCCAATTTTTTTTGAAAATATCCTCAATTTATGTAAAAATATCCTCAATTTTTTGAAAATATCCCCGGTAAATGATATTTTCTGTTCTTGTCGTACACATTGAGTTCTCATATAATATAATGTAATTTCATGTTCCGCTTTTTATCTCTCTTTTTAGGGCCAATAAATTTTTTAAGATTTTAAAATGTTGGTCAATGCAAATCCACCTTTACTATTTTATATAAATAATCAGATATTTTGTTGTACTTATAATATAGTAATGTTTAACGCATAATCAATTGGATCATTAAAACCAAATTCGAATATCAATGATGGAAATAAATAATACGATTTTTATAAAAATTTGAAAAATTTTGTTGGTCCATCAACAATAATGTAAAATAAACAAACTTTAAAACTCTACTTCAACAGACATAAATTCCATTCAATTTAATGACGTTCACTTCATTATGCCGGACTGTCTGATTTAATGCAAATAAGCAGATTTGTTCCGATTTAAAAGAATTCGGACGATGTCAATAAATCAATATGTTTGTGCCAACAAATCATTACCGCTGACATCAACATAAGAAAAAATGAAGATTAAATAATCACAATATTCAGAATTTCAATTATAATAATCGGAAGTATTGCCTGATAAAATTTGGTCTGATACAAGTTCAATTTTTGCTAGGGTATATAACCGTTCATGGTAATATGAAAATGTTTTTGTCATAATCGCTTATTTAACTTAAAATATTTTAAATATGTTCCTACAGGTAAGTAGGATAACCTACAGATAAAAGTAATGTGGCTGAGGGATTTTTCAATTGGGCAAAACGATTTGGTGGACAAAAATATACTATTGAGAACACGATTAAGGGACAAAAGGAAATTAATACAAATGGTTAAAAAAAAAATGATTTTATAAATAGAACTCAATTCATTGAGTGTGAAAAAGTGATCTGAAGGGTTGGGGTATAGTTCAGAGTAGTCACTGTTTTCTTGTTATAAGTAAGTGACTTCTTGAGCATGAATTCAAGTAGAAAATCGTTTATGTATGCAGATAACTATAGGCAATAGTTTATAGTGGTTGGTTATTTCAAGGTTTAGAAAATTCTATAAATGAATATTGATCAGTTATACCCTTTTGATTTACAAGCCGGAAGTATTGAAAAATACGATAATCCCAAAATTATTAACCTAGATATGCAACTATTGGTGTAGAAAACCTACTCAATTTATAAGTCATCTTAAAGTAAGTAAGCTAATATAAAAAAAAGAAAGCTTAATTCTGTACTTTCAACAATAGAATAGCAAAAGTTCATGTCGACTTTAGGATACCGTTATAAATTAAGAGTTTATTGCCAAGAGTCATAGGAAACTTGTTTCCGATTTACTTAGGTTAAAGTTCAGTTGTTTTGATTTTGCTATGTAAGTTGACTGTCATAAGACAAATATTAATTGAAATAAAAACAATTTACATTCCAACATACTTTAAAAACTTCTTTTTCTGGAACCTCTTAATTATTTAGTACAATAACCGGACAAGCTCCTCTCTTCAGTATAAATTTCATATGTCTTGATTTGAAGTTTCATTCGCGGTCGATTCTCTATTTCTGGACCATTATTTTTTAACTTTATTTATAATGTGTTGTAACATAAAAATGGCGATAGTTGTCTTACTTATTGTTGGGAGCTCTGTAGTATAAATGAGGTATCCAACTTAAAACACTGCTATCTGGTATTGCTTGTCTCACTTGTTATTTTTAGTAGGTTTCTGAGCATAACACATCGCCCTTTGATACGCTTGATATACTTTCATTTATTCATGATTAAGTATAAATAAGGTTAACAATGGTAATCATATCTTAATGTAAATAGATAGTTTGAGATTGTGTCGTTAATTTATGAAACGAAACTAATAGGAGAACACCGGAAAACAAGCAAGCCAATTTACAAAATTGAAAAAAATTTTACTATTATTTTTTATTTCTTTTTAAATTTCTAAAAATTTCTAATTCAATAGCGAGAGTCTTTTCTTAAAAAAAATCTTCGAAAGGCTATACGGCGATCTGTGCTTCAGAAGTTATGAGCTATTTTGTCGACTTCAAAATACATTTTTTAAATTGTCAAAATAGAAAATAGTTTTTTTTTAGTATTTTTATATACATATATTTATTTTGTTTTTGACGTTCTAAGGGCACAGAGTTTAAAGCGATGATGAAACGATGAAAAAATTTAAATGATAACATTTACACAGTATATAAAGGTGCAATTGCAATTGACGACATTATATAAGCCCTGAGAGCTGACTTTTACAACAGATTTTGTTAACTATAATTTCAATTCAATGTGAACACATCCAATTACCGCACGATATATTATCTCTTTATTCTCTATGATAGTTCTATTAATTCTTTTATGAAAGAGTATTAGTTTAGATAAGTTAAAATATAATTTTGTGATAAAATTTATTGAAATGTTTATGAACCATACATGAGCATTACTTCAACTAGTTCAACTAATTTGTATTGGATTTATCACAAGCCCATTTACAAAAAATACTATCTACTTACCACATATTTTAGCTTTCATTAATTTATTACTTTAGCATTATTATTAATCAATGATCATCAAAATCTCCATTTAAGTACGTACCTATAAATAAATAAAAAAAAAAAAATTTTTAATTTACAAAGTCAACATTATAAATTTTATTAGTTTTAATAATTTAAACTTAATGGTAAAATTAACAACTAAAGCGAATCCAATTAAAAATTATGAGAAATGATCCAATAACCTAATTTGCATTGTTAGGAAGAAAATTATTTTTGTTTATTATTATTAAGTGGTCTTCGATCAATATATATGTATATTATTTAATAAATACAATTTTTTAAATTTATTCTAGAGCGTAAATTTATCCAATCACGAATCAAACAATAATAATAAGAACAACAAAAATTACAAATAAAAATTAATAATTAAGTAAACGTGCGAAAAGATTTTTAGCAGAGATTTTCTCTTATTACATTTTCGTACTTAAATTTATTATTAATGACCAAAATATAATTCGGTCCATTAACTTTTAAAAGTCGTATCATGAAATGTTACAACAATTATTATTGTTTTTTTCTTCCTTTAATTTTTGATTTTATTAATAAATTGAAAAAAAGGGAACCTCTTAAGACTTTAAAGCTATTTTAATACTTTGAAGAAAAATCATATTTTTGTCGCGGAGGTCAATTCATTTTTCTTCAATACATTTTCTTTATACACCTTTACTGGAAGCATTGAGCTTTTCTTGAATAATTAAATTTTCAAAAAGTAGATGAGCACTGAGGACGGTGGAATGAAGTGGATACAGTCACGAAAATGTATATCAAGTGAATACAGTGGCTCGTGTGCCTATAGAGGTTAGATAGAAATGTACCAGATAAGAGAATTCTCGAATGCATACTCAAAGGTACAAAACGTTGGGACAGATTGAGCCTTGGTTTTAGAAATGAATTATCGGTTGACATGATATAATTTTGTAGATTAAATTGAAGAAAAGCCGCCAGTGAGTGACAAAAATGATGACCGCTGAAGAGTTTAAGTAGCCAAGAATCTACAAAAACTTTTGTTTTAATAATATTTACAAAAATATCTAGGTAATGTAAAGAAATGTAATTAAATTTGTTTTGTTTACGGAAGCTAGACTGGTGCTCAAAAATTATATTATATTTATCGCGTTGGGTCCAAAATCCCAAAGTCAAAATCCCAAAATTAAAATCCCAAAAAAAAACAGAATCCCAAACATAAAAATCCCAGTGTTAGAAAGTCCTAATCTTATAAAATCCCAAGTTATAAAATAATAAATTTTATGCATTTAAAAATTTAAATTTGGCTTAAAATTTATTGGAATCCTGTTTTTGCCGACGGCAGGTAAACGCATACGTCACAGTTTTAGTAAAAACTAGTAAAAAAGAATTATTTTATTTTTAAAGTCCCCCGCTACTCATTTATTGCAACCGTGTTTTTGCCGACGGCAGGCAAGCGCATACGTCACAGTTTTAGTTAAAAATATAAAAAAATATTTTTATTTTTTTGTTTTGTTTTTGATTTAGGTGGACTCCCTATTTATCATTATAATCTGCTAGTTGATTAAATACTACCTTTTTCAGAACTTTTCCGTCAGTAGTTATCATATTTACTGGTCCAAAATCAGAATTTAAACTAGAATTTGTTACCTTTTCGACTACTATTACTGCCTGTTTCCACGAATTTGAATAAGAGCCAATTCTTAGTGATTCATTAATTAACTCGACTAGAAAACTACCTATACATTCAAAACTACACAAAATTATTTGAGTATTTACTATGAGTACAAGTCAAAAACATTAGCTTTTCAGTAAAAAACAAAAAACTGAATTACACTTTTTTTAATTTAAATTAATTTATATTTATAAGTCAACTTAAACTTTGTTGATCATCCAGCTCTATATTCAGTTATACCATTGCTTTTTTAATTTAAATTGCGTTAAAATATTTTTACAGCACGAGCCATATAGTCTTACATTCCATTTATACGGACTGATTAGATTTATATTTAGATTTTTTATTTATTTATTTATACTATTTAGCTCAAATAGTTTACAACTTAGTATTACATTTCATATATTAATTAAAATACAATTAAATTTACTTAGGGCGTTTCCGAACCTCTCGCACTTGCACTTGATACTCGCACTAAACCTGTCAAATCGCACTTGATTTGTTGTCAAAATTTTAGTGTAGTCTCAAGTACACTAGATATCACAAAATTACATTTACTAAATTTAGTGCGATTTGACAGGTTTAATGTAAGTATCAAGTGCAAGTGCGAGAGGTTCGGAAACTCCCTTAGTATACATTCAAAAATAACAAAATTCAAAATACAAATATATATAGTAATATTATTTTGTTTTAATATAAATTAAAAAGATCAAATTAACAAAATATTCAATTAATCTCATATAATTTTCGTCTTAAAGTGTCTTTAGATATTGACAAATTTATACTATTCTTATATTTCCATAAACCATTCTATTATTAATAGGTTCATATTTACCATAATTTGTTCTGTGTAATGTTAATGTAAAAAGATTTGAATGGCGTAGACGAGCATTAGTGCTAATGATAAGTTTATTTAAAGTTGCAGGGGAAATAATACCGCCTTTAATAATTTCGAAAATAAATAAAACATCAGCTACTTCCCATCTTTTCGACAGAGACTTAAGACGGAGAAGATTTAGTCTATGCTCATAAGATCATACAAGTCTTGTAGGATCATTACAAGGCAAACAATATAGTACAAATCTTAACAATTTTTTTTGAACAGCTTCTATTCTTTGCATATGTGAAATATATAATGGAGACCAGACCTGACATGTATATTCAAGATGGGGTCTAACGGGACATGTATACAATGATTTAAAAATGTAAGGATCGTTAAACTTCTTTGACCAACGTCTTATAAAGCCCAACATTGAAATAGCTTTATTAACGCTGTTTATATATTTTATTAGTCTTTTAGATACTTCATAGTTTTAAAATTATTTATATACATATATATTTACAGTGAATAATAAAGTTCAGTTTTTTGTTTAAAATTACTTCTTCTAAGTATTTTATTTGATCATCATTTTCAATTTTTTCTCCTTTCATTTCTATTTTTGGTTTTTGTATTGTACCTTATGTTAAACATTTTGTTTTCATTATATTAAGCTTAAGTTTATTCATATTAAGCCAAATATACAAGTTTTTTAAATCTTCATTAATTTTCTTTCAGCCAGGTCATACTCAACCACATATACCAGAATGTCATCTGCAAACAGTTAAACTTTACAAAACTTCAATGCTGTGCTAATATCATCAAATATAATAAAACGTAACAATCCTGCTGGCAACGCGCCGTAGCTACCGTTGCTACAACAAAATAAAATAACAAAAACAAAATAGTAAACAAAACAAAAAGTAAAGTAAACAAAAATTTTTTCTTCTCAACTTCGTTTATGTACCTACATCATTATAAAAAAAAAGAAGAAAAAAATCAAAAAAATAAAACTTAAACCAAAATGTGTTCTTCTCAGCTGCTTCGAAATCGTATCTGTACTTAGTGTGTTGTGCATTGTGTATATGCATTGCATAATGAAAAAACTTGAATCAACTGTGACGTATGAATCAACTGTGACGTATGATTTTATATTATAGAATTGATTTTGAAATTATGTAGGATTACATGACCAATGAAATCAAAAAATAATAAAGAATATTCAAATAGAAGAAATTAATAGAATCGTAATTTTACTTCAAGTTGTTATTTATTGTAAATAAAATGTATGTGATATATATTTTATTCTTTTTCAGTTTTCAGTCAGGTGAAAATATAGCTAATGATTCTTAATATGAATATTGTAAACTATGAGCACATGATGTATATATTAATAAAAATTAGCTAGTTATATTTTATTTATTTCATATGAACAAGTTGTTGTTATTGTAAATGCTGTGTGAAGTTATGAATAGTATGGATAATCATTTTGGATGTCAAATTTATTTTTTTAAAGGTTTTCAATCAAAATAATTATGAACGAATGTAAAACATTTTGGAGAAAAATGTAATAACCTAACGTTACAATTTCCAGAGTACGGTGGTCTGTTGATAATCAAATAAAACCTACTGAGGGAAGGCAGCAAGACAAATTAAATTCACATTCCAATAAACTATATACAAAAAAATGTTGTATATAAAGAAGTTTTGACATCTAATCACCAGAGAAAAAATAGTAAAATGCTGCCTTTGTCAACGGTGTTTTTGTGCGTCGGAGTGTGGAGTTGGCCTATTGGGAAACCACAAAATTGTCTTTACCTCCTGGGTGGTAAGGAATAAAGGAAATTAATTTTCAAGAAAAAAATTGTTGTTGTTTAACACAGTTTGTTTTTCTAAGAAACAATTTGTCAATTTATCGAATTATTTCGATCTTTTTAGCAAAAAACAAAAAAAAATTTTTGCACCTGAATTAGCGTAATACCCCTAATATTTTATTACATTTCTTAGAATTCGCTTTTTTGAGCAGTTTCACAAGAAGTTATTTTTTTTTTTCTTTACAACACCGTCTTGAGACGGGCTTTAAAACTAGTTAATTTAATATTACTACAAAGAAGAACAACACACCCAGTATAAAGCCCTAAGAAATACCCAAATCTACTGATTTAGCTTTTGAGACAATGTCATTTATATGTGTACAATGCATTTTACCTGTTACAAAGTTTTTGAACCATTTCAATTCCACATTTCTGATCCCATTCTTTTTTAACTTATTTTTTAACTTATATAAATTACTGATGTCATTTTTGACAAAAAAAGATTGTACACCTGTGACCACCCACCATTTATGACAAAATTTTCGACAATTTGGATTATACCATTTTACTAAAAATAAAATAAAAAATAATTTATTAGGATAAAAATAAAAGAAATGAAATTAAAAAAAAAAAAAAAAAAATATTTATTTTTTTTTTTGTAATATTCCTCATTATCCTTTTTTACAATACAAAAAAATATACCCTATTATTATATACATTATACTTATACATAATGTACATTATAACAAAAATAGGTACAATTTATTTACAATTCAACGGAAATTACTACGTAGATAGTAGATACCGATACAGAAACACTATATTACGTAGTAATAACAGAAAAACAACACAAAAAACAAAGTGGAATTCAAAGAAAAGAGTTTTGTCCACTTTATTTTATTTATGTTGTGCCATTAAGGGAAGAAAAACTTCAAAATCTTTAATGGAAATGACATATGTATCCTCATCAAAAAATTATTTTTCAAGTAATTTTTTTTATAGAATTTCTTTTTACGTTACTATTAATATTTTTTTTTTTTTTCATTTTATTTTTCTATTCTTATTTTGAAAGGCTAGACAATGTCAAAGTTCTTTATAAATTTTAACCATCAATTTAAGAAAACTTGTTTTCCTTTTACAAATGTTTATATTAAATTGGTTTTTCCTTAAAATGAATCGTTACATAGGTATGACCATACACTGACTACTGATATTATATATATAAAAATTAGAAAAATAATTTCTGTACTTATTTACTTATTTACACAGAGTGTTAAAAATAAATAAACATATGAAAATCAGAGTAAAAAATTTGGGTCGGTTTTTATTTATTTTATTCCTCCTCCGAATACTTAGCCCGGACCATGCTTCACTTTGAATATTGTACGAAAAATGTATTCAATACATATTGGACAGGACCATTTTTCAATGCAAATTATTACAAGCTGTATGGCGCAGTAGGTGAAGAGCCAGCGTTTCAACCGAAATATTCTAGATTCAATTCCCCACGATAGCATAATTTGCTATGGGCTTATGTGATAAAATGCTTTTCAACAATAATAGGGTAGTCCGTTTAAGCCAACACACTTTTCAACTGTTATATAAATAACGGAGCTAATTGTAAAACCCTGACAAAAACAAATAATGTCACAACAATAATAATGTGGGTACCACGACATTCTGGCATAGTAGGAAACGAAGCTACATAAAATCTAGCAAGAAAAGTATCGGATACGTCCTTCATAGGGCCAATTCCGTTCTGTAGGATTGCTCTGAGCACAGCAAAAATGCAAGTTAAACCTGGGTAGAGCAAAAAGTTTATAATTTCTGGGTTCCTAGAAATCGTCAAACAATAATTCTCAATCCTAAACGCTCGTTCAAGAAAATCAAAACTTTCGTCTCAATAGGAATTAGATACGTATTTTGGCAGTGATAAAAACAGGAAACACCTTTATAAAATTGGTCTAACCAAAAACAACTTCTGAAGAATATGCGAAATAGAGGAAGAATTTATCGAATCTAACTGCTACCTGTGACTGCAAAGGGCTCACTCGTAGTAGACGTTGCCACTTGGGAATATCGTTCTCTGAACAATGGGAGCTACCCAGCATAGTATAACAAAATCAGGTATTTTGAATGACTCAGACACTGGTGGTTATCACTAATAAGCTCATTTGCGGCTGCGGTGGAATAAGGGACAGATTCTCTCCCGAAAAATTTAATCTAATCTAATTTAATCCTAAAAATATAACAGTTTCTATCTGCTGATGGTTGTGTGGCGGTACATTCGGGGAAACCTATATTACCCATTATGCTACATATTTTACCACGTTCCAGTGCCTAAGTCAAAACATTTTTGTTTTCTTACCTTTGTTATATATTTTAAATTATTGACGATTTTAAGTCCTTGCGATCAAAAACATCGGACATTTTTAGAAATTATATTAGTTTTTTTTTTCACCTTGTCGTCAGCATTTTACTATATAGGGTTTAAAAAAATTTAATTGCAGGAATTGGGATTTAAAAATATTAGGATTTTGATAAGTGATAAAACATGATCTACAACACTTTAAAAAATTGTAAATGACTAAAAGCAGGATTGATATATTTTGCAGAAGTTCAGATTCCTTACTGAGTTGTGAACACTGACAAATAATGAAGATTACATGCCGTTAGGGTTAAAAAAAACTGAGCAAAAATAGAAAATTGATGCTAATATTTATTATTAAAAATAGAAAAATCCGTTATTTCAGCCACATCATCAGAAGCAGGAAGAAAGTCATATTATAAAAGTGGTCCTTAATATAATAAAAGTGGTACAATAATTTTAACCTCGTTGTCAGCATGTAATGCCCCAGATATACTAATAGTGGATTAGCAACAGAAGAAAAAAAGATTTGTAGCGTTGATATTAACACGTTAACTACCAATGTTGACCACTGTGGAATATAAAATATCACTAACACTATAATGTAATTCTAATATAATGTGAAATGCAGACTAACACTAGATATATAGAACATTGTAATTATAATATAAGGCAGTATAATAAAGTCTGTCAAACAATATACTACACCCACTGCAATTATCATCACTAAACATACTCATTTACTTTGTCAGGTACCGTCATTACTAGTAAAATAATACCGGAATTTGCTTTCACACAGGTACAAATTCCAATATTATAAACATCACTGGTGATGTCGGTACTTGGGAACGAAAATATGCTATTTGGTGATATATGCTACTTGATTGAAGTAGGAAAATTTGTGTAACACTGATGATCAAATTAACAAAATTGTTAGAATATACAAGATAGTTTTGCTTTTTTGACTGTAACAATTTTAAAAACTCTCTGTATTTTAAAATGAACATCTTAATACTCTTAGGAAAATGTTCTTTATTAGTTTTTTCAATAAAAAAAAAAACATTATTATAGTATAGTTAGAAACAATAATAATATATTTAGTGCTATATCCTTTTCTTTATACAATATTTAATTTCTTGATTTTTGATATAAGAAGATTTCATAAACAAACATGAACAGCCGATGCATAAAATTATTCTTTTGGGTAAAAATGTTGGTAAAAATAAAAATAAAGCAAACATTATAATGGTAAATTTACATTTTATCCTCTGGGATTGTCCGAGTAAATTAAATTTTCAATTTTATTTTTGTTTTACAAAGGTTAGATATTGGTCACTTGTTACATATGTGGTCTAAAGTATAATTTTGTTAGAAATTATTATGGTCAATTTATACTATATGCAGTGTACAATGTGTTATAATGTGCGATGCGAATCAATTCTTAAATAAAACACAAGTAATTCACAATTAACTTTTATCCAATAATTCATATAATTGTTATGGTAAATATTTTATCGCTGCAACCTCTAAGTTCATAAATATTATTTGATTTACGTGATGTCTGCATAGCGTTGACTTTTACATATTCATCAATTTTGCAGTATTAATAAAATCAGAATGAAATACTTAGTTAGTTATACTTGAATTATCCACCGTAGGGCTAAACACCATACGGATTTCAGTTTGATTCACCCTTTTTTCACTTTCGGCCTTTCGCACGATACTGAATTGAATATTCAAAATTATTTTAAAGATTGAATTTAAGGATTATAAACGTGTGTTAAATAAATTAAGATTCATTCGGGCGTCCCCCTTATATTTTTGGCACAAATTTTTGACTATCTTCGGTGTTATTGACATTTTGTAATATTAATTTTTTTAATAAATGTACATACACAAAGTACATACATACAATACACATACAATTTTTTATAGCTATTTTGTGAATATTGACAATTGATCAAACGAACTAAAAATATTAAGGGTAGATACTCTTTTTAAACAATTTTAGGGGTGGCATATACAAAATCTAGGACTGGTGGTTTGTAAAGTACCTAATCAAATCAAAACAGACTAAAGTAATTCATTTTAGGTATATTTTATTTATTTACATTGTTGTTTAGATTTTTGGTTAATTTTCTGTTTAAAATTTCTGTTTAAAACCAAAACAAATCCAATGTTGATAAGTGTTGCTAGAAGATAAAGTTATAAAATTTTGCACAGTTATTCATGATGAAAAACCTACCTTACAAAGCTATTAAATGACAGATTGGGGTAGCCACAAACCACTCCTAGCATCCTATCAAGAATATTACAAAAACCATTTGTGTTATAGACAGGAGAGTTTACACTTATATACTCTTTTTGTATATTATAATACATATAAGGCTAGTCAAACTATATTCAGTTAATTGGGTTATTACCCAATAGAGGCTGGTCAGTTAATATAAAAGTAAATGAAATAAAACGGTATTCGCGTAGACAGTTTACAATATTTAATGCATAACTAGTTAATAAATTTAATTATTTTATTACTATTTTTATATTTTTTTCTAGATTCTTGTGATTTTATCATTGACTCTATTATAAATGTTTAACTGCATACTTTTTTCAATATATATTATTATTTAGGTATGTAATTATGTATATTCATATAAGTGTATAGCGTAAAATATAATTATTTCACAGAAATATGTCGATGTTCTTCCCGCCATGTGTGGGTCTAATATACGAACCCACAGTACAAAAAAGTTTTTTTCAAAAATTTATATGAGATGAAACTTTGTTATATATTCTTTTGTACAACGCAAGGATTTCCTGCTTCTCGGGAACCCTACCAACTTCTCTATTACGCTACAAACTAATTAATCTACCGTAATCTAGATATTTATGGTATATCATTGTCATACATCACAACATAGTTATGTAGTTTTATAGTTAATGTTTTCTAATATATTTTACGTTTAATAAAGTAGAAGTATAGCACTATAACATCTTCCGATGTTAATAGTTTACAATTTTTATTTAACCTTCTCAATATTTCTTGTTTTCAAAATCTGTTCGTCCATTAAATTTTGAAGATCTGCATTACAGTTCAATTGCTTTCATTCTATTCATACCTATCTGTCAATGCAAAACTACAAATCTCAGCATTGTACAATAGTAAGTTAAATTAAAGTTAAAGGAAATAAAGTTAAAAAATATATAAAACGGTATGAAACAACAACAAGAGTAGATTTGAGTAGAAGGTAAAACCACAGTAAAACTATAATAATAGAGAGAGCGAGAGAAAAAACAGAGAGAACAAGTTTACATATTAAAAATCAATGCCATAGTATATAACATGATATGGGCTCATTGAATACTAAGCTTTGGATAGTCAAAATGAGCAGTAAATTAATGACTGGACCTTTTTCGAAAATTTCTATATAAAAAAAAATATTTTTAATTTTTTTTACCAAAATTGGAAACAAATATTTGATGTGGGCTTTGGTTTCAATTTAATTTAATTTAAATTTTTTGTTGAAAATAAAATAAATATTTTACAACATCTATTCACATATTAAAATGTTCATATTGTATATCTACATGAAAAATATATATGTATGTATATAATTCCAAGACTTATTTTACCTCTTTCATTTTTGATAATAAAAATTGATAGAAAAAATATTTAAAATTTTTTATGCATAAATAAATTTTCTGAAATGGATTTAAAATAAACCTGAAAAAATACAATTACTTAATTCCTAATTTATAAGAATTATGACCATATAAATTCTAAATTTATTTGAATTGAAAAAACTAAGTATAATTTAAAAAATATTTTAACATGAAAATTTACTTTAAGAAGATGGTGAAGAACAAAAAAAAAAATAATCTTTTCAGGTTTTTTCAGGTTCAAGAAGTGTTTGAAACAGTTAATGAAGAAATTTTAGTAAAAAAATTATATAAAAATGGTAAACGACATATTGATAACTATGCTACTATATTGTATATAAGCAATAAAGCTGAAGTAGATAAGTCGAAAAAAAATACAAAAGAGCGGAAGAAAAATCTCTATTATCGAATAAACGCTATTTAGGAATGAAAATATACATTTTTTCTGCTTATTTATTCAAATTCAAGCTTCAGTTATCCTAAAGTAACTTATGACAGTAAAGTGTACTTGTCTATCCCTTCCGTGGCCTAATCGGTTAGAGCACAGAAATGTGTTTGAATTACGATGTGGTAGTCACGGGTTCGATTCCCCCGGGGGTATAAAATATAAAATAGCAAAAATATTATATATAAAATTAATATTCAATAAAAATAATTGATATAATTAACTATATTGATATATAACTAAAAAATATTACCTATATCAATATCTATATCAATACTCATATATATCATACAACACAATAACCAAATAACATAATAAATAATATTGGACAAACACTAATAATAATTACACAATTGTCAGACATCTTAACTTCAAAGATGGATAAAATCGCAGCAATAACTTGCAGAAAAATATGGCATCGTCTTACCACGTAGGCGCAGATAAACTTATCAAAGTGGTATTCTACAGTAGGCCAATCCCCTACTTAGACAGTACAAAGAGATTAAAAATAAATTAGACATTGCCTCGGCAATACAAGTTGTAAAATGTCAAGTGGAATACCTATGCTCCCAAGAGGAGTACGGAGAACAATAAAAAAAAAAAAGTGTACTTGTACGGTGCTAATGATATCTTATTACATATAATTGTTTTTGTTGTGTCTCAAAACGAAATAGGTAGGCATTTTTTAAAGACAAATTTATCCATAAATATTTTTGTAAAAACAAAGCAGACAATATAGAATCGAACAAATTAATAAAAATAAATACCATAGGAGATGTGTGAAAAATCATCAATACGATTTTGAATACCTCACCAAAATAATTCCATTGAAAACCATTAAGCTTAGTAATTTATTTTAATTAAGAAAAGCAACAATTAACAATAAATAAGTTTAAGTAGAAATTCAATTTCATTTTGTGCCTTTAATATACAAGCTTAAAACTAACCTAGCCTATAAAAAAATTGAATAAAAATGGCTTTAATAAAACTGCAAACTAGCTATTATTAACATTTAAATTCATTTCTATCATCATGATTCTAATTGTTATTAAATTATGTTTTGTTCATTCAAAAAGTTTATTGTTTGCTCTTATACTACTTTCTTATACTATTTCTTATCTTGTTATTTTAAATACAAACCTATACCAAAGCTAAACTAACTTAACCTAATTCTTAAGCCTAGAATATACATGTTTAATATCCTATTAGTGATGAATGTGATGTGATCTAGATTATTTATTTACTAGGGGCCCCTATTGAGTAAGTAATTATAATGCAAGTTGAAGCCAAATTTAAAGCTTTGAAAATAACAGTAATTTACATACTAACTGACATAGACTTCTCACGATAAAGCACAAACCACTCATGTTTAATCAAAAATGTTTCGAAAGTTTTATTTTGGACACATAAATACACCTCCCTCATATACTGCATTGATTCGTCTCTGATATATTCCCTATAGTCAGCGGCATTTAATGGATAAAAAAATTACTAAAAATAAAATATTTTTGTAATTAAATAGGTATACATTATATGTGAATATATGTGCATGTATATAGGTTAATTGCGCAAGTAATAATAATAACTGATTTGTTTGTTTTTGTTTTTTATTTTAATCAAAATTCACCTCACATATGCATCATAATGTATTTGGTGAATGAAAAAACTTGATATATGATTAAAAAAAATTCAACTGTGTGCGCATTATTATTGGATGTATATACAAACTTATTTATATATTAAGAGTTCATTAAGGAGAAGCAAAATAAAATGTAAAGGTGTCTAGTGCGCTGGTCCTTAAATGCTTGTCTATTATAATTATAGATTATTAATTTATAGTGATATAGTATGGGGATATGATTTTGGTTTTGGATAAATGCATTTTGGTCAAGAAATATAACATACTCTGTGGCTATAAATTCAGTACGCAAAGTACTTTCATTGTAGTAAACTATATGAGATACTAAACCATTTTCTAACTTTTTGTGCTCTTTCATAATGCTTACGAACGAGAGTTATCATAAAACTATCGATTATATTTATGTTTGATTCCTTGTACAAATATTTATTTGAGTAGAAATGTTTGTAATCGGATTTGGGCTTTCGGTTTTTATTAATACAAACTCTTATGCACTTTCTTTCAAATTTGGCGATTTTTCCATTTCAGTGGTGTCTGTAGCGATATATGAAATTTAATGATTTTTTTTTGGATTTGCACAACATTGATAATGAATTCCTTGATTTATTTAATGCTAGTATTGAATCACAATACGAATTGTTGTCCATCATTAAATAATTTATTTTAAGTTCTCCATTTTATTTTTTTCTTGATTTATCTGAGACAACAACCGAACACGTAATAATTTATTCAAAAAAAAAACATATTAAATTTAAATTTAATTCTTGTTGGGTATTTGGTAAAATTTTAAATTAAAATTTTTAATTGAAAATTAAAAATATTTTGTTTCGCTACGTCTCCCTTATAATATATTTTTTTATAATCTATCATTATAATAATGAAAAGCGGCTGTGAAATGGTTCAAATAAATATAATAATTTGATCACACAGCAATCGCTAAGATCATCGCTAAGATCATCGCTAACCAATAGGTAACAATCGCTAATCAATAGGTACAATATAAAATATCCATTAGTAGTCCAATTTTCAAACAAGTACAAGAGATATATTATTAGCTTATGAGATAATAAAATGAAAATATGCTGTCAAATCATTCAAGAAATGTAATATTTTATAATTAAAAATAATAAAGAAACAAAAAATATTTTTGTACGGTATTTCATTTTAATTAACAGATTAAATATAATGATTGCGATAAGTTGCTGCATTGCAATACAATTGAATAACACACAAGATAATTACTTACTTGGTTGATCAGCACTACACATATGGTTTTTGAAGGTTTTGAGCTTAAGATTTAGGATGGCTTTTAATAGTTTATTATTTTATATATTTATTTATTATACTTATTATTTTACTTATATTATTTATTTTACCATATAAATAAATTTCTTTAAATGTCAGAAATTCTCATTTCTGAGAATAAATTTTGAATTTACTCAAAAATCACTTATCATTAATAATTTAAGGTAGCTAAAGCAGATATAGGTATCTAAGTATTTCTTAATATTATGTAAAAATTTATTTCCCTGAATACTTACTTATACACAATAATAATAATTCAACATAATCCATACTCGTACAAGCAGGGAATAAGATTAAAATATAATTTAAAATTGATTTTTTTATTTTTATTGTTTTTTTTCCTAATAATTTAATTTAATTCTGAATAAAAATCTTCTAAAAAACATCAATGATGAAGTAAATTCTGATTTTATTTTTTGTTAAAAAGAAATAGAATAAAGGATTAAGGACAGAATAAAATGAAAATATAAGAGGATCATGAATTTATATTATTTTGAAAAAACAAAATTAATATAATATTAAAGTATTACAGAAAAAAATGTAGATTTTAAATTACAAAATTTTATTTTATTTTCAAAGTAATTCTCGTGTAACATCATTTTTTGATGAAATTTTTTTTTAAAGAACTCCTATAATACCCTGAGGTTTTAATACAAAAAATCTTGGTTGATATATAGTTTAATTTTACTCAAAACAATGATGATATTGCCTTCATTTTCATGGAGAATAAGCCTTCATTGAGAATAAACCTTCATTATACCCATAGCGATCTACTTACGATTAGTTGTAGGCCGTTAACTGTTATACGATTAATATTTATACTGTTACATTCCAATTACCTAATTTTATTTGGAAATGATTAAGAACCCAAAGCTACTACAATATACAAAAATACTTTAATTTTATACAATTAATACTGTTTTCCATCTTCCAATAATTTATTCTTAGTACTACATTGGATTTATTTCTTGATTTATCTTAGACAACAACCGAATACGTAATAATTTATTTAAAAAAAAAAACATATTAAATTTGAATTTAATTCGAGTGGGGCATTTGATTTAATTTTAAATTAAAATTTTTAATTGAAAATTAAAAATATTTAGTTTCGCTACGTCTCCTTTATAATATATTTTTTTATAATCTATCATTATAATAATGAAAAGCGGTTGTAAGATCGGTTCAAATAACCCTAATACAATTTGAACACACAGTAATCGCTAAGATAAATAAATTTAACTAAATCCTTGATTATTTTCAAAGAATCAATAGGTACGATGTAAACTGTCCATTAGTAATCAAGTTGTCAAACAAGTACAGGAGAAATATTACCAGCTTCCGAGATAAAAAATGAAAGTATGCTGTCGAATCTTTCAAGATATGCAGGATATACATCCAAGATATGTAAAAATATAATATGTGTATGGAAAACGAAATGCGTTTAAACACGTACATTAAATTAGGGCGGGTACTTCGACAACAAAGCAAAAAAACTATAATATCAGAAATGCGAATTCAAAGAAAAATATGCGGTTGCTCTCTGAGCTAAAAAAAAACAAAATATTTGACACATATACAGGATATTGTTACAGCAAAAAACTGGAGCGATCCTGCAAACAGAAGAGTTGAACATTTGGGGATAATTTAGGAAATGACTGGAAAACTGAACTCACAACAACCAACAGGAAGACAGTATAAATGCTGATTAACCCAGATAACATTAGCATAACAAAATTAAAATGGAATTATAAGTTCAAACAAACAGGAAATAACTGTTTATTACAAAAAAAAAGACAAAGAAGTTTTAAAAAATAAAATATAAATGATCTTGAGATACTGAGATGAAATATTGGAAGGACATTTGTAATATACTTAGTTCTATAGACAATCAAACAGCACTAAAAATTCGGAAATTATATAATATTTGTATAATTTGAGCTTAATAAAATCCATCGAAGTAATTGTGATATCCAGATTAGAATTAAATTTTCGTAGCAATTTTGTTACAATATTAGAAAAAAGAGATATTAATGACCAACTGACGAAACCAGTAGTTAAAGAGGATTTTATCAAATAAAGTCTAGTAGAAGTGGTATGAGAATAAAACAAAAATATTTGTTCGAAAGTAGATTGTTAGAATTGCTTTTTGTTTTATCACAAATTATAAGGGTGAGTCTGTGCCGAAACTCAAGTTGATATAATATAATGGACTAAGCTCAACTACTACTGTAATTGATTATAGTGTTGAAAAGCAAATTGAATTTTTGTCTGATTTAAAAAATATTTAACATCCAATTTCATAGTCAGAAAATGCTGATTTATAAAATGATTACATAATATTTAGTTGGATATATAGTCCTGAGAACGACAATGGGGTCTGGAGGAGAAAATATAATTTCGAAATTTAAAACTTCTATAATTAGGTGGACGTACTCACAAAGATTAAAGTCAAAAAATACAGTGGCTCGGGTACCTAGAGCGGCAGAAAAGAACGAACGAGAGAGTCGTTACCTACAAAGAATCCCTATCAATGATAGATCTAAAGTGCAGTATGATCGATGCATGTGGTATCACCTATAAAATTTAAAGTTTCAGATGGCTGGGACATTTGTCGATATTGAAATACTTCTGTGTGAAATTTTAGTCAAGGGGCTAAAGTAAGGGTAGGGTGATTTGATTAATATCAATCACCAGACAGGTATTAATAATTGGAAAAGGTGTACTAAAAATCATTTTATCTGGAGAAGAATTTTCAAAGAGAATAAGAACGAGCTGTGACGTTATGAAGAAGAAGAAGAATAATTTAAATCTACTAGCCAGTGGTATTCAAATCAATTTTCTACTGGGTTTTTTTTTATACATAGCCAAAACACCTTTTATACAGATTGGTACGTTCGGCTAGGATGGGAAAGAAAAATTAGGAAAGCAGGAAGGTATAAGGGAAGGAAGACGAACGAAGATTTTAATGTTCGCCTTGAATTTATTTAGGTCATAAATATAAATTGCATCCAGTTTCGGGAACACCTTGAGACGGAATTTCGTTCCACAATCGAGATGTTGATAAACGAATTTTCATAACTTGTGTTCTACCATCTTGGGATTTCTACAGTGTAGAGATGAGCACATGTATTTCATGGAGCAAGCACTTAAGTGGAGGTAATATAGATTTCATTTCCACTGAGCATGTAGCTACGAGATATCGAGTGCCTACAAGATATCGATAAGAAAAGGGAGAGAGCTCCGACTATACGATGATGTTCAAAATTGGCACCGATGTATTAGAATAGCCCATTTTTGCACTTTATTCAAATGTTTTAACCTAATACTAGAAGCGCCAGCCCATATGTAAGAATTGTACTCCATTACACAGGAGGAGAAGTAAGCTTTACATCGGCCAAGAAAACCTAAACATTTGGCTGCTTTTTCCGCAAAATCAAATATATGACCATTTCAGATCAATTTTCGATTTAGATGCATACCTAATATACTTAATAAGCAATATAAACCCTGTAGTATATCTACCTGAAACAAGAGAGTAGGATTAAAAATGAAATTTTTCTGGAGACACAAACTGTACAAACAGTGAGTTCTAGACATGTTAATCTCGACTATGTTTTTTAAGTCCCAATTAACTATTGCGACCCCCAATCATGGCAGAGGGAGCTTGCCATGATGTCTCTTTTGGCTGATACAGCGATTAATAATGTAGCTTCAGATTTGATATGAAAATAGTAATGTCATGAATTTAAAGTAAATATTATTTTTCACATGGGGCTCCTGGTATTTTCAAATTTCCTAATTTCATATATAAAATTATTCCATAAAATATTTCAAGAATCAAATTATAACTTTTAACTCGATTACTTACGTACACAATTATGTGAAAAGTCCAAATGAACAAAGTAGTTATTATAGCTATATATATTAGAGTAATGGGTTCAAGAATAATTGAGTTTCATTCAAAAAAAAATTCCTTTGTCTATAAAATTCAACTAAAATACAATACACTTGTGCTTTAATTTTCAAATATCTTCTTATAACAATGTTGACAATGTTTTTGTCCTTGAAATAACAATAGAATTAGTAAAATAAATCAATTCTATACATAATATACTATACTACTTTAGTTCATCGTTCACTCAAAGAACAAAATAATATGCATTGGGAATAGAAGTTTAGAATATGAATTTTCTGTTAAAATTTATTATGATACAAAAATTATAAAAGAAAATGAAAAATTAATTTCTATTAACTTTTTTTTTTTTATTATTTTTAAAACTTTATAATAATAATGTATTCTAACATTTTATTTTCTTTTAAAAATTATTTCTTAGTAATGAATGAATTTATTATTATTAAGTAATCCCACTACAATAATAAAAGAATCATCGCTACTATATTATAAAAATATTAAAAAATTACTTTTAATATTCCAATCTTTTCAGATCATTAATTAAATCCTATTCCTGTTTTACTTTAGGCATAAAATTTATTATTCTTATTATTTTATATTGAATGCCACCTCAACTAACTGGTAGTATATCCTAGTCACGTTTCATTTAGATGTCATTTCATAATATCCTTTCATAATTTTCATAAATTGAAAACGCAAACAAAAACAAAATTCAAAAGGATATTTTTTTTTTGTCATGTGTGTGGTGGTATATTACATAATATTATACAAAAATAAATTAATAATATTAAATTCAATAAAATATTTTATTTACACATACTCGTATAAAGGAAATATGTACATTAATATAATATGTAGCTAGATATACTGTGAATGTTATTAGAGTAAAATAATAATTGTTATATAAAATTTTGTTATTATAAAGGATATAATTTGAAAATCGAACCAATTATATTAAATAAAACCTATGTCAAAGGAAAAATAAAATTAACTGATAATAAAATATTAAAAGGTTTTTCTTGCCAAAAACTATTTGCAAAATTATTTTCGAAAAATGAAAATATGATCCAATAAAGAAAAACATTTTGTGGAATTTTACTCCTGCAAGTATGTTACCAAATTTGATATAATAGAAACTGATTAAAAGTCATGGGTTGAATTTCGTTCTAACATTTCTTATATTAGTTTTATTATAGTTTATTTGAGAATATTGTTTATTAATTATTAAAAATAAAAATAGGTATGACTTGAACATGATATATTAGAACTAATTATTGGCAATATACCTTCCGTGAAATTTGTTTCAATTATGATGTGGTTCATTTCCCGTGGGGGTATGAAATATTATAACTAAAAAAAAATATAGAAATAATAAATAAAATTTATAATCAATAAAATAAATAAAATTAATAATCAATATAAAAAAAATATTTATAATCAATAATATTTTACAACTAAAAATAAAAAAATACCTAGATATCAATATTCATATATCTCATACAACACAATAACCAATAATAAAATAAATAAATATTGACAAATCTCTAAAAATAATTACACAATTATTGTCAACAATTTTTTTTCCTCCGTACTCCTCTTGGGAGCATAGGTATTGCACTTGACATTTCCATCGTACTCGATTTCTAGCTGCTACTTTCACTTGTATTTCCGAGGCAATGTCTAATTTATTTTTAATCTCTTTGTACTGTCTAAGTAGGGGATTGGCCTACTGTAGAAGACCACTTTGATAAGTTTATCTGCGCCTACGTGGTAAGACGATGCCATATTTTTCTGCAAGTTGTTGCTGCGATTTTATCCATCTTTGACGTTAAGATGTCTGACGTTACTATGTTTACTGGGTACGTCATGTCACATACTTTTGTCAGTTGTTGACGATTATGTAATTATTATTAGTGTTTGTCCAATATTATGTATTGTGTTATTTGGTTATTTTGTTGTATGATATATATGGGTATTGATATAGATATTGATATAGGTAATATTTTTTAGTTATATAAAGTATTAATTATATTAATTATTTTTATGGATTATTAATTTTATATATAATAATATTTTTGCTATTTTTTTATTTATATTATTTTATACCGCCCACGGGAATCGAACCCGTGACTATTACATCGTAATTCAAACACATTTATGTGCTCTAACCGATTAGGCCACGGAAGGGATTATTGCCAACAATATCTGACAAAAAAAGTAGCATAACGTAGACAGTAAACTTAATAACTTGAGGCATCTAAACTTCAGAAATGAATAAAATCTTACAGAATTATGACGTCGTCTTACCACGTAGGCGCAAATAGAGCTACGAAAGTAGTCTTCTACAATAGGCCAATCCCCTTCTTAGACAGTATAAATAGATTATAAATGAAACTAGACATTACCTTGGAAAAAGTAGCTAACAATAAAGTATCATGGAAATGCCTAGTGGAAACCCGATGCTCCCAATAGAAGTAAAGAAAACAAAAAAATGATTGGCAATGGTTCATTTTCAAATTAAAATTAAATGTATATACCTTACCTACTACGCAACTTAAATTATGTTTATACACAAACTCTTCAATACCCAGATAAATTTGGTCTATCATATTCATCTTTTCAGCTATTAGAATCTATTTGGTATTACAAATATAACTAAGAAAACGTATCACAACAACCCGAAGATAAATTGTCATCTAGACTCAAAACGCCATTAAAGATATTGGATTATGATCGTCATTTTCTCTAAACTAGCTGATAAGATGTTTATTTATTTATTTATTTATTAGTGTTAGTATACATAAGAAAATAGAAAATATGTTGGGTCTTTTAGACTCTATCCAAGAGAAAATGATTACAAGATATTGTTAGTGAAATAAATAATTGCTTAAACTTAACCCAGTCACAATTGTATACATTTTCAAATATAGTTTAAAAGTTTAGCATTGTTGGATATTGATAGGATGATGAACACACAAGAAATCATATGCGGATAAATTTTTATGATTTATTTGGATTTACCAAACTTTTTTTCAAATTCAAAATTGTATGTGAACTGACTATTGTAATGTAATGAAAAATTACATCATTACTACTGTAAAAATTTACTTGTCAAGAACAATGACAAACTCTATGATTTGCTTTTAGAAAAGCATTATATGGGATTGGCGGGATTTTATCAGCAGTATTCTATTAGAAACAATTTGTAAATTGCAAATTGACAAAGAAAAAGTTCCCTTCGGATAGAAATGCTCCATTTTACACTTGCAATATTTACAAACGAACCTGTCCGAATTCGTCTTCCTATAGAAACCCAAGGCATATGGGATAATTGACAAGGACTTACACAGTCTAAAACTTTTTTCTAACTCAGTATATTTACCGATTTAATCTGGTATTCAAAGAAACTAGATTCAATTTCAGAATACTGAAATGGTTTATCACAGATCATGGTCCATTGAACAAACATCTGTTAAAGATTAGCAGATGTAGATTCTGCTTAGAAGAGAAGGAATCCCCTTTTCATATTCCATTTGCTTGCGACGCCATAGCTCTCAAAATACATAAATATTTACAGGAATATATATCGCCTAATTCTGAAATTAACATCCAAGAAACAATAGCGTTCATTAAGGACCATAGAACTGCAATTCCAAGAAAACACAAACGAGGAAAAACATTAGATCTTATAAAAAAAATCATCTTCGTCCCCTCCATCACAAAAAAAGTGTTCGACTTTACCATTCAACTCTCCACTATTATCCTATTCACCTCAGTCCAATCCACTTCAAGTAAGCCAACCATAATTTTGTATAAAGAAAAAAATAGTGCCCCAGTGTTTGGGTAATGTGTATAAAATAAACTAAAACAAAAAGTAGATTCTGTAGGAATACAAATTTATTCAACCCCTTCTTGATGGAGGTCATTATCGAACAATTTATTGTTCAAAATCATAAAACCACCATCTCTAAGCCAATTAGAAAAAAATTGTATACATTTCGAAAAGAAATTATGTGCAAAGTTTTTGGTTTCTGTAAACATCAATGTGGTTTGAAGATATATGTATAACAGTGAAAATAGTCGAATATTTTCCTTTTAATTTTACTGATATGCTTATCATACAGATACTTTCGTTTACTACTTACAGACTTCTTCAGTGTTTTGTACTCGACTTGTACTATAGTATATATACGTATGAAATAATAATAAAAATATTCTAGGCACTAACTCGATGTTATATTTTGAAGTAATTTCCAGTAAATTATCCTTTAAAAATGATTTTAGATTCAAACTCCAATATCACAAACAGCAGAAGTTAAATTTATAGAAATTACGTATTATTTTAAACGTATTATTATTGAACATGTCCCTATTAGTTGTTTTATTGAATAAAAATTAATTATTTTATAAAATAATAAAATCAAAATATTCGGCTCTCTGTTATAAGTTCGAACGTTATAAGTTCGATACAAAAAATGACATTAGTTCTACAAAATTTTCTGTCGAACTTATGTCATTTTTAATTTTAATAATTTTGTCGAACTTATGATATATGACATATAAGCTCGACAAAAATTATTAAAATGAAATACGACATAAGTTCGATTTAATTCAACTTTCGAACTTATGTAGTTTTTAATTTTAATAATTTTTGTTTTAAGTTCGACAAAATTAAAATTGAAATCAAATAAAATAATTTTTGACTAAATTAAAATTGAAATAAAGTGAACAATAAAACCGGTTTTAGAATGATAAAATTAAAATTAAGAAGTTGTTTACAGTAAAATCTATAATTATAATTGACAAGCATTTAGGGACCTGCGCAGTAGACAACTTTTCATTTTATTTCGATTCTCCTACTCCTTAATGTACTTCTAATATAATAAATAAGTTGTATATAAAACAAAAATGCGACACAGTTGAAAATTTTGTACTCATATGATTTTATTATTCAGCAAATACATTGTGCATATGTGAGATCTTATTAAAATAATAAACAAAAGCAAACAAATTAGTTATTATAATTTACATATGTACTTGCAAATGAATCTATGTACATATGCCAAAAAAAAAAGAAAAAAACAAATTCATCTAAAATAAAAAATATAAAAACAACAAAAAAACAAATCACTTGAATTCTTCATTTTTATCTTTTTAAGTAACTGTCTCTAAATTTTGGTTATTTGTAGTAATAATATAGTTTTTATTAAAATTATGTATTATGAAGGTATATATACATACCTCTTTAATGACAAAATTTTTTATTTTTAGTAATTTTATCCACTAAATGCCACTTCCTGTATGGAATATATCGGAAACGAAGCAGTATATGAGAGACGTGTATTTATGTGTCCTAAATAAAACTTACTAACTACAAAACTTTTTATTAAACACAAGTGGTTTCTGCTATACCGTGCGAAGTCTATGTCAGTACGAAAATTACTGTTTTTTTAAAAACTTTAAATTTGACTTCAACTTGAAATATAATTACTCAACAGGGGACCCTAGTATTTTTCTAATTTAATGTTGCAAATATTTGGTAAATGGAACATTTTCAATGGTACCGAAAAGCTGTTTTAAGCAGCTTTTAATTGTGCAGATAGAATATTTTTGAACAGGTAAAATTATGCCCTTGCTTTTTATTTATTTGTATATATATTTTGTGTGTGAAAAAATACATAAAAGCAAGGGTGCGGAGCCGATGATGACGACGTCGTAAAATTTAATGATGAAAGTGGCAATGAATCCGATTCATATTCAAATGAATCTGAAGATGAAACTAATTTTGTTGAAAATGTATGCTCTGTTTGTTTTGTAAATCCGTCAAACATTGCTCTTTTGCCGTGCCGGCATCTTAAAATCTGCCATACATGTCAATTGTCAATACAAGCTGAGGCAATTGCAAACAACGAAAATAAGTATCTTTGCCCATGTTGCAGATGACCTGTTGAAAATTTTATTCAAGTGTTCACTTAAATTGCAATAATAAAAATATTATAAATAAACCTACCTTAAATTTGTTTTTTTTTTCGAACTTATAACATATAACATATTATATACATAGCATATAACATAAGTTCGACAAAAATTATTAAAATTAAAAACAATATCGAACTTATGTCATTTTTTGTATCGAACTTATGTCGTTCGAACTAATGGCAAGAGCCAAAATATTCTAGGTCAGAATTTAAGTTAAAAGAAAGGGAGCCAAAGGTAATTATACCAACATTTTTGAATTACCAGGATATTTTAGCAAACAATTTCCCGGGATTAAGAGTAAAACACCTACTACGCGAATAGAGAATAAATTCAGAAGATTTCTTCAGTCGACAAGTAGTATTATCAAAACACCCTGTATTTATACATAATATGTTTTTCATCTTTAAGAAAAAAATTTTCAACAATCTTTAATCTTTTATTTTTCTTTAAAAAATCATTCTTCAATTATTTCTTTATTTTGTTCGAATTCTGAAAACATATTCTTGCTTTGTGGCATGAGAATCAAATATACTTTTGAAGTATTTTTAATAGGAAATAATTTAAAAAGGCTTAATACTTTCGATTTATTTAAAAAATAGTACGAGCTTAAATTTAAAAAAAAAAATATTTTTTAAATTATTATTTTTTTATTTCTTTTACTTTTATTTATTTTTATATAAATTATTTTAAAAGTTTATTTAACAAAAAATGCTTTGTTATACTTCTTTGTATATATTATATAGGTATATATATATATATATATATATATATATATAAATTTTTACTTTTGAAATACTTTTGAAGTTTGTTCAGATTATCAAAGATAGTCGCAGAGTGGTTTATTTTTCTTCAATTTCAAAGTTGCAACATTACGTGTCTCTTGTTTTGTATTATGACTTAATGGAAAATACATTTGCAATACTAAAATTTAAATTGCATAAAGTTTTTCTTTAAACTCGTAAAAATATTTTTCGTATAAAAAATTTTCAATTTCTTCAAAGAATTTCAATAGATTTTGTTTTTTTTGTTTTGTTTTTTTATAATGGTAAATGTCACAATTTAAAACTCTCTGATATTAGAGCGAAACTAATTCAAATAAAATATATGAATTTGCTATTATAGACATTTCATTTAAAATTTGTAAAAATAAAATTTAATAAAATAAAGATAAATAAAATATATCGAAAATATTTTATTTTTGTATTATTTTAAAATTGATTGAAATTTCTGAAATAGCTAGGTACTGAAATTGATGATGAAGAATAATTATATTATCATTTGCTCATTTGAAATTATGATAAATTATACTTCATTATTTAAACAGAATATTAATATCGAATAATAATAATATTGAAATTCAGAAACAATTTTGTAGAAATGTTAATAACGAAATTTGAATGGAGTGTGTACATTTATGATAATAATATATTGTATTTATTATCATATTACACCATTAATTGAACTTACTTAAATTTGCCCACTATGACAAACGGCAGCTATCAAATTTCATTATTACTTATATTTCTTGTAACAAAGGTCAGATAATTAAATGATATCAATTTTTATCTTAAATGAACTTCATTCGTTAAATATTACCATATGCAAAACTTATCGATCCACAGCTGTGTCATCCTACACTAACTTATATATTTCGATGTAGCAAAGAAAATCAACGACGGGAAGTCTAATAATTAAATCTTTTCAATTTTTATTTTTAATGGGCCTAGTTTAAATTAGTTAAATATTTGCACTACCAAAATTTATCAATCCGTAGTTCATTTCCCCTCTGCAAGCAATTCCAAAGTTTATCCAATAGTTTATATGTAATCATATTTTCCAACATAGCTAAAACCAATATCATATACACAATTGTCATATCATATTCATAGAGTTTCTCATACCGAATACCTCGGAATCGGATTCGTCGAATCTTTCCTCCGGTATTCGGATTCAAGATCTGTTTTTAAAACTTGCCGAATCGCGATTCCCCAAAATTTACTGTTATTTAAAATAAATAATCTTGATTATAAGAAAAAATACAATTAATTGTTGCAGCCGTTAGAAATGTTGGTAATTACTAATAGTTAAAACTTGACGAATTATAAAATTTGGAAAAAAGTAAAGCTTAGTAGGTTCTGTTCTTTGGATAGTATGGTGGCGAAAAATGCATTGACATTTTAGAGTTCCTTCTGCAACCGATTCTGTACGAACGATTCAAAATAACGTTCAGAAGATGTTCAACCTTACAGTAGATTATTGTAGGGTTTCGATACTTAAAATTAATACTAATAAGTGTGAAACAATTTTATTCCGCAATACTGTGGATAAAACCAGCTGAAATATTAAAAAAAATTAGAGAAAATTTAAAATAAAAATGGACTAATGGTCAAACTTTAAATAGTAAAAAAGTAGTTAAGTATTTAGGTATATATTTACACTGAAATTTAAAATTTACTGATAATGTAAATTATGTTCTAACAAAAGGCAATAAAGCCTTTATGGCGGCCAAAAAATTATTTTATAACAATGATATCAACCCTAGAGTTAAAGTAATTGCTTATCAATCACTTATCAGGCCAATGTTGGCATATGGATTGATGGCACATTGATTCCTCGCTAAAAACTTCGGAAAATAAATTAATATCCAAAATATACTATCACAACGAGGAATATATTCAGTATAGTATGAAAACGGGCTTTATTGCTTCCGAGCACTTAATATATATAGATGAAAGTGATTTTATGCAAAACCGTGAACATGTGCCCTTATTATATCATTATAATAGGAGGGCCACATGCAAAATCATTGAAAAATGAGATTTATGAAGGTTTTGTGAAATTTTAAATATAAATTTAATGTCCGAGAGGACCAGTATATAAATAGAGTTCTGCAATAATTATCTGCTGATACTTTTGAAAATAGTCAGAACGTTACGTTTTTATTGAAGAAGCAAATCGTTGAGTTCTAAATTAAAACAATCAGTCAACAATATCGAAAATGGTTATATGCAGAAAATGTATGTTTCGATTATAGAAAATTTGTTTTAGATTTTATGATCCGCTAAAGGTTTAAAAAGCCGTTCTATTGCTCATTACTGCTCAAAAAATTTTCAGCATATAAAAATTTGAAATATTTTTAAGAAAAATATAATCTATAGCTAGTTTTGTATTTTATAATTTTATTATTTTTTTCTTGTTGAGTTTTTGATTTCTATTGTATCATGAATTTTTCAAAAGCATTATGATTATAGACACACACGTGGACATAACATCATATAAATGTTAACATTTTTCAATAATTTCGTATTTCTTTATAAAAATTAAAAATAATAACAAGCTGAAAGAAACAGTGTGTGTACCAAAGTAATTAAAATATTAAGGGAAAACATTTTATGTTTTAAATTTTTCTCAGTTCTCACTCTCACATCATTGGAAAATTTTTATCTTGTATAGTCTTTGATTTCGCAAACGAACAAAGTAGATATGTGTGTAATTATCTCAACAAACTTTTGAGATAAATGTGCATTATTTATTGTATTTTATTATACATACTAATATATATAATATAAAGGGTCTTCGTGATTCAATAATGTATAGAATGGTGTCGGGACAAAATTACATAACACAAAATTACATAACACAAAATTACATAGGACAAAATTACACAAGACAAAATTACACATGGACAAAATTTCATATTTAAAAAAATTACTGTGCCGTATGCGTCGCCAAAAACCATTTCAATTATGTTCATTATATATTAAGATTCGATATAAAAAACATTATGTTTTTAATACAAATAACATTTACAATATGTTTTTATTATACATAGTAAAAAATAAATGAATATAATATTATGCCGCCATCTGGTGTGTTGCTTAAATATGCGTAATTCGAAATAGCGCTTGAACTACGCTACCTATTACATTCTAATATAGCAGTTGGTTAAGTCCTGGATTTCAGTAAAGTACTTCGAAAATTTCATCAAAATCGGTGCAGTAATAAAGAAACTGTCTCATAACATAGATCTATTATAACAGTGAAAATAGTCGAATATTTTCCTTTTAATTTTACTGATATGCTTATCATACAGATACGCGTATTTCGTCTACTCTTTGCAGACTTCTTCAGTGTTTTGTACTCGAATATTCGACTATTTTCACTGTTATACCAAAATTTTACTCTAACGCTGGAAAACAAGTTTTTATAAAAAATAGATCTATTGTTATAAATATAGATATATTGATAGAAACATAGATATATAGATAATACTTATATATATTTATATACACTTACTTATCTTTTGTATACAAATAACTTCACTGGTCTGGAGTTGGATAAATAAATTTTTTTTATTTTCATTCTGAAAGCACAGTTTCCGGTTGACAGTAACAAATTTTAATACTCTTAAAATCAATTTAATTAATTTCATTTTCCATTGGTAGTTCCTGTCAACTTCTTCTGTGTACCTTTAACTTCACATAATCGTATTTAAATTAATTTGGTTTTTATCTGAATTATTTTAGTTAATGGATTCGACATTAAGTAAATAGTGTTGGTTATCGTTAATGTAGTTAAATATATCACAAATTCGCAAGTTTTTTGGTTTTAGAACTAAACAAACGTTCTAATAAAGAACAAAACAGATCTAAGCGCAAACAAATTTTTGCCCCAATGATATAGAGAGATATCTTATAATCGAACAAAATATTTAATAAGTTTAGTGGAACACACCTATATTACCTTATTTGTATCAGTTAGAATTATACCTACAACATTTTTGCTCGAATAAAAAGAGCTGACTTTTGTTAAATAAATTAAGATCTGTTGCACATCTGTTGCAAAAGTGTTGAAATATTGCTACCTCCCTTTTTTTTAATACAAACAAATTATTAACCACAAATTTATGTTTCTCTGAGTTAAACGTTTCGCTTTCATAAGGCTTTATATTTTTCTTTATTAACCAAAACTTATTTTGAATGAAATACTTTCATACGATATTGTCTAGGAAAACGGGCATCAGAAATAGTTTGAAAATAAATGAAAAATAATACAGTAGTGCAGACGTAACACACACGTTGCACATTCTAATTCTTTACATTTCTGCACATTTCTAATAACTTACTAGCTTGCCCATTTTTGCAAAGGTTGATCTAATCCATTCGATTAACATTCTAACTACCAACATTATTTTTTACATTTTAACTACCAACAGCACTTTAAATTATTTGCCTATAAATACAAGCTCTAATGAAATTGAAACCTCAAAACATCAACTCGACTAACTATAATTGTTTGATTAATAATTAAATATTATTTCGTTTACCAATGAATAATAAATTTTTTCAAAATGAAAATTATTCCACAAAGACCAACTAACCTAACTTAAGAATCCATCATAAGTAAACAAACTGAAAAATTATTTAATAGTCCTTTATACAAATTAAATTCCTGAGAGTTTAAATTCAGCACAAATGCTTTTATATTCTAAAAAAAAAAAATTTACATAAAATAATATTTATGTAAAAGCTTATCCAAATTAAATCTCTTTCTTTATATACCTTCTTTCAATAATTCTTTCTATACATTATTATCATAATAATATACATAAGTGTATGTATGTGTACTAACACAAGAAAACTTACAACGTACTAACACAAGAAAACTTACAACTATTTACTTTACTTAATTGTACAAGTCATTAACTTAACTCATTAATCTTTAAAATAAATTAAAAAAAAAAAAACAGGGTGTATTAAAATTGCTGTCAGTAATTGTTATCCAATCAAAGATAATAAAAAAAAAAAATTAGTAAAAAATACAGCACACAACAATTTGATAAAAATAACCAGAGTAAAAGCTCCTTGGAAACACCGAAAACAGTCACAAAACACAATTAAAATTTTATTTACAGTACATTGTAATGAAATTTTTCTCTTCCTTATTACAACAAAAGTCTTTTAACCTTTAATGGGCGCACCTGGTATGTTATATCCCATAAACAATATTTTTTGTATAATAAATTTATAGAAATTCAGGATTACTAAATTGGCGATAAAAAATATTTTTTTATAACTTCCTGAAAAATCAAAAATAATTTTTAAAAATTTCAAAATTTTCCTATACTCAGAATTGTTGTCCAAAATCAGAATTAAAGACAACAAATCAGATTTTGATTTGATACCTAAATAATAATTATTATATCAATTAAAATTTAGTTTATTGGTATTTGCGACTTGTATGAGGTTGTTTAAGTACGCATTTATTCTTTGTCAGTAGTTTCTTTTTATTACATTGTTAATTTCGCTTCTGGAATTTCAACGATTAGTTAGCACATCATTGAAGATTTTCTATTTTATACAGCAGCTTTGTCAACCAATTCTAAATTTTTTTTAGCCTAGTTCAAGTAGTATTTTATAAAAACAGAATTTAATTGCGTGTGACCTACTTATTTTTATTAAAAATTAGTTGATACCTGTCCATGCTCAGTACTAAAACAATAGAGTAAGTCAATTTTATCACTAATTTTGCTTCGTTCAGCTCTATAAATTCTGTAATATATTTCATTTCTTGCCTATATTATTTCACCCAAAAAAAAAATATGCCAAACTTCATTACATGTTATTCCTATTAATCACTACTACCTTTGATATATTAATACGAGACCTGCTCAGAAGTGGGTACTAATTAATGTTTTATGTCACCCATTTGTTTTCCTACATTTGACCGAAACCTTTTTATCTTCATTTTTACATACAAATATTATATAGTATGCACTATAGAAAATTACGCACAACTTTTGTTTTGTTGCATTATATTATTTCTTATTTATTTCGTATATTATAATGTACATCGATAATAATATTTTTGTCGTTGAATTTTCGAATAGGAATAGGAGATCAGAATTGATGATTTACTTGAATAGTCTGAGAACTATCAAATAATAATTATTTTCGTGTTCGTATTTTGCATGAAAATTTTTTGGATAGTTTAAAAACAAAATTTATCCTCAAAATCCGTAAAAAAATACCCTATATTCACTTTCAAATAACTTAGAGCTCATATCTAATACAGACAATTTATAATGCTCAATAAGTTTCTAATTAGGTGTAAAATTTAATTTTTATTATGGGGTCGGTATAGACAAATTTGTTTTAAAATACTGCACGATGGCACAAATTTCTTAAATATTTTTTTGGTCGTAAAATTTTTTATCTTCAACTCCTGTACTATTTTTTAAAAATATAATGTTGTTATTTAATTTTTCGGGTTTGATTACCTTTAAAAGATGTTTTTATTTAATAAAGACGATAACATTCCAATATCAAATCATTAAATACATAGATATACATCGTGATATGTATAAAATATAATACACGTGTACACATTTATATACACAAATATTTACCATTTTATTTATTTTGCTCAACCTTATTGCTTAATTCACAATTATTTTTGTTACGAGTCACTCATTTTTTGCAAGACATGAAGCTAGCTTATATACCACCTTACTATGCGTTCTGTAACAACTTCCGTTTTAAAAATAAATAAACTTTTCAAGGGGATCATTGAAATTGGAAGTTTATTTTCCAATTGGCACCAATTCATCAATTTTGTTCATTTCTACTATATTACCAGAAATCTAGAGTAGGGTGAGGGATAACTGGTCAGATATAGTATCAAGTTCATTTTAACATTATTGTACAAGTTTAGCATCCGAATAGTAACCGAACTCAAAGATTTAATTGAAAATTTGAAGGTTGACAGATAGGTGAAATGGTAATTTTTATATTTTTTTCTGAAGAATTAATACAGTAACTCAAGAAATTTTTATGAGGAAAGATAGCAACTAATCTGGATTGAGGGAATCTCAACAAAAACTTTTATTCCAAATTTAAACGCATCATAAAAATATTATTCTAGTATGTCTATTTTTTTAAAACCTAGGACTAGATGGTCTATCTATTATTTGATGAGTTAAATTTTTTACAAATTGATATAAGACTCCGTAAACATAACATTATAAAAACAAATGTCATACAACTAGTTAATGAAGGTTAGTATTATAATAAAAACATAGCTTTGTTAATATAAATAAAATAATTTCTCTTAAAATATTTTGATATTATTCAGAAGAGTCTTCCAGTTTCTTGGATTTATACAAAGACAGTACATAAGAATAAAATGGAGGTTTTTGCTTTTGATTTCTTGTTTTGTTAAAGGAAACCAAAATTATAGTCACACGAATACAACAATAATATATTCATAACAAAATAAAACATTCATTTAATTACACTGATAAACAGCCACAAGTCAAAAACAAAAAAAAATTTTAATCCTTGAGAATAACCTGATTTTAGGAAAGAACATCGACCATTGTTAGATTAAAATGGTATTATAGTGATAATAAGAATTTTCACTTCTTTTGTTGATGGTTATGTTCAGAATCTACCATCAAAGGGAATATTAAATTTTATTTTGTTTTTTAATTTTACATAAAATATGATATTTATGTAAATATAATTAAGGAATGTGAAACAAGGATAAAAGGATATTAAAGCAAAATATTCAGCGTTTATGTGATTACGTAAGTTTATTAATAAGCAAAATGCCCTCAAGGTAAATAGCATCTATTTTATCTTAATTTTTATTCAAAAACTATAATTAAACTAACAGTATTTGGTGAATAATTCTAAAATCTTATCGTATAGCAGTATAATTGAAAAAGGTAACAGAACCCCAACGGGGGGAGGCTCAAACATAAATAAAAGAATTTCGGTAACCAGATATAGATTGACTGCTTATTTTTTTGCCAAGTTAAAATTTCAATTTAATTCATCAATATTGACTTAACTGAACAAATTCAACATTCTGAATAGCTTAGACTAAAATAACTTAGCTGCAGCTAGAATGAGAATTCAACAACTCGGAATTAATTTCTACCGCATCAGATGAAAATTTACTTTTCTTATTTTTTCCATAGATAAAAGGTATCCAAAGGACACAAATAGCGTTATTAAACCTTTTAATTAGATATGGTACTAAACCTACTATGTTATGTGTTCCAGTAAAGATACAACTTAAATAATTGCAAGAGATGGATAAATAAATATCTTTTAAACTGTCCATAAATTTGTATATGTTAGCTCTTTTTATTCTATGTTCCTTTCTAATTTGTTTATTATTTCTTTACTATTCTTTTTTCTTCAATCTTTTAAATGGCTTAAATTCTACGAAGGAAATTGAATATACATGAAAATTATAAAAACGAAAAACAAAGAATTACAATTTAGTAGCGAATGTATAAAGCTCAAGTATAGATTTAAGATCTAGGCTACATATAGGTCAGATATACCACTCACAGGTATGTCGGCGGATTCAATAAAAATGTCTTATATTATAATATGTCACCTAGACCAGTAACCCATTTGCTGATTAAGATAAATAATATGCATTATTACAAAACAACAGAAAGATAGTTCCCATACTTCTTTCTATATTTTTGATTGTTTTAAGATGCTTTTTCTGCTCTACTATCTTTGAAAGAATAAAACTTCGGCATAACTCAAATTCGTCATGATGTCATCACTTTCAATTTCTTAAAATTACTAACTAATTCCTAAAGTAGCTTGTTAGTCTACTGCTACTATTATACGTAATATCGTTCCCGCCCGTATATTTATATAGTGAGAATAATTTTGATTTGTTATCATAAAGAATAGATGGGGTAAGTAATTTCGGCGAGGACCGCAAAAGGTTAAAAATTCCCACCTCTACACCTTGAAAAAGCACCTTGAATACCAAGATGGTTCAAGACTGGTTTTTGAAATTCATTTATGGTCAGAACTTCTAGAATGTGAAATCGGTTTCCACTACAAGCATTCCCAAGAAGGGTTAGTTTTTATTTGTTTAATTTGCCAAACTTTTTTCCTGCTTTTTTCTTTTCCTCTTTTTCTACCGTGAAAAAACCGTTTCAACTTTTAATACAGGGCAAAATGAATACCGAAAAGCAAAGAAATATCATATGATAGGTATTCAACATTACAAACTGGAGCATATAAGATATCAATAAGTTAATGTACATAACAAATGGACAAATAAATATATCAAAGTTGTGAACAGTATATTATTATAATATAACATCCAAGACAAGTGACTGGTAAAATTCAGTAGAGCACATATAATGAGGAGAGAGAAAGCTTTTCTCAGCTTTTACAATAAATAATTTTTAATCATTCGCTCTGCATTTTGTCAATAGTTTTGATCGCATTTTGGATTATTTGTGTGCCAAATGAATATATTCCAATAACTAAAGTGTCTCGGAAATTCGGAATTGACATACTATTTCACTTGTTATGCTCCGTTATTCTATTGGAATCAATATCTAAAGGCTAACAGTATTGAAACTTTAAAACAACCTGCTAGCTTAAAAACAATAGAAATATAGACAATAGAAACAAAATAGTTTAATGGAATATTTGTGTAGATAGTGTTGTATCTAAAGTATAGTTTGTCAGGGGTGTAAAACTATTTCAAATTTTTGAGCAATTAAAATATCATTAAATATGAAATGATTATAAAATTTTTTATTTTTGAACTCATTTTTATACCTCACAGATATTATTTTTGGATGTTGATATAAAGTATAAAATATTAAAACTTGTCGAAGATTAGTTAGGAGATGCCTAAGCAACTTTCAACACTAGAACCTACTGATGAATTCAGTTCTAGTAGTGTTTAAAGTACAAAACACTATACTACAGTTGAACCCGTTTAAAAGCATATGTGCAAATGTAAAACCACTATAAGATTATTCGAATACGTTTTTCCAACGTTTTTTCGAATTTTTGCACACAATTTCACCCTGATAATTGGAACCTCGCATATAGCTGAATAGAGACACACAAGCTTTAGGACCTTTAAAAAAAAAAGTTTGAAAAAAAAACGCATGGATGAATGCAAAATTGAAATTTCAATAGTAAACTTCTAGACACAAAAATAATAAAATAATATTGCTAAATCCCAATTAAATATTACTAAATAATCCGTTATTTAACTACAGATTGCTGACATTGCAAATATCATTGATATGCGTATGCATTGTTTTCAAATTAATTTCGGACACCGCATAAATGCACTAAGTTGTGCATCTATCAATGCCCCAAATAATTGCATGAAAAGTGGGCTTTATCCAGGGCCCGCTTAAGCTCAAATTCCGGATAAGGACAAAGAAAGTCTTGGAATATTTCATTTGCAATTATCCGAGTTCACCTGTATATATATATTCATGCTTTTTTGTTAGCCATTTTACATGTGTAGGTACCGAAACATTATTTAATCCGAAATCCTTGCAACCGAATTACTGTTATATTCAAAACCGAACAATAATACACACAAAATACATCACAAAAATATTTTTTTCAACACAAATAAACAACGAATTTGTTATTATTTCACATACAATTACAACACACTTTCACTTATTTAATATTTATAAATTTTAAAATGTAAAAATTAAAAGAAAAATAAATTTACAAAAAAACTAAATGGTAAAAACAAACAAAACATAAAAACTTTTATTTTAAAAATAAACTTATTTTATTTGGCATTAGAATAAAAGGCAAATAACATTTTATTTCATATTCATTCTAAATTTATAAAAACTCATAATTATTTCCCGTTAACGGTATACATCAGCTAATATGATTTTCTTGGAATGACCGCAATTTACTAAAACAAAACCGCAATAAAATACATATATACACAACAAAGGTATGCATATAGCACACTACATTTCCATAAACGATCATCATCAATTCAAATAAAAGTCAATTTAAATAAATTGAGGTTAACTTATGACTTCAAACAAAACAAAAAAGGGTTTTTAGTTGAAAAGAAAATTTTTGCAAATAAAATTAAAAATTTAAATCAGTAGACCTTGAAATTTGCGATTATTTACAATTTAATTTTTGTTTTCTTACATAAATTTATTTATATTTATTTTTTGTTTTTAAATTTATTTTATTTTTTACTTTGTTAAAGAATTTGAAAAATAACCTTTTTTCTTATTTTGTTTTTTCTACCTTTTTAACCCATTCAGACTTTCTTTGTTTATTAAACACTTAAATCTTATCAAAAATATAAAATTATTTATATCCACACACACACACACACACACGCACAAAAACACCATTGTAAACAATGTCCCATTGGTGTTATACCATAGAAAAAAAAATAATTGAAAGAAAATATTAACCTTGTGGATGATATCAGATATTATGTCTATCATATTATTTACATATCACCTTAAATTGATTGATATCTCTACTTGATACTATGGCAACAACAACAATAACAGAAAATTGTATAAAAAAACACCAAATCAACATAATTAAATTTTCATATTGAATTTCCAACCAAACCATTGAATAAATTCCAAAAGTTTGTTTATTTTTTTGTTTGTGAAAAAAATAACGAATACGAGTTGAGTTGTGTTTTTCCGAAAAGAAAGTTAAGTTAATTCAATTTCACCTTATAGTCTAGTATTCTATTTTGACATTTGATAAGATTAAATTCAATTAACAACTCAACTCAATTTCAGAAATGTCATCAACACTTAAGATAATAATAACAAAAAGTAAAAAAAAAAAAAAACAAAAACATGGAAAGTTAAATTACCCCACCCGATGTACCACTACAAGCATGAGGTTAATGAAGCAAAAAATACTGTCCTAATTTTGTTGTTATTGTCCTCCTTTTTTTGAAAATTTACTGTAATGTACTCAAATCGATTTAAATTTTGTTCTCTGGGTTTGGTTGTTTATTCAATTTCAACATTACTAATTATCCTGATAGTCTGATACTAAAAATATATACCTACATACCTATTCAATTTGAATCATTATTGGACATTTCATATAAAGTAGAAACAACTTTCAGAATAATTATTGTATTTCTATGACACTATATGTTTAACTTCTTGCCATATTTTCTTTTGTTCAGATTTGTTGTCTGCCATGATTTTATTGGTTATGAAGAGCTAGAAAAAATTTGCTTTACAATATTTTCTACTATCTTCCCCTCTGATCTATCGGTATTTTTGTTTCTACATCTTGTTTTAAGTCTTGATTAGTTCACAAGCACATCAAAAACCAATTGCATATCCTGCGGGGTTAGCAAAATTTTGAAATACGACGAAAGTAGCGATTAATACACATCTGCAGTTTTTCAGTACTGATTAATTTGAAAAATGTTTATAGGCGCATAATAAAACAGATTTCACATTAGTTTCAAGCAATATTAATTTCATATGTAACGTTATATTATGTATAACAGTTCACCAACATCAGCATTAACTGTACTAAATTGCTTTTCAATGTCCCTCTATTCGGATGGTAGAGTATGTTGATAGACGATGGTAGAGTATGTTACCAATCTATGTATATAATACCGAAATTGGTATCATACTCTACCATCGTCATCGATGTATTTTGAAAAAGGTATAATTGGTTTGCTACATATAGCTGAATTATAATAACTGTGTTTTAGAAATGTTGATATTGAAATTTGTTGCTTTCCCAAGTATGTTTCGGGACTTCGGGAGATGTGATTAAAGCCGATGATTTTGTTATTTTGATATTTATTTCAATATTTAATGACTTAGTGTTAAATAAACTAACTTCAATTAAATAAATTTTAATATTTAACAGTTTATAAATTTATTTTGAAGATACCCAAATTATAATATTTAACAAATGGTTGTGAATAGAGGCCATCTTCGAATGGAAATCTCAACTTTCGCTGGTTTTTTTGGCAATTTTCTTTCTTAAATATAAAGACAATTGACCTCCAATCTAAAATAAATACAGTCAATAATACAATATCTTTTTGTTTTGTGTGTCCAATATGTTGGATATGTCTACAATGAATGAACGATTAGAGAAGAATATATAGAAACTTACCCATACAGCTGCAATTTACAAACGTCCAGTAGGAAAATTATGCTTTAGATGAACAGAAATAACGTATTAATTATACAAATCAAACTCTACACTTCGTTAACAGTTCCCAATTATGAATATAGTTCAAAAATTTAGGAGGCCAAATTCAATTTAATTATCAATGCCATAGAAGAAGAACACTTTTTCGTCCTCTGGGGTTATGTCAATTATATTCGTCACTTGAAAATCTCTAGTTTTGATTTTCAGATTTATTTTGAATGATATTTTCTTGTAATCTTAAACTTAACTCCTAAACCATAGAATTCGATATAAATAACCTTCCGTATCTAAAATTACATTATCAAAACCATTTAACCAAATTTTCACAGTGGCTACTAACAGTGAGAATTTTATATTTTGATTATTTTCTGGTACATACAAACTAATCACAACTAAATAAATCTGACTAGTTACGAGCATAATAAAAAACTTCTGATTTTTCTTTGTTTATTTGTTTTTTTGAAATAATTTCCACAATAACAAAATAATTGTTCAACGTTTAAGCTTTTTTGCGAAAATACACATACAAATGCACACAACCAGTGCTCATTTCAATGAAAAATATAGAAAAAAATAAAAAAAAAAAAAGCAAATAAATTTCCACAGAATATAAACCTCCAGTTTCAGCCTAATTAAAATCTTCACCAAAATAACAAATTAATATTTAGTTGTATTTTTATTCTAGCTATACAAAATGAAAAAAAGTTCATGGTCAATATTGCATTAATTAATTGTAGGACATACAGCATACATACATGTCAAGAATTTTAATTAATTAACATTTTAATTTTTGCAATGTCTCCGTATTGTTCAACCAAAATCTTGTAAAAATCAATTCTAGAAATGTAGAAATAAATTGTTGTATTAAATATTAAATGATATGAACTAAATAAGTCTGTTACAATAATGGTCATCTGTATTTAAAAATATTGATACATAGGTAGTATCTATAACAACTTAATCAGCTAACATTCCAGGTGCGTTACAAAATTACACTAGGTTTTTTAAAATAAGCCTATGCTCAAGCACGTCTTTGTTTGTTTAATGTAAGATTGCCTTCAGCTATTGCTTGATATATACGGCCAAGTACATCAAGCTATGCAAAATCGACATGGATTTGATTTTTTATTTGTACGATTGCTGGTAGCGGTAAGCAATCCGAAATTATGAGTCCGAAAGCTTATAATTAAGTCACTTTAATTAAAATCAATAATAGTTTGTAAATCAGTTTCAATAATTAAATATTCATCAAATAAAAAGCTTTTGATATTTTGCCTCACAGCATTATATTGCTTAAATTAAAAAAATTAGGTTTTCCTTTACTTTTTATAAAATGGATTAGTTCTTATTTAGCTGATAGATCATATAATGTTTTATTTAGGTCATCTCGATCGAAACTCTGGTGTACCCCAAGGTAGTCACTTGGGACCTCTTCTATTTATTGTTTCGGTAAATGATGTAGGCTCTATGATTAAGAACAGTGAATAACAAATATACGCAGACGATATGAAAATTTTTAAAAAAATAAAGTCTGTTGGTGACTCTGCCCTACTTCAAAAAGACCTAGACAACTTCTTCCATTGGACCATTAACAACAATTTATTGTTAAATATTAAGAAATGCGCTTTAATGTGCTTTACACGTCGCTCTCTACCAATTTCTTATAGTTATTCTTTTAAGGAACAATTTCTATCAAAAGTTAACTTTTTTAAAGATCTCGGAGTGTATTTTGATGATAAGTTAACATTTAAATTACATTTTAATCATATAATAAATAAATCCAATTCCTTACTTGGCTTTATTAAACGTTGGTCTAAAGAATTTCACGATCCGTACATTATTAAAGCCCTTTATATTACATTGCTTCGGCCTAACTTGGAATATGCTAGCCAGGTATGGTCCCCATACTTAGATGTTCATATTCAGAGAATCGAAGCAATTCAAAGAAGATTTTTGAGGTTTGCCTTACGTTATCTTCCTTGGGAAGACCCAATTCGTCTACCACCTTATGAACATCGACTCAATTTAATTCATCTTGATACCTTGCAAAAAAGTAGAGACATTGCTGATATAACCTTCATTGTTCAAACTGTCAAAGGTAATATATTATCTCCTTATATTTCTAATAAAATCAATATTAACACAAGTTCTCGACTTCGATCCGTAAAACTTTTCACTGTGTTTCATCATAGGACAAACTATGGAAGATATGAACCTATTAATAGAATGTTAATATTGGGAAATAAATATATGACATTAATTGATCTCTCTCTTTCAAAGACCAATTTAAAAAAATCAACTCGATCAACGATTGAAATAACTTACATTCCCTCTCACACCATCTGAACACCTATACACATCTTTTAGTTCTTAAGATTTTATGTTAATGAATTTAAATGTATTTATTTTTAAATTTTTAAATGAATTATAATATTTTGTTTAACTTTATATTTAAGTAAATATTTTTGTAACTGCTTGATTTAAGCTTGAAATAAATAAAAAAATGTCTGCTTAGGTTTATTAAATTTAAAAATTAGGTTTATTAAATTACTCTAGCCCATTTGGTTTCACAGTGTCCTGTTCTTGTGTTTTACCAAGCCAAAACCAATTAACTTATAATTATTACTAAATGATTAATGATTGCGCAAGTTGTGCAAGTTTTGCTTGAGTTGGTTTCACAGTATTAAACGAGTCTTTTATCATATTAAAAACTTTATAATTGAGAAATGTTCGAACAACAATAAAATGCCGAGGTATCGTATAGCCCAAAAACATTCTAGGATCCATCCGGTCGCCAATTGCGCCGTATCGAAAGCTTAATTAAACAACTTTAAGATTTAAAAATAGTGTTTGGAATTTACTAGCATTATTCAGATATATATAATGTATGAACAAAATATATAAATTAATAGCGTCATTATTTATTAATTTCTCAATATAAATTAAAATGTTATAGAGACAACAGAATATGGTCGGATACACTCAGATATGAAAAATTGATAACATTCCGCAATATTAAATTTGCAGCATCTTGGGGATATCAGGGAATAGTTTTTGGCCATTTAGGGTGTTTACAAGCTTAGAAAAGTAGTAGCATATCAAAATAACAATTGGATTAATTATCTTGTACCAGAGATGAATCTTCCAAACAAATTAGATAAAAAATCAAACGACTTAGAATGAATTTGTAATAATTCAAAAAACACAACAAAAATCAGAAACTAAAATCAATTAAATGAAAGAAATCAACAAATTAAATCTCAGATTACCATTTACCTTCCAATTCACAATACAAAACACAATACTTAGCTAAAATCGGTCAAAATGTACATCTCAATTGGCAAGTACTCTCTTTGCGGTAATGCAACATTTTACATACCTTGATTGCATGATTAACGGAGATGACAATAACAGTATTCACGAAATTAAATTTGAAACTAGAGATCCGTATTGATTAATTATAATTCAAGTTAAAGCCAAATTTAACGTTTTTAACAGAACAGGGATTTAAGGGATTTGTTCAATATCAAAATAAAAAAATAAAAAAAATAACAAAAATAATTTTGTTTACAACTTACTACGATACACAATACACTAGGGGCCCCTGTTGGGTAATTATAATTCAAGTTTAAAGTTTTAAAAAAACAGTAATTTACGTAGTGACATAGACTTATCATGATTTAGCAGAAACCACTGCTGTTTAATAAAAAGTTTTGTGGTTAGTAAGCTTATTTTGGACACATAAATACACCTTCTTCATATACTGATTCGTTTGCGATATATTCCCTATAGTAAGTAGCATTAAGTAGATAAAATTACTAAAAATAAAAAATGTTGTCATTAAAGAGAAGGGAAATAAAATGAAAGTGTGTCTACTGCGCAGGTCCTTAAATGCTTGTCAATTATAATTAAAGATTGTCTATAGATTTAATGATGAAAATAAAACTCATATAGTCATATATTATCTATGATATGCACTCTCTCGAAATTTGTATAAATAGGATTGTGTATTGGTGTAGGTGTGGTCGGGGTGTGGTGATTTATTTTCTCTCATTTTTGGTGAATAGATTGAATAATTTTGAGGTGAAATGTTGACAACTAACTCTATTATAATATATGATTGTGATAGTTATAATACTTTAACCAATCCAAGCAATAATATCAAAATCAAGATCAAGCTATCTTACCAGATAGAATAACATAATCCTCATATTTTACAGGATGTTTATCGTTCTAGTAGTTATGTTTGATTCAGAATCGTCAACTATACTCAAAGTTGATGAAAGCTAGATAAGTGGGATAATATTTACGTTACATCTTAGGTCTTGTAAGCGTCAGCTTGAAGATAGATATAAAACCATGATCATTTAAAAAATAATTCAAATCTAGTTAACCAAATACATATACAAATACTATGTTGACTAGGTTTTACATATTGGCTGATTAAAATATTTTAGAATTATGCAAGAACATATTCCGACACAAAAATTTTTTTTTGCATAACCTTTTTCGTAAATGCAGTACAGTCAGACCAAAGCTCATATAGAAGAAAAATTAGAAAGCATCAACTATAACATTTTTTCCTACCAAAACTATTGTAACAACAGCTATCCTAAGATAGAAATCAGTGCTATTTAGTTCAACTTTCCATTAATTCATAAATACTGTTATACCATCTAAAAATGAATAATTGATTAGTTAAACTTCAAGGTAAAATTAATAATAAAAAATCAAAACATCATACACAGGAAAAATAGGAATTATAATATTTCGGAGTTATTACAAAAACGTCCAAACAAAATGCATAATACAAATTTCATTTACATGATATTACCAAACATTATGACATTTTTATATTCTATCACATATTTACAGGACATATAGGAACCAAACAGAGAGCAAAATAATTTATTTAGCAAAAAAAAAAAAAAATATCGATATCAGACCATATAAATTGACATATAAATAATTTCGTTTAATTCCATGCCAAAAAGACATACCCATACCACACCTAACAAAATTCAACAAAATATTATTTTGTTTCAATGTTAAATACCACTACACACTCATGTAAAATAAAAAAAAAATTAATAATATTATTGTACGCAATCATATTATTAAATGAAAACCGAAATAGAAAAACCAATAAATATAAACAGAAACGATGTTATTAGAGACAAAAAAAAATATTTGTTTTCATCTGTCAATGTCAATCAGAACTTTTTACCTATTCAACTCAGTGTCAATGTTGAATAAAATTAAATTATTTACAAATTTTATTTTAGGATAGAAAAACACAAATTTTTGTTTCATTTTTGTTTTTTTAAATTTTTAATAAGCAAGAAGGAGAAAATAAAAATTTAAAGTATGTATAAATTAAAGTTAAAATTTGTAAAATTCAGAAAAGAGTATTTGACGATTCCCTAATGAGAAAAAGTTAAACATCAACAAATTTAGATACATTATGATCACTGCTTTTGAGCAATTGGTCTTTTGACGTGATTTTAACCGCTTCTCCACCTTCGGTCTTGACAATATATAAGAGGCCTTTCTTCGTAAAAGTTTTCACTATCCAACCATCACTTCTCATTTTGTTCGCAATGCGAAGAAGAAATAGAGTATGTGATGGAACGCTTTCATTAATGTAGATACGAGTAGCTCCACCAAAACCAATATGAGAGGCTCTCAGGTGTTTAAAACGCAGATACTTAATAAAAAATGACACTTTTGAAGAATTAGATAAGAATTTTATAATCAATGTATTACTCTTGATGCGAAACATAGACCCAACACAATCAAAGTTTCCAGTGAAACCAATAACTTTAGCTATCCTGTTAAAGATTTCACCAAAATTTTCATGCTGAGTTCCAGCAATACCATTAACGATCAAGTCATTGGAGTGCAATGCTCTCTCCAGCTCAAAGATGCGCAAATTGACTTCTTCGATAATAGCGCTTGTATCATATGAATGCATCCGTTCAGACACTTCACCCAAAATTTTCTCATAATTGGCTTTGGACTCAGTGACGATTTTATTATGTACTTCAATTTCTAATTTATCCATTTTATTTCCTAAAGCTTCAGAGTTTTTATTAAAGTTGGCGATTGAGTCTTGAATTTTTAATTCCAGGCGATGCTCCATATCAAGAATTTTGTCATTCAACATTTCCTTGATGGAAGCTTCAAAGGAATCGAAGCGTTTAGTCAAACTAGTTATTAATTCAGTGAGATGGTCAGTGCTTGCATTTTTAGCAAATGATGGAGAGCTTGATTTAACTGATGATATCGAGCGAAGCTTCATTTGTTTATCCATTTTATTTAGTGAATTGAAGATTATAGATTAATATATTTTAATATCAAGTAGATCAGTTATATGTTAATGTATAAGAGGTAGTAATTTAGCAATTAGTTTTAGGGATACATCAAAAACTGAATATTTTTCAATAACCCATAATCTTAATCTATTATTAAATTATAATTATTAAAATTTGTAATATTAAATTTTCAATTTTAAATTATTAATTTTAATTTTATTTGTTGTTGTTACTATTTTTATTATTTATCTTAAAATTTTAATTAATTAATTAAAGTTTTAAATTAAAACAATCTGGCAACGCTGATTTAAATTAAAACAATCTGGCAACAATCTGGCTATTCTTATCAATCTTTCACTTTTTCTGCTATGGTTGTTCTTATTTAGAAACACACACGAGTGCACGTATATAAAGATCAACATGAATAACTGTTGAAAAAATTTATTTATGTATGATTTAAAATCCAAAATTGAAAAATTAAACTGAAATTATAGATCTTCTTTTGGATTTCTATTTGCCTCCATCGTTACTATCGTCTACTCTACTACTTAAATTATTTTTAACACGATCACACTTTATCTTCGTTGAGTTTGTAATTAATAATATTAATTATTATGTCAAATTTGTTGACAACCAGGTTATGTAAACAGTAACATTGAAGAAGTTATAAAATTAAGTGACGATATAATTTATATTATTTTAATCAATGTTGAGTTATTTATCATTTAAGTTAAGTTAAATTTATTTAAGTTAAGTTAAATTTATTTAAGTTAAGTTTATTTAAGTTTAATTTTTTAAGAATTGTAAAAACTGTTCGAAAATAAAAGCACTGTTTTTTATTCAATTATTTGATATTATTATATTTTTTAGGTTATTTATTTAGTATTAACCATTTAACGAAATATATTAATTGTCCTACATAACGTACATATGTAATGTATGTATATGTAATTGTAAATATAGGTACATGTGAACACAAAAAGTGCTTATGAGTGCATTCATTTTATATGTATGTATGTATATTGAAAATTGAGATGTGAATAATTTATAATAAAAATGTGTTCATATTTTGTAGTTTCTGTTTTCATTTGTAGATATGATATGAAGTATATATATAAAAAAAAATAATTATTTATATCAAAATTTCATTATATCTGTCAAATACTAAAATTATTATTATTATTGTTACTTATTTTTATTATTATTAGATGATCACGTACGTTTTATTCACCACACTTTAATCGAGCACTATTCAAAAACACGTAAGCAATTTTCTAAAAACAAAATACAAGCTTATTATCTACAAATCGGATATAATAGTTTATATATAACTAGCTATATGTTTTATTAATTGGAAATAAAGCAATGAGGTGGAATTGAATCAATATTTTATTTTATCCACAATATTTTTAGAATACTGCATTATTTTTCCCTGAATCAGTAATATGGGCTTGAATGAAAATGATTGAATTAGAGTGTATGTCATGGTTAAATATTACTATTCGGATATACAAGTAACGGTCATTGAGCGATTTCAATATTTCTAAGCCTTATGGGCAAGGGCGCATTTACTAATAGGCAACTGCCTAGGGGCGCCAACCGAAAAAGGGCGCTTGCAATTTGATTTTCTTTTATTGGAAAATTTTATCAAGCATAATTTTTTTCACATAATCAAAATTTATTTTTATAATTATTGATAATTATAATTAAATTATCTAATAGAAAATCAAATTTAAACAAGATAATAATATTAGTCTAATATAGACTAAGATAGAGATGTCTAACGATGGTTATTCCCGAGTAGATGCTGCTACATATATTAAAATAAATTTCAAGTACAACCATTTTTCAAAAATTCATAAAAATTCTTTAATATAAGAAAAAAGTACAAAAATTAAAACAAAAATTGAAAACAAAACAGAAAAACAAAAATTATACTTGCGGCAAATTGTTGCCAAGATGCAGCATACTTTTTCAATTTTTTGCAAGAATTATTTAATTTCTTTTCTTCTTCAACAAGTCCTTGGTTAGTGTTAACTACTACTTTAAAAGAGCGAACCATAAAAAATATTTCCAAAACAAGTTGGTCTTGTTGGTATGATGCATGCAAAGCTTCTCAAGTTAAAAGTCAAGGTCAAAATGTTAACAATTAAATGAATCGTCTCGAATGTGCTTTTATGATGACATTTTGGAAATCTATTTTAGAACGTTTCAATGCTACTAGTTTAAAATTACAACCCATTGAAAATGATTTATCAGATTGTTGTTGAGCAAAATTATAATCATTGATTGAATTTGTAAATTCAGTGTCAAAACTATGATTTTAAAGCCCAACAAACATCTTTTGTTAAACAATTTGAAAGAAAAGTAGGGAGCAAACGGAAAATGTTTCACGATGAAACAATTTAAAAATCGAAATTACATAGCAATGAGAATCGTAAAACCAAAACATTTGATGATATAATTTCATGTCTTAGTGAAGAACGGAAAAAGAGGATTGAAGCTTATGAATTAGTTTACCAAAATTTTGAATTTTTGAACAATTTAACGAAATACCAACCTAAATTAATATTAGAAAATGCAAAAAATTTATACCAAATACACAAGAACGATTTAGATGAATGTTTTATGGAAGAATGTGTGCACTTGGGATCATATTTGAAATCTAATGAAAACTCTGAAAATTCGATATTAGAGCTCCGTAAATTAATATATAATAAAAAATTAGAAACTGTTTTTCCAAATATAAATATAATCTTAAGAATATTAAAGTAACTGCTCTGCGGAACGCAGTTTTGCAAAATTGTATTTAATTAATGCGTACTCCACTGACATTTTTAGTTCTTATTAAATCAATAAATTAACAAAAACAACAGATAATTAGTTTTTATTGTATATATTTGTACCTTTTAATTTTGCCTAAGGGTGCCAAAGATACAAATGCGGCAATGTTACGTGCTATAATTTCATTTACCCTTTAGATTATCAAATATGCTTTATGATATCTAAAAGTAATTTTCGACGTTAAATAAAATAAAAATGATAGATCATTCAGAGATAAAACATTCTGGACTAAAAACTAAAGAAATGAAATGAAATATTTTTGTAACAGAGAAATTTTTTCGTGTTAATGCAAATTCACCAAAGACAAAATAAAGAGTAGGAAATTTTTTTAATTATGTTAGAAAAGTTTAATTTTCTGTAGATGCTATTATTTTTTTTTCACTAATATATCAGTGCCGACATGTAGGCTTTTAGACCTTTATACCGATAGGTTTGAGGGTTTTATCATGCGGAAGTTTTCTGAGGTTATGTAATACTATAAAATATACTGATATTAAATAAATATTAGACTAATGATGGTGTCAGTCTTCTGATGATGGTGTAATAACCGAAATCGATTTGGCATATTTAATAAAATTGTGAAACATACCTAGAGTTTTAATATTTATTTAATGTCATGTAGTACGTTTCCAACAGCTTGAGATTAACCCTTGAGAGAGCTCGGCACTCTTCTACAATATGTGTGGAGATTTTTTACTCTTCCAGGCACTGCCTAGAAGTTAAATCGTCACTTAGAACTAGTCTATACATGTGCTTACTCATGTGGCTATGACCAGTATGTATGCCCACCAACTTCCTAGAGTCTGCTCTATTGAGAAGTCTATATATATTGGTATTTACAATAGATAATTTTCCCAGGGCTTGTGATCCATGTTTACCAGCATTTAGAGGTTCTTGCATCATTTATTTTATTTTTTACAACCAGCCGAGGCGTTAGTACCGTTAACATTTAACGTGCGACTGAATGCTATCTCACAAGATTAATTTAGATAGGAAGAAACGTATGAGGAAAATTAATAGGAAGTTGTAGAATAAAAGGTATTTATATTTTTCTAAAATTGTATGTAAATTGTATGTTAAATGTCGAAATACATCAGCGGGAAAACAATTACAATTTTTTGAAGTTTGAACTATGGACGAAGTTGCATAGGGCTGTTTTATGCCATTTCCAGGTTTCCATGATTTCCATAAATCATTATTAACGAACGAAGGTTTAATTAAAATTTTAATGAAATTGTAGATTGTATTTCAATTGTTTCTTGTAACTGTCTTTCATCATATTATTCTAGAAGGGCAAAATATATCATTGTTTATATTTTATCTATTAGAAGCTGGCAGGAATATAACCAACAAATTTTCGATTAACAATTTCATACAAATATATTATTATTGTCATTAATTTTTTCTGTTACACATACTCTGATTATAACCCGGGCAAATTATCCGATTAGCAGGCAAAATTACAATCATTAGCAATCAGATGACAATATCAATAGTCAGATGTAGTCTTATAGAACTAATGAGCAATTTTTTCTTAGCTTTCGTAATATGTAGACTAGTACTCATGTACTCATGTACTACTCTGTTACATAGACATCGCTGGATGTAGTCTAAATTCAAAATTAAATCAAAGCCAAGAAAAAATTGCTATTTAGTTCTATAGGACTAAATCGCAATATACAAAGATAGTGGTGTAATGGGTAAGAATCCCACATACATTGTCAATCTACAGGGCGGTTCATTTTGTTCAAAACAGATCAATCAGATTCCCACCAGTCTACATATTAAATAAACATATATAAAAAAAAAGGTAACATGTTGTTCAACTAAATATTATGAACTAACTCAAAATTATAACTTGTTACAAATTTTAATATAACTGTATAATATCCTCAGTAATAATCAAAATTCATGGTCAACCATCAAATAATGCATTGTTTTATCAAATATTAATCACATCATTTTGTAACAAAAATTAAAATTAATTTTTTCCATTTCAATCATTATGTCAATATATTTTTCTTTCACATTAAGTGAGACTAAAATTTTTGATTTATTTTTTTTTTATTTTACTTTTTTAACTCAATATTTATTATTCAATTATTTTTTGGGATTTTCTTCTTTAATTTAACATTTTCTTTTCAATTAATTTAATTATATAGCCAACCATCAGTTTTTACCAACTTAATCCATTTTCAGCCACAACAACACTGACGACTATAATGCTATTATGTAATGTAGTATTTGTATACGATTCGTGTTTTATATTGCAAAACATAAATTAAATTTGCTTTTTGTAGAATTATTTAATTACGAAAAAATAGGAACAGGAATGGAACAATAATACAAAACAAAGAATTAATTATTCCAATGAAAATTTTCTCGATACAAAATAAAAATATTTTTGTAATGGACACTTTAACAAACAAGGATAGTTATCTGTTGTTGTATGTATTAAAAAATAATTATTTACAAAATAATTTAGTTTTTATGTTATAACTGTAATTTTATGTAGTAAATCAGGAGGTAGATAATACAATTATCTAGAATATTTTGTTTGTTTGTTCATTTCTCAGCTCGTACTGTTATTTAGAAGGTATTACAGAATGTTGTAGTTATGTTATAAAATCTTAGAACTTCTATTGTGTATTTAATAGTTAATCAGTTAATTAAATGAAGTATATGAGTGAAATTAAATTATATTGAGTTGTATTTTTCTTAATAAGATTAAGTAATATGAAATGTACGTCATATTTTTACTTGAAAACGAAGCAAAAAATTATACTGAATCGTAAAATGAAAATAAATTGTTACAGAGTAGTAATATTTGATGTGATGAAATTTTTCTGCTTTTTCAATGGGGTTGTAGTTAAAAATTCGACTTGGTTTTTCTAATAATTATTATTCAACCTTTTCTAATTCTTGTTATATCTTCCCAGTTATTTTAAAGTATTCAATAATATTTTTTGTGTACTTATACAATGACGAGTGAGTCTTGGTATATGGTCTGTCGGTCGTAGTCCTTGAGATTGTATAAAATTGAATATACTTACTGGTACAGTTTACCATAATTTAACATATTTTTTCATTTTTATTTAGGTATGCATTTATTTAGTACTCAAAAGAGCTAACAAGTTCGTATAGAGTTTTACATATTTCTAAATCTAAATAATATGTTATAACTAAACTGAGTATCAGTTCAACAATATTTTTCAATTCTATTAATTATTCTTATACTACTAATATCAATTACAAAATCTTATACAATAATTAAACTATTCATCAAATGAAAAAAAAAAAAAAATTAAATAAAAAGGAATAATCAATAATGAAGAAAGCAAAATTTAATAACTACTTTACTTATGATAATAAAAAATTAGATTTTACAAAAATAGAACAAAAGTAAAACAAAAGAAAAAAAAACCAAACGAACAGCTGAAAAATTAGTTGTTTTTAATTATATTAAAATTCATATTAATATTGTTGTAAATAAAATTGATTAATCTTTTCTTTAAAACATTCAATGCTTTCAATAATTTTTAATTAATTCGGCAAGTCATTATAAATTTTATATGCTGTATTATAGATTGATTCACAATTATTAAATCTAATTCTGGATGATGTTATTCTTATTTTATTTGAATTTCGTGTACTACATGTGTGTGTTTCGTTAATTAATTCTGGCTCTATATTAGTATTAATATTATTTGTCATCATTAAGTGTACTTGAGCTGCCAACTTAGTTTTTATGTAATTATTATGTATATTATATGTATACATCTGAAATCAATAGAGCTGCAAGCTGCAGATTTATGACACAAATTTACCGAATTATTGCTATTTATCGAATTACCAAATTATAATCATTTCTAGGCTCGACTTAATTGTCTAGAAGATATTTACAATGAATAGAACAATTTAGTTTTATATTGCATTTATTCAGCAATCCCCATGTACAATCATTAATTTTGTTTAAGAGAGAAAACCTAGTGTTTAAATGCTATCATAATTTTTGTCGTTTCCTATGATGGTTTTACCAAATTTACGTATGCAACTTAAATTACTTACCAACATAATTTTAGTCTTATCTTCAATAATACATGTTTTCTACTTTTTTTTCTGATTTTGGGTTACGGATCTTTCTTTAAAATATTTGTGGTATATCAAGTCTATTAATTAGGTGCATATAAATGAATATAGGATTTGTTAGTAATATAATATAAGATGGCAGCTGTACGTCTCTTAAAAAATGTTCTACTGTAAATATCAACGTGTTACTACCTTATGCCTGTATTTCATTTGGCTGAATGTCATTTGACTGCATTTCATTTGCCTGTATTTTCACTTGTCTTTATTTCGTTTGCCTGCATTTTATTTGATATGAATATTCTGTAAAAGTTGTAGAACTTTGATTTTGAATCCAACTCTAAAATCTCTCCTAACTCAGAGTCTCGCATATGCATATATTCATTACATATATACCGGGTGTTCCAGCGTATCAGTTTTTTAAAAAGAGAAGAAGCCCTTATTATAAAATTTAAAAAAAAAGTTTGTTAACTAAATCAAGGGTGCTCTATCGATTCATGGTATTTTCAATTTCCGGAAAGGACCGCAAATCGGCATTTTAATACCAAAAATTCCCGAAATTGGCCGAAATCGAGATTTTCAAATGGGAATGTGTACTTTTTATGCAAATTCGGATTCTACGTTTTTTCACTTTCACAAAAACGTAACCGTGTACAAAAATTTCAAGTACACGCTACCATTTTTGGAACTACGGAAGTTACCATGTAAACACAACAACTGGTTAGTGGTATATCAGTAGTTTTCTGTACGTTTATATAACTTGAAAAAATTCTTTATAGTTTTCGTTACAATAACTTAATAAATATAGTAATTGTTACGAATACCGTAATGAAAACCTCGTAGTAATTTATTTGGTCCCAAAAACGTAATTAGGGACTTTTCATTCTCCCAATCTAAAAAACAAAGTATTCTGTCACTTGAAATGCTAGTTGGGATATATAAAGGAATATATGTAGATGGATAATATTTATCAGTATCCAGCATATTTAGCCAAATAGAATGCAGGCAAATCAAAATACAGGCAAATTGCAAGAAAACAGGGAAATGAAACTTCAACGACAAATGAAATACAGTCAAATGCTCCCATCAACTTCACTTCGTTTTTTAATTAATTGTCTTATAGTGAAAATTTGGTTAAACGAAAATTAATTTGGCTTAAAACTAGCTTGATAATACCTTATCCAGTTATTTGAACATTGTGTTGTCTTCTTGAAAAACATAGAAATATTCTTTCATTATCACCACGAAATTTATCGCACGAATATCACCCGGTACATTTCCCATATTCATCATTTCAAATTATCAACTTGAACCAAAAGTCGATAAACGTCAAAATCTGGTCAAAAAAATGGAATTGGATCATATATGTTCTGAAGAAATCTAACATCTGGATTCTGGAAACAATATGTTTCAAATTGAATGTTCAAAGTACACGTCGTATCGGTAAATTAAAAAACAAAAATTAAAAAGAACAATCTTATAACCGACAAAAACATTCAACACAAATCGTGAACACAACTGAAGAGAATAGCCATAGGTAGAAACGATGGAAGAGTTTGTTTTTGCTGCATATGCTCACTAATGTAGTTTTAGGTTAATGACACGCAAAAACACATGCTTATTTGTTATAATTTATAAAAGCAAATACTTAACCTAATAAGTACTTAGTTAGTTAATTTGAAAGGGGATGACAGTTAAAGCAATTCATCGCCGCTACGATACTAGGTCACATGCACCATAGTGATCTCCTTATATCTTGTACATATTAATATAATCTTCTATGAGATAGTAAAATCTCTTTACACATTGAATTTTGAAATAAATAAAATAAATAAAAATCTATATAATAATATACTTAAGTCTTATAATCTATTACACTCTAATTAAAAGGCGCAGTGAAGAAGATAGTAGAAAGAGTGAAGTAGTAGGAGTGAAGAAGATGACATTTATCATTTCCACCACATGGTTTTTAATGTAGAAAACTATAATATTTCGAATAAACTAAACTAGTCAACTACTTTGTGAAACACATAATATTTTCAAGAAATTGAAGAATAGATATTAGACTGCAATGAATACGAGTTACCTCCAGATCATAAATCTACCCATAAATTGTTAAACTGTATCAAAACGAACACATGCCACGTAACAATTTTATTGCTATAAGGCTCTTGCGTATTCTCTTATAACACTACTATAAACACTCTTATAGCAGCGTTAGTGTTAATTTGAATGTTCCGCAATTTTAGTGAAATGTTATAAATACGTTATAGCACTAAAATGGAGAATCCTATAAGGCACCTGAGCAATTGCTATAATATTGTTATAAGATTAGTATGCATATATACATTAGTGTACGTTTTTATTTTGAAATGAAATTCTTTTGAAAAAAATTATAGTAAGCGAGAGTCAGATAAGTATTTTTTTTTAATTTAAAGTAATCATTTTATGGCAAGTGTATATTTTTTTCATGACAAAGGGAGATAGATATTAATTAAATATTTTAATATTTTGTATGTAAATTATATATAAAATAAAAAATGTCCTACTAATAAATAATATATTTTCATATTTTAATATTTATAATTATTGACAAAATTTGGCTGGATCAAAAGGAAAAATTTGGCTGGGAAAGAAATATCATTGACATTTTTATTATAATAATACTTCGAAAAAATACATTGCCCTTCAAAAATAACCAATTTTTAAATAAATAAAAAAAATATCTTTTTGAATTTCATTTTTAAACTGTTAAATAATATGTATGTGTTAATTAATGTATAACATCAAATTTGATATTCATATAAGCACGGCCTTGCAGAGCTGAGAGGGGGCCCAGGCCAATCAAAAATATGACGCCTCTTATTTGTGTAAAAAGACAAATTTACATAGTTCTTTTATTATTTTTAATTTATTTAAACAAAATGAAATAAATAATTACAAATAACCTTTTCAAGCTTTAGTCTTAGCAAAAGCTGTTATAATAATAATTGAAAAGTCAATATTTCGTGCAATGTCTGAATTTATATGTAAAATTGATAACCCCTACAACCGTTCTTGGCTCATTACAGATCTGTTAAAATTGTTAACTCTTTTCAACACACTGAAACTGTGTTCTGTTCGAGCAACGGATGCGGGTAGACTTGAAAATATTCTTAAAGCTGTTAATATATTGGGAAACAATCCAATTAGTTTTTTTTCTAAAATTTTTAACATCAACTTCGCTGAAGATCAGGTTCTATATCAAAGTTAACTTCAAAAATATTTTTTAAACATATCATTTCATCACATATTTCATTTGAAATTTCCTTTGGATAATTTGAGTTCATATTTTTTGCTTTCGATTTTATTTCCTAGTCTGATAAAGTTTGAAAAGTCCAAAGGAATCCAAAAGTCTGGCAAATTTTGCGAAAAGACTCAAAGCGACGTGTGAAGCCTGAAATAACTGAATCAATAATGTATGTATAAAAACATTAATTCTAATAAATATTATTCTGCATTTATCTGGATGTTTGTAAGTTCGACGGAACGCTCCAACACATATACAAATTGTATATGTATACAAATGCATATATATACAAATTGCTTTGGTGCTTTTTTTTAACCCCTGTCTACCATGCTGAACCTTTGCAGGCAATATTGATTGCATGGACTATATTTTTTTAATTTAATGTTAGTCTTCTTCGCAAATAATAAGGAAAAATAAAAAATAATAATAATAATATAAATAAAACAAACAATTTTTTTGATTTATAATAATAAGGACTAATAGAAATTTAATCAATAGTTTAATATGGTATAATAACCAAAAGGCAAACAGCATTTAACACAAAAAAAAAACATAATTCACTCAAAGGTTATTCTTATTACTTAAAATTATACACAATAATACACAAGTGTATCAGCATATTTGTATTGTATAATATTATACAATATACTACTTTATTGCTTATACCTTTTATTTTTGTCATTATTGTGTGCGTAACTCACTTCACTCAAAAAAAAATTATTTTTGTTTTTTTTTGTTTTATTTTTATTATTTGCTGTATCTGTATTCTGTATGTTCTGCATGCTCCATTCCAAAAATATTATTTTATTTTCACTGTTAAGTGTTCACTGTTCACTTCACTGTTCAATCAATAGAACTTGATAGAAGTAGAGTAGGATAATTAACTCTACTTCTACGCCGGATAATAAAACATTGTTTTTTTTTAAATTGAAAATTATTGATGAAAATGTTTTTGTATTTTTTGTAAATTTTACCAATTTAGATACAAAATTTTGATATTTTTCTAAAAATAACACAATACCATAATAACAGTTTATTCATATAGCAAAAAAAGATCCCTATACAGTATACAAAAGACAAAATTTATATGAAAATAAGATCCCATTTTTAAATTTGCTCTCCCAGAGGCCACAATAACGCTAATACGGTATAATTTATACTAAATGGAACCTAACTAACGAATTATAACTAAATGGAAGTGAGTACGAGCATACCATACAATAATACAAACATTTTATACAAATGTGTTGGTATGGTACTTCTTTTTCTGTTATATAAAAAAAAAAGATTAGTGTTAGGCCAATATAGTTTTTTTAAATAGAAAATTAGTAAAATCTTTGTGTACGAATAAAATAAAAGGAATCAAAATCAATCTTAACAAAAATAACAATGTTTTTTAAATTTAAACTTTCTTTTACTTTATTACCGTATTCTATTATTACACAGAAAAGTATTGTTGTTAAATTATTTGAAAAAAAAACAATAATTATTCACGTTTCTGAAATATTGAAAATGTAGCAGTAGTTTGTAATAATTGAATATATGAAATTTTCAAAAAGTACCAACACTAGCAATCAAAATAATTTCCATTAAAAAGAGAAAAAATATATTGAACGAATATATTCATCTATTAATAATATACATGTGTATCAGCATATTTGAATTGTATAATATTATACATTATACTACTTATACCTGCTTATACTTTTTATTTTTGTCATTATTGTGTGCGTAACTCACTTCACTCAAAAAAAATTATTTTTTTAAGGAAGGGTGTGGTTTAGTAGGTAAGAATCCTACATACAGTGTTAAGCTACGGGGCTCATTGTATCTTTCTGAAGATTCCCACCAGCCTACGAAAAATAAAAATAAAAAAAAAATTTGGCAAAGTTTTGACTACAAAAAAAACATTTCTTTTATGTGTTTTAGAAAATTAAAAAGTGATATAAACATAAATACTGTAATTTCGGAATAAAGAATCTAATGAAAGAAAAAAAGAAACTAGGATTTATTTTGCTTCTGTCATTTATGACGGGTAACAAAGCTAGTTCTATAATATTTTTAAGCAACAGTTGACATTTTGGAGAGTACGGGAATCTCTTTTGAACTTAAGAGTAATCTGTCCCACTTTTCACTTTTGGCTTCATCCTTGCAATAATATTGTTAATATTTTCTGTTTCAACGTCAAGTGTTCGGCTTCACTAATTAAATTAGTTTGTTGCAATAACGTTAATATTTCAAGCCAAATTGTTGTCTAAAAAATGAATTCGAATGTATCAAAATATTGAAGAATTGACTGAAATTCGGTACAAGCGTACGCGTGAATTTTTACCCTTAATTTTTGCATCGTTGCATAATCTTCTGATATATTTTATAAATCATTGGTTAAAATAAATTTATTGTTGAACTCAAAATAATATTTCAGCTTAATTTTTCCACACCTACTGTGACCAAATTAGGAAATCAATGGAGGCCTTTTCACAACTCAGGGCCTGAGCCAAATAGCCCCTTTGGCCCACCCTCTTTTATGGCCTGCATGTAAATAATATATTCTTTTAAGTAAAAATTAATTTTTGCGAAAAGAATGCAAAATTAGGGTTTTCAGTTTTTGTTTATATAAAAAAAAAAATTTTTTTTACCATGTTTGTTGAAAATAATGGTGGTCGCAAAATATTTATTCTAAATATTTATTCAACAGTAAGTTTATTACTACCATCATAGGAATACAGTAAAATAATAGCACCATTACTGATATTGTAACAATTCTATTCTTATAACAACACTTTAACTCTTATTATAGGATTACGCACTTTTAGACTTATAACCACATTGCACATAGCACTTGCTGAAAATCCCATTATAACAACTCCCACAATTGCTATACGAACATTCTTATAGCAATATTAATCTATTATTACGATTAAAACATCATTATAGCACCTATAGTACTTATCGGGAGTCATATAGGAGTCATATAGGAGTCTCATAGCATTAATTTTGTTTTTATAACAATAAAATGTTACGTGGGACGGCCTTGTATTATCAATTCTTAACCTTTAACTTTAACTTACAAAAGTTTGAAATAATTAAATACTTCTTTTGTGTTGGTCATTAGTTAAGCCCGTGTTATACTTAGTTAAATTACACAAAATTTATAATTTTTTAAAAACTTTATAAACAATGTAACGATTCTTAAATTCCTCCATTATCCACTTTAACAAGTAAATTCTCTTATAAATTATTATTCTATTTTCCATTTTCCAACAAACTTAAATAGCAAATTCAAAATGCGTACTATATTATAAAATAAATTATTATAGCATGGAAAAGTTTAAAACAGCAATGGTATCAATATGAAATTTAAATTTAAAAAAAAAAACAAAAAAAAACAATAAAAATAAAACTAAAAGTTTCCTGTATTTTGCAATTTATTTTCTAATCTTCTACAAATATCCTTATTTCCATATTTACTTTAATTTCTCTAAATCAAATATTCAATTTAGTTTTCAATTAAAATAAACAGTTATTTTATGTTTCTTTTGGTTCGCCTATATTAATATTAGAAATGTACAAGAATTGTAGAGAGTATTTTAAATACATATGGTATTAGTGTTTTCATTGAAAAATAGCGAGGTGTGGTTAAAGTGAACATAAAATTATCTGTAATTAAAATCAAGGACTAGAGGTTTAGGTTATTAAGTGGATTTTCTGTTGCTCTCGGTAATTAAGTTAATTTAATTTAACAAAATAAAATTGTTAATTCAACAAATAGATTTTTTTTTTTTTTTGCTTTGATCCTTTGAAATATTAACTTTATTATGTTTAATTTAAGCTTAATTTAATTAATATGACAGAAAAGTTTTTAACATAGATAAAAGTCATATATTGCCAATGTAAATTAAAACAAAAAAATTATCCAACTGTCAAAATTACAACACTAAAATCTTTTAAACCAGCAATAATTTTTATTTGCATAAATTCAGCCTACTAAAAAATAATTTCCCAACCCTTCAAATGTCCTGTATAAATACACGTGTACATAAACTTTTGTTGTCAATGGCGTTGTTTCAACAAAATACACTTATATATACATATAAAAAAAATGTATCATCGGAAAATTTATTTTTTTTTTCTTTCGTTTAATATAATATCTAAACATGAAATTGCAACAGAACTCAACACAGCAAAATACAATATAACTGGAACTCAGTTAAGTGAAAATATCTTGAATTAAATAAATATTAAAAATGTGCATATCACATTCGCTTGTAGTAGATGTATATATACAGTTGTTCAAGTTATGCCATTCATATGATACAAGTAGTATACATAAATATATAATTATATTCTTAAGATTGAAGATGTATATACGTATACATTATATACTATTAAAATACTTTTAAAGGATAAATTTTGTAGACTTTATTTTTGTATTTAAAAAATGAAATCGGTATATTATGTATAAATAGGTGTATATAAAAAGAGAAAAGGAAATTAAAATATAATATCGATGTGAATTCTGTACTGTACAAAATCTACTATCGAAATAGTTTCACATAAAGAATTACATTTCTAACGTTGTTTATAATAATATATTTGTACATACATGTATATACATTATATAAAGTACGCATAGCACAGTGTTGTTTTATATCACATCAATATATTTCCTATTCATATTATTCTTTATTTAATTCTAATATGATCATATACATAATATTATATATATATGTATATATATATATATATATTATATATATATATTATATTATATATATACAAATACATGCATGAATGTGCACAGTATTGAATTAAGATGAAAATGCCGCCTAGGGATTTTGAAAATGCATAAAAAAAACTGAACAACAATTTAGCTTCAACGTGAATAAATGGTCAGCGGTTTCTGTAGCGATACATGCAATTAAATGAATTTAGATTTTTTATTTGCACAACACTAACAATGGATTTATTGATTTATTTAATACTAGTATTCGATTTCATTGTGAAATGTACTATATTTTATTTTTTTATTTATTTAACTTAGACAACAACCGCAAATAATATGCAATAATTTATTAAATAAACAATAATAAACAATCAAATTAAACAAATAAAATACGTAATAATTTATTTTTTAAAAAAAAAATTACAAATAATTTGGGAGATGATAGGAGAGTTGCAACAATTTGATAAATTAAAATTTTTATATATTAGAATTACTTATGCATTCCAAAAATGATGTTAGTAACAAAAAAAATTCCATTGGCCAATCGCTAAATTATCCACTATTCCTAAATTATTCGAATTAATTCTCTTTTGATCAACTATATCATCATTGCACTTGTTTTATAATCCCAAACCAGTACGGATTTGTCAAAAACAAGTCTACAGTCACGAATCTGGTTGAGTGTACCTCTCAGTTTATTAATAATATTGAAAAAAGGTTTTCAAACTGTTGTCGTCTATACAGATTTTAGTAAAGCCTTCGATCTTCTTCCATATTGCGTAATTTTCTTAAAATTAATTAAACTTGAATTTCCACCGTCATCTGTGAAATAGATTGAATCTTATTTGGCTAATCGAAATCATACTGTACGATTCAGAGCAGCTACGTCAACTTCATTCGAAGCAAATTCAGGAGTTCCTCAAGGAAGCCATCTAGGTCCGCTTCTATTCATATCTATTCAATGACGTTGTATCAGTAATAAAAAATAGTGAAGTTCAATTTTATGCTGATGATATGAAAATTTTTAACTTTGCTTCAAAATGATCAAATAGTTAGGTCAATCAAAGATCGACAAAAAACTGTCTTTTAAATTCCACTATAACAATATTATTAGTAAGGTTAACTCAATGTTAGGTTTTATAAAGCGATGGTCTAAAGAATTTGATGACCCTTATATCTTAAAATCCCTATATACATGTCTTGTGAGGCCACAACTGAAATATGATAGTCAGGTCTGGTTACTCTATTACGAAATTCATATTAAAAGAATAGAAGCTTATTATAAAAGAACTTCATAAAATATGTACTTCGCCACCTTCCTTGGTCCAATCCACTTGTCCTGCCTCCTTATGAGCACAGATTAAATTTGCTACATTTAGTTACATTAAGAACTAGGCGTGAAGTTGGTGGATCCAAGTAGTGAAGGGGAATATTAAATCCCCATTTATATTGAATTCTGCCCGAATTTCCAATAACACTCGACTCCGATCACCTACTACTTTCACACTTGTATTTCATAGAACCAACAATGGTATGAATGAGTCTATCCACAGAATGATGATAATAGGGAACAAATATAAGAACGTGATTGACTTATCACTCTCAAAAGATGTGTTAAGGAATCGACTATACCTCTGTAATCAGAACACTTCTAACATAAACCCCATTAGGTAGTTATTTTTTGTAAATTTTTATTGATTTTTAAAATTTTGATTCTGTTAAATTTTAATCTTATATTAAAAGTAAAAAGAAAATAATTATTGTAATTTGTTTGAATTAAAAGAAATAAATAAATACATATGGGGTGAAATTTTGAATTGAAATTTGTAATTGAAAATTATAATTAAATAAAATGAAAAAAAATATTTAACTTCGCTACGTCTCATTTTGATTATCTATCATTCAAAAGTTAAATAGGGAATATTAGTTATGGAATGGTTCAGATATTTGAATCGTACTTTTTCAAGTTTGCAGATTATATATAAGAATTATATAAATAGGTATAATATAATTAAAATTGGATTGTGGTATTAAAAATTGATATTTTCTATTTAATTACTTCGTAACTAGGGGCCCCTGTTGAGTAATTATAATTCAAATTGAAGCCAAATTTAAAGTTTTGAAAAGAATAGTAATTTACGTACTGACATAGATTTTTCACGATAAAGTACAAACCACTCATGTTTAATAAAAAATTTTGAAGTTAGTTTTATTTTGGACACATAAATACACCTGCCTCATATACTGATTCCGATATATTCCTTATAGTCGGTGGCATTTAATGGATAAAATTATTATAAATATAATATATTTGTAATATTATACATATTTTTAACTAAAACTATATGATTACTACAAATGACTAAAATATAGGAAAAAATAATTTGAGAGAGTTATTGAAAAAAATTAATAAAATAAATTTCCTTTGATTATATATAAAAATAATAAGATGTTGATTGACACAAAATGGATATATTTTATTTAAAAGTTGGTATATTATAAAACAAAATAGAAATTTTTCAACCCGTATGCGCATTTATGTTGCATATACAACTTATGTATATATTAAGAGTTCATTAAGGAGAAAATGAAAAGGTGGTCTACTGCGCAGGTCCTTAAATGCTTCTTTATTATAATTATAGACTAGATGCCCCTGTTGAGTAATTATATTTCAAGTTGAAGTCAAATTTAAAGTTTTTAAAAAAACAGAAATTTACGTACTGACATAGACTTCGCACGATATAGCAGAAACCACTCGTATTTAATAAACAGCTTTGTGGTTAGTAAGTTTTATTTAGGACACATATAAATACATGTTCCTCATATACTGCTTCGTTTCCGATATATTCCCTACAGTAAATGGCATTTAGTGGATAAAATTCCTAAAAATAAAAAATTTTGTCATTAAAGAGGTATGTATATACCTTCATAATACATAATTTTAATAAAAACTATATTATTACTACAAATAACCAAAATTTAGAGACAGTTACTTAAAAAGATAAAAATGAAGAATTCAAGTGATTTGTTTTTTTGTTGTTTTTATATTTTTTATTTGAGATGAATTTGTTTTTTTGTTTTTTTTTGGCATATGTACATAAATTCAATTGCAAGTACATAATATAAAATATAATAACTGATTTGTTTACTTTTGTTTATTATTTTCATAATATCTCACTTATGCATAATGTATTTGCTGAATAATAAAATCATATGAGTAAAAAATTGTCAACTGTGGGCGCATTTTTGTTAATCTTATATATTATATATATTAGAAGTTCATTAAGAAGTAGGAAAATCGAAATAAAATGAAAATGTGTCTACTGCGCAGGTTCCTAAATGCTTGTCAATTATAATTATAGATTATTAATTGACTCAGAGTTAAAATAACTTAAAGAAATTGGATTTGCTATTCTACATTTTCCGTAAAAAACGTATTTTATATACTAGTATGTTTATGTATTACAAAATAATGTTTTTTTTGCAATATATTTATAACTAATAATAATTATACTTATATTTATTTTTAACTATAATAGATTGTCATAAAAATTTTCAATTTCAATATTATTGTTGAGTACAGTGACATCACAGTGCGAAAACAATTTACATTAAAATACATTTTCAAAATTAATATTCAAACTAATTTATGATTTTATTTCACCACGATGAACTTTTAGAATGCATTTGTTTTAATATTCGCATACTTCTATATACTCATATACATTTTAGTTTTATTCTGGATTGAAATTATCGAATTCTGTCATATAACTTAATTTTTACTTGATTTTGACAACCTTTAAAATAAATTTTTTTTTTTAAATCTTTAATGTTTTTTAAAACACAGCTGTACATTTTTTATTTTAGCCACAAACCGTTTTCAGAAAAAAAAAAAAAATTACAACAAAGATTTAGTCTAGGTATGGTTTTATGGAAGTAAAATTTATAGAGAGGAAATTTAATCTAATTAATTTTTTGAATCTAATTTCACCGTTAGTCGAAAAAATATAAAAACATTATTTTCTCATTTCTGGTGGTATATTTTTAAAATATATTTTCAACAAAATATTTTTCAAATACAGATAACCCACCCCTGAATGTACCTAATAATATTATAATACTTGCACATAAATGGATGGGTATATACTGCAGTAAATTGGAAAAATGTTTTTATAAATAAAGTGCACCTATAGAAAATTGCAATTTCAGTTGAAGAAGAAGGAAAATTGAGTGGTATTTGTTTTCTTTATTTTTTGTCCTACTTTAATTGAATGAGGATGAGGGTCCTTTATTTTATTTTTTTCTTTTTTTCCCATTTTGTTTTTGTTCTCTCTATAATTTAATACAATTGATACTTAAAGAATCAATACTCTTTTAAAATGCAGTATATTAATTCATATGAATGCACCTGTGACTACCATTTAAAAGAAATATTTTTTATATATAAAATAATGGGTACCTAAATACATAAGACGTTAATGATTCGATTAAAATTGAATTTTGTGAAATAATTTATTTGAGCAAAGATGTATCCTTAGAACTCATTATCATTATTATCATTGGCGTGGCAGTTCAGTCCTAACCTAATACGTTTGTATATCCTCGCTTCTCGATTGAAATATAACGTGCTGCAATTGCTAGATATATATAAAAATATCTCTTGCACAGTATTCGTGCGGTGCTTTCGTGGCTATTTCACATTTTGTCAATCATGTCCGAGGCCTAAATTTAAATTTCTAGACCACAATTTTTCCCGATAATAGGTTGTTCATTTTTTGGCCAATCTCCGTGACTGAAAACGTAAGGTTTATAAATTAATCAAATATCATAGGGTGATAAAATTATATCACTCGCCGTTTCGGATTGCCAAAGCTTATTTTGTAGTTGTTGATGTTGTCATTTGATCTGATTCAGCGATATTTTACAAATAACGCATTACAAATTTTACTTTAGGGAGTAAATATTTGACTCAAACTTTAATGCTATTCATGAGTGATTCCAATCATGTTTGTTTTATTATAAAGATAATTTCACAAAGTTGTAATTCATTATGTTATTATTTGTTGCTTATAGAATATTATTCGTTTAAACTCGATACTAGAGTTAAATAACCTAGTAGAGGAATTCAATCAAAGGGTCATTTTTATTAATCGAAATGTTTCCTAAAATGCTAGAATCTTTGAAATTCTACACAAAACTAATAAAAGATAACATATCTTAACTATGAGGACATGAAGAGCTTATCAACCTTATAAATAGAGAAAGTATACAAAAGGCGAAGATATTGATATCCGAACGCATTATCAGGGCACCATAAGGGAGGCTTAATGAATCTTTGAGCAATAGAGCAAACGATACAGAGACAAGTCAAAAAGTAGATAAACAGATCAAAGATTATGCATGAACAAAAGATCTAAAAAGTAGAACAAGCTATTGTAGAAACAAGGCAAATGACTGAAGTCTCAAATTACATGAGAGATGACGGAAAGAATATATTGAATTAGATTCAAGTATAATCAGGGCTGGAAAACCATGACTGATGATAACCGATGATATAAACAAGACTTTATTAATTTTCCTTAAGTTAATTTTTTTTATGAATTTGGCAACCAAATTACGCCGTATCACTTGTCTGTTCTTTTACACCCTGTATTTCAATTAAATATTAAAGACAAAGCATATTCTGACAGCCGAATTATTTTTGTCATTGTTATGAGAATATTTACATTTATATGTTTGTCATGCCGCAAACTCTACTCCTTTAAATAAACACCCGCATAAAAATATATATTTCAATTTTTTTTTTTTTTATTTTAATATTTTGGTAAATTTAAATTTTTCAATTTAATTTATTCTGAAAATATAAATAAACATTTTGATATATTGTATTTTGCATATATATAACATATACACACATACATATATAGTAAATATTTATTTTAATTTATAAATTAATTTCTCTTTTTTTCTCTTTTATAATAAATTAAAATTTGTTGTGAATGTGATGTCAAATGAATGCTGAAGTGGAATTGATTTGATTTAAGATAAGTTGATGTTTGCTGAAATATATTTAAAAAAACAAAATAGAACAAAATATTTTTTTTTAAATGTAATTGAAAATAATTGAAAATTTTAAAGAAAATATAATAAGGAAGAAGATATGATGTGAAAAATAAAATATGCAGTGGAAATAAAATGACATGAAGTGAAACTTTTCGCCACAATTAAAATTGTTAAGAAAAGATTTTTGTTGTAAAGAAAAATATATTGACAGTAGAAATAAAAATGTTTCATATCGCTGCCCTAAACACGATAGCAGTTAAAAACAATAGTGATCAAAAACCTACACGAAAATGAATTTTTTATTCGAAAGAGGTATACATAATTTTTTGTTCTTTCCTTCGGAATTAGCGAAAACTATCAGAAAAGTCTGTATTTTCCGTCGGAAAACGTATTAAGGACTATTATGATTTTAACGTATTGAAAAATTCTATTTTTCGATCAAATTAAAACTAGTATTTAAATTGTAGTTACAGTTAAAATTATAAAACCAACCATTTGATACACATTTGATTCGCTATAAATTCAGAAAGTGTTAATTAAACAAAATCGCATTAGAATCAGATTTATTACAGATACAGACTTTCTCATAAGATTATATAATTAACCAGTTCATGTTTCAAGGCGTCGGTATGGGACCCCAAATGTGGTCTAATGTTGGGATAGTCAACGAATTACTCTTACTAGATTACATTTTTGAAAGATAAGATATAACGTAACGAGTACAGTTATTGACACCCTTAAGAGAAAAATAAGTTCCGTAAGCTATAATTTTATTAAATAGAATGTTTTGCTAATTTAATTATGTTTAAACTCATTATTCTAATTTAAATTTTAATATTTATTAACAATATAGTCTATAAAGTTATAAATTAATAATAGAATCTCAACATTTTCATGTCCAAAAAGTACAATTGTTGACACCCTCGCATAGTTGTTGACACGGTCTAAAAAGTACTGCTATAATGATGAATGTTAGCTCTCAACAAATAATTTTTATATTTCATAACGTATTTTAATTCAATTAATATGTTTTAAAATAAATAAAACAAAACTAACTCAATATCATATAATTTTTAACAAAATAAAAAAGTACAAACAATATTTTTGAGATATTTTAATATTTTATAAATAAAATGAAACAATAACAATTCAATATTAGATACATCAATAAAAGGTTCATGTATATGATTTTAAAAAATCTAGTTTAAGTTATATTCATTTTTTCGACATATAGATATTCTCATTTCTTCGGGAGGTCATTTATACGAATAGATAACCATAGGCGGGATCATGACTCCAGCAGCACAGAAAGAAAACATTACTATTGCGTTTGCCATTTTTTTTTTATCTATTTCGTAGTTATTTCTTGCGACTTTCGCTGCCAACACAGTGTTTGTTTTTGGGCACAACAAAAATTTTCTTTCGTCCCCGTAATACATACGATCAGGATTTTGCAAGATGCTCATCCAATTATTTTCTTTGTTATCAAACCAAGATACAATATCTGCAGAACGAGCTGTGGCACTAGCCATCGTTAGAGGATGTCCTTAATGATATTTTTGTATGTCTTCGTAATAAAACTAACTTAACAAATCTTTTTCTGGAATGCCATTTTCATTAAAGGGATATTATCTTGGTGTATCCGTTAAAAAGTGCTTAACAGCATCCAACTTATCTTTTATTTTCGGAAATCCCTGTCATTGCCTTTACATAGATATATTATCTAGTCTGCACTTTTTCATTCCTCATGTTTATTTTAAATTGTTGCAGGACCGTGGCGAGATTTAGTAAATTTTGGCCCTAATATAGAAATCAAAGTATACCTTTAAATTTGGTATTTATTTATTGCTAATTTTTTTTGATTATTTTTTAGTTATAATATAATGTAGTGTATTTTGTAGGTCTGCCTCTTTATACGTTTTCTTAGTTTTTGGGCATTTTGATATCTTTAAAATAACAAAATTGATTAAATTAGCTGATTGACTAGTTATGAGTAATTATTATTTTTTAATCAAAAATATTTTTTGACTATTAGAACTTCCAGCAGTACATTAATTGACACTCACAATACATATAATAATTGACACGGTGTCAAAAAATGTATTTACTTCCATATAACACAGTTATTGACACCTGTTGTCAATAATGGAATAGGTATCCAAAAAATGTATCAATTATTACAACCAATATTATTTAATATATTCTGTACTATTATTAATTTTTTATGCTCAAAATAAGTTAAAAAACATTTAACCAATTTTTATATGTATAATCATAAATAATACCCAACTTACCTGAAGAGGTTTCTTAATGAATTTATTACGTTTTTGGCAAAAACTACGTACAACAAACCGTCTTGTCATTTTAAAGATTATAAACCAACTGAATATTTTAATAAAAAAGGTTTTATACTACATTTAAAGGGGAAAACACGAATTATTTTTACAAATTTATTCCCAATAATAAACTTGTACAAAAATTAGCAGAAAAATGTTTATAAAAATTTGGGTGTCAATAACTGTATCGAAAATTCGGGGTGTCAATAACTATACCCGCTACGCTTATTTTAGCCCACCACTGTTAAAACAGTTTTATTTACTTCGTTCACTTAACAAAGTTTAACAGTGGAACTTAAAACATATATATTGATATTTTAACCTATTGCCATAATGGTGAAAGATGACTTTTGTGATGTACTGGCCATTTGTACTTTCCTTCATTGACAATATTTCTTCCCACTTTTTGTTTGAATATGTAAACGGTTTGAATATAAGCTTATTATAGAGTTTGAATAAGAGTAAAATATTTATTTATTAAAAATGAAAAGCAAATAATATGTCTGTACAATTAGCTAATACAATATTGATTGTGTTTTAGCTAAGTCGAGCATTAATTTTTTCTGAACATGAAATCTTTCGCCTGAGGTTTGGATCATTAATCAAATCATTTTAAAATATATCATATGTTTTGATGTAAATGATTATAATAACTGTGATGGGTGACCCGGGTCAATACAATTTAAATCGTTATATGCATTTTCTTTCATTTAAGCTGATTTTTTATGTTTAAGCCCGCCCTTGAAATTTTATTTTTGGCCTCTATTTATACTTTTTACCGAACCACTAATACAGTCCTATTACCAGGAAAAGTAGTTTTCGTCGAGAATGTTGACTCTGAAATATTACTTGTATAAAGAAAATATAGTTTGGGGGTCCTAATACTCCCGTGGGGTCCCCAATACTCCCTTTGCTTCCCTAATACTCCTTTGGGGCACCATAACATATATATTATATGTATATATATATATATATATCATTGTATGTATATTTATATATATATACATATTATACATATTCTTATGTAGGATAATTTTTCTCTTTGTTTTATTTTAGTTACTAAAATTGATAAGTTTCGTGAGATTAGTTTGACAACTTCAAAATAAACACAAAAAAAAACTAAAATTTATCTTAAATTTAACTTTGTGAAGTAAAATAAGCTCACTGTTATAAATTATGACATGAAAATTATCTCATTATCAATAAAAAAAAAAAAAAAATAATATTGTATAAGAACCGAAACCTTTTAAGCCCAAAAACAAATAAATAAAAAAAAATCAAAATGCGAAATAAAAAGAAAAGAGCAATAACCTCGACATTATTTATTTTTCTAATTGACTAATTCCGTTCATTAACATGAATAATAACAAGAAATTTTTCATTAGCCGAAAATTCCATTTTTCTTATTTTCTTTCTTTTTCACACTAAATGTTTCATAAAACCCAAAAAAAAAAACAAAAAAAATCAAATAAATTGGATTAAATATTTTATGTAGAAAAGGATAACTGATTTTTCAAAAATATCCTATTTAATGATTTTTGAAGGTTTGACGTAAATTATACCGAGGAAACAAATTAAGGGATATTATTTGAATTTTATGGGGCAATTTAAATTTGAAACTATTTATAATAAATAATAAATATTCAAGCTTGGTATAGTAAACATTTCGATTGACATTATCATGTCAAATAAAAAAAAAATGTTTGTGAAAAAAAATCTTATCTACAAGACTTTCTAATTTGAATTATTACAGTTAGCTAACACGTCATTCAATTAACATTGAATCAAAGTTAACAATAATCATTTACAAACATGTAAACTCAATAACAAATCTAAATGTACATATTATTGAAAATTTTCTTTCGAATCGTTCGATTCACGTTTTAGTAGTCACCTTCACGTCTGCAAAACTTAATAAAAATGCTATCTGTTCTTTCACCCACTCTGTTTTTGATTCTCATTAATGATTTACTCCAAACAACCTTCAATCCAATCTACAGTTTTGCTCTGATGGCATCCTTCGATTTTTTCCGTAAATCTACAACTACCGAAATTGGCAATAGAAGACAAATAATGTCAAACATAATTATGTCATGATGTGACTAAAATTCTGACTGAGGCAAAAAAAAAAGAGTTAACGCTTAACGCTTATTCACGCAAACTTCCAGGATTTCAACCTAATCTCTCCTTCCAACGTGTTACTTTACAAAACACGGATACTCTTAATATTTTAGGCATGCGCGCGATTCAAAAATTTTTTTTTGGAAAGACCATATTTTTGATATCGCGAAAGGAGCTACCAAGTGTTTAGGCTATCTAAGTTGACGTAAAGCTGTCCTTTAACCTATGTAGCTGCTTAGTATCTATAAGTTATTTATAGAGAGTCACTCTAAATCTCCAAAATCAAAATCCCCAAGACAAAAAATCCTATCCAGACTTTCAAAAAGCCCCAAAACCAGAATTCCCAACACAAAATCCCCAGAAAAAAATCCCTAAACACGAAATCCCGAAAAAAAGAAAACCTAAAAAAAAAATTCAAAAAAGTCCCCAAAAAAAATGTTTTAATTTACATCGCAAAATTACAAATTTATAACGTAAATTAAGGGAATGTAAAAAATTGTATTTTATAAAAAAAAAATTCGTTTTGCTATCTACATCTTTCTGCTGTTCGGAAAATTAAAGTTTCAATAACATGGAGTGAAAGTTTCGGACAGCCCCTAACCTTAAAAATAAATATATTGCTTCTTTTATCTTTTTTACTAAAACTGTGTCTGGGCTTACCTGCCGCCGGCAAAAATAGGGTTCCAATAAATGCGTATCGGGGGTTTGGGGCGACTTTAAAAATAAAATTGGTTTGGTTTTTAAATGTTTGTTCATTAAAGTTTTATTTGGGGATTTTTTTTTAAATTTTGTGTTTGGGGGCTTTGATTTGGGGATTTTGTTTTTGAGGATTAAAACCCCAACCCTCATTTATACCTACCAAGATGGAATATAATTTACATATTTGTCGTTTCAAAATCGCACCATTCATCTAATTGGCGACCCAAATGCAACTTAATCCTTAACTTCTTTTGGACATAGACATGTAGTCGAAACACTTTTATAAATACTTCGCACATGCTCAGCAGAAATCAAAAACCTCCTCTGAAACAATTCCATCGCGAAACAAGAGGCAAATGCAAAACAAATGCTCACCCCTACACTGTGAAAAAATCTCTAGATGGCATAAAGTAGGTTATGAAAGCTAGTTCATAGTTCGCACTTCAAGAATATGAGTTCACATTTCTTCTGATATGCTTATAATTTTCAAAAGTTTAAAGAAAGTACTAAAGGTATTTTTCTACCTAACGCTTTGGCTGTTTATGAAAACAAAAAATCGTTGAGCATTTCGGCAAATTAGAAAGTTTTAAATACCTTAGTCAAAATAATTGGACAGGAATAATTCAAGAATGAACTAAAAAAATAACTTGTGTTGACATCATCATTATCATATCCTCATATTGTCTTGTACTTTTTATTATTATAATATTTATTTGAAGTAATTTCTAATTGCCGAATAAAACTTACAAAGCACCCAATGAATTTATTTAATTAGTTAAGTCAGAAATAAATTATTGTGATAACTACCGTAATCTGTAAATGTTTTATAACATCGGCCAATTTTTATACCCGTAATGATTAACTGTACCATTTATTTATACCCTTTTTTTTTCGTAAATTGGAGAGTTAGTAGTTATTTTGTGACCGCGACCTCTTAAGATCTATTGTACTTCATTAGCTATACCCTTAGTGAGACTATATCGGTCACAAATCTGTCAACATCAAGAATAAATATCTGATGAAATGTGATCTAGATTGTCAAATATATATCATTTTCCGAACCACTCTAGCCTAGTTTTCACTATGCTTGTACAGCACAGAGAATATCTTATTTTTGGCATTTTACTGACTGTCAATTTACTCTAGCAGCTTTGGCTGCTATTAGTACTAACATTCTCAGACTTTTATTTGCTTAACATGCAAACAGTAACTTCTCAGTATACCCATTCGTGCCCTAAAATTTTTGTATTGGGCAGAAGCATTTTCTTAGTTCTCTCTTCATACATAAACATAGGTCATAATTTCCTGAAAGTGTGTTGTCGCACATAAACTTTTAATTTAAGTTGATCTTGAAAATTGATATTTTATGATTTATGTATAGGTACCCAATTCTGTCATTTTTTTATAGTCATAAGTTGAAATGCAGAAAAAATTAAAAAAAATTAATGCTCGTGAGATATAAAATTCTTCTCTTTTACAATGCCATGTCGTAAATGGCTATACTTAGAAGAAGTAATATAAAGAATAATCATTTATTTTATAAAAATTTAACATTTCAAGAAATAGTCCCATATTTCAAACAGCTTAAAAACAAACAAAAAAGTTCTATATCACCGAAAAGTGCAACTAGAATCAATATTACCCAAAGAGTGCAAGTAAAATAAGTAGAATGTTTATGAAAAGAAAATTTTTGAGGAAAAGTTGATTATTCAATAGACGACGAAAGATTTCGCCATTCAATATATCGCAGAAGATCATGAACAGTGACACAAAATTCTTACAAAAGTTAATTACCTCGTTTTAATGACGGTGTGATAAAAAAAAATATCATAATAAATTTTGAATTTTATTTTACAAAGGCTTGTATATACTTATTACATAGTGAATAGTTTGATTGATGACCCCGTCCTTCCAATTGTTTAAAACAAAAAAAATACTTTCATTAAAAATAAAAAGACAGAACTAAAAAACAAATTTATTATGATTCAAATGAATAGGGAAAATTTATTTAACATTCACACAACCACCGGAATGTTTCTTACAAAGAAATTTTGTTTTTTTTATCTCTTAATCAAAAACAAAAAAAAACCCAAGTTCGTTTTTTGTTGGCTTAGATACTTTAAATGGCTGAATTCATAAAAAAAACATCATAAAAAAAAAAACTTTTCAAATATTTGAACCCAAAGAAATTTTAAAAGTTAATTCATCAAATTTTTACTTCGTTGAATTTTCTCACTAAATTTATATCCTTTTAACTATTCTCACCCAAACACAAAAAAAAAAAAAATAAAAAATTGCCATTTTTTAATTTCCTAGAACTCATTTCGTAATTCATTTGATTTCCTGGTAATTTTCATTTACTCATAAATTTGAATAAATGACTTTTATTTGTAATTTAAAATTATTTTGTTTCGAAATTAAAGAGAAAAACAAAAAAGAAAAGACTTAAAATAAAATCGTAAATTAGATACCAACTAGGAACTGGAATATTAGAGAAGATCACAAAATCAAATCAAAGCAATTTTATTCCGTTTTTCATATTGCATTTTCATCAAAGTCAATTATTATTAATTTTTTTTTAGTGAGTTCTATCTCATCATTTGCAATTTTTTTTAATGTTTTAGCAAAAGAATAAAACTTAAGATTGTAAAATGAACTCAATCTAACTCACTAATAAGTCTTTTGAAAATTATTTTTGTATTTGTGGCTAGAAAGACAATGTTACCCCAAACACAACTTCGTTAAATTTCATTTTTTTGTTAATTCAAAGCCAATTCCCGGATTGTTAAGAAATAAGTAAAAGAGGTTAATATCTGCAAAACACAAATCTGTTTAGTTAACCTAAAACTAACGCCATTCGAACCTATATTTTCAAATTTTAGACCATATTTTCAATTTTTATTGATAATCAGATTTCTTTTGAAGGAAGTAAGTTGCTTCCGAAATATCGATATTTGCAAAATAAATACAAATGATTAGTGAAAGGAAACTCGACTTTTATTCCATAAAACCATATTTTCGATATTACGAAAATCGCCGCAAAATGTTCTGCTTTTTTAAGTCGGTATAAGTTATATTTAAGCCTACTAACGGGTATATAACTGCTAACTCTGAAAAGGTGTGACATTAGCGCTATGGTAGGGGTCAGTACGGATCATTGTCTGATTCGTAAACATGCCAGAAGACTGGAACTCCCCTCAAACGACTTTTGCAGAACATGTAGAGAGGAGGAGGAGGATGAAACTATCCAACACCTACTCTGTTACTGCCCTGGTCTCTACCATAAAAGGAAACCCCTTTTAGGAGTCTTCTTTCTGGACACGCTGGATGGCCTTGAAACCACTAATATCAAAAATCTCCACCACTTCGTTAGAAGCTCAAATTGGTTTAACGAGTATAGTTTTAGGCGAGGAAAGATCCCGTGGTATCACAAAAGACCTTATCGGTCTAAGTGTGTCGGCGTACTGTCGGCAGCCACTACTACCTACCTACCTACCTAAATCATATTTTCATCCACAAGAAAAACCAAAATCATCCAAAATTTAACATCCATAGACGGGCATCTCAAAGGCTGCTCTAACATTCCTGAACAGAGTGCTGAACGTCTCACAGATGATGTAAATGTCTAATCAACACTTACTCGACTATGTCATCGTTGGATCGTTGGATCGTTGGAGCTCTAACTCCATTTTGTACATATTTTGTTAGAACATCCTTGGAAGAAATAAAATCTTTACATCCGCCTATTAAACAATTGTGTCGAGGAACGCAGGAGGCGGCAAATGCTTACTTCTACACCGTTTAAATATACTATAGAAATTCGCTTATGGTCAGAATCTCTAGAATATGAAATCGCATCCCACAACAAGCATTCGCAAGAAGGGGTAGTTTTTATGTGTTTAATTTACAAAAATATATTCAAAGAGAACATCAATAGTTATAACATAGTTTGCATTTCCCCGCCGAAACTTTATCCTACTTCTTTCTTTTTTTCTTTTCTCTAACTAGGTATTCCTTTTCTTTTCCAAAAGCAAACGATACGAAAGTATAAAGGTTTCTTTGACTTAAGTTTCGGCTAATAATATAAAAAAGAGAAAAAAGTAGCATCAAAAACTGCAATGAAATATAAAAAAAGACGTGTTTTTAAAATACAATCGCTCGATATCAAAAATAATAACGTCAAGTCCAATAAAAGACACATTGAGCTATAGGTATAGATATGTTTTGACATTATCAGATTGTTCAATATTTCATTATTTTCTTAAAATGAACATATTGTATAAATATTAAGCCGTATTGTATTTGATATTTATCGAAATTTTCCCTCTCGATTTACGCAAAATCATCTCACAATGCTCAATATTGAGCGTTATTATTCATTTTCTCGAATTGATTACATTACTATTTTTGATATTATCATAACAATGAGTATTATTGCTCAATAAGTATTATTGCTCACAGTATCATTGCCACAGTATTATTGCTCAATAAGTATTATTGCTCACAGTATCATTGCCACAGTATTATTGCTCACAGTATTATTGCTCAATAAGTATTATTGCTCAATAAGTATTATTGCTCACAGTATTATTGCTCAATAAGTATTATTGCTCACAGTATCATTGCCACAGTATTATTGCTCAATAAGTATTATTGCTCACAGTATTATTGCTCAATATTTCTCTAGTCGAGAGTGAAATTATATTTAATGTAGATAGTGATGGGAGTCAGATGATCATTGCAATCAAATCTACCAAAAAGGAAGAAATACAAATTTGGACAGTTATAGAACAGCTTGGAAAGTTATAGAACAGTCACCAGTAAAGTGAAAGAGTAGTTATTTCAATTACTTATGGAAGAACAATGAATACAATGTTGTTTTTTTTTTATGATAGTTATTTCAATTGTGTGGCATTTGTGAGCAATATGTAGTTTTATTTTTGGTTAAACATGATTCTAGAATCAATTTACCAATTAAATTATAGAGATTATCGAAATCAAACATAAATCTAAGTGTGTACTTTTAACTGTATTTAAACAAATTATAATATACATTTATCTTTTGTTCCTTTTCACCCCACTTAACAGTATAGTGGGTCCGGTATAGCTCAGACATTGCAGTTCTGATATTACACTTCAGTTATAGTGACCATTAGTTTTACAAAGTTGATTAGCATACTGTTGTTATTCTACTTAGTGTCGCTAGCGCGAGTATTTTTTTATTTTTTACTATTAACAAGCTTCTTATTCATAATTCTACAAGAAGATTTATATATGTGCCTCAGATAGATGCACTTCGCAGTATTTTCTGTTCGCATATACGCATAGGTTAATTAGGGTTAATTACAAAATGATCAACAACAATTTTCTGTACCTATTATAATTACTTTAATCTGTTTTTACGTTCCAAACCAATTATTTTTTATATTTACTTGTATTTGCAGCAATATTACCCTTTTAGTCAATAACTATCTCCGTCAATAAATTTCAGTTCATAAATTCAATTATGGCAAATGGCTTAATTTTATCATCAACCTTTTTTTTATGTTTCTAACACATTGTATATCAATTAGGATTAGGTAATAGGTATGTTTCACAATTTTTATTAAATATCTTAATCGATTTCGGTTATTACAGAAAGCTGTACAGTATAATCGAAATAGCAAGTATACCGTTCTACGAAATTGTTAAAAATAAAAGTTGCATCAATGGACATGACAAGGAAATTGCTGCCTGGAAAATATTGTGGCTTAAGCGACTCAAATCTGTCATGTTTTTTCTTAACAATTAAAAGAATTGTTCAGAACGAAGATTTTTACGATAATAAAATCCGAAATCGGGTTAATTAAGAAAGTCAACAAGTATCACGAGCAATGTGTGGGTAGGATTAAATGGGGATTATGTTTCTTATATGGAATTTTAAATATGTTTGTCTGGGTCTTAGTACCAAATATCTGGATTTTGTTCTCAAACTAATTTCAGTGAAAACGGTTTACCGATTTTTTTTATTCCAACTTTGTTCCAGTACTGTACAAACGCATGTTGCCAATATCGATTCTAAACTGTGTACGCAGACATAATACATCCTTATTCTTCTTCATATCTTAATAAGTTCTTGTCAATTTAAGCATAATTTGTTTTTTTTTTATTTTTTATTTTAATCCTACTTTCTTTTCTATGGTACCTATTTTTACAAGTTTCGTTTTTCATCTTTTCATGTCTGTAGTTTTATTACGTGGTTTATGATAGCCTTTTTTTTTTTTTTAATAAAAAGTAGGATCCTACAATTCGTATAAAAACTTTTAGATTATAAATTTGAAAAAAAATTGTTTATTACTGTTATTTGCAGAATACCAACATTATTTCTTATTAGTATATCTGACCCTTTCCCTAATTTACAGAACATTTTTATGAGATAATTCAACTGACCACTTTTCAGAGAGTATTTCATTATGACAGATGGATATTAGAAAAAGAAACCCCTAATTTTATTCACATTGTTTTCATATCTTCAGAAATGAAGGAAAAACAAAATTAAACTGAAAAAACAGAAAAAAAAAAATTTTTGTTTTTCTTCTTTTTAAATTTGCTATCACTATAATTACATTTTGGAACTTTGACTGTGTAGAAATGCCATTTATGAAGATTCTGTTCTATGTTTGAGTTTTTTTTTTTCATTATCCTTGATTAAAAAATATCACTTGAAAACGCAATGATAATCATTTAGACTTATTACTTTTGGAAACTTCTTGAATAACGCACAAAAAAAATATGTAAAATCATTAAAACTAGAGAGTCCACCTAAGCCTACAGGCAAGGTAGTATAGTTATGGGTGCTTAATCGGCTTAAAATGATCAAAAATGTCATACAATGGAAAATAGTTTCTGGAATGTAGAATTCTAGTTTTATATCACCGCAGTTGTAATTGGCCTATTGTGATTACCTATATTAATGCAAAAACGCATTTAAGACCTTAAGGATGTTAGAAAGAAGATACCTTATATTCGGTATGTAGGATTCTAGTTCTACATAATATGTTTATTGTGATTACTAATATTAATGTAATAATACATTGTAGACCTTGAGAATGTCGGTTTTAGTGGTTACAATCAGGATATTCTTCAAGCTTGTGTTGGGTAGTTCCCATTGTTCGGTGGATGCTATAACATAATGGTGAAGTTTACTATGATGGAAGCTTTGCATTTACATATTGAATGTTTAATAGATTCTCCATCCATTTCACATATTCTACACAATTTGTTTTCGGTTATGTCGATGTTGATGCTTCTTAACTAGCCAGTGACTGGTTATCATCCACCCCATGATTAAAATATGTTTTCCGTTGCAACGTTCATTCGATGACAGTGGCATCAACATTTGTGTTTCTCGATAGCCAGATATGTTAGGCCAAAAATTCTTCAGGTTTATGTCTAAGGCAAACTTTTATCTTGAATTTGGTATATACCAAATATTAGTATAATCAAGAAAATAATCCCAAAGAACAAGATTGACAATAGAAAGGATAGCTTCGTTATCTTCGATGCCACAATGCCACGATATCCACGTTTCCTTAACTTTATTAATTTTGTCTAACAAAGTCTTAGCATCTCTTTGCGATCCCATACCAAATTTTATGTGATGGTATATGAATTGCAACATAAGGTACAATAGATCTTAAGAGGTCGCAATTACTTAGAATTCCCAATTTACAAAAAAAAAAATATGAATTGCGAGCTTGTAAGGTTACTTTGCTATATGAAAAAATTTAGATTCTGATAGAAATGATGATGTTAAATTGTCTCGAACGCAAAGTTTAATTCCATATACTTCAGCTTTAAAAACTGTGTTTGTTGAATCTAAGCTTGAGTAAGCACGGGCTATGATTGTTTTTACATTTCCATAATTTGAATGTTAAATAACTATAGTTGAAATGAAACCGTTTTCATATCACAATATTCTATTCCCAGTTAATCAATAATGACAGTGACAACTTCCATAAATTGAATACGAATCCAATGGGATTATGGGATACTAAATGCGATACGAATCCAAATATCTTATTACGAACTAAATAGCCACTAATTATGATTGTTATGACGTTGTTATGAAATAACTCTACTCTAGGCAAATTTTAGAAGTTCATCCGACAAAAATAGCAATTTGAATAATATGTATTTTATTGTTAAGTTGGCCAGTAAGTTTATTTCGAACGACAGAATTTCTTAATTATGGTAATTAAAATTAATGATAATAAAAGCCAAAACAAAAAAAAAAAAAAAAAAAACAAAATTTATTTAAAACCAAAAAAACTTAGAAAAAAAAGACATTTTTTAAATTATCTAAGAATTTACGACGCCAATAATTTAGCCCTACATTCCATCTTTTTTTTTATTTTTTTCAAATAAATTTAATATTTAATTTAATTCAATAAAATTTAATTAGCTTTAACCTTGAAATTTTCTCAGTATTTTAGAAATTAGTCTTAAATTTTATTTTAATTAAATATGAGTTCAGTACATTAATGTGGTTTTTCTATTAATTTTCAAAAAATCTTTAAAACAAATATAAAAAAAAGACATTAAAATATTTTTAATTTAATAAGCGACATCTGTAATAATTTTTTTTTTTTTTTTTGTTAATTTTTTTAACTTAATTTCAGCAGAATTTTTGTCTTAAATAAATTTAAATTAACCAAAATTAATTAGATTAGAAAAATTACATGTTGTAGAAAATCATGCAAGTTAGCAAATTTTATATAAAGCTATATTGTCTATACTCACTGTAGTAAAACTGATGATGTTGTTATGATTCAAAACAATTAAAATTTGGGTTGGGAACAACTATATCTGAACTTTAGGAGATTTACAATGATACCTGGTTGAGTTATATTAATTCCACTAGTTGGGTCATTTTGATTGACATGGATGAAAAATGAATAATAGACAGTTTTCAAATCAGATATGAGGAGACGTTGTAAGAAGAGTGAGTTGGAAAAATTAACGAACATAGATTGTTCAATGTATGTTACCAATTTTAAAGGACGAGGAAAGGACGTTAAAAAGCTACTAAACTATACCAAAATATCTTCAATGTTATTGCACCAACCATATATGGCACAAAAATGTAGCATGTTTTCATCTATAACAAACGCCTGATGTCTTGACCATGCCATGTCTTGACATTTGCCATGATATCCAGTTTAGTATATCTATTTACAAGTATTTATCAATAGAATTATCTAAAAATAGATTGTTAATAAATCTAATATACCTGAAAATATGAAAAACACCTCGTATGAACTGCCATAAAGAAAAGAGGTTAACATGGATAGACAACACATTGTATAAGTATTTTTTTTATTTATTTATTTATTTTTATTTATTTTCAATTATCTTTGCCTAAAGAGATTTCTCTCATTTCAAGGCTATACAAATTAATTTAGTTCAAAAATTTAATAATTTAGTTCTTTTATGACATTATAGTAATAAAACTACAAAAATTTTATAACAAATTAAAAGAAAGAAAAAAAAACAATACAAATTAGAAAATAAAAATAAGTAATACTTCTAATTATAATTCTAAATTTTTAAAAAAAAAAAGGAAAAAATATGAGAATAATGAAATTTAAACATAACTAAATAACAATAATGGAACATAAGAACCATGCTTCAAGCTGGTAAAATGACGGAAGTAGCAAATATAGCTCTTAAATATAGGCTGGACTTATTAGCTCTACAAGAGATCCGATGGAAAGGGAAGGGTATGATAAATAAACCGTCCTTCTCCTTGTACTACAGTGGGGATGAAAGAAGAACAGGGAGGTATGGAACGGGTTTCATAGTAAGCAAAAATCTGAAGAAGTGCATATTAGGATTCACACCAATTAGCGATAGAATATGTAGTATTAGGATCCGTGCAAAATTTTATAATATTATAGTAATATCAGCATACGCGCCCACAGAAGATGCTGATGATGAAGATAAAGAAGCTTTTTATGACGAACTTGGAGAAATATGCGAAAAAGTCAGCTCCTACGATGCACTAATATTGTTAGGAGATTTTAATGCCAAAGTAGGCAGAGAACAACATATACATGAAATTGCAGGCAAATTCTCCTTACATGAAACAACAAATCAAAATGGACAAGATTATGCAATTTCGCAAGCGCATCATCAATGAAAATAAAAAGCACGGCATTCGAAAGAAAAAATATACACAAAGCTACATGGAAAGCTCCTGGTAATAACATCGCCAATCAAATAGATCATGTACTAATATCAACCAGAAGATCGTCAATAATAACAAACGTGAAAACGTGCAGAGGGGCAAACTGCGATAGTGATCACTTCCTAATAACAGTGAATATTAGACAAAAAGTATCAAACGCAGGAAAAAGTAGAGGTAGGATAAAATGGGACACAAACAAACTAAACACTGAATCGAATGTTATGCAATATCAATGCAACATACAAAGAAAACTTGAATCGGTACAAGAAAATAATGAAGAGCATATAATGTGAATAGCGAATGGGGAAAAATCGAAGAAGCTATAAGTTCAGCGGCCAGAAATACTGTAGGTGTTATACCTCAGTAAAGAAACATAGAATGGTTTGACAGCGAATGCGAAAAAGCGATAAATATTAAAAACAATGCTAGACTAAAAATGCTACAAAGAGATACAAGAACAAATAGAGAAAATTATAGAGAAAAAAGAAAATGTGCAAATAAAATATGTAGAACTAAGAAAAAACAAATGCTAAAAAGAAAAATAGAACAAATACAAAACGAACATTATCAAGGTGACATGAAAAAAATTCTACAATAGTATTAAAAAACAGACAACAGGCTTCCAAACAAGAGTAAATGCATGCAAAGATAGACAAGGTAATACGCTTTCGGAAAATGACGATATTATGAATAGATGGTACGAATATTTCAATGAACTATTAAATATAAATATAAGAAACGAGGAACAACAACGGCAGCAGATTACAATGCATACAGCAGAGCCATTAATTATGACACCTTCATACGAAGAAGTTAAACAAGCTATATATAAATTAAAGAATGGAAGAGCTCCTGGAGAAGATAAGCTAACAGCTGAGCTTCTAAAAAAAGGTGGAGAATTTCTGCATAAAAACATACATAGCTTAATGTGTACAATATGGGTGCAAGAAAATATTCCGGAAAAGTGGAAGGTGGGGCTAATCTGTCCAATTCACAAAAAAAGGAGACAAAATGACATGCAGCAACTACAGGGGGATAACGTTATTAAGCTGTGCTTACAAAATATTATCCAATGTCATATACTCCAGATTAGCTTACTTTGCTGAAGAAATACTGGGAGAGTACCAATGCGGATTCCGAAGCCAAAGATCAACGATTGACCAGATATTCGTCATGAAACAAAGCATGAAGAAATGTTATGAACACGACATTGATCTTCAAATGCTTTTTATAGATTTCAAGCAATCATTTGACAGCATAAATAGAAACATAATTTTAACAGCTCTAAGACTATTTGGGAATACCTCAGAAATTATCAAAGCTCATAATAATGACAATGCATGAATCAAAAGCTAAAATTATAATACAAAACCAAATAACCCGTGAATTAAATAATACTACATTATTTAACTTAATACTACATTACGCCATAGGAAAATTAGAAAAGAAAGGCAGTATATTCAATATGACAACACAAACAGTGGCATATGCGAATGACATAGTAATCATGGCAAAAAATTACAGATATATGGCAGAAGTATTTGTACAACTAGAAGCGGAGACACAAAAAGTAGGCTTAAAAGTCAACGAAGACAAGACAAAATATCTAAAAATGTCAAGGAATGAACAAATAAGAAATACTCAGAATATAACAATTGGAAAGTACAACTTTGAAGGAGTTACAACCTTTACATACCTCGGAGCAACAATAAGAAATGATAATAGTATGCAATGCTGTATTCATAATAGAATTCAGGCCGGAAATAGATGCTACTATGCAAACAGAAAGTTGCTTCAATCAAAATTAATATCAAGAAAGGCCAAAATGACAATATATAAAACTCTCATACGACCCATAGTGACGTATGGATGTGAGGTATGGACTATGAACGTAGCCGAGGAGAATAGCCTGCGCATATTTGAAAGAAAAATTCTCCGAAAAATACTCGGCCCAAATATATTACAGAATGGAGAATATGTAATCAGAAGCAACAGCGAGCTCAATAATATGATTGATAGTGAGGACATTGTACGGTTTGAAAAAGGCCCAAAGACTAAGGTGGGCTGGCCACGTAAGTCGAATGAGCGAAAGCCGAAAACAAGCAGTGGTACTGAATAGAAAGCCCGATAGCAGCCGTGGTAGAGCAAGACCAGATGGGCAGACAACGTGAAAAACGATGCTCAAATCCTACAAATCCCAAATTGGAGACAAGCGGCATAAGATCGACCTTTTTGGAGGAGCATAGTGATGAAGGCCAAAGCTCACCCAGAGCTGTAGCGCATTTATAAGCAATTTGAATCGTAATTACATACTACTTAATATTAGTTTATACATACATTTTTTCATTTTATTTTTTATATTGAGGAATTGCGTTTAATTTTCATCGTTATATTTACTTAAAAAGGTTTTGGTTAATTCTATATTTAATTTTTTGTCATCTAATAATTTTAAATCTTTATTAAGTTTATTATACAGATTAATATCCCTATAAATTGTTGTTGATGAACCAAATTGTGCAGTTCTTTTACGCTCCAAGTGAAGTAAATGTTGATTTCTTGTGTTGATGTGGTGATGATCTTGACACTTCGTTAATACAGTGGATGTGTGGATTGTTCCGTTAATTAAATTATGAATATGCAGTATGAGTTTTATAGTAATATAGTCATTGATTAATAATATGTTATTTTTATTATGAATATATTCAGTTTTGTCTAGCCAGTTGTGTTGATATAAGTTTTTTATTGCCTTGTTTTGGATAATCTGTAATTCTTTGATTATTGTTTTTGACGACGTGCCCCACAGCTTAAGGCCATAGCTCAAATGACTATGAAATAGTGCATAAAAAATTTGTTTTTTGATGGTATTTGGTAATATACTAGCTATTTTTTTGAAGATTCCAGCCAACTTTTTACTGAGATGGAATGTGTGAACATTCCATTTTAAATGTGGATCTATCCAAAAGCCTAGATATTTAAATTCAAAAACTTGCTGTAAATACTAATTTGCAACTTTAATATGTAAACTGGGTGATGAATGCCCAACTGTCATATATTTTGTTTTTTTAGTATTTATTGTTAATTTATGGTTAATCATCCACTCATGAATTTTCTCAAGTTCAAAATTCATTACGTCTTGTAATTTGTTATAATTATCCGCTTGAAACACTATAAAAATGTCATCAGCGAATAAATAGAATTCTGCTTCTAAACCAATATGTTGTATGCTATCAATGTATAATATAAACAATAACGGACCCAAAATGCTGCCTTGCGGTACCCCGTATTTTACTTTATTTATGCTACTTTTATTATTTTCTATTTGTATATATTGAGACCAATTGTTTAAATAATCCGCAAACCATTTGTAGGCTAATCCTTGAATACCCATACATGTACAAATTTTTTTAATAAAATTTTTTGATCGACTGTGTCGAAGGCTTTAGTTAAATCCATGAACACCAGAGATACCAACTTTTTTTTATCCTTTAAATTTTATACATATGTTATCATATCCACTAACGCCGTTTCGGTATTTGATTTCTTCCTAAACCCATATTGACGTTTGGATAGTAAATTATTTTTTTCTAAATATTAAGCAATCATCTCAGGATTTTTCTTTAAAGATTTGAATTGAGCTCAATTTTGTACATTGGGTTCAAGTAATGTCAATAATTTGAACTTTTTTTTTATTTTATTAAATTTATTTATAACCCAAGGATTCAAAAATTCTATCTCAAAGTATCATATTAAAAAAAAACAAAAAAAAAATGACTAGCTAGTTGAGTTAAGCTGGGCAAAAAAAAATAATTTATTTCTTGAACACTTATTACTAGAATTTCATTGCTAATAGGTGTATACAGAAACGATATGAATTTTATATTTTTCATAAAATTTAATTTCTTATATTCAAAAAGTAGAAAAAGAAAAAAAAAAAATAATTTGATTTTCATCAGAGTAGATTGTATCCTGTTTATTGCAAACAAAAAAAAAAAAAATTCATTAGAAAATTTTAGACACTAAAAGCAAAGTAAATATGAAATACGATATAAGTAATATTATTTTATAAGCTTAGAGATCCATTTTTATTAAAAAAAAAAAAAAAGTGAATAAATAAATAAAAAAAGGTTCCATTTTACAATTGAGTTTTTCAAGTATATACAACCTTATAATACATGGATAAATTACTGTTTTTGAATCTCTTGATTTTATGATATCCTTTTTCACAAAGATACACTTAGTACTAAGAATATAAGAAATCATATTATATTATGCTATAGCATTATAAGAAATAGCCATATACGTAAGTATCTATATATTTGATATTTTCCAAGTAATCACAAGTTTATAAACTCAATCAATTGTATTCAATCACAGATTATGTATTCTAATACGGGTTTTACTTTAATTCTATTCTGAAAATTATAATTTTTTTCTTATTTTTTTATGGTTATCATTTTACACAATGCTTAGTTCAAAATTATTTGTTCGCAAATAACAATTCTAATCGGTAGAAATGCAGAAAAAAATTGCAATCAAACGATGTGGCAAATCCGATTGGAGATAAAATCATTTTTTCCACTATATGACAAGTAGATATTGATCTACCCAATATGCATAACATTTTAAGCCGATTTGGAAAATGAAAATAAATTGGTTTTTTATATGTTGGTTTTTTTGTAACGAAATCGATAAATGGTCATAATTTCATCTCATCCTCATTCTTAAGTCAAATACAAAAGTCTTATAATTTTAACTGTAGTTTAGATGTTCTTTTAAATTAATTTTGTACTGTTTTTGTAGAACCTTGTTTTTGTAGCTTTAGCACATATAAGATGTTTTACCCCGTGCTTTTTTGCACTTATGTTGACATAAGATAAAATTACTCAAGGTATCATAGAATTTTTTTTTTTTTCCTCTTTATTTTCTCTTTTTATTATTTACATAACTATTCTTGAAAAAAAAACTTAAAAAATAGAATTCATTTTAATGTTATATTTAAATTAACGACCCTCTTGTGGTTCTCCAAGATAATTTCTGGCCTAATTTTCATATTATGTATTTAGTAAACAATTTTCAAAGTACAATATGTATTAAACCTTTCATTTTCAGTATTTCAGGTGTGAAAATTTAAAAGACACCCATCTTATTAATATTTTTATGAATAAAATCATACACTAATGTCATACTAATTAACCTATCTTAACTAGTAACTAACCTATCTTAACTGCTAACTATAAAACACTAAAACTATCTTAACTATACTTAAAACAACAACTAAAACTAAACTATTAGCTAATTTAACCACCAATATTGTGCTCCATTGATTTCCTGATTTTTATCTTTGTGTTATTTACTAAATTTTAACATGTTAGAACTGTTTAAGTTAATGACAATTCTTTTGTCTGTTGTACGCCTATTAATGTGGTAAATTATTGGTATTCGTTATTCTGGATATACCCCTCTTTGTCAAAATAGGTAAAGCCTTCCGATGGGAGGAAGCCTTTACTCATAGCATCTTGTATATATTGGTTATTTGTATACGCTTCGTGTCTTATAAGCGAATTGGATTTGATTGTTACTGCTCTGTTATAATATTTTCTTATTATAGATATTATAAAATTGTCGAATCTTATAATATTGGCTTCGTCATAAATCCTTTTATTCGAGATATAGTGTGTTTATAAACCGTTTCACTTTTCCTGGATTTGTTGAGATATACTGTTAGGCATTTCATTTCGAATTTTCGGACTTCTTCCATTATTGAAGCACTGATATTGAAACAAGTTGAACATCTATAAGCTATTATGGGTCTGATTAATGATTGATATGAAATAATTTTTACTTTGGGATGTAGGTGTTTTGAATAGAATAAGTTTTTAGCAACGCCAAATATTTTCCTTGCTTTTTCCAATTGGCGTCTTATGTGTATAGTGTGAAGTTAAGGTTATGTTTGAACACTATACCTAGATATTTTACTGTAGTATTTGCATCGATATTGATGATTTGCTCTAATCTGAAATTGTTTCCAATTTCTCTGAACTGTTGTGTGACAATTGACGAAGTTACTTCGGAAAAGAATGACTTCGCATTTACCATAATTTATTTTTAGTTTCCAAGAATAAATATAATTTTTTGTGACGTTGAACATTTTCTGAAGTTGTCTTTCGATGTCTGGTAATTTCCTTCCTCCAACATAAACTGTTAAATCATCAGCAAAGGCAAGAGCATATTTTTTACAGTTCGAGGGTTACATCTTATTTAGGTATTTTAGCAAGTCATTTATGAATATAACAAACAAAATAGGTGAACACACCGTTCCTTGTTGCAATCCATTGTTAATTTGAAAATAATTGCTCCGATTTATATCCATTCGATTCTACATAGAATATTTTATTATGAATCATACTATACTAATTAATTTAACCAAGTGGTCTGAAAAATTAAGTTCTAAGAGCTTATATATAAGGCCCTTGGACCATACTGTAGTGAAAGCATCGCTTAGATCTATAAATAATCCCCCAACACAGTTGTAACTATTGATGTACAGATATCTGACATGAATTTGTTTGTTGCATGTGTTGTAGAGTGGCTTGTTCTAAAACCGAATTGGTTTTCTTCTAGGATATTATGTTTGTTAAGAATTTTCATGATAGCTGATTTTATTACTTGTTCAAAAACTTTACTTAATGTAGGCAGTAGACTTATAGGTCTGTATGAGTTTGGGTTAATTGGGTCTTTCCCTGGTTTTCTTATGGCTATTACTCTGGCCTTCTTCCAACTATCTGGAAAGTAGCTATTATTTAGCGCGTTATTAAGTATGATGACGTAATATATTATTATATTAATTGGAAGTTGTCTCAAAACTATATTAGGTATTTCGTCTGGGCCAGACGACTTTTTATTCTTAAGGTTGTTGAAACTGTTTTTGATGTCGTTTATTGTTACAAAGTAATGAGGTTGGTTCTCTGCTACTTTATCAGCTTTGGTTGTATTTGAGAGATTCGGTATTCAAAAAGGTATTACAGAAATTCTATTAAAGACAATATTATCATCTTGTCGTCGCTTGAATACTATTTTGTGTCATACGACAAATTTTATGTTTTCAAACTAATAATGACGTTTTGGGTTTTGGGCAACGCTCTATTAAATGCGCTTACACCGCAAGCTATATATGCCATGGTTTAGCTTTTATCTAACATCAATTTTGTTCCATATCAACATTTTTTTTTTAATTTATCGGATTTTGTTCTACATCCACATTTATCCAATTTTTAGTACATATCCAAGAAAAATTAGTTAAAATTTTTGTTTTTCTTATTAAAAATAAATTTCCCAAAATAAAACAAAAAAAAATTTATAATTTCTCTTGAAAGAAATTAATTTTTTTTTTTATACAAAATTTGACAAAATTTGTGCCATGTCCCAAGGCAAAATATTTTTGTTATTTTATGTATATAAAGTACGATTCTGGAATTGAGGTACAAAAATTCTAATAACTTCTTTAATTTTTAATAAAAATCCTTGAAAGTTTTAATATAATTAAAAAATTTAACAATGTAAAACAAAGTGTAAAAAAACGGAACATTTCCAGCTAGTTTACAAACACTATACTTTAAACATCGATTTTCTCAAAACTGCAAAACTAACCAATTGGCGTATGGACCGAAATAATAATCAAGCGTTACATGGACATCACATTTTTCATACCGAATTATTTTTATTTTAGTAAATGGAATTTTACTAAAATTTAATTTCCCAACTGGAATGGAAAACCTTTTGATAATTTTTTGACTAGACATATCTAGTAGAGTACTAGACAACATCTTGGATATAACTCCGTATTCGGTTCCTTAATGTGAGCTTTGTAATTTTTTTGAGCACTTTCATTTCGGCTGCACGTGAAGCGGCTTTCATTCGGCTTGTCTCCCCTCACATTTCCGATGCATGTGTCATAATCAGGCGAACAAATTTTTCATATATTTTTGATGAGACTTTTATCCAGAGATTTTCGCTTCTTTGTTTTGTTGTTGCATATTCTACGATTTTCAGTCTTGGCCTACGCAATTAAACCTTACATTACTTATTCGATTATTTGCCAGCTTGCACCTTCTAGGATATTTTGCAATAACGAATGATTTTGTCTTTTAAACCGAGATCAGCATATATTGAGTTTTGTTGATGTTAAGTAAAACGTATTTGTTTTCGGGGATATTAGCGCACAGTATCATCACCGAAACATATAATTTGTATTTCTCCTTCATGGGTTCTAAATCCGCATATTTCACTTATGATATAATTTCGTCAATAACTAGATTAAAAATAAATAGATTTAGAGAGTAAACTTGTCTTATTCTTGCTGATATTAGAATTTCATTCGACATGATGTTATTGGCTAGTCAATTCGATGTCTGAAACATAAATAACTATATTATTTACTATGAATATTGCTAATTAACTCTGGATCAATAATGCTCAAACATTTTTATTGAAAATGATTGTATTGTATACTAACACTGCATTTCATAACACAAATTGATATGAATCAAATCAGTACTGATGTATAACTAAATTTTTATTTATCCACCTCCATTACAAAAATGTATTATGTCGTTAGAAATTTCATCAATTTACTTGTATAAATGTATGAGTATTTAAAACAATTTGTTTATATTATGACCAATGTCGCATGACAATATCCTTGGATCAAATTAACTAGTATGATTATTTTCGTTAAAAATATATGGAATTTTGACCAATACGCCACCGGTTTTCAATATGGATCAAAATGCATACCAAATTGATGAAAAAAGAGGATATATAGATCCAACTGACATCGAAATATCTCTTAAATTCCTATCAGTTACGACTACAACATAAACTCTATCCACAATACAACTCTAACAGTAGGATACGACTATACTCTACTAACAAAATATTTTTTTATATTATTTTCTAACAGTATCAGTGTTTTACTAATACCACTGGATGATGATATTTTTTATTTTCGTCAACTTGTATCCTCCCCTGTTATCTGGTGTACCCAGTGATCTTGATTTCCTCCCAGGTTCATCCATATCTAGTTAGTTCAGTAGTCGTAGCTCGACGTTATATGTTGTAAGGTTTTCCTCGCCTTCTGTTAGAATCAAAATGATTTTGAAAGAATCCCTGTAGTTAAGCAAATTAAGAATGTCTGAATTAATAGTATTAACCCTATTACTAAGGGTTGATTTAATTGTAGAAATATACAATTTGATGTAATAATAGATAAATTAATTATTTATAGCTAAAAGGTGTGAAGAAGTCAAGAAGTAGTTTATTTTAAAATCTTAATCTTGGGGCTCCATTCTAGGGCCCTTCTGGTTATATTATCTAATGGTTTTCTTAGAGTTTGGTCTATCTTCATTTTCTACGCTTATTTTGATTCATTGTTATTGTTCATCTGTTAATTGCCATAAGTCCTTGTTGTTGATGGTTTTGGACCAGACTATTGCATATAATTCTTTAGCACTTATTCCCGAATACTTAAAGCTTTTGAATGAACTTATTTATTCTCATGCAAGTGTTGCTGCCATACATAAGTATTGTTGACATCTGCTTCTGCACCTTAGTTTTTGGCTAGAATGTTACCTAGGCATGAGAAGTTTATGATAAATATTTAACAAAAAGTAGCAAATTTTCATCTTTTAATAGGCACCTAATGGGTGTTGCTCTAACGATTAAGCTAGACAGTATGTATATCAATTTACCATTTTGAATTCCTATACTAAGCTTAGAAGAATCAGGTTATCCATATTACTAAATATGACAGAATTTTTTTCTTTCTGCATAATCCAGCTTAGTCTTTATTCAAATTAAAAAAAGTCTAGATTTTTTCTGTTTTTTTTTTTGTTTTTTTTTTTTTTTTATATTATAGCCAAAACTTAGGTTTTGAACCTTTAAGTACTTGCGTACCGTTGACTATTTGAAAAAGGAAAGGATAGTTAGAGGAAAGGAAAGAAAATGGAAGAAGAAAAGTTTTGTGGGAAAGAGCGAACAATGTTGTTAATATTCGTCTTAAACCTCTGTAAGTCATAAATAAAAAATCCTTCTCTCATTGGGAATGCTTCGATTGGGACGCGGTTTCACAATCGGGATGTTCTTACTATAAAAGAATTTCCATAGCCGGACTTAAACCATCTCGGAATTTCCACTGTGAAAGGGTGGGCACTTGATGCCTCTCGTGTTGTGCGATTGAATTGCTTAAGAGGAGGAAGAAGTGATTTTAATTCCTCGGAACAAGTGCCAACACCAAGCAGATGTTGTCTGCAAAATAGGGTATATTTTACTTAAATTAGTAAATTATATCGTAAATTTATTTCGGGTGAATCCAACAGAATCTAGAAACATATATAGTAAAGTAATAATCAAAAATACATTTAAATTCTTGATAAGTAATTATGGTGTTATAATCCAGCACTGATGGTGGATAGAAGAACTGGTTAATAACCTGTTTTCTAATTTCATATCAAAGACATTTTTGTAAGTAAATATTCTAAGTAGTAAAAATACCTAAAGTGTCAGAAATATATTTTCGAAATATTTGAAAGTGAAATCTGTCACAGATTTAAAATATTTTCAAGTACGTAGGTGGTTATTCAACAATTTTTAAACATGGTATCTACATTTTTCTTTTTTTTCTTTTTCTTTTGATAAAGTGACCATTATGTGGTTATTTCAAAAAATAAGCCAACCATGTAAAAAATTTCTAACAATGTAAACTATAGAATTGCATTTTTTTTTTTTCTACTTTATAAAAATACAATAATTTAGTTTAGTATTTTTTTTTCTTTTTTGTTCTCTCTTCTTCCATTTCCTTCTTCTCAACCAGAAATGATAGAACGGATAAACCAACATGAAATAAAAGTAATTTAGTAGGATTAGAATTTAATTTACTTTTTTTTATTTTTTATTTTTTATTGACTTCAGCAGTTACACATTATAACATTATTATAACAAAATAAAAAAATAAAAATATTTGCTTTTATCTCTAATTCTTTAGGTCTGTTTTTAAATTACACAGACCCTTAAAAATAAGACTATGAAAAAAATTAAAAATATTTTATCTTAGTTATTTTCTTTTTCATTTTCTTTCCTTTTCTATTCTGATTTATATTAATTTCAGTTTTTTGAAAATAAATATTTTATCATTTCAAAAAGGATAAAAATGGTCATAAGTTAGCACTTAAAATTTATGTAATAAAAACAACAAACAAAGAACTATAAAAATGATCCTTAGAAGAATACATAGAGTGTTCTACATTACTGCTTCAAGTAAAAAAAAAAAAAAAAGAAAATATTTTAGAACTAAGTAGCATGCACAAATTAATATAGAAGAAAAGAAAAGGAAAATTTTTGAAATGACCCTATTATAAATTTTATTGTTTAAAATAAAAATGGTCACACTCTTAGGGTTCAGTTGATTTTACCCATTTTTCTAATTTTGAAATTAGAAAAAATTTTATACTACACAAATCAAGATGCCAGCAGTTACTACCAGACTTTGATTATGTTTTTTTTTTTTTTTGTTTGTCTAAATGTTTAGTGTTAAAAACAATTTTTTCTTTTGTAATGAAACCATCATCATTCATGTCATGCTTTTAAGTTGTCAACCGAAACAATGTAATTGATGTGCATTTGGTTACAAATAAAACTAAAATTATGGATTACAATACAATTTGAGGCTTTGAAAATGTATTTTTGTTTCATTAAATTTTTGTGAAGTATTATATATGTATACAGTTTTTTGCATTTATCTGGATGTTTGTAAGTTCGACGGAATACTCCAACACATATAAAAAGTGAAATATATATACAAATTGTAACATCATGTAATTGTCATAAGCATAGTATCTGTTTTTTATTGCTTATATATGCCATCTGTCATTTGTCATCTGTCATCTATTCTATTTCTAATTTTAGTTAAAATAATTTTCACAACTTTTTCTATTAGGCCTAAAAAAAAACTCTCAAAACAGGCAACAACTGCAAAGTCCTACAAACAAAACCAAACTTATTAAAAATCGCTACTAATACAAGTTGTTCATAGTGGTCGTTATTATAATCGATCATTTTTTAGAAATAGAACAAAACTTCTTTAGAATATAATAAAATTTTCCGATAGCTTTGATAACAATTTCTTAGGGTTGTGAAAACAAAAGAAAAATTATTTCTATGCAGAAGGAAATTAAATGGCACCATAATTTCTTCATAATTCTATATAGTTTTTAATTAATTTTTGTTTTCCCATGTTATAATTAAAAAATTGTGATTATTTTGCTGAATTCTTATTATTAAACAAAATACAAAATTTACCAAAGTAAAAAAATTTTTGCAAAAGTTTTCAAAACCAGAAAATTTTCTTTGCCATTTTGATTTGTTTGTTTTCCAAGAAACTTTTTTTCTTTTTTTTAATTTATTTACACAAAAAAAGAAACGATTTTATAGCCAAGTTTTATGCAATTATCAAATTTCCTGAATTTTTTGAAAAATTTCTAATTACCAACAACAAAAATTTGTACGGACTCTTATTGTTTCTTAATTATGAAATTCTGATTATAATATTCTGATTTTGTTTTTGTACATTTTTTTCAATCTTTTTCCATTTTTATAAATTTTTTTTTTTTGTTCAGAGGAATAAAAATATTGATCTAAAAGCTATTCGATTTTATTATATTGTTAAATATTAAAAATATAAAATAATATGTGATTGTTCCTCAGTAGCCTCAGTAGTTTGTGAGGTCAGTAAATTAATTAATATAAAAATCTAAATACGATGTTGGGTTGTTTAAAAGACTTACACTAATTTATGTAGATGGAAGTTTAATTTCAGCTCGTAACTATTTGAACATGGTACATACAGTAAAATAATAACACATTCTGTTCTTTAAAAAATGTCAGCACTAATAAAAAACTAGGTTTTAGAATAATTGCAATCATACTAATATTTTTTTTTTAAGATCCAAACCATTTTTTTTTTACTAAACCCAAAACTGAATTTTTCTGAAAAGTTTGAATGATTCGGTTATCAAAGACTAAGATTAACAAAGAACATTTACAGTTCTAATTACTATTTATATTTTACAAACACCCTGCGCGGTGAAAAAACGGAAATTATACTGTATTGCCCGCAGGGGATATCTAGACACGTCGGAACAAATAATAATTAGATCGCTGTCAAATTTAATACCCAAAAAGACATTTTATATCAATTAAATATATGATTAGGAAATATATAATAATAAAATAAAAAATATTGTCATCAAATTGATTGCACCGATGATCGGCTACTCATCAATAAAATAACAAAATTCAAATGAAAAATAGGATGCATACCTAAGAGCGTTTTCCACGTTATTCTTTTCATAATATTTTCGATGGGAGTATAACATTTTTAATCGGTATATTTCGGCACCAGTAGAGTTATTATATTTAAATCAGATCCTACTATATTTAAAGTTATTAACAAAACTGTGAATCTGATTAACAATTCTCACCTCCATAAAATTAATGTACATATTTGACTAGAAAAAATGTTTTTATAACACTCTTCAATATACTCTTATATACTCGTACCAGTAAATTAGACCACTTCATTAAAATTTTAAATAATTTCTGAATGTATTGTTAATAATTATGAATACCTTGAATTTTGTTTTGTTTTGTTAATAAATATATAATAATAAATTTGAATTTAATATTATAATTCACAGATTTAATTTTTTAAATTCTATATAAATAAAAAAATTTAGAGAGGTAGTTTTTAATGTTCACCATAAATTCAAACCTTTTTTGTCAATTATAATTTAAAACTAGTGGCCCCTGTTGAGTAATTATATTTCAAGTTGAAGTCAAATTTAAAGTTTTTAAAAAAACAATAATTTACGTACTGACATAAACTTGGCACGATATAGCAGAAACCACCACTAGAAGTTTTATTTAGGACACATAAATACACGTCCCTCATATACTGCTTCGTTTCCGATATATTCCCTATAGTAATTGGCATTTAGTGGATAAAATTACTAAAAATAAAAATATTTGTCATTAAAGTGGTATGTATATATATATACCTATATAATACATAATTTTAATAAAAACTATATTATTACTACAAATAACCAAAATTTAGAAACAGTTACTTAAAAAGATAAAAATGAAGAATTCAAGTGATTTGTTTTGTTTTTGCTTTTTTATATTTTTTATTTGAGATGAATTTGTTTTTTTATTTTATTTGGCATATGTATATAGATTCATTTGCAAGTACATATGTAAATTATAATAACTGATTTGTTTGCTTTTGTTTATTATTTTAATAAGTTCTTACATATGCACAATGTATTTGCTGAATAATAAATTCATATGAGTACAAAATTTTCTACGGTGTGCGCATTTTTGTTTTATATATACATCTTATATATTATATCAGAAATTCATTAAGAAGTAGCAGATTCGAAATAAAATGAAAAGATGTCTACTGTGCAGGACCTTAAATGCTTGTCAATTATAATTATAGATAACGTTCATAATACTATGTTCACATTTACCGAGTTAACTATGGTTGAGTCCCTAACTATAGTATAAACATAATTTAAGTGCGATTTGTTTTTTTTTTCACATAAAACTAATCATACTTGTAACTATAGTTAAAAATAAATCATACTTAAATTATGATAAATTCATATTTTCACTGCTTATATCATAGTTTTTATCGTAATTTTTTTTTTGTTTTTGTGCAACCTGGCAATGATATTTTTGAAGTTTCAAACAAGTAAAAATGTAAACAATATTTTACCTACATATTCAACAACGAAATATTTCCAGCCAACAATAGTAAAAATTAGCAAAAAGAAAAATTTGTTATATTTTATCAATTTTAAATGTTAAACTTTTTAAAAAAATTTCATTTTTCTATTGATTTATTCGAAAAATAAATTACAATAAATACGAAAGAAATATATATACAATATATATATATATATTTGTCTAACTAAAACCAAGACATAAAGCAAAAATTATTAAACAAAAAACTTTTTTCCAGATATTTCTTTCTTGTAAATTGTACACGCTGGATGGCGCAGTAGATAGAGCGCCTGCTTTCAACTGAAAGGTCCCGGGTTCGATTCCCGATGAAGCAAAAAAAAAAAAATGCTTCATTGGGTTTTCGAGCTGATCTAGTACCCTTTGTCATTGGGATATAATAAATGACAAAAGATAATTGAGAGTTAATCGGGTAACAAATTAAATAAAAATGAAATGATTCTATTTAAGAAGGCTTAGTTCCTGACAATAGTAGTAGTTTTTCACATTTAATGAGTAGATAAGCCAGTAATTTGTTAAAATAATTGCTCGAATTATTGTAGATATTGTAGTATAAAATTGCAGTACCGTACTTAATTAAACACGAAAAGGTGATTCTACCTAAGTTACTGTCAAGATCATAAAAAAAAAAAACAAAAATTAATCTAAAGTTGATTTAATTTATTTTTAAAAATAGTATTATATATATATTATTCTGCATTTATCTGGATGTTTGTAAATTCGACGGAACGCTCCAACACATATACAAATTGCATATGTATACAAATGCATATATATACAAATTGCTTTGGTGCTTTTTTTTAACCCCTGTCTACCATGCTGAACCTTGAAATTGATTGCATGAACTATATTTTTTTAATTTAATGTTAGTCTTCTTCGCAAATAATAAGGAAAAATAATAAATAATAATAATAATATAAATAAAACAAACAATTTTTTTGATTTATAATAATAAGGACTAATAGAAATTTAATCAATAGTTTAATATGGTATAATAACCAAAAGGCAAACAGCATTTAACACAGAAAAAAAACATAATTCACTCAAAGGTTATTCTTATTACTTAAAATTATACATAATAATACACATGTGTATCAGCATATTTGTATTGTATAATATTATACATTATGCCCGGTTTTCATGTAGCCGATATATCGGCGAATTGTTAGAGCATAAGCAGAAGATACAAAAATTTCATAAGTGCGATAGAGAAACAATGATAAAATATCGGGAGAATAACAATAATATCGGGAGAAATATCGAGAGAATCGCCATAAATATCGGAGAATATTTAAAAAAACATATCTCCGCAAAGATATGTTTCCTATAATTATCGCCGATATTTTTAACACTAACATAAAGTAATGTGTAATTACACAAAAAAAATTCGCACACTATCAACACATTTTATGGATACGGAACGACATTTAAATTTTTAAATTTGAGTAAAAACAATAGCAAAAATTAATTTTTTGTATTGAATATTTGAATGCATATGTAAATAAAAAATAATATTTTAGCTTTTAGGTATAATATATTTATACTAAAATTATACATATTCTATTTATCTTATACATAAACTAATTATTTAACACATTTAAAAAATTTAGTTTTAATTACAATTGTAACTTTAATTTTTTTTATCTGAGTGAATATTTTAAATTTTGTTGAATGAATTTTAGAATGTATGTATGTATACATTTTTTTTTCTTAATTCATTATTTAGTATAATATAAAAAACTAATATTTTAATTCTAATTAATACTTATGTAAAAATGAAAAACATAATAAATACAAGTGAATTTAAAATTTAAAAAAACTAAATAAAAATTCCACAGATGAAAATCATATCATATTTCACTTTTCTTCACTTTATTTACTTTGTTTATATACTTTCGCGAAATTTTAAACAATTCTAAGGAAGATTGCTTAAATTAAATAACCTTTATTTTGTTTACATTTTGAATATTTTAAGGTTATGTATATAGATTTTAGATTTCAAATCATCTATAAAAGTTACTATAAAAATAATACAATTTTACTCCCTCATACACATTAACGGTATACTATGCTCTTCTCTTTCTAAACTCCAATTTATCAGCTAAAAATTTATCATGAAAACCGGCCTTTATACTACTTTATTGCTTCTACCTTTTATTTTTGGCATTATTGTGTGCGTAATTCACTTCACTCAAAAAAAATTATTTTTGTTTTTTTTTTGTTTTTTTTTTTATTATTTGCTGTATCTGTATTCTGTATGTTCTATATGCTCCATTCCAAAAATATTATTTTATTTTCAGTGTTAAGTGTTCACATTTCACTTCACTGTTCAGGTTCACTGTTCAATCAATAGAACTTGATAGAAGTAGAGTAGGATAATTAACTCTACTTCTACGCCGGATAATAAAACATTGTTTTTTTTAAATTGAAAATTATTGATGAAAATGTTTTTGTATTTTTTGTAAATTTTACCAATTTAGATAAAAAATTTTGAATATTTTTTTAAAAATAACACAATACCATAATAACAGTTTATTCATATAGCAAAATAAGATCCCTATACATTATACAAAAGACAAAATTTATATGAAAATAAGATCCCATTTTTAAATTTGCTCTCCCAGAGGCCACAATAACGCTAATACGGTATAATTTATACTAAATGGAACCCAACTAACGAATTATAACTAAATGGAAGTGAGTACGAGTATACCATACAAAAATACAAACATTTTATACAAATTTTTTGGTATGGTACTTCTTTTTCTGTTATATAAAAAAAAAAAAGATTAGTGTTAGGCCAATATAAACATAAATAAAAGTAAATAAAAAGTGATATAAACATAAGTACTGTAATTTCGCAATAAAGAATCTAATGAAAGAAAAAAAGAAACTAGGATTTATTTTGCTTCCGTCATTTATGACGGTTTACAAAGCTAGTTTTTTAATATTTTTATTTATTTTTAATAGTATTTTGTCTTTTTGCATTACTTACAAAATCAACTAAAATTTTTTTTACAATTTTTTTAAAAAGTATTGTTTGCATTGTGATTGTTTTCAAATTTTTTATTTTGTAAAACAATCACAATGTTAAACTTATATTTCATATATATGTATATAAAATATAAATTGGCAGTTAGAATAAAAATTTTCAGCCACTTTTGGTCAGCTATTTTTGAAAAATCTGAGTTCAAATAATTTAGTTTCTACTGCATATAATTCCCTTGAAAACTCGCACCAATGTAATATGAAAAGTTTAGAGTAAAAACAAATATAAAATTACAATAATTTCAATAATTGGATTATTTTTAACGTCTCACATTTTTAAAATCTCAATTAATTTAAAATAATTCTTTTTAAATTTTCTTTTAAAAACATGTATATGTGTATATTCGTACAAAATTCACAATAATATATAATTAGCAAATCAAAAAGTAAAGTTAAAAAAAGATGCTTTGATACGTAGATATTTATGTTCTTGATCAGAATTATGTAAACAAAATTAATTAAATTGATACATGAATTGATACAGTTTGATGTTAAACTAAATAAAATGACCAAGAGTTGGAAAAATTCTTTTACTTTATCGTATACATTATATATTATTTTATAAAACTAAATTCACATAGATTCTATTATTTTTTACATTCCTGTGAAATTTTATGTCTACTACATATATATTGTATAACATATTAGATGATATGTATACAAATTTATATTATTTATAAGTATTATTATATTATTATTATTATTTAATAATCAATGTATATCTAATCACTTGTATTATATGCATATAAATAATATTTATTATTCCCATCAAATTTAAAGTTTTCCTCCCTATTTTTCTTTTCCACTAAACGTTTTCCAATGCTCTAAAATTGTAAAATTAATAAAATGAAATAAAATGATTTTCAAATTATCGTATTAGCGTAAACAATATATTTAAAAAAGAAAAACTATAAAAAATAAATAGTTAGTAAATATATGTGTAGATGAAATGGTTAAAAAACAAAACTAATTTTAAATTCAATAAGAAAAAATTGAAATGAATCTATTCTACAAAACCATCAAAATATTAAAAAATAGCTGTTAAATTTATAAAATCAAATCAGCTGAGTTGAAATATTAAAAAACATATGCTCATTTTTGGCTGAATCTGACATTTAATAATTAATATGATAATGTATTAGAGAGAAAGAGAAAGCAATACCAAGCTGCCAATCTATATTTTATATATCTATGCTATAGTTTGTATAATGCGAAAACTTTTTTTCAACCATAGTTAACAAACGTAATTTAAACACAATGCGAACATGCTATAACGGTTGTTCCTAGCATATTATTTGAAATTGTTCTATTACATTAAATTAACTTGATTTATTGGCTCTTTAAGCATATAACAGCTTCAAAAACAATTTAATTTACTTGATTTGAGGAATTACCCTGCCTACGAAAGGCGAATCAGATTTTATTTAAAAAAAAAAAAGGATTAATAACAGATAAATAACCTACTTATACTACTTTATTACTTTTCTTACTATACTGGTTTTGAACTATCATAAAACCGTGGTTTCAAACCTAAACTGTAACATTTTTATGATCATAAAAAAAAAATATTTTAATATTTTAATTTTTACAATCACTAAAACATAAATAAAGGTTTTTTAGGAGTTTCTCTAAAAGATATAATTTTGCTTATTAATTGAGATTGCCATAGTAACAAAAACGCCATATAACTGTCATAATAATTTTCGTTCAAAAACCTATTAAAAGACCAATATTCAGCTACCAAATGTAATGTGAAAACAATCACACGCGGAAAGTATAGTAACAATATAGACCGAAAATATTATACAAAAATTTTTCCCCACGAAAAAGAAGTAAAAAGGTAGTTTGGTTCCACCAAAATAATTAAGACAATAATTGTCTTTTATGCATCAGTAGAAAAAAAATTATTAATATACACCCTAGCCAGACTGCTGAGCAAACTTTTCCACAAATCATATGTTTCTGGTATTTACCCATCCTCATGGAAAATAGCTCATGTCCAGCCAATCCCAAAAAAGGGTGACCTTAGAAATCCCTCAAACTACCGGCCAATTGCTTTAACATCAGTAATATCAAAGGTCATGGAGACTATAATTAACTTCCAGTTAAAAACATATCTAGAAAGCAATCACCTTTTTAGGTTTTAGGTCAAAAAGGTCAACTGGTGATCTTTTTGACCTGTTTGACTGAAAAATGGCACCAATGCATAGAAAAATACGGTGAAGCTAAAGTTGTCGCTCTAGATATCTCCAAAGCTTTTGATCGCGTTTGGCACGCAGCATTACTAAAAAAACTAAAAGCAATTGGTCTAGGAAACTTACTCAATACGTGGATTGAAAGTTTCCTTTCAAACCGTTCAATACAAATTGTTTTGGATGGGTTTATGTCCCAAAAATTCAATATCAATGCTGGTGTCCCTCAAGGCTCAGTTCTTTCTCCAACATTATTTATAATCTTTATAAATGATCTCCTATCCACGTTTTCAAATCATATATATATAGCTTTGCTGATGATAGCACCCTTGATTCCTTGTAGTTTTTTGAGAAAGCTGCTGAAGTGACCCAGACTTCGGTAAATAGAGAACGAAATAACATCTCTCGAGCTCTAAACAGCGATCTCCAAAAAATTCAAGCCTGGGGAAGTGTAAATAGGGTAAAATTTAACGCTTCAAAAACCCAGAGCTGCCTAATATCAACAAAGCAAAGGCCTTCATTACCAAACATCCTTTTCGATAATGTAAATATTGAAAACTCCGAAACCTTAAGAATTCTTGGAATGGAGATAAACAACAAACTTTCGTGGCAGGACCATATTTTTGCAATTGCAAAAGATGCCGCGAAATGTTTGGGATTCTTAAGCAGAAGTAAAAAATATTTTACACCATCCTACCTTCTTCTAATATATAAGGCATACATTCGACCACGACTTGAGTATAACTCACATATTTGGGGCGGTGCACCCAACAGTACCCTCCAGTACTTAGATAAAGTACAAAAGCAAACCATCAAAATTATTAATGATGGAGATGTTACACAACACCTAACATCGCTGAGTCACCGTCGAAATGTAGGAGCAGCCAGCCACTCTGTTTTATAAATATCTATTGGGTAATTGTTCTGACGAAATTAAAAGTCATGCCAAAAATAAAACCATGCCAACGAAATACTCGCAGAGCAGCCCTTTCCCACAAATTTGTAGTCGAGCCTCTTCGAACCAGAACTGTGAAATACAAAAATTCTTTCGTTAACCGAACCTCTAAACTATGGAACACTCTACCACCTCATGTGTTCCACCAAAAATACAACTTGGAAGTTTTCAAAAAACGAGTGAATCAATTTCTGTTAAGTTGTCTGTAAACCTGTGTTACTATTTCTTTTCTATTTCTATTTCTCATCAATTCTCTTCTTATTTTCCGTTTATGTTATTTATTTATTTCCTTCATACTTTCTTTTATTCTATTACTATTACTAACTGGTTAAAATTCTACGAAAGCAGCTAGGGTGTTTATCCCATTATTTTGGCCATTAAATATATATATCTATTATGTTATAGTTATAAAATAAATTGGTTCTAGTAGTTTTGATTTCTACACGTAGTCGCGCTTTTTTGTGAGTCATTCTTCGGGGATTATAAAATACCAAAAACAAAACAAAATATAATGGCTTATTTTGTTTTGTTTTTGCTAGTGAAATATCAAAAAAATTACACAACTAAAATAACACAGGCAATTTAGATAAACCCATATAATAGTTCATCCCATCCAGTCTTTGCTCCATTATCTTGACAACAACCAAATAAATCTCTATAAATATTCCACAAAAATTAATGACCCAAATAATATAAATAATCAGCTTATAATCAATTTTTCAAATTTTATTAATTCCATATTAGTGATTTTTATTTTGAATTATTTGTCCTTGTACCCGTGAGTTGATATCTATTTAGCAATCTTTGCAATTAAGTATACTTATCAGATAATTAATATGTCATGTGTTAACACCCATATTAATAATAAAACAAAAAAAAAAACCCAACTAATAAGTATTGTATTTAAAAACAAATAATAATGAACACATGATTTAACTTGAGGGAAAATATAAAATTATTTAAATCACATTCGTGTCTATACTAAAGAACATCCGACTATTAAATATTCTCCAGAGAATATAGCATGCGTTTTTAATCGAACAATTTTAAATTAATTTTTTTTGAATTTTTTTTGAATTTTTTATTTAACTGATATTGTATTATGTTACCACCATCATACATCAACGAGCACAATACAAATTTATTGATTTAAATATAGCCTTCAAAATATATATATATATATATATATATATACAAATATATATTATATTATTCTATATTTAAATAATTGAAAATAATTTCCACTATATACAGAATATCTTTTTAAAATATATAAAATTAGCCTATAACATTTTAATTGTATATATACGTGATTTAACAGGACGCGACACATAGATCGATAAAAACTAATTATTATTCTCGTTAGTAATAAATTGGTGTGTATAGAATTTTATATATAGTCAGATGTGATTAGAATTAAGGATGTAAGCATTATATAATAATATTTGAATGATATTTTAACCTATCCGAAATACGTCTGCTGCTGCAGATAATGTCTTTAGGGGTTCACCATTTAAAACAAATAAAAATATGATATAAATATCTGATAGCTATGTTTCTATAGTATTTTCATTTAAGGAACATACTATTAGGGTTTTATAATTAATATTGTTCTGATTTTCAATCATACCTATAATTCCTGTACAGCAGTATTGTACTTTTCAAAGTCTGGTGATTGAATCTCATTTTTCCATTAAAAAAAAAATTTGAAAAAAACACATTTTCAAAAAATTATTTTCTACATTCTATCAGTATTCATTCAAAATTGATAAAAAAAAAAAAGTTTTCTAGTTAAAAAAAAATAATCTGTATCATTGGTAGCGTTCAGTGAAATTAACCTATGGATCTGAAATCCACAAATCCATGCATGTGTTCACTGAACGGTGTGATAAATGTACCGGTTAATGTATCACGGTTAATGAAAATGGATCTGAAAAAGTTCTAGATACATTTCATGGATCTAACTTTTTGTATGTAAAAATATTTTTTTGATTCTATGTGTATTTTTATTATTTCATTGTGAATATTAATTAAAATAAAAATATTTTACTTTAATTACTCAAAAATATATTTGAAAAAAAAAGAATTAATTTTCGAAATGTCACTTAGCCGGGGTAGACTATTTGTTACATTAGTAACAGAAAAACAAAAAGAAAACTACAAAATTTTAACTGATACTTCTAAGGGTAAATTTTATTTATTAAACAAGTCAATAAAAATTAAAATATAATTGTTTGGAGTATGTTGTTCATATGATCTCCACTGCAGAGCAAGAGGATGAGAATATTATTGAAGAACGATTTTCAGACGACGATTATATTGCAGATCCATCTTATATTCCCGATAATATTGAAAAAGAAGCAGAATCAAACATTCTAGCTGATAATACAACTGATGCGGAACCAAATTTAAGCATGCTGGTTGGTCCCAGTACATCAAATGTAGCGACAACTTCCCTAAAGAGCAAAAACGATAAAAGGATAAGGAAGGAAAATCGAAATTGCGGCAAGGAATACACTACAATTACTGGTAAAATAAAAGCATCGAAGAAGGCGTTTCATTAGAAAACTGTCGTTTAAAATGTAATAGCAGATCTTCGTTTGAAATGCAAAAATCAATTTTCGATGAATACTGGAACATGAGTAGTTAGCGGCTTTCATTTCTGCTATGATGACAGTTTCAGATAAGAAATCAAATCGCCCACGTACAGGACATAAGTACAGAATGGAAACCTATAACTATTCCCTCGAATATAATGACGAAAGGCTTCCGATATGTAGAACTTGTTTTTTAAAAACTTTGAATGAAAACGAAAATTTTATTAAAATGTACGAAAGTCATTATGCACGTAAAGATAACAACACTAGATATATGTGCAGCACGTGTGACAAATATAAAATTAAACTTCAACTATAACAAGACTCACAGGAGAAAATCGAAATCGAAAATAAAAGAGATCAACCCATATTGAAGCTGAATAAGCCTATAGCGAAAAGCGCGTTGATAAAGAACTATCGAAAGAATCAAACAACCAAATCAAATGTTTCACCTTTGACCTTCAGCAATGTTTGCCAACACCATCGCTGACGGCAGCTTTCGCATTTTACAAAAGGCAACTCTGGACTTTTAATTTGACGGTTCACGATAACGCAAATGGCAACTCAGCTCATTATATGTGGCACGAGTGTATTTCAGGCAGAGGAGCGAACCAAATAGTCTCTTGTTTGTACAAGCATTTAAAAAATTTACAGCCGAGGTAAAACATGTGATTCTTTATTCTGATACTTGTGGTGGGCAGAATAAAAATTCGCATTTTACTGCAATGCTCTCTATGCTCTTAGAAGAAAAATCAACCATTATAGAGGTTATTGAGCACAAGTTCCAGGTCACAGCCATATGGAAGTTGACGGTGATCATAGTATCATAAAAAAAAAAGAAAAAGAAAACTAATTTGGAAATATTTCACCCTCATGACTGGATGCAGCATGTTCGATCGTGTAGTTCTAAATTTAAAGTAGTTGAAATGTCATCAAATGATTTCTTAAATTTTGCATCAATTTTAAAAGGGCCATTCGAAAGAGAAATACTTTGGGTGATTTAAATGGCATGCTGTGAAATGGTTTCGATATGATATTAAGAACAAATTTGGGGAAATATTGTATAAAAATAATTTACACAGAAAGGAAGAAAACTTTTTAAAACTTGATTTAACCAAAAGGGGAAGAAACAAAACTACGAGCGTGGTTCCTGTTATTTCAAACAATTTGATATCTATAAGTGCTGATAAAAAGAAAGACCTAATATCTTTGCTTGACTTTATTCCACAAATTTTTCGTCAATTTTATACTTTTCTACCTGATGCAACCAATACTAAACTTGATATCGATCTTGATTTGATTGAAATTGATGAGGATCATGTTTGAAGTGGATAGGAAGCTTAGAGTTTTCTCTTTTTAATATTAATTTTGATAGAAGGCAAATGTTTTATTTGTGATTATTTTTTGATTTTTTGTTTTCATCTTATTTTGAACAAAAGAAATGTTTAATTTGTTGATATTTTTGTTTTTTAATTTTAACATAAGAAAGTATTTAATTTGTTTTATTTGTGTTTTTTAACTTTTTTGAGACTGAAATAATAAAATGTTTTGTTTATTACCATATTTTTATTCTTTTTTTACTTACTGAAATAGAACATAAGTCACATATCTTTTTCGCACCTAAGTCAATTATTTTCTAAATTATTGCAAAATTTTAAATTTTATCTTTGCGCGTTGAAAACTATAGCAAATAGTAATTAAACTGCGTACCACAATTTTTTCTAATCGAAAGAATTAATTTAAAAACTAAAAAAAACGCTCTCCTGTAAAATTGCGTAAAATGACTTATGTGCTTTTGTCCGCCAGGGTGAGATATTTGCTTAATTTAATTGTGAGGACAATTGTATTATACTTTAGTGGAATTTACCTCTAGTGACGTATAGTATTTATAAAATTCTAAAAAATATGTCAATTTGTGTGGGGTATAATTTGTTTAATTAATTGTTCTGATTTTCATTTTTACTTTAAACATTTGCAGTTGGGAAAAATGGAACAGCATAGATGTCGCAATATTTCCTTTGATATTGAACTAGAACGGAGAGCTTTGTTGAGCTTTATACGTTCAGTATCACAGGAATCTAAAGCATCTACAACACCAACAAGACGACTTTGTTGGCTGGTAAAGGCATCTAAGCACTATAAAATAATAATATTATTAAAAAATTTTGTATATAAATAATTTTAGAAATCAAATTTTACTTTAATCATATCAGTCATTAGAGCTACTTCAGCTCCAAGTGCAGTTAACGGCGCTCCTCCTATTTGTTTTCATTGATTTTTTTAAATGTCTACCTTGTGAAATAAATAATGATGTGATCGCCTTAGCCAGGATATGTAAATTCGTACAAATTGCAGTAACTAATAAAGCAGTAATTACATATATTGAAACTAGAAGATCATCACGATTTGTATCCGTATGAAATGAAAAATATGCTATTACTAGTGATACACCAGCAATAAATGTTAATAAACCCAATTCAAATACTATAACTATTGGTATACAACACATGCGTCTATAACGCCAACCAGATGAAACTTTTAATGGTTTTGGACGAAATTCTCTATATAAACGTGTTTTGAAAGCCAACCATAATGTGATTCAATCGCTTCAAATAATAATGCTAACATACAACCAACAGATCCTTCTCCAGTTGGTGCTGCACTATACTTGCTTCAGCAAAATGAAATCTTACTGGTTTTGCTTGTGTATCGCTTTGTGCTCCAGGCGGATGACAGAATGCTACTTGTAATATTAATCTAAGACGTCCTAAACGTTTCATAATACCATGATAAATTGAGTACGCCCAATATGCATCATATCTATTACTAGCATATTTTATTGAAAATAATATCATATAAATTATAGTTATAAATAATACACCAGATATCACACCCCATACAGCTGACCAGGTACCAAGTCCTATTATCATACCTAAAATTAGTGCTAAATGTAATATAACTAAAAATAATAGTCCAGTTGCTTTGATTGGTGGTTCAGCCCATTGTCTTGCAAAATTATTCATTTCTTCTCTTAATTTTGTCAGTAGAAAACTTTTACCACTACCCCATTTTGCATATAAGCCCACTGTTATTGGTGTTGTTAATGTAGGTTCACTTAAAACATCAGCTAACGCTGCCGAATATAATTCATAACCTAACATTCCTTCTGAATCTTCATTTGTGTTAAGTCTCCGAGCACCAAATACTTGTCCTAAAATTGTCTTTTGATGATTTGTGTCAATTGCATAAGGTGTTTCACCAGCCTTATTAGCTCTATATAATAATTGACTATTTTTTGGATTTCTTAATAATGCTTCAACAATTGCTTTAGATCTAGCCCTCATTGCTATATGAAGACATGTATCACCACGTTTATCACTTGCACTAACTTTGGCTCTTCTTTCCAATAACATTTGTACAATTTCTAAATTACGATTTCGTACAGCACGTAATAATGCTGTATCACCATCTTTGATTGCAGCTTCTAGATCAGAATTTGAACCCAGAAGTTGTTTAACAATATTTGGATGTCCTTTTTCAACAGCAGAATACAAAGCAGTTTTTCTTTCTTTTCCCTGTATATCAACATCAGCATGTTTTTTTAATAAACTTTCAACAACCCCACGATGTCCACCTTTAACACCATGTATTATTGGTGTATCGCCCGCACGATCTTGTATATTTATATAAGCTCCATTGGCCATTAAAGCTGTTGCAATTTCCTAAAATTCAAATTTTTAAAAATAAGAAACAAACGCAGTTAAAATATGTTTTCGCAATACGTTCCTTGAAGTCTAGTAGATTTTCCTTCAAACTTATTCTTTTTACATGCATTTTGACCAAATAGTCGAGGATATTTAGCTTTGTATGATTTATTTTGTCTTTAATTTCTGAAACTACTATCCAGTTAAAATCACTAATATCTTCATTTGACATTTCTGATTTATAGTTAAAATTGACTGAACAAAGAGGCGGTATGTCCACAAAACGTTTAAGTGAAATTTGAAGTTTATCTGCTTTAATTAGTATTCCAAAAAGTTCACAACACGACTTGATTCTAAATAAGGACGAACAAAAGTAAAGGACTTTTTCAGCATTTATATCTGGTCTAATATTTTTATCTGATTGACCATGTATAAAGATATCTTTTATATAATTTGATCTGTATATGACGGTCACTTCATTTGAGCACTTTTTAAAATCTGTCACTGTAATGGAGAATTTTAAATTAATTAATAAATATCAAGGCAAACTTTCTAGAATATAATAAGTTAATGAAAGAAGCCATACTTTAAGGAGTTTCAAGAATTTATTAAAGTTTCTTTCTGTTCTAATGGTAATTGGTAATAAGTTAAAAAAGGAAGGTGCCAAAAAGTCAAAAAATTTCTTATAATGTGTGTTATAGGTAAAAGGAATCTGTACCAAATTTCAATTATTAATTCTAAGATTATAAACATTATTATTTCGAACATTATTATTAACATTGACATCTTGGAAGAACTTTCTTAAAGACCTGAAAACGTATAAGTGCCTAAGCGGAAAAATTTGTTTCTAAGTGAGTAGAATTTTCTAATAGTCATAATTAAATATTTGTATAAATTATTAATATGTGGTTTCCAGTTTAAATTTTTATCTATATATACACACCTAAATATTTAAAAGTTTCTACCGATTCTACTACAAAGCAATTTATTGAACACTTTATGTAAATTCCACATGAATGAAGACTTAGAGTAGAGCTCTCGCATTCTGCAGAATGTGCTTTAATATCCATGTCGATATTAGAACGATTTTTTAAATTAAAAATAATCATTTTTGTTTTATTACTAATATTCAGTTTATGAAATTTAAACCAATGTTTTAACAAATCCATATCTAATTGCATGTTTTCTTTCAGAAGAACCAAATTTTTTTCTTTATAAGAAAGAGAGCAATCGTCTGCAAAACCAGTGATAATACCATTAAACGGTTGAACAAATAAAGAGTTTATATAGACTAGAAATAAAATAGGACCTAATACTGAGCCTTGGGGGACTCCAGTGTTAACAGTCCTAACTTCACTAAACGTATTATTAATTTTAATTTTTTGCTTTCTATTTTGTAAATAAGACTCTAAAAATTGGAGCATGAAACCTCTAAAGCCAGCTCTTTCCAATTTACTAACAAGAATTTTGTGATTAATCATATCGAAAGCTTTTGTAATATCAATGAACAGAGCCGTTGTTGCATTACCGTTACAATTCAGGCTGGAATACAATTCAGAGCAGAGTTTTAAAATTGCGTCTTCCGTACTCTTACCTGAGCGAAAACCAAATTGGTTAAAATGAAGAAAATTTGTTTCCGTAAGGAAATTAATCATTCTTATTTTTATAAGTTTTTCAAAAAGTTTTGCTAATGAGGGCAGAATAGAAATAGGTCTGTAGTGTATTTAGTAATTTAGAACCTTTTTTGAATAATGGAATTAGTTCAGCTGATTTTAAGGAAGTTGGGAAAATACCAGAATATATTGATAAATTAAAAATATACTTTAAGATATCACTAATGTGAAAAACTATATTTTTTAAAAGTACATTGTTTATTTAAATCGCCATTTTTTGGAATTAGTTTGAAAATTTAAATTCTCAAGAAAAATTTATGTATATAAAACTTAAATTAAGAGTTATAAAAAATAAATTATACGTATGATAATAAATATTATTCCATTCAAATTTAATTTATTTTTAAAAATACTGATTATATTTTGGCGCTAGTATTGCGGTAAATTTTTGTGGTGAATTGCGTTCAGTGACCAGATCTACCGATTAATGCTACTGAACCCACCCATTGTCAATATTAGTCTATATCTACTTCTATAATCTGCCACACTTTCTACAAACCTGAGAAAATACAATCACCGGAATTGTTTCAGTTTATATGGAAATATATTTTAAACTATGGCTTGTGGTGAAAAGAAAAATTAATTTCACTTTTGTCGTAAAACTGAACTAAAAAATAGATAGCGAAAAGCTAGATAAGATTAATACATTTAATAAATTCAACGTTATACATATTAAAATTTTGAAACTAATTTAAATGAAGTAGATATTTTATTAAATGTCACAAATGAACTAAAATTCACTATCATTCAAACTATTCACATTCATCAATACATCTAAAAAAAAATAAACATCTACATCCGACAATTGTTCAGTTTTAAAATATTACCTATTCAACTCAATATTGTTATTATTATAAAATTTTGGATTTTTTTATATTTGGAATATTTTCAATATAAAAAGAACAACTAATTTAAAACTACTGTTACTTAAAAGAACAGGCTGTTATTTTAAAATAACAAATGCGAGTAGAACTTTAAAATCACTACTACTACTAAACAGACCAGAGATAGCTGTTATTTCTTCATTATTTCGATAAATAACCGTCGCTTTTATTATTTGACTGTTCCCAAAAAGAACAAGTGGTTTTTATTATTTTACTGTTCCAAAAAGAACAACCGCTACTATTATTTCATTGTTCCCAAAATGAACAGTCACTATTATTATTTCACTGTTCCGAAATATTATTGATAATTTAATTTTATGTAATTAAGTATTAATTTTGTACAAAAAGTACTATGTTTAGGTTAGGCTGCGGTTATAGTGATCAGTAAGATGAATACATTATCCTCGGTTGAGTCTGAAAGGTTCTATATGCCATCAACTCGGTTTCGAGTAAACACGATTTGAAGTTTAAAGTTACATAAAAAAAAACTGTACGATATGATTTTTTGTAATTTTCACAATAAGTTGTTATTTTATTTACAAAATTTCAAGTGCCTACGCTTTTAATTAATAAGTTATAGGCATTTTTGTTTTTCGAAATCGATTCCCAAACTACCCATATCTACTTTTTTGAATAAGTTGATTTTAGTCCATGCACGTTGGTCAAATTTACCTGGATATGGGTCCTTTTATCACTAAACTATACAAATACATTTATGGTCCACACTACATATTAAAAAAATATTTATGGTATTAAAAAATTTCAAAATTAAAAATCAATTTATTTCATTGAGATCAAATTCTCTTATAACAATATTATAATCTAAAACAATAATTCAAATTACGAAAAAAATAAAGAACTTAAAATTATTTATTATATACCTTACCTAGGTATACCTTAACTTATAATAACTATTAAAGAAGTACGGTTCTATTATGGCGAGAATAACCATACGTTCTTGACTACAACGGTTATTCCCCCCATAATAAAAGCTTACGATTTCAATCACAACTATTTTATTTTTTATAATACTTTTAGATAGTTTTGATAATTTGTTGGGCATATGTGTCACGCATATGGATATGGGGCATTTCAGAAATAAGCCAATCTTGGTCATACTTCATACAAAAATGACCCATATCCAAAAAGTTGGCGTATGGATCATTTTATAATTAACAAAGTATTACAAAGGTGGATATGGGTCAATCCGGAATCAAATATCTCCGAAACGTTAAAAAATAGCAAAAAGCGGTTCGGACCAAAAGAAAGAGCGTATCGTAAAACTTTAGAGTCTGTTCCTAAGTGAAAAAATGTGAAAATGGCTTATGAAGCCTTTCAGAACTCAGCCGACGTTGTTGGAATTTGTATATAAAATTATTGAAATTGTAAAAAAATATTCGAATAAACAAATTCAGTTCCAAAATTTTAATATTTTAAGCTAAATATTTCAAATAAAATCAACATAATTATTTTAACCATCAGTATTTATTTTTTGTATACATTATTATTTATTTATTACAATTTAGGTTAAGTTAAATTAATAAAAGATGACAAGTAAAGAAAAAAGAATAATAGCTTTAATAAAAAAACTAAAAAAAAATAAACATAACGTGGGAAAAAATATAAAAAAACATAAAAATGAGAAGAAAAAAAACGAAATGATTAAAATAAATAAATAACAAAATACTAAAATTAATAATTATATAATAGTGATTGAATTGATATGCGAAATAATTTGAAAATATGTAATCTATAAAAATATACTAAAGCCAAGGGACATCATAGGATACATGTTCATTGACACAAATATAAATTGTTCTTTAAAGATTGCTTTGTTAGTAGTAGGTTAATATGAGAATTATATGAGTGACATGAAAACATAATTCTATTTAATGGTTCATATTTCCCATAATTAGTTCTATGAAACTGTAAGGTAAACATATTATTAGATCGTAATCTAGAATTAGAACAAACGTTGAGCTGAACCAGTAATTGGGTAGAAGAAATGTTCGCTTTGATTAATTCGGTTAAAAATACTAAATCAGCGACAGTTCTACGTTTTGCGCACTATACACTATAAGTGTATTGAGATGTAGTAAATTCAATATGTGCTCATATGTAGATAAACTTAATGGATCTTCTTATTTTCTACTTTTTGAAGGGCTTTTGTTTAGATCAAAGTATAATATTAAAAATCATTTTTGCTACAAAATAATGAAGTAATTATTCTGATAGCTATAACCGTCTCACAGTAAAAGCAAAATATATTTTCCACTGTTTCGTATTAATTTTATTGATTGTTATAATCGCAGCCTTATGTTTCATTCATTTCGTTTCACTCTTTTTTAGACATAACAGTGACAAAATCAATATTCCGTTGGTATGCACAAAATCACTGTTCTATATAATATTATATAAAACCATAACCAAAACCATTACTGTTCTATAAAAATAAAACCAAAATAATTGTTTTTAATTTAAGAAATTATTCTGACAATGATGTAGAAATTAAATTTCATTCTACTGGTTTAGTTCGTTTAAATTATGCTTGTCATTGCAATTGTTATGTCGGCTTATCTTTAAATAGTTTGTGCTCAGTAGGTTGTTTTAAAACTGAATCTGTTGAAAAATACAAGTACTTGGGATATTATTGATAAAAATTTAAATTGGAAACCTCATCTAGATAACTTGTATAAATATATGTTGTTATGTGTTAGAAAATTCTATATATTGAGACGATATTGTTCAAAAAAGCTTTTATTAAATATTTATTATGCTAAAATAAAGTATGGTACATAACTAGTTGGGGTGGCTCATATTACAATACAATTGAACCATTACTAAAAGCTCAAAAATGTATTCTCCGTGTCATGTACTTTCAAAATAGAACCTTCAATTGTTGGGCTCTATTCCAAGAACTAAATATACTGCCTGTCAGACAATTCTTTACTAATTACTCATTAACGAAATTTTACAAGGACAAACATCATTTTAGACTTTGAAATTCAAACTCTTATAACTTAAGAATAATTTATAGAATGATAGTCAATATACCCTAATACTATGAGACATTTTACTTTACTATGGCATCAAAATACATTAACAATCTTCCAATGAATATAAAAAAATTCAAATTGTTTAAATAAATTTGTTAAACTTTGTAAAAAATGGCTTTGAAATATAAATTATTACGAGATTGAACTACTAAAGTAAATTACGTCAATTAGATTATTTATTTTAGTTTCAAACTTAACCACTTTTGTTCTTGCAATAAATAAATTTTATTATTAAAAAAAGAAAAATAACTTACTTAATTTCTATTGTATTTCATTAGATTAAAAATTATTATTAAATTAGTATTAATATTTGTTGAAACCCCACAATTAATTTATTGAAAAAGTAAATTAAAGTAAAATTAAGAATGATTTAAATGACTATATATTACTAGTGTGAATTCACTACTGTATAGTTTAAATTTTATTTATATATATATAAGAAAATATAAAATAAAATATGTAAAAAATGTCAAGATATATAATTATAATTACAAATTAGATGGAAACACTAAAATAAAATATTATAAAATGCCTGAACATTTCTTATGTACAGAAAAATCAGGTACAAGTGAATAATTGTTTATATTATAAATTGTATGACTTGTTACAGAAATATATTATCATCAGAAATAAACCAAAATCACATAGAAGGGAAAAAAAATATATAAAGGAATTACGAAAATGCCAGTTACTGAAACCTTTCCTGCAATGAATATAACTGTGATTGATTTCTATATACAACAGTTCTTACTACCTTATTGTATAAAGAGGCAAAACAAGACAAGGTTAAACAATGAGGTAGTTCCGGAAATTAAATAATACTAAGAAATTCTATATAAAAAAATGTACATATTCACATTAGTTAGGCTCTGAGTTGTATTCATAAATAGCTGACGATGTGATGACGATTTTTTTACTAAAATTTAAGGCTTTTGGCAATATTTACAATGTTTTTCCAGCATTTATTTATAAAATTACTGGCTTATCAACTCATTAAATGTGGAAAACTATTGTCAGGAACTAAGCCTTCTTAAATAGAATATCCATTTTCTCCAATTTTATTAAAGTTGTTACTAGGTTATACTCTCAGTTATTATTTTTTTTTCCATTTATTTTATGCCAATGATAAATAATGTAATAGACCAAATCGAAAAATCAATAAAGATTTTTTTTTTGCTTCATTGGATTGGATCAATCCTAGGATTTTTCGGTACAAAACTGAGATATTGAAATAATTATAAATTTATTTTTTTGTAGCAAATCGACTAAAATTTGTCAAAAATTTTTGATAGCAAAAAAATATATTGATTATATCCGATGACATGGAAAACACCAAGCACGAGTTCAAATTCTATTGGACAGTGGCTAGAATAGTAAGTAGAATAGTAACACTAAACTTAACGAATACTTTGTGAAAAATTTAATCTATTTCGGATCAAAACTTGATACATAGAACTATTATTAAATATATTTTTACCTACTATGGTACTTTTACAATACCAGTCGACACTTTGAACACGTTGCGATAATACCATAAATATAATTTTTTATGATATATAGAAACTTTCTTTAGAAAAAAAATTTTAATTTTTGATTTAATTGTAAAATAGTTTATAATAATTATTCGTATAATTTTGAATACAGAATACAAATACAGAATACAAATTTAAAATTTAGAAATGTCGTTTTGTGACTGCCATTTTAAAGAATACCATTCTAGAACAATTTCAGACTATCATGTTGATAAAATAAAACAATAATATACTTGCAATATATAAAACTAAAGCTTCAACAAAAAATAATTGCATCTAATAAAATACTATTATCAAAATTAAATTAAAAAAGGATATTTTAAAAGGATATAATTTAATATATCAAATTTTAAAATGATCGGAAGTCACAAATTTCCTTCTTGCGATTCAATTTGGAAAATTCAAGTTAAACATTAAAATTTGAAAAACCAACTATAACCTAATATTATTTCATATCATTAATATTCGGATGGAATAATTTCAAGATACAATTTTCAAAAAATCAATTATTAAAGATAGAAATTTTGTACGTGCATTTAGAAGCTGTTAATTAAACGATTAGATGAATCGTGATGATTTTTAAATTTATCTAAAAATTTTTTTTTTTTTTTTTGTTATTAAATTTATTCGTATAACCATGAATTCTCTCGAAAAATATTTTACTGTATGTCTAATCGGTAGGATAGCAGAAAAAAATTAAATTCAAAGTCATGGTAATGTCCAATTTATATCCAGTATGTGATAATATTTACTTTTTTCCAATATAGACTCATCAATCACTTTAATCAGCAACTTTGATAAAAATTAAAAAAACAGCTTCAAAACGGCAATATTAGATCTGAGGTATGCCGAGTTATATACTCAATATATACTGAACTAAGCCTTTATTCCCAAAAGGAGTGAATTATAAATCAAATACAGTCAACCAAGTTTCTGATGATGGTGTGACATCAAAAGTTGGTCCAGAGTTTTTAATTTTTGTTATACAAACTAACTATGTATTGTATTCTCAGGGAAAAATTACTTAATAATGAAATCTGAATGGATAGAATTTAATTGAATAAATAGTTCATTTTGCCCCACTGAACTTTAATAGGTTTTATTTAATTTTTTAAGCTATTTTTTAATTTTATGTTAAAAAATATACTTATAAATAAAAGTTATTGAGAAAAAAAAATTAAAATTGGAAATAAAAAATCACAATGAAAATAAAAGAAAGTTAATAAAAAAAAAATTAATTATATAAATTCAAGTAACAAAAATTTTTATACCTTAACTAAGAGCAATAATTTTGTTATGTAGATTAACTATGGTCGAAAGATTCCTTAATATTATATTAGCTTGTCCATTGATATTGATATGGTCAAAATAAATTCAAAAAATAACAATTGAGCTTTTTGCTTAATGTATAAAAATTTTTATATGTACTAGCAAGTGATGGAATACATTTTAAATTCAATTCAGTGAATCGCTTCAATAAAATTATATACTTCTCCTTTGGAATAGTTAACAACAATAGTCTTATATTCGCTTGCTTTTATTATAACATACAATTCACATAGAATACTGCAGAAAGGATACTGGTTTAATGTTTTAGTAGAAATAAGAATTCATCTTGCATGTATTTAAAAGCGCATTCATATTTATAATTATTGTTCGAGACGAGTATTTTAAATCCGTCGGTGTATACTTAAGTATAGTTTCTATATTTAATGTTTAGTTTAATTAATGCAGGTTATGTGTTTGTATTATTCGGGGCTTGTTTCGTTTTTAGGTTAAAAAGGTTACTTTTTATCGATCGTTTTGCTAGTTTGAATGACCAGTGTAAAAATATTGCTTAATTTTGCTGTCAAAAACATTATTGTGTAGTCAATATAGAATGTACAGAATTTTAAATCATAGGCAATATCAGAATAATTTCGAATTATATGGTTAAATTAACCCTTAAATACATAATTTTAGCTTTTCCATTAAAAAAAATATTTTTGAATAGAGTCCTGAAACCCAAAACGTTAAGGCTAAAAAACGAACATTGCTAAGTATTACCAGTATTACATACAAGTATTACTATAAAAAAGCCCCCTTTTAAAATAACTAACTAACTACATGAAATATAAATTCTGTCTTTGAATAAATGATTTTATAAGTTATCAAGTTTTGTTACCAGTAAATTATAATCAATAATGATAGTTAATTAAATCTGTTAGAAAATATTATTAAATTCTATTAAAAGTTGTAAATATTTAAAAATAATATCTCATAATTGCAAAGTAATAAAAAATTATTCAATGGATTTTACACATACTCATAATTGCACTGTAACGCTATCACTGGAACACATTGCGTTTTACATAATATTGAACCATAGAATTATTTTAAAAAAATTGCATTAATTGAAGTCGAATATCTACCTTGTCTTTTTAAGTATTATTCAAAATAACTATTTACATTTTTTTTTTTTTTTTTTTATTAAACTTTATTTTACCCATTGTACAATCTTATAATTACTTAGCCTAGATAAAGTTTACAAAAAACAGCTTTTGTGATAATATTATTAACATGTAAAGTAATAGTTTGCTTTTTATGTTAATTTATGTTATATAATTATTCTTATTATTATTCTTATTATTTAGTTTTAATTTACTTAAGTTCTTATATAAATCTGTTGGAAAAAACCTGGGATGTAAAAACCAATATATTCTCGTATTATTTAAGATAAAACTTAACCTAACTAATCCTACTAACCTAACTAAACCTAACTAAAACTGCTTAAACCTAGTTAAAACGATAAAAAAAATATGTATTTGTAGTACTTTGTGCTAATTATACGTGTTTTCCAACCACCAATAGTCTCTTTTTATAAATTTATCTTTGTTCGGTATAGACATGTCATATTTCAAATTTTCTCCATTAATGTTGCCCGGGTTATACTCTATAGTTTTACATGTGGCCCGTCTACTATAGTGATATAGTGTAGGGACATGATTTTGGTTCTGAACATAACCATTTTTATCCAAAAAGATAAAGTGCTCAGGGGCTATAAAGCCTGTGAGCATTGTCTTTTTAATGTACTCCTCGTTGTGGTAGAATATATGCGATATTAAACCATTTTCTGGAGTTTTTTGTGCTCTGTCATAATGTTTTCGAATCAATTTTATTAGAAAATTGTCGATTCTAATTATGTTTGCTTCCTTGTACAAGTATTTATTGGAATAGTAATTCTTGTAGTCGGAATTAGGCTTTCTATAAATATTAGTACATACTCTTATACACTTTCTTTCAAATTTTCGAAGTGTTTCCATTAAGCTTGCACTGACGTTGTACCATATGGGTACACCATATGCAAGTGTTGGCCTTATTAATGTCTGATAACATATTATTTTTACTCTAGTGCTTACGTTTTTGTTGTAAAATAGTTTTTTTTGCCATCATGAAGGACTTATTGCCTTTAGATATAGTGTATTTTATATGCTCGGAATAATTCAGATTACGGTGAAGAAAAATTCCGAGATATTTTACAACTTTTTTGTTTGCCAGCGGTGAGTTATTTGGAGATTTTATAGAAAAAGATTTCCAATTTTTTTTTATGTCTGAACTTGTTTTGTCCACCGTGTTACGGAATAGCACGGTTTCGTATTTTTTAAAGTTCACTTTTAATATCCATATCTTGCAGTAGACCAAAATAGTATTAAACATTTTTTGAACTTTGTATTGTATATTACTAACTTTGCTATCCGCAGAATAAACTATTATATCGTCCGCAAAGGCTAATGCAAAATTATTACCTTTTACTCTATCTAATAAGTGGAGCAGATCTGTTATATAGATTGAAAAAAGGATTGGTGCGTTAACAATTCCTTGCTGTAAACCGTTTTCGATAGAGAATACGTTATCCGATGAATTTTGTTGATAGTGGATCTGAAATTTATTTCCATATACCATGCTTTGAATAAGCGCAATTAAATGTAATGGGAATTCATATTTTATTAGCTTAAATATTAAGCCGTCCAACCATACCGAGTTGAAAGCCTTTTCCAAATCGACCAAACTGGCACCTACGCCATATTTTTTATTTATGAACCAGCAGATATCTGATGTTAGTTTGGTTATTGTATGAATGGTTCCGTGCTTGTGCCTGAACCCAAACTGATTTTCGGTTATAATATTTTTTGACTCTAGGAAATTTGAAATTTTGTCGTTAATGAGTGTTTCGAATACTTTACTGATGTTAGGCATTAGACTTATTGGCCTGTAATTGCTAGGATCAGTTGGATCTTTGCCTGGTTTTTTTAGCAATATAGTTTTCGACACTTTCCATATTTTCGGAAAATACGAATTATTAATTGCGTTGTTGAATAAAATAACATATTTTGAAATTATTAAACTACTTAAATTTTTTAGGACTACATTAGGTATATTATCGAAACCAGAAGAAGTTTTATTTTTTAAAGTATTAAATTTCAGCGAAAGCTCTTCTTGGTTCGTGTACTGGCTATTTTCCCCTCTTGGTTGTGATGCTTTATTTGTGTGGGAGAAATTGCAGAGAGCAATGTTATTTCTTTGTTTTTGTTCGATATTTAATTTGAATTGACTAACTGTATTTCTAATGTTGGTGTGGAATCTATTGTTTATTGGTATATGTATTTTATGAGATTTTTCTAGATAAGATCCTAATACATTGTGAATTTGTGTTTGGTCTTTTATAATAAATTTATTAGTATTGGTTTTTTCTAAGCTTATAACTATTTACATTAACCCAGATAATGGTTATGTTATCCACTATGTTATCTAATAGCAAAAAGACAATTTCGAGTTCGAATCCCGCTTCTGTCATGAATGTATGTACATACAAAGTTTTTCAATTATTCTAATTAATTTGGAATACATTTTCGTTGTCATTTAAAATAAAATCGAACTTTGATATTATGATGGCAAATATTACTTCACAATAGATGCAGTTTTCGACATTAAAATTGGCTGCTATACAAAAAATTCAAAAATTGATAAGTAGGCAATATTATTGTATATTCCATGTCTTGTAGATATTATTATAAATACCAAGCCAGCGAAGAATATAGAATGTTAGTCGTCCAGTCTCGAAATTAAAAAAATGAACAATCTGATGAAAAAAATAATAATTTTAATGTGCTTGTATTTTATTTATCCCGTACTCAAATTGAGGATAAAAGTTCATACCATAAAAATTAAGTTTTTAGTAAAGAAAAATTTCAAATAAATTTTATTCAATTGCCAGTTAATTATATTAATCTTTTTTTTTATTCTAGAATGAATTATAAGCGAAATGAAGTTTAATAACGGTAATTATTTTGATTAAAAACTTTTAAAAAATAAAATTATGGAAATCCAAAATTATTATCCATACATATTCATAATTTAATACAGCATTTACTATAATATAACTATACATATACTTATTGATATGCATGTATTCATACTTTATATACAATTCATTGTAACATCATTAACTATATTTTGACTGAAAACTTAAAAAGTATAAGTGTTCACCACTATTTTGCATATTTTTAGGCTTAAGAACTTGCTAAAATTTTAGTATTCTTGCTTTCTTACTCACCATGTCGTTCATCATTTGTATTATCATAAAGGAAGTATAATATAGAGAAACTACGCGGAAGAAAATAAAAATTTTCAATATTTCTTAAATTTTACTTTACCGTAGAACCCCAGAGAAAAAATATATTTCATAGGCCAAAATACCCCAGAGCGTAAATTATAATATCTCTTATAAATTATAATCTTTCTCTTGATTTTGTATATCGCATACGTATTCAGTTATCTTGATAACAATATTGCAATTCCTTAATCCTTCATTATAATTTATATATGTGTGTCGTGTGATATGTGTGTAAAAAAAAGAAAATAAGGTAGTAAGGAAGGAGCAATAGAAAAAATGTAATATGTTATGCTTATATTCATGCACACATACAATGATTTAATTTTTATTTTTCTGTTTTGGCCAAAACAAAAGAACACCTGCAACAATGCCGTGTGTAAATTGTTTTTGTAATTTTAAATTTTTTGATTTTGTTTTTGGACTGAATTTGTATTTTTTATTAATTTCAATTTTAAAATAAATTGAAAAATTATTTTTGTACTATTTCGTTGAAGGGGCATTTCATAGGTATCATAGGTAACTTAGATATGTTTTGAAAAAGAAAAAAAGTTATAAATAGGTATGAATTGAATTTGTGACTGTAAAATTAAAATTCTTAAAACAAATATTTCACAAATGTGTATGTACATATATATTTTGCAATAGGTAGATATATGAATATTTTAGATAAAAGCGGAATTGAAGTTTAATAAAAAACTAATAAATATTTTAAATGTACATGTAATCCTCCTCCATCACGTCCATAAATTTGTGAATTACCCTCTTATAACACGCTTCGTACCTCTAGCCACACGGTTACATATTTTTATTTATGTACATGCAACAAGGTGAAGGTTTTGAGGATGTGACTATTCAGAATCTTCAATATTTATTAGTGTCGAAAGCGATCTGGTAGAATTGGCATTAGAAACTGTAAATGAAGTTCTTTATGCGAACAGTAAAACTGATTGTTTATAAATAAAAAAAATCATAACTAAACAAATGCAAAAGAAAAGGATTCGCCTAAACATAATATAAATAACAAATATTTTATTTCTTTTATACCTTGTACAGTATCGTAGAATTATGTTGAACATTTCAAAAAATGAAAATTTATAAAATATTTAACTTTGTTTTGTTGTTTTTCTTTTGTTTATCAAAATAAAAAATAACACTAATGGAAGCGTCTAAACTGTTATAATTTCTAATTCTTTGATTTTGTTCTTGGATTGAATTGGAGTTTTGTTTTAATTTCAAATAAAATGTAAAATTCTATTTAAATTACTTTTTTATGCGTTGAAAAATAACATTTCATAGGCACCACTTAGATAGGTTTTGAAAAAAAAAAATGTACCTATGTTTTTCGAATGTTTCTAGAATTTGTGGCTCTAAAATTAAAATTCTTTAAATAAAAATTTTACAAATGCACAAATAATATGTACCTCCCTATGTTGTAAAATATATTTTAAACAAAGAGAAAAAGCCGAATTGAAGTGTAATAAAAAACTAATAAACACTTTGAATGTACTAAAATAACTTCAATATAAAAATGAAAATGAAAAATTAAATAAAGAAAAATAAATTCTTAAATTTATTATAATATTACTAGTATTAACAATATTATAATATTAGAAAAAATAAATGATTTATTAATTTATGTTTTCAATTACTTCAATGTGCTTATCTTTTTTGTGCCACACTGCAGTAAGTAAGTAATTTTGCACACTATCGTAATTCATATATATGTATTCCTTGATTTCTTACTGCATAGTGCATAGTAGAGGTAGGGTGTAGGTTATTATCATTATCTTATCATAATACATTAACAATGAACGTGAACATTATTTTGAATGAACATCATTTTTGGTTATTCTATTTCTATATTAAAATATTTTAATTCTCTTTTTCTTTATGAATTTCCAATTTAAAGTAAGTTGTTTTTGTTTGTATTAAAAATAATAAAAATGTATGCATTTTGGTTATATGACAAAGTTATATAAAACAAAATTTCATAAGTAGGTACAAAATTTCATAGGACAAAGTTTCATATTTGAAAAAATTAAATGTTTAAGTTTTTATCAAGTAATATAAAATGTGGAAGAATTGTCAAAATCTTTAGTTGATTACTAGTTTCTTTCAAAATATGATTTTGTTTTGTATTTTTAAAAAATAAAAAAATTATGCTAAAGTCCGTCGGGATGTCAATTTAAAAAAGCGCTTCAAACAATATACTTTATATATTGTTAGAATAATATATTTTATCGTTTTTAATGTAACAAAATGTAATATGTAACAAAAAATTACTATTAAATTTTAATTTGTATATATATATGTATGTAATTAAAAGTTTATAACTTTTACTTTTAATTTATGTATATACGTTATGTAATTATTAAAAAATTAATAACTTTTTACAAAATAAATAAAAGCAAACTCAAACTGTCAACCCCGCCTTTTTTATATGAAATAAAAAAAAAATTCCGAAACATTTGATTTTGATTTGTGCACAGACTTGGCAGTCGAATGGATTTCAGAATACTGATTTTTTCGTATTCGGATCGGAATTTTTTTCGGGGATATTCCGCTTCGGACTTCAGCATAACCACTTAGTATTCTTATTTTTTTTTTAAGAAAAAAAAAGTACCTTCATTACAAAACCAAATAATTTCAAATATTTTATAAAAACTTAAATTGGGATTTAATTTTTTTGAATATGTAATTGTGTCTTTGAAATTTTGTCCCGACACCATGCATTTCATATTATTGGTATACTCTACATCTACCCAACAAGTGTGTATTTGATACGACATACACAACCTTACCTCATTGCTGCTACTACACTATATGTATGTTATATAAAAGCAAAAACAAAAAAAAAACAACAAGAATTAAAATCACTTTAAAGATTCTCTCTCTCAAAGCTAGAATCTATACAGTTGAACCTGCATAAAAAAAAAAATTTTATTTCAATATTTTGTATGAGTTTCTGTTAACGAAGACATTAAAATGACGTATTACAAAATTTTAAAGTTAGTTTATCTAGGTCCTACTGTGTATGGGGTATTTTCAAAATTTTTTTAAGCAAAAAAAAATCGTCACAAAATTTGTCCCGCATAGTTTCTCTATATTATACTTCCTTTATGGTATTATATATAAAATTAGTTTTTTTTATGGGGTTTTCGTTTTTGATTACCTCTTCCAACCTCAATTTATATTCATCTAAAAGATATTCAACAAAATGTTCACTTTTTATTCACCACATATTAATTTAACTTTCAACAATAACATAGATTATATCTATCTAAATATTGTTAAATAATAAATCCTAACGGGCAAATCAGATTCGCAATACAGCATCAACTCTCAGTTAAGAATCTAATCTATATACAAATATTAGGGAATAGATGTGTTTTTCTTATATGAAAATTTTGTCAATTTTTATTTACCTATTTTACTCGTATGTATCTGGTCAATGGTTGAATGCTTGCTTCGAATTACAAACTAATTGTCTGAGCTTTTCAAACAGTGTTTTCACATACAAGATATAACCCTGAAATATTTTATCTCTTTGTATGTGTGGTAATACTAATTACCTCTACTACAAATGATATTAAGTGTCAACAATTTACTTTCCTGTTGAGTTGATATAGACTTTCAATTCAACTGTCAACGATCAAAAGCTAGAGTAAAGTTAGTTTTTGAAATTTTTTTTTTTTAATATTCATTTATTTAGTATTAAATACTATTTAATTATAATTTAAAAATTTTAAATTAAAGCTTATGTTTAAATTCGGTAAAAAAAAAAAATGAAAATGAGTTTGAAAATTTAATTAAGAAAAAAATGAGCAAAATAATTACATCGGAAATTTTACGTTTGAACTGACAAAATATATTGTGTAACTTTAAATTTGAATTTATTGTAGCTCCTTTCCAGTTTCAGATCTGTGGGTAATTCATTAAAAATCTTTAGACCACCATACATTAATTGATTTTTCGCAATTTCACTTCTAAAGAAATCTAGTCTGAAGTTGAATATATTTCTTAATCTATAATGCTGAACATCTTGAACATATATGAGTTTGGAACTAAGATAATTCGGTAACAATCTATTTTTCATCTTAAATACAAAAAGTAGTACATGTAGACGAAGTCTTTGCCTTATGTTGAGCCATTTTAACGTTTTTAGCATAAAATCAATTGAGGTATACCTATTGCATTTGAGTATGGTTCTCATTCCCCGGTTTTGTAGTTTTTGTAATCTTTCTATTATTTCATTATTTACAAATGCTGTAATAGTTGCACAATACTCAAAATGGGGCTTAATCATGGTACTGAAGATCCTTATAGTACTTATAGTATACAACTTATTTCTTATTCGACTTAAAAACCCAAGTTTTTTTGAAATTTTCTTGCACATAAATTCGCCGTGTTCTTTGAAATTTAATTTATTGTCTATTACTAGACCCAAATATTTGATATGCTCAACTATTTCAATAATATTTTGATCAATTATGATATCATAATTACATTCACCATTTATAACCATGGCTTTAGTTTTGGTAATGTTATTTGGCTCAGTTTGTTGTTTTTGAACCATTCAGCTAATTTTTTAAGGTCCGAGTTGATTTTCCGACAGAATCATCCATTACAAAGATCAACGTATCATCTGCAAACAAGGATATTTGCACAAAATCTACAACCTTCTCAATATCATTTATGTATAACAAAAAAAGTAAAACACCCAGCACTGAACCTTGTGGTACCCCAATTGAAATATCTTTATAGTTTGAGAACTGATTGTTGACCTTAGTTCTTTGATATTTGTTGAGCAAATATGATTGAAACCACTTATTTTCATTTCCCCTTATGCCATAACTTTCCATTTTTTGTAATAAAATTTGGTGATCGACTGTTTCAAATGCTCGTTTTAGGTCAAGAAATACCGCAACTACTACTTTTTTATCATTTTTTGCTAATTTCCAGTTTGATATGACTAAATTTAATGATGACTCACAACTATGTTTTTTCCGAAAACCAGATTGATTTTCTGATATTAGATTATTTTTTTCCAAATAATCTTCTAGCTGTTTGTTGACTGATTTCTCAATAATTTTAGCTTCAGTTAGAATCATATTTATTGGTCGAAATTCATTGCATTTAATTGTGCCTTTTACCTTTGGAACTGGTATGACTGTTGATTTTTTCCATTTATCAGGGAAAACTGCCGTTTCTAACGATTGATTTATTAAATCGATTAGATACGGCCCAACTAAATCAAGATTATTTAAAAATACTTTTTTATTAACTAAATTTATGTCTTTTTTATTGTTCATGGATTTTATGATAGTTTTGAGTTAATGAATATTAATATTTTTAAAATTAAATTTTGTGCTAGAATATTCAACTAAATTATGAAATTGTCTTTGAGGTATGCTTTCGTTAATTTCTATAATGCTTTTAATAAAATATTCATTAAATTTGTTGGCGGTTTTTCTTTCATCATCTATTATTTCATGGTCAAAAAAGATTTGCTTGATATTATTGTGTTTGTTGGTTTTTAAAACATGCGACTTTATGACATTCCACATACTTTTCTGGTCAAAAGCACTTTCTACCTTGTATTTTAAATAATTGTTTTTCCCTTCTTTAAGACGATTACTATATTGGTTTCTTAGTTCTTTATATTGTTGCCACTCAATTTGAGTATTTGTCCATAACGCCTTTTTGTATTGCAGAACTTTAGCTTTTTTTAAAGTATGTAGTTCCTCAGAAAACCATCCACTAATATCATTGCCTTTAATATTCTGTTCTGTAATAAACTTGCCCATTATTCTATTTAAACTGTCACTAAATATATCAGCCTTTTGGTTACATGAACAATAAAATGTTGTTAATAATTGACTATTAAGAATGTGGTTTCTCACAGATTCTTTGTTATATTTGAGAATTTTATTTGTTCTACATTTTACTCCTATATTTGGTAGATTATCGATACGAATGTGAATGGTTTCATGGTCACTAATTTTTAGGTCGTGATCTATTTTTGCAAAAATTTTATTTGTTGTTTTATTAATAATTACATAATCTATCAATGTTCTACTATTAACTGTTATTCGGGTTGACTCAGTAACAATTTGTTTATACCCAGCATCATTGATTATTTGCGCTATTTTTGATTTATTTGTACTAAATTTAAACCAATCTATATTAAAGTCTCCAGTAATAATAACATCATCAACTACTTCGCTTAAATCATCCATCATTCTTTCAAAGTCTACAGAGAATTCATTAAAGGTATATGACTGATTTGGAGACTTATACAGTACTGCAAGCAAAAACGATAATTTTTTATAACGTACTCTTATGATTAGGTACCATAGATTCAAACTAATTTCTTTACTATTAATGATGGTACAAGACCATTTGTCTTTAACATAGTTTAATACTCCCCCAGTATGCCGTGAAATTGTATTAACTCTGAAGATATTATAACCATTTATTTGAACCAAACTGTCATCATCATTATCAGTAAGATGAAAATTAATTCAATCTTTGTGTACAACAGAATCTGTGTGCTTAAATAAAAAACTTCAATATTATTTGTATTTTTATTCAACGTCTACCAGATTGAACTATCATGGTAACGCCTGAACTTTCATTTTCTATCTTTAACTCTAAGTGTATTCAAAATAATTAAACTAAAACTAAGAACTTCCCTTAGATAGAAAATATTAAAATTTCCAAGTCTATATTTCTTTATAATTATAACTAATGATTTCTAAAATACCCTGTATAATAAAATTTCAAAATAAAAAATAAAATTATTATTACATAACAATAAAATAATGAAGAAAAGTTAAAGTAAACCTACTTAAGTTTCCAGTTTTTTAACTTTATTCAAAGAATCCTAACAAAATTTTAAGATTTACATTGAAAACCCATATCCATTAAAAAATATTTATAATAATAATCTGAGTTATAATCAAGGTTTTCATAATTCTTTGATAAATTTCATTAATAAAATTAAAATTATCATTAATAAAATTAAAATACATATATACGAGTAAAATCTATATATGTATTATGTATTATATTATTATTAATACAATTTACCTTCACTTTACATTCTAAAAAATTTCATAAAACACAACAAAAAAAGAAATGAAATATGAAGTCTTAATATGATAAAATATTACCAGGATATTATTAACTCTGCTGATGTCCTCGGTTAAAATTTTAAAAACAAAATATTAAGTAGGTTTTTCTATGATTATAAAATTATCCTTAAATTAAAAGAAAATTTTATACTTACCTACACGACCTACTCAAAAAAACAAAATTTATATTTTAAATAAGTGAAATTGGGTGCACTCAAATAGCAACTAAATAATAATTTAAAATTAAATTTAAACAAAAAAAAAAATAAATAATAATTTTTTACAATTACAATTTAGGTATATACAAGAAATACGAATTAAGAACAATTTTATTTAATAATTTTGACATTTAAAATCATTCTTACTCAAAAATGACGTGGGAATTTACAAAAATTCTTAAGAAAAAATTCACAAATTATTGTAGGATTTAAATAATAATAATTTTGTTTTTTTTTTTTTTGTAAATGATTAATTAAGTTGAAAAAAAAAATTTTTTGAATTAATGGATTTTATTTGATTTAATAAAATTAATGATGGTCTAAAAAAAATTATATGATTTCTTCCTGACAACATTTCTTCCTTATATACAAAAAATTTATCAAGGGCGATTCATTTAAGAAGTCATATCGTTCATGAACGACTAGAAAAATTTGAGTTAATACTTAAACGCTAACATGAGAAGAAATTAATTCAATATCTTAGAGACGTCACTGGCTATAAAATTTTCTTCCCAAATTTAACACCAAAATTAATGTTAATAAATTTTACTTTCACTTATTGTGGAATAAATTTATGTTAAACAAAAAAATCATATTTCAGTTGTGTACATTAATTAGTATAAATCTGATGTCTGTAAAATTAAAAGTAATTGTATCTAAATGTAAATATTTGGGTAAAAAAATTAATTGAATTGAATTTATTTATTTTTAAATATATTTTGTATTCATTTTTTATAATTTTTGGTGTTGATTGTGATTGTGTTCAAAGGCAAAAGAGACGGAGTATACCACTTTTGCTCCCTTTATAGAAAAATCGCCAATCTTAAGGTGAAATGTGGAATTTCGAATACAATTTATTCATAGTTGTGGAAATTCACCATTATCGATAATCGAAACAGATAGTTAAATGCTTATACGAGCGCTAGAAATATGAAAATGGGTGGTACACAACACTGCTGCATAAGATGGGGTAATAAATATTTTTTGAATTGTTTCATAATATAATATTGTTACTTCATTTATTCACTTGATTTTAATTTAAATTTAATAAAAAAGCAATAATCAGAAGAAATTTATTTATTTATTTATTTATTTATTCGTTTATTATACCTATAAATATTTAGAGCTAATATTTTAACCTTTTTTACGTACTGATATGTGGGTCATCGAAAACTAACAAAATTAAAATAAAACTGTTAAAAAATTTAATTCACTCAATTTGACTACCTTTGCTTCTTCAATTATTTTTTATAATTCTATTTATTATCCTGAGATGAAAATAGAAAGCATATTAAAATTTAAAAAAATCAATAAAGGTGGAGATTATAACATTAATAAATAATTTAAGAAAATCCAAAACTTCAGGAAGTTATGAAATACCATTGAATTTAATAAAGGAGTGCAAGGAAGAAATGGCACAAAGCTGGAAAAATTTAATCAATGCATAACTTCAACCGGGGGTAATGCCAAATTGTCTAAAAATAAATAGAGTGATTTAAGAATGGAGATACGAAGGACATAACCAACTATAGGCCAATTTCAATTTCACCTAGATTTAGCAAAATATTAGAAACACTAATTAATGAACAACTAACAAAATACTTATGCAGAGAAAAACTACTTTCTAACAATCAAAATACGGATTTAAAAAGCACATTAAAAACACACAAGCAGCCTTTTTCGATTTAATATCTGAAATTCATCATGGAATCGACAACAGAAAAAAGTGTCAGTAGTATTCTTCGATATAAGAAAGACGTTTGATTGCGTTGATAGAAAGACACTCATAAGCATTTTATGCGAATATGGTGTTAAAGGAAAATAGCTGAGATGATTCAATAGTTATTTGTCTGACAGAGTACAGTACTCGGACTGTGAAAATATTAAAAGTACACTAAAACCCAATAATTTCGGGGTTATTCAGGGAAGGTCTCTGGGACCAACTTTATTTTCATGCTATATAAGCAGTTTAGAAAAAGTGTTATTGACGGGAAAATTGTTTATGTTAGCTGATGACTTGGCAGTAGTGTACGCAGAAAATTCTTGTAAATCACTGGAAAGCACGATACACAAAGACATGAAATTAATAAGTAGTTGTACAATCAAACATAAATTAACAATAAACACGGAAAAAACAAAATATATATATAAAGATTTAATTAGTAGACTATATTATAGATTAAGTTAGTTTTAGTACTTTGCACTGAATTCAAATTAGTAGTAGTACATTATTTGTGAAAAAAACAAAGTATTCTGTGCACGAGCAATTGGGCTCTTTTGAGATAAATAAATAAAAATAAATAAAAATATTTCTATAACTATTTATATATAAATATTTATGTTCAGCCGATGGAAACAGATTAATTTAATTTGTTCAAGTGCTAATTTTCGATAGATAACAGAGTCCATTATTTAAAATTATATTTTCAGCACTGCTTTGTGTAAGCTAAGCCCAACAGCTTATGCAAGAGTCGTAAAAATTTATATTATATTTACTTACAACAAAATTGTATAAAATTATTTATTTTTATTTCAAACTCTAATTGAATTTTAGTTATTTTTGTAAATAATATGTATTTTTATATTATAGGTATTATATAATATTTTTGTGAATAATATTTTTATAATTACTTCTTTTTAAAAAAAATTTTTTTTTTTTTTTGTATACATTTTGGATATTTTACATTTTTTTATTGAAATAACGAAAAACAAAATAATAATGGGTTTTTATATCAGGTCTACACAGGTTTTTATTTTCAGAAAATTGTAAATTCGGGGAGTTACATTTTAAAATATTTATTATTTATTTTAAAGTAAGAAACAAAATTTGACATCTACAGAAAGCCATAAATTATAACCCCATCTACAGAATATACAGATCAAATGACATCTACAGAACACATAAATGATAACACCAAGTTTTTCAAATCATAAAATCCAATAAAATATTACCGCGCTTCATTATATGAGCTAGTGACAGTCGTTATGGAAGAGAAAAATATCAATGAAGAAAGTCGACACAAATGCACAAAATTGGTACTCGAATAACAGCTATAAAAAGTATTAACAAAAAAAAAAAATAAATATCAGAATGAATAATCTGACTACATTTTTAATCTAACTACATTTTTGTCTTCTCTACATGGATGAGAAGAATAAATGTATTTGAATCACATAGGTATGATGATGAAATAACGAAGTCAATGGAGGAAAAATTAAAAAAAATAATAAGTACTTGTAGTTGATATGACAAGAAAACAATACATAGAAGCTACGAACAGCTGGAATAAAAAATGAAACACAGAGAAAAGGCATCAATCTACAAGACTTTTTGCAATAAATTTGAGAAGATATACTTCGAATATACAACGAGATTAGCAACAGTATTATTTCAAGAACATTTAAGCGAAAGAACAGTGTTGGTAAGAAGACAGGAGAAATGTACAATTTTGAATCAACAATAGCAGAACACATCACTATTTAGGACCATGATATCAAAACAATCAACGATACCAGAAAACTAGACGCTTGCGAATGTCTCGACATCAGGAAACAATAGCCAAGTACCCTTCTAAATTAATAGTGACCACGGAAATCAGCACATTTGGCTATTTAAATTAAAAATATTAATCTTTTTCTTTACCAGGTAGAAATTAAGTAAATTAAGTTTTTCTAATTTCATTCCTCTAAGGTTTTATAATATAAATTAATTATATAGTTCTAAATGAAGCAGATACACTGAAGAAGTTAACATACTATTGCCGAAATGTCTGTATTCACAAAAAATGTTTATTGGTCTCTTTTACAAATACCGATTTACTCTTTTTTTTTTTTTTTTTTTTTTTTTTAATAACTTTTTTTTTTTATTTTATTTCGTTTTATTGTATTACAATTAGCAAAAAAGTTTTACAAAACTAATATTGATTCTTAACTACTTAACTAAATATCTTAAAACTATATTTTATTTATTTAGTTTTGGTCGGATGAAATTAATATTACTACTCTGTTATGATATTTTGAGTTGAACATTCATTTTATTTTTTATTCGCTAAATTTTGGAAAAATATAACAAAACCAAAATGTATTTATTGTTATTTTTTTTTTAAAAAAAACTTATACTATTTAAAATCTAATTTACACCTACTCTAATCCTAAATTAATTAACTCTAATCTAAGCTTAACTAACTTAATCTAAATCTAAACCTAATCTAACTTAATCTAGAGTTACTAACCGTATCTGGTTTTAATTACATTACGAATTATTTAGCCAGCAATAATTATTTCTTAATCGTTTATCCTTTTCAGGAATAAGCATATCATACTTAAGCAAAGTAGCCTCAATACTGTTAGGGTTATATTCTATACACTTGCATGTAGCCCTTCTATTATAGTGATATAATAGAGGGACATGACCGTGATTTTGAATAAACCCTTTGGAATCTAGGTAGATAAAATGTTCTGGAGCAATAAATCCCCGATTTTAAACTGTTTTTAATATACTCTTCATTATGGTAATATATTTTGGATATTAAACCATTTTCATTTGTGTTTAGAGATCTTTCAAAATGATTGCGAATAATTTTTATTAAAAAATTATCGAATCTTATTATATTTGCTTTGCGGTACAAGCATTTATTGGAATAAAAATGCTTGTAATCCGTTTCTGCTTTCCTATGTAGGTTTACGCAGGCTCTTATACATTTACATTCAAATTTCCTAATTTTCTCCATTTGGCTTGCACTAATGTTGAACCAAATAGGTCCCGCATATGAAATTGTTGGTCTGCTTAAGCACTGGTAGGCTAAAATTTTTACTCTTTCATTAAGCGTTTTGTTGTAAAACAATTTGTGACATGCCACGAAAGCTTTTGTTCCTTTTTCTAATGTTTTTTGGACATGGGAGGTAAAATTAAGATTTTGGTGCAAATATACACCCAAATATTTAACTACCTTACTTTTATAAATTTTTATATGAGATGAAGATTTAATTTCGAATTCCTTCCAATGCCTTTTTATGTTATTGTTAACTTTATCTACAGTATCACGGAATAGTATCGTTTCGCATTTATCTATGTTAATTTTTAGTAACCAGACCTTACAGAAATCTGCGATAAGGTTAAATTGTTTTTGAACATTCTTTTGTACCTCTTTTATGTTGTTTGCGGCTGAATATACTATAAGATCGTCAGCAAAAGCAATTGCATAGTTATCGCCCTTGATGCTATTTAGCATATTTAAGAGATCCATTGTATAAAGGGAAAATAGTATTGGAGAATTTACTGTTCCTTGTTGCAAACCACTATTAATTTTGAATATTTTCTCGGTATTTGATTCGTTAGAAATTAAAAATTTATTTTCTGTAATCATGTCTAATATTAACCTGATTAATATAATGGGGAATTTTAATTCTATTAATTTATAGATCAGGCCATCTACCCAAACACTATTGAAAGCTTTTTCAAGGTCGATAAGACAAGCCCCAACACAATCTTTTTTATTTATGTACCAACAAACATCCGAAGTTAGTTTGTTGATAGCATGAACTGTACTATGCTTATACCTGAAGCCAAATTGGTTTTCAGGTAGTAATTCTTTATCGTTCACAAATTGTATCACTTTATCGTTAATTATAGTTTCATACAGTTTGCTAATGTTTGGTAGCAAACTTATGGGTCTATAACTGTTGGGCTTAGTAGGATCTTTGCCCGGTTTTTTTAGCATTATTACTTTTGCCACTTTCCATGCTTTCGGAAAGTAGCAGCTATTTAATGCGTTGTTGAATAGAATAACATACTTCTCTATCATCTTTGTGCTCAGATTTTTTTAGCACTATGTTTGGGATGCCATCGATACCTGCAGATGTTTTATTATTCAGTTTTTTAAATCTGGTATATAGGTCATTATAGTTCGTAAAAAATAAATTTCTGCTTAGACAGTTCGCGGAAGTATTTGATAAAGTGAATCTAGTCAAGGTTTCATTATTTTGTTTTTTCTGTATGTTCATGTTCTTAAAACTTTGAACTTTATTCACCACCCTTTGGTGAAAGTTATTGTTGCTTGGTAATAGTATTTCGTGACTGTTCTCTAAGTGTGTTCCTAGAACCTCAGTTATTTGTTTGTTATCCTTAATTATAAATTGATTCAAACTGCTTGTCTGTAGTTTGGTGATATCAATGTTGTTATTAATTAGTATGTTAACATCTCGTGTGTCTATATTTAGTTGTTTAATAACTCCAGAATACTTTTTTCTAAATAATTTATTTATTTCTGGGAACATGTTCCGACTATCTTTTTGAGAAATATTTTTTATTCTATTTTTCCAGTAATTGTTGATTTCGAAGTTGAGTTGTTGTCTTATTAATGAATTAATATTGTTCAGAAGGCTTCTAAGTGTACCTATTGCTTGTAAAGAGAAGTCCAAATGTCTTTTATATATTATATGAATATCGTTCAGTAGTTTACTTTTGTGTTTTAGTAAATGTTTAAGCCTGCGTGAGTAGAATTTATTTAAATAATTTTTTTTTTTTGCTGAAGGTATAGCTTCATTCATTGTGTCTTTAATGACTTTATTTAATCTGTGCAAGTGTATGTCGATTTTGTCGATAGTGATGTTTTCGTGTTCTAGTATTTGGTCGTCGCAGGATGAATATTCCTTAACCAGATTGTTATCCAACTTTCTTTTGAATTTACTCCAATTAGTTTTATGGAATAAATATTTTTCATTGGATAGTCATTCACTGTTTGTTAACTCATTTACAATACTTAAGTTAAAGGTACCGCATATAGCATTGTGATCACTGTTGTATGCTAATGTTGTCAGTTTATTGTTTGCTGTTTCAATTCGTACATCCATTAAAACTAGATCTAGGTACGAATTAGTTCTAGGGAATGTAGGGGTATCTGGCACTAATAGCCTGTTTTTATATTGTATTTTGTTGGTACTTAACCACTTATACCGATTTACTCTAGGTTCCCCTGATTTAGTAAAATTTGTTTTCAGTTTGGTTTGTTTTTTAAATTTTATTTCATCCGACTATTGATCATAAGAACGTGGCTCGAACTTCACTTGATTTTTTATTATTTTTAAGAAATATTTTCAATAATGTTTTACAAATTTTTATTTTATATTATGTTTATTCATACCTGTTTTTAAATTTTATGAGTCGCCTCTGGTGTATACATACAGATTTTATGATATAGTTAACTATGTTTATTATCAAATAAATTGGTATAAATATAATACCAAGGATAATATAAATACATATATAAATTATGCCTAAAACTACGAAGTTCTGTAATTACAAACACAATTAACTCAACCTATAAAAAATGAATTACAAAAGGTTTAGAAAAACTATTTACATTGCAAAACTACTTGCTTAATAACTTTAAAATGTCTTAGAACCAAAATTCAGATATAAAAGTAATCAACACATATCAAATTTATACTAAAGGCAAAAATTAATCCAGTTATTGTGAAATGACGAACCTGAGTTCCGCAAAACGAATTTGTAAAGTAGGCATATGCACTTGGGTCGACTTTTGTGAAAAAATCACATCCACATTAAAAGAAAATAACTGGGCTTGAAGTTAATTAAATTTTTTTGGCTGATTAGATATATTTCTAATATATGATAATTCTACCGTGAAACCAATTCTACTACCAAATCATTAAAACGATTTCAGTCTGAAACAGACCCACTACGGTTAATTCATAACGATATTTTATATCGAGCGTCGAATTAAAAACTTCAAACTGTAAATTCCAAACTAGATTAGCATCTCCACCAGATATTTCAGTTGTTAATGGCAAATGGTATTAATCGACTCAAATTTCACAATATTCTGCAGCTATACCCAAGCAGATATTAACACCAAAATGAAAAACACCAGCAATACAATGATGTATAATTAGATCGTCACAGATGACAACTGTGTTTTTAGACTCATAGTATTATATAGGGACATAGACACAGTCTGTATAATAGTGATTCTCCAATCAACTTTCGTAATATATTCGTTGTAGGTAATCAAAGCTACTATACTTACGCCATGGCATTGTTAAAATTAAATCTTAAATTTTCCACAATACTGATTATAAATTGGTATCTAAATAATTATAATTACCTTAATTTAAATATAAAAACAACTATATATATAGCTATCTATATATCTTTCTATCTGAGATAATATTCTAAAAATAAAGCAAAAAAAAAAAAAAAATTGACAATTCAATTTTTGTACACATCTGTATTAATAATTAATTTTTTTTTATTTTTTTTCTTATTTTTTTTTCTTATTTTTTGTAACGATTGAACTAGACAAAAGAATAATTCAAAAAGGATGAAAAAAATAGAAAATTATTTAATTCAGGATAAAGAAAATTTAATTATTTCATGAATATTTCATATCGCCCGCCCTCAGTTCTCACCCAATATTATGTTCCTTTTATTAAAATTTCAATCCTTCTCAATTTTTTAATTATCTAAAAAAACCTTTAAGATTTCAGTTTGAAGTGGGATAACGTATATATTGTATAGATAGTATATATTTTTTTATTATAGATTATCATATTTATATATTTATAGTTATGTTATATACCTAGAACTATTTAATTAACTAATTTTAATTAAAATATTTGGTATATATAAGATTTTTCAAAATATCATGTCTAAAGTTACAAAGATTTGAATAAAAAAAAAAACTTAGATGGCTTTGAAATCGACTCAAACATCTTAATTCCATATTTTTTTGTATAGTGTTGTGGCATGATTCTCTATTGAAGAATGTTCAATTGAAAAATTGAAACTAAGCAAAATCTACCATAATGTGGGTGTACTCACGAGTTGGGGTATCGTTACACTATTGTCAATTTTCATCGTATTGTAAATTTAAATAATGTGAAAGCATCTTCTGCATTGTCACAGACTAAATAACTATGGCTATTTTGTTATTTAGTATGTGTCCAATTGTCCCAGTGAGCAATTTTCATTGACGGAACGTTTACCATAAAGTTATAATGTAAAGGTAAAACTACAATGGTAATTTGGTAAGCATACAGCAAATATTTGGTATGCATTTGGGGAACGATTGTGTTGTATACGGAACATTTACGGTAATGAATTATTCTAAACGATATGTACTTTACAGAACATTTTCAAATCATTTACATAAGAAATACCATCTCTTGTTGTGCACAGAAAAAACGATCAGTAAAAATACATTGTAGCTATAAGTTTACAAAGATTTAAACATTTTGTATCTGTAAACATATATTTACTTAGTAAACAATCTGTAAAGTTACATTTTAGCTATAAGTTTACATAAACATAAGCATTTTATATCTGTAAGTGTATACAGTTACAACGTATACATACAGTAACATTACTATCGTAATCATGCGTTCACGTTTACAATTTATCTTCACTGTATACATCCTGTAACATCAGTTTAAGGATATATTCATTTACAATGTTTTGTCAACAGTAAACGATTTGTTAATGTACAAGAAAAATTTATGACTATGAGTGACACAAAATGACACAAAATGTTTTTTGGGGTATTATACTATTGTATATGTGTACTGTAATAAATGGCAGATTACAAAGTAAAGTTGTTATATTTAATTTTTATAATTTTTATTTTTAATTTATTAACCAAAACTTAGATCAGAACAACCTTTATACTTTCGTACCGTTGGTTTAATTGTTAAGTAAATAAGCTAAAACAATTCAATAAAATGAAAAAAACAGAGTGTTAAGCAATGAATTAACACCTTATTTAAGCAATAAAAATTTTGATGAAATCGAAATATATGACATTATATTTCAAAATTAACAACTTAGAAGACTTAGATTACGCAGATGATGTATGCCTCATATCAAGGAATCAAAGGGACCTACAGAACAAAGTCAACAGATTACAGGAAGAAGCAAAGAAATCGGGACTAGAATTAAATATCGAGAAAACGAAGGCAATGAGGACAAACAACAGTGTTAGTGAGCCAATAACAGTGAGTGGACAACAGATAGAATACGTAGAAGAATTCAACTACCTGGGGAGCATCATAACATCAAGAGGAGGTACAACAGAAGATGTCAACAGCCGTATAAATAAGGCAAGAAGAACATTTGGGAGCCTAATGAAGATATGGCGGAGCAACCAAATATCGAGAACATCAAAGCTAACAATATTCAGAGCATGTGTTAAGTCAACATTAATATATGGCAGTGAAACATGGCTCACTTCGGTCAGAATCAAACAGAAGCTACAAGTATTCATCAACAAGTGCTTGAGAATTATATGCAGAATATTCTGGCCGGCAAGAATTAGCAGCGAGGATTTATGGATGATAACTGGAGAAGAACCTATCAACAGACAGATAAATAGGAAAAAAATGGAAATGGATAGGACATACACTAAGGAAATCAGAAAGTGATATAGCAAGAAGAGTTCTAGAGTGGAATCCACAAGGACAAAGGAGACCCGGCAGACCATACAACACATGGAAACGCACAATCGATCAAGAATTAACAATCAACAATTATACCTGGGACGATATTAAGGAAGTAGTACTCAACAGAGAGGAATGGAGGTTCACTATCGAAGCCCTATGCTACCACGCGGAGTAATAGGAGAAAAAAAAAAAAATATTTCAAAATTAGATAAATTTCATTTCTCCGAAGTACGAAAACATTTTGACACAATTTCAGACAAATAGATTTCGCCAAATGTTGACTGTTGACAGCATATAGACCACAGTTTGAATTCTGGCTAATAAAAAACGACGAAATCATCAATAAGACTAACTCATGCAAGCAAAACCCAGTAGAATTTCAATTAGCATAATGTGTGGGTTTCCTACGAACGATGTATATACACCGACAGTTTCAGATAGACGGAGATTCATTTATTTTTTATAATTACTTCGTTTTAATATTAAGTACTATATTATGTGCTCTCACTTATCGTTTTATTATTAATTACTTATTTCTAATACCACCTAGTGTAATTATTATTAATACCACTATAAGTGTAAATATTAAGCTTATTAGGAAAAAATGCTTCTATCGTAAAAATAGCGCTTTAATAATAAACTATTAATAAACTATTTTTGGTATTGGTGTAGAGTGGTACTATAAAAAAATATCACAAATACAATATTTCAGGCATTTATCAAATTTATTGTTTTTTTAATTTTATATCAATTTTTATTTTCAATACTAAATATCAGTTTTAAGCTTCAAAACTTTAATCTTGTGCACAAATAAGAAAAAAATTTCATCAACTTTCGTATCTCTAAATAAAGCTGGTGATGTTTGAAAAATCAGAATTTTGGAAAATGATAAAGTACATGTTCATTTTTTTAACAGAAAATTAGAACATTTTAAAAGTATTGGATACTAGAACTAAAAATTGACATATTGCAATTTTTTATTAGTTTTTGGAAATGAAATCAGAGTCGTTCCAAGAGCACCACACATACAAAATCAAACGTATATGATCTCTTTTATAGACACTAGACTCTGCTATATAAATAGAAAACAAAAACTAACAAAATTTAATGTACGAACACTAATACCACAGACTGTACTTTATATACACACATGCATACGTATTGAAGCTACCAGATTCTGTCACTTGATATGTAACTTTTGTCTATGTAACAAATAATGGTACACTGATAAAATTTCATAACTCTAACCTTAAATCTAAACAACAAACAAAAAAACTTCAATTTTTATAAGTATAGGTAAAATATGTCAATTAATTCGACAGTCTAATGAAAACTGACATTAAACAATGCGTGTTAATTGAAAACAAATCTATACTTTTTTTTATAATTATAATTGATTTGATTCTGAATTTTGGCTATTAAATCGATATAGATATACAACTTTTTTATGAAATCAAGTTATTTAAAAACAAAAATCATTAAATTTTAGAACAAATTAAAACACCCTATAGATTTTACAATGTAAAAAATATTAAATTACAAAATGATAGTGATACAATTTTGTAATCAAATTTCATATTTTTAATTTTTGTAAAATAATTTTTTACAGAATTTCCTAAATTCAAAATTTTAATTTAAAAAATTTTTAATTTAAATAAAAATATCTACATATGTATATATATGTATGTACGTATACTAATATAAATTTTGATATCATTATATTAAATTATTTGTGCATTAAAATGCTCACCACTGTAAAATTATAATTTAAAATAATTAAAAATACCATAATTTAAAATATTCAATTAATTTTTTTCTTTTAATAATCAAATTGTCAATGTACAAAAATTAATTTTTGTTGTTTTCCATTTTAATTATTTGAATTTGTGTAAATTATTTACGCTTGAATTAATTTGAAATATCTAATATTGACTTGCAATATAATAACTAACTAGGATTTTATATTTAGAAATTTCACAATAATTACAACATAATAACTGGTTGTTGTTCATTATTTATCAAAAATCGAAAATTATTAAAACATTTTGTATTTATTATTACAATATAGAAACGTCAAAATAACAGAATAAAATATACGTAGTAGAGAGCAGAGAGAATGAAAGAGAAAAATAGATAGGATATTTGAATGAAAATGAGTAATAATCAAAATCAAATTATCATCATTATATTCGAATAAATTATTTCTGAATTATAAAATCGATTATTATTGTACGATATAGAAAATCAACAAATTTTTAAAGCTAAATTTTAGGGCGGAGTTTATGAAAATAAATAACTTCTTAGACCAAAATTAATCATATTGTGTAGCTATATGTAAATTTTTTAAATTGGACGTATCTATTTTTAATATGTTTTCTTTTAATTTACTAATTAAACAGCGATCTATAATATATAATTACATAACAAAAAATATTAGTAATTAATTGAACAATTATGGAAAATTTGGTTTTAATTATTAATTCGAGAAATTTGTTAAAAATAGTTTTTACCATAGTGGTTGTAATTAAAAGTAAAAAAATACTGTAAAAAATTGTTGAGTTTACATAGAGAGTAAAATTCACTTTGAAATCGTCGCAAACTATATATTTTATGTGTATATATTTTATTAAATACTATGCAAGTTGAAAGACGTTGAACACAAAATGTTCAGAAATTACTTCAATAAAATTTGATTTATTGACCGAATAAAAATAAAATTGTTTTATCAAAAATATTCTAATATATTTTTTTCACTACGATAGCAAAATCAACAATATACGAAAATAAATCAACATTACCACAACTTGTTCTACAATATTGTAAGCACTTTTTTGGATTTTTAAAACAACCACGTGTTTGTTTCGTGCTTGTTTATAAAACACGGGTTGCTATTCCTATAACCGGGATGTATGTAGTTGTTGTCCATGAGAGAAACAATTTTCTTTCAGTTGCAGACCAAAAAGTATTAGAATTTATCTCTGCGCTTTGTTAATGGACATGGCAAAACATAATCTCACCGGAAATATTAAGCATTTAACCTGGAATGGTATTTTTAATGATATTACCAACATTTTAGGAATAAAAATATTTTCGCCTTTTCCACAATCAGTTTAAATTTATATGCTTCAATGAAATGAGAATGCAAAATTACAAAATGTACTATAGTTTGGCTGCTTCAAATCTCGTTCAAGCACTATTGGGGATGATAATTAAAATTCCAATTGGTAATGAGGAATCCAACCCCTTCAAATCCAACCAATAAAGAAACTCGGTTGGGTAGTTCATTTTCATTTATAACTGTATCTATCGATTTGTAAATACTTGGACAGGTTAGAATACTCTGCAGTAGTTTCTGATTAATAAAACAAACTATAACAATTTTTAGAGCTAATGCATATAGACATTTCAAATTAAAAAATATTCTATTTTGGTTGTTGATGATTAGTAAAATCAAAAGTCGATATTCCAGTAATTTTCCCAGTTGCACTTCTATGAAAATCTACATTTTGCCTTTTGCTATGCTATGCTATGTGACATTTTTATACTGATTACCAAAATTCGAAAATACTTTTTTAGTCAACTCTTCAATACTTTGTATTGTGTATTGTTGTATGGTGTATGCTAGTATGGTTGTATGGTGGTGCCGGTGTGATATGGTTGTATTAATCGTTGCTATTTCTTGATTAATATTTATTTATAAGAAAATCAACAATGATAGTAGCATATGCAAAAAAAAACATTTATATAATGGTGTAAACAGAAGCTGGAACATAAGAAATAATCACTAACAAAGCGTAGCAGTTAAAAAATAGAAACTAATACTTACTAGGTAAGTGAAATTTTAGTTATTCCAATTGCAAATTCTGTAAAGACATTTCACAATGAGTTGTACCTATTTGATGGTACAATTGTATTAATTTGTTGTTCTTTTTAATTTTTTATTTGATTATTTGTTTAACCTATAAATACTAGAGCCAGCCGAAATATTGTTGAATCTGCCAATGACATCTTCCCAATCTCAAATCGCGGCCCTTTATAATAAATTATATTTCACAGTTGACATTTTTTATGTTGTTAAGAGTGGTATTTAATTTATCTCAAAGTTTTGATTGAAACGGGGATGTAAAATAAAATTCTGAATACCAAATATAGAATTGGCTAATAAAAGATGAGTGGAAATGCCACGAAATACTTGGAATACTCCATAGTCCAAAATATGTTTTTAATACTAGAAATTATCAACCAGATGACATAAACGTGAAGCTAAGAAAAATTTTCAATGAAAAATCCCTGCCCTGAACGAGCACTACACTTCGAAATACTTCAACTTCGGCAAAGATTGATTAGTGTAACGCATTTGTATGTAAATTAATTTTAAATTATTTTGAGTGTTAATACCCACTTAATGTGTGTACAAAGAGTAAAAAACACTCTTTACGATTTGGCTTGAGTCTTATAAACTGTTACAGTCTTATTTTTCATTTGAATGGATATTGATGAAATGGCTTTGATGAAAAATCAATTCTAATCTTATATTCAACGTTAATTTTTTTCTAATTTTTCCATTTTGCACACATTATTCACTATAAATACTGAATAAAATAGGAGACCAACCATTTTTGAATGATGAAATATCACAAATTAAAAATGACTTTTAATTTTCAAATTCTCTACAGCTTTTAATTATTGTTTAGTTGTGGTAATTAAAAATTTAATTTATTTTAATAATGGATTTCAGGTACTAACAAGGTTGTTGGTAAAAACTAGGTCAATTTTAACACATGCGTCCGATTATTTTATTTATCTAAGAGTTGAACTTCTGAAACAGTTTCAAAAAAATTTATAAGATTTTAATTTGTTCTAAGCCTTTTCTACTCTAGTTTTATCTCTATTCGCATTAAAAAATTTCCCTTGACTCCAAAATGCACACTGACGAAATAATCCTTTAACTTTTCAGTGTGAACTTTTCTCCGAAATCGTATTTATATTCTATAAAATAAATACAAAAAAAAATATATATATATATTCATTTTTTTTTTATAAACAAAACAAAACAATGTTTCTATCTCACATCGAGTTAATCCCATAATGTTTCTATAATACAATTCCATCATTTTACTTTATGCTATATTTTTCATACCTTTCTATGTTATTTGTTGAGTTATTATGGCAGAATAAAAAATAAACAAACTTAAAATAAAGAAAATAAAAACAAAAATATTAAAACTCAGTTACAAAGAAAGATATACAACAAAAAAAACCAAAACAATAATAATAAAAACAAAAAATAAATAAAGAGTCCTTTTTAAAATATAAGTAGAAATACACACACTTTGACAATATGTAATATTAAATTACAAAAAACCATATTTGTGTCAAAAAAAAAAAACAATTTTTCATATGATTATTTTTTATGCTTCATCAAAAAATCACCAACAGTTTATTTGAGCTGGTCAATTATAGGGAATCCGAATTTGAAATAGCAATCCTACAAAACCTCAAATCACATAAAAATTACAATTTTTTATCAATTTGTTTTATTAACAGTAACCCCTACCGTCACAGACCTTGTTAGTTTTATATCAATCATTAAAAGTCAAATATTAGATTAATCTCTTACACCTAGGTTTTGGTTGAAAGCAGATATGCAAAAAAACCGTTATAATGATTGCTCCTGACAGAAACTCACAAAATAGTCAAACGAGATCAAAGCAATAGCATTAAACTGCATTTACTGGATATGCGCAATTGATTGTTTATGTCTACCTGCGGAGTGATAAGGTCGTATATGCTCCAACCTGTAGCTTGTTTCAATAATATTAGTCAATTTATTTTTTCTTTAACTCTTATTATGGCAGTGCAATTTTTCAAGATGAAAAACCGAATGCTTCAAAACTGTTTTTATCGACTTTGTGGAAAAAGCTGCTGCTATAAGCTGCATTAAGGTTTCTAAAACACTAAAATAATGAACGGATGAATACGTATGTTTATAAGAATGAAATTGAAATAAAATAAACGTAATTCAAAGGCTTTCAACTGAAACTGAATTTATATGAAACAAATTATGAATCGATAGTGTGAAAATCTGAAAAAACTATTAAACGTACCACAATAAAATTCGCATATAATATCATTGTATAGCTTGAAACGGTAGAACATTATGAAACTGCCGGCTCTGAGAACATATCAGAACATTAACACTTCTTTAGAAAATTTAAAAGCCACAATAATAAAACCAAAGAATAATAAAGCTTCAAGATAAAATCAAATAACAACTGAAATATTAAAATATATGTGTATAGATATTCTGAATGAAACTATTCTATTATAAATGCGAAATACTCTACAGTAGATTATAGTTTTTCACATTTAAATTAGTATATATACAATAAAAAATTATAAAAAGAAAAGCTATTGTATGGGATTGTGTATTCCAATGTCTGTCTAAAAGCAGTTAGGGTGTTCATTCCATAGACTTGGAATTATATAAAAAAAAACCAGTCTTTGACCAAAACTAGTAATTGTTATGTTGTTGACAGCTACTGTTAAACAACAATCTTGGAAAACTTAAAAAAGCTTTCTACAATGGCTAAAATAACATCGGGACAACTCCAAAACAAATTGTATTGTTAAAACGAACCCTAGTTCAATTTACGGCTACGTGAAACGCTATTGATTTTACTTCTTAATCTAATCATCGAAAAAGCAAATTTGGTAAATTGGAAATATACGGAAACATATATTCACCAAATCCTCCCAAACAGTACCTTATGCACACGATATCGTCAAGTCAAGAAACTATAGAATAATATTAAAAACTTTTGTATTATTTGAAACAGAAACTGTCAAAGTGGTTTGCAAAGCAAACGAAAACAAAAATTTCTAAAAATAAGCAGAGTAAAGAAAAGAATATAAAAGATGAAATATCAAAATAGAACATTGAAGATATTACTGAATTCAACTGCCTTGAAAGAGTAATACGAAGCGACAACAGTATACATTTTTGTGCATAAATCATAGGCTATAGGCAGGCAAATAAGAAACTACTGCAATATATAATACAAAAAAAACTGGCACGACAGGTAATAATGATAATAATATATGGTGGTAAGGCTTGATCGTTGATTATGAATGATAAGACTGTAATCCATATATTTGAGAGACGAATGCTTGATAAATTTTGAGCATTAAAGAAGAAGTAAGAACCAAATAATCAATAATGAAGAAAAATTTAGCTTCATAAAAATGCAAGGACAAATATGGGTAGAACATGCTATTGGGATTTAAGCAAAGGATCAAAAAACACATATTTTATAGCCGCATATACCTAAATCGTACAAGAAAAAGACCAATAGCTAGGATGTTGGAAAATATAGAAAATTATGCGGTTATGTTCAATTATAGATATTGTTGTCAACGAACGGACTAAATGGAGCAATATTGTGCCAAAACTAAACCCGAGGTTTACTTGCCACATAACAATCAGTGCATTCAAAATTAGCCAAAATATTTATTCATTTATTCATTTACAATCTACTGGGATCAAGCCCTTATAGATTTTGCTTACCAGTAACTAAGTTTCTTACATAATAAATTATTAAAGGAAAAAAATTTAAAGATTTATGGCAAAAAATTGACTATTTGCAGCACATTTCAGTCATCTCTCAATGAAATTACTTTCAATATTGCTTCAAATTTTAAATATCAGATTAAATTTCTAAAAATCATCTTACCATTTTCGTAGAAAATCCCAAAAATTTGTACTGATGGTAGTAGAGTCAAACTATGATAAATGATTGTACTTCATTATTCGAAGTTAAAAAATTAATGTGTTTAAAATTAAAAATAAATATTTAACACCAACCCCGTGTTTTTGATTGTTAATTTATAAACAAGAAAATTACATTAAGATTTGTGTGATTTTGCTTTGGCAATTTTAGAGAGCTAAAATCGTGATCTGAATTTCATTAAAAGTATTTTGACAAATCATAAAGATTGTAGAATGTCTGAGCAAGTCATAAACAAGCAAAGTTAGTTTACAAACCAAAAATTTGTTCTAACCGTTTTTCGATTTCTGTTGAGTCTTATAAAGAATGGGACTGACTCATTTGAATAGGAATAATTCATTTTGATAGAGAGAATATTTAATTAAAGTTTTTTTTTTTAAAAATCAGCTCACCATATCTTCAACATTTGAATTTTTTATTTTTTACAAAATATACGAAATTTTATTTTCCCCTTTTCAATGGCAGCAATACTTTGTGGAGGTTAGTTTTTCCCAAAAAAATAAATTAAATGTTATATTTTGTTTAGAAACGCAAATCAACAAAAACTATTAAAAAAAAAATATATATTTGTATTAAATGAAAAAAATATACTGGTGTTCACAGAACTAAAACATAACACAGCTGGCAAATTCAAATTTTGAATGAATAATGAAATGAATAAAGAACAAAAACAAGACTTTAAATATCTCTAAACCGATATTCTATTGTTAAGAAGATTTCTTTCTTACTTTTTTATGTAGATCATACTTTTTATACTTTGTAGGCACGAGCAAATGCTCGTGGGAAATTAAATCATTTAAGCGGTTTCCTTATGAAACACGAAGGGTAAAGTGCACTCATCATTACACCGTAGAAATCCCTATAGATGGCAGAAGAAAGCTATGGGAATTCGTTTATAATCAGAACGTCCCGAATGCAAAACCAAACTCCATCTAATGTGTTCCCAAAACATGATAATTTCTATATTCATGACCTACATAAATTCAACATGAACACTAACACCTTCCTCGTAATTGTTTTCCCTCTATTTACTCTCCTAACTTTTCTTTCCATCCCTAGCCAGACGTACCAATCGGTATAAAAGATCTCCACCTAGTGTTTTGGCTATGTATAAGATCAAACGATAGAAGCCATCACACAGCAAGAAAAAAATTCTAAAATCCCATCATTATAATCATTGGCCGTTTGTACCTCACGTACTTCTCGGCTCAAAAATCGCATCATTCAGTCGTCAGATTCTATAGCAGAAACTTGTATACTCTGTTTATAGTATTATCACTTCACTCTTCAATTTTCCAACTTGTAAAACCTATACCAAAGAATATATAAATAGTAAGAAGTTTCATCTCATACAAAATTTTTGAAAAAAATTGTTTTTACTGTGGGTTTGCATATTAGTACCCACAAATAGAACTGATTTAAAATTTCAGTATATAATTCCAAACACATCAATACTGAAAACATAAAAACTGTGTCTGAAACGACGTTTTAATAATGTTGAATGCCATTTTCATGTACAACACCATATTGAGGAACGAATTTAATAAATTTAATGAAATCTCAATACATAATATTCCCTAAATGTGCAATGAAGTCTCAATATACATTTCCCCAAATACAATATTTAATATAATAATCCTTAAGGTATTAGAAATGAAAAATCACTTTTATATTACATTGCAAAAAAACAGAATGATTTAGTGAACAGGTGTATGATTAATATTCGGATTCAAGGCTCAAACAAACTTCATTGTTATTCTCTTTTTACTTTTTTTTCCAAGAAATTATAATAAAAATTTGAAATTCAAAGTACATACCCACCTGTAAAAGCTTTTACACTTGAAAAATGGAAAATGATAGGTGTTTATATGAAATAACAGTATAATAATCGTGAAAAAACTTTTAAATCCTTTGTATATACTGACTGATGTTTCGAAAATAAAACAAAAACAAAAAACGCACATATTAAATTTTCCAAAGAAAATTTTAAAAAGTTTTAAAACAAACTGGAAAAATTTATTTAAATAAAATTTAATCTTGAATCGAATTAATAATATAATAATACATAAACATTTCTAATGGAGGTGTTTAAATTTTCGTTATATGAATTTTTTATTAACATTGACACACGAGCTGATGTACTATACACAAATATTAGACATGGAAATTATGTTAGTAAGAACCATAATCATGACTAATTATTATTATGTATTATCTTAAACTTAAAGTGACAACCATTCTACAAAGGAATATAATAAAAATGAGGGGGAGGGGGGGTTTGTTGTGGTTGTAAATATATATGTCGAATATATGTAGTTAATTTTATTTTAGAAATGGATGATATCAGATAAATTATATATGTTTTTGTTTCGCATATGTAACTAATTACTTATTCCCAGCTAAAAACGATGTAGGTTTACATTATTACAAATAGAAAATGTAACATCTGAGTTATAATTGAAGTGTAAATTTATCAGCGAAGTTCAAATATATGTCATTAATTTTTAGATTAACTATCAATTTAGATTAAAATATGATCCACGTTAAAGACAACATTTCAAACATAAATTCAAAATTGATGAATAAATACAAATATTCTATAAATTCATAAATCACAAATCTTTAGAGCTATAATTACAAATCTATTGACCTTGTCAATAAAAAAAAATATAATTAAATTTAAATTTTGCTTTAATAAGTTTTTAGTGTTATAAGTTAGTCTAGTTTATTGCTGTAAGTATAGTTTTTATGTTTTACAGCAAATGTGCACAATAAGGTTTTGTATATCCTTTTCCATGTAAATTTTGTTTTTTGTATTATAATTTAGAAATCAGTTAAAGGTTTTGAAATCAGATAGTAATTTATTTAAATACAATTTTATGAAAAGGTAAGTCTACCAAAGTTACTGACAAGACCAACATCTCAACTTTTTCTCCTAACCAATAAAAAACTTTACATTATTTGCAGACCAACATCAAACGTGTTAAGACATTTAATGCGGTGAGCAAATTTTGAAATTATTTGTGTTTAAAGTTTTGAAAACGTCTTTTATACAATTTATATTTTTAAATCAAATATACGTCCAAAGAAATCGTAGTGTGTATTAAGGTGTCTATTATGTATTTCGATAACGATTACGATTTGATCGAACGAAATGTCAAAAAGCAAAATTCCCATTATGTATTTCGATATCGTTCAGAGATTGTCGAAAGTTTATTGATGTAAAATTTTATCACGAAAGAGACATCGAGATTTTGTACAAATTATTTTAGTTTTGGATTGAATGGATAAAATAAAAGAGTGACACTTGGTGTTTTGTTTAATAAAAATAAATTTAAAAGTTTAAATGTTAGTAGGTATTTTACTTTATTCTTCATAATTATTTTTTATTGAAGTAAATTTTAATAGGAATGAAAAGCCAGTTAAAAATAAACTGCAATATGAAAGTTAATGTAAATAAATTATTTTAGTAGTTCTACTTTAATCATAAAAATAATGTTTGTCTGACTTTTTTCTTCTAGTGCGTAATGGAATTTGATCCATTTTGAACAAGTATAAACTGCAAATACATATAGAGCTTCCTTAAGACCAACAGAAAAAGTAAGCTGTACAAATCCGACATGAAAATCATTTCCTACGCTGCAAATTATTTCCTTGGTAAAAACTGCACAGAATCTTAATACACTGGCCAATTTAATTATATTTGAAATCAAAGTATTACTTATTATTGGCTATTTAAATTTTTACCCTAATTTTTCTAATAAATCACTAAACGTTGTTTAACAGGAAAATTTTATAAAAACTGTTAAAAAACTAAAATTTTATAATGTAAATAATTCAAAATCCAGTGGATTGGAATAATCCCGAATATATGTTCGCTTGTTTTTTTTATTCCGCAATTTGATAGCGTTTTTCAACACTATTTGAAAGATTTAACTCTATTGCAATCATTTTACTTATAAAACCTTACAATTTTATAATTTCTATTTTATTTAAACACTTCTAACTTATTTTCAACTTAAAAATTTCAAATACAACACTTGTTTGGTTTTTTTTTCGTATAATAACTTGAATTTGACAGTTTAAGAATCAAACATATGTCATTTTCATCGTAAATTTGAATTTAATAATGACAGCATTTCAAAACACTTTCGATCAAATTTTCATCGAAATACATAATGGCACTAACGATTACAATATCGAATAACTCTAACGATAACGATGAACGATTCGATTAAAATCGATCGAAATACATAATAGGCACCTAATGGTTTTTTCCATGCCATCTTCAATGTATCATGAAATTCATACAGATTTAAATCAAATAATCTAGCAGAAATTTTTTTTTTTATATAATTGCACAATAGAAGTGATCGATTAGTTAGACGAAAAATTTGTCTAGACAAAATATTCTTGTGGTCGACGAATTGAAAGTGTCCTTTGTCGATCTTTAAACTTTTGCTGTATGCTTGCAACGTAAATATCTTTATTTTGTTATAAATTTGTTTTATTGTGTTATACACAATTATACAAAGCGCATATCAAGATCAAATTGTATGAAGCAGTTAGCAAACGATTTAATCACTCACGACACATGAGATCAAGAATAACGGTTCAATGTATTCCCGAAGAAACCAAATTAGCCATTTTGTAGAATTGTGGATATGCCTGTGCTAAATATGTAGAATAAGGGTAGAATAATAAGTTAGAAAAACTTGGAACATGTTATGTATATGCTCGTGATAACAGAAGAAGAATAGCCTAGATGTATGCAATTCTGGTAAAAAGCCTGGGTGCCGTTATCAGTATTCTAATCCAATTTGAAAAAATTATGATAAATTTTAGATTTTCTATTTTGACACAATGAATTAAAATAATTTTTTTTTTATTTTTGTGATATTTTTGTGATTTTGTACCTTTAATTTTCAGAAAATTACTATAAAAGATTATTTTTATATTTATTTTTTATTTTTTTTGTTATTAAATATTGAAGTATTATTAATTGTAATTTTGTTATTGAATATTGTTAAGTTGATAAAAACGGCTAATGAACTTTGTAGAAAAAAATTGTATGCAAAAATAATTTGAATAGAGCTTACAATAATTAAATATAGACTAGTGGATCCCTTTGCAATTGCACAGAAGTAGTTTTTTCAAACACAATTTTATGTAAAAAGAAATATTTGTTTTCGTATAATTGTAGTTGTTTTCTGAATCGCTTGATTATTGAATATATATATATAATGAAATTAAAGTATAATACTTTTTAAAATTAACACTGATTTCAATACAACTTAACACAATCGATGTATTTTAATTCGTTTATAGTCAAAAACGTTTGTAGTCACAATTCTGTTATAGCAATAGGTCAACAGTGAATTATTTTATTAAAAAACTGATTTATATAAAGTTTTTTTCTGTTCTTTATTACAAATATGTATATTTTGTGATTACATACAGAATTGCTATTATATATGAATAAAATAAAGTTTAAAATTGTTATACGAAAGATTCCGCCCTATACCCCACGGATGGCGTTGCAGGACAATGATGATGATACGAAAGATATTTTATTGAATTTGATTTTGTTTATAAAGATGCAATTTTTTTTTTATTACGCCTATAGTCACAAAACGGTTATAGTCAGAAATATTACTGAAATTTAGCGAATGACTATAACCGTGTTTTACTGTATATATTTTTTTTAATGATAGCAGAAGCAAATGAACTCACATTTATTACATAATTTTTGAAGAGTATGATCTGATTTGATTTTTGTTTTTCGGTTTTGTTTTCAATTTTTGTTTTTGTACTTTTTTCTATAAGTTTGTGTGTTTATTTAAAAGACAGAAATTTTATGAAGCCTTTTTAAAAATTGTCCGTGATTGAAATTTAAAATTACATACACTTATTTTATATGTAGAAATTTGTTTTAGAGTATAGATGTCACTCAGCTTGAAAATAACCGTCACTATGCTTAAAGTGTTCAGCACCAAGAACTTGCTAAAATTTTAATATTTTTGTGGTGTAAATAATTTACTATTCAATTATTTTTTTTTTTTTTTTTTTTTTAATTTCAATATTTTTATTTTTATTTTTCCGTATTTTCTTAATCTATGATATAATATAATTGATATAGTAGGCATATACAAATAATAAAATTAATCTTATAGCTAAAAGTTATATTAATTCAAAATTATATCTGTACAATACAAATTCATTTAGTATTGATTAATAGAAAAAATAAAAAATAAAAATAGTTAGTCACCATTCTGTTGCATAAAGCAAGAATCGAATGCTTATTTCTTAAAAAAAAAAAATCAACAAATAACATTAGTGGGGAAAGTGCAAAAGAGAAATTAAAATTTAAATACAAAGAGAAAATAAAAAATAAAAAATACAATATTTAAAATAATTTTATGCAGTGCAATATTAAGTAAATAATTGGCTTAAGTAAAGTTGAAAAAAATTTTACTTAAGCTAATCATGAAAATAGACACCATATATAAATCGCAAGAACTTCAAAAATCTTACTCAGCTAAACAACTACTCTTAATAACTCCTCACTTCTATCAAAATTAATTTCCAAAAGCCAAGCTTTCAACAATTTGAAGAAATTCGATAAAATTCTAATTTGCCTGATGTGATCAGTAAGTTTATTAAAGATTCTAGGTGCTACAATATCATAGAAACGACCAAAATGACTTTTCCTACAACGTGGAACGTGAACCAAATTACGATAATTAACTCTCAAGTTATACCTATTACTATATCTAACATTTAAATAGCCAGACTTCATAAAAAACATCTTTAAAGTTTTATAGTGAAATAAATTTCTAATGGGAAGTATTTTTAATTTCAAAAATAAAGGAAAAGACGGACAAGTACGTCTTTTCCCGCAAATTATTCGAATAGCATGTTTTTGTGACACAAGTAATTGACTAATCTTAGTAAAGTATCCTCCTCCCCAACAAGTAATACCATACTGAATTCTTGAATGAAAAAGATGCGCTTTTGATAAACTGAGCACATAATTTTTTCCGAACCGTATAGATTTAGATGATAAAGTTGTCTAATAATATAACGGAGATAATTCTTCAAATAGAAAGCGTGATCATTCCAATCCAATCTGTAGTCAACCCATAAGCCAAGATATTTGAACGATTTTACAAATTCAACTAAAAAGCAATTATTATCACATTGGATATTACCACCAAAACAGTTATTAGTGCAGTCTATTGGAAATTTGGCGCAATTGGGAGCATGATAATAAATATCAAAGTTATCACAAGAAGGATTATAGATACCAAAATTCATATGCTTAGTTTTGCATCTTATTACTAATTTATGTTTATTAAACCAGTGCCTAATTAAATCCAGATCAAAGTTCATGCATGCAGCTATTTCAAAATTGTTCTTACAAGTATATGTAAACGCAGTGTCATCTGCAAATGCGGTTGCAATCCATCCCTCTAAAATGTTGCAAAAAAAGCGAGTTAATATAAATTAGGAACAAGATAGATCCAAGTACAGAGCCCTGAGGAACACCACAGGATAGATTAAGTATGGCACTATAAATATTCCCAATTCTGACTTTCTGTCTTCTACCAGCCAAATATGACCTAAGCCATTTATAAATAAAACCTCTAAAACCAGCATTATATAGTTTATTTAATAAAATATGATGATCCACAAGGTCAAAAGCCTTAGTTATATCAACAAATAATGCTGAGGATACTTTACCCTCATTTAATGCACCATATATCTCTCCACAGAATTTAAGTAACGCACTTTCTGTTGATTTGTCTTTCAAGAAGCCAAATTGATTTTCACTGATGAAGTTGGTTTTGTTGAGAAAATTTTTTACTCACCACGTCGTTCATCTTGTGTATTATAATATAAGATATTCCCCACCTGGCCTTATTTGTTTAATATGATGTATAAGATATGTAGAAAAATAGCAAAAATTTATTCATACTCAGTAATTGTATTGGATTTTAAAAATGATTTCGGTTTTCAGATGCATGTTAGTATTTCAGTCCCAAAATTTAATGTCAGTACTTAAGGGTTAAAACTAAAAACAATAATGAAAAATCATCATTGGTTAATTAACCACAATTGAACCTCATTTACAACTTTTCACCATTATGCTTTATATTGTGCAGCTGTCGTTCATCCATTGCAGTGTTGGTTTGCCTCTTACAATGTAATCTTTTGCCTCTTGCTTACAATTAATATTACATTTAATATGCTTTTTGTCATCCTTTGATAATTCTATATCAACACTCTTATCTTGCCCATATTAGGTTTTTTATCTTTAGAATATTTTTTTCTTCAATTATAGTGTTCTAACTCTTCATTTGATCTAATTTAGTATTATCACCATCCTCATTTATTTTTGGATCAAATATTTTTTTATAAGATCCTATTTTTGAATACTTTCAATTTATTTTCCTTTACTAACTGTTATTGTTTAGACATTGCACCTATCGGTTAAGACCCCTTTGTATTACAATCAAATTATTATCGTGATTTAATTGTTCAGTAAAAAATTTTAAATTTGAAAAAGCCTTTGAGTATGTGTGTAAAACCGTTTTCATACCGCTTTAATTCTATCATTAACTGTATAATATATGTCAGTTTTATAACTTATTATCATAGAATAATGAAAAATTATTATAACTATATATATTATATATTATGTATTATATATTATTATTTTACATGTATATAATATGTATATTCATATATATATAAACATATAAAGTACATTTAATGAATATCATTAACTCAATAAAAAATATTTAAAGACAAAAATATATCTACTATGGTGAAAATCAATAATTGTTGACGAAGAACACATTATACAGACTTTGTAAATTAACTAAAAGCTCCCTGAAACAACATAATTAGTTAAATGATAGTCTAGATACAAAAATCTACAAGCACGTACCTATTCTGTATATTGGTTAATACAAATTATATAAATTTAAAATAGAAAGACAACTTATCCTAGGCCCTAGCTGATATAACATCGTAAAACATCATTATTGAAACTATATTACGTTTACATTCCACCGTTAGAAGGTCAATATGCTGATATTTAGCAAATACCAGTAGTATATAGACCATGAACACAAATTTACAAAACCAAATTTTTATCAAGTTCTTTCATACAAATTCAATAATATAAAATAAATTTTGATCCATCTTAAAAATAAAAAAAATTAAAAAAACAAATAAACGAAATTTTAATAAAAATAACTACCTAAAATATCAACTTATCACGTGCTTCTTTCTCATTCCTACTTCTACCACTAACCCATTCTGTTTTATGCAAAACTTGGCTCTATAAATTTTGGTTAAACTACAATCAAATCCAATAATGACTGTCATACTTAATGTCAATAGAAAATTTCAAATAAAAAAAAAAAAACCTTTTAAAAACTTAAAATTTTAAAAGTTTTTATAACAGAACCATAATCTTATTCAGTATTACATCCAAAGAGTACACACGTTCAAGCAAATATTCTCAAAAAAAAAATCTTTTTAAAAAAAAAATACTTCAGGATGATTTTTGAAATTCTAAAAAGAAAATTAAATAAATTTCCCTTACTTTTTTTTTTTGTAATTTCGGAAATATTTGCTGATATAAAAAAAATATCTTATGTTCGAACACAAGAAGACTTCTATAATTTCGAATCATTTCAATTTCATTATGTATTGTGATGACAAGGTTACGATAAAATTTTTCTAACTTAATTTCAATCTACATTTGCTTTAAATATTTCTCACAATTCGAATAAAATTTTAAATGGGTGGGCGTTAAAAACAAATAAATTTAAAAATTAAATTAATTTCTGAACACATTCTAAAACAATAAATTAAATTATTGAATTGTCGAATTTTTTAAATTTGTAAAGTGATGTCACAGCAAAATTATGAAAATTTTTAATCCTGATTATTTTGTACTACCAACGCTAAATTTTATTTAATTTTGCAAATGATCAAATATTGGACATATCAGATCTAAAGTATATACATATATTATATATATATTTATAAATACTATACTCTATTGCAAAAAAGTTTATCCACCTTTAAACTTATCATCACTATAAAAATTTTTGTTATAATTATCTATAAAATATTTTTATACCACATCTATTGAGATTTTATGGGCAAAATCAGAAAAAAATGAGAAATTATTATGCCAGTACTGAAACGGATTTAAAGTACAAACTTTTTTGCAATAGAATAGTGCATATGATATATATTCGAATAACAATTAATATCAAAATTTACATGAAAACTTAGATTATATGAAAAAATTGCATATGAAGTAACACCTAAAACAAAATAATTATTTCAAGGTACAAAACTACTATAGTATACAAAATTTAGGTCACCCTAAATTATCTTAGATAAGCAAATCAAAAAATTATATCTGAATTAATCATATTATTGATATTATGAATGGAACTGTGAATTGTACGGGCTACTAAAGTTGGTGTAAAGCTTTGCAATTCCTCAATTAATATTATATAAAGCCTAATATGGAATATACAGACCTGAAATGGAATATAAAGACCTAAAATGGAATATAATTTACACATTTGGACTGGCACCTACCTTTCCACTTTACCTTGATAACATTCAAAATTGTCTTGCATAGACTATTGTTAAATCGAATCCTGATGTGGGCAAACAAAATGTGGGTGGCCAAGAAATAACATGGCATCATAGACAACCCAAATATAACTTCTAAATTCTTTTAAAAAATAATTGTGAGCATAAACTGGTAACAAATTAAATAAAATGAAACTATTTTATTTAAGAAGGCTTAGTTCCTGACAATAACAGTAGTTTTCCACATTTAATGAGTAGAGCCAGTAATTTGTTAAATAAATACTGCAATATTTTAGATATTGTAGTGTAAAATTGCAGTGCTGATTCTACCTAAGTTACTGTCAAGAACGTAAAAAAAACATCATCGTGTCCTTCTAGGGCCCTTTTCCTATTTCATATAAAATTCGTATGAAGAAGTGGTAATAAGAAATCAAAGTAATTATTTTTTTCTCGTTTTAAATAATTCCGAAGCAAAACAAGAGTAGTTGTATAGTTGTAATAGCGCAGGAAGAATCGGTAAATTACATATACTTCCATTTTTTTTATAGCTTAGGACAAAAATGTATTTGCAGTAAAACAATAAATAAACAGTTTAGATTGTTGATTCAAGTAAACCTGGTCTGAAACGTTTCAGTCCAGACTTACTTGATGCTTTATATTTCCAACTAAAGAAGGCGTAAATGAATTTGAATAAGTCTCTGGATAATATAATCATTTTTTTGTGCCTCTTTTACTGTAATGTCACTGACAGATTAAATCTTTAAATTCAATATTATTCTGTAATTGCGGTCGTACCAAGCAGCATTGATGTTTGGACTAAAAACGTTCAATTATTTCAATGTTGAAATTACTAGAATTGCTCCATAAATACAATGACAATGTAATTAGAGTAATTTCGAATGCACCACCTATATAATATCTATTTACAAGTTAGACACTATAACGAGATGATGAAAAACTTTTTTATTATATCAAAAATAATATAAAAATTTAATGAACAACCATGTAGACGTAATAAAATCGAATCTTTGAAAATTTATTAAATCCTTGTAACTGCGATAAAGAATGTAAGAACGTTAAAAACGTACTATAAAGGCAAGTGTAATTATTTTATAACTCTTCTAATGATGATGTAATAAATAACCGAAACCAATCAAAATATTAATTAAAATTTAGTGAAGCATATCTACAGTTTTGAAATATGAACAATGTTTATTTCAGTAAATATAATTTATAAGACCATATATTTTTTCTATAAATTTAAGAGTTAGTGACTATTCATATTTTTTGTATACAATTGTAGAGACTACTTATCGTCTCGTTGTGTCTGCACAAATTATTTAATAAATAAATACCGTTATAATACGTTACGGTCATAAAAAATAATACTCTTTTTCTGTCATAACCCAAAAATTAAATTTTTTTCTTCCCAAGCCTAAATGAAGGAAAATTTTATTTTGCTTCCGACATATTTACAAATCAAATAATGTTATTAATATATTAAGCTAACTCGACTTTTTGTTTTTTTTTTTTTACTTTATTTATTTATTTATTTCTAAATACATAATTTACTATACTTTTTACTTTTTACATAAAAAAATGTTGAATAAATAATTTTAATTAAATTTGACTTTAATTAAAATATAATATAAATAATATTGATCAAATTATTCTGTATAATAAATATTTGTAACAAATTAATTTTAAAATATTTAAATTAAATTGATATTTTATAATTAAAAAATAATTTTTATTATTACCTACCTTAATTAATACTGTTTTCCGTATTTTTTTTTTTTTAATTTCAAATTATTTTATAATATCCATTTTTATTATAAAAACTTTCATAAACATTTATTATTTTTCAAAAATTAAAAACAAAATATTAATATCCTTTGTAATATTATTAATTATTCAAAATTTAATTGCAATAATTAAAAGAAAATATTTGAATAATTTTTAAAATATTTTTTTTTTCTTTTTTTTTTCAACGAAAATTTAGTTTAAATATTAACCTTATAAATATTTATTTGTTATTATGATAAACATTTTCTTTATTTATATAATATATATGTAATATGTATTATAGAACAAGCATAATTTCATCATAATTATTTTATATTATATTCTATTTATATATTATATTTCTATTTATATCAAATTAATTCGAAATTGAATTCGTTCTTTTTTTCTATTCAAATTCAAATTATAATCAAAGGTAAATATTAATTCAACACGCACCACTATTTATATACTTATAGCTATATTAATTTCACCTTTATATTTTAATTAATTCTGATTATAATATAATATAATATTGTATATTATACACACATTTATTTTTTATGTTAATAAAATAATTTATGCAAATGAATTAAATTTTTATAATTTTTTTTTTTTTTTTTGTTATTTTGGATTGTTCCAAAATTTTAATTAAATCAATAGAATTAATTTCACTGGTAATAAATAATTCTTGCATGTGAAAAATAATTTAATATATATTTAATACTATTTCAAAATTATGTGATTTTTTTGAAAAATAACATAAAAACAAAACAAAAAAAAAAGTATAATTACAAAATTTATTATTAAAATTATTAATTAATATTCACAATTTTTAAACAATAAATATTTATTAAAAAAAAAAAATTATTTAAAATGTAATTTAATTTTTAATTAGAAAAGAATTTAGTGAATTTTTTTTTTTGTTTAATTAATTCACAATTTTTCTGTTTAAATTAATTATTTTATTTTTATATATAATATATATATATATATATATATATATTATCTCAATTTTATTTGCTAATTGGAAATTTTTCAAATTCTAATTTTTAAATCTTTAACATTTTTAACATACAACATGTATAATATTTTGTTTTGTTTTTTTTTATGCAATTCACCCACACAAATACATATTATTGTGTTTAATATTAATATTGAAATTAATATATAGAAAAACACAATAACAGTAAAAATATAAAAGAAAAATTAAAATAAAATACAATATTCACAACCGTTAATTTTAATCCGTTGAAATGTTGTTATCACTTCAAGTTAAATAATATAACTGAATTGAGAAAAGTTGTTTAACCGTCGCGAACAAAAAAATATATGTGTCAATTGAAAATCAACACACACACACACACATATAAATACAAAATTTTAACATAAAAATTTTCAAATAATTTTTCAAAAATATTTTTCTTAATTTTCTTTATCTTTTTCCTTTCTTTTCTATACTCTCATTTTCTTATAATAAATATTATGTGTTATGACCTTCGCAGATATTTTCTGAATGAATATTTTCTATATCGAAAGAAAAATCAGTTTTATTTTATTTTCTTATTCAATTTTTTTTTTCCTTTTATTTTTACTTTTCTTTTCTACTGTTTTTTGTTGTTTTTTTGTTTATATTATAATAGAAAAATGTTACTAGGTTAAATGAAAACTGTTATATTTAACAGCACGTTTTGATTTTAACTCCTCTTCTCATTCATAATTTTTCAATTTCACTTTAATAGTAGTATTAGTGTTTTTGTATTTCCTTAACTAACACAAAAACAAAAAAAAAAAAAACAAACAAAATATTTTCAAGGAGAAATGAAGAAGAATGTTTACGAAAATCAATGTTAAAGGAGAATTGTAAAAAAAAAAACCGTTATATTGCATCATTAACTGCAAATTTGTAGATATTTCAAAAGAAAATGTCCTTAAAAATACCCAGAAAAATAATTCCCCTTTAATAACGTCCTAAATATTACCCATAAAATTGTGGTGAACGTGAAATAATATAAAGGGAAATTTTCACATAACGGGAATTTTGTTACGAGAATATCAATTTTTCTTTAAAGATTTTGTGTGAAAGATTTTGAAATTGTGATTAAAAGTGGTTTAAATTTGTTAATAAAATAGTATTTTCGATTTTCGAAAATAGTCGAATATTGGCTTTTTAATCTTGATCACTCTCAAATTCAGTTGTGGCTAACTTAACCTAATTCTTTTATATCTTTTCAGTTTTGTTTCTCAGGCTTCTATTATTTTGTTGTAATATGGTTTATCTCGAATTTTAATTTTTCCTCTTTTTTCCTTTTTTATTTTCTTTCCTTGTTTAATTATGTTTAATTAAATTTGATTATTTCTAATGTGTATTTTGATATTTGATAGCTATAAGTTTGTATTTTATTTTATAATTTTTAAATTTTTTGCGTTACGTTTTTCTTTACTTTATTACTTTAACATTGAATTTTTTATTTTTATTTTTGTATTCCTGTAACTGTATTACTTTTAGCTCTGAATTATCAACCTAATACTGTTTAATTATATAATTTAATTATTTCTAATCTTGTTATTTCATTCATCACATATTCTCAGGAATATCAGAATGATCTTACATTTATCTAATTTTACCATTACTGTTTTGCAAATTTTTTAATTTAATTTATGATAATGTACTAAGGTATGTAATATGTAACATGGTATAATAAATAAATGAATTTTAAAAACTAAAACATATATTATACAAACAATTTTTAATAAATGTCGGATAAATATTTTAAATACTTTCAGGCAGAGGCGTGACAGACATAATCATATAAAGTAGGTTTTTCTTTTAAATTATTAAAAACTATTTCAAATGTAGAAAACTATGTCGGTATCATAGAGTAATTTCGAATTGATTTGCGTTCCGAAATGAAAAAAAACTTTGTATTGCAATATTTTTTATTGCATTTTTTTTCTTATAAATTTTTAATGGCTGTTTGTATTGCAATGGTTTTAAATTTTGTATTTAAATTCGGTTTAAAGTCAGATTTATTTTTTTTTACAATATGGAAATCGTCATCTGTTGAACAATTATTCGACCGTAACACTGTAATAATCTTTAAATAATAAGACATTATTTTTATATGGTTACTATTTGGAAAACTCTTTCTCCTACATTAACAATTTCCCTATATTTATTTCTTCTAATAATCGTAGGAGAAATATTTAGGAACAAAAACACATGTTGCTGATATGTTTTGTTGTTCTCTGGTTTTGTTGTATGCACTTTGATAGTTCTGGTAGGTTTAAAATTTTATTTCCTTTTATTCATTTTTAACTTTTCCATAACATTTGATATCTATTTTCCGGCTTAAATTCTAAATTATTTTTTTTTTAGATTTTTTTTATTCTAAGAAATGTGTATAGATATTTCCCAGAGAATGTAATGTCCTGTGTGAGTTAAAAACATTAACACAAAATGATTGCATTTAGTATTGTAGTATAGAAAATTTCTTATCTGCAAAAGTGTGAATTACAATCATTTGGGATTTAAACCTGAACTACCGCGGTTGGCACATTATAGAAGTTAGTCTCTCCACCAATTGGCTACTGAGCGCACATTTCGTAATTCTTTATATTATTTTTATATAATCTACAAATGAGAAACTATACAGCAATCACATTTTTAAATAGGAAAATTATTTTAAACTAGCTTTGTAACACGCCATAAATGACGGAAGCAAGATAAAGTCTAGCATTTCTTTCCTTCATTAGAGTTTTCATTTCAAGTTTAAGACAAATACGTATTTGCTTACCAATTTATCATGCCTATTCCCTAAGGGTCATTTACTCGATCATTTTAGCGACATCCTTTTTGCCAACATCGAAAATTTATCGTATAATTCAGAATCAAGTTAATTCTGTTAACATTCAATAACATTGGCTGCGTAAGTTCAGTGTCAAACTTTATCGCGAAAAAATAATATTTTATAATAAGCCACAACTTTGAACTATTTTTAAAACAAAAATAAATAAAATTGTAAATATAAAAAAACAATAATATTGTAGGTACACATAATATTTATTTTGATGAATAAAATAAGAACTCGTGTTGGAGAAAAAATTAAAATCAAAAAATTTACTGCAAATAAATAGGTATTTACAAAACTGTTCATAACTTGTGAACCATTGATCGGTTATTTAAAATTTCATTTCATTTCAAAAAAATTCATTATCGAACTGTTCATGTTAAAATTCATACATAATTATTATTTATAACATACATTAAAAAGAAGAACAACAATCAATATGGTTTAACCGATACCTATATATACCTACCTACTATATTAAAAAAAATTTATCACTCTCTACAACGTACATTTCTACACACTTAAAGAAAACAAATATACATACCTAAAAATTATAAATTAACAAAAATAAAAAATATTAGTACAAAATTTCTTTTAATTTCTTTAAAAAATGTACTGTTATTGTTTTAGGTATAAATCAGCAGAACCAAAACCTAGCCCCATAATGCATACGAAATATCATATGCGATCATAAATTTATATATCATCATATATTTAAAAAAAAAACAATATACAAAAAAAAATATAAATAAATAACAATTTTAACTCATCATCGCATCACATTTCTGGCTAGAGTATATATACCTATATCACTATACAGGCTATGCATGCGGTAGCAAAACTATGATGCTATGATCATTATCATAACAACAAACAAAAAACCAAAAACAAAAAAAATATGTAGACGCATATGCATATGGTGTATAATTGTAAAGTATTAAGAATAAGCTTTGAGTGCATTATGCTTTTTTTTGTGTTAAATGCTTTTTGCCTTTTGGTTATTATACCATATTAAACTATTGATAAAATTTCTATTAGTCCTTATTATTATAAATAAAAAAAATTGTTTGTTTTATTTATATTATTATTATTATCTTTCCTTATTATTTACGAAGAAGACTAACATAAAATTAAAGAAATATATTTCATGCAATGGCATTTTTTCCTGCAAAGGTTCAGCAGGGTTGACAGGGGTTAAAAAAAATAGCACCAAAGCAATTTGTATACATATTACAATTTGTATATATGTTGGAGTATTCCGTCGGACCTACAAACATCCAGATAAACGCAGAAAATTATATATATAATGACAAGATAAGGTATATTGGACAATTAAATTTTATTATTTTTAGTCTTGTATGTAATAATTTTGTTGACAATTTTTCACAGCTTGAATTATCTTAAATTTTAAGTACGAGTTGTAAATTGGCTAAATTAATATACGATATATATAATAATAAATTAAAATATATTTTGCCTTTGATTAGAATGTTTGTGTTTAAATACAGTCTTTTATCTAATGTTTGAAATAAATTTATGAATAGATGAGTAAATAATATGTTTTTGTAATAACAACTACACTTGAACTCTTTAAAATTTTGAGAAATGTTCGTACTGGAATATAATTTTTCTAATTATGTACAAATTTTCTCACCCCACCTTGTCATTTCCCATCAGCATACATTTGCAATTTCTTTGACGTTAAAAAGAGCTAAGAAATGAAAGATTGTACACGTGAAGAATAGTGTCAGATTATAATCAGTGATTATATGTCTCTTAGATAGATTTTAGTTAGATAAAAATGTTAACTTAATATGTGCTTCAATATCAGCAACCATCAACCATCAATAAATTCATATATCAGTGCCAACATTTTTTACTGCAGAATATTAATAACAACAACTCAAAACAGTTAAGAAAACACAATAACAGCGTAGAAGACATACAAATAAATACAATTTAATATCAAAAATAATACCAAGAATAGTCGAGTACAAAACACTGAAGAAGTCTGCAAGTAGTAGACGAAATACGTGTATCTGTATGATAAGCATATTAGTAAAACTAAAAGGGAAATATAAAAATTTCTTTAGCTAGGGGAAAATAACGTTTTTAACAGATGTTTTAATAGTCTTTAGCGAAGACAAAAACCGACGGTTCTTCGGTACATGCAATATTCATTTTGCTTCTTATATTGCTGTAGATACCGTTTTAAAATCAGACAATGCTGAGGAAGTTGAGCTTAGCAGCTAGAAGATTGTCACGACATTGGAATGAATTAATTTTTCTACTTCAAATTACACTACCAAAACGATCCAAGGTTTAGAAATCAGTGCTCCAGTTACTCTTTTGTTAACGAGGTTGTCTGAAAATCATACGTGTATATAGTTAAGAATTATTGAAAATGACTTGCACTACAAACATAGATATTATATAAAAATATCAGTTCACGATTTTAACATCAATTTTAAGTACAGCAACGCAACAGCATGGGACGTGGGTTATTTAATGCCATTGGACAGTAATTATTATTGAATCTGAATAAAACCATGTTATTTGTGTACAGTGTAAATTCAGACTACTTCATTTTTTTTCTTAATTATCACATTGTGTACCCAAAAAATATAAAATTTTCCCAAACGTCACATGATTTTGCGAAATCTTGTTATTGCAAATTTATTATGTAGTTTAGGAGAGTGAGGTTACATACAGAGATATATGTAGGTTTTTCACTTCTAATTAAATTTTTTTTATTTCAAATTCAATATTTGTAAATTTTGTTATTTTTATTTTTAAATTTTTGAAAGAAAACAAACTAAGTATACAAACAAAAATAGATTTTTTAAACAAACAAACTTTAAATAAGGTTTAGCAATTGCAGTAGTTTTGTTAATCTAAAAAATTAATAACACTTCGTCCATAGAATCTAGTCCTTTGATCAGTCCCAATGGATGGAATTATCTACTAATAATATCCATTGATGATAGCAGTTTAGAAACTACATCTAACTTCGTTGTATGTCGTAGAGGATATCATAGGGAATCATACAGTAAAACTAGTTTGGACAAAAAGCAGATCCTAATAAAATGCTATGAAGAAGACAAAACCATAATTGAGTCAATCAATAAAAATAATGCCATGTCAAAAAAGATGATTGTTGGTAAATGTAATAGAAACATCCGTGGCAACTGTTACCTAAGCCAATTGCAACAATCTATTATGTGGATATGTCAATGAAATTACCATTGGATATAGTTAAACAACCATTGCATTAATTGTTACATTTAATATATTTATTTAAAGTTTGTTTTGTTCCAAAAATCTATTTTTGTTTGTTTAAAAATACTTAGTGTGTTTTCTTTCAAAAATTTAAAAATAAAAATAACAAAATTTACAAATATTGAATTTGAAATGAAAAATATTGAATTTGAAATAAAAAAAATTGAATTAGAAATGAAAAACCTATAACATAAGTCGTGCGAAACATTATTTTTCTACTCACTTTAAAGAGGTCTGTGCCCAGTAATATACGTAGTTTTTATCATCCTGCCATGTCAAATGGGTACCTGTCTATGACTGAGATATTCAGTTTTTCTTCGTTTCTGTGACATCCTGAAAACCGACTGTAAAACAAAATATAAATTACACAAAATATTAAGTGTCCAAAATATGATACATACCCCAGACCCATACAAAACCACACTATCAAATTAAAAACATTAACAAAAATGTGAAGAAAGCAAGTTTAAACGCTAAAGCAAACAAAGTCAGAGTTTATTGAGTTTCTTAGCACTACAGTTTTTGTAAAGTCGACTCCAAATAAAGACAGGGCTATGCAGAAAATAATATTCTATAAAAAATTTATTTTTTTAAGTAAATTCTGTTCTACGTAATTAAATCTAACCAACAAATTATTCAAAAAATGAATGTACTTCTTCATTGTTTTAAGATTATTACATTTTTCACTACATCTTACCAATAACTGAGTCTATCAGAAATAATAATTATGAATCCTCAAAATTGTTTATGCATTTTTAAACTTTTGTCATTACATCAATATTTCGATTTTATTTTCTCCCACATTTTATTAACAATTTTCCCAACAAAAAAAAAATATTTAAAGAAAAAAAACCCTTTTTCTAAATCAAATTAATCAAATTTTTTTATAATAAAAATAAATTCAATATTTGAACCAATGTTATAGATATTCTTCAAGTTTTCCTGCATGGCTTTATGAAGAACACGTGTATTAAAACTTTCATAGACTTTAGTATGGAAAAATCAAAATTCATGGTTCAGAATTATCAAAAAAACAATTTTTTATTACTTTTTCAACTTCAAGAGCTAAACGAAAAGTGTAAATCAATATTTTCAAAGAAAAATTAATGTTTCAAGATGTATTAAGTTTCCATTCCCTAAAATGAAAAAAAGAAAATTCAGTGAAAATTATTTTTAGATTTTCCTGTATTAATCCGAAATTGCTTCATATCGCTTAAAAATTATTTGAGAAATTTTTAAAACATACATAACAGTTGCAATGTGGTCTTGCCTACCATAAAATTGCGTGTAAATGAGAATGAATAAAACCAAAAAAGATTGTATTTCGCAGAAATTAGTTCGAAGAACAATAATTTTGCTTCGAGTATATGGAGTAGAAGATGTCGAGCGGAATTGATTCAATAGTTATTTGTCAAACAGACAACTTATGCAATATAGGGTTTTCCAATAACCGTGAGATGATTTCTTTTTAAGAAAAAAAACACACTAATTGTTAAGAAAATTCAAATTTTTTTTATTGAATATGAAGTACAATCGATACTATTAAGTTCTGAATAAAACGTCATTCAAATGGCCTCCATCACTTCTTCTGCAGGAACGAATTCGATGAACCCAATTTTCGAGAACTTTTTCCATTAAATCCAGTCGTATCTCATGAATAGGACGTTCAATATTGATTTGTAAAGCTTGAAGAGAGTCTGGTTTATTGCTAAAGACCAATGACTTCAAATAACCCCACAAGAAATAGTCTAATGGTGTTAAATTACAACTTCTTGGAGGCCATTCAATATCACAATTTCTTGAAATAATCGATGATTCCACCAGACCAAAAACCACACCAAATTGTCAATTTAGGTTAATGTAATGGTTTTTCATGAATAATTTGTTGATTTTCTTCGCACCAGAATCGACTGTTTTGTTTATTTGCCGAACCACTCAGATGAAAGTGAGCCTCATCGGAGAAGATGGCTTCTCAAAAAAATCGTTATCGTTTTCAAGTTGTTCCAAGGCAAAATCAGCAAATTCACGACGTTTGCGGTGACCCAATGGCTTCAGTTCTTGAGTGATAACAATTTTATACAGATGTAAACCCAAATCCTTTCTCAAAATCCGCCAGGTTGTGTTTTGAGACCGTCCCCATTCTTGAGAACGACTTGGAATCGACAAATAGCGGTGTTCAGCAACACTTCCTTCAACGACAGCAATAATTGCATTACTTCGAGCGGTTCTTTGTCTTATTGGCACTTGAACATTATGCAAGAAAATATACGCTCAAAATTATCAACAATTCGACGAACAGCGAGCACACTTACAGACGATTATTACGACTATAAAATGGCAAAAGTGCACGAAAAGTTGCAATTGGAGAACAATTATTTTGATAATAAAACTGAATAATTTGTAAACGTTGTTTTTGCGTATATCTCTCCATGAAGAAATACGTTAACATTACTGAATTTAATGGAAAAAAAATGACAAATCATGACATATTACAAATGGCCGAAATGTCACTTCAAAATCATATCATCCCTATTGCAAAAACCCTTTACAAGTAATTTAAAAAATAATCAACTGCAACATAATACAAAGTAATCTACTAGGTCTAATGTTGTTTAACTGCTACAGGTTCGCTGGACTAGAAATACAATATAAATAGGTATGCGACTGATTTGTTGGCTCCGGTCCTTTATGCCTGGTATTGACACAGTTATAAGCTGAAAGGTAGCAGCGCAAATTTTTTAATGTTAAGCCCTGCAACACCATGAATGAATACCATACTATGAATTGATAATTTGGTACTACTCTATGCTGGAAACAATCAAATACGTATTAGAAAGTGGTTTGAACATTTAGCCCACACAAATGAACATTTAGCCTACACAAATGAACTGTTAACATATATATATCAAAATTTTTGCTCTCCAAATTTACAATATCTGAATCAATAAATATAACAAACAAGTTAAAATAACCAAGCTTGGTGTTGTTATTGACTGTGACCTCAACTGGTCCAGCTAAATTAATGATGAAAATAAGAAAAGAAAAATTGTAGACATGTTCAAAAGTGTAGAAGATAATAGAATACGATCACGATGGAATAGTTCATTGTTTTACAGTATATTGCACACCACATTTGTCTACGCAGTTATAGATTGGAGACACGTCATATCAAAAACAATAATACAAGAATTACAATGGTAACACAATGACGTCTACAGAAGAAATATACAAAACCTATCGCATACAGCCGATCAAACTCTTTATACAGAAAAAATTTCCAAATTCATAGAATATCAAAAAAACAAAAAGTGAATGGAGCCACGCAAATATATAAATAATTACTATAAGCAAAATACACAAACATAACACCAGATCAAAAAGATAAACGACAGTTAAACTATTGAACCTATATCGACCCATCTATCCTCTCTTTGAATATCAGGTAAACACAGGAAAACCCAGATACTGATTTAGTTTGATTCATTTTTATAACTCTTAATACATTGAATATATTTCCCAATAATACCAATAAATAGAAAAATTCATATTAGCTTACTCAGTCTACCTGCCTGACAAGCTTTGTGATATAATAAAAATAGTTTTTGTCTACTGCTTTCTTGGTAATCCTGCTTAGGGTATCCTACATTCCCAAATTCCAAAAAAAAAGTTTTCTTCTTTAAAACTCAGAGTTACAAGATTCAAACAAAATACCATTCGGGACGTACGATCAAACAAAATCCATCAAGAAAAGCATGGTTCTAACAAACTGTTGCGGTAAATAAAAATTATTGTTTAATATTTTTTTTTATTGAAAATATTTCGCAAAACAGGATTTTTTATACGTTGAGTTTTCTGAATTTTTTTTACCTACATGTCTTCTGGATTCTGTCTTTTAGGATTTTGTCATACCGGATTTGTTTGTCAGAATTATTTCACTAAACATTTTCTTTACTTTATTTCTATTGACAGTGATTTATAATCATTATAAATAGTTTATTGTCTAGGACGGACAGGTGTTAAATATCACACAGTACATAAGCCATTTTCATAAGAGACATTTTCCAATTGATCTTAGGTGTGTTGAATGTTGATGCGTTATTGCATGAAGTTATTGACATCATTTTTAATCAGATTTCTGTACAGTTTAAAATGTATATATATACATTCACGTGCCTTAAAAAAATTATAAAACATGGGTTACATAAATAATATTTTCAGATCGAAAGACATAATCAAAAATAATCTGGATAAAAAAAAATCTTATTACATTCTTTAAAGAAAGGTTGATTTTTAAATCTTTTTTTTTAAATCTTAATGGTTTGAGGTTTCCTTCTAGTTCACGTTTCAAAGATTTCTTTTTTTGATAAATTTTCCATATTAAAAAAATAAAAATAAAAAAAAGTAATAACAATAATTCGGATTATCCTTTTAGTGGTACCATTTGGCTTAAAGTATTTCCCGTATTATATTTGGCTGCTATTTTTATTTACAAATATGTTGGATTTGACAAGAAGGGTTAAATAAAAAATAATATTTTTATATAATCCAGTGATATAACGAACACATGTCTCAAACAGATGAGATTTAAGTGTTTATTTTTAAATTGTTTCAAAAAATATTATGATTATTAGGAAAGATGTCTACGTTTTGCCAGGACTTGTGTATTTTTTTTTTTTGTTGAATATGTTCACATGATATTATTAAGTTTTACTATATTGTTTAAGTAAATAAAATTTTATAGAATTTTCTTATAGTAGAATAGACGTAGAATTAAAGGTAGTTGAAATGATAATAATATTGAGAAAATTACATTCACTAAGAGTTAAGCAGAACTATGAGGTGATATAGACTGAATTAAATATGTTGTCTCAAATCGTAGCTTAAGATATAGTTTTAGATAAAGACCAGTAATAGTTAGTATTATATTTGATAAAAAATCGTACTCAATTTCATTAAAAATTGTTTTCCATCATTTCAATTTACTCTTGGTGATATTACAAATTTTTTATTGATTTATCTTAGACAACAGCCGCATAATATGTAATCAATTATTTAAAAAGAAAAATTAAATTTAAATTTAATTTATTTTTTTATTTTTTTTTATTTTTGAGCTTAAATCAAGCAAGTTACAATATGTATATACTAATAATTACAATTTTGGTTAAATTACATATAAAATTATAATTTAAGAAAAAAGAATAACAATAATAATAAAAAAAAAAAAAAAAAATAGAATAGAAAAAGCATAGCTAAATACTTATTCTAATTCAAAAAACAAATATATATACATATATATTATGTATATATAAAAAAAATAATAAATAACAAAGAACTAAAAATTAATAATGATATAATGATAATGATAGTGATGATAGAAATGTAGTTAATTTTTAAAAATCACAATATTTGACAATTGAATTAAAAATTAATAAAATAAAAAATAAAAAAACGAAAAATGAAAAATTGATGTGAACTAAGTTACAATAACATAATAATGTAATTTATAAAAATTTACATAGTTCAAGGGATAACATTGGATGCACGTTCATTGACACATATATAAATTGTTCTTTAAAGATTGCTTTGTTAGTAGTAGGTTAATATGAGAATTATATGAGTCACATGAAGACAGTATTCTATTTAATGGTTCATACTTACCATAATTAGTTCTATGAAACTGTAAACGGTAAACATATTATTAGATCGTAATCTAGAATTAGAACAAAAGTTGAGCTGAACCAGTAATTGGGTAGAAGAAATGTTCCCTTTGATTAATTCAGTTAAGAATAATATATCAGCGACAGTTCTGCATTTTACAAGCGTATTGAGATGTAGCAAATTCAATCTATGCTCATATGAAGGTAATCTTAATGGATCTTCCCATGGGAGATTGCGTAAAGCAAATCTTAGGAATTTTTTTTGGACCGATTCAATTCTCTTAATATGAATGCTATAGAAAGGATTCCATATCTGGCTGGCGTATTCCAAATTAGGTCTAACTAAGCAAGTGTAAAGAGATTTAAGTACATAGGGATCGTTAAAGTCTTTTGCCCAACGTTTAATAAAGCCAAGCATAGAGCTGGCCTTATTCAGTATGTGGGTATAATGGATATGTAAGGATAGCTTACTATCGAAGAGTACCCTCAAGTCTTTTATTGATGCAATTTTGGGAATGGTTTGGTTATTAAGAAAGTAAATAAACGAAGTTGGCCAAGAGTGACGAGTAAATGTAATTAGTGCACATTTATTAACGTTTAACTGTAGATTGTTGTTGGTACACCACCCATGAAATCGATTTAAATATGCTTGTAGTGCTAAGGCATCTTTCAAGGTATTAATTTTTTTATAAATTTTCATATCATCAGCGTAAATTATAATATGACTATTATAGATTATAGAAGTAACATCATTAATGGAGATAATTAATAGTAGAGGACCCAGATGACTCCCTTGAGGAACACCTGTAGGAGCCTCAAATTCAGAAGAAGTATTGAATCTAAAATTGACAGTATATCTACGATTTGAGAGGTAGGAAATCACCCAATTTATAAAACGAGAAGGTAATCCATATTTTTTTAACTTAAAAACAATGATGTTGTGTGGAAGAAGATCGAAAGCTCTAAACTAAAATCGGTATATATTACATCCGTTTTAAAACCCGTTCTCCATATTATTGATTAAGGTAGATGTGGTTTCAAGAAAATTAGTAATTGTAGATTTAAGTTTAGCAAAACCGTGTTGAAAATGTGAAAGAAAATTAGTACAATGGTCATAAATAGAATCAAATACAATCAATTCAAAAAGTTTGGGAATAGATGATAATTTAGCAATTATTGGTCGATAATTAGTTACATCATTTCTTAAGTTTTTTTTATGAACTGGTTTAATAAGAGCAGTTTTCCAAATTAGGAGGAAAGATACCTAAAGTTAACGAAGAATTAAATAGCGTTGAGAGAGGCCCGATAAGTTTGGAATACCATCAAATCCAGAACAGGAGAGAAAAAGAAGCTTTAATTTAGGAGAGAAAAGGAAGCTACATCGTATTTACATCGATATTACATCGATATTACATCGATATTATTTGATTGAATCGATATTTTAATATAAGAAATTTTTTTTGCGCTTTAAAAAAATTTTGACACTTTGACAGCAAAATAAATGAACATTGTGTTATAGTTTGTACTGTAGTATACTTTTACGACATAAATGTTGTTAATTTTTAAACGGTTTCAAATTTTAGGTGGTAGTACTGAAAACTGATATACAAACATCAAGCAAGTAGGAATTTAGCAAAGAAACAAGAAAATACAAATTTTAAATCATTCGTTTCGTATCCGTTTTAAATTTTTCATTATTGCCTTGGCTAGCGTATAAATAAAAAAAAAATAATTTTCAATAAAGTTAATTTGATAAAAAGTCAAAAGTGATTTAATACATTATTCAATATTTTCTAATATTTATGATAAAAAGTAATAAAATTGTTGAAAAAGTAAATATGAATTAACATTAATATATATAAATTACCGTTTCAAAAACGCACCCAATATTTCTGTTATACGTACATTATGGTTAACTGTCAAATAAAGAAATTTAATTTTGCCTCTTTCTTTTCTTGTTGGACGTGAAATAAAACAAACGTTTTGTTTTAAATTTTACTACAAAAATTAATTTTAAAATAATTTAAATTTGTATTTCTATAAAAAGAAAAAATTAACTAATTTAAAAATGGCCCATAGCCTCAGTGGAAAAGGGCCAAATTATTTGACTGGGCATTTATGTTCAGTTAAATATATTTAAATAAATAAATAAATAAATAATTTTTTTAAATAATAATTCATGAAAAACCAATTGGTTGATTTTATTTCACTATTGGCTTTTTCAGGAAATCGCATATCTATATCGCAATCCTCAACTCAAAATCTAGAACTTTTATTCTTCCGATTTAAATCGATATATTTGGTTCCGATTTTTGTATATATCGATATATTGTCTTTTGATACGTATCGATCGATATATCGATATGTTTTTTGGATATCGCACATCAGTACTGTGCATCGGTGAATACCGGCAATTATCAGTTTATAAGATAAATTATCAGTTTTCGGTCACATCGGACCAAAATTGAAAATTAAGAACTTAAAAAATAATTAATTTTGATATATACCAAATAATTGATATAATTTAATAAAAAGGCCAACATTTCGAAAGGGAAAAGGACTTATAAAGTTGGTCTACAGATATCTCTGTAGAATCAACTGTTAAAATAAATAAATAAATAATTAATTTCGCTACGTCTCCTTTTAAATATTTATTATTTTAAAAAAAAAATAATAACAAAAATCGGTTCAGATATTTGTACCTGTATCTTTCTCAACTTACAAATTAAATAGTGAATAGTATTGTGAGTATGGAACTAACATCTATTCGTTATCCCGACGATATAACACTTATAGCTGACAATCAATGATTTGCAAAATCTGATTGATAAAGCTAACCGGTACAGCAAATGTTATAATTTAATCATCGATATGAAAAAAAAAAACAAAACCTATAATGGTGAATAGAAAAATCAACTTTACTAAAGTCGACACCGCGTCACGATAGATAACAATCGAACAAATATCTAGTTAACATATTTGGATTTTCAGCTTGAAAAGGATTGGAATTCGAATAAGGAGATCAAACATAGAATAGAAATGGAAACATATCCATTTTGAAAACACTGGAAATAACAGTTGTGATATAAACATTAAACTTCGATTGTTTCATCATAAGTGCTATGTACGTTCAGTAATTTTGTATGGTGTTCAAAATTGGAATTTTAAAATCAAAACACTAAATAAATTAGAACCTTTTCAAATGTACCGGCGGTTGTTGAAATAAATATCTAAAAATATCGTACATATAGACAGAATCACTAACGTCGAGATTCTCAAAATGATAGAGAACAAATTCAAGTCATCAAACGCAGAACGACAAGCCATATAACGAACAATGACAAACATAAATGTGAAATAATATTCGAATGATATATATATTGATATACTGATAATGCCAAACAACTAGAGATATATATGGCAACTGTATTTGTGCAACTAGAAATCAAGATAAAAAAATAGAATTAAAAATCAACGAATGCAAAACAAAATATGTAAAAATGTCAAGAAAAGAGCAAATAAGATGTTTTCAGAATATAACAATCGGCGGACACAACTTTAAAGGACTTGCAAACTTCAAACACCTCGGAACAACAACAAGAAACGATAATAGTATGCTGCATTAATAACCGAATTCATACCGCAAACAGATGTCCTCATGCAAACTGAAATATCCTACAATCAAAATATACCGGGTGTTTCAGAGCATACGCACAGCTTTTTAATGGGGGGGGAAGGAGCGGTTACTTTAAAATTTAAAAGCAAATTTATTAATTAAATCGAGTTTGCTTTGGAAGACCCGATTTAAAGGAAAAAGTTAAAAAAGCAAAAATATATTAAACTCTAATATGACCCATAGTGATGGTATGGACCATGAATGTAGCCGAGTACAACAGCCTACACATATATGAAAAAAAATTCACTTAAAAATACTTTGAAGAATGGAGATAACACAATTAGAAACAACAGCGAGATTAATATTATAATTTAGTATATGAAATCATTATAAGGTTTGCAACAAAATAACAAAAAATGAGATGGGCTAGATCATGCAACGTAATTGCAATACATGAAAATGAAAAAAGGCATTGGTATTAAATGAAAATCCCGAGAGTAATCGTGGTAGGAGAAGATGGGAACAAGATGGAAAGAAAATGTTCAAAATGATGCTCAAGCTCTATTAAAATCTCAAATTGCAGATAAACGACGCAAGATTGACCTTTTTTGGTATGTATTGTGTGATTTAGACCAAAGCCTACACAGATCTGTTGCACTATATGATGCTGATTATGAACGAAAAATGTCAAGTATGAAATCATCCAATTATAATTATCGAAAGAAGGAGTCGAAAGCAAGCGAAAAATCGGCAAAAAATAGATGTCTTGAAAAATATGAGAAACTGTGCTGGAGTAAGAACAATGGATGACTTCCAAAATGCAGTAAAAAAAGTTTTAATACAGTTTAAATACAGTTCCACTACCGTTTAAATCTTTTACAACCACTTCAATGTAAAATAAAAACCAAAGTTTTTGCTACATTTTGGAATACTATTTTAATATGTACATCCACTTTTATGTTTAAATTATATTTCTGTGTTTTTGTAATATCAATCATCAATAATAATAGTAATAATTATTTTGAAAATTAATGTTTTTATTATATATTAGCCAATAATTTAATTAATTTAAATAACGAGTGTAATAACTATTGCTAAGTTTGAATCTAAAATATTTTATCTTTCCTTACATCAATATTAATATTGCCAGACCTCCATTGGTCGGCATATATTTTCGGCGGAAAAATACAACATTTTATAAACATACAATTTTGCTACAATTTGACATAAAACTTATTTTTTCCTAGAACCTTTAACCTATAATTAAATTGATTCTGGTAACTTTTTCTATGACATGTATACAAAATGTAATGTCAATTTTTTCGCTACACACTCTGCTCTCATTTTACGTTTCCACTACGTATTTTAAACATTTTGGAATAGTGTACAAAGTCAAACACATAAGTCTACAAAGCTTTTGAAATATATTTTGGAAGATGCTACATTGTAGATTATACGGTTTCACTACATTTTGGAAGCCACGGAATTGGAGAATCGGCCCACAAAGTCAAGATGTGGTGAGTCAATTTATGACTTTAAAAAAAAAAGTAATTCAAATAGTCGCTCAGCTTTCAGAAGTAGAAACAGCAGTAGAAGAAAAAGAGTAAATATTATCTCAACCTCTAGACAATTTCTACATTCGATTTAAACTATCTTTCGTTTCTAAACACAAAACAAATAGTACGAAAGTAACTTCAACTCTTAAATAAAAATATATTTTTTAAATTCTAAATTTGTTTAATAAAAATAAAAATAGAAACAAAAAATTATTATATATATATGAAAAACTAAATTATGAAAAATAATAATAATACCAATAAAAGAACAAAAAATAGGTGAGAAAAAAATTAAAAATTAGAAAAAAGAAAACTTTTTCATTTAAAAAGAAGGAAATTATCCTTAGAAAAACAAAAGTTTCCTGCATACAAAAGTTTTCCTACTATTCTGTTTCACAAATTTTCTTTAAATAAAAATAAAATTTTATCTGAAACAAAATATGAGTACAGATCCAAAACAAAGTTTTCCTCATTTCCTTTTTTTTTGTTTTAAAGTTTTTAGTTTTGTTTCTTGTACATTAAATCTCACACATTAAATGTACTTTTTGGAAGTAGAGTTTAAAAGTTTAAAAGTTTGAATTAAAATGTTAAAACAGTTGGAAAGAATCATATTTTTTTGTACATGCCCCTGTAGAGTACCCATCCGTAAATATTTTATCTGGAATATTCTAAGTTGTAATTTGGAAAATTTCAAAATAGAGAATTTTATGAATTATCAATAATTTGATTCTATTTCGCATATGCAGATTCTGCAAATTAATTGCAAAGTGTGCCATTCGGTGGCAGTTACTGTTGAGTAACACACCTTCGGACAAATAAATTAATTTCGGTTTGGTAAATGGCTACAGTTGAATATTTCCAATCGGATTAGTGTCCAATGGGATTTGAAAATAGTTATATTAGTTCGCTGTTACGCCAGTCGTTTGCGTTGCGACACTCGTTGTGACTGCAACTTGCGTATGGCAAAACACAAAACATTTTGTTGTTAACGGAAGATCAAAATGCGTGTTTAAAATTATCTCAAAAGTAAACAAATGTAAAATCGTTTGTTATATTAATTTACGTGTCAGACTTTAAAACGAACATATACGCACTATAAGGGTTTATTTTAGAAATAACTGCAGTTTGGTTGATTTTTGTATCATTTGTTTTGTCAACTCGTTTTAGTCTATTTTTAAATATTGTTTTTGTCAAACGTTAAGAAACACATCGACATTGAAAAAAATAATTAATATTGGTGTTGAAGTTAATCTGTCTGTTTTTTTTTTCACTACATTGTTGTTGAATTGCTGTAACAAAAGTGATTTTGAAGAAAATATATATATATTTTGTGAAACGTTTTTTTCTGTCACAATTTGTTTAATTTTCAATTGTACCAAAATCTTTACAAATTTTTTGATTAAATAAACATGATAAAAGCAACTGAAAGAAGAAACAATACAGAACTATTTACAAAACGTACCGTACCTGCTAATAAAAAAAAAGTAAATATTCACTCTGGAAAGCAAGCGATAAACAGAAAAACCCGAGTGCGCATTTTGCTAAACTAAGAAAATGTGACGAAACATGGGCGCGTAGCGATAAGGAAAAAGCTGATACTTTTGCTGACCACGTCTATGAAACATTCAAACTGGTAGAAAATATTCAAGTCAGATGGGCAAACAAAGCATTTTAGAAGACCGGAAATAATAAGAAATTCAAACAAAGCTCCAGGATTTGATTTGAACACTGCTGATTTCTTAAAGAAACTACCAACAAAAGCTTTAGTAGTTCTAACTAAAATAATGAATGCAGCACTCAAACAAAAATTTGTCCCAAGTATATATGGGAAATTGCTGAGGTTATCATGATTCAAAAGGCAGAAAAAAAAACCCCGCAAACGTTACCAAGTCCAACAGACCTATTTGATTGGCACCAGTAATCTTTAAGTTGTTTAAGAAACTACTTCTTAAAAGAATGCAACCTCTGATTGAAAACGGAAACATTATGCTAAATAATCAATTTGGAATTTAGAAAAGAACATTCAACTGTCGAACATGTCCATGGAATAACTGATGTCATCGAAAAAATATTGGAAGAAAATTCCATCTGCTCTTCAGTATGGCATAAAGCGCTGATCTACAAGTTACTTGTTCCTCGCAGCAAATATCGAACTTATCTCATCATATTTATCGAAACGAATATTTTAAATTAAGAAAGGAAAACATTACTCTGCTCTACACAATATACAGCATGAGTATTACAAGATAGGATACTGGGCCCTCTAAGTACTATATTAATTATACCCTATAGTGATATTCCAGAGATAGAAGATGCAACGGTAGTTACTTTTACAGATGATATGTTGGGAGTCACTCTAAATCCCTAAAATCAAAACCCTCCAGGATACAAAATCCCCAGACTTTTAAAAAGCCCCAAACCAAAATCTCCAAACATGTTTTTCAAAAAAATCCCCAAAAAAAAAAATATTACAATTTATATCGGAAAAATTACAAATTTATAACGTAAATCTAGGGAATGTGAAAAATTGTATTTTATTCAAATTTTTTTTCGTCTTACCATCTACATCTTCCTGTCGTCCGGAAAATTAAGGTTTCAATAACATGAAGCGGAACTTTTCCCCCCAAAACAGCCCCTAAACTTAAAAATAAAAATATTGTATTTTTATATTTTTTACTAAAAATTTGCCATATGCGTTTACCTAAATAAATTAGTAGCGGAGATGTGGTGGCAGCAGCCCCCGACTTTGAAAATAAAATAATTTTTTTTTTTTATATTTTTTACTAAAACTGTTCCGTATGTGTTTACCTACCGTCACCTAAAATAAGGTTCCAATAAATGAGTAGCGGGGGTTTTGGGCGGCAATCCTGTCTTTAAAAATAAAGTTGGGGTTTTTTTCAATTTAGGGATTTTGTGTTTAGGCAATTTTTTTGGGGATTTTGATTTAGGGATTTTGTTTTCAGAGATTCTGACCCCAACCCGATACGTCTACATTAATAGTCGGTGGAAAAATGGAAAATGAAGCTACAAATAAATTGCAATTAGCCAATAACAAAATTTACATAGCACCAACAGGTGGAGAATTAAACTGAATGAAGTAAAATCCACGCACGTTAACTTGACAAATAAAAAAATTGCTTCGCGCATTCCACTAACATTAAACAGTTATTCTTCATCATTCCATATCAAAATTCTGCAAAATATCTTGGTATCACGATTGACGCAAAGCTTAGATGGAAGAAAACGTCAAGAAAAAAAACTAGAACTGGATCTGAAATGCAAACTTTTGTATTGGCTAATTGGTCGGACATTTACGCTTTCGACGTATAACAAAGTTTTTATTAACAACCAGATAATAAAGCCAGTTTGGGCACAGGGTATTAAAATATGGGGTTGTGCTAAACAACTACATATTCAAATTATCCAAACGTCCCAAAACATAGTATTACGAAACATTGTTAATTCCCCCCTGATTTGTTCGCAATGCAGATATTCATAGAGATTTTAGGATCCCTTTCATAAAAGACAAAATAAAAAAATTGGCTATACGCCATAAAAGTCGTCTTTTTCTACATGTCAATGTTGGAGTTTCACGTTTAGCTGACCGTCAAAACATTGTTAAAATCTTTTATCTTACAATAATTCCCAATGAAATTCCTGATTGGCTTTTTTGATGATTTTCTTCTATTAGAGGGAAAAAAAATTCTGGAATTTGATTATTTAATGAAACAAAGAATTATTAAGAAGGCCGATTGAATAGACCATGTGTACAAAACCATGGTGAGCAACCAAGTTATTGAGCTACCAACTGGAAGACATGAAAATAATTGATATCATCATATTAGTTGGATGTCAATATTACAAAATTGAACTGGGAGAAAATTTGCCGTATTACAAAAAAAAAAAAAAACAAAAAACAAAATTTCGCATATGCAATTTTCAGTGAAAGTTAAAGATAATAATTTGGTATTTAGTAGAATTTTTTGTTTTTTTGCTATTACTAGCTGGGATATTTTACAGGTGCGAATAATATTTTTCTAAAGAATATCCTTGAGTTGCTTTTGTTTTTGTAAAAAAAAACTTTCATAGGTTATTCACATTCGAAGAAACTTTGCTACAACAATTTTTCAAGTAAAACAAAAACAAAAAAACCGAATCTATGAAATAAACCTGTAAATTTAATATTTTGTAGAATTATTTTGAGTACAAACACGTTTTCTTAAGGATGTATAAAACAATAAAAATAAAACAATAATATTGATTTTACATTGTAATATAAAAATAAAATATAAATATTGAATATACTTCATGTGTACTACACATAAAGAAATATACCTAATTCCTAATAAATTATTTACATAAGAATAAAAAAATATATTCAAAGAAAATAATATAAATTTAGAAACAAATTGTCATAATAATATTTTTCAATATTAATCGAAAATCAACATTAACACGACGTTATAATCTCCTACTCAATACATCAGAGCAAATAAAAAATTCTATAAAAATTGGATATTCATAGAATTTAGTAGTTGAAGTAGGCATTACCGTAGTGTGTAGTGCCATTATAACATCAATTGAGCTAATTTTACTTTCAGCCCATAAATAATATTATTACACCTTTTTTGAGTAACACAAAACTTACACCTCTCAGTATTTATATTCCTATGCCTACAAATTTTTGCTTTTTGTCAATATTCGAATTTTTCACAAGAGCTGGGGAATAAAAAATTATTTTGTCGTGATTATTATTTTAATTGCAAAGCATAAAAAATGGAACTACAAGAATTTTTGAAATTAAGAAATTATGACAAGTAATTTTACGAGTTAATTTGGTAAAAAATGTAAATGTCTTTTGCAATGTAAAGATTTTCAAAAACATATCGTGGGTTTATAAAGAAAACTGACTATCTGCAAAATATGCTGTTATGAGTTTTATATTCTATAAATGTATTTAAAACTCAAGCTTTTTCGACTTAAACAAATTAACTATGGGCTTCTTTTATTAATAACGGTAAAACATCACAAATTGATTTTGGCTATTTGCTTTTCATTGTGTTTCTGTACTAACCGTATAAATAGTAGAGACACATCAATTTTCCCTATAAACAATTCAAATAAATTAACGCTTTTTTTCGACTATAATTTTTGTAATTTTGAATAAATTCGATTAAATTTTTTCCAATAAAATTTTTGTGGAAATTTTATATTTTTATTATTTAAAACTGTTTCTGGGCAGTACTAAATTTAGAAAGTTATAAAATATGTGAAAATTTTCTTCTCAAGAATCTGGCTTCGGAAAATGGACAGAATGAGAATATTATTTTTTATATAAGTTATATTCTAAGTGTTAAAAAAATATAAGTAACAAACCAAATTAAGAAACATATAAATTATTAAATTTTTAATGCAAGACTGACATAAGTAAAAATAATTCATTATTTTTTTTTATTTTGTTAGGTGTTGTAACCGAACAATTCTATTTAAGTCGTCGTACAAAACAGATTCTGCTGCAACAATGACACACATTGGAACCTAGGTCCTTTTAAAGACTCTAAGTATTTTAAATAGCTACCTATCGAGTTCGTTACACCACTTACTTTCTAGTTTAATGTTCTTGGAATACAAAATTTCAATTTGATGGAGAAATATTATGTATTAGCCAGGATATAATAGTTTAAAACCTTAAAATACGTCTAGCAAAAAACTATGTTTTTTGAGTAATGCCGTGGTTGTTTTAAACAAGCTATATGTTGTCTTTATTAGTTAATTATATTAATGGATACAATTTATCTTTTACTTCATCCTTGTTAATTCCTTTGAGCTGTGCAAAAAAAGAGGAGAAATATTGATCCAACATCCTCTATTCCTCTAGAGAAAAAAAAATATTGACATCCTATGGTACGATATATCTCCACTCTCCAACTCCAACCTTTAACCAGATGTTTCACGATATTCCGGAATTACTGGTTGTTTGAATATTTTTAGTTGAAGGATTTATTTTATTGAAATATGTTTGCTGGTTTGTTGTCAGCTGTTATATTAAATTGTTTTGTTTACGATTTTATAAATAATTGATTAGTGATGGCATGACGTACAAAATGTAAGTAATTATATTTTAATATTTATAAATTATTTTAATGAGTTTTTATTTATTTTAGATTGCTGCTCAACTCATACTACAAATTGTTGAATCAACAATCAACTTTACTTATTGAAATTGAATTTAATTAAACTATTTGACTAATTCAAAATTCTACGAATCCAAATTGCCTTAAAACGATCAACTATATAAATTCACATTTTCAATAATAGAAAATATAACTGTGATACTTTATGCTTGGAAAAAATAACTAAATAATTTTAGTACTTCAGAATAATATTCTATTATAATCCAACAAAATGTGAAGTGTTGATACGATCAACAAAATGATTAGAGGATTAAATAACTGCTATAAAGACACCAAAATTACTTTTTGTTTTCTGTTTTATATTGTATTACTATTATTTAAGTATTAAGTGAAAATTAGTTAAGAGATACACCCCACTACATGTATATACATTAAAAATATTGTTTTAAAAAAAAAATATGTATGTAGGTATTGACATTTGATACTATTTTTCAAAAAATATAAAATGTCATTAAATAACCATTATTTTTTTATTCTTTACTAGTGTATCCCCTGTGCAATTGCACAGAAGTAGTTCTTTCAAACACAATTTTATATAAAAAAAAAATATTTGTTTTGGTTTATTTGTTGTTGTTTTCTGAATCGCTTGATACTTGAATATTTATACTATTACTAGTAAAAATGCCCGCCATATGACGGATGGTAAATGAAAAAAAAATGTTTTAAGACACTGCAAAAAAAAATTGGTATTAATAAACGTACTCAAATATTATATATAAGTGTTTTTGTGTAGTGCAAAACTTTACAACAAATTAAAAAAAAAAAACCATACATTTCCCAAAAACCGCGTAGTGAAAATTGTAACAAAAAATTGATTTTTGATTATTTATCCGTGTAAATTTTATAAGTCAAGATAAATAAAACAATAAAAAATTCTTTGAATATTTTTATTATTTATTTATTTAGAGTGCGCAACTTAATTCCAAAAAGAACAATATTTGTTAAACTATAATGTTTTATCCATATAGATTAGTAATTGGATATTACCATTTCTTTATATCCAATGCTTCTAAATCTTATACTTATACATTTGGTTGGTATACACGTATTTTTTCAACACATTAAACAAATTTATTTGACTAAAAAACCAAAAAAAAATTTTAAGGTATAGTTATAAAAACTATATAGTTGTTTATTTTCTCAACTCCTACTTTTTCCAATGTCTAATCTTGTGTCCTATTTATGATAATAAAAAAGGCTAATTTAACGGGGAATAGTCAAAGTCTGAGAATAAATGACAATTCTGTGGTATTGGAGATAAATATATTCTGGAAATAAATTGTTTCCCTTATAGCTGCACCAATTAGGACTTCTGCGATTATTAAGTTTGAATTTAAATTTTTGACTACTAACCGGCTTCCATTGCAGAGACCACGTTTGGTATTTAGGTTACTAAGTAATATTATTATAACTTCAACTTTCAAATTAAGTTTATGTAGAAGCATTCCACTTGGACAGCAGCCATTTAAAAATCCCACGGGTTAATTGTTGAATTTTATTATAGTTTTTCTAAAATGTTTAATACTTGTTCGTTCGATCTACTTCGTATCTACTTTTTTGAATAAGTAGCAAAACTATCTACATTCAAACTATTTCCAAAAATTTCTGGTATAACTACGCTCGTGTTTCTCTTTTTTTCTTTTCTACATATTATCATCATATACACATATCCATGAATTGAATACCTATTTCTTAAATCAAACAGAACAAAAAAAATTTGATTCAAAACAATATTTTTTGGTTATTTTCTTTCGACATTTTTCGCCGTTCTCTTGAAAACAATTTTAAAATAAAAAAAAAAGCAAAAACAAAAAAAAAAAAACATGAAATTTCAAAAGAGAGAGATTAATTTTATGTATACAATTTTTTCCAAATGCATGTGATGGGAATGATCATTTTTGTGTTATGAATTCTGCTAAATAATTTCTGTTTGTTATTATTGTAATACTAATAAAATGCCACGCTAACGCAGCAGCAGCAGCAGCAGGACATTGCCTTTTATTATATAAGATAATCAAGGTATAATATACCTAATACTCTATGACGAAATTAATACTAATTTGAATATAACTTAACACAATAAAATCCCATTACTCTCAACGTAGTAGATCGATGTATTTTAATTCGTTTATAGTCAAAAATGTTTGTAGTCATAATTCTGTTATTGACTATAATTTGTTTGAAAGAATCGACATACAATCGATATCATTTATAGTCACATGGTCACATTAAAATATAACGCAAATTTTTTCAATAAAACAAAAAAATAAGTCAAAACTCAAAAAATTAATTATTTTATTAAAAAACTGATTTATATATTGTGTTTTTCTGTTCATTATTACAAATATGTATATTTTGTGATTACATAACAGAATAATATAATTGCTATTTATGAATAAAATAAAGTTTAAAATTGTTATACGAAAGATATTTTATTGAATATTATTTTGTTTGTAAAGATGCAATTTTGTTTTGACTACGCCTATAGTCACAAAACGGTTATTGTCAGAAATATTACTGAAATTTAGCGAATGACTATAACTGTGTTTTACTGTATATATTTTTTTTAATAATACCAGAAGCAAATGAACTCACATTTATTATATAATTTTTGAAGAGTATGATCTGATCTGATTTTTGTTTTTCTGTTTTGTTTTCAATTTTTGTTTGTGTTTTCGTTTTTGTATTTTTTCTTATAAGTTTAAATAAGACTAGGGGCCCCTGTTGAGTAATTATATTTCAAGTTGAAGTCAAATTTAAAGTTTTTAAAAAAACAGTAATTTACGTACTGACATAGACTTCGCACGATATAGCAGAAACCACTCGTGTTTAATAAAAAGTTTTGTGGTTAGTAAGTTTTATTTAGGACACATAAATACACGTCCCTCATATACTGCTTCGTTTCCGATATATTCTCTATAGTAAGAAGCATTTAGTGATAAAATTACTAAAAATAAAAAGTTTTGTCATTAAAGAGGTACGTATATATATACCTACATAATACATAATTTTAATAAAAACTATATTATTACTACAAATAACAAAAATTTAGAAACATTTACTTAAAAAGATAAAAATGAAGAATTCAAGTGACCTACTATATCAAAATAAATTTGCTAGTCATATGAACAATTCAACTGATTTTTTTTGTTTTTGCTTTTTTATATTTTTTATTTGAGATGAATTTGTTTCTTTGTTTTTTTTTTGGCATATGTACATAGATTCATTCGCAAGTATATAATATAAAATATAATAACTGATTTGTTTACTTTTGTTTATTATTTTCATAAGATCTCACTTATGCATAATGTATTTGCTGAATAATAAAATCGGATGTGTACAAAATGTTCAACTGTGTGCGCATTTTTGTTTTATATATAATCTTATATATTATATATATTAGAAGTTCATTAGGGAGTAGGAGAATCGAAATAAAATAAATAGATGTCTACTGCGCAGGACCTTAAATGCTTGTCAATTATAATTATAGATTGAAATTTTATTTAGAGTATAGATGTCACTCAACTTGGAAATAACCGTCACTATGTTTTAAGTATTCAGCAAATAGAACTTGCTAAAATTTTAACATTTTAGTGGTATAATTTATTTTATTATTTTTATTATTTTATTTATTTTTCTCGAATGGAGCAGTATCTGCTCATGTAGAGTATATATATATTATATTTACATATTTACATTTTTGAAATATTATTAATTCAATTAAAAGAAAAGTATTTAAGAATGTAACCAATAGAAACAATGTTTAATTAATATTTAAAATTAAAAGAATGCTATTATACATAAGTAATGTTTTTGTTTTTTTTTATAATAATATAATATTTATAATAATAAAATATAATGCTAAATTTTTTTTCATATTATTTTAATACATTTTTTTTTTTTTTTTATAAAATTAATGATTTTTATTAATTTTTATATTATTTTATATGTGCAATGACGTCAACATGAATGCGATATAATAATATAACAATAATTATTGTAAATTTCATAATAGGTTATTATAATAGTTATTTATACATATTTTAAAAGGTTTTTTTATTCTTATAGTTTTTCATTTCATTTGGTAGACTGTTGTAAACTTTCACGGTTTTGTTGTAAACAGATTCGTGTCTGAATCCCTATTATTGAATTTAATTTACTATTCAACTATTCTTACTTTTTTACTCACCACTTTTTTACTCAAGATGAATCGTGTATTATATTATATAAGATTCTAATGTAGCTTTTAAGTAATTTAATTTTTAATTTTTTCTATCTGAGTACTTGCTCTTATGTAGTTTTTAAGTAACTTCATTTTTTGTTTTTCTATTCGAAAGTAATTTTAGTAAATTTCTGAATATGTTATTTTGCTTTAGTTTAATATCAATTAATTCAATTGTATATTATGAACTTTAAAGAAAAAGGAATGAATGAATAAATAAAAATAAATAAATAAATAAATAAGAGCCGACATCATTTTTCAGAACCTTTTGTACAGCTTTTCATACTATTACACAATGTTAATAGGTCAGTATTCAATTCGTTTGAATAATCTTTATTCTTGAAAAGCTGAATCTGCTTCAAAATATTCAAAAATTTCAAAACAGACATGGAAACGTGTTCTATCGTATTAAAAAAAAGAACCTAAAAATTAAAGTTTTTGTAAAATGAATTTATTTATAAAATTACAATATGTTATTATGATATGCGCAAATACTACAATGTTGGTCAAACCATAAATGGAGTGTTTTTGAACATTGCAAATCTATAAAATTCAATAATTTTTTGCTATTATACTTTTTATAATTGCTGTATCTTCGTACTCGTATCTTTAAATTTTGATTAAAGAAAAATAAATGTTTTCATATAAAATTTATTTTGGTAATTTTACACCAAAGATAGAATTGTAAAGTTTTTTGGAAGGCTTAATATTGATTCATTTTTTATTACCACATTTAAAAAATTTTATTTTATGAAATTCTGTTTACCAAAATCCAAATTTTGTTTTTTCTGAAGAAAATAATTTTTCTCTCATTATACAAATGGGAAAAAAAACAATTAATTGTCCAAAATTTGACCTGAAAATAAATTAAAAATAAATATTTTTTTAATATGGGATTGTTGTTTTCATACTTTTCTTGTTTACTTTAATAATGCCTTAACAAAAAAAAAAGAAATTAAAAATGTATTTTAGCTTTAAAAGAAAATTAAAAACAGAATTTTTGAATTAAAACAATAAATTTAAAAGGATTTTACCAATCACAAAATTAAAAAACAATACAAACTTTTGAACAGATTGAATTAAAAGAAATTAAAATTTAACAACATTAAATTTATATCACAAACAAAAATTCTGAGTTTTGGCTCACTTATGCTTCAATTTGTAATAATGCCATATTTTATTGATCTTTAGACAATTTTCAACCATACTGTCAGTTGTGTTGAATTCAATGAACTCCTTTCAATTTGATTTTTCTAATGCCTTCTACCATCATTTAAATAAAACTGAATCAAATAGATCGCATCTACACCAGATTGGAAATATATCACATGCCAGTAGTAAATATCCCGTAAAATCAAAAGCCCATATTTTTCATGTTTATAAAGGCTAAAAAATAACAAACACATTTGATTTTTTAATTATCATCTTATTTCAACACGGCTTTTTCTCATGGCCGAACAATGAATCCTTCAATAATTTGTTAGAAACCTGCTTATCCTGAAGGCAGAAAAATTCAAGCGATAAGGCTTCAATATACAAAAAATTATTTTCTCTAAACCCCCTTTTGCCCCTTTTTCTCTAAACCCCTTTGTTTAAGAAATCTTTTCTCATTTTCTCTAAGCTTCAGCGTCTTCTAATAATTAAGTGTCAAAAAAACCATCAAAAGATATGATAGTCTTTTTGTCAAGTGCAAAATTTCAATTACGATTGATTGATTTTACGATCGATTATTTTTTTGAATTTTTTTTTTACATACTTATTATAAAAAAAAATTATCTAAATTGAAAAAAAAATTCTGTCAATAAAAGAAAAAAAGTATATAAGTTTAAAATCTTACCAGAACTTAGACGCAGGAGTAGAACAAAGGCTTAAATCAAAATCTATAAGTGAAACCAAAATCTAAATATTCTTCTGAATTTATATTAGTATTTATGCTTGTATTTGCATTGTATTTATATATGTATTTGCATGATAACTAGTGTACTCAACCATGATCTAGCAACAATAATCGGTTGGGGCAAAGCAATCAGAGTTCAACACTTCTAAAACTCAAAACTATTTGATCTGATAATTCGTCCCAACTCTGCGATTTTAATTAGAAAAACTACTGAGTCTAAATATTTTGAGCCTGCAACTAATCTGATGAAATGAACATATTATTGATATACCTAGCTAGTTAAAAGCTACCAAATATTTAGATTTTTTCACGATGTAAATCATACTTTTCTTCATGGATCTTTCTAATATAAACAATATTTATATTCGACCCATGATGGAGTATGATATCATAAAAAAATACAAAATCGCGTCTTATCCACCAGGTAAATATTACTCATTTTAACATACGTTGAAACGTCGCAGCTCTATTTCTGTACGTTTTATAGATATTTTGTTGAAAATGACACTTACTTTACTGAGCTGAAATCAATAATACCTTTCTTCAAAGAACTCCAGCGCTACACTAGAGAAGCTTCAAGTGCTCATTTATACACTAATGAAATCCCTATTTGATTCAAAACTGGTTTCGGAAATTCATTTATTGTAAAAATTTGCTACAATGTGAAACATGATTTCATCTTATATTGTGACCTCCGCAGATATCAATGCACCATTTTACAATTTTCAACATTTTAGAAAGAACCTATTCCGTATACAGGATTTAGTCTCCAATAATAATTAATTTGTCCACAATCATAGCTTCACCTTACTTACCCGGACTCTTTCCTAGTGTTTGAGAAGCATGTAAAAAAAGCATTGGTGCAGAAAAAAAATTATTAATTTCTTCCAAAATTTTTTTTAAATATTTTTTAAAATATATACTTTGAAAATATGTAATTGATGAGAATAATTCAACTTGTATGGAATAAAATCAGAAAATCAATAGAATTAAGCCTGCACTTTTCTATTCAATTTCTGATGTATGATATACTACACTTTTAACTCAGTTCCGACGATTCAAATGACAAATTTGAAATTCCGAGCGAGTGTCACATATACAATTTACAAAGCCGAACACTTCAGCACTTCCGCTACGGTAGTGCTGAAATTTACAATACCGATCGCATGGTTTGATTATATTTAGGCTGTAAGTCCGCAACTTAATTTCATTTCCAAATTTAATTCTTCAAACATAGAAGAAGTTTCAATTTCGCTACATATACATTTAATTAAACAAAAATACAAACACACAAAGTTACAATACTACTCATTTCCAAAATTTACTCCTTTTTTTATAATTTAAAGAAAATTCATATTCAAATACCAAAGCAACCAAAAATTCTTACACAAAAATCTTTTATTGAAATTTTGTTAAAAAAAAAAACATTTTTTTATTTATTTATAAAAGATTTCTTATAAATCCAATAGAAAAAAATCAACCGAAAAAGGTTTCATATTTACAACATCTCACCCTCAAAAAGTTAAACAAATAAGAAACCAAATAACAAACAGATGAAAAAATTTACTCTAACTAAATAAAAAATAAAAAGGAAAAACAAAACAAAAAAAAAAAAAATTTCTCGAAAATTAAACGAAAGGTTGTTTTAAAACCTTCCCCACATAAATTACACAGGATTTTTCTGTCAACTCATAAAAATGTCATATCTGTTAAAATTTTTAAAAATGGTTACAAATACTACAAATAATAAAATCAATTGTATGTGCCTTAATCGACGGAATAAAATCCGCCAAATATCATATTAGCGCCTCTATCTTTTGCAAACGATAACACTCCTGGAGCGTATATCATTTTTCTTCAGATCGTCGGCTGCATTCCTATGTATCCAACAGAACATTTTTCCCAAAATTGACTTTTCAATGTACTATACCATTTTCGACTATACTCTATCCGAATTTGCAGTCAAAATAAACATATCTCTTATAGTTTTCGAAGTATTTTTTTCTGATATATCCAAACAATCTATATTTTGTTGCTTTTTAGACCTTCAAGCTGTGCCTATTTATCCAAACTACAATTTATGTACTGAGAAGTCATACAAATTTGTATTCTTACACTGAGCAAAAAAATATGTTTGGCTCAACTATAAAATTAAAGAACAAAAAATAAGGAAAAAAAAATTTTTTTTTAGAAATATTTGCCTTTAATTTAAGCGTACTAAAATTACAAAAATAAACTTTAGAATCGCAGCTTGATATAATGTTTTCATATCAAGTTATGATTGTAATTACGGAAAAAGCAAATTAGCCGAAATTCTAGGAAGTCTTGAGATGAGATTAAGAGATTTGGTAAAAAGTTCGGCTAATTTGCTTTTTCCGTAATTACAATCATAGCTTGCTATGAAAACATTATATCAAGCTGCGATTCTAAAGTTTATTTTTGTAGTTTTAGTACGCTTAAATTAAAGGCAAATATTTCTAAAAAAAAATTTTTTTTTTTCCTTATTTTATTTTCGACTTTTTAGTGAAAATATTTTTTTAATGAAAAATAATATATTTTCAAAGAACAACACATATAATCAAATGGCACTAAAATTCACTCTAACGCAATTTGGTTATTATTGCTCATACTTCAAATGTGTAATTATATTTTATATTACTGTAACAAAGTTTATAAAAATTTGTAGGTAGGTATATTTTAAAAAAATTTTTGGAGATTTTTGATTAGATACCTTTGAACTTTTTAATTTACGTATTAAAAAATTTTCACCAATAAAAAATTACGCGCTTTATAAAAAGAAACCCTGTTAAATACAAAAAATATTTGACGTAAAATCGTAGATTTAAATCTGTGGAAAAGTCTGAAATGTAAACAGTCATCCGACTTTATCTACGATGAAATTCGATTTTGTCCGACGTGTAAACGCTCAATAAGCATAAATTGGCATATAAAAGTACATATAATATATACATGCATAAATCGAAATTAAACTTTTTTTACATTCGAGAAGAGTAATTTCTAACTGAGTGATAGATAACTGATAGGTTCAAATTTTGTTTTTTTCCATAAATAATGTTTGCATTTTATTTTCAATTAAACTAAGCCATATGATTATGTATGTAACAAATGCAAGCCCTATATGACACATGGATGTACATTTACATATACTTAGTCAGAAAAAGTGAAATAATAAAAGAAAGAGATTAATAAAAGAAACCAAATTATAAACACAAAAAAATATAATGAAAATGATGATTGAAAATAATTGAAATTGAATAATAATAGAAAATGATTGAAATAAAATGATAATGATTTGTATAGCACACATTTATTTTGTATTCCTTTTTTGTTTTTTTTTTTGCTTCTTTACACCATAGAAATGTCAATAAATATAGTGAATTTAAAGAGAAACCAAATTTTAACTTTATCAAATATCCATATTCCATTATTAATACACACTTATATGTAAATTTCACCTTAGTTGAATGCAAAGAATATCTATAATCTATATTAACAAGAATATACACTCCCATTTTACGTAAACCTAATTTTTAAGAAATACCAAACCGAGCAAAATATCATTAGTTAAAAGAGGTAAAATTTACATTTACTTTTCGTATACCAAATTTATTATGATAGAGAAAAGGTACAAAACAGATGTTTGCCTTTTGCTTTATACTGTAAAATAATTTTGCATTCTCATTATTCTCCTTTGGATTTGTTTACGTTTCCTCCCATTATTTATATCAGGCAGGGTGGCAAAAAATGTTAGTTCTAATTTAGTTTGTTCCCTTGTGCGACGATTAATTCTGATCTTTTATTATTTTAATATTTTCGTTTTAAACATTATTATTTTCGTATATACCTATTAAAAATATTAAATTATAATTACATTATAATAATATAAAATATTATTAATATTTTTGTCAGTAATGATTTGGAGTTACAAACATTATTATTTTTTATTAATTATATTAGTAAACCTAAATATTTATTATTTTGGTATACGATTATAAAATAATACTGAGGATTACTATTTACAAATCACAGAATTTAAAGAATGTGATAACGCTGTTTTAGTTAGGTCTCCTAAATATCTTATTCATAGTTGATACAATTTAGAAAATAATATTGTTAAATATTTCAACGAAATTTTTGTCGAAAATTTTTTTCAAAATTATAAACTTTATTTATTTAATTTCAGCCAACTTTTTTTGTTACTCTCTTTTGTTTACTATATTTTTTCTTTTTCTTACACGTAAAATTCTTATTATCGTCTATTTCTGACAATGTTTATCAAATTTGTATATGATTTGTGTGCAAACAAATGAATACATACATGAGTTCATACTCTTTTCATGGATATACTTTGGTTAAATGGTTATTGAAATGGGTATTTTGTTGAATTGAAGCAAATTGAAACAAACATATAAAGTCCAAGGCAAGTTAATTAAGGCAAATATAATAATATGGTTGATATGGTTAACCATATTACTTCATGTAACATTACTTCATGTTTTATATGTATAAAGCTAAAAAGTTTTTTATATGGTTAAATGAAATATAATATGGTTGCAACAAAAATAGTTCATAGTTCACACAACAATATTATTTATTATCTTCACAAACATAATTATGTTTGCAGCAATATTATTTATAATTGAAACAAAAATAATTATGTTTGGAGTAAACATATTATAGTTACTTTCGACAAGACGATATTTTGTTCTCAACTATAATTTTGTTGTTTTAAATATGATTCACTAATATATTATGTTTAAAATAAATAAAATATGGTTGAATGAAAAATATTTATGTTTACACCAAACATAATTTATAGTAGGTTCAATAATAATATTATTCTCACAAACTTAAGTTATGGTTGCAGCAACATTAATTTTAATTGAAACAAAAATAAATATGATTGAAGTAAATATATATTATATTTGAAATAAAAGCACAATATAGTTAATTTCGAGAGGATTATATTTTTCTGTCAATTATAATAAATATCAAATTTTGTTAAATTGGTGCTGTCTACATCAGCTACATAACTTTTAAATTTATCATCTTCAGCTGCTGATGACTGTAAAAAATCAAAACATAAGTATATTGTAATAGTTAATATTACCTGGAAATTAAAAAGTATTTATATTATGGCATCTGACAAGATATTCTAAAAAAAGCCTCAACTTTCGTAATATATTGCCATAAAAATAAGAAACTGTTTGATTGAACAGATTATTAAATAACTAGCTATTCCCGGCGTAACATTCGCCGGTCTAGCATTAGCATTATAAATGAAACAATTTATTTTATTTATTGATTTTCTTTATTTTCTTAAAAAAAAAACAATGTTTTACATATTTTTTTATTACATAATAAATAAGTTAAATTGAAAAACTTAAAACTATAATTGTAAAACATTGATTTTTTTAAGAAAATAAAGAAAATAAAGAAAATCAATAAATAAAATAAATTGTTTCATTTATAATGCTAATGCTAGGCCGGCGAATGTTACGCTGGGAATAGCTAGTAATTTACAATATTGTTTGATCTATCTATAACAATTTTTTTTTAAATTTTTATTTAGGTATTTATTTATTTACTATAAATTAATTTTGACCGCTAATAGTTTTGAAGAAAACTTTTATATAAGGCAGCGTTTATACATTTTTTAATTGTGTTTATAACGTATAAATGATGTTCATTAAAGTTTGACATCCGACCTTGTTATAGAATATCCTTAATTTTTTTTTTTTTAATAATAGTGCTCGACACGCATTTTTGTATTTCACAAGTTGAAAAAGAGTTTTGCGAGAAAAGGTATTTATAAACTGCTAATTGTGTTATGCCAATATATTGAAAGATAGACATTAGAAAATACAAAAAATGTGTATTAAATATTATTATTATTTATCAATACAAATAACACTTGAATAATTGATTTACTATTTAAATATTTATATTTCATAAATGTTCTGAAATTACACTGAATATTTATATTTGTTTATAAGTATTTATTATTAGTACTCGTAACGCATATTCGTATCTTCGTATTTTGCAAGTTTAGAAAGTGGATTTTGCATGAAGAAATATATATTTTGCAACTATATTTGTTTATCTTTGAGATATGTAATTAAAACTTTTGAAATAAAATTTGATGTAATTGCAATAAAATTTGTAAATGTAATAAAAATAAGTAAAACAAAACCTTCATGAAACAAAATGTGATGTCTAAACGCTCCCTAACAAATACTATTAATAGAGACGTACATTTGAACAAAATGTGACGAACAGAGATGTCGCTGGCAGTATAGATATGAAATTAAATGCATTTAAAAAAAAAAAATACAACACCCACATTAAAAACACATTAAAATAGCCATAGATACGTTTTTTGTGTTTTTTTTTTTTATATCATAATAGCCCTAACTATTTCAAAACTCAAAATAAAAAAAGAAAACATTTATTTTTATAGAATTTATATTTTTATTTCACTTCTTTTAAATTTTGATTTTGACGTTTTGGTATGATTAGGTATGACCATTATAATTTGACCATTTGATAAAGGTTATGATTGGTTACGACTTTGTTAAATCATATCGAATCATATAGGTTAACGAAGTATCATATGATATCATATGACGCCTTATGACTATTATAGTTAGGAGTAAAGCCAATAACTATGCTTTTTCTCTTATTGTTCAGTTTTTTTTGACGCGTTATGACTATTATAGTTACGGGTAAAGCCAATAATTATGCTTTTTCTCTTATTCTTCAGTTTTTATTGTTATATTGTTATCCCGATAGGGTCTCTGATGTAGGTAAGGGTAGTCTGTGATTTTTCTTTTTAAAGTTTTCTGAATTTTTATGTTTACTAAATTTGCCGTGTATTGAATTGGAACTTGATACTAATGTCATAACATATTTTGTTTTTCTTGTTCTTAGCAGATCGTAAATTTCGGTTTATGGTTCTCCATGTACAATATAATATTTACTCAATGCTACTGCGCATTTGAATTTATACTTTTGAATTATTTGTTAATAAAATAAATAAATTTCAATTATTGGAATTTCTGATGGGTGAGGTAAAAAATATATTTTTTAAATTTACTATTTGTTTTACCGGAAAGTTTTTTTGCTGTAATATCGTAATATTTTAACAAAGCTATTTTATCAATATAATAATTATATTCTGATAATTCGGTTTTTGTCTTTGCTACTTTGTTTTTTTTTTTTAAAATTAATTCATATAATCAGATATAATTAATGCTATTGCTCAAAATAATTCATTTTTAGGTTAATTTTAATTTGTTTTTGGTTTTATTTGGTTTTATTGTTTTGTGGTTTATGTCTTTAAATTCAATTTGCACACTATCGTAATTCGTAATAGTTCTAATAAAGTTGTCTAATCTAGTTGAAAAAAGCTTTGTGTTGTAAAAGCTTTGTGAAAAGTTTAACAGACGTTTAAGCGTATTAATATATAAGATTATAATTTAACTAACCTGTATAGTTTCCTTTTATTAGTTTTTCAATAGTTCGTCTTAACTTAGATTATTTATTCTGTTTTGTTATGATTTTAATAACTAACTATTTCAACTTATATTGAAATATTTCCTCTCACAACATTTTATCCAGTTTTTCATAAAGTACACTTTATTGTCTATCAACATCTAGATAAAAAATTAGTGGTTAGTTTTTAAAATGTTGTGATGAAATGTATGCAAACCAATTTACCAATTTATATCCATCAGCTAAGAGTTTTTACATTAGGTACGCTTATATTTTAAAACACGTTTTAACTTGGCAAACAACAACAGAAGACTGAATATTCAAGTATTTTTTTTTTATTTTTGAAGCATTTTATTTTAACGCCAACTATAATATGATTATTTCAAACATACGAGATGATTACTTCAATCATAAGGCAACTATAACATGATTGCTTCGATCATAATATGATTAGTATTACTACAAATAGTTGTAAAACAATTATAATATTATTTCTTTAACCAAAGTATGTTTATTACAACTACTGGATTATGAGCTTCTTAACCATATTATGATATCCACAACCATAATTATTTTTGTAAACAATATAATTTATAGTTGATTTACATTTTTTTAAATATAGTTGTAGCATACATAATTTATTACAACGTAGGTATATATTTCGATTAACTATAATATTTTTAACACAAATATAATATGTTTCTATCAACCCTGGTTATATTCCTCATTAACATATCAAATGTTTGTTTCAACTATATCTAACATAATAAGTTTAAAGTAACCATAATATATTTCTCGTAACCATTGGATAAACATATTATTTCTCTTAGTGTAAATACCTAACCCACGTAACAATTTTATTACTATAAGGCTCTTGAGCACTCTTATAAGACCATTATAAACACTATTATAGCATTATTGGTGTTAATTTGAGTGCTCCGCAATTGTTGCGAAACATTATAAATACATTATAGCACTATAACGGAGAATCCTATAAGGTACCGGAGCAATTGCTGTAATATTGCATTAGTGTATATATTTTTATTTTAAAATGAAATTCATTTGAAATATAATTTATGTTATGCGAGAGTGAGATAGGTATTATTTTTTTATTTTACAATAATAATTTTATGGATTTTATATGACACCTTTAGATATAATTTTAGACAACATTGCTGTAGCACTTGTTGAAAATGTCATTAGAACAATTCCCGCAATTGCTATAAGAACATTATTATAGCAATATTAATCACATTATTCCCATAAAAACATCATTACAACACCTTTAGTGCTTATCGGGAGTCATATAGGAGCCTTAAAGCACTAATTTTGTTTTTATAACAATAAAATGTTACGTGGGAACCGACCATTTTTATTCCCAAATGTCCAAACACATATGAAGCTTTACACTACACATACTAACATTTTTTTAAATACATTATTTTGATATTTTAAAGTATTAAAATTATAATACTATGTAGTTGGATGATAAAATTCAAATTTTGTTTGATTATTTTGAAATTTTTCCAGTCAAACTTTAAAAATCACTTTTCTTAACATTTTGCTTTTGTTCGATTAGATATGTAGGAATGTAGCCGACGAGATGCTACGATCACATGCTATACCCCGAGCTATTGATATTAAATGGAACATGATACTTAGCACGCTCAATCATAACTATATTACAGATCAGTTTAGTCTCTCTAAAATTCAGTCACTTCTTTTTCATCATTATTATGTTAAATCACTGCTGTTTGAGGTTAACTTATTTTTTTTTCACTGTATTCTTTCAATATCTGTGGTGTATTAAAGATTGCATAACATATTGTAACTTTTCATAGTGTCTCATTGTTAATCATCATTAAAATTAACCGATTAAATAATTGTTTTGTATCGTCATACAAAATTTGATGTTCGTTTAACTCTCTTAGTAAGTACAGGGTTTCGGGTTATAATTCAGCTTTTTTTTCAGCATTAATTTTTCATTAAATAATTGATTATTCTATTTTACCCAATGTCCATCGTCGCATCTATCTTTGGGTAGAAAAATGAACTTAATATCCCGAGAGTACATTATTTTTGATATATCAAGGTAAGGTGTCTGTTAAAATTATCTCATATCTCTTACAACTACGAAATTTGACTAATTTTAATATTCAGAGGTATACGTATTCACCAAACTGTACACTTGAATATACAGTGAGTATAGGTAAACATGACATGCAAATGGACATTGATATGGAATGATATGGAATGGACATATCTAAGGCATATTTCTATAGGTAAAAATAGCGCGTGATATTTTGGTTTTTTTAAATTGCTATAAAACGAAAATTTTTCCTCCAGGGCTTATTAAATATCTATAAATCGTACATACAACCTAAGTTGTAATCAAATTCAAATATATGGGTTGGGGAAGCACAAATTACGTTAAATTTTACTTGAGAAAGTTCAAAAGTATGCCATACGTCTTATCGACAACCCTAATGTCACGTCTACCCATGCATCTCTTAAAAATCTTATGGTATTGTTGAACTTTGTCAAATTTATAGATATATCGTAGGTATTGGGACTTGCTCAAAAAACACTCCTGCTGAAAAACATGAGAACAGACTCTTATTTGGTGTCTGCCTTCTGCTGTCCTTTCGTCTGAATAATTTATAATATCAGTAACACCACAAAAACACCCATTACAACAACAACAACAAAATTTTGATAATTTAACAACAGCAATAACAACATGTATTGTTATACCAATTACAACAGTTCAACCACCAACAATAATAATACCTGATGGTACTCATATAGTAACAGTAACAACAGCAATCGGTACATCGTAGATATAGGGACTTGCTCAACAAATATTCCAGCTGAAAAACATGAAAACAGACTCATCTTTATCTGCTCACTGCTTACTGCTTTCGTTTCGTCTGCCTGTTTTAAAATTTTCCTTCAATAAATGGATGTAAAAAATATTATAAATATGGCCTAATTAAATTTTTTTTATCTTAACAGGGTTAAGTAGGTTCATTTTTTTCGTAGTATTCAGTGGAACCTGAACATATAAAATATTAATTTCAATATAAATTTGTAATCTAATATTTCAAATCCTTTTGGTTTATTCAGTTTTAAATGAACAGGTTTCAACGTCCAGATAGACCAGGCTTAGGATATTAATAGCATTTCTTTTTAGACTATTAGGAATAAAAATTTGTATTCCTAATAGAAGCCTTTTGGTTATAAGCTCAGCAGCAAAGTTAACATTTTTATTGCGAAAACACAACGACAAGTCAAAAGCTTTTAAAAAGTTGTTGAAGCCCCCACAGTCAGCGTGGTGGTAATGCCAAGCTAGCCTTTTGGGTAAATTATTTATTTGATAGTTGTATCTACACTAGAAACCACCTAGCAAAAAATTATAATAGAGAACATGCATTTCTCTGGGTGTATCTCTTACCCGGGAAAGTTGACTTATAAGTTTCTGTAATTCAATGCAGGTACGTCCTCAATATCTTAGATAACACAATTTGTGGAACTTTTTTTTTTATTTAGTATTCTCAAATTTAACACTTAATAAAAATTATAAAAATTACTTGAATCAACCACTAAAAACACTATTTACCTACCTATCGAAACATTTTGTTTCATTTTTATTCAACAACGAAACAACAAAAAATTAAAAACGAAAAATGAATAAAAAATACAAAAAGTCGACGACATTAAAAGTTATCATCTTAACCCACAGTTTATCTATAATTTTTTATTTCATCACTGGTATGAATGGTATGGTATGAATGAATTCCAAAACAACACAAAAACGAAACGAAGCCATTGACATTCACTAAAAAAGAATTGAATATTTTGCAAACAGAACAACAACTAGTGTCATTGATATTAAAACAGAATTTCAAAATTTTAATGTACAGTAGATAAAGTAATTCACAAAAAAAAAATTTATAAAAAAAATGGTAAGCCGTTATCAAATCAACTAATCTATCCCAAAGAATTTTTGAATGAAATGGAACGCATGTGAACTGAACGCAAAAAAAAACAAAATTCGTATTGATTTGTTTCATTATACGCTGGTGAAATTTGGGAAGTTATCATATTACCATCATAATTCGTAAATGAGTGACCTACGATACGCACGATATCCAATCGCCTTCTTTGGTAAACGACCAAATCAAAATATTCCGTAGAAGATAAAAACCGTTAACAAAACTGACGCTAAATCGGAAATACACAAAGAAAGAACGGATAATAAAGAAATGCAACAATCTTGGCCGAATCCAGATCATTTAAAGACAATCTAGATCTAGATCTAACTTTGACATTTAAATATTTGCTTTTACACGGTTCGCGTGGTCTTAATTCTTTTATATATTTGTATGTATAGCAGAGCAGGAGCAGAGCAGGAACAGCGCAGTAGCAAAAGTCTTAAACCACTTTCCAAAACAAAAGTCTTAGACCACGTAATACAAAGAAAAGAAAGGAGAGAAAAAAAAAGTTCTTGTCGACCATTAAAACAAAGGAAAATTATGACTGTGAATAAAACAGTATTTCTTGGAAAGCAGTACCTGAAAGCAGTTTTTAGCAGCTAAAAAATCTAAAGTGAGGTAAGTAAGGTAGCAAAATAAATGATAAAAATAACAAAAAATTAAACCGCGTGCACCTGCAACAGTGCGAAATTGAAATAAACAACAATTACACAATCTAATGTTTAGAGCCACCACAGCTCATAATGCGTTCTCATAATGAGCAACTTTAAAAAATCAACTTTTACTATAGAATATTGTATATTGTATTGTATATGTATTTCTCCGCCCTAGATCCCACGGATGGGTTTGCAAGACATTGATGATTGTATATGAAACAGAAAAGCTTATTTGCACGCAGTGTGGCGTGCTCTGCTTTTTCTACTGAAAGATCTGTGGTTCGATTCTCGACAGGTAAAAAAAATACATGATTTGTGGGTTTTTCGACCTGGTCCAGTACCAATGATAAATTAAATGACAAAACGTAATTGAGAGAATATAATTTGGTAACAACTGAAATAAAATTTAATTACACTATTCAAGAATGTTTAGTTCCTGACAATTGTAGTAGTTTTCCACATAAATTTAGTTTGATAAGCCAGAAATTTGATAATTATTAACCACGAAAAGGTAATTCTACACCTAAGTTACTGTGAAGAACATAAAAAAAAATGCACCGGGATTTTTTATCTCGGCTTGATTAATTATTTCATTATCGATGGTATGAACTATTAAAAGGCTATAATGATATTACGTTTTAAAGAAAAAAAACATGTAATTTATAGAATATGATGTAGGCTCTAAGTGAAACATTGTTAAAAATAAACAAATATTATACTCTAGGTATGTTTCAAAATTTTATTAAATATCTTAATCGAGTTCGGTTATTACACTATCATCAGAATACTGACTTAACCGAAATCGATTAAAATATTTAATAAAATTGTGAAACATACCTAGAGTTTTAATATTTATTTAAAAAAAACATGCTATAATATTGATATGTTCTTCAGTTTCAATTTACAAGTACCTAATACTCATTTCATCAAATACGCACATCGAAACTTATCTCTCGATAGCTTAAGCGGCAGAAGTGCAAATAAATAGAAATCTAATAAGCGAGATGACAAGTACAAATAATTTCATTGATAAATCCTTTATTTGACTTAATCATAGATGTTGTGAATGGAACAAGATAGAACACCATTCTAAACCTAAACCCTGATAAATTATATGCACTTAACAATTTATTGGAGATCAAGTAGGCAATGCTATAGGTTCGGTTCAACAACAATACTATTATTATGATATTGCTATAATTAATTATTGATCTTATGTGCATTCTCTTCATTCGGTACTGATTGTTTAAATGTTGAATATTGTTATTTTCATCCTACATCTTCTAAATCGAAAATAACATTCCATCAAAGAACTAGATATTATCTTCTAAAATTTGCGGGTAACAAAGATGATGTTGTATAAAATGTTCGGTAAACGGTACATAACAAAATGTAAGTTTTGTGAAAACCGTTAAATGTTTTAACGGTAAATAACAATATTTAACAGATATCAGTAACAGTTTATACATACAATTATAATATGAATGATAACATTAATTTATAACTGGTGTATTTGATAGTTTGTTTGTTATTAAAATTATCGTTAACGTTAGTAGATTCGACATCTATTCCCGTGCTGAAGTATCGTTGGTATGTTGTTACCAGACAGTCGCAATGCGAACAGATAATACATACAGTAACATTAGTATATTGTTACCAGATAGTTGCATTGCAAACAAATAATATAGTTAAATAACTTTTAAATGGCCGCAGTTAATTAAGTTGTACGAATGTATAATAAAATAGCATAAAATTTGCATCTAGACGACAAAGTGCTTTACGAATTGAACAGAGCTTGTGTATACAGTGTAATTTACCATTATTTTATAATAATCTATAGATTTTACAATATTCTCTTTGATTATTCTCCTAATACTCAATTTTTGTCAAATCATCGTATTTTAATAAACTTGACATAATATGAAGTTATCAATTAGATCTATATGCATTTACCCGTAGCAAATAATTAAGACCCATTTTTTAAAACAAAACTATGCAGCATCCAACTTCACTATACCAATTCGCAACCCATTTAATATTCGCCTACGAAATCAGATATTTAAAATAAAAACAAATTATGGTTGTTTAATACACAGTTGCTTTCTTTATCTTTATTAAGGATTAACAGTGTTGTTCTTCAAAAAAAAAACAAAAAAATATCGTCAAGATATAATCATTTTGTTAAATAACTATGCGCCTACATAACAAAAATAAAATTAAAACAATAACAAAAATATAACATCGCGACTAAAATGACAGTAAAATAATAAAAAGGTTTATAGTAGTGTCCTTGAAGAAGGTAAAATGATAGAAATTCTATTAAGACGAGTAAAGGAAAAATAATAATAATATAAAAAAAACAAAATTTAATTGTAACAAGAGATTTCAAGGCTTAAATTTCACATTTTCTTGTTTTTTTTTTTTTTATTATTTTAATTCGGTAAAGAAAAAAAATGTTTTCAAAAGAGAAAACTTAAAAAGGATACAAAATAATGGCAAAATTTTAAATTTTCAATTTATTAAAATGATAGATCAGAAAAAAAATATCAGTAGAATTAAATTTTCTAAATAGGATTTAAAAATTAATATTTAGTCCGTTAGGAACAAATTATTTTCTAACTATGAAAATGTATCTAAGTTACAAGTTAATTGGCCTGATAATTAGACGAGAGATGTTGATAAAGAAGGTTTGAATATGATAATATTGAACTTTAACTTTAAAATGTTAATCTATTTATAGAGCTGCTGTGTCTATATATCTATTTTATTCTTCTTCAACTAACTAGTTTTATTATTAATTGTTTATTAATGGTGTTTTAAGCCACTAGCTCTTAGACTACAATTCTATACAGTAGTTTATATAGGCATAGACTAACGGACAAACTCTAAATTTGTAAAGTAAAATTTTATTCAATTTTAAAAACATAATTAAACAAAAACCTATACTAAATCTATTCTAAAAATACAAAAATTCGATATGTGAAGAGGTTTAGTTACAAAAGACAATTAAAGTTATTTTTGTGTATGAAAGTTGCTATACCTACCTACCTAGTTATTTGAATATTTTTAATCTACAAAAAATCTTCATTAAAAGAAAATTCCATACAAATAATTAGCATGAATATTACAAAATACAAAAAAGCAAATTTCTCTCTACTATTTGAAGGTTATACTCAAAATAGTAGAGAGAAATTTGCTTTTAAAAAATACAAAAAATCCTTGAGACTCATTTTCTTCAATAAAATCTTTATTGACTTTTTCTATTCGATATTAATTACATAAAAAATATTTTTTTATTTTTATTATTTTAGATTTTAAAAAAAAAAAAAAAAAAAATTTAATTAATTAATCATTTCCATAATTAGTTAATACTTCAGGTATATTTTTTAAACTTGATTACATTAAAGTTAGAACAACTCTTTGGGAAAATCAAATTAAAATAATTAAACATCAAGAGAATTATAAAGAGAATTATAAAGAGAATTGTACAGAGTAAAAACATAACAAATAAACAAACTTTTACAAAAAAAAATAACAAAAAAACAAACAGATCCAAATCCTGTTATAGCAAAATAAAGTCTTTCACCTTAAGTTATTTATTATGGTTTATTCTAATGGCAATAACTCACTTGCTTTATTCAAGAAATGTTAGTGGTACTTTGATAGGATCAACAGAAGGTAGACAAAAGCTAAATGTTATAAAATAAGATGCTGCAAGACTTTAAGAGATTTATAGTTGAAAATTATTGATTGAAGACAAAGTAGGAAACTCTGTTTTTGCTTAATAGTAGTAATTTTAACCGTTAACATACGTCTGAGAGACATAATAGATTTTTTATTTTTGCTTCTTTTAATTTAATTTTCTAAATTTCTCTTGGTACTTTTCTTTAACTTTATATTAGTTGTAATTTTACTATTATAAGTGTGCAAGCATATTGTATATCATTTTTGCTTAATATTAAGATAATGTTAATTTTTGTTACCTCTTCTAAGAGACATACGTTAGTGTTAAATAAAGTTTTTTTTTATGTTAGCAGTTAAGGGTAAAAATAGTAACGGTTAAACAAACAATTCATAATTATAGATGCAAAGCGTATGGTACTAGGAGATAGGAAAGATAGAAGGTAATCCCCGAAGAAAATCAAGAAACCAAGCCGTGTGTCTATTCCACAAAAACACACCTATCTTTTTTCTGTGAGTTTAAATAATATATTCATTTTTTTTTTAAAAAATAATTATTGATAGAATAGTTTCCGTGAAGAGCCCATTATCGTGAATTTTCCATTTGAGATAGTGACCGGCTCATGGGGTTTTCATTTCCTAAATCGACATACATTGTTGCATAATGAATATCCAGACATGGCTTGAACTATATTTATGATTTAGTAAGGATATTTTTTATTTAATAATAAATACCTACAATTAATTATATATAGAAATAACTATTACAGAAAATAACAAAATTAAAATTATCGCCCGCCATTAAAATTTCAAGGAAGTTTGATAAAAAAAATAGTACTCAATTTCATTTTGAATTGTTTTCTATCATCCAAATTAATTCTGATACTACATTTTTTTTTTTATTGATATATCTTAGACAACAACCGTTTTTGTAGTAATTTATTTAAAAAAAAAAAATTAATTTAACTCTGGCGATTGATGAGCTGCGACAATTTGATAAATTAAAATTTTTGTGTGTTAAGATGAATTATATAGGGGGTGAAATAATTTGATCTGATTGAAAATTAAAAAAATTTGAAAAAAAAAAATATTTATTTTCGCTACGTTTCCTTTTAAACATATTACATCATTTAAAAGAATAATAATGAAAATCTGGTTTGAAATGATTTTGAAATTTGGTTCAGATCATAAAATAAATTTAATAACAGTGTAGTGGATTAAAGTTTTATGGTCAGACTGTACTTTTGATTTCTTGATTGCTAAGACAAAATCAGTTAAATTTTAAATTTGTCTTAAGTTTAGCTTGAATTTTAGTAATATGTGAACGTTAAGACAAACAGATTTATTCTTCTTCATTTCAAACTACATAATTTTATATTTTCTTTTCTAGTCTAATATTACTAGGGGCCCCTGTTGAGTAATTATAATTCAAGTTGTAGCCGAATTTAAAGTTTTTAAAAGAACAATAATTTACGTACTGACAGAGACTTCTGTTGCACAACATTATGCACACTTTTAACCAAAACTGTATAATTACTACAAATGACCAAAATATAGAAAACAATAATTTGAGACAGTTATTTAAAAAATTTAATAGAATAAATTTCCTTTAATTATGTATACAAATAATAAAATGTTGAATGACACAAAATGGATATATTTTATTTAAAAGTTTGAATATTATAAAGTCAAATAGATTTTTTTTGCGTATTTCTGTCGTATATACAACTTATTTACATATTAAATAAAAGTTCATTAAGAAGAAGAGAGATAAAATGAGAAGGTGTCTACTGCGTAGGTCCTTAAATGCTTGTCTATTATAATTATAGGTTATTTTTTTCATTTAATTTAATTGCTCAGTTTTAATTTTCTATTTTGTTAGATTAATTTTTTTTTTCTGAGTTCTAACACAACTACTTCAGATAAATTACACATAACCCGATTATATTAGAGACAAGTCGGCGAAACCGAAATCATCGTTTCTGTTAACCTGCATATAAATATTATTTTTCATTGTGACAACAAAACCATCCCATTGCCCACTGGATAGATAACCAGATCAAAAATGAAATGACGCACGTTCAAATCCAATTTAATGGTATATGATTTCATTGTACAATTTAAAATAAAAATAATAAAGGAGTGAGTATAGAGTTTCACTTATCTGTATCCATGCAGATTTTATGAGGCATTTTTGCAGTGGCTATCTGCGAAAGAGTTCTTATACCAATAATAATAAGTTTTGTACCTTTATCCATTGGTTTAGCAATCACACAAGACGTTTAAGCTGTTTAAGCTGTGTAGAAGATCCAATAATCGTTATGCAAGTTTTTAGTACGACCCTTATACAGGATCACGGTAATTTTTACATTACAGCTGACCCATTGTAGAGGGGTTGTGATTAGAATTTAACCAATATCTACTACTCTACAACTACTACTTACATTATCTTTTGTTATTTGATCATATAATGAAATGGTTATAAAAATGAAAATAAATCCAATATTTGCTTTTCTCATATCTATTTTTAGTTTTTCTTTTTTTTGTTAAATCTACAGCACATAACCATTTAATTTCTAAAGTCATTTAAAAACCATAAAATTAATTTTGAAACTAATCCCAAACTACTTCATTGCAAATTTCTAAAAAACTTTAATAAAATTATACCATTTCAATATGAATCCTCTTTAAAATCTGTAAAATCTCTGTTGTATGACAAATCCATAAAATTTTGAAAAATTATATTGGAAACTAATCATAAAATTAAATTTTGTAATTATTTTTAATTAATTTTAAAAACTTTTAACTTCAGATATTTAAAGAAAATTTTCTTGAATGCTTCAATCAAATTAAAGTGCAAATGGTTTATATGACAACTCTTCATTAATTTTCAACTTTATTAATTTAATTTTAAAAATTATAAATCTATAAAATCTATTTAATTTATGGTTTACCTTGAGGATTACCTAGATCAAATTAAATTGTAAAATATGGCACAAGAACAACAATTTGGAAACCAAACAATTTGATGAAAAATTTACCTTCTACTAAAAAATATATAAAAAACTACCATGGGTTGGTAAAGATGATTGGCAATTCAGCATACTTTAATTATAATAGAGATGAATTATTTTAGCACCACGGAATGACAAAGTTCCGCAAAATAACCTATTATCGGACACAAGTCGAACTTTTAATAAATAAATACCCCACGGATGATGATGATGAGGAAATAGATGAAAGTCTCCAATATCAGTACCGCCCAACATACTATAAGCTCAATGAATTCAGGCACGTAAATGATAGAATAGGTTAGCTGCAGAGAACATACAAATGTTTAGTAAAATTTATTGTTCAACATGAGTAACATATATATATAATATTTATTCAAGTTAATATCAGTAGTAAGCATCCTACATTTGAATTTTTGCAAAACTGTTTGTTTAATACCTTTTTTCTTTTTCTTTCACTTTTGTGTCGGTGGTAAAATATTAAAACGATTCGATCATATAAGCAATTTAGCAAAAAAGCTTTGAATAATTATTATAGATTATATTACAGATCTGCCTAGTAACAGTATTGTCCAAAATAGTTGAAAGCGCTGTAAATATTCAACTATGTTCTTCCCTTGATGAAAATAATCTTCTAATGAAACGGCAGTATGGTTTCAGCAAAAATTCCAACTCAGTTGCAGTTATTGATATGATTACTCTAGCTCAAAACTTAAAAGATGAAAGGAAATGAATATCGTTATTATTTATAGAACTAACAAAAGCTTTCGACATATCAGTTAATTCTATTAAACAAAATGCAAAATTTTGGGATAAACAGTATGGAATACAATAATGGTTCAAATCATATCTTAGCGATCCATAGCAATTTGTGGAAATTGGATTAAAAAAAGTTGTTTGCAAAATTTTAGATCCGGCATACTTCAGGAAAATATACTAGGATAATTGTTCTTCATAATCTATAATTATAATAGACAAGCATTTAAGGACCTGCGCAGTAGACACCTTTTCATTTATCTTGCTTCTCCTTAATGAACTATCTTATATATTAATACGCTTAAACATCTGTTAAACTTTTAACAAAGCTTTTACAACACAAAGCTTTTTTCAACTAGATTAGACAACTTTATTAGAACTATTACGAATTACGGTAGTGTGCAAAATTTAATTTAAAGACCACAAAATAATAAAACAAGAAAACCAAATAAAACCAAAAACAAATTAAAATTAACCTAAAAACAATTCACCTATTGAGCAATAGCATTAATTATATCTGATTATATGAATTAATTTAAAAAAAAAAAAAAACAAAGTAGCAAAAACAAAAACCGAATTATCAGAATATAATTATTTTATAAAAATAGTTTGTTAAAATATTACGATATTACAGCAAAAAAACTTACCGGTAAAACAAATAGTAAATTTAGAAAATATATTTTTTAACTAACCAAGACCATGTTCACAAATTCCACAAATTGAAATTTATTTATTTTATTAACAAATAATTCAAAAGTATAAATTCAAATGCGCAGTAGCATTGAGTAAATATTATATTGTACATGGAGAATCATAAACAGAAATTTATGATCTGCTAAGAACAAGAAAAACAAAATATATTTATGACATTATTATCAAGTTCCAATTCAATACACGGCAAATTTTGTACACATAAAAATTAAAAAAACTTAAAAAAGAAAAATCACAGACTACCCTTACCTACATCAGAGACGCTAGCGGGATAACAATATAACAATAAAAACTGAAGAATAAGATAAAAAGCATAATTATTGGCTTTACCCCTTTTTTAAGTCTCAAATTATGATTTTCTATATTTTGGTCATTTGCAGTAATCATATAGTTTTGGTTAAAAATAGTACAAAAGTAGTACAAAAGTACAAAAATATTTTATTTTTAGTAATTTTATCCATTAAATGACACTGTATATAGAGGATTATAGCGAATCAGTATATGAGAGAGGTGTATTATTATGTGTCCAAAATAAAACTTACCTCAAAACGTTTTATTAAACATGAGTGCTTTGTGTTTTATTGTTAGAAGTCTGTGTCAGTACGCCAATTACTGTTACAGGGGCCCCTAGTGTTTTTTATAATGCAGAATTATTTCTTTTTGCACTGCATGATGTTTGTTTTAATTTTAATGCCACAAGCCTAAATAAAGTATAAAATGTTATGAACAGTGGAATAAAAGCACTAGAAAAATATGTGATAGCTCAAAAATTAACAACAACCCAAAGAAAAATAAATATATGTTAATAAAGTCAACTGGGCTATCAATAACATTAAAATCTTCAGTGATGAAATTGATCAAGTGTCTAAAATCAAAAAATATTTTGGAGTGACTTGATTGACTGACCTTCGAATTTGGATTGAAGGCAATCATGTTAAAATGTGTATTTATATTATGTATATATAAAATATATATTATGTATATCTACTTACAAACAAAAAAAACAAACAAACGATCTATCAAAAATGGATTGTGAAAAATGGAACAGGCAACAACTATTTTATTTCTTCAAAAATTAAAAATACCAAAATTGGAATAGAAATATGATTTTCAACCAGGTTCTGAGAAAATAAAAAAAATGGTATTCCGTGAACAGTTTACGATTTGTATTGCATAGCTAATAATTTTTATTCTTTTATTACTATTATTTTTAGAATTTTTTCTAGGATCAGTGATTCTATTATTGATTCTATTATTCTATGTTTATCTGCATACTTATTTCAATCCACACAATAGTACCTACACTGATATTCAGATATTTTATTACTATTGAGGTATATTCATATCATAGTCGTATTTCCATAATTCGTACAAGATTAGGAGAGCCAAATTATTTTTTTTAAAGAGCAAATCGTTTTGAGCATAAAATGAGAGAGCGGACTGTTATGCTGCATCCCGCTATATAAAAATAATATTATAAAAAAAATTTGTGGTAAAAGTCAATAGCATTGCTAGTAAATAGAACTTGAAATAAACTTCATATACATTTGACAACATACCTCTTGAACTACAAGTATCATTTCAATCAGATAATTATTAAAATTAAATATAATTTATCTATTTATTATTATTAAATTAATAAAAGACTTCAATATCAGCAATTTACATGACCAAATCATCGACCCTGAAAATATCTAAATAAACTTTCAAAAGAAATAAAAAAAAAATGACAAAATAAAAAAAAAAACAGCAATAATTATTAAACCAATACTGAGATATTATTTAAATTCTCTAAACTTAAATGTGGTATTCTTCATTAGTCTGCACAAAATGCTTAATATTCCTAATTTATTTCTATATTCGAATTTCAATGTCAATAATATTGATTGTGTGTGTATGTATGTATGTATATTGAAAATTGTCAAATTTTTTGAAACGGAAATTAAATTTTATTCTGAACCTTTCTACTTTTAACACGCATAAAACCAAAGGACATTTGAAATTTTCTATCTTATGTCAACATAAAAATCATCCCAAATAACATTCTAAAGTTATTCAGGTATTTGATTCGGAAAATTAAATTTTCATATCCTAGTTCGATTACAAAAACACAAAAAAAAAAAAAAAAAAATTGTTATTCCTTGAAAGAAAGGAAAAATTTTTTTTTCTCTTTTAAATTCGAATTTTTTCTATGTCAGAACTAAAAATAATATATTTAGTTATTCCCTGCTGTCATTCAAAATTTTTTTCGAATATTATCAAAAGAAAGGTTAGCAAAATAGAGAGAAAAGGATAGAGAAAAGAAAATAATGTTCAAAGAATTTTGAAAGTAGACTGACAGAGATCGCCCCCTTAATATTTAAACCACAATGTATTTCTCTTCAAGGACATTTTTAATGTAAATTTCAAATTACTGAACTGTAAAATATTAAAATAAATGAAAATTTTAAACATTGTCCAATTTCCTTATTTCTAGTCCTTAAATTTTTTTTTGGAAAATTTGTTTGAAAACATTTTCTTATAACCCGTGGTACGGGTACAAGTCAAAAATAGATTAAATAGTAATTCCTTGAAGTATTTTAAGAAAAATATTCTTTTAGGGAGTCAATTTGAAAACTTATTCTAGGTTACTTAGAGGTTAAAGAAAATCAGATTAGAAGAATAAGTAGCTTAGGTAAAATCACAAAATAGACCGCCTTTCCAAAACAATTTTTTCCTAAAACACCCCAATAATTACCCCTGAAAAATGTTTTATCGTTTTTTCGACTTTATTTCTAAGATGACAGTATCAGATAACATCTTAAACCAATACATAATAAAACATAGTTTAATTTTAATCGCAGACAAATCTGGGTGCTCTTCTCATAATATTGCAGTCTACATAAAAATACAGGTCTAGATATAACTTTAATATTTGAGCCTTCATCTATGGTTCTTATTTCCGAATGAGAACGATGAAGCCATGAACGATGAAGGAATGTGTCTTCAGCCCTCTAAACCTCCTACCATGAAGAATGTATATGTACTCTTTTAGCATTAAGAACCGCGAATCAAAGAGGTGAATACGTTCAATTACCTGGGCAGTATCGGATCATCAGATGAACCAATTTGGATATTAAAGCTTTCAAAAATATGGCAGACAAACAACATATCTCTGCGCACACAAATAAGAATCTTCAATGCAAGTGTAAAATCTATTCTCTTGTACGCCTGCGAAACATGTAAAGTTTCAGCAAACATCACCGTTTGCTGTTTCCGGCACATCCTAAACATTCGTTGGCCGCAAACCATTTCCAACAGAAGGTTGCGGCAAAAACAAACCAAAAACAAATAGATGTGGCATTGGACCAGGCATACTCTGACAAATCTGAGAAAAACATCGTGAAACAGTGTTTCGAATAGAATCCGCAGGTTACACGTCGTGTCGAGAGACTAGGAAAAACATGGAGAACAATAGTCTTAGCCAAAAAGGAAATACCAAGCAAAGAATATGGCCTCAATTGAAGAGGTCAGCCGCAGATGGGAGCCGAAAGTAAATATTTTATTTCCGTCCTATGCGTCATGTGGTTACAGGACAATGGTGATGATGATGACAGTTTGAGCTGTTTTGTTTATCTAAAGTTATCAACAAAGTTTTAGTTTTCAACTAAGCGTAAAATTTCTACATTGACATGTTGAGAGAAGCAAAATTTCTTTTGGAATACCTGAAGTCCCTATAAATATTAGTATTGTGAACATACCATGGAGCATTTTCAATGTTTCATAGTATCATGTCTGTATAGCTTGAATAATATTAAGTTATTTGGCAGATCTGAATATTTGAATTAAATACGCCCAGATTGGTTTTCATATTTGATTGCAGATCAAAACTTTGTTAGACTCTAAAAACTTAGGTTAGTTCAATTGTTGAACAACTTGTTGTATTTTAATTTCAGTTTTTGTTTTTTTTTTTTGTCTTAACTGGTTCTGTCAATCTGAAGTTTGCATCAATTGTTATATCAAGAAATTTTGCAAAATTTTAATATGGTATTACATTGTTACTATTTTTTGTTTGTGAAATTAACCAGCGTTGATTTTGACTAATATAGTTTAATTCTTCAATTTTTGCTGGAAATTTTGTTATTAACTTGGTATAGTATTGCTTAATCGTTTACATTACTACCAACCACTAATACAGCAATATCATTTGCAAAAGTTGTCACCGTTTGATCTTCAAACTCTCGCTAGTATAGAGTAATCACTCACTACTCTCTCAATCGCTAATATAGAGTAAATAGACTTTCTCAATCGCTGGCATAGAGTAACTCAATCGCTAGTATAGAGTAAACATAGCAAGGAACCCATCAAATTATATACTCCTTTGATGTACTCCTCAAATTTCAAGTTAAATAAAAAATGTTTTAATCATTTTATACTTGAATGAAATACTTTGTGTTATAGAATCAATAATTATAATTGACAAGCATTTAAGGTAATGCGCAGTAGACACCTTTTCATTTTATTTCGATTCTTCTACTCCTTAATGAACTTCTGATATAATATATAAGATGTATATATAAAACAAAAATGCAAAAATCGATTTATACATAAAAATGTTATACCCAATTATTAATAAAAAAAATCCAGCTTGATTTTTACAATTAATATTTAAAGCAATCTTTCGCAGCATTCTTTTGTACGGTTTTCCCGTATGGAAAAATGCTACTAAAACAAACTTAAATCTGCTACAAAGAAAGCGAAATGCGATTTTAAAATTAATCTTGGGTAAACCTTTTTACTTTTCTACCAACAGATTCCATAACATAGCAAATGTTAACACTGTTTTCGAACAAATAGATAAGATATTCCCTGCCTTTTTAGAAAGTTGTCTAAATTCAGAAAATCCGCTAGTAAGAGCGATCGTGGATTAAGCTTTTAGTAATAAATTTTTATGTTTAAGTTAGTTTTTAAGTTTTAGGTTAAAAAAAAAATTGATTAAAAAGGTTTTGCTTGCGGCTGTGGCTTCTGCTATATCGTGCGAAATCTATGTCAGCATGTAAATTACTGTTTTTTTTAAAAACTTTAAATTTGATTTCAACTTGAAATATAATTACTCAACAGGGGCCCCTAGTCCTTCTATAAGCTAATACAAATAATTTAATTTACTTAAATGGTTTAAGAGATATTAAATAAAACGTAACTAGACACCGAAATTGCTTATTTCAATTATAACAGTTTAATTGAACGTCCATCCGAAGCCAATAGTTCAATAAATTTCGATAAGATCTATTATTGTTAATTTTGAAGAAAATTGGATGTGAGAAATTTTCCTACTCAATTCATAACTATCTATTATCATAGAGTAATCATATAAGTAGAGTATTCACGTAGAACAATATTTGTTAATAATTTTCTTCTAAAAATCCCGTCCCATTTTCACTCAATACCCCAAAATACTCAAATATAATTTTCGAAACTCAATTATTTTTACTCAAATTTTTTTATTTATTGAGGAGAATATTTCATACAATGGGTCTTATTCTGAGAAGCGAATTTTTCGGTACGTACTGAAAAATATGATAAATTTTATTTTTGGTATTCTGTGAAGCGAAATAGCGATACTGATCGGTTTTTATCGCAACGTTTCGATTTTCATGGTATTACGAGAATCGTTTTTTTTTGTTCGCTGTCAGAAAAAACGATAAATATATCATTATAGAAAAAGTTAGTGAAAGATGGCGAATGAGAAAAAGTAAGTATATAATTAAAGTAAAATTCAAGTAAACTAATTTTATTTAATTATATATTTGTATTTAAAAATAATTATTAAATTTTATAATACATTTTTAATTATAGAAAAGTTACAAATAGTAGGCACTTTTAATTGTTTGTTGATGCAATGATTTTTTACATGTGTTCCATCAACGCATCTAATTATTCCTGGAAATCCAAATTTATTATAAAATCCGAATTTGATGGATGATTTTGCTTATTTTTGGTTTCAGTAAATTTTATATACTCTCGACACAATTCCGTCTCAAATATTGACAATTTTTTTGTAGCTAAACCTACCAAAAAATCGTTCCCCACGTCTTTTTGATAACTTCCTTCAGCAAGGAAGCGCAATCTTCCAGCCAATATTGGGTTTTACTGAATGTGGACTAATTGTACCTACGTAGGATTTAAATTATTGTATAATTTATCTAGAACCATTACAAAGGTTTCTTTCGAGACCCTGAAATACTTAATGAATCTAGCAAACCAAATAAAATTGATCATATTTTTTTTATTTCATATCATATTCATACATATATAGTTGTTATAACTTATACCTACGTTAAAATAGGTAAATCTAATGGATTCGCTTTATCCCTCAATTCTCTTCTTTTTATTCTAAGTAAATTCATCTCTTCCTTCTCATCAGACGATGTTTCGTAATATAAATGCAAAAACATTTTTTTAATATTTATAAAATTTGAATTCAACTTCACTTAATTTCACTTTTCAAACAGAAAATTAAAACAAAAAATGTCAAAACATAAAAAAAAAATAAATTTGACAGTTTTAACCAGCAATGCTGTCAGTTTTGCAAAATATCGTATCATTCGCTTCTCAGAATACCAAATGTGATACAATGTGATGCTCTACCGGTACGTAGCGAAAAAGTGATTCGCTTCTCAGAATAAGGCCCAATGCCTCTATACTTCTAGCCTATTCACAGAATGATTTTTTCCGGAATTTTATCGAATTACGTTTTCGTTTTAAGTTTTGTTTTAGTTTTGTGTACAAAGTTTTGCTCTCCCAGTGACTACACTGAAAAAAAAATTGTTCGTAATATCAATGAACAGCGATTATTAACATATTTTTTGTTGGCTCAATTAATTATTCATTAATATTACGAAAATACAGCATCTCTAATTTTTTTTTTCTTAATAAACTGTTTATTGATTCAACGAATTAGGATTTATTGACAAAAATATGCAGTTTTTAATACAATAATTGAACAATTAATTCATTAATAGTACGAACACTTTCATTAAAATTAAATTAAAATCAATTATTTCTTCTTTGATTAGTAATACGTTCATTATTATATATGTACTAGGGGCCCCTGTTGAGTAATTATATTTCAAATTGAAGTCAAATTTAAAGTTTTTAAAAAAACAATAATTTACGTACTGACAAAGACTTCGCACGATATAGCAGAAACCACTCGTGTTTAATAAAAAGTTAGTAAGTTTTATTTAGGACACATAAATACACGTTCCTCATATACAGCTTCGTTTCCGATATATTCCCTATAGTAATTGGTATTTAGTGGATAAAATTACTAAAAATAAAAATATTTGTCATTAAAGAGGTATGTATATATATATACCTACATAATACATAATTTTAATAAAAACTATATTATTACAACAAATAACAAAAATTTAGAAACAGTTACTTAAAAAGATAAAAATGAAGAATTCAAGTGACCTACTATATCAAAATGAAGTACTCTAACTCTACTTTATAAAATTAAATTTGCTAGTCATATGAACAATTCAACTGATTTTTTTTGTTTTTGCTTTTTTATATTTTTTATTTGAGATGAATTTGTTTCTTTGTTTTTTTTTTGGCATATGTAGATAGATTCATTCGCAAGTACATAATATAATATATAATAACTGATTTGTTTACTTTTGTTTATTATTTTCATAAGATCTCACTTATGCATAATGTGTTTACTGAATAATAAAATCGAATGTGTACAAAATGTTCAACTGTGTGCGCATTTTTGTTTTAGATATAATCTTATATATTATATATATTAGAAGTTCAATAAGGAGTAGGAGATTCGAAATAAAATAAAAAGATGTCTACTGCGCAGGACCTTAAATGCTTGTCAATTATAATTATAGATACTTTTATATTTGTTACTTGCATAATGTCAACAAAATATAAAATATTTCGTTATTTCAACGAACTCATACCTTAAAATTCCGAATTTTTTCTTTATTTCAACGAACTAGTTTATTAAAGCTAATAATTTTTTTGTTTACTTAATGACGCGAAGCGTGTAATTTTTAATTTATGTACTAGTATTTTAACAGAATTTTTCAGTGTAAACAAGAATTTATAACTATTATAATGTCTTATAAATTTGCGTATTTTAAACTAATTTTTTTTTAAAGGTTTAATTAAATATAAGAAAGCAAAATTACAAAGAATTATATAAAAATAAATACAAAAAAACTTACAATAATTAGATGGTTCTATCATATCCAAAAATAAAATATAACAAATTAAAATTAAAAATCAAATGTGCAAAAAAGAGAATAGTTAGTGACATTTTTTATTTAAAAAGTAGTGTTAAATGCCACATAAAAAAAAACATTATTTACAATAATTAAGAAGTAAATTTATTGTGAGAATATAAACGAAAAACCAAAATAAATATAACAAGTAAAGAAAATAATAATTAAATAAAATCTTATAAATTACTTAAGCATATAATTTAAAAAATGAATAAACAATGAAAATTTAAAACTAAACTAAGAGATACAAAAGAAAATAAGTTATCAACAAAAATTTATTATAAAATAAAAATTGTTTAAAAAGATAAAATCCAAATAATTAAAATAAAAATACACAAAAAGTAAAAAAACATTGTATTTTTTCTTTAAAGAAGTGAGTGATAAGTGGCGGAGAGTGGGAAGTAAGAGAAGAGTTCAGAAAGCGGTGACAACGCTCAAATACAGGATAGAAGTGGAAGACACAACCGACAAAATGCCGACAAAATGAAATGAAATTTTCAATGAAATATTTGAACAAAAATTTATGTTATTAAATTAATAAAAAGATTTATTAAATCAATGAAATGTTTTATTATTTGAACAAACTTGTTTATTAAAACAAAAATTTATTTTAATAAACACATTTAATAATTGCTCATTGTATTAACGAGGAGGTTATTAAATTAATAAATAGCTATTCATTGGCTCAATGAACAAGTTGATCGGACAAATATTAATAAATTTTTAATTGTCTCAACGAAATTTTTTATTGTATTTACGTACCTTTTTGGTTCACTGTAGGCTAGGAGTATAGAGGCATTGTTAAATAAATTGAAGAGTATACACATACGTATGTACTTTTGATTTATATGAAGAGTGTATATCGTATATATGTGTTCACCATATATTTACATATCTAATTCAATATAAAAAATATATATAGAAAAATGTAAACAAAAAACAAAATTAATCGCAAATGAATGAAATTGTATACATACAATAATAGGTCAATGATAGAATCACATAATCCAGAAAAATTTTTTAAAATAATGGTAATAAAAGAATAAAATTTATTAGTTATGCATTACAAATCGTTAAGTTTGAACGGAATTCCGTTTTGTTTTCTTTTTTCAGAACTTGGTTAAAAATCGTATTATTCGTATTTCTATTTCAGATGAAATAATTTTTGAAGAAATAAAAACACCAAACAATCCATATAAAGAATAAAATATCCAGTTTTACCTATTTTACTTACTTTTTTAAATTTTGATAGCTTGTTTGTTTGTTTGTATTCATAATTATTATATTATGTATTCATATAATATTGAATAGTATATTATTATCTACGGTAAGAAACAGAGAAAATTAAAATTGCTGAAAATTTAAAAATACATGTAGGTACCTACTTTTCAGTATACTTTTCAATAGAAATCAATTTGAATTATTTTTAATTTTACAAAACCAACATTGATTTGTTTGTCCCTTTCTTCTATAAAGTTTGAAATCACAAATTTCATAAATCACATTGACCAAATAAATATACCCAAATAAAAATATTAATTCTTTAAATTTTAAAAATTAAAGCAAAATAACAACAAATCCAGCAACAATCTTGAATTCTTTCAATTTCTAAAAAAAAATTCAATACTTTGATTTGCAATATTATTTGTGGTCTATTGAAAGGACTTTAAATTTTAAATGCATGTATAGTTTTTTATACACACATTGTGTAATTTTTAATTTGATCACATAAGTAAAGTATAAATGCAAGCACCGAAATAAAGAAGTATGTATATATACTGTAGCATGCACATTCGCATATATACATTTTTGAGTACCTATACATACAACTTTTATATCGATGACACTGTTGGCAGCATAATTACAAATAAATATGTTCATAGGTAGTAGGTATACAAAATTTTTTTATTTATGAGTACAAAATACAATTGCGCTCAACTTATAAGCAGTTAAAAATTGAGTAATATTATTTTGAGTGAACACAGAACTTTTATATTTGAAAAAGTGACTAGCATATTTTGTTCTACATGAATACTCTACTTATATTTTATTGAAAGTAAAATTATATGGAAATTTTAATATGTCACACTTAAAAAGATTTATAATTATGTACATAAATTTATTTTATTACTTATTTACTAATTTCTTATTTATTTACTATTTAGTTCAAACAGCTTACAAAATATAATACAATTTAATTATTAAAATTTTGAATTAACACAATGTATCAAATAAGATTTATGATTTAAAGTTTAATTTACTTTGAAATTTAATACAACATAGTTTTTATAAAAAACAAAAACCAAAATTAGATAAAATAAATTTCATCAGAAAAAAAAGAGAAGATGAAAAGTTATTAAAAGTATTAAAAGTTAATTATAACACTACAAATTAGTTAATATTAGTAGCAAAAAAACAAGATTAATTAGGAGGACTAAGGAAGCAAGTGAAACAAGGTTTTCTTTAAACTGGTTTTGTTCAAAGAAAAGTCAACACTGTTTTTGTATTGATTAACTGCCATTAACATTCTATTAATTGGCTCAAATTTACCATAATTAGTTCTATGGAAAGGAAGATTAAAAAGATGTTCTATACGAAAACGCGTACTGGTGTTAATGTACGAGTTAATCTGATCTTTAAAAATTTTGGAATCAATTTCACCATTATATACTTGGGATATGAATAAGATATCTGCAACAATCCTTCTTGATTGCAATGTGTTCATCTGAAGAAGCTTCAGATGATTTATGTATGGAGGTAGGATTATTGGGTTAGACCAGGGAAGATTACATAGATCATATCGCAAAAAATTCATTTTTTGAATAGATTCAATTCTATTAATATGAGTGGAATAGTGAGGTGACCAGACAGGGCTTGCGTACTCAAGGTGGTGGCGAACAAGAGTAGTGAATAAAGATTTAGTAATGTATGGATCATCAAATTCCTTAGACAATGTTTTAATAAAACCTAACATAGAATTTGCCTTGTTAATTATACTATTAAAGTTTAAATGTGAGTTTATCGTCAAAAAGTACGCCAAGGTCTTTAAAATGAGAAACTCGATTGATTAGTTTAGAATTAAAAGTATAATCAGTTATTATTGGAATCAATCTACGAGTAAAGGAAATAACAGCGCATTTATCAATATTAAGGAGAAGATTATTATAGCCGCACCACTTAAAAACGAATCAAGATCGTTCTGTAGTACAGTACAATCATTATATGAAGATATTTTTTTTATAAATTTTCATATCATCAGCATATATGATCACGTTACTATTGTTAATGAGATTGTTGACATCATTAATTGAGATAATGAATAGTAAGGGACCTAGATGGCTGCCTTGTGATACACCAGAGGTGGCAGAAAATGATTCAGAAAAAGCTGATCTAAACATTACACTATAAGATCTATTGGATAAAAATGATTTAATCCACATAATAAAAACGTTAGGAAATCCCAGTTTTTTAAGTTTTAATAAAATAACACTATGAGGCAGTAAATCGAATGCCTTGCTCAAATCTGTGTAAATGACATCAGTCTGAAAGCCAGCCTCCATAGTGTTCAGGAAGTGTGAGCAAGACTCAACTAAATTTGTAACCGTAGATTTTTTCTTTACAAAACCATGGTGATTAATTGATAAATGTTTAGAACAAATATCATAAATTGAATCAAAAACTATTAATTCGAAAAGTTTAGGTATGCATGAAAGTTTTGCTATTGGACGGTAATTTGTGACCATATTTTTAGCATCTTTTTTATAAACAGGGCGAATAAATGAATTTTTCCAATATTGTGGAAATATTCCAGAAGTAAACGATCGATTGAATAAAAGGGATAATGGTAACGCAAAAGATTCAGAACAGTTTTTTAAGATTAAAGATGGTACTTTGTCAGGTCCAGGAAATACATCACTATTGAGATTATTCAAATAACTCTTTATTTTCTGAGTAGAGAAATCTATTGAGATAACTTGGTTTTCAGGTTGGTTTATCATGTGATTAAAATTATTTTCATCAACTTCAAAGAGATTTTCTGAATAAGAACTACAGAAAAATAGCTTGAAGAGATTACTCTATGCTATTATCTAAATCAAGTCATACAAATCAAAATAATAATTCGGTATCTACATATCCATACATTAGTTTTCATAAAATATAAAAATAATTGAATTTTTATAAAATTTTATCATTATAGGCTTCCAAATATTATAAATATAATTTTTTCGGCTTTTTGATCATCAATATTGGTTTGACAGTTTATTTTGACAGTTTTAATTAACACATTTTACAAAATAGTTTTTTGACAGTTAACGTAATGAATAATATAATTTAGTATTAAAAAAACAAAAGAAAACCACTAAAACAGTTAATTTGAAAACACAAGACAATATATCATGAAAAAACAACTAAATAAACGCATATGGGGCTCCACTATAATAATGATAATGAATTGAGATTAAAATTATGAACAAAGAAAATTATTAAATCAATTAAAATAGAAAAAAAAATATTTGGAATAGTTTTAATTAAATCAATTTATTATATATTAAAGTTGTAAATAACTTTATACACTAATATGCAAATTATTGTATACATAGATTCATAAAACTATTAAAATCGGCTAACTGTTAACCTTCGAAACGATGATATTTTTTTAATGCAAAAAATTTTTATCCACATTGGCAATAATATGAATTTGGATATTGTTCAACACACCAACCTGTTCTTTTTCCTCTTCTTATACAAGCAGTGATGCATTGCATATGACGATTTGCGGTACATTGTAATAAAATTGGCATTGGTGCTAATTCGTCTTCATCTGAAATATTAAATTTAGAAAATATATATATATATATATATATTAAATTGTACCACCTTGAATGGCTGATGGTGCTGCTAAAATACTTGCAACAAGTAATGTGAAAATTAAAAACAATCCTTTGAAATTCATTTTTACCACTGTCAGTGTTTACACTTCTATTGAATAAGATTTAAATGGCTTTGAAATTATTTTTAAATTTTTATGGTTTTTATATTCTAATTTTTTTTTAAATAAATTTAATCTATTTACAACAATATAAAATCGAATTATACAATTATTGTTATTGATTAACTATGTGCTAAGTTGTTTATATATGTTTTGTTATCTTCTGAGAAGCAAACAATAATGTTTAGACACATTTTAATTTTGGACACCACTTAAAAATATTTCTTAATAAACAAATTTTTTCCACGTAATATTTTTTATGAATATTTTATAATAAATTTGTTATCGGATTGAAGCAAGTGCAAGATAACAATGCGTTCTCATTTTTATTGACTATCTAAATTAATTTTTTAATACATTGAATAGTTTTTGATTATCTGAAGTGAATTTTAAAACAAAATTTTCTGATATTAAGGGTGTTTCTATTCTAAATTTCACTATTTTAGTTTTAACCCACACTTCAACAAATTGGTTAATAACATTGCTTTATTATACATCTATTATAATACGGTTGATGAGAACAGTCTGTACTAATTTTATGAAACAATTAGAAATATATTAAAGAAATTTTACATAATCTAAGGGTAACTTACACGATCAATTTAGTAACATCTTATTTGTCATCATTGAACAAATATGATTAACTTTATTCTTTATTATAAATGTACTAGTGGGCTCCTGTACAATTGCACAGTATTAACTTTATTTAAAAAATCATGGATAAGAACATCATCATTGAAATTTATATGAATCTTATTTATTTTTTTTCTATGGGTAGGTGATGGTCCTCGAAGGACACCAAGTAGTTTCAGTCACGCGCGCACAAGCTAACAATGGTAGTGAATGCCTTAAACCCGCTAAAACCACCTCTTTTATGTCTTTCATATATAAAAAATCCATGATAGATCGACTAATGAATTCTTACCGTCAGAAAAAAAAAATTATATGTTTTTGTACATATTTTAAATTGTGGTTATGTTTCTGTCTTATTAATTAACATTTATTTTTTTTTGTAAAATATTAAAGTAAATTTAGAATACATTTTAGTAGTTTCCACTGTCTTTTTCCACACCACAAATAAAAAAAAATTTTTTTATATATTTTAAATAGGAACAAATTAGCGCCAAGGCACCTGATTTCACCGGTTTACCAAAAATACATAAAGAAAATATGCCTATCGGACCGGTCATTAATTGCACAACGGCATCAAGCTATAAAATTTCGAAATATCTGGAAAGAACCATTAACAAAACATAAACATAGAAAATCGCCACAGTATAAAAAATTCATACGAATTTATTCACAAAATAAATGATATTGAAATAAAACTCAATTACAAACTAGCTTCTTTTGATGTACACAAATATAACAATAGATGAAACAGTAAAAATAACCGTCCATTTATTAAAAGACAGTAAGAAGGTCAATCAACAACGGATCAATATAGAAAAACTGCTAACGAAAAAACTAAAACTAAAACTACTTCACAGACAACAATGAATTCCATGCTCAAACAAATGGATTAGCAATCGGCTCACCATTGTCTGGGTTATTAGCTGACATTTACTTAAACCACTTCGAAAATAATTATATATTTAATAAAATAAAAAACCCACTGGCAGATAAAATCATGTTCTATTGTAGATATGTGGATGATACATGCATTATCGTTAACGGAACAACTAGGCAAATCAACAATCTGAATAAACACATAAACGAACAAGTGAAGAATTTTAAATTCACTACAGAAATCGAATGCAATTGCTATAATTTGGAGTACAAAATCTATAGAAAGTCTACAACCAGTGACGTCACCATACATAAAATTCACATCATCCACACCAACATAAAACGGCAGCTTACAATAGTTTTGTACATAGATTAATAAACTTCCCATTGAGTAAATCAGACTATAACGAGGAGGTAGAAACATTAAAATACATAGCAGTAGCCAACGGTTACAACAGCAACATAATCAGTAATTTAATAAGGAAATATAATAACAAATATAAGAGTAACCAAATAATCAATAAAACAATGAATGAAAAAACTAAATACATATCAGCAAAATTCTCTAAACTCATCCCATATGCAATAAAAAACACAATAAGTAAAAATAAATATCAAATTCCTTATAAAACCAATAACAATATAGGTAATAAACTGAGGGAAAAAAGCGAAATATCAATAGAAGATTCAACAGGCATCTATAAAATAAAATGCGAAACATGCGACAAATTCTATATAGGCCAAACAGGTAGACCATTTTTCAAAAGATACAAGGAGCATCTACCTGTAAAACACATAATAAACTGCACATCAAACTACGCAGCACACATAATACAAGAAGGTCACGAATCTGGTGATTTTCAAAGTAATTTCATATCGTTGCATAAATATCAAAAGGGTAGAATAATGGACACTCTGGAAGAGTATGTAGTATACAGGAACAACAACACAGAAATCTTGAATGACAAACTTACGTTCAAGAGTAATGTATTATATAAGACTGCAATAAAAGCAACAAAATAGGCAGTAAAATGACCCAAATTAGTTTGGAAATGTAATCTATATAAATATAAGTTATTATAATAACTTATCCACTGTTTACTGAAGATGACAACTTCAACGTTGTCGAAACATGTCAATTTTTAATTTTAATTTTAATTTTTAAATTTAAAAAAGAAAAACGTCCACATAGACGGAAAATAAATAAGAGAAGGAAAATTATTTCCTATTTAACCCCTTACCGCCGGCTACCAGTTCCCGTTGTACGATTGTGATGAATTTTTGAGAGTAGTTTATTTTTAGGCCAAGAATTACAAATTTAAAACTTTGTGGTGATAGTCCCGCCGAAACAGGAGTTATGGCCTGTACTTTATAATAGTACAACCGGTGGAAAAATCAATATGAAAAAATAAAAATCTAATATTTATGTTAACTTTATTTATTGTTATTGAGAAGAACATAACCATCATAAAACATAAAAATAAATTCTTTAAAAATTTTACATATGATATTCTGCAAGGCCTTTTCTTTTTATACATAATGTTTTTCTACATATTTTACAAGAGTATACATACTTCTTAAATGACACACACGACACATCTAAGTTGAAAGTGCATTTTTTGAGGAGCATGTTGAGTTTTTTCTTTTTCTACTGATGAAGAACCCTTCTTTTTTTGATTATAGAAGTATTTGCTCTGGCTTCTTGTAATATTTTGCGTACTATAAACCTCCTATTGCGTACTATAAAATTAAGCTGATATGAAAATTTGTTATTGCTATTTCCTGATTGAATGTACAATTTCCATGCATTTACCATTGTTAAATCGATTAGATATGTGAAAATTACCCACCACTATTTTTTTCCTTTGATAGCAATTCTATACGAATTTATATTTTGATCAGCGTTGCCAACACCTCCCATGTTTGCATTATATGTTGCATACACTTTTGGTTGACCAATTTGTACTTTTTTACAGTCTACTTTGGACCAACGTTTTACGTGATGCAACGGGATCACGGTATTAAAATTTGTTAAAATTGAACATACGCTATTATCTATCCATTGCACAGCAAGTAATTCGGTGGTACTATCATATCTATAATAAAATGTGCCACAAGGTTTATTTTTTTCAAATGGACAATTTTTTAAACGATTTGCTCGAATGGTACCTGTTGCTCGAAAATTCATGTTTTTTAAGAGTTTCGTCAATGCATGAGTAGTAAAAATATTGTCGAAAAATACGCAATGTTTAGTTGGTTCTGATATCATTTTCAAAAAATCAGTTACTGTTTTTGGACCAAGCGGAATCAACCGCTTATTTTCATCATTTTTTCCGCAATATACATCAAAATTGTAGCAATAACCAGAAGAGCTGCATAACATCCAATTCTTATATCCAAACCGAGCAAAATATCATTAGTTAAAAGAGGTAAAATTTACATTTACTTATCGTATACCAAATTTATTATGAGAGAGAAAAGGTACAAAACAGATGTTTGCCTTTTGCTTTATACTGTAAAATAATTTTGCGTTCTCTATATTCTCCTTTGGATTTGTTTACGTTTCCTTCCATTATTTATATGAGGCAGGGTGGCAAAAAATGTTATTTCTAATTTAGTTTGTTCCCTTATGCCCGGTTTTCATGTAGTCGATATATCGGCGAATTGTTAGAGCATAGGCAGAAGATACAAAAATTTCATAAGTGCGATAGAGAAACAATGATAAAATATCGGGAGAATGACAATAATATCGGGAGAAATATCGAGAGAGTCACCATAAATATCGGAGAATCGCCATAAATATCGGAGAATATTTATAAAAACATATCTTCGCAAAGATATGTTTCCTATAATTATCGCCGATATTTTTAACACTAACATAAAGTAATGTGTAATTACACAAAAAAAAATTCGCACACTATCAACACATTTTATGGATACGGAACGACATTTAAATTTTTGAATTTGAGTAAAAACAATAACAAAAATTAATTTTTTGTATTGAATATTTGAATGCATGTAAATAAAAAATAATATTTTAGCTTTTAGGTATAATATATTTAAACTAAAGTTATACATATTCTATTTATCTTATACATAAACTAACTATTTAACACATTTAAAAAATTTACTTTTAATTACAATTGTAACTTTAATTTTTTTTATCTGAGTGAATATTTTAAATTTTGTTGAATGAATTTTAGAATGTATGTATGTATACATTTTTTTTCTTAATTCATTATTTAGTATAATATAAAAAAATAATATTTTAATTCTAATTAATACTTATGTAAAAATGAAAAACATAATAAATACAAGTGAATTTAAAATTTAAAAAAACTAAATAAAAATTCCACAGATGAAAATCATATCATATTTCACTTTTCTTCACTTTATTTACTTTGTTTATATACTTTCGCGAAATTTTAAACAATTCTAAGGAAGATTGCTTAAATTAAATAACCTTTATTTTGTTTACATTTTGAATATTTTAAGGTTATGTATATAGATTTTAGATTTCAAATCATCTATAAAAGTTACTATAAAAATAATATAATTTTACTTCCTCATACACATTAACGGTATACTATACTCTTCTCTTTCTAAACTCCAATTTATCAGCTAAAAATTTATCATGAAAACCAGCCTTTATACGATGATTAATTCTGATCTTTTATTATTTTAATATTTTCGTTTTAAACATTATTATTTTCGTATATACCTATTAAAAATATTAAATTCTAATTACATTACAATAATATAAAATATTATTAATATTTTTGTCAGTAATAATTTGGAGTTACAAACATTATTATTTTTTATTAATTATATTAGTAAACCTAAATATTTATTATATTGGTATACGATTATAAAATAATACTGAGGACAATATCTATTTACAAATCACAGAATTTAAAGAATATGATAACGCTGTTTTAGTTAGGTCTCCTAAAAATCTTATGCATAGTTGATACAATTTAGAAAATAATATTGTTAAATATTTCAACGAATTTTTGTCGAAAATTTTTTTATTTAATTTCAGCCAACTTTTTTTGTTACTCTCTTTTGTTTACTATATTTTTTCTTTTTCTTACACGTAAAATTCTTATTATCGTCTATTTCTGACAATGTTTATCAAATTCGCATATGAATTTGTTTGCAAACAAATGAATACATACATGAGTGCATATATCTTGCTATCGGTATTCTTTGGTTAAATGGTTATTGAAATGGGTATTTTGTTGAATTGAAGCAAATTGAAACAAACATATAAAGTCCAAGGCAAGTTAATTAAGGCAAATATAATAACAACTTGTATTGTAAAAATAATAATGCGGTTTGTAAAATTAGTAGCGGAATATTGTCATTGCTAAAATAACAGTTCATGTTGCTAAACAAAAAGATTCATTATTATATGTATTTACAATAATGTTTGTTAAATTCACAATTTTAGCTATTAAATTGATAACCTTTCTTGTTAAATTGACAATTTTTACTATTAAATTAAAAATCTTTGCCTATTAAAATAACAATTTTATTATTATATTTACAATGTTTATTAGATTCATAATGTTTTTTGTTATATTAACAACTTCTACTATTAAATTAAGAACTCAGGTTGTTAAATCAACAATTTTGTTGTTAAATTCATAATCACTTATGCTCTCTTTTTTCTCTAAATTGTTATTAATTTAACAACACTGGTGATTAATTTAATAACGATTTGTTATTGGAGGTATTTTAATAACATTTTTGTTAATTTAAATAACGATTTTATTAATTTAACAGTAAAAATTTTTTCAGTTTATACATTACAACTCCTGATTTTTATTTTTATTGATGTTACAACTTATTAAAAGATGTCAATAATACATCTTTGAATTATCAAAATCGACCAAAATTTTAATGTAAAATGTTGCTTTTATAAAATAAGAATGTATTAAGTACTGAATATGTACTAAGAATTCTTATATGTACTATAAATATTTAATTTTATACAGAAACAGTATTAATATACCACAATTATTATTCCCAAATTACTAAAAAAATAAATCGATCTATCGATCTAAGTACAAAAAAAAGATACAATGTATAAAAAAATAAGAAAGCAGTGTTATCTTACACTTGTAGGTTTTGATTGAATCCGATAACATATTTAAATAAATATTATTTCCTGAGAATTAAAAAACCACTTAAAAAATTTCAAAATCGAAGTTATTATTATCATAACATATATATTGTTATATATATATAATAATAATTGTTTAATTATTATCTGTAAATAGATTAAATTTATTTAAAAAAAAAAAAATTAGAATATAAAAACCATAAACATTTAAAAATAATTTCAAAGCCATTTAAATCTTATTCAATAGAAGTGTAAACACTGACAGTGGTAAAAATGAATTTCAAAGGATTGTTTTTAATTTGCACATTACTTGTTGCAAGTATTTTAGCAGCACCATCAGCCATTCAAGGTAGTGCAATTTATTATATAAACTTATATGTTTTTTTCTAACTTTTTTTTATTTCAGATGAAGACGAATTAGCACCAATGCCAATTTTATTACAATGTACCATTAATCGTAATATGCAATGCATGACTGCTTGTGTAAGAAGAGGAAAAAAAACAGGTTGGTGTGTTGAACAATATCCAAATTCATATTATTGCCAATGTGGATAAAATGATGTTTGGTATTAAAAAAAAAATATCACCGTTTCTAAGCTCTCACATAACAGTTCGCCGATTTTAATAACTTTGCAAATCTATGTATATAATAATTTTCATATAATGTATGTGTAAACACAAATTTCTACTCAACTTTAAATGTAAATAAATTGACTTAATTAAAATTAATCTAAATATTTTTTTTCTTTATTAAATTCCAATAACATAAAAAACATAATTTTAACATTTTAGCATTTACATTTTAATACATAGCTGGAATAAGCATATAAGCTATATAAATAATGTTTATGCGATTTTGTATGAAGCTATACCTGGTCTTTATTTTTCTCTTTGTGTAAAGCTATCTGATCTTATAATTTACTTATAAATATTATAATCAGTATGTAAATTTTGATGGGGCATACAAATTTACTTTAAATTATACTTATTTATTTATTTGTTCATTTTTTAGTATTATGTAGTAGTTTTCAAATCAACTGTTATACTTTTAATTTAAATACTAAATTCTATATAATCTAAAGTAATGGGTAGTGATCATTGTCCAATTACATTATTCCTTGATATTTAATTATTTAATAAAGTATATTATTGTAAAATCATTGAATTTTTTTTATTATTATCTATAAAATCTATGCATAAATTATACAAATTCTTTGAAAAATTATATTTATAAGTAATAAATTATATATACTTTATCCATTTATCACGTTAACTGTTAAAAAAATTATTTCATAAACAGCATTTAGCTATTTTGTAAACTGTAATAAATCGCTAATTAATTCACGAACAATTAAATCGATGTAATATAAAAGAAACTGAAAATGTTGGGTGGCGCACCATATGGTGGAGCACCCATTTTTCAACCGAAACGTTTCAAGTTCGATTTCAAATTACAACAAAATGCTTTATACCTTTTGGACCTGATACCATTACCTGGTATCATTAGAATAAAATAAATGACAAAAAAAAAAATATAGGCCCACATCTCGAAAGATAAAATGACTGCATATTAAATATGCAGGTAAACTGATATGTGAATAAATAAATAACAGGAATTGTTAGAAGAAGTTAAGTAAGTTCATATTTCCATACAATTGTTAAATTGATATTGAAAATGATAAATACGGTGACAACTTTAATGCCATTTCGAAACTTTGAAATTATATAAAAATAAAATGTGAACCACTTTTTTTGTAAATTATAATACGAATACTGAACCTGAACCGAATTCAAATACACAAAAGTTTAGTTAGAACTCTATAATTTTTATAAATACAAAAATTTTAAGTATAGTCATTCTGGTTCGAGATTCGAAGAATTTTCACAAAAAATTGTATTAAATTTTATTACTAATTATTTTCCATTATTTTATTCTTAGCACTAACTATATTTTATTTTTTTATTAATTTATCTTAGACAACAACCGCTTACGTAATAATTTATTTAGAACAAAACCGTTGAATTCAAATTTAACTCTGATGTGAAAAAGAAGAACCTCTGTACTTTGGTGAATTTGATAAATGTATTTTTATGTATTCAAACTTATGCATGAGCTGAAATTTTAAATTGAAATAAAATAATAAAAAAAAAATATTTAGTTTCGCTACGTCCCCATATCTATCATTTAAAAGAATAATAACAAAAATTGGGTTGTGAAATGTTTCAGATATATCCACCGTACTTTTTTTCAATTTACAGATTAAATACAATGATAATTAAAAATTAATAAATTCCAAAATAAAATATATTTATCGTTAATGATCGTATTTCTAAATAAAATAAAATATAATAGAAATGCAATAGCAAATTACTTGTGTTTGAAGTTTTGAACTCAATTTTCTTGAAACTATGCCTCAAACAGTTCAAACTAAGTGATTCGATGATTGCGTAATATACACTAATTTTTACTAACTAGGCTAGAATTCAGATCAAGGAAGCAATTTTCAGTTATCAGAAGTAAAACATTAAAAAAATGTTCAACATTAAAACGGAGCCCTTAATTGGTTACTAGAAATTAAAATAAAAAAAAAATTATTTCGACATTGAGGCAGAAACTGATAAATGGATACTGTTAACCCAAGTTACCTTTAATTATTATCTTGTATGGCAAACTATTATTTTGTAATTAATTTTGAAATTAGTTTAAGTTTAGATTTACTTCTCGTAAACCAGTATTAAAATTGAATGATTTTTGTTCAATTATTTGATGGATTAAAAAACAAGATAATGTTGACAATACATTCTTATTTTAGCTAATTTTAGAAAATTGAATTTTATTTTATTTAATTTAACAATCAACAATTTTGTAATGGATTAAAAAAAATCCGGCGTAAAGAAATAAGAAATTGGACGAAAAGTGGGCGAAAGATATTGAAGAAATAGCCAAAGTATTTGCGGTACCCCTAGAAAACATATTTCAAGCAAACAACGGAGAAGAAGATGAGGATCTAAATATGGAATCAGTTTAGGAGGAAGAAGAAATCGCATTAACAACCCCATCAGCTGAAGTGAAAAAACAAATATGAAATGATTCCTGGATATGATTTGATAACGGGCAACTACCAGAAAAGACAATAGTTAAAATAACGAATCTAATAAATGCTACATTCAGACTGAAATATGTGACGAAATTGTGAAAGCTGGCGGAAGTCATCATGATATCCAAAGCAGGAAACCCACTGAATGAAGTATTATTCTATAGACTAATTTCACTGCCGTCTAAAATGTCAAAAGTGTTTGAAAAAATTTATCTAAAAAGACTTAAACATAATATTATTGAAAGAAAGAATATAATCCCGGATCGCCAAATCGGATTTAGAGAAAAACATATTATAATAGACCAGGTACACAAAATAAAAAACACTATTGAAAAAGCCCTAGAGGAGAGGAAGGTTTGTTTTCAACAATCTTTTTGAATGTGAGCCAAGCGATCGATAAGGTGTGACATATGGCATATATGTAGTCTAACACTACAAATACTTACTGATGAGTTCAAGTATTGTTGTGATGAACGAACCATCTCCTAAAATTTATTGTTATTAAAACAAACTTGCGAGTTGAGCTTAATCTTATAAAAAATTATAAAAAATTAAAATATAAAAAATTTCTAATTAAATTTATAAGATTTACAATTTTATAAATTTATTTGATGAATATATGGGGTTGAATTGTAAAATGAAAACATTCCTACAAAAAAAAACATTCGTAAATCATAGCAAGCTACCCATCAAAGAGATACTTCTACATAAAACAAGAAGGAGGATATTCCGATCTTAAAGAAATCAATGCCGGAGCTCCTCACGGAAGTATACTTGGTCTGATATACTGTACCTGCTGTACACTTGTGATTTTCCAGCACTAGAAAATAATATAATTGCGACGTTTGCAAATGATACAGCGGTTCTGGCTGTTGGAGAAAATAATAAAGAATTTACAGAAAAACTGCAGAGAGCTATAACAAAAATCCAAGATTAAATAAAATGATGTAGGCTAAAATAAAATAAAATATATAAAAACCAGTATATAGCGAATGTGCATTCGTATCAGCTTTTTAAGAGGCGAAAGAGCCGTTATTTTAAATTTTAAAAAATTTATTACACTAAATCGAAGATGTTCTATCGATTGGTGAGAAGTACCGGAAAAGAACAAACTTCTGCTCTATAAACAAATACTGAAACCAGTATGGTCATCCAGCTATGGAAATACAGCAAAAAAAGACTCATGACCTACATAGAAATTTGTAATATAGGCACGAAAAAAGGCCAGCACCATGTAAATATCGGGGTAGTCCATCTTCTGTACAATAGAAATAAATATATTCAGACGATTCAAAAAAGTAAAACATTTTGAGTTAGTACAGTAATAATATGTCAAAGGAAAAGTTAGATCAACATCGGTGAATGTAGTCTACATTTAAAATTAAAATAAACCCAAGAAAAAATTTCTGATTAATCCTATGGGACTATATTGCAATATAAGAAAGGTGGAGTTTAGTGGGTAAGAATCCCACACGCAATATCAAGCTACGAGGCTTATTGTTTCTTTTAAAGATGTCCACCAGCCTACATAATATTTAAAGAAAATTAAAACTCTCTACACAACTTTCATAAACAAATGGTTCCTAATCATCCCAAGAAACATAAAGACCAAGTCAAAAATCACAAAAGTGACATTTTATTTATAAAATTTAGTCTAATTTAGATTTTAATTCTATACCATAACCAGCACAAGGGAGACTAAAAGATAATAAATAAATTATACTTCTTCAAATAGGTACTTAAAATATATCTGGTAGGAGATAATTAAATTTTTGAATTTGCATTGAACAAAATACACTTGGGAACACCACTGAACTAAGTAACTAGATTACGTTTTTTTTTTTTTTTTTTTCAAAATACAACATTATCAATTGAGAATTGAAAGCACTATCTTTTGAAGTTCATACGTTTTTTATTGATAATATTATAAGTGTTGCTGTCTTTGCAGATTTTTGTTGTCTCTTCCTCTGCAAGAATATTTTTATAAAATTAAAAATATTTTTCAAAAAATAGTATATAAACTTTAAAACCAAATCATAAATTTTTAGTATAAAATTTTCTCTCACACTTAAAACTTAGTACTAGTCTAGAGTACTGAAAAAATGAATTTCAAATTTCTATTTTTAATTTTCACTTTTCTTGTTGTTACAGCTCTAGCAGCACCATCAATTCAAGGTTAGAAATTTAATTTCACTTCAAATTTAATTTTATTCAAATCTAATGATTTTATTTTTGTTTTGAAGGAGGAGATCCAATAACATCATGCTTTATGGGTCGTGACTTATCCTGTAAAACTGAATGTAAACATGATGGATATAAAACTGGCAGATGTGTTGATATACCACCTCGTGATTGGGAATGTCAATGTGAGGAGTACTAAAAAATATAAATATAATTGATATTTGAAATTGTTTGATATCACTATTTACATATAATATAGCTGTAGTGGTATTTATTATAGATTTAAATATAAGTTTAATTTTTTCTAATATAAATGATGATTGTAAAATAAGAAGAAGGAATAGTATAGTATAGTAGTGCTTTATTTGTAATATTTTAATTTTACATTTCTGTTTAACTTAAAACTAAGAGATACAGACACAACAAGAAGATATATTTGCTTGGAATTGTACAGGCCATTGACAGTACGTGACTTCTACATAGTAAAAAAATTTTGGTAATATTTTTACATTATGGAACACAATTTTAAACTTTTGACGTTTATTTTATTGTCCTTTCTGTTATTACCTGCTGTTAAAAAAGTCATGAATTTACCGAAAAATATGATACGTGCACTGCTTGTTTTGCGCATTTGAAACTTATATTAAACAACATGGACTAGACTAGATTGTAAATTTTGTGTGCAATATGGAATATGATGCATTTTAGGTATTACGTTGTTTTTACAATATGAAAGTCAAGCAGTTTAAGTTATTATTATTAATTTTGTAATATTTAAATTATTTAAAAAAAGTTTTAGATCTTATTTAAAATTCTTTTCTTTTTATGTCATTAAAGTGGTTACACTCGTCGATTTGTACATTATCAATCCTGAATCTTGACGTTGATTTTTCCTTTGTATTGAAGTATTTTACGCTGAGCTTTATTTTTATACAATCTTACTACATGTCTGACATATCAAAAAAGGCTAGGAAAACTGTTTATAGCTTATTTCTTGTTTTAAATTTTCTATTTGCAAGCATTTTGACGTCATAAACTTTGTTCAATATTTATAATTTATATTAATAATTATTGACTTTAAATTGATGAATAGATATTAGTCTGATGCCTTTAATCCACCCAAATGAATTTACGAATATATAAACAAATAGTTTGTGAGAGATTAACTTTTGAATTGATACTACTGTATTCAGATCAGAATCCGGAACCAAATATTACATTTTGGGAATATGCAATCGTTTTTATAATACTAATGCTTGACAGTTTTACTTTTTCCTATTTAAAATCAATCGTTTTCTTGTTTCTTCTTTGTCTGAAAAAACCTAAAAAATTTATAGATCTGTAATTTAATTTGATCCAATGAAAAAATTCATTCTTGTTCCCAGACATTCCCAATTTTGTATTCAATTTTGAGCGAAATCGTCATTTAACCTTTAATAATATTTTCAGAGCTTCTCTTCTTAATTAACAACTCCTCACAATATTTGTAATTTTAAGTTTTTACCTATATTTTAATTATGCAATAACAGTAAGTAATCACATCCTCAGAACACACCCAAATTATACCCAAAATGTATTTTAAATGTAAACACGACAGTACATCAAAAAAATTTAATGTAAAACAACGGCCTGAAAATTTTTATTCAAATGGGATTGAAATATAAAGGTCAGAAAATAGAATGAATGGAAAATTAAATGTCTGACCGCGGTCTTATCTAACGAAAATCTCTTTACTTGACATAATATCGAACTATCTTATTTATCGAATCGAGTATTTTAAATTAAGCAAGGTGAAAATTACTCTGATCTACTCAATATAGACGCAGGAGTACCACAAGCAATTATACTGGGCCCCATATTATATTTACGATACACTAATTATATTCCAGAGAAAAGCATGCGACGGAAGCTACTTTTGCAGATGATACGAGTATATTTAGTAGTGAAGCTACAAATACATTGATGAAGCTACAAATAAATTGCAATAAGCCAATAACAAATATTTATTTAGAGCAAAAGGTGGAGAATTAAGTTGAATGAAGCAAAATCCAATTTTAAGAAAAAAAAAATTTGAAATAAGTGAGAACAAACAATGTCGCCATAACATATCAAAATTCTGTAAAATATCTTGTTATGACGCTTGACGCAAAGCTTAAATGGAGAGAACATGTCAAGAAAAAAGTAGTAGAACTAGATCTAAAATACAAACAGTTGTATTGGCTAATTGGCCGAACATCTACCCTTTTGATGCATATTAAATTTTTTGATCTACAATCAGATATTAAACCAAGTCTGGACATACGATATTCAAGTATGGGATTGTGTTAAACAACTACATATTCAAACTAAACGTTCAAAAACAAAGTATTGCAAAACATTGTGAATGCCCCTGGTGTGTTCGCAGTGCTCATATTCATAAGAGACTTCAGGATCTCTTTCATAAAAGACGAAATAAAAATTTACTGTACGCCATAGACATAGACGACGTAAACGAACGCAACCGCTTGAACTATATTAGGTTAAAATCTTTTATTTTTCCAAGAGATCTTGTTTGATCAAAGATATCTAAAGAAAAGAGCAAAAACTGTCTTATGATTAATTTTGACTTTAACAAAAGGATGGGAGTTTTTGGGGCGTTAAAGTCAGCACAATATTTCACTTCGTTCTTTGCCGGCACATAGGGCAGAAGTTTAAAGCTCTTGTGATGAATTTATTCTATTTGGAAAAAAAAAACTTGACCATTATACAAAATGAAGTTTATCATTTCAAGTTTTACAAAATTTCAATAAAATTTCAATCTAAAAATTTTTTGTTAGATTAGCAACAAAATTTTTGATAAATTTTTTGATTTTTCGTACACGAACAAACTATAATATAATAATTACAAGTGGCAAACATATAAATTTACGTTGACAAAATTTCAGGTGACATATCCAATATGACTACAATGGTGATTTTTAAAAATGTCCCGTCATAACGGTAAAATGATTTTTGCATTCTGTTTAAAAACTTGGCTCAAATCATTAGAAATCGTCTGAGATAGAAACATCGTAATGCGACATTTCTAAAAAGAGACAAATACACTACCTTTATTGGGCGAATTTAGTTCATCAAATTCTGGATTTTCATAGGTTGATTTCAATCAATTTCATTATAAATTTCTATTGTCTTCTGCACATTTGAACATTTTTGCTGTCTACATGTAAACATCAACGAATTCACAATGGTTTGTCTATTCAAATTAATTTAACATTTTTGTTATGGATGTTTCAGTCCATATAAGAATGAGTGATTTTTTTTTATATAAATACCTAAAATATGAAAAATATAAATAAAATAACATTTATCTTTGGTCAATTATGCTGACCAGAATATTTTACTTATCATTTTACTTTCGCCTTTCAATAACTTTATTTAATCATAGGTATTGTGACTTTGATAACTTAATAAGCCTTATGGCTCAATACCAATTCTAAGATTAGTGTTGTGATCTAATAATTCAATAACATTTGCCTTACAGCTCAGTAGGTATCATGCATCAGGACAGTACGTGACTAAAGTAAACAAAAGACCGATATGTGACGAATGACAGTTGATTATTATTCATAAAAATAAGAATAAAAGATAAGAACAAAATACATTACACTCCATAACCCCTTAAAAATTTGGAATAATCTTACTTTCCTATCATATAATTTACTCTTAAGTCACTATACTGTCTCTATGTTTCTATTAACGATATAGAATATAAAATTCTATTATTCGGATATATAAATAAAGCCCTCACATCCTAATTAGTGGATAATATTATGTTAATGGTATAGAACGTTTACCACCAAATAACTATTTACACTTATTCGGAGACACGTAACTTAGAAGATAAGAAATTTATAATCCCAAATAGAAGATTCAGTATCAAAACTGCAACCACAAATATTTTATAAACAAATTTAAATTAACCAAGATCAATACAAATGATACAGATTATATTTAAAATCAAAATGACCTGATCTAGCAATATTCGGTCATTTAGAGCCTCGTTAAAAAACTGTTAAAAACATTATGCGTAATGAAAGATAATAATTAATTTGTATTTTCTGTTCAATATCAAGTATCGTAAATGAAGATAAAATTGCGAAATATACATGGCAAAATACACTTGAACAAAAAAAAAAAAATAAAGATCAGTTAGGCTAGAAACTAGATTACATTTGAATTGAAATGACGAACAGTGTTGTTGATTTTAATATATTTTATGTATTTTTATTTTCTTTTTCTCAAATGAGCTCAGTCGCTAGAGTGTATAATATAATAATATAAGTATACATATTATGTTCAAACAAATACATATAAATATTTAATTTAACAATATTTAATTTAATTACATATAATAATATTTTTTTGGAGCTCATGTTACTACACTCTCGTATTAATATGATATGAGCTATAGAATAGATGTCACAAATTTATTTATTAAATGCTTATTGTATTATCTTCAGAAGTCTAGTACCTCTTATTAAATAAGTGTTTTCCAAAACACAAAAGATGGTATATAAACTTCAAATATCATTAGGGTACTTCCAGTTTAAAATCTCTTTCAGAAACAAAGCTAAATAAAAAGTTTGTAGCTCAAAATGAATTTTAAATTTTTAATTTTTGTTTTCACTTTTTTGGTTGCTACAGCTTTAGCAGCACCATCAATTCAAGGTATAAATAATTTAATTTATTATAATTTTAAATTAATCAATTTGTAATTGATAGGTGGTCGACCATATACAGCATGTTATATGGGACGTGAATTATCCTGCAATTTTCAATGTAAACAAAATGGATATAGTAGGGGTGGTAGGTGTGTTGATGTATTACCACGTGATTGGAAATGTGAATGTCTGGAAGATTTGTAATTGATGAAGAGATAAAATATTGGTATTATGCCATGTGATGCCATGTAAAATTTATATAAAAAAATAAAATTTATACTTCTTCTTCAATAAAAATAATGTGAAAAGATTATTCTATAGTTTTGGTATTTATTTGCGCCTTATAATAACCGGAAATATCAGTTTAATGCAAATGTAAATCATTTTATCACCTTTTGTTAAGACAATACAAATCATCTTTGGTACGTCTATCCTCTATTCGAAGCACTGAATTTTATTTTCAACGACCTGCGGAAATTTATATGTATTCAGAAATGTGAATTCTGAATTCTCTGAATGAAACGTAAACTGGACCTCTTACAATTTTTAATGATGATATCAATATTGCAATGTCCTCGATCTAATTTAGTATTCATTTATCGTTTATTGGTTCTACGGCGTAGGGTGTAGGTTTTATTTGATAATAAATATTTGGCATTAAAGATGGTTAGCGAATTCAATATCAATAAATTTCTGTATTTATTTTTGAGTATATAAAATAATACCAAAATGTCGAAAAAAAGTAATCGACTTAACCAATCGCTATATGATCGCAATACTTTAAACTTTTTTATCCAAAATATGCAGACTTTCAAAAGACAAGATATATAGATTGTAATGTGGTCTTTTACTTCACTGAAAAAAATTATACCAATAGGTTTGCATGCTTTAGGATGTTCAGTAGAGTATTAAACAATAGAAAATCTTTGCGGAGTTGATAGAAATACAGTTGGAGCAGAAGTTTTGAATTTAATTATTATTATAGATATTATTTTAAACTTTAAACATTTTTTAAATATTTATGCAACAACAGGAGGTGAAAAACAAATTAAATTGTTATATGCTTTGAAACACTCCGTTCGGCTTAATGTTTCGGAGCAATGTACGGTTGTCACTTCGACGTAAAACCTCCAAAAGCCGGAGTTGTCGACTACTATATTTCATACATCATAAAACGATTTGCAAAAAACTATTTAAAATCAAACTGACTTGCAATTCTGAATTGAAAAACACAGAACTGTTATCTTTTCTGTATAATAAATAATTTTTTTCCTATTTTACTAAGTCAAAAACAGTTTTATCCAACAAAAGTATGCCATATCTTTCCAACAAGGCTATACAACAATTTTGTCCAATTGGAATAGGACCATACTGTGCGTCGTATAGTTTCTGTCAAGGCATATATATATCATCATCATAATCTATCTTATGCGGGAAATTAAATGCAAATGTATATATCATCGGGATCACCGGAACCTTATCAGTATGTTCCACAGCCACCAAAACCGCCACCATCATAACCACCAAATGTAACTCAAGTACCACCATATGCTCTTCAGATAAATTTGGGTCCAAAGCAACATCAACCACCGTCTCAAATAGCAAGGGTCAAACAATTTCATTTCAAACAAATGGATCGATTGTTGATGCTCCACAATCTACCCAATTAGCAGCATATGGACAAATTCCTACACAATTGCAAGTCAAATACATCATCAGTGCCGCCACCACAATTGCAATAACATATATGTAATATTTTTTTTTATATTATAGCCAAAACTTAGGTTGTGAACCTTTGAGTGCTTGCGTACCGTTGACTATTTGAAAAAGTTAACGATAGTTAAATGAAAAGAAAGAAAAAGGAAGAAGAAAAGTTTTGCGGGAAAGAGGGAACAATGTTGGTTGTACACCAGCCTTGTAAGACCGAATCTTGAATTTGCAAGTCAAGTTTGGTCACCGTTTTATATAGTACATATTGATAGGATTGAGGCAGTACAAAAAAACTTCCTTAGATTCACTTTACGCCACTTGTCATGGTCTAATCCTATTATCTTACCACCATATAAGCAAAGGTTAAAATTAATTGATCTGTGTACATTGAACTTTAGACGTGAGGTTTCTGATGTTATTTTTATTACAGATATTTTAAAGGGCAATGTCAAATCAAATTTCATTTCCAGCAATATCACTATTATAAATCTGCACCGTCTTCGCTCATTCAATTTATTTAATATCAGTAATCATAGGACTAATTATGACAAATATGAACCTATTAATAGAATGCTTATTATAGGTAACAAACATAAAGTTAACATTGACTTTACACTATCAAAACATTCCCAAAAGCAAAAATTGTACAATCGCTATTGTTAGGATATTGCTATTCTTTTTTATGTTTTGTTGTTTTATTAGAGTGATTGTATAGTATGTAATATAGTATGTAGTATGTAATTGTATTGTATAGTATGTAATTGTTTATTCAACTTTAATTTTAGCTTTAGTTCTCAATTTTTAATGTTATTTGTAGCAAATATGTAATAACTTTTTTTTTTGTAAACTGTTTGTGCTAAGCAGTATAAATATATAAATAAATAAAATATATGGCTTTAATATGGCTAATATATGGTTTTACTTCCTCCACCATCGCCCCCCAAAGTAATGATACCTCAATCGCAGGATTAACCATCATCTCAACAATAATCTAATTCGATTCGGGCTGTATCTGGAAGAGGACAACCCAATAACCATTACGATATGATTTATTCTTCAATGCAAAGACAGCGACATCCACATCAATTTACGTTTTCAACTTTCTTTACAATAATAATTTCGACGTTAATTAATTTGGTATTGTTCTTCTTTCTATTTTTAGGCAAACACAGCTGAGAATACTTATTAGCTTGCTTATAACGTATAGGTATGAATTGGCAATGGAAAATTGCTTAAAATAGCTCATGATGATAGACCCGAAGCAAAATATGCTTGCAATCCTCGACGTGGAGAAGATGTAAAATGTTTGTTGATAATTCCAGAAAAGCTTGGTACCCAATATCTATATCAATTTTGTATTTGTGCTGTAAATTCTATATAGTTAGTCCATTTGTTTTGTTATTCGTCATTCGTATTACATAATATACAATTAGAGGGAAAAGGAGAAACTTATCAAGATATCACCATCTCTTCTTCCCGTGATGCAATAAAAATTTAATTTTTTTTTTTAATAGATGTTACCATCCTCTCCCCCAGAATTCTTATTTCTGCTTTAGCATCGGTTGATTATTCCAATCCAACTTATGTTTCCGCTTATTCAAATCAAAAATAATAAATGGACCACCAGCTGATTGAGTATTGCTCATCAGAGGAAAAATTTCGAATTGAGAAACTCAAAAAAATAACGGATTACAAAAGAAAATAAAATTCTATTGTGTGGTGATTACTTCTTTTTTTAAAAGAGAATAACAATAATTATTATTAAGCATATAAAACTGTCTCTATGATCATGTCATTAGTTCTCGTCATAAAAATTGTTTATTTCACTTCTTTTTTTTTTTGTTTACAAATTTAAAAACACAAAAATAAAAATAAGTAAAAAAATAAATAAAATGAAAACAACGCGATAATATGAGGTTATTTTCCTCTTATTTTTTTAATATGGTGCCATGGACAATGAACGTCTATCGGTCTAAGTGTGTCGGTGCATGCAGCCACTACTACCTATTTTTTTCATTGTCATTTCATTTTTTGAGCATAATTGAATATTGTGAATATTTTTAGATTTTAACAATTGCATGAGTTTTTAGAAGCTAATTACAAACTAATATATTTTATATAGAACATATTCAATATAAATGTTAGGTCGAATGCAATAAAGCCGGAATGAAATGACTCCACAAAAAAAAATACAATAACGCCGCAAATTTAAAATTTTTTTTTATATTATATCATTTATTCCGCCCTCATTTTATCGTATTGCCATGTTATTACATGATGTTATTTTCACTTGCATTTTCAAATCACGCCGGGAAAGAGAACTTGCCAAAATTAAATAAAACTTTTTTTTTTAGTCAAGAAAAACAAATCAATTTTCAGTTGGTCATTTCCACATCGCTGTTATTTATTTATTGAAATCTGGTTCTGTAAACGGCAGGTAAACACAGAGTACAAGCTTTTAAGAAAAACTAATAAATTGTAAGAAAAATAAATAACTGTAATTGATCAAAGTAACGAAATAATGTATAGTTTGTTTATCATATTTATTTTATCACTTAATATTAATACAGTTTAAAGACTAAAATGTACCCTATATTTATGTGCCAAATGTAGGTGGTTTATATACATTTATATCCTACTGTTATACTTAGACTAACTTAATTTCACTACTTTTAATAATACTTATATTCTTGCTATTCTAATTATATAGTTAGAGCTTGCTCTAAGGACACTACTACTTTTACATTAACTATAGTATCGGAGATTGATGTTGTTTTTCGTGTTCAAAATTTCTGAACTCTCATTTAATGAAAGTCACCACAAATGTAAAATAAAGCGGCAAAGAAATGAAATAACACCACAATGAAATGAAATTATGCCACAATTTTTGCAATGTTATTTCATTTTTTGTTTTTGTTATTTTCCATCCATTGCGGCCTTATTTCATTTATGATTGCCAGTGTTAATTCCTTCAACATAAATGTTAACAGTAACTGAAAACAATTTGACATTTTCTACGTTCAGTCTTACATTTTAATATAATCGAAAAAACCGCTTTTTTTAAATATTATAATTAAGTTATTTTCCGTAAATGTTTATACAAGATTGTTCAGACCGGTCCCAACTGAAAACTGTTGATTTGCTGATTTATTTTAGGAAATAAATTGTTCTATACTTCTTCTTTTTTTACATAAAAGTGGTATTATAACCTCATAGTGGCAAATATGTTTACTGTGGATTATCCCAGTTGTTGATAATATCTTAAACAGCTACATTTGTATACAATTTCGAAAAAATAGAACGTATCAGCTACACGGACTATTACCACTACAAAAATATTGAACTATTTCATCCTTATTTTGCACTTTTTTTTTCTTTATTAACCAAAAATCATGTTTCCATTATGTACATATGTATTTGTATAACAAAATTTTATCCATTGAATTATTCGTTATTGGAGAAAATATTAATATATAGGATGATTCAGACCTTAGCCTAAGCTGTAATACACTTCATCGAACCTATTTAAATTTTTTAGAAATTTCCAGGTTTATAACAAAATAAAATTAAACATCTCACAATTTTCATATTAAGCATGCAAATTTTAATGCAGGTCCGCCGATTCAATAAATAAATAAAAATAATAAGTTAATTTTGCAACTCAAACATATCACTTATTAATTTTAGATTTTATATTGTAACCGTTATTAAGTAAAATTAGAAGAAGAAGACGATTTCTGTTTTTACTTGTAAAAATAAAATAGTACAGCATAAAATAATATTTATATTTTATTTTGTTTGTAGGAAGTACCACCATAACAAATGATCTAAAAAAAAAAATGTACTACAAAAAATCCAGATACCGCGAATAAACGCTGTAAATATGATCTTTAACCAGATTAACCGTACAACAATGTTTAAGTTTTTATTTTTAAATTGGTTTTGCAAAAAAAAAAAAAACAATATACAAGATCTTTTAATATTATATAATAGGGGGATTCATGCTAATTTTCAATAGTCCATAATTGTCAGGATAATTCGTATTTAAATTGGAATGAACTTTTGATTTTTTTTTGTAATTAATTAGTATTTTATGAGAACATAAAAATTTCAAAAAAGACGGTAAGAAATTACAAGCCTAATTTTTAAAGTTATTATCATCATAACCCTAATATTATTGTATTCATCAAAGGGGGAAAAAAGTCTTTCAACGTATCCTATCTATGATTATTTTCTTAATTTCAGCGATCTAAACTTCATTTGATATTAGAATTATACTATAACTATTTTATTCAATAACGATACCAATAACTTAACAAATTCAAATTAGGCAAAGGCTGACCTTGTACAATTGTTTAACAAAAACAACTAGAGTAACAATTACACACAACCGTCATTTCCAGATAACATGACAACGCGTCGAACGATAGCTATTATCTGCCCGAAATTAACCGAAATATATATATAGATCTCGAAACAATGAACACAATTATCGCCAAGCATAGACAGTTTAAAATGAAAACTATAAATCGAAATAAAATGTTCATAAACGCAACAATACATAAATTTGTACGACCCGTTGTAAATAGAGTCATATTCTATAATTGTAATTTAATAATAATTTGTGAAGTAGGAATCACCTGTGCTTTATTAGTACAGGTCGTAGTAAGAATACAAAATAACAACTAAAAAAATAGACAGACAAAATTTCCCTGAACACAAACGTCAAAGTAAATCTGGTACTTTTTAAATTATTTTCCACACTATTGCACCATTGTATGCCCAAGTGTATTGTATAGCTACTGTACCAAAATGAAATGCATTTTTTAGGAGCGTCTCATATGCCTATATTATCAATTTTGAATATATATTGGTATTTTGGTCTCTTGAATTTGGTAATTAAGGTTTCGAGGTCAACGCATAAATTGTGCATATAAATGCAGGCAAATAAAATGAAGCCAAATGAAATACAGGCATGTGATAGTAATCTGTATTTTTTCGATCTATATGAAGCATGTTTTTAATTCTAGTATTCATTTGATTTATTTTATTTACTTTTGACAGTGCAGTTGTTGTGTGTATTTTGGGCAGCAAAAATATTAAATATCAAGTCCAACTTAAAGTAGTTAGACTAGATTGTTTATCAATAATATTTTGTTTTGCGAATGAATAAAATCAGAGTTTCTTCGTAAATTATAGTTGAAAAAATGTTATGGCCCTATTTTTAATGATCTAAATTTTATATAATATAATTTGTTTAGTTATTGTTCCCCATCATTTTATTTCATTACTAATATGACTATTATAATTTATTTCATTACTAATATGACTATTATCTTAGAGTTAGACAGTATAAATTTATAATTTTCTAACATTCTTTGGTAATAAATTACAAAATTGTATAAATGTCAATTTTAATATTACGATCTAGAATAAGATTATGCTTTAAATTACATTTTGTTTGTTTAATTTTGTACACTTATGTATATTGTAATATGTTTGTATAAATAAATAAATTATACTCTTGAACACATATACTACCGAAGGCAGCTTTTCCCATATAATTTTAATGTGTGAATACTACATTTTCACTGCGAATGAATTCCCAGTTCAATTTTTTTATATTCAGTTGCCTTTTCCAAAATTGGATTAGGAAAATTGAATGTTCAACTTTGGACATGAGGACTTAAATAGACATATATTTTGCTTGTATAATGTTTATAATAAATTTTTGAGTGGACATCAATTGGTGGACAGTGAACATAGATTTTATGTAATTTAATATTAATTTTGAATTAAAATTGGTTGTAGTAATCTGCTCGAAATAATTTACAAGTATCATCGGCATATAAAAATGTCTGAACATTACTATACTTATTTGCTGTTCACTATCAATATGTAAAGAAAAAATTAATGGTCCTAAAATATTGCTACCATGTGGGATCCCAATGCTCACATTTAAAAATATTGTCTAAAATATTGCTTGTCAACTCACCTATTTTAATAAATTGTGAAAGCTTTTCAAAGCCATTTGTAAAGCTTTTCAAAAACATCAAAAACTATATATATATTTAAGGCAGTAGCCTTTGACAAATCTATAAATTCTAAAGGTAAATATGTTATTTTTATCTTTATATTTTGAGCTATTGTTATCATAACAACTATTGCTAATTCTGTACTTTATTTCTTTCTAAAACCATGTTATATAACTGTATTTTCAAAAATAAATTGTATCAATACATGTTTTGATTTTATCAAGTACAAATTTGTTTTGGTTTTTATAACTCACATATTGCTTCCTATGAAATCAATATATAAACGCCCAACCATAATGAACTTTAGGTGGCTTAAGCCAACTTAAGGAAATGTACGATTACATGTAAATTGTATTGTGCACCCATAATAGGAATATCAGAGAATTTCGTCAAATTTTCGTTAACTTTAGTTGGCTTAAGGAAAGTGCGATTTCATTCGCATATTCTGTATGGAAATTTGACATTTGATATTTACATATTTTTAATTGAAAATTTGTGATATAAAATAAAATAATTATTATTATTTATCCTTTTTTATTTTATTAATATTTGTGAATGTTGATATAAATAAAAAAAATTATAAACTAAGTACGTGTTTTAGTTAATTTCTTACTATCCACAGGAACAAAATAGAATCACTATATACAAAATATAGTATACAAAAAATAACTCATAAATATCAAGTGCCTTATGTGTAAAAACGCAAATTATTTATAATATGAAAATTAGATTAAATAAATATTATTACAACAATTTTACAACCAGTCGACATTCTGCTTGGATTGGTTCTCTTATTGACATCTTCACCAAGTCGGGTTTAATTAAATTTAAAAGAACCTCATAAATTTCTGCCTTCATTATGGTAAATTATGGCAAATTGTTCATTGTCAAGCTCCTTAATTTTTTGAAAGGTAACTTTAATTAACTTACCTTTCAAAAAATTAACTTTAAACTCATTTTTTCTTCTATCTCGGCTTATTGCCCGAACACTACAAGAACGTTTTTTTTTTCAATTGGTCTTTAATTTTTTTTAATTGATTAATTCCCTGCATTGTCAGAAGCAAACACTTTAATTGTTGTAAGCTGATATTTTTCATCATAAATTTGATTTTGATTAAGATTGGTTTAGTTAGATTTAAGATTGTTTTGATTTGTTAAGAAAATTTTACGTTTTCAAATATTCACATACATATTTTCAAAAGTACTTTATTTTAAAGAATTATTTTTTGGTTATATTTACAATTCATAAATGTCAAAATCACTTAAGTTAGCTAAAAACTATTATGGGTAACTTAAGCAAATTACAAAACTTTAGCTGCTTTTCGTTTAGTTTTGACATCAGCATAAGCCAACTTAAGTTCATTATGGTTGGGCCTTAAGTCTTATAACTTTTCAAATTAAAAGTAGGTGCTGTACAGATAGTCAAACATTATTATACCAACTGACAAGTTCCAGTAATATTGGTGAACGAAACACTCCATCAATTTTTTTTTTATTACAGTTGGAAATTAAATATTTAAAATTTCCAAATGTATCAAAATGAATTTAGAAAAACTACGAAAATATTAAACAAATAATGAAAATGAAAATAAACTACAAATGAATCTCAACCATGCAAATGAATTCAATGAACTAAACAAATCTGTGAATCATCTAAAAAAAATAAATTACATCATACTTCATGAGTCCCCCTATATTATAATTTAAAACTAATTTGACTTTATTTGAATTGTATATAGTTGTTATTTTTTTTATTTTATTTTTTTTTGTTTTTTTCTCCTCATTGATAAGATTATTAACGAAATTGAAGAGATGTCGCAGTTTTATTTATAAATTAAATTTATTATATTCGCAAGTACCTCTTATTAAACGCATTTTTAAAGATTATTATATTTGTATCTATAAATCTCAAAGAATTTTTCTGAATATTTTTCAATTTTAAATCTCTTTCAGAAACCAAACTTTAACAAAGAAGGTCGAACAAAAATGAATTTAAAATTTTTATTTATAATTTTTACATTACTTGTGGCTATAAATGTAGCATCAGCAACAATACATGGTAAGAATTGATTTTTTTATTTTTTTTTTAATAATTTTTAAATTTAATTTTAATAAAATTAATTTTTTTTTATTTTAAAGGAGCAAGACGAAGAACAGCATGCTCCATGGAACGTCACATACATTGCAATAACAAATGTAAACAAGATGGATCTAAACGTGGTTCATGTATTGATATTCCATCAAGAGACTGGTTCTGTGAATGTATAGAAGAGAATTCATACAATATTCTTACCAAATAAATATTATTATATAAAATATAATACATGGTTTTTAAAATTATTATACATATATACAAATATTGAATTTTATTTAATTTTTTTTTTAATTTTTTTGTTAAAAATTAATTGATTTTGTCGATTGCCTTATTGGAATTTTCCATTTCGTAGAATATTAGAAAGTTTTTATTTGCACATAGTGTTGAGTGATATCAGTTAAGTTCAGTCTAACTTCCTTGAATTAATTTTTTAATAATTTAAACATAGTTTTTGCTTTAATAATATTTCATCAACCCGATACTCGATAGTACGAAGAGAAAAATTAAAAATTGCAATTAATATTTTAAAAATATCAACTGTTGCCAATTTCTGTGTATTTGTAATATTGTGCCTGGTTCTAGAAAACATTTTTAATATATTAATTAGATAATAGTTGGCATTTAAATATATATATTATATTGTCAAACATTTGGTCGTAAAATCTTTATACATAATTGTTATACAGTTTGGACTATTTTAGGATCGGAGAAAAGCAAATATCCCTACGGACAATAGCAATATAGCAATATTTTCGACGAAGCTGTTTATATTCTTCTTAAATCATTATCTTTAAATCCATGAAGCTTATGTAAATTGATTATTTGATTTTCGGAACACTCTTGTTTGAACATGGTTTAGATTAGATCTAAATTTTAGAAACCATGACAATTATGGACTATTGAAAATTAGCATGAATCCCCCTATTACATAATATTAAGAGATCTTGTACATTGTTTTTTTTTTTTGCAAAACCAATCGAAAAAGCTAGATTATACAAATAAATTTCTCAAAGCTGGTCTTAAACCAACTAGGAATTTTCACCTCTAGTTCATTTCCACTTGAAATCTGTATACATAATATTAAATTGAGTCAAAACACCACAATAATAATCTAAAATTATCGATTTACATCGATTGATGTAGATTTTTCAAAATCATGTATATAGTTTCATAATCCTGAAAGGATAATTAAATTGTGCTTAGGTACCTAAAATTGAATTCAGTTTCGAAAATTTAAAGAAAATTAATTTCTATCGGTAAAATGTGTATAATGAAACACATTTTGATTAACTAAACAGTTTATATTTTTTTATTTTCAATTGCATCATTATGTTGTTTAGTTTTGATTTCGCAATAATATAAAATAAAATTCTTATCTTTACAATGAATAAAAATTTTTTTTTATATTCGAAGAACCAATTTCTACTTTTATTTATTTCGAATAACAAATTGAAAAATAAATTCAATATTGAATGACACTGTTCTAAAGAAATACAAATCGAAATACTTGTGAAAAAAAATACAGCCGGAGACGTCTTGTAATGACATTAAAATTAAAAAAAAAATTAAAAAAAAAAAAACTGTTATATTATTTAATATTATGCAATAAATATATTTACAAAAAAAAAAAAAAAAAAATACTTTAACGTTAAAATTCATTTATGTGTACCTGATTTAAGCAAATATTCAAACCATTCAAATTAAAACAAAAAAAAAATACCGTTTAAAAGGAAAGTTGAATTGTGGAAAGAATTATTTTTCACCAACAATATTTTTATAGATATAAACATGATAAAATTCACCAATTTAATTAAAATATCTGTTTATTATCAAAGACACAAACCGTACAATTTTAAAATAAGTGACCGTTACGTTTTAAGTTTATGGGTGGATTTAATAAAATTTATAAATGTCCTCGGATAGTAAAAATGGCTATACACATTATCACAAACATGTACAATGTAAGATAACAAAATGATCCAGGATATTATAAGTAAATGAAATTAAGTAATGAAAATTCCTTGAAATGTGGATTAATTTGACTATTAATTTGATATTTCAGAAGCATTTAATAGGTTTAGGTACAATTTTCTGTGATGCATATACTATTTTATAAAATACATATTAAAATAATGTAAACCGATATATACTAAAGAATACGGTTTTCTAAAAACTAAAGTAATACAGCCCACAGTAGAGGTAAATTATCTAACAGAAGTTAATCAAATTAAGAAATTTAAATAATTTTTCATTGTGAATTTTATTTGAATTCCAGTTTTCAAATTATTGAAATCAACATTTTTAGTTGAAATAAAAATATTGTTAAAGTAATTTTCTCAGTATTAATATTAAAAATCTCTACTTTTATGTTAAAAGCCCGAAATTGTTTGATAAATAGGATCTATGCAACGAATTTTAATTCTAATTGATTAGATGCTACCTACTTGCCACCTTAATATACTACGAACACATTGGAAATAAATTTAAAATAATATTAAAAATGAATTCAAAGAATATTAAAAATAAATTGAAAGGAAATTGAAATTGAATTGAAAATAGAAAATCAATATTATAAATAAATTGAAAGTTATTTGAAATCGATTTGGGGTTGATTCGAAAGTGAATTAAAATCAAAATGAAATAAATCAACAGTAAACTGCCAGATAATTTGAAATAAATTTAAAGTAAATCGAAAGTATATTAAAAAAAAGTTGAAACACAAATGAAGGTAAATTAAAAGTACATTACAAGAGTACTTGAAGTTATTTGAACGTAAATTCAAAGTATGAATTGCAATCAAAATTAAAATTAAATTGATAGTAAATTAATAGAAAACTGGCAGAAAACTTAAAATAAATTGAAAGTAAATCGAAAGTACATATTATATTAAAATAAAGTTGAAAATGAATTGCACGTAAATTAAAATTACATTAAAAAAGAACTTGAAATTATTTGAAAGTAAATTCAAAGTATGAATTACAATCAAAATGAAATTACAAGAAAAATAAACCAAATGAATACAAATATGATACAGTTTGATATTATATTAAAAATAAAATTAAGAACAAATATGATACAGTTTGATATTAAATTAAAAATAAAACTTAAGATAAATTGAATGTGACATAGGCTGTCTTATAATAATTGAAAGTAAGCTAAAAATGAACTAATTGATAATTTAAATTAATTTTAAGTGATATTGCAGGAAAATTAAAATTGAATTGATGATGAATTTAACTTAAGCGTAAATTTAATGAACTGAAAGTAAATTAAAATTAAATTGAAAATTCATTCACGAAAATGTTAAGTAAATTCCAAATAATTTTGATATAATTAATAGAACATAATATGTTATAGCAAATAAATTAATATTAAGGTAAAAATAAATATTTTCAATAAATTAAAAATACATTGTAACTAAATTAAAAAACAAAATAAAGTGAAAAGTTATGACAGAATAGAAATTACATCGAAAACTGATTGAAACTAAACTGAAAATAAACTAAAAATTAATAGAATATAAGTCTTAAGTGATTAAGTCTTAAAATGATTTATGAATTAAAAACGAATTTGTAGTTGATTTAAAGTGAACTGCATGTTATTAGAAAGTGAATTCAAAGTAAATTAGAATTAAAATTAGAAGTCAATATAAAAAATAAACTTAAAGAAAATTGAAAGAATAATAAAAATAAATTAAAATTGAATTGAAAGTAAAATGAAAACAAATTGAACGTAAATTTAAAGTAAATTGAAACTGAAAGTAAACTAACATTGAAATTAAAATGAACCGAAAATATGATAACAATTGATGGTAAGGAATGATAACAATTGGTAGTACATTAAAAAAAATTAACATTTATTGAAACTAAATTGAAAATGAACTGAAAACAAAATTCTTTATAAATTCAAATTAAATTTGAAGGCATTTGAAGGTAAATTGAAAGTGAGTTATAGGTTAATTCGGAAATGAAGTAAATAAAATAAATTAGTAATGATTTTCTATAGAATAAAGGTTCAATATTGTTAAATAATGCTCACAATTACCTCCATTGTTCGAATGAAAATTAAGACAAGGTGAAATTTTAAAACCAAATATACTGTTCATTCTAATAAAGATAAACTATAAAATTCTACTTTTCTATTTTTAATTACTGAATTAAATATTCTTCTAACTTATGACTTATTATTTACATAACAGATATTAAGTAAATAATTCTATTATCTTATAATAATTCATAATAAAAAAAAACTATAAAACTGTTTTTTTTTTTTTTCACTTTCATAAAAATAGAAAAAAACATTTAATTATAAACTAATTTTTAATATAATCACACTGTAAGAACCAAATTGAAATCATTTGAGAAAATAAAACTATAAAGTAAAGTGATGATTTGTTTTAAAATCTTCGGAATTTTTATTTTAATACTTCTTGCTATCGATCTAGAATATAGAGTATCAGCTGTTACAATTGGTAAATTTCATAAAATTAATAATTTTATTTCAATTCAAATATAATTGAAAACATTTTCAGACAATGATGGTGACGTACCAGATTTAAAAATGGCAAAATATTTTTGGCCGTCAACATGCACAAATTATATGTGTAATAGTGCTTGCAGATATGTTGGAACAAGTGGCGGAAATTGTATTTCAAATCGATGTAACTGTTATTGATATAGTGCATATTATTCATCATTTTTATGTTTGAGTTAAAAAAGTTTATTGTTAATAAAAAGTCTTGGTCATAATTAAGAAGAATTAATTTTTTTTAAATGTTATTTTTACTGTCATTTAATACAATTTCTGGGTTGATATCTCTCTCGATATAGATATTTTATTTATTTATGACTTATCCTGAGATACGATGGGAGAATGACCCCCTAAAACAATCAACAACAAGAAATAGATACTCACTCGAGGCTTGGTATCAAAAAGGCACAACTAAGTGCTAATTGGTTTTCCAGAAGTAACTGGAATAGCCACTTCTACCTACCTACCCTATCCAAAGATATGGGCTTTGAAAAGCAGCATACGATATATGGTGTACAAATTGTTTCATATATCATTCATAACAGTTTAACAATCTAAGACTAACTATTTTTGTTATTGATTCAATTAAATTTTAAGTTTAATATTTATGATAATTTTTTATTTAATTTGTTTACGATAACGTTATAAGCAAATACGTTATAAAATTGTCTATAAAAAATTTCTGTTCACAAACCATTTGGTTCAGTTATAATTGAATTTAATTTATTTTGTAGTGATCTTCCCACAGTGGACTAGTATTAGATAACGATGAACATTTGTGTCTGTCATGTCTTATAAACCAAACTAAAATAACAAATATTTGATATTTTGATTGTTCTATGAATAAATCTAAAGTAAGAATAACTAAAAAAAAAATCTTTTATAATCATGTACAATTGAAATATGCCATTTTTTAAGTATTATATTTGAAATATAGTTTGATTACAGTTTTTATTTATATCCCCCAAAAATCAATCATTTTAAACATGAGTGGATACTACAAACGTACCATACTCAAATAAAAATTTTCATACTTCAAATTCCAATTTTAATTATTTTTGTTGTTAGTTGTTCCGATGTTTTTGATTCTATTTTAATTAAAAACTGATAATCAATTCAATTGATTTAAGGAAGGTTATATGATTAGATACTTCATTTTATTTTTTCAGTTAGTTTCTGAAAGCGTTTATAAATCTAATAAATTCGATATGATATTTTATGTTCAGGTCTCACCATATGGAGGTATAATAATGTATTATGGTGGTAACAGTCATATTAAGGGTATCATGACATAATGATAAAATCTCATTGGTCAATGTATATTATAATTTCATTTGATCAAACTAAAACCAAATCTTAAAAATAAAGTATTTACTGATTGTAATAACTGAATTTAATTCTTTACTGTTAGCAGGGGTTAATTAAAGCACAATTTTGTGTAAGTAAAAATTAGAAGAAATTAATAAAAACACTTGCTATTGTTGCTCTATTTTATTTTTTAAAAAAATTAATTTAAATAATAAAAATCTAATTTTTTATTAAATTTAAAGTTTAGTCGAAATGTTTCTTCCTTCTAAGACATTTTCAAAATTAAATTGGAATTTGATGATTTCAAATACCCTGATGACATACCTAAAGAAGATCCTGAAATAAGATACTTCATAAATCTAGCGTGTAGAGTTTGTTTTGTCTTGCCAACAACAACGTCTTATATTGCATTGCAATTTTAAAGTCCAGTATGATCCTAAAAGAAAGTTCAAGTGAAGATTCAAGTTGACATTATTCAGATTCAAATCTGCTGTAGATTTTGGTTTGAAACAATTTTTTTACTTTTAATTGTTCGATAAATAAATATAGCTGTTGGTCAAGATATTTGTGTCCTTATTAAGAGAAAAACTATTTTATTAAATGTAAACGAATTTCTAATAGTATTAAAGCGCTTACATTTTAGTTTAGGTTTGTAACAACCTGTTTTTATCTGTATTTAAAAAAAGCGTGTAATTTATGGTTCAAATGTACTGAAATTTGGTATATGTGTAAATTAAACGAAAATAAACATTTTTCATGGTGTAATAATAAAATAATATAAAAAAAATTACGTATCTTAATATGCGGATATGTTCAAACATTTAAAATTCGGAATGATCCTTCGATTCCAAAAATTTTAAATACCTTTTTTTTATTCCATTCCAGACAACTGTCATGGTAGTACTCAAGTTTGAGTATACAAAGTCGTACAACCTCGACCTCTAAAATGAAGTTAAGTTAAATAAGTTATAATATTGAATCAAGGTGCAAGAAATAAATAAATAACAACAACAAAAAGATAGTAGTAAGTAGAAACTCTGGAACTCTGATTTTGATAATTTAAATATTTAATTAGAAAATGTTAATAAAAGTTAGTATTGAAAATGCTTTAAATATATTAAGTAAGCTTCCAGCCTTAACTTTAATAGTAGCCAAAAAATGTTTTTCGAATCATACTTAACCAAGAGAATGCAATGTGTTCGTAATGGGAGCAATAAGAGCGATTGGATGGAAATCAAAAAAGGTGTTCCTCAAGGCTCCATTTTACGACCTGATTTACTTAAAATTTATATAGACGATTTAGCACGCCTTCCGCTACTGGGATCTATTCAGTTTTATGCTGATTATGCTGTCATAAACTACTCAGAGAGTAATGACAGCCACCTTTCTTCTGCAATATCCGATGACTTAAAAATTATTGACATAGCATATAAAAAATTGACTACTAATGAATGTCGATCAAATCAAAATCTTGTTTTTGACAATAAAAAATTTATCAATACCACATTCATGTACAATAATATATATATATTGAAGTAGTTAAAAGTTACAAATATCTTGGGTTGATACTAGATGAAAAATTAAGATGGGATGAGTATATTAACTACATTGTCAAAAAATAAGACCATTTGTTTTCTTATTAAAACGATTGAAAAGATTTTTCAATTCTAATATACTATACATCATTTATTCGTCATATATTATTTCAAATGTAATCTACGTTAATCCACAAACCTATCTGAACAAAATTGATCTTGTTATCAAAAAAGCCATTAAAATCATATACATAATTACCCTACATTGCACCCCACTCATAGGCTCTATTCAGGAAAATATATCAGTTTCAATAAAATATGTAGCAAGAACTATACATGGTTGCATTCAAAATAATAAATAACAAAATAAAGCATAATTTCATTTTAAATAGGAATATTGACATACACAATCACAATACACGCAACAAAATCAATTTTTATTTAACATTTTTCAAAATAGAAAGCCAAAGAAATAATTGCGTATATAACTGGCTTGAAAGTGAAACCTATAACGAGTTACCAACTGAAATCAAAAATATTGAAAATATTTGTATCTTCAAAAATAAAAATAAAGAATTACTTAAACTACCATAAATATTGGGGATTTTAAGAATGTATGATATTTAGCTGTAAGATTCATAACAATAAGACCAGACAGCGAAAGCTTAGGTCACCAAATTTTCATATCAATCTGAAATTATATAAATTAAATAAATAAATAAAAACTGCATAATAATAAAAAAAAATTGTAAATTATTCTTAGTCTATAATTTTAAACTTTTAAACATCAATGTATTATTATAAATTAAATCAGAAATATTAATAAAAAAAAAAAAATCATTTTTTTATCTTTTAATTTTAAAGATAAAAGTGTTTTTATAATAATAAAGTTATGTATTTCAAATATTTACAAGGAAATTTCAATAATACTTTGTTAAAACAAAACAAAGCAAAACAAACACTCAATTCGATATTGATATCCTAAAGTAAATAATTAAAAATTATTCTATTTAGTTTGAATTAAAATTTTAATAAACAAAGTTCCAAGAAAATTCTGATGTATCTTCTACGAAATCGAGACAATACTCAGAATTAAAATTAAAATAGACAATATTAAAATAATTTTCTTATCATTATGTAAATACATATATAGAAAGAAAGAGATATTATTTATTTACATTAAAATTTTATTGCGAAATATTTTTAAAAATTAACAAAAAAAAACGAAAAGTCTGTCCAGTGACGGATTCAGTTTTGCATATTTTTAAAATGATTTGAAAGCAAATTTTTAATGAAAATTTTAATAACTTAATAAATGTTAATTAAGCTCTTGCTCCGACATAAAGTGAATTAGAAATGATTTCGTTCTATCTTCTTAATCACTTACAACTATATGGTGTGTTATTAGTAATGCATTAGCGAAAGTGAATTAAAGAAAAATAAATTTTTTTGTTAATTTTGTAGTGCATTTGAGCGTTGGTTTTAAAGCAATATTATCCTTGAGATTGAAAAAACAAAATAATATAGCTTAATTATACTACCATTAAATATATGTAAATATTAACCTTTAAAAATAATAATTTATTAATTAAATTTAAAACATTTTAATTTAAAATTTTTGAATTCATATTCAAGTTTTCAATATAATTATAATCGAGACAATTGCTTCGATATTAAACATTTAAATTTTTTATTTAAGACTAAAGTTTTTAGTGAAATAGGAGCCTTTGTTTTCTTCTTTTTTTGCCTTCTACCATAGAGTAATCATATAAGTAGAGTGAGTATTCACGTAGAACAATATTTGTTAATCATTTTCTTCTAAAAATGCCGTCCCATTTTTACTCAATACCCCAAAACACTCAAATATAATTTTCGAAACTCAATTATTTTTACTCAAAATTTTTTATTTATTGAGAAGAATATTTCATACAATGCCTCTATACTTCTAGCCTATTCACAGAATGATTTTTTCGGAATTTTATCAAATTACGATTTCGTTTTAAGTTTTGTTTTAGTTTTTTGTATAAAATTTTGCTCTCCCAGTGACTAGGCTAGGAGTATAGAGGCATTGTTTGATAATTTGAAAAGTATTTACATCCGTATCGCTCATTTGCGAGAAGACCGTCATAACTCAAAATTTGTCATATTTGACCTGAGTACTACAAAATATTGTTTTGAGTGAGTTCTTTCAAATAATTCAATCCATTTAACTCAATTCTCATTATTTTCGGCATGAGAGAGTTGTGTCGTTACGGAGTTAGTATATTTGAGAAGTTATTTTGTTTCAATACAGTCTGATCTCAGTTATGGCTTAGAAGTTGAGTAATAAGGGTGCATACTTTTTTTAAAAGAAGTGTTGTATTTTGTGTTGTGACGATATTGCTAAGGTATGTATTGTTGATTTTGTTTTTTTTTTATTATTTAGAAAGTATTATTTTGAGTTATGACTTTATTTCTGCAACGATATGCGTGAATTGCTTTGGATTAATTTCGAAATATGACGTTATTGAAGAAAAATATTTTTTTTTTAGTTGTGTTATTTCTTGTTATGACAATATTGTTAAAAAAATTTTTTTGATTTTTAATTTTCCAGGTTGTTTTATTTTCTATTATGACGTTATCGTGAAATAATATTTTTCTAATGTTATTATTAATTTTGTATTATTTTACTTATGACTCTGTTTTTGCTAAAAATATTTTCTGATTTCATGATGTTTTTTGAACTATTTATACTTACGACGCTATTTTTGCAGAGACATATCGTAACTTTTGTGACCATTCCAGTATTTATCATTCTAAATAATTTCTTTTATGATCGCTTTGTTAGTCTATTAATACTGTTATGAACTCTCGTTCAAAATTAATGGTCGAGTTGGCCAAAAAATCAAGAAAGCAAGCACCAATAGAGGTAGAGCCAGATATTGTCGGCGTATTTTTTTCTCAGAATCTTCACAGAAGAATTTAACAGCCGCTTTTTCAACCCAAAAAAGATTTGTGCGACGTCTGCAATGCTTATTAATTGCATTTATTTTATGCAATGCATAACGATCAGCGCTTAGATGAGAAAAAACTATCAAGGGTTTTCAACTATCAAGGGAAAATGATAAAAAAAAGGTTGACGTAGTTGTTGCAGTCTACGATTTGCAACCAGTAATGCAATTGCCAAAAGGAGACGTATCGGTCTTTTATTATAAATCTAAGCTCAACGTTTTAAATTTTACCATTTATAATATGCTTGAAAATACTGAAGAGTGTTATGTATGGGATGGAATCAAATGCCTAAAGAGGCATAAATGTATTAAGAATCTGCGTCCTCAAATATTTACAAGATCTATCCATAAAAGGCAAACGTAACTTCATTTTTTATTCCGATAATTGTCCAAGACAGCAAAAAAACAAATTTATGTTATCCTTATATTTGTATGCAGCACGTAAGTTAAATATTGAAAGTATAACTCATAACTCAGAATGAGGGGGACTCAGCGCATTCTTTAATTGAGAGAGAAGTAAAAAAGCAATTAAAAAGTGGTCCACTATTTACAACAGATGCATTCATTTCAACAATAAAACTTGCCAAAAAAACCGGAGAACCGTTCAAAGTCAATGAATTATGCTTTGAGGACTTTTATAACATAAAAAGAATTTCAACAAACATGTCATTTAAAATTACAAAAAATGCAAACAATGAACTTATTAAATTTCTTGATATAAAAATCGCAAGATTTGAAAAGAGAACTCTAAATACAATTTTTTATAAAACATCGTATATGGACGAAAATTTTGAAGAAGCTGTAATTAGCAAGACGATTAGCAGAAGCTCCCCAACATTATTTTACAGAATATGTACAATTCCAAACCAGGAATATCCGAAAAAAGAAGACTGATTTGATGTATCTAGTAAGCAAAAATCATATTTCAATATTTTATAGATCTTTTTATGAAAACTTATAATAACTGTTATAATTAATTAAGACTTAATGTGATTAAAAGTACCTTTTTTATTAGTACTTTAAGGTTACTTTAAAGTTCTTTTTTTATTACTATGTTCAAAATGAATTTGTTTTTATTTTTATAATCGTTATTTGTTTTAATTATGTTCAAATTGAATTTATGAACAATATTTTTAGTTTTTATTAATAAAAATTTTTAAAATAAATTTTGTTTAGCTACTTTATTTATACACAAACGTAACTCAAGTATTGGAAAAAATTGCATCATTACCTATTTATATTTTTAACAATAATGTCATATCTTTAAATATTTCAGTACTTGGAAAAAATTTCGCAGAAAGAACGTCATAACTAAAAACTGATTTTTTTATGGCTTAGTTAAGTAAGTAAAAATACATTTTAAATTAATCGAAAACTTACAAAATTGTTATAAACATATTGAATTTTAGTTTCTGAAATATACAATTTAGATAAAATTAGTTTTCATAATACTATAACAACTTAAAACTTTCAAAGTCGTTTTACCAAAAAAGACGGTTTTTGAGTTATGACGGTCTTCTCGCAAATGAGCGGTATGTACTTTTGATTTATATGAAGAGTGTATATCGTAATATCGTATATGTGTTCACCATACATTTCCATATCTAATTCAATATAAAAAATATATGTATATAGAAAAATGTAAACAAAAAAACACAATTAATCGCAAAGATAATGAATGAAATTGTATCCATACAATAATAGGTCAATGATAGCATTACATAATCCAGAAATTTTTTTTAAAAATAATGCTAATAAGAGAATAAAATTTATTAGTAATGCATTACAAATTGTGAAGTTTGTACGGAATTCCGTTTTGTTTTCTTTTTTCAGAAGTTGGTTAAAAATCGTATTTCTATTTCAGATGAAATAATTTCTGAAGAAATAAAAACAGCCAACAATCCATATAAAGAATAAAATGTCCAGGTTTATTTTTTTTACTTACTTTTTTAAATTTTGATAGCTTGTTTGTTTGTTTGTATTCATAATTATATTCAACGAATTAGAATTAAATGGAAGTGGCTATCCATACAAAAAAGTGTCCAATGTTTTGGGTATATTCCTCTCTTTCTTTGGTATTTCCGATTGTCAAAAAACAGAAATAGACGAATATATTCGTTCAATATATTTTCTCTCTTTTTAATGGAAATTATTTTGATAAATAAACAGGATAGTGCTCAGAATTTAATATGCCTCAATTTGTATGTATTTTGACTTAAATTTTTTTTAAAAATATGATGAGTAAAAATATCTAACAATAATGGATAAATTAATCAAAATTTATTATTAATACATATATGAAAAAAATATGAGAAATACAGCGCTTTCTAGTTATGAATTTTAAAATATTTATTCTTTTTTTTAGATTTTAAATTCTTTTCTATAAGTTTTTTCAATAGATTGATTATAAAATTTTTTACATATTTGATATTTATTATATAAAATTATATAAACTTATTATTGCCGATTGTCTATCCTATACTTATAAATATGTAAATAATATGTTATTAATATATTTGTATCAAAACATTTTCTTTTTTCCACACCACCATTGAGGTAAAGAAATAGGAGCGTTTTTTTTTAAAATGGTTTCCCCAAGAGGCTTATTCCACTTCATTTTACAATATGGACTATGTGCAATCATTTTTTACACTTTTAAAGTTTCTTTTAGAAAATATAGATTAGTGCCCTTTGAAATGGATTAATTTTGTTAGTTTATTTCTTACACTGTTTCTTTCATTATGTAGTTTTAAAGAATAATGTATTCGTGTATTAAAATAAATTTCTGCAATACTTTTTATTAATAAACAAGCAGTTTGAATTCCTTCAATCCATCGTTGTTTCAAACCATCGTCTTTTGGGAAACTAAAACATATATATACATTTTTTAAAATTATATCAAATATATTCAAATATATATATAGTCCAATATATTCAAAATAAATATTTAAAATGATATTAAAAAAAAAAATTTCTTTGTCCGGATATTTAAATTATCCTAATACTACACTGTTTTGTTTAGAAGTTTTTAAAAATTCAAAAGATGTAAAATATAATACTTAAATATGTAAAGACACGTAATTTTCTTTTTCCAAATGAGACTTACAGCCTGGAATGATACAAATCTTCCTTTTACGTTCCATTTTTCCTTAAAATTTGTAATTTTTTAACAATTTATAATAAAAATCAAAAATTTTATTGACTTTTTTTAATATTTATTTGACAATAACAAATTTTATTTTTGCCTACTTCATTGCTAGTGTTCGTACTTTTTGAAAATTTCATATATCCATATATTACACACTACTGCTACATTTTCAATATTTCAGAAACATGAATGATTTTTTATTTTTCAAATAATTTAACAGCAATACTTTTCTGTGTAATAATAGAATACGGTAATAAAGTAAAAGAAAGTTTAAATTGAAAAAACATTGTTATTTTTATTAAGATTATATTTTGATACCTTTTATTTTATTCATACTCAAAGATTTTACTAATTTTCTACTTAAAAAAACTATATTGGCCTAACACTGAAAAAATTTTTTTTTTGACAATTGGAAACCAAACAGAAAGAGAAGTACTAAAAAAATATGGACAAAATGTTTGTATTTTTGTATGGGATAGCCACTTCCATTTAATTCTAATTCGTTGATTATATTATGTATTCATATATATATATACTATTCATATTATTATCTACGGTAAGAAATAGACAAAATAACAAAACCAAAATTGCTGAAAATTTAAAAATACATGTAGGTACCTACTTTTCAGTATACTTTTCAATAGAAATTAATTTGAATTATTTTTAATTTTACAAAACCAACATTAATTTGTTTGTCCTTTTCTTCTATAAAGTTTGAAATCACATTGACCAAGTCCAAATAAAAATATTAATTCTTCAAATTTTAAAAATTAAAGCAAAATAACAACAAATCCAGCAACAATCTTGAATTCTTTCAATTTCTAAAAAAAAATTCAATACTTTGATTTGCAATATTATTTGTGGTCTATTGAAAGGGCTTTAAATGAATGTATAGTTTGTTATACACACATTGTGTAATTTTTAATTTTTATCAAAGAATATCTATAATAAGAAGGTTCACTGGAAGTCAAAGATATTTTCACAAACACATTTACAAAAAAAAAACCATTAGTTAAAGAAGCACAGAACTATTGTAAATATTTTCTTATGTAAGAAGTTGTGAGAAAGAAAGAGTGCGATATAAACCATTTAAAAAACCACTTCATTTTTGCAATGTAATTTTAAATAGCCCACGGGAGATTTTTGTTTATTTATTTAGCCCACTAGAGATTTTTCATGTGTACAGTCGTCTGAAATTTTGTGTACGATTTTTTTTTTAAAATAAACGTATTAAATTTATAAGGGTATGAGAATAAATAAATTTTGAATGATTGATTTTTTACAGATCCCTATATAAAATAATATTCGTTTCAAAAATATATGTTATTTCTTAAATATCATATTATTTTATTTTATTGGCTTATAAGGGAAGTATATTTTTTATCATTCATGTATTTTCAATATACACAGTTTCTCAGGTATTGAAATAGGTAGTTAAAAAGAATATCAAGCGGTTTGTTTTTTTATGAATAATCCGATGCTTTTTTAGTTTCTGCAAAATTAAATTGTGCATTTTAATCATCAATGAACTAATAATACATATTATATTATAAGTAATATAATGCATTTAGGTACCTGTTAATTTTATAAATAGGTAACAAAGTTGAATATTAATAATATGAACATATCAAATTTGAATAAATAATATTTTTTATTGATATGCATTTTTAAAAGAAAATTAATATATAATAAAGTACTTAGAAAAAAAAAATGCAGATTATATATGAAAATTAAGAAGTGTATGTTATATTTAAAAATAAATCAACTCTAACGCTTAAAAAAAGTTTTTATAAAAACTATTCTATACACAATTTTTTAAAAATGTTTCGAAATTGAGAAAACATCATCTTGTGAAAACATCATCATCAAAGTGTTTGGTGTGCGGTGCTGAAACAAATTTTAATTTGGAATTAAACTTAACTAATTAAAAATAAAGACAATATTTTTTTCATACAAAAAAATTGTTCGTTCATTTTTTTTCCACTTTGTATTTTGAATTTTTATCTCTCTCTCACAAATTAAATTCTTATGACTATCTATTTCTTACAATATTGGAAATCGACTGGAAAAATGGTGACCAACACATTGACAAATTATAAAATTTTATTCCAGTGAACCTTCTTATTATGGATATTCTTTGTTTTTATCACATAAGTAAAGTAGAAATGCAAGCACCGAAATAAAGAAGTATGTATATACTGTAGCATGCACATTCGCATATATACATTTTTGAGTACCTATACATAAAACTTTTATATCGTTGACACTGTTGGCAGCATAATTACAAATAAATATGTTCATAGGTAGTAGGTATACAAAATTTTTTTTTTATGAGTACAAAATACAATTGCGCTCAACTTATAAGCAGTTAAAAATTGAATAATATTATTTTGAGTGAACACAGAATTTTGATATTTGAAAAAGTGACTAGCACATTTTGTTCTTGGTGAATACTCTGCTTATATGATTACTCTATGCTTCTACGATTTTTATTTTTCGCTTACGAAATACGAATAAATGGCAGCAATTAAACAAACAAACAAACAGTATAAGAAACATTTCGTTAAATTTTTTCCAAATTGGTGTATATATCTGCACTACTCTATTGCATAAGAGTTGACCAACATTATGCTTGTATTTTAAACCCGTTTCAGTACTGGCATAATAAATTTTCATTTTGCTCATAAGGTGTCAGAAGCTGAGAGAAAAAATCAAAATTTTAATTGATAGTAATAATTTTTTTTTATGATAAGTTTATAAAGGTAGACAAAGTTTTTTGCAATAGAGTAGTAAATTAAGCATACATATATTTAATTTTTTTTTTTATTTATTTATTTATTGCCATAATACATATTCATAATTTTTGATACATTAAATTTTTTAGAGCTTATACTATTGTATTTACACCTATGACTATTCTTAATTATTATTTAGGCTAGCTCTAGCTGATTCATTTATTTATTATTTTATTTATTATTTAAATGAAAAATGGCGACAAAAAACTTTTTTGAATATTTATGTTTTTTCATAAAACTTACCACTCCTTATATACTAAGAAATAAACTTAAATTAAAACCTATTCTAAAATTGCTCTTATGAGCGGATTATAGTATAAATTTAAATGTCTGATGGGTCAACAGTGGAAACTTTTTTAATTAATTTTTTTTTTTTTTATTTTTTTATTGTCTGCAAAAAAGCTTTATTATTACAAGCATAATTCACTGGCGTATAAAGCCCAGCATCTGGAGACCTTTGATGTTTTTTTTAATGGTCATAGAAACTTCATTTTGATTTTTGAAAATTTGTTTTCATATTTTAGCTTCCTTAGATAAATAAAGTGGCACACTTGAATTGTTTTACTCTTTTTTTTACGTGGTAATTTTATAATCAATCAATTTATCAGAAATATTTAAAAATGAGTCAGAACAAATTAAATTCGTAAATATTATCTATTGTCGAGGTTAAGTTAAATTAAAATTTAATTTAAAATGAAAAAAGATAAAAGTATAGGCGATATTTTAACAGCCCTGAAATTTCATTTTTAATAAAATTTCATTAATAACTTCAGTTTCCATGTTGTTTTGTCTTGTGCTATATGAGTTGACTCTGCGACAATTCTTCTTGTTATAAATTGTTATTGGTCTGTATAACGTGTGGCAGATCGACTCTTTGCTCTTTTGCCTCGTTGCTTCCATCGTCAAATGTTCTATTCCATTTTTACCAATTTCCCAAATCTCAATTTCTTCTAGTTTTATTAATTAGAATTAACAGATCTTGATATAAGTTAAAGAATCGTTTAGAATAAAACATCAGAGGAATTGCACAAGACTACCCTAGCACTACAATACCTATATTTATGAGTTAGGTATGTATAGCATAATGTATGTATATAAAATAATTCTGAGAACTTTTTGTTTTTGAGAACATGAAATCAATTTCCTACTGCTTAAAATTCTGAACTTGATCTATTATTTTTTATACACTAGCCGATTACTAGAAAGAAAAAGATTACTTTATACAAAATTATTTTAGATTTGGGTAAAGGCAATCGGATTAAACCAGAAATAGGATGATAGAGTACAATGTTAGATAAGTTGGAAACAAACCTGAACAGGTCCTTTTTATACATTTACAACTTGTAAGATCAAACATTTCGGAGAGCAACACATTAGGTGGAAGTATATTCCAAATTTAAGATTTCCACAATAAATTAATTTGCCAAACCAGTTTTCAACCGTTTGGAGATTCTTACGATATAGAAATTAGCATTTAGATCCTCCCTAGTGTTGTTGCACTGTATTTTTTTTTCTAATTGCTAAATAAATGTCATTTTCAGCAATATATCTGTAAAAACAAAAAGAAGTAGATAGAGCTCCAAAGTTAGGACTTATGCTAAGTACGAATAGCTGCCTAAGTCAACACACATAGACTAAGAAGGTTCATTGTAAGGACGTACGTTAAGAGAAATTAAGGTTATCTTGAAAAGATCATTTATTTAAAATCCGCGATTTAAATTTTTGTCGTAGTAAACTAGTAAAGTTTGGAATGCGCTATCCCATATGCGATAATAATTACACTCCCGATTAATTTTTTTTTGTATTTGTCTTAAAAATAATTTGCAACCATTATAAGCAATAATTTCTACTCTCCCAACACACATGAAAACTTCATTTGAAATATAAGATTTATTTTTGTTTGTATTTCAGCTTTCTTGGCAGCTTTATTGTATTTCAGCTTTCTTCAGTGGCACACTTTAGTTTGTTTACTAATATTGTTTCCGTAGTAATATTTTGTACTCAATCAATTCGAAGAAATATTTTTGAATTTTTATTGTATTCTGATGAATCGCTTCAAATGCAGATATCAAACGTAAGCAAACTTATCATTAAAAGCTTTTATTATCTTTTTATATCGGTTACTCTTCAAGTTCAATTCTTCAAAGCAAAAAAAAAATGTATAAAAACTAAAATGTTTAAGAAATTTTTCGTCAATTTTAATTAGTGTGTAATTCGATCATTAATATATTTTTTACCTGTATAAACTTCAAAAATGAATTTCAAATTTTTATTTTTAATTTTTGTTGTACTCTTTGCTCTCTCTTCAGCTGCTCCATCAAGCGGTAAGAAATTCAACTTAAATTTTTTTTAAATTAAGATAAAATTTTCTATTTTGTTGGCTTTTTTAGATGAACCAACAAAAAAATGTCATGCTGGACGTCATTCATCATGTAACAGTGGTTGTATAATGGCTGGAACCAAAGGTGGTTGGTGTGTTGAAGTACCACCAAATAGTTGGAGCTGTGAATGTTTCAAAGGTTAAACAAAAAAAACCTAAAAAAAAACTGTAAAATGGGCGTCTATATCAAGCTATCAAAACATGTTATAAAAAAATAAAAAAAAATAAACAATCAGAACACTAAATTGAATAGTTTGATTGAAAAATTTCCTAATTAAAACCAATTCTTCTTCTTCGTCTATTTTAAATCAAGTATGCATTCTAATTTCAATTTTAGCTTAATTCATATTAAATCAAACAGAGACACAGTATCTAAGAAGATATAACGATTAGAGCTATAACGATTAACTTACCGAAAAGAGCTAATTTTGTTTGTCCTGAGTTACTATAGGCGGTATCGAAACCCGTGCAGTTCAAAAATATATGACTAAAAACCCAAAGCCATTGCATTACAAGCATATTTGGAGTAAAAACTAAAAACGGGACAAAATTAAACATATATGATTGATATCTACATTAAGTTTGATTGTGACGGAACGAAATGATACGTGAAGAAACAAAATACAGAACAAAGTGGAATGAAACGAAACGGTACTTAATTGAACACAATTAAACACAAAAGGTCGAAGTTTCAAATATTACTCAGCACTTGTATGTCTCAGTGATTTTTTCTTTCATTTTCATTAAAAGATTCATATTTACTGTTTTTAAATTTAACCAAAACTACAGGGGGATTACAAGTCATTGTCTTATTGGTACAAATGCCAGAAGACTTGAACTCTCCTCAAACGACTTTTGCAGAAAGATGAAACTTTCCAAACACCTACTCGTGCCCTTGTCTTTATAATAAAAGGAAAGCCCATATTGGTACTTTTTTTCTGGAGTTGCTGGGTGACTTTAAAAGTACTGAAATTAAAGACCCACACCGCTTTATAAAAACCTCGAGTTCGTTCAACGAGTAGAGTCTTATGCGAGGAAAATTGCCGTGGTATCACAATAGACCTTACCGGTCTAAGTGTATCGGGTGTATTGTAGGCAGCCACTATGACCTACCTACCTACCTACAGGGGATTAAAGAAAATCATCTTCGGAAAATAATATATTTAAAAAGTATTTACTATACAATTTCACCACGGCAGTTAACGTTTTTCAAAAAACGTTTTTCTATCCTAATATTTTAAATTTGCACATTTATTAGTCAACAATGGTAAGTCTGATACCCATAACGCATATAGCGTTAGTTAGATAGATAACAATTTAAAACAAAATAATCTTCTGAAGAATGGACTGCTCAAGCTTGCACATCTTCGGACCGGTAATGCATATTTGTTAGACATTATTTTTTTAATCCAATTCTATTTAATTTCCTGTATCCCATGTCAAATTTCAAAATAGAACCTGTCTAAAAGGGTCTATTTCCTAAAAACCAAGAAATTACCTTCAAAAGATGTGTCTGCCTAAAATATTTTTTTTTATTAAAATACTCCAAGAAACTACCTTTCAAAGGATCTTCAGCTCAAATCAAATCACCCGGTATAGCCAGCGAGCTGGGTAAAATATCGAGCTTACAGTGAAATCTCAATTTTATTAAACTTAGCTCTGTTACCGTTTCGAAAGCGAAATATTGAGTCCTATTATTTTCGTTTTTTTTTTCTTAAATTGTGTTTGTCACACTTTTTTACGCCGGAAATTGTTTAATTGTACAGCTTTTGAAAACCAGTTTACCTTGTTGTAAACAAAAACGGTTTCCAATAAATTAGTACCAGAAAATTATTATGAGCTTATTACTTTTTCTTAAAATCTTGCCATCTACGTTTACGTAATAACTGATAACTGATGAATTACGTTACGGATTAGAAAATAGACTTATGAAATAAAAACAAAAAATATAGTAGAAAATAAGACTTTAGGTTTTATTTCATTCCTAATTCTGCAATTTCTTATATTCTTTTAAGTAGTATCTAGCCATCACATTCTGAATCAAACTACAGTATACTAAACTATAAATTTTATAAATTGTGAACTATTTTTAGTAAGAGAGTACTCATCTGTACCTATACTGTTAAGCAACATTACTCTTTAAATAGTCTGCATCACTTCTAGAATAATAGACTTATCAAATTCGACCGAATGTAACTTGAAATATTATAACTGAAAATTTCATAATACTTTTTTTTAAAAAAAAAAAAAAACATTTTTGTCAGTTTTGTAAAATTTTTCTTAAATATTTTTAACTACTTTTTTATATTACTTTAGTTTTATTTTTTAAACACTCTGATAATAAAAATGTCAAATCAAATATGACAGGTATGGCGTGATAAAAACAAAAATTAAGGTGAATAAATTTTGTTAAGAAACTTTCATAATTTTTTCTTAAAAGTTTAATACGCTCCTTTTTAATTTTGCAATGAAGGGGAGTTTTAGAATGAGTCATATAAAAGTTAATTTTCGTTTATAATATTCAAAGGGATTATTTTCAGTTCATAACATATTTTATGAAATTCAATCACTTGTATTGGCTAATAAAGCGAACTTTTATGCTTTTGACATATAACAAGGTTTTAAATTCTACAATGAAATATTAAAAGTAGGCTGAGCATACGGTATTCAACTATCCAATATTTTTAAAATAAAATGGAACATTTTCAATACGTTCACTGATCAATGATGATATTCATAATAGGCAAAATAAAAAAAAACTGACTACACGCCACAAATGTCGTCTTTCTCAATATATCAATGCACAAGTATTAGGCTTAGTTAACAGTGAAATTTTATTAGACAACTGAATCTAACGGAACCACTCAAATTGTGTTTTGGGACTAAAGTCTTTTCCATCTTAATTATTCCTTTTTTGTAAAGATATTTGAAGAAATAGAAGTAAGCATTTATACAATTGATTAGTCTAACTAACAGACTTGGGGTGAAATCAAAAATTAAGCATTGCGACAGTGTTTAATAATTTAGATAGGCTAAATATATTTGGCTGAATTGTTAAACACTGCCGCAATGTTTATTTTTTGATTACACCATAGTTTTAATTTTAACAAAAGTATATTCTAGTAGGTTCAAGTGGACATAACCTTTCATTTTGTTTTCCCCCGGAAAATTTAACGATAAATAAAAGATCTTTCAATGATTTTCTTCTATCTGGAAAAAATATATTATATTATTTTTCTTATTTATTTTTTATTTAATTCAAAAATAATGCCTAAATTACTCTCATTTTAAGGCTATTTAGGTTCAAAAAATATATTTTATTATAAATTTTTTTTTTTCATTTTTTTTTTTGAAAATTTTTTTTTTGTTATAAGATTTTCTAATTTTGGTGAATTGTGTACGATTTTTTTGATATGAAACAAACGAATTGTAGGCAAAGCCTTTTATCCTAAAGCTATGCAATTTTTTTAAAAGAATTCCATGGTCAACTGTTTCAAAGGCTTTTGTTAAGTCCTTAAATACAAGAGCTACAGATTTTTTTTTGTCTTTTGCTTTTTGTACATAAGTTCCATACCATATCAACAAGTGCCATTTCAAAATTTTTTTCTAAATCCGTATTGATGTTTAGAGAGAAGGTTGTGCTTACCAAGAAAACTACAAATTTGTGAATTGACTACTTTTTCAATAATTTTAGACAACATTGATAACAGACAGATTGGTCTGCAGTTGTTTATATATTCTTTGCTGCCTGTTTTGAAGATAAGTACTATTCTACCTATCTTTAGCACATCTGGAACTATACCCTCTCTGAGAGATTTATCAACTATCAATGCAATAGGTGGACAAAGGCTCTCGTTGCAACTTTTCAACATTTTTGTTGATATGCGGAGTAGATCTATAGAATTTGAATTGTTTAGACTGTTTATTATGTTAAAGAACTCCTGCTTATCTACACAGTCGAATTCAAAGGATTTATTAGTTTTAGCCATATAATATATCTTATCTTAAAATTTTTGAGATAAAAATTTTCTGATGTTAGCAAAATGTGAATTCAATTCATTATTTTTTTAATCTGCATCAACCTCTGGTAAACGCCACAACAATTCTACACAATTTTTTTGCTAAAGTCCATTGTAAACCACTTCATTAATACATTCCCAAGTCTTTGATGAACTATGTGCATTTGTTTTAAATTTATTTTCAAAATATAATTTTTTTTTGTTTCTACGCATACTGGTAACTCTATTTCAATAAAATTTATAAAATTTATAAAATTTCTATAAAATTATAAAAATATTGCTTGCATCTATAGTGTTATACAAAATAGTGTTTGACAGTAAAAATATAATTGGCTCTAGTGATTAGTGTTATGACAGTAAAAATAATATTCATGCATTTACTTGTATGATACACTTTCTTTCTATTAGTTATGACTTTTACTTTTAATTTTACTGAATATACAAAACTAACTTAAAACCTCTAAACCAGAAAAGGAAAGAGATAGTTCCAAAATAACATAAATTAAGCTATACTATTTTAAAATAATAATTAGCTCTACTTGTAGCTGGAAACTTATATTCTACATTATACTCATTATCAGCACAGACTCTTGAATAATATTCAAATTTTGTTTTGATATGACTTATTTTAATACAATACACGTTTTAGCAATTATCTTCACTTTTCTACCTACTTACTTTAATTTCAAAAGTAAAACACAGCCATTAAAGATTAAATTATAATAAACTGTGTATAGTTTATAACCTAATATCGCATGGTGCAATGTTTTTCTAACATAATAATTGCCGTTATAAAACTATAAAACGTGGTTAATATTTTACACGGGTAAAAAAAAATTTGATTTAATTGTCGTTAGTTTTTCATAACAGCAAACTCCATTTTGCTTTAACCTAATTCTTAAAGTTTTAATTTTCTTTTTTTTTCTATTCCCCAGTTTCTAAGGTTTATTATTTTGATTCAACAAAATAATTCGTAATGAAGTTGACAAATTTTATTCAACCACGATTTAGTATTTTTTTTTATGAAATTTAGAATATTTTTTCAAAAGTTTTAAGCCGGTAATTAATTTAACCGTAAATTTAATTGTCTTTTTAAAAAAAAAAATTACAATATAAGAAAAGAAAGTAGAAATATTTTATGGAATGCATTCACAGCTAATGTCTGAAATAGTACAAAATTGCACCGCAGGCCGAAATAAGCTGGGAAAGAACATTAAAAACCCCATTTGCAACTGTAGTGATAGAGATAGAACTTTTATGCTTTTGACATATAACAAGGTTTTGAAGTCTACAATGAAATATTAAAAGTAGGCTGAGCATACAGTATTCAACTATCCAATATTTTTAAAATAAAATGGAACATTTTCAATACGTTCACTGATCAATGATGATATTCATAATAGGCAAAATAAAAAAAAACTGACTACACGCCACAAATGTCGTCTTTCTCAATATATCAATGCACAAGTATTAGGCTTAGTTAACAGTGAAATTTTATTAGACAACTGAATCTAATGTCTGAAATAGTACAAAATTGCACCGCAGGCCGAAATAAGCTGGGAAAGAACATTAAAAACCCCATTTGCAACTGTAGTGATAGAGAGGCCAGACCTCCATCTGATACTGATATATACCTAAAATTAATTTAAATCTGTATCTAATCTAATTATAATGGAAAATTAATGACCTTGCAGAAGAAGCAAATTGTTTCCTATTACAAAAGAATGATTGATGATCATGAATCTTACTTACATACTCAGATGACCATCACCTATACAATAGACAAGGCCTTAAGCTTAACTTATGAACATCCTCCATTTCTTCTTGTCTTCTGGTCTTTGCGAAACTGCAATCCTGTACCTTCAGATCTAGGTTCGAAAATTATCAATTGATTTTATCATTTTCATGCATTCACTCATGGTATCAGAGTAGTCTATTGAATTAATTTTTTTTGACTATATCCACATCATTATACACAGCTCAAAAAGTTCAGCATTAAATCTTCTCCTGAAGATTCCATTGTCATCATTTTTTACCCCATCATTTCAATACAATGTTTCCGACGAAGAGTATAAGACATAAAAGGTATGTATAAGACAGTATAAGACATCAAATGTATGCTCCCTTGCCTTACGCAGTATTCATGACTCATAGAGCACCAGAACCGGACACATTAGCGATTTATAAATTTCCATTTTAATGTTTCCAGATAAAAGTTTTGACCCGAGATGTTTTAATAAACTGAATTTGCAACGGTATTTCTTCACCAGACTTTCACTTTGATGTCATTTGTAGAATAATTGCTGGTTTTACCTGAACAACTTCACAATCATCTGTGCCTATAAAATGATCATGCTTGACACATAAGTGTTTCGACATAAGTGTTTCGCCGGGAACCAATTTATTCGGATCCGTTACAAAAAAGAAGTTTGGCAATTGAAATATTGATGAAATTTTTTCATAATCAGAATCTTCCCATCTAGATTTTAAGTCAAGTAACAAATTCCTAAGCATAATGAGTGAAGGTCTTCAGCTACAAATCGTTGATTTCTGCATTAGAATGTAGATTTTGGATGATTCCAATTAATCATCCAAAATGTAGATTTTTTGTTGTTGTAAAATGTAGATTTTTTTGTTGTTGTTGTAAATGTAAGTTTTTGTTGTTGCTAGTTTTATTGAATTGGATAGATTTCTTCTTCCATTTGTACTAGTAGAAGTCAATGATTGAATGTGAATTTAATTGTGATAGTATAGTACGTAGTATTATTGAGTATTATTATATTATAGAAGAACTCCTTTAGAATACCATAGGTCAATTGAATGGTTTCATTTTCAAATAAAAGAAAGGTATTGAAGACTTAAAACTAAAACTGGAGATTCTAAATATGTTATTATCTTTTTTTATTGTTTTATTATATTATGTGAGTATATGTACATATGAAATTATTACAAACAAAGTTATGTCTTTTCATTTCAACATGATAAATAAAATATTGAGCTCAATATTCATGTGTCATCTGTCATCTGCTACGTTGCAAAATTTCTCTCTTTGATATATTTCTAAAAGAAAAAAAAACAATTTTAGTATTGTATAAGTACAGGAAGAAACTAAAAATACTTAGTTAGAAAGTAATGTAAAAATTTTTATTCATTAAATCATAATTGGGGTATTAGAAGTCTGGGATTTTAATAAAATATTTTTTTTTTACCAATCTCGGATAAATTTAAAATATTTTTTAATTAAATTTGTAGGTATATTTTTACATGAAAACAGCATAAAATCGGCCTCTATGTTGTTTTTGATGGATAACGTAACATGAATAACAAATTGAAGCAAAGAGACTATCATTCTATACTTGAAAGTCAGTTGTCGATACGTAGACCATAAGTATATACATATATATATATATATATTATTTATTTCTTTCAAATCTCAAAAGAGCTTGCAGCTCGTGTAGAATAACTTAAGACTAATGCGGATAATTCGAACAATTCATTTAAAAGGAAAATTCATACAATTATCTAAAAACAAGAATTGGATTTTCTATAAAAAAAAAAGATCTTTTATCTTTAACAAAAATATTGATTTGGTGATTTGGCAAGAACAAGAGAAGACAAATTAAATATTTAGTAATATACACACATGTACAAATTCGAGATTTTTATATTTAATTATTATATTATTATTATAACACTAGCTTTGTAACCCGTCATAAATGACGGAAGCAAAATAAATCCTAGTTTCTTTTTTTCTTTCATTATTTTCTTTGTTCCGAAATTACAGTACTTATGTTTATATCACTTTTTATTTATTTTTATTTATGTTTATATTGGCCTAACACTAATTTTTTTTTTTTTTATATAACAGAAAAAGAAGTACCATATCAACAAATTTGTATAAAATGTTTGTATTTTTGTATGGTATACTCGTACTCACTTCCATTTAGTTATAATTCGTTAGTTGGGTTCCTTTTAGTATAAATTATACCGTATTAGAGTTATTGTGGCCTCTGGGAGAGCAAATTTAAAAATGGGATCTTATTTTCATATAAATTTTGTCTTTTGTATAATGTATAGGGATCTTATTTTGCTATATGAATAAACTGTTATTATGGTATTGTGTTATTTTTAAAAAAATATTCAAAATTTTTTATCTAAATTGGTAAAATTTACAAAAAATACAAAAACATTTTCATCAATAATTTTCAATTTAAAAAAAAACAATGTTTTATTATCCGGCGTAGAAGTAGAGTTAATTATCCTACTCTACTTCTATCAAGTTCTATTGATTGAACAGTGAACCTGAACAGTGAAGTGAAATGTGAACACTTAACACTGAAAATAAAATAATATTTTTGGAATGGAGCATATAGAACTTACAGAATACGGATACAGCAAATAATAATAAAAAACAAAAAAAAACAAAAAAAAAACAAAAATAATTTTTTTTGAGTGAAGTGAGTTACGCACACAATAATGACAAAAATAAAAGGTAGAAGCAATAAAGTAGTATAATGTATAATATTATACAATACAAATATGCTGATACACATGTGTATTATTATGTATAATGTTAAGTAATAAGAATAACCTTTGAGTGAATTATGTTTTTTTTTTGTGTTAAATGCTGTTTGCCTTTTGGTTATTATACCATATTAAACTATTGATTTAAATTCTATTAGTCCTTATTATTATAAATCAAAAAAATTGTTTGTTTTATTTATATTATTATTATTATTTATTATTTTTCCTTATTATTTGCGAAGAAGACTAACATTAAATTAAAAAAATATAGTCCATGCAATCAATTTTGCCTGCAAAGGTTCAGCATGGTAGACAGGGGTTAAAAAAAAGCACCAAAGCAATTTGTATATATATGCATTTGTATACATATGCAATTTGTATATGTGTTGGAGCGTTCCGTCGAACTTACAAACATCCAGATAAATGCAGAATAATATATATATAATTAGTACTTTATATAACATTAGTACTTTTATAATTTTTTATATTATACATATTACTAATACATATTATTAATATATTTTACACTACTGATGTAGCTCGTTATATAGTCGGATTCTAGTGTTTATTACAGGACTCAGCCCATTTAGATTTCTACCAGCATACAAACGCGCATTTGATTAGCCGTTCTGGTGTTATCTTGATGAACATCATTGTTGGATGTTAATTGTGTGTTTGATTTTATATTACTGTGTTTTGTATTGTGTATATGTAATATTTGTGTCATATGCTATGCCGTCATATGTTGTGTCATATATTATGCCGAAAGTCCTTTAGTTTTAATATGTTATGTTTTTTATGTACATATTGTATTAGTTGATGTTCTTATGTTCTTCTGTTTAAGCAAAATCTGTTTTTTATGTTTAAATTCCTTTCAAATGTGTTACCCCATATGCTTATGCCATAAGAAATAGTGCTATGGAAAAGACTGTAGTAAATTGATATTTTGTTGGTGTTAGGTAGAAACAAATATTAGAAAATATTCAAATCCTGCCAGTAGAAAAGAACATGAAGTATTATCTTGAGGTTTATTGATATCAATTTTGTAATCAATCAGCTATCAACTACTCATCGTGCCGAACATGGCAGATTCGAACCTATCACTAGAATGCTCCGTTAAGTAAATTTTAATGCTATTATTTTTGTCGTTAACTAAGTGATTTAATTCTTAAAAACGATTGCGTAGTAATTTACCTATAGTATTAGACTAACTAAACAATTTTATGTGATATTTATTAGTTCGGCCTGGCATTTTAAAAGTATTTTAATTTAACTGAATAATTATTTGGCAAATGTAGCCTTTCATTTTAACTTCTCTACTGACAGCATGTATCTGGTTTAGTTTATTTTCACATTTTGCTGCTAAATTTATATTTATTTTCACATTAATCACAGGTAGCGGTGTTTCACTAACCTTGCTGGAACAGTAATTATAAATTAAATATAGAGCGAACCTACCATTGAATTATTTGCATAAGCAAGAATACACAGCTAATTTGATTAAACTACCTTCTTGCCTTCCTACCTTCCTACCTTCCTACCTTCTTAATAAACCTTAGAATTATTAATTTAATTTTGGTCATAAAAACGTACAAAACATATTCAGACATGTTACAAGTATACAAAGAAGAATATTAAACTTGAAAAATACAAATTAACTTCCTTAATCCTTGAATATGAGATATTAGAAGATCTTCACTAAAATATACCTAAGTCTATAACAATTGTTGATATCCAAAAATTTTTGAAATTAAATTTTCGAATTTTCATAACTCACCATTTCTTTAAATATACATTTATAAAATACTTCATCCCCATCATCTTCTGTCCAAAATGGTTTTAAATAATTCTTCCAGCCACATAATTTTAACATATCACAAGAACAAGAATCAGCATTTTTCATTAACTGAATGTATTGTGGTAGAATTTCTTGAGTTTTTAAAATTGCCGAAAAATAATTAACTTTTTTTAAATTTTCTCTATCATTTATCAGCTGAAACAAATCTTTAGCTTGATTCAATGAATTTTGTGCCAAATTGAATGTTTCTTGATTTTTACTATAAATTTTAGCAATTTCAATTAACCCAAGACCTTTGAAATAATTCAAATCAATTGTTTCAGCACATTTTATTGAATATTTTATTTTACTCAAAGCTACTGGTAAATTTTTCAATCTGAAAATTAAAATACATTAAATTGCGGTAAAATATATTGAAATTAAAATGGTAAAATTTAGAACCGATTTTATTTTTTTAAATATTTTTTACCATTTCTATAATTTTATATTAACATTTTGTGTACATTGCTGCAATAACACTGTAAACAAAAAACTTACCTATTCAGTTTACAAATCGCTTTATAAATGCAGATTTAAATTGCATAGTTTGGGTAAATTACATAGACGTAATATTGTCAAAATTAATCTGAATTGTTAAAGCAATCATAATGTACATGTTATTTTTGACATTTACGTACATTTAACATACGTAATGATTGTATACGTAAATTACCCAAATTACCAATTATTTGAATTATCAATGAATTAGGGGCGTACACTTACCCCAAGTGACATATTCCCTGCTGTAATAAAAATTCACATTTAAAAGTTGAATTTGTTGACGCGTACAGCATGCCTTCAATTTTTTATGAATTTCTAAAGTTTCTTCATATTCTGAATTTTGTATTAAAAATTGACATCGTCTTAAATTCACTTCAATAAACAAATTTCGTTCACGATCTGCCCCATCTTTGAAAAATTAAAATTAAAGTTTAAATTAAAAGACGAATTAGTATCATCAGCAAATTTAGATTAAAATATATTTTGTAAAACTGAATTTTCTAATTAGTGGGACCATAGTTAGCTTATTAAGCTCAATTCTAACGGAATAAATTAAACTAAACTTGTAAAAACAATTTTGTTTAAACCGGAGGGAAAGATAGAAGAAAACATTGAAACTAAACCCAACAAACATGATTATCTGACTCAACTCCACCTGATTCTAAATCGAACAATCATAATCAAATTGTCGCTATCACTCTTTATATATATATTTTTTTAACTAGAAAAAAGACACTGGGCGTTGTCCAGATCTAACACAAAATGTATTAAATTTAGTTCAATCAAATTTTATCTATGAACAGAATTTAAAATGGTTTCAGAAAAATATTCTAACTTGCATTTCTCATATTTAAACACATTCTAGGTCAATAATTTAAAATCTGTAACAGATTTGATATTGTTTAAATTTGTGCTTCTATAATACGTGGATGATTTTATTATTATTCTAATACCATTCCATAGTATTGGCTAATTGAAAATTTCACAAAATCATTATTGGAGCTTACATTAAGTTTAAACTGATTAAAAAAGAAATGTCCAAAATATTGTACAAACTTTTCGAAACGATAACGCGTTTTTCTATTTTTCAGAATGTATCCATTGTCATGTAACACCATTGGTTTTTGAAATAATCTTAGCTATATGAGTCTTAGACATCTCTTGCTAGGATTTGTATGATAGTTACCTGATCAACTTAAAAACCTGGAAAATAAATTCATTTTTGAGAAAGTATTTAATTATAAATCAATTCAGTAACACTAGGCTGACCAGGTATACTCTTTTAAAGAGTATTATACTCTATTCGAAGACGAATTACTCTTCACTCTTTCGTTTCTTGAAAACATATAAACAATACTCTTTTCAATTAAAAATTACTATAAAATACTATTTGATATAATAAATTTTAACGTTACGTTTTGACGTGATATTAATGTACTAAGTAGATATTTTTTTGCTGGGTTTTTCGTTCCGTTCCTACAGAGAAGATTGAAATGTTAAGAAATGGTTGATAGCAAATTTTTTTCTGGATTTTTCGTTTCGTTCCTACAGAGAAGATTGAAATGTCAAAATATTTAAATTCTAAACAGCTGTTTTAAAGTTAACTAACAAAAAATTAATGTAGTCTGATTAGTATAATTAATTTGGTTTTTAGAATTTAAGTTTAGTTAAGTTTGAAATAATTATAATTTATATAGTTATTTACCATAATGTCACGAATGAAATGTAAATTTAATGAAAGCTTTACAAAACTGTATAGTTTTATAATTCCAGTCGAAAATGAAATTTATAAAGCCAAATGTACTACATGTTCAATAAGCTTTTCTATACAAAACAAAGGAAAATATGACGTGCTACAGCATATTCAATCAAGAAGGCATATTGAAAACACGTCCACTAAGTCTGCAACAAATCTAAATTCATTTTTAAAAAAAAAGGAATTCACTTCGACTGATCTGAAACATACCATTAATGAATTGGTGTGGATATATCACAATATTAAACATAGTCATTCTTTTCGTGATATGGATTGTACTTCGAAATTATTAAAAAATTGTATAGATCAACGAATAAGTTGTGGCAGAACTAAGAGCAAAGCAATTGTCGATAATGTATTAACAGATTGGTCTGAAAAAAGCCTAAGAAAAGAATTGAATGAATCGAAATTTGTTGTCATCGCTTGTGATGCTTCAAACCATAAAGCCACAAAACTGTTTCCTGTATTAGCCAAATATGTGAAAATGAAAAACTATAATTTGGAAATAAAAACATGTATTTTGGCAATACATAGCTTGACGGGTGAAACAGCTGAAATCATCAGCAATGCTATTGCTGGGGATATTATTAATTATGAATTAGAAAACAAAATAGTTGGCTTAGTGGCAGACAATGCTAATGTAAATTTTGGGAGTATTTTAAAAAAAAATGCTAATAATAATAATAATGTACATGCTCTTCTGGAAAAGCAATTAAAATCAAATATTTTAACAATTGGATGTGGTGCTCATATTTTACATAATGCTATAAGCTCAGCGTCTATGAAGATAATACCAATAGATATCGATGTGGTTGTTTATAAAATATATCAATATTTTTCTTTATATACAATTCGGACAGAAAAGTTAAAAGAATTTTGTGAATTTTTAGGATGTGAATATAAAATTTTATTAATACATTCCAAAACGAGGTGGCTATCATTACTGCCCTGTGTGGACCGCATTTTACTATTGTACAATGCCTTAAAATCCTTTTTTTTGAGTAGTGAATCAGAGCCTTGCAAAATGTTATATAATTTTTTTTTAAATGAATCATCAGAATTCTGGTTACTTTTCATCCAAACACAGCTTCAACTTTTTAATGATGTAATAAAAGTATGTGAAAGAAATGATATCACTGCAACAGAGGTTGCTGATTTATATTACAAATTACGACAAAAAATTGACCATCGTTTGAATATAATGTTCATTCCATTTACAGCTGAAAATTTACTACGAAAATTAGAAAAAGATAATACTTTTAATAGAACATATGTAGAAACGGTTGTTAATCGATTTTATACAGAAATCATAAATTATTTAAATACATGGTCTAACAGATTTTTTAAAGATATTTCCATCACTTCACCTTTTTTGCTACAATCTGTACATTCATATGATGAATTTAGAACATCTTTCAACTATTTTAACGAAAAAATTATTAAAATAAATTCAAATAATAATTCTCCAAATATTTCTACAGATGAAAATATGTTGTGCGATTTTTTCCATGTTGTTAAAACATGTATAGAGCAAAAACAAAATGAAGAAAAAGAAACAACAATTTTGGAGAAATGGAGCTACATATTTAAAACAACAAGTTCTGATATTAATTTACAAAGTATTTATTCGGCTGTCGAATTTTTTTTATGCCTGCCAGGAACAAACGCAGACTGTGAACGCATTTTCAGCATCATTAATAATTATTGGTCGAAAGAAAAAAGTCAACTTTCGGTCAAATCATTAGAAAATGTATTAAAACTAAAAACTAATATTAATTTGACTTGCATTGAATTTAAAGATATTATAAAGCAGGATAAACTACTGCTAAAAAGGGCTGCAAGCAATGAAAAATATAATTATTAAGTAATTAAAAAATAAAATAAAATATATTATTTTTATTTTGTATTTTATACCTGAAGTACGTTTTCTGTTTAGTTTATTCTTGTTTTTTCGTAACAAAAATTATTTTTATGAATTATTAATAAATAAAATAAATAAATATTTTTATTTTGTATTCTATACATTATTTTTGTTATGATTTTTATTTATATTTTTAGTTATACTCTTTTTAGTTCTGAGAAATCTGGTCAGCCTAGTAACACCCACCTTTCAGTACTGATGTGTACTAAGATGTGTATGGCAACTACCCGAACCAGCCTGAATATCTGAAAATAGTATAAAAGATGTGTTCGTTTAGTTTTGAGAAAATACTAAAATTTTGGATTTTGAAATATTTTTAATGGGAGGTGAGCTGTACAGAAGTTACAAACTAGTCATGTGATAGATTACAATGCAAATACATAATAGGAAAATAGGTACTGTGGCATTTTGAGACATTATGTATGTAAAAACAAAGTTTAGAATACTGAAAATTAAAAAAGCTTGATTCTGTTCCTCACAGGTCTTATTAACAACTTCTACAAAAGTTCTACAACCTTCTATGTCATTTGGAACGTAGATACAATATATATTGTAACATCAGACCTTCAACAATAAATTGATATAAAATATTTCTTGACATTGTTAGCAATCTCTACTGTTCTTATTATACATACATACTTGTGGGTGTGGGTCAATTTGTTGAAAAAAAAAATGTTGAATACAAAAATGCCAAATAAGCAAAAATATACTGGTATGTAGATTTAAAATAATTATTGTTTTAATTTTATTTATCTATACTTTCATACGACCCAAAACCATCATTATTTCGGACACGGCAAATTTTAAAAATATTTCATAAAAATTTCAGAAATTATACGAAGCGACTTGCCGTTATTACTGACGGAAATCATGAAATTTGTTTCAAACTTTCAAAATATCAAATATTAAAATCCAAACCTTTAAAATCCAAAAACATCAAAATCCAAGTTTTCAAAATCCAAAGGGGTCAAAATCTTAAAACTTTGAACGGTTTTTTCCAAACTTGGCTAACTTAATTAAAAACGCTTAGAAAAACTGTTGGAGAGGTCTAGTGTCCCAGAAAATGGAACTGATTTAGAGACAGTATTGAAGAGGCCCGGTATCCCAGAAATTAGGTTAAAATTCTTGAAAATGGAGAAATCGACTGTTTTGTATCCAACAAGCACTACGCATAAAAATAATTAAGCTAAATATTCTGTAACATACATTTTCTGGGAATTATTTCGAATCCAGCTCTAACGTCTCTTCTAGTTCAGGATCTTACATATACACTTGCATAAATATTCTGGAAAAACAAAATACCCGTATTATAATATTGATTGGCTTAGTTTGAATACTCTTTAATACCCTCTAATTATTTTTATTACATATACATTTTCACACAAAAGCGCTTATAACAGTGGGGTTGTCACCCCAAGCCTCCGCTAAACATTATTATTGAATTTTTAATATTATGTTTATGTTTATGTTTATGAACATATTTGGGTAATAATAGAAGCTTGTTTGTGTAACTAGCTCTCAAATATACTACTTTTAAAAAAAATTTGGAAAAATGTTTTTTGAAATTCGACATTTTGTTTGTTCAACATTTTTGTTCGCGACATTTTATTTTGCAAGAACCGGTTTTTCAACACTTTTTGACAACATTTTGTTTTAAACATTTTGTTTTCGACAAAAATACCGGCTCAAACACTTGTACGTAATAACATATATGTCTATGTTATTTACTAACATGGCTGTTATATTTAGTGGCCTCTGAATTGTTTCATCTTACAAAAAAACACATGAATTAAAAAAAAACACGAATTCACAGAAACTATAAAATATTATGAATTCCTAAAAATACTTACTAACTACTAAGTTACAATCCATTAATGCTTCGATTGCCATTTGTGTTAATTTTAAAGCAAATTCTAAATTTTGTTTAAAAATACGATTGGCTTCGGCGAAATACGATTGTCCCAAATAAAAGCAGCAATCTTTATGCAAATAATCAATTGAATCTTGTGTAATTAACCAAATAGTACCACTTGACAATTTACTAGCTATTGCAAATTGTTCACTTGCTTCCATATATGAATTTACTGGAAATTAAATTAAAAAATTAATTTGAAGACATTCTCAGTATAGCTTCAAAATTATATTCTTTTTACTAACATTTCTCGAAACAAAATTTTCCATAAAAATATCTTAAGCGGGACTCCTGTTCATTATTCAATACATTTTCATATTCTTTAAATAGACTTAATCCAATTTCAAAACATTCTTTTGTTAACCATTTGTAATCGGGAAAATTGGATTCAATATATTGAGCTGTCTCAAAAACTATTCTTAAACACATTGTAAAATTTTCATCGACTCGCAGTGCATTCTCAGCTATTCGAAAATTTTCTACTAATGCAATTTGAAGTTCTTCTTTCTCACATAATTTTGTTTCTATTTTGTTATTGCGGTGTAAAGTTTTTTCTTTATCTAAAATCAATTGAAAATAATGAGCAAATTTTGTATAGCCATCTTCATACATTTCTTGTATTAATGCCTTCCACAATGGTAATTTGGCACGTCGAACATCACGAAATGTTAATTTTGGAATTTTTTGTTTTATTTCTTGACGTACTGATGGAATTTCTGAAGGTTTCATCCACAAGCCACGATGTGGAATATATTTTGTAAAGTTGAAAGTGCTCATGTTTTTGATATTTTACTTGAATAGATTCGGTGTCGTTTTGATAGTTGTTGAATTTCAGATTAAATAATATTTAGAATAACCAAATGGGAGAAGCCAATATTTTGATTATTGGTTGTTATTGATCAAAAATTTAATTTTATTCAATTACTGACTTAAAACAAATAAAAATAAAAAATAGAATTATTTTTTTTTCATATTTTATTCCAAAATGTCAATAAATGTATTTTTTTTTTAAAGTATTTATTTATTTTTAGAAAACAAAACAAAATGGATAATATGGATAGCTTTGATGTAAACGAATTAAACAAATAATTTATAACTCCATCTGTTAACTTTACTTCATTACTATCCAATATTGAAAACGTTGATTTGTTTTTTTAGAAATGTCTCAAATGATGCTATTTTTAAGGTTAAATCCAATGCAAAAATAAATAAATAAATGCTATAGGACCAGATTCAATTCCTTTGAAATTTATTAAATTGATTATCCCTTCTGTGCTACCTTATATTACACACATATTTAAATTCAATACCCTCTACTGGTCAATACCCTCTAATTTGGAAATATGCCAAAGTTGTTCCTGTTCCAAAAAAAAAAATAATCCAACGATTGATGACCTTAGACCCATTAGCATACTGTCCAGTATTTCGAAATCTTTTGAACGGTTATTGCATGCACAAATGAGTCAGTACGTAAATGCTAATAATCTCTTATACGAATTCCAATCAGGTTTTATAAAAGCAGCACAGCACGACTTCAGTACTCTGTTAGAATTAACAGATAACATATATTGTGAAATCGATAAGAAACATGCTGTATTACTGCTTCTTCTTGATTTCACAAAAGCTTTTGATTGTGTTAATCATAACCTATTATGTTTAAAACTTAGAACAGGTTTTAATTTTGAATCTTCTGCTACTATTCTCATTCAAAGTTACTTAGATAATAGAAGTCAATTTGTGTTTCTAAATGCTGTTAAGTCTAATAATCTACCTGGGGTATCCCAAGGATCCATACTGGCTCCCTTACTTTTTATTCTATATATTAATGACTTAGCCCATTTTTTGTCTGAATCTCATTGCCGATTCTATGCAGACGATGCGCAACTCTACATCAGTCGTCCTATAGCTGATCTTAACCGCTCTATTGCTAAATTGAATGATGATCTTGATGCTGTTGTTTTCTGGTCTCTAAATAATGGCCTTCAATTCAATCTGTCAAAATCCCAGGTTATGTTAATTTATGTTCTTAATATTGATACAACTAATCTCCCTAATATCAAATTAAATAATAATTCTGTGGTAAAATTTGTAAGTAAAGCTAAAAACTTGGGTGTTGTATTCAATAAAACTCTAATCTGGAATGATCACATTAACTTTATTTCTAGAAATGTTTTTTGTAAGTTACAAAAACTCTGGAAGTTCTCTTACAATATTAATGAGTCGGTAAAAAATAAACTAGTTATGTCTTTAATCTTTCACATTTCACTTATTGTGAAGTAGTTTATTCTGGGATGAGTATGGGCGAGTCTTCCAGACTCAAGGTTATTTTCAATGCTTGCACTCGATTTTTAACTAACCGTCGTAGATTCGATAGCATCAGAGATGTTTCTAAAGTTTTGCTTGACTGTACTTTCGAAAACTATCTAAACTAGAAGTACATCTGTTTTATGAAAAAAATCCAATCTAAAAATACGCCGGTATATCTTTTTAAGAAAATAACCCCCGGACGATCATTAAGAAGTGCGAATTTAACTATTCCTAGACACTCTGGTAGATTAAGACACCTATCCTTTTTTGTAACGATTGTCGTGTTGTGGAATTTTTTGCCGAACGTAGTCAGGTGTGAGTTCTCTATTTCTAAATTCCTTCAGCTTTGTTGGGTATATTTTAAAGAAAAAGTGTAGTCATTAATTAAGAATAATAAAAATTTTATAGAATAATGTTTGTTAGGTGTGTGACGTCTGAAAGATAGTTATGTTTGGAAGAGAGATTTTTTATTTTTTTTTTATTTTTGTTATTTTATTACTTTATCTCCGTATCTTATAATTTTAACTTTAATTTGTTCTTGTTTTTTCTATTTTTTATATTATTTTATTTTTTAATTTTTTCTTTCTTTCGCTTTATAAATTTATTGTTAATTTCTTTATGTTAAGGTTTTTTTTTTTTTTTTTTTTTCCTATTACTCCGCGTGGTAGCATAGGGCTTCGATAGTGAACCTGGATTCCTCTCTGTTAAGTACTCATTCCTTAATATCGTCCCAGGTATAATTGTTGATTGTTAATTCTTGATCGATTGTGCGTTTCCATGTATTGTATGGTCTGCCGGGTCTTCTTTGTCCTTGTGGATTCAACTCTAGAGCTCTTCTTGCTATATCACTTTCTGATTTCCTTAGTGTATGTCCTATCCATTTTTTCCTATTTATCTGTCTGTTGATAGGTTCTTCTCCAGTTATCATCCATAAATCCTAGTTGCTAATTCTTGCCGGCCAGAATATTCTGCATATAATTCTCAAGCACTTGTTGATGAATACTTGTAGCATTCTGTTTTATTCTGACCGAAATGAGCCATGTTTCACTGCCATATATTAATGTTGACTTAACACATGCTTTGAATATTGTTAGCTTTGTTGTTCTCGATATTTGGTTGCTCCGCCATATCTTCATTAGGCTCCCAAATGTTCTTCTTGCCTTATTTATACGACATCTTCTGTTGCACCTCCTCTTGATGTTATAATGCTCCCCAGGTAGTTGAATTCTTCTACGTATTCTATCTGTTGTCCACTCACTGTTCTTTGTCCTCATTGCCTTGGTTTTCTCGATATTTAATTCCAGTCCCGATTTCTTTGTTTCTTCCTGTAATCTGTTGACTTTGTTCTATAGGTCCCTTTGATTCCTTGATATGAGGCATACATCATCTGCGTAATCTAAGTGTTCTAAGTTGCCGAAGAGATCCCATTCTATTCCGTTTATTCCAGTGCAAACTTTTCTTAGAATGTCGTCTAGTATTGTGTTGAAGAGAAGTGGAGATAGTGGACATCCTTGTCTAACTCCTATATTGGTGTAGAATGGATCACTGATGTTACCTCTGTGCTGAACAGTTGTCTCTGCATCTTTATACATCGCTTTGATGATGTTGATGATTTTTTCAGGAACTCCCTTCTTTGTAAGTGTTCTCCATATTGCGCATCTCTTGACTGTGTCGAATGCTTTCTTAAAATCTATGAATAGTAGATATAGTGGAGCATTCCATTCTACTGATTGTTCTACTATGACCCGTAAAGTATTTGCCTGGTCAACACAGCTTCGGTTTGGTCTGAAACCTGCCTGCTCTTTCCGTAGTATTGGTTCTAGTACTTCTTCTAATCTTTTCTTTATAATAATTGCTATTATCTTATGAATAGTATTTAGAACCGTGATTCCTCTCCAGTTGCTGCAATTTGCCAAGTCTCCTTTCTTAGGTATCTTAACAATCATTCCTTTCTTCCATGATGGTGGTATATTCTCTTCTATCCATGCTTTCCTGATGTGGGGTTCAATTGTTTTTGCGAATAATTCGGGGTTTGGCTATTTCTGCTGGAATTCCATCTTCACCTGTTGCATTGTTGTGCTTCAGGATATTGATTGTAGCTTTGATTTCTTCTATATTTGGAGCTTGAGTAGATATTGGCAGTCCCTCAGTTGGGTAGATATTTGCATTGTCTCTGTTTCTTATGTCTGCTTCATTAATTGTACTTTCTTCGTTGCTCAGTTCTTGGAAATGTTCTCTCCATCTCTTTAATTGATCCTCTAAGTTTGTGATGAGCGCACCATTTTTATCTTTAATTGGTTTGTTTTGTTGTTCCGACCGGTTTGTTAAGTTCTTGACTATGCGATGCAATTCTCTCAGGTTATGTTGCTGTGCTGCTTTTTCTGCTTCTCCGGCTAAATTTTGTAGAAATTTCCTTTTATCTCTTCTTGCTGTTCTTTTCACTGTTTTCGCTATTTCTTCATATTCTCTTCTTGATGCCATCCTGTTGTTTATCATTTTCTTCATTTCACCTCTTCTTTTAATCACGGCCCATGTGTTATCGGTTATCCAGTTTTTCTTTGTGGTTGTGAAATTCCAAGATTTTGTTCGCTTGTTTGGTTGTAAATTTCCAGAATCTCTTCCCAAGTGTGTTCTCTATTATTTCTAATATGTTCTTGTAACGCCGTAACTATGTCAGCTCTTACTTGCGGATTTTTTAAGTTGTTTATATTTATTTTCTTCTTTCTATTTCTTCTGCCTCTTCCTTGTTGACTTAGTTTCATTCTGAAGTCCCCAGTTAGTAATTCATGATCGCTGTGTATATCTGCTCCCCTTCTATTTCTCACATCTAACATTGATTGTTTCCATTTCTTGCTGATGCATATGTGATCTATCTGATTTCTTGAAATCCCGTTTGGTGTTGTCCATGTGTATTTGTGGATATCTTGTCCGTTAAGGTTTAATTTAATTTAATTTAAGAATTATGAATTTGCTACACATTATAATTTATATACTCCTATAGAGATTTACCGTCTCATGTACATATATATGTATGTACGAAATAAAAGAAATAAATAAAATAAAATAAAAATAAAATAAATTTTTATTTATTAAATTGTCAATTTAAAATTTGTGGATCATGTTTTTACTTTTCGGTATACCCAAATTAAATTTTCATGATTCGGATTCAGAAATCTACTTCTAGTTTTCTACTTCTTCAAACTATTAAAAAACTAAGCTCTATGTTTACAATAAAAGACAACAGTTTTGTTTGAAACGAACTAAATTCTATTAGCTGGTTGGATATAATTTTCCTATTACATTGAATAATAAAATTTTAATTTATTAAAACTGTTTTAAAGCCTAAATGGACTTACGCGGAATCCAATCATGGCAATGAGCTAGTAATCTAAATATAGAAATACTACAACGAAAACAGTCGAACACATTAAGGTTAATAACAGGAGTGCTATTGTTCATGAATAACGATATTTGACATAAAGACCTATAGATGAAAACTATAAAGTAGAAAATCAGAAGTGCAATCTGCAAATACAAAAAAATATCATAGTTTCTAACCCAAATAGCTTATCAAAAGACTCGTTGGATTTTGGTGGTTTTAGTCAAAATAAGCGTCACAGCATTCTAAAACTACCCAACATATATTAGTCAACAAATTGATAAAAGCCCCATAATACGATGGAGTATAATGAGATCATTATGGATGGCTTACAATTGGATTTTCTTATCCGTTAGCAATTGTTTGTTGACAATTGACATATATATACCTAACTACTGAATGTCTTCATTAGAGACAGATTGTACTGAATTTCATAGGCAAATAAAAAAAAAACAAAAAAATGTATAATACTGTAGGTAAAGCTATTGTACTGACTTATGTATATCGTTATATATAACGTAAGCTGATACAACTGTTCAATATTTTATTAATTTTTATCAGGCATTGTTACATAACAGTTACAGAACTTGAACCAATTCAGATATTTTGGTCAATCAGGTAATTTATTGCATGGTGATGAACCAACCGTGATGAAATGCTGGCATAAAACAAACATGGATATTCCACAAAAAATCCAGTAAAAGTTTTTAAAGTATAATAATTGCAAAATACACCATTGGTTTACCTCAAATCAGTATAAAGTAAAAAATCTATTAAATTATGCTATATATATTATGTCGCATTAAGGGGTGGTAGAGAATTAAAAATTTATTTGAATAAATTTGATCAAATTTAATTTAATTAGCTAAGAGTTGGTCCTACATCCCCAATACCGCTGTGTAAGTTAGGCTTATTATAACATTGCCACATAGATCTATGGAATGCGATAACCCTAAAATTTCAATGAATCAGGAAAATATTATCGGTGAACTGAATAAGAATTCCTCCGGTTGAATAAATCTATGTTCAACAAGAAGAATAGTATTTTGTTTGCTAGGCTTTTAGATTTATCGGCTTCTCCTGTATTCATTCTAATAACTTTAACCGAAAGAAGAAGGAAATTCAAAGACTAACGCCAATTAATCATTTAAATTAATTAGGTTAACATAAGACTTAAAATTAAATTAAAATATAATAAATAAAAACACAAACAAAAATCTTATGCAATTACAATCACTATGCGAAAACATAAACCGGAAATAAACTCATTCCATCATCTCCAGTTAACATCTTTAGTTCTGATCAAGATTTTTGTTTACTATTCGATTTAATTAAAAATGTTATACTTCACTTTTGTCTTTGTTTTACAGCACTGCACCCTGAGGATTCAATTCAAAGCATTAATTCAGTATGTTGCTGTCAGGTTTGTTCAAAGTAAGTCCAATATTTTACACATTTCCTTTTTCAAAAGTGTATGTTTACAAATCTATTTAGTTTCTGTGTTCTATTGGAAATAGTTGGCGGCCAACAAATTTGTAAGATGTACATAGGACAATTATTAATAAAACAATTAAACATAAAAAACCGATTTTATGTTTAGATCGAAGTTTTAACTTTATTATACAGGAATATGTTATGAGCTCACAATAATACTTAAAATATTACAAAAGTAATGCTAGTTTAGATGATTACAACTTCTGTATCAATTTCCGCACCTCTATAATTCCTGATCTATGAATTAATTATATTATTATATTCACAAACAATAAACTATAATTTTATAAAAATGGAAAATTTTGTAAATAAATAAATAAAAATAAAGATGCTACCTAAACAATTTTACAGCTCACTTGACACCTGTGATATGCGATTTTGTGTGTTAGCCGGATTGAGCTTTACTTTTTTCGGTATCACATAGCTTTTAATACAATGTCTATTTAAATCACTTTTTATAAATGTCAATTAAAAACCATCATTGGCCTAGTCTACATCGCTGATATATTTAAATGGAAGCTATTAAATATCATCAATAGTTATTGATTTACAATTGCTATAATTGCATTGAAATCTAGTGATAACATTGCATTTACGAGTACAATGATACAACGTACATATACACAAAATGGAATTAGTCTAAAAAAAATTCCTCAAATTTGCTTTACGCAATCTGCCATGGGAAAATCCATTAAGATTATCTCCATATGAGCACAGATTGAATTTACTACATCTCAATACGCTTGAAAAACGTAGAGCTGTCGCTGATTTAGTATTTTTAACCGAATTAATCAAAGGGAACATTTCTTCTACCCAATTACTGATTCAGCTCAACTTTTGTTCTAATTCTAGATTACGATCTAATAATATGTTTACCTTACAGTTTCATAGAACTAATTATGGGAAGTATGCACCATTAAATAGAATACTGTCTTCATGTCACTCATATAATTCTCATATTAACCTACTACTAACAAAGCAATCTTCTAAGAATAATTTGTACTTGTGTCAATGAACATGTATCCTATGATATGCCTTGGTTTTAGTATATTTTTATAGATAATATTATTATGTTATCGTAGCTCAAATTATATTTTCAAATTAAATTATTCCGCATATCAATTCTATCACTATTATATAATTATTAATTTTATTATTTTGTTATTTATTTTTACCATTTTGTTTTTTTTTTTTTAGTTTTTAGTTCTTTTATCACTTTTATTTTTTTTTATGTTGCTTATTTGTTTTCTCACGTTATGTTTATTTATTTTTCTTAACTTGTAATCTTTTATTAATTTAACTTAACCTAAATGGTTAATAAAATATGAAATAGAATTTCGTCTAATTTGCTTTTTCCGTAATTACAATCATAACTTGTTATGAAAACGTTATATCAAGCTGCGATTCTAAAGTTTATTTTTGTAGTTTTAGTACGCTTAAATTGAAGGCAAATATTTCTAAAAAAAAAAATTTTTTTTCCATATTTTATTTTCGACTTTTTAGTGAAAATATTTTTTTAATGAAAAATAATATATTTTCAAAGAACAACACATATAATCAAATGGCACTAAAATTCACTCTAACACAATTTGGTTGTTATTGCTCATACTTCAAATGTGTAATTATATTTTATATTACTCTAACAAATTTTATAAAAATATGTAGGTAGGTATATTTTTATAAAAATTTTTGGAGATTTTTGATTAGATACCTTTGAACTTATTAATTTACGTATTAAAAAATTTTCACCAATAAAAAATTACTCACTTTATAAAAAGAAACCCTGTGTTAAATACAAAAAATATTTGACGTAAAATCGTAGATGAAATCTGAGAAAAAGTCTGAAATGTCTGAGTGAGAAAACACTCATCCGACTTTATCTACGATAAAATTCGATTTTGTCCGACATGTAAACGCTGCCTAAGCATAAATTGACATATAAAAGTATAATATATACATGCATAAATCGAAATTGAACTTTTTTTACATTCGAGAAGAGTAATTTCTAACTGAGTGATCGATAACTGATAGGTTCAAATTTTGTTTTCTTCTATAAATAATGTTTGTATTTTATTTTCAATTAAACTAAGCCATATGATTATGTATGTAACAAATGCAAGCCCTATATGACACATGTACGTACATTTGCATATACTTAGTCAGAGAAAGAGAAATAATAAAAGAAAGAGATTAATAAAAGAAACCAAATTAAAAACACAAAAAAATATAATGAAAATATAATTGAATAGTAATAGAAAATGATTGAAATATAATGATAATGATTTGTATTGCACGCATTTATTTTGTATTCCTTTTTTGTTTTTTTTTTTTGCTTCTTTACACCATAGAAATGTCCATAAGTATAGTGAATTTAAAGAGAAACCAAATTTTAACTTTATCAAATATCCATATTCCATTATTAGTACACACCCATGTGCAAATTTCCCCTTAGTTGAATGCAAAAAATATCTATAATCTATATTAACAAGAATACACACTCCCATTTTACGACAACCTAATTTTTAAGAAATACCAAACCGAGCAAAATATCATTAGTTAAAAGAGGTAAAATTTACATTTACTTATCGTATACCAAATTTATTATGAGAAAGAAAAGGTACAAAACAGATGTCTGCCTTTTGCTTTATACTGTAAAATAATTTTGCGTTCCCATTATTCTCCTTTGGATTTGTTTACGTTCCCTCCAATTATTTATATGAGGCAGGATTGCAAAAAATGTTAGTTCTAATTTAGTTTGTTCCTTTATACGAGGATTAATTCTGATATTTTATTATTTTAATATTTTCGTTTTAAACATTATTATTTTCGTATATACCTATTAAAAATATTAAATTATAATTACATTATAATAATATAAAATATTATTAATATTTTTGTCAGTAATGATTTGGAGTTACAAACATTATTATTTTTTATTTATTATATTAAATTATAGTAAACCTAAATATTTATTATATTGGTATACGATTATAAAATAATACTGAGGACAACATCTATTTACAAATCACAGAATTTAAAGAATATGATAACGCTGTTTTAGTTTGGTCTCCTAAAAATCTTATGCATAGTTGATACAATTTAGAAAAGAATATTGTTAAATATTTCAACGAAATTTTGTCGAAAATTTTTTTCAAAATTATAAACTTTATTTATTTAATTTCAGCCAACTTTTTTTGTTACTCTCTTTTGTTTACTATATTTTTTCTTTTTCTTTACACGTAAAATTCTTATTATCGTCTATTTCTGACAATGTTTATCAAATTTGCATATGAATTTGTGTGCAAACAAATGAATACATACATGAGTTCTTACTCTTTTTATGGATATACTTTGGTTAAATGGTTATTGAAATGGGTATTTTGTTGAATTGAAGCAAATTGAAACAAACATATAAAGTCCAAGGCAAGTTAATTAAGGCAAATATAATAAATAAATATGTAATGTAACTTGCTCGATTTAAGGTCGGAATAAGTAAAATAAAAAATAAAAATAAAATAACAATAGTTATTGATTTACAATTGTATTAATAATTTCATTATTGAGTAATTTAAACCAAAATCATTATAAAAAAAAATATACTTGTTGGGTCCAAAATTCCTCAATTAAATTTTTAAAGAAAATTTAATAGATTTCTTATACTATCAATTTTATCTTTCAATCTACAAAAACAAAAAAAAAATATAACAAACACATTTTTTTAAAACTCTCCAAAAGAACACATGTCTTCCAAATTATTATTTGTAAACAAACCACAAATACAACTAAACACTAATATATATAATATGATACAAAACATATCATACACACAAACACTAAAATAGAATCAGCTGTTTTTCAAAATTTTCAAAACAAGAAAAAACGAAAAACAAGAACAAAAAAAGAAAATATATTTTATGTAGAGATTTTCCTGGAAAAATATAAACAAAAAAGTAAAAAAAAAAAGAAAAATCAATTGTTAATATATTCTTTCTGTATAAATTTAGTCATAGTGTCGACTTCGTACCGGTTAGAAGTCTTTTATTAAAAGGTGATCAGTCTGTTGGAATTTTCTTTAAAAAAATCAAATAGAAATAAATTAACGGAATTTTAGAATTTTAAGTTCATTCCTCTATGGTGTATCAAATTGATGATTCTTCAAAAAATCGTTTTAGTTTTGTTCTATCAAACGCGAAAATATTTAATAATTAAATTAGGAAAAGAAAAAATTTATTATGATTTAAACAATAAATAAAATAATCAAATGAGAAAATTTGTTCAATATTTTTTGGTTTTGAAATTGGTTAAAACATAATTCGATATTCAGATCACGTTCTTAATATATAGACTCAGTTATACACTACAGTATATTAATTACAATTAGATTATACAAAAAAAAATAAATATCCATTCAGAGATCATTAATAACTCACCTGTGTTCAAACCCTATTTAATATGATAAAAATTTAGAATATTCCCACCTGTTTGGGTGCATTTAATGAAGTGAAAAATGAATACTGAAACCATTACAAATTCATAAATCATCGTGATAAATTTTCTTTTTATGGAAAAATAATTTCAATAAAACAAAAACCTTGAAAATTTTCTTTTAAGGTTTAATATTTGTGAAAAACTTATAGGTTATAAATAGTCATTAAACAAAAAAATAAATGTATTTTATTTGAGTTCCTGTTTAAAAATTATAAATGACTGGTCTCTGGAGATTCTGGAATTTTTTGGAAAAATGATAAAATATTTTCCTTCCAAAAAATATGAATAGTACTGAACAAATATAAATATTGGAGTGGGGACTTTTAATTTAATTTTTATCAAATAATAATTTCAAATTAATTTATAGTGCGTGTATGTTTCGTAAATTAAAGGTCCCATAACCGTCAAAACACTATCAGTCTGCGTTTTTAAAGAATATAAATTTAATGTAATCAAATCAAGTATATTTGGTTGATGTTCAAGTGATAATTTTGAATGAAAACCCTTACTGGGACATACTGTATGATAAATATACATATATATTTAATTTTAAATGCCTTCCAAATATGTATGATAAAAATTTCTTTTAACCAGTGTTGTTCTACTTTTTGATAAAATGTTTAATTATCCAATATGGTTAATTAATTATTAATATTTTTAGAAAATTAATAGTAAAGCTTTACAAAAATCTATTCGGGTGATGTATTCTTTGAAGAGATATTCGTAAAATAAATGTCCGTAAAAAAATTATCATCATAATAATAAAAAAAAATTGCATATAAAAATAGTAATAAGAAAAAAACAATTTAATCGGAGAAATTCCAAAATTCTAAAATATCGATGTTCTAAAATAGTTCCATAATTTAATAAATTTAACTAATAATATTTAAAAATAAATTAATATTTATTTGATTATTAATTATAGTTAATTAAAATTTATAACCAACAACAGCATTAGCTATTGCGGCTATCGGTTAAAACATAAATATTATTGAAAATTTTTTTATTTATTGAATTTGCAATTCTAATTGGATAATGACCCAACTGACAAATGATATAAAAAAAAATTAATAAAAAAATATAATTAATAATGAGTTAATAATAAGCTCCATATTAATTAATATAATTGCAAAATAAATTAATAACAAAAAAAAATGGATTGTATAATAAATAAATGAACAATAATATAAAAGAACAAATTAATAAAAGTATGAAAATTAATTAATAATACAAAAAAAATTAATTAATAATCAAAAATTTGAATCAAAAATATAAAAAATAAATTGAATTAATAATATAAATAATAAATTAACAATAATTAATTGTTTAATACATAAATTAATCATTTGTATTAAAATAACTTATAATCAAAAATTGAGTCATAATAATATAAAAAAAATTAATTAATAATCATAAAATTGAACTATTAATATAAAAAAATAAATTAAATTGACAAGATAAATAATAAGTTAACAATAATTAATTTTTTAATATATAAATTATTAATTTTTATAAAAATAACTAATAATCAAAAAATTAAATTATAATAATATAAAGAAATTAATTAATAATCATAAAATTGAATTAATAGTATAAAAACTTGAATTAATAATATAAAAAAATTAAATAATAATCATAAAACAGAACTGATAATACAGAAAATAAATAAATAATAAAAAAAATATAATTCATAAAAAGAAAAATTCACAATATAAAAAAATAATTGAACTATCAACCAATATAATAAATTAATTAATAACAAAAAGTTCAATCAATAATACCTACTTAAATATTTGATTATTATTACAGAAACAAATTGCATTGAACAAAAACTGAATATTGAAATACACATTTTAAATATAAAAAAAAAAAGTAAAACTATTAATAACAAAAAAAATTAATAATGCAAAAAATTCATTCAATAATAGAAAAAATAACTTAGTAATAAAAACAATTGGAAATAATAAGGTAAAACAAAATAATTACAAAAAAAATTACATTAATAATACAAACCAAAAAAATGTAAAATAAAAAATATTAACTGATAAGTGATAATATTCAAAATAAATATATTAAAATGTACATTAAAATGAAAATTTGTTTATAAGTATATATTTTATATTTTGTAATAATTTATTTTTATATAAAAATTTTCATAATCGGTTTCAGTTTACAAAGTTAAATTCTTATATAAATAAATATATGAGTAATTGAATAAGTTAAATTAATAAATTAAAAAATTAATTAGTAAATTTAAAGTAAAAAAAAAAGTTAGTAAATAATAAGTAAAATTGTCTTACATTAGAAGTAAAAAGTGGCATAAGCAACCATCTATATTTATATAGTTGGTTTGCTAAAAAAAAAAAAAAATAAATAATATAAATAAATTAATATTAATTTAATTAGTTAAAAAATTATTAATTTAAAATGGCTGATGATGATATTGATGATGTTAATACAGAATTATTACATAAATTAAAATCAATTGATATACGTAGTGATAGTTATATATCAAGAAATAATAAAGGATGTTGTAATTCTTTGAAATGTTGGAAATGGAAATGGAAAAGTGCATTAAGTCATATTGGATTATTAATATCATTATCAATTTATTGTGGTGTTGGTGGTTATGTAAGTAAATAAAAAAAAAAAAAAAAAAATATTTAGATTTATTTTGTTTGTGTTTTTTTTTATTCTTATTTATAGTATAAAGTTTTATAGTCAGAATATTTAAATAATTTTTGTTGGAGATTTATTTAATTTATTGTAAATTTTATTCAATGAAATTAAAAAACTAGTAAAAAAAACTTAATAACTGGTTATTTTTGATAGTTAGATTTGTTTTTAGTGTTTATATTAAATTTTTATTATAGTCAAATTTTTTTTAAGTAAATTGTTTCCGCAATATCCGTATTTAAATAATAATAATGAATTTATTAGTGACAATAAATTCAACTTTTAATTGCGAAATTTTGTATAAAACAAAACAAAGTAATTCTTAACAGTAGTTAAGACAAGTGAGGAATTATTAATGACATTACATTTACGTTACATTTTCTAAGTCCTTTTACTATTGTAGATAAATTATTTTTAATATAATTTAATTGCATTTTTTGATTTTAACATTCTCTCTCAATTTTGATTTTTAATTTAACATAAATTATGTATTATTTAATTATTATTCAACAATCAATTAACCTTCCTTAATTCAGTACCGCTGTTATGCTCTGCTTTTGTTTAGGATTTCGCAGATATATCTACTGGCATTATATTTATTTGTATTTCTTTTAATAAAAATGTTATCTACGGCTACGTTCGACATGTCATGTCGAACGTCTATGTTCGACATGTTGACATCAAATGTTCTTGGATTTATCATGATTACTGCTTTTGTTATTAAGCAATGCATTTCTATAAAAGACTACACCTTTCACAGCTTCTGACAATGACATAAATTCCGATTGCATTATTAATAGAATTCCAAAACGTTTTTTTTCGACTTCCAACAAATCACATTATTTGACATTATATAATTTTTATGTTCTGAATAAGATTTTCGATCTTTAATGTTTGGACCACAAATGTCCAATTAGCATGACTATGACATATTCAACAAATTGAATAAACAACACATGATAATTTATCATTTTTTATTACTTCTTTTAATTATTTCAGCTTTTAAAATTTTGCTTTTTATTTTTATATGCCCTGTTAAGACTTAAACAATAAATGTTTTTCCAACTGAGTTCAGCCAATTTAAGTTAATTTGTATTATACTAGGTATGCTAACTAAATTTTTGTAGCAACCTGCGATTCGGAGTCGAACATAGTTTACAATTACAATTTCACATAGTTTAAATAAAACTTGAATGTAATGCCTGAAACTCAGCCATTCATCAACTAAAATATGTTTCCAAAATGAATAATTAATATCTAAACATATCGTTGATTTTATGTTTACAGGGCTACAAAAAACTGAGCAGACATTATTTCTACAGTTTTGACCAAAGACAAAAAAGAGGTATGCTATGCGGTGACATGCCCAGAGCATAACAATAACCACATCCATGTTTACCGGTTTAATTCAGAATATTCAAAATAAATATTTTCATGAAAAAAACTGCAATTAATTACATTAAATTTTACAAAATTAAAAGTACGTCATCTTTTACTTCCTGAAACTATGGTAAAACAAAACTTCCAAAAGAATTTTAATTATTCAAAATTTGAAATACACCATAATAAATTTACTCAAAAATAAAACCGAATCATTAAAATTACACAAAATTTACTGTGTTGCATGTTAACTGCATGCCATAACATTTTGTTTTTAATTAGATAACTTCATTCAAATCCTTGTCCCAATTTTTTAAATATAAAAAATAAATTATTTCTTTTTATTGTGGTTTTTAATGATTTAAAGAAAAAATAAATTTCTGGAAAAATTTTCATCAGAATTATTTGAATGCCTTAAAAGAAAAGAACCTTAAAACAAAAACAAAAAACAATAAAACAAAAATTTAAAAAAAAATTACTTATATTAAAATGGGTCACCTCCGATGTCTCGAAAAAGAAAATCTCGAATTAAAAAAATCTCGAAAAAAAAAGTCTCGAATAAAAAAATTTCGAATTAACAAAAATCTCGAATAAAAATTATTAGGTATACATAGTTCCAAAAAGCTATCTTAACCGAATTTTTTTGAAATTTTGAAGAAAGGTGACGTCGCATTAAGTTCTGCAAAGTGTTGTTTAGCGATTATGGCATTAAGGGCTCATTACGTCACTTTGACAATTTGGGGGCTAAATTCACTTAAGTCAATATATCTCCTAAACTATAAAGACTATTAGGGCCTTTAAAGGCTTAAAAGAAAGATATTAATATAATGGGTTGGCTACGTTATTCCAAACAAAAAATTCCAGAATTCAAAAAATAAATAAAAAAAAAAAAAAAATTCCAAAGTTAAAATTCCAAAAATAAATATTTATAGCTTTTTTCTAAACAACATAAACAACAGATTTATAAAATAATTTTATAAAAACTATGTAAATGGATTATTTAAGTTTATTACAAATCAATTTTATTCCCCTAAAGAGTATATTATAATATATTTCTCTTTCTTGATGTGTATATCAAATAGAATTCCTTACTATAGAGCATGTAAAATGAAAAAAAAAATATTGGTATGGGTCTTGTCGAAAAAAAAAATTGCGGAATTAAAAATGTTGACTTTCGTGAACTTGGCTCACGTAATGAACAACGCTTAGGGAAATTTTCAAAGAGGTCTAAGTCTCAGAATTTGAGATCAAAGGCCCTAGAATTATTTTTTTCCAAACTTGCCAGACGTAATTAAGGCGCTTTAGAAACAATATTGGAGAGGTCCAGTATCCCAGAAATTAGGTATTATATATTTTGGGAAATGGCTATATCCCCCTTTTTGCATCCAACAGCGGCTATGCATAAAAATAATTAAAGTAAATATTCTGGAAAAAGAGAATACCTTTATTTTGAATCCAACTCTAAAGCTTCTCCTAGCTCAGGATCTTGCCCGGGAATACCCGGTAATATTTTGATTGGCTTATTTTGAATCCTACTCTTTAATACTCTCTAATTATTTTGATATTTAACGTTTAAATAATTACTTTTTCCAATATATGTATTTATTTGGATTTTCTTTTCAATTTGCTTATTATAGTTGGAAAACGATTTTATTCTGTAAATAAATGTTATTAAAAAATCTCGAATTCGAGACTTGAAAATCGTGATTTTTTTTTCGATATATTTTTTTTCAAGATTTTTACTTTCCAGACTTTTTTTTCGAGATTTTTGTTCGTTCGAGATTTTTTTTTTTTAGATAATGGGGTGATCCCTATTAAAATTTGTCTTTAAATTACATTGGATTGGATTATGTACATAATTCCTAGTTTTCGGTTGTTTCAAAATTTAATGTATTTCTTTAATAAACTTTAGAATTTGAAGCGGGAATTCTAACACTAAAAATAATTATATTAAGTTACGTAGATTAACTTTAAAAAATGTTGAGATACTTTTGGGGTAACTTTGGAGTCATCTTTGACTTTAAATTAAAGTAGAATTTCTATTTAAGTACAACTGAAACATTACCCACTCATTAATTAAGCTTACCGGTATTGATATAAATCTATAGTCATCTAATAGAAGTATATTTTAGCCAAACTAACCAAAGTTCTTCTATTGTGCACGCCTAGACGGTTACAGACGTGTGCTTAATATTTTCCTATATTTTAGTCAACACCATCCAAATGAGATGCTCTTGTAACAGCTTGAATGGTTGTAGGGAGTGTGCTTAATATTTTCCTATATTTTAGTCAAAACCATCTAAAGCAAAAGCTGTTGTGACAGCTTGGACAGTTACAGAAAGTGTGCTTAATATTTTCCTATATTTTAATCAAAACCATCCAAAACAAATGCTCTTGTAACAGCTTGGATTTTTGTAGGGAGTGTGCTTAATATTTTCCTATATTTTAGTCAAAACCATATGAAAAGTAAATACTATTGTACAAGCTTGGACGGTTGGTTGCAGAGAATATGTTTAATATTTTCCACATTATTGCCATTATATAACCTACAACAAGGGCTCTCAGTTAGTATATCAATAACTGTTAATAATTCCCTCTCTAACCAAACAAAACTAATTCAATAATCTTCCTTCTATGGATTTCCGTAAATAAATTTGTAAAAAATTTTAACGATATAATCTTAAATTATTCAGAGTTCACCAATCTTCTAATGGCTAACAGAGTTTAATAATCTTCTAGTAATGGGTAATGCCAATATCGCTACAAAGCATTTCAAAATGTTTTGCGGAAATTTATACTATCTAGAAAGATTTCTTGTTTGGCAAGTTTTCTTTATATTACAATTTAATAACCAGTCTTACTCTATACTTCTGAAAGATCTACATAATTCAAAATATTCAGAAATTTCTCTGGGCTATACTAACGGAGTTGTGAATTTGAATTTGTTCTGGATTTCACCAGATGCATATGATAGAAATAACAACTAGCCATTACCTGGTCAAAAAGTATCTACTTATAATTGGTTTGGTCGAAAACAAATTATTCAAAATATGTGAAGTAGAGATTATATCTATTAAACATCTGATGTTACGGGATGTTACACTTAAAATGGATTCCACTACTTGCATTTTCTGAACGTTGAAGGTTACCAAACATATCATTGAAAAATATTTAAAGTATAATCATTAAATAATGTACGATTTAGATGCATAACTGCATTACTACAGGTAACTGCAAAAATTTTATTAGCAACACCGACAATATGGGATTGGAACTCAACCTAAAAACAATAATCTGATCTAATACCAACAGAGTTAATTTAATATACTGAATTTATTGAAATGTTTTCCATCATGAAATTCAAATATTTTCTTAATAAACACATAAAACTTAAGAAAGCTTTAGAATTATTTATTTATCTAATAACAGAGAAGTAATAAATTTTTTTTTCTTTTCTAATAATTATCTAAAATTTTATTTTGGAGTTTTATTTCCGGGTTTGTTTTACTTCATTTTATTTTTATTATATTTTATTTTTATTTATATAAATAAGAATATAAAATTATGTCTTATGTCAGGGATGTACTTGGCATTTAAATCTAAGGTCAGTAGAATCTAAGGAAATAATAATGTTTTTTTTTTGGTTTGTTTTTTTCTATAAACATAGTAATGCTGAAAACAAAATAAACTACAAATAAATTAAATAAATGGAAATAGTTCAAAATAAATTCAATATACCCTTTTTTTGAATGGAATTTCGGGAGAACTAATTAAAAATCTAAAAATAATTAAACAGAAAAAAAAATTGTTTTTTTATAGATGTTTTTTAGCATCTCATAAAAAATAATTTTAGTTATAAAAATATTTTATAGAGAACTTATAGATAAATTCGTAGCATATTATTTATAGTGAATAATTATTGTAAATTATATACTATAGAAAATATTTTAAATTTTTGTTGTCTAATATTGTAAAGGGTGATTTTTTTTTAGGTAGTGATAGAATTTTATATTAAAATGAATATAAAGGTTTATCAATGTATACCTACTGTAAAATATAATTATTTCATAGAAAGATGGAAAGATAGAAATAAATAAAAATGAGAATTTTGTGTTCACTTTTAACCCCTTCTTCTCTTCCTCTATGTGGGGGTATAATATGCGAACCCACAGTACAAAAATTTTCTTCAAAAATTTATATGAGATAAGACTTCTTACTATTTATATATTCTTTGATAGTACGTAAAACAAAAGTTTTCCAGTTCGAATATATATATATATATATATATATATCATGGATGAGTAACGAACATCAATAACAGTCTCATTTGCTCCGGATTCAATTTTATAATATTAAATACCAATAATGCATGTTTACCACACTAAACAATACACTTACCACCTTTATATGACAGCTTCAAGCGATACTTCGAGAGTTACTTCGGGTTCATATATAAACGTTGATTGACTTAAAGTCGACTCGACTGATGTGAATCGAAAAAAAATGTTCTAATTGACTTAAAATAGCAAGTAAGACTAGGAGTACTAGCAAGAAGTAACATATTAGCTTTTACGCTTGAAAATTACAACTAGACAAATTCGAATCCAAATAATATGTAAAATAAAAACCACCATCATAGGATAATTACGTTTTCAAGTATGTATATGAAAAAAATAAATGTAATTTTAAATAAACTTAAGAAATAAATTTAAACATTTTATAATCCCAAATTTAATTTTTTAAATATATTTTTACAACTTTTTGCAATATTTTTTAAATTAATTTGTTAGTTTTGAGATGATAAAAACGCTTTTTAAAATTCAGGCAGATTTTGAGTCAAGTTCTCAAGCTATAATATATAAAGTGTAACTATCCAGGATGTAATCGGATCTATAGCACAGTTGCCCGCTTTATATGACAACTTAAAAACTATTTTCACTCCATAAATCGAAATTTTATTTGTAACGCAGCCATTTAACCAGAAATGAGTTTCATAACTGACTAAAATTTCTGATAAAAAAATAAAGAAATAGCTTTCAATTGAATTTCAGTCTTATTACCAAACAAATAATGTGAACGATTGTGTTGCTGTTTGGGGTCTTAAATCAATTAAGGCTTATATGAGTGTGGAGCAAGATCTTTACACAAAATTTTTCATGTATTAAAAGAACCACTTCTAGAGAACAGAAACTAATAGACAAATTCAAATTTTCATCAAAATTTTTGCTTAATGTGCTTTTTTTTTTCATCTTTAAAATTCTCTTATATCGAGTACAATAATAAATGTTCTTCGAACTTGCTCCTATGAACGATAATCTGTATTATAAAGAAAAAAAACAGTGAATATTGATTTTTGAAATAAAATTCTAAAATTTACAAATGGTTTAACGGTATAAATCTTCCCATGTTAATTGATCAAGCCCTTCTAAGCTTAAATGTTAAAACAAATACCATTCGGCATATGACATATAACAACCGCCGCCTCTCTTCTCGATATGAAGTAAAACAAAGTAATGAGGAAGTAAATATCCTTGTCAAAATAGGTACGGTGCGAATTAGTTCTTAATACAAGTGGCAAACTAGGCTCGCTCAGAGGCCTACCTACAAAGAATTATTTTCAAATGGAAAATTACAGACACTAATAACATATTGGATATAGTTGCCAAGAAATTTTCTAGTCTAAACTGTTTTTGAAACTTAATATTAACCGATTAAATAAGAGGTAATCAGGGAGAGTATATTCAATTTCAGAATACTGACAAGTCTTATTATATGTTATGATCTATACAGCAAACATCTGTTGAAGATTGGTAAATTATTGCAAAATCTGCTTAGAAGAAGAGGAACTCTCTTCTTACATTCCATTTGTATGCGACTTCTTCTTTCTAGCAAAATACATAAATATTTCTAGATACACACACTGCCCATCTAATTTTGAAATTGATATTAACCCAATAATATCGCTCACCAAGGACATAGACGTGCAATATTAATGAATCTAACTGAGAAGTACAATAGATCCGAAAGGCTTTCGTACCTACCCACCGTTAAAAAAAATATCAATAATTCACTGTAAAAAAAATCACCTTTTAGGATTACAAATACACAACAATGTATTTAAGATCAAAAAATTGTTTTTCAATGATTAGAATTTCAAAACAAATCATTTAATTAAACAACAATTTATTAATTAATTTGAAAAAAAAATAATTATTCTATTTTTATATCATTAAAATATTTTATCTACATTTTAATTAAAAATTATGTTATTAAAATGGAGCTTATTTAGAAATTTGAACTCAAGAAATATTTGCAAAACCAAAATAAAAAAAAAAAGTATTTAGAAACAACAAAACTCTGCATAGTTTAATCGATTAGAATTCAATGAGTATGAATTTATAATTATTGTCAACAGTGGTAATTTTATTTGTTGATGCCAACTATTTTTAAAATTCTATGAATTGAATAGACTATGAAGACGACCGGAATATCTTAATAGTTTCGCTCGAATAACAAGAGAATATTTTTTCCTGGCACAATTATTTTCGTGTGAGTTTTTTTGGTATAGGTTTCAATCTTCTTGTGTACGAGTATATTTAAACTGTTCTAGGCATTTTTTTTTTTGGCTCAGTTCAATAACATCGTGGCCTCAAAAATACTGTATTAGAGTTTTAACTGCAATGTAGTATGTTTCATAATGTATTATATACAACATAATTATTCTATTTTTCTTCATAGTTAAAGCATTATGCAAGTTTATGAATTTTAGTTTACACTGATTCTATTTTATTAGATTATATTATACACTCTGTTCCAGCAATTGGGCTCATTTGAGAATTCTTAAATAAATAAAGAAAATAATTAAATTAATTATATTGTGTATAGTTCGTTATGGAACATACTAGATTGATGCTAATACTGCATTTCCAATGTCACTCACACTTTATTACGTTTCAGTTGTAAACTCAAGAATGTCCATATTTTTCATTGAAATTGCAATAGCATATCTTCATTGAAATGTCAATAGCTTTATAATATTTTCTAGCGATTATTTAATTTATAATCGATAATTTTATAATAATTTTATTTACACTCATCAAATTTGATTTCGTAAATCATTCTAAGCATTCAATGAGCTTGCCCTTTTAGAAATTCAAAAACTAAATTAAGTTGGTTAGCCGATTTTTCTATGTCTGATCCCTCTAACAGCTCGATTGCCTTTAAATTGCTGTGTTGAATTAATCTGTTGTTAAATTTAATAGCCATATTCGGTACTCGGTAGTAGTAATTTTTAAATATCTACTATCGGTTTTGGCCAAAATGATCAAATTAGACTTCTTCACACAGTTCTAAATTGTTCTACAAAAAGTCCTAATATGCTGCCTTGCTTCTGCTAAAATTGTATTAAAATTCTAAATTTTTTTTCTCTGTGCTCTACTCTAAATTTCTTGTTTGATACCAATAATTTAAGCTACCTCGTAAGAAGCTTATTGCAAATTTTATGTGTCGAGGTTTCTTCATCTTCCAGACAGTGTCTACAGGTTGGCCCGTCACTTGTTGCTAGTCTACACATATGCTTATTCATATGATTATGACCAGTAAGTATGCTCACCATCTTCGTACAGTTTTTTCTATTGAGAGTTAGCAAAAAGTTGGAAGAATGTTTTTTTTCCTCTTCAGGTTGTTTTCTATCGATAGTTTAATATTACCAATAGATATACCAACTGCCGGTTTCGGTCTATAAATGTTACTTAGGGCTTTCGAACATTCTCCCACCAATCTAGATTTGATGAGGTTACTTTTAAGTGTTTTTAAGGCAGCCTAACTGTCACAAAAATTCTAGTTAAGACCATTTTTGCTCTTTCTTTTATATTCACTGCTGCGTTTATAGCAAAGATTTTAGCCTGGAAGACTGTGCAGTGTTTGCCAAGAAGTAACTGGAGTTCAAGTTGTTCTTATTCAAAGAACACTTCCGCTTCTGCGCCTAGAGTCGTAAGGGATATGTCAGTGAAAATATCCGAGGTGTTTGTGGACCTAGCCTGCTCTTCTGACTCACGCCAGGTCTCTCTTGTCGGAATTTCTACTTCGTATCTTTACTTTATGAATGTACGTATGTAGCGGTGTCATCTGTTGTCATGAAGAACTCTTTCTGCTTCTCTTCTAAGTTCTTCCATAGCCTCTGATGTTTGTTCTAGGCCTTACTTAACCTCTTTTTACTTTTGGTATGGACTTTGAACATTATACAAAGGTAACCAGCCCACCTTAATCATAATCATCTTTATGTCTAAACCACAGTGTACATGAATTTAATTAACTCATTAATTTCGCGATTATTTTTTTCTTATATATTCGCCATTTGCAAGGTTTTTGGGTCAAATATCTTCCAAGTATTTTCCTTTAGAAGATATGTAAGCTATTTGCACCCTCTATTGTTAGAAACTATAATTCGCAAGCATAATGTAGCTATTGGTCTTATAATGGTTTTATAAATAATGAGCTTTATGTGCCTGATGAGCTTGAATTGCAATATTCTTTTATTCAGGAAATAGTTTATTGTATTGAATTGTATTCTGTTATATGGAGGCTTGTGTACTTTAAAATATTGGACTACTATATATATTTTAGCATAATATAAATATTGAATAGGTATGTTAACATAATGATGGTCTAGCTGTCCAGATGAGATTTATTTATTTATTTATACTATTTTGAGATATCATAAACTCTAGGAGCTTTCTTTTGATTTATATTTTTTATCAATTTTATTCGCGATTTCGAATACTATGATATTTTTTTAGAAGTCTTTCCTGCGTATACCTTTAAAAACAAATTGTTGCCCAATATACATAAGATTTTTATTTGATTAGATTTATATTCGTACTATATTTTTTGTGCTCAAATTGATGACCCTGACGAATCTAAATAGGATATCAGGTTATTCACAAACAGTTGAAGACGTTTAAGTATGAATTCCACCCAATATTTAATTAAAAAGACAACATTTTTATATTCACCTCCTAGCTTTTAATTATATGTAGTTCAAAATATTCCATTAATTAATAAATTCAATCATTATCTATTTAAAAATATTGAATTTTTTTTCAAAACTTTAATTTTGTTAACTTTTATTAAAAACAAATTATAACTGATTACAGCAGACATATTAAATTATCACGTTTATATTCATCTATGTATCATGTTCATTTACAATAAACTTAAAATTATATAATTACTTCCATTTTGGATTTTATTAATATGACAATTGCAAAATTGCCTACCAACAAAACTCATAAACAAAAACAATTTTTTTACAAACAACAACAAAAACAGGATTCGATATGATCTAAAATTATATTGAAAAAATATATCCAATTTATTATTCCTCTGCATAATCCCTCTCAAAACGTGTAGGTCATATATACAAAATTTTATAAATGCAACAAAAAAAAACAAAATAATCCCTTGAGGCCAATAACATTTCCAGGATATATCAAACTCTGAACCTGACATAGACTATTTTTTTTCACCTTTAACTGAATCATATTTCTTTAGTAATACGTGAGAGATAACATAGTCATTATAGAAAATCCGTAGGCTAATATAAAAATATTTTCTATTTTTTTTATGGTCCTTTACATAATTGCAAAACTGATAGAAAGAACAAAAATATTTTAATAGAGAAAATTCGATTTGATAGAGTTACGATTTTAAAGAGTAAAAATGAAATTTGTATAAGGATAAAAAAGGGGTGGATTACTTATAATTGTAATTTTGAACTTTCAGTTCAATTTGTACTGAAGGATCATTATTATGAACTTTTATTGTGAACTTTACAGTTATTTACAAACTTAATCTCTTCTTTTCATCAATTAAAATAAAAATGTTTGATGTTTTTTTTATAATTCTTATTAAAGCAGTAAAAAACACTTTGATATCATCTTTAATAATTTTTTTTTATATAATTAATTTATTTGCTGAAATTGGGAATATAATTTTGGATAGCACAACTTATTTTAATATTTTAGAGATAAAAGACATAATACTACTGTCTAATACTACATTTTTTTCATTATTAATTTTTATTTTCTAATTTAGGTATTTAAAGTATTTTTTTAATAAAATTTTTAATTTTTTATAAATTTGCTAATTTTTATAAATTTGTTAATTTTTATAAAATTTAACCTAACTTATCACAGCTGACTTACTTTAAATAAAACTAAAACTATAATAATTTAATTTTATATTTTAATTCTTTTTTTATGCTCTTGACAGTAACTAAGAAAAATCTGTTCGGACTTAATTAAGTACTGCAATTTTACACTACAATATGGGTTGGGGTCTAAATCCCCAAAATCAAAATCCTCAAATCAAAATCAATTTTATTTTTAAAGTCGGGGGCCACCGCCTCCAAACACGCGGTACTCATTTATTGGAACAATATTTTTGCCGACGGCAGGTAAACGCATACGGCACAATTTTAATAAAAAATATTTAAAAAAGACATATTTTATTTTAAAAGTCGGCCTGCTGCCCTTAAACGCCCGGTATTCATTTAGTGGAACCCTGTTTTTGCCGACGGAGGGTAAACGCATACGGCACAATTTTAATATATAAAAGAATATAAAATAAGACTTATTTTGGTTTAAAGGTCGGGAGCTGCTGACCAAACCAAACCCCCGCTAGTTATTTAATGGAAACCCCGTTTTTTCCGACGGCAAGTAAATGCGTACGGTACAGTTTTAGTAAAAAATATAAGAAAAAATTTATTTTATTTGTAATTTTGCCGATATAAATTAAAACATGTTTTTTGGAATTTTTTTAAACATTTTTTTTTGGGGATTTTGTTTTTGGGGATTTCGTGTTTGGGGATTTTGTGTTTGTAGATTTTGGTTTTGGGGTTTTTTAAAAATCTGGGGATTTTGTGTCTTGGGGATTTTGATTTTGGGGATTTCGTCATTTATTTAACACATTACTGGCTTATCTACTCATTAAATGTGAAAGACTACTGCTATTGTCAATAACTAAGCTTTCTTAAATAGAATAGTTTCATTTTATTTAATTTGTTATTAGACTTATTAGTAAATTATGCTCTGAATTATTTTTTGTCATTTAGCATAAAGCATTTTTTTTTTTTGCTTCATCGGGAATCGAACCTAGGATCTTTTGATTGAAATGCAGGCGCTCTACATAAAGCGCCACCCAACACCCTTACTACATATGAATCCATATATGGCTCACAGAAACAATAATCAAGCCATGTTGTGTTAGAATTATATACAAAAATTTTGAAAACCATTTTTAAAGCAAACTCAGTTCCGTATACAGTAAAGGGTTAGGATTTGAAATAAATTTCAGATCAACGAGGTTTCTTCTTAAATCTTCATGTAGCTAATTTTTTAATTTTGGAATTTATTACATCAATTTTGGCTTTTTCGTCAAGACGACTACTAGGATAGCACCGTGGTAAATTCGTTGTCAATTTAATTAAAATTAAATAATTTCATTGTTTCCAAATATCGATATTTTGGAAGCAACTTACTTTCTTCATCAGTGTTTGTGACTTACTAATTTTCTTAATTCTTTTCCCCCTTTTATATCCTAATCCCGTTACATATTTTACCTGTACTTTTGCAAATTAATTTATATTAATTTAAATTATGGTGAATATTCATTCCCTAAATTATTGTTCAATCTGTTTTTTACCCTGTTCCCTCGAAATTGCTAAACTTTCGTATGTATCTATTTTGCTTATTTGATGTACCACCTTTATTGATGATAAATTGGTTTTAGGAATTCTCAATCTAGAAATGGCAATATTCTTGCTAATTTCACTACCCTTAAATTTTCTTGCAATCTCACCGTCATTAGCCTTTTTATTGCCCTATATCTATAATTTTTGACAATTTTGGCATGATATTTTACAAATGCCGTTAACTTCTTCCACGTTCTTTTATGTTTTTTGAACATTTTTTTTTAGTGCATTCCGCCGGTATGGATATAATGAAGAAGTCATAGACCTAATGATAAAGATGCCCCCATATAACCCCTGCATAAAACTGCCCCATATAACCCCTGAATAGCATGATTAGCTTGTTTTTTTTTTTTTTTTTTTTTATATATTTCCAAGTCTATGGGATCAACTGCTTTTTACACAGAGATTTGGAATACACAATCACATACAATAGCTTTTTTCTGTAGAATTTTTTGTGGTATATCTACTAATTTAAATGTGGAAAACTATATCTATTGTAGAGTACTTCGCCTTCATAATAGCATAGTTCCATTTTATTTTTAGTGATAACCAAAACTCTCAACTATATACCATTTATTTTATCCCAATGATAAAGGGTACTGGACCAGGTCGAAAAATTCAGAAAGCATTTTTTGCCTTCGTCGGGAATCGAACCTGGGACCTTTCGGTTGAAAGGCAGGCGCTCTACCTACTGCGCCACCCAGCGTGTTGTTTAGTCAAAATAAGTATTTAGAAAAATCTAGAAGAATTTGCATAAATGTTATTTGATAAATTATAAATGTTTGATGATAAAATTATAAATGTTAAGATGTATGTGTATACTTACTTACACATGCAATGAAATTTTAAATTGAAAAATTATGAAAAACTATTTAGTTTCGCTACGTCTCCTTTCAAATATCTGTCATTTATAAGAATAATATTGAAAATTTGTTGCGAAATGGTTCAGATATTTGCAGCGTACTCTGTTCAATTTACAAATGAAATAATATATAACGATGATACAAAGTTTTTCTAAAAAATAGCACTTCCAATTCGATGTATATGTAAGGCTTTTTTGCTGTCCGTAATCCTTTTGGGAATACAAATTTTTGTATCGAATCGTTAAATGTTTACAAATCTACTGTTCTTTACTGTTGCTAAAATATTCTACGAAATGCATTTGAACTCGAGCTTGTCATAACTTTGGACTGAATTTTGCTTCTACATTTCTATCGATTAGGATACAAAGAGATATAACTAAATAATTACTTATATATCACGAATTATTTAGTGAATTTTTAAGTTTAGCTATCTATCAATTCTTTAATTTATCTTAAACAAAATTTATTAAGGTTGCAATTTCAATCGAAAATAATAAATTTACAAAATCAATACTTAAGGCTTAAATAACCCTAATGATTATGATATTACGGTTAATTTTTTATATAAATTTTGTGTATTGATTCGCATTTCATTTAATATTTATGTAAGTTTCTTTTACCAAAAAATATACCTATAATATTTAAACGAAAATGTATGTATACTTGGTTAAATTTTGCCTTAATGAATTTCCAATGCGGAATCGTTTGAAGATAACATTCTTTGTTTATACATAAATATTGCAAAAAAAATCATGCCTAACTATAACAAATAATAACATTGACCATAAACCTAATACAGTTACTGTACTACATTAAAATGGTTGTTGTATCGGAAATCATTTAGGAAAAACCAAATTTGCCAATCCTTAAAAATGAAATTCTATATTATTATATAAGTATATATATATGTATATATAAATAAATGATTGTGACTATTCATTATGATTATGTATGTACAGGGTGTATCTACACAACTGAAATCTATTCATTAAAAATATATTTATAAAATAAATTGATTTAATGTCATTCTAAGAGTCATTTTCAAATACCTGTATGACACTGTACGTTAAACTAGAACTTAAAAGATAATCAATACAAGTAAAAATAAGTAGTTTTTATGGATTTAATTTTTCAAAATTTAAAAACGAACATAAAAAAAGATTAAAAAAATAATTGATTAGTTTTTATAACTCACAGATGTTTTTTTACAGAATTTTGATGTAAGTTATAGAATCAATCAGAATTAAAAATCAAGAAAATGGGTAATATGGCAGTATAATATCGACTGATGGATTCCAGTATCTAGTCTTAGGTAACACTCATTTAATAATTATTAAAAAGAAGGCCTTGCATAATTTTTTTTGGTATGCATATAGTGTATTTTACTCTGAACCACTAGTCACTATAACACAGAGAAAAATAAACATACTGTTGAACTGTTCAGATAAGTGGACCGAACACTGCTTTAATAATTATCAAAAAAATGATCACAACTTGCCCCACTAAACCTTTCTCTTTTTCTTCTTTTCTTTCAAGCTATTTATTTATTCTTTAGTAGTTAACATTGCAAAAGTAGAGGCTCAATCCATGTAAGTTGTCGCTCTTCATATTAAAAAAAAAACAATGGCTGTTGCCATTATATGTTACCCTTATATTCAAATTACATGATTGCTTTGAATTATAAAATCATTGCATATTTTGTACAGCTTTGACATGCAGGTTGTTATTGCCTTAAATAAATTAATACAAATTTTTGTTGTACGAAAATCATAATCGTGTATTTTTGTCTTTTAAAACTATCGCAATGACATAGGTGCAACAACCTTCACGCGAATAGTTGTATAACCAACACATTACTATAAATTAGATGGAGGCAATCGAGATGGATACACTCAGAAAACCGTCAAATAACGTTTCATGAATGAGTCCTGAATGTATTCCACAAGCTATTAGGCCTACAAGGTCGACTCACCTCATCTGTACTTTTACCGTTTTACAACATTTATATATTGATAGTTTTTTTCCTTTAATGTACACGGTTATCATTTTATTAATAATTTTTATTTAAATAATATTTTAAAACTATAAACTATTTTCGCACCAATATGTTGTCCAAAAATATTATAAGGCATTTGTTGTTTATATACCAATAGATTTTTAGAATTATAGATTTCTGTTTCCATAGTAACATCTGTTTCAATTATTGCTTCTAATTGTTGTTCGAGGTATGTGAAGCTTATAAATCCTTCACAATTTACTTTTCGATTATTATATTTTGATTAGTTGTTATTCTGGACATTTTTAGATATTTCTTTTTGTGTTCGTTGATTTGCTAGCTTACTTATCTCGATTTCTAGTTGCTTAAGTACTTTTGCCATATAAGTATCCGTAGGCTTTTGGCATTATTACTATATTTTCCACATATAATACTTGAGTTCTCATATTGAAGATACTGCCTTTCTTTTCTAATTTTCCTATGGCGTAATTTATATAATAATGTAATTTTAATTAAATTATTTATTTATTTAAAACAAATCTCACCAAAAATCGTTTCAAGCAACTGTAATACCCGAACTCATTAAGAACTCAACATTTCAACTCTTCTAAATTTCTATTCATACAAAAAATAATTCACCAATCTACCACCTAAATCTAAAATCACAGATTATGTTTACAAACGCACAACTATTCAGGAAGCCATTAATTTACATTGTTTATTTCGTAGTTCAACGAAATTATTAAATTTAATTAAACCAAAATAAATGAATTACGGTAAATTAATAATAAATTAAACTGAATTTTTATTTAATTTATTTCAATATACAGTTATATAATTATACCTATTACATATATACATTTAATTTTTAGTTTTAATTTAAGGAATGCCCATAACATCATAATAAATTTTCAAAATTTATTTGTTAACAACATTCTAACCAATTTATTTATACTTACTGTTACTTATAGAATACCACGAAATACAGCTAGAGAGAGAGAGAGAGAGAGGTCATTGAAATTAAAATTGTCACGATCATCACAAATCACAATTATAACTGCCATAATATTCTAATAATAGAAAAAAGAGCAAAAAGGAAATAATAATATCGATCGATATTTAAGCAATTTCCGTTCTTAACCTTGTCTAATGTTATTCAGGGTCAGAAAACGATTATTTAATTTATTTATGATTTTATGATTACTCAACACTTATACACCACACGTCCTTTTTTCTGTATATTATATAGAGTTGAAATAATAAAGGAAGTTATTACACGCAAATCTAATATCAAGATTACAGATTACAGATTTTACTGTTATGTTGCAATTGATAACGGTATTTTCTTATGTGAACACAACATTTTTTCTATTTTTTTTTTTTGGTGTTGTTTTTTTTATTTATTAATTTTTGTTTAGTTGTACGAATATGTGTGAGTTTATAAATGAAATAATGAAATTAAAATTATGATTATGAAAGTGATTATATATTTTGAAAAATTATAATATCCTTTTTTGAGTTCACCTTTTTCATTTTATCCTTAAACTAATAACAGTAATTGAAATGAGAAAAGGATAACAATAGATATACAAAATTTAACGGAAATAATACTTAAAGCGTTTTTGTTTTTAGTGAAAAGCTTTTAGAAGGTGACTTTAATTTTGTGGATTTATTGTGAATCTGTACTAATTTTGCAATGGCAAATCAGGATGAATCGATTTATATGGTTTCATATTTTGCCCAATTAAATGTAACAAAATTTTATATTTAATTATTTTTTCTAATTATGTTTTATTATTATTATATATAGAGCTTAATTCAAGCAAGTTACAATAATTTATTCTTAATTAAATTAAAAGCTAAAATTAAACATTCCAAAAATAATAAAATTTTTATATTTAGTAATTTCATGCAGTTACACAACTACAGATTATTTTTTAATGATTGTTTAGTTAGGGAAAAGTTATTGTAGGGTTTATATGCATTACAGCTATACATCATCCTAGTAATTGGTTCATATTTACTATAATTGGCTGTATTAAGCATATTAGTGGATGTTAGTCTAGAATGTGAACAAAAATTAAGTTTAACAAACAGTAGAGGACACGAAACGTTAGCTTTACTGTCATTCAACGAATATGATTATGATTATAATCGATATGTTATCCCTTCAGTGGTCTAATCGGTTGGAGCTCAGAAATGTGTTTCAATTAGGATGTAAAGTCACGGATTCATTTCCTGTGGATGTATAAAATATAACTAAAAAAAATATCTATCAAAATAATATATAAAATTTATATAAGCATTATATATATATATTATTCTGCATTTATCTGGATGTTTGTAAGTTCGACGGAATACTCCAACACATATACAAATTACCATATGTATACAAATTGCTTTGGTAATCTTTTTTAACCCCTGTCTACCATGCTGAACCTTTGCAGGAAAAAATACCATTGCATAAAATATATTTTTTTAATTTAATGTTAGTCTTCTTCGCAAATAATAAGGAAAAATAAAAAATAATAATAATAATATAAATAAAACAAACAAGTTTTTTTATTTATAATAATAAGGACTAATAGAAATTTTATCAATAGTTTAATATGGTATAATAACCATTTAACACAAAAAAAAGCATAATGCACTCAAAGCTTATTCTTAATACTTAAAATTATACGCAATATGCATATGTATCTACATATTTTTTTTGTTTTTGGTTTTTTGTTGTTGTTATGATAATGATCATAGCATCATAGTTTTGCTACCGCATGCATAGCCTGTATAGTGATATAGGTACATATACTCCAGCCAGAAATGTGATGCGATGATGAGTTAAAATTGTTATTGATTTTTATTTTTTTTTTTTTTTTTTTTTTTAATATACATATATATATATATCTATATATTATATAAATTTATGATCGTATATAATAATTAGTATGTATTATGGGGTTAGGTTTTGTTCTGCTGATTTACACATACAAACAATAACAACCTATACAATTTTCTATGTTGGCAAAAAGGATGTCGCTAAAATGATTGAGTATAAATGACCCTTAGGGAATAGAAAATTTTGCACCTTACTACAAATATTCTGTTTATATGGTAATTAAAAGCGTAAAATAATACAAAAATAAAGGTATGATAAATTAGTAAGCAAATACGTATTTTTCTTAAGCTTGAAATGAAAACTCTAATGAAGGAAAGAAATGCTAGAATTTATTTTGCTTCCGTCATTTATGGCGGGTTACCAAGCTAGTTACCTAATAATAACACAATAAATAAATATTGACAAATCTCTAATAGTAATTACACAATTATTCGTCAGCTGATTCAATACTAGTCGTATGTCGATTTTTGCGGTTTTCTGTATAAAGTTGATACAGAGGATTTATGAGGTGCTCTTTGGTATGCGCTAATCCGTTTTTCAAAATTTCATTTATTTTAATAAATATTGAATGTTCACTTTGTTGTATCTCCACAGTGCTTAGTCATTATTCTGTTATAATATTTTGTTTTAATACCAATTCAGAAGGTAGAGGCCACAAAAATTGGCTCTCAGTTTCTTCCAATCAATATGACGCTATGTGAATCAAAAATCTTGGAGAAGGTAGTTTCTGACCAACTTGTTGAATACTTAAACAAATATGGTATAATATCAGAAAAACAATCGGGTTTTAGAAGCAATTACAGTTGTGAAACTCTTCTTAGTTTGTTAATTCCAAATTGGCGGATTGTGATTGGCGAGAAAAAGATTATTGTGGCTGTATTCCTGGATTTGCAGAGAGCGTTTGAAAAACTCCTGATCGCTATATCTTGTTGAAAAAACTTCAGAGTTACGGAATTAGAGGCACTGAATTTGAATGGTTCCAATCTTATTTACGGAATCGTAGGCAGCGTACTAAGTTAAATGGGCATGTATCTGACATTATCAATGTTTTGCTTGGAACAATTTTAGGGGTTTTATTATTCACATTATATATAAATGACATCGAAAAGATAATTGAATTCTGCAAAATATTATTATTTGCCGATGATACGTTGATGTATATAGAAGGAGATTCAATAGATGATTGCATTAATAAGATTAATTGCGGTTTAAACAAAATTACCGAATGGTTGAAGCAAAATAAATTAAAATTAAACATACAAAAAACCAAAGTCATGGTAATTAATGGAAATTGAAATGGATGAAATACTTTCATTGATGATGAAGTAATTGAGTTGGTTGAGAAAATAAAATATTTGGGTTTTGATAATTGACAATAAACTTAGCTTAAAAAGTCACTTCAATTATACTTTGCAATTTCACTTCAATTATAAATTGCAAAAAAATATATATTTCCTATGAAAAATTAGGAGTCAACTTTCATTTAATAGTGCAACCCTTTACCGCCGGCTACCAGTTCCCGTTGTACAATCGTGATGAATTTTTGAGAGTAGTCTATTTTTAGTCCAAAAATTATAAATTAAAAATTTTGTGGTGATAGTTCCGTCGGATCCGGAGTTGTGGTCTGTACTATATATAGTACAACCGGCGGATATGGGTGCAAAAATCAATATGAAAAAATATATAAGAATGAAAAAATAAAAATCTAATATTTATGTTAACTTATTTATTTTTATTGAGAAGAACATAACCATCATAAAACATAAACATAAATTCTTTAAAAATTTTACATATGATATTCTGCAAAGCATTTTCTTTTTATACATAATGTTTTTCTACATATTTTACAAGAGTATACATACTTCTTAAATGACACACGACACATCTAAGTTGAGTGTGCATTTTTTGAGGAACATGTTGAGTTTTTGATTTTTCTACTGATGAAGAAGGGTTCCTTTTTTTGATTATAGAAGTATTTGCTCTGGCTTCTTGTAATATTTTGCGTACTATAAACCTCCTATTGCGTACTATAAAATTAAGCTGATATGAAAATTTGTTATTGCTATTTCCTGATTGAATGTACAATTTCCATGCATTTACCATTGTTAAATCGATTAGATATGTGAAAATTACCCACCACCATTTTTTTCCTTTGATAGCAATTCTATACGAATTTATATTTTGATCAGCGTTGCCAACACCTCCCATGTTTGCATTATATGTTGCATACACTTTTGGTTAACCAATTTGTACATTTTTACGGTCTACTTTGTACCAACGTTTTACGTGATGCAACGGGATCACGGTATCAAAATTTGTTAAAATTGAACATACGCTATTATCTATCCATTGCACAGCAAGTAACTCGGTGGTACTACCATATCTATAATCAAATGTGCCCCGAGATTTATTTTTAAATGTTTTATTTTTTTCAAATGGGCAATTTTTTAAACGATTTTCTCGAATGGTACCTGTTGCCTCTGTTGGTTGTGGTATCATTTTCAAAAAATCAGTTACTGTTTTTGGACCAAGCGGAATCAACCGCTTATTTTCATAATTTTTTCCGCAATATACATCAAAATTGTAGCAATAACCAGAAGAGCTGCATAAAATCCAATTCTTATATCCAAATCGAACAGGTTTTCTTTGAATGAACTGCCCAGCTGAATATTTCCACTTTTAAATAGAACCCGTTACCTAAATCATTATTAAGTCTGTCATTTATATGACTTATTATTCCCAATCCAATTCTCAATATTATTGTTGAAATAGTTCTTAGAGGTATAATAGTTTTAGTAAAACGTAGTAATAAATAATGTAAATCTTTTAATTAGTCTTAAACACATAAAAACAACAATAATTAATTTTGAAATATTGATATATGCTATAAAATGAAATTATTCATATAGTTTTGATCCCATATCCGCCGGTTGTACTTTATAAAGTACACCAAACTTTTCACACAAAAAAAACTGATTAAATTTATTAATAATTTTTAATTTTAAAATTTAAGTTTTTATTCAATTAACACTTTTCAATTTAATTTATAAAATAATTTTAAATTTTAATAACATTTTTTAATAATTTTATGGTCAAAGGTACATTATTTTGCAATTTCTAAAAAACACTCATTTTCTAATGAAAAAAATTGACACTTAAAAGTGTTGGTACATTCTTTAAGAATAGAATTCACAACAATTTGGCTTTAAAATCAAATTAGTTTCAGAAAAAAAAAATTAATTTGTACACCCTGTTTTGCTGTACTATATATAGTACAACCGGCGGTAAAGGGTCAAAATCTACAACACAATGATTAAGCCACATTTTGAATATTAATCTTCTTGTACTGGGCTTGCATCTAATGAATTAGTAGACAGGTTGCAAAAATTACAAAACCGTGGTATGCCAGTCATCTTGAAATGCAGCAGATATACCCGTATTAGTATCATGCTTGATAGATTGAATTGGTTAACTGTAAAACAACATTTCAAATTTAATATTTTAGTGTTTGTACTTAAAATGAAACATAATCTAGTTCCAAGTTATTTATGTAGAAAGCTGATACATGTAGAAGATGTTCAACATTACTTTTTGAGGAATATTTTCAATTTCAGATTAGACTTTTTAAGAACAGCAAATTTAAAGAAAACCATAATGTATAATGGTTTAAAATTATTTCACGATTTACCAGATGATTTAAAATTTGAAGAGAATATTTATAAATTTAAGAAAAAATTGTTTTATTGTGTAAAAGAAAAAATTTTAATAAGAATCTAAATGAATAATAATTTTTATGAATTTTTGGGTAATATTTTATTATTGTCACTGTATGTAGGATTCTTGACACTGTATGTAGGATTCTTACCTACTAAACCACACCCTTCCTTAAAAAAATAATTTTTTTTGAGTGAAGTGAGTTACGCACACAATAATGACAAAAATAAAAGGTATAAGCAGGTATAAGTAGTATAATGTATAATCAAAGAATATCCATAATAGATATTCTTACATAATAGATATTCTTTGGTATAATATTATACAATTCAAATATGCTGATACACATGTATATTATTAATAGATGAATATATTCGTTCAATATATTTTCTCTCTTTTTAATGGAAATTATTTTGATTGCTAGTATTAGTACTTTTTGAAAATTTCATATATTCATATATATATTACAAACTACTGCTACATTTTCAATATTTCAGAAACATGAATAATTATTGTTTTTTTTCAAATAATTTAACAACTATACTTTTTTTCTGTGTAATAATAGAATACGGTAAAAAAGTAAAAGAAAGTTTACGGTAATAAAGTGAAAAAACATTGTTATTTTTATTAAGATTGATTTTGATTCCTTTTATTTTATTCATACACAAAGATTTTACTAATTTTCTATTTAAAAAAACTATATTGGCCTAACACTAATCTTTTTTTTTTTTTTATATAACAGAAAAAGAAGTACCATACCAACAAATTTGTATAAAATGTTTGTATTTTTGTATGGTATACTCGTACTCACTTCCATTTAGTTATAATTCGTTAGTTGGGTTCCATTTAGTATAAATTATACCGTATTAGCGTTATTAAGTCCTCCGGGAGAGCAAATTTAAAAATGGGATCTTATTTTCATATAAATTTTGTCTTTTGTATACTGTATAGGGATCTTATTTTGCTATATGAATAAACTGTTATTATGGTACTGTGTTATTTGTAAAAAAATATTCAAAATTTTGTATCTAAATTGGTAAAATTTACAAAAAATACAAAAACTTTTTCATCAATAATTTTCAATTTAAAAAAAGCAATGTTTTATTATCCGACGTAGAAGTAGAGTTTATTATCCTACTCTACTTCTATCAAGTTCTATTGATTGAACAGTGAACCTGAACAGTGAAAATAAAATAATATTTTTGGAATGGAGCGTACAGAACATACAGAATACAGATACAGCAAATAATAAAAAAAAACAAAAAAAAAACAAAAATAATTTTTTTTGAGTTACACACACAATAATGACAAAAATAAAAGGTATAAGCAATAAAGTAGTATAATGTATAATATTATACAATACAAATATGCTGATACACATGTATATTATTGTGTATAATTTTAAGTAATAAGAATAACCTTTGAGTGAATTATGTTTTTTTTTGTGTTAAATGCTGTTTGCCTTTTGGTTATTATACCATATTAAACTATTGATTAAATTTCTATTAGTCCTTATTATTATAAATCAAAAAAATTGTTTGTTTTATTTATATTATTATTATTATTTATTATTTTTCCTTATTATTTGCGAAGAAGACTAACATTAAATTAAAAAAATATAGCTCATGCAATCAATTTTTCCTGCAAAGGTTCAGCATGGTAGACAGGGGTTAAAAAAAAGCACCAAAGCAATTTGTATATATATGCATTTGTATACATGTGCAATTTGTATATGTGTTGGAGCGTTCCGTCGAACTTACAAACATCCAGATAAATGCAGAATAATATATATATAATTATATTGTTATAATTTAATGTAAATAGTTTAATTAAACTAAATAAACTTCTATAATATATAATATTGTTGTATGTTCCGAAAACAGCTAGAAAATAAATTTCTATTAATTTTCATGAAAATGTGTATTTTATTGTATGTTTATTACAAATAATTACTTCCAAAGTTCTGTAAATTTTGATTGGATTTCAAATATTTACGTTAACATACGATAAAGTGTTATCATAAATAAAAACAAGATATTATCGTATGTTATTATGTTTTTAGTTGAAAAAAGAGCTTATTAAGAAAATGCTATTCATATACAACATATATTTACTCAACTGACAAATAACACTTTGTTATATGCATTCATATTTTGACTTATGTCCAAGAAGTTGTAACAGATTTGTTATAAAACTCGATATACATCGACAATATTTTACTATCATAATTTTAAAATATTTTAAATTATATTGATTTTAAAAAACTTTATAGGTATGCTGTGAAAAGCGGGTAAAATTATTTTTCATTCTATGCGAGCTTAAAAAAAATCTGATGTAAAAAAAAGGTATTGTTTGAAGTTTCAAATTCAATTTGCCACAAATGGAGGTTTTGAACATACGACAAGTATTGAATCAGCTGACGTATTGTTAACAACATCTGACAAAAACAGAGACATAACGTACCCAGTAAGCATAGTAACGTCAGACATCTCAACATACGGGAATGGTTAAATTGCAGCGGCATTTTGCAGAAATATTACGTCGTCTTACTACGTAGACGTAGATAGATTTATCAAAGTGATAATATACAGTAGGCCAATCCCCTATAAACAGATTAAAAATTAAATTAGACATTGCCTTAGAAGCAGAAATGATGAGTGAAAACAACAGTAAGCAATCGAGTACAATGGAAATGTCAAATGGAAGCCCTATGCTTCCAAGAGGAGTATGGAAAAAAAATCGACATGTTATACTTTACTCTAATTTAATCAACTAAATCAGCTTATTTTTAACCAAAAAAAGGGGTTGCCATTGTTCTTTTAGTTAATAAAATAGTTAACCAAAAATGTTGATTGCGACTGAAAGCACCGAATCGTACGAATTATGTTATGTATGCTATAATTGTATGTAATAATAAGCAGATTCATTTTGGAGCAAATTACAAAGCTGCCAGCACCGAATGCCATTTATTTTTTTGTTTATTAAATTTAAATTTTTTCATGAAATTTATATTTCTTCATGTGAAGGTTTAACAACCCACATTATTGTTGAAAATATAATTTAATGCAGCTCCAAATCTGTAATGATAACCGTAAAATAAATTTCGTAATGCAAGTTCTTTTGTTAAGTTATTTTGACTTTTATTTTGTTACGGCAACGGTGCTACAATATCATTGTTTCTATGTGTGTAACAAAGTCATAATATAATAATATCAAATTGAACAAAGAACAATATAAAGAACCAGGGCTATGTTTAGCCGATTATGCTACACAATTAACTAAAGAAAATAATATCATAAAATGTATTTTCAATCATTTTTGGATGGTGGGCTTGATGAACATCAATAAGGTAATAAATCATCTTAAATTATAAAAACAATTTTGGATGTAATAAAAATCATTTATATTTCAACACTATAACTGCTTTCTCAGTTTTCCATATATCACTTTAAAATTTTTTTTTTCATATTTTGATTGATATTGAAAATCACATCCCACTTTGAAATCACCAACTCATGCCGAGCCATAATAAAATTTATCATTTCGTTCAACAGTAACAACCATCAATATCCTAAATAAATAATATATATATATATATATATTATATTTAAATTTTCATTCTCTAAACCGATTTATGACTATTGTGTTCAATAATTCAGGCTAAAATTTTGCTATACACACCTTGCTCAGCAAACTATTGACTTCATACTGAGTATAATTATACGCCACACGACATAACACTCAAATTTCTTAAAATAAGCTGTCGGCATTTTGCATTATAAATTTTACCTCATATTTAAATTCAGATATCGTAAATAATTTGAAACATAAAATATAAATCTTAAAAATAATTTCAATAATCGCCACCTTTACAATACAAACCCCCACAATTTATTGACAAAATAAAATATGAGTTTAAATTTTTTTTTCACTTTTTTTAATTCACTTAATTCATTGAATAACTCGGTAAAATTTATTTTTTTTTATAAAACATCAAAAGTGTCAAAAATATCAAATTTTCAACTGAAATAAATAATGACACTTTTACATAACCTCAAAAAAAAATTGTTTTTTTTTTTAAATTAATCCTTATATACAGTTCGTTTATCCTTAAACTGTTTTTTTCTGTATTTTTTTAAATGAAAAAGTCGTATATATACAATTTAAAGTTATGTTATTACGAAATATATTGATTATAGTAATTTGTAGTATAAAATACCAATAAAAATGAATTATTTGACACCAGATGGCGTCTATAATTTTATTATAAAGTAATTGTAGACTGCAGTAATTATTTTGGCAATAAACAGAAAACTTAATGTAAGAAGAGAAAATATATCCCATTTACTTCATTATTATTATATTACAATATAATTTGTTATTATTAAAATAATATATTTAATTTAGAGTTTACAAATTAATAACAACCTGATAAGCTGATAAATCTGACAATTATAATGTTGAAGATTAATTATTTTGTTTGAATTGTATATAATTAATAATAAATAATAGGTAGGTAGGTAAAATAATACGAACATTTTATGATGGTGTACATATTGCACGGATCTACCGATATTATTCAGTAATTATTCATTTAGTTACTTTTTTTTTGCCAAGAGCTGTAATCGAGTTGTAAGAGTTGCAAGAGTCGGAATAGAGCTAAGAAAAACAGCTACGCAGGTTAATCATTTTTATGAGGAGCTGTAACCCATTTAAATCATTTCAGTTCATTTAGATTACAGTTATATAAGCAATCACTAATTTTATTAATTAAGTACAGTTTAACAATTCAGTTGCAGTAGAAATACCCAAAATAAAAATCTCTAAATCTAAGACACAAAAACCCCAAAACATAAAAATAGAAAAATCCCAAATACAAAGTCTCTAAGACAACTGAATTTGCAAAGTACAAGCACAACTTTTTTCTAAAAAGAAGGGTATATGTAAATGTTCTTGCCGAGGCACACGCAAACAGAAGGCAAAATTTAATACAAAATATTTCAAATAAAAATCAAATAGCATTTTTGAAGGCCACAGCCTCCCAAACTCCTACCGCAATTTATTGAAATCAAATATTTTCCGATAGTAGTAGCATGTCGTGCCACTTCTTTAAAAGTTTCCGTTCTTCAGTCACATTGTAATACAAATCGTCTCAAAATTGACTTATTTTTGCCAATATCATATTAGTTAAACCGCCTTCACTTTTAAAAACTCAATCTTTTTTATTGTTTAATATACAAAAATAACCGTCCTTGTACAATCGAAGTTAGAATTTTGTATGTTTCCAATTCGTTAGTTACATTCCGATAGAGGTTGTACCGTATAATCGAAAAAACCACCTGACATCGGTTATTTCTGAGATTATAAGCATCTATAGTTTTCTTATTATATTGTCAGTAATGTATAAGTAGAATACGTTTTCGTACATTAAATACGCTACCGGAATTTATTACATAAAGTTGGACAAATAATGCTTTCCGGACACGAAATTGCGGAACGAATGCAACTTGCTATAAAAATAATTCATGAATGGTGCAAAAACGTAGGTCTGAGTATAGTATTAATCCACACAAAATAAACAACATCCTTATTACACATTGAAGAAAAGTAAGATACCAACCAACTTTATTGGACGGAGTTGTTATCGAAATGGTAAAAGAAATAAAACACCTAGGAATAATCCTTGACAGTAAACTTTCATTGAATCCTCCACAGATCACTGTATGGCTCTCAGAGTCTATAATAAGACATATAATGTCTCTCGGTGGACTCAATAGAACAGATGACCGACCTAAAAATTACTATATGCCTTGGGGCTACTGAAGCTTTTAAAATGTGTCCTACTCTAGCCCTAGAGAAAAAATTCTAGAACTCCCACCGACTTATCTATACCTGATGAAGACAGGACGAATGGCAGCCATAAGTCTGCATCTAAGCCTCGACCAGGACATAGTGTGATCCAGCAGAAAATTAAACTAAGAACAGAACCAACTGCAATGTCATACTATATGACAATAGATTGTCGTAAAAACTTCACTTTACTAATACCTAAAAGGGAAAAAGTCGAAGTGTTAATAAGAGCAGTACCTTCAAGAGCTTCGGTATGGTATACTGATGGCTCAAAAATCTGGGAGAAAACCGGTACCAGCGTATTTGGACCAAGGTTCACATTTAGCGCGGCCCTTGTCATATATTCCAATGTTTTTCAAGCTGAAACCTATGCTATCGAGGTATCGGCATAACAATGCAGCAAAAGAGGTACAAAAGTGGCAACATATACATAATTTTGGAAAGCCAAGTTGCCTTAAAAGCTCTGACTTCCACAACTTTTGAATCAAAGGTTATCTATAGCTATTAAAAAGTTTAATAAGGTTAGCGGAAGGTAACAGAATTACTCTTATGTGGACTCCTGGGGCATGAAGTAATAGAAGACAATGAAGAAAAAAATGTCAAATATCAAATAGCGTTTATCAAGAACATAAACCTACAATTCTGAGATAAACGATTAAATACAATAGATCTTAAGAGGTATACGCTTGTATAGAACCCCCATTAATAAAAAAAAAATATATATTTATATACTCTTATATAATTCATGGTTAATTCAAAATTAAGATATATATATAATAAGAGGTATACGCTTGTATAGAACCCCCATTAATAAAAAAAAATATATATATACTTATATACTCTTATATAATTCATGGTTAATTCATGGTTTAAAAATTCATGGTTCACGATTCAAACCTGGAATCTTCTGATCCAGAATCTTCTGGAACTAGTATAGAGGTCGGTGATTCTGAGTAATTCGCATACTACAGCACTAACATAGGAAATCAATCTTCTACTCTACTCCAATTTTACATTGCCTTTTATTTATATATATTTCGTCTCGCCCAGGTCTGCGTTCGAAGATTATCTCGTCTAACAATAATTCCGATTTTTATTTTTATATTCTATTCTAATTAACAAGAATGTATTATAATTCTTAAATTATAAATTATATTTTATATTAAGGTCATAATATTACAGTTGCCAATTTTTCCATTTATTAACCCAAGGACATTCAATATTGTTTCAAATTATACACTATGATGATTTGAATCACTTCTATCCCATCCCTTTAAAACAAAGTATAAGCATAACTTTTCAATTACTTTATATCCTAGTAATTACTTTGGAATGTGAAAAATATGATAGCACCAATAATTAATAATACATTTTAGACAATACACCATATATACATCAATACACAATCAACAGTTTACTTCATTTTAATCTTGAACTTGTACAATCAAGCAAAAAACCAGAACAATATTTTTCAAGTTAATCTGAAAAATCTATAATCCTTGCCAAAAACAATAAACCAAAAATGAATATTCAGTATTTTATATTAACAAAGAAATATGTCTCCATAAATTGCGCCATAAATATAATTAAACATATTTTCTTTAATAAAAATGCTGGTATATGTTCCTTGAAATGAAAAAAAAATTAACCTTTGCCAAGTACATGGGAAAATATTTCTTAACTTAAATATTTTATTGTGACAAAAAAAAACAGTTGATTATACAGCAAGAAAAGTAAAAGCAGAATATAAAAAATATATGATTACAATAAAATATTCAACGCACATAAATCTCATTTACCTATCTATAAACCTTTGATAATCTCCTAGACCCACTTAATTCATAAAAAAATGAATTCAATTAAAATTAAATCATCTTTGAAAATTCCATTTTTAAATAAAATTTTCTATAAAAAATAAAAAAATCACCACCCCACAATTTTAACATTCATAAGATATAATTTCCCCTAAGTGTTTTCAATCATTTCCGAATCTCATTTATTTTATTTAACTTTGAACTCTCTAGCTTTCTCTGTTTTCCATAAATTCCTTTAAAAAAAAAAATTGTTTTTTTTTTTTTGCACATTTTGATTAATACAGGAAATCATTTCCCTCTTTGTAATCGCAATTATTGTTATGATTCAAAATTATCACCACCTCGTGCCAAATACATTATACCAATATTTATCCTTTGGTAACAAGACACAACAACAATTCCACAATATAAGTAAATTCCTATTTAAAAAACAACTGATTTAAGACTATCGTGTTTGTTAACTCAGCATGAAATTTTCTCATTTAATTTTTCAATGAGGTGGAATTTCATTGATTATAAAATAAAAACTCTTTCCAATTTACTCATCGTATATATGTACAGTATATTATGTACAGGTTCATTAAAATGTTGCATAAATTTAAATTTTTTATTTCTACTTAAATACATGTACATATACCAACAATGAAATCGTAATCCAGGATGATTGGTACATAGCATGTATATAAATACGGAAATATATACTACTCTTCTATATATAGGAATTACTCGATTAGAATCAACGTATGAGACTAGTGGCGCCATTTTATTAAAAGCCCAAATATTATATAATATTTTTGTCATTGCTACCGTATTTTAATATTATTTTATCTTTATTTATTTGTTTGTGCAATTGTGTACATTTTAGGATTAGTTTTGGTCTGACGTAAAATTACGAATAACTTTAATATCCTGACATAATTCTGGTGAACATTAAAAAAAACAAGTCGGTCGTTGTTGTCGTCGATTTCTATAGACAGAAAAAAATTATTTTATTATATTTTGTTGTTTTATTATTTCTTGTTATTATTTACTTATTTGCTGATAACCGTAAAAATCCCATAGAAAATCAATTTTAAAACAACAACAAAGACTAAGAGAGAGCAAACTGAAAATATAGAAACAATAAAAAGATTATTTAAAGAAATTTTCTTACAGCAGTTTATAACAGCTACTTGTAGGATTGTCACTGAAATATATGCTTTGATACAACTTAATAAGTGTAAGAGATCGGGTAGAGTGGTTGTGCTATTCAAAACTGATGCATTATACAAACTTAAATACGAATAATGAGGTAGATCATCAAAACCGAACGGTGTAGAAATCGTACCGACAAATTGCCTATAGGTTATACGAACTTCTAATACGAACTTAGAAAACTTCTTATTCGACTGTTAAGACAATGTATGAAGGTCAGAGATCTACTGTGATGGGTATAAGAGCTCTATGTGAAAATATGATAACCATTGTATGAAGGTGTATAACTACTGCGGTATAAGAACTTTTTCAGAAATTTTATATGACAGCCACTTATTAACAACGTGAGAGCTATTAATACGGATATGAGAGCTATTTCTATACTCCTATTTTATTTTTATTCACTTTTATTATTTATTACTACTATTATTATACCCTCTATTTTAAATTACATAATGAAGCCCGATATTTTTTTTTAAATACCATCAAGCTCAGTTTGAATATGAGTTGATTTGTTACTAATCTAGCTGCCTATTAAGTCAGCTATCGAATGGCTTTGTTGTTACCATCAAAAGTAATTCTTATATGCAGCTTAAAACCGTCGTGGCACGATTATATTTTGTTTTGTCGCGAAGGATGCTGCGGCATGGCATGTTTAGGTTTATTAAGCAGAGGTAGGAAATATTTTACATTTTCCAATCTCCTATCAATATACCTGGTGTTCCAGAGCATGCGTATCAGCTTTTTAGGAGGGGAAGAAACCGTTTTTTTTTAAATTTAAAATAAAATGTTATTAGCTAAAACCTTCGTGCTCTATCGATTAGAGATATTTTCAACTTCCGGGAAGGATGAGTTGTCCTCGTCCGTTCAACATAAAAAAATCGTTTAACATAAGTTCTTATTTTTTGCCGTAGAATCTGAATTTACAAAAAAAAAATACCACTCTTGATTTAAAATTCTCGATTTCGGCCAATTTTGGCGATTTTTTGAAAAACCATTTTTCCGACCTTCCCGGAAGTTGAATATATCACCAATCGATAGAACATCCTCGATTTAGATAATAATATTTTCTTCTAATTCTAAAATAACGGCTCTTTCCCCTCTTAAAAAGCTTATATACGCAATACACATATGCTCTGGAAAACCCGGTATAAGGCATACATTCAGCCTCAACTTCAATATAACTCACATATTTGGGACGGTACACCTAGTGCCAGCTTACAGTACCTGGATAAGATACAAAATCGAGGCATTTAAATTATCAATGATGGAAATGTTACACAACACCTAACATCAATAAATCATTGCTGTAATGTAGGAGTAGCTGTTCCGTAAATATCTGTTGGGTAATTTCTCTGGCGAAATAAAAATATTAGGACTAAAATACAACCATTCCAGCGTAATACTCGCAGGGCATTACAAATTTGTAGTAGAGCCTCTGCGAACCAGAACTATGAAATATGAAAATTCCTTCATCAACCGAACCCCTAAACTATGGAACACCTTACCATCTTTTGTGTTCTCTCAAACATAATATAACTTCAAGAGATGGGTAAATAAATATTTTTGCACTGTAAGAACCAATTTACATGTATTTTATATAAAACATTTATGTACGCTGCAACAAAGACGTGAAATATAATAGCCGATTCAATATTTTAGATGTTAGAGCAAATAACAGACTGCTGCTAGCACCGAAAACTATTTATTTTTATTTTTTGAATTTATATTTCTTCATGTGAAGGTTTGATACACTATTGATAAAATAGCTAAATATAGCTTATTGCAGTTACAAATCTGTGATAATAACCGTATGTACTATAAATTCTGATATTTTGATTTCATTTTGTACATGTCAACGATGCTATAATATAAATTATTATGTGCAAATTGATGATTAGAACCTTAATGTATAACAAAGAAGACTTCTAAATTTGAATCAACTACCATCGAATATGATTATGATAGCAGAAAATTTCGAACTTAGCTGGCGTGTGATAAAAAGTCTGTCGACTGAGAAAACCTATTAATTTTGGTCTGGTAAAAAAATCTGCGGGTCCCTTCATTACATTATAGAAATTTGAAGAGTGGCATAAAACAGCTAATGAAAATTCGTTCACAGTCCGTACGACACAAATATGGAATCATATTCCTACTGATGTGTTTCCAATTTAAAATGGCAGTCCAACATATAATCTACAGAATTTTTTAACTTGTTTGTTCTTACTTCTATTAAATTTGTATATTATTTTGCTTCTTTTACTTCCGTTCCTACCCCAGCCAAGCGGTGTGTAAGTATTAAAGGTTTCTACTCTAGTACGCTGTAATGAAATATTTGATAAAACTTTCGATTTTCCATTAAAACGAAGCGATGCGAGAGCAAAATCAAAATGGTTAATCAAGCGAGTGATATTGTATAGTCTTTACGTCATTCGATTATTAATTAGTGAACCCCTGCGGTGATTTCCGCTGGAAGGCATGTATATTGCAAATATTTTTTCGCATTATTCTTTGAAATTAGCTTAGGAATACAATTTGATTATTACTATATTAATAAAATGGTTGTGTGTGACTGTTAGTCACTCAAATTGCAGAGTCTGGAGTCAGTGATTGTATCTCCAGACTCTACAATTTGAGTGCTAATCCCGTTGTGTTACAGTATTTTTAGCTTTGAATAAGTAGTAAAATATTTTGTAATAAAAATATATGATTTCTAATAATCGTTTTATATAATTTGGTTTGTTTCTAGACACGTTTCTAGAGTAGAAATATTTGATACTTACATACTGCTTGACTGGCAGTAGTTCTGGCAGCGTTTCAACTCCATAACACAGTATTGGTCTCATTTATTGTCTGAATTATAATTTATTAATTGTTCTAACTTTTACCAAATTACAAAATTTAATTTACTCTTCTGAAAAATTTCACTTATATACCAACAGTCCTACCCAAATAACAAGTCACCAACTAAAATAATCAAAAAAGTTAATTCAAAATTAAAATACCCTTTCTAAGTCAAAACAAAATAATATCCTTATTTTGCCTTTAATACTCTCAGTACTATTATTTGTCATATCCTTGTAAGAAAAATTTTTTTTTAAAGTAAAATATTTTTTCGTTTAAGTTCTTTGAATTTTTACGAGTCATTTTTTTCTGCAAGATTTACTTAACAAGGACAAAACATTTTCTTTCTCTTTCTTTCTCATTAAAATTTTACATTCTATTTTCTTTGAATTTTTCCATTTGAGTGATTTAATGTTGTATTTTCGGTTTTGTGACCTTTACTCGTGACTATATTATATTTTTGTGTGAAGTGAGTTAGGTCAGGGTTATTGGAATAACGGTTTATACATGTATATTTTTTTTTTTCTCTTTTTATGATAAATTGCTTTGTCTTAGTTGATTTTATTTTAGATTTTGTAGGTTTTGTTTTATTTATTTTTTGATGGTGAGTATAGTTTTGAGGCGATTTTCTATTGCAATAGGCAAAAAATAATAAAAATTAAAATTGAAAAATAAAATAAAAAGTGTTTCCGTGTCAATCGATTATTTTACATACATAACGTAATGAATTATTGTTTATTTTAGCATTGAATTGCTAAAAAGTAATTTATTAGAATATAAAAAAAAAAAAAAATTCTTATTCTTATTCTTGTTTTATTATAGGTCTAATAAAATTAGGTCATGTCAATTTGATTAATATCAACATTAATCAAGAAATTCATTACATGTTTTGTAAGAATATATTTTAGATTTTTCAGACACAGTTCAGCAGAACTGTGATTTAATGTCTTCCCACATAATTATTGAACATGAGAGTATTTTATTGAGTAATAATATATATTTAAATACTCATTATAAGTGATTTATGCATAGATATAAATAAAAAAAAGTAATACTTTTGATTTAATATATTCATTGTAGTCTTCTTGATGCACCGGTAACATGCTTCAGCATTTAAAATGTCCCATTCAATTAATATTCTTGAATACTTCATTTGAATTATGCAAAATGAAATAATTTCTGTAGATTGATGTTTTAAGCAACGGATCTCGAGCGTCTATAGCGTCAACTTACTCAATTTCCGGCCGCTACAAATATTACAGGGAGTGGCGTAATACTCCACTGGCTGCGGTTACGAACAGAATAAAGGTGCAGTCTCTCTCAAAATTTGTCCCTAGAAAAATGTTTTCCTGCATGACTTAGTATCCAATCCATAGCCATATTACTCTCGCTTTCATCCTCTATTTCATTTTGTTTTGTTTATTAAGAAAAGTTTGTTCTTGCAATATGCCATAATGGAGATTGGTGGTTAAAATAAAAAAGCCATCCAAACAGTAAAGCTTAGTTAATTAATTTAAAGACTGCCATCACTACAAAAACTACAATAAATTAAATAAAGTTTTATAAATAACATATGAGTATTCCTAAAATTATGTAGAGCGAGTGGATAAAATCCCAACTCACATTTTCAGAAACTCTAACAGTATTTTAAAACAATTTCATATCATTATCTGAATAGAACTCGCACTTGACCGGCAGAAATGCTCCTGGTTTATGGCTCAGGTAGTTGGCCAACCTGAATAAAAAAGTCTAATACCATGAACTATTCATGAAATACTATACATGCAGGTCTATATCATGAATTATATAGCATACAGGTCTGAGCAAAAATAAATTCTAAATTTCCAATTCATTAATAGTTTGTTAAAGATTTTTCTTTGTTTATAGTTATGAAAATAAATACAGATTTTATAAGCTTTTGCTTCAATATGCAGAAATATTGGTTGTTTTTTCTAAATACTTATCGTAAAAAAATTATAAGAACAGATCGAAAATAAATGGAAAATTTATGTCTTCCTAGAAAGTAAATTAACACCTGCTACCTAATCAAGTATTGCTACTTTCGCAAAATAATTTTCGCATTTTAACATTTCGTATTCTGTTATTCCGAAATTAAGATTGAAGTATTGCAAAACCCATTTGAAATCTACATATTAAACCATTTTTTGTATTACGTTTTGCAGTTTGTGTTGCATAATTGTTGTTATGCGTATTTTAATTATTTACGCGGTTAGACCCCGGTTATATTTTCCGCTTAAGTTGAACACTCTTTCTTTCATTAAATTATTTGAAAGAAATCCAAAGAAGTTTTGAACTCACTTTATCACACATTTTCCAGATCTCTCTTCACTCCAATTGGTAGTAAAGTGCTTCGAAATAACTCAGACACTGTGGCTCTGACACTGTGCTTCAGTTTTCAATCACCATTATTTTCACAAAATAGTTGACTGTTTCGGTTCTGATTAGTGCCATTTGCTTCGTCAATCGTCTCGTAGGATAAGTACATTTTATACATATTCTTAGACTGTATTTTTCTTCCATCCTATCGATTAGAGACTATATAGAGATATAGTAAATTGTAGTCCTAAACAAATAAAAATTTCTAGCAAAAATTTTACAAAATGTAATTTTCCATATTTTTTATTTTATATTCGTTAGACTTAACAAATTGGCATTATAATATGTCCTTCAAAATTGCTATAAATCTTTTCAAATTGTATATAAATTCAAACATAACCAAAAAATATGTAAACATTGAATTGTTTTCTAGAAGAATAATCACAAAGATCAATGACCTCTGTGTGGTAATAAAAAATGAAATGCTTGGTAATAAATCCTTTGATAAAATTTTAAAGTGTTTCCATTTCAAATAAATTTTATTTTAATGATCATTTCTACCCACATATACAACAAAACTTTGTATGTAATTGAATTAATTAGTATTTCGATAAAAATATATTTTCCAAAATACTATTTTATTTTAAATTGTGACGATATTATTGTTAAAAATAAAACAATGGCAAAAAAAAAAGATTTTTTTTTTTCAATTAAAAATCTACGAGTATTTCATAATTTTAATAATAAAAGTGTTAGAATTAAAAATTGTATATAAAATATATGTATAAAAAAAAATGATCTAAACGATAGCCAAAAATAGTTTGTTTGAAAATCAGAATACGATGTGGTAATTTTTGGTCTAATATAAAATATGAATGTTTTTTTTAAATATTTTATGATTGCGTTTTCATAAGTTTTCCTACGTATATAATTTTTTTTTTTTATAAATATAACTTAATTGCTTCATCAGTAATACAATCCATGGGGACATTACAGAACCTATTTAATTATCTCGGGTGTCTTTTCTGCCGATATTTTGCCTTTTCAACGAAGGTTTGGTCTGTTTCGTATCTTTGAATCTCTTGACTTTTGTCTTAACACTTTTCTTTCATAGGTTCTGTGTGCTCAGCATACAAAAATATTTCAGTACGTTTATTCGACTCGTAAATAAACCTGCACGGATAATAAATATTTCCAAATCTTTAACTAATTGTTCTCAAATGGCCGTTTCCATTTTGGTATATCTTTGGGGAAAAACTGTTTTTGTCCTTCTAATTTTATTTGCACTCTTTGAGTATTTTAAAAGCTCTGTTTATAATTAACCGATTATTTTAACAAATATCATTAATTCAATTCTGATATTTCATTACCATTGATTTTTGATAAAAGGCTTTCGTTCATACATAACATTTTTATTTTGAATATATTACATGAAAATACTGCATATTTATAAAACCTAATCTATAAAAGACTGATATGTTTTTTACGATTTATGTTAACATTACGACTATATTTTATTATTTCAATAATCGAATTGATCAGAAAATTGAATTTAGTTGACTTTAACTTGCCCAATAGAAGTTGAATCAAAATGATTCATATAGCCATTTTCTTGCTATATTTTAAGCAACTGCTCACATATGGCTACATCAATTATTTTTAATCAGTTTCTATTAGGCAAGTTTAAGGTCAACTATATTGAATTTTTTGATCAATTATATTGAAATAATAAAATATAGCCATAATGTTAACATAAATTGATTATAGTTGACCTAGTATCAAAATTATGTTCAACATCTAAACTTACTCTGAAAATATAAATGTCAGCGTAAAATACTCATTTCATCACAATCGAATTTCAGTAGTAAAATTTATTTATTTTTTTTTTTAATTGAAGGAGTGTTCCTAAATTTTCTAATACTATTGGACTACATTTATTTATTTATTTATTTTTTTATTTTTATTTCATTATTTAATTAATATATAATAACTATTCTATAGACAAGAGATTTTTAATATTTGTAAAAAAAAATATGCATAAAATAATTAAAGTGATATTTAAAAAAAAAAATACAAATTTACATATTTTACATATTAAACAATTATCAAAATTAACAAATTTAAGTAAGTAATTATTTTAATATAATTATAAGAACAGAAGAAAAAAAGAAACTTATAAAATTGTATTCAAAAATAAAATTAGAGATTAAAAAATATCAATTAAAGTTATAATTATAATATTAAGAGTTATAAAATAACGAAAAAAGAAAAGTGTTCTACAAAACTAAGGCAAAAACATCAGTAGGTATAATGGTATAATGAATGTTGGTTTATTTAAACCATTTCGAATTTGAACTTTGATCAATTTATATTTTTTTAAAAAAATCGTATATGAGTTATGAAAACAAAACAAAATTTCACATTATGGAACTAATATGTAATAAAATGTAAAATAAAACAACAGTGGAATTAAAATATTAATTTATAGAAAAATATATGGATTTTACTACATTATAATTTGTTTAGTGGTAATTTTTCATGCAAACACGTAAATTTCTCTATACTTTTTCACTACAAGTTTTTCACATTTTCATTACAATTTCTATACACTATGCACATTTACTATTCACTATACATTTACTACATTTTGTCAATTTTACATTTACTATTCACTATACACTATACATTTGACAATTTTAATTTTTGTAATTTCTCGTTTGTATTGAAACATAATTACAAACACTCCTTAAACTGCTACCTGTAGAAAAACACCAAAAAAAAAAATATTTAAGTATTTTAGTCAATCTAACCATTGAGTAAATGTATTGTATATAGAGAGTCAAAGCTAAAACAAAAGTGTAAACTGATTTTAGTGATAGAGTTGTACTTAGAAAAATAAGAAAAATAAAACATGAAAATAATAAGAAAAAATTCACCATTCATGAATTATGGTGACAAAATTTTTCTTAGCTAATTTTATATACATACTTACTTAAATTTTTTTATTTTTGTTTTGTAGGTTTAAAAGTGTTATTTACTCCCTATATCCAAACATATACTTACACCACTGGTTTATAGAAATGAAATTTTGTATTTTGTTCTTTTCAATTCTAGTAAAAATTTCGTTTATATATTATTTTGGTTGAATTAAAGAATAAAAACTGTGAATGTACATATAAAATAAATGTGCTAATTTCTCAAAATTTACTGTCTTGCTTAATCGACAATATTTTTAATAGAATATGAATTTTTTATAATTGTTATTATTTTATTGTTTTTAACGAATTTGGCGTTTTGATATAGGTACCTCGATTCTTGGTTACATATTTAATTTACTATGTATAAAAAAAATAATCGATACATCGCAGATCAAATTTTGTTAATTTACATTATTTACATACATTAATAATTACTATAAATTTTTATTTATTTCACAACAGCAGATAGCGACTAATAAAACTATCGAAAACATTACTATTAATCTATCATCAAAATCAATAAATGAAAATCAAAATAACCTTAAATTTACTCATTCATTTATTCAATTTACGCAACCGTTCATTACGGTCAATTTTGTACATTGAAATTCATTCTTATTAAATAATGAAATTATCTTACAATGCTAAAAAAAGAATAATAAAAATGTGCACATATTCAAATAACTCCAAATCATAAAACAGAAATCATTATAATGCAAAAGTGTTGACGGTAATCAGATTGTATAAATTGAATAAATGAATGAGTAAATTTAAGTTTATTTTCATTGATTAATTTTAATAATAGTAATGTTTTCAAAATTATGCTAGGTACTATTTATTAATATTATTTAATTAGTTACTATCAGCTTTTATGAAATAAATATTAATTTATAATAATTAATAATATAAATAATACAAATTGACAAAATTTCATCTGCGATGTATCGATGATTTTTTTAGACAAAATAAATTAGATATGTAATTTAGAATAGAGGTATATCAAAACGCCAAATTCATGAACAACAATAATATAATAACCATTAGAAAATATACATATTCTATTGAAAATGTTGTCGATTTATCAAGACAGTAAATTTTGAGAAATTAGCACATTTATTTTATATGTACATTTAAAGTTTTTATTCTTCAATTCAACCAAAATATAAAAATGAAATTTTTACTACAAACAGAAAAACAAATTTATAACCAGTGGTATAACTATATGTTTGGGTATAGTGCGTATATATATATCTATCCATATAACAACAATATGTATATGGATACCTACTATATTTTGGTATGATAATATCATAATATATTTACTGCATTGATAATATGATACATTTCTACACAAATAATACTTTTAAACCTACAAAACAAAAATAAAAAATTTTAAGTAAGTAAGTTGTATAAAATTTGCTAAGCAAAATTTTGTCACCATAATTATTTTACAATTTTGTTCTAGCTTTGACTCTCTATATACAATATATTTACTCAATGATCTAACGCGCAAGGTTGTTCAGCGCTGTTATCAATAAAATTATAATAGACAACAATTACAAGAGAATATAAAAGACATAATTCGTACACGGTCAAAAAAGGAGAAGTAAAAAAGTACTTCCACGTAACATTTTATTGTTATAAAAACAAAATTAGTGCTATAATACTCCTATATAGAACTCCTGATAAGCACTAAAGGTGTTATAATGATGTTTTTATAGAAATAACGTGATTAATATTCCCATAAGAATGTTTTTATACCAATCGTCATAAGTCTAGAAAAGTGTAGTCCTATAACGAGAATTAAAGTGTTATAAGAATAAAATTGTTAGAATGGCAGTAGTAGTGTTATTATTTTACTGTATTCCTATAATGGTATGGTACTAATAAGCTTACTTTATAGTTTTTGAATTAATATTTAGAATAAATATTTTGTGACGCCCATTATTTTCTACAAACAAGGTTTTTTTTTTTATCAATAAAAAATCTTTATTTTGCATTATTTTTGCAAAAGTATAATTTTTTATATAAAAGAATAATTATTTAAATATCAAATTTGATGTTATGCATTAATCAACGTGCATTATTTAACATTTCAAAGATGATATTGCTCCCGTGCCTTATCTCCGTTTTAGTGCTATAACGTATTTATAACGTTTCGTAACAATTGTAGAGCACTAAAATTAACACTAGTACTGTTATAAGAGTGCTTATAATAGTGTTATAAGAGTGCGCCAGAGTTTTATAGCAATGAAATTGTTACGTGGGACTAACATATTCACATATTCTTGTAAATTTTTTATTTTCTCATTAAAATATAAAAGTTTCAAAAACATTTTTAAACTAAATTAATTTTAAACTTACATAAATTAAAAACTATACAAAATAAACAAAACATTTTTTAAAAACAAATGTAAAACAACAATTTTATTTCAGTAACAACGCTAGTATTACTTCAATTTTATAATGTCAACAATTATATCATAAAAAAACAAAAGTTAATTAAAAATTGTGAAATTAAAAACTTTTTACAACACTTAATAAACATTTTCGACATCCTAATAAACATAAATAATTTATAAGATTAAAAATTTCCTAAAACTAACCTCATTTTATCACAACTGAAATTTGATGAAAAACTTTATTAATAAAAAACCATAACCATACGTAATAATTTCCAAAATTACATTGTAATTAAAGCAATCACCTTGATTAAATAAGCCATTCTTTTAATTTATGAGCTCGTAAAAATTACAAAAAAATCAAATCTACACAATATACACAATTAAATAGATTAAATACAAAAAAGGACTTTTATAATAGCGGATTTTTATGATTTTCGCATTAGGCCTATAATAATTTATTAAATTTTCAAATAACGATATTTTAATCGTTTACGATCTCTCGTGTCTTATAGATAAAAATTTATGATTGTAATTAATTTTTCATTATTATCCTTTTTATTAAAAATAAAAAAAAAAAAAAACAAATGTTAAACATTATAAACTAGTTAGCAATAAAAAATCAAAATTGCTAAATTCAAAGTTTTTAACACACACGCATATCCATCCAATCCATCCCCCAGTCCTATATACTTTTTAGAACGACAAAAGAAAAAGCTGCTTTTCTTTTGTATTTATTTAAAAAAAATTCATAAACTCACGTCTCGGTTGAATTGATTTAATATGTAAAATACAGATTTATCACCCACCCTGTTATTTAATATTCTATAATGATTTATTTTAAACTTACTTGAACCCAATTTTTAGTTTCTTAGATCACTAATTATTTTGTAATACGATATGATATTACATGCGAAGCTCTATGAATGTACTTTGAAAATGATTATGGAAAAATACCAATTCAGGCTTCTGTAAGGCAATTCAGGCTTCTATTTTAATCAAATAGGTTACGCAAATACCACTAGCGCAGTTGCAAATAAGTTCGGATTCTAGTGGTCTCACGCTTTCATTAAGATTTACAATTTTAATTTATTTAATAGGGCATATTATGCGTGGAAATAAATACGAACTATTTCAGTTAATAATTCAAAAAAAAATTTAAGAAAAAAAAGGTATAGGAAGAACACAATTAACATATAATTGCTCAACATTAGAAACTGGACGGGGATCAGTAACATTGGCGAATTAATCCATTCAGCAGCGGATCTAAACATCTATCAAGACATCGTTACCAATATATCATATAACGCAGACATTCAATTATGGATAGACAGTAAAAGAAGAAGAAGAATCGAAGGAATTGTTATTTACTAATGGCTACTCAAAATGTGTCATATGTCAACAGAATCAATGGTATTTTTTTCATTTTTGCATAACAATAGTTAGAAAGATTATACTTCTGATTTATTTAAGAGTTTTCTTCTTTCAAAGTTAGACTGCATCTTTTGCCAAATATTAGTTAAATTAATGTGATTTATTATTTTCGCAATGTTCTACACAATAGCTCGCTCTTACAAGGTGTTAATATTATTATTAAAGCCAATGGAATTTTTTAGAGAAGTTGCGAGCTTTATCATATTAAGCGAATGCAAATGATAAAGGTCAATAATTTAGGATTCTCATAGATTGGTGGAAGTCTGTGCTAACTCGAGTCACAACCACCTTGCGGATATAAATTAAAGCTTACTGAAAGGCGTTAATATCGATTTCTTGGTCCATCATTTTATCAAATGAAAATAAGGTAAAGGATTCAAGCCAAAGCTACTATTAAAACTTATCTGTGGAAGCTACTTTGAAATACTAATCTTTAAATTTAAAGCATTAAAAAACTTTTTAAAAAAGACTAACTGAAAAATAACATGAAAATAAGCTCTTTACAAATTTTATTATTTACTGTATTATTTTATTCCGTTACATAAATTTATTTTTGGGGTGTAATAATGGTGGTATTTTGATGGTAAGGTGTGGTATCATTTTTTGCAAACTAGCATGATTATTAATTTTGTTATATTTTCTGTTTTTGCCAACCCCCCTGTGCTAATTTTTTTTTTTATTTTCACAGTTTAAAAATAAACAAGTCAAAATCACAGTTTATCTTAAATGGAATATTTTTACATTAATATTTGAAGAATATTTCAACAATATAGGCCCACCTCATTCTAATTTCGGCAGAAAAATAAATTATTGAATAATATATTGAGTCCTAACGGTATTAACTCTACTCATCATCAGAATATACAATGACTTAATGGAACCTACAAAATTAACTATAAATTGTCATAAGTAAAGCCCATCTTTTTGCATCTGCTTGTATGTTGTCCAAAGAGGTCGATCCACATTTAATCAATTATCTCTGAAAAAATTTAAGATCACACAGATAAGGCTTTTTCATGACAATTCACGATTAAGTTTTAATTTTAAATAGAATCCTATCCCAGCTAAGCTAGAATTTTCCAGCAATCTACGCGATGCAAACTCTGAAAAAAACATACTTTATTCGAATACTAAAAATCATCATGTTTCGTTGCGACAACGCGAAGTGAGCTTTAATCATGTTTAAATTATTTTATCACTCTGACTTTTTCAATAACTAACCTCTATCAATTTATTCCGATTTTGGATCATAATTGTTCTTGACCATATTTACGCTTCTGAGCTTACTTAAATTGTGCCTTGTTAAAATTTGTTAATGTTTCAGTCTTCAATCAAAACTAATAGCTTCTCGTTTGATCTAACGTGATATTTATCATTGAAATTTAATTATATATATAAAATTAAAAATACATATATATATATATATATATGTATATGTATATATGGATGCATCTAAAGTAGAAAACTATTTGTCAAGTGAGTTAGATAGCTGCTAAATTTCACTCTCATGTACATTATCATCACTGAAGTTAAGATCTACTTCAAATTTTGTAGATCTTAATTTGTATTTTAATCATAATTTTTCTAATAAAAAATATCAGGTCTAAAATTACTATATTTTTTGGTGCTTACATAACCAATTGCAACATGGGCTAATTAGGACATTAGTTAACTTACTGAAGTCATGAAATATGTACCGTTTTTAAATTTTTTTTTGCCTTAAACGCTCTGTATTAACCCTATTTTAATAGAAATTTCCTCTCTCACCACTCCTCTTCACAATCGTCCTAGATAATATACAAGAAAAAACCTGCTAAACAAAAAGGAAATAACTTGGAGTCTCACTAAACAACTTGAAGACCTCGACTATGCAGATGATATCTGTCTTCTCTCGCACAAATTCAGCGACATGCAGAGCAAATTAGAATACCTACAACAACTTGCCAAACATGTTGAACTAGAAATCAACCTGAAAAAAAACAAAGCTATGAGAATAAACAACACAACCACGGAACACCTAAGGTTGAAAGAAGAACAAATAGAATTTGTGAATAATTTCTGCTACTTGGGAAGTATAATAGCAACTAGTGGTGGGGCACAAAAAGATGTAGAAAATAGATTAAAGAAAGCAAGAGCAGCATTTGGAAGATTGCAACCGATATGGAGGAACAGCCAAATATCCAGAGCAACTAAACTTAGAATATTCCGGCCTTGTTTAAACTAGACGGTTAGAAGTTACAAATCTTCATTGATAAATGTCTAAGGATAATATGCCGAATATTCTGGCCAAACACAATAAGCAACAACGACCTCTGGATACTAACTGGCGAAGAACTCATAGCGAAACAAATTAGAAGAAGGAAATGGAGATGGATAGGTCACACACTCAGAAAGCCATCAAATAACATCACGCGAATGAGCTTAGAACTTAACCCACAAGGAACAAGAAGACCCGGTCGCCCAAAAAACACTTGGCATGGGACAACAAAAGAAGAGCTTGAAAAAACAAACATAACGTGTGAACAAGCTAGAATTCGAGTACGATGGAAATGTCAAGTGGAAGCTCTATGCTCCCAAAAGGAGTAAGGAAAAAAAAAATAAAATAGAAATTTCGAGGTCTTGCATTTAATCCTCTAAACTCTAAAGTTTTCATAGATCAACAAAATAAAATGCAATTTTTTTTTCGTCTATACCTCTTTACCTTTTACCTCTTTACCTCTTTAAATAAGTAGGGTTAATATTTTTAGGGCCTTAATTTAATTAAGTCAAGTTTTCATAATTTCAGTAATTAAAGTAAATAAGTAGCTCAATAAATTTTAATTAAGGCTAAAGGTAATTTGTAGCCTGTCTACAATGCCAATGTCTATCTGTTGTCTTTCTTAAATGGCAATGGCTACTTGTAGCCTGTCTACAACGGCAATGACTATTTGTAGCCCCTTTTTGCAAAAAATGGCTATTTGTAGCCCTTCATGTCATCATTTTGTTTCATAATTATCTAAATGGGATCTTTAGAAATCTATAATTATCAAAATGGGACCTTTACAGAGTTTCATCATTTCATTTAAGGTATGTCACAGCATAAATTAAAAAAGATTTATACCTAAAATAAAATACAACCAAATAATCTTATATGAATAACTTTTGTTTGTCTCTACAGTAAAGAAAAGGCTTGAAACGTTCAAAGCTCCTAGCTGTCAAAATATCAAAAAAAATGAGAAAACATGAATTTTCAAAGTCAGCAATCGAATAAGCTCTAAAACTAAAATGAAATTATTTTGTAAAAATTTTAACAGATTTTTCCCCATTTTCTTATCATTAATGACGTCATTATTTAAAAAAAAAAAAAAAAAAAAACAATTAAAAAGAAAAATTTTCGAATTTTTCTAAATTGAAAAATGTCAAGAAAATTAATTAGTCTGATGTTATGTTTTTATTTTTTTTTTTTGGATACTAAATTTTTTCATTTATGTTTTTTAAACAAAAATCAAAAACAAAATAAACAAAAAAAATATTTTTCCTATTTTAAGTTTGGTTATTTTAAATTGCCATACGTTATTGGAAAAATGAAAATTTTTCATATTTGTAAATATTTAGAAGTAAATGAAAATTGATTTTTTAGTCTTGTACATACAACCAAATTTTTTCACTATATACCTACCTATATAGAACAGATGTAGATGTGGAGAGAATAATGGTAGAGAAAACAAAAATTCATAATTTATACAGTCACGATCATGGAAACTATAATAATATAATCCAGCCACTGCTATTCAGAATTTCAATAGAAAATTTTAAATTATTAAAAAAAATAGATGTTCAATGTTTTTTCAACTCAAATGTAGCGATTTTTGTTTTTGTTTTTTTTTTTTTTTGCTTTGTTATGGGCTGGAAAATTGTTTACAAACCCAATGTATTAAAACAAAAAAAAAAAAAAATTAAATCTATTTTTAAAAGAAATTAGAAAGTAAAAATCAGATTTATTTTAGTAAAAAAAAAATAATTAATATTAAAAATAAAATTAAACGTCCTTGAAATTACAGGAATCACAACCTACATGATAATTTTTAAATTGAATATAAATGAAAAAAAAAAATAAAGAAATAAAAAATTTAACTTGCACATTTTCACGTGCTTTTAAATTAAATCAGCTGAACTTATTACGATATACAATGGTTGATTCAATTTGGATTTTATCATTTTCAATAAGTTAAAGTGTTTGTATTTAATTCGAATGGTTTATTTTTACCATACTATCTTTCTTCATCGTATTTTACACATGTCTACTCAATTTACATTTGTTCACAACAAATATTCAACACGTCATTGTTTTTTTCGTCACAGGTCGTTAATATTTTTTTTTGTTTTGCAATGATTTTTATTTTTAGAATTATTAATTTGTGGTACTTTGGTACTAGTATGTGTATGGAATATAAACTGTAAATATTTATATGTGCTCGCTCAATCCTAAAATATTTTTTTTTATGAAACACAAAGTGACACAGACAATTATGTTACTAAGACAGAAAGTACAAGTAGCATCGTATGTATTGTACTATGATGCTATTATCATTCCTATCAAAATTGTTCGGGAAATTCAATCTTAAACAACTCTAGCATTTTTCCAATACACCTGTTGTCTAATTTGGATTCAACACAAAAAATTTACAATATACTACAGGCGAATTATTTAATTGTTTTATTTTAAGTATATATACTAGGTTCATTTTCACTATTTATATATAAAAAAAATGGACTATATGCCAGGTGCATCGTCACATTTTTCACTCGGGAAAAATTATATTGTACAACTGATGTATGTATTTCTTTAAGCTTCATAAGTATTCTATATTGATTCTATATTGATTATTATGATATAGAACTGATAAATAAAACATTTAGGTACCTATTATGTATTTCGATCGATTTTCATCGAATCGTTCATCGTTAGAGTTATTCGATTGTAATCGTTAGTGGCATTATGTATTTCGATGAAAATATGATCGAAAGTGTTTTAAAATGCTGCTATTGTAAAATTCAAATTAACAATGAAAATGATATACTTATGTTTGATTCTTTAAATGTCAAATTCAAATTATTATACCAAAAAAAAACCAAACAATAGTGTTATAACTATTTGAAATTTTTAAGTTGAAGTTAAAAGTGTTTAAATAAAATAAAAATTACTAAATTAAGAGTTTCTAAAAATAAAGTGATTTTAGCAGAGTTAAATTTTTCAGTTTCTGATAGTGCTGAAGAACGCTATCAAATTGCAGAGTAAAAAACAAGCCAACATATAGTCGAGATTATTCCAATCCACTGGATTTTGAAGATTATACGTATATAGTTATGCCTGAAATTGATGAGTTATTATCTACAAAACTTAATTTTATTAACAGTTTTGATCAAAATTTTCTATGTTAAACAATTTATTAGAAAAATTAGGGTAAAAATTAAGATAGCCAATAAATAACAAGTCGATTTCAAATATGATTAAATCGGCCAGCAAATTAGGATTTTGTGCGATTTGTATCAAGGAAAAGATTTGCAGCGTAGGAAATGATTTTCATATCGGACAAGCAGAGCTATTATTTTCTGTTGTGCTTAAGGAAGTTTCATATGAAATTTGCAGTTTATAATTATGTCCCAAATGGATCAAATTCCATTACGCACTAGAAGAAAATAGTCAGACAAACATTATTTTTATGATTAAAGTAGAATTACTGAAATAATTTATTTCCACTAACTTTCATATTGCAGTTTATTTGTAACTGGCCTTTCATTCCTATTAAAATTTATTTCAATACAAAATAATTATGAAGAATAAAGTAAAATACCTACTAACATTTCAACTTTTAAATTTATTTTTATTCCAAAAAATATCGCAAATATAAAACAAACAGCAGGTGTCCAAGCACCACTCTTTTATTTCCTTTCAATTCAAAATTGAAATAATTTGTACAAAATCTCTCTTCCGATGTCTCTTTCGTGATAAAATTTTACATCGATAAATTTTCGTCAATTTCTGAACGATATCGAAATACATAATGGCAATTTTACATTTTGACATTTCGTTCGATCAAATCGTAATCGTTATTGAAATACATATTAGGCACCTTAATACCTTTATTGGCTAATAGTCGAGTTATAATAATGTCAAATATATCAAAATAGTACATATTATATATATCTTAGCTTAGCGTGACCTTGGCATGACCTTGGATGTAAAACTAAAATGGAAAGATCATGTTAAAATTAAAAAGTTAGAACTAAAATGTATTATAGAGGAAAATTGTATATTATTGATGAATTGAGAGGCCTCTTGACATATAACAAACCTTTGAAGTATAATCAAATAATAACCCTAGTATGGACATACCGTATTCAAATATGTGCATATGCTAAGCACACCAAAATAAAAAAACTTCAGAATTAAACAGAATATACCGGGTGTTCCAGAGCATGCGTATCAGCTTTTTAAGAAGGGAAAGAGCCGTTATTTTAGATTTTAATAAAAAATTATTCACTAAATCGAGGGTGCTCTATCGATTGGTGATATTTTCAACTTCCTGAAAGGACCGGAAAAGGATTTTTTAAGTCCCAAAAATTGCCGAAATTGGCCGAAATCGAGATTTTCAAATGGGAAGGGGTACTTTTTTATTCTAAATTTGGATTCTACGACAAAAAATAAGAAACTTATGTTAAATGAGTCTTTTTTGTTTTCTTAGTATTTTTCTTTAAAATTAATAAAAATAAAACAAAAATCCACCATATTTTCCTTTAGTAAACCCAAATTAAAAATGATCATTTTTATAAATAAATTTGTTTTTCATATTAGCATATTTTTTATTTCAGTTTTGGGTAACCTACAAGGCATCACAAAAACTTTCTATACAAAATCTGGCATACACAATATTTTTGCTACAACATTTTTTATAAATTTTTCAGCTATAAAGATGGTTCTGTACTTAAAATGTAATATTTTGAACAATATTACCTTGATCTCAGTATTGTCATTCAAAATAAGAAATTCGAAGTAATTAAAATATTATATCAAAATTTTTTTCAGTAGCATACCTATTCAGTGTTTCTGCGACAGTGTAAATTCAATGATGATAATGCTCAAAAGCCCTTATTTGGTCAATGCGACTTCATATTTTAGTGGAAAAAAACTAATTTAGTTTATAGCTTTCTCAGGAGCAAAAATCTATATCGTTTTTCCAAATCAATTTGAAAACAAACAACTACAGGGCTAAACGCAATAGGTATAGCACTTTGGCTTTCAACTGAAAGATCTTAGGTTTGATTCGCGATAAAGACAAAAAAGTTTTATGTGTTTTTCGATTTTATCCAATACCAGCCCATTGGGATAAAACAACTGACAAAAGTTTTAATTTAATTTAATTTAAAATTTATTGCACGGCCGGAATTAATCCGAACCGCCAATATTAATGATAAAAATAATTGAAAGTATAATTTGGTAACAACGTACATTAAATGGAACTATACTATTTAAGAAGGCTTAGTTTCTGATAATATCAGTAATTTTCTACATTCAATTAGGTAGTATGCCATAAAAGTGTTAAATTAATAAATAAATTCATACTCGCAAAATATTAGAAGGATGTAGTTAAAATTGCACTACCTAACTTAATGTACGAGAATATATTTCTATCGAAGTTACTGTCTGTCAAAACGTAAAAAAAAAAATAGCTAAACTAAAGCCGGAAAATTATAAAAAAATTTGAAAAAATGAAAATAATTCAAGCTTATTTTCAAATTTATGAAAACCCTGACGAAATTTATAAGAACCCTGACGGCTTTTCCTAACGACAAAAAAAATTATTACTAATTTCTTCAAACCCCCATTCCAATTTATTGAAACTCTGATTTTCCTAGCAATAAGATTTTAACAAAATATAATAAAATTACATTTTTTATTGAGAACTACTGGGCCCAAGCTCAATTTATTGAAAATCTGTTTTTACCAACGGTATTAACATAACTTGTAACAATCTAACACTTACAAAATGAAAAAAATTCAGATTTATGGTGGTATTTACGCAAAACCATTGTTTTGCAATTAATTTATCAATTTTTAATGATGTTGCTTTGCTGCTTCTTTGTGTTTGCTTTCAGCCCCGTATCACTTGTTCTCGGGTGAATTAAATAGTTTATGGATTTTGTAGAAAACTGGAAGGCAAGCTACAACGGAAATTAAATAATATTTCCATATTCAGTGGTTGTTCAAGTAATATGTAATAGAGTGTAATTATGCAATTTTGGATGAAACAGTGTAATTGAATTTCATTGGACGACAAACTGGATCATCAAACATTTTGATATATTTTTTTATTTACTTCTCACAAGAAAAAAATGTCCGCTACTAAAAATAATCTCTAGATTGTAATCAACGTAAAATGATATTGAACAGATACGAATACACGTACATCTCAAACATAAATATACCTGAGTAGCACACAGAGTAACGCACGGAGAATCAACATCCAATTTTTATCCAATCTTAGCAGGTGTTCCTCAAGACTCTTAGGACCTATCTTATACTTTCTATAAATTTAAATATACTCCTAAATTTCTTTCTTTTAAAGTCAGTGTTCCAAATAACAAATTAAGAATCATAAGAAATTTAAAATTTTGGAGTAAAGGAACTATTATCTATAATTTTAATGACACCCTTTCTTCTAATAATAACCTTTCTTATATTACAAATACTAAAAATAAATATACGAATAATAATAATAATAATATCAAAAATAACTTTAAGCATAGAAATAGTAATAACACTAATTCAATGAACGTTAAAGGTAATAGCTCCAATCAAAATAAGAACAATAATAATAACATTCATCATAATAATCATAATAATAATAGTTCTAATAAATATTCTAATTTCATAAAAGGGGATACCCTCAATCCTCAACTTTATAAAATCAAATCGACTTCAGCAACACTTTCAAATAATATTAATTCTCTTCCTAATTTTGTTAATCCTTTATCCCCTCCGATAGTGCGTTTAACTCAAAAAGCAGTGGAAACTAATGATAGCATATATATACTCTCTCGCTTAAGAGACCATAGAATATATCAAAATATTAGAATTTTTTAGCGTACTTACATGATCAAGGTAATGATACAGTTTTTGAGGGAAAAACAAAAACTAATATTAAAATCTTAATTCAACAAGATGGTCTTCCGTCAAACTACACGGAATTATTTAATATTTTTGTGCGATTTCATGAATCACTAGGAGTAAATAAGGATGATACACTCAAAGATTTAAAAGCATACAGAACTCATGTCGAAAATTTGAGAATGGAACGATTACAAAGGGCAAGAGATGCTAACTACAGGTTTTTTCGTCCCTGTGAATAGATCCTCTGTGAACATAGTACAATTAACTAATTCTTCCAATAATTAATTACTCTTGCCATAATTTGACATGTTAGGGGCTTACGTAGTAAGACCTCCTCAGTTTTCATTAATTCCAAAATTTTGGACTATGATATATTTGCTTTAACAGAAACATGGCTTAAAAATTCGATAAATTCCTTAGAGTTGTTTGATTCTTCTTTTTTAGTTTTTGGAAAAGATAGATATCAAGAATCAGTCAATTCGAATAATAATGCCTTCATTGTACCAAAAGGTGGTGGTGTTCTTATTGCAATAAAAAACTCTTTCCAAGTTGAAGAATTCATACTTCCTGAATTCGTTTACCTTGAAATTGAAATTATTGTTATTAAGATAAAACTTGATAATAAAGCACTTTTTGTTGTTTGTTGCTATATTCCCCCTAGTTCTCATTTTGATACTTATTCAAAATTGTCAATAGCAATTAATTCTATTATATCTAAAATGAATTCATTTGATGAAATATTTATATTAGGTGACTTTAATCTCCCAAATGTAAGTTGGGATTTTAATGAAGAAGAAGGATATTTAATACCGAGTCAAATTACTTCGGCTTCTGAAATGGAAACTATTGATGGTTTTAATTCTTTTAATATCCAACAAGTCTCACAAATTAAAAATTCTTGTAACAGACAATTGGACTTAGATTTTACATCTGATTGGTCTAATTTGTATTTCAATAATATTCTTATGCCTCTTTCAATTATTGATCATTATCATCCCCCATTCTGCTTCTCCTATTGTTTTAATAGTCCTCTTATATCTAGTTCTGAAATCTCTTATAAATATAATTTTATAAAAGCTAATTACCTTTCACTCAATAACTATTTTTTGTCTTTTAATTTTGAAACAATACTATCTCAAGTCATCTCGATCTTGCAATTAACAATTTCTATGAGATCTTATTAGCTGGATTTAATTTATTTGTTCCTTTAATTCGTGAGAGGAATATAAAATCAAGTCCCACTTGGATTAACCAGGAATTAAAAAAACTGAAGAATAAAAGAAACAGGTCATGGATTTTATATATGAAAAATAGGAGCGATTCAAATTATAATAATTTTGTTAGTCTTTTTAATTCATATAAAAGTCTTCTGAATTTTAACTACAGAAATTATTTATCCGGTATATCTACCCAGATAAAGCGTGATCCCAAAATATTTTGGAAATTTGTAAATTCCAAACGCAAATCAGATCAGTTTCCGGCGTCAATGTCTTATAATAATAATTCATCCAATGATGCGACAGTCATTGCAGATTTCTTTAAAACCTTTTTTTCAAGTTGTTTTGAAGACAACACTTGTGAGCCGGACAGCTATGATTCTTTAATGGCTGTTAATTCTCATATTATTGAGTTACCTGAAGCTGACTTTTCAAGCTTAAAAATTAAATCCTACTTAGATCGATTAAATAACGATTCTTTTCCCGGGCCAGATAATGTGCCTGAAATCGTGTTAAAAAATTGTTATGAATCACTTGCTCTGCCATTGTCAATTCTTTTCACTCGTTCTTTTGAATCTGGCATATTCCCAAACTACTGGAAAAAGTCGTTTATCAGACCAGTGCACAAAAAAGAGTCCAGAAACATGATTACTAACTACAGGCCTATTGCTAAATTATCTTGTATCCCAAAAGTTTTTGAAAAGATAGTTTATGATTCTATATATGAAACCTGTTCAAACTTTTTATCTTCTTGCCAACATGGTTTTATGAAAAATAGGTCAACTGTTACTAACTTAGTAGAATGTTGCTCTTCTTTTTGCAACACAATGGAAGCTGGTTTTCAAACTGATGTAATATACACTGATATGAGTAAAGCGTTTGATATTCTACCACACAATGTTATTACTAAGAAGCTTGCTAACCTTAATTTTCCACCAACATTCATAAATTGGATTCAATCGTACCTAGTTGACCGAACATATAATGTACTTTTTAGATCTATTATTTCTGATCCATACAATGCTAATTCTGGAGTTCCGCAGGGCAGTCACTTAGGACCACTACTGTTCATTTTATCTATTAATGATGTAACAACAATTTTGAGAAATAGCAGCGTATCCATATATGCTGATGATGTCAAAATCTTTAAGGCAATTAAGTCACCTAATGAAGTTACTTTACTTCAAGAAGATCTTAATTTGTTCTTAAACTGGTGTGACGTCAATGGATTAAAATTGAACGTGGAGAAATGTGCTCAAATCAGTTACACTCGTCGGACTTCTCCGATAATTTCGAATTATACCCTTGATAACAAGATTATCAAGAGAGTTAGTTGTTTTAATGATCTCGGGGTCATGTTCGATGATAAATTATCATTTAAACAACATTTCAACATTATCGTCAATAAAGCAAATTCAATACTAGGCTTTGTTAAAAGATGGTCAAAAGAATTTAATGACCCTTATGTAATTAAATCTCTATTCACTTCTTTAGTTCGCTCAAATCTAGAATATGCTAGCCCAGTATGGTCACCTAACTACGTCGACCATATCAATAGGATTGAAGCTATTCAAAAGAAGTTCCTTAGATTCGCTTTAAGAAACCTTCCTTGGTCTGATCCTATACGTTTACCACCTTACAGAGACAGACTAAAACTTTTACACTTAAACACTCTTGAATCCAGAAGAATAGTTGCTGACGTCGTATTTATTTTAATGATTAATTCTGGAAAAATTGATTCACTAATTATCAAAGATAAGATCAATCATCATCGTAATATTAGTACACGTTTTCGTTCTGAAAATATATTCAATGTTGTTCATCATCGTACAAATTATGGTAAGTTCGAACCCATTAACAGAATGTTTCTCTTAGTTAACAGGTACAGAGACAACATTAATCTTTCTATGAATAAGGAACAACTTAAAATTAACTTATTTTCTTTGTTACCATAACCTCTTATTTTCGTCATAAATAAGTAAAAGTTATTGAATATATATTTAAAAATTATGATAGTCTAATTTCTTTTTTCTTTTTTTATATTTAAATTAAAAATTATGTTTGTTGTTTTAATATTAATTTTTATTCTAATTTTAAGAAATATTTTTGTAATATGCTTGTGTTAAGTATAATAAATGAAAATAAAATAAAAATATACTGCCGATATTCCAACAATACCAAATATTTGAAGATGAAACGGCTCTAATGGCCACAAACTAATTAGAACGTTAAGCAGCTGAGCAACTCCACACAGGGCTAGATAAAACCAGTAAATGGACACAAAATTGAAAAATAAAACTGAACGGGGTAAAATCGGTTCATATATCACCTACGCACTAAGGTGGAAATCACCTCAAATTTGCATGTATATAAACAACATACAAGTTCCAAAAGCCGAAACAGTAAAATACATTGAATTACAGGGTTTAAAAAACTTCGTAGTTATTTCAAGCTTTTACTATTTTTTTACTATTGCTTTCTAACATCAATTCAGCAAAGGCATAGCAAAAGCATTTTTTTTGTAGTTGTTTTGCTTCCGCTTTGCTGCGCATTTTTATTTCAAAAAGTAATATGCAAAAAAAGCTTTTTCATTATTTTTTTTAAATAGCTACAGCAAAATGAGTTGAATACAGCTAAACAGCATTTGCTGTTGCTTTGAATTACTATTCAGCATTTACAGCACTTTATAATACACTTTTGTTTTACTTAGAGTTACTGTGATTTTTTGTTCCTTGTGACGGCTTATGTTTGTTTGAAAACTTTTGTTGTTTAAAATTTAAAAAATGGATTTACAAAAAAATGGTAAGTATTTTATTTTAAATTTATAAGTGGACTTGAAAAAAGTTAAGAAATCTTCGAGGTGGTGACTGGTGGAAAGAGCCAAGTTCAAGAAATTGAGCAGCCTCTAGCAAAAATAGGTCAGGGTCCCACCTCACAAAGCCCTCGAAATTTTTTTTTTTTTTTTTTTCAACTTGTCTTTAGTAAAATCGCTCCTAGGCACGATGCAAACAAGCGGTCCCAAGAGTCGGGACCGAAGACCTCAAAATTTTTTTTTTTTTTTTTAATTTTTTTTGTCATCAGTACAATGACCCTTAAATGTGATGAAGACAATAGGTCCGAGGTCCCAGGAATTGGGGCCGAAAATCTATTTCACCAGTTTAAATTTTATTTTTCTGAGAAAAGTTTATTAATAATTATTATAAATAATTTTTAAAAAAATTTCAGATTGGTCCGACAGTCCGGAAGTCGGAACCAAAGAACCTTGAACACAAAAAAAAAAAAACTTTTTTTTTTATACTTATCTTGATACGTAATGAACATTATTGACATTTTGGTTTTTGGACAATTTTTTTGTTCAAGGTCTACGGTCCCGACTTCTGAACCGCGGAACAATCTGAAATTTTTTTAGAAATTATTTATAATAATTATTAATAACCTTTTCCCAGAAATATAAAATTTAAACTGGTGAAATAGAGTTTCGGCCCCAATTCCTAGGACCTCGGACCTATTGTCTTCAACACATTTAAGGGTCATTGTACTAATGACAAAAAAAAATTAAAAATAAAAAAAAAATTTTTTGAGGTCTTCGGTCCCGACTCTTGGGACCGCTTGTTTGCATCGTGCCTAGGAGCGATTTTACTGAAGACAAGTTAAAAAAAAAATAAAAAAAATTTTCGAGGGCTTTGTGAGGTGGGACCCTGACCTATTTTTGCTAGAGGCTGCTCAATTTCTTGAACTTGGCTCTTTCCACCAGTCACCACCTAGAAGATGTAGTTCATATGACAAGGTCCCGTTGAATACATACACATTGGCTCTACTCTATTCAATATTAATTTGCATATTGAACAAACCTTTTGGACATATTTTTTTTTCTTTTACTTCACTTTTTTCTTCGAAATAAAATTTCTTTCTAAATGCACAGCAATGTCTTCACAGCAAAATCAGCACAGCAAATAGCTTTTTTTTTACTTTGACTTAAAATATTAAAAAGCATTCAGCAAAATTCTACTATTACCACTATTACTATTATGTTTTGAAAAGCAAAAGCACATGCGTAGTATTTGTATGTGTAAAAAGCATAAAACTATTACTTTACTTCAGTTAAGTTGTAACAGTTTTATTTCAGTAATAGTTTTTTTTTTTTAATTTGAAATGTTGTGACAGTCAGCAACAGCAATAATTTAAGTGCTTTTACTATTTCTGCTGTAGTTTTTTAAACCCTGTTGAATTACACCTTGATTCGCTCCTCAACTAGAAGCATCATGTCAGACAAAAAGCAATACAAATAAAGCAAAAGACAAGGGATATATATTGATTAATAGGAAGACAGTCCAAACTAAGCCTGTACGCCAAGCTTCAAATATATAATAGTATAATTAAGCCCATTTGGACTTATGGCAGCCAGCTTTGGGTTTGCACTAAGAAATCTAACTTATTAATTATACTGTGCTGACAAAATAAATTCCTTAGAACTATTCCTTAGAACTACTACAAACGCATACTGATATGATTCAAATGATGATATCCACAAAAATCTCAAGATAAAAACAATCGATGAAGTCATTAGGAACCATGCTCTGAAGCACGAACACAGAATGTTTCAACACATCAATTCAAAGGCGATTGAGATATTAAATAGAACAGAAGATATAAGAAGGTTGAAAAGGCTTAAACCTCACGATTTAGTGGGATAAAATAAACACATAACACAAAACAGGAGAGCAGAAATATTGATTCCTGTAAAACCACACGGGTTTTGTTTTTAAGTACTGTTTAAATGAATAAAATTTATTGTAATATGTAATAAGATTGTACTATAATAACCTAAAGGTTGTCAAAAAAAAAAATAAATAAATAAATAAATATACCTACGATAACTGTATACCTGGTAGAATATACTTCGGTAGGATCAGAGATTATATAATACTATGATAGGACCTACCTGTTGGGATATACTTGACATGCATCATAAAATAAAAAAAACTCAAAGCTGTAATGTGCGAGATTGAAACAAAATAAATGAGAGATTTTATGTTAGTTGGATTTTTTTTATATTTTGGGGTTGCGAGATTTTGAAATTCAAGATATTGTGACACATCCAACAAGAAAATAAATTTTAAAATTTTATACTGAATCACATCTCAATTGTGCAAATACTATTTTTATTCTAATACAAACCCCTATCATGAAGAGTTTTGAATTTTATTTTGTCAATGCAAAAGCGTGAATACATTTTTATCATTTTCCGCTTTAGTTAAATTTTCTTTAAGATTAACAAAACTTCTCTTTTCCATTCTTTTCCATTTGAAATATTTACATAAAGATAGCATTTCATAGTTTTCTTGTTTTTATTTTAGGTTATTTTTTAATTTTTTTTTCTAAAATAAAAAATGAAAAGTTGGTGAAAATTTCATACCACGATAAGAACCTCAAAGCAAACTTTGTGTAGATTTTGAAATAAAGAAAAAAATGTATTTTGATTTTTGAAATATTCATGAACTGATGTTAAAACATTTCCTTTGAGAATTACAAGTATATCACATTGACGTTGCTTCAATCTGAATTCAAAGAAAAAGTTTAATTTCTCTCTGACACTCTGATACGCAAAGGATTTGGCCATTTAAAACATTTAGAAAAAATTTACAAAATATGCCAAAGACTTCAAATTGAAGAGAAAATAAATATCAAGATTGAATCCTGTTAAAATTTCAAAAATGATTCTTTGAAATAAATTTTAAAGATTACAATTTTTTCTTCTCAATGTTTGCAATCTCAAAGACTTAGGTAGATGATGAATATTTATTTAAGTATCTTGTATACAAGACGAATCACTTGCACTTCAATATAATAATAAAAAAACTAAAGGTTGATTTTACAAAATTTAATCAAAATATTTTTATTCATTTTATTTTTATACAACCAGAAAACAATTAGCACATATACTAGAAGCCTAGAGTCTGTACTAAGAATGTGCTAAGAATATTTTATTCAAAATTATTGATTTTTAACTCTGTTAGCATTTAAATAGTATCTGATACATAAAATATCCTTCCATGTCACTTATATAAATTATTGGACTCATATATAATCAACAGAAAATTGGGAGTAGTATACGAAGAAGTACAATTCAATTTTTATCCAATTTTATCCAGGACCAACTATTATATTGCTGATATTTTTTTTCTGTTTTTTAAAGTTAAGCTTAGCATTAGATGTCAAACGATACTTTTATACACGAATGTACAGTTTAGACTAATTGAGACTTGTAGAAAAAAAAATGTCCCTTTGATCTTCAGTTGGGAAGGTTTGAATAAATTTGTTAATATTATATTCTTGCACTTTTGCGAATTGTACGTAATAATATTTTCGTATTGTGGAAACAGGTTTGTTGGAGGGCTAATCCCTAAGTCCCCAAAAAACAAAATCCATAATGGCTTTTGCCACAAAAAAATTATTCCACAAAAAACGATCCTTGTTATTGCTTTTACGCATTGCACTTTATTATATGCGGCATTTTATTCGAAATTCTGAGTTAGGAGATATTTTAGAGTTGGATTCAAAATCAAAGTTATATACGCCTTTGACAGAATATTTATATAAATTATTTTTATGCATAGCCCCAGTTGGATACAGCGAAAATATCATCTCCCTTTTCCAGGATAAATTTGCCACAATTTTATGGATTTTTAGTTTATGGATGGATTTTTGAACAAACGAATTCCAAACGAAATTTGACCTAAGTAGAAATGGGTAATGTTTAAGTAGTTCCATTAGGATTTTTATTTCGTCCGATTGCCTAAATCTACAAGATATCTATAAAATAGGGAAAGTACTTCAACAATACGACCATTTTCAAGTAGTTGGAGGATGTCACATTATGGTTATCGATGAGATGAATAGCATGCTTTTGAATTTTGTCTAGAAAATTTAGTGCGGTTCGTGACGTACCGGCCCATGTAAATATACCAATAAACACCGCAGATCGACATGACAGTAATTGCAAGCGAAATGTCTCTATTATTAAACCAATATCACAATAAGCTCATTTGTGGCTGCGGTGATATAGGGGACAAATCCTTTCTCGGAAAGCTTAAATCTAAACTAATCTATTATTAATCCAAAAGTCAAACACCAGAGAAATTCCAATAGTGGCTAGAATGTAAAACGACACAAAATTAGAAAATGTACACGATGAAAAATTTGTTCACATTATGTACCTACTCTTTCGGCAGGAAATAAAATATTGTGCATATTAGGTAGATAGGTATGTGGGTCCCAAAAGCCGGTAAACCTAGAGCAAACGGTCTACTGTGGTATACCACAAAATTTCATTTCTTGAGTGGATCTTATTAAACCAACAAGAGAGTTTAACAAAGCGTTAAGGCATTTTCTTTACATGCAAAATCACCTAGACTAGAGACTAGAGTCTTAGGTGGATTTTTCTTTTGTTAACACATGCCTAGCGCGTCCGTAAAGATATTTTTTTTTTATATTATAGCCAAAACTTAGATTATGAACCTATAAGTACTTGGGTACGATTTGAAAAAGGAAAGCATAGTTAAAGGAAAGGAAAGAAAAAGGAAGAAGAAAAGTTTTGTGGGAAAGAGCGAACAATGTTGTTAATATTCGTCTTAAACCTCTGCTGTAAGTCATAAATAAAAAATCCTTCTCTCATTGGGAATGCTTCAATTGGGAAGCGATTCTACAATCGTGATGTTCTTACTATAAAAGAATTTCTATAACCGGATTTAAACCATTTCGGAATTTTCACTGTGAAATGGTGGGCACTTGAGTTAGAGTTATTTCGTCCTTTTCTTTATTTCTGTAGGCTTTGCATAAACCATTTTAGTGGAGCCAAATTTTACATATAGCTTTCAATTAAAATGTAGTGTTCAATTTCAAGTTTATCTATCAGTGTTTTTTCAATTGACTCCCACTTACTTACTAACGTTCAGCTTACTCACCAATGTCCTACATTTTTGTCGGGCGGATTTTCTCCAATTGAAAATATTAAATTATTTCATATCGAACCATACTTCGGCTCTCCAACGAAAGTTTGATCTGCCTCGACTTGTTTTGTCTCTTGGGGTCCGGATTCAAAAATTTTCTTGGCTTGATCATTTTCGTTCATCCGTTTTATATACTTGTAATAACAGATTTTTAAATATTCATAAAAATTATTTAAAAAAAAATGTTTGAGGGTAGTTGTTGTATTTATGATTTCATACTAATATTATTTTGCCAACTATACGTTTTTTGTATAATTGAGTACGACAATTTTCCAAATAGCTCAGCTACTGCAGGTCAATTCAAATCATTTGTATTATAGCTTGCAGAATATTATTTCCAACGAAATCCCTTTGCACTGCTCAAACCATATATCAATTACTCAAATCTCATATTATCATTTACAAGTCATATATAATAACACCTTAACGGTATTAATTTCTAAATTTTAACTGCCTGTTGTTATGATGAAAAGCAGAATTAAAAAAAAAACAAATAAAACTAAACTTTCAATAATATTTGACAGTTTTCTAACAATATTCATAAGTGGAAATTTTACATTTATTTTTATTTTTTTGTTATTTTAATTCTTGTTTGTTTTTAAATAATTGGAAAATCCCCTGGGAAATTTAAAAATAGAATTTAATTTCCATTCAAGAAGAAGAAAAATAATAAATCCGTATATTGTTAATTATAACCTCATAGTTTAAAACAAAAAAAAAAGTTCGGTATTTCGCTTTGAAATTGATGACGTCCACACCGCAGCAGTCTTTATGCTACTAATAAGTAAACATGAACTATGGTTGTCTCACTACGTGAAACTGCCAATTGTTACGTTGTTTTTGGATTTATTTGGGAATACAAGAATAAAATATGAACAAATTGAACTGGGAAATATATCAAAATAATGTTTGAGAGTACGGTGAGGTGTTATTGAAACAGGAAGAGATTTATAGGTGATTTTTTGGTTTATGTGTGGTTATTTTTCTTCTCTTTTTTTTTTTTTTTGCTGTAACAGATTGAAAGGTGTACAGATTTTCTTAATTAGAAAATTTTTGTAAAATGCCAAAATATTTTGAAAATTTTTGAATTTTTGATTTTAGTTTATGTTTATGTTGTATTTTATTTGAAATTTTTGTTTATTAGATTTATATTTGGAATTACTTGCAAAATATTTAGATTTATTTTTACGAAAAAAATTTTCATGCATAGCATAAGGTGAAAATTAAAATTAGGAAATTTTGAAAAATGTGTATTTGAAAAAAAAAAATGTTTTTATAAAAAATGACTTAGACCACAGTATGGTTTTTTTTTTGTTTTTAGTTTTCTTTTTTTGTAAAATTATAATTTATTTAAATGAAATGTTAAAGTTAAAGACGGAAACGATAATAGGAATTTCTATTAAAAAACAAAAATTTAAAAATGATTTCCAAGAAATTTGGGAATTTTTAATTTAGGCTAATTATTTTTCGTGCATTTTTTTCTTTATAGGCTAATTATTTTTCATGAACTAATTCTGATCTTCTTCTTCTTTTTAACATTCCAGTTGTTGATCAAGCAGTATTTCTAGGCAATAGTTCGATATAGGTTAATTTAGCTTAGTTTAATAGGAAATGACAGTCATAGTAACCTGCCACTAGCACAACACTAGTGAGATCCAGCGTATTATCTGTTAGAAATATACTCACATACAGTCAAGCCGCAATTAAAGCACTGGAATCGATAACCATCAACTCAAAAGTCGTGTTGACCTATTGCAGTTTTCTGGACGAACTAGCGGATCGGTTCAACATATCGATATGATGGGTGCCAGGACAGGTAACTTAATTGTAGTTCAACTTGCTAAAGAGGGTATTATGTTAGAAATCATTCCGGAAAAAACCAATCTGGGTGCATCTCTATGCAATAAAGCCTTCAAACTTCAGATGGTCAGATAGACCAGACTACAACATCAACAAGTAAATATGGCCTATGTTGAACCTGAAGCGATGAGAACTCTGAAAAGGTGTGGCATTAGTGGTAGGAGTGGATGGTACGAGTCATTACGAGTCATTGTATTATTAATTAACATGCCACAAGACTTGGACTCCTCTCAAATGACTTCTGCAGAACGTGTAGAGAGGACGAGGAAAATGAAACTGTCCAACACCTACTGTGTTCCTGTCCTGGTCTTTATTATAAAAGAAACCTTCTTTTTGGACTCACTGGGTGGTACTTGAAAGTACTAAAATCAAAGATCTCCACCGCTTCGTAAAAACTTCAAATTGGTTCAACGAGAAGAGTCATATGCGAGAAAATTTTCCAAGATATCAAAATGAACGTTATTGGTCTAAGTGTATCAGTGTACTGTCGGCAGTCACTACTGCCTACCTACCTACCATACTACCTACCTACGTGAACCTTTATCTACCTTCCTAGTAGATCCGTAGTTATGACGAATCTGTGGAAAAGGAGCCTTTGAGATCACACCAGGATGTTAAACATATATTCTATCAGTTTTTGTAGACTTACGCAGTCGCAGATGATATGATTTATATCTTCTTCACTGTCAATACTGTCTCGAGCTCGACAATTATTATTATTATCGAGTCCAAGTTGCATTGCTCATTTCCATTTAAGTCTCACATCATATTATGTTCTTTAAGCCTTGGACAAAGGTGTTAATATAATTAACAGTTCGCGTAAGCGCATTAGTCGTTAAGTTATTAAAACCCCACTATAAAATAAAAACCAGTTGAAATAAAGTTGAATTAATCTTGAAATAACAAAACCTTTTTTATTAATTAATAAACGAGAATATTTTTATTGTGATTAGATTGAAAAAGATATATAAAATAAAATATTATGAGCCTAGCCTTAAGTGTGTAATCTTCTTAATTTTATGTTACATTTAAAAATTATAAAATAAATTCAAAGAACATATAATATAGGAATGTGACTGCAAAACTCAGCACACATAGACCAAAGAGGTGCATTGATGATATTAAAATTGTTAAACCAATTCTAAATCGCAAAGCAATACAAGCATTTAATTTATGTACCTCTAAGATCACCCATTGATGCTAGAAAGTAGAATGAATATTTATTTTGTTAAATACAGCGGGACATATGCAGAGCAAATGTAAGATTCTTTAACTTAATTTTTGAAAATATCAGAACATGAAACGTACTTAAACGTATTTATTGACATTATTAATGTGTTACCCAAACCTAATGATAAAGAATTTTTTAACCAAAATTTTAATTAAAAATTTCCTCAAATATAGGCCATTTGATATTCAATTTTAATTTCGCTGTATTGGGGAAATACCGATTGAAATAAATTTTAAAAAATGTATACTAAAAATTATCGCTGCGTACTCTGCTCTGTTTCACTGCGGTATTAAAACCGATATCAAACATTTATGTTATCAAAACATTGTCAAAATTTTTTCACAACACAACACAGTACATCGTAAATTTGACATTTTCAGTGCATTTTTGATGTCACAGATAGTTTTTTTTTTATTTGTACATATTTTTTACCCAATACAAGTCTTTACTACTTAAAAAAACCAATTTAAATTTTTGTTTCATTTCTTCGAATTCAATTTATCGAAATGGGATATTTTGAACTATTATTTCATCAGAATAATTTATCATACTTTTATCGATAGTTTCTAATATCTCATTTTATAATATGCAGCCTTGTGGTTCTATAGAGGTCGATCTAAATCGGTATTTCATATCGTCCCCTCAATGGCAAACTCGCGAATGTGTAAATTTTACAATTTTCAGGAGGACAAAAACAAACTTTAACCTTTCGTGTAAAATCAGGTTTTATACTTTTCGCATTGATTTTTTCGGCATAGGCTTCATTATTAATAGTTGTTTAAAGTGTGAAAAATATGTGGATAAAGCAAAGATTTGCGAAAGAGACGAAAAGCAATTGCAGTTTCGTTAGTTTGCTGTTGTTAGTTTGTCAGAGTTCCTAAAAATTTCGGGTTAAATTCTTTGCATAAAGTAGCGAATCTGCATATAATTTTTGAAAAACTTGAAATTAAAATTTAAAAAATTAGTAAAAAGTATATAAGTATTAGAATGTAATAGAAAATACAAAATAAATTTTATTCCAACACATTTTAAATAAAAATAAATAAAAATAACAATTCAAATTTCTATCTCTAATAACGCATAATAAATATAACATAACAATTAATTTTATTAAGTATATACAAATTAAATAAGTTTATTTATGAAAAGGCTTCAATTTTGAAGCTGTTCATAATCAGATTCTTCAGAAATATCTGGTATTGCAAAAGCATCTCTTACTGAACCAGAGGGCGTCAAATTCTCATAAAATGCCTGATAGGCTCCAGGAATTTGCAATTCATCGCACAGTTTTTCTAAATCCCATTTTTTACCATCAGATATTGAAAATCTTATCGAATAGGCTCGTATTTGTTGTAAGATCAAAGGGTAACCTCTCCTTTGCTTTAAGCTGTATTGTTTAAAAACTTGCTCATAATCAGTTTTTATATGCAATTTATCCGGGGGTGACCTTCGAATACTGAAACCAAACAAAAATTTTGAAAGTGTTGTTTTCATCTTCTATAAAAAAAACTTTCTCTGAATTATACATAGTCTATAAAATCTGTGTGTGGTAGCGAAGAAACGCTATACGGAGATGGATTTTTCCGTGAATTTCTTATTTGCTGAACCCATTCTTCTGGAATACACACCGGAAGTCATTTTGCCATCAGAAATTTTTTTTGATGTATTGAATCGCATTTTATGAAGCTTTTTCTTGATTCAAAATATATGTGAATTATTATTTTAACGTAACGTGTGTGTCTCTTAACTAACTCTAAACATATACACACAAATTTAGTATTTTTCTGTTGTATACTCCACAATTATCAGACATCATAAATACAGTTTCTACTTCAGGATACTGCATAATATATTTATATATGCTGGTAGAAATTTCAATGCTTCCACTTTTTCCTTCGGTCTCATCCCAGAAAAAGCATATTCTACTTAAGCATCCCCTAAATTATATACTGTTAAAACATATACTGCTAGCTTTACGTAGAAAAATGGACTAGTAACTCCCTTAGAAGTAATCAAAACGGCTTGTAAACCAAATTTAAAAGCCAAAAGTGTAGTATCTTTTTGAGTCTTTTCCTTTTAAATATTTTTTAAGTTACGAGCAGCTTCTTTTCATTTTATGTGAATGTCAAGTTGGTATTTTTCTGTAGCTGTCTTCACCCGTTTTTTGGAAAACTTAATGAATGAAAATTTCTAAAATTTTTAATCGGAATAAATTTCACTCAAACGTTTAAAATTTAAAAATTTTCACTTGACATTTAATTACAACTCGATCACAATCGATCACAATTCAATTTTATAAACTGAATACCGAAAGAACCCCCACAACATCTATTTATAATGTTCATTATTCTTTGCAAATCACAAGTTTTAACGTGACATTTTTCATGCTGTAACAAAAAATCTTTTCATTCTGGTTCTCTATTTAAAATCAACTAAACATTTTAAAACAATTTTTAAATACATAAATAAGGTCAAAGAAATAATAATAGCTATTTATTATGCATAAATAGGGATTATTGTAGAAATATAATAATTGAATTGAAAGATTCGTCACTTGACTGAGTGTAGATTAAGTAAATTTTAAGTTTAAATTAAAAATTCACAACGACAAAGAAACTAATCTGACACTTTCGCTACTTTTTCAAAGTGAAAATTAGCATTTTAAAAAATAATGGCAAAAGTAAATTAACCCAAAAGCACATTCGACAGTTTGTTGTAGTGATAAATGTTAGATATGTACTTTCGCCAAATTACAACAGGCAATTACATCGATTTAGAGACAACATAGAGATTCAGGACTTTGTCACAGTAAAGAACTTAAAAAAACATGTAAAACTACAATGTCAGCTCAAATTCGCTGATTTTGCAGATTCGATAGTTTGCCATTGCGGGGACGATATATTCTTATCTAATAATGACACTTCAAAACGTAAATGTCATAAATTTTGTGGACTAATTTTTTAGTTTAAATGCGACAAACGAAATGAATCTTTATATTTAATCATAATAAAATTAATAAAATTAATATTGTTTGGCGAACAAAAGAATACGAGAGATAAACGGAACTATTGCCAATTTTTCTTATTAAATGTTGGAGCAAAAATTTAAATTTTTCTACATTAATACAGTTTTTGTTCTACAATAATTGTGGCTTCAATTAAAACGCAAAAAATCTATAAATAACTATAATAGGATGTCTGTGATAATCCTCTATAGTAGAAATTATAATTTTAAAAAATATATAATCTCCAAATGACATAATTCTACCTGTCCCAGCAATTGCAGAGATCATTTTTGATATCTATGCATCAATTTAGACATTTAATTATACTGACAAAATTCAGATGCTTTGAACGTTTTGAAAAATTGGACATTTTTCAATAACAACAATTAACACATCATTTCCGTCACATTGACGTGAGTCGTTATTTGACTTAGAATCTAATTGAAAAAGTTTACATTGAAGTTTTCCGTCGTTAAACTCATTCCTAATAATTGACACGAATAAATTAGTCTACAGCGAAATTTTTTAAATTTAACAGAATTTAGTGTTGTCTCAGTCACTTCGCTTTATTTATCTTTAATTGGAACGCTACACTATATGGAGTGCATGTGATATTGGTGTCCACCAGTAAACAATGTTGAAAGACTGTAATAATGTTAAGCAATAAAAGCACTCCATGGATGAGCTCTATATACTGGTAGATATATACATATATTTTAAATATCAAAATTTAATATTGTCAAAATAAAAAAATAAAACAAAAATATATTTAGATATTTAATTATTATTTTTCCATTCCACATAATTAATTCGGTATTAAAGTGTATCTATACGCATTACAACAACAACAATAACAATTCAAATCTATGAGCATAAACAATAATATGGTTTCATATCATCAGTACATTTTCCAGAACGTCTACCATTTAATTTGCAACCTTTATTACACCATTCATGCATTGCACTATGACATGGAATTTTAGCTATAATATAAAATTTGAATTTAAATTAGAAAATAATGGCTTTAAAACCAAAATATTATTTTAATAAAATTAAAAATAATTAGAAATAAAATATTTTTTTAAAAAATCAATTTCACAATCACAATGTTGCCATAAAAACTTAAAATTCTGAAAATTTAATTACTTGAAAAATTACTTACTTGGAGGTATTCGAATTATTTTCTTTCTGATTGTTGTTAATTTTCGGGGAGGTACCGTTACTACTGGTTTCGTTGTTAATTGAATTTGAGTTTCATTATCAGAAACAATAAAATCGGGTTTTTTAGTCGTATTTAAAATAGTTTCATTATTATCTGTATCTAATGTTACTGAATTAATTTTGTAACAAATAATTACAAATAAAATTAAAAATATATTAAAGTTTAAGTTATGTGACATTTTAATTTTTAAATATTTTTTTTTTTAAATATAATTTTAGAAATAAACCAATTGATTGAATGCAATTAAAAAACTGAATTCATAAAATGCCACTTTCAATTTAAATAGTACTGAATTAATTTATTTTTATTTACTTTGAAATAATAATTTTTAGATTAAAATTAAAAAAAAAAAACAATAACTATAATGAAATGGGAGCTTAGTGGAATTGTACGCTACTAATTAAAAATTTAATTAATATTTTATTTAAAAATAACTTAATGAGGATGTTGTGCCTAATACAACAATAATTCTATAATTTTAATTCTCTGGGCACCAAATGGACAATTCTTTGACTATTTGAATTTGGCATAAATAATGCAATACTTTAAAATAACAATAAAAATATATATAAATTATTTTTCACAAAATATATATATAAATTAATTTTATCTTTGATTTAAATGTTTTCAATAAAGATTTAAATCTATTATCGAAGACACAAACCAAAGAAATTTCAAATTAATTAATTCTAATTCAAATTTATATATGAATAAATGTCACAATTACAGTAAGACAACTTACTCAACACACACCCAGAAAAACATGACCAGCAAAACTGGTAAAACAACAGTCTTAGTCGGAGCAAATATGTAAGATAAAACTTGATAATAACTGAAGAGGTCAGCCGTAGATAGAAGCTAATGGAAAGACTTTATTTCCACTCTATATAGCAAATAGAAAATTAAAATCATGATATTTTCATTCATTAATTAAGTTTAATAATCTGAAAAGTGTTCCAATTTTTTATTAAAGAAATAGTTTAAAATTTTATGTAGTTGGAAGGAATTATTGTTAGCTAACTCTAATATTATTTTAGCCTACTCAAACATAATAATATTTTTTGTATGTTTTTACCAATAAAAATAAAATAGCCTCTCCTATAATTTATATACGGAGCTGTAATTTTTTTGCTGCATATATACTGATCAATTACACATGGCACAAAGTGGCTCTAGTAAGTAGTGAGTTCCTTGGCAAAGTATAATCTTCTAAAGGAATTAACCACAAAGAAAGTACTCGATTTGTGGCAACAAAAGGCATAGTTATTGCGACACACAAAAGGGATAATTGCTTTTACTTACCAGTCTACTTAACTTCTAGAGTATATTAACTAATTTAATATGGAAAACTACTATAAACTATTGTCAGCATATAGGCCATTCTATTAAGTAGCATTATTTTACTCAACTTATTACCAAATTATATTCTCAAAGGTTACATGGCAAAATTACATAGGAAAAAAATACACAAGACAAAATTACATATGGACAAAATTACATAGAGACAAAATTTCATATTAAAAAAAATCACGCCGTATGCGTTCACCTAACGTCGGTAAGAGAAGGGTATTAATAAAAGAGTAGCGGAAGTTTGGGGACGGCAGCCACCAACTATAAGAAGAAGAGGTCATGCGTCCCAAGTGTTGGAATCGAAGACCTTGATTTTCTGTTTTGTTATCAATACAATAGTCCTTAAATGTGATGAACACAATAGGTCCGCTGTCCAAGAAATAGGGGCCGAAACTGTATATCACGTGCTTAAATTTTCTTTTTCTGAAAAAAGGTTATTAATAATTATTATACATAATTTTTAAAAAATTTTCGGATTGGTCCGACGGTCCGGAACCAAAGACCTTGAACAAAATTTTGTCCATATGTGATTTTGTCTATATGTAATTTTGTCCATATGTAATTTTGTCCATATGTAATTTTGTCCATATGTGATTTTGTCTTATGTAATTTTTTCCCGACACCATTCTCAAAATATTTTATAAAATTTCATAATTTTTAGAATAATGAACGAAAAATTCAATTAAACAATGGGCTTTGAGTAGGATTCGAATCTGAAAACTTTTGATTAGTAGTGAAGTGATATAATCCCTAAATAACGCAGTAAATAACGCATTTTGGTAGTTAAGCTTTTAACCGAACACTTTATCAGTGGATGACAGCTTCTCTGCCAGAACTAGAGAAAACTCTTATAATTTCTGCTCAAACTAATAATTTACAATGGCTGGCAATCTTGACTAACTAAGTTTTTGCTTCAGATGATGTCATCAATATATAGAGTTTCTGAAATCCCATATAACACGTTTAAGGTTTTTCTTGTTGTAGAAAACGGAGAAATTCAGCAAAAGTCAGTGATATTCAGCAAAAGTCGAAAAAAGAAGAAAATAGAAAATTGTGTGGCTTTTATGAGGGTAAGGTTTCATGTTTCATTTCATTTTTTTCATCATACTACAAAGTAAAAATGATTGCTTTATATTAAATTATTGCAGGTTTGAGTAATAGGAATAGGATTAGGAGGTATTAATTTCAGTTCAATATAACTAGTGTCATTTCCAACAAAAATAAAATAAAAATAGACCTTTAATGTTACTTTAACAAATTCACTACTACTTAAATTATTGAAAGCCATAATGCATTATTTTTGCTTCAAACTAAACTTCAAAGTGTATATGATATAATTTGTATGATATACTTTACGGCTAACCTTCGATAAAGACTAAGATATCAATATTTATATAGGTATATCGCAAGATCAATTATAATGTTGTATACAAGTATAGAACTATCGAATTGCAGAAAAGCTTCAATCGCATTAAATTTTATTTTTATTAGATATTCGTACAGAATCATAACATCATATGACTAACGTGATACGAATAGGAATCTTACAATGTTACTTGACCATACTCAGGAATATTGACACGTCATTTAATATATTTAATAAAAATTGTTACAGTTTCGCACCTAAAATTTATTTCATTTTATTTATATAAATTTATTTAATTTCGGATCTTCCTTACTATAATTTTTACATCATTTTATTTCATTTTTTTTATTACTATATCCAGCTTTAGAATCATTTTTTTATAACAACTCCGAACTAATATTCAGCAACAAAATATCTTGTTGGCCAAACGAAGCCTATTTGATCATCTCTAAAATATTTTTCTTATGACATACAATTAAACCAATTCATATGAAGACAACTAATCTGTATCTAAATTTACACTTACAAATAATAAATTGTAGTATTTTTTCAATTCTATAAGAATCAATCTACCGTTATTAACGGGGATTAACTTATTAGACTACTTGTAAACATATAATCTCAAATGATTCAATAAAATCCAAAATATACTTCCAAAAATTGAACAAAAATAAAATTTGGTACTCAATATTTCAAATTCAAAATAATTTCGGCCGCCACAATTTACACAGTTGAGAATACAACATTAAGTAAAAATCCGTCGATTTAATAATTTTCTTACAAATCAAAATAATTTTCGGAGGCTGTAAATAATTTTTACACCATTTCAATATCTATATTCTTTTTATGTTTCTCTTATCATCAACTGAATTCAATTATCATTATACTCAAGCTTCTGAAGAAACTAATTTAAGAGTAAGAAATTTTAGACTTTATCAAATAAATTGCATTACAACAAAAATAAACATAAATTAGATATCTCAAAACAATTTTTATATTTTCTTATCATCTTTTCACCAAGTGGCAGTAAATTAGGATAAAATGTAAAACAATTTCAATGAATATTGTTAGTTACCCATATACAATGTATATGGCATGATGAGTTGTGGATGTAGAATGATTATTGTTTAAGAAAATAAGGTTCAAATTCCTTCCGATAAATTTATTTTTATTAAAATTATTATGCTAAGTTTTAAAGTATTTTTTTTTTGCATTAAAAAAATTGGAATTGTGATATGATATGAGATTTGGAGCAATGAGATATTGCAAAATTTATATTCTAAAACAATCTGAATAAACTGAATAAATTCACAATGATTGTGATTGAAACACAAGAATGGAATTATTAATATTCACTTCAATAATTCGTATATAAAAATGATAATTTTAAATTTACTTTGGAAATATCTGAAGAAAATTTAAATTAGTTTTAAAGTCATTAATCAATTGACAAAATAACTAAATATATCAAGTTGAAAATAAAAAATTATGGATAGAATAGAAGGTCAATGGCACTGATTGTACTTTCCTGAATGAAAAACTAAACTACAAAACAAAACTGCAGCTGGGATCACATTAAGTAGAATAATGGCAAAATCTTCGTTCAATATTGTTCAACTTTCAGCTCAAACCGGTACAATTAGTCGATTTTTTATTATTAAAAATGATGGTGTGCATACTTCGTGACAAGAAATCGCTTTTGTGTCATTATGTTGACGGGCGACAGATTTCTTGCTCTGCCTTGGGCTGAATTTATGTTAATGTAAATTGAAAAGAGCAGAGATTATTTGCAGAGACAAATTCTTTAAAATTATTTTTTTAAATTATTTTTATTACCGAATATATACGGATTAACTATCTGTAAAGATGGCAACTTTTTTTATGGTTGTCTGAATATCATTAAGGATCTTAATGGCTTTTTGTACTGCGAATAGCTCTGCTTGAAAGTCATTAGAATATTTAGAGAAATCATAAGACTTTGATATTTTTAGATCCTCTGAGAAAATGCTTGCATCTATTTCGCAGCCCATTTTCGAACGATTTCATATTTCATTTACTTATGTAAGACAGTTTGAATTTAAATCAGCTTTTTAACAATTTGAATTTGAATTCAAGACATAATATACCTATAACGTAGCTAGTAAAAGTCTAATACCTTCATCATAGAATTAAAACTATTAATTAGTTTTAAATTTTAATTGAAAAAAAAAAATTATAAAACCTAAAGCATACATATATGATTGACCATATAATTCTACCGGTATACATTTGATTAATTCTGCTCAATATACAGCCTAGAGCTGCGTCTTAAACCTACTAAAAATATGCCTTTGTCTGGTGTCAATACACTTTATATAAAATGAAATTGACAACGATTTGAATTTTTGAAATGGTCCCCATAAAAAAAAATATTTGAAAAGGTACATTTTTATTTTTTGTCGTCAGTGTAATTAAGACATTATATTTACTCTCTCTCTCTCATTTGATTTTTCTTTTTTAGGCTACAACGCTGACATAAAGTTTTTTTTTTAATTGGTTATATTCGTTCATTTTTACTCTAATATTTGTTCCGCCTGAAGATGTGATAAATAATTAATACGCGCATTGAAGTTTTCTAAACTATGCTACTCTACATTTAAACGAAGACGCAATTACGGGCTCATTTTGAATTATCCTGTTTGCAAAAATATCATTCTGTATTTTTGTCCATTTAATTCGTTGTCTTGTCTGTTGTCATAATCGTTATAGTTTTTTATCAGTCATCGTCAAAGCTCTTATGATATTTTGTCCGTCTGAATGAAAATTCAACATTTTTTCAATGACTTGTTTTAACTCTTTTTTCATATCTTCAATTTTTTAAATGTATTATACATATTATAGCAGTTGTTTTTATAAGCTGAATCACAAAAATTTATTTTCGAATATAAATTTATTGTTTTGATAGTATCGTTATTAATAATCTGCAAATTAACTCATTATTTTTATATTAACTCACCATATTTCACCACAATATATTGCATCAATTTTTTTCAGCATATTCTCTTTTTTTTATATATACTAAAGATTTTTGAATTGTATACCAATTTTGCAATAATTTTCTATTTTATACAGATTGTATTCGAATAAATTATATTTCAAAATAATATTTATTATTTTTAAGTTTATCTATACGGCAGAGGTGAAGTATGTGTGTCAGTGGACGCATACAATTTTTAAATCTTATTTTACAAAATTATCTTTCTTTCTTCAGTGCCATTGCACATGCCCGATAATACACTGCTGATACCTATGCATGGCTATCCATTAACTGGCTTATATTATATTATTTGCATTACGATTCATCGCAACATTCATTTAATCACTGACATTTGTTAGACAACTATTCAGTTCCCAATTTTACGAGAAAATTTTGTAATAAAAACAAAAGTTGTCTCTTTAGGGATAGAAAAATACAAGGCTGAAAAACCATGGATTTTATTCAAGCGAAGCCAAATTGGAATCCAAATTAATTTTAAATGATAATTGAAAAAACTATTTACAACATTAATAACGATTCAAAGCGGGATTTGAAGCCAAGCGATCCTGATTATTATTCAAATTATAAATTATAAGTCCAAATTCATATGATTCTGAATAAAAAATACAAAGTTTTACAGTACGTGGTATGATTTAAATGTTAGTTGAATTATCACAATGCTAAATATTCAAAAATATCTCCACAACACTGAGTGTCGAGATGCGAAGATAAGTTTGGCCTAATTTTTATAAAAGTTTATATTGTTTTGATTGTTAATCAATTATTCTGCAATTTCTGACTATTCAATTAAGATTGGTGAGTTGCCCGACCTAAAAAATTCTTTTCAACGTTATTGCTTTCATTTCAGAGCTGAAAATGTGTCTTCAACCGTTGCACATTGAAACTGGATACCGAATTTGCCTCTCTATGGTGTCAAAGTACTACAAACTGTGAAAATTAATTGAACATTTCCATAGTTTGGTTCCATAGATACATTTTTCTTATCCAACATTAACCATCATTTGATCAGTTCTTTCGCAAAATCATTTAAAAGCTGAAGTAAAATTGTTCGGCTCGGCAGGGTTGTTTTAATTTTAATTTGAATAAAATAATACAAATTTATGAAACTATATTTTTAAATGCAATCCAGCATATGACCTGGCTAATTTTTATATCGTTCTAGGTAGAAAAATCTTGCTCATATCCGACACATATCTACTATGCACTGATATATGAACTTTGATTATGTATCCTAAATAAAAAAAACACTCTGGATTGCTATTAATTTTAATTTAAAAATTTTCTATTCAATAATTTTTAATAAAAAATAAATTCGAACTCATACATTTTGTATAATGTTTTTGAAATTTGATAATCCACTATAATACTCGATAGATATTTTCTTCAATATGATTTTTATAAATCCTTTTCTCTAGTCGTAAACTGCAATCTTATAAATAATAGTTGCAAAAAAATAAATGAATTCGATTTGTAGTAGTCACGTTTGCTTTTTGGTGATGGTTTGTATCCTTTTTTCGAATTTAAATTTATTTTAGAAATTTTTTCTGCACTAGGAAAATTCTATCAAATGTTTTTTATTAAGTTTTTATTTATATTTTGTTGTTGTGGACTCTAGATATCCTTAGATAAATTGTAAATTTCATATAAAAATACAACAAACATGTTTTTTTTTTGTTTTTATTTTTTTTTCTGAAAAGTTCAATTTCCTGTGAGTTCAATTTCCATTATTTTCCATATTTGATGTCGTTAAAAAAAATTTTTTTTTTTTTTTATTTGTTGAGATCAATATCCTTTGAGTCATTCTAAATAAGGATATCCTTTCTCATATTTAATAAGATTAAAACGAAATAAATATATATGTATAGATAGTAATGATATTCGCTTTATTGAACAATCGGTACGCTTCAAAAAAAAAAATAATAACGTAAATGTCTATTTATTTGTTTAATACACAGCAAAGGTGAGTTGACTTGACCCCAGCTGGACATAATATGTAATATGATCAGATAACAGGAAATGAATTGGATAACAACAAACAAGATACGAAATTCGGGACGCAATATATAATAAGAAGATTTCTTGTTTGCGAATTCTTAAGTAAGACTCCGAGCTCCAAATATTCACCTGCCTTGACTTGCATAACATATTTTAAAAAAATTTATTTAACGTACTTAACTAATATTCAAATCCTCAGTAAAAAATGTTAAAACAGGTACTTTAAATAATAATTTTCAGATTATAGGACTCACTTTTTCTATTGTTTTTAAATTTTTTTAATGACTTTGAAATGCAGAAGTGAAAATAATGAGCTTTTTGCAGTAATAAAAAAACAATGGGGTCTAGTACTGAAAATTTCATTATAAATTATTTAAAACTGGATCAAATGCCCTGAATTATTTATTAGTAGGATGTTTACACAAATTTTGACCAAATAACTAACAACAAACACAAATAAAATAATTAGAATTTAACATATTGAAATCAATTATAAAATTAAAGTTATAAATACTAAGCATGGACAGCTGCAAGCCGAAACTGCGTTAATTATCCAGCTTATTACGTTAATTATTCAATTCATTATCCATCATACATCACGATAGAGTTCTGCATTTTCAGTCGAAAGGTCTTATTTTTGTATTACGAAATGAAATCACGACATTCTTTTTTTTTTCTTAGATAAGCTTATTAATTTTACAAAAATAGTTTTGCTTAGTGATCTTAGCCTTAGCTGTTTGATCAAACAATAAATTTTATCAAATCGGATATTTTGAAATATTACTTTAACTAAGCTTTACAATTTGCTATTTTTTAATTGGTATTCTAAACATAAAATAATCTATATATAAATTCTAAACATACCATATATATACAGTTGTATTGTATAATAACTGTATATATGTATATGGTATGTACTAATATTCTAAACATACCATAATACATTATACACAGTTGTATTGTAAGTATTGTACATACATTTTTTTTTTATATTCTTCTAATGTTTTTTTCGACGTGTGTTCAGTTTATCTTTGTCCTTCTCTATCCTTCCCTATCCGTAAAAGAATTTAATTAATATAAGAGTTTCATATTTATTGCCAAAAATAATAATGTTCATATTGATATTATTAACAGTGTTACTAAATAAATAAATATATGTATATCTTCTGTATTCCAACTGTAAATCGTATTCGAACACTTCAGTTATTTCGTAACTCCTTCATAAGTTTGATAAGGAGCGCGTTAATGTGTGTTCTACACTCAAAATTAGAACTTATTTACGCAGCATGAAGTATTATCGTATATGTTCCACTTTCAAGCAATTTAGGATGATTTAAAATTTCTTAAACAGTTTAAAGTATAGGTGGTAGATTTTCCAAGATCAAAAACGATTGAATTTTGATTAACATTTAATTGGTAAAACTTGGACAAAAAGTTGTCCTGGATAAGAAATCCTAGATAAAACTCACCTTTGTCCTTTATTATAATATTTAGGTGATTCTTTAAATTGTTAAATTTATATTAAAATTGAAGTTTATAGAAAATAGTCTCAAAGCAAACTAAAAGTTTTTTTTACTTTTAGGGAATCGATATTTTTGCTCCACTGAGATGAAAGTTGCCAACAACATTTATTTAGATGGAAAGGCAATGCAAACTATATTAAACAATATTTTGTACAGAACAATACATAACAAATACTGAAATCAAATACAATTTGAATATCACCTCTGTCTATTTATAAAATATATTATATTATTTTATATATACATATATATATATATATATTATACACATATACAAATAGTTTTTGTAGAAACAGAAATCATCATCAATTCTTTGCTTATTGTTGTTTTTTTTCTTTTCTTTTATTATAAAATACTTCAAATGCAAAAAAAGAGAAAAATTTAAATAATAAATGAAATAGAATGACTTTGATAGAAAAATGAAGATTATATTTTTGTTTGATAATTATTATTTTACAAAAACTATAAAAAAAAGGATATCCCTATTAAAAATAGAAAATTGAAAAATTATGTATGCAACAGGAGTGCAAATTTTTAAAATGAAACTTCAGAATTCTTAATAAATCATTTTTTATAATATTACAAATAAATTGTTTTAGTTATTTATGTATATACTAGCAAAGTTACCCGACGTTGTCCGGGTCGACCACAAAATGAATCGAATTTATTTCAATGAAGTTTGATTTATGAATCGAATTGAAAAAAATTGGTTTATCAAAAATATTCTAATATTTTTTTTCACTACGATAAAAAAATATCAACAATACTCCAACTTAAGCTATACTTATATTAAAATTATTTCTTTGTAAACAATATTTTGGTGATCTTTTCTGATGAAGTATAAGCAAATACGCTCCTTGCTGTTGAGGTATTCTTGAAATAAAGAAATGTTCGTTTTTTCCACAATCAATTGGAATTTGTACTTAAATGAAATTAGGATGCCAAGTTCTTATTCTTAATCTAGTACCGTAGTTTTGGCTTCTTCAAGTTTCGTAGAAGCAATATTGAAGCTACTACTTTTAATTCCAATTGATGAGGAACAACAACTTCATTTTCATCGATAACTGTATCTATCGATTTGTACACATGGACCCCCTGGAACACTCTGCAGTATTTTCTGATTAATAAAGCGAATCGTCACATTTTTGTGGCTAATTTACATAGCCACTTCACATAGACATGTAAAAATTTTATACTGATTCCTAAATTCGAAAATACTTTTTCAGGACAATACATGTTTTTTTATTTTTCATAGAATACCTATGAATAAATTTTCAAGTGTGTAACACAATTTTTTTTTTGAAACATTTCTGATAGAGTATGTAAGTGTAAGTTTTCAAGCCTGTAACACAATTGGTTTTTGAAATATTCCTGAAACGTACGTGCTAGGAGTTGTACGACAGCAACCCGAACCAGTCCAAATTTTTGAAATCGGTAACAGTCGAATTTCTTTATTTGTGAAAGAGTATCTAAGTGTAAGTTTTCATGCCTGTAACACAATTGGTTTTTGAAATATTCCTGAAACGTACGTGCTAGGAGTTGTACGACAGCAACCCGAACCAATCCAAATTTTTGAAATCGGTAACAGTCGAATTTCTTTATTTGTGAAAGAGTATCTAAGTGTAAGTTTTCATGCCTGTAATACAATTGGTTTTTGAAATAGTCCCGGGACATACGTGCTGAGAGCTGTACGGCAGCAACCCGAACCAGTTCAAATTTTCGAAATCGGTAACAGTCGAATTTCTTTATTTGTGAAAGAGAATCTAAATGTAAATTTTCATATCTGTCACACACATGGTTTTTAAAATATTCCTGAGTCTTGGTAAGAGTTGTACGGCAGCAACCCGAACCTGTCATCTGATGGCTTTGTAAAGTACCACGTTATTTGCATACCGGTACCATGAATAACTGTGCAAAATTTCAGAACTCTATCTTTAAAACTGTGGGCGTGTATAGCGAACAAACAAACAAACAAATAAACAAACAAACAAATAAACAAACAAACAAACAAACAAACAAACTTTCCCTTTTATAAGTATAGATATGTATCATATCTCACATGGTGATATATGCATGTTATTGATAAAAATATGTCTTGTCACTACACCTTGAAATCTTTGAAGAGGATAAATTGAAGCGGTATGTAGTTGGAGTCTAATTAACAAAAATTTATTTGCACTTTTCTATTCTATTCGCAAAGTATAACTTAAATTACAATATCTCTTCTCCAGACACGCGCGGAATGCATTGATTTAATTCATTGGTTTTGTAAAATTCAATGCTAATAAAAAAAATTGTATTGATTTCTAATATGTGTACAAATGATAATGATAAAAATAATACATTCAGTTTTTAATGCAATAAATTTCTGAATTTCAATGACAATCCAGAGACCGATACAATATTTTAACATATTAATTTTATAGAAAAACTGGGGATATTGAATGGAGACTCAAAAATGATATGATGATAATGGAAAATTGACAATGGAAAACTGATTTGAGCATTATCGTTGAAAATAAGAAATTTATTGCAATTAAGACATTCAGTGCATTATTTTTGTTATTCATCATCATCATCATTGTCCTTCAACCCCATCCGTGAGGCATAGGGCGGATTTTTTTTTTATTATCTTTCGAAATTGAGAATTCAATGCAATTTTTTTTTCATTAGCATTAAAAACTTAAAATCAATGTAATATTTTTGTACATCAAATTATGATGCTCAAACGCCCATGTTTGATCTCTTCATAACCGAATGCAGTATCACTACATGATATACTTACTTGATTACTTATTTCAATTACTTACCTACAGATCACATCAATCAATATTTTTAAAAATTTGTCAATTTAAAGATTCAGAATTGTTTTATCTTCACAAATATTTTAAAGTCTATATTTTAAAGTCTATTCAACGAAAAGTAATCGTCTAGAAATTTTCCGAGCGACTCTGATGTCAAACATTTAGAATGCTCCCGATTATCTAATGATATTATAACGTCATTATGAAATTTTTTTAAGAGTGCTGACGTTTTACTTGATTCATTATTAAATTTCGAGACTAGACAGTCTAAGCATTTAGCAGTTTCTTTAGATTTTTCGGCGTTTATCTTTAGTTCCCTCGCAAGTTTCTTAATGACACATATCTTTTTCATCTACCAGAGATTTCAATGTAGTATCAATTTTGTCGTACATTAATTTTATTTGGTAATCGGTTTGTTGGCATTCAGAGCAGATAAAATATTCTTCTAACGAAGAGTGATACGTCCAGTCTCTTGGTGCTCCAATACACGTTCCGTGAAGGCGACGACCGCATAATCCCTTACATGTAACAATTTTAGAAAGCTTGTCAAAGACACTGCAAGCAGGTATATCACATTTAAAACTCATATTTAATTAGTTATTTTTATTTCTTTTAAATTGTTAATTTGTAGTGTTAAAATGTTTCGTTTAAATTGTCCAGTGTTAATTTTGTTTGTGATAGTTTTTGTTGATATAATTAAATTAAATTTGTGTGTAATAGTCTAATTAATAAATTAATTTTATTTATAAAGAAATATTATCAATATGATAAATTTTTGTATTAATTTTTATTGTTCATGTAAATTAATTTTATGTTCTTCCTTTTTTTTTTTTTTTTTTCTTTTCTTTTTAATTTTATTTCCCTTACTTTTATATTGTATTCATATATTAATATTTTGTTTTATTTTAATCAAAAAATTATTTTTAGAATCTTATTATTGAAATTATTTATCTTTTTATTATGTTGATGTTTTATATTTTATTTATTTTGTAATTTTGTTTTATATTATATATATTAATGTATATCCACTGTTATTAATCATTAAATAATAGTTTGAGAACCACTGCTACTTGTATTAAAAGTTAATTGTTTGTTGGTAAATTATTTGACATAATTAGACATTATACTAACTGTAGTTATTCAAGTAGTATACATCCACATGAGTTTAAAAAATTAGTATAAAAATTTAATGTCAAGTAAATAACAAAAAAAAAAAAAATAAAATTGTACAGTGAAAAAATATAATAATATTTTAAGATAAAAATTTAAAGATAATTAAAATTGTTCCAAATGCAAATGTTCCATTTAAAATCTTTTATTAAAAAATTAAATATAAGCTATGTGCAAAAGAAAAAAGTGCAATTATTATTAAATGTAAACAAAAATAGAATTCACAGGTAAATTTACAAATAAAGTTCCCAACAAATTAATTTTAACTTGTTTTATAATATTTATATTAAATTTATCAAATTATACTAAAAGAATTTCTTCAATTAATTGCATTAGCTATAATTATAAATTTTATTATTAAATTAGATCTTATTATTATATTTGTTTGCCTTAATTAACTTGCCTTGGACTTTATATGTTTGTTTCAATTTGCTTCAATTCAACAAAATACCCATTTCAATAACTATTTAACCAAAGTATATCCATAAAAAGAGTATGAACTCATGTATATGTTCATTTGTTTGCACACAAATTCATATGCAAATTTGATAAACATTGTCAGAAATAGACGATAATAAGAATTTTACGTGTAAGAAAAAGAAAAAATATAGTAAACAAAAGAGAGTAACAAAAAAAGTTGGCTGAAATTAAATAAATAAAGTTTATAATTTTGAAAAAAATTTTCGACAAAATTTCGTTGAAATATTTAACAATATTATTTTCTAAATTGTATCAACTATGCATAAGATTTTTAGGAGACCTAACTAAAACAGCGTTATCATATTCTTTAAATTCTGTGATTTGTAAATAGATGTTGTCCTCAGTATTATTTTATAATCGTATACCAATATAATAAATATTTAGGTTTACTAATATAATTAATAAAAAATAATAATGTTTGTAACTCCAAATTATTACTGACAAAAATATAAATAATATTTTATATTATTGTAATGTAATTATAATTTAATATTTTTAATAGGTATATACGAAAATAATAATGTTTAAAACGAAAATATTAAAATAATAAAAGATCAGAATTAATCATCGTATAAGGGAACAAACTAAATTAGAACTAACATTTTTTGCCACCCTGCCTCATATAAATAATGGGAGGAAACGTAAGCAAATCCAAAGGAGAATAATGAGAACGCAAAATTATTTTACAGTATAAAGCAAAAGGCAAACATCTGTTTTGTACCTTTTCTCTCTCATAATAAATTTGGTATACGATAAGTAAATGTAAAATTTACCTCTTTTAACTAATGATATTTTGCTCGGTCTGATATTTCTTAAAAATTAGGTTGTCGTAAAATGGGAGTGCGTATTCTTGTTAATATAGATTATAGATATTTTTTGCATTCAACAAAGGTGAAATTTACATATGTGTGTGTACTAATAATGGAATATTGATATTTGATAAAGTTAAAATTTGGTTTCTCTTTAAATTCACTATATTTATTGACATTTCTATGGTGTAAAGAAGCAAAAAAAAAAACAAAAAAGGAATACAAAATAAATGTGTGCTATACAAATCATTATCATTTTATTTCAATCATTTTCTATTATTATTCAATTTCAATTATTTTCAATCATCATTTTCATTATATTTTTTTTGTGTTTATAATTTGGTTTCTTTTATTAATCTCTTTCTTTTATTATTTCACTTTTTCTGACTAAGTATATGTAAATGTACATCCATGTGTCATATAGGGCTTGCATTTGTTACATACATAATCATATGGCTTAGTTTAATTGAAAATAAAATGCAAACATTATTTATGGAAAAAAACAAAATTTGAACCTATCAGTTATCTATCACTCAGTTAGAAATTACTCTTCTCGAATGTAAAAAAAGTTTAATTTCGATTTATGCATGTATATACATATTATACTTTTATATGTCAATTTATGCTTAGGCAGCGTTTACACGTCGGACAAAATCGAATTTTATTGTAGATAAAGTCAAATGAGTGTTTTCTCACTCAGACATTTCAGACTTTTTCTCAGATTTAATCTACGATTTTACGTCAAATATTTTTTGTATTTAACAGGGTTTCTTTTTATAAAGTGCGTAATTTTTTAATACGTAAATTAAAAAATTCAAAGGTATCTAATCAAAAATACACATATTTTTATTAAATTTGTTACAGTAATATAAAATATAATTATACATTTGAAGTATGAGCAATAATTACAAAATTGCGTTAGACTGAATTTTAGTGCCATTTGATTATATATGTGTTGTTCTTTGAAAATATATTATTTTTCATTAAAAAAATATTTTCACTAAAAAGTCGAAAATAAAATATGGAAAAAAAAATTTTTTTTTTAGAAATATTTGCCTTTAATTTAAGCGTACGAAACCAACAAAAATAAACTTTAGAATCGCAGCTTGATATAAAGTTATGATCGTAATTACGGAAAAAGCAAATTAGCCGAATTTTTTACCAAATCTCTTAATCTCATCTCAAGGCTTCCTAGAATTTCGGCTAATTTGCTTTTTCCGTAATTACAATCATAACTTGCTATGAAAATATTATATCAAGTTGCGATTCTAAAGTTTATTTTTTTAGTTTTAGTACGCTTAAATTGAAGGCAAATATTTCTAAAAAAAAAAATTTTTTTTTTCCTTATTTTATTTTTTATTTTGTTTAGTGTATTTCATTATCTGTGTAATTTTATCACTTGAGCATAAATATTATGTGTTGTATATATGTTTGTATAAGTGAAGGCAAAACGGATCATATATTATGTTAATTATGTGTATTGAAATTTTTTTATATGGTTTGAATTTAAAGTTTACTTGGTAATGGTTAAATTGTTTTGTTTATTAATGATCCATTGGTATTATTTGCATTTAGATTTATAAATTATTTGTAATACAAAAATAATATTAAGTAAGTATACGATACTTGTCAATTATCCACTGTTATAGTGTTAAAATAACAATTAAAAATTAACTTATATTATTAGTAATCACTCATATATACTTATGTTAATGCACCTATGTATCGACCAGTACATATCACAATCATAGATTTTAGGAAAAAGAAAAAAAAAAGTCTTTACTTAAAAAAAAAATAACTTGAAAGTTTTGCAAAATTATATTAGAATTTAGTAAAAGTTTATTGCATTTTATAGAAAAAATTTTTTTTTTTATCAAATTATTACAATTATTTTAACATAAATAGTTCCAAAAACCAGTTGAAAACAAATTAACTTTAGGAACGCGCAAATTAATCAACCGTACCGTCCGACAGGTATAATACATATAAACATCATTTACTCAACGTAACGTGTTTTCATTAGTCTTCTAATATTGATGATAATATATATAGTACTGACCTTTTACAGGTTATCACATCTATTTTAAATTATAACTAAGGTTTTCTTATTCCATTAAAAATTAAATATTGGTTGCATGAATATTTGATGCTTCAAGAAAAGAAACTGACCAGGCTTACACACAAAAATTTTAAATATTAAACCAACTTAATGTCATAGGATGTTCCCATTCAGATGACAGTAGATTTGTTTCAAAATTCAAATTTTTTCAGTAAATTCATACAAAAAATACTTACAAATGAGAAAGTTTGTTTGTTTGTTTGCTTATTCGCAACAAACATCCACAGCTTTGGAAAATAGAATTCTGAAACAGTTTTGCATAGTTATTCATTACAAAAAAAAAGACATCTAAAACGGTACTTTACAAATGACATCAAATGACAGTACCAGGTATCTATCATGGAACTCAACTTCTAACATATTATTCCTATCAGGAATATTTCATACTTTTACAAACTTGAAAATTAATACTTAAGAACTTACTCTCTGTTAAATAAACAAATACGTCTTTTAGGTACCGTTTCATAAAATTCGAACTGACCGCCTCGGAAGAAATTTTTGTGTAACTAATTCTTATGTATATTAGTTCGGAAGTAATATTCTTATCTATATGTACTAGTTTTGGAACCCAGAGAAAGAAGAATTTTTCAAGACTGTAATGGTAAAATTGAAATAGCGACGATGTAGTCGAAATAATATAAACCTACCCAACGGAGTTTCTAAATTTTGTTTGAGTTTGACAATTTTATTGGAATTTCTTCCTCACTATGCAGAACTAAAAGTAGGAGATTCAATTATGTTTTAGCATATTTAAATCACCCAAAACTATATACAACATCAAATTAACAATAAAAGCATAATAATATAAAAGTATTGCATTCCGAATGCTATTGAAAACACGAATTCAATCAATTCAAACCTTCTAGAGATTTTGAATTGTCATTGGGATAAAATAAATGATAAAAAATAACTTAAATAAAATGGAGCTATTCTATTTAAGAAGGCATAATTTCTGAAAATAGCACTAATTTTCCACATTTAATGAGTTGATAAGCCAGTAATTTGATAAATAAAATGCTTGAAATATTGTAGATATTGTAGTATAAGCTTGCAGTACCGTTCTTAATTATTCTTAACAAAGAACATAAAAACAAAAAAAAAGCTTGGAACAGAAATCAAACAAGGCTGCCCACAATCCACCCTCCTGTTCAACACATTACTTGATGAGACTTGAGGCGTGAGACTCGTATGTTGAGCCCAACATATTTTGTTCAAATATCCGTTATGCAACATTTAAAATTTATTTTAGAAACCATTTCCGTTTATAAATAAAACTTTATGGTAGTAAATTCTATATATTTTGTATTGGACCAGTTCAACGTCGAGCACACAGTCATTCTATAAAGATATTTGTAATATTCCATATAACATTGATATTGCAATGAAACTCAACAAATAATCTTATTTTGCATGAATCTAAATTTCAACCCCGCTATCCAAAATTATTATAAGAAAATACCGTTAAACATGAAACTACTCAGATAAGAAAAACAAAAGTTAATATATTTTAAACTTACAACCAGGAAAATTTAATAATTTCATAAAATCAAATAATTTACCACACCTTCAGAAATTATCACTGTACCTTATACGAATAAAATCTGCTATAATATTTTGCAGCTATGACTTGTAAGGATATGAAAAATTGTAAAAATAAATGAAAAATGTATATATAGAGTTAAATTTGATTAAAAAAATATTGTTTAAAATATTATCCTAAAGGATTTGTTCATTATTTTTTTTTGTAAATATTCAATGGTACGCCTTTTAATATTTTTAATATTAACAGTAATAAATTAATTTTGAAATCATTTTATTGGCTATGTAGAAAATTTTTATATACTGAAACAGCGAGCGAATACATAAATAATACTTTAATAAACATATATATGCCCACAAAAAATATATAAATATGTATGTATTCTTGTAAATGAAATCCACTCAATTAAGCTCTTAGCAAATTTATTACTTGTAAAATTGGGTTCAATATTTTGCCAGAATTCTAAGCTCTAGTAAAATTTAGTATTTCGAAAATAATTTTTTGTTGAATAAAAATAAAATGAAAATTGACATATGATCCCATATGTGTGCAAAATTGATTATTTTATTTTTGTTTTTTAGCTTTGTCCGTTCGTCTATAAATATACAGTGTTTCATGTTATTATTCTTCCAGTTTATATTTACAGTTTACAACCCACTATCAATTACCAACTCGACCTGTACTTGTATATTGAACTTCAAACATGTATTTATTTATTTTGTTACCTCCTCTTCTGTACTTCCTGGATCATATCTGTCTGGTCTAACTTTTTTTTATGCTCTTGAAAATAATTTAAGCAAAATCACCTTTTCGATGTAAGTATATCGCAATGACAAAGGGTACTGGACCAGGTCGAAAAACCGATAAATAATTTTTTTTTGCTTCATCAAGAATTGAACCTGGTTCGATTCGGTTGAAATACAGCTGTTCTTTCTACTGGGCCAAGTGTGAAACTCGTAAACGCTATTCCCTTTCAATATTCAGTAGTGTATTCGCAATTTTTAAATAGGTTTACAAATCTAGACTTAAGGTTAATCTTTCTTTATCTTATTTTTAAATAACTCCTTTGTGGCTGTTTTGCCAACTTTTCTGCAAATTAAAAAAAAATATATATCTAACTTTATTAGTGCACTGTTTCTTCAACGCATTCCACCATCGTCATTCTGTATGTACCATAAAATTCCACACAACAAAATTTCTTTCCTACTATTATCTCGTTATAAAAAAATACCCCGGAGAAAAAATTCCGTAGAGTCATAAATATCCCTAAATTTAAGTTATGCGATCATCATCATCATTGATCCTGTTGCTTCTTGTGGGTGCATAGGTCATCAACAGGCTTTCTCCACTGAATTCGGTTTTGGCCAAGCGACTCAATTTCACTTTAAATTTTTCCACATGTGCTTGCTTAATTCATTACTGTTCAGCGCCCCGTTGTTTTTGGACCGCCACGCTTTCTTTGATCATGCGGATTCCATTCAAAAGCTGATTCTGAAGCACAGTCTTCTATAGATCGCCGCAGCGCTATGCTACAGAACACACTTATTTTAATATTTTTCAAAGTCTCGAATCAGCATTTTCCTGCAGCTATTTTCCTGCAGGGTTTTGGTCGTATCCAACAGTTTCAGTCTGAACTGTTTGACTGCCGAACCTGCAAATTATTACTCTTATATTCTTTGAAATTTTTTTTTTAAAATTGTGTACAAATACTTTAACGTGGGTTTCGGTATCGAATTCTACGACACCGGACCTATATCTGAATCTGTTTAATTTTTTTGATAAATAGCTTGTCTTAGAAAACCTTAGAAAACAGCAATCTGCACGTTATTAAATGCTTCAGTCCCGAATCATAGAACTTTCAACCTCTATTGTAAAATTGCCTTCCTGGTCAATGGCCCTGATTTCTGGCCTTTTCTTATTAAATATATTTTTGGCTTTGTTCTGGGTCCATAGTTCTGACTTCTAGGGTTTTGTTATTGAATGTATTTTTTGGCTCTATTTATATGAAAATGTTTTGAATTATTATGGGATTTTGATTTCTGGCCTTTTCTTATTAAATATATTTTTGGCTTTGTTCTGGGTCCATAGTTCTGACCTCTGGGGTTTTGTTATTGAATGTATTTTTTGGCTCTATTTCTATGAAAATGTTTTGAATTATTATGGGATTTTCAGTATCATGTCGTAGCCGAATTTTTCTTCTTAGGATTTACATGGAGTTATACAACATTTTTTTGAAATTTTGTTTCACGAATTTTGGGATTATCCCCGTTAATTATACTTCCAACGCTAAAAATGTATGCTTTAAAATATTCACCTTTAACAAAACAAAAAAAATTAAATTCAAATCAACGTTATAGATAAAAAAATATATACCTCAAAAATAAAAATGAAACACAAATAAATGTCTAGGATAATCTAGGATATTGAGTTCAAAAAAGTTCAACCTGCTTTTTTGTTTTTTTTTTAATTCATTTGTCCTTATTTTTATCTTTGTTAATATAAAATGTTGTTAACATCAAAAAGAGTTTCCTAACAAAACAAAAATATTTACATGCAAGAAATTTAATATAAAATATATTATATATATTTACATGTTGTGTATGTTTGTATATATATATGTATAAAACACCAACACCATTAATTTTTTAGAATATTAAAAAGAATTTTTCTCATTTTCTTGTATTGTTCATATTTTCGTGTATATTTTCCATTGAAAAGTTTTTCTTAATCCATTGAAATTCATAAATTAGGACTCTAAATATAAATAAACAAAAAAAAAAACTATACTCAAACTTATATTCATACATAATATATTTATGTATATACAATATGTATTTTGTTTTCACCAGTATTTCAAAATGTTCGTTTACAGTAAAGAAAACTAAATAATAACCTTTATTAAGATTGTTATTTTCTTTTTGCAGTTTGTTTGTTACTATTCAAAACTCGTTTACTTTTATTTTTGCAAATTATTTTTTGTTGTTATTACATCGAAGTAATTTTTACTGTCTTACATGATTCACCTTAGCTGTTGAATGTTGATAAATTGAATGCAAATATTAAATTTAATAGGTTAAATAATTCACTCAAATCCAACAAAATGTGGATATAAAAATATCAATACTATACACACATTTGCCAATTTCAGTTAAAGAGCAACAATGGAAGTACCGTAATAGGTTTTAATACCAAAAATATTGGGAAGTGTTTACTAAACGCAGTATTATCAATTATTTGCTACAATTTGCAACCAATCTAACAGTTTATTCTAATTCCCATCAGCGGATTCCATTCAAGAACTGCTTTTGAACAGTCTCCTGTAGGTCAGCGCAGCCATGTTATAGAGCACACATATTCCAATTTTTCAAAGTCTTGCATCCAAATTTTCCGGCAGCTATTTTTCTAGGGCTTTGACGTAACCAACGGTTTCAGTTCGAACTCTAAGAACGCCAGACCTGCAAATTATTCACTTTTTATTCTTTGAACATTTTTTTGAAAAAATTGTATTTAACAGTCTTTTTCTACAATTTGCCATGATCACAAAAAATCTACTACTTTTTTTTACAATTTACCACGATCACAAAAAATCTACTACAGTAAAAATTCGTTTGAAATGCTTCTAGAAAAACAAAACGCTTCCGGATAAGTACCATAAAAATACAGCTATCACGTATATTGACAACCGGCAAGTCCACGATTCATTTCATATCTTCATATCGGGTAGTACAGGAACAAAAAAAGAGATTAGACAAAAACTGTTAAAAACTGAAGGATACAGCTGCCTTCGGAAGGTTATGACACTTATAAAAATTGCTTCTTCTATCAAGGAATACAAAAATTCGATTATTCAACAAATATGTAAAATCGATACTCTTATATGGTAGTGAATTTTGACAGACAGATATCGCGACATCTTCTGATTTTTATTAATTTCAAATATAGCTAAAATCTGTTACTCAGTAGTATAATAACAGATCCAGAATTGCCTAAAATTACCGACTAGGAGCTTATAAGTACTATAAATAGAATGAAGTGAATGTGGATACTGCACAAGCTTTTACGTTAAGCAAATACAAGAAAAAAGAAAAGTTAGAAAATCCTACCAGAGAAAAAAGGAAATAAGACGCTGTCATACTTGACATTAAATTCCAACATACAATATAGCATTGCCATATAATAAAAAATGTTATCTGTGAAGACACATTTTTCCATGTAAAATCCGATGCTTACAATATCTCATTTTTTGCTTGTTTCGACATAAGCGGTTTGATCTTATTGGAATTAAGTAAGCATAACTTCCATTATCTTATTTAGGTCCTAGAAGATATAAAATCTTTTGTAGCAAAAAAAAAAAATGTTATTATCAAAATTTTTTAACTGCTTTATTTTAAATTTACCATGTAAAAACAAATATTAATGAAAACACTGACAGCATCCGATTTGTACATTAGTCTTCTGGTGGTGGTGTAATAACTGAAATCGATTAGGATATTAATTAAAATTAGTAAAATATGTGTTTTTGATCTTTATTGTTAAGAAATTAATTCCAACCTCCCCGAACAGGATAATAAATTCCATTAAGCCTGATTCTGTTTGTTTATTTTTAATGTTTTTACAATTTTTCAAATACAATAAAAACCGTTATATCATTCCTAGTTTTAAACAGAAAAAGTGTAAAAATATCTTCTTAACTATTCGACGTAGACATAAAGTACGTATGTATGAATTATAGAAAAAAAAATACCTTTTTAACAATTTATAAATAAAAACCCCCCATTTTGTGGTAAAATCTTTAGGTATTTGGTTTTTCAAGAAAGAAAATAAAGATTGTTTTGTTTTTCCAAAATTTTCTATTTTGAACACCAATATCTCCAGAACGGCAGCACCAATCATCATCATATAAATGTTAAAATATGGTCTAAACCATTATCTTCCTAGAATATATATAACTGAATATATATATCTAATAGATCAACAGATATAACGGTTTTTTTTTATAAAATTATCAAACCAACCAGGATACTTTCAAATGTCCTTTTCGACTTTAAATGATGCAAGATGCCCCACTAAAGATATATATTCTTGAAAAGCTAGCAATTCCAGCTATTATTTGGATATAATCATCAGATCCTAAGCCGATACAACATCTTCCCTCAGAATCCCGGATGTATCTATAGAGTATTCGTTCCAGCATTATATAACTGAAACCGATAGTTACAGCTTTTGCTATACATTAAAAAAATCAACTCTTAAAGATTAACTAATAAACATTTTTTTGGTGTGATCTAAATTTAATTTTTCAATTACAATCCTGATTTTCGCATAACCCAAACCGAAAACATTTTACTTATTTATGTCTAATATGTGCATTGCCGGAAGTTAAAGTCACCATCATTGTCAGTTTTATCTTATCAACAATGAAACAGTTTCATGTTCTCCTATAAAACTACTGACGTATTATCATCTCCTGTTAAACTATATTCTTCAAACGACATTATTCTTCTTCCTGATCCGGAGTGCTCTATAAATTTTTCCTGTCAATATAATTTTCGACAGGTCATATTTTTGTGGTTTAAATAAACCGAATAGAAATAAACCGGTGTTTGTAAATTGGTTAAAAATTTTGATTTGTTTATAAAATATTTTTGTACAATTCCATTATATAAAACCAATTCGATTCAAAAGAACAATTAACTAATGAAAAATATCTATAAAGACAATGTTGAGTAGAATTTTTTATATACCCATATAGTCAGAAACTTGAACAAAGGTACCTTAACACTATGGGTGGAAGTGGGAGTGATATAAAATGATTGAAATGCATTAAGCTGCATGTTGATATCGGAAGTTGTTCAGCTTTGCTATATGATCTGTCACAGACGTATTCCTTAGTCTGCCATTTCTAATCAATATATTTGCAATACTAGAAGAAGAAATCAAAACATCTAAGCAAGAAATAAAATAAAATAAAAATACGGTTGTTTTGAATTTTGGAAGCACATTCTTTCCATCCGCACATCCATTTTACTACGTCTTAAACAAATCATATTTCGACAAAGAATTTTTATTTTTCGAAGTTTTAAATATTCCTCCTTAATTACAGTATTCCCAATCTTTCTGAGAGCTTTTATTTTGGCTCCATATGACAAAGCTTTTATGTTATCGATCTCTAGTATCGGTTCTATCGATCTTTATGCATGATAGAGTATAAAAGCGAAATCTATAGTGGTTTTAAAATTATAAAACTGTTTGAACTCAAAGATAAGACATTTTGATTGAAAGGTAAATATAAAACTGTTTATATGATACTTAAAAATTGTTTGAATCATACATACAAACTGTTTGAATTAAAAATATGAACTTTTTGAATTAAACATATGTAGTGTTTGGATTAAACATTGAAACTATTTAGATCAAACCTATGTGAATCATATATACAAATTCATTGAACCAAACATAAAAATTATTAGAATCAAACATAAAATTAGTTTGAATTGAACATAGAAACTTTTAGAATCTAATATACAAAATTTCTGGACATCACATAAAAACTGTTTGAATTAATCATAAAAAATGTAAAGATTGTTCGAAGAAACAAAACTGGATGATTGAAACGTAAATATAAAACTGTTTGATGCTTAAAATTTTTTTGAATCATACATACAAACTCTTTAAATCAAACATATGAACTGTTTGAATTGAACATAAGAACTGCTTGGATTAAACATTAAAACTGTTTAGATCAAACATAACCTATTCGAGTCACACATAAAAATTATTAGAATCAAACATAAAAATTATTAGAATCAAACATAAAAACTATTTGTATCATACAAAAAAACTATTTAGAGTCAAACATAAAAATTGTTTGGATCGAACATCATAACTGTTTGCTTGAATCAATCATAAAAACTATAAAGATTGTTTGAATAAACAAAACTGGATGTTTAAAATATGAAAAATGATTAAGTCAAATTTTTAGAATATTTAAATCCAACATAAAGAAAATTTAAACACACATAAATGTCATTCTCCGACATTCTTTTTAAGCATATAAAATAACCACCTACGAGTACATCACAAGATAGGTATCATCAAAAATAATACAAACTATAGTTTTATCTGTTGTTTTAAATTTTGGAAGCATATTCTTTCCATCCGCACATCCATTTTACTACGTCTTAAACATATCATATGTCGACAAAGAATTTTTATATTTCGAAGTTTTGAATATTTCTCCTTAATTACAGTATTCCTATATAATCTTTCTGAGAGCTTTCATTTTGGCTCCATATGACAATGCTTTTGTATTATCGATCTCTACTATCGGTTCTATCGATCTCTACTATCGGTTCTGTCGCTGTATACTTCATTATGTATTTCTACACACATTTTGTATTTCTACAATTTGTTTTTATATTTCAATCTGCCTCATTTTTGTAGTTTTTCCATATTATGTAATTTCAGTATCATCGTTGTGATAATTTGGTTTAAATTTTTCCGAATTTTAATCTAGGGTAGAAGTTGTTTCTACTCCAAAATATTAAAGCGATATTACTTGAAATGTAACTCCACTATATCAATTTATTTATAATTCGCTCGATTTAAAATAATAAGTCTATCCTTGAATTTCCTCTAATGTACATATTTAAAAAGAAACTTGTATGAATAATTAAAATAAGAGTAAAACAGAAAATAAAACAAAATTTCCAGCCTCTAACGACTACCAGGCGTCAATTTGTAATTTTTAATAGTTTACAAATACGAAAAATTTGTTAATGTATTTGTTTTTTTTTTAAATAATGCATGCATGTGTGTGTGCTAATGTAAATATTTTTTTTTTATATTTTATTTATATGAATATTAACTATCATTATATATCATTTTCAGATATAATAATAAGTATAATATTATAAAAACAAAAAAACGATATACATACCTACCATTGAAATCTTTTTAGAAATGCTATGTTTTATTTTATTGTTTTTTTTTGTATAGTGGTATTTGATTTCAAGGATTTTTCTTCTTTTTGTAAAACTAAAAATTTATTTCTATGTTTCTGTTTTTAAAACAATTTTTAATCTACAACAAAATAATAATTTAATTTTTTAATTGCAATTATAATCCACAAGGATAATAAAACAATTTTTGAAAAAGGATATATGAATCACCATCGCAACGTATGGTTTTTATAAATATTATACTTATGTTGAGAAACCTTTAATTAAATTTATATTGAAATACAGTTTTTTCGGTTTATTGACGCCATTTATTAAAATGTTTTTTATATTTTTTTGAATTTTTATACTAAAGTGTATTTTAATTTATATAATGTAAGAATATTATAATTAAATTTCATGCTCAATTGCACCCTAATCAATTATCATTGATTAACTGGTTTTTTTTTTACTTTAAATGAAATCATTAAATTGCTCTTCTTTTTTATTGACATGTCAACACGAATTGAGCATTGAGTATGTATGCACCACATCATTATATTATAAAAATAAGGCAAAAGAAGATCCCTCAGTTTGGAATTTCTAGTGCTAAAGTACACTTGAAAATGTGCAGCCATTTCTGAATCATTTGTCACAAAGGTTGAAAACACATGTTTTATATATTTTTGTCTTCGCTACTCGACAATTTTTTCTATATTGTTTTATAAGACGCGCTTCTGTATGTTTTCATTAATTTTTCTTACATGTCCAACCCAATATATTTTTTTTTAATTTTATCGCCATAAAAATCCCTGTTTAATTATTGAAACTGTACAACTAATTGTTGCAACAAGATCTTTGTAGGTGACAACTATGTTATGTAAAGTCAAAAGAGATGGAGATTCTTTTTAAAATGTTCTTTTTAAATGCTACAACTTTGCTTTTGTATGAACCTAGCCCTCGTATCCATATCAAAGTATGTAGCGACAATATATCTTATTACTTATTAGAATATATAGTAAAATACGTGGGTCAATATACATGATGATGAAAAAAATTGGAAATCCCAACCGCTTTTGGCCATTCAAAAAAATACTGTCAGCTTGAATGGATTTTATAGTATAAATTTTTATTTGTCTTTTATCGAATCACACAACTTCTAATTTTCAGAAACAATGACTAAAAACCAAAAACTAAACTATTATTTCTTGTTGACGTCTTATATGTCAATTTAACAACAGTGTTAATTCATAAAATAACTGCAACAGTGTTGACCCATAATATAACTGGCTAGTGGGTAATTAGTTATTCAAAAAAGGTATTCACAGGTTCTAACTTTAGTTTTCTTTCACATATTTTTGCTATCTAAGCATTGCATCAAGCGATGGTTTAACGATATTTTTTATTGGGACCGGAATGGGCACAGAAATAGATTCTTTATTTGCGAAATTAACGAGTGAGGATTTTAATTCGATTCTCCTTAAATACAAAATGTTAAAAAATATTACGGTTAAAGAGTTATAGATTTGTCGCTTAACGAAAATCATACAAAATCAACACAGACTATACAAACTAGACTAGACCAACAAAATATGTAGTATGTATAAGTATTTTTAGTTATAATATTAAAATCTTTAGTCAAAACCACTATCTATTCCGCATTTTCTTCAACTTCATCATCACCGTGTGTATTTCTATACAACAATAAAAACCATTTTGAAATAATTTCATTTATTATAAAAACAAACACCTTACACCTCCTCTCCAAACAAAAAAAAACAAACAAAAAATTTAATTTTTTTTTTCATTACATTTTCACAACAGAATTTTCCCCCACAAACTCTTATAACAAAAACAAAAAACAACAACAAATAAAGTAAACATCAAAACATTATCAAACACTCCTAAGCACTAAACCAAACACTTAACAAACTCTTAACAAAACAAAAACCACCATACACAAAAATATCATCAGTTTTAAAAATAAACAGAAAAAATAAACAAAACACAAACATTGTTACGTTATGAAAAAATGTCTTTAGAAAAGTGTATTATAACGTCACATCACCACATGTTTTTTTTTAAGTATATTTTGACATTCATACACATTGAAAAAAAATTCGCAAAACTTAAAAAGAATAAAAAAAAAGCAAATGAAAAAAAATAAAAAAAAATTGTCCAAATATCAAAAAAAAAATTTCATTTTTCTTCTTTCAGCATCAGAATAAAATTTGCTACCCATAAAAAAGCATCGTGTTGCATTACATTTATGACCGCTTTAAGTATTATAAAAGTTCAGAAGCTATTATTAGATTCACATATTATATCTATTTTCTCATCACATAATCTTCTGTTCACCTAGCATCTTTTTGATGCATTCAATTCTGAAAATGCACTTTCCACCATGCAATTGATGTATTATAAAGTACAGTGGTGAAAATAATATTTTGTAATGATGTGATGTTTAATTGTTGTTTTAAATTGTCCTGCATTTTGTGTACCATATCCGAATGATGAAGTATGAAGATTCAATAATGAAGTATTCTTCACAACAAAAATTCAATATACAGTCCAATTAACGATAACTTTCCATAGCTATATTAAGTGAATTTGATATTTTAATAATTGTAGAAACGCTCTAAATATATCTAAAATTACAAGTAGAGTCATTTGACCAGCTGATGTTAATTAATTGTAACGTTAAATAGAGTCAATAATTATCGATTCAGCTAAATTAAAAATGTATAAAACTTATTTATGCACATATTTATTTACTTATTTATTTCGAGCTTAATTCAAGCAAGTTACAATAAATCATACTTAAATTAAATTTATAAACTAAGAATTAAACATTCAAAAAAGAATTAATAAAAAAAAAGAAGAAAATAACAAAATTAAAAACGAAAACAAAATCTTATATTTAATAATAATCAAAAAATAAAAATGAAAAAAGCTTCAATTAAGAAGACAGGTCAAAGATTCATCAAAAAAATCAATTACACAAATACAGATTATTTTTTAATGATTGTTTAGTTATTTATTTATTTAAGTAGTTTAATTCAAACAAGTTACAATAATTATTTTCCTTTTTCTTTTAATATAAGGTAAAAATTTAACAGAATCAAAATTTTAGAAAACAGTAAAAATTTACAAAACTACTTAATGGTTAGAGGGGTTAGTTGTAAGGGTTCTGATTACAGAGGTATAGCCGATTCTTTAACACATCTTTTGAGAGTGATAAGTCAATCACGTTTTTATATTTGTTCCCTATTATCATCATTCTGTGGATAGGCTCATTCATACCATAGTTGGCTCTATGAAATACAGGTGTGAAAATATTATGTGATCGGAGTCGAGTGTTATTGGAAATTCGGGCAGAATTCAATATAAATAAGGATTTAATATTCCCCTTCACTACTTGGATGATGAAAAAAGCATCCACCAAATTCACGCCTAGTTTTTAATGTAGTTAAATGTAGAAAATTTAATATGTGTTCATATGAAGGCAGGACAAGTGGATTGGACCAAGGAAGGTGGCGAAGTGCATATCTTATGAAGTTCTTTTGAATAGCTTCTAGTTCTTTTAATATGAATTTCGTAATAGTGTGACCAGACCTGACTAGCATATTCCAGTTGTGGCCTCACAAGACATGTATATAGGGATTTTAAGATATAAGAGTCGTCAAATTCTTTAGACCATCGTTTTATAAAATCTAACATTGAGTTAGCCTTATTAATAATATTGTTATAGTGGAATTTAAAAGACAGTTTTTCGTCGAAAGTGACACTTAAATCTTTGATTAACCTAACTATTTCAAGAACATGTCCATTAAGTGAATAGATATTTGAAAAGAAACTGGTACGCCTATGATAACTTATCACAACACATTTATTCGTATTAAGCATAAGGTTATTGCTACGGCACCATGCAAAGAAATTATCGAGATCATTTTGAAGCAAACTTGAGTCTCGAAGTGATGTGATTTTCTTAAAAATTTTCATGTCATCAGCATAAATTTGAACTTCACCATTTTTTTATTACTGATACAACGTCATTAATAGAGATTATGAATAGATGGGGACCTAGATGGCTTACTTGAGGAACTCCTGAATTTGCTTCGAATGATGTTGACATAGCTTCTCTGAATCGTACAGTATACTTTCGATTAGCCAAATAAGATTCAATCCATTCCACAAATGACGGTGGAAATCCAAGTTTAATTAATTTTAAGAGAATGACGCAATGTGGAAGAAGATCGAAGGCTTTACTAAAATCTGTATAGACGACATCAGTTTGAAAACCTTTTTTCCATATTATTAATAAACTGAAAGGTACACTCAACCAGATTCGTGACTGTGGACTTGTTTTTGACAAATCCGTACTGGTTTGGGATTATAAAACAAGTGCAATGATGATATAGTTGATCAAAGAGAATTAATTCGAATAATTTAGGAATAGTGGACAATTTAGCGATTAGCCGATAGTTACTAACATCATTTTTGGAATTTTTTTTATGCACTGGAGTTATATAGGATTTTTTCCAATAAAGGGGAAAAACCCCTTAAGAAAGTGATAAATTGAAAATTTTTGATAGTGGTGAAACCAAGGAATTCGAGCAATTTTTCAGAATAATTTCTGGTACACCATCTGGGCCAGGGGATGTGTTATTGCCAAGTTTGTTCAAATAGCCTATAACGGTAACTACGCTTAAGTAAAAAGTTGAGAATATTGTCTTAGGGTAATCATCAAGATGAGAAAATTCAGGTATTTTAGCATTAAAAAGAGAACTAGAATAGGAATTTTCGAAGAAATCACGAAAAAATTGAGAAATAACCAACGGATTATTACTACGGGAGTTCTTATATTGCATAAAACTAGGGTATTGATCGGACTTACGTTTAGTATTAATAAATCTCCAAAAGCTTTTAGGATTAGTTAGAATATTACATGACATATTCTATAAATAAATATTATAACTTTGTTAGTTATGATATACGTAACAGAACTCGGAACTCATATCCATTAGCTGATACAAAAAACGTTCTTTGTACTCCAGAAATAAAAATCGTTAAGAAATATTGCGATGCATCATACAATTTCAAACAAAGTAGAAGAAGAGCTTGGGATGACAATGTCCACTGGATAGATGTTCAAACAACCAATAACTGCAAAGAAAGTATTAATCAAGCGGGGTTCACAAAGGCGTTTAAGGGAGAGGGAATATACTATTAAACACAATAGGCAGAAGAAAAATATTATATTGTTATTTGTAGCGTATCATCATATACCAAATAAAGCATCTAGAAATACAAAAAAAAAAGGAAATTTCAAATAGATATGGAAGAGATGGATATAGTAGAAATCAATTTTATCTTACAATAAGATCCAAGAAACAATGTGGCATTTGGTATTCTCTTCTTCTTTGTATAAACATTAATGTTCCATAAGTTGTTCGTACTAAAGAGTTGGACATTTATATGGTCTTGCTTGACCCTGAAATCTAGATTCTTTAGATTTAAAGTCTAACGTTTCTGATTACACAATTCTAAATATTATTTTGTTTAATTTCCATTCAAATTGAATTGCTTTGATTCAGTTATTTAGTAGGCCTGTCATAATTTTGCCTTATATTTAGATTAGATTTAATTTATTCCGAGAGGGATCTAGTCCCTACATCATTGTGATAACCCAGTTTTTAAGTCTCTGAGTCATTAAGGATACCTGATTTTGTGATACCTGTGTGTGCTCCCATTTTTTGGGGAACGCTGTTCCCAAGTGGCGAAGTCTGCTACGGGTGAGCCCTTCGCCCAAAAATTCTACATAGGTTATTTTCAGTTAGACCAATTGTGTTTCTTTGCTAGACAGTGGCCTGTTATAATCCCTTCCAAGATACGTACCTGTTTCCTGTTGAAACTGAGCAGTGTTTTGGTTTTCTTGATCGAGCGTTCAGGAATGAGCATTTTTGCTTGACGATTTCCAGGAACGTTGGCATAGAAATCCTCAGCTTTTTGCTCTACCCAAACTCTTAATTGCATCTTAACTGTGCTCAGGGGAATTCCACAGAACGGACTTGGACCTATGAAAGGCGTGTCTGATGCTTTTCTAGCTAGATAATCTGCAGCTTCATAATTTTGAATTACTTTTTTAGCAATTTTGTTGAAAAAAGGACTAATATTGTTACATCTATTAATTAATTGTGCAACAATATTTCACCATTTGTGATACGAGTAACACTTATAGAGTATCCTATTAGTAGAGTATTTTTACACCACATTTAACAAAATTCTTCATGAAATCTGTTTATTTCAATCTTATTATTTCGTACCCGCGGTGAGTTTCACTATAACTCTTTTATCATATCACACCGAATGTCCTTCGATTTTCAACCTATTATAGTTTAACTCTAAAGTTCAAAGTACTTTTAATTACAAAATTTACTCTATGCAATCAATTAATTCCACCACTGTGTACGATTTCGTCATCACCTTTCATATAGAATTAAAAAAAAAAATTCTGAACCGTTATGTTTTCTATAAAATAAATCTTTACAAAAATACTTAAGAATTATAAAATAAAAAAACATCCATTTACGAAAAAAATATAAAAATAATGAAAAGCTGTCATAATTTTCGTTTTTTTTTCTTATTTGTGAGCCTATTAAGAATCTCAGACCCCATCAGAATAATCTGATTTCATAGATAGATTTTTAGTTGGCAAGAAAATTATATTTTTTCAGAAATTTATAATAAAAACGTAATTTATTCATCATATATCTCACAAGAAGAAGAATGCAATTAAAAGAATTATTCACTTTCGTTCTCATTTCTTTTGAGTTCTTGGAATTTGCTTTTGTTTTTAAATAAATAAAAATAACTTTAAATTTAAATTTAGTAGATAACAAAATATAAAATTGCACTTTACAAAATCTTGTTTTTTTCTGATAGTTTAATGCCTTGTGTTTCTATTATAGGCAATAAATAACAAAGCAAATTAGTTAAGCTCAAAAGAGCTGCAGAAATTCGGAAATGAAATGAAAAAATAAGAAGTTTGTGACACTTCTTCATTTTTGCAGGTAGAAATAATTTGAGTGGAACCTAAGGGTTCTGGCGTGTTTGAATATAAGGCAGTGTGTCTTATAATAACCCTCACCATCGTACTGGTATCTAATCTTGCTAATTATAGCCAGTTACGAGTCTGTTTATGGTCCAGTATGGGCCAGATAAGTTTTTTTTTATTTTTCATAGATATCACCCTAAATTTATGCCAGCAATTTCAATATAAGCACAATACGATCGTAGTGCATTTTACGAATTTGATAGTGATTAATAAGGTGATACGTTTTTCATACCAATATCAACTTAATATCTATAACCCTTTTGTATTTACATTATAAATTCTCTTATAATGTAACGATGTAAAATTTGTAATTGCACTCTTTCATTGCGGTATTTCTTATTAGATATGGTTTCTATGTATTTGATTTTAAAAAGTTTTCATAGCCAAAAAGTTGAATTTAACAATTAAACCTACAGTAGTTATTCTCTTGAATGGATTTTGTTATAGATGCAACTATTTTAAGATATATTTTCTCCTCTACTTAACAAAAATCGTAAACAATACTGAATTGTAGTATATTTCCGAAACCTAATTGTATTTCTAACTAAAATCAAGGAATATTGAAATATTCGACAGTATTCTAGACCTGAAACTTTTGATTGGTATTCAAATTATATAAACACCGGACCATAGCGCTCGCATAGCAAGTTAATAAATTTAGGTACCACACAATTATGTTGCTTATTAACTTAAAATACGAAGAAAAGTAGAACAAAATAAATATACAATTTTAAGTATATTTTAATCTAATTTAAATACTGCAAACGGACATTGGGGGAACAAATTATGTAAACCAATTTTTAAGAAATGAATATAATATGTGCGAAAATTATACTGTAGCCAAAAATTAGATTAGAACTTAAATTCAACACTATATTACAATCATCTATAATATACACAACAACCAAACACTTGACACGATTAGAGTTTCATACAGCGCGTTAAAAAACGTGCATATGAACGACATTACCTAAAACCAATTTTAGTTAATTACAAGCTCGACTTTATAAACGCATTCGACATTGATCTAAAAGCCTTACCATAATTCATCATCATTGATCGTGTGGGCTTATCAAAAATCAAATAAAGCACTGATCTCTATCTTCGGAAAGCTCCGTAAACAACATTGATTTAACCATTTTTGGAATATATCAGCCAGATATGGTCACAGTTTTATGATGTTCACATACGAAAAATCGAAACCATTCAAAGGAAATTTTTAAGATTTGCTCTACATAATCTTACTGGGATATATCCGATTTGTTCGCTACCTTATGAACATCGCCTAAATTTATTTCACCCGGATACCCTGCAGAAACATTATTTCTCTAACTATGTTTAATTATATTATTATTAACAATAATTCTTGACTTCGATCCGTTAATCATTTTTTTAGAATGTTAAAGCCCTACTACTTGTCCAAACTTTTAAAATCAAACCACTGATCCATACTAATAATTTAAATGCCAATGCAGTTTCAAATAATGGCACAGAAGTGCACTGAATAACAATTATGGTATATAAAAAAGACCATTCCAGTTGCAATTAATTGTGTCTTTTTTAATAACATCTCTAAAACTCAAAGTTGTCTAGTCTCGCACAAAACTACTCCATTTGACTCCTTCCTGTTATTTGGAGGTGTAGGTATTCAACGAACCAAACACTTGAATATCTTGAAAATACAGGTAAACAAGCAAATAATATGGAATGCCTATATCTTTGACATTGCCAAAAATCCTGCAAGATTTTTGGGTATTTGAGTAGCTGCAAAACGTATTTTTATCTCCAGGACATGCTAAATATCTATAAATTATACATCCGTCCTAAGTTGGAATTTCACAATTCACAAATATGGGTTGGTGTATCACGAACCACATTAGTACACAAAATTCAAAAGCATGTCATTCGTATTAACGACATCCTAATGTAACATACTCATTGTACAACTTAAGAATCGTTGTATTGTTGAAGCACTTCCCCTTATTATATACATATATAATATATAAATCTTATAGGTTTGCACACTTGGTTAGAAGAAATGAAAATCTAATGCCACCTCTTAAACATTTTCGCCGAGGAACAAGAGGGTCATTAAATGCTCACCCCTATACTCAGTGCAAATTCCTAGGTGCCTCAAAACTGATTATAGGAGTTTGTTTGTAGGCATATTTTGTCAAATGTGGAACCAATTTCAACAAATGTGTTCAAACGTGTTCCTCCAATGCGAAAATGAATCCACGTACAATTTACAAAAGTTCAATATTAATATTAACAAATTTATTCAAAATGACCTACTGATGATCAACGGAACATTTTGCTCTTTCCAATCCTCAATTGGTGTAAGCTGTGCATTCGTCTATACAGCTATCATTTGAAACCTAATGTTAATGGATATTATGTTCATAAAAAAAAACATGTATAAGAATATTCAATACCTACATTGTGTAAAGTTTTATTCAGGACATTTTCAGGTTGTCAAACAATTAATTTATGACTCAATACAATTAATTTATGACTCATTCATCCATTAACAACATAAAATCAAGTCTATATCAATTTCAAAATTATAAAATATATTTTCTGAAAATTCACATTAACCATCTGTTAATTATTCTCACCGTTCTAAATTAAAATTAAACTAAAATTATAATTATAAATTTCCATTAAACCAACAAATCAAAAGAAAGTGATTTTAAACAATAAATTTAGAAATTAATAATGCCATATCATAATGTATCATCAAACTATAAAAGTTCATAATTTCAAATATATATTTTATTTCTTTTATAATCATTAATTTAGTAATTTAATGATCCTAAATCTCATTCTTTTGAAAATTCATTCATAATAAGGACATTCGTTTTTTTTGTTTGCTTTTGTTTTTGTTTTTAATATAACAAAATACCACACTGAACCAACAATTCATTGAGTATTCAATAAAATTAAGAGTTTTCTAACCAAATTTATTAGTATTACTCACACCATATTATATATATATACATACGTATATATATATTCATATTGATACCTACTAATAGAAATGTCAACAAATAAATGTCAAATATCCCCACCAGACCGAACTTTTTACAAGAAAACAAGCTGTAAAATTTGTTATCACTAAAATGTCTACGAAAATGACCGAACATGAAAAACAATAAAATTTTATAACGCACAAAATAAAAACAAATATGTACATACATAGATATATATATATTTACATTTATATATAGAAAGTCTATATAGAATTTGGTATTCGATTAAGAAAAGATGAAATTTCATCGAAATTTTATTAAATTATTCGAATAATATAAAATAATAAAAACAAAACCCATACAAACACTTCTCATTCATTCTTATATAGTAGTATAGGCATAGTTTATATAGGCTACATCCATACACAATGGTTATTTTAATAAGAATAACAACAACAGGATATCCGATATCCTGATTTTTATTGTTGATTTGATTATTGTTGTGTTTTGTTTTGTTACTCATTCTATTTTTGTTGATTCTTATGATTTTCAATGGAAAATTCTTTGTTTTAGTGAGAATGTAGAAGTTAGCATTATACTAACAAAAATTCAAATTGGACTCTTTAAATTCGGATGGAAATGAATTTTTTTATTGATATTTATCGTCCCCATCTTAATTCCCATCCTTTTTAGAACTCTTCTTCTCAGTTTACATTTTTTAATAAAAGATAAAATGTTAATAGTATCTAGGTCATATGATTATTATTTGTAATAAGAATTTTTCGATACAAAACTAATTAGATAGATGGTATTAAGATGGAATCAAGATGTCACAACATTACCCTATTTCGAAAAAAAAAAAAAATGTTTGTAAAATTTTTTTTAATTCCATGCTGTAAATTAACGCAATGAAAATAATGTTGTCGTGTTGCAAATTGTCCATAATTCCGTTATTTTGCATATAACTCATAAGTTTAAACTGTAGGCTAATAATTGAATAAATTGAACGCACTTGACACTATGAAAGGCGTATCCGATACTTTTCTTGCTGGATAATCTGTAGCTTTGTTTTCTTATATGCCAGAATGCCCTGGTACCCACATTATTGTGACTTTATTTGTTTTTGTCAAAGTCTTAGGTATCTAAACAATCCCATACTAGTTTTAATGTGATGGTATATAAATCAATACTGACTATTTGTGTTAATGCTGCTTTACTATCCTAGAGAATGTAAATATTATGTTTTTTTGTAATTTCCTCTTAAATTCTCACGCACACAAAATTCTATAGCATGTACTTCGGCTTTGAAAACTGTGTTTGTAGAGTATAGGCTTGAATAAATAACGGCTTTTTCCATATACTCCCGAACCTACTTCATTCATCTTCTTGGAGCTGTAAGTATACTATATTAATGATCCTTTGACGAAACAGGGTGGGCAGGTTTCCCACATCTCTCTGCTTTCAAAATAATTTCTGGCAAGCAATAGTCGGATAATGCTTTCGAAAGCGTATTATCCTTCTGGAGTACACGAACTAGTTCTGAGTGTACCAATTTTTTAATTTGTGGATCATTACCAGTAATATATTTGTAGCTGTACCATTGCTTCTTTTGTATAATGAGATGAAGGGGTTTTAGGTGAAGTAGAGTCTCAAATGATGGGTTAAATCTTGTCCGCATTGCCATCAAACAAGCTGAATGCTGTATATTTGTTGAGTTTGTTTTGAGCTGTGATTTGCGTACCTTTTTCCATCAAACTGCGGATTCATAGGTTAAGGTTGATCTCACTATTGAGGTATATAATCATAATGCTATTTTTTTTATAGGCTTTTACATGTCCAGAGTGCAATTCTGACTATTTTTAAGAACATTGTCTAAATGAGTATTCCAGTACAGATGTTCATCAAGTACGATTCCAAGGTATTATTACCCCACTTAGGTCAGGTTTCTTTAATTTGTTCCTAATTCTTTTGTTTGTGAAAGAGAAGAGGTAACTCCTGACGAAAAAAAAATTGCTATTTTTAATTAGAAACACCAAATTCTGATTACTGACTTCTGACTGGTTTTTTTGGAAAATTATCTCAAGCATTATACGTTGCTTGGTCGCTTGGATGCATTAACTTTGAACGACAGAAATACTGCAATGAGAATTTTCAAAATTTGATAGCTAATCCCTTAATTCTTAAATATTTACAAACTAGCTACGCTAATTTGTTTTTAAAATTACTTTGTTTAAATCAAGAAAATCAATTATCTTGAATCTCGAATTATTATACGTACTTACTTATGTATCTAGCAGATCATATAGGTCCTGGATCTGACTTATCAATGTCTTCCATTTTTCACGAACTGATATGTTTCCCGAAAACAAACAATTTTCCGCTATACAATCGATTAAGATTCAAAATAAACGTTAACAAGTCAAATATAAGCCTGGTCAAACAATAATTAACCCAATTAACAAATTATTTTTTTTCTAAACCTAAACTCATTCTAGTTCGAACTGTACATGTTATCCTGCGGTTCAATTCAATAAGAGAAAGTAGTAAAGTACTTAGATACGCACTTGGACAGATACCCAACTAGAAGAACTCACATTATCAACAAGCACAAACAATTAAGAATAAACTTAAATCAACTTTACTGACTCTTCTCCGAAAACTGTCTTTAGAGTGTAATTTAGTAGAAACTATTATCAGGTCAACATATAGAATTACAAAGTGGAGCTATGAACAATTTCTAATAACTTCAGCATTGAAATAATAGAGCATTCCAGCTGAAAGTACTTAAATCTATCGTTCATTCTTCCTGGTACATGCGCAATGACAGAATAAGACTGTATTTAAATATTTCATTTAACAAAGAAAACAGAAGAATATTCATATAATTTTTTAGACAATCAGACGAACAATAATAAACACTCAAATTATCTAGGACACACCTAGTAAATCCAAATTTTTGTTTTATTACTCATAACCAGTTTAAAAACATAAAACTATTTTTGAATTAGGTCCAAGCTCAAAATTTACATCGCAAAATAAATCAATTAGATTATTGCTATTGAAGAAAAACGCTATGTCATCCGTAAAAACTGTAGGTAGTTAAAAGTAGTTAGTAGTTGAAACAAAAATTTAATCAAAATCGGTAATATTTCGATTTACTTACTAAACTTACTTTAATTGGCTTTTTACTGGACTGTTATTGTCTTCGAAATTAACTTTCTCAGCTTAATATGACAGACAGTATTACATAAAAAAATTTCAAAATGTTAAAAGTATAAACAAAAAAACTGATAAATATTTGCCTCCAAAGATGACCTACTTTTCCAACCCAATCATTTTTTTTTTTCATTTTTTACCACCATCACTGTGAAATTTTTCTTTGTCTGCACCATTCCTTGAATCCAACATTTTTTTTTCTTTTAATCAACATTGCCAATAGCCACGAATATTACGAATGTTCATTTTACTATCCTGACAACAAACTATCCTATAAAAATTCTGATATCTTAAAGCAATAAACTTAAATGATAAGATCAATTTTATTAGAAGAACCCCCCTTCACTTCGAAAACACAAAAATAAATAAAAAAAAAAACGTTGGCTTTTTAACTAAAAATAAAAATTAAAACAAAAGCAAATTTTGAGTATTGCAATGTCTCACAGTGACAACTTGAGAACCTAGAAGTAATTGGATTAAAATTGGAATTTTTCGGGGATCAAAAAAATGTTTTTGATAAGTAGGAAGTAGGTTTTTTTTATGCTCATTACATGATTAGAAATTCAAAGATTCTAAATGAGTGTATATTGAAAGCAAAACAATGGTATCTTCAGTGTTATGGTTAAATAAAATGTGCGTGGTTAAAAATAACTTGAAACGTGGTTATTTTTTTTTTTGTGTTTTCTTTGTTTTTTTTTTTTACATCACTTTAATTAAAAAATTCAAATGTTTTGTTGATAAAATCAATTTTAGTTAAAGTAAAATTAGGTATGGTCGTTTCAAATAATTTAACTTGTAAATTGATGATAAGTGGATTGTTATGATATCCAATAATTGGTAAAAAATGTATTTTAATAAGTAAAAATATGGAATTTTTATTTAATTATTTGTTTTTTATACATTATGATTATTAAAAATATTATCAGACGGGTTCATCAGTATAAGTGAATTGTACCACATGTTTTTATGAATTCATTTTTTATTTAACTGAATTACGTACTATTATGTTATGAGCTTGACTTACTTACTATGAGTTTTTTTTTTGTTTACCTAATTTAATTTTTTTTATTCCATTAAATTTTCACATTTATTTGGTTATAAAAAATTTAACAAAACTACTTAATAGTGTTGACATGCATTTAAAAGCTATTAAATTTTGTTTAGTTAATTTTTTTACGATTTAGTTTGTTTTGATGGATTAATGGTTTTCACAGCATAATATATGCCATAATATGTTGAACTGAATAAAATCATCTTATATTGGTATCACGTTTAACGCAATTTCTGTCTAATCTGGCAATCAACTAGGTAGCCAATTAGGACAGCTTCTTTTAAATATACATATCAGAGAGCTTTTTAATTTCTTATCAAATATTGCTCACCTTGTCTATGCTGATGATTTCAAAGAACATCAAGCTATAAATAGACCGTCGACCACGACCGTATAGTTAGACCATCACGACCATATAAATAGGCCGTCGTCAGATAGGTTAGTTTTACCCTACTAATGACTAAATATTATTACAACAGCATTCCTGCGTAGTACGAGAGGAACCGCAGGTACGGACCAATGGCACAATACTTGTTCGAGCGAACAGTGATATGACGCTACGTCCGTTGAATTATTCCTGAACACCTCTAAGGTCGTATCCGTGCTGGACTGTAATAATAATATTGGAGCAATTGTATTGTATAGCAATAAACCATTTAGAAGTTGGTATCTTTATGATATTAACGATAATAGATTATGTGATGCTAATGTTATATAAAATTAAGTTACAGAGGATGTATAAATAATTATCATAGTCGACGAATAACTTGTTTTATATTTAAACATTATTAAATACGATGACAATGCCTAGAATCTATTGTAAACGACTTTGGTAACGGGTAAGGTATTGTAAATGGCTGCGAACCACTGAAGCTTATCCTTTGCTTGTAGATTCGAAAGAAAAAAAAAATAACTAGAGTAATCCTGCTCGCGTTGCTGGACAATACAATAATATACGTTTACGTCTTTGTATTAAAAATTAAATATTCTAAAAAATTAGCGGATATTCCAACGAATTATAGGAACGATATGTTTCACTAACATTTTCCCACCGGTCATTTCTACATTGCAAAATAATGTCATGCCTATTTAATTCTTATCCAACCATGACAATCGCTATTTCATCTTCAAATCTTGGTGCATTGAACCTTCGTACATGTTGGCCAGCTGGCATTTTATCCTCATTTATTTTTATTCCATAATTGTCAGCAGGTACATTATAAATTTGTGATTTAAACATTCTAACCCATTCATTATGTTCATGTAATAATATTTGTAATTCACGTATAATTGGTTTGCTTAATTTCGGATTTATTGAATAGCATCGTTCAACTTCTTCATCTCCATTTCCGATTAAATAAATTTGTAAAAGGCAATATTCTTGGTTGTCGAATGGCAATAACGAACCAAATTTATATTCAACAATTTGGTAAAAATTTTGTTATAAATCAAAACAGATATTAATATCTGAAGGCGTTTTCGTTTTTTAGTTCAGAGCATAGATTTGAGCGCGCTCTGACTTAAATGAGCACGCTCTGAGCAGACCATTAACAGATAAGCTCCGAGCGCTCAAATTTAATAAAAAAACACGATTTGAGTAAACTGTCATTTTTATTTTATTGTTGTATTTCCATTATTATATTTCCAATATAAATTGCCATTATTTCTTTAATTGTAAAAATCGCTGTGGATATTTATTTTAAATTTTTAAAATGGTTTACTTTTTTAATATCGTCAAATAGCGTCCTCTATTTTGTTTTAAAATAAACATCCCTTTTTGTCATTTAATATTCAAACGCTCTACGTGCTCTGTTAATTTAAATCTAGCACATAGAGCACGCTCTGAATGCGTTCTGAACGCATAAAAAAATACGGATTTCAAGCTCTGAACGCTCTGAGCAAAAAACAAAACACGAATCTGTTTTTGACAGTTCGTGCTCTGCTCTGAACTAAAAAACGAAAACGCCTTGAATTGAAATTTGCATTATTTACCTTAAAATTTGTCATAAATCTATCACGAACAATCTGTTGTGCTCCAAATGATGTAATTTGAAAGCAGCAATTGTACGACTGAATGAATTATCTGGAAATATTTTAATTGATTTATTCTGCCAACAACCAAAGAAAATAATGGCTCAAGTGGTCGATTTAATGGTGTTAATTTAACTTTTCTGCCAGCACAATACGTTCCATCCGTTTCATTTTTTAAATTTCAATGCATTGCATTTATTTTGAACTTTATCCACTTTTCCAATTTAAATAGATGGAAGATGAATGCGAAGCGTAATCAATGTTATGAACATAATTAAAACCTGAACTATGCAAATTTCCAATTGAATGGCTACGTGTCTGTTCTTGCTTGTTTTGACTGTTACGTTCACGATATCTTCAGTTTCTAACTCTCCCACTTTCAATTCGTTCTTCTCTTTGTTCTCTTTGTTTTGATTTGATCTCAATCGTGCCATTCGTTGCCTTGCCAATTCATTATTTTCTAATAGCTCTTTTGCATTCTGATTAGATCTATTTAAACATATTTGACTGCTGTTGCGTGTCCGTCGGCCAATTTTTGAGAGCCTTCGCCGCGGCATTGTTTAATAGTTTTACTCTGTTAACATGAAAAATTCTCTTTATTTAATTTTTTTTATTTAATTTTAACTGAATGATTACAAATCTATGATTAAAAAATGTCAATGCTTACAATGTAACCTTAAATGAGAACCAATAAACACACAGAAATTAAATAAGTCAAATGACGGGCACAAGCAGAGCCTTCATGTTGTATACCGATACCGACAAAATTATTTCTCCTAAGAAAAATGTAAATGAATTCACACATTTTATATGGCTCAAATGCACCATCACAAAAGTGTGCGTAAAACGTATATGCGTAGACATTTCTCGATGTTTTTAAATCATCAGTTTCCTTTCAAATCATCAGTTTCAAACCTTTTCAACGCATGTATTGATTTGTAAATCGATTGAATGGAAATTTTAAATTTGAAGATTTAGAGACGCTCTCGAATAATTCCTTAAAATTATGTTTTTTAATTGATTTCGTACTTGATAAAAGCAAAATTTGGTAGCTAACATTTTTTTTTTAATTTTTTGTTCTTAAAATGTTTAACCGATTTTTAAGGATTAAGCAGCTATTTCTGAATAATATCAATACCACATTTATATTGCATTAATATGTGATGATTTTAGATGGCACGTGCCGCATATGTAGCGATATCATGATATGAGTACATTTAGTACATGATATTATATCAGTACAATATCGATTATACATGTCTGTTAATAGAATTATTATAAATATATTTATTTGAATAATAACGCCATACTCTATTTCTGGCTTGCAACATTTACTTACATATATGCAAACTCTAATATAATTCCTTTTTTATTTTCGATTTTTTATATTTACATTTCATCATTTTTTCAAGGTCATTAATGCTTTATTTGAAATCAATTTTTTACATGTTCTATATAGTTAGGATTTTGTTCTACAGAGATTGCTAACTATTTTACGATTTTCTGATGATGTAGAATAGTATTGTCTGTAGATTTAATTACTTTTTGATCAACAGTGTTTCTCAATAGTGTGCTGTTTCACATTTATTTGTAGCCAACATTTTTTTTAATGGTCGGCTCATTAACTTCTATGAAATTGACATTAGTTTTGCACGATACAGTAATAGTACACTTTGTATGGTACCAGTATGGTAGGTACACCATGATGAAGAATCTCATTTGGAATAGTAAATTCATAAGATGGAAGATGATATATAAAAATATGAATTTATGACCATATATATACACAGAAGAAGCCACAGCCAATATCTATCAATATATAGTAATCCTAATCACTGCCAATAAAGGCTGACAAGTTTTTAAATGTACTACCATAGAGTAATCATATAAGTAGAGTATTCACGTAGAACAATATTTGTTAATCATTTTCTTCTAAAAATGCCGTCCCTTTTTTACTCAAAACACGAAAATGCCGTCCCATTTTTACTCAATACCCCAAAACACTCAAATATAATTTTCGAAACTCAATTATTTTTACTCAAAATTTTTTTTTATTGAGAAGAATATTTCATACAATGCCACTATACTTCTAGCCTATTCACAGAATGATTTTTTCGGAATTTTATCGAATTACGATTTCGTTTTAAGTTTTGCTTTAGTTTTGTGTATAAAGTTTTGCTCTCCCAGTGACTAGGCTAGGAGTATAGAGGCATTGTTTGATAATATCTTAATATCGTATATGTGTTCACCATACATTTACATATCTAATTCAATACAAAAAATATATGTATATAGAAAAATGTAAACAAAAAAACACAATTAATCGCAAAGATAATGAATGAAATTGTATCCATACAATAATAGGTCAATGATAGCATCACATAATCCAGAAATTTTTTTTAAAAATAATGCTAATAAAAGAATAAAATTTATTAGTAATGCATTACAAATCGTGAAGTTTGTACGGAATACCGTTTTGTTTTCTTTTCTCAGAAGTTGCTTAAAAATCGTATTTCTATTTCAGATGAAATAATTTCTGAAGAAATAAAAACAGCCAACAATCCATATAAAGAATAAAATGTCCAGTTTTATTTTTTTAAATTTTGATAGCTTGTTTGTTTGTTTGTATTCATAATTATATTATGTATTCATATATATACTATTCATATTATTATCTACGGTAAGAAACAGACAAAATTAACAAAACCAAAATTGCTGAAAATTTAAAAATACGTGTAGGTACCTACTTTTCAGTATACTTTTCAATAGAAATTAATTTGAATTATTTTTAATTTTACAAAACCAACATTAATTTTTTTGTCCCTTTCTTCTATAAAATTTGAAATCACAAATTTCATAAATCACATTGACCAAGTCCAAATAAAAATATTAATTCTTCAAATTTTAAAAATTAAAGCAAAATAACAACAAATCCAGCAATAATCTTGAATTCTTTCAATTTCTAAAAAAAAATTCAATACTTTGATTTGCAATATTATTTGTGGTCTATTGAAAGGGCTTTAAATGCATGTATAGTTTTTTTTATACACATTGTGTAATTTTTAATTTTTATCACATAAGTAAAGTAGAAATGCGAGCAGCGAAATAAAGAAGTATGTATATGTATACTGTAGCTAGCATGCACATTCGCATATAACTATACAATTTTGAGTACCTATACATACAACTTTTATATTGTTGACACTGTTGGCAGCATAATAACAAATAAATATGTTCATAAGTAGTAGGTACACAAAATCTTTTTATTTATGAGTACAAAATACATTGCGCTCAACTTATAAGCAGTTTGCAGCAACAAATTGAGTAATATTATTTTGAGTGAACACAGAATTTTGATATTTGAAAAAGTGACTAGCAAATTTTGTTCTACGTGAATACTCTACTTATATGATTACTCTATGGTACTACTTATACAAATACATAATAACATTTTTTTTTTAAGTTAACAAATAATTCTGTAGTAAAACTTTTTTGATAGCAATCTTATAATTGAATGGGCTTTTTATTGTAAACTACTCTATAAATTTATTATTGTTGGTATTACAACTAATTAAAAAAAACGATATAGACAGATGTAGAATATTTCTATATGAAAATAAAACATAAAATTATGTTGACATTCCTAACTAAAACAGACTTAAAAGTTACTCATAACTTTTTTTATTTCCTTCATAAATAGTCTTAAAATATTATTTAGTAGTTTCAGTAATCGCCACTGTAATCATAAACTCCAAATAGTATCATAAACTCTATCACAATTCTATATACAAAAGACAACACTCAATATCCTTTGCTTAAGAGAACACTAGCAAACACTTGAATATCAAAACAATTTATTTAACATTGGTACAGAGTGTTTCAAAATTAAAGAATACAATTGAATTGTTATTTAACATATTCAAATGAGACTCTATAAATATATTGGATTTTTTTTTTTACAATTTCAAGACTATGACATAAGCACCCCAATCGCTTTTACAATCTACATTCTGTAAACTGTCAACAACCGTCAACAGTCTTAACATTCTAGTAGTTAATTTTTGATATATCTGAAATGTGAAAAACTACATCTACAGGGGAATAGAGTGTTAAAAAAATTCAAAAAGATGATAATGCTCTTATCCGCAGACATCGTACTACACCAATAATGCTTATCAACGGCAGAATATAACTACGGTGGTCTGGTATCTGTCCTAAAAACGAAAACTATTGACGTTGTGAAGAAATTCATGAAATGTAAATTAACTGTGAACGACAATATAGTAATGTAATGTTTAATGTAATTCAAATTCTTTGGAGTGAAATTCAAACAATTTTGAGCTCCAAAGCAATGATTTATGATAAAAAGCAGATATCTTTGAAAAATGTCATTTCAAAAAATAAATTTAGAAGCTGGAAGACGAAGTTCAAAATATATATAAAATGAAATAATATGAAAATTTATGCCGTAACAAGAGAAATCCCAGCCGATACCAGTAAAACAAAATCTGACAGGTGCAGGAGTAATCATCTGAGTCACATAGAAATCATATACTAGTTAAATATATGTGCGCGACGGCAATATTCAAAATAATTGTTAAACAACATCTGAAAAAGCGGTGTAATATAAATAAAAACAAACTCAAGCGTAGCTCAGGAGCAAAGATGATAAAGACATATGAGAAAAGTAGTTAAGGAAATAACAAAAGTCTTCTGATAAATATTTGAGGCTTACATGACAAAATTGCTTAGGACAAAATTACACAAGACAAAATTTCATATTTAAAAATATTACTGTGCCGTATGCATTTACCTGCCGTCGGGTTGCAATAAAAACAAGGTTGTAATAAATGAGTAGTGGAGATTCGGGAGCGGCAGCCCCCGACTATAAAAACAAGAGGTGTGGCGTCCCAACTGTTGGGACCGAATACCTTGAATTTTTTTTTGTCATCAGTACAAATTCTCTTAAATGTGATGAAGACAACCGGTTCGGAGTTCACGGAATTGGGGCTGAAACTCTATATCACGGGTTTCAATTGTGTTTTTCTGGAAATTATAAAAAAAAATTTTTTAAATTTCGGATTGGTCCGACGATTTTTTATACTTATCTTGATACTTAATTATTGACATCTTGGTTTTTGGAAAATTTTTTGTTCAAGGTGTTTGGTCCCGACTTCTGAACCGCGCACCCATGCGAAATTTTTTGTCTTCTTAAGGGATATTGTACTGATGACAAAAAAAAAATGAATGAAATGAAATTCTTGTGAAATTTTGTCCCGATACCATATTTCATATTTTCAACTAAAATTGTACAACATCTGAACATTACTTACTTAAAGGCGTCTATAATCTTGGATAGAAGTGGTTAAATTATATCCATGATTATATATTTAACGTCTCACGATACGTCTTACGATACATACTTAACGTTTCCTGGCCTTTACAATACAGTTGACCAAATCAAGTATTGAAAAGTCTACGTTTACTTGCATCCTCTACCTGGCGTTGAACTTATATACTTTTGTATTAGATCTAAATACCTTCTTAGCTACAGCATTTTCATTCATACGTTCGATATAACCAACCCAGTGATCCACTTTAATTAATCGATACCGTTATATAGCAAACGGAAAATTTTATAATAGAAAACTGTATTCCGCCGGCTGAAAACAGCGCAGTCATTTTAACTTAATTCAATCAAATTAATTGATATCGTTGTTGTAGCTCATAGAGTACGATATTAATTTCAATACGCAACTCATCCCTCTCACTCGAAATTTGTTTTATTATTCTTGTTAAAGGCGTGAAACCTTCCAAAAACTGTACTCTTTATAGCCTGGAATACGAATTATATCTAATTTATATTGTACAATGTTATTGATATGATCAATGCAAATTATTTGCAATTTTTCTACAAACAAAGATAATTTTGTATCGATGCATATATATATCAGGATTTGGTACCGTGATTTGTATCTGCATCAAAACAACAAATATCAGATTCAAATAGAATTCGATCGATCTGTCTCAATTTGCATATTTTTTTTTATTTTTATTTATTTTTTTAGAAAAGAGATAGACAGTACAAAACTGGTATAAACTTCTCTTAAAACTAACTTATAATCTAATGAAATACAATATAATATTGTTTATTAAAGGATAATTAAAATTAACCTTTAAGGATAATTGAAATTCATTTCTAATATACATATTCATATTCATATTCTTTTTTTTTTTTTTTAACTAATTATTTTATTGTGGCAATGCTTTCAATCGTTTTTTAAAAACTCTTATATTTGGGGCATATTTAACATTATTGGGAAAACCATTGAAAATTTTTAGACAGGTGAACATAATGTCTCTTTTACCCTTTTCAGTTCTAAGAGCTCCCATTCGAAAATGTTCTGCAGTCCTTGTGTTGTAGTTGTGTATTGAATCATTTGTTTGAAGTTTTAGATTGCTTTTCGTTAGGTTATTTGATAATTTATAAATCAGCTTACAGTTTTCCGAAAATATTGTTTGTTCTACGGAGTGTAAATTGTAGTCTGAGTATAATAACCTTGCTAAGTAATCATAAGGTAGTCTGTATAAGATTTTTATGGCTCTATTAATAAGTAGGGCGACTGAGTTTATAATGTTTTTGCAACCCTGACTCCAAATTGTGATTAAATACCTTATTTTGGACTGGATGTGAGAGTAAAATACTAACTTTGCAACGAGCTCACTTAGTCTAGGACATCTTTCTATTGCACCAATTATTGAAAGTATAGAGTTTTTTAATTTATCAGGGTGTATTTTTTAAGCCAGGTCTTCATCAATGTGTAAGCCTAAATATTTAGCTGATTTGGCTGTTTTTATCGGTTGTTGATTGATTGTAATTGATAAATTAATATTTTCTTTATTTTTTTCTTTGAATAATATGAACTCAGTTTTTGAAACATTAATTTAACCACTCACTGACTTTTTGTAAGTCGCTATTAATATTTTCATCAAGGTGATTGCCGTTTTTGCTTTTATATAAAATTATTGTATCGTCGGCAAACATTGAATAATGCCCTGTTAGTCCAATATTGTTGACATTTTTTACATGAGCTAAATAAAGAATTGGACCAAGAATAGTGCCCTTCTATATATTGATATTATATCTAAAATTCAACCCTCTACACATTAATTCTACTGATATAAAAAAACAACAAAAACGTACTCACATTTTTTTCTAAATAATATTAGTAACATTTGGATCTCACTCTGTACATTCAAAATCGAGGGATATCTCAAAATTAAATAACAAGAACATTAGAATGATGTCATCTTATAATTCCTAATCTAATAAAATATTGTTTCTATAAAATCCATTAATATCCTAGTTTTTTTTTTCTTCTTTCTGTTTTTGAATTTTGCCAACAAAATTGAAAACAAACTGCTACCCAGTCAATTGAAAACAAATATACTTGAACTTAAAATAAGTGAAATTCTATTTTGAAACATTAAAGAAGTTCGAGAAAAGAAAACAAAACTTGTTCATGTCTGGTAAAAATATAAATTAAGAATTTTTCTTTTAAGATACAGGAAGATAATACACGCATAGAAATCCAAGGACAACTTTTAAGGATTATTTCTAAAGATAATGTATAAAAAAACCAGAACACACTAATAATAATAATACGATTTGTAGTTGACATTGAATTTTAATACATTTTTTGTTCTTGAACTTTAGTCTTTTCATCTTTAATTTTTTTTTTACAGTCATCCAAATTAAAAGCCATCCAGAATTCTTTATTGAAGTATAAAGAGAAATTTATATTTGGTTATTATGTTTGAAATTAAACTGAACTGAAGAATCATCACATTGATTTTAAATTGAAAAAGAAATTGTGTTTATTATGTTACCATCTTCATCATCTTATAACCCCTTCAGTTGGACAAAAGACATTATTATTTATAAGAAATTAATTTTTAAGAAAATAGATTTTACGAATTTCAGCAAAATTGTTCTTATTATTAAATAAAATTACATACAGTTTTTCTAATACTACCATTACGATCCAGAGGGGGTCCAGAATGTGAAACTAGCTAAGACTGTTTCTATTCTATAATATATAAATATATTAATAGTTTCTATAAACTATTTAAATAATTTAATTATCTTTACCTACGTACAAGGTTGTTATTTGACAAGAAGTGAATCGCCTTGGTGTTGTTACGTCAACATAATCTAATTTTATGCTAATTTGCAAAGTGTTTTTGTTAAATTTTTTTTTTGTTTTTATTTTAATTACGAAATATTTTTCCCTTGTTTTATATTTTTAACATTTTTCCTTGTTTTTGTTAACTGATCAATATTTAGATTACGATATTAGATATATGTAAGTACTTGTTATTACTATACTAGGGGCCCCTGTATATTTATTCATTTACTATTTAGTTCAAACAGTTTACAAAATATAATACAATTTAATTATTAAAATTTTGAATTAACACAATGTATCAAATAAGATTTATGATTTAAAGTTTAAATTACTTTGAAATTTAATACAACATAGTTTTTACAAAAAACAAAAACCAAAATTAGATAAAATAAATTTCATCAGAAAAAAAAGAGAAGATGAAAAGTTATTAAAAGTATTAAAAGTTAATTATAACACTACAAATTAGTTAATATTAGTAGCGGAAAAACAAGATTAATTAGGAGGACTAAGGAAGCAAGTGAAACAAGGTTTTCTTTAAACTGGTTTTGTTCAAAGAAAAGTCAACACTGTTTTTGTATTGATTAACTGTCATTAACATTCTATTAATTGGCTCAAATTTACCATAATTAGTTCTATGGAAAGGAAGATTAAAAAGATGTTCTATACGAAAACGCGTACTGGTGTTAATGTACGAGTTAATCTGATCTTTTAAAATTTTGGAATCAATTTCACCATTGTATACTTGGGATATGAATAAGATATCTGCAACAACCCTTCTTGATTGCAATGTGTTCATCTGAAGAAGCTTCAGACGATTTATGTATGGAGGTAGGATTATTGGGTTAGACCAGGGAAGATTACATAGATCATATCGCAAAAAAATTTTTTGAATAGATTCAATTCTATTAATATGAGTGGAATAGTGAGGTTACCAGACAGGGCTTGCATACTCAAGGTGGGGGCGAACAAGAGTAGTGAATAAGGATTTAGTAATGTATGGATCATCAAATTCCTTAGACCATGTTTTAATAAAACCTAACATAGAATTTGCCTTGTTAATTATGCTATTAAAGTGAAGTTTAAATGTGAGTTTATCGTAAAAAAGTACGCCAAGGTCTTTAAAATGAGAAACTCGATTGATTAGTTTAGAATTAAAAGTATAATCAGTTATTATTGGAATCAATCTACGAGTAAAGGAAATAACAGCGCATTTATCAATATTAAGGAGAACATTATTATAGCCACACCACTTAAAAAACGAATCAAGATCGTTCTGTAGTACAGTACAATCATTATATGAAGATATTTTTTTTATAAATTTTCATATCATCAGCATATATGATCACGTTACTATTGTTAATGAGATTGTTGACATCATTAATTGAGATAATGAATAGTAAGGGACCTAGATGGCTGCCTTGTGGTACACCAGAGGTGGCAGAAAATGATTCAGAAAAAGCTGATCTAAACATTACACTATAAGATCTATTGGATAAAAATGATTTAATCCACATTATAAAAAATTTAGGAAATCCCAGTTTTTTAAGTTTTAATAAAATAACACTATGAGGCAGTAAATCGAATGCCTTGCTCAAATCTGTGTAAATGACATCAGTCTGAAAGCCAGCCTCCATAGTGTTCAGGAAGTGTGAGCAAGACTCAACTAAATTTGTAACCGTAGATTTTTTCTTTACAAAACCATGGTGATTAATTGATAAATGTTTAGAACAAATATCATAAATTGAATCAAAAACTATTAATTCGAAAAGTTTAGGTATGCATGAAAGTTTCGCTATTGGACGGTAATTTGTGACCATATTTTTAGCACCTTTTTTATAAACAGGGCGAATAAATGAATTTTTCCAATATTGTGGAAATATTCCAGAAGTAAACGATCGATTGAATAAAAGGGATAATGGTAACGCAAAAGATTCAGAACAGTTTTTTAAGATTAAAGATGGTACTTTGTCAGGTCCAGGAAATACATCACTGTTGAGATTATTCAAATAACTCTTTATTTTCTGAGTAGAGAAATCTATTGAGATAACTTGGTTTTCAGGTTGGTTTATCATGTGATTAAAATTATTTTCATCAACTTCAAAGAGATTTTCTGAATAAGAACTACAGAAAAATAGCTTGAAGAGATGTGCAATAGATTTCGGAGAGTTAGCACTAACATCATTATAGGACATGGTGACGGGAAATTGATCAGATTTACGTTTGGAGTTAACAAATTTCCAAAAGGACTTAGGATTAATCCTTAGCTGAGAGCTAACATTTATTAAATAGTTGTTATAACTGAAATCTAATGTCAGTTTGTAGGAGTTGAACAAAATTACAAACTCATGATAGTTTTTATTGGTTTTCTCTTTTAAGTACTTATTCCAAGCTTTATTCTTTTTATTTCTTAATTTTTTTACTTCATGATTAAACCAAGGAGGACTAGAACTAAGGTCTCTATTACGAGACAAGGGTACATACAATTCCAAACCTTTAGATAGAATTTCGTAGAATTTAGAAACCGCCTTATTGATGTCATCATCTTCAACTATAAAATCAAAAACAATTGATAAAAGAAAATTATTTAGCGCAGAAAAATTAGCGTTGGCAAAATTATAATTATAAGATAGATCATAAGCAGGTAATACTGGGCTATTATAACAATATGAAAGAAATATAGGAGGATGAAAATTATCAACATTTACTAAGGGCATAATAGGAACACTAAAAGTATAATTAGCCCAATCTGTTACAAAAATAAGATCAAGTTGCCTATCCATACAATTAGTCACTGAAGAAATTTGTTGAAGACCATTTAAATTACAACCATCCAGCAAAGTATATTCACAGTCAGAATTAATCTGAAGTGGAATTAGATATGTGTCATCCTCGTGATGTACCCATGATACTTTCGGTAAATTAAAGTCACCGCAAACTAATAATTCATCAGAGGGATTCATTAAGGTTGAGATATGGTCAAGAGAAAGCTTAAAGTTAGAATATATGTCAACAACAGATTTTGGAGGTATATAACAACAAACAATATAAAGCGATTTATTAAGAAGTTCAACTTTTAAAGCAACTAATTCAAGTGAATCACAATGGGGAAGAAACAACTCAATAGCATTAAAGTTATTCTTAATTGCCACCAGAACGCCCCCTCCTTTAGCAACAAATCCTGAATTTAAGGTGATAGAAGTTTGTTGAAACCTATCCTTTCTAAAAACAGTGTAGGATTGGTTAAATAGTTCTAAGGACTGAATTGAATTAGTCAACCATGTTTCTGTTAAAGAGTAAACGTCAAAGTTAAGAGTAATGGAGTTACGAAACACATTCGAAGTTTTTGTACGTAGACCCCGAACATTTTGATAGAAAATAGATAAGGTACTAATAGGAGTGTTATTAGAAGCAGAAACTGAGGTTGGTTGATTTAGGGCTACGTTTAAAAGGTTAGGAACGTTGAGGTTTCTCATGTTTGCCTTTAGGACCTTGAAAATATTTTATCCTTTTTGTTGAGACGTGCTTACGATATGTTGCTAGATCCTTCTGAACAACCTCTTCTTGATGTGCTTTGTTGTGTTGATGTGCTAACTGTATAGTACTTACCCTGTATAGTACTAGTTCACTATGGAGAAGAGAGATAAAATGAAAAGGTTTCTACTGCGCAGGTCCTTAAATGCTTGTCAATTATAATTATAGATGATGAACATATAGTACAATAAAAATTGGCGGTTAGTTATGAATGTTATATATTCAAACAAAAATAATAAATTATTTCCAGGTACCTATATACATATTATTTATTATGTACGTAAAAACAAAAAAATTGATTTGAAAGTTTAAATAAAAATTTTTAATTCCATACATGCATTATTATTATACATGTAATCAATGAATCAATGAAAATATATAGAAGATACAATATTCCAAATTAACTTATACTATGTATTTACATATGAATGAAGTAGATTTATGTAGATACGTAATTTCATAAAAGTAAAAAAAAATAATTTTGGTGAAAATTGTTGGTATATAAATATGTATGTATTATGTATGTATATAATTCTGAAACAGATTAAGCTCACATTTCTGCAAGAGAATTAGTAAAATTTGGCTCTATATTTTCATTAACCAAAACGGTGTTTATTTATAAACTAAGAATATTTTTAAAATAATAAAAATAAAAATAATATAAAGTTAAAATGCTTGTCAATTATAATTATAGATATCTTTGAGCATTGATGATATTCCACAGCATTCTATGTTTTTCCAACTGTGTGCAATATAAATGTTTTAACAACGCATACCCATTGATTACACTATAAAATATATCCAAATCGGTTTTATTCTAGCAAATTAATCTGCTTTGCAGTTTTACAGAAAATTACAGTAACCTGCTACCCAACTTAGACGTTTATTAAACCGATTACATGAATAGGTATGTCCATAAAAACTTTCATGAGTAATTTTGATGATGACACTTTAATCTTGACTGAAACTAATACAAATTCAAATTTAGACGGACATTGGATTGTTCGACCTATTTATTTATTTAATTATAATGTATGTACTCGATATACAATGAAATGATTAGTCTGTACAATTTGTATAATCTAAGTAAGTATATAAAATATGATAACAATACTAAAACTATTAAAATTCAAAAATAAAAGCAAAATAAACCAAATTTACAAATTATAATAAAACTACAACTAAAAAATAAAATACAAAATACTTAACTATGAGGATGAAATTCGGTATATGTAAAAACAAATTATAGATTGTTTCAATATCTACAAACTCTTAAAATACTCAAAGCATAGTCTACTAAATGATCGGTGCATTAGAGCACATCTGATTCAAAGGGACATTTAACAACAATTTTAAACAATCAAACGGGATAGTGCAATAGATCTGACACGGTCGTGTCTACATACACCTCCCTACCGCCAAAAAACCATTCCATTGTCTTAATTTTATATGAGTTGAAATTTTTACAATACATAGGGAATCCTCAATTAACGTGGCACTTTAATAACGTGATTTTTCCTTTACGCGGACTTTGAAACATATTTTAAACAATGCGGGTCAAGATTTCGGTTTTACACGAATAGAATTTAATTTTTTTTTTTTCATTTTTGCTTTTAATTCTAGAAAATAAAACCTTTCACAAAAAACGAAAATTTACCATACAAATCGTAACTTTCCGCTTCGTTTTCCTGAGTATTCGTTGACCATTGTTCACTTTGAAATTCAATCTGTAAACGCATTTAAATCAACACATTTACAACGTTGATGGCAGTTGGTTCTACTATAGAGGAAGCTACAAACAAACTCCAAGAAGCTAATGACGAAATTTCCAACTGGTGCAAAAAAATTAAATTAAATGAAGCCAAATCTAGTCATGTAAACTTCACCTATAAAAACATAGTAACTCCTCTCTCAGTTAAAACTAATGATGTCGTGATTCCATACGAGAATAAACCTAAATATCTTGGTATGACCTTGGATGCAAAACTGAAATGGAAAGAGCATGTGAAAATGAAAAAACAAGAACTCCACTTCAAATATAAAGGCTGATTTATATATTTATTTATAAATATATAAATATACTGGCTGATTGGGCGGAATTCTACGGTCTCGACCTATAACAAAGTTTTGATGTATAATCAAATATTGAAGCCAGTCTGGACATACGGTATTCAAATATGGGGATGTGCTAAACAAATTCATATTCAAACTATCCAAACGTTCCAAAATAAGATACTGCGCAACATAGTCAATGATCCATGGTATGTTCGCAATGCCAATATTCATCGAGATCTGAACATCTCATCTATAAAAGACGAAATAATGAAATGCGCTGCACGGCATAAAACTCGTCTGATCCAACATATTAATACCGAAGCTTCTAGCTTAATTGTCAATCAAAACTTTGTGAAGCGACTAAAACGAACAAGACCACTTGAGTTAGGTTAAAACCTTTTATCAATTAAAAACTTATTGGATTTTGATAGATCAAAGGTATCTTAGTTTCTTTGAGTTAAATGTAAATTAATGGTTAGTCTATAAGACTGATTTTAATGTTGCAATAATGATAGGAGTTTTTAGTGGGTTAAAGTCCCACAGTCATTCAAAGTGCCTTTTCCGGTAATAGGTAGTTCCTGAAGCCTCTTTCGATGATTTACTACTATCTGGAAAATAAAAAAAAATAAAAATAAATCAACACATTTGTTAGAACTGGGACATTCTGTTAGAGGTGAAGATTTCGATAATATGGAGTTAATTTATATAATAAACTTAATACATAAAGACCTTGGTATTTATGAAGAAGATTTAGTTCACATAATTTACAACACCGAGTCAAATTCATGTGAAGCAATATATCAGAAAAATCTATTCAAAACTTTGCATAAACCAATAGCTTTAACACGTAAGTCAGATCCAAAGTTTAATAATATGTCTTGGATTCCAACATTATCTTTAAAAATTTATACCTGCTTAGCTTACGTTGATTCCTGCTAGAAAGAATTGCTGATTACGAATTTTATTACACAGGAAGGCTGAACCTGTTCTGTCAACTGGCGCAAGCTAGCTAAAACTGGTTATATGTCTCCAAAACAGCAACTACTAATAAGTAATTTTATAAAAAAAATATTCGGTTCTAAAAATTAGGTAAAAATTATTTAAATTTTTTAATTTGTAATTTTTTTTGTTGTTTTAAAAATTTAGATTGAATTCGTTTATGTTCTCATTAAATTTTATTCTTTTTAAATTTTTGGTTATTATTTTATGAATTTTATTACTGTCAATTGTAATTTTTTTGAGAGTTAAATAAAAATTAAAAACCAAAAACAAGGTTTTCTGAAACTAGTTAGAACTTTTGTATATGGAATTGGAATCATTTGTATTGGAATCATGTCTTGAATAGTGCGGTTTTGATTAACAAGCACTTTTTTAGAACCGTTAATCAAGGGCTATCTGTATTCAAATTATATTTGCGAGTGTTTATACCATCAGAATATTTTCTCATTACCATAATCGAAAATTTATTTTTGTAATTTCTACAATTGTTTATAAATTTCTTTTAAAATTGAGTTCAGAATAATAAGAAGTAAAAATAAATGACTCTACATTCATTCTCATTTCAACCAAAGTAAGTAGAAATGAAATTTAAAATCAAAATTTTACAACGAAATTGTATGAAGTTATTTTGTTTTCATTACCAGTTAATAATACTTCTCTTTAATTTGTTTTATTCCCTATATTTGAGAATTGAGATTTAGGTTGAGAGGACTTTTTCACGAATTCAATAGCGAAAGAGAAAAACAAAAATAAATATGTAATTTTTATTACTAAACCATAAGATAAAAAATAATTCCCATGCTTAAATACAATTAAAAAAAATTTCATTTTGAATTTTAATACCGTAGATGTCATGTTAAAAAGTAATTTTTCGATTTAATTTTTCCTTTCTTTTACTTTAATTGTTCCGTAATATTTGTAATTTTTTTTTGTTTTTTTTTTTCTATTTCATTATTCACGACCTAGTCACGCGGAATTTCTATTTACCCACTTAAGGATTTGATTTTGTTATTTCAATTATAATTTCTTAATCCAATAATCCTATAATTTGACACGAATACATACATACATACTTACAAAAAAAAAATTTTTAATGTCTAAATTAACGAAAACCACTACAGAAGAGATATACCAAAAAAATTTCTTACTTACTAGTAATACGAAAAGTTGAAATAGAAAAAAAGGAAATAATTTGTATGACACGTTTTTGAATAAATCACAACCTGAACATGGCAATTTATGTGTAGGTTTTTAGTACATATTATTAGGATTATCGATGTAAACTTTTTATTTGATTTTTAATACGCCTGTATAGGTTTTATTCCCTCCAATTTTATTTGATTTTTGTGGTTCATTAAGCAGAAATTCTTGAATATACATAGGTATTAATGTAAGAATTTCCTTATTATATAGGCATGTGTCCAGAATATGAATAATTTCGATATATTTATATTTCCTTAATAATTTTTGATTTGTTAACAATACATATTATTTTAAGGACAAATGGTGTGTTGTTAGATGACAATAATAATTTCTAAGTGATTGTAAGATGATAACAAATTGTTGAGAGTAGTATATATTGTTTTTGTATTCTGTAAGATGATTAACAGCGAGACAATCGTATTTTATTATATAGAATTTTCAATATCAAATTTTATGCTGTTTACAAATTGATATCCAATGTAATTTAATGAACTAGTCGAACGTCCCATGCTCACGTATACGGTTTAATCATTTAAATAAATTTTATCACAAAATTATATTTTAATTTATCTAAACCAACTCTCTCTCATAAAAGAATTATCATAGAGAATAAAGACATATAATAGATCGCACGGTAATTGAATGTTTTCACATTGAACTGTAATTGTAGTAAACAAAATCGTTTGTGAAGCGTTTAGATTATTTCATCAATTGCAATTGCATCTTCATATAAATATGTAAACGTTAACATTCCAATTTTCCAACTCTGTGCGCTTAGAGCGTCAACAACAAAATCAATATTTATTAATTAGACTGAGTACACATTGTACAAAAAATGAATTTAATTTGTATGTATTAAAAATTTGTTACTAGCTTTGTAATTCTGTTGAAATAAAGACTATATTATTATTATATATTATTATTATATATTATTATTATATATTTTCTATTTTAACAATTTAAAATATTTACTGCAAAAAAACAGTATCATAACAATATAGATCATAACTTCTGAAGCACTGACCGCCGTATAGCCTTTCGAGGATTTTTAATTGTGAAAAAAATATTTTAGAACTTTTGCTATTTAAAAAGAAATAAAAATAGTAGTAAAAAATTTTTATTTTATTATATAATTAATGTGTTTGTTTGTTTTTCGCTGCTCTCCTGTTAATTCCGTTTCATGAACCAACGACACGATCTCCAAACTATATATTTGCATTGAGATATGAATGTATATTGTAAAAGTCAATGGTTAGTCAATCTTATAACAACAATAAAACTTTTTACACATTTGTTATTTTTTAACCACGTCTATTGCTGGTATATTACGATATTACGAGTTGTAGCGAAGAGTACGGGTAATTTATAGTAGCTTAGATAGAAGTTCTTTTCATGCATTTAATTATTTTTAAACTTATTTACTAGTACTGTACTGCAATTTTTACTAAACAAAGTAGAAAGTGCCAGTATTATTTGAGTGTATATTTATCAAGTTTATGTCATATTAACTAACTAAATGTTGAAAAATACACTGTCAGGAACTAATTCTTCTTAAATAACAAAGTTCCATTTTATTTAAAAATGTTACCAAATTATGCTATCAACTTTTATTGTAATTCCAAATAATAAGTAAGTACACCTAAATCTATGTTATTCCCAAAAAAAAAATTAATTTTATTATTAATCTTATATTTTGTAATTTCATTTTGTAGACCATTCCCCCTTTTTTCCTAAAAGTAACAGAAATTTAATTTTTTCTGATTGTATAAATAGAAATAATAAAGAATTTTAAATTAAAAAAAAATTATCATTTATTTGATCTCAATGACAATGGGTACTGGATCAGATAGATAAACATATAAAGCAATTTTGTATTTTTCGCTTCATTTGGAATCAAAGCTGGTGTCTTTCGAGTGGATGATGATAATAGTGTAACAACCGAAATCGATCAAGATATTAATTAAACTTAGTGAAACATACATATAGAGACTACAGCATATTCGATAAAATGCAACAATAAATTAAATTTTCTTCCAATGCAGGACAATACTATGGAACAAGAGGTAGATCAAGATCAAGATGGCTGTGCGAAATCGAGAACAACTATCGAAAGATTGAATTTGAAAGATGAAGGGCAGTGAAAACAAGATATATCAGAATAGAAAAAAAATGCAAACGAGGTCTAACCCTGAGCTGTAGAGCCAATAGATGATGATGATGATGATTTTATCACTTATCATATATTACATTAGAGTTAGTTGTCAACATTTCACCTCAAAATTATTCAATCTATTCACCGTAAATAATAGAAAATAAATTACTACACCACGACCACACCTACACCAGTACACCATCCTATTTATACAAATTTCAAGTGAGTGCATAGCATAGGTAGAACATGAGTTTTATTTTTATCATTAAATGTAGGTAGGGTAGGTAGGTACTTAGGTATAGACAATGTAATTGGTATCATAGTAAGTTGTAAACAATATTATTATTGTTTGTTTTTTTATACCTATTCATTGATATTGAAATATATTAAATATTAAATCCCTGTTCAATTAAAAACGTTAAATTTGGCTTTACCTTAAATTATAATTAATAAATAGGGGTCTCTAGTTTAGATTTAATATCAAATAAAATAAACTTTGAAAGTGGTATTAACGTAACATGTAAATAAATATTTTATATATTAAATGCTTAATATTTAAGATTTTTTTTATCATTACGAACAATTAAGAAATTATAGTTCCAAAATATTTTATAAATATTTAAAAAAAATAAATTAATAAATTTAACTCTTAATATGTAAGTTTTATTTTAGCTTGTTACAAGCTCGACGACGTCTCTACGGCGTATGATATGTGAACTATCAAAAACCAATTAAATGATATAAAAACAATATAAACATACAAATTCGTTTCAAATCTTCCCCGATTATCGTTTAGTTTACCTGATTAATTAAATTTTCGCCATCCTGCGCGGAACCACTTTCTACAGCGTCAAGTTTGCCTCAATTTTTAAGACTTAATTCTATTTGAAAAATGATTCATTTAGAACAAAAAAAAGAATGGAGTTACAGAAATAATGAACAGGAAACTAGTCGAGATGGCGAGGGCAGTGTCAGAACAGAAGCAAATCTTCCAAAATATTTATGGACAGAAGCTATAAACACTGTTGTTTTAACATGAAATTGATGTCCATTAGTCGCTATAAATTTATCTGATGTGTTCATATAAAATCACTGAATCATGGAATCAATGTTCATGTTCAAAAATACACAATTCGAAATATTGAAAGAAAGTAAACAGAATGTAAAAATTTGTTCATCAATAAATCACTCAATCTTTCTTTCATATCTATAGATTTAGTCATCGTTAAGGATAAATCATCTTCATAAGTAAATAACATTAATTGCCTAAAATTATGAATTTTTTAATTTTTAAAAAGAAAATTTCAAATCATATTTGAATTAGGTACTTTTTAAGAATATTCATTTTGAAAGGAATTTTGTTAATGAACTGTTTTGACATTTGGACACTTGGACAATTGTACACTTGGATAATTAATTAATGCAGGTCAGTGTACTTTAGTACAAAAAGTAAATAACAAATTTATTTCAATAACAAAAAAAAAGTTCTACAATACAGCTCTCCATCTCCCCTTCCCCACTCTCATTTAAAATATTCTTTTTGCTAAGCAAAAATTACAATTATTCCTATAAACCTTAAAATTAAAACAAAAAAAAAAAACAAATATATAATTTCGAAAAATTAAAAAAAAATATATAATAATCTTTTATATTCATTCATTGCCAAAATTTTAATAAATTAACGTGTCAAGAATTTTTGAATGAAACTGACAACAGCAACAAATTATGAACTCCCCTGAAATTTTTTTTCTTTATTATCAAGGTCACAAACCAATATAAATTTTAATATCAGACATTAATCATTCTCACATCTCATGTTTAGTACACCTTCCCCTTTAATTTGATTTTTAAGCAAAAAATAAAAAAAAAAAAACACAAAAGTATTCAATTTCTAAATAAAATTTTAATTTTAAATGATTTTCCATTTTTTATTAATATCATATATTATCTATTTTTAATTACATAGTTTTAGTTGTAGCTATGTTGACAGTTCAAAAATCGTGTTTGTTTTTTAAATTTTTAATAAATAATCTGTGAATATTTTTTTAAATATTTTAATGTTAACATTTTAAGATTTATAATTTGAAATATAATTTTTCAAATATTAATATTTAACTTAATGACTATATTATGAGTTATTTAACGAGAAGTTATGACAGCTTTGATCTTTCATTTGTGATTAAATTGACTGAAAACTAAAATGATTAAAAACTGAAAAGTTAAATCAAAAATGCTATCATCATTTATTTTAAAATTTTAACAAAGAATGATAAATATTTAATTTGAATTTTGTTTTTTTTTTTATTTTTGATATATTATTCATATAAAATTAAAAAATAGAATAAATAATTAAAATATTTAGTAAAATAGTTTATATAATTTGATATTATTTAATGTTATGAGCTATTATAATAATTTAGTAAAATTATTTATTTATTTATTATTATTTAATATTATGAACTATTATTATTTAGTAAAATTATTGTACAGAAATTTGAAGGCTTTAATTAAAAATAATGAATACAATATATTACAATTAGTTAGTCAGCTTAAAAAGGGCTTTGCTTTTGTTGCTTGAGAATATATTGTAGCTTTTCGTATCCTTTCTCTTTCTTATTTTGACCATGTTATCTGAACCCGTCACATCCCATAAATTATCATTGGACTTCTAACTGTTATTCTTTTTTTGTATTATATTATATTATAATTCAATAAAATCAGTCAAATTACCTCTTTCCTCGGTCAATGTTATTTTTTCTACAAAAATATTTATTTAGTAATTTACTGGTTATTTTATATTTTTACATAATAATTTTTATTATACATACTCACTTTTTTTATAAATCTTTTCTAGTATATTCTATTTTTTCTAATGTATTCTATCTTTTGTCTTCTATTTGTTTCTAGTAATTTTCAATCTTATAGTACACTTGTTATAGTGATTGTATAATATATTATAACTAGGGACCCCTGTTGAGTAATTATAATTTAAGTTGAAGCCAAATTTAAAGTTTTTAACAGAACAGTAATTTACGTACTGACATAGACCTCTCACGATACAGTAGAACTTTAAATAATACTTTCGAAATTTTTATTTTAATAAGAACTCACATATACATAATGTATTTGCTGAATAATAAAATCATATGAGTAAAAAATTTTCAACTGTGTGCGCATTATTGTTTTATATACAACTTATTTATATATTAGGAGTTCATTAAAGAGAAGCGAAACAAAATGAAAAGGTGTCTACTGTGCAGGTTCTTAAATGCTTGTCAATAATTATAATTATCGATTTATATTATAATTATATTTATATTTAATTATTATTCTTTAATTATTTATTTTATTATTATTATTTTTTATTCTACTATGTAATATTTATTTATTCACTTCCGTGTTTAGATCAAGCAAATTACAATATATATTTATTTATTACAATTTATAAGTGAAATTAATAAAAGAAATATAAAGAATAATACAAAATAAAAAAAAAAACATAAAATAAGAAAAAAAAGTAAAATTAAATGAGAAAAAAAAATATGAAAAAAGAATAGAAAAAATAATAACAAAAATAACAACTTTTTCTAATTAGAAAAAAAAAATAATGGTAAAAATAAATAACAAAAAACAAAAAAAACTAAAACTAAAACTGATTATCAATAAATTAACACCAAAATAAGTCCACAATAACGTAACTTTTCTAGTAAAAACCGTATACACTTTTTCATAAATGATAAAGTGATAAAATTCACATTCACACTATCATTTAAAATCCAAATTCAAATCAAAATTTTTTGATATTTCAGCACTTAAGCTGTTATTCCATCATCTAACCACACACACCATCGTTTTAAATAATAGTCGCGAATTGAAATAATAAATGAAATGTTAGTCTGCACTCTGCGCCCTACTTAAGACATGTTGGAATTATAACTATCCTCTACAACTGGACTATGTAATAGTTCGGTCAGCTGTTCAAGCTATGACTATTATTTAAAATGATTTATAACTATGATAAATCTGTTCAAACCCTTATATATTTTGAAATATCTGTCTAGTTGTCAACCAACAACCTGCGCATATTTATCGCTAGTCCTGGGTAGTCGCAGAGTGTATGCTTGATGTGTTTCAGATTATCAAAATCCAACATATTCTATAGTTGTCAGTCTGGCAAGTCTTAATCCCATTTCCTGCTTGTTCAGTAAAACATCAGTGACTTATCAATTAACACTCAAATTTATTAAGCTGAAACAATTTTCCAGGTTTACCTTTATTAACTTCATGTGGAGTTTTATTAGATTTTATCTTATGCCAGGCAGCATTAACTTGTATTCTGGTGACCGTATCAATATCCATATCCGTAACCTCGCCTTTTATCAGTACTTCCTGTTGTAAGTCGGTATAATAGCTGGCAGATAAAGCCCCTTAAGATATGCGATTTTTAAGGTAGCCGCACTGATATAAGAATCAGTTGAAAATCTTTGGTAAATAAAGCAAATTTCAATTAAATTTGATTTCAAATTCTAACCAATGAAACAAAAAATTTATAATAATTAAATTACCATTCTGAATACTATATTAAATATCGACTGCAGAATAATGTATTTTTTTCTAAATGATAGACAATAAAAAATTATAAATAATATAAAAATCCTTTATATTTCTATCGCAGTATAATAACATACATTTGTAAATATATAGTTTGATACTTACATTGTAATTTATGAACAATTTGATAGTCAGCGTAATGGAATCTTATAAATTGAAATTGGAACAAATTTAAAAATAATAAATTTTGATTTATGCAGAGAAGCAAAATGATAAATATTTTTACTTTATGTGAAAATAATAACTTAAGATCAAAACTGTTATTTATAGAGAGTTATTATTTTTATGTAATAAACAATAATATGTATCGCTCATTTGGCGCCTTCAAAATTTTAGAACTAATATTTGAAACAATAATTTCTGTGATTTAAATTTTTATATTTTACAACATTGAATTGAATAAATAAAAATAAAAATTCAATTTTCTGTAATGGTTCATGTACAATTAGGATTTTAGTAACATTTACTCATTAAATCATTCGGTTTTTTAACCCTCTTAACATGAAATAGCAATTTATAACTACTCTCAACACAATGTGAGTGGTATAGTCACGCATCAGCAATGTTTTTATAGTATTTTGAAATACTGAATTAAAATATAAAAATTAAAAAAAATATGCTTACGATGAAAGAAAAAAATTTTACAATAGAAAATGATGACCATTGAATAAAAAAAACCAATTGAATAAAACCGTTAAAATATAATTTAAATTTAAAAACCGTTACAAAATTAAATGGTTAAACCGTTAAATTTTAAAATAGTCGAACATTTTTCTTTGAACTTTACTAAATAAATAGCTACACTTATTATACATAGATATGTGTATGTTGTCTGCTACTTGCAGACTTCTTCAGTGTTTTGTACTCAATTAATTTCAAAAATTAAATATACGAAATTTAGTCTAACTCCAAAGAATAAGTTTAAAAAAAAAACAAACACCGTTACATAAAAGTGTTCTTAATTTTTAAAAATAAAACTAAGTCCTACTACTAATTAACATTTGATACTTAATTTGGAGTTTCATGTAACTAATGGAAGGTTCAACTTTATCACAATCTACCCAAACAACCAATAATGCCCGATATTGATTTACCAACTGATTTATTGTCGTATGCAATTACATGGTTTTTCCAGTCAGGTTTCCTTCGTCTGCACAACGAACTATATCTTAAATTTCACAGACATTTCATTTTCAATTTCTATACCCTTCCTTTTTTTATTGAAACTAACTTAGGTATTATCTTTTCGTATATTAGGTACATGGTACTGCAATTTTGAATTACATGTGGGAACTATGATCAAATTCGATAATTAAATTGATATAGTAATTAATACGAACAAAAACTTTAAACTTTGCATTCAAAACACCTGGGTATAGTCAGTACAGTATAGATATGTTTATTTGCAAAAATCGGTTCAGTTGTTTTGCAGAGCCTGGCCTTTCCAGGGTAAAATGAAAACACAATCCAGTGGTTGAAAGATGTATGATATACTGGTAACGTTGATTTATTTATTACAGATACGGGGATTTTATTGTAATAGTAACGACCAAGTTGTGTTGATCCGGTTAATCAGTAGTAGGTTTCAGTGTTGTTAGTAGTGCAGTGACACATACATGTGGCTTTTACTTCCTTTTAATCTAATTTTTTATTAAAACATGAATACATTTACGTAAAATTTAATATACAATTTTTTTTAATGACCCTAATTTCAGCTGTTCGGCCTCCTAATTGTATTTGTCAAAAAAAATATATGATTTTAAATACAAATAATTATTTCAAATCAAAAAATTTTTAATAATTTTACAAATATATTCTATTTTATGTTTTAATAGTATGTTACGTATTTTAAAAAATCTTTGAATCAGAAATTTTATTATTATTATGAACATGACATATGAACCCATTTCTTGAAAAATATCAAAAGTAAAAATAGATATATTATAACATTAATGTCGGATAGTTTTTACTAATAAATTGCATCAACCATTCTTTGTCCTTTCGTCTCAGTTAACCAGCAAATTCTTGAAAATATTACACGTCTCAATAAACAAAAATTCAACAACCATTAATAACAAAAAACATTCTTTAATTTTCTAAAGAGACTAATTTCAATAAAACTATTACAATACTACAAAAATTGTTCTATTAGGAAAATATGTAATATAAAAATTCAATATTGCACAATGCATTCTCTGCATCAACTCTGCTACTAGAAAATGTTACATTCCATTAAGAAAAAGTAAAAACACAAAAACAAAAATTGAAGGGGTTTTTCTTTTCTCTAAACTGAAAATGACAACATGTTCATTTGAAAACAATTTTTCTAATAGTTTTTATTATTTGAAATTTTATGACAATTTAAACCATAAATTTTGTAGCAAAAGACACGAGACATACATTTTAATGAATTATTAAATTTCTGTTCAAAACCATTTCGTTTTAGATGAAAGACATTTTCATCTCGATATCAAATGAATGACAATTTTCACTGATTTAAATTTTAATTGAGTTCTGTGATTTTTAAGATATATTTTTCAGGGTTTTAGAAAAATAATTTAAAAGCATTTAAAATAATCAGGACATAAAATAGTGGTCTGGTACTAGATGAATAGAAAATGTCAAAACCGCTATCACAACTAAATATTTTTTCCACTAAAATTATCCACCCTTTATCATTACCAATATATAGACTGAACAAATAGAATGTTAAGACCGCTACAACTAAATATCAACATAGCAATAAATAAAAAAATTCGAAAAATATCAGGTTTGATATTTTAATCCACTAAAACTATAGCAATAAATAAAACAAATCGAAAAATATCAGGTTTGATACTTTAATCCACTAAAATTACCCACCCTTTATCATTACCAATATATAGACTGAACAAATAGAATGCTAAGACCTCTACAACTAAATATCAACATAGCAATAAATAAAAAAATTCGAAAAATATCAGGTTTGATATTTTAAACCACTAAAACTATCCCCCCTTTACCGTTACCAATATATAGACTGAACAAATAGAATGCTAAGACCTCTACAACTAAATATCAACATAGCAATAAATAAAAAAATTCGAAAAATATCAAGTTTGATATTTTAATCCACTAAAACTATTCACCCCCATTATTCTAACCATTTCTAAATCGACTAATCGTTTCCCAGTATGAGATATCGTTTTTTTAAGGTTTATTAGATAAACCATCAATTAATAAGTTAATAGTCCCTTATAACAGAGGAATATTACCGTCGATATTTAAATCAATCGTCACTTCACTATTTTCATATATTTATAGGTCGTATATGTAATCATACAGTTTGGTTGCATATTTTTCTATTTCTTCAACATTGGAAAACTATGATACAAGTTTGCATTAAGTATGTTTCATAAAGCGTTATCAATTTATTTGCACTATAAATGCTTGCCAGAATTGGTCTTCTATGAATTGAAAATAAGATAATAGATTTAATCAAAAATAGTTCTTTCAAAATGGGTTGATGTCTTTGAATAAACCCCAAAAAAATACTAAAGTTAAAATGCAATCCCGGGAAAGAGTCCACACTATACAAAGCTATTCAGTTTAAAAAAAATTAAATTTCATTAATATCATCACCGTTAAGAAATGATATTCATTTGATCATAGATTACCACCTTGGACAGTGGACATCAGAAGTTGCGCAAAAGCACAACAGATTAGGTAACAACTATAATACAATCGAAATAACAAATTAGTTTACAAATTGGAAGATACATATAGACGGTTTGAAAATCTGCTCATCCACAGCATTTGGAGTGAACAACGAAAATCAGAATAGAGTTAAAATTATAGATATTAACTTTTTTGCCTCAGTATTCTACGCAGAAGCAGAAGATGTATTAAATGATCGCAAAATGATACAGTAGTGATACAAAAATCGCTTCAGAAGCAAAATCCGAATAAATTGCATGCACAAACTAAGTCATCATCATCATCATCTTATAGCGCTACAGCTCTGGGTGAGCTTTGGCCTTCATCACTATGCTCCTCCAAAAAGGTCGATCTTGTGCCGCTTGTCTCCAATTTGCGATTTGTAGGGTTTGAGCATCGTTTTTCACGTTGTCTGCCCCTCTGCTTGTTGGTCTTCCTCTACCACGGCTGCTATCGAGCTTTCTATTTAGCACCACTGCTTGCTTTCCGCTTTCGTTCATTCGACTTACGTGGCCAGCCCACCTTAGTCTTTGGGCCTTTGCAAACCGTACACAAACTAAGTATCAACAATAAATGCCATACAAAACATTAACAACAGTGACATCGCATAATTTTATATTAAATATACACTTTTAAATAAAACTACCTTGGATGCGGAGTCACACAAGCATACCAGGAAATACTTCCGCAGACCTAGGTGCAAAAAATACAATCAAGTCATCCCTTATTATTTTAAACATGTGTAACAAAAAATATCTTAAAAATACTTCACCACTTACACACGAACGTGGCCAAAATTGAAGTGGTTAGCCGCAGATAGGAGCCGATGGAAAGAATTTATTTCCTGAACAAATTGAAAGGAAAAAAGTTATCGCATTCATCAAATTTTAAATAGTACACATCAAACTCATACACGAGTACTTTATTACACAAAAAAAAAAAATAACAATGCACCTTTTGCAACATGCACCTGCTCATGGTGAGAAATACGAATTACATACGAATTCGATTAATATTCCAGCACTAGAAACCTATGTACATAATATCTAAATTGAAAATATCACGAAATTTGCAATTTTATTAGTAAAACTCAATTTATTTTCAAAAATTTTATTAAAACTAAATACTAATAAATAGTAACAACAGTAATGAATTCCAGTTACGGAAAAAATCTTAAGTAACCGACCATTCTCTTTTTTTAATTTTTTCAGTAATTCCAAGATAGCCAAAAGCCTGAGATCAGTGATCGTTTAGATCAGCATAAGAAAATTGCAAATTTATTTTGTCATTTTCTTTCTTTTTTTATAAAATAAAATAAAATATTGCCACCATATCGATCGTATAAAAAATTATTGATCACAAATCAGTTATAGACAAGCAAAAAAACCATGAATTTTCTTATAACAAAATATATTAACTCATAAAAAAATTCATTCGATTCAATATTACTTAGATAATTAAAAAACAAAATATCCTAAATGGTTTTCTATATAAAAGCTATACATTACATTATATACACAACATTATATATATTTACAAATAAAAATCCCACGTGCTATTTATAAATAAAACGAATGAAAACTATACAAAATTGTAAAGGATTTTTATTGCCTTCTAAATAACAAAATTATAACAACAACAAAAAAACTAACCATTAAAATTCATATTTAAAATAAATAAACTACAAACAAACAAAAATTTAACCTCATACACAATAATTCATAGATTATATACACAAATGTATACTAACACATATATACATATTCTTTAAGATGAAAACAAATTCTCATCACGATCACGTCATCAAAAATCATTCGTCTAGTCGTCATCATTACAGTTTTTCTTTAAAATTTCCTTCAAAAACAACAATGCAATACACATAGTGGAACAAATGAAACATGAAATTTTCTAACCTCATAAAAAATTCTATTTTAAGAAAAACCAAAAAAAAAAAACAATAAAATAAAATAAAAATAACATGAAAAGAAAACATTTTGGGAAATTAAAAATGTAAATAATAGGCAATACGTATAGAAAAATTGAGTTGGTCTGACATATACTAGGATATTATGAAAACAAAAATAAAATTCGCTGCCATTACAACATGTCAGAAATTAATTAATTTTCTATCGGTATCCGTTTCTTGTTAGAGATAAACTGCTATTTTTTTTTTGTTTTTTCAAAAAAAGATTTGGTCGTTATATTTTCCGAGGGAGAACGAAGTAAAGGATTATCACGTCTTGAACGTACTAAACTACTTCTGTATTCTTGCTAAAATTATAATTAGTCTAGACTAGTTAATACAATTGTTATAGTCTAGACTAGTTAATAACTAGTTAATACACTTTGGACTAGACTAACCATGATAACAATTTTGGCTGTATTCCTTCAGCTATCTTTAATTAATCAAAATACCGTTAGGAACTATTGAGAAATAAAAGATTTTAACCGAAAATAGTTGTAATTCTTTCGTTGGTTTAAGTCGTCTAACGAAGTTTTGATTGTCAGCTAAGCTTAATATTTCTACATTGATATGTTGAGAAAAACAAATCTTGCGGCGTCCAGCCAATTTTTTTATTTCGTTGATGATGAAAAGGATTCTGAGATTTATATGAATATCAGTATTGTGAACATGCCAAAGGACATTGACAATGTTTCGCAACACTTTGTTTTGGAACGTTTTGATAGTTTTAATATGTAATTGTTTAGCACCACAACATATTTAAATACCGTATATACAAACTGGCTTTAATATTTGATTGTAGATCAAAACTTTGTTATATATCGAAAGTGTAGATGCTCGCTCAATTAGCCAATAGAGCTGGTTGTGTTTCAGTGTCACTCTTGTTTCTTTTCATAAACGTGTTCTTTCCATCGGAGCTTTACATCGATAGTCATACCAATTTATTTTGCAGAATTTGGGTATGGTATGACGTTGTTGTTTATTGCTACCAGAATTGGTTCCTTATATTTGTGAAATTAACTTGTGTGTATTTTAATTCATTTAGCTTAATTCTCCATCTTTACACCATCTCAAGATTTTATTATTAGCTTGCTGCAATTTATTTATTGCTTCATTTATATTATTACCAAACGCTAATATAGCTGTATTATCGATAAAAGTAGGCATTGTTGTATCTTATAGCTTTGGGATCTCTGCTATAAAATAAATATAGGATGGGACCCAGAATACTTCCTTGTGGTGCTCCTGCATGTAATTTGTTTATTGTATAGAGTATTCTTCTCCTTGTTTAATTTGAAATGCTCGCTTTAATAAATAAAATGCGATTAGCTGAACATAGATTTTTGGTAGCATACGAGGCTACGAAAAAAATTCAAAATATGTGCACTAATTAATCTTCTCTAATTCTTGGAGATCTACACAGGTTTGAAATTGAAATCAGCTATTAAAACATTAGTATAAACTATGTACATAAAATATAATTCATAAAATATGTACATCTAACTTCAAAATATTGATTATTTTAAAATTTCTCATATCGTTTTGAATATTTAATCAATTTCTTATAGTCACTTGATAGTTGTAGACATATTCTTTAAACATTTCCCCTCTTGAAGCAATCCCAAAGACAAATCAAATGGTTTATATGTAATCATATTTTCCAACATAGCTAAAACCAGTATCATATATACAATTCTCATATCATATCCACAATATGATCCACAATTAGCAAGCCCAAATCGAGAATATTGAGCACGTGAATTATCTAGGTAGCAAATTAGCAGTGTGCTAAGTTTAAATATTATTTTGTTCGATCTCTGTTGTTGTACCATCATTAAAAAACTTAAATCGACGTCATAGGAAAGACATCGGCCTTCTCATGGTAACAAGCGAATCGATCACGATTTTAATTAAGATTTTCCACACTATGCATCAATAAAAATATTACAGAGCATAGTGAACATAATTCTAGTAAGAATCTAAACCATTTTTATTTCTATTGATATTCCGACATTTTTAGTCTTAAGTATATGTAGGTAAAAATATAAAATTATCAAAACACTTATAAACGATAAAATGAAATTTATAATACAACTCAATCACATAACAAGGGTCTAGAGAAAGATAAACCAATTAAAGATGAAATAAAAAAAGGAAAATTGAAATAAATTTAAAATAATATATATATATAAATTTTTTTTAAATATTATTTTTTACAACCTCAACCGCAGATCATCCAATTAATCTAATTCAACGTTGCTGCATTAATAAGTGTAACAAATTTTTAAAATGCTTTTAACGAAGTAATTAAAAAAATTTAAATTCACTATGGGAAATAGACCAAAAAATATTTTGGATATATAGAATTTTTGTTAATTTGTTTTTGAAAATATTTTAAAAATTAAAATTTTATAAATTAAAGTATTTGATTTTACAATTATGCAATGTCCGGATGGATTGCATATGTGGAACATAATTATTTTCCTGTTTATTAAACATAATAAATATTATTCAGAAATTTATTCTACTCTTAAAAGCATGGTGCGAAATTTTAACAAAGCTTGTAATTGTTATATTGATGTTAATAATTGCAATTAGATGGTATATTTATTTAAGAGAATTTATAAATATTTTAAAATACAATTTAAACTTAACAAATATTATAAGTTTTTGTCAATAGGTAATATAAGAAAATAATAATAATTTATTTTGATAATCAAATTTGTTTTTCGTAATATATTCAATTTATAAATTGTATTAATTCTATGAATTATGAAATATATGAATTCATAAATTAAATAATAACTCATTGAAAGCTAAAACACTCTTCAATATTCTATGAATTACCTTCTATTACAATGGACCTCACCGGTCTAAGTGTGTCGGCGTACTGTCGTCAGCCGCTACTACCTACCTTCACTGATACATAACAGAGAGATTTTTTATGACATTACACACATTTCACATAATTTAGATCAGTCTAGTTATGCGGGCGGTTTGTTTTTTTTTATACATAATTCTACATATATAGGCATAATTTAACTATTTTTAAACCGAGACTTGGTATACACAATCACATACAATAGTTTTGCTTTCGAATTTGTTTATGATATGTCTAGTAGTTTAAATGTGAAAACATTGTATTTTTACAACATTCATGCATTTAACGGAATTCCAACTCGGATTCTGATTAGTAGTCATATGATATAACAACTACACAATGCTGGCCTGTTTTTCGAATAACGAAATATTTTCGCAAAATACAACTAAAAAACTTGAACACCCCCTTAGATAGGCGACTTAGAGGAAATAGTCATATTCATATCAGAAAACGAATAACCCTAAAACTAAATAAAATATTTGATCCAATTCCCGTAATTCACTAGACCACAAATTATTTAAGTTATTTTAAAGCCGATATAAGGATCTAAAAAGTGCAGATGTAGATAGACAAACAACTTTTTAACTACAAATAATATCAATGTAAATAAATTGTTCCATTCGTAAGCGTAATAACATTACGTAAGTCATTATAATGCACAGTATAGTTGAGGCTAACTAAGAACTTCTGTTTTGTGTTTGCTTTGACATTTACTAGCTCGGCCTAACGTTTTAAAGTATTTTTAATTAATGTTTAATTATTGATATGTGCATTCACTTATGATTTTTACTTTTCTACTAACAGTATGTATCTGGTTTAGTTTATTTTAATATTTTTCTAATCAAATGTAGCAGTGTTTTTCTACCCCTACTGATTGATGATGATATATTGCACAATCAAATGTAGCAATTAGCTTTCGCCTAGTAGTTTGATGTGCTTGCTCTAAGTCTAATCTGAAAATAAAAGTATATATAATAAAACCCAGCAACTGAAAATGTCTTCGGTTAAAAAAAACATATTTATATATATATAGATATTGATATTCTGTAAGAGTTACATACCATCCAAGATGTAGTATAATTCATATTAATAAGCATGGGTAATTCATATACATATTAATATATTAACTCATATTCAATAATACAACATACACAGTTTTTCTATATAAAATTGAAGATTTTACATATTTTGTTGATCTCAACAATATCATTGAAAATAATAAATTCAATACGATTAAGAAGTTAAATGCAATATATTAGCATTAAATTTTTCAATGATAATGCTTTAGCACCCGTATATCTGTTTAATTAACTGCCATCATATGAGTTTATAATTTTAATTTTTTAATTATAAACTATTACAATAGCCAAAAGTAACTTATACAAACCTATATTATAATTCTAATGCCCAAAAACTATTATATCTACATCTATGACTATGCTAATATATTCTTAAAATCTATTCAAACAATTGAGGTTTTTATACCATTTTGATATTGACAAAAAAAATTGACTACCATTATTCGTGCTCACGATTTATAATAATTCAAAAACAACCTCAATAATTTTCTTTCAACTAATCCGTCTAATAAATTAGACTTTATTTTCATATACCCTGTTCTCCTAAATCAAACTGTATCTATTCGGACTAATAGCTTCCGACCTAATATTTATCTAAGACAAATTAAATATTTTTCAAAAATCTCATTTAAATACGGCTTGTTAATCATAAACTCTTAAAACTGTACAATTACTTATAAAATAAATAAAATTTAAATTTTTAATCTTTTTTGACATTTTTTTTTTTTGTTTTTTCAACCCTTATCACAACTGTAGCATCACCAAAATAGAAAAGTTTAAATGTCGCGGATTAATCATTCATTCTTAAATACTCTGGCATACAACTAAATTTAATTAATACAGTCAAAGAACATAATTAACTGTATAATATCTCATTAAAAAATATGTTTATAATTTTTCTTTATTTCTATCTTCTCATTTATTAGAATTTAATAAATGAAGGATATTTAAAATTAATGATTTCCTATTTAAATAGACATTTTAGCTAATATTTGTTCAGAAAAACATTAATTTCAAATTAGAATAATCACGTTATTTTTATTACCGTTGACACTAGATGGTATGGTAATTGTTGTTGTTGTTTTGTTGTTCAGATGTCATGTTAAATAAAGTTTCACTTTAGAAAAGTATATTTTACGTGTATTTGATATTTTAGAAAAAAATAATTTTATATAAAATTTTCTATTATTAAATGGAACTGGAATTGTTCGATTGCTGATTGCTGACTATTCGGTAAAGAACATATTATGTAAAATAATTTGTTATGCATTTAAAGAGGTACCCAACATGGAAGAAAGTTATATAAAGATGATAAAAACCAATTAAATTTAAAGTAATGTAATAGGTATTGACTATTTAGAAAGCAAATTACTTCAATTATATACACTCATATATGATTTATATAGACGTGTATGTTGGGTGGTCACAGCTGAAATTCCGAAAAACTGCAATGTACGACTTACATGAACTTACATGTTATAAAATACGTCTATGTTAGATGCAACGTAGATCAACTCGCTAAACAAAAATATGCTTGCTGAATGTAAAAAGAATAATGATAAAAGTTGCAATCAAAGCTTCAAACATCAGATGGTTAAATAAACCACACTGCGACATTGCAAAACAAATCCAAATGAATCAAAAGCGCTATTTTAATTGATGCTGAAAAGAGGCGGCATTAACACAATGGTAGGAGTTATTACTAATCATTGTCTCATTAGCAAACATCTCAGAAATATTGGACTTCTATCAACTGACTTTTATAGGCCTTATATAGATAAAGGTGGCACGACAGAAAAATAGATAGAAAGATGGTGATACAATAACTGGACCTAAATGATCTAAATGTATCTTGGCATACCAGCAGCTACTACTACCCATAAGATATAGTTCAAGGTGTTTGAACCGATTTCAAAATCGATACTTCACAATAGTTTTTCTCAAAGACAATAAGAATAAGTGCATGTGCATCAAAATTATAATTCAACGTGACCTTCAAATGTAATAAAAAAAACACCTGCAAATAGAAACTTATAGTGCGAAATACTGCAATAAACTTAGTTTTAAGCACTGCGTTCGAGAACACAACAAGGAGCAGGTTAACGTCATATCAACCACTAAAATTCCATATAAAGAGAGATTGCTTAGTTTTTAGTTAATGATAATTTTATTACTAGGTTAGTAGATGAATATAGATTTAAAACTGCAACTTATTTTAAAAGTAAAAATCTCCGTTAACTAATAAATTTGATAAATTTTCAATAGTAATCATTTTTAATAACAAGTTGGCTACAAAATTTGAACATCTCCATATTCGGTGCTAGGTACGGTGATCACTGGTGGTTCCGATTTTTTTTTCTCCCAGGTACAAATTCTAACTTTGTAAATATTAGTAGAGATCCCGACACATAGAGACAAAAATTCGATTGTGCACGGGTTATACATTCTGATGAACCGAATGAGCTCTCTGAGAAAGAAATGAGCAAATAAGTCAAAAAATATATTATTACAAATGCATATACAAATTTATTGTACCTGAAAAGAGGAAAATTTGTGTATCCAGCTAAAAATTTGTGTATCCAGGTTAGCCAAAGATTACATTAGCGATACAAAGTGATAAATTTTAAACACACTGTAGATAAATTCTTTTCGAAACGTCTTACAGTTTGTTACTATCACCATCATCATTTTTATTATATACAGCTCAGTGTAAGCTTTGGTCTTCTTCACTAATTTATTGGATATAGGTATTAATTTTCACAATTTTATTACAACGAATTCTATCTAAACATAAAAAATAAATAAAACATAATAAAATTAAACAAAATGTAGCATAAAATAAATAATAGGTAAACCAAGGTAATACTAGTAAAAGTAGGTGCATCACAATCTACCAAATTAATGGTAGAAATGTTGGCAACATTCAAATATTCGTTAAAAATGTTGTCAAGATTGAAATATTCGTTAAACACCTTCAGTATTGCTTATAAAATGCAATTGAATAATAAAAATAATTTTCTATACATGGTCAATAATGTGAAACCCCGCTTAAAGGCCCAACCATAATGAACTTAAGTTGTCAAAACTAAACGAAAAGCCAGCTAAAGTTTTGTAATTTGCTTCAGTTACCAATAATAGACTTTAGCTAGCTTAAGTGATTTTGACTATTGTTAAATTATAAATGTAAATAAAACCACGTATATAAACAGAAGTTTTGTTAAATATAAATTTGTTTGTTATTTTAATTTTGTTTTTTATGTACATTTTAAATGTTATTTTTAATTGAATTTTGTTTTCAGTGTTATTTTAAATATATTTTAATTAATATTTTTTAATTTTTTTCCCCCTTTGATTATTATTATGTATAATTAATTTGTTTTGAAATATGTGAATTATTAAAAAATTAAATTATTTTATTATATATCACAAATTTTCAATAAGAAATAACAGCTCCTAAATCAAATGTCAAATTTCCGTATAAAATATTTGAATGAAATCGCATTTTCCTTAAGCCAGCTAAAATTAACGAAAACTTGACGAAATTCTCTGATATTCCTCAGTTCGCTTAAGCCAACTAAAGTTCATTATGGTTGGGCCTTCAAAGAGAAAAAGTAAGACTTTAATATTCTCCGGGTTAATAAAATTCATGGTTGATTGAACCACGAATAATCGAGCTCGTTTGCATAATAAATTACTTAAGTATTAAAAAAAATTTAAATAAAAATGAAAAAAATAATAACAACAAATTTATTTTAGTACGATGTGTTTTTTATTGCCCAGTATTAATCACATAGATTGATGCATTTTGCTTCTCTCCCTAAAAAATAATATTTTAATTGCTTAATGCATTAGTTTTAGACATCTGTTATATTCAGACACCACAATATTTACCAAATTTCACTAATATTTAACGTATTTAAAATTTAAATAATAAACATTAATTATGATAAATCCTTCCTCCACCCCACCCGCCATTATTTTACTATTTTAATCAATTTGCATCATGCTACCAACAACCATTAATAAAACTACACTATCTAATATAATTTTGTTTACTTATTTTCATAAATAAAATATTGCAATAGGAAATAGATTTAAACCAAAAGAAAATGTATTTTTTTTTTGTTTTTGTTTTAATTTCTTTCAAAATAATTATTCGAATATCTTAAATTGATACACAAAAAATTTATTTTAAATCATGTGGTTATTTTATTTTATTTTCAATTTTTATTTGGTTTTTTTTTTTTTTGGAAGAACATCCAAAATCTGAATATTATTTAATTCTTAATCCAAATATATTTCCACTATAAAACTAATGACGAAAAATCAATTAAAAATATTTTACACAGAAATCATGATGGGTAAAATAAAAATTTTTAAATTTTAATATTCGATATTTAAATATCTACATTTATTTAATTTCGAATAAAAACAATAATAAAAAAAACAACATAATTTTTAATTAACGATTTTCAAATAAATTTCATATAATAAAAATTCAAAATTTTGAGATTGAATATGAATAATAAAAATGAATAAAAACTTCATCATATTTCAGAATAATTGGCCGCCACTCATGTCATGTTCTATTTCAAATGATTATTAGCTTAATTCGAATAAAAATCATATAATTTAATTTTAATTAAAATGGCATCTAATCGAATATTTTTAATTAATTATAAATATTCTGTGTATTATTACTTCATTTTATATGAATAAATTTATTTATGTGTAAACGTGTATTATAATTTAATTATTGAAAAAATGTCATCATATTTTTAATCAAAAAAAAAAACCACCACTGAATTAATGACGTACACATTATTATATTAGATATTGTATTGGCATGAGCAGGAAGCAATAATTGCAAATAAATTATAATATGAAATATACGATTGAACATGATAATTAAAATTTATATTAAAAATTGTTTTAATAATTGTTTATTGTTAAGGTTGATGATATATGGTTATTGGAGAGTAAACTGACGTTAAAAATAGAATTGACGAGTAGTGTGAAATGAAATTGGAAATTTATTCTATTCCTAATAAATAATAGAAATTATTATTAAAAAATTATTTCTCAACTGATTTATCTATTGTTTTAAATGAAAATATTTTGTAGACTAAAATTTCATTATATGCAAATGATGACTAATGTTCTAGACTAAGATTTACATATCACGATTGTCACAGTCATTTGTTAATTTTCTCTTAATTGAACAACAATTAAACACTTTTAGAACTATTGTTCATATCAAATGTTGTAAAATAAAAAGCTGTTATTTCATTATGGATTAACGGTTTATTTACTGTAATTTTAAATTGCTTATCACCGTGTTAAGACTTATTAAAGAATATCGGTTTGATAATTAAACTTATAATAGGGCTGTATGTTTACTTTTATTTGCAAAAATTTGCAAATGAGCAGAAAAATCACGTGATCATAAAATTCTGCGAGAATAGTTAAAATGTTCTCTTTTGCAAATAAAAGTAGACATACGCAAAATTTGCATAAATTTATCCAAATTTTTTGATGTCAAAAATAATTGATTTTCAGGTTATAAGATTTTTTTAAATCTAAATCAATTTAGTAATTTTCTGAATTTTTTTGTAAAATTATTGAATGTTTTTGTTGAAAAAAATTAAATTAAATAATTTTTCGTGGTTTTGGTGTTTTTGTCGGTAAAAAGTCATATAAATAAGTTTTCAGGTTAGGTATACATACAACTTTTTATATGCAAAATATTCTATTGACATTTAAAACAACAACAAAAAATTGACAGTAAATTTTTACAAATTTTTGCAAATAGAAATTGTATTTGCAAAAATTTATTTAAAAGAGAGCCCTGACGTTTTAAACACAAAACTCTCTTGAAATTCTCAAAAATTTGTAAAGAGTATGCGAATAAAAAAGTTAACATAACGGAATTTGGATAAATTTATGTAAATTTTTGCGAGTTAACATACAGACCAAATAACTTCCTCAAAGTAATAATAACGTTCATCAAAGACATAAACCTGCAATTCTAAGATACCAAACGGGTAAGTACAATAAAACGGGAAAGTACAACACTGAAGAGATCGCATTTACATAATAAAAAAAAAAAATGTATAACTTGTGTATCGATTTTGCAAGTTTAACATACAATATATAACTACAGAAAATAAATTGATACTAGCTATTCCCTGCGTAACATTCGCCAGTTTAGCATTAAAGAAATACTTTTTTCGTTTTCATTAAAATATTTCAGTTTTCTATTTCCCTTTTTTTCAGACGACAGTATTGCCAAAGGCAGACTACAACAGTTAATGATCATTAAATTCTCTGATCGTAAAAAATTTGTCTAAACATTATTTTGCAAGTTAACAATGAGATACATCAACATAACAAAAGGTCAGCTAACTTATAATTCGTTTAAATCGGGCACCATTAGGAATTAGATATGAGTCTGTATATAATGTTACTGTTAAACATTACAACAGTCTTCCAGATATTTACAAAAATTTGAACTACGAATCATTCAAAACATCAATAAATAAACATTTTTCTATGATATGGTTAATATCTAAAAGTGTAATTTGATATTCATAAACAAAAACAAAAACAAAAAAAATGAATTAGCTTTTTTTTATTACCTCATTGAATTTCTCTTTTTATAATAGTTTTACACTAATGTTATTGCAACCGTTTTCATTTCTTTATATTAAAATTTTATATTAAAATTAACTTTCATTATATTTTTTTTTTTCTCCTATTACTCCGCGTGGTAGCATAGGGCTTCGATAGTGAACCTCCATTCCTCTCTGTTGAGTACTACTTCCTTAATATCGTCCCAGGTATAATTGTTGATTGTTAATTCTTGATCGATTGTGCGTCTCCATGTGTTGTATGGTCTGCCGGGTCTCCTTTGTCCTTGTGGATGCCACTCTAGAGCTCTTTTTGCTATATCACTTTCTGATTTCCTTAGTGTATGACCTATCCATTTCCATTTTTTCCTATTTATCTGCCTGTTGATCGGTTCTTCTCCACTTATCATCCATAAATCCTCGTTGTTAATTCTTGCCGGCCAGAATATTCTGCATATAATTCTCAAGCACTTGTTGATGAATACTTGTAGCTTTCTGTTTTATTCTGACCGAAATGAGCCATGTTTCACTGCCATATATTAATGTTGACTTAACACATGCTCTGAATATTGTTAGCTTTGTTGTTCTCGATATTTGGTTGCTCCGCCATATCTTCATTAGGCTCCCAAATGTTCTTCTTGCCTTATTTATACGGCTGTTGACATCTTCTGTTGTACCTTCTCTTGATGTTATGATGCTCCCCAGGTAGTTGAATTCTTCTACGTATTCTATCTGTTGTTCACTCACTGTTATAGGCTCACTATCACTTATCGATATTCAATTCCAGTCCCGATTTCTTTGCTTCTTCCTGTAATCTGTTGACTTTGTTCTGTAGGTCCCTTTGATTTCTTGATATGAGGCATAAATCATCTGCGTAATCTAAGTCTTCTAAGTTGCCGAAGAGATCCCATTCTATTCCGTTTATTCCAGTGCAAACTTTTCTTAGAATGTCGTCTAGTATTGTGTTGAAGAGAAGTGGTGATAGTGGATATCTTTGTCTAACTCCTATATTGGTGTAGAATGGATCACTGATCTTACCTCTGTGTTGAACTGTTATCTCTGCATCTTTATACATCGCTTTGATGATGTTAATGATTTTTTCAGGAACTCCCTTCTTTGTAAGTGTTCTCCATGTTGCGCATCTCTTAACTGTGTCGAATGCTTTCTTAAAATCTATGAATAGTAGATATAGTGGGGCATTCCATTCTACTGATTGTTCAACTATGACCCGTAAAGTATTTGACTGGTCAACACAGCTTCGGTTTGGTCTGAAACCTGCCTGCTCTTTCCGTAGTATTGGTTCTAGTACTTTTTTCTAAATTTTCATAATATAAAAAAAAAAAAAAATAAATAAAACAAAAAATTTGTAAATATAAGTAAATATATAAATGTATATACTCTGTACGAGCAATAATGCTCTTTTGAGAAAGACCAAATAAAAAAAAAAAAAAACAGATCGTAAAAACTTCCTTTTAACTGTTAATGAGAAAAAGAGTTCGAAATATCGTATTTAAGTTTGACCAATTTTGACCATTTGACATTATTCAAAATTTGACCTCCTCAAATTAGCAGTATTATGGATTTTAAAAGATTGTGATGTTGTAATTTTTGAAATACTGTTATGTTAATTTTTGTTAATTTTTTTTTTTTTAATTTACCATGCAAACTGTACAATCTGTCTCTAATGGAAACATTCAGTAGTTTGTATGATATTTGTATCTGTAAGCAGCATTCAGCATATAATGACGGATGGTAAGTTATCCATAACAATCTGACTCTGTTAGTATATGTTGGGTAGTTACAGAATATTGTGACACTTTTTTTTTGTTTTCTTTATGTTCTTGACAGTAACTTAGGTAGAATCACCATTTCGTGCTTAATTTAGTACGGTATTACAAGTTTATACTACAATATCTACAATATTTCGAGCATTTATTTGTCAAATTACTGGTTTTATCAACTCATTAAATGTGACTTAAGTCGACTAGCACCATTTTGAGACCAACAAATTGTTTGCTAGGGTATTTGGATGGAAGTTTATCCTGTTTATACCGTATTTTGTTGATCTTGCCTTTTGTTTAATACTATTATAACACTATTTTTTTTTTGTATGTTCTTGACAGTAACTTAGGTAGAATCACCATTTCGTGCTTAATTTAGTACGGTATTACAAGTTTATACTACAATATCTACAATATTTCGAGCATTTATTTGTCAAATTACTGGTTTTATCAACTCATTAAATGTGACTTAAGTCGACTAGCACCATTTTGAGACCAACAAGTTGTTTGCTAAGGTATTTGGATAAGAATTTATACTGCATTTTGTTGATCTTGCCTTTTGTTTAAACATTTTTTTTTTTCGAACTAAATGATGATAAACACATTCTAAATTATCATAAAATTTTATCTTAATTTCAAGATCTCCTCAATATTAACCTAATATATTCAATAATCTTATTTTTCACATTAATCATACATTTTTATCTTGATTCTAAATCAATTTTGTTATATTCAAAAAAACAACAACAATAATAAAAAAACAAAGACAAACAAAATAAATTTATACATCAAAATTAAATATTGACAAGCTAATTTGTATTCAAATCTAGGGACAGACAATATATTCATGAACTGAAAATATCTGACGTCCAACTGACGAAGATTCTAATTATCATATTGTTTTATAAATTTTGTAAATCAAATTATTGATTTTAATAAGGGATCAAGGACTTTGTCGAGTCTTTGATTTAAAATTAAAAATATTAATAAGGATAAAAATTGTATAATAAGGATTAATTAATAGATAGTGAATCTAAAGAGAAGAGTACTTCTATAACATCTTTGATATATTTTTAAAAAATAAAAGACTCATGTTAACTTCACAAATTTTATATTTTATTCCGACACGTGTTTCTTCGACCTTTCGGTCATAATCATGGATCATAAATCCCGTTCCTTTGTCAGAGAAAAAATAATGGCTATGACGAATGTATTGTGAATAATATTCTAAGACAAAAATTATACCAACAGAAGATAATAACAGAAGTCATGCTTACAACGGAAAGTGTGATAAAATTATACCAGAAGTCATGCTTACAACGGAAAGTGTGATGAAAACAAGAAATATTGTTCGATTAATTATATGGGGGAAGTCAGTAATGAAATTTCTGCTACATTAAAAAAACATAATATATTCGCTATGAAATCTAATAATAATAATCTAGAAAATTAGTTAACAACAAAATTGAAGATAAACAAATACTGCAAAAAAGTGAGGTTTACCAAATTCATTGTGATAATTGTGACGCGATCTACATACATAGGTCAAACAGGTAGTAGTTTTAATACTAGGATGAAAGAACATTGAATGTGTATTCAATAAGGGAAAACAACAACAGGCTTAAGAGAACACTGTATATCCGAAAACCACACAATTTCAAGTAATTTAAAACCTTTATATTTAATCAATAAAGGAAAGAAATTAGATTTTTATGAAGGCTATTAAAGAAAGCTAAATTAAGAAAGCAACAAAAAATAAACAAAGCATTGTTAATAATCAAGTAGAAATTTATAATTTAAATTTTTTTGCTTTTCTGATTGTATTTTCAATTGTCAATAAATTTATTATTTGTAACCTGTAATCTTATTTCACTTTAAATTTGAAATTTTTGAATTTCAATATGTAAACTTTGCCTGGTTAATTTTTTTTTTAATTTATTAAAAAAATTTTGTATTTAATGCTCGTAATATTTTGTTTTGTATCCATTTATGATCCATGATTATGACCGAAATGTCGAAACACTTGTCGAAATAAAATAAATTTGTGAAATTAACAAGAGTCTTTTATTTTTTAAAAATGTTTATAAAATTTCACCAAGAGTGTACAAGTGAAATCATAAAAGCTATCTTTAATATAAATAAACTAGCTTTGTAACCCGTCATAAATGATAATTTTTTTTATATAATAGAAAAAGAAGTACCATACCAACAAATTTGTATAAAATGTTTGTATTTTTGTATGGTATACTCGTACTCACTTCCATTTAGTTATAATTCGTTAGTTGGGTTCCATTTAGTATAAATTATACCGTATTAGCGTTATTGAGGCCTCCGGGAGAGCAAATTTAAAAATGGGATCTTATTTTCATATAAATTTTGTCTTTTGTATAATGTATAGGGATCTTATTTTGCTATATGAATAAACTGTTATTATGGTATTGTGTTATTTTTAAAAAATATTCATAATTTATATATTCAAAATTTTGTATCTAAATTGGTAAAATTTACAAAAAATACAAAAACATTTTCATCAATAATTTTCAATTTAAAAAAACAATGTTTTATTATCCGGCGTAGAAGTAGTAGTGAAGTGAAAAGTGAACACTTAACACTGAAAATAAAATAATATTTTTGGAATGGAGCATACAGAACATACAGAATACAGATACAGCAAATAATAAAAAAAAAAACAAAAAAAAAAACAAAAATAATTTTTTTTGAGTGAAGTGAGTTACGCACACAAAAATGACAAAAATAAAAGGTGTAAGCAGGTATAAGTAGTATAATGTATAATATTATACAATACAAATATGCTGATACACATGTGTATTATTATGTATAATTTTAAGTAATAAGAATAACCTTTGAGTGAATTATGTTTTTTTTTGTGTTAAATGCTGTTTGCCCTTGGTTATTATACCATATTAAACTATTGATTAAATTTCTATTAGTCCTTATTATTATAAATCAAAAAAATTGTTTGTTTTATTTATATTATTATTATTATTTTTTATTTTTCCTTATTATTTGCGAAGAAGACTAACATTAAATTAAAAAAATATAATTCATGTAATCAATTTTTCCTGCAAAGGTTCAGCATGGTAGACAGGGGTTAAAAAAAAGCACCACAGCAATTTGTTTATATATGCATTTGTATACATATGCAATTTGTATATGTGTTGGAGCGTTCCGTCGAACTTACAAACATCCAGATAAACGCAGAATAATATATATATATATATATATAATAAAATTAAATATGAATGTAAAATTTGTCAAACTTTTGAAAAATATGAGTTTTAAATGTATAGTACTAATAAATTTTTAAATGTTGACTTCATGATCATTATTAATATTACATACAGTTTGAAACATTGAATTACAATTATAATAGCTACCCACATCATTCAGTTTGAAAATTGTATTGCAGAAGATTGTAAATAGACTTAAACCAATGACTATACTTTTATTATATATTTTTATTATAATTAGAAAATAATTTTTCTTATTTATTTTCCGTCTGTGTGGACGTTTATCTTCAGTAAACAGTCAAATATATATATATATATATAGAGTTACTGCTTAAACCCGATTCTGATTTTGGAAGTATCTTTGTTTGTATTACACTAATTTCACTGCAAATATCATTGCTGCAAAATGTATGTTTTCTGCTTGAGACAAGAATATTTTAAACATTGTTATTCGCCCTACTCTAATCTTCCTCAACAAATCCATAGTATATCAAAGCCAGTTTTTTTTTATAACAGAAAGTATTCTTTTCTCCTGCATTTAGACTGTATAGTGTTCGAACGTTCCAGGTGCAAATTCTAAAATCAAAATCCTTACGAGTTCCGGGTCTGTTTCCAATTAATCCATCCATATCCGAGGCTTGTTTTAAGTCTTTGTTTTTAACTATGTTTTTTTTTATGTGTTAGGTAGTTAACCTAACGCCAACCTTCAATCTGAAGGGTTGTTTTTGCGCACTTACAATTTTGGCCTATCGTATAAGCGAATACTGTATAGGATAGTGGTCAGAGGTCACCAAGTGGAGGTAATGTAAGCACTTGCTCAGGAACTTGACAGTTGCGCATCTGGGTTAGCGATCGGTCAGATGTTATCCTGTCAATCCCAAGCCGGACCATCCTGCATTTAGATCTTCATATATATATTAGAGCAGAATTTCGACAATTCGAGATGTAGAATCTGCCGATTTACCACCTCTAAAATTAATAAAACAAACAAGTACAAGAGAATATGGAGACCTCCCAAAAACCTTTAAAATTCACAAAATTTATTTTTTGACTGATTTATTAAACTATACATAAGGCTGGAAAAGCACAATGTTCAACATTCAATGATTCATAAGTTCAGTTTTATTTAGAAAATATTTTTAAAAAAATTTATTCTATTAATAAATTAAAAATATTTTCACCTTTTTTCTGTAAAATTAAATTAAAACATTTTCATTAAATACTCTTCAAAATTAAATTAATTGTGACGTCAAACACTCTCAATTTACTTAATTAAAATGTCAATTTATAAAAATTTCTATTTCGTAACAAAAATATTGTACCAGAGAATTTTTTGGTTTTTTTTTTTCTTTTAAATTTCATAAATTATTGGTTTATTTTGTAAATAAATATTTTAATAGAAAATAAAATTATAAAAATAATAAGAAAAAACTTTAAGCAAAAAAAAAAAAAAACAAGGAAACCTTTACAAGCACTTAACATTTTTTTTTTCTTTTTTTTTTTTTTGCTTGGAATAATTTCTTCAAACAAGAATTTTTTACTTGAAAAGAAGTGTAGTATAAATTTTTAAATTGAAATGAAAATGAGAAAATTGAAAACACTTGTCTTTAAAGATAAATTTTAAAAACACAAAAAAAAACAAAATTAATTTTTTTTTTTGTTTAAAAAAAATAATAATAATAAAAAACAATAATAAGTAGCTAATAACATGACACCTAATAAATTTCAACTCAAAAATTTGTTGACAGTTTTTTGTTGTTTTTTTATTGTTTTGATTTTTTTTTTTCAAAATAGAAATGAAAGAGAAAAAAAAATTATGTCCACCTATTTTGTGGGCTAAAATAAAGATTAAATGGGAATGAATAAATTCTCAATTTGTCAAATTTAATAAAAAGTATATTTACAAAAGAAAATTTATTTTATTTTAATGTGATGATGATGATATTAATAATGATGATGTTAGTAAGAAAAAAAAAACAAAATATTCCAACAAACTAAAAAATATTTTAGAAATTAATTATGTTAAAAATTCGCTCACCTTGAGAGCATATAACCAAGAATCTAGAATAGAATTTTAAAATTGAGCAGTATAGAATTGTTTACTTATTAAGGTCATACACAAAGGTGTAAAAACATCATTATACCACAACAATTGAAATGACATTACATGTACCTAATACAAAATAAAATAAGAGAAAAAAAAATTTTTTTTTAGAAATATTTGCCTTCAATTTAAGCGTACTAAAACTACAAAAATAAACTTTAGAATCGTTGCTTGATATAAGGTTTTTATAGCAAGTTATGATTGTAATTACGGAAAAAGCAAATTAGCCGAAATTCTAGGAAGTCTTGAGATGAAATTAAGAGATTTGGTAAAAAGTTCGGCTAATTTGCTTTTTCCGTAATTACAATCATAACTTGCTATAAAAACCTTATATCAAGCTCCAGACAATACAAAAATCAGCAACTCGAGTAAATTCAAATATTTAGGCATTTTATACTATCATAACTATAACTTCAAAGACCATATAAAAAATCAAATAAGAAAAGCAACGAATACCTTTCTAACATTACGTAAACTTTTTTATTCGAAAATTCTGTGTAGTAAAGTCAAACTACTTTGCTACAAGAACATGATAAGGCCAATATTAACTTATGGTTGTCCAATCTGGTTTAACATCAATTCTTCTTTGATGGATAAAGTCAGAATATTTGAACGAAAATGCCTAAGAGCATGTACAAATTTGAACAGAAAACCTACATCAAACTATCTGCACTATTATTCTAATAAGGCAGTTTATTCAAAGGCCAACATTATCAGAATCGATAATTTTATTATTCGTCTCATACGAAATCATATCCAACGGAGCAGCGAAGTGCTAGAAAATTCCTTAATAAACCTATCTTGGTACGAAAACGACCTGTATATTAAAAGGTCATTAGACACGGGATTTATTCCGCCAGAGGGATTTGTATTCCTAGATAAAAATAATTACATCGAAAATAGTGAATATATTCCTATTATATATCACTATAAAAAAAATAGTTGGAATAAAAAAGTACCATTAGGTATAAATGTAAGTGATGTGAATGATGCAGATATATTTTCATTTGATAAATATGTTCCTAATCAACACAAATTAAAAAATTCCAAACCTTTATTTTGGAAACAATTAGGATTAGGATAGGTTATAATTATTAGTTAAGTTTTAGTTGTTAGTTAGTGTAGTGTAGTATTTAAGTTTTACAAAAAAATTATTTTTCAAAAACTGGTTTTTTTTTCTGAATAAATCTTTTCCAGTACCAAAATTAGTCCATTAGTTATTTAAAAAAAATAATATTTAACATAACCAAATTATATAATTCAAATGTAAATATGTACATAATAATTAATATTAAATGTAAGTAAGAGAGCTAAATATAAGTTAGCCATATGAATACTTTAAGTTATATATAAGAAATTCTATTTTTAAGTTTTGTTTTGGAATTATTAATTATATATTAGAAATATAAATAAAACTATTAAAAAAAAAAAAAAAAACCTTATATCAAGCTGCGATTCTAAAGTTTATTTTTGCAGTCTTAGTACGCTTAAATTGAAGGCAAATATTTCTAAAAAAAAATTTTTTTTCCCTTATTTTATTTTCGACTTTTTAGTGAAAATATTTTTTTAATGAAAAATAATATATTTTCAAAGAACAACACATATAATCAAATGGCACTAAAATTCACTCTAACGCAATTTGGTTATTATTGCTCATACTTCAAATGTATAATTATATTTTATATTACTGTAACAAATTTTATAAAAATATGTATATTTTTAAAATTTTTTTGGAGATTTTTGATTAGATACCTTTGAACTTATTAATTTACGTATTAAAAAATTTTCACCAATAAAAAATTACGCGCTTTATAAAAAGAAACCCTGTTAAATACAAAAAATATTTGACGTAAAATCGTAGATTAAATCTGAGAAAAAGTCTGAAATGTAAACATTCATCCGACTTTATCTACGATAAAATTCGATTTTGTCCGACGTGTAAACGCTGCCTAAGCATAAATTGACATATAAAAGTATAATATGTATATACATGTATAAATCGAAATTAAACTTTTTTTACATTCGAGAAGAGTAATTTCTAACTGAGTGATCGATAACTGATAGGTTCAAATTTTGTTTTCTTCTATAAATAATGTTTGTATTTTATTTTCAATTAAACTAAGAAATATGATTATGTATGTAACAAATGCAAGCCCTATATGACACATGTACGTACATTTACATATACTTAGTGAGAGAAAGAGAAATAATAAAAGAAAGAAATTTATAAAAGAAACTAAATTAAAAACACAAAAAAAATATAATGAAAATGATGATTGAAAATAATTGAAATTGAATAATAATAGAAAATGATTGAAATATAATGATAATGATTTGTATTGCACACATTTATTTTGTATTCCTTTTTTGTTTTTCTTTTTTTGCTTCTTTACACCATAGAAATGTCAATAAATATAGTGAATTTAAAGAGAAACCAAATTTTAACTTTATCAAATATCAATATTCCATTATTAGTACACACACATATGTAAATTTCACCTTAGTTGAATGCAAAGAATATCTATAATCTATATTAACAAGAACATACACTCCCAATTTACGTACCCCTAAGCCAATTTTTAAGAAATACCAAAACAAGCAAAATATCATCAGTTAAAAGAGTTAAAATTACATTTACTTATCGTATACCAAATTTATTATGAGAGAGAAAAGGTACAAAACAGATGTTTGCCTTTTGCTTTATACTGTAAAATAATTTTGCGTTCTCATTATTCTCCTTTGGATTTGTTTACGTTTCCTCCCATTATTTATATGAGGCAGGGTGGCAAAAAATGTTAGTTCTAATTTGGTTTGTTCCCTTATACGATGATTAATTCTGATCTTTTATTATTTTAATATTTTCGTTTTAAACATTATTATTTTCGTATATACCTATTAAAAATATTAAATTATAATTACATTACAATAATATAAAATATTATTAATATTTTTGTCAGTAATAATTTGGAGTTACAAACATTATTATTTTTTATTAATTATATTAGTAAACCTAAATATTTATTATATTGGTATACGATTATAAAATAATACTGAGGACAACATCTATTTACAAATCACAGAATTTAAAGAATATGATAAAGCTGTTTTAGTTAGGTCTCCTAAAAATCTTATGCATAGTTGATACAATTTAGAAAATAATATTGTTAAATATTTCAACGAATTTTTGTCGAAAATTTTTTTATTTAATTTCAGCCAACTTTTTTTGTCACTCTTTTTTGTTTACTATATTTTTTTTTTCTTACACGTAAAATTCTTATTATCGTCTATTTCTGACAATGTTTATCAAATTTGCATATGAATTTGTGTGCAAACAAATGAATACATACATGAGTTCATACTCTTTTTATGGATATACTTTGGTTAAATAGTTATTGAAATGGGTATTTTGTTGAATTGAAGCAAATTGAAACAAACATATAAAGTCCAAGGCAAGTTAATTAAGGCAAATATAATAAATGAATTAATAACATTATGATTAAAACAATTCATTATTTACTGAATTACTTTTGAATTTATTTTGAATTAGTTTGCATTTTCCTGTCATCCTACCAAATAATATAGAGAGAGATAATATGCTTAACCCTTCGTTGCATACCATTGCATATATGCAATTATAACTTTATTAGTGTTTAATTCAGCTATGTTTTACAAATTTCTCTACAAAAGAGTTAGAAAATATTATTTTCTGTATTTCAAACAAAATTCAGCTCTCTTTTCTAATTTCATTACTCAAATAGAAAAAATATGTCAGTTTTAATTGAATAGTTACCACGTGCATAAGATTTGTACGTTATACCAATTTATTTTCTTTTAATTAAAACTTGTTAAATTATTTAAATAACAAAAATGTAAGTAAATTCTTAATTAAAAAACTTCATTTTAATTAAATTTTATTATTTTGTTGCATTTATGATTGAAAATATTGCTTAAATTCGTTTTTAAATGTTATATTGCAAATATGCAAAAACATGTGGGAATAGATTTTGTAAAATTTATGTCATATTTGCAAGAGTTGCATGATTGTGTTATAATAATCGTTAAAATTTCTAGGTCAAGAGCTATTAGTGACGAAGAATTGAAAAAAATTATAGAATGTTGGAGTTGTAGTGAAGATGAATTGTGTGATGATGTTGAAAATTTTGATGATGTAATTATAGAGAAAATAATGAGGGATAGTGAAAAAAACAAATGAAATTGTTGAAGAAAGTGTGTTTGTCGAATATATTGATTACATGGACTCGAATAACGATAATATAGAAAACTTAGAAAATGTACCTCTGAATGTTATTGGTGGTAGAGATGACGAAATCATAAACCGCGAGCAATATGAAGCAAAAAATTCTTTGGTAATTAAAAATCAGTATTTCAAAGTTTTGTGAAAAATAACAGATTTTTCAATAGATGAAAGCAATACAAAATTTTATGGCAACAGTAAGCTTCCACAAGTATTTATGAAGTTACAGACTCCTTATAGTTTTTTTAAATACTATTTTACCGATGAAATATGTAACTTAATTATTAATCAATCAAATTTGTACAGATGTCAGAAAACGCCTGATAAACCAAAAAATCTAACGAAAACCGAACTGAATATATTGACATACTTATTTTGATGTCAGTTATTCAAATACCAAATTTGCGCCAGTACTGGTCTCCAATTGTTGGAAACGATTTAATACGAGAAACAATGTCAATCAACACTTTTACAAGAATACGTCAGCAGATACATTTTAATAACAACGAATTGCATGTATCAAAAGAAAATCCAAATCATGACAAATTATTTAAAATTCGTCCATTAATAAATGCTCTTAAAGAAAGATTTGAAACTTTCCTTATTAGTTGATTATGCTTATTAGTTGATGAACAATTATGCTCAACAAAAGCTAAAAGTTACTTAAAGCAATATCTCCCAATGAAACCACATAAATGGGGGTCTAAATTATATCTTCTTTGTGGTATTTCAGGATTTACTTATACTTTCGAAATATATACTGGGGATGAAAATAAAATTCAAAATAGACTACCATATGAGAAAAATTTAGGAACTAGTGCAAACGTAGTAATAAGATTACTTCGAATTATTCCAGATTTCCAAAATTATAGAGTTTTTTCCGATAACTATTACACAACTCTGCCATTAGTTGTTGAGTTAAAGAAAAAGGGAATTCTTGGTCTGGGCACTGTAAGACGTAACAGAATTTCAAACTGTAAATTGCCGAACGAAAAAGAAATTATGAAGTGTGAACGTGGAGCTTCATTTGAAACAACCGCTAATATGGATAATGTGGATGTAACAGCTGTTGCTTGGCGCGACAACAAAATTGTTAATTTACTTTCTAATTTCATTGGGAAGAATCTTTGTCACACCTCGGAACGTTTCGACAAAAAACTTAAAAAAAAGATTAATATAGATTATCCAAATATTATCAAGGAGTACAACAAGTTTATGGGAGGTGTAGACTTGGTCCACAGCTTCATAAGAAGATATAAAATAAAAATACGTTCAAAAAAATGGTATATGCGTATATTTTATCAATTACTAGATTTAACTGTCGTAAATTCATGGTCACTGTACAAACGTGTAGAAGAACAACGCGGAACGGAAAAATCGACTATAATAAACTTATATGATTTCCGTTTAGACATAGCTAAAACTCTGTGTAAACTAGGAAAAACAGAAAGAACTGCTGGGCGACCATCAAGTGAACTCAATAAAAATATAGAACTAATACGCAAGCACCATTTTAGTGTTCCTCTACCACCAAAAGATGTTCGTGTTGACAAAACGGATCATTGGCCAATTTGGGCTGAAAAAAGACTACAGTGCAAGCTACCTAAATGAGACGGATATACCATTGTTAAATGTGATAAATGTGGTATCTCACTTTGTTTCAACAAAACTAGGAACTGTTTTAAGTCATTTTGTAATAATTAAGTTACTCTTTATTACTTGAATACTTATTTAATATTTTTTGTTTGTTTTTTTTTTGTTTTTTACCTGAAGTTTTAATTTATTTTTATTTGTCAATTTTAAATATTTATTTTTGTTAAAAAAAAAGAACTAAAATTATTAATTTTATAATACACTTGATTTTTTACATCGCATATGGAAGAATAAGAAAATGACCAAATACTCGGACCAGAACTATTTTTTTTGGAAAAAAATTACTTTTCCCCTTTACTTTAACTATTTCACACCAGAAAAAAATTTTTTCATCTAAAAAAAAAAATTCTTGCAATAAAGGGTTAAAAAAAATTTAAATTTTTCAAATATTTTTTTTTTAATATACCGTGTTTGTATATCCCAAAATTCTAATTAAATTTTTATATACCGAATTGAATTTATTTTTGAATCTACTTTATAATGAAATAAGATTCTGAAATTATAGTGTGAATATTATTTCGTTTGTTTGCGACCGATTATGTTGTTCAGTTAATATTTCTAAATACATCTCAAGCTTGCGCAATTATATCTATCAATAATAACTCATCGATATTTTCTCTTCTTGTAAATCTTATGAGATTTATTTTATGTCCAAATACTTCGTTCAGTTTTAATTTTTTATTATGAAAGTAATTTAAAGACTTCAAATTGCATTTGAAACAAGCAAGATGTAGCATAAATATTTATAATAGTTTTTTATTACCCTATTGTAAGTAGCTAAGGTAGAACGTTTTCGTAGAACGGTACTGCAATTTAGTACATGAAATTTATTTATTTATTTTTTGGTATATCAACTATCTATAATTAGATTTTAGAACTACTTCCTTGTGCTATTTAGTTTAAATTATTATCCAACCATACCTCATACTCGTCATTTTATGAAAAATGAGCTCGTCATATCAAATTTCATCATTTTATGAAAAATGAAAGAAAAATTCAATTATAAACAATTTAACTAGCTATAAAAATTAAATGTTTTCAAATCCGGGACTCTCTGGTTAGTACTAAATTCAGATGATACAAACCATGACAACACCATGTTAGCTGTTAGATGTAGTCGCAAATACTGATAAAGGAAGCTTATTGCTTCCAAAATATCGTATTTAAACAATAAAAATAATTGATCAGTGAAAGGCAATCCGACTTTTAATTCATAAACCATTTAGATCAGTGTATACAGCTTTTTAAGAGTGGAAGAAGCCGTTATTTTAAAATTAAATAAAAATTTTATTAACCAAATCGAGGGTGCTTCATCGGATGATGATATTTTCAACTTCCGGGAAGGAAGTGCAATCGGGGTTTTCAGACCAAAAATTGCCGAAATTGGCCGAAATCGAGATTTCGAAATGGGAAGTGGTACTTTTTTATACAAATTCGGATTCTACGTCAAAAAATAAGTAACTTTTGTTAAGTAAATTTTTTTTTTTTTTTGTTGTTTAAACTTTGTAGGAACCCAAAACTGAGATAAAAAATATGATAACATGAAAAACAAATTTATTTATAAAAATTATTATCATTAATTTTAGTTTACCAAAGGAAAATATTGAACATTTTTGTTTTATTGTTGTTATTTTTAAGGAAAAATACTAAGAAACAAAAAAAAAATCATTTAACATAATTTTATTATTTTTTGTCTTAGAATCTAAATTTGCATTAAAAAGTACCCCTTCCTATTTGAAAAACTCGATTTCGGCCGGTTTCGGCGATTTTTGGTCTTCAAAAACCGATTTCCCTTCTTTCCCGGAAGTTGAAAATGTCACTAATCGATGGAGCACCCTCGATTTAGTTAATAAAATTTTTATTTAATTTTAAAATAACGGCTCCTTCCCCTCTTTAAAAGCTGTTACGCATAGTTTGGACCACCCGGTATACTCCACAATACTTTCTTGGTTTAAATCTTTATCTGTCTAGTACAATTTGAGAATTGCTATATATAGCTACATTTCCAAGACTACTTCAATTATATTTATATCTGCTGCTTTTAAGTTTCCACACAATACAATGACCTTGAAAATGACCATGAAAAATATATACATATAGAAAATAAAATTGTCGGTTTTATTGAATTTATGACCGCACGAACTTTGATGTTATATTTTTAATAATTGAGTATGAAGCTTCAATTGAGTTATACCTCAAATTAATATATATATATATATGTATATATATATATAGATATATAATACATTATTAATTTGTGGTTTTATATATGGTAATTAAAATTATATATAGTATAATTGAATAGATCAAACAACAATACTACTATATATAACTTTAGAAATAAGATAATGTTCATATTCACAGAAAACACATACACATTGACATTGACACATACTGGAAACAACAAAAATCATTATTTTCACCTCGAATAGTTTTTTCCGGCAAACATGAGAAATTAAAAATTCCAAATTCTGACACTGTATAAATACGAAGATAGACTAAAACAAAATGAATTCGGGAAATGAAAAGACGGACAAATTATATGTGTTTGTATTTATGGAATGCAGATCTTATAGAAAATACAAATTTTACAAAAAAGGAAGGACAAATTTTATTACTTCCAGTTAAATGTTCTCTCATTTTTTTTATGAAGTATCCCTGAATCTAATACAAGCCAAGTATTAAAACATAAACCAAATTTAGTCAATTACGAAGTCTGGATTGACAGCATTTGATGATATTTTAAGTATTTTTTCCAAAATAATAATATTTATAGCGTCCCGAGCTTTGAATAAGACACAATTTCAGTTGCTTTTTCAAGAAGTTGGTTCAAATTACCATGGATAGTTGCGGCTAAGTGTTATAACGTTTTGTAGAATTTTTCCATGAAATTATAATGTTTCTTAATGATAAGAATTTTCCTCTACTTTTGATAAAGATTGGAACACAAAATTAATCTTTTTAAATATTAAATTGCAAAACCGTGGAAAATCAATTCATGTTATGTTCACTATTATTAAAGGTTTTAAGGCCAAATTAGTAATATTTAAACGTAATATTGACAACAATAATTTTGTAGTATACTTTTGTAAGTATTTTGCTTTGTTGAAAGATCATTTTCAATAATTTCCCATTCATGGAGTCTATGAAAATAATATAAATTTTTATAGCCAAGTTATGAATGACATACAAGACAATTTTGTAAGGAGATTTCAAGATTTCAAAATATTTGAGTCGTTAATTAACTTTATTAAATATCCAGACAAGTTCGATTTGGAAACTACTAAAATTGATCAATTAGAATGGTTAAAGTTAGAGAATTTAGAAATGCAGTTGGCAGAGTTTTAATCAAGCTGTATAAATTTGTAAAATTGAAGCATAATGAAAAAAAAAAAGATTAAATGAAGAACAATAGGAAAACATGGACAATATGTTGTTGAACACATGATATTCGCTTTCAGAGACATTTAATGCGATGAAGAAATTCTCTTTAGCTATTCATACAATTTTTTCATCAACGTATAGCTGGGAAAGCTTATTTTCGATAATGAATCACATAAAATCTGATGTATGAAACAGACTTACCGACGAATCTGGCGATGCTTGTATTTCATTAAAACTAACTTTATCAAACTATCATCCTGATATTGATGCATTATCGAAAAGTATTCAACAACAAAGATCTCATTAAAAATTATATCAGCTAATTATAGAGATAAATGTACATATATATAATTATTTAATACGGCACGACACATTTGTATTTTAATTTTATCAAAATAATTTTTTTTTAATTACCACGCAGTCAAAAAAAAGGTTCGCCTGTAGTAAATTCACAAGAATGCTAGAATATTTTATGTGAAAAACCGTTAATTGATTTTTATTGATTGCTCACACTTGGTAACAAGAGCATGATTTTTTTATGACACAGCTTTTCGTCTTTTGATAAAAATTGGTGATAAAAATGTCTCCTAGTTAATCGCTGATAATGTGTTATAGAGCGTAGTGTAAACAGGATATTATTATTACGCTTATACAACAGTTTAAAATATTAAAATTATTTAAATTATTAAAATTGAATAAATTAATTTGACTAATTCACCATAATAGTTGGTTGACTGAATTAAATTCAACAAAAGATCAAAATAATTTCAAAATTTTTTTTAAATCATTTAAATTACTAATGAAAAATTTCAGAAAATTTTAATTTTCCCTATAACTAAAATTGACTTTTTACAATACTATTGAAAAATAAATTTTGAGGAATAATAAATAAATAAATATCAACTTGATCAATTTTCTTAATAAAAATAAACAAAATCGCAAAAAAAAATTACTTAAACACTTTTTATTAACTTGAAAAAAAAAAAAACAAATATCCTTTAAAATGTATTTACAATCCTTTTAATACTCATTTACAATTCTTTTAAAACAACTTTAATTTAAAATTATACTTGAATGCAATTCAATATTTATTACCTTTCCATTCAACATGTTCATATCAAAATGTAATATCATCACCAACAACTACAAGTCACTTCTAAATTAGTTTTATTAACATCAATGATTCGACAATTTGTGTAATTTGATCCAGATATACCGCAACAATTTGCACAATCTAAAATTAACCAAAAAAAATATACTTTAGACAAGATATTATGTACTTATAATGTAAAATAAGGTTGCCAAATGGTTTTGTAAATTCATAAAAAAAGAATGCTATCCTAGTGTAAGTAAATACTACTTTCTAGTAACCATTACTACAGAATATATTTTGTTTTCAATAAAAGCAATTGTATTATACTAGTATAATTCAATTGCTAATCTATTTTCTAATATCTATAGCAATAATATCTATCTATATCTAGATAGAAATCTATTGCTAAATCTCTAAATCTCATTTTACTTCTACCTACAACTATTTCCATAATACATTTAAAAAAAAATTAATTTATTTTCTCCATTCTCATTCTTTCATTTCTCATTCTTTCATAATAAACTGTTCTGTCATTATAATTGTTGTTATTACAAAAGGCTTCAGACAAAACCAAAATTAGTACATATGTATAAGACATTTGAAGTAATTTAATAAACAAAAATTAATAAATAATGTTATATATTTTGTACCACTTTCTTGTCTTATACTTATTGGCTTTGTTTATTTATTATTTTGTTTTGAATTTTAATTTAGATACAATAATTTTTCATTATACTTCGTGAAAAATTTCACAAAATAATGAATGAAGAAATGTCAAATTTAAAACAAAAATTAAAGAAGCAGTAATTATTAAATCATAATAAATAATATCAATCATAATCATAACAAAGCAGTCGGAATAAAGTGAAAATCAAATAAAAAACACAAAAAGTTGTTCGTCACGAATATTCGTCGTGATTTTGTCTCTAATGGCGAATTTTGGTCATTCGTCATTCGTCGTGATTGTGTTTTCGACATTAAGCTAAAATAAAATTCAAAATAAGTATTTTAGTAATACAAATAACTATAGCGGTAAACACAATTGTGACTACCGACGAAAAAATTAAAATAAATACAGTTCTTATGTATATGCTCACAATTCCAACTACAATCGCTCAACCACATTTTCATTGTCGTCGAAATAAGGCTATTTTCTATTTTTTTCGCTGGTAGTACTTTGATTTGACATTTCTGACAACCTTTTTAAACATCAACAAATAAAAACAAAACAATTTTTCTGAAATTATGATATAATTGTTCTGTTTTTTTAAAAGTTTTATATGTTCCACAACTTATAATTATTTATTTTTTTATTTAGATACATATATAAACTTAGATTTATTAGTGATGTATTTGCATCTGATGATGCTACAAATAAATTAATAAATTATTCAAAGTTTTTTTAAAAATATTTTAATAAAATATTTATTTTAAAATTCCGCCATTTGCTTTTCTGTTTTGTTTGTTTATTTTTATTTTTCGTTGTGCTGCAATGGTGTTTCATTTGACAAAAATAGTTGAGCGAAGCGAATTTCGTTGGTAGTCGGTGGTCGCAATTGTGTTTACCGCTTAAATTTGCCTAATACAGAACATTATGACATTACATCAAAACAAAACATATAGTCAAATTAAAAATACATCTTTTATACAGAATATACCAAACACAAAACATAAAATAGTAGTATAAAATTTGTATTCATATTGTATTTAGTATATTTAAAATAAATTTGCAAATTGTACATTTAATAGCACAGAAAAATGCCGAACTCAATATCTATACTCGTATATCAATATACATTTCTCTTAAATATTATTGTAAGTCAGTATTTTGTATAGTACAATTTGTAGATTAATCTTTGTGTATGAATTGTAAATATTTCAATCCCTAACCAGGCGAACCAATTATATATTTATATTTTTGTATATATATCGTAACAAGCAATTTGCATAGCTAAACTAGTGTATATTTTATTTTCATTTTTGTCTTCACCACAAAAATATTCAAATATGATGGAAAATTAGTATTGTTACAATATAAAAAAAATAATTACGTGAACAAGTAAATATGATTTAAAATTAGTGTCGTAACAACTTTGAGTAATTAATAATGGAATAACTCCATCAAAATTTCTCCATTTGTTTCAACGAGAGCACTCCATTCCTATTGAATTTGGCAACCCTAATATAACTATTTTTTTTTTATTTAATAACTTTGTACATCATGTAACAAGTTATTTTTTTTTTTTTTTTTTAATAAACATTTACAATTTACACTCATATGTAAGTAGAATAAATAGAAAAATAAAATATAAAAGTTAAAAACTACAAATAGAAAATCTACAAACAAAAAAAAAAAAAAAAATTTAAAAAAATGAAAATATTTACCTGAATACACAAACATTGATTGGACAATTTCAATAAAAAAAGACAACGATAAAATTTGTAAAATGAGAAAATAAAATTGACTTTTCATTTTGTTTACTTTATCGTTAGTGAAAATAAGCAAAAAAAAAAAAAATGTAATTTTCTTTTTAAAGTTAAGTGAACGAAAGAAAAATAAAATTTAAACTGTTAAGAATTCAACACGGTAATTTTATATTTATATAGAAAATTGTCAGACATAAAATTATCGATATTTTTTATCGGAATCTTATAATATAACTGTAAATTTTATAGGGTGTTATTGATTTGTTCTTCATTTACTTCTTCTTTAATTACGCATTTAGCGCCTGTTTTTTCAATAACCTGAATTTTGTGATGTACTAAGTCCAGCATTCATACTATCTTTCCAAAGGCTTTTCTGGTATAAATTTTTGGTTCAATTAATAACTACCTTCGCCAGTCGAACTTCTGCCATTCTATTTTTACTAATTGTGGTCTATCCACTTTCTTCGTCTATTTCGACTCCAACGTACAATATCTTGAATGTCACATGCCTCAATTATTCGGGCAGTCTCTTATCTCTTAACGTGTATCCACATATTTGCCTCAGAGCTCAAATTTTTTGTTTTGATTTAGATGTCTCCGCTATATGTTATGTTAGTATTGATCGAATATTATGTATTTATAGTATGTATTTATTTCTCCATATAATATGACTACGGCTTTTCCTGCTTGGAATCTTATTTCTGTTTTCGTGTTGCGCGAGAGCTAGAAATATTTATGTACAAATATTTAAAATTAAGCACTTGTTCTATACTTTTATTGTTAATGGATACATCTAATGGGTTCGTTCGATATGTAGGCATGAATTTAGTTTTTGTTGTTAATATAACTCCAAGTTTTACACTTTGACAGTTCCGCTTAATCTGAATAATAATCTTTGCAAATCATCGTCATTCTCTGCGAGTTGTACAGCGTCATCTACGTAACATATGATGTTAACCTTCTTATCGTTAATTCGATATTCCCAAGAGGTGTTACAGATACTATTTTTGGTTATTTTATCCATTATTAAGTTAAACAAATTTGGACTTAGACTATCTAGCTAATACCTGTTGATGTTTCGATATCTTCAGTAAGCTTTTTTTTGTTTTTTTTTTTAACTTTATTTTACCCATTGCACAATCTTAGCCTGGATAAAGTTTACAAAAAATAGCTTTTGTGATATTATTATTAACATGGAAAGTAATAGTGTGGTTTTTATATTAATTTATGTTATATAATTATTCTTATTATTATTGTTATTAATTAGCTTTAATTTACTTGAGTTCTTATTGAAATCTATTAGAAAAACCTGGGATGTAAAAACCAATATGTTCTCGTATTATTTAAGATAAAATTTAACCTAACTAAACCTACTAACCTAACCATCTTCAGTAAGCACGTTATTTGGTTTGATTTTTGTTTTATTATTTGTATACAGATCTTGTATCAGCCCTAATAAACTTTATTTGACTTCTTTTTTTTTCTAATATTTGTATCACAACAATCAGTTGTACTCTGTCGAAGGCTTAATTCAAATCTACGAAACGCATGAAGATAGCTGTTTATTGAATTCGATTAATTTGTTAAATTATGCAATTGTGGAAATTTTTAAAATATTACAGTCCTCAAAACTGTTCAAATTGCTCAATTAACACATGTAACAAAAAATAAGAGAAATTTTTGGATCGCAGTTATCACAAACATTCAGTGGTTAGTAAAAAAAACTGTACCGTAGAATAACCTCTGAAAGTAGTTATTTTAGAAAATACTTGTTTTGATGAAGAATAAGGAAGAATGACTGTGTATCCTTAATTGTAATTTTCTGATTTATCAAAAAGAAATAATTAGTAATTTTATTAATTTTACAAATCGTATGGGCATTTACGTACGCATGGGCATATTTATTTCTTGTAGTGCCAATTTTCAAGTTGAATAAGTTCATGCCCGCCTCTTTATGTTGTTACATTGAATCAGGAATATCACACCACATTCCTGATTTGTGTCTATGTGTTGTTGCTATGTATTGTTATTTAACTGTGAAACAAAAACCCAAAAACGAAAATAAAGTATAGCCCCAGCCAAATTAAAATAGATATAAAAAAAAATTATAATGACATTTTTATTGAGGTTCGTTTTTACTTGCTTCAAGGATTATTTTATTTTCGGAAAGAAATTTTATGTAGCTTTATTTCATTGACAAATAACGCCCTAAAATAAACAAATTAATTAACACCACAATTTTAATTTGTTGTTGTTTTTTTAATTAGAAAAATTCAATTATATTTTATTATTTTCAGCCACAAGTAAAGTAAAAAAAAACAGTTTTTCCCCAACTCCGAAAACATCAAATATTTACTTTTTTACATCGAACACCTTACTTACTTACTTAGGCGTCCAACAGACCACGGGTGGGTCACGAAATTGTTTTAAATCCGCCGATACTTCATCTCCCCAACGAAGGTTTGGTCTGCCCCAACGTCTTGTACCTTCGGGTCTGGATTGAAGATTCTCTTGGCTAGATCATTTTCGTCCATCCGCCCTAGGTGTCCGCGTTAATGTAGTCTCTTGACTTTAATTTTCGTGACTACGTCCACCTCATTGTACAGCTCATAGAGTTCGGCATTATATCTTTTCCTCCAAACTCCATCGTCGTTTTCAGAACCATATATTCGACGAAGAATTTTCTTCTCGAAGACACCAAGTGCATGCTCACTTGCCTTAGGCAGTGTCCATGATTCTGATCTGTAAAGCAAAAGAGTATGAGCGTTTTGTAGATTTGTACTTTGGTGTTTCGAGAGAGGAGCTTTGACTCGAGATGTTTTGACAAACCGAAGCAGCAACGGCTTGCAAGGGTCATTCTTCTTCTAGGTAAACTCCTGAACTACCTCGAAATTATATGTGCCGACAGTGATGATTTGACCAATATGATGTTGAGAGGCCTTTTTATTTGTCGACAACATATATTTTGTCTTATCCTCATTTACTTTTGAGACCCATTCGTTTCGTTTTTTCTTAAATCTGGGTAAAGGCGTCGACGACTGCCCGTTGTGATCTGGCGAGGATGTCAATGTCGTCGGCATACCCTAGTAGTTGAACAGATCTGAAAAATACAGTGCTGATCATGTTTACTTCCGCTCGTCGCACTATACGTTTCAGCACTAGATGGAAGAAGTCGCATGATAGTGCATCTCCTTGTCGAAATCCGGTACACATCTGGAAGGGGTCAGAAGTGTTATTGCCAATCACCACAGCACATCTTGTGTTTTCCCGTGTTTTTTTTTACAATCGGATGAGCTTGGCTGGTACACTGAATTCCGACATAGCAGCATACAGCTCGCTGCGGTATATGTTATCGTATGCAGACTTCAAATCGATAAATAGGTGGCGTGTATCGATTTGAAACTCATGGGTCTTTTCCAGGATTTTCCTAAGTGCGAACATCTGGTCGTTTGTTGGCATCAAACATCGATTACGCAAAAAAAAAACAATATTTATCAAAACTCTGCAAAGTGCGTGCATTTGCCTTTTATTGTTTTTTTTTCCCAACGCTTCTTAAAGCCATAGAATTCAGTTTTTTTAAATGCAAGATTGTTTATTGCAAATTTGCTTTAATGTTGTTTTGTACAATTTCAAACAATTGAAATAGGACCCTGAAACAAACAAAAAATTGTGACTTAATTAAAAAATTAAATCCCAATTTGGATTATAAGACCCCAATTCATCATTAAATAAAAGCCCACATTCCATAAAAATTTTATGTCATTATTTCATTTCTGTTTTTCGAAATTAAACATGGGAGCGTATGTAACAGCGGCTTAACAAAATTTCCAAACTCTGGGTAATGAAATATTTCCTATTTTCTATCCAATTCAGCCGTAGGCGCTGGCTTTGGCAATAATTTGAAAAAAAAAAGACATCTTTACTATAATCAAAAGAATTCACATTTCTTTTGAAATTCAATTTATAAAAATTCTTTCATTGAAACGCCACACACAAAATAATTCCCAAGTCACCTTATCAATTTTGTATCATAAAGTAACATTTTAACAGTTAAATCAAAAAATTTGCATAAAAAATTAATGCAGTTGATTCTACATAGTAGAATATTCAATCAAATTATTTTACATATTTTTCGTGAAGATCAAAATTCTGATATTTTTAAAAATTTGCATCAATCTATGATTCAAGCAAAAAGTTATCTTATCCATTCAGGTGCATATTCTGTGAATCATGAATTTACTAGATATGGCTGTATATGTATCTTGAAAATTCAAATAACATATTTTTTAAAAATTTGCATTTCATTAACAAAGGTTAAATAAAATGAAGAATTCAAAAGACAACAACATTAATTATTACAGTGTTGTGACTTTTGTTTGTTGCATACAAAATTTGTGTTGCTTTTAAAAAGCACAATGGAAAAAATTTCAATATAATTAAATCAAAAATTACTGTTAAATTTACAGTTATAATGTTACTTGTATACTATACGAATATAATAATATGCATTTTATTATTTTCCCACCAAAGGAGAAGACCAGATTTTTTTTTTTTTTACTTAAATAAATTTCTTTTAAGGAATGTATTACTGAGATTTGAAATGTATTTTTCACAATCAGGTTAAAAAGGATATTCTTAAAGATAAAAATAACAAAAAAAAGGATAATTTGGAATAAATTATTCAAGTAGTTTTTTATATAAAATTTTTGATTAATTTAGTTTTCTTTTGTTCTCTTATTTTTGTTTGTTGCAATCTCAGTTGAATAACCGTAAATTGAATGCATTGAAAACAAATTCAAATGAAATTAAGTCAATTTTACTTGTATTGTATTTGTAATAAATTTTAAGGATACCTACAACTTTTGAATTCTAAATACTGTAGATATACCACTCAAATACATAAGAACTAGGGGCCCCTGTTGAGTAATTATATTTCAAGTTGTAGTCAAATTTAAAGTTTTTAAAAAAACAGTAATTTACGTACTGACATAGACTTCGCACGATATAGCAGAAAACGCTCGCGTTTAATAAAAAGTTTTGTGGTTAGTAAGTTTTATTTAGGACACATAAATACACGTCCCTCATATACTGCTTCGTTTCCGATATATTCTTTATAGTAAGAAGCATTTAGTGATAAAATTACTAAAAATAAAAAGTTTTGTTATTAAAGAGGTATATACCTACATAATACATAATTTTAATAAAAACTATATTATTACTACAAATAACAAAAATTTAGAAACAGTTACTTAAAAAGATAAAAATGAAGAATTCAAGTGACCTACTATATCAAAATAAATTTGCTAGTCATATGAACAATTCAACTGATTTTTTTTGTTTTTGCTTTTTTATATTTTTTATTTGAGATGAATTTCTTTCTTTGTTGTTTTTTTGGCATATATTTACATAGATTCATTCGCAAGTACATAATATAAAATATAATAACTGATTTGTATACTTTCGTTTATTATTTTCATAATATCTCACTTATGCATAATGTATTTGGTGAATAATAAAATCATATGAGTACACAATTTTCAACTGTGTGCGCATTTTTGTTTTATATACAATCTTATATATTATATATATTAGAAGTTCATTAAGGAGTAGGAGAATGGAAATAAAATAAAAAGGTGTCTACTGCGCAGGACCTTAAATGATTGTCAAATTATAATTATAGATTGGTTTAATTAAATATTTTATAATAGAGTGATTTGAGATCATTTATAAATTATTATGATGGTTTACAATGACAAGGCTCAAAATATGCTATGTAAGAATATATTGAAAAATTTCGCACAAGAAGTCAGCCTAAAAATCTAAATAAGTAATATTAAATCCAAATCCAGAACAATAATACAGAGCAGCAATCTATGCAAATGTTGCTAATATAGAATAGACTTGTAACAACATATAGGTAGTGCTATGAATACGAATGAAAGGGCAGATGAAGATGTTAAAATAGAACTCAATTATCTTCTGATTGCATTAATTTAATTTTTTATTCATTTCGACTTATATTAATTTAGAGCTTAGATTAAATAATCTTATCAACTATAATTTACATTGTCTGCTTAATTATAGATTACAAAAAACTTTTACTTGGACAAAAGGAAAATTGTAGAAAAACACCTTTTCGATTATTTGAATTTTTATTTTTATTTTAAAAAACAAAATTAGAACTAAAAAGCGAACGGTACAAAAATAAAACTAGACAAGCACAACCTGCCAGTGATCATAATTAACCAGCTTCCGAATTAAGCAATTACTTGAATATTCGCACTTATTGTTGAATTTTGTTTACCTATTTGGAATTTTATCAGCTATCGGCAGACTTGTTTTAATTTCAAATGTATATCCTTCATACTGTGATACCATGGAAGATTTAAGATCATTATCAAATCATTTATTTCTAAAGAAAACCTTTTATGTGTGTAAGAAGACTTTTTGCAAGAATTTACTATTATCATGGAATTTATTCTATCTTAGAGATTGAAAAAATGCTAAGGTCAAGACGGCAGTCTCCACATCTAAACATAGACATATACAAACTAGAATATTCAATACATGTCTAAAATCAGTTTCATCTGCATTTGCTCTGTTAAAGGTTCCCAAATAAGACTAAATTTTCTGCCCGAAATATATTACAAATGCAAAATATATACAAAATGTTTTTAAATTTTTTTTTTAATTATTTAATATTAAATTACAAAACAATATTTTTTTTACAGCAATCTTAACAACAATCTAAATTCACAAAACTAAAATGGTATAAAGGGAAGTTACTAAAACAACACTATTCGAAGAGAATCAAGAACTATCGCTTACCAAACTTTTGAGTAAACCCCAAAGAGTATAAACACAAAGTGTTGAAGATCACGAATGAGCTGGATAAGATTTATATAAAGCGAAATAAATAAATATGCAAAACTGAATGTGCTGAAATAAAAGATATAACCTTAAATAGAGTACGATGGGGAAGTTTTGTGAAAATCCTATGTTCGTAAAGATTATTTATATCACTAAAGATTATATCTAAATACCGAAATACTGTATTCTACCCACTCTTTTTCTCATACAATGTGCATGTTTGATCCAAACTATTTATTGTATGCGATAACAGCGTTTCAGCTATTGTCCAACTAATGCAATATAATGATGACGATAAATGAATGATCTTCACCCATTTCTTTCACATAGTGTTTTCGTCATGGTTGTCATTCTGATTGTAATCTTATCATTTGGTACAGATCCAGCTCATCATATTCTGTATACCGCATATATCGTTTTCACCGTTACGTTTTTCATGTCAGTCAGAGATATACTTAGCGAAATCTTTGCCCACCTACTTGGTACTAGCGGTTATGTCAACCAAAATCAATCAGTAGACCGCCGGTTCGAATCTCATCGATATATAATTAATTTTTCTTTCCTTATTCATAGCATAATGAAATTTTATAAATTTCGTTAAGAGTACAATTTGATAATAACTTAAAAAAATTAAATGTATAGTGCTTCAAGTGGATAATTGCAAAAATATAATGAATATTGAACTTGAGAGAGTTCATGAGTGGATAAATAGAAATAAATTAAGAAAAAATATTATAATAAAACAAAATACAATGATAATTAGTCCTTCATTACCCACATTAAATATTGAAGTAAAAACGAGTATTTAGAGCAAGTTTTTTAATCCAAAATAAAAATAGAATGCTTATGCATTTCACCTCAGTAAAAAGCTGGCTACGATGACTGAAATCTTTAAAAAAAATACACACACAAAATAATATGAATAGCTACACTATTTAAAAAAGGCCTAGTTTCTAACTATAGTAGTAGCTACCCACCTAATCAGTTGATATACTAGAAAATTAATAAGTAAGCAAATACTCTAAGGACATTACACGTTCCACTTTATGTAGTAAAAATGACAGTACACCTACGTACTTCATGTACGAAAAGGTTATTATTCAATCTTCTTTCTTCTTTTACTGCCTATCCTTTATGGATGTTAGCGATCAAATGTTATTGTAAATTTGTTTATGCTTATGAATTCTTCTATATTTTGAGCTGTTCTAACTTATCCACCTATAGTTCTTAAGCCAGTTCAATTTCTGATGGTTCTTAGTCATGCTAATTGCTTCATTCCAATTCCTCGCTTGCCTTCAATATTTCCTTTTCCATATTTTTGGATCAATCTTTTCCTTTTTTCGCTTGATATTAAAAAGTTGTTCACGATTTGTTTGTAATATTTGCAGTACTTCCGTGTTTCTTACCCTGTCGATCCAAAATATTTTTAGGCACTTTCAAAGTCCAGGTTTCCATCATACCGTATTTTTAAAATTACTGACATTTAACAAACCTTGGCCTTCATTTGATGTCACAATCTCTATTCGTGAATATCAACTATAACTATAATTGACAAGCATTTAATGACCTGCGCAGTAGACACCTTTTTATTTTATTTCTCTTCTCCATAATGAACTCTTAATATATAATAAGTAAGTTGTAAATAAAACAATAATGCGCACACAGTTGAAATTTGTTTAATCACATGGTTTTATTATTCACCAAATACATTAAGAAATAGGTAGAAACGATACAGAAAATGCGAAGTAAGGTATTTATGTTTTTTAACGAAAACATAGTAATTTCAAAGCTTTTAATTAAAACATAAGTGTTTTCTGCTTTGTAATGAGAAGTCTATATCAGTCCATGCAAATCCCTGTTCTTTTAAAAACTTTAAATTTGGCTTTAACTTGAATTATGATTACTCAACAGGGGCCCCTAGTCTTTTTATACTTCATAAACGCGCTCTTGGCCATTTCAATTCTATATTTTATTTCTTTTGATGAGTCCTATTCCTTATGTAACCATAATGACCAAAATATTTTTATACCAGATGACACGTCCTTTTTGTTGTCTATTGATTGAGATGGTGATGTTGTTGCCATAGAAATTTTTCCTACTTATAATCATGAATTTGGTTTTATTAGTGTTAATATTCAAACCAAATTGTCGACTATATTGATTGACTTCTTGAAATAATTTTTGTAAACCTTCTACATACTATCAGCCAATAGAGTTGTATAATCGACGTATCTGATGTTATTGATGACAGTACCATTTACTTTTATCCCTTCATTTAATTAAATGATTAATGGCTTCGCGTTTTTAACTAATATTTGAGTATAGAGAACAGCTTCCCGTGTATTGTTACCATTTTTGAATCCGAATTGCCTGGATCACATGTTTGGTTCTAGCTTTTGATAAATTCTGTTATGAATAATCTTGAGAAATACTTTAAGTGTGTGTACCATTAAACTAATTAGCCTATACTCATTACATTATTCTATCTAAGTTACTGAAAAGTACATAAAAACAACAAAAAGTAGTTGCACATACAAAATAATTCAATTCATTCAATTTCTTTAAATTTATGTAGGTGCCTAGAAAAATTTTCACCAATTAAATTTCAAAATCCTAATTTTTACTTTAAAACAAAATGCAATCACGCAAAGTGAATATTTTCCATTAAATTAAATTTTATTTTAAAAATTTCTTTAAATTTTGATTAAAATCGAATTAAACTTTTTGAATATTAAAAACAAAAAAACAAAAATAAAAACAAACCTTTCAAATCCAAAGGATTTACGTATGAATTTTGAAAAACAAATATTTCAAGGATATTTTTTTCGTAGCTATTTTGGATCTCAGCCAAATGCCTTTTTTTCTTATAACAAAAAATATTTTTTATCGTAATTTGAAATACACCTTAGAATTAACTGCTTATAGTCTTACTATATGTTTGGATTTATTTCAAAGTAAAACTCATATAATATAATGGACATGTCTAGGTATAAGATTCATATACCTTACATTGTTTAAAAATATTTAAATTTTATAGCTTTAAATTTGATTTGAGAAATCAGATAATGGCTATTCCCAATTGAAGTTAGTGGTAAAAAATTCTTAATTTAAAATAAAAAAAGTAAATAAAAATAAAATATTAGTTGAAATTCGTGTATACACGTTGTCGACTATGCATTTAAAGAATATTTGTAGAATATTTCAATTTCAGAGATCTACGGATAAATTAAGATTAAAATATAATTTTTGTAAATTACCTAGATGGCGCGGTGTAATTGTTTTGTTGATAACAACATTTTATATTGTACTATAATGGATATCAGTAGTATTAAACAATAACAAGTTTTAAATTGAAAAATCTGTATTTTTAAGGCTCTAAAGGGGTTATACCGGGTACATGCGTATCAGCTTTTTAAGAGGGGAAGAAGCCGTTATTTTAAAGTTTCAAAAAAACTTCTTGATTAAATTGAGGATGCTCCATCGATTGGTGCTATATTCAACTTCCGGGAAGAATCGGAAAATGGATTTTTAAAGCTTGGCCAAACCAAAATTGGCCGAAATCGAGATTTTCAAATGGCAAGATGTACTTTTGTATTCAAATTCGGATTGTACGACAAAAAATAAGAAAATTTTGTAAAGTGAATTTTTTTTTTTGTTTTTTTTTTTATATTTTTAAAAACAATAAGATGTTGGAATTTATTGGCGGTAACGAACATTCTAGTTATTGGTTTTGACTTACCGTAATTCTATTGGTTATATGGAAGATAGGGTTAAAAATATAATTTGAATGAAATCGGGTACTGTAATTCAGGTCAGTAAGTCGACTATTGTTTTAAGAGTATTGGAATCTATTAGACATTGGAAAACTTGAAAAATAAATAGGATATCAGTCACGACAGTTTTCTCGTTTCTAAGGTATTTAATTGCAATAGCATAAAGGGATGGGTGTATGGTGATAAAACTAGTGGGTTCGACCAAAGTAAGTGGCGGAGAGCGAATCATAGAAATTTCTTTTGAACTGTCTCAATTCTATGTTTTATGAGTAACGTAATAAGGAGAATAAGACGGGACTAGCATATTCCAATGGGATCTTACGAGGGAGGTGTAAGGAGATTGAAAAATATATCTCTCAATGAATTCTAAGATTTTATTTGCTTTATTTATGAACAAATGATAGTTTATAATCTAAAAGGTAAAGTTGATTTAAAGAGTATATTATAGGATCTGTTTGAAAGATTTTATCCAATTTAACAATTTATCTTAATTTGTGCAGCTTAGGCAAATTGACACTATGTTGTAATAGATCAAGTGTATTGCTTAAATCCGTATAAGTTACGTCAGTTTGAAGATCACCCTTCATTGAGTTTAGAAATGTGAAGCAGGACTTTACCAAGTTGTTGGTTGATTTATGAAAATAAAGTAAATCCAATATGGTGGAACATTTACCAAAGAAAGGGAAATACATTTTCTTAAATTATAAGCTTTTCAACTTTTCATACAGATATTAAAAAAACTTATGTATATAATCTATGTTTAATATGTGATTCTATGCTCTAGTCTTAAATTTGTTAATTCAATTTTGATTTGTTAATCTGAGTTTTATTACATAAAAACTTTCGTTGAACGGTTGAACCGATTCAATTCGATTAATTTCAGTCAAGTAATGGGGAGACCACACTTGACTAATGGACTATATGGTGTAAGACTACAATTATTTTAAGCTAATAAAATAAAAATCTGTAGATTTGTTTAACGAAATTTGTTGATCAAGTTTGTTTAACACAATAACATCCTCAGAATACTAATTAAGTTCATACACTTGTGTTACTATTTTTAATACATTAGATTTATAATATTAACCCTTATTAACATGCCTTGAATTTTGTATATTTATTTATTTTTTTGTTTACCTACATATATATACATACATTAATTTAATCACAAATAATTTTTTATTATTTTTTTTTATTTTATAAAAACAAAAGACAATAAAAATTTTCAAATAATTACATACTTTATAACATACTTTTAGGCGAATCAATTAATTAAAATATTTTTTAACGAATTACAGGAAGCGAACCAATTTCGTTAAATTAAGTTAACCAAAGTAAAAATAAATAATTCCTCGTACATAATTATTATGACAAAAAATATGGGAAGATAGTGGAATAATAATATAAAGTGGGGTCGGACTGGGATATTATATTACTTATGAATTTGAAAATATATACCTATAATAATAAAAATAAAAATAATAAATTTAAAGAATAATTAAGTTAAAATTTTACAAATAGTCTCCTAAAAATGGCTAATTGGTAAAATAAAACAAAAATTGTTTTTGTATTCAACAACCTATCACTGACATTTTCTAAAAAGTTTACAATATTGTTTTTCTTAAATCATTTTTTACTGATTATAGATTAAATAAATGTATATGTAATTACATTTTATTTTAATTAACTAAATAATTAATATCAACATTTTTTCCCAATTATGTTGTAGTTCATTTTGTTATTTACATGTAGAAAGGTGGATATTTATTGTTGTTATATCAACCTGAAAATAAAATGAATTATAATTTATAAAAAAAAAACAAAAACTTATATGAGATATGTATAATTACGGTGACCATTCATCCTGTATTTTAGATTTATCTTTTTATGGTACTGTCCCTTATGATTTTTTATTAATTCAAGGCAGTTTAGTGCAAGTACCTCTTATTTCAATTTAATTTAATTTTTTAAAAAAATCTATTTTTTGCTTAATTGTAATTTTTAGAAAACTATACAATTCTAACTTTGATGTAAAATTTAAGCCCATATAATAAATTTAACATATTGTGGGAATAAAAACAAATATTAGTATAAATACCGTTAAATACAACAAAACATTTATTTAGTTACTACAAAACATTAATTATTTTTTTTTTTTTGTCATATGTACTACTTAATCAGTAACATGATTAATTTTTATTATCGAGATGAGTATAATAAAATTTGAAACAATGAATATTTTGATAATTTGGGATAGTTTGAAAAATGTAATTTACAAGTATAAAAGCCAAAAAAAAATGAATTCAAAATTGAAATTCAAAGCTTATATTGACATACAAAATTTTCCCCAAATGTTGTTGTTTATTTAGTTAGTTGAATGGGTCATAGGTTTAAAAACTATTCTATATTTTCGATTAAGTTCGTTTAAGAATTGAGCCAACTTCATAACAAAACCAACCGCAATAGTTTTTTTTTTCAATTTTGAATAATATTTGGCCAATTGAAAAAATCCATTAATTGTGAATATAAACTTGGGACAATTTCATAATAACTTAGGTAGAAATTAAAAGATTTACAATTAATATAAATGAATATTATTTTTAAAAAAATCACTTTGATAAAACATGTATTGTGAACCAATTTATGTATGTATGTTTATTTAATTTAACTATTTTTGAATTAATTTTCGCTCAAATCAAGATGACTGATTTTTATTGCTTTACTAGCCATATCAAATTTTGTGTGTTCAATATGTTTATCGATATTTTTTTGTGCAATATGATTAACATGTATGTTCGATATTGTTATACCAAACTGGACTATTTCTTTTTTGTTTTTGTTATTTAATTTTCATTTCAATTTAATTCATTTTTTTAATTTATTTGCTGAAATTTAGAATATAATTTTTGTTAATATCACTTATTTTAATTTCTTAGAGACAAAATAATTCTGTCTTTACAAGAGACAATAATTCTGTCATTATTAATTTTGATTTCTGTTGTTTATCTAATTTTGTGTATTAAAAGTGGTTTTTTATATTAGCATAAAATAATTAATTAAAGGTTTTAACTTGCCATTTTGTCCTTTGCAAATTAAATTTATTCTAAATATTTAAGTTAGGTTAGTCTAAATAATTACAAATCAAAGGTGTAAATATTCTAGTAATATAAGCTCTTGAAATTTAGAATTAAAATATATGAAAATAGCATATTGTACAAATACATTAAGTCAATAAATAAAATAATAATAATAAAATAAAAAAAAGTGGTTTTTTAATATATAGTGAAAAACCTTATAAATTTGGTATTTTTTTGTTATTTCTAAGTACATTTTCAATATTTATCTTACATTAATTAATAAAAACAAACTTATACATTTTAAATGAAGCTTTTATATCTTTCCTGTATTTTACTCTGCAAGTAATGGTCACCACATTTATAATAATACGAGTACCTACATATGTCATTTTATTTAATTTTTGTTTTTGTTTTTACCAACAATTATTTTCAAATATTTTTGTAGATTATTCAACTTGTATTTATATCCAGTTTATTTTGATACATATTTATATATCAGTATTAATGACCTGGTAACTTATTACATTTTTAGTTAAAAAATAATAATCTTGACAATAAAGTGGACTAAAAAATATATAAAATATATTGAAATTTTATAATTTATTAAAATACTTAAAATAAGTGAGTGTGATTTGAGTAAAATTTATAATTACCACTTAAAATGATACCAACGAGAATAATAATAGAATTGAAAGGATTATGCATTCACTTGTATGCAGTGCTCATGTACACAATACATCAAATTGCAATATGCAAATTCAAATTACTGAATATTGATATGTTTTGTGCAATATGGTTAATATGTATGTTCGATATTGTTATACCAAACTGGACTATTTCTTTTTATATATATAATAAGGTCCTCTAAAACAACTGAAAATGTACAATTTTGTATTAATATTTTTGTTGGTATGTTTTGAACTTTTAATTATAAAAATTATACTGAAATCACACATACTATCATTTTGTTGATGATGTTGATTGAGGAATTAAACATCGTGATTGTGGGATTTTAAAATGTTTTGATATATTTTTGTGTACGCATGCATGCTTTGTTGTGTGTTGTATTAGTTAATAAATATTCTTGCCTTAACATTATGGTAAAGTAAAGTAAAAGTAAAGGTTAAAACTAAACAGAAATTTAAAAAAAAATATGACTAAAATATGTAATGAAACAATTTATTTTCGCTCAAAATTCTTCAAATTATATGAAAGTTTATTGACTATGTTGACAATTCGAAATATAAAATATTATCCTACTTGAGTTTTAAAAAAAAAACAAATTTAAAGAAAATTTCGAATATGAATTTCATTCTTTTACTTGCTGTCTTAAAAGGCCACCATAAATATCTTTGAAAGTTCTGGGCTCAATATTGTTCTGTATTGACTGCGGTTACAACCAGATTCTCTCCAGTTGGAAATAAGAAGTTTTTTTGTCCGCCTTTTTATTTCATATCATATCAATGAAGGTACGGTCTACCACGAACGACACATTCTCCACGGCTTGAATTCGAAGAGTTCTGTTACTGGACCATGTATTTCATTAATTATGAAAAATAATATTAATTATATTGCCACATTTGCCTTCTGCACCTATACTGATCCTTTCAATGGCATTTTCTATAACTTTTTTGTAAATATCGTATGGTATATTTCGACTGTATATGGTCAGCCAATATTTTAGGTATTGAATTTAGGATTTTAAATGCTTCAACGTTTCGTATTTGTTAGCGTATACATGACTGTTATCGTAATTCTATAAAACCATAGTACAACGGTTCAAAATCGCATGATCTGGGTGAGCAGTTGACGTAAACAAAACATGAAATAATGCAACTCGAAAACTTTTAGCACACAACATTGAAATTTTCACCGCTCGTGAATTAAGTTGTTGCACGCGTATTATTGAAGTTACAGGTTTTAAATTTCTCACCATCGATTTTTAAAGTTCTATTTTTATTGTATGTGACATACGGTTCAATCACGTCTGACCACAATAATTAATAAACAGTGGTAAACAATGGTGCCTCTTATATCACCTTACTATTTTCCTCACCTATTTGCGACATATTTGTTCATTAAGATACGCAGATAGAAATATGCCAGTATTTTTTTTTTTAACTATTAGGTCTATTATGTTATCACTTTTGTATATCAGCGTAATTAGAGACCTTTGATAATATATTTTATTTGGTAAAAAATCATATTTTCTTATGTCTTGTACATTTTTTATTATCATAGAAAAAAATACTTTTTGTGATGAATTTTGCAAATTATAATTTAAATTTTATGGTTAGGAGTACCTTACCTTTTTTTTTATTTTAATTTTATTTTTAAATTACATTTTATAATTTTATATTTTACAAATACAATGTATATGACTTATATATAAATTAAGTATATTATACGTTTATAAAATACGTTGTCACGAAGTCCGATATCGGTATAGGTATGAATAATAACATGTTGTCGTCATGGTACGGCGTCATTACAATGACGTCACGTGCCAGTGAAGTGGGAACCGACCTTTAATTGCATTCAAATTGGATATATTTAATCACGATCACCGGTGACGCCATCATGTTATCAAAAAATAACGTATTGTAAGCTGCATAATCTTGTGCATTCCAATAATTTTGAGGTGCAAATCCAAAAAAAAAAAATTAATAGAAATAAATATATTTTATAGAAATAAATTTGACACTTGCTTCAAAAATATAATATTAAATTAACTTATATAATATTATTCAATAACTATACACCATATCTAATAAAATTTTAAATTTTTATTTTTATTTCAGATATTTAGAGAATTAGAAAGACCAGCTGAAGTTGAACGATTAAATCGTTTGAAAGATGAAGTTAAAACACATCGGCAAGCTTTTATATGGGCGATATTAAATAACACAGAAATGACTAATTTAGATTATTTAGTTTCATTTGAATTAAAAAAATATGAAAAGGTAAGAAAAAGCTAATAACTGACATATTTTTTTATACAACCTATAACCTATATACAATTTATAATTTTTGCAAAAGAAATTTTAAAACAAATTTTTTTTTTGAGATAACCCAGTGGTCAACCATCCATGTTGCCAACATTATATTCCATTGTATTTCTTGGCTCCCATTTGATTGTTCCTATTGTCTACTGGGTAGCTACAGGATGCTAGGACGCTTAAAGCGACTTGCATAAATTGCAGCCAACAAGCTGCTTGCCAGTCTGTTTTGATGTGCAGTTAATCTTATGTGGTAATTTCCGCTTATGCTTCTAATCTCCTCCTTAATGGTTCTCACCTGCAAATCGTGATGTATGACATCAATATTAATAAACCAAGGCGCGCCAACTATCGATCTTAATAGCTTTGACTGGACACACTGTAATATTGCAATATTTGTGTAAATATGAGATGCTCGATTCACCCTGATTCTCCACTTTTTTAGCCATCGCTGAACTTTGTTTATGCTGTGTTGCAGAATTTCTGAAACATGCTTTGGGTTACTATGTGAGGTCAGTACGGCCGTATCATCAGCGAGCGAAAGTGGTGTTGCGAAAGTGTTGTTGCGAAAGTGTTGTTGGTAAGTTTGCCCTGTGTTACACCTGACATAATTTCATTAGTTGGTGTATAGACACCTTGATGCTTCACCAAAAAGTGTCTTTCGATAAGATATGACCGCTACAATAAATAATAGTTCTGTGGTAAATTTTTTTTAAGTTTGTACAGCAACCCTTCATGTCAGTCTTTATTAAATGCTTGACTAATATCTAGAAATATCGCTGAACAGTACTTTTTTTCCTCTATGCTTAACTTGATTACATCTGTTATTCTATGTATTTGCTCGATAGCTGCATGTTCGTTTCTGAACCCGAATTGGGTGCTCTGGAATTATTTTGCTTTTTCCAAAATCAGTTTTAATCTTTCCAAGAAGAGTCTTTCAAATTGTTTTGATAAGCACGGTAGTAGGCTACTCGGTCTGTAGAATGTAATTTCTTCACTTGGCTTGCCTGGTTTTGGTATAAGTATTATTTTCCAATTGGATGGGAAGTAGCCACATCTTAGAACAGCATTTATAATATACATCAATATCTTATAACCTTCTTCCGGCAATTCTCTGAATCAACGTTTGTGCTTTCTGATGGAAATGGTTTAAATACTTGCTTAAGGTGTTCTGCGAAAACTTCTACCTTTTCTTCATTACTGCCTTTTCTAAAACAAATGGTATACAAAACTAAACAATTGATTTACATTTTGATGAAAAGTTTAGATATCGCATAAACACACTGAACTAGATTGGTTATGCAAATTCGTTTATAGTCACTACAGTCATTCCCAAGAAAATATTCATGTGTATGAATTGCAAAAAGTGAACATCAATAATATAGAATGACTACAATTACAATAATTATAATGAATGGAATTTTTGACCTTCCAAACTAATTTATTTAATATTAATTAAAATTTTATATTAATTTACGCCCATTTTGAATTTATGTTCATTTTAAAAGAATGAAGAATATAAAATAAACATAAATTTATATAAAAATTTAATTAATATAGAATAAATCAATAACGTTATAGTTCACAACCCCCCTCCGAACCGTTATCCTACTTCTTTGTCTGTTTTTCTTTAACTATCCCTTTTCTCTTTCAAACAACCACGGTACCAAAGTATAAATGTTTCTCTGACCTGAGTTTTGGCTATTCATATAAAAAATATAATCTATTTTTTTATATTAGGCCAAAATAATGGGATAACCACTCTAACTGCCTTAGCTGAATTTAAGCCATAATTTTCATTTAAGCCAACAATCGAATCTTCTATTTAGAGTAATTTTTTGAAATAATAATATATAACTTCGGCACAACTCGAATCAACTGAGATTTACAGCTGATACTTCAGTTTGTTGGAATCATAATTTCATTATTTTAATAAGCTTTTGCTGTTTAGTTTAATGTAACCAACCACCAACATTCCATTGTCACCATGACACTAAATTAAGTAGTCTACTGTGACACTTGGCATTTGCTAAGATGGCTATACTACGACACTAGCCATCTGCGGAGTAGTCTGTTCTTCTACTACTCGAATTTTATCTCTGATGAGATTTAGCATACTTGAATTTTTGTACTTACATTTTTTATAACTAATTCTACGCTTTTACCATTTAGACTATATTATATGTCTGTAATATAGACTGTAATAATATATCTTTCACAATAACTTCTGACAAAATTAATCAGTGGTTCAGTTATAATATTTCTTTTATTTTATTTTTTGCCAGGCTGTTCAAGAAGCTGCTGAAGGTGGTATTCTAATAGCTGCAGAAAAAGATTTTCCACATAAATTTGAAAAATGGAGTATTATGCAAGCTATATTTTTTTCTTCAACAGTTCTAACTACAATAGGTAGGAATTAAATAATTAATTATATTTAATAGAAAATTAGAATTACAATCAATTTATTTCGATTTAGGTTATGGCAACATTGTACCAGTAACAACCTCTGGTCGAGTATTTTGTATTTTTTTTGCCTTAATTGGTATACCATTAACATTAACAGTTATAGCAGATTTTGGTCGATTATTTGCCACTGCCGTTTCAATTATTGGAAAACGTCTTCCAAGTATGTATATACATTTTTTGCTGTCACAGACAGTGACTTTTTTATTATATTTAAAATTTTCAAAAATGTTTTATTAATTCTATTTTTGGTTTTTTGTATTTTATCAGAACCTAGATCACTAACAAAAGTTGCTGGTAAAACATGGTTTATTGCTTTATCAGCTGTATGCTTTCTTGGTTTTTATTTAGCAATTGGTGCTGGTCTTCTTCTATTATGGGAAGAGGATTGGTCATTTTTTGATGGATATTATTTTTGTTTTATTACAATGACAACAATAGGATTTGGTGATCTAGTTCCAAGTAAAAAAAATATATATACATATAAATTAATTATGAATTATTATAAAATGAAAAAAATTTAAATTCTAGAGAAACCAAATTATATGCTTTGGTGCACATTATACATATTAATAGGTTTGGCTTTAACAACAACTATTATAGAATTAGTTAGAAGACAATATGCCCAAAGTTGGCAGAAATTACAGGTAAATTAATTATTAAATTTTTTATTTATTAACAAATAAATATTGAATACTTATTTTTATTTTTATTTTTTTTCAGGCTCTTTCGGGACCAATGGCAGAAACTTTAAGACGATTAGGTGAAACTGCTGGAACGGGATTAGATTATACAGCGCTGCAAAAAGTTTTAACGGTAGATTTTATTCTATTTCTAAAAATAATTTCAGAAATTCAATTTGTTTGCTTATGCGAGTCTATAATAGTCCACCTCACACTTGTATTCTTGGGTTCTATTTTGTTACAACTTCTTTCTTAATATTAAAATTTATTCTAGAGTATTCTAAAAATGAATTGCTGCAAAACAGCCAAATGCAATAAGTTGGTATGTACAAATATTTGAATTTCAAGCTATATTCCTGAATTTCTCAGCAATTATATGGATTTTAGTATTAATTTAGGATTGTTTAGAAACGAATAAAAATTTTAATTTGAATTTGAAAAATAATACGAATAGATTACCGTTCATTTAACCCTCATATTATCCTCAAAAAAAAGTTACAAAAACACTGCTCGGGTGAATTTTTACCAAATATGTAAATTTTCTTTGGGTGATAAAAAAAGATATTTTATAAGAAAAAAAAAACATTTATTTCTGCACTTTATTTTATTGGTAAAAAAAATTTAAATTTATTGGACAGTAAGTGATTATTTAAAATTTTTCGATTATTCTGACACGGAGCACAAAAAAGAATGGATCTTTTGTGTTCTGCACACAATTGCTTTTTACACACTGCACACTCCGAATTTGCTTTTCTATCCAATCCATTTGACAATGAAAACCCGATGAGATTTTGTTTTTTTACCTTTTCAACAGATGTTTTTCCAGAAGTTGTCGTTAATTCGATCCCGGAAAGCAAACAGTTGTTAATCAAACATAACATTTTCATAAAGAGTACATAAATATGGAGCATTGTTTACTAATTTATCCCATAGTTCTCTAATTGAAGCAAATTTGTGCTTAGCTCGGCGTTGTGCTTAATCATGTTTGTCGTCAAATCGAATCAACCCGACATTACTGCACGAAATATTGGTCGACCATATTATTACCATTCTATAAATTCATAACAGATTCATTTCTTGATTTATAATACACCTATGAAAAAAAAAGTTAATAGTTCAAGAGTGCAAGTCTTTGTAAAAGTTTGAAAAGCAGTTTGATCATACCTGTTAAAATCAGTAATCCAATAAAGCTTTCTATAGTTACATCATCAATGTCATTCGTTTCCCCATACATTCGTTTTCCCCTCCAAGTCTGTATTATCCACCGCAATCTTTATCATAGCGAAATCAAAACACAACTCAAATATACATTTTTTATACTGTGAATTCTTGCAGCAGCATAACAAGTAATTCCAAGTCGATCTTTGATTACATTTTCTTTGAAATTTTTCCACTTAACACTGGATGTTGTGCTGACCATTCAACGGATTTTTCTTTTGAAACTGTGATTAAATTTTTGTCAATTTATTACGGGCTGCTAAAAATCCATTTTAATAATCCATAACGTATCTATAATGTATTAACGTATAAAAATTTAAATGAGTAAAATTTAACCCGAACAAAATTTACATTTTGGGTGAATTTTCACCCGAGGATCGCTCACGTAGTAAGTTGCATAGGTTCTATATTTTTAAAATTTTCCAAAAAGAATTATAATTTATAAAGAAGTAACCATTTTTTTGACAAATAATTAAAAGGAATAAGAAAATTCTTTAAAACTATGGAATATAAAGGTGCATAAAATTTAAAATTGTCCAAATTTTACCCGAGGATAATATTAGGATTAAAGATTTATAAATCATAAGGGACCCTCCATATTTAAAAAACATATATGATTATATAAATTTCCACATTCACCATGTACTGACAATATTAAAGACAACATTTTGTAACCTTTTTCCAATCATATATTAATTTCAACTTTGCAAGGTTGTTGACACAACCCTTAAATATTTCTGAAGCTTTTGGGTGTGTCAAAATCTTGAAAAAAAATATATTATAACGTAGATATGTAATAATTTGAAAGAATGGCATTTCAACTAAAGATGTATCCATGTTTATAAAATATTTATACAAGAGATCTCAAACAATAGAAGCTATGTTAAGAAGTATAACAAAATGTGCAATAACCCTTATTTCATCTATATGAGACGAATGGCTTGACCTTAATTTTTACTTACAAAAATAGAACATTTAACTACTATTTTTGCTATGTTGACTATAAAATATATGCATAATCAGCATTCTAGATTATTTTTGGACTTTGGACTTATACGTACATGCATTTTTAGTATATGTTTAAGTTTTCAAACGGTTGTAGTTCATCTTCCTGAGATGAAAAAAGAAGTTGTAAAACAAATTATCTTTCAGCAAATAAATACCATCAGTGTTCCTTTTAAGCAATTGAATTAATATTTTCAGTTCAGTAAATTTTTATTTAATTTAGAAAATTTAAGTTTTATTTAACGCAACAATATTTTAATTTAATCCGGAAATAGTATAATTTAACCAAACATAATATGTAATTTAGTTCATACACTGAACAAGCAAAAAAACACTATCTTTGATTCAATTAAAAAATTAAATAGCAATAAAAAAATATATAATTATGTGATTTAATTGATCCGGCTATTCATAAATGCTGTAGACTGACGATCAGTCTGCCACAAGTTGGTACAGTTTGCAATAATGAACAAAAACTCTACTTATAATCTACATTTATCTGACGTTTCTGCAAAGTCTTATGATCATTTAAATAAGTTTTTTTTAAACCTATATTTGTGGAAACAAATTTTTTTTTAAATTGATAAAAATTTAATATCAATTATTATAACAGCGATAATAGAGACCAATAGTGAAATTGGTACTAGTTCACAACGTAGACCTACATAATTTTTTAAGAAAACAAGAAACAAAATAATTCCAAAAATATTGAAAACAAATAAAAATGTACCAAAGGTAAAAAAAAATTATTAAAACTATTAGGACATCAATATATAAATGGTATAATTTAATTCTAATAAATTTTACTCAATTTAAAATCACTAACATTTTAATTTTTCAACACAAATTATTTCATTTCACTCTAATTTCAAAATATTAAATTTCACTTAAACCACTTTATACGTTTTGCAAAAAATGGATTGCAAATCATTACCTCAAATTTAGTCCATAATAATTGAATTTGAAAATACATAATTTTTAAATTATAACATAACAAATTTGTCATAATAACCGATGCACTCTTTTTCATCAATCAATTAAAATGTCCAATTATGAATACTTCATATTTCTTATATAACCTTCAACTGATTTTGGTGATTATACAATCTAAATACATTCTTTACCACTTTCTTGAATTTAATTAATGTCAACTATTAATAATGTTGTAGTTCACACAATTAGAAATCAAGAAATTATATCTATATTCAAAAATTTTTAATTTCACCTAAAGACGAATCACTAAAAAACACATTCACACTCACACAATGTTATAATGGTGGTATGAATTTTTGCAGTTAAATTCAAACTAATGGAAACATTTTTAATTACAAAACAAAAATGAAAAAAAAAAAATTTCCGTAAGCGTTTATTAAAAGTGTTGTGACTGATTGTACGGTTACAATTTTTAATCATTACTACAATCTTATGTTTATCAATTAACTGGAAATGTGTAATGAAGGTTAAGGGTATTACAAGTTTTGTTTTTTTTTTTTTTTTGTTTACACAAATTTCGTATCATAATTTTGTTGTCAAACCAGAATTTTGGATTTTATAATAATATTTTGAGACTGACTAACATTATATTAATTAATTACTTGTTCTTATTAGTTTTAAATTTTTAGATATATGTATATATATATATATATTATATATGTATATCATTTAAATATTTGCGTATTAGATTGTATTTGGGAAATTAAGATAATAGAATTCAATGAAATGTAAGGAAGAAGTCAAGACGTAATTTTCTTAGAAATAAAATTCACAGTGTAAATAACTAATAAGAACAGGGAATTATTAAATATATTCAGTAAATAAGTTGTAAGGTACCTTATATGTCATTTATACGTCAGAACAAAATATAGATTGCGACTAGTATTCTGAATTAGGATAACATTTCTTTGTTGAGGTCATGTCAAACGAAAAGGTGGCAATATGTTGAAAAATTTTGGTGAATTGTCGTCAAAAGTTTGTGACAATTTTTGTTAAAAAAAGTTCGGCAGGGTTGACTCTATTTGTCACAGTTTAGATGACAATTTTGTCAACAATTTTGTCAACATTTTGTAGCTAATTTGTCATCAATTTTGTCGACAATTTGTAAATAATTTGTCATCATTCTGTTGGTTTATTTATCGACAATTTGTGAATAATTTGTCATTATTTTGTTCATTATTTTGTCAACAATTTGTGAATGATTTGTTTCATCAATTTGAGGACAGTTTTTTCAGTAATTTAGAGAAGGATTTTTAATAATAAAAACAATTTGTTTTTTATATATTATATATTTTATTCTATAAAAATAATTAAAAAACCAGTTCTGTTTTTAATTACAAAATTCATGCATATTTTTAAATAAACTTTGTTATGTTTTTCAAAATACAAAATGTCAAAACAACACCGATTCTCAAAAGTGTTGATAGACTGATAACTTAAAAATATTAAAATAAATAAAAAACTTACAAACGCTGTCACCCAATTGTCATTGTCACATATATTGCTGACCAAAAATTGTCATGACAAATATTTGTCAATATTTTGTGGAAAAATTGTTGATAGATTTACAACAACAATTATTTTTTTAAAAATTTTGTCGACAAATTGTCATCATAACTTTGACAACAAAATGTGCTCACATTTTTCTGACAATATGTTGACAAAAACTTGTCATGACAATTTTTGGTTACTGGGGATTTAAACTGTTTTCCTTCATGGTGGATTTCCACATGCGCCGGTTTTACCATCATGGCCGCTATTTCTGTGACGGTTTTTTGAAAACGATTTCCACATGCGACGGTTTTTAGTCACGCATACTTTGAAACATTTGATAGATTAGAATATATTAAAATTATTTGAATTGAAATTTGAAATTAGCAAGAATTAAAAATAATAAAATTGACTACCTAAACTATCTACTTATATTTTAAATTTTAATTATATTTTAAAATTTAAAATAGTTCAAATATGTACATTACATATATAGGTTAAATTAAAAATACAAATAGACAGTTTAGGTAGTCAAATTTTTTTATTTTTGTAATTTTCAAATTTAAATTCAAATAACTTTACTTCACCATATAAAGCTGGATTTTCATTGACCAATATTTAAAATCTTAAAAATTTTATCGGCTCTAAAAAAGGAGGTAACATGAAATGACATTATTTTATGTGAGAGCTCAATGCACACGACAAGAACAGAAAATATCATTTACCGGGGATATTTTCACAAAAATTGGGGATATTTTCAAAAAATTTGGAATACTATACTTTGATATAAAGTATATTTTTAAAATATCGGGGATAGTTTCTTTATAACGGCAACACTTTTTGAACAATTTTTTGAGTAAATGTATATGCAACAAATGATTTTGACGGTTGATTTGTTGTTTTTTTGTGTATAAAATAAATTTCCCAAATAGTAATTTAGAGAATTCTTTGCAACGGTCTATTTTTTTCCTACATAAAAATTCAATAAGCTATCTCCATTTTTAGAGCCAATAAAATTTTCAAGATATTAAATATTGCTCAATGAAAATCCACCTTAACTAACTTCAAAATTTAAAATACTCAAGTAATTTTTATTGCTTGTCATCTAAAGTTCTTAATAAGCGTGGCTATCGTCACAGAAAAGATAAACCTAATTTAACTTTCTGGCGAGAAGAAAAACCGGGGCGACGGTTGTTTCTGGTTGGTTAAAAGCGACCGTAATGGTAAAACGGCGCATATCGAAATCCACCTTCAAGATTTTCTTTATCTTCCAATGTATAACGTTCACGTATGATAGATATTTTCACTAATGAACCGAAAAAATGGACTGCAAAGCTGACGCAGGACTTTTTTCTGCGGACGCAAAAATATTAAAACCTTACTGCATCCTATCTTTCAAGTAGAGTTACCAAGCCAACCAAAACAAAAAATATCATCTTCGCGTATATAGATTCGACTAATACCTATATTCTAAACTGATAGAACAACGATAAAACGAATTTGAATGCATAACTGGTCAACTTTGAATTTCTCTACTCTGGATTTCTAGCCTTAGTACCTACTATAGTAGGAAAATAAGAGATCTGATAAACTGACAAAACAAAGTTTCAGTCTTAATGGGATGGGATTAGATTATTCGTATTATCTGTCGAGAAAAAAATGAATTAAACCGGAGCACAATTTCCTTCACGATTTGTCAAAGTAATATCATTGACTTTGATTCTCCAAGTTTTTAGCCATATTTGTATGTCTAGTAGGTTGTTCTGAAATATTTCGGAAGCCAAACGTGGATTGGAATGTGACGCCAGAATAGCTATGTCATTGCAAAAGTAGTAGTTAGAACGCTCGACGATTTTGGAAGATCTGATGTGAAAATGAGGTAAAATAAGGTACAACAAGGGTCCTAGGACACCAGATTCAATTTGTCTTACTATAGTTTGTTCAGTATTGTACTTAACAAAAAATCTTCTATTTGACAAATATGATGACAAAAGTTGATATGGCAGTGGTGAGGAAGGAGTTTTTTTAGTTTGTGCCAAACAATGTCTTGAATAATGTTTAGAAAAGCGGCAGAACAATACTTTTTTCTAATCAAGTGAGTTATTTGTAGCTGATTAACTACCCTTTGTATTTGCTCGGTTGTCACATGTTTGGGACAAAAGCAAGTAAAAAAAATTTACTTAATATCACAGTCTTACGTGTGTCCTGGAGGAGAGCATTTACTCTCCGACAGTAGCCGTCAAAAAACACATTTATTCATATTATCTATCCAGAAAAAAATGCAATGTGGCACACTCTAAATATCCATCTAGTCACAAGAAAAACATTGTCCTTGTACAATGTCAATCAAACTGCACAACTTTTCTAGCCAAATCCCCGATTGATATATCAAGGATGGTAGCAGTTAATGCGGGTTTCACTGACCGATATAAGAGTCATGACATTTCGTTAAACTTCCATTGCAGTCGCAGTTACAATTAGTAAACAATACAAAAATCTCTTGAATACTTACTTTGTAGGTGACCAGCTTTATGTTTAGAAGCAGACTTTGGACTCTAAGTAAGACCTTCCCAAGCAATATAGGACTTATTGCGTGAAACAAAATTAGTGATCTAATTGAATTTCTCAATCGCGCAAGGTGCCTGTAGTGCTAAGTTTGAAATAGTAATCCACTAAAACATCCAATAACAGCTGATCATCATGACATTGATAAGGCACAACTAAGTGATAACTATATTGTTTTCCAGAACTTATTTTAATCTTTCTACCTGATCATGACTGAAGATTCAATTGTAAGTGATATTTATGTTCGATCCAGCCACATTTTCTTGTCCCCGTCAACTAATAGAATTATTTTAGCCAATTCTGTTAATTTCTGAACATGCCAAGAACGGAAATTGAATTTTTACACACATAAGCGTTTTTTTACATTAGCAAATAAAAAATTTCCCTTTTTTTCACTAAATTGAAATTAAAACAAAAATTTTTTTTATATTTTTTTTTTTTAATAGGTTTCAATGCCAAAATGGAATATTTCATCATCGGATCGTAATTCTAAAAATAAAGAACAAGAAATTGCAGCTTTACAAGCAATTACAAATGCCATTTTACAAGAAGTTAAAGAAGCTCAACAGCAAAAACCGCCAAAAGTTGTTCAAATTGTTATTTATGAGTCTTCAGTTTAGAAAAAAAAAATTATATTAATTTACAGTAATTTATTTAAAACAAAATATTAATAATAATATTTAAAAATTAAATTTTAATTTAAATTAAGAAGAAAAAAAAAGTTGTTAAGTTTTTATTATTAATTAATTAATATTTATAAAATTATTATAAATTTTAATTTTAAGGTTATTTTAATTTGTTATTAAATATTTATATAGGTAAATCATATTTTCTACATAATTAATAAACTGGGGGGTCAAAAAATTCATTATATATTATATCTATATGTATTTTAATTTTTTTATTATATAATTCGTAATTTTTTTTTTTTCATTAATTAAAATCTTAAATTTTAAAATTAAAAGAAAAATAATTTATAAATTTATTCTCAAATTAAAAAAAAAATATAATAATAATATCAATCTACATATTTCGAAATATTTAATATTTAAATTAATTGATTATAACGAATGCGAGAAATGAACTGATAATAGCGAAATCGGAAATAATGTACATTGAGCTGTAATGTAAATTTTTTTTTTTTTTTAAATACTCTATGCACAAAATTAATTATTGACAACAAAAACATTGTTGAATTTTGCAAATTAAAATTGCTAAAATAACTACAAAGCTTTTGTAGGATAATAGGCAGTATCAAAACCAAAGCAGTGCTAGTATTTGATTCGATGACCTTTGTCATCCAGCATTTTCATGGTTAATGAACTGATTATTGATTTGTGGCTCATTTCCTTGGTACAGTTGTCAATATTTTATCAGTATTCTGTCCCCAACAATTATTCATACATGTCCGACTTAATATAATTTTTTTTTCATTTTACATTGTTCTAATAAATTTTCTAACTGTCTCCTTCTTACTAAAGAGTCACTTTACTGCCACAATCTAAAGTGTATATTAATATCTTCAATTACTTCTATTAGAATACAGGTCTCACACTTATAGCAAAGTACCTATTGATCTTATTTTAATAGGCCTGTAATATCTAATTTTTGTTTTTATTATTGGAAAACCCACCAAATATCGCTAACATTATTCTGCATTAGATTTCCTTAATTTTGTTTCCGTTAATAAATTTGCCCCAAGAGAAGTGTGATAAGCGAATATTTTCTTTGCTCCAACTTGTAATATCGGCTCTTACGGGACCAATGGCAGAAACTTTAAGAAGATTAGGTGAAACGGGATTAGATTATACAGCGCTGCAAAAAGTTTAAACTGTATATTTTATTCTGTTTTTGAAAATAATTCCAGTATGTCAATTTGTGCTGTTAAGCAATCCTGTCAGTTCTATTTTGTTACAATTTATTTCTAGACACTTAATATTAAATATTCTAGAATATTGTAAAATATGTGTGAAATAAATTCAAAAATGAATTACTGCAAAACATCCAAAATGAAATAAGTTGGCACAAATTTTGAATTTCTCAACAATTATATGGATTTTAATATTAATTTAACCTTGCTTAGAAAGGAATAAAAATTTTAATTTTAATTTGATTACCGTTCGTTTTAAGCTTTATAAGTTTTTACATATTTAAAAGACATATATGTATGTACCGAGTGTTCCAGAGCATGCGTATCAGCTTTTTTGTCGTAGAATCTAAATTGGCATAAAAAAGTACCCCTTCTCATTTGAAAATTTCGATTTCGTCCAATTTCGGCGACTTTTGGTCATAAAAACCCTTTTTCGGTCCTTCCACGAAGTTAAAAATATCACCAATCGATAGAGCACCCTCGATTTACTCAATATTTTTTTTTTTAATTTTAAAATGACGGCTCCGTCCTCTCTTAAAAAGCTAATACGCATGCTCTGGAACATCCGGTATAAATTTCCGTACTCACGATGTACTAACAACATTAAAAAATTTTATAGCCTTTTTCCAGTCATCTATGAATTTCAACTTTGTTAGGTCGTCCATGCAACACTTCAATATCTGTTCAATATTTCGGGTGCGTCAAACGCTTGAAAGAAAGTATACTTTAAATTATTAAATATTTGGAAAAATGTAATGATGTACACAATTAGTCTACAAAATATTTATGCAAGAGACCGCAAACAATACAAGTTATATTCAGGGGTAGCAAGATGTACATTAATTACTTTATTTCTTTTTCTCAGCTCTATGAGACAAAAAGATTGATCATAATTTTGACTTAATTTAAATAATTTAACGCTTATAAAGATTTTATATACATTTTCAAGAGCTTACAAAAGAAAAAGTCTATATTAATGTCTTCTACATAGAATAGTCATTGTTGATATCATACTCATATATTAATAAAATTACCAAATCGTACTGTACTACACACAAAGTATTTGACTTGCCTGAGACTTGTCAACACAGATAATTTTCGGATCTGTGAGAGTCTTGATTTCATATTATTTGTGATCCGAACAGGATTTGGCATGCTTCTAAGCTACTTATTTTAGATATCTATAAATTTATTAGGAATACGATGTCCGAATTTAACGATTTAATGCAAATATGGGCACAACAGCAAATTAATACAATTGTGACAGTTAAGGATATTTGTAACTGTCACTATCTTTACTTAACGCAATTTTATACTTTATTTACTAAATAACATATTTTCATTTTTCACTACACAATGCTGTATAATCTTCTCCATATAAAAATAATTAATAATACATTATTGTGTGATATGTCGTAATATTGACACACCAACATCCTTTTTTTCTATTTTCATTTCATTTCTCGATAATTGCACAAATTATTTCCATTGAATTTTTTTCAAAAAAAAATATTTTTAAAATTTAGAGGGCTTCAAAATTACACACATACATACATAATATACATATTATTAAAATTAAAATTTTATTATTATTTTATTTTAAATTTAGAATATAAAAATTAAAAAAAAAAATGTATACACATAGTTATTTATCATCATCATTATCATCAATTAATTAATTAATTAGCAAAAAAAAAAAAAAAATTATATTAAAAAATTATTATAGCATAAAATTTAAATTTATAAAAATCAGACTTTTTAGATATATATTTAAAATATTAGAAAATAATATTAAGAAAATAATAAAAGACTTTACTTCGGCTAAAATTTTATGTCATTTTATTGAAATTTTGTTTTTATATTTTACTAGTTCCCATTTATCTTATAATTGAATTATTTTTATTACTAATATGAAGTTTAAGGTTACTGATAAAATACGAAATCCCCGGTTCAATTCAATTTTATTAAATATAACATGAAATTGTATTGTTTAATCGACTTATATCTACTTTGTTTTTAATTTAATTGTAAAAAAACAATTTTTTTTTTAATTCCAAAATGTTTCAACACAACTTTAAATCAAATTTTATTTACTTTTGTTAATGAATTGACAACAGAAATTGAAATAAAATAAAATAATCTATAATTTTCTACAATTTGAATATTATAAATTTGTATAACAAGCAAAGGTTATTCACCTTCAAGTTTTGAATTATCACTTGTACGTATGTATATAAGGTGATTATAATTTCAGGAATAATTTTTAAAAATAAAATTCTAATTACGTTGGTTTACGCACGTACATAAATTATCTATATATATTACACTACACCTTCAAAGTAATTTGCTAATTTTAAAATTAATAAATTTAAATTTTGGAATTTGAATTTTAACTTTTGATCGTAAATTGGTGTACCTAGTATTATGATGACATGTTAGAATAATTATAATTAAAAAAAAATGTGTTTAACACCTTTACAGGTCATTTTAACTTCTTTTTATATTGATGATTTGATCAAGCTGCATTTCATCAATCTAAAGAATAGTCCGAGCATCATTTAGGTTTTATGTAGTATCAAAGAAGCTGATCATCAATGCAGAATTCTATAAACTTTGGTGTTGTATTCTATTCCTCATAAATGTTTCTATCATTTGCTAACCCATAAATGCATGCATAAATGCTACCATTCTGCTTAGTTCAAATATTATAGTTCTGATTGATTAGTCAAAATCATTGATGTGCAAAATATTTTTAATTTGCTCTATCTACATTGTCTAGTAGAAGCGACGAATTTTATATATACCACAGGATATTTAAACCTGAACTTGCCATGGATTATTTTTCTGCACTATTTACGGTTCGACTATATAGAAATAGAAACGATTGTCTACTAAAATTTTAAGTTTATACTATCTGAAACATATTTAACGCTAAAAATTAAACGCACAAACGTAATAAATTAAATGACCGTGTTTTTAAGAATTCAGTTAAATAAAAACTTTGCACAGTTAATAATTTAAGTTTGGACTTTGAATTTTAACTTTTGATCGTAAATTGGTATAATATTAAGTAAAATATGTGTTTGCTCAGTAAAATATGTTTTTGCTCAGTAAAATATTAAACGCAATACAAAAAATCCACCCTCTATACACTATAAAAATTTAAATTCACAGTAAAGAAAAATTAAATGCTCAGCAAACAAATTAAATGTTCAGTAAATAAAAAAAATTCACGGTAAATAAAATTATGTTTACAGTAAAAAATTAAAAACATAAAAATGATTGCAAATTACCTGCAACACAGTAAATTTAGACGAAAGTTACAGTTAGTTATCTTAATTGATTTTGCAATGAGTTCAAAAGGTCTCAAAATTACTTTGAAAGTTGTGGGGGATAGCTTTGATTAAATCAATATAGCTCTAAAAGCCTTTATCCTTTTTTTCCAAGAGATTTAATGCAAATTTGGAATGGTTTTCTACAATTTCGCGGAAGATAGAATATATCCGCTTTCTCCAGAAGGTTAAACAAAAACTTTTAACTGTTTTGTAACTCTGCCGGATATACCCCTTTTGTAGAAGGATTAGCGCAAAGTTACGCGATGCCCTCTTTTATTGAAATTAAATAAGAAAAAATATTTCCCCTTTTCCAAAATATGAAAGCCGGTTATTAGCAACATTTACTATGCGTTTATTTTATTTAGAATGCAAAAACTAATTTTTTACTGTGCACATTTTGATGAGCAGAATTTTTATTTTTCTGTGCAAAAAAAATATTTTTTTACTGTGCAAATAGCCATTTTCTACTGAGCGTTCAATAAATTTTACTGAAGGTATTTTACTGAGTATTTAATTTTTTTACTGGTCATTTCTATTTTTTAAACTAGTATTTTGCTATTTTTTACTACCTCGGTAAGTCCTAGCCCATATTTAGCAGAAAAGTCAATATTATTAAAGATAAACTACAAGAAATGAGAGGATTTTAACTGAAATTTTCTCCTAACTCCTAAATCCTGAAATTTTATTAGAAGACGTTCCAAGTAAGTAGCACTCTATATTATTTTATATGCAATCAACATTCTGCCTCGGCTACATTATGAAAATATGATCGAAACATGATTATCAACACAGAATGGTATATCAGTTTGTTAGCTATTTGTAACAGTACATGAGCAGTTAAAAGTGCATATGTGTGCCAGATTTTTACTGACTAAACCACACCCCTCCCATTAAAACTAGTCCGACGGACTAACCATTAATTTATTTCTATTGTTATTTTCTTAAAGAAAAAGTTTACGAAATTCTGTCGTGTGGCTTAGTCCTATTAAGCCTTCTGATATCATTTTGGTTATCTAGTAGTTGAGTGGCCTCAACGTTAACATGACCCTCCGGACGAGCTATATGCTTTATCATATCTTTTTATTTCATTTTCTATGCAAGGAATTTTTAGATCTCTGTGCAAGTCACTGTTGCGAACATACTAAGGGGCATTTACCATGTTGCGCAAGACCGTATTTTGGAATTTTAGTAGTACATGTGTTCGTTTGGCACATCCCCATATTTGTATGCCGCACAACCATATCGCTTTGATTATCTGATTATATAACAAAATCTTGTTATGTATAGGTAATTTAGAATTTCGACCTAAGAGTCAGTACATTTCTCTATATTTATTTTCAAGCTCAAATTTTTTCTTTTTGACGTGCTCTTTCCATCTAAGTTTGACATCTAATGTCATTCCTAGGTATTTAGTATTGTTTTCTTGGGGTATATTTACCCCATTCAGATTTACCGATGGTTGATTTTCTAATTTTTTATTTGTAAAATTTACATATACTGATTTTAACTCATTGAGTTTAAAAGTGCATATGGATTTAGTGATAAAAACAAGAAAGTCGACATGATTGGATTAAGGATAGAATTAGACGATTAGAAAATTGTTTTGAAATATGTAGGCAAGCATTTGATTGCAATCCAACACGACACAAAAAAAATCAAAATCGTTCTAAAAACTTTTGAAACTGAACGCGGAATTGAACAATTGACAATACTAGAATAACATTGGGGTAAATCGAATACAGACACATGTAAAATGCTGCTTAGGAATCCTTCTTTTTATATTCTACTTGTTTGAATACACACATCGCCTAATTTTGAAATTGACATTAAAGCAATAATAGCGTTCGCCAAGAGCATTTACCTGCCATTTTAAGGTTCTTCCTCATTTCCTTATTTTCCTAGGGTGGGAAACCTAGCTAAACTTACCAATCAGTATATGGTATGGTATGTACAATATATGGTAGAAAAGGTATGTATAAAAAAAATACCTAGTGTTTTGGCTATGTATACAAAAAAAAAAACCTAGTACAATTGATCTAAACAGGTCGCGTCTACATATGAAGAACTCCCCATCAAACAAAAGAAAAAAAAGAATAACATTGAAGTACACGAACGTCGAACATAATCGTATTGAGTAGAGGGCTTTCCATAAACCTATTTTACAAACAAGGAGTTACGAAAATTACTAGTAATATCAACATCTAAGAATTTCCTAACAAAGTTAGTCTTATATATTGATTACAATTGATGATAGTTAATATTGTTAAAATTGTTGTCAACAACTCACCATGTCATTATAATTAACAAATTATTATTAATGGACTAAGGATTTGAGTACATTAAAAAAAGCATTTTACATCTAAACATGTAATCACATTTTCACATGCATCGAAATCACGTGACACAAAGTTTATACATACAATATTTATACATACAAGTCTATACATTTGCAAATTATTATTTTTTTTTTTTTTTGTATTAAACATTATAAATCGAATTATAATATTTTAATAAATATTAAAATATATGTATATATTAATTGATTACGTACTTTGTTCAATTATGAAATATAATTTGAAATGTTAAAAGAAGAGAATTTAAATTTTTACAAGAAATTTCAAAAATGACACAATAACGTCTTATTATACAATTTTTGCTCAATACATATTCAAATAAAATATTAAATTGATGACCGACTTGATTAAATAATAATTCTCCATCTCTTTGATCTTAGAAGAGAGCCTTGATTAGTATTTGTGAATATTTTTACTCTATTTTTTCGTTTGTTTTAACAGCCTAGCGTTGGGATATTGGGATGATGTCAGAAGGGTAGAAAGAAAACAGAAAGCTATACATATAAATTGGTATGGCAAATCGCAGACTGAAAATGCTATTGTTAAATTTCTGTAAGTTATACATTACGGTAAAAATATTTTAGAAGGAATATGATTTTACATTCGTGAAATCTACGGACTATGAAAAAATGTCCGTAAGCTGTTTTATGCTATCTTAGTATTTCTACTGTGTATATAGGGATGAGTATTCGCGATTGTTTCGTGTTGAAATAAATATATGTTGAATATATATAAGTTGAAATAATATGTTCAAGAGTAGGAAGTGGTTCTTTGATTTCTGTACAAGTATGCCCACTTAAGAAGTATTTATAAAATAGGGAAAGTACTACAACTACACAATGATGTCTAAAGAAGGTCAAGGAGAAAGTTTGATTTGCACGATTTTCAACGCAGTCAACGTAATCCAAGACTGTAAGAAAAGCGTCATCCGAAATATTTGAATTACATTTCATCTAGTGTCACATACATTTTTTTTAATGGATATTAAGTGATATCAACTCCAATAACACAAACACCATAAATAGCTCATTTCACATCGTCAAAAATTATTCTACACAGTTTTTCGGCTTACGGGCATATCTATAAAGCTTAAACTATCTAAATTTCGTAAAGTAGCTTTTTAGAAAGAAAGACTTGGTTCAAGTCTAAGAAGTTTGTTTGAAATTAAATAGTTTGAGTTTTTGACGTGAGTATATTTGCCTTCTTTTGCTATCGCTATTCCCAATCAGCCATGCTACAAATCCATTTTTTAAAATATATTCTTCATATTCTTGTGACAACCTAAAAACTACTTACTCAATTATCTTGATACTAGGGGCCCCTGTTTTGTAATTATAATTTAAGTTGAAGCCAAATTTAAAATTTTTAACAGAACATAATAATAACATTGTAGAGAATAGTATAAAAATAATAAGATGTTGAATGACACAAAATGGCTCTATTTTACTTAAAAGTTTGAATATTATAATACCAAATAGAAATTTGTTTAACCCGTATGCGCATTTCGGACATATATAAAATTTATTTACATATTAAGAGTTCATTAAGAAGAAATGAGATAAAATGAGAAGGTTCTTACTGCGCATGTCCTTAAATGCATGGCTATTATAATTATAGATACTTTATTTTTGTTTTTGTTGTTTTTATATTTTTTTATTTTCGATAAAGTTGTTTTTTTTTGTTTTTATTTGACGTATTATTTAAATAGGTTTATTGTAAGCAAAGAATTTTTGAACAATAAGAAGTCAAACTCGGATATGTATTTTTGCTAACACACTCACACCCATACATTTAAAAAAAACAAATTGTTAGACGGTAATAAGAATTGTATGTTCACGAATGAAGTGAAATATAGGAAACAAAAAGGTGTAGCGAAATTAATAAGATAAAATTCAAATAGAATGTGTTTAAATAATAATTTGTTCGTATTAAAATGAAACTATTTATCGTCGTGGTATCTATTAAAAGTTAAATTTTAACATAAAAAAAATTTACTTTTTATTGTCTTTGTTTAAAATTTCAATATAAAATCTTTAATTATTGTCCGAACTTTTTTTTTCTCACTATGTACTTAATAAAATAATCCCGCATATAAAAGTTTCATTTAAGCGTTTTCAAATCTTTTGTCAGCCCAATAAAAATTTGTATATAAAAATTTAGCCAAGCATATGCTGTGTTCTCTTTCTTTCTCATTTATACGGTAATGCTAAAGTAGGTATAGTATGATAGCTTTTAATTATTTCAACTAATCAGAAAATATTTTGTTGTGGGTTATGTAAAAAATTGCATTAGGTTAACGTAAATGAAGAGTTTCCCTTCTAATATGAGTTGAGTTCATTAAGGAGAAGCGAGATAAAATCAAAAGATGTCTACTGCGCAGGACCTTCAACGTGTGCGCATTTTTGTTTTATATATAATCTTATATATTATGTATATTAGAAGTTCATTAAGGAGTAGGAGAATCGAAATAAAATGAAAAGGTGTCTACTGCGCAGGACCTTAAATGCTTGTCAATTATAATTATAGATACTCTAACTCTACTATATAAAAATGAATTTGCTAGTCATAATATGAACAATTCAACTGATTTTTTTTTTTGTTTTTGCTTTTTTATATTTTTTATTTGAAATGAATTTGTTTCTTGGTTTTTATTTGGCATATGTAGGTGCATAGATTCATTTGCAAGTACATAATGTAAATTATACCTTATAACTGATTGTAAAAAATATAAATACTATTTGCTGAATAATAAAATCATATGAGTAAAAAATTTTCAACTGTGTGCGCATTTTTGTTTTATACACAACTTATATATTAAATTAGAAGTTCATTAAGGAGTAAGAGAATCGAAATAAAATGAAAAGGTGTTTAATGCGCCGGTCCCTAAATGCTTGTCAATTATAATTATAGATTACCAACCTTATATTATGTACTTACCGTGATACAATATTTATTTTTCTTTAAAAGCTTTCTCTTCGATATTTTTATATACACTAGCCAAAATACTAGGTGGAGGAGACCTTTTATACCAATTATTACGTTTAAGTAGTATACGGCTAAGAAGAGAAAAGAAAGTTAGAAAAAGAGAAGGGTAAAAGGGAATGTTACGAATGATCGTCTTGATGATTTATCTAGTTATTTACTACAATTTATCTAATCTAAATAAGTAATCAGTTTTAAGTTAGTTCGACTTATAATGAAAATGTATTCACTTTCTTTATCTGAATAATATCTTTACTAAATATCTGCCTCAATTTCTCCTCAAGTCCTTCAACATTTATTTAACTAAGCCATTTTATTAATTGCCATTCAATTTTTACAACATGCTTCACTTTATGGTTCACAACTCATAGAATTCAACATAATATTTTCTGTTAACATTATATCACCGTCTTCATCTTCAAATATTTAATCAAAAAGTAGAATGTACAGTAGAAATGTTGGCATAATGTACTCTACACATCTTTAATTTGTTATTTCAATTTAAATATTAATTTTTTTGTTCAAATATTGATTTAATTCGTAGTCCAGATATTTTGATAAATAGCAAATTAACAGTGTTATTTTTGAACGAACTTCATCCAATTTTCTAGTACATAATATTAGAAGAGTTGTACTTTATTAAAAATAGATTAAATAAAAGTGATCTGGAACTTATTTGCCTAAATTAATTTCACAGAAAAAGACCAACACTTATAACCAAGATCTTGTATTGCAACATTTAAGATATACCATCTATTGGTGATACCTTTCGGACTTCGGAATGAGTCTTCTTTTATACAATTTTCATTTATTCTGACTTGTTTTGCGAAACTATCCTCCATGCATTAATTTTAAATTTGCGATAATTGACCTCAACTTAATCTGCTCGTGTTGAATTTGGTATACCCTATTGTACAGAATTGTATCAAGATGTATTAGCAGCCTTAGATAATTCATCCTCATCCGATATGAAAATCTTAGACCCATTGTTAGTATACAGATTAAAAAATATAAATTATGTCAACTATAAATCGAGTATTTAATTTATTGTTCCAACATATTTTGTAAATATGGTAAACAAAATTTAAAACTGACATTTTCACATAATCTCATCCATCTCTGGCGAACTGATGATGATTCATCTGAGTATTATTTAGAGTCCAAAGCATATTTCTGTAATAATGGGGCCACTATTCGGTCAGTATATCTTCATTTATTTTAAAAAGATATCACCATATGAAAAGAGGTTTAGACTCTCATCAAGCTGAAATGTTATGGAGAGAAGAGAAAAAAAAAAGAAACAAAAGACAAGTAAACAATTTAGAATTTTCATTTCAAAATTCATAACAATAAATTCAACAAAATCTCTACATTATTTTTAAAAATTTCTTATAAAAAAGCCAGAACTTGTCAACAAAATGGCTTGATTATCACTACACTAAAAACAAGAATTTAAAATACACAAGAAAAACTCAACATTTTATGATTTAAGAAATATTTTCTCAAATTTGGTATTAAGGATGTGTTCCTGTAATAAATTATAAAAATTAACAATAAGAAAAGAAAATCAAAAACAACAATTCATGGTATGTATTTTGGCTGCTTTTTGTATCCTCAAGGCATTTCATATAATTTTTCCATAACTGCTATGATGTTATATTTTATATATGAAGTCGTTGTATTATGTTTAGAGAACGTTTAATGGCCTCACAATGATTTGTTGTTTTACTACTGCAATTGTTATATATCACATAAGAATGAATACTTTAAAATGATTTAATGTTTCCGTTTTCACAATTGGAATACAGCGTCAATATATACAGCCAATAGTATCGTATACCGTATTTAAAAACTTTAAAATTTAAAAGGATTTAAATAATAGAAATTGAAGAGAAATAGAAAATTTAACATTAGCTTAGTATGAAATATAGTAAATGAAATAATAAAATGAACCCTACAATGACGTATAAGGCTATACGAAACTAAATCAAGGCCAAATTTATTAATTTTGCATATAAGATTTGCCACCATTCCCATATTAATAATCTAATCCATCCCAAACTAAAGATTAGTATTAAAGTATTTGAAAATGATAAGCTTTAATGGGTTCGACTCCCACATATCATCCTAAAAGTATGAATGGTTGATGCTCTTGATGTCCTTGGGGGACTAGGTCATGCCTTTTAAAAGTATTAGAATTTTAACTTGTTTTTATTCTATTAGAGACACCTATTTGAAAATATTTTTAGCATTATAGTACTAAATTCGAACTAATAAAAACAAACAAAGGAAACTCAAAACATGTTTACAATTAAACTAGATTTTAAATATCATCGAAAATTAATTGAATATAAACCTCTCATACTTGTCAAATCTATTCGAGATTTTTCCAAAGCAATTGATGCACTTCAATTTGATTTCTGCAATATCAACCAGTGAATTTAGGAAATAAACTCCAAGATAAGTATTTTTTTTTATGAATTATTTGAGCAAGTGCAGATGATTAATTTCATCCCTTCATCGTCTTCACAAGATCTGTAAAAGTCATTTTAGTTGAGTCAAAGTCTACTGACTTACTTGCATATGAGGTAGGTGTCCTATAATAATCCCTACCATCATAGTACTGATTTCTAATTCTGATAGTAGTTTAAGATACCGTTTATAGTCCAGTATAGGCCAAATAAGCTGGCTACATTGTTTGTAGTATTTAAATACTTTATTTATTGAATCTTTCCATGTAACGAATTGACAATAATTTGGCATTTTGACTTATTCTAAAAAAAAACAAGATTATTCAAAACCTAATACAAATTAAATTCATGATACGTCATCTATCCAGTGATTAGACATAAATTAGGCCACCCATACCTATACCCTGTTAAGATGTTTCTTTTTAATATGCTTATTAAGGGTATGTCAAGAAAATTCTGTACTAGATGGTTAGAATAATTTAACAATCGGTCAACGTAACTCCTTTACACACTTTGAAGTTCATCTTGAACCAAAAAAAATATTCAAAGCCTTGTGTATCTTACAATTTTTTACGTAACAACGAGTTTTTCTTTATATTTTTGATTGTAATGTTTGTATAATTTTGATATTACTCTTAAAGGTCTTACTCTTCATGGGTGACAGCCATGACCCAAATGGTTTTAGGATTGCATTGTACAATAGTACCTTGTAGTCAATTTTGATGGGAAAATTTTTACCAGTTAGCCAGTACATGTTATTCAGTTTTAGCTTTATTTGTTCTCCATGTAATCATTGTCCAAGTAAGTTTGCTATCCAAATGGATTCCGAAGTACTTTACTATTTTTACCTGTTTAATGGTAATTCCGTCTATTTTTACACTTTTATTTCCATTATATTTTGATTTTCGATTAAGTCAATTTTCAATAAATTGTAATGTTCCTGAAGTTTTTTAGAAGCAGTATGAGCGTTTATGTGTGAACTGAAGATAGTCATAAAACCTTACTTCTTTGTGAAGCAATAAATTATCCTTAGTTAGCGGAACATCTACACTGCTTCTTTTTTGAAGGACCGCCAAGGTTGTAAGTTATTTTACCTTGCTGTTTTTACAACTTAACATAGACGAATGTTGAACTGATACTCCATCTGAGCAATGCAGCACTCCGACACAACCTTTGAATTAACGATACCGATTCCAATGATCAAATTTGTGAAATTGCAAATATTTCTAGCAGATATCACCTAAACTGAGGGTCAATTAAATTTATACCTTTTTTATTTTGTAAAAGTAAAACTTTGTATAAAACGTTTTTACGAAAATTTAACCAAAAAAATTTGCAATTTTGTTTTTCGATTAAAGTTCGTTAAACAAAATAATTTTGACGTCACAAAATTTCAGATTTAACAAAAAAAATTTCAATAACAAAATTGTTACCATAAGTAACATTTTCGCATTCAATTACATAAAAATTAGGTTTTCAATAATACAATAATAAAAAGTTATTTATTTATTTTTTAAGAATTTAATTAAATATGTTTATACAATACTTTCCTTTTGAATAGGTACACTTTATTGTATATGCCATTCTTTACATTTTCATTTTATTACTTACTAAATAATTAGCTGGAAAAGATTAAAGATGATGGGCCGTAGTAATAACGTAGTAAATTACTATAGTAATACAGTCTATAATTATAATAAAAACCGCTGGTACTACTTAGACTGATATTACAGACGAGCTATTATATAAATCATATATATCCGATTTATTTCGACCCCTTTCTGGATTCTGATAAAACAATGGGTATATCAATGGGATATCTAGTGATTAATTTAATCTAACTGGAGTATATTAAACAGTAATTTGGAGTAAATATACATGCATTACATACTGTATCTAGGTTTTTGTGACAACATCATTGAACTACTAGAGCGACTAAAAATCTTCGAAGTTTTCACACAGCTTGAAGAGGAAACGGAAAAAGAGGATGTTCTCGTAAATAAAAAAATAATAAGAAAAATAAAAAAATACAAATATAGACAAAAAAACATACCTCACATTATATAGAACATAATATCACTGTCAGCTGATATAATTTTCAGGTTATATGGGTTTAATACTAAGATTATTAGGTTTATAGTACAGAATATACCTTAGAAAAAATATTAAGCAAACCAAAAAAAACCTTGATGCGAAGATAAGGCCAAATATTACCCTTAACTTTGATTTGCCATTACTTCAACAAGCAACTTACCCCAAAATTTTATATCAGCATACCAAAGATCAAATATACATAACATATGTACATTATTCTGTTATTGCTACATGCTTCGTAATTGTGGACACTGTAAAAAGCAAATTTACGGTTCTGCATCTGACGACAAAACTGAGTGTTAACATCCCTCAAAAACGTAAATTTAAATGTGTTCCAGTATTAACAAATTAATTTTAATTTTTAATTTAAATGAATTATATTCGCAATACTGACATTCATAGAGATCTTAAGATCCATATCATAAAAGACGAAATCAAAAAACTGGCAATACGCCACAAAATTCGTTTTTCTCAACATGTTAATACTGAAGTTTTACGCTTAGCTGACAATCAAAACTTTGTTAGACGCCTTAAACGTACGAAAGTGTTCGAAATGTGTTAGGAAATAATCTTTTATCTGTCAATAATTCCTAATGGGATTTAGATTGATCAAAGATATCTGAATTAATAGCGCCAAAACTGTATTAATGGTTAGTCTAAAAGACTAGTTTTAATATAAACAAAAGGATAGTAGTTTTTAGTGCGTTAAAGTTGACACAGTCCTTCATCACTTCGTTCCCCGCCCCCGGAAATCAGAACGATAAATGAAGACTGTTTTTGATGATTTTCTTCTATCTGAAAAAAAAAAATGAATTAAATAATTTTAAACTGTATTTTTGAATTAATTTTTAAGTTAAGTGGTAAAACATGAAATTATGTCTACTCAATAAATGATAAAAAAGAAAAAATATCTGACGAAGAAATAATGTCGAACTATATCAGCCGCAGATAAAAGTAAACCTAGTAACAAAAAATAAAATTAAAATGCCTCAAATCGCTAGTCCAGATAGAGTGGATCGATCGAAATGATTTAGCTAAGAAAATTTTTATATCCAAACATTGCATAAAATGCTCTCAAAGTCACATTTTCACTCAAAAGATAAAATATTAGCAGTTATTTGCTTTGTACCACTATATTGGGTCATTGCCAAGAAGTAAATAAGAGCTACATCGCTAATTTATCAAAAAAAAAATTCGAAATAAAACTCAGCCAGCGAAAAAATTAATATTAATGAGTAACGATCATTTAAACTTGAAATTACATATTTTTGCATCTATATTGTAATTTATAAGTATTAGGTATTAAATCATAGGTATTTTTAAATTAATTATATTGATTTGAATTTTCGTTAAACATAATCACTTCCAAAATAAAATACATTCCAACAAAAAATATCTAAAAATTGTCTAATTAAACCAATCAAAATAACAACACTGTTTTGATGTGTACATTGTGTTTCTAACCAAATACACACAACTTTAAATTCACCACCTGATTTTCTTTAAATATTTAATTGTATAAAATACACACACACACACACACACACACACCCGTACACACAATTAAAATTATAGGTATATACTACGTACAAAATAGATCACAGGTAAAAATTAAATAGCAAAATTTAAATTTTTAAAAACTTTTAACAAAATGAAAGAAAATACCAAAAAGAAAATAAAAACAAAAAAACAACAACAAATATTGCACCATTCTTCCTTGTGCCTATATAAAATAACTGCAAATTAGTTTTTCACTTGTAGTTTTGCGTGTATCGCGCTCTAGTAAAGTCGATAAAACCAAAAAACAAAAAATATAACTTTAAAAAGAAAAACGGCGCGATAACCTGTGATAGAAATTTAAAAAAAATAAGAACTGTTATATATATATATTTTATATATATAAAAAAAAATAGTTTAAGTGTTTAGTTATTAAATTTTTAGTGAACACAAAATAGAAAAAAAAATAGTGCCAAAATGAGTATAACAAAAGATGTAACCGCTGATCCATCAATAATCAGTGCAACTAGCGTTTTTTATTTTCTCTTATTACCAACTGTACTATTATGGTTCGTGTACTGGAGATTATCTAGAAAACATATGTATGATTTAGCTGAAAATATTCCTGGTGTACCTGGATTACCTATTGTTGGAAATTTATTTGATGTTCTTGGATCACCACATCGTAATTATAATTATTATTATTTTTATTTTTATTTTTTTTTGAATAAAATTTTCTTTAAATTAAAATTGTTTGATTACAAATAAAATAAAAAAAAAAAAAAGCAGTTTACTTCAAAATATTCATATTCAGCTATTTAAATTGAATCTATATTCTTATTAGATTAAAAAACAATACCATAAATTCAAAACAATCATTCTGCTCAATTGGATATAATTGTTTGGACCAGTAAAAACAGTGATCTTTTTTTTTGTTTTAAGATAATTTAATCATTTTTAAATTTAAAATAAAATATTAAAAAATATTCTTAACGATTAATTTAAATTTATTTATTTTATTTATTTATTCAAATTAATCTCAAAATTGCTGAAAAAAAGTATAATTATTGTTTTTAAATTGAAAATAAAATAATTTCAAATATTAACTGTAAAATTTAATAGTACAGGTATATTTTTTTAATTTTAATAATTATCAAATTAACAAATTCAAATTTAAATTGCTGAATTCAATGAAAATTGTATTGTTTAAGAAAATTTTATTAAAAAATTTCATATTAATTGTTTTTGTTTGACAAAAATTAAATATAATTATTTTCTTTTTTTCTCAATACATTTTATAGCTGTCTTCGTAAATGTTATCAAAAAATCAAAAGATTTCTCAAAAGTTGCAAAAATTTGGATTGGACCAAAATTAACTGTATTCTTATTTAATCCAGAAGATGTTGAATTAGTTCTAAGCAGTCAAGTACATATTGACAAATCACCAGAATATGATTTCTTCAAACCATGGTTAGGAGAAGGTCTTTTAATTAGTACAGGTAAATTATTTGAAAAATTTATATATATATTTTATTATCAATTTTCTATTGCTTTATCAAAAACAAACTATCATTTTTAATTTCCAAATTCAAATCTATAATTCTTTAAAATAAAAATGTTTAAACAAAATGTGGTTAACATACCGTAAAATTTATTATTTTATATCAGTTTATTTGCATTTTAATATGCCAGGTATTTCAGATCTTTTTCTATTTACAGAATGTGGTCCCTTTATTTTTTTATCCAAATGACAAAAGGTATTGGACTAGGTTGAAATGCACACAAACTATTTTGCTTCTATTATAGGAATCAAACCTGACCTTTATGATATTTACTTTAAAATTTTTTAATTCACTTCAATTTTCATTTTTAAAGCATTTGTCAAAGAAATTAGAGTAAAATATCTAAGTTTGAAAAAAATTGATTTGGCTTCATTTAGAAGTCAAAATAAAAGCAAAATTTGTAAATTTTCAATTGCTTACTGCAAATTTTTCTTTAAAATTAAAATCAAAATAGCTTTAGAAATAAATCACATACATACAAATATCAAGGATATTGATTTCAGTTTGTAATTCGTTCGTAAGGGTCATTGTCACCCTTACAATTATTTTGAAGACATTTATATTCTTTAAGCTACCTAGAATATTCTAAGCAAATAGTATAAACGTTTTCTTATTATTTATAAATCAGATCTCTGAAATTATATATTTTTGGTACAGATATGACACTTTGAAGACAACTCAGGAAAATTTTAATATTGACCACTTGATGGTTATATCAAATATCAAACCATCTGCAAATATTATTTGCATATAAATCAATATCAATATTACTAATAATATACTGCTCATCTTATATCATGATATTAACATAACGTTGACATTATAAACGTAAATTTAAACGTATATGTTTACTGTATATGACTACTCTATTATTATTTTGACGATTAAGTCGTTCATATTAAATTTTGATAAATTGAATCAAATATTATTTAAATCTATTTTGTATATAGTTAAAAATTACAGTTGTAAAGATTATAATGATATTATATATAACTATTTTATTCTACATAATCCCATTCTGTCTTCTGTATCAACTCTAATAATTTATATCCAACAAAAATTATCGAAAAACAAAAGAACAAAACTATTATATTCAAGCAAATATTTTTAAATATAGACCTATAGACAACCTAATTTTTTATAATTATTATTTTATTTTTATTTAATTCTATTTAATTATTTACATTTATTATTCTAATTTATATTTTTTATTTTATTTTATTTTTTTCGTCTTTTGAATCATCATAGGTCACAAATGGCGTTCACACAGGAAATTAATTGCTCCAACATTTCATTTAAATGTATTGAAAAGTTTTATGGATTTGTTTAATGAAAATTCACGTTATGTTGTTGAAAAATTGAAAAAAGAAGGAAGCAAAACCTTTGACGCTCATGATTATATGAGTGAAGCAACCGTTGAAATTTTATTAGGTAATTTTTGTTTTTGTTTTTGTTTTTTTCGTACTCAATACAGTCTATAATATATCAATAATAAAATAAATGAGTTCGCATTAATGAATTCATTTATTATACAAAATAGTAAAATTATTCTTGAATAAAACAAAAAAAAAAAAAATTAAAGTAAACAATTTTCGAATAATTCGAAATAAAGAATTAATATTGAATTTGAAATTGAAATTTTAAAGAATAGCTATTTTCGTATTGAATACAAATACAAATAAATTAATTTAAAAAAAAAAATGAAACCAAATTAAATGACGAATACAAGATTTAGTTACAAATATTTTAAACAACCAACAAATATGTCAAGTATAGGTAAATGTTGTGTATTCTTTATATGTACACGTTAATAACTTTTCCAATCCTTTCCAACATCCAATCCTTCTTCTTTATCTTCGTCGGTTTTTGACATGGCTGGACATTATAAATTATATTACAAATTTTATTTTGATTGTTGATATCGATGCTCAATGTTTGCTATCACATTGGCGATATTTAAGGATATGACTCAATTCACTATATATAGTTCTAATACTAGTTCAATATCCAATGTTTTTTTAAGTGACCAATTCAGTTGGTTCTGGAATAGCAATCAGCATTTAATTGTACATTTTTGATGCTGATTGCTGATTTTTAGCCAAGATGATAGGTATTTATTTTTTACCTATATCACATCTCATTTGGTCCTGAATAATTAACTTTAACATATGTAATACTTCAGATAACGTGAATAAGGTGCACTAAATGTGCAGTTAAGGTGCAGTTTTCGATGGTTATCAAATATTATCATTATACATATGTTTATATATTAAAGCTGTTGTATAAGTATTAAACAATAACGTACATTATTTAAATTTTTCTTCTGATCTACAACCTTATTGTGATATTTGAATTTTTCGCAATTATAATTAAATTAATATGGCTCATGAAATTCATGTCTTATACCTAAAAAAAAATTATAAATCTATCACTTCAATATTGATTATCACTTAATGTGATGGGTCACATAACTCACAGTGTAATGCATAGACAATTAAATCATAGTGCGCAAACTCAATTCATAAAGACCCTTAAAATATGTACCTACATACGCATATTGAAAATTACGAGACATTGTAAAACATCATTAATTTTATTAAACACTTATAGGTTAATTAAAGGGTATTGAAATTTAAAATAGTTTCCGCTATTAAAATAGTTAAAGTTTAGTTCCGGAATTTAAATAGTTTCCGCTAATTCCATACATTCAATTTGATTGTGTGAATTCAATTTAATTCTACTTAAATAACACATTTTTCGCACAATTTTACACTTTTTTGTGGAAGTCTTCTTCATACCTCAAATCAATTATGATTACTGATTGCACAATTTGTCACCCATTTTCTTGAAATCATAGAGTTTAAGCAGTTGATCATAGCTTATTGTTTGTATTTTATCTAGTTTTAATCGCGCTATCTATCATCTTATCGCCTAGTAGAAAAGTAGCCCGAGACTCAAACCCATTTTTGCTATATATCGTTATTATCGTTATATTACGTTGATTTTTGTAGTTCTACGGATAAGGCTATAGGAAGATTATTCATTACTAAAATTTAATTCAACTAATGACAATAATTATGTTACAAATAAATATCTCGTTCTCATTCTGTTATAAGATTACAAATATTTTAAACCACCAATATGTCAAGTAGGTAGGTAGATATAATTAAGTAGATAAAAATTAACAAATTAACACAACGGATATTTTGTTAAGAGCTTCAGAACAGTTTAAATTCGATATCTTTACAATTGATTAAATCACAGAAATCTACAATAATATAATACACAAAAATCTGCATATAAATAAATCGCAGACATCTATACAATAATATAAAATATTATTGTAGTCTATAATATGGATTAATTTATAAAAAAGAACAAAAATAAAATTTCTTCATTTACATTTATTGGACGAAATTAATTAAAATTAAATTTAAATTAATCAATCCAAGTCATATTTTAAAATGTCACAGTTCATTACCATATATAAAAATGCGTATTAAAAAAATTACATGCAAAAAAAAATTAAATTAAATTAAATAAAGACGCAATTTTTTTTTTTGTGACTTCTTTGACATGTCACAAATATATTTCAATTCTATTAATTTTTATTCAAATAATATTCCATATTTAATAATTAGATTTTATGTAATGAGATATAAATTATAAATAAAAAAATATTTGATATTCTTCATTTAAATAATATCATTTATAAATATTTATTTAATTAAAAATATGCGACAGACAGTACTCAAGTTCAAAACTGGTGTCAAATATTTGAATTATATTTTCAAATTCAATTATAGTTATTAATTTGTTGATCACTCCTTTATTTAGATTGCATTTTTAAATACGATTAATTTTTAAATTAAATCAATATATTATTTATTATTGATTTTTTATTATTGATTTTTTTTTTTTATTTGAATTCTTACATTATTTTATAGTTGTTAGTTGCCACCCAAATAGATCTTAGAAAGTAAAAAAACTTAACTTTTTTACTTTTATACGTTTTTAAATATAATTATTTGATTTATTTGCATTTTAGTTGAAATAGTTATAAATGAACGTCAGCACTAGCGTGCTATTTAGATATTAGCTTTAGAGGTATATCATTATTGAAATGAAATTACATTTGTTTATTTAATTATTTCTATGAAGGCTTAGCGCCAGAGCATCATGAGTTACGCCGCTTAATTAGGATTAGGATTTAGAATATTAATGTCCTAGTTCCTCTTAAAGCTTCTTTCCATTAGGTTGTAGCTCATTATTAATATTTCCAATTGAAATTTCATAATTCATAAATAATTTTTATTATTATTTATTATTTTATTTTCAATATATATTTATATATTATATATTATTATATTTTTAACATATATGTATAAAAGTATGTAATATGAATCTTCTGCTTGACTAGATGTAAAATGATTTAAAAAAAACTGGGCCCTGGGATAAGAAATATTTTAAATATTATATTCTATATTAAAATATAGAAAATATTACTTCAAAAATTGTGAAAATAGAAAGTAAAAAATTTGTAAACACAAAATACCCAATAGAGTTAATGGATTAAATTTAATCATAAATTTCAATTTAATTCCATTTAAAAATTATTTTGTATACCCAATAGTTTAATAATATATATATATACATAATATATATCTCCAAATAATTACCTAATCATTTTAATTAAATTAATATAGAAGAAATTAATTTTGTAATAGACCTATCAAGTGGGAGTTCAAAGTTTCAACCCAACCAATTAAATGAATTAGTATGGAAAGAATAAATTTATAATAGACCTGTAGTGTTCAAGTGGAAGTATAAAATTTCAACCTAACCAATTAAATGAATTTATATTTCATTAAACCACTAATTCTAAATTTCAAAATAAGTCTAAGAACTGAAATGACTAATTCTAATTATGACTATATATAAATTAAAATTTGAATTAGAATCAACTAATTTGAAATTTCCCTGGTTTGTGTCTTGGAATTATCCAACTCGATATGTTTCTGATCGATGACCATCTCAATTCTAATTGAAAATATATGAATTAAAGATAAAATTAATTTATATATTTTTAATTAATAATTTAAAATATTGTATTGTATAATGTATATATATAAATGTGGTTGATGTCTAAGGAATCAAAAAATTTTTCTAACCAACAATTATTTCTAACAGTTCTTATTTTCATCTAATTAAAAAAAAATTTTCACAATTCAAAAATGAAAAATTGAAAGATTTTTGTTCAAATTATCAAAAATTGAAATTAACAATTTCGGAACATTTTCAATTGACACTGCAATGTAAACACATCTTTTATGTATTTAAATATATACTTAAATACCAATCATACTAAACCAATTTCTGTCATATGACTCGTAGATATGTCATGTTTGTTGCAAATTAATAATTAATCAATTTTTGAATAATTAAATTTATTTTGGCATTTTAAAAATGATTTTTTATAATACTGTTTAAAATTATCTCATATCATTTTCTTAATACACTCGTTTTCTCATTCTTATCAAGAATATTTAATAAAAAACAATAATTATTTGTAAATGGCAATTTTTAATTATTTAAATGTCTTGTTTTTACACCTTGTAAAACAATCAAAAATGTTAAATTTCAAGAATAAACAAGAAATTATTTAATAAATAATATATGTATGAAATACAGGTAATTAAATAACAGTAAAATATTCAAGTTAGATACCTATACCTAATTACAAAATGACATTGACAATTCAATTTTTGAATGCATATTTACTTACATATATTGCGTAATAACTTATCAAAGACAATAAAAACTAGAAATTTAGTTTTATAAAAGAAATTTTCAAGTTTTGTAAAATGCAATTTTTTTTAAATAATAAATTTTTCAATATGACCTACATATTAATGTATACATTATTTGGTAATATATCTTTTGAATGAGAGGGATAATTATTTAAATTTTTCAATTGATTGTGTAACATGACTATTCATATATAAAATTAAATTGTGCTTATTTGGACTAACTTCACAATATTTCATTTCTATTTAGATTTTCTTTCTAAAATTTTCTTTTCACTTGGAATTTTTCATTTTGAATTTTTCCTTGTTTTTGTTTTTTTTATTCAATAAAAACTTTTAACCAGTTTTTAAACCCGACTATAGAAAAAAATCAAAACAAATATTACAATATTTACTTGGTTAGTGATACCAAGGTAAATTTTTTATTTTTGTTTATTGTTTTGGTTTTTATTATGAGTTTACATTAGAGTGCATTGAAATGCATCATACTCGTAGAATTGTTTATGTTAATTTGATATTGGAATAATTAATATACGTTTATAATGTAGATTGAAAATAAATTGTGCAATATTAATAAATTAATATAAATAAAAAAAAATTAACAGAATATTAAGGAATTATTTTATATTAACACTCATCAAAAGAATGCAATTTTCAATCAATTTTTAAAATACATTTTGATAACACTGTGTATTTTGAAAATTGAAGAAAATAAATTTGAATATTGACATCATTAATATTTTCTTATATTTACTACTATTTTAAAAATTTATTGTTGATTAATTATTTATGTTATTTCAATTTTAATGAATCCAATTTTAAATATTTTGTATATGCTCTTTGGAATCTAATCCAATATAGAATTTAATCCAATGATGTTCGGTGTGATTAAAACTCTTCTTGTTCTTCTTGAAATAGACATTAACTATTTGTTTTTTTTTTTCAATTTATTTTACATTAATTGTGACGACGATAACCAACACTCATACCAGATTTTGAACGGGCTTTCTATAGAAGGTGCTTGATGTCAATAAATTTTTGATTTCGTTACTATACGTTTCTTATCTGTTATCTCTTAATATCTAGTCACATATTTTGATTTTTTGTTTTAAATGTGTCCGCTATTCTCTCAATACAGTACATTACTATGGGAAAGCTTAACTCAACTTAATTAATTTCATCGAAATGGGAAAATTGAATTTTCAGTAAAGTTATAAGATTCAAATATGTTATGAGAAGTTTGTTGATAGTAAAATGCATTTAAATGTTAATACAGATCCAACCGGTATGTGAAATTGATGCCTTAGGTGGTAAAAAAATTTTTGTTCGATTTTTTACTTAAATAATTTTGCCATGAAATCATAATTTTAATTTTTTTTCGTATAGTTTCTATAGTTTAGAGCCAGATTTCTAACATATCCTATATTTGTTGCATAATACATTTTCAATTATATGTTTTTGTATTCTTGAAATTCAACCTAAGTATATTCAATTGTACTTTGACTTACCATGAATGACCCTACAATTCAAAACCAATTCAATTCGGTTTCTGATTACAGATAAATATTTCTTTTTTATCTGCGTATAATAAGCTTTATACAAATAAAACGTTTTTTTATACATGTTAAAATGGGTTTTATTGTTCTCTACATTCTAACAGGGGTTAAATGAAATAAACATATCAGCTTTATAGAATAAATATAATTTTATAGTACATTTGAATTTGTATGAGCTTGTTTATAAGCTCAAATGAAGAAAATTTTAAAATATTCTTTTTTATAAACTCAATATTAAGATATGAGGTGTCTTGATCTATAATAGCTGTTGTCTTGACATCCCTAGTTTACCAATTAATTTCTATTTGTTTTATTGATTCTTAAACAACAGAAATTGTAAATCTAAAATTGTATTCAAGATGACACAATTCAATCATTGTGTAATCAATAATGTGTTGCATCAATTATCGTGTTCGCATACAAAAAATTTCATTAAATTTTATAAAACTTCATGAAGTTTTCGCAAAAAATGTTTAACGTGAATTACTTTTAATTAAAATAAGAACATTTATAACTTTAATTTTTCACTCAAATTGTAAATATCAATTTTTTGAAATTGTTATACCTAAACAAACTAAATTACAATTCTCCAATTATATAAATACCGTATAGTTGACAGTAACTAAACTTTCATTTTCAAAATAATTTTTTTATTAAACTTTTATTATAGATATTAGAAAAGATTTTCTTTCATATATGAATAAAATTTTACTGGTTTTATTTCCAAATAATTATTACAAAATAATTTTCTGGTAAAGTTTAGATTGTGACGCCACATACGACTGGTGTTGCCATTTCTAGCCTATATAATTTATATTTATTTCTTTCATTCAAAATAAAACAATTTACTGTTGTTGTAAATTTGATTGTAATTCAATATGAAATCAGTATTTTTGTTGTTGTAAAAAATAAATTTTTTAATGAGTATTTTTAAGATGGCGGAAAAGGATTGCAATGAATAATTAAACCGTGGAGGGATCAATTTAAAATTTCCTTTATTACATTATTTTTATAAAGTAATTTAAGTAAATTATATATTAAAGAGTTATTAATTATTAATCGAGTGTAACCAAAATTTTTGAAAATGATTGAACGTCTACTCTGGTTAAATTTAGATATAATTAACAGATATGAGCAATTTTAATGAGTTGAAATAGGGGAGTAAAGAAAAAAATTTGAAAATGAAAAATTTGAGCAAAAAATCTTGCACCATCTGGTTTGCATAAATTAATTATTCAAACCAGATGGTGCTAGATTTCCAGAGAGTGTAGCATTTCAAAAATATTTCACAATATCCACAAAATGAATGTTCCTATTAAATTACGATTTGTTTAGTGTGACCATCTACTCAACATAACATTTTAGAAAACGCTATCCACTTACTAAACTGTAATCAAAAGCGTACATAATGGCTAAATTGTCAATTGTCAATTGTTGAGCTCTAAACCGATTTAATGGGCAATGTTTTTATAGTTTTTTAAGTACTATAGTAAAGCACAGCTCAACAAAAATCATATAAAAAATTTTAAATATTCAAAACTTTTAAATTAAAACTAAAATAAACAATATGTTTTTCTCTTTTACTTTCTAGAAACTGCAATGGGTGTATCAAAGAAAACTCAAGATAAATCTGGTTATGAATATGCTTTAGCTGTTATGAAAATGTGTGACATCATTCATATGCGTTCACGTGAATTACTTTTACGTTCTGATTTCTTCTTCTCATTGACAAAAAGTTTCAAACAACAAGGCAAACTTCTTGATGTTATTCATGGCTTAACCAATAAAGTTATTAGAAATAAAAAAGAAGCTTTCCAAAAGGGACAACGTGGATCATTGGCTGCTGTATCAAAAGAAAGTATTTCCGATTCATTAATTCAAAAAGCACAAAAGAAAGAATCAAGTGTTGATGGTTTATCATTTGGACAATCATCTGGATTAAAAGATGATTTGGATGTTGATTTACCCGATAATGATATTGGTGAAAAGAAACGTTTAGCATTTTTAGATTTATTATTAGAGAGTGCACAAAATGGTGCTTTAATTACTGATACAGAAATTAAAGAACAAGTTGATACAATTATGTTTGAAGGACATGATACAACAGCAGCTGCATCATCATTCTTCTTAAGTTTAATGGGTGTACATCAACATATTCAAGATAAAGTTTTGGCTGAATTAAATGAAATCTTTGGTGATTCTGATAGGCCATGTACATTCCAAGATACATTAGAAATGAAATATTTAGAAAGATGTTTAATGGAAACATTAAGAATGTATCCACCAGTACCAATTATTGCTAGACAAATACAAGAAGATTTACCATTAAAAAGTGGTCCATGGACAATACCAAAAGGTGCAACAGTTGTTGTTACCACATATAAATTACATAGAAATCCAGAAATTTATCCAAATCCTGATGTATATAATCCAGATAATTTCTTACCAGAAAAACAAGCTAATCGACATTATTATGCTTTTGTACCATTCTCAGCTGGTCCAAGAAGTTGTGTTGGACGTAAATATGCTATGTTAAAATTAAAAATTCTATTATCAACAATTTTACGTAATTATCGTATATATTCAGATCTTAAAGAAAGTGATTTTAAATTACAAGCTGATATTATATTGAAACGTGAAGAAGGTTTCAAAGTTCGTCTTCAACCAAGACAACCTTTAGTTAAAGTTTAAATAATCTTCAATAAAATATAATGTGGGAAGAAAATCAAAGGAAGTAAATTCTTTTTTATTGCAGATCTTCAAGAATAACATTTTTATTAATTACATAATTTTAAAGAAACCACAAATTCTTAATATGTAAACAGCAGAACATATTCACAAAAAAAAAACAACAACAACAACAACAAAAAATCTCCAAAAATTTCTTCAAAATATTCAGAAAAACGAAAAAAAAAAAATAAAAAACAATAAATGTGTTGTTTTAATTTTGCTATCAGGGTACATAAATTTTTCTTCTTTTTTTGGTAATTCTTTCGGGTGAATTTTCAATTTAATTTATTTTAACAATTCGTTTCTATATTATTTATAAATATTAATAATTGTAATTATAAAATAATGAATTTATGAAATTGTTTTGTTTTTGTAAATAAATTTTATGTAATTATTTTATTAATAGAAATAAAGTTAAAGCAAGGTTTAAAAAGGGTCTCAAATTTATTATTATTCTTTATGGATTTACAGATTTATTCTAACAAAATAAAATTTATTAATTTATAGCTAGCACCAGCAAAATATAATACTACACTTTACAAAAAGTAAAGTTAGAAGTACAAAAACTTTAAGCAGCCAGAAAGTAATAATTGTATACAAAAATATATAAAATTATAAGAATTAATAAAACAAATTAAAACTTACCTTTTGTTTTATTATTTTAGAATCAAAACAAATTTTTTTTACTTGGTTGTTTGTCAGAAATATTTAAATATAACAATATAAACAGGTGAAAAAGAAATTGTTATTATAATTACGTTCTCTGCTTTTCTGTTTTATCGTATTTTTCAAATTATGACAGCTATCATAACACAATTATAAATAATATGTACAACAAATGTAAAAGGATATAAACGTAATGAAATAACAAATAATAAATAAATAAATCAAATAATTATTTTGATTTGAGATAATGAGATAATAAATAAATATTGAGAAATCTAAAATTATCTGAAAAACTATAAAAACGAACCAAACTGAAAAGATTTGTACTTTTGAATTTATTTGTATTGTAGAATTTGATTAAAAAACTTAAAATCATTAAAACATAACAGTTTCCAAAAACAAGTGAATTTTCAGCTAATTTTTTAAGAAATAAAATTTATATATATCGTCAAGACACACATTTACGATATTAGATACAGTATATTAAAGAATAATCCATAAAGTAACGATTTTAATTTTATGATTACAAATTACAAAACTCAAAAAACGATTACATTTGTGACAGCCGAGTATCGATATATATGACATTTGGGAATTGTTTTGCTGGCAGTTTATAGAAAAAAATTATAAATTGATATTTGTGCCTTGTGAAAGAAGTTTTGTGTGCGATTTCAATATTATTTTTATTTATTAAATAATTCTGAATAAAATATTTATTTAAAATGAGTGAATGTTTGAAAGAACTTAAAGCCGCCCTTGAAGAATTAAATGAAGAAGTTAATAGAAGAAGAACCGAACTTGAGAAATTCAAATTAGAAAGGGAAAATATAGTAGAAGCATTTGAGTCTACACTTGGTAATACAGCCACAGCTCATCATAATAAACAAAAAGGAAAAAATGTACAGAGTAGAGATAAAATCGATGTTATGTCTGCTGAAGTTGTTGATTCAAATCCTTATAGTCGTTTGATGGCATTACAACGTATGGGAATTGTTAAGGAATATCAACGAATTCGAGATAAATCAGTAGCTGTTGTTGGTATTGGTGGTGTTGGCAGTGTAACAGCTGATATGCTAACAAGGTAGTATTTGGTTTTTTTTTTTTTTCAATTTACTATGATATAAAATGAAAATGTTAAATTTTAGATGCGGCATTGGTAAATTACTTCTCTTCGATTATGATAAAGTTGAATTAGCTAATATGAATAGATTATTTTTTACACCAGATCAAGCTGGTTTATCAAAAGTTGAAGCTGCGGCAAATACATTAAATTTTATTAATCCAGATGTTGAAATTCTAATACATAATTTTAATATAACAACTGTTGAATTTTTTGATAAATTTTTAGAATCAATTAAAACTGGTGGAAAAGAATCGGGTACACCTGTTGATTTAGTATTAAGTTGTGTAGATAATTTTGAAGCTCGTATGACTATTAATCAAGCTAGCAATGAATTGAATCTTAATTGGTTTGAATCAGGTGTTTCAGAAAATGCTGTATCTGGTCATATACAATTTATTCGACCAGGTGAAACAGCATGTTTTGCATGTGCACCACCATTAGTTGTTGCTGAAAATATTGATGAAAAAACTTTGAAACGTGAAGGTGTTTGTGCAGCCAGTTTACCAACAACTATGGGTATAACAGCTGGAATGCTAGTACAAAATACATTAAAATATTTGTTAAATTTTGGTGAAGTATCTGATTACTTAGGCTATAATGCAATGACAGATTTTTTTCCAAAAATGATTTTGAGACCAAATCCAAATTGTGATGATCAATATTGTAAACAAAGACAGGAAGAATTTCTAGCAAAACCAAAACCTGATCCAAAAGAGAATATAAATGAAGAAATTGAAGAAAAGCCTATACATGAAAGTAATGAATGGGGTATCGAATTAGTTGATGAATCTGCAAATAATATTGTTCTCTCTAAACAGAGTGATAATACTTCGTCGTCTGAAATTGTTTCTGGACTAAAATTAGCTTATGATGCACCAGACATATTAGAAGGTGCTGTTGGAGGAGAAGTTATAACAACAAATGATATTAGCCTCGATGATTTAATGTCTCAAATGAAATCAATTTAAATAAGCAAATATTTAAAAAAAAAAAAAAGTTAAATGCATTTTAATTTTTAAAATTTTTATATATATTTAAATGGATTAAAAATCGATCAAAAAAAAATTACTAACTTTGACAAAATCATTATTTTACATATTTTTTAATTAGATTACATTAAATTCAAATATAAAATAAAGAAAAAAAAACGGAAAAGTAACTTACAAGATTAACATAATAAAAAATATTTTTTATAAAAAAAAAAACAATACTCTATACTCTTAATTAATATTTTTCAGTTTCGATTTTATTTTTAATGTATTTAATTTAGGTAGCTGAACTAGAGAATTTTTATACAACAATAACAGCTTTAACTTTTGTTTTTCATAACTAAAGATTATTATTTTGTTACTCAGATAAAGAAAAGTTTAATATCTCCCTGAAATTGGCAAAATAACTAAAATACAAATTTTTAAAAGACAAAAAATGGTATTTTGAAAATATTCTCACCTAACTACAAAAACCAAAATTTCATACATATTCAGACAATTGATTTTTGCCTCGTAATTATTTAGAAAAATAGAATAAAGCTTGAAAAACTCCACATTTTGAAAAAAATGCTACCCATTGCAAATTAAAAAAAAAATTGCAGTAGAGCAAGATAAAATATGACATGACAATATGTATGCACATACATACATATATACATATGAAATATTTTACCCAAAAATACCAAGTTCTACTCCGGAATTTGTAAATTCCATAAAGTGTACATAATAGTTGGTAGTTAAAAACAAATGTGTACATAAAATTATTTTTTTTTACAAATAAACCAACAAAACCTTTAAAATACATAAAAATTTTTCCATTGTGATCTTCAAAATATATTTTATTATTTAAAAAATTAAATATTGGTACACATTCTCAGAAAATTTCTATGTATGAATGTGTGTACAGATATGAAAATGGATAAATATATGATAATTGGTTCAAAGATGAATTTTAACGCCATTTAAAATTTAACTGTACAAAATTATAATGGTTAGTTAGTTAATTAAATTTTAAATTAATACAAGTCAAATTAAATTGTTGTAAACTGCATTGGTTCATTAAAAAATAAATACAATAAATCTATTGAAGTTGAAAAAGAAAACAGTAAGGACGATTTAAATGTATGAATTCTCATATTTATAAGTTTATAACTCACTGAAGGAATTGGAAGAACAAATTATGTTATAAAATAAAATTATTTCCAAGACAATTCAAAAAATTGGACGACGCAATTTTCCATATAAATGTACATATGTATTTATTTAGTTAATTTATTAAAATTGTACAAAAGTACTTTATATAAAATGAATTTAACAAACACGTATAAATATTTAATAAAAAAAATAATTAATTAATGTTTCTAAAAATATAGTGGAGATTTTTCATTTGCGATACTACTGCAACACAGCTTAAATTACTGAAATTCAATATCACATGTACTTGGAAAGTGATTTCTCCATACGGAAATATCCTAAGCATCTCTACATTGGCATTTTTAAATACAATAGTAATTTTAAAGATGGATGCTGGATCTAACCATCTGGTAAATTTCGTACTAACTATTAAAAAACATAATAATAATACTGATAATAAAAAAAATAATGTATATATATATATGTATGTCTATAAATTTACATAACATGAGTGCGCTTTTTAAATTTGAAATTCATGTGAAAATTGTAAGCTTAAAACTCTATATTATTAGCTAATAATAATAATCATTATAATCAAACTGTGTTAATTACACAAATTTCTGAAAAATCTGGAGATAAAGAAACAATAATGGAATACATATTTGTGTGTTTAGAAAATGTAATTAAAGATGACGTGACAATTTTCTCAAAATTTTCAGCATACATCTCTGTACAGAATCAACATCAAAAAAACACATTTTTTTATCAGGCCTATTATTTTTATTACTCATATGGTCTATGAATGTATTTGGCATAATAAAATTTCATCGAATTTTCTTTATCTAAAATATATATCTAAATAAAATAAATATTTTGTAATAAAAAAAAATAACTACAATAATTTTGTCTTCAATAATAAATATTGTATTTAAATTTCTTCTTAAAAATATATAAAAACATTTTTTAACATACAAATTTATATTATGTATTTCTATTATATTTTTTAAAAAAAATATTTATTTATTTTATTAAATTTTTTTTTTTTCAATATAAAATTAAATAATGATGTTTAAATAAAATTAGCAAAAAAAAAAAAAATGAATAAAAAACAAAAAATATGTTATTTTAAATAATTCTATTTTTCATTTTATACTTATACATAAAATAACATAAAATAATAGATAGCTATTAATGCATAAATAAAAAAATTAATAATTGAAATAAATAATTAAAAAATAAATATATGTATTTTAATATAAGTTAAAGAATAAAAAACCAAAAACATAAAATTTACTTTTTATTTCATATAATATACAATATTTCGTCCTATATCCCAACAGGACATTTAAAAGACAAAAAAATAAAAATAAAATAAAATAATCTACAATTAAGAAAAAATCAATTTTATGAAACAAATAAATAATATCATTTAATGAATATAATATATAATAGTATAAATATATTTCAATTAAATACAAATAATTAATTTTATATATATATTAAAATTAAAACAAAAAAAAATATATTTGAAATTTAACAATTTTTAAATTTAACTTTTAAAAAATAAATTGATAAATAGAAATTGCACATTTCTCAATTTTCGATTGGACTAGTTTTTCAATTAAAACAAAACAAATTATTAAAAATTAAAAAAATAAATAAAAATATAAGTTTCATGTAGTATTAATATACTTTATTTTGATATATGATTTATATTTAAATTAATGCAAAATTATTTTTATACAAAAAGTTACAGTTGAAGAATTATGTTTTTATTTTTATTATTATATATGTATTAAAAAATAGTACAAGATTTATAATATTTTGAAGAATTTTTACATAGAAAAGAAATTGTTATAATAGAATATATTAATTGAGTATTTTAATTTTCCAAACAAAAATAATTACCTAAAAAAGATTCAGAATTTTTCAATTCTAAAATTTTTGTAAAATAATAAATTTTATTTATTAAATTCATTTCGAATTATATTGTAAATAAAAGTTGATGAAAATGATTATGAACAATAATTAAATGTAAGGTATATATTTGAAACTACATTACAACAGCATCATCATCAGGAGAGGTAACAACTTTTTATTTTATTAATTATTATTCTTTACAAAGAGCCCAATTGAAATCTGTGCGAAAAATAATTTGATAATTTATTTACTACATTTACATAAGTCTCAACTAAAATCATTGATTATGAATAATATTATTATTATTTTTAATCAATGCTTCAATAGGACTCATGCATAGCAAAAGAATGAAATTTGACTTAATTTTTATCCGACTTTAAATTATCTGTTTGTTGCACCTGCCTAAAATTGCTGACAAGTTAATTATAATTTATATAGTTGTCCCCATGTTGTCTCTAAGAAAATAAAATTGGCAAAAATTGTACATTACGAGATATCATGTGAAAGCTTTTTCTTTCATTATGTATTAACAGAAATTATATCATATGCAATAGGTACATAATACATCATATTATATAATAAATAAGTACATTGTATTATGTAATTTTTGAAAAAATAAGATATTAAAATGAAATGATAAGAGACAATTTTGAAATGGCTGCATATAAATACAGCTAAAATTGAATGTTTGATACTATCTGTAATATAGTTTTTATTTATATATTTTAATTATAAAGTTCTTTCTACAATCGTAACCAGTATTAGGAGGAAAAATATAAAATTTATAGCACCAATTAATAGAAATTAAATAAATTAATAAATTCAAGTTTCTACAAAAATTTTAATTTATAAAATTTTTACTGTCGCAATCAATTAATACAATAAATTAATTAAAAATTATTGTTTTATATTTATTGCTAGATGTTCTTTAGTCAAAAAAGTATTCGCTCGAAAATAACTTTAACTACATAATTTAACATTTTCGAATATTTTCAAATTTTAATTGATTTATATTATAAAATTACAAAATTTTTTTTTAATAAATATCTTTATTTTTTTCTATTTTACACTTAATTTTGATAATAAAAATTTTCTATATTTAATAATTTATTTTAGAAAATAAATAATTTTATTTATATAAATAATAATAAAATAAAAATAAAATTAAATAAAATATAATACCATATATTGTATTAACTATAAAATGATCAGTTGTAGAAAAAATATTTTGATTATTTTGATTTCTACTAATATTAAATGTACCATTATCCAATGTTGATGATGAGGATGATGATTTTGATATAGAATACAAAATAGATGATATATTATTTCCATTTAAATTATTTTTATTATTTATATTATTATTAAATGATATATATGATTGTTGTAATCGATTACGAAATTGTTGTTTCTCATTATTATTTAATTTATTAAAAATTTGTTCTTGTAGAATTATTTGTCCATCATTTTCGCTAAATGTTGAAAAATTTGTTGAATTACAGCTGTTTGTTTTATTTAATTTCTAGAGAAATAATAAGCATCAGTCAAAATAATTAGTATATATATATAATATGGATGTGCAATATGAAATAATAATGAATATTTAAAAAAAAAAAATAGTATTATGAAAATGTATTTTAGGTAAATTAAAGCCAAAGCTAGGATTAGAAAATAACATATAATAACTACTTAAATATTATATATAATAAAAAATAAATATTAAATAAAATAAAAATAGAAAACCAAAAATACAGTATAGATATATTTAAGTATTAAGTGTAGAAAAATAATTTGCACATCACCAATAATGGATTTATTTACCCTTATTATCAAAAATGATAAAAATAGAAAAATAAAAATTATAACATTAAAATAAAAACAATATTGAAGAATATATTCAAGAAGTTATAAATATAAAATTAGATTTTAAGTTAAAATTCTGCACAATTACATATACATACATATATACGAAACTGTAAAAAATTTCAACTAATAAGAAATTTTCTTCAGAATAGACTTGGTGTGAATTTTTGTTTTGAAAATTCTGCACAATAAAATTAAAATTTGATAAAATTGTTGTTATTTGAGTTTGTTTTCGCTTTCACATATTTTATTTGTTTATTTTTTATAACAAATTGTTTCTAAATTACTTTTAAATATTAATAAACCTTATAATTTGTTTATTTTACTTAATTTTATATTATTTTTCAGTTTAATTTCTTTTTACGTTAAAAAATTTGAAAATCAATATTAAAAATGTTTTTTGAAGCTGTCAAGTTTTGATTGGTTAAAAATAGTACGGCTTCGTACTTAAACCTAAAAAATTTTCAATTAAAAATTCAGGTTTGTTTCTTGTATGACTTCTAATCCAGGTTGCTTTCTTCTTCTATTCTTCGCTGTCTTCTTACGACAGGACAAACGCAGACGCCAGGTTTTAATAATTTTTTATCTTAAAAATAGTGTGATGCTACCCTTTCCCAACTAATACTACCACTAAGTTTTAATTTTTTTAATTTTTGTGTATAATTTATATATAAATACAAAAAACATAAGTAAAAATTACAAAAAAAAAATATTTCCAACCTGAAAATTACAAGCTAATTTAGGTTTTTGCGAGACAGACTAAATTTTATAGTACAAAACTGGAAAAATAAACGAATTTATGTATTATAATAAACGTCTTCATGGTAAATTTGTGCGGGTTTTTTACATTTATTACGAACTGATGAGCTGAAGCAATGAATCCACCACGATTAAAAAATATAAAACAACTTTTGCTAATTCCCTATATACACAGATTTCCTCTTTATGTTCGCACGTCTCGACAACTTTACAACAAATCAACAATTTTTATTTTAACAACTTCATCCAATTTCTTAGTAAAATTTTTTTTTAGCTTTTCACTAAAAACTAAAGACAAAGAAAATGATAAATATTTATTACTTTGTTAATTTATTAAATAAAATAAATGGATTTGAGCAGTTCAAGGTGCATTTCAAGGATTTAAATCCATGGGTAAATGTTGCTCAACGCAGTCCATATCTTTCATTAATCAAAGACGGTTCTTCGGGTACTGAGAAAATGGGTAGAGGAAATAATAAAACAGATTTCAACGTAATTGTGTTTCATTTATGGTGCAAAATAAAATTGTGCGGACGTTTGGAAGATGAAGAGAAAGTCCATTGTTACATTTAGCTGCTGAAAGTTAAATAAATTCATGTGCAAAAAATTGTTGTAAAAAATAATTTTGTTAGTATGACTTTTAAATTTTTAGTTTTTATTCATTTTTTTTTTATTTTTTTTTTTTCTATATACTTTTTTATCGTTTATAATTTTTATTAATTATTTTATATTCTCATTTCATTGAATTTTATTAGGTACAATGGTATAAGTATGTATAGTTCAATTTTAATATATCTTTTCTTTCTCTTTTGGATTTTAATAATATACCTATATAATTTTTATATAATTTTCTTATTTATTAAATTAATTACTATAATTTTTGGTTTTGTTTTTTTTTTTTTTTTGTTTTTGTTTAATAAATAAATAGTGTCAAATATTTGTTTCTTTGCGTTTTAAATTAAGTATATTTTAAATCTAAAAAAAATAAAACCATTCAAATTAAACTTTATTCAATTTCCATTTTATAATTTAAATTTAAATTTTATTCTTTCTACCTAAAATTATTGTTATGTTCTTCTTTTTATTTTCACGTACATAATTTGAATTTATTTCTAAATATTTTTTCTATATGTATTTATATTTTTAATTTTATTTAATTATATTTTAAAATTTAAGCTAAAAATCATTGTTTTCATATAATTTTACATTTTATGTTTGTTTTTTTTTCTTTATTTAGTGTGAGGCCGTAAGTGATTCTTTTCTCTAACTTTATTTAATTTTTTTTTAATTTATTTTAAATTTAATGGTTATTGCAAAAAAACAAAACTAAAATGTAAGTTGTAGTAGGTAACTAGATAGTGATTTAACATTTTAAAAACTAAAATAAAATTGATAAAAAATATTATAATTTTAGAAAAAAATTAATTAAAATTAGTGACGGATATATGAAGAATTTATCGTTGAGTTATTAATTTATTAAAACAAAAAATTTCAAGAGTTATTTAATAAAAGAAATAAGTTTTTAAAGAAACACACAATTGAATAAAAGATAATCAGTATAAATTGAGTAATTAGAGAATTATATATTGTTACACATTATTTGATTTTAGTTCGGTAACACAATTTACATTTTTTTTCTTGTTTTTAATATTTACAATTATTTTTAAAATTTTCAATTAAATTCACTTTATAATCAATTATAAAAGTTTGAACTAATTAAAAATAACTAACATACAATTTTTTAGTTCTTTTATAAAACATCATATAATTAACATTTAAATAAAACTATTAGTATCTTCAAGAACTTGCAGCTCTGAAGCAAAAACAAAAAGTAATTATATTCAAAAATAAGAATTAGGAAGCCAAAATTAGTACTTAAAAATGATTAGAAACTATTTTTGATTAAAATATATTATTTAATAAATAAAAGATATGAATTAAAATTTAATAAATTTATTCCATTTTTTTTTTTTTAATACGGTTTTAAATATCAGTACCGAAACAACCTTTAATATTTTTATTATTATTCTACTTTAAACAAGATATTAATACCTTTTCTATTTACCTATTTATAATATAAAAAATTTAAATTAGTCAATAATAAAATAAATAAATTTTTTTTTTGTTTTTTTTTTTTAATGAATAAAGTAATAAAATTCTTCAATGAAAAATCTATTTCAAAAATTTTAAAAATTTAAATAGTAAAGGACGTATTTTTAATTACAATGTGATAGGACCAATTTAAATTTATTTATCTACAATTACATAAAATTACATTTTTTATATTTTTTATTTTTATTATTTTATAAAAAAAAAAAAAAATATTTCCTTAATATTTTCTATAATATTTTTTAAATTTTCTTTTCTAACAAATAAATATTATGTGTTATATGTGTTTAAATGTTTACGAAATATTTTTAATTATATAATATAAATAGATTATAGAAGTTTCTATATACAAAATAATTTTTTTAATAAATTTCAATAAAATTAAATAAATAAAATACGAAAAAAATTAAGTTAAATACCATAAAAATGTTTTTTTTTTTGAATTTAGGTAGATATTAACAATTTTAAAAATTTACAATAAAATTATAAATAAAAGTATTTATTATGTATGTTTATATATGTATTTATGTATATTTTTCTAGTATATATTTTAATTTTTTTCTTATGTTTTTTTTTTTTAAATTTTTGTTTTAATTTCAATTTTGAAATAAAATTATTAAATTATTGAAAGTTACTTTATACTCTTGAATAATGCAAAAAATTATTTTAGGTTATGTTAGTTATTTGTTTACAATCTAATAAATTTTTTAGGTTATTTTTTCGAAGATTTCTATGTTATTTAAATTCTATTGCAAAGTATATTTTTGATTTTCTATATGAAATAAATTGTTTTAAATATATTTTTATAGTTAATTTATATTTCAAATTCCATCCGGTTACTATTTAAAAATACATACTTGTATATGATTTCTTGTTTTTATTGTTTTAGTATAGAATAATAAACTCAAATAACTAAATATTAATACATATATGCATGTATTTATACTAATTTAATTGTTGTTTTGCAAATTATTATTTTTAAATATTACTACCAATTTAAAAATTCATTGATTTTTAAAATTTAATTAATTTTTGATATTTATTTCTGTCCTAAATACATATATGTATTTTTTAACTGAACAAAAATAATTAAATTAAAACTTTAATAACAGTAAAATAAGAGTAATACCTCGTACAAGAGCTCAAAATACTATGCATAAAGTTAAAACACAGATAAGTAATATATTATCATTCCATATCGAGTTCCATGTTGTAAAAATATTTCTAAATCGCCTTTGATCCGAAGCTTAAAAATTATTATTATTTAATATTCTTAGCCGAATTTGGAGGAATTATTTTTTTGCATCATGAAATTTTATGGTGTGATACTTGATGTATTTTCGAATTTTTTCAATGATAAATTAATTTGATTTTAAATTTACTAATCTCAACCAAAACTATACCAAAATTCAAAAATAAATTATATTTTAATCTTTGTATAAGAAGACAAAAAAAAAAAACAAAGAAAAAATATCTTAATTCTTCATTTAAAATTATTTTGATTTTTACAATTATTGAAATTTTTTTTTTCAATTCGAATTCATTTTTAAATTCTTAATTTAATAAAATATTTTGAACGAATAACGAAAAAAATTACAACTTGATTTTAGCTTTTCATTAATGTTAACTTTCAGAACTCAATAGAATATTATTAACAATCAATATTCATTGAATTCAAATAATATTGATGGTATCGTTAAGGCTAATAACACAGCGATAAGCTTTTAAAAAAATTACCCATCTGTGCCAATAAACTTATAATGAAAGAGCTTTTGTCAGACAGCCACAGACTAATTTTTAGAGGCATTATATATTAAAAGAAAAAAAAGTTAAAATAAAATTTGACTAGTCTCAATTTAAAAATAAAGGATTAATAACAAGAATACAATATATAGAATAATGATAAACTTTCTTCTTATTACGATAAAAATACAAAGATGATGACAATCATTTTATTTTAAGGTTTCTATCTACCAAAACAACACTAAGGAATAGTACGTAATATTGTTAAAGCGATCAATTTTGAACATTATTAAAAATATTAGAATTTTCTAAACAACATTTTAGGACAACAAATTATGTACTATTGTCTAAATCAAATAAGAACTATTTACTAAATTTATAATTTCATCATCTTAAATATTAGTATATAAATATATATATATTTTGGTTAATGAATTAAATTAATATTCAAAACCCATTTAAATTTATAATTTTTAGTTTGAGTTTATTAGTACAAGAAAAGAAAAAAACCAAAAAAGTCTAAAAAAAAAAAATAATTAGTATGTACATACTTTTATTTTTAAATTATAGAAATAGATTTTAAAATAAACGTTTTTTTTTCTGCTTTTTTTTTTTTTTTTTGAATAAATTATATATATATATTTTTCATTAGTAGATAGTATTTTGCAGTTGGTAAGTTGGTATTGATTAGTTTTGGTTTTTTAAGGAATCAAATGAATTTTCTTACGCTCTTTCAAAGAATAATAAGTAGGCACTGGACGAAACCAAATGACTTTCAGATAATGCATCACTAACACTAAAAATAGAAATAAAAAAAAATACAATTAATATATTTTAATTTAATATTAATTAATTTAGTAAATGTACAATGAAGTAAATGATATTCGGTGATATGTATAATTTTAGATAGATGGTGCCTATAGAAATGATTGATGTAAGAAATTCTGATCGAATTTCAAAATTGTTATGAAATTTACAATAAAATAGTGTTGCTTTGGAAATTATTTCCAAATTTCCAAATATATTTTTACCATTTTTTTTTATATAAAAATTAATTTTTCAAAATTATATAAATTGAAAAAATATTTTTTTGTAAATGTTTCAAATACAAATAATAAATAATATTTGTACCACATATTTTAATACCTAATTTTATTTCTCTACCAATTATAGTTTCAAGGTTTTTTTTTTTTAAAAAAAAACTGGCGAGTGGTGACAACAAATAAATTCACTTTTAATTTAACAAAAAATTCTCACAATTCAATCACAGAGCCAATTATTTAAAAGAGATAACAAACCGAATCTGTTATCTGAATAAAACACGTAGCCGAAAAGTTCAGATTGATTGAAATTAGACTGGATAGACCTTAAAAAAAAAAATCAAAATTAACTTGTAACAATAGAATAGACTCGGTATGTAAGTATTTTCTATTTTTACCTGAAGAGAAAAATATTTTAATTGGTTAAAACTCTGACAACTGCAAAATTTTAGTCTAAACTGAAACCCAAGCTTAGTTTTCCCAAATGATATTAAAAGTTTGTAGTGAATATTTTTTTCTAAAATTTCACAATATCTAAATGAAATGGAATTATGTTATCATAACAGATTATACCACTAAATGTGATTCATAACAATCATATTACAGAATATCACTCAAAATATGTATTATGTTTTTGTCAATAATAAGGATTTGGGACAAACCAAAAACCCAATTAATTTTTTATTTTTAAAATAATTTTAATTTTAAAAATGTTTATTTTAATATTGAAAAAACTTACACATTGTCATTGAATTCATGCCATTTTCTTGACAATGCATGTTTACATAATGCTACATAATGGCCGCCAGCAGTTGAACCTACAAAATAAAAATATAATTAATATTTTATATTTTTTTTTATTTAAAATAAAATTAAAATAAACTTAGTATATACATAATATGTACATATATGTATATATACACTTACCCATATGATTTGAAATTCCATAAAGTGAATAATAAACATTTGTATTTGCATTGGCAGCATAAGGTGCCATATTTAATTCACGTTCACCAGTTGGAAATTCAACAATATTAGATAATTTACTCCAACGTGTTTCAGAAAAACGTTTTAAATCTAAAATTTCACAAAAATAAATTAATTTATTAAAAATTATAAACAAAAAAAAAAAAAACTAAAAATAATTATTTGCAATTAAATTATTGAACATACGTATAACCAAATATTTTGGGAATCGTTGAATTGTAAAACTTTTTGTACATTTTCGACGTGTTTTACATTTTGAACATGTTGGCATTTCATCACCATCTAAAACTTCTTCTTTAATAAATAAATCTAGGCAGGATTCCAATTTACATCTAGATGATGATGGTAATGGTACACTTAAATCCCAAAATGGATCAAATGTAACACTTGTATTACCACATGTTGTACATCTTAATGTACTTTTTAATTGTCCAACAAATAAATCTTTAGTTAAAGAATTTTCAATTTTTGAATACCATTCCCATGTTAAATCAGCTTTCTTATTGTCACTTTTTTAAAAAAAAAAAAAAGAATTAAATTTTTATAATTTACATGTAATATAAAATAATAATAAATTAAATAATTTGTAAAATATGATATACCTTAAATGATCATCAATTTTTAATTGTTCACCTTTAACACCATTATTTAATGCACTATGTAATGAATCTAAGAAAAAACGTAAAAATTCTTGGGCATCCTGTTGATTATAACCACTGTACATTCGATGTTTACTAGAAAATGCACTTTTCAATTCTAATGGAGTAACACTACTAATATTTGGTGTCCACATGTCACGTATAAGTTTTGCAAATTCTAAAAAATAAAAATAAAAAATATTAATAACGGTTGTTAATTTTTTTTTGGTTTTAACTTACCGTATAAAATTTGCCCATCTTTTGAAGATGATTTAGAATTTGTTTGAGTTTTTAGGAATTTAGCCAATTCTTTTGTATGACACAGGCACTGTATGACTGAATTCATAAAGCATGTATTACCAATATTTCTGAGGCCACAGAGTCCTTAAAATATAAAATTACATAATTTTTAATAAATTAAAATTTTTAAATTTAAAATTTTTTTTTTTTTATTTTTATTGAAAAATCTAACCTCCCATAAGATTTACATTGTTTGCATAATAAGAAGGAAATATTATAAAAGATCGATTGTGCATTAAAAAAGCATTAGAATAAAAATGTAAAAAATAAAAATCGATAAGAATGCAATAATATCAAATAAATTATAGAGCAGAAGCGAGTTTATTTTTGGAAAATAACGAAAAAGGATATTTGAAAAAAAAAAAAACATTTATTAAATAATTTTCTTTTTGTTATTTTGAATGGTTTTTATTTTTTTTTTTTGTGGTTCTTTGTCGTCATTTTCTCTTTCTTTCAATTTTAAACCATATCAAAACATTGCTTAACAGAATTTTAATAAACAAACAATTTGGTTTTATAATTTTTGAATAAAATTTGAAATTTTTGAAAAAATAATTTGATATTTTAAATAATTAATTTTTATTTTTTTTATATATCTGAACAAAATGAAATATGACAGTGTTGAGTGTTCGACCACTCGATTACTGAAGTTTATTCGAAACCATAAGACCACAATAAATTTATAATAACCGTTCTTATTTGATTAAACAAAATTGATCGGATAAAATTTTAACGTTGGCTTTTATAAAGCAAAATTATCTACACACAGAAGGTGAGATCGAAAATGCAATGCAATTCGAGCTTTCACTACAATCTATAGTATGTTCCATAAAGAACTATATGTATATACAATGTAAATAGTTCCAAAATGCTTGTGTATCGCTTTGTGTACGAAAAACGAAACAGAATATAAACATTTTAGAATTAATTACATTGTATACATATATAGCACTTTATGGAACATACTACTGCATTTTCGATGTTATGGAAACGCTAAATACATTGTGGTACATTTAGGACAAAAATGGGAATGCTTTCTACTTTCATTGCCCACACTGAAATAAAACACGGAATTTATGTGATCTCCACTAGTCTTCATTTTATTTCTAGATTGGCTGTTAACGAAAAGAAATGGAATTGGTATATGATTATATGATACTGGTATATACTGGTACTGGTGTATGAGGCTTGCTTGCTCAAAAAGATTTTTAATTGCAAAATCGACTAATAATTATAAGGTAAGAAAAACTAATCTAATCAACACATCTACACCACCAAGTGATGAAAATGTTCTACTGTTTTAAGTTATTATATTTGCAACTAAACAAAATTAATAGTTTAGTTTTGACATCTTGAGTTTCGCGCACCACTTATAGATTTATAATGAGCATGTACACGAAGTAAACTCATAATGTTGTATTGATAGCTTCATTACCTTAGATGACGGGGCGTGAACACGAATATTCAAAAATGTAACAAACAAGATCTCTCAACATTTCAAGTAACAGGAAACTTTAATTCTTCAAATAAAACATCTCAGTTGTTTTATATGGCATCGAAACATCGAATAAGACACAATATAGAACTGTCTAGTGCATGCAAATATTTCGGTGTATGATACTTTGAATATCGAACGAAAAAAAACTGAAAAAAATATTTCGAATGATTTAAAACCTCGAAAAAAAATCCCGAATATGCCAAATTTCCCGAATGATACAAAATACTGAAAATAAAAACACTAAATTTATTATAATATATTTTCGGGGTTTTTTTCGGAATAGATTATGTAGAATTTTTTTAAAAACCATATTTTCGGTTTGATACCGAAACGATTTTTCTATAAAAATATTTTGGAAAAAAGAATGTATGTATCAGCTTTTTCTGGAAGTTGTATGTTATCCATGATTTTTGATTGAAATTTATTTTATTTTCAATATTTTGTACCATTCGAGATATTTTTTTAAAAGACGCAAATTCGGGATTTTTTGTTTTCGGTAATTTTTTTCGGAATTATTTAGTTCGATCTTTCTTTTCCAGTGAAGTTCCATTGACTTAAATAGTTATTTGAGACATAGTTTATGTAGATTGTTTTTCAGAAATAATTTCCAATAAGCAACTGTCGATACAAACAAGAACATAAAGAATCGACATTTAGTCGTGACAGACATCGTGCAGCAGCAGAATCCGAAAAAATTATTTTAGAAAGGAAACCAGACCAAATCAAGAGTTAGAGAAATCAATCTAAAAAGGGCAGATTTAAAGAAAGCGTAAACGATTAGAATTCAAAGTGCTAGCACAAAATCAATTTTATTCCAAAATGTTTGCCAATACCCTATGCATCAACAAGAGGAGATTAGCAGGAAATATTATGATGATATATGTAGGTCAAATAAAGAATGAAATAATTCGATTCAAATCAATTCAATTTCAATTAATTTTTTTTTTTTTTTTAATAAATTCAAAAAACAAAAATTTTATTTACCTTCTGTTCCGCCTTTTTCATAAGAATCTGAGGACGAATCATTTTTACTTGATGATAAATAATCATCATTATCATTATTACTGATACTAGTTAAATGTCGACTAGATGATCTTCCACCAGTTGCTGTTTCACGTTCCCAATAACGTGATGGGGTAGGTGATGATGGTAGGGCACTTCGAAGTGATGTACTACGAACCTAATTATTTATATATATATATATATATTTTTTATATATAATATAAAACAAAAAAAAAATAAAAAATTAAATATATATTAGCATAATTTTTTTGTTTTTAAAAATTAAAATTTTATTTTTTAATTTTAACATTAGTAAATTAAATATCATACACTAAATACTTTTAATTATATTAGTTTTCTTCTTTTGTTTTTAATTCCAATTTAAATCTAATTATTTGTTTTACGGTTTTTTATTTTAATTTATTTTTTATTTTAATTTTGTAGCATTAGATTTAAATTTAAATAATTATTGAAAAGAAGTATTTTGGCCAATAATTATTGTATGTTAATAATATAATATAAGCTAAATATTATTAATTTAAATCGAAAATAAATTTATTTTTTTTTTATTACTTTTGATTTTGCTGAATAATGTTTTAATAAATTTTTTTTTTTGTTAACATTATTTATTACCAAGGGACATTTTGTGTTTCACAAAACAAAAAAAAAGTTAATACAATATGAATATTACAAAATTGAATTAGAATATTATAGGTTCTGATATCACCCAACTGATAATACACAAATTAAAGTTATTAAAACAAAAAATGCAGTAGGCATCTAAAATTAGTTAAACTAACACTAACGCTTCTAGTTATATTGTAGCTCTGGGACAACGTATTTCATGTATAAGGTTTTAAGGTATATTTAAGGAGTCTCACACGGAGTTCAAATTTTTTCAGAGTTATTCATAATATTCCAATTCAATAATCCTGTTATTATTACTTGCATAACAATAATATTGTGTACATATTTTTTATATATCTATATTAAGGATAGTAAAAAAGTATGAACAAAGAGTATATGTATATGAGGCTGTTCAATAGTATAGCACAGATAAGTAATTATATTTTAAACCAAACATTAGGTTTCAAGCGATACCTTTATACACAAATACAAAGCTTGGACGAATTGATGATTGTAGAAAGAAAAATGTCCTTTTGATCGAGCTAAATTATTTATTCAAAAGCTACAGTAAGTTTATTAATAACATTATAGGAATACAATTAGTTAAATAATAATACTACTACTCCTATTGTAGCAATTCTATTACAACAACACTTTAACTCTTATCATAGGATTACGCACTTTTAGATTTATAACAACATTGCTGTAGCACTTGCTGAAAATCATATTATAACAATTCCCACATTTGCTATGAGAACATTTTTATAGCAATATTAATCACATTATTCCTATAAAAACATTAATATACACCTTTAGTGCTTATCAGGAGTCATATAGGAGTCGTATAGCATTAATTTTGTTTTTATAACCATAAAATGTTATGTGGTAATGGTATTATATAAAATGATATGAAAAATAGTATTTTTGTGTTTGTTTATCTTTGTGACAGTAATTTCCGGTTTTTGATATACTTTCCGTACATTATAGGTACTGCAAATTTTTAATTAAATGTGTGAACTATGATGGTATTCGAGTATTTTTTTTATATATGTAAGTTTTTATAATTTTATCATATTAACTCCATAAATGTGAAAAACTATGTCTATTGTCAGCAACTAAGCCTGCTTAAATAGTACAGTTTCATTTTATTGAAGTCATTATTACCAAATTATACTCTAAATTATTTTACAAAGACTACTGGACCATTATACCTATACTATAAAGAATTTTGCTTTTAAAGATTCATTGAACCTGGAACCTATCGATTGAAAGACAGACAGTCTACCTCTTACGCTATAAAAATAATTAAAGATCACTTATAACGATATCTAATAACGATTATTCGGTACTTTTACACGATCTAACGGTACTTTTCACAAAATTCATAACTTCATAAGATATATATTCCACATTTTGACGGTAGGAATAATAACATAGTCATCGAATCGAAATATTTCGAATTCTTCTTCTATATCGAATATAGAAGAAGAAACAGTTCTTCTCTTACTTTTCAGGAACTTTGAACATGTGCGACGTCTTAAATATGAACCTTGTACTGTTTTTCATCTCTTTTTTAAAATTATTTTACAATTTTTGCAGCTACAAAAGAAGTATCAAGATTTTATGAAATCATTATCGCAGAGTAATAATCTAATTAGAAGCGTTATAGTGTAGTCGATTCTATAAATCGTGTCATAACTTAACGCCGTATTTAACAAATCTACACCAAATCATGAAACCACTCCAGTCCAGTGCATTATCATTCATAGAGCATAAATATCGTAAATATCATAATATCGTAAAAATATAAATATGATAAATATCGAATGTATCAAATGTTTTTATACACCAAATAACAACCAAATACACAACAGGTAAAGGAATTGAATAGTGTCAAAACCGTCAGATCGAATGAAACAATCAATATTTTAAACAGCGCTGTTGATAAGCGAATATTATTTCTCGATTTAGAAATTTTGTTTTATAAAATCTTTAATTTTTTCTTTTGAATCTGCAAAATTTGTATTGAAACATAATATTCAGAACAGATTTATTCACAGTACAGTAACATATTCGAATTACTTCATAAAAAGAAGACTTCCACAACAATATTTCAATTATTTCAATGAAACACATTTAGTCATAAATTGGTAATTAAATTGTTAACATATATAAATTAATATAGACTATACTCTACAGTAATTTTTTTCCAATTTTTAAAATTCTGCAAAATCAAATTAAAACATAATACAATTTCTAAACTAAGTTTTTTTGTATTTGTTTTTAAATGTTAATTATATATAATAATATATTTTTTTTCTATATTATGGTGCACATTTTTGTATTTATTATATATAAAGATTTTTATAAATAATGACATGTATTTTATTTACATTGAAAAGAGAAATTAGAAGAAAATATTATTATTTAGAAAATATGAATTAAAAAAATAAAATAAATATAATATTAATAAAAATTATAAATAATAATTATTTATAAAACTAAAAAAAAAAAAAAAATATATCAAAAAGTATTTAAAACAATAAATTAAAAATTCAAAAATTAATAAAAAAAAATAAAAGAAATTGAAATTAAAACTACACAACATACTCAAAAGCTAAATTAAAATTAACCAAAATAAAAAACAAAATGATTGATTAATTGTATGTTAATTTCTACGAGTCAATCAATTTATTATTATAAGCTATACATTTACATATACTAATTCAAACGATATAATTAATATTAAACTTATTTTAATCATAATTGTACCATCTAGTTACCAAAATTAAAATTAAAATTTGACAGTCGAAAAAAAAAATATTAATTATGGTACTTTTAAACTATTGTGTGCCAATTTTTTGGTTATTAGATATTGAATAATGAATAATAGTTAATCTCGATCCGCTTTCTATCTACTACTGGATATAAGCGAGCATATGTTTTAGATGTTGTATATTGGTCAAAATTATTTTGTATTCATTTCGGTCCATTTTTACATGGATTAAATCTACGATACATACACTATAGATTATTGATAACGATGATGATACTTTTAAACTTTAATTATTATTATTTTACAACAGAGTTCAAACCAATAAACCTGAAATCCTAAAAATAGTTGGACACGTATTGGGTAAAAGTCAAAAAATAGTATTACACTTACATATAAGCGCAAATGAAAGTGTTGTCAGTGAATTGTTTTTTAATTTTACAAAGTCCACATTAGAAAATTTAAGGACTTTCTTTAAAAAAACGTTTTAGCCAGTTGAATTAAAGACAAACTAATGATTAATTAATTTTCTTAGAACGGATGAGAATTTCGAATAATTTCGAAAACTTATTGTGATCGTATAACAATATACTGTTTAGACTCTAGATTACACTATATCGATATTTTTCAATATCATTCGACTGACAAAATACAAATAAAAATTAAAAATGTAAGTTAATTATGTTCATAAATTCAATATTTTTAAATGGCTATAACAGAACACTTCTAGAAAAAAAATTATAGCACTAAATAGTTTAAAAATTTCATTTATTAGCATTAAAATTCAAAAAACAGTTTTTGAACTTATTAAATCTATTATATCATTATAATATTATCTATTATAAATCTATTATATTATATAATCTATTATATTATTATAATATTATAATGCAATATTTAATTATGTTGGTAGAAAAATATATAGATTTGTTTAAATGAAATAATTTTACTACATAATATTGAATTTAGTCAATACTATTATTAATCTACTACTATTATTATTATATAAAAAATTGGACAAAAAAAAAAACTGTCATCGTAAATAAAAATGAATTAGCAATGCTGGTTACTAACAATAAAAGCAGTTTTTTTTGGACAAAAAACAAACTGTCATCGTAAATAAAAATTAATTAGCAATGCTGGTTACTAACAATAATAGCAATTTTTTTATTCCGATCTAAATAAAAAATTCGACTAACATCATTTCTGAACATAAATAATAAAATATTAAAGTACTGTGATTATAACAAATGACAAATACATGATCAAACTTCAAGGGAAATTTCGGTTTTCGTTAAAATAAAAAATTTCTTTTAATCTTGGATAGGCCAATACATATTGTACAAGTACCTATGTAGCATAGTCGTATATTTCAATATTTCAATAATTCAAATTTTAATAATGTACATAATATAATATATTCATAATTATGAAAATTCAAGTAACACCGGATTTTCTGTTTATTACGTTTGTTTTTATTCACTCATTCCGAATATTTAAAATTTGTCAGAAATATTCCGAAAGTATTTCTTTTATTTCATCTCAGAGATGGAATAAGCAGAACAGAATGACGAAATGACAGTGACATTCGTTCGGAATATTCTATAATTATTTCATCAAATATTCTTTAGAATGACGAATAAACGAAAACATCTTACAATTTAACGTTAATTACATTTTAAAATTTACGTTTGTAATGAAAATATACGCAGAACTCTACATACTTATACCATCTTATTATTTATAAATAACATAGGTCGCAAGCAGTGATGAAGGAAGTACATTGCTCTGAAAATCGATATTTGCAAAATAGAAATTAATTTATTAATGAAATAAAAATTCAACTTAGAAAATTTGAGCAATTAAAAAAATTCTGTACAGTCAAAATTAGTATAACTGAGTTTCGTCTTGTAAAAAATCAAAAAATTTTACAATGTTTTACAAAAAATTTGGACTCTGTATTATAAGAAAAAAATTGTATTTGTATTGCAATGGTTTTAAAATTTTAAATTCATGTTCCGATTCAAAAACATTTTTCTTACAATATAGAACTTGTCACATGTTATTTTTAAAGTTTGAGAAAATAATACGTCTAAGCGTAAATGTGGCGTAACGTAATTTACGTAAATTTGGATATAGAATTAAATACAGTTATTTTTTACATCTACGAATTGTTAAGAATGTCCACGTTTACGTTAATTACTCAATATGCCTCCTATTTTTCAAATTCTAATGTAATTAACTAATTAATACAATATAAATTAAAAATTAAATAATAAAAACAATAACAAAAAAACCAATTCTATAAATACTAACATTAGGTAATAACAACAAAAAAAAAACTTAATTTAAAAACCTAAATAAACAAACTTAAAGAAACATACCAACAGTAACATCAAACTAACAAACATTTACACATAATGTTAAGTTTAAAATTAAATACGGTAATATATTTTTAATAAATGCTATAATTATAATTAACCATCTATAATAACCCAGCACCACAATTTTTAATTCTGTTTCTTTTATTCTTTGATTATTTGCTTTATTTTCATAATATACATTTAAATACATAGTTTTCCAATTAATATACTTATGTATGTATCTTTTCATTTTTGTTAATTAATTTAACGAAGAATTTATAAATATTATTTTTTTAATTGGTAATGCATATAATCTTCTATATAATTATGTATATAAAATATTAGCTGAAAATAAATGAAATATAAATTTAAAACTATATATATCTATATATATATATATATAGATAGATATATGTATATATAAATATATATATATATATACATAAATATTTAACAAAAAAAAAAACTAATAATTTAACAATATTCACTAATGTATATAATTAATATTATAATAATAATTAAGCTTAAACCATACCATTCACAATAATAATTTTGACAGTTAAAATAAATATATAGTAAGAATATTATGTATGATAATGAATACTTAAAAATAAAAAACATTTGCCATATTTCACAGGTTTTATAAAAGAATGAATAAAGAAGAAAAAAAAAATGCCCAATAAAATATAAAAAAAAAAATTATAATAATATTACAAAAGTAAGAAGAATAAAAGAATATTTAATAACAATTAGATAGAAGAAGAATAATAGAAGAAAAAAATTAAAATAAAAGATTATCGTATTAAAACACTTCGCGTCAAATAATGTAAACGGTAATAAACGAAGCACTTCTTGCCAAATAATGTAAACGGTAATAAATTTCTACTATCAAATATGAGAGAGTTTGATCAACTTACGTAAATGTATAAATGCGTAATAAATAGTTGCGCATTACATTTTAAAATTATTTTCTACGTCTATGTATGTTTAACGCATTTTATCTGTACGGGTAATCACAACAAAAGGATTTTGAAGCTGCGGTGATTGGGGGCAAAACCTGTACCCTTTATAAATATATTAATACAGTTTAATGGTAATATTGCACATACCTTTATCTAACATATATCTAATATTTTTCGTGCGTTGTGACCCACCACCGAATTGGTACACATTCCCTGAACGTAAATCGCTCAAATTTCATATAATATTTTACATACAAATCATAGCAATTAAATTACATCAAAATATTTGAAAAAAAAAAAAAAATAATGTCAACTGTTTCAGTCAACGGCTATTTTTCAAATGTCATTTAATGGCTATTTTTTACATCCGTCCAGCACAAAAATATCATTTTACTATGTAAACACAATTTTAATAATTTTATTTTTCGGCAATTATATATTTTGGAAAATTAATGAAATTGTGATTGTGAAACACACTGAGATGTAAGCGTTAAATTAAAATTATTCGAAATATGTATCTCGAATGTTGAATGTAATTGACATTTTTTTCTTAACAAATGACGCTGGCAAAACCAATTCATTAATAATTGAATATAAAATAGTCGGAATTGTGTTTAAAACAATTTCTTACTGATTGTATTTAACAACAAAAATTACACAAAAATTTAGTCAAAGTCCCTACGGGGGGCCATCTGAAATAAAATTTATTTCATCATTAATCGAATTCCGAATTTAGACCTACTGTCAAAACAAAACGAAATTATATGGCGACAAACGTGTGCTTTAATACAACAATCGTAAGAACTTCATCTACATACATACATACATACATATAAGAATTATAAATATTCATTTCTAATTTTTAATAGTTTTTTTTTTTTTTTTTAATTTAATTTTACAGTTAAATATATATTATATTTTACATATATTTGTAATTTTTCTAATTTTTTTTTAATTTTTAAACACCTAAGTATTTATTTTGAAATCGTTTTCTATAGATTTAAATTTTATTAAATTCATTATGTTATATTTTTTTTTTTTTAACTTACACTTTCTTCATTATCACATTTACTTTTATTGGACTGTGATTTTTGATCTGTTGTTGTTGTTGTAGCTGAAATTAAATTTGTTCCTAATTTTGTAGTATTTGTTGCTGCTGTAGTTACTACATCTTTTATTTCAATATTACTAATATTATTTTCTTTATTATTTGTTATAGATACTGTTGTAGTTGATGAATTTTTTCCACCATATTTCATATGATTTGGTGTATTATTTTGCACTGAATTTGATTGAGTAGTTGCAATACAACAAGCAGCACTTAATAATTCAGCAGTTGAATTTGAAATTGTTGAAGGTGGTGGAGTATTTGTTCGACTAACATTACCACTTCCACTATAACTGTTACCTCCATTGAAAAAAATTTCTTTTGGTGTCTGTTGTTGTTGTTGTTGTTGTTGATTATGATATTGATGATGATGATGATGATATTGTTGATTATGTTTTTGATTATGATTATTTGAAATTGTACCACTATTATTTAAATGTAAATTTGAATTACTTCCAATACTATTAAGGCTGCTTGTGCTACCATTACGTTCTTGTTGCTGATATTGAAGGCTATTATTAAAATTTCGTTTTAATAATTGCGGTGAACTAGATGGTGTTGAATCTCTACTATTACAACTACCATTTCGTAATAAATTTGTTGTTACAGATGATCCGGTTGTATTAAGTTTTGACCTAAAATTTGTTGTAGTCGAAGACGTATATTGTTGTTGCTGAAGATGAAATTTAGTAGACTGTAGTTGTGATTGTTGTTGTTGTTGCTGTTGTTGTTGTTGTGGTACTGGACTACTACAATTTAAACTGCTACTACTACTACTACTAGTTGCATTATTTATATTATAATTTTTTTTACTACTAACTGAATTTATATTATTATCATTATTTATATTTAAATCACTACTAACAATAACAGTAGAATTTTTTAGACTAGTCAATATAGGTTTATTAATACTATTATTAATTGAATTGAATGTATTTCTTACATTTCCTACACCAATTATTGATGTTGATTTTCCATTTGAATTAGCTGCTGTTGAATTATTACTAGATATTCGTTTAAAATCATTTAATGTATTATATTTAATATTTGTATGGCATCCTGGTGTAGTGGTGGAATCTGAATTTGAAGATTGATGATTTTTTGAAAATAAATTATTACTTGCTAATAAATTTTGACTACGATATTTTGCTGAATTTGTAATTGGTAATGTTGAAGATTTTAATTGTACTGTAGATGATGATGATAAACTGCTATTATTAATAAATCGTAAATTACTTGAATGAAGATCAACTTTTGTAGCAGTTGATGTTGCTGCTGTTGTTTTAGAAGACAAATTTTCTTTTAATGCTATTTGTTTTGTTAAAATTCCTGGACCTATAGAACTACTATGTGATTTTTGTTGTTGTTGCTGTTGCTGTTGTTGTTGTTGCTGCTGCTGCTGCTGTTGCTGTTGATGTGAACCATTAGTATGTTGTGATGAATGTCTTTCTGAATCATCACTATCAATATATTTAATATCATCTAATAAATCTGCACTACTTTGAAAACAATTCATATTGTTATTTGATAATTGTTGTTGGTGTTGTTGTTGTTGTTGTTGACTTATTTGATTTTTATTTGTAATTATTGATGTTTTTGATTTTTGTTGTTGTAATAATTGTTTTGTTGTATTTGCTATACGTTCACCAGTTTTATGTACTAAAGGAGATAATTTTGTAACTCTATTATTATTATTATGATGAATTAATAATTTATTATTATTATTAGGGTTTGTTGATGAACCACCAATTTTATTCATACTAGTATATTCACCAGTATATAAACGAGTTGATGTTGTTGTTGATGGCTTTTGTTGTTGTTTAATGTTATCTGTTATTGTAACAGTATTAACATTATTATTATCACAGAGATGATTATTTTTGGTTGTTTGCACAGAATGATTATTATTAGATGTAATTATATTACTATTATTAATTATACCGTTATTACTATTATTATTTGAATTATCGTCAGAAGTTTTATTATTGAGGTTTTGCTGTTGTTGTTGTTGTTGTTGTTGTTGTTGTTGTTGCTGTTGTTGATATTTTGCAATTGCTGATTTAACAACCTGTAATCTAGCTAATTCACATTCAGTTTTAAGAAAATTTGTATCACGATAAGTTGAATATTGTGTTTTATGTATTGAAGTTAAATTTTTACTATTATTTAATTTGGTTTGATTTGGCTGTTTAATTGAAGGAGAAGAATTATTTGAATTTGGATTACTGCTACTATTATTAATTCCTGATGTAGTTGTTTTTTTATCAGTTATTATTTTATTATCATTTAATGTTAACGATCCAATAACATCGTTAAGTGCTCCATTACTATTACTGAGTTCATTACTATTTTTGTATTGGAATTCTTGTTGTTGTTGATATTGTTGTTGCTGTTGCTGTTGTTGTTGTTGTTGTTGTTGCTGTTGTAAGTTATTCTTATATAATAAAATAGTAATTATTGCAACAAAAAAAAGTGTATATATATATATATATAATTAAAAAAAAAATTTTAACTCTATAAAAATAAAAAAATTAACAAATGAAAAAATTTTTCTAATTTTTACAATTGAAGCCATTTTAAGCTTAGTCTCTAACTTTAAAGCTCCATTCAAATTTTATAAATTCAATTGTAAATAATTTTAACATTTGCTATAAATATAATAAATCTCACTAAATTTTGAATAAAAAAAAAAAAAAAAAAATGTTTGTTATAAATGTTGAAATACAATAAACTCTATTTGTACATATACTAATTAATTATAATTTAAAATAATCATGATAAAATAGTCATGAGAAAACTTATAACCAAATAAATTATAATAATAAAAATTAAATGCGATGAATTAAAATACTAATATAATAAAAATAGAGAGATGACTGCATAACCGTCATAATGTTTTTTAATTAAAAATTTTTGTATAAAAACCAATATTTTTTTTTTTTTAATTTAAAAAACAAAAATTGTTTAACATAATTAAATAATTTATTTTTAATTCAGAAAAACTTAAAAATAAAATTCCCATTTGCTGAATATTTGATATTTACTGCCGAAAGCGCTGTGGTGCCAGATTACAGAAACTTTTTTTGTTTAATTTTTTTTTTTTTTTTTGTTTTTGTCAATTTGTAAGATAATTAATTATCTTTTATATATTATTGCTTTTTAATTACATTTAAAAATTATGATTTCAGCTGCTAAAAATAATTTAATTATTTTTTATTTAAGAAAACCAATAAATAAAAAAAAAATTGTTAACAAACAAATAAATATATATTAATTTATAATAAATATATTACTATATGAATTATTATATTAATTAATTAACATAATAATAATCAAAAAAAAAAAAAAAATACAATAATAAAAAACAATTTAAATTAATTTTTTTGTTTTTAATTGCTTACAATAAAATTAATTAAAAAATAATTAAACACAACAAACCGATTATAGAAAACAAAAATAAAATTTAATAAAATTAATTAATTAATATTGATTTAAATTGAATTAGTGGTGGTAGTAGTAGTAATAATAGCTGCAAAATTTATATATTTTATAAAATATATAGCTTAGCTAATCTTTTTTTTTATGATTGCTATTTTAATTTATAAAGAATGTTTTTTTTTTCTTAACTTTTATTATACTCGAATAAAGGTGTTTGATAAAAATGTGAAATATAAAATGATTAATATTTTGTTTTTAAAATTAAAATTGATTTGTTTTATAAAATTATTATAATTAAATTATTTTAATTTATTATAAAAGAATATCTGTATTATAATATTTATATATAAAATAGATAATGACACTAAGAATTACATACTTGTATACATATATATTGTTTGATAAATTATTAATAATTTAAACAATATTATTATAATGTTAATAATAATAATGTTTTATATTTTTTTAAAATTAATATATTTGGTAATAGCTGTATTTGTTACAAATTTATGATATTTAAAAAAATATTTATATAAATTATAATACCTTATGGATTAAAATTTATTTGACAATAAATTTAAATTTAAGCTAAAAAATTATTTTAAATATTTATCTATATTAGTTTTCAATTTAAACATTTATTAGTATATTATATATGTATATGTACATGTAAATGTCCGCCAATGCTCAACCGTAAACAGTTTTAAGGGCAATGCATTGATATAGATGATAATTATTACATGTAGTAAGAAATATAGGTATAGTGGTTACATATTTATGATTTAAGGATCAATGCTCAAACAAGAAATTTCATAAATTTAATTAAAATTTTTTTTTTTTTTTGTTCACTAATTTTAACATTACAACACAAAAATTCATTTTTAAATTAATTTCTGTCGAAAAATTTCAAAATAAAGAATATAAATACACTTCAACGGTTACTGGCAGTTTTCAAACACTGAAAAAATATATTCTGATATATGAAACATATTTTAGGTATGATGAGTAATGAAAACTGATTAAAAGTGCAAAGAAAAGTTGAAAACAGGTGATAGATTTCAACTAGAGTTCAACTGAAGTTTCAAACCGAAATTTTTGTTGTACTTTTTTTGATAATTCTAAGACTAAAAATAACCTAGCTAAGCTATGTGAGCTTAACTACATATAGTTAAGCTGGCTTAGCGCACCTCATTATACATTTCAGCCAAATTATGATATTTTCAAGACAATTTTAGATTAGACCCGTTGTACACTTTAGCTAAGCTAACTAATATAGTTAAGCTGGTTTAGCTTGCCTTACTGTACATACTTCAGCATGATTATGAATGATAAGTAATAAGCAAAATATGCTTTCATTTGTATTCTAATGGTCATATAAGAGGAAAACGTTCAATATAAATATTTATTTTACTTAGATTCAGAATTAAATTCTTCTGAAGAAGAGTTTGAAGAAATGTATTTATTATCAAGTTTTGAAAGTATGGTATATTTTTTTTTGTTCATAAAAAGAGTGGCGATACTCATGCTCTTTCACCTGGTCTGATGTATAAAATTTATTTTAAGTATTTGCGATTACGAAAAAATTAAATAAAATGAAATAAAAAATGGAAATTCATTTATCACGTAATCTATAGAAATAGATTGTAGAAAAGAACAAAGACTGAGAGAGATATGCTGCTCATTTGGCATATACAATAAAACTTCAATTTTATTAATATAATAGCTAGTTTGATTATTTATTTAATACACAATCATAAAATTTATTAATATGGATGTGTGGAACTAATTTAACTGATGTAGAGCAAATAATCAACAATACCAACTAACTTAGATTGTTAGAAAGACAAAGCTCGTATTGGTTAGGTTGGCAATTCAATTCGTATTGTTTCATTTAAACCAGAGAAATATAATTCGAATAATTTAAATAAAATATATAGTGTTCCATTTAAAAGCTTTATTTACAACTCCAAATTAACTTAGTTCGCATAATTTAGCTCACATATAGCTTAGCTAAATTATTGGAAAATGTATAACAGGCCTGACTACTGTTACGGCAGAGACTTGATATACATAATATGTTTTTTTTTTTCATTTAAGGTTTTGATTTATCAACTAATTTAAGTGTGACAATCCACTATATTAATTTTAAAACTAATTTTAAATCTTAAAAATATGTTGTTTATTTACATATATTTAATTTTTGTTTTGTTTTCTTATTCTTTTATTCATATTCAAATTTTTAAATTCATTAAATTATTACAATTTTTTTTAAAAAAAAATTCTATGTACATTTTTTTATTATACTTGTTTTTTTTTTTAATTTAATCCTTTCATTACGAGCAACATACTCCATTTTCCTAATTAGAGACGTAAGTAGTGAAAGGGTTAAAAAAAACAATCTAAAAGCTATTTTATATACAGCTCGTTGTCGTTATACTTATATTAATTATTAAATTATTTTGTACAATTTATTTAAATTTATTATTTCTTAGTGACTCAATTTATTTTATTATTATTTTTATTTGTTTTTTTTTTTCCATTAAAAAATATTATTTTAAAAAAAATATGAAATATTGTGACGTGTGAATAGACTATAATGAATGATAATTGGCAATTGAAATAAATTTAATTATTTTTTTTTTTTATTTTTTTTTTAAATCCCGATGTGATTATTTTAATTTAAATTTGTACATTTTAATTTCGTTAAGGATTTGCAAGATGCCAGTTAAAAATTCTTTAAAATAAAAATTGTTTTGTCTTGGTGGTATTTCAAACTAGAGCAATTTTGTGAATAGACCTGCTCCTGAAGGTAATAATATCATATACCACCAAGGTAGCAAATAAAAATTAAAATAGTGAATTAAAAAAAAAAAAATAAGTAAAACAAAAAATTTTAACATAAAAAATTACATTTACACAATAATTATAATGTATAAGGAATCTATTGGAGAAAATTTTTTTAATGAAAGCATCCTTCCTACAAAAATTTGTATTTACTGAATTTTATTTTTTGAGTTGCACTTTAGCTAGGTTTATGTCAAAATTTGAAAGTATCAGAATTTTTTCAATCTCAAAATTCAATTTTTTTTTATAAAATTTCCGTTTCTTTAAGGTTTTTGGGAATACCTAGTAGTAGATACTGTAGTTCTTATACTGCAGTTTGTACTGCTACTTCTTTTGCTACCAGAAAAATTTACACAAATCTTTTACAATATAGAAGTTTTATATGACTATCGTGATTAGCAGTTTTACGCAAATTTTCCTACTTCCATATGTACAATGTGATCATTATTGTTTTTGTCTCCAGGTACCATGTTCACTAATTAAATTTACAATATTAAACAAAATTTGTACCTTAAGGAAAGAAAGATTCAGAACAACGGAAATGGAAATGTCCTTTTCATAACCAACATGTCAAAATTCGAAAAATGAATTTAAATTTTGATTTATTTATACATATTTTTATTTTTTTATTTTCAAAAATAACGTTAGTTCAGACAGATTAAAAAATCGTTGCTAACGTAAGTTATTTCAAAAGCTGTAATTTTATTTTGACTTATTTTTTTGATTTAATGTTCAATAGCGAGGAAAATACTATTTAAAAACATTTTGTTTTTCCTCGGAATAAGTATAAATGCCAACTAGAGAGTGTGTTACAGGTAACAGGATTTAGCATGAGATATACATACATAAATTATTTATTAATATTTTTCTATCCTTAAAAAATAGAATTAATACCATTTAAGATTTGAACGTGTACTATCTATGTTGGTGTATTCAATATGTGAGTGAGAGTAAGAAAATAGTTATTAAATTATCAAAACTAAATAGTTTTGTTTAACTTAAAACTGTTTAACAAATAATATTTTTGAATTGACAAATATGTTAACTCTGTTTTTGTTTTAAAGAGTGTAAATGAGTGCATAACTATTTTATGATTCCATTGATCATACTAATCATAGCCATTCTTGCTCCAATTAAATCCATATTCCCAAAAAGGCTCACAGAAATGTAACTAAAAAATATACAATAATATATATAATAAATATATATATATATATATAATAAATACGAAATTCAGTAGCAGCATCATACGAAATTGTAACATTTTCAAAAAAAAATTAATATAAGCAATAGTAGGATTGCCGTAAAATTTAAAATTTGATCTCTGATAAAACCATCAGTGTAGAATTCATTTTCAAATATTTTAAAAACAAAAATGTATGTAAATTGTACATATATGTACATTTTAATTACAATATTTAAAAAAAAAAATACTAACTAAAATTAATTAATTATTTTGAATTTATAAATTACACCTAATTAATTTGAAATATATTAAAAATGTTATTAAAAAAAAAAAAAAAACAAAATTACAATAAAAATAAAATAAAATCTTCTGTTTCTGTACAAAAATAAAAACGCAAAAAAAAAAAAATAAAAACAAAACGCAAGCAAATTGAACAAAAATTTAACAAAAATTGAAAAAAAAAAAATTAATATTAATTGCATATTTATTATCTGGCTTTCTTGCAGGTTATACATACTAAGTTCACAAAACAAAAAAAAAAAAAAAAAAACAAAAATTTATATTTGTTAATTATTATTATTACTGTCATTGTCAATTTTATCTCAATTTTTTTTGTTACCTTTGTGGCCAATTGTGATGCTGAATCTGATGTTGTTAATTTTGATGGAGCAGATGTAGTGAATGATGTTGATGTCGGTGATGTTGATAATAATAAATTATCATCATTATTATTACTATTTTTACGTGAATTATATAATTTTGATGTATTCTTTCCTGAAAAACCATTTTCATTTGTCTTATCAGATATTATTATATTATCACGATCACCATCCAAATTATTAATTTCATCATCATTTGATTTTTTTATATCAGAATTACGTCTTGATTTTAATTTAATTGTTGCTGTAATTTTTAATTCATCAATATCAGCAATTTGTTCATCTTTATCTTTATTTTTATCATATTGTTTTTGTTGTTGTATTTCATCATCATAATTTTTAATATTATGTGTACTACGTTTTCTTAATGATATTGTTGTTGTTGGTGTTGGTGATGGTGATTTTCGATATCTATTATTAACACTTGATGTTCCTGATGATGATGATGATGATGATGATGTTGTTGTTGATAATAAATTATTTTGATGATTTAAATAATTGCTACTACTATTATTATCATTATTGTTACTAGATTCAGTTTTACTACTGTTACCATTACTGTTGTTACTGTTATTTATATTGTTATTATTATTATTGTTATTATTATTATTCGATGTTGCTTCAGAAAGTGATCTGGAACGTGATAATTCACATTTTGGTATATAATGAGCTGGGCTATATTTTTCATATAATTCCAAACCAGATGTAGCTACTTGAAGTGCTAATGATGAATTTGATGTGGATAATGGTTTTGATTTTGAAATGTTCTGTTGGTGGTTGTTTTTATTAATGGATGATGAAGATTTTATATTATATAAATCATTATTATTTGAATCAGAATTATTTTCTGAATTATTTATATTATTATATTGATCACTTTTTGACGAATTACTAATAACCTGACCAGATGATAATGATTTTTTTAATAATAATATATTATTATTATTATTATTATTATCAATAATATTATTATTGTTATTATTATTATCTTTTAATAAATCTTTTGTATGTGCTGTTGTTGTACGTAATGTAAAATAATTTGAATTTAAACTATTACTACTATTATTACTACTATTACCACCAATAGTTGGGGGTTTACTTTTAAGTGTTCTGTTTTTAATTGCAGATGCCGATGATGATGATGATGATGATAATGATGATGATGATGATAATAATGATGGTGATAATAATGATGATGTTGTAGCTGTTGTATTTGTAGTTGTATCTTTATTTGAATTTAAATTTGAGGAAGATAATGAAGAATTAAATTTTGATAATGATGATGAAGATGATAAAGGTATTGTTGAATTTGTTTTTGTTCCTGTTGTTGTTCTTGTTGTTGTTTGATTATCTAATGTTGTTGTATCATTTTGTTCACGATTTTTATTAAATAATATACGTGATTGACGATTTAATGATAATAATGATGGTATAATATTACTATTATTATTTGTGTTATTATTATTATTATTATTACTGTATTTATTTAAATTTGATGATGCAGTATCTCTACTATCTGAACTTGAACGCGAATAACGAATTGTTTTATTTTGAAATGAATTACTTTTACTTACTCCAAAACGACTAGGTGTTCCGGATGTGATACCTGTTGATGATGCTGTATCATAATTGCCATATGAACTAAAAATAAAAAAAAAAAATAAAAAAATTTTTTTTTAATTTAATTAATTTAAATTTTATAATTTATAAATTGATCACAAATAATCTGAACATACTAATTTCAATATAGATTTAAGAAAAAAAAAAAACAAAAAAAAAATAAACAATTTTTTAAAACGTGATTTCTTTTTCAAAATTACATACACAATATAACACAAGTCCATTAACGTATATGTATTATACGTACAAATTCGTTTTTCATTCAAAGTTAAAATTTATTATTAGAACTAATTGAAAATCTATTTCTAAAAATAAAATTTAAATAAAAATAAATAAATAAAAAAAAAAAATGCACTAAAACTTGAACTATATATAAAAGAAAGAAACTGTCCAAGTTTATTTTATTTTTTTTTATTTCATTGTAATAAAAAATTGGAGGCGGAGTAATTACGTCAATGTTGTTGTCTCAAATCAATGTGTTTTATACACTGAAAATTCAATAAATCAAATTTTCTTTAATTGCATCAAAATAAACAGTTAGTTGTTGGTTGTAATTTTGCAATTCTATTAAAATAATTTTAATTATAAAAAACACTTTTTGTTCTTTCAAAAAAGATAGTTAGTTCAAAAAATAATGGATGTCAAGATTAAAAAAATAAAACAACGAAAAATGTTGTGATGACATCAATAATTGCTAATATCATAAAGATATTGGAAAAATAGGTATGGTCTAAACTCTTATGTAATATAATAATACAAAAAATTATACTGGTTGATAGTAATCTACTTGAATATCAGTACATTACATTGCTTAATAGGCAAAATATTAAAATAATTAACATTAAAAAAACTTAAATAATTACTAAAAATAAAAAGCCGATTAAAAAAATATAAAAATTAAAAAAACAATTGATTATTTAAAAATGGCATATTAAAATCAGTATACTGGTCACCACAACACAACACAACATATACAACTGTACATAATTTAAATTAATTAATTCTATATACAATAAAATAATAACTTACCTATAACGATATGAAGCACCACCAGTTAATGCTGATGATGAATTATATAAACTATTACGATATGATACTGGTGATCTTAAATAGGATGATGATGATGTTGATGATCCACTACTGCTACCACTTCCACTAATATAACCACTTGTTGAATAACCACCAGTTAATGCAGTTGTTGGTTTATTACTTAATGATGTACTTCGGTATGATGAACCGTAGCCACCACCAATCGATGATGGTATTGAAGATTTACGTTCACCAAGAATTGATGATGCTGTTGAAGTTGTTCCACCAATTGATGGCGGTAAATATGAGCTACCACTTAATGTTGAATGTCTTCGAGGCGAAAGTACAGGCATATTATAGATTTCTTCCAAAAATTTATTTTTATTTTATTTTTCGTTTTTGTTTATTTTTGTTTTGTTTTTTTTTTTTATTTTGCCTCCTTTTTTGTTTTTTTTTTTTATATTTTTTTATGTAGAAAGGATATTCATTCGATTTTAAAGGAATTTTGAAGGAATTTTACATTTATTTCTTATGAATTAAGGAATCGTATAGGATTCGTTTTTGATTTTACAAAAAAATGTATTTAAAATTTTTAAAGGATTCGTAAATTTTTACAATAAAGGTAAAAGAAAATAAAAGGAAAGGAAAAATCTTTGGTTGGTTTAAAAAAATATAAATTTGAAATATTCAAATTCGATTATTCGATTTAATCTTTTTTGGTTTGGATTAAAAATTTGCTTGTTTTTTGTGGTATAGTTTTTGTTTTGTTAATTTCGGAAAGTAATGTTGATATAAAGTAGGTAGATACTGGATTTATTACTTTTTTGTATTTTTATAGAAGTGAATATGGTAGTAGTTTTGTTTTTTATTATTCAGGTATTTTAAGGATACGTGTTAGTTACGTTGTAATATTGCGTTAACTTATTTGGTTAATATTTCGATAAAATTTTATTATTTGTTTTTTTTTTTTTATTAATTATTTATTATTAATGACTTAGTTATTTTGAAGATACATAAATTTATGTAGAATTATTAATTATCCTTTAGTAAATATTATTTCGTTGTGTGATGCTTTTTAATTTTTCAGTTGTTGTTGCATTATTATTTATAATTATTTGTTATGGTTGTGGTGGTGGACTTGTTTTTTTAATTGTTGTCTTTTTTAATTTCTTGTTTTATTTAGGATTTCAGTTACTGATGCTTTTATATGTATGTAAGTGTAAAATTAAATTTCAAATCTAAAAAGAGAATGAAAAAAAAATAATTTATTTAATTATATTTATTATTGAAATTTATAATTATTTGTATAAAAATATTTATCTAAAAACTTAATTCTATTTTAATTTATACTATAGGAAGTATTATTTCGTAAATATACTATTTTTATAACAATTAAATTAATTATTAATTATTTAAATTTAATTTATTTAATTTATTATTAATTATTTCAATTAAATAATATTAATTAATTAAAATTAAGAATACTCAGAATGTATGCCTAATCAAACAATAATTCTAATTCCTCATACACCAAATGAATAATTCTTTGACAATTTAAATTGGTAAATGTTCCTGCAAAGTTGCAACAACTCAAATAATTCGCTCATAAGAGCATTTTTAGAATAGGTTTTAATTTAGGTTTATTTCTTAGTATGTAAGTAGTGGTAAGTTTTTTATTCAACATTAATATTCAAAAAGTAATTTTGCCTTTGAATAATAAATTAAATAATAAATAAATTAATTAGCTAGCCTAAATAATAATTAAAAACATTCATAGGTGTAAATACAATAGTATAAGCTCTAACAAAATTTTAAATTGTTAAAAAAAATTACATGGCAATAAATAAATAAAAATAAAAAATAAATTGGTAAATAAACAGTACAAAACTTTAAATTATCAATAAAAAAATATATAAATTAATTTTTAAAAATACAATAATATAAATTAATTTTAACTTTAATTTCTACATACATACATACATACATATTTAATTTTTTCAGAATTGAGCTGCCATCAATATTAAAAACATTTCGAGTTGACTAAATCAAAGACACAAACCAGGAACATTTTAAATTAGTCAATTCTAATTAAATTACTAATTTGTATATGATAAAAATTTAAATGATATGATTAAATATCAACTATGCCACAATATTTATTTAGCAGCGTTAAAGTATACACACAGACCTTTTAATATATTTTTAGTATACGTAGCAGAATAATAAAAATATTCAATAAAAATAATTTACAAATATTTGAGTTCAAACAATTCCTAAATAATGTTTTTTTTTAAATTTTAGTTTTTAATTTTCATGGATAACGATGTTTTTCTTTTATTGTACATTATGAATTTGAGTATTTTTGATAGAATCTGAAACATATACTGAAAAACTAGAATTAATATATACATATCTGTATTAAGCTATGTATAAGTATATAGTTAGTTTTAGTTTTAACGTTTCTAGTCCCAACCTTTAGAGCACATTATTTTCTGTTTATTACGGATATAATTTACCGAAAATAATGCTGTAGAACGCTTTAGTGATCTTTATATTTTAAGATATATACTCTACCAAGCTTTACAAGACTACAACAAGCTACAATTTTTAGTGATTAGATGAAAGCTTGATTTTACTGAGTTTACATTTGTGAACTGGAAAAAAATTTATATATATATACACATTTTAAGTAGTTAGATAATAAGGTAAATGTACCTATTACCGTGAATTTAAGCGATGTTAGAACTTTAATGAGCTATATCAAGGATATAAATAAAACATTTACAAAAGAAAAAATTTTCTGAAACTGAATGGTTTATAAATACATTTAGGTTAAAAATATAATCAAATTTATTTCTACTAAAATTTAACAATTGTTGAGTTAGTAATATTGATGCTATCGTTTCAATTGTTGTTTTTTTTTGTCAAGAATAAAATGTTTATCCTTTATTTTTGTTTGATAAAACTGTTATACTTATTTATAATTTAAACAACTGATTTGAAATTTGAAATTTCTTCAAACTTTGCCTTAAATTTATTGAAGACATTTATGTAGGTATTTATAGTTATATATTATTCAATATACTCTTTAACTATTAAATATTTCTTTCAAATTATAAATATCAACATATATGGAAATTGTTCTAGCTAAACCGTATCAGAAACAAAAATTTGTGAAGACTTACACAGGAGCAATCCATATTGAGGCAGACACAAAATAAAATATTAAAATGGATAAGGTAGGTACCACAAAAACAACATAAGTCATTTGACCCTAGAATAGAACCCACAAGATTCCACAAGACAATGATACTCCAAGCAACACTTGGAGATGCTCAGAATTTTATCGTCTCAAATGAAAAAATGCTGCAACATCAACAACAAACCATATACAATTTGTATAATTATTTTATTTAATATGGGGAATTTGGAAAAAAATTATTTAAATGTAAAGTTGTCAAATATACATGAGTAAACGTAGAAAATAATAGTGAGTTTAGATTTAAGTATGTATTTTCAAATGTAAATAGACGTTCAAAATAATAGATTTGTTCAGTTAAAGTTTTAGAATGTTCTTAGAGTAAAAAATAACACTTTTTTGTGTTCATTAATTAGTTTCCGTTAATTGAACTTTTTTGTACAAAAGTGCTCTGATCGCTGTCGCATTAGATTGTGCAAAACAGTTCTAAATTGATCTTTTTTGTTCTGAATTTTTTTGAGAACAGTTTTGAATAATTTTTTCTTTAAATTTTGACAGTTAAATAAAGATATTTAAGAGTAAACAAAAATTAGAACAAAAAAGTTCCAAAAATAGTGCTCAGTAGATTTTGCCTGTTCCCCTGTGGTTCTAAAGTGTTTGACAGTTAATTGTCATTTTCCAAATTCCATTTTGATTTAAATCAACTGAAAAAATTTAATATGTTAATTTTGACAGATAACATATGTTTAACTGCACTACAAATAAATCTAATTAAATTGTCTGAACTTCATAATATGTAAAAGCCTATTTTTATGGTATTTTTTAACTATTTAACATTCACGTAAATTACCCAAAACTTCTTAAAAAAATTTTCGTTTAAAGAGAAATTCACTACAAACAAAATAAATAAACTGATATTATAAAACATTTGATTATTTTTGACAATGAAAATAGTAACACATTAAATCAATACATATTTAAATATATTATATAATTGAAAATTATAACCAATTCTAATTATTTATAATAAAAAAAAAATGGATTAAATAAATAAAATATGATACACTTCCAATTGAGTCAATTTAATTTTTCTTTAAATCAATAAAATAAAATAAACAACGTGTACATATTTCCTACCTACATAATTATTATTATTTTTCATTATTATCATCGTCATTATGATAATCATTATGATTAGATGTTAAATTGATATAATCAATTAACATAGGTTCAAAAATATAAAAACTAAATAGTTATGCAAGTAAATAAAAAAAAAATATATATATATATATAAATAAACGTATATAATTTATGCAAACTTGCTATGTTAATTGTTATTTCTATACTAAACAAACACACGTATTTTATATTCAATGAAGTGTGAATCAAATTTTATGATTATACAAACAGTTGATCACAAAATTATTTGCCCCCAGTGTAAATATAATTTTTACTTTTTGTTAGAAATAACTGTAACAAATATTATGATAACAAACATTATTGAACCGATCATAAATTTACCGTTTTTACAGTTACAAAAATTAATAGTTCAAAAATTGTATTATAGTTAGACAGCTGCAAAATTGTGTAAAGGAAGCTAGTCGTTGAATTATTTTCACTTTCATTTTAAAAGTAAATTTATTTATTTAAAGTTAAAATTAAGATAAAATTATTTATACAGTAACTTTCTAACTGTAAACATTTTTTACGATTTTTGCAAACTTACCTTTTTGCAAACTCCTAATAAAATCAGTTGAATTCAAAAAACTAACTGCTGCAGCACAAATGTAACACATTTAAAAAGTAATCATTATTTATATAACACGTTAATTTTTTGATTGCATAAGCAAGAATGTTTAGCTAACATTGGGCCTGTTTCCATGAGAATTCATGATTACAGTTTTAGTACTATACATTTCATATAGAATCCAAAAAATCCCCTTCACAAAGTTTGTTTGTTGATGAGAGGGTATGAAATGTATACTAAATCTGTCATTACGAATACACGTGGAAACAAGTCCATTTACAGTCAAAAATGTATGTAAAATGTAATTGTCATGACTGTTAATGTTTGAATTTATGATTAGTTTTTACGCTGAAAACACAATCACGACGAATGACGAGTGACGAATGACCAAAATTCGCCCTTAAAGACACAATCACGACAAACTATTCGCGACGAACAAATTTTTGTGTTTTGAAATTTCAAAATTTGTTTATAAAAAAAATGGAGGAAAAGTTTTAAAAAAATTAATTTAAAAAATTTTTTATTTGAATTTGAATTTTAAAAATGTTTTATTAAAACCATTTTGACCCAATTTATGTTGGTATCAATGAATGTCATTCGCATTCGTCGACGAGTAAAATAGAAATAGATCTATTTTTTGAACGCGAAATTTTGGTTATTCGTCATTCGTCACAATTTACATATAATCTCATGTATTTGAACGCGAAAAGTTCGTCATTCGTCGTGATTGTGTTTTTAACATTAATTGTTTTAAATTTCACTGGTTTTCAATTATTTTTACATGTTTCACGTTGTATTCAATTATATTGTCTGAAAATCTATAATAAATAACAAATTTCCAATACATTGTATGTGTATTTCAAAAATTAAATTTTAGCAAAAATGATATGTGGAGAATACAGTGAGAAGAAATGTTGTAATATTTATATTTGTTGGATATTTTTATATCTAATCATACAAAATAATTTATGGTATCTGTTTTAGTTGTATTATATATATAATTAACATATGCCCATACAAACAAAATTGAATTTTTTTAAATTTATTTCTATCAATTATTTCCAACACTAAATTTAAAAATCATCGTTAAAGTAATCAGAATATCATGGTAATATAACATGACAAAACATTAGCAAAACATTAGCTAAGTCATAAATACTTTTTGAAGTCATCTAATAAAAAAAATGTTTCAAAATTCAGTTCGGCTCAATAATATTTACAATAGTTACTTACATTTAATTCTCACAAGGAATATATTATTTTATATGTGTATATAATTTTGTGATTTACTGTGTTATGGACATAACATAGACATAAGTATAAATATAGATAAATAATATCTACTTAAATATTTATAAAAAAAATTCTGGGGTCATATAAGTTAAAATTAGATCTAAAAATTATAATAATTATTAAATATAATTGAATATTTCAAATAAAATGGTACAATCATAATATGTATATATATATACACTGTCATTTGCACATGTTTACAATTATGACACAAATACATATTATAGATAAAAAAAAAGAGTAAATAAAAAATATTGTAACAAAACAAACATTCAGTTAAATAAAGAAAATAGTTCACTGTTTCACACTCTAACCTTGAGTAAATTTTAACGTTATTTTCTTTACGTTACTTTCTTTCTATTCTGTTGTTTTCTTTTACACAATTTGTTTTTCTGGCTATTGAACTTTTTATTATTATTTGTTCACAAATTCAAACTTAAACACGTTCTTTTGCTAATGAACCATTTTCATCTACAATATTTTTATATCATGGATGGGTCACAGAGAATTATTTTTTTTAAATTGAAATGTTGATTAAAGTGACACACTTAATAAATTACACAATCCATATCAGTTAATTTAACGGTATTATAAAATATGTCACTTTTAACTAGATATGTCAATGTCATTTATAAAATTCATACGATTGAATAGTCAATTTTATCTAAGAGACATATTAAAATTTATTTTAAATGTATTTTAAAAATAAAAACTGTAAGATTTTGAGATCATTGAAAACAATTTACAGTTTTTTTTAGTTATATGGACATAATATTGTCATGTATACAAAATTAGAACTGTTAAATAAGTTTTTGTTTTCGATTATTAAGTTGATTATTTAACTCACGTCTAAATGTTCGAGACAATACATTTTCACACTTCTTAAGTTCCGCCGAACACGAGTTGTCAAATTGACATCGAAAGCAAGATGATTTGTTAATAAATTGATTTGTTTACATTTTTTATTTCGGCCTCTGCACAAAAGTTAAAAAATATTTAATTCGAAAATATTCCAACGAAAGTGTTTCCAAAATTCAAAAATATATCTTATAAACGTCAAAATACACTTATATATACGTCATATACATATTTATATACACTCATAAACGTCAAAATTTCAATAGAAATATTAGTTGTGTTCAGTAAACTGTTCTAGAACGTTCTAAAACATTCTAGAGTAAAAAAAAACACGTTTTTGTGTTCATTAGTTTCCGTTATTTGTTCTCTTTTGTCCGAAAGTGTTTTGTTCTGTGTTAACTAGATTGTGCGAAACTGTTCTAAATTGATCTTTTTTGTTCTGAATTTTTTTTAGAACAGTTTTGGATAACTTTTTTTGTTGTTGTTTTTTTTTTAATTTTTGACACTTAAACAAAGAAATTTGAGAGTAATCAAAAATTAGAACATAAAAGTTCAAAAAAGATCAAAAAAGGTGTTCAGTCGATTTTTCTGTTCTAAGTGGTTCTAAAGTGTTTGACAGTTTACTGTCATTTTCCAAAACTGTTCTGTCCGATTCCGTTCTAAATCTACTGAACACAACTATTAATTAATTCATTCAAAATGTCTCTACTCATGAAGGAAGTAATTTGCTTCCAAAATATGAATATTTGCAAAATTTTATTATTTTTTTAATTGAAATTAATTTTTATTAGTGAAAAGAATTTCGTCTTTTAATTGCAAAAAAAAAATTAATTATGACATGACGAATTGTTCTTTATTATTTGTTGTAAACAGTTGAGACGATTTTATGTTTTTAGCGTGCTTTCTTATTGAAAATAAGTAAATAATATACTATTTACTTCTATTGATTGATTAAATAATTTTTCAAATATCTAATGGAGACATTTAGTAGTTAGTATGACTGCTTTTATATACTAGCCAATATAATAAAAAAAAATAATTCAAATAAAAATTACCATAATATACACCTTCTGTGAAAAAAATGTCTACAAAATAATAGTTGAATATATTTAATAATATTTAGTAGATTATACTTTGTTAAATAATTATTTGTGTTTACAAAAATCTCAAATTAAATAATTAAAAAATATGTATATGTAATTAAAAAAAAATTATACAGAAAATATAATAATGACAAAAAAATGTCACCTTTTGAAATACGATCTTTAACAAACATTAAAACACCTTCTATATAGTGGATTGTACATTAAAATCACAATATAATAACATCTTAAGTAATGGTATATTAATTAAAAAAATTAAGAAGTTATTTAATTAGATACACTAAATATGTATGTATGTATGTTGAAAAATATCTTATTTTCTATTTGACATTGAATTATATTTAATTTTTTGTTTTTGCTTACAATTTTAAATTATAAAATTATTTTTTATTTAATATAAAACTGTTAAGGTCATGTTTAATCGGTTTATCTGTTGTTAATTATAATTAGAATTAATTTGCGAAAACAAATAAAAATGAAATTCAATTCATTTAATTATATAATTTGGTTAGCATCTCTCAAAATATATCCTGAACACAATATGGCCTTAAAATGACCCTTGACAAATTATCTTTTATATAAACATATATATATATATATATATATAAGTATACATATAATTAATAAAACGTGAAATTTAATTTTATAAAATGATTCAAAAACAAATTAAACTTCACGTTTTAATAAAGTCCGGATAGAATTGATTCCCAATTGGAAACTATTATTGATTTTGTTGAGATTCAAAGACAAAAAACCCAAAACCCAAACAATAACCCAAAATTAAGTCAAACCTTGAATGTTTTAATCTAAAAGAAACGGTAGAACAATAATTAATAGATAAATCGTTTTCTCAACAGATATTTGGACAAATGCATAATATTAAAATCAAATCTAAATATCACACTTTGACAATATCTAATAAAACTAGTTTAATACTTCAGATGAGGCTTTCCTTTGCAAAAAATACTTGCTAATGACCAATTAAAACTAAAATAAATATTATTTCCCGAAAGAACAAACTACAATGTCTACATTACTTAATGAATCTAAAAATATTACTAGGTCTCATATATAATTTTAATGCAGGGCTACACCTCAATAACAATGGCTTTCCATAACAATATACAAATTATTACAGAACGCAAAATTTGTGATCTGATCGACTATATCTTTACTCATCATTTTAGCTGCTCATAATGATTACATACCTACTTATTGAGTACAGTGTCACTACAAATCACCTTCTTGCTCATAATATTATTTACGATTGTAGTACAAATATTTTATTAATGGCCACAATGGGTATACATATTATTTTTACTCATCAGAGCATTATTAAGAGTTTTAGTACATACCTTATTAATTATTATATTGTCTTTACTCCTCATTCCCATATACTATCACAATACTCATTAATTGTATTGATGATTGAAGATTGTCATATATCTTATTTACGAATATATTGTTTTAACTCATCACTTTGCTCATGATTGTAATATATGTGCATAATGTAAATACCTTATTAATAAATAAAATGTCTATACACATTACACATCACCTTGCTCATCTATACATTACTACTATATTACTATACTGTTTGTGTTGCTTTCATAGAGTGAATTACTTTTTTCTACTTTAAATCAGCCCTTGAGAAACACTAAATGGCAGAAAAAACAAGATAAGAACAAAAAAATTAGTGTTCTATTTATACTATACAAACTACTTTAAACTACTGTTTTCGTGTAAAAGGAAACACTGACGAATACACTTTATAAATACGAATATCGCACATTATATAAAATCAAAAAGATTTATTTAAGCACTCATGATGAACTCATTAATGAGCTCATTATGAGTGTGTTACTAGAATATAATAATTATCACCAAATTTAAAGTGGTAAACCTTGTACAATAACTTAAGTATTAAATTAAATTTGAATAAAAAGCTTTTAAAGGTCAGCTATCAGAACCAAAGGCTTTTTTATTTGTTTGTATCCTAAAATTTATAAAAGCAAAATATTTTTTTTTACTTTTTTACATGTGCTCATAATAAATCGCTTTTTATGTTCATATTTAAAAAGTTTAATAAACATTTCCTTAATAATTTGGATAATAAAAAAGTTAAATTTATTATTCAAATTATTTTATTTTCACAATATTTTTGTTTTTAAATTTTTATTCCATTTTTTTGTTTTTGTTTTTTTTTTTTTTGTTTTTTATAATAATACAAAGTAAAGGAATTGAACTTTTTATACTTTCCCGCTCAGAAGAAATTAGCATCAGATTTATTTTTTGTTATATTTTTTTTTTCTATTTTTGCAATTAATTATTTTTTATGAACAGAGCTATGATACTTTCAGTCTTGAAACAATGGTCTTATAATTTTTTAAATCATTTAATAACAAAATAATTCTTTCAAAAAATTTAAAAAAAATTTATTACGACACCATCAGTATAGCTACCTCTTTGAAAAAGAAAAATAGACTTATGATAGAAAAAAAAAAACAACAGCGCAAATCAACGAAATCCGAAGAGGGATAAAAACTAATACGATATTTTTTGAGAATATAAATAAAAATAAATTTTATGATTCATAATTTGAGGTTAATTTTTGAAATTTAAATTTTTTTTTTAAATGAACATTTTTTATACCGGTCATTCTTATGTCATTTCAGATGTCATCATAATTGTACATTATTAATCATTCAGTTCTAATTTAAAGATTCAACACCATTTTTTACACCCACCCACTTTACAATTAAAACGAAAAACAAAATAAAGAGATCTATGTACATTTATAAATAGTGAGGTATTATCCGCTCAGACATAGAATTAATAATTTACGTAGCATATCTAATATGTAAAGTTTACAATCATTAATATTTGCAGCAAACAAACTGTAAACAAACATTAATTAATATTTGCACTCATGCATGCCATTATTTACTTATATTTCTGCAATATTCTATACTTGAATGAATAGTTGTAGGAGCGGGAGTAAGCACGATTGACAGTATATTTTTTAAATCTGTTTAAATATTATGATGTGATGACGAAACTGACAACATTGACAAATCAAAATGGCGGTTGTCAAAGCAGAACGCTTTATTGGATATGAAAGTAAACAAGGGGAAAACAAAACATAAAACAAATATTCGTCATCACAACCCTAATATTTAAACAGATCTTAAAAACAATATACTGCCAACCCTACTTAATATGCTGCCCTACCCAACTTACTTCCGTTCATCACTACATTCATACAAGTAAACAATATAGGAGCCTCTACACATAACTGTTAACACATAAAATTTTGATGTACATAGTCGTAGTTTGTATGCCTTGAAATCACAGTAATTTCACAAATAATATCAATTCGGAAATCCGTCAAAAATATTAGTTTGTCAAAACATCTCAGATCAAAGCTTATATACCGGGTGTTCCAGGGCATACACATCAGCTTTTTAAGAGAGGAAGAAGTCGTTTTTTTAATATTAAATTTTTTTTTTTAAACTAAATCGAGGGTGCCCTATTGATTGGTCATATTTTCAACTTCCGGGAAGGACCGGAAAAGGGTTTTTTAAAGTAAAAATTCGCCGAAATTGGCCGAAATCGAGATTTTCAAATGGGCAGATGTACTTTTTTATGACTAAATACGAATACGAGCAGATACGAAACAATTTCGAATCTACAACTGGAAAAAAAGTCACACATAAATGGCAAATGTGAAGAATGTTAAACAGTTATCTACATGATCTGTAGGTCATTGAAGTAAGAAGAATGAATTGATTAGTTACGAGTCTCATGCTGATATAATAAGTTAAATATTCATTTTTATTATTATTGGTAATTTAATACCATATTTCGATTAAATATGATTTAAAGCTGTTTAATCACTTGCATTATCTAAAATAAATAATTTGTATAATAATATCGCGAAAGTAGATTTAAAATGGCAAAAACATATCCAGAAAAGATTGAAGTAGATGTGCAATTTGTAGTAAAAAAGACAATGTTAAAAGCCTGATGGAAAAATTAAATTCAATTTGACCAATTCATTCATTCTCATTCGACCTGGTCCAGTACCCTTTGTCATTGGGATAAAATAAATGACAAAAAATAATTGAGAGTATAATCTGGTAACAACTTAAATAAAATGGAGCTATTCTATTTAAGAAGGCTTAGTCCCTGACAATAGTAGTAGTTTTCCACATTTAATGAGTTGATAAGCCAGTAATTTGTATAGTAATAAATACTCGAAATATTGTAGATTGTAGTGTAAAATTGCATTACCGTACTTAATTAAGCACGAAAAGGTGATTTTACCTAAGTTATTGTCAAAATCATAAAAAATAAAATAAAAAAAAAACAATACCGATCTATCTGTACATAATAATATACATAAAACAATTAGGTGTTTTGAACAATTTCAACAACTTAAAAAAATATTGGATCATAGATTTTATTGCAGTAATGCTAAAACTTTAAAGCCAATTGATAAATAGAACGAATAAAGATAACAGTGGCAGCAGCTGATTGCAACTGTCTAAAATTCAAATTAATTAAAAGCTATTTAAATCAGTCAATATTTTACAAAATTGGTTTTAGGTAATAGATTTGTGTCCAAATCGATATTCCAGAATCTCATAATTTTTCTTTCAATAAACACAAACAAAATAAGAATCTAAAGAAAGTTTTCGCATTGACACCACCACGATTCGAGCACTGGTATGTACCCATTTGATCGTGGATAATCTGAATATCAGAAAAAAATATAACCGATTATTCCTTATTTATAAAAATTAATAAAAAAATATACATATATATTATTTTATCTTCCATCAATGATTCACAAAAATCTTTTCACATTTACTCTTTTCTATTAATACCACATATTTTTTTTAAATTTTTCCCTCCAATTCAAAGAACAAAATTCTATTGGGAATATAGAATTTCCAATTCCGTCTTAGTTAATAAAATAAAAATTGTCTTCAAATTAATTATCAAATTACTGTTTTCAAATAAATCTAACAAGTCTAATATCAATTAAAATATATAAATTCGATTGGAATTCTTAAAAACAAATTTTGCAAAGCTTTCATTATCACGATTCTCAACCTGATGAATTTTTATTCTTAAAAATATTATATTACATTCCTCTCTTCCAGAATATTCTCTTCTTTTTCTATTAATTATATTAATTATTTTTTAATCCATTTTTTCTTTTTTATTTTGTACCATAATAAATCATGAATATTGGCAAACCGAAAACATATCTAATAATCCTCATTTCTAAAGCAAAAAAATTGACTTTTTCGAATATAAAAAAAAAACAAAAAAAAACAAATAATTCACGTTTTTGTTTTTATTTGTTTTGATCATGCAAAAAACCTAAAGACAATCCTAAAAAAAAATTCCACCCACCCACATGTCAGCAGCAAACATGAAAGAACCAAAAGCAAAACAATAATTAAAAAAAAAAAAAAAAAAAAAAAATAACCTAAAATTGAAAGTCAAAAAAGCTTTTCTTTTTTATTTATTTATTTCTTATTACGTCATTGTTGTGTTGTGTGTTTTATAATCGTAAATGAAATCTTTCGTATAAATTCTTGTTACCATAAGACAAGTTCATTACAATCTAAGGCGAAATTAAGTCAAGTTGTAACTTGAAAATAATTTTTTTTTTTTTTTTTAATTGTTTGACAGTCAGTCTGTCTGTTCGTCTTCAATTCATTTTTAAATTTATATTTAGTAATTCTGAACTGATTTTGAAACAATTTAGAAATGGGATTTTTTCTATTAAAAACAACTGTTTCTAATAGTTTTTTGTTTGTACTTACAACAAATCCCAACATGTTCCTAATTAACTAAAACAATCTTGTTATCGAAATTCGTTACTGTAATGATTTTTTAAGAATAATTTTCAAATTTTCTAACGAATTATTTCCAAGTATAGATTATTAATTGCTTTGAGGTTCCAAGCAGCTGGTTGCAAATAAGTTAATATATTATTTAACAGATTCCAAATAGGTTGATTGCTTTTCTAGATAACACCTCGGATCACTTTTCCTATCCAACTTTCCTACTCTCATCTTTAAGTATCTATATATTCTATCACACGCTTGGTGACACAGTAGGTCACCTTTCAACCTGCCTTTCAACCGGAAAGTCCCAGTTTCGATTCCCGGCGAAGGAAAATAAATAATAAATAGTTGAGAGTTTTGGTATACTAATAATTTAGTGGAACTATGCTATTATGAAGGCGAAGTACTCTACAGTAGATATAACTAGCTTTTCACATTTACACTAGTAGATATGCCACAAACAAAAATCTACAGAAAAGCTATTGTATGTGATTGTGTATTCCAAATCTCTGTGTAAAAGCAGTTAGGGTGTTCATCCCACAGACTTGGAATTATATAAAAAATAAAAAAAAAATTTAGCAATCTATCCGAATGATTGGATAACTAACCCTAATGTAGCAAGATGTTAGTGAAATAAATGAATGATATACCAAGTCAGAGTTTGAACATTTCTCATTTTATTTCAGAATGCACCAAATGCTTAAATTTAAATGTAGTAATTTAGAATTAAAGTAAATTAGCATTTTTTTTATTAGGACGTGATAGCATACGTCCATATGGATGTAAAGATGAGGATGTAACGGTGTTGAAATGTTCATTTCATATATCAATAAAAATACCAGGCTAAACAATAAATAAACAAGGCATCAAAAAGCCAAAAGTCAAATAAGAATAATTTTCAAATGTATAGGATTTCAATTTATCTGAAGTTTAAATTTTCAATTAAATTAAAAAAACTGGAATATTTACCATTAACACACCAAAAACAAAATTGTACATATACATATCTAAAATAAATGGAGTATTATAAAGAATAGTCAGCTTTACAGATTTATTCTCCATTCTCTCAGATAAGGTAATTAAAACCATTATAAATCTATAATGTGTAAGTGATCTAAATTTCAAAAAAAGCTCTCTTAATCTCCACACAAACAAAAATTCAAACGCAAAATTTGAAAATCAAAATATTTTTAAATTGAATGATAAACATTTAATTTGATAGCTTTTTGATTTAAAAAACAAATAAACTAAATTTGAAATTTACATTTTAAGCCATTTCAACATGGAAACTGAGAGACAGAAAATATCATCCCATCCCATATATGCCCATGTTTATACGAGTTATGTTCCTTACCTTCATGTTCATACGTAAAATAAAACTGATATATTTCTGCCATTGTTACTGTCAGATTATTAAAATATCAAAATGGCCGAAAATGAAATTATTGGTAAAGAAATATTTTTTTATTATTATTCTAATGTCAATCCAATACAATATTATTTTATATTTTATATATTTTTTTATTTTATCAATATTCGATCCGAAAATTACGTTGTCACAAACAATTTCCTTAATGTTATTGGTAGCGTTCAGTGAAATTAACCTTTGGATCTGAAATCCACAGATCCATGGATCTGTTTACTGAACGGTGCGGTAAATGTACCGGTTAATGTATCGCGGTTAATGAAAATGGACCTCTAGATACTAAAATTCTAGATACATTTCATGAATCTGACTTTTTATATGTAAAAACAACAACAACAATTTTTATGTTGAGTGTTGTGACATCTACCGTAAGAAAAATTAAATGTTTATATTTTTTATGAAAGTTTTTAAATTTAAATTGCCATTATTTTTTGAATTAGTGTGAAATTTAAATTCTTAAGGAAGATTTATGTACATAAAACTTAAATTAAGAGTTATAAAAAATAAATTATATGTATGATAATAAATATTATTCCATTCAAATTAAATTTATTTTTAGAAGTACTCATTATATTTCCCGGTGATGGCGCTAGTATTGCGGTAAATTTTTGTGGTGAAATGCGTTCAGTGGCCAGATATATGGTACATGGATCCAAAATGGATTCCAGATCTACCGGTTAATGCTACTGAACGAACCCATTGAGACTCTTCAAAGTGATTTTCACGCTCCAAGCGGATTTTTACAAAAGCTGAATTTCAGAATAAAAATCTGACAGTTAGAAATTCCCATTAATTTTGAATGGCAAATGAATAAAATATCATAATTTATAATATTTAATATATAATACTTATTCTCTAATTTCAGTAAGTTTATAGATGAATTCTAAAAATACAAAGTAAGTACAAAAATAAGTGAAAATTTAGAAATAAGTTATCTAGTTTAATGTAAACTCATAAGTGTCAGTTTACAGAGCGCTAGGTGTCATTTTACAGATTCTCAATAAAAAATAGTAAAAATATTTTGACACTGACATCATTAGTCATGTTCTGTTAATTGCCTTGGAATGGATTCGGATTGAAATATCATTTTCACTCGGTGAATTTCATCATGGATTCTGTATTTCATGTGATTTCAAATATTTTCAAATTTAATTTCAAAAACATTTGATATTATAATTAAGGCAATATAAATAAATAAAATAAAATAAAAATAAGTACATTAGATGTTGTGAGATTTCACAAATTAAATTTGAATTTCATTCCGGATCCATTCCGAGTGAATTGCAGAACATGACTGATATAACCCGAACAAAAAATTCAAACGCTAAAAATCCAGACAACAGTAATTTTAAATTTTGGTAGATTTGCTTACCTCTTACCAAAATTACCTATCACAGACAATTCATCCTATTCCATCCAATTCAGACCTATCAATGTACAATTTTCCTTCAATTTAAAACTCTTTAAAGACAATTTGATAAACAATAACAAAATTTTCCTACAACTTGTATCTTTCACCATTATTGTTTACACAAATTTTTTTATTCTTATTTTTTTTTTTTTTTTTTTTGAGTACTTAAATGGTAAATAATTTAATCAATGTTGACAAATTGTTGTAATATGATACAGACATACTTACATACAAATATTTTTTTTTTTTTTATTAATATTATTCTAAGTTATTCTAATAAAAATATATTTTTTAGTCTATTTAATAATTATTTACCATTCCATTTTACTTATAGTTTCGTCACTCTTTAAGAATTGTAATTAAATTCAATTTTAAATAAAACTACAAAATGTAACATTGTCACAAATTTTACATTATAATTATTATTATTAGTTTATTGTATACTAAAAAGTAAAAGAAATTATTTAAAGTAGTAATACACATTATATGTGTATATGTATGTATCTATAAAATAATAATTATATTTATGTAACAATGTACTATTGATGTTGAATTTACTGACATGCTATGTCTCAATAAAAAATAGAGGTAAATGTAAAGTTAACAAAATAAATTTGTATAGTAATACATTTTCATTCATCTACAACATTATATGTACATAGTTTTTCAAAGAACTGTACCATAGTCCTACATGTAAATGTAGAAGCTCTTCGTACATAGCAATATTTAACAAATCAAATTGAAATTAAGATACACATAAACTGAAAAAAATGTCAACTTCAAATAATGTTTTTCTATCAAACTTTCACATCTTGTAATTAAATCTTTATACCCACATCAATATTGTTAACCTTGAACAAAATGAACTCTGATACCATTTAGATATATTCAACCATGAACTGAACTTTAAACAAAAATTTTTCAAAAAATAATAAAACTTTTTTACTAATATTTAACTTGATTTATAAAAGCTTTAATAAAATGGCAAAATATTATGAAAATGGATTAAAAAATCTATTGAAAAATTAAAATATTTAAGTCATATCCCATACATACATTTTACATTTCACATAACTAGATGTATTTAGTTCATTTCCTCTATATAGTTATACTTTGATTTCCTGTATACATAGGGAAAAATCGGTCCTAACATAATAGTTAGAGAAATGTTCTACTTTTCATAAAGAAAAGTACATTTTTCTTGAAGAAGATTGATTTTGAAAAGAACAATGGTTTCAAGAACACTGCAAATTCCCGAATACCAACAAACTGAATCTATTAAGTTCAGATAACAAAGACAGAACATAAAGTGGTGAATGTTTTTTTTTGAACTATATTGGAATATCAAGTCAATTAAACCAGTAATAAATCAGCTAAAACAGTCAAAAGCCAACTAAAAAAACGATTAAAACAGAAGTCGATTAGATCAAATAGAAATTAACTTGATCGATTGAAATGGGTTCGGATACTATTCAAGATATTTAATTGACATTTAATTGAAATTTTTTATTTTTTTTTATTTTCTCATATAACAAAAAATAAAAAAACGGTTGGGAATACAATTTGATAATAACTTAAATAAAATGTTATTCTATTATTTAATAATTAGAATCTAGTACCTGTTAATAGTTATATTGTTCCATATTTAGTTAGTGAATGTATCAGATATAAAATCAATTCTGATAATAAAATACTATTAAAATCATTACTCTCCAATCCACTTTATGTAATAAATGGCATTACCGTACAATAAGTAAACGAAAATACAAATTAACTTTAATTACTATTAATAACTGAATTGCTTCGATATGGCAAGTCTTACTTTAAATTATATCTCAATTAATATGTTAAAAGCAAGTAAATATTGTTGACAATGTAACAATTTCACCGCACCAAAAGCCTTCTTTATTAGTTTAATAACCATGTTTAGTTTATACGAGACAGAAATCTACCTTCATGTCAATACGTAAAAAAATACTGGTATATTTCTGACATTGTTACTGTCAAATTAGTGAAATATCAAGATGGCAAAAATGAAATTATTGACAAATAAATTAATAAATAAATTTTTATTATTATTTTAATGTCAATCCAATAATATTATTTGTATAATTTATATTTTTTATTTTTAATTATAAAATTTTTATTAATTTTTGATCCGAAAATGACATTGTCAACAACAATAATTTGTACTTGGTGTAATAAAAATATACTGACACTGCCAAATATTACAAGAAAAAAAATCCAAACGTCAAAAATTTACCAGAAATAACACCTTACCCACAAATTTTGGTAGATTTCTACCACTTTACAACCCATATGAACATACATAATAATACTATTCAATACCACTATGACAGAACTAAACAATTGTTTGACAGATTTTGATAGAAAATTACTAAATGTTACATGCATATGATCACTCTTAAAAATTATGTAAAAGCTCAGGAACAAAAACAATTTTAGTAACTAAGTAACTGACAAGTCTTCAATTTGATAGTACACATTTCAGCCTAAATTTAAAACAAAAAAAATACGAGTATTTAAATGTAGAACAATTATTTTATTGAAATTGAAAAACTTTCGAAAATTTATATTCAAAAATATTGCATTGGTCAAAAAAATACAATTTTACAAATAAACATACATTCATATAAACATTAAGTATATACGTATGTAAATTTATACAAAAATATTTGCATAAAATAAATAAAAAAAAAAAATGAGTCGGTCTCATTATTATATTATTTCAAATTATTTTTTATACCTCTTTGTTTTTACTTTTGTTTTCTATTTATAAAAAATAAAAATGATTTCGAAATTTAATGAATGAGTACGCAAAAAAAAAAAAAAAATTCTTTTCTTGTTTTTAATTGCGAAAAAGTTTTTTTTTTCTTTTTTGTCTTATTCAAAATTTATTATTTACCGCATTAAATGACATTTAACTTTCTTTCAACGATTGTACATACATTTTGTATTTATGTATATATGTACAGGGTAATTCCCATATGCCATTGTCATATGCCATTCATCATTCCCATTCCCATATGCCATTGTCTAGACCTTTTTCATATTACAATTATTGACATTGATTTATATTTATAAATTTAGTATGGGGCTGGAGCATACCCAAAATGTTTTTATCAAGTGTATACATATATATATAATACATTTCTACCTCAAAACACTATTATACGCCATTGAGCATTATTGTAAGAAGCGAACCACAATTTCAATATTTGTTGTGTTGATAGAGCATCACATCACATTTGGTATCTTACAAGCTTCTGGACACGATCATAAAATTGGCTGATGCTAAGGATTCCGATTATTCTACACCGGAAGATCCTCATACATTTATATTAAGTGCGATCTGTCCAAAAAAAGGATTGGGTTTAGTATTTTGATTTATTATAATTTTTTTCTTTTTTATTATTTTTTTTATTTATTATAATTTTTTTCAATTAGATGAAATAAACGTCAGTTTACTGAAAACATTACTTATAACCTTATACAAAATGTTACAGAAATATTACAAAATAGAAAAGTTTATATTTTTGAATTATTTCTATGTAGTAAAATACATATGTTTTGCATTGACACAAACATATTTCGATGTTATAACAAGTTTGACGTTTATCTCATTTTAATTCTATCATATTTCTATGGTCGTGTCCAGAGGCTTTAAGAAGCGAAACGAATGATATATTTTATAAAATTGGCAGAATTGTACGTTGAAAGTGTACCCTTCAAATTTATATTTAAGCTGTCAAAAATTTTAATTTTGGCATTTGGATTATTATTCTGCCATACGATTTTTATTGCATATCAGCCGGCTGATATTTATTTTATGATATGTTCAGGTGAGAAAAATAAATTTTAACTTCAAAAAACAAAAAAACGGTTATCTTATAACTTTTATATAATTAAAAATACAAAATAATTTTTAATAATTGATATTAAATAAAAATATAAAAAAAAAATAACATGCAGTCGTACGGATGAATTCGATTCGATATAAAATTATTCGAATTTTTTTTTTAATTGAATTCGCTGGTTAAAAATTTACGGACGAGTTATCGATTTCGATCGATCAAATTCACCGGTACGGCTGATTAATTTAATTAAATTTTATATTAATTTTAAATTTATTCTTTTTCATTTCACAATTTTTCACACAATTTTCCTTAATGATAAATTTATAATTATTTTTACAACTAAAATATAAAATCGCTTCTCACAATACCATCAAAATGGAAATGTTGCGAAAAATATCGATAGATTCATTAAACTATTTCACTTTGCAGAATACAAACAACTATTTTTTTCTCTATGGATATTAAAATTTGCTTCTCCAGAATAAGACCTATTGTTTAGGTCTATTACATTAGTAGGGAAAATTCAAATAGTGTCTAAAATATTGGGATATAAATTAAATTTTCGATTTTTTGAAATTTTTCGATTTGAGATTTTTCGAATTTTTATCAATTGTACCATAACTTTTTTCCAAGAAGAGATAGAAATAAAAATTAGGAGCAGTTTTTTATTTTATTTATTTTTTTATTTCAATCAGTTTCAGCGAGCAATCTGATTCATTTAACTCTATACATCACAGACACAGCTCGTGGATATGTTATGTGAATATGTTCAGGTATACGTTAGATTGAATTAACTATTCCAGTTGCTTCTGATAAAAACTAATTACCACTTAATTGTAACTTTTTGATACTAAAACTCACAACTCGACTGGCTCCAAAAAAAAAAAAATAGACCATGACATATAATAGTGTACTGTGTACTGATATGGAAATCACCCTGTATATAATATATATTACATACATGGTTGGTACATTCCAATTCCGTACACAATTTATTATATGAATTATAGTGTGTATACATCAGCTATTAGTAATTAATTACATGAAGGTACATAATTATATGTACACATAACACATACATATATTCATTTAAATATACATACCTAATAATTAAAAATTATACGTTTTTTTATTCTGATTTTAATTGAAATCCCAAAAATTAAACAAATTTCACAAATTTTTACCAAAAATTAGGAAATTTGAAACTTGAGAAAATTTAATACTTATTCAAATTAAATAAACAAATATACTTGTATATATATACACAAATTCTACATAATTATATTTAAAGAATATACTTAGATGAAACTATTTTTGAGGACAAACAATAATATTTGAATACATCGATAAGAACGCAAAGTCGTATTATTAAAGTTCACTGGATTTCTAGAAATGTCACAAATATTGTAAAATAAAAATTTCTGAAAGTATTTATTAGTCCGTTTTAATGAGGAAGGTTTTCGGAATCTACTCCAGCAGAATCAAATAATACTATTCATGGACAAATGTTCAAATTAATTAAATAAATTGATAAACTAAATATCAATGGGTTTTTCACATGTAACTATATATATATATATAACAAAAAAAAATTTAATATTTTTTTAATTCTGTAACTAGTTATTTACGGTAAATTATAAAGGTAGATCTGTATTTTAATTATTCTGTATAATTACTTTGCAAAAGTAAAAATTTTCAATATTAAGAATGTAAATAATGTAAAACGAATACATCGGATGCAAAATGCAAAACAATGTACATCGATACAACCATCGGTACAAATTATCAGAGTGGATGAAAAAGACATAAGTAACTATGTGTTAAACATTTAACGGCCAGTCTCAAGGAGGCGAGTATCAAATAGATAGAACAATAGTAATGTAAATGTAAAAGTTAATATCCAATATAGTTGAGATATGTAAATGTTGATATATATATACAATTTTTCCATCATTGAAGTCATATTATGATTATCAAAGTCAATAAAAAATCAATATACAACAAAGTACATACAATAAATAATAATATACATATTAATGTACAACAAAAAAAACACAAAAAATTTTTTTTGTCACAAATTTTGTGACATCTGATGACACCAGCTACGAAAAATTTCAAAACATCATCATGTGCATTGTATAATTTATATAATAATTATGTATTCTATGTTATACATCAAGATCAATCATCATTATATACAATTCTAAAATGTCAAATAATATAAACACTAATATGCATGTTCGATGCGAGTAGAAAAGTGGTATAGAAATCTAGCAAAATTTGTCGGTGATCAGTGATAGATTTTTGACATTTGAATTTTTTTCTGCAAATATATGTCAGTGTCAAAATATTTTTATTATTTTTTATACACCACAAGTTCAAAGAAATTGTTGTGGACAACGTAATTTCGGACCGCATGTTAATAAAATAAAAAATATATAAATATTATACAAATAATATTGTTGGAATGACATTAGAATAACAATAAAACAACATTTATTCACCAATTATTTCATATTCCGCCATTTTTCAATAATGTGACAGCAACAATAGCAAAAATTTACCAGTTTTTTGTTTTACGTATGACCTTAAAGGTAGATTTCAGCTTCGTATAAACATGGGCAGTCAAAATCTATTTATTTATTGACCACCACAAGAATAATCAAATTCAGAATATTCTGACTATGTATCATATCTGTCCTACCCGGACATATGGAATTGAAACTTGCTTAACATCCAACAACCTCAACCAAAATTTATAGGTGTTTACAAATATATATCGAAATTTCTGGAATAAGGAAATAAGGCCTCTGGATATTACTTGTTAAAAAATGTATACAGTAGTAAATCCGAAAAAGAAAGTGAATATGAATGAACCATATAAAAACAACAACGTAGCTATGTATAATCACCCTAGAGTAGATTCCTCAATGAAGAAAAAGACATGACAAAATTTATAATGCGATTTTATTTGTATTTTATTTTTAAAAAAAATTCGACGTCAATCACCTAAATTTGTTGTTGATTATTTTTTAAGTATTTTTATAATTTTATTTTGTTTTCGTTTTTATAAAAAAATAAAAACATTAAAAGCGTCAAAAATATTTTGTTTTCAAAAAGTCAATAACAATAAAAAAAAAAACAGCGTTTATTATCAAAAATCATTTGATATGATCGTCATTTCACTTGTGATGTTGATATGACGTCATACCCATATAGTATAAAAAAAAATTGACTTTATTCTATAAATTTATAATTATTAATTCTATTATTACGTACCGGTGCATATTTGTTTTTTTTTTTTTATTATTTTGCATACTTTTAATTTACGATTTTGGTTTATTTCAAAAAAGAACTCATATATAATGAAACCATCGCATGGTAACATCGCTCGCACATTAACTAATGTTTAGTTGTTAGTTAACATGTTAATTAGTTTAGTTAGATTAGTTTTAGTTTAGTTTTAGATTACCAAAAACACATTTTAAAAAATGTAAAAAATAGAAAGATCAAAAATTGTTCATAGATAGAGAAATAGCATTTCAAATTTGTAATATGAACTTGGTCATAAGATAAAATTTGATTTTCTTTAAGCTTTATAGTATTGTGAAGCATCAAACTACAAATAACTTGTTTTCATAAATTCAATGTTTTCGTCAATTTGCATATTCTGAATTTTTGAACACAGTTGTTAGATTTTATGAATGCTCTTCACAAATGCAGACTCAAGGTCTACTGGGCGTCAACTTGGCAGAATAAATTTTTATTATGCATACAATTTTTTGAAGTAGTTTTCTTTGTTGTTTTGAGTATTTCAGTTTTTGTTTTCTTATTTAAAAAAATAAGTTATTTTCAAAATGTCAGTATTAATGAACAGAAACTTTGCAGAATTGAGTAAAGGTAAAATATAGGTAGAATTTGTATTCATTATTGAAAAGTACGCCAACTGGTGGCAAACTTGTTGTCAATTTGCAGCATTTATGAAAACACCCATAATTATCAAAATCATTGTCTTTGATATACTAAACTAAATTAAATAATAAAAACACAAATTCTAACGATTTTAAGGGTTGTGTCCCTAATGAAATGACGAATTCTAATTGTGACAGATTTCCATACATAAATTAGAAATTTAATTAGAATTATTGACTAATTTGATTTTTCCCTGGTTTGCGTCTTGGAATTAGCTCATTCGAAATGTTTGTAATTGATGACAGCTCAATTCTGATTGAAAAACATATAAAACAAAAATTTATATGTCAAAAAATTGTCAAGAAATAATTTCCAAAAAATTATCCCTTTTGTGTCTTGGGAATTAGAATCAGAATTAATTAGTCTTTCATTAGGGACAAACACCCTAAATCACAATAAATTTGCGAGAAAACAAAACCATTTTTTTCACTATGAAAGAAAAAGTTTGATCGTTTTCAGACCCACCTTTGCGATTGTGAGACGTGATGAAATACTTTTGTACTGCGTATTAAATGTTATATCGATTTAAAATCTAAGCTCTTAAAGAGCAAATTTAATTGTGTAAAAAAAAAATAAATAAGTACACCAGTTACGTACTAAATTTGAGTAATATGAAAACAATCGAAATGAACTTTAAATTTTGTACATGGGGTTTGAAAGGGTTAGGTAGGTAGGTAGGTAGTAGTGGCTGCCGACAGTACATCAACACACTTAGACCGGTGAGGTCCATTGTGATACCACGGGAACTTTCCTCGCGTAGTACCCTACTCGTTGAACCAATTTGAGCCTTTAACGAAGTTTTCAAGATCACCCAGCGAGTCCAGAAAAAAGCCTCCTAAATGGGTTTTCCTTTTATGGTAGAGACCAGGGCAGAAACAGAGTAGATGTTGGACAGTTTCATCCTCCTCCACCTCTCTACAAGTTCTGCAGAAGTCGTTTGAGCGGAGTCCCAGTCTTCTGGCATGTTTACCAATCAGACAATGACCCGTAATGAGCACTATCATAGTGCTAATGTCACACCTTTTCATGGTTAGTAGGTTAAGGGATCGCTTCAGGTTCAACATAGGCCAGACAGAACTACAGATTTGCGATGTTGCAGTCTGGTCTAACTGACCATCTGAAGTTTGAAGCTTGTATTGCATTATTCAAAGCAATAAATTACAGGTGGCAAGAGGTGCACCCAGATTGCTCCTTTCCGGAAGGAGTTCTAATATAGTACCCTCTCTAGCAAGTAGATTTGCCATGCAGTTACTCGGAATATCACTTTGTCCTGGCACCCATCGTAATAATATGTTGAACCTATCCGCTAGTTCGTCCAAAGAACTGCGACAGGCCAACACGGTTTTTGAGTTGATGGCTACCGACTCCAGTGCTTTAATTGCGGCCTGACTGTCTGTGAGTATACAGATATTTCTAACAGATAATACGCTGGATCTCAGCCAGTCTGAGGCTTCTTTTATTGCCATCACCTCCGCCTGAAACACACTACAATGTCTTGGTAGGCTGAAAGATAGACTAATATTCAGGTTTTCCGAGTAGACTACACCCCCACTCTGTCATTCAATTTTGAACCATCAGTGTAGAGGTGTACGTGTTCCTTGTTTAGAACCGTGCTACTCTTCCAACTTTCCCTAGACGGAATATCGGTTTGATATGATCTCTCAAAGAAGTACCCTGTAAGAGTCAGATCTAGGTTCTCTGGAATAAATTTCTTGTATTCCATAATAGAAGAGTGGCCAATTAATTGTGGTTTCCACTGGGAATTGGCTTTTAGCCTGATTGCAGTTCTGGATGCCATTTCTTTGCCATGAATATCTAATGCTAAGAGATAAAATAGCGTATCCAGTGCCGCGGAAGGAGTTGTTCTAAGTGCTCCGCTTATGCAGATGGAGGCTGATCTTTGAACTTTTACAAGGAGGTTGAGGTTTGTACCAGTGTTGAGTGCCGTCCACCACACCACGACACCATACATTAGTACAGGGCTAACAACTGCTGTATATAGCCAGTGGACAATGTGTGGATTCATTCCCCATTTTTTTTCCAATAGCTCGTTTGCAAGAGTACAGTGCTGTTGTAGCTTTCTTTACTCTTTCAATTATATTCGGTTTCCAACTTAGTTTCTTGTCTAAGATAAGACCCAAGTACTTAGCTCTATCTTTAAGAATTAGTTGGGTTAACTGAAAGTTGTAGTTGAAAGGGTTAACTACTTAACAAAAATTTATAAAATATATAAAACCAGTGTGAAATAATTTGGGAAAATGCATGTATTGCCATTCGCAATATTAACTTGGATAAAAAAAAATATTACTCTTTATTACCCACAACATCAAAACAATCAACAAAATAGATGTTTATATTAAACCTGCTTCCTAAACCTAGGAACCACTAAACAAATTTTAATGTTGAACAGGTTGTTTCTTTTAACTACAGGCATTTTTCTTTATTCGTTCAGAGCTCGACAAATCCAGAACGAAATGTTAAGCCTAATACTCGCTCTGAACATTTTCTTCTATATACTCTGTGTTTCTTTATTTAATCGGAGCATACTCCGAGAGTGTTTAAACCACACGTTTTATGCTCTATTGAAAACAATGGAGCGTATACAGAGCATTAAATGTAGTTTCCATGTTTTGTGGTTCAATAATTTGTTGTCATTTATTCAGTGGTTTCAATAGACTTCTTCAGTCGAGTACAAAACACTGAAAAAATCTGCAAATAGTTAATGACAAATGCATATCTGTATGGTAAAGCACTTTTAGTAAAATTCAAAATAAAATATTCGACTATTTTCAAGAACTAAACAAATTTTACCCTAAACAAGTTTTTCAAAAAAAAACAGATATAGATTAAAGTTGATATAAGTTCAGAATAGTTGTACAATAAAAATTAAAATGTTTTTTTGTCAACCCAAATTTTTTTTTAAGCTAAATATCAAAAAACAAAATTAAAAATATATTTAATAAAAATACATAAACTCTAACGAAAATTAAACTTAAAATATGTAATTAAAACGAAATAAATAAAATTAAATACAATATTTTTTTTAACTTAATTTTGAATGAGGCTAAAAAATTAAACTCTTAAATCCAGAAAATTAATCCACCAACAAACCAACAAAAAAGAAATTCAAAATACTTATAAATAAACACCCAAATAATTAACAAGTCATTGTCATCAATTAATTTTTCATTACCTTCTCTATATCAACTTTAATTAATTCAATTAAAAGTTTTAATTTAATTTTAAATAAAAATTATATACCTTTTATGTATATATACAAAAAAAAAAAAAAAACCTAATGTCATGATAGTGTAATTAAAAAGTGATTAATTAAAAATAATTTCAAAAATTGTTTTATCCTTCCATATACGTATGTGTACGAGTATTTGAATTACTTTTTGAACTGAACTCAGGTTATACATACATAGTTTTTCAAAAGTTAGATTATTATAATTGATTTTAAAAGAGCAATTCTCAATAGATATATTTTCCCTAATATTTTTTTTTTTTGTTACTGAAAAGTAAAAAACCCATTCGAAAATTAAAAAAATTAATTTCTTAAATTCTGTTAACAACGTTACGTTATCCTTTAACCCTTTATAGTAAAAAAAAAAAAAATAAATTAATAAGTAATAAAATCAAATTCCGCAAAATGAAAATATTTTATAACAATAAAATTTTATAAGAACTCAAAATACCAATATAAATGTAACGATAATATTCAATCCATTTTTATTTACCAAACCCTTTATAGCTATACATAAACTGAATACAATATGTAATACATAATTAGGGTATTCACGATTAAGTGTAGAAATGTAGTAGGTGTAGATATATAATGATTTGTACAATGGTTTCGTGAACGCACCCTTCTACTTTTGATGTTGTACTCGATGTAGTGACAGCAGTTTGTTTACACATTAATTAAAGTACCTATTATGTATTTCGATCGATTTTAATCGAATTGTTCATCGTTATCGTTAGAGTTATTCGATTGTTTGATCATTAGTGACATTATGTATTTCGATCAAAATTTGATCGAAAGTGTTTAAAAATGCTGCCATAGTAAATTCTAATCTACGATAAAAATGACAAACTTATGTTTGATTGCCGCAACATTCAATTCAAAATGGCGTCATAAAGGCCACTTGAAAATGTAAACGAAGAAATTTCTTATATGAGATTTTTCAGTTCATTAAGAATTATGAAGTGATTAGAAGTTTTTTTTTTAAATTTATTTATTGTCAATTAATATATAATAATATAATAAAACAAAATTTATTTCATCAAAACCAAAAGCTAATTTACATTAAATATTGAAGACTTATTTTAAAAATTTATAAAACCAAAAAATATTAAATATAGTAAAATAAAAATTTAGCAAATTTAGCCTAGGTTGTTGTTCAAAAAGTTGAGATTCAGTTTGTTAACCAAAGATAAGTAACGAAAGAATCTTTAAAAGAAATAATATATTTAATAAGGTGGGGAAAATTAAAAATAACACAAAATTGAATAATTATAAAGAAAAAATAATGCTTATATAGTAAAATATAAATGAAAATTAAATATAAAATGTGGTTTAATAATTATTGTTAAATTATTGTTACTCATATTATTATATGTATACATATCATATTATACATCCTAAATTCTAAACTCATCCTATTTAATGCTTTGATTACATACCTATAATTTACTTCTTAAAAATAAAAAAAAAGCACCGGTTTATTTTCTTTTAACTTTATTTAATCTAAAAATATATCAACATACAGAAATAAAATCAAAATGTAGGTGAAGCAAATAAAGCAATTAAAAAATATTTAAAAGACTATATTATATTTTAAAATATATTTTAAATAGTAAAACAAATTTGTTTATGCTTAGATTAATAGAAAAAAATATTACTTATGTATAAAAGTTACAATGTTTAATTTTAATAAGAAAAACAAATTTGTTCATGCTTAGATTAATAGAAAAAAATATGAAAAGTTAAGAAATGAATGTTTAATTTAAAGTGTTTAATTTTCTTTGTTTAATGGATTTAGATGAGTTTGATGTGACAAAATTTTTTTGATGAAATCTTTAATCATTATTTTTATTTTTGCAATAATTATTCATCAAAATATTGCACCAAGTTTTTATACATTTTTTAAATATCATATAAGAAATTTTTTTGTTTACATTTTTCCTATGGCCTTTAAAGCGCCATCTTAACGGAAAAAAAGTACGAAGTGTCATGCCTGTATATTTAGGATGCTTTGGTTTGATTCTTTAAACGTCAAATTCAAAATATTATACCAAAAAAAACCAAACAATAGTATTTATATTTGAAATTTCAAGTTGAAAATAAGTTAGAGGTGTTTAAATAAAATAGAAATCATTAAATAATTTTTTAATTTATATAAATAAAATGATTTCAACAGAGTTAAGTTACTGAAAAACGTTTTCAAATTGCGTTAAAAAAACAAGCGAACATATATACGGGATTATTCTAATGCACTGGATTTGGAAGATTATACGTATGTTACATGTGAATTTGATAAGTTATTATCTACATTATTGAAACTTTATTTTATTAAACAGTAATGATCAAAATTTACTGATAAATAACAAATTATATAAATTGAAATAGCCAATAAATGGTACTTCGATTTCAAATATAATTAAATTGGCCAGTGTATTAAGATTATTGCAGTTTGTATACCAAGGAAATGATTTTCAGTGTAGGAAATGATTTTTCTGTCGGACTAGCATAGGTAATTTTTTCTGTTCCGCTTAAGGAAATTTTATATGAAATTTGCAGTTTATACTTATGTCCAAAATGGATCAAATTCCATTACGCACTACAGAAGAAAAAAGTCAGACAAATATTATTTTTATGATTAAAGTAGAATTACTGGAATTATTTATTTACACTAACTTTTTATATTGCAGTTTATTTGTAATTGGCGTTTCATTCCTATTAAAATTTGTTTCAATAAAAAATCATTGTGAAGATACCTACTTCCATTTCAACTTTTAAATTTATTTTTATTTAAAAAAATATCATGAATATAAAACAAAACACCAAGTGTCCAAGTGTCACTCTTTTATTTTATCCGTTCAATTCAAAATTAATATAATTTGTACAAAATCTCTCTTTCGAAGTCTCCTTCATGATAAAATTTTACATCGATAAACTTTCGACAATTTCTGAACGATATCGAAATACAGAATGACAATTTTGCATTTTGACACATTTCGTTCGATCAAATCTTTATCGTTATCGAAATACATAATAGGCACCTAAATTTATAGTAATGAGAATAAGTGAAAAGCAACTACACTTGTAACTAACTACATTGATAAAATAATTCAATTAAAATTCTGTTTCAATAAAAAAAATTTAGTTAAAAAATTAGCTTTGGCTTTATATCAGCCATTTTCCAGATCATATGAATTGACTTTAAAAATTTCAAAGTTAAATAACAATAGTACAACAGGTTTGAGTATTATAAAAATCAACAAGTATTATAGAATATTTTTTCATAAAAAAAAATAACAATGGCAATACAATATTCTACACCTAGTACAAAACTATACTTCAATCTACACCAATTTGTGAATACCCTTAATATTTTAATTGATTAAAATCGTTGTAAATTAAAAATATTGATAAAACAATAACTATTGCAACAATGTTGTTAAATAGAATATATTAAACTTTCAAATGCAAACAATTATTGTAAATAGAAGGAACGGACGCAATCCCCAAAAACAAATCGAGACAAGGAAAAAATACTCAAAAACAAAATCTTCAAAGACAAAATCGCCAAACCGTTTTGTTTTGTGCAGCTTCGATACAAAATAAGAATTATTTCGATTAAGGATTTTATTTTTGGGGATTTTGTCATTGGAGGTTTTGTCTTCGTGGATTTTGTCTTTGAGTATTTTGGTTTGAAAATTTTCCAAATCAAACCATTATAAAATCATTGCTACAACAAATAATTTGACAATCTAATTCGAATTGTTAATTCGAACATTTTCTGTTACAATTAAACAAGTCTTTCTATGCGTTGGAAGACGAGACGAAATTAATCGAAAATACTACAAAAAAACTATTATTTGTTTAAACAGATTTTAATCAAAATAGGTTTCTGAATTTATTATTTTACAAAGGGAAGAAAAAAAGACATTAAAATATTTGACTTAACGCACTAAACCTGTCAAATTGCACTAAATTTATTCCAAAAAAACTTTGAAAATGTGTTTTTAGTGTGTTTGAAGATACTGGCACTATACCTGTCAAAATTTAGTGTTTTTTTTTACCATACTAAATATTGCACTAAAAGAATAAAACACATAAAAAATAAGAAAGATAAAAATTTTAGTTTGTAAAAAAAAATAAAATGAATATTCAAGGACTATTTGTTATGAGATATGGTAACTACAATAATGCGTACAACTATTTAGAATGTAAAACAAATGTAATTCAAGAACATAATTATTATTATTTTTTACTTACATTTAATTTTCAGTGACATCTGGATAAAATTTCAAATTTATCCAATATTGCCATAGTCATAAATTTATAAACATTGCTAAATAATACTAGAATAAAAATACTTTTCTGCTGCTTTCAAAATAAATTTGACATAAAAGTGGTAATACTGATAATAAAATGTAATACTGATTCTATTCTTATAAAATATAGTATTGTCATACATTTTTAAAACCGAATAAAAATTTAGTGCTGAAAACATTGCGATAAATTAGTATGTATCAAGTGTAATTGCGAAAGTCCGGAAACGTCCTAAATACTTGAAATAAGTGTATTTCTTAAACGAAAGAAGACTCAAATGACTTAGACTATGATTGGGAATAAAAATAAAGAAAAGATCTCTTAACCAAAATAAAGTATGTATATTCGGCATCAAACGCAAAACAACAAATCTTATATAGTTAAAGTCGCATTACACTTTACACCATTCTAAACCAACTCATCACCTAATCATAACTTTTTACAATGTATACAGTGTAGCAAAGACTAGCTCAAACAAAAAAAAAATACAAATAATTCATTAAGAAACTAAGATTTTATTTTATTTTCAAAGATTACACCCTGTTACTAAATTTTAAATAATCCCTCATAACCAACTACAAAATACATACCTATAATAAATAACAACAATCCTACTTACGATGTAATTTTATTCACACTTATTTAATATGCATAGTGATATAACCCATCATTTTCATACGACTTACAATACATATATATATATATATATATTCACTCATAGGTGAATATTAGGCTTTTTAAATATTTATACACGTTGTAATAATACGATTTCATCATAATCCTTGCACGTACATCGCTAGGTACATATATTATACATACTTATATATATGTATAATAATGTAGTATCTAATAAGATTATCACTTACAAAAAAAAAAAAAATATAATTTTTTTCTTTAGGGAAAAAAATTGTGGTTATGTTTTTCTTTTTTGTTTTCCCCTTTCTTTTTTACATATATAAACTATATTTTTGAATTACATGATATGCAATAAAAATGAGTTTATAAAGTTTTTATTTCTATACACCATAAAAAAAAAAAAAATTACTGTAAATAAAGCCAGAATGAACGCGACGATGATTTAACATAGAATAACGCGATAAAATGTCAAATTACTGTTATATAAGAATACTGTCATTTTTGATCACTGATTTAGTTTAATATTTTTTTAGCCTGGATATGTGCTAGTCTAATCACATTGCGAATTTTAATTTTGACAGCTGACAAGTATTTTTAGAAAGCGTCTCGACGAGACATAAAGTCAGACACAAAAAAAGTCAGACATTTTTTTTGCTGGGCAAATTATGTCAATACACTTCATTGGAAAGAAAACAGTGCAAAAGAAAAGACGTTAGCATTTTATACATAATCGGAAAATGAATAGAAAACAAAAAACCGCAATTCTCGCGTTAAATGTATTAAGAGAATTACATAAAATTCAGGGGAAAAAAAGAATGTCACAATTTTGGGTGAATCCATTTTTGGAAAAAAGGGATCTTCATAATATTGAAGTTCATCTTTCAAAAGATATATCATGGGAAAGGTCAGGAAACATTAAAAAACTTTGCCGAATGCGATTGATAAATTTGAACATATTTGGGCATTGGTAAATTAAGCTATTAATATAATATAATGTAAATTAAACTAATAATATAATATAATATTTTCACGAGATAAAAATTTAATTTAATTCCAAAGGCATTACTGTTGTCTATACATATATTCTAGTTCAATAATATCGTCTTTTCTTAATTTATCACTCATATTGTTTATTTAAAAATTTAATTTAATTACAAAGTTATTAAATTAACAAAACAAAAATCAACAAAAATTATACATATATTTTTACAAAAATCAATTTTATTACAAAAATCAATTTTTAACACTACTTATTCATACTATTCATATTATCTGTATGATAAGCATATCAGTAAAATTAAAAGGAAAATATTCGAAAATTTTCACTGTTATACTACTTATTCACTTTTTTTATTTATATTTTTCATTTAAACGAAATATCAATCTCAGCAGAACAATAATTTACAGTAAGAGTCACAAATAGTTAATAATAAATACCTAAAAATGTATGTTATCTTAAACTGACATTTAAAACGTCAAAAAAGTGTCTTAACATTTGTGTTAAGACATTTTGTTAGACTTTTGTGTCTTGACGCCAAAAGTGTCTGGTTTTCACCAGTCTCGACTAGACATAACACAAGTTAAGACGCCAAAAATGTCTCGTCGAGACCAGGAATTATATTAATTAGAATTTGAATTAAGAGAATTGACTAATTTGGAGTTGAGTCTTGTGAGTTGAGGTTTGTGTCTTGGAATTAGCCAGCTCGAAATGTTTTTAATTGATGACAGCTCAATTCTAATTGAAAACCTCTTAAATCAAAGATAAAATTAATTATTTTTATATTTTTTTTTATTTATTTATATTATTTTTTAATTAATTTATATATTTTTAATTGATAATTGAAAATTTTGTATTGTTTATTTCTCATTTCAATAGTCAAAGAATTATCCATTTTGTTGCCACTATGGAAACAAGAATATTATAATTAGTCAATAATGTTTAAGTTTATATTTATTTTATTTATTTATAACCTTAATATTTTACATAATTGTTTTTAGACAGAGTTTAGAGTATATTTTACAGAGATTAGGTATTTTTATTTCTATTTACCTTTACAACTGAAACATGGTAGTTTTTTGTATAATATTTAATTTTATTAATTCTAAATTTGCAAGGAAAATGGTAAAAACCTTACATGTAAATTTTAATTATTTTGATTTAGAATTATTATTTGTTTGGCCAAATTTTATAATTGACATACTTACATATATAAAGAAAATTGTTACTGTTTTTATACCTACTTTTTAAATTTTTTATTACAAAAACGCAAACCTGATACTAAGGACTACATTCAGCATAAATATTTCAGGACTTAATTTTACACTTAGAGATATGCTATCGTTCTAATCAGTTGATTTGTCACCTCTATAACAATTTTTCAAGAATTAAGGAGACATGATTTCGATTTCACTTTTATAACAAATACAATTTAAAATTTAAAGAGTGATTGTTATTATTTATATTTGTGTTATTTTGATGGCTCGTTTTTTTTTATTTTATCTAGGTATTAGAAGATACTTTTGGGTTGAATCATCCCCCAATGAACACAGGGCACTAATTCAAAGTTGACTAAATGAAAAAATCTTGTTTTACAACAACAATTTTAAAATAGGTAGAACTATATGTAGTCATTTTACCATATAAAGTATTTTTATTACAAAATTACATATGTCATACTATAAATCAAGTGAATATAGTTTGAAATCGACGACAGGATATAATTAATAAATATTATAAATAACATTATAGAAAATAATGAGTCTTGAGGGATAACTACCAATATTGATATTAAATTTTTGGCATTTAAGACCATTCAACACATAATTTGTATTAAACGGTTCAAAACGGTTCAAATTGAAAAAAATTTCAATTCACGTTATGAATGTGTTTCCCAATTCAATTCTTCTATGTAATAGAAATATAAACATACTTCCAAAATCAATGATAGCATTATTCGATTCATAGGTATTAAAAAATAACATATTCAATTAAAAATAACGATTCCATTGTGAAAATAAATACTTTATAAAAAAGAAAAAATATATTTTGTATAATTAAAATAAAATACAAAAAATCATATTATTCGCGTCATTAAAAAACAATAATATACGGAAATAAATTAAATTAAATCTCTTTTAAAAAAAATAAAACGAATTTCACATAAAAATAAATTTGATCAATTTTTATTGCTATACTAACTACTTAATAAAATTTTTATATTTGAAGAAATTTTTATATTGAAAATTTTCAAGATTAAGTAATTAAAAAAATCAATTAAATTAAAAATTATCATGAAATTGCTTTATAGATGTCAACGATTTTAAAATCAAATAAATTAAACAAAAAAAAAATTAAATTCCAACAAGAAGTTTAACTGAAAATAATTAATTAAGCGAATAATTCTTGACATTGAAAATAACGTTGACATAATTTTATAATAAAAATACTTTATATGGTAAAATGACATACATATATATATAAGTAGTTCTATAACTATTCTAAAATAGTTGTTGTAAAACAAGATTTTTTCATTTAATCAACTTTAAATTAACTTCTATACGTTTAAAAATTAGTCACACTTATTGAATCAGATTTTGAATATAAATTTACGTAACAAACGTAATTTTTTATCAATGAATCATTATTATTAGATATTTATTTTAATAAATTCAAGATTATATCTATAGATTATAATATGTTGAAGTTATATAACAAAAAATTAAATAATCGAATTTAATTCATAAATTGAATAGTAGATCTTAGAAAAATATTTATGTGTATTAGAGAGTTTAGATAAACATAGAAGTAGAACTGTCAAACACATTATGGACGACATAATATAAAATAATATGCATAAGTAGACATTATGGTATACCTTATTTAGACAACTCTATTTTTGTATTTACATAAATTACCCAAATTCAAATTCTGTATAATAGGTAAAGGCATATATACCTTATTTTTACGCCCTATATCCCACTGATGGGATTTAATCAAAAATAAACAAAATCAAAATGTAAAGCCTTTAACAAGTGAGAAATTAATTTATTAATTTCTAAATAAAAGTAGTTTTGACTAGATAATTTTATTAACATTTAGGTTTTTTCAAGTGGGAATTTGGTTTGATTTTTATAACTCACATATTAGTTTTTTTTAAAACTACCCATGACTTTTTATTCAAAACTTACGGCTGTTTAAGTAATCCAACACTACTATACCTACTGAAGAGTAGTTAAAGATGTTTTGATTAACGAAACATTTAACAACCTTTTAATTTCTAAAATAAACATTTGATATTTGTCATTAAAATATTGATAATTTACATTACAGTATATAATGTAACGGTACACTAACTATTATTTTTAAAAATTGATTTGCAAAATTGATGAAAATTTAAGCATCAATGAACTTCGAAAATATGTAATACAGTTAGGAAAATATTAATTCTGATAGTTTTATAATAACAAAATTGTTACATTTAATGTGTAAAAAAATTTCACAAACGATTATAAAGCACATAACTATGTATATACCAATTTCAAGATTAGGTAATACGATGCATTACATTACATTCCCTACAAAACATTCACAATTTAATTTATTTTATTTCAAATAATATTATTTATTTTCCACGATCATTTGCTTAATTCTATAAAGTTTAATTTTATTTATAAAATATTTTAGAAATAATATGATAAATCTAAAACTTTATCCTACCTTCTACTAATGGAAATATATGATTCTGGAATTAAGAACCATTACCCTTTTCGTCACATCATATAACGCAAAAAAAAAGTTAATGAATTTGTCAAACATGTCAAATTGGTAATTCTGAATTGAAATATAATTCTGATATAGGATAGGATTTTTAGGTTTAGATCATTCAATACCTAAAAGTAGCGTAACCACTCAAACAATTTATTTTATACACAATTTATCTCTATATATATCGCTATGATGCATTAAACCTGTCAATTGCTAATTTAAAAAAAAAAATAAACTAAACCAAACTCTCGGTAACTTAATAAAACTTTTGGATTATGAATATTGGCGGTGTCTAGAGGGTCAGTAATTCAATCAGTTTTCACTGTCAGTTAAAACGTCAATTTTGAATGAAAAAATGTACAGATGGTGTAAACTGAGAATTGTCATTTATGTCAGAAGTGGAAGTGAAACTTAAACAATTATAAAAAGCAATTTTTGAAAATTGTAGCATTTTTTATTTGTTTGGTTCGTTTTAAGAGAGATTAGATATGTTTATATTATTAAATACCTTAATTCAAATATAAAAATGTTGCTTCTCTATAATACGTTTTTTTCTGTGCTTATGATTGTGCTGTATATTTTGGCATTAAGATTAGAAACGTTGGTTATGAAACTTGGAACGATGGAAATTGAAAACATGACGACAAGTTAAAAACATTTTAACTTTTTTTTTTTATTCTTTTCAAACAACAACAAAAACATATGAGGATTTCAGTGAAAACTGACAGTGTTCACTGACCGTCTAGACACCGCCATTGAATAGTAAATAGAATGGAAGTAAATGGATGGAAAACTATGGATATATATTATATATATATAGTTAGTATTACATATCAAATTTATATCTATAATAATTATTACTTACTTAACGTACGTTTTTTATGCCAATAATAATTAAAGGAGTAGTTTCATTCATCATCATAACACTACTTGAATTCATCAGAGGATATATATAGTGTTAAACTATTTTTATATACAACTCTTCTGGTTTTTACTTTGATTTCATCACTTTTTTAAGTACATTTACGTAGATTTTTTGTTTGTTTTTATAACTCACAGATGTACTTATAATAATCTTGTGATAAGTTATAATCCATTTAATCTTTAAAAATATTTAACAGCTACAATTAATACGGTTTAAGTCTGTTATATTTAGTTACCGTTATACTGTATTTGCTATTCTAAAGCTTTCATATAATTTTCGAAATGTGTAAAATTTTCTAACTGTAAAATTGGTTTCTTCAGCGTATAGCAGTTGCACAAATGACAATCTCTATAACTATGTAATAGAAAGCGCTTTTTACCAAATGTAAGTGGTACAGAATATCCTAATAATATTAAAACATGTAGTTAAATATGTAACCAAAATTGTATTTTATATATATACACCCATATTGTCTTAGACCGATCGTTGACGAGAAGAAAAAATTTATCTCGTCTCGTTTCGCTGAATATGCATTTCTGTTAGACACTGTAAGCGGCGCGATAGAACATTTTATTTGTTGGTAGTATTGATCATTTTATACGATAGATATATAAAATATAGATTGCCAGTTAGAATAAAAATTTTCAGCCACTTTTGGTCAGCTGTTTTTGAAAAATCTGAGTTCAAATAAATTAGTTTCTACTGCAAATAATTCCTTTGAAAATGGAAACTTCGCACCAATGTAATATGAAAAGTTTTAGAGTAAAAGAAATATAAAATTACAAAAAATTTAATAATTGGATTATTTATAGCGTAAAATCTCAATTCATCTAAAATAATTATTTTTAAATTTTCTTTTAAAACCATGTATATGTGTGTATTCATACAAAATTCACAATAATAACAAATCAAAAACTAAGGTTAAAAAAAGATGTTTATTTATGTTCTTGACAAGAATTATATAAACAAAATTAAGTAAATTGATACATGGGGCTAATACAGTTTAATGTTAAACTAAATAAAATGACCAAGAGTGGGAAAAAAATCTTTTACTTTATCGTATACATTATATATTATTTTATAAAACTAAATTCACATAGATTCTATTATTTTTTACATTTCTGTGAAATTTTATGTCTACATATATTTGATAATATTAAAACATTTTAGATGATATATATACAAATTTATATTATTTATAAGTATTATTATTATTATTATTATTATTTAATAATCAATGTACATCTAATCACTTGTATTATATATATATATGTATATAATATTTATCATTCCCATCAAATTTAAAGTTTTCCCCTCTATTTTTCTTTGAAAATGTTTTCCAATGCTCTAAAATTGCAATTAATAAAATGAAATAAAATGATTTTCAAATTATCGTATTAGCGTAAATAATATATTTAAAACAGAAAAACTATAAAAAATTAATAGTTAGTAAATATGTTTAGATAACAATGTTAAAAAACAAAACTAATTTTAAATTCAATAAGAAAAAATTTAAAAGAATCTATTCTACAAAACCATGAAAATATTAAGAAATGGCTGTTAAATTTATAAAATCAAATCAGCTGAGTTGAAATATTGAAAAAGATATGCTCATTTTTGGCTGAATCTGACATTTAATAATTAATATGATAATGTATTAGAGAGAAAGAGAAAGCACTACCAAGCTGCCAATCTATATTTCATATATCTATGTTTTATACTGTCAACAAAAATTATTGGTATATAAACAAAAATGGTTTAAAAAATGTTTGGAAAGTATTAAGGCCGGTTTTCATGATAAATTTTTAGCTGATAAATTGGAGCTTAGAAAGAGAGGAGTATAATGTACCGTTAATGTGTATGAGGGAGTAAAATTATATTATTTTTATAGTAACTTTTATAGATGATTTGAAATCTAAAATCTATATACATAACCTTAAAATATTCAAAATGCAAACAAAATAAAGGTTATTTAATTTAAGCAATCTTCCTTAGAATTGTTTAAAATTTCGCGAAAGTATATAAATAAAGTAAATAAAGTAAAAAAAAGTGAAATATGATATGATTTTCATCTGTAGAATTTTTATGTGGATAATTGCATTACATCAAACAGTTTTTTTTAAATTTTAAATTCACTTATATTTATTATGTTTTTCATTTTTACATAAGTATTAATTAGAATTAAAATATTATTTTTTTATATTATACTAAATAATGAATTAAGAAAAAAAATGTATACATACATACATTCAAAAATTCATTCAACAAAATTTAAAATATTCATTCAGATAAAAAAAATTACAGTTAAAATTGTAATTAAAAGTAAATTTTTTAAATGTGTTAAATAGTTAGTTTATGTATAAGATAAATAGAATATGCATAATTTTAGTTTAAATATATTATACCTAAAAGCTAAAATATTATTTTTTATTTACACGCATTCAAATATTCAATGCAAAAAATTAATTTTTGTTATTGTTTTTACTCAAATTTAAAAATTGAAATGTCGTTCCGTATCCATAAAATGTGTTAGTAGTGTGCGAATTTTTTTTGTGTAATTACACATTTTTTTATGTTAGTGTTAAAAATATCGGCGATAATTATAGGAAACATATCTTTGCGAAGATATGTTTTTTTAAATATTCACCGATATTTATGGCGATTCTCCGATATTTATGGCGACTCTCTCGATATTTCTCCCGATATTATTGTCATTCTCCCGATATTTTATCATTGTTTCTCTATCGCACTTATGAAATTTTTGTATCTTCTGCCTATGCTCTAACCATTCGCCGGCTACATGAAAACCGGGCATTAGTGGGGTTGAGTTTTAAAATATTTTTTAAATAAAAAATAAATATAAATATATTTATGTTTTAAATATTTTTTAGTTTAGTACATAAACAGTAGTAAAACAGTAAAAGTAAAGATGAACAAAAACACAATTTTAATAATAACGCAAAAAAAATTATGAAAAATTGTTTATTAATCTTTACTTAACTATTTTATCTATTCAATTTATTTATTTAATTCAATTTTTTTGATAAAAAAAAAACAAAAAATACTTTGGCGAGATACTCTATTGTTTATAAATTTTGACGAGATAAAAAATGGCTATCGCATCTCGAAGATCTAACAGAAATTACCTACAAGACTGTTTTGACATTTGCCATCGCGGCAATTTGCTATCGCGTCTGTGGTGTCTAACAAAACTTATATTTTGACGCGATCTCGCAAGATGGGTCTAACAGAATATGCGTGATAAAACATTTAAAAAACTTCAACTATATCAAAATTCAATCCATATAACCTAGTAACATTGTTTCCAGCATCATTTAGCAACTAGTAAATTTGTCGTTAGTATCCGCAATCAGATTGCAATATAAAAAATAAGAAATTAAATAATTTATTAATAAAATTTTGCCAGAAAACTATTCTTATTATGCATTTCCAACTAAACTAAAAAAAAAAACAATTAAAGCCTATAGATGACAACAAACGAAATTATATCTTTTAATTGCAAATTGTTATTTTAAGTTTTTCAATAGAATAATTAATTTTCAAAGGACTTTAACCCTAAAAAAAAATATAAATCCTAAAAATAAATAAAATTACCAAAATTCACATGAAAAACATTCTTAATAAATAATTTACATCATTACAATTGTAATTTTGAACACAAAAAAAAAAAAAACAACAATAAAAAAAACGCAACATGACCTAAAAAAAAAATTTTCCCTAAAATTAATTATAATTGGAATAAATCCAACAATTTTTAAAAGTATAAACCAAAAAAAATTTAAAAAATATTATTCACACTAAAATCTTATTTTATAGAAATGAATCCTTACTCGAATGAAAGCTTTTAAAAAACAAATTACAACAAATTTTATTCATCCATTCACATACATTTAAACATAAAAACGCATTCTTTTATGAGGTTATTGTGCCAAATTATAAAATATCAGCTCTTATAAATATTAAGATATACTTAACATGTTTACAAACCACTATTTTTTTTTTTTTTTTGTTTTTTTTTTTTTTTTTTTTTGGTTTAATACACTCTATACTCGACTAATCGTAAAATCTGAAATCACAATTGGAGCACAAGGACATTAAAATAAGAACATATCATATATTAGTTTTATATATTGCATATATATATATATATATATATATATTAAATATGCATCAGTATAGTATAGAAAATATTCAATTAAGCATATACAGTAAAATTATAAAATGTTTTATACACGTGCAACTTTATCTACTTAAAAACATTTTAGTGTTCCTTAATAAAGGATAATCGTATTTAATTTTTTTTTTGGTATTATTAATTCTGTGACACAGAAATATTATCCACAGTTACAGCTTGAGTTTTAACCACGTTCACAATTTTTCTCCATTTTGATCTGCCTTGAATAATTCTTTTTCATTCATATTGTGTTCTAATTTTTGGACACTTTTTTTTATATATAATTCCAAGTAGGTATATGGGATTAAAACCCTACACAGAAGGTGATTGGTTTTACACAGAGATTTGGAATACACAGTACAATAGTTTTTCTTTACAGTTTTTATTTTTTATTGTTTTATTTACTAATTTGTATGTGGAAACCTATATCTATTGTAGAGTGACTTCGCTTTCATATAAGCATAGTTTCATTATATTTTTTAGTGATAATCAAAATTATCAACTATATTCCATCATTTATTTTATCCGAAAGGCAAAGGTAGGTACTGGATCAAGTAAAAAAAAACCATAAATAATTTTTTTTTTGTCTTCATCGTTAGTCGAACCTGGGATCTTTCAATTGAGAGGCAGATAATATACTTACTGTGCTACCTAACGTGTAAAAATTATTCTCGACTTCGTCTAATAAATCAAACCATCTTAATTTTGGATTTATTTCGCGCTATGCTAAATTGACACTGGATTTAGTATATTTTAGACAGAATTGGATTTAGCATTATTTTTAACATCCTTTGTACAATCATCCTCATCACATTTTAGATTCTTATAGAATCACAGAACTGCATAGAGAATTTATTTTTAATTTTTTTTTTTTGTATTAAAAAATTTCATTCAGTTAATCTTAATTTTTTGTGTCATGGTGTTAAGAAGAGGTAGGTAGAAGGAAATGATTATTCCAGTTACTTCTGGAAAGCCAATTAGCACTAAATTGTGTCTTTTTGACAGCTCAAGTTTACGTATTTGTTGTTTCTTTAGGTTATCACTTGTCCAAGGAACTCAGTACTAAAACCAACCTGTGCAATTTAGAAAATTGATTAGATCAACAACTTGGCTTTTGGCATTAATTCACGGTTGAAAATTTAGGTATAATACTAATAAATTTTTCCTATTCATATAAATCCTGACTAAAATCGTATTAAACTAATAAATAGAGAACGTATTAAATTCAATAAGTATTCTAGATTAATTTAATAACTTATAAAGATAAAATTATTTAATATTTAGCAGTATATTAATTTAATATATTATACATCGTCTCCGCAATGACAAACTATCGATTCTGCAAAATCAGCGAATTTGAGCTGACATCGTAGTTTTACATGTTTTTTTAAGTTCTTTACTGTGACAAAGTCCCGAATCTCTATCTTGTCTCTAAATCGATGTAATTGCCTGTTGTATTTTGGTGAAAGTACATATCTAACATTTATCACTACAACAAACTGTCGAATGTGTTTTTGCGTTCATTTACTTTTGTCATTATTTTTTAAAATGCTAATTTTCACTTTGAAAAAGTAGCGAAAGTGTTAGTGTCTTTGGCGTTGTGAATTTTTAATTTAAACTTAAAATTTACTTAATCTACACTCAGTAAAGTGACGAATCTTTCAATTCAATTATTATATTTCTACAATAATCCCTATTTATGCATAATAAATAGCTATTATTATTTCTTTGACCTTATTTAAAAATTGTTTTAAAATGTTTAGTTGATTTTAAATAGAGAACCAGAATGAAAAGATTTTTTGTTACAGCATGAAAAATGTCACGTTAAAACTTGTGATTTGCAAAGAATAATGAACATTATAAATAGATGTTGTGGGGGTTCTTTCGGTATTCAGTTTATAAAATTGAATTGTGATCGATTGTGATCGAGTTATAATTAAATGTCAAGTGAAAATTTATAAATTTTAAACGTTTGAGTGAAATTTATTCCAATTAAAAATTTTAGAAATTTGTATTCATTAAGTTTTCCAAAAAACAAGTGAAGACAGCTAAAGAAAAATACCAACTTGACATTCACATAAAAAGGAAAGAAGCTGCTCGTAATTTAAAAAATATTTAAAAGGAAAAGACTCAAAAAGATAATACTCTTTTGGCGTTTGAATTTGATTTACAAGCCGTTTTGAGTAACCCTAAGGGAACTACTAGTTCATTTTTCTACGTCAGAAAGATAGCAGTATATAATTTAACAGTATATAATTTGGGGGATGCTTCAGTAGAATGGGATGGGATGATTTGAAACTTCATCCAGCATATATAAATATATTATGCAGTATCCTGAAGTAGAAACTGTATTTATGATGTCTGATAATTGTGAAGTATACAACAGAAAAATACTAAATTTGTGTGTATGTGTTTAGAGTTAGTTAAAAGACACACACGTTACGTTAAAATAATAATTCACATATATTTTGAATCAAGAAAAAGCTTCATAAAATGCGATTCAATACATAAAAAAAAATTTATGATGGCAAAATGACTTCCGGTGTGTATTCCAGAAGAATGGGTTCAGCAAATAAGAAATTCACGGAAAAATCCATCTCCGTATAGCGTTTCTTCGCTACCACACACAGATTTTATAGACTATGTATAATTCAGAGAAAGTTTTTTTTATAGAAGATGAAAACAACACATTCAAAATATTTGTTTGTTTTCAGTATTCGAAGGTCACACCCGGATAAATTGCATATAAAAACTGATTATGAGCAATTTTTTTTACAATACAGCTTAAAGCAAAGGAGAGGTTACCCTTCGAACTTACAACAAATATGATAGGCTCGTATTTGTTCGATAAGATTTTCAATATCTGATGGTAAAAAATGGGATTTAGAAAAACTGTGCGATGAATTGCAAATTCCAACTTATCACGCATTTTATGAGAATTTGACGCCCTCTGGTTCAGTAAGAGATGCTTTTGCAATACCAGATATTTCTGAAAAATCTGATTATGAACAGCTTCAAAATTGAAGCCTTTTCATAAATAAACTTATTTAATTTGTATATACTTAATAAAATTAATTGTTATGTTTTGTTAATTATTCGTTATTAGAGATAGAAATTTGAATTGTTATTTTTATTTATTTTTATTTAAAATGTGTTGGAATAAAATTTATTTTGTATTTTCTATTACATTCTAATACTTGTATACTTTTTACTAATTTTTTAAATATTAATTTCAAATTTTTCAAAAAATTATATGCAGATTCGCTACTTTATGCAAAGAATTTAACCCGAAATTTTTAGGAACTCTGACAAACTAACTACAGCAAACTAACGAAACTGCAATTGCTTTTCGTCTCTTTTGCAAATCTTTGCTTTACCCACATATTTTTCACACTTTAAACAACTATTAATAATGAAGCCTATGCCGAAAAAATCAATGCGAAAAGTATAAAACCTGATTTTACACGAAAGGTTAAAGTTTATTTTTGTCCTCCTGAAAATTGTAAAATTTACACATTTGCGAGTTTGCCATTGAGGGGACGACATATTAAATGTTTTTATATCTTGGAATATATAAATTTAATATTCTTATAGGTATATGAATCAAGTTCATAGTCATTTCATATTAAATTTATATGACTGTAGGTATTAGATTTGGATATGCCAATTTTTATTAATTTAATAAGTTAATTTCATATTAATATTTATAAGAATAACTTATTAAAATAATAATGAAGAATTTATTGGATTTTATTCCAAAACTATATTAAAACAATAAGAAAAAGGTATTATTTTTTATATTATAATTTATAAAAGTATATACCCTTTATAGCATACAAAGTGCCTCAGATGGGATCATTATGATACTCACGAAAAACATTGTCCAAAATTAATTAAATATAAGAATAAATATAAAAATAAGTAAAAAATTATTGTATGTATTTAAATTTATTTATTTTTTTAAATTTCTTCCAAGTAACAATTTACCAAAACTTATTTATATTATGTACACTGAAAAAAATTTTACTGTTTTTTCAATAAATCGGTTGTTGAATCGGTTGTAAAAAATGCCAATAACAATATTTGTTAAATTAATAGTATTTTTTATTAAAATGATAACAAAAATGATTTTTTAACACAAAAAAACAATAAAAATTGTACCTACAATAATATTAATAACAAAAATTGTTCAAATAACAGTTTTGGTTATTAAAATTATAACATAATTGTGAATTTAATAATTTTTGTTGTTACAGAATCGTTGTTAATATAATAACAGAAATTGTTAAAATTTGTAATTAAAAAGAAAACTATTGTTATTAATTTAATAATTAAAATTGTTAAAATAATAACAAATTGTATTTTGACAGTCGAAATTATTAAAAAAACAAGACTTGTTATTAAAATAATAGTAAGTTGTGTTTTTAATAACTTTTACCTATAATTTAACAAACATTTCTTAAAATGAGAAAAAATGTTCTTATTCAATTCAAAAGCCAAAAGCAGGATAAAAAGAACGTTTTGCTAAAGTTATTTTAAAAGTGAATAAAAATGTGTAAAAAAAAATAAATACCATATTGAATAAAAAATACATATAAATTTCTTAATAATTATTGAACGAACTAATTAGCTATAACTAATTGGAATAATTTTAAGGAAATTTCTAGAGGTAAGTTTTATTTTATATTAATTAGGTGAAATAGTGCAATGATTAATATTAAAATTATATTGTATTTTCTTTTTTTGAGAAATAGTTATTAGAATCACATGTATATTGTGTAGAAGAAAAAATATAGTTTGTATTTCAATGGCAAACCGACATAAACTTGATAAGTTCAAAGTATTTTTTGTTATTACATTAATTCAACGCTGAGAAATTAACTTAACGAAATTTTTTTTGTTTTAGATTAATTGATTTATAATCATCATTATTCAAAATATGTATAAAGACAAAATTAAAGAATCTGCTGTTAAATCCATGATTGAATTTATTGCAGCTGATAAAGTAACACATAGTAAGTTTTTTTTTTATAAATATAAAAGTGTTTAACAAAGTAAGATTGATTTCATAAAAAATATAATTTATATAAATATAATAATAGGTACATCTATTAAAATTAATCTTCTTGTTTTGTATAATATAAAATAAATTTACTCTATTTCTTTTTATTTAATTACAGATGGGAAATTATTAACAACGTTTTACTTATTGCACCACATACTAGTACCCACAGCAAGAATTGTTCTTATTGTGGCAAATAAAGAAAAACTAAACATAAAAAAATTTGGATTTGCGATTCACAAAATTCTTTTGTAATTATTGATAACACAATTAAACAGCTGAAAGAATTGTTAGAGAAACGAATTAAAGAAAATCTGCCAGTTCAACCGTTACTACTTCTAGCGGGAACTGTAGATGGCCATAAAGAAATGTGCTTAAAAAGAAGTGCTTTATGTATATAAAAATTATTAGCAAATAAAAAAAAAATATTTTTAATTAAATATAATGCATTAAGTTTCATTTAAGATATCCCAAAAAAAACTGTTATAAAAAACTATAAGTTTAATAATTATTATTCAGTTTTCTTTGTTGATGTAGAAGATTAGGTCCGTTTATGAATCAGAGTTGGTTGGATATTGTGTTTTTTGTTAGGATAACTTATTTTTAAAATAACAACTTGTATTATAAAAATAATAAAGCGGTTTGTAAAATTAATAGCAGAATATTGTCATTGCTATTAAAATAACAGCTCAAGTTGCTAAACCAACAGATTCATTATTACATTTACAATAGTGTTTGTTAAATCCACAATTTTAGCTATTAAATAGATAACCCTTCTTGTTAAATTGACAACTTCTACTGTTAAATTAAAAACTTTTGCCTATTAAAATAACAATTTTGTTTTACAGTTTGTTTATTAAATTCACAATTCAATATTTACAGTAATGTTTATTAAATTCACAGTCTTAGTTATTAAAGAGATAATGTTTTTTGTTATATTAACAACTTCTACTGTTAAATTAAAAACTCAGGTTGTTAAATCAACAATTTTGTTGTTAATTCATATTCATTTGTGCTCTCTCTTTTTTCTCTCAATGGTTATTACTTTAACTACACTGGTGATTAATTTAATAACGATTTGTTATTTGGACGTATTTTAATAACATTTTTGTTAATTTAATAATGATTTTATTAATTTAACAGTAAAAATTTTTTCAGTATATTTTTACATTATATATTATAATATTTTGCAATACTTTATTATATAGATTAAGTCTTATAAACTAATGTTTTTTAATACTTTTTCATTATTTATATATATAATTATATAATTTTTTAAATTTCTGGATAATTGCTTAAAATATTAATGCTTCGATTCATACCTCATTGTAGAGTATTGACTTAATGAGCCCATTTTTGCCATAACATTCGATAATGAATAAGAATATGGTTTTTAGGGATGAGTTTAATATTATAAGTACATATTTACAAGATTAAATAAATGTTCCTCAATTAATTTTTCAAGCATATTAACATATAGCCTAGTAACTGTAACATAATTGATTAAAATCGTCACTCAATTTTTGTACTTCCACGAATTTAAAATTATTTATTGCCAGTATTTATTATTAAAAATACTCCAGACATTTTAATTTTAATTTATTGTAAATAAATTACTTTAATTTTTTTAAAATACTTCACAAGAACAGTGCTTTAGCTTCAACTTCTTTTCGAAAACTGCATCATCTAATTTTTAACTTTTGCGTTATATAAACTTGTCCCCCTCTACTTATACTTCAGAAATGTGTTATCAGAAATATTTGTAACAAGAATCGCTTCTATTCAACATTTCAATTATTTTCGAGTCTTAAAATCTTACCTGTTAGACATTTGTATCATTTCAAAACTTTATAAAAAATTTTTTCGGAGCGGATATTTAAACTCTAGAATCTCTAGTAATCACAATTTAAGAATCAATTATAACCTGTTAGTTAACATTCCTAATTTTCGCACAACAAATTTCCGAAATTCATACTCCATAGTTTCAGATAGACTATATAACAAACTTCCACACGCAATCCGAATTTTACGTAATAGAAATGTTTTTTAAGCTTGATTAAGTCTTGGCTTCAGAGGTTTAATCATGATGAAATCGAAATTCTTCTAGAGTTTTTAGTATAATAATATTGTAAATTATAATTTGTTCTTGAATTTTAACATTTTCTTTTCCTTCTTTTGATTTGTAATTTAATTTTCTTTTATTAGATTTTATTACATTTCGTTTTTAATACTTGTTTTTATCATTTAAATTTAATTTATGATTTATTTTTCAATATTTGAATATTTGTATTTTTAATTATTGAACTTATATTTTGTTTGTGAATAATTTGATTTTGGTTTCACATGCTTATACTCATACTATTTTATCTTAGTTTACTTATTTTTTTTTTGTTTATTCTTATTCTTTTTGTTTTCTTTTATTACCTAATTATTGTATTATTTTGAATTTTTTTTTTTTTATTTATTTGGGTATATTGAATTTTTAATACTTTATTGTTACCCCACAATAAAATTTTGTAAATTTCAAATTGTAAACTTTTATTGAAGTGGCGCTTAACACTATTTTCTAAATAAAAAGTGTCACTCACTAGTTATTCTCTTATTTGTAAAGTAAATTTATATAAAAATCGCTATATATTTGTAATATGTTAAGTACTTTGTAAATTTGAGAATAAAGAATTTTAAAAGTAAACTAACTAAAACTAAGCTGTATAAACTTTATAATAACGCATAATTATTAAATTGATATAAGAGAAACGTATTAATCGAACAATATTAATAAGTAAATAATATTAATTTAATATTATAAGTTTATAAAACAAATAAGAAATTGTATCATTCTAATAAGTACATTATATATTAGCTCTTCGTTTTCCGTCAGAATTCAGAATGTATCGCTTAAAATTAACTATTTAATGTGAGCAACTTATAAAATTAATACTGAATAAAATATAAATGTAATAAAGAAATATATACTAACTATTAAATTAAGATTATTTTATAAATTAATTTTGGAACATTTTTTTATAAACTTACTTTATAAAATTTAGAAAAAAACAATAATAAAATATAGTATTTTATAACTTTGTCATAATAATAATAATATTTCTATATTATACACAGAATTTATAAATTTTACTTATCAAAATTAATATAAATTCAAATATAAATATAGTAATATTATTTATTAATTTTATATAAACTACTTAACGTAAATGTACCTATCACCGCCCTAGTACATTATGCCGCCCAAGCCCTTTTTTCGTAAATACAATACTTCCACGCTTTATATTCCAAATTTATTTTTGAAATAAAAAAATAATATTATTTCCTCGTTGTAATGCAAAATAATGCACATTTGTATTCATATTAATAAATAAGTTATTGATAGAAAACTAAACTAGGTAGACATTTTAGTGAAAATATTGATTCAAACGTTTAATTTTTATTTTTTATTTTGTTAAGACCATAATAATTAATACTATGATGTTCACTTATTTATTTTATTCAAATAATTGTAAAAGATATATTATTAAATCTAATACATACTTTCTTCAATTTGTAAATAAAAAATATTTAAAATTGCTAATTAGTTTTGAGCGCGAATTAGGGACACGTAAATTTATATTGTACGTATTTACGATCGACCGGGCGGAATTAGGAAAATGTGATATATCGAAATAATTGATTAAGTTGTTCACCTATTTTTGATTATATAAGGATGCAACTGCACGATTTTAAATTGAAATTGAACAAAATAAGCTGGACCTAATTACGACCTATGAATTTAATTTCGCATATGTGTTTTTTGTTACAACTAAATTTTGAATTTTTATAAAAATTTGTATGAAAAAGTGGGTTGATAATACGTTCAATATGTCCTAATTCCGAACTAAATATGCAGGTGTAAGCTATTTTCACTAAATTCATACCAAGTCTATATTTAAAGAAAAAATTATATTTTAGTTGTTGAAAATAAGCAAATATTTTCCTTTTACTAGTAGACGAAATACGCGTATCCTGTATGATAAGCATATTTAGTAAAATTAAAAGGAAAATATTCGACTATTTTTAACAATTAGATAAATTATACTCTAACGCTAACCCTAAAGAATAAGTTTTTCCAAAACTATGTTTTATTTATATTATACTTTGTATAATTTAAAAAATCTCTGGAATTATCTTGCCTTGCCACCAAAATTTTATTAAAGCGTCCATTATAAATTACCAAAATAATTTCTTTGTATACATTTCACAATAAGTTAAATAGAAGAGTGAAAGCCATGACCATGTCTGGCACATTTTGGAGATGGCCTGTAAAAGAAGATATTCTAATAAATTCAAACAGTGACATAGTCTGCAAAATTGAGCCTCCAGTTTTAATGAACAGCAGAGGACAATATAATGTACCTGAAATCATACAAATATAAAATGCCAAAACTAAGAAGTAGTAAATGTGATTTTTACTTTGTATGTATATGAAATATTTTGTATTTTTATTTATTTATTTCAAATGTGCATTGTTATAATATTTAAGTTAATTATGTTATATCACTATAATAGTATTATTAATCAATGGTTATATTAAATTATTTTTTTTTGTTTGAAATACTGAATTGTTGCATTGTTTAATTTTTTTTAATTTTGATATAGAAATAAATGTACATTTTTATGTGTAAATAATTTTACTTACATTTTGCAATATTGATTTTTTTATTATAATAAATATCTTTTATAATTTAACTAAGTACTAGTTAATTATTTCAAAAATTAATTATTAATTTTACTATTAATAATTATTTTAAATAGCTTTTTTGAATAAAATCGTAAATAGGTACTGCGAATCGCAAATAGGTTCAAAAAACGGAATTGAGTTTATATAAGGGCGGAATTAGTTCAGATTGAAATTGTTGAGCGGAAATACGTACAATCAAATTTTTTTTGGCAGTTATGATATCTTATTATTTATTTAGAAAAAATTAAATTATAATTAGATGAAAATATTTTTTTTTAATTAAAAAATACTAATTATTATAATTTGAAAAAAAAAAATTAAAAAAAGGTTATATTTTGCTTATTTTGTCAACTTAAACTAATTTTTCCTTAAGGGGGCGGAAATTGATACATTTACGTTATAGTAACTATTAAATTAAGATTATTTTATAAATTAATTTTGGAACATTTTTTTATAAACTTACTTTATAAAATTTATAAAAAACAATAATAAAATATAGTATTTTATAACTTTGCCATAATAATAATATTTCTATATTATGCACAGAATTTATAAATTTTACTTATCAATATTAATATATTTCAAATATAAATATAATAATATTATTTATTAATTTTATATAAACTACTTATTACTTTACATTGCATAGGAGTTTCATATGAGATATATAAGAATAATCAGATCAAAATGATTTATAATTAGAGGATATATTAATTTTATATGAAAATATTTTATACATAACGTTTATACGAAAAAACCTATTAATTTTTATACCTAAATTTTCAACCGTGTTCCTATGCATCAAGAACAAATAAACCAAAAAATGGATTTCAACTGTCAAAAAATGTAAAATCCAGAAACCCTCATAAAAGATTTTAAAAATTCAAGTAAAAGTAGATATTTCAAATGATTGCATCGGTATTCATTTATTGAACAATTTTAATAATTGAATCAAGTTGGGCACTGCCCACCTAGTAATACTTACCAGAATTCTAAAAAAAAATTTATACTTCTTAATTATAAAATATAAAAAAAAAAATTCAAATTTCTACACATCCTCTCAAAAAATCCTGACTATATCAAATTTTTAATATAAAATTTTTGATTATTTTCGACCATATTCATTAATTAAATATCGTCACTGAATATGAAGAAAAAAATTAATTCAAAAGTCCAAATTTGTACTAGTACAATAATTCATAAATTCATATATAATTTTACACTTTTACACATTTACACATTTACACATTACAAAATTAAATATGTATTTATTCTTCACTTTTCAAATTTGTGAATACTGAATATTACAAAAATAGTATAAAAAGGACATTATTTTTTCTGTTTGGTACATTGGTTTGTAATAATAAAATGTTTGGTTATATTTTATAGTTTTCTCAATATAAAAAATTAGTTTATAAGGGTTAAGACCAATTAAAAAAAAAAAATTCCAATAAAAAAAAAAAAGAGTTAAAAAATATTAAACACACTGTATTTCATGACGAATTGAAAATACACAGCCCTACCCAATGATTTATTGTTCAATTTAAAATTAACCCTTTATTTAATATTATGTATATTTTTTTTTACATATATTAAAAATCTCTTATCTATAAAACAGTTATTATATATATATATATTAATTAAACAATGAAATAAAAATAAAAATATAAAAAAAATATTATACTATTTAATTGTGAACACCTTGTAACTATATGATTTTATATTGAAAGTAAAAAAAAAAACGTTAAAGTTATTGCAACAGGATAACAATCCAAAACGCATTTCTGAGAGAATTTTCACAATACAAAAAATTCTACCTTTGACTAGACCCTATTGTATTAAATAAAATCATTAGAAAACGGAAATATATATTTCTACATACAAATACATATAAAAAAATAATTTTTCCTATCTAAATAAATATCTACAATGCATATATGTATAGTACTACATAGCTTGATTGTTGTGTTAGCTTTTCACAACAATCGATAACAACAGATTCGTAATTTAATTTTTGTTAAGATTCACAAAGACAAAATATACGACAAAAAAAAATTATGTTTGCGGTAAGTAAAAAATAATAATACATAACACACTATATTTAAGTATACGTATACATATAGAAGCATAAAAATTATTTTTTCATTTTCTTTATATAGAAAAGAAACTTTGAAATATTTTATTACTTTTTAAGTAATATTTTCCAAAATGTCCTTGGCTTAGTAAATAATATTAGTGTAACCGATTAATTTTTATTATGCTTAAAATAATTTTTTAAGTCAAAAAGGTTAAAAAGAATTTTTCAAATTTTCATTATTGTTTTCACATATTTTTTTTTTTTTTCAATTTATATTTGAGAACAGTTATTATAATTTAATTAGTCAGTTTATGACATTTTTAAACTTTATATATATATATTATATTGTGCTTTAACTTCTAGCTGTACTGTAGTTACTGTAATCACTAAGCAAATTCTGAAACATTCCTAATACTTGGTTTTAACTAATATTTTCGAAACAAATCAAATACATCGGTACTAGTCAAAGGAAATGAAATATAAACAGAACAATAATGTAAGGATAAGTAAACCAAAAAAGACTGAAAAAAAAATTCTATGTAAAATAAAATCAAACAAAAAATGGAGTTGTAAAAACAAATAATAAAAAAAAAATATTTAAAGAAATTTTTTAGAGTTGAGCTGATCTCAGATTAAGTATATATCAAAGAAAATGTCAACATTAAATGACATCTTGGAAAATATAAAAAAAAGAGTAAGTATATATGTATATATAAAAGTCTACATCAAATATATTTTTAATTTTTAAATTTAAATTAAATATATTTTTAATTTGTAATCGAGGAACAATGTGATTTAATCAATAAAAATTCTAAAATGTCAGGGTCATACAATTTTATTATTCATAGAAAATTTCCACCATCCTACGAAATCCAAAAAAAAATCAGTTTTAATGTTATTGAAAATGAAGTTGAATTAAAAATAAAAGATGGAAAATTCCTAATGCTGTTTAGGTCAATCGGTTCAATCGGTTCAATTAAAATAAGGCTACTGACTACTGAGTTCTTGAGTTTGAAAATGGTTGTTAGAAAAATGTCAGGATAATTGTCATTTAAGCCAAATAAAAAAATGTATGTCATTCTATAAATATGACATAGTTTATAACTCAAACTGATTAATGATAAAATTAAAAATATTTTTTTTTTTAATTTTCATTCGAAAATAAAATTTTTGTTTATTTCTATAATTGTTTACAATCTCTATATAATTACATGACAATTATTTACACTATCACAACTTATATTGGAAACTTCTTTTTTGTATGATTTTCTGTTTTGAGAATCTGACCTCATGTATAAGTATGTATAATATATGTATATGGTGTGTACATTAACTTGTTAAAGTTATTAATCGGTCGGTTAATAATTTGATCTACTTAACCTATTGGACTATTCAAAAATATGGAAAAAAAAATGTACTGTTAGTTTTGTACAAAATAAAAATTGGGGCATTCACGAGTTGATGTACTTTGAAGGTGTATTGTAGCTGTAAAGATGATAATTATTGTTAATTTTTAAATCCGGCCTTATTAAATATTATATAGAATATACTTTAGGCTCTAGGTAAAACATTTTTTTAAAAATGAAGATTAAAATCTACATTAGGTATGTTTCATTAATTTTATTTAATATATTGATCGATTTCGGTTACTACACCATCATCAGAAACAATATTTTTTTAAGAGTTAAGTATATGAAAAATTTTGTTACAACACCCAAGTAAAATTAACAACACTTCAACCTATTGTTATAGAGGGTTCTGTATTATTGTACTGTAATTATTCTACTTTGAATAAAAATGGCGGGATATGAAAAAGATGTAAGTAAACTCGATAGAAAATTATTTAATTTTTTTTCAAGTTTTTCATAATTATAGAAAAGTTTTGATACAAGATTTTAAAAGTGACAATTTTTTTTTTAATAATTATACAGTACAGTACAACACTTGGTGGAACACTTACACACAAAAGACTAAACAACAAATAAAAATAATTAATCAGATATAAGATAAAATAAAATTGTAATTTAGAACTTAATTCTAAAATTTCTATTATGATTGGGTTTCAGATCGATCGGTTAATGCCGCTGAACACACCCATTGTCAAAACAATCTAATTATCTTTCAAAACTACACAACATATTGTTTAAGTTGGGTTGTTTGAATATGTTCCCGAGCAGCCAAATGTCACAAAAAGTTGACAATTTTGTCAATACATTTGTCAACAATTTATTGATGATTTGTCATCATTTTGTGGCTTATTTTGTCGACAATTTGTGAATAATTTGTCATCCATTTTTGGACAATTTTGACAACAATTTGTGAATAATTTGTTATCAATTTGCGGATTTTTTTTTTTTTTTTACAGACAGGACAGTTTATTTAGTTATTTAGGGGTGAATTTTTATGAGTGATATAATGAATTTTTCAGGGGTGAATAATAAGAACAATTTGTTTTTATATATATTATATATTTTATTCTATATATAATTTATTCTATAAGAATAATTAAAAAAAAAACAAGTTTTATTTCAATTGTTTTTTAATTATAAAATTCATTCATATTTTTAAATAAACTTTATTGTGTTTTTCAAAATACAAAATAATGTCAAAACAATACCGATTCTCAAAAATGTTGACTAGAATAGATTGATGAATTGTAATACTATTACATATCAAAATAAATAAAAAACTTACAAACCTTGTCACCCAACTGTCACATATTGTTGACCAAAAATTGTCATGACAAATATTTGTCAACATTTTGTCGAAAAAATGTGAGTGGGTTTACAACCACAATTTTGTAACAAATTTTATCAACAAGTTGTCATCATAATTTTTACGACAAAGTGTGCCTACAATTTTCTGACAATATGTTGACAAAAACTTGTTAGGACAATTTTTGGTTACTGGGGTTGCTATTATTATTTGCAACATTTTTGTGTTTCAAACCTGAAGCTCAATAAAAACGACACATTGTCGTCCTAAATTGCCGACATAGAATGTCGCATAGCAAGTTCAATGAAAAATCATATTATCATTTCGAAACAACAATTCAAAAAACAACAAGAAAAACATTTTTAATTTCATGATTTATAACTGTCAAAATAAAATGTCGCAGTGCAACAATGATAAATTTTGAATTTTAATCATATTTTTGTCTTCGACTTTGTCATTGTTATTTGATACCATTTAAACACATTTTTTGCTCTCGTTTATACGAGGGGGGAAATCTCCCGCAGATCTACCGCAGAAATCTACCTTAATGTTGATTCGTAAAAAAAACAGGTAGATTTCTGACATTGCTGCTGTCAGATTATTGAAATATCAAGATGGCGAAAATGAAATAATTGGTAAAGAAATAAATAATTAATAAATGTAATGTCAACAACAATTTCTTTGCACTTTGTGTATAAAAATATATTGAGATTTTATTGACATATTGTATATGTCATGTCATTTTCATTGGACTTCAGGCTATTTGAGACAAATTGTCTATATCTTTTAATAATATTTTTTTACTCGAAATAGATTCCTTACTCTGTGATCAAAAATGAAATTTAATATTTACAAATTTTACTGTTTACTTTTAGACTAAATTTGACACATTAAAAAGGTAATTTTTAGTATAAATAGAAGAACCACAAGCAACTGCTTTGAAATACAAGCATGTGACAATACTACAATAAGTTGTTAGTTATATATAATATTCAAAATCTGATTATGTTGTCATTGAATTGTGCTGTTTAGTACACAGATCAATTTAAAAATGGATCATAATTAATAACATCATAAATTTACAATGTAAAGTGAATAATCTTTCTACCTTCTACAATGCTAGAACTGACTTAAAAATAACCAAACAAAATCAAGAAAACGAAATGATCAGGACGACTAAACTTTTGTTGAAAAAAAGCATAATTTTATTATTTCTCTCTTAATTTTAATAGCTTGTGATAACATCTCCCTGCCTCTAAATTATTAAGCAAATTCGTTTAGACAGTCAAATTTGAGTAGAATTTTTATTAAAGACATTTTCATTTTCATACATAAATTTTTGTGACCTTGTATTGTACACGCAAATATTTTTAATTCAAAATTATCAATAATTTATTAAAAAACCAAAATTTAATATTTTTTTAAATTTAAAATTCTCTTTAAAAAACAAAAATATTTTTAAAAATAATTTTCACTCAAAAATTTTTCCAATTTTTCTTTTCTTTTTAGAAAACATCTATTTGAGTGAGTAAACGATCCTCGATTACCGAGGAAAGCTAAAACCGTTATGGATTTTTCAACCTAGTCCAGTACCCCTAGCCGTTGGGATAATAAATGAAAAAAAAAAGAAAAATAATTATTTTGACTATTTAGAGTATAATTTGGTAACGAATTAAATAAAATGTAACTATACTATTAAGTATTTAAGAAGCTTTAGTTCAATCCTGATAGTTCTGAGAATATAGTAATACTTTTTCCCACATATTTAATGAATTGATGATATGCCAGAAAAATTAATAAACAAATAAATACTTTATTTTTTTTGTATATAATTACAAGTCTATAGGATGAATACCATAACAGCAAAATTTAAAATAGGTTAGCTCTTCACATCCATTATAATTTAAATATTTTTATAGAAATTTGTAGTGTTAATTTCAATGAAAAATGGATCAAAGGTAGGATGTAAACTATAAAAAACAACTACATACAAAAGTATTTGAAAATGAAAAAAAAAATCAATTCATTTACAATAGACCAATAAACACAATAGTGTTGAAGTGTTTTTTAGATCTTCCACTTTAACTCAGTTGATTTAATTTAATTTTAATCTTTAACTTCATCTACATTTTATCAAGTATATATTTTTTAGTTTAAAAATGTGATTAATTTTTAATACAGTTATTTCTAACTTTACTTTTAGCTTACAACTTCTTCTTACATTCTACTGTCCTACATTAATAACGGTAGTAATTTATTGTTGCAAAATATAATTTTTCAAATTTAACATTGTAGAAGCAATAATTTAATAGTAATGATTAAGTTACATATTAATAGATCTTAAGATAACCAATTTTCATTTTTAATTTAGTTTTACTTTAGTTTAGTTTAAACTGTGTAGCAATTCGAAATGCATATTAATTTATTGGGAAAAAAAAATCTTTGAATGAAAAAAATTAAAAATACTCTAAAAATTTAAATGACTTAATTAAAAAAAGAAAATTTCTTTCTCTCTCACTCATTGATTTGAAAAACAAAAATAAAAAAAAAAACATACCGTACCTATAAACACAAAATATATTTATGCATACATCATAAATTTTTTGTACATTATTAATAGACATACAGTATATATGCATATATTAGCACATGAACCCACATTCAACAAAAACAAAAACAACAACAAAAAAAAATAATAAAAATAAGCAAAAAAATCTAAAATAATAAAACAAAATTGCCAAAATAAAAAAAAATTTTCCCAAATTTACCGTTTTTATTTTCATTCCATTATAATAAAATTGTTTTATTGTCAAATGTCATATATAAATTATATTAGTACACGATGCTTTATATAAAAATAATTATTATTAAGTATATATATATATATATGTATATTATAAATACATATATGTATATATAAATTATACATATACGTAGATACATATGCGAATGTGAATGTGATTGCACAATCAGCATCATTAAAATGTCGAGGATATTTTTGATATCGACGAAGGACAAATCAACAAAAACAAAAAAAAAAATTAAACAGTGTCAATGTAAATCTATTATTATTATTTTTTCTTTTGTTTTTTAATTTAATTTTATTTTAATTTTGTTTTGCACAAATTTTGTTTACATTTTAACAATTTTTGTTAATTTAAAAAATAATTTCCAAATGGTTTTTTTTAATTGATTTTTTTTTTAATTTTTATTAACATTATGTCAAGTTTAGATATTTACATTTTAAAAGTAATGCATTACATTATAAGCATTACAAATTTTTGAGTATAATAGAAAAATAAGTTTTGTTTTCTTTACTTTTTTATAATATACATTAACTTCCACAATTGTATAGTACCAGTTAATCATGAAAAATTATAATTAACTATAATAAACCAATATTATTTCGTAAATGTAATGTAAATATTCTGTAAATTTAATTTAAATGTTAATTGTACAGTTTGGTTACAGTTATAGCGAAACGTAAAAGGAATACCTAAATTTTTTCTTCCCAATTTAAGTGCAGCGGTAAATACAAAAATTTAATATGAAGTTATAGGAATTATAAAATATGTTCTACAAATTCAGTATCAAATTTTAACGTTCAATATTTTATATATATTAAAATTTAATTTGCTTTTTTAGAATATTCTTTACCTACTCTATAACTTTACATTAAAATTTCATGTATATATATAACTGCAGTAAAATTGAAAACAAACGTACCGGTATAACTGCAGTCTTATTGTTCTTCCATAATATTAGTACTTATTTAGATATAATTCAGACAATTTTTGCAGAACTATATAACTTCAAATGGGGTTACTGATGGACAATGATAATCGAGCAGTTTACTCTTCTAATGAAAAATCTACTACTAAATAACAGCATTTTCCCAATAAATTCAATGAATTTATATTTATATTTTAAAGTGATTTACATTTATAATGACAGGAAAGACGCTATTAAAAGCATGAAATAAGTATAATGAATAAAATAAAGCTAGCATCTGTAAATTATATTGTTGAATAAATAAAACTTTATTCCAATTTAAAATGATTAATCAAAATGTATTTACATTTGCTTTTAATTTTTCACACCTTTCTGTAGTATATGTCATTACATTTAATGTAGGCAACACTTTTTGTTATCCATATTTTTTTTTACAGTTTTTTGTATAGTATAGTACTAGCTATATTTAGAAATGCTGTACTACTTATTTATTTTTGAAATATTATGTACTATAATTTGGCAAATGTAATAAAAGTATTCTATTATATTTTTTTAAATTTTAGTATTTTTATTGGTTGATGCATGTCAAATAACAATTGTCAATGTTATTTCAATTGTGTTTATCACTATCAAAATGAACTTTATTACCTTAATATTTGGAAGGAAAGTAAAGCAACGACCGATTTTAATTCGAAACAAAATAATTTATCAAAATATATTAAATTTTATAGATTTTTGTCTATATGCTCGAATCCTGCTACCGAGCGAATATTTTCTATCATGAACAATTTTTGAATTACAGAAAAAAGCCAGTTCAAAATTGAAATTGTCAAAGTACTTTTAATAACAAAACATAATTATGATATAAATTGTTTTAAAAATTTTTTTAAAAAAAATCATAATTCAGAAAAATATGGAACAACAATAATAAAATTATATTTCATTAATCATTTTTATTAATTAATGGCAATAGAATTGCAATATTTTGTATATATATAATCCTAATTTTTTGATTAAATATATATAAATATATATAAAAATAAATGTTGTGTACTAACTATATTTTTATTTTCAAAAAATAGTCACCTTACCTATCGAATTAAAAACACTACAAATCGGATTAAAAAACAATAATGATAATTTAAATTAATTAAATTAGTTATATTTATGTATTTATTCATAAATGTTGACAAATTCTTTGGACCATCGTCTTTTCAAGATGATGTGAGACAAAATTTATTACAAAATAAACTTAAATTTACCTAATAATTTAATAAATCTGAACTTCATTTTGAAATTATATTTACTTACTTTATTTACTTACTAAAGTTCAACTTTATTATTTAAAATAATAAATTATTATTATAATTTTAATTTTAAATTATAATTTTTGGGAATATTTTTTTTTAGTTTATTTTATTTTTATTTAAATAGTTGTAATTTATTCAAATAAGTATATATATATATGTGTAGTTTTATTTTATTTTATTTTTTTACAATTAATATATAAAACTGACCTACATCTATATACTGTACTATTTTTTTGTTATGACAATTTTATGAATGTACTACTTAAGGGTTAAAAGAAAATTTTTAATTTATATTTTCTTTTTTGGAATTTTCACTTTTTTGTTTTTTATGTAGAAAAATAAATATTTTAATTTAGTTTTTGTTTTTTTTTTTATTTTATTTTATTATATTTTTTTTTATATTAGTCACCATTTCATTTCAAATGCTATCTGTCAAAAATTAATTCACTATTTTTACACATTTTTTTTCTTTTTATTATTATTATATTTTTTTTCTTTGTGTTTTATAACAACAACTTTCACAAATTTTCTTTTCTTTTTTCTTCTTTTAACAATATTAACTGTTATGATTTTTACAATTATATATTTTTTTATTATTTAATAATTTCAATTCAATTAAATGAAATTTCTTCATTTTATTTATTTTATATTTTAAAAAAAATAGAAATTAGAAAAATTTTCAATTTTTTTTTTTTTTGATTTCTAAAAAATAAAAAAAAAACCAAAAAAAAGTGTTTTTTTAACACTCAGAGTCTTTGCAAACTAAAGTATATGTTTTCTGAATCCGAAAATAATAGAAGAAAAATAATAAAAAAAGAAAAATAAAATTATCCGTCAAGGCGAAAAATAGCACAGAAATAAAATTTATGGCGGATGTAATGCGCATGTTCAAATATGAAAAAAGAAAAAAAATTAGCAAAAATGTTGTGTGGATATGTATATATATATATATACATAGAATATGTAGTTATATAGACTTAAATTAATATATAGATATTAAGTACAACGCATGTATGTACATATATTATATTAATTTATATATATAAATATATATAAATATATATATATATATATGTAAATAAATTGTTATATTAGTACACATATTAATACATTTCTATAGAAAATTTATAAATTTCATGGTACATAATAATATATGGATACCTATACATAAAATAAAATAAATGCAATTTTTCGGAATTTAAAATTTCGAAATTAAAGCAAAAAAATATATACAAATATTTTTGTTTTTTTTTCTATTGATATTTTTATTATTTTTTTTTTTTAAATCGCGGTACCAAAAGAATTCTTACTATTTTTAATTTATATGTGGGTATATATATATATATATGTAGATATATATATATAATATATTATGTACTAGTGAGAATATTTTATTTTTAATAAAAAACAAACCAAATCATATTGAAAATATTTCAATTTTTGAAATATTTACACTTTTTTTTTATTTTTAATTTTTTTTTTGTTCTTTTTTTTTTTTTTAATAAATTTAATTAATTAATTGAAGATAATTTTAAATATGGCAACAGGTTGTTGATGGTGTTTATTTTTTTTTTTTTTTATTTGCTTTCGAAATATGTACATAAGATATCTTAAATTATATGTACATACCTTTATTACACACATATAAATTTTTAATTATATATATAAGTATATATATCAAATATAATATTGTGATTTTCATTCATTCAAAAAAAAAAAAATAAAATAAAAACATTTATTTGAAATATTTTAAAATATCCAGGGAATTTGCTTTAGATACACTACAATGTGTCCATAACTACAAAATCTAATACGTATGTACATAAACACATTATAAATACACAGTTAATATTTCCGCGATACCTGAGAAATGGTATAAATAAAAAAAACTGTGTTCTAATAGTAAGTAAATAATATTTTGGAAAATTATTAATTTTTCCTTTGAACAAAAAACAAAAATTATGCTTTAAATAACAGGGAGGAGTAGAGTAGTTATGATTAAGAACATAAAGATATATATAAAAATTTTGAAACAAATTTTATTTCGAAAATTACAGGTAAATAAATAAGAAATATAAAAAATATTTAATTTTTTAACTTCTGTAAAAAGGATCTTGGAAAAACTAAAAATATTCAGGAAAAAACAGGAATTAAATTAAAATTTTATTTAAATTTTGCGCAAGCAGTTAATCGCAGTATTGATGATAGTGCTCTTCATTGCCTATATTTCTTTGAAAAAGCTGCAGATTTAACACAGACTTTAGTCAATATAGAGTACAAAATAACATATCTCGTTCTCTAAATAGCAACCTTAAGAAAATTCAATATCAAAGAAGTATAAATAGAGTAAAATTTAATGCTTTAAAGACCCATCAGAACTACCTGATATCGTTCAAAAGATAAAAACTAAAAATCCTATTCGAAAATGTAAATAATGCAAAGAATGCTGTCAAAGGTTTAGGAAGCAAGTATAAAAAAATACTTTACATTTTTCAACGTCCCGTTAATATACATTCGGCCACTACTTGAACTCGCATATTTCAGACGATGTACACAGTAGCCCCCTACAGTACCTAGATTAAAAACAAAATCAAGTCATACTTGCCAAACCATAATTATCAATGATGAAGATGCTACACAACATCCTAACACCGCCGTATAAAATAGGAGAAGCCATACCATGTTTTAAAAATATTTGTTTGTGTAATTTCTATGACAAAATGCAATCATTTCAGCGTAAAACATGTAAAGCAAACATTTTCCACAAATTTGTAGTAACTAAAAACTGTTCGAAGCAGAACTGTGAAATATTAAAATTTTTATTATCAACTGAGCGTCTAAACTATCAGAGATATTTGCAAAATTATAAATTTATTGTTTTGTAATTGAAAAGAATTATGCCAATAAAAAAACAAAATTTTAAATAAAATAAAAAAATTATAAGAATTATTTTTTATTAAATGTTAGCTTGTGCTCAGAGCGTGCTCATTTTAATGAGAGCGTAATCATATCCATAATTTGATTTACTAAATTTAAAAATTTAGTTTAGTAAAATTGCTTTATGTATGAGTACTCTTTCATTATATATATATACAAGCATCTAATATTGCATACAGAGACTTTGAAAATTTTACATTAGAGTGTGGGTTCTAATCAAGTATTAGTGAAGTGACATATCAAGTAAAGTGACATATTATAAGCGAATATTACATAAAGCTCTATTCGGAATGTTTTTTAATAAGTAATTATTATATATATATATATATATATATATATATATATATATATATATATTGTACATAGTTAAATTTTTAAATTTATTTTAAAACCATTAAAATATTTGAATTTGATTTAATTAAATTCGTTTACTTTCCTATTACATAAATGCACTAGCAAATTCTGTTACAATTTTCCTTCTCACATAAATAATTGGAAATTGTTATTTATTCATAGCAACACTAGTAATGCTTACTAATAAAAAAAAATCTACTCCTGATCCGATGTCAGAATGTACAAATTCTGTTCCTTGATCCTCATGAAGTCAAAAAACAAAAATTTCATTATATTAGATTTAAATAAATAGTTAATTTGATAAATTCACTAAAACTATTTAATTTTAAATACATAACTATTATTGATATTTCCTTCTTTTTTTTTAAAAAAAAAAATAATAAATAGAGATCAAATTTTATTTAACCAAAAAACCAAAAAATATATTTTTATTGATTTTAGATAAAATTTATAATTAAAAATTTTAAATTGAGCAACCAAATTATTTTTATGAATCTACATATATAACTATATGCATGTACGTACTACACGTACATATACATATACATTCCATTTCAAGTTGAAAAAATTTAATAAAATGTTAAAAATTTATTTAAGTGTCAAAAAAAAATATTTTTAAAATAAATAAATATGTAAACAATAGTAAATTTTATTTTGTAACTAGTATCCTGTCAACAATATAAAAAATCAACAATGAATTGGTTTTTTTTTTTTTTTTTTTTTTTTTTGTAATCCTAAATAATAAGTAATTTATAATAATTGAAATAATTTGAAATCTAAGGAAATAATACAAAATATTTTCTTTCTCATCTGGACATACAATTTTAATTTGCAATTGTTTAATGTTAAAACAGGGTCGTGTAAGTGGACATGAACAGTACAATAACGACCCTAGTCTTTCCATTGAAGTAAAACAAACATTCATTATCATCATTAAATAAATATTAAAACTATCTAGTTACACACAAATTTTACTAAATATCTTAATCGACTTCGGTTATTACACCAAATACCAAGTAACTACACCAATATAAAATATATTCATATCATAATTTTATAACATAACAGTGCGATCTAAAGTTTGGCCTAATTCATATACCTACAATTATTTCTATCTTACGTAACTGATTTAAAATTTCTCAATCCGAAAATTTGGACATCTTGATCTTGATCTTCTATATATAATTTTTATGTGTTTATATCCAACTCATTAAAGGCAAAACGAACTCCATTTTCAATTTTGGTAAATTCAAATTCGTTTTCAACCGTATTGGAAATAAAAATGTCGCACAACAATTTTGTCTCGAATATTCAAAGTGAATTTTGTTCTATATAATAATAATACCAAAATATTCAGTCCCATAGCCAAATAATCTAATCAGCCTCAGTTCATTTTGTTTTCTTATGTTTTTATCTTGACACTAACTTAGGTAGAATCACCTTTTCGTGCTTAATTATGTTCGGCATTTCAAGTTTTGAATGCTATTACTGCAATTCATTACATGTGCAAAACTACTGCTATTGTCATGAACTAAGCCTTCTTAAATAGAATAGTTCCATTTTATAATAATAATAATAATAATAATAAAAAATACTTTATTTCATCAAAACCAAAAGCTAGCCTAGTTGATTAAATGAAAAAATTAGGTTCAATCTGATATCGAAAGATAAGTGACGAAAGAACCTTAATTGTTATATTTTATTTTATTTGTTTTTATAGATCTCGTAGTAGAATAAATCCGAAGCTATAGTAGAAGTATAACAGTTTTAGAGTTGATTTTGAATCATTTTTACATGCTCGATCAGATGGGAGTAATGACCAAAATAAGGATATTTTTACCGTTAATTGAAGATACATTGAAAAAATTTATGGTTAAAGTTAAAAAGCCTAGAATATTAAAAAAAATAACTCGATAAAATATTTTACAATATGGCATTTTTTTCTAAGAATTGTTGGTGAGTTAAACAAAACAAAAGATTGTTCTACCGTTAGCAACCATGATCCCCAGTAATATATAAATTTTGTTCTTTTCAGGTACAATACATCATCAGTGATTATTCAGACTTTCTTCCACTGATACCATGATCACCAGTGATATTTACAAACCATATTACAATTTTCGGTATCACTAGTGATCACGATACCTGAGACGCAAAATTATTATTCTGCTGTTCACTGCTGATACATTGATAGCCAACGTGTTAATATTTAAATCGAATATTTCAGCGGTGAAGCCTATTTCTCTTAAAATTATTATTTTTCATTTATTTAAATAATTAAATAATTATAAGTCTCTTTTAGCACTATTTAAATTTAATTAACCTCTAGTTATATCTTATATTTATTCTAATTATATGCTAATATATAATTTGAGACCTATATATAGCAGTATAATTCGAAATGTACACACACAACTAATTTTCATATTATCTATTTTTTTAACTGAAAATTTTTGAAAATATTTTTTTGCAGCTGTAAATTTAACAAAGTTTAAAAAATTAAAATTGCAACACAGATTTTGACATCGATAGCAAAAGTATTGAAATTTAAAATAAGTTTTGTTACATTCTGAGAAAACTTCTATAAATAATTTTTAATTAAAAACCAAAGTAATTAATTCATGAAACTAACTAATCAATTATAATTTTTTAATTCTGGACCACATAGATATTCATATACGACCCTGCCTGGTATATATATACATATCGTATATACAATATTATACGACATTCAATTTAATGTCGAATGTCCTTGAGATTATAATAATAAAACTCCTGTTTTGTATTCATTATACAAAATAAAAATGTATCACATAATATAAAAAAATAAAAATATAAATAAACACAAGAGAACAAAAAACAGAGCTTTTACTATTATTTTTTATATAAGTTTTATAAATTCTCAGTATAAATTCATACATACATACTTATATAATTTATATGTAAATTTATAACGTTTTATATAATACGTATGAGATACTAAAGTATGGTATAGGGGGTGGTATGACTATATTTAAAAATATCCTTTCAATATTTTGCTTCTTCTATGTATATACATACATGTATAACATACATATATCTTTTAATTTTTGACATTTATACTACATAACATCCAATTGGATGTAGCCATCATGTCTATGCTTGAGTTTTGAATCATTATTTTAAAAAGGTTGCAAATAAAAACTTTTCAATACAATAGTGTATATATATATACACATATACATATTTATATAGGTATAAATAGATATCCGAATAATTAGTTGATAGATGCAGGAAGATTTTATTTTCTACTGACTTCTTATATTAATCAATAATCATAAATCGTAAATTATACAAAATGAATATAGTATGGTAATATATATAATATGGGTCAGAGTGATTATCACTACATTGGTTTTTCTGTAAAGAATTACGATTCTCATCAAATTTTGTATAATAAAATTGCAAATCGTTGTTTATTGTAATAAAAAAAAACATATATATATATATATATATATATACTCCACTAAAGTACATGACTAAATTGTATTCACCATTTAGGTCAATATTTAAATGATAAATTACAAAATAAAGTAGTTTTAACAATACACTTATGTCGAAAGTGAAGTTAAATAATTAAATACTAGTTCCCAAATATAATAATGGTGATGAGAAAAAAATAATTGTCTTCAGTAGGCTTGTTATGATGACCTCAGTTAATAAATTAAATTCTTTATTCATTCGTTGAACCTATACTGCTCTGACTTTATTATTATATTTTATTATTCGACTTTAACGATGTTGTTGATGTCAAAATAATATTGAACATTTAACAAAGATTTAAATTTTTTGATTAAGTTGTAAAAATTCTGTATTATAGGTAAGTATTATTACAATTATATAATTAACTTAAATGTGCTTTTGATCTATAATCTAAGTACAGGTATTTTAGTTTTTCAGAATAAAAAGGACATAATTGTACATAATATGATAAACTTGATTTTGCAGATTTCTACCAACTTTAGAATTTTTCACAAAACAAATTTTTTTAACGTAAAGTTTTAACTGATATCGGTTTGCTTAGAGTTTGCCTCCAAGACTGTTGTTGGAGATCTCAAATTTTTGTATTAAAATAAACTTACACGTGTAGTTCTGAGCTAAAATACATAAAGCAAAGACTGATGATGTGCCCGTCTGCCAATCTTCATATTGAAATAGAGCATTAATGAATTGTATATATTAAATAAATTCGTAGGATAATATAATTGTCAGAAGAAGTATAATAGTTGTTATTATTATTATTATTTGTAATGTAAGCGCCTTTAACTGCTGCTTTTAATTGTTCTTATAGTGTAGCGTAACAAAAGTATTTAAACTATATTCAAACTTGGATAATTCATGTGTACTAACCGCATCCATTCGCATTAAAAACTACAGATTGCAGATAATATATTCTGTAAATAAGCGCATATAAGTATGGAGATCAAGTCATGCTGCAATTAAAGGAAACGAACAAGTAGATACATTGGCCAAGGATCTATCTAGTATAATAAAGAATCTATTAGATAAAACTTAGACAGAAGCTTTAAATTCTACTATTATAAAGACACTAAATATATATAATTAATAAAAATATCTTAGACAGATGGTAATACAATTGTTAGAAATCCCATACACGTACAAACTTAGACCAATTATAAATAATACAATTTCTTAGTTAACTTAAAATGCAAAAAATTGTAATATAATTATTAATAATACAACCTTCTATATATACGATTTGGTATTTGGTTTTCATAAATGGGACCAACTGAATAAAAAATTTAATACAGATGTTAATATCTAGATCCAATTATTTATGATATTGGATCAAGTCCTTGCTATGCACATATATTTATCCTTCAACTTATTTCAATCCAAATTACAATGTTTCATTAAAATACGCAATATTCCATCACCATTTTAAACTTGAATAAAATTTTCGTAATTTTTGTAATTAATTTCTTTGAATTTTCCAAACCAAAATACACCTTAACCCCATGTTACAATCAAAATATGAAGGTTGATTTTTATAAAAATATTTACAATATAAAAAAAATTTAAATCGCCACCGGTGTTAAATCATTTGGAAAAAAAAAATAAATTAATCAAAATTGAAAACTCTTTTTTTAAAGCCTCAACTAAACAATTTAAATGGTAAAAATTTCAATCTACTCTTTTGTGAATTTGTGTTTAATTTTTTTCATATTTCTTCTTGATCAAATTACCTCAATTTTTGGAACCACTCAATCATTTACCCAAAGATAATAAAAATTTTACCTACTAAAGAAAGTCTGAACAATGACATCTAACATTGCACAATAACAGTGCAACAATGTGAAAGTCAGTAAATTAAAATAGAAAGCAAATACATAGCAATATTTAGCTGAATCCCAATCTTTACCAATGCACTCATTCGCAAACCAGCATCAACATTCATCATTCACCGTTCCCTTTTTACTTCATAATTAATTCATCATTCATAATTACTATTCACCACCCAAAATATACCAGACACAATCCATTGTGCAACCTTGAAACCCTGCACCTATGCACCCATGCACCCACGTCCCTAACCTAACTTTATTTAAACTTAAAAACTAATTTTTTCAACAAAAATGTAAAAATTGAGCAAAATAATGAAATAAAATAGTGACTCCAACTAACTATAAAAAAAAAGGAAAAAACATGTCCTTTCTATAAAAAAAGAAAAAAAAATGAATTTAAATTTAACAATTTTTTGGAAAATAAGTGATTTTTTTTTTTTTGAAAACTTTTTACTTATAAAATACAAAAGGAAGAAATATCAAATAAATATACAGGGAGCATACCGTCATAATCTTGTTTTACAGAATTTAATTTTATTTAAAAAAACGTATCCTGTTTTTTTCAACATCCTCCTTTTTTGTTTAAATTTTGTTTTTGTTTTAATTTTTTTTTTTGCAAACTCCAAACAACAAAAAATTAAAACATTTTTAAAGTTTTTCCGTCTACATTTTTCTGGCGGAACAGAATAGTTTCAATAAATTGTTGCAATGGGTTTTTGGGAAATGATGGCGATCAAATTGAAAAAATAATTTCTGATTGGTAAGAAAAGGAGAAATAAAAGTAAGGCAACCTCCGACAGCAAAAAAATTGTTTTTTTAAGCCTTTCTCGCCTTGAAAATTAGTGAAACATATGGGATATTTTCCGAGGAATATTGGAGTCTAAAGTCTTTTTTCAAATTTAATATTAATCGATTAAATCAGGTAATCAAGGATTGTATGTCCAATGTCATAACTCTAACCTAGTTCATTGCAGAGTACGGTCAACTAACATCTGTTCAAGATTGGCAAGTCCAATTGTTCAGATTGTGTTCACAACAACCTTATATTTATGTATTTATATGCCATAGCTTGCAGAATATGTATATGAATATTTCCATGGTATACAAATCATCTGATTCAGAAATTGACTTTATCCCAATAATAGAGTTCGCCAAGGATATGTCTACCATTTTAAACAATCCAAAGAGTGTGCAATAGATTTGAAAAGTTCGCATTTACATAGGACTCCCCATCGTAAAAAATATATTACTATTCTCACTATTATATGAACTATCAGTGGCCCACTAACTAGAATTTTCGTTAACCATGATATTCTTAACGTAATACAATTACATATATGTATATAATATATATAAATAAATAAGATCTATTTATTTAAGGTTATGTTTAGCTTGTTCTTTTTATTAGTTCCTTATACTGAAACACACTGTACATCAGTGTTGTTTGCAATATATTTAGACAAAATAAATGGACATTACATACTTATATATATAGAATTTTATTCACCTACAATTGATGCCAATTTTTTTTTTTTTTTCTAATTAAAACTAGCAGCACACACTTAAATTTTAATACTAGATTTATTTATTCAAATAACACACACACACTTACATAAATCTGACCTTAAATCAACTTTTATATACACAATATTATTGTTATTACAAAAAGAGAGGAAAAAAACAAAACTCAAAACAACCCATCAATACTCGTATATGAAAGAAAAACTAGAAAATAACAGAAAAATAACTGTACATTTAAATTGTAAAAAAAATATTTCGTATTTAAAAAAAAAAAAAAAAAAGATTTATTTCCTTATTTGTTTTTTTTATTTTTCTATATAGTTTATTGTGATTTTCAAATTATAGGGTAAATGCTATTCTATTTTCCCATCATTTTGATGTCATAATCTTCTAAAATGTCATTTTAAAATTTTCCACTAATATCATGTATGTACCAATTACTTAGTGTCTTAAACCATCAATATTTGATCAAATTATCTCTCTATAGTCCAATCGGTAGGACAGAAATGTGCAATTAAACGATGTGACAAGCACAAGTTCAAATCTACACTAAGTAGAATAACAATTATAGACTAATCAACTACATACTTTCTAAAAATAATGATTACTGAAACTGAAGTACTTAGTCTTAGAACTCCACATTTTATAAACAATACTGAAGCTCTACACTCTCCGAAAGGGATTAAATAAAATAAATGAAACGAAAATTTTATTTACACTTAATCAGTTCCTAATGTTGAATAAATATGACAATTGTTTCAATTTCTATTCTGTAGTACAATATTTAAATCATACTAAATTGAACACTACAGTACTGTTTCAGGTGTCCAAATAATTAAATAACCCTTCCTATACATTAAAATAGTCTTACATCTTATACATGATAGCTTCAAGTAAGCTTCAGCATCATGTATACGCTCATTTCTTGAAATCAGCCTCACTCAAGTTAGTCACAAAAATTTACTTACTTGACTTGAAAATTTTAATCGATTATGCAGCTTGAGAGCTTGAGTTGGCATTTAATGTCAAAAATTTATGAAGTTTTATTTAATGTTTAGAGTCATTTTAGTTAAAATAGTAAAAAAAATTAAAAAAATTTTATTTTTTTTAATCTTTAAATTTTTAGACAGTTTTACAAAATTTTTGAAGTCAAAATTTATGTTCCCAAAAATACATATGTCAATCACAACTTATTATCAAGCTGATCAACCAAATACACAGCTTGAAATTTCAAGGAGAATTCAAGTCAAATACTAAAGCTATCATATATACATAATATTATATGACAGTTAAACTGTCAAACATCAACCACAAACATCATGTCAACCATTAAATTCACAAAAATCAAAAACTAAATTTATAATATTTTTTGACACAATTTGAAAATAAATTTGTGACCAAATAACAAAAAAATTCGGAAATGTCAAAGTGTTCCGAAAATTTTTTAGTTGTGAGAAATTTTATATTTTTCTATAAGTCCTATACATATATAATTTTATAGTTGTCTCTTTGCCAGAAAAAAGGCATTAACTATTATTTTTTTTAAAAAAAAAACTTTACACTTCAATATTCTTCAATATTAATTAACGATTTTAGATTAAAGAGAGAGACATTTGTGTTTACACGTCAATTTCAACAACAAACAATCAAACTATTTGTCAGTTTTTATTTTTATTTATTTCACGTATTCACCAAAACTAATATAAACAATAAAACTTTTTTAATCAAGAATCCTCTGAATATAAAGCAAATGTCAAAACAAAAAATATAATAAAAATAAAAATATGAGTGTTGCTAAGCATTTCATTATTCGCCATATTTAATTTTGTTTCTCTAAAAAAATATTGAAGAAAATAGGATAAATTTTATTTTTTTCTTCAATTTATATTGATATCAATCTGTGTTTACACATCAGTATTTCTTCAGTATTCCTCTCTCTCATCGATAAATACTGTCAATATATATTGAAAAGTAAACGCAGCCTAAGACACAAAATTAAATATGGCGAATAATGAAAAACTTAGCAACATTCATATGTTAATTTTTTTTTTTATTTTTTTTATTTGACATTTGCTTTATATTCACAGGGTACTTGATTAAAAAAAATTTATTTTTATATTAATTTTGGTGAATATATAAGAAAAAACTGACAAATAATAACAAACAATGTGTAAACAAAAATGTCTCTCTCTCTTCAATCTAAAATCGTCAATAAATATTGAAGAATATTGATGTGTAAACGCTGCCTAATAGATCCATTTACATTGTGAAATTCTGATGTCAATCGTTTTTTCTTATATATATATATATTGTACCATGAAGCACTCCAACTCCACCATATTTCGCAGTACGTACATTGTTTTGCCAATTTAAAATTTTACAACCATTGATATTTTAAAAAAAAAAAAATAATTGAATCAGTGAATGTCAACGAATGTAGATAATAAACTCATTTAATTTGTATGCTTACTTTTACAATATAGTTAATTGCTTCAAAACTATAATAATTGAAAATATTTTAATTATTTACCTTATATCTAAATCTATAACTATTATTAAGCCCTTTAGCAAAACAAAATAAATGCACTGCCATGAAGTTCAATATTTTTATAACAATGTTGTATAATTTTAATTTTTTTATTTGTGCATATTTCATTTGTTTTTTCTTGTTCTGGTTTTATATACATTTTAAGGTCAAGAATGAAATCGATAAAAAGAAATAATAAAAAAAAAAAAAAACTTTGACATAACACTTGACCTTCTTTACGTGTTTTGTTATTATTATTTGTCCTGGAACTAACTAGGTTTTAAGGTAGTCTGTTTTTTTTTTTTTTTGTTTTTTAATAATAGTATTATATTTCTACATATGTACTTACATATTTTTTATTGTAACATTTAATATAAATAACTAAAATTTTGTTATAATATAAATACAACTATAGATGTACATAATATAGAAGTCACACCGATTATTTAGATAACAGTATAAAAAGCTTATAAAACACGAGCCAATAATGACATAAGACAATAATTATTATTATAAAATATAAGTAATAAGAGTAAATTTTTATAAGTAGTTATAATATATACATTTATAGACACTAGTGTCTACTTATATATTATAATATTATTATATATAATTAAACTAAAGAAAATTAAAAAAAAAATTAAATTGTGTGATTCTCAAGTGAAACGTTGAAAAAATGTAGACAATAAAAAAACACGTAATCAAATGATTAAAACTTAAAACATATGTTTAATAATATTATAATGACGTTTTCTTAATTTATACTATATATATATATATATATATATATATTATATATTTTTAAATTAGGTCAAGATGTGTACTGACAATTATTTACATACTATTACAAAATATATTTATAATAATAGCAATAAAACAAATGAGATATAAAGAGAATGAATTCTCACTTCTTCTACAACTAAAATAATAGACCAAAAAAAAAATATAAATTTATTATGAAAAATTTTGCCAAAAAAAAAACGATAATGGTTGTAATTTTTTTTATGGCAATGATTCAAGATTTTATTAGTTTCTAATAGTGATAAATGAAATCCATTAAAACCTGTTAAAATTATTGTTTATGTTATGTATCTTGAATCTTGATCAATGTAAAATAAATTTTAGGGAATTGAGAAATTTTTAACTTTCAGAAATAAATACTGATACTTACACTACAAATATCTGTGGTTTTAGGGCAAAAGTACTTAAGTCAAAAAATTTAAAAATAAAACTTTTACATTAACCCGTTGAACCTACATGAAAACATTTCGTTTAGTTCTAGACTGAAATCTCTGTTAGTTAAATGAATAATTTTATTTTCTCATACTATGTAAAAGTACTTGACACTTTTGATAAAATTTAAAAAAAATGTTTCGTTTTGACTTAATATTATTTGTGTACTATTCAATACCACAACAAGTCATTATTAAAACTGGCGACAAATGACTTAAGTTATCTAACATCTAAAAATTAATTATTTTTTTAATACATTTACAAAAATAATACTATAAATATAGGTACATAAAAATACTAGGAGAAACTAATCGTATAAAGAAATTATTTAAAAAAAAGTGTGTCCTGAAAAAGTACCAAAAATGACTTAAGCAGTTTTTGCTCTAAATATGATTTTCAGTAAAAAAAAAATTCATCAAAAAATATCTGTTCACGTACTTTTTCTTTTCTATCAAATTATAAAGTTTTTTCCCGGTTTTGAATGTAATTAAATTCAACTTGAAACTTGAATTGTTTTAGAGTTTTTTAACACAAACAGAATTAAATATTTCGGTTATAAATGTTAAAAAAAGAAAATGATTTAAAAAAATTAGTAAAATCGACTATTGTCAAACAACAAAATTAAAAATCATATTGCCAAAAATTTAATTAAAATAAAAATATGTAATTTTTTTTAATTTATTTTACTTCATGTATTTTTTCTTATGCGGACCAAAAAAATTGTCCCAAAAACCAAAATGTTAATAATATTCATTACGCATCAAGATAAGTATAAAAAATATTTTTTTTTTGTTCAAGGTCTTTGGTCCCGAATTTTGGAACGTCGGACCAATCCGAAATTTTTTTTAAAAATTATGTATAATAATTATTAATAACTTTTTTTCAGAAACAGCAATTTAAACACGTGATGTAGAGTTTCGGCCCCGATTCTTTGGACCTCGGACCCAATTCTTGTCTTCATCACATTTAAAGACTTTTATACGGATGACAAAAACAAAAATTCAAAGTCTTCGGTCCCAACCCTTGGTACGTCGGACCTCTTGTTTTTATAGTTTTTAAGCTTCGCTACTCGTTTATTGGAACCCTGTTTTTGCCGACGGCAGGTAATCGCATACAACATATTAAGTTTTTTAAATTTTTTAATCAATCTGACGAAATTCATTAATCAATCATTTATGGCAAATAATTTTCCGAGTTGCTTAAAAAAAGCAATAACTAATCCTATCTTTAAAACTGAAGATAAAACTAACCCATCAAGTTATAGACCTATTTCAGTGCTCCCAGCATTTTCAAAAGTTTTTGAAACCATTATTAAGAAAAGACTAATCTGTTTTTTTAACTCTAATCCGATTTTACATCCGGATCAATATGGATTCGAGCGATACTCTAATACAACGGCGGCCTGTCTTGCTTTAACGAATTCTATCACTAAAAGCATGGATGAGGGAAAATATACGGGCTGTGTTTTCATTGATTTAAAGAAGACTTTTGATTGTGTCGATTTCCAAATACTACTAGAAAAGTTTTCAAGCTTAAACTTTACTGAATCGCAAATAGCTTTCTTTAAATCATACCTGTACGAAAGAACGTACGTGCGTACGTGTTGCATCACATACGAGCGATTGGTTAAGTATCAGAAAAGGAGTTCCGCAAGGCTCAATTCTTGATCCTGATCTGTTTAAATTATATATCGATGACTTAGCACGTCTTTCATTAATTGGCAGCATTCAACTCTATGCAGACGATGCTGTCATTAAGTACTCGAATCATAATGAAGATAAATTTTTTGTTACAATTAAACATGATCTAGAGACGATAAATGAATGGTTATTCCACCATAAATTACTTATGAATATTGATAAAACGAAAATACTGCTATTCAAAAACAAAAATTTTCAAGTGAATTCTTTCACTCATAACAATCTTAGTTTTGAAATAGTTCAAAAATATAATTACCTTTTGTTGAATAGTAGGATGAAATGGAATGAGTATATAAATCAGGTTATAAAAAAAATATCACCTTATATATTCTTATTGAAGAGGTTAAGGAAGTTTCTAAATACTAAGGCGCTTTTCAGTATCTACTCTTCTTATATTTTATCCCCAAGTTACCTACGTTAATCCAATATGGAACGGAGCTGCTCAGAAATATCTTATCAGAATTGAAACCATGTTAAAAAAAAAGCTATCAAAATCATTCATAATTATAATACATTACATCCTACCCATTTGCTGTATAATAATACATATATATAAGCTTTCAAAATATCTGTAAACGAGAGTTGTACATAGTTGCTATTAAACATAATTTCATTTTAAATATAAACATGAATATTCATAATCATAATACTCATAATAAAGCTAACTTCTATTTGCACTTATTCAGAACAAACAACCAAAAGAAAAATTGTGTTTATAATTGCCTAAAATTTTTTAATAAATTACCAAATGATATTAAAGATACAGAAAATATTTGTCTGTTTAAAAAAAAAAATTTTGTAATTCTTATTTAAATAACTATATATGTACTTTTTTATTATAATTTGTATGTTCACTTTATTCCTATTGTATATTTTAATTTAATTTTTGATTTTAATTTATTTTATATTTTTTTTTATATAATATATTATATGTTTTTTTTTTTTTACTATAACTACGTCCTCATAGAAAACAAACTTTTTTTGATTAACTTTGTTAAATTTAACTGATAAGGCCATACAGCTTATGCTAAGGTCTATATCCTTCATATTTTCACCTAATTGGTTTCATATACTTATGTTAATGAGGTCAATATTTATTTTTTATAAATCACATTGTAAAATTATTGTTAAGTTATAAGGTAAATAAATATGAATTAAATAAATAAAAAAAAAAAAAAATATGAAATTTTGTCCATGTGTAATTTGGTCTATATGTGATTTTGTCCATATGTGATTTTGTCTCTATGTAATTTTGTCCATATGTAATTTTATCTTATATGAAATTTGGTCCATATGTAATTTTGTCCATATGTAATTTTGTCTTGTAACCCCTTTGACGATATAAAAACAAATTTAATTAATTAGTTTGATAAAATCAAGTGAGAATCAAATTTAAGAAAGCGATGATATAAAATGTAACTGAAAATATAATTCTCTACTTTATAACTATACTTATTTTTTTTGTTCCATTTGAAATGTTTCAGACTGACATCAAAATCTGAATAGAACATTATACTTCTGATATATCTACTTAAACATAATTATGTATGCTTAACTACATATTTATATTTAATTTACAAAAATACAAAAATAAATCGATCTTCCAAATTAATCATCATCGAGATCATACCATTATATCTGAAAATAAACAAAAGATGAAATTATTAGTAATAAATATAATACAAAAAAAATAAAAAAAAAAGAAGAAAACAATTCTATTTTACAAATACAATATAGTCGAAGTCAAAGCTCCCGCCTAAAAGTGAATTTTTAATTAATGCCTTTTTTAGTTTCTACAAATAAAATGCCATTGCTATTCTAGTAAAGTTTGGCTGCAGTTTAAAAAAATATGCACATTCCAACTCAAAACACCAACAACAATTTAAAGTAAATATGTCTCATAGCATCTCATAATGCATTAGTAATATTTTTTTACTACATTTTACTCGTACCTACACATACTTCCATAATACATTAAAAAAAATTTGATTTATTCTCTTAATTATTCTTATTCTATCATTCATAATGAACTGTTTTTTCATTATTATTGTTGTTGTTTTAAAAGGCTTCAGACAAAAACAAAATGAGATATATATGAGATATAAAATAACCTATTCCGATAAACGCTTACTGAATTTTTTTACCTACAAAAATTTGTATCCTACAATCGAAAACTTTTCGTATCTTATGATCCAACTGAAGAGATTGCAAGATATTTATGATAATAATTAAAACTTTTATAACCTATCCTAATTGTAAGTCGTTTCTAAATTTACAATTTTATACTTAATTATTCGGCTTATCAGACACATTTCATCATTGTTACGAATTACAAAATAAAATATATCAAGTCATTTTGTATAATTAATTAATTAAAATTAAATAATTATTCTGTTATAAACAGGATATCTACATACAACAACAAACTTATAATTAATTTGTAATTAAATTTTTACAACATAATATATGTAAGTAATTAAATAAACCACCAAAATAAAAAAAAAAAAACAAAAATCATACATAAATCAAATAATTCAAGGTTAGTTATTTACTATATATTTAATATATTACAAAATTTCATATAATTCTATATATTTACAGTAAATATTTAATATATATGTAAGTAGCTATACATAGTAAAGTTTAATGCCTTTTATATAATGATCTAGTAGTAATATACCAAATAACATACTGGCCTTGAAAGTAACAGTTAAATAACAAGGACATTTTACACCAATTTTTTTTTTTTTAATTTATTTGTAAGCACATACACATACATACATACATTCATAAATATTATAAAATGTCAAAGAAATTTAATAGTTTACTTCAAAAATTTAATTTCTAAAAAAAAAAATGTTATCCTTTGATAGATAATGTAAATATTTTTTATTCCAATTTGAGGTATTAAAATAACTATGTACATAATAATATTGAGTTACATGAGTTATTTAAACTATTTACAGTATAGGTCTCACAATTATTTACACATTGAAAATAATTTAGTGGTTGTAAAAAAATAACTAACATTCATTTTCATTTCATTAACATTCAGATTCATTTGGTATCCACCTAAAATTAAATTTATGAAAACACTGTCGTCATAAAAAAGAGACTAGTTATACCAAATTAATTAACAAATGTCAGTACCTAATCATATATGTTAGTAACTTGAATGGAAAATACTTTTTCGTACTTTCAGTATGGTACTATAGTTAGTTATATATATTTTATTATTATTTTATTTAGTTCATATAAAACTATTTACAATTACAATAATATTCATACATTAATAAATAATTAAAATAAATTTACTTAATATGGAGTTAATCTAACTTAATTCATTTAAAAATTATCCTTTACATGAATTTTAATTTGGTTTTTAAATCTACTCAAACGATTTTCCATTTGTAATTCTGTAGGAAGATTGTTATATAATTGCAAACCTTTTGTACATGATCATATTTTTTGTTTTTTCATTTCAATAAAAATCTAGTCTAAAGTTAGCACAATATTTCTTAAATTATATTCATGTAATGTCTCCATTATATACAATTTTATTACATAAATAATTTGGGTAAAGCCCGTTTTTTATTTTAAATATACAATGATCAAAACATTCATTTTAATTTGTTGTTCAATATTTAACCATTTTAACGTGTCCAACATTGCATGTACAGAAGCATAACGATTCAATCTCAGAACAACTCTCATAGACTTGTTCTGAAGTCTTTGCAATCTACTCATCATTTCAGAATTACACATAAATAATATAGAAGAACAATATTCAATGTGTGGTTTGATCATTGTATTATGTAAATTGATTGCACACTTAATAGATATTTTATTTCTAATTTGATTTAAAAAATTTACTTTTATAGCGATCTTTTTACAAACATAATTAATATGACTTTTAAAATTTAATTTACAATCTATTATTACTCCTAAGTACTTTATCTCTTCGATTCTTTCAATGTTTTTATTATCTATTATAATATTACTAGGGGCCCCTGTTGAGTAATTATATTTCAAGTTGAAGTCAAATTTAAAGTTTTTAAAAAAACAATAATTTACGTACTGACATAAACTTCGCACGATATAGCAGAAACCACTCGTGTTTAATAAAAAGTTTTGTGGTTAGTAAGTTTTATTTAGGACACATAAATACACGTCCCTCATATACTGCTTCGTTTCCGATATATTCCCTATAGTAAGTGGCATTTAGTGGATAAAATTACTAAAAATAAAAAATTTTGTCATTAAAGAGGTATGTATATATATATACCTACATAATACATAATTTTAATAAAAACTATATTATTACTACAAATAACCAAAATTTAGAAACAGTTACTTAAAAAGATAAAAATGAAGAATTCAAGTGATTTGTTTTTTTGTTGTTTTTATATTTTTTATTTTAGATGAATTTGTCTGTTTGTTTTTTTTTTTTTGGAATATGTACATAGTCCATAATGTAAATTATAATAACTGATTTGTTTGCTTTTGTTTATTATTCTAATAAGTTCTCACATATGCGTAATGTATTTGCTGAATAATAAAATCATATGAGTACAAAATTTTCAACTGTGTGCGCATTTTTGTTTTATATACAATCTTATATATTATAATATATATTAGAAATTCATTAAGGAGTAGGAGAATCGAAATAAAATAAAAAGGTGTCTACTGCGCAGGACCTTAAATGCTTGTCAATTATATTTATAGATGATTCTTTTACTCATAACCACCGCAAAGACAAACTTTAAATATAATTACCCATATCTACATATATATGTAGATGTCATATTTTCATATAAATGCATTTAAATATGTTACTCATCTATTCTATTATATAAAGATGATTAACATATAGTACAATAAAAATTGGCGGTTAGTTATGAATGTTATGTATTCAAACAAAAATAATAAAATATTGCCTGGTACATATATACATATTATGTACATAAAAATAAAAACATTGATTTAAAAGTTTAAATCAAAAATTTTCAATTTACATTTATTATTGTACATCTAATAAATGCTGTTTCTTCTACTGCAAATGTACATATACTATATACTATGTATTTATATATGAGTGAAGTAGATTTATGTAGATACGTAATTTCATAAAAGTAAAAAAAAATTGTAGGTATATAAATATGTATGGATTATGTATGAATGTAATTCTGAAACAGATTAAGCTCACAATTCTGCAAGAGAATTAATAAAATTTGGGTCTATATTTTCATTAACCAAAACCGTGTTTATTTATAAATTAAGAATATTTTTGGTAAATTGAAAAAATAATATAAAGTTAAAATGCTTGTCAATTATAATTATAGATAGCTACTTTGACTCTATTATGTAAAGATGAAATTGCTATATTTAATTTAAGTTTATTCATATTTATAGCCACCTACCTAAACTATTTAAATCAATATTTATTTTATCAACACATTCACTTACACATTCTCCAGCAATATATATAACAATTCATCATCCACAAATTGTATCAATTTACCATAATTCACCGCCTTCTCCATATCATTAATAAAAATCAGAAACAATAACACACCCAAGACACTTCCTTGAGGTACACCATATGACACCTCGATTGGATCTGACAAGCAACCATTGATTTTTGTTCTTTGAGTTCTTTCATTCTTTAAATAAGATTCAAACCATTCTAATTCTATATCACAAATACCATACTCCTCAAGTTTACATAATAAAATATCACGATCAACAGTTTCGAAAGCCCGCATTAAATCTAAAAATACGGCCACTATTACTTTGTTATCATTTACTGAAATTTTCCAATTTGTGATAACTAGATTTATTAATGCCTCACAGTTATGTCCTCTTCTGAATCCGGATTGATATTCCGATATTAGTTCATTTTTTTCCAAATATTCTTCAAGCTGATTATATACAATTTTCTCTAAAATTTTAGCTTCTGTTAATATGGTATTTACTGGTCTGAATTCATTTGCATTTTTTGTGGTTTTAACTTTTTCTATTCGAACCACAATCGATTCTTTTCACACGTTAGGGAACATTCCAGATACTAGAGACTGGTTAATTATAGATAATAGATATTCACCAATAATAAACTCATAGACCTCAAACAATCAACCTGCAGTCTGCACTGACAAAATTTATATCACGCTTGTTATTTAGCAATTTTAATGTTTCTTTTAAATAATCAATTGTTATTGTTTTAAATTTAAATATACATGATTTACTTTCAATATAATTTACATATGTTTCACATCTAATGCTTCTATTAATTTGTTGAATGCTTTCGATAAAAAATTTATTAAATTTATTGGCTATAGTTATATTATCATTCACTGTTTCATTATCAAAAATTATTTCAGATATTTCAGTATAACCTTTGTTCAAAACAAAATTTTTAATGTTTTTCCACATAGTTTTTTGATTATTAGATTCTTCAATTTTTTTACTTATATAAGAATTTTTGGCTTTATTAATTTGATTTTTATATTTATTTCTCAATTTTTTGTATTTATTCCACCTATTTTTTACATAAGGTGGAACGAGTAGTTTCTTTTAATGATTTTGTTTATTTTATTGGTTTTATTTTAAAAATTTTCTAGTATAAACTTATTAAATGCGGAAAAATATACTATTAATATTCCCAACTAAACCACCTTAAATAGAACATTTTCATTTTATTTGAGTTAATCTACAATATTCTAACCGTAATATTAACCGTATAAACTAATTATGTACTAATATATTATATTCAAACACATTTTCTTTGCATAAAAGTAACATTACAGTTAACATAACAGATAATATTACTTCTTATCACGCTTGTTAATATATACTCAACTTATTAAGCTGCTTTCTACTCTTGAGGCTAGGCAAAATGCTGCTTCCGTGAGGTTTTCCTATGATACGTTGTCTGGCAGAATAAAATGTTCATCTATTCTTCGTCTTTATAACATATATATATATGTTCTAGTGCGCCATTTCAGAAGCCAAAGATTTTTATATCTTCATAGTCACAAAATGAACTATGGTTTTTCCGAACCTATAGCAAACTATCAGCGCTTATTTAATAACAGTTTTTCATTAATTGACTCAAACTACAGTAGATTCGTTTTTGGGAGAAAAATCATCACATTTTTTAATACATTACAATAATTCTTCTAATTTTAATTAATTATAATTTTATCTTACAAATTTGTATTCTCTATTATTATTTGAATGTACTACCTACCTAATTATGTTGCTATTACTATTAATATTTATTTATACTACTTAAGTATGATTTTTTCTTTTTTTAACTTCATTTCTTAACTTAATTATATTTTTAACTTGACATTTGTTAATGCATCTTATTATTAATGTTGTTTTATATTTGAAATTATTTTTATATTTAGTTTTCTATTTCTATTTTTATCTTATTTTAGTTTTTAATATTTTATAAGCAAAATCTGTAAGGGATAAATAAATAAATAAATACTATAAACTTATTACATACTAATCTACATATTTTCTTTACATAAAAATAACATAACATTTAACATAACAGATAACATTATATTTGTATAACACTATTATTTATTTATTACAATATCTTTAATTATACTTGATTGTGAATGTTCTCGAATAAAATGGAAGATTCGTATATCTTGACTAGTTACGGATTGCACAGTACACATTCTTGAAAGTTGTTTAAATGAATTGCCAGTCAAATTTATATACACATACACATTCATATTAAATTATATATAGTAAACACAAATTGATTAGATTTTGAATCTAGTCGTACAAAATATATTCATGTATGTAATGTACATCATTGAAAATTACGTTTATTGCGTTCATTGCAGCCGGAATCAGTTTCGAAACGCATTCACACTTTAATTCAACTGTGGTTAGCAATTTGAATCACCTGACAAAAAATTTCAAATTTCAAATATATACAATTGTATGATAGGAAATCAGATATGTGAAGCAATTCAAAGTTTTTATTAATACTTTCGAATTTTACCAATTAACACTTCAATTTCTTGTGTTTCCATCAGTAATAACTACCAACATATGTATCAAAAACGATTGAGATTTTGAATGTGTATGACGAATTTTATCTCTCATTGAATTTCTGAAGCCTTGCTACATCGTTAAATTGCATTTTTTCTATACGCTTCTATCAACAAAACTCTCAAACAAGACAGTTAAAGTATTAACTTTTAGATTGTCCGTTAGAATTAAATTAACGTCAGAAAAAAAAATACTTCAACTCTAAATGTGTTGTTATGCAAAGAGATAATGAAAAAAAATATATCTGATAAATATTCTGTAAACATAAATACATTAACTTAACATACATATATTATGTACAGTACATACTATAGCATAACTATGTATTTATCTGTATAATATATATAGAATATTAATATTTATAACATAGGTAAATACTTTAGTGATAGATAAGAAAAATTAAATTTACCTGTACGTACAAAAATATATCATTTTTTTTTTCATTTTTAATTATGACACCTCTATTTTTTAATTTAACATTAAAAATGTAAAAAAAAAAAATGTATAAACAAAAATGTCTACCCAGCTGACTATTTTATAACTCTCGATAAAAATTAAGTTTTGTAATATATAATTTAAAAACCTAACCCAAATTAAATTGGTCTATAGGGATTTGATAATTAGTATTTAAATATATATACATATTTTTTTGTTATAATATTATCAAGGACATTGAAAAACAAAATGCTTTTGTAATTGGAACAAAGTATTTATTAACTTTGTATAAAAATTTATAAATTACAAAAAAAAATAATTAAGTATATAGAATTTCGATTGTACTCGATGGCATAGAATTATGAATAGTTGCAAGTATTTCCAACGTGGGAAATAATTGATAGGTTTTCAGCGCAAAAATTCTTTAAGCAAGTTCATATTAGAAAACTAGTTTTGTAACCCGCCATAAATGATGGAAGCAAAATAAATTCTAGCATTTCCTTCCTTCATTAGAGTTTTCTACCCTTATCATGATTCTCGAATCGAACGTGTAAGTAGGCGAATTCGCCGTCATGCGATCATGATTAGCGAAGCGAACTTAATACGTTCGACAATTTGTCGAATGAAAAATTTAAGTGACAACCGTAAAACAAAAATAAAAAAAAATATTTTGTTGTTTTTCGAGTAAAAATGGAGGGGAGTGTAAATTTAAAAAAAAATGTGAGAATCTTATTTTAAAATTTATGAATAATATAATATGATATTATTTGTAGCTATAAAAAAAAAGTTTGATAAGCTGGTGCAATTGAGAGAATAATGATTAGCCTTGTGGGAGAAGCAAATTGGAATAAAAGTGGATTAAAAGTGTTGTGGAATCGATTTGCAACCGAATTAAATGTATTAGGATCTTCAAAACGTGAATTCAAAGAGTGGAATAAATCATTGTTTATTTGTTTATTCGTCTATGTACTGCGTGTTGATAATAATATGATTACAGGTATTGCAAAAAAAATATATATATAAAAATAACAGGCGTAGGAACAAGCTGTCGATGCTCTGTTGAGCAAAGAACAAAATCCAGAGAATCCAAATTAATCTAGAGAGCCGTTCTAAGTGTTGTTACAAATTCAAATACACTTGAAGAAACCTAAAATGAAAAATAGCAGTAAATATATCCGAAACAATCGAAACTCTGAATTATTTCCAGTTATAATTTCCTTCATCGTATTACACAGACTTATGTTACTATTGGTAATATATTCTATTTGTTCTAATTTAAGGCTTCGATTTATGTTTCACTGAATTTAAAATATAAAATAATGCATCTTTATTCAACTGAAAGTTTTTTATTATTCTAAATATACTTGTCAAAATATTTCATTTTCAAGTGTTAGGTTAGCAACGACTTTTCCACAGCGAATAAATTTATTCGCGAATCGTGATCACATTTACGCGAACGTACGACTAGCATATTCGCTTCGACTCATATTCGATTCGAGAATCATGATAAGGGTATTCATTTCAAGTTTAAGAAAAATATGTATTTGCTTACTAATTTATCAATATCATAACTTTATTAGAATTATACCCTAAGGGTATATTACTCGATCATCATTGGAAATTTAAACATATATTATCCTATATAGACCTCAATAATTCTAAATAATCAATATTCTTAGACATTCTATTGTATTCAATTAATTATAATATAAGTTAGTCAAAAAGATAATTTCAATCTAAATTAATATAGAAATACTAAATTCAAATAATATTTTTAATGAAAACAAAATCTAAATATATAATAATAAGTTTACAATAATTTTATATTTTTACAATCATAACAGCGTTTTACTGTAAAATTCAAATTGTAGAATGAACCTAATTAAGACATAAGAAAAGTAAAAAGTTCTATGGCGCCATCTAAATTTAACACTTGAATGACATGATAATCATTATGAAATTATGGGTAAATGACACAGATAACAGATGACAGATGACAGATGACAGATGACAAATGACAGATGACAGATGACAGATTACAGATGGCATATATAAGCAATAAAAAACAGATACTATGTTTATGACAATTACATGATGTTACAATTTGTATATATATTTCAATTTTTATATGTGTTGGAGTATTCCGTCGAACTTACAAACATCCAGATAAATATAGAAAATTATATATACATATATAATTTTGAAAAAAACCGGTCTATCGAAATCTATTTATTTATTTATTTATTTAATTAAATGTACAGAAAAGGTCTTATAAAGTTGTACAAATTATTGAAAAATTATTTAAATCTATTTAATATGAATAATTAATTCAAATACTACAAAAATCTAAAATTTATATAAGCATAAATATAGAGAAGAAAAAAATCCTATAAGATATATCCAAAAAAAATTTAAATGCACGAATATGAAAGTAAAATTCAAAAAGTATAAACAACCAGATATTTTGTGGACATTGAACAGACAATAATAAATTATCAAATTCATTTAAAACAATTGCGCATACGTATAAAATCACAGCATCCTATGATATCCCTGAGCCTAAGCTAGTATTTTTATGTTAAAATACATTAAACTATAGAATACATTATTATGTTATTGTAGTTCAATTTTCATTAATTTTTTAGAAAATTGTTAACTATTTTTATTTTTTTAAATTTAATTACATTATCATTATTATTATTTTTCTCAATTTATAATTTTATCTAAAATTTAACTTGATATTGTTTGTACTTATATACTTAATTTAAGCTCAAAATATTTAAATAATTTAATAAACTAGAATTTCCTTAATTTTGTGTTTTTTATTTGTATTCCTCTGTAACTTTGACAGGTAATGTAATCAATTACCAAATTAAGAGGTTTATTTGTTTATACACAAATTTTCTGATCATCTTATAATGCAGGTTCATTCGGGTAGAAATCTACCAAAATTTGTTGATGAGGTATGGTTTCGGAGGGGGAAAGCAAATCTACCAACATTTAAAAATTCCTGTAAATTTTTGACATTTGAATTTTTTTCTTGGAATATAATTGGTCTGTATGTTAACTCGCAAATTTATATAAATGTACATAAATTTATCCAAATCTTTGTATGTTAACTTTTTTATTTGCATGCTCTAAATAAATTTTTGCAAATGAAATTTCTATTTGCAAAAATTTGTAAAAATTTACTGTCAATTTTTTGTTGTTGTTTTAAATATCAATAGAATATTTATAAAAAGTAGTATACCTAAAACAAATAAAAAGCTGAAAACTTATTTATATAACTTTTTTTCGACAAAAAGACCAAAGCCACGAAAAATTATTTAATTTAATGTTTTTCAACAAAAACATTCAATAATTTTACAAAAAATTTCAAAAAATTAGTAAATTAATTCAAATTTAAAAAAATCTCATAATAACCTAAAAATCAATTATTTTTTATATGAAAAAATTTGGAAAAATTTATTCAAGTTTTGCGTATGTCTACTTTTGTTTGTAAAAGAGAACATTTTAAATATTCTCGCAGGATTTTATGATCACGTGATTTTTCTTCTCATTTGCAAATTTTTGCAAATAAAAGTTAACATACAGACCTAATATGTCAGTGTCAAAATTTTTTTATAAATATATACACAAAATGCAAGCAAATTGTTGTTGACAACGTAATTTTTGGATCGAATATTAATAAAATAATAAAACAAAATATAAATTATACAAATAATATTGTATTGGATTGACATTAGAATAATAATAAAAATTTATTTCTTTGCCAATAATTTCATTTTCAGCCATCTTGATATTTCAATAATTTGACAGCAATAATGGCAGAAATTTACAAGTTTTTTATGTATGAACATGACGGTAGATTTCTGCCTCGTATATAAACAGAGGTAAATAAGATATATAAATTAAAAATTACATAAAAAGTAGCGTACAAATGACTCTCGTTCACGTAGAAATTAATCTTTATACCGGATTTTTAACACTTTCATTTATTTTTTACAATCATGTATATACATTCATTGACGACTCTTGGCTTACACACATGAAATTTTGAAATAGTATTAACTAGTTAATCTAAATGTGGTAGAAAACTATATTATTAGCTATTATAGAGTAATTTAATTTTCATAAATAGCTCAATTTTATTTTAGTACATGCTAAACAATTTTATAATATTAGATAACCTCAATTTAAAGTTTAACGTGGTTAAATTGATTGGTTTGAATTGATTTGAATTTAAACATATATATATTACTGATCACATCAGCTCAATTTAATATACTTACTATAATTTTTTTTAATATATTATAAATTATTTTTATTACATATATAAATTATATTATTATTTAAAACTCAACCTGACATTATCAAATATGGAAAAATACATTTTAAAAAAAATAATAATAAAATTGTTAAGTATATTTTTTTTAATTTATAACTTTTAAATTAATTAGCCAACAAGGCAGGCAACAATATTTCCATCAAAAAAATGTTTTTCTTTACTCATCGTCGTTTTCTAACTTAAGTAAATCAAATCCATATAGCAACAATGTTGATTATAACTTTAAAACTAATCCCAACCCAATAATATATTATGTTAGTATGTATGTAAGTACATATGTATTTATGAATATTTTTAACAGTAAATTATGAAAATTATTTAACTCATATAATTTGGTTTTCTAAAATATTAAAAAGTTTTCTAAATAGTTTTGTCACTGATGTAATATTTCAGTGTTATACAAATTGTCATCAATTCATATTTAACATTTAATTTTAAATTTAAGTATATAACTACTATTTAATAATCACTCTGTATGAGGTAACAGTTTTTTTGAGAATAGAATAAATAAATAAATAAAAGAAATCCAGTTTTTGCTAGGAGTTGAAGAAACTTAAGTGAAATAATCTATGTATGGTTTCTATTGGAAATAAATATTTATTTATTTATTTAAAACACTATTTAGCTCAAACAGTTAACAAAATTTTACAATTATTAAATTTCAATACAGTACATTATATACTTTATAACTAATAATTTAATGTACAAAACATAGAATAGTTAATTAAGTAGTTATATAGTTTCAAAAAAGATGGCAATCAATATAACCTGTCATTGTCACAGTACTTGGGCAACACTAGATCAACAGCAATCTATTAATTTTTGTAACCCTAACAAATCCCTAAATGTTTGAAAATAAAAAAGTAAAATAAATACCTATATTTTCCCCCTGTGAACCAATAGTGATACCTTGTGAGCCTATAGTAATATCCTGTGAACCTATTGTAATACCCTACATAACTGAATATCAGCTTATTGGATATATATACATATATGAAAAATATAAAATTCAAATAATTAATTTTGTTATTATTATCAAAAATAAGATATTTTTATTTTTGACATTATTTCATCCATTTTAACAGTAAGACCTTTACTTGCTTTTACAAAAATGATCAATAAGAATATTATCTTTCCAACATCTAAAAATTTCAGGTTATGTATATTAGTTGCATAATTTTTAGACTTACTAATGTCAAACATTTTTAATTTTTGCATACAAATTAATTCTTATTAAATTTTGGATCCGAATGTTCCAAAAGCTATATATAAAAAGTTTATTTATGATATAATTTTAAGGAAGGTTTTATTAGCTTTCCATCAAAATCGTCTTTGTTTTAGAAATTCTTAATATAATTTATCTTAGCTCATTTTATCTGCTTTCCATAAAAACTATTTAGTTATAAAAAAATGTATTTAGTTATAACTATGACGGATAACCTAGCTTAATCCGTTTAAGAGATATGACGACAAAAATGTTCGACTATACGTACATAAAGCAGACAAAAAAAATCAAGGTCGTATAACTCGGTAGGAGTTGAAAATTTACCACCCCCCCTATCATACAATTTTTTCAAGATTTTCTATATGTCGAAGTTATACTAGTCGAGAACTGTACCCTGTACCCTGTAATTTATAAAACCGTTTCTACCTATAATTTCTAAAATAAGTTTAGTTAAGACTTAACAAGCGGTCATATCGTCTACATTGGTGATAATCCGACAATAAAAATTAAAACAAATACATAGCTTGATCGCGTCAATGTTGACAAGTTAGCCATACTGATCAATACCGTCTTTTAATACGTTAATACAAAACCTGATTAGAAGTGGATTTGTTATGTTGACATATAATAAAGCCAATTGATATTTTTTTTTTATTTCCCTTGTAAAATGTACAATCTGGCTCTAATAGAGACATTCAGTAGTTGGTATGATATTTGTATGTATATGTGAGCAACATATAATGACTTGCAGATGAAAAACCCAATAGTATGGTTAGATAGCTATCCATGACAATCTAGTATCTAACCAATACGGCATAATGATTATATCGACAAACTTTTAAGCACAAAATGTATCAGAGTCCAATCACCGCTCATTTTGTAAAAAATATTTTAAATTTTTTTTTGAAATTATTTGTGAATGCAAATTGGTTATCATTCAAATAAAATGGAACTATTACATGGAGGTAAATTAACTCTATAACAGGTCTATAGTTTTCCTATTAATCAGTATATGTTAACTGTTGCAAGACTTAACTATATACTTAAGACAACAAAATTTACAATTCCAAAACTATGGAGTGAACATCCCAACTGGTTTTAATACAATTTAGGTTATACATAGTACACAGGGAAATACACAGGCTATTCATAGACTCTTCGATGCAGCCATTAATTATTTTTTTTTTTGCTCTAGTTTGGCATTCAAATTACATCCTACGATTTAAATACAGATATTTACGATATTAGACTAAACCCACAACACAACTGAATTAAAGGTGATTTTTGTCTCACGTTCGAACGTTCGGAACAACTTATTTTTACAATATCAAAGTATACACAAACACATTAAAATAAATATAAAATAAATACCATTATTTCCCCTCAAGTTCCCGACATTCCGAACATGAGTTGCCAAATTTACATTACGAAAGACAGATAAAAGCCACAAAATTGTTTCAATGTGTGCAATTAGTGCAGTTAATAGTTTTCGAGCTATAATCCGATTTGTAAGTGGCTCACTGTTTTTTCCATTATCGTGTATTTTTTTTTTTTTAAACAGGCGTTCTATTGAGCTTTCCTTTCCGAATATCTCAGCCTGTTAATTAGTGTTAGTCTTGATTTATACATTTATTAATAAATTGTATAACTGCTCTCTTCTTTTACTGCTTCAGAGAAAAGCTCAAAAAAAATTTAATTCAAAAATGGTATAAACCAAAATGTTCGAACAAATTTACGTTAGTATTGGTATATTACGTATACTACGTTCGAACATAAATTATTATTAATTTTAAATAAATCGATGTCAACAAATCCATCAATCAGGTAAGTAAAGAATTTCATTTTGTAAATTTTTGAGTTACACAATTTTTGATGCCCTCTGATCCTATCCTGTGTATGAACAAATTTGCTTGTTTTTTTTTTTTGTTTTGTGTATATATAAATTTGTGATATCCATACGCATATAATTTAATTTAAAAACAAAAACAAATCGCAAAAAAAAAAAAAAAATTTTAATAAGATTATGTAATCAAAAAATTAAAATAAAAAACGACAAAAAAAAAAGTAAAAGATTTTGTTTTTTAATAAAACTTAAAAAAGCAAAAAAAAAAAAAACGAGAATCGATTGAAACTACAGCTAATGTTGAAAAATAATTTTTTAACTTTTGATATTTTGCAAAAAAAAAAATAATAACAATAAAAACTGAACAAAATGTTTTAGAGGCATATTTAATAGAGAGCTTTACATCGAATATTTCAACTTTAACAAATTTAAATTTAAAATATAAACACATGTACATACATGATGTAATCTCATCATTGTTATAACAATAATACGACATGAACAACGGGGTTAAAGGTATGTTAAAAAAAAAAGTTTTGTATATATATATATACATATACATATGTACATATTAAAGTTTACGTTAAAAAAGAAATTATTATATATACCCATGTATTTAGATGTATCATATGAACACCCACCGCAAGCCCAAGGTTAGTTTATGGGATTGTCAACCACTTTTTTTATTCATGTACATTTTAACGTACATATATTTTTTTTTTTTTTTGTTATCAAAGAATGATGGTATTTAAATGATTATTGGGATGAGGAAAATGAAAAGAGAACTAAATAAAATGTTTGTTGGTTTGGTTGTTGTTACCATACAAATTAATAAAAAAAGAAGAAAAAAAAAAAAATAAACAAATACCGTTAGATATTTTTCTTCTACTTTTGTTGCACTGTTTTTGAATACTAAACCTAAAAAAAAATCCATGAGTTTGATTTACCTAAAGTCATATGATAGGTGAAGAGGTAAGGTGATATTTTGCTTCGTTTATTTTCTTATTATTGTTATCTTATTGTTGTTATTATTGTTTAGGTTGCCGCTTTTTTTTTTATTTTGGTTTTTCTTTTTATGACTATAGGATATATTATTCATATATATATATATATATATATATATAAATATATATATATATATATATATATTTTTTTTTTTTATAATGTTCGTGACCTTAGAATGTTATATTTGGATTTTATTTTCTGTTTGTTTTTCTTTTTCTTTATTGTTTTTTTATTATATTTTGGGCTCATCAAAGCGTATTCAAATCAAATTAGAAATGTCAATGCATGAATTTTTAGTTATCGTATTGTTTTGAATTATTGAGTTCGATTATTTTTGATGAATTGAGATTGGAATTTCAAATATTTATTATTGTAGTAATATTGTTGCTATGTACTTAAAAAATTACTTTATATGTATTTACTTGCATTTTACATACAAAATAAAAAAAATAAGTAATGTAATAAAAATATAAAAAGAAAAGTGTATGTATTTTAAGAAATTTTGATTACAAAACTATTTTTTGTTGTCAGTTCATTAGAAAGAAATTTTCTTCAAATTTTTTTTTTTTAATGGTGATGGCTGTTTTTTGCAATAAACAAAAATAAAAATTTAAAAAAATTCAATTTGTATGTTAGTTTTAAAGTTAGTGATTAAATTTTGCAATTTTTGATTGAATTTGATTTGGATACAATCGGAAAATTAAAAAAAAATAATAATAGTAAAATTGAACTGCGTTAAGGCCGGTTTTCATGATAAATTTTTAGCTGATAAATTGGAGTTTAGAAAGAGAGGAGTATAGTGTACTGTTAATGTGTATGAGGGAGTAAAATTATATTATTTTTATAGTAACTTTTATAGATGATTTGAAATCTAAAATCTATATACATAACCTTAAAACATTCAAAATGTAAACAAAATCAAGGTTATTTAATTTAAGCAATCTTCCTTAGAATTGTTTAAAATTTCGCCAAAGTATATAAATAAATTAAATAAAGTGAAAAAAAGTGAAATATGATATGATTTTCATCTGTAGAATTTTTATGTGGAGAATTGCATTACATCAAACAGTTTTTTTAAATTTTAAATTCACTTGTATTTATTATTTTTCTATAATACGTTTTTCATTTTTACGTATTAATTAGAATTAAAATATTATTTTTTTATATTATACTAAATAATGAATTAAGAAAAAAAATGTATACATACATACATTTAAAAATTCATTCAACAAAATTTAAAATATTCATTCAGATAAAAAAAATTAAAGTTAAAATTGTAATTAAAAGTAAATTTTTTAAATGTGTTAAATAGTTAGTTTATGTATAAGATAAATAGAATATGTATAATTTTAGTTCAAATATATTATACCTAAAAGCTAAAATATTATTTTTTATTTACATATGCATTCAAATATTCAATACAAAAAATTAATTTTTGTTATTGTTTTTACTCAAATTAAAAAATTGCAATGTCGTTCCATATCCATAAAATGTGTTGGTAGTGTGCGAATTTTTTTTGTGTAATTACACATTTTTTTATGTTAGTATTAAAAATATCGGCGATAATTATAGGAAACATATCTTTGCGAAGATATGTTTTTTTAAATATTCTCCGATATTTATGGCGATTCTCCGATATTTATGGCGACTCTCTCGATATTTCTCCCGATATTATTGTCATTCTCCCGATATTTTATCATTGTTTCTCTATCGCACTTATGAAATTTTTGTATCTTCTGCCTATGCTCTAACCATTCGTCGATATATCGGCTACATGACAACCGGGCATTAACCTTCTACACTGAAAAAAAAAGAGGTAATAGATTTGACAAAAAAGCATGTTAATTTGACGAAACGGTGATTAATATAGGGTCAACAGAAACAGACCGTTGATTTGAATAAATATTTTATTCAATATGAATATTTTTTTCCCTTCTTCAAATCAACAAATTATTTGTCAAATTGCCAAAAGTTTTCGTCAAATCTTCGTTTCGTTATTTCAACGAAAAATTTTGTCAATTTAACAAAAGTTTTGTTAAGCATTTAATTGTTGATTTGAATAATTTTTTGTTAAATGGACTAACAAAATTGTTATATTTCTTCTTCAATATGACGAAAATTTTGTCAAATTAAAATGAGGTTTTGTTGCACATGCATTTGTTGACTTGAATATTTTTTTGTTAAATTAACTAAAAAATTTAATTTTTATTCTTCATTGCGACAAAAGACTTTATCGAATTGAAAGTAATTATCAATTAATTTTTATTGTAGATAATGGATATTACAATTAAAACTTCAATTTACAGTTTATCATTGTTTTGTTTATTTAAGGTTTACTATAGATTATTATAACAATTAATATTTAAAAAAAAGGAAAATAAATAAAAAAAAATTTTTAAAATAAAATATTAAATAAAATTTATTATTTTCGATATTTTAGTAATTAGAAAGTATTTATTTAGAACATTTTACGAATTTAATTTACTTAAATTATCAAATCTTAATTTTAATACTATTTATGTTAATATTTACAAATTAAAAAGAATTAATAAGAAAATTATTTTTAAAATAAAATATTAAACGAAATTTTTAGCTATTTTTAATTCAAGTTTTAGTAATTACTTTAGAAAATGTTTAGAAAATTCAGAACCAATAAATAGAAATCATACATTTTTTTTTTTTTTTTTTTTTCTCCTATTACTCCGCGTGGTAGCATAGGGCTTCGATAGTGAACCTCCATTCCTCTCTGTTGAGTACTACTTCCTTAATATCGTCCCAGGTATAATTGTTGACTGTTAATTCTTGATCGATTGTGCGTCTCCATGTGTTGTATGGTCTGCCGGGTCTCCTTTGTCCTTGTGGATTCCACTCTAGAGCTCTTCTTGCTATATCACTTTCTGATTTCCTTAGTGTATGACCTATAAATTTCCATTTTTTCCTATTTATCTGTCTGTTGATAGGTTCTTCTCCAGTTATCATCCATAAATCCTCGTTGCTAATTCTTGCCGACCAGAATATTCTGCATATAATTCTCAAGCACTTGTTGATGAATACTTGTAGCTTCTGTTTGATTCTGACCGAAGTGAGCCATGTTTCACTGCCATATATTAATGTTGACTTAACACATGCTCTGAATATTGTTAGCTTTGTTGTTCTCGATATTTGGTTGCTCCGCCATATCTTCATTAGGCTCCCAAATGTTCTTCTTGCCTTATTTATACGGCTGTTGACATCTTCTGTTGCACCTCCTCTTGATGTTATAATGCTCCCCAGGTAGTTGAATTCTTCTACGTATTCTATCTGTTGTCCACTCACTGTTATTGGCTCACTATAACTGTTGTTTGTCCTCATTGCTTTGGTTTTCTCGATATTTAATTCCAGTCCCGATTTCTTTGCTTCTTCCTGTAATCTGTTGACTTTGTTCTGTAGGTCCCTTTGATTTTTTGATATGAGGCATACATCATCTGCGTAATCTAAGTCTTCTAAGTTGCCGAAGAGATCCCATTCTATTCCGTTTATTCCAGTGCAAACTTTTCTTAGAATGTCGTCTAGTATTGTGTTGAAGAGAAGTGGAGATAGTGGACATCCTTGTCTAACTCCTATATTGGTGTAGAATGGATCACTGATCTTACCTCTGTGCTGAACTGTTGTCTCTGCATCTTCATACATCGCTTTGATGATGTTGATGATTTTTTCAGGAACTCCCTTCTTTGTAAGTGTTCTCCATATTGCGCATCTCTTGACTGTGTCGAATGCTTTCTTAAAATCTATGAATAGTAGATATAGTGGGGCATTCCATTCTACTGATTGTTCAACTATGACCCGTAAAGTATTTGCCTACAATATTGTATTACACAGCTTCGGTTTGGTCTGAAACCTCCCTGCTCTTTCCGTAGTATTGGTTCTAGTACTTCTTCTAATCTTTTCTTTCTAATAATTGCTATTATCTTATGAATATATCATACATACATAGTTTTAAAATTTATAAAAATATTTTTGTGTAAATTTCCAGATTAAAATAAGAAGCTATACTTAGGATATTCTAAATTAAATAGATTAAAATTTTTTAAAAATATGTCTATTGCATTAATAAGAGAATTTATTTTGTATTTTCACCCATCAATAAACAATTATATAGTCTTTTTAAAGGCTCCAATTCTTTCTGTTCGCCTCTTTAATTCGTCCTGGCAGCCCTTCAGGCTTCCTATCGGCGTTTATAATGAAACTACATTGTGAGTCTTTTAAAGTAAATTTTGTATTTACTTTTTTATTATTTTTCATGGTTACCTACTACTTTTGTTGTTGGTATTAATATGCCATAGAGCATAAAAAAAAACTGCTGAGCATTGTCCATCTAAAAAAGAATAATTATGAAATTTTATTTCAAGTTACTTAAAACTTAAAAAACTTACTTCTTAACTTCTAGATTAATTTGATTTCATTCTTATATTTAATTATTAATAATATTTTAATTTTTAAAATGTTATTATATTTTATAATAAAAATATTTTTTAATTTACTTTTTTTAGCTTCATAATGACACTGTTTAGTTTTTATACACCTTCGCTGAGCACTTGACAAATACAACTAAAAATATTCTCTAACAGAGCACTAGAATATTTGTTTAGCATAGGTTTTTTTGTTGATAGTTTGATACACAAAACAACATTTCAATAAAATAACGGCATTTTACTATTTGGTTTTTGTTAATTTGAATAAATTTCGTCAAATTGAAGAACAATTTAAAAAATTGACGAATGTGCCTTCAATTTTAATAAAAATATTACAGTTTTTTTCGTAAATTTGAAGAAAATGTTTGTCAATATGACGATCTTTTCGTCAAATTCCAAAATTTTTAAGTGTTGAAGAAATTTGTTATTTTGAAGAATTTTTGTTAATATGAATAATTTTTTTGTTGTATTGAAGAGAATCTTTTTGTATATGATGTAAATTTGATTTAAAAAGTTCTTCAAATCAACAAAACCAAATTTGTTTATTTGAGGATAAGTTAGTTGTTGATTTGATGATTTTTTTGTTGATTTGACGTATATTATTCATTTTGACAAAAAAAGTGAAAAACATTTCTTCAAAATGACAAATTCCATTTTCAAAATTTAACGAAATTTTTTTGTCAATTCTACATACAGTTTTTGGATCAGTGTACATCCATCGATTACATTTGTAACTGAATTTTTCAAGAGTTCTCTTTAATTTCAAAAGAGAAACATTTTTTCTGCTTCTACCTATTCCCTTTCAGTATAGGAACGTATGTGATAGACCCTTGAAATTTTAAATGTTAGCAGTTTAAAAAAGTAATATAAATATATTTGTTTAATAAACACAAAAGCCCGAACACAAAAGCAATTCCGTGCCGGACTAGTATATATACGAACGATTCATATTTTATTAGTTTAAAAAAGACCAATTTATAGATTTAAATTGAGTCTAAACTTTGATTGATTATGATGAATCCCAATAAATTTGAGTATTAAGGAGATTCGTAAAAGTAGGATTTTATTATCGTTAAAAAAAAAGTTCAAGAACTTACAGTGAGTACCACAATGTACCCCCCCCCCCCCCCCCTTGGTGTAATTGAGCCGATTTTTTAAAATTATTTTACAAAATATTTTAATTTTATTATCGAAAAACAAAATGTTTTAACATTTAAATATTTCAGCCCATTGGTGGCGTTATTATGATGGATTTATTTTACATTCCATACAAGAAACTTGTCATTCCTACCTATTCACAGTATTATAAAGCTTTGGTAATTTTTTTAGGTTACATAATTTATACTCTACTCATATTAATATACACGCTGGGTGGCGCAGTAGGTAGAGCGCCTGTCTTTCAACCGAAAGGTCCCAGGTTCGATTCCCGATGAAACAAAACAAAAAAAAAAAAAATGCTTTATGGATTTTTTGACCTGGTCCCCAGTACCCTTTGTCATTGGGATATAATAAATGGCAAAAAATAATTGAGAGAATAATCTGGTAACAAATTAAATAAAAATGAAACTATTCTATTTAAGAAGGCTTAGTTCCTGACAATAGCAGTAGTTTTCCACATTTAATGAGTTGATAAGCCAGTAATTTGTATAGTAATAAATACTCGAAATATTGTAGATTGTAGTGTAAAATTGCAGTACCGTACTTAATTAAGCACGAAAAGGTGATTCTACCTAAGTTACTGTACTGAGTGTAAAAAAAAAAAAAAAAAAATGTAGGAAAACTTTCAGGTTCCCTTTCCTTTGTGGTTGGGTATGGAATGTGGGTAATGGGTATATTTAATATTATTTATCAGTTATTTTATTCAGTACCCTTTGGACCTGTTCAAATAATCTATAAATTATTTTGTTTTCTTCGTTGATTGGTTAACAGACAAGCACTCTATCTACTGCGCCATTCAGTATGTCCGACTACTAGGAAAAATATATTGGCAAACATATAGTTAGTATACCTAAAAGAGGATCATAACAAACAAGTACAAGGAAAAACTTGTTTTTATCATCATGTACCCATTTTTAACGCAAATGAATACCGTTATTTATTTTATTATGACATCTTATCTATAATTATAATTGACAAGCATTTAAGGACCTGCGCAGTAGACACCTTTTCATTTTATTCTCTATCCTCCATAATGAACTCTTAATATATAATAAGTAAGTTGTAAATAACACAATAATGTGCACACAGTTGAAATTTTTTTAATCATATGGTTTTATTATTCACCAAATACATTAAGAAATAGGTAGAAACGAAACAGAAAATGAGAAATAAGGTATTTATGTTTTTTTAACGAAAACATACTAATTTCAAAGCTTTTTATTACAACATGAGTATTTTCTGCTTTGTAATAGGAAGTCTATATCAGTCCATGCAAATTCCTGTTTAAAAACTTTAAATTTAGCTTTAACTTGAATTATAATCACTCAACAGGGGCCCCTAGTATTATAGTAATTTTGTTTTTGTCTGAAGCCTTTTATAGCAACAACAATAATAATGAAGAAACAGTTCATTATGAATGAAAATTGAGAAATCAATTTTTTTTTAATTTATTATGGAAATAGGTAGGTAAGTAAAATCAGTAAAATGTAGTAAAAAAATAATATTAATGCATTAACTATGATGAAAGATTATACATATTTACTTTATATTGTTGTTGGTGTTTTGAGTTGTAATATCAAAACTTTATTAGGTTAGCAATGGAATTATACTAGTTTTAAATAATTCTATAAAATACATCTCAACAGATTTTATGAATAATATAAGAAAAAATCAATTAAACATCCATCATGCCTTAAGCGGGATTCGTACTAAATACCGACTTTTTAATAAGTGTTCAAATGACATAACATTACACAATCTGTGCTGTTGTTATTGAATTAAAAAAATAACTGTTTTTGTTATGAATTAAAATTAAAAACTAGCATTCAGATTGTCTATTGATGATCTATAGTGATCTATTTTTGATTTATCATTGATAATTAATGATTAATTTACAAACAAATTAGGTAGGAAATAGGAAATTGTATATAAATGATGAATTAATTGAAAAATACAATAGCTAAGTAAGTAATAAGTTAATAATAAGTATAAGTTCTTCTAAATAATTTTAAAAAAAAAATTAGTTTATGAGTCCGTGACAAGATGCGAGTTATAACATTCAATACGTATGTATAAGTACTAAACATTTGATCAAATGCTTGAACATGCTACATCAAATGATGTGTACTACTTTTAAATAATTTGAGCTAAAGTCTAAATTTTAAATAGGTTGAAATATGATAGGTTAGTACATGAAGTTAGTATTTAAAATAGTGGCCAAAATAATCAACAAACAAAATATAATCAAACATTATTATTTAGTTATAACCAGTAAAATTATTGTTATTATAAATAACTTACGATACTTAAGTAGGTAATAATATTATTGATTCAATGTTGGTATAATATCTAGTGTATAAGTAAATAAATCGCACTTGTCCTTTTTATTTATTAAATTGTAAAATCAGTCACAAATTTTTAATAAGTTACAAATAAATTTATAATTAAATTTATTTTATATATAGTTAATTGTTGTCATTCAAATTCAACATTTTTTCTAACACTTTTTATTGATTTTATAACTTATTACTTACAACATGTTATTCATACGTATCTGTGAGTTATAAAAATGAATCAACATTTTTGTGTAAAATCCATTTATAATTTTAATCAATTTCAACATTTTTTCTAGCAATTTGAATGGAAAAAAGTATAATTATAAATAGATTTTACATAGAAATTTTGATTCATTTTTATAACTCACATCAGATACGTATGAATAACATCTTGTAAGTAATAAGTTATAAACTCAATAAAAATAAAAATCAGGAGTTGATAGTAGATAGTCTAACACTATAAATACCTAGTTATACTGATAATTTCAAGTAGTGTTTTGATGAACGGGAACACTCCTAAAAAATAATTATTGTTATTCCAACTCTACATAAGTTTACTACATAACTCATTACTCATCCAATAAGAAATTTCATTTATAAAATATTTTTTAATTGAATTTCGTAAATGATAACAAAATATGCGTTTCTTTTTTATTAATTCAATTATTGTATCCTATATTTACTATTTGTTTAAAATCCATCCATTTTTTGTTTAAAATCCATAAAAATAATAATATAGTACAATTTATAGTGTTTACTCATAACCAGTTAAAAATATTCATATGTACAATATATACCTATTCTAGATATCACATTAATCATCAGTAAAGTATTATAAATTAAAACAGCAAAAATAAAAACAGGTAAATCAACATTTCAAAATCATAATTAAAATTACACATTTACTTTTGTTGTATGTACTTAGTTAAGTAAATAATTAAATTTAATAAAATAAAAAAAAAAAAAAAACACAATTTTAAAATTAAGTTCAGTGACTTTCTTTCTACTTCTCTTTAAATTGAAAGACATTAATTTGAAGTGACATTAATAGAGCAAATATCTTATTTTTGTCACTGATTTCATTTATTTTATTTTTTAAGATTTTTTTTTTTTTTTTACTGAAAATACTAGACTAACAATATACGAGACGAGTACATGTCTTATTATCAGAGATGTACTATTATAGTTGTATAGATAACATAGTCGATACCTTGAATTAGATTGAATTTATAAGATATGTGTTTTTTTTTTCATTAAATTGGTTAGTAGTTAAGACTTTCTTTAATTTTGTTATTATTTGTTTTTTATCATTTTTTTTAACGATGATGCAAGAAAATTTTTTTCTTTGTTATAGTTTGAAGGAGATTTTAAAAATTCTTTGAAACTTTTTTGTACATCTTTTCTTACATAGAATTATTATTTTACTTATTTAGACAAATAATGTTTTTCAAATTATTTTTTATAAAAAAAAATTTATCTCTAAATATCTTGAGATAATTTTATATTATTTATTTTTCTTTTTGTTTTATATATAACTATATCTACATTTACATACAACATACATAAATACTAAGTTTTATGTAAATTTGCATTGATTTTTCTAAATATTCTTTATAACGATTTTAAGTTGTAAAATAGTTTATATAAATTAAAATAAAACAGGGGCGCATTCTGTAAATATTTATATAGTTAAACTGTATAATGTTACTCTAATGCCGAATTATATCAGCTGTTTAACGACATGTACCTATAAGTACTAACCAAAAAAAAGTCAAATTAAAATGCCTTCACTGGATAGGCCATGTAGAGATTGTGCCAGACCCAGGATCTACAAAGTCTAAAGGGGCCAGAAAATATGTAAATAAAATGTTACTGTTATATGAAATATTATATAGAATATTAAAACAATAAAGATATTCACAATAAAGTGTAGTAGGTGTAGATCTACAATGATTTGTACAATGATTTCGTGAACGCACCTTTGTACTTTTGATGTTGTAACTACTCAATGTAGAATTCTGACAGCGGTTTGTTTACAAATAAATTTAATTTATAACTGTGAGAATAAGCGAGAAATTCATAAAATAATTCAATTTAACTTTTTTATTTAAAAAATTATCTCAGGCATTTATCAAAAATATACACGGATTGACTTTACAAATGTCAAACTTAAAAAGTACAATGGTAATTAAAGTACAATAGGTTTGAGTCTTGGAGAATATTTTTTCATATAAAAATTTTACAATAATAGCAATAACTATTTCTACACCTAGTACAAGGCTACAACTTCAATCTACACCTATCTCCTTGAATACCCTTAATATTAAACAGTTATTATTTTTTATTTAATTTCTTATTTTAAAATCGATGAAAAAGTGAAACCAATAAGTTATAATAATGAGTAACGTAAATGTACCTATCACCGCCCTAGCACCCCATGCCTTTTTATTTCTAATTTAATTTATATTGTCTCCTCGTTGTAATGCAAAACAATGCACATTTGTTTTCATATTAATAAATAAGTTATTGATAGAAAACTAAACTAGGTAGACGTTTCACAGTGAAAATATTAATTCAAATGTTGCGATTTTTTTTTTATTTTGTTAAAACCATAATAATTATAAGCTATGATGTCCACTTATTTATTTAAATCAAATAATTGTAAAATATATATTATTAAATAAATATAATACATACTTTCTTCAATATGTAAATAAAAAATATTTAAAATTGCTAATTTGTTTTGAGCGGGAATTAGTGACACGTAAATTTATGTTGTACGTATATTTACGATTGACCAGGCGGAATTAGGAAAATGATATATATATATATAGTTATATGTGTATCAAAATAATTACTTAAATTTTTTTTTTTTATATTTTATTTCATTTATTTTGCTACATATAAGACGATTAGTCTTTTAAGCATGTAACTAGAATCCATAATTTAAAACTAACAAAACTAAACATAAGGTAAGTGGCTATAATACTGACAGTGGATGTAATACTGACATATGAAGCGATATTTTCATTTATTAAGAAAATTATTCATATAAAACACCCATTTATTTTTTTAAAATTAAATTCAAATATTCAAGATTCATATTTTGTTTAAATCAGCCCGATAGTGTACAAAATAGAAGAAATACCACTTCTAATTCAAAAGTGGTCGTGGTAATACATGTTTTTGCAAAGATTCGTTAAAATTTATGCTTAAATTTTAAAATCCCTTTATTTTGTAATATTTTCTATGTAAGTATAAATTAATAACTAATTTTTAAAGAAATACATTGTTTTGTTATTGAGTTTGAATTACTTAAATGTATTTTGTATATTTAAAAAGTGAAATTAATTATTAATTTTAATTAAAATAGTTTTGTCAGAATTAGAAGCAAGCGAATATGTATACTGTTCTTAATACTGACACATATAGTCAGTATTGGGAAAAGGAATATTAAATATTAAAAGCTTATTACAAATTAAATATTTAATATTTTTTTGAAATTCTTTTTACTTCCATTAGGTATTTATTGTATTATTTTATTGTCCTAATTCTGACATAGGTATTTCATAATAATTATCACATAAATTAAGAAACATGAAGACTGTCAGAATTATGTCCACATATTAGCTCAGTATTAGACTCTTAATATGTCAGTATTAAAGTTTTACATTTTGAAATTATTTTTGTAAAATTTAAACTGTTTAATATATGATTTTAAATACTTTCTGTATACATAATTTAATTAATGTAAATTCAATTAAATATATGTGGACTTAAATATGACTGTAAGGTGCCTATTACACATCATTCTTTTCATCAATCATTCATCCATATATTGTCAATATATTGATGAAAAGAATGATGACCGATTACACATCAATCATGCACTCATCAATCTTTTTACCCATATTTTGACATTTTGCAATGACATATTGTGGAAGTGTTCTGAATATATTGATAATTTCGAAACATATATGAATATTGAAAATATAATTTTTAGGGGAATGTTTTTAACTTCAATTTAAATTGAATTTTTAAAGTAAAGTAAAGGGTATAAAAAACAACAAATTATTTTTTTGCACATTTGAATAATATATCAATCGTTTTTTTACAATAATTGCTATAATTATTAAAATTAATATAAAAATTATTCTTTTTGAATTGTATCACAAATTAATATTATAACCTTATCTGAACATTCCCCAAAAAGCAATTTTTTTTTGCCTCAGCTGAACTTGTCAAAAATGATTGATGACATGATTGATGAGAATTTTGCTTGCATGATTGACGAATGATTGATGAGAATAGAACCGCCATCAATCATTTCTCATCAATCATTCATCCATATATTGACAATATATGGATGAAAGATTGACGAATGATTGATGTGTGATAGGGCCCTAAGTTTTAGGATTAGTTCATTACAATAATAGGCCTTAAAGTTGGGTGTCAGTATTATATACAAATATATGTCAGTAAAGCAAACATTGTGTGTTAGCGTATAAAGGTGAAAAAGACGTGTACAATATGACGAACAATGATGAAAAGGAGTGTCTTATTACACTTATTGTACGCAATGCTGCTGAGGATATTTCACTGCATATACAACCTACGTGCCTACACATATAAAAGAATTCCCTTTGCATTAGGAAAAGAAAAATGCTTGAAGAGGAATGGGGTTTTCCGATACTTGATGGATGACTGGCGAAGTATTTTATGTGATATGAATACATAGAAAGTGAATTTTTATCCTTATTTAAAAGAAAATGATGCTCAATTTCCTGTAATTCTATTCTTAGATTCATGTTTCTCACTTATCATTAGCGTTAAGTGATTTTTGCAAAGAGAAAAGCATTAACATTGATTGCTCTTTACCCCAGTGCAACTCACCTTTTGCACTCACTAGTTGTTGTTGGTATTTTTGGTCCTCTTAAGCATAAATGGAAGCTGGAAAGCGATAGAAAAAAATTAATGAATTCTTTCATTATTCTTAGAAAATTTTATCCATTATTCTTATTCTTTATTTAAATGAAGCTAACGAAACCACAATAAAAAGTTATTTTCGAACATGCGGTATATATTTATTTTCAACTGATCCTTCTTTTTACGCTCTTGACAGTAACTTAGGTAGAATAACCTTTTTGTGCTTAATTAAGTACGGCACTGTAATTTTACACCACAATATCTACAATATTTCGAGTATTTATTTAAAAAATTACTGGCTCTACTCATTAAATGTGGAAAACTACTGCTATTGTGAGGAACTAACCCTTCTTAAATAGAATAGTTTCATTGTATTTAATTTTTTACCAGATTATACTCTCAATTTTTTTGTTGCCATTTATAATGTTCCAATGACAAAAGGAACTAGACCAGGTCGAAAAACCAATAAAGCATTTTTTTGCATCATCGGGAATCGAATCTGGGACCTTTCGGTTGAAAGGCAGGCGCTCTACGTACTGCGTCACCCAGCGTGTGAATTACAACAATTCCTGTAAGTTGCCAGTTGCCTAAGAACAGTTGCCAGAATTAAGAGCTATACTTTTGATTTTATTTCATCAAATATATTTAATATACATTTAATACATTTAAGATATACTTAAATACTTAGTCGTTTTATTTGTCATCTATATTTATTATCTATAACGCTATTAGAAACTGCATTACTATGCATATGTCAGTATTAGGAACCAAAACTGTCAGTAATAGACTCAACAATTTTTACGCATGTCAGTATTAGAGACAAAAATTTCTTGTTGCTAATTTTTTAAAATCATGAATTAAAAAAGTTTTAAATTTAATTTATGTCTTAACCAAATTACTCTTAAATATCTAAATTTTCTTATAAAACAATTTTTTTGGGAAAATAATTATAATTTATATAAAAAAAAAACTTAATTTAAAGTTGAATTTGTCGCGTGCACTGTCAGTATTATATCCACTTACCTTATTAAAAAATAACAATGAAAAATGTTAAAATGTAAAAATATAAAGTGCTTAAACTATAACTAGATTAAATTACCAAATTAATAAAAATAAAACATATATATATATTACATATATTAGAGATGAATTATTCAACTATTTTTGATTACATAAGGATGCAAATGGAAAATTTTAAATTGGAATTGAACAAACTAAACTGGCATAGTTATGTATTTTTTGTTACAACTAAATTATGAGCTTTGATAAAAATTTGTATGAAAAAGTGGGTCGGCAATATTTAAAATCTGTCCTAATTGCGAACTAAATTTTTGGTAAACTATTTTCAGTAAAACAGTTTTATTTCTCGTCTTATATTTTAAAAAATCTATGTTTTAATTTTTATACCAATTACTTGTTTTTTATAAAATAGAAGCATTTTCTGAACCATCTTGCCATCAAAGTCTTATTAAGGTATCTGAAATGAACTAACAAAATAATTTGTTTATATTTGAAACATTTTTTTGGTTCTATGGATTATGCAGACTTTTTAACAATTTAAATATTACAAATCTATTTTTAAATAACATAACATTGATGCCAATATTCGATAGAAAATAATAAGGATATACCGATTTAAATATCCAATATAATAAGCAACTTGAATTAATAGGTCAAGAAAGTGATCGTGAGTTTATATATGGTGCAATCTCATTTTTACATTCTTTAAATACTTTTGTTGGTATGTTGTCAGAACCAGTCGCGTTGGAATTTTTCAATCTCCCAATGCATTTCTTTATCTCGCAATAGTTGACAGTTTTGAATTTAAATCTAATATTTGTTTCGGAGATAGGAATTATTGTTTCTTTTTTTATTTGATCAGCTAATACTTGACCAATTTTACTGTAGTGATAATTAAAATTATTAAGCTTATGTAATTTGTCTGACTCCGTCATATTATCATTTAGAAATTTGCTGTCCAGATTATTATTTGAACTAACTATCATTTCCTTCACATTTTGCCAAGTTTTTCTTGCATCGTTACCACATTTTCTGAATTTTTGTTCATAATACATTTTTTTTTTTGTTCTTTTTAGTTTGGTTAACTTATTCAGCCAATATTTGTAGTGTTCTTTTATGTGATCATTTTGAAAGTCTTTAACTAATTTTTGATGCCAATAATTTTTTGTTTTAATTACATCAACGACTTCATTATCAATCCACGGTTTTGAGTTCCCTGTTTTATTTTTCTTCTTTACGATAATACTACATTTGTTTACTCCATTTGTTAAATAACGATTTAACATTTCACATTTTTCATCTGTTGTTAATATATACTCTGTATTAAAAATAGGTTTCTCTGATAAATATTTTCTGAGTGTATCATAATTAATTTTCTTTTATGTTGCATTATTAGTTTTTATTTTATCATTACAAGAGAGTAAACTAGTTTCCACAAACATTATGTCATGGTCAGATATGTCGTAGCTTAATTGAGTAATATCAATATTTTGATTTATATTATTTGTTAGTATGTGATCTAAACACGTGTCGGTAGCAGGTCTGGTTATTTTATTATTGCAGAAGAAAAAACAATTGGAATATATAATATTTTTATATTCGTTTATACGCTGATTATTTTTTTCCAATATATTAAAATTAAAATCCCCAACTATTAGAGTATTAGAATTATTTTTAAGATTGTTCAGTTTGTTATCAAAGATGTGTAAAAAATTATCAATAAATTCTTTGCTTTGTATAGGAGGTCTGTATACGGCCATAATGTGAAAGTGCTTATTAGTTTTTTTTAAATTAATTTTAATTGTTATAAAACTAGAATAATTATCACAGAAAGTTTCTTCTGTAGAAAAATGTATTGTTTTGTGAATAAAAATTCCAGCACCACCACCTTTCCTACCAGATCTACAAGAAAGAACTTTTTGGTAACCTGGAATGTTTATGAATTCTTTTTCTTCATCATCTATCCAAGTCTCAGTAAATATAATAACATGAATAGTATTGGCAGCAGAGTCAAGTAAGTAGAGTACATCATCAATTTTGTGTTTTATGCTTCTAATATTCATATACATAATTTTTAACGAGTTTTTGTTTTTGAATTTTAAAGTTTCTATATTATCTATACGATGGGTTTTTGGGCGAAACGGCAAAGTGAAATCGATGTTAAGATTAGGTATTGATGTCATCAAATGATGTTATATCGTAAATTCTGACAACATTACTGTTGTCCTCTTTTCTTATAAAAATCTTGCCGTCCTTTACCCATGCGAATTTTATTTTTTTTTCTCTTTTCAATTCTCTAGCTTTTTTAAATAGATAATTATTGTTGTTGGTTAGTTTTTCATTAATGTAAACAAAAGAATCTCTTATGGTAGGTGGTAAGTCATTGATTATGGCAGACAATTTAATACTAGTTCTCTTTTTAGCTTCAATTATTTTTCTCTTAATAGTATTATTTTCCAATGTTACGATTAAATTTTTAGGTAATTTGGAATGCTTAGAGAATCTACTTTCCAGTTGCACGTTCTCTATCTGTTCTTGTCTAACATCTACCCCTAGAATTTGAAAGACTTTTTTGCTTACTTCTAATTTATTTTCTATTTCCTCCGGTATTCCACAGATTTCCACTATATTTTTGTATTTATTTTGTTTTAATTCTTCTATTTCTCTGGAATTTCTATTTATTTTTACCAATAACCCTTGGTTTTCATTTCTGAGGTTAATATTTTCTTCTATTAGATTATCCACTATTTCATTTATTTTACTTAATTTATCATTTAAGTCTGCAAAACAAGAGCCAAAGTATTCTAATTTGTCTAAGATTTTGTTGATTTTTTCTTCCAAGTTTGTATTTTTTGGAGTAACAACAGTATGATTTAGATTTCCACTTGGTGTGCAAGATTCAGTTGAATTAGTATTCAGGGTAGAACGACGATTCTTGCGTTGTTTTTTACAGATTTCACAAAACCAATACATTTCATCATTCTCCAAATATTTCTTGTGATCTTCAACACCAAGTCCTACACAAGTGATATGGTACCAATTTTTGCATATTCCATCACACATTATTCTCTTTATTTGTCCTTTAAACATTTTTTTGCAAGAGCCGCAATCTTTGATGTTTGCTATGTTAATGCTAGCCATTTTGTCTTTTGAATTAAAATTAAAATGTGTTCAAATAAGTTTGATGTAGATTTATTTCGAATTAGTGACGTTGAGAGCCACTGTTTTATTATTTGAGTAACACTGTTTTAATTTTTGAGCAACACTGCTGATTAATTATTTTAATTGTTTTGACAGTTGAACGAAATTGACATGTAGTTAATAGGAGCAATGAGCATGCATGTGTGTAAACCGGTCTCGGTGTTTACATTTATTTTAATTTATTTTAATATTATTGTTTAAGTTTGTTCTTTTTAAACTAGTTTTTAATTTTTCGAAAAGTGCATTTATTTAATTTTGGATACAAATATAGTTTATTGTTTTAGTTTATGTTTAAATAATTATATTAATTAATTTTAAGTATTATGTGATAATGAAGAGTGAAATGTTAAATAAATTAGTAAAGATTTTAAAGAGAAATAAAGTAAAATTTAAGATAATTAAAGTTTTAATATTAAAGATAATTTTAAAGTTTAATTTATATTTTTTTATTTTTTTATTTTTTTTTTTCTTTTTATTTAATTAATTTAGAAAATAGCAAATTTTGGATTATTAAATATAAGCATTTATGGATTATGGTATTGTATAATACATATATAAAACACTGATTATATTTGTATTTGTAATTAAACATGTAAGCACTAAACACTGTTGTAATATAGCAATCTTTTAGATACAAAATAAAAATGTCAATGTGACATTGAAAAAATGAAAAAATGTTCAGAATTAATTTAGAATTATATTAACATAAGTTTATAAATTAATCCTAAATAATTATCACAGCTTATGACAGTCTAATTGAGAAATAGTTCACCAGAATTTCAAACCAAATTAATTAGAATAACCGACAAAATAAATTATTTATTACAGAGCGCGAAAATAATCAACCTAGTTGTTACAGATATATTGATAAATTTTCAAGAAATTTGTATAGTCATTGAAATTTGTTTTCAAGAAATTTGTATGAATAATCAAGAAATTTGAGGAAAGAGGTTCGAAGAAACTTAACAACACCACTTAAAACTGTTTTATTTGGGCCTGAAGAATGTCGAAGAAAGTTAAACGAAATTTAAAAACAAAAACGATATTGAACACCAACGTAGTTCAACTGCAGAAAAAACTGCTAATAGTTATGCCTTGTTATAATATTAAATTTGATTTGGTTTTTCTAAAAAAATAAATTATCTATTTTTGAAATATCTATTAACTAGTTATAATAAATTTATGTTTTATAAATGATAATAAATAATTCTATTCAAATGTTATTTATTTATTACAAGTATATAACATTTGAATTTTTATTATTTTTTATTTTTTTATTAAGAATTTTACTCAAATTATTTAAAAAATTAATTATTAATTTTATTCTTATCAAAAATTTTGAAGGGGTTTCTTTAATAAAATTGTAAATTGGTACTCGTAAATCGCAAATAGATTCAAAAGACTGAATTAGGTATATCTGTGGGTGGAATTAGCTCATACCTATTGAAAATTTTGTGCAATTCAATTTTTCTTGTTAGGCTTAGTATTTTATTATTTATTTAGGAAAAATTCAATTATAATCGAATTGAAATAATTCAATTGTATTTAAAAATATACTAATTAACTATTGTACTTAATTTAAAAAAAAAAAAATTAAAAAAAGCTTACATTTTTCTAATTTTGTCAACTTAAACTGATTTTTCCTTAAGGGGGCGGAAATTGGTGTATTTACGTTACTTTCACTAGATTTGATAAAAGATGGAATAAAAAATTATGAATAAAAAAACAAAATTCGATGAAACGTGATTTAACGGGATTCAAAAACAGAACCTTCTGATTATTAGTCTATATATGTAAAAGCAGTTAGGGTGTTCATCTAATAGACTTTGAATGGTATAAAAAAAACAAATGTAGTTACCTATACATCATATCGTTTGAAAAATTGTACATCATATTAATTTTCCATGCTTCGGTACTATCAAGGTTGTTCAATATCAAAATTAGAACCCAACACGACACAATGAAATTCAAATTAATCACTCAAATAATTGTCTTCACAAAAACATATCAGATTCTAATCCGCTCCTGTCTCATATTATAATAAAACAAAATTTAATGAGAAAAAAAAATTTTTTTACAGAAAAACAAACAGACAAAAAATAAATTAGATATTATTTGATGAGATGAAATTTAATTTAAAATCCAAAATCTTGAAAATAAATTTAATTTAATTTATAGTACTGGTACTAGTATTTAGGTAGATAACTTATGCACATTTTTCTCTTTAATAAAATATTTTTTTTTTTTTTGGCGACATAAACTACTATTACTACATATGTAAATGTACATATATATATACTTTTACATTTAAGTATATATAAGTATTATAATGTAAATTTATTGTAAAAGTATGATATTCAATCATCAAGAATATAATATAGAATATTGTAATGTATACAATGCTTAACTCATCAGCAGAATTGTCTGTGTACTAAATTCCATTTTTATTACTCATATATACTGTTTGTTATAATCGAATACTCTTATTCGATTATTTGGTCTTTCGTTATACATATATATATCTAGCTATTTTTCTTCTACTTTTTCTTATATTTCTCACGGAATTTCTATAATAAAATATTAAATATAAATTTATAACAAGATCTTTTAAAAAACCAGAAGACAAAACGTTTTGAGAAAATTATTAATAAGGTCTTTTGCAAAAAAAAAATAAAAAAATCAAAAATTCACTATACTTATCTCTTCTATTTACAAACTTATAAAATATGTATAAGAATATATATATATATATACCAGACCATGCTGGTACCGTATTGTGCCATACCGCAATAGAACAAAATATAAAAATACAAAAACAAAATTAAATTTATATTTTGGCATCCAATGGATGGGTAATTTATATTAATAAAAATAAAGTCGTCGCAATACCCATGACGTTACGCCCACTCATATTTAATATTCGTACAATCTACATACTACACACACACACATATTTCAATATATATTTAAAAAACATTGTATAATTTTGAATATATGGAGATAAAATTATAACTACAATAAAAACATACATACTTACATGTACAAAAAAGAAAGTAAGGTTATTTAAAAAAAACAACAAATATTTTAATAATTGATAGATAATAATTATTTTATATGATTAATTTACATAAATTGAAAACTAATAAATTTTCTTTACAACAATTGTATATAGCTTTCAAATATAACTACATATATACATTACATACGTATCTTCAATTAGAACTTTTAAAAATAAAATTAATCTTCTCGCATACAAAATTTTGTAAATATAAATCTTAACACCCCACTACGTAACTCTGACTCAACCAAGGATTTCCAACAAAGAACTGAGATAAAGGTAAGTAACAAGAATTGAAATGACTAGCTGAAGTGGTGTTATTTAGTATATTATTGTAACTAATGATTAAATTTAAAAATAAAAAAATTAATTGGTATACAACATGATTTACTGTCATGATTAATCCCAAAAAAATTGGTAACAACCAATCGGGCTTATACTTATATAAATCTAGATAAAATTGTAAAAATATTTCAACATAATCAACTTAAAAACAGTTACTTGAAAAGTGTGGCTGTATACATACTTAATTAAGCATAGAAATGATTCGGGCATACACTTCGTATAGTTATTTATACTTTTCGAAAGTGACGAAATCAAAACTAAAATTAATTGACAGATTAAACAATTTTGAAAATACACAAAATGAGAAGAATCAAAATCTATTACCTTTAAAAGTATTTTAACAGTAGTTGTGAAGTTCAAACTTTCATACGAAAATTCATTTTTGATAAAATTATAAAAAATAACAAAATTCAAGTTTGATAAAAATTAACTATGGTCGATGTCGGACTAACTATGTATTAATAAATTTAACGGTATATTTTATTTGTTCGCGTACAAAAAATTTCATTAAATTTTCACAAAACAAAACGCTTTTAAATTCTGACTCATTTTAATGAAAATTTTAATATTTCTCTCACATTTTAAATGTCATTTTTTCAATTTGAATTTTACTCAAATTGTTGTACGAGAACAAATTATACTAAGGTAACACTCACCTTACTCAGGTAACACTTATAATAAATAACTTTTTTGTTTGATATGGATAGGACAAAAAGCAAGTAATTAGTTTATAGGCTTCGTTATTCTTTCTACTTTCTTGGTTAAAGAAGGAACAACAGACAGTTATAACAAAATAAAGAGATAGCTATAAAAAGGAAAGAGATTTTAAAGGATGCAATACAGTTAATGTTCTCTTTAATTTTTTTTTTGAATTTCACCCTTCTTTGGCAATGTTTGTGGTAAACATCGATTTCAAATTCTAGCTAAGATGTTCCTGATGCTCTTGTCTAGCTAAGATGAAAACTAAAAATACTTATGTTCCATAACCAGTTTGGAATCAACTGAATAAAGTGATTTGCATACTCTTATGATTAAAAACTATTTGACAAATTGTAAATATTTTCTATTTTTATCTCGCATATGACTTTTAACATGCCATTGAAATTATAAAAAATCAAGTTAGATCTGTATGTTGACTCACAAATTTCTACAAATTTACACACAAATCAAACACATGCAAACGAATTGATATTGGCATTGGGATGCTACTAAAACAAAACAAATAGTTAACTATAACTACCTCTATTTTATATAGTGTAGAAAAAACAACAAAAAAAACATCTATTTCGCCTCACACAATCAACAACAACTGCAGCATCGAAATAAGAAAATTTCTATTTTTTTAAAACGATTATCCAACTCAAAATTAAGCCATTAAGATTTTGTTAACTCTTATATAAAAATATATCGTGATATCTCTATAATCTATAAATACAAATTTGACAATATAGTTACCATGACAATATGCCTTTTATACAGTAAAACTACTAGTTAAATATTTACAAAATTTCATTGTCAATATTGCTGTTGTTTTTGATATATACGTTTTGTTATTGGTTTAAACGTCATTTTTGTAATTCAAGTTTTCATTGTAAAGTAAGATTCATTCTAATTCTAAAGTAGAATCATGAAAACAATTACAAATTAAAAATTATTATTTTAACAAAAAAAATTTCAAATTAATAGTTAGTTACTCAAATTCTAAAGAAAAAAAAAAATATTTACTAATAACCTAAAAACCAGTCAATTTTTGACATGTCACCTATATACAAATTTTATTTTCTTTCAAATTAAACTATTTTCACTGTTATCGAATTCTGTTCTGTTCACAGAATTTTATGAGCACGTGATTTTCCCCTTAAATACATTTGCAAAATCTTGCAATCAGAACTAAGCATACTGAAACCTATTAGGGAAGGAGTACTTTTTTATGCAAATTCGGATTCTACGTCAAAAAAGAAGTAACTTTTGTAAAGTAATTTTTTTTTTTTGGTTTTCAGTACTGTTTTGGACAATGGCAATTAAATTTCAAACACTTTACTACTATATATATAAAATTTTTAGATACTAAGGGCGTTTCCGAACCTCCCGCACTAAACCTGTCAAATCGCACTAAATTTAATAAATTTAATTTAGCGATATTTAGTGTACTTGAGACTACACTAAAATTTTGACAACAAATCAAGTGCGATTTGACAGGTTTAGTGCGAGTATCAAGTGAAAGTGCGAGAGGTTCGAAAATGCCATAAGTACTTCTAAGTCTACTTAGAACTTATTTGATATTTTTTTAACTTTTTTATTTACTCTCAAATTTCTTTGTTTAACTGTCAAAACTGTCAAAATTAAAAAAAAAAAAACAAGAAAAAAAATGTGTCAAAACAGTATTTCAAAATTTAATTTGTATTTCAGAAAAAAAATTTGAGAACAAAAAAAAAACAATTTAAAACGGTTTTGAACAATCTACTGAACACTTTTGGGCAAAAAAGTTCAATTAACAGAAATTACTCAACGCAAAAAAAAATTTTTTAAATCGTTTAACAATCGTAAGAACAATTTAATGAACAAACCTATTGTCAAATTCACAAAAATACTATTTTTCTGAAGTCAAAAATTTATAAATTGAGAGAATTTAACGAAAAATTTTATTTTCATTAGGATAAAAGAGTACATATAGTCTTTCTTGTAAATTTATATAAAAAAAATTGTGATATAGAATAGGGTTGTCGCAAATTTATTTTAATTTTACTTAAAAAACATACAAATTTTTAGATAAATAATTTTTAAATAGCTTTTGCTTTTTTTTTTTATTTTTTTATATGCTCTTGAAATTTTTTGAATAACTAATTAAACATACTACAAAGTTTACAGCACTCGTGGTTGAATTTGCTTTGCATTACATAGAATATTTTTTTGTTGTTGTTTTTATTTCTATTTATTAATGCTTACATATATATATATATATAAGTATAGTTACTTAATATTTATGCTGTTAGTTTTGAAGAAATGATATTTATTTAATTCTTAATTTTATTTACTCATATATTGCAATTATTATTTTTAAATTGTATAAAACTGCTTTAGATTTATACACATTTAACGAAATTAATTAAAAATATACTTAGCTATAAGTATAGTTGATTAGTAAGCCTTAAAAAATAGTTATAGCATTTTTATATAATTAATATATTAACTATTAACTATATTTTATTATTTTATATTTTCGAAAGATATATATATATATATATATACACATAGGTAGTTATGTAGGTAATATTTCCTTTAAAAAAAATCTTTCTTTGTATCTACAAGTAACAATTGATTTACAAAAAAAAATTAATCATTTGTTATAGCTAGTTAGTTGCTTACTCTTTTTATGATTGACCTTTGTGGAATAATCTGCCATAGATGCTTTAAAGGTTATTGAACAAAAAATTGTAAAAAGACGGTGGTCTATTTTGATCAATTTCGGAATTATTGGGCCATAGAGATTTTTAAATATCGTAATACTTAATTTTGTTTAGTTTTTTGCTTATAAAGTCGTAACGTTACAAAATGTAGAACAAAAATAGAAATTATTTTTTAGAACCGATTTAAAAAATTTTCAAACATTTTTCAACCACCTTATATTTCAAATTTCTTCGATCTGAAATTATTAGGCCGGAGAAAGTAAAATATTGTCATTAAAGTAAAATAAGTAATGTTAAAAATTTTATTAACGACGAAATATATTTCAAAACGTTTTTCTTAAAAAAAAAAATAACGGTACGAACATAACTATGTATTCTTTTCTTTAGTATGACAATTATCCCTTTTTTCAATAAATTTTTACCATTGCCCATATTTAAACGAAGCAGAAATCTACCTTTCAAGTTCATACATAAAAAAAAACTGGTAAAATTCTGCCATTGTTGCTGTCAGATTATTGAAATATCAAGATGGCCGAAAATGAAATTATTGCCAAAGAAATAAATTTTTATTATTCTTCTAATGTCAATCCAATACAATATTATTTGTATAATTTAAATTTTTTTTTTATTTTATTAATATGCGATCCAAAAATTGCGCTGTCAACAACAATTTCCTTGCCCTTTGTGTATATAAAATAATAAAAAAATTTTGACACTGACATTATATTCCCAGAAAAAAATCTAACGTCAAAAATCTGCCAGAAATTTTAAGTTTTGGTACATTTGCTTACCCCTTACCGAAATCACCCTTCAGCAAGGTTTGGTAGATTTCTACGTTTTAATAGTTTTAGCATCTTTATAAAAATGTGTATTATAACTTCTGTAATCTTAGAATAAGGAAGGTGCTTTTATACTCATCAACTATGTAGCGAAGAAAGTATAAATAATCTAAGCAAAAATTTTTATATATATTAATATCGTTGTTTTTTGAATCAACTGACTTGAATTTTGTTGACAAAAAATTTAATAATATTTTTGACTTTAGGGCTTAATAAAGCCCGATCAAGGAGAAAAATAATTGTTGCCAATATTGTTATATTAGAAGAGGACTTAAATCAGTTTAAAGTAATCGTATTCAACTACGATTTTATTAGTACAAATCTAAATCTTTTGATAAATATTTCGCAAATGAACAAATCTTAAAGGCCTCATAACTCATAGAACTTCAATATTAATATTTTTAATTTTAATTATTTTTTTTTTTTTTATTTAGTTTCTACAAGGCTACTTAGACGATTTAGCAGTGTTTAACATTTTGTGTACAAATTAAATTAAAAAAACAAATTATTAAAATACACCACAGCCACCTTTTCGTTAAACTATTTTTTATTTGTTACAACCTTTTCAACCAACCTTTGTACAATATGGTCAATTATTCCTAAAACACCCTTTCAATATTTTTTTAATACCAAAACAAACTTCGCCTTATAAATGCACATACGCGGATCAAAAAAAATTTCTATTTGGTTTTATAACATTCAAACTTTACAAATAAAATATAGTCAGCCATTTTGTGTCATTCAACATCTTATTATTTTTATACATAATTAAAGCAAATTTATTCTATTAATTTTTTTAAGTAACTGTCTCAAATTATTATTTTCTATATTTTGGTCATTTGTAGTAATCATATAGTTTTGGTTAAAAGTATGTATATGATGTATATATATATATACCTCTTTAATTACAAAAATATTTTATTATTAGTGATTTTATCCATTAAATGCCACTTAGTAGTTATAGGAATATGTCGAAACGAAACAGTATATGAGGGAGCAGTATTTATGGTTCCTAAATAAAACTTACTTAACTCTAAATTTTTATGAAAACATGAGTGGTTTCTACTATAACGTGAGAAGTGTATGTCAGTACGTAAATTGCTGTTCTGTTAAAAACTTTAAATTTGGCTTCAACTTAAATTATAGTTACTCAGCAGGGGCCCCTAGTGATAATTATAACATAAAAATATAGCTAATAGAAGGCTGATGTGCTTGCTCTAAACATTAAATTTGACAGTATAAATCGACAATGTTCTCTGATAAACCATGTTAATGTTCTGACATTGGATCTGCTCTTTCTGATAATCTGATTTAATCGGTTAATATTGAATTTGAAGAAGGTTTTGAACTGCAATAATTGGCAATATTATTCCATAATTACGGTATTAGATTCATTAATTTCCCAACTGGTAACAATTCAATGAAGGCTGGGCGTTTAATCATGAATTGCTTAACTCTGTTTTCTCAAAGACATATGCTTCCTCAAAACCTTATATTCCCTAATGTTCAGGTTCAGTCCACTTATCCACTTATTATATAAGTGTATAGGTTCAGTTCACTTACTTATTTCTGCTAATTTTATTACCTTTATTAACAGTTATAAACAAGCTTAGATGTAAAAATTGGAAAAGTCTTAGATTTTAGGCAAGCCTGACTGTTTGAAATTATATATATATAATAGCACCTTTTTTTGTAACTGTTGGCTTAAAAGATATATCAGTATAAAATAGACAATACTTAGTTATTGCTTTCAATTTCAGTTGATTTTTGAAAGCATAAGCCTCAGGAAATCACCAAAAAAAAAGTATGATTAATGTGACCAAACGCAATTAAAATGACATCAGTAGAATGATATGCATCAGAATCTAAAGAAATATATCAATAAAAATTGCATTGTTTGAAAGCTAGTAATGTAAGTAATTTTATCGAATTGAGTAGATAATAAGTAAAAATAGAACTGCTTACGTACAAATTTTTAATATAATCTACTTTTATTTTGGTAATCTAAAAGTATTATTAAACAATTAGTTATTGAAAAGTTAAAATGACATGTTTTCAAATTGATTCACAACTAGTTATGTACTTACTTATTACCTCATTGTGATGGTTAATAACAATACATTCAGAAATTGTAATTAATTTAAAAATTGTCTATTTAGTATCACATCAATATTATGACGTAAGACTTAATCAAATAATAAAAATTGAATTACTATGAACTCTTATCATTATACTTAATTGACTTTTTAAAGAAAGCGCTATCAAATACTATTTAAAACACTTTAAATTATGTACTTCAATAAAAATTTTGTATATTATGGCAATACTTTTTGTCACAACATCCACACATCCATTCATATTTATATGGAAATCTAATAAAATAAATTATAAACATGAAACAAAAACTTGAAATACTTTGGGTTGAAGCTAATTATAGTTTCAGTATCTACCGTTACCATTCATTATTATCATCATAAAATATCATCATCATCATCATCATCATCACCTACTTGTTAAAAATAAAAGCAAAGCAAATAAAAAAAAAATTAAAAAAAAAAAAAACAAAAAAACAAAAGATGAAAGATGAAAAATCTAACAAAAATTTTTCAACTAAAAATGAAATCATCTTATTTTGTTACAGGAAAATCTCACAAATCAACTCTCTATCTATACGTTATATATTTAAAATATCTTTAGTCAAAAGAAAAACTTGTCAATATCACATTGTTGGTCAAAATATAAAGTTTAAAAATATGAAAATTAAATAATATTAAATTACTTTAAAAATTTTATAAATTATTGTTATTTGTTACAAATATAGTTTTTAGTTTTTTAATTGTTTATTTTTATCCTTAAAACGTTTTTATATTCATTAATACAATCTACCTAAATTACTGTAGTTTGTGGAAATTTTTTACTATAACGTCCTTGTAGTCATTATCAATCATTATGTTAAAATTATACAAAAATTGGTTAAACAAAAGCTTCCAAGCTTATTTTCATTTAAATTTTCTTTAATCATTAAAATGATAATATGTTCTATAACTTTTTTAACAAAGCTTAACTTAAATGTAATGTAATTTATTTTTTAGTTATTTATTTTTAAATCAAAACAAGTTTTTCTTATTTTTTTAATTTCTTATGTTTGGTTGAAAATTTTTCACCAGATCGAATGCACCACCATTAATCATGAAACTCTGGTTGCTGTAGTATAGTAGACGGTAGTACCTAAGTATATTTCGAAATTATTTTCGTGACAATAAAAACCTTGCAGAATCCCAAAATAAAATTTATGACTGTTAAAATATAATTTTCAAATTTGTACTTTCTCAAATAAAAATACACAAAATTTCAGCAAATTAAAACAAATTAAATTTTGCTTCAAAATTGTTTAAATAAATACACACTGAACTGAGCCTGTTCCTGTTCTGTAGATAAAAATACGAAGCTGTCAAATTTTGATTGATTGAAATTTTGACAGCTGTATATTTTTATCTAAAGAAAATAGTTTAAAAATTCACTTTTACTTAGCAATTATGTACGTATTTAGTATATCACATTACAAAATTTCACTTCTGACCACATTAAATACCACAAGAATCAACTTTTGTATAAAAATACGCAGTACTAATATTAGTTGCAATACACTGGCTACATTAAAAATTCATTTTTGATACATTTGTTTTTTTTTTTAATTGAAAATTTTACTAACTATGAGAAATTTCTTAGATATAATATTTAAAATTGACATACATTATACTATTGATTAATAATACTATGTAATATGTATATGTATATATACCATTGATTAATAATACTATTAATAATACTAAATTAATCAATGATTATACATAACTACTTACATTAATTCAAATTCAAAACAATACAAATTGACATTGTAAGTGACTAAAATAACTGTATTTAACTCAAATCGAAAGTAATAGAACAGTATTGTTGATACAATTTTTAAAAGTTCGTAAGAAAATTTATTTGTTTGTTCTACATTCTATCTAGAATCTATCTACATTCATTCTACAAATAAAATGTTATACCTTTTATTTTAAATATATTCTATTATACATGATACCAAATCGTATACGAAAACATGTATTTCATTTATTTTAAGTTTAAGAAAAATTTAAAAAATTTTCCAATTGTATTCTAACTAAAATTATTTTAAATTAAAAATTTTGACATTTTTCGCATACACACATGCATACAAATGTTGTACACATAATAATATAACATAATAATATAACAGTTTGTATAATGTCATCCATTTACTAAATTTTTATTTAAAATCAGAAATTTTCACAAAAGAAAAATATCAAAATAATAATATATATATATATATATATATATATATATAATATATATATATACATATCTATACTTAATTAATTATAATATACGTTAAATATTTTTTTGGCTATTTTAAAAATAAAAATTTGTTTTGTTAAGTTTTTTTTTTTTTTTTTTTAGAAATAATTGAAAATGCGCGATAAATTTTTGTTTTTTGTTTGATACGTTTAAGAGACTAATTTTAAATAAAATGTACGTATATATATTGTTTTTTTTTTAGGAAGTTTAGTAATAATTTGGTTAACATAATTTTAATTTAAACGTTAAGAAGGTCAAGAGTTCAAATTCCATTAGATTTCAAAAATACATAAACGAACAAACAAGACATTAAAACAAAAATTGTGCATTCGGTCTACGCAGTGTATTTGATATTATTTATATCATGTGAAGGAATAATAATTAAAAAGAATCTAGAAGTTTAAAAATAAGATAATTAATTGACAACATTAATAGAACGTAAATTATAAAAGTACGAATTGAAAATTGAACAAAAAAGGACACAGCTACGTTTATGTACCAATGGCAGGAATTCAATAATTATTAGAATAATTTGACAAATTATATACTTGTAATTTACTAATATTTATTAATATTTGTAATTTACGTATATAAGTACTAACTATTACGTAAATTGCCCAATTTTTTCAAACATTTTTTTTTTATTTGATTCTTTTATACATTTTAATTTTTGTCAAAGTGGTCAAAGTTAAGCTGAATTTTCAAATTTATTTTCTTCAGAATACAAACGAGAGAAATCTAAAAGTAATATATTTTATTTTTTTTTATGTTTTTGTTTAATACATAGCTGTCTAATACATATACAGTTATACATAGTTATATATATATATATATATTTATTTATTTATTTATTTTTATAACAATGGATCTGAGGTAAAATCTGCAGGACAACTAACTATAGTCATTTTCTCTTTCGGAATGTACCAAATTATTACCATTTATATAGTAATTATTAAATACATAAGTATTTTTTTTTATTAGTTTTTAATTATATATCATATTTTTATTACTTAAATTTATTATATTATATTTTAGATACAATGTGGTTATATTCAAAATTACAATCAGTAGTTAGTTACTTTCAGTAATTTCCATGATTTGAAAACTTTTTCGGTTTTTACGAAAATTTGAATCCGTGCACCTTGGCCATTACATATAATACGATATATGACTTATAACTAAGTAACTATAACTAGTTATTGCTTTTCTTTGTAATATTTATTAAAGTCTATCATAGCATTAAACACAACAGCGGTACAATGTACTTTGCTACTGTGTATTTAAGTACAAACGAACACAATAAGACTATACATATAGTTATATGTAACCTGATTGAAATTACCTAAATTAACGACTAAATTCAAAAAGTATATGATTAATTAAAATCAATGTATGCATACTACTAGTGATGGCCAAACTACGGCCCAAGGGTCAAATTAGGTTCGCCAGCTTAAACTTTTTGGCTCTCTCTAGTATATAAATGTTAAACTCATGTACGCTCTTATGGATTTACATATAATCAACTTATAGCCATACTTAAGTTAACTTAAGTTTCAGTTTCGTTAAAAAATTTACTTTTCGTTCAGCTTAGGTTGGTACTGTTCGTATATGTTACTTAAGTAAAATGACGTTTGAATGAAATCACATTCATTTTGTATGGATAAAAATCAATATAAATAAAATTAAAAATGGTTTTTCTTCTTTAAAAGTGTCAAATCAAAGTTTTACCAGGCGTACTTAACTTCAGTTGAGTAGTTAACCTTAAGTAGCTTTATGTTTTGAAGTAAGTTTAACGAAAAATATTAAGTTAACATAAGTACGGCTAGTCATAGAACTATGTATATGTAAATGTCAAAATGCTTAACGAAACTGACATAAGTATTTGTCAAACCATATGTCGACCCATAATAGCATAGTAATTAATATAAGAAAATATTTCATTGAAAAACAACAACAAAAATACATTTCCATATTCGGAATATCACATAGTTATATGTCATATGACATATGTAGTTGTGTGTCATTATAGTTAGCGCATTATTTTTTCTAAGTATTCTGTCTAATTTTGTATTAGTATCTTGTAGCACTATTTTATTTAATGCTTATCGCACAGATGCAAACCATAATTTTTATTGTCATTTCTGTCAAATTTTTTTTTTATTTTTTTTTTCAAATTCCGAAAACCGAAACACACACAAACACTATTACCACATAACGAATATGTTTTTCTCAAAAGATTTTCCAAATTCAAAACAATATTACATATTATTATTATATTATGTAGTTGTATTTGTATATGACATTAAATAAATATTTATAAGAAAGTTTTCACTTACTTGACATTACAATTTTTTCAATTATTGTACAAAATATGTTTTTACTCAATTGTGAATGTTTTTTTATAAAAACAATTTACACGAACAAACCAATATTTTTTTTTTTTTTTTTATTTACTTATAAAACAAAAGCACTTTCTTTTTAATTTCAAACAAAAAAATTAATTTTCTTTTTATAAATAATAATTTTAAAGAAATTCACAAATATTCAATAACACAAAAAACAAAAAATTTAAAAATATTTTAAACATAAAAACATTTTTTTTTTTAAAGCAAAGGAAACCAAAGAACATTTTATAAAGCAATTAAATGTAGGTACGTACTTATCTGTATACAATAAATTTTCATATCTATTAATGAATGACTGATAATAACATAACATAACTACCTATATATATCTAAATATATATATAATATGTACATTTGTATGTTGCAAAGATATGTTTACATCAAATGTACAGGTGTATTAATTTAACTACAGTTCCAGTCATTAATTTTTGTCTACAGAAATTTATTAATTTATTTATTACTTGATGAGTAATGATGTTGCACAATAAAATTGATCGTCTGTGGTTGATATTGATAGGTTGTAGAATAAAATAATATTGATTGAATCAAAATACATTTTGAGATTTTGCATTTTTATTTACATAGAAATATTTTCAATGTTGATAAAAAAAAAAATTATTGCGAAAAAATATTATATTACATAATAATGTTGTTTGATATTATTAAACCTGGGGGGCCATTTACACCTGGTTTATACACCTTGTATTTGTGAAAGATGTACTTTTAGTTTGACAAACAGATTAAAATTTAATATATGTGCTTTACCTAATCGAAACTAATAGCATTTGCTTCCTGGAAAAATCATGTGGTTTCATGTACGAATTCCAAAACTCCCCCAGGTCACTTTTAATTTTTAAAACCACATGACATTCTAAAACCGCAGCATATATAATAAATGTTAGCAGAATAAAAAGAGGTGAATCAATAATTTAAAATGTATTCCCCTAACTGTATGCAATATATTTATTCATTTTACTTCTGTCATTTATGTCAGGTTACGCGGTTATGTAATAGATAGAATAAAAATATCTATATAATCACAAATCAATAATATAAGTAAATTTATTATTTAATTTTTCTAGATTTTTCAAACTAAAGAATCCGTGATGGTAATTATAAAATAATAAATAACTATAATTGGAATTATTAAATAATAAGATATAATTTTTTATAAAACATAGTTATGGTTTTTACTATATTTGAAACATACTTATTTTATATACAGGCTTAAATTTATTTATTTTTCAAATATCAATTTCACTATTAAGTCTTAAGAATTTTATTTCCAATATCAAATTGTTGGAAACAGCTGTATTGAAGAATGATATTTATTTCAATAACAAATAACTAGTTATTAGAATCGTGTCAAAATGATTTAACCACTAGTTACTATTCTAATAGATTACATCATTAAAAATCTTTTACGATTTCTTGCAGATTACATCTACATTTTCAAATTGAAATACAAGAATATAAAAATCATATAAAATAAAAAATAGATAAATTAAAATGTTTTTTTATTTGCTTTGTAATTATCTTATGGAATTTTATGTTATTTTAGTAAATGTAATAACCACATACTCTCTTCTCTTAAAATCTACTACTTATGTCAAAAAATTAAACAAAGTGGTAACACTGAATTGTACATTATGTATAAAGTTGTTAAAATAGCGATAGTTATGCTTTATAATTATACACTTAGATGTTATTTTCTACGTGCAAATATCCATGATAAGACTAAGTCTATACGTTTACGCTGTCTGTAAATTGAAAATTAAACATTTATGTATATTTGACAGCGCTATGTCTTCCACTACATACTTAATTACGTAAATTGATCAAACTACCTAATATTTTCTATGTCTAATTGCAAAATAGCTCTTGCAAATAATTTTAATTTCAATATTAAAAGTTTTTTTTGCAACAATAAACGATTCTAGAAACCATGGTGATGAAACATTGACATTTAAATTGCTGTGAAATTACAGAATTTTAATTTTTATAAGTTTTTCAATAATTGTGTTGACATAAAAATACTTTTATCGTAAAAACTGGAAAAAAAAACTCAGAATTTGTAAATATACAACAATTTCTTCAAGAACAAAATCTTGCAGTGGATAATAATGAATTGCAGTGCTGCAGTAAAATGTAGCTGAAATACTGTAATTACAGCAGAACGACAACACTGTGTTTACATAGTTTGACTTGACCACTGTACGTTTATAGTTTACGTAATTTAAGCAATCTCTCCTATAATTCTTTTACCAAGCAAATTATTTGTATTTAAACAAAATTCAACAAAAATAATATTTATAATACCTAATATGAATGAGACCGGCTTTAATAAAAAAAATAATAAAAAATTGCACTAACAATAATTATTATTGTTATTAAAAATATGTATACTATGCATGCATCATATTAAGATATGATGCATAGATATTGTATATATACTTAGTAGAATTAAAATTTAATGTAAGATGGATTCAAAATTTTTGTATTAAGTGTATTAATCACTATACTACTCTCTATATAACATATTATACAGGTATTTATTTACCCTATCTATTTGGTAATGAGTACTATTATATCTAATAACAAATTCGCCAATAAAAAATTTTCTTTTAATTAGAGAGAAAAAAAAAAATGAAAACGAAATTGAGGTCGTCAATGAAAAATATATATATATGAACAATTTTGTTTTTTTTTTTTTTTTTTTATAAATAGGTAGATAGATCAGTAAATATATATATGTATATTATTATATGAATGCACGTTTATAGATAAAATTCATTTTACTATCTTATCGCTACCTATGCACAAAATGTAGAAAAACATACTAACATAATTATTCAATTGATATAATTAGAAGAAAAACCAGGTATATGTACACACATATATATATATATATATATATGTATGTGATATAAGTATATCGGTAAGTATATTTTTATACATTCTTCTTACGTGTTTAATATTATTAAAAATAGAATTGTTTTCTTCTATACAAAAAAAAAAACAAAATATAAATTTTTTTTTATTTTTATACTTAAATTTACTTTTAATAATTTATTATAAATATTATAAAATTATACTTATAAATATGTAAATATAATAAATAGATATTTAACTTACATTTCTTTTATATGCATACATTCTAATATTTCATCCAATTTTTAGTTAAGATTATTTTTGTTTTTAAATGTGTTTCTATTATAAATATATTTATTTACACATTATTATATATTATTATATAAATATGTTAATATATGTATGAATATAATTACATATTAGTTTTATTGATTTTTAATTTTCTTTTAGTTATGATTTAAAAATAATAAATAATAATAATGGTAAGGTATATATATATATTGTATTTACAACATCAAAAATTGAATTTATAATTTTTCTTTTAATTATATAAATTTATATATATATTTTTTTTTATTGAACATCACAACTTAAAATAAATATTGATTATTTTTATTTAAATTTGGTAATAATTTTTTTTTTCTAAATATGAATCATCACATATTTTTTTTTTATTTTTTTTTTTTTTTGTTTATGTATTTTAAAAGAACCAATCAATTTTATTTTTTTTTTTTTGGTTTTGTTTTTACCGTAATCACTTTTATATTAATTATTTAAATTTTCTATTAGGTTTCTTCCATATTCATATCATATAATATTCGCGAAAATAAAAAACTATAAAAAAACAAAAAAATCTATAAATTAAATAAAAAACGAAATTTAAAAACGAAACGAGAAATAAAAATTAAAAAAATTACAAAAAATAAAAATTAATACAGATATTGTAGATATATTTAGTAATTAACTGTAAAATAATTTGAAAGAAAACTTTCTCGATCGTATGATTTGTATCTTCGAATAATCCGAACTGAATTTAAAAATATATAATTTTCTATTTATTTCCCGTGCGTGTTAAAATAGGAAAATATAAATACTACGGTAAGAAAATTTTTGATTTTTGTTGTTATTATTTTATTATTATTATAATATTTTAGTATTTAGTATTGACGTTTCGTTTTGTTAGTTAGAATAGATACAATTTTATACCGTGACAGAAAGAGATGCATATAATAATTTCTAGTTATTTTTTTTTTGTTTTGAAAACAAAATGTTGTTTTTTCTTTTTTTTGTAAAATGACATTTGAAACGAGTCTCGTATATTGAATTTTTACTTTTTACAGAATTGGGATGTGCATATAGCGGGTATAGCGTGTATTGTGTATTGTGATTGTACAGTATTGCCAAAGACAAATAGTTATAAAAGTTGAAGGATTGCTTGTTTTCGTTAAAAATTAAAATTACCATTTTTTGTAATTATTGATTCTAATAACACTAAAAAAGTATCGACTATTTAATACTAATTCTAATTGTGACAGACACTCATTTATAAAATTCGGATTGGATTTGACTAATTTGAAATTTCTGTAGTTTGTTTCTTGCAACTTGCAATTATTAGTCATCTTGAAATATTTCTAATTTATAACAGCAATTCTAATTGAAAACATAAATCAAAGATACAATTATGTATATCTCATATATGTATACATTTTCTTAAAATTAAATTAAGATGTTATTGTATATATATATATATATATATATATATATATATATATATTTAATTGATAATATAAAAATTTTATTGTTTATTGCCACAGTTAAATTGTCAAAGAATTGTCCATTTGGCATCTTAGGAAATTTTAAGAAATAATCAACGGATTTACTAACTGCTGATTAATTTTCAATACTCAATACTCATCTTGTAAATGATTTTTATTCGTTTATTTTCCTATGGAAATCCAAGTGATTGCAGAAAAATCAAAAACCTTTTAATTTGTTATCGTCTTATTAAAAATGTGGTATAAATTTTTTACTCAAAAATCGTCTGAAATATTTAAATATTCCTAAATACCAACCCAATAAATATTTTCTAACCTAAAAAAAATCATGTAACGGCATCAATGTAAATATATTCAATGTGTAAATAAAAACGAATTAGTGACAACTTAAAATTTAGTTAATTTCTTAAATTAATAAATAAAAAAATTAATTAAAATTTCAAATGTGTTTTTTTATATAAGGTTTTTATTATTTTTTTTTTTTGCTTTTTTTTTTTTATTTCGTAGTTAAATTCTACAATTTTATTTGTAACTTAAATAATTGATTTTGTTTTTCTTTTTTAAAGATATACATATTTACTATATAATATTACTATCCATACAATCAAATATCATTTATTTAAATATTAAAAACACGAAATAATTAAATAATATTCATTCATATACTGCAAATAGAAGTTTCTTGTTATTTTTTTTTTATTTATATATATATATATATCTGTGTATATATATATATTTTTTTTTTTATATTTGTCCAAGAACTCTAATAATTAAATATAATAATAATAAGACTTAAACTTAATAAAAAATACTTTAACTATTCATTAAATATATGTAAATATTTTTTTTTTGTTTTTATCTTCATATAATTATAATATGTATATAAATTTCGATTTTATTTTATTTTATATTTTCAATGTTTTTATTTTAATTGTACAAAATTGTAATTAAATATTAATTATTAGGTAATTGAATTTAAGTTGCATATATTATGAGGAAGCTGGAACTGATTTAAATTTTTAAAAAAAATTATTTTGATGTTAAATAATTTGATTGTTGTATATATTTACTATAATAAAAAATGTTTAATTTTTTATTAAATAAATATTAAAACTCTAGGTATGTTTCACAATTTTATTAAATATCTTAGCCGATTTATATTATTACACCATTGTCAGAAGACTGGGTTTTAATATTTATTTAATTTTAACAATGTTTCACCTAGAGCCTACAGCATATTCTATAAATTATATTTTAATTTTTTAGTGGTCATTTTATCTCGAAAATTAGAGAAAAGTAATTCGATTTGGATTGAATTCAAAAAAACTTTAGTAGTTTATTTATTAAATAAAAATTAATAATTAATGGTTTATTGATGTTTAATTATTAAATAAAGTTTAAATAATTATTTTATATGCAACTTAAATTCTTTTTATTTAGTAGTTAGACAAATCTTTTCAAAAATTTCACATATTTATTAAATTTAAATTATTGAGACTTATATTTTAGATAATATTTTTTAATCTATTTTCAAGAGTTAGTCTTTTTAGCCTCAAAACTAAAAATTAAACAAACAAACAAACAGACAAACAAAAATAAAAAATTGAATTTCTTGTAACATTTTCATTCTTTTGATTTTTTTTTAGTTTTTTTTTTTTTTTTTTTTTAATTATTATTAAGAAAAGAATTTATAATAAGAAAAGAATTAAAAAATTAAAACTTATTAGAACCATTTGGGAACACATACTATATTAAATTAAAAACACAAAATTTAGAAAAATAAAAAAAAAAACAAAAAAAATTTCATATTATTCAAAGCAATTCAAAGTATGATTTAAGTTAGTGATTTTAAATAATTCATATTTAATTATAAATTATAAATGTAAAGTCACAGAGTTTTAATATAAACATAAATTTATTATTTTTTGATAATCGGATCTTATTTTTAGTGATGTATTTAATATTTTATTAAATAAAAGTTATTGGTTTCCTTTCACAAAATTTTTATTGTATAATTTGCATATGTTTCAGAAGCTATATATTATGTACTTCCTCTATCAGTGCTTGAGAATTAATTCTTTGTATTACGTATTATTAAATGTTGTATTAAATAACATTCGAATTTCAATATTTGACCTCTTTTTAATATTACTTGTGTAACAATTTAACTGTTTAGCCAGAAGCACTAGTAGTATAATACATATAAACATATCTCTAAGTAAAAGGAAATCAATATTTTATCTAATAGATTTTAAACTAATGAACTTAATTAGATACAAATTATATTCATATGAAAACAATATATTTTTGTTAAAAGTATACAATATCAGAAATTATAATTTTATATTAGTACACGTAAATATATTCAATATTTTTGTATTTTTTTTATAATTAAATTATTTGAATTTTATTTTTTTAATATATTAAAAGACATAATATGAAGATTTAATTGTAGATAATTTTAATGAAAAAAAAAAAATAAAATAAAGGATTCTAAAATTTTAGACTTTTTCAATGAATTCTTTGTACATACAAGTATTTTCAAAAGGAAAAATATTAAAATCAAAACTTATAATTCTTATGTTATGTTATTACGGTAAAAGAATTATTTAAAAAACAAAAAAAACTCCCTCAGCCCAAAAAATTATCTTTAATTAAATATATATGTAAGATTCTAATCGTAATATCTATTTGATTTGAAATTTTGTTATTAAATAATTATTGTGTTTGAATGTAATAATGAATATAAATTTAAAAGTTCGGAAAAAAAAGATTATTTATTTCATAATTTGCAAATTTTGAATACAATGTAAATGTAAATTTTCGAAGTACATGCTTTATATATACCTATACATATAATATATAAAATTTTTATTAATTTTGTTTTAAGAATTACATTTTTTCCTTTTGTGAAAATTATTTTATTAATAGAAAATTTTTTTTTAATTTTGTTTTTATATATATAATATATTGTGTTAATGTATACAAATATATGTTGTATATTAATTTACATTAATAATAGAAAACAACAATTTCTTATACAATTAAAGTAAAATAAAAATTTCTTAAATTTTAATCCATTTTAACTGATATCACAACATTAACTTGAGGAAAATTTTCTGTCGATGTTGTTGTTTGTTGTGGTTGCGTTGTGCGTAATTGTGACATTCTATTTGCTAAATCTGATGCTGTATCTTCTGAATTTGATGGTACCATCCATATTGTTTCTATAATAAACAAATATAAATATTATTAAAAAAATTGCAACTAAATATTATTAACAAAATATATAAAAAAAAAAAAAAAACACATTTTTTTACACAAGTTCTGTACAAAAATGTATTTGTAGACTGTATATGACCTCTAAGTTGTTTTTTTTTTTTTTTTAAAGAAAATAATTTTCTCTCACTAAATATTCAAGTTTTTTAATATATATAAGAAATAACAACACAATACTAATATATGTATTGTGCTATAAATATATTTTGTTTTAAACAATAACAAATTTTTTTTAAAGGTCTTTGTACCAAAATGTTAATACATAATTTTATTATTGAAGAATCAATTATCAAAATAAATAATTGACTAAACTCACAAAATTCCTTTCGTACGAAAAGAATTCCAAACTTTAATTTGTTCTATTTTTTTTTTTATTATATTTATAATCTTTAACAACATATTCAATATACATTGTGAAATTGTTTTATTTACATAAAACAAATTAATAAACAAAAAACTAAAGCTTTTACTATGACCTCACAAATCATACGCTGTGAAAGAAAAATTTTTAAAAACAAAAAGTTGATTAGTCATAGTATACGTAAAACTTATTATTACTTTCTAACAATCCGTTAATTATTGCGATTCAATTATTTCAATTTAACTATAATATATAATTTATTTAATATTTTATATAAATATGAAAATGTGTTTACCACCAAAAGAATATCCATTATGTACACATAATCTCCATTTAATTGGGGGGCTAGATAATGGTATATCAGCATAAATATTACATGTTTCACCTGGTTTTATAGACGGAACTTCAATACGTTTTGTTTGACTTTGTGACATTAAATAGCAACCCTTTGGCCATTCTTCATTACCATTATTTTGTAATTTCCATACTTGAGTTAATTCAGATGGACGGGATGTTTCTAAAATTTTCATAGATGGTACTACGGACATTTGAAAATAATCTAAATAACAACACACGGCAGTTTGTAAATTCCTAAAAATAAAAAAAATAAAAAAACAAGTTATTTTTTAATTTTATTATGTTACCAAGTTTAATATTACCAATTACTCATTTCCAAAAAAAATCTTGCAGTTTCTTTATTACATTGATTATTCATTAAACTCTGTAATTGATTTATAAGATCTTCATGATCTGTTGTACCTAAACAGCTAAATTGTTGTAATAATAACGAATCAATTTCAACATCTACTTCAGGTCTAACTTCATTAGAAGTTTGTGCTAATATTTGATTATTTGATTGAATTTCCATTGTTTGTGGTGATGTATGAGATTGCATACCTGGTGGTGCTGGCATTGGTATTGCATGATTAATAGGACCAAAACATCCAGAAACTTGAAATTGTTGCTGTTGTTGTTGCTGTTGAATTATATGACTTTGAGAAAACGTTGTTGAAGATGCTGTGGATGAACCAAAACCATTAAAAACAGTCGATTGTTGTTGTGATTGATGTTGTTGAGAAGATGGCAAGTCTTGGGGATCTAAATCCATTGTCTTTTATTTTTTTTAAAAACTGTATTCTTTATTTTAAATTATATTTGTATAAAGCACTTTATTTTTGTTTTGATAAATTTTTTTTTTTTTTTTTCTTAATCACTTTGTAATTACTTTGGTAATATATATATATATATATATATATTTTTATTATTTCCACAATATTTTTAATTTCTTTCGAAATTTTTCTTTTATTATTTGCTTTTGTAAAATTGGTTTCGTTTCTCTTTGTTTCTTTTTCTTTTTGGTTTTTAGGTATTTAATTGCTTTAAAATAATTTTAATCCAAAACTTGAATTGTAATATATTAGCAAGTAAAAAAAATAGTTAATTTGATATTTTGGAAATAAATTTCTTTCATAAGCTCTTCATAATATAAATCGTAATTAAAATATAAATAAATAATAAAACATTTGGAAAAAAAAATTAACTTTAAAATATATTTAAAATTAAACGAATTGTTGTGGAAAAACACTTAACTTTTTTTATTTATCTTTTATTTTTAATAAAATCTCTCAGCCTCAGCAGAAAAAAAAAATATTTTTGTTCTAAAGTCAAAATTAACTTTTTATAATTCTCACTAACTGTCAAATATTTTATAAAAATACGTCGTTCGCATTTTAGTTTTATCAATATATCGATCTCATTTTCGCTTTATAGAAAGATAAATGATGACACTGGCAGGGTTACACAATTCTCATTAATTTAAAAATTTTAATTTAAAACCGTAATCAGCGCTAAAAATTGTGTGTTAAATATATATACTAATAGTAATAACAAAGCATTTTGAAGAACTGAAGAACAAAAAAATGTATGTTACATTCTTATCTTTTGTTTGTACATGGTGGGTGAATGCGTGATTTATTTGTACTGCGTAGGTAATGTATAGAAAACTTAATTAAATTAAACAAATGTTAAATTATCTAAACAAGCCAATCCAATAATAGACAATTCTAATTAGAGTTTACCAGTTCGAGTTCAGCTCACGGCTGTTTGGTAATTTTTTTTTTATTTTATATGAAATATATTTTCAAATACTATACAATATCACAAATTTTATAATTATCAATTAAGTATGTATATAAATCCATATTCAATTATTTTTCCGTTTCCCCATCGCCATTTTTTATTTCCTTTGAAAATCATTAATCATTTTTATTTTACACAATTTCGAGTCTCAGTTCTGTTTATTTGATATAAAAATTTATTCGAATTGCGAAATTAAATTCAAAAATGATAATTTATGATATATGTATATACAATATACATAGATGCTAAATCAATTAATGTCTTTAATTCTTGGAAGATCATTTATACATATTGTACAAGAGGGTCTAACCGCGTAAAATTCAAATACGGATAGTATGCAAATTTCATATTCGAATATCCAATATATTCGTAACGCGTATAATTAGGCCACACAAACTACAATATGCAGTAAAAAAAATACAATAATAGTTTTTAAATGATTTTCGCATTACATTGATGCTCATTTCAAAATACAGAGTAGGTACGAATGTTAAGATGCGAAAGTAAAAATACGCGGTTAGGCCTCAGTATTTTTGATTATCGCATTTCTTTGCATTCAGTAGAAAATGTCCGAAATCGCACTATAACTGTAACCTTGATAACATGTGAAAATTACAATCAAAAAACGACGTATGAAACTTCATAAGATAGCTATTTTCCAATAATTTGCCAATAAATTACAAGGTTTGACTTTCCCAGTTAAATTTATTCTCATATGAATTGTTTTCCCACCTGAATTCACCATATGAATTGTTTTCCATTTTGTTTCTCTTTCCTGAAAATTTGCTAATAAGATTTTTCTTAGGCTAGAGTTCAGTGAATGAAATAAAATTATTTTCTATCTTATCACTTACAATAACTCTACAAAGTTATTACATTTCAAAAATTAAACAGAATTAATTATGAATTTAACCGTCTTCAAATAACGTTGATATGTGAAAATGTGTATTAGTTGGTTAAAAAAGAGCATATTTTAAAAAGGAAGAAAGTTGAGGGATCCAAAATAAATGAAAAGAATATAAAGTTTATAACAATTGGAGTTCCTACAGTATTTTTTCCATATTTCTTTCTGACTAATAATTTTAAAAGTTTTATAAAATAAAACTAAAATGTGTTTATTTTTTTAAAAAAGCATTTTTTTTTATTTTTTTAAGTTTTAATATTTATTCGAAACATTAATATTCTTTTTTTTTTTTGTTTTTATTTTCTTTTATTCTTTATATTTTCATGATATATAGAGAGAATTGTTTCATATTTTTTTTTGTTTTTTTTTTTTTTTTGGAATTAAATAATTAAAAAAATTGATTTCAATTTAAAATTAAATTAATAGTTAAAAAAAAGAAAAAAAAACTGTTTATGTATTAAAATAAAAATTATAATTTATTTAGATGGTTTTCTTAATAATTTTTTTATTTTATTTTGTATTATTATTTAAACTTATTTGTGTCTTTTTTAAATATTTCTTTGCATAATTTTATTATTTAATTAAAGTTATTTTTTTACTTTATTGAAAAAAAAAAAAAAAAAAAATTCAAATAGATTGAATTTTTGATAATAATGTAGCATGAAGTCTATTTAGGATTTTTGTCATATATTTATATATCAAATTTGAGAGGCAAGAATATATTATTTCTTTTAAAAATTGGGCAATTAAAATATAGGCCTTAAAGAGAATTTGTATTGATTTTTTTAATATATTGAATTCTTTTTTATATATTGAAATATTTTAGTACCAAAATATATATGTAACTATAAAAGATTATGATAGTATTTACTTTGTATTCGTTAAATACTAAATAGATCACATGCCACATCAAAACCTAATAAATTTAAATGTTAAACATTCTTTTTACATATATATTTAAATATATATATATATATATATATATATAATTTTATATTCTAATCTATAAAAGAATTAATTGATATTGTTGATTTTCATATTTTATTTTTATAATGTATATGATTTATTTTAATACAAATATATAATATATAATTGATATATATATATATATATATATATATATATATATAAATTAAAACATAATGGAGAAAAACTTAAAAATAACAAATAAGAAGATTGTTAGTGATTTTTTTATCTGATAACTTTTATTTTTAAGATTATTTGAATCACTGGTTTCGGATTTTATTTTATTTTATTGTAATTCTTTTTTATAAATTATAAATTAATTAATTTTTTTTTTTTGAAATTTTTATTTCTTTTTATTTGTTTTGTTTCTATATAATTTAAAATGTTTTCATATAATTTTATGTGTTTCATAATTATTCATCGGTTTTATATTTCAAATCATTTTAAATTTGTATATTGATTTTTTAAAAATTACATACATATACGGATTTTTAATCTCAAATATTTTAGTTTTAAACTCGGAAAAATAGATTTCTGTTCTAAAATGACTTGAATTCTATATGTGTATAGTTAAATTTTAGTTTTATATATATATATATTTAGTTTTATATTCTTTTTTTTATTTTATTTTTTGTTTTTATTTCCATATATAAATATATTTTTTTTTAATTAATTAATAATAATAGTAGTTGTAAGTGTGTACATAATAAGAGTAAGGATATTTCGTTCTTATGTATACAATTTTTTAAGTTAATTTAAAATTTCCTCAGTGTTTTTTTTTTTTCATTTCTCTATTTGGATATTTTTAAGTTAAAATTTAGAGAAAATTTTCAATGCTTTGATGTTGGTTTTATTGTACATGACAGCATCTCTTCTTGAGTTAATTTTGAACGGAAATCTGCCATTGAATCACGAACTTGGGTTGCAGCTTCTACTAATCGTGTAAACATATCTTCACCTAGTTTACAATAAGCTATAAATAAAATCAGAAAAATATGATATATAAATATTTTTATATTAATTAGACTTGTTTTTACTGATATTTTAATTATATTTCAATTAAAGTTAACTTTTTCTTTTACTAATAAATTTTACACGATATTTCAAAAATTGCATGTAACCAAGTTCGATATTAGTGAAAAAAAAACTCAGATTTTAATTAAAATATAGTTATAGTAAAAATGTTAAATAAAAATATAATATTTTAATTACCGTCTTGATCGTAATCAACATAATTTGTCAAATTATATAAATCTCGACTTTCAGCTACAAATTTAAGTAGGAAATCGTTTATAGCCTTATGTTGATCAACAACCATTTCTTCTGTCTGTTGTAATTCTGATATAGCAGCATGTTGATTATATAATTCATCCGTCATTTGTTCCTAATAATGAAAAAAAAATTGATTTGATTTTTTTTTTTTGTTCAAATTGAGAGTTGATATAGAAACTTACATTTAATGATCTTAAATGAGCCAATTCATTTTCATCTAATTCTCCATTTTTAATATCTTCATCATCCATTTGTTCCATCATTTCTTCATTACGTTCGGGTACATCTTTAACAACTAATTCTTTAACACGATCAGCATATCGTAATGTATTTAATGTATGTTCACATGAACTTAAACCAGGTGATATCATTGCAATCATACACGTTTTACTTTTTTCCCCAATAAATGAATCTCTTAATACCTGTGTTAATTTTGATACACGGAATGGCAAATGAGCATGTTGTTTGCCTAATGCTCTAATACATTCTTTTAATGCCAATAATGATTTATTAATTTCGGCACCCTCCATTCGAGTTTGTCGATTTGATGATGATGTATCAGCACCACGTTCATTACCAGCCAAATCAATGAATGAAAATTTACCATGAATTTTGGATGAACCTGGTGGTCTTAATACAATTTGAAATACAGCATGAGATCTAGATGAATTTTGATTTGCAGATGTTTGTCCTGATGTACGTGCTATATTACCATGTTGAATTAATTTTAATACTTCTTCAACATTTTCTACAACTTTTTCTGTTAATCCTACCACTTGAACTTGTTGTTTACCATCTTCTAATACTCGAAGTTTTTGTTTATCAGAAAGTAAATCAAAAACCTTAAAATAAATTTTTTTTTTTTAATTTTTATAAAATATTTTTTTTTTTATAAAGAAATTTAGGTACATACTTTTCCACTGTAAATTTCAAAAAAACTTGCTGATACAACTAAATTTAATTGATTGTATCGTGAACTATTTAAGTATGCGAATACATCCTTAGCTGCCATAGCATAAATACCATTTTTACAGTCTTGTATTTTCCCATTAAATTCTCCACCCATAGTATGTGTTTTACCTGAACCAGTTTGACCATATGCAAAACATGTTGCCATACCACCTTCAAATATTGTTCGGACTAAGGGTTTAGCTGTATATCTTTAAAAAAAAAAAAAAAAAATTGAGATTTTTAAATAAAATAAATTTTGAAATTATATTATGATTTTTAACTTACTTATAAACAATTTCATTAGAACACGAATCATCAAATGCATAATCAAAACGAAATTTATGATTTTCTAAGAATTTTGTTAAATCAACTTTTGATTTTGGTTCATGAACCATAAGAGTATCTTTGCTAGGCACTGATATCACATCAATTTCTTTACGCATTTGTTCTTTACGACTAACTGGTCGTTTTCTAACGCATACGGTAATTTGATGATCTTCAACTGGTTGACCATCAATTAACGGTCGAAATTCTAATGTATTTTGAAACTCTCTAAAATAATTTAAAAATTTGATGTTTATTACATTTAATTTAATTTTATTTTCAAAATTATAAATTCTAACCGAATCATTGCTGCTGTTTCCCAATTTGGGTTACCCGGATCCATATTCATAAGAGCATTTTTTTCTTCTTTTAATTCAGCTTGTCTAGCTCGACGTTTCTCACGATTCTCTTTTAATCTTTCAACTTCTTTAACAACATATGAACGTCGCGGTTGAGCTATTTGTGATGCTGTTGAACCTGTGATTGACATTTTTGATGCATTTGTTGTTGAACGTGATTTTGCTAAACCAGTTGGTTGTGGTGGTTGATTTGTTGGTGGAATATTTTCCATATGACTACTACCGTTAGCACTTGATAGTGTTGTACGGTTTGTGCGATGTCCTTAAAATAAGCAAAAAAAAAAAATAACAAAAAATTAATAAAGATATTAAAGAATTAATATTTTATGTACATATACATAAGTATATACTTATGTATGTACATTTTTAATTATAATATTACTTTCAGTATGTTAAAATTTAAATGAAAATATTATTTTTAGTTACATTATAACTACTGGTTTATTCTAAAAACCCAAATAAAGAAATTATAATTTGAAATTTACATAACCTTTTAATTAAATATTCAAGATACATTAGTGAACCCATTGAACTTCATATAAACATATTAGAAAGAATAGCCACCTAATTACAATAAACTATTAAGAATATTAATTTTATTAATATTGAAATATTATTGACTATAATATAATTTGAATACAGTCCGCAACATTTATTTAGAGTCATTTTGTTTTTTGATTATACTATAGTTACACCTAAATATTCTAAAAACAATTTGACTATTAAAAATTTCTGACTGATAGCTACAATGCTACATACATACATAATATAACTGCTTTTATTTACATATTAAATGTATTTTTATTTATTTATATCTTATTTTATATATACAAAAGACAATACATACTACATTGTGTTGCATTGACAACATCAACAATGCAACATCAAGTGACCATACTATACTTTGTTGACTGAAAATATATATGTGTATAAATTTAAATTTAAATAATTGGTTGAATAATTTTTTGTACAACAATAAATTCATCTTGATTTTTTAATAATTTGGCGTATTCAGTGTTTACTATATATATTTTTCTTGTATGACTGGCGACAACAAATTAGCTGTCATTTTCAATTTAACAAAAAATGAACACTAACAAGGAGACACTATTCCACGTGCAAAAAAAATTAATTACTATTTTTAGTTTTTATTACCTTGATAAAATGCAAGCCCTGTAAGAAATTAGAACTTACAGGAATTCAAATTTAACTTCAGTTGAAATATTTTATTACAAACCGGACAACAAAGAAAATAATTTGTGTACACCTCCAAAACACAAATGGTTAAAAGAGTTAATAGAAAAAAAAACAACACAAGGATAAAAACAATAAAATTTTCTTTCAATTTTGAACCTTCAGGATGGTGAATTATTTTTTATCCAATCTTAACTTAAATAGTTTTAATAATTTATAGTTATCCAACAAAAAAAAAATACAACCTGAATTACTGTGTCATGTAAAAAATAAATCTATTTAAGTATTTGAATTTTTTTTTTATATAATTGCGTGAAAGTTACATTCAATTCTTTTCAATCTAGATGCAGTACAAAAAAAAGTTGGTTTTTGTTTACCTGCAATTATTGCACAAAACATGAAAATACAATTTAAATTTTCTTTACCTTAACAAAAAAAAAAAAAACAAAATAAATTAATTCAACATTGTTTGATTTAACAATAAATATCCTTGCATCACCCTTATATTACAGTATACATATACATATGTATGTATTATTATATATATATATAAATTAAAACATAAGTAAATGGTCAATAGTATATAATTTGACCATTTAATTAAATTCATTCTATAAATAAGAAATACGAAATACGAACAAAAATCTCTTTTAAGGAAAACAAAATTTCCCTTGACCCAAATTTCAATACAACAAACAAAAAATTACGAACAGAACCAACTTAAGAAAATTCATTGGATTGACATGAAAATATTGAATAACTTAAATAGTAATATTTAAATCCTTCCCATAATGAAACAACAAATAATAAATTATATTTTTTCGTATAAAATAATATTATCCTTTTTTTTGGCGCAATTTCTTAAAACTAGAGAAAATTATTTTGTAAATGTGTGCAAAAAGAATGAATAACAAAAAAAATCCATTCAATATTTTAAAAACAACAATAATAATAATTAGATATAATAAAAATATTAAAAAGTACAAGCAAAATTAATACAATTTACATAAAAGAAAATATTGTATATACACAGTAGTGTAAAATGAAATCTGTACAGTTTGAATCCCTAAATCGTAGATAATTTTTCTTTTCCTTTTCATGGTAGTAAGCAATATATAGTAAAAGTAGTAGTTTTAGGTAGGTTTTATTAGATAGTATTAGATAGGTAGTGTTCGATAGGTAGTAATAGTATTAGGTACTAGGTAGCAATAGATAGTACCGGCTGCCGAATAACACTACCACACTTAGGCCATTGTGCCACACTTCACTAGAATTTTACACAAGAACATTACGCAACTAAAGTAATTTTTTAGCTTCCAAAAGTTTATTTTTTTAGTAAGAAAGGAAGCTCATTAATCATAATTAAATAATTGAAAAACTACATACATAGAAAACCGGTTATAACGAACGCACAATATAACGAAGAAGTTGTAAATATAAATCGTAAAAACTGTCAAATTTAAATGAAAAAAAATGATTTAAAATTGCTTTATACAATAGCAAGGCCATCAACATACTGATATTTGATAAAAGATTCATTTCTTGTCAATTGAATCATTTGTTGTCAATTGTTGAAAGTATTGTAAATATAGAAGGTAATTCAAAATCGGTCTCAATAGCTTCAGTAATAGAATGAAATTTTCTGATGCAGTTGGTTCATTTACAAAACTATACTAATTTAACCTCCTCTGGATCTTGTCAGAGCAATAAGAGAATATTAATATGTATCTATATATTAATTGTTCCAAGAATGCTATTAGAAGCAAATATTATAACACCTCGCGCTCAATAAAGAAGTCTATTATAGAGACAACTTCACTAATTTTCGACTTTCTTGAGCCCATAAATATTATAACTAAACAAACCTAATAAATGTGGAATGATGTACTGATTTCCGGATAGTGAAAGTTTAATATAATTATTTTAATCAATTTGTAATAACTTGACTATCACTTAAAATAAAATGGAACTTTTGAAATTTTTAATTTAAATTGATTTATTTGTCTAGACTCTAGAAGGTAAATAGTTGAATATTTTCTTAATTAAATTATAAAATATGTTTAAAACGAAAATAATCAATTTTTTTAATTTTCTTCTCAGGTCCGATCCAAATTCAACGATGTCCAACGACAAAAAAAAATCATTCATTTATTAAGACTATTTTGGCTGTTCGAATTTAATTGTACAGTACTGTATTTAATACACATATAATATAAAGAAAATAATTTCGGAATGATGTCATTGTACATATTACATATTGCAAATTAATACCCTTCCGCCATTTTTTAATATTGTAACACCTTATAAGCTAATTTCACATTTTAAAATTACTTTTTTGTTTTTTTAATTATGTTTTGTTATATTTAATACTTTTCATTTTTAGTAGTTACATATATAGAAATATTCTTGTTATTTATTTATATACATATTTTAAAAAAATACAGTAAATTTCCTATAAAATTATAAATAATTAAAAAATTATATTTGAAGTAATTATAATTTACATAATTATGTTATTTAATGTAAACAATTATAGGTACAAGAAAAATAAGAAATATAAATTATTATTAATAAATAATGGTATTGATAGAAGAGTGACGCTCTTAAATTCTGTTAAATTAGAAAATGTAAACCAATTGCAAATATAAAAGAACTTCAAAAAAATCTAAGTCGAACAAAAAAATAATAGATTACAACAGGAGACTGATTCAAATGAAAATATACAAGAAACTAAATCTAATTTATTAGATTCGTCAACAAATGCACCATAATGGTGAACATTATAAATAATTGCCGATGTATTGTTAGCTTTTGAAAACCATATAAATATAAATAATTAGCATATAAATAATTAGCGATGTATTGTTAGATGCAATTATTGGCAATCTATTAGTTAAACTGTAACAAAGTGCATTACTGTAAATGCTGCAAATGATGAAATATCAAATTCGATAATGAGTTATAAATAAAATAATAATTCCGACTTAATTCAGAACAATAATACTGAAACAGAACCATTAGGAAATGTGCATTTTAATAAAATTAATGAGTTAATTCAGAATCACAACTATTTTATTTACCATGCATATCAGAGGAAATTATATCACAATAGATTCAAATGTGAAGGATATAAATATAAGGATGGAAATAATAGTAAAAATGATTTAATTTCTGATCAATTCTAATAAATAATTTAAATGAATCTGAACAATTCAACCAGTTACTAGAACATAATACCCGTCAAAGAAAACAAAAATTTGAACGATTACTAGAAGAAAATGATCTTGAAACGTCGCCAATATTAAGAAAAATATTAGCAGGAATTCCCAATTCATCTAAACAAGAAACACATTCAATAAATGAAGTCTTACAGGGATTAGAATTTGTATTTCCATACATTGATGACATAGCCACCATAGCCTGTATATAGCCTGTACATCAATAGTCTATTATATAATATTATAATATTAATATCTATAATTATAATTGACAAGCATTTAAGGACCTGCGCAGTAGACACCTCTTCATTTTATTTCGCTTCTATTTAATGAACTCCTAATATATAAATAAGTTGTATATAAAACAATAATGTGCACACAGTTGAAAATTTTTTACTCATATGATTCTATTATTTAGCAAATATATTATGCATATTATATGTGAGTTTTTATTAAAATAAAAAACAAAAACAAACAAACCAGTTACATATTATAATTCTGTGGTTTTACAACGAAAGATGACTGCAATTTTGTCGAATTTTAGTCATGAATGCCATCTATAATTATAATTGACAAGCATTTAAGGACCTGCGCAGTAGATACCTTTTCATTTTATCTCTCTTCTACATAATAAACTCTTAATATATAGTAAGAAAGTTGTAAATAAAACAATAATGTGCATACAATTGAAATGTTTTTAATCATATGGTTTTATTATTCACCAAATACATTAAGAAATAGGTAGAAACGAAATAGAAAATGAGAAATATGGTATTTATGTTTTTTAACGAAAACATACTAATTTCAAAGCTTTTCATTAAAACATGAGTGTTTTCTGTTTTGTAATGAGAAGTTTATATCAGTCCATGCAAATCCCTGTTCTTTTAAAAACTTGAAATTTGGCTTTAACCTGAATTAAAATTATTCAACAGGGGCCCCTAGTTTATAATATAATAATATATAATATTTTATCAACTACGTATTTACGTATAAGCATAAATATCCATATAAGCATAAATATTGAAAAAAGCCATTTTGCTAAATCTTACAACCGATTGAATTCATCTACTGATTCAAAAAGTTGAGGTTATCAAAAACTATTAACAGCCATAAACCGCAGCAGAATTAAAAAATTTTCTTGCAATGATAAATTATTACCGCAAATTTATACAAAATATAAATTATGTTAAGTAATTAATTAATTAATAAATTAAGTCTCGGACTAATATGAATATAATTTAATATATTAAGTACTAAGTGCAATAGATCTGGCAAAAAATTTCAACATAGTATAACATCGAAAATCCAACCGTTAAATATTAAACTTACACCAATATTATTTCAACAAATGTTTTTAAATAAAATAAAAATTATGCAATTTAAAATGTCAAATTAAGATTTTATAAAATTATTTAAAATATTATATTTAATTTTTAATTTATATTATAAAACATTCATAAATTACACCCAGCACCTGTCAATTACTATTATTTTTATGTTTTTTTTTTAAATTAACTTCAATCAAATTGTTTACTTTTTCTAATAGGTCTTGCGACTTCCATATATATTTTTATGTATTTAATAATAAATAAAAAAAAATTTCGTTTTTTTTTAGTTAAAACATCAAATTCACAAAAACATCAAAAAATCAATTACAAATGTAAGAGTTTCAAAAAAATCAAGTCGAACAAAAAAATTAGGTGATAATAGATTACAACAAGAGATTGATTCAAATCAAAATATGCAAGAAATTAAATCTAATTCAGGATTCATCAAAAAATTCACTTATTTATAACCAATTATAATAGTGAACATTATAAATATTTGCCGATGTATTATTACTAACTGGTAGAGATGAAATTATTCGCAATGTACATATTAGTTAAACTTGAACAAAATGCATTACTGCAAAGGCTGCAAATGATGAAATATCAAATTCGATAATGGATTCTAAATAAAATAATAATTCCAACTTAATTCAGAACAATAATACTGAAACAGAACCGTTAGGAAATGTACATTTTAATAAAATTAATGGGTTAATTGAATCAGAACTAATTTATTTACCATGCATATCAGAAGAAAAGATATTAAAATAGATTAAAATGTGAAGGATGGAAATTATACTAGAAATGATTGAATTTCTGATATTTCTCTCATCAGCATATATAGCTCACGACGAACCTGCACCATATATGTACCATAATGATGTAGCTTATATCGATGATCAACAACAGTAAGACTAGTGATAAGCAAAACCTGTTGATAAGCTGCGATGCAAATGTAAATCGGAAAATAACGAATACCTATGTAGTGATATCAAAATTGATTCGAAAATAAAAGGAAATAAATAAATTATAGTAGAAATGATTTAATTTCTGATTAATTAAATAATTTAAATGAATTTGAATTAACAATCCAACCAGTTACAAGAATCTACACCCGTAAAAATTGCTAAAATCGCAATTGCTAGAAGGGAATGATCTTGAAACGTCATCAATATTAAGAAAAACTTTAGCAGAAATTCCCAACACATCTAAACAAGAAATAGTTTCATATTTAATGGATTCGTTAGAATTACGAGATATTGATATTGCATTTGTTACTGATTGATCAAACTCCTCATATATTAACAAATCGACCACCATTATGCGAAAGATCAAAAGGCGGTTATCACCAGAAAAATTAAACAATGCAAAAGTTGAATTTGCTTATTAAAGCAACTGGGCATCACCGATACACATGGTTAGCAAATCAAATGTAAAATTGCTACCGTGTGACGACGACAAACTACATTTTGTCTTAGTATTTCTATATTTTAAATTTCATAAAATTATTTAAAATAATATATTATAAATTTATATTATAAAAATTAATAAATTACACCAACACCTGTTAATTATTATTATTATTATTATTTTTTTTTTTCAATTAACTTCAATCAAATTGTTTACTTTTTCTAATAGGTCTTGCGAATTCAATATACATTTTTATGTATTTAATAAATATAAATATAATAATATAAAATTTTTCTACAGTTAAAACTGTCAAAATATTTAACGTTTTTATTATTTAAATTAAATTTTTAATTTATCTTAAAAACAGAAAATTTTTTAAGATCAAAAATAAAATCAAGCACTTTAAAAATTTGTCAATATTTTATTTTTAAATTAAACAAGGGAAACAATTTTTTTTTCTTCCTTAAAATTTTATTTTAATATAGAAAAGAAAAACTTGTTCCCTCTACAAAGTTTCAATTAGAACTGGGGATGAATAAATCTGATATTTAAAAAGAAAACCACAAAAAACTAAAATACATATTTTTTTTAGAGAATAATTTCCTTTTTTAGTTTTAGTTTTATTGTTTTTGTTTTTTTTTTTTTTTTTGTTAACTTTTGTACAATATTGTTTTGTTATAACTTTGAATATCCTTGTTTAATCTTTAAAGCTACAGTCAAAGTTAAATTGTTATTTAGTTAGTTCCCAGGTATGGTCTTTAGTAACATTAGTATAGAAAAAAAAAAAATGCATTTCAAAGCGAGTGATTTTGTTTTCTCCTTATATAATCAATTTTTTTTTTTTTTTTTTTACCATATAAAAAATGTTTACGAATGATGTTGGTCAGTATGAAAAGCTTTTTATAAAGGCTATTAAAAAAATAAACAAATAAAAAAATAAAACGCGCGAAACTAACCAACACTAACAAAATCATTTTAATTGCCTTTGTTCAGGATATTTTACATAAACCAATCTACTCATACATACATACATACATGGATTATATTGTGTAAACATTGTTCTCTCTTAATTATTGTTTTTCAATTTTATATGGAAAACTTTTGTGTTTTGTTCTTTTATTATTATTATTTTTATTTTCATTATTAAATAAAAATAATAAAAATTTAATTTTATTAATTTAAAAGTTTGTCAATTGTTTGAAAAACGTTTATTATTTAGAAATGAATTGAAAACATTATATAACATAATGTCATATCCCTCATAGACATTTTTGTTAGCAAATAAAAGAAATGAAAATTCAAATTAATAAAAATAAAAAACAAAAATGTTTGGAGGGTATACCTTGGATAGATGAGTAGATTCACTGACTGAATAACAAAATTAAATAAAATAATTAGACTTTAATTATACTAATGCGGTTTTCAGTACAACAACCAAGGTAAAAAAAAATCTGCAAGAACAGAAGATCAGTTCATCAAGTAACATTCGTAATAGATAGTAGGTATACTTACAACACCGAAAAATAATATCTGTACGCTATCTGATATAAAAACTGGAAAAGGAAGAATTGGCAAGGCAACAGCGTTTGACAGAATATTTGTCTAAGTTTTGCAGATGACTCAAAACTTTATAATCTTATATCCTACTTATCAAATAACCTGAATTTACAGACTGATACATATAAATAGTTTGCTCTTATAACATTCTTGCATTGAATACTTCTTCAATTGCCAAATCATTTCCTTTTCCAGTCAAAATCTAGTAGTTCAGCCAGTTTGTTACAGTTACCAATTAAGTGGATTTTCGCTTACGAGACCAAATTCCATTATAAATCTCTAAATAATACTTGACCCAAAATTTAATTTCAAGCCACACAATGGTAAAATAGTAAAAATAAAGCTAATTCTTCTTTTGGCTTCATATCAAACGTTGGTTCGAAGAATTCACTGATGACCCCACTTCCACAACAAAATACCACTTTATGTTATCTATGTGAGGCCTACCCTTGAATATGTCAGTTAATTTGATTTGATATTGATTACTTTTGACTGAAATCTGTTCATCGTGAGAATTTCATCTTATTCCCAAAATGGTCTTAAATTTATTGACTTACAATCATTATCTAAATAATTGCAGATGTCTCTTTTATCCATTAGATATTCTCGAATAAAATGTTAGCCTCCGAAATTTCAAATTTTGATTGTTGAAAGAATTAAATGGAATAACAGGACCGATGTGATGCTCCATATTTAATTTAACCTTACAGAATGTGGAAGATTTGAACCAATTACCATATATAATAGTTCGTGAAGTCTATATCAATATTTTTTTTTTTTTAAATGTCACGTAACCGTTTTGATGTTTTAATTATTTTTTATAATCAGTGTCTGTGACTTTCGAAACGTCTACAAAAAGTTGAAACACATTGTCTTGTGATTACATTCGTCAAATCAAAATTGTAACACAATGTGTTGAGTTTGTAAACGTCTAAATTATGTATTCACGGCGCTTCGAATGTGTAAATAAGGTATCAAGAATTTCTGAAGACATTTGTTTGACGTTGATAATAATTTGGAAAATCTAAATGTGAAGGGAATAATCAATTGAATGAGTCTTTTTATTTGTTTTAATAAATAAAAAAAAAATTTTAGTTTTCGTAACTGACATTTTTTAATAGGGAAAAGAAATAAACACAAGAAAGAAATCTCGTTAAATTCATGCTTAAATTTTCTTTTTTAAATGCAAAACAATATTTATAATAATTAATATGTTTGGTATATTATTATACATTTTTTCGTTTAATGATATTCAAAAAAACAAATGATCGTAAAATTGCAAGAAGTGTTCATTAACGTCAAATAACACATTGTATAGACATTACAAATCAAACACATGATTTTGATATAGTGTTAATAAAAACTAGGGGCTCCTGTTGAGTAATTATAATTCAAGTTGAAACCAATTTAAAACAGTAATTTACGTACTGACATAGACTTCTCACGATATAGCAAAAACTATTCGTGTTTAATAAAAAGTTTTGTGGTTAGTAATTTTTATTTAGGACATATAAATATACTGTTTCGTTTCCGATATATTCCCTATAGTAAGTGGCATTTGGTGGATAAAATAACTTAAAATAAAGAATGTTGTCATTATGGAGGTACATATGCATAATTTTGATCAAACCTATATTATTACTACAAATAACCAAAATTTAGTTAAATAACAACAGTTATATAAAAAGATAAAAAATAAAGAATTCAAGTAATTTGCTTTTTTGTTTTTTTTATACTTTTTATTTTAGATGTATAAATGAATTTGTTTTTTTGTTTTTATTTTATAGATGTACATAGTTTCAGATGAATTAATTTTTTTTTTTTTATTTGACATAAATCTACAATGTACATTATGTTCACTGCAAGTAATTTTATAATAACTGATTTGTTTGTTTTTTATTTTAATAAGAGCTCACATATGCATAATGTATTTGCTGCATAATAAAACCATATGAGTAAAACATTTTCATCTGTGTGCGCATTTTTGTTTTATTTACAACTTATTTATATATTAGGAGTACATTAAAGAGAAGCGAAACAAAATGAAAAGATGTCTACTGCGCAGGTCCTTGAATGCTTGTCAATTATAATTATAGATTTAACAACCCGTCTCACAATCGTATTTTTTGACGTTTCGAAAGACACGGTGTAACACAACATCATACGTGAGATTTCTACTAACAACTCTATCCTCTGATCTAATCACTAGCAACCACTAATTTGGCTCTAGTCCTTTATTTTTCCACAGAGCACAATAAATAAATCGTAAATCAGATTTTTTTTTTTTGTAAATTGTTTCATTAAGTTAAAATTAGACAAGAATATAAAAGAAGAACAACAGGTCTTTTATATTGAAGTTTTAAGTATAAAAATAATCTAACTGTCCTTTTCTTTCATTCATAAAAACGTCAAAGAATAATATAAAATATTGAAAATTATGTTTGTAATATTATAAATGGAAATAGAAGGGCTATATTAAAACGATTTTGATCGAATATGTATTTTAGATTTATTACTTTTATAATAATAGTATAGAACTAAATTATTATTATAAAATAAAAAAACATTATTTTTTATAAAGTAAAATAATTATGGGGTATTTTATAGTAAAAATTCAAGGACAAGGAAATTCAATAATCCTAGTTGTAAGCATTTTTTTTTTTATTTTCTATATTTTATTTATTTTTTTTTGTTGACATTTACAAAAATTGTTTGAAAAATATGAAATTATGGACTGTGCAGTTTTATTTATTAAAAATTGATATAATTTATATAAAATTAAATTGCATTTTATTATAGGACTTGCAATTTAAAATGTAAATCAATTTTTAATTCAATTTTTATGACAATTTTTAAACTATTAAAAATTGAAAATTTACTTCAATAACTTACAAAATAATATTTTTATTTTTCATTGAACGTGCATTGAAGTTAGTTTTATTTTATTCAATAACAATTTGAAATTCTATTATTTTATTTTTAGTAACATACATATACATAATATAATAGGATATTTTGAAAAGCTATTTTGGATTTATAACTAACTATGTATATATATATAATTTTAGTACAATAATACCTAGTTACATTTAAACATTTTTACTTTGTTGTGTCTTAATTTTTTTAAACTTTTTTGTTTCATATTTATTGTACAAAGTTCTCGAATAAATGTTCATCGGGTTTAATTTTTTTTTTTTTTAAATGGACTCTTGCTACGTTTTTTTACGTGTTAGCTATAAATTATTTATGATTTCAAATGAAATAAATATGTGAAGACGACGGGATATAATAATTTTTGACCTTTACACAAATTAGGTGGGACAACTACTGATAGTAATTAATTGTTGAACATTTGTTATAATAATTACATTTTTTTGAATTATATTATTTTATTTGTTTTTTCTTTAATAATAATATATAATTTAGTTATTTTTTAAATTATTCGAACTTCTCTTAAATTCTGTCTAAAATTCATAATAATTATGCAAAATCTTTTCCAATAAAAAAATTAATAATTCCATTATCTACTAATGGACAAAGAAAAATTTTTCAATAAAAAGGAATGGACATTTCATTTTATTTTTTATATCTAAAAAGGATAAAACAAAGAAAAACACAACAAAAATAACAACACAAAAACACGCAATTAAAGTTGTGTAACAAGCAAACACGAATTTCAAAAATGACTTTTTTTTACCTACACAAATAAACATAAAAACCAATTTTCTTATACATATATAATATTAAATATGTATGCATGTGTAGATAAAACATATAGTTGAATGAATATTGATATTGTCCAATATATATTTTATGATTTCCTTGTTGTTGTTGTTTAATATGAAATCATTAAAGGGTGGCAGACAACCCTGGTAACCATTTACCTGAAAAAGTCCAAAACACAAAAAAAAATCCTAACTGTATGTTTACACCTATTTCGAATTTTCTTTATAATTGTTTGAAATTTAGATTTCCTTATTTATTACCTGGTGGTGGTGTATACATTTTATTTTATGAAATAATCATATTAAAATTGTATCAAATCCATAACAGAGATGTCGTTTTTTAAAATAAAAAAAAATTGTACTTCAATGAAAATTTACGATTACATACCCTGAGTGTCTGTCATTCGATTCCTTAAATTAATTCTAAGAATTCTTTAATAGAACTGCATACTTAGCTGTTATTAAATGAGCTACTTAGTTTAAGTAACAATAATTTAGTTCTAGTTGTATAGGAAAGAAAATTAAATGACATTTAGTAAACGAATAGTTTTAAAAAAATTTAAAGTACATACTGAAAATAAACCCCATACTGAACGATTTATATCGTGACAAAAGGTGTGGGGAATTTTGGCCAAAAGTAACCAATTCAAAAAATAATTGTAATTTAGCATATTAATTTTTTCACCAACACCATTAACTAGCATGTTAAGCTAACATGGAACTGTTTCAATGATCTGATCACCATGACACTGTCATATTTTCTCACCAACAAACAAATTTTGTGGAAGGAATTTTCTGTATTCGTTTGTTGATGAGAGAATATGAAATGCACACTGAAGCTGTCATCATACATACTCGTCAAAATAGGCTCATTGTCAACATCAGAATTGATTTTTCAATTTATAGTTTAGTTTTGGTTTTAAATTTTATGATAAAGAAAACAGTAAGATTTAAAATAGTGGAAATGTGGTTTTGTCTCTTTCCTCGTTTTGTTTAACAAAAAGATATTAAATGATATAAGATTCATTCGTCAACACAAGATTTTCATCAACTTAATAATTTAATTATTTGTTTTAATTGTAATAACATTTTGTAGAAATTAAATTAAATTTTTTGAATTAAGGAATATTTTATAATCAACCCGACACTACGAATCTCAAAGTAATCAGGAATATCAGATCCAATATAACATAGAAAAAAAATTTTCCAGCAACACTGACTTAACATTAGTAACGATGTATCAATATTATAATGATGTTTTACTAAACACCAAATATTGTCTAGGGAACGCAAAAAAAGTTAGTCGGTAACACCTTGTATAATATATTAGCTAATTAACCTATAAATAATCAATACTAACCTATACTAACTAAAATTATTTGTACATAAATATATTTATAGAAAACAGGGAAGGTGTTTATGCAATTACTTTGGTTTCACTAAAATATATTTAAAATAATAAAAATTCCGAATGTAATAAATCAAATGAATTGTCAATATTAAATAACAATGACATTAATGACAATACAAATGATACAAAAAATTTATTGTTAATAAATAATAGTATTAGTAGAAGAGTGACGCGTTTAAATTGTGCCAAAGTAGAAAATGTAAATCAATTACAAAATTTACATAAATAAATAAAATATTTACATAATTTAAATAAAAATATGCAAGAAATTAAATCTAAGTTAGTAGATTTACCAAAAATCCAATTATAACCAATTATATTAGTGAACATTATAAATATTTGCCGATGTATTATTACTATCTGGTAGAGATGCAACTATTAATAATATATTAGTTGAACTTCAACAAAGTGCATTACTACAAATGCTGCAAATGATGAAATATCAAATTCGATAATGAATTCTAAATAATACTGAATAAATAATACAATAATACTGAAACATAATACTGTTACTGGAAATGTACATTCTAATAAAATTTATGAGTTAATTCAGAATTAAAACTAATTTATTTACCATGCATATCAGAAGAAGTTAATAAGTTATATCACAATAGATTCAAATGTGAAGGATGGAAATAATAGTAAAAATGATTTAATTTCTGATAAATTAAATAATTTAAATGAATCTGAACTGACAACTCAACCAGTTACTAGAACATATACTCGTCAAAGAAAACAAAATTTTTAACTATTACAAGAAGAGAATGCAATTGAAATTTCATCAATATTACGAAACACATTAGCAGGAATTCCCAGCACATCTAAACAAGAAACAATTTATAATTCAAAATTTATTTAAAAAATATTAAATCACAATTGAGTATAATACACTGCAGAAGGCAATATATTATTGACGAAATATCGGTATTTGTAATTATTTGTTTTTGTTTTTTTTTTTTGTTTGATTAACAAAAAATATTAACATAATAGATTAATTTAAAATATTTTTAAAAATTGTTAATTCATATTTTTTGTATCAATAATATTATGTTTTATGTGAATAACTCAACGAATTAGTTCGAACTAATTCGAAACAAATTTATATGACAGGAACCAATTTCTTCGATTTTATTTAGTAAAATAGTACTTTTTTTAACTATGTCCTTTCAAATCGAATCTTCAAATTATTTTGATTACATTTAAATTGAATGAATAAATAAATTATAAATTTCAAAATTATATACATTACATACTAAGGTACTATTAAAATTTTATTACAATTTTTTAGTACAATTTTCTTTCAGTCTATTGAAATTTACATACTACAATTTATTGAAAACGACAACATTTTATTTAATTATTATTATGTTTATTATTATTCATTTTGAAATGGTGACCATTTCATTTCCTTTTAAATGACCACCTAAAAATAATATACATTATTCCGGTTCAACTTGTGAGAAGGAGATTAAATTTTGACAAAAGTTTGATAAAAATAAAAAATAGAAACCAAAATTGAAAATAAAATTAAATGGCTATAAAATATATATATATATATAGAGTTAAGTATGAAGAGTTTTTTTATGTTATTAAAAGAAAATGATTATAAATTTCATTTTATTATTAATACAAAATTTTGTGTTAGGTCTAAGGACTTTTAACCTTGATATTCATCAAATGAAAAGTTTTAAATAAAATTGATTTTTAGATATTCAGATTCATACAAATAGCCACATCATCATCATAAGTAAAATTTGTTAGGGAACATCAAAAACAATATTACATTTTTTAGACAAGTAGAAAAGTTGGGTTTTTTTTTTTATATAAATGTCATAGAAAATTAAATAATCAGATATTTTTTATGTATATACATATATATACAAAATACGCATAGATTTATATATTTTTATGTAAAAATAAATTAAAATGGGAAATAAATTCTAAAAATGCAAAACGAATACGATAATAAAAAAGGATATATACAAACATTGTTGAAGGTCAATGCTAAATTTTATTAATTCATTAAAAACAAAGAAATTCTGTTTATTTTTTTTTTTTTTTTTTATCCATATTGAGGTTATAATGGACAAGTAAATGTAAGGTGGAAAGAAAATTAATTAATTAAAATGTTGTTAAGAGAAAGAAGATGAGGGATGGATACAAATCAAAAATAAAAGAAAGTGCGACAAAATTAAATTAATTTATAATAAATTATAAAATTAATTTATATGTATATATATATGTATTAGCGACGGGTTATCTTAAGATTCAATTGATTCATTGAATCAGTTGTAGAAAATGGTTTCCTGAAGCTAAACTTGTTAAAAAATAAATTTAAAAATCGTATATGTATAGCAGAGAACTAAAGATAATAAATATTTGTCTACTAAAATGACATTTGCAATATAAACTTAGATAATTAGATTCAATATGTCAAATTGAATACATTCAATATGAACGATAAAAAAAATTTGTTTCGAATAAAGTAATAAATGATGGAAATCAAGAAGATTAAATTGTTTAAAATTTATGAGAAATTTTTTTAATACACATAAAAAAAATAACAAACATCAAAAAGAAAAGATTATACAAAATATTGAACCAGAACAGAATACAAATAATTTCATAATAGGTTCATAATATTTCATAATGGACCCTACTGATCTAAGTGTGTCGGTGTACTATCGGCAGCCACTATTACTACCTAGGTTTTGTATCAAAAGGAATTTTTCTTCAAATTATACAGATTATGCATTATAAATTGCAAACAAGTAGAGAATAATTCCGTGGCATCGAAAATGCAATATTAGAATCTTAATAATATTTTAAAAGTTTTGTAATGTAATATCATTTGATAATTTTGAATAAAATAACTATTACCGAATAATTCTGATTCATTAAAAAATTCTCTTATACATTTTTTATTATTTTATTCTTAAAATGACTTAATTTTAATTTTATAAAATTTTTCTAAAATTTAAAAAAAATTAAATTGATTTTTTACGTATTGATAATGGGTTGGTGAGTGTTAAAATAAGCATTCAAACTGGTATCGTTTATAGAACTATAGCAACGAAACCAAACTTTTGAAAAGAAAAATAAAGCATAGTTTATCACTAATTTATATTGAAACTTACAAGACTAATGTCAAAAAAGAACCTTTACTTTAATTGATTTAAATTAATTAAGACAAAGTATTTAAGAATGTTTTTTTTTAACAATATAAATATATATTTCAACACAGAATGTTCTCGTTCATCAGATACCGATGGAAAGATGAAATTGGTACTGCTAACTCACTGAAAATGTCGCGCATATAATAGAGCTTTAAAACGTATTGTGTGACCAGGATTTGACCATGATTACAATTTCCACTTGTGCTAATAATAATAAAATAAGTAAACAAGAAATCTAAGGCCAAATTTCAAATTCATATTTACTCTAAACACCAAATTAGGTGATTTGGTTTTTAAAGTAATTTCTATAATACAGAAAAGCCATCCATTTATTTCTGTATATGTATATTATATATTTAAATTATGATTAATTGAATTTAAAAGATGATAGATAAACAAAAAAAAAATATTAAATTGTATTTAAAAATGATGCTTAATATTTTGTAGATTTAATTATGTATAATAAATTACAAAAACAATACAAAAAGACATGATTTCTATATATAAAACTTTAAACACCTTTAATAAATTTATTTCATTGTTAAAATTTAAAGAACAAATTTTCCCACATTATAACAATGTCATTTTGTAATATAATAAAAACTGAACCTAACATTGACTTAAAAACAAAACATTTTTATTTATTTTTTAATTATTATATATATATATGTATTTATTTCCATATATGTGAACATGACATTTTTGACAGTAGGATGTATGTGGTGTCGTTAGAATTGTATTAATTTTCTTAATATTTCCTTTATTTATACAGAATTGTATTTTTATTACAAAATTTTATTTATTTCTATAAATTTATTATAATTTTATATTTTATTTCTCATTTTAATTTTTTTTTTTTTAATTTTTTTTTTTATGAAATCGCATTTGACAAATAAGTTACACCAGCTCAACGACAACAGTTTATATTTGAGAGGGGAAAAAATACTAATTTTGAGAAAATTTATATTTTTTAAAACTCACACTGACCTAGGAAATTAATTCTAAAAATATTTTTTCATTTTTACGGAAAAATTAATCACGCTTTAGAAAATATTATTATGTATATAAATAAAATTAAATTTACAATGTGTGTTTATTTTTTAAATGAAAAATAAACAAAACATTAAATAATGCAGATTTCCAGAGGTTTTAAAACTTTTTTATTCTTTATTATCATACAGATACCGATTAGGACTTAATTAGTAACATAATATCTTGTACAAAATATATTTTAATTGTAAGTATATATATATATATTTTTTTATGATTAACATTATGATGAAATGGTTAACATAGCAGAAAGTAAAATTCTTACTCATAAAATATGTAAAAATTAATTAGTGGATAAATGAATTAAGTAAACGGATTGAAAAACACTGCTACACCTACCGGTCTAATCAACATCTCAAATCTGTCAAAACTGTCAAAAACTAATAAGTAAAATGTGAAAATTACTAACCTAACATTAACAGGTCAAAGCTGTTAAACTATAATAAAATGGTAAACAAATGTGAAATTTGTAATAAAAATATTAATTTGAGATGTGAAAAAACTTTGCATTGCAATAGACTGTGTAAACAGTGGTTCAACCCAGGGTGCATTGGCATGTGCATTGAAAAATTTAATATCTGTAACCTAGATTAAAACAAAATTAGATCTGTGATACTTGCAAATTAAACAAACAAAACAGAAAAACAGTGGAGCATTTTCCTAGATCTAGCAGTGGATTTGACCAATTGATTCGACAATTTGGTGAATATTTTAGATTTAAAATTTTTGTCTGCAGCCGCTCCACATTCATACAAACAAATAAACTCCTTTGAACCTAATAACTTGTAATGACAGCAGATGTCAGAAAAAAAACTTAAAGACATGGCAACAAAAAAAAAATACCAAATTCAACTCACGAAGGGGTTTAAGGACAATAATGATATATCAAATAATAGATAAAAATAAAAATTGATAAAGATCGAAAAGATAAGAAAATTATCAAAATTTTTCGACTAACCTATTATTTTCTCGTTCAATAATTTCTTCAAAACTAATAAGCAATAATTTATTTTAAATTTACATCTTAACATTATATTCACACCGATTTAGGAATTGTGATATAATGACAATACATATTAATATTGTGCTTTGCGTAGGTGTCACTAATGTAACTTAACAAATTTAATTAAAATCAATTTCAATTGATTTGTCATTAGCATTACTTTATTTTTCCTCTGTTTAATTAATTAAATAATATTTGAATGAGATAAATATTCAATAGTTAATTTGTAATTATTGTTCAACAATAATCACCCATTTAAATATTTTTATTTTATTTTAAAAGAATACAATAGACATTTAAAATAATATTAAAATAAATTAAGTAAAAACTTACCATTTTGAGTGTTATTCGTGTTATTCAATCTGTTCATAACTCTAATAGCACCATGTGTAGGATTCTGAAATGTTTTTTTAATAAAAAATATTAAATAAAATCATATTAAATTTAAAAACAAGTAAATAAAAACATTAAAATAAATTTGCAAACAACATTAAATAAATATTAATGTGTATAATACATTTACAGTTAAGAACAAAAAAACAATAATAAATATTAACATCTCTCTTTTTTTTAATCAATTAACTTGTTAACGTACAAAAAATTCATAAAACTATATAAAATTTCATTAAGTTTTACCAAAAAAAAGGCGTTCGCGTACTAAGAAGAGTTTATGTATTTTTTTTTCGTGTCTTTTGAAACAAGAAATAGAACGAATGTATGAAATTTACAAGCTCTCTCATTTCAATTTTTGTACGCGAACAAACTTATAATAAAATAATGAAACTGAAAACCTTCATTTAGTCTTTTAAATTTAAATATACTTTATTTACGTTACCGTATTTTACAAATTTATGTAATATTTAAATAATTAAAATATTTTATCCGCCATTTTGAAAATTCTATCAAAAAGAGATTTGTAAATTTTATTTACAGTTTTTTTTTTTTGTTTATCATTTTAATTTTTTTTTTTTTTTTTTTTTCAAAATCATGAAAATTAAAACAAAACGAAGGCGAATATTTTTAATGCCTAAAAACAAAAAAATAAATTACAACAACGAAACGAAAGTATAAATAAAAAACCAACAAAAAAACAAGTGGAATAAGTGAATGTGTCAAATGTGCTTGTAAAAAAAAAAAACAAAGAAAATTGCATTAATTTGCAACATAAATAAAATCAAGAAAGGTAAAATAATTTGCTGAAAATAAAAATTGTATAATTTGTAATATTAAAATGCATAATTAAATTAAAATAAAATATTGCAATTTTTATATAAACATTTTTTTTTGTGCTAAAATAAAAAAAAACTTAATAAAAGAAAAAAGAGCAATTGCAGCAGCGCATAAAAGCCCAGCACTTATATACTAATCTTATATTTAATTATTATTTATATGTTTTTATATATTATATATATGTATACATGTATGTACAAAATTATTACTGATTACATGGCTTTTAATATTTTTTTAAACACTAATAAGTTTAAAAAAAATCTTCTCTTAAATTTAATAAATTGAATGTATTTTTCATTGTTTTACAGTGCTTACAAAATAAGTCGATAGTAATAGTAGTTCGTAGTAGCTGACCGTCATCATTTAAATGTTTTTAAACTTAAATCCAAGGTTGTGATTGAGTAAGCTTATGTTCATATTTTGAAAGAGTTTTAGTCTGTTTATAATTTGAGCAAAGGTACACGCTCATAAATTAAGTCAAATCCGCATTGTAATTAAGTGATGAGTTGAGTTCAAAATAGATCAAATTCAATATAAATCAATATATTTAATCTATCTTAAAGTATAAGTGGTTCGGCAAGCATGAAAAGTAAATACTCATCGAAATTCGTGTAAATTTTTCAATTGTAATTCCATAACGATGAGAATGAGAATAAGTACAGATTTTGATTATTTTTTTTTTACATTGGTTTATTTAGCATCTGAATCACAATTGGAAAAGATGAAGGAATTTTTGCATGTCAAAAATGATGAATAAGAACAATGACAAAAATAAAAATAATATAGACTGACAGTACAAAATATAAAAATAAATATTTTCTTAATTCTCGAAGAAAATGAAAACAAAAAAAAACATGATAAAAAAACGTTTTACTTTATTTAATTTATTTATTTCATTTATTATAGTTCAAATTATAAAATATTAATTAAAAATTTTAATTGCGAGGGTAGAGAATTATTTTGTTTTTTTAATCAATTTTAATCCATAAATAATTTTTTCATTTATGTGGGATTTGAACTTAAACGTTGGTTGTGTTTCATTCTTCTGTAATTGAACATTTGACCACGAAATTTTACTGCAATTTAATTTTATATTTCTTTTAATTTTAAATTATTGAAATAGGTTATAGAAAAATGACAAGAGATAAAATTTTTGAAAAGAACTGATATAAATTGTTGTCACTTGACATTTACTGATAATTTATTCCTTGACTGCATTATGTTGCATGACATTTTTTTTATATGCATATACATACGTATATATGTATGTATTTAGTTTTTTTTTTTAATGTCATAATTAATTTTGAATGATTGATTTAAAATATTTGAAATGAAATAGAAGAATACGAGTAGAAGAAATAGTATACCGGAATAGAAGAAATATAATAGGTATTATTATTTTCATATGTTACTGATAAAATTCTAGGCACACACACACTTAAGGAGACAATATAACTGTTGACAAATTATCGGTATTGGAAAAATAAAAATCGTTCAGTAAAATAAAAAAAGGAACATGTTAAAAAAGAATGAAGTAAATTAATTGTGAAATATTGATAGTTGTAATCAAGTAAAATTATAAATCTGGAAATTCTGAATACAAATAAAAATATCACTAACATCAAGTCTGATTATAATATTTTGATTTATATAAGAATAATTAATATAAGTGAAATTTGAAATATTTATATTTACAATTCGATCGTTGTAATAATTTGCTTGAAGTTGATTGAATTCTTATTTCAGCTTTATTAAAAAAAAAAAGCAATTTTATTAACGTTAATTTCATTTTCTTATTCTTACTAGTATTTAAGTTTAATTACAATTAACCATTGTATCATTATATTTAGATTATTTTTAGTTAATATTAATTAAACAATTTTATATTCAAATGCATTTTCATAATACTTAGTTTTTCGAACTGTCAATTTCATATTTGACAATTTCATGTATTTACCTACAGTATGTATTCCGCTTTCAACTGTTACTTAAAATGTTCACTTATTTATAAACAAATAATTTAGTAAAACCAATTATCATTATTATATTCTCAACTGTTTTTATCACTTCAAAAAATCTATTCCAGACTATTTTTAGGTTGATGGCTTAGATAAAAACAAATAAATTCGTTTATGTTTCTTTTTGTCAACAAATCAAAATACATTCAATATTATTTTTTTTGTTTATTTCTTATACCTATGTATAAATTGTAATTATTTAAAATATTCCCACAAAAATATAATAATTAAATAATAAAAAAATTATATCATAATAATTTCTTTTTTTTTATACCAAAAACTTTTTGAATTAAAACTAAAATAAAATAACGAACATCTAAAAAAAAATATATTTATTTTATCGAATTTAAATATAGAAGAAAATAAAAAAAAAAAATTACACATATTATTTCTATTGAAAATTATAAAATAACAGAACAAAAAAAAAATTATTTGTACCAATGAAGTTTTAGTCGATGATTGACGTATTGGTAGAGTATTACCACCACCACCGATACCACCGCCTCCTCCAGTTGTTCCTGTACTACTATTTCCAGTTATAGATTGACCACCAACACTGCTACGCATTTGATCCATATCATCTGGATCATCAATAAAATCTTCATCATCGTCATCATCATCATTTTCTTCTTCTTCATCAATTGAAGATTGTGATGGATCCTATGATGTTTGATGAACAGAATATGTTCCAATTTATTTATTTTTTTTTCATTTTATATTTTTTTATTTATTTAAATAAATTTTTTGATTTTTCGTTTTCTTTTTCAGGGAGCTAACTAATATTATATTTATTTTTTGTTTTATATTTTTTATTACCTTCCAGACAGTTTTCATTTTAAATTGTATAATCTTGAAAATCTAACCTATATACTTAAATACATAAATTTTCTATACATTTTCTTAATTCTAAGAAGTTCTTAAGAAGAATAAAATAATTTCTAACTATTTTTAATTTGTGAATTACAAAAATCTATTATTTGAAATAAATTTAAACTCACCAGAGGAGGTTGAAATGTAAAATACATTGAAAACATTTTAATAATATTTAATTTTTTTTTTTACACAAAATAATTAGAATAAATTTTTTTTTAAACTATAAAATATAAAATCTAAAGTAAGTGAATTTCAAGAGGTCAAAATACCAAGAACTAACTGAACTTCTTATTTACGAAATATCATGCTTGTTATTTTTGTACTTAGTTGTTTATTTATTGTTACTAAATGCGGTTCACTACAGTAACGACAGTTAAAAAAGGATAACGATTTTTTTTCTGGTTTCTATAAAAAAAAAAAAAAAAAAAACAACAAAAACATACCTATGGTAACCAATTTTTGTTAGCTTAAATAAATTTTCTTACAGGAAGTATATTAGATTATACATGAATATGGGAATTTAAGCTTTTGATTAGAAATGTGGAACAAATTGTTAAAATGTTATTTCATTCTAAAGATACATATTTTATTTTTATTAGTTTTTATTGTTACAAAAAGAAAAAAAATTGATTTAAATTAAGAACAACAAATCAATATGTATTTATAAAACAAAGATTAATTAATAGGTTATATTCTACTATGTATAACATTCTAATTAATATTAATATCTGTTATTTGACAGTTAATCTACATTATTTTTTTTATTTATTTTTTGGCATAGTCTAATCATGTAAAACATAATTAATTTTATTTAGGTGTAATAGGAAATGTCAAACTAAGATCAAATGCATTTGCACTCTAATCGATTATGTAGTTTGATTTTAAACATGAAAATTTAATTCTCAAACTAACTTAGATGACTGCTTTTGCAGTGTAATCGATGAGACAAAAATCATCTAATCGAAAATGTCATTCGCACGTCACTTGGATGTTTTGAAATTTCAATTTAGTCAAATTTAGTTTTAAATTTTTGTTCAAATTGGAAAATTAGTGATTCGGATCATGTGAACTTTAGTTTAAATTTATTTTTAATTATAAAAACGAAACAAATTGTAAATTTGTTTTGCAATTTCTAATGAAATCGACTTACAAGAGGAACATTGGAATCAAAGTACGACAAAACTATTGATAACTATTAAATCGCAATTCGAACCAGTAAAAATTTATTTTATTAATAAAAATGTGTTGTTAAACATATGTAAGCGTTTTTAATTTTTTTTTTAAATCAATTTCTGTAAAAAAAATTAGCACAAACATGAAATGTCAAAAATCAAACTACAAAAATCACTTGCATTGAACAAAAATTGTAATTGAAACAAAAGCATTTTCATCAACATTGCCAAACTTTTGTTGCTTGATCATCAAAAATCTGTTCTTATTTGATCTTAGTTTGACATTTCAGATTACACCTTTTTTTAAATACTGTGTAAATTCTATGTCAAAAGAAATAACATGGTTAAGTAAAAAAATATTTTCAGCATCTACTTAGTTTTAATTTTGATAATTTTAAAATAAATCATCTGGGGTTATCTCTATTTTTTTTTTTTTTTAAATTTTAATTATAAATTATTTTTAATCAAAGCATAAATATTACACTGTATACAATGCGTTCTTTTACTACATTACAAATCGGTAATACCATTATTAGACCGGATATAACATCTAATAGAAAAAATATCTTTATAACTTTATCTTTATGAAAAGTAAATTGAAAAAATTTCATAAATAAAGTCAAAACGAAAAACCGAATCGAGGAATCGATTTCAACTTTTCTTTTTTTCAGGCTTTAAATAGTTATTCGGATGTAAAAATTTATTCCTATCATAATTTTAATAAAATATTATCTTAAAGATTTAATTTTTAGCAATTCAGTTTAACAAAAATATATATATATATATATAATATGTGTATATATGTATGTATCTATATTCTATATATCTGCAAGCTGTCTGTATAAAGCTTGGATGCTATATAAAAATATATTTATAAAAATTCAATATGACTTAAACGCGAACCTATCACATAAATTTAAAATTTTCGATTTGATTAAATCACCTCGAAATAAGGGGTTGACAATCGTCATAAAATTCGGTAATATAAAAAAAAATTCGTTTGGTATAAAATCTGCACTTTTAATATAGTCTAAAATTTATTTTTCTGGATTTTATTAATTTTTATTTTTTTGGGACTAGTTTTCACCGGATAATGCGACACAGCTAAATTTTCCTATAAAGCTGAATTCTGCTAATAATATTTTATAATACTGTATAACGTGGGTAATCCGACCTAAGTATATGTATGTAAATTTAAAACAAAAAAAGGGTTAACTTTAAAAGTAAAAATATTTCTGGATTATGAAACAAAAAATTATGTAGGTCCCTTTTTTAATATTAAATAAGTTAATTAGCGCTACATTATTAACATTATTAATATTAATGTATAATAACTGATTATTGAATTTTATTTTTAATTAATGTTATCATCATCATCATTGTCCTGCAACCACATCCGTGGAGCATAGGGCGGAATTAATGTTATAAATTAACAAAATTATAATTTTGTCAGTAGCCCCATCCGTGGAGCATAGGGCGGAATTAATGTTATAAATTAACAACATTATAATTTTGTCAGTAGCATTGTTCTGCAATCCCATCAGTATGAAGGATAAAGTTCTATTTTGTAACGATAAAATTCATGCATTAAAAATACAAACAAAAATCGATTTACATTTTTTTTTGTATTTTAACTTAAAGAAAATGAAGTTTTGTTTAATATGTTATGTAGTCTATTTTTAGATTAGATATAATTTTTCCAAAAATCAGTTTTGAACTTTAAAATTGCTTTATTCTAAAATCATAAATTCTGATATAGAATGGTTGTTCATTATTACCACAGAATCAAATTTCATCAAATATTTACTCATAAAATTTGAATTTTGAAAATCTCATTTCTCATTACGCAATTTAACATTACAAATAATTCATATAAATGTAACTCAAAACTGGATTTTTGTCCAATATGACCCTTTTTTGTTTTAAATTCCAGATTTATTTACATACAATATTGGTAAATATTATTAAAATTGATTTTATTATTTAATTGATTTTAGTGTTATAAATTATAGCACCGCTGCTCGAAATTTCGTTTCTAGCAATACATAAAGTAATTTTTTTATACAAAAAAAATAAACAAAAAAAAAAAAAGAAATATAAAATTAAAATATAATTGCTTTATAATTTTTAAATTGCATTTTATTTAATTTTACTATAAATTGCAAATTGTAAATATTTATCTATGTTATTTTTTAATTTAATAAAGATAAAAAAAACTATTGAGCATTCAATATAAAGATTGTATAAAAAAAGAATTATCAAAAAATGACACTATTAGTGAACACTATAATATATATGGATATGTATATATATGTATTTTTTATTACAAGCGTGAATTTATTTATTTATTTTTTGTAATTTAATTAATCAATTTTATTATTAATTCTTTGTGAGTCTTTGAATAGCATATTTTAATATTATTGTTACTAAATTTAATAAATTGTGCTAAAATTTTGGGTACCTACATTTTTATCATCTTTAAAATCAAATTTATTGAATAATTTATCATCGTGTACAATTGCTGATGGATAATCATCCAATGAAGAATGTTGTATTAACTATATTATATATTATTATAAATTATTAATTATTTTTATAATAATAAAAATTAATAATAATAATTAATCAATTTAATGTGTTAACTATTTAATAATATATTTTAACTAATATGTTTCTAGCTAATAAAAATTAATTCTATAACTGTTGAGAAATATGATGTAGATATAATATTTAATTAATAATAGTTTTAAAAATTCAATAATATGTAATTTGAGCCAGTGTGCAATATTAAAAATATTCATTTATTTTCATTATTTAAATTTGTGCTTATCTAAATAAAATCTATTTTTTTTACGCGTAACATTAACACTTACAGGGATTCAAAAGAAAATAATGTATCGTGCTCTGGATATAATGTTTAAATTTTAATTAATGCAGAATTAATACAGAGCAAAGAAGTTCAGTTTGTACGAGTATATTGCTATTGAAAAAAAAATAATATTTTTTTAATGGGAATAAATTTACTCTATACGAAGATGTAGCAGTTAAAGTGAAAAAATTGATTTTAGAACAAACACTGATTATATCTTAACTCTAACATTTTTTTAAATCTCCGTGATGAAAATGAATTAAAGTTCGCTGTAAATTTGTGAATTTTAATTACCCTTTTGAATTGGTATTCAAAAAATTATTGGACATTGTACTTGCACGAAAATTAATAAATCGGAAATGTCAAACTAAAATCAATTTAGCGAAATAAAATCATTTAATATTTTGCATATCACATGGTACATAATTAGCATGTTTTTGAACTTTAACAACAATTTTTAGATGCATGAAATCCAGTTTTATGTTCAAATTGAAAAATGAGTGATCAAGATCATACAAAATAGTGATAATAAAATATAAAATAAAATTGTAAAATTTAATACAAATAATTAATAAAAATATTGTAGAAAAATGTCAAATGCAAAAGTCAAAATAATTGCAACAATCACTTGCAATACAAAAAAAATGTTGTCAGCATTGTCAAATTATACACATATTGAAGTTAATCAAATGCTTTTGTTTTTGATCTTAGTTTGGGACTTTCTGACCATAACCTTAAAACAGCTAATAATCATTATTCATGTACTACATCTCAATCTCATGTTCTACGTCACATCTCATATCTAATAAATGATCATTGTAATTTGATAAAATTTTTAAAAACCAAAATGTTTCAATAGCTACAGCACAGGATTTTATTGAAGAAAAGAAAAAAAAATGTTTTTTTTTTTTTAAATTTTTTCAAGTTTGCAGGACGCACTTTTTCCTTCTATTTGTTACGCTTATATGATAATTTTGTTCCACGAAATACGAATAGAAAATAATAAATTTAAAAAGTGTTTTATGATTATAAAACTAAATTACTTTTAAATTAATTATTCCATAATCTTGAATACCTATATTGATTCAACTCGTTAGCCACTACATATTTAGTACAACAAAGTTTAAAACTATTAAATATGTCAAAATATTGTAATGATTTAAGCACATTATTTAAATTTAAATATTATTATTATTATTAATGGAAATTTAGAATTCTGTATTTAAAAAAAAATGTAGTGTATCTAAAATTTGGTAGTTTGTAATGCAAATCATTTTATCTCAATTAACTTTTTTTTTTAATAATAATTTATTGTCATTTAAATATTAATTTACATTTCGAAATAATTGAACGTTCAATTATAATGTATTTTTAATTTAAGTAAGTTGCAGAAAAAAAAGATAATTATTTTTATTTTTATTCAAATTCGCTAATAAAATGTCTTGAATAAAATTTAATCTAATCGAATGCGTTATCGCACAAGTAAAAGTAAACTACATTTCATTTTATAATATTAAATAGGATTAGAGAAGTATTACATTATGTTACACACTGGAAAGGAATTAAATCCATTATAACTGCCCATATAATTTTGTTAAAAGTATGTTTTGATTTGTGTTGATGAATTGAAATTTTCAAGTAAGGTAAAACAAAAATCCTTTTATTATTTTCATAAATTAATAATTTTTTCATTTTGTTTGTACAATTTTCGACTTAATTTTTTTTTTTTTTTAACTTAAAGTCGAAAATGTACTCAACTTTTGCAATTTGTAAATATTGATCAAAAGTTAATATTAAAAAGATTTTTGTCACACTAAAAATTTGTAAAAACTTTAAAAAAAAAAAAAATTGAATTTGAATAAAATTTTTTTTTTAAAAAAAATATCCTATAAAAAAAATGGAATAATAATTTTTATTCAAATAAATTTTAAATAAAAAAATTCTGCCCAGCATATCAAGCTGCCTAACAAAATTAAAGCTCTGCTAAATTTTAAACAAATGAACACGAAATATTTTATGATAAAAAATACATCATAAAAAATGATTTTTAAATGTTTTGTATTTGATTTTTCCTTATTGAGCTTTTTTGTTTTAGTTTTTCCAGGTATATAGTAGTATATTTGAACAATGAAGTATAAAAAAATTAATTAATCATTTAGAAATGATCAAAAAACAAAAGTGTTTTTGTTTATTTATTTTTTTAATTTTTTTTTTTTTCAAAAACTTACCCTAGCTAAATTGTTTGGTGCTGTTGCAACTTTTTTAGCTTCTGGTTCATTGCATTTTGCATTTTGTATTCTAGCCAAATAACCACCATTCATATCATTATTACTATTTCTATTCTCGATTTCAACTTCTTCAATCCAACCCGGATCTGGTTGTTGTTGCAATTGCGGATTCAATGCTATTATTGCATCTAATTCAACTTCTTTACCTTTGGTTTCACCTCTTTCATACCATTCTACTGTTATCGATCTAGCATCGTTATTTATTTTTGATACAACAGCTGAATGAACACGACCTAAAAATAGAACAGAAATAAAAACAAAAAATACATTAATTTATATAAATAAATAAAAATAATAAATATATAATTATATAATAATGACAAATATTTTACTATATAATTAATTTTTGAAAGTTCAAAAAACATATAATTGAGGGAAAAGCAATTTACATAAAAAAAATATTTCCTATATTCTTAAAGAAATACGTAACTGTTGCTATATACTAATTATAGCTTAATTTAATTTCCTCAAATTAAATTATATAAAAATATATATATATATATATATATATATATATATAATATTTAAAATTGAATGTAGATTTAATTGTTTTAATTTTAATTAAATATATTTACCAAATATTCACATAAAACAATTAAATAATTTGAATAGATTTTTGCTAATTTTAATTTCCTTTACTTAGTTGCTATAACAAATGAAAATTTCCCACAATCGATTTTCAATAAAATTTCACCCCAAAAAAATCAAAACAAAACAAAAAATTATGTTTTCATCATAATATTACCACAAATAAACAATTGTTGAGTATGATGTAAGTGTAGGGTAAATAAATGAAAAACCAAAAAAAAAAAAAAAAAAAAAGGCTGAAGGAATGCATGTTTGTAACAAAATATTACCTATTAAGTAAAAATAATACTTTTTTAATAAAAATAATAATATAAATAGTAAATGTATATATATAAACATATATACATATTTGAAATAACTTCCTCTTACCATCATCATTATTATCATTGCCATCATCATCATTATTACTATTATTATTATCACTATCATTGGCACTAGCTATATTTAAATTATTTTCATCACGACACCATCTACTGGCATTGACCTTCTCACAATCATAACGATTATTATCATTTTGTTGCAATAATAATTGTAATTGTTTTTTATTTTGTTTTTGACTAAATTTTATATTATTTACATCATTATTTTTATTATCACCATTATTTACATTATTATTACTACCACCATTAAAATTTTTCTTTTTTAAAAATATTTCACTACTTTTTCTACGTGGAGATTTACGACGTGGTGATTTTCTACGTACAGATGATGTTGTCTGACGTGTATATGTTGTTCTTCTTGTATTTGAATTATTTTTCAAATTATTTATTTTAATATAACCTACAGCTTCAGTTGATTCATCTTCAGCTATAACACCCTCATCTTCAGATGATGCAAATTTTGATGGGGGTAATTCATTTTCAATGGAATCTGGTGATAATGATGATGATATTGATTTTATTGTATTTTTATTATTATTATCTATATCTATAGAGGAACAGTCTAAATTCTGTTGTAATTGTATTTGGGATTGTCGTGTTGATGATGATCGTTTTTTTGAAATCACAGCCAAATCACTTTGCTCACGACGAAAACAATTAAAATGTTTTTTAAACCAAGATGGCATTTTTTGTTTTCGTTTTTATTTTCTTTCAATATTGAATTTTTAACTTTATTAAACTGGGATTTTTCTTATTAAATAATTTTCTTTACAGCTCTTTCTGAATATATATATATATATATATATATCTAGTTATATTTCCACCCTTATTACCACTAAAATATCGTCAAATTGCGTCAAAACAAAAATTTTTTTGATTCTATTATTGTGGTGTGTCGTGTTGCAATACACCTGTTTTATATTTTACTTTTAAAAGGGAACAACTCTCTTTTATTTATTTTGATTTTTAATGTTTATTAAAATTTTGAAAGTTTTTCATAATAATAGCGTGTAAATTTTAGTTTTTCAATTTTAATAAAAATAAAAATTAGTAGGTAATTCCTAAAAACACAACATACCCAACCTCTTAAAATTTTAATACTAATTATGCAAGTTTACGTAACATTTATATAACGGTGACTGATTTCAGTAAAAAAAAAACATAAAAGAAAAATAAAAAAACACAATATTGTTAAAATATAGAATTAAAATTGTATGCATATGACTGGATCAATAATAATATGCCGGCCGGTAAATATGTACATTGAAAGAAAAAAAAAAATATACATGGGAATAGAAATTGTATATAATAGAAATAAGAAATTATCATGAAATAACTTGAACTCTAGGTTGACCTCACTTTATTAAATTTGGAAAAAAATAATTTTTTTTTTGTTGTTTTGTTAGCACTACAAGGATATTAAAGAAAAATATAATGTCGAGCAAGAAATATTAAATTAAATGTAGTTCAAATTAAAATTTCAGGAACATATTTTGGTGTACTATGTACACATTATTTGAGTTAATGAATTCCAAAAAAAAAAAAACAAAAACAAAACAAAATTTATATACATAAATTTGAAGAATAAAAATTTAGAATTACCCTCAAAGTCAAATAAACACTACTACAATTGTAGATTTAATGAATATTTAATTGATTATTTATTAAATAAACCGCCTAATTTGCTACTATGTATATATTTAAGTAAATATTATTTTAATGATCAGGTTATTATAAGGAACTTAAGTATATTTTTTGTTTTGTTTTCTAGGTTTATTTAAAGATTTCAAGGATCAAAATAAAGTTTTATCAGAAGCGATAAGTAACATTAGTAACTATATATATATATATATATATATATATATATATATCATTTCAAAAGCACTAACACTTGAATTTATTATTGAAATAATTTTATTGATTTCTTATTATGAAAATTTCAATAACTACTAATGGACTTTTTATAAATTTCAATGACAATCAATAATCAAAAATAAATAATACCGGTATATATTATTACTTCTATTTTTTTTTTAATACTTTAACACATTAACTTCTATTTTTAATTCAGAAATTTTTTTATATTAAATACAAAAAAAAAATCCTTAAGTTGAATTTGTTTTTCTTTGAATAACTATAAATAGTTAGATATACAAAAATCAATAAAACATTAAAACATTTTTTTGTTTCTTATTATTATTATTATTATTAAAAACTGTGATTTTTAATAGGAGAAAATATTTCACATTGATAATTAATTAACTATTAATTCATCGAAAATAATTTTAATATTATTTAATATTATTTACTACAAATAATATACCCGTATTATAATAAATCGCTTTACCACTGATTATCATATAAATCACAACATAACTGCAACTACACCAAAAATGCAGTCAACTGACATTAAGCCAATAACAAAATATGTACAAAAAAATCCAATAACAAAAAAGTATGGGTGTGACAAGACAGCAAAATAAAAAAAAAATAAAAACAACAATAACAAAATGTCAACAATTTCGCAATAGTTAATGTCACAAAAAAAATTTTAAAGATTTTTCTCAAAACGAATTTAATATCCTTGATAGATTTTGGTAATGTTTATATTATATATTATTAAAAACGTAATTTGTATAAATTAACAAAACGAATTTTGCTTTATTAGTATTTATTTATTTATTTTAATCAATTAATGCACAAATAACATACACGCACACACTCATATTTTAACAAATTTATTGAAAATTAAATATGTAATTTTTTTTTCCATTTCCTTTTTTTTTTTTATAGCATAAAATTAATTTAAATTGCATTCAATACAAAATAAATATCCAAATAATTATTAAAATTATGAAAATATCGTAAACAAAAAAATCTTTAAATTTTGGTTGATTAAAGAAAAATGAATTAAAAAACAAAAAAAAATTTACAAAATGACTTAATATTATTTAACTTGTGTCTTATTTGTTTGATCAATAAACTTAAACTAAATATATGGTACAAAAAATATAAAATAAACTTTCATGCATCACAACAACTAGGTTAAACAAAAACAAAAATTACAATAACAACAATATACAGCTGTATAAAAATTGTTTTATTTTGTTTGTTTTTTTTTTGTTTTTGGTTTTTTTGTTTTGATATGGCAGTCGCCATTTTTCTAAAGCGATATAAGACGATTTCTGTTATCCTGTTTCTGTTTACATACATGTGAACATCTATTTCAAAGTTGAAAAAGAAAATCCTTGTGAATTTCATTTAACATCACACACTATAACTTATTTTAGTATTTTCTTTTGAAATTACATACACACACACAAATATTTTGCAATTCAAAAATATTTATAAGAAAATATTATATTTTTTAAATAAAGAAAATAGGCATTTAATAATTATTATAATAAAAAATTGAGTAGATTATTTTTCCACAATTTAATGTCCGACTAAATCTATTTTTATTATCTGTTTACACGTTTTTTGTTTTTTTCTCTTTTTTACTTCAACATTTATATGACCGGTTGTATTTAGAGTTTGTTCGGGCCCGACTCCCTTTTCTTTTATAACATTTTACTTATTATTATTATTAATTTTTGTTTCTAACATTATAGTTTAAATCTATACAATTTAAGTAATAAAAATATACACTTTAATATTTTGACTTAAATTATAAATATATATGTATATACAAATACTTGAAATATAACTGTTTTTAACACGAATCTAATATTTGAATAAACGACGAGACGAAACCCTTACCAAACGAATAAAAATTATTTATAACAAAATATATAGTATAATACCGGACAAAAATATATATACATATACATGTAGTAATAGCAATCGGAACAACTGTTATAATTAATTTTTTAATAAAAAATAATAATAATTTGTTCTTAAAATAAACTATACGTATAAAAGAGTTGACAGAAAGTAAGTATTACGTATAGCAAAAATATTGTTGTTTAACATCCGAAATTACAAAATAAACTGTGGAAAAAATTTTTTGTAGAATTTTTTTTCACCCAATATATTGATAAAGATATTAAAAATCTCAAAGTGAAACGCAAAATTAAATTTTTGTTTTTGTAATTTCGGTACAAAAAATAATAATGTTGAATGAAAAATACAAACAAAAATTAACAAAAAAAAAACAAAATGTTCTAATTTTCCGAAACATTAAAAAAAAAAAACAAAATAACTGAATGTTTGTTGTATTTTTAACGGAGAGTAGGACGAATTATCTATATGCGATATTTGACATTTGATTTGTAGAATTATTTAATTGTGGGTTGTTCATTACCTTAATATGGTTAAAACTAATAAAATAAAAAAACCGCTTGACAAATTAAAAAAAAAAAAAAATCTTTTTGAAAGTTTTATATTAAAAAAAAAAAAACTGTTTGTATTGTCAATTAAGAAATGGAAGTCTAATGTTACATTTCCAGAGAAGAAATTTTTAGTAAAAAGCTTTTGTTTTGCGAATTGGTTGAATGCACTCCATAAAAAAAAAAAAAAAAAAAAAAAAACAAAACATAAAAAATTAAAATACCAATTTTTTAACGATTGTCACCATCAACAACCAACAATAATATTGAGGTTAATGGAATTTCCGTATATGTGTAATGTAAGCAGAATTTTTTGGAATTAAATGAATGGTGTAAACCGGTGACACTATATATTATATAGTGAGACACATAGGGAAAAAAAACAAACAAATTTAACAAAAGAAAAATCCAAAAAATCAGTAGAATTAGTATTTTGTTACAAAAATCTCAGTTAATATCTTACGTAGCATTATTATGTTATAAAAGCGGTAATTTTAAATTCTTAAATGTTTATACAAATGACAGTTCATTAATTTGAATAAAACACATAAAAAATTAAAAAAACAAAACAAAGCACAAGCATTAAACATTAATTTAAACATTAGTAGATAATTATTAAAAGTTCAATGATCTATTTAAATAGGATTAAAAAATAGAGAGAGAAAAAAAAACTAATGATGGTAAAGAAATTATATGAAGAAGAAAAAATGTGTAATCCAAGCTTTGATTTCTTTGAATCATATTGATTGAAGCTTAAAATCAGTTTCAAAAAATAGTATATATGAAGCAAAAATATAAACCTACAACGTATAGAGCAAAAATAATTTTTAAAGACTAAGTATACAACCTACAACAATAAAATACTCAAATTATGGTTTAAAAAAGAAGTTTGTTCGTGACGTCATTCGAAGGTTTCAATGTTTTTATTTTTTTACTATCAAATGACATTGATTTAAATTACATTTTGACGACTCCTTTTAAAGAAATTTATAATAATTATTATAACCTTCTATTTTTGTTATTATAAATTATTTCTGATTTTCTGTATTTTTGTTTTTAATCTAAGAATATCTATGAAGTCTAAAAATCATACAAAATATTTTTACAATTTATTATGTTCTAATGTTAAAAAGTTATGTTTATCGTCTTATTTAAACATTTTCTTGCTTTAAAAATTGTGATTTATTTTGATTCGAATAACTAATTATACTTATTTTTTTTTTTTTTATAAAAATTAGCTTACTTCAATCACAAGACACCTTATTCTGAGAACCGAATCACTTTTTCGCTACGTATTGATAAAGCATCACATCACATTTGGTATTCTAAGAGCCGAAGTAAATGATATGTTATTTTATAAAACTGGCAGCATTGTACGTTTAACTCTTTGAATTTATATTGAAGCTGTCAAAAATTTTAATTTTGATATTTTATTATTATTCTGCCATACAATTTTTGTTGCATATCAGCCGGCTGATATTTATTTTATGATATGTCTTCAGATGAGCAAAAAAAAATTTCAACTTCAAAAAATAAAAAAAAAGTTATCTTGCAGTTTCTCTATACTTAAAATTATAAAATAATATTTAATAATTAATATTAAATAAAAAATATATATAAAATTAACATTAATTTAATTAAATTTTATATTAGTACCCGTCACGCAATTTCGTAAATTTACGATTCGTATTATTTTCGTTCTTTTATATCGCTAGTTTGCTACACTTCATACTAAAAACACCAAAAAAGTTTGCTACACTTTCATACAAAGCTTTATAAACGAACGGATGATAAAATACGATATCGTAAATTTACGAAAGAAGAATCAGAAGCCTCTAAGCTATTTAATTTTCATTTCGTATCTTCGTATTGTTGACAGTTAATGTCAAATATCAATAATAAACAAAAACAAACAAAAATTATTATCAACAAAATATTAATCAAATTAATTTTTTCTTAACAAACTAAACATTCAAAAATAAAAATAAATTTAAATGTGTAAATGAAATTTTTATAAAAAAGAAAAATAAAAAATAAATTAAAATAAACATTTGTATTTACTTTTGAGATGTTTTCTAGAAGCATAGATTCAGCTGTTATTACGAATTTACGAAATGAAAAATACAAAATTTACAAATTTATTCTTCACGCAAAATTGACATTCGTAAATTTACGAAATACGAAGATACGAAATGCGTGACGAGCGCTATTAATTTAAAACATATTCTTTCTTATTCACTAATTTTCACAAAAATTTTTCATAGTGATAAATTTATCAATATTTATGACAGTTAAATAATATTACACAATATCATTCAAATCGAAACGTCGAATACTAATAAGTTGCGCTATTTCGCTTCGCAGAATACCAAAATTGCTATAAAACATATTTTTCGCTACGCATAACAAAAATTTGCTTATTAGAATAAGACCCAATGATTTGGTTTTAAAACATGGGGAAGTGATTATAACATGTCATGGTAAATTGAATTTTTCTTTCAATATTCATCAAATAATAAAATTTGTTTAGAGTATAATTTGGTATATTAATTTAATGAAAATGGAGCATTACAATTTAAGAAGGTCAAGTTGCCGATAATAGTAGTAGTTTTCCGCAGTTAATTAATTGATATCCATAGATACAAACCTGCAGTCAATCTGCATATTCTGATTTTATAAAAACATTTATCACATTTTCTGAATACTGTTCATAAATGCAAACTGAAAATCTACTGGGCGTCAACTTGACAGAATAAATTTTTTAGTACGCATACAAATTTTTGTAGTAGTTTTCTTTTTTTGTTTTGAGTGTTAGAAAAAAATGTTAGAAGTTGCAAGTTTCTGTTTTATTATTCTAAAATAAAATTGTTATTTTAAAAATAAGTACATAACTATTTTTTAATATATTACAAAAACTGTAAATAAAAAATTTATTGTTTATAGGAGTAATGATTCCGAAGTAAGTCTGACTATAAACAAATGGTCAACACTTTTAAAATTGTTAATTTCTACGAGATTTGCTATGGAAAACGATTTTAAAAGTGGAAAATATATAAAAAAAAAACGTTTGAAATAGAAGACGTATTAAAGGAACAGAAGCTTTGCAAAATTGTCAAGTAAATGTAGAATATAGGTAGAGTTTGTTTTCATTATTGCAAAGTACGTCAACTGATGTCAAACTTGTTATCAGTTTACAGCATTTATGAAAACACACATACTTGCCAGAAATATGATAAATAAATACTGAAAAATACTAAAGCATTACTTGTTCGGCTTTGTGTAATAAATTGCAGTACAGTATTTAATGTACGTAACGTAAAGATTTGTTACTGAACAAAAGGATAAAAAAAAAAAAGACGTAGGGCAAAAAATTATAACGAAATGTTAATTTTGTCCGAAATCTGCATGGTTTGTGTAGATTTAGTAAATATTATTAATACATTTTAAAATTAATAAAATAACAAAAAATCGAATTATAATCAATTAATCAAGTCACTATGCTTTTGAATAAAAAATTCAATGAAGACATTCTTACAAAATCAAACTGATGCACTTTAAAATGAATGTTAAAATGCGACTGCACTGTATAACTACATATATATTTTTTTTTGCATTAATATACACAAACATAAATAATATACTTAGTTTGCAAAAAGAAAATTAAAAATTCTGGTTCCTAAAAGTTTTTCTTTGAATAATTTATTTTTTACGATTTAAATTTTTATTATATAAATTTTATTTGTTTGAAAATTTTCCTATATAATTTATATATATATATATAATAAAATAGCTACATTTTTTCCTCGATATTTAATTAAATTTCTAGTTTGAAGAGCATTTCCCGTTTTATTTTTTTTTTTTTTTGTAAATAATTTCGGTTTCAATAATTTATTTGTTTATTTTTTTTTTTTTTTGCCATTGATTAATTAAATTTTTTCAAGCAATTTATAGATTGTACTTACAGATATAATTTGAAAAAAAAAAAAAAAAAAAAATTATGTAACAATAATTTTAAATTTTCAATAAAATCTAAAGGCGATCATTTATTTAATTTAATAAATACTTATATGAACGTATTTATACAATAAGAGTGTCAAATGACCAATTTTAATTGCTTTTAATTATACATTTTCAATTGTGATAATAATACGATCAATATGGCGTAATTTATGTCCATTTAAAACATATATAGAAGAAGTAAAAAACAATTTTTTTTTTTATATTTGGAAATAAATTATATAAAATTTCAATTTTTTTTTCTTTTTTTTTTTTTGTATTAATGTTGAATTGTGATGTGATGATGCTTTTACTATCATTATTGAATATTGGAATATTAAAATAATTAAACAATAGTTACGATGATCTTTTATATTTGGAATTTAATTAAATTTATATTATATAGCTACAGGGTGATTAAATATGAGATTAATATGCAAGTGAAATTTTATATCGCTTTAATTTTGAAATTTATTACGGTGCGATTTACACTTTCTGATTCGCATATCTTTCTGGAATGGATCAGTAAAGTCAGAATGTAGAATTAAAACTACTCAAATTACCTTTCCTATTTTTAATTCTAGTTCCATGAATCATTCTTTTACTGCCAGAGTTATAAGACTATGAAATTTGTTATCACATGCAGCTATGCAACTCATTAAATGTTTAAATAAAAGTTTATTCTCCAATACCAAACTCTTCTTAAATTTCAATTTTTTAAATAAATTTTAGCGAAAACACTCAATTTTGTGTTTTTAACAGCAATGCAACAAAATTAAAAAATGGATAATTGTTAGCAGAAATTCACAGAATCCACAGAAATTCAAACATATTACGATTTATGCCGCAAATGCAAATGCGATAATAAACAAATAGAATGCGTATTCTTATTTAATAACACTTTGCCTGTTGGTTAAGTAAAAAACTATAACTCAGATAAAATGATGAAATGCAAAATTGAAATGATAAGATTAGTATTCTTTAAATATAGAAAGGTATATTCTGTAATTGTGATATCAACATAATACATAGTTTCTTCCTATCTTCTTCTTAGATGTGCCAACAGTCTATTTAGGTCCTGGCTTCAACTCAACATATCTGTCAATCACAGGCGACTACTATCAAGTTGGAAATACGAATTATTTAATGTCTGTCGATATTATATATCTCTCCAACAAAGGTTTGATATCTCCATCTGATTTTACACCTTCTGGTTTTAGATTTAAGATGATTCTTTTGGTTGGAGCATTTTCATCCATTCAACTTAAGGTATTCCGAGCCACTGTAGTCTCTTGATTTCAATTCAATTCTTAGAATTCGACATTATATCTTCCCATCCAGACCCCATTGTCCTTTTCAAAACCTGGATATACGGATATAAGAATTTTCTTACCCGTGCATTCTCATTTGACTTGAGCAATGTCCATGATTTTGATCCGTAGAGCAGAATCGATAGTATAAGCGTTTGGTAAATTTGAATTTTGGTGTTTCGGCAAAATGTTTTGACAATCCCAAGTTATAATATTTAAAGTGCTATGTTTGGGCTGTACTTTGTGTTGAAATCTTGAAATTTAAAATAACTTTTGATAAATAAAAATATTTAAAATGTGGTGTTACAGGAAAGCTAGAAATTTACACTGACAGAAGGAAAATATCGAAACTCACTTTATAAAAACAAATTAAATAAAAGTACTAACTAAACATTAAAAAGACCATTGAAGGCATATGAAATGTTGGCTGAAAGCATATGTGGATTAATATGATTAAATGTATACAGGATGACGAAAAATAGATTGAATCAGTGCATACTGCATACCATAAGTCTGCAAGAATTTGCTAATATTATCACAAATATCCAATAATGTCAAAATATAATCACTAACATAGAAGTGAATCGACAGAGGAAACACATGATTCTCACTTCAAGAACATTTTTTAAAAAAAATTGTCCATCTAATTTCATATTAATCTTTCAACCTCAGTTCCGTCAACCATTACTTTAAATTGTTTTTCCAGAGAAAGTTCTTAAATGGCAAGTGTATTCTAACCAGTTAAGCTTGTGATCTATAACAATTCCTAGATATTTAAATGCATTTAATTTATCAAATTTAAAACACTTAGAGCCACAATTCAAATCCTCATTATATAGCAAGACATTGTCCTAATTATATAGCAAGGCACAATCCTTTAAAAATATTAACGTAAATTAAGGTTACTTGCATGACTGTTCCACAAAAACTAAAGCCCTCTCTTTAACAACCTAAAATAAATTTAATTTTAAATATTCTTACATAATCGATTTTATATGGTTAGGTTGAAATAATATTGTAAATAATTAAATAGAGTTTTTGAATTTTTGAACAAACATTAAATTTTTAAAGTTATTAATTTTGTGATTTAAAAAAAAAAAAAAATTCTTTCCATTTAACTTTTGAATTAAAACATATATAATTTATTATCAATAACATGAACTTTTGATTCAACAAAACCAGTATAACTAACTACAAACAAAAAAAAAAAAAAACAAGAAGAAAAACAATAAAAAGGTTATGATTTTCTACCCACATACAATTTTATTTTTAAAACTTTCAAAAAAATGTTACAGACTAAAAAAAAAATAAAATTAAAAAAAAAAAAAAATAAAGTAGAAAAAATTGAATAACTGATGTGGAGGCTGAACTAGTTACCCTATATTTCGTTTTTTTTTTTTTAATTCTTTTTATATGCGAAATTTATAAAAATGAAAATTTTCTACTCTTTTGATTTAATTTTCCTTTTTCTCTACCCTGTCACTCTCTCTCTCTCTCTCTCCTTAATACTTTTTTCCCTCTTTTATTATATTTCAATTTCAATTTACTTGCATTTTTATGAAAACTACGAAGTTACATAACTGATCCTTTATACTAATTTTTCTTTACAAATTTTGTAGCTCGTGCCAAAAACAAAATAAAACAAACAAACAAACAAACAAAATATTTTTTTTTTTTTAGTCCAGTTTTAGGCCATAAATTTTCCATTTACTCATAGTTAGTTTAATAATGTAGGTAATATTATATCTATTTAGGCTATAAATATAGTATTAAATTAATATATGAATGATATAAGTTCTGAATTCAACTACAAAAACTGGTAAATGAAATGATGAGTTTGTTAGATAACCAGAAAAGAAAATCGAAATTAGTTTTTCACTTTCATATTATGTTTGCATATGTATATGTATATTAAAATATAGTACAGTGAGAGTTCGATATACAAAACATATTTGTATATTAAATAATAAATAATTTCATATAGAATTCTTAAAACTAAATGCATTTTTTTTTTGTTTTTATGCTTTTACAGTAACTTAGGTAGAATTACCTCTTCGTGCTTAATTGAGTAAGGTACTGCAAGTTTATATTACAATCTCTACAATATTTCGAGCATTTATTTATCAAATTACTGGCTTAACTTATTAAATGTGGAAAACTTGTCAAGAACTAAGTTTTCTTAAATCGAATAGCTCCATTTTATTTAATTTGTTACCAGATTATAACTTTCAACTATTTTTTGTCAATTATTTTACTACAGTGACAAAGGGTACTTAGACCAGGTCGAAAAATCCATAAAGCATTTTTTTGCTTCATCGGGAATAGAACCTGTGACCTTTCCGTTGAAAGACAGGTGCTCTACCTACTCCGCCTGTAATTATTTTAATAGTAATAAAACCAAAATTAAGTTGTCTTCAAACTTATTTTCTTTTTGTTACAGTTGGACACGACTACAAAATGAACACTATTTATATATTAACTTTGTACAGGATTTTAAAATACTAACAATAGGCTTTTTTTTAATTTTTCGTATAATGAACTAATTTAAATGCTTTTTTTTTTTTTTTTTTTTTTTTTTTTTTTTTTTTTATGCATAGCCAAAACACTAGGTGGGAACCTTTTATACCGATTGGTACGTTTGGCTAGGGAGGGAAAGGAAAATTTGGAAAGGAGGATGGTAAAAGGGAAGGAGGACAATTACGAACGAAGGTGTTAATGTTCGTCTTGCATTTGTTTAGGTCATAAATATAAAATTTGTCATGTTTTGGGAACACATAAGATGGAATTTGGTTCCACATTCGGGATGTTGAAGTTATAAACGAATTTCCATAACTTGTCTTTTGCCATCTAGGGATTTCGATGGTGTAGGGATGATCACATGCTGCCCTTCGTGTTTCGCGAGGGAAACGCTTAAGTGGAGGTAATATAGATTTAATTTCCACTGAGCATGTGCCGATGCCTACGAGATATCTATAAAAAAAAGTGAGAGAGCTCCGACTATACGACGATGTCCAAGAGGAGCAAGATGGACTGTCACATTTGGGTCGTTGATTAGACGAATAGCCCATTTTTGGGCTTTATCCAAATGTTTTAACGCAATACTAGAAGCGCCAGCCCATATGTGAGAATTGTACTCCATTTTGGGTCGTATGAAAGCTTTATAGATTTTCAAGAGGTCACAGGGGGAGAAGTAAGCCTTGCAGCGGCTAAGAAAACCCAAACATTTGGCTGCGTTTTTTGCAACATCAAATATATGATCATTCCAGATCATTTTTCGATTAAGGTGCATACCTAATATGCTTAAGCTTTCAAACCGCTGAAGTTTATCTTCCTGAAACAAAAGAGTAGGATCAAAAATGGAAATTTTTCGGGAGATTGTACAGCTCTGAGTTTTAGAAGAGTTAAACTCGACTCTGTTTTTTATGCCCCAATTAGCTATTGCGACCAAATCGTGGCTGAGGGAACTAGCCATGATGTCTCTTTTGGTTGACACAGCGGTGGATGTAGCTTCAGATTTTTTATGAAAATCGTAGGAGGCTACTAGGGTGCTGTCGTCTGCAAAGCTGTGGATTGGATTGAAAGTGGTTTGGAGCGAATCATTTAAAGCTTAAAACGAGCAATTCCAGATGATTGTATTATCACTCTTTTGAATGTATTAAGTTTCCGCATAAAACCATAACTTGCTATATAATAAGGACTTGAATTGTCGCTCTAAGTGTTTTAAAATTGATAAATTAAATACATTTAAATATCTAGGAATTAAAGCTTTTATGCTTTCACACTCTTGGTGAAATTTAATAAACATTTTAAAAAATTAAAGACTCTTGTTAATTGTTAAATGACATTTATGATCCATGATTATGACCGAAAGGTCGAAATACGTGTCGGAATAAAATAATTTTGTAAAATTAACAAGTCTTTAATTTTTTAAAAATCTAGGAATTATTATAGACTGGTTAGAACACACTTGCTATTTAAAAAATTATTTAAATAAATCTATAAGACAAATTTATCACCTTAGCTACTACTATTGTTCTACAGGAGTACTTAAAATGGTATATTTTGTTAGTCACACTATTAATATAATACACTACAATAGCACGTTAATTGATATATATGTATACACAACCTATGTATAATAATTGCAATTTCTTTTATAATTTAATACACTGGCAAAGAGTTTTTGATATTAAAACTAACTATGAATATACATGCAACAGCATATATATATATATAAAAAGTAAAATAGAACGAATAAAACTGGTAATTCCAACATATTATTTGAAGGAACAAATCAAAGTGGAAAAAGTTTTTCAATTATATAAATTGTACATACTTACATATCTAACCTATAAAAAACAGAAGTTTATTTCACGAAATATCTTTTTATCCTTAATTGTTCTTCAAAAGAACAACATTAGAAATGTAATTGTAATAAATATTGATTTAACATACATTGTTGTTTTAATATTTTTTTTTTTTTAAGAAATTCTATGATTTAATTAAGAACAGGTTTATACATAAAATTCAGTTTAAATTCAGGGTTCGAATTAATTTGATTTTAATCACATTTCAGATTTAGAAGAGAGTAAAAGTCTCAATTAAATTTCGACTGTTTATTTTAATTAATTTTTTTGAACATAGAAAAGATTTTCATACCACCAAGTTAATTGTTTTTTGTTCTTTTTCTAAATTTTAATGTCCTTTAAAACTAAATACATACAATTTGTCGAAAGATTGATCGTGAATACAACAGAAAAATGTTTAGAAGTAATAAAAGTAAACAAAAAATTGTATGATAGTTACGATTCCATAGTATATGTTCTATGGAAACAAATTCTAACTCATTTCAGAATCTGATTGTAAAGATTTAGTTGTTAGTTATTAGTTTCGCATGAAGCTGAGAAAATGATAGAAGACAAATTGGGGACTCTGAGAGAGATGTTGTACCCGTGTAGGTCCAAATGACTATATCTCAAAGACATCTGGTGTTCCTAGCTTTCCAAAAATATATATCTTTAATGGAGCATTTTATCCTTTAAGGACGAAAAGGACATTTCAAAATATCCTTGTTGTTTTGATGTTTTTGTATATAAACCGTATATTTGCTGATCTATTAAATATATATTATATTCAGTTGTATTATATATTATTTTTATCTAGTAAGATAACGGTCTGGAGCATATTTTAACATTTATTTGATGATGATTAGTGTTGCCGTTATTGATATATTGTAGTTCAAAGTAAAAAATCTTTATTTTCTTTCTTCAAAAACCAAATACCTCAAGATTTTGCCATAGATTTGACTTAAGATGGATTTCCTTCTAATTTTTAACCATATGACAAATTTTTTAACCAATCAAAAAATTTTATTTTACCAACACATACACAAAAAATCCTCCCCGGGCAATTTTCATCCAATTTTTTAGTTAAAATGTTTTTAACTTTTGGCTGAAGGACTAAGTAAAAGAAAAGGATAGATATATAATTATTTGATAAATATTTATTGCTATCTCGATTTATGAATGAACGTATTCACATATAGAATTTCAAATGTTTTTTAAGAAAAAGACATAAAGTGTATTGTTTTTGTTTTTTGTTTTTTAGTATAAGATTATTTTGTTTCTAACAAATTATTTATATTTTAAGATAAAAACAAAGTGCTATATTTTATTTTTTCGAATATTACAATGTTATTATCCGTTATTACTCTTAAAAACAATTTTAAATTTTAAAATTAATAAAAGTAATATCAACGCATGTAAACATATTTTCAAACGTCAACCTTTTTTGACTACATAACAAATGTCGTCCTTCGCGCATTGAGAGGAAATCATAAAATTTTCTTTAATAATATTTGTGTTTCATTTATAGTGTAAAATAAAATTGTCCGGACGTTCGCCTATGAAGAGGAAATGCACCATTAGTTTACTGATTATCTTGCTATTTTATTTTCAATAGATAAAATCATATCATATCATTATTAATGAACTAGCTTTGTAACCCACTATAAATGAAGGAAGCAAAACAAACTCCATACCTTTTTCTTTTCTTCATTAAAGTTTTCATTTTAAATTTAAAGAAAATAGATATTCATTTACGAATTTATCTTAGCTTTATGTTTTAGAACGCTTTTAATTAGCATATAAACAGAATATTTGTAGTAAGGTGCAAAATTGTCTATTCCCTAAGTGACATTTATACTCAATCATTTTAGCGACATCTTATTTGTCATCATTGAAAATTTAACGTATAATTAAGAATCAAGTGTTATTCGATCGATTGATAATGGTAGGTGCCTTTTGTAGGTCTACATATTTTACTTGTTTTTCTTTATTTATTTTCCACCTTTTTTTAATGTTTCATGTGCTTCACTCTGAGTACCGAAATATATTTATTTTATGTTAAGAAAAAACAGACCAAAGAAATTTGCACATGTGTTGCAATTTGTATACGTATTGGACCGTTCCGTCAAATTGACGGATATATGCAAGATTAATAGTTTAATAATACAGTTTTTACCTTTTTTATTATTGTATATTGAACATTTTTAGTTATACGAATTTTAAGCGGTTTGGATTTTCATTGATTTCACACGCCCACCTTTGAAATCAGACTTAAATAATGACAACTCGTTATTACAGTTTTCAGTAAAATATTCTATTTTAATTCGATCAACAATTATCGTTCACTTTTCGCTGTCCGAATATGAATTGCAAATCAATGTCGCAATTAACATTTGTTTTATAATTATTAATTTTTTAAATTAACAATTATTAGTTATATTAATGATTATTTTGAACACGGGTGTGGGCCAGCATTTTTTTTATTGCAACACAAAATTCACAAAACGGAAGTTTAACATTAAAATTTTGTGACTAGGTCCTTCTATATATATATATACATTTATCAAGGACATAAACCTACAATTCTGAGATAAGCAGGGAAGTACAATAGATTTTAAGAGGTCGCGGTTAAATAGAACTATCCATTAAAAAAATATATATATATATATATATATACATAACATACGTAAACCGAATATTATAAACTTAAATATTCATTTAATTGATAAAATATTCAAAAAAAAAAAAGAAAACTGAATTTCAAGAATCATAAAAATTTAATTTAGATTTAAAAATGTTAGAAACCAAAAAACTAATGCAACTTTTAACATTAGTTACATGCTACTATTTTAATATCTTAAAAACGAAATGTTATCTATAACCACTTATAGAGTTCATGAAACAACAACCACATTTTCTTTTTATTTTTAATTTTTTTTTTTCACTGTAATAGATGAAAAAGTGGCGAACAACTTAAAAGCATTTTTATCACGAACAATAACCGCGTTTTTATGTTTTTTTATTATAATTTTTTTTTTTTGTATTTCAAAAAGTTTGGTTCAATCAATTTTAACACAACGAATTAAATCGAATTGATTTAATTGGTTTTATTTGTATCAAAAAAATAGACAAAAAAAAAACAATAAACTATCGGATATTGCAAAGATAAGCCATAGAGAATTCCTCAAGGTTCAATCTTTCAGTAAAAAAAAAAAAATAAACAAATACATTTTTTATAGGTTACTATCAGCCTATACTAAAATTAATTAAAGATTTAAAAAAAAAATTGCATTGATTAACAAAAACAGAAAATGAGAAGAAAAAAACACTTAAGTCGATTAAACACAAAAAAAAGAGAGGCGATACTTGTTCAACTGTATCCATAGTGGGAGTATTTCAATTGCAAGTAAATTTGTACGGAATTAGACAACTGAAGCTAAAAAATGAATCAATAATATTAGATTTTTTTTTTGCTTAATGTATATTAAATATTTGAACCAAATAGACTTCAAAAACTCCCAAACAATGACTCTTAAACTCTTAAGCCGTATAATAGATTGAAATATGTACATTAACATATTTGTCAGTTCATGGTAACATAATAAAATTTATATATTGGAACATAATATCAGATTTTATTTTAATTGAATTAAATACATATATTTAACGAATATTTAACGAAACTGTTAAATTAGTGTTAATGTGAAAAACGTAATTAATTAATTATATTTTGTTTTCTTATATCGATTATTATAGATAACATAAGTTGACCAGCATGTTATAATAATTATCACATATTTGTGTTACATACAGCTGTCAGTTGATTCATTCAAAATGCATTCATCATGCATTAAATTCAATTCTCCGACAGTTGTTTTCAACTTCGTCTACTCTGCTCATCTTGATCTCTATCTCTTTATCATTTATTGCTCTTATCAGCGCTTATTATAACAGACTTAATTTGCCTTAAGGCAACTTAAGGTGGCTTAAGTTTTTGTACGACTGTATGAAGTTTCATATTGACAACTATAATGAACTTAATAAGCCTTTCGTTAACTTTATGAAACTTTTAAGTAAGCTTTAAGCAAACTTAAGCATGAACATTTATTTAAAAAAAAAAAAAACTGACTCTGCTGGGTCGAGATCTGAAACAAAGCAATTTATTACTACACAACCTTCCTCAAATGTACATAGATTTGATGGAATTAATGCAACGCAGATTTTATTTAAAATATTTTACATTCATTATAGTTATATGTATTTACATACTGACATTAATTTTAAAAATAGTCACATAATATCATATTTATTTAAATTGTGAAAATGGCTGGAATCAAAAAATAAAATCCTTTAAAAAAATTCCTTAAGTTAGCTAAAGTTTTGTTAAGTCTAAGATAGTTGAATATAAGATTCGTTAAGTTTTGACAGAATTTAAGTAAACTTAAACCAAATTTGACAGCAAAACTTAATGTGCTTTAATTCAGCTTAAGTCTATTATAGTCAGCGCTATCGTAGTTAACAATTATTATTGAAAGAGAATTAAACTTCGATTTAAAAGAAAATTTATATTTAACGAATATTTAACGAAACTGTTAAATTAGTGTTATTGTTGAAAATGTAATTAATTGATTATATTTTATTGTTTTGTTTTCTTATATGGGTTATTACAGGTAAAATAAGTCAATCAGCATATTATAATGATCAACTATTTATGTTTATAATCATTCACCATGCATTAAATTCAGTTTTATAGTTAAATAAAATAATTCTTTTCGGCTTCGTCTAATCATCTTGATCTTAGTCTACCCCTTTATAATTTATTCTTCTCATCATATTTAACAATTTCTGGAAAAAGTATTATATTGAACTTAAGGGTCAGTTCTAACACATATTTAAGTAAATATAATTTTCTGCCAATTCTGCTTTGATATTTTGAATGTTTTGACAAACGAAGGATCAAATTTATAATATACATTTAAATTGAAGGTATTGTGAATTCTTATACTACTACTACTACTGGTTCATTTACTCGTTTATTCAACTGTCTAGCATTGGTAATTTTTTAAGACAATTTTTCAAAAACCAGTTTTATTTATCTTTTTTTTTTTTTAATTTTCTTTTTTTTATACACGTTTTAAAACCCACAATCAACCAACCCAACAAATACGTCATATAATTTTGAATGTATCATGTGCTGAATTGTATATTGTTTAAATTCAATATACAAATTTTATAGACTTTAGAAACAAAAATACCAAGCAAGCAGCGCATTAAAATTATTTTATAGGTAAATAAATGACTCATTTTTTTTTAAATAAGAGGAGCACGTCAGAAGTGTTGTTTTTTTGTTTTTTTTTTTTATTTTATGAAAATGGTGGATAATTATTATTAATAAAAAAAAATAATAATAATAAAAAGTTATTAAAAAAAGAAATTATATTCTATATTTGGAAGAAATAATTTTGAGAATTTTTAATTTTTTTTTACACAATATAATGTAACAATAGTTAATTGCAATTTATGGGAGTAGTAAAGAAGAAAGTCAATGAATATGAAGCTGGGTGAACTAAGAAATTATGTACATATACATACAATACATTATGTATTTGCTTTCTTTTTCAAAATACTTACATACAACAAATTAAAATTACTAATAAGAATTGATTTAATTGTTTGTATGACTATTATCGTTTTCAGTAAATAAATATCCAAAGTTAAAATGATAGAAAAAAAAAATCATTTAACACGGATTGACTTTTCTTAAAATGAAGTTCAAGTATAAGAAATTTACTTTCCTTTCAATTTGAAGATGACAATTTATATTGTTTTAAAAATTAATTAACACCATTTTAGACGAAAATATGTAGACTTAAAGATGAAAGAATTTTATATATGTATACAATTACAAAACAATATATAAACAAGTATTTGTGTATATTCAAAATGATTGCATTATTAAATTTGGATTATAAAAATTTATTGGTTATTTTGTAGAAATTAAAGAAATTAATTGAAAAGTGCTTTACAGAAATTGCTATCAACTTACTGTCAATCAAATAACTACTTTGAAAAATTAAAAATAATTTTTATTTACAAAATTTATTTAGATAATTGCATTATGTTTTGTCCATAAAATCCAATTTAGAAGAAATGAATTGATAGCAATTATTATAGAAGTAACCTTGACATCGGAAATGTATCGAAAACGTTGCTGATACAAAGTTGCGAGATCTGAAATATCAAAAATAAAATAAACATTGTGTTCATTCATGAAAGTCTACTGATATTGGACTTTTTCAAATAAAAAAGTCAACAAAAGTAAGACACGTAATCATGAAACTCTACTGAATAAAATTGACTTGACTATAAAAATGTTGCCATTGCATTAAAAATTTTTGCTGTCAAAAACATGATTAAATTGACTGATCGTAAATCGTACCAACATTTTTGTGTTTTGAATTGATTGAAGTGCATTTAATGTATAAAGTTTCATTTAATATATATATATATATATGTAATTGTTTGTGATTTAAAATTTTTGAAAAAATATATTTTGTTCGGAGTTTTATTTTTTTCATAATTCCTCTAGCTATCTTATCGTTATTTTCCATCAGCGAGACTAGTTTTTCCAGCTGCCTTTTGTTCATAAAAATTTTCCTAAAAAAGTTTTATTATCTATCTAATTAATAAATTTAAAAAAAAAAACAAAAAATATTTCAAAAAAAATATTTACTTTTCTATGTTCGCTATATTTTTCAACAAAGTCAACAGCAAAATTGTGGTTCGCTCGAAATTGTCAACCCAGTGGACTTATAACAACCCAGTAAATTTTCATAATAGCAAAAATTGACTTTTTCTAAAGTGGATAAAAATCAAATACCAGTACTTTCATGATTGACCCCATTGTATCATGATCGGAAATTCATTTGAAAATGTATTCGTGACGTAATTTTACAACACGGGTTGTATTCAAAAATTTTTTGATACGTAAAAATGTTGATGACTCAAGTAATTATTAAATGATAGTTAACTAAAATTGTAAGACTTCAAAAAATAATTTAAAAAAATTGTTTTCCAAATTTCATACTTTTTAATTTTCTTTTCACACAAAAATATTCAATTTCGATTTCAAGCTATAGATATGGGCAGGTATAACTTTTTGACATTGGATTTGACACTTATTTCAGATACACAGTGTTTATAGTGATCGGAAAGTAAACTGACTGACTAAATTGCGTTGGCAACACAATGTAGTCAGTTAAGACAATTTGATAGATTTATTTAGATTGCATCAGGTTGTTGTTTTTGGATACATTTCCAATGTCACCGTAATTTTTGTGCCCATTTGATGAGAGACAAGACAAAACAGAATCTCTTACTGAAACAATAAATAAAACTACTGATATTGTATGCAACGTGTTTGTTACATCTTCTTTTTCTTGGATGGCCTCCTATTATAATAGATGATGTAGGTTTTGAACTTAACTCATCAACGTCTTCTAATTTTATCAGTCAGAGGCGCTGGATTACTTATTTTGAGTTGGAGATACCAAATTGTTAGGTATGTGGCACTTTTTCTGTAAAAAATATCGAATGGTACAAAATCTTGAATTTATACCAAACAAGCGCTATTAGACGCTATTATTATTTTGTACCATTCAAAAATGTATGTTTTTGAAATGTTTAAATTCATGTTTTTAAATGTATTATTTTGTACCATTCATGTATGATTTTTAAAGTATGACTTTTCCTAGAGATTTAAAAAACCAATAAATTTTTCTATACAAATCTTTTGTAAAAATTACACTGTAGTCTCTCTACTTTGATTTCCATGACTTTTTGTCCATTTCATTTTATAGCTCATTCGAGTTCGGCATATTTTATTCTTCAAACTCCATCGTCCTTTTCAGAACTTTATGTCCAACCATATTTTCAACATCAAAGCATACTGTTATGTATACAATTGCTAGGACTTTTATTAGTATGTAAAACATTTCCATGTAATTTGAATTCAATCTCGGTGCTCAAGATGCAAAGAGTTTTAAAAAATTTATTTTATAAGTTTTCAGTAGTTAGAGGTAACGTTGTTCAAAGAAGAAGATTGCGAACAAATTTTTATCATTATTTAAGACTTAAGAAAATTAATGTGCTTAGAATGAGGATTCGAACAATTTTTTATCTCATATTAGTTACTTTGGTTGTAGAGTTTTAAAGTAGGAGTTTATTACTACTTTATTTTATATTTATTTTTTTAATAACGGTATTTTCTCGATTAACTTTCTAATTTGAATTAGAAAAAAAATTCTAAATAATTTAACGAGTAGGAATTAGTTGTGAGAAATTTGAATCTGTGGTATAACAAACTAACCAAGTGATTCTGTTATGATATCAATATTGAAAACCTCAATTGCCTTGCTATAGAAGCTCAAAATTGTTTTTTTAGCAGGATTTATGATGAAAAATTTGATTCAGAGGTATAACAATGATGTAAATCTTTGTTTTAAATTTGTAGGATTTACAATTACTGCTATCTACTTTCAAGGTATAGAACCAATAAGATAGCATATTAGGCTATATTTTATATTTATAATTATATTTAAGTTGTATCCTAGAATTTTTACGTCGTTTTAAGTTTTCAAAAAATAAAAAATAAATAAATATTTCTTTAAAATATCACACAATATTTCAATTTAATATTTTTAAAAATGATTTCGCATATTAATTATTTTATTTCCTAAAATAATTTATTGTTATCATTATTTTTATTAGAAAAAGTTAAAACTTTAAAAAAACAAAATGTTAATACTAACTAATTTGTTTTAAAACATTTTATTGATAAAACAAATTATTGTCAAGGTTTCCATATAACGCATCTATATATGTACATATTACATTACAACACCATGTAAAGGGTGTTCCAATATAAAAACTTAAATGTTTAATAATTCTAAATTCACATGAATAACAGAATAATTCTTTTATATGACTTCGGTACACCGAACGACGTTAATATTTTTCGATTACAAATGGGTGTCTGTACATTGGCCTCTTACATATTACCATCTTTCCCTCAACATCTTTCGATCTACAAACATAAAAGTTTTTTTGAAATAAGATTACAAAATGTTTGGTATTCTCGGGCAGTTTTTACTAATACACATAACATACATTAGAGCAATAAAAATATTTTGGTTGGTAGATTATGGCTTATGATGTTTATCTCTTGAAAACAAATTTAAAATGCAATTCTTGCACACACATTCAAACATCTCAAGCTTTGAGTATTATTAAAAAATACCAATGTAGAGCGGCAGTGAAACAACAGAAAGTGAAAGACCAATGTAGAAAGGCACAATGCATATGTTAGTAACATGCCATTTAAAAGCTATAATTGTGTTAAGATATAATTTTATTTATATTTTTTATCCAACACAATAAAAAACTATTTGAATTTGAAGATTGTAATTACAAAATGTTATATATAAAATTGCAGGGGTAGCATTGTGTAATTTGAAACGTCGTTTTGTTTCGACTATTTTCAAAAAGTGGCATTGCATAATTTTTTTTCGACCATTTTTATTTTGTTTCAATCTTTTCAAAATTGGTACGACATATTTTGGTATTGCGTAAGGTTGACACGCTACTTTTTTTACATTTGATACGACCAAATTTTGGCGATTGAAAAATAGTTGACGCTTTTAGGTAAATTTTAAAAAAAATAATAAATTAATACATGATTTTTATTGGAATATTTATTTTAGAAACGCACAGAAATAAAAATTCCAATAAAATGAATAATTAAGTAAATTTATAATGATTTTCTGTAAAGAAAAAAAAATTTCAGAATAAAAAAAAAAAAAAATTTTGGTATTATTATTAGCTTCTTTTACTTGTATCCAGTTGCAATTTCTTTTAGTTCCATTTTTTTTATTTTAATATTATTTTCTAGCAGTAATTGTTGAAATTTTAACGAAACAAATCAAAAATGGAATTATGTAAAGTGTTTCACTGTTTTTTCGCGCGTTTCAAAATAAATTAACGTTTCAAATTACGTAATGTCATCCAAATTTTGTTTCGACAACATTTTGTTTCGACCGAAATGTTTGAAACAAAGTTACATAATGCCACCCCAGTACTTAACACACGAACGGGTATTCATACCTAAGTTACTGTCAAGAACATAAAACAGATTATAGATCTTGAAAGAAAATGGAAAATCTATGGCGGCATTTACACCGTAGGATTTATCCATGGATTTGATTGAAATGTCAAAAAATCGTACATGTAAATCCTTTTTTCTGTGAATGTGATTGAAAGATCCTCCAATTTCCATCCAATCAAATTTGACAGTTCATGAAATAAACATGGCGAATTCGTAAATTTTTATTTTAATTCTCAATGTTTTCAGCTGATTTTGATAACGATTAACTTTTTGTTGTTGGTATAGAAATTTATTTTGATAACAAACAGTTTTTTTTTTTAAATTCGATATTTGAAAGTACTGAACATTTTTTTATTGAATTTGATTTGTAATTTTGTTTATTTAAAATTAGTAATATTTTAGTTGAAGAGAAATTGATAGAATTTAACAAGTTTCTACAAAGAAAAATAAGTTTTATGGAAATTTGTTGAACTTTAACAGAGGTATCCTGTCTCACAGTTTCCTGTTTCTGAATGCTAGATTTAAAAACAAATAATTTTTCAGTCATATCCTTAATGGATAGTCTCATACTTTATTCTAGTAAAATTTTTGAACGATTTTCCACTATCACCCAGGAGATCTGTTAACAATATTACTCTCAATATCAAAAAATTGAAGAAATAAGAAAGGATTTGATCCATATTATTTTTTTTTCAATTTTTATTTATTTATATTTTCTTCAATTAAACATGCAAAATGACCTTAGTAACAGCTGCTTTTGCTTTTTTTTTATTCATTTTGACTATATTTATTTTTCAATTTTTTATAAAAACTTAACGCAGTACTTTTGTCATAAAGTGTTGACATTTACTTTAAAAATATTTTTTTTTAATTTTGTTGTATGTGTAAACGCTAATCGTGAATTTAATATTGTCAATTGACTTGCATTAAATCGTACGTGTAAATGATGCCTATAACAAAAATTTAATAACAATTAGAGACGAAAACAAAATAAGAAATGGAGTTGTTGATTGCAATTCACAATCGCACAATAATTATGAACTTAATTCATAATTTAGTAAAATTTGTAAACTTGAAATTTTTATTAGAGCACCCTCTACAAAATCAAATTACAATTATCAGAGCAAACTTTCATATAAAGAAAAATATTTTTAGAAAATTAATTTTAATCATGAAATTTGCAAACAAATTTTTTGCTTATAACTAATATGTGTGTTTATAGTGTAGTATCTACATTGGACAAATAAAATAAAAATTCATTATGATATTGTATACACACACATAGGACGACAACAAAAGAAATTTTATAAAATTTCAAGGATTTTCTTTTATAAAATCAACCCAAACAATAAATAAATACATATATAGTAATTTATTGATCATTATAGTCGGCACCATTATTAAGTTCGTTTTGTAATGATAATATTTTTGTTTTTATTTAAATGTCAATGATATTCAAGAAAAAAAAAAAAAAAAAATATTTTAATCAATTTATGCATGTTCTATAAATTCATCGATACCATAATTGAAAAGAGGAAATTTTGTACGAAACATAAAATTCATACAAAATCAAGGAAAATAATTTAACATTGTTGCATTCGAGAGGTTTTTTTTTCACAAAATGTCAAAATACATTTTAAAATCTAAACAAAAAATCATGTAAATTCCTTTTATGATCTTTTGTTTATTATTTTTTTAATAAAATACTACAAAATATAAAAAAAAACTAAAAAAAATATCAGAATATCTCACGAATTTCCTGGTTTCCTAAAATGAATTTTTTATTTTTATTGAACGATTGAACTCGCTTCCAAATAAGGTGAAAAATGTCATGCTTAACCTTTATTCATTTGATCAGATTTAAAGCCATCTGTGTTTAGATATACGTACTAAAATGTATACGAATGCAGTATACAGACTGTGTACTGTACAATGTATGCAATAATAAAAAAAAAATGCATTTGCAATTTTGTATTTCTCTTTGTATTTCATTTGAAGAGTATAATTTTTGTATGAAAATGTGTGGTGAAAATAGAGAATAGTGTTCGCAATGTATGCAATTTTTTGTTTTTCTATTTTTTTTTTTTTCAAAGCAAAATCATTTTATTTTGTGGTTTCTGAACAAAATGTCATAATAAATATAATATGTGTGTAGTTCTATTTTATAGGTAGGGGTTCAATATTTAGAAAAAAAAAACTTTAAAATTTTTTTGTTAAATTGTTGTAAATTCATCAAATATTATATTAACTCAAGACTAAGTATTTTACAAAAGTATCAAATCGATGAATAATTGAATTGATTTTTTAGAATAAGATATTTCGAAATATTTCATCTTCTTCTTGTATTTTGTAGTACAAGTCTAGGTTCACTTAATTAATAATTAGCCCCAAGTTCTCTCTGTTTTCATACCGCTCTTACTATTAATTTTTATATAGTTTTGTATATCATTTGTTTAATCGCTTTCAGCTTTGTTTAAATCATTGACGTGATAATTGCATTAAATATGGCTGACTTATTATCAAATGATTTTAGTTTATAACGGTCACACTACAATAATTTATTGACGTTTATGAACACGGATTTTAAAATTTAGTTTTCATTGGTTTTCATTTTGTTTACAATTTCAAATTAATTTTGTTGCAAATTTAAAATAAATAAATAATATCATCTCCCTCAGCCATTTTAAAAATTTAAACAAATCTATGTCTAAAAAACGACTCCAAAAAACAAAATTGACAAGAGAAAATTTTTTTGTGCGGTCTGAAATTTCATAATGTATGACTTTGCTAATGATTCCAGCTGATTTTGCTAATGAGTTTTGTGTCACATGATTGTAGCAATGTAGTTTATGAACTGCAAACAAATGTATTTAAATCATTTATGAACACATGACGAGATTAATGTATTGCATAATTCATTTTTTCTTAATTGGATTTTCAAATTCATTTTCATTTTTTTTACCGAATTTAAACATAAGCTTTAATTTAAAATTTGTAAATTATAATTAAATAGTATTTAATACTAAATAAATGAATATTTAAAAAAAAAAAAAAAGGACTATAACGGTACGGCATTAAATCAAAAATTATTGATGAAATTTCATCTCATTTCCGATATATATTTCACTCCGGAATTTATATCAAAGACGTCTGTGTGGTAGATTTTGAACCAAAATTTTTTCTTTTGTATTATTCAATGCCAAATTCCCTAATCTCGTCAAATTCACTGTGAGAATTGCTCTAGTTCTTAAAATACTGTTGTATATTAAATTAAATTTTTTATTTACAAATTAAAATTTTATTAATCTTTTTATCCATAGTTTATAACACGTTTAATGAAGAAGCATATTACAATAGATATATTACAAAAATATGCACATAAATAGGACTAAATTCTGAAACGGAATGACATTTACATTTCGACAATTAGATTTTTCATGCTTGACAACATATAACATAAAAAAAAATTTGATCTATGTAGTTTTTTTTTCCAAACTTTGACCCTGAATTGATATCAGAATTAATTTAATACCATTTTATGCTCTTAGTATTTTGATCTCCAATTTAAATGTAATAAATCAGATGTATTGAGTTAAAAATTTTCACAATTGATGTTTTTGAATTTTAAGCCACATTAACGATATAAACGCCCCACTTTTTGAATAATTGTCAGAATAATAATTACTACACCATATCGATACACATTTCATAGATATTTTTCAAATTTGTACAATACTTAAATTGTTTATAATTTTAGAATGTACACTATTTCAGCAGATAATACGAGTATTTTCAATGCAAATTTCTGTTTTTAATACAGCATCATTTAATTAACGAATACTGCTAGTGTTGCAATACAATTTCAATTTTCTTTTTGTACAATCACAATTAAACTAAATTAAAATAAAATTTATCGTTTTTATGTTACCATAAAATTTTACAAGTAAAATAGTAAAAATAAAAAATAATTAATGATCATTTATATTGACACCCACACTATAATCTCAATAGTTTTTGCCCTCCAAAATATCATCACTCTTTTGGATATTTATATAAGAGTCTGTTGAATTTTTCATCACCGTAAAATTGCAAAAATTTCACACTTTTAATGTTTTTTCATGCTCGTGAAATTTTAAATATACATCTATTATAGAACAAATTAGTAAAATAGAAATGAATTTGAACTCATAAAAGTAATGCAGTATCCAAAACAACAAAAACAAAAATTAAAAAAAAAAAGTAAAAAATTAAAATGAGACTGAAGACTGAAATATTTGACAAATACAGAAGCGTAACGGTAATGTGACTCAGCAGTATAATATAAAGAAAAATAAATAGATGAAATAGAATAATAATTATTAAAATAAATAAATTTTAAATATTTATCATGTGATGATGAGCTTTCACTAAAATATTTTCAATTGAATACTGAATTATATTTAAAGAGTTATAAATGTGCATGAATTAAAATTACTGTGTTAACACAGAAGACAGAAATACACATGTTCAATGAAATCAGAATGACTCAGATGTATGTTAATAAATGTTTGTATGTTTTTCTATTAGTTTTTCGATATTTTAGACTCTAGTACAGAATTCATGAGTAACTAATTTTATTAAAATAATTAATTTTGACATGTGAATATTAATGTCATAGCAGAACGGTGGTTATGAAAAATGCAGGGTACAAATTAAAAATGTTATAAATATCAGTTGAACTACAATCTAGCGAAAATTTTACCTTCTAATATTGTCAACAATGGACAGAACTTGTTAATGTTCTTTGACACAACAATAAGACGATTCAAAAGAAAAATAATTACAATATTACATCTGTTAAGTATTTTTGATAATTAAATAAATTACCATCATTGTTTCTATTCTTCAAAAATATTTCAACTACTTCAGTCGAAGATGCATCCAAGCCGGAACAATCTATTTTTTGATTATTTTATTAAGATATGTATTTATTATTTTTTACATTTATTTCACCTTCTAGGTTTACTTCAATAGTAAAAATGTAAATTGCTTTAGTTACATACATGGGTCGACAGACATGTTGAAGTGGTTATGCCATCTAACTATTATTCAGAAGATACCGGGTGAGAATATCGTTCAGGACATGGATGACAGAATTATTCAGTTTTCATTCCTTTTCATCCCTTAAAATTAATTTTTAATACAATTTGGTTATCATTTAAAATAGAATGGGAGCAATGCTATTATGAAGGCGAAGTTACAATAGATGTAATTTTTCATATGCAAATTAGTTGATATATATATATATTTGTTTTATTTGATGATATATATATTAAAAACCTATCATAGGATAATCGATTATCAATTAAATAATGCATGACAGTCATTAAAATCCTTCTATTTTATTGAGCCGAAGTCAACGATCTCTAGACTCCGCCCTTCAATTAGTATATACATATATGTACTTGTATAACTAATACAAATAAAATTGTTGTTTTAGAAATTTTATAAAACACTTAAAACAAATTACTTCAATAATATAAGAGTTAATATAACATATACCTAGTTATATCTCGATATAGCATCATCATAAATTTTCTTTTAAAATATGAAAAATACATGCAAAACCCTTAAAAAACGATAAATTCTTAAAAAAAAGCAAAAAAAAAAAAAAAATTAAACACAAGAAAAACCAATTGCCCTTGAAAAGTTGTAAAATCAATAAATTATTTTTGTAAATTGACCAATTTCCTGATTTTACTCCAACTTGACATTGTACCCTGAACCAAATACACAAATAAAAAGCACTGATTTTTTTTTCATAATAATTTTTAATGCCAAAATTTAATTTTTTATATTTTTGAAATCTCCAGAGAAGAAATCTTTTTATATAGAAAATCACAAACAAAAACAAAATTTTTGTCTGAATTTCGTCACCATATAAGGTTAGAACTGTATGTTGAACGCCCATGCAATGTCATCCATAGTAGTATACATTTTTTTTTATCTTTATTTTCTCAGAGATTAATATCGTAATAAAAGTACAATAAAGTGGTAAAGCAAACATAAAAAATACAAAGAATAATTAAATAAAAAAAAGAACGTGATTTTTTTTTTAAATCTTTGTAATTTTATGCCGCTTTGTTAAATTTTACTTTAGCCAAGAGCTTCAGTATAGAATTAAGAAAAAAAAAAAGGAATGATATTTGACAGTACGTACATATTACAAAGATTTTTGTAGTTGAAATATGTTGTAGTAAGCTACAAGTAAATTACAAATAAAAAAAAAATTAATTTTAAATTTCTAAACACATTTCGGTTGGAGTTGCATGTAAAAAAAAAAAAGGTAATTCAAGTTTCAAATCTATGTACAAACAAATAATTAACATAACCAGTGTCTCTCAACATTTTTTCTAATAAAAATAAAATTTTGAATTAAATGTAGTGAACATATTTTCAAATTACTATAATTCATTGAATATGCTTGACTGATTAAGAATTAAAAAATGTTAAATTTGAATTTGAAAATTAATACTGGTATTATACATAAATTTATAACCGATTGATTTGAAAATCTTATTTCATTTAATTTTGCTTTTCAAATTTATAAAATGAAAGTTAAGTTTTTAAAACAATTATTTTTATCTGTTTTGTTAGAGTTCAAATAGACTTTAAGACAATCTTCATTCAAAATCTAGTTTAGTCTGCTTTATTGATGTAAATGCTAATCTTAGGATATTAATAATCAACCAAGTATTTAATCTGAGCTAGTTCGGGATTTCAAAATTATATTTTAGCATTACATCTCTTTGTTGTATAACTATAGTATTTTTCGAAATTTATACCTTCATTTGAATCGATCTTGTACTACTGTCTTCAGATTGATTACTTTTAGTTTATGCAATTCATTTAGAATACTATCAGTTCACCTTGTTTGTGGTGTTCCTCTTGCTCTATTTATTAGGGCATTGAAGTTAATTAAATAAAATATTTATTTATATTTATATTAATTTTTATAGTAATCTGGTAATTTGGTGTTATTTATTTTAGTACGTGTTTGTTTGTTTTCATCTTTGACTATAATTATTTACATTATGTATATTAATTCATACATGTTAATTGTTCTTTCTAAGCAAAATGGAAATATTCAATACTATATTCAATATTCTTTTTAAATTAACAGAGTTTAAATGCTATTTCGTTTATAAAAAATTAATAATATTCGATTTATTGGCCTAATAGCTCTCGATTAAAGATATATAATGGTTTAAAACGATTTAAGAGAGATCTGTAAGAAGTTGTAAAATCTAGTAGTCCCGTTTATCTATTTATTATGCTGCTTCATTTAGAAATGTAAAAATTTAAGCTTCCATAGCTCCTAACCAATTGTGAACAACTTCTGTCTTTCACCAAATTTTTAGTTTAGTTTGAATCCCTGCCCTCTTTCGCACAATTTTTATTTTAGTTTGAACCCAACCCTCAACCAATTGCACGATGAAACATAGAAAATGGTAAAATCTGGACATCGTTTCCGAATCATCCATGTTCAAATATTAGTTTGATTGCACAAGATGCGATGTTTAATTTTTTTTGTATTGCTACTGATTGAATTATTGTTCTGTTATTCATTGAACTAAAGTCATCTATTAACACTTGTGAATTTGTGATTGCATTATATTTTTATATTTTTTTAGTATCTAGAACCCACTTGAGATCTTTTCTGTATGCAGTAAAGCATACAGTTGCCTTTATGTAATAAAATCCATGAATATTTATATTTTGTTATTCTTTCGGTATTATAATTTTCTTTTGGAATATTTTACAAAGTTCTTATTCTATTTCTAGACATTTTCAAGAACTTGATTCTGAACTTATTAATTTTTAAACCTACTTTCAATATTTTCCGCAACACACGTTTGGTCATTACTGATGGATATAATTGTGAAGTCATTCGGCTTAAGCGCTCACCAGCTCAGACCATACTAGATATAAATTGGAATTTTTAAAATAAATTCAACTGGTACTAAAAATGAAGTTCAATGCAAAATAACACAAGATAGTTTTCCTTACAATACTGAAAAACTAGAGTAGTTTGAGAATAACTCGTTTTTATAATTTGTAATCAGAATCACATATTCAACATAGCTAGACATTTTGGATTTATTATTATTTTTTTTTTTTTTGGATTGATGCCATATAGAAGGTCGTTACGTTTTTTACTAAACATTAAGTGTTGCCTGCTGTTTCCATTTATGGTGTTTACTGTAAAATTTTAAGTGTACAGAAATTTATATATTAAATTTTATGTTTAAAAATTAACACAAGTAAAAAAAAGAGAAAAACAACATTTGCATTATGTAGGTACCATACATATATTTGTATAATATACATACATAAAAATATGTATGTAGGTATAGTTAAATACATTTATGCAAGTAAAATAATTGTTGTAGAATAAATATTATAATTTTAATATATTCCATTATTTAATCCTTGTAAAAAAAAATATTATGGCATTTGCTCCAAAAAAAAAAAATATTAAAGACGAATAAAATTTTACTTATAGAACTGAAGGTAAAATTTTGAAAATTTTAAAGTGAAAACTTATTTTGAAAATTTAAAAACCGAAAGGACATACCTATATTGCAAAATTTCTCAAGGGAGTTATGAATTTATTACCTTTATTGAAAAATATACATATTAAGGATTATATAGTAGTATTAGAAGAATTTTAAGACTAAGTTTATATTAGGTTAAATAAAAGTTTATGTTAAATATTTGTTAGAAAATATGTTTCCTAAGTGAAATTAAATAGAAAATATTTTTATCAGTTTAAATTAAATAGATTTAATAAAATAGAATTCAATGTGGGTTAAATTTTTATAGAACATCTAAAAAATATTCAAATTTGCAATTTTTTCATTCATTTTTGTTTTTATCAAGTTGGTAAGTCTCATATCAGACAATTACACTTCGTTATTCATTGAAATACAAATTAAATAATAAAAAATATGGTAAGGAATATTGAATATGTTGGTGGACATTATCACTTGAGGAACAGAGGAGACGTCAGATTGCAATTGTATAGAAAAACTAGTTAAAAAAATTTCACTCAATTGCTGAAAAGAATATATAATCTGATCTAATCTAAAATAGCGTAAATTCAAAACAAATTATCATGAAAAATTCATTTTGTAGCAGGATATTCTAAAGAACTATAACAGTCTTACAACATAAAAGGGAAGTGTACTCTAAAAAGTAGCCTAGAATATATATGAATATAATGAAGTGGACATTGGAAACAACTTCGCCTTAAATATAATCACGCTGCAGTAAAAATTAAGTAAAATTGTATATTATTGCAACTATTAACGTTATGACAGTAATTAATGTCAACGTCATGTTAAATTAATTTTGCTAACATATGAATTGAATTCAGAACTCAGTTTACGTGTGCAGTGAGAACATTATACGTATATAATTTTGCTTTGAATAAGTAATTGAATTTGTTGGTTAGAAAATTTGGTTACAAAATTGAATTAAAAAATATTAGAAAGAAATGTAAAAAAATTTAAATTAACAACGAAAGTTAAATAAAGTAAAATAAAGTAAAATAAAGTACTATTATAGGTTTTGTTATATTATTGTTGTAGAATTTCCTTTTACTACATTTATGTTTTACAAGTATTTATTTACCTTTCTTGAATATCAACTAAATAAATGTGGGAAACTACTTTTATTACTTGCGGTATCTTACAAAACTATTGAATAATCGATTCGGCTGACTGTCATACAACTCAATTACTATCACGCATCAGATATATTTCCTCAAAAATAAACAAACGCGTATTTTGTCGTTTCCCGAAATCTTGACTGATCTCGAAAAAATTTGTAATGATATTGTTATTCTTAAGACACATAAAAGAAGAATTTCTGAAGAATGAATAATGAAATGGTAAAATTGGAATAATGACGAAAAATATGTAAAAGTGTTACATTCTTATGTTATTGAAACACAAAACCAAACAATTTAAAACCTAACTACTTCAAATTTGCATAAACACCAAATTTTATATTTTACCCAATATAATAGGACTTTGTATAAACACATGCTATGCTGCAAAAACAAAATAGTTACTGCAAAAAAAAAATATTTGACAGTTATTACAAATTTTCTGTAAATGTGCAGTTTTGTGTTATAAATATAAATAGCAACACAACTGATTGACATGCATTATCTACAATAATTTTGCAGTTTTCTTGCTAAGTTAAAAATGTTTATGAGCAAACTTCATTTGCAGCATTTTGTTTATGAACAAAATATTTGTCCAATATAAGTAATATTGCCAATATTGTTTGATTATGAAAAGCACTAAAATGTGTTCAAATACTTCTAGAATATTTTTCAGAAACAATTTTTTTTTAAATTCGAACCATAAATAAAAATATATGAGCCATAACAATTTTAGGAAATAAATTTTACACATTTTGTGTTGCACGAGGCAACGTCGAATGACATTACTAGTTATTTATAAAACAATTTATAGCCTTCAAAATTATTAAATTATTGTTTGAACCCGTTTTTATTTTTAATTATAATTTTTAGCACTATCGAAATTTTTGAAAGTAATAAATAATATCTATAGCAAAGTAATTTCACAGTTTACTTTAGCTTTACTTTTTAGATGCCCACTATGCCTTAGCAAGGGTCAATAACCTATTTGTTATATTATTTTAAAATGTTTCACCTAGTATAGTATAGAGACAACATATTCGATCAAATATATTAATAAAATCATTGATTAATAATACTATATAGTATACAGTATAATTATACATTATATCACATCGATTTTGTAAGTTAAATAATTCAATCAATGTAAATCTACTCAAGTCGTTATATTTAAAGCAATTTTACTGATTTCTTACAAAAAAAAAACTAAAAATAAAATTTTTTTTAAATTGTTAATTTAGTCTTTATTATTATCTAGGTGAGAAATTATTTTTTAATTCATTTTTGACCCTTTTAACTAAAAATAAATAAAAATCTATAAATTTACTTTAATATTTTACAACTTTTTATGTTAAAAAGGTTTTTTCTTTACTTTTTTACAATTACAAAAGAAAGTATGTTTCTAATTAGTGATATATTTGTAGTTTATTTACAAAAAAAAAAAAAAAAAAAAAAATAAACTATATTATTGCACTATGTTGCAGAATTTTGTAGTCTGTAAAAACTATTTATCGTTTTAAAAAAAAAATTACATATAAGTACTTAAATCATAACTTTTAACTCCACAATAATAAAAATAACTTACTCCAACAATACTATATACATAATACATAATATTATATAATATATTTCATAAACGTATAATTTAAATTTAAAATGATTTCTTTAAGAAATTACAAAATGACTGTACTTAAAAGAGTCCAATAAAAACTTTTTATTTTAGTTTATTTTTTTGCTTAAGAAAAATGAATAAAAAATAAAAAGTGTAGGTACCTACATATATATATAATAAATGTTTATACAATCTTGTAACAATTGTTTAAAGACTAGATTGAGCTGCAACGGAACAAAAAAAAATATATATATAGGTATACACTTTTTACATTATTTCTCATCTTATTTTTTTTTCTTTGCTTTTGTTTGGGACAAAGAGAATTTTACATCAATGAAAATAAATCATAATTTTTGCATTTTATTATAAAGTTAATTAATTTTTAAAGAGAATGATGAAATATATATATAATTAAAATTAGGGTATGTTATTTCACTTTTTTGCAACATCATTATAAATTAAAATTTTTAATTTATTATATTACAACATGAAGTATGTATATCTCTTTTAAAAACTAATTTAATAATATTTCAAATTAATTTTTAATTACAAAGTATGTTTAGAAGGCAAAAAAATATGTTGAAAGTGAAAGGACAGTTTATTGTAGTTATTTTAAATTAATTATACTTATGTATATTTTTGTTTTTAAAATAAGACTTAATTTTAAAAATTTAATTTATTATTTTATACAAAAGCATCATACATTTTAATATTATACTCTTGTTATAAATTAAATTAATTATCTTTTTATTAAGCATAAGATAATATTATCGTCTTCCCTTAAATGAAGGTGAATTTTACTTTTAAAAAAATGCGACAAGTAGTTAACAGTTATATTAATTTGGTTAAAAATCAATTCTTTATTACTAGCTAATATATTTTTTTATTTAAAATGTCAATTTTAATTGATCAGTAATTAATAAAATCCATTGGGCGAAAGTTATGAGTTAAGCGTGCATCGTTGTAAGCGTGCTGACTGTTTAGTCCAAATTAATATATGAAGTTGCGGTTAAAATTAGTACGTTTTTGAATGTACCAATGGTTAAAACATATGTAGTGTGTATATCAAATGTGTAGTGTGTATTGATTTGATATTTACGAGGGAAATATATCAGCATTATTAATCCGAATTTAAAATGCTGACATTTGGTTTTTCAATAATTGTTGTGATTGCTTGTTTTTATAAGTTATAAATGTTGTTTGTAGTTATTGACCTTTTTTAAATTTTGATATGTTTTTTATTTCAATTTTCACATTTTTTTTCTTTCTATTTTTTAGAACCCTTAAAGTTAAAAATTCATCCGTAATTAGAACGTAATATAAAAGTAATTGTATGCAAAAATGTTTGCAATAAAAAAAAAAAAAAAATATTTATCTTATTGTGAGTGTAACTTGTGTTATAATTTTTCGTACATTATGTACAGTACTACAATTTTTTATACAAATTCAATTTAATATCCATGCCCTGATCGCAATTCGAAATTAGGACCTTTTGCTTAGCAGTCAAATGACATAATCACTACATCATGTAGGTTGATTAAAAATGGTAGGTTTATTAAAAATGGCAACACCTTTCACTTATGTCAAAATATGTAAATCTATAAATTTTTTACTTAGGTATAAATACTTACAAGTTACAAGTAAATTGATTAATTTATTTAATCAAAAAACTACATTATATTTTTAATTATTTTTCCACAAAAATATACCGTGGAACTGTCACTATACTCCATTAACAAATTCCAAATAATTAATTCAAAATTAAGGCAGGTATTCAATTTTACATGTGTTCAAATAAAATTATAAATGTATTCCAAGTTCCAAAACTTACCTAAAAATAAAAAAATAAAAAACAATTAATTTAAAATTTAAGAAATAAAAAAAAATATATATATACATAAATAAAATGGATTTTATCAGTAAACATATTTATACAAAAAACAAAACAAATGTCTTTGTTTTGCCAAGAAACATATATTGAAGTACAAAGAATAGAAAAAAAATATACAAAGAACCCTATATAAATAATAATTAAAGACAAGAAATAAATTGTCTAATTAAAATTCAATAAATGTTTAACAACATTTAATTTAAAAACAATTCTCTGAAAACATTCAATTTTAATCAATATCAAATCGTGATTTAATGGTAAATTTGATAACAGAGTACTATTGTGGCTATAAATTTTCCAATGATGAAAAATAAAAATCCAATAAAAATTTAATTTTCTTTTATGTATGTTTTTCTTTCAAAAATAAATTATAGACAACGATTATAAAAAAAAATGTATATATATACATATTTAAAAAAAAAAAAAAAAAACTCATGTATAAAAAATTTAACCCTAAAAATAAATATTTCTAAATATTTTTAGAATATTAAAAATTAAGTATGTATATATTATGTATGTATGGTATACGTATCATAAAATATCTTAAAAATGTATATGAACATAAAAATATCATGGATTTATATTTTAATTATAACCTTGGACAGATAATCATGTACATAATTTTATATTCATTTTTATTCTCATCTTTTAGACCAGAAACATTGAATATGAACATTAAAAATAATAATCAAAGAAAAATTTAAAATGTACTTTTTTAGGAATGAGAAATCGAATATTTAAGAAATATGTATTTACAAAATAAAATTTAAATAACATATTTAAATTGTATCTAATAATTTTCTTGTACTATTATGGAATCAGTATAAATTCATTTTATACGCTGCACATAAATTTTTTTTTGGTTATAATTCCATCAATTTGGAATATCAATTTAAATTTTTATCAATTCTGTTGTTTCAGCTGTTACTTTTAAATTTGTTATTTCAAAATTGATGTTTCACAAAGGGAGCGTTTACACATCAGATTTTGTATGATTTCATAAAATATACAAATGATTAAATATCAACTAGTTATGTAAATGTAAACAATTTCATTTATCGCAACCAATGATGAAGAAAGTACATTAAATATCGATATTTTCTATTTCATAGAAATAATTTATGAAAATCTGATCGTTTAAAATAAGATCGTTTAAAAGTTTGACATGATATTTTTTTTGATGAAAATATAAAGAATATTTTCTAAATCTCATCAAATATTTTTAAAACTAAAAATGGGGGAAACCAAAAAAATTTCATTAAATCGAAATCGACTGTAATTAGTTGCTTAGTTATATTTTTTGTTTCAAGTCTTCATTTAATTAATAATTCCTTTAACAACATTAATTTATTATTTACACTTTTTACAAAATTAAAATTTTTAAAATAAAGTTTTATGTAATGTTTGATGTCTTTGATGTCTAAACATCAAACATAACTTTTATCAAACAAAATGTGATGTGTAGTAAACACTGCACTGTCTAACATGATAAATACACATATTCGGTGACATCATAAATGTCTTTAGAAAAAAACTTCCACCTGCCATAATGTGAAAAAACTAAATTGTCAATGTTATCCGTAAAATAAGTTGGCAACATTGTATAATGAGAGCTTTCTGAGACATTGTGTTTTTATTCATTTGCGATCAAGCAAAATGTACAGAAATGATGTACAACATTGGGGTTTTAAAAATTTTTGTAAACCCAAATACCTATCAAACCGGTCGCGAAGACATCTTCAACAACAATATTGTGATCACGAGTCAATGTCTCAAGCTTTTTATAGGCATGTCAGATCATGTAGACGTTGTATTCAACTTTGTGTTGAGACATTTACAATGTCAAGGATTGTGTATGAGTTGAAATAAAATTTCAACTTTTGTCAGTGTTATTCGTTTTTTGTAATCCGAATTATTAATTTGGTTAAACAGATTTAAAAAAAAAAAATTCAGTTGTCATAGTTAATTTTTTTTTAAATAAAATTTGGCAATGTAACAAAAATTTAAAATTGGCAATAATAGATTAATGTTAATTATGAATTTACACCTAATTGAACATTTGAAAAATTTGTCCAAATATAACAAAAACATATTTTACAAAAGAAAAAAATAAAACAAAGATTTTAGGGTCTTAATTTAATAATAAACCAAACATAAAAATTGAATTCATTGTTAATACAAGATATTAAAATATGCAAACAGTGAGGTAAGCTTTTGAAAATTCGAAAATTGAATATCAAATTTGTCAAAAAAAAAAAAATACGTAATCTACACTTTTAATTGTCTAGGTTACTTAGAAGTTATAAATATATATGTAGATAATAAGAATGTCTATAATAGAATTTAGATTAATTAAAATGTAAAACTGTAGTGAGTGGAATGGCTTAGGTGAAATATACAAATTAATAGGTAACAACTAAGGTATTTATTGCAACAAATGATGAAGAAAGAGTGTAAATATCGATATTTACTAATGAATAAAAATATATTAATAGTGAAAAAGTCAACTATGAATTTAATACAATATTAAATATAAAGCAAAAGTAACCGTTAATTTCCATCCCAACACTGTGGAAATGTCAAGAAGGCATAAAACAAGTTATGGCAATTCGCCCATACTTCGAGATTATGAAATCATATTACCTATATAATGTGTTTCTACACTCAACATACAATTTGGAGAAACTTAAGAAAAATATACCTTTATTCTACAACTAATTACTTACTAATCTCTCTCATACCTTTCTTCCACATCACAACCAACCGATAAGTGTAAAAGTAATATCCTAACGCTTTGGCTGATTATAACAAAAAAATATATTATTTATTATCGTACCTTATATAAAAATTCACTCATCTCAAAATCATTCGGTTATAAAATTCCAAAGAAATTGAATGGATATTTTTTTGCAATAGAACAGTCTTGACAAAAGAGATTAAGCGTCAAAAACATGTTACCAGGGGTGGCAGCACGTAACTTGTTACAAACCTATTTTCACGCTATTTTTGAAAAACGGTAGCACGTAAAATTGTTTCGCCACATTTAATTTTGGTTCGCTACTTTTGGCAGCACGTAACATTTGAAACGCCCATTTTTACTGAGAGTCACAAATGAAAATTTCCGGTATAAATAGTTGACGTGTGTTAAAAAAAAAAATTTGCAAAAATGTTTCGTAAATTTTTTTTTGTTTCAATCCCAATTCCAAAGTACCTGCTGCCAAAAAAATTTTTGTTACAAAAAAAAAAGCGTTTGTAACATGTTACGTGCTGCCACCCCAGTAATGAAACTAACCAAAAAACAACTCATTAAAAAACTAAAAATGTTTTTTTTTTTTTAATAAATATTGGGATTTTAAAATAACGTTATAAAAAAAAAAACTAAAAAAAAACCAATCTACTGTCTGTCATTAACAAAATTCTTAAAATTTTAATAATTTATTTCTGGTGTCAGATTTTAGAAGCTCGTAAAACAGAAAAAAAAAATACATTTTTGTTCTACTTTTTCAAGTGATTTGAAAGTGATTCATCATACAAACACCTACACAAAAAAAGCAAAAATAAAAAATAAAATAGTTCAAAGTCAAGCCATAAGTATGTACCTAAAGAAAATAAATAAAATAATAAAAGATATAATATTCATATATACAGGGTGTTTTACTGATATAATTATTAGTATTTTTTATTGTATATGGAAATTGATAATTTCTTAAGTTGGGTATTAGAAGAAGCGAAGCACCAGATTTCACGAATTTATGACAATAACATCTTAGTTAAGTGAATTAAATTAAAACAACACCACTGGTTAAGTTGAGCTGGTTAATAGTGTTCTATTTAAAAGTGTAGTGCAGTAGAAGAACCAAGTGAAATAAAATATTTCAATGCTTAATGTTATCAATAAAATTATTAATGCTGGAGAAAGTCCATTCATAACTGAAAATTCTGAGAGGAGATGCAACAATCTGTCTAATACTATAAAACCATCTAAAAGTGATCTTAAATAATAATAAAAGTTGTAGGTGTATATAAAATTATAAAATATCAAAAAATTGTAATTACAAATCGTGAAATAATAAATTATTAATAATAGTAAATAACTTGTTTTCTAGCGTTACAGTAAAATTTTCAACAATTATAGTAATATTAAACTTACTTACGAGTACAATAAAATTATGTATAAATTTTTCATTTGTACTTATTTATTTATTTATTTTTATATGAGTTTCAATATCATTCTTTCGAAATGTAGGTCTATTAGTTATTTACTTTTGTCATTTATTTTATCTGAATGACAAAAGGTACCGGGTTAGGCCGAAAAAAACCCATAAAACACTGTATACTTTCATCCATGTAATTATATCTAAAAAATCACTCTACGTACTGCGTCAACCAACCTTGATACTTATTTTACCTTTTTTTATTTTCAACTTTAAAATTATTTACATGAGCAATTGAAGATGCTTTTTAATCGACTGAGTCAATAATTTGGCTTTCAACTTAAGAAAATTCTTTTGTACTAAATTTGAATTTACCTCTCTTTGAACAAAAAACACACGTTATAAGCTTAACCCTGTACATATGTAATAATGAATTACACATATATATTAGTTTTATTTTTCAACTATTTTACCCCTATCATTCTCACACTTATGTCAAGAAACTTGAATATTATGTTGAATCCTTGAAATTTATTTTCTACACCTTAAAAATTCTATTTTATAAATTGTAAAGAAAACTAAAACGATATTAGAAATAATAAAAAATTACAAACGAAAATCAATAAAAATTCACTTGGAACATATTAATATACTACTACTTACTAGTTATATTGAAAATTTAAAATATTCAAAATGTCAAAAGATCTACCACTGTAACTCATGTACCACATTCACATGTTTTGTCAGTTTTAAAACCGATTTAAAAAAAAATTATAAAAAATATATGTGTAGTTAATTTTCTATTTTAATTTTTCATATTTTAATTTTTCTTGCTTTTAAAAAGTTAACATTAAAAAAAGTAAATTTAGCATAAGTAATTAAAAAAAAAAGATACAATTTGTACTACGAGGGTATGAAGTGGTACTAAAAAACTAAAATTAGAATTGAAATTTGTATGACAAAAATGATTTGAAATTTCAAAATTTAATTATTTAAAAATGTTAGAAATTCTAAAAAATCTGCTTGGTTTTCCTCTTTTTAGATTGCAATTTTGTACTTGTAAAAATTTAGTTATGAAGGATTTCATATAATCAGTTGTCACAGAGTTTTTTTTTGATTTGTATTAAAATAAAAATTTTCATTATTTTTACAAATTTTATTTCCATATAAATTGCATTATAGTAAAAGTCAAAAATAAATAAAAATACAAATCTGAATTAGATCAATGAAATATTTTGAAAATATACTTAATCTTCATCCGTCCCTCGGGTCTATTTCAACCCAAAGGAAAATTTACTGTCAAATATCTTGTTAAATATAATAGTTATATATAACTGAATGATTTTATCTAATATGTTGAAAACAAATATTACACAAAAATTGAATAAATTACGATTAACCGTTATACCTTTTTTATAATAAGTAACACTAAAGCTCCTTGGGTCTCAAATGACCTATAGTAATTCCTAGTACTAGATATGCATTTATTCATAGCATTGTGAATGTAAAATATTTGTATACAAGCATCTAATTAGGGAAATCCCCGAATTGTAATTTTTGTTTTCAATTCGTCGTATAATCATAAAGTAAACATACATATATCATAAGGTAAATATATCAATACATATATCATAAAGTAAACATACATATATATTTTAGTTCTAACGAAAAACTGGTCAGTTTTGCTTATGAAAGTTTTATGTCCTACGTTTAGAGTTCAGTAAATTTTAAAGTATTGACATTATTTTTGAATATTGTTTTACGAAAAATAATATAAAAATATATATTTTACGAAAGGGTAAGTACTTTTTTTATAATTTTGGTTTTTTCTACAACAAATAAAAAATTTGTAAACCTTTGCAAGATGTTGCGGAACGAAGATGACATATGTGCTGCATTGTTATCTGAAAACGATACTTGCTCAGAAACTTCAGATCATGTGGAATTTGATGAAAGTTCGTATGATACCGACGATGATGTTTATTCAGAACTACCGTTACCGCTACCACTGGCATCATACTTATTCAAGAATAAAAATATTCAATGGTTTTCTGAACCCTTTACTCAAGGTGTTCGAGCTTCCTCTTCAAATATAATGCATCTTACTCCAGGGATTACAAGATACGCAGCTAGTCGAATATTTGATGAAATTTCAGCTTTTTAATTGCTTATTACAAAGAGTATTGAAAAAATTATAATTGACAATACAAATTTTGAAGGACAACGAGTCCAATCAAGAAAAACTGGAAACCTTTAGATACCATAGAACTGGAAGTCTTCATTGGTCTTTTGATATTAGCTGGTGTGTTCAAATCACACATTTTAGTATAAAACCATATATATATATATGGGTCTATTTTGACCCAAGGGCCTTTAGTGTTACTATGTCCCTCAAGAGATTCAAAGTTATTTCAAGAGTCATAAGATTTGATGATCGCAACACACGTTTGAAACGACACCGGAAAAAAACCACAGATAACTTTAGACTATAATCGGACCAAAGGCGGCGTAGACACAGTAAATAAAAAAGATAGCTAGTTATACTTGTAAAAGGAAAACAAACAGGTGGCCAGTTATTATTTTCATCAACATATTAGACGTGTCAGTAAACAATGCATTTGCGCTTTTCATTAGCGTTTTTCCAGATTTGAACAACAGAAAACATCATAGACGACGACTTTTTATCGAAATACTCAGGGAATCTTTGATCAAAGAACATATGGCTAGAAGAGCTTGTCGCCCACGACATTTAAACTGCCAAAATTTGATAGCTAACTTTACAACAGCTAACGCAACAAACTGTTCACCAACGACATCTACAAATAAGGAAACTGAAAAGAAAAGAGGCCGTTGCAATTTTTGCCAAAAATCTAACAACAAGCACACATCACAGTGGACCATTTTTAATAAATTTATATGTAAAACTCATACCAATACCATGTGTCACCAGTGTATGAAATGAGATATATTTATGTAGCATAGCAAGTTTTTTTCTTCAATTTATGTACTTTAATCGGATTGAATTTATTATAATTATTTTGTTTTCTTTTATTTAAACTTATTAACAATAAATTAACAAAAAAAAAATAAAATAAATTGTTTTTTAGTATAAAACCATATATATATGGGTCTATTTTGACCCAAGGGCCTTTAGTGTTACTTTTTTTTTAGGGACGGATGAAGGTTAAATTATAGTAAAAGCAGTAACAGTGCTAGAATTGAACTCGTGTGAGTTCGCATTAACTTTACTTAATTTTGTTATAACAAGTTAAAAAAAAAAAAGTTAGAATTCTATCGCTTCTGATGCAAACTTTTATAATTGAATTTCAAATCAAAATTACAAATTCGGATAACGGTTCGTGCAATATAACAATTTTACTGATTTTGCGAAATTAATATTAAATGAACTCTAACAACGAAAAACATCAAAAATATATTAAAAATTTATAAAATTTGCGGCTTTTAATTGTTTGCTAGAATCCTTCAAAATAAATGTCAACACAATGCAACGAAGGCGTGTCATAAGCCTGCATTTCATTTGCCTGTACTTAGTATGATTTGCCTAGATTTATAGCAATTTGCCTATATTTTCATTTGACTAAATATGCTGTATACTGAGTATGATAAATATCATACATACATATGTATTATGCAATGATTAAATCTGCGAGATTCCAAGTCAGTAAAGATTTTAGAGTTGGATTCGAAATCAAATTTCTACGGATTTTACAAAATATTTATATAAATTATTGTTGGATACAAAACAGAGGATAACTCCCCTTTCCAGAATATTTTTATGCGTAGTCGCTGTTCGATACAAACAAAATGATTGAATTTGAGAAAACTTAATGAATTACAGTCCGATTTTAGAATTTCGAATTTTGGGATTTCGTGGCCACCGCATAAATTGTACATACAAATAGAGGCAAATGAAGTACAGAAAAATGACATACAGGCTAATGAAATACATCAGGCAAATAAAATAAAGGTAAATGAAAAAAACAGGCAAATGACATTCAGGCAAATGAAATACAGGCATACGATAGAATCCATACGATAGATATCCAATATAACAATTCAAGCATGTTTCTAAATATATTTTTATTAGTCTGATAATTTTTTTTTTTATATTTTCTTAACAGTAACTTAGGTAAAATTACATTTTCTTACATTAGCTACGATAATACAGTTTTTTAATTATAATATACGAAATGTTATTTGAACATTTATTTGTAGTATAGAACTACTATCATAATATCAACTAATTAAATGTAGAAAACTACAACTATTGTCATAAACTAAGTCTTCCTAAATAAAATGTAGTATCAACTGTTAAAAATAAATAAATAAATAAATTAAATGTTTTATTTAATTTGTTCTTTCTCAATTATCATTCATTTTATCCAGTTGACAAATATTACTAGACCAGCTCGAAAAACCTATAAAGCATTTTGCTTTCATCAGGAATCGAACCTGGACCCTTTTCGTTGAAAGACAGGCGCTCTGCTCTACCTAATGCACCACACAGCATGCAATTTCAAAATTCATATGAGTCACGAAAAGGACAATTTTTTGTCCTTATCCAACTTTATATTTTTTTTAAATAACTTTTAAATCTTTTTTTAGTTCAGATTTCAATTGATGAAAAAATAGGAATAAACTTCCAGGATCGCACAATATTATTTTCCGGAATACAATGACAAATTTTTTTTATTGAGCTTATTAACATTTGTATAACTTATTAAATATATATTGCTAGCTTATTAAATTATTGTAAAAATTGTCATTCATATTTTAAATTGAAAACGTGGTTTAATGTTACACGACAATTTACCAAAATATTTGTCATATTTAACGTAAAATTTGGTACTAACTATTTAAGAATTCAATGCAGTTACAGTCAATTGTAAAAAAAAAACATTTTAATTTTATTTAAAACATGAGTAAACTATTTTTTAACAAATAAGAAATGGAAAATTATTGTTAAAAAATTCATAAAAAAAAATTCAATACAAAAATGATAAACAAAATATAAGGGGGTGGGTAAATTTTTCTGAATTCAGAACGAAAAAAAAATATTAGGTATAATAAAGATGGAATTTAAAATGAAGATGAATTGCTTTCAATTGGATAAAAAAAAAACGATCCTACATTTTCCAATCTTATAGAAAATCTAACGGTATGCAGATTCTTAACATAACTGAAATCTTCACAATAGCTATAAAGAAATTTTTCGCTGTTCAGCTAATTTTTTTGTAGTTCAAAAAACTTTTTTATAAAAAAAAAAAAAAAAAAAACAAGCAAAAATTTTAATTATTTCCGATCCTTTTTTAAAAATATTTTTTGTGAATTTAATAGAAATTTTTTTGTTTTTCTTTTTTAATGATTGAGTTGACTAAAATACAAATTTTAAGAGGTTATACTTTAAAAAGTAGTTTTCTTTTTGTTTTGTATTTTTGAATCACAATAAAGAATACTTTTTGGAATAAATTTCATTTTAAAAAGGGTCCTTTAAAAGCTTTTTTTTTTTGTATTGACAATCAAAAATTTTTCAATTAAGGAGTTTAAAATCAAACTTTTTCCATTTAAAAATTCTAAATAATTTAAAATGCAAAATTAATGTTTTTTTTGTATTTATTTATTTATTGCCACGATACATATTTATAATTTTTTAACAATTATAAATTTTTTAGAGCTTATAACAACTATATATTTACACCTAAGACTATTCTCAATTATTATTTAGGCTAGCTGATTCCAACAGAAAAAAAAAATCAATAATATTTAATTTTCCAACAATAAAATATACAAAAATCAACTAACTGTTTTGTGCAAATTTAACGGTTAACGGAAAAGTATGGAGAAAAAAAAATAGAATTTTGATTATAATATTAAAAAAAAGTTTCTATAATTTTTTATAATACATAGGAAATTTTTAAACGTATCTAAAAGATTTATTTGACAATTGAAAAGATATAAGAATAAAACAATATTTTATCTTTAGAACAAATTCATATCAATTAGATAAATTTTGTTAAGCAATTTTTTTTTAACAAATTCTAAAATGATAATTATTAGTGTTTAGATCAATTTTAATTCAATCCACTCAACTATAATTGATTTAGCTTATCATAGCTGTTCCGTTAACAATAATATTTAACAACTCTCTCAACAGTGGTGATTTTCTCGACTGCTGGAGTTTATCCAGCATCACACCAATTCACAAATCCGGCCCAATAAATAATATAAAAAATTATAGACCGATATCTAAACTATCTTGTTTTCCAAAAATATTTGAAGCATTGATTAATGAGAGATTAAAATTTCTAATTAAAAATAAAATTCCGGATAATCAACACGGTTTTACTACAAAAAGATCTACCACTACAAATCTTGCTTCTTTTGCAAACTATTCGTTAAATCACATGGAATTAGGTAATCAGGTGGATGTAGTGTATACTGATTTAGTAAAAGCATTTGATAGATTAGAACACTCACTTATGATTTCAAAACTGGAGAGCTTAGGATTACACTCTAATACTCTTTCCTGGTTTGAATCATATCTAAGAAACAGAGTGCAATATGTAAAGATTAGCAATTTTTCTTCATACAATTTTCCTGTAGAATCGGGAGTACCCCAGGGATCTCATTTGGGACCCACGCTTTTCATTCTTTTTATAAGTTAAAATTTGTTCATATCTCATTTTTTGCAGATGATGCGAAAATTTTCTCAAAAATATCATCTTTACATGATTGTACAGCAATGCAAGATGACTTGAATACATTTTATGACTGGTGTTTAATTAATGGTTTAGACCTAAACTATAGCAAGTGTACCGTGAAGTCGTATTTTAGAAAATTATCACCCATAACATTTGACTATTCTATAAATTGCAACATTTTAAATAGATCAAATAATATAAAAGATCTGGGGGTTTATTTCGATCAAAAATTGTCCTTCAAAGATCATGTAGATTACATAATTGCAAAGGCAAATAAAATGCTGGGTTTTATTAAGCGTAACTCTATCGATTTTAAAGATCCATATACGCTTAAAGTGTTATATGTATCTCTGGTAAGACCAATTTTAGAATACGGTGTAATTATTTGGAATCCTTATTACAATATCCACGTATTAAGAATTGAAAAAATTCAATAAAAAATTTACTCGTTTCGTCCTGAGAAGATTTCAACTCACAACAGGAAGACCCTCATATGATGCTAAATGTAAGTTGTTAGGTTTAACAAAATTGTCTAATAGAAGATCTGTTTTCTGTGTTATGTTTGCTCGCGATATTTTGACATCGCACATTGATTCATCAAATTTATTACAGTGTTTAAGTTTAGCTATACCACCGAGACTACTTAGATCGCAGAACTTGTTGAATACTCAATTTCATAGAACTCAATTTAAAGATCTTGCGTTATATAGTGTTAATTATATTTTTGAATAATTTTAAGTACTCTTTTTTTTGTTTTTTCTTATTTTTATATATAGTTTTTTTTTTTTTTTAATTTTTTGTTGTTTTGTTGCTAGTCTGTAAGATCTAACTTTGTAGACGAATAAATCAATAAATAATTATAAAAATAATAAAAAAATTACAATATATTATTTAAATAGAATTTAAAAAAAGATAATTTTAAAACATTTTGTTAAATTTTTTTTAAATTAAAACCCAATCTTCAATTTATGAAATTATTCCTTTATTATTTGCCATATTTTCTGGTTATTAAATGCATTTCGATATAATATTAAATATCATATCAGCTGTTACTACTAGATTAATATTTTGTAATTTTAATACTATTATTATTCACTTTAAAATTTCACAAATTATTTACCTTTAATCTCAATATTTTCATATTTAATTTTATCTCGAATATTAAATTTAATCCAAACTAATGCGAAACAAACAAATAAGAATAAGTCAATCATGTATACAATTTAAAATATATATATATACTTATATATAAATTTAAATTAATCATAGAAATTTAATACAAATTTTTAGTTATAAAATCACTATGAATTTAATTTTTCCTTTATTTATCAATATCAAATTTATATGTACTAAAAATGAATTAAAAAAAAAAAAATTTGTATTATAAAATTTTAATTATAAATTCACAAAAGATATTATATCCGTAAGATTTCTATTATGAAACTGATGTGGAATTATATTATATTTAATATTTTTGAAAACTAATTCTAAAAAAAATTAGAAACTTAGAATATACATAATTTTCATTTAGAACTGGAATCTTACTTACTTACTATATAAAAAAAAAAAAATCCAAAATCAAATTACGATTTAATTCTATTTTAGAAGAAAACTACTTTTTGTGTTAAGTATAAATATCCGCATTTGACATAAAGTGATATACAATAGTATAGTTATACAAAATTGAATTGTGTTAAAATGAAATATTGATGTAAAAATCACGTTTTTTTAAAAAAAAAAAAAAAAAAAAAAAAAGAATAAAACTAATATAAAAATTGAAAATTTCATAAATGGAAAATGATAGTTTTTAGTTTAAGAAGTAGGTGGAAATTTGTGAGATAATAAATGAGGATGGGTTTCAAATTATGATATCATAATTTTAAGTTATGAAAATACAATGAAATAAAATTGTAATGCAATTTTCTAATTTGCAATTTTATAATTTTTTAAATGCATGTTATTTAATTTTTTTTTAGAAATGACAAAAAAAAATTTAATAAACTTAATAAATTTCAAATAATTTTTATATATTTAAAATCTATTTAAAATTTTGTTTTTCATAGAACATTTAGTTATTCAATATTCAGTATGATATCAACTTTCAACTCAAATTACTAAATTTATTTATTATTTATATATTTATTTCAACGGTTTATGCCTAAGGAGATATTTCTCATAAGAAGAATTATTGATTCGATAGTAAAAATCATTCAATAGTGTCCATCACTATAGCATAAGTGCTCTAATTCAACTAAAATTTATGAAAATCAGCACAAGTACTTACTTATTGTATTTTCAAAATATTCCAAACTGAAAACTTTATATTTTTGACAGCAAATATTTTGAACTACATGTAGAAACCTTTTTGACAAGTCTATTAGTTTCAATAGACTTCCGCGATACGAAAAAATGTTTTAATATAATTTTAGAAAATCGATTCTATTGTTAATCAATAGACTGACCCCTTAATCTGTATGTTAACATGTGGATAATAATTCAAAAAATGTGACTTGTTTCATTCTTAGATCAGATTTAAAATGTCAAAATTTTGCAAATTTAAATTCCAGCTATATCATCAATTATTATAGTGTTGTGTCAGCAGAAATTGGTGATTATCACACGTTTTTTTTAACTAAATTAGACTAAATATGAACTTCTATACTTAAGTAAAATTCGAAAATAAAATTGACAGCGTACAAAAGAAATCATTTGAAAATAGACTGGAATACAAATTTTTCATCAACAATTTATCACCTCTCATTAAAAAGATCAACGAATACACAACTTTTAGTATGTAATATAATTTAAGTGTATCGAAAAAAATTTCTATTATTTTTTATATGTTCAATGGAAGTAGAAATAATATCTATAACGATTTTTACTTTTGTTAAAATTAATTTACTAATTTAAGTCACCGCAGATGCAAATGTACTTATTGTGACTGTTAGTATGTCATAAGTCCCCGCAGATGCAAATGTACTTATTGTGACTGTTAGTATGTGATACAATTATGTGAACGAGTCATGATTTATAACAAACTTGGATTAATTTAATTGTAATTGAAGTATTTAATTATATTAACAATATACAATATATAACAATAGACTTATAAACACAACATCTTCTGTATTATATACTACAATGTATACACATCTTTTCCAGTTGTAATGCAGATGTAGTCAATTGCAATTGATATTCAAAAACAAAATTTTGAAACTTTAAATTTAAACAATAGTAATCAAAACGAATATTTCGTAAACAGTTCACGATTTGTAATGCGTAACTAATAAATTTTATTCTTTTATTACTATTATTTTTAGAATTTTTTCTAGATTTTGTAATTCTATCATTGACTCTATTATTGTACTACACAATAGTATACCTAAATTGATATTCTGCTGACATTTTATTATTATTTAGATATGAAGCTATGTATATTCCAATCATATCATATTCGTAAGTATATATTTCGTACAAGATTTAAAAAGCAAATTGTTTTGAAGATAAAATTAGAGATCGGGTTCTAATGTTACGACCCGCTATATAAAAATAATATAAATTTGTATAGGATGAGTTTTTTTTTATTATATGTTTTTTGGTATTATTTAATAAATATTATGAACAAATAAAACAAAAAAAACAAATAAATTATTAAAAGCAAATCTAATATGACACTAACGACATTCAGATTCCGGAAATGTCATACAAACATATGACAAAAAAACAAATTATCCATATTAATAAGAACTCGATTTTTTTTTTTTTTTTTCAAACTTTGACGCTGAACTTACGCAGCTCTATGTAATGTTAACACGATCAATTTGATTCTTAATTATACAATAAATTTTCAATGATGTGGCAAATAAGATGTCGCTAAAATATACGTTAGGGAATAGAAAAGTTTGAATATTACTACAAATTTTCTGTTTAGGTATATGGTAAATTAAAAGCGGTTCTAATAATAAAAATAAAGGTATGATAAATTTATAAGTAAATACGTATTTTTCTTAAATTTGAAGAAAAGTAATAATAATTATAATAATAATAATAATATCATATTATAATAATAATAATAATTAATATAAAATTTATCATAAATTTCGCAATATTCTCATTGCCTATATTTCTGAACTACAATTTACTATTTTTAATTATAAATGACCATTCTAAATAGCAATTAGCTATTTCTAAATTACAATTGATTAACTTATGCTGCTGAGTTACAATTGAAAAAGGTGTAGCAAGCAATCAAACAGAAATCCAGAAGTGAATAAATTTAAAAAAAAAAATGTTTTACATAGAGAAAAATTTCAAAAACATAGTATAAGTATTAAAAATAAAATATAATTTAACCTCTTAAACTAAAAATTCAAAATAAACAGAATAAAATTAGTTTAATATCCATAGTAACAACATTCTATCTGATAGATGGCATTAAAATATCAATGTCCAAAAGGAGTAACTTGTTCAAACCAACGCATATTCAAAATAAAAAAACAAAACTACATCCAAAATTTTTTGGTAATTTCAAAACTCATCATAGATTCATAGCTATATCAATATACTCCTAATTAATATTCAAATTCTTAAAGTGATTCTCTAATTTTTTTTTAAATATTATTTAATGTGGTCAAATATTTTTAAAATATATATTTCTCTGTTAAATATATATGTATATGTATATAATAATGATTTTTCGGAATGATTAATAGAACGACTTATATAAAAAAAACATAAAGAGATCACTGTCTTCAATTTTAAAAATAATATTAATAAGTAAACTAAAAATAAAACAATAAATTTTGCAAAATTGATTCTTATTTTCTTCAAGGTAAAATTGTGAAATTATGTATGTTAAGTATCTATTATTTATATTATAAAATAAGAAGAGAAAACTTTAAATTTGGTAATTTGTAATAAAAATTTACAATGCAGGAAGAATAAAAAAAATTATTTTTTTGTATTTGATGTCAAAATTATTATAAAAGAAACATTTTCGAAGAAGTTTTTCAACGATGGCAAAGTTAATTTACATTTCCGTTCAATATTTTTGAATATATTCTGATTTTTTTTTTATTTATGACTTCTCTTTTTAACTGTATCTTATTAACAAAACGTTTATGAATAATTATGTTTAACCTCATTAACATTGGCTTACGGGGAGTGGATCCATTGTTGCATCTTCTTCTAATGTCAATACTTTATTTTAAATCTGGCTGTTTATACCTTTTTCAGGCTACAGACTTCTTCACTCATGCTAAGCAATAGTAATACACTAGTACAAAATATTTTGTCTCTGATCGACATGTTATTAAAATCTGTTCTTATACAATTGTTTTATATAAATTTTTAAAATTTTGAACTAATATTAAAATAAAAAAAAATAGTAAAATCGTTTTATATTGTTCCGCGTCCATTCTGTAAATTTAACTTTCTAAATAAATATTTTTTTTCTTATACTTTCAAAAGAATTTTGTGTCATTTGAAATTGTACATAACTTTACAACAGTCTACGACTAATTTATTGTATTATGAAAATCTTTTATTAAGTTTACTGATCTTCTTGTGCGGATGATTTTGTAAAGCATTTTAGATACACTTCCCGTTAAGCTAACAACTTGAAATTTTGGACACAGCTTGGATTTTAGTAACAACCAAATTTAGTGTTTTAGTTACACCTTCCGTTATTTAGACTTGATATTTTGAACACAGCCTAAGTACCCGCCACCGCCACTAGGTACTAAAACCACAACTTTCTTTCAAAATTTGGGGGAGATGGTTCTCATCGAAATTTTTACATAAATTCAAATCTTTATAATTTTTTTCTTCGTAAGGAATCTGGCATTTTAGACACACTTACCGTAAGCCACAGACTTGAAATTTTCGCTATATTGAGATAAATATTGTTAAAGAAGAGCTTCTGTTAAAACAATTTAATTTCAAAATTATACAAAATTTCGTTTTCGAAAGGTTTTTCACAAAAAATTTAATTTTTTATTTTATTTTATTGTAATATTAAAACTTGTATACAAATTATTTGAATATAATAAGTATGTACTTAGTTAATAATTATTAAGTCCTCGAACAAGTATAATATGTACTTAATAATAAATTACCGTGAGATCGAAAATGCATTGAAAAAAATTTCACTGCGGTTTTAATACGGTACCGAAACATTGCTTTGATACATAACCACTGCAATGTAAAAAAAAAAAAATTACAAAGTATAATTTCGACATTTTTTATCATAATTTTGACAGCATAATCATTTTGTGTTTGAAACGGTTAATTTATGTTTTTTGTATTTAAAATTGTTAACATGTAAATTAAAAATTGAATTTATGTAAATATTTTTGAAAATAGTATTATTTTAAATAATGTAATTGATTTGTAAAATTCATCTTTTGATGATGTAAATGTAAAAAAAATAATGAATATGAAATTTTTGAATATGAATATGAAAAAGTTACTTTTTTTTTGTTCACTGAATTATGCTGGCCTATACTGAATTTTATTGACATATAAAAATTGTTATCATTATCAACACTTAATAAAAATGAATTTTTCACAAAAATTTTAACTAAAAATTACTAAATTTGCTGAAATATACGCTTTTTGGCACTTATTTTTGATTTCACTATATTTGGAAACACCGAATACTATAGAGATTTTCAAAAATATATTCTGAAAATTTTCACTGCGCACTCTGCTGTTTCATTGCGGTATTAAAACAGATATCAAACATTTTTTATCTCAAAACATTGTCAATTTAACATTTTTGATCAGAGCACATTACAAATTTGACGTTTTCACTGCATTTTTGATGTCACGATTACATCAAATTACAAAGCCTAACAACAAAAAAGTTGTTTCGTATAGTAAAAATTTTATTTTAACTTTAGCTATGGGTCATCAAATTTTAACGATTTTTCTATTATAATCAACCTCTTTTTTGGATTAATATCAATACAATGAAGAGACTAACAAGATTTCTGTTAATATCAAATCAACTGTATTATATTGAGATATGAGATAAAATATAGACCCATCAGTAGACTCTACATTGTATTACCCCTAATCAAATTGATATTTTGATTTTTTGTAATCTTAATTTTTTTCTAATTTTAAGCCTTTAAAAAACCTAACCTTAATTTCAATTTAATTCAATATAATTTCATTCAATATTATGACATTTTGTAAAATTTCTTTTCAACTGTCAAATTTAAAGAATAAGAAAAGTTTTTTTCATTTCAATTTGTTTTACAAGTAATAATTTTTCAAATCACATCAAACTTTGCAAAGTAGATTTATGCATAGCCTGAGTAGATAATTAAAAATTTCTAAAATTATAATTATTAGAAGAAATCAGTAATCATATTTTAAGATAATAATCGCATTAATCAATAATCGTCAACATTATAATAATAATCATTATTTTTTAGGCTTTATCAAATAATTTATTTAATTTTTCAATCTTTTTAATTGAAATCATTTTTGATCATTGCTTTTTTTCTCATAATTTTATTTGAACGAACCAAAAATACATAGAAAAAATTTAACAATATTTTAAAATAAAAATTAACTTAGAAATTTATTAAATCGGATTATTTTTATAGTGTTAATTATAACCTTTCACTAATTCAACTTTGCTTAAGTATTTATGTTTTTGAAGAAAGAAAGAAAGAGAAAAAAAATGTAATTATCAAGCAAAACATGCCAATCATTATAATTTTATCAACAAAAAAAAATTATTATAAATTTAAAAAAAAAAATTACTTCCTGAAGGGCGTTTAATAATAATAGTTGTAGATTTTAGAAAATTTATTTTAAAAAATTCACTTTCTTTTTTCAAAAAAAAAAAAATTAAAAAAATACATTTTCTCAATATATCAAAACAAAAAGAAAATAATATTCACGACAAAAGCTTATAAAACATTTTACCGCATTATTTTTTTTTTTTTATTTTTTTATGATGGTTTCGGTTCACAGATTAACTGACCTTTTTTTTTTTTTTTTAAATTAAAAACAAAAAAATGCAGCACAAAATTTAAGAAAATTAAATGTACATATAAATATTTTCTATTTTAATGAGTTAGTAAAGCGAAGGATACACAATGAAAAATGACACAAAAGGAATTGACTATTAAACCATGACAAACAAAACAGAAAGAACTAGTTATATTTTTTTATTTAATATATAAAACTCAGGCTTGTTTTGGTTCAATTGTTTTATTGTTAAATAATAATATAGTTGTACATACCTATATATATATTTAAAACTATACTTGCACACTAAACTAATAAAATAAATAGTTCTTAAAGTACTAAAAATTAGAGAATTCCTGACTGAATTGAAACTAAACATAAATTGAATAACTGCAAACTCTTAAAAAAATCTTCAAAGTTTATTCAAGAACGTTTGTTTAACCAATAAAATCATTAAAACATCATAATGACAGTGACACTGATGTGTCATGTGTTGCTGTTTAAAAACACATATTTACACGTGCAAAATTGAGTATAAAATTTGATATTATAATATGTCACACTGCATTTAAATTCAACCCCTCAATTAAAATTTACTTGTTAAGTTCATATTTCCATTATTAAATTACTTAACCCTCCATTTACACCAAAAAAGAAAAATAAAAACCAGAACATTTTGGAAATTTTGTTTTCCTTAATTTTTTTTCTCTACAATAATAAATAAACATTATACAGATCTTTAAATAACGGTACTAAAATTATATTCATGAATCATGACTAACAGAACATCTATATTGTACCTTCTTCTTACATTGATATGTTTATGGATTTTTTGTTTTTATTCAGAAATAACATTAAAAAGATCTTCAATAATTCAATGTAATTCTCTAAAGACCAAAAAACGAAAAAATATTTTTTATTCCAACAGTGAATTGTAATTTTTTCCTTTAACATAAACACATATAGGTACATATTATATTTTTAATATCACCACCTTTTTCTATCTCTTTCTATCTTTTTATTGGATTTTTCTGTATATTTTATATTTATTGTAAAGTCCACTCACAATGTTAAGATAAATCTCAACTTTTCTAATCTTAAACAAAATACTCTGCTATCTAATTGGATAAATTTAGAGAGAGAAAACAAATAGAATTTACCACTAGACATTTTAGTAGACATTGTGGAAGCAAGGGATTTTCTTATTTTACATTATTGTTTTTTTTTTTTGTTTTGTTTATTCTATTTTATTTTTTCATCTCTTAGGGTTATTTTATTTGTTGTTGTATAAGGACTTACATAATAATATTTTCATCATCATTTTCATTTCTATTAAGTTAGAAAAATTGGAGAATTTTGAAGGTGTTTTGTTTGTGTTGAATTAATTTACAAATTAATTTTGACAGTGTGATATTTATTCAATACAGTGTGTTGTGAAATAATTTGAATAAATTAGAATTCAAATAAATAAAAATGTTTTATTTAAAATATTAAATTAATTTTCAATATACAGAATTCAATTATAAAGTTTTCATTTAAATACAAAAATATTAAATTCAAATGAAAAATTAATTTTTTTTGCAGTTTTTAATTTAAACAATAAGATAAATTAAAAATAGATTCGTCAGCTAGTTTAAATAATAATAATAGTTACAGGTGGTGAGTAAGTACTTCAAAATAATTTAAATTTTTTAAAAAATATGAATTTGTATCATGGTAATAAATAAACGAGTAATTTATAAATTATCAGTTCAAAATATTGTAAAATTAGTATTTAGAGAGAAATTAAATATTAAATTAATTAAAAGAATAAATTAATTAAATAAAATAGCTAACTACTTGAGTTCAAATTGAATTTTCTACTTTTTAGTACCTACTACTTTTAAAAAAATTTATGTACATTTTACTCTGAAGTCTGAACCTTCCCATCCACGTCGCCATTAAGAAAAGACTGCTTTTATTTTTAATCATTGATTATCAAATACAAAAACAACTTACAGTTAACTATATAATGAAGGAAAAGTATTGCTATATACTAATGTAATTCAAATGACATATTTAGCACGTATAATTATTTACTAAGTTTACTTATTTAATATAAAATGTTAGGTATATATATATAACAATTGTATAACGGTACACATTTATCATTTCAGTCTTCACTTTCTTGACTGACAGTTAAAATTAAAATGTTTTTGATTTTCATCAACTAGATTCATTAGTTAGACTGACAGTTTATCATTACAATAAATAATATTATTAAAGGAGTAGTTTCATTCATCATCATAACACTACTCGAATTCATCAGTTGGTATGTATAGTGTTAGATTAACTTTAATTGATTTCATACCTTATTACAAGATGTTATAAATACATTTATGAGTTATACAAAATCAACTAAAACTTTAAATGTAAGATCTATTATAATTTAACTTGTAAAATCATTAAGAAATTTTTATAATACCTTCATTTGATCTAGTTTTAATAGATATAACGTTCAGATTTTTGGTTGATCTTTTATAACTCACATATGTATTTGTAACAACTTGTAATAAGTTATAAAATCCATCAAACAAAAAACTAGGAGTTGTATAAATATAGTATAAATATATACTGATGGGTTCAAGTAATGTATAATATAACGACTATAAAATAATTAAACAAATATAGTTTTTATACATTTCTATTCATATTTCAATTGTCAATTAACAAAAGGTAGCTTTGCCTGTTTTGATGTAAAATTTTAAAAATAATTTATTTAATTTATATAATTTGACGCAGATCACTTTTTTTCCGCCACGGCAGTTGACGTACCCATACATTCATCAAAAATACAGTTATGCAGAATTTATAATTTGATTTTATAAACAATATTAATTTGACTGTAAATTAACGTCGCAAATGCATTATCAATAAACATTATTTTGTTTCAAATAATCAGATCTAAAACTGAAATTAAATTTCCATACGCACATACATATAATAATATATTCACCCCACTGTCAAAAAATTGTTGTATATATTTTGAATGTAAATAATTGTATAACATAAAAGTCTAATTCTTTACAACATAGTTCCCACAGACTACAATTAAAACAACTGTTACTCATTGTAATATTTTAAAATCAAGGTTAGATTGTACAATTTATTACAAACCAAATTCTATGTATGGATACTAAACACTATATTATTATAAACTAATAAATAAATAAAATCCAAAAATAAAATAAAAAACAAATTTGTACTCATATAAAACAATTAAATATGTGTTTAATGAAAATTCAATACAGTTAAGTATACTCATTATTATATTACTAAAGAATTCGAATAAACCAAACCAATTCAAAAATACAATAAGTACTTAAAAAATCTAAATTTCAAAATATTTTGATCTCAAACATAATATTTAAATTTTCTTAAATTAGGTTAAGGGTGAACTTAATTTAATAAAAAAAAAAAAAAAATCCTATTTTCCACATTATGTTTTTCCGCACCCTTTTTAAATTGTTTTCAAAATTAAATATTGACATCTTTAACCCTTTCGTAATCGTCAATTATAATTTTCTTTGATAAAAATTTTCATGTTTACACACTTACAATTAAAATTTGAACAAACAACATATTATAATTATTTTATTTTCAGTTATTTGGAATGTGCAATAATAATAATAATGTATATTATGTATCTTATTATAAATATGTTAACACAAAAATTAGAAATTAAAAAAATGTATACAGAGTCGGGTCTGGAGAATGAAGTTTGTTTCAAGTAGAGAAACAATTATATTATTAGAGATTTACATAAACCTATAAAAACAAAATAATCTAGAAAAAAATTTTTTTGACAGAGTTGTTGAAATTTGGATTTTTCACATTTGCAGTTTTATGTTAAAAATACAAAAAAAGCAACACAACTGATTGTCATGCTCTATCCATATTTACAGTTTTAATGCTGAAGTTAGAAATATTTATGAACAAACTTCATTGGCAACATTTTATTTATGAATAAAATACATGTCAATATTGCCAATATTACTTGTTTATGGAAATCACTATTATTTTTCCTATCACTACTAAAGACATATTTAGATCTTATCGCAAATTTTTATTCATTTTTACCCCTTAAATCCTATTCGATTTCAAGTACAGTATAATATAATTTAGTTTTTCTTGTGGGCTATTCTTTTTCCTTTCGCTTCCATTACAATGATAATCTTATCTAATTTTATGAAGCGGTTAATAAAATACAAAAATTACAATACATATTGGATAATCTTCTAAAGAATGTATATACATTTTTAATAAATAAATTTGATTTCGAAATAAATTTGTAATTTACCTAACTACCGAATTTAATTTGAAAGTGAAAAAAAAGAGTTATGGAATAATTTGTAATTTCCACTACTGTTGCTATATTTTCATTAGGCGATTGAAATATTATATACATATATTAGTTATATGTATATAAAAAAAACTTTCTAAATAAAGTTATTGAGAATGATATAAGTATAAGTATATAAAAATATAAAAAATTGATATAAACTAAATTTACCGTTAACATTCTTATCACTACCAATCCTTTTAGATAAACGACCGTGAATTAAAGAAATCTCTTAACATAAATTTTGTATGAGTTTTTTGTTTTTAATTTTTATTAATCACTTCGCTCTTTTTTTTTTTTTTTAAAATGTATTCCCTTACTATATAATATTATTCACAAGATAAATTTATACTTAGTAAATGCCATTTCAATTACATCTACACATTCAAATTTCTTATAAAAATATTTGTGTAGATTTGTGTAGAAATGTGTTAATATAGAAAAGTTTATTAATTCAAATATTTACTCAATTTGTTAGATTAACAACTGTTTATAATCAGACAGGTGATAAGATGATAAAGTTTTTTTTATTTAATGTTTTTGTTATTGTTTCTTTTTGTTTTATATATTAAAAAGTGGGTAAAATGAATAACTAAAGGTGGTGTTTTGAATTTTTGTTTATTGTTATTTTCACATTAAATTTATTATGACGATATTATATTTAATATTTAATAAAAGTTTTTCCAAAAATTACTTAACTATTATGAATCACAGCTTTTTTTTCATTTTTGTATTAAATAATTAAACTTTGAAGTTTAAATGAAAATTTCTTATCTTATTGACACTTTAATGACTTAACTTAATTGTAATATTTCTTTATTGTGAAAAAAAATGACTTTTTATCATGTTAGATATAGAGTAGTTGTTGAGAAATGAAAGTTAGAATAATGAAAATAACTGTATCTGTTATAAATTGATAAGTTCGTTGTGATATGAATAATTATTACTGGTTTAAATAGAATATTTGAAGTGGTTACGCTTTGAAATGTCACAGAAAATGACGATTAAAGCACTACGGACTCAAAGATAATTAATTTAATGTGAACCAGTATAATAATTATTCATTATGTTCAATCAGTTAGAAATATTTTATAGTAAAATAAAATTGTATACCTAATATGAAATTTATCAATTTTATTTTTAGAGTTTTATTATCTTACTTTATTTGAACAAAGCAAGCATACACAAGCATACTAAAAAGTAATTATTATTGATAATCGGATATATTTTTATTGATGTATTTAATACTGTATTAAGTTAAAAGTCATATCATATCACTAAACTATAGATACTTATTATTTATTATGCAAATATCGATATTGAGCAATATATTTTTTTTCATCATTGATGGCTCACTTTAAATGCACTATGTATGTAAGTTTAATATACAAATTATATTAGTAAAAGTAAATTCAATTTTTATGTATTACATCGTTCACATTACACATTTTTGATTAAAATTTAGATATTTCAGAAATTCTTAAGAACTAGATGAAAGTAATGTTATACGATTCTAAAAGAGACTGTGACATCGTAAATGTATCGACAACGTTGCCAACACATTGACGTATGATCTTAAATGTCAAAAAAAATTGTTTACATTGTCTGATGATCGGTAATTAATTTGACAGTGTATCTGCGATTCATTTTCACGACATGGGTTGTTAAATTATATATCCGAAAATTAGTTGTTACACACACAGTATAGTTTTGTACAGTTGTGTTAAGTTTTTTCATTAAGCAAGCAATAAATAAAAAAGATGGAGGAAGAAAATGTTTTAAAATTAAAGAAAAATAAGTACATATAAATTTTAATTCGCGTTTTAAAAATAAATTTAAAAATGTTTTTGTTTTATTTTAATTTACTTCAATTTTAATAGGAAATTGACTCATCAAAGAAAGATGATTTTATTAACCATAAGGCTAAAGCACGAAGGAGATTTGTTCTGCAAAAAAGATTTTTCATTCACAAAAATATTTCACAAATAAGATTCAATTCAAATATTTTAAAATAGGTATCCACAAATGAGTATAATATTTTGACATTTGATTTGACGTTTATTTCAGAGACAGTGTGTTATGTTAGAGTTATCGGAATTGTAAACAAAGTACATTGTGTTGCTTACACAATATTGTCAGTTCAAAAAATTTGTCATATTGTATTTGTATGCACATTGTATCCGTTGAAATTTTTTTGTATACATTTGAGATGTCACCTGGAATGAATAGATTGAAGAAAGCATTTTTTTTTTTCATAATATTATGTCATCCGAAATCAACACTTTATTTTCATTACATTTATTGCAAACACTTCAAAGATGCTGGAAAAAACTTACCAACCATAGAATAAATATTTATGGACATTTTAAGCAGTTGGAGAGGGCACTAATTCGTCTGCGTGAGTGCCTAAACTTGCAAGATAATTATAATATAGGGAAATAATATAGGGTATAATATAGGGTGTTTCAGCAAAAAAATCAATTAAAACAATTAAAAAATCAACTAGAACTAAATTATTTAAAATATGATATTAAAATATTTTTCTTTTTTTTCATAATAATTAAAAATAGTCTAGACTATTTCAAAAAAGGAAATAAAAATTTTTTCGAACTCAATATAATTATAATTATATAATAAATATACTCAATATAATAACTTAATTACGTTAAGGACACTTAAAAAAAAATATTAAGCCAGACAGCTACGGCTAAGGCTTGAAACACTTTTGAAATGTTTGCAATCATCCTTGTTAATTTTTATACACTTAAAAACTAATAACGAACATTCTTTTAACTACGTATACAAATAACTTTTAAATTTAAACTTGGATTATTTTAAATAGGTATGAGTTATCAACTGAAAGGACGAGTGTTTGGTTTAAAATACGTTCTATTGTTTCATTAATAATTATTTCATTTTAATTAACATTTTATTATACTATTAAGTACTTATTCAAATTTTTTAAATTATTTTTAAAAAAATAAAATTTAAAATGCCAAAATAAACTTTTTCTTTTTCTTAAACAACAACTGAACACTAAACTAAGTACTGGTATTATAACTAAATTCATAACAGTTGAAAATGACATATACACCCATTAGACCCATCTCGCAAGATCGCGTGAGAATATCTCTGACGAGATAGTTTTGTATTCTGTTAGACCTTTGACGAGACGGGATAGCCATTTTTTATCTCGTCAAAAATTGTAAGCGATAGAGTATCTCGTCAAAGTATTTTGTGTTTTTTATCAAAAAATTGAATTAAATAAATAAATTGAATAGATAAAATAGTTAAGTAAAGATTAATAAACAATTTTTCATTATTGTTTTTGCATTATTATTAAAATTGTGTTTGTTTTTTGAAAAAAAAAAAAAACCATCTTTACTATTACTGTTTTACTACGTTTATGTACTAAACTAAAAAATTTATAAATATTTATATTTATTTTTTATTTAAAAAATATTTTAAAACTAATACTAAAACCCCACTTACACTTTCCAAAAATTTTATAAATCATATTTCGTTTATATACCAATAATTATTTTTGATAGTAAAAAATTATTGGTACTACCAACAAATAAAATGTTCTATCGCGCCGCTTACAGTGTCTAACAAAAAGCAATATTCAGCGAAAAGAGATGAGATGAATTTTTTCTTCTCGTCCACGATGGGTCAAACAGAATATGGGTGATAGTTACATAGCGAAAATTCTCATTATAAAACAATAACTAGTTAGTTAATATAAAATAAAGGAAATATGTAGTTATTAAAAGAAAATAAAATACAAATTAAAAAAATGAACCATTTTTTTTTTTCAAAAGAGAAAGAAATTTCCCAACGTAAGTTCCTCTTAAATTTCAAATTTTGATCATTAACATTTTTATTTTTTAATTTAAATTCTTCATCAAATTTTATTAAATATTACTTAATAATTTAATAATTATTTTTTCAATATTCAAAACCAAAAAAAATTACATAAATTACTAAGGCTACAATAATAAGCAAACAAAAATTACAAAAAAAAATTTGTCATTTATAGAAAAAAAAATTCATCAAAGAGAGAAAAAAAATTTTTTGACCACTTATTGTCTCTTAAAAACAACAACAAAATTTCTTAATCATTTTCTTTACTGAACAATGAATATACATATATAATTTTTTGTTTTCAATAAAATCCATAAAATCCAAATATTTGAATCATACTTCAACCAAACATCTAACAATTGAAAGTTTGAATCACACTTTGTAATATAATTTATACATATATTTTAATTCTACTACAATTTACCAGTTATATTTTAACCTTTTTTTATATTCAGAAAAATCAATCGATGAATTTTTTCTTAATTTTTGCGATTCATTATCTGAACGAATTTTTAAATTCCATCAGTGTTATTACAATCAAGATTTAGTAGAGAAGAATAACTATTTTGTTTAAATTAATTTTTTTAATTTAAATTCACATCATACTTTTATGACGAAAAGTAAGTATTCTTAATTTTGTGATTCATCTATTATACTTTCATTTTATTATTTCAATTTGATTCGTTTTATAATTACCATATTTTTTAATTCAAAACTTTAAAAAGTTTAGTACTACTAGTTGTAAGAAATTTATTCGATAACACAAACAACAGATTATATTTTAGATGGGTTTAAAAGCAAAATAGTAAAATGGATTTTATGACAAATTTGTGAAAATATGGAAATCGATTCATTTTTTATAATCATGAACTCTGCTACAGCTCTGCTTATATAAAAAATCAAAATTATCTACATTTAGCAATGCTGGGTATATTGCAAAAGACTGATATATTTATGTTAAATATTAGAAACAAATAACTCATACATAAGTTTATAATACGTTCATTTAGAAAACCAATATTGAGATGGGTAATATTTTGCAGAACAAATTAGGCATACCATTAACTGAAAACAGACTTAAAAAGACTAAAAATGAAATATAAAATGTAAACCAAAATTCGATATTGAGTGCAATGCTAATGAAAAAGACGAATAATGTTTCAGTGTCATTAAGAAATTTGATAATTTACTAATGAAAAAATAGAAGAACTAAATATACCTCTAAAACATGTCAAATAGTTGTACTTTTAAAAGAACAACTTACACGAAACATGACAAAATTTGTATTTATTCAAATGTTGCACAAAAAAAAAGACGTACGAAAAAAGTGTTATAACAAATATTGATAACAAATATTGATAAACAAATTTTTTAAAATATATGATTCTAAAATTTCAATAACATATAAACAAACATAACATTTGACGTTGGCAATTTATTTTGCAGTCAATTAATGTAAACTCGGCAAAATAATTTATTTTTTGTTTGAATACAATTCTCTAATAAATTGCGTAAAGACAGTGTTGCCTAATGACATGACTAATTCTAATTGTGACAGATATATATGTAAATTAGAATTTGAATATACTAATTTGAAATTTCCCTGGTTTACGTCTTGGAATTATCCAATTCGATTATCCGATTCTAATTGATTGACAGCTCAATTCTAATTGAAAAACATAATATGAATCAAAGATTAAAATTGTCAAAAAAAAAAAATTAAATTTGATGTGTCACAAATCACAGCAAACAGTACCTATTTAAAAATAAATTTCTTCAATTTTAAAAACAATGTCTTTGAAAGCAATTATATACTTAATATTTTGAGACAACAGTTAATAACTCGTACCTATACCTAACCCTAAAAATAGTCAATCATTTGACGTAATAATTAAAATGAAATGAAATAATTTATATTTTTACAAAAATCAATTGATTAATTTAAATAAGAATAAAGTATGTATATATCCTATAATTTTCTGAATTAATATTTGACAAAAAAAAAATAATAATAATAATAAATAAGTAAGCAATGATGCAATAATGACAATAACTTGACGGACAGGTATATCTTTATTATTTATTGATTTGTTATTTATATTTCTTATTTCAAAATATATTATATATATATACATAATATTATATCTCTACATCTGATTAATAATTTATTTATTTACATAAACAAAAAAAATAATAATAATAATAAAAAATTTTTCACAATACATAGTAGTTATATATATACATAAATTAAATTAAAAATCAAGATGACATTTAAAATACTATTATTATAATTTCAATAAATTACATTTGAATATGCGAAATACGAATGTATGCTAGAAGTAAGTAAATAAACAGGTATTTTTTTCTATTAATGAATATTTGAAATTTTTTAATTAGGTAAGAAAGAGGGTGGTACAAGTGTAACAAATTTGTATTTTGTTATTATTATTATTATTATGTTAATTTTTTGGTTTATTTTTGGAGATCGCAAGATTTTGATAACTTTATTAATTTATTAAATATTTACATTTATGTTGATAATAATTCTAAAATGGTATAAGTTAATATAAAAACAAAAATAATGTTTATTAATTTATTATTTCAAATATTTGGAAATTGCTAATTTGGTGATTGAAAATTATGTTAAACATAATGAATTCAATGTAAACAAATAAATATTAACTACAATAGTTCCGAAAATGTTACGCGTCTGATTTTCTTGAAATTTCGCACACAGAAACTGTTATTGAAAATTTAATATGAACACTTGTATGAATTTGACAGATAAGTCCAACTAAATGTAAATAGATTTTTAATGTGATTTTCCTGTCAATTTCGGGACACACCAATTGACCATTTAAGTTCATCCAATTTTTGAGTTAAATATTTTTTAACTTTTATCTGAAGTCCGAAGTAAATTATTTATTAATACTTAAATAATATACAAATCAATTCGCTTTTACAATATAAATTTGATAAATCATGTTCGAAATGTTCGGAACTTCAGAAGAAAACATGATTATTATTTTATATTTATTTAAAGTTCACCCTATGCTCCATGGATGGAATTACAGGACAATGATGTGGATGATTTATTTAAAGGTATTCCGAATAATCGAATGTGAGAGTAAAAGCACCTTTAATATAATAAAACACTTAAAATTAACAAAATGTTTTATTTAGGTACTTTCTGACTTTACATTTCTGAGCGTTACAAGCCTAGAAGGTTCTAGATCTGGTGTAATATTGCCCTTGTACTGACTGCGGTTACGAGCAGATTCTCTCCAGTTGAAAATATGTGTTTTTTTCATACCCGTCGATATTTTATCTCCCCAACAAAGGTGTGGTTTTACTCGATAATGGAACCACCTTCCTTTTTATCTTCTTCGTGAATCTGTGATGAAGAAGTACAAGAAGAATTGTACAAATTTATAAAACATAGTGCTTTACGTGTTTGATCCAGATCGTGGCACTATTATGTATGCCAAATCTCTGTGTAAAAACAGTTATAATGTTCATACCATAGAATATATGCTACAACATCGATTTAGGTTTTTAATATGGAATTTATCGAAAATTATGATAAATATTTTCGATCTATATTATTTCCTAAAAAATTCAACTCTTTACAACTATAACAAATTACTATATTCCAGTTTTCCAGTTATGACACTATTCCAAGTAAAATATTCAAAATTTCATACAAAATAGTATAATTTTTAATTTATATTTAATTAATTTAATAATATTTTTTTATAAAATTGATTTAAAAAAAAAATTATATATATCTAACCTAATATAAAATAAATATTGTAATTAAATAAACATTATTTAAAAAAAAAACAGAACTGACCCGAATTTGATACACCGAGATGAAATAAGTTAATTTTGAATGCTTAACGATTAATAATTACAAAATTAATATTCCACACAATTTCTTCACTTTATCAAAATAAACACACGCATACCATTTTTTTTTCTTTATTTTATCAACCTTTTTAAAATCTAAATATTTATTAAGATTAAATTCGGAAAATTAAAACAAAATAATTAAATTTTTTTTTTAAACAAACTTCTTTCATACGAAAATATATTTTATCTTAATACAACAAAACAAAAAAATCAAAACACATGTGGTGGTCATGTTAAGCTCTAATTTTAAATTATGTTCCAGATAAGAATCATTTCCTATATTTGTATAAAAAAAACAGAAAAACAAAAAAGAAAACTAAGAAAACAACATTTCTAAATATTTGAATCAACTTCCCATAATATAACAACTGCGAAATCGAAAATGTAAAGAGATAAAAATTGTATCGTTTGCAATAAATTGTTGTTATGATTGCATTGAAAATGGAAATATTTAAAAAAAAAATATTTATTGAAATTGCAATAAAATAATAATCGATAGTTATATATAATAAATTTTTCAAAATTAAATAATTAAATTGAATAAAGCAAAGTTTTGACTTGGTTGTACTAATTTTTCAAATCTACTCATCGTTCAAACAGTCAATCTTAACAAAATATTCAGTTCACTTTTATCTTAATTTTTTTCGTACCTACTTTGAGCGGAAGTTCACAAGTTAAACAAACTCAACATTTAAGTTGACTTATGAATTGAAAATTATGTTTCAAAACAATTAAATAGAAATTTGTAATAAATTTGAGTCGACTTAATAATTAATAGTCGATAATAATTTCATTCGCTTATTTTGTGAACTCGTAATTTCACTCAAAGTAATGAGTGAATTCAAAATTTCAGTTATGTGACCCAGCAAAAAAAAAATTTACTTCTTTTATTAACCTAGATTCTTAAAATGTACATATGTACATACTTAGATTCGTAAATAACACTCAAACTGAAGTTTATTAAAAATTAAACTAACTACTCTCACCATTTATTACTCAATTCGTAAAAAAAAACCACATAATAATAAAACAATAATAATTTCATCAAAATCAAATATCATGTAAATTCAAACTAAAATTTAAGCATGACATATAAAACATAAGCAACTTAGTTTTTATTCAAGATTATACGAGCCCAATAATATCTAACTTTAACAAAAAAAAAAAAAAAAAAAAAAAACACAAATTGAATTTAACAAAAAAATTAGTAGAGCGATCTACTATACAACGAAACCAATTAAAATTAAAAAATTAAATAGTTAGTAAAAAAAAAAAAAAAAAAAAACACAGAAAGGTTCATTGACATTTTTTATTTCATTTATTTCTCTAAAATAGTTTCTTTCTCTTTCTTTCTCTTACATAGCATTTTAACTTGAATTATCGTAATCGGTAGTAAAACAATAAATAAAAATAAATTTTTCTTTTGATTTTTCTTTTTTCCAATTGTTCAAGTTTTTCCCATTTTTCATTTACAATTCGTCGACTATAACTAACTTTATTATATTTTGAATTAAAATTAAAATGACGGAATTTCATTTAGGAAGTATTTTTACGCCAGATCCAGATGACGAGCCCATTTGACGCCAGCCGATGATTATCGCAAAATATTTGTATATATATTCGAATTAAATTGTAATTTTTTTTTTTGTTTGTTTTTGCTTCTTTGATTTGTATTTCGAAATTTTCTTTAGCAAATTTCTAATTTTATGTAAACATTTTAAATTAAAATACTATGTACTTATATTAATTTTAAACGTTCGTCTATCTCACTGTTATAGCTTTTACAATCAATATCCAGTTAAAAAAATTTCAGAAAATAAAAAATATATACATATACAAATATTTAGTTATGTTATAAGTATATTTCCACATAGATAAATATATATATACATAAATGTATAAAGATTCCCACGAAATGGCACAGAATTTATTAAATAACAACAAGTGATATAGAATACATCATACACTATTCATATAATGTGTTCACCCGAACTATTTTGTTAAAAATTCAAGATCCGAAATATTTTTGGGAAAATTTACATCAAAATTCATTCTCGGGCTTCTCCTATTTCTTATCGAACATTTTTGTATAATAATTAAGACATTTTGTTCAATACATTTTTCAATACGAAACATTTTTGGGAAAATTTACATCAAAATTCATTCTCGGGCTTCTCCTATTTCTTATCGAACATTTTTGTATAACAATTAAGACATTTTGTTCAATAACTGAATCAATTGGTGTAATAATTGAACTATCTAATAAAATATGTAGTTAGAGTTTAAAGCCAATGTAAGTATAATATAAAATAAAAAATGGCACTACTCAACTATAGTTTCGACATTCCAATAAATTTTTTTATCTTTATTATATTTTCGAGACACACCTATTTTTTTTATAACCAAATTGTTTCATTCACAAAACAATATATCAAATTGTGATATTAGTTATCAATATTGTATTTTATTGGGGTTTGCAAGATTGTTTAGCTTATGTTTAGTTATGTTTAGCTTTTTCATATAAGCTTCTAACTAGTAACTAACAGAACTTCTTCTATAATAAAAATTACTCTTTGATTATAAAGAATTCAATAACGGTAAGTAAGTATTTTGGAAATTAAATAATTTTTAAGTAAAATATTTGATTTTTTCACTTGACAAAACGTTTACAATGCACTACTTTAGAATACGTCTTAGTGGATAATATTACTTATACATATATAACTATAGTTAGTTAGTTTAGTTATAGTTAGACTATAAAGTTTTTTATTTAAACAAAACAAAATGTGCTCTAATGAATTTTTATCGTCGCAATAAGTTCTATGACTTGGTAAGTTAATAGTATTAAATTTCCGTAACAAAAAAAAAAAAAATAAAACAACAAATAATTACATATGAACTAATTTATATAAGAAATATATAGAACTAATACTGATTACATACTCACAAAACTGACACTATATAGGAATGTTAGCATCAGGTGTATTTTCACAGTTGATTAAATTTCATACAAAAAATTAATTATAATAATGTTAAAAAACGATCAGATGACGAGCATATTAATAAAAATAAAACCAATAAACGGGTGAACCCACTTTGGTTAATAATAAATATAATGCTGGTCAATTCGTTAGTAATTATATGACTTGTCTATTGCGAATCTAGTTTGGTGGGTACTTATAAATATTTTAATAAAAATTTGTTTTTCTAATTTATTTTTTTATATTAATTGAATGTAATTTGGTAATTGCCAAAAAAAAACTGAATTGGAACTATGTTTTAGAGTTATACTTATCGTAAATCCTAATACTGAAAATATAGTTATAGTTTTTCATATTTAATAAATTTATGTCAGAGTATACTCTTGCTATATTTGTAGTAATTTTTTTCCTATCAAAAATAGTTATTTGCAAATTATTCCATTATGGCAAAAACAGTTATTTGTAATACATAATAACTTGCGAAGAGTAGTAGTATTAATTGATTGTTGTTGTAGGAGTTGCAGAGGAGCAACTTGACACAGTAATAACAATTGTAACTAATTTTTAATAATTGAAACAAAACTCTATAATTGAAAAAATTGAATAAACTCTTCAAAATCAAACACTTCAAAAAATATCAACGATGGAAACCACATCAACACATAACAATATTGAAGAGCTGAAGTATTAGTGAATATGAAAAAAAAAAACATTTCAGATCAAAAACTGGAGAGAATCCATTAAAAATCTCACATATGTATGTATTTGGATGGTAATATATATTGCGTCGGTTTGTAGCTAGTTGTTGTTAGGGTGTTACTTAAAGTAAAAATTACTTAATTCAATAAACTGTCATAAAAATTTAAATTTAAAAAAAAAATCAATTTTTCGTTTTTAGCATATTTTAACCTTAATAGAATTTAATTATTTTAATTTCAATTAAGTATATATACTATAAGATAAATTTTTATATTTTTGTTATAGATAATTCATTGATTTGGACTTATCATTGATTGGTTCATCGATTTATACTATTACTTATTTTGAAATGAATTAAGTAATTTATATTGAGTCAAATATCTAAAATGTACAAACAAATATATAGGATGAATGAATTTATTTTTAGTTTTATTTTAGAAAATAGTTTTTTTTTTTATTATTTGAAAACATACGTAAACATTTGTTTACATACATACATATAAGTACAGTATGACGCAAAACAAAATAGATCAAATTAAAATTTTATTTATTTTTGATAAATGTGTAAATAAATAACTAACTACGAGTATATTTAATGTATTTCAAAAACTTATTTTAATTAAAATTTAAAGAAAAACGATAAGTAAATAATTGCATTGATTCGAATTTCAATGGACCTATTTGCACGAGTATTCATGATGATAGATTTAACATACATTTCATACCGTTGCATCAACAAACGATAACGGAAAATTTACTTCGCAAAATTTGTTTGTTGGTGAGAGAATATGCTATACGTATGCTAAATCTGTCATCACGAATACTCGTGTAAACAGGCGCATATAGAAGCTCAAATTTTTCATATTTTGCAATGCAATTCTGCACTTTTCTTTCGTTTTACTTTTGTGTATACAAATATCTTCACAATGTAGGTATACAATTTACTATACAATACAAATATTACTTTCTATGTAAATTAGTAAATTTTCCGATTAGAATAAGGGACACCTTCAATTAATAATACTGATTTTTTTTTGTTTGAAAAATTAAATTAAATTTACTCTAACGCTAGAAAACAAGTTTTTATAAAAACTAAATTTTTCATTTCAGACTATTGTTTGGAGTATATTTTGGATCTTGCTGTTTTCAATTACAAAACAAAAATAGACTGACTACGTACATCGATTTTTGTTGTTTTCAGATAGCATTAAAGAAAAATTGGATTATTTTATTGTAGAAATTAAAATGTTCAGTTATGTGAGTTCGAATTGACAAGGTATTGGTAGGTTCGAAATCACAAGGTAGTGTAATTGAACCACTTTCATACCTAGTATATATACGTTTGATCTACCTGACAACAGGAACACATTAACATCCACCTTCAAAGACGACACTGCAATTTAAAACTGCCATCCACATAAAACATTTACAAATCTGCAGGAACATTTGCAACAGATACAGGAATGGCTTTATAAGTGAAAAATGATGGTCAATAACACTAAAAGTGTACATGTAACTTTAAAAGAGATTATGCTCACGAGTTGATATAAATGGGATAACTATTCCGCAAGCTAACGAATTTAAATACTTGGGAGTACACCTAGACAAAAGACTAACTTGGAAGAAACACATTGCCGCAAAAAACAGATCAACTAAAACTCAGGACTCTATTTTCTAATTGGGAAAAATGCTACACTAGATCTGGAACACAAAGGGTTGTTATATAAAGCAATTCTGAAACCAATCTATTCCTATCGATGTCAGTTATGAAGAACTGTTTCTAATAGTAACGTCGAAACAATTCAAAGAATGCAATCAAACATTTTACGTACCATAATCCAGACTCCTTAGTACCGAAGAAATATTAATCTAATTGAATATACCCATAGTTACAGAAGAACTGGAAAAATATAACAACAGATATGCTACCCTAACCCTTTTGCGAAATATCTACAAAACATTAAAATAACCAAAAGGTTAAAAAAAAAATCGCTAGCAGTCATATAAGGCAGAAAATTGGAATGAACGATCAAATATGAAATGTCAAAAATCAATGGACTAAAAGACCTTCCAACTTTTTAGATTTTAAGATTTGAATAAACCATAAAGGCCACTATTGTTATAAATTATTGTCATTTTCGTTTAGAAAGATTCTATAAATTCAGTTAAGAGGGGAAGAAATAAAAAGAAAAATAAAAAAAAATAAAAAGTTGAGTTCGAATTGAAATTAAATTAGAGTGTTAGTAGTTATAAATGAATATTTTTCTTTCCTGACAACAAAGACATTAACTAATAATATTTTTATCATAATTATATCAAATATCTTTAAGATAGTTAATTGAATTGTTTCCTGTTAGAAAGTACAATTCCCATATTTCCGCTGTTATTTTGAGTAAAACTCCTTTATATTATTTTTTTTTGCTTATCATAAATAAAAAATATTTTTGACAAAAAAAAAATATTTAAATGTACGTATATACTTATATACACACAGATAAAACTCAAAATTTTATTAATGTTTGTAACTATAATATTTCAAACATATTCATTCATTTTTTTATCATCATGTACAAATGACGTGAATAAACTACATTTAAAAAAAAATGTATAATAAAATAAAAATTTATTCAATTTGTAATAAATTTGCAGTTCAAGATATTGAACGAATCTATCTCTAAAAATCAGATTTAATGTTGATATGATTTGATTTTCAATCAATAAAATTTTTTTTGCAAATTTAATTCCACCTACAACTTCCAACTATACTCGAACGATCCTGTTTTCAAATTAAATTGAGTTAATTTGATTGAGTTATCACAATGACACTTGAAAAGAAATAATGTATTGTGGTGATTGGAAGTAAAACTTTTGATTTATTTCAGACATGTACCAAATTTCGATATCATGATCGATGACTGAATAATGAGTCAGGTCCAGAATCTAGATGGTATGTTTGTCATCAAAAGTAAGTAATTTATAATTTAGTTTCATCTTTCACATCAAATTTAGTATTTAGTATTTTTTTTTACTACTTATAAGATATTTTAGATACGGTACGGGCTAACCAACAACTATATTGTAGTTATATGATAGTTTTATGACAATAATAATGATTTGAAAATATTTTTAAAACGTAACACTTTAAGAGACTGCTCCAAGCTTCTACGTGATCTAGATAATATTATAAATTGGTCTAATTGTAATAATTTGTGTTTAAATGTTGCTAAATGTGCTGTTATATATTTCCACCGCTGAATTAATCCAATATTATTTGACTACAACATTAATAAGCTTAAAGTTTTTTCTATATAAATTAAACTGTTTTTTAAATTAAAAAGTTTTTATAGTTTTAGAATGTACTTATGTCTGCAGAAAATTTCATTCGTAGACAAAATAAATAAATAAATAAATAATAAATTATTAAATAAATAATCCGAATCCATATACACTATACAGCTATGGCCAGATAAATAGCACAATTAATTTTTTTTTTATATTTCCGCCAAAATGTTTTATAGTTTTTTGAGTGTATTTTGAGTTTAATTCTTCCCTTCTTGGACAATGAACAAAATATCTCCCATCCGGTCCACATCTATTGACTTTCGATTCGTCAGTCCAAAAAAAATATTTTTCCAAAAAGATATGGATTTGTTAGATATGTTCTCCAGCAAAGTTTAATCAACTACAAATGTTTCTACTAGAAAGCTTAGGTTTCTTTCGACATATGCGTCCAAAGAATTGATTTTCGTTTAGTCTTCTTCTAACTGTTCTAGCCGATATTTCGGCACATAATTTTGGCTCTTTTTCTGCCTTTATTTTCCTGGATCAGTTAAATGGATCTAATTTAGTTTTTTTCACAATTGTTCTATTTTGCAAAACAGTTTTTATTTACTTCCTATTTGCTCGATTTCGATTTGATTTAAGAGCGTTATATTTCGACCATTTTTGTCGAATTTTTTCTGCAATTTCAGAGTGATTAAAACCTCTTTCAAACTATTCAAATTTGTGTTTTTTTTCAACCCTGCAATGTATTTCTACCAATATTTTTTTTTTAATTTCTTTAAAATAGAGTTTAAGCTTTATAAATTTAAACTTTTTAATATTAATTTGATTTTAAGAATTGAAATTATTCACGTTAGAGTTAAACTCAAACTAATTATAAACAATTCATTTGTGCTATTTAGTTGGCCAAGCAATTTTATCATCAATTGAAATAACCGTTAATATTTATATAAATATCAATAGTACACATTTCGTTGTTTTTGTAAATACTAAAGTAATATTTCAAGAAAACACAAATGCATTAGTTTATAATTTTGGATGCATTTCTGCAGAAATGACCTAAAAATAAAAAAAATATTTTATTGTGTACTATTTTTCTGGCCATAGCTGTATATTAGAAATCATTAGAATACAACAAACTACTTCTTCCTCTTAAACAGTTCCAGTGCGAAACAGTTCCAATGCAAACAGTGCCAACCCTACAAAGTAGAAATAACTAGATGGCATAAAACATTTATTTATTTCAAGCTTAAATCAAGCAGTTACAAATAATATTTACTTAAATGTACGTTACAAATTTTACAAATTTTTTAAACGATGTTCGTAAGGTGGCAATCGAATCGGTAAAACGGAAAAACATTCATAGTCCGGAATTCACAAATGTGAAATCATATCCCTTCTGGTAACAGCGTATACTGTAAAGGTTACAGTAATTCAAGAAAAAAATAAATAGCCTCATTCTGCAATCTCCTACTCTTCTTATACGGTCCTATTCCAATCAAGCGGTAACTAAGTACTAAATATTACAGCCTAACGCTTGGCTGATGTTAAAAATGTATATCACTTATACAATTTCATTTTATTTTAAAAGTTTTAACTCTAATTCCAATACTTTCTTCAAACTTAAAAAAAAAAAAACTTTTTTCTAAGTATGCAATTGAAGGTGAAAGAGATAAAAAAACACATTCAAACACACAAAATGGTAATTTCCTTATACTTGCATTCACAGTTATCTAAAATCAAAAGTTAAAATTTTAAATAAAACCAATTAAAAAATATATAACTAACTATAACTAGTTATATATATACATATATTTTTTTATTTTACGAAAAAGTTTAAATTAAAACTTCAAATTTTCTTACTGACATCAGCATTTTTTTTTTTTGTTTTGTTTTTTAACGTACTTTACAATATGTAAAACTTTTTATTTTATAATAACTTTGTAATAAGAATTTTCATGCTTCCTACTTAAATACAAAAAAATTTTAAAAAATAAAAAAAAAACTATTATATAACATTAGAAGCTTGAGAACAAAGAATTCAGATTGCAAGGATAATAAGTAGACATATATGTATGTAATATATATGTACTAATACATTATATGCGTTGATGAATGTAAATTCGATTAAATATTATCCCACGTGTTAATGTCAAAATAAAATTTTATTTTATCAGATCTTCTCGTTACTACTCGTTAAATACCGCAGACGCATACTGAATACTAAAAAAAAAAAATGTTGATAATATCTTTTTTATACAATTTTTCTATTGATTTGAATCTTTCAATTGAGAATTAAATAGAAACTTGTCATTCTAAATTCCATTAAGATAAAAAGAAAATGTAATTTCATTTTAGACAAGTCAGTATTTGATAAAGATTATGATATATATACTGTATATGATATATCATCATCATTGTCATGAAACCCCATAAGTGGGACGGAAATGATACATATAAAGAATTAATATTGTCTTGATAAATAGATATAATTAAGAAAATTAACATCCTTGAATCCTTAAAAGTTTTTGAACTCCTATTTTATGGTTTTGAAATTTTCTCTTACCAGACTATTGAACTTGGGTTGAAATATAATTAATAAATTGAATTGTATTTTAATATTCTATGTTGTAAGAACAAAGAACTGTTTGTAAAATCAAATGAAATTGGACAAAAATTGGAAAAGCAACACCTTAACTTTTAATATAGGTACATAATGTAATATTGTCTACAGCAGTTGTATCGTATATGCATTTTAAAATTAGATGGTGGTGTACATTAATTAAAATTTATAAAATACATTAGTGAATTATGTACTGTAAAGCTGAACAACTGATTATATTGTATTACAGGCTCTAATAATTATATATGTGAAGTGATATTACAAATCTTACACAAGTCAAGATATTGAAAAACGTCATACACGTGATGACACCTACATGACATAAAATACACTGAAACCATAATATATTTCTCTACCGGGTTATAAAATAAAAAATGCTAAATAATTATAAACATAATGCGCTAACTATAATAACATAGAAGTACATATGTCATGACATAGTTATGTGATATTCCGTATATGGAAATTCATGTAAATACTCACAATCGACGTATGCAGCAATTACTTAAGTTGAATCTGACAATTCGTTAAACATAGAATTCTTATGTTTAAATTGTAATTTTTCGTTGTTGTTGTTGTTTTTCTAAAGGCCCAACTATAATGAACTAAAGTTGGCTTAAGCTAATGTCAAAACTAAACGAAAAGCCAGCTAAAGTTTTGTAATTTGCTTCAGTTACCAATAATAGACTTTAGCTAGCTTAAGTGATTTTGGATTTTGTTAATTTATAAATGTAAATAAAAACACGTAGATAAACAGAAGTTTTGTTAAATATAAATTATATTTTGTTTGTTATTTTAATTTTGTTTTGAATTTTGTTTTCAGTGTTATTTTAAATATATTTTAATTAATGTTTTTTTATTTTTTTTTTCCTTTTATTACTATTATGTATATTTAATTTGTTATAAAGTATGTAAATAATTAAATTATTTTATTATACTTATGTCACAAATTTCAAATAAGTAATAACAGTTCCTAAATCAAATGTCAAATTTCCGCGTACAAAATGTGTGAATGAAATCGCACTTTCCTTAAGCCAGGTAAAGTTAACGAAAACTTGACGAAATTCTCTGATATTCCTTTTATGGGTGCACAATACAATTTACATGTAATCGTATATTACCTTAAGTTGGCTTAAGCCAGCTAAATTCTTTATGGTTGAGCCTTAAGATATATTTTCTTACATTACGATGTCATTATGGATCGATATAAATATGCTTTGACAAATATTTAAGTATGTCAGCTTTAATAATAATTTAATATTTAAAGGTAATTTGATATTTACATAATATGTCATTATAGTTAGCGCATCTCAGTTCTCAGAAAACAGTATAAACAAAAAGCACATTCAGTAACGCAAACACAATCTGACAGAGAGGGGGTATATTAGTTAGAAGATATATAGTTAATTATTATATTCTCTAGAAAAATAAAATAACAGTTCAACAGTCAAAAATCAATTGAAAAGGATAAAAATGAAGAATCTAATCTTCGAAATATTTCGTTAAAGAAAACTATATATACATTTTTTATTACTAAGTATACATGTATGTCCATAGAAGTATTTCAACGTTAATTAAAAATTAAAGGACTCATTTTTTCTTTGCATTAAATGTTTTTGAATTAGAGGAAAAGAGATAGAACGATGAATTAAATGTAGTGAGAGATTTTCAACAAACATATTACTTTTTTTCTCTAAGATTATATTGTTATAGAGGCTTTTTTTTTGCATAATTCCACATTTACAGGGTGGTTAAAGTTAAAAATAGTTTAAGGGGTAATTTCTTGAATAGTTTTAGAATAAAAAAATGTTCTCAGACAGGTTAGTATCCATTTTTAAATTTGAGCTGGGCTACAAGGGGTTAGAGAAAATTGGATTGAAAAAATTATGTCTAATAAATATCCGCTACAGCTCCGAAAATATGCAAGTTGGAGCAATTTTTTTTTAGTACTTTTTTTTTTAAAAATGGTATACCCATTTAATGATATGAGACTTGCGCTTTTCGAAAATATTTACCCAAACGTAAAATTTTAGTGTGAGAAACGGAATTTTTTGTGGAAAACGTTAATTATTTCGAATTATTAATAATTTTGATGAATTTAATTATTCTCTGTATTTTAGCCATACACATTTTTCATGCCATATTTGCCGTTTATTACACAAAGTAATTTCTAATATTGGAGTATCTGCGTTTTAGTAAGCAAAATAAGAACTGAGAATTTAAATATTATCATAATTTTATTTTTTTAGTCAAAATTAATCAAAATTACTGAAGTTAATGAAGCTACTGAAATTGCATACCTTTGGAGCTGATGAATAATATTATTTTTCCAATTCGATTTTCTTTAACTCCCTGTACTTAGTCCAAATCAAATTTAAAAATTGATAAGTTTAAACAGTAGTCTAAAACAATTATTTACCTTAAAGAATTTTACACTTAAAGCAGACCACCCTGTATATCAGCACATGATACAGTTTATTCAGGAATTTCTAACCAATTTTCCTTCGTAATCAGTTTATTTTTTTTTTTTGTAAATTCTTTAGAAAATACGTTTTTAACCCAAAAGTGACTCACTTATTTTTCTTTTAATTTTTTTTTTTTGCCAAAAAATCATTTTTTTGTTTATATATCCCTAAATGTTAAGCAACATATACTTAGGTATTTTTTTCATGAAAATTATATCCTCTACATGTTGAATTATAAATTGGGAAAAATTCTGATAGTTATATATAAGTAAGTAATATAATATTGTGAGCTGAAAGTCTTTAAAAACCGATTTTTCTTAAATTTAAACTTTATTAGTGTGCATATCTTGAATCGATGTCAATTTGTATAGAAAAATTTCCAGCATAAAAATTTTTATGTATAAATTTTTAATACATAAAAAAATATTTAAGTTCTAAAATATTTACAAACAAACAAATTATATTAATACTTAAATAAAATATTTATTTAATAGATATATTTTTAGAACATATTTATACTCAAATAATGTCAAATATTTATTTAGGTAACTTACCATATCTTACTGTGCATTCAGATACGAGAAACTAGGTTAGATATAAATTAAATAAGAAAAACAGATCGAAGATTAAATAAATTAATCTATCAATGTAAGTGAGTTTAAAAATAAAAATTCAGGATATGAATGATAAGAAAAAGGATATGAAAAATATTTTGATATCTTAACTTAACGCGTTGAACAGAATGTCAAAACGCAATCCCCACGCAGAAATATTGAATATATACATACTTTCAAAGTTTAAAACATATAAAAATCAATACAAATTCCAACAGTCACCCCGCAAAAGTAAGATTTTTAACCTTAATGCCTTAACGCAGGAATTCTACTTTGACAATCAAATTCTGACATTTAATAAAAGTTGTTTTGATTAGATAGCTAACTATACAAAATGGTGGATTTGTACATATTTTAATTTGAAGTTATGGTTATGAAATATTCAATAAAATATGTCGAAATTTTAGTAAAATAAAATTTGAGGTGCTTTCTATCATAATGAAAATATGACGAGATAAAATCACAACAAAAATATTTTCGTAAAATCATCAATGTCACTTAATATCACTTAATGCTTTCAACGTGTTGAATGAAAATTGATAACTGCTTTTTTGACATTTTGTAATTTAATAACTGTTTACTGGCTACTTTCGTTCTGATAAAGGAATAAATTTGTTGACATTTTCACAAAATTTTATTTTGCAATTCGAATAATTAAATAAGTGTAATTAACTACACTATTGTAACAACTACACTTATTTAATTATTCGAATTGCAAAATAAAATTTACATTGTAGAGCGTAAAAGCGTATTCCCCGTTGAAAAATACAATGATTTTTGTTTTCTAGATTTCTCTTTTCATATTTAGAACAACAGGTTTCCGAACCCTCCTAATTTGAACAAAGCAGTATACTTTATATTATACACAATACAATACCATCTAGATCAGTGTCATTATCTTTTCTAAAGGTTTTCGAAATGAGCTACAAAAATTAGTATAATTTAGAATTACATATACAATGCAAAAATTAGTTTAATATGGTATACAAACATGGATAGACGAAAACCTATAAGTTTAAAACTGTCTTAGTCCCATTTTTATAAGTTTCGAGATTACTGAATGCTAAAAATTAGTTTAGTTAATTTTTACAGAATTTTTTAAAGAATGAAAACTAACTAACGTGGATATTACAACTCTTTTTTACAAAAAGCAAGATTTAGTGAGTTTTCACATAACAACAAAGATATATATATATATATGTATGTCATATTCTATACATAGTTACCTTGGGAAAGCGAAATAAATTTCAGTTTTTAAATTTTATATTTTTAGTAAAAACACATCAATTAGTTACATCCCTTTTTCTATATTTATGAACAAAAAAATTATTAACATTTTAAAAAACATTATGCTAAAGGGGTTTTATGTTGCTCACTGATGATGTGCCCTTCAGTGAAATTTTTCAAAATGTGAAATTACTATATGTATTCTAAATAAAAATAGCTATCTCATAAATAATACATAACTAACTACTGAACTACATATATATATATACTTTACTAACTTATGTAAACAAAAATGAAAGAGACAAATATAAAAAATAACATTTTAAAATAAGTAACTAGTTATACATATTGTCAATAATTGACGACAAGCTATTTTCATTCAATTTTAATATTATAACTACTTGGACAGTAAATTTGATCTTGTGAATTTTTAAATTATTTATTCACTACTTTAATTTTTTATGAAATTCAAAATATTTTCATATAGGTAACTACCTTCATCTAAAATGGTTTATAATAACAATAAGGAATTGAATGATCGGTGATAAGGGTCATTAATTTATTTTTCTAATTGAATGTTGAACAAGAGAAAAATCTAAACATTCCCTTTTAGGGGAACATTTCAACATTTTTTTTTTTTATAAATTTAAACAAAACATTTTAAACCGACCATCGATCGTTCTTTCAAAAAATAAATAATATTGTTTACAGACAATATAATTAATATAATTATATTAAACGTTATTTTTTCAATTAATTAATTTCAGTTAATTAAAAATCGATACTAAATCCTATATTAAATACTTAACTATAGTTTATTATTTTAATACTTAAATAAAAATGGATGTATACCTACATATACAAAAAAAAATTTAATCAATAACTTTTATTAAATTCAATATAAAGTATATATATATACGAGTACAATAAATTAAGATTAACAACTTGCAAAATAAATAATTTTTATCATTATCAACAATATTAACATTATTATAAGTAATCATCCTTATTATTACCATCAATCAAAAAAGTATTATGTTAGCACTGTTTCTGTCAACAACAACAGCAACAGAAAAAAAAAAAAGAAAATTAACAACAACAACAATTTTAATATGTGATATACTTAAAGATATACTTGTAGTGAGTGAACTGTTATTAACCATAAAAAAAAATCAAACCTAGTCCAGTAAAAATTTACAATACAATACAGAGCTCTCAAACCTTTTTCTTTTCATATTGTTTTCATGATATGTCATAAAATATTTTTTTGAAAGCCGATAAATAAAGAAACTCATCAATGGCGGTGTCTAGACAGTCAGTGAACATTGTCAGTTTTCACTGAAATCCATGTAACTATATGTTGTTGTTGGACAAGAAAAAAAAAGTTAAAATGATTTAAATTTGTTATCAGTTTTTCGATTTCAATCATTCCGAATTTCATAGCCAACGTTTGTAATCTTAATGCCAAAATATATAACATAACCATAAATACAGAAAAAAGCGTATTAGAGAAGCAACATTTGAATTTTACATTTGAATTAAGGCATTTAATAATATAAACATACCTATTCTTTCTTAAAACGAACCAAACAAATAAAAAATGCTGCAATTTCTAAAAATGACAATTCTCAGTTTTCGCCATCTGTACATTTTTTTGATTCAAAACTGAACGTGTAGACATTTCTCAGTTTTAACTAACAGGGAAAACTGAATGAATAACTGACCGTCTAGACATTGCCAATGAACTGATTCAATATTTTATGTTTTTATAACTATTCATTGCCAGCTAGATTGTCGGTTGGTAATTTTTTTTTTTGTTTTATAACTAAGTATTTTAAAAAATTGATTTTATGTTTACTTATTTTGACATTTTAGTTAATGCAATATTATCAGGGATTTGTAATTAGAAACAATTTTCTGTGTGTTTCCAACTATTAATCATTAGGTTATGAATGGTTAAGAAATGCCATATACATAAAGAAAATCCCTGTTTCTCTTGTAAAATAAAAAAATTAATATAATGAACTGTGCAGCGTAATGGTTACCTAGACCACAAAATATATTATCTATAGATAGTTATATGTAATTTCATAGATAGTTATACGAAATTTTCAAATAATATATTAGTACGTCGTATCATGGTTGCAAAACTCTACTCCACAATATGAAACAAGAAAATTGAGCAATAGAATTTTTTAATTTTCTTTTCTACTTAGTCATCAACCGGATTAATACATGTGGATGGTAAGAATTATTTATATTTACCCATGACTGAATGAAATATGTATTAAAATGCCTGGTTTTGTTACTTGTATGTGTATATAGTATGTTATTCAGCATGCATAAAGAATACAAATACAATTTTAATCTCAAACTACTCAACTGAACTCAACTTTAAAAAATAAAAGAAAAAAAACGAAACATTATAAGTTTAACGGTTTAACTTTAGTTCAAAATTACTTCAATTTATGACTGATATGTTACCAATCAAAATATATTTATTCATAAAAAAATATAGTCTATGTACTTACATATTTATTATGTACACGCATATCTTACAGAAATAATACTATGTAGTTATATATATATAGTATATTTGAAAAAATGAATTTGTATAAGAATAAAATAAAATAAGAGAACTTATTGTTATTATATTTTTAACAAGATGTCCAAACTTGAGAAAAATACTGTCAAAACTGTCAATATTTTATTTTTATATAAAATATCTATAAAAACTAATAAGAAGAACTACTTATTTAATTACTTAAAAAAAATATTTATAGATACGAGTACATAGTTATATCACTTAACATTAAATAGTCTTATTGGCTAGAAATTTTTTAATTGGAATTTGAAACGTAGTTTCAAATTTGATCAAACACAAAAAAAGATAAGATAATACATATATTAATATATATATTTTTTTTATATTTAATATTTTTATTTATATACGTATGTAAATTTTTTATTTAAGCTTTTAACTAAAGACATTTTTTGTTAAAAAATAATTTCAAAATTTTATTAAAAATAAGATAGTAGAAAATAGGAATGAAAAGAATAACTTAATGAATAGTTATTATGAATTTTTCTTTATGTTATTATTCACAATGCATATTTTACATATTTAATATTTACACTAAATATGCATATCTAATACATAATGTATTTTTAATTTACATTTAACTAACATTAAGCATAATTTATATACATTTTTGAGAGAAAAATTCCATTGAAAAAATACAAGAAACTTTAATATAATATTATTCTTTTAATGGATGTGTTCTTATTTTAAAAATGTGTACGTACTTATTGTAAAAATAAGAATATTTTACAGGTATAATTATTATCTTAAAGAACTATGTACACTGAACACAACTATACTGACGAGCTGCATTTGCTTAATGCATGTACTCAAAATGAATTGTTACTTAACTTTTCTAAATTCCAAATGCATTGGAAATATTCTCATATAAAATAACTATTCACAAATTTTCAAATTACATACATAATTACACATAGGAGGATATTAAACTTATAAAATGACGTTATTTTGTAAAATAAGTAACTATTTATTTACAATAAGTATTTTTTAAGGGTTAATTTTCTGCATTTTTTTAATGCAACATTTACTACGTATACGTGATAGCTTGAGTACTTGACTTGAATTCTTCTTGAAACTTCAAGCTGTGTATTCGATTGAACAGCTTGAGTGGCTGTCAGGTTCAAAACAGGTCCTATAAAGTTGGCCTACAGATTTATGTGGCCTATGGATCAACTATTAAAATAAATAAATAAATAAATAAATTTAACTACTTTGAAATCTTTTATTGTTTAAATTCACTCCAAATATTAACAAACCTTAAATGTCAACTCAAGCTGCCAAGCTGGGTATTCGATTAAAATTTTCAAGTCAAGTAAGTAAATTTTTGTGATTGACTTGAGTGAAGCGTATTTGAAGCTTACTTTGAAGTTATCATGTATACGAGGTAATTTTTACCGTTCTGCCCACAAAATAGAGAATTCTGTACTTTCTTCATTTCACAAACAAACAAAAAAAAATTCTGTATTTTTTTTTTTATGTTTACCACTACTTTGTCAGTTATCATTTTATTTATATTTATTTTTACTCAAAATAGCTGTGATACAAATCAATTTAACGAAGGTAAATTAAATTATAATTGTTTAGTGCCCAATATGAACTATATTATGTATTTTAATTTTTAGAATTATTGCATTCTTTTGCTTTTCCATTTTTAGTTACCTCTTACTTGTCTTCTTGAAACAGTTATTGACATTTGATATTTTTTTTATTTATTTTATTATAGTTGTGTTCAGTCGGAAACTAATGAACACAAAAATGTGTTCTTTTTTGCTCGAGAACGTTTTAGAACGTTCTAGAACAGTTTACTGTGCACAACATTTATGTTGTCTGATTGTACAGATCAAAAATGCAGAACCATCCGAAAATTTAAACTGAGAAAATGCAACAGTTTTTAGAAACGAACGCGATTTTTTTTTCAGGTTCATATTTTTTTGAGAAACGAACGCAAAAAATAAAAAAATGGGGTCAACATTTTTTTGAACATTTACAATAAAACAAAAAAAATATTTTATCTTGACAGAATATTTGTCTAGTTAAAACATCATTTAAATTTTAAAAAATAGAGTAAGTATCGAAAAACGAACTGGTAATTTTTATGCAGAATACTTAATACAAAATCACTTTGAATTTCTTCAATTATGACTCATTTACTTTTAATTAAAAATTGGTAATTTAATTGTTCGCCACATAAGTAAGTAAGTCGAGTAATCAGTATACAATCTCTTTTTCTTTCTCTCTCTTAGGAGGATTATGCATAAATAACTTTTCAAAATAATATTAAACTCATATATGTAGCTAAGTATGGATGTTCTTAATTTTCATAAATGTATGTAGGTTTTAGTTCATATAACACTAATATACACTATCAACATTGTGCTTTTGCAATTATCGCATGGTATATAAAAATACTCTTAATTCGAAAAAAATATTAATTGTTCCTATATCTGATTATATAGTTATGTAGACTTTAAATATACATACATAATATTATTGAGTATATTCATCATGAAATATACAAAAGCTATAAATAAAATGAGTTTGGTTTAAATTTTTAAAACAAATTAAACTCAATTTGAAATTTCAAAACAAAAAATCATTTATAAATACAAAATTCTAGAAAAATTCAGCTGTTTTTAAGCTCAGCTTATTTATATAAAAATATCATTTTGTTTATATTTGACAATTATTGTTTATGTGTGTAACTTCATATCATATATCAACACATTTTCAGTACGTGTGTATTGTGTAGTACGCATATAAACGAATTTTTAAAAATTTCAATTATTTTGTCAGTTATTTACTGGTTATTTCTGTCACTTTTTTTTTTTTAGTTAACTTGTTATTCTTTATTATTGTTTTTTTTTTTTATTATTTACAAACTTTAAAATAAATCAGTATTGTGTTGTGAATTGAAATTGAAATTTAGTTAGTCATAACTTAAGCGAAGCATACGTAGTTGACTTTATTTATCTGTAGGCGGACTTGTTCTTTTTAGTGTTGTTGCTATTTTTTTGCTGTTATTTTTCTCTTTTATTAAATTATTCTTGACTACTTTTTAGCAATTTTATTTCAATTTGACTTAATATGGTGTTTTTAAAGAATTAACCTTTTGACAAAATATATTTACAATATACCTAAAGGTAGTTAGTTATATTGTTGTTTCAAAAACACCTTGTAAAAAACTGCCAACAGGAATAGAAGATTTTTTTTTTTTTTTTCAAAAACTAACTGGAATTTTTTTTTTCTAAAATTATTATAACTTTTCTCAAATAATTTTGCAAAATTATTAAAGAAGTGAATACTTTATGTAGTCACAAAAAAAAAAAAAAAAAAAAAAAAATGAGTAGGTTTCAAAATTTGCTAAAACGTAAAATAGAAACAATTTTTTACAATAATTAAATTTATGCGATTTTAGTTTGATATTTTTCACATAGAATGAATAATATTGTTTCTATTTTTAATAATGATACCTCCTACATGGATAAATAAAATATAAAATGTATAGATATTGTGTTATTGGAAATGGGAAATTATTATAGTTAGGATAAAAATTCACCTTTTTAATTTTATTAATAAAAATTAAAGTAAATAACGATTAAAACCAAAATAAGATAATTTTGTTAAATATAATAAGTAAGTCAAATTTATAAACGTAAAAAATTACTTGGTTCATTTTAAAGAGAAATTTCTCATTGCCATAAGCATAGTTAATCCTAATATAATTATTTTCTGTGACGTCATATTTCATAAAATCGAAGATTAATTTAATTTTATCCAGTATATTTACACGTTCGAATTTAGTTGAACAGAATGAAAATTAGATAAAATTCTAACTTATAATACTTCAACTTTAATTTTCATTTAACTAAATTGGACAACTTACTCGTAAATATGAAATATGGCGAATTACGGATTTTACATTTATATTTATTTGTTAAGTAGTAACAATAACTAGATTGATTTGGGGTTTTTTCTGTTTTGTTCATTTTAACTACATATACCTATATAAAAAAAAATATTATATTTTAAATTAAAAAAGTAGTTAAGTACATAGTTAGCTAGTTGCATATCAAAATGAATATTAATTTTTTTTTTCATTTGTTTTTTCATAACGCTCGGTTAGAACAAAAATTTAAAAATTAAAAAAGTAATTTTAAAATCACCCTACATTTTTTTTTTTTTTTTAAATCAAACGATTAATTGGGTGTAATGTCACTTCAAAGATATTCAACTTTATCTTTGTTACAACCAATTGTTCCTACAACTAAATCGAACGTCTAAATGAAGCTCATGTTCTAAAAAACAAATTAACACTTTCTGCTTAGTAAATTAAATTTATACAAAATGAGATTCCATAGAGATTTAGTTTCTGTTTTTAACAGAGTTTAATCAGCCCTAGCTCATATTTTTTTAACTTAGTTTAATGAATCTTAGCAACTTTATATTGCTATTATGTAGGTAGAGTTGTCTGAAAGTATTTAAATACCATCTCAGGGGGAAATTTACAACTTTATAATTAGCAGATGATAAATGTGTTGAAGTAAAATTTGATTAATTACTGTAAAATAATTTTTTTGTATAGCAATAGCAGCTAAACTTTATAAATATGTATTACACTTTTTTCTGTTATCAAAAATTCCTACTAACTAGTTCGGTTCGTTTTTAAAGATCGAAAAAAACCGATGTTTTAAGTTTCACAGGAAGCAATAAACCTAAATTAATTAGTTTTAACATACTTAATTCTAGAATGCGAAATAGCTTTTAATTATTTGGGAATATACTTTCCAATATTGACAATGAGAAATTTTTTTTAGATTAAATACTGAAGTAACTACTTAGTAAAAAAAACCACCACCAAAACTTCAATTTCTTTTATTTTTTAATTCTATTCACCTAATTATGAAAAATAATATCTTGATATATTCTGGACTTCCATTTATGTTCTACTTTTATTATTATTTTTTTTTTTAAACAAAACACAAATAATTTGGTCATGAAAGATTTTCTTAAACTTTAAACTCTAATGAACTTGTATTATAGAAAGCTACTGTTCAAATCAAGAAAAAAAATAAGTTAATTTAAAATGGTTTTTTTTTTTTTTTTGCTTTGTTTATTTTTTGTAGTTTTTATTTTTCTTTTATTGAATTTCCTTCTTAATAATTATTATTACTCTCAATTGCTATTTTTCAGTTAAAATTCAAAAATTAAAGATGGTGTGATTAATTGAATTTGAATGTAAATATATAATGCATGTGTATAGTTTTTTATAAGGTATGGATTTATATTATAATGTACATACTTATAAATTATATACTTATTTTTTAATTTTAATAAAAGAAAAATGATTAAATAAATTGTTATTATTTTTTAAGTCTGATTTCTGAATGTATTTTGTAAAATGTTCTTAAATTAAACTACCTGAGTTTTTTGTAATAACACTTTTATATATATATATATATATATATATAGAAATTGATTTTGAATTAAACGCCGGTTAACTAATTTATGTTCAAAAATGATGAACAAATCAATAATTTTAAAAATAACTAATTTTGGTAATAAATGACTATATATATTTGTATGTAGGTATATTTAGTTATGCATTTCAAAACTAAAGAAAAGTTTTGTACTATAACGAAATATATGAATATGAATATTGAAATTTGAAAATATAGTTCAAAGATAATTAATTATTCATAATTTATTAATTTTTTAATGAATTTGTAGTTTGTGCATGCATAGAAAAGATACATATATACATACATACATATTATATATATGATATTCATTTTGAAACAGACGGATTGTTTTGTTAAAAACATTTGAAATTCTAACAAGAATTTCAAAATGATTTAGAAATTTAGAAAATATATACACGTATGATCTAACTGATGAGGAATGAGGATATTTTAATTTTTCAATTCCTTGACATTTTCACATGTTACTACATTTTTCATATAGTTGGCTTAATTTGTTTAACTTATTATTTATCATTTCATTAAATAATAAAAGAATGAATGTAAAAAGTAAGTAGTTTGTTCTAAACTTTACAAAAGAAGTACATAATGTACTGAAAAATATTGGAATAGACATACATTTTTAATTTAATAGGACCTTTCTTCAATTTTTGTATTTTAATTTATTTCGAAAACGTGATTTTTCGTTTATTCATAAAATATTTAATTAATATTTATTATCATTATGGCTAATTACTAAAAATAAACTTACCATCAGTTCGTTTTATACTGACACTTATTCCAACTCTAACAGAATCCATTATTATAATATTGAAGCTATTTTAATTTTTTTGCTTTAAAAAAACACAATTTTTTTTTTTAAATTAAAACAAAAAATTAAATAATTCGTTGAGAAATTAAAATTATCGACTAATCGTTTGTTTAATCCAAGACTTTCAGCCGTCTTTTATTTCTTTTTTTCTTATTAATTTAATCTTCTTTTGTTTCGTTCTCTTCTTCTAAATTTTTGACATAATCGATTTGAAATAAAAATTACATAGCGGTTTTCAATCAAATTTTTTTTAAATTTGTTTAAGTTTTAATTTTTTTTTTTTATTAGAAATATGTACATATATATAAATTCTAATTTATGAAAAAAAAAAAAGAAATTTAGAACGTTTAAGAAGTTTTCACAACTAAAAAAAATTACTTAATACATATTATAATACATACAGCACTATTCTTTAATATTTTTCTTAACTTTTTATGATATTTTGATATATTGTGACCTTATACCTTCTTTTCAATTAGATAGATTTTCCTTTGAAATCCATATGAAAACTTTATAAATTTGAAATTTTTTTATTATTCAATTTCATATTCCGATTATGATGTAGGAACTTTTAAAGAAAAAACAAAAACATAATTTTCCCGCAATAGTTCGAGCATTTAATTTTTTTAAAAATTTGTTTGTTGGTTGGTTGCACTTTGATGACGGAAATTTAATTTTTTTTTTTCCTTTTCAACTCAACTGCAAGTTATTACATGTATGGTTGTATGTAAATTTTTATAAATTAATTTAATAAAATAAATTCATACACCTACAAAATAATATTTTTGTTTTAAATTTTGTATTTCTATAGAAATTATGATAGTAACAGATTTTGTAATTAAAAAAATAAATAAATTATTACATCAAAAATCTAAATTTATTTTTGTAAAAAAAAAATTCGCGGCGATTATACCCGAACTTTATGGGGTTTTCTCCGTTTCTGTATGTATAAATAAAAGCAGTAAAAAAAACGTTCAATCTTACTTTTTTTAAGAAAGTGTAAGGAGTTACAAAAATAGTAATTATATGTCTGACTCATTCTATTCAACGCAATAATGACAGTTAATTTTAAATTTTCTTGAAAACGTGTTACCATCTTTTTAGATAAAAAGAATAATGTCAAAAATATATTACATATCAAAAAACATAAGCTGCCATATGATAACAAAATATTTTTCAATGAGTTTAGAAGAGTCAAATATATTGAAAATAAATTTATCTGCAAATTTGGGCCCAGCAGTGTTTGAATTGATAAACAAGGAATATTTTTATTTTATAAATTAATATTGAAATTTTTTTGTTTTTGATCATATATTTTTTAAAACGAAAAATTAAAATAATAAAATACGAGGTAGCGAGAAAAATAAAAATATATTCAATTACAGTTCCCTGTGTAATATATTTATTTAGAAAAAAATTTAAACTCACCAGTGGCAATTTTACTGAGAATTAAATTTTTACGAATGAAAATGACAGATCATTACCATGTTTCATTTGATGTTGCCTAATATATGTTCGACAATTATTTTGACGGTTTAAATTTTCTTTGTAAAGTTAAAAACACAGCACCAGCGGTTTTTCGCGACGAATTGTCAAAAACTGTTTAAAATACATGTAATTAAATTAAAGTGAACACAACAAGAGCGAAATTCCGCTGGCGGGTTTTCTGCCAAGTTGAAAAATTTCTAATTTTTAATTTTACCATCATATATATATGGTAATTGTATGTGTTATTTTTTTTTTTTTTTTAATGAATTATGCTTGTTGATTTTGAATTTTGAACTGAATAAATGAATATCAAATTATAAAATTGAATATTTTATTTTAATATTATTTTATTTTATCATTAGCAAAGTCAATTTTCAATTTATTTCTTAAATTAAATGCTATTGTTGAAGATCGATTATATGAACTGAATAAAGAATTTTATATTAAAAAAAATAAAAACAGATGTTTTCGCCGCGAAATGCCAGTTCTTGTTGTATCTACACTGACAAAAATGTTTTTATTTAAGGCGTCGCTTCTCTTTTAAAGTTTAAAATTACTGTTTACAAAAAAAAAAATAATAAAATACAAGTGATGAAGAATATTTGGACAAAAGAATATTTGGACTTTTTATAAGCCTGATTGAATAAGTTCTCTTTTTGCTTTAACCATTTTTTTTTAATGCGCATTCTCCCTTTTAATTTTCTTTTTCTGAATTTATAAACTTTCTGTAATAATCATTAACGCAATTGCTTTGTGCTTCATTTTTTAATTTTGGTATTGAAATTATATTTAAAAAATTAACAAAAACAAATACGAATTATGAATGAATAAAACAAATTTCTAAATAAGTTTCTGTGAGTATGTCAAAAATGAAACTTCAAGTTTCATTGAAACTGCAACTGGTGAGTGGTCTGCATTTGATTTAGAACTTTAGAAACAACGACAAATGTGGAATTTTGATCAAATTTTTGTCACCAATCTTATCGTGTCCTTTTACTTTAAAAGTACAATTTGACTTTTGTACAATTGATCTTTTGTTGACGACAATGCCTTGTCACTTTGATTGGACTTCAGGCTAAATAAAAGTGATGTGATATCTGTATATAATAGTGTAATAGGCGTATATATCTTATAAAGGAAATATGTAGTTAACGTGTAAAGTTATCAAGTATCAATTCGATCGAAATGAAATTCGAAATGAATTTTTACATTAATGGAATGTGTAATGTAATATGACCCATTAAAAACAAAATCAAATGACAAAGTACATTACAAAGTACAAAGTACAAAATTTAGTAGAACTTTACATGTGTATTAATAATTACAATAGTCAAAAACTTAAATAAACAAAATTTTGCATTCTACAATTCAACATTTTCGCATATAGCATTGCATATTTACATTTCATTTGTGTCAACTACAACTATACTATATCAAAGTAAGGTACCATGCAGTAATTTTAACTACACTAAAAAGTAGAAACGCGTACCAAATGTCAATACAATATTACAAATTACAATACGAAATTTTTAGCAGTACTACCCCTGTAGAGAGAGATGTCAAAAATTTAGTTTATTGTGAATTGTTCTCCGCGACCCGACCTATTCAATAATAAATAAAACTTACGATTCTGAAACAAAAATTAAAATATAAACAAAAATGCATGTAAAAATTAATTCAAATATTTGTCGAATTTGTTTACAAACCGAGGCACGTTATTCTCTATTTGAAAATAAAAACGCTGAAAAATTCACTTTTATTACATTACTTGAAGTAAGTACAATCGTATATTTTGGTAATTTTTTATATATGATTTTTGATAGTACTATTGAATTATAAATAAAAGATTTATGCTTTACCGTTATAAATGTTTATTTTCGTTTTAAATTTAAAATATTAATGTAATTTTAGATATCAGAAAAAGATAATTTACCTTCATGTTTATGTGAACGATGTAATTTGGCTCTTCGTGTAGCTGCTTTTCTAAAAAGGCAAGCAATTTCAACTAATGTAGAATTAAAATCGTATTTAAAAAGAGTAAATGAATCCTTTCTGACATTACCATCTAAAACCAAGGTTGTAGATACAATTTCTGACATCAATGTTAATGAATTAGCTTCTCTATATTGTCAAAAATATGATGTGAAAGATAATCAGAAGCTAACTGAAATATTTGTTGAAGAAAATAATTACGATGATGATCATAATGTAGAATTTTTAAGACCTGTAAATCCATTTGAAGATGTCGGGGTATTGAAAAGAGAAAACAATTTTAATGATGAGGAAGAATATGGTGATATTGAAGAGTTATTAGACGAAACTAGCACGTTCGAGTGTGATGAAATTTCTACAGAAATAAATACAGCCATAACATTAAATGAAACATCGACTAAAAATAGAGTGGAAATAGATACTAAAATAGAAAAACTTCATGTAAAATCAAAAAACAATTTAGATTACTTTTCAGAAACTAACCTTTTTAGAAATAATGAATTAAATAATGATGAAAATTCTGAATTACACCAGAATATTGATAATGATAGTTCTGAAGAAAAAATCAACAAAACAAATAGTAAAAATTTAAAAAATAATAGAAAATATAAAAAAAGACGTTATATAGCAGATGTAATAAGAGTATCCTCAGTTTTAAAAGAACCTGAATCAACCCAAAATGAAAAGAAAAAAGTAGTCGGTATTGTAAATGACAAGTTTCGTTGTGGAGAATGTGAAAGTACATTCACGACCAAGCTTAATTTAGGTCGTCATATGGAAATTCATTTAAACCGGAGAAAGGCTTTTAGTTGCGATCAATGTGGTAAACTTTTTACTAAATTAAATAGTGTTCAAGAACATATGCTCACGCATACAGGTAAGCAATTTAAAATTTTTGTTTATTAAATTTTAATTTTTAAAACCAAATAATAGGTGAAAGGCCACACAAATGTGATATTTGTGGCAAAGCATTTTATCGTCGCCAAATTTACAAAAGACATCTTCTCACTCATACAAGAACTAAAAAATTCGAATGTAATCAATGTGATAAGAAGTTTACTGTTAAAAATACTTTAACTGTGAGTACATATTATTAAAATTCAATCATTTACTAATAATTTTATTCAACTTTATTTTTAGGTACATGTTAAACGAGTTCATGGAAATTGGGAGACCATTCAGCATAAATGTCAGATTTGCTCAAAAAGTTACCGATCCAAATACACATTAAGTGATCATTTGCAAAATATTCATAATATTACAATTTAGAAACTTATATTTTACACATCCAGAAGGGTTTATTTGATTTAGTTTTTTTATATATAAATCTAACCATCTCTAATTATGGTTACATAATTAACTTAATTTTTCGAGAGTTCTAACTTTTATATTTCCAACAAAGTAATTCCCAACAAAGTAATCCAAAAATGTATTTCTCTCGAATCTCACCTATGGGGTATCCACTTTGGTTATTGTTATATAATTAGTGCATTAGTGCTAATTACTATCTCATTTATGAATTAAAAAATTGTGTTACATATGTATGTTTCTTTTAAATTTATTATCAAAAAATGAGATAAATCTCTATAAATAATAAGTTGTTTAAATTCTAATTTAAATTTAAAAATGAAATTTATAAAATAAATACATATTACAAAAAGTAAATCTTTAAAAATATTTTTATTCTACAAACAAATTGTGTATTAAAATATGTATTGGGAGTGGAATGTTCAAAATAAAGAATATATGTTCGCCATTGTAGCCAAAAACAATTTATAAAAATTATCATAATTTCAATATGAAAACATGATTTTATATTTTGAATTGCATAAAAATTATTTTGCATAATTATATTGAATTTTTTTAAAATAAATTTTAAATTGATTCTTTTTTAAATTTTTACTAATAAAATTTCTATACATTTTAAAAAACTAAACAATTTAAAATATTTTAAGTTTATAACATTTATATTAAATATTGTATACAATAAAATTAAATTTAAATTTAGTTTGAAGTGTCTTCAGTATATGTATTTAATAAGTTTTTTTTTAGTTTTAATTCATTGTCATAATAAAACTTAAACAGAGTAGTCACACATTTGTAACGTTAATCACTTTTACTTAATAATTAAGAACAAATTATATTTTTTTTATGTTTGTTATATTTAAAGTTATTTAATTATTTTTGCATTAATAGCAAAATACTTAATTAGATTTATAAATTGAAGTTGGAATTGGCATATATCCTGAATTCTCTACACTATCTCTAACAACACATCTTTCAAGATGTTTTTTCAAATTATCCGATCTTGAAAATTCTTTACTACAATATTTACATTTATATGGTCTTGGTGAATCTGAATGTGTTAATTCATGACGTCGAACATGTTCTGCTCTATTAAAGACTTTATGACAAATTCTACATTCGAATTTTCCATCATGTGTTTTCAATATTTCATATTTAGAATTGAACTTTTTTTGATGTTTCTGTATTTCCGTTTTGTGTCTAATAGCATGTTGAGAGTTAATTGGATTGTTACTCTGATGTCTATGAAAATTACTTGTTTTGCTAAATTCAGTTGATTCATAACATTCATAATCTTGTATTTCAGATTTAATGGTTTTATTTTCAACCGTAGAAATTTTTATTTTTTTGTAAATTTTTGAAGTATGCACACGATTCATATGAGTTTGAACGTATTCAGGACAAGAAAATTTACTATTACAAAACTTACAAGCGAACGGTTTAGATGTCGTATGTGTTAAGTAATGACGTTGTACATGAGCTTTACGATTAAATTCCTTTTGGCAAAGTTCACACTCAAATTTACCATTTTCATTTCTTTGCATTGCTTCCATTTTTTTCGCCATTAACTCCGAATTTGCACCAGGGTATAAAGATAACAAAAATAACAACATATCTTTGGGATTTTTCATGTTAAATGATTGATTTGAGCTATCATTAAAAAAATTAGAATTGAACATTTTTTCCTGACTATAATTTGACTCTTCATTAATAGTAGAGTCATCATACTGAGTTGGTTCATAAGATGATTCATCATTATAACCTTGTTGATCAAAGTTAGTGCCGGAATCATTATCAGGTTCATTGAAATCAAATTTATTAGTAATTTTTTGACCATAAATATTAGATTTATCGTCAAAATTTGACATTTCTTTTTTTATATCATTTTTACTAATTTTGAATTCATTCTGTTGTGTTTTTTCAGAGTGTGTGGTGTTAAATAACGATTGATTGGAATTTGTGCCAATACATATTTTAATATGACGTGAAATATCTGAGGCTCTTGAGAGTAATTTTCTGCATAGAGTACATCGAAAAGGTTTTTCTATTCTTGTGTTAGGATGTATATTTGTAATATGACACTTTAAATAATCTACTTCTGAAAATAGTTTTAGGCATATTCCGCAGCTAAAAAGTTTAAGTTCATTTGAATGACACAATTGATGTCGTTGGAGAATATCAATTCTGTTAAAGCATTTTTTGCATTCGTCGCACTCAAATTTTTCATCATTACTTAATGTTGAATTTTTTTTTGCTCTTATTAGCGATTGAGTTATGTTTTTACTAACTTTTTTTAAAATTTGGTAAGCTTTTCTTCTTTCAGCTTTCTTTTGTTCTACTAAATCACCATATTCTCCCCGTTTCTCTTCCGGCATAAGATCTAAGTAATTTAAAATCTCTATTTTATCTTCTTCTACTTTGCTATTTACAATTATTAATTCTTTAAGTGTTGGCGCTCTAGTTGGTGGATCTGAATAATTTTCTTTATTTTCTTTTGTTTCTGTTATAATATTCGGGGTGTTTGAGTTCGAATTTCTGAAGTTTTCTTTTTCTAGATTTTTATGGATTGGCGTATTCGAACTAAATTCAACATTATTTTCTTTCAAGTCCAAAATATTGGTAGGAGTACTCGAGTTAGATTTTCTCAAACCTTTTTTGATGATCACCTCATCTGTTGGATCAACGAAAAGCCTAAAATTTAATATTTAATGATTAATTTGTTGATTAAAAATCAATATAAATATTTATAAATAAATACCGAAATATGAAAATTATTCAAATATTTTTTATATGTATATGTACTTACATGTCGTCTTGTTCATTGTCTGGACAAACGTGATTATTATAATAATTTTCATTTTCAAATTTTTCTCCACAAGATTCGCATGTACATTCAAAATTATTTTCTTCTTTAAAACTAATTGAGCTCACACAATTTTTATAGGCTATAGTCAAATCAGGTCTAGACATTCCAATTTCCCAATCTAAACCGTGTAAATTTTTAAGGTGTCTTTTTAGATTAGAATTACTACAAAAATTTGTTGTGCATATATTACAAATAATACTTTTTTTAGATGGAGGGAGTTTTAAAATCGATTTTACAAAATTATGGGCATATTCACATTGCTTTTTAAAATAATATGCCGTTTTAATATCCTTATAACATTTTGCACAAATTTGGTGTGGGTAGCCGTCATTTTGATCAACCTAAAATTATTGATTACGTGCTTAATGTATATTAAATTTTTTAATAGACTCAAATAAAAATTATTTAAATTTACCTTATTAGTTGTGAATGCTGATATTAATATATCAACTTTATTTTCAAAAATAGAATATAAAATACGGTTTGGAAATAAACAAATCCTGCAAACATTTTCTATATCACTTGCCGAAAATTTTTCTGGCAAGACAGGCTGAAAATCTGCCATGGCGACTAGCTTTTACTAATTTTGCGATATTATAGAATTAAGAATCGTTTTTATTAAATATAATTTATTAAATTATCATACTTTCTTCAATATTTAATGTTTAAATAACTTTGTTTAAATTCAAATAAATTTTTATGATGCCTTTATCACCTTTTCTTTAAAATCCATGTATTTTTACATATACGTAAACTTAGTTCAATCAGTCAAAAAAATTGTCACAGTACAAATGTTCCAAATGGAAACACAAAAAATCTCGAATGAAATAAAATGCGTACCTCTATGAACCTGTAGGAAAAACGTCAAATTTGTAATAGGAACAAATTTCGTTTTCATATTATTTTTTTGACAGTTATTTTTGTACTAACGACCATAAAAATATAGAAAAAGATAAAGAAAATATATATAATATAGATAAAGAAAAATATCGAGATTATTAAAAATTAATCAAATACTAAATGAATTAATTCTCATTCCCTAGATTCCAAATTGACAAAACAATATAAAATCAGTACAAAACTTGAAGTCATCAATTAAGAGTACATATATAAATTAATTTAAAAAATATATAATATATATATATATAGATGATTAGATTTCTTTGACTAATTTGAAATACCCCTGGTTTGTTTTTTTTGAATTGGCCAATGACCTAGCCAAGTATAATGAAAAATATATAAATATAAATTAATTTTATCTCTTATTATTATGTTCTAAATTAGAGTTGAACTGTCTTCGATTAAGAATCTTTCGACTTGGCTAGGTCATTGGCCAATTCAAAAAAAACAAACCAGGGGTATTTCAAATTAGTCAAAGAAATCTACCAGTTTTTTTACGTATAAAGGTAGATTTTTGCGGCAGATCGACCATCGTATAAACATGTGCGATCGGCCCTCGTATAAGCATGGGCTATGGAAAATTGCATGTAATTTGTAAATGCTCACAATCAACATATGCTGCAATTCGTTAAATTTTCGTTAAACATAGAATTCTGTGTTTCAATTCTATCCAGACCGAATTCGATATATATATGTAGTTTCCTTCTGGTGTTGTTTTTCTGAGAAATATTTTCTAGAGAAATTTTCTTTGCTTGTTTAAGCAAAATGTGTTACGAAGAGAAAAATTAGTTTCGAAGGCTTATTATGTGTCATTATGGGTAAACAATCGACATAATACTATGATTTGAGAACTGTAGCTTCGTTACAAGGCATCCTAAATATTGAATCTATAGTTTAAAAAAAAAAACTTCGAATCACTCCTGAACTGAAAAATCTAAAATCTCATATAAGAAATTTCTTTGTTTACATTTTTCTGTGGCCTCTGTGACGCCATTGTGAATTGAATTTTGCGGTCTATCTATTTAGGAGGTCTTGTTCGTTAGGAAATTTGATAAATGTATAAATAAAAAATAAATTTTGAATTTTTTAATCAACTTTCCATTATCATATTTTTTGAAATATAACAGTATCCGTCACGCAATTTCGTAAATTTACGATTCGTATTATTTTGGTTCTTTTATAACGCTAGTTTGCTACACTTCATACTAAAAACCAAAAAAGTTTGCTACACTTTCATACAAAAGCTTTATAAACGAACAGATGATAAAATACGAAATCGTAAATTTACGAAAGAAAAATAAGAAGCCTCTGAGCTATTTAATTTTCATTTCGTATCTTCGTATTGTTGACAGTTAATGTCAAATATAAATAATAAACAAAAACAAATACAAATTATCAACAAAATATTAATCAAATTAATTTTTTCTTAGCAAACTTAAACATGCAAAATTAAAAATAAAAATAAATTTAAATTTAAATAAAAAATAAATTAAAATAAACATTTGTATTTACTTTTGAAATGTTTTCTAGAAGCGTGGATTCAGCTGTTATTACGAATTTACGAAATGAAAAATACAATTTACAAATTTACTCTTCACGCAAAATTGACATTCGTAAATTTACGAAATACGAAGATACGAAATGCGTGACGAGCGATAATATCCTTTTAATAAATAAAGAGATAAAGAAAATGTCAAACAAATGGAATAAAAATTTGCAAGCTATTTCTTAATGTCAAATTTTGATTTTAATTTTTTATATTAAATTTTATATGATATTTGTTTGTATTTCTGAGGATGTAAATATTCACTGAATAAATTGCAAAATATAAATAAATTATATATAAACTGAAAATTATCTATATTTTGGACATAGGACCATGGAAAAAAGAACAAATATTATTAAATGCTAAATTTCGATATCGAAATTTTTAAAAGAAAAATTGAACAAAAAAATATTTAATGTGGCAGTATAAATATTTTGTCGTCTTAAAATATAATAATAACTTTTTGTCAGCTGTTTTGAAACACATGATTTAAAAATAAGATTTGGTCAATAGATTTGAAACAGGAAATACGAATTGAACAAAACTTTTCTGGACAATTAACTATATCCAACACTTAGAATTGACTATCGACTACTTAGAGAACAGAAAAGTATACTGAACTGAAGTTCTTTTTCGAACTTTTTTGTTCTAGTTTTTATTTACTTTCAATATTATTTGTGTAATTGCTTTAATTCAATTGAACAGCTTTTTCTTTTCTGAAATTAAAATGTTGACCTGAAAAAAAACTCAAAAAAATTCCAAACTTTTTTACAATTTGTCAGTTTTTAATTTGACAAAACTAGTCACAATTTTTTTTAAGTTTTTCACAGTATTTTTATTTATTGACTTTGCCCTTCAATATTTCTGATAAAAAGCCAAAAAAATTAAATTATGTATTTTCGCATCCCTGAATGATTCTATAATTATAACGAAAATGGGAAACTTACTGATAATTGACAGTTTTCGCAATAAAGCAAAAAGTCACGTAGTCAAATAAAGTCACAAAGTTCTTTCAATCCCGCTAAAATTTCAATCCCTGAAAATCATGCATAAGCCATAAATGCATTTGACAATTGACAACTATTGCTTTTGCATTTTTTTTATTAAAAGTTGAGTTGTTGCAGTAGTGTAAAATTTTTTTTCAACTTTCATAATTAATTTGAAACAATTTTAGGTTAAATTTTCATATTAAATTAATTATAAAATAAATAATAAAACATAATTTAATTATAAATATGACTGAAGAGTTTAAACTGCCACATCGTTCTAGAAAACGAGTCCGAGAGGTTAAGAGGAAAGCTAGGCCAGGTAAAGAATTTTATCGTTCGCGTAATCATAAGTGCATGAAATTTTCTAAGAATTTTTCAAAAGCAAGCATTTTTTGTAAGCTTGCTAATTATGAAAAAGACGAATTGATTAGTATTTAACAAACATTAACATTAGAATTCATTATTATTAATTAAAAAAGAAGATTGCAAGGACAAAATGTGTACACCAAGTATTTGTATTTGAAATTAATTGATTTAAAAAACAACAAAGCTAAAATTTCAATGAGATTGTCGTTTATGTGTATTCACATTTTATTTAAATATTTGATGATAATATTAACTAACTCAAATTCTCAATTTAAAAAATAAGTTCATATGTATTATAAGGTAGAGTTTTTGTAAAAAATTAAAATGATCAAAATATTAAAATTATTTTTGAATTGATATTTATTAATTTTATTTCTAGAACTTAATGATAGAGATGCGTGGGTTGCTCAAAAATTCTCAGATCGTTTTGATGAGTTTACTAATTTTACTGATAACGTAGAGCGTATACATGCCAAAGATTTTGATTGCGACCAATTTATAGAAACATATGAAAAAATTTATAAACCTGTTGTAGTAGAAGGTATGCAAGATGAATGGAAGGCTCATGAAAAGTGGACCTTACCACGTCTTATGAAAAAATATCGAAATCAAAAGTTTAAATGTGGTGAAGATAATGAAGGTTACAGTGTTAAAATGAAAATGAAATATTACATAGAATATATGACTTCAACAAAAGACGACAGCCCCCTGTATATTTTTGATAGTAGTTTTGGTGAACATCATCGACGAAAAAAATTGTTGGATGATTATGTTGTACCAAAATATTTTCGTGATGATTTGTTTAAATATGCTGGAGAAGAAAGACGTCCCCCATATAGATGGTTTGTAATGGGACCTGAACGATCAGGTACTGGCATACATATTGATCCATTAGGAACAAGTGCTTGGAATGCACTTGTATATGGTCATAAACGGTGGTGTCTTTTCCCTACTAATACACCAAAAGAAATGTTAAAAGTAACCGGTGCTATGGGTGGAAAACAGCGTGATGAAGCAATTACATGGTTCAATGTTATATATCCAAAAACTAAAATGGTTGATTGGCCAGAAGATTATAAGCCAGTAATGATTTTCACATTAAATTGTAATATATATATTTTTTACTAATAATTTTGTTTTACTTCAGTTGGAAATTTTGCAAAAACCGGGAGAAACTGTATTTGTACCTGGTGGTTGGTGGCATGTTGTATTAAATTTGGATAATACTGTTGCAATTACACAAAATTTCTGTAGTAGAACAAATTTTCCAATCGTATGGCATAAAACAGTTCGTGGAAGACCGAAATTATCCAGAAAATGGTTTAAGGTTCTACAGGTACTAATAATTTTTTTATAATCAATTGAATTAAATATAACAATTTAAACTAATTGTTTAAAGGAAAAAGAACCTGATTTAGCAAAAATTGCTGAAAGTATTAATATTGAACAGAGTACAGGGGTTGCATCTGATTCTAGCAGCAATTCTTCTTCATCCTCTTCATCATCTTCAAGTTCTGAAAGTGAACCGGAAAATGATGATTCTGCTTCTGATAGCGGCCAGGAATCGTTAACCGCTAAAAAGAAAAAAAAACGTCGAATGGGCGGTGGGTCTATGATGAATAGTTCGTGATCCATAGATGAGTTTTTACAAAATATTTTAATGAGATTTTTCATTTGTTGTAATGGTAATAACTTAGAGAAATTAAATTCAATACGGAAAACGCCGTTAGTTCACAAACAATAACTATATTAAATAAATGATAAGTCTTTAACAAAAGTAGTAAAACATTTAGGAAAATGTAATTAAAATTTAATAAAAGAGACAAAAAAAAATATATTAAGTTAATAAAAAATATCATTTTTATATACATACATAAATATATATATATATAAATAATGCGGGCCAAAATCATATTGAAGTAAAATTTCATAAATTAGTTTTACCACCTTCAATTCAACAACTATGTGAAAGCAGCTGTTTTAAAATATGATATTGCAAAAGTATTACAAAAAATTTTTAATGTTTAAATACAAAAATTTCAAAATTGATAAACCAACGATTTACTAATAATTATCAAAAAATTTCAAAATTTTTTTTATTTAATTTATTTGATTTTTCTTTGTAGTTTTAATTTAAATTCTTAATTCCAAAAATTTTATAATTTTAATAAAAATTCAAATTATTCAAATAAAAATGTAATGGAGAATAATAAAGCTTCTAATTAATTTAGCAAATATAAGTATAAACCTATTATTTATGTAATTTTTTCAATCATATAATACAACAATACATCATAGAAAATTCATTTAACTGATTCATCTGAATCTTCGTTATTAATATCACTCCAATCCATATCGAAAACTATATCTCCTTTATGTAATTTTTCTTTATGAACTTTTAAGTTATATTTTGATTTAAAACCTTTATTACAAAATTGACATACAAACAGGACTACTTCATCCATATTTTCAGATGAATGCTTTTCTCTCATATGATTCTAAAATTAAATATGTATGAAGAATAATTTTAATTTGAAATCAGTTTAAACGTTTATTTTGAATTAATTAAACTAAAACTTACTGCTAAATTTTCTGGTTTAATGAATCTATAAGGACATACTGAACAGCTAAAAGTCTTATCAATTCCATGGAGACTCATATGAAATTTTAATGTTTTCGATTGAGAAAATTTTTTTCCACATACTTCACACTTAAATGGTCTACAATTATGAATAAAATTTAAGACACTACCAAAATATGTACATAAATGTTTTTAATTATTCATAATCTTACTTTTCCCCTGTATGAATGAGATGATGTCGTTGCAGTGATGACTTCTGTGTAAATGATTTTTGACATATATTGCATTCGAATTTTCGATTACCAGTATGTGTTTGCTAAAATAAAAAATTGTTAAACAATATTGTTATGTATTTATTAAATAAATATTTAATAATATGAATAATACCTTATGACGTTTTAAATTTCCTTTTCTAAACATTTTTTTGCAAACATCACATTTTGAAAACTCAACTCCATCATTTTCATTAAAGAAATCATCATTGCTTATAATTGTTTTTTTATCTTTATTTTTAGTTTTTTTTGAATTTTTACTCGATTTGGTAATATTTTTAGTTCCTATCTTACATTTCTCCTCTTCCACTTTAGTTTTTTTTCTTAACTCCCGATTTGTTGATATCGAAAAAGAATGTGGTTTTTTTTCAGATAATGGGTCAATATTAATATCTCCAGTTTCTATAGTAATTGGTGTAGTATACTCCTCTGTCAGGTTTTCAGTAATGGAAAAATTAGAAACTACATCATTTTCTTCCACTTTATCTAAGTGGTTATTGCTTTTAATTATATTGTTAAATTGATTTTGTATTTGTTTAATATGATTTTTAATATATTTGTAAGACCGAAGACTTTGTAAGCGAAATTTATAAGCAATATCAAGTCTTTTTAAGCAAGGCTCACAAAAATATATAGGAAGTCCGTCACCTTCAATAATCTAAAAGTAAGTAAAAAAAAAAATAGCGAATAATTAAATTATTAATTGCTTTATTTATATACTTTTAAAGAAGTAGCAAATTCTAATTTTTTTAGTAATTGTGGATTGTTAAAGAGTAAATTATCAGTAGTTGCATGTAAACAAGTTCGACAGCATTGTTTATCTACTTCAACATCCATTTATATATATATATTTTTTTATTTAATTTAATTCACTTAAAATAATAAAGATTTGGTAAATAAAAATTAGAGATTTTTAGAAAATCTTTGACATTTGACAATTTTTGATGTTTTTGTTCTTATCACCGCAGTTGTCACTTATGAAAATCAAAAAGATTGCAGCTCACTCTTCTGCCACAAACAAGAATTATCTGAATTAGTTTTCGGATACCAAAACTGCAAATTTATGAAAATAGTTAAAATTTTTATATATGTAAATTTTTTTACTTGTTGAGATTTTTGTTTTATGTAACAAAAAGTCAGTGCAAATGTAGAAGGAAAGGACTATTATTTAAATTTTTTTGTTATTGTATTTCTCAAACATTGTTGTGTTACGAATGTTTTCTAATTTTTTAGGAAATTCGTTTGCACTTTTTCAAAATTTTTCTTAATATTTCAAAAAAAAAAACTTAATATTGAAAATTATTCTTAATTTTTATAATTTATTAATATCATTGATTAAAAATACTATATAGAGAGACATTATAGAATAAAATATTTTTTATTAAAATTGTACACACGCACAATTCAACATTAAAAAAAAATTCCATGCATATTTAAAATTTTAATAGCTATCAATAAAAATTTTGTTGAATGATACAAATAACAGAAAATGAACTTTCGAAACTATTTGCAATAGCAATGGGAATATTCAAATTTCAAATACATAATTATAAAAAATTTATTTAAATATAAATAAAATATTAAAAACATAAAATTTAATAAATTAAGAGACACTAGTACATTCAATAGAGTCTGCAGATTGCTTTTAAAAAGGACCGTGATGTCCAGTCCAAAAATGTTTTACTCTAAAATGTCTATCTATATAGTATTGTTAATCAATGATTGTAATACATTTTTTGACTTTAATTATTCAGAATCGCTTTTATTGTTTTGAAAAATTATGTCCAACATTACATCATCTTTGTGGAATTTTTGTATATGCATTTTCAATGAATAGTTTAACTTAAAAGACTTTTTACAAAATTGACAGATATGCATTACTGCATTTCCAGTGGCCGATGAATGCTTTTCCTTCATATGAATCTAAAATAAAATAATCCACTTTTACAATACAATTGGAAACTAAAATTATTAAATTTCCGAAACAATTACTTACCTTTAAGTTTTCTGATTTCATAAATTTGTAGGTGCATATTGTACAACTGAAAGTATTATTATCACCATGCACAGCCATATGGAATTTCAATGATTTAGATTGTGAAAAATGTTTGCCACACTGTTCACATTTATATGGCCTAAAATTCAATTTTATATTTATTATGTTATAACTTTAAATAAAAGAAAAACCTTTCGCCAGTATGAATCAACATATGTCGATTTAATCCAGTTTTTTGAGTAAAATTTTTATTACATATTTCACATTTGAATTTGCTTTCGCCTGTATGTGCCGCCTAAAAAGGTATCGAGTTAATTAATTTACAAAAATATTTCAATTTTCTTTACCATATGCCTGCCTAAATTATCCTTTCTAAACACTTTTTCACATTTCTCGCATTTGACTAATTTTTTTGCACCATATTGTACTTTAGCTATTTCAATACTTTTGCTTTCAACAGGTGAAGTTTTACTTTCATAAACAATAGCTTCAATTCTTTCATTTAATCTTTTTGTAATAATCTGATCTTCATTTTCACATTCTTGCTGTAAAGATTGTGAAAATTCGTCTATCTTTTCAATAGCATAGCTAAACTCCTCTTTTTCGTTAGTATTAAAAGGTAAATCAATATTTTTTTTTGGCTGATTTTGTAATGTGACAGTCTCAAAAGATTCAAATTCAAATTCATTGTCATCACTATTTTGATCATTTATATCTTCTTTGAGTTTGTCATTTACTGCCAATTCACTTCTATGTTTAAATATTTCATTACATTGATTTTGAACTTTGGTTATATAGTCTTTCAAAGCCTTGCACGCCTTCAAAGTTTGTTGCCGAAATTTATAAGCGATTTGAAGTTTTGCATAACAAGATGAACAAAAATATAAAGGTAATCCATCACTGTCATTTATCTATTAAAAATGTAATATGTAATTTAAATAAGTTAACTTTATATAAAGCTTTAGCAATAATCCTCACAACAGTTGAAGTTGTAATTTCCAGTTTTTGTATTAGATCGGAATTATCCAAAAGATAATTGTCTGTAGTAGATTCAAGACATGTCCTGCAACACTGAATATCAATCACTATATTCATATTTGATTTATTTCTTTAAATCAATTTTAAAAGATTTATTATAGTATATTACTCAATTATACTTTATTGTGAGAAACAAAACAAGTCAAGCAAATTGAAGAAATGAAAATGAAAACACAAATTATCTGTCATTTGTGGCTCTAAACAGTTTGCTGGTTACTAAAACTGAACTGAGGAAATGTCTAAAGGCTGTCGCAGAAAGACTCTTTTTTTGCTCTCTTTTAATACTTTTTTGAAAACGGCATAAATACATATTTTTATTAATTTTTTCATAGTAGTATTTTCATTAGTAGTATAATTTTTTCATTTGAAACAATTGGAATCGTTAATAACATACTATTTCATATCCAATTGTTTGAAATAAAAAAAAGCATAAAAAGTTAGCATATAGAGTTTTAATTATATGCGAAGGCTTTAGTTGGCGTATTTGTGCCAAGCACGAACTGTCAAAGGAATTCAAAATTTTCTTTTTTCGCTCAGATAATTCAGCAGAACTTCAAAATTGTATTCGTTAAGCGCACTCAGAACGTACTGAGTACTCTATACTTTATATGTTGTATATACGTTGTTGTCGTTTATTCATTTCGAATACAGTTATTTTCAGTTCAGCAGATTATATCAGCCTTAAAATTTAGTTCAGCACATTATATCACATTGTACCTTCTTCTATTCAGCACATTGTTCCTTCTCATGACAAGGCAAATAGTTAAGTTCAAAACTTTCAACTCTAAGCTACTGATATTTTCAAAACGAGATCGACCTATATACAATGCAACGAAATGTAGCTAAACCAAAAATATATTAGACAATGAACATATTTCAATATAGGTTTTCACGATGTAAAGTTAAAATGAAATATAAATTTTATTAAAATTTTATTTTATATAATTTCTATTGAATTTAAGTTATATAAGTTCTATTAAAATTATATAAGTTCAGTGTGGAGATCTCAACACCATAGAAATTAAGATCATTTCAAATTAAGAGCAGAAGCATTCAGTATTTATATAGTGTTTGACATTTAATTCGTATTCGATTTTTCACGCTCTGAACTAAAACAAAAACGCCAAATATAACTCTTCAAAAAAAAAAATTCTATGAACAGAACAAACAACTAGTCCAAAAACGTAAACATAATTTGACAATTTGCTTGCAATTGACAGATTCAAATTTGTATGATTGATGAAGAAAAATACATAAATTAATTTTTGTAACTAAATAAGTGAGGGTGCTTAAAAAATAACAAAGTTTTGACAACATAACAACATTTTGATTTTTTTATAAATCAATTAAAAAATTATGTTTAACATATTTAAGCCAAAACTTCCTCCAAATTTTGAATTATTAGAACTAGAAACTGTATGTCGAATATGTTTGCACACGGGAAACAATTTATTACCATTGTTTGTAAATGAAATTGATTTTCTAATATCAGAATTTTTGCCACAAAAGGTATTGTATCTTTTAAACAGAATATGTGTAACATATTTAAAATTTGTAGATTTTACGGGAACCTTTACAACCTCATCAAATATGCGGCAAATGTTTTGAAGAAGCCAAGATTGCTTATATATTTAAAAAACAATGTGAATATTCCGATGAACTAATTAAATCAATACTCAATGAACCATCAAAAAACAACAATACAATCAAAAGTTTAGAAAAACAAACCCAAACTGATATTAATAACTATGTATATCCATGTGAGAAATGCGAAAAAACATTTGATTCCTTTGAAAATTTAAGAAAACATCGTTTAAATGAGCATTTTAAGACACAAAACAATTGTCGAAAATGTGGTAAAATTTTTAAAAAAATTTGTGCTCTAAGAAATCACTTGGGATCTGTTCATCCGGAACTTGGTTTTACAAATAATAACAAGTGTCATTTATGTAACAAAAATTTTAATAGAAAATATCATTTGGATAGACATTTAATTAATATACATTCTGTAAATGAGAAATTAAAGATAAAGAGTAAAAATGTAAAAATAAATAAAGTGTCTGAAGTAGAAGAACATACATTTGATGAAATTGGTCAATATGATTTTTCTTGTGGCAATTGTTTTGATTCTTTAAACAGTGAAGATGATGTTAAAAGTCAAAAATGTTCAAAAAATTTGTTTCATTCAAAGCAAGTATTTGTAATAACATTTATTTAACAAAAAAGTTTAAAAATTTGTTTAATAGCATTTTAGAAGCCGATTCAACTAATAAATTTCTTGAACTTACGGTAGATATTGATAAAGTTAAGGAAAATTTGAATTCTCCTGGAAATGATATAGAACGTAATCCACTTTTCGAAGATAACTCAAAAACAGATGGAGAAAATGATGAAGAATCTTTCAAAACAAATCCAGAAATACAAGTGAAAAATGAAAATAAACTAATTTTAGGGGAATTTAAGGCTACGCAAGAAATACTGAAATCTATGATAAGAGAATCAAAAAAGAAAATTCCCAAAGTGAAAGTTAAACCCAATGCGGATGGAAACTACGTTTGTGAAATATGTCAAAAAGTTTTTACTAGAGCAGCCCATTTAACTCGTCATCAATTAATACATTCTGGTGATCCAAAACCATATGCTTGCACTATGTGTTCTAAATCATTTTCAAGGCCAGATCATTTAAAAAATCATGTTAATGGTTTTCATGCTGATTTAAGATTATATAAATGTTTAACATGTGAAAAATCTTTTACACGAAATGAACATCTTAAACGTCATATATTAATTTGTTCAACTGGAATAAAAAGACGTAGAAAAGAAAAACTTTTTTCATGTGAAATATGTTTGAGAAAATTTTCTAGTGAAAAATATGTACAAGATCATATAGATGTTAAACATAATGAAACAGGAGAATTTGCTTGTAAATATTGTGGAGAGAAAATTATTGGTTCAACTGAATATAAAAAACATTGTAAGAAACATTATAATGCCACTTCAAAACAGTTTCTTTGTTCAGAATGTGGTGGCAGTTTTACAAAATTGCAATATCTTATGATTCATATAAGAAGACATACCGGTGAAAAACCATACAAATGTCGATATTGTGATAAAGCTTTCCCACGAACAACAGATCAATATGCACATGAAAGGTTCGATTTTTGCTCTAATTAATTACTAAATAATATATGTAGTTAAAATTTTGCAGATCGCACACTGGAGAGAAAAATTTTCACTGTACAAATTGTCCAAAAGCATTTTCAACAGCGTATAAATTACGTGTCCATATGCGAATACACACAGGAGAGGTATTCGAAACATTTCGAAAATTGATTTTAATTTTAAAGTATATATTTTATAGAGACCCTATAAATGTTTGTATTGTCCTAAAGCATTCGCACAAAATAATGATCTTAAAGCCCATCATAGACGTCATACTGGTGAACGATTTTATTGCAATATTTGTGATGTTGGTTTTGTACAAATGTATTTATTAAGGCAACATAAACGTCAAGCTCATGGTATTGATGAACCTCGTGGTAGAACTTCCTTGTTGGACAAGGTACAAGTTATATCGGAAGATCAATCTGTAGTTAGGAATTTGATAATGGATGATAAAATTTCAAATATTACTGTACAGATGGAGCAAACTGTAACGAATGTAAATCATGATATTAAAAATGAAATAATTGTTTGTGGGGTAAGTTTAAAATTTTGTAATTTGTTATATACATATCTGATTTTAAATTTTTTTTTTTAAGCTGGATTCATAATAAGACAAAATAATAAAATGAATAGGATATGCATCAGGCAAATATAAGTAGAAAATACAGATTAGGTTAATATACAAATTTGAATATTTTGAAACATTTTCATGTTATTAGTAAACACTAAAAATAAATGTTTCAATACAGCAATTTCTTTTTAAATTATCTATTTTATTTATTAAACCGGTGAGAGGATGCATTTTTTTGAATAAGTTTTGGGTGCTAGACTTAATACGAAATTTAAACTGCCATAAAATTGATAATAAAAAGGTGTAAATGTGTAATACATATACATATATACATTTCTTTATCATTTTTACTGTTAGTTTTAATAGTGCAATTTAATGGATTAAATGAACTAAAGTTGACACATAAAAAGTGATTATGTATATACATTTATCTTTAAAATATGTAATTAAAATCAATCTATTACTTAATCGAAATTATTCTAGTACATATATATTTTTTAATCGTACTCGTTCGTATCTATTGATTAAAGATTTGACATTTGAAAATAGGCTAACTTTTTTTTTTTATAAAAAACCAATTTTTAAGTGAATTTGGTTATTTGGCAGAGTTAAATAGATTTGTTTAAATGATTTAAGCTTCTTGAATAAGGATAATGATATAAAAGAAAAATGACAAATATTTCATTTAAACCTAAAATACCAGAAACCTTTTCTTCAACAAATATTGAAAATGTTTGCCGTACTTGTTTACAAAATGAAGCTACGTTATTACCAATTTTCAAAAACAAGATTGATGAAATGATTTCAGAATTTCTACCAGATAAAGTAAATTAAGTTTTATTTTAAGATTAAACTAAAAAATAAATAAAATTTTCTATTTTTAAGATTGATTCACAAGATAACTTTCCACAACAAATTTGCACAAAATGCTTAACAGATGTTAAAATAGCCTACACTTTTAAAAAGCAAGTTGAGTATTCTAACGATATTTTGAAAAAAATTTTAGATGAAAAAACCTTAAATAATAATTTAATTAAACATAAGAAAATATTTAATAATCCGATTAATGATAAATTGGAATGTCATATATGTAAAGAAATGTTCCATAGAAAAAATATTCTAAAACAACACTTGGAAGAAAAACATAAATTTTACAAATTCGAAGAGTTTTATGGTAATTTGTTTTCAAAATATGAAAAATTTTCTGATGAAAATTATGTAGAGGAAATGTAAGTAATTTTTATTATATTTTAAGGTCAAAATACAAATATAAAAATCAAATAATTTACTATGGTTTATTTTTAACAGAAATACGATATTTAATTATTGTGTTGTATTTTACTTTAAGACTTTTCCCTATACATCCACAAGTTCTAATTGTGAATGATGAAAACGATATAAAAATTGGTAAAAGCAATGTACATAACGAAAATTTGTTGGAAGAAAAAGATGAACTATGTGGGCCTCAAAATCAATATTTTATTGATGACAAACAAAAGAATAAACTTAATCCATCGATATATCAAAAGCGATCTACATATGATTGTAATGTGTGTCGAAAGCATTTGACAACACGGTCCTCTCTTAAGTGCCACTTGGAAAGAATTCACAAAATTTATGATGCTAATACTACCAAAATAAAAAATATTTCGAAAGAAAAAGGATCCGTTAATGAACAAACTTTTAAATCAAAATCCTCAAAAACAGAATCATCTCCACATTTACACAAAGAAGATAATGATAATGATGGTAATAATATCCATTTATTTGTATGTCGTATTTGTAACGATACTTTTGCAATACGTTCTAAGTTACAAGAACATTATGAAAAGATTCACAATATTTTTGACAATGACAGGCCTATCGATTTATCTTACGAAAGTTTAGGTATTCAAAATAATAATAATGTATCAGTTAAAGATATAATTTCTTCAGATAATCAATCGGATAACCAGAACATTATAAATTTAAATATAAATCAAACAAAATCTGTTAATGTATATATTTGTCATATTTGTGATAAAAAGTTTTCTGGTCGAACTACAGTCAGAAGGCATTTAAAAAATGTTCATAAATACAAAAATTTCGATGACACCATTTGGTTGTCCAAGGTGTATCGTAAAAATATTGAAGTAAAAAGCTACGAATGTGATAAGTGTCATAAAATTTTCACCAGACTTTCAGATTTAACACGCCATAAATTATTACATTCTGATGATCCAAGAGCAAAACCTTATGCCTGTACTATGTGTTCAAAAACATTTTCGAGATCAAATCATTTAAAAAATCATCTAAATGGTCCTCATGCTGATATAAGACCATTTAAATGTTTAATATGTGAAAAATCCTTTACACGTAATGAACATCTCAAACGGCATGCTTTAATCTGTCCAATTGAAAGAAAAAGGTTTAGGAAAGAAAAAAATTTTTCTTGTGAAATATGTATGAGAAAATTTTCAAGTGAGAAATGTGTTCAAGATCATATAGCAGTCCAACATAATGAAACTAAAGAATTTTCATGTAAGCATTGTGCAGAAAAAATTATAGGCGCCACTGAGTTTAAAAAACATTGCAAAGATCGACACAATACAGATTCTAAGCAGTTTCTTTGTTCAGAATGTGGTGGCAGTTTTACAAAATTGCAGGACTTGAAAATTCATATCAGAAGACATACAGGTGAAAAACCATATAAATGTCGATATTGTGAAAAGGCTTTTCCAAGAGCAGCAGACCAATATGCTCATGAAAGGTTGACCCTTCATTTTTAAAAGTAATTTTATCGTTACTTTTTTGAATTTTTTAGATCACATACTGGTGAAAAAAATTTTCATTGTACAAGTTGTCCGAAAGCATTTTCAACAGCATATAAATTACGAGTGCATATGCGAATTCATACAGGCGAAGTAATGCATCATCGATATATTAAATTTTAAAACTTAATAAATTTTTAATTAGATTAAATATTTTTTATAGCGACCTTATAAATGTTCATATTGTCTTAAAGCATTTGGGAAGAACAATGACTTAAAAGCACATCATAGGCGTCACACTGGTGAACGGTTTTACTGTAATCTTTGTGATGTAGGTTTTGTTCAAATGTATATTTTAAAACAGCATAAAAGACAAGTTCACGGTATTAACGAACCGCGTCGCAAAATTACTTTGCTGGATAAAGCAAAAATATTGTCGGAAAAAAGTCCTTCGGTTTTAAATACAATAGAAAATAAAACATCAAACAACACTGCTTCCGTACAAGCAGAAAATTCAAAACAAAATACTAATATGAAAAATGAAAGTATAGGTTGCGAGGTAAGATGATTTACAGCAAAAATGTTTATTGAAATTCAATTTAAAACTTTAATTTTTAGCCGGATTTTCAAGATAAGTTAACAGAATTAAATTTATTTGTTTAAAAATTAGCATTACGTACCATATTTTTTTTATATTTAGGTACATTTGTAATTGTTTAAAGTGTATGTACAAAAACGAAAAACTATTTATTTGCAATAAATAAAAATATTTAAACAATAAATATTATTAAATATTTATTATAAAAGCAAGAATCGTTTTAATACTACATTTTATATTCTCTTATATTTTGTTTAAAAAAAAAAGTAGGAAATCATGATAAAGGTATGAATTGGCGGTCACAATGCTCATCGAAGTTAAAAATTTTTTGATAATGTTTCGGTTACTTTTAGCTTACTTGTGTATTTTTTCTACTTATACCTCAGGTTCACACTGTTCACAGTTCACAGGGTTATATAGCAATCTTTAGACCCTCCTACAGTTATGCACCATGCAGTTTTCCGAAAAACAATAGTTTACTACCTATACCTACAAAGATTTCATGGCAAATAAAACTAAAATCTATTACTTAATCCAGTTTATTCTAGTACTTGTTAATGGCTTCCACCTTCAAATTTTGACAGCTTTAGGAGATAATTTTTCTGAAAAAATGTTTTGTGTCGTGGAAGAAATAATTAATAAAAGTAAAAATTTTATAAAAATAATTAAGTATTAATGGGGGTTTCCACTGCCAAAATATTTAAAAGTAATTTATTAATTTAAAACACATAAAATTTTTCAAAGAAAGAAAAAAAAAATGGCAAGTAATTTATTTAGACCATCAATGCCAGAAGATTTTTTTTCGACAAACATTGAAAATGTTTGCCGTATTTGTTTACAAACTGGCGTTACATTAATATCAATTTTCAGAGATGAAATTGATGAAATGGTTTCAGACTTTTTACCAAAAAAAGTAGGTTTAAAATTTTTATTTGTTATAAGGTTGTTTAAAGAAAGTTAAAATTTATTGTTATTGTTAAGGTTGATCTACAAGATAATTTCCCCCATCAAATTTGTATTAAGTGTGCAGAAGATGTTAAAATAGCGTACGCTTTTAAAAAACAGGCGGAATATTCTCATGAAGTTATTAAAAAAATGTTAGATGGCAAAAGATTACCCCGTTCATCTAATAAAAAATCATATGAAGAAATCAATGAAGATAATATTTTTCGAACAAAAAGTTTGCCTACGGATACACTTAATGGTGGGACAAGTTTTATATGTCACATTTGTGAAAGACGTCTAACACGAAGAGTCATTTTACAAAAACATTTGGAAAGAGTGCATAAATTTTATAATTTTGAAGAACGTTATAGTCATCTGTTCGACAATAATACTCCAAATAAAAGTAGCACTAATTATAATAAAGGATTTACCGAAGAAAGTTATGTAGAAGAAATGTAAGTACTTTTCCCTTATGTGAAAGAAAAAAATCTAAATACTTGCAAAATAAAAAATGTACAATATGAAATAATTAACCATAATATTTACATTTATAAAAAAAACTATTTATTGGAAAATAAAAAAATGCTAATAAGAATTTTTTAAATAACAATATAATATGTTCCTATTATGAAATTATTTTATTGAAATAAATATTTGTAAATCTTATTTAAGGACTTTTCCAATTCTTCCTCAAGTTATAATGGTGGATGATGACAATGACATGCAAGGTGATGATAATGATGATGATTATTCGATGGAAGAAAAAGATGATCCATTCAAAACTCACGCTGAAGATATAGCTAACAGTAATTCTGATAAATTAAAAAGTAGTACACCCTATCAGCAGCAACATCCATTTGATTGTCATATATGTCATAAGCGTTTAACAAGACGATATTATCTCAAATGCCATTTGGAAAGAGTGCATCAATTCTACGATATTGATGCTATTAAACCAAAATTGATACCAATGAAAAATTCAAAATTAAATGAGTCACTTGAGAAATTCAAATCTTCAATAGCTGCATCATCATCACACATAAAACCAAAACATGATGATAGAAATGATGACAGCAATATAGGTCATTTTGAATGCCGTATTTGCAGAAAAGTTTTAACACGACGTTATGGTTTAAAAAAACATTATGAAATAGTTCACAATATTATTGACAATGATAATAAACCTATTGATTTAACTTATGATGGGTCAAGTGATGAACATGAAGCTTTTGTACCACTACCAGTACTACCACGCTTAGAAACACCCAAGATTAAGTTAGAAAAAAATAAGTCAGAGAGCATTCCAAATATGAATAAAAATCAACCGAAAAATGTCAATGTGTATATTTGCCATATATGCGAAAAAGAGTTTTCTGGTCGGGCAACAATGAGAAGACATTTGAAAAATGTACACAAATTTAAAGATTTTGAAAATAATATTTGGTTATCCAAAGTCTATCAAAAAAATCCTGAAATACAATTACCATTATATACGACACCTGCAACTGTTCATGATGACAACGAATTTGATCAGTAAGTAAAAGGAACATTTAATTAGTTTTAATAAAACTAAATTAGGTACTGTCGCTAAGTAGCAATTAGCACAATTGTATTTCTTTTGTTGTTTGATTAACTGTAATCCTTTCCAAATTATTCAAAGTACGATTCGGTTTTCAGAATAAGAATTCTTCTTTCGTCCAATGTAAATGCATTAGGTTTTTAAGATTTTTGTTTATTCGGTACTCACTGATTCGCTTTTCGCCAAATTGCAATTCGCTTCTCAATACATAATTTTTAATTTATCATATATCGCATTATATACATATTATAAATTTATAGATAATCATTAATACTTACATATTTAAATAAATTTTAGTTTATTTTTGAGGTAGTAAAAAAATATAAAACAAAATTTTGTGATCTGATTAATTGGAAATATAACGTTTTTTTTTTAATGTAAATAAAATGTAAAAATAATGTTATAGATTTTTATTAGAAAACATTAATAATTATTTAGAACTTTTTTTTAAAATTTGAAAAAAAAAAAACAAATTAATAATTTTTTTTTTTTTTCATTTAAAAAGAAACCACAATTTTTTTCTGATTTTTTTTTTTAATTTGTATTTAGGAGTTATAAACATGATGATGATATTGACATGCATGCATACTTGCTTTGTCCAGAAGTAGTATTAACAACCGGCGACGATAACCATCCTGGAATTGGAAATGTCAAACATGGTGCAGGTGGTGGTGGTGGAAGTTCTTTAAATGCTGGCTCTACTAGTGGCGGAGGGAATCATTTCAATCCTAATAGATTCAGAAACGACTTAAAAGTTAAACATGCAAAGGACAAAAAAATAAAGAATAAAGTCGAACCACTTAAATTAAAATTAGGTGTGCTTTCAGTTAAAAATATTAGTCCACCAAAACAGAAAAAACCACCAAAAATTCGTAAAAATATTTTTTCGTGCAAACACTGTCAGAAACCATTTGATCGTGTAGATCATTTGAGACGTCATGAATTAACACACACTAAACCATTTAATTGCCAATTTTGTGGTAAAGGTTTCTATCGTAAAGATCTTCTAGGCAGACATGAAAATGCAGCACATTCGAAATTAATACAACAACAGCAAGTACAGTTGCAACCAAATGATCAAAATTCAGGATTTTATTCTGTGGGCAATTCTAATAATGATCACAAATCAAATCCACCAAATTTTGATAATGAAAATTCGTTTGAAGATAATGAAAATTCAATGGAAAATAATGAAAATGAACATTATAATGATGAAGATGATGTTGATGATAATGATGGTAATGATGATGATGATGACGATGATGATGGTGGTGATGATAATCATCATGAAAATTTTGAAGATGAACAAAATTTAAATGAAGGTAGTAATTCCGCAGATATTCATAAAGAGGATTCTAATGAAGATAGTGTTGAAAAAGATGAAAATAATTCAAATGCAGACACGGAAGAAAATAATATTAAAGACGCTCAAGAAGAAAATTCTAATTCAAATAGTACGAATTATCATCAAAATTCAAATTCAAATATGGCAGAACAATTTATATTTTAAATCGAAATCCGGCTGTATTACATAAAATTGTAATGGAACTCTACTAAATACAATTAAATATTTGTGCGTCTAATTAATGTCATTTTATAATTTTTTTTTTACAATTTTTCTGTTTTGATTTTTTTTTTTTTTGTATGTTTTAAACGATTTTAATGACATAATAAGTTAAATGTAAAACTTATAATTATTTAAAAAAAAAAAAAGAAAAAAAAAATCATGTCTATTATCATGTCTATAAAAACAAAAAAATTATCTAAAAACTTACCGTGAGAGTTTCAAGTATCACTTAACAAATCAATGCATATGTATGAATGTGTGTATACAATATTAAGGCATGAAAACTCGTATAGAGTGTATTGTACATTTTGTTGCACTTGCATTGTATAATTAATTATATGGCAGTGAAAATGTAACTAATAATTTGATAATTCAATATACATTAAAACTGTAATTAAATTAAAAAAATTAGAAAATGAAGAACAAAATTTATTGAATTTACAAAATTTTAATTATTATTTTATTTATAATATCGCAGATTAAATTTATTGAAATCAAATTCAATTAAAAATTGAATGAAGAAAATATTAAAGTATAAACGCATTCTCATATACTGATATAATTTTTTCAACTAAAATCTAATATTCTATTAAAAATTTGAATAGATGCTTGAAACTTTTTCATTTTTTTAGGCCCAACATTTTTTATAAAATTAATAAATGGTTGTTTTAAATATTTTTACTTGTAAGTGCATGTTTTTAATTTTTCTAAATTTTTTTTTTTTTTTTTTGTAAATGAATCTATTAAATTTATAATTAATTATGCATACATATTTCCCAATTAAAACATTCAGTCAAACTGTTTTTTGATGTATGTATTACAATTAGATTAATATTTTACTATTTTAATATAAAATGGATATATACATATGTCAAAAAAGCAAAAAAATAATAATAATAAAAATATGTTTTGGACTATTTTAAGCTTTAGATTAGAATTACATATGTTAAAATAAAATACATACATATATGATTTATTTTCCTAAATTAATCAAAAATTACGAAAATTTGAACAAAAAATCAGATTGCAAAATTTGTTTTAAAAAAAAAACAAAAAAAATTTCATTTTTGTTTTTAATTTAATTTTTTTTAATATAAATTTGAATTGTAGAAAATACAAAACATAAAAAAAACATTCTTTTAGATAAAAATTTCAATAAATGGAATTGAGTAATAAAATTTGATATGAGCATTTTAAATTTTTATAATTATGTTAAGTTTTGGTACATAAGTACATTATGTACTTAACTTTTTCTTTTTGATTTTTGTAATTTATTATGATTATTTATTAATGTTTTCAAAAATTTAGTTGTCTTATACGTAAAATGGTAAAATTGAGATCAAATTCAGTTTAGTCATTAATATCTTGCTAATTATTGTACATGCATACATATATATAATGGTAAATTGTTGATGTACATATGTATGTATGTATGTATATTCTTGTTATTATTGAATTTGTCAAAATTTAATTTATGGTCAATCATAAATACTTGCTACAGTAATTTTCAGTCTCTCTTAAGAAGTGATTTTTTAGTATATGTATGTAGTTTAAGAAAAAATTGTTTTAAACAAAACTACTTTCAAATTTAACACGAGATAGAGAGGGTCAAAAAATGGAATCGGATAATGAAAATAACGTTTTTAACTAATATCCACTACGATTCCGAAAATGTTCAATCTGGAGTAATGTGCTGGAATGTGTTCTTCAGAGGTGTTTTTTTTGCTTGATTGGCCAATTTATTGGCTTACCCAGTTTAGAGTTATATGTATGTCAATTAAACCTAAAAAAAAACCTGATACAAAAATAAAATACAACTGAATAAAAATAGAAAACTACAAGAAATTAGTGGCGAAGCTGCGAATTCTAATTACAACTGAAACAAAATGGAGCAAATACTTATGAAACAACCACTGAAATAATATGTGTAGAACAAATAAGACGAACTGAGGAATGCTATGGAAATAATTGCAAAATAGCTATCCGAAAGAAAAATACCGCAATAAATAAAATATTAAACAGAAATACAAGAAATAGTAGACAAGAGTATACAAAAATCTAAGGCAAATTGCAAGAAAAGATAATTACAAACTATTCTACATGAAGATAAAAGTGAAACTAAAAATAGATTCCAACCCAGACTAGGTAGTTGTTAGAACAAAAATAAAGCAATACAGCAGTATAACATAAGAGAAAAGTATACTATAAAAACGGAGAGAATATTTTGACGAATTATTAAATATTGAACAATCATTGGAAACTTTAATACCTATACATAGAAACATCACGATTTCAGAATAAACAGACGAAGAAATTCCTCCAACCATACACTAGGTACAAGATGAAATTCCACTAAAAATTAAGAAGCCCCAGGAGAATATGGCATATGGCAACAGAGATCATGAAAACTGTAGGTGAGATATTTATCTACAAGTTATATAGTTTAAGATGTACAATGAGAGATATAGAAATTCTACGAAGCAAATTCAGGGAAAATCATCTTTATTCCCATATCACCAAAAGAACAATAAACTTGACTGAGTCAACTACAGTGGTATTACATTATTAAACAGGGAGTACAAGACTCTCTCTAATATTATAAATAGCAGATTGGCTATACGTAAAAACATTCTAGGAGAATATCAAAGTGGTATATCAATTAATTCTTCAAAGCAAAAAAGTGTTACCTAGTTAAAAATGTAATGACTTCTGTCAAGCTTTCAGCTTAATAAAAAGTGAGAAGTAATCTTTCATAGCATGGGAATCCCACGATAATTGACAAATTTAATTATGCTAACACTCTGAAAAACCAAATGCAAGATGATAGTGCAAAAAAAATAACGGACGAATTTGAAATAAAAACAAGAATCAGGCAAGCTATACCACCAAAAATTTATGACTATACACTATATAAGACAGAGAAGGACACTTATTTCATAATATAAGATTATCCATAATAAGTTGAAGATATATTGCAATTATAGCCACATCCTTAGACGAATTAAAAGAAATATTTCTAACTTTAGAAAATGAGCAGACCAAATTATATGAAGTTAGCACGCACGGAAACAAGTCGCTTCGATTATAACCAAATTATAGCCAATAATAACAATAAATTATAACAATAAATGATTACAATTTTGAAGAAGTAAATAGGTTTATACTGTGAAGATCCTTTCTAAGAAACAAAAACAAAAATGAGTAAGAATGCCACGATTATCCAATGTTAAATCATGACAATTAAAAGAGAAGAAGAAATCATACCTTCTAAACAGAGGTATAAACGCAGAAAACATAATTTTGTGTTTCGATAGCCAGAGAGACTATATAATAATAATAATAATGAAAAACAGCAACGACTGTCTGCTTTAGAGAAGCACTAAACTCCTTGGGAGTATTGAATGAAGTCTTACTCTACTGGGTACCGATTCATTCCTTAGTAGAGGGAAACGTTAAAGCGAACAAACTTGCAAAAGAAGGTGTGTGAAACAATGATCCTGAGGAATTAGTGGTAGGACTAACAATGAAAGTATATACGATAAAATAAATACGATAAAGAAGGAAAAAACCACCCAACAGAATGCCTCATTTTGTCGCGAAGAGAGCTGCTGAATAGAACTTAAGACTATATGTACTTACTGAAAACAATCTATGCAGAAGATGTGGGGAAGGGGTAGAAACGATGCTTCATGTACTTGCATATACCCCAACGGAAAGAACGAAGAAAGTAAATATCTTAGAAGGTTACTACTGGGTGGGCTTCTCGATAGTAAAACGGAAAAAACTAGTAGCAATGATTAGGTTCATTAAAAGTATTTGTTGGTTCAGCGATGGAGTCTCTTGAGAGTCAGCGGTGTAAAACGGGTCTAAGTTCGTAGGATATAAGCCAACCGGAATTGCGGTTCTTATTTCCACCATATCAACCAACCAACCAAACAGATTTATATACCCATGTAGCTGCATTAAAAAATAATTCAAATGACATGCATTTGACAGGAAAGAGTACAAAAATATTTCGTATAAACATTTCGTAAAAATATGACCGTATTTTTAGTTTTGTAAAATCAAATTTACCGTATTTATTTTTTTGTTGACTGTATGTCAGTTATGTATGTATCTATATGTGTACATATTTTTATACAATCTGAACAATTTCTTTAAAATATTTTTGTTTTACAATTTTTTTCTTTTATTTGTATGTTCATATATAAAAGGGTGTATGTAAATTTGTACTTATTTGTGTTTACGAATATGATACGTATATGCAATATAGCTACATTCGTAAATAATAATAAAATATGTATCAGAATATCAATGTAGGTACTATTGTATGGATTGAACTAAGTATGTCGTTAAACATTCAACAATAGAGTCAATGTTAGAACAACAGATTCTAGAAATTTTTTAGTTATGCATTACAAATCGTGAACTGTTAACGGAATACCGTTTTGTTTATTTTTTGGTTCAAAATCATATTTCTATTTCAATTTTGGTATTTTTATTTTTTGAAGAAATAAAACAGGCAACAACCCATTTTTGATAGATTGTTTCTTTGTTCTTTTTGTTTGTAAGTAAATATATATGTATATAGTATATATATAAATACATATTTACACATGATTGATAAATAAAAACACACCAAATTAACAAAATCATAAAATATCTTTGCTGAACATTTAAAAATATACCTACTTTTCAATATACTTTTATTTGAAAACATATTGAAATATATCTCATCTACATATGGATGTACATATTCAATGAATACGGTTGCACTTTTTATTTTTAATAATATTATAATTACTCTTCTTTGTCTAAGTACGCAACTTAAGTTGAAAAAATTGCAAAATTGCTAATATATGTGTATGTCCTTCGATTATACACATACATACATTTAAAAAAAAAAAAACAAACAAAAAAATTAGAAAAAAAAAGTTATCTATATCTATATATTGTACATAAATTGACTGACATACAAAAAAAAAAAACAAAATACCAGTATAAAATTAAAATTAAATACGATCAACTCAAAAACTGTCTAATTTTTTTATTCTACGTGAATAATCTATGTAGATAATTCTGATAACGTCACTATTGTGTAATTACACAGGGGATCCACTAGTTTACAAATCAAATTATTCTTAACATACAGATACATAATGTGCAAGCATGAATATTGCATGTACATACATATACATAATTATTTAATATATTTTATTTAAATTTGAAAATGATGAATAATTTTTTTATATTTAGATTTACAAAAGATGACGATGTAAACGATTACTTCCATTTTTTATGTCCAGAGATTATAATGGAAACTAATGAACCGGCATCAACATCGACAGAAATTGTAAACAAAAAAAAATTTAAAGAATCATCGAGAAGAGTTGCTGGTACATATAAATGTGAAACTTGTGGACGAAAATTCAATCGTCGAGATCATTTACGAAGACATGAGTTAATTCATAATGGTTTAAGACCATATATTTGTAATATATGTTCGAATACATTTCGAAGAGTAGATTCTTTACAAAAGCATGTTAGGGCTATACATTCGTATAAGGATTAAATCGTATTACAACAGAATTAGTCTATGTATTTTACTACTGTATTTAATATTGATGAGATGTTTGAATGATTGCGTAGTAAGAACTTAATTTTAAATTTTTTTTTCAAGAAATAAACATAAACCATAATGTACAGCAATACAAATATTTGGCTCTTTTGTATTTATGCATTAGTAAAAATTGACCAGTGGCCGAGGAAACATTTTGGTGATTTTTTTAAAGTAACATGTAAATTTCTTATGTTTGTAGATCGAAAGGAGTGTGAAGAAAAGAATAGCAAAAGGTAATAGACAGTGAAAATACTAATGTATAGAGGCCCAATTCTCAATGATTAATTCTCAAATATTATTTTTTTCCCAAATAATATCCATTTATAGAAAGAAACTTGAAACTTCAATATAAACTTTTGAACAGTTAATATTGTCATTACCCAGAACAGAGCTTCAACAGCAAATTAATAGTAGGATTTTGCCAAACCGCGACTTATAATTGCTCTTTTTTATTTTTCATTGAGCATTGTTGTCTACGTTTACCACGTTTTTTTCAAAGTTGGCAAATAATATTTCTGTGATGAAGCCGCTGTTGGATAAAAAAAGAAAAAATCTTTTTTTCCAGAGTTGGCTTGTTTCCAGATATACATACATATGTATTTAATATATATTTATTATAATTATATAAAGTTATTAATATAAAACCACAATAAAACTTTTATAATCTTTTTATTGTTATTTAATAATACTACTAGCTATTGCTAGCCCAGGCCGTTGACGACTTTTCCATAAAGTATGGATTTACTCAACTATTTTGTTTTAAATTTTAATGTGTGCATATATTTTTTTCTTAAAACAATAGATTTGTGATTAAAACAAATCAACTCAATAATAGAGTTAATAATGGTTCGGGGCCCGTTTTATGTCTTCTCAACGATTTCACTTCCGAAAACGAAATCACGAGAATCCGTCGTTGAGCCAGCTTACACCTTTCATAAAACGGAATACTTCATTCAGTTTTTACCTTACTTCTGAGATATTTTCCCAATAATACTCTTTAAAAATCCTTCCCCTCCTAATCCTTTGCGTTGGACAAACAATATTATCCTTTTAATTTTACTAAATATGTCATACAGGACGTGCATTTTGTCTACTACCTACAGACTTATTCAGTGTTTCGTACTCGACTGAGACAAGAAATCTAAATTGTCTTATTTAATTGCTTTTTTAATATTGCATATATGTATGAACATAGATCTCTTCCTGGATCATTAAAGTAACGACTATATGATAAACTTTTTTTATGGTATTCATTTTCTTAATTAATATCTCTACCAAAAAAGAGAAACTTAAATTACTCATGATCTGTAAAAAGATTTGGCTAAAAAGTTGGATTGTAAAGCAATGTATGTAAATTCAACTTTTTATCCGTATAGATCTTTGATAAAGAAACTAAACTTTTGTTTTTTTGTCAGTCGTCAAAGTTCATTATACATTTCATTCAAACAAGTTTTGCATCGCATAAGAACAATTTTTTTTTAATTGAACACTTGTTAAAGAGAATGTGAACATTTTCAAATTCTTGATGTCACATTGTAAGAAACTTTAAATTTAAAGGTCATTATCATCTTTACATATCCTATCAAAATTTATAACATATAGCATAACTAAAATAATTTTTTTAATTTTCCATTTTAATATTTTCATTTTTTTTTTTTGTTTAACATATTTCTTATAGCTGGAATATAAATAAATATTAAATAAATATAAATAAATGTTAAACAATATTAATTAAGATAACAAGATATTGATATATTATTTTTTTTTAGCAGTTTAAAGAAAGTGAAAAGACCAGCAAACCTAACCTATTTCTTTTTTATAAGCCCAATTTCTTCTAGTTACAAAAATGTCATTTTTGACATATTGCTGTTGTAAAACGTCACTTTTCATATGTTTCTACATAAATGAAAATAATTAATCTAGTATATTTGCAAAGCATTTTCTTGTTCTTGTTAAATTTTCCAAGATGGATATAAAAGTTGATATAAATATTTGTAGAATATGTTTAAAATCAAATGCTAATTGTTCAATTTTTCATGAATCGAATCAAGGTTTAATAGAAAAATTTCAATTTGTAACTCAACTGAAGGTATGTACATTTCTGTATTATTTATTCTATTACTTTAGATTCGCTTACCCAAATAAATTTTGTACGTATAGTACTGTATACAAACTAAAAAAGTGGAATGGATTTTTCAGAAATTTTAGACATAAATCAAAAGTAATAAATTTTTTGTAATGTAAAAAAAAAAAAAAATTAACGGTACTTAACGTTGGCTATTTCGAATAAAACTTATTATAATATTATTATTTAATGTTTTAAATAGAAATTTATTTGGGTCTACTAAATTAATTTAAAGCTGTACATATGTATATGCTTTAGGACAAATAATAAATGTTTTACAATAATTAAAATTTATTAATTGATTTCAGTATTCGTTTTATTGTGAGTTGATAATTGTTTGTATAAATAAACATGTTATATAAAAATACATACTTATGTAACAAAATTTCTTATCGTTATCATATTTTTTATATTTAATTTTAGATCACCAAAAATGATATGATGCCTTCATTATTTTGTGCTAACTGTATTTCAAAACTTAAAATTTCATACGATTTTCGTCGGCTATGTTTAAATTCTGATATTCAAATGAAAGCATTTCTTTCCAAAATCAATAATGAATTTAAGCAATTTACAAATAATGCAGCTAGATCATTGAAAGATGACGATTATAATGAGATGGAGTTAGCGCTATTAATGGAAGAAGGTTATAAGAAAGAAAACGGTATTCCAAAATTAATTACGAAAGAAGAATATATATCTCACAAATTACCTTCGAATGGTTCAACAATATCATTAGAAGAAAACTCACCAGCTCATAATGAAGGGGAAATTTTGGCTGAAAACTCTGACCAGATTTCAACACCTTTACATTTAACATCAGCGGTTCAAGCAGCAAGTATTGATGACTTTACTAAATATATCCAAGAAGATGAAACTGATGAAGAAGATGCTAATGAATTGCAATCGAATGGAGGAGATAATTTACGTGACGATTATTTAATAGATTCAAATGAAGAAATTCAAATGGAATTAACGGATGACGTTAATAGAAATGAGGATATAGTAGATGAAGTTGAAAATAGTATTGAACAAGATGGTTTAACTGAAGAAATTCATATGATTGATGATAATAGTCAGAATAATAATTCAGTTGATAACGAAGAAACAGATGATATATTAGGAAGCAATTCTGAAATATTATTTATACAATCTGATTCACATTTACAACAAGCATATAGAATAAATGATATTATGGAAATACCAATCGATAACCAAAAAGATTTTTTAAAGAATGAACATAACAATGAAATAATGGTAGTTACACAATCTACAAATGCATTGGAAAATGAAATTTTAAGTAATAGTAATAACTCAAATCATTCTGACGATATTTTGAGTTCTTCAAAAACAATAAACAAAGAGTTGAAAATTGGTATTAGTGAATTACAAAGAAATATTAATCGGACGCATATATGTATTAAGTGTGACAAGGATTTTAGTACTAAAACGAATCTAATGAGACACATGGTAATTTTCTATGATTAAAAAAAAATATAAGTATATATTTTTTAGTTTTTTAATTCGTTTTTAGCAAACTCATGATGGAGTTAAACCATTCCAGTGTAATATCTGTGGTATAATTTTTCTCTTAATTGATATATAAAGTACATATTTTAATAATATTTCAATTCATTTAAGGTAATGGCTTTACTCAAAACGGTTCTTTAAAAGCTCATATGTTAATACATTCTGGTGAGAGGTATGTGATATTTTTTATATTTTAGTATTTAAAAAAAAAATTTAAATATTTGTGATTTATGACAATAAGATTGAAAAATTTTTGATTCATCATCTCTAATTGTAGGCCATACCAATGTAATGTCTGTGGACGAGGTTTTACGCAAGCAAAATCTTTAACATTTCATATGCGTCGTCATACAGGTGAAAAACCTTTTTCATGTTCTATTTGTGGATTGAATTTTCGTCAGAAAGACGGATTGAAAGTAAGTAGATAAATATTATTACATATTTCTAATTAATTAAAAATTTTGTTAACAAATTGTTTCTTTTTTTTATAACTTACAAAATAATTTTTTTATGCTTTCAAATAGCGTCATGAACAAATAAAACATGCGAGTGCTCCACCAGAATCTCATACATGTTCAATTTGTAATCGTATTTTGCATTCAAGATATTCATTGCAACTTCATATGAGAAAACATAATGAGTCACATAGTGATTCAAAAACATTAGAATGTTCTGAATGTGATAAAAAATTTCAAACTAGATTTGCATTAGCAGAACATCAACGCGCACACACCGGTGAGAAACCATTTAAATGTGGGAATTGTGATAAAGAATTTTCCCGAAAAACATCATTAATAATTCATCTGAAGACACATCAGGAAGAAAAACATTTTAAATGTGAGCTTTGTTCAAAAGAGTATTCCAGCTTAAAAGAATATGAATTACATTCAAATAATCATGAAAATCATACAACAAGTAAAATATTTCAATGCGGAAAATGTTTTAAAAGTTTTTCAATTAAGTAAGTTCATGTTTTATTTTTATGAATATATTATTTGAAATTAATTAAAAAAAATATTTAATATATTTTAGAAGAAATCTTTTACAACATTTACGAAATCATAATATTGGTTTAATTGATTTACATAAGTGTAACGATTGTTCAATAGGCTTTAATTCAAAACGAGATTTAAAATTACATCGTTATAATGAACACAAAGAGATTGTGACAGATTTAAATGAATGTGAATATTGTAATATACCATTTGTGAATGCATATGATTTAAATCAGCATATAAATAGTGTACATGACACGATAGATGAAAAATGTGAAATATGTTTAGAACATTTTGTATCAAAGAAGTTATATGACGATCACATGCTGGAGCATGAAATTTTAACAATTACTTAAAAATAATTTATAAATATTAATATTTTATGTACATATTTTAATCATAAATAATTAGATAGACACATTTTTAGTTTTAATAAAAATAAAAAATTAATTTTAGAAATAACATTTTATTGCATAAAATTGTATGTTGCTTATAGTCCATGGTATTCTCGTCAGCCTTTTACTGATATATTATGTTATTAACATTAGTATCATATTATCAATATTTTTAATTGTAGTATTCTTCAATTTACCAAATTGCAGTTGGTAATTATCTTTCACAGAAGGGATTACAGAACAAGATAAGAAGAAAGATATGTAAAACAAATCTATTTTTACAGAATAACATCAAAACTTATTTCCGGGTTTAAAAATATGTCTAGAAAACGAGAAATGGTTACCGGTATGCCGGAGACACTAAGACCATTGGAATCCATTGCCATACCACGAGAATTTTCTTCGCATAAATTTATTAATTATACTAATTTGATCTGTTGTATAAAGCCATTCATCAAATTTAAAATCACACAATGAATCCAAGTGTATAGACAATAGAAAGTGTATAGAACAGTTTCATCCTCTTTACCGTTTTTACAGATGCTGCAAAAGTCGTTTGAAGATAATTGAAACTTTATGGCATGTTTTCTAACCCACAAGTCAATGGCTTGTTATAATCTATACCATCGTGGTAATTTCACATTCAACGCCAGTAACTTCTGATCAGTATAAACCAGATTTTTTTGCCAATTTGAAATTTTGACTTCTTCACAAGCAAACAATGGCCCTAAAGCTTTGATTGCATATTTGTGAAGCAATATAGATTTAGAGGTGTACGGTGTATCCTACTTCTTTCCGGAACCTATATTTATACTTGCATTCTCTCGAACCAATAGATAAGAAAAGTAAGAATATAAAATGAAGTTAAAGTTTGAAATTAACAAGTGTAAGTGAAATTATTGAAAATTTGCACAAATATACTTAGAATCGTGTTCGTCTAACGAATACCGCTCACTACTGCTTACAGATCCATGCAAAGCCTCAGAAGATTCCCAATCAAAAGTATCTAAAATGTTGCACAATATATTATGATAATTACCCGTTTAATTCTTTGCAAAGGATCAACTTTAAATGAAACTAAATAAAAAAAAAATAAATCAGAATCAGAAAATAATTTAATTTAAAGCATATTTAAAAATTAAATCTATTTTGTCACTCTCTCTGATAATTCTGTTATACAAAACTCATCAATCATTTTTCAATTGAATTCAATTAATTTTCTACTGTATCAATCATTTTATTGACCAATTATTAGATCATGACATCCAACAATCGAAATTTATAAATAGAAAATGTAGGTTACGCTAAGAAAATAATTTAGAAAATGTACACAAAGGAAATTAGCAAAAAAAAAAAAATAAATAAATAGAAAAATAGTTTTGAATAAAAAAAAATATATTGGACTTTATTTTGGCAAATAATTTTGTTCATCATCTCACATTTTTCTTACACAAGTTTTTCAAAATATTTATGTACATACATTTATATAAGCCAAACATACCATCATTTTGAAATATGTATGTATGTTACATACATAATGTTATTTCAAAATGATGTAATTTTATCCTTTCATCAAAAACAGTAAATATATTTATTCTGATTTAGTATAAATATATTACCTGTCTTCTTCGGTTATACATTTATAATTCTAATTCTTTGTGATTTTAGATATTTCTAAAACATGAATTTTATTAAGCGTTACTCTTTTATTAATGTTAATTAATTAGTTAAGTATTTTTGAGATACCATCTGAGTGAGCAAACAGATCACTGCTCATCCACATAAACTAAGCTTTACTAGACATAATTAATCATATAAAGGGAATTGCTTAATATCTTTCTGTGAATCAAGATCATTATATAAATTCGACAATTATTATCCAAAATAAGAAATCCCAAACAATTTGCAGTTTATTAAGCAAACAATGTGCAGTCTGTACATATACCCAAAACTAAAGTTTCTTATTCCCAGTCAGATCCAGTATTCTAGTTTCCCCTTTCGCTTTAACTAAAAAGTTTGTGTAAACATTACAGAAACATGCCTCATACCAATCGAAGCCCCGTCAACATTGCCATCTAATTCTTTATCGATATTTATACTATTTTTAATATACACACTTTTAAATATTCTTAATTGTCTTTCGTCGATTTAAATTTAAATTTTTTTATATTCACCTCTCTCGTAACAGACTAAAAAATAACAATTATCGTATTTTTCGATGAAAACTACATTAAAAAAAGTCTAGTCTAGTCTAGTTGTATAATTATCTGTGCTATTATGATAGACTTGACTATACAAGGACGCTTTATTTTTTGTTCGTTTGGTTCATGATATAACATAATGGTTATATCCATTAGCTTTGGTTCAACCAATTTTGTATGTAGATTCGTATTCAACGATATTTACGGCAGAGACGAAGGGTTCATGGAAGGAAGAGAACCATTGGTATGCACTTGTGAAAAAAAATTGGACATGTATAGCGACCAAATAAACAAATTTTTCTTTACAAGAAGATAAATAAATTCATACTTGTGTATATGACATGACTTATTCATATTAATGAATAGTTTTAGTAGATAATTTAGTTACATTTTTATGTTACATTCAATTATAAAACAACAAAATCAGGAACAATAAACTCAAAATTTAAATAACCAAAAATTATTATTTACTTAATATACAAATTATGTGCTGTTTTTGTTTATCTAATTCTAGCTAGATATATTTCAAATCAAATATTTATCTATGTAATTACTATGTATGTAATTAGGTTTTATTTTACAACAAAAATTTATGTCATATCATGGCCACTTATAAAAATAAAAATATAATTCAAAAATACATAATATTATAAAGATAATAAGATAATGATATTTTTGTAATAAAAAAAATATTGTGAACATTTTCGGAAAATCGTTTTAAAAATTAGCATTCTAGCAATTATCTTGCCAACAAAAAATTAATTTGTTAGCAAAAATCGCATGATTATTTCAATTATGAACACACATTTAATACCCATTGTAAATGGATGGTATCGACACACTTGTTATTAACAATAATTATTGCATATTTAAACTTGAATATTGATAGAAACCAAAATCTACTCTTCAATCTTCAGTAGTGAAATAATAAATTTTGTTAATTTTCAAAATTAATTATTTTTTATTTAATATTAAAATTTTTATAAGATATTCTTTAATATTTTGCCATTTATAATAATTTGATCATATAATATTATGGTCATAATATATTATTTAGTCACTAGGGGCCCCTGTAAACAACAGTAATTTACATACTGACATAAATTTTTCACGATAAAGTACAAACCACTCATGTTTAATAAAAAGTTTTGAAGTTAGTTTTATTTGGGACACATAAATACACCTGCCTCATATACTGATTCCGATATATTCCCTATAGTCGGTGGCATTTAATGGATAAAATTATTATAAATATAATATATTTGTAATATTATACATATTTTTAACTAAAACTATATGATTACTACAAATGACTAAAATATAGGAAACAATAATTTGAGAGAGTTACATAAAAAAATTAATAGAATAAATTTCCTTTGATTATCTCTATAAAAATAATAAGATGTTGATTGACATAAAATGGATATATTTTATTTAAAAGTTTGAATATTATAAAACAAAATAGAAATTTTTCGACCCGTATGCGAATATTTATGTTGTATATACAACTTATGTATATATTAAGAGTTCATTAAGGAGAAAATGAAAAGGTGGTCTACTGCGCAGGTCCTTAAATGCTTGTTTATTATAATTATAGATTAAAAGTTTGAATATTATAAAACAAAATAGAAATTTTTCAACCCATATGCGCATATTTATGTTGTATATAAAACTTATGTATATATTAAGAGTTCATTAAGGAGAAAATGAAAAGGTGGTCTACTGCGCAGGTCCTTAAATGCTTGTTTATTATAATTATAGAAGAGTGAAGTAGATTTATATAGATAAGTAATTTCATAAAAGTAAAAAAAAATAATTTTGGTGAAAATTGTAGGTATATAAATATGTATGTATTATGTATGTATGTAATTCTGAAACAGATTAATCTCACAATTCTGCAAGAGAATTAATAAAATTTGGTTCTATATTTTTATTAACCAAAACTGTGTTTATTTATAAATTAAGAATATTTTTGGTAAATTGAAAAAATAATATTAAGTTAAAATGCTTGTCAATTATAATTATATATAGCTACTTTAACTCTACTATGTAAAGTTGAAATTACCCGTCACGTCATATGAAGAGGTCAACTGTTTTTTTTTGTTTGTTTTTGTTTTTTATTTTAATAATAACTCACGAATAATGTATTTGCTGAATAATAAAATCATATGAGTGCAAAATTTTCAACTGTGTGCGCATTTTTGTTTTATATATACATCTTATATATTATATCAGAAGTTCATTTAGGGGGTAGGAGAATTGAAATAAAATGAAAAGGTGTCTACTGCGCAGGTCCCTAAATGCTTGTCAATTATAATTATAAATTTCAACTGTTCGATTAGAAAAGAAAAATTCGAATTTAACAAGTTAAACTGAAACGGCTTTTTGTCAATTTTAAATAAAAACTCTAAACACTTTTGGAACTTCTGCAAGGTTTTAAAAAAAAAAAAATTCAAAATACCATCACTTATACATAAAAATGATTTATTGTCCACTGATAAAGAAAAAGCTAATTTACTAGCAGAGCACTTTGCTAATCAAAATTCTCTGACAAATAATTATAGCGACACAATCACCATTAATACAGTTAACGGTTCAGTTGAAAATCTAAAATATCAATCTATAGGTCATTCTGAATTCTGACTTCTGTTGCAGTTAAAAACTAAAAAAGCTCCCGGTCAGGACAAAATACCCAATATTATACTTAAAAACTTGTCAAAGACAAGCTATAAAATATTAAGTAAAATTTTTAACAAGTAAACTATTTTCCAGAAATATGGAAATTAGCTTTAGTAACATACATTCCTAAACAAGGAATGTATATACATATACAAGCTTACTCAATTCGTTAAGAAAAGTTTTCGAAAAAATTTTAAAAATTCGCTCAGAAAATTTCCTTCTAGATAAAAATATTTATTTATTTTAAATATATTTTTATTAATTTGGTAATTTAATCTAGTTATAGTTTAAGCACTTTATATTCTTACATTTTAACATTTTTCATTGTTATTTTCTAATATGTTTAGTTTTTTTAGTTTTAAATTATGAATTCTAGTTACATGCTTAAAAGACTAATCGTCTTATATGTAGCAGAATAAATGAAATAAATAAATAAATAATTAAGAGTATGCGGCCTTTCAAATATAGAGCCACCCCCACCATTAATTTTTACTATTCTTTTTCTTGTTTTAAGTAATTAACATAATTATGTTTTTTCATATAAAAATTTTAAAATCTAAAACAAATAAAAAATTCCAATTAATCAAAAATAGTGTGACTTTTTTTAAATTTAATGCACAAACCACAATACTTACATACTTACTTGCATTACATACAATTTTTTGTTGAGAAAAAAAGTATAAAAATACCATATTTTAATTAAAATTAATTATCCTATAGATATCAACTAAAACTAATAACAGTGTGGCCAAGCTCTACAAATTATCTTCTATACTTATTAAAAGGAAAATTTGTTTGTACGCTATACACGTTCACACCTTTACACAAGGATCCAAAATACCAACACGGTACATTATAAAACCATTTCATTACAGATTTCGATCGTCAAGAATATTTTAGAAACCAATGTGTGTAACAGATCTGAAAATTAATACTTAGATTACTAAAATTTTACTGTTTTCCATAAATTCAGGTTGGTTTGGGTGGTTGATACAACAAAATTCAGACTGGTTTGAGTGATTATCATAAAACGGTTTGAAAGGGTTGAACGAAATACTTAGTGTGGCTTTTTATAGCCCAGTCACCCATACTGATAGTGATAACTCATACTCTTGAGCCATAGTAGTAATTTTTCATATTTACGTATAGTTGATAAACTAAAAAATTGATAAATAAATACTCGTAAAAGTCGTTCCACTTGTGTAATACACTGTAGTACGGTACTTAAATGTACAAAGTAGGAAGATAAAAAAAATATATATAGTTAAGTATAGCTATTTTTTAAAGTTTTGTATTTTCTATTCATTTAAAATTATTAATTATATATCTATTCAGAGTAATACTACAGGCCAGCGCCGTAACTAGCTTTTCCAGTGCCCTGTGTAATATTTTTTTTAGGGCCCCTTTATTTTTTTGGAAAAAAGTAAGTTATAATACAATTATGATGTAAAAATGTCTAAGATAATTTTTTTGAAAAACATTTATTTTGGAAAAAAAATATCACACCATTATATACGAAATTTTAATTATATTTATTTAATTGGATTTTTCTAGCCTTCATTTTAGAAAATTCATTAATTATGTCAACAAATGATATATCTTTAACTATATTGTATGCAATGGATATTATGGCAAGATTGGATAACCTATTTTGAATTTCACATGCGAGCTCGTACATATTTAAACCTTTGCTGTACTTAACGACAAGATCAGCAGCCGTTTTTTTTAAATTCTACAACGCTGTCTTTTTCTGAAGATGAACCATTTATAAATATTTCTAAGTTGTTCATAACGCCAATCTAATTGAGACACCAGCTTGTCAAAAACATTGTACATTTGCATTTTAAACAAACTTTTGGATGTCATGCTACTTCCTTCATCCGGAAGTCTCATTAATTTCTATTTTGTTTTAACACTTCTCCTCCGCTTACTGCAAAATCCAACTTTTAAATCCATAGTTTTAGCTACATTATTTTCTTTTTAAGAAGAGCTGTTTCTCATAATCCCTGTAAAGTACAACTTAGTCCATCAACTAATTTTGTTGCATGGTCTATCGACACATCTTTTCGTTGTAATGCTTCGTTTGTTCGCTCAGTGCATTGTAGAATTGTATTTCATACAGAAAGATTGCAGATAATCAACTAATCAGAGCAAACTTTTTTGTATTTGATACAGTTTCTGGATTTAATGCAGTTGTACCATTTGCAATCGATTCTAATGCTGTTTTTACATCGAATAAATGTAAACTTAATGATTCGTTGCATTGGCTTTTGATGACCGCCTTGTATCCGATAATTTTTATAGTGTTCACTTTAAATATTTAAATATTTCATTAAAATTTCTCATCGTCCTGTCGATGATGAGAAAAAATTAAATAATTTTTGCAAAGTACCAAAAAAAGTGATAATTTTAGGTGTTGTACACGCATCCTTAACACCAGCTAAATTAAGGCCGAACAAGTCAGCCGAACAAGGCACAAAAATTTGCCAATTTATTGACATATTAACACCGTTGTCGTATTCTTGTCCTCTGACATCATGAATATCCAATTTATCAGTGGCTATTTTATTTAAAATTTCATTTGCTAGATAAAAACGTATGTACGTTACGACGTACGATCTTACGATGTATTTTAATTTTTTCGTCGGTAGTTCCAATTATTATTGCGTTTATTTAGTATAGTGATTAATAGAAAAAAAACTTTAGTTCAACTTTAGTTATTTTCCTATTAATCACTAGGTGGTATATGATATTATATTGACACCACTATTTTTTATTTGTCCCTATATAATTATTTATATTTATAGTTTTATGAGGTTACAATCTAAAAGAAAAAAATAAGTAAAAGTTTATTTCAGGGCCCCTCAGATATCAGGGCCCTGTGCTTGTGCACCTGTTGCACCTGCATAGTCACGGCGCTGCTCCAGGCTTTCATAAACTAGCATTAATGGAAACTAAATTATATTTGCAAATGCATATTATTGTTTTATTTTATTTTTTATTTTTTAATCGGATTTTTTTATTTTTAGTGATAATTTAAATTAAACAATTTAATTGTTGTCGGATTTCCTTTCACTAAAAATTTTTTAATATTGAATTGCAAATATCGATATTTTGGAAGCTTTAACTTTAAGTTAGTCACAAGCACTGATGAAGAAAGTATGTTCCTTCCAAAATATCGATATTTGCAATCAAATTAAATTATTTAAAGCATATTATTGATTTGTGCACTGCGCTATAAATCTGCATGATCTAATGAGTGAGAGAGAGTAAACCTCAGTGTTAGCAGATGACAATACTAAATTCAAATATCAACTAGCAATTAATTCAACACGTTTGATCCAGGATTGAAAGTAAATAAGAAAACAAAAAGTACATACACATACATACATAATGTTTATTTTCTTTAATTGATTAAATTATTAACAGTCCCTATCAATATTCTATATCCAACTTAATTGATTTGATGTGGTATGTATTTTAATCCAAATACTAGTTTTTTAATTATAAAAATTATTCAAATATTTTTTTTAACAATTAAATAAATTACATTAATTAAAAATATTATTATTATTATTAACACAAATATAAATAAAACAAAAATGCACTTCAAAATATGCACCCGATATAGATATTTGTATATTCATACAAATATATATAAACAAATGTATAATATAGAATTTTTTAGAATTGAAATAATTTATTTGCTCTTTAATAAATATTGCTTAAAGCTCAAAGTTATTTAATTTTTTTTTATCAGTTTATGTTTTTGTTTTGTTTATGGCTCAATTAGACTCAATGCCATTCATTACCTTTTGATAGTTTGGAAGTCATCAAACCTATATAATTGTCAATAAATATTTCATATTAATACTTTGGGTCCTATTTGTTAGATAACTTTCTAATAACTGATTACCAATGCTTCTGATGATTCTCATTTTTTCCATTGATGATTCCAACACTCTTTACGCGTTAATAGCTCTTTTAGAGATACTGAAATAAAATAAATAAAATAAATAAACTAAACAAGTAATCTGGAATGATTAACCGCACGTCAAACATTTTAGTTATATCAATATAAATAACGGACCTACATAGAAATTGTCATTTAATGCATCATAGATTTATTGCAGGTTTGATGAAATTACTAAATCTGTTTCACAATTTTCTTAAAAGTCATATTGGTTCATCAAAAAACATTCAATTTTTTGTGTAATAAAATTTGTGATTTCCAATTGTCTTTCATAACAGGTTTGAACAGAATTTATAATTGATATCGGTTTATAATTACACCACATTCTTTTGTTGATCCAAATTTATTAACAGGGTCTATAGCAGCATTTTTGATGAATCAGGAAATATTCCTTCTACAAAACATTTGTTTATTTGGCTTCGTTAAAAGCTGTTTTTTATGGTATTAAAAAATTCCTGTAAACCTTTGACTGTTATGTTATTTAATCCAGGCATTTTTATTTAATTTGGTGATAGTTTGATACATTTTAGATTCTGTAACTGATGGGGGTGAAAACATATAGTTTTAATACTGTGCATATTCTGTATATATTAGCTATATATATTCACTAACTAAGTTATCATTATTAGAATCAATAATATTAAATTTTTCTAATTGATTGATCAAGTCAAAATAAAAAAAAAAAATTCTATAAACTTTTTTATTTGTTAATTCTGGATTATATTAAATTTGTGAGTCGCACATCAGTTGATAAATTGTTTGATAAAAATGTGAAACGCTTTGTAATGCCACATATCATCGCACATGGCGCAGCTACCAACAATCATAATAATTTTCCTTATGTCGTTCCAATTTTAGTATGTATTGGAAGAAACAAAGAGCATAATTAGAAACATGTATCTACACTTTTTACTTTGAACTAATATTTAAAAAGTCATTAGTTACATTGTTTCAAATCATTTGAAATATAATTAAGTAAAATATTTAAATATACAAAATATAAATATAATCCCAAGAGGAAAATAATAATTTATCATTGACATTAAATATACAGAATGAATAACCGATAAAAACCTGAAAATCATTTAAGGTGAGATTTTTTGGAGTATTTTAGGCAACAAATTGTTCTAGACAGTGATTTATTTTTAAATTTGATTTGGGTTAAAGACAGTCGGATTGGAGAATTAATGTACCTCAAATATCCTCTACAATGCTCTAAAAATGTGTAAGTTGGAATAATATGTTCTTTAGACTTCTTTAGAACTTTTTAGAATTGATTAAACTAAAGTTTTACTTATTGGGCGGGCATCAAACTTACCATTTTTGAGTAATATCTGCCCAAACTTAAAATTTTGGTATAAAAAGCTGTAATTCGTGTGAAAAACGTTGATTTGTTTTGATAAATATTTTTTATTAATTATTTTGCTGTACTGGCGAACCCTCTCTACAACTTCACCATTGATAATTTTATCATGTCAAAATTTCCACCGTTTTTCAGGTAAAGTTACATATGGAAGATTCAGAAACTTCAATAACTTCAGTAATTTTGATCAACAAACAAAATTTTTGTAAAAAATTCAAACCTCAGCTTTTTTTTTTTTACTAGAAATTCATCTGAGAAATACATGAAAGTTGAGTATGGTGAAAATGTATGGTTCAAATAAATAACAGTAAAAAAATTGTTAGTGAATTTTTCCAATCAACGTTTTTTTTTACACAAATTTCAGTTTTTTACAACAAAAAGTTTTGGGCAGATATTATTACTCAAAAACGGTAAGTTTGATGTTACCTCAAAGTATCGTTAAGGTGGATTTTCATTGAGCAATATTTAAAATCTTAAAAATTTTATTGGCTCTAAAAAGGGAGATAGGTTATTGAATTTTATGTAACAACAAAATAGACCCTTGCAAAGAATTCTCTAAATTTCTAGTTGGGAAATTTATTTTATACATAAAAAAAACAACCGTCAAAACCATCTGTTGAAAAAAATAATTTTTTTTATATACATTACCATAGAGTAATCATATAAGTAGAGTATTCACGTAGAACAATATTTGTTAATCATTTTCTTCTAAAAATGCCGTCCCATTTTTACTCAAAACACGAAAATGCCGTCCCATTTTTACTCAATACCCCAAAACACTCAAATATAATTTTCGAAACTCAATTATTTTTACTCAACATTTTTTTTTATTGAGAAGAATATTTCATACAATGCCACTATACTTCTAGCCTATTCACAGAATGATTTTTTCGGAATTTTATCGAATTACGATTTCGTTTTAAGTTTTGTTTTAGTTTTGTGTATAAAGTTTTGCTTTCCCAGTGACTAGGCTAGGAGTATAGAGGCATTGTTTGATAATTTGAAAAGTATTTACATACCTATGTACTTTTGATTTATATGAAGAGTGTATATCTTAATATCGTATATGTGTTCACCATACATTTACATATCTAATTCAATACAAAAAATATATGTATATAGAAAAATGCAAACAAAAAAACACAATTAATCGCAAAGATAATGAATGAAATTGTATCCATACAATAATAGGTCAATGATAGCATCACATAATCCAGAAATTTTTTTTAAAAATAATGCTAATAAAAGAATAAAATTTATTAGTAATGCATTACAAATCGTGAAGTTTGTACGGAATACCGTTTTGTTTTCTTTTCTCAGAAGTTGGTTAAAAATCGTATTTCTATTTCAGATGAAATAATTTCTGAAGAAATAAAAACAGCCAACAATCCATATAAAGAATAAAATGTCCAGTTTTATTTTTTTAAATTTTGATAGCTTGTTTGTTTGTTTGTATTCATAATTATATTATGTATTCATATATATACTATTCATATTATTATCTACGGTAAGAAACAGACAAAATTAACAAAACCAAAATTGCTGAAAATTTAAAAATACATGTAGGTACCTACTTTTCAGTATACTTTTCAATAGAAATTAATTTGAATTATTTTTAATTTTACAAAACCAACATTAATTTTTTTGTCCCTTTCTTCTATAAAATTTGAAATCACAAATTTCATAAATCACATTGACCAAGTCCAAATAAAAATATTAATTCTTCAAATTTTAAAAATTAAAGCAAAATAACAACAAATCCAGCAATAATCTTGAATTCTTTCAATTTCTAAATTAAAAAAATTAAAATTCAATACTTTGATTTGTAATATTATTTGTGGTCTATTGAAAGGACTTTAAATGCATGTATAGTTTTTTTTATACACATTGTGTAATTTTTAATTTTTATCACATAAGTAAAGTAGAAATGCGAGCAGCGAAATAAAGAAGTATTTATATACTGTAGCTAGCATGCACATTCGCAATAACTATACAATTTTTAGTACCTATACATACAACTTTTATATTGTTGACACTGTTGGCAGCATAATAACAAATAAATATGTTCATAAGTAGTAGGGTACACAAAATCTTTTTATTTATGAGTACAAAATACATTGCGCTCAACTTATAAGCAGTTAAAAATTGAGTAATATTATTTTGAGTGAACACAGAATTTTGATATTTGAAAAAGTGACTAGCAAATTTTGTTCTACGTGAATACTCTACTTATATGATTACTCTATGACATTACTCAAAAAATTATAAAAAAAAGTGCTGCCGGTATAGAGAAACTATCCCCGATATTTTAAAAATGTACTTTATCAAAGTATAATATCCTCATTTCAAAATTTTTTGAAAATATCCCCGATAAATGATATTTTCTGTTCTTGTCGTACGCATTGAGCTCTCATATAAAATAACGTCATTTCATATTATCTCCCTTTTTAGAGCCAATAAAATTTTTAAGATTTTAAGTATTGCTCAATGAAAATCCAGCTTTAGTTAGGTATGTCCAACGTTTCTATATTTAAAAAGCTCCGAAAATTATTTTTGATTCGTTAAAACAAGATTTTGTTTGTGTGGAAAATCTTCGTAAATCTTCGTTTTCCTATACAAATAAAATCTTTTTTTAACGAAGCAAAAATTATCTGTCAATTCTGAAAAACACATTGCTTCCATTTGGATATCTTTTTTTTTTTATGATATCCAAATAACTTAAGTAGAATAACCTTTTCTACAATATCTATCTATCTATCTACAATATTTCGAGCGTTTTTTTTTATCAATTTACTGGCTTTGTCAACTCATTAAATATGGAAAACTAAGCCTTCTTAAATTGAATATCTCCATTATTTAAGCCTTATTTTACCAGATTATACTTTCAATTATTTTTCGTCATTTATGGTACACAAAGAGTACTGGACCAGGTCGAAAAATCCATAAAGCATTTTTTTTTGTTTCATCGGGAATCGAACCTGGGACCTTTCGGTCGAAAGCAGGCACTCTACCTAACCCAGTGCCACCCAGCGTGTAATTTGGAGCTATAATGGATATCTGTTTAGCTGGTTAAAACCATTTTAATAAGTATAGCAATATTTTATTGGCTCTATCTATAGCATATTGAATCATTATGTAACAAAAAACTAGTTCGCTGCAAAGAATTTCCCACATTTCTATTTGGAAAATATATTTAATACATTATTGAAACATTGTTTTAAACCGATAAAATCATCAGTTGAACAAAATTATTTTATTTTTATACTTTTTTTTCATTCTAATTCAATATTTTTTCAAATAAATTCAACATTTTTGCTAACAAATTGTTTGAAAAAATGTTGGATTTGAAGTATATACATATTTACTCAAATAATTGTTAAAAAATAGTTCATCAAAGTATGTAGAATATCTAAAATAGTGTGAAAATAATGCCAGTGTGAAATGTCATGGACAAATATCCCCAATAAATGATATTTACTGTTCTTGTCATAATGACTAGATATAATCCACATTCAGTTAGGTACGTCAATTCTAAAAAACACATTCAGATATCTTTGGAGCTGCTTAGTAGGTATCTGTTAAAAATCACTTTTCCATTCCGATTTTCTTTAAGCCCCTATAAACCAGGTCAAATTTATTGATAGATCAATTTTTATCCTAAAATACTTCATGAAATTAACTTTAAAGGAATCTCAGGTTAAATAGGGACCACCGTTATCCGCGTTCTATTGATTGGTGATACTTTCAACTTCCGAATTTGGCCGAAATCGAGATTTGCAAATGAGAAGGGGAACTTTTTAATGCAAATAAATATGGGTTCTACGACAAAAAATAAGAAATTTATGTTAAATGAGTCTTTTTTGTTTTCTTAGTATTTTTCTTTACAATTAAGAAAAATAAAACAAAAATGCTACATATTTTCTTTTGGTAAACCAAAATTATAATAATAACAAATTTTATAAATAAATTAGTTTTTATCATATTTTTTTATCAAAAAAAAAAAGATTTACTTAAAAGTTTCTTATTTTTTTGAAGTAGAATTCGAATTTGCATAAAAATTAAAAAATCTCGATTTCGGCCAATTTCAACGAATTTTGACCTTAAAAAAACCTTTTCGGGTCCTGTTGAAAATATCACCAATCGATAGAGCACCCTCGATTTAGTTAAAAAAAAAAATTTAATTTTAAAATAACGGCCCCTCTTAAAAGCTGATACGCATGCTTCTAGTCTGGAACACACGGTATATGTATTTTTTGTTTTATTTTTTTTTTATTAGTTTTGTATAAAACTTTATATAATTAACATTAACAATAATTTAATACTAATTTAAGTAAATTCAATTCAATTAATTTAATGTATCAAAAATCAAATAATCAAATAATACCAATTGAATTTTATCAGCAAAATAAAAACAAAATAACTTTAAAATTAATATTTCTAAAAATTTACTATAACATACTTTGAAATAGTATTTTTGAATGGATTGATGTTCCTGATACACTTTATCTCATTCGGCAGTGAATTAAACAACTGCAATCCTTTATACAGTAATTGGTTTTGACCTGCTGTTCTGTTGAATCATGCCACTCTAAATCTTTCTCCTCCACTCAGATTATACGGCTGGCATTCACTAATAAGCTGTAAGTTCCTTGTGAGATATTGTGGGAATAAGTTGTATTTCAACTTAAAAATAAAAATTAAAACCTCAAAATGTATTCTTTGATTTATGCTCAGCCAATTTAGTGTTTGAAGCATAGATTCAATTCTTGATCTATTACTACATTTTAGCAATATTCTCATCCCTTTATTTTGCAGCTTTTGCATCCTGTTCAGGTGTTCTGATGACACGGAAAATATGACTGTTGCACAATAATCAAAATGAGGTAAAATAATCGAATTATACACCATTTTCACTGTTGCAAAAGAAAGACTGCTTCGAATTCGACGTAGAAAGCCATTTTTTTTGTTAATTTTTCCGCATACGTAGTCTAAGTGTTCACAAAAATTTTGTTTATTATCTATTATAACACCTAAATACTTAATACTCGTAACAGATTCAATAATCTTATTATTAATATAAACAGCAGGAACAGTAAGTAGAGGTTGCAGATCTAATCGTGATATGCATACACTTTGTTTTTGTGACATTGAGTTTTAGCTTGTTCATACAAGGCCAGTTATGTTTATTTTGCAGGTCTGTGTTTAGATTTCGAACTAAGTCTGCAAAAATTTAATCACGTTTATAATACCATTTTATATTAACATAACGGTATTATATTTTATTTTCAAAAAATACATATAATTTAATAATTATTATTATCTAGTTGAGAATTTTAGTTTTATTCGTTTTTTTTAATATATATATATATATATATATATATATATATATATATATATATATATATTATATACACATCATTGTTATAGCAATAAATTACATAAACTACACTTAAAAAATAAAAATGTAATGAAAAATTTCATTTTTTATTTATTATAATTAAATTTAGTATCTAACTAATAAGTATCAAAACAATACAACTAACTAACTATCTATCTACTATTATTAAATAAACAATTCATATATTTTATTTTCGCTTTATCATTCAAATCAAATTTTATATTCACAGTTTAACACTTACACACTCGAAAAACAACTTAAAAAAAAAAATATTTAATTAAAAGAAAATGTATATTAATTAAAATTATTTGTATGTTTATTAATATATACATATTTAATATACATATTCTGAAATTTTTATAGAATTAAAATAAATTAAAGCTTTTAGATGTACTAACATTAAAAGTTATAAATTCAAATACAATTTTTAATTTCACTTTAGTTATTTCATTATAATCATCATAAATAAAATTAGTACAGTGTTATCTATTTCTAGTATCTTAACTATTTATAAACGATCATTTTAAATTTTAATATTTTTCGGTTTTATATTTAGTCATAGATAAATATTATATTATTATTAATTTAGTGATTTAGTCAAAGTTATAAATAAAAAATAATTAAAATTATGTCAAATAACTCTGATATTCCAGAATTTTTAACAAAAGATTTTTTTAAGAAATGTCTTGAAAATGGTTTTAAAACATATTCCAATATTCAAATAGATACTTTAGATATATCATCAGGTTTTAGTGGTGGTGAAAATTATTGTAGTAAAATTTATCGTGCTCGTATTAAATACAGTTTTAATTGTGATAATGATGTTAATTTAAAAAAATCTAAAAATATTTCATTAATTGTAAAATATATGGATTTAACTGGTGAAAAATTATTTTTAGAAGAAATGCAAATTTATCAAAATGAAAAAAAAATGTATTTTGAAGTAATTCCAGCTATGGAAAAACTCTTAGGAGATGATATAATGTTATCACCAAAGTAAGTTTAATTTTGTTTTTTTTTTTTATGTTTTTTGTTCTTCTTATTAAAACCAGAAACTATTATATCCATTTGCTGCTATTGTGTATCAAGTTCTGATAGGTCCATATTACATAAAGCATTTTAAATACAGAATATAACGACTATATTGAAACTCTTAGTTAAAATTGTTTGTTAGTATATTCATTATGGATGGCTATTTTACCATAATTCCAATATAATAGAACTACAATATATAGTATATATATATATAATAGAACCATACGCTTAATTGTAATCGTAATAAATAAATATGTATTGTAACTTGCTTGATTTAAGCTCGGAATAAGTAAATAAATAAACATTTGTCAAATCCAAGTCTCAATCCAACAATATCAAAGTTATGGTTACTCAATATTTGCTTGAATTTATAGAAAACATTTCATGCCAATTTCAATTATTCATCTTATATTTCATATCCACCTTTAATTTACATTTTACATTGTAATTAAAATATTTGAAGTTGGATACATACTCAATAGTAGGGTAAGTGTTACTATGATAATTTCTTCCTTTTCTTTGACCTTTTTTTTTAAAGAATTTTTTACTGCTATGAATCTTCTGTTTTTCACTTCTTCAAATATATCCAGTTGTGTACACGATGAGTGTAAAACCTCTCGCAATCATTTTGATTGGTCTTGTTTGTTTTATTTTCGTAGGTATATCTGGCAAAGAAATTTGTCTGTATTAAATGATTTATTTATTTATTTATTCAATCATTATGATGCCAAAATCAAGAGATTTCTGACATTTTAAGGATTTTTACAAAATTACAAAATTAAAGTTCAAAAATTCAATAGCAAGTAACAATAAAAAAAACAAGTAATTATTATAGAGCCAATAATAACAAAAAATAAAACAAAATGTAAATGAAAATTTGGATTATATAATAATTATTACTTATAAGGTTAAGAACAATTAAATGAGTATGAAAGAGTGACTTTTTAAAAAATGATGCATAAAAACAAAAAAAAATAAAATACGTTAAGTTTCTGTTGTATGTTTCATTAGACTACTCTCAACAGCTTGTTGTTTAGTACTTTAGTTTGTTAAGTACTATATAATTGTGCTATATTATAAGACTGGTTATAATACAGGTCCAAAAAAACCTCCATTTTTCATTCTGATCTTTCATTCCAATAATAGATATTGGCTTGAACGTTTAGAAAGCTTAATTATATTAGGTACATATATATTAAATCATTCAAATGATCTGGAATGATGATAATATCATTCTATATTGCAAAAGATGCAGTCAAGTGTTTAGGTTTTCGTAGTCATTTATCACAATGGAACTTATTGGTCAAAGTACTGTCGGCAGACACTACTATCTATATAGTCACTGTATAAGATCTACTTTTCCTCCTGTAAGCTCTAAAATCTGTAAAGCTTTCATACGACCCACAAAATAGAATATAATTTTCACATTTATGCATTAAAACATTTTGATAAAGTCTAAAAATGGGTTATTTGTTTTAAAAATGACTAAAATGTCACTGCTCATTTTGTTCCTCTTTCCTGGTTTCTCATATTATTTTGTTGAAGTTATTTTGTTCAATTATGATTGATTAGTCTTATGTTTTGGTATGGTTTTATATTGTAGTGATATTTAAAAAAAAAACTATTGTATCTAAATATAATATGTATAGTCTGTGCGAGCCATTGGGCTCAATTGAGAAAATAATGAAATAAAATAAAAATAAAATAAATAAACATTGTCGTATTGTTGGAGCTCTTTTTTAGGTATCTCGTAGGCATGGGCAAATATTCAATGGAAATTAAACCTGTAGTCCTACTACCTGTATTCAAGCGCTTCCCCCACTTATCCAACAGCTTTGAAATCCATAAATAGCAGATGATAAGTTATAATTCTATTTTATATTTTTCCTAAACATGAACAATTCTATACTTATTAAGTTAAGACATATGTAACGTAAATTCAAGACGAACTATAAGGTGCCTATTACACATCATTCTTTTCATCAATCATTCATCCATATATTGTCAATATATTGATGAAAAGAATGATGACCGATTACACATCAATCATGCACTCATTAATCTTTTTACCCATATTTTGACATTTTGCAAGGACAACCTGTGGCAGTGTTCTGAATATATTGATAATTTCGAAACATATATGAATATTAAAAATATAATTTTTAGGGGAATGTTTTTAACTTCAATTTAAATTGAATTTTTAAAGTAAAGTAAAGGGTATAAAAAACAACAAATTATTTTTTTGCACATTTGAATAATATATCAATCGTTTTCTTACAATAATTGCTATAATTATTCAAATTAATATAAAAATTATTCTTTTTGAATTACATCACAAATTAATATTATAACCTTATCTGAACATTCCCCAAAAAGCAATTTTTTTTGCCTCAGCTGAACTTTTCAAAAATGATTGATGACATGATTGATGAGAATAGAACCGCCATCAATCATTTCTCATCAATCAACGGTCAATATATTGACAATATATGGCTGAATGATTGACGAATGATTGATGTGTAATAGGGCCCTTACACCTTCGTTCTCAATTCTCCTTCTTTCGTTTTACCTTCTTTCTCCTTTTCCAACTTCTCCTTCTTTTCTTAGCCAAAACGTACCAACCAGATAAAAGGTGTCCTCCACCTAATGTTTTGACTATATAAAAAAAAAAAAAATATTTAATTTAATAAACAAAAAAAACTATTAACTAAAAAGTAGACATACATTTATATATGGATTATGTATATAAACAAAATGATAACCTCCAACACAGATACAAACCAACTTTAATTAAGCGTGATGATATTATGTTCAACATTTATATTAAATTTATTCAATTTTTTTCTATTTTGTAAAAAGTAAAAATATAATTAAAAAAAATTTTTAAATTTAATAATTTTCAATTAATTGTTTGTGGTGGTTCATATTAAATTCAAATACCACCCAACCAAAACTATTAAATTTATAATTGATTGCCAATTTAGGAGATTTGTGTATTTGTACAATAATTGGGATATCAATGTAAACATTTTTTTTTTATTTTTTTATTTTATTTATATTTTATTTTCGTTTATTTACGTGGACCACATTCGATCCAAACCTGGAAAAGGATTCAACTGTCCAGTCGAATAAAATAAATCAAATATCACACTTTAGTTAAAATTGTAAAAATCAAGTAAAAATCAAAAAAGGTCAGTTTTTTCTTTATTTCTAAATTCCATTCCCTGAACTTGAACTGCTAATTATTAGTTATTGGAGTAATTAAAAAAAAATGATTTCTATCTGTAATGAAAAATTAAATTTACTTTAATGATTTTAAATGTTTACAAAGCTTTTTTGACTCGTGACAAATCTTGCTTTTTTGTTTCTATGGTTTCAGCTTAAAATTGTTGACTCATTTAAATATTTATTAATTCCTATATCACTTGTGTTGAATTTATTCATAATTATATCGTAAATTTGAGATAAGAAAAATTGTATAATGAATTAAGGCATATTAAATTAATAATAATAATAATAATAATAATAATAATAATCATATTAATTATTATATAATTATTAATATGGAACAAATCGAATTTATATTGTAAGCAAGCATGCATTAATTTTGTAAACTATAAAATAAATTTATAAAAATAAAAATAATTATTAAAATTTCTATCGGATTTTACTTTCAAACAAATAAACAGTACAAGTTCGAATTATTTATTTACATTTATACATAGATATAGGAGGTATATCAGCATTGTATCTACAATTTTATTTGTTTCACGCAAGATTATTTAATAACAAAAAATTTTAGGAGTTTTTTCGTTCACCACAACACTGCTTGAACTCATTTTAATAATTTCTAAGTAAAATTATAAATTTATTTTATAGTAATTGGTAATATCATACATTAAAAAAAATGAAAAAAAAAAAATTGTACATTACATACATACATCAACTGACATACAAACAAAAACCCAGAATAAAAATAAAATGAAATACGATCAACTCAAATACTGTCTATTATTTTTGTTCTACATGAATCATCTATGTATACATATATAATTTCTGGTAAGTGGTAATACATAATAATAATTTTACGGTAAGATTTTGGTCGATTTTTATAACTCACTTATTTATTAATATAACATCTATAAATAAGTTATAAAATCAGTCAAAGTAAAAACCAGAAGTTGTATAGCTTAGATTAGCTTAGGAGTTTAGGTAGGATATTAGGTAGTCTTCACTACAAATACCTACTTCTACTGAATACTGATGAGTTCAAGCACAGGGAACTTATATTTTTAATTTTGTCTATTTCCTATGTTTTTGTTTCATATTCATATGCATTGCACATGTATTTGTGGATTTGTATATGAACGAGAAATGGAGCTGTTGATTTTCCTATAAAATCGTTTATTTTATTTTCATACAAACATTTTTATATGGGATTGTGCTTCTATATATTATTTTTTCTATGGTTCAAGTAAGTAGTGTTGTGATGAACGAAACAACTGATAAAACTTATTTGTTATTAATTTTGTATAATTGAAGTGAATTTTATTAAAAAATATACAGATTGTTACGTTGATTTGACGTGAAAAATATTTTTTATAAATAATATGAAAAATTTTGAAAAAAATAAGCAAATTTATTAACGCAGGTTGTGTAATTCACGATTAATGCGGTTTTACTTTTACGTGGAGAAGAACTTGAAACCTAATTTGGTTTCAATTTCGATTTTACTACCATTTGTTTTGTTTTAAATAGAAAGAAAAGTAAATATTTGGTAAAAAACGAAAATTTGTAGTACAAATTCAAATGATACCAGTTCACTTCGTTTTCTCTTATATATTATATGATACCTCCTTGTATCTCAATGTAAATATATAAATAAAAATTCTTCTGTTTATTTATATAAAAGTAAAATCCGATAGAAATTTTAATAATTATTTATAATTTTATAAATTCATTTATTGAACGTTATTGAAACTCAATTTGTAAACACTGAAATCAGCTTAATTCTAGAACTTGAATATTCTGTTAGAGATTAAGATTTCGATAATATCGAGTCAGTTCGTATTGAAAATTTAATAAATAACTATATTTGTATAAATAGAGAAGATTTAGTTCACATTAATGGCGGCACAAATTCAAATTCTACTGAAAGCGATATATGAGAGCAAAATTTATTAAAAATTTTAACTCCAAAAAGCTTACCCTAGATTTTATTTAGTTTAGATTTTAACTCCAATTGCTGTTATGATAATTTTCTACATAATAGCAAATAGTCCAAACAATAACTTCGATTCTAATATTATCTGTAAAAATTTAATTTTAGCTGTTTTATTTTTATTTCTAATTAAAAAGCTTAGAGAAACTTAGAGATCAAAAATCGAATTGTTGATTCGTGATTGTGATTACTAATTTTATTACACAGGAATGAATTCCGACAGTAGCTAAAGTTTAGTATTAATCAACTACAAAAAAAAGAACAATAATAACTATAATATACTGTAGTTGAGTTGAATGGTGGTAGTTGAAGAGAATTGAACTTGATTGACCTACCAACTGGTTTTCGATTTGATTAGCTTTAGATATAAATTTTTTGTGGTTCTTTTTTTTTTTTGTATCAACCATAAAAACCCTGGTTCCAAAACCTAAGCTAGAAATATTTACACAATGTATAAATAAATATATAAAGCATGTATTTTAGTTGCAAATTTACAAAAAAAAAAAGAAAATAATAAAATAAAAACAAAATTTGAAATGAAAATCTTTGTTGCTTGTACCTCGATATAGTAAATGAAATCTTCAATGACTTATGAAAATTTTCATTCATAGAAAGTAATAAAAAACAAATAGAAAATAATAAAAAAATTATATTTGTTTTAAAATAGTAGAATTGTTAAAGATTATACCAAATTCAATTTTGTTATAACTTTAGTAAATTTTATGAAATAAATTGTAAATTTAAATAAAAATTAAAAACAAAAAAAAAATGTTTTTTGATAACCAATTGACTTTGATCCAATTGATTTTGTATGTGGATTTAATGCTTTGATTACCACGCAGTTTTGTTTAGAAACAAATCTATTGCGTTATTAGATGGTTACCTGAGACTTATTATTTATAAATATTGAAACAATAATAGAATAAAAATTCCGTTAATTTATGTATATTTTATTTGTTTTAGTTTTTTGCAAATTAATACATAAAAACTAGGAGCACACTGTGCAATTTACGATTTCTTCTGATATTTGAATCTCCATCAAACTCAAAGATATTATTGATTACTCTTTTATATGTCACTCTTATGGGTGCCCAATTTTGTCTAATGTTGTTTATTGAATTCGATTTTAAAATTCCTAATGTATGAGAGGATTTAATTTTAGTTTTAATTTTAATTTCATTTAAATTTGATTTTCAATATATTTTAAATAATTTTAATTATTTTTATTATTTAATATTTTTAATATTAAATTTATTTAAAAATCGTTTTAACATATTTAATTAATCATATTGTTCTAGGTGTTTTTATGCTATTGAAAATCCAGTAACAACAATGGTGTTTAAAGATATGACTGAAGAAGAATATGAAGTGGGTGATCGAATAAATGGCTTAGATGAAAGTCATACAAAAATTTTATTAGAAAAAATTGCAAAATTTCATGCAGCTTCAATGGTTTTAGCTGAAAAAGTAATATTATAAAATTTTATTACAATAAAATATAAATAATGAATAATAATTATATTTTGTATTTGTATTTTTTAGGATCCTAATATGATTAAATCATTTTCACGTTCGTTCTTTCATTCAAACAAATCTGCAGTTCTTGATGCTATTTTCATTGGAAATTTAGATTATTTAGCGGATTTTATTAGTAAAAAATTTTCAGATTATGATGAAATTGCTGAAAAAATTCGAAATATTAAAAGAAATTTTAATGAAATATCATTAAAAAGTGTTGAATTAAATAAGAAAACAATAGCAGTATTAAATCATGGTGATTTATGGGTTAATAACATGATGTTTAAAAAATTTAATAATATTGTAAAAGATGTTTCACTAGTAAGTACTTACATACATACATAATTTAAAAAACAAATTAATATTATTTAATTTTATTTTACATTAAATAAAAATATTTATTTCAGATTGATTTACAATTACCATTTTATGGTAGTTTAGGAATTGATCTTCATTATTTTATGAATACAAGTATTCAAATTGATATTTTAAAAACAAAACGTTATGAATTACTTAGATTTTATTTTAATCATCTTAAAAATACATTAAAAAAATTTAATTATAAAAATATTCCAATATGGGAAGATTTTAAAAATGAAATTAATGCTACTGAATTTTATGGATTCTTTGCCTATCAAGCAGTTTTACCTGTAATATGCCTAGATAAAGAAGTATCTAAGGATAATACAATGGAAACATTTGTAAATGAAGAAGAATCCCAAAAGAAACGTGAAATTGCATTTAATAGTAAAAGAATGATTGAAATGACAAAATATTCATTGGATCGATTTGACGAATTAAAAATTTTGGATCACTAAAGAGAATTATTTATAATAAATTGATTTATGTATATTATTTTATGTTGGTTGAATTAAATAAGTGTAAAGTCACAATTTTTTGATTGTTTTAAATTTTTTAATTGATTATTTTTTCAGTCTATACATGTATACTATACAACTGGGTAATCCTTTACCAAAACACTGACCATCTAAGTAATTTTTTTATGTATAAAATTTAGTTAATTTATATCTTGCGATTGCGAAACCTATATTATCCCTTTCTTTACTGGTGGTATCATATTGGAACCACCCACAAAATTACGTATTTCTAATTAACAAACAAAATATGTTTAGGAAATTCTTTCGTACATCATAACGCTATTAGAACTCATCAGTAGGTATTTTTAGTGTTAGACTACCTATACAACTCCTATTTTCATTTTGATTGATTTTATAACTTATTAGAAGATGTCAATAGAACATTCGTACTTATTAGAAGATGTCAATAGAACGTATTTCTACTTTCCCAGTATTTAATATTTGAAACCGTTTGCACATGTTTCATATCTAGAAAAATAGAATAACGGTATTTTGTTTTGGTTTTTGTGTTGTTTTTTGAAATTATAGTCAGTTTACTGCAAAAGCTGGTAAAATCAACAAGTGAAATTAAATTTATAAAACAAGTTGGATTATTTGTAATAAAATTTGATAAACAAGTAAAATGAATGGTAAATTTTGGCAAAATTTTATCTTTTATATATTTTTTAGTAAAATAAAATAAAAAAACAATTAAATTTCACTATATTGGTGAATTTACATTAAAATTTGTAGGTGATTTCAATAATCTACCACAAGTAAAGTACAAATAAATTTCTTCAACTGAAAGTAAAAGCAGTTATACGGTTATACGTTTGCTGAACTTAAAGAACTAAATTTTGATGAATTTGAAAAGTGTTTTGATGCTATACTTTTATTCGAAGAATCCAAAATTGAAGATGATTGTAGCATAGATCCTACCCAGTGATTTTGCCCATAGATCCTACCCATTGTAGAACCATGACACTAAAACAGAAGGATGGATCAAATTTAGAAATAATGTGTCCACAATTGGCAATAGATTACAACAAGCATATGGCATATGTAGATGTATCAGACATGCCAAAGTCTTGTTATGAAATAGACAATAAATTATAAATCTATATAAAGTGGTGGCATCGAATTTTGTGGCCATTTCTGGATGTTAATTTAAATAATGCGTTTATAATATTGAAAGAAAGATCAAGTGTGAAAACGTTATCCTTAAATAAATTTAAATGTACTGGATTTATTGGTATTTTTTGTCAACATAAATTTTTGTCCAGACAACAGACATCACAAAAATCACAAGTCACATAAAAATATTTCCTTTACGGTAACTATCCTCTAATCATTTCAAGAAATTTGTTTGTGGAAAAGAAAAACGATATATCCAACATCCCAGAATCTGGAACTTCGAGAAGATGTGGGCTTTGTAACACGAAGGTAAGCCCACATCGCAGTAGATGGTACCACTCAACTTGCAAAATTTCCTTATGTTTGACAAGTACCTCAAATTGTTTCAAAAAATTTCATACCAAATAAATTTTGTATAAAATAAAAATTTGTGAAGAGTCTGTTTTATTAACCAATTTTAGTTTCTAGTTTATTAGAACTCGCACCTATGTGAGCTCTAGTAAACTAGAAACTAAAATTGGTTAATATTAAAAATTAAAACTCACATAGGTCTAAAATTTACCAATTTAGTAATTAATTTGCAATAATTTGTCTCTAAACATTCGAAATAAAGGTCCCGGTAAACAAAGGGTATTTTGTTTTTAAATTTTAGATTGACAAAATTATAAGTTAAGCTTTTACTTGCATCGCATGACCACCCAGCAGTTTTAAATTCCTGAAAATATCATAATTGTATTACAAGTTCATAATTTGCCTGTAAATATAAAGTAGGATTTTAATTATTTACTTCATTAAATTTTTTTATTGAATGTTGTCGTCCACAGAAGGCAACAATTTATGCTGAATCAAACTCTCCCAGTAGGAAATCGAGAACTGTTTCGTTTTCCAGAATTAGCTCCCGAACTACTTCAATAAGTAATTATAGAACTAATGAACACAAACTATTAAAAATGGTTACATACAAAATATATATTTTGTCTATTATCACTTCCTTTCACGATTAGATTTTTTTTCTTCTGTTCCAGTAACTTTTTTTATTTTACAACAGGTTTAACAAATTATTTTCCTTCAGTGTGTAACCTAAACATTTTCTGAAACAATTCTGAATCTTACAAACTATTTATTAAGTTAATCTGATTCATTTATTTAACATTTTTGATTTTGCATTAAGAAATTAATCCAATTTGATACTCTGAAAATAATTTTTACTTCACTATTGATAAATTAAAAAAAAAATGAATTGAATCTATTTTAGAATTTAGCAAGTTCATGAACTACTGAATTACATTACACACTCCATTGTTTTTACATTTCTATTTTACTTTAAAACTTACTCTATCTATTTTAAATTGATTTGCATAAAGTTTGATAATCGGTTAAGCTGACATATGAACGCATCTTCAATGGGATGATTTTTCTACTAAAAATAGAATTTGTAAATTGAATGAAGACTGGATGAATAATAAAAATGTAATTCCATTAGTGCCGTTGCACTAGATTTCAAAACAAAAACAAAGGTAATTCAATTCAATTATTATCAGTTCTTTATGTATGAAGATACATTTAGACAAATGTTATGTATTCTATATTTAAATTAGGATGCGCTCCTTTTTGTTTTTATTTATTTCTATTTTTGGAAACCAAAAAAAAAAAAACAAAATTACTTCCTTCGAGGGAGACATTCTCAAAATTTTTGTTTTTTATTTTGAAATTAAAATATTTTTTTTTTTTTGGTAAAGAAGACAACAGTTGTAATCTGAACTCGTACCAAGATAGAATTGGTTAATATCAATAAAAAAATTAGAAAAAAAAAAATATGTCTAAATTTGGTATTCGTGGTCCAAGTATAAATGAACATGGAGGTATAAATATTTGTTGTTGTCGTGTTTGTACTTGTATAAATTTTGGTTTTATTACATCCAAAATTGGTTTAATAAAAGGTGCTGAAGTTTTATTGGCCGCAATGTGTGAGACATTATTAATACGTTATGGAATTCCTTATGCTTCTAATATTGGACAAGCTTTGACAAGTTTTTTAACTGCAACAGCTTGTTGTTTTACAACATCTTCGATTTTATTATTTTGTTATTGTTTTTCTGAAAAAAGTTATAATTTAATACGACAATCATTTTTTGTAAGTTTAAAAACAATTTAATTAATGTAATTGTGAGTAAATCTTTTGTTTTAAATTATTTTTAAGGAGATTCTATTTAATGGTGCAGCTTGTTGTTTATATTTAAGTGCATCAAGTTATATGGGATTTGCTACAATTTTTTATTTACATCCTCAATTTTTAGTAATACCCGGTTTTATGGCATATCCAGCAATGACTGCAGTCTATGTAAGTTTATATAAATCTAATCAAGAATTAAATTTGAACGAAATTGTGACTAGATATTTTATTTTTCAAATTTGTTTCACAGTATATGGGATATGTGGCTGCATTAGCCCATGGAATTGATTTCTTTCTTGCTCTGAAATTTTTTAGACGACATGGATGAACAAAGATTATTTTTTAATTAAATTTTTAAGTGTGATATGATAATGAAAATGTATATTAATTTATTTTTACTTAATAATTATATTTAAAAAAAAAAAAATTGGAATATAATAAGTCAATTATTTATGCGAAGTATAAAGTCTTGGAAAGTAGGAAAAAATTTATTAATATTAATATTCTTTTAAACCATTTAATATAACGTATTTTTCTATTTCATGTATTTTAAAATAAGTATTTTTTTTTTCAATAATATCCTGTAATAATAGATAAAGCTTATACTATTTTATAAGTTATTAAAAAACATTAAAATATAATATAATAAATTTATTTAAAATTCAAATAATTTTATCTTATTTACAACATTAATTTCGAGATTAAGTTAGAAAATATTTCTACTGCAAATAGGATTGTGATACTTTCAAAGTTTTTTGATTTTAAGTAAGAATGCACTTTTTCTGAAAGAATAATTAAATTATTCACTTAAATATGTTTAAATTAAAAATCATAAAAACTTTATTCAAACATCTAATATAAAATTCTAAATGCAGACCAAATTCATTTGGTTTTATCCATTTTAATACAAATATCAAGAACAAAAATAAAAAAATTAAAAATGTAATAAATCACAACCAATTTTTTTTTTTATATTAAATTTACATAAAACTTTAAGGCAATATTTTAAATATAAAATATTAATTAGGATATATTATAAATTAGTAATAAAATAATTTCTTATTCGATGTTATGTTTAAATTAAATACACATAAAAATGATGAAAATATTTAAACATATAGTTAAAATTATAACAAAAAATTAAAGATTCATAGTACACATTGATTGAAAATAAGATACAAAAATTTAAGATTCCATTTTTTGAGAGTAAAATTAATCACTTTTCATTTTTCTAAAATAAAAATACATAATTTTAAATTAAACATATAATTTTGAACATTAATAGTATTATTTAATGTACACTTGAAACAAAAAAAAAAAATACCTTAAGTTTTTCAGTGCTTCACCAGATTCATAAACGCTTTTTGCCATTGCAATTCGAACCCATCTTGGTTTTTCATGGATAATTTTATGTATACAATATTTAACACCCAATAGAAAATGTTCAAATATAACAAAAGATAAAGTTTGAACATTTGGAAATAAGTTTTCAACAAATTCCCGAACATTTGGTTGTAAATATAATATACCACAATTACTTAACAAAGCCATTACAGATAATAAATCTAATGATACTTGCCAAGCACCAATATTTTTAGCACGTCGTGCAAATGGACGTTTATAAATGTAGATAAGCTATTTGAAAAAAAAAAAAAAATTAAATACCTTTTTTACCATAAATTTAAATTAATCATACCTTATAAATATCAATATACATTGCTGCAATATTATTTAATAAGGCGCCTAAAGCAGCAAAAGGAGCTACAGCAGCAAATAATACAACATAACCAAATTGTGTTGTAATTTGTAAATAGTCTTCATATGTGCTATAGTATTCATCTAAGGCAGTTTCAAAATAAATTTGCTCATATAGCAAAGGATCTAATAAATTATCAATATTTCTTTCTGTATTCATATCATTTTGTGTAAATTTTGAATATTTTTGTTTAATAACAGCCATTAAAGGAAAACCAAGCTCTTGTGCTATTTGAACGAGCTACAAAGAAATAAAATATATTTTAAAATACTATTAATTAAAAAAAATAAAAACCTGAAATATGATCAATTGCATCATTAATTGATACTTTAATTGAACTAAATCTTGTAGTACAAAAGCAATATAAAATAATGAGAAGAAATTATTAACAATTTCGAATATCATTAATTTTGTAACACGATGTCTATCATATTGACTTCTAGTTCTATGATTTTCTTGTTCAGTTAAAAATGTTGCTAATTTTTCATAAGCCCATGAAAAAATTGAAATTAACATTGATTGAACAATTACAGGTACATAATTTAACCACGATTCCGGTCCTAGAAAGTAAATAAAAAAAGATATACAACTTATTTAAATAAAGCGAACATTTTTTTTTTTTTTTTACCAAAATCATGTAAAACTTCAGCTTCAATTTGAAATTGATATAGAGCAAAATATGCAGCTAAAATCACACACATAAACACAACTGGATATGATAGCATATACATTTGACAATATGTATATGCTATTGGATATTGTAATGTTAATTTACCAGATATAGGATCTGGTTTTAATTCACCATAATATGCAGATCTTGGTCTATCTAAACTAGTCATTTCAATAGTACCCCAACGATATGCTAAACCAGAACATTTTCTTTTCCATAATTCTGAAAATACCTTAAAAGACATGAAAATAATTAGACTGCTTATTTAAAGAAATTAATATCAAAATATTACTGTTGTCCATAATACAAAAAAACCACAAACGGTAGCTAAATTAAAGCTAAATAAATACTGTAGTATACCAAATATAGTAGGAAGGATCAAAGCCATCGTATAAAATTCAATAAAAGCAAAATATAATCCAATTGTTGTTCCAAAATAATTACGTATATCTTCTATTGGTAAACGTTTACCAATTTCAATATTAAATTTATCTAAATATTCCTAAAAATTAAATTTAATTAATTAATATTAAATAGTATAATTTGATATGAAAAATTACTAGATCATGTAATGGATAAAAATGTTCAATAACACCTTTACGAAAATATGATTTTAAAGAAGGTTTTATGGCATTTTTTATTAGAACTGGTATTTCACTATTTCTAAGTAAGGTCTCTTCAGTTAATCCATCTGTTAAGAAATCTGATTTACTATAATAATTAAATTTTTGCATAGTTCCAGTTATTGTTTTTTTCATTAGCTCATTTTCATCAGCTAATTTTAATAGAACATCTATTGGTGCTGATATAAAGAGGTATTTTTCAGTTTTGCTAAAAATAAAATATTAATATTAACATGTTTCGATTTAACAATTTTTTTTCTTCTCAAATAATTATATATAAAAAATATTTCGTTTGTTTACTAATTATGTACATACAAATAATAATATCATAACAATTATGAAATAAGCATATTTAAATTTTTTATAGCACCGCTGTTCTAATTATAAAAATTTTTACCTACATTGTACATAAATTATCTAAATAAACAAAAACAACATATTTTCAAAACCATATGCACTTAAAATTTTTAAAAATATTTCTATAGATACTTATTAGTTATTTTATTACATAGTTATCATAAATATGTATATAACAAACTTACGCTCACCTTAATTGCTCGAGGTAGGTGGTCATTCCAAATTCTTGTATAATTTTCTCAATATCTTGACAATTGGTTAGTTTTGCTTTCTCAGAAAATGCAATTACTACATATGTCTAAAATTAAATTTAGAGCAATTAAAAACTATATTATATTCTTGAGATACGTGTTAATGTTGTACTATATACATAATATATATAGATACCTTAGTACATAGTTTAGAATGTATTTGATACTAACTTTACCAAGTTTTGTAATATCTTTAGTACTTCTAGATGTTCCTAATGCTTGCCTTTTCATACTAATTTGACGCCGAATTAATTTATTTTCAAACATATTTCCCGGCCTTTCCAGAATTACTATAAAAATATATATGTATTTTTTTTGTTATATTTAAATCAGTTTTTAATAATTTTAAAATTATTTCTTACTTTCTGGAGATGTGTCATCTAAAGCATCCATGATTTTTATATTTCAATAAATGAATTTTAAAATTTTTTTAATTATCTAATATTGAAAAATTATTTTTAAAATAATTTATCTAGGTAATTCCTTTTTAAGAATATCAAAACAATAAAAATGTTAATAAAAAAAATAAAGAAATGATTGATTGATGTCTACTGGCGCTGATAAATGATGACTGATGAGAATATTTACCTTGATGAATGTCAAAAAAAAGATGTATGTATCAAATCAACAGCTGAGTTATGATGGCATGGTTACATTACATATGTTTTTGTTTTTATTTACAGAATTAACCCGGTATTAATGTTAGCAAATACAAGAACCAAATCGAATGAGCAGTAAAATGAGTAATAATTTTTCGGATAGTTTTGGATAAATTAATTGAAAATTATTATTTTTCCTGAAATGGTTCTTGCTTTAGATAATATTTTTGAAAAGGTCTACGATAAAAAATTTCAAAATGTGAAAAAAATCATGATGCACTGAAAATTGCAAGCAATTTATGTTTGGATAAATTCAATGATAATGGTTATAAAAAACCTCGATTAGATTATCGATTGTTATAAAGTTTTTAAAAATCTTTCCATTGGACCAAATAGAAACGTTTTTGAAATCAGCAATAAATTTGTTACTGTGAATAAATTGAATTGTAACGGTAATATGAGAATTATAATTAAAATCAACGTTTTCCAATATGAAACAAAATAAAAGAAATGACATATTTTATGAAATGACTGTTTGTATTGATTATTTCATGTTTTTGGTTTTTACTATTTGAAATTAAATAAATTTACTAACCTCTTTAACACTAACTTTCGAGCCTCTTTTCAAAAATCTTTGCGTAATGTTTGAATTTAATTGATTATTTTAAAAATAGAAACTTAAGAACTGAGCATACAAATTTATTGTTTGATTTAAACTATTTAAAGAACTGAGTTAAAAGTGATTTGACATTTTGATGTTCAAAAAGCAATTTTTAATGTCACTATTTTCTCACATGAGTTCTGTTAAGATAGAAAATTTATGCTAAAGCAAAATCACGTTAACATCAAGGTAAATCAGTTACTTGCAACATTTGAGTGGTCAGTTAATTTTAATATTCAACTATCAAGCTTACACCTGTTGAGTTAATTAAAATAATGTTTTAACTTTAAATTGGTCATTGTACACTGTATTTTTAATCATTTAGCACGACTAAGTAAATAATATGGTGTATAATATAAATAATATCTAAATAAAATAAATATATATGTACCTACATGTAAATAAAAATTCTTACCAAATAAATACATCTATGATACGAAAAGTAGAACAATTTATTTATTTATTGTTACTTGCGTATTTATATTATGACGTTTATTTCTTATTATTTAATTGATTGTGTAAAAATAAACCGATTAATTCGTTAACCGGTATAAGAACCGTAAATGCGACCGCCAAAAGTCAAAAATGTAATGTATACAAGTAAGTACAATGAAAATATTTTGACATTTGCGCAACAAAACTTTTTCATTAATGTTAATTTTTTTTTTTGCATTTTTTGTTCTCAATAAAATTTGTATACAAAAGTTTATATGCAAAAACATATTTGCATTCTGCAATATAAGTCATACAATTTGCAAAATAACAAATATACAATATATAGGGCATTTCCGAACCTCTCGCACTTGCACTTGATACTCGCACTAAACCTGTCAAATCGCACTTGATTTGTTGTAAAAATTTTAGTGTAGTCCCAAGTACACTAGACATCGCAAAATTAAATTTATTAAATTTAGTGCGATTGAACAGGTTTAGTGCGAGTATCAAGTGCAAGTGCGAGAGGTTCATAAACGCCCATAATATTAATTTCATGGTATTTCATAACAAATAAAATCATGAAATGTCGATATAACTAGACAACATAATTCACATAATTGTCAAAACATAACACAAAAGTGATATGTGATCTGTATATCAAATAGTGATCTGGTGATATGTATATAATCCCTGAGACATTTTTTATTTGATAAATCTGCTAATTGCCCCTGCCTTAGAAAATATTGTAAATAAAAAAAAATTATAAATGTTAAACAAAATTAAAATATGAGTTTGTCTATCATCAACACTTTTTTTAGACCACATTAGACCTTATTATAGCCCTCTATGTTAGAAAAATATTAGAAATATCAGGTATTTTATATAATTTTATAATATTTTTTTAAATACAATTTATTTATTTAAATACTATATTATTATTTTTAATATTTTATTTTAAAGGTAGCAAAAGAAGAACAACGGTTTTTTTTCTACATCTTGTTAAATTTACATTTTGTGAGTTAGGGCTAATTTGATTGCATCGAAATGCAAAAAAAATAATCGGTCTAATTGGGAAAATAAATCGATCAATTGATTAAATTGATTAACGCATATAACCGTAAAATGTAATAGCCGAAAGTCAAAAATATAATTTTTAAACCAAATGTCTGAATATTTTGACATTTGCGCAACAAAACTTCATCAGTAATTGTTGCATTTTTTGTTCCCAAAAATTTGTATACACAAGTTTATATGCAAAAACATATCGCAATATAGCGTCATCATAATACCAGTTGTATATAGAATTACTTTTTTGGTCATTTTTTGTATTCATAATAGTACATGTACATAATATATTAGTAAAACACCAAGTACATACTGTGGAATTTGTTATAGACCTATTTTTTTAATGATGACAATACAATACAAGTCCTTGTTCTTTGTTTTCTATATTTTAAATATTTTTTAAACCAATTTAATTTTATTCTTTGTATACCAATGTTTTCTAATTTCTTTATCAGGATATCCAGGATATCAATCGTTTCAAAATTACGTTTTAAATCAATGGACACAGCTATAATAATATATTGTTCATCAGTTTTCTTTTCTACTAATTTTTTACCCAATTAATAGTAGCTTGACAATAGTTTCTTTCTTTAAAACCTGACTATTTTTCACAAATTATTTAATTTGTTTCTAAAAATTTTCCTAATTCCTAATTGTCCCATTTTCTTTAAGATCTTGTAGTGATGTATTAATATAGGTTTGCAATTAATTGTTATGAAAATTCGTTCATAGCTTGAACTTCAACAATGTAAAGACATTTTACATTACCCTGATGTGTTTTCACATTCAACATTCAATTTATAAAAATTTAAGGAAAAATTAATAGCTTTATTTCACAACTTCCTACTCCTAATCTCAATCATACTTTTCTTCGTATCTAATTTTGTACTGTAATATCCCAACCAAAGCGGTACGTAAGTGCTAAATGTAACGCTTTGACTTATTACATAAAAAAATGGTTTCTTTGAATTTTTTATTTTTGATAAATGAACCACAATAGTGTTACTCCAACATTCAGGATATATTCCACCATTCAAGGAACAATTAATTGTATATTCCATTACAGGAAAAAATAATTCATTCAATTCCATTATTCTATTTTTATTTAATCCGTTTTAGTCAGTCTTTTTATATCATTATGAGTAGCCATTTAATAGGCTAAGCTTATGTCTATTATTGTTTTGCCTAGTTTGTTAAAATTGTAAGTCTAAGGAAGCTCAGAAGCATAGAGTAAAGATGTTTTACTATCCAAAATCTGTATTATCATTTTGCCTGTATTTTACAAAATTATTTGACTTTCATATTAGCTAAGACTAAATTAAGTTAATTGATAATCTATATCTGATAAACATTACATTACATCCTTTCATAATTTTAAGGGTAACGTTTATAGGTCATTATCAGTTCCGAACATTAATTATTATGTGCAATTATTAATTATATATACAATTTATGGATTGGCCACAAAATCCCAAATACAAAATCCCGTATACAAAATTCCAAATTACGATTTTAGTTCATTTAGTGTTTTCGAATTCATGCATTTTGTTTGTATTCAACAGCAGCTATGCATAAAAATGATTTAGACAATCTTTTGTAAATAAGTAAGTAATAAATTATACAACACTAATGGTCAACCCATTACTGTATAATTTTATAAAAAATTTGTCAATTTCAATTTAATTATAATTTTTGCTGTAATTTTAATTTTAAGCAAATTTTGTATATATATAATAAATTGATAATAAATTGAATTGAATTGAAAAACAAAAAAAAAATATTCTGAAAAAAGGAGATAATATACTCTTTTTTGTACCTAACAGCAGTGATGCAAATGAAATACTATGCAAGACAAATTAAGTACCAGGCATATGACATAGTCCCAATTCCAGTAAAGATTGTTCTAAGATAGATAATATTATTTTGGTAAAGAAATAAAAACAAAAATAACTAACATATTTAATTACATTTTAATAATCAATAATTTTTATTAATTTCATTCAATTAATTTGTGATGATCGATATTTTGTTTTTTTTTTATTGTTTTTTTTTTTTTTTTTTAATTTTTTATTCTTTTTAAATAATTATCTTAATTAATTTTTCTTATAAATATATTTTTAAACTTGTACAAATTTCATTTGTTTGTTATTTATTTTATTATATATATTATAAATTGTATATAAAACTATATAATTAATAATTCTTATGTCTATGTATTATATATAGTTGGTACGTGGTATGAATGTTTGCGTATGCATTTGTAAAATGAATTGATGAATTTAATTATTTTATATAATTTATATATTTTTTTTTATTATTTAATTTTCTTATATTTAATGGTTTTCAATTTATTAAAATATTTTTTTTTTTTATATTTTTTAATAATATTATTTTAAATTTTATTTATTATTTTTACATTATAAATTGAATTTAATTTTAAGTTTTTCTTAAATATGAAATAATTATTAATTAAATTACTTTTATTATTATATTATATTTTAGAATTCGTTTTACGAAAAATTTAAATATAAATTATAATACGTAATTAATTATAAATGTTCGGAAAAAGCGAGTGTAAACCTTTAATGGAGATCGTTATTCGCGAATTATGTACCGAATTAAATTAACAAAAACAAAATAAAAAAAACAGAAAAAAAAATCCTCTATCATAATTCATATATCATTCATAATGTAATATAAAATTACTGTTAACAAGTTATAGGTAATTTATTTAATTTCGTTATATAATTTAAATGTATTCGGTATTTGATCTAAATATTTGAAGTGAGGCTTGGCCTTAAACAACTACATATGCGATTGCGTAAATTATGTAAATTAATAAACGAGAAGTTGTCAAAATATCTACTTTTGACTGTTATTTTGAATGCCTAGGTATCTCTTCAAATTTTGGACTGATGGGATCCATTATAATTTCGGAGGCTGTAATTATATAAAGTGGTTAATTATTATATTGTTGCTACACGTTGAATAGACAAATTTTGTATCACACGAAATTTAAATGAATAGACATCATTGAATTACATTTTTGTTCTACGCTATCGGTTAGGACATAAAAAAAATTATATTATAATATAAGTAAATAATATTTATTTTATACAAAAAAAAGTAAATTATGTTTTAAATGATAGTTTAAATATGACCAATTTGTTTTTTAGAGTTAAATATTTTGTTATATTAGGCTAAAATAATTGGATAAGTTAGAGTAACTGCCTTCGCATAAATTAAGTCATAATGGGATTTTAGCCATAATAATTGAAACCAAAACTTCTGACAGATTCAGTAATGAATGCCACTTCACTCAAATTTCTATAAAAGTATATGAATTATGTAACGGATTTTTTTCTTCATATAATCTTATAAAAACTAACTGCGCGCGAAACATACTCTCTAATTCGTTAATCGGTATATGAATTAAATTTCATTAGTTAAATTCGATAAATACAAAATTAAAAATAATTTTTTTTTTTTAATTAAATGTACATAAATCTACTTTTACATTAATATTATACAACCAATATAATCAATATAATATTTCAATATAAAACAATTCATTTTTTTTTTTTATTAATAATATAATATGACACAGTATATGACACGTACATACATACATACATACTTACATATATTATGAATTCATTCTTCATTTTTACATTATAAATTATTTAAATGCTTCAAAAATAATTAAAACAAACAAAATTATATTAAAAATTAAACAAAAAAAAAAAAAATTAATTCTACAATATAGTTCGATTTTAATTAAAAATAATTATTTACAACAATATTATTATTATATTATCATTATTATACATGTATAAATAAAAGCACTAATTTTAATATTTTAAACAAAAAAAAAATAATGTTTTAATATAAATGTAAATATTTTCATCTTTAATTAAAATTAAACATTTTTTTTTTGTTTTTTGTTTTCTTATACAATATAATACTATCTACATATATCTATATTTAAATAATAATCAAATTTAAAACAAAAATAAAATAAAAAAAAAACGAAACGAAACGAAACGAAAATAATATAATAATTAATTTTGCATTAATAATTTTTATATCGCATTAAATTTTCTCGTAATGTTTCTGAATTTTCTGATTCATTTTCATCATCACTAGACGGTGGTGTTTCTAATAATGGTACACCTAAATCTAAATATTCTTCATTTGCATTCGCTGTCACTGTTAGAATTTGATCTAAATTCTCTACAATTTCACTAAAAGATGGACGTGCATGTGCATCGAAATTCCAACATTGTCTCATTAACATATAACTGAAAAAAAAACAAAAACAAAAATAAAAATAAAAAATAAAAATAAATTATAATATAGAAATTTGTATTTTTTTTTTTATATTAAAATGAGTTTTTACAAAATGACTGTACATCGCATCGAATACGTGTACATTAGTTTTCTCTTTTACAAATTAAAAATATGAATATGTAGTAATAAAATTATATTTGGAATATATCGTAAATAAAATTTAATTCTTTATTTCAATTCTTTTAATTTCAAAATTTTTAAAATGATATTATGTGCATTTATAATAAGTGTATATTAACTTGTATTTGGATTAACTGCATTAATTTAGACATGCCAATATCACCGGTAACGAAGTCGCAGATAGACTGGTAAAGAAAGCACTTTTAGAACCACATTCCAACCAACAAAGCCGGTATTACAGGAATTATAAATCATCAAAAAAATATTAAAAAAAATGTATCCAGATGGAATAGTATCGACCAGGCCAGTAGGAAAATCGCTGTTGTTCTGACTAGATAGTGAATAGAACACACACGATACATCCACAACTATTTCTTTGATGGACTCCAAAACGCACAACCAACATGTCACTGTGTTCCAGATACTCCAATCAGACTTGCCCTTTATATACTGATGTAAGAGTCAGGCTTGGAATAACGGGACTTGATATACTCACAGGATACTGCAAAAGCAACCAACTAATATCATGGTATTTCTCAGAGAAACTGAAATTTCCAATAAAATATAATAAAATTCAATAAAAACTAATTGTATATCAATTATTATAAAAACTAGGGGCCCCTGTTGAGTAATTATAATTCAAGTTAAAGCCAAATTTAAAGTTTGTAAAAGAACAGGGATTTGCATGGACTGATATAGACTTCTCATTACAAAGCAGAAAACACTCATGTTTTAATGAAAAGCTTTGAAATTAGTATGTTTTCGTTAAAAAACATAAATATCTTACTTCTCATTGTCTGTTTTTTTTCTACCTATGTCTTAATGTATTTGGTGAATATTAAAACCATATGATTAAAAAAATTTCAACTGTGTGCACATTATTGTGTTATTTACAACTTACTTATTATATATTAAGAGTTCATTATGGAGGATAGAGAATAAAATGAAAAGGTGTCTACTGCGCAGGTCCTTAAATGCTTGTCAATTATAATTATAGATAGTTAGAAATCTAGAGTACTTCCAATACCCGATTCAACCCTATATACAATTACTTCAATTCTGATATTTCAAACATTAAAATGTTTTTTTTTTTACACGCTGCCCAAATACTAGGAAAGAATTCCAAATACAAACGTATTGTAGGTGTGGGTGATGAGAAAAACGATAAGAAGGAAATAGGATGATACAGAATAATTGGCGGGTAAGATAGAAACAAACCTGAAGAGATATTTTTTGAAAATTTGCAAATTGTATAATGGAACGTTTCTATCGGACCAGGAACACCTTAGATGGAAGCATATTCCACATTTTAGCAGTTCTTACAATAACAGAAATTCCGAAACCAGTTTGAAACCCCCTAGACATTTACACAGTGTAGAAATGGGCATTTGAAGCCTTTCCAGTGTTACGTTGGAATTATTTAGAGGGAGGCATTATTGATTTTATTTCAATAGAAAAACTGTTATTTCCAACAAGATATCTATATAAGAGAGCTCCAACGTTTCGACGTGTCTTAAGAGAATTAAAGGTTATCTGGAAGGCGGGGTCGTTAATTAGCTATAAGCGCAATTGTCAAGACAACCTAGTGAAGATTGGGGTGGGATATAAGCTTTATTGGACAAATCTCTTGGAGAAAAGAAGCCTTTACATCGAGAAAAAAACCCAAGCATTTGGCAATCTTCTTAACATTTTTTGATTTAGCTGCATGCCTAAAATATTTACACTTTCAGACCGTTGTAAATTTTCTACTTGAAATCGCATGGTTGCAACGAATTGATCTCGTTTACAAGAGATCAAATAGCTTTGAGTTTTGAACTTGTTGAGCTCAACTCCGTTTACGTTACCCCATTCGGTTATTTTTGCTACATCATGGTTAGCTAGTCATTATGTTTCTCTTCAAACTGATTGCGATAGAGGTAGCGTTAGATTTCCTTAAAAAATCGTAGGATGTTATCAAGGTGCTGTCATCAGTAAAACTGTAGATTGGATTGAGGGTTGAAGAGAGTAAGTCGTTGATGAAAATCAAGAACAGATAAGGCAGAACCTTGTAAAACGCCAGCGTTTGTTTCATAGTTGTCGGAAATAAAACTGTTATCGGTATTTCCAGATGAGACAGTAATTATTACTTTAGGCATTCTTGGACCCAAAGTTGACAATAAACTATATAAATATAAGCTGTATAAGCTATAATATATGCGAAAAATGGAAAATAGTAGTAAGCACGCAGAAAAAAAGAGTCTATTAACTTCACTCGAAAGCACAAAAGCTATTGCTTCAACCCCCAAAACAATTTAATAATTAATTATACAAAAATTAACTGGGTTGAAATATTTCGGTCATTAGATAATTATTCTAGTGAATTGCTTGATACTTCAACGGACAAGAAACATAAAAAGCCTTGCAACTTGACTCATGACTATAAAGATATTCCAGTATCGAAAATTCCTAAAACAAAATCTTTAGATGGCAAATAAGTAAATCAAGATAAAAAAACAATGCAGATACTGTTGTTGATTCGGCTCGTTTCGGTATTGGCGGAAAAAGAAAGAAACGTATATGGGATCCTTCTACTTTATGGTAGAAGACATAATTCTCTTGGCAAAATTGGGGAAAAACGTAAAAATAAAGTACGAATAGTATTTGATTAAAATACATCCTCCTTCCGCTCCTGCTTATTCGGAAATTAATAGTTTACAATGAAAATCAACACTTAATACACAACGTTAAAAGTATTGTAACTGACAATGTTTTGTTCCATTTATCAGATAATGAAATTGATTCTATGTTTTTTGCTAGTTCGAACAATTAAAAGAAAAATTAAGAACCTTTGACTAAAAAATAACATTTACCAACAAGGTTAGCAATACTATCGATAAAACCATTTAAATCCGCAGAGCCCTCTATACCCATTTATTAAAAGAAACTCAAAATTGTCTAATGAAAAGAAATTATTATTAATGAAAATGGGGTTTCATCCATCAATACTTCTTTACCTGTTTGGTTTGTCTGATCTTCGTCTTGCATTTGGAACTGTAGATCATCAAATAAAATGTGAAGTTATGGGATTCGAGTAAAATAACATGAATTGTTTAGATCGTATTACGGAATTATTACAATTTAGACCTTTTAAAGCCAAACCGTGAAATTTGTTTTAATACTATATTTGTTATAATTCTAATTTATATAGACTTTGATAGAATATATATAGAAGTTTTATTTTTATTTGTTTATATAACATAATCACAGGTTGGATGGCGCAGTAGATCCCCTATGAAAGTCATATATAGGCTTTATAGGTTTTTTGACCTGGTTCAGTACACTTTATCATTGGGATAAAATAAATAATAAAAAATGATTGAGATATAATCTGGTAATGACTTAAATAACATGCAATTATTCTATTTAAGAAGACTTAGTTCTTCCACATTTGATTATACTTGGTTGATATGCTAGAAAAATTAACAAATAAATACTAGAATCGTAACATCGTAGCTCGATTCCTAATACATGTAATTAAAAATTGCAGTATCATACTTAATTTACGTAAACCTATTTCTACCTAAGTTACTGTCAAGAACATAAAAAAAAAAATTGAAACAGTATAGAGTTCCAATTTTTTTGATTACTAAATTATGAAGATAATATAATTTTTCGCTATCGAATCGTGTTTACTTACCATTAAAAAATATGAACAAATATAATCAAATATATTAAAAAAAAATTATAATTTTAAAAAGAAAAACTACTTACATATTTAATGAACAATTTGTTGGACGTTCCATTCTATGACCTAATTTTAAATAAGAATAAACTCTTTCTGGTGCAACATGTGCCATTGGTTGTTCAGCAAATGTAAATATTTCCCATAATAGAACACCATATGACCATCTAAATTAAAATTATTATAATAATTTAATATTTTTTATTATTTATATTTAATTTTATTTTTATTTAATAATGTTTTTTTTTTTTTTCAATTAAAATTCAACTTACACATCACTTTGTGTATCATAAAATTTCTCTTGTAATGATTCTGGTGCCATCCATTTTATTGGTAATTTACTATTTGTATTTTTTCTATAATAATCTGTATCGTGTATGTCACGTGCTAAACCAAAATCACATATTTTCATAACATAATCATCACTAACAAGTACATTTCTGGCAGCTACATCTCGATGAATGCACTAAAAAAAAAATAAAATAAAAATAAATAAATAAAAAAATATTTTAAATTTATAATATTTTATTAATCGGATTTTTGTTTTTAGTGATATTTTAAATTAAATAATTTAATTGTTGACAGGTTCACAATTTCTGATATTTGACTGCAAATATCGATATTTCGGAAGTAACATACTTGTTTCATATTAAAATAAGGGGATGTAAAACACTTGGCAAAACTCAAATGACAAACATTTATTTTGCCTAAATTTACTTATCAAATCAAATTTTATAATGCAAAAAAATCAATTATGCTCACTTAACAAATTTACAATTCGCAAATATCAATATATCAAAAAATTAAAAAAAATGTTTCTTTAGTAAAAACTTTGTAAAATAATGTGTAAAACAAACATGAAAATTTATTGAAACTTGTTTTTTGCCTAGTAATGTTTGCAATTTGAAATTAGGTCAACTGGACTATACCCTAAAATAATTATTAGTGAACTGGAATCAATTAAATTATTTAATTTTAAATTTAAATAAAAATAATAAAATTTTTTATTTTAAATTTACTTTTCTCGATGCTAAATACTCCATACCACGTGCAATTTGATATGCAAATGATATTAAATCTTTTTGGGTAAATGGTAATCGATCATCATTTTGTTTTTTCTTTAACATTAAATCATTAGTTGTTTCATTTGCAAATGTTTGTGATGATATTGGACGATTTAATTTTAAAAATTCTTTTAAGCTACCATGTGGTGCATATTCAACAATAACATATAATGGTCCATCTTGACTACAACAACCAATTAAATTTATTATATTTATATGATTTCCAATCATTTTCATAACTTCCATTTCTCGAACTAAACTGGCAATATCAGCATCACTATGACATTCTTTGACCATTTTAACAGCAACAATTAAATCATTTGTTGATTTTGATAAACCACTAACTTTACCACGTACAACACGACCAAATTCACCTTCACCTAATATATCATCTAATACCAATTGAGCTCTTGGTATTTCCCAATGTGCATCCAATGGAAATTCATATTCATTGCATGGTTTAAAATCTGTACCACATTGTAATTGTGTTATATGTTGTTTTTCAATTTTTATTACTGGCATTACAATTGTTTCAGCACTACCTAAATCTGAATTCGGCTTATAAATAATAACTTTTTTGGTCCATTGTTGTACAGCATTAACACGATGTTTAATAATTTTATCATGTTTCATTTTACGTATAATTGTTAATATAAATATTGTACCAAATAGAAAACATAATCCAATACTAATTTTAATTAAAGTAACATACAATGAATATCGTTTTAATGGATGTGGTGGATCTAATTCGATTTCTTCTATAAAATTTTTAATTTAAAAAAAAAAAAATAATATTTTTTTAGTATTTCTGGTATATTTTTAAAATTGTTAAAAAACTACCTTCATCAATAACTCTTAAATAAGCACTGGCTAATGTATGACCTAAACTGTTCGCTGCTGAACATGTATACCAGCCTTCATCTTCATGTGTAACATTAGTTATTATAAGTGTTTCGGGCTTATCTGGATCAATCTGAATTTTTATAAGAATTCACAAATAAATTTGAATAAGATTTTTTTTTTTATTTTTTGGTTTTCAAATCGTACTAATTGAAATGTAAACATTTTTAAAAATTTGTTTATTAAAAAAATTAAAATTTAATATATGTAAAAAAAAATTACTACCAACAAATAAATAATTTTTACCAAAAAAAATAATAATTAAATTTAATTGGCAAAAATTATCAAAAATTTCTAAAAATTTCTGAAATGTCCAATTTTCAGTCAATTTTGCAGAAAAAAATTATTTAGGCTAAAATCAATACATGTGAAGATCTCGGTTAGCTCATTTGGCATTAAGAGGTTAAAATATCACTTTAAAAATTTGTATAGAAGTGTTCAATTAAATGTTAATTGCTCATAATCTTATAAAGTTTTTGAAACCTGTATTTCTATAAAAGATAAATTTCCTTGAAATAGCAACAGTTCAGAATAGGAACCGTTATTTTAGAATTGGTCTAGATTTTCAGAGAACAGTCTGAATCGGAAAATATTTTTTTATAAATTTTGTGAAATTTGAAGTAAAACAAAAGGTTTAATTTTAATTTTTTAAATTTAGTTGAATTTTGTTTTCCATTGACAGGGTGAATCTGTACGTAAACGGAATATTCTGTTACTAATTTTTATATTTTAATTTGAATTAGAAAATTTCAATGTCTTAAATTTAAATGTTTACAAAAATTTCAAAGAGCATTTTAACCCCTTAATACCATTAAAATACTGAATCCTCTTACCATGCCCATTGCTGATTGATAACATCTTAAACAGTTTTTTTATGCAAAATTTAAAGAAAATCGAAAGCCAACGCTTTGTAGGACTAATAATTTATGTAGGACTAACTTATAATAATTTAAATTATATCATAAAGGACTTCCTTTACGATTATATCTACTAATAAAAATAAAAATTAAAATAAAAATAATTTATTTTTAGTACTTAATTTTAGCACATATTTTAGTATTTAATTGTTAATTCAAATATTTTAGATAAACTAATTATTTTTTTAAATTGTTAATTAATATTATTTTTGTTTTTATGTAATAAAACTAAAAGTTAAAACAAATAATTTATTTTTAGTACTTAGTAACAAAATATATTTAATTTAATTTTAGTTCTAATTTAATTAGAAAAAATTACAACTAAATGTTTAGTACTTAAAAAAAAATAAAAAAATAATTTAAAGAAAATTACAAAAAAATTTTCCCATCACCTTAACAGTTTGATTTAAATATCCTTTTATTGTTTGATTATTAAATACCCAATATGTTTTATGAAATAAATCTGAATAAAATTTACATTCAATTTTATCAGAACTGCCAACATATAAAGTTAAATTTTTTGGTCCTTCAACAACAATCGGTTTATGATTGACACGATCTATAAAAATATTATTTATACAAAAATAAAAAAAAAAAATATTATATTTAATATACCATCACCATAATACATATCTAATTATAATAATATATATATATATACTTATAAACTAATTTTAGTAAAGACATTATATTTTTAATGAGAAAAATTGTTTTTGTATTGGAAAAATATACCAATCACCGAAATTATCGATAAATTATTATTAGTGTAAAAAGAAAGAAAATTCGATTTTTTTTTTTTATATCAAAATACCAAACCAATCACCAATTCTCACTCTATTTCCATTTTTATTAAGAGAATACAAAAAAAAAAAAAAATACCTGTAATAATCGTATTTCGGAAAAATTTTTTCTATTATTTCCATGTCGATTTTTTGAAATTTCTTTAACAAAACGTTGTGCTCTATCCTCTAAGCTTAATATAGATTCAGATGATTCATTACTTGGTATATGATATAACCAATCAGTATGAACAGCTAAATCCGGAAAAAATATTGGACAATGAAATGTAACTGTTGAATTTTCTAATGCAGTTACATTTTTTGGGTGATTTGGTGCAATCATTGGTCCAGAACGTACTCGATCTAATTTATATGATTTTGTGTTTTTTATTTTTATTTTGAGTAAAACAATTTTATTAATTAGAAAAAAAAATACATACATTATTAAAACGGTTTTACATAAATAGATTAATTTTGTAAAAATTATATTTTATTATTTTTATTAATATGAAATTAAAAATAAAAGAGAATAGTCTGGCGGCAGTTAACATTTTAATGTTGTTTTATTAAAAAAAAAAATATAAAAATTTAACAGATTAGTTCATCGCTCAACTGAACTCAATTATTGAGCCAAATACATATATGTTGAGTTCGCTCATATTTTCAATGAAGGTGCGGTCAATTTGTGACATTTTTAAAGTTCAAAAAAAGTATGAGCGCAAAAATATGGTATGAGCATATCTCAAACAGATTTAGTGGCCGCTTGAGTTTAAAGTAACGAATTAATAAATTTTTATTGAATTTATTTGTTATTTAACTTAAGCTGATAATATTGTGTTGATATCATATTGAGAGTCAATCTTACAAGTAATTTTAAAATATTTGATAATGGGTTATCTTAAAATTATTTTGGGTCCACTTCAGAGACATTCAAGAAAATATATAAAAATAAATTAAAAGAGAGCACAAAGGTGTTAGCATATACATAATTTCAGACACTCTTGACTTCTCCAATTTGTAAATCAAAGCTCGCTTGTAGCTGTTACAAAAGCTTAATAAAGCTAGCAAAAGAAAACAGAATCAGCATTATGTCGATTTCTGGACATGAGGGAATACAAGGTAATGATGAAGCAGATATAATTGTAAAAACAGTACAGATGAGTGAATTCTTAGAATAAGAGCCTAGCGTTGCTCGCTCGAACCTTATACGTACAAAGAATTGTTTTCAATTGAGAAATTAAAAAAACTAAAAACATATGGGATAATCACCAAGCATTAATGCATTTCAAAACTTTTTTCAAATTTAATATTAACCGGTTAAATCATGTAATCCGGGGAGATTAGATATAATGTCAGAGCACGGTTTATCACAGGACACCATTAATAAAATATCTGTTCAAGATTGATTAGATAGATTCAATACAGATTCTGTTTATAGGAAGATGAATCCTTATCTCACCTTCTATTTGAAAATCATGCCATAGCTAGCAAAAAATATTTCGAATAAAATTCGGAAATCGACATTACTGTAATAATAGTATTGGCCAAGGATATACATCTGTAATTTTAAACCGGAGAAGTAGAATAATAGATTTGAAAAGGTTACGTCTACATAGAACATCCTACCGTAAAATGAATATATATATATATTGTATTTGTATATATATATATGTATTGTATACATATGTATGATTTAGAAATAACAGTGAAATTTATAAATACATTAAAATAATATTGTATTAAATAAAATTCTATAGGTTTCCTTTCACTAAAATTTATTGTTTATTTTACATACATCGGAAGCAATAAGAACTCCTTCTGCATCTGTGTTTTTTACTTATTTGGTAATAGTTAGTACAAAATAAAAAAAAAAATTTATTAGAAGGAAACGTAGACTTTTATTCAAATTAATATAATAATAAATATAACTACAAATTCTGTAGAGCTACAATCATTTTAAATATGAGTTGTAAATAATCTGATCAAAGAACACCACTAATGAAACTAATGAAACAATATTATGAAATATCGTTAAAGCATAACGAGAGGTTCATTAGAATAAATTTAGGAAGAAGTAACAATAGAATTCGATAAATTCAAAATTACATTTGTGTAATTATGAAACTGTGTTCAGGAGATATCAAAATAATAAGTGATCATTTCTATAATCAAAAAAGGCCAAATTACAAAAGCTCTATTAAAGCTCTTCCTGAGAAGTTATAGAAAATAATTAAAAAATTTTCGTAATTAAAATAAAAAATGAAAAAAAAATTTACCTTGAATTTGAACTTTTGTAATACGTTCAATACATCCAGCTAAATTACAAACGGTACATTTATAATAACCAGAATCTTCTGGTATACCATCTTCCATTGAAACACTCCATTTTTTATAATTTGCACGTCCCATTTTACGATCAATTAATGTCCATGTTTCATTTGCCAATTGCCATCCTGTATTACTTATATTACTTGCTTTTGTCCATGTTATATTTGTATTACTTGTATCGGTTATTTGACATTTAATAATTACAGTACTGCCAGATGGTTTTATTATTAATTTCTCATATTTATTATTATCATTTTTAAATACTGGTAATGCTAATGAAATTTTTTCTTTTGAATCTTCATTACTATTAATATAATCTTCGGTATTATTTAAATCTAATTCAGGATCCGTTAAATCATTATTATTATTATTATTACTGTCATTATTATTGTTATTATCATTTTGATATTTTTTTGTAATTAATTCATCATTATTTTCATACTGTTGATCGGCTTGTTCATTTGAATCATATCGAATTTCATCTGCTGATATTTTATTTATTTCTTCACTATTTGGCATCCATAGATTTAATGATATATTTGACCATTGGCCATTAATACCATCTGGACGACATGAATATACAGCTGCATTATTGATTTTAAATTTTTCAAATTTAATTCTGAAAAAAAAATTGAAAATTAAATTTAAAACTAAAATGGAATATTAAGTAATAAAAAAAATTCATTGTTTAAATTAAGTATGGTGACCATATTTCCGAATAAAAAAAGTATATAAAATTTCTAAATATTTCGGCCAATATAATAATGATAATAATAATAATTCTTTATTTCATTAAGAACTTAAGCTAACTTACATACTAAATTTACCAAATTATATAACAAATTAATTCAGATATCTTAGCTTAGTATTTTAATGAAATATCTAGGTTCAATCTGTTATCCAAACGATAAGTGGCGATTGAACCCTTAATCGGTTATCATTATGTGTAGACTAAACAGTGAGTATGATATGTTGGCAATAAAAAAAAACCTACTTCGATACGTCAGCCCTATTCTAATAACGAATAAAGGTCTTCTTTACATCGATTTCAGACTTTAAGTCTCTAAAAAGTGTACAGTAGTTAACACAATACCACTCGAGGTTTAATTCACTGGCAGAGGTATAGCAATAAATGTATATTAAGTTTATAAATGGTTGTATTTGAAATATATTTGTTTCGGTAAAACCCTGAAAAAAACTATCCAACACAAAAGATTTGGTGACTCTCACTGACGTTGATTATATAAATAATAAAATGGCGTGAGTTGAGGTAAAATTCATTTTTTTATTGATTATAGATTTTATTTTTCGTCCATAAGAATAATTTTGAACTGAGTTTTCATATTTTCTATATTTTCAGTTAGCTTTTGCCAGAATATCCAGTTGGAAATGGTGTGGGACCAGACATGGGTATATAAACGTTATCTATAAATTTGTGTTATGATTGAAAATTTCAATGCTAATGAAAATATTACATCTAAGATCAATGCAATCACAACGTAATCTAAAAAAAGAAATATATTGTCAAATATTAAGTAGGAATCTAAAGCCGATAGACAGGGCATCTGCTCTTGCTTAAATATTGACAATAATTTGAAATTAATAATTAATAAATTTAATAATAACTAGTATTCAATCACTTCTGGTAATTCGAGGAAATTTGGTAATAAAAAAATCGTACTCAAATTCAATACGAATTGTTTGGTCATTTCAATTTATACTTGGTATGCACTATATTTTATTTTTGGCCAAACCAGCATCAAGCATGTATCGGGAAGTGGTTTAAAAAGAGGGTATGAATGTTGGATATCGTCAGCACAAAATATGATGTAGGTAGAGGATAAAATAAATTGTGAATAAACCGGCACATAATGCCTAATTGAAGAAAGTGAAGAAGTAGAAAAATGAGATTGAAGCGAGCGATCAATACTCATCCATAACAAATGATTATTTATTATCAAATTTGCTTCATATTAATTTAAAAGACTTGTGAGTTTTAGTAATACCATCTTACTAAAAGTTTTTTAAATACATGCAATTTAAATATATGCAATAAAGGGACTTAAACAATTAATTTGTTGGAAGAAAAATTTAATATGACAGTACTGAATTTCAAGATCACTAACTTTCAATTCAAAAAATATCTGAAGAGCAACTGTCTTGTAAATGACTGCCAATATGGCGTTCTATAGAACAACTGATGATCTTTTGATTTTTATGACGGAAAAATGGCGCCGATGTATAAAAAAATAGGGTGAAGCCAAGACTATAGCTCTAGATATATTTAACGCTTTTGATCGCGTTTGGCATCCTTAATTACTGAAAAAATTAGAAGCAATTGGACTAGGAAACATTTTCAATACGCGAATTGAAAATGTCCTTTCAAACCGTTCAATACAAGTTGTATTGAATGGTTTTATAACTCAAAAATACACTATCAATGCTGATGTCTCTCTAACAATGCTGATGTCTCTGATGTCCCTAAATGATCTCCTATCCATGATAGTACTCTTGATTCCTTGTATTTCTTTGAAAAAGCTGTTGAAGTTGCCTCATATCAACAAAGCAAAACGCATCAATACCAAATAAATGCAAATGTAAATACTGAAAACGTTGAAACTCTAAGGTTCTTGGAATGGAAATAAACAGTAAACTTTCGGAGCACGATCACATTTTTTCTGTCGCGAAGGATGCTGCGAAATGTTTAGGATAATTAAGTAGAATTTTTTTCCTTGTATCAATTAAAATAAATTGTAAATCAAACAACAAATGTAATATTAAAATAAAAATTAGAATAAAATAAAACTCGCAACTGTTAAGATACTAATAATCTAACATTATATATAAAGTTTTCGCAACCATACTGAATCGGAGAATACAGCCTAAAATTGAACAAAATAGAAAAGACGAACAGGCAGGATTTCGTCCAGAAAGGAGTTGCACAGATCACACCAACACACTACGGCTGATCATAGAACAATCTGTAGAATGGCGCTCTCCGCTATATCTCTTGTTCATCGATTTCAAGAAGGCTTTCGACACGGTTCAACGTATTGCGATATGGAATGCATTAAGAAGAACTTATTCTTTTCCCGAAAAATTAATAAGATTGTCAGAAGCTTTGTATGAAGATGCAGAATTAGCAGTTCTCCACTGCGGACAAATAAGCGACCCATTCACCACAAATTCTGGAGTAAGGCAAGGATGTCCACTGTCACCACTCCTATTCACGCTAGTAATAGATGAAATAATGAAAGAAACGGGTTCTTCCGGAAGAGGTATAAGGTGGGATCTCTCAAGGATACTTGAGGACCTTGACTATGCGGATGATATATGTCTGCTAGCGCATAGATTCTGCGACATTCAACATAAAGCAGACCTACTTCAGCAAGCAGCGCGCAGAGTCGGGCTAGAAATTAACATAGATAAAACCAAGACCATGAGCATAAATAACACCAACACAAATACCATAACCATAGAATGTCAAACAGTCGAATATGTGGAAAGCTTCTCTTACCTAGGTAACATTCTAACAACAAACGGAGGTACAGAAGCAGATGTCAACAACAGACTACGTAAGGCCAGAGCTGCGTTCGGTGAACTAAGTCCAATATGGAAGAATGGCCAAATAACTAGAAAAACAAAGATTAGAATATTCAAAGCATGTGTAAGGTCAACACTTATGTATGGCAGTGAAACTTGGATGACGACAAATAACATCAGTCAAAAACTTCAAGTATTTGCGAACAAATGCCAAAGAAGAATATGCAGAATATTCTGGCCAAACACCATCAGCAATAAGGACTTATGGCAGATAACAGGTGAAGAACCGATAATGCATCAAATTAAGCGCAGAAAGTGGAGATGGATATGACACACTCTAAGAAAACCATCAAATAATATAACAAGAATGGCCCTAGAATGGAATCCCCAAGGGAGCAGGAGGCGAGGAAGACCCAACAACACCTGGCGTCGGACTGCGACTTCTGAGGTAATAAGATATGGACGAACTTGGGAGGAGATAAAGACCATTGCGTACAATAGAGAACAATGGAGGAGGCAAGTTGATGCCCTATGCTCCCACGAGGAGTAACAGGATAAAAAAAAAAAAAAAAAAAAAATCTAAACTCTAACTGAAGTACAAGAAGACTCTGTCATTATAAGTTATGTATTAACAAATTTTGGAAATAAACGAACTATCTATCTATCTAGCTTAAATAGAATTAGAAAATATTTTACATCATTCAACCTACTATTAATATAATAAGACATACATTCAGCCTCGATTTGAATATAATTCACATATTTAGTACCAATCTAGAGTACCTAAATAAGGTACAAAAGCGAGCCATTAAAATTATCAATGACAGAAATGTTACACAACACCTAACATCATTAAGTGTTCGCCGTATTGTAGGAGCAGAATCTGTTGGGTAATTGTTCTGACGAAATTAAAAGTATTATGCCCAAAATACAACCTCTAAACTATGGAACACTTTACCATCTTTTGGGTTTCCACAGACATATAGCTTAGAAATTTTCAAGAGACAGGTAAATAAAAATCTTTTAACCTGTCCGAAAATTTTTGTACTAATTCTTCTATTCTACTCTAATTATTTTCTAATTTGTTTGTTATTTTTTACGATCGTTCTTTTCCTTTCTTTCATCTTTATATGGCTGAAATTCTGCGAAGGGGGTTAGGCTGCTTATTACTTTGGCCTAATATAAAAAAAAAAAATAATTCAATAAATTGCCTTGTTTTCATAAATGCAAACCTGCAGTCAATCTGCATATTCTGAATTGAAATGAACACACTTGTCAGATTTTCTGAATGCTGTTCATAAATGCAAACTAAAAGTCTACTGTGCGTCAACTTGGCAGAATAAAATTTTTAGTATGCATAAAATTTTTTGAAGTAGTTTTCTTGGTTGTTTTGAGTATTTTAGTTTTTGTTTTGTTATTTAAAAAAAAATGTTATTTTCAAAATGTCAGTATTAATGAACAGAAACTTTGCAAAATTGTCAAGTAAAGGTAAAATATAGGTAAAATTTGTATTCATCATTGCAAAGTACGCCAACTGGTGGCAAACTTGTTGTCAGTTTGCAGCATTTATGAATACATCCTGGGTCTCTTCGATCATTTGATTTAACGCTATTAAATTATTTTGTATTAAGAATATTTGAAGTCAATGGATTTATGCTGATAATTCAGCAATGCTTTAGAATTCAATAAGACTTGTCTTATTTCAGAAATAAGTGGTAACAATTTGAAAAAATCGAATGCGATTTATTAGAGTTTGTTATATGGTGACCATATACTGGAAATTATTTTACAAACAAAATAAATGTCTTCAATAATCTTTAAAATAAAATTTTATTGTATTCAAATTTAAAATTCTGACACTCACCCTGTAAACAAAATCACCTTTTATGAATATAGTGTTAATACAAATTATAAGAAAAATAGTTCAATAATTCAGAATCAATTTTTGGGTGCTCTACCGTCTGTATAGTAGATAGTGGTATTATTCATTACGGTAAAATACTTGTATATAGAGTGTTTGTAAAGGTTATTTGATGTGTTAAGGTGCTTGCTATACACAGTTTCGTTAAAATTTTGTATTTATTCTAAAAAGCACGTGCTCATAACGTTTTTTAAATGTGTAAATATTATTCCATTAGAAACGATCAAAATGGTGTGTAATGGTATTTTATTGAATTTATCTAAAATTTAAATTTTGTGTATATAATTATGTAAAATATATTTGAAGTTTTGAATTGAACCCGATCGGGTTGTAAGTTTTTTTTATAGATTTAAATTTTAGTATTTTTTATGTAAATGAGGTAGTTTTGAAGTGATGATTTTTGATGAAGAACAAAAATTTCAGTTGAAGTGAATGAAAATTCAAATGCATTATTGTCAAATTCTGTTGTACATCTTTTTCGTTTACTGGAGTATTGTATTGCCCAGATGTTTTTGTTTGATTCGTTTTTTGAGTAATTAAATTTTTTTTTTTTGGCTTATTTGATTTTTTGATTCCTAAAATACTCCTTTCATATTCATCTAATTTTATTTACAGAATATATTTTAAGAATTGGTTTATGTATAAATATATGTGTGTGTAATGTATATGAACTCCCACCTTACAATTTGGTTTTTACTTTAGCTGATAGCTGATTTACTCATATTAGATGAAATTTTTTATTATTTCTTTCTTTTTTCGTTCGAAATAAATGGGGCATAAAATTTTTGTTTAGAAATTTATTTTGGAAAATTTTGTTTAGATTTTCGCTGGTTTTTTGCAGTTAATAAAAAAAAAAATTATTTTTAATTGAAATTTTTTAATTTAGACTTTTCTGGATTTGATCAGATATATTTTTATTTTTTGAATTGAGGTTTTTGTGTTTTTTTTTTTTTTTAATTAAAAATAAAAATAGTTTTATTTAATTTTTATTGTTATAAAATTACCTCACAAAATATGTAGAACGCTACCACAAGTTTGTTTAAATTGAACAGAAATAAAAAAAAAAAATGTACGAGTAATTACATGGAATTTAGACATTGCAGTAAATATGTTCAGGAAATGATGAAATCAAAATAAAATAGTTTTACCTAAGACAATAATTTTTGTAGTGTTTTAATTTTAAATCGAATAAAGGATTTAAAATTAATTTTGCTGTAGGACATAATACACAGGGTGTTCCCAGAGTCCTAAGTTCGATTCCCTATGTTGATTTTAATTCACTACTTGTATTTTATTCTCAAAATCAAGAAGAAGACTCATATTAATGCCTCCGGGGCATGAATTTATTTTAAATAAATAAAATAAAATAAATATGGTATTTTGACCAGTCGCAAAATTATCTGTTGATTGACTTCTATTGATTATTATGCAACCAGAACTCAATGGTGCTCAATGGTGCTCAATGGTAAATTCATAGAAATTACCACTTTTATGTGTAAGGTATGAAGCTTAGATTATCATATGACTATTTGATTTTAAAATAAATGTTAAATGAAAGCAGTATAGTGACACTATCCCAAGAAGTATACAGTTCAAGAGTTTTTGTAGTTTTGTCAAATATCAAAACGCTCGGATCATATCAACGATATAGTTACATATAGTACAAATAAATTTTGGGTCCTTTACTTTATCCAGCGCCATCATTACATTTTAATTTATTCTGTTAGTGTTTACTTTACTACATATTTTACCCATACTCCAAAGTATTCTACTATAGATCTTTTGTTTTCCTTATGTTTTCTTTTTAGCGAATGCTTTAACAGCGAGTGCTGTTAATGGATTGATGTTGTTACCCTGTCATCAGTTCTTGGTTCTTCATACTCAGCGGCCGATCGCAGTGGTTGCACTTAGGTTGGTCGCTACCTTCAAATAGATATTTGTGTGTAGCTAACGAGCATCCTAATGTGGCTTTAATTAATTTGACCCCTAGCTATCTGTTAGATTTGTACAAGTGGGTTGTTGAAGTATTTGAGCAATGACTTTGAGATATTCGTAGCAATGTGCTTTCATAAAGACGTTTGTTTGGCTATAAAGTATTTGTTTCCATTTGGATATTAACTCTACTATTATTATTTTTGCCATTGAGTTAACATTAGAATGATTGTTCTGAGTGAACTACGTGTAGTTATTTTAGCCTCTATATCGGCTGTCTCGTTGCCTACTAATTTTTTCTTAATTGGTTATTGACTTACTCCGTATGTTTTGGGTAGTTTGCGCTTTGGTGTTCGTGTTTTTTATAGCTCGCAATAAACTTAGGCTATATCGGTATAAATGATTTGTGGGATTTGTTCCTTTTCAGCTATTTTGATTGCTTCCCACATAGCTATTTCTTCCGATGCATAAGCTGAGCATACTGAGGGTAATGTTGCGATTTTTATTAATTTTTCCTGGGTGGTGATTGTTATTCCCACGCCTTCTTTACTTTTGGAAACGTCTGTGTAAATAGATTTGTTATTACTTATTTTCTTTTTTAGTTTCTTACAGAGTTGACAGAATGTTTCTGTTGTTGTATCGGCTTTATTGTGAGCAGCTAGACTCTTATCTAACTATTTTTTTTAATCAGTACGTGTGGGTTGTGGTGTTTCTATTTTTAAAGGGGCGCTCTAGCTCAATTTTTTTATTTATTTATTTTAACCTTTGATCCAGCAGATAAATCTGTCGGCAAAGTTTATTGGTATTTTCCGTTTCAAAATGTGGGCCTTTTTTTAATCAAGTTTTATCAAGTTTTTTGTTATTGCATTTTTTTATTGCTTAAGCTAATGCCGTTATTTTCGGACTTCTCAACTCTTCGTGAATAGTTGCTATAACCAATATGTGTAATGGGTGTTTCCACGGCTTTGCCAATTTTTCTCATCTAGCTTTGCATCCTTACTTCCTTGAAAGTTGGAAACCCAGCTTCTGTATTTAGTGTCGCTATGTTTGTCGGGCGTAGCGCTCCTATTGCTATATTCTGTTTGGCTGGATCAATCCTACTCAGTTGGATTTTGTTTATATTTCCATTGGTTGTGTATCCATATGTCATAATTCCGTATGTGAGTGGTTGTTTGGATAATGCAAAAAAATGAAAATAATAGAAATGGGAAATTTTTAAAAATTTTCACAATTTTTCCATTTTCCAATTTGAACCCTGGCAACTGCCACTATTCATAAAAACGCTTGAAAATTTAAAATTTTTCTAGAAACACGAGCGTAATATACCTTAACGGAAGGTATGACTTTTTTTGAATTACTTTAAGTTACTTAGGTTTACTCAGTATACAGTGTACAAGAATGGGTTAAGCTTTCATGCAGTGAATTCAGTCACTGGGATGCGAATTGGGGATCTTTTGATTAGTAGTGACACTACACCATGTCATTATCATTATTGTCCTGTCCTGTAACCCCATCTGTGGGCATCAATCCATGTAGATTGACTTTAATACTTTAATCTGCATAGGCTTAATCTTAATATTTTTTTTTTGTCGAAAATATGTTGATTTTAACTTTCAACCTATAACATTATAAGATTATAACTTATAATTAATAATTCCAATATATAAAATTACTATTGAATTAACTCTTAATATTGAATTTCTATATGGTTTGAATATATTTGTATAAATATTTTCCGAAATTAAATTATCTTATTTAACACTTGACCTTCGAATAATAACATAATTTCAAAAAAAATTGAATAGACTTAATAAATACATAATAACATATATATATATATATACATTTATATATATATATCTAGTCATTGTGTAATAATCATAAATCAAGTTTGTTTTTTTTTGTTCATTAAAAAGTCAACACCTTAAGTTATTAAGATATCTATTATTTGTAGGGAATTTCAAATGGGAATCCTTTTTTTAAATACATACATACATGCTTATATATATACATAATACTTATCTATGTAAATTTAAATTGTAATTATCATCAATTGAAAAAAAGAAATTTTATTTGTTAAATAATTACCGCGAACTCCAATATTTATTCAAAAAATATTATTCATTATTATAGAATGAACCTGTTGTATGCCCCCATCATTATTTTTTGTTCTTATGCTATTATTATTGTTTTTGTTATTGTTGTTCTAGGCTTAAGCAGCAATCTTTCCATTTATATATTTTATTTTTCCTCTTCAATTGCAATGTTAATGAATCGTCAGATAGAAGAATTTAAAAAAAGACAAGTTTTCCTATTTTTCAAAATAAGAAATTCCAAGGTATTGTATTGTTGTTTGTATGTATAGAAGATTATTATTTAGAGAAGTTGAAAAATATTTATGTAGTTTAAAGATGAGAATAAGACAACAGCATCCGTTGATAACAATGGCAATGCTATATTGATGTGTAGTGTACATATAGATAGTAATATTATATGTTGTTATTAGAGCTATAGACCTATAGTGCATAACGATATCGAAACAAAATAAAAAGTGTGTTTTTGTTTCATTTTGTTTACTTTTTCGAACATCAGATTGAGAAGAAGATGACACGCTGGTTTTTTTTTTTTCAAAAACCTCAAGAAAAAAATTCCAATTTTTAAATTTTTTTTTTTTTAATTTTTATTGTTGCTGCTGCTGTTATTGTTATTATTTTTGTTTGTATGGTTTTGGTTTGTAATGCATTTTATTTACAAAATAAATTCAAAAGGAAATTCTATTCAAAAGAATAATGACTTCAAGTACTGTTTATATATATGTATGAATACATATGTATATGTTTGTAAAATAAAACAGGATAATGAACAATTTTAAAATAAAACTATTATGTACATCAATATCAATCATTGTATTATCATCATAATCATCATCATCATTCATTTTATTATTGTTAATATTGTTATTATTGTGTATTGATATTATCATCATCAGTTGTTTAAATAAAGTTGAATTGAAATGTAAACTTAGTTTTAAAAATAATTATTATATATAAAGCTGGAAACTTTATTGAGAGTTAGCGATATCTTCTGAATAGATAATAGGTATAGACTGAGTGAGAAAAAAAAATGTATTTTGTACATTTTCGTTGTTATTGAAAGAATTAAGTAAAACTTTTTAAATCTAAATGAAATTAAAAAGATGTAGTTTAGGTGTAATACAGGGTGAATTACGAGCGCTCTATTACTACTACTGTGAATTATAGAATCTTGATGTGAATCAAATGACCATCAATGATTTTGGTGGAGTATCTTCAGGCTCATAAATAAAATGTAATAAATTTTTATGAACCGAATATAATTTTTAAAAAATAACAAGCCGATTGGCTTGGCAGCTAGTACTCACATTTATTGTAATTTTAATTATGGTAAATAAAGAAATAATAATAAAAAAAATAACGGATTATCATAACTTTTTTTCCGATTTCGTACGATTCATATTTCTATTTTTATTTTCTACATAACGTTCACCTTGAGACGAGAGACTTGTCCTACTGTTTTTGTAAGCAACAACATCATACCACAATCCAAAGATGTGAAATTATTTTTCTTAAATTTTTTATAATGTTCTTAATTTAACATTAACAAATTTTTTATTAATGTTCTTTTTTATAACATTCTCACGACCTTTTTACTCTTTTTGAGATTAATTGAAATAAATAAATAAATAAATATCTTGGTATGCACCTGGATCGACGCCTAACCTAGCAAAAACACATATTTACAAAACTGAATACATTTAAATATGTTGTTCAGGAAAATGTACTGAATGATTGGTAGGAAATCCCAGATGGATCTAGATAACAAAATATTAATATATAAGTCCATACTTAAGCTTGTTTGGACATATTGAATCCAATTTTGGGGAACAGCCAAAAAGTCCAATATTGAAATCATTCAGCGATTCCAGAATAAGGCAGTAAGATCAATAGTTGATGTGTCACATACCAAGTGACAAATAACTTAATTCATAGAGATTTAAAAATTGATATGCTTTAAGAATTAATTCAGCACTAAATTAGGAATTATCGATACACAAATATAATGGCAAGTACACTGATGACAAGAGGCATAACACATACTAGGCTGCATCGTATAATGTCCGCCAACCTATAATAACCTATAATAAAGAAATTAAACTCACTGGAGGTTAATTTCACAAGTTCATTCTGCCAATAACAATTCTAACAATTTATGTTCGATTATTTTCGAATTAAATAAAAATTTTACAAAAAAAAAATTTCTAAATTTTGAGTATAATAAAAACTTTATGGTCCGAAAGTCATGGAAGTTATAGTACAAAAACTTGTAATAAATTTGTTTTCGTAAAAATTTGCCCAAAAAAGGTATTCTCATGCTGAGTCACTTAATCAACGCTGCATTCGGGTTAAAGCACATGCTTAGTATTTGGAAAGTGTAGCGGAGGTGATAATGATTCTAAAATCAGTAAAACTGGCAAGTGAAGTAAAATCATACAGACCAATTATTAGCAGCAATATCAAAATTATTTGAAAAGCTTCTTCTTAATAGATTGAAACCAATAACAGAAAGCAAAAATTTTACTACCAAATTATTAATTTGGTTTTACAGCAAAACATTCAACAATAGATCAGGTATACCGTATCAGAAATATCATGAAAAGGTGATAGAAGATGATCAAGTCTTCTCAACTATCTTCCTCGATGTCACTCAAGCCAGGTTTTATAAAAAAAATTAAACAACTGGTATAGCTTTTAGAATCCTACATCACAAATAGGTTATTTCGCATAAAGCAAGAAGATGAGTATTTGGAATTGAAATAAATAAGAGTAGGAGTCCCACTACCACTACCTTGTTTTGGACCCTGTAATTTATTTATTATATACGTAATTTGACCTGTCTAAATTAAAGAATGCATTAATAACTACATTTGCAGACGACACTGCAATTCTGACTGTAGAGAAAGATATAAACGAAGTGTCAAACAATCTTCAAAGAAAAATTTATAGAGTCGACGAGAATGGACAAAGGACTGGCGTATGAAGCTAGAGGAATTAGTTCCCATAAATTTTACTGAAAATTTACAAAAAGCTGAAAAAACCAACTATTACCATTAATTGTAAAACTATAAGGTTAGAGAACACAGCCAAGTATCTAAGTATGACGTTGAAATTAAGTGGAAAGCTCATGTAAAAATGAAAAAAGAAAAATTAAATTGGTATTTTGGTTAATTAGATATATTGGCTAATAGGATGTACTTCAGAGATATCACTGATAAATAAATTAATAATATATTATAAGGTCGCATTAAAGTCCATATGGATATACGGCTTACACTTGTAACTTGTGATACAAACGTATATATGTAATAGATTTCAATTCAAAGCCTGAAGATCACTTGTAAATACAGCATGGTACATACGAAATGATCAAATAAGACCAGACCTAAATATTATGTCTGAAATGTAGGCTATATCAAGTACAACTTCAAACCCCGATTACTCATAAAGGATTGAGAATACATGTGCAATTCTAGATTTAGAATAAAATTACAATTTGATGCTTCCAGTGAACCCTGTATATACCAGCATTATAATTTCACATAGATTAAGTAATAATTTATAGAATAGTGTACATAAGAAGATTTTAGTAGGTGCTGGAAAAGTTACAATTCAAAATAAAATTAGATAATTTAATGACATTATTGAAAAAAAAAAACAATAAAACAAAAAAGAATAAACTTAACCTCACCTTAAAAAGATTTTAAGAAGAAAAAAAATTACTTTTTTAACATTTTTTTTGTTTTGTTGTAATGATTTTAATCTATAAGACATACATAAAACTACTTTTTCACTAAATTAGAATATTCAATTGAAAATTAATGAGCATTTTTAATATAAACCAGTTGAAATTAAGTTAATAATGTCATTTAAAAATGTATATTCAGATAATTTGAATTGAACTGATGTTTAAGTGATGTTTCAACATTCAGATGATGTTGACCTGATGTTGGTTTTAGTGATGCGAACGTATATATAATTTTTTTCGCCCAAAATCACTCAATCTTTTTTATCCAAATTTCACTATACCATAAATATGTTTATTTAGTTAATCTTGAGTGTTTGAATGACCAATCTCAGTGTAGTAAAACTTAAAAGAGAAAAAAAGGGGGAAGGAAATGTTTCTGATAGTGGAAGGTGTATCAGCTGTCAAGTTTGACATTATAGCTTTATCATTTTTATTTCAGAAAACACATTTTGTTTTTAATATGGTTAAAATAACGGGATAAATAATTCAACTGATTACGCAGAATTTTTGTCAAATTACTGAAATAAGTTGTGGAATCAAAAATCAAAGCAAAGAAGTTTTTATGAGGAAATTTATTTAATTTAGGAAACTCAACTAACACTCAACCAGTTATAGTCCCAATTAGGGGTTAAAGGATCAAAAGTAAAGTAAGTAATTTGTATTTGAGTTACTGTATGTTATTTAGTATAAAATCCCGAAGTTAACAGTACACTAATAATCTGATTTGTGTAAATTCAACTATTCAAGAAATTAAAATTCGATCTTAAGAACTAAAAAAGTGGGTCTACTATCACATGCCTGTAATTTATTTGACTGAATTTCATTTGCCTGTATTTCATTTGTCTGAATTTATATGCACAATTTATGCGTTGGGCACGAAACCTCATATGTTGAATTAAGAACCCCAAAATACCAATATTCAAAATCCCAAAATACCAAAATTTCAAAAGCCGACTTTAATTCATTTAATGTTTTCGGATTCAACCATTTTATTTGTATCCAACATCGGCTATGCATAAAAATAATTTATATAAATATTCAGTAAAAGGTGAAAATATTTATATATGTATATAATTATCAAATCAAATATCCGCTATTTATTTATATTTTTAAAATGTTTTAATAATTAATATGTACCTATGTTTAATTTTAAATATTGACATTTAAAATAAATTGTGTTTCTTGCTCAAATGAAAATATTTTATGAAATAAGAACTACTCATAAGAACTACTCAAACTACTTCTTCCAACTCATTATCTCGCATGTATATTCATTACATTTATCATATCCAATATCCAGCATATCCAGTCAAATGAAATGCAGGTAAATGAAAAAACGGGCCAATGAAAGTACAGGCGTATGACACGCTCCCGCCAAAATGATTGCGATAACGGAGTTTAGCGAAAAAAAAAATATAGCGCAATATCAAAAATTTGGCATTAAGTAGATATAAAGTAAGTAAATATATCTCAATTCTAATATATCACAATTGTATCTCATTATCAAATGAACTAAGTAAGCCGGATAGGTACAACATGCTTAATTATAACGTTTCGTTGCAATTAAGTTGTTAAATAAATATTAAATATTGAAATTTAAATAGGAAAATTATATTACAATAGGAATTTTACAATTTCTAGATATGAGAAGATAATTGAGTGAAATAGACATAACAAATCTACGTTCAATTATCGAAAGCATGACGTTAAATTTTCGAAAGCAAATCTTGTCATCTCTTTAAAGCAAAGAAAGTAACATTCATGTTGTTATAAGGTCTGTATGTTAACTTTTATTTGGAAAAATTTGCAAAAGAGAGGAAAAATCACGTGATCATAAAATTTTGCGAGAAAATAGTTAAAATGTTCTCATTTATAAACAAAAGTAGACATACGCAAAATTTGCATAAATTTTTCCAAATTTTTTCATGTCAAAAATAATTGATTTTTAGGTTATGAGATTTTTTTTAATTTGAAATAATTTATGAAATTTTTTGTAAAATTATGAATGTTTTTGTTCAAAAAAATTAAATTAAATATTTTTTCGTGGTTTTGATCTATATAAATAAGTTTTCAGGTTAGGTATACAACTTTTTATTTATTTAGATATAATACTTTGTATATGAAAAATATACTGTAATTATTGACACTTAAAACAACAACAAAAAATTTGACAGTAAATTTTTACAAATTTTTGCAAATAGAAATTTCATTTGCAAAAATTTATTTAAGAGAGAGCTCTGACATCACGTTTTAAACACAAAATTCTCTTAAATTTCTAAAAAAAATGCAAAGAGCATGCAAATAAAAAAGTTAACATACAAATATAAAAGGTAACAGGAACTTGGATAAATTTATGTAAATTTATATAAATTTGCGAGTTAACATACAGACCAATAATTCGGTGCTAACTTTTTTTTTGTAAAAAATTATACCAATTTTTCTGTTTCAAGTTACAGAATGCCACTCCAGTATAAAATTTTGTTTTCAAACTAATCAGGGTAGAGTACTATATTATAGTAAATCCAAAGCATTGAAATTACTCACTTTCCTAATTTCTTCTTGTGTCCCTTTATTGCAGTTGAATTTTTAATATAAATTTTAATTATTAGTCTAATCAGAGTAGTGATCTGTACAGGTCTAAAATGTATTCACTGCATTGTAAAATGTATTGTTAAATTATTTGGAGAAAATAAGTCGGGATTTTGGATACTGCGTATAAGAATTTATTGTTATGAAAGAAATGAGTCAAAAAATGAATCCTGTATTTATAAGAACAATAATTAATATAATATAAATTAGTCACTAAGATCTTCATGTTTTTTTTTTCATTATTATTATAATGTATTGTATGTACATACCTTGCTTAGGTATTTGAATAAATAAATAAATAAAAATAGATCAGCTAAAATTATAAAATTTTTCATAATTTATTTTTTTAATTTATTAATCGAAGTTTTATTTTTAGTGATAACTTAAATTAAATAATTTAATTGTTGCCAGATTTGCGTAGTAATTTTTAATATTTGATTGAAAATATTGATATTTCGGAAGCAACTTACTTCCTTCATCAATGCTTGTGACTAACTAATTATCTTAATTCTATTTTTTCCATTTTATATCCTAATCACTACCATCAGTTACCTATTTTACCTTTACCTGTACTTTTGCAAATTATTTTATTAATTTAAATAATAGCGATGATTATATCCATTCCCTTAATCATTATGCAATCTGTCAAAAACTGGTTTTTTTTGTTCTGAACAAATCTTTTCCAGTAGCAAACTAACGGACTATTAGTTATTTAAAAAAAAAAGAAGAATATATAACATAATCAAAATTACATAATTCAAATGTAAATATGTACATAATATCCAATTAATATTAAATGTAAGTAAGAGAGCTAGATATAAGTTAGCCATATGAATACTTTAAGTTATATATAAGAAATTCTATTTTTAAGTTTTGTTTTGGAATTATTAATTATATATTAGAAATATAAATAAAACTAAAAAAAAAAAAAAAATATGCAATCTGTTATCTTTATCTATATTGATATTTGCAATCAAATATTAAAAATTATTAGAAAACAAAAACCTGACTACAATTAAATAATTTAATTCTTCATAAATTTCAAAAATAATTCTTACTAGTGCGATATTATTTTCAGAATAACGAATAAGCTATTTTTAAATTTTATTGGGTCTAGCGATTAAGTTCAATTAGCTATCTAGCATACCATTGAAAGATATCCTGATTATGATCACTAAATCTGGTATCCTTGAGAACTCCTTGAATTATCCTTGAGATATTATTAATAGCATTAATACGGGTAATCACAATAAGCTAATTTTCGGCTGCGGTAATATAGTCTATACCTAATCTAATCTAATTTAATCTATTTCAGACTACAACAATTATATAAAAGTATATATACATAACAATAATTATTATCTGCATAACAATTGTAAATTGGGGTATTTATTTAAAATAAAATACAATTTATTTGTAGTCATACATATCATGAAGTATATACATATAATTAACAATGCAATCGTGCTGCCTATGATACTATAATGCTAATGTTACATACATATATTCGTATTTATATAATAGTAAATCTATGACAGATATTATTTGAATAAAGTTGAAATTAAATGTTCTTAAATTTCTATACATTTAACTTGTGATTTTTTCAAGTGGTACAACATTGTAAAACATTCCATGATATATGTAAAATAAAATATCCTATGATGGTCACTATTAAATTAAAACTTTTTTTTTTGTTTTTTTTTTTCTATTTGGTTCTCATCTCATTTAATCAATATCACGACCGCTGTTCTGACAATATTTGAATGTATGTACAACATTTTCTATTTTATTTAAAAAAACAGAAGTTTTACAGAAATCTATTGAAGAAATCTTTTACAAACAGCAAAAAAAAAAAATAATACATTTTAAAGAATACCAAATCGAACATTGGACTGCGACATTGACATTACATATTTGTTTTTGGAGAATTAAAAACAAGAGATTACAAAAAAATAAGAAGAAGTAAAAATTTTACAATTTTCTACTGAAGACAACAAAAACAAGAAAAAAATGTTCGTATTTTGCAATCTAAAATAAATCTTTCTCCAATTCAACTAGAAATAAGCTATTGGTAATATAATAAAAACAAAAAAAAATATATGGTATGTATTTACATAGAATTAAAAAACAAAATAATAATAGCAATAATAAAACAACAACAATGAAAATTGTTAATTGAAAGGAAAATAATTGTAAAATAAACGACTCTACAAAGTAAGCAAAATATTAGTAGAAAACAACCGCAGCGGTTTTTATTTTATACATAAAATGAAAATACATATATATATATATATATACGTATTTGTCTATATAACTTCTGTTCAGTAGCACGCAGGCAAATTTTTATAGACTCATTTCATCTGGCGAAATGGATAATGAATGTGACTTTGTTTTTTTTTTTCTATTCATTTGCTTTGCTGGCTTGTATTTTGCATATTTTTTTTTTTTATATAGAATTTCGTGCAGTGCGGTGCTGCGACACAGCACGTCCGTGCAGTACGATATTATCAACAAGTTAAAATTATAATAAAAACAAAATGAAAATAAAATATGTACAGAATACAGCATACTAGTTTAAAAGTGCGACATCTAACTAAAGAACTAAATATTGTTTAAGAAAGAATTTCAAGGTTTAATTTCCGATACCTTAGGATATGAAAAGAAGATTATTTAAAAAAAAAAAAAAATGTATTTATTACTGAGGTATAAAAATTATTTGAAATAGTTATAATAAAGGGAATTGAATTCTTTTGGTATAGAAACAATTGAGATCAAATTTAGGTCAAATTTTCTAAATAAAGTTTTGCGAAGAAACATCTTTATGTGCGATTAAAAATGGACTAGTTGAGCTATTGTAATACTATTTCAATGGATTAAGTTGTAAAAGATAAACTGTATAATTAGCTAGGATATTAGATATAATGATAAATAAAAATTACTATAGGGTATTCTTGTGCAATTGTAAAAAAGTGTTTAAAACAAAAAAATTGTTCAGTTTTGCAGACGTTCTGTTTGTGTTTGATTTTGCGTTTTTGTTTTCTATTTGGTATCTCAGATTCGTTGTTTTCCCTTATTTTTTTTGTTTATGTTCTTAACTAAGTAGAATTATCTTTTCGTGCTTAATTAAGTACGGTATTAAGAACGGTACTGCAAGTTTTTACAACATATTTTACCACAATATTTTTGAAGTATTTATTTAGTAAATCTCTTTTAAATGTAAAAAAAAAAACTGATTTGCCGGAACTATGCTTGCCTAAAGAGAATAGTGCCATTTTATTTAAGTTGTTACAGGACCAGATTTAAAAACCGAAATATCATTTCTTTTTGTTTCGTCGGGAATCGAACCTGGAATCTTTCGGCTGAAAGGCGGGTGTTCTAACCACTGCGCCATCTATTATGTATTATTATATTTCATAGGGGATAGGAAACGAAAACATATACTCTGTACTAATTTCTGAATAGAAACATGTTTTACTTATTTACCAAAGTTCTTTTAAAGTGGTTCTCCGCCATATATTACGATGTCTTTCGTTTGTACTATACTGTATGTATTGATATTAAATCTTATGCAGCTTGTGTTCATTTGCCTTCGGTGTTTTCTTCTTGGTAGTGCTTGAGATTTTCTGCTTCATGGTTTATCTCAAATTCTAGATCTGGTATTAATAATTGTATAGTTCATAATATTATAGCTTTATTTTATTTTTAGTGGTAGCCAAATTAAATTTCCAATTATTTCAAAATAATAATTAAAAAAAAATGTACAACATCTATGCCTCAATGCTCTGAGCAAACCTGAATACATCGCGAAACAATGTTACAAATGAAGTCCTCAGGGTACACGTCGTATTGCAAGTCCGAGAAAAACATAAACAACAAAAGCCTTAGCCTAAGCAAGTACACAACATAGAATGGACCCACAATAATTGAAGAGGTTAGCCGTCGATAGATAATTAGGAGTCGATGAAAATATTTTATTTCTACCCCATGCCCAACGGATGGAATTACAGGATAATGATGATAATGATGCCGTGAGCGATATTCGAATCTGGTATCTTCTCTGATTAGTAGTCGAATTACATAATCATTACATCATTGATGTAAGTAGTTGCGGTGTCTATGAGCCATGTTTAGAGCCATTACCACATGTGATACTGTAATTTAATTGAAGCCACTATGAGTCATTACCACATATTTAGTATATTTATCAATTTTTACAACCCATCACATTTGATTGATGACTTTTACCAATATATATGTCGTATAATTGATAAAATTTGAATTTTCCATGGCAGTCGATATCAATCGCTAAAATTTTAATTTTTTCATTGCAGAAGTTAGGTATTTATTCTAAAGTGAACTGGGTAACAAGAGGAGGATTCTTTCAAGTTAGAGATTTGAAATTTTTTCACGTTGCTTGATTACTTGTCCCCAATGGTTTGAATTCAACCAAAATAGATATTATATGTTCAAAGTTATATGCTACATTTCTTAAAGCTCAGTTATTTTTGCCATTGCTTTATTTTGGTTTTTAATAATATTTCAAAAGTAAAATGCAGAAGATTCAAAATAATTATATTGAATGCATGCATACATCAGAAAGCTTCTTTGTTAAATGATTATACTATATCACTACCATATATATATATTAAATATAGTAGACAATCATCGTCACTAACAACTTACTAAATGATTCAAGAAGAACCGTAATAACTTTGATTTGTGTTATAACATCGATTTGTTTTACTACCAACATTACCATTTTTATCTTTTAATTCAGTACATTTTCCGCAATAGGTAGAGCACCTACCTTTCAACCGATTCCCGATGAAGCAAAAAAAAAAAAAAAATTCTTCATTGGTGTTTCGAGCTGGTCTAGTACCCTTTGTCATTGGGATATAATAAATGTCAAAAAATAATTGAGAGTTAATCTGGTAACAAATTAAATAAAATGAAACTATTCTATTTAAGAAGGCTTAGTTCCTGACAATAGTAGTAGTTTTCCACATTTAATGAGTAGATAAGCCAGTAATTTGTTAAAATAAATACTCAAATTATTGTAGATATTGTAGTGTAAAATTGCAGTACCGTACTTAATTAAGCACGAAAAGGTGATTCTACCTAAGTTACTGTCAAGATCATAAAAAAAAAATATAAGCTTGCTGTTATATAAAAAAGGATACCTATAATCATCATTACTGTCCTATAACACCTGATGGTGTGCAGGGGATGGGACGGAAATCTACCTATCTATAATATTGTTACAGAATTAGTGACTGTGACCGTTTAGAATGAAAGTAGCTTTTATTTTGTTATTATTTACTATCCAGCGAGTAGCTAGGTATAATCACCTTACTCGTTACTGTTTCTGATTTGTATTTAAATAATTGTAGATACAAACTTGTTATAAATTTTTATATAAAATACCTTTTCTAAGAGTAATAAGAGTTATAAAATTATGTTTTTTGTTTATATTTAGATTCTTCTCGGGATTTAGATTTCTAGATATATTTGGATTGTACATGGTCTAGCTAGAGAAGAACTAAAATATAAAAAAGTCAAAATTGAATAACGGATAATAGAAAATTTCTAAGGTAAATTAAGTTAGCAAAATATCTCTCAATTCCACTTTGTACGTAAAAATAAAATGTTTGCATCAGAGTTAAGATGCGAACTTTCGGGACAACTTATTTTTAGAATGTACAAGTGTATAAATGAATAAATATCATTATGGTCCTCTTAAGTTTCGAACATTCCGAATATCAGTTGTAAAATATGTAGATCTGTTCTATTTTTTTACTTCAGACAAAAATTAAAAAATTAACTTAGAATGAATTAAAATGTTCGAACAAATTGCTTTGCGTTAGTATTGATGTGTTCCGAACGTTCAAATGTGAGAATAAAATAAAGAAAAAAAAATATTTTTTTTTTAGATATATTTGCTTTCAGTTTAAGCGTACTAAAAGTACAAAAATAAACTTTAGAATCGCAGCTTGATATAAGGTTTTCAAAGCAAGTTATGATTGTAATTACGGTTTTTGAGATGAGATTTGGTAAAAAGTTTGGCTAATTTGCTTTTTATTGCCTATTAAAAATATTAAATTCTAATTACATTACAGTAATATAAAATTTTATTAACAGTTTTGTCAGTAATAATTTGGAGTTACAAACATTATTATTTTTTATTAATTATATTAAATTATAGTAAACCTAAATATTTCTTATATTGGTATACGATTATAAAATAATACTGACAAATCATAGAATTTAAAGAATATGATAACGCTGTTTTAGTTAGGTCTCCTAGAAATCTTATGCATTGTTGATATAATTTAGAAAATAATATTGTTAAATATTTCAACGAAATTTTTGTCGAAATTTTTTTTTAAAATTATTAACTTTTTTTTATTTAATTTCAGTCAATTTTTTTTGTTACTCTCTTTTGTTTACTTATTTAATTTTTTCTTTTTCTTACACGTTAAATTCTTATTCGTCTATTTCTTACAATTTTTAACAAATTTGCATGTGTTCCTATACATGAGTTCATATTCTTTTTATGGATATACTTTGGTTGAATGGTTATTGAAATGGGTATTTTGTTGAATTGAAGCAAATTGAAACAAACATATAAGGACCGTTCCCGTACTTTTCTGGCAAAAACTTGCAAATGAGAGAAAAGAGAGAGAGAAAAAAAAAAGAAAAAAGAGTTAAAAAAACTCTTATCTGCAAGTAAAAGTACTGGAACGCAATTCTTGTAAAAACTTGCAGCTGTCAAACAGCTGACAAGCAATCTGACATTCTGAAATTAATTAAATTATAAACAATCATTTTGAATTTCCGGAGGTGTTTTTTTTAAAAGAATTGTAATTAAATTTAAACGAAATGGCAGCGGAAGATATAAAAAATACATTATTACTAAGTAGCGATTCGGATTACATTTTTATTACATTTTTTTAGTGAAAGCGAAACTGAAGAGTTAAGGAATGTAATTCTAAAGCAAGTGCTGTTGGAGAACTTTTTACATAAAAACAAAAGTAATTGCATTCGAAACTATTTGGAAGAAATAGTTCCAGGTTATTGTGAAGAGAAATTTGTAAGACACTTTCGTGTAAGCAAAAATGTTTTCAAATATTTATATGAAGAACTGCAAACATTTGAAAGTTTTGCAAACCTACGTGCAGATAAAAAATATAGCTCAGAAAGACATATAGCTGTATTTTTATGGTTTGCGGGTCATGAAGCTTGCTGTTATAGAGACTTAGCTAACGATTTATCCTTATCAAGTGTATCCGTATTATCAAATTAAATTATACATATATTACAATAATAAAGAATTATGAAATTTATCCTCCACTAAATTATATTTTTCATTTTTTTTTATAAATTTCATTTTCCCAACGTTGGCGCATTAAACTTAATGAAAGCAAATCAACTCATATAAATTTTACATACAAAAAGATTGCAACCATTCCTATCTCAATCAATAACAAAATAGTACCATATGCCAATACAGCAAAGTATCTGGGAATGACACTCGATGCTAAGCTAAGATCGAAGGAACATATAAGAAAGAAAAAAGAAGAGCTAAACATTAGACTCAAAAAATTTTACTGGTTACTTGGGCGTGGTTCTGAGTTATCAGTACAGAACAAAATATTAATATATATAAGCAGATATTAAAACCTGTGTGGACGTACGGTATCCAATTATGGGGCTGTGCAAAGAAAACCAACATTGAAATGTTGCAAAAATTTCAAAATAAAGTGCTCCGTGGTATAGTAAATGCACCATGGTACATACGTAACAAAGATCTCCACCGTGACTTGCGCATTGAAACAGTCACGGAAGAGATCAAGAAACATGCAGTCAAACACGAGCAGAGACTGCAAACTCATGTGAACTCGGAAATGGCAGCAGTTCTTCATATCGACAGCAGTATCCGTCGACTCAAGAGAACGAAACCCCACGAGCTGGTCACGACCTAAAATGGAAAATTCTACGATAATAGTTTCCTTTACGGAAATTTTTATTTCAATAATTTTCCTTTGCGAAAAAATCTAAAAAATCTTCCCACGCGGAGCTATTGCTGTGACTATCTCCTTCACGGGAAATATCATAGTGATAAAGTTCCTACACGGTAATTATTATGATGTTAGCGATCCTCCACGGAAACTATCACTATAATAATTTCCTAAAGACGCGACCGAAAATTTACGAAAAAAAAAGTCATTAGTCGATCTTACGTAGATTGGTTATAACGGAAAAAGATAGGTGGGCTTTAGTGGGTTCGATTCCTACACTATCAAGATGCACACGCGGCTGGAGCTCTTGATGTCCTTCGGGGATTACCTCCTATCTTTCGCAAAAAAAAAAAAAAAAAAAAATTTCATTTAAAAAACAAAATTTTGCATAACAGACACATATGAGAAATTACAAAAGTAAATAAAAACATAACCTAAAAAATACAACAACAACAAAAACAACAACAAAAATTTAAAGTATAAGTTTTTACAAGTTAAAATTTTACTTGCAAAAACTTATTCGAGAGAATGTTGTTGAACTTTGTTGAACGAAGTTGAAAACATATGTTTTCTCTCGTTTTTAGAAAAAACTCTCAGTACAGGAACGACTTCTGGTAAAAACTTGGAAAAACTTGGATAAGTTTTTACAAGATGTGCGTACGGGAACGGTCATATAAATAAAGTCCAAGGCAAGTTAATTAAGGCAAATATAATAAACGTGCATTTTAGTAAGATCCCAAAGTACTGCATGTCAAATTTATTGAAGTCTCGTAAAACAAAATTTAAAAACAAAAATTTAGAAATAACAAATAACAGATCTTATAATTATGAGCATTTGAGTCCTACAACCGTAGGAAGATTGACTTATCGAGATGAGATATGAAATAACAAGGAGGAAGAAAAATTCTACATTATAAACGAATTTTCTATATCTTATTCAAAACCCATTTTGTTTTTTTTGTTTTTTGTTTTTTTATATATGAATAATGAAATAAAATACTAAACACAATATTAAATCTCTTGCGTATATAAAAGGCAATCTCAATTTGTCATAATTTCTTTAGCAAACATACAATAATACTCGCATTATTTAATGGCATTGGCAATTTAATGCTTCGATGGTGATTATATGTTTTGTTTTTGTTTTTTTTTTAAAGATCCTCTTCTATTTTTAATGTTCATGTTAAAGGTAGTGAAATTATGACTATTAAACATGAAAGTATATTATCATATGTATATACAAACAATATACATACATATTGTATGTACATGTATACATTTTGCATAAAATTTATGCTTTACTATTAAAGTGGTTGCAATTTTTTTATTTTGTTTTTATATAATTTTAAACTTAGATGTCTTAATTTAAAATTAAAAATGTAATCTTTTAAAATTTATTTAAGGTCTTCTTTTTCCTTTTTCTTCTTCTTCTTCTTCTGTATCTTTCTACAGTAGAACAAGTTTTTCTCTGATTTTGGTAATGAACATTTTTTTTTAAATGAAAGGTAAACCCATTTATTATAACAATTCATAGATGGAGTTGTATACAAAAAAAAAAATTATATATGTATATATATATATATATATTATTTTTACTTACGTTTCTTTTCGTCGCATGTCAATACCCATTTTAGCTCCATTCTTATACCATATTGGATTTATAAAACTGCATTTAATATGGACTTTTGTATTTGCCGGAACTTTTTCTTGTAGAAATGTATTTTGTTCTGAAATAAGAAAAGTAAAAAATTAAAAAATTAAAAAAAAAAAACAGAAATATTAAAAAATTAAAAATTCTAAATGCATTTTGTTTTCTCACTAATTTTGTAATCATTTGAAATTGTCGGATGGCGGTGTTTGTTGAACACAAAAGAGAAACTATATATTATGTTACATTTTTAAATTAAAAAATAAAAACAAATTTTTTGTTTTAAAAAATTTTTGTTTTTGGTTTTTTGGTCAGAGTAACCAAATTTTTGGATATGTTTTCGGGTGTTTTCTTTTTTTTTGCTCTTTAAATTTTTAAGATTTACATTTTTTTTTTTTTAGATTTATGAAAATGTACACCTGGATTTATATTAACACTTTATTTTAACTCTATGTACATACTTTGTTTTCAAATCGAATAGGATTTCATATTTTTCAGGGAAGTGTCAAAATTGAATTTCTATGTAAAAAAAAAATATTTAAGAAAAATCTATGAATTTTTAAAATGTAATAAAATTGAAATTTTAAGTTTGTGACTAGAATATACAAAATATAATAATAACATCAATTATTTATATAAATTACATCATAAATAACTGATTTGATATAATTTGATGAATGATGGATACAGTACAGGTCGAAAATTCCAAATTGCAAATGGACATTTGGTCTAAGGACATTTCACACAAAAAATGTATGGCAAAAAAAATTGAGCGAAATAAACACTTAGCAACAAAACGATGAGCAACAAATTGCATTTTGTTTCAATTTTTCCAAAATATTGCCAGATTTTGTAATCAACTCTAAATTACTAAAAATGTATTTGTACATTTTGACATTTGTTAAATGTTTACTTGCGAAATAATTTTTTGCTAAGCGTTTATTGTCCAAAATGTTTTTTTACCATATGTATTTTTGTAGATTTTGCCAACTGGACAAACACTAATTTAACATATGCATAATATACATGTATATACTTAGATAATCTTTCTAACCTCAATAGAGAGATATTGATATAGTCTGATATACACAATTAGATGATAGTCTCTCTCAACATAAATAAGTTATAGTCTCTTTCAACACCATTGAATTATGCACAGTGCACACTACATAGCAAAGTTATTTAAGAAGTTAACACCTTCTACTATCTCTGACGTACATAAATATTAAAACATGCAAAAGCAGAAACTGATATAACATTGTGAGTGTTAAAATTCAGACAAAGCACTACTCTCTCCACTTAAACAATTTCAAGGTGAAACAATAAGACTAGCAAATTTCTACCCCTATATATAATCGATATTATAAGATAGCAAAAAATTTATTTTAGAAATTTGTTTATGATCTTGTTACGATTTGTATTTTTTTATACAGTAAAAAATTTTATAATTTGTTGAAATTCAAAAAAAAAACATAAACAGTCTTTAACTTGAAATCCCTTTGGATTCAGTATTATACTTTTCTTATATCACGGTCAAGCGGTATGTAAGTCTTAAAGGGATATTTTAGCGTGTGGTTGTTTATTAAAAAAAAAATTAATTAGAGCTTCCGAATACTGTCAGTGACTGTTTTAAACTAAATTCAGTTAAACTCAAAGTATAAACATTCAAATTTAATTTTATAACTGTCAAGTGTACAAGCAATTTTTTTTGTTTATTTATTTTACTACTGGGAAATGCTTAAGAAATAGTAAATAAATATTTCAGATTACTAAGTAAGTAATTACACAACTTACTTATTAATTAAATAAATAAATAATCTGAAATAGTAATCCAGTAACTAGTAATCTGAAATAAATAGGTTGAATCCTGTATATTTTATTGTTGGACTTATTTTATTATAAGTCGATTTTTCAACATTTTATTATAAGTCGGTATAAATTTACCATACATCATACAGAAATTGCAGAAATACAAAAGGTATCATGTAATTGATTTTTCGTAGTTGCTGCACTACAAATTAAACGTGAATATAACAAAAATGATACAATCATTTGTTAAAAGATTTTTGTGGCAAATATAATAGAAATAATTTGGCTGCGTATCAAAACAAATGTTCAATCGTATATAGGAGGTGGATTTCAATAAATAAGTCAGTTAAGTATATATATAAATTGGACAAAATGTAGCTGAATATTGTGAGAACTTATTTTACATTTATCGGATTTTGGTTTTAGTGATATATTAACTAAATAATTCAATTATCGAAGTTGTCTTTCATTAACACTATTATTTGTTTTTTTTGAAAATACCGATATTTCGAAAACAAAATACTTGTTTCACCACTGTTTGTGATTATAGTTTTATAATACTGACACAGATTAATGTTATCTCATGTCATGTTTTTAATTTTAATTTTAACCTTTATTAATATTTAACCCGGAATATTGGGCCGGTATGTCAATTTTGTAGTTTAATTTCTTGAATTTTTGTACCCCTTGAATTTTTATAACCTTGAAGATTCTTGTATAAAAAATCATTCAATCAAAATTTTCCTATTAATTAAAATCAAAAACTTACAACAAATGACAAATAATTATGCCAATTATATTCTGGTTATTCATGTAGTATATTGGTTTATTTTCTTTAAAATAAGTGGAGAGTAAAGTTTTTAAAACTTTGTTACTAAAAAATAAGTAAAATAAGATATAATTTTTTTACCACAATGGACCACAATGGACCACAATGAAGGTATAAGTATGTCAATACTTACAAGCAACCGCTTGTAACCATTAATACCGTAGATACCGTAGATACCTTATAGTAAGTAGTGGTACCTTGTAGTAGATAATGGTACCTTATATAGTAGTAGCAAAGAACATATAATAAAAAGAAGTCTCATTTCATACAAATTAAAATTATTATTTTTATAAAGCAGGATGCAGCACAACATGTCGCTTTCTCATTTTACCTTCAAAACAATTTGCTCTTTAAAACAATAATTTTGTTCTTCAAATCTTATACAAATTATCTAAATACGATTTATTATATGTTCTTTGGTAATATAGGTAGTAGTGGCTGTCTGTAATAACCATAGTAAATGACAACATAAATGCCAAGTAATTATGATTTACTTATTTATTTCCAAAATTAAGTATACCCGAATGTAAAGACATACTCCCCACGGATATAACCCAGTCTAAATTAAAACATAAAGACCAAACACAATAACTTGACCATAGAAACTGTATTGAACAATTCAACCACTTTTATATAAAAAAAAAACAAAACTGTCAAATGACATGAACTTATTTTGGTAATAAACTGTTATAAATAATATAAATTGTCAAATAAGGTAATTGTCAAATTAAATATAATTTACAGATAAAATTTACAAAGATAGTAAATAAAAAAAAAATATTATTGTATAAAATGGTAAAAGAAAACAGCAACTGTAATAATAATAATAATAATAATTTTTATTGAAATTTTCCATATTCAATTTTAAAATCCAGTTTAAATTTTTTTTTGTTTTTCTTCAGTTCTCTTAATTCGACATTTTACAATTAATGGTATCGTAAAGTATTTAATAAATTGCTTCAACAAAAAAAAAAAATATAAATACAATTTATTTTAATACGAGTATGAAGATTAGGTAATAAAATCAAAACGAATGTTCGTTTTTAATTTAATGGTTATAAAAAGGATTATAAAGTATTTAATGTAATACGCTGACATTGAACGAACAATAAGGAAATACCAATTAAAAATTTATTTTCGATTTTTTACTTAAAAATTTAAAAATCAAATTATCTTTAAATCATTTACTTTACTCTGCACGGTAAAAACAACAAAATAAATTCAGATGTGTTGCTATTAAATTTTTTTTTTGAAATTGTAGTTAGAAATCTTGTTAGTATATAAAGATCTAATGTAATGATGAAGAAAAAATAAAATAAAAAATGAATTACAGTATTAAATTCTGAACGAGTTAACATAGTCCTCATTATTTTTTTTTATAACTTTACAAGAGCACGCGATGATATTTTCTTTTTAAATTCTCTATTTTTTGAGAATTTAAATTGCTATGCATAAAAAAAAACTGTTTCAATCTCTCTTCTCTAACATAACCAATTTTAATAGACTCATAAATCTTTCATCAAAAATAAAAATAAAAACAAAAGATAGAATTTAAATTAAGTAACTATAAATATTTAAAAAATGTTTAGAGTAAACTTCAAAGCCTGGTGTTTTACGCAAGGTAAAACTATTGAATTGAATTCTGTTTATCTAAAGCTAAATTGTTGTATGTGTTTTTTTTCGACAAAATTAAAATTTTGTAAAGAATTGAAATTATTTTTATTATTTGCAGGACTTCATTAAATAGTTGGGTAGAATTGTATATTCCTGAAATTCATATTCGTGTATAACAAATATGTAGGGAATACGATACTGTGTAAATTCATATCTGTTAAGCCTGAAGTCCAATGAAAACGACACCATATTGTCATCCTAAATTGTCGACATAGAATGTCGCATATCAAGTCCATTTCAATTTCAAACAACAATTCAAAAACAACAAGAAAAACATTTTTAATATAATGATTTAGAACTGTCAAAATGAAATGTCGCAGTGCAACAACGACAAATTTTGAATTTTGATCAAATTGTTGTCGCCGACATTGTCTTGTTGTACTATTTGCTATGATGCCATTTAAATATAAATTACAATGAAATACAATGTCGTGTCGTTTTTATTGGACTTCAGACTTTACTTCTTCAGACGTTAGATTTAAAAAAAATTTGACAGACAAATAAATAATTGTGTTTATTTTGATCATAAATGAATGGAAGTGTTTAAAATCCCGTACAATATTGATGCTTTTTAAACATACATACTTCGTGGTTGTGAGAGATTAATAATGAAAGTGCCTTAACCCGAAAAAGAAGTAAAAGTAGGTTACTCAAGTAGTCTTGTGTCTAAATAATTGTTATATAAGATGAATTTCTAACAAACGACAAATCTAAGCTCTATAAACACTATTTAAAAAATTTAGTTTTTAACGGGGGAGGGGGAGCGGATTGGGAATGAATGAGCTTGACATTAAATGAAATAATTAATTTATAACTAAAGAATTTTGACTAAAGATTATTGAAATTATTGAAATTTTAAAGTGATATTTGACTTTACGTAACTAAAATAATTCAGATAAAAATGTAAACTGTTATTGAAGAAAACTAGTATTCTTCTTTTGGAAACCAGGCCAAAAAATCCTGGATTATAAAAAATGATCAATGATAGAACTCAGTTTTGTAAAATTCTTATATTTTTTCAATACAAAGCTAATAATAAAGAACTTTTAATATTCATCATCTGGCATAACTCAGTGGCTTTGGCATAACACAGATATTGTGCTTCTGCACCGTCTCAGAAGGACAGTATCTTCCGTCTTCAGCTTATTGTAATCATTATTTTTACAAAAGTAATTGAATAGTTTACAACTTAGTGTTAGTTGCACCACTTTGGCGTTTTTGTCTGTTATAAGAGATGGACTTTACCATCATTGTCTAGTCATTGTCTAATAGAAGACACACATTTTATCTCCGAGAAGATTTGAACCTCCTAATACGTATTTTGTTTGATAGTAATTTTCAACATCCTACTGCATAGTCTATAAATAGGTTAGTATCGATTGGACTATAGAGTAGTAGAACTCAAAGCTTTTAAAAGAATTCCCAAATAAATAGAAAAGGTGGTTGATTTTTAAATTAATAAGAATAAAATAAAATATATTTTGTCGGTAAATAAAGTGGCTTCTTCATGTCAAAATCTCAACTCGATACATATAATATTGATGATTATAGACGAACTACAGTTAATTTAATACCAAAAAAAAAAACATTAATGTTGCGGTATGGTAAAAAAATAACATTGGGAAACCGTTATTGCTTGTCAAAACATTTAGAAACATCAAAGTCTGGTATTAAATGTTGTTATTTCTGTGTTTACCGCCAGAAGAGGCTCCCAGAAAGTATCAAATGTAAATAATCAAAATGTTCATACTTGCAGTACTGTCCTGATGAACCGAATAATCGAAAACAGTTATTTTATTAAATACTCGTACAACAAAAATGTAAATGACTAGTACAGATTACTATGTACATTCATGTTTTGTAGCTTTTGAGGCGAAAATTGTTCATCTAAAAAAAAAGGTCCTGAAATTGTTAAATTCTGAGAACTGTGCAATAAAGGGAACATGGAATCCAAAATAGTATCCAGGGCTTTAATTGCGTCTCTCAAAACTATGTAAAAATAAAAGTAAAAATACTTTACTGTCTCGTGTAGGTTAAGCGAATGAATGAAAATATTTCAATCAAAAGAATTTTCGAATTCGGACCTGTTATAGGTATTGGGGGCAAATTAAACATTTGTTGTGAAGACAAAATATACACAGAATTTAAAAGATTTAAAACTGAAGACAATTTGTTCGTGGATCTTCTGCAATAAGTCAGGCTTGATAAATTAGGTCTGGAGTTGATAGGATCCGATGAATAAAGAAAATAATACCAATGTGAATTTGATTTTCCAATAAAATTCACATTTCAAAAAAAAATCTTTAGAAAAATTTTATTAAAAAAATAATTTTATAAATTCTCCATAATTTGAATTTGCATCAGGCAGGACATGATTAACATTATAGACTGTTACATTTTTACATGTAAATTTCAAAATCTAATTTTTTATTGCATGTTTCATCAGACCAGTTCTCGTCTATTCTATATGTAGTTTAAGAACACAAAATAAATAATTTTTCGATTTTATGATTTGTAGTCTAATAAGAATTCACAGTAATTTTTATGTTAAATAAAATAAAAGTAGGTATCATAAAAATTTATAGATTGTATATAATATTTTGAATTAATAGTTTTTTAGTTATAAAACAGCAATGCAATATTATATTATTCCAACATATTATATACGAATGTGTAGTAGATAAATTGCACGCGTGCCCAGTATACTTAGTTATTAGAGTATATTGCAATGCGCGCGCAAATGTTTTTTTTTTTTTTTTTGTATTTTTGTGATATGCCATCAACAAAAAAGAATACCGGAAGTTGAAGAAATTTCACGTTCTATTCTATTCTTTTGGTTCTTTTATTTGAAATGCAAGACCAAGAAAATTTTTATAGAAATGAAATTATGAATAAAGTTATATAGTTTTTTTATTTTTAAATTGATTTTAAAATTTTCTTATATTATAATAAAAAAAAAAATAAGAAAATAAAAAACAAAAAGAGAAATTTTTAAACAGGAAGGAAAGTACGCATTTCTGTTATGAATGCAGATAGTGTCTTTGGAAATAATGAAATTATTATTTAACGCATACAAAATAAATGTCCATAGTATATTTTTGTGAAAAGAAACAAAAGGAAAGGAGCTATAATATTAATAGTTATTACAGCTGGTGGCAGTACCTTGGTCATTATTATTTTAATTTTTTAATTTGAGTATTCTAAGAAATTGTATTGATTTATGGTTTGGTAAAGTATATTAATATGGTGGAAGCATATATAAGAAACTGGACTGGACTGGAAAATCAATTGGAGAATCGGTCCAAGTAGCCATATGTCGTGAGTGATTTTTCAGAAGAGTAGCCACCTTATGATGTGTCCAATAAAATTTCAAGTGATCACTTAGAGTCCAGAAGTGAAAATGGCGGTATTCTAATTATGACGGTATAAATTGTTATTTTTTTTTTCATGGGTTACAATTTTTTAAATATATTTTGGATATACTCAATGATTTGATTTATCATCATAATCTTAAAAGACTACAGCTGGTTGTAAACCATTGGCTTTTGTTATTCTATCTTGAACAAGTCACAAATATTTTTTGAAAATTAATTTTTTTTATGCAGATTTTTAAATACCTCTTTAGTGTATAGACATACTATTTCAAGTTGTGCGGGGGACTTCAAATATTGAAATTCGAAAAAAATTCCAAAGTGTTAAGATTGATTGTCAATATGTAATAAATAGCATCATTAGGAACGACACTTGTTGTGTAAATAAGCCAGTTATAAGCTGAAAATATTATGCCAGAATTAGAAAGCACTGAAATCAATTACCTACCAGTTTATTTACAGCAACTTATTACAACAAACTGAAACACTATACAAGCCATCGGAAACTGAATTCTATTATTCAAGAAAATAAGATATTGTATAACATTACCATTATGTACATAACATACCTTAACAATGTATCATGATAAACTGGCTGAATTGAACATGTCAGAGTCATTGATTATGTCTACTCTAAATTATAAACGATTTGCAAAACATTTTTTTGAATCAATCTGTTTAAATATATAAGTTATATAATAATTCAAATAAATAAAAAAATAATTTTGCGCTATACAAATTTTCTAGTCATCATAAGCCCTTGGTCTTAACCTTAACAATAAATAAAATACCACATTGAATATACTTGTATAGTTGTAGCAATTTTATAACTTGAAAAATGTTCTTAACAACCATGATATCAATCTTATCACTCGAGTCCAGTTTGTTAAGTACATACTGTACTATATATGAAAAAGTGGATATCGAAAATTTCAATTAACAAAAATGAAACTTTCGAAATGTGAATATATTACAGAAAGTTGACAAATATTGGGCAAAGAACAAACTTTCAAAAAATTGTGCAATTTATTGCATTTAGAATAAATGTTTATTCGAATAAGTATTCGTACCTACTATAAATTCTCTACTTTTATTTACATTGTTCAACTTTATTTATCTTATTTTGTAAAATCTCTTAAATGCACATTGGGATAATATGCGATATCAACATGGCAAATTTAAATTTGACAATGGTTGTTTCATTTGTTGTTTGACAAGTATGCAGTATAAATGAGATGTAAGACTATATTATAAAATACTGCTCTCCTGCTGATTTACTTCCATTAATCGATTAGTGGGTACCTTTATATTTAATTAAAAAGTGTTTTTGAATAAGTTGTGACCGCAGTAATACATATAGTAATACTGTAAAAAAATAACTGTTTAAGTTATTGTGTAGGCAGTTCTTCTTACCACACCTTATCAAAGGCTTGGCTATTTCAAAAAAATGCCACAGTATGGAATAATAAATGCATGTTATGTACACGCTGTGTGGCGTAGTAGGCAGATCGCCTGCTTTTTAACCAATAGGTCTCAGGTTCCATTTCCAACGAAGCAAAAAAAAAAAAAATACTTTATGAATTTTTCGACTTGATCCAGTGTCTTTTGTCATTGGGATAAATTAAATGATAAAAAATGATTGAGCTTTTTTTTTTTTTTGTTATTATAAAAACTTGTTTTCCAGCGTTGAGCTATGTTGAGCTATTCTATTTCAGAAGGCTTATTTTCTGACAATATAGTAGTTTTCCACATTTAATGAGTTGATATGTCAGAAATTTGATAAAAAATATTCGAGATACATATTGTAGTTGTCGTATAAAACTTGCAGTACCGTACTTAATTAAGTACAAAAAGGTGATTCTACCTAAATTACTGTCAAAAACATAAAAAAAAATAAAAAAATAAATAAAAAGAAAATATATAAATTTATATTTATATGTACAGTAGTGAATGAAATATATCAAAAAGAAAAGTTTGGGAACCGCTGTTATTTTGATTGTATTTTGAATCAATCGATTTTCTTAACTGAATTGAATTTTTCGGTCTCGTATTTGATGTCATGAAATTCAAGTGCAACTCGAACCATAACTTATTTCAGTTTGTTTTGGAACAAAATAATATACACAACAGCAATAAAGTGCAACTGAAAGAAAGTGTGTATAATATTATAAAATCAATTAAATTGATTAAAAAGTTATGGTTTAACAAACAAATTTCTCCTATTTCAAAATTGTATGATTTAAAATTTATGAAATAATTTTTTATTTATTAATACTTTTAATTTTTTGGTAATTTAAATTTATCATAATTTTTGATATTTTTCTAATATATTTTTGATTGTATATTATAGTATAGTAGTATCTAGGCGTTGATGGACAATTTCCGGTACATGATTTTTTATTCAATAATTTATTTTAATTTTGATAATAAATTAAATATTTTTGTGAGTTTTTAGTTTTTTTATTTTTGTTTGTATTTGAATTATAGGTGGTTTTGATTATATGAAAACAAAATTTTTGTTGTGGGGGGATAATTTATGAGAAAATTTTTTTTTTTTTTTGTTTTTAATTAATTATACAAGTACCTAGATAATAATGTATATATACATATCAATATAAAAAAATGAAATATTTAATTTCTATGGAGAATTTCAATTAGGACGTTAAATGTTTTTTTGGAAATTGAAAAACTTTATTTATTTTAATAATTTAAGAGATTTTATTATAAGAATTCTAAAATAACAAAATCAAAAAAAATAATAACAAAAAAACAAATTTATGATAATTAGGTTCCGATTCCGGTATATACCAACTGTTTTTCATTTCGGGTTTTTTTTTTCAAGAATAAATGTTGATGATAAATTAAATAGAAAAGGAAATTGGAGGTTAATTATGGAGGACAATTCAGAATTAAATATTTTACTCTCAAAGAGTTTTTAATCATAATTATTTTTCAATTCCGTTCATTTGAATGCAAGGATTAATTAAGAAGATAATTATAAATAAAATAAAGTAATTAAATTACTATATGTCAGGTGTGTCCTATTGCTGCGTCCATCCAACAAACATCTACAAATATTAGTTGTCTATCTATAGAAATAATTATTTTTATATTTATTTCTATACTGTTTTTATTTTTGCTATCATTATTATTATTTTTATTGTTATTATTATTATTATTATTATTATCATTATCTTTATTGTTATTATTATTATTATTGTTATACCTATTTTTGTTATTTTTAAATAACTTAAATTAATTTTTTTAGATTTGAATTAATATTACTTTGTTTTATATAACTTTCCTTATAAATTTTTAAACTAAACTTCTACAAATACCTTACTCAATCTGTTGGCTTGACTTTGAATGACTTTGACTTGATGTGGTACAATGACTTTGAAAGTAAATGGTACATGACGTTGAATGTGCTAGATTAAACTTAGTTTCATATACAAGTTAGAAATGACTTCATGAATTTGATTGTTTGAGTGAAAAATAGACCTATTGATTAAAAATTTGGATTAAAAAGCAAGTTCTCAATAACCTATAGAGAATTGTAAATTGTCATTGGGAATAGTTTTAATAATTGAATACAAATTTCTTTTTTTCGATACAGTTTTCATTTTCATATACACAGCTCTGCAATCGTAAAAAATTTTCATTTGAAATGAAAAATAGAGTATTAAATTTGAAAATTCAACAAAGAAGATAACTAAATATTAAACATCAATAACTTCGGGTTCTGCAAGAGCAAATTAACTATTTGTAATCATATAATTGAGTCTTAAATTACAATTTAATTAATATTGACATTTTAAATGACATTAAATAGCTTTGTACGGCGATTGCAAACAATATTTTGTGCTCCTGTAATATAAAGTAACATGATAAAAACAATTATTTTCTACAATTATATATGCTGTACCTGAATTAATATGATCTTTATTGAAATATGAATATGAAAGCCTTCACAGGGCTCCACGAGCTTGTGTATGGTATACTGTCGGTCAAAAATTGGTGGAAAATCAAGTATTAGTGTAGTTAGATCAAGATGAAAATTCGGTAAAGAATGAAAGATGTCGGTATTGCAATGGATTAAAAAATGGCATAGCACATATACAACTTCAAACAGTCATGCTACCTTAACTTGCCTTTTAAAATTTTCAAATCAGACCTTTAATAAAGTTAGTGAAAAGCAGATTCATTATTACGTAGACATAAGAGAATACAAGGTAATGAGGAAGCAGATATATGCTTGCAAATATAGATACAATGAATCAATTTTAAAGACCAGAGCATAGAATTGCCCGCTTGAACGCTGAAAAATTAATTTAAACTAAAACCATATAAAAGGATAGTTTCCAAAGGCTATATTGAAGTTTTAAACTTTCTCAAATACAATATTTAAGGGTTAAATCAGGTAATAAGTGAAAATAGATCCGATAACAAAGCATTGAACTGGTTTATCCCAGGTTATGGTCCATCCAACAGACATTTCAAATTATTAGTTGGCAATCAATATCACATCGCTTCAATTTTCTAAATGAAATGATGATAGAAAAAGTTGATTTTTGGAAAATTTAATCACAATTGAAGATGCACAATAACCAAAGGTATGTTACTGTTATAATAAATAATGTTAACAAAATGGGTTAGTAAGCAAATCCACAAACCGAAATCCAGAAATAAAAATCCACAAAAAAAAATCCATAAAATTGTGGCAAGCTTAACCCTGGAAAAAGGAGATATCCTTTTATTTATATCCAACAGCGGCTGCCGACTACGCATAAAAATGAGTTAGGTCATATTCCGAAAAAATATTTTAAATTATCTAAATATTTAAGATGTATACCTAAATATTTATATTTTATATTTTTATTTTTGGACTATCGTCCCAAACCCTCGCTAAACTTTTTCAATATAACATCATCATCCCCCAATAATTATTGTATTTTTTTCCATTTCTACTTTTTTCGCAAGATTTTTTAAATGAGATTTATAAAAGCACGAGATTTAGATTGGCAAGATTTCGATACGCTTCCGTTGATAAGCCAGAAATTTGATAAAATAAATTACTCGAAAAAAAACATTGTAATAAGAATATGTAGTAAAAACTTGCAATACCGTATATAATAAAGTGAAATAAATAAAAGCAATAATAATAAAAAGGATCGTTTTTTTTTTTGGCAAACTTATTTATGGATTTGGGTACAAACCCTATTAAAATAATAATAAAATAAAAATATATGCAATTGCACTAAATAGAACGAAATAAGAGAAAAATAAAATGGAATGAAATCCAAATTATATAGATATGTTTTGTAGTTACTCCCAAGCTATAGCTAGTGCAATGATTTTAATAATAAAAATCTGATAACGACTTTACTCGATTACAAGTTTTGACATGACTAGATTTTGGTTAGAAGTGAAATCATTTATAACCTTAAAATTATAAATATATAACGTTTTACAACTATTATACAACTATATAAATATATGACACAAGATGGTTTTTGTAACATTTTTTTGCAAACATCAGCATAATTTAATAATGATTATATCAAAGAAGCAGTAAAAAATATACATGAACAAGTGATCACCTAAAACAACCAACAATAAGTCGTTGCATCAAAAAGGCACAATTATGTATTAATTGGGTTTCCAGAGCATCTAGAATGGTCATTTCCACTTTCTACCTATAAAACTATCAATATTATACAACTATGCGGCCTATTTGTTACTAATGGGGTTACAGAACAATAACAGTGATGATGATAAACTATTATAATTAAAAACAGTAAAAAATCTGTATTTTTAATTTTTCATTATTGCCAAATACATTTTTTTTTTTCACAAACATTTTGCAAATAAATTTTACAAATTATTTTAACAACAATATTAAAAACTTTCGACTGTACTTACTTTCTAATATTACATTTTATCCAACTTTAAATATTCTAAATTTCAACACAATACGACAGACAATACTTGGATAAGAATCTTGTTGTTCAACTTAATATATGTATCTAGTTGTTCATAAAATCACTGTTACTATATATACAACTACAAAGTAATATTAACAATGTATGCAATTTAATTAATTTCCTTAAAATATGTACTTATGTATCTATATATATTTTCTTTGTCGGATTATAATTTAACTGCCTTGACTCTATGTACATTTTAATTTTCTATTTTTGTATAAACGAAAGGCGTTAGAATTGAATTATTAAAAAATAAAAATAATAACATTTCTACTGAATTCTAAGTTTATATTTTACCATTTATCGCTTAGTATTCAGTTTAAGACACTTACCATCGCCATTTATTAGTAGGTACCAAACATATCATATCGTTATTTTTTTTTTTTTTTTATTATAGCATCCGTTAAATTTTTATGCAACTACTGTTATTGTTTTTGTTATTGTATTTAATTTATAGAAAACTGCTGACTATCATTTTGTTTTTTTATATGTTTTTGTTCCGCGATTTATATTTGTATTATTTATTTTTTGGTTGTTTGTTGTTTTGATAAAAACAAAAAAAATTTTGCAAACACGGCATAATTTAATAATGATTACATCAAAGAAGAAGTAGAAAAAAAAGAAGAAGACCTTTTCTTCTTTGAATAATAATAATTTATTATCATGTCATTAAAAGCCATCGACTTTTACCTTGGTGTTAAATGTTGCAAAAGTATTTTATCGTATTTTGTACGATTAAAATCCATCGAATTTTTACCTGGATGAATGCGCCATACAGCTATAACAGTATTGCAATGTAAATAAGGATAATTATACGCATATTGATACCAAGTTGTCTATAATGTTTAGTTAATGGCGGTGCATTAGGCGCATTTAATTATTATTGTTTCAGTAAAATAATTTCAATAGAAAAACTGCTATTATTTGTGAAAATTTCATTATGATGGTTATGTAATACTAATTGTGTAATATTAATTAATATGGACAAAAATTGAAGCGATTCAGGAAGAGATGGCTTTCATAAATTGCAGATTCGTTATAAATATTTAATTTTTAATTTTGACAGCTAGCGCGTGATCCGCTTTTATTCTTTTTCACTAGTACTATGTTGAAAAACACTAAATTTGTAAAAGAACTCAACCGAAAGCTAATTTGCAAAATGTATCTTACGAATTCAGAATCAATAATAGAGAATCAAGAAATAGTTAGTAATAAAAATTCCGAAGACCAGCACTGAACTTAATTCAAAGGTTTGCATGCCTCAACAGTACACCTGTGAAGTATGTTAAGGCACATAATAAAATTTATATGATATGCTGATATAATTGAATAACTGGAATAATTAAATCTACCCCAGTTTGAGGTATTAAGTAATATAGCTTGATGGTTTTAAGAAGAATTAAATTGAATTAAAAGAATAGCTGAATTAATGCTTTACTAAAATAATTAAATAAAACCTTCCAATTCATAAAAATTAAACCCTCACTTTTCGTAGCGATGGAGAAATAAAAACGCAAGGACGCAGGAAAATAATGAAATTTCGTAAAGCAAGCTTTTGATTGGAAAACTTTTTTTTTTTTTAAGTTAAGCCAAACACTAGGTTTCAAACGATACCTTTATACACGAATATATAGCTTGGACTAATTGAGGATTGTAGAAAGAAAAATATCCCTTTGATCAGTAGGGACATTTTGAATAAATTTATTAATATTACTCTTGAACATTTGTAGATTGTACGTAGGTATATTTTTGCATTGGGGAAACACGTTTGTTCGAATATGGTTCCACATTCGAGAAAATTTTACTACAAACGAATTCTCATAGCCAGTTTTGAGCCACCTTGGAATTTGCACTGAGTAGGGGTGGGCACTTGATGCCTCTCTTGTTCCTCGGCGGAAATGTTTGAGAGGTGGCATTAGGGTTTTTATTTCATCTGAACAAGTGCCTAAACCTACGAGATATCTATAAAATAGGGAAAGTGCTCCAACAACACGACGATTTTCAAGTGGTACAAGGAAGGCTGTCACATTAGGGTTGCCAATAAGACGAATGGCACGCTTTTGAACTTTATCAAGAAAATTTAGTGCGGTTCGTGATGCACCGGCCCATATATGTGAATTGTATTCCAACTTGGGTCGTATGTATGATTTATAGATATTTAGCGCTGTCCTGGGGAGAAAAATACGTTTTGCAGCGATTCAAAAAACCCAAACATCTCGCGGCACTTTTAGCAATGTCAAAGATATGGTCATTCCATATCATTTTATTGTTGACCTTCATGCCCAACTATCATGGAGTTGATCGTGTGAGGAGGTCGAAAAGGCAAACCTGAATTCGAATTATAAAGAAAAAAAAATGGTTATAAGCTAAAATGCCTTATCTTAGATCACAAAATAGAAAGAAATATATTTGTAGTTTTTGTTCAAAAGTTGGTTAAAGAATCAATCAAACGGTGTTTATTGTGCAGAATTTATATTTAAATTTAACGTTGCATATACTATTAAATGTTATTGTTGTGTTTCCTATCAAATAATGGCATATTCTGCAAGCTAAAAGCATTTGACAGAAGCCTGCAGAACATTCATAATTTTCCAAAATATTCATCAATATGTTCGGACTTATTATTTCATTTGTTATTATCCATGGGACGTTCTATGTAGATGCGACCGTATCAGATCTATTTTATTAATGATTTATTCTTATTTGGTCATATAGTTTTAATATCAAAATTTAATATTGCCGAACATATACGAATATAAACAACCGCTACTAACTATCGCTACCATTACTCGTAAATTTTTGTAATTTCATTATGAATTCGCAATTATGTTACGAAATAGTTAATAATAAATATAAAATTTGCGAATCAAATCATAATTACAAACAAATACAACGAATATTAATTTTTGATTGTTATTTTTGTTTTTTCTAACTTTTTGGAGTTTGTTTTTTAATGTTCGGAAATTATAAAAAACTTAAAGTTTATTATTTTTATATTAATGTTTTCAAATAATATAATGTGTATGTATGTATTCAAATGTAAAATATATACAATTTGAGCATAGGTATAGCATAAATTATTTTATTTTAATTTCATATTTTGTTATTTAATAATAAAAATAATAATAATAAAAAAAAACAAAATAATAAAAAAAATGCATAAAAGTTCGTTAAACTTCTGCTGAAATGAAAGGATTTTAGATATTATAGAGTTAAGTTGTTGCTCTGCGACTTGAATACCCATTACGGTTCAGTTATAAAATATCAATTCGCGCGCCGTTTCTTTACTTGTATAGTATAGTATAGTATAGTATAGTATAGTATAGCGTAGTGCGTGCAAGCTGTGAAATTACTTTTTTTAATACAGAAATTAAAAAAAAAATAACAACAACAACAACAAAAGGAATATACAACAAAATAATTTTGAAAGATTTTTCCTTTCTTATTTTTATTTATTTTTTTTTTTGGAAATTTGATCCTTGTTGTTTTAAAACAGACAACATTTTAGTACGTAGGTAGTTAACAAGATCTGATTGTATCTGATGGAAAATATTTAATACTGAAAAATGAAAAAAAAATTTTGTTTTTTTTTTGGACAAAATATTTTTTATGAGGTGTGCATCATCATAAAAATCAAAACAAAAATGAAGAAGCATCTGTTTTGCATATGGATACACATTCATGTGTAATTATAGATAGATATTATGCATCTCAAGAATTTGTATATTATTGAAGTATATATAAACGCTGTCAAACTGTTAATATATAAAGAGGTATATATTTGGTATATAAAAATGTGACCAAAACGAATAATAAGGATTTTTAAGAAATGAAAAAAATTAAATTAATGAGATTCTCATTAGTTATAGAAAATTGACATTCAAAAAATAGTTTTAGATATTAAATTGAGATTTTGTAGTTTCTACTTTTAATTGCATTTATCTTATATTCTTTATTACAAATATTAGTTTTTGTTCCTGTTACCGTCACCGTTGTAACTCTCATTCTTATAGACGCAACTAGATTTGTTAAAGATTATTTGTATACAGTCAGAACTCGTTGTGATTAACGAGCTGAAAATGAAATTGGAAATAAAATTGGGTATACAGTTAGTTTTTCCTAATAGAATAAGAAGGTAGAACTAGGTGGTTCTAACAACGGCTGTAAGATATCATTAAAATTATAATATTATCATTATATATCAACATGACTGATTTCATTATAAATGAAATATACCTCCTTCTGTATTTTGTTACATCTAATAAGTATCCACTCTATAATTCTTAAATACTGAATATAGGGTCAAATTAAAAAACTCTTAAGTAATTAAGCATTATCGAGTTATGGTGGATTTTAACTGACCAACATTTTTAAGATTCTAATATATTTTATTGGCTCTAAAAATTATTTTTATGTAAGAAAAAAATATACTACTGCAAAGAATTTTCTATATTTCTATTTGGGGAATCTATAATTATAATAGATAATCATTTAAGAACCTGTCCAAAAACTTTAAATTTGGCTTTAAATTGAATTATAATTACTCAACAGGGGCCCCTAGTTTATTTTATATCAAAGAAACATTTAATTTTAAACCGTCAACATCATCTGTGCAAAAAAAAATATGATTTTTTTTTTATTTGCATTTACTCACAAAAATTGTTAAAAAAGTGTTGTCGATATTGAGAATCTATACCCGATATTTTAAAAATATACCTGATCCAAGAAGAATATATTAATTTTTTTGAAAATATCTCCAATTTTTGTGAAAATATCCGCAATAAATTATATTTACTGTTCTTTTTGTACGCATTGAGTTCTCATATAAAATAATGTCATTTCATGTTATCTACCTTTTTAGAGCCAATAAAATATTTAAAATCTTAAAATGTTAGCAAGCTAAGACCCACCTTTAATCATCATTAATCTGTAAATTGAAAAAAATACGGTACAAATATCTGAACCATTTCATAGTCGATTTTCATTATTATTATTTTAAATGATAGATATTTAAAAGGAGACGTAGCGAAATTTTTCAAAATTTTTTAATTATCAATTAGAAATTTATAATTTATTTATAATTTCATCCTCTGTTGTAAGTAATTTTAACATACAAACATTTTAATTTATCAAATTGTTGCACCTCACCCATCGCCAGAATTTTTAAATAATTTATTTAATTTTTTTTAAAATAAATTATTACATTTTGAGGTTGTTGTCTGAGATAAATTAATTAAAAAAGTAAAGAAGGACAAATTGCAAATTATGAAAAACAATTCATAATGAAATTGAGTGCGATTTTTTATTAAACTGTCTTGAATTTCAAGGACCGGGCGAATACTAGTACTTAATTTTAATTTAAACAAGTCATTGTCTATGGTGAAATTATTGTATCGAAGCACATATTCTATTAATGGAAAGATATTACATGTAACTGTAATGAGTTCTTATATAGGCTATTCGAAAACGATTATTATATTATGTAGCGTGAACGTTTTGGTATCCCTTAATCTGTGATTAGCAATATTTTCGTGGCAAGCACTAGCGCTCTATAGTGACGTTTTAAAATTTAATTTTTTTGTACATCATTTTTGGATTTTAAAGCTTTTGTTCGTTCATTCGAACATTGTTTGAACATTAAAAAACAAGTATTAATCATCATTTCATAAGAAAAGGAATAATCATTAAATTTTGATATTTAATATAAAATATTTATTAAAAAAGAAAATAAAGATTTCATTCAACTCAGTTTACATAACAAAGACTAAGGCATAATAAAACTAAAATTAAAATATTCATAAAACCATCACAATTCTTTGATTTTTTTTATTTTTTTCTATAAAAAGCTCCACTTGGCTTAAATATCATATAGTCTTTACAAAAGAATATATTAATTAATGATGATATTTCAGAATTAAAATTTTGGCTATAAAAATTTGACTATAAAAATTTAAAATGAACTGTGCAGATTGAGTTAATTAGAAACAAAATGAAATAAATTTGACATATGAAATTTGATTTGGAATGTAATTAAAAATGTTGTCTGCTATAACATTTTTGACTATACATTTCTAATCAAATTATTAAAAATTCTATTCAGTCTCTTTATAAAGTTAAAAGTAGCAAAAATTGTGATAGAACACATGTTAATTCCTAGCAAAAATCTGTTTTTCTAAATTTTTTATCCTTTAACACATTACGACCTGAGCATTTGCTGAGCAAATAGGCAGTTACAACATACCGCTCTACTTCATACGTAAGGTGGAATAGTATGATCTGGTAATAAGCTCATTCATTATATTTTCACTTAAAACATCATATCGGATCGGGTTCGAAATTTCGCTATACAAAAATGTCGTTTGATCAAAATCTTGCTTTTTTTAAATTTTATAAAAATTCCAGAATATTCGGTTTTTGTATCCAACAGTGGCTACGGGTAAAAATAATTGATGTAAATATTTTGGAATTAAAACGATATTTTGAAACAGCAAGATTTTGAAAAAAATTTGAGGCTGGTGGAAATATTGTAAAATATTGTATTGAATACTGAAAATGGCATATTCAATGAATGGGTTCGACCTGGCATATTTTAGGAAATTAGATAATTTAAATATGTTTACAAGATCAATATAAATCTATCATCAAATATTTTTTTGTCAAATGCTTATTGGTTATAACAGAAAAAATATAGGTGCGATTTACTTTAAAGAAAATATGAGACTGGTGCTCTAGATGTCCTTCGACATTATCTTCTATCTTAAAAAAAAAAAAAATGAAGTTTACTGAAGGACGATATCTAATTTTGCAATAATTATTAAAGTATAAAATGTCCTTCTAATTTGACAGTTTGAACAAAATTTTTTGCCCATGAACAAAACATTGCAAATTTATAATTGTCAACAATAGTCGAATATTTTCCTTTTAATTTTACTGATATGCTTATCATACAGCTACGCGTATTTCTTCTACTACTTGCAGACTTCTTCAGTGTTTTGTGCTCAACTGGCAAATTTAACTAATACTGAAAAAAAATTCGTATGCATGTCTAGTCCAACTATTCGAATTTATTTATTATATTACCTTGTTTTTCATTTTTTGGGTACATTACGTTTCAAATTTATGTCTTATTTTCATGTTATCAACTCATTTGAAATAAAATTTATATATTTTACAAAAAATATATTTTAATTTATTCATCTCGAACATTCTCTAAAAAAAAGTAAAAAAAAAAAAATAAATCTGAATATTCACTAATTTAGTTTTCAATTCATCTGTGTACAGAGAAGTTCTTATATATAAATTTTCAAATTCTAAAAAACCAATCCCAAAAGGGAAATAAAATTAATTAATAATTTTGGAAAATAATAAAATATGAATGCAAGGAATGCACTAGAATAATAAACTGTCATAATGGCATGAGATGGGCTCAAAAATATGATTTAAAGAAAAAAAAAAGAATAAAATGTCATCAAGCCAGACATCCAGATGCGCGATCTGCTCTCAACATGTGGAAAACTCTTTTATTTTTTATTTAAACATTTTCTTTTCCTTGTTGCATTTTGAACTGAGGTCTTTAATTTGTTGCTGGGTTTTTTTTTTTTACCATTCTATTATGGTTTTAATTTAAATTGAAAATTTTATTTTATTTTAATTTTATTTTTTTTTTTGGAAACTGTCTGTCAAAAAAAATAATATAAGGGGACAGGATAAATTGTTTATTTAACATTAAAGTTTGTATTTGATGAAAATGAGAGGGGGAAAATAAAATACATTTTAAATTTTTTTTTTTTTAAATATAATTTTTATTACCTGTGAATTTTAATTATTAATAAATAAATATGTTTTTTGTAAGTTTTATATTGAAATGAATTTGGTATGTGCTAGAGAACTGATTTTGAATTTAAATTTTTTTTTATTGATTCCAATTATTTGTTATTTGAAATATTAATCGAAATAAGGTAAGATATGTGCATTATAATTCAGGATTAAAAATTGTAATTTCGAATCCAAAAAAAAATTATGGGATTAAAATTATTGAATCCAAAAAAAAATTATGAGATTAAAATTTTCAAACCCTGAAAAATTATGAGAAAAATTTAATATTAATTTTTAAATAGACCAGGTGTGCCAACCTGGATTCAATGAAATAGTTGATGTATCACAATTACTTAAAATGACATCTCGACTAGCTACCAGGTATACAGAAACATAATAGTGGAGTGTAGAAAGTCAAAATTCCATTTGGAATATTCATGTTCATTCGTCAGTATATAGGGTCTTGTTTCTTTGTTGTAACATCATCGAAAGTAGAAACATAAATTGTGTCTAATAAGGTTTTAAAAATTTGTGATTATAATATTCTCAAATGTTCATATATTGAAATCCATTGTGGTTTTTATCGATTATTGTTTTCTATAAGAACATTCGAATCAAATTTTGTTTAGTTCGGTAGATGTAAGGCAATCCAATTAACACTTAATTACGTAATCTTGAGGCCACCACTTTTGCAATATATTTTTCTTATATTGATTGCTTTGGTTGATCACTCATCCAAGGAACTTAGTAATTGAGCGATTGAAAGATCCATCGGACCATCAAATTTCTTCTCGCAACAATTCCTAAGACAGACAATTCAGAAGACTTCATCTAAAGTCTTAAATCCGGCCTTGGTTAACGCGGGACAGCTGCAAAGGAAATGCTTAAGAGTTTTTGTCCGGTCTACTTTATTACAGCAACATTGCATTGGGGTTGAATGGAAATGTGGATTTTTTTTTCGGCCATTGACAAGTACTTATCGTTATCACTTTTGATATATCAATTCGGGATTTGGCTAGAAATTGTTTGATTTTGTTGACTTTATATAAAGGCTATGTTTATTTAGAGGTCAGCAATATTTTGGGGGTGCTGCAATATGCAACATTTGGGGCTCAATGACAATGTGGCTTCCAATGTGACAATGTGTGATATATCAATAAATACGCAAACTGGTTAGAAATTGTTTGGTTTTGTTGATTTTGTTTAAAGTCCATGTTTTTTTTTGGAGGTTTGCAACATTTGGGGGTGAATGACAGCTTGGCTTGCTATTGGCCAGTGTCCGGGCCACTTATCGTTATTATTCTTGATATATCAATACGCAAAGTGGCTAGAAATTGCTTGGATTTGTTGATTTTATATAAAGTTTTGGAGGTCCTCTTTTTTTGTAGGTCCGCAACATTTGGGGGTGAATGACAGCTTGACTTCCTATTGGTCAGTGATTCGGACTTATCGTTATCATTCTTCATACATCAATATGGGACCTGTTCAGAAATTATTTGATTTTGTTTTCCTAGAGGTTGCACAGGTAGGTAGAAATTATTTTACCAGTTTTAATAAGTTCAATAAATTTAAAAAAAAAAAAACAGTTAGTATTCTAATAAGGTTAGGTTCTTTCACTCACACTATTTCTAATTAATTAATTAAATAAATAAAATTATTAATTTTTTTTTTAAATTTAATATATTTTTAATAATGTTTCGTTCATACAAGACTATTCGTATTCATAAGTAAATAATATAGTTTTAAGAAACCTATAAAAACTCCTGCTTTTTTACTCTGTATAATTTATCATCTATAATTATAATAGACAAGCATTTAAGGACCTGCGCAGTAAACATCATCTCATTTTATCTTAAACTCTTAATATGTAAATAAGTTGTATATACAACAGAAATGCGTGTACGAGTTGGAAAAATTTCTATTTTGTTTTATAATATTCAAGTTTTTAAATAAAATGCATCTATTTTGTGTGATTCAACATCTTATTAATTTTATACATAATTAAAGGAAATTTATTCTATTAATTTTTTTAAGTAACTGCCTCAAATTGTTTTCTATATTTTGGTTATTTGTAGTAATTATTATTAATTTTATTCATTAAATGTCACTGACTATAGGGAATATATTGGAATCGAATCAGTATATGAGAGAGTTGTATTTATGTGTCCAAAATAAAACTACCTTAAAACTTTTTATTAAACATGAGGGGTTCGTGCTTAATCGTGAGAAGTCTATATCAGTACGCAAATTACTGCTCTTTTCAAAACTTTAAATTTGGCTTCAACTTGAATTATAATTATTCAACAGGGGCCCCTAGTATTATTATAATGAAATCAATAGTTTTAATGTATAATGTAGAACACACCCGTTTATATAAACTCGAATTTATATAATTTTAAAAATATAGAAAGATAGTGAATACCAAAATATTGATTGTATGCCAAATAATTTCGACTTAATATATTCAATAATGGAATGCAGTTGGCATCACAACCATTTCTTATTTAGAATATATTACTACTACTAATATAGAAAACAATAGAAACAAAAAAATTTAATTTAAAATAAATGCATTCAAAATCACTAATTTATTTAATTTTAGTCTAATAATTTAATAGATTTTATATTATTAAAATCATGTAGACATAATTTATTTTAAATTAAATTCCAAAATTTACAATTTTTTAATGCTTTGTATTGTCAGTTTTTGTCCACATTAATTCACTTGATCTTTATTTTACATAACAATAGATATTATAATATTAGTTTTAAAAATTGACTTTTTTAAAAAACATTCTCTAAAATTTAATTCCTAAAATAATAAAAACAATCAAAATAATAACAAAAAAAAAAGAATAAAAATCTGAAATCTCCAATTCAATTATCATATATTTGCCTTCTCAAAAGTTCTTTAATCAGTTCAGAAACTGATTTTAACATTTTTCAGTAAATGTGGTGAACATTCTAAAAAATTAACCATTTAATTTTATTTTTATTTTTTTTTTAGGTGTAATTTTAATAAAAAAAATCATAAATTTTTTGGAATTAACCACAATAACCAAAGAAAAAGCTACATTCATAGCGAATATTATGGTGTGAAATAATAGAGATAATATAAAATAGATTTTACGTTTATAATCCATATTAGATTTAGATTTATATTTATTAATTTATTTAGTTTTATACATGTAAATATATAAACTATTACAATACTACTTAAAATTTTTTTTATATTCATTTAAATTTAATAAATAAGATGTTTTTATAATTTTAATAAGTTTTTTTTTATACATTTCAATATTAGTTTCAGTTTTTATTTCCGGAGGTAATTTATTAAATAGCTTTAACACCTCATACATTAAATTCTTTTGAGCCATGTCCGTTCTAAAAAACTGTAATCTAAAGTTGGAGATGTTTCTTAAGCTATAATGTTTAACATCACCTACATATGTTAACGTTTCTGATAATTAGTTTGGCATCATATTGTGCTTAATTTTGAAGATGAGCACAAGTGTATCAAATATTAATCTTTGTTTAATATTCAGCCAATTTAATGATTTCAACATATTGTCTATAATATGTGTTAATCTATTACATTTCAAAATACTTCTCATATTCTTATTTTAAAACTTTTGCAAACGACTTATTTGTTCATTATTTAAAAATGTTGTTAAACTCGAATATAGTTCAAAATTACGCTTAATAATTGCATTGCATACTATTATTAGAGTTATATTAGAGTTTATTATAAATGGTAATGGTTAATTATGATAGTAAAAATTAAAAAATTATTTACTTATTTTTTGCTTCGATGTGAAAGCATGAAAGTAGATTGTATGTAGGTTGTCAAAATTTATTAACTATTTGTTGCAAACACATTATTTTACTATCATGAAAGTAAAGTGTTACGGCAGAAATAAATATTAATATTAAAAATTTAAAAATTTGAAATAGTGACATCTAGGTCTACCTCAACATTTATATATGAATTATTATGATTTAAATTAATTTAAAACTTTATTTTAAGTATAATATTAACATTAGGTCTGTATGTTAACTTTTATTTGCAAAAATTTGCAAATGAGAGGAAAAATCACGTGATCATAAAATTCTGCGAGAATAGTTAAAATGTTCTCTTTTACCTAAAACAAGTAGACATACACAAAAATTGCATAAATTTTCCAAATTTTTTCATGTCAAAAATAATTGATTTTTAGGTTATGAGATTTTTTTTAAATTTGAATTAATTTAGTAATTTTCTGAATTTTTTTGTAAAAGTATTGAATGTTTTTGTTGAAAAAAATTAAATTCAAAATTTTTTCGTGGTTTCGGTCTTTTTGTCGGTAAAAAGTTACATAAAAAAGTTTTCAGGTTAGGTATACTACTTTTTATAATATGAAAAATATTCTATTCACATTTAAAACAACAACAAAAAATTGACAGTAAATTTTTACAAATTTTTGCAAATAGAAGTTTCATTTGCAAAAATTTATTTAAGAGAGAGCTCTGACGTCACGTTTTAAACACAAAATTGTCTTAAATTTCTCAAAAATTTGTAAAGAGCATGCAAATAAAAAAGTTAACATACAGGATTTTGGATAAATTTATGTAAATTTATATAAATTTGCGAGTTAACATACCGACCAAATTGGTCTCATATCTCATCCAAAATTTAATTATTTACATATATACATTTTTTGACATTTAACTTGACTTTCTTGAAAATATCCTAAAAGAACAACGATACTTCATTTAAGAGCTCTGTTTTGATTATTGTTTTTTGTTTATTTATTTTCATAAACCATATTGGTTTCGTATGAAATGTTTTTAATTACTATCAAATCAACTGGCAAGAATACAATTATGTCAGTAGAGTGCAGGAAAATTTGTATATGCTAGTAAAATATTTGAATGTCTTCCAACTTTCATGCCAGTAACTCTTACGTTGATATCCTGATTTTTTTCTTACAACTTTACAGTAGAATGTACCTTAGCTTTATTTGCGCCGTAGTGTTTTAATAATTTATAGACAGTACATTTTTATTTTAACTAATTTTAATATGAAAAACTATACATTTATATTTAAGAGTAATTTTGGAAAAATAGCTCTACTTTATTGCAATCCAAACAATATAGATTTTGAGCTTCATTTATCATCACGAATATGAGCTTAAAGAATATTTAATTTCACAGTATGCGAAAGAAATTATGGACAATGATTATCGATTTAAGAATAACTAAATGTTAATATTGGAGTGAAAATTTGTTTATGTTCTAGTTACTGGGTATTAGAATTGAAACCTAATATGCTATTTACGATATATTCAAAAATTTAATAAGTTAGGTTGAAATTGAAATTAAATTTAATCCAATAATGTGACTTGTTAATGAAATGTTATATTAGTCCGTTTTAATGGAAATTTAAATAATTATTTATAGTACAATTTTGGTTGAATTCAGTTGATTAACTTTGAATTTGCACAAAATTTTACCAATTTTTGAGTTTAAGAAAATATTTTCGAAACATAACGTTGTAAACGTTAAAAGAAAATTTGTTCCAAACTTTGACAGATTATTTTTTGTTATTATTTTTAAGGAAAGAATTTTCGTCAACAAAAAAAAATATTTGATTGTTAATGCTCATGCTTATACGACGCAGAAATTTACAGCAGATCTACCGCAGAAATTTACCTTAATGTTCATAATGTATGTTTTTACGGGTAGAGGAGTGATTTTGGTAAAGGGTAAGCAAATCTACCAAAATTTTAAATTTCTGGTAGATTTTTGACGTTTACAATTTCCTTTTCTGGGAATATGTCAGTGTCAAAATATTCTTATTATTTTTTATTCACAAAAAACAAGGAAATTGTTGTTGACAACGTAATTTTCGGGTCGAATATTAATCAAATAAAAAAATATAAATTATACAAATAATAATAATGTTGGATTGACATTAGAATAATAATAAAAATTTATTTATTTATTTCTTTGCCAATAATTTCAATTCCGGCCATTTTCATATTTCAATAATCTGCCAGCAACAATGGCAGAAATCTACCAGTTTTTTTTTTACGTATGGACATGAAGGTAGATTTCTGTGGCAGATTTCTGCCTCGTATAAACATGGGCATACGTTAAAAAACTGGTAAATTTCTGCCATTCTTGCTGTTAGATTATTGGAATGTCAAGAAGGGCAAAAATTCAATTATTGGCAAAGAAATATTTTTTTTTATTATTCTAATTATCAATACAAAAATATTATTTTTATAATTGATATTTTTTTTTATTTTATTAATATTCGATCTGAAAATCACGTTGTCAACAACAATGTGCTTGCATTTTGTGTATAAGAAATAATTAAAAATTTTTGACATTGACATAGAGTTCAGAAAAAATTCAAACGTCAAAAATCTATCAGAAATTTTAAATTTTGAAAGATTTGCTTACCCTTTTACCGAAATCACCCTTCACCATCAATTTTTGGTTGATTTCTACCACTTTTATACCCGTATGAACATGCATAATGATTTAATTGCTTCCTAACAAAACGATGTAATTATTGTGTCAAATATTGGCATTTTAGAGTATTTTGTTACTAGGGGCCCCTGTTGAGTAATTATAATTCAGGTTGAAGCCAAACTTAAAGTTTCATTGTATGTAACTAATAATAATAACTGATTTGTTTGTTTTTGTTTTTTATTTTAATAAGAACTCACATATATAATATGCTTAATATATTTGCTGAATAATAAGACCATAATGAGTAAAAATTTTTCAACTGTGTGCGCATTATTGTTTTATATACAACTAGTTTATATATTAGGAGTTCATTATAGAGAAGCGAAATAAAATGAAGAGGTGTCTACTGCGCAGGTCCTTAAATGCTTGTCAATTATAATTATGATAAGCATATATAAATATATATATATGCATACTGCTGAATTAATTTATTTCTTTCTTTTGAATTAAGTTTGAACAATTTAGTAGAGTCTATTTTACTTCCTTCCGGGTTATGTAACATTTCTTTAATTTTCAATTTATCAAATTTTCAGTTATATTATATCAACCTTCGCCAAGTATATTGATTTTAGTTGAACAAGTCTTTTTCTTATCCAAGTCCATATACGAGTATAAAAAATTAATTTTTAACTAAAAAGCTAAATCAATTTTTTTTAACACAAAAAATTCTGATTTGCTTAACTGTAACAATCCAAATTTGACAGCTTGATAATAATTCGATTATGTTACATTAAAATAATTTATATTTAAGGTTATTGAACGCTAATTAATATTTTATCAGTTAAATATATTTAATTTTATAACTTTTCAATTTCTTACTGGTATATTATTTCGTATAGGTATCCCAGTATCGTGGCCAATTCAATAAAAAAAAACAAAAAAAAAAATTTAATCAAAATTGACACTTAACATATTATAAAAGATTTTATTTAATTTTGTTATTTTTTTTGTTGTTTTCGTATTTTTATCGTAACAATTTAAAATTCATAAAAGCAAGTAATTAAATTAAAGCATAAAAACAGAAAATAAAATAAAACTCTAAAAATAAAAAAATTTTAAAGGTGGTAATTTGAAACGTTTAAAATTTTGGCGTTAATAGAACACTGGTGTACACAGAGATTAAGATTATATTATATCGTATATATAGTAGAATGACAGCAGATGAAAGTGTTAAAATTATTTATTACGGTCAACTAAAACATGTCAAATTGTAGTAAATGAGTGGTAGTAGAAAGAGGCGAAAAAAAAATATAAAAATGGATTTAATTAAAATTAGATGTGAATTATATGGTTTTTCGTTTTCTTGTTGTTGTTGTTGTTATTTAGTTCCTTGTAATTTCTTGATAATTTCCTGGGGTTGGATATTTAGATAATAAAATATTTTTTTGGTATATCCGCCCAAAATATGTAAAATTATGTTTTTTGGTTGTTGTTTATTGTTATAAACTATTTATACTAAAAATTATTAAATGTGACAGAGCTGTAGGATATTTTGTGCTTTTAATTTCTAAGAATTCTTAGATTAATATGATGTTGTATTTTTAGTAAATCAACAGTCGAAACATACGGTATACAGTTACAGTCTAGACTAAATAATTATTAGAATAGGAAATCTTTAAGTAATTTTTTTTTTCATTTTCAAAGACAAACGGATTAAATTTAATTAATTGTTAATAGTTGGGAATTATATCGAATGTTTATTTCGAATATTTTAAATTCTAGTATTAATCATAATTGTTATTATTATTGTATTTTTCATGATTCACTTCTTTGAAGGTCATTTATTAGAATATGGGAGTTTTAGGGTTAAATAAATAAAATATGATTAATTAAATTGTAGCAATATGTAAACGGTAGGATTTTGAAGATAAGTTTTATAAAACAATATTTTTTTAGTTATATATATATATATATATATATATATATATGTATAGAAATTTAACATTTATTATTATTAAAATATTTTATTATTATTAAAATTTCGTAGAAGTATTATTGAGGCTAATTTTAGTTCTAACTGGTAAGTAAGAAATGTAATAAGTCCTGTCAAATCCAATTAATCTATAAATTCCGTTTCATAGTAATGTCAGTGTCGTCACTATTCCAATTTTTGAGGGAAAGTACCTAATTACCAATTTTCAAGTTTTGTAACGTTTTTTGACGTTATTCTTGCTACGCGTGTTTTGATAGCTACCATAGATTGTCTAGTTTTGTAATTTAATAGTAATGTAAGGTATCGCATTGACTCTTTTTTTTAATTACAAATAACTGTCCAGAATTTGAGAACTCTATCTTTAAAACTGTAAATATGTATGTATAGCGAACAAATAAACAAATTTTTCCTTTTGTATGTCCCAATGACAATTATAGTAGGTTATTAACGAGATCGCAAAACCAGATTCGTAAAAGTATAAAAAAAATAAAGCAGGACTTGTGATTGTCAGGGAAACATTTTATCAGTCGCTAATCCAAATATGATACTGTCCAGTTTTTATTGAAGCGCTTACATCACCTTTACATGGTAATCTGGTACGAAAGGATCCGTATTCGCCTAGTGGGCAAATATTTAATATCTATAGTGATTGGTAAATTGAGTATCTAAATAACAAAAAAAATTAGAGTGTAGGTCCTGTTCAAAGATTGAGTATTAGTATTAATAAATTAGAATTTTGGAGTTATTAGACTATAATTTGGATTACTAATGGAGAAAATTGTTTCATAACTTAAAAATATAAAAAATTGAATGTAATGATGATAATGATCAATGAAATGTCAGTTTACATCGTCAACACAGGTCACTACTACATTAGCTTGCTATTACACGATTGGATGTCAACAGTCAACAGTTATCTATATGTATTAGTAAATATTTCTCATTTCCATTTTAATTTTACTATCGTTAAAAAAAAATTTTGAAGCCAACATTCTTTTGTACTGCTGTTGCTTGTCTATGTATTAATGAAATGCATACCGTGCGGCACATAATTTTTAACGGCAAATTCTCTCTCCCTATCAACACAAATAACCCCACTACAGATTTAGTTTGTTGGCAAGAGGGTGAAAGACAAAGAAAAGAAAATACATCAGTTGACATCATCTAATAAGGTCCAATAGATAATATTTTGTTCTCGTTTAAGAAATATCTGTCTACGCTTAGTAGACTTAGCACAAATGTTAGAATGACAAGAATAGACATATAAGCACAAGATAACTTCAGCTTCGGGATTGCACAATCAAATCAATTTTTTAAATATCCTATCTAGTTCTTCGAATATTATACAAAGAAAGATGAAAATACCCTTGAATCCTACAAAACTGTAAGTTGTAAGGAAAATTAATGAACTGGTACTTAAAAATGATAAAATATTAAATCGAATCAACTTTACAAAGATACAGATTTTGAGATTTTATTAAATTAACTGAAAAAATCTAAAGTACAATCGGGAGTGTATTTTGTTCGACCAAATAATAGAAATTAAATATAAATTATTATTGAGGAAGTTTCAATAGAATCAATTATGTCAAAGTGGTTAGATGACTCAACTAAAGTTTTTGGCTGCTGTTGAAGAATATTGCCAAAAAATCGATATGAGAAACTAGGAAACATTAACAATCAAGATCGGTTCACAGAAAAATTACAGAATCCCCAAAATTCATAAGAAGTTTTAGTACCAATGGTGATGATGATGATTATGAAAATGAAAATAATTACGATGATGATGATGATTATGATTATGTATTTTTTTATTATTTTAAACTATTTTTATTATTTTTATATTATATCCCGATTGTATTTTTATTATAGTATACTATTTTATGATTATGATGGATAAACAAATTAAAACAATGTTTAATGTAAAGAAACTGAAGCTAGGTGTAAATTATTGGTTAGAAATAGGCATATAATGTTTCACAAACGGCTTTAATACCTTTAAAGAGAAAATTAAGGTCTCAGTGGGAGTTAAAAATACTTATAAAAGTATCTACCAACGTTAAATAAAAAATGTAATACAATTGACAATTTGTTAGGCAATATCTCAAAAAATTATATGTGTTTATAATGAGTTTATTTTCGGTCTCCCCTTTAATATTGGATATACCAGAATTTAAAGTTATTGTCTCTTATATACCCTAACAGTATATTGCATAACTACTAATATTTCTCATATTTATCAAAAAATTTAATATTATTAAAAATTAATCACATTTGCCAACAATTGCTACTTTCTCGATAAAACCATAACCCTATAATTCTAATCCTATATGGTCCTTGATTATGCTTTACAATATTATACTTCTATCTTCAAGGATTCGTTCTCCAATCATTTTTATTCAGAAATGGCAAAAAAAAATGTTGATTCTTTCGACTTGATGAACCAGAAATTAAAGACAACAAATAAATAAAAAAAAAAACAAGCATAAAACAAAAAAAAAAAAATAACCACCTAACTATAAACATTTTACTGAATTGGAACAGGAAAGTCGCACACGTCTTCATTCATATTTATTTATTTATCTTGATTTTTTTATTTTTAAATTTATTTATTTATTTATTGAAGTCTCTAAAAATTTTGAAGCTATATTGCTGCTCAAAAATAAAAACAAAAAAATGACATTTTTAATGTCAGACTTTTTATGCTACTGAACTGAATCTCCTCTTTCATATATTTCAATATGGGTGTGCGTGTGCAACATTTATGTAACTTGTGGTTATATATATATATACAATATACATATTTGTATATTGAGACCAGCAAAAAAAAAGGATTCATATGCGACAACATATGAAATTGATAAACATTTTAAGTCACATGAACATTCCCTTATATAAGTTTTTATATAAAAAAAAAAAGAGAAAAGAAAATGTGAGGAAAATTAAAACAAAACTGAATGAATCTTGAAAACAAGTTCAGGGGTGATAATTTGAAAAAAGATGTTATTGCATCCAAATATATATACATATTACATATATATAATATTATGTTGTGAATTTTTTATTTTAATAAAAACAATTTCCAATTTTTCGGTTTTATTTTTAGATTTTAAATTTTTGTTTTTATTTAAGTTAAAAATGAAATTCTTTGTGTAATTTATGAAATAATTAAAGTGTGCAGCCTAATGATTTTTAATTAAAAAAAATATTTTTTTACCCCTCTTCTAAAGTAATTCTAATAAAAATATTTTTACAATTAGAAATTGAGTGAGGTAAGTTATGAGTACTATATGTACATAATAAAATTAAAATTATTGGAAAATTTTGAAGCAGGATTCTTGGATGAGGATTTTTCAAAATTTAATTATGATTATAAAGGGTTCTGTACAATGGTGCCGTGTACTTAGGATGTAAGCAACATTTAAAATGTAAATTTATTGAATACATTTATATAGACTATACAATAAATTAGTATGATATTCTAATTATCACTTTCCGTAGAAAATCTGTATAGGCCAAATCCAATTTTTAAGTCAATTTCATTTGTTATGATGTGAATAGTGAGTTTGATTAAAAATAATTGTTTGTTTGTTAAATAAACATAATAAAGTATATGGAAGTGTTTTATATTGCATTATTAGTAGCTAGATGAAAAATTTCTTTAATACTAGAATGTTTTTGGAAAATTAAAGAGAAATATTAATTAAATAAATTCAATTTATGAATATTTTAATGTGAAAGTGAACTATTTTCAGTTTAAAATTAGAACTTCTTTATAATGTCATGGTTTTTTTTAAATATCATTGTAAGAATTATCATAATTATTTTTGATAATCATATTTGTTTTTATTGATATATTTTATTTATGAATTAAAGGTCGAATTTCCGTTCACTTGTCATTTATTTTTATTGCGCAAATAACTATTAGTCGCAACCATTGATGAAGGAAGTACGCTGCTTCTGAAATATTGATATTTGCACAATAAAAATAAATGATTAGTGAACGGAAATTCGACTTTTAAATCATAAATTAAGAATTATCATACTATTCGATAATCTTTAACACATAATGCAAAGCAGAAAAACTGCTCATTAAAATATTCATACCCGAAGGATGATTCGTTCCAGGCAATCTTTGTTGAATATTTTTATTTATACTAGAGAACGATTTTTTGCAGTTGAACTGCAACATTTTTATAATAAATCTAAAGCCTTGATATCTTATATCACAAATTTATTATTAGATCGTTCATTCAAAACTGGCAAGTTGAACAAAATTTGTATATGTGGAACCTATTATAAAGAACTACCTACCTAATTCATTTAAAAAAACAAATTTCGGTTGAGTTGGGCTGTCAAGTGTAAGCATATTCATAAGCACAAAACACAAAATTAAATAATTAAATAAAACAACTTCTTCCTTTAACAGTCAATCGTTTGATACCAAATCAAACTTAACAAAATAATTAATAACCCTAAGCAAAGTATTAGTATTCATTATCAATACAAAGATTTTTCATTATGAGAGCAATAACTGTAACTGCTTTTATTAGGTTGATGTTATCTTATAATATTTCTTAAACAAGGCCGGTCAGGGAATAGCAAAATAAATTTTAAAATTTTATATATATATATACTGGTACTGATAATATATTATTGATACAAATTGGTTAATTAAACAAAATTTAAATTAATATTATCAGGACATCAGTACAGGACATCAAACAGCAAATTGACTATATTTATTAACACTAGCTAAAGCTTTTGAAAAAATTTCAATTTATAAACTTAAGCAGTAAAATCTAAAAATCTAAAGAGAAATTTAAAAATAAAGTTTAGTTATCCCACTACATCAATTTGGATTTCAAGTCAAACACTGTACAATAGAGCAAAAGTGCACAGATAAAACTGCTTAAATCATGAAAGTTTTTGCAGAGAAGAAATTTTGTTTAGGAGGTCTTCCAAAATGTTCCTCAGGATTTTGATAAAATTTGTCATGATGATCTTAACGTTATAATTCAAATTTAAGTTACCGCCTGAGTTTCATCAAACAACCAATTCTTACACCTACCTAAAAGACGGCTCAAAGTAAAATACAATTATTATTTAACAGAAAAGCATGTTATCAAAGTTGGTGTACCTCGAGGTAGGTTGTTTAGGCACTTCTATCTATATCATAGATTTTTTTTTTGTCAATGGGATGAATAAAGCAGTTAGGATGGGTGCTTTTACACTGAGATTGGGATACACAATTTACCTAATATCCTGATCTGAAAAACCCTATGTACAACTTATTAAAAAATGGCTCAACAAATGGCAAATTTTAATAAATGAAAATAAAAGTGCTCATGTCACTTTTATACTGTAAATAATGGGACTTATCCATCAGTAAAGGAAATCACTATCTAAAAGGCAAAAAAGATAAAGTACCTCGGAGTCCATCTCGAAAGAAGAATTTACTTGCAAAAAACATATACAAGTGAAATGACAACAAATAAAGCTAAAACTGAATAATATGTAGTATACTGGCTAATTGGTAAAATTGCTCCATTCGAAATTGACTATAAAAGTACTTTATGCAATCTTAAAACAATTATATGGCTGTCATCAATGGGGAAAAAAAATCTCAAAGGAATGTGGAAATTACAAAGAATACAATCTAAATCTAAAAAGCATATCGGCACGTAAAAAATTGTAACAGCAGTTACTCAATTTTATACATATCTACTTGGTGTTGGCAATTGTTCTCAAGAATTAAAATCACTTCTTCCTCCTCTCAAGTAATTCCATCGCATAACACGGGACGCATTAAGTGACCACCCTTTCACAGTGGAAATTCCGAGAGGGTTTAAGTCCGGTTATGGAAATTCTTTTATACATTCAATAAGTTGCATATAGGGTTTGTTAGATCAGGTAAATTGTGTATTCCAATCTCTGATTCCTTTTTCAAATCAAAGGTTCACAATTTAAGTTTTGGCTATATTATAAAAAAAAACAACATGCCACTGAATCTGAATATACTTTTGGTTGAGAATTAATTACAAAATATATTAAGAATGAATTATGTTGGCCGATGGTTAACTCATCCTAACCATCTAGCACAGAATCTTCTAGACATAGTCTTGGTGAACAGTAGATTAAAAATAAAAACCTATGCAGTGTAGGTATGGATGACCCAATTAAAAATATGTAATATCTTAACTTTTTTTTTTATAATTTCAAGTTTATGGAATGAACATACTCCCTAATAGAGATTTAGAATACACATGCAACTACATGCAATAGCTTTTCTTTAGACTATAGCATGATATATATCTAGTACCATACTATATCTAGTTGTGGAGAACTTCGCCTTCATAAATAGCACAGTTCCATTTTAGTTTTAGTGATAACCAACACTGCGTCAACTATTTTTTGTCATTTATTTTATCCGAATGACAATGGGTACTAGGACCAGGCACAAAAATTCAGGAAGCTTTTTTTTTGCTTTTGTTTGTAATCGAACATTTCCGGACCTTTCGGTTGTATACTTTTCATACGTAGTTGTTCTACAGTGCCAACCTGAGAGTTATATATATAATCTAAAACGTACATAAAAATATGCTGACCGATTTGTAAGCCATCTAGCACAAAAACTTCTAGACATACCAGCAGTAGAATAAGTAGAATAACCTTAGCAGTGTAGATATAAGTGACCTAATTGATGTCTAATAACTGGATTATATACTTAATACTACAAATAACTAAGTCAAAATTCCAAAATATTTAAATTTAAAATTTTAATTTTAATTTTAAAATTTACATAAACAAAGATTTAATAAATAAAATACTTAAAAAAGAATGAAAATCCAAAAATAACAAAATAAATTGAATCAATTTATTTTCAATTTACATCAAATTATCATTTTCAATTGTTTGTACCTATCTTATCTATACGAAAAATTACTTATTATTGTTGTACTTATGATATAAATTAATTTAAATACAAAATTATAAAATTTATTAACCTTTCGAATACAGGGAAATACAATTTTTTTTCTTTAGTTTGTTCCTCAACCTTTTACCACACTGAAGGTATATTGGGAAATAAGAAACATTTTTTGGTAATCAATTTAGTTTTACAAAATAACATTTCAATAATTTATTATTTATTTATCCAATTTTACATCAATACAAGCCAAGTTCAATTTAATTTCAATTTAAAACTAGCCACAGTCCTTTTCTAAAATTAAAAAAATACCTCCTTTCTTGATACCAATGTGGTACCTTTGAAAAAAACATTTTCTTAAAATCTAAAAATAAATTTGTTGTTGTTGTTGCATGCAAATCTATTCATATGCAACACACACACAACACATAAGCACAAAATTTTATTCCTTTTTCCACAAAACAAATTTCAAATTTCAGGCTTGAAATGACAATAATAAACCATAAAATTTATATGCAAAAAATAAAAAATCAAGTAAAAAAACAACAATAATAATGAAAAAAATGACAGTTGTTAATATTATGCAGTCTTTCTACATTTACATTTTGACAAATATTCATGTCATATTCGATACATGAACAAAATAATTTTTTTTTCTGCAAATCTTGACTTCTCCCTCACTTAGGAATTTATAATAATAAATGTGTGTTTGTGTATATCTACATTTTTGAAATTGAAAGGGATATTATAAATAATAATAATAATAAAAAGAGAAAATATAAAAATAGAAAATTTTCAATAAAAATCCAGAAAACAAAAAAAGATAAAATAGAAAATCTAATAATATGTACTTCTCAAGGTTAAAACCATAGACTAAAATAGAATTACTACTCTAGACATGACTGACTACATTTAAGTACTTCCTAACATTATAAAAAAAAATTACAGTAAACAAAAAAAAAAAAAAATGGCGACATAATCTTCTTGGATATTAATGGTGCACTTGTACTTGAGATGTGATCTTGAATTTGTTTTTAAATTAATTTTTTCTTTCTCTTTCTCTCTTATTGCTAATTTTGGCTTATAATGTAATATATGTAGTTAATTATGGTTTACTGGGTGAAATTATTATGAACTGCCTGCCTATAATCTGTAAGCATCATCAAAGATCATAATTTATAGTAATCATTACGAGTTTTGAAACAAGAAAATAAAAAAATAACAAAAATTAAGGGAGTGCTTAAAATATCTCAGATCTGGCTAAAAATTTTCTTCTTCTTTCGCTGAAAACAGAATCATATCAAATTTGTTTCCAAAGAAGTATAGAAAACTTTTTTGTTTTTTACATTAATTTTTGCTCATCACGAAAGGTTCAGTTCAGTTCATTAAAGAAACTTTCTTTCGTTTTTTTTTCTTTTTACTTTTTGTTGTTGTTATTTTTATTTTCATTTCCATTTTTTTGCCATTTTATGTTTAATGCTTTTTATTATAGCTGGAAACTCTCTAATGAATCTCAGAATATATTTTTATTTTTTTTTGTTTTGCGCAAATGCAACTAAATTGATACCAGATGCCATAATGACATCACGAACCAACAACAGCAACTACACAAAGTTGGGTACAGTAAAATGTAATTTTTGAATACAAAAAAAAAAAAAAATGAATGTAATTTTGGCATCAGAATATTGCTACCCAAATAAATCTTATCAGAAGCTTAAAAGGGTCTTAAATCTAACTGATGCTGAGTACATTACAATTATTGAGAAGAAAGAAAAGCAGAATGCAAGAAGGGAAAAACAGAAAAAAGTGAGACATTAAACATTGTAAGTGAAACATTGAAGCGACCAAGTTGTATTTAAAAAAATATATATATATACATTGTTACTTATATATTTATATATATATATGTATATTTATATATTTATATGAGTGCAAGAAATGACATTAAACATTAATTTTATCGTATAATTTATTTCACTTGGATTAAGATTATAAGCCTAAGATTGTAAAATGAAAGGCTAGTCAAGAATTAGTGAGATATTTTAAGGTATTTAAGTAATTTTAACGGATACATTTTTTTTTATTAGCTATACCATATCTATTTATATAAAATAATTTAAATCTGTATGTACAATTAATCAAATGCACTTGTTTTAAAAAATTCAAATCCTCAATATTATGTTTGTGTTGTGTATGTGTATAGTAAGTATGTTCTATTATTGATGAACAGGTGCATAGAATTAATGTCCAATTGAAAAAAGGTATTGGAGCAGAAAAGAAAAAATGTGATGTCGAATTAATATTGACAATATGCTAATACTAATGTTCGTACTTCAATCACATGGTTATTGGAATTAAATTTGAAAATTAGTAATCAAATTCAAATCTCTGAAATGTAATAATTGATTTTCCGTTCCGCAGGGTAGTGTGCTATTATCATGTCTGTTTAATATTATATAACGAGATTCACTCTCTCCGGCCTATAACGAGATTCATTCTCTTTTGGCATTAAAATTGAAATAAATAAAAATAAATAAATATACAGATTTATATAACAGACGAAAAAACGAAATTAAAAAACTGTCTGTATGGCACAAAGGTCGTCTTTCACAGCGTATTAATGTGGGATTTAGAAATTAAAAGTGTAATTAATGACAATTTATTATTATAATTAATTGAATTAAACAAATGTAATTAATAAGATACAATAATTTAACCATGCTTCCACTTCCACTGTTGTCTGCTAACTCCAAAAAAACAAATCAAATCTTTTCCGGTTTTGACCCACATTCAAATTTACAGCTGCGACAATCAGTGCAAAACAGTGGTGAAATAATCTAGTGGTGGGGCGATCAATTCCTATTCCTACATTAATGGGGATAGCGTTACGCTTACGTGACCATCAAAACTTTGTTAGACGAATAATTACTAATGGGATTTTGATTGAACAAACATATCTGATGTAATAGAGCTAAAATTGTATTAATGGTTAGTCTTAAAAATTGATTTTAATTTTAATCAAAGGATGGGAGTTTTTAGTGAGATAAAGTTCTGCGTCGGTATGAAGAGTCTTTGACGAATTTCTTCTATACGAAAAAAAAAACTAGATACCAGACATTGCTCGGTTCAAGAATATCTTGACTTATGCACTAGCGAATGATACTACACCAGTAAATATCTATAAACAAATGCGGTGGGTAGCCTCTACTGTACTTGATGTATTTAACTAACTGTGAATAATCAACATTCAAAATTTTACAAACATGTTAAATGTAAACCTGCGAACTCATCAACGTCTTTACATTTGCCAATACTACAGGTATCAAATACCAAGCGTAAAAATGGAAACAGCACATACAAAATTATATTATTTTTTAATATTACGGTATAAATTATAGAATCAATTAGGATGCAATGCAACTACGGGATTAGTCAATAATGATAATTGTCGAATTCGAAAAAGATGTTGAATTTTAGAAGGACATCAAGCATATTCATCAAGCGATTACCTAGGTATATGTTTAAGTGGATACTCTACAAGCATAGTTTACCAAGCCGAAGTACATGCTATAGAACTCTGTGTGCGAGAAAATTTAAGAAGAAATTACAAATAAAGTAAAATTTACATTCTCTGGAATAGCAAAGCAGCCATACTAGCTATTAGTTCATATACCATCACATCAAAGTTAGTATGGGATTGTTTAGAAAAATTCTGGCAAAAATAAATAAAGTCACAATAATGTGGATACCAAAACATTCTGATACAACAAGAAACGGTACTGCAGATTATCTAGGAAGAAAAGCATCGGATACGCCTTTCATAGGGCCAAGTCCGTTTTGTGGAGTTCCTCTGAGCACAGTTAGGATGCAATAAAAGCTTAGGTAGATTAAAAACTGAATATTTTTGGGAATTCTTCGTCAAACAAAAATGCTCATTCATGTTTGCTTCGGAAAACCAAAACTCTTCTAGGTTTTAATATGAAATAGATATGTATCTTGGCAGGGATAATAACAGGCCATTGCCTAATAAAAAGCACCTTTATAAAATGGACGTAACCGAAAACAACTTGTGCAAAATCTGTGAAATAGAGGAAGAATCTATTGAACGTTTGCTCTGTGAGTGCGGAATGCTGACTCGTAGCAGATTCGCCACTTGGGAATAGCATTCTCTGAAGAATGGGGACTATCCAGCATACCATATTGAAGAATATCCTGAGTGTTCATGACTCAGACATGGATTATCACGATAAGATTATTTGTGGCTGCGGTTAAATAGGGGACAGATTCCCTCCCGAAATTCACAATCTATATCTATCTATGTTTGACAACCTGACAGACATTTTAAACATTCTTATTCATGGCATCGATCCACATATTCGTTATAGGTACGAGTCGGCTTGGAGAATATGTAAAGGTCCATTTCGTAATGTGATGTAATAAAAGGGGCAAGAAGATCGCAGGGACAAATTCTGACCTCCTTTTAAACTAAACTAAGCAATAGAATCTATGAAAGAATCTATGTAACTAAAAACAATCTTCTCAGTAGAAATTTAGGGAAAGAAACTGTTGCCATCGAAATTAAAAAGGTTGTACAAAAACTATTCAATTGTTTTTTTAGTGATGTCGACATTGAAGCTAAAAACTGATTATTCAGCAAGAGATTGCTAGGAGATTAAAAAAGGGAGACTCATCCACAAAATAGAATATTTCCCAATTTTTCAAAGCTAACTTAAAGCCATAATGGGTTTTGTTTTTAATTAATATAGCTAAGTTCTAAAGATCTATCAGTACTGCAGAGCATGAGCATGCGTATTCGACTTATAGTTGTATTGTGACATAAATGGCAAAAAAAAATATTTTTATTTTCGTAAACGCGTATGTAATTAATAAACTGCATTGGTTCGATATTCGCGTTAAAATCAATTCAATTTTTTGTTTTTGCGAATATTTTCTTTAGACTTCTGTGATTTCAATAAAAAGGAGTAATAAAATATTTGGTTTAATTAAAATAAAATTTAAAAACTGAACTTGAATAATCGAAGAAATTAAATTAAATTAAAAAAAAAAACAAAAATAATAATAATTTAATGACTCCATAAATTTTAAAAGACGGAACACAATTATCATTTTTAAAACCAACAAATTATTTCAATTATTTTCATTTTCCTGTTTTTTTTTTGTTTTTGTTTTTCTGTTGATTTCAATATTCACATTTCAATTTTATTTAATAATTTTATTAGAGAAGTCCTGCAGTTTTATTCATAACTCTCTCTCTATCTCTCTCTCCATTTCATTTTTCTGCGTCTTCTTCTGATATATTAATTTTAAACTTCCTCATACTGCGGACTGCCAACACAATTTTTTGCATTTCTTTACAAAAATAACAAAAACAACAATAATAAAATATAATTTAATTAAAAACGTGACCAAACAATAAATATAAGTTTAAGATCCTAAATCTTCGAAAAAAAGTAAACCTAACGCAAATTCAGCAGTTAAAAAAACAAAAAATGTGCCCATTGGATACTCTGGACAAAAGGTGAATTGATTGTGCTGTGAAGAGGTAACACGAAAATGTGTGCGCGTGTATTACACATTATATATGAATATGTGATGTTCATTTAGCCAGCGGCTGTATTAACATCTTTTGAATTATCCTTGTTATTGCATTGTCTGGAAGATGATTTTAAATTAAATTTTCACCTCGACCATTATTAAAAATCATTTTTTTTTCTGTTTTTTTTTTTTTCAATTTAATTTCAGTAGGTGCAGGCCCGTTCCTGGCGGGGGTGCAAAAGGTGCCCCCGCACGTGAGCGGCCAAGTCGAAGGGCGGCCGCCGACCAACTTTTATTATGTTTAAAAAAAAATGTAAAAAAAAAAATGATTTTAATTTGGAGTACTAAACTGTAAAAAAAAATTAAATTAGTGTAATTAAGTAGAAACAACTTTTTATAAAAACATCTATTTTTTTTATGTATTTTCCAATTTACTTATTTTTTTTAACGGACAAAACTTTAAATTTTGCTATTAAAAATTTGTAAGTATGCCATGACTTTTTAACATTGCCATGACTATGTAGACTTATATGTTAAATGTTACATGTTACATGTATATATTAACATTAACATTAGTGAAATAGAATTATTTACAAGTGATAGTTGTGTAATACATTTTTGCTATTAGTTACTTCATATCAATTATTATAGGTGTTGATCTAACAAATTAAGTATAAAGTATAATTAATAAAGGTAAGTTTTACTATTTAGAAATTTTATTATGAATAAGAAAATATCACACCTTCTTAGATGTCAGAAAGAAAAACTAAAAGGCAATCTGGTGCTTATTATAGAAAAAAAAAAGAATTAAAACTAAAAGAAATAGAGAAACTAAGTGGATCTTTAACACAGTTTTTGGAACCCTCACAAAAATCACCTGTGGCAAGTACGTCAGGAATGTCAACTAAAGAAATTTATACTGAAGAACCTGATACATTTCTGGATGTGCTAGATTCGTCTCCAAGTCCTACAAAAAGGCCAGAACAGCCACAAGATGACTCATCATCAACATCAGAGTCAGAAAATCCCGAAGAAGAGTTTTCTAATAAAACAGAATCAGTAAGTTCGTTTTTAGTGCTGGAAGATCCAGGAACATGGCCTGAATCGATAACTAAAGAAGTCTTAGAAATTTTAGTGAAGAAAGGACCAGTGCAACTTCGGGATAATTTTCATTTTCCATCAGATGAGACAAACAGAAGATTTTCTGCAACATATTTTTTTAGAACTTTAGAAAATGGTGAAACAGTTTCCAGAAACTGGATAGTTTATTCTACTAAATTGAATATGGTATTTTGTTTTTGCTGCAAGTTATTCAGCAAAAATATTTTTAAGCTGACCAGTGGTGGATATTCTGATTGGCGACATGCAACACCGTATTTTGTTCAACATGAAAACAGTGCACAACATATCGAATGTTCAAAAAAGTGGTGCGAATTAAAATTGCGGATGCAAAAGAACTGCACAATAGATAAAGAGCTTCAAACATATTATGAAATGGAAACAAAACGATGGCGTGGTATTATTGAAAGAATGATAGCTATTGTTCAATTTTTATCTGGCCAGTGTTTAGCATTTCGCGGCACGTCGACAGAGTTATACCATCCCAGCAACGGAAATTTCATGAAAGCTGTAGAAATGTTAGCTAAATTTGATCCGATAATAACAGAACATGTAAGAAACGTACAAAAATCAAAACAAAAAAAAAGTCATATGCCACATTATTTGGGAATCCATTTTCAAAACGAAATCATTGAATTATTAGCAGCCTCTGTAACAAAGAAATTAACAACCATTATAAAAAATTCAAAATATTTTTCTATTATACTTGATTGTACGTCAGATTTAAGCCACGTCGAACAAATCACGTTTGTTGTTCGGTGTGTGAATTTGACGCAAAATAAAGCAACAGTCGAAGAATATTTTCTTGGTTTTGCTCCAATAGTTGATACGACTGGTGAAGGTTTATTTAACTTCCTTACTAACGAATTGTTGCCTAAATTTAGCTTGGATGTACAAAATGTTCGTGGTCAAGGCTATGATAATGGATCCAACATGAGAGGTAAGCATATAGGACTTCAAAAAAGATTTTTGAATATTAACCCCAGAGCAACTTTGTACCATGTGCAGCACATAACCTAAATTTAGTCCTTAATGATGCTGTTAACATTAATAACGAAACCGTTGGATTTTTCGATATAGTTCAGGAATTATTTAATTTTTTTTCTGCCTCTCCATATAGATGGAATATGTTAAAAATCAAAATTAAAAATTTAACTTTAAAACCTTTAAGTGGTACTAGATGGTCAAGTCGTATTAACGCTATAAGACCCTTGCAGCAAAATATTAAAGAAATTTCTGAAAGTTTAATTAATTTAAGAGATGATCAAAGTAGAGATATAAGCACAAGAAATATGGCAAATTCGTTATCTGAAAAATTAAAATCATTTAAATTTTTATGTTCGTTAATTATCTGGCATGATATACTCTCAAAAATTGACGTAGTTAGCAAAATGCTACAAAATTCCACCATTGATATTAATGAATGTAGTAAAGCGTTGGGTAATTTAAAAAGATTTTTAAATGATAAAAGAAACGATGCCAGTTTTAATGAATATATAAGTCAAGCTACAAACCTTGCACAAGCTATTGATGTAGAAAATGAATTTCCACAAACCCGCATAAGAAAAAGACCTCGTCAATTTTATATGAATCAAGTGATGAGTTTGTAGAAAATCCTAAACAAAACTTTAAAATTAATTTTTATTTTCGCATTATAGATAGAGCGAATAATTCTGTAGAGGAAAGATTTACGTTATTAGATCAATGTAATAATATCTATGGTTTTTTGTATTCTTTCTATTCAATAGATTCAGATATTTTAAAAAAATGTTGCTTGGATTTGGAAGTTTTTCTCCAAATTAATGTTAACGATGTTATAGAAAAAGACCTGAATGGTTTTGAATTATTTAACGAAATATTAAGTTTTAGGGAAATATTTCCCACTGCGGCAAAGCCTATAATGACTTTAAATTACATCATACAAAACGACTTAATATCCTCATTTCCTAATTTTTCTATAGCATTAAGAATTTTTTTAACACTGCCTGTAACGGTAGCATCTGGAGAAAGAAGTTTTTCTAAATTAAAATTAATTAAAAATTACCTCAGGTCGTCGATGTCGCAAGAAAGGCTAACCAATCTTGCTTTGTTATCGATAGAAAAAGATATTTGTGAGGATTTAAACTTATCTCAAGTAATTGATGGTTTTGCTTCTGCAAAGGCAAGAAGAATAAAATTGTGAAATATTTTTTTTGGTTCTTAAACTTAATAATTTGTTTTAAATGAAACTAATAATTTCTTTTGTATTTATTGAAATAAAATAACAAACCATTTTTGTTGATTTACAAATTTTAGTTTCATTTTATAATAAAAAATATAAAAAAAACTTTCTCTTTTTATTATAGCATGTTGTCGTAAATAAATAAAAACTTTTTCTTCACTCATTTTTATTTCGTTTTTATATTCTGTATTCAATAACATAAGGGTTAATTTTTACAAGTGATCCGCAAATTTTTATTAAAAAAAAAATTAATATGGGCGGCAATTTTGTTTTTGCACCTGAGCGGCCAGCAACACAGGAACGGCACTGAGTAGGTGAGGTACGTGGGATGCGTTCTGAACGTTCTGAACGTATACTGATGAATGAGTGGTGTTTTTTTTGTGTTGTATTCGTTTTTGTATGTTGAAAGCTGAACAAAAAATAAAATCAATTTTCATTTTTTTTGTTTTTGATTTATTTTCATGTAAAAAAAAAAAAAAAAACAAAAAAAAAATAAGGTAAAATAAATGTTAATAATTTTTTGACGTTCCTGTACTCCATTAAATACAATAGAAAAATTCTTAAAGTTGATCGGATTCAAACAGTTGTTCGATGATAATGCATCTTCCATGCGTATTTTATTCAACTGGACGAAGCAAAAATTTTGTATTGCAAGTTTTTTTGGTATATGATGATGAACTGATTTTGTATTTTTTCTACGTTTGTTCTACGTTTAAAATTTATAGCTTTAAAAATTCTGAAAAAAAGAAAAATAATTTCTTTTAAATTACCAATTCATCATTATTAAGTCCCATTATTTTTCCAGTTTTTTTTTTGTTTTTTTTTGTGTTTCTGTTTTTATTCTTTTCGATGTAATTCTTCAAAATTTTCAACTAATGATTCTTAAAAGATGTTATTGAGAGAAGGAGCAAGTCAATTTTTAAATGTATTCAGGAAAATTTATGTATATATGTATGTATGTTTGTATAACATATAATTATTTTGTAATAATGTGACATAATTTATGCTTTTAAATTGAAATTAATTTTAATTTGGAGCCGCAAGTAATCTGTGGTGGTTGTTTTGGAATTATTATTTTAATGGTTTTATTTTGATTTTAAAAATGCATAGAACCTAAAAGAAAATGCATATACTTTTTTTAGAGTAGCTTTAATTACGTGTGTATCATAATATTGGGGAATAACGGAAACATAAATTACGGTAATAAGTGAAGACAATAAATGTAGGGCTTTGACAAAAATAACATTTTGTATTTTATACTGTTATCACGATTTTTGAGTCGAACTTATAAGTAGGTGAATTTGCTGTTATGCGATCATGATTAGCGAAACGAACGCAATACATTCGATAATTTGTCGAATGAAAAATTTAAGTGACAACCGTTAAAAAAAATAATTTTGTTGTTCTTTGAGTAAAAATGGGCACATTTGAAAAATTATAGAAATATTATTTATAAAATTTATGTAATGATATTATTTGTAGTCTAAACAAATTAAAAACAGTTTGATAAACTGATGTAATTTATGGAAGAGAATCCTGATTTAGCTTGTGAAACTATTCTTTTTCTTCTTCAGTCATTTTTGCTTTGATTCATTGAAGGCATATTTTCTTCTATAACATTTATAATTTCTGTTAGCATATAAATAATACATTCACTAGCGTTACTATTACCATTTGTCATCATAATAACGATCGCAAGTTGTACTAATTTTTACTTTGATTGTTTATTTTAATTTGTATTTTAAAATATTATATTTAAAAAGGCCCACATTCCGAAACAGAAAATGATTTATAATTGGACTGCAATGCTATCTGCAGATCTCACTGCTATATAAATAAATAAATATGACCCTTATTTTGATCGAGGATTCGTCATTTTGACGCTAAATAGCGTTTGTAATCGACTGTCGCCGCTATCGGTAGCATGAACGACGATTGAATAATGACATTTAAAATAAAATTGTTTGACATTCGAAAAATTGTATTCTTTTAATGTACACAAGTGAAGCAGATTGTATTTAAAATAAAAAAAGTGAATAATATAATAAATAATAGTGAAAAACAATTAAAAAATAATTAAAATGACCTCACCGCAGACCCAACCACTTCTCTGGTGTTTTAGTTGGCGGACCAAGTTTATTTAGTTCTGCTGCGTACTTAGCCTATTTTGATAACAACGTAGATTTTTTATATTGGTCTTTTGCAATTGAAGGATTAATTTTCCTTATATCCACCAATCTCTCCAATTGCTTTTTATTACTGATTGATTTGTTTGTTTCCTAGAGAACAGACATTTTTATAAAAATATTTGTTTTTAATTTTTATTTATAAAATATAAGTTTTTTTTTTTTTATAAAATTACTTACATTTTTATTTTAAAATGATATTAATACGGAATAACTAAAAAAAAAATCTTAATGGCTACATTAATTATAAACTTTTAAAGGGTTGTCGATCAAGTAAATACAATCGCTTCTAAGAAGTGATATAGTCGATTGTAAGCGTCAAGATCGTCGATCATGCTACCGATACGCCGCCAAGTGTATTTGACGATAAAAAAAATAAGCGTCATTTTGCGTTGATTAGATTTATCCCTAAATATGTTCCTAAAATTTATTAGTTCATAAAAAACAGCAGTTTTTTTTATCTACTTTTCAAAATATTTAATTTTCCAGTGTTAAGTTAGCAAAGACTTCCACACCGAATAAATTTATTCGCGAATCAAGATCACATTTACACGAATATTCGACTAGTTTATTCGCTTCGACTCATATTCGATACGAAAATCATTCATTGTAAGGGTTGTAGACTATGAGAAACTTTGGGATATCATTAAAATTTGTTATATTCGACGCCTGCGTACAATTTATACTTTAATATGGCATGTGAAATTTGGCTCATAAAAATTTGTGTCTACTATTCGACAAATATTTTTTAACAATGTAATGTAAAGTATTCTGAACAGAAGAAGACTAACAAACAGATAGCTCAGGCTTATATTAAAACAAGAGGTTATATAGAAATACAAATTAAGAAGAGAATATTATGTAGATTGATTGAACAACATATTTAATAGATCAACTGGCTTAATAACGCGGATAGTGTTTGCAGGGAGTCCCCAGGTTAAAAAAAACGTTGGTCCACTTGATAATGTTTTAAGAAAACGGTAGAGAAAATATAAATTGGAAATAATGTAATTAGCATCAAATACAGTTAGTTAATGAAGCTTTGCGGGAATCTTATGATCTCAAGAGGAGTTATAAGGTGATTAAAAATCAAAAATCAAAATTAGAGAACTAATTAGTTTTCACAACTGTTTTACAACTGTTGTTTTTACAACTGAAAAATTATTTTTATTATAATATAATTATTATATACATTTATTTTATTGAAATTAAATTAAATTTTTGACAGTAGTTTTTTTATTGTTATTAAATTGTTGAGCCTGAAGCGGTATTAAAACCTCTTACACTTAATTATGTTGCTGGCTATTATTGAATACTATTCATTAAATCTAAGGGATCATATTTTTTATTCGGGCAATATCTTAACGCCTGCAGGGTGATTTGTGCTTCGGATGTTCTGCTAATTTATTCTGATACTTTGAACTGATATTTACAATCTTCTTTACAACGGTTTTATTAATCAAAGATAGGCCAGGTCAGCCAGATCAGCCAGGTAGGCATATATTTGGAAGCTCCTTTTATGGCTGAGAAGATTAATTTTAAAATCGAATTTTCTAAACAACAAACTACAGCAATCCAAAGATGACTTAAGCTCAGCTGGTTTCAAATTGATATTAAAAAAACGAAAACTGTTGTTTCCGTTAGCAACTGAATATTTCCAGAATCTTAGTATTTTTTTTTTAAATTTATATTTTGTTTCACATTGGAATTGTTTGGGAGGAGTAATAAGCAGAGATGCAAACCAAAATTTTTTTTTCGTGTGGTTCATAACAAGACTACACTCGTTACGTTTGCTGGTATTTGTTTCTATCTGAAAACAAACCTTTTTCAAATACTGGGTTTTTGTTATTTTTTTATCTTGCCATTTTCTTTGCGGTAACGTTGAGAAAAAAAAACAAAAAATTATAATTAAAAAATCATAAGAAATTAATTAATTTTATTACTCACATTCACATCACAACAGTCACAACTTCAAAATTCAAAGACGTTATAAATTCGTTTATTGAAAAAAAGTCAAATCAAATGTCAACATTTGACTTTTGTCGTATTGAATTTGACTTTTTTTCGTTCCCTATAAACAAATTTTATCTTCATGACTTTCGATTTCGACTATCAGTTTTTTTTTTATTAGTTATGTTAAAATTTAAAATGTTAAAAAATATATTAAAACATGAACCAAACCGTTAACCACCATATATTTTGTTGGTTTGTGGTTCGGTTTCAGAATTATTTTAAGAAATGGTTCGGTTTTGGTTTGGTTCGCCCAATTCATTATAAAAGTGGTTTGGTTTTGGTTATGGTTTTGGTTCGGAAAATATCAATGGTTCAGTGGTTTTTTGGTTTGGTTCAAAAACCGGTTTGCATCTCTGGTAAGAAGTATTTTTATTTCAGCTGAGAATATATTTGAAAGAAGCTCTAGATTTTCTTACTGATTTATTTCTGGATTTAAACGATCATATTAGATATTTTTGCAATGCTAATTGAAAATTTTTTCTGGATTTTGCGACTGAGTGAATCAATTTGTCTATGATTTTTTATCGATACAGTTTCTACAGCGCTGTATATTGTCATTTAATTTGCCTTTACTTTTACCTCACTGATATTAGTTTGACCAGATTCGATTTTTTGTTTTTCATTTTATTACTGAAGTAGCTTGTTTTACTTATATTAATAGTCAACTATAACTATTAAAGTTTTAAAAGCAGTTTTAAAGCAAAAAACGAGTGCTAGCAAATTAACTGTTCACATCTATAATAATAGAAAATAAAATTGCTGGTTGGCAAAAAAAGCTATGTGCATTTAAGAATAAAAGCTTGTTCGAGCGAGCAGTGATTACATTGATTTTACTATTCCCGAACACCTCAAAAAGTTCATTCATTCAAATATATTTTGTCTTCCGATATATGAATATCTGCATTTTTTATATTTTATCAAACATTGGCCTCCCTTCCGCATTAAAATTTTATATTAAATTGAAAAAATTTCAACAGGAAATAAATTTAAAAAAAAATTAAAATTAAAATTTTTGTGACCTTTTTGTCTTGCAATTAATTTAATTTACATTATAATTGCCAATTTCACAGATTCATTATTTATTTATTTGTTTATTATTATTATTATTCTTTTTTAAACAATATGTCCAATTATTAAGATTTTTTTTAATTATATTTAAAACATGTTTTTCTTAACAATTAATTGTGAATCTTATTTAATCTAATTTAAATATTTCAGCAGATTGAATTGAAGCGCCATTCTTAAGAATTTTTTTTTTGATTGTATGTGTGTATATTTCTCCCTTAATTTAAATTCAGAAAAGAACATTAAAATCTTCAAAGATGAACATTAATAAAAAAAAAAAAAAAAATTATGAATTGAATTTAATCACAATTAACTTAATTTAAATCATCAAATCATCACATCATAATCATAATAAAAGAAGAAGAAAAAAACATAATAAAAAATAAATTAATTCATCCAGTGTTAACATCATCAGTGTTAACATGGTCATTTCCAAAGCTCAACAAGTAGGTTCACTCTCAGATTCTTGTTGTTAATTTTGCTTTCTCTTGCTCTATCTTTCGTATTCATTTGTTATTCAAAAATCTATTCAAGTTGTGTTGTCTTGTTGTAAATAGAGTCGCAATTATGTATAATATTAAAGATTCAACTCAGGCGCAGCTTAATCAGCTCAGTTCATCATTGCATTACATACCACAATATTTTCCACAAATCCCACCAAAACAATAATAAAAAAAACAAAAAAGTCTGTCGTCTAGGTCTTTTTTATTAAATTTTTTTTTAATTAATGCATAAACACGAAGAGTTGAGCTCGTAAATAAAATATTTTATTTCTCTGTAATATCTTACTGATATGATATTAGAAGGAGACAACAATAAAAACGCATTCAATTAGCATAAATTTTGTTGGTACTTAAATATTATTTTGTCAATGTCCAAAAATAAAGAGAATTCTAAATGAAATTTTGGGAGGTCTATTTTTGAATATTTTTTATTACTTTTTTATTTATTGGGGAACCGATGCATTATGTAATGTTGTGTATGTAGCAGGTAGATTTTTTTGAATAAAGAATTATTCTGAATAAAAGTTTTTATTTCGTATAATGTTATTATCAAAAAATAGAGGTAATTTGAAATTTGTTTTTGTTTTTTTTTTTACAAAAAATGTCAAAATGTCAATTCTACTACGATAATAGTGTGGTGGTGGTGTGGCGACTGACAATCAGTTTTAATAGTTTTATTACAACAATATACCTAGTTTTTTTTTTTTTGGAATTTATACCGATTAAATTTTAGTTTTATTTAATTTCAAAATTAAATCTAGCAGTATTTGTTATTGCATCTAGAAGCAAGTATTAGAATTCAAATTTTATTTTTCATTTACAAAAAGGACTAGATTTAATGACGGGCTTACAATTTGTTTTTGTTTTAAATAAAAAAAATTTAATTAAAATAAAATTTTTTATTACTTGAAATATTTTTGGAGCCTTCGATTTAATTACAAAATGGCACTTAATAACTTCAATGCAATTTAATTTCTCAAACAGGGATTTTAAATACTTAATCAGTAAGTAACCAAGTCATTGTTGATTTCAAATGAAAATTTTTAATAGTTTTTGACCCCCCTCTGTTGTTTTTTGTAAATTTGAGGTTATAAATTTTCTTTAATTTTTATTATTTTTAATAAATTTAACTTTTTTGCTTTTGTTTTTTCTTTTTTGTGTCCAAAATAAGGAAGAAACCTATTGTTTTCGGTAGTGTGATATAAAAATAAATAATTGGTAATAAAAATTTTATTTAAATATTTTCCAAATTTGATTAGTTTTATTGATTTTTTTATAGTATAATTAATAAAAATATATTTATATGTTTGAAATTTAGTATGTTTTTGTTCTTTTTAATGGTATGTACAGTGTGCTTCATGAATTTAGAAGTCATATTATTGAAAATTTTTAATTTTGTAAATGACACTTGAAAATATTAACTTGAAACTTGTGGATAAATTAAAAATTGTGAGCATATGTCAAAGATTTTAAAAACTAATAAACAGGTTTATTTTTTAACCTATATTTTAAATAGTTATTTCGCCATCGTTGTCTAAAAGTCTTTTTTTATTAATCCTAAATAAAATTAAGACTACAACTATACTTAAAATTTAAAATACTAGCAAATGAATTTATTTCTTGGTATGACACAAAATGTAGTCGCAGAGCGTGCTATTAATTCATTTGTTGCAAAAATTTTAAGTAATAATTTTATATTGCAGTAAATATAATCTTGATTGATAATTTATTTAAGGACTCTGGAGATATATTTCTCAGTATATAGCAATAACTGCGTTCAGTTCACTAAACACTTTAAGCAATTTTCTGCTCAATGATTTTTTTTGAAGTTGTCATTTTGACATTATAATATTAGATTAGAACAATAATATTGTATCATATTTAAAAACTAAAAATTAGATGCAAACAGTTCAGATATATTTTGAAGAGTTAATCACTTAAGCGCTCCAATTCAACAAAACGCTTATTTGATTTGAGTGCCGTTAATTTAATAAAAAATATAATAAATGAAAAAATGATGCCTTCATTGATCCATCCTATTAAATGTTTGAATTTATCTAACTTTAAGTGAAATACCAATTAGCAGAATATCTTAGTCGAATTAAATTTATAAAAATAAATTTATTAGTTTAAAGACTGAAATTTATTTAATTTGAAATGAATCAACAACAAATCTTAGTCAAATTAAATTCAAAAGCTACACACCTTGTAAATGTAAGTAGTCAAAATTCCATAACATTAAATTAATAACAGATAAAAAGAAACTTTATTGTGATTTTATTTCGATCATCATTATGGTTCTTAATTATGTAATTTAGTTGTATGAGATTTTTTTCTATATATGTAGGTTCAATATTAAAAAATTTCTCATTTTACTCAATTTCAAGTTCTTAGTTTCTCATATTTATTGTGTTATTTTATAGATGATAATAAAATATTTGAATCGATTTACTGAAGGATTAAACAAAAAACAAGGCAGTATATTGTGTTTCAATAGATCAGACTCATATATAGTAATGTATAATATAATATATTATGTATAATAAAATATATCATTGTAATGTATATATAGTGCATGTAGCAATGGCCCGAAATGATTACAAAATAATTTTACCCAGTATATAACATATGAGATATAATGTGACCGCATCAGTAGTGTATAATTTGCAAAAGTTCAGAAAAAAATTAGTAATGGAACCGAATATTAACGAAGCTACACGATAAGTAAAGTTAAAATTGCTTTTCCTGTAGTCTTTTTGAGAACTGAATTAAATTAATAAATAAATAAATAAGATGAGAAAATATATGGTTGGTTACAAAAAAGAATAATTAAATAAAATTAATTTACATCTGCAATATGTTGTCAGAATGTACTTCATAACTTAACTGGTCGTTCGATTTATAAAACACCAGAGCTTGCAACTTATGCAGATGATATTAACTTACTAGAAAGATCTCAAACATATATCACAGAAAACTATGTCCAACAAGAAGAACATAGAATAGATTCAATTAATGATTAACGTTGATAAAATAAAGATGTGAGTTGTATTGCAAAATAACTGTAGAGCGGAATTAAAACATTGTGTAATGATAAAATTGAATTGATTAATCATCATCATTTATCTTTTCTACACCCTTTGGGAGTATATTGCATAGCTCGGATATTGTGATCTAAGATTGTGTTTGGGTGTTTCATTAAACCTTCAAAGCTATTGTCTAGTAGAAAAGTCAAAGATTAGCTTTAGAATTGAGCTCTTAAATTAATAATCCTTTAAAATAAACAGGAACAACAAATCAGGATTGTGCCATCAAAAGCGCACGAGGTAGTTCTAGTAGTAAATAAAATATCCACATCCACTCTTCTACTTAAATGTAGGACTAATACGAAATTCATTAATATTAATACACCTAAACAATTATTTCCTAACATAGTTCATTCCTCTACTAAGGACTCTATCGATTGTAATTTCATTAAAAAATTGTTTTAAAATTCTAAATTAATTTTTCTTTTTTCTTGGTTTTTGCTTTTAATTAAAATTAAATTTCTTCTTAATTATCTCATTAAAAATACCATAAAATGAAATTAAAAAAAAAAAAAAAACATTTAAGATTTAAAATCACATTAGTTCTTGCATAAATTTCCTATTAAATAACAACAATAAAATAAGAAAAATTAATTTTAAAAATTGTTAACGAGCAGAAAAAAAAAACAAAAATATTTTCAAATTGAAAAAAAAAATAATTATTATCATTTTTTTTTCTTTTATTCTCCTGTCTAAAAAAAACAACAACAACAACAACAAATGCTTTAAATATTTTTCAATTCGAAATCTTTCACATCACATCATTGAAACTGAATCTGTGGTGAAAAAAAAAAACAATAATCAAAAAATCGGAAAAAAAAACAAAAAAAGGCTTGTCTTCCACAAAAAATCATAATAAATTGTGCAATTATAAGAACATCCTCTTTGGACATTTGAACCAGAAATTTTAAAACTAAAATTCCCAAATTCAGAACCCGTCTCATTTGTTTTTATTTTCATTTTACATTTTTGTCAACTTTAATTAATTCAATTTAAATTGAAAGAAAAAATCTGAAAAATAAAAACTATTACTAAAAGGTTGAGTTGAATCGTCAGATTGTCTAGTCAAAAAAATATATTATGTATGTATGTTATGTACGTCTGATGATGTGTATACATTGTATGATCTGGTGATCGTTTCACTGCTCTTCAAAACAAAAATTCACATCTTAGTTGAAAAAAATGTATAATATGTTATGGGGAATTTGATAAGCGATTATTAGACTCATTCTGTATTTCATTTTAACTCACTTAGTGAAAAAAATATGAATAAATAGGTTTTATATTTGGTCTGTATAATAACTCGCAAATTTATATAAATTTATATAAATTCCTGTATGTTTACTGTTTTATTTGCACGCTCTTTATAAATTTTTGAGAAATTTAAGAGAATTTTATGTTTAAAACGTGACCCCCAGAGGTCTCTCTTAAATAAATTTTTGCAAATGAAATTTCTGTCAAATTTTTGTTGTTGTCAATAGATAGTTTTCATATAAAAAGTAGTATACCTAAAATAAATAAAAAGTTGTATACCTAACCTGAAAACTTATTTATGTAACTTTTTACCGACAAAAAGACCAAAACCACGAAAAATTATTTAATATAATTTTTTTCAACAAAAAACATTCAATAATTTTACAAAAAATTTCAGAAAATTACTAAATTAATTCAAATTTAAAAAAATCTCATAACCTAAAAATCACTTAATTTTTGACATAAAAAAATTTGGATAAATTTATGCAAATTTTGCGTATGTCTACTTATCTTTGAAAAAGAGAACATTTTAACTATTCTCGCAGAATTTTATGATTACGTGATTTTTCCTCTTATTTGCAAATTTTTGCAAATAAAAGTGTGTATGTTTAGTACAGACAGAAAAGTATGTTTATACAGACCTATTATTAGCCTGATTCTGTATCTCACTTTAACTCACTTAGTGAAAAAAGGTCAGTTTTTATATTATTGTACTTCACTTTTACACATTCAGTGAAAAGTTTTTAACTTTTCCGTTAACTAATGAAAAATATGTATTCTGAATCTCTTCTCACCCCCAAAGAAAAGGTGAATAAAACGATTATAATTTATTTACTTGTTGTGTAAATAGGTACCAAAATGAAGACTGAACACAAAGAGGTAGGGAAATGCATATAACCTCTATTTATAATATAATTCTATTTTGATTGAAATTATTTTATTATTTATATTAACTGAATATTTGTAAATATTTCATTGAATATACATCCGCTAGTACATCTTTGTAGTATACATTGTTGAATACACATACATTGACTGTGAGAGTAGAGTCAAAGTCAAGTATGTTGAATATATTCTATTCAATATTCATCTATAAATCTATAAACCTTTTTTGACATTTCTTTCCATTCACATTTCCATTCCACTCGCTCTAACCTAAATTATTTCGAGATACAGAATATAAAATACTTTTAAGGGAGAGAGAATAATTTTACGTGAGAGTGATGGAGATACAATGAGGGGCAGAATGCGGTTGTATGTATATACTTATTTTTGTATGTTCACCATTTCACCATTCATATTCACCAACAATCAGTATAGTGGTGAATATATGAATGACACGAATGTATAATACGAATGTTAAATATGTCATATTAATTAAATGAATAATTCTCCATCATTTCTGGACGATTTATTAAATTGAAACTATTGTTCAAAAATATGATGTTTATTTTATAGAAAATAAAAATAAAATAAACTTTTTGATAAAAGTGTAATCTGAAATATCAAGATGAAGGAAATTAAAGTCAAATAATACTAATCGATCAAGTTGTTTGATTTAAGTCAAATAATTTTTAATGTCAATCTCAGATGACGATTTTTGCAGTAAAATCGATTAACTAATAATAAATGTCATTTGCACGTCCTTTGCATGTTTTGAGCTTTAAATTTAATCAAAAATTTATTTTTAGATGCATAAAATCTAATTTTTTGTAAAAATTGTAAAATACCTGATCTGGATTATACAAAATAAATTTAAAATATAAATCAAATTCAATTTTATTAATATCACGATGAATTTAGTATCTTCATTATCAATTTTTATAGTTACATTTCGTTGTGGGACTTAGCCTTCTTTGTTATTCATCTACATTCGAATCGAATATGTGCCACTCTCTTTGCTAGTTGTTAATTTTTTAGCTTACGCAGATTATTTTGAATATTATGAATTTAACTCAATTGATTGCAGTCAAAAATACAATTTTGGTATCTATTATTATTCTTTCTAGTTAAATTTCCACCTCATCTTAATCTTAGTGATTTGACAAACTTTACTATAACTTCATTATTTATACATTCATATTAGTTCTTCTTATAAACCGAAGTGTTGTGGTCTAAATGTGTTTCTTAAAACTTTTTAAGTTTTGTTCGTCTGATTGGGTCAGAGACCATTGTTGCACTTTCAAATGTGAGCTTTAGCTGTCTACTCAATAATTTTGATTGAATAATTTTTTTATATTCATAGAAATCTTTATTGTATACAGTATTGCATACTAATATCATTACGTAGTACTGTGCCAAGATGTTTTAATCCTTTTATTTGTAGTAGACTCGCTATTGCAATGTTTTGTGGACTTCTTATACTTTCGTCGCTAAACATTTTCAGGTACTTTGTTTTCTACCTATTGATTTTTAAACATGCTTCTAATACTTTCGATCGTCATAAAAATTTCTGTTTCATATAATCATGATATAATCTGTGTGATCGTGATATCATCCACATTCTATCAAGTAATCAAGTAGGAAAAGCCTGTAAATATATTACCCCTATTTTCTGTTTCCTACCGTTTATTCCAATACAAGATTGAAGATAAGAGTATATAAAGCGTCTCTTTGTCTAGTTCCCATTTTTAATTGGAATTTTCATGAGATCTACCCTTGCAGTAACGCAGCGCCTTTTAAATTTATTTAGTGTAATTTTGGTGATTTAAGCATTTTTACCATAAGTGTGCATCATAATCAATTTCACGAATTCCCCGTAACACAATATTATAATGAGGTACAAATGAATTCCTTTATTTTGGCTCCAATTTTAGTTTATCAACTCTTCATTCAATTGTGATGCTTACTTAAATTTGAAAAATAAAAAGTAAGAAAAAAATGAAAAAGGCTTTGAAAGATATTTGAGTTGTATCTCAAGTTAAGATGATCATGATGATGATGATGATAATGATAATGTTGATGATAATCATGACAATGATAAGAATATTTTGATGCGCAGAATAAAAATATACAGGAGAGTACAATGAGCAGAGCAGAGCGGAAAGAAATGTCAGAATTTGTTTCACAAAATTTAATTGAGAACCGAAATTAAACAAAAAAAAAAAAGTAATAAAAATTAAAAAAAACTAAAATTAACGATTCGAAATTTAAAAATAAAATACAAAAGTTTATAACCCCTTGACATTTCATGAGGGATTTGTCAAATTGATTTTTTTTTTATTTTTAGTTTTTTTTTTTTACATTTTCAAGGATTTTTTTTTTTTGGCTATTATAAAAGGGTTTGATTTTTTCTATATTTTGGGAATGGTCATGTCAAGTGCAAATGAATTTGAAATTTGTATGTTTTTGAGAGAGACACAAAATATGTATGTTAAAGATGATGGTTATGATGATGATGATGATGAGAATGTCATTGTTATATGCAGGCATTGTACCTTCATTGTTGTTGTATTTCAAATTTTGATTTGTGAATTAGAAATTAAAAAAAAATTAAATATCAAGTTGATGTTTTGTTGAATTTGATCTTACAAAAGTGTTATGATTTGAGTGAGAATGTGCAAAGATGTGTCAGTCAATTGAAAATCTCTGTAATCTTGTTATAATATGACAGTTTGAAATATATTTTTATAGTTAAAATTTTACTTTTGATTTTCAATTAAAAATAGTTTTAGAAAATTAATTTTGAATTCAAGAGTGATAAGATACCAAAATTGAATGATATGATCTGTTCAAATTTAAAGTCGAAGTGTTAAATTAATTGTTTGTAATTATTTTTTTCACTTGGGAGCATTAAACTTTTAAGTTATAGATAAAGTTTTTATTTGAAGTATTTTATTAATTTTTTGAAATTGAATATTATCACAATATGAGTCAGAAAGTATGATGTTTGTTTGGTATGTTGATGAACTCTATGTATTTTTGAAGCTTTAAATCTAAGTCAATGTATTTGTTAAATGTTAATCAATTATTTACTATAGGTATTAGAATTTACAGACTACAGATCTTTACTGTATAGGTATACGTCAACTACAAAATATTTTGACAACCCAAATATATTTTTTTTGCAATTTATTATCAGGGTTATGAATGCCATGAAATGTCAATTCAGCTTGTGAAACATTTTTATATTAAGGTTAGATCAAATTTGGAGTATTAGAGTATATTGTATCGAATTGGGTTTTGCGAACAACTGATTTCAAATTTTTAGTAAAAAATTGAATCAGAGATGTGTGGCTTAATTATTTTGCTTACATGTTTAATTAAGTAAAATAGAAAAAATAAATTTATTGACTTCATATAAATCCATAATGTAAAGTGATAACATTATTTCTTTAAATAATTCAAGATTAACAGTTGTATTCAAGTGTACATCAGTTAAAAAATGTAGATTACATCAACTGATATTATGAAGCTATTATTTCATCTGAATATAAATAATAGTAATCGGCTTTTTTTAAATTAATTTGGAATAAATTGGTTATCACTAAAATAAAATTGAACTACACTATTATGAAGGTGAATGAAGCTATTGTTAGAGCTAGTTTTCGACATTTAAAATTAGTTGATGTACGGTGACATCCTAAATGTCTTACAAAAAACTTCAACCTGATATAATGTAAAAATGTTATCCGTTAAATAAATTGGCAACATTGTGTAATGAGAGCTTTCTGAGACATTGTGTTTTAATTCATTTGTGATCAAGCAATTTTTTTTATTTATTTATTTAATTTTTGTTTGTAATATTTTTATTCAGTAATGACCTGTCAAATTATTTATTTCAATTATTTTATTCTATGTACTTTTATTGCTTTTCTCACTGCAAATATTTATTTTTTTTTGTCATTTCTGCAAAATAATGTTTGTAAATAAAAAATGTTAGTTTTAGCTTAGAAATGCGTGTGAATTCTGCATTTTCAAAAAATCTCATAGTTTTATTGAGACATACTACGTATACATGGTAGCTTTGAGAAAGCTTTAAGTACGTTTCAACTTCATGTATACCCTAATTTTTTGAAATTAGCCTCACTCACAAAAATTTACTTACTTGACTTGAACATACTCAGCTGTAAAGCTTGTGTTGACATTTAATGAAAAAAAATAGCAAAGTTTTGTTTAATAAATGTTTAGAGTGAATTTGAAAAGATTCAGCGTTTACACTTCAATATTCTTCAATATTTATTGACAATTTAAGGTTGAAGAGAGAGAAATTTGTGTTTACACATCAGTTTCTAAACAATCAAACTATTTGTCAGTTCTTTTTTTTATTTATTTCACATATTCACCAAAACTGATATAAACAAAAAAACTTTTTTAATCAAGTAGTCTGTTGCTGTGTTTATACCGCAGGTAGCTAATTTAACTATAGCTACTAACGTCAAGTTGACAATTGTAGTAAGTACCGTACTTAGTTACAAATGTCAAAATAGTAATTGGATTTGAAAACAATAAACTTACTGGATTTGAATAAATACAATATTTTTTTAAATAATGGAAAATTATTTAAAAATTTTAAGTGTATACAAGATTAAAAGAAGTGCAAGACAAAACAGATTCCAAAATCAGAGAAGGAGAAGGTAGTATAGTTTTGTTTTAATATGTTGTTAAAATGATGAAAAATTTTATTTTCCAGATTGAATATAAAACTATATATGGAGCGAAAAATTTCCAACACTGGTTGAATCATATGCTCGAATTCTTGAAATTTATAATCCATGCACAAGACTATTAAAAGGGTATTATCGTACTTCAGAAGTAGGAAATGATTTGTTAACAAAATTAAACAGTGAGAGATTTTCAAAAGAATTTAGAATTTCGAAGGAAAATTTTATTTATATATGTGATCGTGTTCGAGATGATTTAAGTCCAAAACTTAATTTTGTTTGCAATACAGATGTTTTTAAACTTTCCATTTTCAAAATTATTATTATTAAGCAAATTATTATTATTAAATAAACTAAAACAAAAATTAAAACATTTCTTATTTGAACTTTTGTTTTCAAACAAAACAATCAACCAATTTTAATTCGAGCGAAATAAAAGCAAATTTCAAAAATAACATCTGTAGCAACAATTATGACATTTGTAGCAATAATGTGGTGTTCATACCGTTGCTACGCAACTCTACCCATATCTAACTTAAGCTAAAACCCTGCAGCTAATTTAGCTAGCTTAAGCTAAAAAAATGTGGTGTTTATACCGTTGCTACAAACGTCAAACCATTTAACTCTAGTTAAATTAGCTACGGTATAAATACGGCATGTGAATATAAAATAAGTGTCAAAAACACAAAAATTTGCAGTGAATTCCGTCCAATTAATATGACAAGCATAGAGTCAAAAATTATTGAGAAGTTTGTATATATTCAACTTGAAAGGTATTTGTGCTCATCTTCAAAATTAAGCACAATATGATGCCGATATATTTATCAGAAAAATTAACATATGTAGGTGATGTTCAACATTATAGTTTAAGAAACATCTCCAACTTTAGATTACAGTTTTTGAGAACGGATCTGGCTCAAAAGAATTTAATGTATGAAGGGTTAAAGCTATTTAACAATTTACTCCCGGAAATAAAAACTGAAACTAGTATTGAAATGTATAAAAAAAAACTTATTAAAAATATAAAAACATCTTATTTATTAAATTAAAATGAATGTAAAAAATATTTTAAGTAGTATTGTAATAGTTTATATATTGACATGTATAAAACTAAATAAATTAATAAATCTAATCTAAATCTAATCTAAATCTAATCAAATCAAAAATTATAATAAAAATAAGCATGTGAATGTTGCAAAGTTTTTCATTATTCGCCATATTGAATTTTGTCTCTCTCAAAAAATATTGAAGACAATAGGGTAAATTCTATTTTTTTCTTCAATTTATATTGATATCAATCTGTGTTTATACATCAGTATTTCTTCAATATTCTCTCTCATCAAAAATAACTGTCAATATATATTGAAGTGTAAACAATGTCAAAAGAGTAAATAAATAAAATGTGATTGTTTATAATCTTTAAATTTATAGAAAGTTTTACAAATATCTAGGCGTTAAAATTTATGTAAAAAATACATATGTATGTCAAACTCAAGCTATTTTCGATCTGATAGACATTCAAGCTGGTTAACCGAATGCTCTGTTTAATGAGCTTGAAATTTCAAGTCAAATCAAGTACTCAACTTATACCAGTACGTATTATGTACATGTGGTAAGTATTATCAAATGGCAGACTATAGGCGTTTTCATTTTTTAGTTCAGAGCATAGATCTAAGCGCGCTCTGACTCAAATGAGCACACTCTGAGCAGATGAGCAATTAATCTGAGCAATGAACAGATAAGCTCTGAGCGCTTAGATTTAATGAAAAACACGATTTGTGTAAACTGTCATTTCTATTTTATTGTTGTTTCAAATTGTCATTTCTTAATAATCGAATTTAAACTTTGAATTTTGAAATTTACAAAAGTTAACATTTACAAAAACGCTCTGAACGCATAAAAAAATACGGATTTCAATCTTTGAACGTTCTGAGCAAAAAAAACACGAAAACTGTGCTCTGAACTAAAAAACGAAAATGCCTTAGGACAACTAGAAAATTTAAAATTTAAAATTTTTAGAAACACCCTACCTTACTTTCATAAAAATTGACCAAATCAACATGACCTATTATTTTTTTTGTTATAGTTTTTCTTTTAAAATTATTATTTTTATTAATTTTCAACCTTACCCAATTTATTCTCAATTCAAAATTTAACTTTTTATTAGCTACCAATCGAATTGATTTAAAAAAAGTGAATAAATAAAATAAAAAAAAACAACAAACTTATTTAAAATATTTATTTTAATAATATTGTATATGAAAATATACTTTCAAAAACCGAAAATAAATATTATAAGAATAATAATAATAATAATTGTATGTTTGTAATTTACATTAATTATAAACAGCTTGTTACTTGTTACTTGTTTTAAATTTGTTTATTTATTTTATTTATTTGTTTGTCAAAAAGGTCAATTGGGTTCAATTAGAATGCGAACAACATTATTATTAAAACTTAAAATATAAAAAAAAACAAAAACAAAACCAAAACATAAAAATAAATAACTCATAATTCTAACTCACATCATAACAACATGTATTGTATATTAATTGAGTTCTTCCGAAACGCATTTCGAAATTAAATGAATCAAAAAATTAATAAAAAAAAAAATTATAAAAACCAAAGAATAAAAAAAGAAGAAATAATATATAAACTCCCTATAAACTCCGAACACTGACTGACTAAAAAATATTTTAATGAATAAATACAGAAAATGAATTTAAAATTTATTATTTAAAAAAAAAAAAGTTTTATTTTATTTTCCTCATCCCGTTTTTCACTTAACCCCGAACACAATTTCTGTATAGAAACAGTCTTTTTGTATAGACATTTTTAAGAAGGAAGAAAAGAACAAAAAACAAAAAACAAAATAGAAGAGAAGAGGTAGTAGTAGTAGCAGTAAATAGTAATAAATGAAAAATGCGTACGATATTCGCTGTATGAATACGTAAACAAAGCGTATCGTACTTAACTGAACTATACTAAAATTGGTTTTTGTGTAGATACATTTTTAGATCTGTGATTTCCGTCTAATTCTTATAGATTTTCATCATATCTTCCTTTTTTTTTTGTAATGTGGTAAGATTGTTTTTTTTATACAAAATTTACAATACAGGGTGTTACTAAAAATTATTTTTTATAATCAAGTTGGTTTCAAGGTCTGTGAATTAGGATATGTGGTGAGTACTGTACTACAACTTTAATAGATCGTATATTGATATGACTAATGTGATTTATTATGTGAGTATTTTGTGATGTGTGATTTATTCTGTGAGTATGCATGTTTTGGCTCTTTTTTTTCTGTGTTAGTCCTACTGTCGATATTTGGGAAGCTTTTTACTTCCTTCATCAATGATTGTGACTTAATTCATATAAATTAGTAAATAAAAATTATACTAATTAAACTAAGATTAGTCTCGATGAAGGAATGAAATTGCTTCCGAAATATTGATATTTGCTCTTCATTGGTGGTAGACTTTCATGAAGAAAATGAGTTACATTCGAAGTATCGATTTTTACTAAATAAAAATAAATTTATTAATGAAGTAAAATTTGATTTTTAATTCCAGAAATTTAATAATATGTCACAAAAAATAAATTTGACCATCAAAAATATCTAATTTTTATGGAAAATCATTATTAGAAACAAGTATTCTAAATTGGTAAGTTTTAATATAAAATAAGGGTTGTCAAAACAACTTGACTCAAAGCTTATATCTCGAAACATCACAGTTTAAAATTATAAAATACTTACAACTCCCGGTTCTGGTCTTTGGATCAGAATATCATACATATGTATAAGGTAAGTGGACATGTATTTGATATCTGCACGAAGAAAATTTGAATGATTGTGTTTGGAGAAGGAAATGTAATTTCGAACTGTATGAGTTTTAGAATGAATTGGAAACGTAGACTTTTAACTAGGAAATTAAAGTCAAGTCACTACAATTGTTCGCAAATCATGAATGTATGAAAATTTTCCGGCTAAGATAAGACAGTGGGATAGACCAAACCTTCTCTGCAAAGATGAAACAGTTTCCAATATTAAACTGGAGAGAAGCCACAAATGAAGGACGTTGATGAGTCAGGTCCAGCACCTATATAGTCTGTTAGATTAACTATTATTTATATACCTATTTGATCTACCTATTTGCATCTAAAATGGTTGTTATCACAATTATGTTTTACTATTTATCTATGTTGTACCGTAGTAGAGTTCTACTTGAAAGGGATAGAATTTCAGCCAAAGAATCGATCTTACATGATAATGGAAATGATTTCGTTATACTGTAACAATATATTTTTTTGATACTAAAATAATGGAATAAACTTAACTGCTTTCACAGAATTTTACTACGGTCAGAAAATAGTTTACATAATATACTTTGTTACATAATTAAGGTGAATGATAAGAGATAATTGATATTTTAGGTAAAATAAACAATTCAAAATTTATTATAAAAATGGAGATATTTCTAGAAATAAAATGAATTACAAGCTAGCTTAATAATACTTAATAATTACAAGCTAGCAAGATTCGAATATACAGTGTTCGAAATTCAATGAAAGTATACCGAATTTGAAAAACACTTTATTATTATTCAACTTGAAAGCAAATATTTTAGTAAAGTTATAGTGTTCAATTATATGTCGTTAATGCATCGTTTTTACTGAAAATATGACACTGAGTTTGATAGTCAACTCATAATTTTGACGTTACAAGATAACTGTAACAATTTTAATCGAATGTCTGTAATATTAATTCTCAGTCTTAGTCTGACTTAGAGCTAAAGTGATAATCAAATTAAGTGGTGTAAAGACGATTATAGCAAAATACTCTCTGATATAATATGTTAAAAGAGTGTTTTCAGGTTCAAAAGATCGAACGATAAGAAAATTATTCACAAAGTATACATATATTCATATTGGCATATTGGCATATTTCATCAGAGTGAGAGACGGAAATTTTTGTAATGTATAAAAGGAGTAAATGAAAGTAAAATGGATTGGACAAAACCACAATCCAATGGTTGAAAGTTCTATAATACGTTTAAATGCAGTCTGTTTCTCTGTTCACACACTCGTTAGTTTTAATAATAGAATACCAAAGCAGTTCCAATAAGTTCCATTTAGTACAAGGGTTTTGTTAAGACTATTCTATAATATTAATAATAATTAATAGCAATACAGGACTAATATTTTAGGTTGTTGATTCACAATTTTGAGCTATTTTTCTTGAGCAATATAAAATTATATACAATAGAATTGCACCTGAAATGAATCAAGCTTATGAAATATATCGTAAAAAGCAAAAAATACGATATTAATGTTTATATATATTCTATATATCAACAGAAATTAATAGTAATACAGGACTAATATTTTAGGTTGTTGATTCACAATTTTGAGCTATTTTTTTGAGCAATATAAAATTATACAATTGCAACTGAAATGAGTCACTATTATGAGATATGGCGTAAAAAGCAAAAAATACGATATTAATTTAACAGTAATGTACATGATAACAGTATATATTGATACATTATTTATTTGTAGTACTAATCAAGTACAATGATTTCAAGAAGTTGAAACACATCTTCAGAATATCGATTCAAGTTTTGCTGAAATAGCCCTATGCTGTTTGAAAAAGTAAAAAATTGATAAAAAAAAATTTGCATAATACTGTTTACTTGATAAAATTTTTTGCAAAAAGAAATGCCATCAATTTGAGAATTTCTGATAAGCAAAATGCATACTACTGCCATCTTAAATTCAACATACAATATATAAATACATTCATTTTAAGCATTCTGTACCAATTCATATACAATGTCCAAATACAAACATACACATATTTATTGATTTATATTCAAGAAATTTATTGTAAAATTATTCGATAATTTATTTATACCGGAAAATAAAAATCAAATTATTAATTTTTTTTCCTTCCTAATACCCGATTTCTTCAATTCCGCTTAGTTTGTATTTGGAAGAAATTTGCATAAAGTTCATGTATAACAAATTAAACAAAAAAAAAAAAAAAAAAAAACAAAAACAACAAAATAAATACATTTGTTGCAATACATTCGTGGGTTCATATTAATCATAGAAAACATCATTAAATTACATTGAGTTCATGTTTGATTATTGTATTTGATATTTATTTCAATAACATGCTCGTAAAATTTAAATTTGATTAAAATATCCATGTTTCCTGAAAAACAAATACAAATACAAAAACAAAATTATATTTTATTATTTAATAGTAGGTAATACCTACGCACGTTACTACTGCTGATCGTGAAACGTGAAACATAATTTTCATTCACAATTTATTTGTTGTTGGTTGCAACAATTATGTTTTTTATAATATTTTTTTTTTTACCTCCAATTTTTGTTGATCTGATCAGCATCCGTGAGAATCATAAAATTTTTTTAAAATTAAATTTTATACATTTTAAGACTTTAGATTTGAATTAGTGGAATTTCTGGAGTTTTCATAAGAGGACGTCTATCTTTTTTTGTTTAAATTTATTTTGTATTTCTTCCAGTAGCAAACAGAATTGGGTGGGAGCCTTTTATCCTACATTATTTCTCACAAGTTCCTAGGTTTTTGAATATCTACTTAAGTATATGTTAATTTGTATAATGGATGCGTAGTAAATTGCAATTTTGTAATTATCTTTCGTTTTTAAATTTTTTTCACACTTTTCTAACAATTTCTAGCAATGCTGATGACTGATCCCCTCAAGCATTCATATGCGAATTATAATTTACTACTTGCATATATATTTATATATATATATATTTATTCCATTGTCAGTAACTCAGGTAGAATACATTTTCGTTCATTAAGTACGGTACTGCAATTGAAATTCATAGTGTGGAACGAATAATGTTTTATGAGTATTTATTTATTAATTTTCTCGTGTATCAAAGTAGTTAAATGTGGAAAACTACGAGTATTGAAAATAATCAGACTTCCTTTAATAGACTGGTTCAATTTTACTTAAATTATGAATTAACAAATTTTATAAAATCTCATTATTTTGTGGATAGTGAAAGAAAATTAAAGTGAATTAAAAATCAAAGGGTTTCTACATATATACGAAAACATTAAGTATACCGGTTGGTACGTTTAGCTATGGGGACATAGGGAAGTCGGGACAAAAGAAAAGTGAAAGTAGACAATTCCGAATTAAAATTTATTAAAATCTTCAATGGTAATTTCTATTAGTATTAAAAATTAGTAGATAAGATTTGTAATAGAAAGATGGCCCACATTCTATCCGGAACAAGGTTCTGTACATAAAAATAACATTTTACATTGAAATTTTGGTCGATTTTTATAACTCACAGATGTATTATTGACATCCTTAATCTTCTAATAAGTTATAAAATCAATAAAAATGAAAATAGAAGTTGTATAGGTAGTCTAACACTATAAATACCTACTGATGAGTTCTAGTAGTGTTATGATGAACGAAACAATTCCTAAAAATAATTTTGTTTAATAAAATAAAATTAAATTAAACCTTCAATAATCGTCTTAATTCTTTAATTCGTATAGGTCATAAGTATAGAATTGTTTATGTTCAGGAAACATATAAGATGGAATTAGGTTCCCCATTTGTCATGTTTTGATTATAAATAGCTTTATTTCCACTATTTCAACGATGTAAGGATGTACAAATGCAACCTCTTGTGTTTTACGAGAGAAGTATCTTACCTGATTTGATTTCAACTAAGCATGTACTCATGCTAACGGAATATCTATATAAATAGAGAGTATGTCAACAATATTACAATGTTAACAAGATGAGTAGTAGCATTTGGGTCATTTATAAGACGAATAGCTTGTTTTTGGCTTTTATTCAATTATTTTAGAAGCGTCAGTTCATATATGAGAATTTTATTCCATCTTAAGTTGTATTAAAATTTGTTAGAATTTCAAGATTTGCTCAATGGAGCTTGAAATTGGGACCTTCTGATTAGGAAATAGTTAACAGAAATAAATTAAAACAGTAAATTATATATGACAAGCAAAAATCCTGCGCTTTGATTAAACATGCAAAACAGTAGTATTAAATACGGGAGCATAAAACACGTCAATATTGAAAGTGTACCGAAATTCAACTACATCACTATACATCGATAGTACAATTGCTATAACTTTATATAAATATTTACACATTTAAAGCCATCTTAAATAAGCAAAAGTGGCATTTTGTAGGCTTTGAATATCACCTAATTTAGTCCATATGATTTGATGGGACGCGACTTCTTCAGATCTATTGTAATTAAATTTTATCCATGTACATCAAAAAACATATATTTTATCTCTGGTTCAACAATTTTTTTATTTTCTTCAACAACAAACAAAATTCTAGTAATCCTAAAAAATTGACTGAAAATCATATATTTAGAATATACTGGCTTACAACAACCACGAACGCATAACGAATTTTTCCTTACGAAACAGGAATGAATGGCAATTTAGATCAAGAAAATATAAATGTAAATGGAATACGATTAAAAGTCAAAGGATTATTATTGGGGACAATAGTTCTGCATAGCTGTAGAATAGAATTCAGAAAAATATAAGTAGATCCGTACTTACTTCGATAAGATCGGTGAATTAGAAAAGAAATAATTGGTCCATTGAGGACAATAGTTCTGCATAACTGTATAAGAATAGAATTAAGAGGTTGGAAAAATATAGATATATCCCTGCGCACTTGGATAATATCGGTGAATTAGAATTGAAATAATTGGTGCATTCGGGAAAATAGTCTTCTTAAATGCAGAATAAAATGCAGAGGGTGGAAATGTATAAATCCCTACTTACTAGGATTAGATCAATGAGTTGAATAATTGATCTTAAATAGAGTGTTACGATGGAGCTATATAGAACCCATATACTACCCTAAACGAAGCAATAGAAGTAAAAATAAATGTTAAATTATAAATTTGATTTCATGACAGCTTTCGTAGATAAAAAAGAGTAGTAATAATAGACCTCAGTAAAATTAATTAAAATTAAATTATTATGTAAAAATTTAGAAAATGAAGAAAAACAAGAAAATTATTAAAACAAACCTTAGTGAATGATGTTAATTTTTAAAATCTAACAACTTATTTATTTACAGAAATCTTATAATGAGACCGGTGTAATGATTTACAATACATTTTTATAGTAGGTATTAACTTATAATGATAACAATACCTATACTCATTATTGTTGATTATTTTAACAACATTTTGCTAACCAAACAAAATTGCATGTAAACACAATTTTTTTCCAATCACATGACGTCAAATTTTATAGTAAATATACTTTGTTCATTGTTCTGTTTATATTGTGTGAATTTCAACAACATGTTTTTTTTTTGACATATAAATCTTTGTCACAAATTTTGAAGCCATCATTCTTTTTTTACAACCAAATATAAAAACCTTAGAGAAAGTTGGTTAGAAATTGTTTGTATTAAATTTTACTAAAATTTGTATACTAACAATCATAAAACTTCACAAAAAATGTAAAATATGAGATAACAACAACACAAATGTCATAAATTGCATTAGAAAATTCACAATTTTTAATGTGGAATTTCACTACTATCTTTCTGTGTCTAAATATAAATGTCTATAATTAAAACTATACATTTCAGATTATCAGTAAACGAATTCTTAAAATTTCATAATAAATTACAAAAATTTTATTTACAATATTTTCGCAACCAATTCGCTTACGTTTAAAAAATGATCATAAATTATTACGATATTGTTAGAAAATCTTTCAAATTCAGACATTTAAAAATCTTTTCAAATGTATTTCTTAAAACAAAGCTAGGTATTATGTTGTATTAAATTTAGCAATAAAAAATAAACAAAAAAAAAAAAACAAATGAAGTTTATGCGCTCTAGATTTTAATAATAAAATTTATTGTATTCCCAATGGAGGGCATCATGAATTTAGATTTCTACACATTAGATTTAGATTTTAGATAATTTGTTTATAATTAATGTTTTGACAAATTGTTATTGTTGTAACGAAATAATTTATTTTATTTTTTATTTCAAATATACATTTCCAAAAGTTAATTTGTTCAAAAAGAATAACCACAATAATAAAAACAAAAAAAAAAAATAAAATAAATCAAAAAAGTTTGTACCTAATTTTTCTTATATATACATACAAAAACAAAACAAAAAAAGGAAAACAATAATAACAAAAAAAAAAAATAAACGTGGAATTTTCAGCAAAAAAAAAAAAAATAGAAAATTAAAAATCATGGAGAATAAAACAATAAAAAAAAATAAAAACATTATGAAATGTCTATAAATAATGAGCAAAAATTAAAAAAAAAAAAAAAAAAAATAGCAAAAGTAAAAAAACAAAGAAATCAAAACAAAAAAGTCTAAATAAAAGAAATAATTTGTTCAGTTCATTCGCCCACAATCTAAAATATTCGTTTGCTTTAGAATAGAAGAAAAATAAAAAAAATAAAAACAACAAAAAAAATAATCAAAATTCATACAAAAGTGACTAAGTCTGGATGAAATTGCGTAAATCTTATGAAACAATAAGAAAAAAAAATTAAAGGAAAAGAATAGTCGTAAATCGCTTAAGGTGTAATATACACGCATGAGCAGAGGTGATATTTAATCTGTACTTATTTGGATAAGGAAGCAACAGTTCTATCATTGATCGAACCTGGTCAAAAAAATTCTGAAAAAAAGTTATGTAAATTGACATGTAAGATACACCTTCTTCTTCTTTAATTAAGCATTTAGTGACTGAGCCATGGTTTATTCAAGTCCAGAAATCAGAAAAACAGCTAGACAATTGTTCTCCAAAATGTGTGTTTTTTGATTATTAAAAAATAAATTTTTCCCCAAAAAACATACATTCCAGATAATCAAAAATTTGTTGGAAATTTGTTGGAAAACAAATAATTCAATTCAAATGTTGATTTTGTTATGAGCGCACAGATGCCGTTACTGTTAACTAGGATGATTGTTTTTAAAATAGGTACATAAGTCCTGTTAGCCTGATATTTCTGGTTCTTATATTTCGTTATGCCTGATTCACTGAATCAGAACGTATGTTCCGAATCCATGCGCGCGCCCATTATTTTTGTATGAAAATTTGAATTCTCTTAATTTTCAAAAATGTTCGGAACATTTTTTTCCCACCGGAACAAAAGTTGATTTAACTTTAACTTTGGGTTCGGAACAATTTCTTTTTTGCTGTTATATTTAATTTTTTTGACATTTCTCACATTACAATTTACAAAGCATAAACAAAAAAAAAAAAACAAACAATTCATAAAAATATTGAAAAACCAATATTTATAACACTTCTACACAATTTCATATTTATTTTATATATTAACAGTTATTTTATAATAAAAATTATTGTATAATATTAACAATATTATTTTATTTATTAATTAATAATTTTATTTATTTGAATAACAATGATTTGATATATTGAGATTGAAATAAGCAAAAATTTTAAAATTAATTCAAATCAAATTCAAATGTTAATGTCTGCTCTTAAAATTTTTTCGGAACACAATGTTCTGAAGCAATGAATCGCAATCATAAGAGTTATCTTTTAACAAAATTAGAGTATTCTTGGAACAAAATGTTCTGAATCAGTGAACTAAGCATTATGACGACGTCCAGCATTCACAACATTTTCATGGTAGACGTTTGAAATTGATTTGGTCATTCATTAGTACCTTCGACAGTAGAATTATATTTACATGGTCTCTCCAGTTTTTTCGTCTATTTCGAATCCAATGGACAACATTTTGAATGTATTAAGTGTCCCTGTTTTCGTTTCTGGCATACGTTAGTGCAATAGTATACCTTAGTATACTAATGCTGACATGGTTTGTCTATTTGACTACTAATAAGGATATTCTAAATTTAAATCCAGCTCAGGGTATGAATTTTTAAAAAAAAAAACAGTTCTGTTCTTATAACTTCGTTATAGGTTTATTTATTTATTTTATGACCATTTTATATAAATAATTTTTCAATTAGTTTACATAACATTGTATGGAGTCAATTTCCTGCATCATTTGTGGATTTGCAAATGTCAGCGATATTTTACTTGTACGCCTGTACAACAAATATTCTGCATTGCTTGTGCGAAGGCTCTACATGGATATTCAGAACTTGTAACCTTCCCATTTATGAAGAATATATTAGCATAGTTCTAACACTGTTCTGAATTTTATTGCAAGAGAAAGAGACAATTGAAGGAATGTAATGATCATTTCATCGCATTGTCTTTCATAAAGCTTATATTTTACCTATACCGCTTGATAAATTACCTCCTTTCTTTGTGACAATCGAATTTTCTTTCGAACCTGTATCAGTAAATAATTGTTTTTTATATTTTCTTTAGAAGAAAGAAAGGTTTTCGCAAACAAGATTTTTCACATTTTTTTTCTAATGGGAAGTGCGACCACTTAAGATCTATTATACCTCACCGTTTATCTCAGAATTGTAGATCTATGTCCTTTATGAACGCTATATTATTGCTTTGATGTCAATTTCAGAATCAAGGAAATATTTATATCTTTTGTGAGCTATGATGGAGTCGCAAACAAATAGAATATGGCAGAAGGTAGAATCTCTCTAAGCAGAGTCTGTTTCTGGGTGTGCTCGATCTACATATTCTTAAACAGATGCTTGTTAAATAAGCCATGACCTATGATACACCGTGCCAGCATTTTGACATTAGATCTAGTCTTCTTGATTACTTGATTCAGTCTTTGGATACTTTTAAACTGCATAAGTCCTTGCTAATGTTTTGAGTTTCTGTTGTTTCCCACTTGGAAACAATTCTTTGTAAATTGGCGCGTTTACACACGCAATACTTGGGTCTGGTCCTAAGAATTGATTTTCGCACCTATGTTTGCAAGGATATTTGCTTCTTTTCATTGCCTTGTATTTCTTCATACCCAGAATCAAACATAAGAGTAACTCTGTTTCCATCCGCTAGCTTTATTAAAGTTAGATTAACTTTGATTTCAAAATTGAGGAAGCTAGAGCTTTCAAGGCAGCTTGGATATCTGAAATTATGTATATATTTGCACCTTTGTGCCCTCTTTTACTGCAATGTAATGCCAATACCTCGATGGCATATAGGTTCAGGCTTAAAAAACAGAAGGATATGTGCCAAGTGCCGCGCTAAATTTGAACGTTGTGACTACTACGATTTTTGAACCATCAGTATACCATACTGAAGCTACTGTAGGTAAGGCTTTTATTAAACCTTCGACTCCTTCCCTTTTAGGTATTAGTACAGTGGAATTCGTGCGGCAATCAATTGCTCTTGTCATATAGTCTGATATTGCAATTGTTTCGGTTTCTTCTTCAATTTTCTGAAGGATCATTTTTTTTCACATTCATTTTGAATTGAAAAAGCTTTCAATTAATTTTAAATGTCATTACAATTTTTTTTCTTCTACTGTAAATCTTTCTGACATTGCAATTTTTTGTTTTATATAAACAATTAATATGTTTTGATCCGATGTGACTTACTTTTTTTTACATAGTTATCAATTCGTGAAAAATTGAATTGCAATTTGTGGAATTTTAATCATTTGTTGATAAATTTTTGTATGTTGAGTAGCCCACCCAGCTACTAAAACCACAACACATAAATAAAAATTATTGAACAGACATAATTAATAATATATATTTAACATTTTTATAAGCGTACCGGTTGTTTTTATATCTTTAATGTAACCATTTTTGTAAATCCATATTTTATTCATCTTGTTAAAACAAAAATTTTTTTCTAAAAACCGGCCGGCGGCTGTAGTAAGTTTATATAAATATTATAACGAATTTCGATAATAATCAAAGTAGATAAATTTTTGATTTTTTTTTTTTTATCTTTTAGTAAAATTCTTTTATCGTTAAAATTTATAAACAATTTTTTTTATTGTTCCCTTTCATTAATACTTCAACTATTATGTCAATCTGATTAAATTTTAAATTAATAAAATAGCTAGACAACAACATCTATTACACGCATTTCTATTTGTTAATGTCATATTTTTATGTCATATCGAAAATGAAAGTGAATATGATAGAAAATCGCCTACAGAATTGTATCAGATGTTAAACGATAAAAAAATGGTTTTTTTGTATTGTTTTTTTTTTTTTTTTTTAAATGAAAACCAAACGAATTAATTTAAAATAAAAAATTGAGAGGAATAAAAAAAAATTATTATGGTTTTTTTTTTTGTTCGGAGTTTATTATTGAAATATTTTCGCTAAAAGCTAAATACCGCCGTGTAGCCTTCAATAAGTTGTGTTGTGATGTTATGAATTTTATGTTATCACTCATCGTATTGAAAAAAAATTGTTTTTTTTTTTTTGTAGTAGAATGATTGTTTGTTAGTAAATATACATATATATATCAGTGACGGGGCGTGGAATTTTCAACAGGGGAAGCACTATAAAAGGAAGCATCAGTTTGATTTGGCTTTTCTTTTTCTATTGAAATTTTTGCTAATTTCGACAGTCAAAGTTTTTACTCACATCTACTTCTCAAAGTAGTTTTAATTATGTTTAGGCAGAAAAACGATCGCTCAACTGAAGCAGTTATTATGTTATTATAAATTTACAAAGTTGGGAATATTTATTAAAAGAACTGTTTAATCCAGTTTGAATTAAAAATGTTAATATTTGCATATACTGTTTTTGTTATTTAAATTTTCATCTGAAAATATAACTTTAATTTAAGCTCTCACTTTAAGAAAGGAATGTAAAAAAGTGTGAATACGAATTTTCTATATTTATGTTGGAAAATACCACGTATACGAATTAAAAGATTTTACTGAAAAATGATGATTACATCGTTTTATTGTTGTTGTTATTAGTAGATCAAGCATTGGTTTACCATCCTTACCAATTAATAATTTTTCTTCAAAACTTCTAGCAGAAAATTATTTGTTCTTTCAATAACACAATTACAATTTTCTATTATAATTATTTATAAATAATAAAAAACAAAATGTTTTAAATTTTTAAATTTATTTACAAATTAATTGTTTCAAAACTGCATCAAACAAAATTATGGCTGAGAATAAACAATGTAGCATTCAATAACAAAAAATACAGAATTACTAGTATCAATACAACTCAATACAAATCAATGCTACTCTCTAAAAAAAACCCAAAACTACATACATTATTTATATAAATATTAATTCTCATTTAAGTCAACAACCACAATAATGCATAAAATTAATTCATTCCCTGATACTTTTTTTATTTGTAAATTCATTTTGTGTCATGCGATATTTTGTTGTTGTTTCCCTAGATAATCTATTTTCTATCAGATATTTTCTAATTATATCAGGTAAATTTGGAATGAATATCAGCCACTCATTCAAATTCAATTTTTTTTCCTTCTAAGATTTTATTTTATTGTCGCTTCGTTTATTATTTTGTTGTTGTTGCTACGAAACTAAATACAGACAGTGTGTTTGAGTGTATGCATATTTTAAATGCGAAGAGAACTGAGGAGAATGATATTTAAGTTGTCATTATATTTTTTTACAATGTATAATTATTATAGCATATTGGTAAGAGAATAATGATTTTTAATAGGCATTATTTTCAAATATTATAAATTTGTGGTTGTTGAATATCTCTTGTTGGCTTGTATGATTGAAAGAATAATAGAAAATAATGATGTTTATATAGGCATTATTTTCTAAACATATGTACATAATGTAGTTTATATCAATGCTTATAATTTTTGCTTGAAATTTTTTTTTCATTCGTTTTGAATTTTTGTATTTAAGTAATTTTTATATTAAATTAAATATAAATTTTATATTAAGCTGTAAGAAATAATAAATAATATTTCATTTGGGGAAGCACTCATTCAACTCAATATATGGACGCTTCGTGCCTGATATATATATATATATATATATATATATATATATATAATATATATGTAATTTAAATTTATTGCTGGAATAAGTAGGATAATATTATAAAATATTAATTATCATTGGTTTGAGGATATTTTTAGAAGTTTGTATAGATTTATTAATATGTTTTGTTGTCCCTCAAGGCCACATAAGTTATGAAGGTAGCTTTAATGCAGTTGCATTTCGTTTTCATAAGTAATTTTGCTTTAATTGTGATTACGAAATTTATATTACGTTCAACTGTTCAGTTTGGCTGAACAAAATTTGTGTATTCTCATCTCTCAACTGATACTACTCTAGGTCTACATCTACTCTGTGTCCATCTATTTTAAGCAATATAGCTCTCATTAAAATTAAGTAGATTAAATGTGTTTTTGAACTTACATAGTGAATTATTAATAAAAAATAATCTGCCAATACAAGATATTTATTTTTAGTTGAAATTTTATATTGTACTGTTGTCGAACACAAAGATTTTTTGTTTTAATATTAAAAAAAATATAAGAGGACGGTTGCAAAATGCTTCAATCAGCAATTAGTATTCTAGTTGTTATTCCTCATATAAGAAGATTCTAGGTTGAAGTCTATCACAGTATCTATCTGACTTTCTGTTCAAATAGAATGCTGTACTATATTTTGATTGTGATTGAGGTAGTAGCTTCTGAACAATCGTAGGTATGTACTAAGACTGATTATTTGTGGAAATTTGCAATAGTTGCATGATTTTAAACCAGATGGTTTGAGATGGCTAACTAATATAGATATTAAAACATAAACTGTAAAATATTTTTAGAGTAAATAAATTTTTTAAATTTTGATTTGAATACAATGATGTGTAATTGATTATTGCATAAAAATAACGTCGATTTTTCTATTACAATCTTTAAAACCTTAAAATCTAAATTTGATTTTTAATCAATTTTTTTCAATTCAATTTTAAACTTTTTACTCTAATTAAATTATTGTTATTTATGCTAATTAATGTTAATTTATGTTAATTTTAGTTAAATTTAAAAAAAAAAAAACAACTACAAAGGAAAAATATAAGTTGATCTTAAATTTAAATATAAGTCAATATCTTTTGAAGTACAACCTTGGGTAGGTTCGTGTTAAAGTTTATAAAATAATTGAATAAGAGATAGAATATAAATATTCCGAAAATATAATATGTCACTTGAGGTGATGATTTTCGCATTCTAAGGCAAAATGATGTTTAAGATGTCTAAGGAAATATCAAATTTTGATATTTTCATATCACATGCCAAAACTGTTGAATATTGAATTTGACAAAAATCAGCGTGATAATTTGCAAAAAAAATTACATATAGTATAAATGATTTAATTAAATGCAATTTAATATAGTTAACTATTTCACTTGGTTTGTGTATTGGAATATTTTCTTAATATGTACTCTAATATAACAGTAATTCATCGTTTATTAGTGTGTGGTCATTAAAAATATTAACTTTTGTACCCATCTTTCTATAAATCATTTATAAAATCCAAGTGCTAAACCCATATAGAAAAACTATATATTCAATACAAACACCATATTATAAAGAACATAATATCAAAGGCAATATTGACTATTTTTTTCAATTGGTGATGAAATTACAAAACAACAATCTTCTTCATCTTCACATGGTGTCTCAGTTATATGCAAAAGAAAATTTTAAGCCAGAATGAACAGTTGTACATCGGTGATTCTACGGAGGTAACATCAAAAAGATTAGAGAAAGAAAAAAGTACCCTAATATTTAACAAAAATGTTAAACATTTCATTTTAAAGCTCAATATAGAATAAATTTTTAATAATTAAATTAAATAAAAAAACTAGTTTATTTACATAAATTATTTATAAATTTAATATAATATTAATAAAAAAAACATTTTATCAAAGACATTTACCATTTTTTCAACTTTTTATATTTTTTATTTTTATTGATTTAATTTTAAACGATTTTGATGAAATCAATATTATTTAAAAATTTAAAAAATTATAAATAGGATCTATCTATTCTAGGCGGTATTCAATCACAATATAATAATCGAAAAAATTAATAATATAAAACATTTTTTTTTTCAAATTTTCTGCTTACAATGACATAGCACTTATTTTAATTTTAAGATTCACTGAAGTTGCCAGATTGAAAAAAATGTAAAATAAAATAATGACAATTAAATTTAAGATTTTATTGAACGTGTAAACGGTCAACCAATTTTATATTAGATTCAGTTTTATATTTTGTCTGACGTGTAAAGAAATTATTGAAATTTGTACTACGATTCCATCTTAAAACTGACCAGTGACTGATGATCCAAATATTATTAATAATAGAAAAAGTATGCTTAACAGCAGCATTTGCTCAAGGCAAAAATTAATTTTACAAATTTTTAATTTTATTTTTTTTTTGAAATTTACTACCCTAATTATCCATTCTATCTATCTGATCCTTTATTATATCATTTTGCCATTATTACAAGAACGTAATCATTGAATTATTGTCGTTGAATTTCGTTAGATAATTTGACATCCAAATTAGTTTTCAAATTAGTATAAATTATTCAAAATGGGACTAAAAATTCGAAGAAGAGACAGGAAAATTATTTTATAAATTAACATCTTCAATTCGGGATTGTCCTCTCATAAAATGGCACATGTGGCAACCTTATATTAACACTATTTTGATTTTAAACTTCTCTATTGTTAATTTTAAAGAAATCTCTATACAAAGTGGTGAACTTGGATGATAATTAACCTAATCACAATGAATATATGCTAAAATACCAAATAAAAATAAAAAAAAAAAATATTTTCATGTTCGTGGCTTATTAATAACAAAAATCTTAAATCTCAACATAATCTCTTAATTAAAAAATAAAAAAAAAAACATCTTTTGTTTTTTTATTTTAATTTTTTTTTTCTAAGTTTTTAATTTAATTTTTTCATGTTTTTAGTATAGTTTTTATTATCATGATTATAAGCCTGGCACATGCCATATGGAATATATGTGTAGTTCATTGGCTGGCACCATTACCTATGAATGTATATTGTTATAATGATGTGTTAAACATTGAATTAGGCAGTGGGTTGTATTTGTATAGTAATACAAAAGTACGACTTACTATATATTATAAACTCACATAATATATGTTTTGTTTTTAGGTAATATAATGTGTTCAGAAATCTATTGAGATTCTCAGGAAGAAGAGGTATTTGTATTTTACGTTCTACAAGATAAAAAATTTAGATTTTAATAATTATAAAAATAAAATGAAAAACATAATTTATAGAATGGTGTTAATTAAAATGAATTTAAATAATTGAAAATTTTTATCTTCTTATATGTATGAAGAAACGTTTAATGAATACATGCTGAATTTTAAAATAGAATTTAAGTATGTAGGTTACGATTAGATATTTATGATATAGTATAATAAGAAATTTAATTAAAAATAATATTAAATGTGCACATATTTGCTATTTATTGAAACCAATTAAACGAGTTTTTTTTGTTATTTGCTTAATAAATTTAAATTCAATTTAGACATGATTCGAAATTTAGTTAATTAAAAATTAAATCGATAGCAGTGAATTACAATATTATGTTAATTAATAAAAGATTGATAGTTCAGAAACATGGAACACTTATTTTATATTTTAATCACAATTTATCCTTATCTCATCATCGTATCTGAATAAGAACTTTACTTTATTAGATTAAAATCGAGGTCAAGAAAATTTAAATCAAACTCTTTAATAACATTTAATACTGAATTTTCGGACATCACTACCAACAAAATAGTCAACGAATCAGAAAATAAAAATTTACCGTAAAACAACCGTACTTTTGGTTGGAATATATCTATTATTTCAATGTGTTGAACTCGGGATCACATATTACAGTATATTCATAATAGTTGCAGTATGCAGACAAATTGTATGTCAATGTTACACACTTTGTCAGTACGTTAATTCAAATAACAATACATACAATTAACAAAATATTTAATTCCAGGTTACACTCGGTAGTCAACATAATTATTTTTTAAAATCGAATTTTTTAAATCGTAAGTGATCTACAGTTAACTACAGTTAAGTTTAATTTACAGTGCAGTGCTGCAATAATGTGACAAGGTAGCATTTTTTTTTTAAATTATTTTTTGCAATAGTTTTAATTACGAACCTGGACTTAAGCTTAAGATTGTCTGGGGTATGAGAACTAAATCTAATTTATTTTATTGACGTAACACTATTTTGTATAAATTATTGTCATTTTTGTTTAGAAAGATTCAATAAATTCAGTTATGAGGGGAAACAAAAAAAAAATTATTGATCATGCAGTTTTTTTTCCCCTTAAGTCTAGTTTAAGCAAAATAATCTTCTAAATTATACAGTAATTAGTATTTGTCCACACTTCGAAATTCGATGAAATTAAAAAAAAAATGGTTCTCAATTTCATTATGAATTGTTTTACATTACTTCTATTTATTCTTGACACTATATAACTTTTTTATTATTGATTTATCTTAGACAATAACCCCATATATAATAATTTATTTATAAAAAATAAAATATTAAATTTAGTTTTAATTTTGATGAAAACTTTGATGAGTTGTGGCAATTTGATAAATTAAAATTTTTCTATGTCAAAATGTATGTATTCTATTTATTTATTTATTTATTTATTTATTCTCATCAACCGGACTTGCAGATAAATCTGCAGGCCAACTTGAGGTTCTTTTATATGGCGTGAAATTTTCATTTTGAATTTCCAATTTTTTAATATAAATATAAATAATTTTTTTAAAAAAATATTTAGCTTCGCTACATCTCTTTTTAATATCTATCTAATACCTATCATGTAAAATATTAATAATGAAAATCGGTTGTGAAATAATTCAAATATTTGTACCGTACTTTTATCAGTTTACAGATTAAATATAATGATGATGATTACAAATTGGGGACTTAGGTGTCAGAACTGAATGAAATAATGAATTATATTATGTATATGCCTAAATTTTTATTGGCTTATTTTATCTTTGCATTAGGCTGCGGAGTGATAAGAAGTGATGCATTTAATTTTTTTTTTTGAACAAATAAACATTGTAATGTTTTTCTTTTCCCCTAGTTATTTATTTATTAATTTTTTGGAATCACCTTTTGGTGCTTAATTAAGTACGGAACTGCAAGTTTATACTACAATATCTACAATGTTTTAAATGTGGAAATCTACTACTATTGTCAGGAACTAAACCTGCTTAAATAGAATAGCTTCATTTTATTTAAGGGGTTACCAGATTAAACTCAAATGTACAAAACTACCACCATTGTCAGGAAGGTTCTATAAATATGCGACCTTTTTTAGATCTATTGTACTTCCTCGTTTGATTATTTAAAATTTCATGCTTACGTCTTTGGCGAACGCTACTATTGCAGTAATATAAATTTTTGGATTAGATGATGGTCATACTTAGAAATATTTTTCAAGCTATAGCATTCCATTTAAATAGAAGGTGAGAGAAATATTCCCCTTCCTATAAGAAGAATCTGGATTTGTATATTAGACGTACACATTTTGAACAGTTTGTTTGTTTAATGAAAATTGTCCAGATAGACTTGATGAAAATGAAATGAAGATGAAAATGGCTTTAAGCTTCAATACCACTTGACAATTATCCCATGCTATTAATTCCTATTCTATAACTATAGGCCTTCTTAAATAGTAGTTTTGTTTTATTTAAGTTATTACTCAACAAAATTAATTCAGTATTTGACGTGTTTAAATATTATAAGAAAAATTCATGCCTGGAACGATATTCGAATATATTATGTGATGATGACCTAATCACTATAAATTACATAATTTTGATCTACATTATAATTTGTAATTTTTCATCTATTTATTTGCAATATACATTGAGACGATAAGTTTCTAATAACTAAAAAATAAATGTTTTAAATTTAATCTGTTTTTAGCTTGTCAAACTAATTTGCGTTTGGGGCAAACCTTTCCATTATTCCTATTCACTACACCTGTCGTACATACCTCTTCTTAGTGAAAAATCTCTAAGAATCCAAAAATCCTATTTTCAATTACACAAAAAGTTAAACATACCCTCATTTGAAATGTTATTAACTATCTCATCGAAATTTTAAAAAATAGATGTCACTAAAATAATTTTAATTGTTTTAAAATAGATTTCGATACGTACAGTGAGTACTACACCACCAAATGCATTTTTTTTTATATAAAGAACTAGAAATTATTTTTAGATTACTTTGAAATAAAACAATTATTACAAAGTCTATTTGAATTCTTCGGCGGGAATTTTTTTGTTGTTTTATTATTATTTAGTTATATTTAGTTATATTTGTTACATTATCATCAATATGTTTAGCATAAAAATATTGGCAGCTGTACATGAAATATTTTTCTTATTTTGTTAAAGAAAATTGCAAAAAAATATTTGCAACACAATTTTTTTCAAACAAAAAAAAAACATTTTTTTTTTTTAAGAACCACTTAATGCACATTAGTTTGAAAATTAAGTACTTTTCAATTTGTATGCAAAAAAAAATTAAAACAAAAAATTCAAAATATATTAAAAATTTTCTAAAAATAATTTTTATACTTTAGTTTTACCATTTTATATAAGTGAACTAAATGAGTTCTCTTAAATTTGGAATGAAAAATTTTGGAATGCAATTTTTAAAATAAAATAAAAATTTTTTTTTTTTTGCAATAGTTGGAATCATCATAGACTGTGTGAATCAATAAAAATAGAATAAATCGATCGATTTGTATGTACATATATGCATTCCCATTTGAATGCAATGGGAAAAAAGCGATTTATTGAAAATTTTCAAAGAAAATGCAAATTATAAAAGAAATTCAAATTAAAAAAAAAAAGCAAAAAATAAAAATTAAAAATTGGAAAACATGAATGTTTACTTAAAAATAAAAATTTTATTTTATGAATTCCAATTCGGAATACATTGGCTAACTTTAAAATAATTGAAATATATTATCTAAATTTATAAAGGTAACCTAAATATTTTTTGATGTGGTTATTTATCTTTTTAAGATTATTAACCATTACTTTTGTGCATACTTGTTGAGTATGGTTTGGAAAATAATTTAAAAATGAAATAATGTAGTTCTTCAAAAATAATAGATAGTATACCATATAGTATGTACATATATAGTTTGAAGTTTGAATAACAAATTTTAATATATTCAAATTAAAATACAACAATGTTTTTAGGTTAGTGTACTTAAACTGGTTTGCTATAGTTTAAATTTTATGAGAAAAATGAAATTGCAATGTTAGTAAAATAGGCTAAGTTCAGGATGTAATAGTAGTTTTTTTTTAAATTTGAATTTTGATGATGAACTTGTTCAAATGTTAAATTATATGATAAAATCCATACCGATGTAGGTCTTTTTGATTTGATCCACATCTCAGTTAAATAAATTTTGAACAAACTGTGTTCGAAAAAATGTTGAGACCCTAACTAAAAAGTCAGTAAATTTTCTGTCATATTTCAGTTTTTCGATCTGGCCCAGTACTTTTTATCATTGTGATAAAATAAATGATAAAAAGTTGAGAGTTTTGCTATACTAAAAATAAAATGGAATTGTGCTATTGTGAAGACGAAGTATTCTACAGTAGATATAGTTTGTCATTTTTAAAATGTGTAGACATACCATAAAAATTCTAAATATTGTATGGAATTGTGTATTCCAAACATCTGATGTGTAAAACCAGTTAGATTGTTCATACTATAGACTTGGAATTATAAAAAAAAATATCTCAGGAGAGCACTAATCACCATCAAGTATTTATATATTAAATTAGAGTCATATTCGAATTTTATTAATACTTAGGTCCATTATACTCCATTACGGTCCATATTTATTCCATAATTATTGCTAATTTTTGTATCGATAATAATTGTATCGATTTGAATAATATATGTGCTCAAAGGTGCATGAATTCAACTGTAAGGGTCAGTTTAAGTAAGATCAAAAATATACGCACAAATTTCAAATCACATAAAGATCTCCATAAGAACAACAACCTGAAGAGGTCTCAATTATTTTGGTATATATATAATGTTATCAGCTGAAGTTATGGAATTTGAATACCGAAATTTGAATCAGCAAAAATCGCACTAGATGTCTCTAACATAGAACAGTTCAATAATAGGACCGTTCCCGTACTCTTCTGGCAAAAACTTGCAAATGAGAGAAAAGAGAGAAAAAAAAAAGAAAAAAGAGTTAAAAAAACTCTCATCTGCAAGTAAAAGTACTGGAACGCAATTCTTGTAAAAACTTGCAGCTGACAAGCAATCTGACATTCTGAAATTAATTAAATTATAAACAATCATTTTGAATTTCCGGAGGTGTTTTTTTAAAAGAATTGTAATTAAATTTAAACGAAATGGCAGCGGAAGATATAAAAAATACATTATTACTAAGTAGCGATTCGGATTACATTTTTATTAAATTTTTTTAGTGAAAGCGAAACTGAAGAGTTAAGGAATGTAATTCTAAAGCAAGTGCTGTTGGAGAACTTTTTACATAAAAACAAAAGTAATTGCATTCGAAACTATTTGGAAGAAATAGTTCCAGGTTATTGTGAAGAGGAATTTGTAAGACATTTTCGTGTAAGCAAAAATGTTTTCAAATATTTATATGAAGAACTGCAAACATTTGAAAGTTTTGCAAACCTACGTGCAGATAAAAAATGTAGCTCAGAAAAACATATAGCTGTATTTTTATGGTTTGCGGGTCATGAAGCTTGCTGTTATAGAGACTTAGCTAACGATTTATCCTTATCAAGTGTATCCGTATTATCAAATTAAATTATACATATATTACAATAATAAAGAATTATGAAATTTATCCTCCACTAAATTATATTTTTCATTTTTTTTAATAAATTTCATTTAAAAAACAAAATTTTGCATAACAGACACATATGAAAAATTACAAAAGTAAATAAAAACATAACCTAAAAAATAAAACAACAACAAAAACAACAACAAAAATTTAAAGTATAAGTTTTTACAAGTTAAAATTTTACTTGCAAAAACTTATTCGAGAGAATGTTGTTGAACTTTGTTGAACGAAGTTGAAAACATATGTTTTCTCTTGTTTTTAAAAAAAAACTCTCAGTACAGGAACGACTTCTGGTAAAAACTTGGAAAAACTTGGATAAGTTTTTAAAAGATGTGCGTACGGGAACGGTCATAATCTATCATTGTGCATTGAAATCAGACTGTTCAAGTCAAGTGTAAAATCGATCTTCTTGTAACACAAGCCTACATTACTAGAAAACGTAATTTGCATTTAGCGTAGATATTATAAATGTCTCCAGAGCATTTCACAACTTTAGCTGGCTATAAAAACAATTTCCATTAGAGGGTTATGATATATTATTTATTCGAACTTCTATTTTTGAAAGTAACTATATAGGACATAATTTTGTTATATATTATATATAGTTGATTAGTTTACTGTTGTAAATCTAATTAGTGTTGCTTGCCCAAGTATCGTATAGTTGAAGAAAGGAATGTTATCTCCCGGATCATTTCAGATAGTAATTGCCACATCGTTAGATTGTATTTTTTGAAATATCCAATGCCATTTGTTAAAAATATGTAACAAATGGCATTGGATATTCTGGGAAAACTCGAACCGGTTTTGACAATAATAAAATGGAGAAACAATGTTGTAACAGAAAACCCTCAAGCTGATGTTTCGTTGAAAGATTGAATTAACTTTGACAATATCTTGTGCGGAGCAAATACGCGATAAAAAGCGCGAACACAATTACAGAAAGTAATATCTGCAGATAGAAGATGATGAATGGCGATTTTTTTTTTACCCTATTTCCCACGACAGATTTGAAAGTGCAAAAAAAAAATGTTCGATTATGATGATGACTATTTCAAATTTTCAATTTTATTATTAAATCTATTCTTTCTATCCATCTTATTAAAGTGTAGTGTAGACGACTTCTATTAATGTGTTACTGAAATAAAAAGCCATGACTCTCTTTGTGCTAAAACTATAAAATTAAAGCAAAAATAGGCATACATTTTAAAATGTTTTATTATTTCTGTTACAATTCTTAATTTTTCCTAAATTTTATTTTTCGAGTGTTATTTTTTTTATTATTGTCAAATGGGTCTGAAAATGGAGAAAATGGCGCTGCATCAGACCTAATTTGAGAGAAACCTGACAACAACATCGTGAAATATTGTTTTAAATGGGATTCCCCGAGTACACTTTGTATCGGAATACCAGAAAAACATGGCAAACAATAGTCTTAGCAAAGCAAAGACCCCACAAAGAACATAACGCAACTGAAGTGGTTGGGACACGATGGAAATATTTTATTTTCGTTCTATTCCCCACTGTTGCGGGGTTACAGGACAGTGATGATGATAATTTTTATTATTATTCTGAATATCAAATTCTTTAATGTGCCTATTACAGGTATCAGTTTTTTTGTCGGATCTGAGTAATTTCAGGTGACAATACTAATCACTATTACAACTGTCACGTGCCGACTGAAAAATGCGACTCAATTGTCACTTGCAATTTATATGTGACAGGATTCCGTTTGCCTGTAATTTTGTAATTTTTTGTGTCTATATAAATTTAAATAATGGATTCTGAAAAGAAAGGGTATGTAAATATTTACAAATTTATTGAAATAACTTATATATATATATATATTTGAATTTGAATTTATATTATATAATATATATTTGAATATATTAATTCAAAAATTGAATGATAAACATTTTTGTTTATTTTAGTTTAAAAAAAAAAACAACAAAAACACAATTTAAAAAAAAACATAACAAAAAACACATCAACCAACTTTGTATTCTTATAAAAACATTTTTTTTAAATTCAAACGTCAAATGAGTTTTTCTGTCAAAGTACATAAAAAATACGTTAAGAAATTTGTTGTTGTCGGATGAGACTTGTAATACGAAAGTAAATTTCATTCGGGTGACTGGGAAAAACGACTGGAAAAGTGGTGTGACACCTGTAATAGGCACATAAGTGTTTCAACTTTTTTTAATGTAGTTTGTAGATTAATAGTCTACCATTACGATATTTTAAGATCGTTTGAAATAACTATCGTTTACTACAATAATCACAATTAAGAAGACAAAATTAAGTGCTAATTGGTTTTTCAGAATTGCCACTTCTACCTACCCACTCTATACCTATCTACAACAATATTTAATTTTTATATCCAACCGAATATGCTGGGATTAGATGAACAATTTTATATGATTAGCAATAATAACTCAACTCAACAATAATTTTTTGACCAATATTCACTTTTCCAATATACTTATTTTTAATTTAATAATAAATATATTTTTATAATACCTTATAATATTTTCAGAGGGGTAAAAATTAATATTATTTCCCGTTAAAGATAAATTTACGAAAAAAAAAAACAAAATTTAAAATAAAAAATTGAAACACCAATCCATAAAATTTCTATTTTAAATTTCAAATAAAATTGTAAAAACTCATAATTCATAATAATAAATGAAGAATCACCTTTTACAGGTCATAAAATCATAATGACTTTGAAATAAAAAAATAATAAAATAATAAAAAAACTTCTTTCTTCCAAAAATTTTCTGAAAATATTAAAATTCTAACAGCACCCTAATACGAGTATGTTTCCAGTTTTAAAAAAATTCATGACTTACCCAAATGAAATTCTAAAATTTTTTCTGTATCCAATTGTGATGTACCCAATATTGTTGTTGTTGGTTTTGTTGTTGTAGCATTAAATTGTAGCCTTCTTGCATCAACTGATGAGATCAAATTTATATTTAAAACTAAAAATATCGTAATTAATGATACTAAATAGAAATATTTCATGGACATTATTGGTGATGGTATTGTTGGTGTTGTCGTCGTTCCTGCCATCCACATTACAAAATTTACTCCAGGGGATCTTTTATCAACAACGGCTGTTCCGTTTTTTGCTGTTTTTGTTGTTGCTGTTGTTGTTATTAAATGATGTGATGGTGAATATTTAGAATTTTTGTATTTTGACATTTTTTCTATTTTATCTATTGACCTAAAATGTATTTTACCGTTGCAATTATGACACTTTGTTGTCATTTTAATGACATTTAAAAATCTATTTTATTTTGATTTTTTTAAAAAAAATTTTTTTTTGTTATTTTAATTTTTAAAAGAATTTTTTTTTTTTTGTTCTTGTTTTTAACTTAACGAATGTCTTCCATATACACATATAGTCTAATTTTAAAAATAAGATAAATTTACAAAATCGTTTTTTAAATATTAAAAATGAAATTTTTTAGGTGTTGAAAAAATATTAAATTTTTTTTTTTTTTTTTTAAATTTCCATACTTCCTGTATAGAAAAACAAAAAAAATAAAAATGGGAGGATATTGAATAGAAAAACTCAACGTTTTGAAAATTGCAATTCTTTAAATTTCCGCTTCGATTCAAATAAAATACATATATTTAATTTTTATTTGGTGCATGTTTTAACGTACAAAAAAATTTTTCGACCAAAATCTAGAAATAGAAAAAAAAAAAAAATTATTAAAATTATTTATTTTCAAAAAAAAAAAAAAATTATAATAAATTTATTTGAAATGGATTAAAAGAAAAATGACAAAAAAAAAAAAAAAACAAATTTATTTGAAAAGTTTTTATCGGATCGATCTGATTAAATTTCAATTAATGGCTATCAATAAATTTAATACGATATAAATATTGAAGATTTCATCTATACTTCTTGTTAAATTTAGTTAAGTATAAATTAGTCATCGTGGCACGTGTGTTCTCATTTCAAAAATTACGTATTTGCAAGTATAAGACGTCAGGAAACTCTACATATTATTATTATGTATGTGCAAGAGGTATAAACTAGATTCTATCTATTATATTATTGTACGTAGGCATTATATATTAGGAAATAAATAAAAACAACAAAAAAACAATTCGTGTTTATTGATTAAAAATGAAAATTTTACAAATTTATTACGGATACCCTCGGGGGGTATTTTTGTTTTTTTTTTTAAATTGAATAAAATTATCTATAAAATATATTTTTGAATAGAAATTTCGAAAATATTTCAATTTTATTATTTTAATTTATTTTTTCACAGATTTTGTAATATTCACCCATATATTCTTGAAGACTTATCGCGCGTTAGTGTAATGAAAAATTGACAATGTATTATGAAGAAAGTCAATGATTTCATAAATTATTTTTTTGGTCGAATTTGTTGTTCTAGAAATCAGTTTTAGTATATGGAAATAGTATATAAGATTGTGCATCTAATCACAGCATATGTGGAATGTGGTGTTATCTAAGGAAAATTAGACAAGCAAATATTTGTATGAAATTATGATAATGATGCTTCGATGTGAAATTTTAGCGTATAATAGAGGTGAAGATGATCTTAGTACTGTCTGAGCCAGAGATGGGACTAATGCATTATATTTTTAATACATTACGTCTACATTATCATTATTTTTACATGAGTTAAAATAATGCATTAATTTCATTAATAATGCATTAAAATAATTATTTTGAATTATATTAAAAAATAATGCATTACATATGATGCAATACTAAAAATAATTCAAATTAATTGAATTACTTTTGAATTATTTGAATTACTTTTGAATTAAAAAAATAATTCAATAATATACTCGTATTCAATACTTATATAGCTACTTATGTACTTAATATTCAATAAATTATTTTTTTTATTCTAAAAGTAATTTAAAAATAATTCAATGAGTTAACAAATTTAATTTGACGAAAATACATGTCAAATAGTATACTGATATAAAATCATTGTAAAAATGTGATGTTGTAAAATTTGGTCATTAAATATTATGATAAAAAAAAATAATAATAAAAATAATATAGTACATTATTTTTGAATATAATGCATTATTTTCATGAATTCTACAAATTTATTTTATAATATAAATCTATTCGACCAGACAGCGTTTCAGCTAGGTCTTCAAATTAATCTGTTCATTATTACATATTTTATAATATTTTTTTTTTTTATTATAATCTTAGTTTTAAGTAATAATTGAATAAACACAATAAAAAAATATATATATATAATTCAAAATAATTATTTTAATGCATTATTAAAGAAATTAATACATTTTATCTAATTAATAATTACCAAAAATAATGCATTATTAAAGATATTAATACATTGTATCTAATTAATTAATAACTACAAAAAATAATGAATTATTATTATAATTCAAAATTCCCATCACTGGTCTGAACTCAAAAGGAAATGAAAAATTAATAACAAATTATAGGTTTATCGCATAGTAGTGAATTATTTTACTGTTACAACAGTTATTGCTTAAACAAATAAAATTAGTATCATTTGGTGATGTAAATAATAAGTTCAGAAGAGTTAAAATAATTAGCTATTTGGACTTTTATTAGCAATTTTTAATATTTAGACTTCGTAGAAGATTCATATATTTATTCATCTATAATAAAGTCAACAGGAATAAAACAGTTTGATGGTGGTCAAATCGTTAGGTTACAAATTCTATTGATGTATCAATTATTGTTATTGGTGGTGTTTTTATTATAGTTGTAGGTAGTTAGATAGAATAGATAATTAATTAATATAATAGATACAATCTATAGTTTATACCTCTTGCACATACATAATAATTGGTAGAATTCCTATTTCAATTTATGAGATCAAATTTTTTATTTAAAACTGAAAATGTGGGAATTAATGGTACCAATAGTAGAAATATTTAATGGATATTATTGGTGACAGTAGTTTTTTTTCTTTATTTATTACAAAATATTGGGGAAAAAAAAAAACAAAAATAAATTGATTTAGATCTTAGAACAAGATGTGGGATTTTAAAATTATATTTAAGAGATAAAATAGGTAGATTTATGATGTTGTTGTGATCTGTAGGTTTGTAAATAAGGGTGTTAACTAAATAAAAATTTTTCAATTTAACACAACCACCCTGAACAAATATTGTATTCTGTTATATTGCAAGTTGTTTCAATTGAAATGAAAATCAAGAAAATGAAATTGAAAACCGAATGTTAAAAAGTTAGCAAAATTTTTATATTATTAATAAATCATAGAATCAGACTTATTTGTTTTTGGTGATATATTTAATTTAGTAATCAGAAGTTGAATTTGATTTCCCAAAATATAGTTTAGTTTTTTATTTATTTGCATTAATTTGTCTAATGCTACTGACAGACATGTAATATCGATATTGTAATATTACTGATATCATGATATTTCTATATCACCTAATATCATGATATTATTGCAATATAAACGTAGTATTGATATTACCAAAAAAAGTCATAATATGTATTACGAATCAACGTGCCAATAAAATATAAGTATAGTAATGGCTGTCAAGGGGTAATATCTCGAATATTACAATATTGATATTATAATTATAGTATTGATATTACATGTCTGTCGAAGGCATTATACATTTTACTTAAAAATATTGTCTTAAATGTAGCGTTACAGGATATCCTTTTTACCTACAATATCAATAATGTAACACTTCATTTATGCCATTATTTTTATCACCAATATAGATTAATTTTTATTTAGTTAATATCGATATTTCGGAAAGCTATTTTACTCTCTTCATCACTGCTTGCTTATTAAAAATTTTTAATTTAAAATTAGCCGCAATGACGAAGAATAAAAACAAAGAATGGCTATAATTCAAATATTTTAATCTCTTTAATATACGTAAAATTTTTTTTAATTTTTGTTATATAATTTGCAAAAAATCAAAATATTTGCAAAACCAAAATTAATTAATTATTTTATTTTATTTTATTACCTACAAGGTATTGAAAAAAAAAAAAAAAAAAATACATAATAATTATAAATAATACATAGATTACATATATACAATAAATATATAAAAAATTATTTTAGATCAAATTAAATCTAGTTAATTTTTTTTTTTCTTCTCTTCTACTTTTACCTTTTTTTTTTACTTTAGCAGGAATTTACTTATTAAGAGATAAATATACTAATTATATATTTTATTGATTTGCATTATTTTAATATATTAGATAGAAAGAGAGAGAGAAAAAAAATTAGAAATTAATATTACATTTTATTTTAGTTAATTTTTAATATGAGACAATTAATTATTAAGTTAATGTTAGTTATAATTATATATTAATTTAGGATTTGATACATTATCTACAATTGTTTGAGACTGTTAATTAATTTAGATTTGAAAGCATTTTTTGAAAGTGTGTCATGGAAAAGGGAGCTGAACTGATTAAATAGTATGCAACACCTGTTGATGGGTTCATTTTACCCATATTCAGTTCTATGTGTTGTTTCGATTAGAAATTTGGTGTGTCTTGTAGGTCTAACATCGTTATTGATTCTGAATCTTAATTTAATAATGTCAACATCAACCTTATCAGATAGAACGTCGAATGTAAAGCAGTTTGAAAGTAAAATTCTACGCGAGTTTAAGCTCAGTAAATTTATAGAATGGAGCCTTTCAGTGTAAACTGGAAGGTTATTAAAGTCTCTGGGATTATATAGATGTCTTAGGGCGAAGAGAAGGAACTGTTTTTGGATTGATTCAATTCTTGTACTATGGATTAGAAAGGTGGTATTCCAGATAATACAACCATATTCTAAGATTGAACGCACTAGGGAGCAGAATAAAGTTCTTGTTACCCATATATTATTAAATTCTCTTGCCCTTCTTTTGATAAAACCTAGCATTTTGTTAGCCTTTGATATCATTGTTTCATAGTGGAGATAAAAATTTAATTTATTATCCAAGATGATTCCTAAATCATTAAAATGATCTACACGCTCTAAGTTGAGGCTATGCAAAGTATAGTTATATAAAAATGTAGATCTTTTACGAGTGAAGCTCATGACGTAACACTTACTAACATTGAGGTCTAACATGTTTTCAGAGCACCATTTTTCTAAGCACTTAAGTTTAGACTGGAGGAAGCAAAAATCACTAAAATTATTTATAATGTGGTATAATTTGAGATCATCAGCATAAAAAAGGTGAGATATGCCAGATAAGCAATTAGAAAGGTCTCTAATTTATATATTGAAGAGAAGTGGTCCTAAGTGGCTTCCTTGGGGTACCCCAAAGTAAACATGGCTTTAGACGTAATACCTTGAAACTTAACCAATTGAACTCTTTTGGTATTATAAGATTTTATCCAATTTAACATAGCGCCACTGATACCTAGTTTTTCCAGTTTTATTTCTAATATATCGTGATTTATTCGATCAAATGCCTTGCTAAAGTCTGTATATATTGTGTCGATTTGTAGACCTTTTTCCATAAGAGATAGTACCTCCGATGTAAATAACACTAAATTAGTGGTGGTAGAACGGCCTTTTCTAAAACCGTGTTGTTCCTGGTTAAGAGTTGGATTTATTATAGGTGTTATTTTATCTGTCACGAGTTTTTCAAATAACTTGGGTATAGTCGACTGAATTGCTATGCCTCTATAATTTTCAATTAGAGTTTTGTCACCTTTTTTGTGAATTGGTATTAGGTACGATGTTTTCCAAATTAGTGGAAAAATGCCTAATGTTAGGGATCTGTTAAAAATTAAGGTAAGTGGAGCAGTTAAATTGAAAATACAGTTATACAAAAATATCGGCGGAAGAAGATCAGGACCATGCCCTTTTTTTATGTCTAAGTTATTTACTTCTGTAAAAACGTCCTCAGATGACAAAGCTAAGTTATGCATAAGAGGAATTATGTTAGTTAATAAATTGGAATTCACGATTTCCAATTCTTGGTCTGTTTGTGATTGACGGTAAATTTCTTGGAACTTGTCTGCGAAAGCATTACAGATTTCATTAGGGCAAGATGAGATTGTGCCATTAAGGGACATCGAATTTGGATAACCTGAGGATTTACGCTTTGTATTAACAAATTCAAAAAATTTTCTCGGGTTACACAAAATAGAGTTTCCAATACTCTGAATGTAAGTGTCATATGCTATCATGGATTTTTTTTTATATTCATCAATTAATTCAGCAGTCGGAACACCTATCAAATTAATTTTTTTATATAAATTATTTCTTCGATTACGTAGAGATCTTAGTTCCTTATCTAGCAAAGGTTCCGATAATTTATCTTTTTTTAGAATTTTTGTAGTGTAATTTTCAATTATAGATAGTAAAATTGTATGAAAATCCGTAGCTACTAAATCTAAATCTCCTTCGGTTAGCAGCTCGTTCCAATTTATGTTAGATAAGGCATTGTTGATGCCTTCGTAGTCAGCGTTATGAAAAACATATACAATTTCTTTATTGTAAGACCTAGAGAACAATTTGTTTGTTTCAATAAGTTCTATTATTACTGCATTATGATGAAGTGTGTTTACAAATAGATGTTCTGTTTCAGGAGCAGCATGAACCAAAACCTCGTCATAAGCATTAGAGAAAGCTAGATCTAACCATCTACCAATTAGTAAAAGGAAATTCGATTTTTAATTACTCAATTATAGAAGCAAGGAATTATTTATAGATTTTTAAATTTAAGGTTTTCATAAATATTTTATGTCGTAACTAAACACGTGTTTTTTTTTTTTTTTATCACAATGGACCTTACCGGTCTAAGTGTGTCGGCGTACTGTCGGCAGCCACTACTACCTAAACATGTAACAGAAAATATTTCGTCTCGCATACAAATTTGTGTTAACAAATGTTTAAGGCAAGTAGCTATTGCCTATAGAAATTAGCAAGGCATGACTTCCAATTTATAGAACTAAAATGACTGACACAATTGAATATTTGGTTGCTACAATTAAAATATAGAAAATGGCAATTGATTGACCAAGCATTAAAAACAAATTAAAAATTAATTTCTAAATTTTAAAATTATATTTGATTAAGGTATTGAGTATGTATATCTCCAATATAGGTAATTATTTTAGGTAAATCTAATTTTTTATTCAAATATCCTAAAATTATTCACAACAATTCACTTTTGATTACATTTTAATTAACTGAAAAAAGTAAAAAATAACAAATTTGTTAAATTTAAAGTAAATTTAAATATTTTAAAGAAAATAGTTTTTCTTATTCAATAGTTTTGATATGACAGCATCCTCTAAAAGTATATCAAATGCCTAAAAATCAAAACCCACCACAAATGAAAATTGTTTTGTATTTAAAATAATTAAAAATCTGTTAACATTATTATTACGGAATTTCTTGAGGCATTTTCTTTTTTAATTGTTTCTATTTATAGAAAAAAAAATTATTCGAGTTGTTTTTATATATTCGTTATTATTATGGCGCAGTTTGTCTGGATAATGTTGTTTACTTTAAAGTTTAGAAAAATAATTTTTTTTTTTTTTCATTTTGGAAAATCCCCAGGTAAACAATGGAGATTTTAAATCGTAACATAAAGGTGGATGGAAGAAAATATTGAATATATTTTAGCAGAAAAATAATTTTCTTTCAATTGAATTCAAAATGTATCATTTCGGTTGAGTAAACGTGTAATAAGTTACCATATGATTTATTACATATGTTTAATGAATACCATTTTCAAATGAAGTGCATAATATTTTCATATACATATTGTACATGAATACGTAATTTAAAATTGAATACCTACATCGTTTTTTTTTTCATTCATTTTCCTGAGCTTGAATGGGGGATTTGTGTATGTATCTTTAGTATATTCAATTCTGAAAAATTCATTATTGGTGTTGTACAAATAATTTTTTTTACAATTATAATAATTAAACTTGATTTTTTAATTATTATATCAACACATACTATTTTTTGCAGACGGCATATTTTTCATTTCATATATTTGTGTCATAGATATTTGAAACTAATAATTCACTATGTGATATAAATTACAGAACCGACTTGGAATCAGACTATACATGGCTCCGCACTATGTAATTTTGTATGAAACACCTTTATATTCAAATGGTATACATATATAAATTTGTATATATAAATTGTACATAAAACGTTTAGTCTTTTTATTGTACAAATCCTATAGCTCAATTCAGTTTATTCAACTTATTCAAATAAAGATCTTAATCTAAGTTAACTCAATCAATATTCCTTATATCATAATAGTGAGTAAGTATAATAGTAAAAGTAAGTAATAGTAAAACAATACCATTGTGCTGATTGGAGTTTACATCACTAATATGTTCAACTTACTCTTGCATAAACAATTCACCCAGCTCAACCAACAACATTTAACGAAAATGTGAACAATTTCAGTACTCACACAAAACAATAAAACATTGTCCAATAGATCAAATCACATTAATTATAAGTAAATAAAACGATCAACAGAAATTTTAAATTTAAAAGAAATTAAATTTCACTTTCTATGTAACTAAACTACATAAAAATGGTACAAAAAAAAAATAATTTCCATTAACCATATTAATTTCTCAGTTCTAATCTAGAAAATTGTTATTTTTACTGTTGATTTTTTTCACTAATAAATTTTCTCTGTAATCTTAAGATATACAAAATAAAAAACCAAAATTAAATTTATTAACTTCCAAGGAATAAGAAAAAACAAAACAAATATCAAATAAATAAACTCTATATTCCATATCAGATTGAAACACCTACCTATACACAAGCATATTATACAAAACTGCTTTGCCGATTCAGTAGCAAACCCTACTTGAGAAAAAAATAAACTCTTATTTTTTTTACTTTGATAGTTTAATTATCCTTCATAAATAAATTTGTTTGTTATATTTTTTTATTTTTACTGTAATCATTTTTTTCTTTCACAAATTCAATAGTTTTTCCAAAAAAAAAAAAAAACAAAAAAAAATGAAATCAAAAAAAGATAAATTGTTTTGTAAACAAAAACATGAGATAGAAGTGAAATCGGTTTATTGCAAAGCAAATAAACCTTGTTTTAATTTTTTTTTTCTTATTTTACTTACATATTACAGTTCACTGAATTTACATGCGTATATATATTATATATAATATGTATATATTTTATAAATTTACCAATACACTATTAAGTCAAGATCAAAGTAAGCGAATATCAATATAGTATATAAGGAACAAAGGGACCGATTCAAAAAAAGAAAAACATTTTTTTATTAAGTAAATTTTCTTTTTTTTTTTTTTTTGGTTTGTTTTTGTTGTTTTTTCTAATTTTTATTTTAGAATGCGAAAAGTTTATTTTCACAAATGATGAAAAATATTTCGTGAAATTTAAAGTGTTTATTTAATTTTATTTCCGATTTATATTGTAATTTTTCAATAAAATTACAATTAAAAGTAAACGCATTTGAATGTGTGCGAATCATATATATACATACATTCACACAATCGTATACATACTATATGGAATACTCAAAAACACAGATTTGAATATTGGATTTGGATTCCAAAAATTTATTCTTATTTATTAGTTAATCAAAATTAAAATATAAGCAAAAATGTTGATATACAATGTTGCTGTTTTATTCTTGATTTTGAATTGAAATCTGTCAAATAGAAAAAAATAATATGTACATACATGTCCAAAATTGATTATTTGCCGAATTGTATGACTTAATTATATGAACTGAAACAGTAAATTATAGAAAATGTCAAAATTTTCCTTTTTTATTTTGATAAAATGTATTTTAATTTAAATGAATGTCATTATTATAATGTTTATGATGTACCTGTAGGCGATGTCTTAAATTAGATAAAAATGTCAATGATCTCTGCAAATAAATTTTTGATTTGAAAACGTAATTTTTGAAAATATACATACATTAGTGTTTTTTTTTGCAAATTTTTTATTAATAATATAATATCTATAGCCATTTATAGATATTAATATAAATTTTGCATTTTTTTTTTAAATTTTATATAGCAAGATAGACAACAATTCCGAAAGCTGTCTGAATACGATTTTCAAATTTTAATTCTAGTACAAAAAAAAAAAACTATTGAAAATATAATGAACTCGAATATAATAGTGTAAGTGAGTTTAATGAGTCAATTTAATAAATATCAATAGTTTTAATTCTATAGGCATGTTTATATATTGATTTTAGAATTTTTGTAATGGCCCTAGTAAATTTAAGAATAAAATAAAAAGCTATCAGTAATTTAAATTCTATGACTTCCGGGCACAAGTACTAATCTATTTTACTAAAACTTAAGTCAATGAAAGCACATTAATTATTATTATTAAAACTGGAAAATACAATTTTCGGTAAAGTTATAAGATTCAGACGTGTTATGAGAAGGTGTTTTATGTTAGGGATTTAAACGTTAATTAAAAAAAAAAATTTTCATAGTCTAAATCATAAATTTCGCATACCGGTACCTATATGCAACCGGTATAACACATACCAATACCATATATATACTGGTTGCATACCGAATGACAGAGGACATACTGCAAATGTTGTCCGAGATTATAAGGAATTAAAAAATCTATTGAAACAAAATTTATAAAATTAATGTATTGATAATTGTACATGTTAGTATCTTTGACAACGTAGGACTGTAGGAGATGTATATTTCGAACATATATAGATTTATTACGATTACGGGCTTGCTGCAAAGGATCCGTATAACAGCGCATGCTATTTACTGCTTTTCATTCTGGTTGTGATTAAACCAGATGAAAGAATGTCTTATAATATGCGGTTGTAATATGCAAAATTTATAATTTAGACGAAGCAATTTTCTTTCTTTTTTTTTTAAGTACTTTTGCCTTGAATTCATATAATTATATTGTTATACAAACTCTTAGTTGATATCTAACGGTACTAATTACTTATTATTATAATTAAAATTTTGCGCAAGCTGTTTATTCCAGTAATTTTGCTATTGATAAATAACAAATTGTATGCTGAATAGCAAAATCTGCATGTTATAAAATATTTTTCTTATATTTAAAATTTGATGGGTCAATTTAATTTTTAATGCATTTATTTTCAATAATTAAGGTATTGAAGTGATATAGTCAGTAGAAAAATTGGCCTAATCGATTAAAGCACAGAAATGTGTTTCAGTCATGATGTGGTAATCTAATATCGGTTCGCTTGCGATGGGGGTTATAAAATATAACTAAATCAAGATCAAGAATATATTAACTGCTATAAAATTTATAATCAATATAACTAAAATAAAAATATTAATAATTACACATACACACACATACATATTATTAATTATTAATATTCAAAATAAAATGACCTACAACAATATTAATATCTTAATACAATATTCATCATAATACTGATGACATAACTCTGATAATGCTTGCACAATTATTGAACTTAGAAAGCTAAGAAATAAAAAGAATAGAGCCTGGAATGTACATTTACAAAATAAAGATAGCATTTCTTATTTGAATTTCGTAAATTTGTATAACGTTTTTCAATCTTTATTAAATTTTAAATACAATGCCTACATAAGTAAAATAGCTTCCGAAATAAGGACGAATTCTAAGTCGTTCTGGCGACTTGTTAATTCTAAAAGAAAAACAGATCAATATCCCAATTATATGACATTTAAAAATTCAAACATCTAATGATGGAAATGAAATATCTAACTACTTCAGAGAATTTTTTGAAAGTAATTATTCTTCTTCAACCTTTACAGTTAATGAAGCAAACTTCACTAATTTAGAAGCCTTTCCAAGCATACCACTTGAATCAGTATACTTTACACGAAGCAATGTTCAGATTTACTTAAGTAAACTTGCTAATAATACAGTTCCAGGCCCGGACGGTCTGCCAGAAATCATATTAAAAAACTACGCAGATTTTTTATCTTTACCTATTTCGTTTCTATTCAATAAATCTTTAACTTTTGGGGTATTCCCAAATTGTTGGAAAAAATCCTTTATAAGACCAGTTCACAAAAAGAATTTAAAGATTAATGTTTCAAATTATAGACCTATTGCCAAACTATCAAGTTTACCTAAATTGTTTGAACTTATGGTATTTGATACGATCTATAATTACTGTTCCTCATTTATTGTAAGTGAACAACATGGCTTTGTAAAAAAAAAAGATCAACTGTAACAAATCTTATAGAATCAGCTTCAACTTTTTTGAAAACTATGGAAGCCGGTAAGCAAACAGATGTAGTTTACACTGACCTGGCTTTTGATCTCTTACCACATAGTGTGATTCTCTTCAAACTTAAAAAAATATTGTTTTCCTTATTTTCTAATTAAATGGATTGACTCTTACCTTAGTAATAGATGTTACAGTGTTCTTTTCAGAACACTCTCATTCTGGAGTGCCGCAAGGGAGTCACTTCGCACCACTGTTATTTATTATTTCTATAAATGATGCCACTAAAATTATCCAGAGCAGTGGTATAAAAATTTACGTCGACGACATGAAAATTTTTAAACACATTAGTTCAAATAACGACTCCTTTTCTTTTCAAAAAGACTTAAACAATTTTAGGAAATGATGTAATTATAATGGTTTATTTTTAAACGTTGATAAATGCGCCATCATATCGTTTACTCGCTCTACAAACCCTATGTGTAATAATTATATCTTTGATGGTTCTATAATTAGACGAGTCATCGAATTTAATGATCTTGGCGTGACTTTTGATTCCAAACTTACATTTGACATACATATTAATAAGATCATTAACAAAGCAAGCTCAATGCTTGGTTTTATAAAAAGGTGGTCTAAGGAAATTGATGATCCTTATGTTACTAAATTGTTATTTATGACATTAGTAAGACCAATTCTTGAATATGATAACCAAGTTTGGTCCCCTTTTTACCGCCAACACATTGATAGAATAGAAAGTATTCAAACATTTTTTCTTAAGTTTGCATTAAGAGCTTTGAATTGGAATAATCCCTTAATATTGACCCCCTTAATTATCAATAACGTAGGCGCAGATAGAGTTAGCAAAGTGGTCTTCTACAGTAGGCCAATCCCCTACTTAGACAGCATAATCAGATTAAAAATGAAATTAGACATTGCCTAGGAAATAACAGTATTTAGCAATCGAGTACGATGGATATGTCAAGTGTAAGCCCTATCCTCACAAGAGCAGTAACAAAAAAAAAAATTAATTAAAATACATAACCGGTGAACTTAATCATTATTTTTTTAATACTAAACAAAAGCTATATGGCTCAATGCTTTTGGGTTTTAAATCGAAATATCAATTATCACATTGCACAATCGCTTAAGTTGAACTCTGTAAAGGCTAAATTGGTACGAGACTTTTGTTTAATAATTTTTCAATTATTTACACACAATCTTAATATTTTCGAAATTTTTCTTTTATTTTACTTACATTAAATCCTTTAACACACATTTTAGGGCACAAAACAGCAAGTCTCATATCAATTTCACTTTTAAAATCATAACCAATAAAAATTAAATTTTCTTTATATATTTAAATTTTCAATTAAATTTCATTAAAAAATTATTTTTAAAATAAAAATCCAGAAAATTAAATATTATTTATTTAAATTAACCTGAAAATTAATTTTATAATAAATATTAAATAAAAAAAAAAAAACAAAATTATTAAAAACTTTCAATTTTAATTATAATTACTTCCAATAAATTAATTGTACAACAACAAAACTTAAATTAAGTGTCAAATTACAATAAACCCACCTAATATACAAGAGTAGTATTCTACATTAAGTTACGATACAGCGATATGAATATAAAAATTTACAACGGCTAATTAAACCTAATTATTTACGTTTACCTGGACCGACGTCCGGCGTCTTTTTTTTATTGTTTTTTCTTTTCTACTTCAAAATAAAAATGAAAAAAAAAAGTAAAAAATAAAAAAAAAAAAAATATAGAAAAGAAAAGCAGAAAAAAATAAAAATAAGAAAACAAGTTGTGAACATACAAATTCTTACATAAAAAACAAAAATAATAATCAAAACAAAATAATATATGGGCACATCTTCAGAAGGCGTTAAATTAATATCATGTCGTTCGCCTGTAACCAACGTTTCCAGTCATTATATTTTGTGCGTTCTACGTTCATTTGTTGTGGCATAAGTAATGCAGAAAATTTTTATTTAAATATATATATATATATATATATATATATATTGAAAAAAAAATTTCTATTTTAATAAATTTAAATTCTACATCATTACATTTTATTTAATTGATTATTTTTCAATATTATACATATATATATAGGTATACAGACACAATTATGTATAACCTTAAAATATGATCAGGTTTCAGATTTCTCAGATCACTAATTTAAAGAAATAAAAAAAAAAATGTTATTGTTGTTGTTTTCAAGTGTATGTACCTACATTATAATGGACCTGCATCATTTGTACTTTTATAAATGCAACAAATTTGATTTTTATTCAATTCATTTCCAATTCTTTTACACACACGCCTTTCTTAAAAATATCAAAAGATAATTTATTAATATCATTTTTTGTTTTTTGTTTTTTTTTTTTTTTTTTCGTAACTTTTCTATTTCAATTCACAATTTGGTATTCTTCATATTATTATTTTTTTTTTGTTTTTGGTTGTTAATACACAAATAAAGAAGAGAAGGAGGTAAGAAGGAGAAAATCAAATCAATTTGAAAACTTAATGGTCACCTCAAGTGAACTAATCTCAAAAGATTACATTGGATTAATTTCTAATTTAAATTGAAGTATTCAAGGTTGAGGTTGAGGACATACTTATATATTATTTATGTCTGATTATAAGTGATTTTGTATAGGTGTGTGTAATTGATATAAAAATAAAAATAAAAAAATGAATAATATTTTTTTAATTGGTTTGGTTTTTGGAAAATGACATTAAAACACATGCATACACGCTCACGCACCTGTCATTTTCTTGTTATTGTTTTTATTTTTTGTTCTTTTAAATAATAATTAAAGTGATGCAGTGTATTAAGATTTGTTTTGTTGTTGTTGTTTTATATTTTGTATAAGTTAAAAGATGATAATTATGAAATTTTAATCTTTTTTTTTAGAGTGTTGTCATTTTAAATAATTTTTTGTTGTTGTTGTTGTTATTATTGTTTTTATCACTTATCATTCTAAGTCAAACCATAATAATTTGTATTGATAGAATTTTCCTTTTTAATTTTTAGATTTTGTTTAGGAGTTGATATTTATACAACGAAATCGCTTTTATCAGTTGTCTGTGCTATTTCTTGTTAAAAATCACAATTTTCAATTGCAATTTTGTAGCATTTACACTAAATCAGTTTTAGACTAGTTGCAGGGCAATAGTTTTACTCTGAAAAAAGTTTTAATTTGCTCAGTTTTAATTCTAGACAAATAGATTCAAGTGAATATTGTACAATTGAAGTGAAAATTGAACGAGAACAAAAGCGAATCAAGAAAAATTGAATAAATTCGAAATTAAAATTTTCGTAGTATTCGCCCGCTCATCGAAATTCGACGAAGTTTGATAAAAAGTCTATATTTAGTCAATTTCATTACGAATTGTTTTTCATCATTTAAATTTATTCTTGACACTATATTATATTTTCCTATTGATTTATCTTAGACAACAACCACATACATAATAGTTTATTTAAAAAAAAAAAACAATTAAATTTAAATTTAAGTCTGGCGTTGGATTAGGTTAAAGTTTCAACAGACTTTGATAGAAGGGATACTTGAAGTGAATGTCTGAGAATTAAATTCGGCAAAAGATTCTGCATGATGATCCGCTGTATGATCTGGATTAAGATGTTTTAATGTTGTTGTGACAGTTGTTACATAACCAATATATAATATAACAAATTAAAGTGTAACTGGCAGTTGTAGTGAAACTAGAAGATGCACCAAGGCTTGATTTTTTTTTATGTTAAAATCACTTATACATGGAGTGAAATTCTAAATTGAAATTGTTAATTAAAAATTAAAAAAAAATGAACAAATTTTCAATTTCGCTAAAAGAATAATAATGAAAATCGGTCGTAAAATGTTTTAGATATTTGTATCGGTATTTGTTTTCAATTGACAGATTAAAAAAAATGATTATTTGTGATTTGTGAAGATAAAAGTTGAAGAATAATGTACAATTACACTCACGAATTATATGAAATGTACAAGAAACCAGAGGTATCGAGATCTATAATTTTGAACAGACTTTGAAGAGTAGAAGAATATTTGGAGTGAATGTCTCAGAATTCAATTCGCTGAAAGATTATGCATAATCAACTGGATGTCCTGGATTAAAATGGTTTAATGCTGTTATTATCACTGATACATTATCAATACGTAATATAAACAAATTTATGATTAACTGCCAGATGTAGTAAAACATGAAGATGGACTAAAGCTTAATTTTTCGTGCAAAATACATGCTCCTAATATTAGTCTCTCTATAAAATTTACTTTTGCGATTGTTATCAAAAAATTTTCCGGTTTATTTTAAGATTAATAACATTTTTTAAGCAATATTAGTTACTAGATTAAAAAAAACTAATGAGATTAAAGGAATGCTTCGTTCACCAACACTACTACAATTCGTTGGTAGACATAGTTTTTACTACAATTTTATTAAAAATTAATGATTAATTTATAATTAGAATTAATTTGCATTAATCAAGTCGTTGTTGTATTTGGTTAATAGAAATTTGACATGTCATTCAACTATATGCTACTAGTTTTTTCAAATTATATAACAGATTTGCCACTGCAAAAAATAAAATAAAATAAACAGAAATAAAATATAATCACGTTTTGGATATTCATTAAAGTGTGTTTCAGTAATTAATCATAATTTTATTTATTCTTCTACCAGTTTAAACTGATTTGTATATATATTTGTCAAATGAAATTATATTCGACTATTTCGGTTACTATCCTACTTTTCCTATCATACTTTTGCAACCTTCACTTGTTTACAATACATATTTTTCATGTATATTTAATTACATCAATTGTTAAATTTTCCTACATCTCTCCCAAATCTACATTTGCATATCACCAATCCTATAATTTTTTACTCAATACATATATTTAAGATACTCCAATCTTTTCAACGTCTTACTTTCTGAATTTCACTCTTTTTTAGTCTAAATCTTACTAAGTGGTTGCACATAAGTGAATTAATCTTTGATATCTATTGATTTTCCACATCTATTGAATCTATTAATTCAAATAAAAGTGGTGCACGATATTTCGACAATTATAATGTAGCTAATTAAAATACCAAAATTTCAAAGTTTACTAATTAAAATCCCAGTTTGGTTGGAAATCTCGTAAATACTACTTTCTACCATGTTTTGTATATTAATAAATATTTTATACGTTTTTCTAGATGCTTTTGAGGCCTAGCTTATTTTAATATACACTTCCAAGTTGATCGAACTCAAGATGTGATTATACTCAAAATTTGAATTGTTTATAACCTTAAATATGACCTTATAAAGTACAATATATTAACTTAAGTCTAATCTAACTGCATTATGAAATGACACCAGAGTGTATATATGAATATACATATGTAAGTAACCGGTGCTCCAGATTAGTCATTTTCACATATTATCGACCAGCGATGGCATGTTGTAAAATGACTAATGCGTTGCGCCGTGTACCTACCAGTAACCTAGTAAATTTGTACTCTAATAATTTGTATAAAAAGGTTAAGTTTTATTTTATCAGAATTCCGACATTAAGAGTTTTTCAATAATAATAATAAAACTTCAATTAAAATCAAAAACACATTAAAACTTTGAACCGATGAATTTGATTTTGTTATTTTTATTTCAATTTAATTATAATAAATATATTAAATTTGAGATATATTACTTTGCTGTGACTTGAGGCAACATATTGACTTGAATTTTCAGACATCGAAATATTTGAAATTATCAAATTGTAGCTAGGTATTATGCTTATACCGATATATATTATATTATTGTATTTGTTATACCTGATGATGACTTGATGAGTATTTATAAAATACAAATTTGCACATTTGCACTTTATACACTTGCATACTTAGCTGTTGCCATACAGCAATGCAGCATATTCAACTTGTCCTATTAAATGATAAACTTCAAGTTTTGTTATGAATATTTATTTTTAAAGTTATCATTATTTTTTTTTTTTATTTATTTATATACAAATTCATAAATTCTTCATATTTTATAAATAAATTCATAATTATTATTCACTTAGTTTTTCTATAGCCAAAGATGACTGAAGTAATAAATTTGATAGTTTGTGAGATAATAATGTCAACCAATTTTACATAAATTTTATTTGACTCTATCAAAGTCTTAATGATTTAAGGATTAAAAATTTTCAATTAAATTAATATCAATATAAAGATTCTCATAATAGATTAAAAATGGTTAATTCTAGTAAAAAAATAATGTTTTTCTCAACATGGAAGTAAATTGGTTATAAAAAAATAAAAATAAAACAATTTTTTAAGATTTTGAAATGTTTATGACATTTTGAATTCTGTCAATTTAAAAGATGCAATTTTTGATAACAAATCATTTGACAACTGGTCATACATATTGGAATAGGACGTACTTAGTTTGTGTTAAATTAAAAGAAATGCGGAAATTGTCGTCATAAAATAGTTTCTATTAACAAGTTTATAATTTAATAATAATATTTTATTTTTAATAAAAAAATATTTTTATTATTTTTTAAATTTGTTTGCTTCTTCAATTCGAATGGATTTTAGATATTATGATATTGATTTTGTTTGAAACCTGATAGTTGAAGTGTTTTTGGCAATTATTTTCGATTGACAACACTAAGCGTTCGTAATGATGCTGTAATTCATGCATTGTTCACTATATTGTCTTATTAACTATTACTGATCCAAAATACAAATGTCAAAAAGTTTGAATGCAAAATCTGTGTGTTTTCCAACTATTTGGGTAAATCAAAAATCTTTCTACAGTTGATTTATTCAGAATAAAAATATTTTTACATTTGAACTTGTGTTTTTAATTTATTTCAAATTCAAAGTGTTTTAAACTGTTTTTGCATTGAATTTTACAACAAAAATGTCAATAATTAATGAATTGCCATAATTACAAAAAAATGTTGTGGTATTATTTATTAAATATTGCAATTTATTCAAATATTTACTTTAATTTGAGTTTTAATATCAAGTTTTCAGAAAAATTGGCCAAACAAATTTTATTGTTATTTAAATATAATAAAAGTATGAAAATATTGATAGAAGAGTTGGTAGCAGAAAACAAATGTAATTGTTGTGAAATATTCCTTAGTGAAGCAAAGAAAAAGCATTGGTAAACAATTTATAATAGCGCAAGATAGAAATGGTTTAAAAAAGATGGCTAATAAGATTTCTGAACAATAGGTAAAATTATTGAAAAACTCGAAAATCTGATTGCAGTTGAATTGAGTTGAATTGAAATTTATTATCCATACATATAAATATATAGAATATAAATATATAGAAGAAGAGAGAAGTGAAGAATATAATATTATGCAAAGCTGGCAAAAAAAAAACAAAAAAAAATAATAAATTAAATTTAAAAATAACGGCTTCCCCTCTTTTAAAAAGCTGGTACGCATGCTGTATATTTATAAAACAACGTTAAGAATTGAAAATTTAGCAGATCAATATGCTTGTCAGCATTTTTACGTTGATTCTAAAACTAAATATACAAACATTTATTATTTTCTATCTCTATTTATGTTGGTCTACATGTTGGTTCACACACATGACAACACTTGAAGCAACATAAATATTAACTTAACTTTGAAAAAAATTTTTTAGACTAAGTTAAACATTGGCAAATAAAAATTTATTAATTCCATTTATCTAACTTTTTCAATAAATTGATTTCCAGAAAATTGTATCTCAACATCGGTTGGCCATATTTTATAGTAATTTAGTTGATAATACAAACGAAAATTTTAATTTTTAATTATTTGAATACCAGGTATTGACATAGATTTTCAGCATAATATAAATCTAAAATTGTTATAACATTGTGATTATGCGTCATGTTACCATTACCAGTGTGTGTACCTGTATTTTTGGACGTTATTAATTCATTTTCTAATCCAAAAATTATACATTGGTCCTCTTATTATCAATGATAATAACTTTGAAAGAAATAAATTGATTTTTCTGTTTAAGAAATATTTCAGTTATTTAGACAGAAATCTAATTTATGAAGTTTGTGGGTATAACAAATCGGTGTGTTACTCTATAATATTGGAATGATTCCAAATTTTAATGTATTGTTATATAAATTAGGATTTTTTTTAAATTTATTTTATTGTTGTTAGTTCATAAAATTTTTTTTTTTTTGTTTTCAAATCCATCTATTTATATTTAATTAAATTTAATTAATATCTTAACCTAGAAAATTTTGTATTTTATTAAATTTTAATTGGTTACGGAAGTAGCCGTATACATAACAGTTCTAATCACAAGTGTTATGTTTTTTTTTTAATATTTTATTATGTCATTGTCAAATTTTATTGTTAACTTAAAACATTTAAATCACTAAACTGTCCGAATAATTATGTCAAAAAGACCAACAAGAAAACATTAAGTAAACAAAAAAAAAAAAACAAAAAAATAACAAAGACGTATTTTTGATTTAAGAATTTATTAACCTATTTTTAAATAAAAGCGTAAAAAACAAATAAAAATTATTTTTAAAAAATAATATTTTTTTTTATATGCAAATATTTTATAAACATATTTCATGTGGTAAATAATAGGTAAGTATAGCTATGTATAATTATATATAATGTATAAATTTTTTTATATACTTTATAAAAAAATTATTTCAATAAATATCAAAAAATTCAACAAGCATCACAGTTTTTTGTATATTTTTATAAATTAAATAAAATTTATTATTAAAATTCACAAAATAAATAAAAATAATTTTTTAAATTAAAAATTAGAAATTTGCAAAAAAAAAAATAATTTTTGGCAATATTTCCTTGTTCCGAATTTCTATAAAAAATTAAATTGTTTAAAATTTCGAATAACTATAGATGGTTTAGGTCAATGTACAATTATAACTATATTTAGAATAAATAATTTATTATAAATATTGTTGAAAACCACCATAAGGCGAAAATTTAATATAATAATAAAAAAAAAAAATGCTTAAGCTATAATTAATTTGTTTTGAATTAATTTCATAGATTAATCTTATATTATATCATAGAAGAGACAAGAACGGCGTGGTACCTTAGTTTTGGCACAACATTGTTTTGCAAATATTTTTTGTTTTTTTGTTAAAATTTAATCAGAGATTTTGGAAATAGATAGTAAATAACATTTTTTTACAATTTGTTAAATATACAAGAAAAATAATTATATTGATGATTTCTTTATATATTAGAGAATTTTTGAATTCACTGATTTTATTCAGAAAATAAATAACAAATCAAATATTTATTTTCATATAAAATCACATTTTAAAAAAATTATTTCTGTGCAACTGCAGAGGGGACCTACTAGTATAATTATAAAATTATAGAGTATGAGCTTATTTTGGTCTTAACTCATTGCTCGACTTAAATTTGTATTCATTAATAATTGAACTCACATATATTGATGCTATTCAATAAAACAGTCAGTAGACTCAAGTTTGAATGAATTTATAGCTCATTTGAGTTGAATGATGAGCTGAGCGTAACTCAAATGAACTTAAGTTTAATAAACTTAATTTTTCTGTTCTAAAAATGTCCGGTTTACTGTTGTAGTAAATGTATGATTTTAGGATTAGTAATCATTACTCTGCTTCTGATTATATAATGTCATATATGTCTCGGATACCACCAATCATATAAAGTAGATAAATAGACTCAAAGAACAGTTCCCTATATGTATGACAGAAAAAAAAACAAGCATTGTTGTCTAAGTATATAGAATTTTTAGTCAGAATTTAATTGATACAAAATTGTAGCCTTTAAGAGAACAAAATTTTAGCCTTTAACAGAATTTGATATTTAAAATGTTTGATAAAAACACTTCTAGCAGATCAATACATTAATTCTTTAAATGTTAAATAAGTTACAGAGTTAATCGAATTTTTCTTATTATATTCGAAATTAGTCTAAATATAATGTTTTTGTTCAATAGAACCTAAACGTTTTACATTATTGTTACACGTACGTTTCTGCATCAGAAAAGTTGAAAATATAGACTTATCATTCCATAGTGTTTTTAAACTATCAAATAATCAATTGCAAAAAAAAATCCTATAAACTATAAAAATATCACAAACAAAATTAACCAAAGCTCACCAATTTGCTAAAATCATAAAATAAGTAAAAAATCATTAATTTATTTTTTAAATTGGCTTCCTTCATTTAAATGATCAGGGTCGAAGCTGATATAAATGCAAGTAAGCCTTTGTAGCAAGTAATTTGACATGCTACTACTTAAACTATTATAAAAAAAAATTAAAATACCATATAGATTTATAGATTTATTATAAAAAAAAAAAAACAATAATTTGATTTTATGGCATAGATCGATATTTTTTTTTATAGTGGGATTTAATGACTTATTGTAAAAAATTGATTAAAACCGTTAAAGCACTAAAATTAATTTATCAAATTTTATGCATTCTTATATTAGTTTACTGATTTTTTAAACGCTTTTAAGAGCTTCTAGAAGCAAAAGAGTTAAATCTTAATTTAATTCAGTTAAGAAGGTAGAAGTAATTGTAATAGGATTCATGAATTAACGCTTTAAACATTATCGCCATAAAACAAAAGTGTAATAAGACCTCAAAATTGGTATGAAATTTGGGGTTTTAATATGCAGTGATATAAGACCGTATACTGTTTAATGACTAAACTGTTTAACTGTTTAAATTAAATATGTAAATACTTGGACTGTTCAATGGCACAGTCTGTAAATAATCAATTGGAAAGTAATTGTAAATAATCATTTTAGTATTCAAGCCCAGAATAAGAGAAAATTTAGCAATATATTGATTCCCAGAATAATTAAGTATAATTTTTTTTTACTCATTGCAAAAATAAATCTCATATGTGCGCAGTCTTAGTATAAGCTCCAAATTATTTAGACGTCATATTCAATACAATGATCAGCAATTAAAATGTAAAGTAACCATTGGATGAGTTCACAAAAAATAAACTCCAAGCCCAAACATTTGTAACTATATGTTTATAATCAATCGTTCACAAAATTTATCGATCATTCATCATTTGAATTCGTGTTTATTGAAGAGAAAAAATTTATTCGAAAATGAAATGAGATAAGCCAGAGTTCAAAAATTTATCATCACATGACATAAATCATATCGTATTTATTTTTGCAATAATACTTAATTATAATTTTTTCCTTTAATTTTTACACAAAACTATACTAAGAGACAGAAAGAGAGAGATATAGTGTCATTCATTTTTAATATAGGTTTGGTAGCTATATTTTATTTTGCAATAACTTAAGCTCCGATACTAAATTCAATTTGACAAGAGAAAGTTTATAAATAACATATTTTAAATTTAGCTAATTTTAGGTATAACATGCGAAATGGATATCATGTCTAGAAAAGTTTACTAAAAACAAACTTAAAAAAAAAAAAAAAAAACACATAATAAATAGCCTCAGATTAAAGTTATTATAACCTGTCAAAAAATAATTTGTAATATTCGCAAAACTTTTAAAAATTAAATTAATAAAAATTTTCATGTTGTATCTTAAGGTTCTCAATCTGGATATAAATATTTATGAAAAAAAAAAATAATCATAATAATAAAAAAAAAACACATAAAAGTCGAATTTGGTTGCTTATCTGAGCTCTAGATGCCAAATACTTATAATATAAATGTGCAAAAATAATACCCAAACACATGAAATTCGTCATATTTTTTTTTTGTTTTTGTTTTTTGTTTGTTTTTGTAAATTTTTATAGTTTTCAATTTTTTATATTACGTTCATCATTCGAACGCACGAAAATTTTGGAAAGAAAATTTATTATTAGTGCTTTTATTGAAAAGATTTATGAAAATCAATTTGCATTACAATTTTTTTTTCTATAAAATAGATATGTATATATACATATATATATATAAATATACATGTTACGCGTTTATTGATTCTCCTTTTTATGAATATTAATTAGGTCGATATATTTTATGGTGGCTATGGTGTAGTAATTGGGAATCAAAGCAATTGAAATCAGTTTTTCCTGACGATTTTTTTATTTGTTTTTGTTTTTTTGTTTTTCAATAACCCAATGTAATCCATCAATACAAAAAAAAAAAAAACAAAAAAAAAATGTTTTCATTTTATTGTTGTTTAAAATTTTTGATAGATTTTGTAAAATTAATTTTATTATAAAAATCAAAACAAAAATGGAACAACAGCTTTTGCTTTAGAAAAATTAGACTGGCGTTTTGTGCGAAAAAGATTTTAATAGTAAATAAATTAAAAATATTGGTATTATTATTCAGTGGCCCACATATAGAGCACTAACTTTAATTATTATAAAAATAATTTATTATTTAATTTGTTTATTAATTTGTTGGTTATAAAAATTATAACTCAAAAATAGATTTTTTAGAATTTAGAATATATAAATTACGAATTGGATCAAGTGTAATTAAAAAAAAAAATAATTGAAAATTACTAAAATAGTAAAAGGAAACAATCACAATACATAGCAACTAGGAGCCCCTTTTGGTTAATTAAAATTCAAGTTAAAAGTTATGTTTATGGTTTTTAGATGAAAAAAAATGATTATCATGGGCTGATATAGACTTCGAAGTACAATTTAGAAGTGTTTTTGTTGTTGTGTATATATAATAGTAAAACATATACATATAAGTGTAAGTAGGTACTTATGTATAAATGGCAATTTTAGTTAATTCTTATGAAATCAATTAGCCCTTAGGATAGGCGCAGAAACGCAATTTTTGGTTTAGTAACTGTTTGATTACACATTTGTGTTCCATTAGTTTATATGCAAGCGCACACATCTCTAACTGGTTTTGAGTGTGCACATTTTCATATAAACTAATGGAACACAAATGTGCAAACAGTTGTAAAATTAAAAATTGCATGTTTGCGCCTAGCTTCAATTGTGCTTTTTTGATTTTATGTATAATTACTGTTTTATTCTAATCTATTTCTTTTATATTCTTTTATAATTTTGTTTATTATTTCTTTTCTGTCCTCCTTATTTTTTTTTTATATATATTTTAAATGGCTTACATTCTGCGAAGGTAGTTAGGGTACTTATCCCATTTTTTTCGCTTCAATTAAAAAAAAAATAACAACATAAGTGACCTATTTTTGGTTTTGACCTATTTTTGTTTGACCTATTTTTGATTCAAAGAGTTGATCAGCTCACCAGTTTTGTTTCACAAAGTAATTCCTATATTGTTAGGGAAGGCCTTAGCTAAAGTTCGGAATATGGACCTTGATAATGGCGGAGGCGGACAGCTATATAGGAAGTGTTCAAGGCTTTCTATTTATGTGTAATTGCATAGTTAATATGTAGGTAAACTTCAAAACCTTTTCCTTTTGGAATGTGGGCCTATTATTATTTAGTATTATTCTAATTTATTTTATCTCAATTTCGAAATATCCTACAGCAGTTCGCATTCATTAGCATTCAAAGTGTTATGCATTCATTTTGTTATTTTTTATTATTTTGTAAGAACTTAAGTGTGAAGATGCGAAACACTGAATCAATATGAACAAAATCTTTTTAAAAAATGCGAAGGAGGTGTGTTGTTAAAATAGTAAATAACTTTTAAAGTACTGTTCGGTGTATAGTCTTCTACGAAACTTTTGTTTGTTTTTTTTTGAGAAAATTAAATTTTACTTAATTAATATGCACAAATAACACCGAAACTGCTGCTCTACAAACAAAAATATTTAACGAAAAACAAAATAAAACATTTTCAAAATCATGCACGCATTACTATTGTATGGTAGTTAAAACCAGTCTTTCTTATTCTGTAGTCAAATCGGTATTCAATACTCTAATCAGTATGATGTAGAAAACTGTAATCTAACGATGGGTAAAGGCAAATACTCAATATTGGTTTTACATTCGTATTAGGGAGATACATTCATTTCACTAAATAATAGCTGGTGCAAGCGGCACTAAGTCGAATAGCAACAGTAGACTTATAACTACTTTGTGAATTTTAACTTTGTGAATTTTAAAAAACTGAAGTACAGTTTGAAAACCACAATATCTCAGTTAGGCAAGACTCTTAGTTTTTCCGGAAAATTTTTTTATTTGTTTTTTTGTTTTGTTTTGCAATCAAAAGAATGAAAATGCATAAATGATGACAATAATTCTTGGTAAACACAAATAATATTGAAAATGAGAAGAGGTGCATCTTGAGCCGGTTTTTAAATGTTTTTCTATTATATGAACATAAATATTGAAAATTCGAATGTGTTATTGACTTCAATTACCTTGAAGCGGGATGATAACAGTATATAATTGAGGACAAAAGACAGATAAAAAATACTAGATAAAGTTATTCTATAGTGAAAAATACTGTCTAAAAAGTCAAACCTAGCAATATATAAAACAATTGGATATTCGGTAATAATAATATAACTGTGAAAGTCGATAATAATATGATTGCTGTTTTTTCAAGACAAAATTTCTAGATTTGTTATCCTGTAAACATCAACGGGATTCGAAGGCGGATCTACTCAATGCAATTATCAGCTGTATTCGTTTTACAATAACAACAGCTGACTTAGCCAAAAAAAAAATTAAGATACAACGCCTGCATTAGTTGGGACATGTTGAAAGAATTGCCCAACAATAATGGGTTTTAATAAAAATATCACCCTTGTACGTAGCAAAAATAGGTAGGAGCTCAGTTGGAAGAAAAATGTCCATTGTGGGTTATAACAATTTTAAGTAACGACGATTAAAGAGAACAATTTACAGGGATAGAAACCAATGGAAAACATTTTTTTATTCGGCTGAAGACTCATAACTGATGAGTTTCGGTTCACCATCTTCTAAGTAAACAATTTGATAAGTAAAAAATAATTAATTTGAATCTCATATTGAAATAATTTAACATCAATATTTTAGGCAATTAATATTACGATATAAAAATTTGCTATCAACAAATTAAACTTAAAAACAAAAACAGAAACCAAAAAAAAAAAAAATTAATTTTACAATTTACAGGAATAAAATTAAAAATTTTTGTAATAAATATAAAAATCCAGATGATGATGATGAAATGAATAAAAAACAAAATAAAAACAAATTTATATTTTATTTATTTGGTGAATTTGTTAAGAGGTTATTTCCATTTATGACCCATACACACATTCGAACCTATACATTTTTGTTCACATAAATTGGCTTAAATTTATTTAATAAAACTGTCAAAAATTTGAGTATACTAACAATTATGATAATATGAAATTTTAAAAATATTTTTGTTGCCTTATTATAGTTTTGTTGTTTTTTTCTGAAATGTGAAATCTGTATTTTGGAGAAATTTATTTTTGATTCAATAAACGAATTTTCCTCAGTTGAAGGAATAAGAATTTTTTTTTTTATTATTTTTCTGATTAATTTTAAGTTTATTTTACAATTATAATTTTTTGATTCATTACTTTTAACAAACAAGGATCAGATGGTGTATGATCGTTAATATTATGTATTTGTTATGATGTCATATGGTAAATCATATTATCGAGTAGAGATTTCTGATGTTAAGGAATGTAGAGTTCAAAAGGTGTTTTTTAATGATAAAAATTTTTGATGTAAAACTCATGGGAACAGGGTGAAAGTGTATGGAGAATTTTTTAATAATATTTACGTTTAGTACAGAGTATGTGAATTAATTTTTGAAATAAAAAAATGTTCAATCAATGTTAAAGGAAAATTTCAATGTGAAATTCGCCAAATACGAATCAATATATATAAACAAAAATAAATAAAATAGAATGTTAACACACTAAAGCCAATATTTTCAATAGTGACTTAATTGATAATCAATAATAATAAGCAAATAATCAAATAATAAAACTATAGTATGGAGATTATTTTAGTATAGGGGTAGAGATTAATCTTTCAGACAAATAATTATTAACAGTAGGTCTGTTTGTCATACACTTTGTTTTGTAAAAATTTAAAAATGATAGAAAAAATTTACATGTTCATAACTCATTCTGTGAGAACAGTGGAAATAACATATTATGATATTCTTGCACAAATATATCTATTTTAAAAATTATTTGATTTTTAGTACTGCTTATTTTTAAGGAATTAATTAGTATTTTTTTTGCAATTTTTTGTAGTAATCATCAATTTTACATTGATATTTTATTGATGATTTACTTTAAAAGTTTTCCATCTATACGAAGACTCGCGATTATTTCAGTTAAAATATTTTGAAATGTCGCCATCTATCCAACGTGATTTTATATGGATTTCATATTAAAATTTGACATTTGAAAAACGTTTTTTTTATAATTTACAAGTTATTAAATTCACAAATCAAATAAAATATTAAATGTTTCACTATTATCTATTAAATGTACGAGGGCAGTCCGAAAAGTATCCTTTTTATTAATATCTTAAATTTTTATGATTACCATTTTTCAAAGAACAGTCTTTTATGTTGTCTGGCTTAAAATTTCAAATCGATCTGTCAAATAATTTATTGTACTTATGACACTTCATCACCATCATATGAAATCATTCGTTTTTGAGTAGATAAATTTAAACGCGGTTGTATACAAGTAAAAATGATGAACAAAGAAGTGGAAGACCACAAACATCTACATTCATTAAAATTATAAGAAAATTAAATGATGTGGTGACAAACGATCGCCGAGTAAAATTTTATTCTAAAAGCGCTTGTTGCCTTCTTTTATAGTACGTATGTTTCTACAATGCCACTTAGGCGAAGAACCTATCTAATGAATTTATGTATTATAACTTTTGAAATAAAAAAATATTAAAAAAAAAAAAAGGTCCTGAGTTGACAGATATATTCAAAATATCAAAAAATAGCGTTGGACGCATTTTAAATGATGAACTCTCTGTGAAAAAGTTATCAGAAAAATGGGTGCCACGGTTATTAACATTGCCACAAAAAATAATTCATTAGACACGTTGTGAGCAGCTTTTTTCAATAAATCAGCGTAATCCAAATTAATTCTTACGTCGATTTATAACTCTTGATGAGACAGGGGTCCAATAATATGTACCATTAGAATAAAAATCAGTCCAAACAATGAATAGAACCTGGTGGATGTGCGCCAAAAAAAGCAAAAGCGGAAAAATCAGCAGAAAAGATTATGACAAATGTTTTTTTGGGATGCAGGTGTAATCTTCTATCTTGAACTATCTTGACTATCTTGAAAAAGGAAAATCTCTTCTTGGACTATCTTGAAAAAGGAAAATCAATAAATTCTGCATGCTACTGTGCATTATTGGATCGATTGAATGACGAAATCAAGAAAAAATGACCACATAGCAAAGAAAATAGTGTTTTGCCACCAAGACAACGCACCAATCACACACATCAGCTTTGACAACAGTAAAATTGAATCAATTACGGTACAAAATTGCTCCAAATCCATCATACAGTCCAGATTTAGCTCCAAGTGATTACTTTTTATTTCCGAATTTCAAAAAATGGCTTACTGGAAAGAGATTCGCATAAGTTTGACAACAATAAAATTGAATGAATTACGGTATAAAATTTCTTTAAATCCACCATACAGTCCAGATTTAGCCCCAAGTGATTACTTTTTATTTCTGAATTTCAAAAAATGGCTTACTGGAAAGTGATTCACATCAAATAAAATGATTAACGGTGAAACTGAAGCATATTTTAAAGGTCTTGAAAATCGTATTTTTCAGAGGGAATTAAAAAGCTGAAAAAACGTTTGATAAAAAGTATTGAGTTGGAAGGAGACTAAGTTGGAAAATAAAAAAAAAATTTAATAAAACCCTTTTTTAATATGAATACAGGAAAACATTTTCTGCCCTCGTATTTATTAAAAAGTCATATTCGTTACATTATAGAAAAAACAGAGCACAAAATTGAGATGCTGAAATAAAATGATGCGTTATTAACAAAAATGCTAAGTTGGAGGAGATATCTGTAAGTCTGTACCTCTGTACCTCAGACAAGTCAACTGTAATTCCTATTTTTAAATTTGTTAAATAAGTAACAATTAATTCTGTGTTCCTTTTAATCCAAGTTGTTGCAAGTGCTTCTTCCTCATTTTCATTCCAATCGATTTGTACTTTCTTTTAATATCTCTCTCCATTGTCAATTTGTTAAGTCAATATAGTTTATGTGTTTATTACCAATTAGTAACATTCTATGAATTGGCTCGTTTTTGTTTTTTTTTTTTTTTTTTTTTTTTTTTATTTTTTATTTATATTTTACAACCAAAAAAAAAAAATTTACAAAAATTGGTTTTTATTTAAACAATTCAAAATTAAACAAAAACTATTCATTTTCTTATTAATTTTATTTTTATATATACTTATAGTTATTTTATCTATAGAATTTCGTACTCCTTTAGTACTTTCATATTTACATTTATTTTATTTCAAGAAACCAAAAAATTCTTTTTCTTGTTTTTTATTATTAAAAAAACCACAACTAAACTTAAACTAACTTAAACTATCTAAACCTAGAGAGAGAGAGAGAGAGAAAGAGAGAGGGAGAGCGTTTTTCTACACATATGCATTTTCTAACCAGAACCACCAATGTTTTCTTTTAATACGCTTATCATTGTTTGGAATAAACATATCGTATTTACAGATCGAGTTATCCAAAATATTAGGATTAAAATCAATGATTTTGCATGTTGCCCTCCTATTATAATGATATAATAGGGGCACATGTTCACAGTTTTGCATAAAATCACTTTTATATTAAGTGCTCGGGAGCAATAAAGCCCGTTTTCATACTATACTGAATATATTCCTCGCTATGATAGTATATTTTGGATATTAATCCATTTCCCGAAGTTTTTAGCGAACGATTAATATGGTTTCGGATCAATTTTATTATAAAATTGTCAAACCTGACAATGTTAGCTTCTTTATATATATTTATTTGAATAGAAATGTTTGAAATCATTTTCAGGGATACACGTTTTGTTGATGCAGGTTCTAATACATTTTCTCTCGAACCTTTTTATTTTTTCCATTAGGCTAGCACTTATATTAAACCATATAGGTGCTCCATATGCCAATATTGGTCTGATAAATGATTGATAAGCAATTATTTTTACTCTAGGGTTAATATCTTTGTTATAAAATAATTTTTTGGCCGCCATAAAGGCTTTATTACCTTTTGTTAGAATATAATTTACATGATCAGTAAATTTTAAATTTCGGTGTAAATATATACCTAAATACTTAACTACTTTTTTACTATTTAAAGTTTGGCCATTAGTCGCTTTTATTTTAAATTTTCTCCAATTTTTTTTAATATTACAGCTGGTTTTATCCACAGTATTGCGGAATAAAATTGTTTCGCACTTATTAGTATTAATTTTAAGTATTCAAGCCTTACAATAATCTACTGTAAGGTTGAACATCTTCTGAACGTTATTTTGGATCGTTTGTACAGAATAGCTTGCAGAATAAAGTATGATATCATCTGTAAACGCTAACGTTGAATTTAAGCCTTTCAATTTATTTAATTTTTCAAGTAAATCTATAGTATAAATTTTAAACAGTATAGGAGAATTAACTGTTCCTTATTGTAAACCGTTTTCCATTTTATATTTTTTTGTGAGCTATGGTTTTGATTCATTATAATAAATTCGTTTGTCGAAACCATGTCATGAATTAAGTTCACAAGATGGTTTGGAAATCTATACTGAATCAGTTTAAAAATTAAGCCGTCTAGCCATACTGTATTAAATGCTTTTTCTAGGTCTATTAGGCATGCCCCTATCCCAACTTTTTTTTTATTTATATACCAGCATATGTCAGATGTTAATTTGGTTATTGCATTAACTGAGCTATGTTTATGCCGAAAGCCAAATTGGTTTTCTGGTAGTAGATTTTTATCTTTGACAAAATTATTTTTTTTGTCATTTATTCATGTTTCGTAAAGCTTACTTACATTAGGTAACAAACTAATAAGTCGATAATTACCCGGAGAAGTAGGATCTTTTCCTGGGTTTTTTTATCATTACGACTTTTGCTCATTTCCATATTTTTGGCAAATGGCAATAATTTAATAAGTTATTAAACAAGATTGTATAATTTTTTTTCTGTTAAGTTTTATTTCTGAGGTTTTTAAATTTTGAAAAAATTTTGTCAAAATTAGTAAAAAAACTATTTTCAGTATCTTGCTCTGTTGATTTGTTTATAGCACTAAAATTATATATAGCATTATTGTTTTCTAAATTTTGTTTATGGGTGTTTTTAAAGTTTTGTATACTATTGGTTATTCTTGTATGAAAAATGAATTGGCTCATAATTGCCATAGCTGGTCCTATAGAAACTTAATGTAAAGTAGTTTGTATTTCGTAGGCGATTATTTGAATTAATGCTAATGTTATTCAAAATCTGAGAAGAAGCAATGTTTCCTTTAATAATTTCAGTAAGAAAAATAACATTCGCCACTTCTCGTCTTAATTTCAAAGCTTTCAAATGAATTAAATTCAATCTATGCTCATATGGAGGTAAAAATTAATGGATTTGACCATTGGAAATTACGCAAAGCAAATCTTAAAAATTTTTTTTGCACTGCTTTCAGATTTTTTAACTATTATGCAATTGTGTTACAATTTCTTGACATAAACTTCTGAATTTCAAAATTGTTTAAATATGTTTAGCTTTCAAAATATTAAATGTAATCGATAAAAAAATTACAATCAAAATTTACGCCTGACGATCCTTTTTTTTTTTTATTGTTTTTTGTTTTTTTTTATAATTTGAATTTAATTTGTTATTTGAATATTTTCAATTTATCAAAGAGAATCACTTTTTAAATGGTTTTTTTTTATTATTTAATTTTTTTAATTTTTATTACATAAATTACAGCAATATATATATGTAGGTATTTATATATATATATATAAACACACCCACTGAAAATAAAATCACTTGACAAAAAACTCGTGTGAATATTTGCCAATTTTTTGTCTTTAATGATTTCATAAAAATTCAATAAAATTTGTTTAAATTTTTCATTTCTTTAAATTTAAAAATAAAAAAAGAAAAACAGTTTTTGTTTTTTTTTTTTTTTTAAATTAAATTAAAAAGGTGATGTCGCTGTCTGATGTGATCTTCATCAAAATAGTGCACCTACATACATATATGTAGTATGGATTATAAAATAATATGTATTTACAGTACATATTTATAAATAGCCTGCCATCTGGTTAAAAATTGTTTTTAATGATTTTAAAATTTAAATTTAACCCTTTGATGTTTGCAAACGTTTTAGAAATCAATAAAACAGAATTTCTCAATTAATGTCGTATTATTTTGAAATTGAGTAGTAGTAATGATGTTATTAAAGTTTAGTTTTGTCGGATGATGTCGGTTTAGTTTTAGCAGATGTAGTGCTGATGTCGGTTTTCGTCGGATATTGACGTTTTTCTAGTTGATTATAAAAAAAATACAGTTGGTAGGTATATATTTGGTAGGTATATATTTGTAAATTATGTAGAAAATGGCATTCTGGTTGAATGTCAAATGATTAATTTGTTGGAATAAAATTGTATGAATATGAAGAAGTATCAGGTTTGTATTCACACGTGTAAACGCTTAACGATATTCGATTGAAGTAACTCACTAATAAAATAAGGAAAAAATTTTTTTTTTTTTAGAAATATTTGCCTTCAATTTAAGCGTACTAAAACTACAAAAATACACTTTAGAATCGCAACTTGATATAATGTTTTCATAGCAAGTTATGATTGTAATTACGGAAAAAGCAAATTAGCCGAAATTCTAGGAAGTCTTGAGATGAGATTAAGAGATTTGGTAAAAAGTTCGGCTAATTTGCTTTTTCCGTAATTACAATCATAACTTGCTATGAAAACATCAAGCTGCGATTCTAAAGTTTATTTTTGTAGTTTTAGTACGCTTAAATTGAAGGCAAATATTTCTAAAAAAAAATTTTTCTTTTCCTTATTTTATTTTCGACTTTTTAGTGAAAATATTTTTTTAATGAAAAATAATATATTTTCAAAGAACAACACATATAATCAAATGGCACTAAAATTCACTCTTACGTAATTTGGTTATTATTGCTCATACTTCAAATGTATAATTATATTTTATATTACTGTAACAAATTTTATAAAAATATGTGTATTTTTAAAAAATGTTTGGAGATTTTTGATTAGATACCTTTGAATTTTTTAATTTACGTATTAAAAAATTACGCACTTTATAAAAAGAAACCCTGTTAAATACAAAAAATATTTGACGTAAAATCGTAGATTTAAATCTGTGGAAAAGTCTGAAATGTAAACACTCATCCGACTTTATCTACGATAAAATTCGATTTTGTCCGAGGTGTATACGCTGCCTAAGCATAAATTGGCATATAAAAGTATATAATATATACATGCATAAATAGAAATTAAACTGTTTTTACATTCGAGAAGAGTAATTTCTAACTGAGTGATAGATAACTGATAGGTTCAAATTTCTTTTTCTTCCATAAATAATGCTTGCATTTTATTTTCAATTAAACTAAGCCATATGATTATGTATGTAACAAATGCAAGCCCTATATGACACATGTACGTACATTAACATATACTTAGTCAGAGAAAGAGAAATAATAAAAGAAAGAGATTAATAAAAAAAACCAAATTAAAAACACAAAAAAAAATATAATGAAAATGATGATTGAAAATAATTGAAATTATCTTACACCATAGAAATGTCAATAAATATAGTGAATTTAAAGAGAAATCAAATTTTAACTTTATCAAATATCCATATTCCATTATTAGTACACACACATGTAAATTTCACCTTAGTTGAATGCAAAGAATATCTATAATCTATATTAACAAGAATACGCACTCCCATTTTACGACAACCTATTTTTTAAGAAATATCAAACCGAGGAAAATATCATTAGTTAAAAGAGGTAAAATTTACATTTACTTATCGTATACCAAATTTATTATGAGAGAGAAAAGGTACAAAATAGATGTTTGCCTTTTGATTTATACTGTAAAATAATTTTGCGTTCTCATTATTCTCCTTTGGATTTGTTTACGTTTCCTCCCATTATTTATATGAGTCAGGGTGGCAAAAAATGTTAGTTCTAATTTGGTTTGTTCCCTTATACGATGATTAATTCTGATCTTTTATAATTTTAATATTTTCGTTTTAAACATTATTATTTTCTTATATACCTATTAAAAATATTAAATTATAATTACATTACAATAATATAAAATATTATTAATATTTTTGTCAGTAATAATTTGGAGTTACAAACATTATTATTTTTTATTAATTATATTAGTAAACCTAAATATTTATTATATTGGTATACGATTATAAAATAATACTGAGGACAACATCTATTTACAAATCACAGAATTTAAAGAATATGATAACGCTGTTAGGTCTCCTAAAAATCTTATGCATAGTTGATACAATTTAGAAAATAATATTGTTAAATATTTCAAGGAAAATTTTTGTCGAAAATATTTTTCAAAATTATAAACTTTATTTATTTAATTTCAGCCAACTTTTTTTGTTACTCTCTTTTGTTTACTATATTTTTTCTTTTTCTTACACGTAAAATTCTTATTATATCTATTTCTGATAATGTTTATCAAATTTGCATATGAATGCATTGTTGTGTGCAAACAAATGAATACATACATGAGTTCTTACTCTTTTTATGGATATACTTTGGTTAAATGGTTATTGAAATGGGTATTTTATTGAATTGAAGCAAATTGAAACAAACATATAAAGTCCAAGGCAAGTTAATTAAGGCAAATATAATAAATTCAACTTAGAAATGTATAAAATTTGCGTAAAAGTGATTAATTTTAGGGTAGGGTAGTTGGTAATTTAGGGATAGGGTATTTAGCAAATTTTAGTATTTCTTCCGATTAGTACTTTTCACTAATCGGGAGTTATTAACTGTTTCTCTCATAACTGCTGTTCTTCCTCAACGATCAATGCATGTAAAATTTACTGTATTTTTTGTTTGTCCTAATTAGTGCATAGTATTACAGAATTTATTATAGTTTTTCATATATATATTTTACACTTTTTTTCATACTGTTATAATTAAAATTTGTTTAGAACCACTCTGTTATTATATAATATTGTTTATTCTAATGAGGCGATTGAAAAAGTACTCGCTATTTATTAAATTTATAAATTATAATTTACGAAATTTAATATTTATAATATATGAATATGTTTATTTTTTTTAGAAATTATTTAAAAAATGTCTTCTTTAGAAATCAAATAAAATCAAAAGAAATAAGAATCATAAAAATTAATTCTAAGAAAAGTTTTTTGGTCAGCTTCTGTATGTATAATTTAGTATAAATAGGGTATAAATCTTATAATTAGCTGTGATTATATAGAAATATAAAAGTTCAATATCATTTTGTCGACCATTTCTATTATTTGTCTAATATGCCATTTTTTTTGTTTGAATTTTTAATATAAGAATAATTTTTATAGGTAATAAATTATTTGTTTTTGAAATTCCAAAATTTTAAAATCAGATAATTTTGAACTTAATTAAGTTTCAATTTACATTTATGGTATCTGTAGTTGTGACTTAGTCTTAAATTATGTTTCATACAGAAATTTGTTTGAAATAAACGAGCCAAATAGCTGGTAGTTGGTGCTTTTATTTTTTGTTGTCACATATAAATTGTTTAAATTTAATAAAATGGCTAATCTATGGTAGTTTTAGATTTGGTGTAGCAAAACATATAGTTAAAAAACTGCATATAATCGACAAATAAATTTGTAAAGCAATTTAAAATATAAAATACAAAAATTATGAAAGTGAAGACAATGTGAAATTCCAGCGGTATCTCATATCTAGATTAGCCACTTAATTTTCATATAAATTTAAATTTGTTTTAATTTCACTATCAACATGTAACATTGTACTATTTCTGTATTAAGGGTTAGCGGTAGCAAAAGATTTATTTTCATCTGAGTTACTCAAACCCAACAAAATCAATTAAAAATTATAACAGGGTTACAAAGAGTTAGTAAAATTAAATTGGATAACAAATGTGGACTTCAGAGACTTAAGAAAACTGAAAGTAGATTAATGAGGGACTCAAGTACAACTGACCAAATTCAATGTTATTAAAATTATAATAGTTTTTGTAAAATACATATAAAATTAAATCATAGTAAACTAAAAAATAATTTTTAGTTTCGACTTAAGCTTATTGTAAAATGTATAGCTAGTAATAAAAAATTTATATAGTTTTCTTAAACTAAAGATTTCGAAGATTAGATTCTTCATTTTGATCTTTTCAATTGATTTTTGACTGTTGAACTGTTATTTTATTTTTCTAGAGAATATAATTCTAACTAACTATATCTTCTAACTAATATACCTCTCTCTGTCAGATTGTGTTTGTGTTAATGAATGTGCTTTTAGTTTATACTGTTTAGCCTGTTTTGTCAGAACTGAGATGCGCTAACTATAATGACATAGAACTAAATGTAAATGTCAAATTAACTATAACGAAGCTGACATACTTAGATATCAAAACATATTATGTCAATCCATAATGAAATTGTAATGTAAGAAAATATATCTTAAGGCCCAACCATAATGAATTTAGTTGGCTTAAGTCAACTTAAGGAAATGTTCGATTGCGTTAACCTAATAATTAAAGACAACAGACTTCAGATTCTGTAGAAAATATATGAGTTTTGATGTGGATGCGATCAAAGTTCAATTCAAGTTGTTGTTCTAATGAATTCTAATGGAGAAGATAGAAATTAAATAATTTGGGGAAAAAAACTATTTAACTATAACATCAATAATATGCCATTTATTGTCCATTTAAGATAATTTTAATTTATTTAAATTTCGAATGCATTATTCGTTTAGAATAATTGATATGAAAGGTTTGTCGGCGACCTATTTAATATCAATTTCAGTTTTAAATTGCAGCTTCTCGAGACAAAGAGATTCAACTTTTTTTCCATTTGTATAGTAATTTTTCACAATTGATAGTTGACAGACCCGAAAATTGATAAATTAATACTCGTACACATTAACTGTTCCACTTTATATAATAAATTGCAGCACTCAACGTATGAAAAGGTATATTGTACTAAGGTTCATGACTATAGGGTATAAAAAATGCGGATTGAATGGTCAAATCTATTCGAACTAAAATTCTTAATCGTTAAAAAAATATATTTATTGTATGGCTTTAGTAGGGGAGTGATCAATATAATCGATTATAATTATTATCGCTTAATAATATAGCAATTTTAAAGATAGAAAAATACTGAAAAGTAATTTTTTATATACAATACATGCGTTCGATCTTTTTCTGTTAATTATTTATGTTGTTTGTTAGATTAAAGACGCCCATGTGGTGAAAACAAATGGGTGAAAACAAATCAATAAACTTGTCTTGGTTCAGTATCATAACCGTTATTTTATACCAAGAGTCAAAAAATCTGAGTATAAAATAACGGTTATAGAAAAATTAATCATCAGCATCAGTGCAACTGTAACTCTTCAGTGGATTGGTTTGCCATAATAGTGTGGTAAAGTCATATTTGATCAATTTCAACTGTGTATGAAATATACATAGGGGTTTGTAGTAAGTTTGATAAATATAAAAATGTCTTCCCCTTGTTTAAGAAAAGCCTGTATTGCCAAGCTTTAACAGAATGTTGACATAAAAAGAGTAAAAAATTCTGTATATAAAAGTTTATTTTCATAAAATCCACCATCCTTTTGTTTGAAAATAAAAATGCTATTATAACTAAACGCATACCAAAACTATGCCCAACAATGTGGTCATAAGTCAACTTATGACCAATATTTTTTTTTTTTTAATTTTAGTTTTTTCATTTTAATTTTTTTTTTTCATCAACTACCTTAAACTGTATCAACTTAATTTGTAACCTTTTTAATAATAATTCCAGACAGGATTCACATGGTATTGTGTTATATACAGGTCAATGACCCCATGTTAATATTAAAATTTTGTCTTTATCTGACAGTCATGAATTTTTTTTCTTTTGTGCTTTATTTGCTCAAAACACATAAACTGGCGTATGAACCAAAATTGATTTTAAACCAACAATTCAAAAAGCATACGATTCAAAAATAAAAAATAGAAATTATTTGAAAAAAATAAACTATTTTTAATAAATAAAATTAATTACAAAAATGATAGCTTTGAAATGTTTTAATTTTTAAACAATATGGCAGCATTAATTTATTGCTATAGAACAATGAATATTTAGGCATGGAATAGATATTGCTCGTATTTAAAAAAAAAATATTTTTTGCGCATTTTGCAAAATATTTCGATTAATTGACAACACAAGCTTAAAAAAAGGAATTTTTGAATGTATTTTTTTTTTTTTTTTTTCAAAAGAAAAGTTAATGATTTATTCATGCCTCCAATTCAATACGTAAAAATTTAAATAAAAAGTTAAATATTTTAAATTTTTTTATTATGATTTTTTTAATTTTTTTTTTTCTTAAATAATTGTCACTAGATGGGAACAAAATTGCGTCAATAGAGATCACGTTTTAAGTTTTGACCATATTTAAAAAAAAAACAAAAAAAATATTTTTTTATTGTATAGTTTGCAAATAAAAATAGCAAAGTTATTTATTTAATTTGAAAATTAAATATTAATGAATTGTTAGAAAAAAAAAAAATTATTCAAATAAAAAATTTATAAATAAACATTTTAAAAAACCAAAAAATATTTTAATAAAATTAATTAATTAAAATAAATTTTTAAGGGGTTTTATGTTAAATTTGGAATTTTTATAGCAAAAATAAATCGTTATTTATTAGAAATTTAACTATTTCTTCTTCCTTTGAGTGATAATATTACATTTTAATTTTTGGTTATTAGATAAAAAAAAGTAATAATAGATCTGAAAAGGTCGGTACTATAAAGAACCACGCCACTGTTAAAAAAATATAACTAATATTTGTGCATGGTAGATTTTTAAATGATTTATTATTAAGAGCATTTCCGAACCTCTCGCACTTGCACTTGATGCTCGCACTAAACCTGTCAAATCGCACTTGATTTGTTGCCAAATTTTAGTGTAGTCTCAAATATACTAAATATGGCTAAATTAAATTTATTAAAACTGAAAATAAAAAAAAAATTTAGTGCGATTTGACAGGTTCAGTGCGACTATCAAGTGCAAGTGCGAAAGGTTCGGAAACGCCCTAACTAGATAAAAATACAGTTAGTTTCAATATTATTTACACATGCAAATTTTTATGAACTGAAGTTAAAATTTTTTGCAGTTATTAACAAATTTAACTAAAATTTTATTTATAAATTCTTTACTATTTTTTTAACTATTCAAAAAAAGAATAACAAAAAGAAGTTTAAAAACAAAAAAATAACAGAGAAAACGAAAATTTCATAATCATTTATACTTCGCTTTAAAAAATTCAAAAAGTTGGAAATCTGTATAAAAAAAGTGTTAGTAGCCGCAATATTTAGTCAGTGTTAGGCCGCAATATTTAGTCAGTGAATTACCTAATATTTTGTATTTCGCCTCCCTTTGTAGCAATTACTTCAGTACACAGCCTACTGAATTTCTTAACATTTGTAAGTAAATTTCATTCCAAGCCTTCAAATCATTATTATGTGCCTCAATTTTTTGAAAAGTTATAGAGTTCATTTTATGCCAAACATTTTCTATAATATTAAGATCAGAACTCTGTGGAGGACATTTTCAAATATTTTGTTCAACACCAGATAAATATTGCGTTATCTACTCTATGAATGGTAGCATTGTCTTGTTGCAAAATAAAATCTTGGTTAATCAATGTGGTATCTACAACAACTGCAACATCATTCAAAACATGCAAATTATGGGCTGTATTCATTTTTGCCTAGCATGCGATAAGAAACACATCCCTACATAATGATTTCTCTTGCATATCTGAATGGAATGGAGTGCAGGAATATTTACAGCTCTTTTTTTCTTTTCACTTAGGTGAGAATAATAAAACTGCTTTCCATAGGATCCATCTAATGAAACTGCAGTTTTGTCTGTTCACAATTCGCGCCTCCAAAATTCTTTAGGTTTATCTTTTTGGCCTTTTTTTTCGCTTTGAAATTATTAAAATTTCTTACGAACTTACGGTTAGTATGCTTGCTGTTAGTAGAAAAGTAAAAGCCATAAGTTAATACCTTTTACATTAAGTAAAATTAATTCTAAAAGTTAGGCCGAACTAGTTAGTATCAAAACTAAAAAGAACAACAGTTGTTGTTAGTTGGTCTCAGTTGTACGTACATTATAACGTAATCGTTTTTTACAGTTAAAACACTTAGTTGTTGATCAAAAGAACTAGAATTAGAATTTACTTTTGCTCAGAGCGAGACGTAAAAATTTTCGTTGAACTGATTCAATTCGATTAATATCGGTCAAGTAATGTGGGGACCATACTTGACTGGCATATTCAAGGGTAGATCTTACATAATATGTAATATAAAGATGTTTAGTGAGGTAGGGTTGAGAAAATTCTTTAGATCATCGTTTAATGAAACCTAAAGAAGAATTGGCTTTGCTCACTTTACTGTTATTATTAGTTTTAACCTTAATCCTTGCACATTTCATTTATTCTGATCGGGTGAGTTTAAATAATTTTTCCCGGTTAATTGTAATTTTAAATGTTTGTATCATTTTTATTACAAAGTCGTATAAATTTTATAATGTTAAAGATGTTTCTAAAGTTCTATTCTACTGTATCGACTGTATTGTAATTTTCCTAAATTTCAAGTACATCAACTGTTAGGATACCTGCAGTATACGCAAGTGGCATATCTCCTTAGGATATTAACTTAGTTATTGAATAGTTTCAAATTAGTAAAATTTATTATACAAGTAAGTCAAATTTTAAAGATTGTAATGCAGAAATTAAGATTGTAGGTTATTTTATTCATTGTAGTAGTTTCTACTTTCTTTTTCCACGCTACAAATAAAAAATATTTTTATTTTAATTAGGAAATATTTTTACTTATTTATTTTCTGTCTGTGGGGACGTTTTTTCAAAATTTAACAAAATAAAATTAAGATTAAAAATTAGACATGTTTCGACAACGTTGAGATTTACTGAAGATGATAATTTCAACTTTGAATTTGTTTTTGTTTGTTATTGTCGAGAAGGGAAAGGTCTATACGATTTGGAAGATATATAAAACATCGGCTACTTTACACCATTTCCACAGACCTTTAAAATGAAGAAGGCTTAACCGGTCTTCATACGCCGGTGGAAATTTAGTGTGGTTATAGCCGGTGGTTTTTGTTTGTTATTGTCGAAAAGGGAAGGGTCATTAACGATTTGGAAGACAAATAAAACATCAGCTACTTCACGTCTTTTCCACAGACTTTTAAGGGGAAGAAAGCTTAACCTGTCCGGTGGAAATTTAGTGTGGTCATCGCCGGTGGTTTTTGTTTGTTATTGTCGAGAAGGGAAGGGTCGTTAACGATTTGGAAGATAAATAAAACTTCAGCTACTTCACGTCTTTTCCACAGACTTTTAAGGTGAAGAAGGCTTAACCTGTCTTCATACGTCGGTGGAAATTTAGTGCGGTCAAGGCCAGTGAAAATTTAGTATGGAAATTTAGTGTTAAGGGTCGTTAAACTCTTTTGACCAACGTTTTATGTTATTGATATATTCGTACATACTGGATTTTAAATTGTAGTTTATCATCAAAGTCCTAGATCTTTAATAGAATGAACCTTTTCTAAAGGTTCCCTTTTGAGGGTGTATCTAAAGCGAATTGGTTGGATCCGACGTGTAGAACACATAATAGCACTACTAATTTTTAGTAAAAGATTGTTATTAATGCACCAAGCATAACATTTATTTAGGTCGTCTTGAAGCCTATGAGCATACTGAATCGATGTTATTTTTGTTTAAATCTTCCAATCGTCAGCATATATTTTCAATTTGCTATTAAAAATTACGTTATTAATGGCAATAATGAGCAAAACTGGTCCTAAATGGCTTCCTTGTGGAACACTGGAATTTACCATATGAATAGTTATGAAGATGAGGAATGGAATAAAATAGTATAACTTCTATTAGTCAGATATCCGTTAACCAATTGTACGATGTTTGCAGGAAATCCTAGTTTTTTTTAGTTTTAGTATAACAACGCTATGAGGCAAAATATCAAATGCTTTACTGAAATCTGTGTAAATTATATTCGTTTGGAATGCCACCTCCATGTTGATAAGGAATTTTTTTTTGTCAATAGACAATTTATTTTTAATTGTCAAAATAGACAATTTAAAAAAAAAGCAGATATTTTTACATGATTATTTGGGTAAAGAAGTCTACAAGTAATGTAAATTTGACAAAATCACCTTGATACGAGAGAATTATTAATACTCTTAAAACTAAAACCAATTCAAATTCCGATAATTGTAAAATTCTTTTTTTTTTCTTCTGACAATTTTATTTTTTAAATTGATTTTTAAGTGATTAAATTTGTACTTCCGAATTAACACTTCAGTGTAAACGTTATTTGATAAAAAAAATTTTCTGTTTATTGTTTTTTATAGACAACTTGAACTGATAACACTGCTATAATGACGTGTTTTTTGATCATAAACATATTTTTAAATATTGTTTCATTATTGATATTCACACTTGATATATTCACAAGTTATATTTGCCAAGTCCAATCCATTTTCTATATATAAGATATAAATTTTATTGACTTAAATATTTGATATCTAATCATAAAATTTGTATAAGATATCTCAAAACATTCAAAATACAATTTCGGATTAGGTATGTATATTTGCAATCAATTAGTTAAAATTTAAAATAATTAAAAATAATAAAAAACATGTTTACAAATAATAACAAAAATAAATGATGACGCTTGGTTAAGTTTGCTTTTTAGAAAAATTAAAATAGAAATGAGAATGTTAAAGAGATAAATTTAAATTGAATGCAGGAAATACCATAGGTGATACTTTAATCAACCCTTGGAAATCAACATTACGATGATTAATTTAAAAATATTTTTTTTAGTAAGTATAGTGAATAATCAGTGATTGTCAGAATAGATTGAAAACTATTTTTTTTTTTGGTGTGGACTGTGGAGTACATATTTACAATGGTATTCATTGTTGCAATTCGAATTAGAATTTAAAATAGTTCAGAAAAACTATTACTCATTGTTGTTTTTAAATTTAATTCAAATGTTATGGTCGATTAATTATTAATCTTTATAATGATTATCTTTTACTAATGAATTTTCATATTTTAGAACTTAATGTATTTGATTTATTCTGCTTTCGTGTCCTTATTTGCATCGATTTGAGTATTACTCTTATTTTGAGGTAAATTGATATGACAAATATCTTAATAATAATTTTTTATAGACAAATATCTGTAATTTTGCATAACAAATTTTTGTATAATGCATTTTTTTTAAAACTATTTTTGTAGTAGGTAGGTCAGTCAGTAGCTCAGATTAACAAAGTAGTGTGGACAATTATAGACCTTGAATTTATTACATAAAGTGAAACGAGCAATGTTTTACGATTATATATTTATTTATATCGTGGTACGTCAATTGACAATTGTGGTTTAAATACCTATTTCTGGCAACCACAATATACAAAGTTATTCATATCGTCTAGATATTAACCCAATACGGTTTGCGCATCAACTAATCAGAAACGAAGCATCAAGTGACCGTAGACTGAAACATTTTAAACCAGTGCAGATTTACTTGAGTCTCTATAAATATGCAAATTGAATTAAGTCCAAGAGTTTTTGAACTCTTGTCTTAAATACATATCAACTGTCCTATTTATAGTGTTAGACTACCTATACAACTCCTATTTTCATTTTGATTGATTTTATAATTTATTAGAAGATGTTCCAAGTACATCTGTGAGTTATAAAAATCGACCAAAATTTCAATGTAAAATGTTATTTTTATGAAAGAAATTTATGTAACTTTATGTAATTATATTTATACTAGGGGCCCCTGTTGAGTAATTATAATTTAAGTTGATGCCAAATTTAAAGTTTTTTTAAAAAACAGTAATTTACGTAATGACATAGATTTCTCACGACAAAGTAGAAACCACTCATGTTTAATAAAAAGTTTTGTGGTTAGTAAGTTTTATTTTTGATACATAAATGCACCTCCCTCATATACTGATTCATTTTCGATATATTCCCTATAATAAGTGGCATTTACTGGATAAAATTACTAAAAATAAAATATTTTTGTAATTAAAGAGGCATTATACATATTTTTAACAACAACTATATGATTACTACAAATGCCCAAAATATAGAAAACAATAATTTGAGACAGTTACTTAAAAAAATTAACAGAATAAATTTCCTTTGATTATGTATAAAAATAATAAGATGTTGAATGACACCAAATGGATATATTTTATTTAAAAATTTGAATATTATAAAACAAAATAGAAATTTTTTCAACACGTATGCGCATTTCTGTTGTACATATATACAACTTATGTATATATTAAGAGTTCATTAGGGACAATCGAGATAAAATGAAAAGGTGTTTACTGCGCAGGTCCTAAAACGCTTGTCAATTATAATTATAGATTTTTATTTTTTTTATTAATTAATAAGTCGAACTTGTTCTTTTTGTTAAAAGTAAAATGACATGGAAATTTTAATATTTCACGCTTAGAAAATTTTATAATTACATAAATTTATTTTATAAAAAAAACATTAAACATCAATAAACTGTATTCGAACCTGGGATCTTCTAATTAGTAGTCAAATGACATAAACTGTATATATCGGTTGAATGGTAATCTATGTCGATAATGCAGCTATAATATAATGGTTTGTATGTATATTACTATCGTAGCATATTATAAGATAATGTAGGTCTTGAACCACTACCCCTATTGCATATATCGCTAATAGACCACTTTTGCATAAATCATTCCGAAATTAAAAGAAGTCAAGGATATGTGGCAACTAGTACTTGTTGTCCCTTAACACCTATGCGTTAGTAATATATATATACTATAATGTATACAATGTCCTACAAAGAAGCAAAAAGTTAGAATATATGGCAAAAAACCTTGCATTACTGCTGAAAAAATGACGAAGATGTCAAAAATAAACAAGACAAAAAATCGGTTCAACACTATCCTATTGTCCATATACTTTGTCCAAATTTAGATTTTTGATTACTAAACATTTTTATTTTATTGTTATAATAGTATTATAAATATAACTGTAAATCATTTTAAATAATGTATGATAGTGGGATATGCTAATTCGGGATGATGTAAAAAATTCTGAAATATTGGAATGGATTTCGTAATATCTGAAGGTCAACATTTTCCTGATGTTTGGAAAAGCTGGATTTCAACAAATTGGACATGGGTCTTGCGGATGGAAACCCGCGACCAAAAACAAATAAAATCTTGTCATCTTCATTTACCTACCATTAATAAAAGCAGTGTTTCAATGAATTTTAATGAAGATATAGGGTCGGTAAACACCGATAAATAAAATTAATTTTCTGTGATTAACACAAAAAACAACTAAAATTGTTTGGCTACTTTGCAATAACTGTTTTATGGAATCTTGTGTTTTGATGTAATGTAAATAACATTTCAAAAATTAATTTTTATTTTTCTTTTACACACCCATTTCAAAAAAATTCAATTTAGATATTAAAACTCTGAATCAAAGTTCTACAAGTCAATTACTTTAATGTTCTTTTTAAAAAAAATAAACGTTGTTATCTATTTGTAGAAATGGAACAAATGCAAGTTATATTTACTCCACTTATAACGTTTATTTTTGATTCAATGAAGTTTCTATTTTTTTTTTTTAACTGTAACATAAGTGTATTATGCAATTTTTTTATTTTTATTATTTTTCTTTAATTTCACAAGTATATTTATAACTGTAACTCTTATCACGTATTAAATTTTAAATTGTAAATATTAGTTTTAATTTACAATCAACCAACCATCAATACAGTAGTTTTATTTTTATTTTTATTTTTCAAGGATAAATTTTATATTGATGATGAGCACATAATAGGTATGTACGACGTTTGTATATGGAAGTTATCTGGTGTTGTGATGAATTAGTAAAGTGTTCTCAAGGTAAATATTAAATTTAAGGTCAAGTAGAAAGTATACAATTATTGAGTCAGCAAACTTGCAAGCACTTCAAAATACATATATTTTTTTTATACATGTATGTATCGTATATACGTGTGTAATTTGTTTTTATGCAAAAAATTTGCATTTTCAATAATCAAAATGAATATTAAATGGTAGTTTGGTGAATGAGGAGTGCTCTTAAAGTACAGAATTTTAATAAGTTATTTTCAATTTTGATTAGTAAGTAATAGGTAAATAATAATGATAGAGTCTGGATAATAATTCTAGGAAATATATAGACGTCAGGGTGAATAAATTAAGAGAGATATATACACATATTTATTTTATGATTTGGGTGGGATGTTACAGGTCGAAACTTTGAATTAAAACTAAGATTAATAGTTCCTATAACAAGATAGATATTAATTGGAAAGACTGTATGGAAAGTATAGTTTTTAATAAATCTACCGTTAAGCTTAAATGTTTCGTTAAATTTTAAATTTTTTGTAGTGACAGTTAAGGGCTAACAATAATAACATTAAGCTGGCTTAAACTAAACTATATCACAAATTTTGTATAAGTAATAATAGCTACCAAATCAAAGTTTCCATACAGAATCTACACACTTTATCAAGCCAACTAAAGTTAATGAAAACTTGACTCTCTGATATTCCTATTATGGGTGTGCAATACTGCAATACAATTTACATATAATCGTACATTTTATTAAGCTGACTTAAGCCAGCTTAATGTTATTATGGGTAGCTCTTAAATATTTATAATCAGTTAGTGTAGTAGGAACAGTTTACCTGATATGATTTTTATTCAATTTTGCGTACATTTGTACATTTGTCTTAATTGGTATAAAAATAATTTGTTTTTTAAATTAAAATTATCATATCAATTGTCATAGAGAAAATCCAAATGAACAAAAACATAGAATATACCTGTTATATGTGAAATTAAACTTAACATATTATGACAGTGAAATTTGGCTACTATAGACCAACCTCAAACAGTTTCCATTAACAAAATTTCTTAGGTTAATATGTCGACTATTTTGTTAAAGAACAATAATGAGTAAAGGTAGAATAAATATCGAAGCAAATCCGCAAAGGAAAGTGGAAACGCATAGATCTCACAATAACAAAAAAACATAGCATGTAAGAAGGTGGATGGGAATCCTCAAAGTACAATAAAATACTGTAGTGCTACCAGGAATTTGAAAATCAGTCAAAAAGGGTAGAAACATAGGTTGAAAATAACTTAACATGCCCTCTTATTAGAATCTAATGCTGTTTTTATATCTTTTTTTAGAAAGTAGGCTTTTAGATGAGTACTTTTATATACTTGCAACTTGGAGTATAACCTGATCTTAGACTGCCTCCCTATATTAGCCAGATCATATCTCTTATTTTCTGTTTAATTTGCATTGTTTTTTATTTTATTTTATGCTTCCAGCTAAAACGTGAGTCCAAGATATTTTACTGTTTCCGCTTTTGGTACCTGTCTGAATATCATTTATATATATGTATATAATATTGTAGTACTTTTCGTATTAATATATAAGTAATGTGAACAGATTTCTTCTTGTTCAGTTTAATTTTCCAGTTTTGGTCCCATTTGTTTACTTTATCTAGCCTTTCCTGAAGCTGCTCCGTTACCTGTCTTTGCGAATCGTTTATAACCATTAAACCCATATCCTCTGGAAATACCGCAATTTCGATTTTTGGTGTTATCGGGATGTCGGCGGTATATAAGAAGTACAGGATGAGTCCTAGAATGCTTCTTTGAGGAACCCTTACTAGTATTGAGTAGAAATTGTATATTGCTTCTCCATATGCTACTCTGAATTATCTATTAGAAATGTAAAACTCCATGATTTTACAAATATTTCCTGGTAAGGTTTTGCGCATTTTATGTATGAGACCTTCATGCCATACTCTATATCGAATGCTTGTGATGCATCAAGAAATATTGCCATACAAATTTTTTTTTCTTAAAAAGCCGTTACCACACGATGCAACTGGTCTACAGTGTTGAATGTTTTTCTCTGAATCCAAATTGAATATTAATGAGTGTTTCAACAATTTATTACATTTTTGAAGATTTAAATTCAAGTATGGCAACAATTGAAGATATTTACGTATGTTTACAAATTAATTTTTTATTCAATGGCTTTTTTTCCATATGGTCAATTTTAAATACTCTAAATGTATATGTAGCTATATATATATATGTATGAATTGGTTGAATTGGATGTATATCACATTGATTTTTCTTATATAAATAAAAAAAAAAAACAAAAAATTCAAATTGTTAAAGGTGAGACTAAAGTTCATTGATCATCACCACCTTCTTCATTATTTCAGTGCAGTACACAACATTTTATTGAAGATGTTTTCTTTGTGAATGAAATCAGTTCAGCCTTTAAAAACTTATTTCTAAATAGTGAGCCAAAACACTTTCACAATTTTTTAATATTCGTAAACAGGTAATTATTTGGTTAACTTAAAATATTTGATTTATAGTTAAATGCCATTTTAAATACTTTTGAGGTGTCAAATGACATTTAAAGATTGTAAATCAATATTTGACATGTTACAGATTTATTTTTATATATCATCAAGTTTTGTTCACGAAAACTATATCGCCTAATCGAGTATTGAATTTTCTAAAAAAAAAATATTTTATTTGCGACAGTATAAGTAATTAGATATATAATAATGTATGTATATTCCAAATTTATAGAGAAGAAAAATTGAGGTATTTTTGTTTAAAAGTAAAACATACCATTTTAGTTTGAAATTTTTTTTGTTGTTGTTGTTTTTATTATTTTGTATCTGCCATTGAAATAATTGCCCTAAAATTACGATTTAATAATTTAATTTCGAATATTTCTATCTATTTTGTATTCTTTGTATAATTTCATTTAAATTATTACGTGAAACTATTTAAGTTACAGTATTATTAGTACTATACACCGGCTGTAGTATGTCATATAATACGCTTTTGTACAGTTTTTAAGTATAAATGTTACTGTAAAAATAATGAAATTAATTTGCAGACAGAATGCAGTGGTGTTAACAATTGATTGAAATTGATATTTACGATATGCAAGTATTTTTTCTTTTGATAGATTTTTCAAAAAGAGTTTTGGGAACTATACAAAAGTAATGAATGTAGAAATTTGAAGAAGTATAATGGAATTAAACGCATACCAATATCAAGCAGTGTATTAGTGTGGGATCAAGTATTAAAATTAACAAATGATGAATACAAATAGGATTTCAATTATGATGTAATGAGACGAATCTTATATGTATTTAGATATAGTGTTGTACTAATCAATTTTTGTTGTTAGATTTATTAACATATAAAATTTTTGCAGGAAAACAGTTTACATATACTTTTTATATTAAAATAATCACAACAAGCCCATTTGCGTCTGCGGTGATAAAGCGGACAGATCCCCTTCCTGAAATTACACAATATATTAAAACAAGAATTTTTGATTTAATTTTAATCTCCACAGCCATCTCAATTTGAAATTTTTGTAAATATTTTTATCCAAACAAAATAATTACTACTCATTTTGTATGGCTTACTATTTGTAAGTAACTTCATTTCATATTGACTCCTGCAAGTGCGTCTATTACTATATTACAACGCTTTGAATTAAAATGTATCCATTAAGTTCTGCTACAATGAGTATTATTAGACTAGATTTGTTTTATGAAACTAAAATGGGTCCTAGGAAGAATATTTGGCAACCAAACGTAGAGCTTAGTATAGGACATTTTGTAAATCATAACTTAATAAACTTCATAAAATTGGTTAAAATAGAGATTATTAAATAAATTAATTATGCAAACTGGTTGTAGAAGAGATACATTAATAGACTAAAGTAGAAAAATAAGATCGAAAAAGGGCTCCACGACTGCACCTTATGTTTTGTTTTTGAATAAAAAAAATTATAATAATGTTAATGAATAATGGAATATAGTAGTCTATTGAAAAATCAAATATGTACATAATAATACTGTTACGCTTGTATTATATGACATTTTTTTTCATGTGATATCAGATATCCATTCTTTTCTTCTTTCTTCCTGGAAGTTTAGTAGAGTATTTAAAGGGCTTTGTTGTATTTCTTCTACAACTTGTGGCCAACTCTAAGTTCCATTTTTTGCTTGCGGTGTATAGAACCTAGGTTAATATGAGTAAAACTGTAAGATCACAGCATCCTAGTGTAGTAAGTAAATATAATGACAAAAATTGAAACAAAAATGCAGGTCTAGATTGAAGAAAAATCCTGTTAAAATCTTGAATTTCTATCTCTTTATTTATTCTTTGTTTTTTGTTTTTGTTTTTTTTGTGATCCCCTTCCTGAAATTACACAATATATTAAAACAAGAATTTTTGATTTAATTTTAATCTCCACAGCCATCTCAATTTGAAATTTTTGTAAATATTTTTATCCAAACAAAATAATTACTACTCATTTTGTATGGCTTACTATTTGTAAGTAACTTCATTTCATATTGACTCCTGCAAGTGCGTCTATTACTATATTACAACGCTTTGAATTAAAATGTATCCATTAAGTTCTGCTACAATGAGTATTATTAGACTAGATTTGTTTTATGAAACTAAAATGGGTCCTAGGAAGAATATTTGGCAACCAAACGTAGAGCTTAGTATAGGACATTTTGTAAATCATAACTTAATAAACTTCATAAAATTGGTTAAAATAGAGATTATTAAATAAATTAATTATGCAAACTGGTTGTAGAAGAGATACATTAATAGACTAAAGTAGAAAAATAAGATCGAAAAAGGGCTCCACGACTGCACCTTATGTTTTGTTTTTGAATAAAAAAAATTATAATAATGTTAATGAATAATGGAATATAGTAGTCTATTGAAAAATCAAATATGTACATAATAATACTGTTACGCTTGTATTATATGACATTTTTTTTCATGTGATATCAGATATCCATTCTTTTCTTCTTTCTTCCTGGAAGTTTAGTAGAGTATTTAAAGGGCTTTGTTGTATTTCTTCTACAACTTGTGGCCAACTCTAAGTTCCATTTTTTGCTTGCGGTGCATTATTCAGATGTTGTTGAAAATTTTCCACAAAATTTTGTGCAATGCTACGGTTTTGGAGAAGAGTGATGTTTATGTTACTTCTTCTCACAGGCGCTGACGATCTATTTGAAAATATTTTAATTCGGATTTGACCACACAGTAGATAATGGTCACTATGCACATCCGTTATATTGACAATTGATTGAAATTTATATTCTTGATTGAATAATTAGATTTTCCAAAAAGAGTTTTGGGACCCATACAAAAGTAATGAATGCAGAAATTTGGAGAAATATAACGGAATTAAACGCATACCAATATCCAGTATTTGGCTCTGTTAGCTCGCACGTCTAGCAGCGATTTTTTCCAATTATTACTCATGTACATGGTGTCTATTTGGTTCTATAAAATTCTATACGTATGTTTATTGCATTGACTTGATTTGTAATAATAAGTATACGAAAAAAAAACAAAAACAAAAAACAAAGAATAAATAAAGAGATAGAAATTCAAGATTTTAACAGGATTTTTCTTCAATCTAGACCTGCATTTTTGTTTCAATTTTTGTCATTATATTTACTTACTACACTAGGATGCTGTGATCTTACAGTTTTACTCATATTAACCTAGGTTCTATACACTAACTATATCTGATTATTTAAAATAATTTTTAGTTTATCTAAAAGTTCAAATATGTATTTATTAAATATTTTAAAGGTTAGGTAGTACTGAATGGTTCTTTAAAGCACTGGAAAGCTTAAGAAATGCCAGTAATTGTTTGGCTTCATGAAAGGAAAATCCCAATACAAATCTCTCCGTAGTAGAAGATGGAGAATACTAAATACAGCTTATATGTATAGAGATCATGAAGCTATTTGGTATAAACAAGCAAACCAGTACTGCTGGAAAGGGTACTATTTTGTTGTGGAGGTAATAAATTGTCTTCAAAGACGGAAAAACTACACATATGTGAAGGGGGGCCAAAAGTCACGCTTGCGTGTAAAAATTGAATAAGTTTTTTGTTTATTTTTATTTTTTATTTTTTTTTTTTCAGATTTCATTCATCGAACCGTGTTACACCACCATGCAAAATTTAACGATCGAGCAACAAACCAAAGTGGTAGAATTTTACTTTTTCAATGGGCATTCAATTTTACTGACACAACGAGCATATAAAAATTATTTCAACGCCAGAAATGCACCTAGCCAAACCGTAATTAATCGTTTAATTGCAGGGTTCCGAAAACAAGGTGCGATATGTAACGACTTACCACGATCAGGAAGACCAAGAATAGTACAGAACCAAGTGAACATTGATCGTGTACGGGACAGTGTTGAAGAATATTCAGAAACTTCAACGCGAAGATGTTCTGGACAACTGGGCATCTCTAGAACATCACTTCGACATATTTTATCACGTCATTTACACGCTTGCATCCATACAAGGTCCAAATGGCCCAACAACTTTTACCAGTTGACTGCCATCAAAGACTAATTTGGGCAACACGTTTCTGGGAGTTGTGCGCAGAAAATAATAAGTTTCTTAACAATTTAATAACGAGTGATGAAGCACATTTTCATCCTAATGGATATTTAAATAAACAAAATATGCGATTTTGGGGTACTGCAAATCCTGGAGTTGCTATCGCTAATTGCACGCGCTCAAGTGTACAGTATGGTGTGGAGTGACATCACAGTTATAGGGCCCTATTTCTTCGAGAATAAAGTTGGTAATGCAGTGACGGTTATTGGGGACAGGTATCGTACTATGGTTAATAATTTTGTACGCCCTGTGGCAGCCAACAAGTGGGTCCAGCAGGATGGAGCAACAGCATACACGGCCCATACCACAATTTTAAATGAAATTTTTGATGACCGAATTATCTCAAGAAATTCAGAATTTAATTGGCCAGCACGTTTACCAGATTTAACTGCGCCTAATTATTTTCTATGGGGTTATCTTAAAGAACGAGTGTATGTTAACAAGTCCCAAACTATAGAGCAGCTAAAGAACAACATTGAAGCTGAGATCAGGACAATAGAACCTGAAACTTTGCGAGCAGTTATGAAAAACGCCTGTTTATGAGCCCAATTGTGCATCGATGAAAATGGTGGTCAAGTTAATATTGTATTTAAAAGAAAAACAACAATAAAAAAAAAGTTATTCAATTTTTACACACAGGCGTGGCTTTTGGCTCACCCTATATATAACGGTATAGGATCAGGCTAGCAAGGGGAAACCCCTTCAATATTTTTCCCGTGAGTAGAATAAAAAGATGACAAATTCAAAATGTTGCTGTGACCTGAATAAAATAAATGAAAGGAGATAGAAATAAAAGAAGTACTGTGTTCACAAAGTACTTTATTAAATAGTAAAATTGAAATCAAGAAAAATTTATATAAGTCACCGTTAGTTTATCTTACATTATTTATACGTTGTACCTTTTTTAAATAATGCAAATTAAATTTTGAAAAAAGCATTGATTGATAAGAGAAAAATTTATTTTAATTTTAATTTACTCTTTGTTGCAAGTCCTAGTTGCAAAACTGCTCGGCCACTCGTAAACCAAACAAAGACATTTTGATTTATAGAAAATGTTATTTACTTTAAATCATCATAATTAAATTCCTAAAATTACAAAGTTAATTTTTATCCAATCCCCTATTCAAATCTGAAAAATAGAGAGATACTAAAGAATAATTGAATTGAAATCATGATTGAATTCCTAATTAATTTTTAAACAATTAACATTAATTATTGCAAAATATACCTTATGTGTGTATACCGATATGTTTGCGTAAGCTATGCGTATGGATGTAACCAGTACATCTGTTAATTAAAATATAAATAGTTCTTCCTACGTCAGTGTAGTACGTTGTAGATTTACCTACGATGGTAGTGGTGGTGGGTATTGTTTTGTCTTTTTTTTTTTTATGTAAGTACTGTTTTGGCATTGAGCTAAATATTTTTATATTTGTTTAGTGAAAATGTTGAAAATAAAATTAAATAAATAAAAAAAAAAAATTAAATGAGAGAAAATTAAAAATAAATATATATATAAAAAAGGAAAAATAAAAAAATGTAAAAATAAAAATGTCGAGTAATTGTGTATAGATAATTTTCGGAGAAGAAGAAGAAAATAAAACGGATTTAATTTTTTTTGGCACTGGTCACACGTTGTGGGGTAATTAAATTAGAATATTAAATGTTTTGTTGTTGTTGTTTTTTTTTCGGTTGAGTTTTTCGATAATTGTTTATTAATTGGAAGACGTTTTTTTGTTATTTGTTATTTGTTTTTTTTTTTTGGAGTATTTAAATTTAATGAAAAAAAAAAAATATTTATATGTAGGTATGCATGTCAGAAATATTCTAGAAAATTCATATTTCATGAAGGTGTGAACTGTCATAACCTACTTAATGACTTAAATATAATTAATTTGTTTATGTTGGACATTATATTATTGGAGACGATTGTCGAGATATACAAATTGTATGTATAGATACGAGTATATATATATATAGATTAGTTTAAGTTTTCATTGGCTATACCGCCAATACGTAATTTGTTTGAATTTAAATGCTGCGGGTTGCTTTGAGTATGAACTGGAGTATGGTATTTAAGTAAAACAAAGAATATTTGTTTGACTTTGCTAGTATTCACTGGATTTTGAATACTTTTGGTATTCAAGAAAAGAAAAAATGTCAATTTAACTTTCTTCAAAGTAAAATGTTTATTATTTACAAATATCATAATTTTTGTTACATTTTCTGAATCTGTGATTTAGATTCGTTCATGTTTACTATATATTTTTTTTTTGGTAGATTATTTGTTTTTGTTAACTTTGTTACAAAAAAAAACCCCATGTACAAAATTCCCACTAAGATAACTAATGACAAAACCCACAACAGGAAAATTCCCAAAGACCAAATCCATCAGAAACAAAAGCTCTAAAGTTTGGTTTTGTGTAGGTAAAATGAAATTTTAATTTTTGCAGATTTGGGAAAAAATATTTGTTTTTCTTAGCCGCAGTTGAATACAAAAAAGAAAATGAAAATTTCTCCATTTGGGATTTTGTGTTTGTGGAGATTTCGTCATGGGAATTTTTGTTTTGGGAATTTCATACACAACTGGTGTTTTCTATTGCAATATGCCAAATGCGGCAATCATATTTTCTTTTAAGTGTCACTTTTGGATAGTCTTAAGAGATGTATCTCAATATATCTCTTCTCTATCTACCACCTATAAATAACTAGTCATTCAATTAATTGTAAATCTAGCAAATTTATAAATAGAAATGTGTACTGCCAGTGAACTTTAAAAGCTACATATTTCATGTAGTTTTTTAAATAAGTAATACAACGGGCTGTTGATGGTATCTGTAAGCAACGTTCCCCCTCTAATTTTTTTTTTAGCTGAGCAAAAGAAAAATAAATTGCGCTATGAAATTATTTAAAAAATTAAACAAAAATTTAGTAAATTAGATATTTTATAAAAAATAAAAGTTTTATATTGCAGTTTTTTAAGTTTTTTTATTGTTTTTAAATTTTTTTTTATTAATAACATATTACATTATTATTTTCTTTCTCTCCTGCCTTTGTTTTTCTTTTTAAGTTACCCAAATGATTTACTACCAACCTATTTCTAAATTTTATTTTAATCAAATTTATCAGGCTAAATTCTGTTTCATAATGAACACTCAACACTTAAAAGGTTCCACATATATCAAACAAAAATGATCTATACACGAAGAACCAATTAAAGTATAGATCATTGAAATTACGTGTTCTGATGTTTATACTCTTAAATGTTTATACTCATCCATTATTAACTTATTATCCATGTTTGGGCTCAGATTTCCATATTTCAAAATTATTTTGTTTTAAGTTTTCATTGCCATAATTAAAATCATGTTGACAATAGCGTTTTGATCAAAAGCTTTCCAAAGGTCCATGTCAGTAATTCTTACCTTCATCTTTAAGAATTTCAGTAAATTATATCAATGATGTGATAATCAATTTAGAATATTGATGCGCTTCCATAGGTGACAGTTTTTTTTTTTTTTTAAATATTTTGATAATTCTTTTAATTCGGTAAAAACATCACTTAATGAAATCAATGATATACGATTTACATTATTTTCTAAAGCTGTTAACCAATATCTTGTGATTGGATCAACTGAATTGGAATTATCAATCTTTTCTTTGCAATATTCTGTTAAGACTTCATAGTTCCGCATAAACGGAATAATCGCAAAATTACGAGAAAGCCAGTGTATTTCATTAAGAAACTGGAATATCAAAACTTCACAATCCATTAAACTTGCCATTTCTTCAAAACTATGTTTTTTAACAGAGAGAACGATGGAACATGGTATATACTGTTTACTGTTACATTATACGCAATAATGTTTCTACTTGGGAAATAAGAAGTATATCGTTACAGGCATCATCGATTCCCAAATCCTCTCTATGTGCCACACAATACGTGACAAATTGTGAAATCAGGTATAATTATAGGCTCCCAGCATTACTGCAGCTCCATCGGATGCTAACATTACCATCTTTTGCATATTCAAATAAATAGTTTTATGGACTCTGACACAACTAATTTTCCGTCATATACATACATTTAAATATATTGTACCAGCAAAAACAGTTTTGTAATTAAAATTAAAAGTTATTTTATATAAATAATTAACATTTTGTAAACGGAGGAAATATCAGTACTTTCATCCCCTATTAATCAATGTTGTTGGATAGTGTGGTTGATACATTCAAAGCATAATTTTTAATCCTATAATTTTTTGAAATCTCTACATATTTCCCAAAATGATTGTTTATTTCTTGGGCTGAGTTCATTGAAAAATTCATTTTAAAGACAAGAACAACATTATCTGTTAAAATGTTGATGTTATCTTTATCAACTTTTGTTCTAGAAATGTTTTCTGTACAGTTTTCTCGATCTTGCTGCGATCTTGCTGATTAATTTGGCTATACTATTTAAATCGATAACAATTTGCACAGCCTACTAAGGAAGTATTTATTTGAATTTTTTTTTATAGAACTGCCTGTATACTCATGCGAGAAATTAGCATACGGCGATTTTAATTCTTTAGATGGCTTATGGGGGTGGATTTAGTTGGTTTCAGATTTTCACTTCCACTGCTGGTTTCACAGGATCACCAAGTGACGGAAACACCATTTTCAAAAATTAGTTTTAGAAAGAATGCTCACCACTGACTAGATATTGAAATTTTAAATTATGATGATGATCATGCATAATTGTAGTATGAACATTTTTCATTGGGGGTACTCATCTAATTGGCTCATCTCGTTATATCGTTGTAAAAGTAAAACACTGCTCATGGTTTTTATTTTTTTTTCTATTGACTGTTTTGAAAAGTTAAATGTGATTGACGTTACAATAGAAATCTAATCTAATATTGCCTTGCATTGCATTTAGCGTTACAATGGTTTGCAAATATTTTTGTTTTAAATTGTTTCTTACATAATGCTTCGCATTGCGCCTAGCGTGATTTCTGGTGCTGATTTCTTTAAACGGCTAATTACCTATAACAACAAACAACAACAAATTGGTCAATGTGGTCGTATAATCAAAAAAGCACAATTAAATGTTAATTGATTTTCCAGAAGCAGTTGGAAGGGTCACTTCTATCTACTTGTCTACATTATAAAACATTCAAAATTTAGGTAAAAAATTGGTTGGATCAAAGAGTTGAGGATTTCTGGGCTAATATTATCTAGTTGAAATGCTCATGCCAAAATAAAATTTTTTTAAACTTCAATAGCAAACAAGGGATTATAACTAGCCACTGTCTAATAAAGAAGTATTTTTATAAAATTGACTTAATTGAAAACAAATTGTGCAGAATATGTGAACTAGAGAAAGAATCTATTTGCCATTTGCTCTGTGAATGCGAAGGGCTCATATGCCTATTTGCGCAAGCGATGATAGAGGGGCCAGACTCGCATCAGATATATATATATTTAAACCTAATCTAATTTAGAACTACATGATCCATAACGACTGACAAGTAATATTTTTTTTTGTTTCAGTTTAGAAGTCCTGTTGAAAAACCAATTGTAGAAGTGAAGGTCTTAAGCCAACTAAATCCATCTCTGAAAGCCTTCAAAATAATTAAAATCACCATACGTTACAAATTTTTTTTTTCCATCCAAACGATTAAGTAGAATTTTACAATTAGAATTAAATTAATTTTTTAATAAAATACTGTTGTCCTTTTAATAACACACATACATCGAAATAAATGCCAGTATGGGTGTCAGTATATGAACTGTAATTTCCATTTATTTATACAATTTTTTTTAATTTTTATTGTTGTTAAATTTATTGAAATGATCAAATCGATAACACCGCATCAGGAGAATATTCACATGCCATCAACTCTGCACACATAGGGCACTATTATTATACACAAGCATATAAAATAAAAACAATAAAAATATAAAAAAGTAAAACAAAAATTACATTCCTGATTTTTTAAAAGAAATATTGAAAATATTTTCATAATTTATATACGTTTATTGGGGGAAAAAAAAAATTGAAATCCCAATATGATTGCAGGGAGCAATTATGTAAAAAGTCAGCCATCATACTGTTCTAGTTTTATTATAATTTTTATATTATTATTTTTTTTTTGATTGTATTTTTAAATGATTTAATTCTTTTCAGATTTCATATTCAGATTTAAAGTAATTTATATATGAATTGTAGCAAAAAATAGTGTGTTCAAAACATATAGTTAATAGGATTGAAAAAAAAATCGAATATGTACTCAGGCAACCATCTTTGATATGGTCTCTGAGATTCAATCACGATTGTCTTGGGACTTTTTTTTTAAATAAATAATATTTACAATCAAATTTTCTAATGCGCAATTAAAAAAAAATCCGTGCACAATTGCGCACTTGCGCAGCTTAGAGGAAACGTTGTCTGTAAGACATACTTACATTTTTAAAAATTGAAAAACAGCGATTAGTTTACTTCAGTTTGTATTTGGCAATGATGATGGACCGTATTATTCTGAATCATGACACGATGGGTGGTGAAGTAGGTAGAGCACCTGCCTTTTAACCGAATGGTCCCAGGTTCGATTCCTGACGAAAGCAAAAAAGGCTTTCTGAATTTTTCGACATAAATGCTAAGTAATTGAGAGTTTTGGATATCACTAAAAATATAATGGAACTATGCTATTATGAAGTACTCTACAGTAGATATATATTTCCACATTTAAATTAGTCTATAGTCTATACCATAAACATTCTACAGAAAAAGCTATTGTATATGATTGTGTATACCAAAACTTTGTGTAAAAGCAGTTAGGATGTTCATTCCATAAACTTGGAATTATAAAAAAAAAAAAAATTCGAATCGGTTCAACATTAGCTTATGTTTATGTAACCAATTGCAATGATCTTCCGAGATTACTACAAAGTGACCGAACGACCTTGCTAGAAATTTTAGAACCTTAGAGATTATTGTAAAAAGTTAACTTGTATTGAACCTGTTTAACTTTGTTACAAGCGTTTCATTTGCCTGTATTTCTTGCAATTTGCCTATATTTTATTTGCCTGAATGTCATTTGCTTGTATTTCACTTGCCTTCATATCATTTGACTGCATATCCTGAATACTGAAGATAATAAATGTTATAGATATACATATAAGTAATGAATACAGATGTGAAATTGGAGTTAGGAGAAAGAAATTTAAGATTTAGATTCAAAATCAAAGTTCTATGCCTTTTACAGAATATATTTTATATACATTATTATTTTGCGTAGCCGCTATAATAAAAAATGGATAAAAAAAAAATGATTGAATTTGAAAACACTACATGAATTAAAGTCGGATTTTGTCAATTTTATTATTTTGGGATTTTGGTATTTTGGGGTTTTGTTTTTAGTATTTGATATTTCGTGACCAACGCATAAATTTTACATACAAATACGGGCAAATGAAATACAGGCATGTGATGATAACCCTTACAAAAGTATGCGGTTTCGAAGAGAATGTTGATTTCGTCATCTAATTGACAATCACTACAATTGACAATCACTACTATCTACCTATTCAAAACAAATTTTCCAGTTTTCAGATATTAACTGATAAAAATTGATTAAACTATAATTATGTGAGATACATTTTAACTTCTCATACCTCGGAAGATTTCAGAGCCAGCTAATAAGTTTTCACCATCAGATAAGTAACTGTTTTTGACAACAATAACAAATTATAAATTAATTTCAAACCAAAAGATTTATTTATAATTTTTAAATACTTCTATTTATAATTTTCACCATTTTCTTCATATTTTTCTATTTAACAGTTTTTATAATAAATTTCACCGAAATGTAGGTATACCGGTTATTTCTTCCATATTTGGATAATTTAACTAAAATGCTACTGAACTGATCTTGAAATTTTATTTGAGAGAATTTTGAAATATTATTTTTACTAAAAACATTGAGTGTCATCAATCAAAAATTATTTAAACAATGCTCTTAAAAAAAACAACCGCTAAGTGATGGTGTTATATTATATATAGCATTAATATAATATTTACGTAATATTATTATTCTTCACTTTTTTTTTCTATTTTCTATGCATTTATTTGTGATTCATTCAGAAAATGTTGAAAAGAAATTTTTCAGAGTTATTTTAATAAATCTTCAACTCTATAAATTTTTTGTAGAGACATTTTATAAAAGAATTTCACTTTAAAGTGGTGTCTCTAAGAAATCAATGAGATTGTGGTAATAAAAATTGAAGAGATTTTTTCCTACACTTTTTCTTATTTATTTTTTTTATTTTATTTTTTTTTTCATAATAAGCAAATTAAATTGTCATTATTCATTCATATTGTCTTCCTTTAAATGGCTTATTATTTTTTTTTTTTTGTAAATTTCGTAGGCGATGAAGAAAAATTTTACATAAAAAATTAAAAATAATTAAATAAATTGACAGTTATGTCATTTTAAAATAAATGTTAATACTTAGTTATAATTGTAAGAATGTATGAAATAGAAAATGTATATATGTGTGTATATAGTTTTAAGTTTTTTTGACATTGCAGAAAGTCAGTTCATGTTGTTATTGGGTATATTTTGATTTGTTCGGAAGGGTATTTTATGATGTAAGGTACTTGTTTTGAGTAATTTATTATGATAATGGTAGTTTTAGGTATTATTTTTAATAATTATATTTGTATTAAGTACATAATGATTGAAATGATCGTTATTTAGTGTAAATTTACAATACTGTTTGTTTTATATACTATATAATATTTTCATTTGCATTTTTTCATATAAATTAAATACAAAATAATTATGTATATTGTAAAAATTTTTTTTTCTTTTCAAACTTTAATAAAATATAATAGTAAAAATAAAAACAAAAAAAGGTGTTAATTATTTAATTCGAAATAAGATCTAAGCACGCTCACACATTTTGGTCTGTCTGTGAATGTTTTTGCGAAAAATATACAATACATCGTGATATGCGGTTTGATTGTAAGGTACTGGAAAGAAGCTTTAAATGACATATAAATCACGAAACAGGTGCGAAAAAGCTACTGTTCATAAATACGGTCTAATTATTAAATCCAAAATAAAATGAAATTGATCGCTTATGTTCTTCCGTAGAATGATAAAGCCGTAGGTGATACTGATGATCCTAGGACTATGTATTATTACGTATGTAGAATCAACAATCAAACACGAATAAACATCGAATCTTAGAGGTCAATCATGAAAGTCAACAAAAATAAGTCACGCAATCATGAATATCTACTGAATAAAATTTAGTTAATTATAAAAATGTTGCCATTACAGGCAAATTTTTTGGTGTAAAAAACATATGATTAGATTCAGTTTGGTACATTTTAATATTATAAATGCTGATCAGATATTTCACTTATACATAACAGAAATAATTTTTCTTTCAATTTTAATATAATAAATTGTGTTTTAAATATACTTTTGTTTTATAAAAATTTTTGTTAAATTTTGTGTATTTATAAATAATAAGTTTTGACTAGTTTTTGAAGCTGCTTTTTGTTGCTAAAAATTTTCCTAAAAATGTTTTATTAATAATTATCTAAATAAGTAATAAGTTTTATAAAATTAAAACAAATATATATACATATATATGTATTCTTAATTCTTTAAAGTCAACAGCAAAATTGTGATTGAGGGCTCAACCTAAATCAATGCGTACTGCGTAGTGCGTACTGTACGCAAATATACAGATAAAACAACGCAACCGAAATGGATACGCGCGTACTATTTTGAATTTGTCAAAAATTATTCAGTTTGGATAGTGTTTTCATATAAAGGAAGTGTTTTTAAATTTTAATTTGAGATTTTAAAAAAAAAATTTTTAATTTGTAATAAAATGGATATTTGTAATGAAATGGATGATGTTGAAGTGTTAGAGCATTTGATGATTTTAAAAGTGATACAAAGAAAACAATATCGTGCCTGTAATAAGGAACTATTCAAATCTAGAGAAAACTTTGGATTTTATAATACTGGATTCGATATCATTACAACAAAAAATCCGGAACTATTTTACAAATAGGTTCGTATGACTTATGATCAATTTAAATCACTTTTGGAATTAGTCCGATTTGCATTAACAAAACATTCTCAAAGGAAACCTATAAATGCTGAACAAAGATTATTCATAACGTTATAGTAGGTTTTTGTAAATATTTTTATGCATTTCTGTTACTTATATGTTATTTAGTTTTCTTGGACATGGATGTAGCATGCACACATTGTCTATGAAGTTTCGTGTGGGCTTGGAAACGGCAAGAACAATTTTCAGTATATGATGGCGAGGAAGCTTCCAAATCTATTGTTACAGTATCTTCGTCGTCAAAATTACTTATTGTACTAAAACAACAACGAAAGCATTACAGTTTATATAAAATCATTTTATTCATTATTTTATACTTAGCTGGCTCACTACTACTATCTAAAAATGACATATTTTCATGACATATTTTAAAACACCTGACAACAATTTTTTTAAATATAAAATTTTTTTTTAAAAACAATCCCATCAACAATCCCAAAACAAAAAAAAAAACACAACAAAACTTTTTTATACGCACTGTCAGTTTTTAAATTTTAAAAGCTAAGCGTACTGCGTACTGCGTATTTCGGGTGCGCTCATATAAATAGATGTATTAAAAAATATTTTGACAGAAAATATACGCAGTACGCATTGATTTAGGTTGAGCCCTGACTTGAAATTGCCAACCCAGTGGACTTATAACAATTCAGTAGGCTTTCATGATAGCAAAAATTTATAAAATTGAAAAATTTATAAAATTGAAAAAAGTCAAAACCCATTAGACGTTCATGATTGACCCACTAGATGACCTCAGTCACTTTTAGTTCAACTTGTGAGTGTGTACACTATTATATATATATTATTCTGCATTTATCTGGATGTTTGTAAGTTCGACGGAACGCTCAAACACATATATAAATTGCATATGTATAAAAATGCATATATATACAAATTGCTTTGGTGCTTTTTTTTAACCCCTGTCTACCATGCTGAACCTTTGCAGGAAAAATTGATTGCATGAACTATATTTTTTTAATTTAATGTTAGTGTTCTTTGCAAATAATAAGGAAAAATAAAAAATAATAATAATAATATAAATAAAACAAAAATTTTTTTTGATTTATAATAATAAGGACTAATAGAAATTTAATCAATAGTTTAATATGGTATAATAACCAAAAGGCAAACAGCATTTAACACAAAAAAAAACATAATTCACTCAAAGGTTATTCTTATTACTTAAAATTATACACAATAATATACATGTGTATCAGCATATTTGTATTGTATAATATTATACATTATACTAATTTATTGCTTCTACCTTTTATTTTTGTCTATATTGTGTGCGTAACTCACTTCACTCAAAAAAAATTATTTTTGTTTTTTTTTTGTTTTTTTTTTGTTTTTTTTTATTATTTGCTGTATCTGTATTCTGTATGTTCTGCATGCTCCATTCCAAAAATATTATTTTATTTTCAGTGTTAAGTGTTCACTGTTCACTTCACTGTTCAGGTTCACTGTTCAATCAATAGAACTTGATAGAAGTAGAGTAGGATAATAAACTCTACTTCTACGTCGGATAATAAAACATTGTTTTTTTTAAATTGAAAATTATTGATGAAAATGTTTTTGTATTTTTTGTAAATTTTACCAATTTAGATACAAAATTTTTTGAAATTTTTTTTAAAAATAACACAATACCATAATAACAGTTTATTCATATAGCAAAATAAGATCCCTATACAGTATACAAAAGACAAAATTTATATGAAAATAAGATCCCATTTCTAAATTTGCTCTCCCAGAGGCCACAATAACGCTAATACGGTATAATTTATACTAAATGGAACCCAACTAACGAATTATAACTAAATGGATGTGAGTACGAGAATACCATACAAAAATACAAACATTTTTTACAAATTTGTTGGTATGGTACTTCTTTTTCTGTTATATATAAAAAAAAAAAAGATTAGTGTTAGGCCAATATAAACATAAATAAAAATAAATAAAAAGTGATATAAACATAAGTAGGTACTGTAATTTCGGAATAAAGAATCTAATGAAAGAAAAAAAGAAACTAGGATTTATTTTGCTTCCGTCATTTATGACGGGTTACAAAGCTAGTTCAAAAATATTATTGGACTCAATATATTTGCGTCGATTTGAGCTGAATAATGAGTTGATTTGATATTTACAATTTTGGATTCATACAACGAATTAGAAATACATATGTATATGTTCATATAAAATGTATTTAGTAAAATAAGAAAGTGAATATCTTTAAAAAAAAAAATTTAATTAAAATTACAAATTTAATTCGTTTATTTTGTGTCAACGATTTAAATTGTCTCTTTTGTAGAGTATAATATTATGTACATACAGTTATTTCATCACTAATTACTGTCAATGAAACTGATGAATATAAGTTTTTTTTATCTTCGTCAATTGATTCACAATTAGTAATTTACATATGTACATATAATAAGTATTATCAGTTTAGTTAAGAACTGACAGTTACACTCACAATGGGTTGCTGATTAAAGTAATACATAATATATTAAAAGTATTATGTGGTCCTAATTTGAATTTTGACAGTTAGATTTCATTTTGACAGAATACTTGATTTAAAAAATTTCAAATTAAAAAATGATATCTAAAGTGGGAAATACATGTGCAGAATTCTCATGCATCGCTGCATGCAAATATTCATCCATAATTGCGTACCAGATACATGTGCATATTTTATCTGTTAAAAATTGTTCTGTTTTGAAATAATGTATATAATTGCCGCCAATTAGATGTACATATACAATTTGTTTGTATAGTGATAAAATACAAAATAAAATAATTTTTGAAAAATTTTAAAATTAAAAGTTATTAATAGTGTTTAATAAAAGTTTTAATTTAATAATATTTGAAAAAAATTTAATCACATATTTTGTTATCTGTCACTATCATGATTGTTACAAAATATATTTATATGAATAAATTAATGCTATTTTGTTGTGCATATATTTTGTCATATCTAAATATTTTAAAAATTTATGTTGAATATTGCAACCAAAAATAAAGAAAATCTATGGACTATGGACTAGGGAAATTTTTATTCATTTCAAATTAATTAGTTTTTCTTCCATTAACTAATTTAAAATAAATTTTTACAAAATTAGTTATAACCACATATTTACCACAAAAAATAATAACAAATATGTGAATATTAAATAACTTTTATGATGTTTGTCATTATTTTTATTAGTATGAGTAAAATGACAATTTTTACAATCTTTTGTGTTGGTAGCTCTACCGCTGCGCAGCAAAACTTAGAAATAGAAATATCTTGCATCAAAACGCACAGCGTGCAGAATTACGTGTAATTGGTTCCATATAAAACCATACATTCTAATTTATTTTTGCTGCGATGCATGCATAGTTCTGCACATGTATTTCAGGCATAAAGCTTTTTTATAAAGTAGCAAAAATGTTATATCGAAGTATATACCTAGTATGCAAGCGTAGCTTATCCTACAAAAATTTTTAAATGATGCAGAATTTATATTATAATTAAAGTTTTGACATTAAAAATCAATATAAAATTTTTTAAAATGACTGCCTTGTATATTAACCAGATTTGCTCACTTTTTTAATGACCACTAGAACAAAAATCAAATCCTTAAAGAATATCAAAGTATTGATAAAATTTTTATAAAATTCCTCATACTTGAACACACCAATATTTTTTAAATCTTCACCTTGTTTTTCAAATTTACATAGAATAGCCATTTTCATGCATTAGTCTACTAATCTTAGTTGTTGTTTTAATTCTATAAATCATAATTTTAAATTTTTATAAAAACAAAAGTGTGGTGAATAATTAAATAATAAAAAAAACCATTTAATATATTCACCACGATATTAATGTCAACATTTTATTATTAATAATCATATTTCAAATACATATTTGATACAATTTTTATTATAAGACTTATTATTTTTATTATTTATTCCCTTGCGTATTAAAATTGCTATTAAAATTAAGATTTAAAAAAAAAAAAATGTGTGTGTGTTTTTTTTTTATTTAAAATTAAAAAGCTGTGATTTTAAATGAAATAAAATAAAGTTGTCAATAAAAATTTAGAAAAAATTGTTTTTAATTTCAATATTGAAAAGACACAAAATGTGCACAAAATTTTTTATGATGATTCGGTACAATTATAATCCTGACTTATGTACATATTATATATATAGCATACATTGTGGAATGTAGATATGTATGTACATGTGTATATATATTTAAAATATTAAATTACAACTTTTTTATTACATTTTATGTTAATAATTTTTCTTTATTATTATGAATATTTGTAAAATATGTTAATATATACATATATTATGTAGATATGTGTGTAATATTGTAATCTTTAATGTTTTAAGATTATCGTAAAAATTTCCTCAATTAGAATAATAAAATCAATAAATCATTTAATTTTTTAGTTTATTAAAACTAATAGGCTTTTCTCACAAATTATTAAAAATTGTTCATATAAAAATCTCATGTTTTCTAATTTTAAAATATTTATGATCATGTATTATGGTTTTGTTATGTTTGGATTAGGGATGGGAATATGTAAGAAAAGTTTTAGGGAAATGAGAAAATGTAGTAAGATTTTGGTATAGTTATGGTTTATATATATACACTTATTATTGTCATTTACTGCTTTAGAACATTTGTTCTGAACACATGCGCGCACATATTTTTTATATGAAAATTTTAATTCTCTCAATTTTGAAAAATGTTTGGAACAATTTTCACTCTCCTGAACAAAAGTTGATTTAACTTTAAATTTTGTGTTCGGAACATTTTTTTTTGTTTTTGTCAATTTCACCTGTTTAATTTTTTTTTGTTCGGAACACAATATTCTGAAGCAATAAATTGCAATCGTAAGAATTCTCTTCTAATAAAACTGTTCGGATTGAAATGTTCTGAAGCATGGAATTAAGCATGATTAAGTACAAATCAATGGTACAATTTATAAATATAATAAACCAAAATAAGAAATTTCCCTACTTCAATTATTGTAAAAGATTAAATTGGCAAAAATCAATTTATTGAGCGTTAAACTAAATAAAAATACCATTGGGTATGTGGTAACAAACAAACCTAATACAAAAAGTGAAAGATGAGAACTAATCCGATTTATTATTATACAATTTATAATGAGCTTTCTTTTATGGTCCCACACTCAGATTTCATATCGTATAGAATCTGTTCCACCTAATCTGCTTAAAACTAAACCTCAACAATTACTATGAAAGTTTCGGCAAAAAGAAAATTAAATAAAGTGTAGAGTTTGAAATAAATGATTAGAGACAGAACTATGAAAATGTTGTGAAGATTGTCGATTGCGTAATTTCGAGCGGCAATCTGTCCCTTATATTACCACAACCGCAAATAAGCTCATTGTGATTATCCGCGTTTGTTAGTTCTAGTTAGTCCTCTGAGCTGTGAAGATATTCCGTGGATAAAAATTTAGTTTACTGAAAGACAAATTAAACCAATAAATTTTTTGAATTTTGAGAAGGTGCGATATATATAGGCTATATCATGGTTCTATTGTATTATTATGTCAATGAAGAAGAGGTAGGGCAATAAAATAGAATATCGCATTGATTACTTCTATCCTTGTCAATAACTGAATGTTAACTATCACATTATAAATATTTTAATATATATACTTCAATAATATTGTTATTGATTTTCTATGCTATGCTTACATGTTGGCATATTCTAATCTATTTTTAGTTGTATGAAACAAATATTTTTTTCCTCTTGCTCTCTGCTATTTGTTGCCATATTACACGTTTCGAAATCCAAATGATCAACTATCCATCGAACGTTTTAATAATCTGCATATTGAATTTTATAACTTCTGTCGCGTGCTATGTCTTAGCCAACAATTGAATATTTATTTGGGATGCATGATAGTTTTATCTTCTACCTCATCTACTCTATCATTTCTATTCCATCCTTTTCTTCTGTTTCTAATTCAGCTGATTACATCAAAAATTAAAGGAAAATTAGATTTAAAAACATTCTCAACAAAAGGACATTTTAACAACAAACGGAGGTGCAGAAACAGATATCAACAACAGACTTTGTAAGGCCAGATTTGTGTTTTTTGTGAATGAAGTCCAATATGGAGTTGAATGGCTAAGTTACTAGGAAAAGAAGGATTAAAATATTCAAAGCATGAGTAATGTCACATCAACACGCTGAGTGGTGCAGTAGGTAGAGCGCTTGCCTTTCAACCGAAAGGTTCCACGTTCAATTCCATTTTGGATGACGACAAATATCAGTCAAAAATTTAGTACAAGTGCCAAAGAAAAATATGCAAAATATTCTGGCCAAACATTAAAAGGTGAAGAATCTATAATGTATTAATTCAAGCGCATAGTAAATGGAGATGGATATGCAACACTCTAGAAAACAATCAAATAATATAACCAGAATGATCCTAGAATAAAACTCCCAAGGTAGCAGAAAGCGAAAGAGACCCAATAATACCTGTTGTGGAGCTACGATTTCTGAACTAACGAGATATGAATGTATTTGGAAGGAAATAAAGATCACTGCGTACAACAGAGAACAATGGAGGAAGCAAATTGATGCCCTATATGCTGCAACGAGGAATAACAGGAAACAAAAACACGTAAAATAATTGAAAAATTTTAAAATTGTTTCAAAAATAGAGAATTTGAGTTAATTTTCGTTGAATAAAATTGGAAGTGTTTTGTGGATGCTCAAAAATAAAAAAAAAATGTTGAACTTATGTTGCATTGTTTAGAACTCATTTTGATCTCGATTCTGTAATGTTTTTTAGCGTTATTTTCATTTTTTCGGGAATGAGTTTGGCTTGTCACCGATATAAGCTTTGGGGTCTGCTGCCATAACTGCACAAAGCCATTTTTTTCACGATCTCGATTATCTCGCATTATTTAGAACTCGAACTCGATCTCTGTGTATTCTGTAATGTTTGTTTTAGCGCTATTTTAATTTTTTCAGGAATAAATTTGGCTTGTCACTAATATCAGGTCTGGGGTTTGCTGTCATAACTGAACAAGTTCATCTTTTTTTCAAATATTTTAACATTAACTTGACACAACACTAGTCCGGCTCATTAATTTATTTTTGTTTATTGTTGTTTACTTCAAAGTTCAAAATATTGGAGTGCAAGAACTACACATGCATACTATATATGTTTAATCACTATATTTATACGCACATACAGTTAAACAAATTTAACAGAAATTGTTTTTTTTTTTTTTTCATTTTTTGTTATTTTTTTTAAATCTATTTAAATAGAATTTTCTTATTCTTTAAGCAATTTGTTTCTTAAATTGACCTGAACAATTTAATATTAAAGTGTAAATAAACACAAGCATTAAAGAAGAGTAATGGGATGAGAAAAGTAGAAAAAAAGCTCTCACAAATTATTATGAAAATTTTTCTGTTTTAAATCTTATTTAATGTGATTATATTCTTATATACATAATGTATATGTATATGTACATACATATATGTTTACATATTATGACTAAACTAGGGTACTCAATTCTACACAATTATTGTTATTTTTAAATAAATTGTGAAGTAAACAAATAGAAAATTTTTTCATTAAATTATGGGCTACTTTTTTTGTTTTAAAAATTGTTTGTTTCAATCATGATGCCAGTTGAAATTAATTTTTTTTTTTTTTTCTTTTTGTACTCAATAACATTTTAAACTATTAAAATTTACTCAGAGATTACCAAATAAAGTTAATTTACTATTTATCACCTTTTTTTTGTTATTATTATTTTTTTAATAAATTTTCACATTTTCATTTTAATAATAGAAATTTTTCATTTAAAATTTGTTTATTTTATTAAATAAGGTTTTTGTATTTTAAATAAATAAGTATAATTTTAAATATTTGTTTTTCGCGCCAATTTTTGTTATTTGTAGTAAATTATAAAACTATTCCTATATATAATATTTTCGCGCCATTAATTTCTATTATTTATACACTATATTATATTATTATGGACTGGTAAGTGGTAGAGTCTAATATAACGCATTTGAATGAATTTGCGTTTTTTTTTTTTAACAAGTGGATGCAGGTGAGATTTCAAAAGATCAAGATGACTTGATTTGGGTTATTGCATTACTATAAGTAGAAGAAATGAAAACAAACGCAGGTGAGTTTGTTTTTATTTTTTAAATGAGTAGGTTGAGTTTAAAATTAGTGAAATTACTTAGAAACAGAAAATTAATCATTAAAAACAATTTTTTAAGTATGTACATTTAAATATTTTAGAACCTGAAATGATGATTTTAGTAATAAGAAAATGTGTCAGTGATGCAAATTACATATTAGAGGATGAAGAAATTTTCAATGAGAAAATAATATATAGGTTGAATATCTAATCGATGTGAATTTAAAAGAAATTTAATTTTATATTAATTGTTATTCAAAGATAGTTGGACCAAGATAATGCAAATATTTTAATAATGATACTAAATATACTACTCTATTGCAAAAAAGTTGGCTTGTTTAATTTTAAAGCATAATGATTTTTCATTTTTATATTTGCCTTGATTAAGTTATTTCGCCGTTAATTAGTTTATATGTTTGCTTTTATTGTAACCGGCTGATGATTTTCAGAAGCTGATATTTTATTTTTATTTATTTTATTCCTTACGGAATTGGGTCTAATATGTCAGCCCCGACATGTAGGCTTATAATCCTTTATTCCCTTCCCCACTTAGTCGACTCTCTTTTGATAAAGGCCAGTACATTTGAGGGTTTTATCCTGCAGTTTATGTAGTACGTTTCCAATTGCAGCAATCTCAGCCTTGAAAGAGTTAGGCACTCTTCTATAACATCTGTGGAGGCTTTTTTCTCTTCCAGACAGTGTATACAGTTTGGATCGTCACTTAATGCTAGTGTACACATGTGCTTATTCATTTAGTTATGATCAATAAGTATACCCACCAACTTACTATACAGTCTGCTCCATTCGGAGTTAGCATGTAGTTAGTTATTTCGGTGTGTTGTTGCTTATATTTTGAAGACTCTGTGGCCTTCAATACGCTTCCAAAGAATGTTTGTTTCCCGCTTTAGGGTGCTTTCTTTGGATATTACCAATACAGATACCAAATGCCGGTTCCGATCCATAAATATTGTCCGCCGATGATCTGGCTAGATCGTCAACCTTCAAACCAACAGTCAAACCACTATGACCCAGATCAGTTGCACCTTATTTTGGAGCCCTATGGAGTTCAGGGCTTCTGAACATTCTCCCAATCTAGATTTTGATTTGCTGTTAGATCATTTTTCACGTTTTACGCTGATATTACTATTGTTTCAATGTTCTAATTTTCAGCCGACTTATATGCTTACTTTGAAATCGTAGCTGGATATAAAGTTTTCAAAAAAAAAATGATGAATTTGCAGAAAATTACAGAAAATTCAAGTTAGCCGAAATTTTACGAAGGCTAGACAATGTTTCATTTGGAACCAGTTCATGAGTTGAGATGCTAATGTCAAAATGAACAAAACATATATTTATTCAGTTATAATTAAGGCGCAGCAGAATGACCAGGTATGATTAAATTAATATAAAAAAATTAAAACAGAAATTCTTTCTTCGTACTGCCAAACTGAAAACACACAGAAACTTTCTGATAGTGTACCCGAGAGTGGTTTTTTAAAAAAATCTGATTATATAATTATTTATTTCTATATTAATTAATTGTTTATGTTTTTTGTTAATACAAAGAGCCAAGAATTTCCAGGTTCCATGCTGTATAGCGACGGTCCAAAAATATCTATTATGTAGTTGATTCGAATTTTAAAGCTATATCAATATTTTAATTTTGCATGATCTGACATAGGCAGTTTTACAGTTTCTAACAGTATTGTAAAGCAAATTTTCTATATTTGATTTACAGAATTTGCAGTATTCATGACTGATTTTTTCTAATTATTTTTCGTTAAAAATCTGTTATTGTTTTTAAATGTTGTTGTTGATATTTGAGGGGTGTGTAAAAGTCTAAATAAAAAATAAATAGACTTTCATAAAAAATATTTATACATCCTTTACTAGAAGCAGAAATTTTTTAATTTACTTGCACTTTTGTTCACTCAAATTTAATTTTATATCTTTGTAATGTTTTTATATATTGGTTGTTCTTGCATTGAAAACAGGTGTAAAAATGCACTGTTTTAGTTACTTAATTATTCAATTAACATATAAATTATAATTTTTATATAAAATATTTTAGATTAAAATCAATAAAATCATTAAATTGGCAAAATTCATTTTAATCTTACAAAACCATCCCTACTATATATTGATTATATTATTTTTATTGTGTATATATGAGAATTTTATATTATAACAATGACTTCAAAATCTCTTAAGCATATTAATTTAAATTAAACCTATATATACTACATATAATATTTATAATCAATCTTATTCCATCAGCGTAAATCTAAAGTCAAGTTATGCTATACATAAAACATTATGAAATTTGATTTAATAAAATTTTACTTGATCATCTCTTCTTTGGTATGTTTATGTATTGGGAGAGATCGGTACAAAATTTAGTATTACAAAAGACTGAATGTACAAAATATTGATTTATTTTTAATGCTGTAATAGGAAAAAGCCTGTATTATATAATAGTCTGTATATTTCAGTTCTGATTAGTTTTAATACGTAGAAAATAAATGAATTCTAAATCTAATCCAATCTAAGATATAATACTGTTTATACAAAAGACTATATCTTTCGAAAAGTCAATTTTAATGACTGTAAGTCCTGTAGATTTCAGTTTTGCAGTATTTACAAAATTGAATATTTTTCTTTCAGGGTTTAAATTTACACCGCAATCGCAAGCTATTTTGCAGAATTTATAAAAAATATTCACAATAGGCTTTTATGTTTTTATACTGAAGCAAAATATTAAAGGGACAACTGTAATGTCCATTTTGTTATGTAGAAAAACAAATGTCGCACTTTTTAGATTTAGATTTAGATTTTTAATTCATTTATTCATATTATAGTAAAATACAATACTTAAAAATATACATTTACTAAATAAAAATAATAAGAATAAATATAGGATCATTCGGATATTCATTAGAATATGTGATGAATGAAACTGCAAGCAAAAATACAAGCATTAAAAATATAAAATATTGTTGGGTACATACATAGTAAAGTAGAAAATTAAAGCTAAATATGAAAAAACTAAAATATCTTAAAATTAAAATTATATAATGAAAAAAATAAAATTTAAAATAAAATTTCATAAAATTTAAAGCAAAATTTAAATAATAAACGAGAGTAAGCAGAATTAAATACAAAATTATAACAAGAATAAAAAGTAAATTAATAACTAGAAGACTGAAAGAAAATTAAAAAAATTATAGTTAGAAAAAAAACTAAATTAAAGTTAAAACTAAATAGTATTAAAAACAGATTCAATTTGAAGGTGATCCAGTTCAAAAAGCCAAAATCGAAGATTTTTGCAAAATGAAACAGGTGATCTGTCCGATCTTAAAGAATAAGGTAACATATTAAAAAATTTTGGAGCTATATAATCATAAAAGTGGCAAAAATGAGAGGTACGGGCTCTTGGAACATTTACAAGGTATAAATTATTAATTCTAAGATGATATCTAGTAACAAATCGGTGAGCGAGATAGCCCGACCTATTGAAAAAAATTTTCAATGTTTTAAACAGATATAAATGTCTAAGTGGTAGAATATCCAACTTTTTAAATAAAGGAAAACTAGGCAATAGTCTATTTTTTTTAAAAATTATCCTTATACAGTGTTTTTGAGCGATGAGAAGAGGTTGAATTTTATTAAAATAAGAACCACCCCAGCAACTAATTCCATATTGCAGCTTAGAACTGAATAGAGCAAAATACACCATTAGCATAACTTTTAAAGAACAATACAGATTTAAGTGGTAAATGTTTCGCAAAACATTCTTAAAATAATTATTTAAATAGGAAGTATGTGCAGACCAATTCAGTTTATTATCAAGTAAAACACCCAAGTACCTAAACGTATCTACACTTTCAATGTTAAAACAAGAAATACTACAAGGCGAAGAGAAGACAAAAGAGTTTAGAGACTGTATAGGAAATAAAGGAAATTTAGGACAATCAGGAGAATGATACCAAATACTAAGATTCTCGAGGAGACAATTATTAAGCCTAAATTGCATAATTTTAGTTTTATTACTTATAACTAATTTATGAACATAAAACCATTTTCGAATTAGGTCCAAGTCAAAATTTAAATAGCAAAATAAGTCAAGTAGATTATTATTGTTGTATGAAAAAGCAGTGTCATCCGCAAAAGCTGTAGGTATACCCATGAACTGCTGTTGCAATAATGAATTAATAAAAATAAGAAACAGAACAGGACCTAATACTGAACCTTGGGGTACACCAACCTTGATACTAAGAAGGTCACTGAACTTTCCATTCAATTTGACTCGTTGCTTCCTATTATTAAGATATGACTCGAACCAATTAAAAATAAAACCTCTAAACCCCGCATTATAAATTTTAGTTAATAGTAAATCATGACTTACTGTATCAAACGCTTTAGTGATATCTATAAATAAACCACTACAGAAATTACCATTGTTAATACCACCATAAATTTCACTGCAGAACTTTATAAGTGCATCCTCGGTACTTCGTTTTTTCCTAAAACCAAATTGTGCGTCACTAAAAAATTTACTTTTATCCTAAAACTGTAATATTCTGGACTTAATAGCTTTCTCAAAAATTTTTGAAATAGCAGGCAGTATAGAAATAGGTCTGTAGTTATTAGATTCCAATACATTTCCTTTTTTAAAAAGGGGAATTACTTCAGCTACTTTTAACTCATCAGGAAAGATTCCTTGATAAACGCTGAGATTAAAAACATAACTTAAAACATCAACAATAAGTAGCGAAATCTTCTTCAAAAAATTATTGGAAAAAGAATCGTTAGGTGCAGAATTAGATATTTTAGTTGGAATTCACATCATTATACATGAGGCAGTAATTCGGTCTCGATAGAAATTTTGAGTTTAATTTTGTTGCTTGAATTAAAATTTTGTTGATTCCAAGATTATTTTCGAACTAAATACAAATGAGTTATTTTCTGCCAAATACATCAAACTTTTCTAATACATTGATTACTTTATACGATTGAAACGAGCTCGTCTGATTTTTGATTTTGGATAATTTATGTGAATTTTATTTTATTGTGTAAACATGTCATATTTATTTTTTTTAAAAATACTGATGGGTTGATGATACAAAATCGCGGGATTATGGAGCATCTCATATACACTATTTGGTAATACAATCTTTTGTATTGCAGTATTATTTTTCTACAGTATTCGAATGTACAGTCTTGTTATACAATTTATGAAAATAAAAATAAATTATAAAAATTGTAAAATAGTATTTTAAGTGCAAGATTTTGTGTTACAGTATTTCGTACCCAACTACCGATGTATTATTGTATTTTGTATGTATGTTAACAAAGTAGAATTCTTTATTTTAGTCTTAGCAAATCATAACCATGTCATTTTTATTATTATAAGATCATATTTAAGACACAACAACAATAATAATAATAATAGCATTTTGGAATTTTATAAATTTTAAAATAATTGTAAATAAAAAAATTTGATCAATTTTGAATTGTTTTAAAAAATTATTTTCAATTTATTAATATTATTATTATTATTATTATTTGTACCATAGCATAAAGAGAGCTGATAGCTATATGATGGTAATGTTGGTTTGTAATAAATAAACTCCATTAAATAATTTCCATAATAATAATAATAATAATGTATTTATGTAATATTAAAGTTGTGATCAAGTTTTTATTTAAGGCAAACAATTACCGAGCTACCTCTCAATCCACCTCCACCCGCCCTCTTCATTTAATAATATACAATACATTTATTTTGTTTTTATTTTGTTCTAATCAAATATAAAGATACACTCTATTAAATGCTCTTAAGAAGATCTGTTGATCTGAGCGCATCAAAGATCATTATAAGAGCAGCATATAAAAAAAAAAATAAAAAAAATGATAAAAAAAAAAACAAAAACAAAAAGAATTTATTGACCAAATTCCATTTTCATTCTATATTATAATTCTTGATTCTTTCAATGTTTTTCGTACTTAATAGAATAATTGGATGTAAGTGAGTTTTACTTAAATGGAATCTCGAGATTTATTGAGATTTTGTTATTGTTTTTATTTTTGTTGTTGTTGTTAATCTTTTAAAGCAGAACAAATTTTCAGTTCACTTTTTTTGTTTGTTTGTAGATTCTGTGGAATATATGAAAATGTAACTAAAAAAAAAAATTTAAATCGTGTTGTATATTTTTATAAACAAACGACTCATAAATTTACAATTTTACTTTTTTTCAGTTTTTATTTTGTTTTTTTTGTTTATTATTTGTGCTTACTTCTTCCACCCAAGGGCTCTCTGTAATAATATGTGATTTTGATGAAGTCTATATAGCCCTTATTTTTGCCAGATTTTCAGTTGATTTATGTGTATTGTGCGTTTCAGTTTTTTTTTTCAGATTTACATTGCTTAGCACGCATTCAGATCAAAAATAGTACACAATACCGTATATAAAAAAAAAACAGTGTTTCCAAACATTTTTTAGGTTACATAATATTGGTATAAGTACTTTTCTTTAATAACACTGACATTAAATTGCATAAAGAGAGTCATGATTAAAAATATTTTCACAATTGATCTAAATTTTGGCACGAAAGTTCTACATAATCTATTCACAATATTCCATTCACAATAGTATTGCAAAATATATTTTTTGGATATGGAATTTTGGTAGGAAAAATTCTTTAAAAAAATTTATTTACTGAGTTTTGAATGGTTATAAATTTAAATTAACAAATACGATATTAAAGTTGCCATTAAAAGAGTCCTGAAAAATGAGTAATTTTTTTTTTTAAATGAGTGCAACAAATTTGACAATTTTTTTTTTGTTAGCAATAATAATTTGTACTTCTACTTCTGGTTCAATGTTGATAAATGTAATCTTTCTAACAATTTCTGATGGAAAATGAAGATCAATTATTATTTAATGGATATTCATCTGGAATCTATCCCATGTTTGTGAACCTTCACCGCAAGAAGTGGACATATAATGGACATTTGACACGTAATTTTTGATTTTTTGCTGAATTAAGTCCCAACCAATTTTCCAAGGAACGAACTTTTCTGGATGTTAATGTAATTCCAATTCTATGTTACCATTAGCAGCCATCATATTTTAAATTTGAATTAAAATATGAATTAAAATATTTCAAATTGGTTAGCGTTGAACCTAGTTTTTTTTTGTCAAATAAGAAAGCTCTCAAATATTCGTAGACAAGAAACAACTGTAATAATGACTGAAATTAGATATTAGAAAACTCATTAAATTTTTTTTTAGGTTGAAGTAAATTATTGGATGCATTGTTTTTAGACGGGGGTGGCAACAAAAAATATTATGGAACTCTAACCTACTCACAAAAAATTCGTCTACCTCCATATATTTAATTCACAATTAACTAGGCTATAAAAAGCGATGATGATTTAAAATGTTTAAGAAACCCCATCAAATATAACGTTTTTCCATTGCTAGAAAGCTTCTGCTTTGGTTTACCTAAATAATAAAAGTTATGGGAAATTATTTTTTCGCCTTGCTTTAAATAACGGAAACCATGGGAAATTTGTTTATTTATTTTTAATAGTGGATTCTACAGTTAATTTGCAGATCAACTTTATAGGTCCTATTCCGTTTCGAAATGTGGGCCTTTCTATGGAAAATTATTTTCACTTGTTTTTTTCTGATGTGTTATGCTGAATGTAGGGCATTTTAAAATATACTTCTAAAGTTATACTGTTGGCTTGCTTACTAAGTTTTCGGTAATTTCAATTACCTCTCTTACTCTCTCTATCTATCTCTTTCTATTTTTAACTAAGATTAATTTACATTAGTTAATTTTTTTTTGTTATTACCGTATTCTATTTGTATTAATTTTTATTTTTGATTTAAATGTTTTCAGTTTTTTGTATCCCACCTATTGTTGACCACTGTTCCAAAGTATGCTAATATTTTTACCATACAACAAAAATCTCCCTATCTCTTACCTTCTCTTTCAATTTGTATTATGCTGTATTTATTTATTAGTTGTTGAGATTTCATGTTCTAATTTTAGGATAACGCAAATGTTTGTGTCACACCTGTTGTGAACTACTGGTCACAAGTATAACAAACATCTCCCTATCTCTCATTTCTATTTCAATTTGTATTATGCTATGTTTATTTGTCAATTATTGTTAAATTTTAATGTTCATATTTTAATATAATAGAAATTTCTGTGTCACACCTGTTTTGGATCATTGTTCTAAAATATTTTAAATAGAATACAGAGTTGTATTAGAAAAAAAAAATTTAGTGCCATTTCAAAACGATTTAAATTCATCCCTATTCTCCCCAAAGGCTAGTTGTTATTATTTGAGCTCATATTGTTTCGTATTAATTTATTTTTTAGTTTACTGATCTTACTTAGCCTATCCTTCTAACACCTCTTTCATCCCGTATTCTAATTTATGGCTTATCGGATGAATCACAAACAGTTGAACATATTCATTCAAATTTTGTAATTAAAAATTATCTGTAAAAAAATTAGATAACAACTAATTTAAGATTTTAAAAAATGAATCACTCTGTACGGCAAATGTGGTTTGGAATTTTACATGCATTCAATATAATCGGAATGATAATTTTTTTTTTATATTTTTGAATTTATTTATTTATTTTTTTTTCTCTTTTTTATTATTATATACCAACTGACCACAATCTATCCTTAGTAATCAGCTTTTTAATATTTATGTACATAGATATTATATTTACATTATATATGTATATATTATATGTTCAAAAACATCCAAATCCAAAAAAACATAATACATACATATATAATTATAACTAAATAGTACATTTGTCAAAATATTAACAATAAAAACAATTGTTATTCTCATGCTCTCTGTCTTCGTTGTAAAAAAAAAAAAAAAAAAAAAAAAAAAAAATTAAAAAATAATAAAATAATATAAATCGTATCAGAGGGCCATTTCTTGATTGTTTCTTTTAATATACAATACAAGATGTAAAATTAACTACAATGCGCTTATGATGGCAGGGAGGTGAAACATATAAATAAAAAAAAAAAAATAAATGAAAAAACAAAAAAAAAAAAATAATATTTTGATTTTCTTTAAGACTTATGCGCTTTCATATATTCTCCTCTAAATTTATGTTATCGTTTTATATATATATGTATATATACTTGCATATAGGTATATATAAACGTATTTTATTTTTAGGACGATTTTTATAAACTCCGACATTTTATATACCAACGATGAACAACACATTATAAATTTTTTTTTTTGTTTTGATGCAAGTTTAAAAAAAATGTGTTTTTTTTTTTTTTTTTTTTTTTTTTAGTTTTATAGTTTAACATTATATTGTGTATACAAAATTGTTTATTGGGTTATTAAAACACAACACAAAATAACAAAAAAAAAAAATTAAATTATTGTTTTTAATGTTCAATGAATATTGTGACAGTTTTTCGAATGATCTTTGCATTTGGAAGTTTTTTTCCGATTAAAATATATTTGAATATAACAGAATTTTATTTGAAGTTTTAATGGCAACTGCAAATCTATGGGTATTATAGCTATAAGAAATCAAACTCTAGTTTATTGGCCAAAGAACTGAAATTACTGACATAGTTCTTGTTGGTCAAAATGTTATAGGTATAGGTATACCTTAACTTTATTTGCAAACAAAATTAATAAATTAAACTAGTGTTCGCCCCGCTCCATATTTCATTTCATTATGAATTCTTTTAGGTGGATAGATAGGTAGTAGTGGCTGGCGACAGTACGCTGACACATTTAGACCAGAAAGGTTCATTGTGATACCACGAAAACTTTTCTCGCATAAGACTCTAGTCATTGAACCAATTCGAGATTTTTACAATATGGTGGAGGTCATTGATTTTAGTGTTTCAAGGTCACCCAGTGAGTTCAGAAAGAAGGTTCCTAAATTGGTTTTCTTTTTATGATAAAAAGTTGGACAGAATTATTTTACATAATTTCAATTTATACTTAGTACTGTGTTTTAATAATTTATCTTAGACAACAACCGCATATACGTAATCATTTATTTAAAAAAAAAAATTAATTTTAAATTTAATTCTAACGAGGAAAAGTAGAAACTCTGTACTTTGATGAATTCAGATAATTTGATAAATTAAAATAATTATTCTATGTTAAAATGTATGCGTTGTGTATATATATATATATATGGGGTGAAATTTTAAACTGAAATTTCTAATTGAAAAATATTTAGTTTCGCTATGTCTCTCTTTTTAAATAACTATTATTAAATATCTATTATTATTTAAAAGGATAAAAAAATTGGTTGTGAAATGGTTCATGTGTACCTACTGTACTTTTTTCAATTTACAGACTAAATAGAATGATTATTTTCGATTTCGACCCGTTAATCTATTCATATTTTGGTTCGCAATATAACTATACCGATTTTAGGTCTGAACCTAATAATAGAATATTATTACTTTTTTATAATAGAATTTAAATATTCATAATCAATAATTTGAAAAATTGTCTGAGTAATTATTTTTGTTTTCGTATATAGTCTGTATTTAAGGTCATTTTAGCTGCATTAAGCTTGTAAATAAATAAAATCATAAAGAATGCAAAATTTTATATACATATCGATGGTCCCAAGCAAAACTATGCTAACTCGACATTTTGCAAATACAATTGTTCTAAAGCTTGTTATTAAATCTACCATTTGCTAAATTTTCAAAACAATCCGTTAAAAATTGCGGATTTTATCATGATTTTTGTACTTTGAATATTTAAGTGAAATCAAAAACATTCCGTGCAAAAATGCGCTAACTCTTTTTATCCGTTTAATAAAAGAAATTAATATACCAAAACATAAGACAACTCAAATGAGCACATTTTCGGCGTAAAAAAATTCAATACTTATGAATTTTATAGTGGAAAAATTAATAATATACCTACCTACCAAATTGAGTTAGCCGACTTCTGCTCCATACACAAAAAGTCTAAGTAGTGTTAGCATAGCAAATTTATAATTATTTCCGAAAATTTATGGTCTAAATCGATTTCGTTTGAAATATTTTTTTAAATATTTTCCGTAAAAAAAAGCTAAGTTGATTTAGGATACTATAATGTGAAGTCAAAAATATCCTAACTAGGCTTTACATTCTGAAAATGTTAAAATTATAAACAAAACATTTTTTGAATTTAAACCTTTAATAATAATATTCTACTATCCAAAAAATCAAGTGATAATCTCTTATATTTTAGAAAATATAAACGTTTGAAAATAGGGAAAAACTTTAAATTGATTTTCTGCAAAATTTACTTTTTAGAGTTAGCATAGTTTTGCTTGGGACCATTCATATGAGTAAAGGAGATGGTACGATAATATTAAGTTATAGAATTATTGCGGTTTCATCGATGTTATTTTGAAGTCATACATGAGTGGGTTAATTATATTGACATACTGCTTATTAAGTAGATTTAGCCATATTATGTTCCTTGGAAGATCAAATATCATTATTAGGTCTTGTCATTACGAACGTCAAACATAGATAATCAATTATGAATCCCCAATATGTGTAGACATTTTTTTTTACTTTACTTTAAGAGTTTTTAAAGTAAAGTAACCTCTTTTCAAATGTTGGGTTGTTGGCTTTTACTTCTAAAATTTACTACATTGTATATGTCCCAATTAATAGTATTCATAGGCATTAGTATTTATAGATTTGTCAAAGGCATTTGATACTGTGTGTGATCACAATATACTGTTTCAAAAATTGCATGGATTTGGAGTAAGAAGAACGGAATATAAATGGTTTCAAGCATATTTGAAAGATCGTTCACAATTTATTAAAATTGATGATTTGAAAAGTAGAAATGAAAATGTGAACTTTGGTGTGCCACAAAGGAGCATTTTAGGACCTTTACTCTTCACTTTATACATTGATAGTATACAGCGAATAAGTAATAATGTCGACACATTTTTATTTGCTGATGATATTTGCATAGTAGTTAGAGCAGGAAACTATAAACAATTGCAGTGTAAAATGACTGAATTACAAAAAATATATAAATGGATGTCCACACAAAAACTGACTATAAATATAAAGAAAACTAAATATATGATTATTGCATCATCATTGTCCAAAGTTGAATATTGAGTTAAATAATCAAATCTTAGAAATGGTTTCAGATAAAATGGAGTGTTCATACATCTAAACTATGCAACAAGTTGTATTCGGTAGCAGGTGTATTCAAGCGAATATCATCGTTAATTCCTCATGCTATGAAAAAATCTGTTTTCTATGCTCTATTTCATAATCATATTAGTTATGAAATTAAATTATGGGGAACCACAACGAAGCAAATTATATATGAAATACAAAGTAGGGCACTAAAAACTTATTCAATTATAATTGGCGTGAAAAAACAGAGTTTATTCATTGGACAAACAACATACTACTGGTAAGCGATTTAGTTTACCTTAAAGTTATACTTCATATCCATGATGTCCAGAATTTTAATGTACACACAACAACCGAAAAGAAATGAAATCCATCAAATGAATACTAGAAGCAAAAATTTAATACATATATCCCGAAAAAATACATCACATTTTGGAACATCAACAACAATACACCTGGGCATAATATGGTACAACCGTATAGAAATTGAATTAAAATTACTAGATAAACTTCACCTATAAAGAATGAATTAATTAATAAAATATTCAAAAATTATGACACAAAATCGTATCAAGTTTCAAATTAAAAATAGTATTATCAATTGTCTATTTTGTTTTTATATATTTCTAGCAAAGTTACCCGACGTTGTCCGGGTCGACAACAAAATGAATCGAATTTATTTCAATGAAGTTTGATTTATGAATCGAATTGAAAAAAATTGATTTATCAAAAATATTCTAATATTTTTTTTCACTACGATAAAAAAATATCAACAATACTCCAACTTAAGCTATACTTATATTAAAATTATTTCTTTGTAAACAATATTTTAGTGATCTTTTCTGATGAAGTATAAGCAAATACGCTCCTTGCTGTTGAGGTATTCTTAAAATAAAGACATGTTCGTTTTTTCCACAATCAATTGGAATTTGTACTTAAATGAAATGAGGATGCCAAGTTCTTATTCTTAATCTAGTACCATAATTTTGGCTTCTTCAAGTTTCGTAGAAGCAATATTGAAGCTACTACTTTTAATTACAATTGATGAGGAACAACAACTTCATTTTCATCGATAACTGTATCTATCGATTTGTACACATGGACCCCCTGGAACACTCTGCAGTATTTTCTGATTAATAAAACGAATCGTCACATTTTTGTGGCTAATTTACCACTTCACATAGTCATGTAAAAATTTTATACTGATTCCTAAATTCGAAAATACATTTTCAGGAAAATACATGTTTTTTCATTTTTCATAGAATACCTATGAATAACTTTTCAAGTCTGTAACACAACTTTTTTTTTGAAACATTTCTGAAAGAGTATCTAAGTGTAAGTTTTTATGCCTGTAACACAATTGGTTTTTGAAATATTCCTGAAACGTACGTGCTAGGAGTTGTACGACAGCAACCCGAACCAGTCCAAATTTTTGAAATCGGTAACAGTCGAATTTCTTCATTTGTGAAAGAGTATCTAAGTGTAAGTTTTGATACCTGTAACACAATTGGTTTTTGAAATATTCCTGAAACGTACGTGCTAGGAGTTGTACGGCAGCAACCCGAACCAGTCCAAATTTTTGAAATCGGTAACAATCGAATTTCTTTATTTGTGAAAGAGTATCTAAGTGTAAGTTTTGATACCTGTAACACAATTGGTTTTTGAAATAGTCCCGGGACATACGTGCTGGGAGTTGTACGGCAGCAACCCGAACCAGTTCAAATTTTCGAAATCGGTAACAGTCGAATTTCTTTATTTGTGAAAGAGTATCTAAGTGTAAGTTTTTATGCCTGTAACACAATTGGTTTTTAAAATATTCTTGAGTCTTGGTAAAAGTTGTACGGCAGCAACCCGAACCTGTCATCTGATGGCTTTGTAAAGTACCGCGTTATTTGCATACCGGTACCATGAATAACTGTGCAAAATTTCAGAACTCTATCTTTAAAACTGTGGGCGTGTATAGCGAACAAACAAACAAACAAATAAACAAACAAACAAACAAACAAGCAAACTTTCCCTTTTATAAGTATAGATGTTTTATTAGTGTGCTTTTGAAAATTGAAATTCATTGAATAAAATTTTATTTATTATTAATATTAAAAACGGATACGTAAATTCAAACCTTTACTACTTTACTATCGAATGTTTCATAAAAAAAAAAAATATTTTTTTTTTTCTAAATTTTTACAATTCGAATAATTGTGTTGATACCATAATTTTCCTTAATTTTTCCTATCAAAATTAAATTCTTGTAATTTCATTTTCTGATGTATTCAAACTCAAAATGGTCAATAGAATATGTTTACAGTTTCAATTTTATGAAATTTATTCAACACAAGAAGTTTAAAAGTTTTGTTTTTAGGCTCTTTTGATGGTACATCGATTTGATAAAAAAAAGGACCATGAAATTTATTCTTGAACCGTATAAATTTCAGTTTAAAGTCTGGCCTAATTTTAAATCACATTTTCAAATTATGGGTTTTATATATATATATATATACATTTTTTTTATTTTTTTCAATATTGTTTATAAACAATAAGCAACATGTTCTTTGTGCAGCGTCGCGCATTGCATTACAAAAGAAATTTTAAACAAAGTTTCCGTTTTTTTTTTGTTTTTGGTATATTTTTTGTTTTTAATGTTTAAAGGCGGGCGCATTTAAACACGACTTTAGACTACCATCAAATTAAAAGTACTAAATTGAGATGAATGATAAATGACCTTTTCTTTATTTTATAGGGATTTTTAAAATGTTCAAATTGAATAAAAATGACCTTTAATTTTAATGATCCGAAGAAAGTAGGGAACAGTATTTTTTTTTGTTTTTTTTTTTTTTTTTTTTTTTGATAAAAAAAGGCTGCTTGGCTTTAACTTTTTTTTTCTTCTTACATTATTTTTGTTGTTTTTTTTTGTGGGCGAAATTAAGTGGTCAAAATCTTTAGATTAAATATCATTTCATTTTAAATTTGTATTTAGTGGTTAAGATTGGTGTTTTGATTTAATAAATGATGTGTTCGAGCTACTTATAGGGGTTCTAATTTCCAACTTTTTGTGATATTGAAGTGTGATAAATAGGAAATCTAATCAGACATTGGTTTTGTTTGGTAAAGGAAAAGGAGAGATTTGAAGTGATAGAATGTTTTTTTTCAAATTAATCTTAAGATTAAATACCTTTAATATTCTATTTATAGATAGTATTTGAAGTCAAATGAATTAAATTATTTATTATGTTCAGTATAAGAAAAATTAACTTAATTGTGAGAATCAATCTAAGAATTTTTAAGTTTTAAGTTGATTAATGGGGTATCGGTATAGTGTAGATATAATGGCTACGTAACTTAAAAAGTGAATCGAAATAAGACAGATATGATGGGTGAATTGATTTATATATCCAGAAGCCAATATGGATTAGTGAAAATCATTTAAAATGTGTAATAATGTGGTCAGTAATGAAAGAAGTAGAAATGATTTTAAAAAATTTATTATTGTAATTACAGTTGGTATTGCTGTACGTTCTGGTTCTTACTTTAAGTGCAGATATTAGAAACTGAGTAATAAATCTTGACAATGTGGATCAGTGTCAATTGTTTGACAGTCTAGAACGAAGGTAGGATTTCATGTGCAAATTCAAAGATGAAACAGAAAATTGAATTTTCGTTTTGAGCTGATCTCGCAATTCGATTTGATTTGTAGCACAAACTGCAGCCAAAAAAAATGCTGTATTCACAAAATTGATACTTCAAATTTATTGCATAACTTGGAATGGGTAATTTTATCAATTTTTAATCATTTTGGAACGGGTATTAATTTATTTGTCAATTTTCTGACATATCAAATTATTAAATGTGGAATATTATTAGGAACTAGGTGCATTTTTAAATATCGTGGTTCCATTTTATTTTAGTTAATATCAAATTAAACTATAAATATTCATCAATTTTGAAAATTTTAATTGTTTTAAGAATAATAAAAGAAAGAAAAAATAATAATTAAACATTACTAATATACATCCGCTAATATAATTGCAGGACACCTTCTTAGCTACAGTACTAATTTTTATACAAATTGCCCTACTTGCACTAGAAAAACTGTAGCTATCATTCAATCCTATGTATTTGCAGTTCTAAGAATACTTTACTATAGAGTATAGTTAATTAATTTATAAAATCACACTCTAATCAACCCTATCATTTAGTTGACTATAGACTATGACCTGTTACGGAGCAATTGATGCTATAACAATAGTAACAGACCTATATTCAAATGATTCGATTATTTTTCATTATAGCTATCTATATATTAATTTCATCAATATATCAATAATGGCGAGATATCTCCCTAGAAGGTGCCATTTAAAGGGCTACAATCTCACCCAGTAACTATTGGGCTACGATGAGAAATCATCCTTTTTTGTATTGTGTTAAAAGTATTCTTTTTTATCTAATTTTCTGATCTTTCTTTCATGAAGCCTATCCCGTGCTATTGTGCTAGGAGCTATATATGATCTCCAATATGATATATGATAAATACAACTATTTTACTAGCATCAGAAGTAACAGTTGAACATGAGTTCATCATAGTTTAATGGAAAAAATGATCATACCCAAGTAAACTAAGGCTTATTTTTCACAATCGTCTTAGGTATATTTATTTTTCTATAATTCAGACGAATATAATGAAGCGCCATTTACAATTATTGCGGACTCAGTTTATAATTTTTCATAGCTACAGAGGATTTCATGGACTCTATGTTCTTATTGGAACAAATTTTTGAATTATTTAAAATAATCATTTTTCGAGCACTCATCATTTTAGATTTGAAGCAGCAGCTTGCGATACTGACTTTTTGTTGATACTGTTTGAATATTCCTCTATATATTTCCATCGACTGATGAGGTAGATAAATTATTTGTATAGTAAAAATTATATTTGAATTCGAATCATAAGGTCTATTTATAAAATACTATAGATAAAATACTACTAATTTCTATAATATGACTTTTAGTTATTATTTCTGCAGTTGTTATAACTCTTGCCTCAATTATTTAAAAAAAAAAAAAAAATGTTACTAATAAAGAAAAAAGGTTCTCCCTTTGAATGTTGATTTGACCCAAAGCCTTCTGCTCGACTATCATTTTCTTTATAATTCTTTTTAATTGCTATCATCTTTTTAATTTTTGATATTATAGAAATTGACCTTATTATAAATTGCCCTTAGACATAACTAACTCAATACCGTATGGTTCTGCCATACCATAATAGGTTTGTAATGGTATATTTTATTGTAGCTAGTTAATGTTAACGTTCCGGATCTTGTACTTAATATAAATGTGGATTGTATCTTTTTTTATACTTTCTTCTTTTATTTTAATAAAATTTTTGTAACTCTTCAGTATGTTTTGAGACTATACTCTTACATCTTGTAATTGCAAATATGCAATTTTTCTTATTTTCTTCTCGTAGTTTAGAACATTTTTTTTGGGATTCCCCCTAACTCGTTTCAAAAATATAATCTTATATAGTTGCCACAGTACATTTTCCACATATCTTTAGATCTAATATCTGCTAACAGTAGTATTCAAAATATATGTCCCACATACCCCTTACTCACATATATGTCCCACATACCCAAAACCCCTTTTGGCATTCTGTCATAGTAGACCATCAATTTAGCCACTGATAAAGTTCTATGATCGATGCACTTCCATCACCATAGTAACAAGCTGCCTGACACAACTTTGCAGCGATTGTAGTGACAGCTTATTATCATTTTAGTGTCAGATTTAATTTGAAATTTTAATGTCAGATTTTCAGCAGAAGTGACGTTACTTGTTTTCGACGGCTCGTTGTTGATATCAATGATTATGAGTTTCATAAGAGAATGAAGTGGAGTATAGAATATATTCGATGATAGATGCTTTTATATGAATTTGATATGGTCTGGAATATGAGATTTCTTTAAACATTTTTATTTACAGATTTCTTCAATTTTAACTTATATTTATTTGAGCTAAATTGTTCTATATTAAGCGGCATTTTTCTCTTTAAGCATAATTCTTTTCTAATGATATTCTTCTCTTCCGAAATAAATCTAAAATCTTCGCACTAAGCTATACTGAAGAGTTATTATAATTGGACAGAATAAGAGGAAAACTAAAATATTTATGTTAGAATTTGTCCAAGAATCTGCAAATATTCTTACAGAAACATATTTTTTCATAATCGACTAATGAAATATTTTTATTTCGAAAAAACAAAAACAAAAACAAACTAAAACAAATTCAATGGCATACAATTTATCAATCACCTTAACGATTTTGCTATTATTTTTAAAATTATTATGGTAGACACAATAATCATTTAAAATAAACTTTATTGAAAATAATTTTTTTTGTTTTGTTTTTAGTTTATATTAATTTTGTTAATAATAAAAATTTGTTTTGCATATCAGTGTGGAAAATTATTATTATTGCTACCACATAAATTTATGTTGAAATATTTTCTATAATATGTATGGGTAGCTACAGCTACTACAGCTACTATACAGCTAAGAATTTGAATAATGAACGATGAAAATAAACAAATAATGATGAACGAAACACCTTTGGATGATGAACGAAACACAGATTGGATGATTTAAAATAAAATATTTCCGCGTTTATTATTTTTCTTCTTTTATTATTTTCATTATCGTATCTATATCTTTTTTTATATTATACTATATTTTTTGTGATTATTTCGAAATCTGTTTGTTGTGTTTGTTTCTTTTAGTAAAAGAAAAAGAAAAAGATAATATATGTAGTTGAATCTATAATTTCATTAATATATGGACGAAAACTGTTTTGTTGTTTTAAAATTGTAAATTTTCATATTTTTGTTTTAAATAGTTAATAATTTTCCAAAAATTTATTCAAATAAATTTGTTTTTTTTTTGTTGGGTATTAAAAAATTATGTTAAAATAATTTCAAAAATAGAGAAAAAAATATACACACTTTATTAAAAATTTACATAAAATTTTTGATTTTAAAATTTGAATATCAAATAATTTACAATTAACAAATTTTTAAAAGTAGAATAATACATATTAATTCCAGAAATTAATTCAGATTGGACAATCAATGGCTTATGGAAGTGACATTTTTTTCAGTTTATATTTTATTAAGGCGTAGTTTAACTGATATTGTTACAGTCTAAGTCAAATAATAATGTTCTAGGTCTTTTCTGTACATTTTGATTTTTTGTTTTTGGAAAAATTGAATTACAAATCAAACGAAGTGTCAAATTCATCATCAATGTTCTGTAACTCCATCCATGGGGCAAGGGCGGAGTTCTAATGGGGTGGGGATGCGTTTTATGGTTGTTGTATCCAGCTTACCTTCACGTGGTGACCCCTGTTAACCCGAGCAACCTATACGAACGATCAGGTTCTAACTCCGGTATAGTAGGATGGATAGGGGACAGAAAAGAGGAAAAACATGGCGTGTATCGGACAACAGTGGAAGCAGCAACCAAAGGCGGAAGATCCATGCTCGGAATTGAGCCACTTTCACATTTTGAATTTAAATGTCTTTTCCGCAACCATGTATGCAGCGTGTGCATCTCCTCGTTGGAGCGGCTGAAAAGACGTCCGTACTTACAATAAGTGGCCTAAGAGGATGTATCTGACCATCCAACGGACGGGCGTGCTTGTCAAGTTTGAGCTTATGGTTTTATGACATGGGTGTCTCAGAAAATGCCAAAGAATCAACCAAGATAACATTTCAAGAAACATGACAACAAACGGCAGGTCCCCAAGAGGTAATTGCGATCAAATCGCGGTGAATCTTCCTACAGTCTCGGTTGTAGTAAACCGCTTATAGGATTTTAGGGGTGCGGCATATTTCATGTGGTGGTGTCGAGCGGAACACCGAGATAACAGAATCGGAAGTGTCAAATTTCGGATAAAAATTAGTAATATTTGTCAATAGGATATTTCAAAATACTGCTAACAAAGTATGAAATGACAAAAGTGTAGCGCATGAATTTTATCCATACAAATCAATTTTACAAATAAAAATGTCGTTATTAGGTCATTTAAATAGTCAAGTCTATTAAATATGGTTTAAGTCCGGTTACGGAAATTCCCTTATAGTAAGAACATTTTGATTATGGAATCGCGTCCCAATCGAAGCATTCCCAATGAGAGAAGAACTTTTTATTTATGATTTACAGAGATTTAAGACGAATGTTAACACCATTGTTCGCTCTTTCCCACAAAATTTTTCTTCTTCCTTTTTCTTTCCTTTCCTTTAACTACCCTTGCCTTTTTCAAATGTTCAACGAGACGCAAGTACTCAAAGGTTCATAGCCTAAAATTTGGCTATAATATAAAAAAAAAATATATAAATTAAAAGATATTAAAAAATCGTTCCATAATAGTTATACATAGCCAAATTGTTTTAAACCAAACCGATTAGTACGTTGGCTGCTGAGGGAAAGAAAATAGCGAAATTCTCAAATGACGCCAATTACGAACTAGATCCGTAGTTTTTGTTTTGAATTTATGAATGTGATTTATGAATCACGTTTAGCTGACAATCAAAACTTTATTAAACGACTTAAATGAACGAAATCGATCAAACTTTGTTAGGTTAAAATCTTTAAATCCTTAAACCTTAAATCTATAAAACTTTAAAAGCTTCTAATGAGATTTTGTTTGATCAAAGCTATCTGGCGAAAAGAGGCCAAAATTGTATTAATGGTTAGTATTAAAGACTAATTTTAATTTTAGCAAAACAATGTGTGTTTTTAGTATGTTAAAGTCGACACAGTCCTTCACTTTCTTCTTCACCCGGAGAACAGAAGATGAAGTTTCTTTTGAAGATTTTTTTCTATTTGAAAATGAATGTGAAAATCAGTGAATGGTTCATGATTGGGGGACATATAGAATGAAATTATAGTATTAGAGGTGCAAGTCTAGTATTAGAGGTGCAATGGTAATAGTCAAAAAATCATTTACTTTGAGAGGTACGAAAACAATACTGTACTATTTAAGTAAAGTTATTATGCACAAAATAATCTCCCATTTGATATGCAGCCCTCTTGAAGTTGTCACAAACAAAGTTGAGTACAGAAACGAAAAAACCTTATTTCAGGAAAGATGCAACTAAGTGAAGGCAATACAGATTTCATTTCTACTGAAAATATATCCATTCATGATATATCTGTGAGAACTTCAGAAATACAATAATTCAAGAGAAATAAGATGAGTAGTAACATTTGGGTTATTGATAAGATGAATAGCACGTTAGTGAACTTTAACTAAATATTTTAACGCAATACTATAAAAGTCAGATCACATACTCTACAGATTCCCACCAGCCTACTTATAACAGAAATGGCAGCTAGTGTAAGGATAACATACCAGACTTTAGAGTCTATTTAGTAAAACTTTAGAGTAAACTCGGTTACATTGAGTAAAATCAGAATAAACTAGAGTTGACTTCGTCCTCACAATACCAAAATACTCCATGTTAGATCGTATATGACAACTTTATACAATGCAAAAACATGATTGTGAAAATTTAGTGAAAGAATATATTATATTGAAAAGAAAAAGAAACAGTCCAATCTGAAATGAACAAATTTGTATTGATTACTTGAGTGGCAATTGAATGTGTCATCAATGCCAAAATAATTATTCATATACATCTGGAAGCAGTTCTGGTGTATGATATCCAGTTAATTTACTATGGTCTGAATAGAATAAATGAAACGAAAGAAAAATCCAATTAAGGCGATTGTTCAAAATCAACCAATGTGCACAAGTGAAAATAATGAGAATTTGTCCAGCTTTTTAGATAAAATTTTACTATTTTCATGATTCAATAGAATAGTATTATAATACCAATTTTCTTCAGCGGAAATTAGATGAGATTAGATTTAAAATTCTCTGGGAATCTGTACCCTTTATCGCCGCAAATGGGTATATTGTGGTAATCCGTGTTTATTTGTTATTGTAACTATAGTGTCTGAGTAATTAAGAATATCTGATTTTGTGATGACACTCAGGATGTTCTTCAATATTATGCTCAGCGAGAATTAATATTGTAATGATAATGACATATTTATTCTTCAGATTAACCAGTATTAATTTCGAACCTCTTTTGGGAGCATATCACTTTGCTTAAATTGTTAAGTTTGAATTTTCACAATTTTTTTTTATATTGTGTTAAGTGTAGATGATTTGTCGATGACTTTTTATTATATTCTTTATTATCTTGTATCTGTGGTAGGATTTTATCTTTCACGAGCCATTTGGAGCCATGCTTGCTACATTGTTGGATAACATTTTACTTCACTCCTACATATATTAGGTTATAAATAGATTTATCATTGAATAATTATGATATACAAAATTTAGTTATGTTATTATTTTCACTCTGCTACCATGGGTGGTCAATTCTTGAATCAATGAATCAAATGAGAAAATCAAAGTTAAATAAAAAAGTTTATGTAGATTATAATTAAACTTAAAAAAAAAAAGCCGGTAGTCATGGTAGCTTGTGTTTGTAAGTTATTATTGTATATAATTTTAAATTGTATCCAATAAAAAATAATATAATAATAATAATAATAATTAGGCTTAATTATTTTTCATAATATCGCTGAACACTATTCAGCAAATTAATAGTAGTAATGGGGAATAGAAAACTAAGATGTTAATTTCGCTTGACACTGTCTGTTTCTACTGAACTGAAAATTTAGTTTGACGGTATCTTAAATGGATAAGGGAAGGTAAGATTCAGTTTAGTATATAAAATTACACTTACTTAAGTTAAAATTCCAATAGTATAAATGCTGGTTCATCTAAATCAGATCAGATTATACTCTTCAAAAATTATATAATAAATGTTAGAATCATTTGCTTCTGCTATCATTAAAAAAATTATATGCAGTAAAACACAGTTATAGTCATTCACTAAATTTCAGTAATATTTCTGGCTATAACCGTTTTGTGCCTATAGGTTAAAAATAAATTGCATCTTTATAAACAAAATCAAATTCAATCAAATATTTTTCGTATAGCAATTTTAAAATTTATTTTATTCATAAATAGCAATTCTGTTATATGTAATCACAAAATATACATATTTGTTCATTATATATATATATATTGATATTCAATAATCAAGCGATTCAGAAAACAACTACAATTATACCAAAACAAATATTTCTTTTTATATAAAATTGTGTTTAAAAGAACTACTTCTGTGCAATTGCACAGGGGATTCGCTAGTATATCTATATTATGTTATATCTATACTAGGGGCTCCTGCTGAGTAACTATAATTTTAGTTTAAGCCAAATTTAAAGTTTTTAACAGAACAGCAATTTACGTACTTACATACACTTCTCACGTTATGGTAGAAACCTCTCATGTTTTCATAATAATTAAGAGGTTAGTAAGTTTTATTTAGGAAACATAAATACTGCTCCCTCATATACTGTTTCGTTTCGACATATTCCTACACTACGTGGCATTTAATGGATAAAATCACTAAAAATAAAATATTTTTGTAATTAAAGAGGTATATACATCATATACATATTTTAACCAAAACTATATGATTACTACAAATGACCAAAATATAGAAAACAGTAATATGAGACAAAAAAATTAATAGAATAAATTTTATTTAATTATGTATACAAATAATAAGATGTTGTATGACAAAAAATGGATATATTTTATTTAAAAGTTTGAATATTATAAAACAAAATAGAAATTTTTTCAACCCGTAGGCGCATTTCTGTTGTATATGCAACTTATTTACATATTAAGAGTTCATTAAGAAGAAGCGAAATAAAATGAACTGCGCAGGTCCTTAAATGCTTGTCAATTATAATTATAGATATTCTATCTACAATGTCATACCTAACTTTTAATGAAAACATTTAAAATAGGTCCAGATTTACAAATTTATAAAGTTTATATCTTCATAAATATCAAATATGTTCTAAATACAATCGAATTTGCAACTAAATCATAAACGTAATCACTGCGCCATGTAAGTACATTCATTTTTTTAATACTTTTCTATGTAATTTATTTTTCTTTACTTAAAATCGTACACTATAGAACGTGGACTACACAATTCACAACCTTCACCTGTAATAAATTTCATCAGAATTACGATTATTAAAACTACATGGAAAGGAAATTTTCGTTTTCATATCTTGGTCTTTAAGAAAATTATCATTAATTTGTTTTTATTATGAATTTTAATAGTTTTTCCTCCACATCAATGAAATTTCATTAGATTACATGATTTTCCGCAATAAAAAAATTTGTTTTTGTTTTTGTTTTTTTTTTTACATGTAAATTGATTGGTAGGTTTTTGTAAATTTTCTAATTAACATGTGATTGCAATTTTATTTTTAAATAATGTTAAAAATTCAATTAGATATACACACATCGTATTACGCCTATTCGTATATAATATGTATGAAAATTATTTGAAGAATTTTTACTTAATAGCCATTTTGTATAGGATTGTCTAAGAATTTATTTATAAATAATAGAAAAAAAATTGTTTTATTTATTTATGTGTTTTTTTTTTTTTTTTTAGATTTAATTAAAAAAATGTTAGTGAATTGTATTATGGTCGAATTTTATTAATTTTTTTTTTTTTTATAACACTTTGATAAATTTAAATGTGATTTTTTTAAGAAATGTGTGCGTTTAAATTTTAAGAATTATTTTTCAATGAATTGTGAAAATTCTTAAATAAAAAAATCATTTTTGTTTTACAATAATTGTGTCAAGATGTGTATAGAATGTATGAAATAAGTCAGAAATGGTACACATAGTACTCTACAGCTTCTTCAGAGTTATTTATGAGAGTTTAGAGTTAACTTATGCACAATATTTATTATGGTTGGTTGGTTATATTCGGCGCTGGTTCATTTATTGAATATTTCTACACGAAAATGAAAAAAATTTGTACTGTTATATAGTTTGCCTATACTGTTAAGGTGCTTTGTTTAAATTTTGCTCACAGTAGTTTTATACAAAAAAAAAATGTATTCAATAACAATTTGAATAATTGGATCAACGACCGGGATTGAAAATTCAATGTTACAGAAAACTGTTGGTATATAATGTTTATTTAAACAGAAAAAAATCCTAGTCGTTTTTTCCAGAAACTTTACAGATATTAATAATCTGTGGCATGCATGCCATCTCTCAATGCAATACTTGAAAAAATTCAGAAAATCTGGATTTTTTGTCTGCAAGATTTTTTGATTCACAATAAAGTACATATTACCTCAGTATTATTTCAAACATTATGGCCATGGTGTATCAATTAATTTCAAAGTGTAAATTCATTTGAACTTAACATTGAACCATTTTTAATTTTTAATCCAATCTCACTTACCTACCTTCAATATAATACTCTTGTGAAGACATACTCTGTACATATCATAGGAATCAATTAAAATTTGCAGTATTCTTTATTTTTAATTGTCATTTATAGCAGTAATGACAGCTAGTTTGTATAGTAAAGATCATCTTATATCCTTTTAGTTAGACTTTAGAGTAAACTCATTTGCATTAGTTGACTTCGTCTTCATAATAGCTGTTCTTTACAACCGGTTCAAGATCCAGGTCAATCGTTTAATATGAAAATATAATAACAACTCAAAACTCACATATTTATCTGGTTTTTATATAGGTCTCAATTATTTAGTAATGCTACTTGTCACGAGTGGCGCTTGCATAGTGTTGTAATAGAAATTTTTGATAATTCAATTAACAAGTTTGCCAACTTATAAAAATTATTCAGATCATTAACCTACATGTTCTTTTGAATTTGATAATACATAGACCTTGAATCATGTGAAAAGAACACAGCTATAATAGCGTAATTTTGATTTTATTTTAGCTTATTACTGAATTATCATATTTCAAATTATAGTTTTAAGGAATAATTTTAAAAAATATTAATTTTATAATATCTATACCATAAATGGAAGCTAAACCCACAACCTTCATGGTAGTAGTTAGATAAAGTAATCACTGTGTACTGTTGACAGTCGGAAATCTATTTTCTCATCATATATTTTAATGATCCAACTTTAAAGAATATGAAGAAAAAGTTGAAAATATTCTTGGGACATTAACTGTTTTGTGATCTAGGGTTCCAATGAATGGGCAATGAAGGACAACAAAAAGTAAAATTATTTGTTAAGGTTTGACCCTTTTGAGCCAACAAATCGATCTTAATTTCTATAAAATACAGGTTGGTTGGTAAACTTAAATTTAATTTATTTAATAATAATTTTGTTGTAACTAACGTGGGTTGTGTATTATGTGGTATGTGGAGTATGTGGAAGTATTTAGACTTATTAATTTTCTCTAAATTGATTTAATTTCACTGTTCAAAAAATATGTTTTCGACTATGATTTTGAGATTCTGTTTTAGTAATAATGGAAATGTCGAAAATATTCTGAAAAGAACAGAAATCCACTAAAATTACTTATCTTAGCAAAATAATATTAATGATAATGATTCGGATAGGTTGTATACTATTGTCATGGGTTGTAAACATGTTTACAGTTCCTATATATCTCAACATACATATATTATATTGTCACTTTTGTTTATATTGCCGCAATTTTTTACAGTTTGACCTCATTATCATTTGAGCATTCACTTGAAATTTACCATGTATAATATTTTATAATAATCATGATAATCTGAAGATTTTTTCCATAAAATTTAATTTAATTTAATATTTATTAATACGGCCGGAATTAATCTGGTCCGCTAATATTAGGGACCGCTGCCATAGGCATTTGGGCCATCTAACATAAAATGGATATTCAATAAAATTGCTTTTTAAATAATCATTTCTATTAATTTATTTGTTTTATACCGGCTGTTCATTAACATTGACCTAACCAAAAAGTCAGAATAAGACATTTTAATTGGATAGGCCATGTAGAGCTCCAGCTAGGAAACTCTTTGAATCCAAGCCCCGGGGAACGCGTCGTCGAGGGAGGCCACACCTTCGTTGGTGAGATGAAGTATTTCCAGGTAATAAAAAAAATTCAAATCACTGGAGAGATTCCCCTCGTGACCGAAGTCAGTGGAGAACAATTTTGAGTCAGACCCATGACCTTCAATGTTTGTGGCACCCAAAAAGTAAGTAAATATTTATTTATTTCCCTTGGTTTAATTGATAAATAATTAATCTGTTTGCTTACTTAATTCTATTATTATTTCATTGAACGATTTCACACTAGTATCGCCCACCATAAAAAAACTTATTAATCTTAAAATTCATCAACAACAAAATTCATCGAAAATTATTAATTCAACATTATTGTGTCTGAATTAAATTTAAATTAATTGCCTTAAATTACAAAATAATTACAAAACCAAAATATAATAAAACAATTTTTTAATTAAATTTCATAATATTCTAATATTGTTCGAATTTGATCTAGACAATTGTTATGGCCAGTGATTGTCCAAAAACAATAAAAATTTTTTACCATTTAATTTATGAGAAATTAAGTTATATTTATACACATGAAGTAAATAAATATTTTTGAACTGAAAACGTAAATCTGTATATAAGATACATAAATAAACATGCTTCTGTGTATACATCATGTCCGTATATACATCCGTATAACTTTAAACCTACATAGCATAGCTATATGTACAATGTACAAACGTTAAAATAAAATTAAAAATGAATTATAAACATTTTTTTTTTTTTGCTTTTTTTTTGCGTGAATCAGCTGTGCTGCACAATATGAAATTTTATAGCAAAAAAAAAAAAAATAATAAAAAAAAACAAAAAAGAAAATTATAAAACGAAAATTGAAAAAAATTTAGTTAACCTTGCTAACTGTAAGTTTTAAACTAAGTCAAATGCGTTTTTGCGTAATTTTTGCTGATTTAAACTTGATCTGGAATATTTAGTTTTAATCGTTGAAATAAATAAAATGGGCTGACACAATTATAATGTGACACTCATTACAGAAATGGAAATAAAAAAAAATTGATATGAATAACCCAGTGGTTGGTGGGTAGTTGAAAATGCCTATTTGCGTTAATTGTGGAAAAACAGAATTTGAACTAGGTTTGGTTTTTAATGTTATATGACTCGAGTCACTCATTTTAATGTTACTGTTTTGTTTTTGATGATTAATCGTTTAAACTCGATTTTAGATGCAATTAATTGTATAGGGTTGAGGAAATCAATTAAACTAGTAATGGAGCTTCATTAAATTTTGAATGCCAAAAATAAAGCCATGTTGAAATGATCATTATTATGTAGTCTATAATATTGTTTTCGACATTCGATGATACAAATATAACAAAAGTATTAAAATTGAATTTAGAGCTGATTAAATTTCGTTTTAATTTTTTCGTCGGCTTAAACTAAACTAATTTTAAGTTTGAATGTCAAAAAACTAAATATAAGTTGTTTTTACAGTTTTATTACACATTAAATAAGCACACTCGTTAAAATTTTCGTTCAATTTTTCATTAAATATTTTTAATATCTTAAAATGTCAAAATATTTAGCTATTTAACTATAAGTATTTTTCTATAAATTTTTCTTTCAACAATTTTAGCAGGATATCGAATTTTGATCTTTAATAATATTTGCAGAACTAATATTTTTCAATGTTTGACATTTAATAATATGTATTTGTAGAACTAATATTTTTCGATGTTTGATATTTAATAATATTTGCAGAGCTAATATTTTTCGATGTTTGACATTTAATAATTTTTGCAGAGCTAATATTTTTCGAAGTTTGACGTTTAATAATATTTGCAGAGTTAGTTTTTTTCTAAGTTTGACGTTTAATAATTTTTGTAGAGCTAATATTTTTCGAAGTTTGACGTTTAATAATATTTGCAGAGTTAATTTTTTTCGATGTTTGATATTTAATAATATTTGCAGAGCTAATATTTTTCGATGTTTGACATTTAATAATTTTTGCAGAGCTAATATTTTTCGAAGTTTGACATTTGCAGAGCTAATATTTTTCGATGTTTGACATTTAATAATTTTTGCAGAGCTAATATTTTTCGAAGTTTGACATTTAATAATATTTGTAGAGCTAATATTTTTCGAAGTTTGACGTTTAATAATATTTGCAGAGTTAATTTTTTTCTAAGTTTGACGTTTAATAATTTTTGCAGAGTTAATATGTTTGAAGTTTAACATTTAATAATATTTGCATAGCTAATATTTTTCGAAGTTTGACATTTAATAATATTTGAACGACGAAGTTTGACGTTTAATAAGTTTTGTAGAATTAATATTTTTCGAAGATTGACGTTTAATAATATTTGCAGAGCTAATATTTTTCGATGTTTGACATTTAATAATTTTTGCAGAGCTAATATTTTTCGAAGTTTGACGTTTAATAATATTTGCAGAGTTAGTTTTTTTCTAAGTTTGACGTTTAATAATTTTTGTAGAGCTAATATTTTTCGAAGTTTGACGTTTAATAATATTTGCAGAGTTAATTTTTTTCGATGTTTGATATTTAATAATATTTGCAGAGCTAATATTTTTCGATGTTTGACATTTAATAATTTTTGCAGAGCTAATATTTTTCGAAGTTTGACATTTGCAGAGCTAATATTTTTCGATGTTTGACATTTAATAATTTTTGCAGAGCTAATATTTTTCGAAGTTTGACATTTAATAATATTTGTAGAGCTAATATTTTTCGAAGTTTGACGTTTAATAATATTTGCAGAGTTAATTTTTTTCTAAGTTTGACGTTTAATAATTTTTGCAGAGTTAATATGTTTGAAGTTTAACATTTAATAATATTTGCATAGCTAATATTTTTCGAAGTTTGACATTTAATAATATTTGAACGACGAAGTTTGACGTTTAATAAGTTTTGTAGAATTAATATTTTTCGAAGATTGACGTTTAATAATATTTGCAGAGCTAATATTTTTCGATGTTTGACATTTAATAATATTTGCAGAGCTAATATTTTTCGAAGTTTGACATTTAATAATATTTGCAGAGTTAATATTTTTCGAAGTTTGACATTTAATAATATTTGCAGAGTTAATTTTATTTTGAAGTTTGACGTTTAATTATATTTGCAGAGTTAATATGTTTTGCTATTTGCTTTCGGCATTTAGGCTCAATATGATAGGTAATTTTAAGTCTTTATCTAAATTTTAATTTTATTAGTAAAATGTTATGTAATAGATTCTTACATTCTCAGAAGTACAAAAAATTAGAAGAACTCCTAAGCTGTAAATCTAAAATAATGAGAGTAACAAAATGGAATTAAAAATGGAAATGTCAAAAAAGTTGTAAAAAAGTTCATATCCTAAAAAAGTCCATATTCTTAAAGAGAAAATAACCAGAAGTTGGTCTGCAGATATATCTGCAATTCCGCTGATAAAAATAAATAAATAAAAATGTGCATGCCCTGTTTTTAACGTTCAATTTTTTCTTATAATTTTTTAACGTTTATTTTTAATCTTTTCTCATCTCAAATGAAAATGGGTCTAACAATGGGTTAATAGGCTATTTAATACCGAATCAATTGACAAATCTCAACTCATATGAAATAAAAAAATAAAATTGTATAATGATCACAAAAAGTGCATCAGTTTTTTCGTAAGAGAAATAATTTTAAAGTCAATATTGATTGCTAGACAAATGTTTTTATTATTTGGGCTTTAAGATTTGATTCAAGATACTGAAGTTTCTAAAATAATTTTTCTGGTAATTTAAGTTTGAGAAAATCTCTGTATTAGAAAGATAGTTTTTATTATATCGAACTACATGAGATTTGAAATATTGAATAACAACATATGTATTGATATTTATACAAAACATGGAAAAGAGAGTGTGTAAACTACAGTCAATACATCCTACCCACCCACTGTAATGTATAGGTTTGAAAATTCAAAAATTTCTGATGAAGTTATTAAAAGGAATTTAAACATTTTTTTCTGTAACCGATGTACTTTTATGGTTATATAATGATATAATGATATACATATATAGTAATACTCTACCACTAATACATAGAGTAACGGTATTTGAGTTACAAAAGAAATTAACTATTCAACTAGGAGCGTGTCATATGCCTCTTATTCATTTGCCTGTAGTATAATTTGCCTGTATTTTCATTTTTTGCCTGCATATTCATTTGTCTGTATTTTCATTTGCTTGCATTTCATTTGATATAAATATTTTGTAAAAGGTTTAAAACTTTGATTGTGAATCCAACTCTAAAATCCCTACTACCTATCTCTGAACGGCATTGATTTTATATTTTAGTTTACAAATTCAAAGCAATAAATAAGAGAAGAGAATTCCTTACTCAATAGGTTTTGACAAGAGAAAAATCAATATGTGTTGACAATAAGCTCAGCTGACAGTAAGTTAAGATGTGGTGATGCATGTATGTGGTGTGCACCATGTATGAAAGTCAAAAATGATATTAGCATGAAAATGTAATGATTTTTTAGTTACTTATGGCTTATGTCAAAGTCATGTCTTTTATGATTATGCTTTTTGTACTTATGTCGTCCCTTCCCCTACTGCGATAATCCATTTATAACGTTAACCTAACTGAAATACAAAATTTTTATAATACACATTTATACCTACAGAAAAAAAAAGTATTTATCAAAATAATTTGAATAGTAAAATAAAATTATTTTACTATTATCACTGCAAACGATAAAATATTCTAAATACCATATAATAATTTACCGTATAAATAAATTCAAGGCAAAAAATCTGACATTCGTATATACACAACTTACTCTAAATTATTTTCATCTTGAATTGTTTATAAGTCATTAAGTAATAATAGAAGAAAATATTTAATTCTTTTATATAAAATAAAATGAAAGTTGAAAATTTGATCCATTGCCAGAAAACGAATCAATCTAATAAATTTTCCACACAAAAGAAAACAAAACAAAATAAAAGAAAAAAAAAACAAAAATTCATTTTAATTTGTAGACTAACAACACTTACTCGCACATACACTTATTGTGTATAAAATATTAGTGTGTTAAAATAGAGGGTGCTCGCGTTCGCGTTCAATAAAAGTCATAAACGACGTAATAATTTAAATTCAAAATGGATGCCCTAAAAACGTGATGCTTTTAAAGTTTTAATATTTAATAAACAAAAAGTAGAAATTAATTCCCCTTGATTTAAGTTACTTTGTTTTTTTTTCTTCTTCTTCTTCTTCATTTTAGGTGATAAAATCCATTTTGATAATGGTTGTCGCCATTAATAGTTCTATATAAGAGGGAAATCTTATAAGTTAATTTTTTTTTTTTTTTTTTTTTTTTTTTTAAATTATAAATCTCATATTTATTTGTTCTTTATTAATATAATAATAGAAATATTTATAAGATAAAAGTAAATATTATGTAATACTTGAATTGACCACCAGAAGAGAAAATTATTTTACATACAAAAATAAAAAAAAATTATTTTTTTCTTATCAGATCACACTTTTATTTTTATTGTTATTGTTATTATTATTATATATTTATAGGTATTTGCTATATACACATTCGATCACGGATTTTATTATGTGTTGTGGGAGATAAATGCATTTTTAATCGTATTAGGTTTTCAAAATATTCAAAAAGTTTTTGGACCAGAAATTATGGTAATTTTTGTCTTAGAAATATTTTGAATTAATTTTTAAATATGAAATTTCAAATTTATATCAAAAATTATTAAAGTGAAATTTGTAGAAAATTATTGAATAGAGAACATTCAACTCTTAATGCTTATCACTAAGAGAAATAATATGTTTATCCAATGGTTGCGATAAACATATTATGGTTACTTTAAACTTATTATGTTAGATATAGTTGAAACAAACATTTGATATGTTAATAATGAATATAACTATGGTTGATAGAAACATATTATATTTGTCTTAAAAATATTATAGTTAATCGAAATATATACCTACGTTGTAATAAATTATGGTTGCTACAACTATATTTAAAAAAACTATAAACTTACAAAAATATTATGATTGTGGATATCATAATATGGTTAAGAAAAGAAGCTCATAATCCAGTATAGTTGTAACAAACATATTTTGATTAAATAAATCATATAGTTTTAAAAATATTTGTAGTAATATTAATCACTAGCTTTGTAACCCGTCATAAATGACGGAAGCAAAATAAATCCTAGTTTCTTTTTTTCTTTCATTAGATTCTTTATTCCGAAATTACAGTACTTATGTTTATATCACTTTTTATTTATTTTTATTTATGTTTATATTGGCCTAACACTAATCTTTTTTTTTTTATATAACAGAAAAAGAAGTACCATACCAACAAATTTGTATAAAATGTTTGTATTTTTGTATGGTATACTCGTACTCACTTCCATTTAGTTATAATTCGTTAGTTGGGTTACATTTAGTATAAATTATTATGGTATTGTGTTATATAAACTGTTATTATGGTATTGTGTTATTTTTAAAAAATATTCATAATTTTGTATCTAAATTGGTAAAATTTACAAAAAATACAAAAACATTTTCATCAATAATTTTCAATTTAAAAAAAACAATGTTTTATTATCCGACGTAGAAGTAGAGTTAATTATCCTACTCTACTTCTATCAAGTTCTATTGATTGAACAGTGAACCTGAACAGTGAAGTGAACAGTGAACACTTAACACTGAAAATAAAATAATATTTTTGGAATGGAGCATATAGAACATACAGAATACAGATACAGCAAATAATAAAAAAAAACAAAAAAAAAACAAAAAAAAGACAAAAATAATTTTTTTTGAGTGAAGTGAGTTCCGCAGTCCGCACACAATAATGACAAAAATAAAAGGTATAAGTAGTATAATGTATAATATTATACAATACAAATATGCTGATACACATGTATATTATTGTGTATAATTTTAAGTAATTTTAGTTATTTAAGTTATTACCTTTGAGTGAATTATGTTTTTTTTTTGTGTTAAATGCTGTTTGCCTTTTGGTTATTATACCATATTAAACTATTGATTAAATTTCTATTAGTCCTTATTATTATAAATCAAAAAAATTGTTTGTTTTATTTATATTATTATTATTATTTATTATTTTTCCTTATTATTTGCGAAGAAGACTAACATTAAATTAAAAAAATATAGTTCATGCAATCAATTTTTCCTGCAAAGGTTCAGCATGGTAGACAGGTGTTAAAAAAAAGCACCAAAGCAATTTGTATATTAATGCATTTGTATACATATGCAATTTGTATATGTGTTGGAGCGTTCCGTCGAACTTACAAACATCCAGATAAATGCAGAATAATATATATATAAATATTACGGTGTAAATAATCATATTATATTTGACGTTAAAATAAAATCTTTCAAAAATATAAATTCACTTTCAATTTTCAGTCTACTGTTGCTCTTTACGAAGTCAAAACGTGTTTATAAATGCAAGCGTAATATAAAAATGCTCAGTTAATTGATATATAACTATTTAGGTTGGTAGGTGTTTGCATAAATTTTTGCATAACATTTTAAACCATTAATTTTTCTCTTGATTTTGATAGACAATGAAGTACCTTAGGAGAAACTGGATAATTTTTTTTAACAAATTAATTAATAACCAAAATTAAGACAAAGTAAATGAACAGGTTAGTTAAATAATGATTATTTAATAATTTGTTTAAATCAAAAACTTACTTATTTTTATGGCAATTTATTACGAAAGTTGAGGCTTTCTTTAGAGTCTCTTGTCAAATGCTACAATATAAGTACTTTTTAATTTTAAGGATAATCTTAACTATTAAATATGTTTTTTTTTGTAAATTTCTTACAGTTAAAAATAAAAATTATCAATTCTGATTTAAAGAAAGAAGCAACAATTTAACCAAATACTTATTGGAACTCATTGGAATTCATTCGTTGCAAATATATATTTTAAACCACCATTTTATAATTGACAGAAAAATATAATCCTATATAGAAATTAAATATATATTGTGTTGTGTTATTATTTTAAGTATAATAACCTTAATTATATTTATTTTTGTTTCAATTAAAAATAATGTTGATGCAATCATAATTTAAGTTTGTGAGAATAATATTATTATTGAACCTACTATAAATTATGTTTGGTATAAACATAAATATTTTTCATTCAACCATATTATATTTTTAACATAATATATATTAGTGAATTATATTTAAAACAACAATATTATAGTTGAGAACAAAATATCTCGTGTTGTAGAAAGTAACTATAATATGTTTATTCCAAACATAATTATTTTTGTTTCAATTATAAATAATATTGCTGCAAACATAATTATGTTTGTGAATATAATAATATTGTTGTGTTGACTATAAATTATATTTTGTTCCAACCATATTATAATTCATTCAACCATATAAGAAACTTTTTAGCTTCATATAAAACCCATAGTTACATGATGGTTAATGCCACTATATTTTCCAACCATATTATTGTTCTTTAATTTTATAGTTAAACCAAACATATTTTTTTGCTCAGTGAATAATGCTATGTAATATGATTGAATGTATATGTAATTGTTACTAATTCTGCATAGCTTATATTATAGATTTGATATGATATATGAGTAGATATTGTAGATTATACTCGTAGATGTGATCTATGTTACTTAAAAATTTTTCTGCTACATGTCTCCGATATTTTAAGCTTTCTGCTGCATCTTGAATTTAAATTAAAGCTTTAAAATATATGTGGATATGTGGAGAGATATTAAAGTTATTTATACCCATTTATCGTGATATATGGGTTAGAAGTAGGTTATGTTAGTGTATAGTGTACATGTCCTATATATATTACATACGGGATGGCATGATAACGAATAATTGCTACAATATATTTTATTTCTATTATTAACAAATTATTTTTAGATATTTTCCACCAACAAAATATATATTTTTCTGGATATTTTACATCACAATGGGTTAACATATACTGACATAATATGAATTTATTAGAAATGCTAATTTGGATTGAAAATATTTACCTTCACAATATAAAATATTAAGAAGGAGTGTGTAGGACAATACTTTTGTTCGGTTTATACAATTTAAAATATTATGAAAGTTTAAAATATAAATGAAGAAATTCAATACCCAGTTATAGAATATGACAATAATTTGAATTGTTAAAAAGTATCATCAACAAATTTAAATACTACAAATTTTTTGATTCGAGGGAAAACTAACTACATATATTATATTAAAACGATATCATATTTAAAAGTTACTATTTTCAGTGGAAAATATTGATTCAATCAAATCTTGATTTATATGAGAATATATGAAAATTCAATGTAAGTATTATTTAGCTCTTCATTGATTTCAAACTTACCCTAAAAAATAAAAATCGGTAAAATAGTCAACTGTCATCACGGTTTCGGTTATGCAGTTGACGACAATTGACAATTATCATGCTTTCGGTTATGTAAAATGGCAGTCAAATTTGAGTATACCAAGCAGATATTATTATTAATTGTTGATCGTAATTTGTTTTGTTCTTTGATTGTGTACTAAATTTTTTTTTTTTTGTTCTACAGGTTTTTAAATATGAAAATATGTAACTTCAATTTTTAGTAGTTGTAATTTTTATTACATCTCTTTATAAAAAATGAAATTGTTAAAAAAAATTAAATAAAAACCAAAAGTACACCACTGAATCACAATTGACAAATCAAAAATTTATGTTTGGTAATATCAAAGACGCGACGCGACATTAAAAGTATGCATTTGTCGATTTGACAGTAGATCGGTCGAATCAAATGTTAATTGATTGATTGTCAATTCAGCATTACCGAAAGCAGGTATAGTATATATGTATCATATTTTCAATGGTAGCGTTCAGTGAAATTAACCAATGGATCTGAAATCCCCAGGTCCATGGATCTGTTTACTGAACGGTGTGGTAAATGTACCGGTTAATGTATCGCGGTTAATGAAAATGAATCTGAAAAAGGATCTAGATAGATTTCATGAATCTGACTTTTTATATGTAAAAACAACAACAACAATTTTTATGTTGAGTGTTGTGACATCTACTATAAGAAAAATTAAATGTTTATATTTTTTATAAAAGTTGTTTAATTTACATCGCCATTATTTTTCGAATTAGTGAAAATTGAGGAAGATTCTTCTTAAATTCTTAAGGAAGTTTTATGTACATAAAACTGAGATTAAGAGTTATAAAAAATAAATTATATGTATGATAATAAATATTATTCCATTCAAATTTAATTTATTTTTAAAAGTACTCATTATATTTTCCGGTGATGGCGCTCGTATTGCGGTAAATTTTCGGTGGTGAATTGCGTTCAGTGACGAGATATATGCTACATGGATCCAAAATGGATTCCAGATCTACCGGTTAGTGCTACTGAACGAACCCAATGATTTCAAAGATTTTTAGGAAGAGATGAGCTTCTACAAACAACTAGAGAAATCAGATTTACAGTAAAACTCGTTAATTTATTCGGAATATGGATGGCTTTGATATTGTGTGTATTGAAGGTGGACAGAAATATTTCCGAATATTTTAAAAAATCCAATGACTTCAGACAAGTAAATACGAAGTCTAATGCAATTTAAACAGTCTATTCAATGATGAACTGGGAAAGGAGATATATTTGATGCTGGTGTTGAAACTAGTAGATATGTTTTAAATTAAATCGAACCTATGTATATGCCAATAACTTAAATATCATAGATTTTTATTTTTAATTTTAAATTCAAAGAAATTTGAAACATTATGAAATTTAAATAAATAGAAGGACTTAGCAAATATTGTAGTTCTTATTACGATTGAAGAAAATTTTTCAAAATTAGAAATGTTATTTAATGAACCAATTGGGTTTGTTTGTAGGCATCAGATATAACAATGAGCGTTTCAATAACATCAATTATAGCTAAATAAATAATAATATAAAAATTAAGCTGACTAAAACAATGTATATATAAGAATGAAATAAGATTGTAAAATAAAAATGGTTTTTGAAACGCCGAGCTCGTTTGCTATGCACGTCAACTGAAACTCAGGTAAAAAAAAATTCGAAAGAAACTAGACAACACTTTTAGGCTATATGTAGTTCGAATATAAAATAATGAACAAGATTTTTTCAATCTGTTCAAAATTCATTAAGCTGGTTACACAATTTCAATAAATAACTAAGGTGGTTATGATGAAGTTCGTCGGAATGTGAAATTCCGATTACATTCCGAATTTGGTATGCTGAAGTCCGAAAGTATTCCGCAGTCTGCAAATGTCATTATTTATCCGAAATTTTAAGATTTATGTATGATGAAGTTCGTCGGAACGGAAAATAATTTGAAAATTGTACGACAAAATTTCTCATTCGGAAGTATTAGATTGGTTCGGAAATGAATTATAAAGCATACAATTTTTGTATTTAGAATATTAGGAGAAGTAGAAAATGTAATAATAGTTTTTTTTTTCAATTTTTTTTTTCATTTATGAAAAATATTTTTTTTTATTTAAGAATAAAAAAACGATTCAAAAGAATAATATATTTTATTGTTTTTAATATTATAACATAATATGTATATATATTAAAAACGAAGCAAAGAAATCGGGACTGGAATTAAATATCGAGAAAACCAAAGCAATGAGGACAAACAATAGTTACAGTGAGCCAATAACAGTGAGTGGACAACAGATAGAATACGTAGAAGAATTCAACTACCTGGGGTGCATTATAACATCAAGAGGAGGTGCAACAGAAGATGTCAACAGCCGTATAAATAAGGCAAGAAGAACATTTGGGAGCCTAATGAAGATATGGCGGAGCAACCAAATATCGAGAACAACAAAGCCAACAATATTCAGAGCATGTGTTAAGTCAACATTAATATATGGCAGTGAAACATGGCTCACTTCGGTCAGAATCAAACAGAAGCTACAAGTATTCATCAACAAGTGCTTGAGAATTATATGCAGAATATTCTGGCCGGCAAGAATTAGCAACGAAGATTTATGGATGATAACTGGAGAAGAACCTATCAACAGACAGATAAATAGGAAAAAATGGAAATGGATAGGTCATACACTAAGGAAATCAGAAAGTGATATAGCAAGAAGAGCTCTAGAGTGGAATCCACAAGGACAAAGGAGACCCGGCAGACCATACAACACATGGAGACGCACAATCGATCAAGAATTAACAGTCAACAATTATACCTGGGACGATATTAAGGAAGTAGTACTCAACAGAGAGGAATGGAGGTTCACTATCGAAGCCCTATGCTACCACGCGGAGTAATAGGAGAAAAAAAAAAAAAAAAAAAAAAAAAAAATTAAAAACGATACATATATGTTTTACATTCTTTAGAGAATTTTAAATTTTCTCTGATGTAACAAAAAATTACTATTATTTTAATTTGTATATATACATATGTAATTAAGAAAGTAGTAACTTTTACTTTTAATTTATGTATGCATATTGTATATATACATTATATCATATACATTATCTATTAAAAAATTTTTACAAAATAATAAAAAAAAATTGAAAATAAAAAAGAAATGAATATGAAAACAAAAAAAAATCTTCCGAAACATATGATTTTGATTTCTGCACAGACTTTGCAGTCGAAGGGACTTCAGCATACCAATTCTTTCGATTCGGATCGGAATTTTTTTTCGGAGAAATTCCGCTTCGGACTTTATCATAACCACCTAAGTATTTTTATCAAAAGATTACTATTTAAATTATTCGCCATCTTTTAAAGGTTATAGAATTTTTGTTCATAAATCGTTCCTTTTGAGACAATTTAGAGCATGATTGTCTTTATATTTGTATATTGTTGTTACAAAATAATATATTAAGATATGTTTGTAAATTCTGTTTTCATTTTTGAGCCTTTGCATTATGTTCAGAAATGAAAAATAATCACAAATAAATATGGAAATATATTAGAGAAAAATAATTAGGCATTTACTAAGACTAGGCATATTAAATTAAATTCAATCAAAAATAATATTTCCATAAGTATTAATATTAAATTTGACAATTTAAATTTAACATAGGATTTATCTACAGATTGTCAGTAATAATTTACAAAATTTCCGATTAACAAAAAATGAATTTATTTTTAATTTCTCTTAACAAAAAAATTAATTAAAAAAAAAAATTTTTGCAAAAATTTACAATAATTTCTTTGAAATTCAATTGACGTATGTTACTTCCTATTTTAACTCTCTTTTTTTTTTTTAAAACAATAATAAGTAATCGTATGTTAATTTTATTAAATTTCTCTCATTTAAAAACGAAAAAGAAAAATAATTAACATTATGATAACATTACTGTCGTCGTCGTGACTTATAATAATTAATCATTGTAGATGGATTAATTGATTATTATTCAAAAGTAAAAATCAAATTTTCTATTTAAAAACTTTGAAGACTTAGAAATTTGCTTATCTATCAATTTAATCAATTATTGCTTTTTTTTTTGTTATCAAAATTAATTAACATGACCTGAAAAGCAAAAAAAAAAGAAAAAATTAATTTCTAATCCTTTCATAATCAAATTTTACATTTTAACAATATTAATTAAATAATTTAGATTAATTTTAGAATTTTTACTTTATTGATTTTAAATTGAATTTCATGAGTAATTTATGACAATGACGCGTGGTGACTTTGACCAGACGAGTTTACAAAAGTTATATTCATAAAATGGTGTGACTAAATTCTATATAAAAAAATAATAGAAAAAATTGTTTATGGTTAGGTGAATATTAAAAGATTCAATAGAATTTAAAAAAAAAAAATAAATCTACGTGGTTTAATGCAGAATTTTAACTAAAGAGTATATTTAATAAAATTAGTATTGTGAAAAATCATAAATTATTTTGTATATATGGATTAATTTATTTATTGAATATTTTTTTAATTGCATGTATAAATTTTAATACAATAAATTTCAATTTATATTAATTCAAATCACCTTGTATATATGCATGCACTTCTTAGATAATATATTCTGTGTCTTAAGCAATTAATTCTCTTAGGGACGACTCTCAAGATTCAGTACAATAAAAGATTAGTACTCTTGTTATATAGTTCGATTTATTTTTCGTTTAGAATGTATTGTTTTTATTTTTAAATTCAATTAAATATTAAAAAAAAATGTATTTTACTTAATATGTCAAATTAACCCATTCATTACTGACGTAATTTATAAGCAAAGAACAGTTAGGTTGTTCATGTCCTTGAATTATTACAAACAAAAAAAAATTTGAGCGAAATAAATCATTTTATATATTTTCCTTCCCCAATACGTTACAGAAAGTAATGCTATATTCACATTACACTATTTAATCATGTTTAACACTTAACCGTGATTTAAAGTAAAAATATGTTATTTTTAATTGCATGTATAATAATTTGCTATTTAAAGGTTGACAAATTGTTTGTACCTATTTATGTTTTACATCGTGGAGCAGTATATATTCATATTTAATATCGTATAAATTTAACCAATAGAATATTTTAGTGGGGGAGGGAGGTTCACAGATAATTACTTAGTTAATTTAATGACATTGTATTTAGTTGTTAGCGTTGTTTACTCAACACTATATTTTTTTATTGAATCGATATAATGGTGAATTTGTTAAAATAATTTATGTTTAAATTGACTATAATTTTTATAGAAATCTGTTGTAATCTGTTTCAAGTTGATATCAAATGTTCTAGGGTGAAACAATTAGAGGAAAAGCGCTCACGATGATAGTAAAGAAAACCAAAGTGGTTTACTGTGGTATATGAATGTCCAATAAAAAAGTAGAAACGATAATAATATATAAATTTATCAATTTTGCTACTAAAATGGTAAATCGTAATATGAATCGATTTATACGATTAATTCGAGAGCAACTTCCTGACAGAAGAGTATCATAGTTAGGGTGTTACCGGATCTCTTGCACTTGTATTTGATACTGGTACTTCGCACTTGCACTTTCCGAAAATACTAATTTATCGCACTAAATTTTAATCCAAATTTAAAAATTTATGACAGCACTATATTTTTAGGTGTAGAATCAGTATTACCTAAATGTGTTCAAATGTCAAATTCATTTAAAAAGCAGCAGAAAACTGCTTTTTCCTAGCATTATTTAGCAATGTTTATAAATTTATGACTATGACAATATTAGATGTCATGATTTGTGTTATTACAAATATTATTGTTGTTGCAAAATTTATTATTTATACTGCAGAAAAAAATAAATATTTTATTATCTTCATACATATTTATATAGATAGCATTTCATAATTATTATGTTCTTAAATTATATTTGTTTTACATTTTAAATAATTGTTTTTTTATTATTAAAATTAAATTATTTTACAAATTAAAATTTTTAATCTTTCTTATTTTTTATGTGCCATATTTAGTGTGGTAAAAAAACACTAAAATTTTGACAGGTAATAAAATGTGATATGACAGGTTTAGTGCGAGTATCTTGGAACACAATTAAAAAATTTAGAAGTTATTAGGAATAAATTTAGTATGATTTGACAAGTTTAGTGCGATTATCAAGTGCAAGTGCAATAGGTCCAGAAACGTCATTAAAATATCTAGATGTAATTGGCTTGATAATTCTAATGGTGAATTATTTCACCATTCTACTGTCAACAAAATTATAAAATCATATTTTCAAAAATAAAAATAAATTTCGATCACTGAATTAGATACAACCTGTATATCCTATTTTTAATGCACATCAGTATTGGTCAGGTCAACTGTTATTTTTTTTCGTTATTCATTGTGATTATAATTATTACGACACTTTTGCAATATTTATTATGTTGTTATTATGACATTTCAATTGTTATAAATATTTCTAAGCTAAATATAGACAAAAAAAAAAATTAAAAAAAGTAAATAATTTTTGATTCTCCACCAAACACAAACACTAGTAAATTACTATGGTGTCAATAAAACTATCTATATTATTTCAATAATTCACCTTAAAAATTTATTGTGGTGAATTTTAAATTTTTTTTATAAATTTTATTTTTAATTTTATTTGACTTAATTGGAAAAAGCTAGTAAAACAATAGTAATATTAATAAAATAATTTTTTTTTAATAATCTTTATTGTTTTGCTTGAGCTTGGTTAGTAGTCTATTAAATAAAATTATTTTCTATTATTATTGTAGTCGATAAATTAGTAGTCATCAGGTGAAAAATATTTAAATTTTAGTATTTTTTTTGTTTTTGCTTTTGTTATTAATTTAACTACGAATACTTGAATTATATTATTATTTTGATTAAATTTAAAAAATTTAAATAATATGTGTTATGTATATAGAAAACTAATTGTTTTTGTTTTTGGAAGGGGAAATTTCATGAGTTGACAGATAGCATATTGAAGGTTAGAATATTTTTAATTTAAATTTTATCATTATTCTAAATTAATACTTTAATTGTTCTTTTGTTAAACAAAATTAGCTAACTACGTGTATACGAGCATGTTCAGTAAAAAAATATTTATTAGTTTTTGTTTACTTGAGATTTGATATTAATTTTTGATAAATTTAATTGGGCCATAGAACGATGTTTATTATTTTGTTGTTTGTTAATTTGCATGTCTGTAACAAAAATTAAAATATAATTTTCGAACAATAATATTCGCACAACAGAACAGAACAGACATATTTAATTTTCGAACAAGAGACAAATTTTATTTATTCTATTATTACGGTGACCATTTGTTGAAAATGAAAATAAAGTACAGACAAAAAAGAAAATGAAATTGATTGCAATTACAATTGGCTAATTTGTTTTGAGGTCTTAATAATACTACTCTGTTGCAAAAAAGTTTATCCATACCTGGTTTGTATTTTATTTCTTTTTCAGTATTTGCATAATGTCGTTTTTTCTTATTTTTCCATGAAATTTCAGTATATGCGATATGAAATGAAATCTTTTATAGATAGAAATGACCTAAAAAACTTTTTTTTATTGCTTTTTAATTCATTTATTTAGTAAAAATATACTAGCTATTTAAAAAAATTTAAATCTTATACTAAATTATATAAACAATAAGCATATAATTGAAAATGTATACAAACATTAAAAATTTGTACAAACATTGTGATAATAAGTATAAAGGTGGGCCAACTTTTCTGTAGTAGTAATTGCATTTAAAAAAATTGCAATGAACAAATATCAAAATTTAAAAAAAACAATGCAACGATTCAGTATTTCAAACAAAAAAAAATAATTTAATATAACCATTGATTAATAATACTATTATAGTATTATTAATCAATGATATAACATAATTAACTTAAATATTATAACAATGCACATTTGAAATAAATAAATAAAAATTCAAAATATTTCATATACATACATACAAAGTAAAAATCACATTTACTACTTCTTAGTTTTGGAATTTTTTATTTAAGTATGATTTCGAGTTCATTATATTGTCCTTTAATGTTCATTAAAACTGGAGGCTCAATTTTGCAGACTATGTAACCGTCTAAATATATTAGAATATCTTCTCCAAAATGTGCCAGACACGGTCATGGTTTTCACTCCTCTATTAAACTTATTGTGAAATGTATACAAAGAAATTATTTTGGTAATTTATAATGGACGTTTTAATAAAATTTTGGTGGCAAGGCAAGATAATTCCAGTGATTTTTTTAATTATAGAAAATATAATAAAAATAAAACATAGTTTTGGAAAAACTTATTCTTTAGGGTTAGCGTTAGAGTAAAATTTATCTAATTGTTAAAAATAGTCGAATATTTTCCTTTTAATTTTACTAAATATGCTTATCATACAGGATACGCGTATTTCGTCTACTAATAAAAAGAAAATATTTGCTTATTTTCAACAACTAAAATATAATTTTTTCTTTATATATAGACTTGGTATGAATTTAGTGAAAATAGCTTACACGTGCATATTTAGTTCGGAATTAGGACATATCGAACGTATTACCGACCCACTTTTTCATACAAATTTTTATAAAAACTCAAAATTTAGTTGTAACAAAAAACACATATGCGAAATTAAATTTATAGGTTGTAATTAGGTCCAGCTTAGTTTGTTCAATTTCAATTTAAAATCGTCCAGTTGCATCCTTATATAATCAAAAATAGGTGAATAAGTTAATCAATTATTTCGATATATCATTTTCCTAATTCCGCCCGGTCGATGGTAAATACGTACAACATAAATTTAATTCGCGCTCAAAACTAATTAGCAATTTTAAATATTTTTTATTTACAAATTGAAGAAAGTATGTATTAGATTTAATAATATATCTTTTACAATTATTTGAATAAAATAAATAAGTGAATATCATAGTTTAATTATTATGGTCTTAACAAAATAAAAAAAATTTTAAACGTTTGAACCAATATTTTCGCTAAAATGTCTACCTAGTTTAGTTTTCTATCAATAACTTATTTATTAATATGAATACAAATGTGCATTATTTTGCATTACAACAAGGAAATAATATTATTTTTTTATTTCAAAAATAAATTTGGAATATAAAGCGTGGAAGTATTGTATTTACAAAAAAAGGGCTTGGGCGGCATAATGTACTAGGGCGGTGATAGGTACATTTACGTTAAATTGTTTAATTTTTTTTGCATAAACCGTGTGGAGCTTATTTACATCTGGCTATGTTAATTAAGCATAAATTGGCTAAGTCAATTTAGCATAAATTGATAACAAAAAAAAATATTATAGATTTGTTTTGCGGAAATTTTTTTGAGATGTTTATAGACAAGGCGGTCAATCGTAACCAACCCAGCGTTGGTACATTAACAATTTAAGGATACCTTATTTTTATAAATTGGTGTTTCAATGATGTTGGTTTAGTCTAATTTTGCTTCACATATGTCTGGAAAGACAGGCATTTATAGTTTAAAAATAAATTAAAGCTTTCGAAAAGTCGAATACCTTAAAATAAAATACAACTGGTCACTATCTCAAATATCTCTATCTGTACATAATAACTAATAATTTTAATTATAATCAAGTTTAAACTTGAAATGAAGTAGTAAAATTGATGATTGAACTTGAAAGGTTTTGATTGAACTTGATTGAAATCGATAGTTATACGATTATTATATTTTTAAATTGTGGTTTTAAAGAATTACTAATACATAATATATATTAATTTAAATCAGATGCAATCAACGATTTAAAATTGACAGTTTTATTATTTTTATTTTAATTTGTTCTTCTTTAACAGAAAAGTAAAATAAAAAATAATCTACAAAATATATTATATTTAATTGAATAAATTGATTGATAATTTTCACCTTTGGTTTGAATTTTCTTGTCTAGTAAAATATTACTTATTGAACTTGTATTAGAAAAATATTTTAAATTGGTTCATAAAACTAAAAATAGTTTAAAATATGCGAACCTGTATGCAAAAGCACATATCATCAATATCACCAGCAATACTAAAAAATTGTAATACTACCTACTGACAGGCATGTAATATCAATATATTATGATATCAATCTTATGATATCTTGATATTATGAATATTCAGACATAAAATACCACTTTTGTGTTGTTAGCGTTATGACAGTTAATAATAACAAATTTTTTAAGGTTATGATATATTAATGGTTGTAAGTATTTAAAATTTTTTGGTTTATAATATTTGCAGACAAAATAAAGATATTAAAATTTATAATAAAAAAAAATTAAAAATAATATGTATAACCTCGAATTTATTTACTTTATTATAAAATAATACTTGTGATAAATCAAATTTAAATTTTAATTATTTTATGTGGCGGTAAACTGCTCTGATGTACAATATTACTGTACTGATTACTGGTACTGATGTTAGTATCATGATATTAGGATACCACAAATGTAATTAAGATAATGTTAGCAATATCATGTAATTAATATTAAATGTCTGTCAGTATAAGTTTAATGTGGTCTAAATAGCATTTAAAGAAGAAGAAAAATTAATTGTTCGAAAAATATTTGTTTTCGGTCATCATTTCAAATTAGGTGTGAATTGGGTTGTCGTTTGATGTGAGGTAATATTAGATTTTTAAATATCAATATTCAAATATTTGGTTAATATTTGTTTAAAGTTGAAATATTTTATTCGACCAGATTATGTTTTAATGATAACAGTTTTTAATTTATTACAATTATCACTAGAATGTTAATATATATTTAAAATAACTATCTTAATTTAGATAGTTAGAGCTGTGTGATGCGATGCTTGTAAGATTGTTATTTTTTTTTTTACAATTGTCATGAGAATGAATTGAATATTTTTGTTAAATTGCGTAGAGCCCTTACATATCTACTAATAGTCACATGAAAAATTTTACTTATTGGATTGTTAGTAGTATAATTACATTTATTGTATAGAGTAGCCTAGTACCCTATAGTATATAGAGATTATACTACAATTATTATAGTATAGACTAATTTAATCTACATAATAATATATAATTATTAATAATTAAATTGTATTCTCAACTGATTTCAAAGGATAATGAAAAACAATTTTTACAACAAGTGAGATTCCATACAACAAACAAAAAATTCAAATAAATATTCTACATAATATTGTAACACAGCAGAAAATATGTTTGTAATCACCACAGTAACATAACAATAATTTATTGTAATTGGCAAACTATTTTAAAATAATTAAGTCTACCTTATTATATATTTTTGCTTTAACAAAACTAAAAAATAAAATAAAACTGGAAATAAAAAAATAAAATACATATAAAATAATTTTTTTTATTAACTTTTCTTTAAATATTAACAATTGGTCATTTTGACCACCGAATTGTATATACGTATACTTTGAATATGTGCAGAAGGGTTAATATATGCTGGATAGTTATAGTATAACGACTATATGATGTTAAAAATGGTACGTAAATCAAGCTGCGTAATGAGAGAATTCAAAGCAATGTTGTTGCATAACAGGTATATAAAAATTTGTGTTCAAGAACAAAATATTGATAACGTGACGATAAAAAATTAAGAAAGTCGAACTCACTTAGCTTAGATAGAATTAAGTAAATCAAAAAGAAAACTTTATTATTTTGCAAAAAAATACGTGTGTCTGTTTTTGAAATCATTTTTTTTTATGATATTGATATCAAGAAATAACTAAAAATTCATGGAACGAAATACATCAGAGTAAATGCTAAAAAAATGTTGGGAAACATTTGAATCCTTCTTGTTCTTCTTACGATTACCCTGTTCAGGTCGTGCTAATATAAAAATCTTTATAGACGTAGTGTTTCCTGTCTAATAAAAGTTTGGTAGCTCAAAGCTAATGATTATAATTTGGTAACACTCTATACATATTGGATATAAGGCCTGTCATTTCAGAAACGGATATTTGGTAAAAAGTTAAGAGCTTAGCTCTGGAACACAAAGGAATTTTTCATGAAACTGATTTTAAGATTAGATCAATTTGAAAAATTATAGATATTCAATTGGACCATTCAATTGGATTAAGTCTTTGAACTGAGAAGATTGATGGGTGTAGGTACAGATACGAAATAGACTGTAGCGCCAATGATGATATCGCAACATAACTGAAATATTGACAAAACTAAAATGAAATAGGACGTAGCTGTCAAATTCAAAAAGGCAAATTATTATTATTTTGACGAAAATAAAATCGTTAAAATATTAATTTCCCTTCTCGTATTTTTTTATTCAAGTCAAAAAATTATTGTCAGATCCAGATGATTTAATTTGAATAGTTAGGCCCTATATAATTGCAATTTTATATTTATGCTGATTTGTTTTTTTTTTTTTCAATTTAAATTTTATTGTTGTTAGAAAAAAATTATTTTTTGTTTCGTTCAGTTTATAGTATATTTTTAAACGTACAATAATTGATTTAATACATCTGTATTTAACATTTTTTATGAATGTGTTTTAATTATTTTGTTTGCTTAGTGTAAATATTAAAAATATACTTTCAATTATTTATCAAATTTATTAATAAGTATATGCATAGCCATACGCATCATAGACCACCATCATCATTTAAATTTAAATTTATTTGACATTATTATTCTTTTTCTTAAGTGAGGTACATTTAAATCAAGAGTCGTTAATTGAAAAATATTTGTTGATTTCTTTTTATTTTTCATTTTTCAATACTTTATGGTAGAGTGTATAATAAAAATATAAAAAATTGTAATGTTAAAATTGTAATTGAAAGAAGTAATAAAATAGTAAATTTTATCTTAAGTAATTGAAAAAAAATATTTTTATTTATTAAAAATGATTTTTGTTATTTAGGAAAAGATATCTTAAGGTTAATATTATAACTTAAATTATAAAATACAAGTTGTATAATATTGATAAAAGAATTTATAATATGATTCTGGTAATAAAATAATCCAAAATATTACAGATTTAGGTGTAGAAACGTTGTACAACTATTATAAAGTAAATTTTTTTAATAGATTCGTTAAGTTATAAAAATTATTTAACATGTTACTAATTTGCAAAAAAATATTGAATTGTATATATGTAATTGATTTCGTTAGATTGCGGGAGTGTATATATGTATATATATACAGATGTATATATATGTAATTATATATATGTATTCAGTTTATGATAATAATGAAAAAATAAAACGTGTATATCTAATTTTTAATAAAATAATAAATCTAGTAGATGAATCTGAAATTGTACATTAACCCCATGTTGAGTTTTTTCTCGTTACGGTATTTATGTAAAATTTTGCATTTTTCTTCAGTGCTGATCGAATTTCAAAATTACATAATTTATTTAATCATAAAATAAATTATTCAAAATTTTAATAAATTTCCAAAGTTACATAAGCTTTAAGTAAAAAAAATATATGATTTCCAAAATTTATAATAATCTAAATATATGTAGGTACCTATTGATAAATTTATTAATGTTGTAATTTGATATTCTAAAGGTTTAACTGCTGGTGGGGTGGGCACTTTAATGAAGGGAATTCAATATTTATTGAAATGAAAAATATTATTATTTCTAATTTTTGTTCAATTGTTGAAATTTGGGTTGAAAATTAATTTATTAAATAAATTATCAATTATTGCTTTTTGAATGCTGCCAAAATTTATAAATAATTCCTAAATTTTATAATACAAACATTGTGTCTTTATATTGTAGAGATATAGAATTTGTTGGTTTACTTATTTAAACAGAATAACTCTTTCTTTATTGTTTACTCATTATATGTATATATATATATATATATATACAATACATATATATATACAATACACATATATATTAATGAAATAAATATATGACAATAATATGATTGACATTTGCATTGATAGAAAATGCTTTTGAATAAGCTTTAAAAACTCTTTATAACTTTTATGTTACCTATATGTATGGTGTGAGCTTGGAAATAAAATAAAGTTCAAAACACTAAGTCGGAAGCCCCCTGTATAATTAAATTGCAAAAAAAAACATTGAAAATTACTTAAATTTGGTTTAGCTTCTATCATTTAAACAAAATTAAATTAAATTTTAAATTCAATTATCACATCAAAAATAATATTAATATTAATATACCGCGTTTCAGCAATCAATTAAGGTCCCATTCGATTGTAAATAGTTCCTAAACTGAATATGAATTTCAGATTTATGATAAGTGATGGTGGTGTGCAAATTGCTGTGTTTGGATATCATTCAGATGTAGTTTTTTAATTTTTTTTTTGTTATATATAATTTTTCATACTTAATTTTTAATTTCGTTAAGTTTAATAATTTCAATATTTTTTAATCAAGCCAAATATGTATTTGGCTTAAATTAACTAATTTTTTTGTTTTTTCATTACAATGCTATTCATTTTGCATTTTCTTGATATTTCTGAATATATAACTAGCTATTGCCAATTGTACAAGACAACGTCAAATAAAAAGATATAATTAACGATCAACACTGAAATGTTAAAATTATATTTATAATAACGTTCCCCGAGATAAATTTCGTTAAATACTGTAAAATTTCGGTAAGTTGTCATATTTTCGTTAAATTTATTAAGTTTTTTATAATAGTCTTTTATAATATTTTATAAGATATATTTTAGTTTTTCAAACCTTTCGTTAAGTTTAACAAAGTGAATTTTTTGCAATATCATGTGATATTGCAAAAATTGAATTAAATTTAAATTCAAATTCGTTAAGTTTTATGCTTTTTTAAATTTTGATATCTTTTTTAAATTTTCATATTTGTGTTTAAATTTTTGTTTTTATTTAATTTTTTTTTTTGTTTAAAATTTAAACGTAATTATTTTGTTTATAATATAAGAGAGATGATAACTTTTTATTTATTTATTAGGTAAATTAATTGCACGTATAAAAATTTAATAATTTTTTTCCCATTTTTTTATATTTTTATTTTTTCTTACTAGTTTATTTAAGAATAATTTATTAATTATTAATTTTTATAGCATAGCATGGTTAAAATAAACCTGTTGATTTGTGAATAAAAAGAAGTACGTGCTCAAAATATCATAAATATATATATGTATATAATATATAGATATATGTATGTGTAGAAATATGTAATAAAATGTCATAATAATTTTTTGCAATTGATATGAAGATATTAAAAATAATAAGCGATATAATATAAATTAATGGCGCCATATTTTATTGAAATTAAAAACTGGTAAGCAAAATATTTATAAAAATATATAAGTATAGAAGAGTTTGTTTTTTTTTTTTAAAAGTAGGTGTAATCAAAGATGCACAGAAGGAAAGTAGTTGTTAAGATTGTCCCGGATAGTGTAATAAGTATCTAATATAGATAAAATATTAGTAATAATTTAACAAGCACACTATGCGGAAGGTGAATATAAATTCTTCTATATTTTTTTATGTAATTTTTTTTTATGTATTTTTTATGTATGTTTTTGTTTTTATTTAAAATATGTTTTTTTTTATCTAAAATATGTGCCGACACAAAAATGTATGAATTTGAATAGAAAAACAAACAACATAATTTCGACATAGATATATTCAAATGTGTCGGAATGAAATAGTTATAATGCAGTGTCTTCTTATCAAAAAGTTAATTTAAGGTAAACAAAAAAAAATGCAAAATTAATTAATGAAACATTGAAGATTAGCCATAATAAATAAATAACTCTTTTTTCTAAAAATAGATTATTTTTTGAGAAAGCTTTGTATTTTTTTTTTAAATCAATTTTGTGCTATTAAGATTGGAACCATGTATAGTCAATAAACAAAATTTTAAATTTTAAACACACTAATTTTACAATTTGAAGGACATTATGTAGCATTTTATCAATCAATGGGATAATTAAAATTACATTGCTGTACCAGTAAATTGCAAATGCTATTTAGCACCCTCTATCTATAAAGAAGCTTTAATTACAATAATTATAAAATAATTACAACATACACATAGGGTGATATATACATTACGAGCTTAGTCAATTTTAATAAAAATTCAGGCAACAAAATTTTAACATGTCTAACTTATTTATATAAATATTGTTATTTGACCAAATAGGTGATTAAATCAAATAGATCTGATTAGCTTAACTATAGCAGGTATATTTACTTTATCTTATCTTGACCATGCCCCCGAGTATTTGTGTGAATATTTTGTGAACGTGCAAAGTTCCATTTGGTGAACATGGGCATGGAAGCGCACGCTCACTATACTATATTTCAAAATTCGAAATTTTATATATTTTGTGTTGAGTCCGAACAACGTTGGGTGACTTTGCTAGTTGTTATATAACGGTGAAAAAATACTATTTGAATCTATACGATTCCAACGCAATTCAACAGTTGCAACAGCAAAACAACAACCATCATCAGTCATTTTTCTTATATTTCAACAATGTTGTTAATTATTTTCTGAAAAATCGATTAATGTCAAGGTTATCAGATACGATGACTTCCAAAATGCTGTAAAAAAAGTTTTAATACAGTTTAAATACAGTTCAACTACCGTTTAAAGCTTTTATAACCACTCCAATGTAAAATAAAAACTAAAGCTTTTGCTACATTTTGGAATACTATTTTAAAAGTAAAATATATATATATACATAAATATACATTCATTTGGATGTTTAAATTATAATTCTGTGTTTTTGTAATATCAAATGGCAATAATAATATTAATAATAATTTTGAAAATTCATATTTTTATTAATATATTAGCCAATAATTTAATTAATTTGAATAACGAGTGTAATAACTATATTCCTAAACTTGAATTCAAAATGTTTTATTTTTCCTTACATCAAAATTAATATTGCCAGACCTCCATTGGTCAGCATATATTTTCGGCCGAAAAATACATTTTATTTACCATATTTTGGTACAATTTGGCATAAAACTTATTTTTTCGTCAAAAAATAATGCTAACCTATAATTTAATTGATTCTGGTAACTTTCTCTATGACATGTATACAAAATGTAGTCTAAATTTTTTAGCTACACACTCTGCTCTTATTTCACGTTTTAACTACGTATTTTAAACATTTTGGAATAAGTCTACAAAGTCAAGAACTTTTGAAATACATTTTGGAAGATGCTACATTGTAGATTATACGTTTTTACTGCATTTTGGAAGTCACACAAAGATCAATTTCAGTCTTAAATTGTCAAGTTTTGTTTTAAATTGATTTTTTTTTAATGTTCTAACAAAAAAGCTGTTATAAGTTGGTTAATAAATACAAATTAAAAAACTAATTCGAAGTGCAATTATATCTCAAGATCCTACATCAGTCTTAGTAAACTGTACACAACTGGAATTGGTCAATTTGTATCTTCAAATAAATATCTTTGTTATTATCTACTCCTTAACCTTCGAATTTGTACATGACTTTTTCTATCAATTACAGACGGGGTATGTTAGTCTCTCTAATCTACGAGTTCGCTTTAGATACGATTTAAAGTCCCTTATTATATTTTTGGGATCTTATTTTTAATCTGTAACATAGCCTCATTATTATTTTCATTGAATTGTAATAATATTGCTTTGTGACCCTGTTTTATTGATATAATGAGTTCAATCAAGCTTCACGTTAAAATCCAATCAATAATTTTGGTATCAAATTATTTCCTTCGAACATATTATCTTCTTATTTATAGTAATTCTTATCTACTCTTTCCTTAGTTATATTTAAAATGTCGTAAAATTTCTGTTCAGAAAAAAAACAACAAAAAAAAAATAAATCCTTTAATAAATCTGAAATGAAATGAGCCAAATTTTTAATTTTGCTTCTTTGAACATATGTTTACCAAACATTTTATTTTTTTATTCCCAAAATATTAAATTACTTTAGTTGGATTTATTTTTAAAACAAAAACAATATTTTCCATTTAAATAAATTTATGCAGGGCAGTCTTTAAACAACAACAACAAAAAAAGGAACAAATTCAAATTACTCAAAAATACCCAAAAAGAAAAAATATATTTTAGAATGAGACAAAACTACACAAACAAGAAGAGTTCTCATATTCCATAAAATCATCTTCATTTTCATAATAGATTTTGATTTATGAACTGAATTCAAAGTCCAGTTTCGAACACAAAAAAAAAATAAAAATAAAAAATATAATAAAAAAAGGATTTCAAATTATTTAAGGCTGAATAACAAGAGATTCATTCAAGGTACTTGAAACTGTAACTAAGGATTTACAAAACAGCAGTAAAATAAATTTTACGGTTTCGTTATCCCGTTTTTTTTTGTTTTTTTTCTTTTTTGGTAAATATTCAAAAACTGAGCTACTCCTTGGCAAAATTTAATAAAAGGACAAGTAAGTACCTACTTAAAAAGGATAATTATTATTTTTGATTTTGTTAAGGATAATGAATTGTAGAACTTCAAGGATCTATTATGAGAGATATTTTTTATATTTTGTTTTTGGTCTCTATGACCATAAAATAATAATAATAAAAATAATAATAATAATGAGTTTAATTTAAAATATTAAAGTTGAAAATAGATTTTGTAATAGAATGTTGTTGAATTGTGAAAATAATTAATTAATATTAAAAAAAAAAAAAGTCTTTTGTAATTATTATTTTAATTTTGAAGGTTGTAGAATTGAAAAAACAAGAAAAAATGACTTTTAATGGATTATTTACAAAATTATATTTTGTCATCGATTCGGGTGAATATGTTTATTTTGGAAATAATACTAAAGACATAAAGGGGTCTTCAATTTATATTGTATTTTTAGGGTGAGTTCTGAATTACTAATAATAATTACAAAAACAATATACTTCCGAAGATATGTACACCAAATTCTAGTATGGGCACCATCAGCTGAAATAAAATGTTTTATAGAGAAGCTTATGATAAGCTTTTACAAAATTAAATATTTTTTTTTTACGTTATTGTTTATGTCAATTGTAAAACATAATAATTATATACATCTTGTACGAGCGGTTAGGCTCTTTTAATGAATAAATAAATAAAAAATGAATAAATGATAAGCTTTTAGAAAATTAAACAATCTCTATATGCGCATTGTAGAAAATTTAAATTTGGAAGTTTGAGTGAGAAATAGTGAAATTTGTATAGTATCATAAAGTAGCTATACTTAACCTGATGCATAAAATCAAAATTTTTTGTTCAATATTTTGTATGCGTTATTGTTAACGAAGACGTTAAAATGACGAATTACAAAATTTTTGATGTGATTTTATGTAGATTCTACTGTGTATGGGGCATTTTTAAAACATTTTCAAGCTAAAAAAAATCGTCAAAATTTTTGTTCTGTGTGATTGCTCTATATTATATTTTATTTACTTTATGATTTATATTTTACTGTATATTATATTAATGTGTTCTTTATTACGGTTCTATTGAAGTTTAATCTTAAAGTAAAAACATGTTTTCTTATAATATTTAATATACATCTAACTTAGTTGTTACAAACTTTCAATTATTATAATTAGGATTACCAGCTACACTTAATCTAATAAATTACTTTCAATACATATTAATTCTTCTCCACTTAAATAAAAATTATAATTAATTTCAACTTTCTCTTAAATACTACGTATTAATATATTCTTATTATAATTTGTTTAATTTTGATATTTTTGATTTTAATCTTTCGGATTTGCTTACACTTTTTATTATAAACTTTATTTTTACTTTTACTATATTCAATTTCTTTAATTTTATTACTAAAACTATCCCTTTGTCTCTCATCTGAATCTTGACTATAGAAAACGTCATCAGAATTTGAATCTGATATATAAGATTCTGATGATGAAATGGATGGACAACCAATTCCATTATCTTGAGAATTTACAATTTGTGTATAAAAATTATTATAAAATTTTACAGATTTATGCCCTTTTTTTATTTGGTTTATGTGGGCTACTCTAATATTTCCATTCACATTTACTTTATACAAATAATTAGTTAACCTTTCTACAATACGACCTGGAATCCATTTAATGTGTGTTTTGACTTCATATTTTATTTTAAAATTATTTGTTTTATTTTTCAATATATCGATAATTTATTCGGTCCGTTTTCATCAGTTGTTATATGAATAAATTTTTGTTCTTTATTTTTATTTATAGTTACCATAATATCTAACAAGGTTTTGAGTTTTGTTTTAAAAACTATTTCTGCTGGAGTTTTACAAGTTACAGTTGAAGGAGTATTTCTATACTTCAACAAAAAATTATCAATTTTAAAATTTAAATTATGTTTCAATACATATTATATATTTTACTAGGGGTCCCTGTTGAGTAATTATATTTCAAGTTGAAGTCAAATTTAAAGTTTTAAAAAAAAAACAGTAATTTACGTACTGACATAGACTTCGCACGATATAGCAGAAATCACTCGTGTTTAATAAAAAGTTTTGTGGTTAGTAAGTTTTATTTTTTTATTTAGGACACATAAATACACGTCTCTCATATACTGCTTCGTTTCCGATATATTCCCTATAATAAGTGGCATTTAGTGTATAAAATTACTAAAAATAAAAAATTTTGTCATTAAAGAGGTATGTATATATATAATTACTAGCTTTGTAACCCGTCATAAATTACGGAAGCAAAATAAATCCTAGTTCCTTTTTTTCTTTCATTAGATTCTTTATTCCGAAATTACAGTACTTATGTTTATATCACTTTTTATTTATTTTTATTTATGTTTATATTGGCCTAACACTAATCTTTTTTTTTTTTTATATAACAGAAAAAGAAGTACCATACCAACAAATTTGTATAAAATGTTTGTATTTTTGTATGGTATACTCGTACTCACTTCCATTTAGTTATAATTCGTTAGTTGGGTTCCATTTAGTATAAATTATACCGTATTAGCGTTATTGAGGCCTCCGGGAGATCAAATTTAAAAATGGGATCTTATTTTCATATAAATTTTGTCTTTTGTATAATGTATAGGGATCTTATTTTGCTATATGAATAAACTGTTATTATGGTATTGTGTTATTTTTAAAAAAAATATTCAAAATTTTGTATCTTAATTGGTAAAATTTACAAATAATACAAAAACATTTTCATCAATAATTTTCAATTTAAAAAAAACAATGTTTTATTATCCGACGTAGAAGTAGAGTTAATTATCCTACTCTACTTCTATCAAGTTCTATTGATTGAACAGTGAACCTGAACAGTGAAGTGAACAGTGAACACTTAACACTGAAAGTAAAATAATATTTTTGGAATGGAGCATACAGAACATACAGAATACAGATACAGCAAATAATAAAGAAAAACAAAAAAAAAACAAAAATAATTTTTTTTGAGTGAAGTGAGTTACGCACACAATAATGACAAAAATAATAGGTATAAGCAATAAAGTAGTATAATGTATAATATTATGCAATACAAATATGCTGATACACATGTGTATTATTATGTATAATTTTAAGTAATAAGAATAACCTTTGAGTGAATTATGTTTTTTTTTTGTGTTAAATGCTGTTTGCCTTTTGGTTATTATACCATATTAAACTATTGATTAAATTTCTATTAGTCCTTATTATTATAAATCAAAAAAATTGTTTGTTTTATTTATATTATTATTATTATTTATTATTTTTCCTTATTATTTGCGAAGAAGACTAACATTAAATTAAGAAAATATAGTTCATGAAATCAATTTTTCCTGCAAAGGTTCAGCATGGTAGACAGGTGGTTAAAAAAAAGCACCAAAGCAATTTGTATATATATGCATTTGTATACATATGCAATTTGTATATGTGTTGGAGCGTTCCGTCGAACTTACAAACATCCAGATAAATGCAGAATAATATATATATAATAATATAATTATATAATATTATAATTTTAATAAAAACTATATTATTACTACAAATATCCAAAATTTAGAGACAGTTACTTAAAAAGATAAAAAGGAAGAATTCAAGTGATTTGCTTTTTTGTTGTTTTTATATTTGTTATTTTAGATGAATTTGTTTTTTTGTTTTTTTTTTTTTGGCATATGTACATAGATTCATTTGCAAGTAAATATATAAATTATAATAACTGATTTGCTTGCTTTTGTTTATTATTTTAATAAGATTTCACATATGCATAATGTATTTGCTGAATAATAAAATCTTATGAGTACAAAATTTTCAACTGTGTGCGCATTTTTGGTTTATATACAATCTTATATATTGGAGAATCGAAATAAAATAAAAAGGTGTCTACTGCGCAGGTCCTTAAATGCTTGTCAATTATAATTATAGATTTTCTCATTTATGGTAGGTACTAATGCATTGAGTCTTGAGCAATTAATTTAAAGAAAATCAAATTCAAATATCATCATCATGTATTACGAATTAGTTGGACAGAATTAAAAGTAGTGGGAGTTATAAAAACATAAAAATTGACATACTTTTAACATATACCTAATTAAAAGGCATGAAGTTGAAATTAATAATGTATATAGGAAAATGCATGACAGAAGATTGCAATTGAAAAAAAGAACATCATGGCTAAGCAATGAAATTTTTTTTTTCTTTATTAACATAAGTTTATTAATTTTACAAAATTAATTTGGCTTAGTGATCTTAGCCTTAGCTGTTTATATAGCCTTATTAGTCTTTGCTTAGTCACCTTAGCCTTAGCTGTTTGATCAAACAATAAATTTTATCAAATCGAATATTTTTAAGTATTACTTTAACTAAGCTTTACAATTTTTTATTTTTTAATTGGTATTCTAAACATAAAATAATCAATATAAGCATACATATATATACATGACATAATATATACATATATTATAGTTGTTGTACATACTTTTTTTTTTTTTTTACATTCTTCTAAGTTTATGTAAATGGTTGCCTCAATCACTAGATCATCACTGCAAATTACTGTTATGTGTCAATAAAATTATAATAGCTAAAATGATCATTGATGTTTGTCAATCGCGAATATAAGAACGTTAACAAGTATGATTAATTTCTTTGAACTTTTTTTTTCTTTAGTAAGTAGTTTTGAGGCAAATTTTTTTCTTTAAGTGTTTCTTAATTTTTTGTTTTTCTTTTTTTTTATCTTAGGGAAAATTACTGTCTCATAACAGTCATAACTATGAACTTAGGACCATATACCTAGAACCAAAAGGGCCACAAATTTCACTTAGATATTTATGTGCTAAAGAAATAAATTCGCTTAGATATTTCTATATAGAGGAATTAATAAATTAAATTAATTTTATCCTATATGAAAGGCTTGAGTCTGATTAAATAACTTTTCAAATAGCTTTTAAACTGTAACTATGTAATATATTTATTTAAGATTAGTTTACTTCATTTCACAGAAAGCCTACAGCTCTTAGTTTATGTATAAAAATAATAATTCAAACAACTTTTCGACTACTAGAACTATTGATTCTAACTAATTTGCAATTCATTATAGAAAATTAAAAAATACTCTTCAATTTAATATCGTATTAATATACTAATATTTTAAAACAGTTTTGGCATCTAACTTCTATTCAAATCATAATCACTTTTTTACTCTTACAATACAATTTTTTGTTTAAAATCTAATTTTAAATCAAAATAGGTTAGCCAAACAACAATTCACAAATCAATCAAAAACTTGAATTTATTAAAGAGGCAAGCAATTAATATTTTTGTTAGGTCTTTGATCCAAAACAAATCACTTAAATGATTTTTTAATTGATAATTGCAAAACATGAGTTTAGATTAGAATTCAAATAAAATAAATTTTAACACAACTAAATAAATTTCGCAATAAATTTAATCGGAACAAACAAATAAATAATAATTATTATTCAACTTAAGCGATCTATCTACTAAACAACTCATTACCTTTTGTCTATTTTCAAATTCATGTTATTAGTTGGTTATATTAAGTTTCTAAGAAAATAACTTATCAATAATTTAACAAAAAAAAAAAAAAATTATTTTATACAGGAATTACAATTTAAGTACATACAAAAAAAATTTGTTTTTAATATTTTTAATAAAATATAACCAATTTAATTAAATTATTGTTACTTGAAGGTACTTAAGTGTCACAGCAACAGTAGAGCTTGTAAGAGTACTTCATCGATAACTCATTAACATAGATTAGAATTAGAACAACATTTTTTTTTTTTATTATTTATTTTCAATTACCATATAATATTTTAAAGTTCAATGGTCGTATTTCCGAATGGTTGAATATTAAAAATCACAATAATTATAAATTTTTAATTTCTCTGTGAAAAAAAATTAGTAGATGTGCATGTACATTTTATGTACTTCTTTTTACCTTATTATCCAAAAAATTGGTATTGCATAACTACTTTTATTAAATATTTTGCAATTGAATCTAAACTTTTGAATTTTTATCGAACTTAACGGTTTTTATGAATCAATAATATCGTGATTCAATTTTTTTTTTCAATTAAACCTTAAATATAATAATTTTGTTGATAATTTGGCTTAGATAATAGATTGTTGTAAAATTTCATGTCTAGACTTATAAAAAGTGATTATTAACATTAAAAGTACACGATTTATATTATAATAGATATCGAAATAAGAAAGAAATAGAAAGTATGAAGATGGTAAGAAATAAAAGTATGTAAAAAGTATGTAATAAAAGTAATATTACTAACTAATTTTAGTAAAAACACGAATAACAGAGAGAGCTCTCTTCAACAATAGTTAAATATAAATTTGACAAAATCATAAGACCAGACAGCGTAAACTAGGGTCAATAAAAAAAATTGTTTATATAAACAAAAACAATTATTTTTCTATAAAACTTGCGCATATTAACAAAATATTTGTTATTAATTAATTTTTCTATTTTCTTCAATTATTACTTTCTTTTTTTTATGTAGAAAAATTAACTATTATAACTATATTACTATGAATTATTTTGTATTACTTTGTAAGACAAATTTGTATAAATTACTTAATTTTTTCCTCCCTATTAGCTGAATTTATTGAGTCTTTCTAAACGAAAATGACCCGTTCAGTGACCTTTATGGCTTATGGAAGGTCTAGTCCATTGATTTGATATTTCAAATTGGCTCGTTCATTCCAATTTTCTGCTTTACATGATTGCTAGCAATTTTTTTTAACCTGTTGGTTATTGGAATGTTTGGTAGACCTCTAGCCAAAGTATTAGGCTGTTGGATCAGTCTGATGATTGCATTTTTTCAGTTTTTCTGTAACCATGGGTATATTCAAATTTTTATATAAATATTTATGGTAGCAAGGGATCTGCGTTATGGTACGTAAAATTGCGTCAATAAGCCAATAAATGTGATGTATTTTTTCCAAGTTAGCTTTTTGTCTAGGTGTACACCCGGGTATTTTACCTAATTAGCTTGCGGAATAGTTATCCCCTTTCTATTAATTGATGAGCAGGAAAGAAGAGATTATCTTTAACGATCATTGACATTCATTTTCCACTTATAAAACCATTTTTATATGTGCTGCAAATGTTCTTGCAGATTTGTAGATGTTGTATGTGAATTTGAATGGTAGCTTAAAATTGCAGTATTGTTTGCGAAGGTGAATGTTAATGTGTTCCTGTTTTACGGTAGATCAAACATATGAAAGTATCCTACTACACTGCCTTGTGGGATGCCCCAGCATTGATTTCATGTTCTTCTGTTACATAGGATTTCAATCTCACTATAAAGTGTCTATTGGTTATATAAGAATTTAGTAGTAGATGAGACTCAACTGGTAGCTTTTGTTGTATTTTATGAATTAATTCTTATAAATATTATTATTGCAAGAGAACTTTTAATCTGATTAAAATTTTTGACTCTACGAGACTTGAGTCTTAAGTCCGTTTTTTTTTACGTAATACAATCTGAGTGTCTGCCAAAAATGGCAAAAAGAGTCATATAAATAGTATATAAATATTTTAGAATGAAACATTATTATAGTTATTGATATTATACTGTGCGGTATACAGTAAAACAGTCATTCCCTGAATACACAGTAGGTATACAGTTATTCCCTAAATTTTAGTAATATTTGTGACTATATACGTTTTGTGACTATATGCGTAGTCAAAAAAAGATGATGACAGTAAAATTGTTGACTAAAAGCCTAATTGTGCCTATAACTAGTAGTGACTATAACCGATTTTTACTGTATAAGAAATATTGTAATTGGACAATATATAAAACTATTAGCAAGATTGAAAATAATAATTTTTTTTTAATTTTGCCAAATTAGACAACTTCTAATTACATACTTTGCATAGTAGATACCAATAAATTTGTTATAAAAACTTGACTTTAATCACAAAATTAAAAATGAAGAAAATTAAAATAAATTTAAGTTATCAAAATAAAATTTTAAGTATAAACGTTTTTACTACTATTGAATATATTATTGGAAAATAATTATCATATTTTATCCATCATAAATTGCCTTTGCATATTAATTGTCACAGGTCTAGTTAATTGAATTTGTTTCAATATAATTATAATACAATCAACATCAACTATTCCTATACCACTCAATACCATTAAAATAAATTAGCTATATTGTTTTTTTTTTACTCCAAATAAATGTAAAATTTATATTATATTAAAATAATCAGATTGCACAAATTTATAAAATAAATAAATAAAATAATATCAATTGAAAATTAAATTAAAATCAAACATACCGTTAAATTTATATTATGTTCAATAATTCAATTCAATTATACATATACATACATAATGTAAATTATAATTTCCAATTTTGTCTCATTTCCAATTTAATGTATCAGTGTACCAGATATATTTATTATAAAATTATTCAAAATTATTAATAATTATCTATTATAATATACATAATATTTATGTACTTCTCTCTTCACTTGCTAATAATATTTTATTTAAATTTTAAATAATATTTATTATATAAATTCAAATTAAATTGCAAATTTTATTTTCAAAATAAATTTTAATAATTTTTCAAACTTTGTATATTTTGTTAATGTGTGAATGAGTGAAAAAAAATTTAACTGTTATTCCGTTATTTTAGAAATTAACACAGTTTAAACTTTGTAAAATGTAATCAAATAAAAAATTTTACAATATAAAAAAACAAATTCTAAATTTTCAAAAATAAATAAATTAATCACTTTTTTTTTTTTTTTTTAAATTAATATTTAATTATGTAAACATAAAGTGTATAATTTGCATAAAAAATGCGGGTTTTATAAACAAAAAAAATGTATGTATACTGTTACAAATAAATAACCATCACTTGACACTTTAAAAAACCAAAATTTATTTTCTTGTTTTCTAGTTTTATTTCTTTTTAATTTCAAAATGCACTTAATGAAATTTTTTTTTTGTTATATTATTTTTATATATATTTTTTTTTCCTGAATTTGTGAATATTTAATTTTTTTTTTGATAAAAGAGGGGAATCTATAAAGTTGCACTCTCTACAAAATATAAATCCCTTTATCAATCTTAAATCACTAGATATTATAGATCTCTTAAAGCTAAATTAACACCAAATCAAAAACATAAAACAAATTAAAACAGGGAATCTCTTCTTTAACAAACCGTTTCAAATTATTTTATATATATATATATATAGATAATATATATAATTTGAATTAAATATAATAAAATTAATTCATAAAAATATTTTATTGTATTTTAAATAAATCTCAATAATGCGGGTTTTTTTTTTTCTCCAAAATTATAATTTAATTTTTATTTTGTTTTTATTTCAATAATTTTGCACAAAAAACACTTTTTTCTAATTTGTTTGAAAAAAATCAAAACAAAATCAATTTTTAGAAATTTCAAAATTCAACAAATTTTCTCACAATTATCAATAAATAAACGCACCACCACAAAAATTTACTCAAAAATTGTAAAATATCATCTACAAATTATTTCCGCTCAAAATGACTTTACCGTTTGCGTTTCAACGCATAACTGAATTCAAATAACGATCATAAAAATTTTCTTATTATTTGTTTTTGTTTGTTTGTTTATTTTTATTTCCAATATACAGCATTACAGTTTACTACACACAAAATGAATAAAATAAAAACAAAACAAACAAAAAAAAAAATATCCTTTAATTTTCGAAAAATAAATTTTCATATGCCAACAAAAAGTAAATCCAACGTTAATCGAAAAACATATGTGTTTTCGAAATTAAGATACATACCACGACGACCACCACACCACTGATATTCATTTTCTCAGTTGATATTTTATTTGAATCAGAATTTTGTAGTTTTCTTCTGTTCTTTTTTTTTGTTTCATTTACTATGTATAGTTTATATTGATTCAAATTGAGATTTGATTATTATTTTTTATTTCGAAAATAATAATCGAATTGCGCACGTTTTTTGCTTTATTTATTTTTCTCAATTAAAATTTTTAATAATCATAATTACAATTTATATAACAATCAAAATATTAGTATACCGTTATTGTTTAAAAAAAACATTTATTATGAAGATAGTAGTAATGAATTGCATGCAAGTTACATTTCAAGTAATACGAATACAACATTATTTGTTATCGCCACAAATAAGCTTTAAGTAGATAATATGATGTTAACACAACGCTTAATAATTCGTTACTGTCACAAAAAACGATACGAATTAAATAGATAAATGTATAAAAACAAAAAAAAAAAACAATAAAAATATATTTAATGAATCACTTTGAACTTAATAATATTCACATGTTTGAATGTTAACTCCAGATACAATATGTGTGTGAATGTGTAAAAATTGTATTTCATATTAAAGAAAATCGAAAATAAAAATAAAAAATGCTTTCAAAGGCAAAATTTAAATAATTTTTTTTTGTTTATAAACAAGAACAACAAAAAAAAACAGAAAATAATAATAAAATTTTGCCGGTTTGTTTTGATTCTCAATCAAATTCGAAATTTTCTTTTTAATGTTTTGTTTTTGTTTTTGCTTTTCGAAATTAAAAAATAACAGTATTTAAACATATTTTTGTTGTTATATTTTGTTTTTTTTTCGGATACAAGAAAATGTTGCGCGCGCATTTACTTTTTCGAAATTCATACTATTACAGTTTTGTTGATACATTCATGTTGTTTGAATGAATATTATTGAATTGTTGAGACACATTTTGAATATGTTGCTGAAAAATTTATTTTTGGATTTGTTGAAATTTTTTTGATCGTGCAAAAAAATATTCAATAGAAATGAATTGGATTGTGTTGTGATGGATCGTAAATAAAAAAAATAATTTTAAGTTTTTGGTGTTTAATATTTTTGAACAGTTAATTTATATGTATGAATGGATATTATCATCAGATAAGCGATAAAAAATAGAAGATAAAATGACCATAAGGAATATTATAATTAAATCATGCTTCGAATTCTACAGATATCTCAAATGATGAGGTGTGTTTTAGAATAAAGTTAAACTTTGCGTTTTTTGCAAACATATAAATATAGAAAATTAGTATATTTTACTTTAATTTATCGTGCATAAAAACACCTTTTTTTTTGGGTCGATTCTAGTTGTAATGCAGTATTAGGCCAGCCCGTTATAGATTTAAAGCAAGATTTTGTATTTCTATATATTTTCAAAAATCAGGTTAACATTTGGGACTTATTTCAAGTCTATCAGATATTAAGCTGATAAGAACAGATACTACACTTTGATCCGGGCCATTTGAGGCCAAAAAGTGATCTAAAGCTGAAAATGAATTGGTAGGAAAAAAATGCCATATTCATGCAACATTAAAGATCTTTTAAATATCGACGATTTAATGCATGTAGTAATGGATCGTAATGGATATATAGCAGACTTTCAGGTGGTAATTATATAATATTACGTATGTATAATATACTCTTAATTGACTAATCTGTAGAAGTGTAGAAATAAAAAACACAATTCAATGATATGGATGCACATAATTACAATCTTCTAATAGACACCATAAGTGTGAAGACAATCTTCTAGATGGACACATATAAAAATGGCATTTATACAATAATTATGTTCAAGAAAAAGGTTGTGCTCCAAACTCAAAAGCTGTGTTAACAACAATAATATTAACATAATGAGCTAGCACTTAGTGCTGATTAGCCATCGAAGAGGGATAAAGAATATATTTTTGTACTATAAATTAATTAAAATAATTTTTGATTGAAATAAAAGAAGAAAATATACAACCGCAGATTGTATTCAATTATAAATCTGTTTATTCTCACTTCATTTTGACCAAATGAATATTTCTGAAACATAATTTAAACAAATTTTCAAATTAATTGTTTTTTTTTTCTAGATTTGAAACTGTTTCTGTATAATATGTAATAGTCTTCTTCCTCTTTTGTTTTTTTGTCATTTGACAGCTATTCTGGTGTGTAAGTGTTAAGATTTTCTATATTGGGTTGGATTGTTCTTAATTCCACATTTGCATTTCGAATGTTACGTTTTAATCTGCTTTTCCAGGTCTTTGGTGGTCGACACGGGCTTATTTCGAATGCATTATGCTACTTTTAATAACATTTTTTTATCACACAATCAACCAATCTGATCCTATTTTACATTTCTAGTATTTACAGACATGGATTTTAAACTATTTCATATGTAAACGATCCCAATTTTGTCCATCATTGTAATACAACTTGTACATCTTAGTATTCTCATTTCGTCACGATTAATTTTCCATTGAACTGCACATTCTACAATAAAAATGTTTTCTAATATGCCTTACACCACACTATACAACACTCGTCTTACCATTCTAATTTCGTTACAATTAATTTTCCATTAAACTAAACACTCTACTATAAAAAAAAATAAATTTTGCATGCCTTACAATTTTAAATAATTATTTTTTAAATTTGATTCAAACTATTAAAGAACTATTTTTAAATTAAAAATTCATTTTATTTTTAACTTTAGTTAATCCTGCCCTATAATACTTTTTTATTTAAGAATAGAACAGTGTAATTCTATAATGAACACTTTTAATAATATAAAACCATAATAATAACAATTTGAAACGATAAAAAAAGAGTTTTATTAACTTATCAAAAAAAAAAAAAAAAAAATGAAAAATGAAAAATGAAAAAACACTTTCATTCCAGAAATAGAAATATAATTTCATTTTATTATAGGAATGTATCATATTCTAGAGCTGCACTGCAAATGATACCCCCCTTTAAAAACAGATCAGATCAGATGTATTCAATGTCATAAAATAGTACCACTTTAGTTAATAAAAAAAAAAAAAAAACTCTTCGCTTCTTGAAATTATCATTTCATATTTTACGATATTATTTACGATATCATTTAAATATTATTGTAATTATAAATAAAATAAGTTTTTCATTTGAACCGCCCCCCTTCTCTTCACTTCTTTATTATTATCGTTTTTTTTTTTTGTTTTTTTATTGTACATCCGTTTCAGAAATTTTTATCCACGTTCTTGACTTCGGAAGTGTTTTTTTTCATTTTTCATCGATGCACTATTTTTGTTATTGTTGTTGTTGTTGTTTTTTTGATTTTTTAACTTGACATAGTAGTTGAGTTGAGTTGGTAGTACAATAATTATTATTCTCAAAAAAATCTATGAGTAGAGTGTGTCTCAATGAATTATTACCATTCATTTTCATTTCATTGTATTAAATTTTTTTTTTTCTGTTTTTTATTAAAATGTTGACGTCTTTTTACGAGGTTCATAATTTTTAGTCTCCTTTTTTTTCGAAAATACAAGTAATTTTAAGGTTATTGTTTTGTTGTTGTTTTTTTTTTTTAAATTTAAATTCACAGAGCCCTTTGGGATCCGGTATGATATGCTTTTCTCTTGAATTTTTTGAGAAGATCTTCATATTTAATTATTGTAATTGTACCTTTAGTGTAATATCGTATGTTTTGTTTTTGTTTTTGTTTTTATCATTCAAATTTTTAATTATATATGAAATAGAGTCTGTAAATTTACTTGGGTTTCTGTTATTATTTGTATTACTTGTTTATTCGTTTGTAATGTGTAGTTAATGTAATGATAAGACTTAATGAATTTATAAAATGTTTTTTTAAGTCGGAAATTTTATATTTCGTGTGATGTTGACCTTCTAAGTGTGTTCTGAAACAATATCAACCGCTTTTCAAGTACAATAATCCAGTTATAATTCGCCCGTAGTGTTTATTAAAACCGAAGGGGTTATATTTAACTGTTTACAAGGTCTGGAAAGAAAGTCTGGGATGTCTGTGATGCTTTAATTGGCTTACTTGACACACGATCTGTTTAAATGTGAAAATGTTTGAATGATTTACTATCTTGGACTGATAGATTTTAATACCGTTCTTAATATAGAAAGAAGAGTGTTTGTGTGTTTGTATGTATGTATGTTTGTTAAGCTATTTCAATCAAACTTTACAGAAATACACTTTGTTACCTAGAATCGAGCACAGGCTATATCGAGTTCGAAAATTCTAACTGGTTCGGATACCTGCCATACAACTTCTGGAACCCATCAACTATATTTTAAAAACCAAAGGCGTTATAGACCTGAAAAATGGCATTTTGATACTATATTCAAAACAAATAAATATGTCTTTTACCGTTTTCTAAAACGATGACCACCTCATACAGCTGCCATACAACTCTTAACATGCCGAAAGAGTATTTCAAAAAGCAAAGACGTTACAGACCTAAAAATTTGCAATCTGGTACTATATCGAATCAAATGTTGTTTATTCTTTTCCAAAATTGGGACTGGGTTCCGGTACCTATCACACAATTCCTAACATGCTTAAAAAGTATTTCAAAAACCAAAGGAAATCGGAGATCGGAAAATTTGAAATCTGGTGCTACATCGAAAACAACCAAATATGCCTTTCACAGTTATCCGAAAATGGGATTGGCTCCGGTAGCTGTCATACAACTTCTTATATCCGTGAAGAATATTAAAAAGACCATCAAATTTGCACCACAAAATTTGGTACACTAAACAAATTAAAATTATAATTTTTCTAAAATTGGAACTGATGCTATCATACACCTCTTGGCACTCCCCAAAAATATGTCAAAAACTAGAAGCTTAACATATTAGTAAATTTAAGCTCAGATGCACTATTAATTATTCGTTATATATATCATTTGTATATGCTATATCATTTCGTTATTGTGACGACCCACTTTTAATTGAAATTTTTTCAAGCACATTTGATTGAACTTTTTTGAAAACCTTCGATGTTTGAATGGTTTGTTATAAACCTGATAATTGTATTACGTAAGTTAAGGTTTTAGAATTATTTTATATTTAGAAGAAACTCTTCTTGACCTCAATAGGAATGATGAGGTACGGATTTTGGCAGAGATAATAATAGGTTACTGTCAAATAAAGAAACACCTTCTTAAAATGGATCTAATAGACAACAACCCGTGCAGAATGTGCGAAATAGAGGAAGAATCTATTGAACATCTGCTCTGTGAATGCGAAGGGCTGACTCGCAGCAGACTTCACCACTTGGGAACAGCGTTCCCCGAACAATGGAAGCTACCCAGAATACCATTTAAGAACATCCGAGTGTTATCACAAAATTGGGTATTTTTAATTACTCAAACACTAGTTACAATAACTAATAAATACGGGTTATCACAATAAGCTCATTCGCGGCTGCGGTGATATAGGGGACAGATCCCCTCCCGCAAAGTTTAAATCTAATCTAATCTAATATTTAGGAGCATTTTATTTTCTAAGGAAATCGTAATATGACTCATATAGCCAATACAAATTACGTAGGTGTAAACTCAGATGACAACTTTATACTAGTTTTTGGATTTAATATTATTAACGAGAGAAATTCGATCGTTGACTGAACCGATTCTGAATGTTTACCAGTAACAACCAAAAATAGTAACATTGGAAGATTTAATGTAAATAACAGTTATAATTAATGTTAAGCAGATTAGTTTTCTATTTCACGAAAGTGACCCTAATATGTCTGGCTATTAGTAGGCTTTTAGCCCTTTATGTCCTAACAGATTAGTGTTAAAAACATATTAATATTTCTTCTTCTTCTTCTTGTTTCAATGGCGATGCATCCTAAGTCGAACCACGATTTCCTCTTATTAATATTTCACAACCATAGTTGTATAGATACCTAGTTGTTTAGATTAACCTGAGTTACTAGTCAAGATCTTAAAAAAAAATTAAATTCTCGAGTAGTCTGTTTTCAAAGGGATTTGGAGAATTTTGACGGTCCGAAAGTAACAATTAATTTCAATTTCAAGGGGAAAAAGTAAAGAAGAATAAAAAATAATGTAAATTTAAAGGAATTGGAAAATTAGAAGAAGACGTAGAACACTAGAAGAAGAATGGCAAAATGATAGAAGAAAAGTAGAATAAAATAAGACAAAGAGTATAAAGAATAAGACGCAACACAACAGACGTAGAATTTCAACATGAAAAAAACGGAAGAAAAAGGTTAAGAAAAATCGAAAAAAGAAGAGGAGAAAATAAACAAAAGTAGAATAAAAGAAAAAAAGAACGAATGAAAAAAGAATGGGAACACACAGAATACAATGATTACGAAAAAGAAGAAGCAAAAGAAAATAAAGTAAAAGAAAAAATATAATAAAACGTAGTGAGGAAGAAGAAGATAAATTCTGCCGAATTATTTTCTGTTTATTTACAGTTAGTATGTTAGTATGACAGAAAAATGCAATCTAAAGGTGAATTTTCATTTAGAACAATATTTAAAATCTTAAAAATTTTATTGGTTCTAAAAAGATAGAAAAAATAGACCCCTGCAAAGAATTTTCTAAATTTTCTATTTACACAAAAAAAACAACAATTCAACCGTAAAAACCATCTGTTCAAAAATTATTTTTTTTTATATACAGTTACTCTATTGCTAAAAACAGTGTTGCCGATATAGGGGAACTATCCCCGATATTTTAAAAATATACTCCATCAAAGTATAATATCCCAAATTTTTTGAAAATATCCCCAATTTTTGTGAAAATATCCCCGATAAATGATATTTTCTATTCTTGTCATACGCATTGAGTTCTCATATAAAATAATGTCATTTCATGTTATCTCCCTTTTTATAGCCAATAAATTTTTTAAAATTTTAAAATATTGGTCAATGAAAATCCAGCTTAACGATGGGAAAAGCAATAGTTACATTAAATCAAATCCTCTAGAAATTCAAATTCATATCTTCTACTAGACAATAAGTGTCGGAAGCGACAATAATTAGAATAACAAGTCGACTTACCAACTACTCCGTTAAAATAATGATTACTGAAACTGAACCACAGTCTCAGAACCACAATATCTAAACTATTACCAAAAAGGGCAATGAGGACCCAAAAAGTATCAACTTTAATTACAATAAATTGTTCTACAGATCCTACTATTAGCCTGAACTATCACTTTCATTTTATAATATTCTTTATGATTACTCGTCAATGTTTCCGTCAACGAGTGTAACAAGATGAAAAATTAATAAAAAATTTTTGTTTGCCTTTTATTCTTATTTTTTTTTTTTTGTATTTTTGTATTTATTTATAACATTTCTGTCTTCCTGTATTATATTATGTATCTCTCATAATAACGAATTCTGATATTTTCCAAGTTATATATTATTATTATAGTAGAAACTATATCTTATCTAGTAGAAGAGACGTCTAGAATATTTTAAGAGTAGACATTTTAAAGAACAACCCACAACACATCAAGATCACATATTTAAAAACAACATTTCATATACACATATCGTGAAATTTTATATTCTGTTTTTGTTGTTTGTTAATTTTTTTTTTTTTTTTTTTTTTTTTAAACTAAAAAAACAACAATAATAAAATAAGTGAAGTAAATAGAACACAACAAACTCCTCAGAGCCTTGTTTAACTTGTATTATATGAAAAAAACATGATACTACTGAGTATTCTAACAGAAGAGCATGAGGCCAAAATGAAAAACAAAAACAAAAACAAAAAAACAATGAATAGAAAAATTGAACGTGATGGAAGATCAATTTCACTTGCTATCCTTTTATATATATGAAAATTTCATTTTCATAAAGAAAAGTGAAATCTATAGTGAAATTATAATGTGTATCGAATGAAGTGTTATGTAAGTTGTATAATGTACATTGAATCACTTTCCCCTTCAAATGTATATAGACATACATTAGATATATTTAACCTATGACCGGAAAGAAAAAAAAAATTTACTCATTTTCGATAGAGAGATGTGGTACGTATAAGCGTACGTTGCTAAGATAACGTGAATACAAATGTTATTTTCTTGTAAAAGCGGAAATTCATTTATAGATGAAGATATGAACGGAGAGATAGATGAGAAGATCATTAATGGGGGAATATTGTTGTTGAATCAACAATCAATAATGATAATGATCCAATATAGATATTTTAAATATTTTGTTAAAATAAGATTTATGTCATATTTTTGCTCTTGGGATTCTGTTATTTATGTGTGGGTTTGGTATTGTATAATGTTTTGCGTGATGATAGTGGTTGTCAAAATGTTAATTTTTTTTTTTTGTAATTTGAATTTGAATTGAATTGTTTTATAAAATGAAAAAAATATTGAATTAATAATCGGTTTTGATGTTTAAAAGAATGACCTGGGCTAAAAAATAAATAATTTTTTTTAGCTTAGCTCATTAGTGTGCTCGAACCTCGAATTCAATAATTCAGTAATAGTCGCTGATTTTACTGCTTGCATAGTCTGAATTGCTATATGGAAAACTAGATTTATATACTTCTCGTTTCTAATAACGTTAATTCCATTTTCTTATACTCTTAGTGATAACCAAAGTGATTCCAACGAAAAATTGAAAAAAAAAATTATTTTTAAAACATACACGCTCTGAGCGGGATTCGAATCCGGTCTCTTCTGATTAGTAGTTAGATGATATATTTTCCATTACATCCATTACACTATGTCGGTGTTACTGTTAAATTTAAATGTTATTGTTGTTGGTTACCAGTTCGCCAAGTAATTGCAACGTTTTGAAATTTTTACACTAATTGCCTAACATTTAATAGCATTATGTAGCTATTTAACATTATTTACACTTAAAATAAAAAATTATCGTGTTATAATGAAAAACATTTTATGTTAAAACTTTTATGTTTTAGGTTTTTGAAATTAAAATACATTGATAGGCTACAAAATGGGTACTTTAAATATGTTTGAATCACCAATGAATTAACGGTTATTGATTGAACTATACCCAAACTTTACAATTTATTCTTAGAGATGGTTTGAATGTACATGAATTTGTTGAAAAAATGTAAAAATCATTCAAAAATGAAATTGGACCAATTAAAAAAATGTACCAACGATAAAAGCAATTAGCCAATAAAGTCATTCAGAATTTTAGAACAAGATGAAGAACTTTATAAGTTCTCTATACTAAGTTTCTATACTTTGTTAACTCCAAATAAATTACTTGGTTAGATTATCACTGATGAATAGAAGAGTCACTTAGTGTGATGAGCTTATTTTATTCCGGACATCATTATAGATAAATCGTTGGCTGGGTTCTTGTATATCTAATCGACCAAAAGCAAATGTTGAGAAAAATGGATTCTTTAAGTTGGACGGAAATTTTGATTGGAAAAATTTAAAAAAAATCAAATAAAATTTGAATTTTATAAAAATTTTAGTAATTTTTTAATATCTAACTACATAGTATTATAATTTTGATATTTTGAAATATCAAAATAATATATTTACAAAAAATGTTAGTATATATAGTGTAAAGCTTCATATGTATTTGGGAATAAAAATGGTTTGTTAGATACTTAGTAATACAAATTTGTCTAACTTCCCATTACATAAATTGTAGTTTGGATAAATAGACACAGCTTGAAGGCTTAAAAAGCAGCAAAATATAGGTTGTTTGGATAAATCAGAAAAAAATATTTCAAAAACTATAAGAAATACGTTAATTTTGATTGCAAATTCGGATAGTGCATAGTCGAAAATGGTGTAGTACATTGAAAAGTCAATTTCGGAAAAAATGGTTTGTTGGATACATAGGAATGCAGCCGACGAAATGTAATAAGGACGTTCGACATTATTGGAGAAATTTCCATATCAAAGCGTCAGGTAATATTAAATTAGGAAACATAAAATCCGTAAAATATCTAGGAATACCTTAGAAAATAACATTGATTACAATGAACACATTAATAATAAAATAAATTCAGCAAGAAAGGCATTTGCTAATAGTCCAAAAACTAACCAAATCCTCCGCCAGAGTTGTCCGTCAGTTTTAATCCGCCAGAGTTAAAATAATACCATATCAAGAACTCATCATTGCCAAATTTAGTATAACATTAGCACTTCACTAATAGACATTTATAGGAAATTGGAAAGACAATTCATGAGAACATTTACAGGTTGCTATCGTAAGCCAGAGACGGAATTTAAACATTTTGTCTCAAATAAAATGTTGTATAACCTTGCAAACATTTCTAGAATTGATATTTTTATTTTGAATTTAATTAGAAAACACTATTATAAACTAACTGTATACTAATATTACAGATTAGTATAGTTAGTTAATAATAGTGTTAATATAAATAGTCATTATCATCATTGTCTTGCAACACCATCCGTGGGGCATAGGGCGGAAAAAAAAATATAAATAGTGTAATAATTTTTAAAAAAATTTTTTTTAAAAAAATATAAATGGTGTTATAATAATATTAATATACCAGTTTAATTTCACATTCTGAATATCCGGAAAATAAATACATTGAAGAAATACTAAAATCAGGTTTCATCCCTCCAGAAGCATTTATTTATATTGATCAAAATAAGTATATACAGTTCAATTATAGCAATGTCCCCATTTTTCATGCCTTCAGACTAAGCACACTAAAACGAATAACTTTTGAACCAAATATCAACCCCAATATTCCGCTATATATACAATATACAGTATATGGCGATACAACATAAGTCTATTTTCTAGAGACGTCAAGTATAATATGAATAACAATAAAGTCTGGTGGTTAGGTTCGTAACAATACGATAATAAAAAACTATTATTATTAAGTATATTATAATTTAAACTAAAACTATGACCATCTCTGGATTAGTAGATGTTGGTTAATTAGTTATAAGTTAGTTTAAGTGGATTTAAGGTTTTTTCCTAGCCATTTGCGACATTCTAAATGTTGAACACAAAATTAATTCAATAAAGAAATTATAGCTTTTATAATATAATATAAAAAACACAAAACCAATATAATAGTTAATTAAAAATTTAGGGTATCTAACCGTAATGGGTTCATTAAGTTAGTGTGTAAGCTATAATGTGAATCATTTTGTTTTGTAATGTTTTGTATGACTTAAATTTGAAAAGAAGACGGGCTAAACTAAATAAATATATATATAAAATAAGGAAGGTCATTTAAATTAAATTACTAAAATTTGATATGAGGAGGATCCCAAAACATTCAAATTTTATTAAAAAATTATTCAATTATTAAATTTTTGTAACAAATTTTTTCGAAAAATATTCGTGCAATTTTTTGGGGAATATCAATATAAAATTTGCGGAATATCTGTACAAAGTACCAATAAATCTACTATCCAAAATATTATTTTAGGTTTTTACAATTATAGCAATATTAACAAATTAAAAATTTCTAACATTACTCAACAAAATCACTGAAATTTCATCATCGCCTGGGCATTTTATAGTTTCAAGCTCAATTTACAAGATTCCTCTACAACCAAAATTGAAATCAAAATTGTGGAAATAGTGAAAAGCTGATAATTTCTGCTCTAACATACCTGGCAACGCACAGACGCATTCCAAATTGCTTGCTCAAGAAAACTAAAGGTTCTTCTAAGCTTCAAGACTGTCTAGAATTGGTCTAACCCAAAAAATTTTATGAAAATTATGTGAACTGGGGGATATAAATTTGTCTGCTATTGTGAATGCGAAGACCTCATTTGTGTCACCATTTGAGAACAACATTCCTAAACAATAAAAACTACCCCACATATACCACTAAAAATGTTCTATGTGTAATCATGAAATCAGGCATTCTTAAGAACTTAAATGTAATTAATTGCACTAATATAACAATATTTGCGGCTGTTTTGCCTACCTATATGCATTTGAAAAAAACAGTACGAAAATCCGGCGCCAAGGACTAGTATACAATATATTCATGTATTAATCTATTCATTTCTATCTTTGCACATCAAATACTTTTATTTTTATTTTTCAATTTAAATTTAAAATTATTTTACCACCTTGTCTTGGTAGCCATTTTGTAGAATTGAGCTATTGAAGAAAAAACATCAAATCGATTTTTCTATTATTCTACTTTTTTAAGCTGTATGACTTCCAACCCGGCAATTGATAATTTTAATTTATAGTTTGAGAATTCCTGTTATGAATTTACTTTGTTTTGCAATTCATTTGGGATATTTGTTTTCTCTATATTTAAAAATTGCTTTTTTTTTTGTCAATGTTAATTTTAAATTTAATGCGGTAATAGAAAATATTTAAAAGACCACCTCACAAGAATTTCAAAAATATCCAATAAAATTTATTTCTATAATTTGTATATTATTTGTTGTAATGATATGCTTTATTGGGTGTGAAGTATTGTTGTATAATTCAATTAATATTATTATTCAAAATAAATTTTGGGGATTTCAAATGTTTTGTACATAACCAAATATAAGGTTAAAATTAGGTGAATTATTCAGGGTATTCTCACGCTTTTTAAATAATTATAATAGGTAAGAAAAAACAAAAATAATATAAATTGAAAATAATGATTTACAAGAGAAGTGTGGAATCGTGTATAATGATATTGTTAAATCATTTGCAACTAATCGGATATAATTTAAAAATAAACAAATAAGGAAGATAAAACATTCGACGCATGTGTGAAAACGACAGTGATATATATAAGACAGAAATCTGGCTAATTATCACATCGTTCTTGGGAATAAATTGCAACTATTTATGAAGAATTTCATTAGAAGAACAAATAGAGAGCTGCATAATGTATAGTGTAATAAATGGAAAAAATGGTAGGTCATTCATAATGTTAGTAAAAGTTTGGGAAAGTGTAAAATTAATGTAAGTATGTAATACAGGGTGTATCAAAAATAATACAATTCATAGACAATGACTTAGAATTTAGAATCTGAAAGAAATGCTAAATTAGTTACAAGAGATGGGAATGCGGTTTATTCTCAACTGTAAGGTTTTTCGATTGTGTAAAATAAGTTTTATATGAAATCGAAGCCAGCAAAATGTAAGTAAAGCTTCACCATTATTATTTTTCTATAAATAGAGGGCAGTGAAGCACCATGACTTAGAAAATCAGATATTAAATGAATACTATTAATTTTGACTTTTCATTCTAAGCTTAGAATGGAACCCACAAGAAACAAGAAGACGTTCTGTCATTCAAAGGTCGACCTCGAGCCGGATACGATCATAAAACAAGAACTAGAAAAAACAAATATAACGTGGGAACAAGTAAAAACAGCAGCTAGCAATTGAGTACGATAGAAATGTCAAGTGGAAGCCCTAGAAGAGTAAGGGAAAAAAATTAACTGTAAGATTACAAATACAGTGTAAAAGCTATTGTAGAATAAACAATTTACAGCAAATGAAAAGTTTGTATTCTAAAAACGTAGCCAATTAAGATTTAAAGAAAAATAGTTTATTAGTATGTATTTTACTAGATTACTAGCAATCAATTCACAATTAAGTGTTTTTTAAAAAAAATATGCCCACCAAGAAAATTATATTTTTTGTAAACGTTAAATACCATTTTTAATTCTCCATTTTACATTCATAAAACATAAATTTTTTTTTAGACGGCCATACACCCTAAATCGATCTGTAGCAACATCGAGTTTAATCCACCTCCAAGTTGAAAAGGTTAAGTACTTTTATTCTTACTACTTCAGTTAAGAGTAGTTTTTAAAACCATTGTTCGATGGTCAAATCATTGAGGAGGTTAAGTAAGTATTTCATCATGAATTAAGCATCAAATTAGGCACTGTATTGGCGATGCGCCATTATATCCCCCCTATTTGCAATAATGAAACTACATATACATTTATTTGGTCGTACCGATAAATATAAACTGACTTAAAATACACATTTAATAATAAATAGCTTTGCAAATTAAATTTATTCTAAATATTTAAGTCAGGTTAGTCTAAATAATCACAAATCAACGGTGTAAATATTCTAGTAATATAAGCTCTTCAAATCTAGAATTAAAATATATGAAAATAATATATTGTACAAATACATTAAGCCAATAAATAAAATAATAATAATAAATAGTTCGATTTTAATTGGTATAAACTATGCACAATACCATCTTTTGATTTTTTATTTCTTCCATATTCCACATCGATATGTTGGCGGAGAAAAATAATCGTATATAAATTGGATATAAAATACTTCGTTTTGCAGATTATCTTTTAGTTTATTTTTGATCTCAATCGGGTTTACCCTCTTTCATTTTCCTTGCATTTCCCATCCCATTACCAATTTTAGGTTACTATCTGTTGAAAATAGGTCATCATTCTATGTACTGCGATGGAGAACTGAAAAGATTACTAACCCCGTTCAAATATAATTAAGATATGAAGTAATTTCTTATCTCTAGCATTATTGGTTCGGTAACGGTACTTCTTTAATGCTACTGATCTTGCACTATACTGCTTTCAATTTCTGAAATAATTTGCTCGATATTTTCAACTGATTTTCAACTTAATTTTCTTTGTTTTGTGCTCGTATTGAAAATTTTACTCTGAATTCTATTTACATTTAAGCTTGCTAGATGGACTATCGATGTTGTATCGAAGACGTTATAATATTCAATTTTTTATTAGATTGATGATTCTACCGAACTTGATGATTCTTGGACTGAACTCTCCGTTTTTATACCGTTTGGCGTCTTGTTTTTTTCTTTCTAAGCCAATCTTCACAATTATACTTTCCAAATACATATATTCTTGATTTGTTTTTGTTTTTTAATTTTATTTCCATAGCCATACGTGGGAATAACCATAGGTGTGAAATACCCATAATTCACTACCACCAGTATAACAGTTTTATTGAATATGAGCTTTGCCTGTCTGGTCATTGAATTTCATCTAATGAGGGCGATTGGCAAAGAAAGAGAGTGATTATCAACTTTTAATTCTAATTTTCCATGCAAAACTGCATATTATTATGATTTTCTATCGTGCCGCCAAGACAGGTAAAGAAGTCATCTCCTTCAATGTTATGATTTCCTAATGTTATATTTTGAATTTGCCTTAATTTGTGATCATCGCACGGCATCTTTTAATGGAACTAACTGAAATAATTTATTAATTTGAACTGGTTTTTTGATCATTATTTAATAATTCCAGGGTTCAGCAAATCTACACACTACACTTTTCCTAATAGTAAATTTTCTTTTGAATTTCATAGATTTGAAAAGAAAAACAATATATCTACAATTTTGAATTAAGCCAATTTGAAGCAAAAATACTTAGCAATTTATTAAATAAATTGCAACTAGTTTTTTTTTGTTTTGTTTTCTTAAATTTAAAAATAAATAAAGTAGAAATGTAGGTACACCTTCAATATTGTAACATCATCATGGTTGAATGCATTCAATGCTAACTTAAATTTGTAGATATATTATAAAGTAGTTCATGCTGATTTCAAAATTAACTCTATTAGATAAGATTAGATGATTTCTGGTGTAGATCATAAAAAACAAATCATCTAAAAATTATTGGTGTTTGTGTCCTTAAGTTATGAAAAGAACATCGTAACAAGAAATTATTATATGGTTGTAGGGATTTGATTAGAAAATTCGCACATTTAAAAAGAAGAAAACAACAACAACAACAATCTATAGATGATTTCAATGGTAGGCACTAATGTTTATCTTTTCATTTCATTTTTTTTTTGTTTTTGTTGATTCATTTGGATAAAATTGTTGATCGTGATCGTTGAAAGTGTAGCAATAACTCTATTTTCGCAATACTAATTTGCTACGCTACAGGCAAAATTTATTTGCTTGAGAATTGCGTGTTTTGCATTCAAAATACATAAATTGCGAAGATATATTTTTTTTTTTGTTATTATTTTTTATTTATCTAGTTCTACAAGATTTTATTTTGGATTTATACATCAGAGCTTAAAAGTGAGGGTCTAAAATGCGATGAGTTTATGTTTTGTTTTGATTGTATAGACATTAAATTTTTATCCCTTCGGGAGGCAAATAAAATTTAATGATGATTATATGCAGTGCGTTTTTATTTTTGCGATATCAATGTTAGGTAATTTGTTTTGATTTTGAAGATTTTTTATTTTTTTTTGTTGTTGTTTTTGTTTTTTGTATTATTTAGATGGGTTGAAGAAAATATTGTGAGATGAAAATTTTTAATATACAATTAATTAGTAATTTAAAAAATTAGGTAGACTAAAATTGAAAGCTATTTATATATATATATATATATATACTGAATGTATACAATTAACAAAATCATGTTTAAAGATCAACTATGCAGATTAATGTGAGCTAATAATGAATGGTAAATTCATGATGATCACGAAAACTAGATTTTTATTACGATGTAGACAAGAAAAACGCTTAAAGATAAATTTTGCAAATTTATTATTTTTGTTTTTTTTTTCAATATCGTTGATTTAGATTTGGGGCAGGATGCTATTGTACCTTAAATCATTAATTAGTATGAGTGATTTAGTTTTCAGTAGTTTGCAAAAGATTAGCAAATTGGCGTGGTTAAAATTGTTAAATAATTTTAAATTACCACAATTGATGTTTTTTTGTTATGTTTGCAGGAGTAGTTAGGAATGCTTCAGTATATGTGTATGGTAAATTACATGTATAAAAATTATTTGACTTGTTTAGTTGTAAGTTAAGTATGTATTTAAATTAATATTATCTTTTAATAATTTTTATTTGCATACGCTTATAAAGACTAATCGTCTTATGTACACTAACATTAAGAATTGAAAAAAAAATTTAATAGTTTAAATTTAAAAAGTTGTTATAAGCTTGATGGGGTTCAGGATATACATGTCGTCGGCTGCATTCCTACATTAGCTAATCTACCAAAAGCAAAATATTGAGAAAATTTATTTTTTAAGTTCGACGGAAATTTTGACTGGAAATTTGTTTGTTTTTCTTTATTTATTTCAATTTTTACTTATATCTTAACTTACTTATATCTAAAATATTTACAAAAGAAATATATTTATAATTATAAATTATTAATAAGTAGTGAGAAAATAGAAAGAAGAAAATAAATATAAACAACTTAAAAAATCCGCAAGTAAGAGCTGACATAGTTACGGCGTTACGAGAAAATATTAGAAATAATAGAGAATACACTTGGGAAGAGATTCTGGAAATTTACAACCAAACAAGCGAACAAAATCTTGGAATTTCACAACCACAAAGAAAAATCTGGATAACCGATAACACATGGGCCTTGATTAAAAGAAGAGGTGAAATGAAGAAAATGATAAACAACAGGATGGCATCAAGAAGAGAATATGAAGAAATAGCGAAAACAGTAAAAAGAGCAGCAAGAAGAGATAAAAGGAAATTTCTACAAAATTTAGCCGGAGAAGCAGAAAAATTAGCACAGCAACATAACCTGAGACAATTGCATCGCATAATCAAGAACTTAACAAACCAGTCGGAACAACAAAACAAACCAATTAAAGATAAAAATGGTGCGCTCATCACAAACTTAGAGGATCAATTAAAGAGATGGAGAAAAACATTTCCAAGAACTGAGCAACGAACAAAGTACAAATAATGAAGCAGACATAAGAAACAGAGACAATGCAAATATCTACCCAACTGAGGGACTGCCAATATCTACTCAAGCTCCAAATATAGAAGAAATCAAAGCTACAATCAATATCCTGAAGCACAACAAAGCAACAGGTGAAGATGGAATTCCAGCAGAAATAGCCAAACTGGACCCTGACTTATTCGCAAAAACAATTGAACCCCACATCAGGAAAGCATGGATAGAGGAGAATATACCACCATCATGGAAGAAAGGAATGATTGTCAAGATACCTAAGAAAGGAGACTTGGCAAATTGCAGCAACTGGAGAGAAATCACGGTTCTAAATACTATTCATAAGATAATAGCAATTATTATAAAGAAAAGATTAGAAGAAATACTAGAACCAATACTGCGGAAAGAGCAGGCAGGTTTCAGACCAAACCGAAGCTGTGTTGACCAGGCAAATACTTTACGGGTCATAGTTGAACAATCAGTAGAATGGAATGCCCCACTATATCTACTATTCATAGATTTTAAGAAAGCATTCGACACAGTCAAGAGATGCGCAATATGGAGAACACTTACAAAGAAGGGAGTTCCTGAAAAAATCATCAACATCATCAAAGCGATGTATAAAGATGCAGAGACAACAGTTCAACACAGAGGTAAGATCAGTGATCCATTCTACACCAATATAGGAGTTAGACAAGGATGTCCACTATCTCCACTTCTCTTCAACACAATACTAGACGACATTCTAAGAGAAGATTGCACTGGAATAAACGGAATAGAATGGGATCTCTTCGGAAACTTAGAAGACTTAGATTACGCAGATGATTTATGCCTCATATCAAGAAATCAAAGGGACCTACAGAACAAAGTCAACAGATTACAGGAAGAAGCAAAGAAATCGGGACTGGAATTGAATATCGATAAGTGATAGTGAGCCTATAACAGTGAGTGGACAACAGATAGAATACGTAGAAGAATTCAACTACCTGGGGAGCATTATAACATCACGAGGAGGTGCAACAGAAGATGTCAATTGCCGTATAAATAAGGCAAGAAGAACATTTGGGAGCCTAATGAAGATATGGCGGAGCAACCAAATATCGAGAACAACAAAGCTAACAATATTCAGAGCATGTGTTAAGTCAACATTAATATATGGAGCTACAAGTATTCATCAACAAGTGCTTGAGAATTATATGCAGAATATTCTGGCCGGCAAGAATTAGCAACGAGGATTTATGGATGATAACTGGAGAAGAACCTATCAACAGACAGATAAATAGGAAAAAATGGAAATGGATAGGTCATACACTATGGAAATCAGAAAGTGATATAGCAAGAAGAGCTCTACAGTTGAATCCACAAGAACAAAGGAGACCCGGCAGACCATACAACACATGGAGACGCACAATCGATCAAGAATTAACAGTCAACAATTATACCTGGGACGATATTAAGGAAGTAGTACTCAACAGAGAGGAATGGAGGTTCACTATCGAAGCCCTATGCTACCACGCGGAGTAATAGGAGAAAAAAAAAAAAAAAAAATATAAGTAGTGAATTTATACACTCAGGGAAAAATCCTATAAAATTAAAATTATTTCCAATTAATTCAATTAGATTTTACTATTAAAATTCGTCAATGGGATATACAGTTTTAAAATAACAATTTGAATGTTATTAAATCAATAGTTGAAATGTACCATTATTTTAATAGTATTGTCTTTAAATATTATAATGCATCACATTAAAATTTAATAGTATATCCTATTATAATAATAGTTTTAATAAAATTTATTTTTATAAATTTAATAGTATGCATACTATCATTTTAATAGTATTGTCGAAAAATACATATTATTACTTTTCAAGTTTTATACTTCATATTAATTTAATGAAGTAAATTCTATTTTTTCACTAACTTTTGTTAAGTAAGGTTAAAACAGTCCAAAATTAATGAAACAATATTTATTATTTATTAAATCATTTTATTCCATAAACATTATTTATCTTACTTGTACTTTTTAACAGACTTGTTTGTACTTTATCATAAAAATAGAAATATAGCTTAAATGTATCAAAATCACTAAAAACAATAATAACTAACTAATATTAAACATATAAATATATTAAAATTAGATTTAACAAAAAGAAAAAAATAATCTTAAGATTATATATTACAATTACAACACAGGTTTGGAAATGCTCGTTAAAATAATTATCATGCCACTGTTTGCATAAAATTTTGTGGCCCAGTTTTGTGTAAAACTATTTCTTCGATTTGCTAAACTTTTTGAATATCCAACTTTGTTAAATAGAAACTTTTCCTATAAATTTATCTTAAAAATATTAGTTTTTGATACACTTAGCTTCGGACAATTCAATGTTTTTGTTTAAATGAAATATTAGTTCTTTATTATAGTGGATTTAGCAAAAATGGTTGATCACTATTTAATTATAATTGTTAAGCACTATTATTTGAATAACGATTATTTTTATTTTTATTTTATATGTACACTCAAATATAGTATTTACTTTATTAACTTTTAACTTTAATTAAGTAAACATTTATTATATTTGCCTTAATTAACTTGCCTTGGACTTTATATGTTTGTTTCAATTTGCTTCAATTCAACAAAATACACATTTCAATAACCATTTAACCAAAGTATATCCATAAAAAGAGTAAGAACTCATGTATGTATTCATTTGTTTGCACACAAATTCATATGCAAATTTGATAAACATTGTCAGAAATAGACGATAATAAGAATTTTACGTGTAAGAAAAAGAAAAAATATAGTAAACAAAAGAGAGTAACAAAAAAAGTTGGCTGAAATTAAATAAATAAAGTTTATAATTTTGAAAAAAATTTTCGACAAAAATTTCGTTGAAATATTTAACAATATTATTTTCTAAATTGTATCAACTATGCATAAGATTTTTAGGAGACCTAACTAAAACAGCGTTATCATATTCTTTAAATTCTGTGATTTGTAAATAGATGTTGTCCTCAGTATTATTTTATAATCGTATACCAATATAATAAATATTTAGGTTTACTAATATAATTAATAAAAAATAATAATGTTTGTAACTCCAAATTATTACTGACAAAAATATTAATAATATTTTATATTATTGTAATGTAATTATAATTTAATATTTTTAATAGGTATATACGAAAATAATAATGTTTAAAACGAAAATATTAAAATAATAAAAGATCAGAATTAATCCTCGTATAAGGGAACAAACTAAATTAGAACTAACGTTTTTTGCCACCCTGCATGATATAAATAATGGGAGGAAACGTAAACAAATCCAAAGGAGAATAATGAGAACGCAAAATTATTTTACAGTATAAAGTAGGAATGTGCATGTTCAATACTTTCGAGTAATCATTACTACTCGATACTTTCATCATCAATACTCGATACTTTTTAGCCGATATTTCTAGATCCGTTAACTGAAAATTTTATTAAGGAAAAATGAAAAGCAATTTATTTGTATAGTGTATGCATTTTTTCAGTTTTTTTCGTTACTTCAGTTCATTTAATTTTTTGTTTGTATATTTTGGGTTTTTTTTTTGTATGAATAAAATAGTTTTTATAATAAATAATGAATAAAAATATTAAATTATGACAAAAATAACATTAAATAAAACATTATTCATAATAATTATTTTAGTTTAAAAAATTAATATCTTTGGTGTTATATTATATTTCGGTTTTTTTCTTTATCTCAGTTCAGTTTCTTAATTAACAAAGAAAAAAATCTTAACTTAAAAAACTGATATTTAATTTTTCCTAACGAACTCGATATCTATCAATCTCGATTACCTCTAAAGTATTGATCAACGGACACAATAAAAACATTAATACAATATTAACCATTTGATTTGTTTTGATATTCAGCAGCAGAGTATACATATTTTTATGTCTTTATATTTTAGTCTATTCTACATGTGTGTAGTAGTCACATTAATATGTATACATACACTATACACATTTTTAGTTTTTCAATTCAGTTTTGTTCCCTATTCTCTTTTTTGAAGAAGAAAATTTTTTTTTATCTTGATCAATATTCAATACTCGATATTTTTACAGAAAAGTAACCGATACTTTTATTCTTGGTCAATACTCGATACTAAGTATCGAGTAGATACTTTTCGCACATTACTAGTATAAAGCAAAAGGCAAACATCTGTTTTGTACCTTTTCTCTCTCATAATAAATTTGGTATACGATAAGTAAATGTAAATTTTAACTCTTTTAACTAATGATATTTTGCTCGGTTTGGTATTTCTTAAAAATTAGGTTTACGTAAAATAGGAGTGTATATTCTTGTTAATATAGATTATAGATATTCTTTGCATTCAACTAAGGTCAAATTTACATATGTGTGTGTACTAATAATGGAATATGGATATTTGATAAAGTTAAAATTTGGTTTCTCTTTAAATTCACTATATTTATTGACATTTCTATGGTGTAAAGAAGCAAAAAAAGAAAAACAAAAAAGGAATATGTATTAAATAGTGTGCAATACAAATCATTATCATTATATTTCAATCATTTTCTATTATTATTCAATTTCAATTATTTTCAATCATCATTTTCATTATATTTTTTTTGTGTTTTTAATTTGGTTTCTTTTATTAATCTCTTTCTTTTATTATTTCTCTTTCTCTCACTAAGTATATGTACGTAACGTACATGTGTCATATAGGGCTTGGATTTGTTACATACATAATCATATGGCTTAGTTTAATTGAAAAAAAATAAGGAAAAAAAAAATTTTTTTTTAGAAATATTTGCCTTCAATTTAAGCGTGTACTAAAACTACAAAAATAAACTTTAGAATCGCAGCTATATATAATTTTTTCATAGCAAGTTATAATTGTAATTACGGAAAAAGCAAATTAGCCGAAATTCTAGGAAGTCTTGAGATGAGATTAAGAGATTTGGTAAAAAGTTCGGCTAATTGGCTTTTTCCGTAATTACAATCATAACTTGTTATGAAAACGTTATATCAAGCTGCGATTCTAAAGTTTATTTTTGTACTTTTAGTACGCTTAAATTGAAGGCAAATATTTCTAAAAAAAAATTTTTTTTTTCCTTATTTTATTTATTTATTTATTTAACAGTGGACTTGCAGATAAATCTACAGGCCAACTATAGACCCTTTTCCCTTTCGGGATGTGAGCCTTTAGAATATAAAGGTAAAGTAAAAACTTAGTACCTAAGGAATATTGTAAATGATTCAAATGAAAGAATTAACAATTCAGCAAATTAACAATTATTTAAAAATTAAAATTTAGAAATTAACATTTAAGTAAATTAACAATTTAGAAATTAAGTTAAAAAATTTTAAATTTTAGTAAATTAACAAATTATCACTTGACAATTTAACATATTAAAAAAAAAGATAAATGTAAATTTATAAAAAATAAAGTATATTCAAGTGTAAAGTCTTAAATAATGTAAAAGTGAGGTGTATATATACCTACCATTCGCTAGAGTAATAAAAAATAATTTTAGCAAATAGTAGGTAAACAATGTGTAAATTTATAAAAAATGAAGTGTATTTAAGTGTAAGACTTTGAATAATATAAAAAGAACTAGCTTTGTAACCCGTCATAAATGACGGAAGCAAAATAAATCCTAGTTTCTTTTTTTCTTTCATTATTTTCTTTGTTCCGAAATTACAGTACTTATGTTTATATCACTTTTTATTTATTTTTATTTATGTTTATATTGGCCTAACACTAATCTTTTTTTTCTTTTTATATAACAGAAAAAGAAGTACGATACCAACAAATTTGTATAAAATGTTTGTATTTTTGTATGGTATACTCGTACTCACTTCCATTTAGTTATAATTCGTTAGTTGGGTTCCATTTAGTATAAATTATACCGTATTAGCGTTATTGAGTCCTCCGGGAGAGCAAATTTAAAAATGGGATCTTATTTTCATATAAATTTTGTCTTTTGTATAATGTATAGGGATCTTATTTTGCTATATGAATAAACTGTTATTATGGTATTGTGTTATTTTTAAAAAAAATATTCAAAATTTTGTATCTTAATTGGTAAAATTTACAAAAAATACAAAAACATTTTCATCAATAATTTTCAATTTAAAAAAAACAATGTTTTATTATCCGACGTAGAAGTAGAGTTAATTATCCTACTCTACTTCTATCAAGTTCTATTGATTGAACAGTGAACCTGAACAGTGAAATGAACAGTGAACACTTAACACTGAAAGTAAAATAATATTTTTGGAATGGAGCATATAGAACATACAGAATACAGATACAGCAAATAATAAAAAAAAAACAAAAAAAAACAAAAAAAAAAAACAAAAATAATTTTTTTTGAGTGAAGTGAATTACGCACACAATAATGAGAAAAATAAAAGGTAGAAGCAATAAAGTAGTATAATGTATAATATTATACAATACAAATATGCTGATACACATGTGTATTATTATGTATAATTTTAAGTAATAAGAATAACCTTTGAGTGAATTATGTTTTTTTTTTGTGTTAAATGCTGTTTGCCTTTTGGTTATTATACCATATTAAACTATTGATTAGATTTCTATTAGTCCCTATTATTATAAATCAAAAAATTGTTTGTTTTATTTATATTATTATTATTATTTATTATTTTTCCTTATTATTTGCGAAGAAGACTAACATTAAATTAAAAAAATATAGTTCATGCAATCAATTTTTCCTGCAAAGGTTCAGCATGGTAGACAGGGGTTAAAAAAAAGCACCAAACCAATTTGTATATATATGCATTTGTATACATATGCAATTTGTATATGTGTTGAAGCGTTCCGTCGAACTTACAAACATCCAGATAAATGCAGAATAATATATATATAATTGTATATATAATATATTACCTACCATTTGCTAAATAAAGATAATTTTAGCAAACAGGAGATAAACAAAATTATAAAAAAGAGTAAAAAGTTGATAGGAACTATTCCTATCAAGTAATATTAGTAATTTTATCATGATATTAGTTTTGATTGGTCTTGGAATGTTAGCGTTGGGATTGTGTGATCAAAGCGATAGGAAGATTTCCAGGCTGTTTGGCGGATGTGCGCCGAGTAAACATTTTTTTATCGAAATTAGATTTTTTTTAAACTATATTATAACATTTAACTTAAAAGCACTATTAAAGTTTATTTTTGTTTTTAAATTTCAATTATTTCTAATTTATTCTTATCTTTATTTTTAAATTTACTTTTAATATTTCAATTTTTTAATTTGTTTATTTAATCTTTTAACTTTTTTTACTCGTTCAATGCAAGCAAATCAAGTTCGAACAGGTGATATTATCACTTTAAACAAATTTTTACTATTGAACAAATATTGTATTACTGATGGGTCCTATATAGGTTATTTGTAGCGCGTTTTTTGAATGACTTCCGAATGGTATCGTTGATTTTATAGTATATACTATTAAATATAAGTGTCATTATTAAAAAAGCGCGGCAAGTACAGGACACAGTGACAGTATTATAGTTTAAAACCATAAAAATAATAGTATGCGCACAATATTTAATAGTACTTACATGTGGTTAACCATACCATTAAATTAATTCTGGTCATGTTATTGAAAATTAACTATTTTGTAATATTGAAGTAATAGTAAAATCCAATAAATACAATGAGTAGAACAGTTTTATATTTATAGTATTTCTAATTACATTCATGCGATCTACTATTAATATAATAATAGTATGCATCTTATTAAATCAAAACTAGAAAACATATTGTTTTAAACAGAAAACTATTGTTTTTATAGTAAAAACCTATTGATACCCGTCCTATTGAATCAATAACTGTACTATTAAACATTTAATAGTATGTTTTTCCTTGAGTGTAGGCCTTGGCTTTTAGCCGTCCGGCCCTATAGAGTATTAAAATTACATTAATTAATTAATTAAATAAAATAAAATTATAAAATTATAAAATCAAATCATAAAATTATTTTCGTTTTTTTTTTTTCATTTTATGCTAAAAATATTAGATTTATGAACAAATTTTATTTGTTTTTGTTTTTTTTTTTTTTTTATTATCTCTCTTTTTTTTTTTTAATTTCTCATTGCTTTATTCTTTGATGCTACTTTACATTTTCGTTTACATTAACTTTCAAAATAATCAGCAAGCAATTTTTTAACATCTAATATAAATAGTTTTATAATTTTAAAATTTTAAAATATCAAAATAATATATTTTTTTTTTAATTTTAGAAATTTACTGTATAGTGTTAAGAGCTTCATATGCGTTCGGACATTTGCGAATAAAAATAATCTGATACTTAAGAATACCTTATCGTATACGTAATGCTTTTAAAATGTGTATGACTTCTCAGTACAAAAACTGTAGTTTGAATAAATAGGTACAACTTTAGGCCTAGGTTGTTTGGATAAATTAGAAAAAAATATTTCGAAGTGGTCTTGCAAAACACTTAAAATACAAATTAATATCCAATTCGAAAACAAAATATGTAAATGTCTACAAATTGGGATATACATACAAAAGAAAAAGACCAAACCAAATCAAAGATTGGATGGAAATACTTAAGGTTAACTAAAATATAAAAGTACATTATGCTAGTATAACTTCTAGTAGAATAATTGATAGATATACATTAAATGACAAGGACAAGGACACCTTCACTTACCATTGCAACCGAATGCCAAAACACAAATGACTGTTCCAATGAGAGTATTATACAGGATCTATGCAGACAGATAAGCTTTCTAAATTCTGTCAAACTTCTGTCGAGTCGAACTCAAACTCTTCTAAATTCAAACAATATTCAAATTCAATATCAGGATATGGACCTTTTATATACGTTTCGGAAACATGAACAATAAACTTAAATATAATAAAGCCCATACATGATGTGGGGATGAATTTATTGAAAATTATTTATCAAATTATTAAATTTATTGACCTACTTAGTACCTATTTGAATAATTTCTGAATATATGTAACTGGTTTTGTATAAATAAATATGTAAAGATGTATAAATATGATGAGCATATAATATAAGAATATATAAAGAAGAGAAAATGCCATGAAATCAATGAAGAATGAATGATATATTGGCAATGAATGAGTCAATATATAAAGAAGAGCAAATGAAGCTGGAACAATTACCTAAACTTGTAAAACATTCGAAATAATTTTGCTTCTCGATGTTCAAACCTTCAAATGCCAATTCATTATATTTTCTAGAAGAAATTTTGCTCATATAGTTTGGTTCAACTCTCAATTAAATTACTGTTCGCTTAAACTCAGCTTTATCAAAAGTGTCTACTAAGTTAAGGTGTGGGCATAAAGAGTGAAAAGTCTACATAATGGTCCGGGCTAATTTGGATTAGAAGAAAACTCAGCTTTAAGCTAAGTTATAATAAAATAATGGGCAAAGCTAATCTTTCTTTTGGGTTTTATTAACCGTCTGAATGCACACTTATTTTTTATGACGTTAAGTGCACATATATGTATCATTTCTGTCCTACAAAATTTTAATTAAAAAAAATATAGAAAATAATTATTTTTTTAATATTTTTTTTTATCTTAAATTCAAATATTAATTTGTTTTTATAAAAAAAAATTAATGAAAAATATTTTTAATTGTTTTTGGCTTTTCATATATTTTTGTTTTATTTCATCCTTTTTCAAAAAAAAAAAAAATTATACTTTGTTACAAAAATAATAATAAAACTAATATTTTCTGAAAAACAAAGCAGTTTTGTGTTTATTTTTGTTTCTTCAAACATTAAGCTTTAAAAATAATGCAAAAAAGAAAATCTAGGATAGCCACAGTTGTCAATACTGCATTACAAAAATAGCAAAAACATAATAATAACAATTTAAATAAAACAGAATTAATTTGGTTTTGTATTTCAAGTACGTTACATACAAATAACAACAATACAAAAAAAAAAATTTTGAACATAACAACTTTCTGAGTCATCTTTTGATAATATATGGCCAGGTCAGATTCTGTACCAGAATCAACTAAAAGCGCTGGTCCATATTTAATTGGTGTCTCTTCATTTTACACTCAAAAACGAAAATAAATGAATAAAAAAAAATAAAAACGTAACAGAAAAGAAACAAATATAAACGCATTTCAAAAATTACCAAAATTCAAATAGTTCCATTCAATGCATATATGTACCATTTTTGTCCTAAAAAAACCTAAAATACCTTACAATCTACCTTTCTCTACTTTTTTAAAATGTTTATTCTTTCATAATTCGAGTAATTCTGAACACTGATGGCGGATTTCCTCTTCATGGACGAACGTCCTGACAATTTTATTTTACACTATAATTGAAACACAAATACCATTAAAGAAAATATTATGATTTCCTCTCAATGCGCGAAGGACTGACATTTGTTATGTAGTCAAAAAATGTTGACGTTTGAAAATATGTTTACATGCGTTGATATTACTTTTATTAGAAAAATTTAAAATTTTGTCAAGAGTAATAATGGATAATAACATTGTAATATTCGAAAAAAATAAAATATATGGCTTTGCTTCTATCTTAAAATATAAATAATTTGTTAGAAACAAAATAATTTTATATTAAAATGCAAAAAACAAAAAAAATTACACTTCATGTCTTTTTCTTAAAAAACATTTGAAATTCTATATGTGAATGCGTTCATACATAAATTGCGATAGCAATAAATATTTATCAAATAATTATATATCTGTCCTTTTTTTTTACTTCGTCCTTCAGCCAAAAGTTAAAAATATTTTAATTAAGAAATTGGATGAAGAAAATGACCGGAGAGGATTTTTTCTGTATGTGCTGGTAAAATAAAATGTTTTGATTGGTTAAAAAATTTGTCCGGACGTTCGTCCATTAAGAGGAAATTCACCTTGAATTTACATATACATTTTTTTTTTATTTTTATTTTTGCTTTAGTATGTAGTTATCATATTTTTAAATTTTTTCTGGACAAAATTGGTACATGTGTGCACTCAAAAGGTTATATGATGGTTTAAAGCATTTTCTGAACCATATCACGAAACAACTTTCTTTATCTTTTAAAAATAAATTGTTTTTAATGCGAAATAATGTACAAATTTTTTCAACTTTGAGTTTTTGTTTGACAAATTTACAACTTTCAGTTTTTAGTTTTTTTACTTACTATATGTTGGTCTAGATTTTAGAATATTTTATTATCTATAATTATAATTGACAAGCATTTAAGGACTTGCGCAGTAGACACCTTTTCATTTTATTCTCTCTTTTCCATAATGAACTCTTAATGTATATAATAAGTAAGTTGTATATTAAACAATAATGCGCACACAGTTGAAATTTTTTTAATCATATGGTTTTATTATTCACCAAATACATTAAGAAATAGGTAGAAACAAAACAGAAAATGAGAAGTAAGGTATTTATGTTTTTTAATGAAAACATACTAATTTCAAAGCTTTTCATTAAAACATGAGTGTTTTCTGCTTTGTAATGAGAAGTCTAGATCAGTCCATGCAAATCCCTGTTCTTTTAAAAACTTTAAATTTGGCTTTAACTTGAATTATAATTAGTCAACAGGGGCCCCTAGTAAGTATATAATTACTAACAATTGTATTTATTATTTATTTATTTTAATAGTTGATTCTACAGATAAATCTGTAGGCCAACTTTTATATGTCCTTTTCCCTTTCGAAATGTGGGCCTTTTTATTAAATTATATTAATTATTTTGTATATATTTTTGTATATTATATATTTACTATTTACTTATAATTTTTATTTATCTACAGTCTATCTCTCCACCATCTTCATCTCTACTCTAACACTATGTATTTGGTTTAGTTTATTTTACTAAAATTATGGCATTATTTGCTTTGAATTTATGTAAGGCAAATACCTACAAAATATTCATCTTTTGAAATGCTCGTAATGGATAGCAATACAACTTTCTAGGCGTGCTGACATCTGAATATAAACAAATCAAAATATGTTGGCATTTAAAGATACTAAGCTTCTGCAGCCTCCTTCATTTCTCAATAAAAATCAAATTGATAATTATAGAAAAATAAACTTTATTGATATTATAAAATTAATTTTAAGATTAATTTAAAGTTGTTTGGTCTATCCATGATACATTGCCTTGTATATTGATACAGTATATTAAGCAATGCATGATATATTAAATAAATTCATTATTTTTAATGTGGTGAAGTCTAATACGTTTAAATAAATTTTAAAAATATAAAAAAAAAAATTTACAAAATAACAAAATCTTTGAATATTTTATAATAAAAAATTTTAGTTTATTATCTCTGGTTTTTTAGAAAATAAACTTTTTCATTATTCAATTACGTTTTTGTTACGTTAACATTTAATCTGATGATATTTAAACAATTTATATTAATTTCAAAGAAATGAAGATTGTTTTGCTTTTTTTTTTTTGCTGTAAGTTCCTTATTTAAAACACTTCTGTATTTGGTGGGTGAAATCTTATTTGATATCTAGTTACGATGTATATTATTCTTCTTTTGAAACTTTACCAGTTAAATGTCAAAAGCGTTGGTGGCTTTGACACCATAAAAATTCAGTTTAATACAAAAACATTTAAATTGCATTAAGTTTAATTTGAAAAGCTGTTTTAATGTAAACAAAAACAAAAAAAGCAAAACTTGCAATAAAAAATTATTTCCAGGTTTTTATTTTTTTTTTTTGTTTAGAAATTAAATGCAAACATCACCAGATACCAGAGCTGACATCAAAATTTTCAATTTTTATATTAGGTACCATAAGACGTGTCAGGTATAATTTATGTAACTTATTATCATTGAAACATACTTTTATTATTGAAAATTATATCTAATAAAAGTTTTTACAGCAAAACGTGTAGATTTAAAGAAAAAAAAAATAAAAAAGGAAAATTTAACGCCACCTTGGTTTTTAATTCACGTTTCTTAATTAGAATCAGAGTTATTAAAAAGGAAAAACATTTATTTATTTCTGCAATCTCCATGCAATTCAGGTTAGTTCGTAGTTTTTCTTGGCCATTATAGGATTCAAAATATTTTTGGTTTGGAATTATAATGTGTAAAAACTAGGTAGGTTAAACTGTACAATCTGTCTCTAATGGAGACATCCAGTAGTTTGTATGATATTTGTATATGTAAGCGACATATAATGAATTGCGGATGAAAAGCCCAATGATAAGTTATCCATGACAATCTAGTTATACCTCGCTGATATCTGTTAGGATGTTGCAGAACGTTGTGAGTCGACTAGCACCATTTGAGGTCATCAAGCTGTTTGCTATAGGGTATTTGGAGGACAATCTTATCTTGTTTGGTATTTGTAGCTTGCACTTCTGATTTCATCCTTTATGATGGTTTTCATCTGTAGGTCTTGATGAAAAATATCTTTACTTACGAACAATGGTGTACGTTCCATTAGTCTTAATACTTTTGATTGGAATCGCTCTAATATTTCAATAATAGAATTACTAACTACTCCCCACATTAGATTGAGTTGGATTCCGTAAGTCTATATCTGCTTTAAAATAGATATTTAAAAAAAAACAAAAAAAAAAAGATTGTATTTAAATACATATATATATTCTGTACGAGCGATTGGGCTCAATTGAGCAAAAAGAATGAAATAAATAAAAAATAAAATAACTTTATAAATCAGAAGCTTATTTTCCAGCGAAATTGTTGAGTTGCGACTAATGATCCAATACATTTTATTTAATTCCAAGCCAAATGGTTAAATATGAATTTTCCATGTAAGTCTGCTATCCAAATGCATTTTCACGTACTTGATTGTTTCTTTTTGTGGAACTACTTCGTTATTTAGCCCCACCGTCGGACAAGTTTTTGTAAATGTGACATGTATTGATTTTGCTATATTCATTGTGATGCTCTACTTCTTTAGCCATTAATGAATTTCATTTATGCTGTGTTGCAGAATCTCTGTAGCATGTACTGGACTATTATGCGATTATGCATAACATTCATAAGATTAGACGAATTGCGTTGATTTTATTTTGATTATCGGCTAAATTGTCTTGTTATAATCGGCTACTAGCGATAATGAATTAATACTGAGACAAAACAATTCATTTCAAGCAAAAAAAATAAAAAAATTAATCTTGCTATATCAATAATTTTTCTTCAAGCAAAATAAATTTATGAAAATAATCTTCCTGTCTGCTTCCAAATTTGTAACGCCCTATTTCTATATCGATTGAAACAAAAACAACTTCACGAATTCTACCTGGTAATAAATCATTAGTTTGTAATAAAATGTGAACAGAAACGCAGATTGGAGAGAATTATAAAATCAGGAATCTCTCAGGGCAGTGTTCTAGGTTCTAGATTGTACTTGATAAACAAAGAGATTTGCAAACAACTATAAATTTTGTTACCCGTAGCGTTGACAACAATCGCAAGCAAATCAAATCTTTGCAGGAACATTTAAAAAAAATTTACGATTATATGAAGGATCAATGTAAATGTTGGCAAATCCGGTACACTTTCACTACTAGAAGAGAAAATTTGCCATGCAAATCCTCATTCCCAAAAACCAATACGAATTTCGCAAAGTAAATTGGTATACACTTCGATGAGAGGTTAAATTGAAGGAAGCACACAAACCTGTAACAATTTAACAAGCTCTGCTGGCCGGTATTGTCAGAATTCAATGAATTGCAAAATCAAAATTTTGCTATACAAGGCTGTTTTAAAACCACCTTTCTTGTATTATGGAATAGATCTGAGGGGTATCTAAAACATTGAAATATCAGAAATATTTCAATCCAAAGTGCTACGGTCAATACTGATTGCACAATTGTTTGTTAGTAATTAACAAATTAAAAAAAAACATAAACATACAATCAGTTAAAGTAGATGCAGCATCATGAAGCCAATTTGGAAATCATTCCAAACAGCCTCACATCACAGCTGTAGCCATATAGAACAATAATTACGAAACAACCTTAAAAATATATGAAATTAGAGCTTTTGTTAAATGGCGTGGTTCCATTTTACTTAACTTAACGACCTTAAGCGATTGTTCGATGTTATAAAATGTTGTTATACATTGTGAAATATAACTCGATTCGATTGGATAATTGTAATTTTTGATTTAAAATTCAAAAGAATCAATCCATCTCTTGTTTAGATGTGAATTAAATGATTACGTTACGTATTTAATTTTAGTTGTATAAAACCAATCAAGAAAATACTTTTTTGGGCCTGAAAGGGTTAAGTTATTATCAAGTTATGCTCTTAAAAAAATTTATATAAAGCTTCATTATTTTTATCAATAAAGAAAGAAAAATTTAACTAAACATTCATGTCCGGTGAGCTGATCATTAGCAATCAGATTATAGTATCGTGTATCACCCATGTATGTGGCGAAATCATTAAGTAAGTCTTTAATACAAAAATTATCTAAAACACCATTATAAACTGTTTTCGACTATACTAATCGCCTCCCTCAAAACATGTTCGTTTACTTCAGACAAATTTTAAATTAATTTACAACTTAATTTGAATTCGCACCCATATTATGCAGTCGAAGTTAAATTCATTGAAATTTTCCAAAATATCGTTTAAATTTTTTTCGTTTTTATTAATTTGTTTTATTAGCGGTCGTTGTCGGTTGGGTACTTGGCGTTTTTTTCTTTATTAATAAAAAAACTACCAAATAAAATAACATTTTAGTGTGATTTTAATGATCTATTGAACAACAATAACAACAATAAAAAACAAAATACAAAACAATAATATAAAAACAATCATAATATTCGAATATTGCTTGTTAATGCCTTTTTTAGGTGAATTGTACACAATTGATCGTAGTAACCACATTAAGCATCACTGTTTACATACAAATATTATTAAGATTTATACTGTGTATGTTATATTTGGGTCGAGTGGTATAGATTTGTGCTTTTTAAAATGTTATTCTGGTTTTTAGATACATATATATATATTTTAGGTTTGATTTAGATTCAAGTTGAATTGAGTTAAAATGCCGCAACGCGTGTTGTCGCGTAAGTGACTCATGATGGAATTGATTTTAATTTTTAGTGATATAAGAAAGTTTTTTTTTTGCTTTTTAAAGAAATTTATCTGATTCGAATGGATGATTTTTTTATTAAATTTTTTTTTTTCATTTCGTAATTAAAATGTTGTGACGAATTAAATATTTAATATAATTAATTTTAATGAGATACATCAGTAGAATATTTATATTTTATTTTTGAATTGTTTAATGCGCGATTTTATTTTGATTATATTTTATATACCAGTTATAGGATATTTGTATTTATTTGGAAAAGTATGCATGTATAGATCTTGATTGTGAATGATGATGGATTGCGCAAATGATAAATTTGTGGTATATTTCAATTTTAAAAATAAGTTTTAGAAAATTTATTGTTTACTATAAATAATAATATTACGGTATTATGTAAGATATATAATATTATTAGATATCTCTGGTAATGTTATGAGATGTGTTGATGACTTTTTTTTGATTTTTGCCTACTAAATTAAGACTGTTTTTATTTTCGTTTCATGTGTATTCACTTTTTGTTCATTTGTTCTTCTATAAAACTCTTATTGTCTACAAACCTTTAAAATTAGCTGGAGACATCTATTTATTTATTTATTTATTTATGCTTAATACAAACATATTACAATATACATAAGTGTACAAAATTAAACAAACAAAATATAATTTTAAGCTTAATCTTATTCTAGATCTTAATATTAAAATATTGATATTTATCCATTTTGTAAATTATTACCAAAGAATGTTAGAAAATTATAAATTTATATTAACTCTAAGATATATATGTAAGTGCAGCTTTTTTTTTAGTTGGGCTACGTTTAATGTAAAATCGATGTGGTGTTTTTATTTATTTATTAACGTAAACATTCTATTAACAGGCTCAAATTTACCATAATTGGTACGATGAAATATTGGACGAAAAATATTTTCCGATCTAAAGCTGTTTCTGTTGTTAATATGTAAGTGGATCATATCTCTAAGATAAGGCGAATCAATTTCATTACTTAAAACTTTAATAATGAATATGATATCAGCTACCTCCCTTCTCGATTCGAATGATTTAAGGTCCAATAACTTCAACCGGTTCCTATAAGGTGGCAGAATAACTGAATTTGCCCAGTGTAAATTACGCAGTGCGAATCTCAAAAAATTTTTTTGTGTAGCTTCAATTCTTTGAATATGATTGAGGTAATGAGGCGACCACACTTGACTGGCATATTCAAGATTAGGTCGAACAAGAGACGTAAAAATTGATTTATTGAAATCTTTTGACGTAGCCTAGCATAGAGTTATATTTATTTATTATGACATTTAAATGTTGTTTGAAACATAATTTATTGTCAAAGAGTACACCAAGGTCTTTAAAGTTCAAGAGACTCGTTCAATAGATTTATTTTCAAAAGTATAATCAACCATTAATGATTCGGAAGAGCGAGAGAAAGTCATTAAAGCACATTTATTAATATTTAAGGTCAGATTGTTAATTTTACACCAGTTTAAAAAAGAGTTTAAGTCTTGTTAAAGAAGGGATGTGCTGATGTAATTTTTTTGTAAATTTTCATGTCGTCTGCATAAACAGTAATTTTACTATGCTTAATGACCGAAGTTACATCATTAATGGAAATAATAAAGATAAGCGGACCTAAATGGCTGCCTTGAACGCCAGAGCTAGCTTCAAAAGGTTCAGAAGTAGCGGATCTAAATAAAACGTTGTAGCTCCTATTAATTAAGTAGGAATTAATCCAATTGGTAAAAGAAGGAGGGAATCCCATTTTTTTTAATTTTTAGTGTAATAATGGAATGAGGAAGAAGATCAAAGGCCTTACTTAAATCGGTGTATATGACATCTGTCTGAAACCCAGCTTCCATATAGTTTTTGAATTTAGAACAACATTCTATTAAATTGGTTACTGTGGATCTTTTTTTCATAAAACCATGCTGGTTAGGGGACAGTAAGTTTGAACAATGATAATAAATAGAGTCAAATACTATTAATTCAAATAGTTTCGGAATACTTGAAAGTTTTGCAATTGGGCGATAGTTTTTTATATCATTCTTAGAATCTTTTTTATGAATTGGTCTAATAAACGATTTTTTCCAAAAATCAGGAAAGATTTCTTGAGAATGTGAGAGTTTAAATAAAATTAATAAAGGAGTGCAGAGGGATTCAGAACACTTTTTTAAGATAATTTCTGGTACATTATCTGGTCCATGAAATGAATCATCGTTAAGTTTTTCCAAATATTTTTTCAGTTTACTCGGTTCAAAGTCTATCGTCGTGAGCGGGATTCTAGGAAAATTTTCTAAATCATGTAAATTGTTCATATTTAATACACAGAAGAGTTATTTGTGTAGGAGCTTGAAAAAAATTCTTTAAAAAGGTTCGCGATTACTTCTGAATTATTAGAAGTTGTGTTTTCGTAAGCCATAATATTTGCAAATTGATCTGATTTACGTTTTGAATTGACAAACTTCCAGAATAACTTAGGATTCTTTTTAAATTCAAATGCCATGTCGTTAAGGTAATTTGTATAATTAGTGGTTAAAAGGGATTTATAAGAATTAAAGAGAATTACGAATTGATGATATGTATTTTCATTTTTGTTTTTTAAATATTTTGACCATGCCTTATTTTTCTTGTTCCTATTGAGTGTATCTATCTGGTACAAATGAAAAATTAATCCTCTTGTACTGTTTCGACACATAGAATGGTCAGGCCAGGAAACTTCCATCAAATATATATCAATAGATATTTCCAACCAAATTTGAAGGTTTGTAGGCCACAGACTACAAAGCATTTGTAACAGAGGTTTATGGAAGAAAATGAAAGAAAAGAAAATGGTGTGAAGAACTATGTTGCCTATATATTTTGCAATGACTTCATAAGTTTCAGGAGACGTGATACTAATTTGAATTTCTTTGTTTATCTATTTTACAAGGCTCGTAATACTTAATTTCATATTTAATGATAATAGCGCTACCATCTTGTGCTGCATTATCTGGATGCGATAATATATTTTATATTCCCAAATAGAAGGAAGGAAGGGGCAATGATGGTCATGATTTATGATTGATAAAATTAGTACCGAATCATAGATATCATTATATTTGTTTCGGTTTGTCAAGAGAGGGTTTTTATTTCATAATCGGACTACACTACAGTCGAGTAGTTGAATTATTTGTTTACTATAGTTTTTGACCAATTAATATTCATCTCACGATTCCCCACTAATCTTAAGATTTATATGTTGCTTATCGATTTCAGGACAAGTTTTTAAAATCTAGGTATTTTCATTTGCGTCTATTTCATACATTTGATCTTATTTCATTTCAATGTAGTGCAATTCAAGGTAAAAAATGTTAAGCCTTTTAAAATCGTTGTTGTTTTGAGTGCTAACAATCGTTATTTATATGAAAAGTGTTTGCCTGAAAATTCGGTTAGGAAGATAAAATCATTTGTCTAGATGCTATCAAAGATTTTGATCCTACATTCTACATCCTATGTCTACGTTGATTATTAATAATTTTTTTAAACCTCGATTTCGTATCTCATCTAAGTTCAAAGATAGCTATTGGGTTGTCGTTCCTAAATATGCGAGTTATATTAAATTATATTAGACTTAAGTATATTGGTGAAGGTCCACAATTTTGATTTTTTTTGAAGTTAACTGTTTATAGGAAAAACGAACCAATTTTGTTCTTCGATGAAATCTGGGTTATTTCTGTAGCTTTTGTGTTTTAAAAAACAGCAAATCAAAGCGATTTATCATCAGCAAAGTTATTGAATTTTTTTTTTTTTTTTGTTTGTTTTTTTATTCACAATCTGTATGTTAATTAAAAATAATACAATAAGTGAATATGTTTTTGACTGACTTAGTTAATAATAGACATGTGAAATTACAATCCAATAAAAGTAATTTCTTAATTTATAATAAAAAATATATTAATAATAATGTCAAGAAATTTCTACAGATCTCCTGGTGTATTTCGTTGTAATCTTGTATGTTGTGTAATATTCATAAGTGTACTTGCTATTACATTGGGATGACTATTTAATCTAGCACGATATCTCTGGCTGTGTCGGTGAATTTCGTCTTGGACCGTCGACACTTGCAAATCATTGTGTATTATGTAATTTGGCACAAACCAAGGTGCATCAACTAAAGCTCGCAGTACCTTATTTTGGAAGCGTTGTAATATTTCAATATTTGTTTTTTTGGCTGTTCCCCATAATTGTATACCATAAGTCCATATTGGTTGGAGTATCATCCTATATATCAGCAATTTGTTTTCCAGTGTCATTTGAGACCTTCTACCGGCAAGCCAATATAATTTCCTGAAATTTGTGCTTAGTTGGATTCTTTTTGTGTAGATGTGCTTTTTCCAGGTCAGACGGCGATCCAGATGCATTCCAAGATACTTGACACTTTCTGTTTGAGGAACAGCATTACTATTTAAAAATACTGTAGGACATGTACCCCTCCTTAATGTGAACGTAACGTGATTAGACTTAGTTTCATTGGCTTTAATCTTCCATTTGTTCAACCATAATTCGATATTGTTTAAGCTTTCTTGCACGAGCCCAGAAGCCACATTCTTATCCTTGTGCGATGCAAGTATGGCTGTATCATCGGCAAATGTAGCTATCATTGTGTTTGTTGTTTGCGGTAAATCGGCAGTGTATAGCAAGTAAAGCACTGGACCTAGAACGCTACCTTGTGGAACTCCCGAATGAATTTCTTTGAGGCTGGTAAAATATTCATTTTGTTTGACAAAATAATAGCGATTTTCCAGATAGCTTTTTAACAATTCATAGTAGTGATATGGCAAATTTTGTTTTAATTTATAGAGAATTCCATTGTGCCAGACTTTGTCGAATGCCTGGCTTATGTCGAGAAAAACTGCAGAGCAATAATTTTTGTTTTCAAAATCTTCATTTATTTTATTTACAATTCTATGTATTTGTTCCACTGTAGAATGTTTATGCCTGAAACCAAATTGGTGTGCCGGGATTAATTTTTTTTGCTCAACTATTGGTTGAAGTCGTCGTAGGATTAGTTTTTCCATCACTTTAGATAACACTGGAAGAATACTGATTGGCCGATATGATTTGACGTGTTCAGATATTTTGCCTGGTTTTAGTATCATTATGATTTGCGAAATCTTCCATTGGTTCGGGAAAAATTTGAGCCTTACGACCGCATTGAAGATTTGTGTCAGTTGAATAAGGCCCCGTGGTGAAATTTGGCGTAATATGTTTCCAATGATCAAATCATATCCTGGTGACTTTTTCCCGTTGATTTCCTGCATTATTACTTGGTTTACCTCTTTTTTATTAAATTTTTTTATTGGTAACTCCATCTGATAAGCAGCTTCCATTTGTTCTTGTATCTCTTTTTCGACTTCCGAGTTTGTTGGTAGAGGCCAAGGTGTGAATACGCTAGCAAGGTGTTGTGCGAATGCATTGGCTTTTTCTTCATCATTTCTTGCCCATTTGCCATTTAGCTGTCGAATTGGTGGGTTTGACTTTTGAGGCTGTTTGACTTTTTTTGTTGCCTTCCACAGATCATAGTCAGTTGTTTTGGTTGCCGTCAGTTTAGACAGATATTGTTGAACTGCTTCATTGCTTTCTTTTTTTAGCTCATATTTTAGTTCCTTAATTATACGATTTAGCTGTCTTTTGATGTTCCTTTTTTGTTCTGGGATTCTTGTGTTTTTCCATTGTTGCCTTAGACTGCGCTTATTTTCAATCATTTCCCTTATTTTACGCGAAGTTCGATTTGTAATAAGCCTGTCAAAGGAATCGTGTGTAGCTGCCCAAGATGCTTGTTGTATGTTATTTAATTAAAGTTATTGAAATGATTTCAAGTTGTGAGTAGTAGCTATACTATGTTTTATAAATATTATTTGGATAATTAAGTAGGTAGTGGTTATCAAAAAATTTGAAAACAGTTTGGTAATTGAATTGCTGTGACCAAAAATGCAACTATTCCATATGTAAGGCAACACTTTTCCAAAAAATTTTCATTCAGGTTATCGAAACTAGAATTATGAAATATAAAATTTTTTTGCATAACATTATCCTCTAAATCTCAGTTATGAAATATGCCATCATTTTTCATGTGTTTTTACAGATACAACTAGGAAGTGACGTGGAAATAAGCTTAAACTAACCTAAGCAAAAACTGAAGGAGTGTCGACTTATTATTAATTTTTTAAAATTAAAAACTGCTTTATATAAACAAAACAAAAGCTTTCAGTACCTACCGATCTTTTCGAAAATGTAAGCCCGACTATAATTTTCCGTATAAATCGAATTTTTTGATACTAACAACTTTAAAGCTTTAAAATTATTCTATCTCAGATTAACTGTGTTTTTTTTTGTATTGTATTTGAACTGAATAAATTACTAACTGTGCTAACTGTAGTAAAATTCTGTGAAAGCAATTAAAGTGTTTATATCATTATTTTAACATTGAAGAAAAAACATTTTTAAATGACTAATTAATGCTTCATTAAGCTTCTGAAATCATGTACAACACTCCAAATCGATAATTAATTGATAAAATGATTAATCGATTCTTTATTTGTTTATATTTTAATTTGAAAACATTTTTTGTTTTCAACTTAATTGTCTTAATTAGGTACAATCAATATAAATATTAAAAGCTATTAAAGTGATTTCGTGAGAATATTTTATTATTTTGAAGGTATGAGTTTTGATGTTGCCGATCGATTTGATGTAGTGGTTATGTAATCTTAATATACTAATCAGAATGTCTTGAATTTGAATTGCGTTCAGAAATGAATATAAAAAAAATGTTTCAATAATTATTGGCTTGCAATATAATTTGATTATAGTACTGTCATCATGGCAGAGGATTGCAAAAATGCAAACTGAACATATATTTTTAAAGAATTAAACTTAAATAATAATAAAAAAATTAAAGAACAAACATTTTTTGACGTTGTTCAACAAGATCCAATTGTTTTGGTAAAACCTAAAACAATACAAAACAGCTGATGCAATTAGAGTGCAGTTTAAGCTTCAGACCCAGTAAACGCAAACTTGAATATTAATGAAATACAAAATAAAATAGCTGGGACTGTAGCTGTTTTTTGTAAAGATATCGAATCAGTGGAAAGTATCCAAAAATAAGTTGAAATTATATTAAAAGATAGTTATGAGGCTATAATACCAAAAAATAAAAAACCAAAAATAGTAGTAGGTATGTCAGATGAATACCCAAATAATGAAATAATTGAGAAAATAATAGCTCAAAATCATATATTATAATAGAGTTAGTTGTCAACATTTCACCTCAAAATTATTCAATCTATTCACCAAAAATGAGAGAAAATAAATCACCACAATGACCACAAATACACCAGTAAACCATCCTATTAATACAAATTTCAAGAGAGTGCATAGCATAGGTAGCATTTGAGTTTTATTTTCATCATTAAATGTAGGAAGGTACTTAGGTATAGACAATGTAATGTGTATCGTAATAGGTTGTAAACAAAACTATTATTGTTTTTTTTTATACCTATTCATTGGATAGTAAAAAATATCAGTATATATATTTAAGTCCCTGTTCTGTTAATAACGTTAAATTTGACTTGAATTACAATTAATAAATAGTGGTCTCTAGTAATATTATAATTAAAGATATTAACGAATAAAAAGTCAAGTCATGGTACTGTCGAGTGAATACCAAGTCAGCATTTAATGCAATTATGGAATTGAATATTGAAAACTAGGTATAAAACAATTTTAAAGGATGGTAGAATAAAAATTGGTTGGGTTATGTGGAAAGTATATGAAAATTACGATGTTAGAAAATGTAACAGTAGTGAATACCAAGTTCGTAGAAAACTTTAGACCTATTTATCGAATCTAGTTACCAACTATATGAAACAATATTAGAAAAAGTGGTTTATCTACAATTATAGAAGATTATTTAATGAAAAATAATATGATCAATGAAATGCAATATGACTTTAGGAAGTGATATTCAACGGAGATGGTATTAAATTTGCTATTGATGGGCATGAATGGTAAAGATACACAGATAAAGAAAAAAAAATTGCAACAACATTTCTATAGATTTTAAAATATCATTTGAAACGCTAGATCGAAATATACTCTTAAATAAGTTAATAAAGTATGGAATCAGAAATGTGGAATTGGAATGATTCAAAAATTTTTGAACAGGTAGAATGTAGTGTAAAAATATAAATAACACTGTATCAAAATCTAAATCAGCAGATTTGCGAAATGTGGCATGGAAATGGTCCAAAAACTTTTTATTTATTTATTTATTTATTTACTATTTAGTTCAAACAACATATAATACAATTTAATTATTAAAATTCTCAATTAACACAGTTTAAATTACTTTGAAATTTAAAACAGCATAGTTTTTACAAAAAAAAAAAACAAAATGAAATAAAATAAATTTCATCAGAAAAAAAAGAGAAAATAAAAAGTTATTAAAAGTTAATTATATCACTACAAATTAGTTAATATCAGTAGCGGAAAAACAAGATTAGTAGGAGGACTAAGGGAGCAAGTGAAACAAGGTTTTCTTTAAACTGGTTTTGTTCAAAGAAAAGTCAACATTGTTTTTGTATTGATTAACTGTCATTAACATTCTATTAATTGGCTCAAATTTATCATAATTAGTTCTATGGAAAGGAAGATTAAAAAGATTTTCTGTACAAAAAACGCGTACTAGTGTTAATGTACGAGTTAATCTGATCTTTTATAATTTTGAAATCAATTTCACCATTATATACTCGGGATATGAATAAGATATCTGAAACAACCCTTTTTGATTGCAATGTGTTCATCTGAAGAAGCTTAAGACGACTTATGTATGGAGGTAGGATTATTGGGTTAGACCATGGAAGATTACGTAGAGCATATCATAAAATTTTTTTTTGGATAGATTCAATTCTATTAATATAAGTGGAAACGTTTAACAAGTAAGTGTACAAAAATAAATGACACTGTCTCAAAACCTAAATCAGTGGTTTTTTGAGTTCTACAGGACTCTATACTGGGTATATTATTGTTAATTGTATATATACATATATTAATAAGAAAATCATTTAACATAAGTTTCTTATTTTTTTATCGTAGAATCCAAATTCGCATAAAAAAGTACCACTTCCCATTTGAAAATCTCAATTTCGACCAATTTCGGCGAATTTTGAGCTTTAAAAGCTTTTTTTCGATCCTTCCCGAACGTTAAAAATATTACCATTCGATAAGTCACCCTCAATTTAGTTAATAATTTTTTTGTTTAAATTTGAAAATAACGGTTCCTTCCCGTCTTAAAAAGCTAATACGCATTCTTTGGATAACCCGGTATAATACGCTGATACTGCCACATTTAAACTACTCCTCTTCAATTTAGTTCTTAAACAATTAAACACAATTGAACAGACTTCAAATTGCACAAAATCGAGCGATCAAAATCATTTTAAGATGCGGTATTAGAACCCGTCCTATCAAAGATATACTAAGTATACATTGAATTGAATAAAAGGTGGAAGTAAATTGAAGTACAACGTATTAATTCTAGGTATTTTTAAACTGAATTAAAGTACAATTTACTACTCAATAATAATAATAATAATTCTTTATTTCGTTAACAACTTAAGCTAACTTACATACTAAATTTACAAAATTATGTAACAAATTAATTCAGATTTCTTAGCCTAGTATTTTAATGAAATATCTAGTTTTACTCTGTTATCCAAACGATAAGTGCGATTGAACCCTAGCTCAATACAGAAACATATTGAGTATATTGGTGGATATTGGTTGTTTTCATTTATTCATTCCGAATATTCAGAATATGTCAAAAAGCGTTTTTTTATTCATTCTGAATATTCCAAATATTCTGTTCTATATTTTTTTATTTATTGCGTATTGTCCGAACGTATTCTTTTTATTCCATCTCAGCGTTGGAATAAACAGAATAAATTTACGGAATGACAGTTCACTTCTATCATTCTATACAGTAATAACAATTTGATTACCTATATTTTATTTTAATTTAAAAAATGGAAAATATTGGTTAATTAAAAAAATGTTTTTGAAAACAAATATAATATTATGAATAGTTGTATAAATATTAATGTTTATATAACATTAGTAGTTGTATTTATTATTCAAAAAATAAAATTTTTTAAAAGTTTTTATTGTTCTTTTTTTCAAGGAATGAGTCTATATAATGGTTATAATAACTAACTATTATAACTTATATTAACTATATTAACTAATTTACACAAATTAAAAAATAGTAAAAACTTTTGTTCACAAAAATTAATAAATAAATAAAACGAATTGCGAGAGACGATAATGTACGTAAGGCTAACTATATGAATTTTTTTCTTGCCCATTGGTTATTTTTTTTTGTCATTTTCACTTTATTATTTTTTTTTTCATTTTAAAATTAGCATTTTGTGTCTTACAAAGGGATTTTTCATCTGTTTAAATTCAATCATTACAATTAATTTTTGTTTCTGATTTATTTTGATCCACAATTACGGGATGTGGTCAAAACCGATTGACTTAGTCTTTTTATATAATATTTTAATTGTGTAATGTACTAACAGTATGTTTTATCTACTTTATTAACAACATGTCTTTTATTATTTTATCTAACGGTGTTGGATTCCACTAACCTAACTGAATGATGATAAATATAGCACAAAAATGGAACAATCTTTCGTCTCTGATTCTCGACAATTTCTGATGTTTATTCTTTTTATTCTATTCTGTTCGTTTATTCTATTCTGTTCGGAATATTCTATCGAGACGTCATAAAGTATTCTATTCTTTCCATTCCTTCTTTAGAATGAATAAACGAAAACACCCATTATTATTTACCAAACAGGGGAGATTTTGGAATACCGTTATACGAAAAAGAGCACACAAAACGCACTCATGTACAGGGGGTTGTACCTTCTCAATGAATTACCACATAACATAAAAACTGAAATTAGAATTAGTATATTTAAAAAATTATTAAGAATAAAAATTATTTTAAAATTAATTGTAAAAATTATTGTTTTTTAAAGACTAATAAAATAAATCTAAGGTGCCTATTATGTATTTCGATCGAAATTAATCGAATCGTTCATCGTTATCGTTAAAGTTATTCGATTGTGATCGTTAGTGTCATTATGTATTTCGATGAAAATTTGATCGAAAGTGTTTAAAAATGCTGCCATTGTAAAATTCAAATCTACGATGAAAATGACATATGTTTCATTCTTTAAATGTCAAATTCAAATTATTATACGAAAAAAAAACAAAACAATAATGTTATATTTAAAATTTTTAAGTTGAAAATAAGTTGAAGTGTTTAAATAAAATATAACTATAAAATTATAAGTTTTTATAAATAAAATGATTTGAGCAGAGTTAAATTTTTTCAATTTCTGATAGTGCTGAAAAACGCTTTCAAATTGCAGAATTAAAAAACAAGCGAACATATATTCGGGATTATTCTAATCCACTAGATTTGGAAGATTATACGTAGGTTATTTAAACATAAATTTGATGAGTTATTATCTACATTATTAAAACTATAAAATTAGGACAAAAATTGAAATAGCCAATAAGTAATACGTCGATTCCAAATATAATTAAATTGGTTAGTGTATTAAGATTCTGTGCGGTTTGTACCAAGCAAATGAATTTCAACGTAGGAAATGATTTCCATGTCGGACTAGCACAGCTAATTTTTTTTTGTTCTTAAAGAAGTTTTATATGTATTTGCAGTTTATAGCTGCAAAATGGATCAAATTCCATTACGCACTAGAAGAAAAAAGTCAGGCAAACAATATTTTTATGATTAAAGCAGAATTACTGAAATAATTGGAGCGTACGACATTTATGTTATAGTAGAAAGGGATTTTTTAGCATTAATGCAATTCTGATAAGTTTATACTTTATTGTAATTAGTTTACATTATTATAACAGTTTTTGTTTTTAGATATGTGATCATAATCAGGCAATTGGTTTTGTGAGTACAAGATATCCTGGTACCTCTTTGGAAAATTTATAATGGTGTCTCATTATTTACACTATATCTTTTCATATTGCAGTATATTTGTAACAGGCCTTTCATTCCTATTAAAATTTATTTCAATAAAAAATTATTATGAAGAATAAAGTAAAATACCTACTTTCATTTCAACTTTTAAATTTATTTTTATTTCAAAAAATATCATAAATATAAAACAAAACACCAAGTGTCCAATATAAATAAAATATATTTGTATCTCTTTTATTTTATCCTTTCAATTCAAAATTGAAATAATTTGTACAAAATCTCTCTTTCGATGTCTCTTTCGTGGTAAAATTTTACATCGATAAACTTTATCGATTTCGTCGACAATTTCTGAACGATATCGTAATACATAATGGCAATTTTGCATTTTGACATTTCGTTCGATCAAATCGTAATCGTTATCGAAATACATAATAGGCACCTAAATCTAATAACCGAAATCGTTTAAGATATTTAATAAAATTAGTGAACATTACCTAGAGGTTTTAATCTTTAATTTTAAAAATGTTTCGTCTAAAGCATAATTCTATAAAATATATTGAAAATATTTTTTTTAAAAATATCAACATTTTTTACTTTTAATGTACCACGTTTGTTTTTAACGATATATGGTCACTCCACCTAACATAGTAATTTCTGTTCTAATCCAATTATAGTTTAAATTATATATTTTTGTCTTTTAATTTTTCTTTATATGGGTCTCTTTATAAGCATTTACTTTTTATAAATACAATTTTTTTTTTATTTCTATATTGTGTCCATACATAATTTACTATACATATATATACAAAACTGTCATGAAAGTAAATTGAAAATTATTTTGTACAGCTCCAGTGGCGCAATTGGTTAGCGCGCGGTACTTATAATCAGTAAGTGTGAGCTATGCCGAGGCTGCGAGTTCGATCCTCGCCTGGAGCATAATTTTTTTTTATAAAACATTACGAAAATTATAAGTAATTTTGTGTTCTGATGCTGAAGGCATTATTATATAAAATAACAAGTGATTATTTTGTTAAAGGATCAGCCTAAAGGATACTGAAAATGTAATTTTTTTTTTTTTTTTAAATTTATTATACGTAATTTTCAAGGGTGCTATAAAAATATTTTGAAATGCACGTAAAACAAATTAAAAAGTGATTTAAAAAATATACATTTTAATAAGGCGACCAAATATTGGAAATGAAAAAAGATGACATTTATATAACAAAATAAAAAATTTATTTCAGTTCATTGTATATAAAAGTTTACATACATATCTTAATTTTTTTTTACATTTAAATTGAAATATTAAAATTAGGTTAAAATAATAAAAATTAAAAATAAATATTCAGTTCATTTCAGGCAATCAATATTTGAATTATAAAAAAACTTCTATAGAAATAATTTAATAATTATAAATTAAGACTAGGGGCCCCTGTTGAGTAATTATATTTCAAGTTGAAGTCAAATTTAAAGTTTTTAAAAAAACAGTAATTTACGTACTGACATAGACTTCGCACGATATAGCAGAAACCACTCGTGTTTAATAAAAAGTTTTGTGGTTAGTAAGTTTTATTTAGGACACATAAATACACGTCCCACATATACTGCTTCGTTTCCGATATATTCCCTATAGTAAGAAGCATTTAGTAATAAAATTACCAAAAATAAAAAGTTTTGTTATTAAAGAGGTACGTATATATCAGGCACGAAGCGTCCATATATTGAGTTGAATGAGTGCTTCCCCAAATAAAATATTATTTATTATTTTTTACAACTGAATATAAAATATATATTTAATTTAATATAAAAATTACTTAACTACAAAAATTCAAATCGAATGAAAAAAAATTCCAAGCAAAAATTATATGCATAGAATGATATTAACTACATTATGTATGTTTAGAAAATAATGCCTATATAAACATCATTATTTTCTATTACTATTATTCTTTCAATCATACAAGCCAACAAGATATATTCAACAACCACAAATTTAAAATATTTGAAAATAATGCCTATTAAAAATCATTCTTCTCTTACCAATGTAGCTATAACAATTATACATTGCATAATTATAATGACAAATTAAATATCATTCTCCTCATTTACAATATACATGCACTCAAACACACTGTCTCTTTTTAGCAACAGCAACAAAATAATAAGAGAAGCGACAATAAAAAAAATCAAAAGGAAAAAAAATTGATTGAGTTGCTGATATTCAATCCAAATCTACCTGATATAATTAGAAAATATCTGATAGAAAATAGATTATCTAGGGAAACAACAACAAAATATCGCATGACAGAAAATGAAATTACAAACAAAAAAAGTAGCAAGGAATGAATTAATTTTGTGCATTATTGTGGCTGTTGACTTAAATGAGAACTAATATTTATATAAATAATGTATGTAGTTTTGGGGTTTTCTAGAGAGTGGTATTGATTTGTGTTAAGTAATTCTGTAGTTTTTTGTTACTGAATGCTACATTGTTTATTTTCAGCCATAATTTTGTTTTATGCAGTTTTGAAACAATTAATTTTTTATTTCAGTTGAGCGATAGTTTTTCTATCTAAACAGAATTAAAACTACTTTGAGAAATAGATGTGAACAGTTTTAATTGTCGAATTTAGCAAAAATTTCAATAGAAAAGGAAGGCCAAAGCAAACTAATGTTTCCTTTTATAGTGCTTCCCCAGTTGAAAACTCCACGCCCCGTCACTGGTATATATATACCTACATAATACATAATTTTAATAAAAACTAAATTATTACTACAAATAACAAAAATTTAGAAATAGTTACTTAAAAAGATAAAAATGAAGAATTCAAGTGACCTACTATATCAAAATTAAGTACTCTAACTCTACTATATAAAAATAAATTTGCTCGTCATATGAACAATTCAACTGATTTTTTTTGTTTTTGCTTTTTTATATTTTTTATTTGAGATGAATTTGTTTCTTTGTTTTTTTTTTGGCATATGTATGTAGATTCATTCGCAAGTACATAATATAAAATATAATAACTGATTTGTTTACTTTTGTTTATTATTTTCATAATATCTCACCTATGCATAATGTATTTGCTGAATAATAAAATCATATGGTTACAAAATTTTCAACTGTGTGCGCATTTTTGTTTTATATACAATCTTATATATTATATATATTTCAAGTTCATTAAGGAGTAGGAGAATCAAAATAAAATAAAAAGGGGTCTACTGCGCAGGACCTTAAATGCTTGTCAATTATAATTATAGATATTAAATTATTTAATTTATTTATTTTTGTTAAAAACGTATAACATAAGTAAATATTTTAAATTATACCTTATGTTATACTTTTTAACAAAACTAAACAAATTAAACAATTTAATAACTTAATCTATAATTATTAAATTATTTCTATAGCATTTTTTTATAATTCAAATAAAAATATTTTTAAATTCAAATATCTGGCGTCGAAATATCATTAATTAACGAAAACATTCTTTCCACTGCTGCGTTTGTTCCTAGAAGACTAAAAAAAACAACATGCGAACACATAAAAGAACACAAATGTCACAACTGACAACACTCTACACAAAAATTTTACGAAAATAAAATTAGTATTGTCATTTATTTTTCAAAAGCTAAAGCCCTATATAGCAAAACAAAATATTGAGTAATTTTTTAAAATAGATGACAAAAGATGACAGATTTTAAAAAAGATGATGTAAAGAGGACACAAATTTTAAAGATGACAGTGAGTTAAAATAGATGACTGTCCTCTACAAAAGATGACGGATGGTCGCCTTAATTTTAAATATATCTGTAATGATAGGAGTACAACTTCTCAATGAATTACCGCATGACATAAAAAATGAAATTAGAATTAGTATATTTGAAAAATTAATAAGAGAGCATATATCGATACCATTTGTGCACACATATGCTAAGTAGCAATAATAAAATTTTACATGAGAGAGTTTTGAAAGTTTGCAGCAACCCAAAAACTCAATGCAATTCTGTAGATGGACAAAATGTCTTTTAAATTGTTGCATATTATGTACTCTAACGTATTTAATTAAAATTTTAATGTTATATTATATTGATGGTTGAAAATTTAGATAGTTTCGAAAGTAAGTATGCACTTAGCATGTTTAACACTTACATAAATGTACTTAGTGTAATTATGCACAAAATAAAACAAAGCAAAATATCAAGTTTTGTTGTTATCAAAAAAAAATAAAATAACACTTCGAGTGCGTTTTTATTTAAATAAAAATATAAAAAAAAAAAAAAACAAGAATTCAATTTTAGGAACTTTAAAAGAAATAATTCACATACAATAACTTTATAAAAAGTATAAAAATTAAGTAAATTTTAGGAATTTAAGAAAATCTTAAAGTTAAATACTAAAGTAAGTAAGTATTTGCTTATCCGTTATTACTCTTTCTATCGTAATATGCATTGAATCTGCTTACAAATACGAATATTAAGTTTTCATGAATTTGAGGTCTACTATTTGTAAATTATGTACAGAAGATACAGGATACATCATTCCTGCACAAATTTTTCTGTTCCTGTTCTGCCCACCACAAGTATCTGCCCTCTACAAGTATGTCGCACAGTTTCAGCTCGTTACTTTATTACTTCCTTACATTCGTCCCACACACAACAATATCCATCTTTATTTGAAACATTAAAAAATTATGAAATTATAAACGTTTAATTTTCTTTTGTAGTAAAGCGGATTATCACCGACAAAAGGTACTGGTAAGATTGCTTGCATATCAAAACTATTAATTCTAAAATTAATTCCTTTATCTTCTATTGATTTCTCACTTCCTTTCATTTTTATTGACTCTATTTCTCTCATTTTATGTAAATTATAATCTTCCTATATAATAGAAAGTAACGATATCATTACATTGTGGACATTGGTCCTTTTTTGGAATGAAAAAGCTCAGCTTCGGAACACAACTATAAAAAACATTTTGATATACATAAAGAGAAGCCGGTTTTATATTTTTTTCTTTGCAAAAGAAGAGTAAAGCCGGTGCAACAAAGCAATGTTTAAATCACGATTCCAATACATTTTATTTGATTTTATAAAAAAATAAATTTATATAAATATAATTTTTTTAAAACCTTTACATCATTTTACTTTTAATAAAAAGAACAAGTTCGATTTATTAATTAATATTGATACATAGACGTTTTATGTCACAATTGTATCTATAAAAATATTATTATTATAATTTGAATTAACAAACAAAATATGTTTATGAAATTGTTTCGTTCATCATAACCCTATTAGAACTCATCAGTAGGCTGCTTTCTTAAAATATAAATATTTATATAAATTTCATTTTTCAAAAAATACATTTTACAATGAAATTTTGGTCGGTTTTTATAATTTATTATTATTTATTATTTATTTATACTATTTAGCTCAAACAGTTTACAATTTAGTATTACATTTCATATATTGAGAACACAAAATATTGATGTATGTCTCTTGACAGAAACACATATGACAGATAAGTCATCGCTTAAAATAAATGACTATACATGCTACAGCGCAAACCATCCGAGTAATACACCCAGAGGTGGTAGCTCAATTTTAATAAAGAAAGATATTAAGCACCACGAGGAACTTAGTCTAGAAATAGATGAATTCCAACTAATCGTGCTACGAATTATGTCTGTTAAACAAAGCCTTTGTGTCGGTGCATTATACTGTCCACCCAAATACAACATAAAGAATAACATGTTTGAAGAAATTCTTAAACTACTTGGCGATAGATTTATCCTGGGAGGTGACTACAACGCCAAGCACATAGATTGGGGGTCTAGAGTAACCTCTACGAGAGGAAGAGAGCTAAGAAAAGCTATAAAAGAAAAAGGCTGCATTTACCAATCTACCGGTAAGCCAACCTATTGGCCAACTGATAGAAATAAAACTCCTGATCTGCTTGATTTTTATATAACAAAAAAAATTTCACCCAATTATATTAAACTAGAAGATAACCATGATTTGGACTCAGATCACTCTGCAGTCATACTAAGTCTATATGAAAAGGTTATTAAGAAACAGTCGAAACCTCTGCTAACGAACAAGACAACTGACTGGGCTAGCTTTAAACAAGAAATAGAAAACAAAACTAAGATCCAAATGTGATATAGATTCTGAAGTAGAAAATTTTATTAAAATTATTCAAAATGCTGGATGGAATAATACAAAAAATTGTGAATATAAATCGGTAGGATTCAACTACCCTAGAGAAATATTAAATATGATAAAAATAAAAAGAAGAGCTAGACGCAGATGGCAACAATCGCGTGATCCGGCAGACAAAACTGTGCTAAATAGATTAACTCAGAATCTTAAAAGAAAAATTAAAGATCTTAAAAATGAAAATTTTGAAAAATATATAAAAAATTTATCAGCTAAAAGAGAAAATAACTACTCGTTGTGGAAAGCAACAAAGAGTACAAAAACCTCGATCTCTCAAATCCCGCCAATCAGAATGAAAAGCGGTGAATGGGCGAGAGATAATAAAAATAAAGCTGAAACATTCGCAGATCATCTTGAAGAAATTTTTTGTCCAGACGAGACAGATTCGGATGATCTCACTGAAGAAAATAAAAATTGGCAAGAAAATGTTATATCACCATTTTCAGAGAGTGAAATAGTGGAACAAATTAAAAAACTCAGAGATAAAAAAGCTCCAGGTTTTGATCTAATTACATCGGAAGTCCTGAAAGAACTTCCGAAAAAAGCTATAACAATGCTAACACGCATTATAAACGCTGCTATAAGAATAAGGTATGTGCCGAATATGTGGAAAATAGCAGAGATAATTATGATACCAAAGCCAGGTAAGCCCATAAATGAGGTCAAATCCTACAGACCAATATCATTACTACCAATAGTATCAAAATTATTTGAAAAACTATTATTGATTCGAATGAGACCGATCATAGAAAATAGTAATCTGATTCCAAATTATCAATTTGGCTTTAGATCTAAGCACTCGACAATCGATCAAATTCATAGAATAACAGACATAATAGAAAAAGCTTTAGAGGAAAAGAAAGTATGCTCTACCATATTTCTAGATGAAGCCCAAGCTTTTGATAAAGTATGGCATCGAGGCTTAATAAATAAACTAAACAATATGTTACCTAAACAATACGTAGATATACTCTCACCATATCTAGAAAACAGACTATTCAGAATAAAACAAGACGAAGAGTATTCTACTATTAGAGATATTAAAACGGGTGTGCCTCAAGGTAGTATTCTGGGTCCCATACTGTATTTGCTCTACACCAATGATTTACCAGAAATGGAAAATATAACTGTAGCTACATTCGCTGACGATACTGCGTTGATGGCAGTAGGATCAAATATTGACGAGGCTACAATTAAATTGCAAAGAGCAAGCGACAAGCTATACCTCTGGACAAAGAAATGGAAAATTAAACTCAATGAGTTAAAATCAGTACATGTAAATTTTACAAATAAAAAATTAGAAAATCAACCACCATTGGTAAATCTGAATGGGGTCAATATACCCCAAGAAAACAATGCTAAATACCTAGGAATGACATTAGATGTCAAACTTAGATGGAAAGAGCACGTTAAAAAGAAAAAATTTGAGCTTGAAAATAAGTATAGAGAAATGTACTGGCTCTTAGGTCGTAATTCTAAATTACCTATACATAACAAGATTTTGTTATATAATCAGATACTCAAACCGATATGGTTGTACGGCATACAAATATGGGGATGTGCCAAACAAACACATGTACTTTGTATACAAAAATTCCAAAATAAAGTCTTGCGCAACATGGTAAATGCCCCCTGGTATGTTCGCAACAGTGATTTGCACAGAGATCTAAAAATTCCTTGCATAGAAAATGAAATAAAAAGATATGCAACAAAGCATATAGCTCGTCTGGAGGGACATGTTAACGTTGAGGCCACTCAATTGCTAGATAATCAAAATGATGTCAGAAGGCTTAAAAGAACTAAGCCACTAGATTTAATACGATAGAATTTCGTAAAATTTTTCTTTAAGAAAATCAAAATAGCAATAAATTAATGGTTAGTCCGTTGGACTAGTATTAATGGGAGGGGTGTGGTTTAGTCAGTAAAAATCTGGCACACAATGGAAGCTACGGGGCTCATTGTGTCTATGAAGATTCCCACCAATCCACGCAAAAAAAAAAAAAAAAAAAAAAAAAAAAAATTTCATATATTAATTAAAAATACAATTAAATTTACTTGGTATACATTCAAAACTAACAAAATTCAATATACAAAAATAATAATATTATTTTTTTAATATAAATTAAAAAGTCAAGTTAACAAAATATTCAATTAATTTCATATAATTTTCGTCTTAAAGTATCTTTAGATACTGAAAAATTTATACTATTCTTATATTTATTACTAATTATTAATATTCTATTAATAGGTTCATATTTACCATAATCTGTTCTGTGTAATGTTAATGTAAAGAGATTTGAGTGGCGTAAACCAGTATTTGTGTTAATGATAATTTTATTTAAAGTTGAAGGGGAAATAATACCGCCTTTAATAATTTCGAAAATAAATAAAACATCAGCTACTTCCCGCCTTTTCCACAGAGACTTAAGATGGAGAAGGTTTAGCCTATGCTCATATGGAGGGAGTCTTGTATGATCATCCCAAGGCAAACTACGTAGTGCAAACCTTAAAAATTTTTTTTTAACAGCTTCTATTCTTTGTGTATGTGAATTATAAAATGAAGACCAGACCTGACATGCATATTCAAGATGGGGTCTAACGAGGCATGTATAGAATGATTTAAAAATGTAAGGATCGTTAAACTCCTTTGACCAACCTCTTATGAAGCCCAACATTGAACTAGCTTTATTAACGATGTTCTCGTAGTGAAGTTTAAATGATAGTTTATCATCGAAATAAACTCCTAGGTCCTTAATTGAATTAACCTTTTCTAAGGTTTCGTTGTTTAGAGTATATCTAAAGCTAAATGGTTGGGTTCGACGTGTGTAACACATGAATGCAGATTTACTATTGTTTAGTAAAAGATTGTTATTAATGCACCAAGTATAAAATTTATCTAGATCATCTTGAAGCATATAAACGTCTTGCATCGACGTTATTTTTTTGAAAATCTTCATATCATCAGCGTAAATTTTCAAATCGCTATTACAAATTATAGAAGCCACATCATTGATAACAATAATAAATAACAGTGGTCCTAAATGACTCCACTGGGGAACTCCAGAATTTGATGTGAATAGTGATAAAAATGAAGAGCGGAATAAAACAGTATAGCTCCTATTAGTAAGATATGAGTTGACCCATTGTACAAATTTTGCAGGAAATCCTAGCTTTTTGAGTTTCAGTAAATAATACTATGGGGTAAAACATCAAATGCTTTACTAAAATCGGTGTAAATTACATCCGTTTGGAATCCCGCTTCTATATTGACTAAGAAGGTTGATGTCGATTCTATAAGGTTGGTCACTGTAGACTTCTTTTTCAAAAAATCGTGTTGATGGGTCGTTAAAAAGTTAGTGCAATGATTGTAAATAGAATCAAAAATCATCAACTCAAAAACTTTAGGAATAGTGGAAAGTTTGGAAATTAGTCTATAATTATTTATCTCATTTTTTGCATTTTTTTTATGTGTAAGTTTAATAAAAGCTTTTTTCCAAATAGATGGGAACAGGCCACAGGTGATAGAAGTATTAAATATGATAGAAAGTGGAGCAGCCAAGGCATCTGAGCATTTCTTTAGAACTAGTTCAGGAACGCCATCAGATCCAGGAAATATATTGTTCCCCAGGTTATTCAGATATTTCTTCACAAGACTATCGTCAATAATAAGATCTCTAAAAGTAGTTTTTGGATAGGCATCCACGTGGGAGAACTTTGTTTCATCAGCCATGAAAACTGTTTTAGGGTAAGAGGCAGAGAAAAATTCACAGAAGAATTGAGAAATAGTTTTAGCGTTATTACTTTGTTTCCCATTGAATTTCATGAAAACTGGGTAATCATCGCTTTTCCTTTTTGAGTTAATAAATTTCCAGAAGGCTTTAGGATTGTTAATGAGTGCCAAAGAAGTGTTGTGAACATAGTTATTATAGCTTTGTTTAACAGATTGTTTGAACAGAAAGAAAAAATAGTTGAATGAATGGTAATCTGTTAGATTCTTGGTTTTCATGTATCTCTGCCATGCCTTGGTTTTTTTATTTCTTAACTTTCTAATATCTTTAGTGAACCAAGGCGGGCTTGAATTTAGATCTTTAATTTTAATAATAGGAATATTGAGTCGAAATGCCTCAAACATTAAATCGTAAAACTTTTTAGTCATATCTTCAATTTCATTATTTCCAAATAAAGAAATGAAATCATAATTAATAAAAAAGTTATTGATATCATTAAAATTAGCCCTATTAAAATCAAAACGAAAACTGTGTGCTTCCTCGGGATCAGGAGGAGCATTAGTACGTAGAGAGAAACATATAGGAGGATGATAAGAATCAATTTTGACTAGTGGAAAAGGATAATCCAACATCGTTACGTTATTCCAATCTGAGCTGAAGATCAGGTCGAGTTATCTTTCTTGCCAATTACATATAAGAGAAACTTGTTGTACACAGTTAATATTGAGAGAGTCAATAAATGTACATTCAAGTTCACTAACTAGATTAGTTGGAATCAAAAATGATTCTTTGTCATGGGAAATCCATCTTATATTGGGTAGATTAAAATCACCTAAAATAAGTATTTCATCATCAGAATTATAACTGTTGGACACAGCATCAAAAGCCTTATTGAATCTGTTATATACATCAATATTGGAGTTAGGAGGAATGTAACAATTAATTATATAGATATTTTAATTCACAGATGTTCTATCGACATCTTCTAATAAGTTGTAAAATCAATCATAATGAAAATAGGAGTTGTATAGGTAGTCTAACACTAAAAATACCTACTGATGAGTTCTAATAGCGTTATGATGAACGAAACAATTTCCTAAACATATTTTGTTTGATTTTATACGGCAATAATGGGACTCTACTCTGGAAAATGATGCTGCTTTATTAAAGCCACCTCGTTTACATGTGTTCTATTTGGAGGTTTATTTTCCTTTTCTGCGAAATTTTTAAATAAACACTTTAGTTATATCACTGCACTTAAAGGTAACTGCTTTGTTAAGACACAAATAGGGTAAGTGCACTTAGCATATCTGTGAATTTTAGATTTGACAAAATATGTACTTATCCTGTTTGTAAGCTCATTATAACAGTCAACATTTTTATTCTACCCTTCTAATATTTCTGCACTAAAAAAAGAACAACTGGGAAAACTCAAAACTGTACCAAAGTCAATTTGAAAAAAAAATCACTTAACATAAGTGTGAACTATTTTTTTTTGTTTTGTTATTGGCCAAAATAATGGGATAAACACCCTAGCTGCTTTCGCTGAATTTTAACCAGTTAGTATAGTAATAGAATAAAAGAAAGTATAAAGGAAATAAATAAATAACATAAACGGAAAATAAGAAGAGAATAGATGAGAATTAGAAATAGAAAAGAAATAGTAACACAGGTTTACAGACAACTTAACAGAAATTGATTCACTCGTTTTTTGAAAACTTCCAAGTTGTATTTTTGGGGGAACACATGAGGTGGTAGAGTGTTGCATAGTTTAGAGGTTCGGTTAACGAAAGAATTTTTGTATTTCACAGTTCTGGTTCGAAGAGGCTCGACTACAAATTTGTGGGAAAGAGCTGCTCTGCGAGTATTTCGTTGGAATGGTTTTATTTTTGGCATAATACTTTTAATTTCGTCAGAACAATTACCCAATAGATATTTATAAAACAGAGTGGCTGCTCCTTTATTTCGACGGTGACTCATCGATGTTAGGTGTTGTGTAACATCTCCATCATTAATAATTTTGATGGCTCGCTTTTGTACTTTATCTAAGTACTGGGGGGTACTGTATACTCAAGTCGTGTCCGAATGTATGCCTTATATATTAGAAGAAGGTTGGATGGTGTAAAATATTTTTTAAAGATCGCTGGTAATAAATAATTTTTTAGAGATCGCTGTTTAGAGCTCGAGAGATGTTATTTCGTTCTCTATTTACCGAAGTCTGGGTCACTTCAGCAGCTTTCTCAAAAAAATACAAGGAATCAAGGGTGGTGTCATCAGCAAAGCTATGTATATGTTTTGAAGACGTGGATAGGAGATCATTTATAAAGATTATACATAATGTTGGAGAAAGAACTGAGCCTTGAGGGACACCAGCATTGATATTGAATTTTTGGGACATAAACCCATCCAAAACAATTTGTATTGAATGGTTTGAAAGGAAACTTTCAATCCACGTATTGAGTAAGTTTCCTAGACCATTTGCTTCTAGTTTTGTTAGTAATGCTGCGTGCCAAACGCGATCAAAAGCTTTGGAGATATCTAGATATCTATGGTATCGATATGTAAATAATTTTAAAATTAATTGTAAAAATTATAATGTTTTTTAGAGACTAATAAAATAAGTCTAAATTTAAATGTGCGAATATCGTTGTTATAGATTAATATGGCAAAATAGAGTAGTAGCCCCAAGATACTTATTGGGGTAACGCTTGCATGAACTTCTTCTATGTTAGGTTGATTATTCTGGTCATCATCATCATCTGTTCCTTCTACAACTCGGGATGAGCCTTAACCTAGTCCGCAACTTTCCTCCGTTCTTGCCTCCGAGGGCAACAATCTTTCGACAGTTGCCCTCGACTTCGTCCAGCCATCGTGATCTTGGTCTACCTCTTGCTCTTGTATTGTACGGTACTGCGTCTAATATTCTTTTTGGCATTCTTTGATCATTTATCCTCACCACATGACCTGCCCATCTTAGTCTTTGTGCCTTAATAAACTTAACAATATTGTGTCCTTCAATTAGTGCTTCTAGCTCATCGTTTGATCTGATTTGGTATTCACCATGGTCATTTATTTTCGGACCAAATATTTTTCTTTCAATTTATTTTCGTCACTAATTGTCATGGTTCATGCTTCGCATCCGTATGTTACGACCGGTTGTATTATGGTCTTGTACATTCTTAATTTAATTGTCCTTGTTAAAATTTTTGACCTGAAAAGGCCTTTGTGTGCGTAGAGACATTTTTGTGCTGCTTGAATTCTATCATTAATTGTCAGATGCATGTCATTTTTATTATTTATTAAGGCACCTAGATATATAAAACTATTTACTCCTTCAAAGTTATAATCATTTATTGTTATATTTTGGGCGGATCGTCTTGTTTGCATCTTCATATATTTGGTCTTAGCCTCGTTAATTTTTAATCCTACAGTAGCAGCTTCTTTTTCTAGAGTAAGAAATATTTCTTTCGATTCGTCAAAGGATGTTGCTACAATAGCAATATTGTCAGCATACGCACTTATTATAGATGATTTTATGAATATGAGTCCGCCTTTGTTTAAATCTTTTATTGCGTGGTGAAGCATTAGATTGAAAATTGTTGTTGACAGGGCATCACCTTGTCTGACTCCTGTTTTTATTTCAAATTCATCCGTTATTTTATTTTGCACTGCTACCTTGCATTTGGTGTGTCTGAGTGTTAGCATACTTAAATTTGTCAATTTTCTTGAAATTCCCATGTTATTAAATACAGCTTTTATCATATATCTTTTTATTGAGTCAAAAGCCTGGCGGAAGTCAATCATTAACAGGTGGAGATTTTTGTTGTACTCATAGCATTTTTCTATGCTATGTCTCAGCAGAAATACTTGATCGGTAATAGATCTATTTGGTCTAAATCCACTTTGATATTCTCCTAGAATATTTTCGGCTATACGTCTTAATCTGTATTATTTATAATATTGGAGAGAGTCCTGCTGTGTTTAATAATGTGATACCTTCTGATAATTCTGGTATACGTGATTAAAAAAAATCTTCTTCTGATTAGTTCAACTTTTCTAGCTAATTATATTTTAAGTTTGTTTAATATGGCAATACCATTCTTGAAATACGATATTGAACATGGCACGTTCAATCTACCTCACAATGTTTTTGACAGCATTTTTGTTTATTTTTTACTATGTCAGAATACTATTCTAATTTATAATCTTGACACTATATAAAACTTAAAAAATTATTCATTTTTTACTTTACAACTCTTTTTTTTCTTCGCCCGCATTTTATTGGTTTCATCCGTCAGAAAAATATTAAAATACCATTTTTTTTTTATTTATTTCAAAATTTACGATCAATGGTTGATTTTTAAGTTTAAATATATTTTTGTTTTTGCTTGAATTATTAACCTAATTTCTAAATAATTTCATCATAAAAATTAATTCACTTTCAGTTTAGATTTTTATAAAAAATGAGTTTTAGAAAAATTCCAAGAATTTAGAACATAGCTAGTTGCCATTGAAGTAACATTATTGAAAACTTTAGAAAAATTAAATTTTTTGTTTTATTATGAATTGCATTATAAATCACTTTTATTTTCGTCATCTTTTGTTTCTAAATTAATAAAAATAATAGGTAGGTATTTGTGTATATATATTTTTTTAAAAGTTTAAGAATTTTAAAGATTTTTCCAAAAAGACAAAAAAAAATATGTAAAAGAATTCTTTTGTATAAGTGTTGTTGCATCATCATCGTCATCATTATCAAAACATATTATTATCATTAACAACAATTCACGGCTATCACATTATTATATTTTTTTGTTATTTTAAAATATTTTATCGACGTCAACTAAAGAATTCATGTTTATTTGCCATCAAGAAAACACAAAAATACACTCAACTCTCAAACAACACCATACAACATTTTAATCACATCATTTTATTCCATTTTATTTACAATTTATATATTTTTTTTTACTATAATATACAAAAATGTTTATGCATTTTTATCTATATGTCGCTTCTGTCGCTTGTCGTCAATGATTATTATTGTTGCTGAATGTAAGTAAATAAATGTCAAAGTTGTACCGATATTTTTTAAGAAACTGTTTTAAAACAAAAAAAAAATTTAATTTTTTTTGTTTTAAATCTTGTTTCGCTAGATTTATTATTTTCATATCGATTTACGGTCATTCGATTAATCAGTGTTGCCATGTTTTTGAGGTTCTTTTGGTCATGACTAACTTAGTTACTGATTGTTACAGACGTTGAAAATTTCGATCTGACGTTATACTTCTGTATATTGATTGACCTTGGGTCGGTTGTGGATTCTGTTCAGTTGGAAATTTGAAGTTTTTGTTATATCCGCAGATACTTTATTTACTAATGGAATTATGACTTACCTATACAGTGCATATTAAGGTTTGGGATTCGGAAGTTTTTCCAGCAATTGTTAACAATTGTAAACAATTATTTAAATCTTAAGGGCGTTCTTAAGAATTTGGATGTCGATAGTGGATTCTGTTCAGCTGCAAATATGAAGTGTTTTGTTTTTATACCTGTGTATACTTCATTTCTCTAATAAATGTGTGTCTTACCTAGATGACGATACGTTCTTAAGAGTTTGACTTCGAATTTTTTTTCAGTAATTAAAACATTTTTTTCCATCTGTGGCTTAGTCAGTGTATGTTTTGCATAACAATTCTCAACTTTTGATTTCATTGTATGCGCTTGGCTGCTGTAGTGTCTGTCAGGTTTTTGGTCTGAAGAAACATTTATCTGAATTTGTTTTGGTTGCTGACAGATTCTATTCAGTTGAATATCTGCATATTTTTTCATATTCGTTGTTTCCTTTAACTTCAAACTCCTAACTAAAACAGTTGTTTCTATCTACTTGATATGAGGTAGCCAGGGTAGTCAACAATACATTTTATAGTCTTTGTTTTACGTGCTGTGTTAGGCCTGTTTTGGATTTTTGCAATATATTTCTATTGACTTTTGTTACTAACATATTCTGCCTCACTGATAAATAATTTGTCTAACAAAAGTGTGGCTTACCTAGATGGCCTAATCCCATGGGCTTAGATTTGGAGAATCTTCTTTATACTGTAGATTATAGATTGCAAAAACATACTCTTAATAAACAAATGAAGTGTACAGAATGTAGAGAATTGCCAATGTCAACTCATTTTGTTACAAAAATCAATCTAAGCAATCTGAGCTCAGGTGAGATGTTTGTTTTAATATTTCTACCGAATGTAACAGGTTTGAGCCGATTCCAAGATTAATTGTTTATAATAGTAAATTATAATTCAGTATTTTTTAAAGGTTGGTTAAATGTTGAAACTATCAACGCTATAATGAATATCTATCAGTTTAGCTACTATTTAACTTATTTTATTAAAGTATTAATAATCAAGGCTACTGCATACTTATTTTGGATCATTTAAGTCCTATTGTGGACAGAACAGAAACACATTCAATTTCAAATTGTAGACTAAATATAAACTATATAAATGATAGTAATATAATATAGGGTGATCAAGTTCTTACTATATATTTTTTTAAACATCATAGCTGTTATTATTTTCAGATTCGCTCCAAAATTGACACTTGTGTGACTGTATTATTTAGCACAGTTGCATAACGTATAAAATTTGTTAAAATTTATTTAAAAAAAATCTATTTGATCAACATAACAAATTTATGGCCAACATAATCAACCGACAGAGCTTACTATTCGTAATGTAATTAAAAAATTCGTGACAAATGGTAGGGTTTTGTGATGTTAAAAATCCAACCCCTCAAAAACATCTGTGACTACAGTATAAAAAGTTTGTGATCATGATTTATATTCTATATCTCGAAAAATTAATCCATATCTGGTAATGCTGCGCTTAGTCGAATTTTAAGTTACCTATTTAAAAAAATGTCGCTAAAGAGAATAGAACATGTACGTTTGTAGAACAAAAATAATCAACAAAACAAAAAACAATTAAACATCACCGAAACATTATGAGCGCATGTTCTTACGTTGTAAAATTGTGTTGGATTTTTAGCGCGTCGTTCATCTTTTATTTTTTATTACTTTGTTGTTGTTGTAATATTGTCAATATAGTTGGTTGTGTTGCCGTTGCTGCATTATATTTGTATTATTATTATTATTATTATTGTTGTTGATATTGTTGTCAAACAATGATTTAAATTTTTTTTTTTGCTGTACGAAATTGTATTTGAGGTGATAAAAAAAATCAAAGAATGGTAAAATTGAAAAGCATGTTTTTGTTTATTTTTAGATGTTGGAGGAGGAAGGGGGGAGTGAATAGGTTAACGGAATATGAAATTCCTATATTTGGAACATGTTGTTGTTGACTTATACATACTAACATAATATTCAAAAAAAAATATACGTGTAATGTTTACATTTTAAACTTGTTGTAAAAATCGTGATTTATTGACATTTAAATCAATATCTAGGGTGATTTCACCGTTGTTATTAAAACATAAAATTTAAAAATAATAAAAATAATTTTTTTTTTTTTTTACTTTAAAATTTATTGCACGTTTAATGATGCAATAAAATCTCTTAAAAGGAGTTTATTTTGTTATTGTAATGATTTCGTCTATCAACAAAAATCATTGAAGACATTGTATTCAGTTGATTGTAGATATTGAGTTCAAATTTAATTCAGTGTTTTGCAAACCACACCTTTATATAGATTTTTGTATACAATAAAAATTTGATAAGCTTATAAAGTTGGGATCAGTATTAGAGTTACCAAATGTATTGTTTTTTGTTTTCAGTACCTTAAGTAGAATTATTTTTTTCTAAATTAAGTAGGTACTGCAATGTTTATTTTACAAAGTTAACAACGTAATGTTTTCTCGGGTACTTATTTTTTATTCTCTTTCTGGCATGTCAACTGTTTAAATGTGAAAAACTACTACTATTGTCCGGAACTAAGGCTTCTTAAATAGTGTAGTTTCATTTTATGTAAGTTGTTACCAAAATATAGGTACTCTCAACTATTTGTCTTGTTATTTATTTGATCTCAATTAGAAGTGTATTGGTCCAGGCTTAAAAACTTATAAAGGATTTAGCTTTCATTGGAAATCGACTTTCTGTTTCTACTTTAGTTTAGTATAGTACATATAAACACAATATATTTTTCAAACACCAATAGACGTCTACTAAATATTTATCTACTACGGTCTACAACTATCCCAAGATAATGAAAGCGTCAATTTCACTTACATTAGCTTGGGGTAGACTTCAGTAACAAAATTTATGTGCATTTAGTAGACGTTAGTTAAGTTGTATTGCTTCCCATTTCTCTTAAAATATGTTGACTAGGTGTTGATTTTTTTAAACAGTTTGGAATTTATTAGTCCGTGTACTCATAAGTTGATTATCAAATTGATGGTAGTAGAATAGCATGCAAATCACTGTTTCATCTTTGCTTATTGCTTCTATATGAATGTTTCATTTTTCTTTAAGATTTTTTAATCAAGTTAATTTCGAAAAATTTAATTAAATTAGTTTTAACATAAGTTACATAACGTCTTCTCTTTAACATTATTAGTGAGATTTCAAATCGAACTATGTTTACATTTTCACAATTTATGAACGTGAAAATTTCACGAACAATGCACCACTGTGGTAGGTTTTAGGTATTGAATCAAAAATATCTATGATAATTTACTATATTATAAGCATTCATATGACAAACCGGAAGCCTTCCACGATTAGACTATCTAATCCTGGTCTTAGATGAAGACTTGAAGATTGATAAATGGAAAAGGAAAGCCACAAAAGTACTGGAATGCAATTTGCTATTAGTTTTTGCTAATTAAAGAATTTTTTCATTGATCGTAGATAAGGTAAAGAATGATGATGATGAATTAAAACATTCATCTATTGCAATCTAGTCTATTAAGGTTAATATTAAGCAATTTTATGATGGCTTCTATAAATTGTGTTTCTGCAAAAACTCATCGGACAATGACTCTGTTGTTGCATTTATTTAACGTGTAAGAGCCAGTTCAAAAAGATTAATTCTTTTAGGTAGGTAGGTAAGTAGTAGAGAGATAATAGAGATTTCTTAAGAAATTTCCCTTGAATGTGAATCAGCACGCATATCAAGCAGGGAAATCAACAGAGACAGCATTACATGAGCTCATTTATGAAATCGAAGATACGCTTCGGAACAAAGAGATGTCTTGCATATTTGTTGATATACAGGGTGCATTTGATAACACCAACTACAATATAATCCAACAAGCCGCGGAATCTAAAAAATTTTATTCCACTACTATAGAGTGGCTACTTAGCATGCTCAAAAGTGGAAGAATAACCGCAAGACTAAATAACGAGTCCCTAACAATAGCACCAACAAGGGGATGTCCCCAAGGAGGTGTAATTTCGCCACTGCTGTGGCTAATAGTCATAGACCAACTACTGGCCATTCTAAACAAGGAAGGTATCTCCTGTATCAGTTAGGCTGACGATCTAGCCTTACTAGTCAGAGACAAATTCGAAAATACAATTGCGGAACGAATGCAATTTGCTATAAACATAGTGCACAAATGGTGCAAAAACGTAGGTCTGAGTATTAATCCACACAAAATAAACAACATCCTTTTTACATATCGAAGAAAAGTAAACTACCAACCGCCTTTTGCAATATCAAGTAAGGCCTATTGCAATATCATGGAAACTTTCCTCGCATAACACTCTACTCATTGAACCAATTCGAGCTTTTTACAAAGCGGTGAAGATCTTTGATGGTCTACCTTATCATTTGAAATTTAAAGATTTCATTGCATCTTTGCGAAGCAATAGATAGGTAGCTAGAGGTGCACCCAGATTGCTCCTTTGTGGAAGGATTTCTAAGATAATAGTCTCTCTAGCAAGTTGATCTGAATTCCAGTTACCCAGAATATCACTGTGTCCTGGCATTCATTGTATCCATATGTTGAACCGATCCGCTAGTTTTTTTTTTTTTAAATATTTTTTTATTTCAAAAGTTATAATACAATAATTCATTAGATAGTTTGTTCGCCTAAGTGGCATTGTAGAAACCAACACGGTTTTTGAGTTGATGGTTACCGATTCTTTAATTGCTACCTGACTGTGTGTGAGTTTACAAATATTTCTAATAAATAACACCCGAAATCTCAGGTAGTCTGAGGCTTCATTTATTGCCATCACCTACTCCTAAAATACACTGCAATCTTTTAAGTGGCTAACGGATAGACTTTTATTTAGATTTTTCGAGTAGACTCCACTCCCTACTTTGTTATTCAGTTTTAAGCCATCAGTGTAAATATGTATGTGCTCTTCAGTCTGAACAGTACTACTCTTCCAACTTTTCCTGGTCGGAATATCGGTCTGATACGATCTCTTAAAGAAGTATTCTGTAAGAGTCAGATCTAGGTTTTCTGGAATAAATTTTTTGTATCCCATAATAGAAGAGTGTCCATTTTTTTTTTTTTGTTTTTTAAACGGTTTAAATTTATAGAATCTTCCCATTAGAAATTGACAATAAGTTAGCATTTTGACTTATTCAGAAAGAACAAGTTTATTGAAATCCTACATACTATATTTGAAAAAGTATAATCAATTGATTAGACATCAATTCAGGTTAACCACACCTACAATGCTAAGATGCTCCTTTTTAATCTGCTCACTAAAGGTATGCATAAATGATTCCGCGCTAGATAGTTTGGATGGTTTGACAATCTATCAGCATAGTTCCTTGTTAGTCTTTGGAGTTCATCCCGGATCATAGGTATGTTCAGATCGTTGTGTATGTTGCAATTTTTTACGTACCAGGGAGCTTTGGTAATGATTACTGACTTAGTATCTTTGATTGTAGTCCTTCTATGATTTCCACATTATTTTTAGAGGTACTTTGCCATAATTGACAGCCATATGACCAGATTGGTTTCAAAATTGAATTGTATAAAAGTACTTTATAGTCAATATCGAGAGGAGAGTTTTTGCCAATTAGCCAGTACAAGAGTGGCCATTTAATTATTGTTTCCACTGCGAATTGGCTTTAAGCCTGAATGCAGTTTTGGGTGCCATCTCTTTGCAATAGATATCTATTGGTATAAGAGATGAAATAGTGTATATATTGTCGCGAAGTATTTTTTTAAGTCTCTTTTAATATTTGGGTACTCGAGAAGTTGGAATACAATTACCTTCATAGGTCGATAATCCTTTCTGCATGACTTTTAATTGTTATTTAAATATTTTTACTATAGAGTATCGAAATATAACACAATTCAATAAATAAAAGGTACTATCTGAATTCTGTAGTTCTAAGTCGGATTATGCCAACTTTCATATTAACCCTTTCAGACCCACTTTAAGTGATTGTGCAGGGTAAATAAATGATTCTATGTCTATACTCCGTAAAAATTTAAATTTTGATTTGAAACGCAAAATTACTGATCCACATAGCTTTTTTTGATAGATATGTAGATACAAAAATTATGCTAAGTTCTATAGACCCAATTGAAGAAAAAAATTTTGCTCGAGTCTGAAAGGGTTCAAATTTAAAGCGATTATTTTTAATTCTGCCAATACATGGTAACCCCAAGTCAGTGGGTTGTTAATTCAAATTTTTATCAATATTTTTTTTTCTTATTATGATTTTATATGCAACATAGTAGATTTATTCATAAATTTAACAATTTAATAAATCATTGAATTGATTTTATTTCCAATATTTATCATTCAAATATGTTCATTGCTCTCATCCAAAAAATTTTTGATTAGAAATTCATCATTATTCAATTTTTAATTCTTTAAAAAAAAAATCAAATTATTCTTATCAAATGTCATTTTGAAGAAGATATTATGCATGTTATTCCAAAATTAGACATTTGATTAATGAAATTAAAAAAAAAAACAACAAAAAAAAAGACATAAGAAACAGCATGTCATTTTTTGATATGCTGTGGTTCTTATCATCCTTTAACTTTATTCTTCTTTCTGAAAAGATTTTATTTTCAAACTTTTTTTTTTTCATATGAATTTTTTGCGGAGGAGTCTTGAGTTTTCTTTTGTTTTTTTAATTTTTATGTTTTTTGTTTTTTTTTTTATCATATTGTTTTTTTTTTTTGTTGAATACTTTTTTGATTGCAAAATGATGTATTTATGATCATTAACCTCTACTTATGTTTTAAATTTAACAACAAGAGCAAATTTTAAAAATAAAATCTCAGATTACGAAAAAAAAAACGATGAAATTTTGAAGTTCAAGATTTGGAAAAATTCGGGCTAATTCGTATTAAAACAAAAAGGAATAAAAGTTTAATTGTCACTTAATTAAGAGCACCTTTTGAACCGTGTAGGTTTTTAAAATAAAAAAATGATTATATAAATTCCTGTTTATTTGGTGGGTTTATATAAGACGATAATAAGACCTGTATTTTGTTTTATTATGAATGCAAAGTTTTAATAAAATAATCAAATTATAAAAATTATCGCTGGACCACCTAAAACAGGGTAGGACTAGGTAGTGGATTGTAGCTGACCCCAGTGCTTAAATTTATAAAATTTTAGTTGTAGGACAGAATAAAATGTGATATTCATTAAGAAGTTGGTTTTAATTAATAAATTAATCCTAAAATACACTATAAAAGCTAACGGTGCACGACCGTGCACCACAGTGCAACAATGTTAAATAGTGGGCAGACAGAAATTAAACCAATTTTTAACTGTTAAATTTTTAGTCTTTTCGTAGAATAAAATTTCTGCAGTTTTTTCTGGGGCTTAAAATAGCTCGTCTGTTAAAACTCCTAGGATAATCTATGGAATTATTAAAACGCTTATAGCTAGCTTCTGCTGGAATAACTAAAATTTAATATCGTAAAATTGCATTGTAAAAAATACTGTTCTGAAATCTGGGGATGAATATCAGATTAAATATTAAATGTTGCAAAATTCTGTTTGCAATAAACAATTGGTAATTTTGATATGGGTATTTTGGGTAAATTCTGTCGGATCTTTGCAGGCTTTCCGGCAGAATGTAAAGTCGACACTTCACTACCTAAATAAACATGAAAATCTAAAAATCTGAAATAAAAAAGTTATGGAAATTGCTTCAAAAATTGTCTGAGGTCATATTGGAAGTGAAGAAATTGGAAATATATGCAATATCCAAGGCGCAGTATGATTGACTTTCCAAATTGATGTAAGAAAATATTTCAAGTGGCATATCATATACAATGTTGGAAACGGAAATTCCAAAGTGCTGCAATTTAAAAAAAACATAATAAAATTCTATGTCAGAGAGGAAGAAGAAAAAGAATATATTGCAATATTGCCGTAATTCACATGCTAAGTGGCGCAGACCTTTTAACCGAAATGTGCCATGTTTGCTTCCCGACGAAGGCAAACAAAATTCTTTATAGCATTTGACCTGGCTCAGTACCTATAATTTTTTTTCTTTTTTTTTCTTTCTTACTCCTCTTGGGAGCATAGGGCTTCCACTTGACATTTCCATCGTACTCGACTTCTAGCTGTTATTTTCGCTTATTCCCACGTTATGTTTGTTTTTCGTCAACCGGGTCTTCTTGTGCCTTGTGCGTTCCATTCTAAACTCATCCGCGCGATGTTGTTTGATGGCTTTCCTTTTTGGTTGTTTGGTACCTATCATTGGGATAAATATATGATAAAAAGTAGTTGAGAGTTTTGGTTATCACTAAAAAATAAAGTACACAAGTGTTGATAGCGAGTATGTAATCCCAAAAACTTTGAATTGGGTATGTGATTCCGACAAAAAAAAAATGCTATTCACATACCGTGGCTCAACCACACAAAATGATATCTTGTTTTTCACATTCAACCACGGGCTATACGCTTTAAAACAAAAACAGGCTGCAGCTTCAATATAAATATTTCAGGAGAAGAAAATGTTTGCGGGAGATGTGTTGCGGAAGATGGGAGAAATGTTTGTTGGTCTTAACCTGTTTTTGAAAAAAATGTAAATTTCACAAGGTTTAAAATAAAAATTAAAACAGGAAAAAACTTATTTTAACAGACTATACCGCACCTAATCTTCATCTATTGATATCTTCCTCTATTTGACGGGCCAACTTTAAGAACAGCAGTGTTTGTTTTTCTATGCTTCAAGCTATTGAAACCCTATAAATCCTGATGGCAGAGGAATCGTATATGTCAAGACTTTAAAAAAATATTTGTTTGTTTCAAGCTGCTTTTAAGTCCATGTTGCTATCAAGTCAAAGTTGCTTTTAAGTCCATGTTTTCTGCATGCGCAAAAATTTAAGAAAAAAAAATTCCCTTCCAGTGTTGGGAAATTGATTTAAAGAATTTTGAATACTAAATCTTAAGTTGTTGATTTTTTTTATACCTATAATAACACAGTTTTACGTCGGTAGGAATTTTTTTTGGAATTACTCTGCTCTCTGGCTTATATCCTCTTTTACCAGTGACTTTTCTTATTTCAGTTTACACTGTAATTTATTTGAAGTTATCTAATTAAACAAATTCCAGTGAATACAACTGGAACGTGAACCGCTTAGGTATTTTCGGAATGATTCTGAAATGAGTAGTAATGAACAGATGTAATTAGCAATAATCTAGATCCAAAATGTTTGTGTGAATTTACGTCCAATTTCCCCCCCCCCCCCCTTTTTATTTACATCTGTCTTAATATAAGACATCGTAACTTTTCAATTTTTTCTAAAATACATTTACATTATATTTTGTTTTTTTTTTTTTGTTTTTTTAAACTTCTATAATACAAACCACTTCTTAATCAATTTATTAAAACTTGTGGTCTGTATTTTTTCAGGCGTCTATTTCTTATTCTTTCTTGTTCTGGTAGAGTGCTAATTTCATTGTTGGAATGGGTTGATATTTTTTGTTGACATTTTAAACTAATCTTTTTAATTTCTTCATTTATTGTAAGTATTTTTAAATCACAGTGTAGATCATCATTTCTCACATACCATTCGGCTCTCGCTATCGTTCTAATTATTTTTGATTGTGCTCTTTGTATTAAATTAATGTTTGTATTGCTTGAGGTACCCCAGATTTCTGCATCATATGTCCATATCGGTCTTATAATTGTTTTGTAAAGTAGCAGCTTGTTGTTCATTGTTAATTTAGATTTATTTCCCATTGTAATTGTCCGGATTTTAGCCCTATTTGATTTCGTTTGTGGATTATGTGGTTCTTCCAATTCAATTTATTGTCAATATGCATCCCTAGGTTTTTAGCTTGATTTTCGATTTTTATTTATTTATTATTTATCATTATTGGTTCAGGATCGTATCGAGTTCTTGTTGTATATATTCAAGGTTCAAGTTTTGAACCACGTCCAACGGTACTAAATACTTTGTAGGCAAAGTAGATCCATCAGGAAAGTAAATTTCACGTTAGATTTAAATAAATGTGCAGATAAATTATTATATTATAAAAACCCCGTAGGACTCTTTTAAAATTTACGTCGATGCTAATTGCTCCTCTTATCATTGAACTCAAAAATAAAACAACAAAATAACAACAATTGTTTTGTTATGATTTTATGGCTCTAAGTATTTTATTACTTTTATATTACCATTGAATATTTGTCGGTCTCACAGTGTTAATATATTTTTAAGACGATCTTTATCAGAGATCGTGTCAGTTTTGTAAAAAAAAAAAGAAAACATTTTTTATGTTTTTGTTTTTGTTGTTTTTTTTACTCTAATATACATGTATATGTTAACATGGGTATAACATTTATAACAGGTAGCTGGAATATAAGTGACAATTTCTGTTACCTGAAGAACTTAATTTTTTGTAATCGTATATTGTTGTTGTTGTTGTTGTTGTTATTACTACAAAAAAAATATTCGATAGAAATTCGATTTTCAATAAAAAAAAAATAGAAATACAAAAAAAAAACGTTAAATTAATTTTTCGTTTTGTTTTTTTTATTAAAATTCAATTCAGGTATTGGTAAATAATTCGGTATGAGAGTTGATTCAAATTTAGAATTGAGTGTTGATTAAAGCAACAATGAATGTTTAATAATAAAGTCTTTATTTGAAATTTACAAAACAAAAAAAACGAAAAAAATTGTTTTTGGAATGAAATTTATTTGAATGGGACTTTTGTAGAATAATTCATTACGATCAATGTACGTATAGAAATTTTAAGGTTAGAAAATTATATTGAAGGATTTATGTATAGTTTTATATGATTTGCCACTCTTAAACTACTTTTGTTTTATAATTTGATTTGATCTGAGATGTCAGTACAATCAACTTTAGAAATAGGATCTAGTAGGAATTACATATTTTACAATTAAATGAAGCCAGGCTTAGCCTAGTATTGTAGAAAATCATTTTGACTTTGTTCTCTATTTCGTGAAATAGGATTTTGAGCATTCAGTTGGCTTACACATATTTTAAGTATGGTAGAAAACTGTCTTATTTTTAAATATAATCCCAAATTGTGCACATAATAAAGATTGGTTGAAGGCAGCAATTTTTGTGATTTTTGTGACTCTTTACAATAAATATTACTGAAATTTTTAACCAGTGATTTGGGTAACACTGATAATATTTGGGTATGTATAGTACAATATTAGCATATATAGAAGAAACTTCAGCACTGACAGTTAACGCTGATCACCGGTATTGCCCGATTAAAAGTCATTTTCAGTCTCAGTTTTTCTCTCGTGTAAACTAGTTGCATGTTGCATGTTTCTGTGATAAATTTTTCTTTTTTTTTAATACATTATTTTATTGTAATTTAACTTTTATTTTTTTGTTTAAACTTTATAAAAGTAGGTACTTAATCGCTAATAATTTTTGTTTGGTTTTTCTTCTAATAAAAATAATTAAATTTTTGGTACATATTTGCATTATCTTTTATTGTGTTGTCCAAATGACATTTATCATTACTTGTGTTGTGTTGTGATTATTTCAAAATTATTATTATTGTTATTTTCTTTTTGTTTTTTATTTGGTAAGAAGATCATTTTTTGTAAGTATACACTAAATTTCTTTTTCTTTAATTTTGTTTATTTGTTTGTTGGTTTGATTACAGATCTTAGCTTTTTTTTTATTGTATATAAAAAAAAAAAGTTTAAGAATTGGTATAAATCTGGCATCCATTTTAAACTTAATATTAAATTAAATTCCTTTCTTTTTTATTTCAATATAAGAAAGATCAAGGGATTATTTTATTTCTATTTATTACACACATATAAGTATTACTTCTTTAAATTAATATAAAAGTGTTTACTTCACTCAGCTACTCTTATTTTTTTCTTTTCTTTTTACTCACTTTACTTACGGTAACGGTACTCTTCTCAATTTTCTCAATTTTATTGTTTTAATTTCTTCGTTAAGTGTTTAATTGTATAGCATATGCAACGCCTGTATATGTAATATACTAAATTATTACAAATTAACATTTACTTAAGTAGGGTGGACCATATAAAAGATTTTTAATTTACTTTTTTTTTCCAATTCATTATTTTTAGCAAGATAGTAAATCAAAAATAAAGGAAGACAAGAAATAAAAACGAAAAAAGGAAAAAAATTTTTGTTTTTTTGTTTTTTTTTTGAAAATATCTGTTGTACTTCTTTTATTAAAATTTATTTTTGTTTCTTAATTGGACTTTGCTGTTTCCTTATTGATTTCCTAATTTCTAATATGGTTAACCATACTTGCTCTAGTGAAGATTGTCGCGATCGGAAATCAGAAATTTTCATTTGCTGCTCTGGATTGTGTAAACAATCCTTTCATGCTAAATGCGAAGGACTATTAGGTTCCCTCGTTGATAAAGTGAGAACGGAACCTGGGGTCTATTGGTATTGCAAAAATTGCCGCAAGATCTCTTTCAGTGCTTTAGTTTCTAGGCGTTCAGTGATTGAAGTTGAATTTCAAAAAATCAGCAGAGATGTTCTGAACTTCCAAACCAATTTTTCTTGCCTTTCTGAAGCTTTTTCTTCATTGAGAAACTTCAAACATACTGATCAATTTTGTAATTCGTCTGTAAGTTTAAACGAATCCAGCGAAATACAAGTTGGTGTCAAACTAAGTCGCCAAGATCACTCAATAGGCCCAATCCGACAGTTAGCAAATCAAGCGGCACCAAAAAAACCAAAACCAAAATCATCAAGTATTTCTGCAAAAAAACCTAGTAATGATGGTCCAACCCTTGCCAACATTATTAATCTTAATAAAGCTACCACTAGTAGTGGTACTAAGATTGCTGTTAACAGCTTAAATAACCCTTCTCAGACTGCTGGAATTAATATCACAACTAACAATGCGGTTCTAACTTCCGGGGTTGTTGTTCATAATGCCGTTGCAAATTCTAATTTTTTAAAAGTTGTTCCTAAATCCAAGGTCTTATTTATCTCTCGACTTCTTCCGAGTACTACTTCTACAGATGTACTTCAACATATTGAAGTTAACTGCAAGATTACAACTTCAAATAACGTCATTCACTGCGTGAAAATTGCTGGGAAGCAACACGCTTCTTTTAAACTGACAATGTCTAAAACTCATTTTGACACTCTGTCAAAGTCTCCTCACTGGCCTGCTGGAATTATTGTTAAAGAATATATTCCGCGTAAACGAAGAGAGACTACTGGAACTTCGAATTCAATTTCAAAAAACTCAATTGTCTCACCATCTTCTATCAAAACGTGAGAGGATTACGTACAAGAACTTGCCAATTCTTTCAACAGTCCCAATCGTTTCCTCATGATGTTATTGCTTTGGCTGAGACATGGCTAACCAGCAATATTGTCTCGCAAGAGTTATTTACCTCAGATTTTTCTGTTTATAGGAACGATCGCGTTAATTCTTCACTAGGTGAACGTGGTGGTGGTGTCCTCTTAGCGGTTCGCTCAACTTTTCAAAGTAACTCTGTTACTATTCCCAATACAAATGGTTTCGAACTGATTTGTGTTAAATTAACGTTCAGTCATAATAATTTATATTTAATAAATTGTTATTTTTATCTTCTAGTATTCCAATCAATGAAAGACCAATTAAGTTTAAGGCGCTCTCTGAAGCCTTATTATGTTTCATCGAAAATCTAGAACCAACCGACAATTTTTGTTTACTAGGTGACTTTAACCTATCAAACTTAATTTGGTCCTATGATGAGGACAATTGTGGTCTGGTTGCGTCAAATAATAATACTGCATTGTCGAACTCTTGTGAAAACAAATAAGTAATTTTGACTCATTTTTAATTTTTTAAATGAGTTTTTGATAGGATTAATCCGGAATATTTCTAAGTAATACTAACTGTTGCCATCACATTGCATTTATCGGATGCTACAGTAAATATTCATATTTTTGCAATTATTTGACAAATCTATCAGAATCATATTTAGTGACCATCTATCTTATTTATAGAATATATTGGATTCTCTGTCATGTAAAGTTCAAACAAATAAAGTTGGAAATACATGGTGCAGAACTGTCATGCATATTTGCGTTAGCAGACACATATAGGTACATAATTAATTTTTTTTTGTCAGTCATTTTTAATTTTTTATTTTATTGTCATTTTTCAGTTTTTTGTGTTGGTAGTGCTGTTTGTGGGCAGCGATTAGAGATATCTTACATCTTACATTTCATTTTCGGTTACCCCTAGTTATATAATGTTAGGAACACCTGATTTAAGGATGATTACATTAAGAATATTGTTTAATGGTATGTGGGACTGTCTGACTAAGTATGAAAGAAAATGTTCAAAATACAACAGAAATCTACGTTGGATTCGAATATGGCTAAACGTCATAGAAATAATAATAATAATAATAATCATAATGTCCCAACGACCAATTACCCCTCTCATGCCGCGCACGCGGGTAGTCACCATTCTCATTATTATTATTATTTAGCATATCACTAGGAGTGTCGTATACAAGGTCATCACAGTGCTTGGAAGAATAAATCTCTTCTTATTAAAAGTATAGAAAGATTTTAATAAATTAAACTGTTAAAGTATTCAGTGTGTAATACTGTGGCGAGCATACACTCAATAAATTTTCATTTATTAAACTTTAATATCTATTATTATATTTTAATTTTAATCAAAAAAGAATACAAGCACATGATAACCCTTAGTGAAGAATGTGTTAGTAAGGAGAGAATTGGGTCAGGAAATGCTTAAAACAAGCATGCAAAACAAAAAAAAGGGGGGAAATTAGTAAAAACGATTAAGGAAATTAGTAATTAGTAATAAATTGATAGAATACTAAAAACAAACAAAAATAAAATCCATAAACGGAAAAAACGATTAAAAATCTAGTAACTTTGATTTGCCTTCCAACATGTCAAGGCAAATCAAAGAACAAAAATCAATAAGCAATATGCAAGTCAAAAGTTGAAGCAATTTAAAATCTTCAATCAATTAAAAAATTATATCATAGATTTAGACTATCTTCCAACATGTTAAGATAGGTTAAATCAATATTTTGCAATTTTAAGTTATGCCGAAGAAACATTAGTCAATTTATTTAAGTATAAACTAAAAAAATAAAAAAATCGTCTTTAGATTGGTTGATCAGATCTATCAGTTTTTGATACTAGCAGCGGGAAATGGTCTTTGCATAATCAAATAAATATCTGAAGAAGAATGCTGAGTGCGAATACAGAATTGACTAAGCTGGTAGAAAGATTAGGTGAATACCACCTATTTGACAATACTTCGTACTACTAATTGGAGACGTCACCGTCATCGCCACCATAAAAAATAGAACCATCTAGCGAAAAACGCTTAATGAAATCAAAATTTGATTTGTATATTAAGATCGTCTTTCTCCATAAAATAGGCACTTAGTTTAACAAAGCTTGTTGTAGTTTCAAGTAAATGAATAAAATATTTTTTTTTCAGATAGAAAAGCAAATCGTGAACCTTTATGATAGATCTATTTTCTGGAGCAGAGTCATTTACTTTGTTGAGCGTGTCGACTTTAATGCACTACAAATAATGTGTTGAAAGATAATTTTTTGCACTAACCACTAACACAATTTTCGCTCTATTACTTCAGATATTTTCAGATCAATGAAAATTTCATTAGAATTTTTTGAGGCATAAAAGATTATAATCTAAGACAGTTTGAACAGATTCATTCGTTTAACAATCATCTAACAAAGTTTTGATTGTAATACTTGTAGCTAAGCGTAATACTTTTACATGTTGGGAAAGACGGTTTTTGTGGCGTACAGCCAGTTTTTTTTATGATTCCTGAGATCTCTATGAATATCGAAATATAAAGGGTTTTCCAATAGAGATGATATGATTTTGAAGTGACTTTTCGGCCATTTATAATATGTCATGATCTGTCTTTTTTTTTTTTCATTGAATTCAGTAATGTTTACAATTTCATCATGAAGAGATATACGCAAGAAAAACGTTTTTATTATCAAAATAATCGTTCTCCAATTTGCAATTTTTCGTGCGCTTTTGCCATTTTATAGTCGTATTAATCATCCAAGTGTGCTCGCTATTCTTCGAATTGTTGAAAATTTTGAACGTACATTTTCTTTGCATAATTTTCAAGTGCCAATAAGACAAAGAACCGCTCAAAGTAATGCAAATATTGCTGCCGTTGAGGCAAGTGTTGCTGAAGACCGAAATTTGTCGATTCCAAGACGTTCTCAAGAATTGGGACTGTCTCAAACCTGGCGGATTTTGAGAAAGGGCTTGGGTTTGCATCCGTGTAAAATTGTTCTCACTCAAGAACTGAAGCCATTAGACCACCGTAAACGTCGTGAATTTGCTGATTTTGCTTTGGAATAACTTGAAAATGATAGCGATTTTTTTGAGAAAATCATCTTTCCGATGAAGCTCACTTTCATCTGAGTGGTGCGGTAAATAAACAAAACTGTCCAAAAATTAAGTAAATAAGAAAATTCACAAATTATTCATTAACCTAAATTGACAGTTTGGTGCGGTTTTTGGTCTGGTGGAATCATCGGTCCGTACCTCTTTCGAAATGAAGTTGATAACACCGTTACTGTCAATGGAGAGCGGTATAGATCGATGATGATCAACTTTTTCTGGCCGAAATTGGAAGAAGTTGATCTTGACAGCATTTGGTTCCAACAAGACACAGCTAGTGCAACAATTCAATTATTGCGAGAAAAGTTTAGAGATTAGATTATTTCAAAAAACTGTGATATGGAATGTCCTTCAAGAAGTTGTGATTTAACACCAACAAGACTTTTTTTTGTGAAGTTATTTTTTGTGTCAGTATCATTGATATTTAGCAATAAACCAGACTCTCTTCAAGCTTTACAAGTCAATATTGAACATGCTAGTCATGACATACGACTGGATTTAGTGGAAAAAGTACTCGAAAATTGGGTTTATCGAATTCGTTCCTGCAGAAGAAGCCGTCATTTGAATGACATTTTATTCAGAATTCAATGGTATCGATTGTACTTCACATTAAATAAAAAACATTTGAATTTCCACTTAACAATTAGTGGGTGTTTTTTTCAAAAAAGAAATCATATCACTCTTTTTGGAAAATCCTATATATTTTTACCTATTGCTTAACTTGCTTACATTTTTTCAGATCTTGATCTTAAATTCCATAAGACTAAAATATTTTTTTCAAATCTAATATAAAAAATTTTTAATTGAAATCTCATTAAAAAAATAAATGTTAGCAAAAAAAAAAAAATTAAACTGAAGATTGAAATTGAAAAAAAAAAAAGTAAAATTTGAATCTCATTAGAATTAGATTTTGGGAAAGCAAAAATAGAAAAATAACAAAAAAAAAAAACCAAACAAAACGGTAAAATACAAATTGAAAACTTACAAATAAGTAATTTTAATAAGACATTTAAATTCCATATACCCTCCCTCTCTCAATTCAATACAATACCGATTATATTTTAATTGTCTTTGCTTAAGTTGTATTCAATTCGATTCCGCATTTCAAATTTCGCACATTATTTTTTTAAAAAACTAGCTATGTATGTACCTTCGACTATACATCACCACTCTATTAGATATTCCGGTACCAAATAATGTTGTTGTTTTGTTTTTCTGATCATGTCGGAATTGGATTTTGAAACCTTTGGTTTGTGGTTTTACTTAATATTGATTTAATTTAAATTAGTTTTCTTATAATCAGTCACGGTGATATGAAATTTATTATGCAACAATCGTAGGGGATTTAAAAACCAAAAAAAATAAAAAATATTTTAATCAGTTATGGGTGAGTCGTAAGAACTGTACAAGTCAAGTCAGCCGAATGGTTTATGTATGCATGTAAGTATTAATATTTTAAATAATTTCTAATATTTGGATTACACTAGGTATACTGAAATTTTCTTCATTTTCTTCTGTAATGTATTTCTAACGTTTTGGAATTCACATATTCTACTGTTACTATAGGCTAATTTTAAAACTTGAAAATCTTAAAAGACTATTAAAGTATCTGAAGTTCTTAAGTAGGTATAAAATATATTTTTTTTTTTTTTCTTAAGATGAATTTGTTTATTTGATTTTATTTTCTTTCTTCATTTCTATAATTCAATATTCAACAGTGACTATAAACCACTTAAGATTGAATGTTAAAGGGCGGTAAAAGACGCATTCTTTAAAGGACCACTTGACAAACGAAAATAGAAAGTTTTAGTGTGTTTTTTTCTTTTTGGTTAATAATTAGGAATTAAAAGTGCTCAGTAGCGGTTTAAAAGTGTGGTAATTTTTCAATTTGTTTGATATGAACAAAATGAAAGAAAATATTTCGAATCAGAATGACACGAAACGAAAGAGGTGAAAAAAAGTAAGAGGAAAAGAAAATTTTTGTTGAATATTTAAAATGCTGCCAGCCACATGAAATACAAATTTGGAATAAAATTTCCTGATGCATTTTAATAGATAATGATTTTGAATCTATATACAATTAAAAGTGCACTTACCCACACATACATTTACATAGGTACATATTTACACGATTATTATTTTGGTTTAGAGGTGTGTGAAATATTAATAAAATTGCCGGTAGCTCTTATTAGGTTAATTTTGAGGTTATATATATATATACAAAATGGAAATTTCATTGTTTTTAAAGTTTTTTTTTCTTTTTTGTTTTATGTTAAACACAATGTTTATATAGGAAGTATTGGCGACATAATTATTGGGTATAGATTTATGGGTATTTTCATAAGAATAAGGTTTAATTATGAGAAAAAAAAAATGGATAAAAACCGAAATTTATAAACGACTTAATTTCATGCTGATCATTTGAAAAAAAGGCTTATAATTTAATAGTGAAATTTTTTGTATAGGAAATTACGAAACTCATAAATAATATAACATAATTAGAAGTATTAATATGAATGGGTCCGGTCAATTCTGGGGTATGTTAATTATTAAATACAAATTAGTGTAGAAAAATATACCTTTCGATTTTGTTTGTTAGGATTTTCTTATTATTGGTGTTTTGGTTATTTTTCACATCAATGCACTTTTAGGCCAATCAATAATATTGTAAATTTGGCAGAGTTAAGGCTTATGCATTATTAATGAAATAACCGTTAATGTTAATATTGAAAAAATTTCTAGGGATTTACTTCAAATTGATGGGATGTGACAGAGCTCTGCTTACACTGTTTCTTTACCATAATAATTTTAAAGAAAGTGCGGTATCATTTATTTTTAGTAGCGGGTAAAAAAGTATATGTATGTGTTGATATAATATGAATTATGTTTTGTAACTGAGCAAAAAAACAGGCAACACATTCAATTACAAATGATTTGATAAAAAATAACGGTTAAGTCGTAATTATAATATGTAGTATGCATGTTCGCAATTTCCAAATATAGAAAGCGTAGAAAAGCCCTTATTATAATAATTAAGGACAGTAAAAAAGTATTATATATATTATATAGCAATGAATTTTTGTACGCATGTACGTATTCTGTTTACATATCGTTGTTTAACTATGGGTGAAAAAAAGTGTTCCCATTGTAATCAAAGTTAAGTCTGACGTTTTGTTTTAACTTCGCTTGCGCTGTCACAACAAAAAATATGGACAGAATATTTTTGAATAGAAAATAACCATATGAATCCGAAAATTAATAAATTAATAAGTTTAGTTTAGAATCATTTTTGAATTAAAAAAAAATTTAAAATTATTTCAATCCAAAAATTAAAAACCTTTTCGGATTGTAAATGTTATCAATATTCTTTTAATTACATAGGTAGAAATATTTTATCAAATTTTGTTTACATAATACCTGTTTGAAACTTCAAAAATATAATTGTAACAAAATAATGAATAAAGATAAAAAAAATACGATAAAAACTATAATACGATACGATAAATTACGATATAACATAAAAGCAAGGTTGTGACAGTCAATTTAACATAATTTAAGTGTGATTTATTTTTAACTAGAGTTATTTATTTATTCATTTACGAGCTTATACAAGCAAGTTACAATAATTTATTCTTAATTAATTTAAAAAAGCTAAAATTAAACATTCCAAAAATAATAAAAAGAAAAAAATAATAAGAAAGTTAAATTCAAAATTTATATTACAAAAATGAAAAATCTTACATTTAATTATTTACAATAAAAATGAAAATAAGTTTAATTAAGAAGACAGATCAAAAAAGATTTATCAAAAATTTCAGTTACACAAATACAGATTATTTTTTATCGATTGTTTAGTTATGGAAAAGTTAATATGGGACTTATATGAATTATAGAGAGACATTATCCTATTAATTGGTTCATATTTACCATAATTAGTTCGATGAAACTGCAAATTAAACATATTAGTGGATCTTAGTCTAGAATGTGAACACAAATTAAGTTTAGCAAAACAGAAGAGGAAACGAAATGTTGCCTTTACTTAATTCAATTAGGAATACTATATCAGCAACTTTACGACGTTTTTCAAAAGTATTTAGATATAATAAGTCTATTCTATGTTCATAAGGAGGTAATCTATAACGATCAACCCAAGGAGGAAAACGATGAACAAATCTAAGATTTTTTTTTTGAACCGATTCGATTCTATTCATATGAACACCGTAAAAAGGGCATCATACTTGACTGGCATATTTCAAATTAGGTCTGACCAAGCATGTATAAAGAGATTTTAATACATAAGAATCATTAAATTCTCTTGCCCAACGTTTAATAAAACCAAGCATAGAATTTGATTTGTTTAATATATCATAGTAATGATGATGGAATGACAGCTTACTATCGAAAACTACCCCTAAGTCTTTAATTGATGTAACTTTTGAAATGAATTGGGTATTAAAAGAATATACATAAGAAATTGGACATAATCGGCGTGTAAAAGTAATATAAGCACATTTGTTAACATTGAGCTGAAGATTATTGTTGGAACACAATTTATAAAAACGATTCAGATCTGCTTGTAATAACAATGCATCTTCAAAATTTACAATTTTTTTATAAATGTTCATGTCATCGGCGTAATATTTAATATGACTATTTATTAATAAAGAAGGGACATAATTATAATAGAAATAATGAATAGGTTACAATGTATGATTAGTTTTATATTAGAAAAAATAAATCACGATTAAATTATGTTTATACTATGGTTAGGGACTTAGTCATAGTTAACTCAGTAAATGTGAATATAGCATAAACAAATTAAAATATAGGTGAGTTTAGTTTTAATTTTTTCAAATGACGACAGATAAAACATTTTTATTGTGTACATATATGCCATAAATCACATCCATTCATAAAGAATGCAATTTTGTCTTTGAAAATAAATGTCTTCCAGCGGTCGTTGTTTTCTTTGATTTATTTATAATAAAACCAATTAAAAGCGTTTGATTAAGGGGTTTGAGGTGGATTCTTTAATAATTTGGTGGTCCAAGAGCTGTTGTACATTTGCGTTAATAATACCAATAGCTTTTTCATCATGACTTTAATATATATTTTTAATATCTTGTTGTACTGATGGTTTAATTTGTTTCGAGAGGGAACAGTCACAATTTCTATTTCTTATATTCATATCGAATAAATTCTATGTCAATAGCACTGTGGCAACTGTAGCGTTGTCCAAACTCATTTTAAGATTTGGTTGTATAAAACAAGTTATTTATTTTTTAAATTGGCATGAGCTATTCATTTATTTTTTTTTTTGTATTTGATATGGAATTTTTCCTCTCACGTGTGTTAATAATTGTAGAATTAAAAAATGGAAAGGTAATTGTAGAGTTATAGATAAATGATATGTTTTTAAATTTTGCTTAAATATAATTAAAATCTAAATTCAAGCCTGAGTGACCTTTTGTAAGGTGATTGTAACATAAAAATAATCACAAAATCTTTTTTGGTATTTGGTAAGGTTTTTGTCTGTTATAGTGATAGTGAAACTTTTTGTGACCGCCATACAATTACGAAATATGATTTTGTTCTTCTTACACAACTATATAATTTCATATTTCATATTTGTCATTAAATTATTTGAATTTTTTTGTTGTTGTTATAATTTGTTTGTTTGTTTTGTTTTTTGTTTACGGTACACAATTACGGGATGTAACAACTGATATACTACATAACACCAGGCCGCTAATTTAATTATTGTTTTTTTTTTTAAATTACTATATCTATTATATACTATACTATATAAAGGATTGACCTTAACATAATTCCTTATTTATACGTATATGAAATTTTTTAATTTTGTAATTTTTAATTTGTAATTTAAACTTTGTAAAATTTATTGTATGAAATAAATTATTATTAATAACTGTTATGATTATGTTTTGCTTAGATTTTAATATACATTTTTAGATGTTACTTAATGTTGCTACTTTTAAAAATGATTACCTTACCGAAAATTTTCAACGACATTTTGTGATCGCTTTTACGTTTTGTCACAGTTCCATATCAATTATAACGTCCTTACAAAATTCCACTCCAGAGTTGAGTGAAATTATTGATCTTAAATTAGTTTTATTTAACCACTATAGTAGAATAAACTTATAAAGCGAACTTTTCTCCTGCCAGCTAAGAAAGTATGGTAGCATAATCCGGTAATAACAGAGCACAGAACGTTATCTTTTGTTTCTTATCATTAAAATTTTTACTGAACTTTTATTTGAATATTTTACATACATTTTTGGTAGCATAAGTTCATTATCAAACCTTGATTTACTGCAGATGTTTTTTCAGTTCATCATCAATTATCATCATTTATCATCCAGCTATATTTAATTTATGATAAAACTGGCATAGTCATAGTTTTATTATCTAATTACTAACTGGCGGGTAGCGTCTTCCAAGCGAAAGTACTGACAATAGCCCTGGGTGGAGTATTGGGTTTGTTTCTCATCATTTAAATTTCTGCAATAGTTCTGTTTCAATATTTTTTATGAATTTGTTGGTGCAATAATATAATTTGCAAAGTCGATTTTCTGTTAGTTTTTGTTTCGTATCATTCTTATTTCTGCGGGATTTTGGTTTGACAATTTTAACTACATTTCCAATTTTTACTTTTGTTTATATGTATATGTTTATTTGTTATAAATATATAATATTTTTTTTATACATCTCTGTTTTTGTTTTAATTTCAATTTAAATATAGCTTAGGGGTTATTTTAGATAACCAGATTTGTTTTAGTCATAAATTTAATTTATTAAATATAAGTCGAATTTTTTTTAATTTTTTTTTTTATATTTTAATATTTTTATTTTTCTAGTATTTTTATAATCTAATATAAAATAATAGTTATGTACAAAAGTAAATTCAATTTAATTTTAAAGCTATAAGTTAATTAACTCAAAAAATAAAAAAAAATAATATTATTAATTAATAGTGAAAATTAAAAATAGTTAGGCAACATTTTGTTCCATAAAGCAAGTGATACTCAGAAGCGAATAAGAAATAAAAATTTAAATACAAAAATAAAAATAAAAAGAAAGAAATTAAACTAAAGTTAAAAAGTGCAAAATTAAAGTAAATATAAAAAAAGTAGAAAAAAAGATTTTTTAAACTAATCCTGAATATTCAAAACTATATAAATTTAAATTGCATAAGCACTTCAATTACCTTACCCAACTAAATAAGCACTATTAATAGCTCCTCATTTGAATCAAAGTTCTAATTTTATCTTTAGTTTTTAATTAATTATAAGCAAAATCTGTAAGGGACTACCCAGTAGATTGAAACAAATAAATAAATAAATGTTAATTTCCAAAAACCATGCTTTCAATACTTTTAAAAAATTTGATAAAATTCTACTTTTCTTGAGGCAGTTTGGTATTTTATTAAAAATCGTGGGTGCTACAATATCATAGAAACAACATATTTTATAATTAATAATTTGTTTTTATTATTATAAATATCGATAATTTGAATGCCTTCATCAGTGCTTGTGACCTAAAATTCGTCTAACTCTTTTCCTAGCCATTTCTGCTTTCCTTATAATATGTTCCTGCAATCTAACTGTAATTAGCCCCTTGAATTGTCTTATGTAAGTTTTTGTACAATCTTGGCATGATATTTTGTATATGCCATTTACTTCTTCTATGCTTTTTTTTTATCTTTGGAAGATCCTAACAGATTACACAATTTGAGATTTCTGTTGGTAGTGACTACATTGAACAAACTACACAAAAGTGTAGTCAGCAGTCTATTATTCATTGTATGATATGCTGTCATCTTGTATGATATACTGTCATATTGTATGATATGCTGGAGTGGAGTTCTGCATTGTGATAATCACGCTGCGACTGTCGCATATCTATAATTGGTATTCTATATGGTGATTGTCACAGTGATAGTCGCTTTTTTTTTTTGTGATTTTAGGGTGACAGCCAATTTGGTGTCACTCATGATAAAAATAAATAAAAGTTTTTTAAGATTTAAGCCTTTTAGATTTTCTATGTTTTGGTTTTTTAAGATTTATGTTAAGTTTTTTATGTTTCAGGTTTTGTTTAAGTTGTAATAATTTTAATTTGTGTATTAAAATTATTAGTTTTTAAGTTTACGAATAAGAAATAAGTTTATTGATAGGATTTTCAGTTCAAAATGTAGAAGTCGCTAAGATTGCAAATGATTAATTAAAAAGAATGAAACTGAATAAAAAATGCTGTGATTATGTGTTAATATTTTTTTTTAATAAGTTTGAATTTTATTTTGGTTTTCAGTTACATGTATAGATATTTATATTAATTAGTTATAAGTTTGCAAATGAATTTTAATCAAATTTGAACACAATTTTTTTTTTTTCATTTTCTTAAATTAGTTGTAATGAATTTCACTTTAAGTTTTTTTTTAGTATTTGAAAATTTATTTTATGAAATTTACTTTTAAGTTATTTTTTTTAATAATTTTTTTTATTTTTATAATTTTACTTTATGATTACACTTGTTGCACTAATAAAATTTAAAACTTTAGTTTTGTTTTCTATTGTTTTGACACTTTGACATTTAATAAATCACTTGTGCTGCCATTTCCGAATTATATTTTTTAAAATGCTGCCGTTTTGTTAAATTATTCAAGTGATCGCAATACAGAATACCAAAAAATTTTAGTGTCATCTTTGACTGTCACAAGGGTGACTATCGTTTATCACAATACAGAATGCCACTTCTGTAATTATTGTATGATATGCTGGCATCTTGTATGATATGCTGTCATATTGTATGATATGCTGTCATCATTGTATGATATGCTGTCATATTGTATGATATTCTGTCATCTTGTATGATATGCTGTCATCATTGTATGATATGCTGTCATCTTGTATGATATGCTGTCATCATTGTATTATATGCTGTCATCTTGTATGATATTCTGTCATCTTGTATGATATGCTGTCATCTTGTATGATATTCTGTCATCTTGTATGATATGCTGTCGTCATTGTATGATATTCTGTCATCTTGTATGATATGCTGTCATCATTGTATGATATGCTGTCATCTTGTATGATATGCTGTCATCATTGTATTATATGCTGTCATCTTGTATGATATTCTGTCATCTTGTATTATATGCTGTCGTCATTGTATGATATGCTGTCATCTTGTGTGATATGCTGTTATCTGTTATTTTTTGTTCATGAGGGTTGGTTTGAATTGGAAGTGATATTTCTTTTAGTTGTCATCTTTTTCCTATAGGAATCAACATTTATTTTTCCTTCCTTTCTAATTAATTAAAGATGGTTCAGTGGTCTTAATAAATTCTTATTCAATTCAAAACACTTTTAATATTATAAATCGGAAAATGACATTTTCAATACCATACTTGTCGGCATACCTTCTTCAATAGGTTCTACTAATTAAAAATCATACTTTTAAATTTAAATTAAAAATCAGGCTTTAGTACAAAATATTTTTACAGTAAACTTTTCTCGAACCGATTTCAAAATAACTTTCAAAATTTTGTACTTAATTCCATGAATTCATTAAAACAATTTTAAAATTCAGAAGCCTATAGGGAAGCTAGAGTTTCAAATGTATAAATTATTATTTTTAAATTTATTTTTTTCAAAATTTTTTCTGTAAAGACCATTTAGAAAGCAAACAAAATTTTCTATTCACCATAGATTATTATTTAATATGAAGAAAGATAACAAATCAACACCTGAACTAAAAATATTAAAAGATTTTAATTAATATGAATACAAAAAAAAAACCAGAAACCTTACACAATATGAAATAATTCAAAATGTTTTAAAATATGGATTTAATAAAATGTGGACTCAAAAGACAACAACAAAGAAAAATTCCATCCTTTTCGTATTATTTATTTCTTTTCTACATTCACTACATTCCATATCCATTAAATATATAAAAATAAGATTTATATTATTTTAGGATATGTTGGTACCTTTAAATAATAATCTCTATTAATATTTTATTTTCTTTATTTTATTATATTTTCTTTTATTTGACCATTGCAATAAAAATTGAATTCAACTTCCGTGATATTAAATTCAACTACTGGGTCTCATTTTGATATTTTCAACAATTTGACAATTCTTTATGTTCACCTCTAATTTCTTTGGTAAATCTAAATAAGAAAAAAACGTTTTTTAATTTTTTTCAGGATAGGTATAGACAGATATTATGGAGAGGTATTCTGGTCTATGATGGAAAAAAATTTATATTGTTTTTATGATTCGTTTACATTTACTGATAAATGTAATTATTGTGAATTTGTGCCAGTCATGGTTTTATAGTTTAAAAATTAGCTTTGATTGTATTGTTCTTGTGTTAACTGTGAATTGTGTAGCGCTTAGTGATAAATATTTAATACTAAATAGCAATATCGCCTTAAAAGTATTTACATAATTGATCAGTGATGAACCAGTCCAGTTTGTTCCAGTTCAGTTGTTTTTTGTTATTTTATTGCAACTAACTATTTTCGGGAACCAACTATTTTGTTGTAGAATATTGTTAAGTTGAAGCGAGAGTAAAATCGCCGGTGTTTTCTGTGTTAATATATTTTGTTAAGTTAGGCAGGGTTTTCTTTTTATTACGAACAATTATATACGAACCAGGCACGAAGCGTTCATGTATTGAGTTGAATGAGTGCTTCCCCAAATAAAATATTATTTATTATTTTTTACAACTTAATATGAAATATATATTTAATTTAATATAAAAATTACTTAACTACAAAAATTCAAATCGAATGAAAAAAAAATTTAAGCAAAAATTATATGCATAGAATGATATTAACTACATTATGTATGTTTAGAAAATAATGCCTATATAAACATAGTTATTTTAATATTTTCTATTACTATTATTCTTTCAATCATGCAAGACAACAAGAGATATTCAACAACCACAAATTTAAAATATTTGAAAATAATGCCTATTAAAAATCATTATTCTCTTACCAATGTAGCTATAACAATAACAATTATACATTGCATAATTATAATGACAAATTAAATATAAATTCTCCTCATTTACAATATACACTCAAACATACTATCTCAATTTAGCAACAGCAACAAAATAATAAGAGAAACGACAATAAAAAAAATCCAAAGGAAAAAAAATTTATTGAGTTGCTGATATTCATTCCAAATCTACTTGATATAATTAGAAAATATCTGATAGAAAATAGATTATCTAGGGAAACAACAACAAAATATCGCATGACAGAAAATGAACTTACAAACAAAAAAAGTAGCAAGGAATGAATTAATTTTGTGCATTACTATGGCTGTTGACTTAAATGAGAATTAATATTTATATAAATAATGTATGTAGTTTTGGGGTTTTCTAGAGAGTGGTATTGATTTGTGTTAAGTAATTTTGTAATTTTTTGTTATTGAATGCTACATTGTTTATTTTCAGCCATAATTTTGTTTTATGCAGTTTTGAAACAATTAATTTGTTAACAAATTTAAAAATTTAAAACATTTTGTTTTTTATTATTTATAAATAATTATAATAGAAAATTGTAATTATGTTATTGAAAGCTTAATCATTTTCTGCTAGAAGTTTTGAGGAAAAATTATTAATTGTTAAGGATGGTAAATCAATATTTGATCTACTAATAACAATCACAATAAAACGATGTAATCAGCATTTTTCAATAAAATCTTATAATTCATATAAGTTGTATTTTCCAACATTAATATGGAAAATTCATATTCACAATTTATTTACATTGCTTTCTTAAAATCAGAAGTTAAATTAAAGTTATATTTTCAAATTAAAATTTTGATAACAAAAACAGTATTTGCGAAATATTAACATTTTTAATTGAAAGAGAATTACAAAACTCTTTTAATGAATAGTCTAAGCTTTGTTAATTGATAATAAAATTTCCTCTATAACAACTATTTAAGTTGAACGATCGTTTTTCTGCCTAAACAGAATTAAAACTACTTTGAGAAATAGGTGTAAACAGTTTTAACTGTCGAATTTAGCAAAACTTTCAATCGAAAAGGAAAGCCAAAGCAAACTGATGTTTTTTCTTTTATAGTGCTTCCCCAGTGGAAAATTCCACGCCCAGTCATTGATACGAACTATATGAGCGCGACCTCTTAAGATTCTTAGAATAGTAGGTATATAACCTTGATGAATGCTATTATTGCTTTGATGTCAATTTCAGAATCAGGCAATGTGTATTCCTGGAAATATTTATGTCTTTTGCGAGCTATGTCGTCGCATACAAATATAATGTGATAAGAGGATTTCTCTTTTTCTAAGCAGAATCTGCATCTGTCTGTGTTCGATCTACCAATCTTGAACAGATGCCTGTTAAATGAGCCATGACCTGTTATAAGCCATATCAGCATTATGACATTGAATCCAGCCTCCCTGATTATCTAAGTCAGTCGTTGGATACTTTGTTTTGAAAAGGCTTGAAATTGCGTAAGTCTTTGGCAACTATTCCATATGTTTTGGGTTTCTGGAGTTTCCCACTTGGAAACAATTCTTTGTAGGTAGGCATTTTAACGAGCAATACTTAGTCCTGGTCCAAAGAATTGACCTTTCGCATCTGTTTTTGCAAGGACATTACACGTCAGACAAAATCTAAGATTGGGATGAGTGTTTAACTTTCAGATTTTATCTACGATTTTATATCAAATACTTGTTGCATTTTACAGAATATTTTTTATAAAGTGTGTGATTTTTTAAATCCAAAACTTGATGGTAGTTCAAAGTTTTAAAAATTCAATTATGGCTATATTGATCGGAAGTTTTTCTATATTTTCTACCAGATCAAGTTTAATGGCAGACTGCGTTTACATTTCAGACTTTCATTAAATTCAAATTTAATGGTAGATTTTGTCTGACGTACCTATAAACATTGCCTTAGACCAGTTTCAATTATTTGACTCTTTTTTGACAGCATTCACCAAACTTTAACATTATTGTGGTACTGCAGTCTATAGTTGTGTTTTATTGCGAATATTTTTATTTTGTCATCGGTTCAATGGTATCGATAGATTTCTATTAAGGTTCCTTATAGGCCATGATGTATTCACGATCTCTCGCAGTACTTTATTTTCAAATGTTTGTATTATAATTTTGTTATCCCACAGCTGAATAATTGCATTTCCGAACTATATACATATCTATTTACATGTCCACTAATGTTTGGAGATTCTGCAAACTGTTATTGAATTAGAAATCAAAAGTATATCAATTGACCAGTGATGTGCGATATCCAAAAATCGATTGATATGATATTTTCAAATGTGATATTTTAAAAAGACAGGCTTAGACGAGGCAATAATGAAAATAATAAAGCGGATGCAAAACGAATGACTAAATTTTTACTTGCTTGAAGTTGGCACATCAGTTTTCAGTACTACCACCTTAAATTTGAAACCATTTAAAAATTTAAAGCATATGACGAAAAAGTACAATACAATCTACAACACAATTTATTTTGCTATCAAAATGCCAACATTTTCTTGTAGAGAAAAAATATTCTTATATTAAAAGATCGATGCAGTCAATATGCAAAATATCGATTATATTGAGAAGTCGATACATATCGCACAATAATAATGCACATATATTATTATTAGCTTTACTATTTTTATGAATATATATATATATATATATATATATATATATAAGTTTTATTTTCAGTTGATACTTTTAATTTCTAATTTAACAACCAGTCCAGCTTCCTGTGCGATGAATATAAGACTTGTTCAATATGTAAGACATTAAGACGATGAGCACAAGACTTGTTAATAAGAGAATTTTTCAAACATTACAATAAACATATAAAATAACTCACATATAAAATAACTCTGAGATACAATATACCTGTAGCCGACCCCAACATGTTCCATTCAACCTATAACCAAATGAAAATGTAAACGAATCATTATTGTATGATATTTAGGAGATACTATATATTAGACAAGGCCTATTTTAAGACCTTCAAACCACTTCAAAATATATATTTTTTTTTTTGTGACAAAGTATTATAAACTCTTTTATTATCCATCTAGCAACATAATCTCCCAAAAAACGAAACAGAAAAAAAAAACAAAAGAATAAAACTAAATATATATTATTTAAATTGAAAACGGATGCAATATTAAAAAAAAAAAAAAAAAAAATGAAAATATTTCTAGGAATAGATTTTTTTTTTTTTTTTTTGAAATACAGAAAACCACAAAATTCAAATTACCGCATCAGTTTGGCTCTTTCCTTATATCTACTTTAAATTGCTACATTTTTTTTTTGTTTTGTTTTTTATTTTTGTTTTTCGTTGTCTTTAATGTGGTCTTCTTTTGTAAGATTAGTGTTGTGGTACAACTATGATACACTTTAAATTAGATTAAAAGAGTTATAGTGTGTCGTTGTATATTAAATTTCTTGATCAGATGAGAAATCCTAGACTAAAAATTCAATCAAATATTTTTGGAAAAGGGGGAAACGATTTTGAAAATGTGAGGGTATTTTATATGAGGGTATTTCAATTCTGATATAAAACTAAACTCATTTGTCATATTTAAAATATTTTCGAATACTTAAGAGACCCTTTCCTTATAGGGATGAGATTTTAAAGTTGAATTTTTGAATTTTTCATGTTAAAGAGAATTTTTCGAATTGATGTTCTATCCACCACATCCTTTAAATAAATTATGAGTTGTATCAATTTCTGAATTCTGAATTTAAATATCTTAAAAGAAAAACCTAGCTATCAATTTCATATCCACAGTATCAGTTGAGGATTTTTATATGTATAATACCAAACCAAGAAAAAATTATGAAAGAAGTAAAACCAAACTATAGATTATGAATGGATTTAAAATGGGTCGTTTCTCTATGATTCTTTGATTTATTACTGCAAATGTAATTTATGTATTTTCATCTTTTTCATTCCATTCCTTATATATATATGTATAGTATATATATATATAACCAACCACATTCGAGATTTATTTTAAAATTTATTTCAAATAATTCCAAAGGTCTTACAATACCAACTGTCTAATTCAATTTTTCTCACTGTTGATTTGTTGCTATAATCTTCCCCTCTCTTCTCTCTCTCTCTCTATCCCATCTGATAAAAATAGGAAATTGAAAATTACTATTGAATCACCTGAAATTTTTCATTCTATTATTATTATGTAGGTAATCCTTAAAACGTGATTTAAAAAATTTATGTTCATGTATACAACAATTATTATTAAGTGAATTATAGTGGAAATATTAAATTGGACAAAGTAGGAGAGTAGGGGAGGGAAAATGAAAAAAATGTTGAAAATTTTTTTTCAATTGGTAGCTATATTTGAATAAATTGGTCATAGAATATAATATAGAGAAACTTACTTGAGAATTGTTTAAAATGACAATTCATAAATTATCAGCTCTTCTCTAAGATGTGTAGAGTAGTGGAGTGACTAAAACTATATATATATTACATATACGTACACTAAATGGGATTTAAAAAAAAAAAGAAAAAAACTATCAACTCAATAATGTGAGAATTTTTCATTATTCTCGATAAATGGTACAAAACAAACGAATGCAAATATAGGTAAGTATAGGTATGTGTTATTAAAAATATGTGTGATTATTATTCACATGTGTATGTAAGTATGTATGGATGTATGTATGTCAAAGAAGGGATTTAGTGGATTCGTTTTTTTTTTGTTTTTTAAGTTTTGTTTATTTTCGGAATTAGGACACCCTTTTTCGCGGAAATATCATTGGGTTGTCAAAAGGAATTACAAAAAAAAAAAAAAAAAAAAGAAAAAAAAAGCCAAAACCAACAAATAATAATGAGAAAAAAAATGAGAACCCGTTTTTGTTTTTTATACTAAATTTTAGGAGACATTTTTTTTTTTTTGGTATTTTTGATTTGTTATTATGTTGGAATATGCGACAAAACAACTAAAATCCCATCAAATGAACATCAAACAATTTTTTAAATTTTTGATTTCAGTTTTTTTTTGGCTTTTAAAAATAAAAAATTAAAAAAAATAATAATAAAACAATAAAACAGTAGATGAATGCGGTTGCGGTCTTTCAAAAAGTTATAACATTTGATTAAAAAATAAAAAAAAAACGAATGTAACCGAATATAATTTTCCGTTTTGGTCTAACTAAAATCATATTTTACGGTTGAATTGAATTAAACTTAAAACATATTATGTATATATATATATATATAATATATATATATAATATATATATTATATAAATATATATATATATATATATATATATATATATATATATATACATATATATAAATTTATATTTCTTAAAAATCATTAAAAATACTTATAGAGTAGAAGAGTTCTGATCATTGTTGATTGTTGAAAATACAAAGTTTTGTAGAAATTAAAAAACAAAAATATTTTTCGATAGAAAATTTGCTGAATAAAAATTTAGGGATTCATGTTGTGTCTATGGGAAATTTTTTTATGGATTTAGTAAACTAAAAACAAATTTACACTGAAATTAATTGGTTTATGGTGGTTTAGCATAAGTATATTTTGTAAAAGAACGCTTCAACTAAAACTAGTTGAGAGGAAGACTTAAAGAAAATGTACAAAAAAACACAATTTGGGAAAATGTTTTTCGGAACATGGACATTCATCACACATTTACACCTGATGTAAAATAAAGAAATAATCATATCTTAATGCAAATATATAGTTTGATATTGTGTGGTTGGTTAATGAAACGAAACTAACAGGAGAGCAGCGAAAAAACAAGCAAACCAATTCACAAAATTGAAAAGTTTTTTACTACTATTTTTTATTTCTTTTTAAATTTATAATTCAATAGCGAAAATCATCAAATAATTTTTTTTTCACATAATTAAAGAAAATTTAAATTCCTTAAAAAGAAATCATTGATAGACTATACGGCGATCAGTGCTTCAGAAGTTATGAACTATTTTGTCACCACACTTCGTGTTTTTTTACAGTAATTTTTTTTATTTTTATTAATTTTTAATACACGAATTTTTATTTTATTTATAAAAAAAAAAAAACAAATTTCATTTAGTAGGTTGGTAGATATGCATCATATTACATTTTTACTTTACTTGAAATAAATGCAAAACAAATAAATATTAAGAGTTAATCATATACATATATTTGCATTTAAATGTATGCGTTCGTTTCTTTTCATAAAATGAGACACAATGTATTCCTTTCATTGTTTACGACACATTACGGGTTCGTTTTTTGTTTTTTTCTAATGGACATGCAAAATCGAAACTGTATTTTTTGCTATGTGTTATAAGAATGAACCACAAATTTTTAACCTATGAATTTTTGATCACATACTCCGCTAATACTACGGAAAAATTGTTGCGAGATTTTTAACTAAAATTTAGCTGCTTCACAAATTGTAGCTTATCTCAGCCACTTACTTAAAACAGCCATAAAATGTTTTAATAGGTCAGAAAATTGTTGATGTTACTCACAAAATTTTTCTCATATTAAAAATTTAAGAAAAAATATTAAATCGGCAGATCGGCTGGGTCAAAACCACTGGGTTGGGAACAAAGCACACTAAAAACAATCATTAGACTTTTTGTCATTTATTTAATTTATTATGTAAAATTATTTAATTGAAGGGTAGCCAAATGATTTAAAATAAACGCAGGAATGTGGGACTAAATAAAACTGTGAACAGTTTTTTCGAAATTCACAAAATCGTCAAAATGTCTATATTAAATTTAAATAATATATTAAGTAAATAATTTTTTTGCTACATTTCAAAATAATTATTTTAAATTGTCGAAATGAAAAAATATTTTTTGCTTTTGTATTTCTTTACATATATTGTTTTTGAGTTGCAATCGATGATGAACCGATGATAAACCGATGATGAACCGATGATAAAATTGGAATGACAACATTTAAACACATAAGTACATATGAAGAAGTGTTGTTGATGACTTAATCTGAAAGCTGAAGGCTGGTTTTTACAACAGATTTTAATAACTACAAGTGAAATTCAATAACACGCAATCTATTATGTCTTCTCCTCTATGCTAATTATATTATTTCTTTTATGAAAGAGAGTTGATTTAGAATTAGATAAATTAAATAATTTGTTCTCAATAAAAGAAGATAATTCCAACTTACAACCCGAAGCACACACATTGATGCGAAATGTTGAATGAGGTATAAATAAGAATATTGCTGGCTCCGAAAGAAGAAATAAAAGTTGGGACGTGTTATAAGGTTTGGTGTAAAGTGCTGATGAAATCTATTTGGACCTTCCACGCACTGGGGTGCGAAAAGTTTGAATATTAAATGATTGCGAAAAGTTCTACATAAATTCCTTAGAATGACAATTAATGATTTGTGATACGTGACGAATTTTCTCTTCAATATTCAAATATAAGCATTGTATTTCACTAATTAAGAATTTTATTGCAATGCTTATCCTGTAAATTTAAAGAAAAAAACTTGAGGAATATCTAAATAAACCAGCGAAAAAACTTCTAGGCTCTAGGACTAAATTTTGTAAAACTACTCCATGCGATTTCGAAAATCATTAATTTTACTTTCTACAAGGCCATCTAGCGAAGGCCTCAGCTAACGTCCGGAATTTGGATCTGGCTGACGGTGTTTAACAGCAAATGTATTTTCCAAGAGTTTCAGTCTCATCTCAGCGGAGTGACTTCTTATCGGTCAGTAATCCATACTGATTGCTATCGCTATTGATATATCAGTAAGTACAGATTTTTTGCTGTATTTATATTCTTTTTCATATTCCTCAAATGTTCCGACGTTTGTCATCTGGTGTCATACTTATACCACAGTTTTTGCTGTGTTTTATGGTGTGATGATATTTTGACTTAGAGAGGTTGTTCAATTTTTCTGTTGGTGAAATTTGTGTTCGTCATAACTTCGATTTCTTCCACCAAGAAGACATCTTGAAGTTCGGTCTTTATAGCTTATTTATTGCATCTTTTATGTTTTAATCTATACTGAAAATATTTAATATAATTTTTTGAATCCAATTTTTTTATTCAACTTCAATTTTTCGCGGCACACTAAAAATTATAACAGCAAAAAATCCATCTGTATTTTACATTACAGCATCGTTTGCGAAGAAATGTGTTAAGAAAAAATTAAAGTTAATTATTAATAATAATGACAGCGTCTGCTCTAAATTTTCTTTTTTCTCTTCCTTTTTTTATTGAAAAATATTTCCTTAATTTCATAGAACCAAAAGAGAAAATTAAGAACAAAAAAAGTTAAAAATTTTCACACTTCCTGTTTCATTTTCTTTCTAAATGTTTTTTTTTTTTTGAAATTTCAAAACAAATTTAGAAAAACAAGAAAAAATAGTTTACTACACCGGAAATACAATATTTATTGTATATGTATAATATATTTATATACATGTTTGAATGACAGTATTATATATATACAATATACATACATATGTAAATTTATCCAAAATAGTTGTTCTCTATTGCAGAATTTTCTATTTCCTATTGCGTACACTGTATTGCATTATGGTATATTCAATATAATGTATACACCATTTATTCACCTCTCTCTCCTACACACTATATTAAAATATTTTTTTTATTTCAGTTTTTTTTATTGAAATACTAACAACTGTTGACAAAAATTCAATTAATCACTTTATACATATGTATTCGTTCCTCTTCACTTACAAAACATTTACACACGTCTAATACACTAATTACTCGAACATGAAATAGAAAAAAAAAACTACAATTAACAACAACAAAAAAAATTGAATTGTATGCAGTGATTTTCAGTGCCACCTCACACCTCATTCATTTATTCATTCATTCATTAAAACATAAAATATCATTTCTTTGATAATTCATTCAAAAAATAAAAAAAAAATAAAAATAAGAATAATAAAGTAAATTCTCTGTCACTACCTAGACCTACCTACCTACCTACCATTGTGAAAATCAAATCATCGTATATGAATGAGAGAATTTAGATTTGCATTGCTATTCTAATGATTCTATTATTGATACGACGTCATACTTTCTAGTGTCGCGTTTATCTTTTTTTTAATTAAAATAAAAAAAAAAAACAAAAAAAAAAAAATGAAATAAAAAAATATATTTTTTGTCTTTATTCATCGCATGCCACATATATGTAGTTACGATTAGATTCTCATCGTCCTGAATGAATGCAATCTCTGATTTATCGTGATTGCATTTTTGCATATGCAAGAATTATTGTGTACTTAGTTGAAGAATATAATAATAATAACAACAACAACAACAACAACAAGAATAATAATAACATAGTGGAAATATCTGAAAATAGTAGATATGTAATTTTTACTAGAAAATGTAGATATTCTAATGAATAGTAGATTATTGTTGATGTTGTTGTTGTGACATGAATTTGGCACAAATAAATTCAGATTCAGATTCACTGGTGTAAATGTATCGTGTTCTAATCATTATGATGGCATATACCAGAAAATACAAGTAATATGGAAATTCACACGTTCCTATTTCCATTTTACATTATTTTACACTTTTATTTTTTTTTATAATTCTGTTTTTTTTTTTCTTGGAACCTGTTAATTATTGATGTTGTTAATAAAATTTAAAAAAGAGGTAAATTTGAAAAATCTAAAAGACAGATTTTAGAAATAAGATAGTTTTCGAATTTATTTTTTTTTATTTCCAATATATACGTTCAAAATCGGAGATCTGTTCAACCTTCTCAATCACATAGGGTGGCTGGGGAGAGTAAAAATGAGAGAATGGTTACCTATAATAACCAATAACAACAAATAGGTCACTCTAGTTGTGGTATCAAAAAGACACAATTAAGTGCTAATTGATTTTCCAGAAGCAACTGGAATGGCTACTTATACCTACCTACCTAGAGATTTACACGTTGATTGAGTGATTTGTAAAAAAGGATTTTCCATTTTAACTCAACAATATATCCGACGAATATTATATTAACGCTGGTGCTTCACAATCATCAGTTCTCTCTCCTACTTTCTTTTTTTATATGTATTTATAAATAGCCTTCTCCAACCAACTTTCAATTCTGTTCATGGTTTTTCAGGCGCGATATCACTACAGTACCAGTTGCTGATACTTAAACATAATATTATGGTCAGCATGCTCAACCATGACTCAAAAAATCTACTCAATAATAGAGTAGGTTTTAACACGTCCTCCAAAACTCTAAGCTGTCTAGTCATACATAAAACTAGGTATTTTGACCACACCCTAATATTCGGTGGTACAGATATTCAGCGACTTGTATATCCTGATCATGTGTGGATTAATAAGAAAATAATATGGAATGACCATATTTTGACATATTTTTTAAGACAAAATCCATTTTTTCAAACCATTCAAATAACATGTTGATAAAAAATAAAGAAAATGTGCCGCGAGATGTTTGGGTTTTTAGAGTTGTTGCAAAACGTATTTTTCTACCCAGGACATGCTAAATATCTATAAAGCGTACATACGACCCAAGTTGGAATACAATTCACATATATGGACCAGTGCATCACGAACTGCACTAAATTTAAAAGCGTGCCATTCGTTTTGTTGATAATCTTAATTCAATCATCTTCCCTTATAGCACTTGAAAATCGTGCAGTTGTTGTATCACTTTTGCCATTTTTATAGATATCTCGTAGCTTTAGGTTATTTTGTTCAAACGAAATAAGAACCTTATTGCCATCCGTAAGACATTTCCGACGGGGAATAAAAGAGGAGTGTGCACAGTGCCAATTTCTAAGTGGCTCCAAAACTGACTATGAAAATTTATTTTTAATTTAATTTTCTCGAATGTGGAACTATATTTCAAAACACGACGTGTTTCAGTAATGCAAAAAATATATACCTACATACAATCTACAAAACACAAATACTACCTCGTGAAACACGAAGGGCAGCGATGTGCTCATCCCTACACCATTGAAATCCCTAGATGGAAAAATACAAGTTATGGAAATTTGTTTATAACCTCAACATCCCGAATGTGGAACCAAATTCCATCTTATGTGTTCGCAAAACATGACAAATTCTATATTTATGACCTAAAAAAATACAAGACGAACATTAACATCATCGTTCGTAATTGTCCTTCTTCCATTTTACCATCCTCCTTCCTTAATTTTCCTTTCCCACCCTAGCAAAACATACCAATCGGTTAGGATTAGGGTTTTGGCTATGTATAAAAAACAGAAAAAAGCTCACAAGTAATATTAACAAATTTATGATCAAAGAGGCATTTTTCTTTCTCCAATCCTCAACTAGTCCAAGCTGTGTATTCGTGCATAAAAGCATTGTGGGAAACCGTTGGCTTAATTTATAACAAAAAAAATTGTCTTCAATTAATTGTGATTGACTTACCGTAATATTTTCTTCCATTGACTGTTGTAATGAACTGATTGAGTCCAGTTTAATGTTCTTTCATATTTCATCTGTCTAACGCAGGTGTGGACTTTCTTATTGACTAAATTTGGCCAATTAAAAATTGGCATGATTTTGAATGCCTAATTTAAAGTAAAAATTGCCCAAAATTTTAAAAGTCAAAATTGGAAACAATCAAAAATTGCATATTAAATCGTCGTCGTATAATGTCGTCGTCAAATAATAATCGTCAGTGCTTACTCTATCATATATCTTTTAATATTAATTTATTTATATTAACCAATTAAATATTAACTGTGGACCTACTCTTATTGTTGTTAGACATATTCTACCATACAACCATACTCTGTAGTTTGATTTGAAATTGTATGCACCCAGAAAATCTTCGAGATCTGCCTGTAGAGCTACATTTTAAAGATTTTTTGGTATATGTGGTGTGATATAGTCTTGAAAAACAAAAAACTCAATAAACGAAGAATTTTGACAGCCACTGTAAAATTAAAAATTCTATTATTATACATTTAAAAAAAAAAATGCAATCTCAAGTTATGGATTGAAACAGGCTTATTTTTGATTATCCTGTGTAATTTCAGATAATAAGAATATTTATTGAATTAGAGAACACAGCAGTTCTTTAGTTATTAATGATATATATGCCTAAATGTGACATTTTCTACACCTTCTTTTTTCGACATCCTGTTGTTGTTCTTTTTTTTTTTTTTGGTTTTTTTTAATATGCAAAAATAAAAAATGTAAAATGCAATAAAACAATTTTCGTGTTGCAGTGCTGTTGTTGTTGTTATTTTTCCAGTGTAATTTTTTTTTAAAGATTGTGAAATTTTCTTAATTTTTGGATAAAAATCATGTTTTTTTTGTTTATTTATTTTTTTTTTTTTTTAATTTTTGGCAACGATTTTGAAAAATTAATTTTTTATTGTGATATTTTGTTTTAGTGTACGCGGAAAATTATAATGAGTTGCTGGTGTACATGTTTTTAAAAATATTGTAATAATTAATGTCAGATTAAAGTTAAATGTTTTTTTTTTGTATTTTTGTTCTTGTTTTTATGTAATTTTGGCAATTATTTCTGCATTTGTTTTTGTAATCAACATTTTAAGAAAATCAGAGTGAAATTTAAAGGGAAAGTTTGGCCATTCCACTTATCCCAGCATATTATAGTCAGTTTTCTACTGAATTGTAAAGATAAAGTTTGTTAGAGGGTAGAATATTTCACTTTTGAAAGTACTCTGTATAAGGTATGGAACAGAATTCTGTTAGGGAGGTAAGTAGGTAGGTGGAAGTGATTAATCTAGTGGTTTTTGGGAAACCAATTAGCACTAAATTTTGTCATTTTGATGTCAAAACTCGAGTGAGCTATTATTTATTTATTTATTCATTAGTGCCCACTTTAGGTCCTTTTCCCTTTCGGGATGTGTGCCTTTCTTATAAAAAAGAAAACTTTACAAATAAAAAGAAAAATAGGAAAATTAGTTATAATTCATTGTTAAACTTAAGAGCTATCTTATGTACTACAAAATAAAATTAAAGTCGCATTTCAATTACTTAATATCTAAATTCTTATTGGCTAACTTAGGTCCTAAAAATTAATTCAAAAAATGTTATCTTATATATTTTATAAAAAGAAAAGACAGAAAAAAAAAATAAAAAGATATCATTGTGTTATAAACTAGGTGTAGATAGAAATTTATAAGATGGTTGAATGAAGTTGATCTGAAGGTAAATCTGTAGGAATCCAATTCATTATATTTTATCTCAGATATTGTGGTGGGTTTAGAGTGCTTTAATATGAGCTCTTAGTTGTTGGTGTTTTATTCGGGGGATATATCAGTACTAAAGCCACCCCGCGCGTTTGAGAAAATCAATTAGATCACTAATTTGGCTTTCGCATAAATTCTATATTTAGTTGTAAAAGATCAATTCCAAATAAACACAGCTGGTGTTTCACAAAGATCAGTTTTCTCACCAACCATTTTCCTTATATATACAAATGGTTTGCTCCAAACCACTTTCATTCCAATCCGCAGACGACAGCATCCTAGTAGCCTCCTACGATTTTCATAAAATATCTGAAGCTACATCCACCGCTGTGTCAACCAAAAGAGACAACATCGCCGGTTCCATCAGTCATGATTTGGTCGTAATAGCTAATTGAGGCTTAAAAAACAGAGTCCATTTTAACACTTCTAAAACTCAGACCTGTACAATCTCCAGAAAAAATTTCATTTTTGATCCTAGACTTTTTTTTCAGGAAGATAAACTTCAGCGGTTTGAAAGCTTAAGCATATTAGGTATGCACCTTAATCGAAAAATTATCTGGAATGATAATATATTTGATGTTTCAAAAAACGCAGCCAAATGTTTAGGTTTTCTTAGCCGCTGCAAGGCATACTTCTCCACCTGTGACCTTTTAAAAATCTATAAAGCTTTCATACGACCCAAAATGGAGTACAATTCTTATATATGGAGCTTCTGATATTGCGTTAAAACATTTAGATAAAGTTCAAAAATGGGCTATTTTTCTAATCAATGACCCAAATATCACGACTCATCTTGCTCATCTTGGACATCGTCGATTATTTGGAGCTCTCTTACTTTTTTATAAATATCTCGTAGACATCGGCATATACTCAGTATAAATTAAATCTATATTACCTCCACTTAAGCATTTCCCCCGAGAAACACGAAGTGCAGCATGTGCTCATTCCTATAAAGTTGAAATCCGTAGATGGTAAAAGGCAAGTTATGGAAATTCGTTTATAATTTCAACATCCCGCATGTCGAACCAAATTCCATCTTATGTGTTCCCAAAACGTGACAAATTTATATTTATGACTTAAATAAATTCAAACCGAACATCAAAACCTTCGTTCGTAATTGTCTCCTTCTCTTCTACCTTCCTACTTTCTAAATTTTGCAATCCCTAGGTCCTACATACCAATAGAAACCCTAGCCAAACGTACCAATCGGATTATCGGCATAAAAGTTCCCACCTAGTTTTTTGGCTATGTCTAAAAAAAAAGGCGCTATTTTTTGAATATCATCATACCGTGAACAATGCTAATGCAATGTTAATGCTAATTGTAAGGGAAACAAAATTTTTCACAGATTTTTGTTTCTTCATATAATTATCATTTTTCGTTTGTATTAAAAGTATAGCAGTTTGATTACTAACAATCTCAAAGATCGATTGTTGCCTATCAATGAATGCCTTACTAATGGGGTAGGATAAATATGCAATGATGATGATATTTTTTATATATTGTTGTTGTTTCCTCCTTGATGCTTGGCATATCGTTTTCTATTTTTAGACTTACTTCAGATATAGTCATGAGAGTTGAGGATTACTTCCATATCACCTTCGCAATTACAAATTAACTTACTGTATGTAGCAAACATGCATGAGTAATGTATTTAACATGTATTTTTAGATAACTGATTTATTAATTGCCTAATTATCCATGTTATTTTTTAATGAATTGTTACTCTTGTCACAGTTTTGCGAATTCTATTTGCTGCTAGTTTAAATCTAGTTTGAAGTCGTTTTCTTGATTGAGAGGTTGTCATTTATTGTGTCTATGATGACAGCTTCATTTTCTGCGATATGTTTTGACTATTTCTCACAATTGAATTTCACACACATTGCTATCAGGATATCTTTGTAAAGCATTTTAAAATTCCTGTCAATAAACCAATGCTTTACTGTCAATAAACCATTACTTCTCTTTGAATACATTTGCTTGTATTTCCTATAAAATTATTATTCTAATTTTATTAACAAATGTGCCATTTCAAGCAATAATCTGTATGTTTTCATTAGTAAATTAAGTTTTAAGATAGTTTTAAGTTTAGGATATAAGTTAAACTTTTATTTATAAAAAAAAAAAAAAAAAACAGTATACAATCACAAAATCAACACAAAAAAAATTTATTATAAGGTTTTTTGCCATTTTTCCTTAGCTCAAAATGAAAATTGAACAAAATATAACTCATTGTTGCTTAATTGCTGACCTAATATAAATATTGTAGATGAAAAGGATTTCCTGTAACACTATACATAAAACTCTATTCTTAAGTAATAATTAGACAAATTAAAGCAAATAAAAATAAATAAATAAAATTATTAGACACACTCCTATAAAAGTAATTCGATTCTGTTTTGAGTATAATATTATGTGTTTTCTCCAAATTATAGCCTTTAATCATGTTTATAACATTCGAAAAAATTATTCTATTAATAGAATATAGAAATTCGATTATCCAGTCGAATCCAATCCAATCTATCCAATCGAATCTCAGATAGTCAATCTATAATTTTTTCTTTTTACAATGGATTGTATTGTATTGTATTAACTGTATGTATTTACTGCATGGATTGTATTGGCTGATTTGTATTATAACATAAATAATATAGGAATTAGTTATAAAAAGCCTTTACAGGTAAATCAAACTTATCTGAGATATTTCATGTTTTACCAGGGTCCAGAGAACTGATTAAAATCTTAAAAAAGTCAAATTTATTGATTCCAATTAGTAATAATTATACTTCTTGCATAAGAATACAATTTTATCTATGCAGCTCGACCTCAAATGTTTTATGAATGAATCGTACATTAGAAGGTGCTCCTCCGTTTATAAACTGTAGTAAAATTTTATATCTAAATACAAAGTAAAATCAATTGCCAATCGTTTTTAATATAAAATGAAATTATCAGCATAATCATGCACATTTAATTTACTTAAAAGGGAGTGCAAAAATAAATGAATAGATTATTGAATGTTTCATATTAATTCAATTGAATTGCTAAAATAATTTTATGAAAATATTTTTCATAAAGGGTGATCTAATTTGAATTCCCGAACTTTATAAAAAAATTCAAATTGAAGAGAATTTTCGAAATATGGTTATTTTGGTTATCGCTAAGCGGGGATGTTTGTTATTAGAAACTGCATATTAACGTCACGCAAACTTGATACAATTCGACATTTCGAAAAATTTTCACCCAAAACATTTAACATTACACGTCCTGACGTGATGAAAGTTAGAAGTTTTTACTCCACTATAATGGGTATATGCTATCTTGTTAGAAACATTTTTTGCACAAATTAATCAATATTTTCGATTTTGTGCTTTAAAAAAAAAAATATCGGTTAACTTCAGTTTATAGCCATAGGCTGTTATCGAGGTACCTTTAATTCAAAAAAAATAAAATAAACTGACAAACGGTGTTATCAAATCACCAAATAGTTACTTTTTAGTTACTTTTTACTTGGCATTTAATGATTTTGCTTATTAACATACCTAAAAAGATGAAAATATGCCTAATCACAGAAGAGGGTTTTATTTAAAAAATCAATATTAACTTTTTGCTACTCTAAAACCCAAGTAATGTAAATTCTTCTTTGTCGATAATATCTTGACCTCTGTTTCTGTGCACACTGAATTACTTACGAATATAGGTGTAATCATAATAAAAATATCAAGACTGCTAATTCTAAATTCGACTGCTAATGATTAGAAATTTCTAGTCCAATTATTCATTACGAGTAGAACGAATAAATCTATTATAATCCATTCGTAAATTTTTTTTGTTTGTGCAGAATTTTTCTCAGTTATTTCTGTAGAACAATTGAATAGTACTAACGCGTTGAGCGATCAACACCTGTTTCATTAATTCCAACTTAGGATTGGATCATCCAAATTAACTCACCCATTATTATACTAAAATGATTTTCTATATCAAGTTTTATTTTGTTTCTTAGTAAGGTGCTACCTTTTTAAATTTATATTTTATTAGAATTTCAAATTGCATTTTATTTATTTAATTCTTATTTAATTCTTTGCCGCACCTTAACCCTAACAATGTTACTATCATACCTTAATATAATTTGATTTTTAAAATTAAATGTGTAGTGCCATAGGTAATAAAAATATTTTCACATACAATGAAATCATTTATTGGAATTTCATTTTAATATGGTACTGTTATTGAATTAATATTATAATATTATGATAATAGTAATTGAATATTAGAATCAAAATAAAATAATTGAGTAATAAATCAATATTAATGCTTCTAAGTAATACAAGGTTGCACGTGCAAAGTACAGGATGGAAATTTGAATATAGGTAAATTTGTAGAAAATTCTTTTTAAATTGTTATAATTACAAACACCTGGGTGTTATAATATTTAAAAAGTAGAAATATTTACTGTTATGTTTAAATTTTACGGTTATTTAATTGATTCGGAAGTGTAGAAGTTTTTAGGGTATAGTTTTATTTTCTTTAAAGATAAATATCGTACAAAGTCTAATGTAGTGTACGATTTTAACTAGCTTAAAACACTTGCAATCTGTCTTTCCCTATTAAAACTAGTTTACTAAACTAATCATTAATTTTTCTCTAACTGTTTAGCTTTTCGTGCAATTAAGGTTAAACTATGTGTGGAACACAAAAATGACTTTAAAAGTAAAGCGTAATATAATGTCGCTGAATAAGCAGAAAACACTCAATTGAGTCAATTTGAGTTTTATACGTACAGTAAGCCAGAAACGTAAAAATTTTCTTCTACCAAAACATTGTAATATCAAGTAAATGCATATTTTAGAACGTATTTTATTTTTAAAGTAAGTTCCATTGCGCTAACTGATTAATTCAAATTTTATTAGGGCCCTATTACACATCAATCATTCGTCAATCTTTCATCCATATATTGTCAATATATGGATGAATGATTGATGAGAAATGATTGATGGCGGTTCTATTCTCATCAATCATTCGTCAATCATGCAAGCAAAATTCCCATCAATCATGTCATCAATAATTTTTGACAAGTTTAGCTGAGGCAAAAAAAATTGCTTTTTGGGGAATGTTCAGATAAGGTTATAATATTAATTTGTGATTTAATTCAAAAAGAATAATTTTTATATTAATTTTAATAATTATAGCAATTATTGTAAGAAAACGATTGATATATTATTCAAATGTGCAAAAAAATAATTTGTTGCTTTTTATACCCTTTACTTTACTTTAAAAATTCAATTTAAATTGAAGTTAAAAACATTCCCCTAAAAATTATATTTTCAATATTCATATATGTTTCGAAATTATCAATATATTCAGAACACTTCCACAATATGTCATTGCAAAATGTCAAAATTGGAATAAAAAGATTGATGAGTGAATGATTGATGTGTAATCGGTCATTATTCTTTTCATCCATATATTGACAATATATGGAAGAATGATTGATGAAAAGAATGATGTGTAATAGGCACCTTACAGGCAAAGAGCATTAAGTCGCCTTAGTGTATTTTAGCTGTTTAAAATATTTTATTCGATAAAATTTCAAATGACTTATACTGCTAATTTGTTCAATCGTCTTTGGATAAATAATACAAAATTATTTTATAAGAATTTTTGTATTTTAAAATTAGTTTGTTATTATGTGGGTGTGTACATGCCCGAATTAACCTCCTCGTAGGCCCTAGGCACTTTTACCTTTAACCCTATCGAATAGTTTTTTGCCAGTATCCCAAATGAAGTCAGGTGTGGTTTATTTTTAAAATGCGTTAATTTAATTCCAAAGTGTTTTTGTTTAACAACACTTTATTTAAATAACAAAGTTTAGTTTAATTTCAAGCAAAATATTATGGAACCAGCATTGATTCAACTCCTGATATTAGTCATATGGACCAGCTTACCGTGATCATTCGGTATGTACTTAAATGTGCAAATGTGGTTGAACGATTTTTAAAATTTATTGCAATTGAACAACACGATGGAAAATATTTATTCGACATTATACGGCATACTTTGGAACATTATAACATAAGTATTGGAAATTGCAGGTCCCAATCATATGATAACGCCAGTAATATGAGCGGCATATATGCAGGTGTACAAGCTAGATTTAGAGAAATAAATAGTCTGGCTGAATGGGTTCCATGTGCTGCCCATAGTTTCTTAATTTGGTAGGTTCAACTGCTGTTGAGTGTTGCTTGGAAGCAGTAAGGTTTTTTGGAATTTTACAATCAATATACACTTTTTTTTGTGCTTCACCAATATGAAAGAAAATACTTGTGTTGTTAAAAATTTATCAGAAACCAGATGGTCTGTTCGACATGATGCTACTAAGGCTCTATTTAATGAATTATTCAGAAATTCAATAAGCATTGTTTGAAATAACTGAAAGCGAACGTCAACCTGCTGTGGCTGTGCAGGAAGCGAAATCTTTAATAAAAAAAGCTGAACAATTTTGAAACAGCATTGATGTGTGTTATTTGGAATGATTTATTACAAAATATTAATATTGTCAATAAAGCTCTGCAGGAGACTGGCATAGAATTATGCCCTATTGTAAAATTATTTGATACTCTCATAGCTTACTTCCATGATATTCGTTTAGAGTTTGATAAATTTGAAACCATGGCAAAAAATCATACATCCTCCGAATATAAAGAATATACACAACGTAAACGAACACGGAATAGATTTTTTGATGAAGTTTTAGACAACATAGATCCTAGCTTGAGGCTAAGTGCAAGTGACAAATTTCGTATAGAATTTTTTTTATATAATAATTGAAATGCGTAAGCGACTTGGAGCATATCAAATGTTATATGAAAGGTTTAATTTTTTGGTGGGCAGAAGTTTAACAAATAATGAAATAGTTTTGAAAGCAAATCAGTTAGTGCAAATATATTCTTCAGATGTTGAACATGCATTTGTTGACGAGTTTTTATTATTTTCACGAATGTATGGGAATAAAAAATCAGTGAAGGAAATGATAATTGCACAAATAAATGATAAACTAGTTACCAGTTTTCCTAATGTAAATATTGTGTTAAGAATTTATTTATCGATATTTGGAACGAATGCAGAAGAGGAGCCGAGCTTTTCAAAGCTTGAAAGAATAAATGCCTCCGATCAACTATGGGACAAGAACGATTATCATCTCTTAAGCTTTTATCAATTGAAAGTAATTTAATGCGAGACATTAATTTCGATGATGTTATTGTCGAATTCGCCAATAAAAAATGTAAAAAGGTTAGTTTAGGTAATAATGAAATAAATTGTTTACTAAATTAAGGATTTTTTTTTGGTTTTTTGAAAATAAATTTTGAATTATTTTGGATTAAGTGAAGTTTTTCTTTTCATGCTTTGGTTGAATATTTATTATATAAATTTTTCGTAAATAATAATATGTATACATTTTCGTAGGCCATTTACAGTTCGTAGGCCCTATGCAATGTGCCTATTGTGCCTATGGGATAATGCGGGTGTGGGTGTGTAGTTTTAATAATAAAAAAAAAAAAATACTTTCACTATGGTAAATAAAACTCGGGCATGGAAAATTGTTCAAATGGCTAATGAGGTAAAAAAGAAAAGGTATTTTTTGTACAGATTTCGAATATATTGTAACCCAATGTGCAATTTTGTCTGCTCCTGGTGAAGGTACGTCGAAAAAGTTTTGGTATGTGCTTACCTCTTTTATCCTCCATAGAATAATGCCCACCGATTTAAGATTTTGCCAGAAATGCTTGCATAACGGTTTGAAATATTTAAAGTTCCCAAAAAAAATTCTTCACAAACTCTAATTTTTTCTAAGGTATTCCAAACTTTAAAATTTGTTTAATATTACTTATTTCATGGAAAAACCAGAAAAAAATAGTGACTTTTCTGATGATGATCTTATAAAAGATTAAAATTATGAGCCTAGCGGAGAGACTCCAGTGAGAAATGAAAATTTTATTTCAACTCCAAAACTCAAATCAATCAGTCGGTTTGACAAAATGAATGGAAAAAACAAATAAATCTAGCGTTAAAGTTCAACGAAAACCCTTAAGAGCTTAATAAAATGGCAAATATTTCTAAATTATACACTTTCATTGGAAACAATTTTTTAAAAAATTTTTTAACTTAGTTTTTATAATATTTAAAAATTCGTATTACACTGTTTGACTTCTATAACCAAAATTTGAAAGATTAGTCTTCAATGTTCACTTATGACCTAATCTACGGCTTACTGCTTCGTATGAATGGCAGATCAAAATTATGTTGAAGAGAACTTCAAAATTATATAATTCAAGTGAATGACATAAAATATTTTTATCTTAACTATGCACAAGCTTTTCTTTGAAACTAAATTAGTCTTAGTAAAATCACTAGGTCTCCATATATTAGAAATGTGATAAAATATCTTTCGAATAAATGAATAAACCGTTTTGGATAAACCCCTCTCAGTAAACAATAAACAGTGAGTAAATTGTAAACATCTATTCTAATAGAGATTTTCATTGATCAAATATATCTGTAAAAAACCAAAATTGTATAATGATGAGTCTGAAATACTAGAAATTATTTTAGCCAAAGGATAGTAGTTTTTATAACGTCAAAGTCAGGACAGTTCTTTATTTCATTCTCCGGCGAAAAATAAAATGATAGATGAATACTCTTTCAACGATTTATAATGATTTTTCTCTGAAAAAAAACAATATATATATATGTATTTTACATAGAATCCACAACCTACTCGATAAAATATATGAAAACGCATGTATTGCTACATTCTTATGAAAGAACCACAAACCATTAAGTTACCGTTATTACCACATACCATTAGATTACCAAAATGAATTGATAATTTGATGTCCGACAGCCCGAAATAATTTTAAAACTAATGTGCAATAAACATCCTAACTGTAGCACAGAGATTTTATATATACAATCACATATAATATTATAAAATTTCTATAATGGTACAAACAAAAAAACTGCCTTTGACATTTGAAAACCTCTGCGAAATTTAGCCCACTGGTTCTTTTCGACTGGTCCAATTAATCAAACAAAAAATCAATTTAAAAAAAAAGGTAACAACAACGATTCTACGAATAACCGACCTTTATAATAATTCTTCGTAATATCATTACACTTTCGTAATATCATGACAGCAAGACCACTAATTTCAGACGGACAATATGGTACAAAACCCAATGGTATGTAATTTGTGATATTACAATTTAATCCTTTACGAAATAAAGTTAAATAATTGCTTACATAATTCTAATTAAATTGAAATTGTTGCTTTAGATGTTGTTCGATTTTGATCGAGTATGAAAGCGCAAGATAATTATCCTTATATGCCAGGTTATTTGTATGGGGTCTGTATTTTCTAAATGAATCGAAATTTTTTTTTGAATCGTTCGATTCATACCTTAGTGGACGGCTTCACGTCTCAAAAATATTATATACTAATGCTTGTATTCTTGTTTGAGCCTGTTTGAAGCCCTCTCCACTTGATTTTAATCAACAATTTACTTTCGCAAATCTTTGATCGGGCCCAGGACCTACATGGTCTATTGGTCACCTAAGTGAGTAATATTCAAACTAATCCACAGATGACAGTAGTCTGATACACTATTTGAATTAAACGCTACAACTGCGAAGTAATAATTAACCATGATTTGACTAAAATTGTTTACAGGAGCAGAAAAAATAATTTATTTAAATTTAACTTGTCAAAAATTCAAAACCGTCTTTTTTCACATAAACCTATAGAATTTGAACTTCTATAAAATACGGTTAAGAGCTGATAGTCCAAGTACCTAGAGATTACAAATAAATTTATTGTAATTTTAATTGTAATAAATGTAAATATAAATAAATAAAATAAAATACGGTTAGTGTAAATTTTTTAGGTCTGCGCATGACTCATACTTTTGATAGGGAATAAATAAAATTTTAAATATTTTTTGATTAACCATCACATTTTTGATAATTTTGAACTACCAAGTGTTTGGGCAATTCAATTTGATTTAAAGCTATCTTTTCACCATTGAAATCCTTCAATATCTAGCTATCTATATTATTCGTTCCAAAATGGAATATATTGAACTGGAGCTTCACTTACAGTCTTATGCTACCCTATTATTGCACAACAAAAATGCGATCGATCTTAATAATTTTTTTAATTTGTTTTTTATACACTACACACATTTATTTATTATTATCGTAATAATTCAATATTATAGGTACAATCATGACATTTTTATTTCTTTACAAAATTTTGTCATCATAAATCAATCAAATCAAAATCACTATTTAGAAACATAATTTTTAATGATGAATTAATCTTCGATTTATGTACATACTTAGATATGCACTGAACTGATGATAATAATTTTGATGGATTTCAAATTTTATTCAATAAACAAAACTATAATACATCACTCATATGATACCATATATAATATATTTATATATATATATATATATATTATATATATATATTAATTCACACTGATAAAACTAAACTATAATAATAATATACTATATCTATATATTGAGATGGGTCCCTTTTTAAATGATCATGTTGTTAAACATAATTTAGAGGCCATCAATAAATATTGAACTTATAAAATATAATTATAATCAACAGAGTCAACCTTAAATCATTACCAAACAATGAATGTTACAAAAAAAAAAAATAAAAGCAAAAAAAACATTATGTATCAAGCCTATACACATATTATTTATATTTCTATGAGTACTTGAGCATCTCACTTGATCTGATAAGATTCACAGAAACTTAACGAAAAAAAGAATTATCAACCAAAAGAATTGAATGGTACTATCTTTAGATATTTTAAAAATATACAGAACCAACCAAGTGAACCAAACCAGACCAACCAGACGCAGCCAAATCAAACCTACAACAATTCAATTATTCTGCAATGGGTATTGTATTTTCTATATGAACAAATACTTGAAGATTTCACAAAAAAGATTGCATTTTTTGATAAGATCGTTGCATTGTCCGGGTAGACTTTGTTTTTTTTTAGTTTTAGAGAAATTGAATAGAATATTGAATTGTTGTGTATAGGTCCAATTGAGGTGTACGTACGTACACACAAAGAATTTTTTTTTCTTCATTATTTTGGTTTATTTATTTTTTTGTTTTTACCTGGAAATTTATTGAAATTTCAAGAGCAGCATACGAACGAATAAAAGGAAGCGTAAATAAAACAAAAATTGTACAACACGCGATCTGAATATTTTTTTTAGGCTTATAATCTCTGAAAAGGTATAACAGAACAACGCACACTGAACATTATTGATTCTTTTTTGTTTTTTTTTTTTCATAATCAATTTAATTATTTTGATGGTGTGTGGTGTGGTTGGTTTGGCTTGTTTTATTGATATCATCATAATATTATAGAATGTGGTCGGTAGAGAGATAACAATGTGATAATGTGCTTGTTATTTACTTTTTGTTATTGTTTTTTGGTTTTCTTTATCCTCTTCTGGGATCGAATATTCATGCGAATACTATTGCGAGAAATGGTCATTGAGGTAAAACTGACAACTGATGTCTTTTTCTTTGATGTACTTTTTGTTTTTTTTTTTGGGAAAATTTTGTTTTAATTTTTTTTTTTTTTTTTTGTTAAATTAAAAGGATGTCCCATAAAAACAGTTTTTAAAGCCATGTTTAAAATTTATAATTTTTTTTTACCAGTGTTGTTGTTTTTGAATTCCCTAAAATGAACTGCACTAACTTTTGGGTGAAATGACAGAAAAAAAATAGATGGGAATAATTTTAGAGAGAATTTCTCATTGAAGCTCATTAGTATTTAAGTAAGAATGCTTCCTGTTTTTGAAGGTATTTTTTTTTTTCAGTAGTCAGAATTTTTATAATTTTCTTAATTTGAAAACAAAAAAAAATATAAAAATGAGAAAAAGTAAAAAAAAAAAATTCAAGGTTAACAAAATCTTAGGAAGATGATCGAAATGTAAGTTTTTCGATTATTTTAATTGGATTGTGTAATTTTAATTTTGTGTATGTACAAGTAAAGATCATGTTCGTTTATTTTAAATTCACTTGTGTTATATTTTGAGATTGTGTTAAGTGATATGAAATTGATATTGTACAAAAGTGAGGAAATTAATACCTGATATATAACTTCTGAAATATTAATTCAGCTGAAAAGGTATTGTTTAAGTTATACTCGTTGGGTGGCACAGTAGGTAGATCCCAGGTTCGATTCCTGTCATATGTTTGCGTCAAATGCCTCATATGTTTTGCGACCTGGTCTAGAATACAATAAATAGTAAAAGAATTATTGAGAGTATATTTGGTAAACAATTAGAAACAAATGGAAATTTCCTAATAACTTTATGACAGATAACTTGAATTTAAAGTTAGTTTTGAGAGAGTCCCATAGTCGCTTTTGGTCAACAAAATCAAATTCCTTTGAAAAATCTGATAAGGGGAAAATTGTCGCAATGTTTTTTTTATCAATTCCTGCGTAGTACAAAAGAAAAAACTATTGTTGAACATGTAGTTAATGTGTTTAAGCCTTGGAATAAGCAAATCAGCTCAGCGGATATGGAACAAATTAACAACACCATGAATGCCTCCTACCAGATGGACTATTCCGAAAAAAATAATAAAATTACATGAAGTTGTAACGGTTGTTAAGAAAAGGGATCAACACAAAAAAAAAACCCCTGATATTAGCACCCCCTATGAATTTATTACTGAAAAAATTCTACGAAAATTGTCAGTAAGAATTTTATAATTACTAACATTATGAAGTACTAAGGAAAAAATTCTTTACATCACAATGAAAAGTATCAGAAATTATCAGGACACACAAAGCCGGAAAAAGCCTAGAAAACCATTATGTTAGAGAACGGAATTATAGTTTAATACCAATACTGTCTAAGCTACTTAAAAAACTATTTTTAATGTGACTCAACCCAGTTATAGAAAACAGAAATTCATATCAAAATAGTTTGGTTTCAGAATAAAACATGGCACTACATAGAACAAGTTCATCGAATCGTAAATCAAATAAATTCTGATGTAAAAAAAATACTATATTCTGCCGCATTTCTTGATATATGCCAAGCATTTAATAACGTGTGGCATTTGTGCTTTATTATGTAAGCTGTTTGTTTTATGTCAAACTGCAAGATTTTTTCACACAAAACTCTTTCATGCTCTAGTTGCCGTGCTTAAAAAAAAAATATTGGACCCACACTCTACCTCATTTATTAGACAGATATCTCAACAACACCAGATATATGAAAATAGTAACATTTGAAATTTTGGCTTCAGACATCGATCCATTACGGGCCTCAAATCTCCTTCAACAGACCAATCAATCAAAGCTTGAAAAATGAAAAAGTCAACCTATGTGACATTTACGTTGATGAAGGGGTAACTAATCTTCAGTCATTTTGAACAGTACAGTCATACCACAGGAGTATTTTGTCAGATATCTGCAGATTCATCTTGATAGGCGTTTAACATGAAAGAAATCCATAATTGATAAACCCTTTCAATTGGGACAAAAACTGAGAAGCTTATGTTGGTGAATGGATATAACCCAAGTAACAGTTTTTAGAGCACTCAGCATAATTTGCTCTAAATGACTTCTAAAGCAGCATAAAAATACACTGTAGGCTCTACAATGGAATAATTAACTCTATAAGTGTGTAAAATAAATTTATTCTACTTTAGAGCTAAAATAATAATTTCTTTCTTATATAGAACATTTTGCTTTAGTAATGTATAATATTATGTTGCTTTCGAGCTGTTGGAATAAGTATATTCTTTTATAAAGCTACTTGCACTTAAGAGTGTAATTGTATGCTGTTTAAAAGCTAACAGCGTCATGGTATTCTGCAACAGAGCAGTTGATATATACTAGCACTTCACTGCTCTATTAGTTAATTTGTTATGCTCTTTTAGAGCTAAAAAAATATTTTTTTATTGATAGAAAGATATTTGCTACCTGATTTAATATGTTTATACTGTCCTTGTCCTACAGATTGAATTCTCATAAAAATGAAAGTCATTTCATGTTATCTCATCCCAGTCCCTGTAAAAAACTGATTAACCGTCCTTAATAGATTAACGCTTGTATTCGGTGTGTTTATTGTATTCGGTTTGTTTGTAATTGTATGTACAGAATACTTATTTGAAAAAATGGATAATTTTCAACCATAGAAAAAATATAAAATAAGCTCAACATTTTAAAAACGGTTGAACAAAAATAAAGCATTGTTATTAAAATCATGTTCTAAAAATAATAATATACTAAGAGCAACTCAAAACGTTTGTAAAAGACCAACAGCCAAAATACTATATGTATTAGTAAGTACTTTTATTTTCACACTATTTAATAAAAATGAATACTAATAATTATCATATAGCTAACGATAGTGAAGAAAGCAGTCAAACACTCGAAGAAATTAAAGTCATTTCATGTTATCTCCCTCTAAAAAATTTATTAACTTTACATTACATTTTGGAGCTCTACAATAGCTCTAAAACAGCACTTAAACCTTTATACCCAATCGCCATTTTTTATTGATACTAAATGAATTAAATGAATGTAAGCATTGAAAAACTTCAAAATAAATTAATTAAAATAAATATTTTGAAAATTACAAACATTTCTTAGGCTTGTTTTATGTTTTGGAAACATTTGACTTAAAATATTCAAAAATATTTAAAACAAAGTTTTCAAAATTTTAAGAATTTTTTTTTTAAATTATTATTTTCTTAAAATTATTATTGGGTGTTATAAGTTTTCGAAGTAGAAGACCAATATTTACGTTAAATTTGAAATCGCAAGGAAATTTAATGTTTAATTAGGAAAATATTCACATTTTGAACTAACTTGCAATATCACATTTCCATATTATTTTATTGTAATAAAAATACAAATATGTTAATCTAGAAATAAATTAGATAAGCATTAATACTAATAACAAAATATTAATATGTGTATCACAATAAAAATAACAAAATAAATGTAATACACATACATACATTATAACAACATTATTTCCTATCATTCGTTCTATATCGGCGTACTTATACATGCTCCTAAAACTAATTTATTTAAACGTTTAAAAAGCAACGTGCTCTAAAAGAGGAGTATAAAAGACTATTGTGGAGCTAAAATAAAAATTTGAATTAGCTCTATAAGCTATAAGAGCTCTATAAAAGAACGGATATAGAGCTAAAACTTGGAGCTAATAGCTTTAAATTTAGCTGTAGTGCAGCACAAGAGCTTTTATAGAGCTAAAATTGTTACTTGGGAAATGATCTGAATTGTCTTTGGAAAACAAAGCGCTGCTGTACCAAGCTATTTTTAAGCCTTTATGGTCGTACGGAATCCAACAATGAGAAGCTAGGATACCTTAGTATATATAATTCTGAGATTTTAGAACAAAATTTTAAGAATGATAATCGATGGGCCGTGGCTCGTACTAAATTGTTTAATTCACAACAATTTGCTTCAAGTTTCTTCAGTACATGGGGAAATATCAAAATATTGCAAACAGTACAAAAGTAAATTGGAAATACATCCAACATACTTCAAATGTATGTTCAAATAATCCTATGAGGATTAAGAGATTTAAACGTAAGATTCAATGCGACATATAAAATTATATAATAAGTATAGTGAAGTGATATCATTAAGACACTCTTTATCAAGCCAGTATAATATAGAAAATTTTTTAACTTATTGAACTGTAAATCATTTATGTTGTAAATATTAAATGGTTTTTTTTTTTTTTTTTTATATATATATTTATTTGTAACATAGCCAACTTATTTCTATCTTAAATCATACAAAAAATTAACAAAAAAAATGATTCATATTATGACTTATAAACTAACTTATTGAACCCCTTACGATTACTCTAAGTTATTACATTACAATTGAAATTATTTTAGTATTTTTTACATATGTTTTACGTATTTTTACAACTTTCTTGAGTTACAATTTTATTATTCATTTTAACAAGAGTCGGAAAAGGCTAGAAAAAACCGACTTTAATTTTACATATTTTTAATAAAACCTTACAAACTATTTAAAAACTAACTTACAACTAATTAACCTACTATTACTAAACCAGAACTGTAACGTTTAGTTGAACTTAAAATTTAGTATAAAAATTAAAAAAATTGTTTTTGTTGCCAATTTTCTTAGTAGCTTAACCACCAGAACTTATTAATATTTATAATATGGTGTACGTCTTTTGATGAGAGGCTCATGTTATATCTCCAAATTGGTAGTTGGGTATTGGGGTTAATATTTGGCTCGAAAGCGATCTGTTTTTGGGTGCTACGTCTAAAAGCGTGATAAATAATAGGGATATTGCTATAATTGGATTGAATATATCTATTGCGATCAAGAAAGAGAAATGCTTCTGGGGGAATGAAACCTGAGCTTAATGAGTCTTCAATGTATTTATTTTCTGGATATGCAGAATGTGAAACTAAGCTATTATCTATTATATTAGTTGTGAGTTTAACATAATGTTTTCTAATTAAATGCAAAACAAAAACATCAATTCTAGAAATATTTGCCCGGCTATACAGCGTTCTATTGGAAAAGAAATGTTTATATTCAGTATCTGGCTTACGATAAATACCTGTACACCCTCTCAGAAATTTCCTTTCTAACTTTCTATATAATTCCATAAGTGAGGCACTAATATTATACCAAATTTGGCAGCCGTAAGTCAACATGGGTCTAATAAGCGCTTGATAAGCTATTATTTTAACCCTGGTAGACAAGAATTTTGATTTAAACAATTTTTGGGTTATAGCGAATGCCCTTCTCGCCGATATAATTTTATTTTTAATATGTTCAGTAAAATTAAGATTGTATTGCAAAATTACCCCTAGATATTTCACATATTTTTTGTTTACCAATTTAATATTTCCTGGCGCTTGGATATGGAAATTCCTCCAATTTTGTCGAACGTCCTTATTACATTTATCCAATGATGTTCGAAATAAAATGACTTCACATTTCCTAAAACTAACTCTCATTTTCCAAGAGTTAGCATAGGAAAGAACTTGATTAAACATTGACTGTAGCTTATATTGAATATTTGCAGTTTTTTTTCCCGCCACGTAAACTATGAGGTCATCAGCAAATGTTAAGTTACTCTTAGCGTCATTATAATTATTAAGGCTCTGTAATAAGGCGCTCAAAAAGATATTAAACAAAATTGGAGAGTTTACCGTTCCCTGTTGCAAACCGTTTTTAATGCGGAATAGTTTTTCAGAATAAATGTTACCAATTTTAACTACAAACGTCTTATCAGTTATCATGTCATAAATAATTTTCGTTAGATAAATCGGGTAATTGTAGTTTATAAGTTTAAATATTAGGCCTTCAGTCCATACTGAATTAAAAGCAGATTCAAAATCTATTAGGCAAGCACCCACGTAGTTTTTATCATTAAGATACCAACATACGTCTGATGTAAGCTTATTTATAGCATGTATGGCGGAATGATTTGCTCTGAAACCAAATTGATTATTAGGTATGACACCTTTATCTGCTGTAACTTTAATCAAATATTTGTTAATTAGTCTTTCAAATATTTTACTTATGTTAGGTAACATACTAATTGGTCTGTAGCTTTTAGGGTCTGTAGAAACTTTTCCAGGTTTTTTAATTACAATAACGGTAGCTTTTTTCCAAAGTTTTGGGAAATATGAATTATTCAACATATTATTAAATAAGGTACAAGGTATTGAGAAATTATAATATCAGGTAAATTTTTTAAAACTATGTTAGGAATATTGTCCGGTCCCACAGATATTTTGTTATTTAGTTTTCGAAAAGCGTCATATACATCCTCAAGAGTGGCGAAAAAGTTATTATTATTTTGATTGGTAAGTAAAGAGTTGGCTTTCATATTATCACTAAAATTAATTAAAGTTGTATTGTTTAGAGCATCATTATTTTTTAAGTTGAGAAACTGCGTTACTGTTTCATTTATTAAATTATATTGTGTCGTATTAAGTGGTGGAGCGATATTTGAATGACTATTCTCAATTTCAGAACCTAAATATTAAATGGTAAGAAGAAAAAAATGTTTGATGCATAATAATATGGTCCACAGATTTCTAACAATTTAGATTCAGTACTGTGGCGCTTCTGAAAGCCTGATTGAAATTTGTTCAAAAACATTTCAAAACATTTAGAAATTGCAAAAAATATCTATGCTAATTGTATGTAAATTATCCACTCCACCGTAGGACTGCATTATATTTTTAAATATTTCAGATATAACAATTATATTGAATATAAATAAGAGTCAAAGCAGGAAGTATTATTGAAAATACGAACTTTGTAAGTTTTAGTGGAATTAGATCGAATCCAACTGTCTCAGATTTTACCTATTAAACTGCGTAACAAACTTCTTCGCCCGTAAAATTACTGAAATAAAAACTTTACATTAAGAGTGTTGTTGTCATCACCAATCTATAAATTATTATTGTTATTTTTATTGATTCTGTACAAATAAATCACATAACATCTTCCACTTTAGAAATTGTCCCTAACAAAATTCTTCTTTCAATCTTTAGTTACGAAATTTTTATTTCTTTTTATTGATCTGCACTTCGATCGCAAATTTTCTGTAATTGTGGAATATAATTTATAAATTGTTTCTTATGTTTCCATTTATCTAAGTTAATCTTGGATTAAAAATATCTTATTAAGCGATTAATATAATTTATTTTTCTTTTAGCTCTTATTTTCATAATGCAATGGAGTTGGAATGGAACATTATATTGAGGTATTGGAATAGAATTACTTTACTTTTAAATTCTTAATCCTTATGATAGTTGAAGAGTGAGATCTCTGCAATGAAAATCTCAAATAAAAAATATTTTTTCCATCTATAAACCTTAAAATACAATTTTTTTTTTTTTTTTACCTTTACAGTCATACAAAGATAGCTTAAGTTAATTCTTTATCAGATAAGCTATTATATGACATAAAATTAATGTCATTATGACATGTTAAATTTTTTACAATATGAATCTTTCCATAGAGTCGCACAACCAAAAATGTCTAAATATTATATAGTCATTTACTATTATATACAAGTATTAAGTATATTTATAAAATTATATTTTGTTGTTGTTTTTGTTGGGTTTATAAAATAAAATTGTGTCCATAAAATAAAAAATATCAGTCCATTACCGATGCATATATAGACTCAATTTCGTAGTTTAATTTTAGAGTTTTGTTTATTTTTATTTTTGTTTTGTTTTGTTTTTTTTTCCGCTGAAGAAGAGATTTCATGATGATCTCAAATTTAATGCAATAAATTTAAAAAATAAAGTTAACAATAGCAGCATCTGGGGTGCTTTAAGGAAGACACAGAAAAATAAAATAAAAAAAAAATTAAATACGAATATCATAACAACTTGAATAAGTTACGAGGATGTTTATCGGACTTTAAAAAAAAAAAAAAAATACAAAAACAAAAATTATAAAAAAAACTCCTCTATAGAAGAAAAAAAAAAATCACTGCACTAAAGAGAAAACAAACTTTCATAAATCTATTCTAGATAGGTAGATAGGTAGGTAGGCCATGGTTGGTTTCAAATAGAACAATATTCGATGCACTGCACTAACTTAATTTTGTGGTTTACAATAAGGTGCATAATTCGAATAGTTTTTTTGACGTTGACTTACTGTTAAATTTTTACGTTTATAATACCCATCAATTCTACCAATTCGAATGACATTCCATTGTTCGTGAATTCGAAATGTACCTACTATATTGTTTTTTTTTTCATATCTGAAATACTGTATAGGGGTGTGGGTAAATTTGTTGAAAAGCAAAATGTTAAATAACAAAATGTTGAAAAAAAATGCTGAAGAAAAAAATGTCGAGTAAGGAAAAATGTTGAAAGCAAAAATGTCGAACGCAAAAATGTTGGAAAACAAAATGTTGAAAAAAAAAATGTCGAATAAGTAAAAAAGTCGAACGCAAAAATGTTGAAAAACAAAATGTTGAAGAAAAAAATGTCGAATAAGGAAAAAAGTTGAACGCAAAAATGTTGAAAAATAAAATGTTGAAAAATAAAATGTTGAAGAAAAAAATGTCGAATAAGTAAAAAAGTCGAACGCAAAAATGTTGAAAAACAAAATGTTGAAAAAAAAAATGTCGAATAAGTAAAAAAGTCGAACGCAAAAATGTTGAAAAACAAAATGTTGAAGAAAAAAATGTCGAATAAATAAAAAAGTTGAACGTAAAAATGTTGAAAAAAAAATGTTGAAAAACAAAATGTTGAAGAAAAAAATGTCGAATAAGTAAAAAAGTCGAACGCAAAAATGTTGAAAAACAAAATGTTGAAAAAAAAAATGTCGAATAAGTAAAAAAGTCGGACGCAAAAATGTTGAAACACAAAATGTTGAAGAAAAAAATGTCGAATAAATAAAAATGTTGAAAGCAAAAATGTCGAAAAAAAATGTTGAAAAACAAAATGTTGAAGAAAAAAATGTCGAATAAGTAAAAAAGTCGAACGCAAAAATGTTGAAAAAGAAAATGTTGAAGAAAAAAATGTCGAATAAGCAAAAAAGTTGAATTCAAAAATGTTGAAAAATAAAATGTTGAAGAAAAAAATGTCGAACAAGCAAAAAGGTTGAATGCAAAAATGTCGAAAAAAAAATGTTGAAAAACAAAATGTTGAAAAAAAAAATGTTGAATAAGTAAAAAAGTCGAACTCAAAAATGTTGAAAAACAAAATGTTGAAGAAAAAAATGTCGAATAAGCAAAAAAGTTGAACGCAAAAATGTTGAAAAATAAAATGTTGAAGAAAAAAATGTCGAACAAGCAAAAAGGTTGAATGCAAAAATGTCGAAAAAAAAAATGTTGAAAAACAAAATGTTGAAGAAAAAAATGTCGAATAAGTAAAAAAGTCGAACGCAAAAATGTTGAAAAAGAAAATGAAAAATGTCGAATAAATAAAAATGTTGAAAGCAAAAATGTCGAAAAAAAAATGTGGAAAAACAAAATGTTGAAGAAAAAAATGTCGAATAAGTAAAAAAGTCGAACGCAAAAATGTTGAAAAACAAAATGTTGAAGAAAAAAATGTCGAATAAGCAAAAAAGTTGAAAGCAAAAATGTTGAAAAATAAAATGTTGAAGAAAAAAATGTCGAACAAGCAAAAAGGTTGAATGCAAAAATGTCGAAAAAAAAAATGTTGAAAAACAAAATGTTGAAAAAAAAAAATGTTGAATAAGTAAAAAAGTCGAACGCAAAAATGTTGAAAAACAAAATGTTGAAGAAAAAAATGTCGAAAAAAAAAAATGCTGAAATAAAAATATACTCGTATGTAGATTGAAAATAATTTTTTAAATATAGAGATGTTATTGAAGAGGTCCAGTATCCCAGAAATTAGTTATATATTCTGGAAAAAAGAGAATTCTATTTTCGATGACTATAAGACACAAAAAATATTCAAATATTTAAAAACTTAACATTTTTTCAAACATTAAAAAAAAAAATTAATTTTATTTTCATAGTGAAATAACTTCTCAAATTTGGGTATAAGCATATATAAATAGGATGGTCCAGCTTGGGATTGACAGGGTAACATCTGACCGGTCGCTGACAATATATAAATATTGTGTAGAAGGCGAATAACCCTGATTTTGTAACCAACAATAAAATCCCTCCTAATTGAAAATCTTGCATATATATATATATGCATTTTCTGGAAAAATTAGAATACCCTTATTTTCAATCCAACTCTAAAATCTGTCCTAGTTCAAGATCTTGCATATGCACTTACATAAATATTCTGGTAAAATTAAGTACCCTGTAATATTTTGATTGGCTTATTTTGAATCCCACTCTTTAAATCCCGCTAATTATTTTTATTACATATAAATTTCCACAAACAAACACTTATAACAGTGGGGGTTGTCACTCCAAACCCCCGCTAAACATTATTATTGAATTTCGTTTACTGTTTACTGTTTATGTACATATTTCGTTAATGATAAAATCTGATTTGTGTAACTACAGCTCTAGAATAATTGTTTTAAAAAATAGTCGAAAGTTTTTTTTCAACATTGATTTTTTCCATCATTTTTTTTCGATAATTTCTTTTTCAAGAACCGGGTTTTCAATATTATTTTTTTCAACATTTTTTTTCGACTAAATAACGTGAATAGATCTAAAAAGATCTACACTGTCTACATAAATAACTCCACAGTCATAATGTAACTTTTATAAATTATTGTGTGTAATTAGGTTTTAGAAGTCAAGAATAATTAGAAAAATAGTTAGAATTAAGCTGTTAGAAATCAAAATTTAATTAAAAATTAATAATAACGAAATAAAGATGACAACCAAATTAGACAACACTGCTAAATCTATATAATAGACTGAATTCGAAGTTGTAAAGAATTTTCAAGGTACGATGTTGTTAATAAAGGTATATAATAATTGACTGAATCAAATCTTTAACGGCGTTTTCTGTAATACAACTTTATTTCCTACCTTCTTTCAAAATACTCTTTATATACTTTTTTTTTACACTGAATAATAAAAACTTGGAATTTACTTTTGATATTCAATTCTGAGGTTACAATAATTGCATACAACAATTGGCTTCTTATCTCATCACTGGTGGTTTATTTAACTGCTGTTTCTTCTCAACTACTTTACATTTTATATATACTACTGTGATCAAATATTGTGAGCCGAATTTTCATTTTGAAGTATCTTGAAGGCTTATTCTTGTTTTTATAAATTCATAGTATATACTTCGTAATCGTTTAGTGATAGTTTTATTATAATTTGTAAATTTAGTTTGTTTTGCTTTTATTTTTAAATTTTATATTCATATCATATTCTATACACTTACTTAGATTATACAAATTGTAGGGACTATATAATTAAAAATAATGTTACTCCAATTGTTCACTTAGGTAATATTATAATGCTTGAGAAAGTCGAAATTTTAGTAGCTCTTAATAGTAAACTCGATTGGAGCAAAAGCAGTGGCCCCGCTGGCCTATGACCTATGACCCCGCTGGCATATGACCTATTTTAGGGAAAAATTGTCCTGCATTAGTTGTTCCGTTAACAATAATATTTAACTACTCTCTCAACAGTGGTGATTTTTTTGACGGTTGGAAATTATCCAGCATCACATCAACTCACAAATTCGGCCCAATAAATAATATAAAAAACTATAAACCAATATTTAAACTATCTTGTTTCCCAAAAATATTTGAAGCATTGATTAATGACAGATTCAAATTTCTAATTAAAAATAAAACACCGAATAATCAACACGGTTTTACTACAAAAAGATCTACCACTAAAGCTTTATCAAAGTTTTATAGATTTTCAAGGGGTCACAGGTGGAGAAGTAAGCTTTGCAGCGGCTAAGAAAACCTATTTATTTGGCTGCGTTTTTTGAAACATCAAATATATGATTATTCCAGATCATTTTTCGATTTAGGTGTATACCTAATATAGTTAAGCTTTCAAACTGCTGAAGTTTATATTGCTAAAACAAAGTAGTAGGATCGAAAATGGAAATTTTTCTGCAGATTGTTCAGCTCTGAGTCTTAGAAGTGTCAAACTCGACTCTGTTTTTGAAGCCCCAATTATCTATTGCGGCCAAATTATGACTGAGGGAACTGGTAGTAGTATAGGAACTAATATATCCTTTGTTTGTTGGAATAATTAACTTTATTCAGCGTTTAGTCAATACGTGGAAATAATTCCGAGAGAGCTAGAAATATTGTGAATTGTACAAAGAGCGTCAAAATGTGTAGAATGCCATTAGAAATTTAAACCGCTTTTTACTCTTCTAATTCCAACATGTCATAATTCTTCTCTTCCCCACCTCTTCCACATACTACTCTTACTCTACTATTTTCTATTTGCTTTGTTTTATATTATTATTTTTTTATGAGTCCCCCATTACTCTTACTTTTTGACTATGGTGCATCTGTGAGTTTTTTCTATCCATAATGATCTTGTGCGAAGCGCTTAGTTGCACACCCTGAATTTCTTGCTCTTCCGATTTGTGCATTATTACTATGTGCATTTTTCTAACTACCACATTTTTTCACTTTTTTGTGGATTCCATTCAAGTGTGGGTCTACTTTACATATTGTAGTGGAATCTTTTGCTCTTAACTAACTTAATCTTTAATTGTTCACCTCTAACATCTGACTTTAATTTCAGAAGGCATTATGGTAACTGTTACTTCGTGTTATTATATATGTTTAAGAATTCCAGAACATTTGATTGTACAAGTCTATAAGATTTGTGTAATAATCTTGCTTTGAGTTGAGGGAAGTTAAAATATGCCTGATGTGGATGCATATATGATGAGTAGATGACAACTGAAAACTAAATTAGTCCATAAGTTAACAAATTCTTACAGTTTTTTGAAGAAAGCGGATAAAGTTAGTTTATAATCTATTTTTGTTAAGGCGAAAAAATCTAAATTTTACGATGATATTTTACTTTGATTTTAAGTTATATATTTACTGAGATCTTGGAATTGGAGGATATGAGTGGATCAATTCTCCGGTAATCGTGAGCAAATTTGAATACTTAAAAACATGAGCTTAATTAATAATATCAAATTTTTTGCAAAATATTTGACAATGGAATGGAAAACATAAGAGAATGTAAAAATGCAACGAGTTGATCAGAGTTGAACTAGCGAGTTGATCAGAGCGGTACAAGATGTATTTAAAATTGTATATATTAATAACATAATAATTGGTGAATTGGTTGCGGACATTCCAAGTCAGATTGACTTAAGATAATAAATAATATTTGACGTGGTGATTTGGTTGCGGACATCCGAAGTCAGAAAATGAGAACAATAGTTTGAGTAGAACCTCTGTATTAAACCCGTTAGATTTTACCACTACTGGGCATCACCATTAAACCTAATCCAATATATTAACTTAATTTGTAATATAATCTTATAATGTAATCTATATTTTGATTTTTCTTAAATTAAGTTAGTATCTTATTCTAGTGATTTTATTTTTATTCTGAATTCTTTCCTTCCAAGTTAATTCAGTTTTAGTTGTACTGAAGAAGATGGAGCCACTAAAAAAAAAAAACAAAAAAAAAACTGATTTAAAAAAAATAAACAAGGAAAGTTTTTTTTTTTTTTTTATCTAAACAAAGGAAGACAGACAACTTTTGTGTATTTTATATTCTAGTTGTTGCTGGTGCTGCTGCTGCTGTTGGTGCTTCTCTTAAAGATATCCAGTTGAAATGTATTCATCACAACAACTGTGTTGTATTCAAAATTAAATTTTGTGGATTTGGTTATGCCTTGGTGGATTATATTTGAATGCATTTTTTTTTTATTTTCACATTATTTTAAAAGATTCAGTCTGTTGGGTATTACATGAGTTAATATATATATAGCGAAGAAGATGCACCTTTTTAGTTTATTTTATTTGGTATTTATTTTGTTGTTATTGTTGCGAGGTGAATAAAAGCAAAAACTTAAAGAGAAGCACGTGGAGAATTTTTGTTTTTCGTTTTTGTTGTTTTGTTGTTTTAAAATTCATGGTATTTTTCTTTTTGTAATTGGATATTTTCTAATGATTAAGATGATTTTATTTAGTTTTGTTTTATTTTGATGTATATTCCAGAGAATATGGACTTAATGGAATGTTTTAACATTGAAATAAATCAAAATAAAATATTCTACTTTTTTTTTTTGTTTTTTTTTTTTTTTGTAATATTCTTGGCTATGTACGGAAGTTTTATCTTACAAGGTTGTAAAGTTTAAATAAAGATTTACAGATTTGGAAAAAAAAAATGGTATATAATAGACGGTTAACGACTTGGTATAATATGTTGCGAAGTATATAAGAAATGAATTTTAACTTTTAATGTTTAAATAATTCTGTCAATTTATCGGATAATTTTTTTTTAAACTATACTATATTAAAGATATAAGACTTTATGACTGGATACTAAACAGTGTAATTAATGGTTTAATTGCATGAGTAAGTTTTGTATGTAAGAATTGTACTAGGTTTTAGATTATAGTGGTTGAGTTTTTGTAACTCGTTCCAGAGAACATAATACTTAAAGATTTTTCGGTATTCATTACAGATTTAAATCTAATTTTTTTTTATTGTGATACCTATGGTAAATGAAACTGAAATGTAAAATGTAACTTAACGTGTAGTGCAGTAGAAAAATTATTCTACCTACTTAAATATGGGTTATTATGTCAGTTATGAACAACAAAATAGAATTGTTGAAAATTATATTAAATTAGATTTAAATATGGATTTTGATAAATATTAAAACGGACGGGTATCGATCTGAGTTACTGGTATGCTGAGTAGGTTGTTTGGCAAATGCTGTTTCCACATGGCTAAGTTTGCTACGAGTGAGCTCTTTGTATTCACATTTTTTTTTTTTTTACATTGTTGACAGTAACTCAGGTAGAATCACCATTTCGGACTTAATTATGTACGGTGCTGCAAGCTTATACTACAATATATACAATGTTTTCGGGCATTTATTTATCAAATTACTGGCTTATCTACTCAATAAATGTAGAAAACTACTGCTGTTGTCAGGAACTAAGCCTTCTTAAATAGAATAGTTTCATTTCATTTAATTTGCTACCAGATTATACTCTAAATTATTTTTTGTCAGTTTTTTTTATCCCAATGACAAAGGGTACTGGACCAGGTCGAAAAACCAATGAAGAATTTTTTTTGCTTCATCGGGAATCGAACCTGGGATTTGTTGCGAAAAGCAGGCGTTCTATCAACTGCGCCACCCTGTATTACCATAGCAGATGTTCAATTGCCACTATGTATTACCATAGCAGATGTTCAATAAACTCTTCCTCTACTTGATATTATTCTGTGCAAGTTGGAATAGACCGATTCTATAAAGATGCTTCTATATTAGACAGCTGTTTTTATCCATGCAATGATATTTTTTTTTTTTTTGTTTGTGGATTGTTCGGAATTTTCATAGACACAATAAGCCCCGCTGTAAGTAAGTTTACATTGTGTATCAAATTTTTAGTGACTAAACCACACCCCTCCCATCAAAACTAGTCCGACGGACTGACCATTAATTTATTGCTAGTGTTATTTTCTTAAAGATAAATTTTACGAAATTCTATTAAATCTAGTAGCTTAGTTCTTTTAAGCCTTCTGGTATCATTTTGATATTCTAGCAGTTGAGTGACCTCAACATTAACATGGTGCTCTGCACAAGACGAATGCTTTGTTGCATACCTTTTTATTTCATTTGCTATATACGGAATTTTTAGATCTCTATGTAAAACACTGTTGCGAACATACCAAGGGGCATATTTACCATGTTGCGCAACACTTTGTTTTGGAATTGTTGTATACAAAGTACATGTATTGGCTTGGAACATCCCCATATTTTTATGCTGTACAAACATATCGATTGATATTTGCTGTACAACCCTGCAATGATTTGCCATAATTATTTGACGATTCACTAGTGTGTTAACCCATAAGTCTTCAGCTTTTTGTCTCACCCAAATTTTCATCAGCATTTTGTCTGCGCTTAGGAGAATCCCACACAATGGGTTTGGTCCTCTGAATAGTACATAGATGCTTTTTTCACTAGATAATCTCCAGCTTCGTATTCCTGCGATGCCAGAATGCTCTGCTGCCCATATTATTGTGATTTTATGTATTTTTTCCAGGGTTTTAAGCACCTCTGCACAACTAGCTTTGATGTGATGTTACATGAATTGATAGCTAGTATGACTGAGTTTGGAAGGGTAATTCAGTAGTTTTATAATCTATGATGAGAACTAAATACGCCATGCTTAACACCATTATCTAAATAATTTTTAAACTTTGTATAGTTGGAAATACTTTTTATTGTTTCACTTTTATAAATATTTGTAGAAAATTTTTACAAAATTGAAGCCCATATTTTCATATATATTTAAGCAATCGACGACAACTTCTTATGCTGAATATTTAGAATTTAATTTAAAGCAAAGCTATAATAATAAGTAAAAAAAGAAAAGTGAAAGTTGAATGTGGAAAATGGCAATTAAAATAAACTTATAACAAGTCATTAGATATACAGCTCAACGAAGATGAACCCGTTGAGGTTATTATATTAAAAATAATAAGCGTATTGTTAAAAAATATAACCTCACTGCGCTATACCACATTATTTCTACCAATTTGTTCTATAGATTCATCAATTTTCATGGCTTAATGAAATTCAAAAACATTTACAATTGTGAATTTTGCATTTAGCATAGAACTATTTGATAACTGACACTATTTAAAACTAAATTCATGTAATATGAGTGGTCCATCACTGATTTGTATTGCTACACCACTGTCTGTAACTAAATACATATTACATTTTCTCTTTCTCCTCGTTAATTTGAAACATAAAAACATTGTTTGTAACCTCATCATCATTATCCCACAAAAGGTATTGATTTATTTTTAAGAGAATTTCTCTCAACTATAAATAGAAAAAATAAATAAATAAAATAAAAATCACTATCTTAAAATGTTAATTAATTACTAAAGAATAGAAATTAAAAGTTCTTCCGAAATAAAACTAGTTAGTATAGAATTGATGATAATATGAAGAATACGAGTATATTTTTTTGTTTATTTGACCGATATTCTAAAATGATGTCAAATGAGCTTTCGATTAAAATGTTAGGTTTGGTAAAAAAACATAATTTTAAAATAACCAAAAATATTCAATTTTATTGTTTTGCGTTGGTGAATAGAGATGGGATGAATTTACAGTTGCTTTGATACTTTTTACTATCAAATTTAATATTTTGTTTGTAATTGATTTTTTCATACTATACGAAGTCTAGATTTATCTATTAATTTTTATATGACAAATTGTAGCAATGAGCAATCATGCCCTGTAATTATGAGCTTTAAAAAATTAAAGTTCAAACGATTAAATTATGTACGATTATGATTTAAAATTAGGTACAAATTTAAATTAAGTTCAAATCATTAAATTGAACATAAAATTTAAGATTAAACGAAGATATTATGGAAGGGTAAGATTTAAAATTGTCATTTCTTGTAATGATATTTCGATAGGAAAACTTTTGTTGAGTTTAAATTTGCACCAGTTGCACCAATGAAATTTGATAAAAATTTTCAACTTGAATTATTTTAATTGACTTGAGTGACTATCAATAAACTTAATTAAAAAAGTCAGTATAGTTTAACCAAAAGAGCTTTGTTTATCAAATGAAACAAGGGATCATGGTTTTTCCTTTTTTTTTGTAATCGCACCATGATTTTTCAGTCAATCAGCCATTTTTTATACAATATTTTTTTAATTTGAAATTAGAGTTAGTCCGCTAGAACTACTCCACTAGGGCCACTGTTTTGATAAATTTAATTTTTTATACCAAATCATATGGTTCTACTCTTTTTAACCTTCTGACCAGATCTGTTTTCACTTGCCATTTCCCAGCTTCATCATTATCGTAATGCTGAAATCTACACTCGTTCTATATAACGAAATCATGGAACACTTGAAGTTAAGGATAAAAAATATTTTACAGATCACAACGAACATTTTCTTGAATTTGGCCGAAATATAACCCATTTCCATGACATAGACGGTCATTACTACATTTACAATTTTTATCTACTTTTATGCTCAAACAACATTCAACTGTCTAAAATCATTGAAAATATTAACTATTTTTTTTTCCATATTGTCCCACCACTATTATTGGGTAGTTAAAATTTTCAAAATAGATTTTTTGTTTATTCTAATAAAAATGCAAATTAACCTAGAAATTTATATTTGGTATTCTTTGATAATTTAAGATTCTACCGATATGTTATAAAGGTAGAACATTGTTAACATAAACAAAAATTTTTGTTTTTCAATAGATTGAGATGTTACTAAAGGTATAAAAAGATTGCCAAATTTCTAAAAGCATTTATTTTCAACATGAAAGTAGAATGCAGAACTCTTTTTTTAATCCGTAAGTTTAAATTAATTTTTTTTTTATTTTTCTATTTCTTGAATATATTATACAATTTATATTATTTTTTTTATTTATAGTTCTTCATCAGATTGCTATATCCAATGGTCAAATAATTGGAACACCACCTCTACTACAATTGCTATTTCCAGCAATAAATGGTAATCAACAACAACAACAACCGCTATTTCCATTGAATCCATTAAATTTTCTTCAATTACTGAGACCAGCACCATCAACACCATTAGCACCATTATCACCTACAAATTCACAACAACCACAATTCAATGGTATAATTCCATTTATGATGCAAAATTTTCTACAAAACATCAGACCAAATCAACAAACTACTGGTGGTCTATTAAATCCAGGAATACAAACAAATGCTGCACCTACTGGCACTAATGGTGGTATATTAAATCCAGGAATATTAACAAATGCTGCACCTGGTGGAAATCTTCAACCTAATGGTGGTGGTCTAACTGGATTAAATATTGGAAATATTTTAAATTTACAACAATTACTACAACAAATGAATCCATTAGGAAATATACCAATTTTATTAGGACTTAGACCGAATGCATTAAATCAAGTACAAGCTGATGGTGCAAATGGACAAGTTATGATTTCTAATATGAATGTAGATCCTAATCTTTCTATTACACAGCAACCAATAAATCCAAATATGATGCCTGAAAATAATTTCAATTCAATTTCTACATTACAGCAACCTGTACCAAATGCAGATAAGCCAGTTACAGAATTTTCAAATGATTTTGGTCAAACAAATCAATCACCATTTGTTTCATTGGTACCACAAAATCCGATTTCACCACAAAATCCAACATTAATTTCATATATTCCATATACAACAACTGTAAAACCTTTTACATCAAATACAGATTCAAATTTAAATACATTTGGTTTGGGACCAAATGCATTTGATGGGAATCCATCTGGTGAAACAATTACAAAAGTAACAACAGAACATCCTACAACTTTCATTCCATTATATTTTGAAAGAAGACCAAATTCTCCATTTGTAAAACCATCAGCAGCATCAAATGAAATGTCAAAAGAAGTAAGACCTATTACAAGTGCTATTACTGATGCAGATTCAATTGAACATTCAAGTTTATTTTCAAAATTTATAACTTCAGATATACCTACAAGTCCACTGGTAGCTGAAGAACAAGTTGTTACTTCACCTTCTATGATTTTAATTACAAAAAAGAATGAATCAATGATTGGTGTTAATAGAACAAGTGAATCACAAAATGTACATGATGTACCTAAAATTATTTCAGAAAATAAACCAATTAAAAATGATCAGAAATCAGATGGTTTAATGAAACCAATTTCTGGTTTAAATTTAGAAAAAGGAGTTGAACCCGATGAAATAGAAAATTACAATAAATTAAGTGATAAAGGTCCATTTATGGGACTAATTGATATTCAAAATGATGAAATTCCAAATGATTTTTATATACCAGGTATTGATCAGATACCTTCAAATGAATATATTTCAAATCCAGGCCTATACGAATTTAATGATCCCTCCGCGTATCCTGATGTTGGATTATATCCGGTGCAAAATCAAAATTTTATTAATTCTAAACCTGTATTCAATTATCCAATCAATTCAGGCTCATTACATCAAAATCCAATTGTAATAATAAATAAATTACAACCACATGGAAACAATAATTTATATGATAATATTCCACCACATTTTGCTTATCAGCAACCAAATTCAAATTGGTATCATCCATATTCACCATTGTATTATTATGGTTGGGAACCACAACAACAATATGGAAGTGATCCAAATATTCGAGGATTTCCTGAACCACCTTATTACGATCATTATGACTATTGAGTAAATAAAAGACTGTAAAAATATAAATTTTTGTTTGTTTGAGAGTGAGTTTGTAATGTTTAAATTGTGAGTGTTGTCCGTTTATAGAGTTTCTAAATTAATTCAGTATAAGAGAATGTTATTGCACGTAGGTTATATTATTCTCTCTTTTAGGTCTTTCTTTTAATTTTTATCATTTTAGAATTCAAATTTTATGTTCCGCAAAATTTTGTCAAAACTTTTAGGCCCACCATAAGCAATTGCGCTTTGTGATCAAATGCTTCTATCCTGCCTAATAATTTAATATTTCGATTTAAAATCCAAAAACATCGATCAAAGTCAATGAAGCTCTTGTTTAACTGTTCACCGGTTATGTATTAAATTTTAATTGATGAGTACAAGCAATTTCAATTACATTTTGTTCTTGCGTCTGAATGGGTTAAAACTTTCAACATTTTACTTGCGAGACTGAATTATTTTCAGTTATATTTTGCAAAATACTCCCGCATCTGATTTGAACATTCAAAACTTTTTAGGTCATTTAATGAACTTCGAACAAGAGGATGGGTGTTGTATCAGAATTAGCGTATTTGAGAGTTAAAATGTTTTTTAGAAAATCTATGTTCAATTAAATTTGTAAGAATTATCTTAAATTTAAATTGTTTCTCTTTGAAATTAAGAAACCTCAGTATTAACTGTTAAGGTCATTTTAAAAAGGTGAAACATACAAAAAAAAATTCTTCATGAAAAAATAAACTGATTTAGAATTTAGATAGAATTTTATACAATTGAAAAACTGTTTTTTTTTCCTTTTTGCATCGTTCTGCACCCAAAAGAGGTAGCTGGCTTTGCAGACCAAACACATGTGTAGATTCAATTATTATGAATTTACTTTTGCGCATTAACAAAATTGTATTGGTTTTGCAACCAAATTATTCCATCCAAAATGCTACTTTACAATTTTCTTCAATGTTTCGAGCACACTAAAAACTTGGATATTCTACTAAGATATATTCTATGGTTTGAAATAATTAAGCGACAGTCAAATTCAGGATATGTAGCGCAGCTAATAATGTGCAATATATATAAGCACTGCACATCAATAATGACAGCAGTTTTAAGGTGGATTTTCATTGAGCAATATTTAAAATCTTGAAAATTTTATTGGCTCTAAAAAGGAAAATAGCTCATTAAATTTTTATGTAAGAAAAAAATATACCGCTGCAAAGAATTATCTAAATTTCTATTCGGGAAATTTATTTTATACACAAAAAAACAACAATTAAACCGTCAAAACCATCTGTTGAAAAAAATTATTTTTTTTTTATATACATTTACTCAAAAAATTGCTAAAAACAGTGTTGCCGACATAAAGAGACTATCCCCCATATTTTAAAAATATACTTTATCAAAGTATAATATCCCAAATTTTTTGAAAATATCCCCGATAAATGATATTTTCTGTTCTTGTCATACGCAATAATGTCATTTCATGTTATCTCCCTTTTTAGAGCCGATCCAATTTTTAAGATTTTAAATATTGGTTAATTAAAACCCAGTTTTAGGCTCCTCAAATTGATCCATAATTTTGTCAGAAAATTACAGGTGAAACATTTTCATAATTTTCTTTTGCAAGATGACATAGTAAACATGTAAACATGTTTTCGTAGTTACTGTAATTCCCGCCTAGATGTAGTTTTTATTTCGTTCTGCCCAGTCTTACCACCTTTTGGCCTATTATTCCGAATTTGTCCTTTCGCAAGATTTTGGCTAACACATTCGTAATGGTCTTCTGGATTCCCAACAGTTTTGATATTAGTCCGGTATATCAGTTGTATTATAAGACTGTGTTTGATTTTAATTCTTTCTAATGCTTACTTCGGGGTGTTGATTTTCAACAATTCTAAATATTGGATAACACTATAGTAATCAATCGGTTGCAATGAATTTTCTTGTGTCAATATGGATTCCCACTTGATGTACTCATTGCAAAAAAATCTAAATTTGCCAAATAGACTAGAAGGAATATGGAAATACGACGTAAATAACCCCTAAAAGAAGTAGAATCAGATGCTCAGATCTAAAGTGACAGAAAAAATCATTTAAAGTGTACCGGGTGTACCAGAGCATGCGTATCAGCTTTTTACGAAAGGAAGGAGCCATTATTTTAAGATTTAACGAGGGTGCTCTATCGATTGCGGATATTTTCATCTCCCGGGAAGGACCGTAAAAGGGTTTCGTAAGCCTAAAAAGTTTACAAAAGTTTCTTATTTCTTGATGTAGAATTCGAATTTGCATAAAAAAGTACCCCTTCCCAATTGAAAATCTTGATGTCGGCCAATTTCGGCGATTTTTGTGCTTAAAAAACCTTTTCATATCCTTCCCGGAAGTTGAAAATGTCACCAATTGATAGAGCACCCTTGATTTATTTAATAAATGTATGTTATGTTTAAATGTAATTCTAAAATAACGAGTCCTTCTCCTCTTAAAAAGCTGATATACATGCTCCTGAGCATCCGGTATACATAGCATTTCCTTACAAGACATAATAATGGTAAACCATATCAGAGATTTGAAGAAATTAGACTCAGCTGAAAAAGTGAATATATAAAGCCACAATAATTAGTTACGCTTGAATAAAGAACAAGGAAATGGATATTTTTCGTAGTTTAAATTTGTAGAATAAGCGTAATACAATCAACAAAATTACCCCTACTTGTCAATGTCACGTTTAAAGTGAAATTGTAAATGCTTATAATAAATTAATCCTCTACCTCGATATCAATTTAAAGTAAATTTCAATTATTTGCAAAAAAGGTCAAATTGCTACCTGTCCAATAAACATAAATAAAACATTTTTAGATTTCTTGCCTTGGGTGAGTACAAATCATTGTAGAAGTCTGCAAGTAGTAGACGAAATACGAATACCTGCATGATAACCACTTTTAATAAATTTGAATGGGAAATATTTAAATATACAAATTTTCAATAACTACACAAATTTTACTCTAACGATAAAAAAATAAGCTTTTTTATAAGTTATTCTCATGGTAGTGTCGACGTGTTTGTCTACTTAAACTGGTATAACAACTTAAATTAACCAATTTACCGCACAAAAAACATGAAAAATGGCTAAAAAAAATTCAACTACATGACCAAATCAATAGATTAATCACATCATTTTGATTTGACTTGTTAGAACATTTTCACAAGCTTAGACCCATTTAACATATTTCAGGTACAAAAAGCAATATAAGGCAAAGAAAAAATGGATGACAGTAGAAATACTACAATTGATGAAAAACGCAAATACAAAATCAAACAACCTGCAAAATATAGACATATTCATCGTGAAATAAGATCGAAAATAAGAATAGCAAAAGAAAATTGATTAAAACAGGAATGCTATGAAATTGAAAAAATATACAACACCTACTTGATGACCTGCAATCTACACAAAAAGCTCAAAGAAACAGCAGGGGTGTGCAAAAAATCACATACCTCCACACTTCTTAATGAAAACGTTCAAATAATCATTGAAACTAATATGAAATTAGAATCTGTGGATATATTAAGAAATTGTTTTGTCATTCTATTAGCCCCGATCAAAATCCACAAATTGGTTAATGTCAGTCAAAAATAATACTTAGACGAGACTCCGTCAGAAATAATTAAACTAATCAATTATGAAAACCTCATTGTGCTCTAACAAATTTTCAACAATATTTATAATTCCGGAAATTTCCCACAAGATTGGCTAAAGTCAACATTCGGAAGGGTGACAATTCCGAAAAAAGTTAATGCCAAAAAATGCAATGACCACCGATTAATAAGTTTAATGAGCCATGCTTTGAAAATCTTCCTGAAAGTGTTACATAATCGTATATACACAAATTGTGAGTTGCACATGGACAGAACACAATTTGGATTCAAACAAGGAACTGGAATTAGAGAAGCCCTTTTTAATATTCAAGTACTTGTTGAAAATTGTCGTGATATTCATAAAGATGATATTCATAAATTCTTATGTTTTGTGAATTATGAAAAAGGGGTTTGTTAATGTCAACCGTCAAAAGCTTATGGAGGTATCAAATAGAATTGGTATAGATAAAAATATCATAATAGGTTAAAATGGGTTAAATTGGCAACAAACAGCCCGTGTAAAAATAAATAGTATGCTGACACAAAACATTGCTATTCAAAAAGGAGCTCGACAAGCTTCACGGTTCAACATCTATTTTTTTTTATTTTTACTTTATTTTATTTAATTCAACACAATACCTAAAGAGGCAAGTCTCAAGATAAAGGTTATATTAACAAAAATATAAACAGTTTATAAAATATAGAGAAAATAACAAATGAAGTAAAATTAATAAGTGCAGCAAAAAAAAAAAAGTAAATAGAAATTACATAAATGCAATATTTCAAATTAAAAATCAAAAGTTAAAAATCTAGTAAAAAAAAAACAATTAAAATAACAGATCATAAAGTAAGAGAAAAAAGAATAAAAAAAAAACTACATTACAACAAAAAAATTTTTTATAAATTACACTTCACTAGGTATAGAATATTATAATATTCATTTTAATATTACTTATTACATAAATGTGAAGAATGAGTTTACAATTAATTAAATCCTTTATAAGCAGTATATTATTTTCCCAATGGATATATTCTGTATGTTCAAGCCTATTATATTTCTTCAAATTTTTTATCGCTTTGTTTTGAATGACCTGTAGTTGATCAACAGTTTGTTTCGTTGACACATGACACACCCCATAACTTAATACCATAACACAAATGACTATGGAAGAGTAAAAGAGTAAGTAAAATCTTTTTTATGCCTTCAATATATAGAGAGAGAAGCAAAGGTCCGAGGATACTACCCTGTGGTACTCCAAATTTTTTTTTATATTTCAGACTTGAAACTTGAGTAAACTTTGAGTAAATTGGGAACGATTACTTAAAAAAGAATTAAACCACTTATAGGTAACTCCTCTTAAGCCGAAACTATGCATTTTTTTTATGTAAAATTTCATAATCTACAGTGTAAAAAGCTTTAGTTAAATCCATGTACATGATTGCCACTTTTTTCATCTTTAAAATTTTGAACTGTTGTTATCATATCAACTGGTGCTGTTTCTGTATTTGATTTTTTTTTTAAAGCCATATTGTCTTTTAGTTAGTAGATTTTTTCCATCCAGAAAAGATGTTAGCTGTTTATTAACAACTTTCTCAATGAATTTAGATAGTACTGGTCCCAGAGAAATTGGCCTGTAGTGATTGAGGTTTTGTTTTTGTCCCGATTTGAAGACTGGAATCTATGCTGAAGCCATACAGGAAGCCAAAAATCTATGCTGAAGCCATCCAAGAAGAAAACAATTAACATAGTTGCGCAACATTAAAAACTGGACAGGCATTAGAAACATTACCATTCTGTAATGGATCGAAACATTTATCAGCACATCGTTCCCAATATCATATACCCGCAATATCATATAGATCCAATTATGGATAGGCAATAAAAGAAGACCCATTTAATATCTAGTTTTATACACATACATCATATAATATGTATTGTTTGATTGAATCTGTTTAAATATTATTTTCTTCAGCTCATCCTTTTCTAAGTCTACACAACACACTGTTTTCATCATCTATTGACGATTTGAATAACAAAATTTATTTCAAAATGATTTATCTCTTTATTCAATCATAACTCTTCAAATAAAAAAAATAAAAAAAAATTTCTTTAAAATCACGATTAACATCCCACATAATAACTGTTATATCTTAAACAATGTCTATCTAGAAATCCCCAAAAAAACAAAAAATAAAAATTTTAGTATTCATGATCATTTTCCAAATAAAAAAGAATTATCTTAAATCAGAGCCGCAAACAACAACAAGGACAGTAACAACAACAACAACAATAATAAAAATTTTAAGAAATTTTTTTATGTTTTTTGCAGCAACAAGTTTTTTTGTTGTCTTATTTTTTATTCGTGATGAAATTCGTGCACAAAATAAAATTTCATCAGTATCATGCCATCATGCCAATAATAACCTATTGACAGGCAGTCGAGGCGACATTTTATAAATATAGAAAATCATAAATACATTTTATTATATATAGGAGTAGATATTATGGCTAAGGATCTTTAGACATTTAATGATTGGGCTGGATTGTGTATTTATGTAGTGTGTATAGTATTCTATGGCTTGGAATGGCTGGCTGTCATAAATGTTTGCATAGTCAAATTAATTTAATGTAAAAAAAATAAATTTTTTATGTGCATAACCAGATGCCAAAAAAAAAAAAAAAAAACAAAAATAATAATTTACAATTCCAATCACGTTCTTAAAGGTACATCATTGAATACTACATGACTATATGGATTTCTTGAAACTACTTTCGCAAAAAAAATGTTTTTTCAATTGTTCTGTTTTTTTTTTTGTTGTTTTTTGTGAGAAAACGAATGATTCTTATCTTATGTTTTTTGTATAGGTATTAAAATTTCTCAATTTGGTAGCGCTTTTTATTGTTGTATGTACGCAGATTTTATGAGATGATATCAAATTAACCAGAATCTTATAAGATAACTAATATGAGATTTTTGTGAGTTTAAATGTTTAAATACTCTTGAGAATAATTTTAATAAATTACTTCCGATCTTAATTAAATCAAATCCATTGTGCAATCAACTGTACAAATGTTCCGGGAATTATTATTTTAATTTAATTTTAATTTTTTTTTTTATTGTTAAAATCTCGGTTTTTATAAAACAAATGAAATCTCTGTAAAAAATAATTTGCTCTCATTTTGATAATAAATTGTAGAGAGAAGAAAAACAATAATTGCTCTTATGTTTATGAATTGAATATAATTTTAAAACAATGATGGCCATTTTATGCCAAAAAAAAATATGTTTTTTGTGTTTGAAGAGAAAACTTTAAATTTATAAAGCGCTAATCTCGGTAATCATCTTCAACGCATATACAGTGTTATAAGATTATAGTTTTTACAAACCACGATTAACAATAATTGTTTTAACAAATTTAAATAAAAATCTGGTCATTATTTATATAGAAGATATTCATTGATAGCTAAAGAACTGGCAATGATAATTTCTTCAGGCTTTGATGGCTAATCAAAGATTAAAAAGCAAAAATATTATAATATGTTATTTTACTACTGTATTTGTTTTGTTAAGTTAATTAATTATTTTGGTTCAATGATTTTAAATTAAATAATTTTTGGTTTTAATGAATCTCTAATTATCACTAATGATATAAGTTCAATGGATTTCTTTTGTGGTCAGGATTTAAGAAATAAAATATAAATGTATTGAGTTGCCGGAGTTTACCATTTTGCATTTGAAAATGGAATATTGGAAGACATGATAACAACATTTATTGTGAAATACAATCAGAAATCAACAGAATGGATTTTACTGAGATTTAATGTAATTTAATGTAATATTGTGTTATGTTTATGATTTAGGACAACCATAGAGGATTTTATCATATGAATTAACTGAAAATCATATTATTTAGATTCATTTAAAGATCAATGATAAGATATTTATGTTGTCCTATGGAGGCATGTTAACGACCAATGTAACATTCCAACTAAAGGATATATTCATAGTTATGAATCTAATCTAATTTTTAACTATAGTGTAATATTTGTCGACATAAAGAAAGCTTTTGATATGGTCAGTCACGAAATTATTTTAAAAAAGTTATACAATATTGAATTTAGAGGAGCAATTTTTGACTGGTTTAAATCCTATCTCAACTTCAGAATGCAAAGGATTAATATTGGTGATAAAAATTAGGCCTCAGCTTATTAAGCATGGTGTACCACAATGGTCAGTTTTAGGACCTATTCTTTTTTTAATTTATATTAACTCTCTTTTCAATCAAAATTTTAAAGGTAAACTAACTGCTTTCACTGATGATATCGGCTGTTGTTATATACCTCGATAAGATCCTTAATATGGGTGCAGAAATTCCGAATCCCGATCTAAATGTGTTAAGAAGTTGGTTTTCAGAACATAGGCTGATTGTGAGTAATAAAATTAAATTGATGTCTTTTAGTTTGTCTCCACAAGATTATCCGGATTTAGATTTTATTTTCCATACGTCTGAATGTAGTAAATTTAAATTAATTAATGAAAATTGTTTTTCCATTGCTCTTCAGCGTTCCTTTTGTGATGATTCTTTTTGTAGTGTTAATTTTTTCAAAATTGAAGTAGTGAAAAGCTTTAAATACTTGGGTGTTACTTTTAACAAATAATATGAGTTGGGCTGATAATTCATTGTTTTTAAAAAAGTATTTACGATCTACTTTACGTAGCTTTTATCGCCTTGGACAATTATATTCTTCTAACACTTTAAAAATGATTTATTATGGAATATTTCATTCAAAATTACAGTATGGTATTGCTTGTTGGGGTGGATCATCCTATAATAAAATATCGCCTCTACTTATACTTCAGAAATGTGTTATCAGAAATATTTGTAACAAGAATCGCTTCTATCCAACATTTCAATTATTTTCGAGTCTTAAAATCTTACCTGTTAGACATTTGCATTATTTCAAAACGGTTTCTTGTTCGGAGCGGGTATTTAAACTCTAGAATCTCTAGTAATCACAATTTAAGAATCAATCATAACCTTTTAGTTAACATTCCTCATTTCCGCACAACAAATTTTCGAAATTCATACTCCATAGTTTCAGATAGACTATTTAATAAACTTCCACACGCAATCCGAATTTTACGTAATAGAAATGTTTTTTTAAGCTTGATTAAGTCTTGACTTCAGTGGTTTAATCATGATGAAATCGAAATTCTTTTTAGTATAATAAAAAAAAAGAGTTTTTAGTATAATAATATTGTAAATTATAATTTGTTCTTGAATTATTAACATTTTCTTTTCCTTCTTTTGATTTGTAATTTAATTTTCTTTTATTAGATTTTATTACATTTCGTTTTTAATACTTGTTTTTATCATTTAAATTTAATTTATGATTTATTTTTCAATATTTGAATATTTGAATTTCTTAATTATTGAACTTATATTTTACTTGTAAATAATTTGATATTTTGTATATATGCTTATATACATACTATTTTATCTTAGTTTACTTTTTTTGTTTTTTTTTTTTATTCTTATTTTTTTTGTTTTCTTTTATTACCTAATTATTGTATTATTTTGAACTTTTTTTTAATTGTTTTGGTGTATTGAATTTTTAATACTTTATTGTTACCCCACAATAAAATTTTGTTAATTTCAAATTGTAAACTTTTATTGAAGTGGCGCTTAACACTATTTTCTAAAAAAAAAGTGTCACTCACTAGTTATTCTCTTATTTGTAAAGTAAATTTATATAAAAATTGCTCTATATTTGTAATATATTAAACACTTTATCGTAAATTTGAGAATAAAGAATTTAAAAACTAAAAAACTAATGTATACCAATACTTGTGTAATAGGATAATCACAAATGTTATTTAATCTAAAATAATTAGTGAAGCCATATTTTATTTTATACTAGCAAAGTTACCACGTTGTCCGGGTCGACCACAAAATGAATTGAATTTATTTCAATGATGTTTGATTTATGAATCGAATTGAAAAAAATTGATTTATCAAAAATATTCTAATATTTTTTTCACTACGATAAAAAAATATCAACAATACTCCAACTTAAGCTATACTTATATTAAAATTATTTCTTTGTATACAATATTTCGGTGGTCTTTTCTGATGAAGTATAAGCAAATACGTTCCTTGCTGTTGAGGTATTCTTGAAATAAAGAAATGTTCGTTTTTTCCACAATCAATTGGAATTTGTACTTAAATGAAATTAGGATGCGAAGTTCTTATTCTTAATCTAGTACCATAATTTTGGCTTCTTCAAGTTTCGTAGAAGCAGTATTGAAGCTACTACTTTTAATTCCAATTGATGAGGAACAACAACTTCATTTTCATCGATAACTGTATCTATCGATTTGTACACATGGACCCCCTGGAACACTCTGCAGTATTTTCTGATTAATAAAACGAATCGTCACATTTTTGTGGCTAATTTACCACTTCACATAGTCATGTAAAAATTTTATACTGATTCCTAAATTCGAAAATAATTTTTCAGGACAACACATGGTTTTTTATTTTTCATAGTAACACAATTTTTTTTTTGAAACATTTCTGATAGAGTATGTAAGTGTAAATTTTCATGCCTGTAACACAATTGGTTTTTATTCCTGAGACATACATGCTAAGAGTTGTATGGCAGCAACCCGAACCAGTCCAAATTTTTGAAATCGGTAACAGTCGAATTTTTGTATTTGTGAAAGAGTATCTAAGTGTAAGTTTTCATGCCTGTAACACAATTGGTTTTTGAAATATTCCTGAAACGTACGTGCTAGGAGTTGTACGGCAGCAACCCGAACCAGTCCAAATTTTTGAAATCGATAACAGTCGAATTTCTGTATTTGTGAAAGAGTATCTAAGTGTAAGTTTTCATGCCTGTAACACAATTGGTTTTGAAATATTCCTGAGACGTACGTGCTAGGAGTTGTACGGCAGCAACCCGAACCAGTCCAAATTTTTGAAATCGATAACAGTCGAATTTCTGTATTTGTGAAAGAGTATCTAAGTGTAAGTTTTCATGCCTGTAACACAATTGGTTTTTGAAATATTCCTGAAACGTACGTGCTAGGAGTTGTACGGCAGCAACCCGAACCAGTCCAAATTTTTGAAACCGATAACAGTCGAATTTCTGTATTTGTGAAAGAGTATCTAAGTGTAAGTTTTCATGCCTGTAACACAATTGGTTTTGAAATATTCCTGAGACGTACGTGCTAGGAGTTGTACGGCAGCAACCCGAACCAGTCCAAATTTTTGAAATCGATAACAGTCGAATTTCTGTATTTGTGAAAGAGTATCTAAGTGTAAGTTTTCATGCCTGTAACACAATTGGTTTTTGAAATATTCCTGAAACGTACGTGCTAGGAGTTGTACGGCAGCAACCCGAACCAGTCCAAATTTTTGAAATCAATAACAGTCGAATTTCTGTATTTGTGAAAGAGTATCCAAGTGTAAGTTTTCATGCCTGTAACACAATTGGTTTTTGAAATATTCCTGAAACGTACGTGCTAGGAGTTGTACGGCAGCAACCCGAACCAGTCCAAATTTTTGAAATCGATAACAGTCGAATTTCTGTATTTGTGAAAGAGTATCTAAGTGTAAGTTTTCATGCCTGTAACACAATTGGTTTTGAAATATTCCTGAGACGTACGTGCTAGGAGTTGTACGGCAGCAACCCGAACCAGTCCAAATTTTTGAAATCGATAACAGTCGAATTTCTGTATTTGTGAAAGAGTATCTAAGTGTAAGTTTTCATGCCTGTAACACAATTGGTTTTGAAATATTCCTGAGACGTACGTGCTGGGAGTTGTACGGCAGCAACCCGAACCAGTCCAAATTTTTGAAATCGATAACAGTCGAATTTCTGTATTTGTGAAAGAGTATCTAAGTGTAAGTTTTCATGCCTGTAACACAATTGGTTTTTGAAATATTCCTGAAACGTACGTGCTAGGAGTTGTACGGCAGCAACCCGAACCAGTCCAAATTTTTGAAATCGGTAACAGTCGAATTTCTGTATTTGTGAAAGAGTATCTAAGTGTAAGTTTTCATGCCTGTAACACAATTGGTTTTGAAATATTCCTGAGACGTACGTGCTGGGAGTTGTACGGCAGCAACCCGAACCAGTCCAAATTTTTGAAATCGGTAACAGTCGAATTTCTGTATTTGTGAAAGAGAATCTAAATGTAAATTTTCATATCTGTCACACACATGGTTTTTAAAATATTCCTGAGTCTTGGTAAGAGTTGTACGGCAGCAACCCGAACCTGTCATCTGATGGCTTTCTAAAGTACCGCGTTATTTGCATACCGGTATCATGAATAACTGTGCAAAATTTCAGAACTCTATCTTTAAAACTGTGGGCGTGTATAGCGAACAAACAAACAAACAAACAAACAAACAAACTTTCCCTTTTATAAGTATAGATATACCAATTTTGTTTTTGTCTGAAGCCTTTTATAACAACGCCAATAATAATATGTAATGAAAAAATAGTTCATTATAAATGAAAGAATGTGAATTGAGAGAATAAATCAATTTTTTTTTAATGTATTATGGAAGTAGGTGTAGGTAGAAGTAAAATGTAAAGAGAAAATATAATATCAATGTATTATTATGAGAGATGATACATATACAATACTTTACATTTTGTTGTTGATGTTTTTTATTTATTCATGACCCTAGCACATAGCCGTATGGTCTTATAATTTATATTAAAATTTAATTTATAGTTATAGTGAATTTATCTTTGATTAGAAATTATTACAGTTAAGATAATTAAAAAATTATCTTTTTGTTTTTTTTGTATACAATTAATTGATTAGTATTATTAATTTGATTAGTGTTATATTAGTTTCTAGCAGAATTATTTTAATATTAGTTTTAAACAACTTGAGATATTAATTTCAATTCTGCTGGCAAATCATTATAAGCTTTTAAGCAATTAAATAGACAATTATTGATTTGATGACTCGTTCTAAAGAGAGACAGATAAATCTTGTTTTCATGAAGGCAGAAAAAAATGCGTCGCTACTGTGTACAGATTTTTTTCTCTGATGTTTATGAACACGAAATTATCTGCAGATGAGTAGAAAAAATCTACGCAGATTAACTTAAAGGTTTTTTATTTATTTGCATTAAAAAGAAAACCATTACAAAATTTAAAAATTTTTTCGTTTAGCACCTTGCCCCACAAAATACTTTTTTTTCTGTTCTTGGAAATGAAATCGGATTCCATCTGAAGCTTTACCGAAATTAAGACTTTCGCTTCACTTGCGTCTTAACCAAATATGTGGAGAACTTGAGTAAATACCAAAATATTTCACATTCTTTTAATATTTTTTATTAAAATATTTTAGTATTTATTAAAGATAATAATTATTGTTTTTAATAAATAACAATAAATTCAATTTTAATATGTACTTAGAAAATATCTTGCGAGTTCATTTTAGTTTGTTTTATTTGTATTGCAGAAATTACAGCAACTTTTTTCTACCTGCAAAATCTTACCGACGCTGACGCAATACTGATGATTTTTAACTTTAGCAGATTTATCGCATGACTTTGTTTATGAACATAAAATTTGCAAATCTGCGCATGTTCTGCGTTTATGAAAACAAGAAAAATCTAATTTTATTTCTAGTATTATGCTTATATAGATATCTACACTTCCATATTTAATAGGAAACTGATGTGCTTAATTCGATTGTTTATAATTTTGAATGCAGTTTTTAAAAATTCAAATTTAATGATGTTTGCTAAGCTGTCATACTTTTCATTATACAAACTGCTAATAGAATGTAATATAGTAAAATCCTGATTTTTATGCATTTTTATGCACTATATCAAGCTTGTTTAGGTAAATTTGTGGAGCACTACTCCAAATCGGGTTCAGATATTGATGAATGATGAATATAATAATAAAAATATCGCTATCAGTTAAGAACTTAAGTAATATATTCTAAGTATAAATACGTACTTTTTATTATTCGGTCTATGGGGCAGCTTCAGTTAAACTTACTTTCTATAATAAGACCCAGGTAATTAAAATTTTTAACAATTTCTAAATTGTATACATTTTTGAAGGGATAGGTATTTGTTGTGTTTTCAAAAGTAAGAATATTATTTTTTTAAATTTAATGCAAGTCGATGATTAGTGAGCCAGTGATCGATTAAAAGTAGATAATGTTGAATGGATGAAAATGTGGTTTCTTCTGTTGAAGTTAGATAGTTTTAATAGCAGTATGCCGTGATCCACCCAAACAAAAATTTTTTTAATATCTCGAAAGACACAACTAACAAATTTTCCACCATCAATGTTTTTTCGAGATGAAATTGTTAAGACATAAGCAAGCAGCAATTGTGTTGGATTTTTGTTGACGATATAGTTAGAGCAATCTGTGGCCATTCCATTTTTTAAAATAGGTATTAAAATAGCAGTTTTGAAGCAATCAGAAAATTTGTGTGCTTGAAAGGCTTTGCTTATAAATTTGACTATAGACAGGTGATAGCTTTACTAGATTAGCTAAATAAAAAAGATTTAATGAATGACCTAAATACTATCAATATTATGTATACCATATTATGATATTAATAGTTATTTTAAACGACTACACTAATTATTGAGAAATTGTAGTTGTAAGTAAAAATTAATATTTTGTTAGGATGACAAATCCATTTATTTTTTGAATAAAACAGATTAATTTCAGAACTTACAAGAACAGTACAAGTGGATTTTGTTTATATTAATTTCGAAATTATTGCAATAGGATTTTTAGGATATTAGTAATTTATTTAAAATATTATAGATTTAAATTCAGGAATAATAGTAGTATTAGAATTTAGAAAATTTACAATTTTGGAATCTGATCTTATAAAACTTTTGACGTCCAAAAATTAAGTTAGCAACAGTTGTAATTAATTTAATCATTTCAATTCAATTAATTTATTTACCAAAATGTTCACATTTATTTTTACAGAGATCAGATTTTATATTCTTGTGCTTAACAATCTTTAAGTATTCAAAGCATTGCATTTTTTTTTTAAATTTTAATTTTGGATAAAAAAAAAAACACAAAATACAGCAAATATATTTTGTGTGTTTTTTCTCAATTTTTCATTGTTTATTTCAGGATGAAACAATGTCTTCAACAATGTCAGGTTGGTATTATATTTCATACATTCAATTGAAATGGCAAAGGGATCAATGTGCAAACGCGTAAAACCTGATTTAATCTGTTTGTTGTTATTAAGGTATTAAATTAAATCAAAAGATGATCTAGAAGTCACTGCGGACGTAATTCTATAACCGCTCTTAGAAATTAAAATCAAAATTTTCATTTCAGAAACAAAATTAAAAAACTAGAAGCCATGTGCATAATACCGTTTTCATTTCCAAAAACATTTTTTTTTTTCGTTAATAATATTATATTAAAATACTTATTTTCTTATTCGAACTGGACTGTGCTATCCATTTAAATAAAAAAACAACAAAAAACAAACTAATTACAAGTTTTCGATTCATATCTGAAAATTACTTTGGTGGTTGTAAAATGAATTTATTGTGTCAATCAAAGATGATGAGAATGAACAACCAGCCAGCACAATTGAATGTTAATGCTTTTTTCGATGATGTTGATTGGTTTCATTTAAAATGACGTCTGTAAAAATATTTAGCAAAATGTAAAATATAAAAAAATAATATGTTAAAATAAAAATTGCATTAATTAACTTTTCATACTCATATTATCGGCTTTTATTTGTCTTGGACACCATTCAATCATTTTAGTTCAAAATTAAAAAAAAAAAAACAAAATATAATATTTTTTTTTTCTCAGTAACATTTAATTTTTAATAATTATTTTTAAAAATAAAATTTGGATGGGAGGGTCGGGTCAAGTTTATTACGTCGTTTTTAAACAAACAAGTGTGAACAGTAGTACGATATATGACAATGACATTAATGGTTTTTTGTTGGAGCAAAATCTAAATCTGGTTGTTATTAAATTTTTATTTATTTCTAAAACAGTCAATGAGCTTTCATTTCAGCTTTGCAGTTCCATAAATACATTTTTGAAGCGGAAAAAAATTGTCGAAAGAGGTTTGAGTAACTGTTTCTACCGAATGTTGTTTAAATAATCTGAACTTCAATTCATTGAAGGCTTCTATACACATTAATTTATTACGTATTAAAACTAGTTACAAAAACAAAGAACTACTTTCATTGGATTTGGATTCAGCAACAAGTTTTCCTTGGTGTAGCTAAAATTAGTGAAATTGATAGATAAACATTTTTATTCTAATTCTAATAGTTTTGAGCGTTGTAATCTCCGAACAAAATTTTTATTAGTTTGTTTGTAAATTTATCATACAGCTAATAAATATAATATTATTTGTTATCATACAGCTAATAATTATATATGAGTCTGTTATGAAGAAGATCTAAAGATCTTGAAAAATGCCAGCATTTTGAGCTTTAAATTTATTTCGTAACAAAACGATGATACGAATTTAGAAATAGAATATTAGGGAGACAAGTCAGAGGCAAATTGCAATTAGTTTGTTTTGAAATTTTGCAAAATCTAAAATGAAGCATTTCTATCTGAGTCGAATATATAAGATGTAAGCATCTCCCAAATATTAGCAGTTTTAACAATAAATAAATTCCCAAAACCGGTTTTGGTTCACTTAAAATTTTTAACGTTGTAGAAATAAAGCTTCTCTAATATTGCTGTGCAATTGTTTGAAGCGGCGCATTATTGATTTAAGTCCAATATAGATCAGTTGTCATTTCCAACAAGAGAGATCTATAAAAGAGAGAGAGAGAGAGGAGCTGCTTTTTAAACTTTTTCTGTATGGTAACTGTTAGTTGTAACCAGTGCTATGGCAGGCCTGTTTTTTTTTTTCAAAAAATGGTAAATTGGTTCAAAAATCATGGCACCAACAAAAAAAAAAAGGTACATAATTCTAAAACATATATTGGGATGGGATATCTATGGATTTCAATAATAATTTCAATATTCATAACAAAAAAATACGCAACATAGTTTTTTTTTTTTGAATATTATATTGTATAAATAATAGTATTTTAAATTATATTCACAATTTTTTTAGAATTTTTAACCATTATAATACCTACTTTAGAATCTGGAAAACAATTTTTTAGGACGTTTGTGATATGGTCCATAGCCTTGAAGATAATATTGTGCTCTGCTAGAAAGCCACACAATAATATTTCCGCCTTAAAAACATCGGTTTTTGGTTCATTTTTTAAATTTGTAAAATTTTCCATGACTTGTTTTTGACGTTGAGAAACATCTAAAATAGTTTTTTAAAGTAAATAAATTTTCTAACTATGCAAATCTAATTTTTGGTTATTTCAGGCAGCATTTACACGTTTTTATATAGAAGTTATCTACTAGCTAATAGTTGCTACTTGCTTTTAAATAGAAGATTTTATCTGACCACACGTCATGTAAACGATTTATCAGATCTTATATTCATAAGATTTTATATTAGATTTATATTAAGATTTTGTCTGATGAGTAGTAAACACTATCCTAACTTATATACCTGATATTTTAAGCACATGTTTTTAGTTTTGGAATGGGCCTTTATAATAGAAATGTCTGCTCTTAAATTTTGATTACAGACTATATTTATACCTAGCACTAACTATATTTATTATTGGTGTCCTTCGTTAACCAAAATTTAAAGTCATTTTCCTGCTCCCATTCCTTTCTATATTTTTGCTTCCTTTTCACTTTTTCACTTTTAATATTTTCTATTTTTATTATTTTACAAAAATTGAAATTTCAAATGTCAACATTTTAGCAAATCAAAAAACAAATTTCAACACAACAAAGTCCAATCGAATTTGATATTAAAATTTGAATTAATTCAAATTGTTTATTTCTAATTATTTTTGTTGCTACAAATTGTTGCTAAAAGTTTAATAGTGTCGTTTCTAAATTCTACCACTACATTCTACAAAAGCGTTGCTACAATCAATTATTTGACAAGCATATTTAGCAATAATTGACATTTCGAAATATAAAAATTATGCTATATTTCCAGTTTACCTTGTTATTTTAACCCAAAGTTTTCTTAGCGATCGATCTTTCATAGTTAAAATCGGAATAATACAATCAAAGAAAATAAGAATTACAGCTGGTGTACTATAAGGTTCATCACTTTCTCCTATTTTATACAACATGTTCATAGCAGATTTAGCGAAACCTCTAAATTGCTATACAAGCTTATATGTAGACGATACTGCCATATTATCATCTCATATATATGTCCAAACGAAATAATAAATAATCTTGAAAATGTCTTCCAAATAATTCAAGAATTTTATTACAAATGGAAAATCAAAATTAATGGCGAAAAAACAAACTCGATCTGATTCACAAAAAGAAGGAAATCATGTTACTTGCCTAACAGAAACTTATTTTTAAATAATTATTCTGCATTTATCTGGATGTTTGTAAGTTCGACTGAACGCTCCAACACATACAAATTACATATGTATACAAATGCATATATATACAAATTGCTTTGGTGCTTTTTTTTTAACCCCTGTCTACCATGCTGAACCTTTGCAGGAAAAGTTGATTGCATGAACTATATTTTTTTACTTTAATGTTAGTCTTCTTCGCAAATAATAAGCAAAAATAAAAAATAATAATAATAATATAAATAAAACAAACAATTTTTTTGATTTATAATAATAAGGACTAATAGAATTTTAATCAATAGTTTAATATGGTATAATAACCAAAAGGCAAACAGCATTTAACACAAAAAAAAAACATAATTCACTCAAAGGTTATTCTTATTACTTAAATTTATACATAATAATACACATGTGTATAAGCATATTTGTATTGTATAATATTATACATACTACTTTATTGCTTCTACCTTTTATTTTTGGCATTATTGTGTGCGTAACTCACTTCACTCAAAAAAAATTATTTTTGTTTTTTTTTTATTATTTCCTGTATCTGTATTCTGTATGTTCTGTATGCTCCATTCCAAAAATATTATGTTATTTTCAGTGTTAAGTGTTCACTTTTCACTTCACTGTTCAGGTTAACTGTTCAATCAATAGAACTTGATAGAAGTAGAGTAGGATAATTAACTCTACTTCTACGCCGGATAATAAAACATTGTTTTTTTTTCAATTGAAAATTATTGATGAAAATGTTTTTGTATTTTTTGTAAATTTTACCAATTTAGATACAAAATTTTGAATATTTTTTTAAAAATAACACAATACCATAATAACAGTTTATTAATATAGCAAAATAAGATCCCTATACATTATACAAAAGACAAAATTTATATGAAAATAAGATCCCATTTTTAAATTTGCTCTCCCGGAGGACTCAATAACGCTAATACGGTATAATTTATACTAAATGGAACCCAACTAACGAATTATAACTAAATGGAAGTGAGTACGAGTATACCATACAAAAATACAAACATTTTATACAAATTTGTTGGTATGGTACTTCTTTTTCTGTTATATAAAAAAAAAAGATTAGTGTTAGGCCAATATAAACATAAATAAAAATAAATAAAAAGTGATATAAACATAAGTACTGTAATTTCGGAATAAAGAATCTAATGAAAGAAAAAAAGAAACTAGGATTTATTTTGCTTCCGTCATTTATGACGGGTTACAAAGCTAGTTTTTAAATAATAATGAAATAATATGGGAAAGAGATGATATTAAATATCTTGGTATACATTTGGACAAAAAATTACTGTATAAAAGCACATATAACTATAAGACAGTCAATAAAATAGATTTATATACATATATAAAAATGTTGTATCCAATTATAAATAAAAAATCCGGACTAACTGTAGAAAACAAACTAATTTAAAGCAAATTTTTCGCAGTATTCTTTTATACGGGTTCCCTATATGGAAGAGCGCTGCGAGAACAAACTTAAATGTGCTACAAAGAAAACAAAATGCAATTCTAAAACTAATCTTGGGTAAACCTTTTTATTTTTCCACCAACAGATTGCATAGCAAATATTAATACTGTTTCCTAACAAATAGCAAAGATATCGCTTTGCCTTTCTAGAGAGCTGTCTAAATTCAGTAAATCCGCTAATAAGAGCGATTTTGGGTTAAGCTTTTACCAATTAGATGTTTTTTTTTGTTTTTTTTCATTTTCTTATTTTTTTTTATAATTAAGTTAGTTTTTAAGTTTTAGGATAAAAATAAATTGATCAAAAAGGTTTTTACTTGCCATTTTTTCTTAAAAAAATATATTATTAATACAAAAGTTCAGGTTAGTCTAAGTAAATCAAAAGTCATAGGTGTAAATACGTTAGTATAAGCTTCTAATTATTAAAATTAGAAAGAAGAAAAGTCGTAAAATGAAATTAAGGCATAATAAAATAATAATAATAAATTATGCTATGTTCACATTGACAATCTTTTAAAATTTAACCCTTCAATGCATGGTATATCATATATGATATGCTTTTTATTTTCCTCTCTAAAAAATTAAGATTTAAAGATAGGAGTATTTGTGATACAAAATATTAAACTCTCTTTCATATTTATTTATATTAAAATAAATGAGTAAATCATCCGTCAAAAAATTGGCGGGAAATATTACATTAAAGTTGAAAGTCTCAAAGTGAAAAGTTGTGTTATAAACCATCAAGTAATTTTTATTGTTTCTTATTACTATTTGTTAAGGTAAGTGTTTATTTTTATTAAATTATATAAATAAAACATTGCTGAATCAAATTATTAAATAGTTTTGATAAAAATGTGTATAATTATTGTGTAAATTACATGTAAAATGAAGCATATCATATATGATATTTCATGCATTAAGTCATATCCAAATTGTTATATCATATATGATATTAATATCATATCTGATATGTCATGCACTAACAGAAAATGTTTTCTACAGTTTATTTATAATAATGGCAAGAAATAAAAATCTTACCAATAGAGATATTGAAGCAATTATTGATGGTTGGGATGAAAGTGAAGACGAATTTGGTGGAAATCATGATTCCGAAGATGTGTATACTACAATTCAAATTCAAAATTTAAATGAATATGACGAATCAGCGAACACAAATGAACGTAATGAAATGGAACTTTTTGATATAGCCTCTATGCCTATAATTCTTATTTCTGATAATAATGACATAAACGATAGTAATAAAGATAATAGTAATAATAGTAATAGTAATAATAATAATAATAATAATAATAATAATAATAATAATAATTCGACAATAGAAGTAAACAAAATTAAAAGTCATTATGCAAAACTGATGTGGAAACATGATACATTTACACCTAAGATATTTGAATTTAAAGGATCTGAACATCTATCCAATACAATAACAAACTTAGATTCTCCTCTTTCATATTTCAATTTCTTTTTTTCCGAAAATATTTTTGCACATATAACAGATCAAACTAATTTATATTCATTCCAAAGTACTGGAAACACAAAGTTTTTTGTTACAGTAACAGATATTAAAAACTTTATTGGAATATGTATTTTGACATCTGTGGTTCAAATTCCCAACATAAGAAGATATTGGGATCCTATATTAGGAAATGAAATAGTTAAAAAAACAATGTCAATTAATAAATTTGAAAAAATTAGAAAGTATTTCCATTTAAATGATAATTCCACAATGGTACCAAAAACACATCCGTTACATGATCGAATTCATAAAATGCGTCCGTTTGTTGAAAAATTAAACTTAAATTTTAAAAATGTTCCGTACGAAGAATACATGTGCGTTGATGAACAAATGTGTTCCACAAAAGCCCGAAGTTATATGAAGCAATATTTACCAGCCAAGCCTCATAAATGGGGATATAAATTATTCATGTTGTGTGGAATATCAGGCTTTGCATATAATTTCGAAATATATACTGGCCAGGAAAACGACGAACGTTTTCGGTATGCAAATGAAAGAAATTTGGGAGCCAGCGCAAATGTGGTGATTCGTTTAACAAGGCACATTCCTTTAAATTTGAATTACAAATTATTTTATGATAATTATTATACTTCTGTTCCGCTTATGGCAGAATTGTTTCAAAAAGGAATTTTGAGTCTTGGAACTGTTCGAAAAAACAGAATTCCCAACTGCAAGTTACCAGATGATAGTTTCTGGAAATTAGCACCTCGAGGAACTTCATATGAAACAATATCATCTATAGATGGAATGGATATAACCACTGTGGCTTGGAAAGATAATAAAGTAGTAACTCTTACTTCTAATTTTGTCGTTGAACATCCAATACAACTATCACAAAGACGAACAAAAAATGAAGGCGCTCATGAAATAAATTGTCCTGCTGCAGTTAAAGAGTATAATAAATTTATGGGTGGGGTCGATTTATTAGACTCTTTTATGGGGAGATACAAAATTAAGCTAAGATCGAAAAAATGGTACATGCGAATCTTTTACCATCTTTTAGATGAAACCATCTGCAATTCATGGATTTTGTACAAGTAAGTTAAATTTATTCCTACCGTATTCTTTGTAAAACAGTTATCTTTATAGACGAGTTAATGTGCAAAGTCAAGAAAGTAATGGTAAAACCTTATCATTATTTGAGTTCAAAACCCAAATTGCTGAAAGTTTGTGTCGGTTAGGAGAAATACAAAAGGTAGGACGACCGTCAACCGGAAAGAACAACCAAATTGAGCAAAAAAGAAAAAAAGCCACAGCATCACATATACCTCCAAAGGAAGTTCGCGTTGACTGCGTAGATCATTGGCCCAGTTGGTCTTCGACGAGATTAGCGTGTAAACTACCAGGTTGTGCCAAATTGGGATATGTTAAATGTGCAAAATGTGAGATCACTCTTTGTTTTAACAAAGACAGATCTTGCTTCACAATTTTTCACCAAAAATAATTGATATTATCATATTAAAATTTAATTTATTTATGTTAATTTTTTTTTTGTATTATTTTAATGAAACTAAGATATTTTTGTTATTTTTTTGGTTGACTTTATTGTGAATTTTGTTATTTTTTATGTTATAAATTTGTACTTTTTGTTTTAGATATATAATTAAAATAAAAGACTGAATAAACTTTTCTTATAAAAAAACTTTCCTGTTAATGCATAATATATCATATATGATATGTATGAAAAACCCCATTTTCCCAAAATTTCCCTGATTTTCCGGAAAAGTCATAGAACATTTTTGATACAGAAAACAAAGACTAATCCAAAAATAATTTTTTCGTCACAAAAAAAAAAGCCATGCAACGAAGGGTTAATAAGATTTTGAAGTTTTTAAAAAAATAATTTTAAAAATTTTTAAAGTAAATTGTTATTTTGTTAAAAATTTGTTGGAAATTTAAATTTTTGATGATAAAATTTAAATGTGATAATATAACTGTACATTGTGCATACTATTGAAGTTCTCAATGGTACATGGTACAAATGTAGAAAAAATTGTACAAATACCATAAAAATGGTACGAATGGCAGCCCTGGTTGTAACCAAAATATTTCCAATTTGCGGAATATCTTTCGGAATAAATTAAAATATGCTCACGATGATATTCTGATCGGATGTATGCGTATTAGAATATATTTTCAACTTATTAAGCATTCAGTTCACTGCTTTTTTAAGTCACACTTAATCTTAAACGCATTTAAAACTTTTAATATTCTTTGCAAATTAATTAACAACCTAAAATCATTTTTTCCAATCTCTTATTTCTTCAGAAGTCATTTTTGATTCGACGGAATTTTCAAGAAAAAATAAAAAACCAAATTATTCAATTTAGCTGTATTTAAAATCCATAAAATCGATTTTTTAATAATCTTAATACCAGATCAGCCGTTAAATTGTTCCCAATTGGTAGGGTTCTCAAGGTTAAAAAACAATTTTTTGTTTTTTTGTTTTACTTCAAACAAGTCAACTTGAAATTTTTTTTTTTCATTTTTATTATTTTTTTTTATTAGTTTTCCATTAACTCAAAAATCTGCTGCCCATCGAGTGAAACAGGAGTAGACAAAAATAAAAAACAATAAACAAAAACAAATCAACACCTTTGGAATATAATGTGGTGAGGATGCCTACTGTTTAAAAAAACAAAAAAAAAAAATTAAAATACAAATAAAAATTTTAATTGGGGGCTCTTAGTTCTAATGAAAATTTGCAATACATCGTATACCGGTTAATTAAGATGGTTTTAAATGAATATACTTTGAACAGAATCGATTGAAATTGGTTAGTAGCACAATTGCGTGTGGTCCCAAACCCATAAAAAAAAAAAATTTGGATTTAAAAACTTTTAAATGTTTGAAAGACCATTTTTAAATGTTTTGAAAACCGAATTAATGACGGTGTTAAAAGGATACCAACAGTGGTTAGTAGTGGTGGTGGCGGTGTCACAGCTCAATTTTTTTTTTCTTTTATTTTTTTAATCACATTTTAGATATGTTAAATTTATTGCTTGTATCCAGTACAATTTTTATTGGATTTTATTTTTTATTATTTTTTTTTTTGCTTTTATATTTTTTTTTGCATAGATTTTAAATTTAATTTCGAATTTCTGTTATGGTAGAATCTTCTTTAATTTTAATTGTTAAAGAATTAATGGTTACCTAATTCGGATTTCGAAAATTGATTTTAATTTACTTGCAAAATCACAATAAAATTCATAATCAATTGAACAGAACGTGATTACAATTAAATTACGGTCCGGTCGTATTTAAGTATTTATGTTTATGTATGTACCTAGATTAAAAATGAATTATAAATATCTATGATAGTCAGTGATTTTGTGGTCTGAATCTATTTTGATTTATATGCCATTTTTCGAGTTATATAAAAAAAATACAAAAAATGAAAACGAGGTGCTTCACATTCAGGAAGTCATCAGGTATATTCTCTGTAACTCTCCTGGTCTGGTAAACATTAATCACACCTGGTGTAAGCACACCCCCTCCGTGTTTGGCTACTTGACAGATGTCTCAAAGGCTTATTTTCAGGTTATCTGCATAGTTGTCACAGCTACGAGTCTGCTGAAAGAATCGATAATGATACAGTTCGTATTTATGATGGGATGAAGGAGATCGCTTGGGTCCAGACTGGGTATACAAAAGTCCTTACGACGACGAAATGCTGTGACTATGATATGTGACAAATTTTTAAACCTTTTAAACATAATTTTTTCAGACTATCATCCCAATTCTTTTGGATGTCTAACTTATGATAAACGTAAATTCTCACATTTTATATTCTCGCGGACGCTATTAAATATATAACACCATTATTGGTTAAGAAAATACGGCTAACATCGTATTATTTTCTTCTTCTTTTAGATTAATCCGACTTCAGACATCCACGATCAGTTTTTTTTATTTTATTTTGATTCTTGCTATAATTTATTTATTGCTACCAAAACTTCTTTGCCGTAAATTGTAGCCGTTCAAGAAATGTTAAGAATCAACCTGTAGCTGAATATTTTAATAGATATTATGCTTTGCAAAAGGGTAGAAAATATTGTTTAACCGGACATTTGTCAAATACGACTACTGTATTTCACGGGACGGTATTACAATGCTAATAAATTAACAGATTGTCCTAAGCACATTGCACTTGAATGATCAAATGGCTGTGTTTAGATTTTGATTCTTGATTCTTGATTTTAACGGCAGTTTACGTTTAGACTTTGATTGATTTCCCTTTACATGTATGTATAAATATTTGAATAATTTCTGTATGAAGCTACAAAACAAACCCAAAAGAAATATTTTATTCCACTATTTCTAATGTTAGTAAAAAAATCAAGCTCGACAAAAATAATGTCGAAATTTTTCTCTAGTTTGTAGGCAAACTGGTATGAACCATATGCTTACCATTGATGTAAGATCATAGAACACAGACAATGACATTCTTCTATTTCGGGGTTGTACATTTTTCAGTTCAGATATGACGATCATTAATAGTAGTGTATACTCGTACTCTACCTTTGTTGAAGCAGTTATTTACTCTTTAACTGGACGGTTTTGCAAGTGGGTTAATTATAACTAAATTTCGAACATGGAAAAGTGCGTTGACGATTGCTTTAAATTAATACCTTTATATTATTTCACAGAATCCCACAGTTGACGCCGTAAGACCATATATTTGCTTCAGTGTACTTTTGTAGATTAGTATGAACTACAAGCAACTAATTTTTTTACATTTATACTTTGACACATTTCAGTTATTCTTTGTTTACTCAACCATTCTAAATTGTGTAAAAAAATAAATTTTGGAAATAAATGAACGAATTAATTGCTCATCTGAGCTGTATATTAGCAGTTGGCTGTGTCTGTGATACACTCTAACAATATATATTATATTTCTTTCATATAAATTTGCCATTTAGTATTTTTGATTACACATTTGATTGCAGACTTTCATTTTAATTACTTATTTATTTACTTTCTAAAATTGTATTAAAATAATACCAAAAAATGTATAGAACTATAATTGGAGGCAGTATATCAGATGAATGTAAGATGAACGTTTGATGTTTTATAGGTTTTATATGAGGCTTAACATCTTCTCAATTTTACATTTTTCGAACTAGAATGCTCGAGCAATATTTTTGGCAGTTTTAATTCCCAAATAGCGATATTTTCGATATTTTTGAACTATGGTGAACCCGCCGCTTGATTACTATTTTGTGCTATATACCAATTTTTATGTTTTCAAACTAATAATGACGTTTTGGGTTTTGGGGACCGCTTTATTAAATGCGCTTAATCCGGAAGCTCTATTTGCCATGGTTTAGCTTCTACTAAACATCAATTTTGTTCCATATTCACATTTATTCTATTTTTGGTGCATATCCAAGCAAAATTAGTGAACATTTTTGCTATTATTATTAAAAATCAACTTTCCCTAAATTAATTTTTTTTTTATAATTTCTCTGGATATTTTTGATGTTTTTATACAGAATTTGCCAAAATTATGCTTATGTATATGATATGTAATAAAGTACGACTATGGAAGTGAGTTGCAAAAAACGTAATATTTAGAAGTGTACAAAAAACGAAACATTTTCCGCTAGTTTTTAAACATTATACTCGTACACCTTAAAAACCGATTTTCTCGAAATTAATCAATTGGCGTATGAACCAAAATAATAATCAACCGACGATAAATTAAATATAATGCAACATTTGATTTAATAAAGCGTATGGGAACGACCAAAAAAATAATAATTTTTTTTGCAAACTGAAAAATTAGAAAAATTGCATATAGCCCCAAACTGTGTTCAAGCAACTAGAAGTAGATAAGTCCAATGGCCAATTAAGTTAGGTATAAATAAAATTATAGAAATGGTCAATGTACATAATATGGAAGAGAATTTTAACGATATTTTTATGTTATGTTATGTTAGGTTATGGTGATTGGATATTCCTTAAAGGTATACAAAAAAAATAAAAGAAATCAATTTTTTTTTTTTTGTTTTTTGTATTACTTGGTAACAGAAATTAAAATAAAATAAAAAATTATCACTTCTGGATAGTTTTCAACAAATCAATTTTAAATTGATTTTAATTATTTAGACATTTTGTTGTTAAAACAAGGCTTTTTTGGGCAACTAATATCGCCAATTACTTTAGGTTCTATAATTTTACATAGATATTGTAATAATTTCTGAGAGTTAGTAATTAAAAATAAGAGATGAAATTAAGTTTTTTATGTACCTGATAAATACATTAAAACTACTTTGAGTTTAGGCTCTTCAACGAAATATGTCAAAGTGAAATAACTCCCAACAAAAAATAAATAATTTTCATACTCAAAAAATTTTATCGCACTCTTAACATTATCATCACATTACAACTCTTTTTGTGGGTTTTAACCTTCTTCACAATTTTCTTCTCATCTTTTTATCTTGCAGTCGTCTTCCAATTTACTATTTCCACATTTCTCGCGTCTGCTTCAATATTGTCTTTCCATTTATTTCTCGCTCTGCCTCTACCTCTTGTGTTCGTGGGATTTGTTGAGAATATTTCTAAGCTGATCTTGGTTTTCTAGCATTCTTATTATATGTCCCGCCGATCTTAGTCTTTGGATGAATTTTAATATGTTATGACCATATAGTTAGCTCATATAGCTCAGCTCAGAGCTCATATAGTTATCCATTATATCTTCTTCTGTATTGTCTTCTTGTATACTATAGATTTTTCAGAGTATTTTTGTTTCTAGGCTTTTTAAAATATTCTCGTCATCCAGTATTTAATGTCCAAACTTCACATCCGTATTTGATAACCAGGCGAATCAATGTTTCATATATTTTGTATTTTATTTTCCGAGATAGAAGTTTGGAGTTTTTATGTACATAATAACATCATGTGAAGTATAACATCATGCGGAGCGGTTCGTCAAACCACTACTGTCAACCCAGAATTAGGAGGGCCGAAGCCCTTGCAATTTCAGTCTAACATGCTATTGGGCCCATAAATCACCATCGTACTCTTAACATTGATCAAATAATTCCTAATTCAAAAATGAAATAACTCCCAACATTTTGAAATAAAATCAAAAATTTAATTGAAATAACACCAAAATGGTTATTATATAATGAAAAATAGAAATTGATACAATAATTACACAAAACTGAACCATACCATTGCATGATCAAATACTGATGTAACATATACATTATTTGGCAAGAAACTTACATCACCTTGGTTACGATTTATTAGAGAAACCTAATGCTACTTCTATCACAATCAGCTTGAACATAATAACTAGGTAGCCTACTTAGTCATGATCTAGCAAAACTAGTTGATTGAGGTAACCCAAACAGAGGTCAGAGTTTAACAAGGCCAAAAAAAACCAACCCGTCTCAACTTTGCGATTTCAGAGAGAAAATCTACACCGGTCCAAAAATCTAAAGTTTTCGACATACAACTAAATAAAAAAATGCAATTGAAATGATACTACCGGATGGTTGGGGATTTTGTCACGATGTAAAGCATAATTTTCTATAAGAGATCTGCTCAATATCTATAAGGCTTATATTCGGCATAATAAGAAGAGTATAATTCTCACATAATATGCTGGCGCACCTGAAACACCACTAAGTTTACTTATCATCATTAAAAATTGAGCTGTTTTGTACTAGGGAGGACTCAAATACCCGTTTCTACACTATTGAAATGTTAAGGTCATCCAAAACTTGTTTCGGAAATTCATTTATTGTAAGAACTGCTAAAATTTGGAATATGATTTCATTTTATGGCATTTCATGCCCTCCCATAGAAAATCCATTTTACAATTTTCAACTTCTCAAAAATAACTTATTCAAGTTCGCCTTCAACTTACCTACCGATTCCTCCCTAGCATCCTATTCAAGTTCGTAACCATCAATTCTCTTTTATCATTGTACTTCTTTTGTAATCCTTTTCCCCTTACCAGAACCTTCGATAATTTTCTACACTGTTTAAATGACCAGATGATCCAAAACTTGTCCCGGAAATTCATTGATTGTAAGAATTGCTAAATTGGGAATATGTTTCCGTTTCATGTCATTTCTGCTCCGATAGAAAATCTATTTTACAATTTACAACTTTTTAAAACGAATTTGTTGATATTCTTCGCCAGCTTACCAACCGATTCCCCCCTAACAACCTACTCAAGTTCATTTTCAACTTACCTACCAATTCCCCTGCCATCATATTCAAGTCCGCCTCCTACTTACCTATCAGTTCTCTTCTATCATTGTTCTTTTGTAATCCTTTTCTCTTTACTCGAACCTACGATCATTTTGTATAGGAATCCTTTGCTAGTATTTTATTTGGGTAGTGTGTACAAACAAAAATCAGTCTCATTACCAGATACTACCATATTTAATAAATTTGGGTTTTAATCAAAAATAAAAACTTAAAAATAGCATTTAAAATTATTTATTTTAATTTACTATTCGTGCCCATACTTTCTCGGTAAAGTACGTACTATTTTTACGAATTGTATATCTGATTTGTTTTAGTTGAATATGAAATTGAGTCAATTGAACCTCTTGTTGTCACTAGCTTCTGTTAATTTAATTTAATTTCTGATTGCAAATTATTGTAGTTTGCTTCTTTAGTAAGACTATAAGACTTTTAGGTTTTTCTATTTTAAAACTGATTTACCTAGGTTACTGAAATTATCATTAGACAAGAATGAACTTTTATTTACCAACTATGCATTGATGTCACGCATTAAAGCAATTTATTAGCACTCGTTTGGTTTTAGTTATTTTTTTTTGCATTTGTTATTGTTGTTGTTATTTTTTGTTTTTTTTTTATTAAATTAATATTCTATTCATACTTTGCTACTCATAAATTGCCTACAATATCTATTTGTTTTTGATTGATTCTTCTTTTCATTATGGTTATTCTTATTCTCTATTTTAATCCAATGTTTATTGATTTCCTCTTGCCATAAACAATTTTTAGTTTTTAATTGTGCGCAAAATTTCTTCAATTGGAATTGGAATTGTGTTTTTTTTTTGTTTAATCTATTTACAATTGTATGTACGTTTGTATTACATTAATTGAGCTGAGCTTCTTTGCTACTTGTATTTGTATATATATATATGTAGCTAGAGGAAATTTAATAATTTAAATTATTAAAAAGTAGAAAATAAATTAATAAAAATAGTTTTAATGTTTGAGAATATAATAAAAAAAATTTCAGGACTATGTAATTTGGTTCCGATTTATTTTGTGGTACACGCATTTTCTTATTGGGTTGATAGGGGATTGCAAATTAAATTTGTGTTTGCTAATAATTGAAATATATTTATTATAGGTTTTTAGAAATCATTTCCTAACTTCCGAGCTGTTTTTATTTAATTTCAAGTCTATGGGATGAACACCGTAACTGCTTTTACACAGAGAACTACTATAAATATAGTATTAGTCAACTGGCTGTGTTTAATTTTAGGTAGACATGTAATTATAGAACATATTATGTATTAATACAATACGGTTGTAAAACTGATGTATATCAAATCGTTGCAGACCTGACAGGGGTCCAGTAATCGGAATTGTATATTAATATAACTATAAACAATATCTATTGTATGAATTTACTACTTTCTTTCAAAAAAATTGTTGACTCGTTTTTGACTATAAACGAATTAAAATACATTAAAAAATGTTAATATGGATGATGACAGTAAAATTGTTGACTAAAAGCGAATTGTGCCTACAATTAGCAGTCACTACAACCGATTTTTACTGTATAATAAAACTTTTTCAGGACTATGTAATTTGGTTGCAATTTATTTTGTAGTACATGCAATTGTTTACCAGCAAACTTGTAATCCCCACCAATATTCAACCATCTTCATCGAATAATTCCTCACCAAATTTCGTTAATCCACTTATTCCGCCAATTGTTAAATTAGCTCAAATTTCTGTTGAAGAAGAGGAGTCAAATGTGTTTTCAGTAAAAAAATGTATTTTCCTAGAATCTATGACAACGTTAAGTTATATTTGCTTTACCTACACAAACAAGCTAATCATGTTTGTATTGATGGGAGGACCAAAACAAGCATAAATGCCTTAATTCATCAACAAGGTTTACCAACAGGACCAAAGTAACATCAAAGCCTAGGAATATTGTAAAAACAGTTGATGGCAGATCTTGAAACATACCGCATAAAACCATAATAGACTTTATCGTCCCTAACGAAATTACTTTAAAAAATTGTTATCAAACTTTCCAAAAAAAAGAACCATTAGAAAATATCCTACCCTTTGAATTATCTTTTTTTATCTGTTTTTATCAAAACGCAAAGGGGGTTGATAACGCACTAAAACGTCAAAACTCAAACATTTTGAACTCTGATATTTTTGTTTTGATTGAAACTTGACTACTTTTGGCAATCAATTCCCTGAAATTATTTGATTCCTCTTAAGCAGTATATAGGTAAGACAGATACAGTACCCTTGTTAGTGATTTAATAACCCCGAAATGCGACGGAATTTAATTGCGATCAAAAATATCCTAAATAGTTCTACTATAGTACTTCCTTCCACCCAATATGGAATTACAACTATAATTGCGGTAAAAATTTAATTTCGAAATAAGTCAGTTTTTATTATTTCTTATTGTATACCACCAAATTCTTCTCTTGAAAATTATATTAATTTTATTAGTGCTATTGATTTCATTTGCCGAAATTGCGGTTTGTGTTTGGACTTTAACCTTCCAAATATCAAATGGATTCCAAATGATGAAGAACGTGTTTTAATTCTAAGCCACAGTTCAACTAAGTCCGAAATTGTGTTAATAGATGGCTGTAATGCTAACTAACTCTTTGAAACAGGTTTCTACAATCAAAAATTGTCTGATGGGGGATTGCAAATTAAATGTGTATTTGCTAATAATTTAAATGTATTTATTATAGGTTTCTAGAAATCAATTCCTAACTTCTGAACTACTATAAATTAATTATTAGCTAAATTGATTTGCTGAATTTCAGCTAAACACTGGTATTTGAAGACATGTGTATTAATACGATTGTAAAGCTGATGTATATAATACCGTTGCAGGCTGGGCAGGAGTCCAAGATTCGGCATTTTATCTTCTTCCAAGACCACATCATCATTTTCAGGACCATGTATTAGTACTATATATCCGGGGCATATATCCGGGTTATTAGCATTATATTAACAAGTTTTTTCATTTTTCCTTTTTAATAATAAAGCTCTTTAAAAAGCCCTCATATACTAACTCTATTTTAAAACTTCTATTTTTAAATTCAACAGTTCTCTCAGTTCGTTTATTCGGATGTGAAACATGGAAAATAATAGAGAGAATATTATTAAGCTTTCAGTTATTTGTCAACAAATGTCTGCAATGAATTGTAGAGATTTTTCAAATTTCCAACAAGTAACTGGGGGGAACAAACAACAATTGAAAAAATCAATAACATTATTAAGTGTAGAAAATGGAACTGGATCTACAACACAATTTGCAGACTTGTAAAAAAATTTGAAAAAATAGCTTTTAAAAAGAATCCGCATCAAGGTCATAGAGAGCGTACTTGAACAAGAATAGTATGATATCGAACAATGACAAACGAAGCTAACGTATCGGAAAAAAGTTGTGATGGTACTCAAAAACACTGACTTAAAATTTTGTTGATGTACTTTGCATCCACGAGAAGCCGCATTGATTGACGATGAATGAAAACGTTTTATAAAATATAGCGAACTATTTTTAGTCTGTCAGTTCTTAAAATCTCTCTCTCTCTTTACCTCAAATGTTTTGATATGAAATTTAATTTTATTTAAGAAATAAATTATGTGCTTAGTATTAAAGACTAGTTTACATTTTAGTAAAGGTATAGAAGTTTTTAGTGTAGGTGAAGTCCGCTTTTTCTATAAGCACAACTAAAATGGAGGTCGAAATATGGTTAGAGCAAAAAGTTGAAAATTTCTAGCTTAATACCCCCAGCAATCATCAAGCTAAAATGCTCAAGCCAAAATGCTTGCTCAGGAAAACTAAAAATAAGTTTCAATTAAAAATAGATCTCATGATAGGGATAATAACTGACAACTGTCTAGTAAGACAGTATCTTAATAATATCGTTCTATTCGAAAACAACATGTGCAGAATATGCGAAGTAGAGGAAAATTCTATTGAACATCTGCTGTGTGAAGATAGAAGATCTATCGCTATCCTGAACCATGAGAACTATATCCAGTATATCCCTGAAAAATATTCTTATAATCATAAAATAAGCTAAATGGGCATACATGATGAGCTTCCTTATGAGCAAAATGAGCATACATTAAATTAGGCACCCTTAAGGATTCATACCCTTAATTGCATTTAATACAGGCAATCACAATAATCTCATTTACGGCTACGGTGATAGTGAGACCCAATCGCACACGTTTTATATTTGAATCTAATCTAATCTAGTGCTTCAAAATCGACACAGACCAAATATGGATGGTGGTATATCCATGTTGTTTATACCCGTAAACTTAATTAAAAAAAAGTTGAAGGCTGAATAGGTTCTGCGGATGTTTGAAAAATTAATGAAGAAAAATCAAATAAGAGAATGGATGCATATACCAGCACAGCAGTAGTTTACCAGCAGTTGGCAACATCAGATGATCGCTAATAACCAGTAGTAAATGTATAGCCAGTACAAGAATAAGAATATTAATTATCGAGGTATGAGTGTACACTGTGAATCTTTTCAACATTTTGCCTATTCTTTAATTTGTTTTGAAACAAAAAAAAAAAAAAAATTTTTATATCAGCAAATAAAAAATAAAAACAAAAATAGAAAAAATAAAAATAAAAGAGTAAATCGAAATGTAATAATTGAATTTAACTTTAACTAAACTGTGATAGCATGAATACTTAACTAAGTAAGTCGCATAATTTCTTGAAAATAAAACGGTTACAAGACTTACATATGTTAACGTTCTCGTAAAAAAATTTAAATTCTTTTAAAATAGTTTTTAAAGGATAAGAAAGAAGAGAGGACTGAGAAGATGGGTAATTTCAAAAATTAATATTCACTGCAACGCCCTTTTAATAGGAAATTAAAAAGGTTTATTTATTTTTGTAATTTTTTTTATTATTATTTTTTTGTTTTTATTTATTTTTATATTTTTTTTTTTTTTTTAAATAAATATCTTTGGTCGCCATAAAATACTCAGTAGGCTTAAGGTAATAAAAATGAATTGAATTTTTTTTTCTTTTTGTTTTAAATAAAATAAATTGAAAACTAAGTAAACTGAAGTGAAAATTTATTGGTTTGGGCTTTTGAAGTTCATATAAACAAAAATAAGAAAAAACAAAAAAAAAACCTACTTTGAATTCAAGAGAAATATTATCAAAAATAATAAATTAGAAATTTTTTAAGTGATTTAAATGTATCAATAATTAAAAATTAATAGAAATTTATACATCCTATCATTTGTTTTATTGTTGGAGATGTGAATTAAAAAAAATAGTTTTGGAGAGAAATTTCAAAGAGTTTCGAAGACATTTGTTGGGGAGTTAATTTAGCGTTGAAATCTACATATTTTCTAAAAATAAAAGTAGGTTCGACCATATGTTTTGAAGTAAGTTCTATAGTTTATAGTTTTTGTACATTCAGAGAGGCTTCAAATACTGTTTCCTAGACTGTTGAAATTTCATAGCTAATTTAAAATCGGTTATGGAAATTTACTCTTTTTTTTTTTTTAATATTAATTACTTTTATTGAAAAAATTGTATACAAAAAATATTTTATAAAACTCACACATCGAGAACATATTTTCTTTTTACTACTCTAAAAAACTTTAATTTTCCGTGATATAGACAGAACATTAGTTTTGGTATAAAACATAACAGAAAAATGTCATTTGTAGTCAAATTTTGCCGAATATGCATTTTCAAAATCTAATAATAAACCCACATACCTATAATCTTCAAAGTATCAAAAATAATATAAATATCGGTTCGTCTATTAAAATATACCTACCGACTGAGGATAATTTGATTTCCTATGATACTCCAAAAGTTCAAATTGTACATATTATGTTAATTTATGACTTAAGGTACTGAAAAAAATAAAAACAATTAAAAAAATTAAAAGTATAAAATTAGACCTAATTTGCTACTCTTAAAAAAGAGATCCTATTTGGACAACTTTTGGAAAAAATTAGCTCAAAAGTTGAATAAAACGAATGCTTTGCTGCATTGATTTTTGCAAAAAATTGCCGATGAAACGGTCTTAGAATTTGTGATTTGATCTGCAAAAACATTTAGCTATGAATTTTGATCTTGATCATCGTCGTGTTTTTGACATTTTTGAAAAGTACATCTAATACCCATTTTTTTATTTATTTAATTGTAAAAATAACTGTTATATTGCTTAAGAAATAACTAAAATAATGATATATTGTCAGACGATACATTTTGATCCTAAAAATATGCACATTAATTGTTTAATAAAATTAATTTTTATATCGTAATAATATTTTTCGAAATTTAAATTTTCATGAGAAAGAAATCAGCAAAATAATAATATTCATCCTAAATAAATGCAATTTAGTAGAAATAGTAATGCTGAATTTATTTATACGATATAAACATATAATTAGTTTTATCAATATTATCCTCCAAAATATATGCAAATTATTTTATATAAAAATAAAAAAAGACGTTAAGTTTAAATTTCTGTGGTTTTACAACGAAAGATAATAACTGCAATTTTGTCGAATTTTAGTTATGAATGCCATTTTATATAAAATTTTAAGCTCTTTCAAATAATAAAAAAAAAAATTTAATAATATTAAGTAATTTATGAATTTAAAACTGAATAACTAACAACTGCCGTTGAAAATATTTCTAACATAAGCATATAACTTCACTTATGCAGTTATGGAGACAACACTTACCGAAAAGTACAAAACAGAAAAAAAATGAAATGTTAAGATATTTCCATGTATCTTGAACAATTTTACTGCCAATTATACATGTTTTTTTTTTTTTGTATAAACTGAATAACTGAAGTTATCATGTTCTTCAGCAATAACTTTTATGTAACAAAAACGAATAAGTTATTTAAAAATTAAAAAAAAAGGTAAAAATTTTACGAAAATTAAAAAATTATTGAAATGATTTCAAAGATCATATATTTTTAAAGATTTTCAAAAGATTTTCATTAAAAATATTGCAAGTCTTGCAAAAATAACTAGAAAAGTATAGCAAATTCTATACTAAATTTTATTCAATTGCGATTTACAAGAAATGCCAAAAATGTAGTTATCATCTTTCGTTGTAAAACCACAGATTTATATTATGTAACTATATGTTATGTATATAAAATAAATATTATGTAATTGATTATAATTAATTTTCTGTTAACATCAATACTGGAGAGGCACTGTTATAATTCAAATAAAATTTGATAATATGGTTTAAGAAAATAAGCCAATTAAAAGTAAATAGTTACAGTTATATATAATTAAATAATCTTTGAATTAAATTGTTTTTTATGTTGTTATTAAATTATATTAAACTTACTTAGGTATCTATATTTACCTTACTTAGTTGTTTTACTAAGGTCTCAAATTCGAATTTCCGATAAAAGTAAAATGGGTTATAAAATTTCGATCTGGTCCAGCAATATTCTGTTCCATTTTGATAAAATAAATGACAATAAAATATAATAGGCCCACATCTCACACGGGCAAAGTCCCTGAAAACTTGGTCGTATATTAATACATGCATATCCATACATATAAAAATGCATATATACATTCACATAATGATTTACTCATATCAGTCAAATGAAAATAAAATACTGCTAAATATTATAAAAAGTTTTATCATTCTAATATTAAAATATAAACACAATTATTATTATTAAGATATTTAATAAATAATACTATTCAAAATTTAAATGTACTTACTTCATAATGAAATTTGTGTTAAAAATATTTACACTGATCTGTAAATTTTCTAAATAATTTTAGAATCGTTCATTTCTGAACAACAAAACAACGAAAATAAACCAAAATACCATTTTAAGAATATTAATTTTAAAAATTTAATTATATGTATATATATTAAATAATAATTAAATCTATAATTATAATAGACAACCATTTAAGGACATGCGCAGTAAGCACCTTCTCACTTTATCTCGGTTCTGCTTAATGAACTCTTAATATATAAATAAGTTGTACATACAACAGAAATGCGCATACGGGTTGAAAAAATTTCTATTTTGTTTTATAATATTCAAAATTTTAAATAAAATATATCCATTTTTTGTCATTCAACGTCTCTTATTATTTGTTTACATAATTCAAGGAAATTTATTCTGTTTTATATATTTTGGTTATTTGTAGTAATCATGGTTTTGGTTAAAAATATGTATAATGTATATATATATACCTCTTTAATTACAAAAATATTTTATTTTTAGTAATTTGATCCATTAAATGCCACTGACTATAGGGAATATATCGGAAACGAACCAGTATATGAGGGAAGTGTATTCATGTGTTCAAAATAAAACTTACTAACCTCAAAGTTTTATATTAAACATTAGTGGTTTCTGCCTTATCGTTAGAAGTCTATGTCAGTACGTAAACTACTGTTTTTTTTTTTTAAATTATAAGTTTATTTATAATTACTCAACAGGGACCCCTAGTTATTATATAATATATAAATACTAGCTTTGTAACCCAAAGTAAAATAAATCCTAGTTTCTTTTTTTCTTTCATTAGATTCTTTATTCCGAAATTACAGTACTTATGTTTATATCACTTTTTATTTATTTTTATTTATGTTTATATTGGCCTAACACTAATCTTTTTTTTTATATAACAGAAAAAGAAGTACCATACCAACAAATTTGTATAAAATGTTTGTATTTTTGTATGGTATACTCGTACTCACTTCCATTTAGTTATAATTCGTTAGTTGGGTTCCATTTAGTATAAATTATACCGTATTAGCGTTATTGAGTCCTCCGGGAGAGCAAATTTAAAAATGGAATCTTATTTTCATATAAATTTTGTCTTTTGTATAATGTATAGGGATCTTATTTTGCTATATGAATAAACTGTTATTATGGTATTGTGTTATTTTTAAAAAAAATTTCAAAAAATTTTGTATCTAAATTGGTAAAATTTACAAAAAATACAAAAACATTTTCATCAATAATTTTCAATTTAAAAAACACAATGTTTTATTATCCGGCGTAGAAGTAGAGTTAATTATCCTACTCTACTTCTATCAAGTTCTATTGATTGAACAATGAACCTGAACAGTGAAGTGAAAAGTGAACACTTAACACTGAAAATAAAATAATATTTTTGGAATGGAGCATATAGAACATACAGAATACAGATACAGCAAATAATAAAAAAAAAAACAAAAAAAAAACAAAAAAAAAACAAAAATAATTTTTTTTGAGTGAAGTGAGTTACGCACACCATAATGCCAAAAATAAAAGGTAGAAGCAATAAAGTAGTATAATGTATAATATTATACAATACAAATATGCTGATACACATGTGTATTATTATGTATAATTTTAAGTAATAAGAATAACCTTTGAGTGAATTATGTTTTTTTTTGTGTTAAATGCTGTCTGCCTTTTGGTTATTATACCATATTAAACTATTGATTAAATTTCTATTAGTCCTTATTATTATAAATCAAAAAAATTGTTTGTTTTATTTATATTATTATTATTATTTATTATTTTTCCTTATTATTTGCGAATAAGACTAACATTAAATTAAAAAAATATAGTTCATGCAATCAATTTTTCCTGCAAAGGTTCAGCATGGTAGACAGGTGTTAAAAAAAAGCACCAAAGCAATTTGTATATATATGCATTTGTATACATATGCAATTTGTATATGTGTTGGAGCGTTCCGTCGAACTTACAAACATCCAGATAAATGCAGAATAATATATATATAATATTTTATAATAGAAATCTTAAATTTAAATAAATACTGAATTAGCTATCACGTTGTAAAACATTATTATTTTAAAACTCAAAATTGAATAAAAAAAAATTAATATATTACACAAAACTAATAGTCAACTACAAGCCCAACCACATATTAATAATTAGGTCGATATTTTTGAAAACATTGTGAACAGGAAACAAGTCAATTACTTGGGAATTTTGCTAAGTAACAACCTGAATTTCACTAATCAAGTTGATAACGCAATTTCGAAAAGCATCAAAGCTCTAATGGCATCGAAATGGTAGTTTTACAATAAAAGAATCTAGCCCAGAGTAAAATTGATAGCCTAACAAACACTTATAAGGCCGGTGCTGGCATATGGACCATCCATTTGGTATAATATAAGTGCTAGTAATATGGAAAAAATTAAGAAAATGGAACGGAAATGCATTAGAGTTTGTCTGGGGAAAAATAGAACACCGCAATCAGACTTTAAGCTAATATAAATAGATTCGATAATTTTTTTATCACTCTGATTCGTAGGCATTTCGATAAATCAATGAGAAATACATCAAATGGCTTAATGTATATTATCACATGTATATTATCATAATGATGAATACATAAAAATTAGTCTACAGAAAGGTTTTGTGTCCCCAGAGTCCTTTATTTATCTAGATAAGAATGGCTATATACAAAACCAAAACTATGCCCCAATATTATTTCATTAAAACATTCACATGTAAAATTATCGATTTTGATCCTCAAAATTTAATTCAGGATCAATTAAAATTTGATATATTCATCACGGACAGGGACCAAAGATATAAAGTTGATTATTGGTGGTTGGAGGAAGCTCCATTAAATAGATTAGGATAGTTTAACTATATAAAGTAGTCTTAAGTTTAGGTTAGGATAAGTTAAGTTTTATTTTAGTTTATAAGAAAAAATTCATTTAAAATTAAGTTAGTTAAATAAGGAAATAACCACCGTTTTTGTAAATAATTTATTTTCTGGTGTAATATTTGATGTTAAAAAAAAAATATATATAATATAATATACTATAAAAAAATGTTTGACGTTGTAAAAACTGCAAAAATGCTAACCCCAGTGATTTAAAAATATTTTGTAGTATTAATTTTGTCGCTTAAGCCATGTACAATGGCTTAAGGAAAATGAACCCCACACCAACAAACTAAGTCACATTAAAAGAAATGTATCCAGATGGAATAGTTTAGACCAGGCCAGTGTAAGAAAATCGCTGTTGTTCTGACTAGATTCCGAATAGGACACACACGATACACCCACAGCTATCTCTTTGATGGACCCCAAAACGCACAGCCAACATGTCACTGTGTTCCAGATACCCCAATTAATATACAGCACATATTTGAGGCTTGCCCTTTATACACTGATGTAAGAGCCAGGCTTCGAATCACGGGACTTGATATACTCACACAGGATACTATAGAAGCAACAATTAATATCATGGCATTTCTTAGAGAAACTGACATTTTTAATAAAATATAATAAAATTCAATAAAAACCATTAAAAAAAATTGAATTTTTCTAATATATGTAAATCAAAAATCTAAATTTAAAACAACATTATGTTAAAAAATAATAATGAAATAAACTTAAGATAATTATGTAAAAAAACTTAATAAGCCCATAATAAAGATCTTATAAATAAATAAATAAATATACCAGATGTACCTATACCAAGACAATTCATTTGAAATGGATATTTGTTCAGAAGATTTAAGTTGTATTGAAAATGGTTTGCTTACAGACATTATTAAATCCAAAAAAATATAATATTTCAAATTCTAATCAATACTTTTTAATATAAAATTAATATCATTATACTCGTTACAATTTTATTTCACTTATTTCTATTTAAATTTTATATATTTATAAATACAATAATTAATTAATTAATAATTAATATATATATATATATAAGTACACACCATTACTACTATACTAAAATATTCTACTCTTACATCAATTCTAATATGAATAACCATATCTTTTATATCTTGAATGTCCTGTAAATGCGCTAATGAAATAAAATACGGCATTAATTAAGGAAACTATTGCACAAGCCATTGTCACATTATACTGCTTTTTACCACTATAGTTTTGAGTTTCGGACATGATCATTGATGACACAATTAAATGCAATACACCAGCATGAAGATTATAAATCATTTCCTGAAAATATATTAAAATTAAAAATTTATATTATTATAAATAATTAATGGATTAATTAAGGTTAGGATTGTGTATAGATTTATTTTTTATTAAATTATTAATCTTTATTATAAGAGCTGAAAGGTCATAAACAATCTATAAACATAAAATTAATGGAAAACTAATCAAATTAATACAAAATAAAAAAAATTAATACAAAATAAAATTATTACAAATAACAGCAAAATTAGAAAGTAGGAATTAAATATAAGCAAAAAAAAAAAGAAATAAATATAATAGAAGAGAAAACACTTAGATTGCAGTTTAATTTTATTGAATGAATTAATTACCCAATATTGAGAAGAAAATACGAGTACAACAAAATAGGTACATTCACATTTTTATATAATAACATTGTTGATTGTTATAATGTTGTGAAGTTAACATTGTTAAAATAATATCTATAGAAAAGTCGGAAAATGTCTGCAATAATAGTGAAATAACCTTAAAAACAGTGTGGTCCGATTCAAATTAAAAACTATTTAAGAATTGATTCATTGGAACATTTTAGGAAAAAAATTGCTTTAGTCAATAAAATTATTTATTTATTTATTTAACAGTGGACCTACAGATTAATCTGCAGTTATTCTAGATATAAATTTGTCTGACAAACGGTAAGTCTGACTTGAAAGTTGTTTATTGTGAAAATAAAATGCATTATTAAATAGAAAGATCAAACCCTTAATATTAAATGTTATTGAATTTCTGATGCATCTGTTTGTAAAGATAATATGACTCGATTTATGTATGGTGAAAATATTGAAGATATTGAGAAAAATAAAATCAACTTGTTTTTATATTATACCTCTACATGGTGCCATCTGAAAACAAATCTTACACACCATTCGCTTATATAAGAGATAAATCAAATTATAAATGCCCTAAATTTCCAGATTGAAGGTGGGTGACAATATAACTTTAACCTATAATAACGAATTGACTACTAATTGATAATGTCAATACAATCTATCAAAAACCCGTGTAAGATTGACTGACAAGAAGGAAGAAAAAATCCAATAAATAAAATATAACAAATTGTACAAACGTTATTCACAAAATTATTCTAACCCAACTGAAGGATGGGTTAACTTTATTACAGCGAATAGACTAAGTATTGAACTTGTGACAAGAGACTATAATATAGCAAACAACACAAACAATACAATTTGAATTAATGTCTTTGTATTATAAAAATCAACAAAATTAGACGATTTAGATTTCCGACCACAAAAATAATTTGAATACTGTGTAGAAAATTTTAAATCTCAGCTTTCATTAATTCAAAATTTCGTACACAATAATTATATATAATTTTACACTATGATTTAAATTTTAAAACGAATTGTTGGCAAAAAAATCGATAAAAGAGAAAAATTTATTTCACTTCTAATTTGAAAATATTTAACACAAACTAAAATTATTAGATTTTGTTAAATCTAAAATAAATTTTTGAATTATATTTTTGATATCTTTGATGATAAGAGTATTTATAGTATTTTATAGGTTGGACAAATAACTTTCATAATCCATTCTATACTTACATATATCGTATGTCCAATAAGTTCACCGAATGGAGCTGATAGAACACTTGATATTATTATTAAATATGTTCCAATCATAAATGAGGCTGCAACAACTAAAAATGTTACTTGTTTAAATTCATCTAAGTAATTGTGATCAATAGTAAAATTTCGACCAGCTAAAGCAACACATACAATTCCCAAAGCCTAGAAAAAATTAGAAAAAAAAAACAAGGTTTAGCTGTAAACTTAATTAACTTGGTGATGTTAAACTTAGTGGCTTACTAAACGTAATTTTATAAAGAATCTTAATATTCACTTACAACTTCCATTAATTTCAAAACACCAGGGAAATTTTTGAAATAAACTCGATTAAATGATATGTACGATGTTGAAGGTGGAATTGTATAAACTTTTGTATCCTCCATTTCATCTGGCATAGTTAATGCAGCACCATAAGGACTTTCAATTGATTGAACTTTGCTTGACATTATTTTTCTAGGTTTCTTCAATCGATTTTTAATTAATTTTTTACGTTTATAATTATTTTTAAGATCTGTTTCGATCAAATAACTTCTCTTGATTAAAAATACAATAAAATTGTAACTATACATAGCCAAAAAATATAAAAAAAAATTAATTTTTTAAAATTTTTTGGTATCAATAATTTGATTATGGAATATCGGGGTTTTTGAGATAATTGAAAGATAAAATTGATTAAAGTTCAGGGTTGGGTTTAGGAAAAATAAAAAAAATTATTTTTCGAGCTTACATTATGAAAAATAAATTGGAATTAGTATTAATTGAAAATAAAAAAAATTTTGCAAAAATATTTAATTTCGCTACGTCTCTTTTTGAATAACTATTATTTAGAAGTATATAAAAACAAAAATCGGATTTGAAATGGTTCAGATATTTATATCGAACTTTTTTCCATTTGCAAATTTCATAAAACGATGGAAAATACGGTTCATGTGATGTGATCTTACTTCTGACAGGGGTCATTCTGTTGATGTGAAAATACTTCTGTCAGGGGTCTGTCATGCTTTTATTTTTTTAAATAATATCAGTTCGATTTGTAGCTAAAAATTATGTTTTCTGATACCCATCATTATTCTTACTAACCCCAAGAACATTAAGTTATATATTAGTAAACAGGTAATCATTAAAGAGATTAAATCCACTGTCTGAGCACTAATATGGTTCACGAAAGAACACAGCCCTTTCAACAAACATCTATGAAAAATTGAAAAATCCAATACAAACAATTGCAATTCACCATAGGATATAGATCTGCCATTTTAAATAATCAAACGGAAAAGTTGTGTTTTAAATAATCAAACAATAGATCTGGAAATGTTTTCTCCAGATTGAACTCTTCATCATAAAAAAAAATATAGAAGTAAATATGGGGACGATTGTATATATATAAGTTGATTATATTATATAATATATAATATATAATATATAATATATAATATATAATATATAATATATAATATATAATATATAATATATAATATATAATATATAATATATAATATATAATATATAATATATAATATATAATATATAATATATAATATATAATATATAATATATAATATATAATATATAATATATAATATATAATATATAATATATAATATATAATATATAATATATAATATATAATATATAATATATAATATATAATATATAATATATAATATATAATATATAATATATAATATATAATATATAATATATAATATATAATATATAATATATAATATATAATATATAATATATATTATATAATATATAATATATAATATATAATATATAATATATAATATATAATATATAATATATAATATATAATATATAATATATAATATATAATATATAATATATAATATATAATATATAATATATAATATATAATATATAATATATAATATATAATATATAATATAATATATAATATATAATATATAATATAATATATAATATATAATATATAATACAGGTCTCTATGCATCTAAACATTTTTTTTCATGAGTAGAGGGTTCTGTAAATATTATTAGATCACTGGGGTTTGTTGAAAAAGCCATTTCTTCTTCATTGTATGAAACTTAAGTTATTGGGTTGTAAATCTAATCTAATAATTCAGTTGCGATGTATTGTATTATATTAAAGACTAATTTGATGATATGTTGTTTTGTTGACTTTTTAAATGATAGTGTTTAATTATTAGTCAGTAAAAACCGAATTTGAATAGCTTAATGGAATAAGGTATAGTCGTTTAAGGATTTCTTACAATTTACATTTTCCTGTGGTCAGTAAAACCGGTTACTTATACTTTTTCCCAAAATTAGGCTGGCCATTAGATTGTTCTGTTGATATAACTGTTGATTTTAAATTATTACAATGCTGTTCTTCAAAATTTCGTTTAATTTTTTTTCATTTTTCAAACAATTTTCAGTTAAGTCTTCTGCAAGACTCACTGAAAAATTGATTATTTTATTTTTAATACTGGCTATTAAAAACAATATGGCTTTAGTTTCGGAACCTCTATTTCTAAATGTTATTTTCATTTTGCAGATTAAATTTTTTTCAAATAATTTGATTTGATTTCGAAAATCTTTACGATTATCAGAACTTTTATTGCTACCAGCAGTAGGACTTCTTTTAATTTTTAATGAAAAACTTGATAAATATCAACTTTTTTGTTGACAAATTGATCAAATAAATTATATTTTTTCATGTAATTCCTCCCTGAACTCTATACCGTTATCAATTCAACTTCAAATATTCAAATTCAAGAGATATTTTTAAGTTTTAGTTTTTTATATACCCCTACTCTTATCTCTAATGGCTTCAATATTATTGTTGTATTTGTGTATTTTTGTATCATATCAATGTTTCCAAAGTAAATAAAAAATAAATTTAATCCAAAAATAATATTGATTGCCATTGTATAATCTACTCATCATTATTTTTTCTAAATAATATCTGCTGCATAGGTACATTTTATCAATATAAATGTTTAAGATTTAAGTAAATAACAGATTTGATAGTATCTAAATGGTATGTTTGTTTTCAGTATCAATTGAAGTGTCAATCAACAAATCAATATTTTTCGTTTTTATCTATAGCAAAATAATTCTTAAACTACACATGTTTATGAAAGCAAGAGTGAAAAACTATATGTTTCACAAAAATTTTATTTGTTCGTTTATCGTACAGGTGCTAAGTATATTGATAAAATAAATTTGTCTTTATGGGTCTGTTAGAAAATAACATATATACAAAAATATATGAATACTAAGTTATAAAGAACCCAATATAAACGAATTATGATAATGTCACAGTCTGGGTTTATTGATAAGATAAAATGAATTTTTAATTTTAATGAACCTAACCTATAATGTATATTAATAAAAAAGAAAAAAGGTAATAAATATAAAATTGTTATTGTTGTGAGTTAATTCATATTTAATTATTTTATTTAATATTAGTTTATGGATTGAGAATAATTACTGTTTTTCAGTGATTGTTGTTTCAATGCAAACATTTTTAATTCCACAATCACTAATCTCGTATATCATACGGATATCAATGTTTATTGCAATAATTATTATTAATTTAGTTGCTTTGTTTGTTTTAAAGATTTATTTGGTTTGTAGTTTTCTTCTTTCATATCATAAAATTGTAATTTTTTATGAGGAATTAAGTTTGTCTCATAATTCATAATAATTTTATTTATGTTCTAAAATGTAAAATGTAAAAATATTTGGTATAACTCAGACACAATTTACTGTATTATGATTCTATTGTATTATATACATTATGTATTAGACCTGTAATAGCCAGCAGTGATTAGACTACTTATCTTTCAAATTGTCTTGTATTAATTGGTGTTAGTAACATTGTTTATATTAAGGCCCAACTCGACACGCAGAACCGACAAATAATGATCATCGCAACTATAAGTGCTACAACTCTACAGTTACACTAATTATCAATCTTTTGACTATATAAGAATTTTTATCACGTCCTACATTCCGGGTACTCCTGTTAAATAATAAAAACTTAATAAACATAATATACGAATTACTTAATGAATATGCTATCCAATTAAATAACGAACAAAAAATTTAAATTTACGACTGAAGTGAATTAAATCTTTGGTTTAAGTGTCCTGACTTTGGAAGCCACTCGTACTTACCTACCTACCTACCTACCTAAACTTGAATTAACAAAAATTATTCGACCGTGTATCATTATTTGTATTGTTTCCTTATTTATTTCATATGGGGAAATACCGTTATTTCTAAGATATTATTTAATCCTCCTAATCCTTTTTCCCTTACCCACACCTACAAATTTTTTTTTTTTTATATACTGTCAGAATTATGCTTAGAGCAAGCACATCAGACGTCTGTTACTAGACAATTTTGTATAAAGGAATTTTTTCCTAGGGTTTGGGTAAAAAAAAATATGATCCTTAAAATTCTTTTAATAAACTCATTATTTTTCAATAACTCAAAGTGTTAAATTATTGGCAACTTCTAATATAGGCATTATTGAAAATGACGTAATGGTCAACCAAACCAAAAACAAAAAAACTAAAATGAAAGCTGATAGGTGCGAAAGTATTTAGGACATTATTTAGTGACATTTTAAAATATTATTTTAATTCCTTAAAACCTAAATTTTTTTATAGAAAGACATTTAAAAACATTTACATAGTAAAAATTTCATGTGGGGAAATGCCGTTATTTCTTACATAATATTAATAATTCAAAAATATGATTCTTAAAATTTGTTTATAAAAATAACAAGTTTATAAATATTTTGAAAATTATTATAATATCAAAGTAGTGTTGTGTTATTATAAAAAAATATATAAGAGATTAAAAACTTTGCGATTTTTAACGGAAAGAGTAAATGGAAAATGGGAATATAACAGATGCCAATTATATCATCGAACATATTGTTTAACCGACACAGAAATGTTGAATATGTTAATTCAACCATCATAACCTAGTAACAAAATTTCAATTGATGAAGACTGCTACCTACTAGTTTAACTGTGTCGGTAATTAACAACGCGATAACATTTTTGCACCTGCAGCTCACATTTTCTTAGAGAATCAAGTTTGTGTCTGTAGTGAATTTACATGAAAGTCTATAGTTTTATTGGATTAGCCATCTTATATTATTATCTTATATATTAACGAAAATTATTCGACCTTTTCTTATTATTTATATTGTTTTCTTATTTATTTATTTCATGTGGGGAAATGCCGTTATTTCTATAAGTTATTATGGAAAAATGTTTTGAAAATTTGAATTTAATTTATTTGAATTCATTTATTTATATACTTTTATATGTGTTATGCAATGAGACGATTAGTCTCTACAATGTGTATAATCAAGTTAAGTGAATAGAAAATAATTGAAATTTTATAACTAAAAAGAAATTAAATGCAATGGAAAATAGGAAATAGAAACTTAAACTAAAATATACAAAATTAAATAAAACTAAGATGAAAAACATAATAAGAAAATCTGAGAATAAAATTACAATATGGCAAAAATTAAATTACTGGTTACAAACTCTTAAAATACTCGAAACAGAGTCGACTAAATGAACGGTGCCAGAGTCAGATTCGACTAAATGAATGTTTGGAAATGATATGTTTTGAAAAAAATATGTTATTGAAATGTTTGGAAAATTATTATAATACCAAAATATTCTGGTGTGATTATAAAGAATAAAAGATTAAGAATTCTGGGATTTTTCATGAAACGAGTGAACAGAAGATATGAACCCGACAATTGTAAGGTGGGAATAGAATAGAAGACATCGTTTTTGGTATTTGTTCTTGCCAGTAATTTGGGTAGAATTATGTTTTCGTTCATTATGCAATTTTACAATTTGACCCCATAAAGTTGGACATGTAATATTTTTCTAGTATAAATAGGAGTGTAACAATTTCCCGACATAAATAAATCTAAGCAAAATTCCGCTGTATAAGAATTTCGTTAATCCATTTAGTTTGTTTTGATTTAATTTTGGTAAGGTCTTAAAAAATGTGGATTTTCACGATTGCAGAAGAGATTTTATACTATGGAATTTTTGCGTAACGATGTCCCAATATAAAAAAAGCCCTCTAAGCAAAATCCCGCTATATAAAAATATCGGTAATCCATTTTTTGTTTGTTTTATATTTTAAATTTATGTCGACTTAAGTGGGTATAAGTGTACCGACTTATCATTCATTCGTAGGTACCTACATATCTACGCTAGTTCAGTTATCAAAAATTATGTTACTATGCTATTGTTCTTTGTATTGTAATTTACTTCCTACCTCATTACCTTCTTTGATTGCCGTATAATAGTCTTACAAATAATGTGGTTTAACTAAAAAAATTCCCCCCAGATAATTCTCATTCAAATAAGTCTTTTGTATAAGCTTAATATTACAATTCTACCCTTCTTTGAACTAACCATTCTACCCTACCCTATATCTATAGAAAATTGGTCGTTAAAAAGAATATAGGAAAATTAAATGGTCGACATTTTTTTATTGTAAAAAAATAACAACAAACTTCTTCAATTGTTCATATCAGGATTGGTATTAGAAAATTACAATTTGTAAAACATTTGAAATTATTCCAAAAATTATTCAATTGGAAATAAATAATTTTAATTTAAAGTGTAAATTGTGTAATTTAACATTATTTTTCAAATAATTCAATTTCCTTTTCAAGTAATTTGAAATGTTGCCAAAAACCAAATATACAAAATATTGGAAACAAAATCTTTATACAAAGTAATGTACACGTTGATGTGACGCGGTCCTAGGTTCGATTGTCGATGGATGGAAAATGTTTCATAGCTAAATTGGCTAAATGCTTTTACGATCTGGTCTAGAATTATTTGTCATTGGGATAAAATAAATGACAAAAAATAATTTAATTGAAATCTGGTAACAATTTAAGCTTTGTTCCCGACTATAGTAGTAGTTTTCCACATTTAATGAATTAATATGCTAGAAAATGTAAACAAATAAACGCTTGAATAACATCATAGTTACAGCGTGTAACAGAAAGAAGCAAATAATTTAGTATAATTAGATTTATTAATTATCTTGGGATTATTATGTTGGTAAAAATAGCTTCTAACATATATTTTTTTATTGAGGCAAACGACTGGCGATAGCAGTACCAATTTATAATTGTAGTTTAGTAATATTGTAACAACGTACTACGAGTCATTTCGTATCTATATCAAAATTGTATATATATGAAAATTTCCTGTAAAAAGGATTGTCTACTGATGATATCATTGTTCTCATATTGGTTAGATAATAATGACTACTGTTGTAATTGATTCTAGAAATTTATTCAAAAATTGATCATATCTATTTTAACAATAACCATATAATAATAACAATACAAAAAAAAACAAATGTATTCTGTTATTGAGTATTATTGTCTCATTTATGAAACGATAACAAAACTATACTCTGCTCTGCTATATTCATTACGTGTCTTTCATTTCGAATTCCGAGAAGATTTTCTCAAATAAATTTCCATTGTATGTGTTTGTATTACATACATATATACATGATATCAGGAAATAATGATTACAATCTCAATATGATAATAGAAAATCTCTGGAAAATTGATATAATCTTTTAGATAATTTCAAGATTAAATAGAAAAGGCATGTGATGTCTGTAGAAGAATAAATTTTTTTTTTTTACTTTTTGATATTTTAGAAAAAATTTGATGTGTGAAAAGTTTTCAAGAACAACTTTTATATGGTTCAATAAATTCAAAAAACATATAATGATTAACAGTTCAGTGAATTTCTGGATGTATTACATCAGGATGTTTTTTCTTATATCAATGATAACTTTCAAAGAACAAAAAGAAAAAAAAAATGATACTTTATAAAAGTAGATTTGGATTGAGAGAAAAATTGATTCTTTATAAATTTCGTGGTAAAACTTTGTCGTCGTTATCGTAATATTTACTGAACTTGAAATTGATAGTACTAGAATATATGATTTAATTTGTGTTGGTGGTGAAAACTTGTAACCTAGGGGAATATCATTATATACAGTTTTGTACAATATGCATTGTAGTATTGAAATTAAGTTTTGAACAAGTAAATATTTCGTTTGAAATAACAATTTCTAAGACGTATTAGTGTCTCCCAACTAAAACATACTCTTAATAAAAATATTAATATTAAAGAAACACTTATAATGTATAATATACATTCCGCCCTATGTCCCACGGATGGGGTTGCAGGACATTGATGGATGTATATTCATCATGAACTCCAAAGACTAAAAAGAAATCATACTGGACGATTGTTAAGCCATACAAACCATCTAACACAGAATCTTCTAGATTTATCTTTAGTGAGCAGGTAAAAAAGAAGAACCTGAACATTGTAACATAGTTACCACTTAGCCTATGGGTGACCTAAATTTTGTCTAAATACTAGATTATACGTCATTAATTTAGTTTGTAGTATTTTAATAAACACGTCATTTTTGAATAAGTCAAAATGCCAAATTATTGACAACTTATATAGGCATTACTGACAATGACGTAATGGGTGAACTGACCAAAAACAAAAAGTTAAAATCAAAGGTACGATCGAAATGATGGATGATACGATCGAAATAGATGGATATTATTTAGTTTATTACATTTTAAAATATTATTTCAATTCCTTAAAACCTGATTTTTTTTACAGAAAGACATTTGAAAACATTTACATAGTAAAAATTTCATGTGGGGAAATGCCGTTATTTCTATGATATTATTTGAAAAATATGATCTTAAAAATGTTTTTATAAAAATAGCAGGTTTTTAAATGCTTTGAAAAGTATTATAATATCAAAATCGTCTTGTGTGATTAAGAAAACAATAATTGAGATTGGAAGTTGTGTGGTTTTTAACTGAAGGAGTGAATGGAAGATGGGAATACAACAACTGCAAATATTATTATATGTCTCTTTTATAAATTATTGTCAGTAATTTAGGTAGAATTAGATTTTCATTCATTATAGAATTGCAATTTTATTACATAAAGTGAAACGTTTAATGTTTTTCAAGTGTCTATTGATTGAAGGTGCGTAACAATATCCCGACATTGAAAAAGCCTGCGAAGCAAAACATGTACAATATAAAAATTTGTATATTTTGAATTTAATAATTATTAAATTTTGTAGTTTAAATTTTTTATGAATTATTTTTGTAAATTATTGTTTATAAATTTTTTAACAATGTGTAATAGTCATATTAAATTAATTTTATTTTATGTAATTTGAAAATAAATAGATTTAAGGCTTTAAAATAGTATTAATTACTAATAAATTAATTAAAAAAAAAAAAAAAAAAAAAATCAGCCTTTAAATCAGTCTTTTTTGTTTTATTTTTATTTATAGTCTTAAAACTTCAATTTAGATTTTTGTTTTATTTTTAATAGATTTAAAACTTTAACTAACTTCAAAACCCTAAGCAGATTTCAATCTGACACATTTTGATTAGTAGCGAAATGACAAAACACGATGTATGTTGGCATTGTGATTGTGTAAAACTAATTGTTTATAAAAAAAGAACATTCAATCAACTGGGGATTCTATTAACCGCAAGATTTTGGTCTAGAATATTTTTTTTTTATTTTTTTTTATTATTAAACTGCATTTCAATGAGCTACTGTTGACAACGTATATAATGTTTGTGTTTGTGTTTGGATGGATTATGATGAGACTGCACTGACTAGTTTAATCAATACATATAAATCAAACAAGCAATCAAAATGAAGATTGGGTTAACTTTGCCAAAAGTTATTAATGCAATTATAACAATTTTTTAAGTATATGCAGTAGATTTACATGAACATCTATAATATTAAGCTGTATTATAGCTGCCTTATATTATTGTATTGGAATATACCTGTACTATATACACCTATTCTATTTCGTCAGTGCGTTTACAATTTTAATTTAATTTTTTTACATTTGTTAAATACGATAAATTTGAAATTTAATATTAGATAGCAAAAACATATCCAATTACTATAAATATTAAATGAGGAGAAGTAAAGAATAAAAAGGTAAATACAATGGCAATTTTTGGTTTATTCAAAAAATGTTCATCAAATCTCATTATCTCAATTTTACATTCCAATCCTTGTTACAACCCCAAAAATTTAAAATCAAATTTTTAGTGATAGGTACCTTAAAGTGTTATTTTAAATCCTTAAAACATGAAATTTTCTATAGACAGACATTAAACGATAATGAAAATTATTCGTTAAGCCACATTCACTTGTTTCAAATCAAGTGGGGAAATACCGTTATTTTTAAGATATTGTTCAAAATATTATCCTTAAAATCCTTTTGTAAGAATAACATGTTTTGTAGTGCTTTGAAAATTATTATAATATTAAAATAGTGTTGTGTTATGTGACCGTCTTAATAATGTAAGTAGAAAACTTTGTTTTTTAATTATTGCAGAAGTTGTAGGTAGCTATGTCCCATTCGGAAATTGTTATAATATAAATTCTTATATCATGTTCGTGTATTGAATAGTTTTTTTAATCCTTTTTTCTTGAGTTATATTATTGTTGTGAAATAAACGATAATTGGAAAATTATGGAAAAATAAGGACACATCGTGGCTATTGAATTGCTTTGTTGTATACGCCAAATGTTAGTTTTGATTAAAACTAAGTTTGGACTTTTATACAAAATTACAAAGTTCAACTTGGGCTTGAAGATGTTCAGATGTGGTAAATATGTGTTATTTATAAGCATGTAAGATTTTTAAAACTTTGTGGGTTAAAGAATTCAACATTATTATATATCGTCATTATTTAATGTTCTAACGACTAGTAATGTACATATAGAAACATAAAGTACCTGTTTTCAAACTATCATAAGACAGAAATGGAAATCGATGGCTATCATAAGTCGAGAATTTGTCGTTAAATTTCTGACAAAGTGCAGCAAATGAATTTTAGATATGGATTTGATTTTCTTTAACGATCTCCAGTATTCTACAAAGTGTTACTTCTTCAAGAATTTTCAGGTCGGAGTGGGTACTATCATGTATACTAATCAAAATAGCAACTCAAAGTTCTTTAATAATAACACCTAAAAATATAATACTATGCAAATTCGCAGTACATAAATAGAAATACATAGGTACTCTTGCGGCAGAACAATACCAAAACAAAACTATATTACCAGGGGCTTAGTAGATAACGAAACTAAGTATAATTGCAGCACGTTCCTACGTTTTTAACTATTGAAAAAAAATAACACAAACTGAAAAATAGACGAATTGAATGAAAGTTCTACAAATATATGAAGTGGGGTAAATTAATCCCAATAAATTTAAATTTTTTTTATATACGGCAAAAGTGATGCTATTTATCTCTCAAACTATTTAAAATAGTTAAATACTGGAATCAGCATTTTAATAATAGACCCTTACGGCTTTACAACATAATAACCAACTTCTAGGCTTTACAACATAATAACCAACTTCTAACACAAAACTATTAAAATGGCGTATGCGGCAAATGAATCCCATAACAACGACATGTAAATTGTAATAATTAAAGAATAATATTAGGATAAAGTTGAAAAAGTTATGAATTAATTAAAGTTAACTGGGGACTGGGGGTTTATTATAATTTGCGTATTATTTCGTTTTTAGAACGAATTTAGATGATGAAGTTATACGTATATATAGAAATGTAAATGTTTATTAGTATTATATAGTGAATGGTATTTAATATTTATTTTTATTAAACTTGTACAGAGTGATAATTGGAAAGTAGAATAAATATAAATAAAAAAAAATACATGTTATATGATTTGATAAAACATTCAGTGGTGCGCTATTTTAATGATATCTAATAAATGTATATTGATTGTTAACCAAAAAATGTATGCTCTAATAGTGTCTGTGTAAATATTAAAATCATTACATTGGAAAATATATGCAATTAAAAGTTTTTTAAAATTAAAATTATATTTTTTATTGTTATGATTGTATTTTTGAAGTAGAGAAATACCAATCTGATTAAAATGTTTCTATTATTAGCTCCTGTAATTTTGCTATTCTAATTGCACTTTTCCATGTACCAATAAAACCTTTTAAATGATGAGCTCAGTATTGTATTATTGTTTCGTTACTGGAGTACAAGTACAAATCTTAGAGACTTGCAAAATTATCAAATCTTTAACTTTGATTTTCAATTTTACATTAGGAACCCAATTATACTTTTTGAAATATGATCAGCTGTATATGTTTGTTTAGAAGTATGGTTGAACTAATTATAGAATAAAAAAAAAAAGTCCAGTCATGGGACTGGCGGTAGTAAATGAAACAACATTTAAATGCAGATGATTGAGATTCAGATTGAGGCCTGAACGTCGATTAAATTAGACCATTTTGCATTATATTCTAAAAAAGATACAAAATAGGCTAATGGTAACTGAAGTAGAAAACAAAAATTTTTGATTGGAATCTATGTAAATATCTATGTAAATATCAATCACTATTTTATTTCTAAAAATTATAATTTTTGCTAAATAGGTATGCATACATATTATGTAGGTACCAATAATTTTTTTTTTTATATAATATGGAGACTTAGATAGGTACCAATATTTTTTTTTATATAACTAAAATTAAAACAATAAATTTTTAAATGACTTAGCTCAATAACCAAAACAAGCAAGATATCATTAGTTAAAAGAGGTAAAATTTACATTTACTTATCGTATACCAAATTTATTATGAGAGAGAAAAGGTACAAAACAGATGTTTGCCTTTTGATTTATACTGTAAAATAATTTTGCGTTCTCATTATTCTCTTTTGGATTTGTTTACGTTTCCTCCCATTATTTATATCAGGCAGGTTGGCAAAAAATGTTAGTTCTAATTTAGTTTGTTCCCTTATACGATGATTAATTCTGATCTTTTATTATTTTAATATTTTCGTTTTAAACATTATTATTTTCTTATATACCTATTAAAAATATTAAATTATAATTACATTACAATAATATAAAATATTATTAACATTTTTGTCAGTAATAATTTGGAGCTATAAACATTATTATTTTTTATTAATTATATTAAATTACTAGCTTTGTAACCCGTCATAAATGACGGAAGCAAAATAAATCCTAGTTTCTTTTTTTCTTTCATTAGATTCTTTATTCCGAAATTACAGTACTTATGTTTATATCACTTTTTATTTATTTTTATTTATGTTTATATTGGCCTAACACTAATCTTTTTTTTTTTTATATAACAGAAAAAGAAGTACCATACCAACAAATTTGTATAAAATGTTTGTAATTTTGTATGGTATACTCGTACTCACTTCCATTTAGTTATAATTCGTTAGTTGGGTTCCATTTAGTATAAATTATACAGTATTAGCGTTATTGAGTCCTCCGGGAGAGCAAATTTAAAAATGGGATCTTATTTTCATATAAATTTTGTCTTTTGTATAATGTATAGGGATCTTATTTTGCTATTTGAATAAACTGTTATTATGGTATTGTGTTATTTTTAAACAAAATTTCAAAAAATTTTGTATCTAAATTGGTAAAATTTACAAAAAATACAAAAACATTTTCATCAATAATTTTCAATTTAAAAAAAACAATGTTTTATTATCCGGCGTAGAAGTAGAGTTAATTATCCTACTCTACTTCTATTAAGTTCTATTGATTGAACAGTGAACCTGAACACTGAAAATAAAATAATATTTTTGGAATGGAGCATATAGAACATACAGAATACAGATACAGCAAATAATAAAAAAAAAAAACAAAAAAAAAAACAAAAATAATTTTTTTTGAGTGAAGTGAGTTACGTACACAATAATGACAAAAATAAAAGGTAGAAGCAATAAAGTAGTATAATGTATAATATTATACAATACAAATATGCTGATACACATGTGTATTATTATTTATAATTTTAAGTAATAAGAATAACCTTTGAGTGAATTATGTTTTTTTTTTTGTGTTAAATGCTGTTTGCCTTTTGGTTATTATACCATATTAAACTATTGATTAAATTTCTATTAGTCCTTATTATTATAAATCAAAAAAATTGTTTGTTTTATTTATATTATTATTATTATTTATTATTTTTCCTTATTATTTGCGAAGAAGACTAACATTAAATTAAAAAAATATAGTTCATGCAATCAATTTTTCCTGCAAAGGTTCAGCATGGTAGACAGGGGTTAAAAAAAGCACCAAACCAATTTGTATATATATGCATTTGTATACATATGCAATTTGTATATGTGTTGGAGCGTTCCGTCGAACTTACAAACATCCAGATAAATGCAGAATAATATATATTAAATTATAGTTTTGTAATTGGTATACGATTACAAAATAATACTGAGGACAACATCTATTTACAAATCACAGAATTTAAAGAATATGATAACGCTGTTTTAGTTAGGTCTCCTAAAAATCTTATGCATAGTTGATATAATTTAGAAAATAATATTGCTAAATATTTCAACGAAATTTTTGTCGAAAATTTTTTTTCCAAATCAAAATTATTTTTAAAATTATAAATTTTTTTTTTATTTTTTCAGCCAACTTTTTCTGTTACTTTCTTTTGTTAACTAAATTTTTTTTTCTTGCGCGTTAAATTCTTATTATCGTCTATTTATTACAATTTTAGCAAATTTGCATATGTGTTTTGCATAGTGCATATTCTAATTGTGATGGATATTCTTTGATGAGAACTATTAGAAGAGAACAACTTCAAATGTTGTTTTTTGTTTTGTTGTTTGTATTTAAATGAGAAAAAAAAATTGTTTTTTGTTTTATGTTATTCTGATAATTTTTTTTACTTATTATTCTTTATTCTCTACTACGTGAATTGTCTGTATGTAACATATAGGTATCTAAAAAAATAAAAAAAAAACAGCAAACAAAATTTTTGTTTTTGTACCTATATTTAGAATGTACATACATATATGAATGTATATATTAATAACATTAGTGACTCACAATTTAGCGTGACGCGAGTTTATAACATTTTCTCTACCAAATCGATAAACGTCTTATAAGTAAGTTTCACTTACAAAAATAATTATAAAAAAATATTCTTTACAAATATAATTATTAAGGCTATATTTTCCTATAGAGGGCATCACACAGATTAGATTAAATTAGATTTTTAAATGAAGATTAATTCTATAGTACGTAATCCTAGTTGTTAGTCCTATCGTAATATCTTTGTATTAGATCTAAGCTATATTATTTCTGATCTGTCAATCAATCTAGAGATAAATTTTAGTTAATGAGGTAGGATTTATTTTGGTTAGGGTACGATATAGAGAGAACTATATAATCTAAAGCATACAACTCGTTCTATATGTTCTACAAAATCACTAAATAAAGATGATGATAGTTTATATACGTTAAGATCTAATCAAATTAATACCAAAACATTTGAATATTATTTTATTTTTAGTTAATTAAATTGTGTTCTTTAAATTTATTTAATTATTGAAATAAAGAAAGACAACTTCACAATTAATAGAAAATCGACTTTAGGCATCGCAAGAATATAATCATAATTATGGATGGAGATATTATTGATGGCGAGTGATAGTATAGATGGGACCAAAACACTTATTAGATAATTCTGATAATACTAAAAGTTGAGGTATAACTCCAACCAGATGGAGTAATGACATAAAAATGAAAGTTAGAAATAGGTTAAGTGCACAAAACATCATAAAAATTTGGAAAACGTTCTTGATGACCCACACTGAGAGAAAAACATCCTATAAAATTTTTAATAAGACAACCTTTAGTTTAATGATACTAAGATGATAATAAGACAACCTTTAGTTTATGCCTCTAAAACAAAGTTAATACGATTTGTTGAAATGTGTCGCATTAATCTAAAAATTTTGAAAGTATTAGTTTTCTTAAAAGGTATGATATAAATACTATAAGAAATCTGATTATTTTAATACGAATCTTGTATGGTTACCATACCATTGATTTTAAGCTCTGTCGAATTGTCCAATAAGGTTTGCTCAGATAAAAACTAAAAGTCACTCACATTAATTTTAAATTGAAAAAATAAAATTTACAGTTATTTTCACAATAAACTTTAATACTAATATGATATCTTATTAAGTCTAACAGATATGTTATTAATGTTATTATGCAATTATAAATTTAATTCGATGTTTTATTATTTAGGATTTGATCTTATTATCAGAGTTTAATATGCATCAAATCTTCATAAAAAAATATCATAATACTTATAAACTGATACAATACGAACTGATACAATAAGCGATTTTGGAAAAAAATAGTCTTTTATAAATCGTTAGTCGTCAATTAAAGTTTGTTTTATAAAAGTGAAGAGTTAAAAAATTAAAAATTAAAATTAAAAGTAGTTAAATGGATATTTTTACTGACAGTAATCGTGTTTTAGATGTGAATAATTGTAATACATCTACAACACATCAACACGATGAACTAATTAATTTAATTTGCCGTAAAGTTGGATTTGATGAGACAGTTTTTCAGCGTTAAATTGGTAAGCAATATATATTTTTTTTTTCTTAATTATCTTATAGCACTGCTTATTATTGATAACAATAATTTTTTTAAACATAATAATGAACACATTACTACATATTAATTAATTTAAATATTTTTAATTTAGATTTGCTGTCCATGGAGAGTGCCAAATTTTTGCGAACATTTTCAATTATATATTTTAGACTGTACAATCAATTACATAGTATTAAATAGTGATCAAATAAGGTGTTATAGCTTTAATTTTCATGTTGTAATTGACGGTAGAAAATGTTTTAGAACTAAAAGTTTGCAACTACCAAAAACATTTAAATCTTCACAAGTCTAAAACATATTATTATTATATATTATATGTACATATTTATGTTATTTGCATTTTTTAATATTTTTCTATTTCATGTTTACTTTGTAATGAAATTAGTAATAAAATTAAAAGATTAGTAATAAAAAATGAGTTATGTGTTTCTTATTTATATAATCTGGCTTCAAATAAAATTGAAGCTATCATATAATTGAAATAATAAGTCTCATACTATTAGAGATGAAGAGAGTAAGTAATTAAAATACAAGGATACATCATTGAAAATAGTATGTCTTATTAAATTAATTATGTTACCACCTTTTTAAAAAAATGTCAAAATATAATTATTTCTATAGTATTTAGCATTGATACAATAATAATGTCTTTTTGAATTAAACTGATCGCTATATTGAAGCAAAAGTATGCCCTATAAAAATAATTATTCTAGTATAATTTTGAAATAAAATGATAACATAATTATTTCTATAAAACACACCATCAATATAATTATGGAATGATCATTTTATGTTAAACAGATCTTAATATAAAATCAATAGTTTAAAACATAATTATAATATAACGCGTACATTATTAAACAAATAGGATGTCGTATTATAAAATAATAGAATATCTCATTAAAATTATATCAAGATATGCTTACTTTAGTACAACATTCCTCCTATTAATTTAATAGATTTAATATGTTTATCTTAAAAGGAAAAATCGCTTTGACCAAAAATAATACCAAAAAATCATAGTTTTAATAGGATTTCGAATTAATATTATCTGATTTTTCTTTCAGTGCATGTTCAGCAGAAGATTATTGGAAGTATGATGAAGATGATAATGATAAAAATTGACTTCAACCACTTAATAATAGCCTTTATTAATGACAATTTTATGCAACAATCATTATGTATATGTAAGGTAAGCTGTTTAGAGTAAAACTTGGCTTCACACATTTAATTGATTGAAGATCTCAACACAACAAATTGAATTCTTCGTATAATAATAATTGTGAATTAAATATAAAAATAATATTTTGAATCAATTTGTATATCATACTATACATCCAGCTATATTTGGCTTCTTGTAGGAAACATTTGGTATTAAATGGTAAATAAATTTGAAATTGAATAAATATAAAATAATTTATTTTCTATTATTTTTATTTATTTATTTATCTTAATTTTTTTTTTTTTTATATTTTATATTTCATTAATATACATAATTTTTTTTATTTTATTTTTTATTATTTTATTAAATGTATAATAAATTTTCATATAAGTTAATATATTTCATATTTTTTTTTTTTGAATAACCTAATGTATACATTACTCGTATATAAAATGTTATGTTAGAGAAAAAATCCGAAATACCTTAAAACTGCTTTTAGCTAATGAAATTCAGTTTTAAAATCTAAGGTACAAACTAGTTTTAACTTACAAATAATTTAGTCAAAACCTGAATCACCAATTTCAATGGGTTCTTTAGACGGTAATAATTTTTTTGGGAATTGGATTTTGTTTTTTTTTTTATAAGGTTTTGTATTATAGTTTTAGTGACATTTTCAATAAGCGATATATTGGGTATGGCTTGTATTTTAAGTATAAGCTATATCTTCCATATGTATTTTTATATATATATACATATTTTTTTTTCATAATATATATAATATTTCATTTCGTTTTTTTTTTATTTACAATAAAAATAAATTACATTAAATTTAAAAATTACATACTTAAGGGAAAAATATAGGAACACTCTTAATTTAATTTAACAAATAGAATCAAGTGACCTTGTTATTTCTTTTGAAAGTTAATTTTGCGTACATATAAAATTCTATTTTCTATTTTGTGGCGTAATTACAAAACACTATGCTTACTTTTATTTTAATAATGACTCAAGATAATTCGAAACAATTTTTTTAGGGGAAAAAAGCATAATAGCTTTAGTCAGTTTCTGTTACAAGAAGTGAATATTTTCGTAATATTAGTTTCTTAATATTATTTACTATAATTGTCATATCATCGGCTTATCAGTCATATCATCATATCATCGGCTTAAATTTTTTGTTCATGCTTGTTTGGCCCACAACATGATTCAACTGCAATGATACAATTATTTTTAACAAAATGTTAAGTGGTAGTGTGTTCTACGTGTTCAAAAAAATAAATTCTCTACCTCTCAACTATTGAAATGGAACAAATGAGAATTAATATTTCATAATGCATAATGTTCCACGTACATAGAAATTTAACCAATTAATTGAGTATTTACGAACAAATTTTTACTGAAGACTGCCGATCTAAGAGTTTTAAGAATTTCTGGAGCGTCTCGGATAATGAAAAAACTAATTTTTTTTATCAATTAGCCAAACGTACAGCAGTTTCAAGACGCAGAGTTCAGGATTCAATAAATAGCACTAAAATTATTGGTACATATTAATCCAAATTTGAAGTGGATAGCACAATTTTTTAGAACCCGGCCATTCTTGCGTATACAGGAAGTCGACTGTGTTCAATCTGCCTTAAATTGAATGATTACAAACATAGAAGTACACAGACAACTACACTTCGTAAAGTTATTAAAAAAAATTAATCTGAAAAATATAAACTTAAGAATCCTGCAAATGACGAAAACCGATATTTATAGCTATTCTACTGTTTCAAGCAAGCTAAGTGTCATTCATATACAGCGTATATTCATATACGCTGGGTGGCGCAGTAGGTAGAATGCCCTTTGTCATTGGGATATAATAAATCACAAAAAATAATTGCGAGTATAATCTGTTAACAAATTAAATAAAATGAAACTATTCTATTTAAGAAGGCTTAGTTCCTGACAATAGTAGTAGTTTTCCACATTTAATGAGTAGATAAGCCAGCAATTTGTTAAAATGAATATTCGAAATATTGTAGATATTGTAGTGTAAAATTGCAGTACCGTACTTAATTAAGCACGAAAATGTGATTCTACCTAAGTTACTGTAAGAGTGTAAAAAAAAAACAAATTTAAACTATTAGCGAGAAATTTCTAATTGTTTTACGCTAAAATATAAGACATCCTTCAGCGAAGCAGAATACACGTTTATTGATATATAAATTATACAAACTAGAAAAAAAACTTGGAACATCCAAAAATCTTTTTGGATTTAATCTTACGATTTCAGAACCACAGCCTGTTTCTAAAGATAAAATTAAGTATAAGTATAAAAAAATTACTGCCATTTTTGCCTAAAAAGGATGCGAACTATTTTTGCGCATTACTCAAAATTAATTAAAAATTTTAAAATTTGTTTCTTATTTTTTTTTATTAAAATTGAATTTTATTTTCGACTTAAATCTATATTTTGAAAGTATTTACTTATTTATTATACTGCAGGCCAACTACAGGCTCCTTTTTCTTTCGTATTTACTTTTTTGATATTAATATTACTTTCTAAAATATTTAAACATTATTAGTTTGTAAGAATTTAAAAAAATAATAAGAATAATCAATTCTTATTAAAAAATTCCACTATAATGTATTGTGATAAAATATAATCATTTATTTCTGTGTAAATATTTAAATGGCTAGAAGAATTGATGCTGTGAAAATTGAGATTTAATTTTAAGTTTCATAATAGTATTGAACAAAACCAAAATGCTAATGCTGTGAAAGCTTTAATTTATGAAATAAATAAATTATGCTTAAAAATAAATAACACTGGTTTTTTATTTTAGAAGTTTGTGCTAAACCGTTCCGTATCCAAAACAAGTTGTTCCATGTAGTTCACGATAAACAAATTTGTAAAAAAATCGGGATATGGAACAAATTGGACTATGAAGTGCCCAATTATTTTTTTAAAAATTTATTAAAAAATATACTACACGGTATAAGTGGAACACATTAAATTAATCTAAGAACTGCAAAAAATGTTTCCTAAAAACTTTAGAAATTCCTATCGGGTAGTTTTTTTGTTTTCAACGTTTTTATCTTCAATGCTCTGTAACTCAACAGTTTTTTTGATATGTCCCATTCTTGCACCAAGCCGACGATATTGATTGTTAAAAATGTCCATCAAAATCCATAAAAATTAAATATTCCTTTCTAAAGATTGAATCTAGTTAATATTTCGGGTTTTAACTAAATTTAGTTTTTAGTGAAAACCAGTTTTGTTACGTTTTAAAATCATCGCCGAAAACAAAGTTTAGGTAAGACTAATTATTTTTATTTATCACACTTCGAAATTATGGTATAACCTATTTTCTATATTATTTGATTTCTGGAAGATGTACCGAAGAAGTTTTCAAAATATATGAAAATAAATTTCTAAATAACTTACCCTATACTATCATTTAGCTTCTATTATAATCTAGAATGTTACCTGAAAATGTTAAAATCCATTGTTTTGATTTACAAATAAAAACACCGCATCTCGGATTTCAGCTGTAACATAATAAATAAATATGTGTATGTATGTTTATATTTTTAATATTATATTCTAATAAAAGTCATAGAATTTTAATATGAGTTCTTAGATGAAGATAAATATGTTTCATTTAAATTAAATTATTTTCAAATACTATTAAAATTTAGTGTCATAAGCTTTTAAGATATTTTCTAGATCACAAAAACAAAAACAAAAAAAAGTAGAAAAATAGCAAATGAAAAAAATGTTCAATTAAATATGTAATACTACTGTCATTTATAAAATAGAAACAAGAATAACAAAAAAATAAATGCACATCGTATGCATTATAAATAATATATAAAACATCTTCAAATGCTTAAATAATTGAATAGAATTATCTGTGATAAGGATGTAAATATTAAATTGTATGTATGTATTTAAGGTATTAAAAATGATATTTACCATATTATTATCCTTATACATATACATTTTTTTTATTTGTGTACAGCATAGTAGCGTACCAAGATATTTTTAAGTGCCCGGAGTAAATATTTTTGTTTTAAATCATTATCATCATCAATGTCCTGTAACCGTATTCGTGGGGCATAGGGCGGAAATAAAATCTTTTCATCGACTCTTATCCTCAGCTAACCTCTTCAATTGTGGCCACGTTCTTTGCTGGGTACTTGCTTCGGTTAAAACAGTTGTTTTTCATGTTTTTGTCGGCCTTTCGACGCGACGTGTACCCTCAGGATTCCATGCGAAATATTGTTTCGCGATGTTGTTGTCAGGTTTCTTCATAGTATACTCGATCCAATGCCTTTTCCCACGTCGGTTTTCCACGTCTATTTATTTTTGCTTCGTTTTTTGAGTTATGTTGGAAATAGTTTGTGGCCAACGAATGTTTAGGATGCATCTATTGATGTACGCTTGGAGTTTCCTGGTGATGTTTACTGAAACTTTCCAAGTTTCGCAAGCTTACAATAGAACAGATTTTGACGTTGAATATTCTTATTTTTATGCGCAGAAATACATTGCTTGTCTGCCATATCCCGAAAGCAGTACGGGGTTTGCTGATGTGGGCTTTAATATACAAATCGGCACCTCCATTTGATGACACGATGCTGTCCAGGTAATTGATTTTGCATTCGCAGTTTCATTATGCAGGATCGGATGTGGTGATGTGTGAGTTAGTGCACCTGAATTTGATTTTAGCTGATTTTTAGGCTCGTACTTTTTCCAGTGTCATACAGTTTTTGGCACATATGATTTAAACCTCCATTCGTATGCATAACCGGCATCATCTAAGTAGCTAGTACGTTCGAAAAGACGCCACTGGATACCGTTGCTCTCGTTTACAGTCACCGTAGTTGGTGGAATGTTTCATTCACCAACACTACTGGTTTTGAACTAGTTTGTGATGACTTCTAAAGCAGCAACAGTTTGAAATAAGAAAGTCATCCGAAAGGTATTCGGCTTTGGTGAATACACTTTTTATACATTTTTGAAAGTATGGAAAGTCGGATTGCACTTTCCATACATTTTTTATATGTTTCAGAATTACTAACCACTTCCCGCCGTTTTCTGATCCATTTTTTGTATTATTAAGATTAAGCAAACAATACTAGGGAAAAAATGAAAAAATCCGCTTGTAAGTTTTGTACTTTTTCTACTTCGTTTGGGAGTATTTCCAGGCTGTGATTTAATTTCTTAAAATCACAAAAAATATTTTGAATCCGGATCTCAGTTATGTTATTTATATAGTTGAATTTTATTCAAAATCTATGTATCTAAAAATGAATAATAAAAATCTCAATAGAAATGGATAGGGGTATAAACGTATAATATCCTTGATTGCTTTGAATTTATGCAAGAAGTTGATGTTGTATTCAATTTAGGAATAGGTACATACATGAATAAAAAAAACATTCTTTTTATCTTCCTGAAAATTTTTATATTATTTTTTTTTTCATCCTAAAGGAATTAATTTTTTTATTTGTATTGTATTGAAAATTATGCAGTAGTATTAGACATCATAACGTAATTTATTTTCAATATGAGAGGTAAGGAAAAATTTTTCTTTCAAAGTTTGATTTTAATTTAATATTTTATTGAATATTTATAACAATATTTTTTTTTTTATTTTTTATTTAATTTAACAGAATGAATTTTCTTTATATACCATAGCTTTCTTTGGCTGAATTTAAAATTATTTTCGACTTCAATTGTATTTATTACAATTCGACATTCAATTGACTTCAATTTGATTAATTAATTGAATTATATTAAATTTAATTTATATTTTTGCAATTAGAGATCTATACAGTATTCAGGTTGGCTCTAAAATTGAACTGAAATGAATAATGCTCTAAACAACAAAGAATAATGAGAATTGGGTTAGTCGATCCTTCTTCTGTTTCTATTTAGCTTATTGAGACCGTTGTGATATCAGGTTGGTTTTTAAGATGCTGTTTCGACAACTGTAATAGTTATTTTTTTTTATAAACAGCCAAGCGTTGGAATGTAACCTTTAGTACTTACATACCGCTTGAATGGGATAGAACACAATGGGGAGAAAAAAGAAAGTTTATTATAGAAATATCGTCGCTGTAATTTAGTAGATAGTGTGAAAATAGTGCGTCTCTGTCAATAGCATATCATTTCATTTCAATCTGTCCAGTCTATCTGTAATCTAACCGGCAGGAGCTCAGAAGCAAAAAGTAATCCATTGATGTTGTAAACATATTAATTCATATCCCTTGCAATTTTAAAATTTGCCTTTTTTACTAAACGATATGTGAGTATAGATGAGGTATAAAAAGAAGGTCTAGGACGCTGCTCTGTGCTACGCCTGACATAATTTCATTGATTTGTATATAGGCACCTTGATGCTTCACTAAAATGGCTTTCAATGAGGTATGACCACAGTAATGAATAATAGTTCTGTGAAGGAAATTGTTTGATTTTGTACAACAGTCCTTCATGTCTTACCTTATCAATTGCTTGACTAATATCCAAAAAAACAACGCTGAACAACATTTATTTTGCTCTATACTTAACCTGATTACATTTGTTATTTTGTGCATTTGCTCAATAGTTGAATGTTTAGTTCTGAAGCCGAATTGATGTTCTTTTCCAAAATCGGTTTTAGTATTGCTAAAAATAGTCTTTCAAATAGGCATATTAGTAGAATAAACAACACCACCACGGAACATCTAAGGTTCAAAGAAGAACAAATAGAATTTGTGAACAATTTCTGCTACTTGGGAAGTATAATAGCAAATAGTGGTGGAGCTCAAGAAGATATAGAAAATAGATTAAAGAAAGCAAGAGCAGCATTTGCAAGATTGTAACAGATATGGAGGAACAGCCAAATATTCGGAGCAAGTAAACTTAGAATATTCCGGTCTTGTGTAAAATCAATCCTGTCATACGGCATACATCATAGGTTAACATCAAAAATTATCAACCAGAAGTTACAAGTCTTCATTAACAAACGTCTAAGGACAATATGCCGAATATACTGGCCAAACACAATAAGCAACAAAAACCTCTGGATACTAACCGGCACCTATAGTGAAACAAATTAGAAGAAGGACATGGAGATGGATAGGCCATACTCTCAGAAAGCCATCAAATAAAATCGTGTGGATGAGCTTAGAATGGAACCCACAAGGCACAAGAAGACCCGGTCGCCCAAAGAACACCTGGCGTAGCACCATAAAACAAAAGCTTGAAAAAACAAACATAACGTGGGAACAAATGAAAATAGCAGCTAGAAATCGAGTACGATGGAAATGTCAAGTGAAATTGTTCCCAAGAGGAGTAAGGAAAAAAAAAAGTAGTAGACTAATCGGTCTGGTCTGTCTGGTTTTGGTATCACTTTGTTTTATTTGTTTTTATTTTTTTTTTATGTTCTTGACAGTAACTTAGGTAGAATCACATACTCGTACTTAATTAAGTACGGTACTGCAATTTTACACTACAATCTACAATATTTCGAGTATTTATTTAACAAATTACTGGCTTATCAACTCATTAAATGTGGAAAACTACCACTATTGTCAGGAACTAAGCCTTCTTAAATAGAATCGTTTCATTTTATTTAATTTGTTACCAGATTATACTCTCAATTATTTTTTTTGTCATTTATTTTATCCCAATGACAAAGGGTACTGTACCAGGTTGAGAAACGCATAAAGCGATCTTTTTACTTCTTCGGGAAGCGAATCTGTATGACCTTTTGGTTGAAAGGCAAGCGTCCTACCTGCTGGGTCACCCAGCGTGTTTTATGAGATGAGAATATTTTTTTTGCGATAAAAAAACATGAAAATATATTTTTGTTTGTAAAATTTGTCAATATCCATTGTAATTAAATAAGCATGTGGTTCTGAAGTTTTCTGACCCAGTGTTTATGAATTATTGTGCATTCATTAATCAAAAATTATTTCCAAGAAAGCAACATTTATTCTGAGTTAATCTTTTCCATTAACATAATACAGTATATTTTATTGTCTTAGATAGGTTTAGCTAAGTAGTAGTGGCATTCGGTATTCACCGACACACTTAGACCAAAGTAGTCTATTATGGGTAAATTATTACCTTATATACAGAATATTAATTGTCATTACCTCTTTGATAATGTAAATAGAAGGTGAATAAGAGGATATTTGTAGATCAGTGGTTAGAGTTAAATTAAATTGTTGGATACATTTTAACAATCAGTAAATTTTGTAATAAGGGATTAGTTTAATTTGAGTAAAAATGTTTTTTACTTCAAGTTATTTTTTGGTTAATAGTTACTCATTTAACTGTTGGAATTGAGTTGGCCTATTTAAAATAAAAATCTATATGGTTTTATTCATAATTTTAATTTTTTTTTAAATTATCGTTGTAATGAACATAAATCCGGTCATAGTGAATGTTTTGTCTATTTTTCTACTTTCTTTGAGAGCACTTGGCTTCGACATAGCTCTGGCCCATTGCGATTTCGAAGCTGTGTATAACTTTTTTAAAATCATTAAATTCTTTATCATTAAAAGTCAAATCATTAAAATCATATTAAATTGGTTGATTAGTTTTGTTGTTATTTTATTTAGTGTCGTTCGCGTTAGCTATCGTGATGTACGTTAAGAGACTAGTTTAATTTCCACGTGATGTGGCTTACGATGTCCCAATCAATTTGATTTTTTTCTGTGATATAATAATTATCTGTTGAGTTTTTGTAATATTGAAGCATTTACAGGACATTACAATTATCATAATGATGATTTATTATGCAGTAGAGAGTGAGTTATGTTTCATCACCATCAATGTCCTGTAACCCCATCCGTGAGGCATAGGGCGGTTTTTGTTTGATTTAAGTTAACCAATAAAGTGAATTTGATGTATTTGGTGGTAATAAAGATTTACGATATCAATAAATTTTTAAGAAAAGCTTTCGGGACCATTGAAGTAGTTTTGGAATATTCGCTTCGAATAAGAAATTCGATTTGTGTAAATATTTCTGAAATAAAGTAAACTGGATCTATGGATTTTATTTCAATTGTTAGCTTTCTTTTTACTGCTTAATTTTCAGTCAAAATTTCTATTTTGCCAAACTATTCTACAAAACCTTTGGTTATCGATCAACAGTTTTTCTTCAAAATATTGCCTAAGTTTAATTTTTATAAAACTCGTAGATATTTAATTAAATTGTTTAAATTATTTAGAATTGCATAAATTTCATAATATAAAATAATTTAAAATTGAATTAAATTTTTATATTTACAGACTTGCATCTGAATTATAAACATTTTTTTTTTAAATTATGAATTTTGATTTTGAACATGTTCTAAAATTTTAAATTTATTTCGAAAATTTTCAATATTAAAGAATTTATCTTCAATTCATATTTTAAAAAATTAGTACTTCTCAATATTATTAATAATATTTATTATAAAAATTAAAATTTTATATAAAATCCACACTTTTATATAAAAAAAAAAAAATATGATCCCGCAGGTGTTTTTGAATGCAAAAGCAAATATTTCGGAATAAAATTTCAATTTAGTTTAGTAACATTTAAATATCAAATTTTTTAACCCCATTTTATGAATAGAAGTATTTTTCGAATAGATTTATTATGATTTCTAAGAATTATAAAAACAAAATCATCTACGAATCGAATAGAAATAAACTATGTTAGATAAAAAATTGTATTTAAAGAAATTTGAATTATTGTTATTGTATGAATTTTGTATCTTTTGAAATACATCTAGTTTACGTTACCGTAGATGATGATTTGTAGTTGATAAACTTAACTATAGGTTTAGATGGTATTTTTTTAATATACTCTTCTTGTAAAATTAATTATTTAATTATTGTATGCTTCTGACTAAGTGTCGAAATACCGGAAATACAAAATAACAATTTATATACTACTCTGTTACAAAAAAGTTGGCCTATACCTTTAAATTTCTCATTCCAATAAAAAAATGTAGTGTAGGTCATTACTGTCTATAAAAGATTTGATTTGATGTCGTATCTAATTAAATTTTATGGAAAAAATGAGAAAAAAATAAGAAATCATTATGCCAGTACTGAAATAGATTTGAAGTACAAACAAGGTATGGGTCAACAGGTTTTTTTGCAATAAAGTTGTACAATTAACATAAGTAACATAACATTAACATAACATTTATATTTATATTCAAAAAATACATTTTACAATGAAATTTTGGTCGATTTTTATAACTCACAGATGTTCTATTGACATCTTCTAATAAGTTATAAAATCAATAAAAATAAAAATAGGAGTTGTATAGGTAGTCTAAAACTATAAATACCTACTGATGAGTTCTAGTAGTGTTATGATGAACGAAACAATTCCAGAAAATTAACATAAAATAAATAGATTAACATGTTTATTAGTTTAATTAAAAGTTAAATGTCATTTCTCTAGGAAATTATACATCATAAATGTTTAGATTATACAGTTATAGCAAACAGTCTAGAGTGATGTAATGCTACTTCCGCAAACTACCACACAAAATCTGCTTTGTACACTCACAAACGATATGAGCGAATAGTTTGTTGTGGTAGATATGCCGTTGGAACCACCTAATGACGATGGGATATTAGATACTTTTTTCTAAATATTAAAAATTACTTCAACTTCAAAATGATATATTTAAATTTTTAAAACGATGATATTCGCTTGTATGCAATTTTAATCGCATATAAATATGGAAAATTTAAATTAAATCAGCCTACTTATTAACAACGTCTCAAGACGATGTTCTAATTAGAAAAAAATAACTTCTTGTGAAGCTGCACAAAAAGTGAATTCTAAGAAATTGAATCAAATATTAGATGTATTATGCTAAGTCAGGTGCAAAAATCTTTTTTTTTTCTATAAAGGTCCAAATAATTCAATAAATTGAACAATTGTTTTTTACAAAAGCAAATTGAGTTAAACATCAAAATTTTTGTTATTGAAAATGCATTTTCTTTTTTCTGCACCACCTAGGAGGTAAAAAAGATGCGTTTTTATTTGTGGTTTCTCACTTACTCAATACTCCGACGCAAAACACTGTTCTAAAAGGCAATTTACTATTTTTTCTCTAATGATTAGATGTTAAAACCTCTTTATATACAATATTTTTTGTTTATAGTTTATTGGAATGTGGAATTAATTTGCCTTGCTTCCTTCCTTCGGTAAGTTTTATTTGAATATCACCAGACCAGCGTACTCTGGAAATTGCAACATAGTTGCTAATGGCTAAATACTGTTTCAGGCAAATAAACTTCTACTTTTTCCAATGTTTTACTTCGCGGCTTATTTATGATCATGTAAAATGTCAATTTAACAGTGAATTGTCAATGTTTAAAAAAAATTTCCGTTCTGTGGTCATTGTAGCGAAATCTATTCTAGGAATAAATACAGTTTCACCTATAGCTCAGGCCAAGGAATTCCGCGATTAATAATTTAATTTTAGAGTTTTTACAGCTTATCCAGCCCCATTGCGTTGCGCGTTTGGTATTTAGATTTCTTAGTAGTATTATTTTACTACCAACTTTCAAATTAAGTTTATGTGGAGGCATTCAATTTGGACAGTAGTCATTTAAAAACTTTAGAGCAATTCACTACATCATTTTCAATGCTTTTATATACTCAAATGAGCTCAATTGTTCGTACAGAGTGTTTTTACAATTTTACTTCTATCAATATTATAAATTGTATAATGTATAATATATCATAAATTGTATATACAATATCATAACTTGTATATCAAAAATAATTCAAATTAGCTATATTTTAACTTTATTTCTATTTGTTATTATATTTTATGACTTGATTTCAAAATAAAAGAATAATAATTATTATATTAAACTAATGCAAAAAAAACATTCAATTATTTCACAATGCAATACTAATAAATTTTGTTTGAAGTGTACTCAAATGTGTATTTTATTGTACCTTCCTTATTTCAGTTATTATGTTTTTGCACAGTGTTTGAAGGGAATCCACTACTAGGGAATCCACTGTACAACTTCACAAAATAACCTTATTTCAGTTATTTTGTGAAGTTGCACAGTGGATTCCCTAGTATTTTGTATATCTTTATTATTTCGGTTTTATTTTTCGACACTGCTTGAAATTTTCGGACATTTGATAAAAAACTTGTAATCAATTTAATTATGAACTTTTTCCATCATTTCAATTTGGCACTAGATATATATAATTTTTTTTATTGATTTATTCTAGACAAGAGCCGCATAATAATTTATTTAAAAAAAAAAAATAAAATTTAAATTTAATGAACAGAAGAAACTCTGTACTTTGGAGAGTTGCGGTAATTTGATGAATCAAAGTTAAAATGTATGTGTATTCTAATGCATGGGGCTAAATTCTAAATTGAAATTTCTATTTAAAAAAAAATATTTAATTTCGCTACGTCTCCTTTTAAATATCTATTATATAAAAGAAAGATAATGAAAATCGGTTTTGAAATTATTTTACAAAATTTTACAATTTACAGATTAAATATCGTCGGCTTATCGTAAATACCACGTATTTCATTTTTTTTTTTCAAATTTTATATTTTTTAACTGAAATGTTCGTATTGAAATTTTCCATTGACTTTCTCTTCGAAAATATTATTGTGACGGTAATTACAATAAGTTTTTAATAACACGTATCTTACGAATGCTAAAACTTACTCTGAAATAACACGTATCTCTTAGTTTTCATTGCATAGCGTTCAGCGTAGGAGTGCCTGTGTTTATTATAACAAGAATATAAAAAGAAATATAAATATATTGACATAATAACAAATATTATAAAAAGAAATATGAATACATTGAACATAAAAGGAAATCGGATTTAGCTAAAATAGAAAAGTTGAAGGATAAAGTTCGAGCTTTAAATAATGAAGTTGATGTATATAAAATGGATGTTCAAGCAGTCAAAATGTGTGCTAGAAGTTGATGCTAGTGCCCTCTACTTCAAACAAAAATTACAGGTAAAACATTTATTTTTAATTTAATGTAAATAAACTGAAAATAAATAATTACAGGTTCATAATTATACAATCTATAAGTTAAAGAATCACAATTGCGTCAATTACTGGTGGAATGAATGTGAAAGTGATTTGCGGGCATCAAGTTTCATTTCTTGTCTTATAAAACATTTACACGACTATTTTGTTCCAGATCGTAACATTATAATTTTTTCTGATGGTTGTGGATATCACAATCGAAATGCGATGATGTCAAATGCTCTACTTCAATTTGCTGTCCAGAAAAACATTGTGGTAAAGCAAAAGTATTTAGAAAATGGCCACACAGAAATGGAGTGTGATGCTGTTCACAGAATGATTGAACAGAAGATAAAAAATCACCCAATTTATTTACCAAGCCAATAGGTCACCTTAAAACATCAAGCACGAGGGAAACCTTTTCCATTAAAAGCATTTTATTTAACACATGAGTTTTTTTTCGATTATAGCGACAATATTAAGTATAAATCAATAAGAGCCGGGCGAAAACCCTACGATCCACAGATCTCAGGGAACTTAAATACAATCCAGATGGTACTATTTTTATTAAAATAAATTATGGAGATGAATTCCAAAAACTCCCAATTCGAATGACTAAAGATTTTGACTTTAATGTGCCATTAAAAAAGCTGCATACTCAGCAGCTAAAAATTACTAAGTCAAAGTACAAACATCTACAAGAATTAAAATCAGTAATTCCTGAAGATAATCATTGTTTTTATGACAATTTACCAAAAGAAGACAACTAGCCACCTTTAAGCATATTTTAACAATATTTTAAGCATATTTAAACAATGTTCCTATATTGATACCGAATTGAATTATTTATAATTTGTGTCAATTTATTTTTGATTTTTGTAATTTATTTTTTGTTTAATTTTTTTTTGTTTTTGTTAATTACTTGAATTTTTTTGAATATATTAATAAATAATTAAATTACTTTTATAAAATAATTTTTCTTTTATTTGAACATTAAAAAATATTTTTGATATAATAACACGTATCTTTACTCTATTAAATTTTTTAATAACACATAAGTTAGATAAAACTTGTAATTATATATATATTATTCTGAATTTATCTGGATGTTTGTAAGTTCGACGGAACGCTCCAACACTTTAATACTACAATACAAATTGTATATGTATACAAATGCATCTATATACAAATTGCTTTGGTGCTTTTTTTTAACCCCTGTCTACCATGCTGAACCTTTGCAGGAAAAATTGATTGCATGAACTATATTTTTTTAATTTAATGTTAGTCTTCTTCGCAAATAATAAGGAAAAATAATAAATAATAATAATAATATAAATAAAACAAACAATTTTTTTGATTTATAATAATAAGGACTAATAGAATTTTAATCAATAGTTTAATATGGTATAATAACCAAAAGGCAAACAGCATTTAACACAAAAAAAAAACATAATTCACTCAAAGGTTATTGTTATTACTTAAAATTATACATAATAATACACATGGGTATCAGCATATTTGTATTGTATAATATTATACATTATACTAATTTATTGCTTCTACCTTTTATTTTTGTCATTATTGTGTGCGTAACTCACTTCACTCAAAAAAAATTATTTTTGTTTTTTTTTTGTTTTTTTTTGTTTTTTCTTTATTATTTGCTGTATCTGTATTCTGTATGTTCTATATGCTCCATTCCAAAAATATTATTTTATTTTCAGTGTTAAGTGTTCACTTTTCACTTCACTGTTCAGGTTCACTGTAACAGTAAATGTAGCAGTAGTTTGTAATATATGAATATATGAAATTTTCAAAAAGTACTAACACTAGCAATCAAAATAATTTCCATTAAAACGAGAGAAAATATATTGAACGAATATATTCATCTATTAATAATATACATGTGTATCAGCATATTTGAATTGTATAATATTATACATTATACTACTTTATTGCTTCTACCTTTTATTTTTGTCATTATTGTGTGCGTAACTCACTTCACTCAAAAAAAATATTTTTTTAAGTAAGGGTGTGGCTTAGTAGGTAAGAATCCTACATACAGTGTCAAGCTACGGGGCTCATTGTATCTTTCTGAAGATTCCCACCAGCCTACGAAAAATAAAAAAAAAAAAAAAAAATTGGCAAAGTTTTGACTACAAAAGAAATATTTCTTTTATGTGTTTTAGAAAATTAAAAAGTGATATAAACATAAGTACTGTAATTTCGGAATAAAGAATCTAATGAAAGAAAAAAAGAAACTAGTATTTATTTTGCATCCGTCATTTATGACGGGTTACAAAGCTAGTACTTTATATTATCTTAAAAAGTATTTTCCAAATAATGCATTACTTAATACATACACAAGTTAGAAAAAAGTCGTGTTTTTACAATTGATGTCTCGTGAAATAATTCGTTTTTTTCTCTCTCCTGAAAATTTAGAAAAAATGAGATACGTGGTATTTACGATAAGCCGACGATATAATGATAATTATTAAAACAAATAAACACTATTTTAAAAAATTGTTACAAAATATTCCATCCTAATCATTTAAGATATTATAAACAAAATAAGAATTCATTAATGCTGTTCAAATTTAAACTTGTTCTATGGATAAAAGAATAGAAACTTCTTTCATGTTTGCTTCTTAGAAACATGATGCATAGCAACAAAGTAGAAATCAACTGAATTGAACTGTAAGGAAGTTTTTATTTCTATATTTTATATAGAGAAGATATCAACGAAATATGATATGATCCTTATAATGGCCAAACAATAAGAATAATAAAAAAAAAATTAATAAAATAAAAATTCAATTGAATGCACAACAGAAATCAAGTCAAATCTCAATTCTCAACATTTTTTTCTTTCTCTCTTATACAATAATGTAGTTGTCAAGATACCCCAATATTGAAAATTGAAAAATATTGTATTTAGAAATATTCGTTTTCGATTCGTAAAACAAAAACAAAAAAATATTTAAGGTTATAAAATTTATTTGGTTCGAATTTATTTTCTAGTGTTATACTCAGTAGAAGTAATTTGTTATATTTTATTGAAATATTATGTATTTTAATAAACAATAAAATAATAAATATATATTATTTTAATTTTAGTTAGAAAAACAATTTGATGTTTTAAATAAAATTTTAAAACCAATGAAAAATATTTGTGAAAAATGAGCAAGAATTTAGTTCAACTGGTGCATAATGTATTTTTGGATCCTAATGTTGAGCAATTAAAGGAAATGATGAAAAGCTAATAGGCCGAAGTTTTCATGTTCCGATATGTTGGTATAGTGGCATTATTTGATAAGATTAAGATAGATTTTATATTTCATGAACATGAGGATCATTTAAAGGTACGTGTTATTGTTTAAAAAATTTAAGTAATCAAATTTAGGGGATTAATAATTGCCAGTGTTATATGTATGAAGCGGCAGAACTGTAATTTATTTATTATATTTGCCTTAATTAACTTGCCTTGGACTTTATATGTTTGTTTCAATTTGCTTCAATTCAACAAAATACCCATTTCAATAACCATTTAACCAAAGCATATCATTTGTTTGCACACAAATTCATATGCAAATTTGATAAACATTGTCAGAAATAGGCGACAATAAGAATTTTACGTGTAAGAAAAAGAAAAAATATAGTAAACAAAAGAGAGTAACAAAAAAGTTGGCTGAAATTAAATAAATAAAGTTTATAATTTTGAAAAAAATTTTCGACAAAAATTTCGTTGAAATATTTAACAATATTATTTTCTAAATTGTATCAACTATGCATAAGATTTTTAGGAGACCTAACTAAAACAGCGTTATCATATTCTTTAAATTCTGTGATTTGTAAATAGATGTTCACCTCAGTATTATTTTATAATCGTATACCAATATAATAAATATTTAGGTTTACTAATATAATTAATAAAAAATAATAATGTTTGTGACTCCAAATTATTACTGACAAAAATATTAATAATATTTTATATTATTGTAATGTAATATACGAAAATAATAATGTTTAAAATGCAAATATTAAAATAATAAAAGATCAGAATTAATCATCGTATAAAGGCCGGTTTTCATGATAAATTTTTAATTGATAAATTGGAGTTTAGAAAGAGAAGAGTATAGTATACCGTTAATGTGTATGAGGGAGTAAAATTATATTATTTTTATAGTAACTTTTATAGATGATTTGAAATCTAAAATCTATATACATAACCTTCCAATATTCAAAATGTAAACAAAATAAAGGTTATTTAATTTAAGCAATCTTCCTTAGAATTGTTTAAAATTTCGCGAAAGTATATAAACAAAGTAAATAAAGTGAAGAAAAGTGAAATATCATATGATTTTCATCTGTGGAATTTTTATTTAGTTTTTTTAAATTTTAAATTCACTTGTATTTATTATGTTTTTCATTTTTACATAAGTATTAATTAAAAATTAAAATATTATTTTTTTATATTATACTAAATAATGAATTAAGAAAAAAAATGTATTCATACATACATTCAAAAATTCATTCAACAAAGTTTAAAATATTCATTCAGATAAAAAAAATTAAAGTTACAATTGTAATTAAAAGTAAATTTTTTAAATGTGTTAAATAGTTAGTTTATGTATAAGATAAATAGAATATGTATAATTTACCTAAAAGCTAAAATATTATTTTTTATTTACATATGCATTCAAATATTCAATACAAAAAATTAATTTTTGTTATTGTTTTTACTCAAATTCAAAAATTGCAATGTCGTTCCGTATTCATGAAATGTGTTGGTAGTGTGCGAATTTTTTTTGTGTAATTACACATTTTTTTATGTTAGTATTAAAAATATCGGCGATAATTATAGGAAACATATCTTTGCGAAGATATGTTTTTTTAAATATTCTCCGATATTTATGGCGACTCTCTCGATGTATGTATGAATACATTTTTTTTCTTAATTCATTATTTAGTATAATATAAAAAAATAATATTTTAATTTTTAATTAATACTTATGTAAAAATGAAAAACATAATAAATACAAGTGAATTTAAAATTTAAAAAAACTAAATAAAAATTCCACAGATCAAAATCATATGATATTTCACTTTTCTTCACTTTATTTACTTTGTTTATATACTTTCGCAAAATTTTAAACAATTCTAAGGAAGATTGCTTAAATTAAATAACCTTTATTTTGTTTACATTTTGAATGTTTTAAGGTTATGTATATAGATTTTAGATTTCAAATCATCTATAAAAGTTACTATAAAAATAATATAATTTTACTCCCTCATACACATTAACGGTACACTATACTCCTCTCTTTCTAAACTCCAATTTATCAGCTAAAAATTTATCATGAAAACCGGCCTTGAGGGAACAAACTAAATTAGAACTAACATTTTTTGCCACTTTGCCTCATATAAATAATGGGAGGGAACGTAAACAAATCCAAAGGAGAATAATGAGAACGCAAAAATATTTTACAGTATAAAGGAAAAGACAAACATCTGTTTTGTATCTCTCTCATAATAAATTTGATATACGATAAGTAAATGTAAATTTTAACTCTTTTAACTAATGATATTTTGCTCGGTTTGATATTTCTTAAAAATTAGGTTTGATATTGCTTAAAAATGGGAGTGTATATTCTTGTTAATATAGATTATAGATAATCTTTGCATTCAACTAAGGTGAAATTTACATATGTGTGTGTACTAATAATGGAATATGGATATTTGATAAAGTTAAAATTTGGTTTCTCTTTAAATTCACTGTATTTGTTGACATTTCTATGGTGTAAAGAAGCAAAAAAAAAACAAAAGAGGAATACAAAATAAATGTGTGCAATACAAATCATTATCATTATATTTCAATCATTTTCTATAATTATTCAATTTCAATTATTTTCAATCATCATTTTCATTATATTTCTTTTCTGTTTTTAATTTGGTTTCTTTTATTAATCTTTTTCTTTTATTATTTCTCTTTCTCTCACTAAGTATATGTACGTAACGTACATGTGTCATATAGAGCTTGCATTTGTTACATACATAATCATATGGCTTAGTTTAATTGAAAATAATGTGCAAACATTATTTATGGAAGAAAACAAAATTTGAACCAATCAAGTATCAGTTATAGTACGTTTTCAAGCTCATGTTTATGGATAAACAACTAGCTCATAAACCAGTCAAATGTCAAGTGTTCACAAGGTTTTTTGGAAAACAATCAGCTGTTTCACATATTTATTATTATATAAAAAAAATTTCTTTGTATATATAAAATACTATACTAATACTATTACTAATTTACTAAATAATATTACAAAAACTATTACTAATTCTTAATAATAAATACTTCTAATTAATTGCAGTGATAATTTAATTTTTGGTAAAAAAGAACAGGAAATCCAAATATATTTTTTATCTATTTACTTTTTGATTTGTTTTTCTTTTCTTTTTTTGTAATTAAATAAAATAATTCACATTTTAGTTTATTACCATACCCACTTCACTCACTTCAATATTTAGTTCTGAGAATCTTTCAAAAACGAAATACAAAAATAAATCAATTTACAATTTTATAAAAAAAATAATCATCATTTTAATTTATTATCTCTTTTTCCATTTGAATTTTTTACTTATATATAAAGCCTTATTATTTATACATTTTTAATATATAAAACTGATTAAATTAAGTGAATTAAAAATAAAAATGCATCTTTTACAATATCCTTTGTTTTAATTCTTCTGTTAACTTTCCATGTAAGTCTTGTAATTTCTCAATCATTTCTATAATTCCATAGAATTTTTCTTCACTTTTTTCTATTAAAGTTATACAGGATTGTCCAATTAATCGTGCTGATGATAATTGAGAATTTATACTTGATTTTTCGTTTTTTTGATGATCATTAATTGAAGCTAAACTAATTTCACACAAATTCACATAATTTCATTTATTCTTGGTATTTTGATTTCTTTTTCTTTTTGTTTTTTTTTTTTTTTACAAATGACAAAATGAATTTATGACAAAAAAATCAAGGGTCATGCAAAAAAAAATTTAAAATCGACAAAAAATCAAAATTTCATGGATGGGTTACATGTTTTTGAAGTGGTTTATGATATAAACACCTCGCTACTTGTTTATGATTTTCAGCAAATTTGTATGGGAAAACCACTACGTAAACAACCAGTTTATCATAAACAACATGTTTATCCATAAACATGAGCTTGAAAACGTACTATTATATATCACACAGTTACAAATTACGCTTCTCGCATGTAAAAAAAGTTCAATTTCGATTTATGCATGTATATATTATATACTTTTATATGCCAATTTATGCTTAGGCAGCGTTTACACGTCGGACAAAATCGAATTTTATAGTAGATAAAGTCGGATGAGTGTTTACATTTCAGACTTTTCTCAGATTTAATCTACGATTTTACGTCAAATATTTTTTGTATTTAACAGGGTTTCTTTTTATAAAGCGCGTAATTTTTTATTGGTGAAAATTTTTTAATACGTAAATTAATAAGTTCAAAGGTATCTAATCAAAAATCTCCAAAAAATTTTTAAAAATATACCTACCTACATATTTTTATAAACTTTGTTACAGTAATATAAAATATAATTATACATTTGAAGTATGAGCAATAATAACCAAATTGCGTTAGAGTGAATTTTAGTGCCATTTGATTATATGTGTTGTTCTTTGAAAATATATTATTTTTCATTAAAAAAATATTTTCACTAAAAAGTCGAAAATAAAATAAGGAAAAAAAAAATTTTTTTTTAGAAATATTTGCCTTCAATTTAAGCGTACTAAAACTACAAAAATAAACTTTAGAATCGCAGCTTGATATAATGTTTTCATATCAAGTTATGATTGTAATTACGGAAAAAGCAAATTAACCGAACTTTTTACCAAATCTCTTAATCTCATCTCAAGACTTCCTAGAATTTCGGCTAATTTGCTTTTTCCGTAATTACAATCATAACTTGATATGAAAACATTATATCATGCTGCGGTTCTAAAGTTTAATTTTGTAGTTTTAGTACGCTTAAATTAAAGGCAAATATTTCTAAAAAAAAAAATTTTTTTTTCCTTATTTTATTTATTTATTTTCAATATATGTAAATTGAAACGAAAAATCTCTACAATGTATTTATATATGTAGTAATAGTTGAGTTCGGAATGAAAATTAAGGATATGGCTGAAAAATATTAATATAGAGAATATAAACTAGACTACATTTAAATTAAAATTAATATAAAAAAATTTTAAAATTAAAATCAAAACTATTAGAATTCATATTATAAATATAAAAAAAGTAAATATTTATAGAGACCGCAGAAATAAATTATATAATATAAAATTCACAATTTATTAATTTTTAATTTATTCAAAGTAAAGTTTACAAAATTGACAATACAAACTATTTGGAAGTTGATTTCGTTTCGTTATTGTTCATATCGTTTTGCAAGTCTAGACAATCCGATGAGGAAGATAAATAGGAATAAAAAGCTTTGCGTCTTCTGCTAAGCAGCTTGGAAAAATTTATTGGATTTTATTTTAGAAGCATCAATTGCAGAAAATATTACACTCAGAAAACCTATACGAGTACCATGAGGAATATCGAAAGATGCAAAGTGTTGATCTGAAAGTGCAGTAAAACAGAGTACTCACAAAAAGAGAGGTAAGACTCAAGTCAATTACGACTGTGTAGTGAAAATTCGATGATTTTAGACTTGATTTTTATCAAACGCCTTCTTTATGTCAATAAAGGTATGAAAAAAGCAGTTGTCAATTGCAGACAATTACTTTATTTGGAAATGAATTCCATTGCGATGCAAGTGTGACGAAGTAGGATAAATGCCGTATCTTGATATAATGATGAGCAATATAATATATATATACAAATTTTGTTGTATAAGTTTACAAAACACTTACAAATGTAATCAATTTGTACAGAAAAGAAAGATATTCGAAGCAAAGAAGTTGTTAAATGCTCAGTTGAGTAAACGTAGGTAAATTAAAAATTACATTAAGAATTAGCATTTTCAATGCGGCTTATTTAGGAGCGTCATAAACTACATCGCAGTAAAGTAAAGGTGGTAATTAACTGCTTTTTTAACCAAGTACACTTGGTATGAAAAGAGACGAGGTAAGTTAATTTTCAGAGTCTGTATAGGCAGTTTGTTTGGCATATCGTAAAATAATGTGTAAATTTCTGGCTTTGAATCAAACATGCCAAACCATCACTTTTGACCACAATAAAAAACATATTTTATTTTTTTATTTTTTGCTTTTTATCTTATCCAGTTTTAGTGTCTATTTTTCTATTATAAGAATCACAAAGCTTTATACTTTCTAAGAAACTGGCTAGAAAAAGAGAAGTAGTTTAAGAAAACACATAAAGAAAGAAAGAAGCTTTGGAAGGTTGCAACCAATGATGTTTATTAAACAATTTTGGATATTAAATACACTTCTTCTTGGCAATGCCGGTTATAGAATGAAATCCCATATTTCAGAGTCTTCTAACAAGGAACGAATTTCCATTCTCAATTTTGAATCATCTTGGTATTTCCACTGTGTAGCGAGGGTATTTGGTGCGTTTTGCCTTCTCTGACCGAATTGTCTAAGAATTGGAATAATTGATTTTACTTCATCTGAGTATGTTCCAAACCCTCCAAAATATTTATAAAATAACATTACAGATTCTAACAATACGATGATGACAAGCTGAAGTGAGCGTTAATATCACATTTACATAATCTATTGGAATATTTTTATTTTTTTTAAGCTCTTGATAGCAACTTAGGTAGAAACACCTTCGCGTGCTTAATTAAGTACAGTACTGCAAGCTTGTACTACTAATACCTACAACATTTCGAGCATTCATTTATCAAATTACTGGCTTATTCATTAAATGTAGAAAACTACTGCTATTGTCAGGAACAAAACCTTCTTAAGTAGAATAGTTTCATTTATACATTCAATTATTTTTTGCCATTTATTATATCCGAATGACAAAGGGTACTACACCAGGTCGAAAAACCCATAAAACATTTTTTTTTTGCTTGATCGGGAATCGAACCTAGGATCTGAGATTGAAAGGTAGGCGCTCTACCTACTAAACCTCCCCCCCCCCCATGTACACTGTTCAGGTAATTTAGAGTATAGTTTTTGAATCCCTTTCCAATTTAAGTGTGCTTTGTATTGCAATCACTTATGTGTCATATCAATGCTTAGGTATTAAGCACATATTTTACTTAATATCAACAGTACATCTTACATTTGTTTTAAGCACCCAAACTTTCAGCTTTTCGTAAAACCGGTGATATGATCATTTTAAAGTATATATTTTGATTAGCATGCATTTTGGGAATAATTCAGTCATCAAAAAAGTTTAGGAAGGCAAATGTAATTGTTATTGTTATTAAAATTAATTTCCATTGTGTTTTTTAAGCTGTTTAACACATCTTAGAATCATTTCGAAAATAAATAGATTCTATGGGGTACATTTTAATAAAAACTGTAGCTATATGTCATATCCCTTATGGTTCTGGCTATATGTATGACATCGTTTTAGGTCTAACGTGGCATAATATTCCAATAAAGATATTTTGAACATTCTAATACATATTGTGTAGGTATGTTCATTTCTAGTCCATGTTAATATTGAGTTTCATTAAAACATAAAAATTTTATATAATGCACAATTTTCTTCATTTACGTATATGAGAAAAAATTATAATGAAAATTTGATGAATTAATTCTAAAGTTCTAAAGTTGTCGTTCGTAAAGTGACATTATAATGATTTTGATGCAATTCATAATTTGTTCATTTGATTTTTTGAAATAGAAATTTATAAATGCTACGAATAGATAAAGTACTTCCTGAGTTAGGATGCACTAATATGAAAAATATTTTCAAATATTTGTCAAAAGATGACATTTTTAGACATTTTTGATTCAAAACTAAAAACTCTTAAGAGAGAACTTAATCAGAATGGATTTACATTCAATTAAATTGGTAGTTAATATTTTTCTTATATGTGAGTTTATGAATTTCTATATGCATTTCTCAACAATTTTCTGAATAGTTTTTCAGAAATTTGATTTTGTTGATTTTTAACTAAAAATCTTTTCAAAACAAAATAAACGAAATTTCATAATTTAAATCATTCCCTTGTGTATCACTTATATATGTGAGGGATGGATCAATTATTAAATTCTATTTTTCCAACACCCTTTCGTCGAATTGGTGTTTATCAAATTTTCAAATTATCAGCGCTATATTTTATAAAACCCGTAATGGCCTATTTGTACTGATTGGAGAGTATTATTTAGTAGCAGCAGACTGACTCGCAAGATTGATATGGGACAATTATATTTAAAGGATTAAAATGGATTTTTAAAAGCTTTTTTCACATACTTTAATAATCATAAGTATCCTACAAACTGATGTGTATGAATTAAGTATGAATCTAATGGCGGTATTATAGTATTCAATCAATATTAAGCGTATTGATATTTAAGCTTACTTAAATAAATAGCTTAGAAAATATATGAACCTAAATCGTGCATTTCCCTTTTACCAAAATTTGTTAATAATATTTTTGGGATATAATTTTTAAAGACGCAAAATTAATCTTAAAATATAATTCTTTTATTGTGTGATATTAACGATTGGAGCTAATCGCTAATCACATGAGTCGTCTATTACTAGACGAAAACTTCCGATGAAATAAAAGAGTTTAGAGACTGTAGAGGATATAAAGGAAATTTTGGACAATCAGGAGAATGGTAACAAATATTAAAATTTTCTAGGAGACAATTATTATTAAATCTAATTTGTATAATTTTAGTTTTATTACATATGAACATAAAACCATTTCAAAATTTAAATCGCAAAATAAGTCAAGTAAATTATTATTGTCATACGAAAATACAGTGTCATCAGCAAAAGCTCTAGGTATATCCTTGAAAGGTTATTGCAAGATGCCTTGCTAAAATTTACTAATGAAATTTTATAACAGTCTGAATAAGAATAGTAGTTGTGTTGCTCTTTTCATTGATATCACAAAGGCATTTGATACACTATCTCACAACTTACCATTGAAGAAAATGTATAATGCTGGTTTCCGAGGCTTTATTCTCAAATGGTTTGAGTCGTATCTAAGAGATAGAAAGCAAAAAGTCAGAGTTGATACTAAAGTTAGTGAAATGATTTTCATTAACAAAGGTGTTCCCCAAGGTTCAGTGTTGGGGCCGATATTATTTCTTATTTATATTAACTCTCTATTAAATCAAAATTATAATGGGCTGTCGACTGCTTTTGCAGATGACACTGCTTTTTCTTATAGTGGCTCTAATTTGATGGATGTTTTTGAATTAAAATTAACTACAATTTGCAACTTATTAGGAACTGGTTTTTTGTTCATCATTTAACTATAAGCCCTAAGACTAAGTTAATGTTTTTCAAAACTTCTTGTAATAGTAAATGAAATTAGCGATTTATCTTATCACTCGCCGGTTTGTAAACGTTTTCCTTTATTTGTTTCTCCAATCTCAAACATGTCATACTTTGATTCTGTCCTCTGCGATAATGGCTGTTTTTATATTGAAAATGTTAAAATGTTAGCTCTTTGAAATACCTAGGAATTATATTGGATAATAAATTAAATTGGTCTGAACATACTCATAATTTAAAAAAATATTTAAATAAAATTGTTCGTTACGGCTACCATTTGAGAAAATGTAGTACGTTGGAAATTTTAAATATATTTTACTACGCCTTTTTCAATTCCAAGTTTGAATTTAGCTTGCTGGGGTGGTTCTTACAATAACAGAATTCGCCCACTTCTCCTAGCCCAAAAACATTACTTAAGAACCATGCTTAATGTTAATCGTCTATGATCTAGTTTCCCACTTTTCAAAAGAGTCTGTATTTTGCCACTCAGACATCTCTATATCTACAAAACTATGAAAATTTTTTTCATTAGATCTGGTTACCTCAATCAAAGGTTAACGCCAACTTACAACCTACGTATTAATTATTTGAATTATGTTGCTGTTCCAATGGCCAGAACAACACAATTTACGCATTGCTTTGTTAATATGGCACCACGAATTTTTAATAGACTACCAATTCACATCAGAAGTGAACGTAATTTTTACTCATTTCTTAGACAGTTGAAAGTCTGGTTATTTCAGTTCGATCACTCTCAAATTGAATCACTATTTGATGGTGGAAATTTGTATTAAATAAGTGTTTTGTGTATGTATTATAATTAAATGTGGTTGACTCTTCATACTTCAATTATACTACATTCTTTAGTTTTGCTTGAACTTATAGTATACTTGTAAATTTTTTACTTCAATATTAAGCTTTTCATACATTTTTTATTTGTTATTTCTTTTTTCTTTACATTTTTTGATACATTGTTTACACTATTTTTAATTTTATTTTTAATTCTAGTTTTTTTTTTTAATTATTTTGTCTAATCTTAATTTGTAATTACTTATGATTTTAGTACCCCGCTAAAACATTTATATTTATATTTTTTTTTTCATTTATGTTTGTTTCATTCAACAAGTATTCTTTGGAATATATTCGAATGATACTACTTATTTTCTTACATATATAAAGTTTTGTTATTTTTACTAAATTAATTCTTATTGAATTTTATATTATTATTTTTGTTCCCATTAACTATTCTAATAAACTATAGTTTTTTTTTTTTTACTTTTATTAATTTTATTGAATTTATTATATTAGTTTATTAGATTTAAGAGCTTTTGTAAAAAATTTTATATTTAAGAAATCTTAAAAATCTTAATAATTAATTAATAAAAATAAGAAACAGAACAGGACCTAATACTAAACCTTGGGGTACACCACTCTTGATATTTAGAAACTCACTGAAATTTACATTCAATTTTACTCGTTGCTTCTCATTATTAAGAAATGACTCGAACCATTTATAAATAAAACCCGCATTATAAATTTTAGTTAATAGTATGTCATGACTCACTGTATCCAATACTTTTGTGATATCAACAAATAAACCACTACAGAAATTATCATTGTTAATATTAATACCATTGCAAATTTCACTACTAAACTTCATTATTGCATCGTCGGTTCTTTGTTTTTTCCTAAAACCAAATTGTGAATTATTAAAAAATGTACTTTTATCAAGTAACTGTAATATTCTAGACTTAATAGCTTTTTCAAAAATTTTTGTAATAGCAGGCAGTATAAAAATAGGTCAATAGTTATTAAACTCTAATACATATCCATTTTTAAAACGGGGATAAACGCTGAGATCAAAAATATAATTCAAAACATTAACAATAAGTAGGGAAACCTTCTTCAAAAATTTATTGGAAACAGAATCGTTAAGTGAAGAATTAGATATTTTAAGACTCATAATGAGTCTATGAATTTCCAAAGATGTGATCACAGAAAAACACTATCATCGATAATGAAAAAAATGTTAGTAAAATAAACTGAACCAGATACATGATGTTAGTAGAGAAGTAAAAATCACGAGTAAATATATTTGTTACAGTGGTTTCTAGTGATCGGCTCAAATCTGCTATACCTACTCAGTTGGATGGAAGTGAATGTGGAATGTTAAATTTAAAATTTCAGGGACTAACGTGTCACACGAAAATGAAGAACAAAGACATCTACAATTACTACCGTACATCAGATAATGACTGTAAGTTTATAAGTTGAGACTGTGGGAATAAGGTGGATGTTGCAGTGGGTTATTCCATGAAAAATTACTTAAAACGAAACGCAAAACCGCTGAACCGATTCTATTCGATTAATGTCAGCCAAGTAATGAAAATAATATTATTTTATCATAATGTAGCTTGAAACTGAGCTTAGGGTAAAATATAATACAAATATCTGTATATAAATTAATTGGCATTTGAACTAAGCTGTCCGCGCAGAAGGTGCAGAAAATGCGACATCTCCTGGAAAATATAACCGCTTGGCATTTGAAGATGTTCACTTACAGTCCATGTTTTGAACACTAAGAAGCAAAATTGCTCATCATTTCATTTTACAAATCTAGGCAATTCGATGAAGAAGATAAATAGGAGTAAAGTTTGGAAAAAGGATTCACTTTAGGAGCATAAATTGTGGAAAATATAAAACTCAGTGAACCACAAATTGCCTTGAATAATACCAGAGGGTATTTATCGCAGATTAGACGCAGTATTTATCAAAAAGTGTAGCTCTACATAAAGCAGATTACTCACGATAAAATAAGCATGACTCAACTCAAATTAAGATTGTGCCGTATCCTGTGATTTTGTGCTTCTGTCGTATTAATGATACTACGGATGCTATCAAACGCTTTCATTATGGCAGTAAAGATGATGTCAATTTGAAAACCATTAAGGCAACCATGTCAATAGTCAACCATGTTAATAGTTGTTGATTAACCTCTTTGGAAACTATGTTGATTAGCACAAATAAGACGTTTTTTATATAGTATTTGAATTTATTGGATTTTTCGTTCTATTTCAAGATAACAAAAAAAAAAATGCTTTAAAGAAGAATGTGTAAAAAATGATAAAATATTTATTTATTTTCTGCAAGACAGTGAAATTTTTCTTTGACAACAGATTAACCCGAATTAACCCAGATTAGTTTTTATAAAAACTTGTTTTCCAGCGTTAGAGTACAAAACACTGAATAAGTCTGCAAGTAGTAGACGAAATACGCGTATCTGTATGATAAGCATATCAGTAAAATTAAAAGGAAAATATTCGACTATTTTCACTGTTAACCCAGATTATTTTTTTTTTTAAATTCTAAGGTTATTTTTAGTAAAAACTGTAAGTCCAGAGTAAAATAACATATTTTTGTATTTTTTTTTTTGGTTTATTAAACCACCCTGCTTTTCAGGATGCATGTTGTTATTTTACGGCTACGCTGAGGTATGCATAAGAGAAAAAAATCATATGAAATACACATTTTAGATTTTGGAATAAAATATGTTTGTAAAATTATAAATGAGCAATAGATGAAAAATTGATAAAATGTTTAACTAATGGGGCATAATATTACTGCTTGGAGTACGATTTAAAATACCGTATGCACAGTCCTTTATCACATTTGATACATATACTTTTGCCAACTGCTTTACAATAATCGCCAGCATATTTTCATTTCTTCCCCACAGAATTTACAAATTGTCCCGTATTATCATAACATAAAGTTTTTGAGAGGGATCTTTTACGTTATATATTTCCAGTAGAGAGTGGTTGGGTCCAATAATGACCACAATGATATATAGTAATTTGTCAACGAAATTGCAATTCACGCATTTCTGGATGGTGAACTCTATTAATTTGTCAAGGATTGTATATTGATACATCAAGAGATCATGTAAATATGCTGTTCCATCATTTCTTTCCTTGAATCCCAATCCGATATAAACTGATGTTCTCATCCATGCTATCCACGTCACTTATGTGGGTACTTATTATATTCGCTAATAGCATATGCGCGTGGATTTTTTTTATTAGAAACGTTGGACGAACCACTTAAATCTCCAATTTCATTTGATGGTTCAATAAATATAGACTTAGGTACATTCGAGAAAATCTCTTCTAAATAATATAATGCTTTTTTAGTGATAATTTTCTATAAAATCACAAAAATAAATCGTATACTCTGAATAAATGTATTCTATAATAGATTAGCCCAACGTTGCCATAATATGGCAACAGACAAATACTAATGGAAAAAATTTGTAGAAGACACTTTTTGAACTGAAAAGTTTCCAGTTAACAAATAATTAAATTTAGTTAAAATAATTGGCCAAAAATAATATTTAATAATTATAATTAAATATTTAGAAAAAAAATGTAATTTACTTTTTGATGTCATACATAGTTCACAATTTTTTTTTTCTATTTACATATGTCATGTCATTTAAATTTCAAAGCCTAATATGAGCAAGCACATATAAATAAGTAAACAAATAGTCGATTTTTATTAAAATAACGGTTTTTATTTCAGAAAAAATACCTATATGTTAGCTGTTGCCATATTGCAACACAGGGCTAATTCGGGAGGCGTAATGGGTGAGCTTTTTTGAGATACTGAAATGAAATAAAATAAAATAATGCAAACCATAGTAGCGACAGACTAATGCTGGTTGAGATATTCAGTAGGTCTTTTCGTAGGGCTAGATCTTATTTATTAAATTTACTTTTCAGTTAAAAGTCCTTTTGTCAAATATCCCATATTTTCAAATGATGAGTAGTTTGCGAAGCATATTGCTATGGAAATTTAATTTGCCAAAAGTCTAACTTGCAATAACACTTTTGGTAAACTGTCCTCCACCCTATCATATATGATTTGTGAGTACATACTTATTATAAACATTTTTATGATGCGTAGATGTAGGTGGTACTCCAAAAATCCTACTGGTTTGATTTTTGAAAGCTAGTCATTATTTATTAATAATACGACTTTTTCTTTTGCTTAAGTATGATTCTTTTGAAAGTGAATTCAATTTCAGTCAGTTAAAAAGTCATCAGCGAATTTATATTTAGAAAACAAGAGTATTAGAAAATGAATTTTTAGAATTTCCAAGGATTAAATTCTTCTTCTATAACACTATAGTTAAAGGAAAAATTCTAATACATATTATGTAGTTCCATTAGATGTGTGTATGAATAAAGTAAGGATATTGAAATTGAAATTTATGAGTTTATTTTATTGTGTAAATTAAAAAGCAAAAAGAACTGAACTGTATACACACCAGATAGAAGAGAAGAGGGAATTTAAAATATTTTTTATAAATCGTATTCGTTAAGTCTGTATGTATGGGTAATTTTTATTTTGTTTTAAATTAAAATCTTGTACAGAAAGTTTTTTGAAGTTCAGTGATAACTTCTGTTAATCCTTTTATACTCTTTGAAATTTAGAAGTTGTTCTATGTATAGTATTTTCTAAATTAGAATAATAGTTCGTCTTTTCAGTTTCTACATTAATAAATTTTTAGGGAATTTTATTTGCTGAAGTTTTAAAGATGAAACAGTAAAAATTAAATCATTTAGAAAGTTTTTTTTTTTTTGTTTTTTGTGTTTGGGAGCGGAAAATTGTTTGGATTTAAATTTAAAGTTGATTCTTGACTATTTGACAAAGAAAACTTTATACTTTATGGTTGATTTTAATTTTATTTTTTCCAATGACAAATTTTTAAAGACTTGGATAGTTCAATTCATTAGTTTAGTTCTCGTTAATTGGGAAAATATTTTGTAATTAGTTTATTTTTTGTTTTGAATTAATTTTTTTTAACCCTTTTTGGTATGAAGTGAAAAACAGTGTTTTTAGTTTTTATGAAAACTTGTTTTCTAGCTTTACAGACATTTAATTTTTTAATTTTTGAAAATAGTCGAATATTTTTTTAAAATTTTATTAAATCTGTTTATCGAACAGATACGCGTATTGCGTTTACTACTTGCAGACTTCTTGAGTGACTTGTACTTGACTGCTCTTCAGCTGAATCTAATTTCTTGTAATCTCTTATCTAATTAACCACTACTATGTCTTCTTTCGAAATACTATGATTCTCTTGGATGCTGCGCTCTGCTACTTTGGAGCTGAATTCTGTTGAAATTTTCTTCTTAGCTAGTTCTGCTTCTTTCAGGTGTTCATTGAGTTGTGTTTCAATGCTTCTCCTAGTTTGCCTAATATAAACTTTGTTGCAATGATTGCAGGTGATCTTAAATATATCGGATTTTTGTGTGAACTTTCCCTTCTAATACATATGTTTTTAATTTAAGTTGTTTGTTTTATTTTTCTAACTTATTTATAACAGCATACAAATTGCTATTCATCATTTTAGGCTCCTCATAAACTAAATTCAAAGTTACTTGCTCATTACTATTTGTATCATCATAATTATTGATGTTGTGATTGATGTTATCATGGTAAACACTAGTAGCATTTATTCAATCGTTTACAGAGAGTAGTGTGCCGCCATTTTAGATGAGAGTAATGGTAACGGTGAACTAGATGTATTAAGATAATTAGCAAAATGAACAGAGAGAATTTGATGATGAAGTTGCTGTGGCTTTATATGATATGCATTTAGTTGAAGAATTGGAAGAAAATTTTCTGTTGAGTTAGAGTTGACTGATTTTCTGCTTCTACGGACTTTAATACAATTCTCACAACGATATGATTGACCTTGTTGATTTAAAAATTCAATGTCGCTCACCATAAGATTTACACACAGGTTCCATGATAAATGGATTTGCAATCGCCACAAACAATTTTTAAATTGTTCCGACCAACTTTTTTAGTACAAATACAAGGCATAGTTTTTATTTTTTATTTTATTATTTTGATAATAGTTAGCATACAAAAAATTAGTTACGAAATAAAAATATGAATTTAAAAATTATAAAAATTATTGAAAATAAACTTAATAAGTACTAATATTGGTTTTAATAGAATTAAAAGGATGACTGAATCTTTTGCTTGTTACCTCAAATAACAACGAAAAGTAATTTGTGTTGATTTGATTGGTTCAACTGCTATATACGATATCTAACTCGTGTTTTTTTTAGTTTCGCACTGAGAGGGAGAGAAATCTCGCTAAATCCCAATGCTACTCTTATTTTGAGTTGTTGATCAGTGTGTCGGTTAGTGAAGGAATTCCGTTATAAAGTTCTTTTCCGTTTACTGAGTAAATCAGTGATGGTTTTTCTAGATTTCCGTTTATTATCGCAATTTCAAATATGTGTTAAGTCTCTTTTACTTAACCTTCACTTGAGGATTAACGTATGTTAATATTTACTTTTTTACTTTCTTTCTTGAAAACTTCATTATTTGGCCAATCCTTATGAAATCAGAGATCAGTACCTGATTTTTTGAGTAGATATTGAATATATAAAGACAAGTTCGGAAAAACGTGTTCATGTCCAATTAACACATAACCGCCGCCCAAGCGAAGGTTAACCTATTTGGGAGGTGGGAAGGGTTAACATTCGCTGGATCATGTGGTTGATCTTTTTGTCAATATGCGTAGGCTTCCTGTATATTTCTAGTTCTAGGGACGTTCTTATTTTTGTTAACAGTAAATCTAAGAACTCTTTCTTCTCTTCTACCTTCTTTTTCTACCTCTACAGTAAACTGTATATTCCTTTCTCTTATATTTAGTCAAATTATTTCATAGCCAAATTAGAGTCAGATTTAGACAGCAAAAATATCATCTGCGTATCAATTGCAAAATCTTGGTAACCATTCTACTGTTGCTAAAATTGACTCTAATTTGGCTATGAAATAATTTGGCTATAGATGGAAACAGCATAGATGGACTTTATGTCATCAAAATGGCATAAATGAACTTTATGTCATTTTTTAACAGGACTGATCTTGAATAACAAACTGTTGACCAAATCAGGATTTGAAGACGCAGTTTAATTATCAAAAGAAGAAATTAAATTGAATCAGTTACAAACTTGCAGACCTGCAGAAGCTTTGACAAATGCAGTTTTAAAATGAAATCAGAAGTGCGCAAGCAACCGCATTTATAAAAACTTAAAGAGAAGTCAAATTTGAACTCAAACGGATGTTTTTTCATGTCATATGTAACAACGATGAGTAACAGAGAGGAGATGCTTATGATGAATTCAACAATTACTTTGTATAAAAACAGTAGAAAAAAATAATTCATATTAATTACTGTTAAAGATATTAAACAAAAGTTCATGATAAGTTAGTGATTATATATAAAATAGAAATAGATTTAAAATGGAACAAAGCGATACGCACTTTTATATTTTATAGTATCCTAAGAATGAATTTTTAATAGTTTTTTTTTAAATTTATGTTTAGGCAAACTTTTAATTTCATCTTCGAGTTGATTGTAGAATTTGTAGCTAATGTTGATAATTGCCTCTAGTCCAGTCGATCTCAACTTGGCTGACACCACAGTTAGTTTGTAGATCTAGTACTGTAGCCATGTATAGCTTTGTTTTTTATTATTTCTGTGTTTGATTTTATGTTTCAATATTATGTATATGGATAACCTGTGATATTTTTTTTAACTCATTTAATTTTAAGACTCTTTTTTTTTTTTTTTTTTTTTTATGTTAGGCCAAACACTAGGTTTCAAACGATACCTTTATACAAGGGACTAATTGAGGATTGTAGGAAGAAAAATATGCCTTTGATCAGTAGGGACATTTTGAATAAATTTATTAATATTACTTTTGAACTTTTGTAGATTGTACTTAGGTATATTTTTGCATTGGGGAAATACGTTTGTTGGAATATGGTTCTACATTCGGGAAAATTTTACTACCAACGAATGCCCATATTGAGCCACCTTGAATTTATAGATAGATTTGTTCTGTATTTTTTGTAGTGCATCCATGTTTTTATGAAAAGTATTCCCCCATATTCCAATACCATATGAAACTGAGCTGTAAAACAGGCTCTAGTATATAGATAGTTTGATTTTTTTAGGTACTATTTTATAAATTTTTCTCAAAACAAGCTATTCTTCTAGTTTTTGTGATTAGATTATTGACATGGCTATTCCAACTTAGTTCTTCATCTATAATCATGCCAAGATACTTATATTTATTTACTTTTTATAATTTATTGCCATCATAATACACAGACAGATTTATATTTTTTCCTTTAACCTTCACTTGGGCAGGACTAACGTATGTTAATATTTACTTTTTTACTTTTGCATAAAAACTTCATTATTTGGCCGCTCTTAATGTAATCAGAGATCAGTGCCTAATTTTTTGAGTAAATATTGAATATATAAAAAAAAATTTAGAAAAACGTCTCAATGACCAATTTTTTGGCATTTAAATTTTTTTTCTTCGTTGTTAGGCAAGTTATTACATATGTTAATATTTTTTTTATTCATACAAAATTTATGGTATTCTATGAAATTTTTGTAACTATTTCGATAAAAGTTAAAAAATAAGATAAAAGGTTATGAAATATTATAAATTGAAATAGAAATATACTAAAATTAATATATGTTAAAATATAAAGTAAATAAAGCGCCACAGGTTTTTTGAATTTTATTTTTGGTATTTTATAAAAAAGAAAAATTCTGTTACGAAGTTAAATTAAAAATTTATGTCAACCATTGATGTATTGAAAACTGCGGCGAATATTTCACAATCAATTAAACTTTTTGTTAATGGATATCGGACCTATCAATTTTAATCGGAAAATATTTTGTTGTCTAGCCCTTTGATATGTTGATGGAATTTTATTCCACTTTGTGCTATCCTTTCCAATAAAATATTGATTTGAATCCATTCGGTAGTTATTCGAACTACAGTGCACTTGACTTTCTCTAGAACTATTTAAAGTATTGTAAAAAATAAAATAATAAAACAGTTTTCTTTTGTTTAAATTTTTAATTAACTAGTAAACTTAATCAGTTATTATAAAATAATACATTTAATTTTTGAAAACAAATAAAAGAAATATTATATGTGTGAAACTTTCGTCATTATCTGTTAAAAAAGAAATAATGAGTAAACACAAGGAAAGAAGAAAAAATTTAAAAGATGCTACTCCCGGTATTGAATGTGGTGAGATTAAGAATATATTTTTAAATGAGTCACTCAGCAAGTTTATGCGAGATCTATATAATAAGGCATAAACAACAAAAAAGGAAAAGAATTATAAATTCCTATGGATAAAAAATGGGAAAATATTGATGAGGAAAAAAGAAGGTGATGATTTTATAAGAATAATTTCTTATAAAGACTTAGATAATTTATTATAAATAAAATTTTTTTTTAAATTAATATTTTACCAGAACATTTTATTATTTTATTAAAATATTCAAATAATTTTCTATGATCAATTCTAATTGTATTATGAATTCTAATAGTTTTTCCATTATGCATCAAAATATTAGAAGTTTGAGAGAAAATTTTATTTTTTTATTAGGTTTTTTAAATTCACTAGAGACGTGGCCTGATTTAATTATTTTATATGTGTGATTATTGATGTGATTATTTTCTTCTTGTAGGTACTTTTGATTCATCATCTAGTGACTCAGCCTCAGAATCATGACCATCACTTACGTCTAAGATGCATTTTTTAAACATCTGATTATGCATTCTCATTTTCGAAATACGATAATCTTCATTTTCATCTTTGTCATCATTATCATCACTTTCGACTCTTGAGGGACTAGCAACTGGTTCAAATACTATTTCTTTCGGTGGTCCTACATCTAGCACATCACTCTACACCAATCTAGAGAAATAAGCTTGTTCTTTCTCAAATGATAACCTGTAAAAATAACTTTTTTGGAAATTTTGTGTGCATTTTTTTTTTTTTTGATTTTTTGTGTTTCTGATAGTAAAACTCAATAAAAGAAAGTGTCATTTCATATAGTTTTTTAAAAATTTCATATAGTTTTAATGGTTTTGCTTGATTTCGAAGAAATTTATTAATATTTACACCAAAATATAGGAAATTTAAAAAATGGATGTTTTGAAGAAAAACACTAATTTTTTGCGTTTTTTGAACTTTTACTAAAAATTACAAAATTTACTTACCTGCCTACCTGAACGGCACATAAAATTTTAAAGTCCGCCATATTATTGCAAATATTGAAAATTCAATAAATAATCTTTCCAAAATATATATATTTTATTTAATTTTTTCTTTATTTCACTGAAATAGACACACTGTTGTTGTCGGAACTACTAACTCTGTTACAAGTACCATGTAACTAACGGATGTCCCCAGTAGCATTTCCTTTTTCTAAAATTACCGGTATTTCCAAAAAAATATCTTAGAGGATAGATATTCACAGGTAATAAAATAAAATATAACAGTAACAGTAATGCACATACAAAAATAATCTTCAAAACATAAAAATCACTTATTTTTATCAAAAAATTCTCCATACAAAATATATGGAAAAACCTAAAATATTAACATATGTTAATCTTGCCCGCTTACGTATATTTCATTTGCCGCCCAAGCGAAGGTTAATTAACATTAACTTCGTTTTATTTACATTTACTTTAATTTTGTGTAGTTTCATCCAGTTATATATGGTGTTCATATCACCATCCATTTTTTAGCTCAGATCGAGTAGATTTGTTTCAGAGTAAACTATCGCATATCATTCGATTAATTTTAATCCTGAGAAACTGCTTATGTTACATAAAAACAGTACTGGTCCTAGTGAACTCGAACCTAAATAGCACCGAAGTCAATTTTATTGGTATGGATTTTTATTCTATCACATTTATGTTCTTCAGATAACTCTGGTACCATATAAATTCAGAATAGATTCAAATACATAATTGTAAGTACATATTGGTAACTGTTAAAATGATTTTATGAATTTCTAAAACAAATTTCTCTTAAAAATCATAAATTTTATTTATACGAAAATATGAACGAACAATATTTCTTCTAAAACAATATCATTCAATTAAATGATCAAAAACCAGTCTACAATAATTAAGTGATGTTGTGATATACTCCTATACAGTATAAAATAAAATTTAATCCTTCGTATATAATCATAAATTTTACAGATGAATTAACTCAAGTTTTTTTCTTCTTATTTATTGCATTTACATTTCAGTTAATTTTCAATAAGTAGTTTTGAAAATCTTAAATACAAAATAGAGACAACAAATTTGAAATTCAAATAACTATAGACTAACACTAGTAAATTGCATTGTTACTTTAATCTTTTTAAATTCTTTTGGACCACCGACATTTACACTTTCAATCAAAATCCTATATATAAGCAATATTTGAAAACAAAAATAAAAAAACAAGAAAAACAAAAAGAAAATTTCAATTTTCCAAATTGTGACCAAGAACAAATGACCTTCTGAAATCAACTCCAGTAAATTCATCCGATTTTGCTCTATTTAGAATTAAAACCAAAATTCCATACAACCGCATACCATCAGAAAAAGAAAAGGGAAACAACAACAAAAAAAAAAAAAAACAAAACAACCAAAGAATAATAAAGATATCCTGACTGGATTGAACACTTAGATAAATCTTTTCAAATAATTCAACTAGCGAATACCACATACTATAGCTATATATAACATCATAGGACACCATTTTTATTGAGGTATGGAACAAAACAAATCACTAATCTTGTATTTTGATATTTTTTGTTGTTGTTTTCTTTTTTTGGTTTTGTTTTTGTTTCTGTTTTTTTCGTTTTTGTTTTTAAATCCTTTTTTAAATATGTCCAAGAAATTTTCAGATTCATTTTAGTCTTCATTGCAATTCAACGAAATAAAAACAAAACAATAACAAAAATAAACAGATAAAAAATATTTCTCTTCAATTTCTGTTGTTTCAGTTTTTATTAGAGGAGGTACTAAAGACCTATAGCAAAAAAAATAACAAATCCTTTAAACAGGACAACAAGAAACTATTTACTAGTATATCTGGTTATGGAAGACAAAAAACAAAAAAAAACGGAAGAAAAAAGATTACATGAATTTGAAAACAAAGAAAGGAGTAAAACAATTTTCGAAAACAGAAAAAAAAAAACAAGGATATTTTGTTGTAGTGTATCGGAAGAAAGAAGAAAAAATAGTAACAAAATATTTCCTGGACAGTTTTAGGATTTTTAGGATTTTCTTTGGATTTGAAAAATTACATTCAAGTACTTTGTAAGTATTTTGATTGTAATACCACACAATCAGGATAATAAGTCACGTTCTAAACTCCAAGATACAAATGCATAAATAAACAAATACATAAATATATACTATTATTCTCTTTCTCTTTCTATTGCTGTTGTAGATCTACTTTTGTTGGTTATTTGTTTGTTTAGATAAAAAATGTTTTGTTTTGTTTTTTATTTATCAGTTATACCAGAATATAAGGAGATAAATTGCTAAATGAATGAATAAAACAAAAATATTATACACATATACCTGTACGTATACATTATATATGTGCCATGTTGTTGTGTACGTTTGCATACAATATGGGGTTTATTTGTTTGGATGTTCATACATAGAAAGGGAGTTTTTTTTCTTCTATTTTTAAAAGAATTGAGTATGGTGTAAAGATTTAATAAGATTTGTAGCTTAAATTTTTATGGATAAATGATTTATATTTGTTTTTTTTTTTTGTTTTTCTCCAGTTATAAGAAGGTAATTAATATATGTATTAAAGGTTATGTGGAAATTCTTTAATTAATAAAATTTAAAGCCTATAACTCTTAAAGTAAAATTTAAGTTGTATAATTTAACATTTTTATGCTGTACAATTTTTTGAAATAGAAATTATTATTCATTTTTGACACTGAGGAACTAAAGAAGATGCTCTAACAGAAGAGCATTAGTGTAATAAAAATATAAGCGTTAAATAAGGAAGAGTAAAAATTGATTTGCATGAAAATGTTTGAACCAGGGTTTAAAAAACTTCGTAGTTATTTCAAGCTTTTACTATTTTTTTACTATTGCTTTCTAACATCAATTCAGCAAAGGCATAGCAAAAGCATTTTTTTCGTAGTTGTTTTGCTTCCGCTTTGCTGCGCATTTTTATTTCAAAAAGTAATATATGCAAAAAAAGCTTTTTCATTCTTTTTTTTAAATAGCTACAGCAAAATGAGTTAAAAACAGCTAAACAGCATTTGCTGTTGCTTTGAATTACTATTCAGCATTTACACTTCAGCACTTCACTTTAATACACTTTTGTTTTACTTAGAGTTACTGTGCTTTTTTGTTCCTTGTGACGGCTTATGTTTGTTTGAAAACTTGTGTTGTTTAAAATTTAAAAAATGGATTTACAAAAAAAATCGTAAGTATTTTATTTTAAATTTATAAGTGGACATGAAAAAAGTAAAGAAATCTTCGAGGTGGTGACTGGTGGATAGAGCCTTGAGCAGCCTCTAGCAAAAATAGGTCTGGGTCCCACCTCACAAAGCCCTCGAAAATTTTTTTTATTTTTTTTTTCAACTTATATTTTTTTTTTCAACTTGTCTTCAGTAAAATCGGTTCTAGGCACGATGCAAACAAGCGGTCCCAAGAGTCGGGACCGAAGACCTCAAAATTTTTTTTTTTTTTTAATTTTTTTTTGTCATCAGTACAATGACCCTTAAATGTGATGAAGACAATAGGTCCAAGGTCCTAGGAATTGGGGCCGAAACTCTATTTCACCAGTTTAAATTTTATTTTTCTGAGAAAAGGTTATTGATAATTATTATAAATAATTTTTAAAAAAATTTCAGATTGGTCCGACAGTCCGGAAGTCGGAACCAAAGAACCTTTTGAACACAAAAAAAAAAAAAAACATTTTTTTTTATACTTATCTTGATACGTAATGAACATTATTGACATTTTGGTTTTTGGACAATTTTTTTGTTCAAGGTCTACGGTCCCGACTTCTGACTTCAGAAAAATAAAATTTAAACTGGTGAAATAGAGTTTCGGCCCCAATTCCTAGGACCTTGGACCTATTGTCTTCATCACATTTAAGGGTCATTGTACTGATGACAAAAAAAAATTAAAAAAAAAAAAAAATGTTGAGGTCTTCGGTCCCGACTCTTGGGACCGCTTGTTTGCATCGTGCCTAGGACCGATTTTACTGAAGACAAGTTGCAAAAAAAATAAAAAAAATTTTCGAGGGCTTTGTGAGGTGGGACCCGGACCTATTTTTGCTAGAGGCTGCACAATTTCTTGAACTTGGCTCTATCCACCAGTCACTACCTAGAAGATGTAGTTCATATGACAAGGTCCAGTTGAATACACACACATTGGCTCTACTCTATTCAATATTAATTTGCTTCATTTTTACTTCACTTTTTTCTTCGAAATAAAATTTCTTTCTAAATGCACAGCAAAGTCTGCACAGCAAAGTCAGCACAGCAAATAGCTTTTTTTTTACTTTGACTTAAAATATTAAAAAGCATTCAGCAAAATTCTACTATTACCACTATTACTATTATGTTTTGAAAAGCAAAAGCACATGCGTAGTATTTGTATGTGTAAAAAGCATAAAACTATTACTTTACTTCAGTTAAGTTGTAACAGTTTTATTTCAGTAATAGTTTTTTTTTTTTAATTTGAAATGTTGTGACAGTCAGCAACAGCAATAATTTAAGTGCTTTTACTATTTCTGCAGTAGTTTTTTAAACCCTGGTTTGAACATCATTTCGGAACAAAAAATTTTTCAAATCAAAATGTACCAAAGGGTATTCAGGGACTTTAATTGAGTGTATGTATTCACTATATAAGTATACACTATATAATATGTATTATGTATTAATCTCATTAGGCTGTCCTGATCTACAATATGCTTCCCCTATATGGATGCCATCTTATGCTAAACACATAAAAATAATTGAATTAATTCAGAAAAATGCGGTTCATTTTTGCTTTCCTAAATTTAATTCGCAGGTTAATTTTACTGCTTTGCAAAGTATCAACTCATTGATATTCAAACTCTTATAGAGGCTTAATTTCCAAGATATCGAAAATATCGTGCGAATAACTTCAAACGAAATTAAAGCCACAGTTAAAGAATTAAAAGTTATGGAAGCGCCGAGCCAAGATAAAATTCCAAATATAGTGCTTAAAAACTTGTCGAAGACAAGTTATTAAACCTTAAGTAGAATTTTGCGATTACGTTACTTTCCCGAAAAATGAAAAACAGCCTTAGTAACTTGCATTCCAACAAGAAGGAAAACCCTGTAAACGTAGAAAGTTGCCATCCAATTAGTCTTTTAAATACTATTGGAAAACTTTTTGAGAAATTAAGGAAGAAAAGGCTTGACAACTTTATACAAGATAAAAATATACTTCCTAATGAGCAATTCGAATTCAGAAGTAAACACTCAACTTCTCATCAGTAGTAAAAATTGCTCTACCGGTACCGTTGATGAAAACAAAAATGAAAAAAAAAATATAAATATTTCTAAAGATAAGATCAAAATGCAAAAATTCTATATTGAATAATAATGTATTGCTTCAATCAGCAACATTGTTGACAATAAAAATAAAATTTTGTATGTATACATTTTTATTATAAACATGGCTGCAAAATAACGTAAATAACAGTTGTTCATATTTTTTTGTTAACAGTGCTGCCATTTTTTAATTTTCCTTTATATTCTTCTACATTATCCTTTTTTATGTTTAGCAACAATTTTTTATATGTATTGTAGATAGAAAAGGGAATATGAAAGAAAACAAACAAACATAAATGAGAAAAAAAGAAAAACAAAAAAAAAAAAACAAGTTTCCACAAAACAATAAAAATTAGAGAAGAAAACCAAGCTTTCAAAATTTAAATTATTTTCACTCAGTATTCATATGAACTTTCGTTAGGGTGGATGTTGTGCCATTCTTTATTTTTCTTCCAAATATTTACGTGATTGAATACCAAAATATTTATCGTTTGTTGGAAAAACCTTTTTTATGTGCAAAATTATTTTTTGACTTAAAACAATTTTTTTTTTTTAAATATTTTTGTTTTTTTTTTTACTTTTAACAAATTTTGAAATGAGAGAAGGTCAAGTTTATTTGGATCAAGGGTGACAAGTATAGTAAGTCAATAACGTTATTTAAGTCTACAGGTGGATATTTGTACTTTAAAAATATATTCGAATACGGTTATAAGGAGAGGTTTTGCAGTTAACTAAAAAATTTTTAATATTATTTTATCATTAACTTGATTACTACAACTTGACAAGGATAATATCATTTGTCACCTTTATTATTGATTTTTGTTTCCAATGAATGTGTATTCATTTAGTTTTTGAATATATTTTTATTTTATTAAATTCGAACTTTATTGACATGATATGAAATAATAGAATTTCTACATATCACTTACTCTTACCTCCACTTCCACTTAATATTGTTGATTGTTTCTAGATTCTGAATTCTAACGGTTTACCATTATTTAGATTTTTAAGATGGTTATACGATTTTTAATATTGGTGGTGGATGGAATAAGTGTTTATGAAGAAAATTGTAGTTTTCTGTTAATAAAATTAAATACTTTAAAATGGAGGTAGCGTGTGCTACTGCACTTAATTATATTTAATCATAATAATTGCAGTGGAAACACAAATTGGATCGTTTTGTCCAATAACATAAAAGCATTGTAACACTTGGTTAGTATGGCTGACGTACATAGTAGAAAGTTTAATTTCTAATTAATGCTTAAACTTATTTCTATGAAAAAATAACGACATGTATTTTGGTAATAATCGAATATAAATAAATATTTATTTATTTCAAAAACAATGTCTAAAGAGATTTACCTCATTACAGACTATATAAGTTTACATTTTGGTTTTTAATATAACAATATGATAATTAAAATTGTAGAAATATAGTTACAAAGAATGTATTATGAAAAATTAAAATTATAAAACTATAAAAATAAAAAAATAAATTTAAAAAATAAATGTAACAAGCATAATGAAAAAATTGCAAAACATTTACGGAAATTAAAATTTGTTTAGTGAAAGAATAAAGAATGAAAAGCGAAGAAGAACAAATTTTTACAATAATTGCTATGTCTAAAGTCCATCCTATACATTTAGTAAAAAAAATTTATTAATATAAATTAAATATTGATTATTACTAAAGCTATTTATAAATCATTCTATTAATTTTTTTTTTAAGTTTATTGAATTTTCTTGTTTTAATTGTATATCTAGTTTATTGTACAACTTGGTACAAGTTTATAGAGTTGTGGAAGATCCAAATTGTAAAGTTCTTATTTTATTCAGATGAAAAAAAATGTTTACTTCTGGTGTTGGCACTATGTATATACTTCCTCTGCGTAAGAGTAGACATTGTATGGATATTCTCATTAGCAATATCATGTATATGCCTAATTGGTTTCATTTCAATAGACTCCCTGACTTTTAGGAGTTTATTCGTGCCTATTCTTAAAAACGGTGTTTAAATTGTGAATCGAATACTCATTCGATTTTGTAAAGTTGATATTTTTAAAAACGCGCGTTTCAAAAATGATACGGGAAATTTTTTTAGTATTTTTAAAAACTCTGTCGCGTTTCGTTTCATACAAATTCTGAAATTTTATATCGTCAATAATTTTAGTGCGTTTGAATTTAGAAATAAATACAAAATGGATTTCCAAAAAGAGTAAATTAAATAAATTAAAATTTTCTTCATTAAATTTTGTGTATTTTTATTTATTAAAAATTAAGAAAAAATGTTTGTTCTGGTTAGAATTTAAATTAAATTTTTATTTTAGTAAAAGAACAACAAATCAAGACCAATATCGAGCAATGGTCGATTTTATGAAGAAAAATCCTGATATTGCAAAAAATTATTCACAAAGAAATCCTGAAGTTGTGAATGATTTGTTGAATAATCTGTAAAAGGAACTAAGTTCTTTCGGGCCACCAAATAAAGAAATTTCTCAGTGGAAAAAGGTTTATATATTAGAATGTTGTATGAAATTAATTATAAACCAAATTTTTAGAGCTATAGAATTATGTAGGAATTATTTTATTTTTAGGTTTGGTGTGACTACAAATCATTTTTAAGAAAAAAACTATCAAACGAAAAGAAATAAATTAAGGCTACAGGTGGAGGACCAAATAAAAAAATTTGTTTTAGTGCTTTAGAAGAAGAAGTAATTGAATTCCTTTGTTTAAAAGATTCTGTAAAGGGAATAAGTAATGTCAAATCTTATAGAGTTCCAAAATTTTTTTTAAAGTCAATCGAAAATGTAGGCAATGATAATACGGTAGAGGAGGTAAATTTTATGGAAGATGAAGTAGTAGTAGTTGATATGTATTAAAAGTAAACTATTAGATTAAGTATAGCCTGGTAAGCCTTATTATAATAATTGATAATTTGTAACAGTTAAGTTAGATATACATTAAATATTATAAGTAAACATGTTATTTTAGTTTTAAGTTTGAACTCCAATAAAGAACACATTAATTGGCGACGAGGATGAAAATGAAACAAAAACATTATTTATTTGAAAAATGGTAGAAAAAAAAAATTTTTCAAGTTTAAATTAAAAAAAAAAAAAAAAAAAGAATAAAGAAATAAAAATCAAATAAATAAAAGTGATATGAAATAAAATATGAAAGAATTGGAGGCGCAGCTGAAATTAGTAAACACGTGGAATAAGTAACCTAAATAATTAACCAAAAAAAAAAAAAAAAAATTAACATGGCAATTATTGGAACCATCGAATACTTCACACCAGGAGATGATTTTGAAGAATATAAGGAAAGGTTGGAGCATTTGCTTAAAATAAACAAAGTAGAGGAGGATAAATTAAAAGTCTCCTATTTTATAACATTAATTGGCCCGGAGTCTTACAGAATTTTAAAATCAATTACGGATCCCGATAAGCCAGATACAAAGACATACAAGGACTTAATTGGAATTTTTGGAAAATATTTCAAACCAAAAACTAACATCATTGCAGAAAGATTCAAGTTTTATAGGAGAAATCAGAAATTTCACGAGACAGTTAGTGACTATATCGTTGAGTTAAAGACATTAGCTCAAAGTTGTGAGTTCAAAAGTTTTTTGGCAGAAGCATTAAGGGACAGATTGGTCTGTGGACTTAACAATGAAGGTATTCAGCAGAAACTACTAAATGAAACAGAACTTGATTTTGACAAAGCATGTGAAGTAGCCAAAAGTATGGAAATGACCAAATCTCAACTGAAAGAAATTAGACCGGCAACAGTGAATTATGTTGGAAGATTGCAGTATAAAAACAGTGACAGAAACATTCGTCAGGGAAGAAGTCAATCAAGAGATAATCATTCAGTTATGCAGTACAAAAATAATAAAGGTAATGAATATGTAAAAAAATTAATTTGTTTTAGATGTGGAAAAAGTGGGCACATAAAAAGATATTGTAAGGTTAATTTGGGTTTTAATAATAAAAATTACAATTATAAAGAAAAATTTAATAATGTAAATTATGTAGGTAAAAGTAATGAGCATAAGGATAATTTAAGTATTGGTTATATGAATACAATTGTTGATAAAAATAAGTTTGCTCAAAAAGTAAAAATTGGTATAAATAATTATTTTATAGAAATGGAAATAGATACAGGAGCGTGTTCATCAGTTATCAGTTATGATTTTTATAAAGAAAAATTTGCAAATCTAAATATTTTTTCTAACGAAAAACGGTTAAATGTTATTACAGGTCAAGAAGTTGAAGTTATTGGAAAAATTATGGTTAAAATGCGAGATATTTTTTGTGAATCGAAATGTTATGATACGGAATTAGTTATTATAAAATCAGATAAAAATTTCACACCACTCTTAGGTCGCGAAGCGTTAGATTTATTATTTCCATGGTGGCGAAATAATTTTTTAATAAATAAAGTTAGTGAAAATTTTACGCACACCAATATAGAAAAATTTAAATGGAAATATCCGAAAGTTTTCTCAAATAATTTTAAAAAGTCTATTATAGGGTACAATGTACATCTAAAATTAAAAGATTCAGCAGTACCTCATTTCTCAAAGCCATATACGGTACCTTTTGGAATAAGAGAAAAAGTTGATGCAGAAATTGATAGACTTGTTCAGGAAAGTATTTTAGTACCTATTAAATATAGTGAGTGGGCTTCGCCTATGGTTGTAGTACCTAAGAAAAATGGTGACCTAAGATTGTGTCTAAATTGCAAAGTTGCAATAAATAAATCAATCGAAAGTCGTGTATATCCTTTACCAATAATGGAGGACTTATTTACAAAATTTTCAAATTGTTCGGTTTTTTGCCTTCTAGATTTGTCAGGAGCGTATCTTCAATTAGCGGTTCATGAAGACTCTCAGCATTTATTAACAGTTAATACTCAGAAAGGTCTTTTCAGGTTTACTAGGTTACCATTTGGAGTTTCGGTAGCACCGGCAGAATTTCAGAGGGTTATGGATGAAATTTTGAAAACATTACCAAAAGTAGGGTGTTATTTAGATGATGTTTTGATTGGTCGAAATGATTTAGAAGAATGTGAAATAAATGTAAATAAAGTTTTAGAAAAATTAGAAGCATATAATATTCGGGTAAATTTTAGTAAATGTAAATGGTTTCAAAATGAAGTTCAATATTTAGGACATATTATTAGTAGCGCAGGTATACAACCAAATCAAAAAAAAGTTAAGGCTATTTTAAACGCTCCAAGCCCTAAAAATATTACGCAGTTAAAAAGTTTTTTTGGTCTTTTGAATTTTTATAATAAGTTTGTGCCTAATTTAGCATCGCAGCTAAGACCATTATATAATTTATTAAAGAAAAACAATAAATTCAATTGGAATTCTGAACAACAAAAAGCTTTTGAGAACGCAAAGATGCTTATTTCAAATAATAGTATACTAGAGCATTTTGACCCAAACAAACCTATTGTACTAACATGTGACGCTAGTCCTTATTGAGTAGGCGCGGTATTATCACATATTATTAACGGCGAGGAGAAACCTGTTCTGTTTGCATCAAGTACACTTAGTACTGCTGAACAAAACTATTCACAGACGCATCGGGAAGCGTTGGCAATTATATTTGCAGTAAAAAAATTCCATAAATATATTTATGGGAATAAAATTACTATATATACAGACCACCAGCCATTGCGAGAGATTTTTAATGAAAAGAAAGGGCATTTGTCGGTGGCAGCAGCTCGTATTCAAAGATGGGCTGTACATTTATCTATGTATGATTACGAAATTAAATATAAAAGTTCTGCAAAAGTAGGACATGCAGATGCGCTATCTAGACTACCAGTAGAAAGCACTACTGAAGTTCAGGAAGAATTTTTAAATTTTTTGTCTATGGGATCTGAGAAAATTAAGTTACTTAAGTTGGAGGATATTAGTAAAAAAACAATGGAAGATAAGTTGTTAAGTAAAGTGTACAAAGGATTTATGAATTTTAAATACAAAGATTATACAAATTTAGATACGAAATATTATTTTGATAGGTCTGAACATTTTTCTTGTGATAGCGGTTGTATTTTTTACGGAAATAGAGTTGTAATTCCTGATAGTTTAAAACACAATATTTTGAAAATACTACATGATACCCATATAGGAATAGTTAGGATGAAAATGTTGGCAAGAACATATGTTTGGTGGAGCACTTTAGGTTCAGATATAGATGATTTTGTTAGAAGTTGTAAAATTTGTAATCAAACTCAAAACTTCACAAAAAAAATTAAAGAATCAAAATGGAATTATTCTACTTATACATATGAACGAATACATATAGATTTTTTTAGTATGGAAGGTTTACATTTTTTATTGTTAGTAGACAGTTTCTCAAAGTGGATAGAACTTAGTGAAATGAAAAGTACCACAGCAAGTAAGGTAATTGAAAAATTGCGCAATTGGTTTTCGGTATTTGGTATTCCAACACAATTGGTGTCAGATAATGGACCTCCTTTTCAATCTGGTGAATTTATTGGATTTTGTAAATCTAATGGTATTAAAGTTATGAAAAGCCCACCTTATCATCCGGAATCAAACGGGCAGTGTGAAAGATACGTCCAAACCGTAAAAAAATCATTTAAAAGTTTTTTGTTAGAAACTAATTCCTTGAAACATAATTTAAATTTTAAAATTGATAATTTTTTGTTGAAGTATAGAAATACTCCTTCAACTGTAACTTGTAAAACTCCAGCAGAAATAGTTTTTAAAACAAAACCCAAAACCTTGTTAGATATTATGGTAGCTAAAAATAAAAATAAAGAACAAAAATTTATTCATATAACAACTGATGAAAACGTACCGAATAAATTATCGATATTGAAAAATAAAACAAATAATTTTAAAATAAAATATGAAGTAAATGAGGAAATTTATTATAAAAATAATTTCAAAACACACATTAAATGGATTCCAGGTCGTATTGTAGAAAGGTTAACTAATTATTTGTATAAAGTAAATGTGAATGGAAATATTAGAGTAGCCCACATAAACCAAATAAAAAAAGGGCATAAATCTGTAAAATTTTATAATAATATCTGTACAAAAATTGTAAATTCTCAAGATAATGTAATTTGTTGTCCATCCTTTTCATCATCAGAATCTGATATATCAGATTCAAATTCTGATGATGTTTTCTATAGTCAAGATTCAGATGAGAGTCAAAGGGATAGGTTTAGTAATAAAGTTAAAGAAATTGAATATAGTAAAAGTAAAAATAAAGTTTATAATAAAAAGTCTTACGATGGTCCTGTAAGAAAATCCGAAAGAATAAAATCAAAAATATCAAAATTAAATAAATTATAATAAGAATATATTACTACGTAGTATTTAAGAGAAAATCGAAATTAATTATAATTTTTATTTAAGTGGAGAAGAATTGATATGTATTAAAAGTAAACTATTAGATTAAGTATAGCCTGGTAAGCCTAATTATAATAATTGATAATTTGTAACAGTTAAGTTAGATATACATTAAATATTATAAGTAAACATGTTATTTTAGTTTTAAGTTTGAACTCCAATAAAGAACACATTAGTAGTAGTAGTTGATGCTCCAAACATAGAAAATTATAGCACACCAAACTTAGAAGTCAGAATACTGAAAGTCGTGAGACGTAAGACTCAAACACTGCTGGAGACTCAAGTAAATTGAAAAGAAAAGTTTTACTAAGCTGTTTGATCTTGTATGGTTAAAAAAAGTGATGATTGGAAAGAAAATAATTCTAATGGAAAAAGAATGTGCAGAGCATTAGAAAAATTATATGACCAGAATAAAATTACCAACAAAATACTTCAGGAGCAATTTAATGAAACAGATCGCCACCATAAATGTATTGAAGAATTAATTTTGGAAAAGAACAAAATTAAACTAAGGTTTCTAGATATCGAAATCGAAAAAATCCAAAAACTTCGGAAATAATTTATTTTTAAGAGAATTTATTTTTAATTTAGAATTACTAAGTCATGAAGACATCTTTTGTTTTTTGTTTTTCGTTTTTATACTGTGATGAAGAATATTTTGTTTTTCTTTTTTAAACTAAGTTATCAATATTGACAATGAAAGGCTGTAAAAAAAAGCTAATTTTTTGAAATAAACATATTTTTTCTGATTAATTTTCTTGTAAATGACAAACAACTGACAAAAAAAATTTACTGATTACTTGAGCAAACGCCGTTTTTAAAAATAGAAAATTGACATACGAGCGAATCGAATGCGTTTCATGTGCATTCGATTCACAACCGAAACGCCGTTTTCAAGAATAGGCATGATTATTTTTGTGTATAAAATCTGTTCTTTCTCTCCATTTATAATTATATAAATTTTTTTGATAGCTTTGTTTTGTATTACTTGAATATTTTCAATATAATTTTTTGAATTAGTACCCCACAGTTACTAACACCGTAACTAAGATGACTATGAAATAAAACATAATAAACAGACTGTTTGATTTCACTGTGTAAGAGTTTAGAATTTAATAAAATATTCCTGCAGTTGATGATAATTTTTAACTTAGTACTTCTATATGTGTATTCCATTTCAAACTTCCATCAACCATCACAAACACCATTTCAAATATCCACCAAGATACTTATATTTTTCTACTTTTTCTAATTTATTATTAGAAATGTTGAATTCGGGTGTATTACTACCAATTATAATATATTTACTTTTCATTGTATTAATAGTTAGTTTATGTGTTTGCATCCATTTTTGTATCCTTTTTGAATCTCCGTATTCATTTTATGTTTTCAAACTAGCTTTGTAACCCGCCATAAATGACGGAAGTAAAATAAATTCTAACATGTTTTTGCTTCATTAGAGTTTTCATTTCAAGTTTAAGAAAAATACGTATTTGCTTACTAATTTAATATACCTTTATGTTTGTATTATAAAGCTTTTAATTACCATGTAAACAGAATATTTGTAGTAAGGTGCAAAATTTTCTATTCCCTAAGGGTCATTTTAGCGACATCCTTTTTGCCAACATTGAAAATTTATTGTATAATTTAGAATCAAGTTAATCCTGTTAACATTCAATAACATTCGCTGCGTAAGTTTAGCGTCAAAGTTTATAGCGAACAAATAATATTTTATAATGAGCCACAACTTTGAACGAAAACAATTTTAAAAACAAAAATAAATAAAATTGTAAATATGAAAAAACAATAATATTGTAGGTAAAATGAAAACTCGTGTTGGAGAAAAAATTAAAATAAAAAAATTTACTGCAAATAAATAGGTATTTACAAAACTGTTCATAACTTGTGAATCATTGATCGGTTATTTAAAATTATTCATTTCAAAAAATTCATTATCGAACTGTTCATGTTAAGATTCATACATAATTATTATTTATAACATACATTAAAAAGAAGATAAACAATCAATATGGTTTAACCGATACCTATATATACCTACCTACTATATTAAAAAAAAATGCATCACTCTCTACAACATACATTTCTGCACACTTGAAGAAAACAAATATACCTAAAAATTATAAATTTACAAAGATAAGAGATAAAAAATAATAGTACAAAATTTAATTTAATTTCTTTAAAAATGTATAGATTGTTATTGTTTTTATGTGTAAATCAGCAGAACCAAAACCTAACCCCATAATACATACTATATACTATAAACTAAATATTATATACGATCATAAATTTATATATCATATAGATATATATATATATATATTAAAAAAAAAAACAATAAAAATAAATAACAATTTTGACTCTTCATCGCATCACATTTCTGGCTAGAGTATATATACCTATAGTACTATACAGGCGATGCATACGGTATGGCAAAACTATGATCATTATCATAACAACAAAAAAAAATAAAAAAAAATATGTAGACACATATGCATATTGTGTATAATGTTAAGTAATAAGATAACCTTTAAGTGCATTATGTTTGTGTTAAATGCTGTTTGCCTTTTGGTTATTACACCATATTAAACTATTGATAAAATTTCTATTAGTCCTTATTATTATAAATCAAAAAAATTGTTTGTTTTATTTTTATTATTATTATTATTTTTCCTTATTATTTGCGAAGAAGACTAACATTAAATTAAAAAAATATATTTCATGCAATGGTATTTTTTCCTGCAAAGGTTCAGCATGGTAGACAGGGGTTAAAATAGAGTACCAAAGCAATTTGTATATGTGTTGGAGAACTCCGTCGGACTTACAAACATCCAGATAAATGCAGAAAATTATATTTTCAAATACTATGCATATATCATCTGCAAATAAAAATATTTCATCATATAAATTAATTTCTTGAAGACTCTCCATATATAACGTGAATAAGAGAGCTCCAAGAATGCTACCATGTGGTACCCCATAATTTCTTTCTTTGTTACTTTGGATTATCTTTGATTTGTACAAATTGTGTGCGATTGCTCAAGTATGGCAAAAACCACTTATAAGCTGATCCTGTGATTCCAAAACTGTATAATTTTTTAAATATAGTATATTATGATTAACAGTATCAAATGCTTTTGACAAAGCAAGAAACATTAATGACAACATTTTTTGATTTTCTTTAAGTTTTTGAACATGTGTGACCATATCAATAATTGTAGTTACTTGACTTGGTTCTGAACCCATATTGTCTATCGCTTAATACATTATGTATCATCAAAAAGGCATGCACTTGTTGATACCATAAATACCAAAATACTTGTTGTTATATTGTTATAGTCAACTAAGTTTTACAACAACACAGTTTAACATTATAGACAAACTAAACTATAATTAAATTATTTAATTTAAATTATCACTAAAAATAAAAGATTAATAAATTTAAAAATAAACTATAATCAAAACTGAAATTTATAACCAGCATGTTGAAATTAAAAAATATATGTACATCACAAAACAATTTGATTTCACAGATTTTCATTGAGGATAGAATCGAGTAAGTTTCAACAGTTTATCCTAGAGTTATTCCACAGTTTATCCACTAGAGTTAGATCTACTTATTATTGTAATGTTTTCGATTCAACATTAATTTTTAATAGAAAATTTCATTTTGACTTATTTAAATTAACCTCTCGAAATTTATTTTAAAATAAATCATTTCACATAAATTTCTAAAACTTTTTCGACCCCAATTCAAATTCAATGCATTCGTTATAAAATTTATTAAACTATTATTTCAATATTTTCTGTTTCAAATAATTTTGCCCAGTTCAAATATCTCATTATTTATTGAAGCGATGAAGTCATTCTGTTTCAATAATATTACTAAAAATTTCTTTTTTTTCATTTCAACTAACTCATTAAAATGGTTGTTGGTACTATATATACAAGTATAGTTGGATAATTGGAAATTTTCACGTGCATCAATTCATTTATTTCTCAATTGTCCATCTTCAGATGTATATGAATGTATTATATGGGTAGGAGACTTGTATATAGGATACAAAATTTATTTCAAATGAAATATTTTTGGTATTTTTAAAATGTCTATATGTGAATTGCCATACCGTTGGTTATTTAAACAAACCCCATTTTGTATTATTATTTACATCGCATATATATACCTACTCATTGTATTGTAAGTTGTATAAGTGTTGTATAAAATTAAAGTTTGAAGTGAAATTAGGTGAGTACTGTAGGTGAGTGTTTCTTTAAGAATTAATTACAATTTAAAATGAAAATGAATTGGAATTACGAGGCGAAAATAAATGCAGTTTTTAAGTATAGTATGTTAGGAAATTTGTTAGGGTGCTTTCGAATGTACAATATGTAACCTAATTATGACTTACTAAGAGAATGAAAATAATTAGAATTTATTACTTCTTCTCTTTTTGGTACTTGAATCTCTTGATAAACAATAATTTTTTTTTTATTAGAGATTTTGCTAGAGATGAAAATGACTGGGAGGTAAGTGAAGTGGTTATAGATTTTGTTCCATTTTTTTACAAGAGTATTGGTAGTGTGATAAATTTCATATTTATACCCCATTCATATTTTATACAAATTTTCATGTTTTAGCAGAAATCAAAAAGAGCTTGGTAAGACGGTAAATCAGCTGAATATTTCATTTATTAGCATTAAGTATATTGAAGTATGTAACAAATGTTATTCTGAGTCTAGTTTAAAGTCTGGATTTCAATAATACTAGCACTTTTGGTATCAAATAATTCATTTTTCATTATATTTATTCCGGCTACATGGTTTTTTGTTGATCAATCCATAATACTGATCGGTACCTACCTCGACACACGTCAATACGCGATATATTGAGAAGTGTTATTGTGTTGCTGTTACAAAATGGTCGCATCATGTTTTTTTAAATCGCACAGGTAGGGTGACGTCCTAAATACAGTATTAGAGTTTTAACTGCAATCTATTCCATAACGAAATATATACAATGTAAATAGTTTTAAAATGCTTGCACGCATCGCTTTAACAACGAAGTAAAGGCAAACATATAATACACATGCATGCATACTCATTTTTAGCTGCGCATGTATATTCTCATCATTTGTGCTCATGCCTGGTCTGATATATTTTTGCGTTCAATACTAAAATGTCTAAACTAGCGTGTTCAGCTATTTTATTAACTCTATCACCATTTTTTCGTTTTATTTGAATATTTCTCACTTATAAATTTCCACAAACATGATAAGCTTTGATACAGGTTCTGAAATTCTTTCCAGAATTTTTTGCCGACGCTAATTTTTATAATTTTTTTTTAATTGTTATATTAACGCTACAAAAACGTTTGTTGAAATGCGAAATTTAAACATATTATACTATGCACGAGTGCGTCACGTAAAAAACAAAAATGAAATTTTTTTAAAATCATGCAGTTGGCATGTACAACCGACACCATATACTATTAGTTTGCATGTACATGTTCTATACTGTTACATGCCGAAGAAGAATAGAAACATGATAAAATTAATTATGTTGTATAGAGCACGTTATGGAACATACTACATTGTAGTTAAAACTCTAATACTGCATTTTCGATGTCACGGTTAGTTTGTTCATGTCGCCTGGCATTTTTCGGATAATACGAATGAATGATTTCTTTAACTTCTTCCAGTGGAAAGTAAACTGCTTCCGGAAAGTAAATGGGATAGGATAGACAAACTCAATCCTCAAAGTATACTTCCTTTCCAGATATATAAAACTCTTATACGACTCATAGTGACGTATGGGTGTGAGGTATGGCTGTGAACGTGGCGGAGGAGATTAGCTTGCGCATATTTGAAAGAAAAATTCTGCGAAAAATACTCGGCCCAAAAAGATTACAGAATGGACAATATATAATCAGAAGCAACAGCGAGCTCAATAGTATAATTGATAGTATGATGTACGGTTTGACCTAAAGACTAAGATGGACTGGCCACATAAGTCGAACGCACGAAAGTCGAAAGCAAGCAGTGGTGCTGAATAGAAAGCCCGACAGCAGCCGTGGTAGAGGAAGACCAAGAAGCAGATGGGCAGACAACGTAAAAAACGATGCTCAAACCCTACAAATCCCAAATTGGAGACAAGCGGCACAAGATCGATCTTTTTGAAGTAGCATAGTAATGAAGGCCAAAGCTCACCCAGAGCTCTAGCGCTATAAGATGATGATGATGATATTTCCTTTCAATATGTGAAAAGTTGTACCTCACTTTTGGTATATTTGTCAGCTATAATTTCGTCGTCTAACTAATTATAGTAGTCACTAAAACCCAAATAGGGTAGCGTGTAGAAAAAAGTGATTTAATTAAATTTATTAGGATAACGGGTTATTTTAAGGATAGCCAAATTAAATCATTTATTGAATTCATATAATGGCATCTGATTGTAAAGAGTAATAACCTAACTTATAATAATCTTCAGCATAATGTAAAATATTTATTATAATCAAAAGTAGTTTCAAAAAGACCACAAACTAAAATTGAAAACAAATTAATATCCTTGACATAGCAAACAATGAAAATATTCTCTGTTTTTTTTTATTTTAGCTGCATCAGATAATTTAAAGAAATCAAAAATAAATGATATCCTCCGGCAAGGTAAAACTGCATTATACTGGAGATCTACAATGAATACAATCAAAAAAACCAAGAAACGAATTTCCAAAAATAATTAAGAATTCAATACAAGAACCCAAAAAGAATATAAAAAATTTGTTTCAACCTGAATTTTGATGTTTTCTTTTAATTAGCAAAAAACAACAACAACAAAAACTACAAAAAGAAACCTGAAAAAAGTGAAAAAAGTGAAAGAAGGAAAAAAAAATAAATAAATCAAAAGGATTTCATTATCCTTTGGATTCTCATAGGTATATTTAGAACATAAAAACAAACAAAAAAATAAGTTAAATATAGAAACCATCTTTAAAATATATCACGTGTACTTCTGTTTGTGGCCTGACATCAGACGTACTTGACACTGAGATTTTATTTTCATTTTTAGATGGAATGTAGGGTATAAACAATGAAATTTACGATATTATTTTTTTTTTTTTTTATTTTGTTAACAAAAATAAAATTGCCCTAAGGATGTCTTAAATTGTCATACATTAAGCTCGTTATGTACTTGGGAAATTTGAGTTTGTTGAAATGTTCTGTGAATAGAAATGAAATTGTGAAAATTGTTAAAATGAATAAAAATTTCAACTCTATTTAGAAGACTTTAAGAAACTAAAATTCAGATGGTGTATAAGAGTTTTAAATTTTATATGAAATTGTTAGGCAGTATAAAATTTAATGTAAAGAAACATAAAGACCGGTAGAAACTACAAAGGGGTGTACATTAAAGATAAAAAGAAAATAAAAGTTCAATTAAAAAATGTCTAGAAAAAACAAAATGGTGGTGAGTTTGGTCTTTCAATTTCAATATTTGTAAATAATATTTTGCATTTATTTTAGCTTCCAAAAAGAGTTTTTCAAATTTATGAATTGGACATTATTGAGTAGAATTATCAGTTTAGATTTAACATGATAGTTGATATCATATATTTTTTTAATAGATGACAAGTTCCAAAAACTTAAACTGTTTACAAAAATAAACAAAAAGTTAAACAAAGGGAAAACATATGAAATATATTATAAAACCAATATGGAACTGAGCTCCGAAACTTAGTGTTGTGATATTATATAAAAGTCGCATTGAAAAGTGGTTAGACTTACATTCTGTAAAATCATCTAGTTACGAATTAAACTCATCGGAAGCAAATTTATTGTATGCTCAGCTCAAAAGAAGAAGAATAATATAATTTGAAATATATTTATATATTTGTGTAATCATTACGAAATAATATCAGCCTGATTAGATCCATATAAATTCAGTTAAATATATGATTTTCTTCTACATCTTCTACTTCTGATTTACTTCTAAACGTTAGTTATCGTATTGTTGAATATTTGCAATAAATTTGGTAAGTCCTATTTGATTGTGTGAAACAATTAACCTATATATATGGTTTCTTCCAACACATTTTCTGCTTTCAATCTATCCTTTATTAAATGTAGGCAATCAATTGGTACTGCAAATTCGAATCATACTAGCTATATTCGTCGGTTCAGCATTAAAAAAATATTTCTATCCTCATTATTTAAATATTTAATTTAAAACGAATTTTTTTATTTCCGCAAAACAACTAACTTTTTTCAGCACAATTTAAGAATAACATTTTTGTTACATAGGGCATTTTTTTCTTTCTCTATTTTTAACTTTCTCTTAATGTCCTTATTGTTACCTCCATGAAGTCACAATGTACCATTGTCCATTCTAATTTAAAATTTTCTTTTACATACAACGGAGACACCATATTGTGGAGATGAAGAAAATGGTAGTTTTGTAACTTTAGCTTCATTTCAAGAAATATTCAATATTGCCCTTAATATGTTATCTGTAATATCTTGCTTGTGGTGATTTTCCTATAAAAGGATTTTTAGCAAATTTAGTGAACTGTGAAAGGCGGCAAAGCAAGATTTACCACCATGACAACAATAAGAACAATTTTTTTCTGCTTGTAAATATTTTATTTTACAAAATAAACATTCATTTGAACTTGAAGATGTGTCTGCATTGATCAATTAGAAACGAGGTGGCTAATTCAAGGACACAAACCAGGGAAATTTAAATTTTTTTTTATTAGGTATTATTTTTGGGTACTTTCAATTGTTTTGATGATTTAATAATACTTTTATTGATTTTTTGATGTTTTGCCAATATCCAGATGATCTTATTTGGGTCTAATATTAAATAATATAGTTTTCCTATATGGGTTAATACCCGTGGTACATACGCAATTATAATCTACATAAGGATTGGGTGTAGAAATGATAGACAGCGTTATCAAACCAATTACACAAAGTCATAAAAAAAGACTACAAAAACATATCAATGCCGAGGCTATCAAACTCTTGGACAATGATTATACAACACGAAGATTAAAGCGAGTAAAACCGTTTGAATTGTGGCAAAACTTAAATTATAATATATATATATATATAAGTTTTATAAACAAAAGGAAAAAAGAAACTGTCATAGAATAAGACTTTGTATTCTAAAAACGTAGCCAATTAAGATTTAAAGGAAAATGGTTTATTAGTATGTATTTTAATTACTAGATTACTATCAATAACTATTAGGTGTTTTTCAAAAACAAAAAAAAAAAAAAAATGTGTTTAGAACTTGGATATGCTTTTCTGTAAATGATTTATTTGAAAGATGGTCGCAAAAATTAGTACTTTTTATTTTTTTTAATTTATTAATCGGTTATATTTTGAAAAAACTTCATATTTGAAATTTTGGGGTTCTATCACTGTTTTTTTTTTACTTCACAGAGGTTAAAAGTTCTACAGAGATTATTAGCGTATTAATGTATTACATAGTAATTGTAAATGTACCTTGAGTACGCCACTTGTAAAGAATAGAATTGTCATAAAATATGTTGTATTAAAAATATTCTTCTTCTTGCTATAGATTTGGAATTAAGATCATGTATTAATTCTCTGCGAGTTAGAAATTTAATATCCTACAAAGATCAATTAAAGTAGATTGTATATATTTTCAGTGATATTAGAATTATAAATTTTTTTTAGTAAAACTAAAATGGATTCTATTAGTAAATTATATTTCTGGGTGTGATAATACCATGGCCATTATATTATTATGGACCACTACGTTTTCCAGGAAAACTGAAAATCCAAACAATATATAAAAAAAATAACTTATTTTTTCTTTAAACATTATTATTGAGTTTTGTCAAGTCTCTATTTTCCCACGATCTGTAGAAAAGTATTTACAAGAATAAATTACGAGAGCTTTAAGATTGAAAAGCAAATAATTGTTGATAATTTTTTTAAGCTTTGTCATTTGCATTCCGTCTTAAAACCTAATTTTTCAAAAGAAGAAACTCATTTTGAAATCTCTTAAAAATCTATAAAGCATATATGTATATACGATCCAACTGGGTCCTTATGGGTAAGTGCGACAAAAACCGCTTTAAGTTTTTTGGACAAATTTTAAAACCGCGCTATTCATCTTATGAGCGGCATAAATGCGACCTCATCTCTTTTACCGCTTGTTAGAGCACTTACTCTATTTTATAAATATATTTTTTTGTGTTTGTGCTTGTTCTGAGGAACCCAAATCGCTTATTATGTCTCTCAAGCAATTCCTTCGCATAACACGGATGTGATAACAATTGGAAATCACAGTGGAAATTCCGAAATGGTTTAAGTCCGGTTATGAAAATTATTTTATAGTTAGCACATCTTGATGATACAATGAGAGAATGATTTTTTATTTGCAAAAGTGATTTGCAAAAGTTTAAGACAAATATTAACAACATTATTAGCTCTTTCCCACCCAAATTTTCTTCTTCCTTTTTCTTTCCTTTCCTTTAACTATTCTTTTCTTTCTTCAAATAGCCAACGGTACGTAAGTACTCAAAGACCATCATGTTGTGTCCAGGTCTTTTGTGTTTGAGGTTATTTGTTAGAGTCAACCTTGTTGCTCTTGTTCCTCTCGCCTTCATCAGGTATAGTTGAATCAGTAAGGGTTCCAAAATATTTGGATTTTTTTTCTAGAGTTAGAGTAGGGCCCGTTTTAATGCCCAAAGGCATATTATTTTTTGTGTTTTAACAAATTCTGGTAATTCCTTTGGTCTGTTCTATTTTTGTTCCCCATACAAATGTCCCGTATAACCTAAGTTTTGCCTATAATATTATAAAAACGAAAAGCGTGGCGACGAATTAAAAATTTCAAGAACGGTAAGTTATCCATAAATGCATTAAATAGAGTGGAATATCTGACTTTTCCAAAATCCAAAATTTTTGGGACTGCTTTGAAAGCCTACAAATTTTTTATTTAATTTAGTTTCATTTTCTTGAATTTATTTTTCTTCATTTTCTTTATGGAAATTGCATACATCCAACCCATTAATTGATTAGTTATTCCATATCAAGTTTCACAATCTTCAAATTATAATCTTCTCAGGAGTATGAAATTGATATTTAACAATCTAATTTTTCTCTCAAATAAAATCATTAAGTTTTTTATAACCTAGGTATATTACAATGTTCACGTTCATGCATTTTCAAGTAGCGGTTATATAAGAGCTTAACAAAATCCACTGATCTGTCTCTAAAATAAATCTGAACAATAAAAATTATCCTTGTAATTATTATTTTCAAAAGAACGGTTAACGGTTTATTTTTGTTCTCAGAAATATGCAATACAAAATTCATTCTTATTAGTTAATTAAAAGTACTCACGAATTCTGATCAAAGCTAAAAATTAAAAAATTGAATGTGTACAACTCTGTACAAGTTCATTTTTATTTAATTAAGCATAAAAATATGAATTCATTAGAAATTTCTCTGGAAATTTCAAATTAAAAATATTCAAATATTTTTCGTTGACTTAATAAGGCAGCTATTCTCGAAAATTTTAAATGAATTCTGAAGGCTTTTCACATACACAGTATCTTCTTAAATATTAAATTTTTTGTTTTTTTTTTTTAAAGTGCTTTCAATTAAAAATTATGGTATCGAAAATCAGATTGACAAAATTTATGTTGACAACTCTTTTAAAACTCATAAATTTTGTATTTGTTTGAATTTCTTGATTCGTGCTTATCCACATTTTTTTTTTTTTTTTTTGCAACAGATAGACAAAAGTGGAAGGAATGAGGGTGATAGGATTATGATGATGATGATGATGATAATATTGCGGAAATTATTTGTGGTTTGTATTTTGTAGATTAATGTCATATTTAATGAGATGATGTTCATATAATTTTCTGATGAATTTTATAATTAAATTTGAGACTATCAAAAGGCAAAAACAATTTTGAATATATTTTTATTAAAACAAATATTGACGATTATGAATTCATGAAATATTATTCATATGCTGCACGTAATTTGTACCTAACTATGAAATCTTTGGATTATTTAAGTGAATGGTGGTTGGTTGGTATTTTGTAATTAAATTAAAATTGAATTTAATGCTTGATTTGTAATAATATTTAAATGTTTGCGGTTTGTTATGATTTATGAATATTATCGTGTGGTTGTAATTTGGTAGTTTAAATACATATATTTTAATAGATTTATAAAATCTGAGTTTTTGGAATATGGAAGATTAATAATTATATCTTGATGTTGTTTTTTTTTAATAATAATTTCATTTCATAATCAAAGTCCTTTTACGCTGTTCTGTTGTGTAGACTAAATTATAATTTTAAATATTAATCTTAAATTTAGTTAGACTTCATGAAATGGCAGTTATTTTACTTCCAATGTGTATCCACAATTAAACGATAATACAATAATTTATAACCGACAGAAATTGCACTTTTTTTGTTTCAACTTCCTTGCAATATTTATGCTCTTCCCTATGATATTCTATGATATCTGAAGTAAGCGGTATCTAAAATCTTTTAAGTACGTAAAAGGTTATGTGGTGCGCAATGTTTAATTTTATCTTTCCTAGGGCATCACTTTTACCTCCTACACCATTTCAGTTTTGTGCAATGATCTTGATTTCTTCTAAACTAGAGACCTGCGGCACATTCGCGCCTTTTACATCGTGATGCCGACAAAGTACCTGCTGTAGCAAGGCTGATCAGACCTATTTATTTTTTTCTAAAGTTTTTATAAACAATTTATGTTGGTCAAAATTTCGCTGCTTGGAATCTATGGGAGAAAATGTTTTAAAAAAAAGGGCAAAAATTTGACTGAAAATCGTGCAGGACAAAAACCATTGCCGTTAATTTAAAATTCTACAAGTCAAAATTCTTGTAAAAATTCCAGCAAAATATGTACCACTTTCCAAGTAAAAAAATTATTGTTTATTATTATTTACTACAACTTGAAGTTCTAATAAATAATAATAATAATAAACTTTCAATACAAAAATTAAAGATTTTAATATTTTTTGTTTGAATTTAACAAAAATGTATGTATATACATATACATATACTGCTACATTAACACTTTCAATTATTATGTTTGTTCAGTAAGCTGTTCTAGAACGTTCTATGTTCACGCTCTATGAACGGTCGGTGTTCAGTTTTGTTTTGGACAATCCAGTTCTAAATTCATCTATTTTGTTCTGATTTTTTTTTAGTTAAGTTTTGGACAACTTTTTTTGTTTATGTTGTTTTTAAAATTTTGACAGTTAAAAAAAGAAATTTGAGAGTAAACCAAAATTAGAACAAAAAAGTTCAAAAACGATAAAAAAAGGTGTTCAGTAGATTTTTGACATTTAATTATCACTGACCAAAACAGTTCTGTTCGATTCTGTTTTAATTCTACTGAATAAACTTATTATTATAACAATAAGTGACACTTAAAAGTGCTAACAAAGCGCCCTTAGCACCAAATGTATCACCAGCATAAATTACTGTATTTCCATATTCGAAAATTTTTCTATTGTAGTCGATTTCAAACCATCACTGTGAAATTTGTTAAATCAATTTTTTTTCAACTTCCTTAGGGGCTTCATTCTAGGGCCATTCTGATTATATTTTTTGGTGATTTTATCAGAATGGGATCTATTCATTTCCATTTTCAGCACTTAAGTTGGTTCACAGCTAGTTAGCTGTCTTCACTTGTTAGCTGTCATAAGTCTCTATTGATGCTGACGGTGGCACAGTTTTTAATAAAACAAAAAAAAAAAGTACTGCGAGATACTAAATAAGATTGTTCGATCTGTGATTTGAGTTGATTTAAAGAAATATCTTAAAGTAGATTATTCTGACTTTCAGGATGATGATTGGAATATTTAAAAATGAATTTATTAAACAAAATGATTACTACGTGTCGATTGTTTTTGATTTTTATTGTAAAGGTGTCATTAATTTTGTTTCTATTTTTAACCCATAAATGATATATCACTTAAAACTGATATACAGTGCCAAAAATGTATGTAGTTGATTCTACAAAGCACAAACAATTTTAAATTTGTTAGCAAAAATTAGTAGTAAAAATGTTAAAGTATAAGTATCAGCGGCGACGCTACGTTAAGCTGAAGTTCAACAATGATCTTTAAATCACAAAATAATTGTTGTAAATAAAATTTTACAACTAAACTTAATATTGAATAGCTCATATTGTTTTCTGTATATAGTTTTATGTGATACAATTCAGAGTTATCAATAGAAAATAATTTTGCATAAGGCCATATTGAAATAAGGTGCCTATTACACATCGTTCTTTTCATCAATCTTTTCGTCAATATATTGACAATATATTGATGAAAAGAATAATGACCGATTACACATCAATCATGCACTCATCAATCTTTTTATTCCAATTTTGATATTTTGAAAGGACATGTGGAAGTGTTCTGAATATATTTATAATTTCGAAACATATATGAATATTGACAATATAATTTCTGGAGGAATGTTTTTGACTTCAGTTTAAATTGAATTTCAAAAAAAAATGTTGCAGTGTATAAAAAACAATAAATTTTTTTTTTGCATATTTGAATAATATATCAAATGTTTTTTTACAATAATTGCTATAATTATTAAAATTAATATAAAAATTATTCTTTATAAATTAATATTATAACCTTATCTGAACATTCCCCAAAAAGGTATTTTTTTACCTCCGCTGATTTTGACAGCTAGATTGATGGGAAATTTGACAGCATGATTGATGAGCATAGAGCCACCATCAATCATTTCTCATCAATCAACGGTCAATTAACGGTCAATATATTGACAATTGATTGATGTGTAATAGGGGCCTTGAAATGATGGAAAAAATATTTTAGTTTAGATCACGACTGTCTACGATCGTGTGTGCAAAATAATCACATAATAAGCAGACTTTAACTTTATGTAAGGATCCATAGAAACAATATTTTCAAGAAGTATAAAATATTTTGGCCGATTGTATTTTTATATTATGGAAATGCTTCTGATTCAGCATATATAGATTAGATTTGTTTAGTTATGTTACATTATAGTCTATTCGCCTATCTATGAGATTTGAAGCTTTGAAAAATGACAGTTAAAATTTAATTAATTTAATTAATTTTGTTTGGCACAATTAATAATAAATTATAAATAATAAAGTAATTACAATATAACGAGATCTATAAATGAATCCAATTATAGACTCTGCTTCTTAATTTTTTTCAACAGTCAACTACGAACAAATATGGTAGTTATTTTGATATTTAATTTCCGTGTATTGAAAATACAACATATCAGTATGTGTGCAGTGTTTCATTTTTTTTCCTACTCCTCGTGGTGGCCTAGGGCATCAACTTGTTACACTGGTCTCATTTTTGTAGTAATTTTGAATATCTGAAAGCATTTCATTTTCATTTTATTTCGATACGTTGAAAATTTTAATTTTTCACACATGTTTTTCATTCAACACAACCATAATTGCCCAGGCTATAAATTTTTGGAAAAACGTACATGCTATACTAACTCCTAACTGAACTCTAACTCTTAAACTCATGTACATGTTAACCTAACTCTATTACAATTCAAGTGGAGCCTCTTGTTAATGAACAATTTTTTTTTCATATCAACAATCTCAATCTATTGCAATGAATATCACTGAAACAGAAACACTCTGTATATTTGTTTTTTGTTTTTTTAAATCAAAGTTTGATCACGTGACGAATGGTTAAATAATTTATTCTTGAAAATTTATAATTTCAGTTTTTATGGACTTAAAAAGTCCTTTTAAAATAATTACATATATAGAAAAGACTTTTCATTTAAAATTTTCAAAATGCACGATTGGAATTGTGTAAGATTGTGCATGTTTGGGCAAATTAATATACGTTTACTATATATTTCATGTGAGTCAATTTGTGAAATTATTTAAATTCATAGAAAATTATATTTCCTTTTGATAATTAAGATTTTAAGATATTTTCTTAAAATATAGAAAAAAATTGTTTAACTAATTGAGACTCTTTGATTCTGTTACAATTAGAGAAAAGAATGAAATTATGAAAATCATAGTTGTACTCATTTAATACCTATGTTTTAAATAGCCATAAATGGAATTGTTTAGAAAATTTATATGTATACAATTAGTGTAGGTTAATTTCATGGTCTCAAGATTTATAATTATAAAATTTTAACCTTTTTTTAAATTTTCGATAATTTACAGAAATTTTAAACAGTTTTAACCGAAAATATTATACTCGAGAATTTTTTTTTATAAACAGCCCCTAGTATAGGAGGTTTAATACTTGCATAGGTTGACTGAGATAGAGAAGGAAGGGGAAGAAGAAAATATTTTAGTAACAAAATTATTACAAATTCAGTGTTTTTGATAAATTGATCAAATTTTTAATCGAATAAAAATTATAGTCAAAATATAACGACTTTTTAAATTTGAATATTTTCAAATATTTCTTATGATTTTTATCGATATAAAATCAGAAATATTTATACTGGTGTATGTAATCTACTTTAAGTTTTGATAAAATAAATTTTTGAATAGAATTTAGAAAAAAACATGTAGGACTTTTAAATATTTTAGAAAAATAAAAACTGTCTTTATCCTGACAAAAAAAAAACATGAACAAAATTTTAATCGTTTTTCAAAATAGCAGTACCTATGGTTCGTGGCTTAGTAAAGGTAATTAATATCAAAAATTACTAATATTAGGTAGGTATGATATAAATTTAATTTATAAGTTTCGGGCCTATCATACTATTTATATACACATTCATTAGTATACTTCATTTTATAGAATAGAAAATTGTATATATAAAAAAGATGTACAAACAAAAATGTGCCGTTATTTTGAATTTTCATTTGAATGAAAATTAACATATTAGAAAACATATTTTGTAAGAATATAACCGGTTTAATAAATCAGCTGAAGCTATTAAAATATAATCAAATTTAATAGCAGACTGTTAATGCCACCATAACCACTGAGTACTTTTCCAAATCTTTTTCAAGATTCGCTTTTGCATTTTTAGCGTAAGAGAGACAATTACAGTTTAATAGTAATTCAATTTCGATCTATCCAGATCATCTATCCGGGACACAGAATTATTTCAAGCTCGTCTTTTACATTTTATCCTATTCACCTGAATAGATGAAAGTATTGCACTCTTGTCGTATTTGGTTATTTCGGATCTTATCTGTAATGATGTATCTATAAATATTTCTTACCGTTTTTTTTTTCTACAATTCGATGAATGCTTTTGCTGCTTTTTACTGATAAATGCTTTTTTTTTGCAGCTTCTGCTGTGGATGAATGCGTGTTCTATACATTTTTACAGTAGATTTCCGGTTAATGAATTTACTATTTGAATATGAGACTCTGTAAAAATTAAGATTTTCTCGCTCCGAGCTATTTGAATAGCATTGTTTTTATTTTAATATCTTGTTATTCACAGCTAATTAGCTTCTCATGGTTTTTCTTGGCTACGAAAATATATTTATAGTTTTAGTTACGGATATATCAGCATGTATTATTTTGCTGCTGTCAACAAAAACATAATATAGTAATTTATGTAACCTGTCTTTTTGTCGCGGTGGAAATTTATTATTTCAGTCTATTTTAAACAAGTAAGTACGTGAGTTTGTTTCTGTAAAAACGCAATACAATTTGCGATAATTTAGATTCAATTAGTTTTATTTCATATTCACATAATTTTTTTTTTTTTTTTTTAAATTCAATATTTTTATTTTTCCGTATTTTCTTAATCTATGATATAATATAATTCATGTAGTAGGTATATACAAATAATAAAATTAATCTTATAGCTAAAAGTTATATTAATTCAAAATTATATCTGTACAATACAAATTCATTTAGTATTAATTAATAGAGAAAAAAAAATAAAAAATAAAAATAGTTAGTCACCATTCTGTTGCATAAAGCAAGAATCGAATGATGCTTATTTCTTAAAAAAAAAATCAACAAATAACCTTAGTGGGGAAAGTGCAAAAGAGAAATTAAAATTTAAATACAAAGAGAAAATAAAAAATACAAAATTTAAAATAATTTTATGCAGTGCAAAATTAAGTAAATATGATAAAAGTTGAAAAAAATTTTACTTAAGCTATTCATGAAAATAGACACCATATATAAATCGCAAGAACTTCAAAAATCTTACTCAGCTAAACAACTACTCTTAATAACTCCTCACTACTATCAAAATTAATTTCCAAAAGCCAAACTTTCAATAATTTTAAGAAATTTGATAAAATTCTAATTTGCCTGATGTGGTCAGGAAGTTTATTAAAAGTTCTAGGTGCTACAATATCATAGAAACGACCAAAATGACTTTTCCTACAACGTGGAACGTGAACCAAATTACGATAATTAACTCTCAAGTTATACCTATTAGTATATCTAACATCTAAATATGCAGACTTCATAAAAAACATTTTTAAAGTTTTATAGTGAAATAAATTTCTAATGGGAAGTATTTTTAATTTAAAAAAATAAAGGAAAAGACGGACAAGTACGTCTTTTCCCGCAAATTATTCGAATAGCATGTTTTTGTGACACAAGTAATTGATTAATCTTAGTAAAGTATGCTCCTCCCCAACAAGTAATACCATACTGAATTTTTGAATGAAAAAGCGCATAATAAACTGAGCACATAATTTGTTCCGAACAGTATAGACTTAGATGATAAAGCTGTCTAATAATATTACGGAGATAATTCTTCAAATAGCAAGCGTGATCATTCCAATCCAATCTGGAGTCAACCCATAAGCCAAGATATTTGAACGATTTTACAAATTCAACTAAAAAACAGTTATTATCACATTGGATAGTACCACCAAAACAGTTATTAGTGCAGTATATTGGAAATTTGGCGCAATTGGGAGCATGATAATAAATATCAAAGTTATCACAAGAAGGATTATAGATACCAAAATTCATATGCTTAGTTTTGCAGCTTATTACTAATTTATGTTTATTAAACCAGTGCCTAATTTTTCCACTTAGCTTTTGCTGGCATCTAGATACCTGATGGATGTGTTCTCTAGTTTATGTTCAGCCATAATTTAAGTTCGAAAGATTTAACTCTCTTCAGTTTTTTTTACTACAGACAGCTGATTGATGTTTAGATCTCGGTTTATGTCATTATGTTAGCTGTAGCTAGGAGTATTCACCATAAGCTTTAGTATTTTATTATGAAATATTTGAATTGATTCAATATGCATTTTAGCTTCGGACTTCGATTTATCTAAACAGGTTTTCGGGCTTGATTATAAATCGGTAATTTATTTGCTATTAACAAACTTAAACTTCTTACTTTATAATTCAATTACTCTTTGTTTTTGTTATCACATGAGCTTTTGACTTTGATTTTGTAGACATCCAGATACGTGGCAGTGTTCTCTATCCTTACAGGTTTATCATTAATGGTGAAAGTTGGCTGATATCTTGAAGGCTTTTGTAGATAAAATTTATTACTGTCAGATTAATGCTTAGAGCAAGCATATTTTGTCTATTACCAGACGAAAGCTTGCTTCAATTTGATTGTGCAAATATATCATTATCTAGATTGCGATGTTCGTACTAACAATCTTCTTAAATTTTTCACAAATTATTGTTGTAAATTTTATTAATTTTTTTTGCAAAACACCGCCAATTCTGATTAGAAACAATTAAAAATGAACTAAAACAGATACATGCAGTTAGTAGAAAAGTAAAAATCTTAAGTTAAAGTACATGTCAATAACAATATACATTAATTAAAAAATATATATATATAAATAAAAGTTAGGCCAAACTAACAAGTATCAAAATAACAACAGTTGTTAGTTAGTTAGTCTCAGTTGTACGACGTTTCTGAAACAGATTTTTCTTTATTCATTGTGCAATTAACGAATTTATGGATGTGCCATTTGAAGATTATTATTGTAACTTCGTTTATATATGCCTAAAGTCAAAGTAGCAGTGTCCTCTGCAAAGGTAGCTAGGTATTGATGCCTTCGTTCTGTAATTTAGGTAGATCCCAATGTATACAATAAATAAAGTGCAGGACAAAGAATATTACTATGTGGGGCTCTTGCTCTTATTTCCGAATAATGATCTTTGTGCTGTATGCGAAATAATTGGTTAATTTTATATTGGTTGGTTGGTTTGTTAAATTTTTATATAAAACTGTTATGCCACTCCTTAACGAAGATATAAGAAACATCGAAGAAGATATTGATTAATTAATACTCGTTATATACTCGAGGATATTAATTAATTAATATTAACCAATACCACTAAAATCTAATTAAATTATAAACTTACATTAAAACATTTTTTTTCTATATTCTGATAACCTAATAACTGTCTTTTTACAAAAATATATATAGAGCAGAACTGCAGACCAAACAAACTGAAAACAATAATCTACATTTACATTTAAAAACGAACTGTAAATAAATGTCAAAATAAAATTTTTTTGCCATATCAACTATATTATAACTGTAACTGTAACAAAATAATATAACAGGAGTTTGATAAAAGTATATGTTTATATATAAAAGGAAAAACGCGTGGGAGTTGTTTTCAGTTTTCATTATTTGTGAACTTTTATGTAGGTAGGTAGGAATAATATGGGAAAAAACTTTGAAAATTTAAAAAACAGGAATAAAAGGATAACACTAATCCGGTGTTGGTAGGGTTAATTTTGAACAGAAATATATTTTTGTTTTTCTTTAGTAGTAATGCACTTTATACAAATAAAATTGACGGGTTCATTTTATAAAGTCATTGTAAAGTTGTATGACAACTTAAATTTTTTTTTTTTTATTATTCTTTGAGCAGCAAAAAGGATATTTGAACTTTTTAACAAAAATAAGTTCTTAACAAGGAAATAGAAGTATGGAAAAAAGTTATTGACTCTCAGAAGACTGAAAATATAGTTTTGTTGTAAGTTTTCTTGTGACTCCTCTAAAATAATGTCACAAAAGTGAAAATAGTTTAAAAACTTCAGAAAGTATAATAGTGCTATGTACTCAAGTTATCATTTATGAATCGATATATTATTTGAACTTAAAGGTTGATGTTATGATAATAAATTATATTTATCATGCACAATTCTCTGATTATTTAATTCAAAATAACATAATTAGTAACAGGCAGTATGGGTTTAGAAAAAATTCAAATACAGAAGCAACATTATTTGATCTGATAACATTAATTGAGCAAAACCTAAATCAAAAAAAAAAAGTTGGAGTTCTCTTTTATGATTTCTCAAAAGCTTTTGACTCTGTGGATCGAAAGATACTATTAAGAGTACTATTCAATATGGGCGTTAGAAGTTCTTCATATAATTGGTTCAAAAACTATCTAAGTGATAGGTCACAATTCGCGGAGCTTCAGAAACTTAAAAGTAAAAAAGAAGATGTTAACTACGGTGTAATACAAGGAAGCTCGCTAGGTCCAACACTTTTTCTGTGTTATGTAAACGAAATTGCTAACCTAGAACTGAATGGGAAAATATTTATGTACGCTGATGACTTAGCAATTGTGTATACCGAGAATAACTATGAGGAATTGGAAAATAAAATCAACCTAGATAATGAAATCTTATTTAAAGTAATCAACAAATACAAATTAACTGTAAACGCAAACAAAACAAAATACATGTTATTGAAAGCACCAATCGGTCAAAATCTAAAATTGTTCTATAATAATAACATTATTCAGAAAGCTGATAACTTTAAATATCTTGGTTTGATAATTGACAGCGATATTTCATGGAATGTACACGTCATCGAAGTTATGAAAAAATGTAGAAGAGCAGCAGGAATATTCAAAAAAATATCATATAATATACCACATACATTAAAAAGGTCACTATATTTCAGTTTATTTCACTCAAATATAGTGTATGGGCTAATAATATGGGGAACAAGTACGTTGCAGAATTTGAAAAAAATCCAAACCTTGCAAAACAAGGCTATAAAAAACCTGTACAACTTAAATATTAGAACGTCTACTAACAGTTTATATGAGAACTTTAAGATCTTAAAGATGCAGGATCAAATAAAATTAGTACAAGTGAGTCATATATATAAAATAGTACACCAACAAATAATCACCAACACAACACTTCAACAAGGTTCAGAGGTTCATCAACATAATACAAGAAATGCGTCTGATTTTCGAGCAAGAAGAGGTATAAGCAACATTTATAGCACATCGGTCAATGAATATAATAAAATTCCAACTACAATCAAAAATAAAGATTATATAAGTTTTAAAAAATATATAAAAAATTTTAATTAATCAAATTATTATAATTTTCTTTTTTCTTTTCTAATAATTGAATTATAATATAATTCCTCAATAATTGTTAAAAATTTTCTATTTTGTAAATATTCTATATATCTTATTACTATGTTTTCTCTTTTCTTTTTTTATAATATCATATTTTTATTTCTACTTCTATTTCCACTTGTTGTTTACTATGATGTATATTTAACATTTAATTTAAAAAAATTTAACTAATAATAATCACTCTGTATAAGCTAACGCTCTTTTTGAGAATAAAACAAATAAATAAATAAATAAATAAATAACATTAAAGTAATTATTTAGAGAGTAATGATGGATTCTGCGTTTCCGCAATTATTTTTAAATAAACTTTCGAAAAAACAAATATCTTTTTTTGGAATTTAAAATTAAAAATCTTGTATGCCAATTTATTATGGAGCTCGCGAATTAAGTACTGTATAGTACTTGCCAAAAAATAAAAAACAAACAAAGATTTAATCTTTCTCTTCTTAAAAAAAGGAAGAGGATTTTTTTTATTTGGTAACCTTTTGGTTCTAACTGAATCTTAAGACTGAATTTTTTATATATCAAAAATTGATTTCTTACAAAGAATCAATTTTTTTTTTATCAAAGTTACAAAAGAATTTTTTAAGTGTTATTTTTTTTTAAAAAAAGGAAATTAAGAAATTTGGTTTCTTATTACAAGATTTAGAATACATAATTATTACCAAATTTCTTCATGATAAAAAATAAGTTTTGTATTTCAAAACAACAAACAAACATAAAATATTTAATTTATTACATTTCATACATTATTTCTAAAAAAGAAAAATAAAGGTTTCTTGTTACAAAAGAATAATAACCTTTTAAAATTATACAATAAAAAAAAGTACTTGACATTGATTTCGAAAATAGCTGACCGACCAAAAATGCATTGGGTAATTTATTAATAATGCATTTTTGTTTTTGTTCTATTTTAAAAAATAAAAGTCAAGTGGTTATTGACATTAAATATATTTGTATTAAAAATGTTATTACGAAATACTTGTCATAATAATTGTAATCGATTTCAGACTTTATAATTGTGGAAATGTTTATTTAGAGAGTCTGTTGAAATCGATTTCAATTCAAGAACTGTCAAGTCGGTTGGAGTTGCCAACTTAGACGTAACTCGCGTGTAATTAGATATTTCTGAAAGTAAAAAATAATAATAATTAGAAGTGAATTTCAAATATGATATAAAAATTTTTTTGTAGTGGAAAACTCTTTCCAAACTATCTACTGATCAACAACCCAAACAAGAGTAAATTTGTATTTTAGCGCGATTTCCCTCCGCCTCAGACTGAAACTAAAACAAACATGTGTAATGTATAGACGTAGTGTATAGCAACAGAACAAATCAGCTCAAAACTCATTTAAGATCAACTAAGCTCTCAATTAACGGTTGAATATACAAGGTCTCAAAGTTGTGAATATAGAAGATCACTTGCAATTATTGTAAGTAAATAGGATTATATGACTATATATTTTATTTTGAAATATACAATTACATACAATGGCTTTTCATTCGAATTTTTATGGAATATCTAATAATTTAAATGTGGAAAACTTTAGAGTACTTCACCTTCATAATAGTATTTTATTTCCAGTTTTATTTTATTTTGAGTGATAACCAAAGGGTACTGGACAATGACAAAGGGTACTGAATCAATGTGGAAAAATCCAGAAAACATTTTTTGCCTTTGTCCGGAATCGAAACTAGAATCTTTTCGTTAAAAAGCGGGTCCTACTGCGCCACCAAGCGTGTAAATTTTTTCTAGGGTAGGACAAAATTATTATATATTAAAGATACCTGGTGTGGTCCCTTTTCTAAAAATATATATCCCTAATGTTGCATCTTATTGTTTAAGGACGAAAAGGATATTTGAAATAATCCTTGTTATTCTACTTTTTTTGTATATTTAACCATTATATCTGTAAGTTCCAATGTAGCGGAACATATCAAGCAAGAGAGGCATAGTATTTTCAAATAAGACATAATAATGGTAAATTGTATCAGAAATTCGGTGCAATTGGACTCAGCTGAGAGAATATATTCATATAAATTTTTAATATTTTGAATTTTTCATAATCAAACCTATGTTCGACTTCTTGAAAACATAATATATAACACATTTTTATATGACATCATATTTATCGTCATATTTCTACTTACATTGTCATTAATTTTGTACAAGACTTCTTCTAATATAAATGTTTATGGGATTTTAATTCCATAGGTTCATAACATCCATAGGACTTTACAGATGATCGTTTAAATATCAAAAACACCTTGTCTAAAGCATATTGTAACAAACGAAGTAAGCTGTTCGACAAGAAAATTTTGTCAATTAGAATTGGATAAATATCCTTGGGAGGGCTAAACACACTTAATTACAATTCTTAGACTAATAAACCATATGTTTAAGATAGTGTTAAAACTTAGTAGTTTTAATATTCTATTCACGATGAACACATCAGAACTCAATTGAAAAATAAAACAATATAGAGTTATGAATTTAAAGAAGAGAACTGATTTATCTATTTTTGGCGGCGCTGTAATTGGAAAAAGTTATTGTATACATTTATACATACAAAGCTAAATGCAAGTAGGCAATCGTTTTGTTTTAGTAAATAAAAACCCCATTAGAACGAAAGTACTAATATGCCCAATAAAAACGATAATACGATTAGTTATAGTGGCGTATGGATGTGAAGCATAGGTGCTAACATAATTTAGTTTAGAACACATTCAAAATAGCTAAGAAAATAATATTGCGATAGCGTTTTGGTGCTATAAATCCGATGGTGTAGTTTGTTTTATTCAACTTATTTGATTGATTTCCAGACCTATTATACTTACCCGTTTGACTGTTTTGCAGATTTATGTCATTGACGAACTATTGTGGTAATTCCAATTTCAGAACTAGACAATATGTGTACTTTGAAATATTTATAACTTCTGCGAACTATTGCAGCCGCAAGTGAAGAATCCACTTCCTCTGTAATCAGAAATTGCATATGTCGATATTGGACTCACCAATTTTGAACAAAGTTTGTTGAAATTAACCTTGTCCTGTGATAAGCCATGTCAGTTTTTTTTTTACATTGGATCTACTTTCCTTTGATTATCTCGTTGGACTGGTTAATCTTGTAATTACTTACTTACTTGTTCAGCGCTACATATTTCTTGAAGGTCCTGGGCCTTGTAATTATGTTGACAAATTACCTAAGTAAGCCGGTTAATAATTGTAAACGACAAAAATGTTTAACAGTGCACTTTTAGCACTTGAAAACTATCCAACATATGGTATTATGGTATATGGTCTTTAAAAATTAATTTTTTTCAGTAAACTGTAATGGATCAGCCATCAAGTATGATTAGATTAAAATAGAGCAGATATTAAATTATTAAATATTATATTTTAAAATACAAGGCCAAGTGGAACATCAAGATCAATATGTGCTGATAATTTCAAAAAAGATTCTAGAAATTTGAAATTCCTATAAATTGGAAATCAAATCTGCAGAATTGGAAGGATATCTATTATGAAGAAGGTCAAAAATTCAAGCCATATCACATATGATAAGTAGGTAAGTATTTCATATCACCAATTTGATATTTTTTTAGAACCGGATCATAAACAGTTGGGTGTACAAAGTACGGAATATAATAGAGCTATTATTAAGGTTAAAATCAATAGTACAATAAATAACCTACATACCAGTACAATCTACAAAATTTGCTAGAAAATATTTTATGTCGGTTAATATGTCTTGTTTTTGTTATTTTAATGGATTTCGAATTTAATCTTTTATGATATTGTAGTTCTAAATTTTTAAATAGTTGACCGTATATACTTTAATTTGCTTTTTCATTTTTAATGAATTTAAAGGAATAATAGGTTTCCTTTTGTTGTTCGGTTTCATTTTTGTTTTTTTTTTTTTTCAAATAAGGCTGAATAGTGAAATAATTGAAATTCTTAAGGACATTTTTGTTTTTATTATTTCTTTTCTAGCATCTTAAGTCGTACTATTTTAATAATTCAGTTCAAAATAACATATACATATATATTTATATGTGTATACATTATATACATAAATATTTAAAAGCAATATGATAAAATGCTCTTAAAATATTATTTCTACCTAGTCCATATTTTTTAAAATCGGTTTCTCTAAAACTTTTTTAAACAATAACAAAACTTATAATTTTTATTCTTTATATGACTTGACGGATAATAATTCACCTGTTTTGTTTGTTTAATGACAAGCGACAATATAGTTGTTGTATAACTATGTGTGTTGGTAGTAAGCATTTGATAGCTATGCTGCACCACTAATAGTAGTGCACAACATTGCACTATAAAAAAAATTCCCATTAAAAATTTGTTTATGCTCTTGGTTGACACTCAAAAGAACATTTTACAGTTCAATTTTTATTGTTACACGTTTTTTTTTGTACCATTAACATAAAAGTACAGGGTATGTTTGGATAATGATTGGGAAGTAATTAAAAGTCTGAAGGGAAATTTTTATAAAATTGTAGGAACTCGGTATTATGAAATATTATGTAATCGGTTCCATTACATATAAATTTGTTATAGATACCTGGGGTTATAATTTAAAAAGGGAAGTTTTCACAAGAAGTTTAGAATTTAGAGCTTAGAATTTAGAACTGGAACCGGTGTTTTTGCAATATAAAATTAAATATTGTATATTTGTGGAGAATATTAAATTAGGCAGAGCAGCCAATATCAGAAAATTATAAATTGAAAAAAATAATAGTTTAAGGTTGACTGCAAACTGTAATATCAATGATGAATCACTGCAAGAAAATGAAGTAGGATTTCAACATTTCTCTTCACGGTCGCTTTTTTAAGAATGATTTCCAAATGCCACTGATTTCAGTCACGCATACATTGAAATATTTGGAAAGTTAAAACTAAATTCACAGGGTCTGACTTATCAACGTTCTCCATTTTTGTTTGTCACTGGCAGATTCTCTCCAGTTGAAGATGCGAAATTGTTTTAAATCTCATTCCAACGAACGTTTGGTCTGTTCCGATGTCTTGTATTCGTCGTCTTGTATTCTCTTGACTGGAACATTTCGATTTATTCGCTCTAGGTGTCTGAGCCACTGTAGTCTCTTGACTTTAAGTTTCCTCACTACGTTCACCTCATTATACTGTTAATAGATTTCGGCATTATATTTTATTGTACAGACCACAACGTCGCTTTCATGACAATATATACCCGCCGATGTTCTTTTGGAAGGGGCACCAAGTGCATGCTCACTTGTCTTTAGCAGTGTCCATGATTCTGAAACATAGAGCAGAGCCGGGAGTATGAGCGTTTTGTAGATTTGTACTTTGGTATCTTATCCTCCAGACCCCATTGTCGCTTTTAGAATCATATACCGTCGAAGAATTTCTTCGTAAGGGCACCAAGTGCATGTTCACTTGTCTTTCGCAGTGTCCATGATTCTGAACCATAGAGTCGGAGTCGGGAGTATGAACATTTTGTAGATTTGTACTTTGATGCTTCGGGAATCTTCTTTCTCCGGAATCTATTTGGCAAAAAGTAACAATGGTTTGTAATGGTTTGCAATGAAGTAACTGGTTTGCAAGAGTTATTATTTTTCGTACCACAACATTGATGTCGGATTATGTGGGATTAACTCCTGAATTACCTCGAAAGTATATGTTCCGACAGTGATGTTTTGGTCTAGGCTTTTCTATTTGTCGACAAGATATATTTTGTCTTTTCCTCATTTACTTTGAGACCCATAAGTGCCGATTTTTCTTCTGAGTAAAATTATTTTACTGTCATTAAGTTTATTGCCTAGCATAATATATTAAATTTTTTAGTACGTGTGACCACCATCACGGAAAAATAAGCTACGTTTATCTTTTGGCACATTGAGAAATCGGCAAGACGGATTGGCTATTTAGTGGTCAAAATCGACCGCAACGGTAAGTCGGCAAATGTAGAAATCTTCCTTTATTTAAATTAAGTTGAGATTCTAAAAACTTATTTGGTAACATGAATAACTGTTTTCTTTTAATACGGGATTTTATCGACTTGTTTACTTTCAGAATTTTTGCATTTAGATTTGATGATTATAAAAATGTTCAACTTGTAAAGTTGCACTTTGTTGATCAAAATAATGTTTTTGATTATATCCTAGATCAATGTTGGGTCCTAGATCAATGAGAGGTGGCACCAATGTGGGTTAAACAAAAAAAAATTTATTTACCTATAAAAATTCTTGTAATGAAACAACTAGATATATGAGCAATCACAGTAAATTTTAACATCTCATTTTATTCAAAACACCCACTCTTTCAAAACGGGAAACAAAAACAATAAAACAAAAAAAATAAATAAATAAAATGGAGAAAATTTTCCTGTTATTTGGGTAAATTCTCATTATACTGTACACCGTTATGAGTCAGTAATACATTTTTGTTTATACTACTCTAAAAATTAGAAAGAGAGAGAACAAAAACACAAATTGTTTGTGTTTATTGTGGTTTTGTGTGTCAACGACCAGAAGAAAAATATAGCTTTTATAATAAAAACTTTATTTGTGTGCAGGTATGGTGTAGGTAGATAGGTAGGTACTGATGGTAGCTTTGTATTCATTTTTTATTATGGTAAAGAATTTGTTTGACTTTTTTATTTTTAGAAAAATAAAACAAACAATTTTGATTGTCCTTTTTGAAAATATTGATTGTTATTTTGAAAGTTTTATACTTTGATAGTGAAATAATTTTGGTTTGAATTTCTCTTTTAAATGGATAACATTGAAGAGATTTGGAAGAGTGAAAGAAAGGTAGACTTGAGACGAAGTTTGTTATTCATTACGAAATATGAAGAAAATAAAGAAGAAGGTGGGAAACATTTAAAATTGAGTATTTACAACATAAAAAATATAAATTCAATTTTTATTCTATTTTGATATTTTAGTGTTATTCAAGCAAAATATGAAAACGTGTTCAATTAAATCCCAGATACAGTTCTTAGTCCGAAATATTGTGTTTTTGTTATTTGAAGGTCTTAAAATTACTGATTTTTCTTTTATTGTTAACTGAAATCGCATTTATCGGTCTAATACCCAAATTAAAAATTACTTAATTACTTTATTTGTTTTAGGTCTAGGACACGTTTTCAAGAGTTGAAGGGTCTGCGTTATGTAACTATTTTACACAGTAAAAGTACAATCTATTTTATGCTTTAGTAATGATCAACACTACTGGAACTCATCAGCAGGTATATTGTAGTGTATACCGGGTGGTCCACATCATGCGTATCAGATTTTTAAGAGGGGAAGGAGCGTTTATTTTGAAATTAATCGATCGGTGACATCTTCAAATTCCGGAAAGGACCGGGATTAGTTTTTTGTAAAAGCTTTTTCACTGCAAGTTTCATCAACAATTAAAATTCTAATGACATCGTTTTGTATCTGAGTAGAGCACCGTTTTAATTACAATGTTTTCGCTGGCCATATTCCACCTGCGACTCTTTACAACACTGACCGTGATCTAGCCATCGAAGTGGTTATAATTTGATCTGCTAAACAAAGTTAACATCGTGAAGTATGCTTATAGAGTCCATTATCAAACTCATTAGTGAATTGGAGACCCATTGTGATTTTTTCTCTTAACAACTCTAAGGATGTTGTTATACCGTTATAAAAAAAACCTTGCCTGATCAGATAAAATAATAAATTGGTTGATCTTAGTGTTATGAGAAATTAATCCACTTCCCAATTTTTTGCTCACGGACCCAAACATTGTATTTTGCTAGTAGAATTTCTTCTCTTTTTGATGTCCAAGCTGACAGTAATGAAAAACAGACTTCTAATAAAATTGTTGATAATTTGGCAATTTTACAGTTTTGCATTGGGGTAATATTTCATAAAGCCATATTCAAATTCAATTTAAATCAAAAAAATCATAACAAGAAAAAAATAAATCTCAGTTGTATAAAAAAGCTCTAATAAAAAAATGTCGATTTTAGAGCAATAGAATTAAACTGAAAGTAAGAAAAATGTTTATTTAAAATGTTAATACTATGCAGTTTAAAATTGTAACAGAAACTTTAATTAGCATTTTTTTGTGAGATTACAATGAAAACAACCAAATAATTTGTAGTTTTCGGTCTTGTTAGTGCTCAGTTATATTTTCACAAATACTCAATAGTTTTGTGACACACAAACTCACCACAAAAATTCGTATAAAATATTTTCTATATTCTTTTAAGTCGATTTTGTGAAATTTTATGAACAGAAGGTAGTTAATATAGGCGACTTGCTTTATATGTTTGAAAAACACTGGAAAATATTGTAGGTATGATAAAGTTTTAAGTAACCAAATATTGAAGGCAATCTGGTTGTAGGGTATTCAAATTTGAGGTTGCAATAAACTACTCGTTATCAACACATTCTAAGATAAATTATTGACGGTTGGGCATTTTTGACGACGGGGAGTTCTATGTAGACAGAACCTTTTCTAATCTATTTTACTTCCCCGTTTGATTGTATAAAAACCATTATTGTCGATTTCAGAATTTGATGATGGAAATATTTTTGTCGTTTGTGAGCTTTAGCGTCTCATTCAAATTTAATCTCATTTCCATTCTTGTAATCAGAATTTGCATAAACATTGTTAACACTCCCTGAGTATTTTTAGAAATCTCTGCATACTATTAAAGTGGAAGTTAAATAAAAAAATTAGATTAAGAGGATTTAAGAGGATTAAATTAGAATTACAGGTTCAGTTAAAAATTTGCTGGCAACGATAATTTTGTTAGATGACTTTAACGAACGATGTATTTCTAACACTGTTAGTTTAAATTATTTTTTTTTTCTTATAAACAGCCAAAGCGTTAGGTAGGAAAATATTTTTAGAACTTACGTGCCGCTTGATTGGGATAGGACCGGGTAGGATAAATTAGAAAGAAAAAAATGAGATAGATTAGTATTAGGAAGTGTTGAAGAATAAAGGTATTAATATTTTCCTTAAATCTTTGCAAATTATAAGTTGAACGTGGAAACATATCCGAAGGAATATGACTCCACTTTGTTGAAGTATGAGCTATGTACGAACTTCCCTAACCTATTTTATGCCATCTTGGGTTCTACACAATGTAGTGATGTGTATTTGCGGCTTCTCTTGTTTCGCGTTGGTGGTTTGTTGTAGAATCAAATGTGTGTTGATAATTAGCCACAACGGTTTGTTTCAAATTTAACAAAAAATATAAGGTTTTGTGTTAAAACCGATATAACCCTTGGGAAATTATACTGGCTTTTTCCGACCATTTTGTTCTATCTAAAAAAAATTCTGTTCGAATAAGATAATATCATCGACGAAACTTATTTTATTAAATTGTTCGAGATACCATTTTCTTATTCTTCTCCGGAAATTTTTATTTACAAATGCATTCCTATGTTTGTCTCAACACTATAATTTTTCGGTTCATAAATTTTGTTCAGTGATTTCTAAAGTCAACAAAAAATTAAATTGAAGAAAAGTTAAATCAAATATAGGTACATTACTAGTATACTTAACTGTACATTATTAGTATAACTGTACATTATTAGTATACTTAATGGTATTGGTAAAAAGTGGAAGGTAATGGAGGAATGTAGAAATGGTTGTACATATTTGTTATTTGATTTTTGTAATGGATCAAAGAAAATATTAAAAACGTTTAATGAAAAAGGATAAAGTTGTTTATTGTGAAGTGTGAATTTGATTCTGTCAACAAAAATTTTGTAATTGATGTTATGATTATTATATAGAATGAGTTTTAAAATAGATATGTTTTATTTAAGTTAAATAAAAATGAATTTGGTATATTAGGACTTTAGAAATGACATATTAAGCAAATAATCAATAATTAGTTAGATGAGCAGTTTAAGCGTAGGTGACACACAGATTTACCTATTAATGTCACCACACTCTAGATATCAATGTACCCATAACGAGCTTCTACTAAGCCCGGAGCTGTGTCTTTGTAAGATTTTTTCACATCTTTCTTATGTTTTCAAATGTATATATTCCAACCATTCAAGCTTAGTTTTCACCAGGCCGGAATAATCGTAAACAATATGTTTGATCTCTTCTTTGTGAATTAAGACCATTGTTAGATATGCTAATAATTATTAATTATTTATTTTATTTTTTTTATCAAATGAGTTATTTAGAAATAAAAAGTAGTTTCCCAGCTAGATATTAGAATAGTAGATAGAGGATATAACCTTAAACGAGTTTAAATTTTGCATGATCGGTAAAATTGCTCTGCACTCTACAAAAAAAAACTTTTCTAGGAAACTACCATTTAGCTTTAATTGATTATTTTGTCACTACCGCTATTAAGGGTCTCAATTGCTTTGATAAAAGCTAAAGAATACTTTAACAAGTACGATTTATACAGTGGTATTCAACCATTGCTATCTCTCTACTTTTAGATTTATATTCAGATATGGAAAGTGGGGTGATCCCCTCTATCACCGTAGCCATATATGGGATCATTGTGGATTACCCGTCTTAATGCAATTAAGGATCTGAGTCCTTAGGGATATCTAATTTATTGATCATACTCTGGGTATTCTTCAGCGGTATTTGCTGGGTAGCTCCCATTGCTCGTAGAACGCTCTTCTGAGAATTTTGCTACGAATGAACCCTTTGCATTCACAAAACAGATGTTCCTTATATTTTACCTCTACTTCAAATATTTTGCACAAGTTGTTTTCGTTTAGGCCAAATTCATAAAGATAAGACTTTACTAGGCAGTGCCCCGTTTTAATTCATACCACAATACGAATCTGTTCTCTGTTGAAACTTAGAACTGTACTTTTCTTTGAGCGTTTTGGCAGGAGCATTTTAGCTCGACAATGGCTAGCAGTGTTTGACCAGAAATTCTCAGCAAGCTGGTTTTTGTTCCATCCAAATTTCCATTTTCATTTTAACTTAAAAGAATTTTACACAACCGGGATACCCCTATGAAAAACGCAGCTTTTATTGCTACATAACTTCAGCTTCATTACTTTCTATGCCAAAACGCTATGGTACTAGTATTTTTGTATTTATTTATTTTATTTTATTTATTTTTTCTAGGGTTTCCAGAAGTTAAGTATCCCAATCCCATATTAGCTTTGGTATGATAGTTTATGAATTGATAGCTGGTATGTCTGCTATACTATCTGAAAGAATGTAAATTTCATATTAATACGTTTTTTAGAATCGTCAGTTCAGCAATTACTAACGCTAATTTGCTGAAACAGGGTGGGTTGGTTTGCAATGTATATGTGCTTGGGCATGATTATTTTAGATGGTTCCTTAAAATTATTTTTTGGATAATGCTATCAAAAGTGTAACATTTTTCTGGAACATACCAATTAGTTCTGGATTTTCCACTCTTATAGTTTGTGGATCATCATCAGATCGAACTACTTATTCTAATGGAACTTTGTTGTTTTATTTTAGCTTTAACCTATTGATATTGGCATATTGAAATCGTAATGGTGGTATTCAAATCTTGTTATTTTTTTGATCAATTTTATTTTCGAAATAAAGTGTTTTAAAATAAAATAATGTGTCATGTGATGATGGTGTAACAAGCGTAATTAAGAAATTTACTAAATTTGGTAAGACAAATTTCGGATTTTTTATTTTAATGTAGAATTTTTGTTCATTATTATGCTAAGACATTATTCAAATTCGAAGACTCACCAATTATATTATTTTCATATGAAAACACCAATTATTGATTTTCGAAAACTTTTTATATAAAATGTCATGTCAAAATTAATTATAATAAATTTAAATTATATTATAACGTCAATATATTATGCCAACCAATTTTAAATTATATCATTGCAAAGTAGATACAGTATAGTTGTTATTATTAAAAGCACAAAACCCACACATATACACTGACATACGGTCAATTTTAATCCTTCAGATCATGCTGCATACATACCTACATGCATATTAAATTGTTCAAAAGAGTTGTAGGTATGTATTGTCTACTGTAATACTCAATGGTTCAAGTATGTATAACGTGTTGATTTAAAAATCAGCAAAAAAAGCACAAAAAACAACAAAACAACAATAAAAAGGAATTATTTAGGTCAGTGTGGTATTAGTTTCTAAATGAATCTTGAATAATTTAATAATAATAGCAGGTAATTTTATAATGTCCAGAGTGGTGAAAAATTAATGGATGAAAATTTTATTCGTTCTTTAAAACGGTGAATTTTAATTTTATTTACTTTTCACAATAATTGCTTGGGTTTTCTATTTTCAAAATATAATTAATTTTTTCTAAGTATAATTTTCATGGCATAGTTATAGGCGTATATTATCAGCATGATTTTCAAAATATTGAAAACTTAATTTATTTAAAATTGATGTCGACATTGCTGACAACATTGAATTTGTAGCAATGTCTTTTGATATATTAAAAGAAATATTTCTTAATTTAGAAAAAATTGTAGTGGGTTTAAAAATTAACCAGACTTAGACCATATTTATAGAAAATAGTGCAAAATGCACAAAATATCGATCAATTTTTTAAAAATTTTGTATTTTATTTGCAATCTACCCAAATTAGGACAATAAACAAATAGATTTGACTGAAAAAAAACCACTCGCATACAATGATTGCCCAAATAGAACATTTAGAAATTTTTGACATAAAAATCATAATATATATCTAACATTTAGTCATGACACAAATCTTATTTCTTTATGTCGATACCATAGTGCACATACATGCTAAGTAGCAAAAATGAAATTTTACAGGAGAGCGTTTTCAATGTTTACAGCAACCCAAAAACTCAATGCAATGCTGTAGATGGACAACACGTGTTTTGTTTTGTTGCACATTATGTACTCTATCGTATTTAATTAAAATTTTAATGTTATATTATTATGATGGTTGAAAATTAGGTAGTTTCGAAAGTAAGTATGCACTTAGCATGTTTTACACTTAACTAAATGTACTTAGCATAATTGTGCACAAAATAAAACAAAGCAAAATATCGAAACTAATACTTCTAAAATTGAATTCCTTTATCTTCTATTCATTTTTGTTTGTCATTTTCTTTCATTTTCATTGAACCTATTTTTCTCTTTTGAAGTAAACACTAGTTATATCATTGTATTTACAAGTAACTGTTTTGTTAAGACACAGATAGGTTAAGTGCACTTACCATATCTGTGTATTAAAGGTCTAACAAAATTGTAATTAATGGTCACTGTTATTATAAAAACCAGATAAGGTAAGCGCACTTAGCATATCTGTGCATTTTAGGTTTGACAAAACATGTACTTATCCTGTTTGTGAACTCATTATAACAGCCAAAAATTTTTATTCTACCCTTTTAATATTTCTACACTAAAAAAAGAACAACTGGGAAAACTCAAAACTGTACTTAAGTCAATTTGAAAAAAAAAATCACTTAGCATAAATCACTTAGCATGAACTATGGTATCGATGTTATAGAAGCCTTCTTTCTTCGCTGTCTTCGTTGTCTTCGCTGAATCAGATCTGTATCCAACAATTGTTTTGCAAGAATGTTTGGATGCTTTTGCATCCTCATTTTGTATTTTATATGAAAAAGTATGGGGTCAATCATGAAAGTCTACTGGGTTTTTATTTTTTTTAATTTTTGAAAAAAGTCAATTTTTGCTATCATGAAAGTCAACTGAGTTGTTGTAAGTCCACTGGGTTGACGATATTCAATCAACCACGATTTTGCTGTTGACTTTAAAGAATAAATTTTTATTTTTTTTTTACCTTGTTTTAGTACAATGGCCCTTTAGTACAATGGCTCATAAGTGCCGGGACCAAGTGCCGGGACCGGAGACCTTGATTTTTTTTCTTTTTTTTGTGATTAGTACAATGTCCCTTAAATGTGATGAAAACAATAGGTCCGGGGTCCAAGGAATATGCATACTTCAACCAAACTTACGTTTGACTGACAATCAAAATTTTTCAAACAAAGGCAACATTTGTCTTGACATATTATAGTCAAGTCAATTTTATTCAGTAGACTTTCATGATTGCGTGACTTAATTTTGTTGACTTTTTTTATTAGAAAAAAGTATAAAGTCATTAGACTTTCATGATTGATCCCTATATGTTCATCTTTTACTGTTAGTATCTTAAGATCCTATAGTGAATAATATTGTTGATAACATACTAAGAAGCATATACATTACCTTTCCTAAAGCTTTTGATTAGAATTTCACTGGATTTGATTGATGTTAGACAGTGAGACTGATCTCCACAATTATTGTATTCAATAAATCCAAATAGGATTGATAATGGCTTTATATATTACAAGTAGCACTGGTTATACTGGTTATATGGATCTTTATATTATGGCAGCTTTATTTTTGGAAAGTGAACGTCACATGTATCGATTCTGCAGCATTTGCTTTAATGCACCATTATTTGAGAAAATTTTCGAAGTCAAGCCCAAAATATAACAATAAATGAAGTACTTCTTAGCTTTAGCTTTATATATTTGGCTATCTTAAAAAATAATAAAATATCATGAATAATATTAATAATCAAATTCAAGCAATATAAGAATTTGTCAATTTCAAATTTTAAATTTACAAACATTTAAATTCAGCTAAATTAAAAATGTATGTATAAAACGATTAAATACAATCAATATTAGCTATCACCGGTTGTATTATGGTATTGACGATAAGTATGGACTTACTGACAAAAGAAGAAATACTTGAAAAAGCATGTGGGTCCAATCAGTGACGAAAATAAATTAAAAATATTCGAAAGAGGTATAATGAGAAAAATATTTGATCCCAAAACAAAATGACGATGGTAAATAGAGAATTAGATCAAACGACGAGTTAGAGGGATTAATTGAATGACATAAAATTGTAAAATTTATTAAAGCACAAAGATTAAAATTGGCAGAACATAATATGGTGAGGATGAATGATCTAATAATACCCATAAGAATATTAGAGGCAGTACCGTACAATACCAGAATAAAATTGAGACAAAGATCGAGATGGTTGGACGTAGTCGAGAATAATTGTTGCAATATTGAAATTAATGGATGCAGGACAGTTGTCAATGTAAGAGTAAAATCGAAGAAAACTATAAACTATAACTAGGTTTTTTTGGGAGGTTATACAACATTTTCGAAAAACTATACTGCTGGACTAAAAATTGCTGAACCAAACTGTACTGCGGGACATTTTAGAAAAACTATACTACTCTATTAATTTACCTAATATTGATTATATTTTTTTACAGACCAATTAAAACCCTTAATTAGTTAACTTAAAACTGAGTGATAGCCAACCACGACATAATTTTAAATCACATGTGGGTTTATACAAAGTAATACCAAGTAATTCCTGGAAAGATCACACTTTTTTTTTTCAGGCCAACTTGCATTTACAACATTTACAACAACAATTAAACCCAAATTTTGTAATATTGTTTTTCTATAGCCTGTTTTTATTTCTATATTCTATGCAGTTCTATACAATTCAATGAGGTAAGTAGAGGATCAAATCTCGCTGATAAAATTCGATTTCTCTACTATAATAAATGGCATGAATTATACTTAACGTTATAAAAACAGCAGAATATTTAGAGTAGAAACAGTTGAAAAATGTTTTATAGCGTATACACAGTGAATGGACACTAATTTAAAGTGTAATTACACATTTTCTCTAGATATATATATCAAAAAGTTGTTTTTCACGACTCTGCACATACACACACATACATAAATTTCATTATATTATATACCTCATAAAATATATATATAAATTCATATAAATTTACAACACAATCGTAAATCTCACAGTATGAGTGGATTTTGTGAATAATTTTTTTTAATTGCAGCTGTTGAACATATAGTGTTGTTTGTGGTTGAATGAACTTAGAATATACCATATTAGACCAACCATATTAAATACTAAAATTTGCAAAAAAAAAAAAAAAACTACAAAATGATATTAAAAAAGACGGTCTTTTTTTGTTTTTTGTTATTAAATGTGACATTTAGTAAAGGCAATTAAAATTTTATTTAGTCGCAACAGTAGCAAAGTATAATTAGGTGAAAATATGAAGCATTTTTTGTTGTTTTAAATTTAAATTGCAATTATGGATTTTTTTTTTACAGGATTTAATATTCAACTTAAATGTTTTAGTAAATATTTTTTGAAGATTATTAGTTTTAATTCAAATATAAAAATAAATATTTTTAATGGTTGTTTGAAGAATGTTAAAAGTTATGATTTCATTTTCAAAAGAACTTGCGGGACATTATTAGATAGGTAATGTAAATTAATCATTCCATTTTAGTTTTTATAAAAACTTGTCTTCTAGCGTTAGAGTAAATTTTTTGTATAATATTCGACCATTTTCGACAAATATTCCATTTTAATTTATTCAAGATATTTAATGAGCTTAATGGTCAATATAATAATTCATATTATATATCTCATTACTAATAAACCAATGTATCAAAATGAGGTATAAGATAAGGTACATGTAACTGCAGTTACATAATCATATATTGTAATAGAATTATAGTTGTCAACATTTCACCTCAAAATTATTCACAAATCTATTCACCAAAAATGAGAGAAAATAAATCATCACACCACAACCATACCTACCCCAGTACACCATCCACCATCCTATTTATACAAATTTGAAGAGAATGCATACCATAGTTAGCATATAAGTTTTATTTTTATCATTAAATGTAGATAAGTGCTTGGTTATTATAGACAATGACATGTAATGTGTATTGTATCGTAGTAAGTTGTAAACAAAATTATTATTGTTTTTTTTTTTATACCTATATTCATTGATAGTGAAAAATATCAGTACATTTAAATACCTGTTCTGTTAAAAACGTTAAATTTGGCTTTAAGTTGAATTATAATTAATAAATAGGGGTCTGTAGTTTTAAATAATATATACAAAAATGCAAGACCAAATAGTACAAAATATCAAATAATATTAATATGCGCCCACTCCCGAAATTCGAGGAAGTTGGATAAAAATCATACCCCAATTTTTTTAGTTTACTTTATGAAATACATTTGTTATGGCCCAAAAGGGGTTTAGTGTTATTGCTTGATTTTATTAGGATCCATATACACTCTATAAGTGATTGTAAAACAGAAAAAGAAGTTGAAGATTGTATAATTACTTTACTTACTTTAGCAGTATAGTGTGAATCCAGTTCTGTTAGTTGTATAACAAGTTTTTGAAGAAAAATTAACAGGAAAATAAAATTAATTTGAAAGTTGGCCCATAAAAACGCTTAAGGATTAAACAATTTGTTGGGGTGCACTGATAGCAAACAAAATTATTGTTTATTAGAAAATTAGGCTCTTTTAAAGGAGATGTTGTATCGTGGTAGGACCTAATGACCATATCCTAATGATATCTGGAACTGCTAGCTTTCCAAAAATATGTATCTTTAGTGGTGCATTTTATCCTTTAAGGACGAAAAGGACATTGGAAAGTATCCCGGTTGTTTTGATGTTTTTGTATAAAAACCGTTATATCTGTTGATGTATTAGATATATATATATATATATATATATATCTAATTATACATTCATATTTTAATATTTATTTGAATATGATTGGTGCTGCCGTTGTGGAGATATTGTAGTTCAAAGTAGAAAATTTGGGAAAAAAACTATCTTTATTTTGTTTCTCGAAAAACCAAATACCTTAAGATTTTACCATAAAATATTTTACCTCCCATATTTGTAAACTGTTGAAAAGGTATATTTTTTTTTATAACTCATATATACATACTTTATGTCTAGTAACAGTTTTTATACAAAAACATCAAAACAACAAGGATACTCAAATGTCCTTTTCTTCCTTAAAGGATAAGATACGCTACTAAAGATATATATTGTTGGAAAGCTAGCAATTACAGCTATTCTTGGGATATGGTTATTAGGTCCTACGCCGATACAACATCTCTCTCAGAAGAACCTAATTTTCTAATAAACAATAATTTAGTTTGCTATCAATGCACATTAGGCTATCATTAGGTCCTACGCCAATACAACATCTCCCTCAGAAGCACCGAAAATTATCTAACAAATTAATTCAACCTCAAATTTTATCATAATATCAATTTTTATTATTTAACGGTTCTTCAGAACAGTGAAATGATAAAAAAGATTTTGAGTCCGGTACAAAAGCTTTTTAAAAATATGAATACGTTTTTCAGAGTCTCTTTGTGTTTGGTTTATTATTAATTGAATTAAATAAAAAATCTAACAAAAAATATCGGGTACCGATTTTCAAAGGAAAAATTATGATTTATTTATTTTATACTTAAAGATATAAATATAAAGTTGGTAGCTTACAAGGATATTGGATATATGAACAATAATTGGACATATTACCTACTGGATATTATAATGGACAATTTTACAATTTGATAATATAGTGTTTTTAATATAATAATAAATTTATTTTTGGTGAACACTAATTTTGTTTACCATTTTATTTACATCTAAATATTTTTTAATGTATTGTAGTGTAAATTTGCAGTACCGTACTTAATTAAGCACGAAAAGGTGTATCCTAAGTTACTGATAAATGATTTATTCAATTTATTTTTACTTATTTTATTGATGTATTTTTGACTTCGTATTTACCTGCTGCAACTATGTTGGAATATTGGGAACATTTGTCAACAAAGAATTATGACGGAGTCATCTGTATAGCGTAGTCCACATTTTGAATTTATTTATCTATTTATTTATTTCAGCGATTTATGCCTGAAGAGATAATTAGCCTCATAAGAAGGCCATAATATGTACATATAGAATTTGTAAATATACAAATTAGTATGTTTTTAATTTATTGTTTATAAAAGAAAATTTAAAGTTAAGTAGCATGTGTACGAAAAGTAAAAAAAAATAAAAGTTTACAATCAAGAATCATAAAAAAAAGAACACAAAAAAAAAAAAATAAGAAAAAATTAAAAATAAAAAACTAGTTTAAATTGATTTAAAATTAAAGTAAATTAGATTGACTATAATTGTTCAAATATAATTTTGTAAATTTTTTTTTTAATTTTACTGTACTTAATGATTTAAACTGCGTGTATATATTATTACATAATTTAATGCCAGTGTATAAAGTTGTAGATGTGCCGAATTGTGTGGTTTTTTTACGATCTAGGTTAAGCCAGTTTTGACTTCTAGTATTTATTTTAGAAATTATAATTGCTGGGGCAATTAACGCAAACGGCTTTTATATTATTCATTATATTATGTATAAAGAAATATTATTAGCTATTTTCATATTTTTCACGTATGTTGGTGTAGATTGTAATGTAGGTAAGTAATAAAAGGAGTTAAAAAAAAATTTCAAAAATTTGGAATATTATAATCACATATCATAGTTTTTTTTTTTTTTTTTTGTTTTAATGCTATCAAAAATCTTACTTTATTAATATCGGATACAATAATATTTTATGGTATTCTTTTAGGATTTACTTTTATACCTTCTTCAAACTTTATTGTCCTTTTATTTAATTTAGAATTTATACACAAAATATTCAAAACATTATTTTGAATAAAAAATATGTAAAAAATTTATAATAACCAAGGATTTTCTATGAAAAAGGGTCCAATATTGAAATAGAATAGTCTAATAAATATTATACTGATAAAAATGATATTATCCAATTTTATTGAGTCATCATTTCTTTGAAGTATATTGGTTAAAGATGAGATTAGAGACAAAAAAAAAAACAAAACTGTCAAGGTTACTAACTTAAGAATTTTTGTAAGGCCAGAAGAATGATAATCTTGTATATAATAAAATATGTTGTGTCCATTTTTCTTCTTTTTAAAGTTATTAAATTTATTTTTAATATTTTTAAGAAAGGACTTTAATCTACAGAACGAGAAGAGATGGTCGAAAAATTAATATTTATATGAGAGATAAAAATTTTATTTCAAATTTTATTTTATGTTATTTATTTATTTTGTTGATTAGGCTACAAGGCTACAAGTAAGACGATTAGTACAAGTTAAAAATTATAAATTAAGAACTATAAAAAAGAAAAAAAAAAAACATTTCAAATTAAAACTGTGTTACTGAATATCAAATTTTACCAATTAAAAAAATTACAATAAAGAGAAAAAATATAAGAATACTAGTATAAAAATACCATTAAAATATATGAGAACAATCATACAAAAGATACCCCACGACGGTCAAACTGCTAAACTTAAAAAAAGCGAACGCAATTCTCCGTCAAAATATAAAAACCCAAAAAAGGCAAAACTGGCTGGAATTTGCTATCAGCTTCAACGGCAAATATCTCTGACACCTGGCAAAGTCAACTATATTCTTAAAGTAAGTAGAAACTACAACACAATCATCATTGAGATGAATGCTGAATTCCTTGCCTCTAATTATAACTCAAACACGACACGGCAAGAGGGTTATTCTACGGGAACTTGCCGAAAGTGAATAAAATTTTATTTAATAAAAATCTGCTTTTTTAGATTTTAAATAAGGTTTTAATGATTATTTATAGTATTTTAAAATTTCTCCTTCTGCCAATTTTAAGAAAATTATGAGGAAATTTAAAATTTATGTTGACACGGTAATGACAAAGTAATCACGAAAATGACATACACATTGATTTCTGAAGTTTTTATTTTATTTCTACAGATAGAGAGTAGCAAAAAGAACTAATTACTTGTTTGGTGTTCTTTTCTATAATAACATTATTTTTCGAAAGAGCTGAAATATATGTTCCATGTTAGCATGCACTATGCATTTACATGTCTCACGATCCTTAGCTTTCATAGATTTTATAAAAAAAGAACAGTTTCTGCAAAATATAAAATAACTATATTTTGAATCTGGATATGTTTCATTAATTTTTTTATGTATATTTTTTATAGTGTTATTTAGAAATCTTTTTTGTTCTACTTGAGATCCTTTTGTTAATGTATTCCTTTTTGCCTGGACACATTCTAGAATTTTCATCCTTCTTAAGAAATGTTTCAATTTTTTTTTTTCAAAATTAAGTTGACCTTGCTTTTACTTAAATACTGTAAACCTAGTTTCGATTTTGTACAACGCTTCAAATTTAAAGACTTATATTTAGAAATCAATTTATATTTTTTTAAAATTTTTCCGAAAACAAGATTGTTAAAAATTTGTTTGTCTTCTAGAGTACTTAAATTTGTGTAATTAAATTTTAATTGGTCTTTTAAAGCTAATAATTAAGTTAAGTTACTATTAATTGAGCTTTGTGAAACTGCAGTTGGGCTTTAATTATATATATATATATTATTCTGCATTTATCTGGATGTTTGTAAGTTCGACGGAACGCTCCAACACATATACAAATTGCGTATGTATACAAATGCATATATATACAAATTGGTTTGGTGCTTTTTTTTAACCCCTGTCTACCATGCTGAACCTTTGCAGGAAAAATTGATTGCATGAACTATATTTTTTTAATTTAATGTTAGTCTTCTTCGCAAATAATAAGGAAAAATAATAAATAATAATAATAATATAAATAAAACAAACAATTTTTTTGATTTATAATAATAAGGACTAATAGAAATTTAATCAATAGTTTAATATGGTATAATAACCAAAAGGCAAACAGCATTTAACACAAAAAAAAAACATAATTCACTCAAAGGTTATTCTTATTACTTAAAATTATACATAATAATATGCATGTGTATCAGCATATTTGTATTGTATAATATTATACATTATACTACTTTATTGCTTCTACCTTTTATTTTTGGCCTTATTGTGTGCGTAATTCACTTCACTCAAAAAAAATTATTTTTGTTTTTTTTTGTTTTTTTTTATTATTTGCTGTATCTGTATTCTGTATGTTCTATATGCTCCATTCCAAAAATATTATTTTATTTTCAGTGTTAAGTGTTCACTTTTCACTTCACTGTTCAGGTTAACTGTTCAATCAATAGAACTTGATAGAAGTAGAGTAGGATAATTAACTCTACTTCTACGCCGGATAATAAAACATTGTTTTTTTTAAATTGAAAATTATTGATGAAAATGTTTTTGTATTTTTTGTAAATTTTACCAATTTAGATACAAAATTTTGAATATTTTTTTAAAAATAACACAATACCATAATAACAGTTTATTCATATAGCAAAATAAGATCCCTATACATTATACAAAAGACAAAATTTATATGAAAATAAGATCCCATTTTTAAATTTGCTCTCCCGGAGGACTCAATAACGCTAATACGGTATAATTTATACTAAATGGAACCCAACAAACGAATTATAACTAAATGGAAGTGAGTACGAGTATACCATACAAAAATACAAACATTTTATACAAATTTGTTGGTATGGTACTTCTTTTTCTGTTATATAAAAAAAAAAAGATTAGTGTTAGGCCAATATAAACATAAATAAAAATAAATAAAAAGTGATATAAACATAAGTACTGTAATTTCGGAACAAAGAAAATAATGAAAGAAAAAAAGAAACTAGGATTTATTTTGCTTCCGTCATTTATGACGGGTTACAAAGCTAGTTTAAAATATTATCAACTCTTTTCTCTAAATCAGAATTTTCTTTATCCTACTTAAGTCTTTGACAAATGTCTCTAATATTTTTTAACTTTTTTTTTAATTTCGTCATTTCACTTTTAAGTTTATTTAAATGTATGGATTGTGTTTTTCTATTGTTAGATCGAATTGTTTTCAGAAGCTCAATCCTGTGTTTTTTATTTACCGCAATAGACTCATTTTCGCTTTCAGGTGGAGTGTTTTGAATTAAAGTTGTTGCGAGCTCTTTCCGAATTTTTCTAGACTTCCTTTGTTTTCTCTCCACATCTTTCTTTTTTTTCTTTGGTTGCGCTCAGAAGTTTTCTTTATAGGCACAACTTGTTTTTTTTCTTTCTTTTTCAAATATCGTAAGTGGTCTTTTTGTTTTTGTTCTTCATTAAGGACTGTATTTTGTTTGATCCGGAATCGTTGCTGACGCTCTGCTTCCCGCTTTTTTTTTTAAATTTCATTTCTTTTTTGTTTTTGCCCCATCTGATTTAAAAAATTTTTTTAAAGTATTTGTATTCCATAAAGAGGAACATACAGATTTATTAAAATTAAAAAAAAATTATTCCTAAAAACATAACTAAATAAAGCAATACAATAATTGTCATTACCATGGTGGTACATATATCGGACATGGAAATGACACCACGGTAATGACATTTTTGCAATTAATGCTTTATAAAATAAAAAGATTTGAACACATTTTATTTTTTTTAATTTCAAATTGTGTAGAAAAAGAATTTAATAGAAATTGACACAAAAGTTGTAATTTTTTTTTAAACTTTAGTTAAAAAAATACGTACCATGGGAATGACTAAAGCACGTGTGAATTAAAAAAAAAATTATATCCACTTATACTTTTTAGAAATATATTACACGAGCGACTACTGGATTAAACCAAATGAGAACTGCAAAATTTCTTAAGCCACTAGTAATGCTGATTTAGTGCACCACCTACTCAGTTTTGTTTTTTTTTTTTAATATATAAAGAGAAATACAATTTGCATGGAAATGAGCGACAACTGAAAAAATTCATAAACAATATAAATTTATGAGTATATTGATTTCCTTTTTTAATTCAATTACATCTCTAAAATGTTCTCTTTGAAACACTAAGTTTTTTTTAATTTTTAAAAATTCAAAATAACGATTTTTTACATTTTCAAATATGCAAATGACTGGGCGACAGCCACGGTAATGACAAAATGCACGTTTATATTAAAATTTCTCATATAAAAAACAGAAAATAGTATAATATTTTGGGTTGTAATAAATAATAAAGGTTTCAAATATTTATTTTAATTAATGAAATTTAATTTTTTAAATTTATTTATTTATAATACGCGAAGACATGAAATCTGACAGTTTCCGTATATTCACCCAAAAATACAACCCCCCCTATTTCAATAAATAAAAGCCTAATACTAGATGTCAAAATTACTACTGATGTAATACTAGAAACACTATGCTGGTCGACAACAGTCGACAACAACGTTCGAAAAATGGGTATGAGCGCATGGAAATAATATTCGAATATTACGAACGAACGAAAATACTTGAGGTTAAAAGTCATATCGAGCCTTACATAAATAAATAATAATAATCTGATAATTATATAGCAGCAATACATAATAATAATTAATAAAAAAAGTAATGAAGACTCAAAGAAACAGAATTATTGTAGAAGAAAGAAAAAAAATTCATCATAATAATGAGCTTCCGTATCAGCCGCTACGAAGTAAATATAAAAATTATATGTATTTTCTATAGCTAGTAGATACTTTTTGCAAAATGTTTTATACAAACTAGGCAAATAGCTGTTTAATTTACTTATTTTGTATAGATTGTGTGATAAAGTAGACGAAATGTTGCAATATTTAATTCTTGTATCAGTTTATTGCGTTGGAAATCGAACGAATAAATAACTACTAATCATTTCGTTGGTCTTAACATTGATTGAATTATGAGGTACAACATATATTGGTTCCAGTGACCTTAAAAAATATGAAAACAACACTCACTAGATGTTAATCTAGTCAAATCTAGCCAAAAATCTAATAAATTTGATATAATAATCGTCTAGCTGAAATTATACAATTTTAAGCAACAATTTTAATGCATGATTTATTTTTTGATGAATATTATATAGTTTTAACTATTTCTAAGCGTTATTACTATTGCACATTATTTATTATAAATTTTTAGAATTTATCTATATAAAGCCTAATAATTGATATCTAGAAAATCTGCAATATAAATTTTCCAAATTTAAATGCATTATTTGCAGTAGCGTGCGGTGGGTTTTGTTGTAAGGTGTGCAACAAAATTAAAATACATGTATTCGGAAAACAAATATATATATATAATTTAATTGATGTATGTAATGGAGAAAAACATTAACTTTAAAACTAAAACATAAATAAAAACATAAAAAGCTTATATACTATAATTAAATAACATAATTAAATATACTTAGTTACTTATAAATAAAATCCATCCGTCTATAATGCTATCTTACGATAACAAAATCATCAATTATATTTTCATAAAAATCTACCTTTGACTGCAAATAAATTAGCAGTTCTTTTTCAATCGCAATCAAAGATAAATTACTTAATCTATTTTGCCCCATTGTATTACGAGAATACGATTTTATTCCTTTCAAAGCTGAAAAAGATCTTTCAACCGATGCTGTTGAAAAAGGTATTGCAACAATGAAATTAGCCAATTTATTGACTTCACTCAATGCTTCAGTCAGCTCATGATCTCTAATGTACTGAATTATTTGAGTTACAGTCATGTTATTTATAGATGGTGACTGGTATATTACCCAAAGTTCATTATTAAGACGTACAAAATTAAAATATTTTTCATAATTTTCCTTCAATCAGCTTAAACCTTCAACCGGAAATTCTTTTTGATATTTATAAAAAAAATTTGAATTTAATAGTTCAAAAAATTTTAAGGCATTAAGTTTTTCAAATCGCATGTCCATTTGATTGTAAATTGTGTCTATTATTTCATTGTACAACTGCTTATATATTAATTTTGGATCATTTGTTACCATGTCACGTCTTTTTTTAATTGGTGGTCCTACAGAAGACACAATATCTTGATATATATTTTCAAAATTATTAGTATTTCTCATATTATGAATGACAGCTTTCGTTTCATTAACTTTTTCTAAAGAATAAGTAATATCTAAACTTGATTTTTGCAATATATCAAACAAAACGTCAGTATAGCTAAATATTTTTTTCTAAATATAGCCAGAAGAAATTGATTTTCAAATTGTTCAAAAAAAATACAGAAACCTTTGGCCATATTGATAGTTTCATTGTCCCAATAGTTAGGATCATCAAGAATATTTTCAAATAATTGAACTAAGAGTTCTTTTTCGGAACTGATTGTATTTATCAATCGAGAAGAATAATTCCACCTAGTTGTAGACAACTTTGGAAATTTTTTTTAATAGTTTCATTTAATATGTAGTTCCTTTTTGTTGATACGGAGAAACATGATGAAATTGTAGAAACCGTTGCGAAAAATAACTTACATTTTTGTATATATAATACAGACTGTGACAACACTAAATTAAGCACATGCGCACAACAATGAACGAAAAGAGCTATTGGATAAGCATCTTTCACTTTTTTCTGTGTTCCATTTATTTCATAACTGCTGCTTCGTCATAAGTTTGTGCAATTAATTTATTTTCACATGTCAAGGTGATCACTGTATCCTTTACAAGATTAAACAGACCATTCGCCGATCGATCGGCACTTACATCCCTAAAATATAAAAAGCGCTCTACAGGTACTCCAGCAAAATTAAGGTATCTTAAAACAACTGATTATTGTGATTTATGTGAAATATCTGAAGTTTCATCTAACATGATGGTAACAACAAAATGTCAAAAGCCAGAATATAAGAATATAGAAAATAAACTTACTCTATCAATATTAATCAAAATGTCTAACTTGAAAATTAATAGGCACTTGTTTTTAAGCGAAAACAAATTGATGTGTAACAAGAATTTTAGAATATTAATTTATTATTCTAACTTTATTTTCTCGTCTAACTTATTTATTCACTTGTCATTTTCACATTTATTTTTTGTTTTTGTTTTGTATATCATTAGCTAATTCTATTTCACCACGTGCAATTTAGAGCCTCCACACCCGAGTAGTATAAATTTTTTAACTTAACCTGAAATTTAAGTATAAAATAATAGAGACAGATTGGTATCTAAATATATGAATTAACGTGCACAAAATATACTGCACGTTGTCATATTAGAATTCACCTTTTCTTCCGCCTGAATATATGCACAAAAGTGGTTCTAAAACAAAATGAATAAACGTGCAAAAGAATATACTGCACGTAATCATTAATTCCACCATATTTTTTAGTTTTAATTTTTTTTTTTTCACGTTTGCCTGAATATATGCAAAAAAAAGTGGTGTAGAAAACATTTCAAATTTCAATCTAATAATTTTCAGTGAGGAAGATGATTTTAAGTTATGGTTTGATTTTTTTTAATTATTATTAATAAAATATGATTCTTTACAGTATGAATTGATTATTTATAGGGTGTGCAGTGCACACCTTGCACTCTATGACCGCACGCGACTGATTATTTGATACTATGACATCGCAGTTCATACAATTGTGGCCAAAGACATGCTACATACTTTTTTGTGTAGTAATCGATAGCTCAACCCTTTTGACAGATTAAGACTATCAAAGGCACTATAACGACCATTAAGTCTATATAACTGCACTTATTGGAGCTTCTTTTAACAAAAATTGGTTTTGAAAAATTGTGAATCCTAATTTGATGGTAGTGGATTGGATACTATACATAGTATTTCATCAAATATTTCGATATGGCCCTCTTCTATTGCTTTTTGTTTTTACAAATTATCAAAAAAATTGTCGTAGTACAAAAGGCATCACGGATGAATTTATTAAGAAATTAATATATTTCTACAACACTTTATATTATATTTTGCATCTTATCACGCTATATGATATAAAAATCAATTTTGAGCTTACCACATAGATGAATAATTGCTATCATAAAACTAGTGTGAATTAGATTCAAAAAATCTCAAATAATAAAAAAAAAAATCCTAAAACCAATTTTATTGAAAATTTCCATATTTTCACAATACTTTTCATACAAGAAAAGCAAATTTTTATACATAAATTTTAGTTTAGATACATAGGTACACATACTATGGGTATATAATATGGCATCTAAAGAATATATTTTTCAAAAATTAATTTAAAAATAATTTTGTCCTAGAATTTCTTTTCATTTGTTGAAATTTTTTTGAAAGATTCAAAAGAACTACACGCTTATATGGGTATGTATAGCAGGAGGTACATATATGTTTTGTTATTGAAATATATAAAGATGAATTGGATTATTGTTAATTTGTTTTTTCAATCTTTTTAGATCCGGAGCCAGCAACCATTTAAAGTCATTCAAGAACCTTTAAAATTTAAAAATAAAGTTACACACAAACGTAATGTCTTTTCGATACAACAACTTAAGTGATGGATTTGGGATTACTAAATTAAACTCTGTATTAGAAGCAGTACACGCAATTAAGTAAGTCAATTATTATATCACTATGTGTGTTCACTAAGTATTCCAACCGTTTAAACATTCTAAAATATGTCCTCTAGTTAATTCTGGGTAATTCTGAAAACGGCTTTCAGGTTATCCATCTATATCTATCTATATCTATTCACACACATTTCAGAAAATAATTTGATCGCATCTATCACAATATCATCTGAAAGATCTAACTTTGTAGACGAATGAAAAAATAAAAATAAATTAAAAAAAAGAATATCTTAACACTCTAGCTGATTTAATTCAGGTTTAATGGCAATCCTATATTAAGTTGGTTTAGTTCATATTTTACTGATTCAAGCTATGAAATCACCAGTCTGGGGAGATTGTGCAGCTAGTCATACCAAAAAATTGCAAATTGCGCAAAATAAACTTTTGAAACTTGTATTCAATCTTCCCAGATGGTATTCAACCAAAAAGCTGCATGATAAAGCCAGCATGAATACAATTTTAGAAAAAATAAGTTATTTAACTGTAAAGTTCCACTCGGAACTGTTCATGTCAGAAAATCCTCTGATCAGAAATTTAAATTAAGTTAAAAAAAAATTAGGCTAGTTTAGTTCGTACGTATAGATTTTACTATAGATAGGTTTTACTGTTTAAGTTAGCGTTAAGTTTTACAAAAAAAAAATTCAAAAAGGTTTTTCATCTCCAATTTTCCTTTAAATTTATAGTATTAAACTCGAAAACTTCTAAATAAAAATAAAAAAATACAAATCAACTGTAGTAAAGATAATTATATATCTGTATCTAAGTAAATAGTTTTTAAAAGAATTAATTGTACAATATATGGAGCATAATAAATAAATAAATAAAAGCTATGAAATCCAAATCAATATCTGTGCCCTATCACAACGTAGTAATTTAGGGTCGGCCATTTCTCTTTAATATCTACATTTCTGATCTTTCTTAATGTTTGGCAGAAATGTCACTCCTTCACTATGCTGATAATTTAAAAATGTATGATGTGATAAAATACTACATCCAATTTTACTTTTCTTCAATCCAGAAATGTGATGCACTGGAAACCAGTTTAATCTCAACGTTCAAAAATATTATTTCATTATCATCAGGTCGAAAGTGACTTAAAACAATTTTGTTTATCAGAACTATGTAAAACAACATTCGTAGTTAGAGATGAATGAAAACGATGTCTTCCGTTATGCTGCTGGTTATGCTCATGAGATTCGTTGTGCAATAAATTCAACAAAAGTAAGGAATATAAATTTTGGAAAATCCCTGTTTCATATAATTGGTTTTCCAATAGTGATGATATTATTTAAAATTGTTAAATTGGCAATACTGCGCATTATTTTTTGACATTTATTTTGTCATTTTTGTTCAGTAGGGTGTGGCATTTAATCATGGAAAGATACAGTTAATAGTTCAAGGAAAAAGAGGTATGAGGAGAAAACAGTTAACATAGTTGTTCAACATTAGAAACTGGGCAGGCATCAGAAACTTTGGTTTAGTGATTTAACCCATTCAGCGACGGATCAAAACATCTATCGTTACCAATATCAATATTTCCGTTAACATGCAATAATGGATAGACAATAAAAGAAGAAAATGATACACGCTTGAACAACGTTTAGAAATTGTTCAATTGTTAATGATGAACATTTTTATCTTAAAATTTTATTCCCTAATGGAGTTCATTTTTGTTTAAATGGTTATGCAAACAAATATAATTGCAGAATTAGGATTGCTGGAAATCACCACGAAACTATTCAAACACCATTACATCCAGATAAAGTAACTGTCAGATGTGTAATTCATTCTGGTGTAGTGATTGGTTCATATTTCTTTCCTCGAAGAGTAACAGTCCCTGAAGAACGATACAGGACAATGTTAATCCTTAACCATATTTATGGCACCGCTGCGGTTATTTTAAATTATTGTAAATCCTTTATTTAACATATAATATTGCTAAAAATTTACATAATCTTCAATTAACCCTTTAAAATAATAATGTTCACATAATTCGACCTAAATTTGTAAGCTTCGTCCTGATATAAGAAAAAATCAATTTTATAAACATAGACACGTCTGATATGGAGCCGCTGCGGTTGAATATAAATAAAATGTCAATATAATAAAAAATCAAATAAAAAGAACTTCCTAAGAAAAAGTTTTAACGAGAATCATCTCTGCCATATTAAAAGGCAAATATTTCAGGTGTACAATAAATGTGGTAATACAACATGTACTGACCATGCAAAAATTCTTTGCAATGCTCACGAATTCAAAATAAATTATTGATTGCATTTCATTTATTTATATGAAACTAGCTTTGTAACCCGTCATAAATGACGAAAGCAAAATAAATCCTAGTTTCTTTTTTTCTTTCATTAGATTCTTTATTCCGAAATTACAGTACTTATGTTTATATCACTTTTTATTTATTTTTATTTATGTTTATATTGGCCTAACACTAATCTTTTTTTTTTTTATATAACAGAAAAAGAAGTACCATACCAACAAATTTGTATAAAATGTTTGTATTTTTGTATGGTATACTCGTACTCACTTCCATTTAGTTATAAATCGTTAGTTGGGTTCCATTCAGTATAAATTATACCGTATTAGCATTATTGTGGCCTCTGGGAGAGCAAATTTAAAAATGGGATCTTATTTTCATATAAATTTTGTCTTTTGTATAATGTATAGGGATCTTATTTTGCTATATGAATAAACTGTTATTATGGTGTTGTGTTAGTTTTAAAAAAAATTTCCAAAATTTTGTATCTAAATTGGTAAAATTTACAAAAAATACAAAAACATTTTCATCAATAATTTTCAATTTAAAAAAAAACAATGTTTTATTATCCGGCGTAGAAGTAGAGTTAATTATCCTACTCTACTTCTATCAAGTTCTGTTGATTGAACAGTTAACCTGAACAGTGAAGTGAAAAGTGAACACTTAACACTGAAAATAAAATAATATTTTTGGAATGGAGCATACAGAACATACAGAATACAGATACAGCAAATAATAAAAAAAAAACAAAAATAATTTTTTTTGAGTGAAGTGAGTTACGCATACAATAATGCCAAAAATAAAAGGTAGAAGCAATAAAGTAGTATAATGTATAATATTATACAATACAAATATGCTGATACACATGTGTATTATTATGTATAATTTTAAGTAATAAGAATAACCTTTGAGTGAATTATGTTTTTTTTTTGTGTTAAATGCTGTTTGCCTTTTGGTTATTATACCATATTAAACTATTGATTAAAATTCTATTAGTCCTTATTATTATAAATCAAAAAAATTGTTTGTTTTATTTATATTATTATTATTATTTATTATTTTTCCTTATTATTTGCGAAGAAGACTAACATTAAATTAAAAAAATATAGTTCATGCAATCAATTTGTCCTGCAAAGGTTCAGCATGGTAGACAGGGGTTAATAAAAAGCACCAAAGAAATTTGTATATATATGCATTTGTATACATATGCAATTTGTATATGTGTTGGAGCGTTCCGTCGAACTTACAAACATCCAGATAAATGCAGAATAATTTATTTATATGAAATTTACATAAGAGCCGCTGCGACGCTATAACAGTATTTGTGGGATTGATTTTACAACAGTGGTTCAGGGTTAAATAAACTTGTTTCATATTGTTGTTGAGATTAATCTGCAAAATATGTGGTTTCATCAATACCTGCCACCTTAACAATCGATTTATTGAAAACAAAATTTGGTGATGAAATTATCTCAAGAAGTGGTCCAGTTAATTATCCTTAAAGAACGTGTTATTCGACACTTTGTGACTTCGTTTTTTGGGGATATATGTTAAGTCTCAAGCTTATATTGATAATCCAACAATAATTGAACAATTAAAAATCAACAATGAACGTGCTATTAATTGATAAACGTGCTAGTGATGACAGCCAAATTTATGTGAAAAAGTGATAGAAAATCGGGTTGACAGAATGTAGTACGTATGAAGAAGTCGTGATGGTCATTATTTGAATGATATTATTTTCCATACATAATGAAACCTCATAAGTCCATTTGTGTCTCACTGAATAGTTTTTGTGTGTTTTTTTTTTTTAATTTTTAAATTGTATCATCCCTATATTGGAAAACCTTTAGAAAGAAACAAATGAAAAAAAAAACATAAAAAAATTGAAATGAGCCATATTGTGTGTCATAAGATGAACGTTCGCCTTCTGTGTAGTATTGAAAAAAATATTTTAAAAATAAAAAATAACCATAGGTCCTAGGATAGATAAAAAAAAAAGCAAATTTGCAGCAAATTTAAAATTAAATAGCAAAAGAATTTCTATAAATTTTTCTAAAAATAAAATAAACTTAATTGAAATGTGATTTTTCTCAGTTATCCTTGCAAATCCTATTTTTGCCTTTTTTTATTTTTACTTTTTTTAATTTTAGTTTTTAAAAATAAATTTTAAATAATATTGTTTTCATTTTGTTTTTGTTTTTATTAAATTTTCAAAATTATTTTAAATAATTTGTTTTTGTAAATAAAAAAATCTATGCTCTGAAATGAAATTCTTTAAAAAATTTTAATATTTTAAATTTTTAGAAAATCTAATTTTTTTGTACTGGATTTGAAGTGAAATGGAAAGTTTTTAAAATATTGAAAAGACTAAAATTAGGTATTTGACATTCATTTGTTACTTTATCTCTATAAAGTTATTTTTTTTTTTTTATTACAATCCTTATAAAATTAATCAATTCTTTTGTTTTTATTAGAATATCATCGTTCATACTAAATGGCACAATTTTATTTTTTTTAAATGCTTCCTACTTTTTCTATAGACTTTCTATACAAAAATTATAATATGTTTTGTTGCTATACTTTTTTTTTGTTTTCTTTTATGTTTTAATCTTTAGTTCTATGAAATGACATGCATTTTTTGTTTTCAATGAAAATTCCTTTATTTTATACGTCATACAGAAAGGATTGCAATTATAAGGATAATGACACAGACAACAATAGCCTATAAATTATGATGACAACAAGTACTTACTCTCTTTACATATAATAATATTTATCAATGACTGAAATCATGAAGCAATAAAACAATAAAGAAAAGTTTATTCTTTTTTTTTTGCTTTTTTTTTGTTTTTTTTCTTTTGCGGAATTGCAACGACATCTAATGAACAACATAATAAACTTTTATGATTTCTCCACTTAAAAGTTCTAAACATTTTTTATACACAGGATTTTCAATAGATGAACTTTTTCAATCTAAACTATTTTATATAGAACTAACTACTGTTGGGAAGAAAAATAGTGATGTTGGAAAAATTGTTGAAGGATGTAAAAAAATATGGTAGGTCGGGTTGATTATAAAATAGATAATATTTAAAAATAGAAAAAATAACATATTTGATTCCAAATTAATGGATGTGATATGGTACGAAAAATAAATTTGTTTTTCTTGACAATGAACATACATTGAAGATCAAAAAATTATTAAAATTAAAAAGTAATTGATTTACACATTAAGGATGGTATCCATATTTATTTTCATATTTTTTTTAAGTTAAGCCAAACATTAGGTTTCAAACGATACATTTTTACACGAATGTACAGTTTGGACTAATTGAGGATATTGTAGAAACAAAAATGTCTCTTTGATTAGTAGGACATTTTGAATAAATTTGTTAATTTTAATAAAATTACTCTTGAAATTTTGTAGATTGTAAGTAGGTATATTTTTGAATTGTGAAAATACGTTTGTTGGAGTATGGTTCGACATTCGAGAAAATTTGACTATAAATGAATTTCCATAGCTAGTTTTGAGCCACCTAGGATTATGAACTGAGTAGGCATTTGATGTCTCTTTTGTTCTTCGGCGGAAATGTTTAAGGGGTGGCGTTAGGTTTAGGCATATGAACAAGTGCCTAAACCTACGAGATATCTATATAATATGGAAATTGATCCACCAATACGACGGATTTTTAACTGGTACAAGGGTTACAAGTGGGTTTTCAACAAGTGCAACGCTTTTGAACTTTCTTTAAAAATTTTAGTGCGGTTCGTGATGCACTGGCCCATATGTGAACGTGTCGTATGTATGGGTCGTATTATAAATTTATAAATTTTAAAATTATAAATTTATTTTGTAAACATGCAAAACCGGTTCTAATTTTGTATTACATTCTATTATTTGTTGTATTAATTGAAATTCATATGATATGATTTTGTTTCGTTTTTATTTTCATTATTCCAAATATTTTTTTTTTTGTTTTTCGGATCCTTCTTTCTTTTTTTTGTTTTTATATACTTTTATGTATATATATATATTATAAATTGTTTGATTTAAACATAGTAATAAATAAATAAATAAATAAAGTATGTAAGTAGGATTCCACCTACAGTTCACTTTTATTTCATTTATTTTTATATTTCTTCACTTAAATTTATCTAGTTCTATATTTTATTATTTTCAATTCATTTTATACTTAAATTTATCGCTTTAATACTCCTAGCACTCCTAGCTTGATGGCTGTTCCTTTTTGACTGGGCGCATGCAAAATTCTCTTTTCAACCTCTGCCCATTGTCTCTACTACCGCTATTATTACTGCTACGACTACTGCTAACAACTACAATTATTACTACTGTGATTGTCAGTTTCTAGTGGTATGTTGATATCACAAATGTATGACCTTTTTTTTATGATCTTGACAGTAACTTAGGTAGAATCACCTTTTCGTTCTTAATTAAGTACGGTACTGCAATTTTACACTACAATATCTACAATAATTCGAGTATTTATTTTAACAAATTACTGGCTTATCTACTCATTAAATGTGGAAAACTACTGCTATTGTTAGAAACTAAGCCTTCTTAAATAGAATAGCTCCATTTTATTTAAGTTGTTACCAGATTAACTCTCAATTATTTTTTGTCATTTATTATATCCCAATGACAAAGGGCACTAGACCAGCTCGAAAAACCAATGAAGCATTTTTTGTTTTTTTGCTTCATCGGGAATCGAACCCGGGACCTTTCAGTTGAAAGGCAGGCGCTCTACCTACTGCGCCTAGATATTTAAGCATGTCCGAGAGAGAAAAATGCGTTTTGCAACGACGAAAATACTCCAAACATCTCGAGGCACATTTTTTATATCCACGTTGATTGAGTGATTTGTAAAAATTGATTTTGCCTTTTAACTGGAATATATCCGGAAAAATGTTAAAGATATGATCATTCCATATCACTTTCTTGTTAATCGATACATTTCTTTTTTTTTATTTATTTTATCAATTTACTAATACAACTTTTCTTAACTTAATAACAACTGATCTATATAGTAATGTAAATTGAGAATATAGTAATGTAAAAAGAGAAGTAATGGAGATCCACTAGTGTTGTATAGTGACATGCACAGGATATTCATGTGTTCTGTTCACTGAATACGTACACTCCCGAATAATAGGATGGGGTTAAATGGAGTAGTTTTACGCACGTATTACGTCACTTTTGAGTTTTGGAGTTGTTAAAATCAACTCTATTACTTTTTGCCCAGTCGAAAATAATGGCTAAGTCATTGTGGCGCGTGCTGACCATAATAATGTTGCGTAGTATGTTTAGTATTAGTATAGTTGGTATTGTAGCATGTACGCATTGTAGCATATACTCGTATCCATAGATTAAAGGCATATTTTGTAAATTCAACTTCAGGGAGTTAATTGTATTACATAGGTAGTTCTGTTCCATATAATTAAATTGTAAAAATTTTTAATAATATTTAATTTATTTATTAATTATTTTCTTATGCTAGAATAAGTTTCAATTAATTTTTAACTGTGGAAGGAATGGGTGTACTAATTAAATTGAAAATAAAATAGAAAAATTATCTAATACTGCTTCATATAAATTTAATATACACAATACGAATAACAAAATAATGCAAATAAATCAGAATGCATACCGAACTATGTTGCGTTGTTCTGATCACAAGCCATCCAATTTTTAATCTATATCCTCTATGTTATGTCATTTGATTCCTACTCACAACTTCAAAGGTCGATTTCCGCTCAAGGCATGGATTTTTATATGAAATTTTCCTTAATTAACCATAAAATAATTAAATTTCGTACAAATTTATTCCTCTTTTTGAATTTGGCATTAAGTATCTATTTCTTCTCTGTATCATTATTGTGATGGAAATGTTAAAAATTCATAAATTTTATACTCATGCATCAATAGTAAAGCATTACGTTTCCTATTTGTTTTCTTAGAAACACAAAATTAATTTGTAAGTCAAGAGGTATGAAACATATGCATTTATGATGGATTTTAGAAGTCTAGCATAGACAAGCACATTTTTTAATGTTTATTGAGTTAAGAAATATAGCAAGCTGTAATTGAAAACAGATGATTTGATAAATTCAAAATGCGTAATCCTAAATTTTTGAAAAAAAAATGGAAGTCTTTATTTCAAAAATAGGACACTGTAAATGTTCTATCTACCGTTTATCATCATTCTACCGTAACGTGGATGTTTTTTTTTTTCAATTTTAAGGCTTAGTACAATCTTATTTTTTTTTCTTTATTAAAATGAATTTATAAAATTATTATTTTAATCTTAATCTTAAGTAATATTTACAGTTTTAAAATTCAGTTCACATTTTTATATTTAAATAAATTATTATACTACTTTTATAATGTGCTTATGAGCAAAAATTGTATGGGAGTACAAAAATCTGTATTTCTGCTTCCCTATATTTTATTCTAGTACAATAAGATCTGTCTAATAGCTCAATCGCCTTATGTTGAGTCAATCGATTCCCGTGTATAATGTCATAATCACTAATTACGTAATAATTTTTTTTATCTTTGTGAATACCTTCGTTTGAATCGTAGCGATATACATTCGGGATAGTTCTAAGAAATTTATTTTGACAGTGCTGTAAACTTAATAAATTACATGTTTTTGTGCATCCCAACAGTTAGGGTTATTAATTCGTTAAGGGTTGAGTATACTTTTATATACTTCCAACTTAGAGTATCAACTGATCTTAGACTATCTCCGTATTAGCCATCAGCTCATATCTGAGATTTTCTGTTTTTTTAGCATTGCTTCATGTTTAACGTAATATTTCCAGTTAAGATGCACGTCAAACTATAGTCCAAGATAATTTTCTGTTTCCGTTTTTGGTACCTGAATATCATTTATCATATATTATAATAGAGTTAGTTGTCAACATTTCACCTCAAAATTATTCAATCTATTCACCAAAAATGAGAGAAAATAAATCACCACACCACGACCACAGTTACAGCTGTACACCATTCTATTTATACAAAATTTCAAGATAGTGCATAGCATAGGTAGCATATGAAGTTTATTTTCATCATTAGATTAATGTAGGTAGGTACTTAAGTATAGACAATGTAATGTCCTATTCATTGATAGTGAAAAATATCAGTATATTTAAATCCCTGTTCTATTAAAAATGTTAAATTTGACTTTAATTTGAATTATAATTAATAAATAAGGGTTTCTAGTATATGTACAATATGTTGGTGGTTTTCGTCTTAATGCGTAAATAATGTAAATCGATTTCAGATTTTCCAGTTTTGGGTCCATTTGTTTATTTTATCCAGCCCTTCCTGAAACTGCTCTGTTGCTTATATTTGTGTATCGCTTACATTAGAGCCATATCATACTGCAATTTCGACCTGTGCTATTATCGGGATGTCAGCGATCTATAACAAGTATAGGATTGGTCCTAAAATGCTTCCTTGAAGTATCCCTACTATTTTTGGTATAATTTGGATCTTGCATCTCCATGTGCTACTCCGAATTTCCTATCTCAAATGTAAAACTACATGATATACTACATATTTCCTGATACGGATTTCGCATTTTATGTATGAGACCTGAAGAGAGATCTTAGCATTTTTTTGCATTCATTGAAATTATCAAAAAACAAAATGTCTGCCTCCAACAATTTGTTGATAAAAAATACAAAAACTTGCAAATTTTTCAAAATTAAAACAGATTTTTCTTTATCAAAAAGGCTATGTTAACTGACAATTTCTATTTTAAGAGCAAATATATATATATATATATATAATATGTATATTCTTATGTATTCATCATTGTATATAAATGTAAGTTATGCAATAAATTAAAAAAAAAAAAAAAAATAACAATTTTCGAAAAAATTTAAAAAAAAAAAAATAATGTTTCAGTATCAGGATATCAGAATTGTTAAATAGAAAATGTTCATCCTAAATTCAATTTGATTCACATAAATAAATTTAGGCATAAAATGGAAAATAATTTTCTGAAAGAAAATAAAAATTGTATCCTTAAAATATTATATTTTAAGTATATGTATGTATATATTCTAAAGGTTTTAGTTTATGTGAATAAAAATAATAACAAAATCAAAACTAAGCTCTTTTCATCCTATCCTAAAACGTACATTTGTGTAAACAAAAATAAAGTCAATGTTTCAATATTATCCTTGCACATTCTTTTCATTAAATATAATAAATTTTTCCTTCTGTTATTGTTCTTATTTTTTTTTAATTTTCTTTTAATTTTGTTTTTTTTTTACTTAAAAAAGTTTTTCATGTCAAAGGAAAACAGGATTTCTGACGTAAAAAATCAAAAATATTTTTTGTTTACACTGATGGTATCCTACGATAATATATAGGTAGGCACTGTATGTTTGTGTGGGAGTTAGTAGAGACGTAAATAAATTTTGAGAAATAAATATTTTTGGAAAATATTATTTTACCGTAAATTCTATTTTAATTCTATGATTCATTTTTGTTATTTTTTGTTTTCATATCAAATTTTTGGTATTAGAAAATTTTTATAAAAACTGTTCAAATGGAAATTAAAACAATTTTGTGGAATAATTTGATGACGATAGCGATTAGTGTAAGTTTTCAGATTAACCATAATTTATTATGAGGTTCGGATTAAGCTTTATCTTTACTCTATACTTTTTTACATTTTATTAGACCGTAGAATTGACCGTAATTACATTGTTTGTTTGGGATCAACTTCTTCTTCATGTTGCAGGCTACTACTTCGGATATTAACTACCATGATTGCAATTTCAACTTTATCAGATGCAAATCGAAAAAATTTTTTGGTTTAGTAATTAGTATGACCTCTTGAAAATCTATAAAGCTTTTATACGACCCAAAATGGAGTACTATTTTCACATATGGGCTGGTGCCTCTAGTATTGCGTTAAAACATTTGGATAAAGTTAAAAAATGAGCTATTCGTCTAATTAGAGACCCAAATCTGACAGCCCATCTTGCTCTTCTTGGAAATCGTCGTATAGTCGGAGTTCTTTCACTTTTTTATAGATATCTCGCAGCCATCGGCACATGCTCAGTGGAAATCAAATCTATATTACCTCCACTTAAGCGTTTCCCCCGCGAAACACGAAGGGCAGCATGTGCCCATCTCTACACCATTGAAATCCCTAGATGGCAAAAGACAAGTTATGGAAATTCGTTTATAACTTCAACATCCCGAATGTGGAACCAAATTCCATCTTATGTGTTCCCAAAACATGACAAATTTTATATTTATGACTTAAACAAATTCAAGACGAACATTAACACCTTCGTTCGTAATTGTCTTCCTTCCCTGTTACCATCCTCCTTTCCAAATTTTCCTTTTCCACCCTAGCCAAACATACCAATCGGTATAAAAGGTCCCCACCTAATGTTTTGGCTATGCATAAAAAAAAAAAGAAAAATTAAAATTCGAAGTTGCTTTCCCTAATAAATTGGTAAATTATCTGTGATGTCTGTTTTTAGATCTACCTACAGCTACTTTGGCTTGGTAACAACCAAGCCAAAAAAGTTTTTTTTTATTTTTTCTTTTCTCTTAGCTGTATTTATTGAATCTTTCTTGAAAGAAAATGACAATAATTTCTAACAAATGTGACCTTAATGGTTTATTCAAATCTCAAAAATCTAAAAATGTTGGAAGATCTAGTCCATTGATTTGACCCTTCATATTTGCTCCTTCATTCCAATGTTGTGCCTTATATTACTGCTAGCGATTGCTGGCTATTAGAATGTTTTGTAGATCTCTCGCCAAAGGGTTAGGGTGCTGGATTATTCTGGTAGCATATCTATTTTTGCCTTTTTTAAGTTCATTAACTAAGGGCATATTCAAATTATTATATAGCTTGATATTTTTAAGCTTGGGGCCTGAGATGGTACGTAAAATTTTTGATTGTATCCTTTGAATTGTTTCGATGTTACAATGAGAAGCCCAATTTCCATAACTGATAGACTGGTTTTAGAATGGTTTTGTATTGCAACACTTTATATACCAGATCTAATGTGGAATTTTTCTCAATAAGCCAATAAATGATTTTCGTCTTGAGTTTTAACTGCTCTTTACTTTGGAGTGATGTGCTTCTTCCAAGTCAGTTTTATGTCTAGATGAACTCCCAGGTAATTGATCTCGTTGGCTTGAGGAATAGTTATCCCATTTATGCTAACTGGAGAGCCTTATAATCCTTTCTTTAGCCAGAAAGTTATATAAACGCTTTTATTCTCATTGACCTTTATTTTCCACTTATAAAGCTATTCCTGTATCTGCTGCAAATGATCTTGTAAATTTGTAGATGCTGTATGTGGGTTTGTGTGACAACTTAAGATTGCAGTATAATCTGCAAAGGTGGATGTTAATGTGTACGCATACGTACGTATACACTAGGTATACAAGTGGACCCAGTACACTACAGTATGATTTCATGTTCTTCTGTTACATAGGATTTGAATTTAACTCGAAAGGGTCTATTAGTTATATAAGAATTTAGAAGTAGATGACCGTTATCTGGTAGCTTTTGTTTTATGTTGTAGATGAATCCAGCGTGCCAAAATTGTCGAATGCCTGACTGACATCCATAAACACGGCTAAGTAGAACTTTCTTTCTTCAAATCCTTGTTTTATTGAGACAGCAATTCGGTGATCATGCTATGTTCAGCTTGAAAACCAAATTGATGCATAGGAATTACCTCATCGTTTTTTATTTGCAGCATCATTTTATGAACTATAATTTTTTTAAAAACTTTTGACAGCATAGATAATAGACTGATGGGTCCGAGACAAAAATAAAAAATTTAAATAAATTTTTTCTTTTCACTCTGTCTTTTTCTTTATTGCCTTGTGCTGCTTTCTTTTGAGGATATGGTTTTTGTACAAAGAGAATAGGGTCCACAGTGTGAATTCCTAGGGTTTAGGTTTCATGAAATCATTAAGTTTTCTACACAATACTAATATACTACATTTCACACAAAATATTAGCTAATGACATTAAATTTATTATGAGAAATTCCAAATATTTAAAATTATGTTACCAAAATAAATGTTACCTCTTCAGATCTATTGTACTTCTCTGGTTATGATATTAGATTAACAGGTCTATAGCCTTGATGAACGTTATTATTAATTTGATGTCAATTTCAAGGTGAAAAATAAATCCAAAGTGGTTGTATAAAGTGAGAAGTATGATAGATTCGTTCGAACGGCTTGATTCTACTGTTACCATTCTACTTTTAAATTATTGTTATTCGCTAATTCACCGCGTCTGGTAGAAAAACTATTTTTAACTATCAGGATTAGAATACATTTTGATCGAATATATTTCGACTACAATTTTCACTTTTAATAGGTTTGGAAAAATTTAACTTGATATGTATATATATCAGGGATGGAAACCATTGAAAAAAACATGTTGATTCAAATTGGTTTTTGGTTCGATTTTGATTTTAGCTGTTTGCTGAAAATTGTTTTAGGTTAGTTTTAGTTTCTGGTACATTTAAAAAAAAAACTATTTTTGTTTCGGTTTTGATGTTCACTTAAATGAATTTCTAAAAATTTACAATGAAGGCATTCTCTATTTTGCATTAGTAATACTTTCTTTATATGGGAAAGACAAAACAAGAAATTAGATAGAAAACACAACCCATTTAACAATCCCAGTTAAATTTTCATATGAATAACAATTTTTGTAGTTGTAAAAAACTTGTATGTTATAACAGGGTTGCCACACATTTTTTATAGCGAAAATTAATTAATTTTAAAGCAGCCATCAAACTTTAAAAGTATATAAAACTATATTTTATGTATTTGTAGCCAAAACAAGTTTTTTTTTAATATTATTTTCTTTAGCTTTAACACTATTCTACACAATTCGGTATCGCCTTTTAAGAGTAGAAAAAAGTTTAAAATTTAAAAATAATTTATTAACTAAATCAAGAGTACTCTATCGATTTGTGATATTTTCAATTTCCCGAAAAGACCGGAAATATGTTTTATAAACAGAGATTCGCCGAAATGGAGATTTTCAAATGGAAAGAGGTACTTTTTTATGAAAATTCAGATTCGGATGGATTTTGTACTACTATTTTCTATCAAAAGATGTCGACTCAGTATTTAAGAAACCTCATATCGTGAGTTCAATACTAAACGTAGACAACACGGAAATTGTTGTTTGGAGAAAATGAAGGTTTTCTAAATTTGTACTTCTAATCTACGAATTTTTTCTGTATCTTTATCTACGCCTCCCACATATGAGCATTGTAAGTAGTAAATACGTGTGCCTGCTCCACTGAAATTTTTTGATGAGCTTGTTTAGAGCAGCTCTTGACATAATTGATTTGTCTTATATGATCAAAATTGGTTATGGTTCTGCAAACACTATTGTCCATCCATTGCACAGCTAATAAATCATTTTTTGAATAACATCTGCAATTTAAATGATGAATAAAGATTGAAAAATTGAATAATTATCACTATTACCTATTATAAAATTTACCACTAGGTTTGGTTGTAAAAGTTTTATTTTATGTTTTTTTAAAGAACAAACTTTAAGTCGGTTTTCTCGAACAGTAGCTGTGGCATTAAATTTCATTTCCTTTAAAACTTTCATTAAGGCATGTGTCGTAAATAAATTATCAAAAAAAACATTAATACTGCCTTGGCTGTGGTATTTTTAGACAATTTGCAAATTGTGGGAAACTATCTTTAACCATATTCATCACTGGTCTTACTTTACACATTTTGTTAGATAATAAATTAATTTTTACATTATCTGCAAATATAAATATCATTTGATTGATAAACAGTTACAAAAATTAGTAAGCAGACGCTCTAGCTTCATTTGTACACGGCATTGAACTTGGTGCAACTCTATTAAATAAACTGTCTTTATAGTTTTTATTTTCTCTTCAATATCTAACTCAACAGTACCAAGAACATCTCTTGGCATGTTGTTTTCAAAAATATTTTGTTCATCTATTTCTTCATAATCCGTTAAAAATCTAAATTTGGTGGAACAATATTTACAAAAATTTCTTCAGAATCATTATTTTCATAACTATCTTCTTGCAGAAGAGTTTCAATTGCTTCCTCAAGGCCTTTAAACTGATTTTTTCCATATAATTTTTTTTGTTTTCATTTAAGTGCTTTGACATGTTCTGAAAACAAAGAAAAATTTTTTTTTTTTTTGTATACATTTTTAACGGTTGTACTTTTAATAGTACATCCAACTTTACTGACGTAAAAAACTTATAAAATAATCATTTTTTTTTATTATTCTTACATTGATTTTGTTTATCTTTATTTATCAAATTTAATTTACTTTGCAAAATAATGATGCTATAATCAATTTTTTTTTTATTATTTTTAAATAATACCTCCAATTTTACACAAACTTTAAAAATCACACTTGTTCTACGTCAAAAAAATGACATTTATCTGAAGTTAAAACAGTATTGCTGCACATAATTTTATTTTGTATATTTTTAACTTTCAATTACCAAAAAAATAACAATAGTTTAGTCACATTAACTTAAACAGTGACAGCTATTTTGCTGTACTATACATATTTATAATATATCGTCACCCCACAATTATAGTGTCGTACATCCAAAAACTTAAATGTTGAGAAATCGACTTTAAAGTTTGGAAATGTTTAACGAAAAAACGGTACGAAAAAGTAGAGTTTTTTTTTTTTTAATTAGTAATTTTGTTCATTGGCTTGATTTCTACGTCGCAAGCCATAACTGTTCAGAATAAATTTTCGGAGCTAGAGGGATTTTTCATTCGCAAGATTCGAAAACACTTTGTCGTATACGCCACTTTTGAGAGGTTTTTTTACATTCATACACGTACGACAAAAAAATTGGTTAATACGACAACATAATTTTATAAATTATACAATATTTTGCACAAAAAAATTAATTTTTCGCCGATATAAAATTTTAAAATTGTACTTCAATTACAAAAATTTATTTTTTTATTATTGAAAAACGAAAATTATCCTGAAAATTGTTAACCATTGAAAAAAAAATAGTTTCTTAATTTAAAAATACTATATTTCTTTTCAGACTTTTAATTCACAGCGCCTGACTTAATTTTACATTATCTTATTAAAATAGGAACATATTAAAGATTTTCAAAATTTTTACATAGTTTTTTTTCAGAAAACTTAATTTTAAATTAAGTCAATATTCAGATTAAACATAAACATTAAAGAAAAATATAAATATAACATAAAAATTATTCAAAAAAAAAAAATATATAAAAACAGTAAATTTGTACTTATATTTTAATTGCACTTATGTATATATTATTAGTTTTTAAAAAAACTATTTTGTTATAAATAAAGTTTTGAAATACTTCACATCCTCTGCTGGTAAGAAACAGTACAAGCTCGCAATATCTTTTTTCTTATCCTCAGATATTGGTTTTGCGGAAGAAACTTTTATTTGCGTTTGAAAAATATTATTTGGCGTAGAAAACACCCCTTTTTTACATTTTTTTTGAATAGACACCTCTTTAAAGTCTAGTTCTGCCCCAGAAGTTTTAATTTTTAAATTAAATAAATCATTTTGATCGTATTGAATAAATTTTATTTGTGAGAATCGAACTAATTGAAATGTAAGTTTATCAGCTATTTCAGAATACATTTTGAAATCTGTTTTATTCATTTGTGTAATATTTAATTTAACATTCTTATAATTTAAATACTGTAATTTTTTTGCTAAATCAACTGGGCTATGAATTTCTTTATGTTTTAAATTACGATCAATTGCGCTATGAACTGCGTCAACCTGTAATAAATTTAAAAATGCTTTTAATGTATAAATTTACACTTATATGTATAATATTTTTAAATAATATTATTTATCAATTATTAGTGAGAGCGTTTTTTTTTAATAACCTAAAACTTACCTCTTGTATCTGAGAGTGTCCGGACTCTGATAACTTCTGGGTAATAGTTTTTATTTGTTGATTATCTGCAAGAAATTTCAGTAAAGCAGTCGCCATGATTTTATTTCTGTTTTGTGGTACACACGCATCGCTCCACAAAATTAAATGTTCGATGTTACCATAATCATTTAAAATTCTTTTTAAAAGTTTCATTAATGAACTAGCGATGTCATTTCCTGAACGACCACTTTGGATTTCATTCCAAATAGCACAGTATGTTACATTTGGGTTTTCATTTGTTTTGCAGCATACAGTAGCAGTAAGGTTTAAGACCGTCAATTTTCTTTTGTAGTAAAACGTCGATGCGAATCCTTTAGGTAAGGTAAATATACTTTGCAAGTCAAAACATACGACTAAGGTGCTTTCATTGATGTTATTTCAATCCATATCGCGTTCAGCTTTAACCAATCTATGTTCTTGCCTATGACGTTCATAAAGTTCTTTATCTTTTATATTCAGTCTTTTTGCCTCTTCTTGTTTTTTAAATGATGTGCATCGATCGCATTGATCTTTTTTAGGTTTATAAAATGAAAAATTGAATTCATTTTGAAAAACTCTGGTATAAGTAATAAGTGACGTGTTGTCTTCTGGATATTTTTGTTGGAAAAGATTATATATCTTATTAATTGACAGCCCTTCTTCTAAATATTTTTTTGCTGAATTAGCTCTACAATAATGAGTGTCGACTGTTGGCAAACTCTTAATGTGATTTCTCATTTTATCCATTACCTCTTCAGACGTTTTGTGTTTAACGTGTTTACCTCTCTTCAAGGGTTTAACTGTTCCGGTTTTCTCGTCACACAAATTTTTAAAATGATAGTAAACGCGTTGTTCTGAGATGTTCAATGTATTTAAAAAAAAGATCTTACACACTTGAAGAGTGTTGTTATCAGTTTTTAAATAATACAAAAATGTGTTTTGTTTTTTCACAGAACTTGCATTTCTTCGTCTAACAACTTCTTTTTTGGTTATATATTGGCTGTAAAATGCATTTTTTAACTCGTCATTAAGAGACCAAAAGCTTTTGAAAATATTTCTTCTAGCCTCTTCATTAAAATTTTTGCTACAAAGATAAAAGCATGATGGTTTGCATGGTGGTTTAATGTTTTTTTCACCCATTACAATTCCACTTGACGAAATATATGATTGACCTTGTTGACGTAAAGTTTTGCGGATATTCTGTTTCCAATTGTTGACATTAAGTTTTCTCTTTCTAGTTCGTTTTGGAGTGTTTAACTCGGATCCTAAAAAATTATACTCATATAAATTATCATATACCTAGATCTTTCGCTCTTGAACATAATAATTAGGAATAAATATTTTTCTATAAAAAAAATTATTCACCTGAAGAGACAAAACTAGAAGGTACACTGCGTAAACCATCATTTGGAGCTTGAATATTTGGCGTGATATTTTCATCATTGTTTTTGCTTGCCGAATTTATATTTGAATAGAGCTCTGTGTAACGAAAAGAAAAAGTTTTAAAATTGTTGAAAATTAATTCGTTACAAATATAATATTTTTACCAGAAAAGTCTAAGACATTCCTTTCTTCAAGAACAAAATCAGGGTCTCTTTGCAAGTCGTCTGAATCAAAATCATCCAAGCTTGAATCATCTGTCATTCCTTTACCGTTAAATATTTCATCAGACATTCTAATTGCATACAAACAAATTATCAAAATTTTAAAGAATATATCAACAAACGACAAAAAACTTACTTAATTAACTTTGCCGATAGTTCAGGAGGTGGTGAACTAGAACCATCTTCCATTTCTTCATTATTAAATTTTATATCACACATTCTAACACATTCAAAAACAAATTATTGCAATTTTGAAAAATGTATTCATAATCATAAACAATATTAATAAAAAAAAAACTTACTTGTAAAAAAAAAATTATGCGCTAACGATCTTCACTTTACCACTGCATAATTACTACTAAAATAAATTTCAACATTTTGCTTGAAATTGCCAAAAAACATCAATAAATTTCAAGCACGTACGACAAAATAACATTTATTCAAAATACAGTTGTTTTGCAGTATATCCATGAATAGTAGCAGATACGATATTATAATAGTCAACAAAATGAATCATACTTTGTTGTTTATGTATATACGATAGAATAATTGTATGCTAATTATTTTGCTAATTTACACCAAATTTGATCGTATATCCAAAAATTTGGCATTTACGACATTATAATAGTAGTTTAACTGAACTTTGTGGCGTTTACGATAAAATTGATAGTTCATATCTCGCCCAGTATAGCCCCTAGGACACCATTGATTACATAGATCGATAGAGCTTAAAAAATTGAGTAAAATGGCATTTATAACTAATTTTTTTCCAATTTTGTCATGTACGACATTATAATTGTGGGGTGACGATATATAATTTCCAAACTTTCCACTATTCCTAAAGTTTTTGAGTTGATGATTTTTGATTCTATTTACAATCATTGAACTAACTTTTTAAAGACCCATCAACACGGTTTTTTGAAAAAGAAGTCTACAGTGACCAACCTTGTAGAATCGACATAAACCTTCTTAGTCAATATAGAAGCGGGATTCCAAATGGATGTAATTTACACCGATTTTAGTAAAGCATTTGATGTTTTACCCCATAGTATTATTTTACTGAAACTCAAAAAGCTAGGATTTCCTGCAAAATTTGTACAATGGGTCAACTCATATCTTACTAATAGGAGCTATACTGTTTTATTCCGCTCTTCATTTTTATCACTATTCACATCAAATTCTGGAGTTCCCCAGTGGAGTCATTTAGGACCACTGTTATTTATTATTGCTATCAATGATGTGGCTTCTATAATTTGTAATAGCGATTTGAAAATTTACGCTGATGATATGAAGATTTTCAAAAAAATAACGTCGATGCAAGACGTTTATATGCTTCAAGATGATCTAGATAAATTTTATACTTGGTTCATTAATAACAATCTTTTACTAAACATTAGTAAATGTGCACTCATGTCTTACACACGTCGAACCCAACCATTTAGCTTTAGATATACTCTAAACAACGAAACCTTAGAAATGGTTAATTCAATTAAGGACCTAGGAGTTTATTTCGATGATAAACTATCATTTAAACTTCACTACGAGAACATCGTTAATAAAGCTAGTTCAATGTTGGGCTTCATAAGACGTTGGTCCAAGGAGTTTAACGATCCGTACATTTTTAAATCATTGTATACATGCCTCGTTAAACCCCATCTTGAATATGCATGTCAGGTCTGGTCTTCATTTTATAATTCACATATACAAAGAATAGAAGCTGTTAAAAAAAAAATTTTAATTTTTGCACTACGTAGTTTGCCTTGGGATGATCATACAAGACTCCCTCCATATGAGCATAGGCTAAACCTTCTCCATCTTAAGTCTCTGTGGAAAAGGCGGGAAGTAGCTGATGTTTTATTTATTTTCGAAATTATTAAAGGCGGTATTATTTCCCCTTCAACTTTAAATAAAATTATCATTAACACAAATACTGGTTTACGCCACTCAAATCTCTTTACATTAACATTACACAGAACAGATTATGGTAAATATGAACCTATTAATAGAATATTAATAATTAGTAATAAATATAAGAATAGTATAAATTTTTCAGTATCTAAAGATACTTTAAGACGAAAATTATATGAAATTAATTGAATATTTTGTTAACTTGACTTTTTAATTTATATTAAAAAAATAATATTATTATTTTTGTATATTGAATTTTGTTACTTTTGAATGTATACCAAGTAAATTTAATTGTATTTTTAATTAATATATGAAACTAGCTTTGTAACCCGTCATAAATGAGGGAAGCAAAATAAATCCTAATTTCTTTTTTTCTTTCATTAGATTCTTTATTCCGAAATTACAGTACATATCACTTTTTAATTTTCTAAAACACATAAAAGAAATATTTTTTTTGTAGTCAAAACTTTGCCAATTTTTTTTTTTTTTTTTATTTTTCGTAGGCTGGTGGGAATCTTCAGAAAGATACAATGAGCCCCGTAGCTTGACACTGTATGTAGGATTCTTACCTACTAAACCACACCCTTCTTTAAAAAAATAATTTTTTTTGATTGAAGTGAGTTACGCACACAATAATGACAAAAATAAAAGGTATAAGCAGGCATAAGTAGTATAATGTATAATATTATACAATTCAAATATGCTGATACACATGTATATTATTAATAGATGAATATATTCGTTCAATATATTTTCTCTCGTTTTAATGGAAATTATTTTGATTGCTAGTGTTATTACTTTTTGGAAATTTCATATATTCATATATTACAAACTACTGCTACATTTTCAATATTTCAGAAACATAAATAATTATTGTTTTTTTTCAAATAATTTAACAACAGTACTTTTCTGTGTAATAATAGAATACGGTAATAAAGTAAAAGTAAGTTTAAATTGAAAAAACATTGTTATTTTTATTAAGATTGATTTTGATTCCTTTTATTTTATTCATACACAAAAATTTTACTAATTTTCTATTTAAAAAAACTATATTGGCCTAACACTAATCTTTTTTTTTTTATATAACAGAAAAAGAAGTACCATACCAACAAATTTGTATAAAATGTTTGTATTTTTGTATGGTATACTCGTACTCACTTCCATTTAGTTATAATTCGTTAGTTGGGTTCCATTTAGTATAAATTATACCGTATTAGCGTTATTGTGGCCTCTGGGAGAGTAAATTCAAAAATGGGATCTTATTTTCATATAAATTTTGTCTTTTGTATAATGTATAAGGATCTTATTTTGCTATATGAATAAACTGTTATTATGGTGTTGAGTTAGTTTTAAAAAAAATTTCCAAAATTTTGTATCTAAATTGGTAAAATTTACAAAAAATACAAAAACATGTTCATCAATAATTTTCAATTTAAAAAAAGCAATGTTTTATTATCCGACGTAGAAGTAGAGTTTATTATCCTACTCTACTTCTATCAAGTTCTATTGATTGAACAGTGAACCTGAACAGTGAAGTGAACAGTGAACACTTAACACTGAAAATAAAATAATATTTTTGGAATGGAGCATGCAGAACATACAGAATACACATACAGCAAATAATAAAGAAAAACAAAAAAAAACAAAAATAATTTTTTTTGAATGAAGTGAGTTACGCACACAATAATGACAAAAATAAAAGGTATAATCAATAAAGTAGTATAATGTATAATATTATACAATACAAATATGCTGGTACACATGTATATTATTGTGTATAATTTTAAGTAAAAAGAATAACCTTTGAGTGAATTATGTTTTTTTTTGTGTTAAATGCTGTTTGCCTTTTGGTTATTATACCATATTAAACTATTGATTAAAAATTTCTATTAGTCCTTGTTATTATAAATCAAAAAAATTGTTTGTTTTATTTATATTATTATTATTATTTATTATTTTTCCTTATTATTTGCGAAGAAGACTAACATTAAATTAAAAAAATATAATTCATGCAATCAATTTTTCCTGCAAAGGTTCAGCAAGGTAGACAGGGGTTAAAAAAAAGCACCAAAGCAGTTTGTATATATATGCATTTGTATACATATGCAATTTGTATATGTGTTGGAGCGTTCCGTCGAACTTACACACATCCAGATAAATGCAGAATATAATATATAGAATGTAATACTAAATTGTAAACTGTTTGAACTAAATAGTATAAATAAATAAATAAAGTACAATCGTTGAAAATGGGTTAATAAAAAAGCTATAATTTATTAATTTACAAGATATCTATTTATAGTACTGATTTTGTTTCAAATTTTGGTAAAAGTATATAATATTGGATGTCTTTAGGTTAAAAATATTTAAAAATAATAAATAACTTCAATAAGAGTTTTCAATAGTTTTATTAATGATATCCAAACAAATTAAATTTATTCAATTTAAAGATTAAGTTTGAAACTAACAATAAAAATTTTATTTTTTTCATTGTCATCAAGGCTATTTGATTGATGTAGACTAGAATAAAATTCGTAATAGTCTCTACTTAATGCTGGCGGACTGTATTCGACCAGTGACATAAGATCATTATACTTAGAACTTGCAATACACTTTGGTTCTCAGTATACTGACTGCAAAAGTTGATTATATTTTTGCTTTCATTACAAATTTTTTTACTCTGGATTGGATGTTTTATTTATATATAGTCATTGGTTTAAGTTATATCAGACTAGGTTGTGTTGATAATCATATAACAGGAGCAATAATAACAGTAGAATAATTTTTTTATAAAATTAATAATGCGTCTTCAGTTTGGTTTTGGGTCCTGGAATTGTTGATACTGCTATGATTAACAACACAACCTAGCCTGAGATAAATTAAACCAATGACTAAATATTATAAAATTAATAATGCGTCTTCAGTTTGGTTTTGGTTCCTGGAATTGTTGATACTTTGCATAGGTTTTTGCTTCGGTTTTATACCGCTTTCCATCCCTCCCTGGTATTATAGATTAATATTTATAATATTACTGATTTAAAATATATTTAATTAAAATTAATTCATACACTCAATATATTATTAATAAAAATATTTATTATTCCATTAAATTACCTTTAATAATAATGATGAATGACGGTGAGTAGGTAATTATATTTCAACTGAATAATAATGTTCAATTTTTATTAATAATATCAATTTTCCAATCCCAAAGGAGATTTTTGTTTTTTGTTCAACATTAAAATACCCAATAAAATAACAAAATAAAAAAAAAACTTATGAGAAATTTGTGTCACTGCACTCAAGTGTAAAGAAAATAGTTTTGTTTTTTTTTTTTTTTTTTTTTTTTTAACGATTAAAATGCATTATTCAACAGTGTCCAATTTTAATAAAATAAAATTTTAATTTTTTTCATAATAAAATTTCCATATTTTTTGTTATAATCAATATCAAAATAATAATAATAATAAATATTTCACAATTTATTTTATAATTTAATTGAAAAGATTATATAATACGAATATGTATATGTATATAATATATATTATTATTTTGTAATATAAATAATAATTTAATAATAAGAAAATTAATTTTTAATATTTAATTCATTAATTTAAAACACGAAATTTTAATATTATTAATTATTATTTTTAATAACAATCATAATTTTAATACACTTGTACATTGTAATTTATCATTCAAGATCGAATTTTGATGAAAAAATTTAATTTGAAATTAAATTTTTGTAAACTCTTCTTTTTAAATTTAAATTAAAATATTTTTTTCCTAACTTATATTGGAAGCTATAGTATTTTGTAGAAAAGTTAAATATTCAAAAATCTGTAGCCTATTTCATAAAAATTGACAGGTGACAATTTTGTAAATTACAAATTTGTAAATTACAGGTCGACATTTGTAAAATTTTTGCTTTAAAATAAAGTTGGCAAAACTGTAAACTGTCAATTCCGGTTTCATAAAGAAAGGTAAAATCTACAAAATTTGTCAAGATTTGTCCACAGTAATTTTTATGTCAATTTTATTATGAAACCAAAAATAAAATTGTATTTTACAAAACTGTTATAATTGTCGGACATGAGACACAATTTCAAATATGTCAAATTGTAAATTTCATTTTTCATTGCATTATAAAGGCGCCACAAATTTTATCGATTGAAATAACTACGATAAAATTTAATCTTTTTTTCAACTTTATTTCTTTTTTAATTTATTTATTTTAATTTCATAATGAAAAAAGTTCGAGAAATCTATTAAAATTAAAAATGACATAACTTCGACAAAATATTGTTAATTTTAATATCGAAGTTATTACAATTTTTTTTTTTTTTTACGCTCTACAGTAACTTAGGTAGAATCTCGAAAGCACGAAAAGCTTAACTAAGTACGGTACTGCAATTTTACTACAATCTATAATATTTCGAGTATTTATTTAACAAATTACTGGCTTATCAACTCATTAAATGTGGAAAAACTACTGCTATTGTCAGGAACTAAGCCTTCTTAAATAGAATAGCTTTATTTTATTTAACTTGTTACCAGATTATACTCTCAATTATTTTTTGTCATTTATTTTATCCCAATGACAAAGGGTCGACTGGACCAGGTCGAAAAGCACATAAAGCATTTTTTTTTTATTTTCGCTTCATCGGGAATCAAACCTGGGACCTTTCGGTTGAAAGGCAGGCGCTCTACCTACTGCGCCACCCAGCGTTTAACTTATTTCTTTGCATTTTATATTATTTTATATAGATAATAATATGTTGTTTTTAATAAAATATTTGTCAATAAATACAATTACAAAATAGACATGACAATTTTATAAATTATAATTAAGAAAATTGTCATGACAAATTTTGTAATTTATAATTTACAAAATTATGATGAAAAATTTTGTAATTTGTAAATTACCAAAGTTGTCATGACAATTTTGTCACCTGTAAATTTATGTATAAAAAAATGTCGGACAATCGCGACAATTTTTGTAAACCTGTCAATTTTTATAGGAATAGGCCACAGATATATTTATACCTTTATTATACACACCTTTCTGTGCAAAAGACATATTTTAACCCCCATGTTATTTGAAGTTTTATACGTCCGTGACATCGTAAATGTATCGACAACATCGCCGACACATTGACGTATAATCTGAAATATCAAAACAAAAATATTTATATTTCCTCATGATCGGTAATTAATTTGACAGTGTATTCGCGACTTAATTTCACGACACGGCTTGTTAAATTATGTATCCGAAAATTTGTTGATACATATGCAGCATAGTTATACATATACATATACATACATATACAGAATAGTAGCAACATATACAGTTCTGTTGAGTTTTCTCTATTAAGCTAAAAAAGATGGAGGAAGAAAAGGTTTTAAAATTAAAGAAAAATAATTATAAATTTTAATTTATGTTTTAAAAATAAATTTAAAAAATTTTTGTTTATTTTAAGTTACTTCAATTTTAATTATAGAAAATTGACTCATAGAAGAAAGATGCTCTTATTAGCAAATAAGATTAAAGCACGAAGATTTTTCTTCTTCCAAAAAAAAATTGTGATTATGAAATAATTTTATTTACTAATTTTTTGAAATAATTTTATTATTTTACTTGCGTTTGTAACTTTTTTTTCTTTGCAAGAGTCCAGGCAATGATTAAAAAAAAATTGTTTATATTAAATTTTCGTTTCACAAATTTTTTAAAAAATTTTTCCACAAATCAGTATATTTGACATTTGATTTGACGTTTATCTTAGAGACAATGTATTTATAATGATCGCAATTGCAAACAAAGTATATTACATTGCCAATACAGTCAATTATCAGGTCAGAAAATTTGACATTTTGTATTTGTATGCACATTGTACATTGAAATCACCGCGTATTAAATTACATTTTTGTATGTGCTTAAATAACGATTTCTCTTGAAACTGAAATAAAGTGAAGCGAGATTTTATTTATTTCATTTTTATTAGCAAGTTATAATATGCCACCGATGCATAATTGTGGACACAAAACAGTGTAAAGTAAAGATCGCAAATAGGTTGCTAACATTAATGGTGAGCTTAATAAATACTGTTCTGCTTTTGCTATTTGCAGTAAAAATGATTGCTTAAGATTGTACCAACATAAATTACTAACCACGGTTCTTTAATTTCGAAATATTGATTGAACAACACTTTTGCTTTTTTTTTTTGTATCTTTATTCTGTACAACTGTCTTAAGCATAAACAAAGATATTGAGTACAATATTTGGTAGTAATTGACATGTTTCTAAAGAAAAACTCCAAGGAATCTTGGCCAAAATTAAATTTTCCTTATTTATGGAAACTCAAGTGAACCTGACTGAATCTGGCTTTTAAATCCAGTGGGCTGAAATGTTTCAATCTACGTTCGCTTGATGCTTTGTTATTAATTAGTTGAGTCGAAAATGAATTTGAGTGAAGCTTTCTACACGATATGAATATGTTACAGCTTTCTTTTTTATTGTACTATTACAACAGATGAAATATTTAAATACAACCTTATTCTGTTATACCAGAGAGGAGAGCATTGACGATGGATTTTAGTATCTCGGATTAGAATCACTCAATTATTTCGACATTGGAGGTACTAGAAGTTTGCCAAAGCTTCTCCTCATAGTTCAAAATTAGCCTGTTAATTTACACTCTAAAGACACCTTGGAGTAGAGTCCTATCAGCCAGTAAAGTTGATTTAACTTAATTCTTAATTGCTTGTTTTTGCTGATAATATGAATGATCCAAGTAAAGCGTTTATCCAAAAGCATACCTAAGTACTTTACCGACTCATTCTGCACCAACTTTCTGTTGTTGAATAGAATGGGGGGACAATATTCTTTTACGGTTGGTAAAAGTAATATGAAGTCATTTAGATGCATTGGCTTTGATTCTCCAAGTTTTTAGCCAGTTTCGTATGTCTAGTAGATTATTCTGAGTTAAGTATGTCTAGTAGATTATTCTGAAGCCAAACATGGATTGAAATGTGACGTCAGAATAGCTGTGCCATCGGAAAAAGTAGCAGTGAGGTCTGATGTGAAAATGAGGTATAACAAGGATACTAGGATAGTAAGCTAAGGAACACCAGTTTCAATTTTTGTCTTAGTGTAGTTTGTTCACCATTGTACTTAACAAAGAATTTTCTCTTTGACAAACATGATGCAAAAAGTTGATGGCAGTGGTGAGGGGTCCTGTTATTAACACTTTTGCTTTATACTAAATTTAATTATTGGGTTGTTGTTTAAATGAAGCCTGGGCATTTAACAAAACATAATAAATATTGTTGAAATTAGTTTACCATCACATTTGTGTACAATATTTTGTTCACGTCTGTTGATGTTTAGACATATTAGTTATAAGAATTGAATTATTTCTTTTCTTATTCTTGCTTCTTAATAAAACTTGTGTACTGAACGGACGTGGTTTTAATTTAATAATTCAATAAATATAATCCAAACTTCGATTTATAAGCATAAAACACGCTTATCAAAAAAACAGACGGAGTTTTTGCTCACTCCAATTAATCTAAAGCCAATTAAACACATATAAAAAATTAGTTAAATGTCTTTTTACGCTCGAATGAGCATTGGTGAAATTTTGATTACAAGAGTTTACTGTCCTAGCAGTCTATACAGCAGTTACCGACTATATAAATGAAAAGTAGCAGAGGCTAAATCTATTGAAAAAATTATAAATAAAAAAGCATTTTTATGTCTAAAACCATTAAAAATTAGCTATAAGATATAAAATCTTACCGTTTACGTTCCTGGAGTGAGCATTGGTAAAATTTTTATTACAAAAGTTTAAGTAAAAGATAAATAACGAACTGGAGCTCTCAGTTAAAATAAAAATATTTTTATAAGAGTTCAGCCGCCTTCAAGTATCGAATTTTTATTTTTTACAGGTAGTCTTAGAATTAACTTATAAATCAATATTAAGTCTAAGCAAAGGTTTATAATAAACAGACGAAAAAAAAATGTTCTACCAAAAGTATATTTTAATTAATATAAAAAATTTGAACTATCTGGTACAATATTTTTTGTTCGTCTGTGCGAAGGATTATGTGAAATTCGCTGTAATTTATAAATTGTGTTTGAACTTTAATTTTATTTTACTCTCAGAAAATTATAAAAATAATTTGTGTACAAAGTATAGAAATCCGTAGCTCAAAATAAAGAAATTGACACTAAATGAATCCATTATAATATAAAAATTGCCAACACAAGAGTTTCCATACTGGCTAAATGAATAATGCAAATGGATAATCACTCATATAGCTATACGATCGCTAAAATAGAGATTATTATTATTATTATTATACTGTTATTAATTAACACATTATCACATACACTGATCAATATGTAAAAACGTAATTGAATTAAAAACGACTGGCTATGGCGATGGCCATACAATTGAATTTACGATATAACAACACTTAAATCATTCCTAGAGTACTGTCAATATTTTTCTGATTTAATACAAGCAATTTAATTTTTACTACACATACGTTTTAGTCCTACTCAAATACAAATTATAGCTGATTTGATTTAACCACAGAAAACTTATATACAGAGGCGTAAAGTCCATACAAAGAATATGTACGATTTTATTTTAAAATTTCAGAAAAAATTCAAGAAGCATAGCTCCACTAATACATATCAGTTGGTAATTTATTTAAAAAAGAGAATTTTTGTTTTTGCGATTCTCAAATTTTTTTGTTTTATTCATTTTACTTTTATCTGCTCTTCTTTATTCTTTTTTTATATTTTTCTTAACTAAACCAAATAATTCTATTAACGAGATAATGCACTCCTCCCTTCAGTTTACGTAAATATAATTTTTAACAAAACAAAAACAAAAAAAATATAAATTTGGTGAAAAAAGGTAAAATTATTAGTTAATTGATATTTTTTTGCTTTTAACTTTATTATTACATATTCATCATCAATATCATATTGATATGCATATCAGTTTTTTTACGAATATCAGTTTAAATTTTAATTTAGGTAAATAAAATAATACAGCATTGCAATTAATCTCATTGTATGATAACGTTTTGTTTGAAAATATTTTATTTTATAGAAAATTGTTTACTTGATATTGAAAGAAAATTGAAAATTTTTTGAAAAAAATAATAATGTAAAAATAAAAGACAATATTGTTTTTTGCAAATTTGCGATACTCAAAAATTTTTCGAGATTTTTCGATTTCGAGAATCTCAAATAAAGTGAATCCCTCTTTATATGAATTTAATAGTATCATTCCTAAAATTTTAACACTGAGACTTTTAAATGATCATTCAGATTCAGCTAATTGTGAAGAAGACAGTACTGATTTACTTTTAGCTTTTAGCTAATCAATATCATTAACTGCTACATTCCTCCTAGTTCTGATATAGATGTTTATAATAGCTACATTAAAGCAATTGATTTCGTTTCCTCCAATCTTAATCCCTCAGATGAATTAATTGTTTGTGGTGATTTTAATCTCCCTCATATTAGTTGGTTAATTCATGAAGATGAACCTTTCTTGATCCCAAATAACCTTACTAATGAATTTGAGTATACCTTCATAGACGCTCTTAATGTAAATTACCTCCAACAAATCTCCTCAATACGTAATTTCCAAGCTCGACAACTTGACCTTATTTTTACTTCTGACTGGATCAACTTAATTAATATTGATTGTATAGAGCCCCTCATTAATGTTGATCATTATCATCCCCCTATATGTCTTACATATTGCACCAATGCTCCTAAAATTTTGGAAAATGCTGATTTTCATCGTTATAATTTTAACCAAACAAATATAGATGGGTTAAATGACTACTTTAATTCATATGATTATCCGCTTATTTTTGCAGATAAGGGTTTGGAAGAAATTATCGATAAATTCTATGAAATCATTGATCAAGGGTTTAGACAATATGTCCCCTTAACAAAAATAAAAGAAACTAGTTTTAGTCCGCCATGGTTTAATGGTTATCTCAAAAGTCTCAGAAATAAAAAAAATAAAGCATGGCGTACATTTTCAAAGTTCAATAGTAATGAAAATTATTGTAACTTCAAATGTCTATATGATGAGTTTAAACTAACCTCTGAAGCTATGTACAATAATTACATTACGAATATATCGTCTGAAATTATTAGTAATCCTAAAGTTTTCTGGAATTATGTCAATTCAAAAAGGAAAAGTGATCAATTCCCGACATTTATGAAATTTAATAATCAAACTAGTAACGAGGCAAAGACTATATCGGAGTTTCCTACTCTCCCGCCGTTTTTATAGCTGACGAAAGCCATTTCAATTATTTGGATAGATACTCAAAAACTACCTTTGTTAACTTGACTATAAATGATAGTCTTGTACTGAAATACTTAAAAAATCTTAGTAACAACTCTTTCCCTGGTCCAGATGGTATTCCTGAATATATATTAAAAAATTGTTGTAATAGACTTGCATCTCCGCTTTCTCTTCTGTTTAATCTTTCTTTACAATCAGGTACTTTCCCTTCCCTTTGGAAAAAGTCTTATATAAGACCTATCCATAAAAAAGATTCTAAAGATGATGTGGTTAATTATCGTCCAATTGCCAAATTGTCATCAATTCCTAAAGTTTTCGAATTAATTGTTTTTGATTCAGTTTATTATCACTGTACTCCTTTTTTAATCCATAACCAACATGGTTTTATAAAAAGTAAATCCGTAGTAACAAACCTTGTTGAGTCAACCTCAATTTTTATAAACAATATGGAGGAAGGTCTTGAAACCAATGTGATTTACACTGATTTAAGCAACGCTTTTGATATTTTGCCTCACAGCATTATATTGCTTAAATTAAAAAAATTAGATTTTCCTTTACTTTTTATAAAATGGATTAGTTCTTATTTAGCTGATAGATCATATAATGTTTTATTTAGGTCATCTCGATCGACTTCTTTTGTAGCAAACTCTGGTGTACCCCAAGGTAGTCACTTGAGACCTCTTCTATTTATTATTTCGGTAAATGATGTAGGCTCTATGATTAAGAACAGTGATTTACAAATATACGCAGACGATATGAAAATTTAAAAAAAAATAAAGTCTGTTGGTGACTCTGCCTTACTTCAAAAAGACCTAGACAATTTCTTCCATTGGACCATTAACAACAATTTATTGTTAAATATTAAGAAATGCGCTTTAAAGTGCTTTACACGTCGCTCTCAACCAATTTCTTATAGTTATTCTTTTAATGAACAATTTCTATCAAAAGTTAACTTTTTTAAAGATCTCGGTGTGTATTTTGATGATAATGTAACATTTAAATTACATTTTAACCATATAATAAATAAATCCAATTCCTTACTTGGCTTTGTTAAACGTTGGTCTAAAGAATTTCGCGATCCGTACATTATTAAAGCCCTTTATATTACATTGCTTCGGCCTAACTTGGAATATGCTAGCCAGGTATGGTCCCCATACTATGATGTTCATATTCAGAGAATCGAAGCAACTCAAAGAAGATTCTTGAGGTTTGCCTTGCGTAATCTTCCTTGGGAAGACCCAATTCGTCTACCACCTTATGAACATCGACTCAATTTAATTCATCTTGATACCTTGCAAAAAAGGAGAGACATTGCTGATATAACCTTCATTGTTCAAACTGTCAAAGGTAATATATTATCTCCTTATATTTCTAATAAAATCAATATTAACACAAGTTCTCGACTTCGATCCGTAAACCTTTTCACTGTGTTTCATCATAGGACAAACTATGGAAGATATGAACCTATTAATAGAATGTTAATATTGGGAAATAAATATATGACATTAATTGATCTCTCTCTTTCAAAGAACGATTTAAAAAAGCAACTCGATCAACGATTGAAATAACTTACATTCCCTCTCACACCATCTGAACACCTATACACATCTTTTAGTTCTTAAGATTTTATGTTAATGAATTTAATTGTATTTATTTTTAAATTTTTAAATGATTTATAATATTTTGTTTAACTTTATATTTAAGTAAATATTTTTGTAACTGCTTGATTTAAGCTTGAAATAAATAAATAAATAAATAATCGATCTATAGCATATTCAATCAGTTAAGACAAAAATGATTCGATACAGGAATCCATTATTATGTTTGATGATGATGATCTTAATTATGACATACCTGTACCAGTAGATATTTTAAATAATATAATTGAAGTGAATTTCATGAAATACTATGGTGGATACATAATTTTTAAAATTTTAAATAAAATACAACGCGAAAATTGTAAGGCCATTTTAACGAAAGATAATCAAAATTATAATCTTGATTCAGAATGGTTCCTGTGCAATAAAAATTATTCAAAAACAAAATTTGCACTACAAGTACCATCAGAATTATTTTTTGAGGTTTGTAATATATTTTCAAAATTCTTTGTTTAATTCTTCGTGATAAACGTTTAAACCAAAAAACTTTTTCATAGGTTTGTTCGTATCATGTTAAAATTTTTGACACGTTTTTCAAATCAAATTCTTGCAATTCGAAAATTAAAAACAAAATAGTTGATATTTGCATACGAGAAACAACAAATTATGAAAAATTTAATAGCTGGTTTTCTGACGGAGTATGCCTAAATCATTGGAAACATATGCTACAATTTTTAATTTTAGTTTTATTAAGAAAAAATTCTACATGGCTTACCGACATATTAAATAAAGAAGAGTTCAATCAGAAAAAAAAACGCAAGAATAAAAAGAAAATCTGTAGCAATAGAAACAAGTAGTTATAGAAAGTTAAAAATTATTAAAACTTAAACAAAAAAACAAGACACATTATAAATTAAAAGGAAAAAATCCAAATTCATTCGTTTCAAAAAACCATAAAATTTTACAATAGGAATAATTATAATTAGACTTCATAAAACAAACTGCCCTTTTAAGGACTACCATATATTTATTAAAGAGTATTATTTAAAAATTGTACAGTGTAATATAATAATATACAATGATAGTATATTATTAAGATTAGTTTTTACTGAATATAAATATTTATTTTACAGAATGATATAAAAATTTAAATAGTTAATTCAACATTGATAAATAAAATTCTTATTACTGTTGAATTAACCATTTAAAATTATATATATATATCTGTAAAATAAAATCATTTCTGTGTTTGCAGTTTTATTACTTTATTAAAATATATATGTATATTTTACTGCCGACTATTGGTACGACTCGTGGAAAAATTTAATTAAAAACTACTAATGTGCAATTGCACAGTGGTAACTATAGTCATTATTTTTCTATAATATATATCTATTCCATTTCAATCCAATTATTTCTCAGTTCTTGTGATCTGTATTTTTATTTTGGCATCATTAGAAATTTTAATACTTAATAGAACCATGCATCAGAACAAAATTTTGTGTTGTTCTTTTTTTTAAATTCATAATCGCAATGGCTCTATATATTTAAAAAGCTTCGAAACTAATTTTTGCTTCGTTAAAAAAAGATTTTATTTGCATGGAAAATCTTCGTAAATATTCGTTTTTCCATACAAATAAAATTCCTTTCACAAGATTATAGAGGCATTGATAATCATATTTATAAAATCAAAATCATAATAATATGTAACAAAAAAAAATTTTTTTGTTAGTGTCCTTTTTGTTTAAATTCGTCAATTCATAATAATGATTAAAAAAAAAAAAAAATTCAATCGCTGCTTTATATCCGACATAAATCTTATTCCTACAATATATCAGCAACAACTGATAATGAAAATGAAGGTATTTTTTTCTTCTCTCAAATTTAGTATATTTTCTATCTTTTTGTTTCATGTTCATATGCATTGCACATGTATTTGTGGATTTATATATTATGAACGAGAAATGGAGCTATTGATTTTCTTATAAAATCGTTAATTTTATCTTCATACAAAAATTTTATATGTGATTGTGCTTGTGTATATTATTTTTTTCTGTGATTTAACCTAATAATCGTAAAGGATAATATTTATGGTTCAGCAAAAGTTCAAATCTTTAAATTGAAAAGATAGGTAAAAATTAAATGTCATATTTCGGAAATTAAATTATTGGAAATTTTCAAGTACTTAGGTAAATAAGTTGTGCATTTTTTTTTTTCGAAAATCAACTTAAAACTCAAAGGACACTATGTTTGAGAATTTTGGAATTTATTGAAAGGGTTAAATTCTCAATAAAGCAATAGAAATGGCAAAATTAAGATGAAAAAAATGTTTCACAAAAGTAATTCGATTCAGTTAATATTCTTTATGAAGAGAAGTTAAATATAGTTATTGAGTTTTATTTAATAGAGTTGATGGGTTAAATGGAAAAAAGCTAGATAAATTTCTTTATTTTAGTCGAATAGGACTGTCGGTGTAGAATAAATGAAGTAAATTTTCATAAAATCAATAGGCAAAATATTCGAATTGTAAATTTTTCACTTCCTTTCTCCTATAGAGAGTACTCAGTACTCTTCCTGAGCGTTGTTTCAGATAAATACTCTGCATCTTCTGATACGTAGTTCTATAATTTCAACAATATTGATTATTATCCTATAATGTACTTAATGTTTTTTCTAAATTTGTCAGTTTTATAAATGAGTTCAGATTTTATAATCATTTATTCTGCTTATCCGATTACTTGAATTTACAGAATAATGTAAACGATTTTTGCCTCTTGGTGATCCCATGAAAGTTTTGAATTGAACACTTACAAATGTCAAATTGTTTCTATTTTCAGAAGAAGCCAATCTCGGACAATTTGTTACAATTATACCAATTAAATGGCTTTTCAGTTACGAGAGTAGCTTTCATTACAGATATCGAGGTCACACTTGACTGAATACTTCATTTCAATTTACCACTATCATAAGATAGTCAGTAAAACTAATTTTTGTTATAGATTTCAGCAAACGTTGGTCCAAAGTGAAATCAATGTGTATAGGTTGAATGAAGAATGGCCATAATAAATCGTTGAGTTGCTTCATTTTGCTAAAACATCTTAGTTCAAAAAAATTGTGTCACAAAAAGTTTACACTCCCCAGTTTCTCCCAGTTTGTTTTTTCAACTTCAAATATCTTCGATGACGAATATATTGTTTTGAAAATTATAATATAGTCTCTGGAGCAAAATATTTAATATTAAACTCAAATATCTGATGAGTAATGATAAAGATGTACCACCACCAAAAACAAAAATATTCTTCGGAATAAAATTTTCAAAACAAAAACGGGTATAGTCGATTTGTGAAAAACAAGCGACTTCACTTAGACACGTTGAACAAATAGAGAAAAATGTTCGACTGTTCAAGCACAGAAAATCTTTGATTAACTATACAGATCAAATTTTTGTTGGAGACACAATCCAGATAGTAGTTAAAACTGGTTCGAATCATCAACTGTAAAAAAAGTCATCCGAAATCGCAAAAAATCAGTAAGGGGGTGATAAAATAGTACCAGAACAGATAGTAACATGTAGCTTAACATTAAGTTGGTGCGACGTCATTTTTACATAGTCTGAACTTATCTCATAATTTAGCATCAGAATTTAGTAGAATTTCTATAGTTCCGGATTAATGATTTAAAGTTATCTAAATCGAAAAAAATCAATAAGGGGGTGATAAAATAGTACCAGAACATATAGTTCTACCTTAACATTAAGTTGGTGCGACATCATTTTTACATAGTCTGAACTTATCTCATAATTTAGGATCAGAATTTGTATAGTCTATAGTTTCGGATTAATGATTTAAAATAGAGTTTATTTGACAGCACCAGCCGCTTAACCTAATGTAGTACTCCTTCCATAGATTCAACACAATACAACCAAATTCTAAATAATTTGATACGTCTTAAAATATTATTTAACTTTGGTAGAAGTTTTTTTTTTGTTTTTGTTATTATTAACCTCAACATTACATACTATGCAAAGTTCTATATTATTAAAAAAAAATTTCGTTAAATGTTGTTGTTATTTTTTCATTTTGTTTTTCTAATAATTTTCTAAATTTTGTCGCTTAAATTTATTAGACAATCTATTGATCTAAATAAATAAGCTAACATAATCTACTTTACTCTTACATTATAAAATTTAAAAATCATTACGAAAGCAATTACAAAAATGAAAAGATAATACTGATTAAATGAACCAAATAATGGTCATTGGACTTATATAATATGGGACAGTCTCTTCTCTAAAAATGTCGCTTAATTTGTATTCAGATGTATTATATATATATCGACTCTATACATTGTGGGTGATTTTTAAATTACAAAAAAATTTTAATAATAAAAAAACAAATACTAAAATAATATTTGTGTTGCCTACTGTAGGATACATCAAAAAATGGTGTAAATTAAATCCTAATTTAATTTAAAATTAAAATAGGTACTATTATAATTAGTTCAGATTGTTCTTTGAATTTAATCGTTTTATAAAATTGGGTTAACTGTCATTAACTTCCCTGTGCCTAAAATGAGAACAAAAAGTCTACTTTTCGTCTACCAAAGGTTCGTCAATCGCCGGAACATAATTAAACTGTATTCAGCAAAATAAAATCCGACCGGGATATTTCATTAGGATGATACTGTGAAATTTTGTTTTCGCTTTAGCGAAGCAAATCGGATATGTATAACTTGACCAGAAGACTGTCATGCGCACACCACACACATTACAACATCCGATCCTCCATGAAGAAACGCAAATCGAAGAGGTGAGTACGTTCCAACTACCTAGGCAGCATCGTGTCATCAGATGGAGGTGCCGATTTGGGTATTGAAGCCCACATCAGCAAAACTTGTACTGCTTTAGGAATGGTTTCAAAAATATTGACAGACAAACAACATATCTCTGCGCACGAAAATAAGAATATTCAATGCATGTGTAAAATCTGTTCTCCTGTACGTCTGCGAAACATGGAAAGTTTCAGTAAACATCTCCAGGAAACTCCAAGTGTACATCAATTCGATGTTTCTGCCAACCTAAACATTTCAAACAGAACGCTGTCGTGAAAAACGAAGCAAAAACAATTAAACGTGTAATCCGACAGAGGAAATGGCCTTGGATCGGGCATAGTCCGAGGAAGCCTGACAATGTTTCGAATAGAATCTTGAGATTACGCGTGTGTCGGTAGGCCGAGAAAAACATAGATAAAAAGTGTCTTAGCCGAAGCAAGTATCCAGCAAAGAACATGGCCACAATTAAAGAGGTTAGCCGCAAATAGGAGCCGATGAAGAGATTTTATTTCCGCCCTATGCCCCACGGATGGAGTTACAGAACGTTGATGATGATGAGAAGACTGTCTTCATACTGTCTTCTGACTCACTCCTCTGATGATGGTGTAATAACTGAAATTTACTAAGATATTTAATTAATTTGGTAAAATATATCTAGAGTTTTTTAATCTTTATTTTTAAAAGTGTTTCATCTTTAGCCTAAAGCATATTCTATCAAATAACATGATATTTGCAGCAGGTAGCTACACAATATTATGTTAAAAGTTAAGTTTAATTTTATTGTGATATTAATAATTTGTGAGCAAATGCATTTTTTTAAATGTAGCTCTGTTACTCGGGTTGGGACAATTAATATGCAAATATTCATTTGAATTCAACCAGCCTTTATTCATGTATACTGTTACAGATCTAAAACAAAAACTTAAAAGCGTGTGATTATGTTATACATACCAACAACAAAATAAAGGTAAAATCAAACAATGTGCTAACCGAAGATATAACAACAGTTTCATGGTAACCTTACTCAATTCATTCATGTACAAAACAGTTCAAAGCGTATCAAAAGCAGCGCATAGAGGTTATGCGAAAATTATGATGTTAGATATAAACCACACGAAGAAACTGAACGGAAAATAAAGACATAAATCTACAAGTATTAAGTTAGCTACAAATTAACAATCAAATTACTCAGCAAGTACTCAGCTTAAAATAATTGAGTGTAAATATTACCACAAATTAGTTATTACGTGTTGAAAGACTAAAACCGTTACAGTGACATTCGTTAGCCTGCATTTTACATACAGGATATTATTTTCTGGACCTAAATTAGACGAAGGACCACGGTTGGATGATAAGGGGTGAATATTGTTTGGCCAAGACAGCCATGAAAAGATGAAATTAATTCTAAACCATAAAGGATCCAATATAATAATTAAATGTATATTTCGAAACAAACAGGCCCGCTGCCTAACAGAAGAAGATTAGGAGAAGAAAAATATATTGACATACGGATTTGCAGAAGTAATAATGGGCTTTGGGGGTCTTGGAAATGCAATATGAAACTAATTTTTTTTAAAATAAGCTTAATTAACTTACATACTAATAAAGACATTAATGAAAATTCTTTATAAACCAAACCCATCATTATTTTAACATCATAAAAGAAATATCTAAAATATATTATCATTCCACAATAATCACTTATTTTTTTTACAAAGATGCCTCTCAGCACAAGAAGGAATACAAAGATTACATAAATTTAAGACCTCTTAAAAGACCACTTAAAATGTTTTTTTTTTATTAGAACTTAATTTACAAACAAACAAACAAATAAACAAAAAAAAATGTAATCAGGACTTTTAAGAATTTTTATTGAAAACTACTTTAAAATTACGATATGAACTCAATAAGGATAATAATGACGTGGAGTAGTTTTGTGATTTACAAACAAAAAAAAAAATAGAAAACTAAAAATGAAAAATGAAATGGAAATAAAAAGTAGGGAAAAAAAAAATTTGATTTTAAAATATAATTTTAAAGAGAGAGAAAGACAATAAATCGATTAATTACAATTTTAGTTGTCTTAATTACTGAAGTAGCGTAGAAGTCTAAAATAGATTTATTGGCAATAAAAAAAAATTGTTGAGATTTTAAATCATTATAGATTTTTTTTTGTGATACTTAAGAGTAGTTAAATTTTCTCTCAATGCCGCTGTAGATTAAAAAACCAATGAATATGGTGTAGTAGAGCACTATATGGAAATTAACATACTCTGAGGTGCACAGTTGGTCAATCACAAAGTTCCAGGTTCGATTCACGACGATGGCAAAAAAAAATGATTTATGGGTTTTTCGAACTAATCCCTTACCCTTTGTCTAAAAAAAAAATAACTTTTGTTTGTAATGGTGTATGCCAAATCTCAGTCTAAGAACTAGTTAGGGTATTCATCCTTAGGAATTATAAAAAAGACAATTTTTTTTATGATTTCAACCCTTTTTATTTTTTCTTAATTTAGATAAGCTGGTAATATTTTACAAAAATAGGTTTGCTTAGTGGTCTTAGCCTTAGCTATTCAATTTCAATTTCTTATTATTTCTTCATTTCATCTTACTATCAATAAATGAGATAGTCTGGGTTTCGCATCCCGCCCGAGACTACTACATAAATATTTGAAACACATTACTCGACTATACGTTCTAGTTTCTGTTAGTACTCAATCTAATAAATATAGGTATATTAACTATTAAATATTAACCACATCCTTAAACATGTATTGAACAGTTTTAATAAATATATTTTTCGGAATAAGGATATGCAAAATTACATTTTTTTTAACAACAAATTTATGCAAACTAGTTTATTAAAACCATTATGTGATGTGCTCGGACCTCCTATTATATCTATAAAACAACCATTCGTTCTCCAATTTTCTCTCAATCTAATGCTTGTATTTTTTACCGTTTGAAAGTTCTTTATTCCAATTGTTCTGCAGTTAGATAATTTTTAAAAACAATGTTTATTTTAAGCACTAACTTATCTTAAGAATTAAAATCTTATATTGGAAATTAATGTAGAAAAACGAATGTCCTGGTGCTGCTGTATTAGGGTAGAATAGTATTAAAATGTAACAAAGCATTATCATGACATACATATATTGACTTAAATACTGAAAACACAAAACATAAGTGATAAAATTCAAATAAAGTCCGCCCAATATGATGAAGTGATTATATAAACTAATATAAACTTGCAAACCCGCTTAGGACTAATTAGGAATCTAATATATTAATATTACCTGTACATACGTAACAACACTAAAATGTATGTAAAGCTTTTAACGTCGATGAACTAAAGCAAAAAACAGTAACAGCAAGAACCCAAAAATTTAAATTCGAAGATTTGTACAAAATATTACCGCACAAAATTACCGATTAAGAAATAACAAAATTAAAATGTACTAATTTTTGTGCCCATCTTTCAAATAAATAATTTATAGCAAAAGATGTTCAAGTTCTAAACCCATGTAGGAAAACTATGTATTTTGTACAAGAACCAAATAAGATAATCTGAATATAAACAAATCATAATAAAATCACTAAAATATGAGCTTTTTCAAATCAATTTATTTTTAAAAGTCATCAAAACAATTGAAATTACCCAAAAAATAAAGTACATAATACAATTTTTTAAATTTGCCTGGTTTGTGTCTTTGAATTAACCACATCGAAAAGTATTTAATTGATTAATGCAGGCATATCTTCTAGCTCAAATGAATGTTTATTTTGTAAAATATTCCGACTGTTCCCATGATGGTAAATCTTACTTTGCCATCTTTAAAAAATCCCTAAATTTGCTAAAAATCTTTCTTATATAGGAAAAATACCAGAAGCGACATATTGTAGAGAAGGATTTTCCATGTCAAGGGAAATATTGACTATTTCTTCAAATGGTGCTGCAAGTATATAACTACCATCTCCATCATGGTTTCTCCGTTGTATGCAAAAGAAAATTTGAAACCAAAATGCACAATTGTACATCGGCAACTACACCTATGTAAGTAACAACAAGGAGATTAGAGAAAAAAAATACCTTATGTAACAAAAATGTTTGTGGTTGAATTGGACGATATACTGAGAAAAATTAATTGTTTTGTGGAAATATAAAACTTTGTTTTGAGGTAAATATTAGAATGAAGAAAAAAGAAATATCTTTTTAATACTTGCCGGTGAATTTTATACCGCGAATAGTTAGTACAACCTAATTATCATAAAAATATAATAGAAATGGAAGTATAAGGGAAATTTACTTTACGACAAAGAATAAAAAGAACTGCATTCTTCCTTAATGCACCTCCCCCCCCCCCCCCCCCCATCGACCTCATTCGTTACGTTTTGGCTCTGTTAACATATTTTTGTTACTTCTTTTTTATGGGGAGTTCTATGTAAACGCAACATCTTGAGATATATTGTACTTCCACGTTTATTTTCTTAGAAATGCTGATCTATGTCCTTCGTGACCGCTATTATTACTTTGATGTCAATTTCAGAATTAAGCGATGTATATTCCTGGAAATATTTATGTTTTTTGCTAGCTATATGGCATTATATTCAAATAGAAGGTGAGTGGAGGACTCATATTTTATCTATCACCCAACTTTTATTTTCTACGTTAAGAACACTCAATCTATTAATTTCTAGATATATTCAAATATTTACCCTCTTCACTGTTGAAAATTTTAGGTTTATGTCCTTTGTGCACGCTATTATTATGTCTATTATAATGCCAATGCCAGAACTGTGCGATGGGTGTAACTGAAAATATTTATTGTGAGACATACCATTCTTATTCAAATAGAATATGAGAGAAGGACTCCTCTTATTCTAGGTGGAATCTACAAATGTGTATGTTCGATCTACCAATCTTGAACAGATATTATTATTACATGGACCATGACCTGTGATAAACCATGTTAGTGCTCTGACATTGGATCTAGTCTCCTTGATTACATCTTAACTTAATACAATAGTTCATAAATTTTGTTTCATTAGAAATACTAGAGCACATTTTTATTCAATCGCAATCTTAACTTTCAATCATACTTATATGGCTTAAGTTTCAATTCTTTACTTAATTTTTAATATGAAAAATCTAGCAGGAGTCATTCAAAACAATGAATTTATAAATCTTGAGGTCTTACAAAGAAATATTTTTTTAAAGATCTATGGTAGAAAATGTGGTAGATGTATTGTAGAAAATGTGTGTGTGATTGATTTAAACGATCTCCACCACACTATTTTCAATCGTAGATTTAAAATTTACCAAACTGCGAAGCCTCTAAATTTTATATTAATATTTAAATTTTTTCCTATATTTCGTATTTAAAATTTTATGAATTAATAAATTTTCTTTTTATAAATTGTTGAAACGGTTACTAAGTCTACGTCTTAATATAGAAGAGCAAAAAATGGTATGAGGTACAGTGTAACTCTTAGAAACAATCTGTTAGTTAAAAATAAAGTATACAAAAATAGAAGAGTTTTTCTTAAGAATTATTGTAAATAAAAAAATCGTCTTTGTTATTAATTTGGAGAAAAAATAATTTGTTCTAAAAATAAAAAATAAAATATTATTAGGAAAATATCAAGGATCTATAAATTTATAAATTTGTAACGATGGGTATGGATATGAAATATATATAAGGGTATACATACATACTATAATATAGTGTTTGTTATAGATTGAACAAGATAAGTTATCAGATTTGAAATTCATAATAATAAACGTACCACCGTACCTCTCTATAGTTAGCCATTTTGTATCATAGATTCAACATCCAAATTTATTGTATATTCTACGAATCAATCACATTTAAGTTTTCCTTGTATTGCTTTCATTTGGAAAAACTTTCTTGCTTCCGTATGTAATACTTTTTTTTAGAAATACCTTCTCTAAGACTGCTTCTATTGATGTTTTTTGATTAGCACCTAACATTCTATGTCAAAGTTCAATGGACAACAGTATCCCAATACAATATTTTAAAACTGTCGTTACATTTACATCCGTTGTATTTGAAAGTGGTACAATTTTTGATGAGATCAACAGAATGTATAGCTCAGCATCCCAATGTAATATTTAAGACTATTGTTACATTTACACAATGGATGTTGACCTATCGTTGATCATATCAATATGTTTATAAACATGCGAGTGTATATATCTCACCTTTGTAAATTAAAAACAAAACCACATTCGGGTCAATTACCTTTCTTATAATTACATTCATAAAACTGAACGACAAGGCTTGGAATTGAAATAATTAAAAACTCCGAAACATTCAAAATTAAAAGATAGTATACAAATTTTGTGGCATGAGTCTATTGTTAAAGTCGCAAAAATTCATCAGTTTCTTGATCAAAGAAGAAAATAGTTCTTCCGATAATCATCCGGCTGTTACCTAACCACCTAACTATGACATCCAATATATCTGGTACAAAAGCGAGTTATCAAAATAATAATCAAAAATAAATATAAACCAGATGATGATGTCACACTTTTTTATATTAAGCCAAAAAAATGGGATAAGTACCCTAACTGCCTTCGGATTAGGATCGTAAAGAGTAATACAATTATAAAAGAATTAAAATAGAATAGAATACTTAATACAAAGTTTACGGACAGGATAACACATATTTATTTACCCGCCTCTTGAAAACTTCTAATCTAAGTTATGCGTTTGAGGGAACACAAAAGATGATAAGGTGTTACATAGTTTAGAGGTTTGGTTGATGAAAAAATTTTTATATTTCACAGTTCTGGTTCGAAGAGGCTCTACTATAAGTTTATGAGCGAAGTCTGCCCTGCCAGTATTACGCTGGAATAATTAAATTTTGGGCATAATACTTTTTATGTCGTCAGAGCACTTACCCAACAGATATTTATAAAATAGACTGGCTGCTCCTACATTACTATGGATGGCTAATGATGTTAGGTGTTGTGTTAGATGGAGATCATTGATAATTTTGATGGCTCACTTTTGCACCTTATCTAGGTACTGTAGGTTGGTATTTGGTGCACCGCCCCAAATATGCGAGTTATATTCAAGTCAAGACCAAATATATTCATAGCAGGTTAAAAGATATAAAATATTTTCTACTTCTGCTTAAGAATCCTAGACATTTCGCAGCATCCTTCGCTACAGAAAAAATATGATCGTGCCACGAAAGTTTGCTGTTTTTTCCATTCCAAAAATTCTTAGAGTTTCAAAGTTTTCGATACTTACATTTCCGAATAGAATATTTGGTATTAATTGGTTTTGCTTTGTTGATAAGAGGCAACTTTGGGTTTTAGAAACATTAAATTCTAACCTATTCACACTTCCCCAGTCATGTATTTTTTTAAGGTCGCTGTTTAGAGAACAAGATATATTATTTCGTTCTCTGTGAACTGAAATTTGGATCACTTCAACAGTTTTTTCAAAGAAATACAAGGAATCAAGGGTACTATCATCAGGAAAGCTGTGAATTTGGTTTGAAGTGATAGACAGGAGATTATTTATAAGTAATATAGTTTATATAAATAATGTTGGAGAAAGAACTGAGCCTTGGGGATCACAAGCATTGATAGTGAATTTTTGAGATATAAAACCATTCAATACAAGGTGGTTTGAAAGGATATTTTCAATCCATGTGTTGAAAATGCTTCCCAATCCAATTGCTTCTACGTTTTTCAGGAATGAAGCATGCCAGACGCAATCAAAAGCTTTGAATATATCTAGGGCTATAGTTTTGGCTTCACCGTATTTTTCTATCAGTGCCATTTTTCCGTCATCAAGGTTAAAATATAGTAGATCTTTTCGACCTAAAGCCATATTGCCAGTCATTTATAAGACGGTTCTCTAAATATTTTTTGAGTTGAAAGTTAATGATCGTTTCCATCACTTTTGATAATACTGAAGTCAAAGCAATTGGGCGATAATTAGAGCCATATTACAGAGACCATAAACATCATTAAATCAACGCCAAAAACATAGCAACACCCATTTTTTTAATAAATAATTGTAGGTTATTGCTCTAACGAAATTAAACATAATATGACAAAGCAGCAGTCATTTTGATATATACACAAAAATGAGAAGACATGACGAAGTTATCAAGCTGATAATTTTTTTGTGACAAAAATAAATAACGTCGTTGATATGCAAAAAATTGTCAGCAGAAATCTAGGAAATTGTAACTTCAGGCAAAAAACCTGAATGTCTAACATTTGGAAAGAAAACTACATAGTCAAATTCCAAGGAAGCTACGACAAATATTTTCTTACGACAAAATTTTTGTTTATATTTATTAGCTAAGTAACAAACCACCGTTTTATCAAGTCTATCTTATCAAGGAACATCTACTGTATCAAGTTCATATCTCAAGTAATGCAAAGCTTAATTCTATAAATGTATTTATATTCGTGTTATAAATTTTATTTTAAGTGACCGTAGCATAAGCTGTTTGGTCTTATCCCTCGCAACTTTGGACGTTACAAAACGAAATATCAAAGCCAGCTCTAAATTCGTTAAGCTATCAGTCAAACCAGTTATATCATTTCGTACTGAGTAAATATTGTTTAAAACCGATATCAAGTCTTTTTTGTTATAGGTACGCTTGTAAAGATTACAAAACCACAACTGTTACTACTAAAAAAACATTAAAGAACTAAGTTAACCGTTGTCATATTTGAAAAATTCATTGACCCAATTTCCAAGGACAATTCACAGGAGCAACGAATAAAATAAAAATATAGCAGAATATGAGATTCGTACTGAAAACTATGATATTGAAAGGCAAATAATTGAGTGTACTCTTCACAGGATTTGTCTTGTTATGAAAAAGAAACGTAATTAATTAAAACTGAACAACATATGAATCCATACAGTAAATCAGACAAGTTGGAAGATATTTGTTTCTACTCTACACTCCAGCTGAAAATAAAAGTAGAAGAAGTAAATAAGCTCATGTCCCAAGTTTTAATTGATGCCATCAAGTTGTGGGTGTATTTTGTGAATAAAAAACTTAATTTTTCAAAAAATCACAATTAATCACAAATATAATGTCTTATCACAATATAATGTATTTTTATATTGCAATAATAAATTATTAAATAGATATTAATATTGAATTTATATACGAATGGCATATACGAAATCAAATTTTTACTACTAGAATCATGAAGATTTTCATGATAACAACAATTCTGTAAAATATCCATTATCAACATACAATCATTTTGTTTTATCTCATTTTAATTCAATTCAAATTGATTTGATAATATAATCCCCAGTTCTATTTCCATAATACACAAAACAATATAAGTCTTCTCATTTTACAATAGGCCATCTCATCTGTAATATTATAATATACGTATGCAATATTTAGTCTCAGGACAATCGAATATCAAAATAATATATTAGTCAAGGCAATGTATACTTGTACATAATATCATGTGTATACATCCTTAATAAACTCTTCTAAAAGCATCATAAATTTAAAATGAACATTTTCTGACAATTCCATTAATAAATTTTTTTGTTATTTTTTTTCATAATACAAATGATAATATTTAACTGAAAATCCTTAGAATTTTTACATATTATCCTTTTTTTATATAAAAATTTAAAATTTAATACAAATCTTATTGATTTCACACCAAATCTGACAAATCTTTTTGGATAAAACACTATAGGTTATTATTTTTGAAAGCTTATCCCCCTTTATATAGCTTTAAATTCATTTTAAGACCAATTATCTCCATGCCAAAGAGTTTTCTATTATTTCATTTATTATTATAAATTTTTGGGTTCTTATATTCATCACACACATACAAACATAACTATTATTTTTATTTATCAAAAATGACAACAACACAGGAATATCAACATACAAGTGTATATGTATTATAATGTGGAGTATACTAATATCCTTGACCTTATGATTTTATGATTGTAAACTGTTTGATAGGAAATAATAGAATAGATATTTAGATAGGTGATGTACATTAAAATTCACTTATGAATAAAAATATATCTTGGGGAGAAAGAACAAAAAAAAAAAACAAAAAATTATTGAATTAAGAAAATTCGAAAAATTATTCTATTTTTGTTCTTGATTGAATATATCAGATAGGATATTTTGAAGAATATTAAAACTATCTTGTCATTATATTAAAAATACTCATAAGTTTTGTTATTTATGACATAAATAGATAAAAGGTACTAGTTCCATTTGAATTGGTGAAAATAATTATTACAATAGTGTAACATTTTTTGTACCAAAACTCGATTGGCCAATTGGATATACAGGCTCTATATAGGATTGAATGCATTGTTTTTGATGAAATGTTAAGCAAATAGTTAAATTTTAAAAGGGTAAGGATCCATTATTTTAAAATTTAAAAAATTTTATGATATTTTAATTTCCGGGAAGGACCGTAAAGGGTTTTTTAGGACCAAAAATCGCCGAAATTGGCCCGAATTGAAATTTTCAAATGGAAAGAGGTATTTTTTTATACAAATTTGGATTCTTAAAAATCCCAGTGCTAAAAAATTCTAATATCACAAAATCCCAATGTTGCAAAATCCCAAATTACAAAATAATAAGTTTTATGCATTCAAAAATTAAAAATTAACTTAAAATTAACCGAGCTACAATATTGTCATTTCTATTGCTGTCTATGTTACTGTTATCTAGAAAAAGCTTTTGGTTTAGGTATATTAGAAATATAAAGAAACATTAATTAAATGTTTGTACTCATTTTATTTTAAGTTTGAATAAAATTCTTGTGATTCTGAGAAATGAAATGACAAAAACTAAACGACAGAACGGCTGTACGAGACTCTCTAAAACCAAAAACGAATAGATAACTTGGGGATTTCGAATTTTAATCTGGATAACTGCTTTTTCTAGAAATAAAAAAATAATTAAGGTAAGTATTCTGGAAAAAAGGATATATTCATTTTTGCATCCAACAGGGGCTACTCATAAAATTAATTAAGATAAATATTCTGGAAAAAAAGCCAACCCTGATTTTGAATTCAACTCTAAATTGCTCTTCATTTATTGGAACCCTGTTTTTGTCGCCGGCAGGTCGACACAGTTTTAGTAAAAATATAAAAAAAATAATTATTTTATTTCTAAAGTCGGGGGGATACCCTGTGTTTGCCGAATTCTTTTCATGTATTAAGTATATAATTTTAAATTTGAAATAAATTTTTAATTTTTAAATGCATACAAAAATGAATAGTTCCTTGGCATTTTGTTTGGCTGGGGTTTTTTTTTTTTTGAAATTTTTTAATTTGGAATTTTTTTCTTGGGATTTTGTATCATTGGGACTTTTTCTTGAGATTCAGGTGGACTTCCATCGATATTTATTCAATTAAAGCTATTGTTGTACTTCGCAAAAATTTTACTTCACTTTGTCGCACTGGCGATATAAAACTAATCGATAAAATCATAAATAGTTATTCGTTATATTGTATGTTATGAGCGATTTTAACTCAAGCGAGTTCACCGGTACGGTTGATTATTTATAACAGTTCCACAATTTCCTCAAATTAGTTCTATTACTTCATATATGGCTTAAATTCTTCATTAAGCTTTTACAAATTTTTTCTGTATATTTTTCTGAAACCGAGCAAATCATTTAAATTAAACAAATTATTGCATATGTACATCACGCTGTGATAAATCAATAATTTACTATATATGAGCAAAATATAAAAAAATATCAATTAATATTAATATTCATGTTATTCAATATAATTTACGAGCATTTATCAAATTATCAAAATTAGAGCCTATTCAAAAATAACATTTTTTAAACAATTATTGTTTTCATAATTTTGTTTTTTTTTTGTTTTTTAATTTTTGACTATAAAAACTAATTGACAATATAATTAAATCAATGTGTATTTATAATAATAATAATAATAATAATAATATGACAATAGAATAATATCGGGAGTTATTATAAATAAAAAATTTAAATGTTTTTAAAGCAGAATCAGAAAATGTGCTATTTAAATATTCAATGTCAGTCTTCTTTGTTTTTTTTAATTAATTTTATTTGGGGGTTTTTATAAATCCCCTAAATATTACTTAAATGTAACAATCCTATACTAGTATTGAAATAATTACACACTGGAAATTCTAATCATCATTTATTAACACAAAATCAACATCATTTGATTAGTAAATTAAAATCCTCTACTTTTCTTTAACGTAGTTTCTAAGTTAAATATGATCTAAGTTAAGATATGTTAGTCAGCTTATCGTAGTTAATGGGGGACTGAGGTTTATCAAGTTTTAGTATTTTTGGATTTAGTATGCAAAAATTGTGTGAATCATTCACTTCTGTATAATAACCTTCGGGCGATATTTGGCTTTGACTTATTTGCTATTAAAATATTGTAATTAGCTCTATAAAAGACATAAATTTTTTTTATATGAAATAAGATGTAATATAGTGGAATTAAAATGTGTACCTCAATGGTCTTATAGTCAATGGTCTTATTAATACGCTTATTACTTATTTATTTTGTTAATGGCATATCTTTTTTTTTGTCAGGGCCAAATTATGTATTGTATGCTGATGACAACCGATCCACTAATAAACCAGAATATATTAGTAGACAAATCACTAATATTACTACTTACATTGCAAAAATTAAACGTAGATCTAAATGCAATATTGAAACATTTTTCTTCAGTTCATCCTCCTCTACTTCCATGCACTATTTACCTGAATAAAATATGTACTGTGTATCAAATATATGATTGCCAAAATATTCCCGACCGACAAATTCCGCATTAATTTTTAACGCTTACAGTCGTTTTGTCAAAAACAGTTGTAAGCATGTCTAAATTTAAAAGAGACATATAGAGGAAGCCTTAAGTAAATCAGATTAGCACTCTATATATAATGTATATTCTAAAGCTTGACCTGCCCGGTTGAGAGTTATATCCACCGGTTCTGTTTTCGATATTTGCTCCAACCTCGAAAACAACAAAACTATTAATTAACATTGAAAATAAACATGTAAAAATCATGTGATACCACACTACCAATGTAATTTTTCCAAATATTATAATAAAGGCAAAGGATATTATATTAAATTTTTCTCTTAATTAGGATTTTTAAAATTTTATAATTTAAATTTATTCGCAAGGGAAATGCATGGGAAAAATTTGTAAAATATTCAGTGATTTTGATATATTTTCTTATTTCAAATTATTATTTATTTTACCAATACCACTCTTCCCAGTTCCTATATCAATAATAATAAGTTACCTATATATCCAAAATTGAATTATTTAAATTTTAATAAATTTTAATACCAATTACTACCTATCTACTTACAGTGTATAACAGTTATATAATATATATAACAACAATGTTTTGCAGATAAAATTAGTTATTATTAGTTTAGGTAGGTGTTATATAAATTTAATTAGTTACCACTATTTTGTGGACATGTTTTATTTTATTTTTTTGATTTTTTATTTATTTATTATTTTAATTTAATTATGTTTTATATTAATTTTATAATTTATACATAATTAATATTAATGGTAGTAATTAACATTTTTTTTTTGTTTATTTATTCATAACATATAAAACAAACAAATAAATGGAATTAAATTCGATTTAAATAAAAATAAAAAAAGATAGATTATAGAAAATAATTATTATTATATTTAATTAGAAGAACTTATATTCTCGTTTTCGTGATAACAGTAATTAAATTTATTATGAAAATCATTATGATAATTTTTTATTAAATTTTTGTTTACATAATTTTGATTGAGAGCATATTCTAATGCATTTTATTTTGATAAAATTGTAACTGTAAATTGTTTACAACTATTGTTCATGCTCCATCGACTTTAGTTAGATTATATCTAAATAACCAACCTATTTCGGATGGTTGATTATAGATTGTAATGACAATGAAACTTAAAAATAAATTTAATAAGACCTAATTAGTAAAAATTAGTAGTGGCTTTCACAATGAAAAAATAGTTTTAAAAAAATTTTATTACTTGGATCAATCGGTAAAGTGAACAGATTGAAAGAAAACAGTATATGAGGAGTATTTACGTTTTTCTTTTATCAAATCATATTAATTTTAAAGTTTTTCATTAAAACAAATATCTGTTTTCTGCTTTGTATTGCGAAGTCTATCCAAATATCTGTTCACTCAAAAACTATAAATTTGGCATTAAAGTGAATTATAGTTAACCAAAAGGTGCCCCTAGTACAAGTAGTATTAGATAAACAATCGTAGCAATTCACTCACTTGTATATTGAAAAATTATTCTTGTGTGTGTTTTAATTTGCTTACTTTCCAGCTCTAAAATATCATAAAAATTAAAAACACCACCCGTCGATGGAAAAGTAGTCCTATTTCATAAAACTATTTTTGCATCCCATTGTATGATTTAAATAAAAAACTATTACAGTAAAATTTTTAAATTTTCCCATAAATTTTTTACTGGTATTCGACAATTTTTCTAAAATAAACCCATACACTTACATATTGAATTTATTTTTATTTTTTTAATGTTCACAAAACATTTAAATGTGTTTCAGTTACTACCATCACCTAATTAAAGTCATTTTCCGTCACAACCTGTACAAAAAACTTTTATCATAAAAAAAAAAATAATAAAAACAAAATTAGAAATGAAAGAAAAGAAGCACAGAAAACTAAAATAAAAAAATGTATTAACGATGAAATAATAATATAGTTGACTTTTACAAACTGAGATATCTAATACAAAACCTGAGTACCATATATTTTTTTTTGTCTTAATACATAGCCAAAACACTAAGTGGGGGCACTTTATACCGATTGGTACGTTTGGCTAGGGTGGGAAAGGAGAATTAGAAAAGGATAAAGGTAGAAGGGAAGGAGGAAATAACAAATTGACATTATTTTGTTTGTCAATATTATTGTTGTGTTCATTTTATGAGTAGATGAGAAAGAGGAAGGGAAAACAATTTAATCTCAACTTCAGATGAACCATATGACAACCCTTTCAATTGGATTTTCAAAATTTGTTTCAATGATCTATATATTCCATGAGAATGTATTCAATCGACTCACTAATCAACTTTTTTGTTTTCACTAGACTTACTAACCAGCGTCATTTATCTATGAGAGTGTGTGTGTAAGAAATTTCTTTAATTGAAGTGAAGCGTACGTTTGAAGCGCATAAGCGTACGTTTGATAGCGCACAAAATAAGAATAAATCAAGCAGATACTTTTTTTGTATCCTTCATTCCCTTTAATTCCACTGCTTTTATTTGTTATTATCTATGTATTGGTGTGTTACGCCGGTTCAACCACTAAAATTTTAGTTGGATAATCCTCTTTTCGTAAGAACAAAAAATAACCTTTACAAAATTATAGTTTGGCTATAAAGGGGTATGAAATGTATGTTAACCACGGCGTTAGCAATTTTCGTAGAATATAGACCAATGGTTTGAGCGATATATTTCACGTTTCAGTAACATTATTGCATTGAAGCTATAATGTTTATTTATATGAGTTTATTTTTTTGTCCTACCCACTTGGTGGGTGGTCTACATATACTTATCATATCACTTTTTGCCAACTTGAATTTCTTCTTTTGCAATGTTTGTCCGTTTACTAGCTTCTAACTACTTGTTCTGTTTAAATTTTGTGGTGATACTAACGTTTTTTGTTTATAAATGTTGTGGATCGTGTTCGTCTCATACTATTATTCTATTTTATACCATCTGATATTGTTCAATCTCTGGTGAATGTAATGTTCAACTTTACTTTCATTTTGTTTTGTGTACGTCTTGTTTAAATAGTAATGACCAAAACACATTAACAGGTTTGATGAACTCGATTTATTTGACAATAAGTTACCAACAAATAAAACATATTTACCTCAGAGCTAATAAAGTATCTGTTTTTTTTTCAGATACCAATCTGTTCTTCGTTACCCTTTATTGTAGATGAAGATAATATCATTAACTATTTTGGTTCGAAGGATTTTGACGGCAATTAGTATCTTACTTACTTACTATTTACAGTTATTCTCTTTGTGAATAAAGATTGTCTATTTTGTTTTTACAGGAGAACAATCTAGCCACATCTCTAGCTATCTATAATATATACTCCTTCACAAAGAAGCAATCAAAGTTTCCAATGTAGTCAAAATTCTCCAGTCAAAATTATATGAACCACACTTGATATTAACATTAACAAGATTAGATATCAGTAGAAAGGTAGGGATTATCACAGGCAAGTATATTAGGTTAGAAGACTTGATGGGCTCCACTCAAATGACTTTTTGAAAAAACCAGATTCTGTGGGTTTTTATAAAAGTCATAAATATTTCTTAACATTAGAGTAAAATTTGTATAATTGTTGAAAATAGTCGAATTAGATTAGATTAAATTAGGTAATTTCGGGAGGGGATTGGCCATTACATCATCGCAGCCATAAATGGGCTTATCCATATAAAATTGGCGAACATTTGCTTTTTAATTTTACTAAATATGCTTATCATACAGATACGAGCATTTCGTTTATTACTTACAAGCTTCTTCAGTGTTTTGGTGGTATTTTGTGGTATTGCAATGAATCTACTTGGCCTAAGCTTACTGACTTTGACAACTACTCGTACCTACTACATCACTCGCTTATTTCCGGTTCTTAAATATTCCTATTACAAACGAAATTTTAAACTATTATGTTCCATATCTGAATCAAATTTGTACCAGAAGTATAAAAAGGTAAATTAGAGGTAGAAAAAAGGAAATGTGGTGAAAATAATAAACGGATAATAAATGGTGTGTTTTGAATGGGAAGTTTTTTTTTTTTTTTGTTTAACAAAGTTTTACCATTTTGATGTTAAAACAACGATAAAATAAAATTATTTTACACCTCGAAACTTAACTGTTTATTATAAAAGTTATTCTTACACGAAATCTAGAACGGAAGGGGGATGTTATTTTGATTTAGTATTGAAGTAGTATAAACTGTAGTTAAACTAAATAAATGAGAAACTGAGGTTTTTAGTGTATACGAGTATAATGGGAAAATCTGAATATATCCGAATATGATTTGGATTTTTTTTTCGTGGAACAGATTTTCCTCCAATCGGTCAATTAAAAACTAAAAGTAAGTTGAAAATTTTTTGTACAAGTTATTATGATGTTTATTTTATTTTCAAAATATAAAAAAGGATATTTTATGTACGGTATTTTTATAATTAACTGAAAAACTTTTGTTATTGGATATGAGAAATATTTTTTGGGATCGATCGATGTAGTTTTTTTTGTTTTACTTATGTGATGTTGGGTAATGTGGAATTTTGAACGTTTAGAATGGAAAAAATCCTACTATTATACAAAACGTTCATCCTTCCGGTGCTGCTATATGGTGCTGAATCGTGGACAATACCAAAAGCAAGCGATCATGCACTTGATATCTTTGAGAGAAAAATTCTTCGCCGCCTTTATGGTCCTGTGTCTAGCGCAGGGGTATGAAGTAGAAGATACAATGCCGAACTATACCAGCTGTTCAACGACATGGACCCAGCCAAAAAAATTAAAATAAGACGTTTTCATTGGCTAGGATATGTAGAGCGTATGGATGAAAGTGCTTCAGCAAGGAAACTTTTCCATTCCAAACCCCGGGAAACACGTTGTCGAAGGAGGTGCGCACCTTCGTTGGAGAGATGAAGTACCGCCAGATATGAAAAAATTTCAAATCACCAACTGGAGATATTCCGCTCGTGACTGAAGTCATTGGAGGACAATTTTACGTCAGACCCAGGACCTTTAAGGTTTGTAGTGCCCAACAAGTAAATAAGTATACGACACTATTCTTTAATTATACGGTTAATTTTCAATAAGCGAATCAATTTATAAATCAGATGTCTTATAGCAGTACACAACTATTTTGAGTAAATTTTTGTATTTTATAATTTCGTACTTTTTATTGCCAAATTATGGAAAATATTATTTGGGACGAATACCATTTGCATCTTTGGAATTGTATTTGAGACTTCATTCGTCGTATTGTGATTTCACAAACAAAATTTTGGTTGAATTGGCTTAAGGAGCTTGAGATTTAAATCAATACTAAAGATCTGCGGCACTTTCGGGGCCTTCTACATCGTGATGTCGACAGAGCACCTGCTGGAGTAAGACTAATCAGACCTATATGATTTTTTTACAAAAGTTTTTATAAATAATTTAGGAGGGTCAAAATTTCAATGCCTGGAACGTATTCAGAAAAAAAACCACTGCCGTTAATTTAAAATTCTACAGTCAGAACTCTTGTAAGAATTTAAACAAAATATTTACGACTTTCCCATTAAAAAAATTATTATTTATTATAACATAAAGTCTTAATAAAAAATAATAACAAATTTTCAACACAAAAATTTATGATTTTAATATTTTTTTTTTAATTTAACAACATTGTACATATACATTAATACACATGTGACTATTTCTGCTACATTAATAGTTTTAATTATTATGTTTGTTCAATAAACTGTTCTAGAACGCTATAGAAAATATAAAATCTGAATTTTTTCCGAATGTTTGCTTGAATTTTTCTAATGTTGCTAAGTGGTGCAATGTGCATACAATTCTAATGTTGCAATAGTGGTGCAAAAATTCGATTTATTTTTAAACATTGCGTAAAATGATTACACAGTGATACAGTTCAGTTTTATTGTTATTAAGTTGCAGAAAGATGTAGATGGTTGAAGAAACAAAATTTAAAAATTATTATATTTTTTTATTATTGTCAAATCCCCGCTCCATATTATTGAAACCCGAATTTAGCTGACGACAGGAAAAAAACAATTGTTGATTGACAAACTATTTTGCAAAATCCGGACTAATTAATTTTATTTCATACATACTTAAAATGAGAGACCCATCGTCCTCAAATCTTTGATTAGTAGGTAAAAATATGATATTTAATGAATTGGTTGGTATTGTCTTGGTATATACCTAATAAATCGTCTGCTGGGAAATGAAACAACGTATATGAAAAAGTATAGTTTCGAGTAATTTGAAATAACGTATACCTTTTGTACGCGATTCTACTTTTTTGTTTATTAAGAGAATTTTTATTTGTTGAATTTTAAAACAACGTATTGACTTCTTACGTTATTTAATAATATTTGAACTTCCGGAATGGTATTGAGAGCAGTAATACAAAATAAGCATACAGTATTTTATTTTTTTGTAAGGCAAAAATTTAAATACAGATTTTTTTCTAAAATAGTGTATAAATTTATGAGTCGTTTTAATTTTTCATTAAAGTCTTAGGACGAAAAATAGAAGAATGTAAACATATTTTACCATATTTTCTTCAAAAGTTATATTTTTTATTTTTATGTTAATATTTTTGATTTTATCTAAAAACCATACTACAATCAATATTTAGAATATTGTAAAATAGTTGTATTTATAAAATCGACTACGAGGAGTCCAATGGCGCTATAACCTAATAACAACGTATAACTATCACACATCGTTTCATTATTCAGCAGACGACATATACATAATTTGCATGCTTGGATTTATTCTAAACGATTTCGTGTTTTGTTGAAATAATTGAGAAGAGAATAATAATTAAAAATTAATTTTTTTTTATTAAAAAAATATTTTTTCTTGTTTATAAAAATTAATATTATAAATTTTATAATATAAAATAACAAATAAAGTAAAAAAAAATTTTTGACTCAGCAGAGAACTGAACTTGAATACAAAATTTATGATATTAAGATTACGCTTTAATCATCTGAGCTAATAACCGATAAAAATTATTTCATTAAAATGCAAACATAAAATAAAAATTTATTTTGATCCACACAAAATGCAATAAACTAAAATGAGTATGTATACCCAAATGGGATATGTACAATACACACGCATACAATCAGGAAAAAGGAAATTGTATATATTGTATATATTGTAACTCGTAAAAAGGAAATTGTATATATAATATATAAGATGAATACTCAGAGAATGCGTAATAAAAATAAAATAAATATAAAAATAAAAATAATAAAAAAATTTTAATAAAAATAAAAATTTTTGTTGAGTGTAATTAAATAAACAGTTTGTATAATTAATTAGTATGCATATTTCGAATGATTTCTTGGAATCTAATAATTTGTTTAATTTATTTATTATAATTTTATTATTAATTTATTAACTACATTATTTAAATGATATTTGAAATAAATGAATTATTTTAATAATAATAATAATTAATAATAATAATATAAGATGAACACTCAGAGAATGCGTATATCGTCAGTAGATCATTATTCGTCAATTAAATTCTTGAGCTGAACTATATTAACTAAAACGACTTAGATTTGTGACTAATTTTTTCCGATTGTTAAGTGCTCCTTTTGTTCATTGATTGTCCTCCATACTTGTTTGGAGGATTCCAAACTCAGGTGGATTCCAATCAAACTCCGGTGGATTTGGATACTCAGGTGGATTCCAATCTAATGTAATTTTAGCTATAATGTATTCGGGATTTCTGATGGTATGACCTATCTAGGGTCACTATAAGTTTCTATTAGTTGGATCCTGTTTCGCTTCAAAATTCCACGTTAAAGATTCTTTACAGCCTATAAATATTCTAGAGATAATTTTGGAACATCTGTTTACAAATACATATAGTTTTTTCATGGTTTCTTTGTAAGGTTTAAAAATGTTGAGCTTGTTGAGTAACGAGTGAGTTATGAGTTATTTCCAATTAACATTAGTCTGCCAAAAATTAGTCTTGCTATGTTTTTTTACCCTGTTGATAACATCTATTGCCGCACCTACAATCAGTTGTTAATGTGATTTCCAAGAGAACAAATTCGTTTACATATTCTAAGGTTTTTTCCAATTTGATCTACGTTATTTATGTAACATTTACCTAGTCTTTTATGTTCGAAATTTTTAAGGATTTCAACATTTGATAACAACCTAACATTACCATAATGCGATATAGTTTGTTATTTATTAAAAAAATAGGCTTAAAACCAATACAAGTATTCCCAAGAAGGTATAGTTTTTAATGTGTTTGATTTACAAAAAGTCAAAGTAAACATCAATAACATATTTCGCAACTCTCCGCCGAACCTTTCTCCGGCTACATCTTTCTTTTCTCTAACTATCCCATTTATTTTCCTTAAACCAACGGTACGAAAGTATAACAAGTTATCTGACCTAAGTTTTGGCTAGTAATGTAAAAAAAACAATTGGATTATAAATAAATTGGTAAATTAACCTTGGCATCATGAATGTTTCAAACACAAAGTTGAATACAACGTCCACATGATCTTAAATGTCTATAAAAGCTGACAAAAGCTTGAGACATTGTCTAAATGATCAGAATTGTTGTTGATGATGTCTCCCCGATGGGTTTGACAGATATTTCGGTTTACAAAAATTTTTCAAAACCTAATGTTGTACAGTGTTAATAAAAACTGTTCTATTCATTTTGCTTAATCGATCACAAATGAATTAAAACACAATGTCTCAGAAAGCTCTCATTATACAATGTTGCCAGCTCATCTTACGGATAAAGTTAACAACTTAGTGTTTTCTTACATTGTATCAAGTAGAAGTTTTTTTTAAGACATTTACGATGTCACCGTAAACTTAAATTTTGATGAAAGAATGCTCAAAAATGATCTGTAAAAGATTTAGACCAAATCTTGCCAGCATTCTGATATCAGATATTCATATCAGAATTTCTGTTTTCAAGCAAATCAATGCGCTATAAAAAGAAAAGAAAAACGAAAAATTGAAGATAGAAACAGAAAAATCCTAAGAGATTATAACCACATTTAAATAACAATCCAGATAATAGTCGAACCCGATGAAAATGTAAACGTAATAAACCTGTCAGCTATTACATGTCCGTTGTTAGATGTCCATTATTTGTATAAAATGATTTTTTGTACGTTAAAATAATAACACAAAATTGAAATTATTATCACAACATACTTCTTTTTTATTTTGCAAGCTTAAGTAGGCTATTAACAAAAAATAAATAATTGTAAGTTAACAAAATATGTCTTTAAGCTACATTTTTAACTACAAGTAATAAAATACATTTAAAAATTCATTGTTACATAACCGTAGAGTTAATAATAGAAGTGTTATCAATGAAATGAACATTTTTTAAATTAATTTTTAATTATATCCATACAAACTGAATACAAGTCCATACAAACTGAAATCCACAAAAAACTGTTAAAACTGTATTAAAAGAAATAAATTGCCCTTTTTCTGGAAATAAATATAAAAATTTAAATAAATTGATTCCGTTATTATTTATTAATATTCTGGAAAAGGGCAACATAATTTTTTTCAGACTGGTAATCTTCTTCTCCTTATTTCGGCGATTTTTGTGTTTTTCGATCGTTCTTTGTGGATTTTTTTTTTTTGGACTTACTCACCAACCTTATTTAAGGAGTTGAAGGCATGACCTTGAAGTTTTGATTACACTGAAATTATGAATGTATTTCATATATTGTTTTGATTTTGCTTGTTATTGTGTATTGTTACGGTAAATTATTTGATAAAAATTCGGCAATGACGTTTCTTTTTTTGTTTTGTTGTCTCTCTCAGTACTCCGATTTTTTATAGAGCTACTTTCACTCTACGTTAAGTTTATTGATTAAACTGTATTTGCTACTGCAAATGCTTACACAGAATACTTTCGCCCGCTTTGTTCATAATAATATTAATGTTTTGAAATGTTAAAAATGTTAGAAATGTTAAAATATAAATTCATCTTATATAAAATAAATTCTAATAAAAGCTATTTCCAAATTCATTTGCTAAAAGTGATATTCATAACAATCATAACATTGATTTTAGTATCAATGTAATTGATCAGCGGTCAGGGTTATAATATTTTATAGGAATTGCATATTGCTTGATAATTAACTGAAATTATTGTTACGCTCCATTGACATTTCGTGTATTCAATTATAACTTTAAACTATATACTTATAAGTTATAATAGTTAGATTTTCAATAGAAATCCCATTTATGTTTTATTTTTTATTTTATTTTGGATATTTCCATTTTATTAGTGTTGTCCATATTATTACTCCATCACATCTTGAAATGTGTACATCTTTTGATTTATATTTATTTAAAATTATTAAAATTTAATTAATAAAATATTAAAATGAAATTAAAACATTTGTCATTTAGCTTACAAATTTTAATAACCATTTTAATTTGTCTTCAAATGGCAAGACGTATAAAAGCAGAACAAAATTGTAAGTATGTAACATTAAAATATACCATTTTTACGTTTTATAAATTTATTAATATTGATTTTATGAATGAAGTTTCATTTTACAAAGAGTTTCCTCCAATTTATGAAATAGAGGATTTTTGGCAATGTTTGTATGCAGATGTATCGATACCGTCAACATATTGTTTGGTTTTTGCAGAGATATACCCCAACATTAGTTCTGAATTGTGGAACAAAATCGAAGTTCTGATTTTATACTTAAAATAATATTTTTTTTTACTATCCCTTTTCTTAATTTTAGGAATTTTCTAGTGATTATAAGCATCATTTCAAACACGATTCAATAGTATTTGGAATATGTGTTGAACCATGTGAAAAATTGTTAAAAATGAATGATAAAATAGAAAAAACGGAATATTCTAATGATAGCCTAAACAATACTGTGGTATGTATTGAATTTAATTGTTGCATATATACAAAAATATATATATATAATTAATTAATTTTACAGTTACAAAAATATATCCGTCAACTTTTTAATGGATCATATTATAATTCTATAGTACATGAATGTTTAAACTATAGGTTCATTCAAAAGTATTCATTACAATTAAACACACTGATAAGTTCTTGTTCTACAAACTATGATACTTTTCAATTTGGTAATTTATACACATAAACGTCGGTTTTATACTGATTTCGGACAAACACCATTAATATGGTTTTGAAAAACATTAATTTATATTAGGAAACCGAATTATTTGAAATTAGGCTCAGTAGAGTTCGTTATTAATTTTTACATATCAGTTGACAGTACTCGTGTGAACAACTTTACAAAATTTCAAAATTGTATGAGAAGCAGGAAGAGATTTACATGTATACATTTTCTCAAAGACACAATTTCTAAAATTTGGTTGAAAAAATTTTTAAACATTTGGAATGAAATCAAATAATAAAAACAGTGCGGCAGTGTTTAACAATTCAACATATGCCGAATATAAGCTGAATTGTTTATAGTTTACATTTTTTAACCATATTGAATTATTCAAAATCGATAAATTTATTTGAAATAAGAACAATAAAATTTTGTCGATTTAAGTAATTTCAAATTATGTGAAGACCGTTTTTTAAAACAATAATAATATCGTTATCAAATAAGAAAAAGCTCTACAGCACCGAAATAATATATGAAGCAATTTTTTTTTTTTTTTTTACCGTATTTAAGTTTATTGAGGCCATATTGAGTATGTTACATGACGAATTTACATAGTGTCGGTTTATTGCTAGTTTTTTCCACAAGCCAAAAATTATATAATAAATTAATGTTAGTTCATTTGCTTCTGCTATCATAAAAAAAAATATATGCAGTAAAACACGGTTATATAGTCATGCGCTAAATTTCAGTAATATTTTTGACTATAACCATTTTGTGACTATAGACGTAATCAAAAAAAAATTGCATCTTTATAAACAAAATCAAATTCAATAAAATATTTTTCGTATAACAATTTTAAAATTTATTTTATTTATAAATGGCAATTCTGTTATGTAATCACAAAATATATATATTTGCTCATTATATATATATATATATATATATTATACATATATAGCGATTCAGAAAACAACTACAATAATACCAAAACAAATCATTTCTTTTTATATAAAATTGTGTTTGAAAGAAATACTTCTGTGCAATTGCACAGGGGATTCACTAGTTAAGTATATATTACTCAAACAAATCGAAGTTTTGTTTTGTAACATGTTTATTACTTTAAATGATAAAAATTTCTTTATTTATATGCACGTGGAACAATACCTTGTTTTAACGAATTAAAAACTATGTTTGTTCCACATCAATTATTATCATAGGAATTAAGTTAATATCACGACAAATTTCTAACCACGTGGTCCATTTCAGTTCTAACCGCATTATTGTAACTATTTGTTTGACGTTCATAGTCATATGTTTTGGAACAAATAACCAAGTACAAAAAAAATTTCGAAAATATATGTAAATATTGGGCCATATCGACCTTTTTGGCATATGTAACAAATTAGCACAAATAAATTACTATAAAACTAGACATGGAACAAATTAACAAGTAATTATCTTACTAACTAAAAAAGATGTAGTAAAACGGGTTAAAATTTCTGAAAGATCACATTAAGAAACCATGAAAAGTACCCCTGAGTCAAAAAAGACAAAAGTGGTGTGTGGAACAAACTAGCAGTAAGAAGACGATGTAACAAAATTATATAAGACAAAATTACATGTGGACAAAACTATATATGAATAAAATTACATAGAGACAAGACTACAAATAATTTTGTCCCAACACCATTGAGTAATTTATTTGATTATTTTTTCCGGACCCAACACAAAATACACATGGAAAAAATTACTTCAATAACATTTTATAAAAATGGTTTCTGAAAAATATTCTAGAAACTCCATAATAGCTTTTGAAACACATGCTGAGTCTAATTCAAAATCTGCAGTAGGTTTGAATTTGGTTAAGTTTAAGCTTCAATTTTATAAAAATACAACACTTTTATATTTCTACTTTTATTATTAATATGGTATTGTATAGTTTTCGCTGATTGCAATTTCTTAGAAGAGTAATTAGACCTCCTAAATTTGGTTCTGGCTTACAAATAAGAAATCTCAAAAACCTTGTCAAATTTAGATATTCCGTTGAATGGCTAACAGCTTCCTTTTCATTAGTGACTGTATACCGTTGCCATTCCAAATTTACTATCACCATTACCATTACTGAGTCTTCAAAACTCTCTTTCACTAACCTAGATTAAATATCGAGCTAATTAATATAAAAATCACTTTTACTACAAATTCTTCCCGCCCATCTGAAAATTTCTAAAAAGGATAAAAAATATGATTGGAAATTTTGGGGATCTAACTACAAATTTTACGGTCATTAATACTCTTGGTTTTTGAAATATTCCTGATAGATGCTGCAGTTGTATGGCACGTACCCGAAGCAGTACAAATTGCGAAAATCAATAAAAAATATGTTTGTTTATTTTTGAAAAGTACGTAATCACAAATTTCCATGTCTGGGAGAGGTGTTTAACGATATTTTTATAAATATAAAATTATTCTAAAGTGGACACAAAAGTATGATATAATCTATAATTATAATTGACAAGCATTTAAGGTCCTGCGCTGTAGACACCTTTTCATTATATTTTACTTCTCTTTAATGATCTCCTAATATATAAATAAGTTGTAAATAAAACAATAATGCGCACACAGTTGACACATTTTTACTCATATTATTATATTATTATTCAGCAAAATTATGTATATGTAGGTATATACCTCTTTAATGACAATTTTTTTTATTTTTAGTAATTTTATCCACTAAATACCACTTATTATAGGGAATATATCGGAAACGAAACAGTATGTGAGGGACGTGTATTTATATGTCCCAAATAAAACTTACTAACCACAAAACTATTTATTAAACACGAGTAATTTCTGCTATATCGTGAGAGGTCTATGTTAGTACGTTAATTACTGTTAAAACTTTAAATTTGGCTTCAACTTGAATTATAATTACTCAACAGGGGCCCCTAGTTTTTTAATATAATTTATAGAATATGCTGTAGGCTCCTATTTAACAAAATTATAAAATAGCATCGCTTAAAACAGTAAACAAAATATTTTTAACTAAAAATATTCAAAAATGGCGTTTGTCTGAAATAAATATTAATCTGATGATATTATTTAAAAAAAATAATTCTTTAATAATAATTTTTTAATTTAAATTTTTACACAACAGATTTCTGGGATGGATTTTTTATTTTTATACTTTTAATATTATTAATTGTCACAACTGGATCATCCATATACGACTATAAACTAAAATCTAAAAGTTCGTTCAGTTCAAAATCGAATTGTCATTATAAATGGAAAGTTAATTCTTATAGTAAATAATATTCAAATTAGAAATTTGTTAAATTAATAAAAAAAAAAAAAAAATATTTCAAAATTTCAGAAGAATCAGTTTTTGTATCTTTTTCGATTTGTCGTAATTATTTTCGACTTGTAAATATTCAAAAAACTAATCTGAAGTACAAAAATCTGAAATTTATTGAAGGATTTCGTTTTTTAATGATGATAGGTGTAGTATTTAGTCATACAGTTATTACCATACCATCAGTTGGCCTAAACAATCCACAGTACATTGAAGAATTTTATCATCGTTTCGAAAAAATAATTCTAGTAAATGGAACTGTTATACTTCAAACATATTTTGTTATTAGTGGACTTTTATTAACATTTGGATTTAATTATGAAATTGATAAGATGAAAGAGAAAAAAAATTATATAAAATTATTTTTTAAATATATTTCATTACGTTATATTCGATTGATACCTCTCTATTTATTTGCAATATTATTTAATATTAGTATTTTTACGAAAATATTCAATGGCCCCTTTTGGCATTACATTACAGAGAGTGAAAAGATTTATTGTAGGAGCTCTTGGTGGATAAATTTGTTATTTATTAACAATTATATACAGCTTGATAAAGAAGTATGTATGTTTTTATTTAGAATTTGCAAAATAATTTTTTTAAAAAAATATTGTTTTAAAGTGTCTTCCACAGACGTGGTACTTGGCTGCAGATTTTCAATTAAGTATTGCCATTTTGATTATTCTTATGTTAAACGACAAGTGTGTAGATTGTTAATTATAAAAAAATTTTTTTTTTTAATAAATTTTACTTCATTTCTAGATTTCCAATTATTCAATATTGGACCATAGGTTTTTGGTTCATTTGTGCTATTTTATTTCCCGCTATATCAGTTTATATTTACAAGTTCGAAGGAATTTTCCTAATAACACCAGAGTAAGTACAATTAAATTATTAAAGTAGGTACACTGGTTTTACAAATTGTTTTTTCTAGAACTTACCGTTATGGAATTTGGCTTGACGAACAATTTAAATATTATTTCATACCAACTCATAATAATTTGGGTGGTTATATGATTGGTGTTGTATTAGGAAAATTAATTTTAAAATTGGAAAGCTTAAATTTTCGATTGAATAAAAATTTTAGTTTTGTATTAGTGTGGTATTCAAATTTACTACTTGGTTTAGCTGTATTATTTAGTGGAATAATTTTTTTCGAATTCAATATAACGAAACCATCAATATTTATAGCTATATACGCGGGAATATTAAGAAATTTATGGGCTTTTATGTCAGGAATTCTAGTATTAGGAATGGTTTATAAAATTGGATGTGAGTTGTGTTATTAATAATTATTAATATTTAAAATATTTTATTTTTTTTTATGTACAGGGATTACATATGAATTTTGTTCAATGCCAATATTTCTCATATTTGGTAGATTATCATTGAGCACTTTAATATTTCATACGCATGTAATACGAATATTTTGTGGAATTTTATATAAACCGCTTTATTTATCGAATTTGGTTATAGTATGTTTGTTTCATAGATTTTTTTTTGCTATATAATATTATATAATTTGTTTTAGGTCATTATCATTTTGGGTGTGATATGCTTATCATATATTGTAGCATTTATTACAACCATTTTAATTGAATTTCCAGTAACAGCATTGATTAATGTGTTTTTGAGGAAAGGTAAGTAATATTACATTACTGATTAACTATAAAAATAATTAAAAATAAAAATAATTTTATATTTTAATTACAGATATCAGCACTGTTTAAACTAAAAAAAAAATGTTCTCACATTATATGTGTATATATGCTCATTTTCATTGGTGGCGATTTTCAACATCAAAAGTAAAATAAATCTCTGTCGTTCTAGTTTTGTTAAAAGTGAAAATAGAAAATTCTTTCAATTTATTTTCTCCCAATTAAAATATAAAAGTTAAATTTAAATTTTTGTTTTTAGTTTTATAATTTCAAATAAAAATATTGCTTTTAATATTTGACATTGATTTGTTTAAATTGTAAAAAAATGTAAAAAAATATAAGTACCTCTTAAAATAATGTTTCAAAAAAGGGAACAGTGTTGCAATTTTTTTAATAATAAATAATAATAATGATAATTAAAATTGGAAAATTAAATTTATATAATAATATATACAGAGTGGTACGTTTTCAGTCTAAATCTTATAAGGAATCTGTTCTATACTGGATGGGTCTGTTTTTAAATATGACTTGGCTCTTTCATAGGTCAATTTGACTTGAGATACTTGGTGTTAAACATTAGATGGATTTTCAAAAATTATTTTTAATATATATCCGCTACAGCTTCAAAAATATGCAAGCTGGAGCAATGTGTTCTTTAGAACTTTTTTTTTTTTAGAATTGATAGACTGCTTTAATTTGAAGGGTATTTGCTTCTCGTTTTTGTGTAATATCTGTTCAAACTTAAAATTTTGGTATAAAAAATAATAGATACTTTTGTGACAAACGTTAATTATCTCTGAAAAGTTTGTTAACATTTTTTTTTTATTAATTCTTTCGATGGATGGAACCATCCTCTACATTTTTATAGAGAACATTTATTATTTTATTTTTATTCGCTATACTATAAACACTACTACACTCGATATTTCTCAGGTTTTAATAACTTCAATAATTTTAGTATTTTGACTAATTTTGATTAATAAAATAAAATTGTTTACGATATTCAACCCTCAGATTCTTTTTTTTTTTTACTAAAACGCAAGTACTCAAATATTAGATAAATTTGCATATCTTCGGAGCTGTGGTAAATATTTGTTAGCTAATTTTTTCCAATCCGATTTTCTTTCATTACATGTAGCCCAGGTCCTATTGAAAAATAGAATTACAGGGCAGAACTAGAACAGGTTTTTTTCTTAGATCCATAAAAAAATCGCTCCTAAAAGTATGCTTGTAGTGTAATGCGATTTTACATTCCAGAAGTTCTGACGACAAGCGAATTTCCACAACCAGTCTTGAACCATCTTGTTATTTCCACGGTGTAGCGGTGGGCATTTGCAGCCTCTCACGTTCCTCGGTGGAATTGCTTAAGAGGCGGAAGTAGTGATTTTAGTTCTTTCAAGCATGTGCCTACTCCCACGAAATATCTATAAAATGGGGTTAGTGTTTGCAATTTATTACAATTTTTATATATTATTTAAACATCGGGATCAGCTCATAACTAAACTAAATATAATAAGAAAAATAAAATAAAGTATAACTAGGAGACATTATATCGCATTATACAAGTTTTGAATTTTGGGTCACTTTTTAATAAACATTCTAAATTATTTGTTGGGAAGTAGCAAGCACTTCGAGCGGGGCTTGACAGTAATGATACGGGCTAAATTTGTGGGAAAATATTTTTTTTTTTTATACATAGCCAAAACTAGGTGGGAGCTTTTATACCGATTGGTACGTTTGGTTAGGGTGGGAAAGGAAAATTAGGAAAAGAGGATAATTACGAACGAATTGACACTTATAACAACATCAGCCATATTCTCTGCAACTGCTTAAATCTGGAAAAAACTAGGTATAACGGTGGTTGGAAGAGCATTATGACAATTTGCTCTCTATGTATAGCATTTTGACCACTTGAGAGAAATCTCAAAGACTCTGTTTCAGCATATTCACAGATTTTACACAGCTACGGATGTGATCGGATAATACGTGATGGTGTAGTTTGTGTTTGTAGAATGGTAAAGTAAAGTAAAGTAAAGTAAAGGAAATCATTATGGATCCAGCCGTGGCCTTGTGTCATGATTGCGGCAAATTTCTATACCTACCACCCTTCCCTTTTTAAACTATAAATAACTGATTTGCTGTGGGGAAAAAATCAAAAAATCGAAGAATTTTTTTTTTGTTAATTTTATTTTGTTCAGAAATTCAAATTGATTATCTTTTACTTACTTATTGTATACCTTCCTAACTTACTTACTAAAAAAATTGCACTCCATTTATTTTGTTTTCAAATGAATTTCCTTCATCTAAAGAACATTAGAAAAAAAATTCCATATCCGTTGATATTTCATCTCTTCTACAAAAGCCCTTTTCTTGATAACCTGTAAGAACAGTTCTTAAAATTAGTTCACAACTTATTTCTCATTCCAATTAACTAAATTGTAAATGTGATTATAAACATTTTTCAGATTGTTTTAGGTTATTTATCTTGTTAAAATAACATCGTAGGTGGTATGAAGAAATTTTTCATCGAACAACATCAAATTAACATATTAAACAACCTATTAATTAAATTCAATATAAACTAGAGGTTCCTCAAATACCTCCATTTAACTGAATTCAATAAGTTTGTAAGATTTAAAATAAATTGTCCTATGTAAAACGTTAATTTTACAGATTTTGACAAATCACAAGCAATATTTATCAGTTCAGAATATGTAAAAAATTAAGTATACATTCGAAGCTATTACCGACTTCTAAGTGATAAGGCCGAAACATATAAACAAATCACTACTGATACATAGTATTGATCTTTAATATATAAAAAATAATATATTTGATGGCCTGGGAACCAAAATTATAATTTTTTTTTATATATTTATTACAATGCAGTTTTTTTCTATATATTATTTATTGCAGCAGTAATAAATAATAATAATAATAATAATAATAATAATAATAATAATAATAATAGTAATAATAATAATAATAGTAATAATAATAATAATAATAATAATAATAATAATAATAATAATAATAATAATAATAATAATAATAATAATAATAATAATAATAATAATAATAATAATAATAATAATAATAATAATAATAATAATAATAATAATAATAATAATAATAATAATAATAATAATAATAATAATAATAATAATAATAATAATAATAATAATAATAATAATAATAATAATAATAATAATAATAATAATAATAATAATAATAATAATAATAATAATAATAATAATAATAATAATAATAATAATAATAATAATAATAATAATAATAATAATAATAATAATAATAATAATAATAATAATAATAATAATAATAATAATAATAATAATAATAATAATAATAATAATAATAATAATAATAATAATAATAATAATAATAATAATAATAATAATAATAATAATAATAATAATAATAATAATAATAATAATAATAATAATAATAATAATAATAATAATAATAATAATAATAATAATAATAATAATAATAATAATAATAATAATAATAATAATAATAATAATAATAATAATAATAATAATAATAATAATAATAATAATAATAATAATAATAATAATAATAATAATAATAATAATAATAATAATAATAATAATAATAATAATAATAATAATAATAATAATAATAATAATAATAATAATAATAATAATAATAATAATAATAATAATAATAATAATAATAATAATAATAATAATAATAATAATAATAATAATAATAATAATAATAATAATAATAATAATAATAATAATAATAATAATAATAATAATAATAATAATAATAATAATAATAATAATAATAATAATAATAATAATAATAATAATAATAATAATAATAATAATAATAATAATAATAATAATAATAATAATAATAATAATAATAATAATAATAATAATAATAATAATAATAATAATAATAATAATAATAATAATAATAATAATAATAATAATAATAATAATAATAATAATCATAATAATAATAATAATAATCTCTATTTCATATAGTGCTGTGCTGTATAATTTAACAAATTAATCTTAGTGTCTAAATCTAACTATAATTTAATAAGTACAAATAATCGATTGAATATAAAAATTTAAGAAATGCAAAATCCATATGATAGAGTATTAATATTCAGTTGTCCAAAAGACAAAGTGTTGAATGCCAATTTAAATAAAAATATATTTTTGTTTTTGTCTATCTATGGTCCTGCAATTCGATTTTTATCCTTGGGTATGCTCAACTTACCTAGACAAATTACCTAGAAAATTATTTTTCAACTGTATTTATTCCTTACTTTATTATACTTAATAACATTATATTTATTATTTATTAGTTTTTTAATTTATTAAACTATATACCTAAAATTTTTATTATTTCAATTTTATTTTATTTTTTATAAAAAATGAAAAATCCAAAATTTCCCATCAACCATGTATTATAACTTAAAATAGAATTTTAATGGCTTAAACAATTTTTTGAATTAAATTCACGAAAATATTAATTACCATACTTTATTTATGTATCATGTATGATTGATAGCCCAGGATAGCCCAAAAAATATAAAACTACGTCTTTTTATTAAAAAGTGGATCATTTGTGTTATTTTGTTCTTTCAGTAATTTGAATATTTTCAACAATCATGGTCATCTTCATCACACCATCAATTTAATTCGTTAATAAAAAAAAACTTTGTCTTCAAACCAATTTAAATTTTTTTTTTTCGTTTTTGTTTTTGTTTTTGTTTTTATTAAAATATCAATTTACTTCAATACCATTCTACAATTATTTCTCCTAGCCCTATATTATCATAAATATATTGCTAGCAATTTAGAATGGATTGAAAGGAATAATATTTTCTATAAATTTTTTATTTAACATTTATGGAAATTATCCCGCTGAACTACACGATATGATTTAAGTGGAAAACTATTTTCATTTTAATAAAAAGAAAACTTTATTATAATAGAAAACCACAAAAAAGAAAAAAGACATCAAATTATATTTTGAACAAAATACATAATCCAGATACACACATACATACATATATAAAAATTTAAAAAAAGTTTTTCCATTTAACCAGTACAATTTTCATTTTAATAAAAAAAAAAAAAAAAAACATTGTTAGAAGGAGCAAATACAAAAAAAAAATTTATATTAAAAATAACAAAAATTTTAAAGAAAAATTTTATTTCAAAATCGGATTTAACTTAAATGTACATATATAAAATAATAACAATATCAATAACCTATAGTATGTAGTTATTATAATAAAATAAAAATCTATAGCAGACAGTGATAAGCTTTTTAACAGCCGAAAATGTTATATTTACGATTATGTAATATAATTTAGATTGACTAAAGTTAAAGGATTAAGAACCTGTCAATAGTTAGTGATAGTAAATCTGAACCGACGCTTAATTTGTTAATTATTGCACTAATTTTAGCCAAAAATCTAGATACAATCAAGAATTAAAGTAGTCAAAATATTAAAACTGATTATATTATTATTGTATATATAATTATTGCATAGTTACTGCTATGCAAATGGATCATACCATTTATGTATATGGAATAGGATAACAAGTGTTTTAACTAAATCGTATACTCTTGTAGAGACTTACATGTTCATAATCAAATAAAAAATAAATAAAATAAATCATAACGATAATTGAACAAACATTTCAAGGAGAAGACAGGCAACCGACAAACAATGAGAAACAATGCAATGTGTGGATAAAAATGTATAAAAATTAGCTCAAAGTTTAACCAAAGATTTCCAAAACTCAGGAAATAAAAGCGATGAACTGCTTGAACTCGACACTGTGTGCAAAAACTAAATAAATTAAAGCTCGTTTTGATTTCGAGTAATTAAATTGCTTCCTCAATATTCAACTCAAAAATAAAAATAAAAACTGAAAACTAAATTTGTCAACAATCAATTTTTAAAAAATAATGTAAGTTTCAATATTATCCGAAACATAAACAAAAATTTTGATAAAATTATAAGACTAATAAAATGTGCTGAAAATAAGATGTTGAGATGTTTTGTGTTGTTTTGTTCGTCAGTAATCACAGCTCAAATACTATTCATCAATCATAATTAAAAACTTAATAAATTTACTATATAGAATCCTACTTCATAGTTGTATAATATATTGCATACTAGTGGTCCACTGTGCAATTGCACAGTGATGATTTTATTTAGAATTATTTGATAACAACATAATCATTGATTAATATGATTTGAAATGAATATTAAACCCGTCCTAGACTTTTAATTTATCATTCGATTTTCTGATATTTATGTTGTATAAAAATGTCAAAAAATTATTTCAGCGCATTGAAAACTTTGTTGGTGTATATATTTATTGGGGACTCTGAGGGAGATGTTGTATCGGCGTAGAACCTAATGACTACATTCCAAGCAAATCTGGAATTCCTAGCTTTCTAAAAATATATATCTTTATCTAGCATCTTATTCTTTCAGGATGAAAAGGATATTTGAAAGTACCCTTGTTTATTTTCTTAAAACCGTTTTATCTGTTGATCTATTAGATATATATATATATATATATATATATATATTCAGTTATATATTCTAGAAATATAACGGTCTTGAGCATATTTTAAAATATATATTTGATGATGATTGGTGCTGCCGTTATGGAGATATTGTAGTTCAAAGTAGAAAATTTTGGAAAAGTTTTTAGTTTGGAAAAGTCTCTTTTTTTCTGTAACTCATACATTCATACTTTATGTCTATATCGAACAGTTTAAAAGATATATGCATTTATTAAAAAAAATGTTTTTTTTATCCTTTTGTTTTTTTTTATATAAAACTAGGAATGTGCCTTTTACGAAATAACAATCTTCTGAAGTAAATAAATGTTACACCAGCTTATTACAATTACTTTCTAAAAGGCGCAATATTATTTTTTCAATCCTTCCAACAATATATAAATGTTGTGGGGGGTTTGTGATAAAATCTTGAGGTATTTTGTTTTTTAACAAAGAAAATAAAGATTGTTTTTTTTTTCCAAATTTTTCTACTTTTAACTATAATATCTCCATAACGGCAACTGCAATCATCATCAAATAAATGTACGAATATGTTCAAGACCGTTATCTTTCCAGAATATATAACCTAGAGTCTTCTTTTGTAATAATAACTGATAGATAGGCCCCCATAGTAGGCCCGTTTATATTGAATTTAGTTAACATTCTTGTATCTTGCAACATACTTTTCGTTTTCTTATACCGCGTGTTCCAGAGCATGCGTATCAACTTTTTAAGAGGGGAAGGAGCCGTTATTTTAAAATTTAGAAAAAAGTTTGTTAACTAAATTGAGGGTGCTCTATCGATTGGCGGTATTTTTAATATCGGAAAGGACCGAAAATCGGTTTTTTAAGATCAAGAATCGCCGAAATTGGCCGAAATCGAGATTTTGAAATAGAAAGGGGTATTTTTTAATGCAAAATAATGATAATGATAATCATTTTTATAAATTAATTTGCTTTTCATGTTATCATATTTTTTATCTCAGTTTTGGGTTCCTACAAAGTTTAAACAAAAACCTTCTCTCTTAAAAAGCTGATACGCATGCTCTGGAACACCCGGTACATTCTCAATTCCAGCTTATCACTTTTTTAGCCTTCTTCATTGCATTTTTTGTATTTTATTAAAACTTTAAATTATATTATGATGATTTTATGAGACCCTTCGATTTTTAAATGTGTTGTGTGCATCGAAAAATGTTTGTTTTTTTAGTTCTAACATGCAGAATAATTTGGAAATTATTAATCAAATTTCTGCAAGTTGTAAATTTTTCTAAAATAATACAATGGGAATGCATTACGATGTTATGAAAATCAAAAACTTCTTTTTGTCGAAATGTTTTTAATGAATTTTTCTTGGTTCCCCGAAACTACACATTTATTTCAATGCCATTTTGTTCTCTATCACAACCCTAATATGTGATAGGCAATTCTAAGAATCGAAAATTAATTAAATTATTTTCTTCTATTTTTTTTTTTTGTGTCCGTACTGAATGAAATTCATTTTTAGATCAAATTTCATGATTTAATTCTAATATTTAATAAATTCAACTCAAAAATCGATTTTTCACAATAACCACGACAAAAGCAATTAAATCAAAAAAAAAAGGCGAAAACAATAATATAAAAAATAAAATTTTAAGTTCATTTTTACGCTTGATTTTTTAACATGATGCAATCACTGTGGATCATATTAAATATTTTTTTTTTATTTTTTACAACTGTAATAACAATGAAGGTTCATAAAAATTGTGTAGGTACGTGTAATTTTGAAAAAAATAAAAAAAAAATTTGTAGTATAATTAAATGATTTTGAAACTCTTTTGTTTATATTTTTTATAATTTCTAGAAAAAAAAACAAAAACAAAAAAAAGAGTAACAAAAAATTTAATCATTAAAATTTTATTGGAAACGCAACATAAATATTGAAAACAAAAAAAAAAATATAAAATGAATTCATGCCATCATCATTTTAAAAATAAAAATATTGAAATTTGAGGAATTTTTCGTTTTCTTTGATTACTGTACATGACATCGATTTTATCGAACCTATTACGAATGTAAATGTCGTCAATATTTGTTGTGTATGAATATTTTGTGCTTGTTATAAACGCTGACACATTATTGCAAAGCGTTATAAACTAATTCATATCGCACTACCCATTCTAGTATATTGTAAGTGCACTTACGATATAATAGAATGATTTGTCCATTAGATACGTAACACTGATGTGCATCTCCTGTAAAAATTTCATATCCATACGACATGTCCTTCAAAAGTTATGTCAAAAATATTACATACAATATTCTCTTATTTTTTAAAATCTCCATTCTTTTATATTGTAAGTCTACTTACAATACATAAGATTGTATATTTCTAACACAACATTATTCTATGTCTACTTACGATATAAGTGATCGGAGATACTCTGATCACATAGTTCTGTACGTATACTTACGATATAATATGACTGTGTTTTTTTTTATTTTTGCTATTTTATGTGTATGTTACAATATTCTATCTCATATCAAAAATTTAAATTCAATGTCACATGTGATACTTACGATACATACGTTTGGACAATTTAGGTATCAAGAAATAACAGGTTTTTATTATTATTGTCATTAATAAGTAATTTTTTTGTGAAAAGCGGATTATTTTAAGTTTCTTAAGTAGATAAGCAATAGTAAAAAAATTAAAGTTATTTAGAAATACATTCTCAACCATACTGAAAAACATGATAAGAAATTAACTAAAATTGTGTCTGGTAACAGTCGTCGCTCATGCACTAATATCTATTTTTCAACATCTTTCACTAACGAAAATAGTAAAGTGAAAGTATGTAATAAAATGTTCTTAAACACATTGAATATAAGTAGCCAAATGGTGGAGACCGCTTTTACCAAACTAATGGCTGAGAACGGAAATCTTGAAGGAGATAAAAGAGGCAAACACCTTAGGAAAGTATCTGAAATAGATAAAAAACGGAGACAAAACGTTAAAGATCACATAAATTCATTTGCACCAATCGAATCTCACTATTTGCGGATGCAAACAACAAGAAATATATCGATAGTGATTTAACTATTGTGAAAATGCACAGACTCCACGAAGTTGAGTGTAAAACACGTAACGATACTGGCAATAATGTAACTTCGAGACAATATAGAGATGTTTTCAATAACTGTTTCAATATAGAATTTTATATGCCTAAAAAAGATCAATGTAACAAATGTACAAAATATAATAACATGACAAAAGAAGAACAAGAAAATAATGAATAAGAACACAATATGCATATTTTTTCCAAGAAGAAAGCACGAGTTCTAAAAGATGACGATAAAGCAAGAGCTACTGAAGGTGATACCGTCATAACTGCGGTCTTCGATTTTCAAAAAATCTTAAACGTTCCTTGTTAAGAGACAAGCATATTTTATTATAAAAGAAAGTTTTGCATATTTAATTTTACTATTTTCGAACTTGCCAATCTTTAAGGTTTTTGTTTCGTATGGGACGAAACGATCGGAAAAAGAGATGCTAACGAAGTTGCAAGTTGCCTTTATCAGTATTTAGAAAAAAAAACTGAAAAAAGTATAAAAATTTACAGTTTTTATTCCGATAACTGCCCAGGGAAAAATAAAAATAGATGTTTGTTTATTTTTTACGCATGGGTTTCGAAAATGTTAGAAATTGAGATAAAACATATATTTGTTGAAAATGGGCAAACCCAAAATGAGGGTGATAATATGCATTCTTTAATTGAGAAAGATAAAAAACATAAAAAACTTTACGTTCCATCTCATTTGTATGCCTCTATCCGAAACTATAAAGTACATGAGCCACATTATAATGTAACTGAAATGACGAATAATGAATTTTTAAATTTTTCAAGCTTTATAAATATGGTATATGTAGACAAAAATGATGAAAATCTTAAGGTGAAATTCAATGACATTAGAATTCTGAAGACTGACAAAAATTATCCCAACAAATTATTTTACAAGTATTCATTTGAATCTGAAACTAATTCTTCGATAACTTTATATGATCAAACTAAAGATACTAAACGCAGAAGACGTTAAAAAAATTACAACTACCTACTGAAAAGCCAGCTATTTTATATATGGAGCCTTTGAAAATTTCTTCAAAAAAATACAATGATCTGGTTGAACTGTCGAATTACTTGCCATCCAATTATAGAAATTTCTACAAAAATTTGTCCCACATAAGCAAAAACCCAAACGAAACCGAAGAAGAAGATTTTCAAGAAGATTCAGATAATAACATGTGAAATTTAAAAATTATTTCATTAATAAATTTTATTTATTTTTTTTTTTTTAAATATTTTCTTTCAATGAATAATGAAGTTAAAATTAATGCAATATAATTTGTTTTTTGTTTTATTTAACTGTTATTATTTAAAAATCAATAAATAAAATAGTTTTAGGTTATTGTTTATTGTTATTTTGGTGGTATTTAAATATTGTAAGTACGATATAAGCTGAGAAAAACAATATCACCTCCAAACTAAATTATTGTAAGTAATACTTACAATATAAAATGAAAAAAAAATTTTGGGCGTAAAAATTGTAAGTATACTTATTGTATTTTATTCAGTTTTTTTTTTTCAAAACTTCTATGGTAAGTGAACATACAATAGGAGATTTTTGAAAATGTCCGTTCTATTATATAAGTTTTTCAAATATCTCTATTTGAGCAAGTTATTCAAAAGTAGTTTATAATATTATTTTATTAGAGTCAAAATCTCTTTGATTTGCCGCAATAAGCAAACTTCTGTCTTGTATAATAGCAGAGAACAAAGCTTAAGAAGTTTTTAAATCTTTAAATCTCTCTCCTGAAAAATGTGATTTTCGAGTTATCATATACTAGAATGGACAGTGCGATATATTATTTTAATGACTCTTCAATCTTTAGTTATCTTTTAAACGCAACGTGTCATATTTGTCGAGTATTTATTTATGTTTTAATTAATCTTTTTGTGTACCAACTAACGTAATGTGGAAACTTCTCTTGTTGTCAGGAATCCGATCTTAAGTATATACTAAGCTCTGAAAAGGTGCTGTTCCACACAAAATTTACTCCTTGTTTTTATAAAATTTTTATTATTTTACAAAAAAAATCAAAGAAAAATTAAGTATTTAAACTTAAAATCGACTCGTCTGATTGTCAGATAACATAACCACTACATGATCTAGGTCAGCGAATTCCTAACCATAAATTTAAAAAAAATTTTTGTTTTTTATTATTTTTTTTTTAAATTCAGAGTTTACAAAATTGCAATTTTCCAATTTACCATTTTTTAATTTCGTCGGTTTATTTTCGGACAAACGTTTTAGAATAGTAAAACGAGTAAATCGAGTTTAAAATTTGAAATTTAATCAAAAAAAAAAAACTGCCCGATAAAAGTTTATTTTAAATTTGGGTATTAGCTTTGTATATTTTCAAGCTATAAAAATAAAACCATCATTACTGTGTGCGCGCAAGATTCGAGGAGATAAATCTGAAAAATCGAACCCACCTTTTTTTGCTGTTGGCTATATCCCATGGAGAGTTAACAAATTTGTTAACATTGTATGAAGTGTCCGAATTTTGCTTGGATATGTCTAGCACAATTTTTTTTTTCACTAAAGTGGTGTAAAGTAGATAAGTCTATAAAAAAAAATAGGTTAAAACTGAATCAAATAAGAGAAAAATGCTTATTCATTTTTAAATTAATTTTTAAATTAACAGCTTTTTTCACAGCTGTTGTTTCGTAAAAAATAAGTCGTCATACTCTGTGAATATGCGAAGTAATATTTGAGTGAAACGATTTGACGTGTTTGCTATTGGATGTATGGCGACGTTTAGCATTGAAATTTCGAGTAAAATTTCGTCTTTTCATTATCCGACAAGTCCCAAAAAGCTTCAAAAATATTCTGCCTTTTTTTCTGAAAAAATTTTTGTACAGAAAAAATTAAAATATTCTTACAAGGCGGTTTCATATTATATTTCGGTTAAGTATCTTAATTTTTATAATTTTTATAAGATTAAACAGCCTCTTTTAGTTTCTTCTGAATATTCTTTTCCATAATTCAGGTTTTCTTATATTGTTATTCATCAATGAAGGCTATGTGTTGTTTGCAGATTCTAAATATTTTTATTGAATGAACCATTTTAAATATAAGAAGGTTCTAAAATAATATATATTTTTGTACCATAAACTTGAAGGTTGAAAATTTGGGTCATTGTATTTTTCATCCCCTGTAAAAAGTAATAGTAATTGCATATTGTAATTAAAATAAAAAATATCATACAAGCATATACATATACAAGAAAAATCTGGATCAATAATATCTTTCTGTGTTTCTGACTTTTTTTTGAGTGTGAATTATCTTCCTCCCAAATACTAACACTTTCAGAATTTTAACAAAACTAAAAAAATATTAAAATGCATATTGTCCTTATATAGTTTTTTTCCCAATATACGTTCCGCGGCTTATGTTGCTTGCTGAAAACTAGCTCAATTTGTTTGTCGTAGGTTTCAAACATATCCACATAAAATTTCTACTATCCAAACAAAATATATGGAAATGGACGAAATTTCTAAAATAATTTTTATTATTATTTTTGGACATATCCATAACATTATCAATACTATAATAAAATTTCATAATGTAAGTGGACCAATTAAAAACTTACGAAAACCTAACAATTTTTAGTACATATGCTCGGATCATTAAGATGTCTTATTTAAGGAATTAGAATAAAATTATCGAAAACTTCATATAAATTTTCGGACATCAACCAAAAAATTGTATATGTCCGACTTTTGTATTCAAAAACGTTTAAAAAGTGGAGAGTCCGAATCTTCATATCTACAAAACTGAAATAGATAATTAAGAACGGGTCAGAAAAAATGAAAGAGCATCTCAAAAAACATAAGAACCAAGTCTAAGTCAAAAAACACAAAAGTCGCGTTTGTCCGAAAATAGAAATTTATCGACGATTTAAAAAAAATGTAATTTCTCAAAAATCTAATTCGAAATTTTATTTTACAAATATTCAATCATTATTTATCAAAAAATATTTAAATTTGAATTTGAATAATTTTCTTTTACTGAGTATAAAATCTAATTTAAAATATTTAACAAATTTTCAATTTCAAAAGTAAATCAATAATTTTATGGAATTTTTCCAACTTTAATTAATCACCATTTTTTCGTTTTTTTTTTTTTAATACATAATTTTAATAATTAAATTAAAAACTATGACACTAATTTATTAAAATGGATGAGTAGATTGGATATGAACTTTTATTTATAATAAAAACAACAAAAATGTATACACAGACTATTTGTAAATAAATTTAAGACTACTGAATATTCAAATCAATGAAAATTTATCCTTATTTTCTTTTACTTTAATTAAAATCATCAGAATTTATTCAGTTCGTTTATTTATTAAGGTATAAATTTATCCTTTTTATTTTAATTTTTTTTTAAAAAACAACACTTTTAAATTTAATTAACAAAAAAAAAAAAAAGAAAATAACAAACAAAGAAAAAAGATATAAACACAATTCTCGGAAAATTATTAATTAAAGTGGAAAATTTGAGACTTTTTTTTTTAGAAAATTCATAAAAAAATTTTTTTTTTGTTGTTGTTTTTTTTTCGTAGAATTTCATCGAATACAAAATCAAAGTGAAATTTTAAATAAAAAAAACAATAACAAAACAAAAAAAAAATAAAAAACAATATTAATAAAGATTCGTTGTCCTTTTAAATTTTCATTTTTATGTTTTGTTTTCTGTTTTTGTTTTTTTTTGTCTTTGAAATTCAATTAACATTTCTTCGAGCCAATGAATCCTTTATCCTTAAAGTATTTTTATATTTACAAATTTTAATATTAATAATGGCAGTGTGTATAATATTATAATAATAAGAACAAGAGTAATATTTTAATAAGAGACAAAATATAGGTAAATTACTTTGTTTTTTTTTGTAAGGAAGAATTGAATTTTTTGTTTACGATTACGATTCATGATTAAAATTCAAAAGAAACAACAAAAATAACAAAAACAAAAACAATAAGAAAACGGAAAGAGAGAAAGGATAATTCATTCTTAAGATAAATAAATAAAATAAACAAACAAACTGAATTAAGATTTATAAAAGAAAAAAAAAATATTAAAACATTATCCTTAAGATTTATATAGGACAATGTAAATTTATTTTTTTCTTTTGTTTTTTGTTTCATTTTTTTTTTTTTGTATTTTTGAAGAGTTTAATACAAAAAAAGAAAATTGTGTTTTTTTTTTTTGTTAACAATATTAATTATATTTACTGTAGTATCAGTTGTAAATTATTTATTTTAAGAAAGCAAATTGTTACTGGCTTTTCATTAATATATAGGTTACATTATTAAAATATAGATGTTACATCTGAAGATTATTGTTATTGTTATGAACTCAAATTAATTAATTTATATAAAAAAAAGAAATATTTAATTTTGAATTTTTGATATTGAATTATTTTAATAAAAACAAATTATTATATAATTGTTTAATTGTCTGGTATATTTTGTGTATAATTGTGTCATGTAGGTGGCATCACAAATATTAGAGATGTATACCTGGTAGATATGACCCTTCCGTCGCCTAATCGGTTAAAGCACAGAAATGTGTTTGAATTACGATGTGGTAGTCACGGGTTCGATTCCCGTGGGGGGTATAAAGTATAACTAAACAAATAGCAAAATATTATATAATATACAATGATTTTATTTATATAGTATATAGATATTGATATAGGTAATATTTTTAGATATATATAAAGTATTAATTATATTAATTATTTTTATATAATATCTATATTAATGTATAAAATTATTAATCAATTATATAATATTTATTATTAATATAATTATTTTTATATGATATCTATATTAATATATAAAATTAATAATCAATAAAAATAATTAATATAATTAATACTTTATGTATAACTAAAAATATTACCTATATCAATATCTATATCAATACTCATATATATCATACAACACAATAACTAAACAACAAAATAAATAATAATGATCAAACACTAATAATAATTACACAATTGTTAACAACTGACATAAGTATGCGACATGGCGTACCCAGTAAACATAGTAGCGTCAGGCATCTTAACGTCAAAGATAGATAAAATCGTAGGGATAACTTGCAGAAAAATATGACGTCGTCTTCTACAGTCGTCTTCTACAGTAGACCAATCCCCTACCTAGACAGTACAAACAGATTAAAAAAAAATGAAATTAGACATTGCCTCGGAAGTATAAGTGTAATTAGCAGCTAGAAATCGAGTACGATGCAAATGTTAAGTGGAATATCTATGCTCCCAAAAGGAGTAAGAAGAAAAAAAAATACCTTGCAGATACAGAAATTATATCTCTATATATAAATGCAAATAGATAGTTTAAGATTGTGTCGTTGGTTAATGAAAAAACGAAACTAACAGGAGAGCAGCTACAAACAAGCAATAAATTTCCAATCAAAACCAACCATTCCAATCAATTCCAACCAATTCAAAAAAATTGAAAAAAATAATTGTTTGCCACTATTTTTATTTCTTTTTAAATTTATAATTAAATATCGAAAGTCTTAAATTATTTTTTTATTTCGCATATAATTAAAAAAATATTAATTTCCTTTAAAAAAAAATCCTTGAAAGACTATACGGCGATCAGTGCTTCAGAAGTTATGAGCTATTTTTTCAACACACTTTTCTGTTTTTTTACAATAAATTTTTTTATTATAATTTATTTTTAATAAACAAATTTTTATTTTATTGATAAAAAAAAAACAAATTTCATTTAGGTGGTGGGTGGGTACGCATCATATTATGTGTATTGTTTTTTTTTTTTGTAATTCACTTTACTTTTGTACTTGATTTGTTTTTGTTTTTTTCTAATCAACATACAAAATCGAAACTGATTTTTTTTCTATGTGTTAGGACCCACAAATTTTTAAACTATATATTTCAATTTGATCATAATCATATCATAGCATAGCCTACTATGAAGACCGGTTTTCATAAAGAATTTTTAGCTAATAAATTGGAGTTTAGAAAGAAAAGAGTATAGTATACCGTTAATGTGTATGATGGACCAAAATTATAATATATTTATATACGTATTTTTAATTTTTTTTGCTACACTTCAAAATAAATTTTTTAAATTGCCAAAACAGAAAATATTTTTTTTATTTGATTTTTTTTTAGTTTATTATTTTTTTTTGTATTTCTTTACATATATTTATTTTGTTTTTGGCATTTTTGACAAGCGAACAGAGTTCAAACTGTGATGAACCGAGAATGAACCAATGAAAAAATTGGAATGATAAGATTTACGAACACATATGAAGATGCAATTGTAATCGATAACATTACAATTCATTGGGACACATCCAATTACCGCGTGATCTATTATCTCTTTATTCTCTATGATAATTCTATTATTTCTTTTAGGAAAGAGATTTGGTTTTGATAAGTTAAAATATAATTTTGTGATAAAATTTATTCAAATAATTAAACCGACTAGTATAATTTATTTGATATATAATTTATGGCAGATCAACATAAAAGTAAAATAATATCTGCACAAACAGGTGTCATCAATTTTCTCAATTTTTCTTCTATCACGGAAAATGGAAATCCTGCTTTATTTTTCATAATGATTTAAATCTTAATGTTATACTTAAAACATTTTATTTTATAATATATATTGTAATAATTTAAACTTTAATATTTATATGTTCAAATTTTATTGTCTAATAATTTACTAAGTTATTAATCCATATTATTAAAACAACTAATTCGAGAATCCAACAACAGAAATTGCATTGAATTGTGCAAACAATCACATATAAGAATCACTGGATAGGATGTAACTATAACAAAATTTAAAACTTATATACAGTACTAACAGTATATAGAGCAAAATCTAAATTCTTTCTATTTAAAAATATTTAACAGGATGTTTCTTAAAATGGCATGGTCTGTTAGGAAACATTACTGTCATCCAAACATCCGAACATTTCAATATGTTAAACGAAATTAATAATCGAGCCCTCTGATTGGAAAATATTAATAGGTGATTGCTTTTTTTACGGAGTCCTTTCAGAGTTTTTGTTGGTCGCCCAGAAGTGCTGGTTGTCTGCCTTCAGCTCATCTCCTTAAAATATGTTTTGGTATTCTCCACTCCGACATTATTTGTACAAGACGCAATGTAATTTTATTATCATCCTAATTTCTGATTTGTTATATAAATGATAAGACTCATTGTCTTAATGGTATACCCGTTTGTTATTTTTTTTGCAGGGCCTAAAAGTTTTTCCTACGATTCTGTTTTTGAAGGCGTTAATCCTTTTTCAGCTTGGTTTTGTGAGATTACAATTTTTTCTCCAGTTGGAATCCATAACAAAGTATTGATCTTATTCTAATTTATTGCCATATTCGCTTTTTTATGAATCTCTTTGCAAAATACAACCCCACTCGTACAAATATTTTAAGTAATTTTATGAAAGACTGTCACCATCAGGATGAAGTTCGTGAATTTTAAATAAAATTTCATTCTTTCAATTTCAATAAAATTTCATTTTCAATCTCTTTATTTCACAAAAATCAATAAAACTAATTTATTTGAAAAAGTAAATAAAAAAAATTCAAAAATAAACCAAATGTGACGTAATTTAGATAGCTATTGATATATCACGTTCAAAAACTTTTTTATTATTCTAAAATAATTTTCATAAATTTCCAACTAATAATTTTACCCACTATAATATTTTATCGTTGGATTTCGTCCATCCATCTACAGATTTATTATTTTAAACTCTTTGCATTTGCAATTCTTTGAAATTTTCTCTAACTTAAAGAATTTTGTTTGTTTTTTTTTTTCAAATTTTCATGAGCAAATAAAAATTTTATTTATATTTGAATGAAGAACGGGGCACCGCAACAGACCAGAAATAATAAAAAAAGAAAATTATTATTTGGTTTTGGTTTTTGATTTTAGTCCGAAACATTTACATAAAATCACGTAAAGAAATTCAAAACGATTTATAATCAATCTATCCATGATGTTTAAAGAATGCAATTAAATTGGATATTGACTGACATGAAAAATATTTTCGAAAGAAGGAAATATGAATATTTCTATGAGTTTAGTGTTTTCTTAGTTTTAATTTTTTTTTTGTTTTTTGCCACCCAAAATGTAATTTGATGGGATTTGGCTTCAACAATTACAATATCATTCAAATTTATTGCTATGTGATGGATTGACTAGGAAGTAGCTTATTCTATGGATTAGAATTCAATATCGGTTTCCAAAATTTTTTATTCGAGACTGTTCCTGAGAAGGAGGGAGACAAAACGGAACCGAAATGGATTATGCACTCCATTCCAAGCCAACAGGTTAATTAATTTTTCGGAAAAGCAAAATTGTCAGAAAGTAAATTTCCTGACAGAAAAACATCAAAAACTGAATCATATAAAAACAATTGGAGAATCACACCATCAGATTTCATGAGTAGATTACAGTAACAGTCACATATTTATAATGTGCAAAAAAACATCCAAGCTATCGCTGAGCTTCCAAAAGTAAAAATACCAATAGAAGAAGAAGAAGAATTAGTTTTTCACTAAAAAAGTAACCTTATAAACTAGGCAGCACCATAATGCATCAACCAAAAAGCCATAAACGAACTAATATGTATTTTGATGCAAAACAAAACTGTTATATGTACTAATCAAATGCTAATAGAAAAAACAGTGTCAGCTTAGCAAAATGTTGTCTAATAGTTATAGTTTAGATTGGTTAGACCCTAAATCTACAAGAAACCAAATACTTAATGGATTTTGCCACAGAAAACTCCACAAAAAACTATTTTTGTTTTTTGTTAATTGCTTTTACGCATTTCACACAACTAAATTGTTTTTATGCCAAGCCACTGTTGGATACAACGAGGGTATTTATCGTTTCCAGGACAATTTTATGGATTTTGATTTTATGAGTTTTTTTTGTGGATTTCGATTTCTGGATTTGCTCACTAAGCCGTCTAGATATTTAAAAGGAATATTTGGTTATTTAATAGAACGTATCGAATTTAAGGACAACTTTATTAACATCATTATCATCATCATCATCATCAGGATTGAAACAAACTCTTTCAATTTATTTCTATTTAAAGCTAGCCACTTCAGTTGTGGCTACGTTTTTAATGGTGTTGTTATCCATTAAAAACATTTAATACAAACATTTAATACAAACCCAATTTGTCTTAGATCGCTCAAATCGGATTATAGTAAAAAAACAAAACAAAAATAAACAAGAGAAAATTGAAAACAATGTAAAAATCAAATTGATCTTATTCAAAAATTAATATTTTTCTTTTATCCTTCGTTATTTTCATGTTTACCTATACTGAGTAATATAAATTACCAGGACTCTTTATTCTATTCAAATAAACTAAAACAATAGAAATTAAATTTTGTTTTCGATAAAATTTTACACATACAATCAAGTCCATTATTTTATTTAACTTATTTAATGTGCATATATCTACCATTTTATTGTAATAAGTAATTTACTGATATTTTATTTACAGTACAGGGTGGTACAATAAATTACCAAATGAATTGTGAATATAATTTTTGGTGATAATATTAACTATTACACCAGTCGCAAAATAGTTCAGCTCTAAGTTCACCAAACGATTTACGTAAAGTGTTATTCTATTATAAATATGCAGCCTTCTCATTATTGGCTGCATAAAACGGTACTTATTAGTATTTCTTATTGTATGAGTGAAACAATTAAAATTAACGAAAACCAGATTTTGCTACAATATATTAATAATTATGATATTACAAAAGCTTTCGACATGATTAATCACAAAATTCTTGTTAACTCCTTAAAGTATGGCTTCTTTCATTAAATTATTATATTCTAGAAAGTTTGCCTTGATATTTATTAATTAATTTAAAATTCTCCATTACAGTGACAGATTTTAAAAAGTGCTCAAATGAAGTGACCGTCATATACACATCAAACTATATAAAAGATATCTTTATACATGGTCAATCAGTTATAAATATTAGACCAGATATAAATGCTGAAGAAGTCCTTTACTTTTGTTCGTCCTTATTTAGAATTAAGTCGTGTTGTGAACTTTTTGGAATACTAATTAAAGCAGATAAACTTGAAATTTCACTTAAACGTTCTGTGGACATACCGCCTCTTTGTTCAGTCAATTTTAACTATAAATCAGAAATGTCAAATGAAGATATTAGTGATTTTAACTGGATAGTAGTTTTAGAAATTAAAGACAAAATAAATCATACAAAGCTAAATATCCCCGACTATTTGGTCAAAATGCATGTAAAAAGAATAAGTTTGAATGAAAATCTTCTAGACTTCAAGGAACGCATTGTGAAAACATATTTTAACTGCGACTACAAAGCTCTCCGTTCTAGTTTAATATCGAAAGAAATATTGCGACATCTATGCTGTTCCACTTTTCCCAACTGCAAATGTTTAAAGTAAAAATGAAAATCAGAACAATAAATTAAACAAATTATACCCCACACAAAATTACACAAAATTACAAAATTATATATTTTTAATAAAACAAAATAGGTATACCCCACACAAATTGACATATTTTTTAGAATTTTATAAATACTATACGTCACTAGAGGTAAATTCCACTAAAGTATAATACAATTGTACTCACAATTAAATTAAGCAAATATATTATGTATAATACAAATAAACATTAATTGAAATATAAAACTTATCTTAATTATGTAAGTTAATATTGTATTGTATTCATATGAAAATCATTAGTATAAGTTCTTAAAATTGTGCATGGATAAAAATAAATAAATAAAAAAAATAAATAAAATAAATTAATAATTTGGCTTTTCCGAGAATATTATTCAGAAATATATAGCGGAGAAGTATATTTTATTTTGAAATTCATTATTCCAATAGCAGCGGATTATCAATATTTTAGCGTTAGAAAAATACCATTGGAGACCATCATTTCTTTTTTGGTTGAACGTTTCAATAATAAAATTACAATAGTTGTGGTGAGCCTATTATAGCTTGGAAGATCCCATCTTTTATCCCAATTATCGTAGTTTCATAGAAAATTGTTAATGTTAATCCAGAAATGGAACACACAAAATCTACATAGCGAAGTGCCAATACTTGTTCAAGACTTAAAGCCAAAAGATTGTCAACAGACAGTATTGTCATTATTCTACTATTCATCACGAGTTAAAATTTCTGATTTTGGCATGGATATTTTAAACATTTTTTTCATAGTAATGATCAAAATAGAATGAAGCAAATATTGCTAAAAACAAAATGCGCAGAAAATATGGAAAATGAAATGAAAATTATTCAATATAATAACTGTAGTTTAAATGATGGTCAGAAAAAAAATGCTTGTGTGATTATTAGTATGTCAAGACTCCGCACAAAGCGCATGAAGTTTTCAGCACATAATTTTGTCAATTTTATCGATATCATGTTATGAAGAATGGTTCAAAAGTATAAAAAATTTATTTAGAAGTAGAACACAATAGCATGAATTTTGTTAATTATGTTAATTTTTCACTTCGATTTCTTGCTAATAACCATTGCAGTTCCGTTAGCGTAAAATTTTGTGTTGTAATATAATAACAAAATAACATTTATAACTGCTTTATCGTCTTTTAAGAGCCTGTAATTCTTCCTCCTTTTCTTTCAATGGGTGGGTGTGAATAAAAAAGTAGCAAATGCTAAAACTGTTTTTTTTTTTTTAAATAAAAAGTAGTGAAGACTGAAAATATTCAGTAATAGCTTCTAATATATGACACGATACCTCTGAGTGAACTTAAAATAAACAATCGCTTGGTAACTGTCGTGAAATATGGCTGAACATATTCGTGCTTGAAAATGTTATCGAAGAAGATTAGGTTGTGTAGAAGAAGATTATCTTAAATTATATAGATTTAATGAAAATCATGTGATGTGGTTAGCAAATTATTTTCTTGATTGTAGCAATGAGAAAAGAGGAGCTGATTTGTCATCTAAAAAGAAAATGGAAATATTTTTTTCGTTTTATAAGCAACCCTGGTTTTCAAATTGGTGAAGCCAAGGAAGAAAAGGAGTACATAGAACAACGGTTTGTATATGGATTATACGTACAGTAATTACAAACATTTTATCGAAAGCGCATATTTGGATTAAATTCCCTAGTATCGAGGAAATAATATATGTTAAAAATCAGTGGTTCGAACGGTTTAATATTCCCTGTGCTATAGGAGCCATAGATTGCACAATGTTGCAATACGAAAACTGTTATATCGTGGTGATGAATCTGCTAATCGTAAGGGATTTTGTAGTATAATTGTTCAAGCAACATGCAACGCAAACGAAATTTACTATAAATAACATTAATAAATATGAAGATGTGCATGACATGATCTTACGCTGACAACTAACAACGTATAGATCAATAAAAAACAAAAAACTATAACAAAACAAATGAGAGTAAACATGAAAAACAAAAAAAAAAAAATCATGTTAATTCATATCCTATGTTTCATGTGCTTATTCATGGAATTTATTAGTAAAACATTAAAATATAAAACAAACAAACAGCAAAAGATTATTCACTTTTTTTAGACGAAAGCTAATAGCATTCACATAAACTATATAGTCAAAGCTCGTGCTTAAATTAAAAACAAAATTTTAACTTGTTTTTTATTCACACCACCCAATAAGTCTACAGTCCAAAATGAGACTTTCCTTCTTCTATGCGCCTTCTATATGGTTTCCTGACAAATAGTTTTCAAATTTTTATGGGGATGCGTGAAAATGCATTAACTGTTCAACCGCATTCAACACTGTCAGTCTGAGCTCTCCAGCAACAAGTCCATTTTTACGCACCTTTCCATAATCCATGACCTTTCAGGGAAATTTTATATATGTCCATATAGGTCTTGCTCCTAGATACAGTCCCTTGTTACGCCTTATTTTCCAACTATTATTATCATAAATTGAACATAACGTGCCTTAAATATTTTCTTTCGTACCGCATCAGTTTATTTTCTGTTGCCTGAGTTAGCATTCCATTTTCAATAAAATAGTGGTTTACTGGGTAAATAAGCGTTTGGATTGATAAGGATATTTTACAATTTGCATTTCAAACTTCTATGCAACACACATCTTAATCTTAAAAAATTTCTAATTCAGAAATAGCCTTTATTCGCTCATAAAATTTCAGAGTTAATTTCTTCTGTCCGGCCAGAATATTCTGCATATAATTCTCAAGCACTTGTTGATGAATACTTGTAGCTTCTGTTTGATTCTGACCGAAGTGAGCCATGTTTCACTGCCATATATTAATGTTGACTTAACACATGCTCTGAATATTGTTAGCTTTGTTGTTCTCGATATTTGGTTGCTCCGCCATATCTTCATTAGGCTCCCAAATGTTCTTCTTGCCTTATTTATACGGCTGTTGACATCTTCTGTTGCACCTCCTCGTGATGTTATAATGCTCTCCAGGTAGTTGAATTCTTCTACGTATTCTATCTGTTGTCCACTCACTGTTATAGGCTCACTATCACTTATCGATATTCAATTCCAGTCCCGATTTCTTTGCTTCTTCCTGTAATCTGTTGACTTTGTTCTGTAGGTCCCTTTGATTTCTTGATATGAGGCATAAATCATCTGCGTAATCTAAGTCTTCTAAGTTTCCGAAGAGATCCCATTCTATTCCGTTTATTCCAGTGCAAACTTCTCTTAGAATGTCGTCTAGTATTGTGTTGAAGAGAAGTGGAGATAGTGGACATCCTTGTTTAACTCCTATATTGGTGTAGAATGGATCACTGATCTTATCTCTGTGTTGAACTGTTGTCTCTGCATCTTATCTCTGCGTCTCAAGCTTTGATGATGTTGATGATTTTTTCAGGAACTCCCTTCTTTGTAAGTGTTCTCCATATTGCGCATCTCTTGACTGTGTCGAATGCTTTCTTAAAGTCTATGAATAGTAGATATAGTGGGGCATTCCATTCTACTGATTGTTCAACTATGACCCGTAAAGTATTTGCCTGGTCAACACAGCTTCGGTTTGGTCTGAAACCTGCCTGCTCTTTCCGTAGTATTGGTTCTAGTACTTCTTCTAATCTTTTCTTTATAATAATTGCTATTATCTTATGAATAGTATTTAGAACCGTGATTCATCTCCAGTTGCTGCAATTTACCAAGTCTCCTTTCTTAGGTATCTTGACAATCATTCCTTTCTTCCATGATGGTGGTATATTCTCCTCTATCCAACCCTTATCATCAGAAGCACTTAATTTCTAAAGATTATTAATGTTAAGCTTATGACCTAAAGTTTTTTTATATAATACTCATTATTTATATATAGCACAAGCACTCTGTAATTACATGTGAATTTTCTTTAATATAAATGACAAATATTTAAAATGGCATTTTAAATTAGTTTGAAAATTACATATTGTTGAAAATACACGTGTTTCAAATCGTTATAAATTTTCATCATCATGTTTGCAATATTCAAAGAAAATCGAAGTAGATACCAAAACAAAAAACATTGAAATGTCGTACTGACATGCGTTTTTGTTATCATGCTTGCATGACACAACCAAATTGAGGTAAATGACATTTAAATGCTTGATTATTACTTTCAGAAAATGTTGTCCAACATTCAGTTTTTCAGCATTTTTTTTTTTTATTATTTTAATATTTAAGTAGAAAGAGGTCAGAGGAGGGGTAACTAATTTTTATGATACCATGAAAGATTATTACGTTTTGTTATTATAAATTCAAAAGAGAGAGAGAAAGAGAAATGGAATAAGAAACTATAATGGTAAGCGGTGACATTTCTAAAGTAATTGCACCTATTCAAAATATTGTTGTTGACATTTTTGCTTTTAATTTTTTTTTTCTTTTGTAAAATAAGCGATTCGCAGAGTTTCACTAAATTAACTAATATTATATAATTTAAAGTTTATTTAATAAAGATTAAAGATTTAATTAAATAATATTGCGACTGAGCATAAAAATTATTTAAATCGAAGCAATTTAAAAACAAGAAAAAAAAAATGAAAGCAAAGTTTGACCTAAATTCTAATGTGGAATAGAGAAAATGTTTCTAAGGAATGAAAATTTTTAAATTAGGAAAATTAAATTGTTTCTGAACATGCAAATAAATATTATTATTAGTAAAATAAAATTATTAAAGTATAGTGAATATAAGGAAAAAATAAATAGAATTTAAAAAAAACGCACACATTATTTAATTAATCATTATTTATTTAATTTGTTTTGATTTTTTTTTTAAATCGTTCTAGAAACAATTTTGTCGAAGCTTTTTTCAAATAAAAAATAGTTAGAAAAATTAATAGAAATATGTGGTATTTTTATAAATTAGAATAAAATAATATTACCCATCCAAATATATAGTTCTCATATAGTACAAAAGGTCACTGATGTTGCCACACAAAATTTTAAAGCTAAACCTTATCTTAATTTCAACACATATATCAATTGTAAATATTGTGATACAACTTGAAGCTAATACTTCGATTTAAAATTAATTACATATTAATTACATATTAATTACATATTAATCAAAATGACATTTCATTGCTTAACCAAAATAACATAGATGCAAATCAACTAAAAAAACCAATACAAATAAATACGTATTGCAAGATCAAATACAAATATATAACGTATTAGGGTCTCACTTAGAAAATACACATAAAACTCAAACAACATTAAACAATAGATTTCACACCAAAATAACACAGAAAATTAACCAGTTAAATTCGTATATGGAACACACACACATGCAAATAACACAACTCTCTGCAATTTCTCAAACACTAATAAATCATCAATGCAAAGCGGTGAAAATAGCCAGTTCACGAACCATGTGGAACTTTCGTTAAAATTTAAAGCTTTAAAAAATAAAACTTCTGCTGGAATAGACAATATACCAAACATAGTATTAAAAAATTTGAGTACGCTAATAATTTCTAAATACGTAATATTATTTAATAATGCAATAAACAATTCGTATTTTCCACAAATTTGGAAAACATCGAAAATTATTTTGCTAAAGAAACCAGGCAAAGATCCAAATGACCCGAATAATTATCGACCAATTAGTCTGATGCCAAATATTAGTAAAATTTTTGAAACCCTAATCTACGACAAAGTTCAATATCTAGCTACCTTGCGTAATATTATACCCCAAAACCAGTTTGGTTTTCGGTATAAACATAGTACTAATCACACAATTACTAAATTGACTTCCGATATCTGTTGATTTGTTAATAAAAAATTCGGCATCGGTGCTTGTCTAATAGATTTAGAAAAGGCATTCAACTCAATTTGGTTGGATGGTTTAATTTATAAATTAATGCAATATGGCTTCCCAACCTCCTTAATAATGATTATCAAGAACATGTTATATAATAACATATTCCTGATTGCGAATCAATCAACTTCGACCGGAAAAAAATTCTTGATAGAAAATGGCCTTCAACAAGGTACGGTGAATGCACCGCTTCTTTTTTCCATCTACATAGCAGATTTAATGAATTTATTAGACAGTGTCAAAGGAAATAGCTACACGTTGGCTTTTGCCGATGACATAATAGTTTATTCAGCGGATAGCAAAGTAAGCACCATTCAAACAAAAGTTCAAAAAATGTTCAATATCATTTTGGACTATTGCAAAATATGGAAATTAAAAGTGAACTTTAACAAATGTGAAACTGTATTATTCCGGAATACGGTCGATAAAACAAGTTCAGACATTAAAAAGAATTGGAAACGTTTCTGTATCAAATCTCCTAACGGCTCGTCCCTAGCAAACAAAAAGGTTGTCAAATATCTTGGTGTTCTTCTACATCGTAATTTGAACTACATCAAACATGTTAAATATACAATCGCTAAAGGAAATAAGTCCTTTATGGCAGCAAAAAAGCTTTTTTACAATAAAAATATAAGTAACGAAGTAAAAATAATCTGTTACCAAACATTAATTAGGCCAACACTTGTATATGGTGTGCCCATATGGTACAATATCAATGCAAGTCTAATGGAAAAATTGCGCAAGTTTGAAAGAAAATGCATAAGAGTTTGTACTAATATATCAAGAAAGCCCGAGTCCGATTACAAATATTATTACTCCAATAAATATTTGTATAAGGAAGCAAACATAATCAGAATCGACAATTTTTTAATAAAATTGATTCGAAAACATTATGATAGAGCACTAAACACTCCAGAAAATGGTTTAATATCACATATATTTTACCACAATGAGGAGTACATAAAAAAAACAATGCTCACGGGTTTTATTGCACCAGAGCATTTTATATTCCTTGATCAAAATGGTTATATTCAAGACCACAATCATGTCCCTATACTATATCACTATAGTAGACGGGCCACATGTAAGATCATTGATTACAATCCGGGCCACATAAATGGAGATAACTTAAAATACAACATGTCTATACCAGATAGAGACAAAAAAATTAAAATAGAATATTGGTGGTTAGAAAACACATTCAACCAGAATTAGGTACTAAATACATATTAGGTTTAACAATATAGGTTAAGTTAGATTAAGTAGGCTTAATAATTAGGTTAAGTTAGGTTAATTTAGTCTAGGGTTTTATTTAACAAAAAAAAAGATTTAATATTGATTTTTAAGCCTTATTTTTACAATATATAATATAAGAATAAACATGTTAACATACAGTAATAATTACGAGCGAAACAAAATAAATAGTAAGAAAATAAAATTAACATAAAAATTTAAAATAAGTTTAAATGTTAATAGTAATTAGTTATAGTAAAGCCGTTTTTCTTAAACTTTTTCTAGGTTAAGATAGTTTTAAGTTTATCTCAAAGGCAAATAATAAAAGTTTATATTAAAAAAAAAAAAAAAACAACTTCCTGATTTTAATTTTGATTGACTTTATAACCTATTGAAAGATGTCAATAAGACCTCTGTGAGTTATAAAAATCGACCAAAATTTCATTGTAAAATGTATTTTTTACAAAATAAATTTATATAATTATATTTTAAAAGAACAAGTTCGATTTATTAATTAATATTCAATCTTAATACATAGATATTTTATTTATTTATTTATTTATTTCAAGCTTAAATCAAGCAGTTACAAAAATATTTACTTAAATATCAAAATATTATAATTCATTTAAAAATTTAAAAATAAATACAATTAAATTCATTAACATAAAATCTTAAGAACTAAAAGATGTGTATAGGTGTTCAGATGGTGTGAGAGGGAATGTAAGTTATTTCAATCGTTGATCGAGTTGCTTTTTTAAATCGGTCTTTGAAAGAGAGAGATCAATTAATGTCATATATTTATTTCCCAATATTGACATTCTATTAATAGTTTCATATCTTCCATAGTTTGTCCTATGATGAAACACAGTGAAAAGGTTTACGGATCGAAGTCGAGAAATTGTGTTAATATTGATTTTATTAGAAATATAAGGAGATAATATATTACCTTTGACAGGTTGAACAATGAAGGTTATATCAGCAATGTCTCTCCTTTTTTGCAAGGTATCAAGATGAATTAAATTGAGTCGATCTTCATAAGGTGGAAGACGAATTGGGTCTTCCCAAGGAAGATTACGCAAGGCAAACAACCTCAAGAATCTTCTTTGAATTGCTTCGATTCTCTGAATATGAACATCATAGTATGGTGACCATACCTGGCTAGCATATTCCAAGTTAGGCCGAAGCAATGTAATATAAAGGGCTTTTATAATGTACGGATCGCGAAATTCTTTAGACCAACGTTTAATAAAGCCAAGTAAGGAATTGGATTTATTTATTATTCATTTATTTCGTACATATACATGAGACGGTAAGTCTCTATAGGAGTATATAAAGTATAATGTGTAGCAAATTCATAATTCTTAAATTAACTTAAATTAAATTAAATTAAATTAAGCCTTAACCTAAAGAAATTAACAATAATGAAAATAATTTATAAAGAAAAGAAATTAATAAAAGAAAATGTAAAAAGAACATTTCTCCTCCAAACAAAACTATCTTTCAGACGTATCACACCTAACAAGCATTATTCTACAAAATTTTTATTCTTCTTAATTAATGACTACTCTTTTTCCTTAAAATATACCCAACAAAGCTCAAGGAATTTAGAAATAGAGAACTCACACCTGACTACGTTCGGCAAAGAATTCCACAACCCGACAGTCCTTACAAAAAAGGATAGATGTCTTAATCTACCAGAGTGTCTAGGAATAGTTAATGATCGTCCAGGGGTTATTTTCTTAAGAAGATATACCGGCGTATTTTTAGATAGGATTTTTTTCATAAAACAGATGTACTTCTAGTTTAGATAGTTTTCGAAAGTACAGTTAAGCAAAACTTTAGAAACATCACTGATGCTATCGAATCTACGACGGTTAGTTACAAATCGAGTGCAAGCATTGAAAATAACCTTGAGCCTGGAAAATTCGCCCATACTCATCCCAGCATAAACTACTTCACAATAAGTGATATGTGGAAAGATTAAAGATATAACTAATTTCTTTTTTACCCACTCCGTTAATATTGTAAGAGAACTTCCAGAGTTTTCGTAACTTACAAAAAGCATTTCTAGAAATAAAGTTAATGTGATCATTCCAGGTTAGAGTTTTATTGAATACAACACCCAAGTTTTTAGCTTTACTTACAAATTTTACCACAGAATTATTTAATTTGATATTAGGGAGATTAGTTGTATCAATATTACGAACATAAATTAACATAACCTGGGATTTTGACAGATTGAATCGAAGGCTATTATTTAGAGACCAGAAAGCAACAGCATCAAGATCATCATTCAATTTAGCAATAGAGCGGTTAAGATCAGCTATAGGACCACTGATGTATAGTTGAGCATCGTCTGCATACAACCGGCAATGAGATTCAGACAAACAACGGGGTAAGTCATTAATAAATAGACTAAAGAGTAAGGGACCCAATATGGATCCTTGGGGTACCCCACATTCAACAGGTAGATTATTAGACTTAATACCATTTAGAAACACAAATTGACTTCTATTATCTAAGTAACTTTGAATGAGAGTAGTAGCAGAAGATTCAAAATTAAAAGCTGCGCTAAGTTTTAAACATAATAAGTTATGATTAACACAATCAAAAGCTTTAGTGAAATCAAGAAGAAGCACTAATACAGCATGTTTCTTATAGATTTCACAGTAAATGTTATCTGTTAATTCGAGGAGTGCTGAGGTAGTGCTGTGCTGCTTTCTGAAACCTGATTGGAATTCGTATAAGAGATTATTAGCATTTACGTACTGACTCATTTGTGCATGCAATAACCGTTCAAAAGTTTTCGAAATACCGGACAGTACGCTAATGGGTCTAAGGTCATCAATCGTTGGATTATTTTTTTTAGGAACGGGAACAACTTTGGCACATTTCCAAATTAGAGGGTATTGACCAGTAGTCAAGATGAAATTAAATATGTGAGTAATATAAGGTAGCACAGAAAGGATAATCAGTTTAATAAATTTCAAAGGAATTAAATCTGGTCCTATAGCATTGGAAATGAACCTTAAAAATAGCATCATATGATTAAAATGTAATTTAAATGTTAACTTATCATCAAAATAAACTCCGAGATCTTTAAAAAAGTTAACTTTTGATAGAAATTGTTCATTAAAAGAATAACTATAAGAAATTGGTTGAGAGCGACGTGTAAAGCACATTAAAGCGCATTTATTAATATTTAACAATAAATTGTTGTTAATGGTCCAATGGAAGAAGTTGTCTAGGTCTTTTTGAAGTAGGGCAGAGTCACCAACAGACTTTATTTTTTTAAAAATTTTCATATCGTCTGCGTATATTTGTAATTCACTGTTCTTAATCATAGAGCCTACATCATTTACCGAAATAATAAATAGAAGAGGTCTCAAGTGACTACCTTGGGGTACACCAAAGTTTGCTACAAAAGAAGTCGATCGAGATGACCTAAATAAAACATTATATGATCTATCAGCTAAATAAGAACTAATCCATTTTATAAAAAGTAAAGGAAAATCTAATTTTTTTAATTTAAGCAATATAATGCTGTAAGGCAAAATATCAAAAGCGTTGCTTAAATCAGTGTAAATCACATCTGTTTGAAGACCTTCCTCCATATTGCTTATAAAAATTGAGGTTGACTCAACAAGGTTTGTTACTACGGATTTACTTTACCATGTTGGTTATGGATATCACCATTGTAGCTATAAATATTATTACTATTTGTGTTAACAAACGCAATTATTTTCAGGAATTGTTTGGTTCATCATTCGATTTACCTAAATTACTGGGTTCAAAACTTCTTTTGTATGGTTGTAAAATTTTGGGTACATATTAACAAAAGTTAATTTTTCGACCCAATTGATTGAATCGAATAATGTGTTATTTTATTCGCAGTACAAATTTACTCAATAATTCTGTTGTTCACAAAATGACTTATCCAGTTTACATTTGTTTTTTTATATAAAATCGTTACTAACAAAATAGTACAGAGCTATCTGCTAATGAAGTCGACTAAGAAATAAAGAAAAGCCCACAGTGGTAAATCGATGTACGATCTACATTGCTAAATCGTTAATAAATTGATAGCATCAGCTCAGAAAAATTAATTTAATAGACACAACATTTTAAATGTAAGCTTAAATATAGTCAGTCATATTTATCAGTGCTGAATGATCAGTACATAATTCAATCCAAAAACAAAGGCTTCAAAGTACTGGATCAGGCAATTGCCATACCAAATATTGATACTAATATTTAGGATAAGATTTTAGACTTATGATTGTATCGTTACGAAAAATACGAAATTTGTAAAACATATAACGTCAATTTATACAACCTGTATAAAGAAGTGGATTTATCCAAAAACAAGGTAAATTTCAAACGATTTGACCAGCTAGACTACGTGTCCTAATATCAGCAAAAACCTCACCTAAGAAAGTTTACGAATACAAATTATAGAAAATTCGGTAAAAGTCACCTCCTTGTTGGAAAACTAATGTATAGCTGAAAATAGAGATCATATTAATAACTTTACAATCTCGATAATGATCGATGAAAAGCCATTTAACAATTTTTTTAATGAAATGTAACTTCTTAGGTAATTGCAAGTCAATTATGAAGAAAAAGATAATGCGATCCACATCCGATTGTTATTAAAATATAATTAAAGTACTGCTAATAGTATATTGTTTTAAGTAACACAATAAGCTCATTTGCGGCTAGGGTGATGTAGGGGGGATTCAGTCCCTAAGTCCCAGTCTCGGAATAAATTAAATCTAATCTAATCTAATATAGTTTTAAGACACAGCCCATTACCTATTGAATGGGTGGGTAAGTAAATTATAAGCAATTTTTATTATTTTATTGTATTTCATTAAGGTCCTGTTTTATGCAATGAATAGCAAAGTGGTCTGGTAAATTTTTTCTTATTAATGTTTGTTATTTTCTTGCTGACCGAATTTAATTTCAATATAAAAACTGAAAAACTAGCCGAACTTGCATTTAAGATGACTGATGGATTTGGTGTATGAAATTGCACCGTTTCGAAATTGTACCTAGCAAACATAAATACTTAGAATTGATTAAAACTTCTATTTGTTTACATAATTAATCTGTATTTACTTGGGTTTTCATGATATATAAATAAGTTTTTTATATTACATAAGTTTAAGCGACGACTCAATATCCCTTATTAGAGTCATAGGATTATATATTGAAACTCTATACATTCATTTTTATTATTTTCTTACACTTTTAGTACTATTTTTGATATTGTTTTTGGATTTCATTACCATAGAGTAGAAACATGATTTGGTTTTTTTTTTTGCCAAGGCAGTGAGTGAACTCGAATTGGGTGAAGTGGACGTGAATCGAAAGGGAAAAAATCATCTTTGAATTAGTTCTAAGAGTTGAAATTGTAATAGCTTTTATCTGCTCTATCACAATTATATTATATATACCAAGCTCACCGTGATAGTAGGAATAGAATTCCCCGTGTAGATCATACTCTTGAAGATATTTCGTTTAATATTGATACAAGTAAGAACACGCAATTAATACAAAAGGCAGTCTGTTAAATGCATTTGGAGTCGGATAGGTGCATAGCAACAAGATATAGAATAGTTTTATTATTTTATTTGTCTCTACACCTTCTGCAAACATCATTTAAATTAGAACTAAGCCTTATAACATAACTGTCAATAAGACAGTGACCCGTTAGTGATATTTCAATTAAATCAAAACACTTGAATTACAGTGTCCGTACTAGTCAATCCAACCTTAAAAAAAATATCACCATCATAATGCAACATTTATACAGTGACCTAATTTTTTAAAGTTAAATATACAGTACTGGAAAATACATTTTATTCACAATCTACAAGCTGTTTTCATTCTATATTTGTTAAATACATATATGATATTACCTCCAGTCAACTATGATTTTATTTTTTTTATATTTTAAATAAAATTAAGCCCGTTGACTTAATTTTAAATCAAAATTTTTAATTCTTAAATTTAGAAACAAATAATACAAAAAAAAAAAAAATATTGTCAGAAACAGATAATAATAAAAACAGAAATAAATCTAAAAATTGTATTCAACACAATTTGAATATCCTTTTTTATAATTTCTATATCCTTAACTACTAGTCCAAACTAAAACAATAATATATGAAATTGTGTATATTGATCCGAAAATAAAAAATATATAAACAAAAATATTTATAATATACAATGTGGTAACAGATACAACTTTATTTACCAATTAAAACTTAAAAAACGAGTCAAACAAAAAGTAAAATATCAGGTTTCAATGGAAGCACATAAGTCCGATTAAAAATGGATTAAAAACAAAAAAACAAACAAACAATGAATTTAAAAAATGACAAAAATAAGAAAAAAAAATAAAGTTACAAATAAAACTTTTTATTAGTTTTCGAAAAACTAATTTTGTGTCAACAGAAATTTCTGTTCTTTTGAAAATTACTCAAAGAGTAAAAAACAAAACAAAAAGAAAAAAAAAAAACTTTTTTAAAAAATAATTTGAAATTGAGTAATTTTGTGAATATAAAATTCCCAATTTTAATCCTAATTAAATCCCTTAGGATACTACTATACAACAGTTATGTTATATTATTGAAACAATTCTAATTCCTTTATTTGTTTTTTGACTTACTTTAAAATAATTGAAAGTTGTGTATTAAAAAATCAAATTAACAATAAATAATCAACACCATTGTTAAGAATATTTTTATACAGAAATGTGAAATTAAAAGCGAATTTTTTTCTTCGGAAAATTTTTTAAAAATTTAATTTGAAAAAAAATTCTTGAAATTGGTTTTAACCGTATTAATTATAATTATTATTAATTCATGTTTTTTTAATAGTCCGTTGTTAGAGGTTAAGCTTATAATATCTATACGTACCGCTTGACTGTGATAGAATAGAAGAAGACAGGAATTATATAAATTAAATAAAAATTAATATTCGCCTGCTACTAGGAAACTCGATGAAGCTTGATAAAAAATCGTACTCAACATTTCTTTATGAATTGTTTTGCATCATTTCAATTTATCGTGGACACTATGTTCTTTATTGATTTATCTTATTTATATTATTTATCGGCAACATATATAATTATAATTGACAAGCATTTAGGGACCTGCGCAGTAAAAACAAAGAAACAAAATAAAAACAAAGAAACAAATTCATCTCTAATCAAAAATATAAAAAAGCAAAAACAAAAAAAAATAGTTGAACTTTTACTAAATTTTGGTTATTTGTAGTAATAATATAGTTTTTATTAAAATTATGTATTATGTAGGTATAATATATACATACCTCTTTAATGACAACATTTTTTTTTTTAGTAATTTTATCCACTAAATGCCACTTACTATAGGGAATATATCGGAAACGAAACGTGTGGGGAGGTGTATGAGAGACGTGTATTTATATGTCTTAAATAAAACTTACTAACCTCAAAACTTTTTATTAAACACGAGTGGTTTTTGCTATATCGTGCGAAATCTATGTCAGTACGTAAATTACTGCTTTTTTAAAAACTTTAAGTTTGACTTCAACTTGAAGTATAATTACTCAACAGGGGCCCCTAGTATATAATTATAATAGACAAACATTTAAGCCACCTGCGCAGTAGACACCTTTTCATTTTATCTCTCTTCTCCATAATAAACTCCAAATATATAGTATGTAAGTTGTATATAAAACAATAATGCGCACACAGTTGAAAATTTTTAATCATATGGTTTTATTATACACCAAATACATTAAGAAATAGATAGAAACGAAACAGAAAATGAGAAGTAAGGTATTTATGTTTTTTAATGAAAACATACTAATTTCAAAGCTTTTCATTAAAACATGAGTGTTTTCTGCTTTGTAATGAGAAGTCTATATCAGTCCATATAAATCCATGTTCTTTTAAAAACTTTAAATTTGGCTATAACTTGAATTATAATTACTCAACAGGGGCCCCTAGTGAAATTTCTAATTGAAAATTAAAAAAAATTGAAAAAATATTAGATTTCCCCACGTCTCCTTTTAAATATCTATCATTTAAAAGAGTAATAATGAAAATTGGTTTTGATATGGTTCTGATATTAGTACCGTATTTTTTTATCTACACATTAAATATATTGATTAGTTAGATTAGTACAAAGATTTAATATTTATGTTGGTATTGTAACCGGAAGTGACATTAAAATGAAGCTAAAGAGGTAGCGGGTGAACTTGTTACAGAAAGACCTAAAATCGACCTCCATCGAACGGATGTGATTATTCATATACCCATAAAAGAATGTTATTGCAATATTGACTAAAAATCTAATTGGCATAAGATTAGATCCTGTAGGGTTGTGCATCAGAGCTATGAAATGAAGTTAATAAAAGGAAAACTAGGAAATAGCTTCAGGATATTACTTAGAAGATTATGATATCGATTGGGTATATTTATAGGTCACCGATGTTTGCTTGACAAGACCAATACAAGAAATTATAACAGGCAACTCATATTAAACAAATACTTGTTCAACATAAGAAGCTTATCTATTTTATCACTATAAAATTAATAGATCTGACGAGACCAATATATGTATATGAAACGATTTTAGAATAAGAATTGCCACATCAAGTTGTATAAGACTTGTAGGTATATAGCTACACCTCAATAAAACTAGGTAATACAAAATATTTTTCAAGTAATTAAAAATGCGCACAAAAACATCGAACAAAACCACAAAACGGTACAGTAATGGTACAGAGTGACATTGATTGGAACAGTTCCGATAAGTTTTCTTAATGAAAAAATCTTTCTAAAAATTATTTGCAGTAGAAGAAAACAATAAATCAAGATTGTAATGGATGGTTGTTTTGACTGAATCATTTCCGCATTGTTGATTTTTTTTAAAAATATGGATGACATTGATCCGGATCTATCGAGTGACAACAGCCATAACTATCGATTTATTGAAATCAAAATTCGATTTCGACAAATCAAAAGGCGATTTCACACCTCTTGGTTATTTCTTGTGAACTACATAAAATCACTCTTTTGTGCTGATCAACCAGCAAATATTGACTTTTTGTAGGCTAATACGTTGGGCTTAAGAAGCATTCGGTATATTTAGGGGAACATTAATGAAAAAATTAAACCAGTATACCCAAGAGCATAATCGGGTAATTATATAGTATATATATACTGTTCGAATTTCGATTTGTTATAGCTATGGTATTGTTATTTTATTAGAATAGAAAATTCTTCAATTTGTGGTCTAGGATATCATTATGTTATTGCTAATACCACCTTTTATACTATCTAACCAACTAACATAATCAGAGGAGATATTGGAAGACTTCATATTAAGTGACAGCTAACACTTAATTTAGATAATAAAAAAAAGTATCCTACTTTCGCTCTTGTAATATCTACATATGTAAATTTAGTTTAATTTGTTCTTGGCTCAGTGTCGGCAGTACTTTATTAGTTAAAATATGTTCAAAGAGCGTAAAATATGGCTTCTAAAGTACCAAATGTTCTTCTAAATAATAGCAAAAATATGACGTTATTGTTCACGGAAGTTAAACAGACGTTAAATAAACGTTTTTGTTCGCGGTGTCAGGAAGACTGCACCCGGTGAAGTTGTTCAAACTGCTAATGATGCCATAAAAATCGGTTATCGAAATTTTCATTGTGCTCATGTTTATGGGAATGAGCATGAAGTTGGTAAAGGCTAAGATTTTTGAAGGTGTTGTTAAAAGAGAGTAAATTTTTATAACTAACAAATTATGGAATACATCTCATCGTCCAGATTTAGTAAAAAGTGCTTGTAAAACAATAACTCAACAACAACAAAATTTAAGTGAAATGTATCCCAAAATACCAAGCAAAATTATACAAAACGCTCATCTTTCCGGTGCTGCTATATGGTTCTAAATCGTGGACATTAGCTAGGCCATGTAGAACGTATGGATGAAAATGCTCCGGCTAGGAAACTATTTGAATCCAGATGATGTATCGGCGGATATGAAAAAATTTCAAATCATCAACTGGAGAGATTCCGCTCGTGACCGAAATCAGTGGAAGACAATTTTGCATCACGCCCAGGACCTTCAAAGTCTGTAGGGCCCAGCAATTAAGTAAATATATTTTGAAATGTATTTGATTCATTAGCCAATAAGTTATAAAGAAGGTGATGATTTACTTCCAACCGACTATAAAGGTATCAAGTTTTATTCTCTGATGCTGATTATGTTGATACATGGAAAGAAATGGAAAAATTGGTTAAAGATGGTCTTTGTAAATCAATTGGTGTTTTCAATTTCAATAAAAAACAAATTGAAAGAGTTTTAGAAGGGACTAAAATTTATTCTAAAACTAATCAAGTTGTATGTCATACATATTTAACTCAAACAAAACGAATGGGATTCTGCAAAAGAAAATATATTTCATTTACTGTACTTTAGGTAGTCCAGATCGTCCTTGGGCTCAAAAAGGTGAACCTGTACTAATGGAGGGTTCAAACCTTCTTACAATTGCCGCAAAGCATAAGAAAACATCAGCTCAAGTTTTGATTCGATATCAAATTCAACGTGGTAACATTATTATACCAAAATTATAAATATAAAAATAGAATAGCATAAAATATGTTTGTAATAATAATGTTAATAAAAATAGAATAGCATACAATTTTAATGTTTTTGGATTTTATTTGGATGCAAGTGATATGCCAACGATTGATTGCTTCAATTGCTTCAATTGCTTCAATGGCAGATTTGTAACTTTGACAATAATGTTAATCATCATACACATTTTCCATTCAATTATGAGTAATAAAATGTGTTTTGGGGCACCCACATCACCAATTTGAAAATGATGAAATATAACGATATAAATAACTCAGTTCCCATTCAATATATTCAAAAATTTAAAATCTATAATTTTTATTGGAGGCTTAATTTAATCGTAATAATAATTAATATGTATTAACATAAATACACCAGTGTACCAAATTATAAAATACATAAATATTGCACTTTGTTTTGGGTGCACTTTTTCACCAATAAATTGTTTCATCAATAAAATAACATCAATCACTACTCAAATTACAAGTATTACTTTAACCACCTACCAGTTACACTATATTACTATTTACCATCACAAAGTATAACTGAAGCTGCTTACTCGATTAACCCGCTTCCATAATATATGAATTACACAACACATAACTGTAATTACGAATAATAAAATATTTTTATTTTTCAATAAATGCAAACCCAAAATGGATTTAATTGATATTTATTAACCCTAGTACAGCTTATTTAACTGAATTGACACTTTATTTATTATTTATTTTATTATTTTATTTACACGGATCAATTTCTGTTATGTAAACAATTCAATTCTTCTTATTCTAATGTAAATTTAACCTAAAAAAAAATGATTTTAATTTACTGTCAAAATATATTTATTTAATCTTTATATTTTCATTTCTGCTATAAAAATACAAAATTTCAGCATTGATGAATTACCATTTTTTTTTTATTATTATTTTATTCTTCATTCATTATTTGACTAACAACTCTATTAAAATTTTGCAACTATTTATTTAATATTTTTATACACTAGGTAATAATACAGAAAAAAAAAATATTAAATAAATAAAATTACATATAAATATAAAATTATATAAAATAAAAGTAAACAATTCGATTTGTGTTCCATTTTAACTCTTGACCCAAAAATTAATTCAATTTTAATTGTCATCCGCATTCTGGCATAATAAACCATGCCAGAAAAAAAAATGTTGACTTTTATTTTCCTATTTTTGTGGCCTCTTCTAATTATACAAAAAAAAAACTCTCTATTATTCAGATTTGTATTTGGTTTTTTTTTTTTTGTTTTGTTTGTTTTTATCAATACAACCAAAGAAGTCAGTTGCATTTAGATCTAAAAATAACAAAACAAAACAAAAAACAATGTTTTTTAATTCAATTGGGTCCGAGTGTATTTTTATAGATGTTGCTTCTTTTTTTTTTGAAATCGGTAGGAAAAAAATTACAATTTTTCGGATATTAATTCACGCTGAATATTTTCATTGTTATTATTCGACGGATTAATACATACATAAATGGAATTTTATTTTATTATGCAGGTCTTTGAGAGTAATCCCCATGAAATAAATATCGTATTGTGTATATAGCTAGTGTCCAGAGTATGATAAAATAAAATTTTATTTGTTAACAATAAAGAAGTTATTCATTCAGTTGGAAATTCAATTTCATGGCACTTGTTGTAATCCTCCGAAACAAGTTTACTTAACAAACTGAATACCATACCATTATAATATGTCAACTGAATGGATAGTGAATCCTGTGTAAAAAAATATTGTGAATAAAAATTTTGCCTACCTAATAAAATTGAAATCATTTACAATTTACGATAAACCAGTCTTGTGATCGTTAATATTTTTACTAAGCTGGAATTGGATTTTAACAAATGCAACCGAAAATTATACTGAAATGCAAAAGAATGTGATTGAAAATTTGAAGGACCTATGTCTGATCAATATTACAAGAAAAAGAGAGAACCAACTAAAATTAGCACAACTTACAAGATATGGTAAATTATGGGCAGTAAAATAGTATCAAAACAACATTCTTTTCCTTGACCTTATAGCTCGTCTACGACTTTAAATCTGCTTCAAAATTCTTCAGCAGATTACAATATACCAGCATATCTTCAGCATATATTCTTCAGTTTTTTTTACAAGTATCTTTTCTATAACAATGCTGATATTACCATCTTACTTACGTCTCTATACTAGCTATCATGCCATTTTCCGGTCTGTCCCAGCCATCTGAGACGCTGTTACTTTCACTGTGATATTATGGTTGTATAACGATACAACTTACTACATTCTTTAATGTTACAAATTTTGTAGCTACCATTGAGTTGCCTTATGGGGTCAAATATATTTTTAATATGTTCTGTTCCAATGCTTCCAGTTTAATTGTATCAAATCTGTTCAGCGTCCACTCGTTTCATAGCAACAGATTATTACTGATCTAATTATTATTTTAGAAAGTACTGTATTTACATGTAATTAAAAAAGTAGTGTCATACGAAAGCAGTCGCGGATGAAATCTACAGGAATATAGATGGCTATTAAGACAACGGAGTTTTCTTCTTCCTGCAAACATTAAATACCTGAAAGAGGATGGTACTGCAAGTATCTAAACATGTCAATAAAATAGTCAAATAAACTGCAGATTGTATTACAAAATGGAATTATATAGAAATTTTTGATTGATAGCTGAAGATCCATTTTAGAGAAGAGATCAAAATAGACAAACTGAAAATTATATTCCTCCGAAACTGCAATTATTATTTATAATTCAACATAACATCATCATCATGTTGCGAGGTGACACATCGAGTTGACTTTTTGCCTTTTGTATAATATTTGTTAATTCAGAATGGCCTTTTACAAAAATGCCGTCATTTTCTATATAGTGCACACACTAAGTTTTGAGCTTTCCTCTACGAGATATATAAGATATACTTTTTTTAAATCTTTATTCATCCATTCTGACTACATTTTCTGCCAATTTTTCTGTCTCTGTTCCTTTATAAACCGAACTATATATTACCATTTTAATAGGTTCAGTTATTATTGTTACTGCTTCTTTCATATTCACCATTTTACCATACTCAAAGAAATTCTTTCGGGAGTTCCACAAGGTAGCGTTCTAGGTCCAATGCTTTACTTGCTATACACTGCCGATTTACCGCAAACATCAAACACAATGATAGCTACATTTGCCGATGATACAGCCATACTTGCATAGCACAAGGATAAGAATGTGGCTTCTGGGCTCGTGCCAGAGCTTAAACAATATCGAATTATGGCTGAACAAATGGAAGATTCAAGCCAATGAAACTAAGTCTAATTATGTTACGTTCACATTAAGGAGGGATACATGTCCTTCAGTATTTTTAAAGAGTAATACTACTCCTCAAACAGAAAGTGTCAAGTATCTCGGAATGCCTTTGGATCGGCATCTGACCTGGAAAAAGCACATTTACACAAAAAGAATCCAACTAAGCACAAATTTCAGAAAATTATATTGGATCGTCGGTAGACGGTCTTAAATGGCACTGGAAAACAAATTGCTGATATAGGATGATACTTCAACCAATATGGACTTATGGTATACAATTATGGGGAACAGCAAAATAAAAACAGATATTAAAATATAATGAATATTAAAATATTACAACGCTTCCAAAATAAAGTACTGCGAGCTTTAGTTGATGCACCTTGGCTTGTGCCAAATTATATAATACACAACGATTTGCAAGTGTCGACGGTCCAAGACGAAATTCACCGACGAAATTCAGAGTTTTTTTATTACAAGGCATACAAGATTACAACGAAATACACCACGGGATCTGTAGAAATTTCTTCACATTATTATTAATATATTTATATTTTTTATTATAAATTTGGAAATTAATTTTATTGGATTGTAATTTCACATGTCTATTATTAATTAATTTAGTCAAAAACATATTCACTTATTATATTATTTTTAATTAACATACAGATTGTGAATTAAAAAACAAACAAACAAACAAAAAAAAATATTCACCATTTCCTAATTATCTCGTTTGGAAGATTTTTGGTGGTTTTCTTTCATCAAATATGCAGATTGCATTCTCAACATTTATTGTCACCGACCAATCTGCACAAACATATGATATTTTCGGTCTCATAATTGTTTTATATATTATTAGCTCGAATTGTTTTGAACAATATTTTAAATTATTTGCAAAATAGAATTTATTGCCAATCTGTAATCTATCATTTATGTACAACTTGATACTGTCGCGTCCCTTCGAATTACTGTTCCAAAGCAATTAATTTAATTCATCAGCAGTATAATACCTTCAATAATATATTTTGATATTGTTATATTATGTCGCTGTCTTCTTCCTTTTACTCTGCTCATTTTTAGATATATAATTTTATGTTCGTATACTTTAAGGCCCACTCTAAATATTTCTATTTTAAACAATACAAACGTTTCTATATCTGTTATTATTATACAAATATAAACAGTTTCATGATATTATAGCAATTCACAATGTCGTCTGCATAAACAACATAAACCATCCATTGATTTGCGGAATTATTTATAATTAACTAGCAAAAAAACCCAAGGTTGACCGGGTCGAACACAAATGTATTGAATTTACTTCAATGAAGTTTGATTTATGAATCGAATTGAAACAAATTGATTTATCTAAAATATATCTTCATTGATAATTGTATCTATCTGTATCATGTCGATTTGTATAGATATGGACATGGACCTCCTGGCATACTCTGCATTATTTTCTGATTAATAAAACGAATTGTCACATTCATTCTGAAATACTTTTTCAGTCAATTCTTCAATACTTTGTGTAATTGTACTGTTCGCTGCTATTTTAATTTTTACATTTAAGTCTTCTGAAATTTGGCCTTCACTAAGCTGTGCATTAAGTTCATTAGCTTATTGCCTTTGTTATTTATATGAAATCGGTAGCACTCCTATTTCTTTATTTGCGAAAGAGTACCGAAGTGTAAATTTTCAGATATGTAACACCTATGGTTTTTGAAAGATTCATGTTAGGTGGTAGGAGTTGTACGGTAGCTACCCAAACCTGTCATTTGATAACTTTGTAAAGTACCTCGTCCGGTTCATTTTTTGACCATGAATAACTGTAAAAAATTTCAGAACTCTGTCTTTAAAACTGTGGGCGTGCGTGTATAGGGAACAAACGCACAAACAAACTATCCCTTTTATAAGTATAGATTATCTATAAAGCACGATACCTGTTCAGTTTGAATAGTATTTGTTATAATTTAGGTTCACATTCTAAGCGGACTTTTACTCACCCGAAAACATATTCTGAAAGAAAAATATAAATTAAGAATAATAATAATAAAATTAAGAATAGAAAATTTATTTATATACACCATACTTGTCCTTCCTCAACAACATAATATTCACCTCAATGAATTATTTTTAAAATAAGAATTTTTAAACTTTAAATTTTCTTCTAATTACAGTCAACAAGTCTTTGATAAAAGATTTTTGACTGTGCTTATTAAATTAGGCTCTAACCAAAGTTTTCTAAACTTAATTGATTTCAAATATTCAAGAGACAAAAAGACAATACAGAAAAAAAGTCCTTCAAAACTCACCATGAACTTTTTAAATCAAAAAAAAAGTCAACTGTTTTAACTTTTTTTTTTATGCTGAACATCGGTTAAACTAACATAAAAAAAAAAAAAAAAAACAAATCGACGACCACAAAGTTTGTCGTTCATTGTTCTAAAATTAAAAAAGTTTTCTTCCGCCTCTTAATATAACTTCCAAAAACTTCCTATACAGAATAATTTTCACTTTTTTTTTTTTTAATTCAATTTTTAAAAAAAAAAATGTCCACAGAAACAACTTTAATTATTTTGTCGTCGTTTTTGTGTGTGTCTTTTTTTTTTCATAGTATGGTCAGTAGTGCAACTTTGTTGCAAGTTAATTTAAAGAAAAAAAAAAACTATTTATTTTCTATGTTGAAACTTAAAGACTCACTAATTTGTACGTATAAAGTCGAAAAAAGTTCATATTGCAATTCATGTGAGACTAGAAGAAATTTTATATTGGAATTAAAAGTTTGAGCAACTTGATGTAGTCGATATGGAGTATGATTGGTAGTTCCAATACAAGGTTAATTAAAATGGATTATAATGGGAACTATGGGTTGTTGATTAATTATCTACTATTGATCTCTACGATAGTTATTCAATTAATTTAGTTGATATACAATGAAATTCAGACAATACAGTTATATTGTTTTCATAAAAGACATTGGTATGCAATATACAACATAAATTGAACTAACTTCTTTTGACACAATGTTTTATATGCAGATGCAATTCATAAAGGGTTGGGTACGTAATATGGAAAACCAAAAATTTCAATTTCCAAATAACATTTATGTAATTTCAAAATGCAAAATACGAAATTCGGTAATAGAAAATAGAACAATACAAAATTCCAGGAGAAACAACGGAAATATTATATATATATTATTCTGCATTTATCTGGATGTTTGTAAGTTCGACGGAACGCTCCAACACATATACAAATTGCATATGTATACAAATGCATATATATACAAATTGCTTTGGTGCTTTTTTTTAGCCCCTGTCTACCATGCTGAACCTTTGCAGGAAAAATTGATTGCATGAACTATATTTTTTTAATTTAATGTTAGTCTTCTTCGCAAATAATAAGGAAAAATCAAAAATAATAATAATAATATAAATAAAACAAACAATTTTTTTGATTTATAATAATAAGGACTAATAGAAATTTAATCAATAGTTTAATATGGTATAATAACCAAAAGGCAAACAGCATTTAACACAAAAAAAAACATAATTCACTCAAAGGTTATTCTTATTACTTAAAATTAAAACAATAATATACATGTGTATCAGCATATTTGTATTACATAATATTATTATACATTATAGTACTTTATTGATTATACCTTTTATTTTTGTCATTATTGTGTGCGTAACTCACTTCACTCAAAAAAAATTATTTTTGTTTTTTTTTTGTTTTTTTTTTATTATTTGCTGTATCTGTATTCTGTATGTTCTGTATGCTTCATTCCAAAAATATTATTTTATTTTCAGTGTTAAGTGTTCACTGTTTAGGTTCACTTCATTGTTCAGGTTCACTGTTCAATCAATAGAACTTGATAGAAGTAGAGTAGGATAATTAACTCTACTTCTACGTCGGATAGTAAAACATTGTTTTTTTTAAATTGAAAATTATTGATGAAAATGTTTTTGTATTTTTTTAAAATTTTACCAATTTAGATACAAAATTTTGAATATATAAATTATGAATATTTTTTAAAAATAACACAATACCATAATAAAAGTTTATTCATATAGCAAAATAAGATCCCTATACATTATACAAAAGACAAAATTTATATGAAAATAAGATTCCATTTTTAAATTTGCTCTCCCGGAGGACTCAATAACGCTAATACGGTATAATTTATACTAAATGGAACCCAACTAACGAATTATAACTAAATGGAAGTGAGTACGAGTATACCATACAAAAATACAAACATTTTATACAAATTTGTTGGTATGGTACTTCTTTTTCTGTTATATAAAAAAAAAAAAAAAGATTAGTGTTAGGCCAATATAAACATAAATAAAAATAAATAAAAAGTGATATAAACATAAGTACTGTAATTTCGGAATAAAGAATCTAATAAAAGAAAAAAAGAAACTAGGATTTATTTTGCTTCCGTCATTTATGACAGGTTACAAAGCTACTGTTGTGATGTTTTTCTGCTATATATTTTGTAAATAAAAAACCTAACCTCGACTCTGCAAAGTTAATTTTTTTTTCAATTCAATTTATTCGTTCTATTTCTTCTAATATTTCATTACAAAGTACTTAAATAATAATAATGTCCCAACAACCAATTACTTCTCCCATGCCGCGCACGCGGGGAGTCCCCATTCTCATTATTGTTATCATTTAGCATATGACTAGAAGGTCATCACAGTGCTTGGAAGAATAAAACTCTTCGTATTAAAAGTATAGAAAGATTTCAATAAATCAAGTTCTTCAGTATGTAATACTGTGACGAGCATACACTCAATGAACTTTCATTAATCAAATTTTAATATTTATTATTATATTTTAATTTTAATCAAAAAAGAATACAAACACGTGATAACCCTTAATGAAGAATGTGTTAGTAAGGAGAGAATTGGGTCAGGAAATGCTTAAAACAAGCATGCAAAACAAAAAAGGGGGAAATTAGTAAAAACGATTAAGGAAATTAGTAATTATTAATAAATTGATAGAATACTAAAAACAAACAAAAATAAAATTCATAAACGGAAAAAACGATTAAAAATTTAGTAAATTTGATTTGCCTTCCAACATGTCAAGGCAAATCAAAGAACAAAAATCAATAAGCAATATGCAAGTCAAAAGTTGAAGCAATTTAAAATATCCAATCAAATAAAAATTATATCATAAATTTAGACTATCTGCCAACATGTCAAAATAGGCTAAATCAAAATTTCGCGATTTTAAATTATGCCGAAAAAGCCTTAAAGCTACTCATATCTACAAAATTAAAAGAAAACAGTGACATTTTTCTTTTTATAAAAAAAAAAAAATAGTTTCAAAGACTTCTTACAAAATAAAAAAACTTAACAAATAGTTGTGGGGTAATAAATAGAACATACTCTTATACAAAATCCAATCAAAACTAAAATTTAAAAGAGAAAAAATTTTTTTTTTTTTTCAAAAGTAAAAAAGAAATCAAATTAAAATTTTAAAATCAACTCCAAAAGATATTAAATTAAATTCAAAAGATTTAAATACAAACATGAATCAAGCTAATATCTAAATAATAACCCTAAGTAAACCGCTAAGTCCATCAAAATAAAAATAAAGAAGCCATTGTTTTATGTTTTTATTAAATGCATTACAATTTCTAAGTTTTCTGATACGTTCCGGTAACTGATTATTTGTAGTACGAAGATTCGGAACAACCACAAGAAATCTAAAGTTGGCACGAAGGTGGCAAGAGTTCAAAATTCTGTGATTTAAGTGCCCCGATTTATAGTAAAATGTTTTAAGAACTTTAAAACAGTACAAATGACGCACAGGAAGAATATTCAAATTGACAACATATATATATATATAACATATTTTTGCAGGATAAGCAACATTTAAAGTTTGTTAAAATGTGTACCCCCCCCACCACTCTATACTATATTGTAACTTCGACTGAAAAATACCATAGTACACTATTTTCAAAGCTTTCAAAAAACAAACATTTTTCAAGCTAAAGAAACTTCTTAGAACCGAACGAAAATATTGAAATAATGTATTAGTATGATCTACCCAACTTATTCTGCTATCTATAGTTAAGCCTAAATATATTTATAGTTTTTAACAATCTCAACATTATAATAATTCATACTACAAAACCTTGTCCCTACTGTATAAGCACTCGTCATTACACACAGAACAAAATTTATTTCCAAAAATTAAATTTATCGTATTCAGGTGCATGAAACCAGACATCAGCCTCAACTTCATTTAGACTTGAAAGTGCGAAATACATAATTTTAATTTTTTTGCTAATCACCAGTTTATATGTACAAAAAACCACTATCTTAATAAATTTAAGTCGTGATTAATATCCGAAATTAAATTGAGCGGACTCTCTGACCAATGCGCAAAACCAATATCGTCAGCAAATGTATTTATCTTTCCTTTAAAATTTTGTTTTAGTAAGACGTTAATATCTATAATTATAATTGAGAAGCATTTAAGGACCTGCGCAGTAGACACCTTTTTAATTGTGAATTTTAAAAGCTGCAAAAATTTTCTCCGATCGGTCGTGGCGACGAATTGTTTCGATTTCGGTAACGGATACATAACGGTTTTATTTATTTTTATCAGTAAATCATAAATTAGACTAGTGTTTTGTATATCAAGATTTTATTGTTTGGAGAGAGAAGCTTTAAAGTCAGAAATGGTTTATCATAATCGAACATCAACATTAAGGCTGGTTTCAAGAAAGGTAAATGTTAAAATTGCTTTGTAATTAAGATTAGATTAGATTAAAAATTTCGGAGAAAATCTGTCTCTTATATCACCACAGCCACAAATGGGCTTATTTTGATAACCTGTGTTTATTAGTTATTCTGAAAACCAGTGTCTGAATCAATAAGAATACCTGATTTTTTTTTTCTTTATTCAATTTTTATACAAATACAATTAAACTTAAAATAAATGTAAATGAAGCAAATAATTTTTTTTTTATCTTAGATCACTCAGGATATTCTTCAATGGTATGCTGGGTAGCTTCCATTATTCAGGAAACATTCTCCAAAGTGGTGATGTATGCTACGAGTGAGTGCTTCGCTTTCACAGAGCAGATGTTCAACAGATTCTTCTTCTATTTCGCATATTCTGCACATTTTCGCTTAGACCTATTGTGTAAAGGGGTCTCTTTATTAGGCAATGGCCTATTATTATCCCTTTATTAGTCAATGCCCTATTTATTATCCGGCCAAGATACGTACCTGTTTCCTATTTAGACCTAAAAAAGTTTTGGTTGGTAAGTAAGTTGGTTTTGGTTGTCTTGAGCAAGCGTTTAGGCATGAAAATTTTTGCTTGACGATTTCAAGAAATCTCCTTAATTTTTAATTACATTTTCGCTGTGCTCAGGGGAATCCCACAGAACGAACTTAACCCTATGAAAGGGGTATCCGAGGTTCTTTTGCTAGATAATCTACAGTTTCGTTTTCTGCTATGCCAGAATGTCCTGGTTACCCACATTATTTAATGATAATAAATTAATACTAGTGGATTCCCTGTACAATTGCACAGAAATAGTTCTTTCAAACACAATTTTATGTAAACAGAAATATTTGTTTTGGTATAATTGTTGTTGTTTTTTGAATCGCTTGATTATTGAATATTTATACTTTATAACGAAATCAAAGGATAATACCTAATAATATATGACGAAATTAACACTGATTTCAATATAACTTAACACATTAAATCCCATTACTCTCAACGTAGTAGATCGATGTATTTTAATTCGTTTATAGTCAAAATCGTTTGTTGTCACAATTCTGTTATAGAAATATGTCAAAACAGTGAATTATTTTATTAAAACATGATTTATATAAAGTTTTTACTCTTCTTTATTACAAATATATATATTTTATGATTACATAACAGAATTGCTATTTATGAATTAAAATAAAGTTTAAAGTTGTTATACGAAAGATATTTTATTGAATTTGATTTTGTTTATAAAGATGCAATTTTTTTTTGACTACGCGTATAGTCACAAAACGGTTATAATCAGAAATATTACTGAAATTTAGCGATTGACTATAACGGTGTCTTACTGTATATATTTTCTTTTAAATAGCAAAAGCAAATGAACTAACATTTATTATATTATTTTTGAAGAGTATGATCTGATCTGATTTTTGTTTTTCTGTTTTGTTTTCAATTTTTGTTTGTGCTTTTGGTTTTGTACTTTTTTCTATAAGTTTGTGTGTTTATTTAAAAAGACAGAATTTTTATGAAGGCTTTTTAAAAATTGTCCGTGATTGAAATTTCTTTTAGAGTATAGATGTCGCTCAATTTGGAAATAACTGTAATTTATTTGGTAAAACTATTTGAAATGTTTTATGTATTCAGCACTTGCTAAAATTTTAATATTTTTGTGGTGTAATTAATTTTCTATTCAATTATTCTTGCTTGTTTACTCACCACGTCGTTCATATTGTGTATTATAATATAAGATATTCCCTACATGGCCTTCCTTGTGTAATATAATATATAAGATTTGTATTGTAATACAAAATTAGTTTTCAATATTGGACATAATTTTTTTATGGAACTGATAAAGTAATATTTTTTGGTTTTGTTGTTCACAATCCCCTGCAAAGCATAGGAGTTCTTCGTGACTAGTTAAATGTTCAAAAAACGTTGACTCATTATAAATTTGCTATTCCAATCAGCATCGTTTGCAACACGTATCTTGTGTAAAAAACTTTTACGCACTGGATTTAAGCTCGAAGCTGTCAAGCCGTTGAATTGCTTTTTTTCTGCATTCCTACCAATCATAAAACTTCTACACTAACTTGAACCAGTATTCGGTTCAAAAATATTTATTTTCATGATATTATATCCACATACACTAATAATGTACTCGTAAATGCTCATGTATAAAATAATACTAAAAATTTATTAAAATAATGCAATTTTTATAGACCTTGTGTTATTCTTAAACCCACTAATGTTCATTGAGCACATACGCATCTAATATTTTTTTCTTCCCGTTTTTTTTTTTTAATTTCATCCAATGGAATAGTTTAACAAATTTTGATTTTATCTTTCTAATAAGAGAACAAACTTAAAAGTTTTATTTAAATGATTTTTAGTAGTGCATTATCATCCCCTTTTTTCTAAAAAATTTCTTCTAATAATTTACGATAAATCCCTTTTTAGAATTTCTAAAAAAAACAACAACAACAATACACACACTTCAATTTATTTTTTTATCATATCTCATAGTAAAAGCGACGAAAAAAATAAAATATCTTATAAGAAAAGATATCTGAAAATTTATTAGAAAATCTCAAATTGTAAATATCCTTAAAGCAAACAACAACATCAAACCAGAAACACACTCTCCCCTCTTTAATTCAATCACGAAAACATGCGTGAAATCTGCCGTAAATAAATGTTAGTGAAAAGAAAAAGAAAACAAAAAACCGTTGCGTGTTGGAATTTTTATCTGAACTATTTTATGGTTGTTTCACTCATTACAGTTAATAGACTATTAAAGATAAAGAACTAAACTACACATACACACACACCCATCCGTTGATGATTTAAAGAGGTTTAATATCTAACATAATACAAAATTTATAGTGACATTTAATCACATATTACAGTATTCCAGAATAATTGTATAGTGTATTTTTGGGGAGTGTAATTTACTTACTCTTCAAATGAAATTAGGCAATGATTTTTATATACTTTAGAAAAATGTTTTGGGGATAGGGTTTCTTAAATTGAACTAATATTAAAATAGAATAGCTAGATAAAGAAAAATAATAGAAAGTATATTGAAAAAATTATTTTTAAATTTTTAGAAAGTTACCATCAGTACTCACAGCCATGGCAGGAAAATTTAATGTTAAATTTAAGTACTGCAGCCTCATATATTATTAGTGACAAAGAAAAGAAAAGAAATTTGACTTACTATGATAATTGGAGGGGCATTACATTGGTCAACATAGCATAAAAGATCATAGCAGCAATAATTCAAGGCCGCTTGCACGAAAAACCAGTAGGTTTTCATCCTCACTGAATTTACGTTAACCAAGCAAACACACTTTGTATAATAGTAGAACAATCAATTGCGTATAGAACACATTTACACATGCTCCTCATTGGCTCCAAGAAGGCTTTCAACACAATCAAGCGCACTGCGATAAGGAAAGTAATAAGAAACAAAGGAACACCAGAAAAAATAGTCCGCGTATTCCAAGCATTATACGAAGAAACCGAACTCTCTATACTACATCGGGGACAAAAAAGGGCTTCCTTTAAAACCACATCCGGAGTCAAACAAGGATGTCCTCTCTCACCATTCCTCTTTACAATCGTCCTAGATAATATACTAGAAATGTCTTGCTCAAAAAAGACTATGCAGATGATATCTGTCTTCTTTCGAACAAACTCAGCGACTTGCAGAGCAAATTAGAACATCTGCAACACCTTGCCAAACATGTCGGACTAGAAATTAACCTAACAAAACTATGAGAATAAAAACCACCAGTACGGAACATCTAAGGTTGAAAAGAGAACAAATAGTATTTATTGATGAACTTCTGGTAATGGGGAAGCATCATAACAACAAGTGGGGGGGCTTAAGAAGATGTATAAAATAGATTAGGAGGAATATCCTAATCCAGACAGCAACTAAAAGTAAAATGTTCCGGTCTTGTGTAAAATAACCCCTGATATGCGGCAATAAAACTTAGTTAACATCAAAAATCCCCAACCAGAAGTTACAAGTCTTCAATAAAAAATGTCTAAGGATAACATGCCGAATATACTGGTCAAACACAATAAGCAACAAGGACCTCTGGATACTAACCGGTCAAGAACCCAACGAAACAAATCAGAAGAAGGAAATAGAGATGGATAGGCCATATACAGTCAAAAAGCCATCAAACAACATCGCGCGTATGATCATAGCTGGCAGAGGACTATAAAACAAGAACTAAAAAAAAAAACAAATATAACGTGAGAAGAAGTGAAAACACATCAGCTAGCAATCGAGTACGATGGAAATGTCAAGTGGAAGCCCTATGTTCCCACGAGAGGTAAGTAAAAAAAATTCTTAAAATTAGGTATTAAAAAAATTACCTAAAATAGCGAAAATACTATATGTTGGCCATTAGTAACCGCTTTCGATTGATGAAATAACACTGTTGTTGATTTCGACAACGGATGTAGCAACAAATACTTTTACGGTTACAGTAATTTGATGCTAAATTAAAATTATTATTTAACTTAGCTAATAATCATAACTTTGCTGAGCGGAACTTTTCTAGTCAAAGATATTTGAAATAATAGAACCAGCATTGTATGGATGATTAGTGTTAAAAGACTAGTTTTAGAGTTAATAAAAGCATTGGAGATTTTAATGCATTACATCTGGCACAGTCTTTCATTTCGTTTCCCCCCGAAAAATAGAAAGATATACTTTTTATTGAATTTCTTCTAATTGGGGAAAATATATATATACATTATTTGTGCTAGAAATCAATGATTTTTGGACCTGTAAATGTAATTCGGTTATAAGTAAGAGCTGCCTGAATTATTGTATCCAATACGTAGTTTGTTATAACAATTAGAGCTGTATTTATGCGAATTGGATCACAATATTACTATAATCACAATTCAATTTAACTTAAACGTCCGGTTCATTTGAACTAACAATTCAATATTAATATTCGGTTCGTTTATCACATAATATACCAAATTGAAATGGAAGGGATATAATAATTAAGGAAAAAGAAGTGAATATCAAATACGACACACTGTCGTGGTTGCCGGATCACAATTCTAATGTACAAACTAAAATTGAATGAAATATTAATTAACATACGTTATTCACTTAAGAAGTTAAGCACTAACTAACACGTGTAATCACAATAAGCCCATTTGCAGCTGCGATAGGATAAAAAAGGACAGATCTATTCCCGAATTCACAATAATCTAATATAATCTAACTTTAGAAATTTTCTAAAAAGGGCAAATTTTGAAATAATTTATTTTTTTGTGCAATCCATTAATATATTCGAATATTCGATTTCTTGCCTGTCGTAAGCTCATCAATTAATATAATTTCCGGGCTGAAAAGCTTTTCAAAATAAATTATAAAAATACAAATTTAATGTATCATAGTAGAAATCTAATAAAAATCTCATGACTTGAATAAAAGCCTAGTTGCAGAAGAGATCAAAAAGATTCTACTTGAAAACAAAAGAAATGGTTAACGTCGATAAAAACACACATCAACTCAAAATATGCCTTTTAACTATTTCTACCCCTTTTTTTTAAATATAAAAACAATGAACGAGAACAATTATGATTCTAAGATCAATATAACGGATATGAGTGGAACTTCAAATATAATGAACTTTTCCTGCTAAATTCTTACAAAACTGACACGTATCCAAAACACCAAAATAAAAAACTCATTAGTCAATTTTTGGCTATTGATGTTATTACGCCATAAAGAGAGGATTAAGTGGTTTCAATTCTTACAATAATACTATGATACACGATATCTGATAGGCATTTAGCGACTGATATTAAATTAGATCAGATTCTAGTAAGGATAGAATTATAGGGTTAAATACACGGTATCTGGCAGTGGTTGAGCCATTTAGAGACTTATATTAGATTAGATCAGATTTGAATTAGAGTTGAATGTTAGCCCAATAACGCAGCAAGTCAAATAGACTTATTATGACTAACTGTAGCAATACAATCAAGCATGTGAGTTACTCAGGATTCTCTGATATTTTGATATTTGTCCTTGAAAACAAGTAAACTTTAAAAGTAACTACTGTTTTATTTATAATTTGACATTTTAATTAAATAAGATCATCGAGAAATCGGTTTCGCACATCTTAAAGCCAAACTAGATTCTTTATAATTTGTGCCTGTGCAAACGCAGTATGAACAATTTTCCCCAGAAAAAATAATCTTCAAATTTCCCCCACCAGTTAGAAATTTTTAACACCTGAAATTCGCTCTCTAAATTAATTACTCATCCACTAGTTTGTTTCAGATATTTTTCTTCTACTTGTCTCAGATATTACGCAACTATTTAGGTTTCCATTTTGCAACTACTTTTTTTTTTGCAGCCTGATATAATCAATTGTTCCATGTCTCGTTTGACCATATCATCAACCCACCTAAACCTATTGAATTGTTCAATGAATTGTTTTGGTTGTTTGTTTTTCGCTCTACATCCCACGGGTGGGGCTTAATATTTTATTACTCCATTGATTTTACAAGATTTAAGTTTTTTCAATTCTTCTTTCAAATGTTTAAATATTTTACAAAATCATCCAGAGTACATGAAAACTCCTTATGACAAAAAAATTTACCAATGAATTACAGCTTGCATAAAGGTGATAATTTTAAAATACAATTGAAACCACAAAAAAAAAACTAATAACCCGACTACTAATCTCACTAGATATGATAATTTTTGGTTGGTTTATGTATTGTTGTAGTTTGTCTACATCTCATTAATAAATTTACGATAACCATAGACAAAAATTAGATTCTTCTCTTTTATTTATTCAAATTATTTTTCATATACCTAAGTAAAATAAAAAAAGAGTGGGGTGGTAAAAATTGGAGGGGTTGCAATTATTGTTAAAAAAAATTTCCACTTGAATTTGGGTATTTATTTTCTTCAAACAAAAAGAATTTAAATATATATATAATATATATATATATATATGCTACAAATGTATGAAAATAAAATTTATTAATATTGGGATGAATTGTGTGATAGAGAGAAAGAGAACAATTTCAAAAATATTTTCCATAAGAAGAAATTTTATTTCTTGAGGGTTGAGAAGTAAAAACAAATAGTGAAGAAAATTTTTGGCAGCATTTTAGATTTATTAGTATTTATTTTATTTGGCTTGTTCTGATAACAACAACATACTAATCATTGGAATTTTAATGTTCACCATTCACCATAGATAATAATATTAAGTTAGATAGAATTTTTTTTTTTCACAAAAATATTCAAAAAGGATTTGCGACATTTAAAAATTTGCACTGCTTTAACAATGGATTTTCTCTACACATTGAACAATATTTTGAATTTTTTGTTTTAATTTTAGTAAAAATAAATTTTTTGAATATGAAATTTTTGTTGAATAAGGAAATATTGGCAAGTTGAAAGTATGCCAAGGTACTGAAAAAATTATTACGGTAAAAACTCATTTTTATCAACATGTTGTTACGTCATCTCATATTATTTTTTCAATTTTTTTTTTTAATTTGTGTTTTAGAGTATAATTTTCCTTTTAATTTTACATGTTCATCATATTTTTTCAACATTTTATCGCAAAATGTCCTGAAGAAGCCTGAAATGTATAAAGGATAAATTTGAACTATTTTTCGTTTACTGTAATGTCCTATGATAATGATTCCTTGATACTTTGGGTATTCATTTGTAAAGCAGATTCATAATACAGATTCACTTGTAAATCTTCATTGCTTTCCAACATAAAAATTGAATTTCTAATCCTCCTACTTCTGTAACAAAACAAAACTTCTATTATGTTTAGAGAACATTAGTGTGTTTTGTATTTAGCATTTTATTTATTATTATTTACTTTGATGTCATAGTACTTCACCCATGATTGTTCACAACTAAATTTTGTTCAAGATCAACATAGTTCACTTTAACTAGCTAATGCCATACAAATGCATTATAATTATAAAACATTTAAATACTAAATTATTAAATTAATCAAAAAACTTAAAATGTTTTAAAAGTATTTAGTTTAGTATAAAATATTAATTTTCACTTAAATTTCACCAATTATTAAGTTTAATGATCTGATCTCTACGACTATATGTGTGTGTGTGATTTAACTATTTGAATTTCTACAAATTGTATGTCACTGAATTAGATTTTTAACTTTAGTTCTAATATCACCACAACAGTTGTACCTCTAATCAAAATTATGTTTTTTAAAGTTAAAATAATTTTTTATTCTATTAACAATTCTGTTGAAATTTAACAATTCTGTTGAAATTTAATTCTGTTCTATTAACAGTTCTGTTGTAGACAACCACCATTACGGTAAATAATATTTTCACTGTTTCAAAACTATAATGTAAACTAATAGTACAAAAATATTTGCTCATTCATCTCATATCCAAGATTTGTTCATCTCCAAGATTGATTTTTACATCTAAAAATATCATCCAAGCTAATTTTTATGAGATTTACCCTTACTGACTGTTACACTTACCTAATCATCTGTTTTTTAGCAGAAAATAGCAAAAAATATATTTTATTTTGATATCTCAATAGGTGGTCATTCGATGCAACTCGTAAACAAAAATTATCAGTTAATTGTTGATTCGTGATGCCTATATTGTTAGGAAGGTCCTTCCAGGCGTCCTAGCTTTACGTAGCGTAATAGCTAGAACTAGACCCAAAGCCAGGAGTCTAGTTCTAACTAGGACGATGGGTAGTATATTTTGAAATATATTTCAGTTTAATATTTAGGTAGGTGGACCATTGCAGCTACTTCTAGAAAATTAGAGATGAATTCTGGATTTGAGATGGCTCGACTCGAGAGACCCATTCGTTTTTGTTTGTTATTATATTACCCGCTCAGAGAAATTTACGAGAGCCACTTTGTACTATTTACGCAGTCAATTATATCACTAATTCTGCTTACCGCAGTAATCTCTATATTGTTAGGGAAGACCCAAAGTCAGAAATCTGACTTCAACTAACGCTGGGTAGGTGCGAGAATATGTAAGTAGGTTTACGTTTCATTTCTACTACTATTTTTTTTCTGCTATTCTTAGCTTAGCTTTTTTCACCATGTGGGATTGGAATATTCTTCTGTTTATGGCTCGTCGTATTTTGTATATTATTTTACTTTAGATCGCTTTTTATGGTGTTCAGCAGTTGATGGTTTTTTAAATTATAAAGCTAAACGTTTATAACAATTTAGAAAAGTCAAGAATAATTTAAGAATTTATATTAAGTAAACCTCGGTCAATCTATTAAAAAAATAGGATAATTTTACAATCAAAGTTGGGTACGGCTTGAAACTTGGATTAAATTATTTCGATTATCAAATTAATTATTAAATCCTAATCTATTGATTTTTTTTAAATAATTTAAGATTTAAGTTCAAGTGAAGATGAATTTTTAAGTATGTAAAATATTATTTGCACTATGATAGGGGAGAAATAAAATAATATAATATAATTAATTTCCGGCGGTTGATTATGTAAACCGGAACTATAAAATAAGGGAAGAAGTTCATCTTATTTACTGACTCTCTAAGTAGGTTACAGGTCCTCTCCTTCATACTACCAAACATTCTACAATAGTTATTAACCCAAGAGCTACTGCCTCAAAATCAAAATGTAGTAGACTTTCTTTGGCTACCGGATGGACAAGCGAATATTGCCGGAAATGAAAACGCTGACGTATTGGCGAAAGAAACTACAGCGAAACCACTCGTTAATGAACACAAGTTATATTAGCAGGACTGAAAATACATGTGCAACCAACTTATATGTGAAAAATATACTAAATATGACAAAATTAACTTTCTGCAAATAAGTTTAAGAATTTTGCAAAAATGAATGTATTCAATTGGGCAAACCTCCAAAATTAAACCGTAAAAATTCCGTCATAAGAACTAGACTGCGTATAGACCACAAACAAACCAACCTACATGCAGTTGTTCCACATGTTCCACCATCAAAATACACAATATTCTTGAGTCTTGTCCTTTGGACAACATTATAAGAAATCGAACTTGGTATAACAGGGTTGGAAATTCTAAAACTAGAAACAACTGAGGCTGCAGTAAAAGTCAGTGAATTCTTGCGCAGAATTAAAATCATCAATCAAATATAACATCGGGGAGCGTTTTAATCAAATCCTCCTTTTTCTTTTAGGTTATAGTTATTAACATAGAAAAAGAGAATACTAAATATTTTGATAATGGGTAGAAGTAGAAAAAGAATTATTAAATTTTGTTAAACTAGTTTTAATTAAAATTAATATAAATTAATTAAAAATATATTCTGGGCCCTAAATGTAAACATATTATGGGCCCGACAAAAGCCAGGGGGTTAATGGGCCCATCACAAAACAATATAAACTAAACTAAACTAAAATAATATTCATAAAGATTTGATCCATTTAGGAGTTTGCATTATATTATAGAGAGAAGTGTTTGCGGCAGCTTCTTATGTTTAAAATTGAAATTTTAGATTGAACTATTTTTAGCCGATCTTAAACAAAATACCTTTCTAATAATCATAATATGTATTGCAGCCTAATTTTAAACAATGTTTCTACCGCATACACATTACAAAATTCACGGTGAAAAAATAATACAATGAAAATTGCTTTACAAATTCTCTCTTTCTTCCATTCTTCATGGTAACATGAAGAAAAAGAGACAATCTACAAATTTTATATTATTAAAATTTTATTAGCATGAAAATCAAATTTTATGAAAATAGACAAACCATTTTTATGAAAATTTTCTAAAAATAACTGTAAAAGCACAAGTCAGACAAATCAAATTCTATTTAAAAGGACTTATTTTTTCTCTTGAAGTTGAAAAAACAAGGATATTATGCTTGCAAATATGTTTTTTGTAACTACCTTGCTGTACATAAAAGGTACATAAATTATTTTAATATCTTATTGTTACTCGTCACCACTAGTGATAACAGATTTTAGAAATAATAAAATTTTAGTAATGATGGTTACTGTTATTCTATAATTTTCTAAAGAAAATTTAATTCTGCCTACATACAAAAAAATCAAAATATAAATTGTTGTAGGAGTTTTTTATTTTTAGATTTTTCAATGCTCAATTATTCAAAATAAAATATAAAAATAACTATTCTTGAGGAGTGAAGAGAGAGATTTCTAAAATTATCTAAGAAATAAACTTTTTTTTGTCAAATAGATGTCTTCACAATTTAGATACTTTGTAATTAATTTGGTTGTCGGTTATCTAATTTTAGTGTTAATCAACCATAAAAAAATAATCTCTTTTTTAGGGTTGGCTTAATTTATAAACAAAATTAAAAATTAATTATCAAATAAAAACAGACCGATAACCACCTACATTATTAAATCTTGAATTAAGAACCAAATTCGAATTTAAAATTAAAATCAAAATTTCAGAGGCTATACATTTTGAAAACAAAATTTCATTTAATTATTTTTCTTATATATAAATATACTGAACTAATCATGTTGTTGTTGGTGACAATACAACCCGATATTGTCTTGGCCCAACACAAAATGTATAAAATTTACTGCAATAAAATTTTACAATTTAGAAACCAAATTTCTGAAAAATATTCTAGAAGTTGTAAAACAGGTAGTCGAAGACATACCTGTCCAATTCAAAACCAGAAGAAGGTTTGGATTTGCTTGAATTTATACTTTAATAACATGAAAATGTAATACTTATATTATTAAATCTTATACGATTGCATAGTTTTGGCTGAATTTTATTTATATTCTTTAATATATATTTTTTTTTTTACAATTTTAAATTTGAAATAACCACTGAATCTTTGAATAATGAAATTAATTCCTATTCTCATGTCTCTTTTCGTTTTTTTCATTAATTCGGATTCTCATTATTAATGAATAATAATTATATGTATGTATATATGTACTATAATAAATAGTAAGTTAACATAATATTATTATACATATCATTTTTAATTTGTTGAACTGCCCAAACTTCATTGCCATAATATTACCTATATGTAATATATACATGTATAATAGATATATGTAAATATCATTGTGTCGTTGGAAATTCATCATTCATTCTGAAAATTTTAATAAGTTGTTCAAAAACCACATCCAAGAGGTAAATGAATTTTGTTTTCCATTCATTACGTCAATTATTATTAATTAAATTCAGGTGCATGTAAATGGAAATTCTACTTTATCAGAAATTACCTAGTCCTTATTATTCAATATTATTATACACATAAATACATATATGTGTATACAAATACAATGGTTTATAAAAATCTTGAAATACTTTAAATCGATATTTTGAATTTTTTAAACATTTGTATTTTGCTAAAGGTAAAAAAACATTTCTCTTGTTTATCTACACAACTTTATTAAATTTTACTGTCTCTTCAAAAAAGCAGGCGTTAGAATTAATTTTGTTTTCATTTATATAATCTAAAATTAAACTTTTTATATTTGGGCAAACCTGAACACACAAATACAATTAATATATTGCCAGTTCTCATTCCTATTTTCATTCACAGGTACCGTGATTATCAGTGGTATTTACAATTATAGAATTTGTACGTTAAAGAAGTAAAATTACGGTATCACTGTTGATTCCTGTACCTAATAACAAAATTGGGAATCACGATTCACTTATATTTATTGAACTTTTCATTCTATATATTTTATTGTTTGTTTAATTTTCAGCTTTCCATAGAAAAAATGCATATCTAGTTCATTTAAAAAAAATCTTTCTCCACCATAACGAATGGGATTATAGGCAAATTATGATGATGATGATAATGAAATTAAAAATGATCGAATAATGAATTCAGATATATGAAATTAAAAACAAGGAATTGGTTTTGTTAATATAGCGTTTTTTCTCAAAGAAAGCATACAAATAGTAAGTTGAATTAAATAATTATCATTCACCACTCAGCACTTACTATTCACTATTCACTATTTACTATTCACTATTCACTATTCACTATTCACCATTCACTATTTACTATTCACTATTCACTATTCACTATTCACTATTCACTATTCACTATTCACTATTCACTATTCACTATTCACTATTCACTATTCACTATTCACTATTCACTATTCACTATTCACTATTCACTATTCACTATTCACTATTCACTATTCACTATTCACTATTCACTATTCACTATTCACTATTCACTATTCACTATTCACTATTCACTATTCACTATTCACTATTCACTATTCACTATTCACTATTCACTATTCACTATTCACTATTCACTATTCACTATTCACTATTCACTATTCACTATTCACTATTCACTATTCACTATTCACTATTCACTATTCACTATTCACTATTCACTATTCACTATTCACTATTCACTATTCACTATTCACTATTCACTATTCACTATTCACTATTCACTATTCACTATTCACTATTCACTATTCACTATTCACTATTCACTATTCACTATTCACTATTCACTATTAACTATTAACTATTAAGTATTAACTATTAACTATTAACTATTAACTATTAACTATTAACTATTAACTATTAACTATTAACTATTAACTATTAACTATTAACTATTAACTATTAACTATTAACTATTAACTATTAACTATTAACTATTAACTATTAACTATTAACTATTAACTATTAACTATTAACTATTAACTATTAATTATTAACTATTCACTATTCACTATTCACTATTCACTATTCACTATTCACTATTCACTAGTCACTATTCACTATTCACTATTCACTATTTATTTCTTTATTTCAAAAACAATGTATGAAGAGAGTTATCTCATTACAGACTATATAAGTTTACATTTTGGTTTTTAATATAACAATATGATAATTAAAATTATAAAAATATAGTTACAAAGAATATATAATGAAAAATTAAGATTATAAAACTATAAAAATAAAGAAATAAAATTTTAAAAATTAATGTATTAGGCATAATGAAAAAATTGCAAAACATTTACGGAAATTAAAATTTGTTTAGTGAAAGAATAAAAAATGAAAAGCGAAGAATTTAATTTAATTTAATTTATTCATCTTCCCTACACATTAATGTGTAGGCAAGAATTATGACCCTTTTCCTTTCGGATGTGGGCCAATCTTTTACAATTACATGCTTTTTTTAATACTTAATTCTAGTGTTAAATTACTTATATATTTTTCAGAAATATTAGTTGTTAAATTTTATATTATCTAGTTATAGATAGAAAGAAGTTTAAAATAATAAAATAACCCAATATTAAAATTAAGTGTTATTAGTTCAAAATTAGTCAAATTATTAAGAGTTATGTTTTTGTTATTATTTGTTTGGTGTTTAAATACACCTCAAAAAAACGTCTGATATCAGGAGAGAATAAAAAGAATAAAATCAAAACAAATCTAAATCTAAAAAATTGTTAATGTTAAAATTAGGTTAAACAAATTAATTTTGGGTTATGTTACTGTTAAAACTTGTTTGGTGCTTAAATACACCTCAATACGCTTCTGCTGCCAAAATAAAGTACAAAGAATAAAATCCATTATAATCCAAATCTTAAAATTAATTGTTAATATTTACTTTAAATTGATTAAGTTATTTATGGGTTAAGTTATAGTTAGAACTTGTATGGTGTATAAATACACTACAATACAAGTCTAATGGCAAAAGAAAATAAAAAGAGTAAAATCCATTATTATACAAATCTTTAAATTATTTGTTAGTATTTAAGTTTAATTTAAACACATTATTAGTGGGTTATGTTATAGTAAAAATTTGTTGGGTGTTTAATTACACCACACTGCAAGTCTGATAGAAAAGAAAATAAAAAGAATGAAACCCATAATAATCCAAATCTCAAAATTAATTGTTAATATTTAAATGTGATCTAATTAGTTTAAATCTAATTAGTTTAATTTAAGAGTTATGTTTTTAATACTTGTTTGGTGTTTAGATACAGCTCAATTCACGTCTTATGTAATTATATGTCGTTCCATATTCCCTGGTTTGTTAGTCTGTCTCGTATAGTACTTATGTCTTTGTCATTGTTTAGTTGTAAAGTTTCTATAGTTATTTGATTGTTTTGTATGTATTGGCAGTCTAGTAGTACATGTTGTATAGTTAGGGGTTCATTACATTGTCTACATGTCGGTCTAGGGGTATTGTCCAAGAGATACCGATGGGTTGCTTTTGTGCAACCCAAGCGGATTCTTGTGAGTTTTACCCCTAGTTGTCTTATTTTCGTTTTAGTTATGTTATTGTTAGTTACGTTTGTTGTGTGTACTCGTCTAAATGATGTTGATATGTCCCAAGCTTCTTGTCTCCTTTCTCTGTTGAAGTTATGTATGTCTAGTTTTGCCTGTCCGTAAGTTAGTGGTGTTATTGTTAGTAATGGTCTTTTAGTTGCTAATTTGGCTTCTTTATCTGCTAGTTCGTTTCCCACTATCCCTGCATGTCCTGGTACCCATATTATTTTTATTTTCCCTCTGTTCCTTATTATTGTGTCCCTTATCGTATTTATAATGTGTTCAGTGTTGTCAATGTTTTGTATAGTTCGTATTGTACTTAGGCTGTCAGTGTATATAAGTGTTTGTTTGTTTTGTTTGTCTGCTAGTTTTATTGTTAAGTATAGTGCCGTCAGTTCGGCAGTGAAAAGCGAAGAAGAAAATTTTTTTACAATAATTATTGCTATGTCTTAAGTCTATCCTGTACATTTAGAAAAAAAAATTTATCATTGAGAAATTAAATATTGATGATTACTATAGCTATTTATAAATGATTCTATTAATTTTTTTCTTAATTTTGTTGAATTTTCTTGTTTTAATTGTATATCTAGTTCATAGGTCAACTTGGTACCAGGGTATAAAGTTCTGGAAGATCCAAATTGTAAAGTTCTTATTTTATTCAGATGGAAAAGATGTTTACTTCTGGTGTTGGCACTATGTATATCCTTTCTCTGCGTAAGAGTAGACATTGTATGGATATTATCATTAGCAATATGATGTATATGCATAATTAGTTTCATTTCAATAAAGTCCCTGACTGTTAGAAGTTTATTATCTTTATGTATAAAATCTGTTCTTTCTCTTCATTTATAAATATATAAATTTTTATAGCTTTTTTTCTATTGTTTGTATATCACCATTCACCTTTCACCATTCACCATTCACCATTCACCATTCACCATTCACCATTCACCATTCACCATTCAACATTCACCATTCACCATTCACCATTCACCATTCACCATTCACCATTCACCATTCACCATTCACCATTCACCATTCACCATTCACCATTCACCATTCACCATTCACCATTCTCCATTCACCATTCACCATTCACTATTCACCATTCACCATTCACCATTCACCATTCACCATTCACCATTCACCATTCACCATTCAACATTCACCATTCACCATTCAACATTCACCATTCACCATCCACTATGCACTCTTCACTGTTAACAATACTCAATTCGTGTTAATGTAAATCAATAAATTTGGTCAATTCATATGTTGATTTGAAATGGTGAATTCAACATGGAGATATTATGAAGAATAATGAATGTCAGAATAATGTTTTTAGAGCTGGTAGAGATGAAGAACAGCATGCGAATATCCGAGAGTTTTCTTGCACCTCTTTCGAATTAATTCATAAAAGGAAAACTCATCTATAGACAAATTTGTAGACTCAGTGGCTGATCTTGCAGGTATCTCAAATTTGGTTTTAACGTAGTTTAATAGAAGTAATAGTTTTTATGACAGTTAGACTATAGGTTTTTTATCTTCTTATCTATAAGCTCCATCATTGTTACAATTCTTTTAAAAATAACTGTATTCTCACACTATATTATAGATATATTCAAAATAAATATTTTTTAAATCACTTTTAATTTGTTTTACGTGCATTTCAAAATCTTTTAATATCAGCCTTGAAAATTACGTATAATAATTTAAAAAAAAAAAAAAAAAAACCAATAAAAAAATTACATTTTCAGTATCCTTTAGGCTGATCCTTCAGCAAAATAATCACTTGTTATTTTATATAATAATGCCTTCAGCATCAGAACACAAGACTACTTATAAGTTTCGAAATTAAAATAAAAATTGAAATAAATAAAAAAATTATATTTGAATAATAATAATAATATGTTTTTGTTGTACCTACCTGTACGATTTTAATAAGTTCCATCTTCCATCCAATTTTTAATAAACCACTTCATTACAAATTTATTTATTTATTTTCAGTCCGATGTCTGAATGTGTGTTTCAAGTGGTTATGGTTAAATTATTAAAAAATGAAAAACCAAAACGTTATTCCCAAAAAGAAAAAAGTTAACATTTTAAGTTCGGTGTGAATAAATAATTTTTATTTGTTATTGTTGGTATTCAATGTAATATTATAATTATTCAATATTGTAATATAATTTTTAATTAATAAATTTTTATAATTAAATCCTTGACCATGCCGAAATATTGAGCGACCTTTCTACGTTCTTGCAGACACAGAAATTACTGGTTTTTTAGTATCCTAAAAATTATTGTTTAATAATCACTATAGATACTATGTACATAAAACCTGTTTGAATAAATTGTATTCAATCGATACCAATACATGTTCATAGGCTACACGATGTTGTGTCTAAGACGATTTCAGACAATGCAATTGTAAATTACATATTTCATTGGAAATTTAACTTATTTTAGTTTATTTAGTTTTTGAAAAATGAGTTGACTTCTCCCTGAATTCAAATAATTAACATTTTTTAAATTAATGAAAGTATAATTCGTGTTTGGTTGAATAAAAATATACCAAAATAGTATTAATCTCCGCATATTAATGGATATTTTGGACAATATCACTATTTCTACATTGAATTTACATTAAACCTTGAATAAGAAGAACAAATTTCATATAACAATTACCTAGCTACCCTTGAAAAGTTATTAGTACGAACCTGAACTTTAATATGTATATTAAATTACCCTATCTAAAGTTTACCCAGAAGGATCACACAATCAAAATGAAATCAAATGATAAACCAGACCGATAACCGAACCATCGTTATATAGAATAGCAAGGTATTACATAGAATGTATAAAGTACCATGTTAAAATTAACGATTAAAAAATCTGAGACACTTTTTCGGACTACAATAATTCTGACTTATACCAAAGCGTATGAATAAATGTAAATTAACACAATTATTACACTTCCGAAGGTGGTAATAAGGATAAATGAACAAATGATGAATGAATAAAATTCAAATTTAAAAGCTCTAAAATTTTTAACAGTTATTCATGATCAAAAAGATAGCTCAAATGGTATTTCAAAAAGCTAAACTATGACAGGTTCGGTTAGATGACGTACAACTCAACTTCTAGCACATTTCAGGAATATTTGAAAAACCAATTGTGTTACAGACCTAAAAATTGATACTTAGTTATTCCGTCAAAAATAAACAAATACGCCTTTTACCGATTTCCAAAATCGACTATAGTTAACAGTTCAAAAACAAACAAATATTACAGTCCTGAATATCGGTAATTAGAGTACGGTGAGAGAGTAGGTACTCAAAAATAAAGAAAAATTTATTTTGTATTGAAAGTAATTCTTCTATTCGGCTGGAATTTACTACACTTTGGTAAAAGTAGGGCTTGTGAAGACTTAAATCGTAAAATAGAAATAGTGACGATACAGTAACTAAAGTTCAATTCAACGGAATTTCTTAATTTATTTGTATTTGAACATTTTTTCGACCCTTCTTCCACACCAAACAGAACTAAACGTAAACTATAAAACTACATACTTCTACATAATTTCAATCAGCCAAAACTATACAATACCAGATAATAGTAAAAGTATAAATATAAAAATATTACATCTTTATGTTATTGAAGAACAAATTCAAACCTACCACAGTATTTGAATTGGACCCAACTTGTCTTCGATTACCTGTTTTGCGACTTCCAGAATATTTTTTAGCAAAAGCCTTTATTCAAATTCGGTTCAAAAATAAAATTTTATTGAAGTAAATTTTTATACATTTTATATTGGACCAGGACAACGTTACAGGTTACTTTACTAGTTATTAAAAAAATAATATATTGTACTCAAAATCGAACTTGCAATCAAATGTGTAGCTTAGAAGCAAACCGAGGTCTTTTCCACTTTTTTGAAGTTTTTTCATATCTGTCGATACTTCATCTCTTCCACGAAGGTGTGGCCTACCTCGACGACGCGTTCCTTGGAGCTTGGATTTAAAGAGATTCCTAGCTGAAGCATTTTCATTCATGGGCTGCACGTGACCTAGGTGTGGCCTACCTCGACGACGCGTTCCTTGGAGCTTGGACTTAAAGAGATTCCTAGCTGAAGCGTTTTCATTCATGGGCTGCACGTGATCTAGCCAATGAAGACTTCAAATTCGGACTTTTTTTTTTATTATATCCATGTCCTTGAAAAGCTGGTATAGTTCGGTATTATAGCTTCTTCTCCAAGCCTCGTCGACAGATACAGGATCATAAATGCGAAGAAGGATTTTTATCTCAAGAATATCAAGTGCATGCTCGGTTGCTTTTGATAATGTCCACGATTCAGAAACATACGGCAGCACCGGAAGTATGAGCGTTTTGTATAATTGTGCCTTGGTATTTTGGGATAGGAACTTCAACCCAGTTATATGGACAAATTGAAGTAGCAACGTTTTGTAAAGGTGATTCTTCGCCTTACTTCAACATCGATGTTATTGATGGAGTTGATGTTGGTTCCAAGGTAGATAAACTCCTGAACTACCTCAAAATTATATGAGCCGACAGTGAAGTTGTGTCCTATATGGTGTTGTGAGGACATTTTATTTGTCCACAACATATATTTTGTTTTATTCTCATTTATGAGAAGACCCGTTTTATCTGCTTTCTCTGCAATCTGAGTAAAGGCTTAGATGACTGCTCGTCGTAATGTTCCGATAATATCAACGTCATCAGCAAAACCCAGGGGATGTCCCGATTTGTAAAATATAATGCCCTGTGTCTTTACACCGGGACGCCGCACTATATGCTCCAACACTAGGTCAAAGAAAGTAGATGACAGCGCATTGTCGAAATCCTTGTCAAAATCCGGAACATGTTCGAAATGAATCAGAAATTGTGCACATATTTAAAATACATTAATATTTAATTGCATGTTTTTTTTATCAAAAAATATGTATCAAAAGTCGCCTATTCCTATCCTCTAATTTTTAAAACAACTCTATTCCACACCTTCGTAGCAAAACAGTTCTATTCCATATTTATTTATTAAATAACTCATGGAATAACTATTTTATCCTGAATTTTTTATGAAAATTCAATGACGAGCATTATTATTGATAATTTTCAAAAAGAATTACATAAAAAATTACAGTAGTTCAAAATGGAAAAAAACCCCTAAGGGGGCTTCTAAGCTACACAAATATACATTATACTATTAGTGTGTGACAAAATTGTTGTGCAACCTAAATAAATAAATTTTAATATAAATCTTATAATAAATACTAATTTTGTTTTTGTCTGAAGCCTTTTATGACAACAACAATAATAATGAAACAGTTAATTATGAATGAAAGAATGAAAACTGAGAGAATAAATACATTTTTTTTTAATGTATAATGGAAGGTGGTAGAAGTAAAGTGTAGTGAGAAAATAATATTAATGAATTATGATTAGAGACGATGCATATTTATACTTTATATTGTTGTTAGTGTTTTCAGGTTTAATGTGCACACTTTTTAAACAGCGCCCAAATTTTACTAGATTAGACTAGATTATACTATTATATTATATTATAATATCCTTTCTCTTTCTTATATATCCAAATATTCATATTTCCAATATCTCCGACCCCCTTTAAAGTTTTTAAATAATCATTATTATTATTATTAATATAAATTCAATGTAATACTTTTAATTTAATTTCAAAAATACATAATAATAATTTCAATTGAATTATTAAAAATTTAAATTATTCGAAATTATTTACATTTTAATTAAAATTATACTATGTATATATTATAACATTACAATTTTTTTGAATATAATATTTTCAATTGCTTGTCAATTTTCGGATTTATTTACATATAAATGAAATAATTATCATAAAATTTCCATATTCATTATAAATATAGGTAGCCGATTTTCCGAAAATAAAAATAAATGTAAATTGAATTTTAATATTTTAATAGCCAACTACTATGCTAATCTGGAATACTTGCATTTTTAATTATTATTGAATATGAAAGTATTTAATTAAATATAATTATCATGACATTTTTTTATTTAAAAAAAAAAGAATATTGAACTTTTATAAATTAAAAAGGATTTCAGAAAATTTGTATGACATTGAACGTGTAAACAATTTAAAAATAAATTTTATGTTGTGTTACTGTTTTAATATTATTATATTTAAATGGCTGTTTATCATTTAAAACAGACGACTAAATCAATATTTTACACTCAATTTAAAAATTAAATATGTATCATAATATATCGCCGCCATTTATACATTAACACGTCGGCTGTTGTAATTTTATTTTTTTTTATAGTATTTTCATTGACTTAAGTAAAATAAGTACGGTATCCTGCAAATTTTTTATTACATAAAATTGGAAAACTAATATTTTTCGAATATTATTTTATTTATAAATTTTTTTGGTAAACTGAAGCGAATACATATAATAACTAAGTGTAAATAACTAGAGCTTAAACTGTAAGATATGCACTGACTAATTGGTTATACATCAAACTAGAGACCCCCTATTTATTAATTATAATTCAAGTTAAAGCCAAATTTAACGTTTTCAATAGACCCTGGTGCACTTTTTCAGATAGCCCTAGATAAGTTCGTTTCCACATCACCTTTGAGGTAGAACTTTTGATGCATTTTTTTGAATGTGGTGTCCCGCGGAGTTCTCAACAACAAATTTAAAAAGTTTAAGACGAATACAACAGTAATTAAATATTTTATATTTAATTTAAAATATATACCTTTAAAATTAATTTAACTTTAATAACAAAACCGACTTCGCATGAAAAAAAAATGGTTTTCTACGGCTTCTAAGTGCTAAAGACGGTGGAAAAGTTCGACTAATGTCTAACTTTAAAGCAATTTCCTTAGCTTCACCAGTAAAAACTTAAAAATTTTCATCTGTTCTCAAGCTTCTTAAAAATTCTTTAGTTAAAAGTAAAATATCAGCAGCTGTCGATAAACAGACTGCTGGACTTTGTGAATATTTACTTGATATATTAATCTTTTCCAAGATTTTAAGCCAAATTACTAAAGAACAAATAAACTCAAATTTTTAAATATATTACCTACAGCTTCTGCAGTATGTCTAGTTAAAGTAGTATGTCGACTTTCCCATCTGGTTGTACAAAGCGGTTTGAGAGTTAATTTAGTTAAGTTTAATTTAATTATTTTAGTTTTTTTTTCATAACAACATTGTTTATATTCAACTAATTCTGATTCAATATTATAATGATGAAGTAACCCTGATAAAAAATTTTCAGCACTTCTCCTACTTTTACAAACATTATCAAAGAAAAAATTTATTTTACACAGTAAAATTTTGCGATTAAATTAGTAAATGTGGAATTTGTGAAATCAGTGCATTTTTCAGTCATGAAAACAGCTGCTTTTTCGGTGCTTTAGTCGGTGCTGAAAATTTCAGTAATATGAGCATTTTTTCTGTAGAACATCATCATTCATCAGTTGTTTTGAAAAGTTTGTTTCGAAAAGACCAAAACCAAAATCATTGGTGAGCCAGTTCATATGACAAATTCAAATTTATATGACAAATTTTAAACTAAAATTCATCTTTTTAGTTAATATTTATAACTAGCTTTGTAACCCGTCATAAATGACGGAAGCAAAATAAATCCTAGTTTCTTTTTTTCTTCCATTAGATTCTTTATTCCGAAATTACAGTACTTATGTTTATATCACTTTTTATTTATTTTTATTTATGTTTATATTGGCCTAACACTAATCTTGTTTTTTTTTATATAACAGAAAAAGAAGTACCATACCAACAAATTTGTATAAAATGTTTGTATTTTTGTATGGTATACTCGTACTCACTTCCATTTAGTTATAATTCGTTAGTTGGGTTCCATTTAGTATAAATTATACCGTATTAGCGTTATTGTGGCCTCTGGGAGAGCAAATTTAAAACTGTGATCTTATTTTCATATAAATTTTGTCTTTTGTATACTGTATAGGAATCTTATTTTGCTATATGAATAAACTGTTATTATGGTACTGTGTTATTTTTAAAAAAATATTCAAAATTTTGTATCTAAATTGGTAAAATTTACAAAAAGTACAAAAACATTTTCATCAATAATTTTCAATTTAAAAACAGCAATGTTTTATTATCCAACGTAGAAGTAGAGTTTATTATCCTACTCTACTTCTATCAAGTTCTATTGATTGAACAGTGAACCTGAACAGTGAAGTGAACAGTGAACACTTAACACTGAAAGTAAAATATTATTTTTCGAATGGAGCATACAGAACATACAGAATATAGATACAGCAAATAATAAAAAAAAACAAAAAAAAAACAAAAATAATTTTTTTTGAATGAAGTGAATTACGCACACAATAATGACAAAAATAAAAGGTAGAAGCAATAAAGTAGTATAATGTATAATATTATACAATACAAATATGCTGATACACATGTATATTATTGTGTATAATTTTAAGTAATAAGAATAACCTTTGAGTGAATTATGTTTTTTTTTGTGTTAAATGGTGTTTGCCTTTTGGTTATTATACCATATTAAACTATTGATTAAATTTCTATTAGTCCTTGTTATTATAAATCAAAAAAATTGTTTGTTTTATTTATATTATTATTATTATTTTTTATTTTTCCTTATTATTTGCGAAGAAGACTAACATTAAATTAAGAAAATATAGTTCATGCAATCAATTTTTTCTGCAAAGGCTCAGCATGGTAGACAGGGGTTAAAAAAAGCATCAAAGCAATTTGTATATATATGCATTTGTATACATATACAATTTGTATATGTGTTTGAGCGTTCCGTCGAACTTACAAACATCCAGATAAATGCAGAATAATATATATATATAATTATTCTATAAATGTTAACTAGATAAATTTTAGTTTACAATTTATAGTATCAATTTCAAATTTAAAAATCCCATATCTGAAATAACAAATTTTATGTTTTTACATTTGCTGAAGAAGCATAGAAGAATTGCCCAAAGAAGCATAAATGTGTGCTGAAAATATTTTTGAATGAGCACAGAAATACGAGCTAATTTGTGTGCTGAAAAATGCGCTTAAAGATGCGCCTACTGCTGAAAATTTATGTGAGAATGTGTTAGTATTTGCCATTACAATGGAGGGGAATTGTGCTGAAAATTTTCCCGAGTCTATTCATCTGATTTTCTCTGCAATTTTCAGCATATTTCTCGGCGCAGAATCAACAGCGAAAATGCGCATCGTTTTTATCAGGGTAAGAAGCCATATACATATGACATATATACAATATACATATCCATTTTAAAAAAGCAATTCAACACAAAAAATGTTCCCACTTTTCTCTTAATCACTTCTCTTAAAGACGAAGTTGGATTGTATTGGAATATGATGGATGACACAAAATAAAATTACTGTCCCTTAAATTTTGAAACCTTATCTTATAGAAAAATATTTTTTGTTTGCTTATCTCTCATTCTCTTTGCTTAATATTGATATGGCATGGCAGTGGCATGGCAGTGGCATAGTGATTAGCGAATAGCGATCATATGGATGGCACAAAAAAAGGCTGTTCCTTAAATTTTGAAATAGTATTGAATTTTTTTTTTAAGTGTATATAGAACTTGCTTATGTATATGCTGCAGTTTTTTGAAGTTCGAAAAAGTGTGCCTTAAATAGTCAGAATTGTAATGTAATTTTAATTGGCTAATGAAAGAGTAAATATGAATTGAATAATTTTTACATTTAGAGTATAGTGTATTGTCACTTGTCAGTATTGTGTATTACTATGGTATGTATATATAAAAAATTGCACTAGGTATAAAGTAGGAAGGTATGGGTAGAGTAGTTTTTTTTTTTTTTTTAACTTTTTATTTTCTCTTATTTTTGGTGAATATAATTTTTATTGTATTAATCGTATAATTTTGAGGTGAATTGTTGACAACTAACTCATGATTTGCCATTATAAAAATTAAAATATTACAGTATACAAGGCTATAATTAAACCCTTTGGATATATGAATGCCAATCTTAGTCGCAGAGTTATATTTAGAAACTTTGCAAGTAAAGGTGTTAACAGCTATAACAGATTCCAAATTTCATTACAAAATACAAATTAACAGACCATCCGAATCACCTATAGGCAAAGCGCATACTGCAGGAGCGAATATATTACAGATTTAAAAAATGTGATCCTTTGGATTGAAATTAATATTTAATTTTTTTTTATTTGGTTATTTCAACTGCACATAAATGTACAGACCAAATTGAGGACCCTTTTTCGGGTAGGATATGGATCATCTCTCTATTACAAATGTAGGATTGAAATTAACAGATTTCAATGGCCAACAATAAATAATAGATCTTAATACTGAAGAAATGTCTGGTATATAAATTAATTAAATATGGAAAACTACTTCTATTAACAGGAACAGAATCTTTTTAAGTATTGCGTAGTTCTTTTATATTACTTTAACTTTAGTAAGTTATTTATTTACTAGTTCTGGGTATCTAATCACTTCTCGATTTCCCACTGGGATATTATATTATATGCATACATCTGTATCAGATGTATGATACATCATTGTATACATCTGTATCAGGTAGATGATACATCATTGTATACATCTGTATCAGGTAGATGATACATCATTGTATCAAACTGTAAACTGTGAATGCATTCCATGTATGGATAAGTAAAGAGTATACATAATTTGTATGCTTCGATTTATTTTAAACTAAACGGTTTCGTATTTTGTTGAAATAATTGAGAAGATTAATAATTAAAAATGACTTTTTTTTTTATTAAAAAAATATTGTTTTTTGTTATTAATTATATTATATTATAAAAATTAATATTATAATATAGAATAATAAAAAAAATATATTTTGAATTAATCGAGAATCAAACTCACAAAAATTTGTGATATTAAAACTTATATTAATAGTATTATCCTACTAATTAATTTTTTTTCCTAAAAAAAGTGCAAAAAACCAAATGCAAAATAAATAAAAAATAAATAAAAAGAATTTGACTCAAAAGAGAATCGAAAAAATTTTCTGAAATTAGATGATGCTTTAACTGATGCTGTTTAAAATAAAAATTGATTTTGATCGTCATGGCGTACATCATTTATTCATTCACATAAAATAAAAATGTATTTTGATCGCCACAACCTGCATAATCACTGATGATGATTGAATGAAAAAAAAACGAAGCACACGAAAAACGACGAAAAGTGTGCCTTCAAAATCGTGTTGTTGTGTATTATAATATACCGGGTGTTCCAGACCATGCGTATCAGCTTTTTAAGAAAGGAAGGAGCCGTTATTTTAAAATTAAATAAAAATTTTGTTAACTAAATCGAGGGTGCTCTATCAATTGGTGATAGTTTCAACTTCCGTGAAGGACCGAAAATTGGTTTTTTAAGACCAAAAATTGTCGAAGTTGGCCGAAATCAAGATTTTCAAATGGGAATTGGTACTTTTTTATGCAAATTCGGATTCTAAGTAAGATTTCGGCAAAAAATAAGTAACTTTTAACTTTTAACTTTTTTTTTTTTTTTTTTTTTTTTTTAAACTTTGTAGGAACCCAAAACTAGGATAATAAAAATGTAATAACATGAAAAACAAATTTATTTAAAAAAATTATTATCATTAATTTTTGTTTACCAAAGGAAAATTTTGAGCATTTTTGTTTTATCGTTATTAATTTTAAAGATAAGTACTAAGAAAATAAAAAAAAATCATTTAATTCAATTTTCTTATTTTTTGTCGTAGAATCTGAATTTGCATTAAAAAGTGCCCCTTTTCATTTGAAAATCTCGATTCTCGATTCGATCTCGGCCAATTTCGACGATTTTTGGTCTTAAAAAACCGATTTTCGGTCCTTTCCGGAAGTTAAAAATACCATCACCAATCGATAGAGCATCCTCGATTTAGTTAACAAAATTTGTATTTAATTTTAAAATAACGGTTCCATACTTTCTTAAAAAGCTGATACGTATGGTCTGGTACACCCTGTATATTCAATTTGACTTTATTGAGTATAAATACCCAATCAAATGATAAATTATTTTTCATTAGGGATGTATGCAATTTTGCTTAAGCTATTGCTGCTCTTTCTTTATTGCTGCTATCCTATATTTTAAGTGTAAACGAATCTCATAAATACAATTTCATTATCTTATGCATAATAAAAGAAAATTTCAATTAAACCTCTATACAAATTGTAAGCGGAATGGAATTCGGGACCTTATGATTTAGTAATCAGTTCATATTATAATCATTGCACCATCATGGAATCATTTGTTACACTCATTAGAATGGTAAAAAAAATCAAAATAAAAATTTTCAATTTTCGATTTTCAATATTTTACTACAAATAGACTTAATTAATTCGAGATTATCAAAACTTTAACTGTTAGGTTACCTTTAACATATTTCTATCATTAAAAAATAAACATAGCAAATTTAATAACACAATTTAGAGTTAACTGTTCTAAGAGCTCCAAAAATAGTTAAACAGATTGTAGTGTAAATGGTGAATATCAGTATTACTGTGTCAGTTAGGCCCCTATTACGCATCAACCAATGATCAATCAATGGTCAATCTATTGTCAATATATTGTCAACACATTGACCGTTGATTGATGAGAAATATTTGATGGTGGTTCTATTCTCATCAATCTTGCTGTCAAAATTCTTATCAATATTGCTGTCAAAATTAGCGGAGGAAAAAAAATGCCTTTTTTGGGAATGTTCAGATAAAGTTATAATATTAATTTATAATGTAATTCTAAATAGAACCATTTTTATATTAATTTTAATAATTATAGCAATGATTGCAAAAAAAACCATTGATATATTATTCAAATGTGCAAAACAATAATTTGTTGTTTTTTATACACAACATTTACTTTAAAATTTCAATTTAAACTGAAGTCAAAAACATTCGTCCAGAAATTATATTTTCAACATCCATATATGTTTCGAAATTATCAATATATTCAGAACACTTCCACAAAATGTCCTTGCAAAATGTCAAAATATGGATAAAAAGATTGATGTGTAATCGCTCACCATTCTTTTCATCAATATATTGTCAATATATGGACAAGAAGATTGATGAAAAGAATGATGTGTAATAGGCACCTTAAATTTTACTGACTTGCAAAATTGTCAATTGTTTAAACATTCATTTCTGAAATCTTCATTTACAGCAGTAAAAAATAAATAATTTATCTATATTTTTCGTCTATTCGTCTATGATAATTAATTAGTCTATGATAACTCAGCTATGTTAATATCACAACGATTCGATATTGTGGTGAAGGATTTTTGTCAAATATAACTAACACTTTCTTTTACTTCTAATACATTTTATGATTGACACACGCTTACAAATTAACAAATACTTGCAAAAGTACCTGTATATTTTTCAATTTTAATTCTAGTCAAATAAAAATAACCTTTTCATTTCTTAATTCAATTTCATTACCATACCATTTCATATTGTACTAATACTGTTATAAAATTCTGCTTATGAACTTTAAGAGTTAAAACCAAATTAAATATCTCAATCGTCATATTATCTAATCTTTTAAATTGAACATCCTCATGAATAACAAAAAACTGTATAATAAATTATTTAACATTCTATAATTAAATTCATTAATTCTTACCATCATAACATCGAGTTCTACTCATTTAATAATTAATCGATTGAAAAACTGTCAACTTATACATAATACATACATACACTTACACACCATAAATCCAATAAACAAATTAAATAATTTTCCAGTAGGTATATAGCTTCTGCTGCCTAAATTATGCCTCTACAAATGCCTCTAGTTAACCTATCGAATATGGTTTTATGAAAATTACCAAATATAAATTCACATCCCCCTTCATTATATCCAATTACCGAATTGTTAACAAAATTGTTGCAATTTTTTAATGACAGGTAATGATGTGTGAACAAATTTACAGGTTAAAATGAAACATTGTTCATACTACACTTGAGGTAATGAAAATTCAAAATGAACTGACAAAATCGTATGTATTTAAAAAATTATTATATAGCGAAGCGAATAGTAAATAAATTTGAGATGAAAAAATAATTAACTCCTAGCAATTGCATATTATTATAACGGGATTTTATTAAGTACACTTAATTTGATTTATATTAGTAAGTATATGTATGTGCGTCGGTAACAGAAATAAAAATCACATTTTATGTGTCATGTCAAAATAATTGTAAATTTTTATAAGTATTAAGGTCATTCAATATATTGCAATATACTTGTAGGTTACAACAGGTGAATATTTAATTATTTTATTAATTTTAAATTTTAATAATGATGGAATTTTAATGGAAATACCTGACACTTTAATTTTTTATTTATATTTTTTTGTTTTTTTTGCATACGAAAATTATAGAATTAAGGTCCACCACACTGCACTGATTGGTTATATTTATTTTAAAGTTATTATTATTTTTTTTTTTTTTAATATTTTAATAATGAATAAAAACTAATTAAAAATATTAATAAAATTTTGCGAGAAATAATAATAATTATTCAGTTTAATTAATGTCAAAAATCTGAATATTGACCAGATTTAAATCAGTTGTTGTTAATCAACTTAAAATTTTAAAATACTGTTATTTGTACTGATCTAAAATGTAAATGTTCAAATTAATTATGAGCATTTTGAAAAATGAATTTAATTTCAAAAATTTTTTTTATTCCAAGATTATGAAATGGACAGCTTAATCGCTTTTTAAGCAGGGTCTTTGTATGTTATCATCATTGCATCATCGAATGTATAAGTAGGCTTTGAATCGAATGTATATAATAAGAAGGTGAATTCGTTGACTTGCGTTCATGATTAGCGAGGCTAACGTAATAATGTTCGATAACGTATCAAAAAACATTGGTGACTACATGTAGAAAAACAATACATTTTTCTTTGCTTTTTTGTTTGCAACCTTTACCTTTAACACCTTTCATACATTAACCACGGTACTGCAATTTTTAATTTTCACTTTTAGTGGAAAATACGATGTTATTCGAGTATTTAATATATTAATACCCTAATAATGTCTGTAAAACTTTTCACCTCGATGAATTAAAGCAAAAAGCAGAGACAACAACCCAAAAATTTAAATGTGAAGCTTTTCACAATATTACCGCAAAAAATCACGATTAAGAAATAAAAAATATTAAAAAAAAACTCTCTCTCAAATAAACTATTAATAGAAAAATAAATCTAAGTTCTAAACCCATAAAGGAAAGTTATATTATTTAATACAACAATCAAATATAATCATCTGAATAATAGCAAATAAAAAATATCTACCCTATGTAGCAAAAGTTATGTGCAGTTTTGGGGAAATAGAAAAATTTGTTGCGACTTAAATATTTAAATTTTTTTTTTTTTTTTTTTTTATATTATAGCCAAAACTTAGGTTTTGAACCTTTAAGTACTTGCGTACCGTTGACTATTTGAAAAAGGAAAGGATAGTTAGAGGAAAGGAAAGAAAAAGGAAGAAGAAAAGTTTTGTGGGAAAGAGCGAACAATGTTGTTAATATTCGTCTTAAACCTCTGTAAGTCATAAATAAAAAATCCTTCTCTCATTGGGAATGCTTCGATTGGGACGCGGTTCCACAATCGGGATGTTCTTACTATAAAAGAATTTCCATAGCCGGACTTAAACCATCTCGGAATTCCCACTGTGAAAGGGTGGGCACTTGATGCCTCTCGTGTTGTGCGATTGAATCGCTTAAGAGGAGGAAGAAGTGATTTTAATTCCTCGGAACAAGTGCCAACACCAAGTAGATATCTATAAAATAGAGAAAGTGCTCCAACAATACGACGATGACCAAGTGGTATAAGGGATGAGGTCACGTTTATGTCGCCTATAAGACGAATGGCGTGGTTTTGAACTTTGTCCAAAAAATTTAAAGCAGTTTTTGGTGCACCTGCCCATAAATGTGAGTTATACTCGAGCTTGGGTCGTATATATGCTTTATAGATTTTTAAGAGGTCTCGAGATGAAAAATAAAATTTGCAGCGGCTCAAAAATCCTAAACATTTTGCGGCGCTTTTCGCAATATCGAAAATATGCTCATTCCAGTGCATATTTTGATTCACTCGCATTCCGAGAATGTTCAGATCTTTGAGTCGCTGGATACCTTCATTTTGAAGCCGGAGAATTGGTTCGAATGTTGTTAGCTTGTTACTAACAAAACAGCTTTGAGTTTTTGAAGTGTTAAACTCGACTCTGTTAGCTTTACCCCAGTCGACAATTTTGGCAAGGTCGTGATTGAGCGCGCCGGCCATCATTGTTCTTTTGGAGGTGACTGCGGAATCTGTAGCATTAGTTTGTTTTAGAAAATCATATGATGCTACTAGAGTGCTGTCATCAGCAAAACTATGGATTGGATTGAAAGTTAATTTGAGAAGGTCATTAATGAAAATGAGAAATAGGGTGGGGGAAAGGACAGAGCCTTGTGGAACACCAGCATTGATTTGAAGTTGGTCGGAAAAAGAACCGTCAACTGAAACTATGATAGATCGATTTAAAAGAAAACTTTCAATCCATTTAGAAAAGGTTGAACCAAGGCCTATAGCGTTGCATTTTGCTATAAGAGCAGAATGCCAAACTCGATCAAAAGCCTTAGATATATCCAGAGCTACAACAGTAGCTTCACCAGATTGATGCAGGCTGGTGTTGAGCTTCTCGCAGAGGCATGTCATGAGATCACCGGTGGAACGTTGGGCTCGAAAGCCGTATTGGCTATCATGAATTATACCTCTACTGTCAAGATATTTCTTCAGCTTATGATTAATTAAGATTTCCATCGTTTTTGAAATAATGGAAGTAATAGCTATGGGCCTATAGTTTGAAGGATTGCTTTTGTCACCTTTTTTAGGAATAGGAAATGAAGAAAAAACAGAAATATCTTGCTTTGATGATTAACCGACGAATGTTAATTGGGAATGATGAAGGGGCACGCGAAAAATCAATAAAGTTTTCATCAAGAATATAACCTGGGGCTTTTCTATTGAAAGACAGGCTCACCTACAGAGCCACCCAGTGTGTTATTATCCTGGGCGGTAGGATTAGTATAATAGCTAATTGAAGTCATGATCATGAAATACGAGACAATAGAATACTATATATATACATAAATTTCATTCTTTGACTTGCGAGGCTTTGCGGATTCTTTGGTTTGAGTCTTATTAATTGACCTAACAATAAATTTTCAGTCACATCTAGCATATTTATACCTAACTTTTTTTAAAGTTCAAACTTCAATCCCAAACACAAAATTGTCTGTTATTAATCAATCATTTGTCTGTCAGTATTAATTAATTTAGTCTGTTATTAATCAGTCATGATTTTAAATACCGATATGTAACTAGTGATTAAAACAGTTTATTTTTTCGTATTTATATTCTTTCACTAATGTGATGTGTTTAATCGTTAATCTTTGTTTAAATTATATTTAAATGAACTTAGCACTTGAAAACTGCATTGATTCACTGTTCTTTGCAAAGCTACGTGTTGAATTTAGATAACATTTGTTAACCCAATTTTCATTTTATTTTTATTTATTAACATTAATCACCCACATTCTTTTCCTATTTTTTTAATTTAATGAATCATTCTCTAATCGATGTTAGGGATCTTCTATCGCATATTTATCATTATTTGTAATAATTTATAATTAACTACAGAGTGAATTTGACACATAAAGTGGATGGATGACAATGCTGAAACCAAGCGAATCTTTGAATCCAGAAACGAAAATGTATATAGTTTTGTCAATAAAAGTAATGAAAAAAATATTAAAAAAAAAAAAAAATGCAAGATGTCGGAGATAGGTCGAAAATGCAAGTGAAATTAAATATCGGCACACATTAAACAAATCGCGTTTTTTCAACTGAAGAGAAACAGCCTGCCCGTTAATTAGACCTAAATGGTTTATTGCCCAGCTAAATGAGTACTAATAACTGAGTGGATTTAATAAATATCGTATCTATTGAATATTATAACTGTTTGTCTCCTACAACATTTTTGACAGATCTATTAATAAATATATATCTAATATATGGCACCTGATTTATTTCCCATCTTAAAATTTGAACACTATTTACTTTCCGCAAGATTTTTAAGTCAATTATTTCACTTGTTTACACATTTTAATTTAAAGCGATTTTGAACTAAAATATAACAGAATTTAATTTACAGATTTTTCAATAACTAAAATAACCCCTTAAACACTTTTTTAATTAAATTAATTAAATTTTTTTAAAAAGAATTATTTTTGTTACATGGAATAATTTGTTTTTACTTTGAAAAAAAAAAAAAACATAAACAAATTTTTGAATTTTAAAAATAAAAATGAATCTAAAAGATTTACAAAATGGAGATCTTGAATTAATTTTCTCATAAATTTACTTAACAGTTTTTGAATTATTCTATAAGTAAACAAATTTGTTGTTCTCAGAAAATTGATAACATAAGATTCTAATTTCAAGAATTTTCTTTACAAATAAAAAGGTCTTCTCTAAGATACTTTTATTTCTATTTGTAAATATGCAAGGTATATATTTTTATGCATATTATCTATGTATTATTATTATGTTTACTATATAATAATATAATGTACAGGGTAGTATAAAATTATATTTTTTTAAATTATGATCAATTTGAATTTTTTGGATTACTTTGTAGATAATCATAAATTTATTAAATTAACCACTCGATCACTATACGAAAATGATGGCTCTCACAATTAATCCTACAAAACAAAAAAAAAAAAAATTAATCAATTTCATTTCATATTTAACCCCAAGATCGATTTTGTGAAGACTGATTTAAGTTAAAGCGAATTTACACGATTAGTTTATTTATTTTTAAATTTGACGTTTTAATTTATATTTCAAATTAAACTTTTGAGGTGTAGTTTTGCATCCGCAGACCCATTTGAATTTTTATTGAATAAAAACGCATAAATTGATATTCAGCCAACATTCAATAAACATTCACTTGATTTATTCAATCAACATTCAATCAGCATTCAATCTGTATCCAATCAACATTCAATCAGCATTCAAACTGATTTTAATCAGCTTTTAATCATCTCCTATTGTATCCTCTTTATCCAATTTAATTGAATACACTAATCAAAGATACATTTCAATTTTTTCGGTATTTTGAAGGGTAAAGCTAGCAGTTTAAAAAATAATAAATCCTAAACTTCTAATTAAATTTTGATTAACATAAAATAAACTGTTATGTAATACTAATTCTATATAATAATACATAACAGAAGCATAAGTCTAATCTTGGTAACTGCAAGTGCATTTACTCTATTATTGTTGTGTATCCTATATTCTATAACATAAAAAAATAATATTACGGTAAAATAACAAAACTAAAATCCAAAGACCAATACTGCTTTCAGTATTTACCCATTCAGTATTTACCGATAATTTACGATTTGATGAAGTAGCATCGTATTGGCTATCAAAATTCGTCCGAATTCCAGGATTGAGTTATTATGTAGAAGCTTGAGTTTTGAATTTACCGTAACCGTAAGCCATTACACTAGAATTCATAGTGCGACCTGTTGTCAAGATAAAACTAAGATTTCTAAAAAAGCTGGTCTGTCTTAAGTTTGACATCCAGGAGTGAGACGAAAGTCTTGTCTCTTATAATATAGGTTTTCAAGGTCTTATCCATACAAAATGTTCAAATAGTTTTTTTAAAATCATATTTTTGTAATTGCTTGATAAGAAAACGAGTATGGGAGAACATAATGCCAGCTTCGGGTTATAATAAATAAAATTAGTTTAGTTCTTTTTTAAAATAAAACTTTGCCGTCTGCAAAACAAAGGTTGATATAAACTCTTTTTTCAGAGTAAAAATAAACCAAAAAAGTAAAATTCTGAAAAGCAAGATTTTGGTGACATAAGATTTTAAAAAACAAGATATCAACCCGATCCTTGAAACCAACCTGAATAAAACAAATTTTCAATGCCAAAAAAAAAAAAATAAACCAAATAAAGGAATACAATTTCAAAATGTGAACCCAAAATGTCCACACTCTTTATAAAAAAAAAAAAATAAAAGAAAACAATAAACGGATATCGCCAAAAATGATAAGACTTACATCGTACCGGAAAAATATTAAGACTACAGTGCCAAATAATCTATTGATATCTACTACAGCGTTAGCAAATAGATAAAGATTTTTGTTTAATCATTTCCCACAATTCATTGTATTCTATTTGTTCTGGGCCAGAATATTTTACATATTATGCGTAAGCACTTGTAAGTGAAGAAATGCATTTTCCTTGTATAATTCTTGTTTATCAGCCATATCTCACTACCATCCAATATGATTGCTTTCACGGAACCATCATATATTCTAAATTTCATGTAAATTCGATATAAGGTTGTTTCTACTAATTTTCAATATCTTCTTTAGTTCCTTCACTTCTGGTGATTATAGAAGTAACAGAATTCGGTGACATCTTTTATTATTTCGTGGTTGATTGTACTAACGATGCCACTATTTCTTGCGTCAATTCCTAGACATTTTGCTATGTTGGTGTTGATTTTGATACCAACTTCAAACGAATTTTTTTCTAAAATTCTTATTTTCTTCTGCATATCTTTGTCTGTATGGGCAAGAAGGGCAATACCATCTATACGTATTCTAAATCTTCCATTCTTCCTGTTGTTGCTTTCGTAATAATCTCATCAAGTACTGTGTTGAACAGGAGGGGGGGAGATAGTAGGCACACTTGTTTAACTCTTGGTCTAAGCGTTATTGTGTTACTGATGTAACTATTGTGGAGGATTATTGTTTTTGCGTCTTCGTGCATTGCCCTTTATTATGCTAATCAGCTTGTTTGGAATTCCCTTGTATGCTAAAGACTGCCATATTGCTTTTCGATTAATTGTATCGAATGCTCTTTCGAAATCAACGAAGGAGATGTATAGGGATTTATTCAAGAAATTGCTCTATAATCATTCTTAATTTATTAGATTGATCAGTACATTCTCGTCCTATTCTGATCCTGGTTTGTTCTTCTCTTAGGTTATCCTCTATTATGTTTTTAAAGCATAGTAATATAAAATATTGTTTTTAAAATTAGATAACCGTGGTCTAATCGGTTGAAGCACAGAAAAAGTGTTTCAATTATGATGTGGTAGTCACGGGACCGTTTCCGGTGGCAATAATTACAAACTTACACGTTTCGTAACGCAGTAGATACAGGTTCTAGATTCGATTTCCGACGAAGGTAAAATAAATTCTTTAATGGCTTTTTCGATTTGGTTCTGTACACTTTTTTTTCATTGGGATAAAATAAATGATAAAAAATAGTTGAAATATACCTAATTTGGTTATCACTAAAATAAAATGAAAGTATTATGCAGATGAGACTACTCTGCAATAGATATAGTTTTTCACATTTAAATTAGTAGATATATCATAAAAAATTCTAAAACAAATTACTGTATGTAATCATCATCATCATCAATGTCCTGTAGCCCCATCCGTGGGCATAGGGCGCAACTGGGGGGTATAATGGGGTGATGATGCGTTTTATGGCTGTTATATCCAGCTTATCCTACTTAGTCTCTCCCACCTTATTCTCCTACTCTTACCTTCACGTGGTGGCCCCTCTTTACCCTAGCAACGAACTCTGATGTATTAAAACAGTTTGGGAGTCCACCCCATAGACTTGTAATTATAAAATAAAAAAAAACAGTTAAACCAATCAAAATTGGATGCAAATCATAAAAAATAAATTAATTAGTCTAGGTTAATTAAACAAAAAAATATTTTTTTTTTTTTCCGAAAGATAGCTGGTATCCCCCGAAGCACATCAAGAGCTCTAGCATTTCCCGTGAAGGTGATAGCCACGCCAATAGTTCCGCGTGGGAAGATTATTTAGATTTTTTCGCAAAGGAAAATTATTGAAATAATAATTTGCGTAAAGGAAACTATTATCGTAGAATTTTCCATTTTATGTAATGACCAGCTCGTGGGGTTTCGTTCTCTTGTTATTGTTATATGAAGAACTGCTCCCATTTCCGAGTTCACTCGTGTTTGACTGCATGTTTCTTGATCTCATCCGTGACTGTTTCAATGTGCAAGTCACGGTGGAGATCTTTGTTACGTATGTACCATGGTGCATTTACTATACCACGGAGAACTTTATTTTGAAATTTTTGCAACATTTCGATGTTGGTTTTCTTTGCACAGCGCCACATTTGGATACCGTACGTCCACACAGGTTTTAATATCTGCTTATATATCAATATTTTGTTCTGTACTGATAACTCAGAAAAACGCCCAAGTAACCAGTAAAATTTTTTGAATCTAATGTTTAGCTCTTCTTTTTACTTTCTTATATGTTCCTTCCATCTTAGCTTAAAATCGAGTGTCATTCCCAGATACTTTGCTGTATTGGCATATGGTACTATTTTGTTATTGATTGAGACAGCAATGGCTGCAAACTTTTTATATGTAAAGTTTATATGAGTTGATTTGCTTTCATTAAGTTTTATGCGCCATCGTTGGGTTCCTGATCTTATTTTATTCACTGTATTTTGAAGCAAGAATCACAGAGTCGTCTGCAAAGGTAGCCATAAAAATGTTGTCAATTTGGGGCATATCTCTTGTATACAGCAAATAAAGTATTGGACTAACAAAACAAAAACAAAAAAAAACAATATGAAGAAGATATTGAGTAAAGCAAAAATCCGTACAAGCTTGAATGGTTCAGCAAAGTAAATAAGTATAGAAAGGTTCTGGAATACACATCGCCTAATTCTAAAATTGACATCAAAGACATTGTAGCATTCATTAAGGATATTAGACTTGCAATTCTCTAAACAGCGAAGTACAATAGATCTGAAGAGGTCACGCTCACATATAACTTCCCATCAATTAAATTCTTGTTTCGTTTTTACATAACCATTTCAATATACAGAAACTCTGTATAACTCTATGCACTTAATCGTTAACTTATCTAGTGCCACAAATTTAACGCTCATGAGACTTTATATAATCTTTCAGGCATATCTCACTTAATCAAAACAAAATTACATTATAAATTAAATTTAAAAACTGCGTAAAATAATTTTGTATCCTCCTTCTAAATAGCTAGCAGTAAAAAATTAATCTTAAGAAAATTTCAAAGAAAACTGAAAGTTAAAATTTTAGTGCAAAAAAGAAATCCATCCACACACACACACAATCCCATAAACATTCATTTTTCTTTTTTTATAAGTTCTATAAAAGCTTCTTTTATAACATACAAACAAATATCCTTCAGGGCATTGTATTTTATTACTTTCTACTACCATTATTGCTATTACTATTAGATAATATAATACAGAACAACTTCTCTCTAAATAATAGTCTTTCTCTTTTTTATTCATTTGTAGAAAACATGCATTTTTGAAATGAAAATTTTGCTCCACTTACCTGAGAAATATGGGTAATGAAAAGAAAACTAGAAAAGTTAATTTAAAAAAGGAAAAAAAAAATAAACTATAGATATACAGTTATTTTATATTTTAATGTACATATACAATTATAGTAGTTAGGTATGTAAGGGTATTTAAGAAGGATATTTTTAAGAAGGATATTTCATTAAGAAGGTCCATAAGAAAATATCCTTGTTTATATTGAAAATGAATGCATAGAAAAATAAAAACAAAATTAACAACTAGCCATGCTGTACTGTGTGCAATATAAATTTTCATTTATTTTTGTTATTGTTTTTCCAATTATGAACCCAAATTGCATTAAAATCCTGCTCAAAAATTTATAAAAAAAAAATTAGTTTTTTATACTTTTTGTATTAATTTTATGCTCTTAGTTATTTATTTGGCCTAACAGTGTTTAATTTGAATTAGTTCTAAGAAACTTAATCCTGAATGTTGGTTTTTATTTATTTTGTGTACACAAAATTTAAAAATATTATTAGGGAAGAAAATAAAAAAATTTTAAAAATAATTTAAATAATTTCAACAATTTTAATTTTTTTGTTTTTTTTATAATTTTACTAAAATTATTTAAATTTCGCCGCATTGAATTTAATTTTGAATTTATAAAATGAAAATATTTTGTAAATAATTCAGAAAAATGTTCATATTTGATTTTCACAAGTTTTCCACCAAAGAAAAAGCTATTTAAGTAGTACACATAGTGGTCCGAGCCGACCTGAAAATCCTTTTCAGGTGGCAAAGTATTATTTTTGATGTTTTTTTTACAAAAAAAAAATATTCTAGAGAATGAAAAACTATTTTAAACTTTACTTGGGCCTGACATAAAAACTGTGTATGGAGAAAATGCAGGAGATGGTTTAATGCTTCAAAACAATATTTCCAACATATTCAAGTTCTAATGTTGCGCAGCTATACTCCAAAATGTTATAACAGATGCCAGCCCAATACTTACGTTAATTAATTTAAAAAAAAAGAAATATTATAAAACATATAGCTAGTTTGCTTATTTTCGGAGTTGTGGTGAATATTTATTAGACACCAATATCTTGTACCGCAGGTTATATATTAACCTCATATAAAGCTCATAACATCAGACTCATCAGACTCATTTTTTTTCAAAACTACGTGTTTTCTAAGTTTTTGGTAAAATTGTAACGATTCTTCTTTCTAATCTTCATTTAGGTCAATATTTACATACTAGCTTTGTAACCCGTCATAAATGACGGAAGCAAAATAAATCCTAGTTTCTTTTCTTCTTTCATTAGATTCTTTATTCCGAAATTACAGTACTTATGTTTATAACACTTTTTATTTATTTTTATTTATGTTTATATTGGCCTAACACTAATCTTTTTTTTTTTATATAACAGAAAAAGAAGTACCATACCAACAAATTTGTATAAAATGTTTGTATTTTTGTATGGTATACTCGTACTCACTTCCATTTAGTTATAATTCGTTAGTTGGGTTCCATTTAGTATAAATTATACCGTATTAGCGTTATTGAGTCCTCCGGGAGAGCAAATTTAAAAATGGGATCTTATTTTCATATAAATTTTGTCTTTTGTATAATGTATAGGGTTCATTTTGATAATGATAGGGTATTGTGTTATTTTTAAAAAATATTCATAATTTATATATTCAAAATTTTGTATCTAAATTGGTAAAATTTACAAAAAATACAAAAACATTTTCATCAATAATTTTCAATTTAAAAAAAACAATGTTTTATTATCCGGCGTAGAAGTAGAGTTAATTATCCTACTCTACTTCTATCAAGTTCTATTGATTGAACAGTGAACCTGAACAGTGAAGTGAAATGTGAACACTTAACACTGAAAATAAAATAATATTTTTGGAATGGAGCATATAGAACATACAGAATACAGATACAGCAAATAATAAAAAAAAACAAAAAAAAACAAAAATAATTTTTTTTGAGTGAAGTGAATTACGCACACAATAATGACAAAAATAAAAGGTAGAAGCAATAAAGTAGTATAATGTATAATATAATACAATACAAATATGCTGATACACATGTGTATTATTATGTATAATTTTAAGTAATAAGAATAACCTTTGAGTGAATTATGTTTTTTTTTTGTGTTAAATGCTGTTTGCCTTTTGGTTATTATACCATATTAAACTATTGATTAAATTTCTATTAGTCCTTATTATTATAAATCAAAAAAATTGTTTGTTTTATTTATATTATTATTATTATTTATTATTTTTCCTTATTATTTGCGAAGAAGACTAACATTAAATTAAAAAAATATAGTTCATGCAATCAATTTTTTCTGCAAAGGCTCAGCATGGTAGACAGGGGTTAAAACAAATCACCAAAGCAATTTGTATATATATGCATTTGTATTCATATGCAATTTGTATATGTGTTGGAGCGTTCCGTCGAACTTACAAACATCCAGATAAATGCAGAATAATATATATATAATTAAAATTACAAAAATATATATTTCTTTGTTTTTTTGTATTTTTATTTTTGCTTAAAAATTCTACCACGTCAATTTATAACATGAGCCTGAGAGGTTCTCATATAATATTTCATAATAATTTCTTAATAATGCAAGTTTTGACATGAATTAGTGATGATGAAGTGACTGACGACATAGAATTCGATGATGTTGTAATTGACTGGATCATTTATCTGAAGCTTCAGAAGCAGAAGATGAATTAACTTCTGATTCTGATAATAGCAGGGAAATTATAATTTCTCATGGAGAATTTTTTGCAAAAGATGGTAAAAAATAGGCTAAAAGGCCTTAACGCTTTGTCTAAATTAATATTTTGCGCTGGAAACCATTTGCCGCAATTGCACGACTTCTTCGAAATCCAATAACCAAAGTTATCGATCGTTTTAGGAGCCTCTATATGGTTCAATATATTTTAAGTTTCTATAGGCGTAAGCCGCTTCGACGAAATTTTACGTTGTATTCGATTTGATCAAAAGACCACAAGAAGTAATCGACATAGGTTTGACAAATTAGCCCCAATTCGAGACGTTTTTGAAGGAATATATAAGAATTTGGGAAAATATTATATACCTTTAGAAAATCTTACCGTAGACAAACAATTAATGCCAATACATGCAATCAAAGTCTGACAGGTATGTGGTATTAAAATTTGGTGGCTTTGTAACTCTCAGACGGCATACCACAAACAAATTCCATACAAATGAATTCCATTTACTGGGAACGAAAGTAATAACAGAGTAATAGGACTTGCTCAAAATGTAGTGGAGAACTTGTGTATCCCATATTTTGGAGCTGGACGGAATATTACAATTGAAAACTATTTCACAACGCTAGAACTTGCAAAAAGTTGGTTATCTAATGGATTGACGATTGTAGGAACTTGGCGTCAAAATAAAATTTATATTCCAATTAATTTTCTTCCATGTAAAAGTAAAGATTAACATTATTTGGACAAAAAAAGAAATTTATTTCTAAGAGCTTTTGGTGAAAGTTTAGTAAATTCTCTTATCAACTAGCGTGCTAGTACTAAAAAGCTGCAATTACCATCTTGTTCAATTTCAAAAACGGTAGCGTTTATTTGGTTATTTTTAAACATCTAAATAAATAAAAAATTTATAAACTTATTATTAAAAGTTATTTTTTTCTACTACATTATAAGGTGAGCCTGCCAGACTCATGTTATGAATTTACGTGACAAAATATGTTATGAGGTTTAAGGTTAAAGCTGACCCCTAAAATATTATTACTAAGACCCCATGTAATGTGAAAATTGTTCATATGCTTGTATTCAATTTTGTTTTTGATTTTTATATTTCATATTCATATAAATGGAACAAATTTTTCACTAAAATAGTCCTGGGAATAACTTTTTCGAGGATTTTCTGGTCAAACCGAACCTTCCTGTATCATATAGATGTAATGCTAACGTAAATTAGTTTTAAATAAGGTTTAATAAGAACGTTTTGAAGCCTTTCACACTTTGCATTAATTTTTTTCCGAAAAGTTTTTAGTGCGTTCGGAAACATCGTACTAAATTACTGATCCCATTTGAATATCTGTAAAAATTTTAGTGTTTTCTAGATTAGATACATAAAAATAAATAAGAAAAAAGATAGAAAAAAGAGATAAAATTTTTAAAAAGAGTGAAAAATAGATAAAATAAAATTAATATTCAAAGAAGAAAAAACAAAATTCAATAAAAATGGCTAAGTAATAAAATAAGAATAGCAAAAATGTTCTCCAATGTTCTAGCAAATGATAAAAGATATTATATATATACAATGGAATTTCGAAACATACTTCAGATATTACTGATTATCATCATCAACTGATTGTTGTACAGCTTAAAGACTTACACTAGTGTGCAATTATTCTTGTTCTATTATGTGCGACTGTCCTTCATCCGTTAACTCCAATATTTTGACAATTGTGTCCGATTTCATCCAGCAATCTTGATTGTGCTCTACACTTTAAATGCTAATATTCGTTTTGGTATCCTTTGATCATTCATTTTCACCGCAAGTCCCTGCTCATCTTAGTGACACAAAAAAGAATAATTTTAGGTAAACGAGCATCAGTTTTTTAAATAATTCACAGTTTAGTCATAATGGAATACATGTGTTGGAATACAATACATGTGTTGGAATACATTTTTATTTTACAATTTTATGTCCTTCAATTAGTCCTTTCAACATTTCGTTTGATCCAATTTGGTATTCCCCATCCCCAAATATTTTTCTTAATATTCTGCTATCGAATGTACTTTAAATTTATTCTCATTATAATTTTCATTGTCCAGGCTTCGCAGCTATAGGTTAAGAGCAGTTATTTTACATGGTCTTGTAGTTTAATTGTGCTGTTTAAAATTTTTGATCGATGACAAAGACATCATGTTCGTAGAAATATTATTGTGCTACTTAAATTCTATTATTAATTATCAAATTCATATAATTTTTAATTATTTATCAATACAATTAGATAAAAATGTTATGATAAATAAAATTTCTGTGGTCGCCACCTTCATATATTAGGTCTTAAGGCTAAATAAGAAATTCAACAACACGTTATTTGCTATTTATACCAAATTTTTTATTTGCTATATTCTCAAGAACATTAACTTGTGAACTCTTTTTTATTGCCTTCAATAAAAATAAATGGAATTTAGATCAACAATATTCGTTATGCCGACTATACAATGCTCTTAGATAACAATCTAAATGATCTCCAACATTTTGTTGACGAACTTTATGGTCTAAACATTAACATTAAAAAAAATCGAAACCATGATAGTGAGGAAAAAAAGTAATTTTACTAACTTTGACACCGTTACGATAGATAACATCCTAACGAATGTCTACTTTTAAATATTTGGCTTGAAGAGGATTGCTAGTATCCAGATAATGTGTAGAATCGTATAGTAAAATTGAAATCGTCATTTTGGAAATATAAGAAAGTATTCTGCAATCGTGATATAAACATCAAACTTTGATACGATACGCACCATCTTTATATCCATTTTAAATCTGCCTATGACAATATACATCGATCTGTGCTTAATAATCTATGTCGGAATTTGGTTTCTCAGCCAAGATCATCCGTTTGTCAAAAATGACCTGGAAAACACCCGATTGCGTTATATAAAATGCAACATTTGGTCAGCACTTTTGTATAATGTAGAAGCTTGGACTTTAAAAATGATAACATAAAATAAATTAGAAGCTTTTGAAATGTGATTTTAACATCGATTGTTGAGAATATTATACGTAGACAGAGTCATAAATGTTTAGGTTTTCAGAATGATAGAAACTGATGATACAAAGGAATACTCCAAGTAATCAAACGCAGAAAGACAAGCTAATTTGGCCATATAATATTTATAAGCAAAATCTGTAAAGGACTATCCAGTAGATTTAAATAAATAATGAGGAATGTAAAATACGAACTGCTACAATTAATTATGGAAGGAAGAATAGAAGAAAAGCAAAAAACGAAAAAAAAAAACAGATATTTTGGCTGAGAAACATCAGAAACTGAACCGGCCTAAAAAGAATTGGAGAATTGGTCTACACAGTGAGAAGTCTTGAATAATCTACCAAAATAGTCGCAAATTTATTACGTGTATAAAAAAATAAACAAAATCAAGTTATTGTTCTGATTCCAGCAGTGAAAATAGCAGCAGAAAACGAAGAATAAAAATATCGTAAAATTTGTTTAAAAACATCAAAAAGTGTATGATATAGAAGTGATTATGCTACTTGAATACCTAATATCAGTTAATCCTTTCAGAATATAGTGAAAAAGATCCAAAATAAATAAAGAATATTTTGACTATAAAGTTTTCGACTGATGACGGTTTATACTTCCGCTTAAATAATTAAAAAGAAAAAACAAGCAGTTTAAGTTGACTTTAAAACGAGTCCTTGCCATAAATTTTTTAAATGGAAATATATCTTCTATATTATACCAGTACCAGCTACATACATTAAAAAGAAAAATACAGTAATAATGTTAAGCATTTTCTCCCATCCTACTTGTTTCCATTTTAACAAAATATTTTTTCAAAAACATTTTTCATAATAAATTTTTAAATTTTGGTGTTCATTTTCTTATTTACCTGTTCTCACAGTATCTATGCAGAAAAACATTTGAATGTTTTCCTGAACTCACGTTTTCTTTATTACCTTGAAATAAAAATTACCTTTATTATTATTCATCTAAATTATAAAGGTAATTTAAAAATTATTTTTTATTTTTATTATTATGTATGTAGGTGTATGTATATGTAATCACATGTGTCATCTTACGTAGATATAGATTTTAAATTTGGAAAAAAAGATATAAGATACACAATTGTTTAACTTTAAAAATTTCCATATTCTGAAAACTTTAAATAAAAATAATTATTTCTGGATTAAAAATTTTCGAAAAAGTTTTCATAAATTTCTTTAAGTGAAGTAGGTAGTTATAGTTTATTCGATTTTTCTATTTAAAATTTTCATCAGTTGTAATTTTTAACAAAAAGGGGAATTTTAGAATTGAAAAGTTAATTTTAGAATTGAAATGAAAGTTGTTGAATTGTTATGAATAAATACCATAAATTATGATGGAATATCTTAAATAACTTTTGATATAAATTTTTTACTATCTATCTCACTCTCTCTTACTATATTGAAATAAATAATTTGAAATGTAATCGATGATTTTCTTCATAATCTGGAAAACGATTTAATATATTCTTTATGGTCTACTTTCAATACATGGTACAATTATATGGATTTTAAATGATGCAAAAATACAATTGAAACATATTGATTTGGTGTTTAAAGACCTAGAGAATACGTTTGATATTGTTTGGTTTGAGGCTTAAGTTGACATAATATACTAAGACTCGGTGTTAGTCTAGTTTTGTTTAATGTTAGGTGAAAACAAAAAATAAACACTGTGGCAAATGGTATTTATCATATGTTGAATTGTTAGACACTGCTACAGTTTTTGGTGTCAATGGCGGATGTCTATTGAAATTCAATAAAATAGACTTTAACCCTTACGTGAGTGACGAAGTATCCTTTGGGTATCTTTTGCATTTTCAAACCACAAAAAAGAGGTTCTGGAAAGACTAACGAGCTCAAAATCCCTGACAACTCCTAAAAAGGTGTAAATTTAAAATGATTTGGATTTGTATAATCAATGGGAGTCGAGATCTAAACTTGTTTTGAAGAACCACCTTCACGAGGGTGACGAGGTACCTGTGTATCTCTGTACTTTTTGTATGGTATTCTATAGATATTGCCGTTTATTTATTTTTATTTATTCTGAAATTTTATTTTTAAAACTATTTTTTAATTTTTGAATACTATTATTTTTATATTATGTTTTTTTCTTAATATTATTTTTGTTTTATTCATATATGAAATTTATTTTAAAGTAGATATAATTTTTACATCGAATTTTTATATTTTTACAATTACATAGAATATTTAGAAAACAATTTAAAATTACAAAAAAGTCCAAATTAATTACTCCCATTGACTTCAAAATAATTATTACATTTTGCTAATATTGTACTATGTTGACCACTAGTTGGTTTGTTGGATTCAACACAGTCCTTTCTAAGTTTTCTTTGATTGTGGTTCAGTTTTCTGCATGAGTTGAAAACTCCTAACCACTTCGAGTCTACCATCAGTATGTCTCTCTTTTGTTGGTAATGCTGGTTATTAAAGGCTAAATTTATCTTCCAAGCACATCTTGCATTGCTGAAAGTATATATTGTTTGCCAACGACTATGAGATTTAATACACGAGCTTGGATATTTAATTTGCCCAGATCAAATGCTAAATCTTTCAGGAATCTTCTGCAGCGATCAGTGGTGGAAAATTTTGCATGATGATCCATATAAATAATATAATGCTGCCAGTTCAGTCATCCCACGTAACAATTTTATTGCTATAAGAGTCTGGCGCACTCTTATAACACTATTATAAACACTCCTATAGTGCGTGCTAATGTGCGTGCTCTATAATTGTTGCGAAACGGAGAATCCTATAAGCCACCGGAGCAATATTTCATTTTTGAAATGTTAAATAATGTACATTAATTAATGCATAACATCAAATAATAATTATTCTTTTAATTAAAAAATTATACTTTTGCGAAAATAATGCAATATAAAGATTTTAAGTTTTTGTTTATTAAAAAAAAAAAAATTTTTTTTTTTACCATGTTTGTAGAAAATAATGGGCGTCGCAAAAAAATTTATTCAAAAGCTACAGTTGTGTTTATTAGTACCGTTAGGAACGTAGGAATACAGTAAAATAATAACATTGCTACTGCTATTCTAGCCATTTTATTCTTATAACACTTTAACTCTCGTTATAGGATTACTTTTAGACTTATAACAACATTGCTGTAACACTTGCTGAAAATCCCATTATAACAATTCCTGCAATTACTATAACATTTTTACAGCAATATTAATCACATTATTATAAAAACATCATTATAACACCTTTAATGCTAATCGGGAGCTATATAAGAGTATTATAGTACTAATTTTGTTTTTATAACAATAAAATGTTACTTGGGATTTCAAACATATTGTCCATATTATAAACACCACATTTCGTTTAGTTGTAATATTTGATGATCTTGGGCTTAGTCTTAGTTCCTATTTCTACCTCTGGTTGTTGTGCATCATAGATATCATAGCAATTACTTGTTTTTTTTATACATAAGAGCACAATCTACTGGGGTTTCTAAATGCCCAATTTGTTTAAAAAATTGCTCTGTCTTTATGTGGTTGCATATTTGCTAGGAAAAAATCGCTTATTTTTACGAACGGTTCCAACCAATGTCATATTCCATGAACTGATCACATGTACCAATTGTAATGATGTAAATAAATTATCCATTGTTACATTTTTTTCAGAACCTTTATATTTTTCCATCAGATTCAATACTTTTTTTTCACCAACATTCGTTTGACGCTTTCCATCTGCTGGTTTTTACCTGTATAAATCAATTCTCTTACCGGGTAAGAAGTATCAGCATCACAAGCCCAGAAAATTTATTCACCATATTTGTCAGGTTTTGCTGGCATATACTATTTCAGAAATATAGCATTATTCAGATATGAAAGTAAAAATAGTTTTAACGAAAATAATTCCTAGAATATTAACATAAAATAATCTTTAATCAGCGTAGAAATTTAGTAGAAGAATATCTGACTACTAATCAGAAGGTCACGGTTTCTACTTTATTATAGTGATGGATTTTACTAGAACAGAATAGCTAAAATGTATACAATAAAAAAAACTTTTTTTATATTATGGTGGCTATGATATTTCACTTTGAATGTTTTAAAATGATATTGCATATTTTGTAATTGATTTCATATTTTTTTGGGCTCAGCATTCAAGTTTGTGAATCATAATTAATATATATAACTATTATGTGACACAGTATTTTTCATAATCAATGTTTGCAAGTCTGTATTTTATCTTTTTTTACTGCACACAATCTTTTTCTTATTATTATTTTATATTTTACCTGAGGTCTTTGACATTATTGTTCATGTATTATGGCTCTGAAACTTTGCTTCAATTTTCAATCATTGTTGTTTTCCCAAAGTAGCTTATTAGTCTTCAATTTGCATTGTACTTAGTGTCACTTGTGTAACCAATCATCTCGTGGAAGAGACGAATCGTATCTCTTACTAGATTTGAACCGGTGCTTGTTGAATTTGCATTTCTGTATAATCTTAACCAATTATTCTATTAGTAAATTCAAATCTGTGATTATCATTTTGAAAATTTTCATTTCAGAATTTTACCACAAGTAATAAAAAATATATTCGAGTTCAGTTTTTATTTTTTATTGTTTTAATTATTTTGTTTAATAATTATTATTAATCTGTTTTTTTTTTTTGTTTTTCATATCTACAAATCACATTTTAAAACAATTTTAATATTTTAATAATTAACAAAAAATATGCAAAGGAACAAAATGTTGCTATCAATCATTTTTGTTATCGGCAACATTTGTTTATATTTATTATTACTGCCATAATTATTCGATTTGTACGCTAGTTTACTACATTTATTTAATTTTATTATACTTAACATAATTATTATAACACAAAATATTTCTTAAAGTTAGAATAAAAATTAATATAAGAACAACATATTTTTAATTTAAATATCCATGCAGACGATACAATACTTTACCTCTGTATACAAAATTAATGCTTCATTTTCGTATAATTAATTTTATCTCTTTTCATTCATATTTTTTATAAATAAAAACTTTTGTCTGTTTTTGTCTAAACTCCAGAAAAAAGTCTAAATTCAAAAGTACTGTACAATGTATAAACAATACAAACAATTACATTACATGGTAAAAGTTATTGCTAAACAAACCAATGTTGAGTGAGAGAATAAAAAGTGAGTACACATTTTCAATAATAATGAAAAATTACGGTATAGTTTAGTTTTTTTTGTTCAGAGAGAAAACTTCAATTTTATAATACATAATAATTATTGTGTTGCCGTTGCTTATTATTTAAGAAAATTATGAAAAGGAAAAATAATAAATATGTAAAAAAGGAATATGAAAATATTTTCTATGGATGTATTAAAAATGAAATAATGTAAATAATAAAAATATCAATGATAATTACTGTTTTATTAATTTTCCTCAGTACACATTTGATTAATGTTGAAAAATGTTGTTCAGTCCATAAATTTTTACTTGAATAATACGAAATTAATTTTACGCGTCTTAAAAATTTTGTTTTTGGGGTTGTAACAAAATTATAAAGCAATTTTGTTTACCTAATAAAAATTTAATTCAAGTATTCGTAATTCTATTTTTCATGTTTTTATTTTTTCGATTTTTAAAATAAATTTTTTATTACTTTAATTTTTTTTACATATATTTAGGATGAATTAAAAAACACTATGTTGATAAACTAACTTAGTTTATTTTGAATGAAAGAAACATTTTTATTTGATAAAACCAAATAATAATAAAAATATAGACGTATTAATGGTATTGTTATTCTATTTTTGTTAGTTACAGTTACTTATACTACGAACATTTACATAGAAATTAGCACTATTTATGACTTTATTTATAAGAATAATTAAAAAAAAAATATATAATAAGAAAAATAATATAATTAACAATAGCTTCATGTCGTTTAAATAAAATTCCATAAAAAATAATTAATTGGAATTAAAAATGCTAAAATGGATTAGTTTTTAAACAAAAACAAAAGCTTCATTTTATTCAATTAATATTTAAATTTAATTAAAAATTATAAAATTCGAATTGAGTGCTTATTCTTTTATTATTTTTCGGGGGACTCGGAAGAGCAGATGAACTGGCCCAAACAACAAACTTAATATGCCATTCGAAGACAACTATGACTATCGGCCCCCTGGAACTATGGGAACAGTCAAGAAATGCATTAATTTATTCAATCAAGCAATGAACAAAATTATCTGACCAGAACAAACAAAAGGTAACATACACTAAGGTGCCTATTATGTATTTCGATAACGATTACGATTTGATCGAACGAAATGTCAAAATGCAAAATGGCCATTATGTATTACGATATCGTTCAGAAATTGTCGACGAAATCGATAAAGTTTATCGATGTAAAATTTTACCACGAAAGAGATATCGAAAGATAGATTTTGTACAAATTATTTCAATTTTGAATTGAAAGGATAAAATAAAAGAGATACAAATATATTTTATTTATATTGGACACTTGGTGTTTTGTTTTATATTTATTATATTTTTTGAAATAAAAATAAATTTAAAAGTTGAAATGAAAGTAGGTATTTTACTTTATTCTTCATAATAATTTTTTATTGAAATAAATTTTAATAGGAGTGAAAGGCCTATTACAAATAAACTGCAATATGAAAAGTTATAGTGTAAATAATGAGACACCATTATAAATTTTCCAAAGAGGTACCAGGATATCTTGCACTCATAAAACCAATTACCTGATTATGATCACATATCTAAAAACAAAAACTGTTATAATAATGTAAACTAATTACAATAAAGTATAAACTTATTATAATTGCATTAATGCTAAAAAATCCCTTTCTACTATAACATAAATGTTGTACGCTCCAATTATTTCAGTAATTCTGCTTTAATCATAAAAATAATGTTTGCCTGACTTTTTTCTTCTAGTGCGTAATGGAATTTGATTCGTTTTGCATATAATTATAAACTGCAAATACATATAAAACTTCTTTAAGAACAAAAAAAAATTAGCTGTGCTAGTCCGACATGGAAATCATTTCCTACGTTGAAAATCATTTGCTTGGTACAAACCGCACAGAATTTTAATACACTAACCAATTTAATTATATTTGGAATCGACGTATTACTTATTGGCTATTTCAATTTTTGTCCTAATTTTATAGTTTTAATAATGTAGATAATAACTCATCAAATTTATGTTTAAATAACCTACGTATAATCTTCCAAATCTAGTGGATTAGAATAATCCCGAATATATGTTCGCTTGTTTTTTAATTCTGCAATTTGATAGCGTTTTTCAGCACTATCAGAAATTGAAAAATTTAACTCTGCTCAAATCATTTTATTTATAAAAACTTATAATTTTATAATTATATTTGATTTAAACACTTCAACTTATTTTCAACTTAAAAATTTTGAATATAACATTATTGTTTTGTTTTTTTTCGTATAATAATTTGAATTTGACAGTTAAAGAATGAAACATATGTCATTTTCATCGTAGATTTGATTTTTACAATGGCAGCATTTTTAAACACTTTCGATCAAATTTTCATCGAAATACATAATGACACTAACGATCACAATCGAATAACTTTAACGATAACGATGAACGATTCGATTAATTTCGATCGAAATACATAATAGGCACCTAAGTATTTGTGTAACATCTAGCAAAACACAGTCTTCGCATTACATCAAAAAACTAAATCTTTTCTGACCAAGTCCCGCACAGATATTTCAACATCAATAGCGAATTAGGATGAATCACTGGACAAAATTCCAAGTTCGATATTTTATTAAATCTCCATTGCAATAAAAAATATCGGGCAGAAACTCTTGAACACCTCTTTTGCTAGATACAGATTTCTGATTGGGGTGCCTTTTCGAACAATATAATATGGCTCACTTCCACAAGAATTTACAAAACTTTAGTATTCTAATTGATTTCCTCGACTCATGGTATTAAAAAAGTTACAACTAAATTCTAATTGGTTTCCCAGAACCAACAGAAATTTTCAATTTCACCTACCTAATTAATGGGTAATTCATTTCTATTAATTAGGTAAGTATTAATCATTCTTGTCATTTAGAAGTATATGTATTTCGTAATTATGCTGATTTAATTTAATGCAGTTTAACTGTCAAAAATATTCAAAGCCAGTTGATTTAAATTATGGAAAGTAAAAAAATTGACAAATAACCCATACCTTATTGCATTAACCGTCGGAAGCCTTGGATACCTGTAAACGTATAGATGATAATTAAATACGAAACTATGTTGTATTTTTTCTACACCTATTCTGTTCTAAGCTCTCGAATAAGAACTTACATCCTAATATTGAAATGAACATAAATGTGAATGAGAGTGCGGTCCTACTCCAGAAAAGAGGTCCTACGCTTGAGATATATAGGTTAAGTTGAAGACCTTTTACCTTTCGTGCAATAATCAAGCAGAATAAGACTGATAATTAAGAAGACTGTGGCATACAATTTGGTATAGTTATATTTTCATAGGTATTACCACTTATTCTTATTAGAAAGTTAGAGAGAAGAAATACAAACATATATATATATATATGAAGGAAAGTTGCTCATCCGAAAGGATGCAAAAACTAAAACTGAAAGTAAATGTAAATGTATCAGTTTGTTCGATCTATCCTTATAGCTATACTCTTTCTTATATTTGTGCAAATTTTCAGCGTTATCAAGATGTCAGATGTCAAGCGTATCGTAATACGAACAGTTTAAATTAAAACGATTATTAGCATCTATCCCTAATTTTACCCTAATCCAATGCCTCTATATCTTCTAGCCAAGTAACTCGATGATTTTTCCGGAATATATCGAATTACGATTTTTTTTTAAAATTTTGTTTTTGTTTTGTGTATAAATGATTTTATTAAAAAAATAAATTTTGAGAAAAATACAACTAACATAAAAATTAAATACAAATACTATCAAAGGTTTTGATCAGATAAAAAAATAAATAAGAACAATTTACATGCTATTTTAATTTCCTTTCAAAATATTTACTGTATCTACTATGTACCAGTTTTATTTTCAGTGTTCTGTTCATTAGAACTTGATAGAAGTAAGTAGGTTCGACTTCGGATAATAATTTTTTTTTTTTTTAAATTGAATTTAATTAATTATAAATTAAATTGAATGAATGAAAATATTTTCGTATTTTTTGCAAATTTTACCAATTTAGATAAAAAATATTGAATATTTTTTAAAAAATAACACAATATCATAATTACAGGTTATTCATATAGTAAAATGAGATCCCTATACAAAATACAAAATTTATATGAAAATAAGATTCCATTTTTAAAGTTGCTCTCCCAGAGGTCAGGCTAGAAGATATAGAGGCATTTCCTGATATCATTGAGATATCATTATCTGATATCATTGAGGGTATCTCTAAGCGCAAATGAAACAAATTAAAAAATTCTTTATTTAAAGTCATTGCTAATTTTGAAACTATATAGTCAAATCGTCACATCATACATTTTTATTTCCTCTTTCAAAACCATAAGCAAACTTAATTATCTCATTATATTTTAGTGAATATTAAAATATTTAATTTAATATCTATTTACTTCGTTTCAGCAAAATATCAAAAAAACAAAAAAAAAAAATCGTTGCAAGGATTCAATTCCAATTATTTCTATAAACTCATTTCATTTTACTGTTTTACAACTTGTTGCTTCTCAAAAATTATTTTTTTTCTTTTTTTTCTTTCATGTTATTATTATTATTATTATTATCTAATACATACGCAATATTATATAAACTTTTAAAAATCAAATCCTTGAGACAGGATGTAACCGCATTTAATTTTTTATTTTTTTTTTTTTATTTTTTTTTGGTAATAATTGGAGTATAACGAGTTTTGTTTGTTTTTTTTTTGTTTTTGAAGGTTGCTCATTTAAATATTCTGAAATTGAAAACAAAAAATGTATTTTTATGGGAGAGGGTGATATTATTAGGATAATTTAAATAGTGAAGAAATGAAGAGAATGGTAATTTGAGTTTTGATATTTTAAAGCAGTAAAATTAAATTTTATAGAATAAATTTTTTTTATTCTGAAAGTTTAATTAAATAATAAAATTGTAAAAAAAAAAAGAGTTTTTTTTTTTATAAAACAAAAGGATATTAATTAAAAAAAAAAGTTTCAGTTAATTGGGGTGTTTCCTAATATCTGGTGATTTTTTTATTTTTATGATTATTTCAAGGTTATCTAATATTGCGTTGTTACTTATTATGAGATTATGTAAACATTTTTAATTTGATATTTAATTTGATATTTAAAGGTATTGTGGGTTTTTATTTTTTGTATTTGAAAAAAAAAAAAACAAATAATTTTACAAAATTAGAACACATGAAGCATGATAAAGGATAAAACAAACCATAATTAGTAATGTGGATGTTAATCAGAATCGATTTAAAATAATTTTTGTAATGTAAAATTCATTAAAAAAAAATTATTTTAATAAGAGGGAAATCTGATTCAGTTTTTGTAATTTTTTGAAGGATTCTTTGAAGGATATTCAACAAATGTATCCCTATTTATTTAGAAGTATTTGTAATGAGTAAAACTAATGAAAATTAAGTCACTCGTAAGAGTTTTTATTTTTAATTTTTTTTTTGGCGAATTTGAAGACGAAAAACAAAACCTTAAAATGGTGAAAAAAATTGCTATCAGTGTAAAAAAAAATTAAATAAAGAAATTCAGTGCGATGGAAACTGCAAAAAAATATTTCCATAATACTTGACAGAAGAATATCTTGAAAACCTCAAATTAGATAATGATAGAATGTGGTTGTGCAAACAATGCAAGGTACATACTAAGCACTTAATCTATATTGCAGAACAATTCCACAAACGATTTCTCCTTGTCAAGTAGAACCATTGCGGTAAGAAAAGGAGTACCTGATTTGGATATTATTGCAAAACTAGATAAATAATTTGAAAACCAAAATGAATTAATATATCAAAACAAATACTGAGAAGATAATAGCTGATCTGAGGGATAACATCAATAATTTAGTGGAAGAGAATATTCAACTGCTAAATGAAAGCATAATGTTAAAATGTCAAGTCGAAAGGAATAAAACTGAAATTGAAAAATGTAAACAAAATAATTATTTTAAATATAATATAGAAATATCTGGTGTTAAAATATATAAAAAGACCCCAAGTAATGATTTAAGTAGATTAAGTGAAAAAAATAGCTAGTAAAGCTAGGGATGGATATGGTAAAAGATGAAATAAAATATATATTATATTCAGTTCCCAGTTCGAAAGATTCTGGTGAGCATAAGATAATAGTAAAATTTAGAAATATTGATATGAAAGACAGAATAATGAAAACTAAAAAGAACATATACAATTAGAATACCCTGAAATATTTCCTAGCACTTCAAACACTAGACAAAACCTTTTCATAAATTATCATCTTAATAAGTATATATATAAAAAAGATAGTGATCTAAAGAGACAAAATTTAATTCAATATGCATCGGTTTCGGTTAGGCACGGTAAAATACTTGTGAAGAAAACGGCTGGTAGCAATGTTGGAAGAATACTGTCTATAGAAAATAGGAAAAGTTTACAAATGGTTAATACAACAATGCAAAATTCATACACTTTACCCATGTATCCATTATTAATTACATTGAAAATATGAAATTTGAAAATGTTTAAAAACAATATACTTGAACATAAGAAGTTTGAAGAACAATGTGGATGACATAACCTTTTGCTAGAGGAATTACACTCAACTATTCACATAACACAGTTTACTGAAAAATGGTTCACAAAAGTTGAAATAAGTCAAAAAGAGTTAAAATAAGACCGATTAGGATAGTGTCATCATAATATGCCTATATATTTTATTTGTGTCATTTGCCTGTATTTCTTGCAATTTGCCCATATATTTTATTTGCCTCTATTTTACAAAATTATTTGGTTATTCTTAATATTAGCTAAGCATTAATTCATTTAATTGATAAGTGATGGGAGTAATGATACCTAATAAGCTTTGCGCAGGTAAATCTTTTCATAATTTTATGGACAACGCTTATAAGCCATCAGAGCATTAATTATATGTCCACTTTATGGATTGGAATCACTGCTAGAATGAAATAATAATACAATAAAAGATAAGATTAAATTCGAATGCGGTAGACAACCTTAATCGTTTTTATTTTATTTAAATGCACTTAATTTCATGTAAGATAAAAAGGGTTAAACTAGAAGTTTACTTCAAATTATTTTAATTCGGAATTAATTATATCAAGGCAATAAAAAATCAAATCATGGACTAGTATTTTATTCATATACGAGTAATGAATTAATTAAATAATTGGTAGGAATAGAACAATACCCTTCTGAATGCACACTTATTTTTTATAACGTTAATTGCACACATAATATACCATTTCTGTCCTAGAAAATTTCAATTCAAAAAAATATTCACAAAAATTTTATTTTTAATATTTTTTTTATCTTGAACTCAATAATATTGATTTGTGCAAAAAATAAAAATAAATAAAAAAATTTTTTGTTTCTTCAAACATAAATCTATAAAAATAATTCACAAAAAAAAAGTCCAGCTTAGCCACAGCGATCAATACCTACTGCATTACAAAAATAACAAAAACATAATAATAAAAATTTAAATAAGCCGTGGTTCATTTGGTTTTGCCTTTAAAGTACATTACATACAAATAACAACAATAAAAAAAAAATTAAAAAAAATATTAACATAACCACTTTCTGAGTCATCTTCTGATAATATATAGTCAGATTTTGTGCCAGAATCAACTCCAAAAGCTATAGTATCATTATCAATTAAATACTCAAAAACGAAAATAACTCAAAACTCAAAAACGAAAATAAATGAAATTAAAAGATAATAAAACGTAAAAAAACGAAAAAAAAAACATTAAACGAATTTCAAAAATTACGAAATTTTAAATAGTTCTATTCAATGCATACATGCACCGTTTTTGTCCTAGCTAAAAAATTTAAATATTTACAATCTACCTTTCTCTGCTTTTTTTTTTTTTAATGTTTATTCTTTCATAATTCGAGTAATACTAAATACTGAATTTACATTTTTTTTGATTTTTTTTAGTATGTGTTATCATACATTGAAATTTTTTCTGGACAAAATTTGTACATGTGTCAACTCAAAACGATAATATTGGTAGGATCAATAATTGGTCTATTATCATCATAATTAACAGATATGAAACTATTACTATACTATGCGCATCAAACAAAAACCTGTTCAGACCCACCTGAAGCGATTGTGAAATGTGATGAGATGTTTCTCTACTGTGTAAAAAAAATAAATTTGGATATTACATCTTCATTCTTAATTCTGTATAATATTTTAACACTATAAACACATTTGATCTTTCGCTCTCCATTGATTACTCTTAAAATTCAACTTTGACTTTTTTACTAAGACTTTTTGACTGTTATATATACGATCCCGCTTAGATCAACTTGTGGTGGGTGTTTTCAGTCCATTGCGTTAATCTTTAAAATTTTCATATTTAAAATAACTTATTGAAAGGCTACCAATGAATAGCAGTTATGGTGTTGATAACATCAGAACAACAACTGTAAAATTGCTAAAATCTGAACTAGCTGAACCTATTACATACTTTGTAAATAAGTCGTTAATAGAAGGTAACATTCCGGAAATGATAAAAATCAACAAAGTAATACCCATTTATAAGAGAGAAGGCGACAAATCTGATATTAATAAATTCAGACCAATATCAATAGCTTTAGTACTAGGAAAAATAATTATGTTTCAATTGATCAATTGGTTAATCATTTGGTAGTAAACAATTTAATTTGTAATTGGCAATATGGCTTTATTAAAATGTCTAATACGAATACAGTTCTATTTGAAGTTGTATCTCATATGCAATCTGGAATTAGTTGTCGTAATAAAATTGGTATAATTTTCTTTGACATGATGAAAGCTTTTGATTCCGTAGACAGAAATACTATACTAAAAATTATATTTGAATGTGGTGTTCAAGGCAAAGAATATAATTTGGTCCATAACTATTTTAAGAATCGAAAACAGTATTTTGAATGTGGAGGATTTATAAGTAGACAAATTAATGTTGAATTTGGTGTCATTCAAGGAAGTTCACAAGGACCAGCATTATTTTCATGCTAAATAAGTTGCTTCTCTGCACTAAAATTGCATGGGTAAATTTTTTTTATGCAGATGATCTAGTACTAATATATTCGGAGTTAAACCATAACATTCTCGAATCCAAGGCAAATGAAGATATGAAATGTATGTATAAATGGATGTATCATCACAAACTCACAATTAATACAAATAAAACTAAACTGATGTTAATCAAAGCTATAAACAACAAACAATTACGGTGTCATATAATAATAATTCAATTGAGAGGGTTAATAAATACAAATATCTTGGCGTAATTATGGATGATGACTTGAATTAGAATGAGCATAATAAAGAATTTATTAATCAAAACACGAAGAATAGCTGGTGTATTTAGGAAACTAGGTTCACGTGCTCTTCGTAACTCAAAGAAATCTATATTCTACAGTTTATTTCATAGTAAAATGATATATGATATTGGAGTCTGGGAAAATACATGTACATATACATGTACAAATACAAATACATGAAAGAAACTTAAATGCTTTACAGATTATCCAGAACAAAGCAATTAAGAACCGGTTTTTGCTTCACTGCCGATCATCAATAAACTCAATACATAAAAAGTACGACATTTTCAAAATAAGAGATTTAATATAATTATATTAGAACAAAACAACATCAAATCAAACATGTCTTTAATGTCCAACATTGGTGTACACAATTATACGCCTGGTCATATCTAAATGTATTAGAACCAATAGTTAATACTGCATCTACAGCCTACAACAGATTATCATATAGTGTTAAAGATTTCAACAATATAAAATTAAAAAAATATTTATCTTCAAAGTTATTGATAAAAGCTTATTGATTTATAACTCATACCAGCTGTTTTTAATTAATTTCTTTTAAACATTTTCATTTGCTTTTTTTTTTTGTTTTTAAATTTAATTTTTTCTGTGTGTTGTTATGTTTGATAATGGAGAATAATTTTGAATTATATAACTATATTATAAGCACTCTACATGCGCTTAGATATATAGCTCTTTCGAGATTATTTTTGAATAAATAAATAAATAAATTTACAAAAACGATTCAATTTGGCATATTCGTATTTACTGTATACAATTTCAACTACAATATAAATTTTATTTTTATCATTATTATTACTTTTATTATTATTATTATTATTATGATTATTATTATTATGATCATTATTATTATTATTATTATTATTATTATTATGATTATTATTATTATTATGATTATACCAAAAACAACCATATATCTTATATATTAATACGCTTAAACGTCTCTTAAACTTTTCACACAGCTTTTTTCCACTAGATTAGACAACTTTATTAGAACTATTAAGAATTACGATAGTGTGAAAAATTTAATTTAAAGACATAAACCACAAAACAATAAAACCAAATAAAACCAAAAACAAATTAAAATTAACCTAAAAACAATTCATCTATTGAGCAATAGCATTGATTATATCTGATTATATGAATTATATTAAAAAAAAAAACAAAGTAGCAAGGACAAAAACCGAATTATCAGAATATAATTATTATATCGATAAAATAGCTTTAAGCTCTAAATATTACGATATTACAGCAAAAAAACTTACCAATAAAACAAATGGTAAATTTAGAAAATATATTTTTTACCTCAACCATGTTCAGAAATTCCAATAGTTGAAATTTATTTATTTTATTAATAAATAATTCAAAAGTATAAATTCAAATGCGCAGTAGCATTGAGTAAATATTATTATATTGTGCATGGAGAATCATAAACCAAAATTTACGATCTGCTAAGATCAAGAAAAACAAAATATGTTATGACACTGTTATCAAGTTCTAATTCAATACACGGAAAATTTAGTACACATAAAAATTAAAAAAACTTTGAAAAGAAAAATCACAGACTACCCTAACCTACATCAGAGACCCTAGCGGGATAACAATATAACAATAAAAACTGAAAAACAAGAGAAAAAGCATAATTGTTGGCTTTACCCGTAACTATAATAGTCATAAGGCGTCAATAAAAACTGAACAATAAGAAAAAAAGCATAATTATTGTCTTTACCCCTAAATATATAATAAATGGCCTATAGATTCGATATGATTTAACAAAGCCATAACCATATCATAACCTTCACTATAATGGTCATATCTAATCATACCAAAACGTCAAAACCAAAATTTAAAAGAAGTGTAATAAAAATATAAATTCTATAAATAAATGTTTTTGTTTTTTTTATTTTGAGTTTTGAAATAGTTAGGGCTATTATGATAATAAAAAAAAACACAAAAATTGTGTCTATGACTATTTTAATGTGTTTTTAATGTGAATGTGGTATGTATTTAGTTTAAATGCATTTAATTTCATATCTATACTGCCAGCGACATCTCTGTTCGCCACATTTTGTTGAAATGTACATCTCTATTAATAGTATTTGTTAGGGAGCGTTTAGACATCAGATTTTGTTTGATCATGAAAGTTTTATTTTACTTATTTTTATTACATTTACAAATTTTATTGCAATTACATCAAATTTTATTTAAAAAGTTTTAATTACATATCTTAAAGATAAACAAAAATAGTTGCAAAATATACTATATTTCTTCATGCAAAATCCACTTTCTACACTTGCAAAATACGAATATGCATGACGAGTACTAATAATAAATACTTATAAACAAATATAAATATTCAGTGTAATTTCAGAACATTTATGAAATATAAATATTTAAATAGTAATTCAATTATTCTAAGTATTTGTATTGATAAATAATAATAATATTTAATACACATTTTTTGTTTTTTTTTTTAATGTATATCTTTCAATATATTGGCATAATACAATTAGAAGTTTATAAATACCTTTTCTCGCAAAATTCACTTTTTCAACTTGCGAAATACAAAAATGCGTGTCGAGCACTATTATTTAAAAAAAAAAATAATGATATTCTATAACAAAGTCGGATGTCAAACTTTAATGAACAATACGTTATAAATACAATTCAAAAACGTATAAGCACTGCCTTATATAAAAGTTTTCTTCAAAACTATTAGAGGTCAAAATTAATTTATAATAAATAAATAAATACCTAAATAAAAAATATAAAAAAAATAGTTATAGATAGATCAAACAATATTGTAAATTTCTAGCTATTCCCGGCGTAACATTCGCCGGTCTAGCAATAGCATTATAAATGAAACAATTTATTTTATTTCTTTATTTTCTTTATTTATTATGTAATAAAAAAATATGTAAAACATTGATTTTTTTTAAAGAAAATAAAGAAAATAAATAAATAAAATAAATTGTTTCATTTATGATGCTAATGTTAGACCGGCGAATGTTACGCCGGGAATAGCTAGTACTTAGCTATTTCATGCATACAAATAACTTGATTGGTTTTAAAGTATATATTTCAATGTTTTTACTGTTATACAAAAGAGGGAAATTAATTTTTATAACCTTTTTTCTTCTTCAATATCCTGCACCGCATAATCAGCAGAAGGGCGGAAGCAAACTTGTTTCATTAGTCTCTTGTCTTTTGCTAGTTGTATAAACTAGTTCTGCCTCTAACAAATCTCTTCAGTTGTTATCAACTCATCACTCGTTGCCATTGAATTTATTGATACAGTTTCAGATTTTTTCGCTTTATTTTTTTAATAGAATTTTTGAAAAATAACTTAACGCTTTAAAGTTGAGAGTAGAAAATTGAATATTATTTTTACAAAATTATAGTATTTTCTTGCTCTGTCAAGTTGTGTAATACAAATTATACATCCCATAAATAAATTTCAAATTTTAAAATATTTTAAATCGTAGCACCAGTCAAAATGAGCCAATCAAGTCCCCCAAATCACCAACAAATCACTAGAAAACCAGGAAGGGTTTAACAAAAAAAAAAGACGGAGGACCATAGATTATTCAAAATAAATCTTTCTCAATACATCAAGACATCAATATTCTTAGGTTAATAACCCGTTACAAAAGTACAAAAATGCTGAATAACATCAATGACCACCGTAAATTCTAAGTTTTAAATCAATTTTTTTATAATAAAAAAAACCTTTGTTTTAAATTAATTAATTTTACATTCTAATGGCAATAAATTATTTTCCCTACTTAACCACTTGACTTCTGTACTTGTTCGAGATGAAACAAAAAATTTACAAGCGATGTCGAAAAAAGTCTTTACTTCAATGGAATTCATAATAGCCATTAGCAATATATAATTTTAATTAAACCTAAGGACCATAATTATAATTTCATTTTAATATTCACCTTTAATATTAATTCTTTTTTTCTTCTTCTTCTTCTTCTTTATGTATGTCCGTCTAGGTGTCTTCCTCCTGCTCCTCAACCTCTTCGATTCACAGTTTACCATGTTTCATAGATTTTTATTTTAAATTTAACATTTTGGTTTTTTTTTTGTTTTTGGTTTTTTATTAAAAAATTAATGCACTTTTAACACTTCGGTTGAAAATTCTACAAAAAAAAAAAAGACTAACAACATTCAAATTAATATTCTAACAGGTGAATATATTCAAATATTCATAATATATTTTGTATATATATATATATATATATATATATATTTATATATATATAATTTAACATAACGGAAGTCGTATAAAATTCATGATTATAAATGAAGACCTGAAGAATATTTTAGAATTTAAAATGGCAAGCAAATTTTAAAGATTTTCACAGCTAAAAATGTGTGAACTCTTAATTATGTGAGAAAAGAGTAGAGTACCTAACCATAAATGAATACTTAAAATTCTTATTATTTTATTTTTTTTTTTTTTCAAAGTTGACGAACTTTTAAGTGTTAATGTGGATTTTATAATAAGAACCAAAAGAATTTATAGAAAAAGTCGAATTTAATTATTTAAATTAGACCACTGTTATGCTCTGCTAATAGAGATGAATGTAAAATTTTAAAATTTAAAGGAGGAGAATTTAAAATTTTCTTGCAATTTTTTTTGGGTTCAATTTCAAATGAGTTCAGGTCATTGTCTTGGAAAAATGTATTCTAAATAGACAAATTCTATAAAAAAAATTATTATTTTAGTAAAATTTTGATTAGTTATTGAGTGTCTTTAGAATTGAGTCTTAGTTAGAATGACGGAAAAATTAAACAAGATTCTTTAATGCAAAACATAAAGCTTTATTGTAAATTTGGGTAAAAAAGTTATTCGGTAACTTACTAGGAAATGGCCAACTGGAAAAAAGCCCAAATGGAAATATGACCGAAATACAAACGAATAACAGCAACAACAATATGCGAACAAAAATATTGTGATTCTTCTCGCAAGAAAATTTCACACATGGAAAATTGTCCAGACTGAAAAATATTCATGTGAAAAATTGTCAATTGGTGATGCACCCACATACTTATTTAACAATTGTCCACACTCATAGTAAATGTAAATTATATATTATTTGGGTGTAGAATCGGCCGCTACCAAGAACATGATTTCAATAAATATTTAGAGGGATTTTTAGGAGCGGTAGCGCCGGCAGCCTTTGGTTATACAAAAATTTTGCTTTTATAAAAACATTAACTTTAATAAGTATGCTGATCATACAAATACGCGTATTGCGTGTACTACTTGCAGACTTCTGCTCGACTGAGGAGAGAAATCTAAAATCGTCCTATTTATTTTTATTGCACTGGTAGCAATTTGACCTTTTTGGCTGCTAGATGGTTGTTTATTATCCATTGAAATAGCACAGGTAGAAAGTTGAGTTTTATTATTCATATTCAATGTTATCAATTATTTTATTGTTAGTATTTAAAAATAAAATTCCCAACGTTAGAGTGACAGGTAGGGGTGGTTTTATTCATTCTATTATATTTTACAAATTTACTGTTACTATGTCTTCTTTCGAAATACTATGATTCTCCTCTGGATGATGTGTTCTGCTACTTTGGATTTGAATTATGTTGAATTCCTCTTCTTTGCTAATTCTGCTTTTTTCCGGTGTTTATTGAGTCTGGTTTTCATGTTTTTCCTAAACTGCCCGATAAAAACTTTGTTGAATTAACTGCAAGTGATTTTATATATACCTACTTTTTCCATTTGATCATGATTTGGATCTTTGGTTGAACTTAGAATAGTTTTGAGTTGATTGGTTCTGCTGCTATATACTGCTGGTTCTGCTGCTATATATTGAGTAAGTCAGTTATGGCTTTTTTTAGATATCCGTTTATTCTCCCAATCTCAAATATGTGTTTAGTATCTTTTACTAAACCTTTTTGGGAGATCGGAAAGGTTAACATTCCATGGCTTATGTGGTTGGAAGAGGCCATATTGTGTTGATAGGAGTTGTTCTAGGTATTCGGGATGTCAATATCCTCTTACTATCCATAGGCTTCCTGTAGATCTCTACTTCTATGGACGTACTTCTTTTGAGAGTGATTAGTGCTGACTCTAAGTTCCTTCCCTTAACACGGGAAAAATATCATTTTCGTATCTCTTCCAAAATCTCGATAAACATTATTTTGCTGCTAAATCTGACTCTAATTTCGATTGCTTCACAAATCCAATTGCTTGTACAAATCCTCTTTAAAGGTGAAATAATTTTCTTCCATGCGAAGGCGGATCAGCTTAGTGTACGCTTTTACTTTTGTCTTCCACTGTTCTCCATTTCCTCCAGTTTCTTGTTGCACCAACCATTCTTCTACTTGAATAATTTTTTATTTATTTTTAATACTTAAACTTTACCCTCCTCGCTTATCCTACCGTCTGCAGTTACAGGATTTCAATAAATAAGTAGCAATAATTTGAATAAAAGAAATTGTATGGGATTGTAAAATTTATATTGAAATTACGGAACATTTTTCAATACTATTTCTTCTCACTTTCAGACAGTAATAATATTTATAAAAACAATTTTAAGACAGTAATACATATTAATATTTTGCGTTTATGTTTTTTTGCGGGAATTTTTCCGGTGGATTTTTCCATGTTGGCACTCTTTTTGTTAGCCTTTTTCCGCGGGGCGGCAAATTATAGATCATAGTATGTGGATTTTACTCTGATGAACTTAATATGACTTTGCAGCAACCCAGCTTTAACTAAAAAAAAAAGTCTATACTAAGTAAGTGTGCCTTAAACTATACAGACTTTACAACGGAGAGCAAAATCAATTACCCTTGTGCGTAACGAAGTGTTAATCCAATAATGCCTAAATTTCATTTTTAACATTGTACATTAATGGATATTTTTTGTTAAGCTGAACGATTAAGTTTTCATGATGGCTTAGGGCTTATTTAATGTTTTAATCTGTTTTTCTGAATATTAGGGATCACATTATTAGACAATTCCTAATGAATTTATAAAATTAAAATTCATTGGAACCTAGCTTGGATTACAAGAAGTAGTTTAATTCATCATCATTAATGCCCTACAACCCCATCCGTGGGGCATAGGGCGGACAATAGTTTAATTAGTAGTTTAATTAATGCACACGAATTCTAACATGATGAGTAATCCGAACTTATTTTATCACATTTATACCTGGATATCTTGAAGTACAAACAATATTGAAATGGAGTTAAAAATAAAGGAATTAAGCTTGGTAATTACCTACAACAGCTTGTAAATATTGCTACGGCCCAACTGATTCAACAAAATACTACAAAAAGATAAGCCAATAAACTAAAGTTTGGTCAATAGATTAAAAAGCATCAAATTTTTCGATGCTAATTCATATACAATTACTTTCTTATTGTACTCGTAGTTAGAAAATTATTGGAACAAAAGCAATTATTGAAATTATAAAAACAAAAACAAATAGTATGAAGTAAGCAAGCTTAATAAGTAGCTTAATAAAGGCTCATTTTTATATATTTCAGTGACATAATTGAAGCTATCAGAAGCCCTCATTTCAGAATAATTTGTTTTTCCTTCATTTCCTAATTCTCACGAGACTTCGATCACATTTGTCTGCCGATGTGAATGTGGATAAGATTTTGTATTGCTTTTTTTCGGCGCTCTTGCAAATCAGATTAAAGAGAAATAGCCAAGAAAGACTTTTATTAAAATTAATTAAATATGTTTTTTTTTTTAAATAATCCTATTTAATAGATTTAAATATTTTTATTCATATTTCGAAACTGAGAGTGTTATGCAGGAAAAGATTCAAACACAATTTGCTTAATAAGTTAAAACTATTTTTTTTTTTTTTTAAATCTATTCAATTTGTTTTTTTAACTTTAAGTGAAATTAAATTACTGGATTATGAGCAGCAAATGATCACATAATTATTCAGTACTTTTGGTTTTTTTTAATTATCATGTATGTACATCTATTTTTTTAACAACTTCAATTATTCTCCTTTTTTCTGTGTATTGTTTCGGTTTCTGAATATGAAGTATGTAACTTTTACTTTTTATATTATTTCCCCTACATTTTACACCATTTAAACATATGCGATTTTTATCTCACGTAATAATTCCATTTTTTGAATTAACTTCGAAAGATTGCAAAAAAATGAAATACGCAAATTATAATATTATCTTGTAATAAGTATAAGTATATAGATAATAGTTATTATCATATTTCTACATAATAAGCGATTTAATAATTAACGAAGAGGCACATAATTACTTTATAATAGACTTTCTAACAAAAAAACATCTCTTTAATTATCACTCATGAATATTCACATTTTCTTTGTAAACCCTTCACTTACAATTCATAACAGAAATAGTATTGAAAACGCACTCAACCTTTACACTTATAGAGAAAATTAACTTGGGAGTTTTGTTTCGTAACAATTAAAAAAGCGAAAAAAGTGCAACGCATTAAAAACGGGCAAACATTTTTTTTTTGTTGGTTAATTAATTTAATCCGTAGCTTATTTAGACAAATTTGGGCTTCTAATTCTTCACTTGTTGGATTCAGGATTAAAGCTGTAGATTAAAGAAGTTTTGAAATATAGCGAAGAAAACGATCGGTATGCAAAAAAATTGATTAATATTGCACAAGATATTTTACTACAACTAGGGGCCCCTGTTGAGTAATTATAATTCAAGTTGAAGTCAAATTTAAATAAATAAAATAAATAAACAATTTTAGATTTCTTTCCTCAGTCGAGCACAAAACACTGAAGAAGTCTGCAAGTAGTAGACGAAATACGCGTATCTGTATGATAAGCATATCAGTAAAATTAAAAGGAAAATATTCGACTATTTTCACTGTTATACCAAAATTTTACTCTAACGCTGGAAAACAAGTTTTTATAAAGAAAAACTTAACAAAGAAAAGAGTTTAACAAAGAAAAAGTTTCATTGTTTGTAACTAATAATAATAACTGATTTGTTTGTTTTTTTTTTTTTGTAATAAGAACTCACATACATTATATGCATAATATATTTGGTGAATAATAAACCCATATGATAAAAAAAAATGTCAACTGGGTGCGCATTTTTGTTGTATATAACTTATTTATATTATCAAGGGTTCATTAAGGCGAAGCGAGATAAAATGAAAAGGTGTCTACTGCTCACGTCCTTAAATGATTGTCTATTATAATTATAGATACTACAACTCTATTATATAAAAATGAATTTGCCAGTCATATGAACAATTCAACTGATTTTCTTTGTTTTTGTTGTTTTTATATTTTTTATTTGAGATGAATTTGTTTTTTTGTTTTTATCTGGCATGTGTACATAGATTCATTTGCAAGTATAATAACTGATTTGTTTATTTTTGTTTTTTATTTTAATGAGAACTCACATATGCAAAATGTATTTGCTGAATAATAAAACCATATGAGTAAACATTTTTCAACTGTGTGCGCATTATTGTTTTATATACAACTTATTTATATATTAGGAGTTCATTAAAGAGAAGCGAAACAAAATGAAAAGTTGTTAACTGCGCAGGTCCTTAAATGCTTGTCAATTATAATTATAGATAAAACAGCTAGCCCTAGTTGTTTTAGCTAGTCCTTAGTCATAGTTATCCAGACGAGCCCATATAGGTACACGTAAAATCGGAAGAAAAAACCGCCTACCGTTATAAATTATATTAAGTTTGGAATTTGGCAACTGGCAACAGTAAAAGTAAAACTAAATGGAGATGAATTACTGTTGTAGAATATTATATATTAACAAATGCCTGAAGCGGATTCTCCGAATACAATGGCCAGAGAAAATGTCCAACAAGAAACTGTGGGAACGAAAAGAATTGAAGGAATCAGAGAAATGATTAAACGTAGGAAATGGAAGTGAGTCGGCCACACATTTCGCCGACCTACAGAACACTATGCAAAGCAGCTCTTAAAAGGAATCCGCAGGGGCAAGAAAACGTCATCGACCAAAAATAACGTGGTACCGAACAGTAATGAATGAAGCAAATACATGTGAAAAAATTTTGAGTGAAATCAAGTCGCTTGTCCAAAACCGAGTTCAGTGGAGAAAACTTATTGATGCCCTATGCACCCACGAAGAGCGAGTGAAGATGGGAAAGAGAATGATTTAACCCATCACAGAAGAATAATTATCATGAAAATTTTCAAAGTTTTCTAGAATAACTTAATCGAGCTTAGCTAACCGTTAAGAAATAACACTGGCGAAGACATCTCGAATACAGGTAAGAATTTGAAAACAATTCGATTGGGCAGCGTAACAAAAAATTTCTCATTCTCATTCCATTCGCGCTATTCTGAGCGTAGTGACAAAGATGAACAGAAAGAGAGTATAATTATTACCAGAATGTTCAGAATTGGCAGTTGATTAAAAATGATACGATACGATTTTGAATAAATAAATTTTAAGTCTATATCAATCTAATTATAAGCATCAATTCATTTCTGCTGAGTTTTTATTGTATGAAATCGGTCCTGAGTTGTAATATTTCGATGGTTGTTATCTTTTAAGTACATTTTAATCGTGGCCAACCAAATATAGTTTCCAATTGTTCTTTCTTTACTGGATTTTGAAATTTCACGGCTTTATTTAGCATGTATTGTTGATTTCCTAACGCATAGCGTGATCGTAACATTTAAAATGGCATTCTTTTAATTTTTGTTTAGTTGGAGCTACCTCTGAAAACTTCTTCATTTAGATATTCCTTATTATTGTTACAGTGTATTTACTCATATCTTCAGTCATTTGTATATGAAGTTTGCGCACGCGTTTTGCTTGTGTTGTGTTGCCTTTTTTATCGTTGATTTTTACATCTCAATTTTCTTCAAAATTTCATAGGAATTCTACGATCATATAGGGCCATTTTGGCTATATACATTACATTCACATTTCCTATAGACATCATCATTGCTATAATCTAAAAAGGTACTTCAATTTCGATACTAATGCTACAGATTTATTTTTAATACTTTGTTGAACATTATTTCGCTTTTTTTCGAGCTGTGTTTGTTCTACACAAATTAAAACAATATTATTGGAGTATTAAATGATTCACGGTGGTGGTTTATTATCTCAGGGGTTGAGCAGTTTATAATGAATTTGAATAGCAGGCGATTACTCTAAACTGAAGGTTTATGCCCACGTAAAATTTTATTGTTATAAAAACAAAATTAGTGCTATAAGACTCCTATATGATTCCTGGTAAGCACTAAACCTGTTATAATGATGTTAATAATATGATTAATATTGCTTTAAAAATGTTCTTATAGCAATTTCGGCAATAAATATAAACTGCATATAATTATTATTTTAAAATAAAAATAATGTATCTTTCTCACTCTCGCATAACATAAATTATTTCAAATGAATTTTATTTCAAAATAAAAACATATACATTAATACATAATGTATACTAATCCTATAACAATATTGCAGCAATTGCTCCAGCAAGTGCCTTTAGGAACATAATGTATTTATAACTTTTCGCAACAATTGCGGAGGACTCAAATTAACAATAATACTGCTATAAGAGTGTTTATAATAGTGTTATAAGAGTGCATGCAAGCAATAAAATTGTTACGTGGGTGGACTATTCTTTAACCACGTGAAATGACTTTGCAATTATAAACATTAATAATTTTATACAATATTTAAACCAAAGACGGCTTAACGGTTCTGCACAAATTAAAATAATGTTTTTTTGAATAAGATGTTTTATTGAAGCGATTTGGCAGTTCATAGTATGAATGGAAAGACTCAGTCTAGATACTTGATGCATTATTCGTTAAACAATATATGACATTGAATTTATAAACATCAAACATGAAAAACTCACATATAAACAATTTATAATCAAATTAATAAATTAATAAAAATAAATTTATTTTTGAAAAATAAAAAAAATAGAATAAGTAATAATAAATAAGGAACCAATCATTGATGAAGAAGATAAGTAATATTGAATGAGGAAGCAGCTAAATTCTCCTGCCAATTATTATGTTGAGAAGGGACTGATTATAATTCTGAAATAGTTAAAAATAATCAAAATAAAAAAAAATATTTTGTATTAAATTAATTTTCATTGTGGAGACCTGAATTGACCACGTTTTGAATGTCAATGTATTTGATTTACTTTTAAGAAATAATTTTTTCTGACACACTTAGATAATATTGTCACGATAATGAATGTTATTTAATATTTGAGTGATATTATAATTATTTAATTTTAGTTTTATTTTGAATTAATGCATTTATAATAATTATTATGGTAACATTTAGAGTCATGTGATTATAATAATTAAATTATGATTGTAGTTAATTTGGTATAAAAGTAGATGACATGACACTGAAGGAAATACAATTTTAGTAAAAATCAGGCCAAAAAACATAATTAATTTTATTAATTCATATTTCACATTTTATAATTTGTCAATGTTTATATATTGAATAAAAATACATTTAAAGTGTGGTGGATACCATTAGAAATAAAAAACATATTCATAGATATTAAATAGATAGATATTAAAAACAGTTTTGGCTAAAAGCTCTAAAATTTTAAAATTTTAAAAAAATATAATTTTTTTTTTGTAAATTATAGGACATGCGAGATTAAAACTGTTCTGAGTTCGTAATACGCTCTGATGCACCTGGGTATAGAATAATTATTTACATAATTTTATATATTATGGAGAACCGTTTTTTGACAATAAAAATTATTTTGATAAAATGAAAATACATAATATGTGACCGTGCCTTATTAAAAAATTATTATATACATTTATTTCTATAATTAGCTGACATAATTTTTAATGAGATTTTTGTTGTTGAAAAGTTTTCGATAATGCATCGACATCAGGATGATAGTTTAACATTGTCAGTGAAATGCAAGCTCCCAGATTCGTCGGTAAGTCTGTTTATACGTTGATAAAAAAGTTGTATGAATAGCTAAAGACAATATCTTCATCGCATTAAATGTGTCTGGAAGCGAACAACATGTCTTCAACAACATATTGTCCATGTTTTCGTGTTCTTCTTCATTTAATGTTTTTTTTTTATTATTTTCTATTTCATGTCTCAATTATACAAATTTCTGCTCCCAAATATAGCTCAATTGAAACTCTGCCAACTACATTTCTAAATTCTCTAACTTCAGATCATTCAATGTGCTACCTATTTCTTCGGAATTTAAATTCTTCACCTAGGTATACAAGAAATCTGAACTCTGATATATTTTCTTACTCAAAAATAAACTTTGTGGAACTTAATTCTCAGCTCAGATTTGAGACCTGGGATGATATTTTTAATGAATTAAACCCCTCCATAGGCTTCGATTTATTTATAAGTAAGTTGAAATATTATCTCAACTCTTCCACTGTAGTTACGATGCGAAAAAGAAAAAAAAACTTGCTGCCTTTAAAGCCATTGATGAATTCGAGTCTACTTAAACTCATTGAAAAAAAAAAGAAATTACTTAAATCATGTAACAAGTTTCCCAATAAGTCTAGCCTAAAAAGAAAATATTTAAAATGTTCAAAACTTCTCAGGAAAAAAATTCAGGAAATTAAAGAAGAATTTTACATAAAACAATTGTCAAATGCCAAAGGTAACGCAAAAAATGAATGGAAAGTTGTAAACAATTTACTTAATCGAAATATAAGTTCTAGTAATTCTATTACTTCTCTATCTATTGGTGATTTTCTTGTATGTGATAAAAAAGTTATTGCAAACCATTTTAATGAAAAATTCACAGATATGAGTAGTCTTACTGCAGAATTTAGTTCTGAGATTTGTGACAGTAACCAGCTGTATATAGTTGAAGATGTTTGGCAGCAGCAAAGTTGTTATTTTGAAGAAATAAATTCACTTGAACTCCATAGATTGATAATGAAATTAAATAATTCTAATTTCGATACGCTAGGTATTTCTAATTTTGTTTTAAAAAAAATTAGTCTTAATATAGTGGATGTTCTAGCTCATATTTTTAATTGCTGTGTTGAAATTGGAATTTTTCCTAATGCTCTAAAAACTGCTGAGGTAATTCCTTTATTCAAGAAAGGAGATAAAAATTGCTCAGATAACTATCGTCCCATTTCCATGTTAAGTTCTTTCTCCAAAATATTTGAAAGAGTGATAAAAAAAAGAATGATGCAATTTTTAGATCTTACTAACTTTTTAAGTTGTAAGCAATTTGGTTTTCGTAGTGGCAGATCTACTGAAGATGCACTTCTGACTTTTTGTTCGCATATTTATGAAACTCTTAATAATAAACTAAAAAGTGCTGCGTTATTTATTGATATTAAAAAAGCATTCGATACTGTGGTTCATAAAATCCTATTAGGCAAATTGTATAAAGCTGGCTTCCGGGGTAATTTCTTTGATTTACTTTCTTCGTATTTAACGGGTCGAACTCAGAAAGTTAAAATTGATGACACCATCAGTGATCTTAAAAATATTTCTTTGGTTGTACCTCAAGGATCTGTTCTGGGTCCTACATTGTTTTCAATCTTCTTTAATTCTATTCTTCTTCAAAAATTTAAGGGTTGTTCAACTGCCTTTACTGATGATGTTGGTCTATCCTACAATAATAAGTCATTTTTTGAAAATGTGTGTAATATTAATTATGACTTGGACTTATTACGTCGCTGGTTTTGCCATCACAAATTATTATTAAGTGATAAAACTAAAATTATGTTTTTCAGTTTAGGTAACTCTATTCCCACGTGTGATAATATTTTGTATCACTGTGGTAAATGTAGAAGATTTCCTCTTCCTCATAATAATTCTCTTCTTACTCAGAAACTATGTAATTTTAACGAAATGTATAACTGTTTCGCAGGTTGTTTTAAAGTTGATTGTGTGGATTCCTTCAAATATTTAGGTGTTACAATAGATTCTAAGTTAGATTGGTCAATTCATACACGATTTTTGAGTAAGTATTTTCATTTAGTTGTTAGACAGTTTTATCACCTTAAGCAGTTCTGTTCTTCTAAACTGCTTACGTCTGTATACTATGGTTTATTTAATTCTAAATTGCAATATAGAATTGTTAATTGGGGTGGTACTTTTAATAATTATCTTAAACCTTTGTTAATACAACAAAAGTGTGTTATCAGACTAATTTTAAAAAAACATCGTAGGGAAAGCAGCTTCCCTTTATTTCAATGTTTGAATATTTTACCTCTGAAGCATCTTTTTTACTTCCGAGTCCTCAAAGTATTCTTTAATAGAAGTGGTTACTTACGAAGTAGGTATTCTGAAATATATAATCTGAGAATCAACAACAGAAGATTAGCTATCATACCCCCTCATAATGTACATCATTTTTTACGCTCATTTTTAGCAATTGCACCTCGGCTTTATAATTTATTACCTCCACCTTTAACTAACAATTGTTATGGTTCTAAATTACTCAGTTTGGTTAAACTCTGGCTTTTTAATTTCAATCATGATCAAGTAAATGACTTAGTACGCATAGTTACGTAAATTTTTTGTATTTAATTAAACTAAATTGTTTTTTTTTTTATAAGATATTGGTTTTTATTTTTAGTTTTTTTTTTAATAGGGCAATAAGCTCTTATTATCGGTTTTTATTCGTTATTATATTTCTATTTTTATTTTGGTCAAATATTTTTTTGTAACTACACTCGCTACTGCATGCTTTTTGCATAGAGTGTTTTTAGCTTTTATTTTTATTGTTTGCTTAATTTAGTATATAATATTTTGCTTTTGTAGAACACTTTTCTTTTCGTTATTTTATAATTCTTAATATATAATTATAAGTTTAATTGATATTTTACTCTCTAACTTTATTTTTGAATACAATTTTATAAGTTTCTTTTTTTCTTTTGTTCTTATGATTATATTAAAATAATTACTTACTTAAATTTTGTTAATTTTGTTAATTGTTTAATTTATAAATTATGTTAATTGGTATTTTTTTTTATTTATTCTCTTAAATCATTTAAATTAAAAAAAATTTTTTTATATTAAAAACCGCTTGTCTATAGAACAGTACTTATATTTTAATTAAACAATGAAATAAAAATAAAATAATAATAATAAATAATAAATAAAACTTTAACCATTCTAATAGATCAATTTTTATAGTTTTCAAATCGAACTTGTCTGGATATTTAATAAAGTTAATTAAGGGTTCAAATATTTTGAAATCTCCTTACAAAATTGTCTTGTATGTCACTTAAAATTTCTATTAATTTCACATAGGCTCGATGAATGGAAAATTTTTGAAAATGATCTTTCAACAAAGGAAAATACTTAAAACTTTTGTTGTCAATATCAAGTTTAAATATTACTAATTTGGCCTCAAAACCTTTAATAATAGCGAACATAACATTAATTGATTTTCACCGGTGTTGCAATTTAATATTTAATTCATTTAAATGGCTACAAATATCCGTTAAAAACATCAATTTTGTGATCCAGCCATTATCAAAAGGTTGAGGAAATTCAGATTTCATATCATTCAGAAATATTCTAATTTCATCAAGACATTCTATAAAACGTTGTGAAACAAGGCTTCGACGAAGTCAGCGTACGTTATTGTACATTAGTAATTCATGCTAATTTGAACCAACTTCTTATAAAAGCAACTGAAAATGCCTCTTATTAAAAGCTGCTATAAAATTTATTATTTTGGAAATAATACCTAAAATATCATCAAATCCGCCATTGCAGACTTCGTAATTGACCAAATCTTATTTATGTTTTGAACATAGTGAACAATCTGGGAAAATTCTTTGTTATGTTTTTTAAAATATTATAAGCATTGAATATAGTTAAATTTTATTCAAAATTAAGAATACATTTGGTTTGGTACATAATGTATGAAAAATTTAAGAATATATATGTATGTGCCAATGAAAATGGATTTGTGTGCCATTTTGGGCATGCGTGCCATATGTTCGTCATCCTTTCACTTTAGATTATTAGCTATTAGGTAGATTTAATTGGCAAAAAAACTTTTATAATATGCAAAAACCTTCTAATTAAGATTTCCAAGTTAAAGAAGCTTAGAAAAAAATGTTCATGGCTCAGAGTGGGTTCTCCACTAGTGTTGAAAATTAACAATTTTTTGAATTTTTAACCGATCTTTCATTTCTGTAATGAAAATTTGATTCATTTCGACGACTTAAGTTTGATTACGAAAATTTTCTTGGTTAAAGTAGTGGAAATTATATTGATTGGATTGGAAAGTAATATTGGAAAGAAATTCAATGTACAAATAATTGTAGATTTTTTTTGTTTTTTTTTTTTTTTATTTCTATTTTTATTATTATTGACTAAGTCAGGCTCTTTTGTACATTAAGTATATCGTACTAATTTTTATTACATAAAGTTGTTGATATTATATTCGATTATTTGTTTATTTATTAATTTTTCTGGCATATAAACTCATTAAATGTGGAAAAATATCGTTATTGTCAGGACCTAAGCAACCTCAAAAAGTTTAGTTCCATTTTATATAAGTTCTTATAAGATTATACACTCACAATTTTTTTTATGAAATTTATTTTATTTCCATAACAAAGGGTAGGTGGTACTACACCAGGTCGAAAAACCCATACAAAATTTTGTTTCAACTTGAAATCATACTTGGGGTTTTAAAGGCAAATCTCTACCAACTATACCGTCCGGCTTGTTATATTCTCATAATGCTTTGGTTTAGTCAGTTTGATTGGTTGGTTGGTTAATAGGGTGGAGATAAGAATCATCAACCGACTGTTTTATCCCATACGCACTCAGACTTTGACGCCCGTTGTACCCCGTATCAGCAATCTCATCTCTGCCACTCAGGAGACTCCATCACTGAGCCAATTAATACTTTTTATGAATCTAACAATTTCTGCCGCCTTTTTCTTTTTCACTTCCACGAAGTCTTCCCAGTAGTAACCTTCCAAGATGTTTAATCTCCTCGGTCTTTGCATTGTGCATATGCAAAGTACGTGTTAGTCAGTTTAGGGTAATATTTTCACTTCAATTGTATCGAACTGTGCAATATAGTTATTATCGCCGAAAGCATAATCGGAGATATGATCAACCTTCTCACTCGCACAGGGTATATCTAGTACTGAGTAGTGCCTGAGGAGACTAAAAATGGGAGAGTGATCCCCTAAAACAACCAATAACAACAAATAAGTAACTCCAGTCGTGGTAACAAAAAGGCAAAATGAAAAGCTAATTGTTTTTTCGGACACAACTTGAATGGCCATTTCTATTTACCTACCTACCTTTTAGATTTAGATTTTTAATTCATTTATTCATATTATAGTAAAATACAATACTTAAAAATATACATTTACTAAATAAAAATAATAAGAATAAATATAGGATCATTCGGATATTCATTAGAATATGTGATGAATGAAACTGCAAGCAAAAATACAAGCATTAAAAATATAAAATATTGTTGGGTACATACATAGTAAAGTAGAAAATTAAAGCTAAATATGAAAAAACTAAAATATCTTAAAATTAAAATTATATAATGAAAAAAATAAAATTTAAAATAAAATTTCATAAAATTTAAAGCAAAATTTAAATAATAAACGAAAGTAAGCAGAATTAAATACAAAATTATAACAAGAATAAAAAGTAAATTAATAACTAGAAGACTGAAAGAAAATTAAAAAAATTATAGTTAGAAAAAAAACTAAATTAAAGTTAAAACTAAATAGTATTAAAAACAGATTCAATTTGAAGGTGATCCAGTTCAAAAAGCCAAAATCGAAGATTTTTGCAAAATGAAACAGGTGATCTGTCCGATCTTAAAGAATAAGGTAACATATTAAAAAATTTTGGAGCTATATAATCATAAAAGTGGCAAAAATGAGAGGTACGGGCTCTTGGAACATTTACAAGGTATAAATTATTAATTCTAAGATGATATCTAGTAACAAATCGGTGAGCGAGATAGCCCGACCTATTGAAAAAAATTTTCAATGTTTTAAACAGATATAAATGTCTAAGTGGTAGAATATCCAACTTTTTAAATAAAGGAAAACTAGGCAATAGTCTATTTTTTTTAAAAATTATCCTTATACAGTGTTTTTGAGCGATGAGAAGAGGTTGAATTTTGTTAAAATAAGAACCATCTCAACATTTAATTCTATATTGCAATTTAGAACTGAATAGAGCAAAATACACCATTAGCATAAGTTTTAACAGAACTAAGTGATAAATATTTCGCAAAACATTCTTAAAATAATTATTTAAATAGGAAGTATGTGCAGACCAATTCAGTTTATTATCAAGTAAAACACCCAAGTACCTAAACGTATCTACACTTTCAATGTTAAAACAAGAAATACTACATGGCGAAGAGAAGACAAAAGAGTTTAGAGACTGTATAGGAAGTAAAGGAAATTTAGGACAATCAGGAGAATGATACCAAATACTAAAATTCTCGAGGAGACAATTATTAAGCCTAAATTGCATAATTTTAAATAAACTAATTTATGAACATAAAACCATTTTCGAATTAGGTCCAAGTCAAAATTTAAATCGCAAAATAAGTCAAGTAGATTATTATTGTTGTATGAAAAAGCAGTGTCATCCGCAAAAGCTGTAGGTATACCCTTGAACTGTTGTTGCAATAATGAATTAATAAAAATAAGAAACAGAACAGGACCTAATACTGAACCTTGGGGTACACCAACCTTGATACTAAGAAGGTCACTGAACTTTCCATTCAATTTGACTCGTTGCTTCCTATTATTAAGATATGACTCGAACCAATTAAAAATAAAACCTCTAAACCCCGCATTATAAATTTTAGTTAATAGTAAATCATGACTTACTGTATCAAACGCTTTAGTGATATCTATAAATAAACCACTACAGAAATTACCATTGTTAATACCACCATAAATTTCACTGCAGAACTTTATAAGTGCATCCTCGGTACTTCGTTTTTTCCTAAAACCAAATTGTGCGTCACTAAGAAATTTACTTTTATCAAGAAACTGTAATATTCTGGACTTAATAGCTTTCTCAAAAATTTTTGAAATAGCAGGCAGTATAGAAATAGGTCTGTAGTTATTAGATTCCAATACATTTCCTTTTTTAAAAAGGGGAATTACTTCAGCTACTTTTAACTCATCAGGAAAGATTCCTTGATAAACGCTGAGATTAAAAACATAACTTAAAACATCAACAATAAGTAGCGAAATCTTCTTCAAAAAATTATTGGAAAAAGAATCGTTAGGTGCAGAATTAGATATTTTAAGACTCATAATGAGTCTATGAATTTCCAAAGACGTTATAGGTTCAAAAAAGAAGCTATGTCTCTGAAAAGGTTCCTCACATAAATTAGATACAAAATTCTCAGATTGTGCGTTCAAAGAAATTACATTATTTACTAGTTGTTCAGAAGTATTCACAAAAAAATTATTTAAGTGATTAGCTAAGATTGATGGATCAGATACTATTTGAGAATTAATTACCAAAGAGGAAACAGATGTAGAACAATTCTTATTTAAAATTGAGTTTATAATTTTCCACTCAGCTTTACTTTTCCCTCTATTTTCGCCAAACTGTCTGGAATAATAATTGTCTTTGCACTGACGTATTTTAACTTTAACTTCTTTACAGAGTTTCTTATAATATAACATTAAGTTAGTGTTACTTGGATGTTTTTTAACAGATAGGCATATTTTATTTCTTTTACGAATAAGTTTCAAAAGAACATTAGACATCCAAGGTTTTATCTTGTGCGTATTATTAGTAAAAGTACGAGTAGATATACAAGATTTAACATGCTTACTAAGCGTTTTAGAGAAAATAGAATAGGCTGCTGAGGGGTCATCAGAGTTATAAACATCTTCCCAAAGCTCAAAACCTAAAATATTATTTAATTTGGAATAATCAATATTATAGGAGAAATTAATAGAAGAAGAATAATGTGAATCAAGTACAGGAGAAGAATTTAAAAATTTTAGGAACAACATACAGTGATCGGATAAGCCAAGATCATAGACATCACTACCAAATAGTTGTTGATTATTTTTATGTAACCTAATAAAGATATGATCAAGGCAAGTACCAGAAACGAGCCGTGTTGGTTCAGAAACCAAGGAGGTGAACCCAAAAGAAGAAAGAAGTAATAAATAATCTATTGAACTTTGTTTCTGAGAAAGTATATCAATGTTGAAGTCACCTATCAAAATTATGTTTTTAGAATTTTCCTCAGATAAAAAGCTGGATAATTCACTTAAAAATTCACCAATAGAACATCTATGCAATCTATAAATACAGATAAGACAATAATCTACACCCGAAATATTAAAAAATAATTTAACAATATCTGCACTAAATAAATTAAAAGTATAGCTCCTACAATTTAAACCACTTTTATGATAAAGTGCCACTCCGCCGGCAGCGTAAGAAGAATTACAAGATGCCAATAAACTATAATTCGGAATACCATAATCCACCTTCTCATAATCAAAAATCCAAATTTCACTTACAACTATTATATCTGGCCACGTCTGTAAAGAATTTAAATAGCCTAATAAACTTAAATAATTTTCTCTTAGACTTCTAATATTCTGATGCAAAATATGAAAATTAGAAATATTGTTAATACTTTCAAGTGAAGAAAAATTACAATCATTAAAATTAGACGATAGTTCATTAATGTTATTTAGAGGAATATTCATAATTATTTAATAAAAAATGTAATCAAATTAAAAAGACAATAAATAGATCAATTTAAAAACTAAATTTTATCAAGATCCTCTAAGCTACTAATAATAATAAATCTATCACCTTCTTTTTTCCTTAAAAAGATTGTTGAATTTCTAATCCAAAGAAATTTGTATCCTTTATCATTTTTTAGTTGACGAGCTTTCTTCAGTACCAGCTGGTAATATGATGTTAAACTCTCGTTAATAAAGATACTTTTTCCTTTATACTGCTCACCAAAGACATCTGCTGAATATTTATTCTTATTTTTATACTTATTTTGCATCACAATATTTTTCATCTCCATACTTTTAAATTTAACACAAACAATGCTTTTGCTGTTAAATAAATTATTTTCATTTTGTTTTATATTCCGCTTATTTATTTTTTTAATGAAACAGCTCTCTATATCGTCATTACTAAGATCATCGGAGAGAAGAGACACCACTTTGTTTTTGACATTATCATTGCTGACATCCGGAATACCAATAATATCAACACACTTTCTCTTTTTTTGTTGCTCTAAATTGTTAACTTTTTTTTCAAGAGAGAATACTCTATTCAGCAAAATATCTCTCTCATCAAGAAGAGATTTAATTTGAATATTATTTTCAGCAATCATTTGCTTCATCTCTAGATTAAGCGAAAAGAGAGATTGCAAAGTAATGTTGTTCGTGTTTGTGTTTTCCGAAGAATCTGTTTGTTGACTCAATTGAGAGCTTACAGGTGTAATTTTATTAATACTACTAATATTTTCAATACTTGTAGCCGTAGGAGTAGTTAATTGTGGGCTGAGGAAATTATGCTGAGAAACATGCTGAGATGATTTTCTCCTCATTCCAACACAGCATATACATCTATAGTTCTGCTTACTCTTTTCAAAGTATTCTATATCTTTCTTTTCCAAATTGGCGCATTTTGCATGGAAAAAATTTTTGCAATCTATACCGATGATTTTTAAATCAAATCTATCAACCTTTTGGTTACAAATATTGCACTTCATAATTATTTATTGTAAAGTTTTTTTTTTTTATATTTAAACAAGAAAAAAAATTGATTTTGAAATTACTTAAGAGGTTAAAATAATAAAATTTAAAAGTAAGAAACTTTCTCTACACTTGTATACCCAACAATAGTTTGTGTGAGAATGACCTGTATTGAACTATGCCAAAATTATTGTGCAGTACCTACATAAAATTTGATATATTGAATTTTATCCATCAGTGTTGTTAACGAAGATTTAACCAATTTGTTATATTTGACGAAGATTTTTTTGTGTACAGAAATACTAGATGCGTGTTTCCATTGCTCTAACGGTTTTAACAGGTTAGCAGATTTGATTTTTCAATTCATTTTCAAACTTAATATCGATAAACGTAGCTACACTACAGCGGATTAGTGATAATTGATTTTCACATTTACACCTCGACATAAATTATTAAAACCAAAATTTTTAAATTTTATAATATTGGTAAATGATGATTGCATAGAATGTTACAGTATTTGTGACATCCTGAACCACTCTTTCCAGACTAAAGTATGAGCATGCTTTCAAGTAAAATGAGCATTATTCGCTACAAATTAAAAAAAAAAAAATAATAACAATAATAAAAATTTTCGTCTATTTTTATTTTATTTTTTTATTCAAAAGATCAAGTTTATAGCATTACTTGCAAAGATGTCTGCCAAGTTATCAAGCGAATTTCTGTTTTTTATAACTATACAATTTTAATATGGAAACCGATTTATTCGTGGAATAAATAACAATTCAGTTTACATTGCAGTTTATCGATTCGGTTCTAAATATTGCCTAATTTTAAACAGCGATGTACATCTGTGCCTGTCACCTCCGATTGAACTAAATTTAAGCTCAAACATTCTCAAATTCAATTTCTAATCAAATCAAACTATTAATTAACTGAATTTTATACACAATGTTTTCTTTTTGAAAATATTTCCAGTGGTTTTATTAACAAGGCAAAAATTTATTTATATTTTTTTAAATTGTGAATCGTGATCCTTTTGGAGTTTAATTCTCCTTCATATCCATTTAAACTTCTTTTTAACATTCTCCATAGCAGATTCATTTTCCACTCTGAAAAATAGATATATTATTGTAGAGAGTTGAAATTAAATACAAAATAAAAAATAATATTCTCTAGGGAATATTTTAAAAACTATTTTTTTATATTATTTTAGAAGACTGGAAGGAATTTGCAAAATCAAAAAAAAAAATTTTTTTAATGGTCCAATTGGTTAGACTAGTTACTAAACTTATTTACATTTATTGTTGGAATGTTGTTATTATGTTGACCGAAGAACGATGAGTTAAAAAAAAAAAAAAATTATTTTTGAAATTTTTTTAAACATTAGAGAAAAACAGTTGTTCTTTGAATTTAAAATAAAACTGTTGTTGTTGTAAACTGGACATTTTTATTTTTTATTGTGAAAATTCTCGAAAAATAAATCTCGTTATTAGTATTTTCATGTAGAAGAATTTCATGTACATCTGCCAAGAGTATCAGCTCTCTTTAGAGGAATGATTGTTAAATAGAATTTTTTGTTTTCACTGGTGGGATTTTCTTGATGGCACGTGATATTAATTGATAGGACTTAAGGACGATTTTTTTTGTTTTTAAGTTTTTTAACAGACAGTACAGGTGTTCTGTGTTCAAATATTATTTCATGTATTCTAAATTAACATTATATTAAATGAATTTTTTTTTGTCCAAGGATGTAAAAATTAGTACCAACAGACTGCTATGAATCAAATGTCTGTATAGTGAAATATATGGCAACTGGAAATTAAAGGTACTATATAGTTTGAAACAAAATTGTTTTTTTTTAATGAAATGAAGCATAGAGTGAGGTTGTTAAAAAAAATTTTAATAATGAAGCTTGTTAAAACTATTTTTAGGAAGCGGTCCGAGCCAAAATTGACCATGTAAAATATGTAAAAAAAATACTTTACAGATAAAATTGCAATAGAAAAAAGTTTATCACTTCAAGCAGTTTAGACCATTTAGAAAAATATTTGTAATCATGTTGATCGTTCAATTTTACTTGTTTTCCTTTGCACGATGATAAGAAAATGACAATAATTCATTTTTCGAAAAATTGGCTCTGACCACCTCGTTGTTATTTGAGAAAAGAACAAATTACAAAAAAAAAACGTTGTTGCAGTTTTCTGACTTCAATATAGTACGCTTTTGGCAAGCTATCAAACTTTCAAATTGCTAATGCCCTACAAATTTATGATTTCGCGACTTAGTAGAAGTGTGTTTCAAGCCGTTCATGTATTTCAGAAACATTATTATTTATATGGTTATATTATGTAATTGTTAATGTGCTATTATGCAAGATGTGCTGTAATAATTCAAAACATAACGAGCGTTTTTGATGATTTTGAGTAATTTTTATGTATTTGTGTAAAAATTTTTCCCTCCTGAGCAACTTCAGAATTTAATTGAAACCAAATCGGCTGAAATTTGACTATTTGAAATTTGTTTGGAATGCCAATTTACCTCTAAGTAACCTTTTTTTAACAAACAAAAAGGCTTCAGATGATTGATATGTGATCAAATACGAAATAATTTATTTACGAAAAATTAAATAAAATTTTGTCAGTATGTTCCTGTGTTTTGCAATATTTTTAGTCAATATATAAAGTCGAACTTTCATGTTCTTAAGCAAAAATTAGTTCAATTTCTAAAATAGATAACCATATTATGTTGATTGCTGAGTAATAAGTACATCAAAATGTGGGTAATTTTATTGAGATGACGAACCTGCTAATATCTGAAATAATTCAAAAATGATTAATAGTGTGAGCTACCAAGTTTTATACATACTACAGCCAATTTCCCAATATGCCATGATTCATTCAAAAACCAATTATTCCGATCCAGTTTGAATAACGAATGATAAAACGATTGATAAAACGAATGATGTCAGACCTTATCAAATAAAGAGCGATTTTCTATGCCTTGTAATTAATATAGGTTACGCTTCCTAACACAAAAAAAACCTTAAAAACATTGATTTATCAGTGCCGTATAATTTTCTACCATTGAGGTAAAATGATCCAACATTATGATCTCATTTCTCAAAAAAATAAATTGCCAATAAAACTAATGGTACCTAGAGCGGTTCAAGTTTATTCTCATTCACATATTATAGTTTTGTTCAAAATTCAACTTTTTTATTGAATAAGTTTCAGGTGGATTGCCGTCACAAAAAACGAAATAATTATAACTATATATCAATAACTACTTAAGGTTATCTTACAATAGTTATTATGGTCCTGTAATCAAAAAAATTAACACGCTACGTGGTGCAGTAGTTAGGCTGTCTGTTTTTTAATCGAAAAGTTTCAGGTTTGATTCCCGATAAACGCAAAAAAAAATGTCGACCTGGTCCAAAGGGTATTGGAAGGTCATCGCAATAAAATAAACGACAACAAATAATTCAGAGTATAATTTGCAAAAAAAAAATATAAATAAAATGGAACTACGATATTTAAGAAGGCCTAGCTCCTGACAATAGTAGTAGTTTTCCACATTTAGTTCCACGCAAATTTAATAAAAAATTAACTCGAAAAATATTTTACGTAATAAATTATGCAATAAATACTGTTGTATCGTATTTAATGTACGAAGAAGTCATATTCTACCTATTTTACTGTCAATAACATAAAAATAAACAACACACAAGATTACTACAATTTTTTTCGACTATTCATTTGTTTATTAATTTTCTGGAATACAAATTAGTTTAATATTCAAAACTATACTTCTATTATCACTAATCTAGACCTTCTAAAATAGCACAGTACACATTAATTACATAAATTGGGGAATTGAGGTGTTTGACAAAACTAATGAACTTGTAAACATTATCATTACATTTTATGTCTGTATAACGGTTTGGAGCGAAAAGTGCACTGTAATTTTGACAATAAACTGTAGTTAATTTTACAATTCATGAATTTTGTCAAAATTACCGTAAAAAGAGTTAAAAATTTAATAGTAACAGTTCTTTCAGTATATTTGACAATTTTTTCAAATTAATTTCAACAGTTATATTTTCAATATAACGACTCTGATATTGTTAAAAGTTACAGCATGAAATAGTTAATATGACAATTATCAAAGTCAAATAAACTAATCGAAATTGTTACTTTAAAAGCTCAATGCTGATGAAAACAACATTCATAATGAACAAACAATAATGTATAACAAACAAATTGTTATACCAACATGTTCGACTATAAAAATAACATCAAAAATAGTTTCTTTCATTTAAAAATGTAAAATCGACTGCATTTATGTTCAAAAAGGTTTATGAATGTTGATAAAATTATTTATGTGGTGTAGCTTCATAAATCGATCCCCATTCAAAGTGCTTCATTTGAACTCCAATACGATTATTACTTTCATATGATAAATGCGGTGAATCAATAATTGTTATTTTTATTAAAAGAGTATTAAAGTGTATTTATTAAGTGTTTGTATTTTTAAAAATAAATGAATATTATTAAAAATAAAAATATATTAAAACATAAATTAAAACTAAGTATATTTAAATTGAAAAAAACACTGGTATGGATAGTGTTTATATAAGTGTTGAAAATACATTCATATATGAGTTAAAGTATTATAATCAAAAGCTATGAACGAAGAATAATATATTATTACCACTGAAAGTACAACCAATCCTGAATTAGTGAATGTAATAGATATTTTTACGGCATGGAATTTGTCACTGGAAAGGAAATTGGTCCTATGAAACTTCTTTGGGAGTTTTCGTTTTGAAAGCAGGCATCAAGATAATAAACAATATGTCCAAAATATTACTACAATAAATAACATTTGCTTATCCTTGGCTATCAAAAGTTCATTAAATTTTGCACAAACTTTAATTGAAATTATTTTTTTTCAAAAACAAATTTCTTTTGTTAAAAATGAATTAAGAGATTTAAGGACAAAAAAATTTGTTCAACTTTTGAACGTGATTTGAATTTATATTATAATGTTCATATAAGTAGTTAGTAATTTAATGAAAAATATTTTGTAATAGATAATAACGCATTTGAAATTATAGAATGTATTTTAATAAATAAGGAAGTAAATTTAATGTCTAAAATTTTTGATATTACTTTAAATGATCACTATAAAGCATATTCGTATGTATTCAATGGTAGATATAAAGTTTTAAAAGTACAAAATTTGGGAAAGCCCACTGATTTAATTCTGTCAAATAATGGATTAAATCCTTAAAATAAGATATTGAAGCATTTAAAACATACATGTATTTCATAATTTTATTTTGAACTTTTTAATTTTTTACTATTAATACTTTATTTATTTACGTAAAGCTGTGGACCTGCAGATAAATGAATGTTATTATATTTTTAATTTTATTTATTAATTTTTATTTTGTATTTCTTCATTTACATGTACAATGAACATATGGTATATACATGCAAATACTTCTATTTGAATTAGATAATTAAAAATAAATATTAAAGAAATTTGTTTTTGATTTAATTATGCTTTGTGAATTTTTTATGTTTTATTTGAAAGTAAACCCTAAAAGATGGAAAATTTATTGATAAAATACTACTAAATAAAGAATGTATTAATAATAAAAACTAAAATTATATAAAGGTTTACAAATATTAATAAATGCAATAAATTCTATTTTGTTAAAATAATAAACAAACAAAAAAATTAAACCGAACCTATAGTTTTTTGTTTTTCATTTGTTATATAAGATTTTGGGAACACTCTGTAATGTATTGTCATTTCAGCTATAAAAAAGTTTAACTTGTAGTAATCTTAACAATTTCTACATCCCGAGAAATATTCCACCTTCGTTAATTCTGGACTTGGCAAATCTGACCATTGTCTTGTAAATGTCAGTTAAGCACATTGACCAACCAAAATGTACATCCCAAAAGATTGATCTGGCATTATAATCGAGCCAACTGGGATGGTCTAAACAATTTTTTAACAAGCTTTAACATAAAAATGTCGACTTTGCTACAGACGTTGTTAGCAAAACGATTAAGTTAGGTATGCAAATTTTTATTCCTAACTCGTTAAAAAGTGTAAAAAAATCATCCACGTCGTGGTTCAACGACGTCTGTAGGAAAGCTATTAAAGAAAAAGAGGTGGCATTTGGAAATCTCATGGCCAATAAGTCAGAGGAATCAAGGAAGAATTACAACATCGTCAGAAATAATTGTAAAAAGGTAATTAACCAGCAGAAGTTTTTACATACTCAAAGATTGAGACAAGAAATTTTATATCTCCCTAACACTAGCAGAACCTTTTGGTCCTTTGCTAAAAATGTCATGCATAACTTTTGCGAATCTTCATTTCCGCCACTAATAGACCATGTCAAAATAATATCAGATTCGGTTGGAAAAGCAAATTTATTTGCCAAATTGTTTTCTGCTAATTCCACTCTTCCCCCAACGACTCAAAATCCACCTTCAGTTCCTATAAGTAACTCATCCTTCGGAAGAGTCTACTTCAGAACTCGTGCCGTTGTTAAGGTACTTAAGAATCTGAATATCAGAAAGTCTACCGGTCCCGATGGCATCCCTGCTATGGTTCTAAGACATATAGCCTTCGCTATTTCCAAACCATTGCGCAACTTATTCCATTTATCCTACTCTACAGGAGTATACCCAACCCAATGGAAGATTGCGCATGTTAACCCAATTCCCAAAAAAGGCGACAAAAGCGATCCCTCCAACTACAGGCCTATAGCTATAATATCGATCCTCTCCAAAGTGATGAAGATCTTAATAAACAAAAAGCTGACCAAATATATTGACAGCCAAGGTATTGTCCACGATAGGCAATATGGATTTAGATCCCACCGGTCCACCGGTGATTTAATGACATACCTTAACGAGAAGCTAAATATTTGTTTGCACAATTCGGGTGAAGCAAATATTGTGGCTCTAGATATTTCTAAAGCTTTCGATAGAGTATGGCATAGCGCATTATTAGCAAAATGTCAAGCAGTAGGCCTGGGTCTCTCTTCTCTCAAATGGATTGAAAGTTTCCTCTCGAATCGTACGATTCAAGTCTTAGTTGACGGATTTAAATCCGATCAATTCCAAATAAACGCTGGTGTTCCCCAAGGATCAGTTCTCTCACCTACCCTATTCCTTATATTTATAAATGATTTGCTCCAAACCACTTTCAATCCAATCCACAGCTTTGCAGACGACATCACCCTAGTAGCCTCCTACGATTTTCATAAAAAATCTGAAGCTACATCCACCGCTGTGTCAACCAAAAGAGACATCATGGCTAGTTCCCTCAGCCACGATTTGGTCGCAATAGCTAATTGGGGCATAAAAAACAGAGTCGAGTTTAACTCTTCTAAAACTCAGAGCTGTACAATCTCCCGAAAAATTTCCATTTTTGATCCTACTCTCTTGTTTCAGGAAGATAAACTTCAGCGGTTTGAAAGCTTAAGCATATTAGGTATGCACCTTAATCGTAAAATGATCTGGAATGATCATATATTTGATGTTGCAAAAAACGCAGCCAAATGTTTGGGTTTTCTCACTTAAGCGTTTCCCTCGCGAAACACGAAGGGCAGCATGTGCTCATCCCTACACCATCGAAATCCCTAGATGGCAAAAGACAAGTTATGGAAATTCGTCTATAACTACAACATCCCGAATGTGGAACCAAATTCCATCTTATGTGTTCCCAAAACATGACAAATTTTATATTTATGACCTAAACAAATTCAAGACGAACATTAACACCTTCGTTCGTAATTGTCCTCCTTCCCTTTTACCATCCTCCTTTCCAAATTTTCCTTTCCCTCCCTAGCCAAACGTACCAATCGGTATAAAAGGTTCCCACCTAGTGTTTTGGCTATGCATAAAAAAAAAAAAAAAAAAAAAATTTGTCCGAACTTGAAATGTCTGTTAACAAAACAATCTAAAAGTTATATTAACCATATTTACAGTTGCTAAACCACCACAAAAAAGTGATTTCAACAGTAAGGACATTTAAATTAACCAAATTTGCATTTGTCTTAACTTAAAACAGCTTTCATTTTAACAATTTAAAAATTTAATAGCACAACAAATAACTGTTAGCAAACAACAATAAAGCTGTTAATTAAAACATTTTAGTAATCAATGGAACCAAATTTAAATTGTAATTGCTCATCGTGAAATTGACAATTTTCAAATAGTCGTTTGAACAGTTCGAACTTTTGGATGAAAAATAACTGTGTTTATTGTTTTTTTCACCCATAAAAAAGTTAAATTTACTAAGGGTTTTCGCTCTGTGACTTTCAACACCATTTCTGACGTGACGTACACAATCAATAGTGATTTACACACTTTAATGATTTCTCACTTATCTTCCATCATTATACGATTTTATTTGCTTAGTTTTAATTTCATCAATTACAAAAATTTCTTAATGACAATGTTTTAATATTGAAAATCTAAAATGATTTGAGACAACAACAAAAAAAATGAAATTAAAAGTGAATAAATAAATATTTGTTGAATTTAAACTCTTCAAATCCCAAAACAAACCATATAAAATGACATTAAAATTTTCATTCTTTCTACAAAATCTGATTCTGAATTGATTGCGAAAGAATTACTTTTAATTATCATTAAGGAAGGGTAAAATTATTAAAACAAAAGAAAAAAGAGCAACAACAACAACAAAAAACGATAAAATCAAATAAATGAATCTAAAGTGTCCTTTTTAAATTCTTAATATAAAATCGTCTAGTCTCATATAAAACAATAATTATATAAAGTCTGATAATGGTAATGGAAGAGCGAGAGTTTTAAGTTAATATTGGTTCTCTTTTGAGAATTTTAATGCAGTATAAAAATGTGATAGAATATTGCATTGCTGCTGCAATTCAAAGAAATTCATGGTCATATTTACAAACAACCACAAAATTTTAAATTATTACTGGTGTTGTATGGATCGTGTACTTACAGTATAGTACTGTATTCCTCTTACACACTCCTGATGTATATTTGAATGCAATGAGGGTATGTATAATAATGATTTCCGGTATAAATATAATATGAATATTCATACCTAAGCTATACATTATATTATTATTATTATGAGTATGAAAGTGAGTGAGAATTAATTTACGAGTATTTATAAAAGAAATCATAAAAACACTGCATCATAATTTGTTTATTTATGATTTGTATGCTCTCCGCCTTCTACCCACTAAATATACCCAGAATGAGGCTATATAGGGGGATGTTGTAGAGATTTTTTTAAAATGATTTTTGTTTTTGTTCTGTTGTTGGGTTTGACTTCAAATAATTATTATTGTGAATGAGTAATAAAGTGTGAACATCAATTTTACTTCAGAGGTTTCTATATACAATATGCATTCAACTTCGTGTAATTAAAATAAAGGGAATAAAGAAAGATTCTTGACTCATTCCATTCAATTATTCTGTTTTTTGTTTTGTTTTATTTCATTACTTGGTTTGCTTGGGTTGAACTGTTTTATAGACGTTATTGTTACATTGCGGATCTGTTTTTTATTTTTATCATAATGGTTATAGCGTGATGTTATTTTGTAATGTTTAATGGGAGTTCTAAAAGAATAGTAGAGGAGAATAGATTTTCGCACTTTGTTGTATAGGTATAGATAATGCGTTTTATCAAATTGTGTTTGCTTTTTTTTTTTTTTACATCCTTGTACATTTTGCAGTAGTGCAGTACAATTGGTTTTTTTTTCCCAATGTAATATTTATTGAAGATGTGTGTGTGTTACGGTGGTGAGAACTGTTTAAGAGATGTTATTATTGGATTATTTGCGATCCGGATGATTAAAAGTGAAAATTGATTTTTTTATATAATCATATGTAGCTGGAGATATGGTAGGATATGTCTATTAAAAGTGGTGCGAATATTAGATTTATAATGTGAGAAAAAGTTAGTTCAGAACATTTGGTTTGAGGATGTTTGAGGGCAAGTTAGTTGAATGTAATTGGGAATGTATTGTTAAAGTGTTATACAACATGTGAGGTGAGGTCAATAAGCTTGTTTTTTTTTTGCTTTATTTAGATAAGCTTATTAATTTTACAAAAATTGTTTTGCTTAGTGATCTTAGCCTTTGCTGTTTGATGAAACAATAAATTTTATCAAATCAGATATTTTTAAACATTATTTTAACTAAGCTTTACAATTTGTTATTTTTTAATTGTATATTCTAAACATAAAATAATCAATATAAACATGCATATATATACATACCATAATATACATATACACATATTATAGTTGTTGTAATTTTTTATTTTTTTTTATATTCTTCTTTGAAATAAAAATTCTTTTATCATAATTTTAAACTTCAACAAACCCGTAATCTCTTTCAAATTGCTTGGTAACTCGTTAAAGAGCTTTAAGCATTGGTACAAGGTATTATTATTTTGATTACTACTTCTAAATAGCTAGTGCTAAATAAAAATTTGTCTTATTTCTTGTATTGTATTCTATTTAAAATAAAATTATGTTTTATACGGTTATTTGTTATTTTAAATGCATATAGATACAGCTCAGGTTTGCATACACTGTTCAAATTTAAATTGCTATCAGAGTAGATAAGGTGAGTTAGGATATTTTACCGGGTAAAAATTAATATATTTTATTGCTTTTTTATGTATGATATCTAGCTTATCCATAGCAGTTTGTGGTTCCACACTAGGTTTATATACGTAATGTGGGACAGAACAAAGGATAAATAAATTGTAAATAACGCGTCATTAGAAATATATCTGCGTACGCAATTACGTAGTTTATCTATATAATTAGACTTATCAACTATTTCTATGTTTACAGAATTGAAAATGAAGCTATTATTTGTATAGTATTTTTACCCAAGGAAAATATTTTTAGTTTTTTTCGCCTTTAATCGAAACCTGTGAGCTTCGAGCCATTCATTTATAATATTTAAGTCACGTGTAATAGCTTTTCTTCCTTCATTTTCATCTCTACCAGCATATTTTATTGCTGCGCTTGCTAATCCCAACTTATTAATCTTATATCTCTTGCAATATTATTATTATGATCATATTTGTAAGTTTTTAAGTGTTGTCTGCGGCTTTTTTATAAATTTGGCCATTTGGGTCATAAGGAATCGTGAAAATTACACAACCATTTAAACCCCAAGTGATAAATCATATTCTTTCTATTCTTCTTTTTAGCTCTTTCTTTCTTTATCGTATTCTTATTCAACTTCTTTTTCTTGTCGTTCATCTTCTTCTTCTTTATAGACAAATTCTAAGGCGGGGTTTAACACGTTGGATTTAATCCATAGATTTGATTTAAATGTCAAAAAAATGTACGTGTAGGAGACGTATTGGAGCTCCTTCATATCCAATCTGATCGTACGAACTCCGTTAATCGAATTTAATGCCTATCCAATTGTCATCCCATCAAGTTTGACAGTTCATGAATTAAATATGGCGAATTCGTAAAGATTAATTTTAATTCTATGTTTTCAGATGATTTTGACAACGTTTTATTTTTTGTTGTCTGTATACAGATTAATTTTGATGACAGTTTTTTTAAATCGATTATTTGAAAGTACTGAAAGTTTTTGTTATAGAACTTGATTTTCAATTTTGTTTAGTTCAAATGAATAATATTTTAGTTGAAATTGCAGCAGTTGATAGAATTTATCATAACATAATATATAAACCAAAAGAAGTTTGGAGAAACGAATGTTTTCAAAAAATTATACAAATACATTTTTAAGAACCAAAACCTAGACTTTGCAGTTAATATTAATATTAGTATAGAAGAACTGGAAAAAAAATTTTACGCATACTGTTCTTTTGTCATAAAAAGCTTTGAAATTATACTTCAAAAAAAATTCATATATTTTGTTTAAAGTTTAAACGCTAAATGGATTTCACCGTGAATTGTCAATTAATTAGGGTTAAATCCTATGTGTAAATTCCGCATAACATTCAAAAAATTTGAGAATTCCTATGGTCAACTACAGCCGAACCTATACACAAAAATTATCACAATGAAGCAACAATTAATATCCCCCCTTGTGACTTTTCTCTATTCATGCTTTCTACATTGTTGCGTTGCATTTTCTGCGTTTTCTGAGATGTTGATGATAAAGACTATTCAGAGAGATTGAACTCTGAAGCATTAAAGGACACAAATGACTTAATCAATTCATAATTTTAATTATTTCTTTTTTTTTAATTTACTTATCAATGTCATAAATAAATTTAATTATTTTAATTAACTTTAAAACTAAAATGTTCGTTAAAAGAAAAAATCGATACAAAAATTTTCCGGCAATATTTAGATTTTTTTTTTTAAATTTATTTCCTTAAAAAAATCTATGTTTACAAGATTGTTTAGGTACTTTTCTTATTTTACAGTGTTTAGACAACATTTTGTCTTTTCAAATGAAATGTGAAGAATTTTGGTATTGATTTTTGAAATTATAATACAAAAAAATAAACTATACAAGAAAAACCTTATGTAATTTAGATTAAAATTTAATTAATTATTGTGAGTTTCTGATAATTAGAATTAAGTATTCAATTAAAACTATACGGGGCGAGAAAAAATAATCCTCAAGTAGTGTTTGACATGTCATTGTAATTATCCTATTTTCAACTCAAAAGAGCCATAAGGCTCGTACAGCGTGATTCATAATTCTTTATTCAATTTCATAAATTTTCATCAACAAAATAATAAAAAATATGAGATGCAAACAAGATACATACAATTCAATATAATTTACCAAAAACAAATTTAACAAAAGCAAATTAACAATAAGAAAAATTGTGATTTAAATTAATAAAGAATAAAAAGAAAAACAAACTTAAGTACCTACTCAAATTTTTTCTAAAAACAATTTTTTAATTTTATATTTAAATTCACTTGTTTTCTCTATTTTTTTGAATTCACTCGGTATTTCATTATACGTTTTATAGGCTGTATATTATATACTGTATCACAGTTATTGAATCTCGCTCTCGATGATCTTAATCTAATTTTATCTGCATTTCTTGTTTCATATGTTTGGACGTCTCTAATGTACCTGCATTGCTTGTTTGCTTTTTATATAAAGCTTTATTGGTAATATTTTATTTTCTTTGTGAATTAATTGTGTTGACGTTCTGTTTTTATAGCCAAACAAATTTACTATAGCTTTATTTTGTGTAACTTTTTGAAGATTAATATATTTGTTATAAGTATTTCCCCAGATTATTATGTTATGTGTCAGTGTTGAATGAAACATGTTATAATATAATGATCTCTTTAACTGATGTGGGACTCTATTTTTTATTAGTTTAAATATTTCCACAGTTCTTCTAGTTTTGTATAGTTGCTCTAATATTTGAGTTTCACAGGCTAAATTCTCGTCAACTGTAATACCTAAATATTTGTATTTGACAGCGGTTGTAATATATTTCTAAATGATCAGGAGGTTTTCTTTTAAACATTATAAGTTTTGTTTTACTTGCATTTATATTCAGTTTATGATGATCCATCCAATTTTTTATTAGTTCCATGTCCTGTTGCATAATAATTTCCAAATTTTCAATTAAACTTTCAGCATACACAACTATTGCTAGATCATCTGCATACATATATATGGGGTACTCCTCAACTGTAGTTTCACTAACCCACTTACGTATTTATGTTTTTTTTCGACTTTATTTCATAGAAATAAGTTCGATAATGATTATATTTAGTTTAATTTTGAATGTGAAAAAATAATACTATATGATGATGCAAAATAGGGATGCACCATGTGAAAATCGGTGATAAAATTCCACAACGAATATTGCAACCACAACTGCGACCGACAGGTACGATTGCATCAGCTACGTGTTGCCACCACGTCAAGCAGCGTGCACGTTGTGTGACGTAACGATAACAACAATAATAGTAAACTACTATAAATTTATAATTTTAAACATTTTAAAAGGGTTGGGGTCTGAATCTACAAAAACAAAATGCCCAAATCAAAATCCCCAAATTGAAAAAACGATTGAAAAGATTTTTCAATTCTAATATACTATACATCCGTTATTCGTCATATATCATTTCAAATGTAATCTACGTTAATCCTATTTGGAACAGAGCTCCACAAACCAATCTGAACAAAATTGATCTTCTTATCAAAAAAGCCATTAAAATCATACATAATTACCCTATACTGCACTCCACTATATGCTCTTTTCAGGAAAATATATCAGTTTCAATAAAATATGTAAGCAAGAACTATACATGGTTGCAGTCAAGATAATAAATCGTCAATCGCATGCTTGGTTGATTCATACGCCAAAAAGTCATATTGAGAAAAATGAGTTTAAAGTTTGAAAGACTATAGAAATTAAACTGTTCGATAGAATTTTTCCTACTAAATTTGGCCTACTTATGTATATACCCTAAAAATAGGTTAATGAAAATTTTTAGACTAATAACTCTTGGTTTGTTCATTTTAAAAAAAATGTTCACCTTTGATCCATATCCAATTTTAAAGTGAATTTACTTTTCCATTGTATGAAGTGGATCAAGGGTGGCGCACGTGGATCAAATAAGCAAGCATTACATTTTTCTTGAATTAAGAAAGTTCTATATATTTACCAAAACAAAAACATAAAAATAAAATACGATATTGTTTAATTTTTAGTTTTTATTAAATAAAACAAAAAATAATAATTCTAACAAAAATTAATAACTGCTTTCATAGCAAAATCTTATTCTAAGTATTACGTATTAACAGTTTTTTATTAATATTTGTTTAACTACATTCATCTTATTAAATAAAATCAAAAATAACAAATTCATTTACCTTAAAAATAATTTCACAGGTTTATTAAGTAGCTTTAATCTTATAACTAAGAAATTAATAGTTTTGTACTTAGATATGTAATTTTAATTTTTTAAAGTAATTGTAGCTTTCACAGCCATTCTCTTGTGTAACATGATAGTACGTTTGAAATAGTATAATAATTATTTAAGCAAAGCAGTTAGGTAAGTAACTTTTTCGCGAGGAAGATATTTCAGTAAGTCCTTTGTGTCACGGATTTTATTTTTGTCAATTTTGAACTTGGCTTCGAAGTAAGAGACTGAACATTAAACAATTTTTTTGGTTTTGGAAGGATCTTTTTGTGTGCCTTTTTTTCTTTGATTTATTCTTATGTAATTAGAATCCAAACCCAAAAAGAATGTTTTATATTTAATAGCAAAAGGTTCATCATTTTCATATAATATGCATTTTTTTTTTGAAAATGGAACCTTGTTAAACTCAAATTTTGCGGCAGGGATAGAAAAAAATTTAAAATCGTGATATTTTGTCATCAGAATTACTTTCAAACAAATTTTCTTTGATTGCATTCCGTTGAGTAAGTTTACAAGATGCAATGGGCTATGCACTTCAAAGTTTTTTCAATTCCTGTCAATATACCACTTGAATATTTCATTATACTTCAACCTCTTGAATATATATTATATGTTGAGAAATATATAATAAAGTGTCTGAAATATATGATATACCTGTCACATAAAATTCCTATTGAGATGTCGAAAGTGAAAATTACCTATCGTGATTACAAGAATTGCAATATATCCTTACTATTCCATTCTGCAACTAGATTACAGTGGCGTTCCATCTACACAATTAATAACATAAACGATAAAATTGCGTTCTTTAATAATCTAGTTCTGAAGCTTTTCGACCAGCATGTTCCCCTACGTTCTTTTACTCCACGTGCTGATTTTGTTCCGTATTTCTGTCCAGATATTGTAAAAATGGCGAATGATAGAGCCATGGCTTATGAAATTTGGAAGAGAACAAGAAATTCGAATGACAGAAATTCATTTAAGAGGCTTAGGAACGTCGTAAACTTGAAGATTAGACAAGCTAAAAAACATTACTATTCTAAGATACTCGATCCTCGGCTACCTTCAAAATCTTTCTGGTCTAATACCGCTAAACTTGGAATCAGTAAAGAAAACAAAATGGATAATATGGATAGCTTTGATGTAAACGAATTAAACAATAAATTTATAACTCCATCTTTTAACTTTACTTCATTACTATCCAATATTGAAAACGTTGATTCGTCTAGTACTTTCTCTTTTAGAAATGTCTCAAATGATGAAGTCTATGATGCTATTTTTAAGGTTAAATCCAATACTATAGGATCAGATTTAATTCCTTTGAAATTTATTAAACTGATTATCCCTTCTGTGCTACCTTATATTACACACATATTTAATTTCATCTTGACTACTGGTCAATACCCTCTAATTTGGAAATGTGCCAAAGTTGTTCCCGTTCCTAAAAAAAATAATCCAACGATTGATGACCTTAGACCCATTAGCGTACTGTCCGGTATTTCGAAATCTTTTGAACGGTTATTGCATGCACAAATGAGTCAGTACGTAAGTGATAATAATCTCTTATACGAATTCCAATCAGGTTTCAGAAAGCAGCACAGCACTACCTCAGCACTCCTAGAATTAACAGATAACATATACTGTGAAATCGATAAGAAACATGCTGTATTATTGCTTCTTCTTGATTTCACAAAAGCTTTTGATTGTGTTAATAATAATTCATTATGCTTAAAACTTGGCGCAGCTTTTAATTTTGAATCTTCTGCTACTATTCTCATTCAAAGTTACTTAGATAATAGAAGTCAATTTTTATTTCTAAATGGTGTTAAGTCAAATAATCTACCTGGGGTATCCCAAGGATCCATACTGCGTCCCTTACTTTTTAGTTTATATATTAATGACTTACCCCGTTTTTTGTCTGAATCTCATTGCTGATTGTATGCAGACGATGCGCTCCTCTACATCAGTGGTCCTATAGCTGATATTAACCGGTCTATTGCTAAATTGAATGATGATCTTGATGATTTTGCTTTCTGGTCTCTAAATAATAGCCTTCGATTCAATCTGTCAAAATCCCAGGTTATGTTAATTTATGTTCGTAATATTGATACAACTAATCTCCCTAATATCAAATTAAATAATTCTGTTGTAAAATTTGTAAGTAAAGCTAAAAACTTGGGTGTTGTATTCAATAAAACTCTAACCTGGAATGATCACATTAACTTTATTTCTAGAAATGTTTTTTGTAAGTTACGAAAACTCTGGAAGTTCTCTTACAATATTAACGGAGTGGGTAAAAAAGAAATTAGTTATATCTTTAATCTTTCCACATTTCACTTATTGTGAAGTAGTTTATGCTGGGATGAGTATGGGCGAGTTTTCAAGGCTCAAGGTTATTTTCAATGCTTGCACTCGATTTGTAACTAACCGTCGTAGATTCGATAGCATCAGTGATGTTTCTAAAATTTTGCTTAACTGTACTTTCGAAAACTATCTAAGTTATAAGTACATCTATTTTCTGAAAAAAATCCTATCTAAAAATAAGCCGGTATATCTTCTTAAGAAAATAACCCCTGGACGATCATTAAGAAGTGCAAATTTAACTATTCCTAGACACTCTGGTAGATTAAGACATCTATCCTTTTTTGTAAGGACTGTCGGGTTGTGGAATTCTTTGCCGAACGTAGTCAGGTGTGAGTTCTCTATTTCTAAATTCCTTGAGCTTTGTTGGGTATATTTTAAGGAAAAAGAGTAGTCATTAATTAAGAAGAATAAAAATTTTGTAGAATAATGCTTGTTAGGTGTGATACGTCTGAAAGATAGTTTTGTTTGGAGGAGAGATTTTTTTTTTTTTTTTTTTGTTTTTGGACTTTTGTTATTTTATTACTTTATCTCCGTATTTTATAGTTTTAACTTTAATAATAAAATAATATTAATAAAAGTTTAAAAAAATAAAATAATTTTATTTTATTTTTTTTTTCTTTTTTAAATTTTCTTTTATAAATTTCTTTTCTTTATAAATTATTTGCATTATTATTAATTTCTTTAGGTTAAGGTTTAATTTAATTTAATTTAATTTAAGAATTATGAATTTGCTACACATTATACTTTATATACTCCTATAGAGACTTACCGTCTCATGTATATGTACGAAATAAAATGAATAAATAAAAGTAAATAAATGTTTCCTTATAAAAAATATATTATACTTTATATGTTCTATATATATATACGGTAAAATGGAGTATGTATATAAATAAATGTAAATGAATCAAATTGACATTGAGCCAAACCGTTTGTTTTTGGTCCATGTGGATTGCAAAATTTGATAGCTTATTACACTAATAATGGTTGTGGATAAAATTGAATTGAAAAAAAAATTATAAATTAGTGATCCATGTGTATTATAACGTGGATCAAATAAGCACATATAATTTCAATAGTGGGTATTTCATATATTTTGTGACACACACGCCAAAATTTTGGATATAGATCAAAGTTGCATAAAAAAATATAAAAAAAATGGATGTGGTTCAAAGTTACCTCCCATTATCACAAAAAGTATTAGATATAGAAGAAAACGGGTAAGACAGAAAGAAAGAGAATGTCGCAAAATCCCAAGAAATGTTTTAATGTCAAAAATGTCAAAATGGCGTATGGATCAACGAAGCTGTCGACCGACGAAATAACAAAATAAAACATAATTTCATTTTAAATAGGAATATTGACATACACAATCAAAATACACGCTACAAAACTAATTTTTATTTAACATTCTTCAAAACAGAAATTCAAAGAAATAATTGATAAATATCTTCACTTTACTAATATATAATTTTATTATATACTTATAAACTTATTTAATTTTTTTTTTATTTTAAAACATATTTTTTATTTTAATAAATTTATCAAACTAATTTCATAATGAATTAAAAATAATTTCACTGTAAATTTCAATCGAACTTATTTCGCAACGCCTTTTATTACTTTTCTACAATAAATTTTATAATGGCTTCTTTAGTACAGACTCCTTTAAGGTAAACTGAATAAAATAATAAATTTCTTAACAAATTTTAATAGGATCAGAAAAAAAATCAATATTAAAATCAATAAAGACAAACTTTTTATTAAATAAAAAAAAAAAAAAATAAAAAAATATTTCATTTAAATTTAAAAATATTGTCAGAATGACATCAATTGGTCCATACAATTTTCATTCTTTTAATTAAAAAAATTTTTATTTCTTTTTCCATCAAAAAAAACAACAAAATTTTCTTTATGTTTCTTATTTTCTTTACCTTAAAAAAAAGAAGAGTTCAAAGCGTTTTTTAAGAATATTTTCTACTAAAATAAGTTTTGTTCAGTAGACTTGTATTTTTATGTAATTGGTATGTCAAATAAAATTTCCATAAACGAAAATACAACAAACGTTTTTGAAAAGTTTTCAAAATAAAGTAAAAAAAAAAACAAATTTCTTTACCTAAATGAAAATACATAGGAGTAAAATATGGAAGTTTCCTTTTATGTTAAGCTCACTTTAAAATATTGTCAACCGACATTTTTTTCTTTTTATATATAGTTAAAGTTTTTGTGTGACATAATATTGAACAAACGCACTTACACACACACACAATTGAAGGCTAAACAAACTTTTTTGAAGTTATGAAGAAAAATTTGTACATAATATGTTTTTTTTTTGGATATGGCTGGCAGTCATAAGATTTTAAATATAATCTTAATGAAAGGTTTCCAAAGATAAACTCCGACTGAAAGATGTTGCATAGTTCAACTCGGGGTTTTCTATTAGAATATTTACAAAATAAAGTATAACTTTAAACTTTACTAAATCACAAAACTCTTTAGAGTCAATGGCAATAACTCCCAACCACAAAAGTCGATTTTGCACATTTTCTACCAGCGTAATTTGAAAATTTTGTTTTGCAGTATAATATAAGCGACACTCTAGTAATGTTTAAATTAGAGCTGAATGGCTAAAAATTTGGTAAATGATCTGATTTTATACTACGATTGGTTTGAAATACGAATATTCATTTTTACAGACTTTTAAGGATTTTGAGATACATAACAGATTATTTTTTTAAAATTATAAATTAAGGCCAAAGCTTTCTTTGTCGATTTTAGCAAAATTTTAATTTATATGAAATTTATCACAAAATTTACTTTAACAGTTTATTCCATACTATTTTGAAATCTTGCCTTGTACTATTTTGAAAGCTCACCGGTAACAGCTAAAGTGAGTTTTGGTGCTATTCCACACAGAGAATAAAATTGATTGATACTTCGCTTAATTATTAAAAATATTATGTTCGTTGTTTTTAAAGTATATTTGAGCGATTATAACAAAATGCATCTTGGGGTCACTTAAGATGAATTAATGCAGAATGATTAACCGCGATTTGACTAAAATTTCCGACTGGGGCAAAAATAATGTTGAGTTTAACGCGTCAAAAACTCAAAACTGTCTTATCTAACACAAACTTCTAAGATTTGAGATTAATCTTTCTTCCAAGGTGTAATTTTACAAAATACGAATAGTCTAAAGATTAGAAGATATGCATATATGAATCAAGACATTATTTGGAGTGATAATATTTTTGATAGAGTATGGGTTATCTGATTCGATATAAAGATCGCTTTTCATCTTTGGAACTCCTTAAAATCATCTATAAATAATTTATACGTTCCAAGATTGAATATAATTCACACATTTAGGCAAGCGCTTCTCCTACAGTCTTACCTACGAAGCCGCACTTTAAACTTCATATCTATTTAACTGCTCTTTTATATCGACGTATAGTAGAGCGAAACATTCTGTGCGGACGATTAAAGCCCCATTGTAACGCTGTGATAGGAAACTATCAGCGCGGCTTTCGTCCTGGTAAATCAAGCACCGACAAGGTGTTCCCATTAAGGCAGATCCTGGAGAAAGCCCTCGAAAATTCCTTCATCTTCAAAATCTGTAGCACCCAGCAAGAAAGTAAGTAAAAGAAGCACTTTCTCTGTTTTGTTGATACTTCGTTAGCGTAAATACATCAGAAGAAATGAAAACACTGCTTCTACCTTAAAGAATTCCAACGCCAAACAAGAGGAGCCGCAACTGTAAACGCTGCGGAAATCCCACGATGGCATAAAACCGGTTACGGAAATTAATTCATAGTTTCAACTTCAAGAATGTGAAACCATATTCCCTCGATTAGAACGCTCCCACATCCACAAGATAATTATTAATGCATTCATCCTACAACTGCCTATTGATCTATCTAATACTTTCCATCCTTTCTAGATTTATTCTGTACTATCCCAACCAACCATAAGTAGGTGTTAAAGATCCTAACGCTTTGGTCAATATACAAAAAATTCGTATAGGTATTTTCAACTTTGAATGTCAAAATAACTTGAGCTTAAACTTGATCAAACCGAAAACGTAAGATCTGTCATCTCTTTTTATAACCATTAACAGCTGTCATAATAATCCTCTTACCGACTTCTTAACCGAGGTGTGCCTACACATTTTTATTTATAATTCTTGACATTTTATTCAATTGAGGGGTTAAAACTAAACTATTCAGTTCTGGTTTTGTCTGTTTACATAAACGTAGAAACTCATGTAAATTAAATTAATTGTATTTTTGGTTTGACAGATGTAAGCTATTGTGGCGAAAGGTGGTAAACAGATGCCATAAAATGGATTATCGAATAAAGAACTACAAAATATTATTTTATTTTTAAAGATATGCAAATTATCGTAATCGAAGAAATACCCAACGTAAATACGTGGCAGCAACTGTAGAAGCCAATAGGAGATGATTGAAAAAGTTTGTTTTTGACATACCCCACACTAAAGTGGGGTACAGTGTAATATAATTTGAAAAAAAATTTGCAAAATCAAAATAAGCCAACATCAACTTTCCGTATATAGTTTTTAGATGAGATATGTATCATATACAGATTAAAGGATCATTATGTACTTACATATAATAAAAAAAATTATTCTATTTCTAAAATATTAAAATTAAAATGATTATATTAGCATTTAAGAGTATATAAGAGTATAGGTAAACTGTTGAATTGAAAAATATTTTACGAACGTAATACCATCACCATTATTTCAGTAAAAACTTTGTTTTCTCTTATTTTTTGAGATGTAGTAAAGTTTAAAGCTAAAGTTTTCTTTTTTTATAGTATGACAATAGAAAAAGGAAGTAAAATTATTCTTTGAATAAAATATCAAAAAAAAAAAAAAACAATGTTACGTAGGTATACAGTTTCCGTCTCAAGAAGTCGTTTGACAGGTTTTATTATTACGTGTCATAAAAATTGTGAAAATTTTTTAATTTTACCACATAATGAGTGTAATGAAAAGAAGTTTTTCCAAAGTGGTTGAAAATTTTTAAATGTTATTTTGATTAGTCTTTGCTTAGAGATATATTTCTACTCATTTTTATTATCTGAAAGTAAAATATTTTTTATACATGTACTGAAAATCTTTAATATTTTATTTCCCGAGTAATTAATTAATTTTATAGGTAATCAGCAGATTAAAAAACTAAAATTTAAAGTTTTAATATAAAAAACTTTTCAAGTTATTGTAAAATAAAATTTGAATTTGAGCGTAGTAAAACCAAAGATAATTTACAAGTAGATGTCCGAAGCAATGAGAATTTTTTTCATTCAAAAATGGGTGTCTAATCGCAGCTGATGGATGTCTAATCGTAGCTGATTGAGTAGCAGTGAGAGAGCTTTGAAATTTTCTCTTCTTCAAGTTAATTTAATTTTTAAAAAGCTTTATCCATTAATTTGGTACAGAAATATATACACACAATTATACATATTTCTAAAATTTTGAAAATTGAGTAAAATAATAAAGAAAAAAAAATAATTTCATGTTATTTTACGATTTTATCCTTGTAGACTTTAGTTTTACTTTTTGATTGTATCTCTTCACTCCTCTTGTTTATTTCAGTTTTTGTTTTTCTTTTTGCACTGCATCAGAATTAGCTCCTCAATACACGCAATTATTTAATTTTTGAAAATGATAAAATGAGAGAAATTTTGAATAATAAAAATAAAAATAACAAAGAAATCACTTAAAATCTTGATATAAAACAATTATTGTATTATGAGCAGCAAGAAATTTCACACAAATACTGTATGATTACAATATTTAATTTAGACCTTGGCTTGTTTTTGCTTTATGTATTTATGACACCCCGCGTTAAATGACGAGAGTATTCTAACATTACCTAAACAATTAAATGTTAAAATTTATAACAAAATATTCAAATATTTCAAATCCAATAACCCCCCGTTTTAACTTCAAACAATTTTAATTTAATTATAACCAACCACAAAAAAAAAGGTTTGCACTCGCTGGAGTAGAGCATGTAAAAAAAATAAAAAACTTAATAAAAATTAATGAAAATATACATTCACACATCAATTCAAAATTTCAAGAGAAAATGAAAGCTTTTCAAAAATAGCTTTAAAATAGCTTTTAAATTTCTGTATTTTATTTTATTAGGCGATCGGACATCTACTTGTAAATTATCTTTGATAAAACTATAAAAATAAACTTTAGAATCGTAGCTTGATATGAAATTTCAAAGAAAGTGATGAATGTAATTACAGTTAAAGTAAACTAACTGAAGTTTTTACTAAATCTCCTATAATGAAGACTTGGTAAAATTTCGGCCAATTTGTACAAAATATACATTCACACATCAATTCAAAATTTCAAGAGAAAATGAAAGCTTTTCAAAAATAGCTTTAAAATAGCTTTTAAATTTCTGTTTTTTATTTTATTAGGCGATCGGACATCTACTTGTAAATTATCTTTGATAAAACTATAAAAATAAACTTTAGAATCGTAGCTTGATATGAAATTTCAAAGAAAGTGATGAATGTAATTACAGTTAAAGTAAACTAACTGAAGTTTTTACTAAATCTCCTATAATGAAGACTTGGTAAAATTTCGGCCAATTTGAACTTTCTGTAACTACATTCATCACTTTCTTCGAAAAATTCATATCAATCTACGATTTTAAAGTTTATTTTTGTACTCTTAATACTCAAATTGAGCTCAAAGCAAATATTTTTACAAAAAAAAAGTTTTTTCTCTATTTTGTCTTTGGCTTTTTAGTGAAAATGTATTTTATAATGTTTAATAATCTATAATTATAATTGACAAGCATTTAAGGTCCTGCGCAGTAGACACCTTTTTATTTTATTTCGATTCTCCTACTCCTAAATGAACTTCTAATATATATAATATATAAGATTGTATATAAAACAAAAATGCGCACATAATTGAAAATTTTGTACTCATAAGATTTTATTATTCAGCAAATACATTATGCATATGTGAAATCTTATTAAAATAATAAACAAAAGCAAACAAATCAGTTATTATAATTTATATATTTACTTGCAAATGAATCTATGTACATATGCCAAAAAAAAAAAAACAAAAAAACAAATTCATCTAAAATAACAAATATAAAAACAACAAAAAAACAAATCACTTGAAGTCTTCCTTTTTATCTATTTAAGTAACTGTATCTAAATGTTGGATATTTGTAGTAATAATATAGTTTTTATTAAAATTATGTATTATGTAAGTATTATAATTATGTATACTCTAAAGGAATATATCGGAAACGAAGCAGTATATGAGGACGGGTATTTATGTGTCCTAAATAAAACTTACTAACCACAAAACTTTTTATTAAACACGAGTGATTTCTGCTATATCGTGCGAAGTCTATGTCAGTACGTAAATTACTGTTTTTTTTTTTAAAACTTTAAATTTGACTTCAACTTGAAATATAATTACTCAACAGGAGCCCCTAGTTATTATTATAACTTAATTGTTTTTTTTTTCAATTGATTTGATATTTATCATGTAAATATACTCTTGTATGGACTATGATATAAACTTGTATCTAACTGGTAATGTATTTCACATATAATATGTATGTTATACCGATCTAGGTACAGATTTACACAACACATTTGTTTTTTTTTCTTTTTAATACACCATAAAGAAATGCAGGTTTAATCTCAGTTATTAATGGCTAGGATTTAACGAGGTAGTAAAAAATAGCAAAATACTAGATTAAAAAATAAAAATGTCCAGTCAAAAAATTAAATGCTAAGTTAAATAATCTTCAGTAAAATTTATTGAACGCGCAGTACAAAATAACTATTTGCACAGCAAAATAGATGTTTTTGCACAGAAAAGAAAAATTCTGCTCAGTTAAATGTGCACAGTAAAAAATTAGTTTTTGCAATATAAATTAAATAAACGCACAGTTAGTGTTGCTACTAACTGACTTTCATATTTTGAAAGAAGGAAAATATCGTTTCTTATGTAATTTAAATAAAAGAGCGTCACGCGATCCTTTGTGTTAATCTTTCTAAAAAAGCGAATGCACCTCTTTTCCAGAAGTGTTACGAAATGGTTAAAAATTTTTGTCACATCTTCTGAAGAAAGCGGAGATATTATATTCTATTTCCCGAAATTGTAGAAAACTGTTTAAGTAACGTTTATGATTGATTTAAGTAACGTTGTTCCCTAAACTTTCAAGAGTAATTTTTAGACCTTTTTAAGTCATTACAAAATCAATTAAAATAACTAACCGTAATTTTCGTCTAAATTTACTGTGTTGCAGCTGCAGATGTATTTACTATTAAATTAATCCTACATTCAGAAAGTAATTTTTATGTTTTTATTCTTTTACTGTAAATAAAATTTATTTACTGTGAATTATTTTATTTACTGATCATTTAGGTTTTTTTTACTGTGAATTTAAATAATTTACGTAGAGGAGGGTATTTTGTATTGGGTTTAATATTTAGTGAGCAAAAAGATATTTTGCTGTGAATTTAAATTATTAATTGTGCAAAATTTTTATTTAACTGAATTTTAATTACTGTGTTTTTCATTTCTTATTGTGAGTTCAACAAATTCTTAATTTCTTAATAGAGTGAATTTTAGAGAAAAATAATTTAAACCATTTTGATTATTATATTTGAGTTTTTTTTCTTTATAAATAACCAAGCTTTAGGATGCAAAACCTTTAGTACTTATGTATAATAAGTAAATATGAAAAAGTGGATTGATTATGATTGATAGGCCTTATTAGATGATGCCAGCAGTCAGCGCCAATACAGTAGTCATCGCCAACACAGATCAATACTCCATCAGCTTGCTATTACACCGTTGGTTGTCAATAGTTGACACTTATCTATGTATTAATGAATATTTCTCATTTCGATTTTAATTAGAGCTTATTTTGCTATCGCAATTTTACATTTACGATTAATTTTGCTTGTTATACGCAAAACAAAATTACGCTTGTTAAAACAAAATTCTGAAGACAACAAAAATTTTATTGCTCTTGTCTATGAATTTGAAAAATGCAGTGCGGCACATATTTTTTTGTCTGCAAAGCTGCTCTCCGCGTCAACACAAATATCCCAACCACAAAATTAAGTTGGTTGACAAGAGGGTTAGAGACAAAGAAAATAAAATACATCATGTGACATCTGGTTAATAAAAGGCCCGATTGCATAGTCTTTTTTATATTTCTTTTTGTTTTTTTTTTCCCTTAATGCACCATAAGTTCATAGATAGATAATGCAAGAATATAAGTTAGCTGAAAATTAAAAAATTATAACAATAGTAATGCCGGAAAATCAGACAGAAAAAAACAAACATATAAACGTCGAATTAAGTCAATAAAGGCAAATATAACAACATGGAGAGTATATTTCAAGAAGCTTTCTAATACTATAGAGGTCATTAATCTTTCTGTGACCTTATCATGTATCTCAGAGAAAATGCAATGCAACAATTTAGAAAGTACATATATAGAAATCACGTGGGTGATAATATTAGCTTCTTCTACTAGATTTTGGGTGACCCAAACGAAAGTAGGTATAACAGATTTTGGTTAAAAACAGTCACAGTCACAGATTACGGTAAAAAAATGTTAATAAATTAGAGTTACCAATAACAGTAAAAGATGCTGACAAGATTTAAATGAAGAAATAGCAAATTACAAGAAAGAAAATACAGAGTATGGTAAAAAGAACAAACATATAAACGTCGAAGCAAGCTAATAAAGATAAAATTCGAATTACGGTAAAAGATGCTGATAAGATTTAAATAAAGAAGGGGTACAGTACAAGAAAGCTCAAAAAAAACAATACAGATTGTGGTAGAAAAAAATTTGTGAAAAACCACTACGCCAATTAGAGATTGACAAAAACAACATTTAAACCGGACTAAATATCAATCAAAAACAAATTAGGCAAAATTTTAAATAATTGAGCTTGTAGCTGTATAATGCAGTGTACAAAAATTCAAATTAACTGACAGGTTTCAAATATTGATTTAATTATTCAATGTCAATATTGAATGTGTTCATACAATGACTATATATACATAGTATATACATGTATATAGTCATTGGTTCATGTTTAAAAGTTAAATATTTTGAAATCTTGTTTAAAATGAAGTCAAAACAATTTTTTTTTGAAATTAAATTAACAATTTAAATCATCAGCTGTGTAATAATTTCTCATCTGTCATGGACATAAACCATTTACAGAATCGTTTATGTTTTTTTCCAGAAAAATAAAAAAAAATAAAAATAAAAAATCATTATATGAACTAATTTTGGTAATCATCATTTGTCACATACAACTCTTCCATTTTATATTATTAAGAAATTTGTTTTTCAGCTAATTGTGATAATAAGTTTAAGAAGATAATTATAGAATTTAGAAATTTTTGGGGGAGATGCAACGCAAAGTATCTTGTATTTAAAAAAAAAATTTAAATTTTCTCATGTTATTGTTAAATTTTTACATGAAATGACAATTAATGTGAAAAAAGAGAATTTAAACAAAATATTTTAAAATCGAATGTCAAAAAACAAAAAGAATACATCGAAAACAAAAATACAATAATGAAGAACACAAAAAAAAATGTATAGCAATGCTATCGCGTGTCAAATAATAATTTTTTCGTTGTGTTGATGAATTACAGTACATTTTTAGTTTTTATTGTTAATTATCATTTTAAGTTAATTTTATCTTTAATATGTAAAAATTTTCAGAATAGTAATTTTAAAGTGCATGCTTTAATTTTTTGTTTTTGTGTTAAGATTCAATTTAGATAATAATCTGTATAAACATCACGACAACATTATGAAAATGACAATTTGTTGCTCTCTATAGCTCTCAATTAAGATATTTCTTTGGTTGTATTTTAGTAATTCCAAAATTTTATAGTTTTTAATGAAAAAAAAAAAAAATCAGGACTCAACGAAAATGGTATTAAAAACAAACATGTAATTATATTCCACTTGATATGATCAGGAACATATCAAATGGATTATGATTTCCGACCCGGAAAAATTTAATAATAAATGTCAATTCCAACAATAATTTTCGACCAACATAAGAATTCCCACTCTATGGAAATTTAACGAAAGGATAAACCAATTCGTTTGATATAATGAATTTTTTATATATTCCGCAAATACATATATACAACTGTACTATCGAGATATTATCTATAAAACAGGTTTATTGTTCTAACCATATTACGAGCTTTTAAAGGGCACAATTTTAACTACATATTTTGATTGTCGATAAATCAAATGGCACGCTTTTGAACTATATAAAGAAAACTAACCTGATTAGCGATGAACCTGTCGAATATGTAAAGGTTGTATTTTAGATTTAGTATATAAAATTTATAGCCAACATTGCATTGTAATTCAGTGTTGGATACGATTGGATTACAGCCCATTATTGCATTGTATTACAGTATTGGATTATGATTGCAAAACAATTCATTGAATTCTGAAGGAAATAGTTGATAAAAATATCGTTGACAGTATACTAGTTTCTGACCCTTATTCTTCTGCTTGCTTTATATAATGCTGTTCAGGATTTTAAATGTTGTTTAGCCAATATTAAAAACTATCTTAGACGATTCATTCGATTCAAATTCAGTTAGAACAATATCTTTTATCTTTATTTTCATTTATATATTTCTTTGTTGTATATTCAAAAACCCAACCAAAAATTGCCATTATTCAAGTAAGCAAACTATAGTTGACACTAACAGTATATTTGAATATAATGCAATTATTTATTTATTCACCTCGTTCACCTAACTTTTATTTACCTTTTCAATAATATCAGTCATTTTAATTATTTTCATACACAACTATACAAAATTCTGGGTCATAATCTTAGTAAAATATTTATTAACTATTAAAATTTAAATATTCAAAGATAATAAATTACTGAAAATAAAATTATATTCATATGATCTGATAGAATTAATACACTTAATTTAAAATTTTCTATTTGCTCTATTTATTTACATTCTAATTTATTTTAAGTTAATTATCATTTCACTTTGAACCTACATATAAGATTAATATAAAATATTTAGAATTAAATTTTATACTAATTACACAGAGGGATGTATTATCCTCATTAAAGATGTATATATATTGAATTAAGTCAATTTATATTTAAAAAAAAAAAAAAAAAAAAAAAGACATGTTATGTTGTACTAATTCCATTAACAACAGCAGATAACAAAAAAGAACAATAATGACCCATTATTCATTTAGATTCACATTCACAGTATATAAAATCCAAATGATAATATTTGTATAAAGTAAGATGAATCAATAAATAATTTTGAGACAACGAAAATGCTTGAATTGATTTTATGCAAATATTTAAGTGTATATGTATAGTGATGTGAATTAAAGTCCATGGACTTTAATTCCAAATTTTAAAAAATTTAAGTTCATGTTTTTAAAAATTGTAATAAAGTCCATAATTATATATACATCTATGTATAATATTATATAAGATTTTGAATCAGGAGAAATTTTCGAGTTGGATTTTAGAGTACCTCCTACTTTTTACCAAAATATTTACATACAGATTTAAACTTAAAAATTCTTTAACGAGTGATTCGTTGAATTATTTTGGTGAAAAAAAATTGTTCTAGACATTTCGTGTTTATAAACTTTTGCTTTACAGCAAAGAGGAAGTGGTCTATTTTGATATTTGACATTGACTACAATGATGAAAAAATTAAATTAGCTAAATAATGTCTAACAAATATCCATTACAACTCCGAAAATATATGAGCAATTCACTTTACAGACTTGCCGTTTCTCAGGTTAAGTCATATATCTAATATTTGGGCACCGGAGTTTATTTAAGAAAAATAAAAACACAGGAGTGAATATTTTAACAATTTAATTTTATTATTTAAAATTACTTTGACATCGGAAATGTATCAACAATGTCGCCAATACAATGTGTCATGATCGGAAATGTGAAAAAAAAAATTCGACATTTTCCCATGATCGGAAATTCATTTGACAATGTATTCGTGACATATTTTTACAATGCTAATCATTGTTAAATTGTATATCCAAAAAATTATCGATACACAATACACATCTTTACATGGCATTAGAAGTTTGTTTTTCACTATGTGTTGTTGTTTTATAAATGAAAAATGCAATTTAAGTAAAGGGTGGATTTCATCTTCATGTACGAACATCCGGACAATTTTATTTTACACTATAATTGAAACACAAATACAATCAAAGAAAATTATATGATTTCTTCTCAAAGTGCGAAGGACTAACATTATTGTTATGTCTTGACACTCTTGATGTTTATAAAATTGTTTACATGCGCGGATTTTATTTTTATTTTTTAAATTTAAAATTTTGTTAAGAGTGGATAATAACATTGTAAAACTCGAAAAAATAAAATATCGCTAGCACTTTTATATAAATAGTTTGTTAGAAACAAAATAATCTTATACTAAAAAATAGAAAACAAAAAAAAAAATACACTTCAAGTGTTTTTATTAAAAATTCTATGTATGTATGTGAATGCGTTCATACATAAATTGAGATAGCAATAAATATTTATCAAATAATTATATATCTATCCTTTTCTTTAACTTCAGCCTTCAGCCAAAAGTTAAAAAAATTTTAACTAAGAAATTGAATAGAGTAAATTGTCCGGAGAAATTATTTTGTGTATGGGTTAGTAAAATAAAAGATTTTGATTGGTTAAAGAAATTTTCCGGACGTCCGTCCATCAAGAGCAAATCCACCATAAGTTTTAAAAATAAACTGTTTTATTTTTACTTATATATAATTTTAAAGTGTTTTTCTAAATTTCAAATTTAAAGTGATAAGAAATGGACACATACAAGAAAAGTGCTAACTGCTTCTCAACGTGAGATTGCAGCACGAATCAAGTTTTAAGGATTAAAGAAAAATTGTTTTCGAAAATGGTCATTTTTAATTTGCATTAATAAGAAAGTAAACAACATTATAATCCAATTTCAAATGTCAAAAAACATATGATTTGACCATTATTTCAAATACAGTGGGAAGTGATCAGAGTTGTAAACAAACCAAAATGTGGTTAAACTGATAAATTTTATATTTATGTTAATTGCGATTTGTGTTGTTTCGGGTTGCAATATTTTTTACGACATTTTCGATCTCATATGGTTATACTGAAGTTACTGAAATCTAGATAATATGTCTTTACCAGAAGAAATGGAAAATCTGATATGTAGTTTGCATATTGCGAAAATGTCGACGATTCAGTGCATCAAAAAAAATTCAAACTTTTCCAAGACAATCAACGTTTTGCATAAAAATTAAATTTTTTCAGTTATACCAAAAATTTATGATTTTATTCAATCGGTATAAGTCGTACCCAATAAATACAGCTATTTAAGGGCATAAATGTAAAATAAAAAGGTGCTGAAAGGTGTAGGTTGCATATCTTCAGAGCTGTGGTAAATAATTATTAAACGTAATTTTTCTAATTCGATTTTTCTTAAGCCACCTGAAGCATAGGTAAATTTGAAAATCCTTATCTAGAATAAGTTTTTCACTAAATTAAGGAAATACTCACTAAAGGATTTTCAGATCAAAATGGGTATTTTTTTTCCCGATTTTGAATCAGAAGGAATTTTATAGTTGGATTCAATATCAGAGTATTCCCGTCATGCTAAATTTTTATAAATACGTATACGCAAGCTTTCGCTTTATTTTAGTGGGCTTACTACGTCAAAAAAGGACCAACATAGAAACTGAATTAAAGTTCATGTTTATTGAATTAAATTCATTAAAAAAAAAAATCCATGGACTCTAATTCCTTAGAATTTAGTTCATCTCACCTGTATGTAAATGTATAGGATTAAAGGTTTTGTATAATCATTTTGAGATTTCATATACTCGTAAGTGTGTTGACGATTCATTATTCAAAAGTAGAATAGTGTAAATATAAAATTTTCTTTTATTTGAAGATAGTTCGAGCAAAATTGCATTTATTGTGTTGAGATTGAGAGTGTTAAAATGAAATGATGTGCAAACATTTTTTTATTACATAGTAAATATTTAATGGAAATATTTTTGTAACAAATGTACTTGTACTGCAAGTTCACATGAATTCGGTGCAGTGTGAATGTAGTTTTTAATATAAAAAACATTTTTCAATAGAATGAAATTGAACTGCTGATATTTATTTATTTATTTATTCAATCGTTTTCGTCATTGTTATACCAATAAAGCTCCCTTGATATCAGACATTAGTATTAAGCGTGTTGCCTAAAATGGTACCTAATAAAGTTATTATACAGTCCAACCTCTTTGTTATTTATGTAGATATTATTCTGTATTATAACCATTCTATTCGAATTGTTTAAATTTTCTTATCATTGTTATATATGAGTGGGTAATATGAAACGCCTCTCATACAAATTTTTGTAAACAAATGTATAAAAACTTTCTTTGCTTAGAGCATTTCGCATTACCACTGAATATAGCGTAGCGTAGAAGAATTGAAATTATTATTGATATTATTATTAGTTATAGAAAGCGATGTTAGATGGTGGAAGGAGAATGGCTAAGACCCACACTTCATATACATGTATGAAATATAAAATTAACTTTTTCTTCATTTTCGAAGTGGAAGTTTTATTATGTTTTCCGAATGAGGTGATAAGCCAGTAATTTGACAAATAAATGCTCGAAAAACATTGTAGATATTGTAGTATAAACTTGCAGTACCGTACTTAATTAAGCACGAAAAGGTGATTCTACCTAAGTTACTGTCAAGAACATAAAAAAAAAAAAAAAAATTTTATCTCTAAAGATTGCAAGCTCTAGTAATATTTTTATTCTTTTGTTGGTTGTTTTCGTAATCGCAGGTAACTCTCTTACATTTCAATCATCAATCCCGCAAATCTATCTTCACCCATATTCTAATGACTGATTTCTATACATATCTTTTTTCTGATTTTTGTCAATTATACCAAGTCGTGTGCATGTAGGCAGATTGTTCTAATTCCATTATCTATGTCTGATAATGTTCCCAAAAATTGACTTTAAAGGTTTGATTTGAATTAATTTTATTGCTTAGTTCATTTGTAAAGTAGTGAAACGAATACATTTCACGCAAGTTTTATATTTTTTCCTTCAAATAACCTCGTAAATATCCTGAAACGAATCAGGCTTTCATTATTTATTTTTTGCACTTGAGGTTTCAGTTTGATGTAAGTAAGAAGTTAAATTAAATTTATGAGTGATTTCGACTGCAAGGTACAAATTGAAGCGCATTGATTATTTGATAGTTTGATAATTTATTAATAGTTTTGCAGCGGACGGTTTGCATGTTGGATTATTCTGCGATTGTAGGAAAATCGAGTAGAAGCTTTGAAATGTGATCTTTGTTCAGCTTGAAATTAATTGTGTCAACTAGTTTACCCAACATTACCACTTCCTTGCTTTGATTATCTCACAAAATTAATAAAATATAGAAAATGAGATTGATCTCTTAAAGCAGCCGTTCAGGTGGAATTAAAAAAAATATTGCTAGATCGAATAAAAACTCGTTCCTTCAATTCAAAGTATTATGATGAAGGCAATATCGGGGCAGAAAACTTAAGATGAATTTGAAGTAAAAAATTGAAATAGTTGAATCTATTTAGTTATAGCCAATATGAAACACAGGCACATAAGAACTACATTTGTTAATTAATACAATGTATATGTATATTTCTCATATATTAAAATATAACTTGTTAAAATTGAGTCAAGTATATAGGTACCTCTTTTTATCGCTTTATTGTCTCTTTTTAAAGTTTTTAATAGTATAATCAGAAAAAAACAAGAACAACAAAAACGTGAAGAAAAAAATATTTTTAACTCATACAAAAGAAAAGTTATAGTTTTCACTTTTGTACATTGCAAAAATTCATTCATTACGTGCGTTTACGTAATTTGATGCAATGTGGTTAAAGAACAGAGAACTAATTAAATGAGATTATAAAAATTTAAAACGTGATCCTTGTATATACATAAATAGAGAAATAAAAACTAATTTAAGAATATAATGAGAGACGAAAGAGAGAACTAAAAAATATATATATATATTTTTTTTCTTGCATCACATGGACACGGTATAAAGTTTTTGTATGGAAGTCTGATGATTTTTTTGTTGTTTTGTACTGATTGATGTTTATTATAGTGACTTGAATGTAATGTATTTTGAATGGCATTTGAGGGTAGGTAGTAAAAATTAGAGTCTTATATGTTTTTATTTATTTTTCATCATTTATCAGTTTTTTTTTATTGTTCAGTACTTTTCAGTTAAGTGATAAAACCATATTGTATTTTTGGAACTAATTTGTTAAATATCTTTTCCAGATAGATAAATAGATATTTATATTGTAAATTTCGGGAGTGTTCATTCCGCACCGCAGCCTCAAATGAGCTTATTGTGATAACCCGTGTTTGTTAGTTAGTTTTTGAGTCCTTAAGTACACCTGATTTTGTGATCATAGTCAGTAATTGTTGAACAGAAGTCTTCTACGAGTGAGCCATTCGCATTCACAGAGATGATGTTCAATAGATTCTTACTTTATTTCACATATTCTACATAATTTTTTTTTTTGGTTAGACCTATTTCATAAAAGTGTTTTCTTTATTAGGCAGTGGCCTGTTATTATCCCTACCATGATACGTAACTTTTTCCTATTGAGGCCTAGAAGAGTTTTTGTTTTCTAAACCGAATGTTTAGGCATGAGAATTTTTGCTTGACAATTTCCAGGAACGTTGGTCCAGAAATCAATACGTTTTTGTTCTACCCAAGCTTTTAATTGCATCTTAGCTGTGCTCAGGGGAGTCCACAAAATTGACTAGGCCCTTTGAAAGGCGTATCCGATGCTCTTCTTGCTAGATAATCTGCAGATCATCTCCTGCTATCCCAGAATCCTCTGGTACCCACATTATAGTAGCTTTATTTATTTTTTTTAGGTTTTGTATTTCTAAACAATCCCATACAGATACAAAACTGCATTTCCAGATACAAAAACAGTATTTTTAGTACATAAAATTACATATAGATTAAAAGGTCTCGGATTTATGACCAAACAGTATATAGTTAATTGACTTAATTTTTTTCAGTTATTTCAGTTCAGCTATTACTTAAAAACGGTAAGTCCCACTAACAACAGTTAGTTAGAGACATAAATTTAGAAAAATATTTCCAAAAGGTTCAGCTTGTATATCATCGGAGCTGTAGTGGATTAATTGTTAAACGTAATAATATACTTAATCTAATTTTCTTTAAGTCTCTGAAGTCGATGTTAAAATTTAAAATAGAACAATTTTTTTCTTAAAATACTTTAAGGATTTTCAGATCCTGACAAATCACCCCCTGTATGTATGATATTCTGAATTAGGAAAAACATACTTAGAAAAATTGTGGATATTATTAATGGCTGTAGAATTTTCTACTACTACTTATCTCAATAAATTTGGATTAATTTGGATTTTGGATTACATTTTTATCATACACAAATCAAACTATTTCTGCTAAATCACTCTGTAGGGTGCTTAGCGCCTGTTTAAACAGTTCTAGGCGTGTATGAGTTGGTACGAGGGGTATACACCTCCCAAGAGCAGATTGCTTTCTTTAGTTCTCATTTCGACAATTATATATACTCAATTTTATCACATGGTTCATATTTTTGGAGAATCTTTATTGCAATAACGCATCTTACATAAATCGCATTACCACAACCTCTGACCCAACCACCATTTTGATACAATTTTGAACGATCATTACGATATAACTTAAATCCAGTAATCTTAGTCATTTCTGATGGAATATCCGGGTCCAAGCAGTGAAGAAATAAATAAAGAACAAAATTATAATAAATCAAAATACTAAACCCACACATTTTGTGGACAGAGCGGACTTTGTTGTAGAAATTAAATTACGAAGTAAGTCAACTTTAGGAAAAGACTTCTAATATTAAGCAATCTTGGGCTTTTAAATGCTGATTTTAATACAACATTAGGGATAGATAGTTGCTCCGTTGAATTCAAGTTATTGCATATCCATTAAAATAAAAATTCAACTGAAGTAGAACTGAAGTAAACTCAGCTAACAAGTACCAAAAAAGGCCAATGTAAAGCAAAAATTTAAACCAATGAGCTCAGAAGAAGATATTGAATTTCATCATAGAATGCATAGAATGCATAGAATAAAAATTAAGTATTAAGAATAAAATACACAAGATAATTAAAGTAGAAAGTAAAAACATTAATTCGTATATTAAAAAAAATGTTAAAAATATTAAAAAGTTGACGTAATCCTAAGTCAACAGTCCTTACGCAAAACAGACTTGGATTTGTTGGGATCATTACTCAAGATCAACTGGTAATTCGACGTTCTTTTCACCGGTTCACTATCTTCACTCTAAACAATAAAAATACAACCTTTCCTTGTAAACGTTTTGTAGATCTAACCATCTTTCCTCATTTGGTTCGCAATACGCAACTCAGAAATAGAGTATGCGTAGCAAGCTTTCATTTACATAAACTCGCCCATTACCACTAAGACCGATGTGTGACATATTTGAACTCTTAAATCGCAAGTAAATTTAAAAAAAAGTAGCAGTTAAGGAAGCTTTCAGCATTTAATACACTAACGGCTGAAGATGAAACTAATTACACTCGCCATGCGGTTGAATTTACTCTTCTCGTTGAACATATTTTTAGATCCAGTTAATGAACTAAATTTGTGTATAGTAGAATTTTTTAAGTTAACAAATTACAAATATTCTAGTTAGTAACAACAAAAAAATATTTTTACTATACTTTACAGCTATTTTATTATTTCGATAAGCAAATGTGACTGTACCGAATTTTCATATTAAAATTGTGTAACTGTAACAAATTATAAAAAGTTAACAGACCGAATAACAGTAATTTAATTTCATCATATAAAATCAAAATTAGCTAGTTATAAAATTTCAAAATACATAAACTGTAACTAATTAGAAATTATGTTCTACGATTTACTTTCTGTACAAAAAAATTACTATAAAAGGTTGAGTATTTTCAGAACTAGAAATCAGTTCGAGTTTCAAGTTGTTTTTTTCAAATTAAACAAAAAAAACATCAAAACTTCTTCATCATGAAATTTTTATTTATTATTGGAGCTATTGCATTAATGTCTGCCGGAGCTATGGCACAACTTACCAGAAGAGGACCACCACCATATCTTCCTACAACATTTCTTCCCAGAAAATGAATGTAACTAAAGTTTAATATAATTTCAAGATATTTGGTTCAATATAGAAAATAAGTTACATAATTTAATAAAATCATAATTTAATTGTTACAAAATTATAAAAGAGATTTTTTATTTCAAGCAATTGTTTTTAGTCCTATCTTAGGTCATGTTTATTTAACGCTGTTACAATTTTTCGCATTCTATATATAGTCTACAGTTTGTGAGAAATAATAATTTATTTTCGTTTTATTATTCTGGTCATCGAAAAATAATTGAATGGCATAAATTTTACAAAACTGGTGCTAACTTAGACATAATCTATATATTTTAATATTTATAAGCCATTGGAGTGTACTGTTGACTGCAAAAATGTCTTCAATCTATCAATGAATCTATAATAACGAAGCTGTATAATAAAACTATTAACTGTGGTTTTTTCAATGATCCTTAATTTATTTATTTATACTGTCTGTATTCGATATACCAAGAGACTAGTATTCTCTACAATTTGTATAATCTAAGACAACAATACTTAAATTCAAAACTAAAAGCAAAACAAACTAAATTTATAACAAAATTATAATAAAATTACAACTAAAATAAAGTATGTTCTAAATTCTTAACTATGAGGGTGAAATTCAACATGTTAAAACAACTTATAGATGGTTTCAATATCAACAAACTCTTAAAATACTCGAAGCGAAGTCTGCTAAATAATCGATACGCTGGAGCTTGCCTTATAGCAATTAATGAAAAGGGAATTCCACAAGGATATTATTCTAACAAAAAAGGATAGATATATTGGCTAGGTACGTAAGTAGTAGTGGCTACTGGTAGTACGCCGACGCACTTAGACGGGTAAGGTCCCTTGTGATACCACAGGAACTTTTCTTGCGTAAAACTCCACTCGTTGAACCAATTTGAGCTTTTAACGAACCGGCGGAGATTTTTTATATAAGTGTTTTCAAGAGCACTTACCGAGTCCAGAAAGAAGGCTCCTAAATGGGTTTTATGTAAAGACCAGGGCAGGAACAATATGGTGTTGGACAGTTTCATCCTCCTCTTCCTCTCTACACGTTCTGCAGAAGTCTTTTAAGGAGAGTCCCGGTCTTCTGGCATGTTTACCAATCAGACATCATTCTGGCATGGTTACCAGACAGACCAGTATATATTAATTTAAACAAAAACAGATATATTTAAAATGTAAATAATAATTATTGAATGTGCCCAGTCTAGTATACATTTATAGACATCAGAGATCCTATTATATCTGCGACGATATGTGAAATACCTGGTAGATGAATTTAAAATAATATTAAGTTTAGCAATTCATCATTAGCACTCATCGAAAACTACATCGCAATACAAAAAGTGTGGCTGGATGAGAGACTTAACTAATTTGCACTTAGTTCTGAATGGAATAAGAGAGAGAAAACTTCCAAAGTTTACGTAATATAAGATACACTCGGTTAGCAATTCGAGTAATATGATCGGACCAACTTAATATTTTATTAACACCCAAATTTTTAACATGATACACAAATGGAATATTTTCATTATTCAGTATCATGGAGATGTGTAATTTATGGGCTCATTACAATATACCACAATGGCCTGTGACTTAGCGGGATTCAGCATGAATTGATTAGCTGTAGTCCATTGAGAAACAGCTTTTAGCTCAAAGTTCAATTTGGCTATATAATTTGTAAGCTGAACAATGGGGCAACTAACATAAATCGACAATGGGGCAATTAATATAAAACGGCAATGAGCTTGAGTTAAGCAATCTGGAATATTATTGATAAATACACTGAATTTGGAGCCTTGGGGGATACCATAACCAACTTGAATCTGGTTACGTCTATTACGTTAACAGCAGATGAATGAAATCGAAAATACAGGTAACAGCTTGCTACAAACCAATAGATACTAATTGAGAGAGTCTTAGAAAAGATTGACAGTATCTTAGAAAAGCCTTAGAAAAGATATAAATCCAGATAACGCAGATTTTTTTAACTTTCATGCAAATCGTAGTCCAGCTTTTTATCAAAATCTCTAGTACAGCCTAGTATATGTAGATCGTGGAAAATTTATAAATTTTACATTTTTTCGACACCGATATTTCGATGTTCTTAAATCAAAACAAAAAATAAAAAATCGATAAAAATCGTTTTTTTATTGATTGAGATGGAGATATACAAAGTGGTCCGCTCCGACCTGAAAATCTTGTCATGGGCGATTCTTTAGAGAATGTAAAAAAAAAATCTAGGCAGAGGGTTCTACTTTTAAATTTAATCTGAGATACAGAGGGGTTTAAAAATTATCGGATTAAAAAAATAATGTCTAACAAATATGCACTACAGCTCCAAAGATCTGCAAGTTGGCAACCAATAACTAACGGTATTTATTGGGTGAAATGATTTTGAGTATAAGCAGCACAAACTTAAAATTTTGGTATGGAAAACTGATATTTTGTGAACTTTATTTAATCTAATAAATAAACCCAAATTATCAAAAAAGGACGGACCTAATATAATTCAATGGGACCTGTTCAGATAGAATTACAGTTCCGTGCTTACAAAAATACGATACTGCAATTTTACTACATTTTATGTTTACTGGTTTTCGAGGTGCTTCTTCTACGAAATAAACCAAAATATTATTGTTTGATCAAAAACAGTATGGCTTCTGGGTTTATGCCTGAATTACTTTTGAATGATATTTCAAATGCATTAAATGGAAATTACTAAAAATACAAACAGTCGGTTATTGACACAGCCAACATCGGTTACTACAGTGATCTGGTACTTACCCTTAAGTTACGTAATTTAAAGTCATACCAATGAAATCAATCAGAAGCTGTAACTACTTATATTCTACTTGGGTAATGCATATTAAAATAAGATTTTTCATCTTTGGAAACATTTATCCTTAAAAAAATATATTTTCTTTTATTGTTCATCATCAGCAATCAATATAAATATCCAAGGATTTTTCTTTAAGTACCTATGTAGGTAAAAATATTTTAAAATTTCAAAAAGGAAAATTAAAAAAAAAAAAAATATTGATATTTTTATTTTGAGGTTTTAGATATAATTTTTTATTTGCATTTAAAAAATAAATAAATAATTTCAAAATCACAACTGAACAAAACTGTAGGTTCTATATTAATAATATTTTTAGATTTAATAATTTCTTCATTTTTTATTTTATTTTATGTACTACAGAGTGATTTAAAAGACAACGAACAATATGTATGACAAACAATTTTATTGTTGTTCAGTATCGTAAACTACTTAAGATAATATGCAACTTCGACAACGCCTTTAAATAATTGATCAATTTTACTATTCTGAATAGGTAGTATAGTAATTTTAATAGAACGAAAATATCGTCTATTACTAAATAGAGTACCAGAGTAGATCTGTCTAATACCAAAGAGATAGATTTCAAAAAGTTAAGCTAAATAATATTTTTTTTTTTTTTTATATAATTCCAATTCTATGGGATGAACACCCTAACTGCTTTTACACAGAGATTTGGAATACACAGTCACATACAAAGCTTTTCTATAGAATTTTTATGGTTATCTATTTATTTAAATGTTGAAAACTATATCTATTGTAGAGTACTTCGCCTTCATAATAGCATAGTTCCACTTTAATTTTTACTGATAACCAAAACTCTCAACTATTTATCATTTATTTTATCCCAATGATAAAGGGTACTGGACCAGGTCGAAAATCCAGAAAGCATTATTTTGCCTTCTTCGGGAATCGAATCTGGGACCTTTCGGTTGAAAGGCAGGCGCTCTACCTACTGCGCCACCCAGTGTGTTATAGTAAGTCAACTCAAAACTACTAACATTGGAGTACCTCAAGGTTCAGTGTTAGGTTCACTGTTATTTTTAATTTATATTAATTCTATTTTTCTACAATCTTTTAAAGCTAATATAACAGATTTTCCAGTTGACTGTTCTATATCATATAGTGAACATAGTCTTAATTCACTAAAACAAAGTATGGAGTTTGATGTAGATTTGTTCAGAAAATGGTTCATAGTTCATAAACTTATAATAAGTGATAAAACCAAAATAACTGTTTTTAATTTAAGAAATTCTTCTGACATTGATCTAGAAATTAAATTTCATTCTACTGGTTGTGTTCGTTTAAATTATGCTTCTCATTGCAATTGTCATGTTGGCTCATCTTTAAATAGTTTGTGCTCAGTAGGTTGTTTTAAAATTGAATCTGTTGAAAAGAGTACAAGTACTTGGGAATAATTATTGATAAAAATTTAAATTGGAAACCACATCTAGATAACTTATACAAATATATGTTGTTATGTGTTAGAAATTTCTATATATTGATGCTTATATATTGTTCAAAAAAGCTTTTATTAAATATTTATTATGCTCTGGTTCACTCTAAAATTAAATATGGTATAACTAGTTGGTAGTACCGTGTCATGTACTTTAAAAATAGAAGCTTCAGTTGTTGGTCTCTATTCCAAGAACTAAATATTTCTGCCTGTCAGACACCTCTTTGCTCATTACTCATTAATTAAATTTTACAAGGACACACATCATTTGAGATTTCGCAATTCAAACTCGTATAACTTAAAAATAAATTATAGAATGATAGTCAATATACCTTTCTGTAATAAGACACACTATAAGAAGTTTTACTTTATTATGGCATCAAAATACTTTAATGATCTTCCAATGAATATAAAAAATTCGTTATTTACATAAAATTGTTAAACTTTGTAAAAAATGGCTTTTAAATATAAATTATTACGAGATTGATGAGATACTAAGGTAAATTACGTCAATTAGATTATTGATTCTAGTTTCAAACTGCACTGGAACTATTAGAAATCGCTTTTCATCTAAATTTTGTGAAATATATTTTTATTAATGGTTTATCAGTATATATATCAAATTCTTTTCTTCTGCTCTTCTTTGAGACACGCTAGATCTTACTTAGACTGCGAATATAATTATATAGATGTATATGATAAAATTATGTTCAAAGAAATTTTAAATTACTTATGGCTCTACTTATACACTTATGTTCTTGTAATAAATTATTAAAAAAACAAAAAAAAAAAAAACAAGTACGAGAGAAAATTGGAAGACAATGTTTTATCAGACAAATAACAGAATAACGCTATAATGGCTCGAAATAATTGAGAAGGTAATTAACTACATATTATCGTCGCTTAATTATTATTTTGTTCCAAACTGCAATTTTTATGTTTTCAAACCAATAATGACGTTTTGGGGACTGCTCTATTAAATGTGCTTACTCCTTACTATTAAAGGTTCTTAAAGGTGCTAAACTTACTGTTAAAAGTTTTATTTGCCATAGTTTAGCTTTTATATAACATAAAATAATATTATCATATCCATAGGATATCATACATAGGATAACAAAGTTACTTTGCCTTATTTTGGTAAATTTTGTATAAACATTTTTTTTTTTGTTTCAAGAGAAATTATAAAAAAAAAAAATTAATTTCCGGAAAGTTGATTTTTAATAAAAATAACAAAAAATTTTATTAATTGTGTTTGGATATGAACCAAAAATTGGGAAAATTTGAATATTGCACAAACTTTGATAAATTTAAAAAACAAATGTGGAAATGCAACAGAATTATATATATATTATTCTGCATTTATCTGGATGTTTGTAAGTTCGACGGAACGCTCCAACACATATACAAATTGCATATGTATACAAATGCATATATATACAAATTGCTTTGGTGCTTTTTTTTAACCCCTGTCTACCATGCTGAACCTTTGCAGGAAAAATTGATTGCATGAACTATATTTTTTTAATTTAATGTTAGTCTTCTTCGCAAATAATAAGGAAAAATAATAAATAATAATAATAATATAAATAAAACAAACAATTTTTTTAATTTATAATAATAAGGACTAATAGAAATTTAATCAATAGTTTAATATGGTATAATAACCAAAAGGCCAACAGCATTTAACACAAAAAAAAAACATAATTCACTCAAAGGTTATTCTTATTACTTAAAATTATACATAATAATACACATGTGTATCAGCATATTTGTATTGCATAATATTATACATTATACTACTTTATTGCTTATACCTATTACTTTTGTCATTATTGTGTGCGTAACTCACTTCACTCAAAAAAAATTTTTTTTTTTTGTTTTTTTGTGTTTTTTTTTATTATTTGCTGTATCTGTATTCTGTATGTTCTATATGATCCATTCCAAAAATATTATTTTATTTTCAGTGTTAAGTGTTCACTTTTCACTTCACTGTTCAGGTTCACTGTTCAATCAATAGAACTTGATAGAAGTAGAGTAGTATAATTAACTCTACTTCTACGCCGGATAGTAAAACATTGTTTTTTTTAAATTGAAAATTATTGATGAAAATGTTTTTGTATTTTTTGTAAATTTTACCAATTTAGACATAAAATTTTGAATATTTTTTTAAAAATAACACAATACCATAATAACAGTTTATTCATATAGCAAAATAAGATCCCTATACATTATACAAAAGACAAAATTTATATGAAAATAAGATCCCATTTTTAAATTTGCTCTCCCGGAGGCCACAATAACGCTAATACGGTATAATTTATACTAAATGGAATCCAACTAACGAATTATAACTAAATGGAAGTGAGTACGAGTATACCATACAAAAATACAAACATTTTATACAAATTTGTTGGTATGGTACTTCTTTTTCTGTTATATAAAAAAAAAAAAAATTAGTGTTAGGCCAATATAAACATAAATAAAAATAAATAAAAAGTGATATAAACATAAGTACTGTAATTTCGGAATAAAGAATCTAATGAAAGAAAAAAAGAAACTAGGATTTATTTTGCTTCCGTCATTTATGACGGGTTACAAAGCTAGTTAAATATAATATAATATAATATGGATATGTTATGTAAAAGTTAAACCATGGTAAATAGAACTTCCGCGGTAACTTCATTTAATAGAGCGGTCCTTAAAACGTCATTATTAGTTTAAAAACATAAAATTTGGCGTATGACACAAAATAATAATCAAGCGACGATAATATGTAGGTACTTACCTTCTCAGTTATTTCGAGGTACAAAAAACGTAAAGACTTCTTTAATTGTTAATAAAAATCGTTGAAATTTTTAATATAATTAAAAAAAATTAACAATATAAAATCAAATGCAAAAAAAAAACGAAAAAAATATGGACTAGTTTTCAAACATATACTCGTAAACCTTAAAAATTTATTTCCTCAAAATTAACCAATTGGCGTATGAACCAAAATAATAATAAAGCCACGATATTGCATATATTGTTAGCACCTTAATACCAGAATAATCCCCTTGCTATGAAATTTGATTAGTGACACAATACTGTGCTTTGACAAACTAAACTCAGCCCTAAATATTTTACAAACAAATCGACCCACTATTATAAATATTGTAAGCCCTGCATTATACTTTAATTTAACCGTTATTATGTAGTGAACAATTAGGCATTTCCAGAACATCGTTATTGATAAATGGATTTTAGAACTGAATATTAAAATGTTTCAATATAAAATTATGCAGGAACTGTAACAACAATATATTGTTCATTGAAATTTAGGTCAACCTGTATAACACAACCCCTCATAAAAAAAAAAAAAAAAAAAATCTTATATAAAGGAAATAAAAGTATTTCTATAGAAAGAATCTACTCTAATTTTAAAAGAAATTTATTCTTTGATGTTAAATTATTCTATATTATAGTGTTGTTATAGAGAGAGTGTATCTACATGAAAAAGAAATAAAATTCAGGTGCAGTAAATCTCAAAGGAAATCAAAATAAAATTCTTTTATGATAAGGTATTGATTATCTTGTAAAATTTTTGCTGAGCTTTAACAGAATACAAAAGATTTTCTTTAAAATAAAATTCAGTTTCAATAATTTCAAAAAAACTATATATATTTTTTTTAAAAACATTTTATAAATTGAGGCTATTTTATATGTATGAACCTATACTGATACATATATAGTATAATTTGCACTGTAGGGAATTTGGAATTCAAATCTATAAAAAGCTACTTCTACTCTCTATCCATTTCTCTCTTTTTGTTAGCTTTTGAAATATTTATTTTCTCAAATAATCTACAACCAATTAGGACTTTAATTTGAAATGTAATCTTATGTGACTTTTAAATTAAATAATTTTCATATTTTCACAACACTACAAATTTTTTTAATGATTAGTTAAAGTTTAAATATTAATGGGTAGGTAGACAATTTATCAATTACCGAATTAATGAATAGATGGTTGGTAGGGTTCAGGTCGATTTGTATAATTAAAAGAATTGAATGTTAAATGAGTGTAGTAGAATCAAAACCGATATATTTGCATTTTAAAAAAAAAATTAACTGATTGGATAACATTCTTTTGACTGAACTTTAATGTTATTTATTATTTCAAAATCAATTTTTCAATTAGAATAACGAATTTGAAAAATATTAGTTGAATAAAAATTAGTACATTTGCAATTTTCAGTTGAATCAAAACGTAACATTTACATGTAAACAAAATATTGCAATAAAATCAGTCTTTTGCAGTACTAAATACTATTTTGCAGTACCTTACTACTATTTTCAAATTAATTTTTTTACTGTTTAGCTACCTGATATTAGTTTTCGAGCGAATTTTAGTTTAAAAGTAATATCAAATTAAATAGATGTTTAAGTTTTACAAAAAAATTGATTTGTATATGACACTAAAATTTCTCAAGACGCTTTTATTATTGGCTGCATACAAACCTGTACACCTAGAACAACTTCTGTATCAGAAAAAGCACGAAAAAGATATGTCATAAAATTTGTCCACTCGTTCGGGTTTGTTTACCAGCTTTCATAAATATTTTGAGAATATATTTAAAAGCCGAGTTCGTAGAATATGCAAACGTTTCATTACAACTGGGAAAATTTAATCTTGAACAATTCTAAATAATATAAAAAATGAAACAGTGTATCAAATGCAAAAAGAACATAAATGGAAGATCTAAAGGATTACAGTGTACTGGTCCTTGTCATGATTTCTTCCATGCCTCATGTGGTGATGTTTCAAACGAGCTGTTTGAAGCTATTCAATCTGGGGAAATTACATGGAAGTGTAAGAAATGTGCTTCATTAAATCGCACTTATGGTGAATCATCTATAGTAGTAGATGAGGATCATTCAACCGAAAATGAAGATGTAAAAGAGTATAAGGATGTTGAGCGACTGCTGTCTTTTGATCTAACTGAGTGTTCATTGGATAAGATGGCTGCTTTTCTAAGAACCCTAGGGTCAGTAATAGTAGAAATACATAAATCACATTTTTTTCTGGACAATCGGATCACTCATATATTAGCAGAGAACAAACAGATAATAGCCGAGAACGACACTTTAAAGAAAAATCTTTCAGAATCGGAAAAAAATTAAAAGATCTGAACTATAAAGTAAATTTAATGGAAGCACAGGCAAATTTGAGTATACAAAACAAGAACAAAAATAAAATCATTCTGGCAGGATTACCTTCCAGCTTAAACAACCCCAAAAAATCCGTTGTTGATATTTGCCATTTAATCGGTTCAACCGTAAAGGAATCTAATATTATAAGTATTAATAAAATTGAGCAAAAAGTGATAAATAAGGGTAGCTCCCTTTTTGTTGTTGAATGTTTAAATGAATCCATTAAAGAAGAAATCATGGAAAAAAAACGTACCCGTAAGCACCTTTTTACGGCCGAGTTAAATCTGGGAGTACAAAAGGTAATCGAGAAATTTTTTTTCGGCAGTACTTATCAAAACTCCAAGCAAATTTATACTACGAGGCGAAAAAAATTAAGGTGGAACACAACTTTGATTATTTATGGGTCAAAAACAACCAAATTTTTAATATAAAATAATTAAAAATAATGGCGGTAAAGTTTTTAAAATATCATCTCACAATGACATTGGATATCTTAAAAAATCACTTGATACTTCTATTAAAAATTAATTTTTGTTTAATTTTTATAAAAAAAATTATACTAGACATTAGATATTTTCACAACTCTTTCTTTTTCTTTTTTTTTGTAGCACATTTTTTTTTTTGTTTTCTTCATAAAAACTAAAAAATGTGAAAACTTTAATACTTTATTAATATTTATAAAATTTTCTATTATATTTTATATACAAACTGTTTTAAATCTAAACAATTTATTTAATCTTAAATCTAAATTTTTTTTCAACCTTAAATCTAAAATTTTTTTTATTATTAAGCTTAAACACCTATTTGTAACATCAAAAATTTCTATTATAGTATTATATTTTAAATCCAAAATTTTTTTTTATCCTAAATTTAAAATTTTTTTTAATTATAAATTTAAACACATATTTTTTCAATCAAATATTTTTATTATATTATATTTTAAATCTAATTCCTATAATTTAATGTTTCAATGCGCGCACGTTTATGACTACTGCTTAGGTTTTCTTATTTCACATTCAAATGATGGAAAGTAATGGCATAAATTTGGAGTCTAATATTAGAATAAATTATTTTACAGAGTGTTTACAAAATATGAATTTAAGTTATAAAGACAATTTAAATATAATTTACTTAAATATTCAAAGTCTTCGAAACAAGTTGTACGAAGTTGAAGCTTTAATTAGGTCTTATAATTGTGATGTTCATGTAGTAGTCCTTAATGAAATTTGGCTCAGTAAAGAAGAAAATAAACATTTTAATATACCTGGTTATACGCCTTATTTCTCCAATCGTGCTACCTCATATGGAGGGGTTGCGATTTATGTTATAGATTATTTGAGTAGTAACTTTGAGTATGATGAAGAATTTTCATTTTCAAACGTTTTAATTGTTTCAATAAGAAAATTAAAATTAAATGTTGTAACATTTTATAGGTCTAACCATACAAGTATAGATGATTTCATAGATAAAATTGACGTTATTACAACAAGTTATAAGCGATCGTTAATAATAGGAGATTGAGCAATTTAAATCTTCTTGAAAAGGCAAATGAATCTGTTCAAAATTACATTACTACACTTATGAGTAACGGATATCTGATTTACAACAAAATTTCTGAAGATTATGTAACAAGAGTTCCTTCTAAAACTATAATTGATCACTTTGTGAACAGATGCTATCAATTATGAATATTACTTTCATATACTAGACACCCCTCTATCGGATCATCAACAATTTTTCATAAGTGTTAAGATACACCCTGTTAAAGAAATAATGAACAACGTTATAACTGTATTAGATTATGAGAATTTAAAATCGGACCGGTTTTGGAATGATATAAATTCATATAATGATTTTGATATCTTCAACAATGCTTTAAGTACTCTAATAGGAAATTTATACTAAAAAAATTCAAAAAAGAAATAAGAAAGAAAAACATGATTGGATGACGTCAGAAATATTGAATGAAATAAAAATTAGAGACTCTTTCTTCAAATACAAAAAGAAAGATCCTACTGATAAAAATGTTGCAATTCTATTCACTAAACATAAGCATCGGGTCAAAACTTTGATATTCCAATCTAAAACAAAATATTTTTCTCATGATGATGTCGCTAAAGCTTCTGGATACCCCAAAAAATTATGAGATGTATATAAAATCAGTTATATTTAATACAAATCCAAATAGTATGAATAGTCAAATCAACTCCATTATATTTCAGACGCATACAACGCATACAACGAGCCACAGGAAATTTCTAATGTCATGAACAAATTTTTTACTAATGTTACACAAACCCTCAATATTCCTTCCACTGACATTGATACTAATTACCTTAACTGCTTTTCTTTTCATAGAAATATATACTCAAATTTTAATCTGTTCCCAACTAATATACAAGAGGTGAGTGAGGTAATTAATACGTTAAAAGCATCTGCTGCAACAGGATACGAAGGAATTTCCACAAAATTTGTAAAAGAATTCACCAAAGAATTGAGTCCTATTCTGACGAAATTAATTAATCTATCATTTATGACAAATAATTTTCCGAGTTGCTTAAAAAAAGCAATAATTACTCCTATCTTTAAAACTGAAGATAAAACTAACCCATCAAGTTATAGACCTATTTCAGTGCTCCCAGCATTTTCAAAAGTTTTTGAAACCATTATTAAGAAAATACTAATCTGTTTTTTTAAATCTAATCCGATTTTACATCCGGATCAATATGGATTCGAGCGATACTCTAATACAACAGCGGCCTGTCTTGCTTTAACGAATTCTATCACTAAAAGCATGGATGAGGGAAAATACACGGGCTGTGTTTTCATTGATTTAAAGAAGGCGTTTGATTGTGTCGATTTTCAAATACTACTAGAAAAGTTTTCAAGCTTAAACTTTACTGAATCGCAAATAGCTTTCTTTAAATCATACCTATACGAAAGAACACAGTGCGTACGTGTTGCATCACATACAAGTGATTGGTTAAGTATCAGAAAAGGAGTTCCGCAAGGCTCAATTCTTGGTCCTGATCTGTTTAAATTATATATCGATGACTTAGCACGTCTTCCATTAATTGGCAGCATTCAATTCTATGCAGACAATGCTGTCATTAAGTACTCGAATCATAATGAAGATGAATTTTTTGTTACAATTAAAAATTATCTTGAGATGATAAATGAATGGTTATTCCACCATAAATTACTTATGAATATTGATAAAACGAAAATACTGCTTTTCAAGTGAATTCTTTCACTCATAACAATCTTAGTTTTGAAATAGTTCAAAAATTTAATTACCTTGGTCTTTTGTTGGATAGTAGGATGAAATGGAATGAGCATATAAACCAGGTTATAAAAAAAATATCACCTTATATATTCTTATCGAAAAGGTTAAGGAAGTTTCTAAATAATAAGGCGCTTTTCAGTATCTACTCTTCTTATATTTTATCCTAACTTGCCTACGTTAATCCAATCTGGAACGTTACTGCTCAGAAATATCTTATCAGAATTGAAACCATGTTAAAAAAAGCTATCAAAATCATTCATAATTATAATATACTAGCTTGGTAACCCGCCATAAATGACGGAAGCAAAATAAATTCTAGCATTTATTTCCTTCATTAGAGTTTTCATTTCAAGTTTAAGAAAAATATACGTATTTGCTTACTAATTTATCGTACCTTTATTTTTGTATTATAACGCTTTTAATTACAACATAAACAGAATATTTGTAGTAAGGTGCAAAATTTTCTATTCCCTAAGGGTCATTTACTCGATCATTTTAGCGACATCCTTTTTGCCAACTTTGAAAATTTATGGTATAATTCAGAATCAAGTTAATCCTGTTAACATTCAATAACATTCGCTGCGTAAGTTTAGCGTCAAAGTTTATAGCGAACAAATAATATTTTATAATGAGCCACAACTTTGAACGAAAACAATTTTAAAAACAAAAATAAATAAAATAAATTGTAGGTACACATAATATTTATTTTAAAAAATAAAAACTCGTGTTGGAGAAAAAAATTAAAATAAAATTAAAATAAAAAAATTAAAATAAAAAAATTTACTGCAAATAAATAGGTATTTACAAAACTGTTCATAACTTTTGAACCATTGATCGGTTATTTAAAATTTCATTTCATTTCAAAAAATTCATTATCGAACTGTTCATGTTAAAATTCATACATAATTATTATTTATAACATACATTAAAAAGAAGAACAACAATCAATATGGTTTAACCGATACCTATATATACCTACCTACTATATTAAAAAAAAATGCATCACTCTCTACAACATACATTTCTGCACACTTGAAGAAAACAAATATACCTAAAAATTATAAATTTACAAAGATAAGAGATAAAAAATAATAGTACAAAAATTCATTTAATTTCTTTAAAAATGTATAAGGTGTTATTGTTTTTATGTGTTAATCAGCAGAACCAAAACCTAACCCCATAATACATACTAAATATTATATACGATCATAAATTTATACATATATCATATAAATATATATATATATATATATATATATATAATATATACATATATTTAAACAAAAACAATAAACAAAAAAAATAAAAATAAATAACAATTTTAACTCATCATCGCATCACATTTCTGGCTAGAGTGTATATATAGGTATACCTATAGTACTATAATACAGGCTATGCATATACGGTAGTAAAACTATGATCATTATCATAACAACAAAAAAACCAAAAAAAAAAAAAATATGTAGACACATATTGTGTATATGTAATTTTAAATAATAAGAATAACCTTTAAGTGCATTATGTTTTTTTTTTGTGTTAAATGCTGTTTGCCTTTTGGTTATTATACCATATTAAACTATTGATAAAATTTCTATTAGTCCTTCTTATTATAAATCAAAAAAATTGTTTGTTTTATTTATATTATTATTATTATTTTTTATTTTTCCTTATTATTTGCGAAGAAGACTAACATTAAATTAAAAAAATATATTTCATGCAGTGGTATTTTTTCCTGCAAAGGTTCAGCATGGTAGACAGGGGTTAAAAAAAGAGTACCAAAGTAATTTGTATACATATTGCAATTTGTATATGTGTTGGAGCGTTCCGTCGAACTTACAAACATCCAGATAAATGCAGAATAATATATATATAATTACATCCTACCCATTTGCTGTATAATAATACATATATAAGCTTTCAAAATATCTGTAAACGAGAGTTTTATATAGTCGCTTTTAAAATTATTAATAATAAAATTAAACATAATTTCATTTTAAATAGAAACATGGATATGCATAGTCATAATACTCGTAATAAAACTAACTTCTATTTGCACTTATTCAGAACAAACAACCAAAAGAATAATTGTGTTTATAATTGCCTCAAATTTTTTAATAAATTACAAAATGATATTAAAGATACAGAAAATATTTGTCTGTTTAAAAAAAAAATTTTGGAATTCTTATTTAAATAACTATATACTTTTTTATTATAATTTTTATGTTCATTTTATTTTTATTGTATATTTTAATTTAAATTTTGATTTGATTTATTTTATATTTTGTTTTATATAATATATTATATGTTTTGTTTTTTTTTTTTATTTTACTATACGTCCTCATAGAAAACAAGCTTTTTTTGATTAACTTTGTTAAATTTAACTAATAAGGCCATACAGCTTATGCTAAGGCCTATATCCTTCATATTTTTACCTAATTGGTTTCATATACTTATGTTAATGAGGTCAATATTTATTTTTTATAAATCACATTGTAAAATTATTGTTAAGTTATAAGGTAAATAAATATGAATTAAATAAAGAAAAAAAAAAAAAAAAAAACAATACCAAAGGAAACTCGAAAAGAAGCTGTTTGAAACTTAATAAAAAATTTTTATGTTAATAATACACACCATTGCTGCTCTAAATCTACTAATAGACAATAGAAAATGAGGATCATAAAAAGTTACAAGTAAAAAAGTGGTTCTTTCAAAATATTTTCCGGACTAATTTCAACATTAGTTTTAAAACGCCTTCAACAGATCAGTGCTCTAAATGTTTACATTGTAAAGAAATTAAAAATTTAAATTTACAAAAGGGATTTTTGCGTAAATAATAATTATTTAAATAATCATAACATTGCTGAAGACGATCAATGTGATACTTTTTTTTTGAAGATAATATAGATTTAAGAATTTAGCTCTAGAAGGATGATTCATTTTATTTTTATTATTTTTTTTTATATGATTCTTGATATTTTCTTGACTAACTTAATGTTATATTATAAGAAACTCTGTAAAGAAGTTAAAGTTAAAATACGTCAGTGCAAAGACAATTATTATTCCAGACAGTTTGGCGAAAATAGAGGGAAAAGTAAAGCTGAGTGGAAAATTATAAACTCAATTTTAAATAAGAATTGTTCTACATCTGTTTCCTCTTTGGTAATTAATTCTCAAATAGTATCTGATCCATCAATCTTAGCTAATCACTTTAATAATTTTTTTGTGAATACTTCTGAACAACTAGTAAATAATGTAATTTCTTTGAACGCACAATCTGAGAATTTTGTATCTAATTTATGTGAGGAACCTTTTCAGAGACATAGCTTCTTTTTTGAACCTATAACGTCTTTGGAAATTCATAGACTCATTATGAGTCTTAAAATATCTAATTCTGCACCTAACGATTCTTTTTCCAATAATTTTTTGAAGAAGATTTCGCTACTTATTGTTGATGTTTTAAGTTATGTTTTTAATCTCAGCGTTTATCAAGGAATCTTTCCTGATGAGTTAAAAGTAGCTGAAGTAATTCCCCTTTTTAAAAAAGGAAATGTATTGGAATCTAATAACTACAGACCTATTTCTATACTGCCTGCTATTTCAAAAATTTTTGAGAAAGCTATTAAGTCCAGAATATTACAGTTTCTTGATAAAAGTAAATTTTTTAGTGACGCACAATTTGGTTTTAGGAAAAAACGAAGTACCGAGGATGCACTTATAAAGTTCTGCAGTGAAATTTATGGTGGTATTAATAATGGTAATTTCTGTAGTGGTTTATTTATAGATATCACTAAAGCGTTTGATACAGTAAGTCATGATTTACTATTAACTAAAATTTATAATGCGGGGTTTAGAGGTTTTATTTTTAATTGGTTCGAGTCATATCTTAATAATAGGAAGCAACGAGTCAAATTGAATGGAAAGTTCAGTGACCTTCTTAGTATCAAGGTTGGTGTACCCCAAGGTTCAGTATTAGGTCCTGTTCTGTTTCTTATTTTTATTAATTCATTATTGCAACAACAGTTCATGGGTATACCTACAGCTTTTGCGGATGACACTGCTTTTTCATACAACAATAATAATCTACTTGACTTATTTTGCGATTTAAATTTTGACTTGGACCTAATTCGAAAATGGTTTTATGTTCATAAATTAGTTATAAGTAATAAAACTAAAATTATGCAATTTAGGCTTAATAATTGTCTCCTCGAGAATCTTAGTATTTGGTATCATTCTCCTGATTGTCCTAAATTTCCTTTATTTCCTATACAGTCTCTAAACTCTTTTGTCTTCTCTTCGCCTTGTAGTATTTCTTGTTTTAACATTGAAAGTGTAGATACGTTTAGGTACTTGGGTGTTTTACTTGATAATAAACTGAATTGGTCTGCACATACTTCCTATTTAAATAATTATTTTAAGAATGTTTTGCGAAACATTTACCACTTAAATCTGTATTGTTCTTTAAAAGTTATGCTAATGGTGTATTTTGCTCTATTCAGTTCTAAGCTGCAATATGGAATTAGTTGCTGGGGTGGTTCTTATTTTAATAAAATTCAACCTCTTCTCATCGCTCAAAAACACTGTATAAGGATAATTTAAAAAAAAAATAGACTATTGCCTAGTTTTCCTTTATTTAAAAAGTTGGATATTCTACCACTTAGACATTTATATCTGTTTAAAACATTGAACATTTTTTTCAATAGGTCGGGCTATCTCGCTCACCGATTTGTTACTAAATATCATCTTAGAATTAATAATTTATACCTTGTAAATGTTCCAAGAGCCCGTACCTCTCATTTTTGCCACTTTTATGATTATATAGCTCCAAAATTTTTTAATATGTTACCTTATTCTTTAAGATCGGACAGATCACCTGTTTCATTTTGCAAAAATCTTCGATTTTGGCTTTTTGAACTGGATCACCTTCAAATTGAATCTGTTTTTAATACTATTTAGTTTTAACTTTAATTTAGTTTTTTTTCTAACTATAATTTTTTTAATTTTCTTTCAGTCTTCTAGTTATTAATTTACTTTTTATTCTTGTTATAATTTTGTATTTAATTCTGCTTACTCTCGTTTATTATTTAAATTTTGCTTTAAATTTTATGAAATTTTATTTTAAATTTTATTTTTTTCATTATATAATTTTAATTTTAAGATATTTTAGTTTTTTCATATTTAGCTTTAATTTTCTACTTTACTATGTATGTACCCAACAATATTTTATATTTTTAATGCTTGTATTTTTGCTTGCAGTTTCATTCATCACATATTCTAATGAATATCCGAATGATCCTATATTTATTCTTATTATTTTTATTTAGTAAATGTATATTTTTAAGTATTGTATTTTACTATAATATGAATAAATGAATTAAAAATCTAAAGAATTTGACTAAAAATCGACAATGTGTTATCTATTCGCTCAAACTAAATTATTGAGAATTTATGTTTTTTAGCATATAAATTAAAAAATTAATATTTTAACAAATTGAATGAATTATTTTATTTTTGATTCCTAATTTTTGTTTGATGATAGTTGCAACAAAATAAGCCATATGCACATGCAATGGTCAAAATCAAACATTTGCAAATAATTGCAACAAAGTGAATCATTTGCAAAATTAATACTTGTGTTTAAGTTTTCAATATTCATTTTGTTTTTAATTTTTCAATACAAATAATATTTAAATCAATTATTTTTTGATAAAATAACATAAAAATAGTATAAATTAATTAAAATAACAAAGAAAACGTTTTTTACATTTCTCTCAATATTCACTTTAACGCAAATGTATCGGTTTTGTATTTACTACACTCAAATGTCTTCTTAAACCTGGAGTCTTATTCAATTCAAATTGAAATTAAAAATTGAATTAGAATATTTATATATGCATAAAAGAATTATACTGAATGTAACATCAAATCTTATTTAGAGATATTGACAAGGTGATATATAAAGCCATTTTTCCAAAAATTTGTTCTAGCATAATATTTTCTTTAATAGGATTTGATTTATATATACACGATTTTGAATTAATGGAATTGATGATACACGATTTTGAATTACTACGATAGAAAAATTGACTTTTGATATTTTTTATACTAAAAATATACACCAAACGAAACATTATTAAAAATAAGTGTAGTAATCAACCATTTAAATATGATTTAAGCCTGTTTAGCAATCAATAATTCTGTGAGTTAATAATCTACTAGTATTCGTCGTTAGCTCAACTTTCACCAATCAATTTCTTTATGAATTGCTATCCATCATTTCAATTTAACTTTCATACCTAATATATTTTATTTTTTTTATTAATTTATCTTAGACAACAACCGCATATATAGTAAAAAAAAATTGTAAAACCAAAAATTAAAGATAGATTCTATTCTGGCGATGTTGCAGCAATTTGATAAATTTTTTTTTTTGTGTTACACTCTTGACAGTAATTTAGGTAGAACCTGTCATACTTAATTAATTAAGTACTATACTACAATTTTACACTGCAATATCTACAATATTTCGAGTATTTATTTAACAAATTACTGGCTTATCTACTTATTGTAATAGTGCTATTGTCAGAAACTAAGCCTTCTTAAATAGTGTAGTTTCATTTTATTTAAGTCGATACCAGATTATACTCTCAATATTTGTAATTTATTTCATCCAAATTACATAGAGTACTAGACTAGGTCAAAAAACCAATGAAACATTTTTTTTTGCTTCATCGGGAATCGAAACTTGGACATTTCGGTTGAAATACAGTCGCTCAACCTACTGCGTCACCCAACGTGTATGAAATTTTTGTATACTAAAAATACTGTGTGTATGATTATTTTTGTATGTGTATGTGGAAACACATGGCGGGGAATTTTAACTTAAAATTTCTAATTGAAAATTAAAAAAATTTGAAATATTTAGTTTCGCTACGTCTCCTTTTAAATATCAATCATTTAAAAGAATAATAATGAAAAGCGGTTGTGAAATGGTTCAGATATTTGTACCGTACTTTTAACAATTTACAGATTAAACATAATGATTTTTTTATTTACCAGACATTGTTCCAGAAAATAATGAGTACATTTACATTATAAAAAATATTAATGTAGAGTTGTCAACCTTAAAAATATTATTATTTAGAATGTGATTTTAAATTTGATAACTTGATAATGCCACTTCGATGGTTTTATTAAGCCATCGACAGATTTGAGTAGAACTAAAATTGACAATTTCATTAACATATCGTTAAAAGTATATTTCTCTATCGTTTTAACCTAAAATAATTAATTTACAAAGTTTATTCCAAAGCCACAAGCTTATTTGAAATAGAGTTTATAGTAATCGCAAAATTGGGTTATTATCTTCTTCTTCTACTAATTCACTTTTGAATGTGAACGATCATATTATTAAATAATATTTTCAATGATGTTAGCAAATTCTTCTTCATTGGACCAATTTATCAATAGTTCTTATTTCCGTTAAATTTTTGATATTGCGCAATTACGACAGCACATCTGCTAGACCTTCAAAATGTATTTGAATGTCTTGAATTAAATCCCGAATTGTGACAGAAATGTTTTTACACATTCGAAAATGTATTTTTATTTATTTTATTTATTTATTAAATTTGTCAACATGAGCAGGAAAGCTTGTACAGGGTATGTACATACAATCATTCATTTCCGTTTTCTTAGGTTAATATTAAAACCACAGATTTGGGTTAAATTCTGAAATTATTAAATTCTGTGTAACAAAATTGTGAATTTCAAAATTCTGGATTAAAAAATTTTGTAAATAAGAATTAATTATTCAACTCGATTGACTAGGGGATGCAAATTATTCAAGTTATCGTTTTTGTTACATATCTTTTATTTTCCAATGATGTTATTTTGTTGACTAAGTACTGAAAATTGTTGACGTTACAGGCTATTCGTGTCGTGTCTCTGGCGTTTATGATACTTTTAATGAAATTACAAATTATCATAGTGAATATAGATTAAACAATATTTGTGACAATGTACAGTTCTAACGACAACTTCTACTGACAATTAATATATTTTTTTACTTATTCCGACCTTAAATGATTAATTTGATGCGACAACTTCATTTATGCAGACTCCTGTGGTTTTCGTGCAGTATAGATTTTTGATGTATTGTACAATCAATAAAATAGATTATAATTATTGTAAGTGAAAGTAAAATCGGATTTTATTATTATTAAATAATTGAATATAAATCAAGCAATTTCAAAATTTAATACAAAAAAGTACAATGTAGTTCCATTTAGGTAATAATCCACGATAGTTTTACTATCTTTTAATATTAAGTAACAGTGGAATAATAGATTTTTATAAGCCACAGTATAGAATAGAATATAACCTTCGTCAAAAACAACATTAATTACGAAAATAAATAAATCCATTTAAATTCTCATTCATTGGTAAACCATATACGCAAAAAGTAGACAACATCCATTAAAAATGTTTTCGTTTTTAAAATAAATTTTTGATCCTTAAAAAATAATAATATATAAAATGAAGCACAGAATTAAAAAAATAATATTTACGTTATAAAAAGGACATTAATAAAACAAAAAAATAACTTACTGCATAACTACAACAAGTCACATTGTGGCTGGCCTGAATGACTGACCTTTTAGTTGGTATGTTCATTGCGTGGCTGACTCCTTTATTTGTTACGATGTTAAATCATTTGAAATGCTTTAAATTTATGCAGCAGTTTACTTCCTATTCATTGTAATTTTTTTTTTTCATTATTTTGTTTTTGTACCATTCAGGATATGAACATAATAATTTTTAAGGATAAACGAAAACAAAAACAAAAAACAAAGAGCACATGAAACACTGGATTATACCCTTATACTACATTCATGTATAATGGGTATATAGATGTATATTTAACAGAGTTAAGTCTATCTAGAGCCTGATTTAATAATTTAATTCATTTTCTCTCTCTACCTCTTGCCCAATAAACTTTAAATAATGACTTTTAATGGCTGAATATAGTAGCTGGGAGTTCACAGGATGAAAATTCAACATTTTACTGTATGACTCATATTGTCAGAGACATTTGTTTTTTTATCATATTTTTAGATTTATCTTGTTCAGGATAATCATTATATGAGCTAAAAATCACCAACCCATAAAATTAAACAAAGAAAGAATCATAGTATGGCAGTGTAATTTGAAAAATAAAATGTAAGATGGAAACAATTATATTATCAAAGATATTTCGGACAATGTTGTAGATGTAGATAAAAATATAAAAATATTTTATGGAATATGAAACCTGCTACAAATAAGTGTTTAAATCATAGCAACATTTTAGATTCTATAATGGTGACGTGGACTTTTAACTTTAAATTTAAATAAGTTCACCGTCAGTATTTTTGTCACTTTAATATCCAATCTTATTGACTTTATCGTAAAATGCTGTGTCAGTACAAATAAAAACAAAAAGAGATAAAGAAAAATTTCAATTAAGTACTGTAATATTAGATCAGCGGTCAACGATCTAGCTTGCTGTCAACATTCACATTGTATGATCATATTACTTTCCACATGTTGCAAATAGTTTGGCCGTAAAATACAGCCAAAGGTGGCATTATATACATGAAATAGGATGACAACAGTAGATTAATTAATTTCTTTGTGAAAATAATAATGATTAAAAAGTGAAGCCCAATATCAATATTACAGTATTTGAATTATGCAGAAGCCCTACACTTCCAGCTGGAGAAAAAATAGATTAAAAAAATACCTGGGTGTATTGGAACCTAATAACCTAATTGATTAAAATTTAAAAAAAACTTCAAAATGTCAGCATTAGTTACTTATACTTGGCCAGATTTAAAAATAACAGTTAATTAGATTTGTGCAGAGATCCTCTTTCAATACGTTATACTGTAATTTTCTATTATAATGTTAGATTTAATGTTTAAGGCAAGCGCATCTGTCTATTAGAGACGAAAGTTTGCTGCATTTATTTTAAATAGCTACCAATCAATATTCCGTAGAGTTGGTAGAACCCAAAACCGTTAATTAGAGCGGTTGTATCATATTGTTAGTATAGAGTAAATAAAACATACTCTTATTAAAGTTTATAAATCAATACTAATTATAAAGTTGAAAACAATGAAATGAAAACAAAAAAATTGCAAATATAGCTGAAAAATAAGAAAGAAAAACATTTAATTAATTAGCTTCATGTACCTACATACATAATGTCTGTTTTAAACAGTCAAAACGCATACGAATTGAGTTCACGAAGCATTCTAATAATTGGCTCAAATTTTTCATATTCTGTATTAAATAACTGGGTGAAATAAAATGTAGATTATCTCATAATCCTAGGATTGCTTATATCGATTCTTTCAACCAACAGGTTTTGAAATTTCAGGGGCTAAAAATAACCACCCGATGATATCAAATTTGTCATATTCTGTATTAAATAACTGGGTGAAATAAAATGTAGATTATCTCATAATCCTAAGATTGCTTAAATCGATTCTTTCAACCAACAAATTTTGAAATTTCAGGGCCTGAAAATAACCACCCGACAGTATCTGGTATTTTAAGGACGAACAGATAATAATTCCCTTATGCATCACTTAGGTAACATAAAGGTGCCAACTTTTGACGAAATCTAAATAAAAACTAGCTCGACTCACTATCTTATTATAGTGAAGCTTGAAATTAAATTTTAGAAATTTTAGGTCAAGTGTCAATCCCACGATCTGCAATAGAATTTAGCCATTTAATATGCATTTGTTAATTATCCCCATCTTTATACAGGTTTTAATTTTGAATTGTAGGAACTTTTAGTGCGCTAAAATCATCAGAGCATACGGAAAAATTTATCAACAATTTATAACAGTTTCAAATTGCTGTTCCATTTTCCGGAGACCGAAACTATATGAAAAAAAAATGTGTAAAATGTTAACTTAGTTTTAATACCATAAAATATAAAACATGTATATTATGAGAGTCACACGAAATCCCCTATATCAAAATTGACAAGACATAAAATCCCTTAGATTTTTTACAAGCCCTAAAACCAAAATCCCCAAACAAAATTTTTCGTGATTTCGAAATTTGTAAAAATAAAATTGGGGATTTTTAAAAATTTTATTTGGGGATCATGTTTTCGGGGACTTAGACCCTAACCCGTATATTATATAGGATGGATTTTTTCACGATAGTGTGGTAATTCATAAATAATTTAATTTTTAAGTGTGGTGAAATGTAAAAAAATGATTCTTCCATTGAAGCTCTGTACAAAAATAGATTTTTAACTTTTTTTTAGAATGATAGAACTTTCGATAGGGATAACTGTGATTTGACAGTAGATAGAAGAAGCCATGTAGTTTTGACATTTCTGTTCAGTAAGTATTGACAAATTATCATGGAAAGACTCACGCCGCAACAATGTTTACAAATTGTTGAAATTTATTTTCAAAATAAGTGTTCTATTCGCCAAACTTGTAGAGAACTTCGTGAAATTTATGGTTTACATAATCGTCCATCAGAGCAGATTATTCGTCGAACCATCGATAGATTTCGGACAACATTTTCTCTACTCGATGCAACAACAACAAGACAAAGAACTGTTTGTTCAGAAGAAAATATCGGTGCTGTAAGAGCTAGAGTGTTGATGAAGATCGAAATTTGTCTATTCGTCGATGTTCACAACAAGTTGGACTGTGTGCAACCACCACATGGAAAATTTTACGTAAAGATCTTGGTCTACACCCATATAAGATTCAACTGGATCAAGAACTAAAGCCACTTGGCTACAATAAACGTCGTTTGTTTGCTGATGGGCCCTAGAACAGCTTCAAGTTAATCCACTTTTTTATCGAACAATTGTGTTTAGTGATTAGGCTCATTTTTGGTTGAGCGGCTACGTAAACAAGCAAAATTGCCGTATATGGAGCGAAAACAATCCTCAAGAAATTCTGCAGGTTTCACTGTATCCTGAAAAATGCACCGTATGCTGTGGTTTACACGCTGAAGGTATCATCGATCCATATTTCTTTAAAAACTATGCTGAAACAAATGTTACAGTGAATGATGCTCGTTACAGATCAATGATCAATGATTTTCTGCTTCGAAATTGGAATGGTATCGACCCGGAAGTATTTTGGTTTCAACAAGATGGTGCTACACCTCATACTGCTACGGCAACAGTAGATTTATTGAAAGAAAGATTTGGTGATAAAATTATTTCCAGAAATGGTCATGCGACATAACACCACTGGATTATTTTCTTTTGGGTTATGTGAAGTCATTGGTTTATGCTGATAAACCACAAACATTAGATGCTTTGGAAGACAACATAACCCGTGTTATTAATGAAATAAGGCCTGAATTACTCGAAAAAGTGGTCCAAAATTGGTCTGATCGAATGCTGCTCCTCAGAGCTAGTCGTGATGGACATATGCCGAAAATGTATCTTCAATCTTAAATTAAATGTGTTTTATTTCAATTTAAAGTTCTATAACTTTAAAAACATTACCGTTATTAATATAAAATATTTCAATCATAGTACACATAATAATATCTACAATTTTAGATTTGAATCAAGCTTCAAAGAAAGTCTGTCATAAATGTCTACTTATTTTTAATTATAGTCCATATTGTTTCAATTGTAATATAAACATACGCAATAACTGCCAAAGGTTTAAAAATAAATTCACTATAATACATATTTTTGGTTTGTTTCGACCACCCTAACAACACCTATAGCTTATCCCTTATACCCTGTCCATCCTGCATAATACAATATCACCCAGTAAATAAAATTATCAAGTATTATTACAATTTTCAGTTTTATTTTAAGTCAAATATAACGTAAATAATGCAAAAAATATATAGGTATATAATATAACGTATACTCTTATTACTAATCTCCGTCACTGACACTATGAATATCACAGTAGGTATACCTACTTTTCTCATTTTTTTTTTTACTCATCTTTTATATCATTTCTAACTTTGTGATTATAATTTGAATTATAATAAGGAAGATATCCTGGTGAACTTCTTTTGGCTTATTTTTCATTTTTTTTTTTTCAGTTTAAGAACATTCACGCGTCTGGGACCAATGCTTTCAGATCCTATGTGTGTTTAATATTATAAAAACAAACAAAAAGTCATATGAGGTGAGATATACAAGGTCGAAAAATTCCATTGAGATTAAAAATATCCCAACATAGAGGATGCTATGGTAGCAAACCTTATTAATAGAAAAATAAAAAAAATAACTGAACTCTGGGTAGTAGAAACAATGAAAATTAAAGAAAGAAACTAGGGAATTATAACGGTATAAATGGATATTCAAAATTTTGAGCTTTAAAAGAGAAGATAAAAATTAGATAGGTATGTGTACGTGCAAATGGAATTTAATTTTTATTTTGTTTATCAAGTTTTTCTTAAATAAATTTATTTTTATTTTTTTTATTTTGTGGAAAATCAACCTAAGGACTATTTTTACTAAAAAAAAATGTCTACTGGGATTGAATGAAAATAGCTTTGTGTGAGTATCAAATACATAAAATGTCCGTGAATTCCATTTTAATTTTTTAATATAGTTTTTTATTTTTATTTTTTTTTTGTTCATTGTTTTATATGTGTTTGATGTAGATGAAGAGCACAATGTGGTGGTGGTATACAAATCAATGTACGGTTAAAATCATGGATTTCAAATGTAAAAAGTATTTTTAAATAGACGAAAGTTATTTCTATACTGATGATATCTTTTCTATCTATACCACCAATTTTTAAACTTTATGTTTTTAACTGTTCAAGACTTGCTCAATACATCCACAATATGTTCTAACTTCAACCAGGCCCTAAGTCTGTTATTAGTAATTATTCCAAAAAAGTGGATTTTATAACATAATTCTATAATGTGGACAGTATTCCACAGCATTAAAATTGTTCTAATATTACAGTATTTATTGTCAAGGAAATAACGGTATATTGTACTTTAGCATAATTACAACCATAATTATAATGATGTATTTATTCTGGATCATCTTTAGTCCACATTTTGTATTTTTATTGGATCATCTGTCACTTACATTTTCCATAAAAAAACATATTTATAGATGTACTTGGATTTATTTTGTTTCAGTGTTGATACAAAAGAAAAATACATACAAATTTTCTTATATAAATCAAGGTCCAAAAATTGAATTTCGGTATAACAAAAAGACTGAGTCCAAGTAGATATATTTCTACGGACTTTTTATACTGTAATACCTTTTAGAAACAAATTCAGCTATCAGTTTCAAATTCGCTTTGTAAGTGAATTTTTTTCCAATTTAATTCTAAGCAGGCACTACGAAAATAACCATCCCAAATTCTTTTCAGCTGTTTCTAATTGAAATTACAGAATTTTCTGTTTCATATACTTTTTTCTGAATCAGCTGAAAATTCCCTTTAATTTAAATAAAAAATATTGTTCTAATTTACAACAAATTATAATAACTTGTAGTATTAAAATTCTGAATTTTTAATTGTTTTATTTTACAGCTTGAGGCATTTACATACTAACATTAATTTTCTGTAGGTATTTAGTTTTTAATTTAAATACATTTTCTATTTTAAATTCATGAAATAAGTTTTCAGGTAATTTCAAAATTAATTTGAATTTTTAGAAAAAACCAAATAAATAAATAAAACAAAAATAAATTCAAAATTTTTATTAAAAAATTATAATTTTGTATTTTTAAAATTTATTTTAAAATTTTTGATTGAATAGAAAAAACAAGCAAACAGAAGAGAAATTGGATTAGAACAGTGTTAGTCAATCATCAAGTTTGATAACTGCTTTAAATGCAATTTAAAAGTTTATTTGTTGTGTGTCACGTTGAAAGGAAATAATAATAGAACTTTCAATAATCATATTTTAATTCAACTAGATAGTTCGAGATTGTGTCGTTGATTCATGAAACGAGACTAACAGGAGAGCAGCGGAAAACAAGCAAATTCATAAAATTGAAAAAAATATATTTTTACTACTATTTGTTATTTTTTTTTACATTTATAATTCAATAGCGAAAGTTCTAAAATCATTTTTTTTCACATAATTAAAGAAAATTTAATTTCCTTAAAAAAAAATTATCGAAAGACTATACGGCGATCAGTACTTAAGAAGTTATGAGCTATTTTGTCACGACACTTTCTGTTTTTTTACAGTAAATTTAGTTTTAACTTACACTGATTTATTTTATTAGAATATATTATACACTCTGTACGAGCAATTGGGCTCATTTGAGAATTCTTAAATAAATAAATAAATAAATTTTTTTATTTTCATTTATTTTTATTAGGTACACGAATTTTTATTTTATTAAAAAAAAAAAATAATTTCATTTGGTAGGTAGGTACGCATCATATTATTATGTGTATAGTTTTTTTTATAATTTACTTTATTTTTAAACTTGATTTGTTTTTTTTTCTAATGAACGTGCAAAATCGAAACTGAATTTTTTCTATGTGTCAGAAGAATGAAACACAAATTTTTAAACTATGTGTTTTTTCATTTGATCATAATCACATCATATATTATCATTTCGCTCTGCCTACTACGATAATATTACGAAAAAAATGTTGCGAGTATTTCAACTAAAATTTAGCTGCCTTACAAATTGTAGCTCATCAATCAACATACTTAAAACAGCCATAAAATGTTTTAGCAGGTCAGAAATTATTCTCATATTAAAAATTTAAGAAAAAATTTCAAATCGGCGGATCGAATGGGTCAAAACAACTGGACTGGGAACAAAGCAAAATAAAAACAATCATTAGACTTTTTGTTATTTATTAAATTTGTGATGTAAAATTATTTAATTGGAGGGTAACTAAATTATTTCAAATAAAAGCAGGATTGTAGGATTAAATAAAACAGTGAACAGTTTTTTTAAAATTTACAAAATTATTAAAATGTCTATGCTCTTAAAGTTTAAATATGTAAAAATGATTTACGAAAATAAATAATTTGTTTTTGCTACACTGCAAAATAAATTTTTTAAATTGGCAAAACAGCAAATAATTTTGTATTTCTTTACATATATTTATTTTGTTTTTGATGTTCTAAGAGCACAGAGTTCAAACACCGATGATTAGTCGATTAAAAAAATTGAATGATAACATTTACACAAACATATGTAGATGCAATTGCAATTGATGACAAAATCTAAGCGCTGAGAGCTGGCTTTTTGTTAACTATAATTACAATTCAATAGCAAGCCATACACACAAATGCCTGCACGAAAGTAATCTAAATAAAATAAAAATATGTTTAATTTTTTCCTGTTTTAATTTTACATTAATGAAATCTATTTCGATAAATCGAAATATACACTTTTTTGAATTTCTAAATTTTATATATTTTAAATAAATTAAAGCAAAAACTACAGGTACTTTACTTGCACTCATTAAAGTGTTCAAATTTCATCGCCACACGCCATTCCAAAATTTTAATTACAATAACAATTTGTATGCATAAACTTAAAGCTTTAAAACGAACAGTATTAGCGCAGGCAAGAGTGTGCAGTGTATGGGTAAACAACACGCCACGCAAGATTGCAGGAAAAACTACTCACACTTTCGTGTACAAGTTTGCGCGCGAGTAAGAATTTGTGGTGTATGGCCTGCTAATGTAAACACATTCAATTACCGCGCGATCTATTATCTTTTTATTCTCTATGATAATTCTATTATTTCTTTTATGAAAGAGAGTTTGTTTAGATAAATTAAAATATTTTTTTGTCAACAAAACGTTCGACTAATCTCTAAATAAGCGAATGAAAACGTTATTACATCATTTTGTTACAGTGTGCCATCTACTAAGCATATTCAAATATATTTTATATTTTTCTCCTTGGAGATAAAAATTTTCGAAAATACCTTAAGAAGTTGTTTCTTCTCACAGCCTAGTAGACTTTTATTTACTAAATGCATTTACAAATCGTCGCCTCAGTATTATTTATGCCATACATCGTTTCGCCACTTTTTTTTAGCTGAGAATTTTTTTTTCTGAGGTTTTAAAACATGCTCATGCTCTCACTACATCTACCCGGTTTTTGTTATTTGATTCCACTTCCAAAAATACAGTATCAACTTTATTCCATACCCAAAATTTTTAAGTTTTATTCTATACACCAATTTTGATTCATATTTAGGTCATATTCATACAGATGAGCAAATGAAATATCTATAATTATAATTGACAAACATTTAAGGACCTGCGCAATAGACACCTTTTCATTTTATCTCTCTTCCCCATAATGAACTCTTAATATATAATAAGTAAATTGTAAATAAAACAATAATGCGCACACAGTTGAAAATTTTTAAATCATATGGCTTTAGTATTCACCAAATACATTAAGAAATAGGTGGAAACGAAACAGAAAATGAGAAGTAAGGTATTTATGTTTTTTAACGAAAACATACTAATTTCAAAGCTTTTCATTAAAACTGCTTTTCATTTTCTGCTTTGTAATGAGAAGTCTATATTAGTACATGCAAATCCCTGTTCTTTTAAAAACTTTAAATTTGGCTTTAACTTGAATTATAATTACTCAACAGGGGCCCCTAGTTTTTATGTAACAAAATACTGAATAGTTGGGAATACGTTGTGTATTTTTAAAATTTCATTGAAATCATAATTAATTTGTAACCGCCTAACATATATTTTGTTTTTCGTAGGTATTGTCTTTTGTAAGTAATATATTTGATTAGAGTATCAATCTAAACTAAAGTAACAAATTATATACATTCGACATAACATAAATTAACAAACATTAATATTAAAAAAATAAATTTAAGTAAATAATTGATGTAATTGCATAGACAATAAGTAGAATAGCCACAGTAGAATATATAATCTATTTTATAAATTCATTATTTCAAAAAACAAAAGCACAGTCCCGGAATGGCAGTGGATCTCAGCTATGTTGCAGAACACTAGAAAAACGAGTATAAATACTATTTTCAAATTTTAGTTCAAGTGTAACGAAGTAGTTTTAAATCAAATTAATTTATGGAATAAATCAATATTGAGACGCACTGAACTAAATGTAGATAGAACCAATTATTATGAATGAAACGAAATTAAGAAAAAAATTCAATTTATAAAAACACTCACTACTAATGTTAAGTATTAAAATATGGTAAGCAACAAGAAGAATACAAAAACACCGTTTAAATTTTTTATTTATTTTTTATTTTTTTTTTAATTTGCATATCAAAAGTGATTTCGAAAAATGTCATTTTGAAAGTGACATAAAAATTTGCATATTTTTTTTTTTTTTTTTTTAATTCACCTTTACTCATTTTTTTCTCTGTTCAGTTTTCCATTCCTTGTCTGTCATTTGATTTAAAAATGACTATTTTTAAAGTAAAAGAAAGTAATACAGAGTGTGCCAAAGAAGTTGGACAAAAAAAATTTTTTTTTTATATTTTATGAAGTTTTAAAGTATAGAATTATCAATGTGAGATTTCAGATCGATATATCAACACAAAAAAATTTGTATATTACTTGGTCAGAATGAAAAAAGAGAGGGAAAGAGGTATAATACAAATTAAGAGTAAGTTGTAGTAAAAAACGGTTAATGTTTGTTTGCAATTTCTTCAAATTGCAACTTGTTCTACTAATTATTGTTTGACTGTGAAAATACATTAGGAGGAAGGTATTACAGCCCTACTAACATACAATATAATGGTATATTTTGTATACTATAGATTGTCTTAAGCGTCTATCTATCTATCTTAATTCAGGTCTGTGTCTTGTTTTCGAAATATCCGTTTTTTTTTAGAATTTTAGTTATCATTAGTCTGTTTATTGCAAGTATATACTAAATGAAAACGGACTTCAAGCACCCTGTATATAAAAAAAAATTAAATATATGTATAAAAAGAAATTCTGAAAATAATTTTATATTTTTTGAATTTTTAAATAATTTTTTTACTAAATGTGTGTGTGTGTGTGTGCTACAGCAAAAAGGATATTTTATTAATTTTCTTTTTCTTAATTTATACTATTTTAGTTCTAAGAATTATATTGAGTGATTATTACAGATTAATTTTAGGTTTGCAATGTGCAATAATATTAAGATACGGAATTTAAGGGGTAAATTAAAGAGAATGAATGTGAATTTATAAATGTTAAATATTGTTCAATACTAACAGCATTTTTTAATTAAAAGTACATCACATAATTGACTTTAATTTGATTACATTTTAATTTTTTTATTTTTTTGTTATTTCATTTTTTGAACTCAAGAGAGCTAAAGCTCGTATAGAGTGTTTTAAAATCAAAATTAAATATGTGTAAAATTCAGTACAATTTTAGTATGTAATTCTAACTAAGACTAATAAGAAGGAAGCAAAATACATCTAAAACTAAAGTTAAACATAATTATAAAAAATGAACATTAAAAAAAAACTGAAAACTATAAAAATTTAAAATTGACTTAAATCATATTATTTTATTTTATATTATATACATATTCCTAAAAAATCTTAAATTTGTTGACGGTAATATTCATTAATTTTATATTTGAATAAACTGATTTTATTATTTTTTTTTATTTCAATTGGTATTTCATTGTACATTTAAAATAGATATGTCAGTCTGTATCTAAAATGAATAATTAGTGCCAAAATATTAATCTAATATAGAACCGCTTCATATCATCATCATCCGTTTGGGCTACAGCTCATAATACCTTCATAGTATTTCTCCAAATTGTTGTATAAATGTTCTACAGTCGTTAGTTAAAATTTGTTAGCACTTGTTTTCCTAACTTCGTTTATACAGTTTGGTTTTTATTTAACTGTTACTATCTCCGTTTATTATTCTTTTTGTCATTCTTTTACCATTTATCACCATTAAATTTCCTTCTAGCTCATCGGTTCACATAACATCATTTTATTTCGCACCTTTTTATCTATTGAGTTGTTTTTTATGTTGAATTCAGGTTAACTGTTTTCGGAAAATATCTGAAATACTTATTATGCTACCCGTGAAAAATATTCTCCGACTGACCTAATTGTGCTCAAGATTGTTACCTTGCACCGAAGTAAATTAAGTTGTTAAAACAGTTATGTACGGCTTCTGTCCAAGGTCGTTGGGCACAACTAGTTTTGCCTAAAATAATTTCAGATAGAACTAGGTGAACAGTACAGAATAATTATTGAATAATATTCTGCTCAAAGGCGTTCTTATAAGAACAGAATATTTTTTCTGTACTTCTGTACTTTTTAATAATATTCTATATTTTTTAATAATTCTTCTGTACTTCTATTCTGTACTTCTATACTGTATATTATTATTTCATTTAGATTTAATTTTCTCATAATTTTTTAACACAGCCATTCGTAGTAATTAATTTTTTTTTAACTTTAAACAATATAAAAAATATAAAATTGGGATTACTTTCTATAGTATTTATTTAGCTAGTTGGTTCTTTATTTCATGTTGACGTCTGTTACAATAAATTACATTTACGATTTGTCAGAATTATTATCTGACATACACAGTCACAAATGCTCTCAACAAATAAACACTTTGAGGTGTAGAGAAGCTTATTTTTCCAATACTGCAAGATATATGTTTCTGAAATGTGGACACTATACACCAAAATCAAGTTAGCATACACGTTTTCGAAATTATGACCAAGCGTCGGATGAAGCGATTTGGAAAAAAAGATATAACACCGATTATATCAGGTGCTGCTGATGACAATGTAGAACTGTCAAAAATGATATGAATCTATCCAAAATGGTATGAACTTTACCAAAAAAGTAGCCAGTGAAAGTGAGGCTATGCTAAGCACCATCTTTGTGGAGATAAAGTATCGTCAAATATGAAAAAAAAATCATATTTCTAATTGTACAGAATCTACTCATAAACGGAGTCAGTGTGGGAACATACTGCATCAGGCCCAGTACATTAAAGGTCTGCAGTGCTCAGAAAATAATTCAATAAGCAATAAAATGGCATCACATCATTTGCTAAAATTCCCTAATAGAATCACTAATTTCAAATTTTGTCATATAATATAGATTACCGTTAGTGTTACCGTTTTCACTATAATCTCCGAATTAGTTCGTATTAAAATGAATAACTCCGTTCTTAATGTTTCATTTTTTAAATAAATATCTTAGAGTTAGGTCGAATCAATTATTTATTCTGTATTTCATTTAATTTTTTTAAATATCTTTCAATTAAATGCAATGACAGAGTAGAAAAAAAATGTATCTGTATTATTTGAAAAAAAAAAAAAAAATAATAAAAAAGTAATATATTTTGTTTGAATATTATTCTTCCGTTATTCTATAATACTCGAATGGGCTACTAATGTGTGTTTATTTATACAATACATACAAACATTTTTTTTTCTAGTTTTATAGAATAAGAAAATGACATTTCTGATATTTGTTTTAGTTCCATTTTTTTTTTGGTTTTCACCCTTTATTTTTTAATGACAAGACGTAAAGTAAACTAATTTTGACTTTAAAATCAAAAATTGTCAAGAATCAAATTGACAGTGACATGTTGATTTTTGTATTAAAGTAGAGAAGTTAAAATAAACATTATGACATTTAATAAATTAAAATTATTACTAAAATTATGTTTGGTTATTTCATATTTTCTCATTTCAATTAAACCGTATAAAAACTGAGAAATTATAAGCAGTTGCAGTGCTGTACAGAATGAGATTGAACTGAACGAAATTTATTATATAAATTTGTGAACTTTAAAATTGAAATGGTTATGATTATTTAAATACATTGTTTTAGAACAAATTTATTTTTGAAGGCAACAGTTCTACTTTCGAACAACGAAACTGTTCAGAACTGTTCAGAATGAAAACGTGAGCACTAGGTGTTTAAAATTTAAATCTGATTTGTAGAAATTTGCAATTAAATGCACTTATTTACTTAACTTTAAAGAAGAGTTTTTCATTGACTTTTATAACTCACAGATGTTACTTACAACATCCTAATATTAATTTTAGAATCAATAAGAATTAAAAATGAGGAGTTTTATAGGTAATCGAACACAATTAGATACTGATGAGTTTCAATGCAGTTAGATAATGGAAAACTCATTTAGTAATTAGCTTAACTAAGGGCCTTTAATTATAGCTTAAGGAAAGACCTTGAAATGTCCTTCAAATTAATGTGATTTTATTTTTATTATGTATAACTGTGCATGTTTACGCTCACTATAATCTGAACCTCCAGTCACTGTAACACTGACTCATGAACTGTCCGGCCAAGGTAAATTATATCAGGAGCAGTCATTATTTTTTTGGAAAGTGAATTGATATTAACTAATTATGTACTTTTGCAGCCCCAAGAAAAGCATAACCATCCCAAATGACCAAATTGGATGTAATTCCAATTGGATTTCCAAATATTTTTTAATTCAAAATTGTCACACGTACCAATGGTACAAAGTTAGTACTTATTGATTGGAGCTATTGGTGGAAATATCTTGGTACTAATTTAGTGTTTTTTCTAAGTAAGAGGAATAATTGTTGGAAATAGTATTGGACATTTGTGTATGATAATGTTTTTCTAAACGTGTAAATCGTTATACCAATATTTTTTCCATTGTGTTTTCCCGCTGGTAAAAGGTATTTGCTTATTCATTGGAATACTCATTGGAAATATTATTGGATACTAATTCAGTATTTTTTTCAATACAAGGAATAATTGTTGGAAACATTGCTATAATTAATGTGAAAACATTTTTTTTTGGATAGGATGTAAATGAAGATTTTTTGTAGGAAAAGAATAAGGTACTTTTAAAATAAAATTTTTTTATGACATCATACAGAATTTTAAAGAGGGTACTCATACCACTACTTTTTTGTATTCGCAAGGAAAAATTATTGGTACTATGTGGGAAAAGTTCCTTGTGGTACAAATTTTGAAAAAATTCATTTAAAATTCCTAAATTGAATCTGGAAATTAATGTGCTACATTTGGTACTGGTACAAGTTCGGAAAAATTCCATTTAAAAACCCTTAATTTGAGTTATTTTTTTTTATTTATTTATTTTTATCCATGCAAAATTTTAAGAACTTATACTAATGATTTTAATATGAATACAATACAATATTAACTTACACAATTAAGATAAGTTTTATATTTCTATTAATGTTTATTTGTATTATACATAATATATTTGCTTAATTTAATTGTGAGGACAATTGTACTATACTTTAGTGGAATTTACCTCTAGTGACGTATAGTATTTATAAAATTCTAAAAAATATATCAATTTGTGTGGGGTATACCTATTTTGTTTTATTAAAAATATATAATTTTGTGTAATTTTGTGTGGGGTATAATTTGTTTAATTTATTGTTCTGATTTTCATTTTTACTTTAAACGTTTGCAGTTGGGAAAAGTGGAACAGCATAGATGTCGCAATATTTCCTTCGATATTAAACTAGAACGGAGAGCTTTGTAGTCGCAGTTAAAATATGTTTTCACAATGCGTTCCTTGAAGTCTAGTAGATTTTCCTTCAAACTTATTCTTTTTACATGCATTTTGACCAAATAGTCGGGGATATTTAGCTTTGTATGATTTATTTTGTCTCTAATTTCTGAAATTACTATCCAGTAAAAATCACTAATATCTTCATTTGACATTTCTGATTTATGAATTATTCTGATAGTTGAAAGAAACAGAATTGTAATTCTTTGTGACTGAACAAAGAGGCGGTATGTCCACAGAACGTTTAAGTGAAATTTGAAGTTTATCTGCTTTAATTAGTATTCCAAAAAGTTCACAACACGACTTAATTCTAAATAAGGACGAACAAAAGTAAAGGACTTCTTCAGCATTTATATCTGGTCTAATATTTATAACTGATTGACCATGTATAAAGATATCTTTTATATAGTTGAATCATTTCGTGAAATTCAATGAAATTTTAAATAACCGATCAATGGTTCACAAGTTATGAACAGTTTTGTAAATACCTGTTTATTTGCAGTAAATTTTTTTATTTTAATTTTTTCTCCAACACGAGTTTTCATTTTACCTACAATATTATTGTTTTTTTATATTTACAATTTTATTTATTTTTGTTTTTAAAATTGTTTTCGTTCAAAGTTGTGACTCATTATAAAATATTATTTGTTCGCTATAAACTTTGACGCTAAACTTAGGCAGCGAATGTTATTGAATGTTAACAAGATTATCTTGATTCTGGATTATACAATAAATTTTCAATGTTGGCAAAAAGGATGTCGTTAAAATGATCGAGTAAATGACCCTTAGGGAATAGAAAATTTTGCACCTTTCTAGAAATATTCTGTTTATGTTGTAATTAAAAGCGTTATAATACAAAAATAAAGGTATGATAAATTAGTAAGCAAATACGTATTTTTCGTAAACTTGAAATGAAGACTCTAATGAAGGAAAGAAATGCTAGAATTTATTTTGCTTCCGTCATTTATGGCGGGTTACAATGCTAGTATGTTAATAAACAACTTCCTTGAACAATGGTTTCTAAGTAAGTAAAATTTTCTAATTTTTTTTTTCTTTTTTTTTTGCTTCTATTACTCCGCGTGGTAGCATAGGGCTTCGATAGAGCTCTTCTAGAGCTCTTCTTGCTATATCTTGCTTTCTGATTTCCTTAGTGTATGACCTATCCATTTCCATTTGATAAGTTCTTCTCCAGTTATCATCCATAAATCCTCGTTGCTAATTCTTGCCAGCCAGAATATTCTGCATATAATTCTCAAGCACTTGTTGATGAATACTTGTAGCTTCTGTTTGATTCTGACCGAAGTGAGCCATGTTTCACTGCCATATATTAATGTTGACTTAACACATGCTCTGAATATTGTTAGCTTTGTTGTTCTCGATATTTGGTTGCTCCGCCATATCTTCATTAGGCTCCCAAATGTTCTTCTTGCCTTATTTATACGGCTGTTGACATCTTCTGTTGCACCTCCTCGTGATGTTATAATGCTCCCCAGGTAGTTGAATTCTTCTACGTATTCTATCTGTTGTCCACTCACTGTTATTGGCTCACTATCACTTATCGATATTCAATTCCAGTCCCGATTTCTTTGCTTCTTCTTGTAATCTGTTGACTTTGTTCTGTAGGTCCCTTTGATTTTTTGATATGAGGCATACATCATCTGCGTAATCTAAGTCTTCTAAGTTTCCGAAGAGATCCCATTCTATTCCGTTTATTCCAGTGCAAAATTCTCTTAGAATGTCGTCTAGTATTGTGTTGAAGAGAAGTGGAGATAGTGCACATCCTTGTCTAACTCCTATATTGGTGTAGAATGGATCACTGATCTAATTTTCTAATAGTCATAATTAAATATTTGTGTAAATTATTAATATGTGGTTTCCAGTTTAAATTTTTATCTATATATACACCTAAATATTTAAAAGTTTCTACCGATTCTACTACAAAGCAATTTATTGAACACTTTATGTTAATTCCACATGAATGGAGACTTAGAGTACAGCTCTCACATTCTGCAGAATGTGCTTTAATATCCATGTCGATATTAGAACGATTTTTTAAATTAAAAATAATCATTTTTTTTTTATTACTAATATTCAGTTTATGAAATTTAAACCAATGTTTTAACAAATCCATATCTAAATGCATGTTTTCTTTCAGAAGAACCAAGAAAGAGAGCAATCGTCTGCAAATCCAGTGATAATACCATTAAACGGTTGAACAAATAAAGAGTTTATATAGACTAGAAATAAAATAGGACCTAATACTGAGCCTTGGGGGACTTTAATATTAACAGTCTTAACTTCACTATACGTATTATTAATTTTAACTTTTTGCGTTCTATTTTGTAAATAAGACTCTAAAAATTGGAGCATGAAACCTCTAAAGCCAGCTCTTTCCAATTTACTAACAAGAATTTTGTGATTAATCATGTCGAAAGCTTTTGTAATATCAATGAACAGAGTCGCTGTTGCAATACCTTTACAATTCAGGCTGGAATACAATTCAGAACAGAGTTTTAAAATTGCGTCTTCCGTACTCTTATCTGAGCGAAAACCAAATTGGTTAAAATTAAGAAAATTTGTGTAAGGAAATTAATCATTCTTATTTTTATAAGTTTTTCAATAAGTTTTGCTAATGAGGGCAGAATAGAAATCGGTCTGTAGTGTGATACTTGTAATTTCGAACCTTTTTTGAATAATGGAATTAGTTCAGCTGATTTTAAGGAAGTTGGAAAAATACCAGAATATATTGATAAATTAAAAATATACTTTAAGATATCACTAATGTGAAAAACTATATTTTTTAAAAGTATACATTGTTTATGTGATCATTTGTACATGAAGATTTGTTATTTAATGCACGAATATTGGAGATTATCTCTAATGAACTTATCTCAAAAAAAGCGAAGGAATCCGTAAGAATATTTTCATGACTGATATTTTGAGAAGAAGCGAAACAATCACAACTCTTGATACTTGAACTTGGAATAGTAGACGGTGTTGCAAAGTAATTATTAAATTCATTTGCTATTTGAGAGCTATCAGTTATTCTGACATTATTGACTTCAATCATACTTACTGATGAGTCAGTTTCTTGTTTATTTAATATTTCATTTACTGTTTTCCATTCCATTTTGGGATTACCTCTATGTAAGTTTAGTTGGTTTTGGTAGTAGTTGTTTTTGCACAGTCAAATTTTCGATTTAATTTTTTTGTTTAGTTTTTTGAAATAATTTTTTAATTTTATATCATTTGGGTGTTTATTACATTTTAAACCAATTTTGTTTTTGTGTTTGATTTCGTTTAGTAATGTTTCTGTCATCCAAGGTTTCAGTTTCTTATTTAAAGGTCTTGTTTTTTTAATTTTTGAACAGTTATTTATAAATATACCAGAAGAGTTATCAAATATACGTGGTACAACTTGGCACTGGTACAAAAATTTCAAGTTTGGTCAACTGGGAATTTAATCTAAACAGAATCCCATTATCTTATACAGAATATCATAATTAAATAAATTACAATTTTACTTTGCAATAATTACCAGATCAACGGAGTTACATTCTTGATGTGTTTATTACATTCCTGAATAATATTTTTATATAGAAGGTGATAAACATAACAACAAATTAAAGAAGGTCATACTGAAAATTAATAAAGTATACTAAGTAAAAAAAAAAAAAAAACTATTATCTAATCGTACCAACAGAATTTACAACCTACTGACACATAAATAAATATCTTTATATTAATAAAATTCAATTTAAATTTGACCTAATTCTAAGCCAGTCACATGGATAAATGATAAGTGATAATTTCTTAAATGTAATCCTTAACATTTTTTTTTTCTACATAATGTATTTTAAATATGTTACTTGTAGCGTTCTTGATGACGTGCAGTATAATTCAATTCAAAATTATTTTATATTGAAATATTTTATCAGAGTAAATATAATGAAAATTACATCATCTGCTGGCACAGGAAATTACATACATCCATATAATATGTTTTAAGAAAATTGTTTCTACTCACAAAGGAAATTTACTATGATGTAATGTTTCTTGAAGTGAATTAAAATATTCTATTCCCATGTAGAATAATGTCTTATTTTATACTTGCAGTGAAACTACAGGTTATGGTATATTTATGTTATGTTATGCTTTTTTCATTAGGCTCGTTTTTTTTTTTTTTGATCTATTCCACTTTAATTAGAAGAATTCAACTATTTATTTACTTGTTTACTTGCTTGGATTTTCATAACTTCAGGAATTCGTTCCAGAACTGACTGAACACCTGTGTCCACTTCTGCGAGTTATTGGCGGTGTCGAAAATCTGAAATTCTTTCGATGGTTCAAAAAAGGCTTAGGTCGGTAAAATGTATTGTATTTTCGCCTCTGGAACTATTTAACTTATTTAAATTAAAATAATGCTTTTTAAAAAAACGAGACTGCAACTGCATTTGATTTGGACAAGCTTACATTATAATTATAAATAATAAGTAAAAAAAAGCTTACCAAGTTTATATAACAGCTTCAAGCGTAATTGAATATTACTTGAAGCTCATTTTTTTTTCCATTTTTTTATTTGATTTATTTGTTTTAGATAATAATATGTTCCCTCGCCTATTTGGAATTATAGGAACTTAATGATTCTGTCAATTATAATATAAAATAATATAATTTTAACGGTATACATTTGATTGAGCCAGCTTGATTGAAATAAAAGGAAAAAAATACTGATTGATTTGAAATTTAGGTTCAAAATAAAATATTTATATACAGACAATAAAGCAATTACGCTGTCAAGTGTGTAGATATCTAAGTTTAATTTGAAATGAATTTAAGAAATAAATTAAAAGAATTTATAATACAGAATTTAACAATTTTTTACAAGTTAATTTGTATAATTTGAATCATAATGTAAATTTTTAGCTTCCAAAATATCATAGTAAATTGGTGGCATGGCAACGCAATCTGATTTCGAATAAGATTCTCAAGCTATTATTTAAACGATGTGGATACGTTACCAATGTTTGTTTATTATTTCAATTTTATCTAAGTCGATTTTTACACCACATCATTTATATCAAAATCAGACACTATCATTATTATGTTTATTTTTAGTGCAAAAACATAAGTTGTGATACTATCATGGATTGTTAAGTATGTATTGTGACAGTAATAAGAAAAGTGTTGCATTTTGCAAGTATTTGCGGTGAGTTCTGTATTCAAAAAAAATACTGAAATCTAGAATCTATACTACGATATTGACTTAGTTTTTTCCAGGATCAAGTTGTAAGGATTTCATTGGCTTCACAATTTTAGAAATATTGCTAAGAATTTAAATATAGAAAAATGCTGCAGTGATACATCTTGAACCAATACCTATTAGTGAACGTATTATAAATATTATCAAGCCTTTGAATACGCTTATAATATGTATGGTAACAATTTTTAAGTGAATCTAATAAATATGTTATTTCGTCTATTTTGTGTTTTAAACTCAACTAGCATTTAGGAATAAAATTTTAAATGAATTTTCTTCTTTTAGGAAAATGTTGCAAGTTCTAAAGATATTGGTTGTTACATGGGTATTAAGTGACAGTTGACAAGTGATGAATTATTTAACATTATATTATTATTTAATTCAAATGTCATTTAGATCAGAATCAGATATGCTCAATTTGGTCTTACTTTTTTACTATTTCGAATTAAAATTTTTCCATCCTTTACGCATGCAAATTTTATACTATTTTGTTTTTGTATGTCTCTAGCTTTTTTGAATAAAAATGAGAAATATTTCATTAAAGATTAATTAATATATATGTATATTATTCAATTCTCGTGGTTTTCAATTACTAGGCAAGTTAAATATTTTTATTGTTGATAAATTTTTATTTTTTTTTGCAGCCAAAATTTTATCTTTTTTTCCTTTACTATTTCTTTATCAAACTCTGCGAAGAATATGCGTCGTCGAAGGAGACCACACCATCATTGTGAAGTTGAAGTATCGACGAATATGAAAAAAAAATTCATATTTCTATAATTGTAGTGAATCTACTCATAAACTGAGTCTGTGTGGGAACATATTGTGGGAACATACTGAGCCTGTACATTATAGGTCTGCAGTGCCCAGAAAATAGTTTAGTAAGCAATACAATGGCATCACATCATTTGCTAAAATTCCCTAATAGAACCACTAATTTCAAATTTTGTTAGTGTTACCGTTTTCACTATAATCTCCGAATCAGTTCGTATTAAAATTAATAACTCCGTTTTCATTTTTCAAATATCTTATCATTTATCAAATCTTGCCTTTGCAAGCAATCCTTTAAAACTTGCTGCCAATAACTAAAAATGACTCGTTCAAGAAAAAAAAATATTGGAAAAAAAATTAAGTGAGACATATTATATTAGATCGGCAAATTTTAATTAAACAATTTTTCACTTGAATCCGGAACACCTCAGAGATCTCATTTGCTCATATATCTTTTTTATATAATATGATGTTAAGATATCATCTTTACATGATTTTCCAATAACGCAAGACAACTTAAAATATATTTTATGGTTGGGATCTAAAATGGTTTAGAACTAAACTATATACTAATTGTGTATCGCAAATTCCTATTTTATTAAATTTCTATTTTATTATCGTTCCTTCTTCACATTACACGTTTGACTATCCTGTAAATAGCAAACATTTTAAACAAATCAAAATAATGTAAAAGATCTGAGCTTTTATTTTGATGAACATTTTTTTCAAGAATTATGTAGATTACATAATCCCAAAGTCTAATAAAATGCTGGAATTTATTAAGCAAAACTTCATCAATTTTAGAAATGTATATGCGGTAAAAGCGTTGAATGTATTTCTGTTAAGACCTATTTTCAAATACTAGGGTAATTGTTTGGAATTTTTATTATAATGTTCACGCCTAAGAAGATTTAGACTCACAATAAAACAGACATTATAGGATGCAGATGTAAGCTGTTTTAGATTCAGGGTTTAAACAACTACAGCAGAAATAGTAAAAGCACTTAAATTATTGCTGTTGCTGACTATCACAGCATTTCAAATTAAAAAAAAAAAACTATTACTGCGCTTTGCTGTTACAACTTAACCGAAGTAAAGTAATAGTTTTATGCTTTTTACACATACAAATACTACGCATGTGCTTTTGCTTTTCAAAACATAATTGTAATAGTAGAATTTTGCTGAATGCTTTTTAATCTTTTAAGTCAAAGTAAAAAAAAAGCTATTTGCTGTGCTGATTTTGCTGTACAGACTTTGCTGTGCATTTAGAAAGAAATTTTATTTCGAAGAAAAAAGTGAAGTAAAAATGAAGCAAATTAATATTGAATAGAGTAGAGCCAATGTGTGTGTATTCAACTGGACCTTGTCATATGAACTACATCTTCTAGGTAGTGACTGGTGGATAGAGCCAAGTTCAAGAAATTGAGTAGCCTCTAGCAGAAATAGGTCCGGGTCCCACCTCACAAAGCCCTCGAAAATTTTTTTTTTTTTCTCTTTTTTATTTAATTTGACAATCTGAAATTTTTTTAAAAATTATTCATAATAATTAATAATAACCTTTTCCCAGAAAAATTAAATTTAAACTGGTGATATAGAGCTTCGGCCCCAATTCCTAGGATCTCGGACCTATTGTCGTCATCACATTTAAGGATCATTGTACTGATGACAAAAGAAAATTAAAAAAAAAAAAATTTGAGGTCTTAGGTCCCGTCTCTTGGGACCGCTTGTTTGCATCGTGCTTTGAGCGATTTTACTGAAGACAAGTTAAAAAAAAAAAAATAATTCAAGGGCTTTGTGAGGTGGGACCCGGACCTATTTTTGCTTGAGGCTGTTCAATTTCTTGAACTTTTGAAATTTCTTGAGCTCTTTCCACCAGTCATCACCTCGAAGATTTCTTTACTTTTTTCATGTCCACTTATAAATTTAAAATAAAATACTTACGATTTTTTTTGTAAATCCATTTTTTAAATTTTAAACAACAAAAGTTTTTAAACAAATATAAGCCGTCACAAGGAACAAAAAAGCACAGTAACTCTAAGTAAAACAAAAGTGTATTGTAAAGTGCTGTAAATGCTGAATAGTAATTCAAAGCAACAGCAAATGCTGTTTAGCTGTATTCAACTCATTTTGCTGTAGCTATTTAAAAAGAGAATGAAAAAGCTTTTTTTGCATATTACTTTTTGAAATAAAAATGCGCAGCAAAGCGGAAGCAAAACAACTACGAAAAAAATGCTTTTGCTATGCCTTTGCTGAATTGATGTTCGAAAGCAATAGTAAAAAAATAGTAAAAGCTTGAAATAACTACGAAGTTTCTTAAACCCTGTTAGATTTAACTAAGCTGTCTAATAAAAGATTCGTTATGTTTTTTTATTTCTGCCATCGGATATTGATTTGTCCAATTTACTCCAATGTTTCGGTTTAGTTATACCTCCGAGGCTACTGGAAGCTCAATAACATGTTAAAAATAAGATTGATGTTTTTTTTTTTTAAATATAACTCAATTTAAAGATCTTGTGCTATATTTTTTTTATATTATATTTTTCAATAATTTTAAGTTCTTCTTTGGTTTTTCTAATTTTTATGTATAGTTTTTTTTTGTTATTCTGCAATAGTCTATAAGAGTTTACTCGGTAGACGAAAAAAATTAATATTTGGTCAAGCTAGTAATAAGATCAAAGTATAAATCAGTAAATAACATTTTGGATTTTGTCTTATAACATCGAAAATATGTTCAATACTGCTTGAAAATACAAATTTCATTTCATACCATTTTATTCTATTCAAAACTAATTCTACATAAAATACGCATTGAATGTTAATCAATTTTTTTTTCATTTTTTCAAGATGTTATTCAAATTTTATTTAAAATTATTCCGACAAAAATAAAATCGATTGAGACCTTGAAATCAACACCTAGCTAAAATTTCAATGATCACACCACGTTAAAAAGTCAACAAACTTTATTCAAAATATTAGAAAATCATTCAAATTACATTTTCTTCAAAAAGAAAATGAAAATTTATTATTTCCCAACAAGTCTAGCTATTCTCATACCACCACCACTTCATGTACAATATTTTATGTGTAATCAAAATTCGTATGATGACGATGAAATGAAATTTTATATTTTTGGTCACTGTTTGTCATTTTTACAACGACGTTAATAGAATTTTTGCTTCAGATAACCAGAATTCTTTTTCGTTTTCATGTAACCGTTATGAAAATCCTTTTTAAAAAAGTGAAAATTTCATTTGAAGTTGAAATCGTTTACATTTTGAGAAAAATTTTCATTAATGTAATCATGATACGTCAATTCGATTTAAATACGCAATTGATTATCGAAAAATAACAACAAAATACAAAAAAAAATTAGAAAAATAAAAAATATTTTTAGAGTTAACACAAATCATACTTGTCGTTCATTTTGTATTATCGTCCACTTACAAATTAGAGCAAAGATTCCTGTTGACGAATATTTGCGGATTTGAACAAATTTATTCACAATAATCTAAACTAATCTCGAAATATATTTTTTTCTACCCACGCTCTTAGTCGAATTTAAACTTTATATATTTTTTTTTTAGATAATGTTTGGGCTATGGTAGGTAAGTAGTAGTGGCTGCCGACAATACGCTGAGACGCTTAGGCCGGTAAGGTCCATTGTGATACCACATTGGGCTATCTAAAATGGATAATAATACAATTTCTAAGAAAAATTATCATATTAATTCAGATTCGTATTTAACTTACCTATCAAAATGCTGAAACCATCATCATGTGACAATACAAATATGTTGTTGAATTTTTGCTTTCTTCAAAACGTTGTTCCAATTTATTATTTGCTCCTCTTTCAATTTATTATTTTTAGATTTCTTACAGTCTGATTTGATACCCACATACATTTGTAAGTGAAGTTGAAATTGTTTTCAAAGCTTTCTCGTCATTCAGTTTTAATATCCAAAATTCATACATCCTGACTAGCCCAACAGTTTATTTAAATTTATTGTTTCATTGTGAATAGCTATGGTTCTGCTTATTCATATTTCAATGGCGCTACAACTTCAAATCTAGCTTAAGACCTCTATATGCTTGTTATAAAAGTCCCTCTACACTTGTCAGCTACACCCCAGTTTGTTACCTAAAGTAATGATAGCACATCATTAATTAGCTTCAAACCATCAACTTTTAGCTTCATTTTGCGTTGTTGAGCTTGTCTATTACTATTAAATTTTTAATAGAGAATATATGACGGGTACAGATAATAGAAGATTCTATCTACGGGTACAGATAATAGATCGAAGCTTCTGCATTCTATTTCTCAGTTCAATATATGATCCAGAAATAACTATGCTATCTGAAGAGGAGCTGTAATTGTATTTTACTAGTACTGGTATAGTACAAGTAATGTCTTTATCAACAATTGTCAACATGTAGTCATTATATCATCACATTTTAAGTAGTTAGCATTATGTAGGTACTCATACTTACCAACATGATATCCCCATTTAATCACTAATGTAGTCATCAACGCTTAACTCACACACACGAATACATTAACTGAATGAAAGAAATTGTTCGTAAAGAAATTCTTCGAATCCACACTGAAAACACACGAAGACAAACCCAGCGTTTCTTTGAAATATGGCAAACGTATATAGTAATGATGCAACAAAAGCTTCAAACTTCAGATGGTCAGTTAAACCAGACTGCAACATCACCAAGCAAATCTGGTCTATGTTGAACCCGAAGCGATCCCTTAACCTATTAACTATGAAAAGGTGTGATAATAGCACTATGGTCTGATTGGTAAAAATGCTAGAAGACTGGGATTCCCCTCAAACGACTTCTGCAGGACATGTAGAGAGGAGGATGAAACTGCCCAACACCTACTCTGTTCCTGGCCTGGTCTATACCGTAAAAGGAAAACCCATCTAGGAGCCTTCTATCTGGACTCGCAGGGTGATCTTCAAAACACTAGTATCATAAATCTTCGCCGCTTCGTTAAATATTAAAAGCTCAAATTGGTTCAACGAGTAGGGTGCTACGCGAGGAAAGTTTCCGTGATATCACAATGGACCTCATCGGTCTAAGTGTGTCGGCATACTATCGGTAGCCACTATTACCTACCTACCATATAATAATTCAGCATCTGGATAGAATTTTCTTGATTTTAGGAGCAAAAGAAAATACTAAGAATAACCTAGGACTTAATCCTAGGACTTAATGGTCTGGGTAACATCGAATATTTAATTATAAGTAAAAAAGCTTGTTTCTGGTATGATGAGACAATAGTAATACGATATCGATATCTTGATAGTCTAGTAGTTATGTTATCTCGGCTACAAATCAAAAGAATCCGGACTCGGTTAGGACATCGATGTTTAATTGAATGTTTCATTACTCATAAAATAATGAAATTTTATATAAATAGTTTGTTTCTGTTTTCTATTCCTATTTTATTCATCGTGCGAGCATTGAATATCAACTTGCCAGCTCCAGTGATCTTAATTTCCTTCAAAGTGCATCCATAACTAGCAAATTCAGCTTTTATGGTTCGATCCCAGGTGCTGTTGGATTTTCCGCTCTTTCTAGTGCATTGAGGGTTTCATTCGAAGACCATTATATTTATATATGTCAGTGGTTTTCTCAGTGTATGACCTATCCATCTCAATTTTCTGTAAAATTCATTGACAGTATTTTAAGTCTGACAGTAATTTTTACATCAACAGTATTTATTAATACTTTTATATTAACTTCGTGATCATGATTGTCCGGCAATCCCATCAGTAGGGAATATGAAAGTACGCTTTATTAAGAAGGTCTTCTTGAAAATAGCATCTAGTAATTTTCCACATTTAATTAGTTGATGAACCAGAAAATTAATAAATATTTAAATGCCCATGGAACGCCATTTGTTATAGTACAAATTCCAGTACTGTAGGTGGATAGGTAGGTAGAAGTGGCCATTCCAGTTGCTTATGGGGAAGCAATTAGCATTTAATTGTGCCTTTTTGATGCCACGACTCGACTGACCTATTTGTTGTTATTAATTGTTGTATGGGACTTATATCGTACTTCAAGTAGGAAAAATATTCTACCTACGTTACTGACGGGAGCACAGAAACAAATAATCCACATAATATCCACAATCAAGTAGTTTTTTTCTAAAACTACCGCTATTATTAATCAAACCTTATTTATCAAACTATCCAATAAAGAAATTTATTACTTCAAATACCTTCCAATCCAACCTATATTATAGTAAACAAGTCAAATGAATGGCCCCACCATTATTACTACTATAACTATTACTGTTACTTAAAAAAAAAACAAAACTATTTTGACGCGTTAACGAAATTTTTCTTCAATTTATGGAAAATTTAATTGAAAAACAACAAAAAAAAAAAATATTTCTCTTTTGAATTTTCAATTTCGTGAAAAACTTTCCAATTTCCGCTAACAAAGAGAATAGAAATAACAAAACGGCCTCATTTCTTTGGTTTGTTAACTAAACATGATAGAAAGAATAAAATTTCAAAGTAAATTTTCGATTGCATTTCAGTTATGAGAATTTTGTTTTTTTTTTTTTTTTTTTTTTTTTTTTAGAATGAAAAGCCTGAAGTTAAATAATTTTCACATTTTCTAATAGTTATTTACGCATTTTATTTATGTTTTGTAAATTTTCCCACAGTACTGTGTGGATTCGCGATACAAATGAGATTTCAACGAATGAAACCAGATATAAAAAAGTAACTTTGTTTTATACCATAACCTTCTATTTACAATCCCTGATTCAATTCGTGTGAGGCTATTAAAGGTACTATAACGTTTCATAATTGAAAGGATTTTAACAGAATTGAAAAGTGATGTGGTTGACACCTAAATTTTAGAAATAAGAAAAAAATGCGAAAATGACAAAAACATGAGAAGAAAAATACCAAAATTGAATTGAAATTAGAACCTGATGTGCATTCATTCTCTGCCATTGTAATTGAAATCAAGTTGAATTCATACGTAAATAAAATGTAGAATAAACATTTTGAAAGTATATAGAGGATATTTCGATATACATCATAAATACTTTGTTTTTTTTTTTTATTGATAATCGGATATTGAGGTTGAAGTTCAGTACTGTTGCTATTATTTAGAGGTGGTCTTGTACTTTTATTATTTCTGTTTTAAGATTCTTTTAACGTGATGGCTCTATTCTCTTAAAAATTTTTATAATTTTTTTTATCTTTAATCGCACAGATTTTATTAATTCTTCGTTAGGTTTATGATCAAAAATGGTGTCATCAGCTATTGATTGGAACTCGATAGCAGTGCTTGTCTTTAAATTGGATGTAATGTACTGTACTTTGATTTTTCTTCATATCGATCCGTTATTCTCTCGGATATGCCATTATGGGTTTTTATGTTTTTCAAAATGTTTTATAATTTTTAGTGTTCAAATTGAAACTTAAATTTAACTTTATTATCAAAATTTTAAAATTGCTCGAAGCTATTTCTAATGAATTGCTCCATTCTACCGCTGCAACTCACTATTTCAACTACATCACTGCTTCATTTTAGAACTCTCTTTGTCTGTTGTGCCTGAGACATTTAGAACAGCCACTATGATTGATTGAGATTTAACTGAATTATTTTTTGATGACTTACGAAGTCTTAATAGTGTATTGTATTATTACTAGTGGATGCCCTGTGCAATTGCACAGAGTAGTTCTTTCAAACACAATTTTATGTAAAAAGAAATATTTGTTTTGATATTATTGTAGTTGTTTTTTTGAATCGTTTGATTATTGCATATACATATAATGAACAAATATATATATTTTGTGGCTACATAACAGAATTGTTATTTATGAATAAAATAAAGTTTAAAATTGTTATACGAAACATATTTTATTGAATTTGATTTTGTTTATGAAGATGCAATTTTTTTTTTGACTACGCCTATAGGCACAAAATGGTTATAGTCAGAAATATTACTGAAATTTAGCGAATAACTATAACCGTGTTTTACTGTATATATTTTTTTTAATGATAGCAGAAGCAAATGAACCAAATGAAATTTCTAATAAAATAAGGAAAAAAAAAATTTTTTTTTTAGAAATATTTGCCTTCAATTTAAGCGTTCTAAAACTACAAAAATAAACCTTAAAATCGCAGCTTGATATAATGTTTTCATAGCAAGTTATGATTGTAATTACGGAAAAAGCAGATTAGCCGAAATTCTAGGAAGTCTTGAGATGAGATTAAGAGATTTGGTAAAAAGTTCGGTTAATTTGCTTTTTCCGTAATTACAATCATAACTTGATATGAAAACATTATATCAAGCTGCGATTCTAAAGTTTATTTTTGTAGTTTAATACGCTTAAATTGAAGGCAAATATTTCTAAAAAAATAATTTTTTTTTTCCTTATTTTATTTTCGACTTTTTAGTGAAAATATTTTTTTAATGAAAAATAATATATTTTCAAAGAACAACACATATAATCAAATGGCACTAAAATTCACTCTAACGCAATTTGGTTATTATTGCTCATACTTCAAATGTGTAATTATATTTGATATTACTGTAACAAATTTTTTTAAAAATATGTATATTTTTAAAAATTTTTTGGAGATTTTTGATTAGATACCTTTGAATTTTTTAATTTACGTATTAAAAAATTACGCACTTTATAAAAAGAAACCCTGTTAAATACAAAAAATATTTGACGTAAAATCGTTGATTTAAATCTGTGGAAAAGTCTGAAATGTAAACACTCATCCGACTTTATCTACGATAAAATTCGATTTTGTCCGAGGTGTAAACGCTGCCTAAGCATAAATTGGCATATAAAAGTATAATATATACATGCATAAATCGAAATTGAACTTTTTTTACATGCGAGAAGAGTAATTTGTAACTGAGTGATAGATAACTGATACTTGATTGGTTCAAATTTTGTTTTCTTCCATAAATAATGTTTGCATTTTATTTTCAGTTAAACTAAGCCATATGATTATGTATGTAACAAATGCAAGCCCTATATGACACATGTACGTACATTTGCATATACTTAGTCAGAGAAAAAGAAATAATAAAAGAAAGAGATTAATAAAAGAAACCAAATTAAAAACACAAAAAAATATAATGAAAATATAATTGAATAGTAATAGAAAATTATTGAAATATAATGATAATGATTTGTATTGCACACATTTATTTTGTATTCCTTTTTTGTTTTTTTTTTTTTGCTTCTTTACACCATAGAAATGTCAATAAATATAGTGAATTTAAAGAGAAACCAAATTTTAACTTTATCAAATATCCATATTCCATTATTAGTACACACACATATGTAAATTTCACCTTAGTTGAATGCAAAGAATATCTATAATCTATATTAACAAGAATACGCACTCCCATTTTACGACAACCTATTTTTTAAGAAATATCAAACCGAGGAAAATATCATTAGTTAAAAGAGGTAAAATTTACATTTACTTATCGTATACCAAATTTATTATGAGAGAGAAAAGGTACAAAACAGATGTTTGCCTTTTGATTTATACTGTAAAATAATTTTGCGTTCTCATTATTCTCTTTTGGATTTGTTTACGTTTCCTCCCATTATTTATATCAGGCAGGTTGGCAAAAAATGTTAGTTCTAATTTAGTTTGTTCCCTTATACGAGGATTAATTCTGATCTTTTATTATTTTAATATTTTCGTTTTAAACATTATTATTTTCGTATATACCTATTAAAAATATTAAATTATAATTACATTACAATAATATAAAATATTATTAACATTTTTGTCAGTAATAATTTGGAGTTACAAACATTATTATTTTTTATTAATTATATTAGTAAACCTAAATATTTATTATATTGGTATACGATTATAAAATATTACTGAGGACAACATCTATTTACAAATCACAGAATTTAAAGAATATGATAACGCTGTTTTAGTTAGGTCTCCTAAAAATCTTATGCTGTACAGTTGATACAATTTAGAAAATAATATTGTTAAATATTTCAACGAAATTTTTGTCGAAAATTTTTTTCAAAATTATAAACTTTATTTATTTAATTTCAGCCAACTTTTTTGTTACTCTCTTTTGTTTACTATATTTTTTCTTTTTCTTACACGTAAAATTCTTATTATCGTCTATTTCTGACAATGTTTATCAAATTTGCATATGAATGCATTGTTGTGTGGAAACAAATGAATACATACATGAGTTTTTACTCTTTTTATGGATATACTTTGGTTAAATGGTTATTGAAATGGGTATTTGGTTGAATTGAAGCAAATTGAAACAAACATATAAAGTCCAAGGCAAGTTAATTAAGGCAAATATAATAAAATAATAATAAATAAATTTCTAATTGAAATTTCTTTTAGAGTATAGATGTCGCTCAACTTGGAAATAACCGTCACTATTTGGTATAAATATTTGAAATGTTTTAAGTATTCAGCACCAAGAACTTGTTAAAATTTTAATATTTTTGTGGTGTAAATAATTTACTATTCAATTAGTCTTGCTATTTTACTCACTACGTCATTCATCTTGTGTATTATAATATAAGTTATTTCCCACATGGGGAATATATTCCTTGTGTAATATATATAAGATGAAAGTAGAGAAAAGTTCAATTATTAATTTTTTCAAGTACAAATATTTCTGCTCTAAATCTAGATCTTCATTCAAAATTTTTGATTTGATATTAACATATCAATATTTCACTCTCTCCGGCAATTTTTCTCTTTCGAGACATGGGCCTATTATTTTTTGCTATCATTTATTTTATCATAATGTCATAAGGGTGGTACTGAACTATGCAGTAAAGATGATTAAGCATGTTGTCTTAATCAGAAATCAATTTTGAGACTTTTCAGTTCAAGGTTAGGTGTTCTTCCTACTGCGCCAAATAGCTTGACCGAAATTTTTTTTAAATTTTTTTTTTTAATGAACTGACTATGTATAAACATGGCAATGCGCAGAGTTTCAGAGTTTAACTGAGTATATATCAATACAAGTTGGTGTTATGTCAGTTTATCTGGGTCTAATATTTTAACCCTTAAATACACACTTTACCAGATCTGCATCACATCAAAAAAGTGGCCTCACAACTCCCCAAGGATCCAAATTGATTTATAACGATTTCTGTTTAAAAATGTTGTTTTTAATAACAACGGAAAAATCATGAATTTCAGGATTAGAAAGCTTTCAAGATTTGAACACAAAAAATTAATCAGATTTAGTTGTCACTTGAAAATTTCTAAGTACTGAGGAATTACATAAAATTATAGTGTGTTCCTTAGTTTATAGATTCGAGTGATAAAAATGATTTTGTATTTAACATTTCTGTGAAAGAGGTTTAATTACAAATTTTTTGGGTATTTCAAGTTCTCAGAGCACAGCATTGTAATGTTTTACTTGTTGGGATCTGCTTATCTACTTACCTTTCTTTTGTATGGTCATTTAGGCTTGCCTTTTTAGGCTTGCGTTGTACTCTCCAAATTTCTGTTTCGTATCTTATATATTACGTGTTATTATAATGGGGTGCTCTATGTGGGTCACTTTGTGGTTCTATTTCATGCTACTTGCAATTATATTGTTTTCGAATCCACCTATTACCGTAAAGTTCTGAATATAATACCCAGGTACTCTAATTGGAAAATGCCAATATTCTGAAAAAATATTAAATCTAATTGATATACCTAGGTACTCTAATTGGATTTTTACACCCGGTTACACTATTCGGAAAGCAACAAATAGATATGATCGTTACCTATAAATACATATGATGGAGTCTGCACAAGCAGTAATATTAAAATAAAACCAATTAACGCAATTGGTTTAGTGATAGATAACATGAAAATGATTTTAGTATTAGATAACATCCAATATCGAAATAGTTCGAAATTAATTATCGAAAAATATAAAATCTAATTACTGTTCTGTAAATTGAAAAATATTTCGATTCGTTAATCCGGGGTGCTTTATTAGGAGGGGTATATTATATTCAGAACTTTACGGTACATGTTAAAACCATATGTGGCTATTATAATTATGTTATCATAATTTGAAAATTGCTCGAAGATGTTTCTATTGAACCGCTCCATTCTACCACTGCACTGCAACTCACTATTTTAACTATATCACTGCTTCATCTTAGCATTTTCATTTCGACTTCATACATTTGTAATTTGGGTCACTTATGTGTTATCCAGCACCCCAATCTACTTATAAGTTCAGGTCGAACTGCTGATTTGTTACCCTTTGGAATTTTATTAGTACCTAAATGGCATTTTTTTATCCTAAAGTATTCGATAAACTCCTTTTAAGTTTTCCAAATCACATTGGAATCGCTTTAAATTGTTTTTCAACATGACCCAAAAATATTTTTCATTTTACTTTTTCCCGCGTCTTTTTCAAAACTCATTACCATATTCACATATACATAACATCAGATTTATTGAAATCATTTTAACCATCCTAAACAATTCATTTATTTATCTGTTTTATGTATCAGTATTTGGTATGAATATATATTATGTATTTATGTATATGTGTATAGGCTTATGTAGTTTTAGAAATTTTCTTCGACATGTCTTGTTGTTAGAAATTGTTGAAGTCAAATAATTTCTAAAGAATATACTTTGGGATTCCAAGAAGAGTCAATTATAAGATGTGTATTCTAAGAATTTTGTCTAAGATTTTATAATTGAATTCCTTTTTAGTTGTGCTATTGCAATAACAAAAACAAAATAAATATTTACATATAAATAAAAATTATTAATACCATGCTTTAAGGACTTAAGAAATTTGTTTTTATATAAATTCAAATAAATATCCTTATTTTATATAAAGTACAGGGTGAATACGACCAATTGGCATATTGGCATAACGTAATGGGGGTATTGAATTAGTTCGAAACTAGAAATGGTTTGGAAATATGCAATTTCTGGTAGTTTTAGTCTTTTAAGAGTTACAATGCATCATATATTTCTTCTTCTTTTTGTTCTAATTCGTGTTGTTTGAATATATTTTATGGTTTTACAATATCTCTTCACCTGGACTTGATTCTAGTCCTACTACTGGATATATCCATCTTATTGTCCTTATACTACCGCACGTGTGAATCTGCAAAGCCAAAAAATTTATCAATACTTTGTTTACCCATTCTATTTACGTGTCTATTTTTTCTTACTTTTCCCCATTAAACTACATTTTGATCATATATAATTTTCTTATTTTGTTATAACTCTAAGCATGCGGTTCCATAGATTCACGTTTACTATTTTCATCAAATATGTCATTTCAGTTTTCTTAATTTTTTGCTTGGTTACATGTTTACTCTGCATTTTATAGTGTGTATCAATCACAGTTTTTCATTATTATATCGTTTGCCATTTTATGTCGTTAACCGCCTAAACTAAATAGCCATAAAACAATTATTTTAATATAAATGCTTTAGCCTTAAAATGGCAGCGTGTCATATGCTTGTATTTTATTTGCATGTAGTATCATTTGCTTGCCGGTATTTCTTGCAATTTGCCTGTATTTGATATGCCTGTTTTTTCACTTGTCTTTCACATTTGACTGGATAATTCTGGATTCTGAAAATTATAAATATTATGTATTATGTGTGCGTGAGTCAGAAGAGATTTTATAGTTGGATCTAAAATCAAAGTTCTACAAACCTTTTATATAACCGGAATATTTATATAAATTATTTTAATACGTAGCCATTGTTGGGTACAAAACATAGGATAACTTTTTTTTCCACAATATTTTTAAATCATTTTCATGCGTAGCCGCTGTTGGATACAACAAAATGGTTGAATTCGAAAATACTAAATTAATTAAATTTGGATTTTCGAATTTTGAATTTTGGTATTGTTGGCTTTTGTATTTGGTATTTGGGATATCGGGGTCAACACAGCTAGACACCAAGTTATCTAAAACTCATGACTTTGTTGATTGGTAAATTTTTAGCCACTCGCTTACACTGTATCGGAGTGGATATTTTTGTATATATAAATGCTATCTTATATGTTTTTTTTTTTCAAATTTTATGGCGTAGATCCATAATAGTTGTAAATTTTATTATTATATATTACTTATATTTTTTCTAGCAAGCCGTAATGAATTAATTAGCCTCAAAATGTTAATATTTTAACTCTAAAATTTTTTAATGATGCAATTAAAATACTTTTGAAACTTGTAACATGTTCAATCGGTTGGTTTTCCCCACCACCCCACTTACAATTGGTTGCAGTGATTATGTTTAGATATTGTTCAGACTACAGTGTTGTACGGTTTGTTTGTTCAAGTGTATGCTACCTTTGTACATGTAATGTACATATGTTTTGATAAAAGTAAATATCAATTGTTTTGTTGAATATCATCTTCGTTTTTCCATTAGGATGCAATTTTTATTTGACCTTGCGCTTTTATTTGAATTCTTGTTAATCACTATAGCAATAAGCGAATAAAACCAAATGCAAATATTATTATTAGAATTTTACAATATCTCAAAAGAACCACCAAATTACTCCAAAAGACCTAAAAATAATGCAGCATCGATTCTCTATTCAATTACAGAAAATTATCACCAAATTTAAGTTATTCCACAGAGTATGGGGAATACCCTGTTTACACATACCTACATAATAATATAATTAGAATATTTAATATTGATTTTGTGAATGATGAGCCATTTTGAAAAGATATTTTTGTTTGTTTTGTTGAATAATAATTAGTGTAATGAGAGAATGTTAGAAAAGATTTATTATCAAATACATAGTTCTCAATTCTAATTATTGGGGTGAAGAAATTGCTGAGGTTATTATTTGTTTTTTTTTTTTTTTTTTAGTACTAAATATTATTTTTTCATGAGCATATAAATACGAAAAATTGATAAAATGACTTAGAATTTTTATTGGTTATTAAACTAAAAATATTTCTTCTAATCAAAAAATTTATTAAAATTAAGAGCCAATAAATTTGAAAAGTATTTCAGAAAGGTTATAAAAATTAATTAAACTATTATATTTTAGGCATTTTCATTGAATTAAATCTAAAAAAACGTTAATATTGTAACTAGTGTCATTACTATTCAGATCGATACATTGTTTGACGCAGGGCAAATTCTCTAGAGAAAAAACTTTAAAAAAAATTTTTCTACTTTTAAATTCTTCTTTGGAGTAAAAAAAAAATGTGACAAATTTTTGTTTTATTTTTTTTTCTTCTAGACGACCTGAAAATATAGAGCGTAGAAAATGTATTTTTACAAGACTTAATTTAAATTTAGACATTTCAGCTCAAAAATATGCTGATATTAATCTGTGAAAAGTTTTGTATTTTACTATTTGTATTACCTTAGATTTTTGGAATAATCCGTATCCTCTGTAAAACCTCAGTTATTCTTTAGCGTCTTCAGTTTTATGATTATGTAGATATAGGTAGATAGTAATAAAAGTTTCAATTGCTTACGAAAAACCAAATAACCCTCTTATTTATATAACGGGACCAATTTTTTGTTGTTGGGTGCTTTAAGTGATCACTTGCCCACAAAACTTACTGGAGCCATCTAAAAACGTTATTCTGGCTCTAACGTTGGGCAGATGCAAAGAAAGTGTTTAAGGGTTTCTATCGGTCGCACTCTTTATTACATCAAAGTCAACTACTGTGAAGGTCATATTTTTTATGACAGGAACCTCAATTACTCTGAAGATCGTACTTTTTAGTACAGCAACGACAATTCGGGTTGAAGAAAATGCCTAATTTAGTAATATGCCTTTGTATCGGTCAGTACTTGTACTATCATATTGTACGGTATCAGTACGGGATCAGGCTAGAAATTGTTTGATTTCGTTGATGTTAAAAAGTCATAGGATTAAAAAAATAGGATCAGACTTTTTAATCTCCCGACGACATTTTCCAAAAAATTTAATTACAAATGTTATACCATTTTTAATAAAACTGCGTGGCAGCTTACACTATAAACAAAATCGAGGAATTATCATCTGAATTTAGGTCAAATCTTTTGATACCAACATATATTTAAAAGCCATCAAAGTGTTAGTATTATTTCAGAAATTAAGAAATTTTCTATTTCGATGTTGATACCTTAGGACAGTTAGTTGTGACAGATGAATTATATGTTTTTTTATCATGGTATTTTCAGCAAAAACAGATTATTTTGTTCTGTTTTAATGGTATCCAGATACAGATAATACCTTGGTTTGATTATATAGGATTGACTATATATTATGTTTCCCCCTTAATTTTATGAATAAGAAATATAGATAGGTATCTACCTAATTAATAGCAAGCTTGTAATCACGAACATTAATACCATACAAGCCCTAATACCATGAAATCCAGGGTTTAAAAAACTTCGTAGTTATTTCAAGCTTTTACTATTTTTTTACTATTGCTTTCGAACATCAATTCAGCAAAGGCATAGCAAAAGCATTTTTTTCGTAGTTGTTTTGCTTCCGCTTTGCTGCGCATTTTTATTTCAAAAAGTAATATGCAAAAAAAGCTTTTTCATTCTTTTTTTAAATAGCTACAGCAAAATGAGTTGAAAACAGCTAAACAGTCTGAAAATTTTTTAAAAATTATTCATAATAATTATTAATAACCTTTTCCCAGAAAAATAAAATTTAAAATGGTGAAATAGAGTTTCGGCCCCAATTCCTAGGACCTTGGACCTATTGTCTTCATCAGATTTAAGGGTCATTGTACTGATGACAAAAAAAAATTAAAAAAAAAAATTTGAGGTCTTCGGTCCCGACTCTTGGGACCGCTTGCTTGCATCGTGCCTAGGAGCAATTTTACTGAAGACAAGTTGAAAAAAAAATAAAAAAAATTTTCGAGGGCTTTGTGAGGTGGGAACCGGACCTATTTTTGCTAGAGGCTGCTCAATTTCTTGAACTTGGCTCTATCCACCAGTCACCACCTAGAAGATGTAGTTCATATAACAAGGTCCCGTTGAATACACACACATTGGCTCTACTCTATTCAATATTAATTTGCATATTGAACAAACCTTTTGGACATATTTTTTTTCTTTTACTTCACTTTTTTCTTCGAAATAAAATTTCTTTCCAAATGCACAGCAAAGTCTGCACAGCAAAGTCTGCACAGCAAATAGCTTTTTTTTACTTTGACTTAAAATATTAAAAAGCATTCAGCAAATTTCTACTATTACTATTATGTTTTGAAAAGCAAAAGCATATAAGTAGTATTTGTATGTGTAAAAAGCATAAAACTATTACTTAACTTCAGTTAAGTTGTAACAGCAAAGCGCAGTAATAGTTTTTTTTTTAATTTGAAATGCTGTGACAGTCAGCAACAGCAATAATTTAAGTGCTTTTACTATTTCTGCTGTAGTTTTTTAAACCCTGATGAAATCAACATTTTCCATATAGATAGACTTAGCATAGAAATGGGAAATTTGTTATGGAATTTCTAATTGGAAAATTTCAGGTATATATGCTTAGTTTTAGCAAGTTCAATCATTCTAAATTAATATAGCAGATAACACATATAGAAATATTGTAACCTGGTATTTTTAAACAGAAATTCTAAGCCAAGTTGTATTTGATTTTTCAATATATAAAAATTTAAAAAATTATCTTAGTAGAGATTTTCACATTACTATACCGAATTTTCATCATGAATTAAATTTCAAAAAAATTTACCCTAGGTATTTATGCAAAAGTGAAAACTAATTTTCTTTAATATCAAAAACGTATAAATTTTAAAATTTTGTCACTAACTCAAGAGTGTTCACACTACATTTACATTCTCATCCTATTTAATTATTTAAGAATGAATGATTAACAAGCAAAAACAAAGGACCATCTAAGCATCATCTAATTAAAATCATAATAAACACCCTTAATTAAATATAAAAAAAAAAAACAAAAAAAAAATTTTCTTTCTCTTTCTTTCAAATTCTATTTCTAACTCTTATCGAATACAATACTTAATATATAATAATATGACATACATATAAAATATAGATATAGAAACATATTCTTTTTATTTAAATTATTAGGCAACATTACATCATATATCATATCCCTGAGGGTTTCTTGAACCAGTTTAGGCAATGTTATAGACCATAGTTTAAAGTGCCTTTTAAATTATGATTCTAATTTGAGGGTAAAATGAAAAAAGTAAGAGAATCACAGCTCCTCTTCCTCCTTTTAAATAATTTTTTATTTTTATGTGTTCATATGGGATATTAATTATGCATACAATATACATACTCTATTATTATGTATGTATATGTGTATGTATGTATGTATATAGGAAAAAGGATGTTTGAGAATGTAATGAATTCCAAACATGATATTTAAAATTTAAGAGGTTTTCTATAAGAAAAATGAGCAAAAATACTTTATGATGGGTAATTTTAAGGTAATTTAGCTTAAATAAAAAAGGATCAAATGGATTTCTAAATCATTTAACACTATACTTACATGACTCTGTATGTTTTTGTACATATACAAGATAAATTTGGTGAGAAAAATGAGCACAGACAGTGTAGAAAATAATTTGATTTGATGCAATTAAAGAGTTTTTAATTGTTTTGTTTCATAGTTTACTGTATTTTATTTAGTTCAATGTGAGGTCTGAAGCTCTGAGCTCAGATTTTATGCTATAAAATGTTATTGCAAAAAAAACTATTGCGCAAAACTATGGTAGGAATCCCGTCTGCCTAACAGGAATAATCCTCTTTGAGAGATAATAACTGTGAATAAAACTCTATTAAAGTCAATTGATTTTTCTTTAATTTTGAAATTAGTGGGGTAGGTGTATAACGAATTAATTGGTCTATTTATATTGTTTATTACAGTTAAAAACATTCAATTATTTCACATTTTTTGGTATCCGAATAATTTTTACATAATCTAATATTCGATTACAATTTGGATAAAATTAGGTGATATAAAATAGGTCAGAGGTCTAAAAACTGAACAAAGTGATTCAAAATAAATTCATTGTCATTAAATTTACCTACAATATTTAACAAAATAACATTACGAAAAATATTTCAGTACTTCAAAAGTAAAATTCTGCTACTATGAAAAATGTTTGCTGATAAAACCCGATCAGATATTAGCTGCGAACTATCTACGCATCGATTTCAATAAAGTTATAAATATTTTGGTGTCAAAACAGGAAAGCGAAACGAAATTACATAAAGCCTAAAATTAGTCTAATATGGAATGAAAAGTATGTATTTACGAGCTTAATTCAAGGCAAGTTACAATGATTTATACTTTCCTACAGTACATTAACACAGTAAGCTATACATTAAAATTTGTAAAATATGTATGTAGCGTAAGCCACGAAAAGCGTATTATACATCTAATCACGTAAAAAAAACACGAAAACTGAAATTAGATATCCAAAATGAATAATAAATGTTCTGAATTCTGATGATCGAGGATATTGGAAAGAACTGTAATACCTGCCAAGTGTTTAGGCTATTTAGGTCATTGTAATGCTCTCTTCTCACCTTTGGAACTCCTTAATATCTATAAAGCATTTATACGACAGAAGATAAAATAAAATTCTCACATTTGAGCTGGCGCTGCCATTTCAGCTTTAGGCTAACTTGACCGCTTTCAAAATCACATCATTCGTCTCATAGGCCACCCAAATGTAACTTCATCCTTAACTTTTTTTGCACATCGTCGTACAGTAGCGGCACTTTTCTGTTCTATATATACCTTGTAGGTGTAGACACTTGCTTGGTAGAAATCAAATCACTACTCTCTCCTCTAAAACGCGTTTTAACGCGAAATAAGAAGAGCGGCAAATGCCCAACCCTACACATTGCAAATCCCTAGATGACAAAAAAATGGTCATGGGAATTCATTTATAGTCCAAGCGTCGCGAATGTTGAATCTTATCTCCCCCGACGTGTTTCCACAATCAAATAATAACAGAACAGCTAGTTATAATCTCCAGAGGTTCAAGTTAACCGTTTTTTACTTAGACTACTTGTTAATTTGTACCACACTTTCTTTCTTCATCTTCAGTGTGAAAGATGGCCTTTAATACTTACGTACCTCCCAGCCAAGCGGTACGAAAGTATTAAAGGTCTTATTCAAGTGCACGGTTGCTTATAAAAAATATTCAAAATTAAACTCAATGCGGAAGAATAAAGACAAAACAATGCAGGGGACCATAAGTAGAATGAGCAGGGAGAAAATCACCAAACTAGCTGAAAATCACCAGTAAAAACACAAAAATGATACACCCAATAGTGAACATACCACTGTCAAGAAAGATCAACCAAGTCCTACAATAAATAGACATTGTATTCATTGTATTCCAACATGATCGTAGTCCAATAAAAAAAATAAGATGAAGAAAAGAAAATGAAAGTTGTGAATATGCTCAAATTTTATATCATAAAAAATCGGTTCCATAAATACACCAGTGGATGGAAACGATTTTTTTTTGCAATTAGAACAACGAAGAAAAACCCTTTTTACGCACAGTTTTTTTTCCGTAATACGATTTTGCATCTATTACACTTCAAATAATTATTATCAAACAAAATCACATTAGACATTATTGAGAGGTGAATAATTTAAGGATAACGCAGTTCGAATGTTTTGATTGTCAGCTAAACGTTAAATTTCTAACAACTTGACATGCTTAGAAAGATGACTTTTGTGGCGTATAGCTATTTTTTTCTTTCTGTATGTTAAGCCTTGTTTTGTTTTTAATGTTCTTTCTATCTGACCTTTGCATCAGGTCTAATATGATATTTTAGAAAAGCTTTGATATGATAATATGACGACATTATCAAAATTGTCGAAGTTATTTTTTTATTTATAAAATTTTATAATTTATGAAATCCTAAAGTCGTCTCAATTATTAATTAAAAATATTATTCTAAAAAATCTCTGTTCATTTACTTTTGATACACATTGTATTCAATATTGTTAGTGTTAAATGAAAAATGTATATTAGACAAGGCTATGATTTTATATTGAAAATCATCAATCAAATTTAGAAAGAAAAAAAAAATTAAAATTAAAACAACAAAAACAAAAACAACAAAAAAAGTATAATATTTAAATTTAGAAAGTTTAAGAGAGTGATGATGATTTTAAAGAAGGTCATTTCTGAAAGGATAATACTTTAAGGATATTAAAAAATTTATTGATGCTATTTAGTAACAATTTAAATTATAATGTGTTAAGGATTCAAAAAATAAAAACCAAAAAAAAAAAAAAAAACCGGAAAGGGTTATAAAGCAAACTTATAAAATTGTGTAAGGATTTTGAGAGAATCATGTATAATTCTACTGTGTATTGTGATTAGTAATGAGTTTGACCTAATTAACCTTTGAGTATTTACTTTAAAAAAACAATTTCACATAACTTTAAATAAATTGTGTTCCAGTTTGGTATGAAACTTTGTGAAAGAAAAATATTTTTTTTTTTTTTTATTAAATTTTATAATTAAAATAAATTATTTAAATTAATCAAAAAATTTTTTAATATTCTTATAATTGCATAAAGTTTAGTTATTTAATTTTTTTATTTATATTATTTCATAATTTTGTTTTAAAGTCATTAGATAATGATTAGAACAATAGATAAAATTTTGAATTGTATTGAAAATAATTCCCAAAAGACTTTAATCGTTTTTAAATTGTTTAATTTTAACTCACATTAAAATAATTAAAAAAAATAACACAATGACAATAAAAAAAAACCGAATCAATAAAAACTAATTAAAAATATCAATTCAAAAAATTTCAATTATTTTATAATTTTTATTATTTTATTCCTATTTCAAAGCTTATTCTAATATAACTCAATTTTAAAAAAATATTTCACAACAATTGAAACAACAAAAATAAATCCAATAAAATTTGCTACAGAAAATACAACAAAACAGCTGATCTCGGGAAAATACCAAATCAAAAGAAACGCAATTAATATATGCAGGGTGATTCATTCATGTTGCATTTTTTTTCTGATTTAGAAAGCTGAAATCAATTTGAATACAAGCTTTTGCTAGTAGGAAATTATTTATATGAAATTATACTATATTTGGGATATTAAAGATATTTCAAACTTTTCACTAGTATTTTACATTTTATATTTTATATTATTTACATTTTATTTACTATTTTTTTTTTAAGTTAATTGTGTTGTAAGTATTACAACTAAAATTTTACTATAGCGTTAGAGAAAATTTGTATTTATTAGTAATAGCATTTTGCGCGTCAATGAACGTTTTTTGTGATTCTTTACAATATTTGACGGAAAGAAGTGTAAAATACAAGTAAACAACTGTAAATAACTGTCAACAACTGTAAATTACTGTAAAACCATTTATTTTTGACAGTTCGACAAAATTTTTGAAACTGTTTCGTTCTAATCTATTATAAAAAGTTCTAATCTAGGTGTAGTGGATTATAAAAAGAAAAAGGGGTTCAACAATGGAGCTGATAACATATTCTTCGGCTGATATGAATTAATATTTCGTTAATACGATGAATTTTTTTATTGTATTTACATACATTTCATTTTTTCAGTTTCTATATCATCTGCATAAGCTTTACTTTCTTTAATTATTTTGTTTATGCTATTGCATTCCAATATTAAATCAAATATTCCGATGTATGTAAACACATCAGGTTTAATTTCTAACACTTCCAAATCTTTAAGTAAACCTTCTTCGAATTCAACGTTTTCTTTAGCTGGATTTAATTTTCATTTAAATGCTTGTTAATAATATTGATTTGTAACAGAACTACAAGAGCTATAACAACAGAATACAAAAACATAGCGAAACAAGTAAAGAAAGCTGCCAGAAGAGATAAACGCAGACACTTCGAGAAACTCGCAACAAACGTGGAAAGAGCTGCAAACCAAAACAATCCTAGAGAATTATACCTACAAATAGGTAAAATCACTAACCGCAGACACACGAAAATCCAATCAATCAGAGACCGGAACGGTATCCCACTCTCTAATACGGATGATCAACGCCAGAGATGGAAAGAATACTTTCAGGAAACAAGCAACATCAACAACATCCCAATAAATAGTTTCCGAAGTAGTCCGAGTAGTCCAGAACTGAATATCCACACTGAACCACCAAGCTTAAAAGAGATTAAAGAGGGCATAATAACGCTAAAACGGAACAGGGCTGCAGGTATAGATGAACTTCCATCAGAATTGCTACAAGCAGACCCGGAATTAGCCGCTGAATTATTAGAACCTCACATCACGAAAGCCTGGGAGGAAGAAAGACTACCTAAATCCTGGAAAAAGGGCCTGATTGTAAAACTTCCCAAAAAAGGAGACCTAAAAAGCTGTAATAATTGGAGAGGTATAACACTGCTGAACATCATATATAAAGTTTTCGCAACCATACTGAATCGGAGAATACAGCCTAAAATTGAACAAAATAGAAGGGACGAACAGGCAGGATTTCGTCCAGAAAGGAGTTGCACAGATCACACCAACACACTACGGCTGATCATAGAACAATCTGTAGAATGGCGCTCTCCACTATATCTCTTGTTCATCGATTTCAAGAAGGCTTTCGACACGGTTCAACGTATTGCGATATGGAATGCATTAAGAAGAAAAAGAATTCCCGAAAAATTAATAAGATTGTCAGAAGCTTTGTATGAAGATGCAGAATTAGCAGTTCTCCACTGCGGACAAATAAGCGACCCATTCACCACAAATTCTGGAGTAAGGCAAGGATGTCCACTGTCACCACTCCTATTCACGCTGGTAATAGATGAAATAATGAAAGAAACGGGTTCTTCCGGAAGAGGTATAAGGTGGGATCTCTCAAGGACACTTGAGGACCTTGACTATGCGGATGATATATGTCTGCTAGCGCATAGATTCTGCGACATTCAACATAAAGCAGATCTACTTCAGCAAGCAGCGCGCAGAGTCGGGCTAGAAATTAACATAGATAAAACCAAGGCCATGAGGATAAATAACACCAACACAAATACCATAACCATAGAAGGTCAAACAGTCGAATATGTGGAAAGCTTCTTTTACCTAGGTAACATTCTAACAACAAACGGAGGTACAGAAGCAGATGTCAACAACAGACTACGTAAGGCCAGAGCTGCGTTCGGTGAACTAAGTCCAATATGGAAGAATGGCCAAATAACTAGAAAAACAAAGATTAGAATATTCAAAGCATGTGTAATGTCAACACTTATGTATGGCAGTGAAACTTGGATGACGACAAATAACATCAGTCAAAAACTTCAAGTATTTGCGAACAAATGCCAAAGAAGAATATGCAGAATATTCTGGCCAAACACCATCAGCAATAAGGACTTATGGCAGATAACAGGTGAAGAACCGATAATGCATCAAATTAAGCGCAGAAAGTGGAGATGGATAGGACACACTCTAAGAAAACCATCAAATAATATAACAAGAATGGCCCTAGAATGGAATCCCCAAGGGAGCAGAAGGCGAGGAAGACCCAACAACACCTGGCGTCGGACTGCGACTTCTGAGGTAATAAGATATGGACGAACTTGGGAGGAGATAAAGACCATTGCGTACAATAGAGAACAATGGAGGAGGCAAGTTGATGCCCTATGCTCCCACGAGGAGTAACAGGAAAAAAAAAAAAAAAAAAAAAAAATAATAATATTGATTTAAAAGGGCAACTATGATTTAAAACAATAACAATTAAAATTAACAAAACGTAACTTCAAAAAAAAATAATGTAAAATACTGACTTCAAATTTGGCAAAAGACATGCTCATTTTTGGCTGAAAATGACATAATGATTAATAAGATAATGTATTAGAGAGAAAGAGAAAGCTATACTAAGCTGCCAATCTATATTTATATTATGTATGCGGCATACTAAAAATTCTATAAAAGATTTGACAATGATTGATGTATATAATAGAATATAGATTGTAAGGTTAGATATTTAAATTGTAAGGTAGGTTCTTATTTTAATTATTTTTTAAACATAATCACTTCACATTTCTAAGTTTTCATTTATTATTATACAAATGTTGCAGCTAAATTATCTATTTTGAGTTGTTTACGTTATTTACATTGCTTACACACTAATTACAACAAGAAAACATTCAAGTAAATTACTAAATTATTTACACTTAAATAACTGTGTAAAAAACTAGACGTAATTTACTTTGCCAACACTGGTATTTATCCCACAAACAGTATTTTCGAATTAAGTATCAAACAAGTAAGCTTACACTGAGCAAAAAAATATGTTTGGCTCAACTATAAAATTAAAGAACAATAATATGGTTGGAAAATATAGTTGCATTAACCATATTACATCATGTAACTATGGGTTTTATATGAAGCTAAAAAGTTTTTTATATGATTAAATGAAATATAATATGGTTGCAACAAAAATAGTTCATAGTTCACACAACAATATTATTATCTTCACAAACATAATTATGTTTGCAGCAATATTATTTATAATTGAAACAAAAATAATTATGTTTGGAGTAAACATAAAATAATTACTTTCTACAAGACGATATTTTGTTCTCAACTGTAATTTTGTTGTTTTAAATATGATTCACTAATATATTATGTTTAAAATAAATATAATATGGTTGAATGAAAAATAAATTATGTTTACACCAAACATAATTTATAGTAGGTTCAATAATAATATTATTCTCACAAACTGAAGTTATGGTTGCAGCAAGATTAATTTTAACTGAAACAAAAATAAATATGATTAAAGTAAATATATTATATTTGAAATAAAAGTACAGTATAGTTAATTTCGAGATTATAATAAATAAATGTCCAATAAATATCAAATTTTGTTAAATTGGTGCTGTCTACATCAGCTACATAACTTTTAAATTTATCATCTTCAGCTGCTGATAACTGTAAAAAATAAAAACATAAGTATAAGTTAATATTACCTGCAAATTAAAATATACTTATATTGTAGCATCTGACAAGAGATTCTAAAGAAAGCCTCAACTTTCGTAAGATATTGCCATAAAAATAAGAAACTGTTTGATTGAACAGATTATTAAATAAAAATAATTTAACTAACCTGTATAAAGTTTCCTTTTATTAGTTTTTCAATAGTTCGTCTTAACTTAGATTATTTATTCTGTTTTGTTATTATTTTAATAACTAACTATTTCAACTTATATTGAAATATTTCCTCTCACAACATTTTATTCAGTTTTTCATAAAGTACACTTTATTATCTATCAACATCTAGATAAAAAATTAGTGGTTAGCTTATTAAATGTTGTGATGAAATGTATGCAAACACTTACCAATTTATATCCATCAGCTAAGAGTTTTTACATTAGGTACGCTTATATTTTAAAACATGTTTTAACTTGGCAAACAACAACAGAAGACTGAATATTCAAGTATTTATTTTTGAAACATTTTATTTTAACGCCAACTATAATATGATTACTTCAACCATAATATTATAGTTACTTTAATCATAATATGATTACTTCAACCATAATATGATTATTTCAAACATATGAGATGATTACTTCAATCATAAGGCAACTATAACATGGTTGCTTCGATCATAATATGATTAGTATTACTACAAATAGTTGTAAAAAAACTATAATATTATTTCTTTAACCAAAATATGTTTGTGGATTATGAGCTATTCACAACCATAATATTTTTGTAAGCAATATAATTTATAGTTGATTTACATTTTTTTAAATATAGTTGTAGCAACCATAATTTATTACAACGTAGGTATATATTTCGATTAGCTATAATATTTTTAACACAAATATAATATGTTTCTATCAACCCTGGTTATATTCCTCATTAACATATCAAATGTTTGTTTCAACTATATCTAACATAATAAGTTTAAAGTAACCATAATATATTTCTCGTAACCATTGGATAAACATATTATTTCTCTTAGTGTAAGTATCGATTGAGTATCAATTTTTTTCTTATCTATCTTAAAATCAGAATAAATCTTACACTATCATATTACAAATTGAATTACATAATAATATGCAATAATCGTATTTAGTCAGTTTGGGATTACCATCAACAATAACAAATAATAACAAACAAGAAAGAAAACTTTAAATTTTCCAAACAATTCATTCATAACAAAAATCTAGTAAATTAATTAACACAATAAATAAAACCGGTTTTCATACTAATATCTCATTCATTTTTATAGTAATGAACGACCTACTAATTAGATTAATTTCTTATTAAATTATGCTAATTTTATAAAAATCTATTTATTTTATTTACAAAATATAAGCTCAGGGGCTTACTCATGCATGTAAAAAATGATTAAACGAAATAAACAAACCCCTATAAGTGCATTTTAAGCTACTTTGCACCCAATGCAAAAAAAACTTCCATATTTATGATTTAGGTAATTTTAATAATATCATGGGTATCCAAAAATAATAGGATATAATGCAACGGGGCTTTGTATCAAATATTTTAAATATTTTCGTAGTGTTGACGGTTATTATTTAGGAGCAGTGGAGTAAAGCAAATAGAAACTGTCTTTTATAAAATACTAGCAAAGTCAATTGAACTGGGTCCGACACAAAATGTATTTAATTTACTTTAATAAAGTGTTATTATGAACTGAATTAAAAAAAAAAATGGTTTCTACAAAATATTCCAGAAGTTATATAAAAGATATTTGAATACATACTGTGCCTCAGAAGGCTTAAATTTGTTTGACTAAATACTTCAACAACATGAAAATGCAGTACATGTATTTTTTGTTTTACATTATTATCCAAAACTTAAGTCAGATAGACCTTTACACCTTCATACCGTAGGTTTTTGCAAAAGTAAAGCGACAGTTAGAGAAATAAAAGAGAAAGAAGTAGGAGAAAGGTTCGGCGAGGAGTTACGAACTATGTTATTGATTTTCTCTATAAAATTTTTGTAAATAAAAACTAATAAAAAACTACCCCTTCTTGGGAATGTTTGAAGTGGAATGCGGTTTCACATTCTAGAAGTTCTATAAACGAATTTTCATAACGAGTCTTCAACCATCTTGGTGTTGCCACGGTGTAGGGGTTGGTATTTGTAGGAAGTAGTGATTTTAGTTTTCCCGAGCATATGCCTACTCCCACTACAAATCTATAAAATAGAGTTAGTACTCCAACGATTTTTTGACGATGAACATATGTTGACGAAATATTTACATCATGTAGGAGGTTGAGCTGAATGGTGCATTTTCTACTATGTCAATAAAGCCTAGATCAGGTTTTGAGGCATAGATCCCGATCCTAAATACAAATTATACTCCATCTTGGGTCATATGTAGGCTTTATAGACATTAATTAGATATTTAGGGGAAAAATATGCCTTATAACGACGTAAAAAACCAAAATATTTTGCGGCGTTTTTCTTCTTCAAAACATTTTGCGGCGTGCGGCGTCAATATCGAAAATATGTGCATTCCATATGTGCATTTGTGCGAAGGGCTCACCCGTAGCAGACTTTGCCACTAGGGTGTTCCCAGAAAAATGGAAGCTATCCAGCATACTATTGAAGAATATTCTGAATGAAATCACAAAATCATGTATGATTAAGGACTTAAAGACATAAAAACCGGGTTATCACAATAAGCCCATTTGTTGCTGCGGTAATGTAGGCACTGGATCCCTCTCGGAATAAATTAAATCTAAAAAAAAAATGTGCATTCCAGGGCATCAAAATGATTACTGGCATTCCGAGAATATTTATGTAGAATAGGTTCGTTATGGCGTTAGTGTTTACGTAACTAGACAGCTCTAAGTTTTGGAGGTGTTAAATTCAACTCTGTTTGCTTTACTCCAGTCAGAAATTTTGACTAGATCATGATTAACAATTCCGCTCATTATTATTCTTTTGATGCAAACTGATGTACCAGCAATATTACATTTTTTAAGTAAATTGTAGGACACTACAAGAGTGCTGTCGTCTGCAAAGTGACAGCTCATCATTAATAAATATTAGAAAGAGAGAAGAATTATTAATCTGGTACCATTGTTTAATGTTGGGTGATTGAAATTTTGTAAAAAGATAGGTAATTTTTTTGAGCTGCTAATGTTAGCTCTGGTTGACAAAGAAAAAATTTAAAAAATCTTTACAAATTTAACAACTTTAGAAATTTAATTTGAATGGATTGAAAATAACAAAAACTATTTCTATTTAATTAAAATAGTTCGAATCTCTTTAACACAATTTTTGTAAAATAGAATTTATTGTTTTTAGTTCGATGTGGGTATTCCGCTAAAACCTCAAATTTTCATTAACAACTGTATTGTTATTTAATTTTATCATTCAAGTCTTGTATATATATATTATAAATATCACTTGCACTACAAACCCTTGCTTGCATATTAGTTTTAAGCTTAATATTTTAAAAATATTTCTTATAATACAAAGAGGAAGATATGCTTTTCTGGTAGCAGTTTGGATTTTTAAAATATTCTTAAAGGATGCTAGGAGTTGTATTACACCTATTCGAAGCAGTCATAACTTAGAAAAAATTAATGGTAAGTCACCTGTTTATTTATTTAGAAGAGAATACCTAAGTAATAATTTTCGGGTCTGTACTACTGAATACAAATGATTTTCAAAATATTTCTGACGGATACTAGGAGTTGATTTGTATATCAGATACCGAGTTTATCATTAGATATAGCATTGTGAAATATCATGTTTTTCGTTTTGATTATAAATAATTGTACAAAATTTGTGAAATCTGCCTTTAAAATTACCCCTGAACCTGTGGTATGCATAGCGAACAAACAAACATTTCTCTTTCATAAGTATACGTGTAAAACAGAGTAAAATATAAATATTAATATTTTATTGTCTAGTGATGGCTTGAATCACTAACCTAATATATTTTACTTAACTTCAAACTCAGTTTTGGAAATGTAACGGTATTTTTTTACAGCTTATTTTGTGTTTACATTTTTTAAGTTAATGTTTCTAATATTTATTAATATATTTTGTTCAGCTACAATAATCATATGTGAGTGTTTTACAACTGTTAATGTAAAATTTCATCATTTCACAACAACAACAAAACAAAATATGAAACAATACAAAGCTCAACTACAAAGTAGCTATATACTTTATATTTTTATGAGACAAAAAATAATTGAAGTAACACGTCATACTTTAAAATCAAATAATATTCAACTATATATATACACTATGTACAAATCTGTCTATAATAACAGCAATGTAAAACTATACAATCCAGCATTGTGGTAAGCTGGGGTTCAAGTCCCGAAAGTAAAAGAATATAGAAGATAAGAATTTATTGATGTTTCCAAGCCCAGTACAATAAAATAAAAAAAGCTATAGCGTCAAGTTTATACAAAGCTGGAATTACATAATTAATTACTATAGGTATTCCTAAGTAATAATAATGTATTCTCATTCTATAGTGTTACTAAAAATATACACAAAGTATTAAAAATCAATTCAGTTAATTAAAAATTAAATAATTCTACATTGTTTTAAAAATTGTTTATATTATTTTAAATTTTATACAATTTAATTACTTTATTTAACATGGAAAATCAATTTATATTTAGCAACAAGCTAAATTGGCAATTAAAAACATTTTTCAATCAATTAAGTTAATTAAGGCGTCCGCAAAAGCACCAAGTCGATTAACTTGAAATGACAATATTTTTATGTTCCAGGAATTCCGAGTAATTCCGAGTAAATATAAAATTAATATAAAATTCGATTTGAAGAATATCTGTGAAAAGCACACTAATTTCGTGATATTGATTACATCGAGTATATCGAAGCATATCGCTTTCAATATACAGTTATTTTATAAGAAGCTTTAATGCCTATACGACAATGTCGTGCAAGTTGTTTATAAAAAAAAAAAAACAATCCATATTATGTCAAACAAAATATGCAAACATTTTTCATGACGCCAAAGCTGTAGTTTAGGATTTTGTACATATGTGCAGTCAGCGATAAAACCAAAAAAATGTCCAGTCAGCGATAAAACCAAATATTTTTCTGTCCATTTTCTAAGTAAAAAAAAATATATTCAGACACTATATTTTGTCTCTCGTTGAATAATAATTCCATTTTATTTTTTTCTATAATTTGAACATTTTTTTAATATTATTAAGCCAATTATTAAGCCATGACATAAGTAATTTACTTCTGAGATCTTAAAACATAGCACAAATAATGTTCAATATTGTCTGCATGAGTGGAGAGTTAGAATGAATTAAACTAAATCAATAAACATCACATTTACAATGAGGGCTGAAACTTGTTATGCTGAATAACAAAGTAGTTCCGCAAAAAGAAAAATTTTAAAGTATTGGCTTACACTTGGATAGACGACTTACGTTAAAAATTCACCAATAGACTTACGGAATCCAGGTATGAGTAATGGCGGTCAACAATTAAAATATTGAATTACTACAACGATTTCAGTTGACAGCATTAATATTAATAACAGGAGCACCATGGTCTATCACCCAAATAGCATAACAAATGTTTTGTTGGTGACAAATGGTGTTATTCGACTTAAGCGTCACAATATTTTACAACAAAAACTAACAGACAATAATCAAAACATTGACAAAGATGTGGTAATGTGATGGAGTAGTATAACTAGATAATTATGGATGGCTTACCATTAGCTTTTCTCATCCACCAACCATTACAATATGTTGCTAACATATAAAAACAGACATAAGTACTAGCTACTAGAACTACTAGAACATACACAATGACCTGAATATACTTTTGGTCACGAATGAACTCCATTGATTAAAAACGAATTATACTGCCAGATTGTATACCTTCTATAAATTCAGTCAGCAGATTTTAAAAAAAAATGGCTGAAACTGGTAAAAAACAGTGTCAGTATGGGTGATCTAATTGTTGTCTAATCACTAGATTATAGTCATAAAGTCTGGATAAATTTTGTAGAATTTAAATAAACTTGGTCTTTTAGAATTCCCACGAACAACATCAAAAGATCTCGGGTTAAAATTCCTTTCTCGAAACACTAAAGTACAAATCTACAAGATGCTCATACTCCCGGCTTTGCACTACCCATCAGAATCATGAACACTGCTGAAGACAAATGAGCACGCACTTCGGAAGAAAATTCTTCGTCGGATATATGATCCTGAAAACGACGACGATGGGGTCTGGAGCTGTATAATGAGGTGGACGTTGTCACGAAAGTTAAAATCAAGAGACTGAAATAAACGAAAATGCTCCAGCCAAGAGAATTTTCGAATCCAGACCTAAAGATACAAGACGTCGGTTGCCTGGTTGTTGGAGAGACGAAGCGAACTTAAAAAAATTTCAAATCTTCAACTGGATAGAAGCCGATCTTGACCGATCAAAAGGGAGGACGTGGTTAAGTTAGTCTCAGTACCTACATGGTCTATCGGCCACCTAAGTAAGTAAGTAAGTCCGTTCTTTTTGAATAAGTGAAAATGACAAATTATTGTCAATTCCTAATCGATTGATTCAATAATTTAAAAACTTAAATACTAAAAAAAAAAAATTCAGAAAATCTTCGTATACAGACTTTGTCTATTAGAAAATGCCAGGGTATATCAAACTTTCGTTGTAGAGATAAAATATAGGAAATTGTCAAACAATTTTAAATTTGAAAAGAAAGCCATCTGAAATCGAAAACAATTGAGACGGATGTTATTTTAAGTCAAAGTTTATCAGTGTATACCGCCGCTCATGTTTGTAAGCTCAAATTAAAGTTTCTTGATAGATTTCAAACAATTTCAAATTTGAAAGCGAAGCCATTCAATATCGGAAACAATAAAAATTGATGTTACATTAAGTGCCACTGAAATAAGTAACTAAAATAAAGCTTAGGTATATTAAATCTTCTTCATAGCATCTATAAAATATTATTGAGCGTTTAAAATGTATTTACTACCACCACTAATCATTCATTTTTATATCATAAAATCACTTACTACCCATATTACACATTATATATTCTTTTAGCATCAGATTAAGTTCTGGACTTTAAAATATGCAATGAATTTACAATTAAGATTTATTTGTTAATTTGTTGCAATATTTCTCATCATGATCAGCAATGCTTAGTGAAAATCCCACCAACTCTTATATCGTAATAATAATATTCAAGTACCTGCACACTATGTAAATGACGTATTTTGTAATAACGATGTTGTATAACCATTAAGATGTTGTCATAGAAAAAGTTTGAATTTGATTAACATTTTCTAATATTTTGTTGACACAATGTCTATTGAATTTTCCAAATACATAAACTTAAAAGTTACGATCAATAAAGAAAAAAAAAACGATAAAAAAGAAAAATAAAGGTCACTGCAATCAGAAGTACATTTGTTGAAAATTATTAACTACAAAATGTTTGACTTGTCATTGGTGATGCTTTTAAAGAAATAAAATTTTATATACTGATTTATAAATTCCTGTTATAACAAAATTCTAATGTTATGGTGATGTTTAACTGCTCTGAAGTATATAAGATCTAAAATTATTTTTGAAGTTGTTGGCGAATAAATATGATAAACTCTATATTTTTTAATGTAGCTACCTAAATATGATCTTATAGAATTCAAAGGCAACAGAAAACCAAGTAAGCAAGTGTATTTCTAACATACTGCGCTGTCTATACTATAGCGAATACTTTGGATATTTGACAAGATTTGAAAATGAAGTGAGTTCATGCAATAGAAAAAAATTTTATTACCAATGTACATACACATAATTTTTTCAAAAATTGCAAAACTTTAATCGTTTTTGAAATGATAAACTGCAAAGATAGGACGGGTGAAGCAATAACTAAAATGCATATTTACAAAGATTCAAAACTATCAAATCTGCAAATTGATAAGCAGTTAAACAGATTAGAAACAGCAATAATTGAAGGTGTAATTAATTTGAAAGAAAATTATATAAAAAATCGTTCAAATAAAAATAATTAAAAGATCTGCTAAAGACAAAATTCGGCAATTAGTTGTAATATATTTGGATATAATGTCTCTGGTTAGCATGGATAGAATGAAATATATAATTTACATATATATAAATTGAAATATTGAGTTGGCCGGCTCATCCCCTGACTTAAGTCTTATAGAAAACTTATAGGAGCAACTTATGGGACACCGTAAATCCTATAAAAAACTTATGGGGATATTTGGAACGTAGAGTTTATGCTAACAACCGCCAATTTAATAATCTTATTTTACTGCCTATCTATCTGCCTACCTTTGTGGATGTAAGCGATCACATATTTTTGTAAATTTGTTATTACGCTCTAAACCTTCTATACTATGAGCCAATAAGGTTGTGTCATCGGCGTATCTTATGTTCACGGTGACAGTATCACTTATTTTTATCCCTTCATTTAAATGTTTAGCGAAATATGAACTCAGAATAAACGTTAAACATAATTGGTGACAATATACAACCTTGTCATACTTCTCGGCTAATTTCAATTTCTGAAGATGATATATTTTCGACACAGATTTCAATATAAATTTTGAATACATTGAATATCTTTTGAATATCAAGACACATTGGTTTTAGAATTGCGATAATTTGTCGGGTTGAACGCTGTCTCAAAGCCTCTTCGTAATCTATAAACCCTAGAAACACATCTTTCTGTAAACTTTTGCAGTTTTGAACCAATATTTGGGTACAGAAAAGAGCTTCCCGTGTACCAATACAGTTATTGAATCCGAATTGCGTGGATCCCATATGTTTGGTTCTAGCTTTTGATAAATTCTGTTATGAATAATCTCGAGAAATATTTTAAGTTTGTGTTTCATTAAACTAATTAGCCTATGCTCATTACATTTTTTAGCACTTTTCTTTTTCGATATGGCTATGAATGTAGATTTGAGCCGGTGTCATAAATTCGGTTGAACATTCATTCCAATAAATTAAGATTTTCATCATCAACAAGCTGGATTATTTCTACGGGTATTTCGTCTGGTTCAGTATAGCTTTCCGACAGTTTTACGTCATTGTTCCGGCCTCAAGCTGCGTAGCATCACCTAAAAAGTCCTAAAAAAGACAAAAAAAAAACAACATAAGAAAACAATAAAATTCTTCAATGAATATGTAAACCATCCACATCCAGAACAGCCGATCATCAGTTGGATAATTAAATCTGCAAAAGAAACAACATAATTATTAATCAGAAATAATTATAAATTGAGGCCGGAACAGTCATTGTTTAATTTCTGTTTTTGTAATACGTGGTCCTGTTAATTAAATTTCAATTAAATTTTACAAAATGTTAATGTGGTGTTATCAAAAATTTTATAACACAAGTCAACTGTGCTGGGGGAAATGGCATAAAATAAAATATTCAAAGCTGCATCACTTAGTTTAATATAATATGCGAAACCGCCTATTTGAGGTTGTAAATAAAAATCGTACTCATTACCAATTTATTATTGTTGTTATAAATTATTATTGGTACTAAAATTTAAGTTGAATTTTTGTATTTTTAAATATTTAAAACAAATATTTATTAATTTAGTTCTAAGATGTATGTACATACATAAATGCCGTAAAATACAGATTTAATTAATTATTGAGTTCCAAGTTTTATTCATATTTTGAAAGATATTCGTCGGGATCGGGGATCGGGATCGTGAATTGGGATTCAATAAAATGAGCTAAATTGTAATTTTGTTGCACCAAATTTTAAATAAATGCAAATGGATTGTTGCAATGTTAGATTGTTACAGATTATTTGAGAACTGGTTGGAGATTGGAGAAACAGATTTTTAGAGATGGTAATTTAATGTTTCTTTTATTAATTTCAATTATAAAATATTACATTTCGAATTGTTTACAATCTATTAAAATAAATTAAATTTATTGATCTTAGCGATTGCTGTGTGATCAAATTATTTTTACTGAATTATAAAATAATTATATTTATAGCCTATTATTATTATTATTATCATTATTATTATTATTATACTATTATTATTGTTATTGTTATTGTTATTATCATTATTATTATTATTTATTATTATTATTATTATTGTTATTATTATTATTTATTATTATTATTATTATTGTTATTATTAATGTTCTTATTATTATTATTATTTTTATTATTATTATTATTATTAATTTTGTTATTATTATTATGTACAATTATTACTATTATTGTTTATTATGAATATTCTTAGTTAAAAACTATTTTTAGAACTGTCAATAATATTTAAAGTTTGTTATGAAATATCAGCGCAGAAGGATCGGAATATTTGAAATTATTCATAGAAAAGATGGCACAAAAACTCACAAAACTGCAAATTAATATAGCAAAGTATATCAATTTAATAAATGCTTTGAACTAAAAATAAAAGATGTAGTAGAGTAGATTGAATTACAAATTTAAGCTGAGATTCTGTTATGTAACTCCAATGTAACTGAAGCCGTTACGGCTATTATGATATCCCTCCACTGTACTTGTCTATTTAATTCCTGATACTTAAATGTATTTGTAGACACTTTTCATCGAATTTGATAGGAGTTTTTCTGTTTGTATAAATTCCTATCCAAACGAAAATAATATTTTGTTTGCTAGCTCTTCACATTCTCATAAAATGTTTATATCATATCAGTAAATTTCCTATGAATATATTCAACTTAATTTAGTAGAAGAGACAAATTCACCTCTACTTCATTAAATAATTTGCACCTAGTGACTATAGTGAATTGCCCAACAGCCTACAAAAATGTTATTTCAATCGAAAATAATTTTAATAGTTGGTGGTTTTACTGTATTTGAAATATATGAACAAAATATTGATCGTGACATTCGTTATAATTGAAAGAACCGGTAATGTTAACAGACTCTAAAACAAAGAATGTATAATCCAAAGAGTGTATTTTATTAATAAAATTCGAACCTCAAGTTTGTTTATCATTGAGTATACAGAACTGATAATATCGTTTAAGAAAGCACAAGCCCCAAACGTATTATTAGCAAAAAATATGCAAATATCTTTATCAAGGCTTTTAGGCTTAAAATCACACAAGCAATAATAACAAGACATAAATTTCATCGTAAATTACATGGCTTCATGGCATACTAAATTTTTTAAGTCTCAGTCAATTTTATACCTGAAAATATAATGTCCACAATTTAGTTTAAATTAAACTAAACAACTTTAACTGTTCCAAGTGCTTAACCATTATCTTAAAATAAATATAGAGAAATGTACTGGCTCTTAGGTCGTAATTCTAAATTACCTATACATAACAAGATTTTGTTATATAATCAGATACTCAAACCGATATGGTTGTACGGCATACAAATATGGGGATGTGCCAAACAAACACATGTACTTTGTATACAAAAATTCCAAAATAAAGTCTTGCGCAACATGGTAAATGCCCCCTGGTATGTTCGCAACAGTGATTTGCACAGAGATCTAAAAATTCCTTGCATAGAAAATGAAATAAAAAGATATGCAACAAAGCATATAGCTCGTCTGGAGGGTCATGTTAACGTTGAGGCCACTCAACTGCTAGATAATCAAAATGATGTCAGAAGGCTTAAAAGAACTAAGCCACTAGATTTAAGTAGACGATAGAATTTCGTAAACTTTTTCTTTAAGAAAATCAAAATAGCAATAAATTAATGGTTAGTCCGTTGGACTAGTATTAATGGGAGGGGTGTGGTTTAGTCAGTAAAAATCTGACACACAATGGAAGCTACGGGGTTCATTGTGTCTATGAAGATTCCCACCAATCCACGCAAAAAAAAAAAAAAAAAAAAAAAAAAAAAAAACCATTATCTGGGTCCTAAAACAAATTCAGCAATTCAAAAATTGAAACCTAGAACTTTTTCATAGCATTACAAACGGTATTATTGATTGATATATATAAGCTGTAAAGCAGTGATGCTCTTGGAAAATTTTCCCCAACATAATAAAAATTGGAAATTAATAAAAATTATTATTATGTTCTCATTATAAGCTTTTGTTAAGTATTTTTATTAGAAAAAAAAAAAAATAAAACTTTAATTTTTCAACCAATTAAAAACCGGTAAATCCAGTTGTAAAATAATAAGAAAAATAATATTTTTTTCATTGTTTAAATATGATTATTTGCAATATTAAAAGCTTTACTACAAGTTCATTTGTTATTGTACTTTTCCGCTTCTAACACTTAAAAATAAACGGAGAAAATCAAGATATTTTCATTCAATTAACTTTGAAAAAGTTCTAGATTTGAGCTAAAATTATTTAATAGAAATAAAATTATGATTAAACTATTATTAAAACTTGCCGCCATTTGCATTTTATTTGTGAGTTTAATTTAATTAAATTTAAAGAAAATAATAATAAAAATATAATGTAAATTAATTTAATAAATTTTAGCTTCTAAATTTTGATATGTCAAAATTAAACAGTTTTTCCAAAGTTCCAAGTCAAACATGGCGAAATTTCGCATTATCAACGACACCAATATCAATGACATTGGCATCAGAAATACCTTTATCAACAACACCAGCTTCGATGAGACTGTCATCAACTACACGACGTTCAACGTCAGCATCATCAACAACAACATCATCAGTGACACAATCATCAACTGAAGTATCATCAATATTACAACCTACAAAGGCATCGTCATCAACAACAACTACATCAACAACGACATCCCAAACAACGACAAGCCCAACAACGATACTTCTAAGAACGACATCATCAACCACACCATCTTCAATTATACCACTTGCAATAGCACCTACATTATCAACAACAAATTCAACAACGACACCATTATCAACGACATCCCCAAAAACCATAGCATCAACAACAACGAAACAACTAACGTTACCATTATCAAATATCCCTGCTAACACTAATAGTGATAGTAGAAGTATTGAAACCGATAGTAGAATATATTTGAAGAAAAACAATGAAGAAAGACTCTCAAAATGGTTGAGAAATGATAAAAGCAAGGAAATTAAAAATTCAATTAAAAATTTACAAAAAAATTACATACAAAAAAATAGATTTATTAAAATTGAAAAAAATTGTACAAATTTAAAAAAGAAAGGTAGTAGAGTAAGTTTAACTGAAATAAAATTTTATGATGCCCGAAGCTCTAATCTTGAGCCAGAACATGGATATTTTGTTGAAAAATGTTGTTGTTGCCGTTTTGTTACCAAGGCATTGCCAAATAATTTAAAAAGTAAGTAAAAAAACAATTACCGTTATTATTGAAAAGTGTCAAAATAAAAATACCTATGTTATTATTATTTTTTTAATTTTAGATTACGGTTCAAAGTTCCCAAATTGTATACAATGCTGTGATTTCATATTTGTTGGACAATGGCCTAATGTTGATTTAAGTGATATACCAATTGATCGACTCAGTTTAACAGCAATAAAAACAATTGTCGGATAACATCAATTTTAGTTATTTTATTTTAAAAGCCAGTTTGTCGAAAAAAAGTAAAATAATAGAAGTACTTAAGGATAAGAGTGAAGTATTGATAGCTTTATAGAAGTGATGAAATAAAAGATTATCCCGCCTTTATTATCGCACGTTAAACATTTAAATTTGTATTAATAAGATTAAACGATAGTGTTAATATTAATTCAAAGAGCAAGACGTATAACTTAACTTTATTATGTAGCACTACAATGTAGGCTTATTTTACACTTTTTACTTAAATTTTGTTTAAATTATTGTTTTATAAATTTTACGTTGTCATCATATTATTACAAATTAGAATTAGAAAGAGCAAATATTGATTTTGTATGTAAAAACATTTTTGTTAATAATATATTTACTATTAAAAATATCGCTTTTTTTTTACATACGATATAATTTTTTTTTTCTGTTTTACATAGTGGTTCAACGTGCGAAATAATTTTGTTAAAATATATATTTGTTTTAACAATATGTGACTTAATTAGGTTAGGTACACATTGATAAAATATATTTTTTTTAACTATTATGTGACTTAATTAGGTCTTACGGATAGATTTCAAAACTTGAGAAATTCAAATTGAATCACATTTGATAACCATGTAGATAACCATCTATATTTTAATTCAATTGTAACAAAATAGCAATCAAAAATTTTAATACTGCGTTAAAGGACTCGGCTCCAAATTCCGCTTCCAAAATGAATGTTTAAGCCATACAGTTATCTTCTTCTGTCTTTCATTATATCATTTTTCACATATGCATATTTCAGTACCGCATTTCGAATTCAAATTATATTTCCAAATATTACAGTTTCTACACCATTATCCTGAATTCAAATACATTCTAGTGCAGTGCAATGCAGATAAAGATAATTTCATCTAAATACTATCAGTTGTATATTAAAAAAATATAAAATTACATTCAAGACATTACATTACTCAATACTGTTTATGACATTATAGTAAAAATTATTAGAAGTGCAACATTTTGTTTAATTAAATTTATAATATTGTCCTCTCTATTTAGATATCTCTATTATATTTACATATATTTATTTGCCTCAATATATATATATATATATATATATATATTAAATACATATGTATATATATATATATATATGTATATATGAAAATATTAGCTAAAAATTACTTAGAAACACATTCACATATGAAAACACAAATTGTATATAAAAAAAAAACTTTGATAAACATTGAGTTCGTAAACAAATTGAGATATTGATAAATGCCTGCTATAAAACAAAATCATTGAAATTAATTTATTTTTCGTAAAACTTTTTACTTTATTAATATTGAAACAAAATAAGGACAATGGATATACAAAAATTTCTTCAGAATTATACAAATAAAGATTAAGAAGTGCAATTGAAATTATGTGTGCGCAACAAATTACAAATTTAGAAATTGTTTTCTTTTCAAAGTGAATTGCGTTATCAATTATCATTTGTTTTATGCTTTGTTATCGTATCAAAATATATAAAAAAATGTTGCATAATGGTTACATGACAAAATTGTATAGAGACAAAATTTCAAAGAGGCAATTTTGTCTTATATAATTTTGTCTTATGCAGTTTTGTCCCGACATCTTGTCTAATAAAATTAAATTTATTCAAATGAATTCAATTTTTTAAGCTTGTTAATTTAGATCAAATACCTCTAACCTACGTAATCGGTTTTTAATCCCTTTGTTTGGAATTAAATTTTTTTAATTTGCCATATTACTGCCCTGTAACTTCGTCAAGGCCTTAGCGTGGATTCTGTATGATCTACGGTTTTTTTTATTTAATTTTTTAATTTAATTTTCAAAATAAATAAATATCAATTTTGGGAAAACCGTGAACATAATTGTTATACTCTCTTGTTTTACCACTGTTATATTCAACTTACTTTATTGTTTGTTTGACTGGGTACGTACTTCTGGTACATTAAGATTGATATCTTCAGTTAGAGCTTAAGACTAAGCATAAAAATTTACTTTACATAAATATTTAGTAACACTCACGTTGTAATTGTAATAATAAATAATTTGAACAGTTATATAAGCTCTATAAAAAGCTTTATTACAGTACTATGGATATAACTGAAAGTTAGTTTTTGAGCCATTTAAAATAAAACAGTGTTTTTATTTTTTTTGTAATTATATATTTTATTTTATTATTTCGATTTATTCTAATAATAAAAAAAATAATATTTTAAAATAACAGAAATTTTTAGAACTGTGACATGAAATTTAAAATAACGACATTGGCATGTAAAGAAGTAGAATTAATCTTTACTGCGTATCAGCTTTTTAAGAGGAGAAGGGGCCGCTTTAACGTGACTAAATTGAGGGTGCTCTATCGATTGGTGAAATTTTCAACTTCCGGGAAGGACCGCAAATGGGTTTTTTAAGCTCGAAAATTGCCGAAATTGGCCGAAATCGACATTTTTACATTGGACGAGGTACTTTTTTTTGCAAATTCAGATTCTACGACAAAAAATAAGAAACTTTTGTTAAATGATTTTTTTTTGTTTTTTCAGTATTTCACTTTAAAATTAATAAAAATCCACCACATTTTCCTTTGGTAAACCAAAATTAATAATAATAATTTTTATAAATAAATGTGTTTTTCATGTTATCATAATATTTATTATCTGTTTTAGTTTAAAAAAAAAAAAAAAATTTTACTTTACAAAAGTGTTATTTACTTTGGGACGTAAAATCAAAATTTGCATAAAAAAGTACCCGTTCCCATTTGAAAATCTCGATTTCGGCCAATTTCGGTTAATTTTGAGCTTAAAAAACCCTTCGTCGTTGCCGGAAGTTGAAAATATCATCAATCGATAGGACATCCTCGATTTAGTTAATAATTTTTTTTTTTAATTTTAAAATAACTGCTCCTTTCCGTCTTAAAAAGCTGATACGCATGCTCTGAAACAGTCGGTATAATTTGGATTTATCCAGTTGTATGAGTATGGTACTAAAAAAAACAAATATGAACATTTTTTATACTTTATAAAATCCTGTAAATACGAAGTTCAGTGATCCAATAAATCGGTGTTAATGGTTTATTAACGATTACTGACACGCGAAAAATGTCACCTACCTCGCTTTCTGCACATCCGTATTTTTTTTTTGTTTCGGTATTTCCAAACATAAGATCGTAAAATCTTTATACATAATTACACTAGAATGTCCTAGGATCGTAGAAGAACAAGTTATAACCACATTTAGTCGGAATATTTTGGATAAATCTTTTTTATTCTTCGTGAATCTTTGAAGATATTGATTATTGGATTTTGGGAACATACTTGTTGGAATATGATTCCAACAAATTTAGCTACAAATGAATTTCCAGCACATCCGGTTCTTAATCATCTTGGATTGATAAGACTAAAAGTATTTCAGTAAGACACAAACAGTTCTATCAATTACAAGAAAATCTTGAAAAAAAAATTACGTTAGTCGTAAATGAATAGATACTATTGGTTAATTTCAAATTTATAATGGAAATTATTTATTTAATTTTTCTTCACCAAAAATTATTATGATAATAATTTTCTATTGCCAAAAAATATTGAGATAATTTGCTGTCCTCGACAGGAATTAATATTGTGATTATTTAACTTAACTTAATAACTTAATTTTTAATCTCTTAACTCAACTTATTTATTTAACATTAGAATAAATCATTAGCAAACCTATCGTACATTGGTTATAATATAAATATCATAAGGAAGTTGGTTTAATAAGTTTGAAATTTTGACAATAATTGAATTGCTTCCAGGAGCTGTCTTTCGAATTTTCACACCAATCTTTTTTCCAAATAACACCAAATCATCGAAAAACTGCTTCTGATCGGGATTTAAAACTTAAATAAATACCCATTAATTTACTTTTAACTCAAAGATAACTTAGACTTATCAACATCGGTTATGGTTTTGGTATATAAAATAATTTTATCTAACTTGTGGTTAGTTAAAGTGGTCTTGTTCATTTTAGTTACTTAACAAAATCTTGACTGTCAATTAAGCTAGAAATTCCGGTATTGACACGCTGGATCGTATGAGTTTTATGTCCTGCAGCGTTTTTAATTATTTCGTTTTTTATAAATGAGATCCTTAAATATCAAAGAATATCAGCATTGCGAACATACCATCGATTATTACCCCTAACTATAATAGTCATAAGGCGTCATATGATATTGTACGACAACATGAAATTCCATTTAACCAACTATAATATAGTCATAACCATCATTCGTTGTCTTTTCAAAATCATTTGTTAAGTCATAACCATACTAGAGGAAGCGTACCAATCATAAGCAATCATAAGCAATTTTGACAGCAATATAAATAAATAATAAATAACTAGTGAATCCCCTTTGCAATTGCACAGAAGTAGTTCTTTCAAACACAATTTTATATAAAAAGAAATATTTGTTTTGGTAGTTGTTTTCTGAATCGCTTGATTATTGAATATATATATATATATATATATATAATGAAATTAAAGTATAACACCTAATACTTTATTACGAAATTAATTCTACCTAATTTCAATATGACTTAACACAATAAAATCTCATTATTCTCAACGTAGTAGATCAATGTATTTTAATTCGTTTATAGTCAAAAACGTTTGTAGACACAATTCTGTTATAGCAATAGTCAACAATTTGTTTCAAAGAAAGTAATAAACTTTATAAGTTCATAGAATCGATGTCGTTTTATAAGTCACGTCGAAATATAATCGCAATTTTTCAATAAAACAAAAGTGAATTATTTTATTAAAAAACTTATTTATATATAGTTTTGTTTTTATTACAAATTATGTATTATTTGTAATAGAAAGAAAATTATTGTTCTTTATTACAAATATGTATATTTTGTGATTACATAACAGAATTGCTATTTATGAATAAAATAAAATTTAAAATTGTTATACGAAACATATTTTATTGAGTTTGATTTTGTTTATAAAAATGCAATTTTTTTTTTGACTACACCTATAGTCACAAAACGGTTACAGCGGTAGTCAGAAATATTACTGAAATTTAGCGAATGACTATAACCGTGTTTTACTGCATATATTTTTTTTAATAATAGCAGAAGCAAATAAAATAACTTTTATTATAGAATTTTTGAAGAGTATGATCTGATCTGATTTTTATTTTTCTGTTTTGTTTTCAATTTTTGTTTGTGTTTTTGTTTTTGTACTTTTTTCTATAAGTTTTTGTGTTTATTTAAAATGACAGAATTTTTATGAAGCCTTTTTAAAAATTGCCCGTAATTGAAATTTATTTTAGAGTATAGATGTTGTTCAACTTGGAAATAACCGTCATTTATTTGGTGTAAATATTTTAAATGTTTTAAGTATTCAGCAGAAAGAACTTGAACATAATATGAATCATATCGGCCATTTAACGAAGTATCATAATGTACGGTGACCATTTTCTGAAAACGAAAATATAGTACAACACAATTTTTTTTTATATACTTAAGTATGTATACATATTTAATCAAAAAAATTTTAATACAAAAATAACAAACAAAAATAAATAAGTTCATACATATTATTAAATTAAAAAAATTGCCATTTCATTTTTATTTATTAGTTAAAGGTAATATTTTCTTATATTTCTAATATTGCTTTTTCATATTTTTCCGATTTATGATTTTTTTTTAAAATATCTTTATTAGATTGCAAATATTCCGAAAACTGTAAACAATTCATATCAAAATTATATTTTGTTATTAGAAGTGCTTTAACAGTTTCAATTTTCAACTGGCTTTTTACAGTTGTCCAAAAATTATTCATTACCGAAAATATTCGCTCGGTAGCAGCATTCGAACCAGGCAAGCACAGGCAAAACTCAATTAATTTTAGTATATTTTGATAACTTATTTGTTTCGAATCAAAATGTTTGAATATATCCACCCATCTTTTATCTGTCGGTACTTTATTTTCCATCCAAAGCTTTATTTGTTCTGTAGTAACGAAGTTTTTAACCAATGAAAATTCATCAAAAAGTTCAACTTCATCAAATTTATTTAGATTAGGTCTTTTATGTTTAACAAAATCTACATAGCATTTAATATCAGTCCATATTAGTGGTTTTGTAATTTTAGTCCATTCAAAAATTTGTATTTCATAAAATTTATCTGTCCACTGATCCAAATATTCGATGCAATTAGAATAAAATATACATATAGTCTTTTTGAATTTAGAAACATCAATTTCTCCATTTTTCTCTAAATTTAAAATAATTTGTCTTACCGTTCCAGGATAAAAACAACTGTTTTTCCTTTCTACTAATTTTGTTCGTAATTCTTTAATTATTCCTGCTACTTCTGGCATACAAATATTTTGAGATTCAATTTTAAGTATACAATTATGAAACGTTGAGGATTGACTTTGTACGAATAAAAGCCAAAATTCGGCTGACGGATCTTGAAAGAATGTTTTTAACACAGATGGGCATTTATCTTCAGACAAAAAATAACACTTTAAAGCCTGGAATAATTTAAGAATCCTATCTACAGCTGGTCTCATTGTTAACCATCTTGTTTTGCTGTAACCGAGTACTTTTTGGAAATTGACTTCACTAAACTAACATATTTCTTTAAATTTTTCAATTCTTAAAGAATAAATATAAAAGTAAGAATATATTTTAACCACAACTATTTCTAAGTCTATAGGAAGACAAATCGAAGCAATTTGGAGGCAGTTATTTATTATATGTGCAGCACAATTTACTCCAATCAAATCTCTGCCAATATTTTGTTGAATCTTGTGAAAAATGTTGTTGCGTCTTCTTCTTGCAGCTCCCCCCCAAAAATTATAATTTGTGTTGTCGGCACATAGAGCTAATAATTTGTTTGATAATTCATGATTACCTAGAGTTTTTAAAATATAATTTGATATAATATCAGAAGTTTCGCCGGGCAACTGTGTACTGTACTTCCAAAATTTTAACTTTAACACCATAAATTGGTAAAAAATAACGTATCAAAAGAGGTCAAATTTTTATGTTGCCATGATTTGAGCAGTCAGCGTAGACAGCTAAAAAATTTATTTGGGAAAGATCGGTCTTAAGCAAATCCAAAGACAACGTTTGAAAAATGTTGCAAATAATTGCTTCTGTTTTTGTTCGTGCACAAGCATATTTTTCCTCAAAACATTTTTTTATTAGTTTTGATGTGCAGTCATTAGAACGGAATGAATTGGTTGTGTTGTACAGCATGATAAGCCCACAAACCGTCAATTTTTGCTAATTTTTCTTCTTTGCTGGTGAATATTGCACTTCGTAAAAAATTGTTTATATTTGTGCTAGAAGCAGATACGATATCAAATTTTTTATGTTTTTCGGTTTTCAAATACTGAACAATTAATGACCTTCCTCCATTAGAAATGCAAAAAGAACTTGCACCGCATTTAGAACATTTAATATCGAATTGGTGAAATTTTTTTAATGTACGGAAATTCTTTTTCTAATTTCGAATTAAATATACATTTTCTTCGTTTTGGCATTTTTAGAGTCAAAAGCTGAACAAATATATAATTAATATTTTATAATACATTTTAACAATATTTTTTTTTTTTTTTTTTTTTTTTTTTTTTCCAGATAGTAGTAAATCATCGAAAGAGGCTTCAGGGACTACCTATTACCGGGGAAGGCAGTTTGAAGGACTGTGGGACTTTAACCCACTAAAAACTCCTATCATTATTGCAACATAAAAACTAGTCTTATAGACTAACCATTAATCCAATATCCATTAAACCAAAATCCAATAAGGTTTTAATAGATAAAAGGTTTTAACCTAACTCAAGTGGTCTTGTTCGTTTTAGTCGCTTCACAAAGTTTTGATTGTCAATTAAGCTAGAAGCTTCGGTATTGACATGTTGGATCAGACGAGTTTTATGCCGTGCAGCGCATTTAATTATTTCGTCTTTTATAGATGAGATCTTCAGATCTCGATGAATATCGGCATTGCGAACATACCATGGAGCATTAACTATGTTGCGCAGTACCTTATTTTGGAACGTTTGGATAGTTTGAATATGGATTTGTTTAGCACATCCCCATATTTGAATACCGTATGCCCAGACTGGCTTCAATATTTGATTATACATCAAAACTTTGTTATAGGTCGAGACCGTAGAATTCCGCCCAATCAGCCAGTATATTTCTCTATATTTGAACTGGAGTTCTTGTTTTTTGATTTTCACATGCTCTTTCCATTTCAGTTTTGCATCCAAGGTCATGCCAAGATATTTAGCTTTATTCTCGTATGGAATCACGACATCATTAATTTTAACTGAGAGAGGAGTTACTATGTTTTTATAGGTGAAGTTTACATGACTAGATTTGGCTTCATTTAATTTAATTTTCCATTTTTTGCACCAGTTGGAAATTTCGTCATTAGCTTTTTGCAGTTTGTTTGTAGCTTCTTCTATAGTAGAACCAACTGCCATCAACGCTGTGTCATCTGCAAAGGTTGCTATTTTTATATTTTCTACATCGGGTATATCACAGGTGTATAACAAATATAAAATTGGACCCAGTATACTACCTTGCGGTACTCCAGCTTTTATATCTCTTAGAGAGGAGTATTCATTCTCATTTTTAACTCGAAAAACTCTATTTGAGAGATATGATGAAAATAATTGAACATAATTTTTAGGGAGCAAACAACTTAGCTTTTTGATGAGTCCTTCATGCCAAACTTTATCAAAAGCTTGGGCTACATCTAGAAATACTGAAGAACAAATTTGTTTATTTTCCAGTGCCCTTTCTATAATGTCTGTTATTCGATGTACTTGATCTATTGTTGAGTGTTTTTGCCTAAACCCAAATTGGTGATTAGGTATTATATTCCTGTTTTCTATGAGGGGTTGAATCCTTCTCAATAGTAACTTTTCAAACAACTTCGATATTGTAGGGAGCAAAGATATCGGCCTGTAGGATTTGGTGTCGTTAGCAGGCTTTCCTGGTTTTTGGATCATTATTATCTCGGCAACTTTCCATATACTAGGTACGTGTTTAAGCTTAATACAGGCATTCATTATATATACCAACAGTGTGAGAACTTTGTTGGGTATATTTTTTAGCACATTTGAAGTTATTAAATCAAAACCTGGGGCTTTATTTAATTTTAGGTTTTTTATTTCCTTAATTACTTCTTTTCGACTTATTAAGGGAATATTTATATCTTCATGGTTATATATTTCAGTTAGATCAATAACAGTGTTCATTTCATTGGGCTTAAAAATTTCAGCGAGATGATCTGCAAAAGTGTCAGCTTTTTCTTTATCGCTTCTTGCCCATGAGCCATCATTTTTCCTCAGTGGTGCAGAATGCACAATAGACTTCTTCATTTTACTCGTAGCTTTCCATAAAGAATAATTTGTTTCTTTAGTAGCTGTTAAATTTTCTAGGTAATAATTCAGAGATCTATCATTTAATTTCTTTATTTCTCTCTTTAGCTCCTGACTTTTATTATTAAGATCCATTTTGCTGGATGGGTCACGCGTTTGTTGCCACCTCCTTCTCGCTTTTCGTTTCTCTTTTACCATGTTAAGGATATACACCGGATATCTAGGGCTGATTTTTTTTGATTTTTTTGTCTTAGTACTACTCCAAGCTGCAAACTGGACAGCTTGCATAAGTTTTTCAGTAGCAGTTTCTAGTTGTTCCTCATTGTCTAATGTTACTCTTAAGTTAATTTTTTCTAGCAGAATCTTTTTGAAGCTTAACCAATCTGTAGATGAGTTGGTTAAAAATGGTTTACAAGATTTTTTCACTATATTTAATTTTAGGACGACAGCAGAATGGTCGGAATTGAGGTCATAATTATCTTCTATAGATGTGAAATTAGTTGATACTTTTTTCATTATTTTAACAATATGAAATAAATAATATATTACCAATTATTTTACGCAGTAAGAAAACGTTTTTGATTTAAAATTTCATTCAACCCACTCCTAAAAACAATTGAAGTTACAAAATACATGCTACATTGACAAATGACAATTGACAATTATTCCGCCCAATAAACATTCGAGTTTCGAGTTTTGAAAATAAAATTGAAATATAGTACTTTGGCCAAATATATAGTACTTTTTCCCAAATTATAGTACATTATATTGCAAAAAAAAAAAATAGTACAGCCTTTCAAAATATAGTACTGTACTATACAATATAGTACGAATGGTCACCGTAATCATATATGATATCATATGACTATTATAGTTAGGGATATTGAGTACGTTGCACCATACCTTATCTTGGAACGTTTGGATGGTTTGAAAAATGAGTTGTCTAGCACAATCCCATCCGTATATACAATCAATATTTACATTAAAGCTTTGTTATAGATAGAATAAGTAGGACCTAATCAACCAATCTAAATCTCTTTTTACATCTCTTCTGTCCAAACGCCCAGAAAGATCCGAAAACCCAAACTGAAATCAAGCTTTTAAGTCAAAATGACCTATTAAAAACATCAGTACTTATTTTGATTTTACAGTATATTAGTTTTCACTTCCTTATTTTAATCATTAATCTTAGTTGCATATCATTTGATATAAATTATTAACACTCTCCACCTCCATCTAAAATCCACGTAAATCAATTTTTAATTGTTTTAGCATTGTGTCTTAATTAGTGTCCTTTTTAAAAGAAAAAAATATAATTTTCAACAGAAACCAATAAAATTATTGTTCATTATTGTTCTCATAAATTTGTTGCGTTGGTATTCCACTTGGTGTATATTTGAATGACTCGCAATTCAGCAATAAATCAACTTCAACAACCTCTCCACCTTTAATTCAATCAGTAAAATGTGTGTAGGTACTCTAAGTTTGTTTATTTTGCTTTGCTAAGATTTCCGAAAATTATTTTGCTTCAACTTCCAAAAGAATCTTTTATCTCTGATTTTCTTTTCAGAGTGTATCGTCTGGATGGAAGTCTTTTACGATTTCCTTTTTCATGTTTACAAAACAAAAAAAAAATTTTTTTTTTGTTTTAATTTTGAAAGATTTCTTCTACAAACTTAATTAGAGGTGAAGAAAGTTATTTGAATTCAAAAGTTAGTTATCAAAAGAAAACTCGCAGTTGAAAATAACATTGAACTTTTTTGTTTTTAGCTGAGTTCATGAGAAAAAATGTTTTTTTTTTGCAAAACAACATTTTTTTTTTTTTTTTTCAAAACAAAACCAAGATAAAAGTTAAAAAAAAAAAAAATTAGTAGAGATAAATTTCAAATGAAGTACTTTAGAAGAAACAAAAGAACAACACAATTGAAAATTACAATAAAAAAATAAAATAAACAAAAAAAAAAATAAAAATTTAAGAGGCTGAACACAATCAGTTGTTGTTGGTAGATTGAAAATTCTCCCACATCCAATCAAAGGAGTTATATTTGAAAGGATTAAGACATCATCAATTATTTTTTGTTTAAAATGAAAATTAATGATTTTAATAATAATTTTAAAATTAGATACTGTCTGTGATCTCTTATAATAATTATAAATGAAAATTTAAATAATGAAATCTGACTGATGGTGGTGGAGAGAGCTCTGGAGAGAGGAAGAGATTTTATTGATTGTGATTGTGTATATATAGTTTTCTTCCCGATGTTGGTGCGTATTTAGATAACAAAAACTTATTACAAATTTATGATTATAAATTATAACAACAACAAAAGAATGATTATTTCAAAATGTATTGAATTACTGTTAAAAAAAAAACAAAAAACAAAAACAAATTTTTATCATTAAATTCAGGAAATTTGAAAATAAATTAAAAAGAAAATTTTAATTTAAAATGCTTCAGGAATTAATAATTAATTGAAAATAAAAGAGAGAATTTCAGAGAGAAAAATATGAAAGCAAATATACCGTAAAATAAATTATGAAGAATAATATTGTGTTTCGATAATCACGTGAGATTGTAAGATCGATCCAAATATACGTCCTTGTATCAATCTCTTTGAATATTACCTAGGTGCTCTTTTTTTGATTTATTTTTCTAATTGTTTTTATTCCTTATGATTTTAATTAACTGCATAGCCTCGAGCTATTTTCGTCTTTTTGAAAAAAAAATGAATATTTTTATTAAAATTTATAGAATATGCTGTAAGCTCTGGGTGAAACATTATTAAAATGAAATAAATACTAGGGGCCCCTGTTGAGTAATTATATTTCAAGTTTAGAAGTCAAATTTAAAGTTTTTTAAAAAACAGTAATTTACGTACTGACATAGACCTCGCACGATATACCAGAAACCACTCGTGTTTAATAAAAAGTTTTGTAGTTAGTAAGTTTTATTTAGGACACATAAATACACGTCCCTCATATACTGCTTCGTTTCCGATATATTCCCTATAGTAAGTGGCATTTAGTGGATAAAATTACTAAAAATAAAAAATTTTGTCATTAAAGAGGCATGTATATATATACCTACATAATACATAATTTTAATAAAAACTATATTATTATTACAAATAACCAAAATTTAGAGACAATTACTTAAAAAGATAAAAATGAAGAATTCAAATGATTTGTTTTTTGTTGTTTTTATATTTTTTCTTTAGATGAATTTGTTTTTTTGTTTTGTTTTTTTGGCATATGTACATAGATTCATTTGCAAGTACATAATGTAAATTATAATAACTTATTTGTTTGTTTCTGTTTTTTATTTTAATAAAAACTCACTATACATAATGTATTTGCTGAATAATAAATTCATAGGAGTAAAAAATTTTCAACTGTGTGCACATTATTGTTTTATATACAACTTATTTATATATTAGAAGTTCATTAAAGAGAAGCGAAATAATGAGTATGGTGTCTACTGCGCAGGTCCTTAAATGCTTGTCAATTATAATTATAAACTAGTGGCCCTTGTTGTGTAATTATATTTCAAGTTTAGAAGTCAAATTTAAAGTTTTTTAAAAAACAGTAATTTACGTACTGACATAGACCTCGCACGATATAGCAGAAACCACTCGTGTTTAATAAAAAGTTTTGTAGTTAGTAAGTTTTATTTAGGACACATAAATACACGTCCCTCATATACTGCTTCGTTTCCGATATATTCCCTATAGTAAGTGGCATTTAGTGGATAAAATTACTAAAAATAAAAAATTTTGTCATTAAAGATGAAAATGTGTCTACTGCGCAGGACCTTAAATGCTTGTCAATTATAATTATAGATGATTAACATATAGTACAATAAAAATTGGCTCACAATTCTGCAAGAGAATTAATAGAATTTGGGTCTATATTTTCATTAACCAAAACCGTGTTTATTTATAAATTAAGAATATTTTTGGTAAATTGAAAAAATAATATAAAGTTAAAATGCTTGTCAATAATAATTATAGATAGCTACTTTGACTCTATTATGTAAAGATGAATCGAGATGATCGAATTGCCTGTCATATGATTTTTTTTTGTTTTTGTATTTTTTGTTGTTTTTGTCTTTTTATAAAGATGAATCGAGATGATCGAATTGCCTGTCATATGATTTTTTTTTGTTTTTGTATTTTTTGTTGTTTTTGTCTTTTTATATTTTTGTTTGTTTTTGTTTTTTATTTTAATAAGAACTCACGAATAATGTATTTGGTAAATAATAAAACCATATGATTAAAAAATTTTCAACTGTGTGAGCATTATTGTTTTATATACAACTACTATATATTAGAAGTTCAATAAGGAAAATTATATATACTCTAACTCTACTATATAAAAATGAATTTGCTAGTCATATGAACAATTCAACTGATTTTTTTTGTTTTTGCTTTTTTATATTTTTTATTTGAAATGAATTTATTTCTTTGTTTGTATTTGGCATATGTAAATAGATTCATTTCAAAGTATATAATATAAATTATAATAACTGATTTGTTTGCTTTTGTTTATTATTTTCATAATATCTCACTTATGCATAATGTATTTGCTGAATAATAAAATCATATGAGTACAAAATGTTCAACTGTGTGCGCATTTTTGTTTTATATACAATCTTATATATTATATATATTAGAAGTTCATTAAGGAGCAGGAGAATCGAAATAAAATAAAAAGGTGTCTACTGCGCAGGACCTTAAATGCTTGTCAATTATAATTATAGATATTATCTCCTAAGACCCACTTTAATAATATCTTATGGGAAAACATTAATTTATCGATCTACTGTGCTGAGAGTAATTGGATATTAATGAAATTTATATTAATTTTGTCATAAAGTATTAGGTATTATACTTTGATTTCATTATAAAGTATATATACTCCAGAATTGATTCAGAAAACAGGAACAATTATACCAAAACAAATATTTTTTTCAAATATCAAATCGTGTCTGAAAAAATTACTTCTATACTATTCGCATACCTAGAGTTAATGTTTCACAATTTTTATTAAAAATATCTTAATCAATTTCGGTTATTACACCATCAAGGGTCACCCCCGATATCTTGAAAAAAAAAATCTCGAAAAAAATTAACCTCGAAAAAAATAAACCTCGAAAAAAAAAATCTTGAAAAAAAAAATCTCGAACGAAGAAAATCTCAAAAAAAAAAAAATTTCGAATAAAAAAATATTGGGTATCTATACATACGAAAAACTATCTTAACCGAATCTTTTGAAATTTTGCAAAATGACACGTCATGACGTCGAATTAAGTTCTGCAAAGTATCGGTTAGCGATTATGGCATTAATACGATCATTACGTCACTTTGACAATTTGGCGTCTAAATTCACTTAAGTAAATAAAGTCAATTTTTAATATTGAAAAACAAAATGTTAAAGAAAAAAATATATCGAATAAGGTAAAATATACTCGTATGTTAATTTAAAATAATTTTTGTTTTGTTTCAAAAATTATACAAAGCTACTTTCTGTTATTACTGACAGAAATTTGGAAATTTTCTAGATCTGTATGAAAAGCCAACTTTCAAAATCCAAATATTAAAATTCAAACTTTCAATTTCCAAACTTCCAAAATAATTATGGTAGATATTCTGGAAAAAGGGATATTTGCATCCTTTTTTGCATCCAACAGCGGCTACGTATAAAAATAATTAAGATAAATATTCTGAAAATAGAGAATATCCTTATTTTGAGTCCCACTCTAAAGTGTTTTCTAGTTCAGGATCTAGCATATACACTTGCATAAATATTCTAGTGAAAGAAATACCCTGTAATATTTTGATTGGCTTATTTTGAATCCTACTCTTTAATTCCCTCTAATTATTTTTATATTTAACTTTTAAATAATTAACTTTTTCGAATATATTTATTTGGATTTTATTTTCAATTTGCTTATATTATAATTGGAAAACGATTTTATTATGTAAATAAATGTTATTAAAAAATCTCGAATTCGAGATTTGAAATTTGTGATTTTTTTTTTCAATATATTTTTTTTCAAGATTTTTGCTTTCCAGATTTTTTTTTTTTCCATATTTTTTTTGTTCGAGAATTTTCTTTCGAGATATTTTTTTTTCCAGATTTTTGTTCTTTCGAGATTTTTTTATTCAGATAATGGGGTGATCCCCACCATCATACATGCCTAAACATACCTGACTCAGTCATACATACCTAAACATATACCTGACTGATTGAGAAATTTTTTCTCTCTACTATCAAAATGTAAGAGGTTTACGCACCAAAACTAGACTCGTATACGTCAACTCCGTAGCATTAGATTTTCCTTGTTATGTTTTAAATGAGACTTGGTTAAATGAATTCATTATTGATTTGGAATTATTTGACCCCTCCTTCAATATTTATAGAAATGATAGATATTGTTTCAATTCATTTCAAAATTCTAATTTTATCACTCCGAAAGATAGTGGTGTTCTGATTGCTATAAAGAACTCTGTCAATACGGAAAAGATTAAAATACCTGAATCAAATCTTTTATAAATTATATGTGTCAAGGCTACTTTATTCCAAATAAACATAATTTATATTATAAATTGTTATATTCCTCTAAATACTGACATCGAAATATATAAAAGACATTGCAAGACTATCAATTTCATATCTGATATTTCGGAGCAATCTAGCGAAATCATTCTGTGTGAGGATTTTAATCTTCCTAACATTGAATGGTCCAGCCATGATGTAGAGTCGTACTTAGTTCCTACTAATCTTCATAGTGAGATCGAATATACAATCATTGACTCCTTTAACTGAATCTGCATACAGTAATCATCAAAAATCCATAATAACAAACATCGTCAACTCGATCTAATATTTCTGTCTGATTGGAATACTCAAATCGTGTTTTTTTATTAAATCTGATGATCACTCGGAGCTTATCTGTTCATGCTCTGCTCAGAGCGTGCTCACTTGAGTCAGAGCGTGCTCAGATCTATGCTCTGAACTACAAAATGAAAACGTCTATAGGTTACAAAAAATTTTTACAAAATTTTGTTATTCAACAAGAAAATATTACCGCTTTGAAAGGGAAAAAAATTCAACTTACAAATTATGCTCAATAATTACACCCATACAAGTCTAAAGTTCAAAATACAAAACTTTTGTTCCACATTTTAAATTGAGTCTGTTAAATCGATTTTACCAGTATCTTGTAAATTAATTAATAAAAATCAGAAAATCTATTTTAAAAACACAAATTTTAAAATTAAAGAAGGAGATTTTCTTTCAAAAATTGAATTTTATAAATTGGGAGAGCTTGAAGTTTTCCTTCCAAAATTTAGTTTTTCGAAACAGATTATTAGAGTTGGTATTTGTAGGTAGATATAGTTTTTATATAATATAATATAAATAATGTTATAAAATTTTCAAAATATTAAATGAGAAGAAAGAAATTAACAGTTATTTTATTATCCATTTCCATTAATTATCATTAGTGCCATTTTCATTCATAAGAATAGCTAATTTAATGGGGGTGTTCTACTAAAAGATTATTTAAATGTCTTTGTTTTTACTCTTTACTACTTTTTTTATTTTGAATAATTTACGCTTTTAAGAAAATAGTTTTATTCAATTATTTTTTGAAAGTTTTTTTCTTTCGATCCATTAATTTATAAAATTTCAATTATAGAAAAACAAAAACTGTAAATAGGTATTCGTTAAGAAAAACTTACTGACAGAGAGAGAGAGAGAGAGAAAAACTTAAAGTGGTAATTTAATATTTTAAAATTAATTTCTTGTATTTTAGCCTATTTGGTTAAACTAAAATTCAATAAAAAATAATGTTTGGTAAGGCCCCCCCACCCCTCTATTCAAATATACCTTTTAACCCAATAATATATTTACATAAATTCAATCCGCCTTTATTTTGTTCAAAAAATAATCTAATATACGTTAACTCCTTACCATAACAATATTTTTATTATGTTTGTCCTTAACTAATACCAATACAAAATGCAAATAAAAATATTAGGGGTATTCACGAGTTGGTTTATTATCATTGTATTATTGTAAATTTATATCACATTGAAAATTTAAATGACGTGAACCTTTGGTGTTTTAGTGTTGTACCAGGCTCTATTTTTAATCCTGTAGTTCTGTAAATTCTGTAGTAAAAATTTGTATAATTAATAAAAATTAAATAGTTTTGTTTATTTTTTATCTTCATACCAAATTCGTCAATTTTTAATTCTATATTGTTTTACTGCAAGTAATTAGTTTTTATTTCAATGTTGTTTTGTCGCTTTGCTAAAGTCGTACACAAATTGTATACTCTATTTTGAGCACAATATATTCAATTATTTCATATGTTGCTTACAAATCATCACTCTATTTAGTTGATAGTCTTTTTGTTCTTGTTTTGTCCACTCTTGGTATTTGTTGTGGTATACGTGACCAAAATATTTTCATTATTCCACGCAATCAGTTATTTACAAATGTTTGCATACTGTTATTAAAATGTTTGCATGTTTGCTTCACTTTACTCATGTTTCACAGTCGTATAATAGGACAGTCCAGCAATTTCTGAGTACTCTCACCATAAGTTTAATTGAATCTCAACTTCGCCAAAAGATTACAAACATTCTGAACGTCCCTTACTATCCTTTTTGCTACATCAGCATTTGCTCTTTAATATTTTAACATTTAATCTTAAAATATAGTTTAACTGAAAAGATAGTAACCAGATCCAAGTCACTTTTTAAGACATTACAAAACTTAGGATCAACTCTGTTACTTATATATTAGTTACGGTCCTCTACTATATACTTTTCAAAAATGATTTCGTACAAATCTGTTATATTTGTTTATATGAGTTTAAGCACAAACTTTTTTCATATTGCTTGTCAATAATGTCAAAATTATTGTGTGTATTTAGGTAGGTGGAGCAAAATCATTTAAGAAAAAAAAAAATGGTTTGTGTATTGACTAAATTAAAATAAAAAATAAACAACAGAACTAATAACAGATATTGAGAATTAAAGTATAAAGGATAAAATAAAAATAATAGAATTAGGAACAAAAAAAAAAGGACAAAATATAAATAAAATATTTTAAAAAGGATATTAAATAAACAAAAATCAATTTGGTTTTGAGTTTTTTTTGTTTTTTTTTTTATTTTTAACAGTAATTTTAAATGAATGAGATTTCGTTTTTTTTTTCAAAAAATAAAAAAAACTAAAGATCCTGCTGTTTTTGATTGTACAAAGAATGAGAAATTCGTAAGGTTTACATTGCAAACAGTTTATTTATTAATGGTGATTATACAATTTTGTTTGTTCTTAAAACATAAATTCCAATTTCATCAAAGTAATTTTAAGTAAGGATCTAATTTTTTGCAACTGCTTCCACCGCCAAACTAATACTTACCCGTTTAAGATTTACTTATGAAGATTCGGTGCTATAAAAGATACTACGCACTTCATGCGGATAATCCAACACAAGATGGAAGCGCATCAGTCCTCATTAAAGATGGATTGAAACACTACGAATTTTGTAAAATAGAAAATAATGAAATGCGACTTAGTACGATAAAAAATATATCAATGAAGCAAAGCCTATAGGTAGGAGCAATATACTATCCGCCCGATTCTGCCATAAAGAAACAACTCTTTAAAGATATGATTCAACAATAAAGTGTCATATTTATCTTAGGAGATGATCTAAATGCTAAACATGTTGATTGGGTTTCAGGATAACATTAGGTAGGTAGCTCAAGGGCAGGTAACGCGTAGGTAAAGGGATGTATAGAGCAAACACAGGCTATTAGAGAACTGAAACGTCGTTTTCAATCCACTGGCAAAACAAAATAAAACCCTACAGATAGAAGTAAAACTCCCGATCTAATAGATTTCTTCATAACAAAGACATTATATACTCTTTAGTATATTATATACTCTTAGATATACTGTATAATAATACACTCTATACGAGCGACTGAGCTCATTTGAGAAAAAGAAAATAAAAATAAAAAAAAAAAAAATAAAAAAAATATCAATAAATGTCATTACTGTCGAGGAAAACTATGATTTGAACTCTGGTCACTCAGAGCAGTACTTATAAGCTTTATATGAATCTGTGTTGAAAAAAGCTAGCAAGCTGTTCCTATGTAATCCATTAACAAATTGGTGCAGTTTTCGATCAAACCTAGAGGAATGCATGGATCGGGATATCTTAATAAATAACAAAAAAAAATGGAAGAAGCTGTTTTTTAGAGGCTATCTAGAAAACTTTTTAGGGGCTATCTAGAATGCTGCATGGACAAGCAGTAAAATTTGCAAATCCAGAAAAGTTGGATACAATTTCCTTAGAAATGTTCTACAAAAGATAAAGCAAAAATAAAGAGCTAGAAGAAGGTGGCAGCAGGCATGTGATCCTTAATTCCAAGTCTCTAGGGTTAAAAAGGGAAATAAAGCAAGTGAAAGAAGATTCAATGTACAACTATTTACAAAACCTATCTGCTAATAAAGAAAGTATATATGCACTCTGAAGTAGATAAGCTATGAGAGTTCTGTGACATTTTCCGCCATCTTGGATTATCTCAAGGTAGAGAGGCACTTTTTGATCCTAAATGTATGCAAATTCGCTATATCTCAAGGTAGAGAGGCACTTTTTGATCCTAAAGGTATGCAAATTCGCTATATCTCAAGGTAGAGAGGTACTTTTTGATCCTAAAGGTATGCAAATTCGGTATATCTCAAGGTAGAGAGGCACTTTTGTGATCCTAAAGGTATACAATTTCGGTTGAATATGTCTGTCAGTTTTTGATGGGATATCATGCATATATTTAGGATTAAATCTCAAGGTAGAGAAGCACTTTTGTGATCCTAAATGTATGCAAATTCGGGGCAGAGATGTACTTTTGACGTGGTAGACATCAGAATGAATTTTGACAATTCAAATATCTCAAGGTAGAGATGCACTTTTGACGTGGTATTATGGAATATAAATTTTTGGAGTGGTATTATGGCATAGAAATTTGGTTCGATTAATCTGAAGCTATCAACCCCGCCGAAGTTGTCCACCCCGCCGAAGTTGTTAACCTCACCGAAATAAAATTTTGGGGGGTAATCTGAAGCTGTCAGGTGGCCGAAGCCCCGCCCAAGTTCCAAAGTTGAGCGCCGAAGCTCGCCGAAGTTAAAGTTGTAATTTGGATATAAGTTTTTTTGATAGAGTTGGAACTTCAACAGCTTCGGCAAATAGATTTTAGGTTGATGATGTGTGTTGGGTAACGCGACGCCGCGGCCGCTGCTGAAATTCGTTGTCCGCCGAAGTTCCAAAGTTGTATGTCGAAGTTCCAAAGATACGTTCGAGTTGAAAGTTGGTCCCCTGCGCCGAAGTTATTTATATTAGTAACCGTTGAGGTTGTACAGAGCTGCTGCTGCCAAAGTTGTACTAATTAGCTGTCCAAGAACCCCGCCGCCGCACCCAAGTCGAAGTTCCCAAGTTGTGAACCACGCCGAAGTTCTGAAGCTGGCGCTTAAAATTCGTCCGTCCATCTAACATCCAGCATATAATTTATTAATGCTTAGCATTCTTCATTAATAAAACATAAACTTAATTGCTTTGTTTACAACTTGAGGTTTTAATGTTTCAAGTTCTTATCATTTTAAAAAATAAATGTGTTTTCATGAGGGTGGAATTGGGGTGTAAAGTCAAAAACTTAATCGCCTAACTTGCGGTTTCCGTTTTTAGTTTTCTAGATAAGGTAAAAATTTAGTATAAATATGATGTCCAAACAACTCTTCAATCATAAAGAGCTCAAGTTTTATTTAAACAAGACATATTTTGGTTTCAAATTATTTAGATAACAATATAATTAAAGATGGGAAAAAATTTTGATTTATCAACATTGAAGAGCAATGGCTTGGAACAAATTGTGAAAGACACCAATATACAAGAATTTATGGAGGATGAAGACCTAGATATGTTTCTAGAAGACGTGAATAAAAAATTGCAATTTATATCATTATCAAAATTAAATATTGGGGAAAAATTTGAAGTGCTTCATCTCTTAGAAACAACATCCAAATTTCCTAAACAAGATGGAACACCGGTTCGCTGTATAGTGTTAAGAACAAAAGATTTTTTCACATATCTACCAAAATATTATGTGGAAAAATACTCACCCAGAATCATGGAAATTTTAAATAGAAAAATTGAAAATAAAGAAATAAAATACTATTTTGAAATTGTAACTATTAAGAATGTGAATATTGAAATTGAATTTACTAAAGAAAACATTTATAACTTTAATTGAAATAAATTTAAATTAAATTAAAATTGTTTTTTGTTATTTCTATAATTTAAATGTTAAGACAAATAAATAAATAATTAAATAAAAAGCATATTATTAAAAAATTATAATAAATTTTTTTTATTTATCCAAGAATTGTGACTTGATGGAAAACCAAGCCATTTAACAAAAACTCTCTTATCTTTAGTTTTTACAATTTTTTCAACTAGATAGACATCTTTATTTTCAGCTTTTATTAATTCTAGCTCATAGAAACCGCCTTGAATAGGATGACCTTGATAATCTTCTAATAAGTATGTGATGGGGCTAGTAATCTGAATTTTCTTGATTTTAAATATTTCAGTTGTCCAATTTGGTGTGTATCCCTTTTCAAAAACATGTTTGTACTTGCTTATACGAACTGAGTCACCAACTTTAAATTTTGCTGGTGCAACAATTTTAATATGATTATATACAGTTGACAACAGCTCATTTGCGTTTTTATTATTTACATCAGATGGTCGCTTCTTAATAGTATGATGTTTGGTGTTATTGTATTGGTGAACTAATTTTCCAACAGTATCTATCCATTTATAATTACCATTAAAACTGAAATCTCGCCACATTTTTTCCTTTAGAGTTCGATTGAATCGTTCAACAATGCTGGCTTTTAATGAGCTGAATGTTGAGTAATGATTAATATGGTATTTTCCAATCAAATTTTTGAAAGTATTATTAAAGAATTCTTTTCCATCATCGGTTTGTAAATTTTTTGGATGTCTTTTAGATTCTATGAAAATAGAATTCATCGCTTTAGTTACATTTTCAGCAGTTTTATTTTTTATGGGAATAGCCCATGCATATTTTGAAAAGGTATCAATAACTGTTAATAGATATTTATAATCTTTATTTTGTTTAGCATAAGCACCCATTTCTACTAAATCAGCTTGCCAAAGATCATCAAAACCCTTGATAATAACCCTTCGTCTTTTAAAATTTCTACGAGCCGGTTTGTGCAACTCTTCAACAACCTCTCTCTTAGACATTTCGAGAAGTAAAAATAAAATATATACACATGTTGTAATTTTATTAATAATTTATTTTCTTATTCGGTTATACAATTTCATAAGCTTTACAATTCTTATCATAATATTTTCAGCTGAGATGCATTCACATGTTTCGGGAACATCCTCAACAATTTCAGCTGTATATGGACATATACTCCAATGATAACCATATTTCTTTGTTAATTCTAATGTTGAATCTTTAAACCTTTTTAGAAATTTGAAATGAAGATTTAATTCTTCATAGTGCTCCTCCAAAAGAATATCTCCATATTTAAAGAATATCCGATTTGATGTATATCCATGTCAGCAGTTTAAATTGAACTGTTTTAGTATTCTTTTAAAAATTTCCTTTTCTAAGGTCATGTGTTTGTATTAGTTCTTTTTTCGAATCATCTGATAACCGAACAATATCAGTACGAGGAGTTTCCACCATAATTACTTCATCTCGTAATGCATTTATATGTTTTATAAGAAATGCTATTTCTCCATTTATATATTTTTTAGTTTCATCTTTAGTTTTCAATATATTAGTTTTCAAATTAGCATCCATTTTATCATTTGATCCATAAACACGGGATATTTCATTTCTTAATTTTAAAAATACATCTTCTTTTAATTCGTTGGTTAATTTCATAACATATTTTTTTAAATTTTCAATTGAATCATCAACATATTTTTTATTTGTGGAATCCATTGTGTTAAATGGGTTATTAACATTAACTAATTTTTTAAATTGAAGATCATAATCTCCGTCCTCTGTTAATTTGAAACCAAGAGCAGAATAATTTTTAAATAGTAATTTATTTGAAGTTTGATTGCGAGAACTGCGTCCAAACTTATCAATAGACATTTTGCAAGTGTATATATGTTAATATAATTATTCGATTATATCAGCTTCTCTAAGCTCTTCAAGAATAGAATTGATTTCATTTTGATGATTATTATTCCCAGCATGTTGTGATGCATGTAAAATTCTCAATCTATCAATTAACTCATTCGGATCGTCCCAATAGACATATTGTTTTGGTTGTTCAGAGTATAGCATTAATGATTCCGATGTTTTTGATAAATTGTTTATTGAATGACCTGCTCCCTTCTTATTTCTATTTCTGGTATTATATTCATGCTCATAAAGCTTTCTGATAATATTCTTATATTTATAACCTTTATTTCCTTTAATTTGTTCTAGAGAATCATAATTTTTTCTATGAACATTTGTGGTTTCTAGAATTTTCTGATATGTTTTCAAATCACTCTCTGTATAAACTGAATCATCAGGTTTCTTCTTAAATATAAGCTCAAGCAATCCATCATTTGTTTTGAATACATCATTACCAATTATTATGTTATGATTTTGTTCATCAATTCGAAAAGTAGATGCTCCTAGTTTACTTGTATTTGTTTGTAAATCAAAATAAGGTCCATAACTTTTATCAAGTTCTGATTTATTGTATCCATATGGCGCCACTCTCTTAGGTGTTGATGTTTCAAAATTGAATGATGACTCATCATTTAAGAATGTTCTATTCTTATCAGCTTGTGGTTTAACTTCCGGTTTCAACTTAGGCGTTGATGTTTTTTTAAAATTGAAAGATGACTCATCGCTTAAGTAAGTCTTATCATTATCAACATCTGTTTTAATTTCCGGCTTCAAGTTAAAATTGTTAGACTTCTGGTATTTCACAACATTAGTCAATTCTTTAATTGGGTTTATAATGGGCTCATAAGTTTTCTCTAAAGCTTCTTCTTGTAAAATTCGACCTGTTTTTAACGCATGATATTTCCTTTTAAGGCTTTTTTTAACTTTAATCATTTCCTTCATTAGCTTCTCATCCATTTTGTTTTTTCCAATCAGTTTTAGTTGTTGCTAGCTGAACTGGTATCGGATCGGTTGGTGTTGCTAACTGAACTGGTATCGGATCGGTTGGTGTTGTTAACTGAACTGGTATCGGATCGGTTGGTGTTGTTAACTGAACTGGTATCAGATCGGTAGGTGTTGTTGATGTTACCATGCAGTACAGTAAACTAAAATAGTTATGGTGTAACCATTATCTATTTATAACTTAAGAAATTCTTCAAAATTTTTCCTATAACGTCCATTGTTTAAAGAACTATCCTTATCAACCACTACAAATCCATAGTCATTCTTCCAACAATGCGAACATAAATTTTTGAATTGGTCAAAATTCATATCAGAATTAACATGATCATTGTAAATATGTTTTAAATTCAAATCATCTTGTTTGAATGCAATTATGAAATTTGCATTGTCTCGCACCAAATGCTTAGGAATACGAGTATAACTTTGACATAAATAAAAGCTGTCAACATCATTATGGCGACCCATACAAAAATATGCTCTTATGCTATCTTGTTTCTCGCAAGCAACATCATCAAATATAAATATTGAATTTTTTTGAGCTTCTGATGGAGCAATTATTTCAGAATTATTTGGAAATTCATTGTATCCCATACCTTTAACGGAATTTATTGTCTTTCTCAAATATTCATATTTCGGTTGATGTAATGACTTTGAGTAAATGTATATGTTTTCGAAATTAAGACCTTTAGAGTCTAAGAGCATGCTTAGCATAACATTAGTTTTTCCACAATTTGACGGTCCAACAATCAATCCCCGGATACTATCGGGTAATAATGCACCATGTTTTCTTTTCTTTTTAAAGCTTCCTCGATCAAAATTTTTTACTTTAATCGGGTCATCTACTTTAACAAACTTCATTTTGACAACTGATTAAAATCTATATAAATTCGAGTTTATATAAGTAATAGACAGTCAGTTTGTATCGATAGTTAATTGAAGACATAAATATGATTGATCACAATAAAAAATTAATCAGATGTAAAAGTGTGTTTAAAGGGAGAGGAGGAGGAGTAATCAATACTCTTATAAATAAATTACCATTTGAAGCACATTTACCAGGATATAATTACTGTGGACCTGGAACTAAACTTCAAAAAAGATTATATCGAGGTGATAAAGGTATTAATCAATTAGATGAGGCTTGTCGTGAACACGATATTGCATATTCACAAAATCGGGATACAAACGAACGTCATAAAGCAGACAAAATATTAGCTGAAAAGGCTTGGCAAAGAGTCAAAGCAGCAGATTCAAGCATAGGTGAAAGAACTAATGCACTTCTCGTTTCTGGTGCAATGAAAGCTAAAGTTAAACTTGGAATGGGCTGTTCAACTAAATCAAAAACGAAACAGAAATTATTAAAAAATATTATTCAAGAAGCTAAGGTTGCTGTTAAGGGCAGTAAACCAACAAGTCAAAAAGATACAATCAAAATTGCTTTGAAAGCAGCAAGAAATGTAACTAAAAAGAGAAAACAAATAAAATTACCAAGAGTTCTTCCAGTACCTAAAGTTGGTGGAATTTTACCTTTAATTCCAATTTTGGCAGGTCTGTCAGCTGTGGGAGCTCTCTCAGGAGGAGCTGCTGGTATATCTAAAGCTGTCAATGATGCTAAAAGCGCTAAGAAACAGTTAAATGAAAGTGAACGACATAATAAAACAATGGAGGCTATTGCTTTAAGAGGAAAAGGTCTATATTTAAAACCATATAAGAAAGGACTAGGATTATACTTGAAACCAAAAAATTTTTAAATATGCTACCCAAAAGAGCTCTAACCAACATTGATTTAAACAATTTTGGAAAGAAATATCTAAAACATTTTCGTGGAGTTTTCATGAAAGATGATTCACCTAAAAGCAAACCTTGGAAATATGAATGTGGAATTATAAATTTAGATAATTCTATTGGATCTGGTACTCATTGGGTAGCATATTATAAAAATGAAGATAATACACAATATTTTGATAGTTTTGGGAATTTACAACCACCAGCTGAAGTTGTGAAATACTTGGGAGATAAGCTCACATATAATTATAACACATATCAAAAATTTAATACATACAATTGTGGTCATTTATGTTTAGCTTTCTTATCAAATTATAATTCTATAAACAAAAAGAAAAAATTTTAAGCGAATAAAGAATAACAAATAAAAAAAAAAAAAAAAAAAAAAATAAAAACTGATTTTTTAATTTAAAATTTAATTTATAGTAAAAACTGACCTACATTAATATCAGCTGATCAAAAATGAAGTTCAAGGTTATTTTGCATTACTCAGATAGAATTAAATAAATTATTTTTCTGATTTTAATGTTTTGCCGTCGGTAATTTGATATTATTTCTATGTATGAGATATATTAGGAAGATATCAATAATAAAAGTATCTACAATTTCCAAATTATCTTATTAATAAAGTGCAAGTCATGTCGTTAACACTTACATTAAGTGGTAACTCATCTATTTTGACAGCTGAGTATTTCCCACCTATAGAATTACAGCATAACGACTATGTATGTGGTTTAGTTGATTTTCAAACATACAATTCAATACCAAATATCGATGAGGAAAATAATAGATTTATTATTGATGATAATAACATTACTATTCCGACTGGATGCTATGAAATAGAGGACATTGAGGAATTTCTTAAAGGAAAATTGGAAACTAATGCTAAAGGGGAGCAGGAGAAGCTTCACATAAAAGCTAATAATAACACACTAAAATGTGAAGTGTTTTCTGATAAACAGATTGATTTTGAACGAGAGGATACAATTGGAGGAATACTGGGTTTTAGCAAAAGAAAATTAAAACCAAATGTTTGGCATGAATCAGATTTATATGTGGATATAAATAAAATTAATATTATACGGGTAGAGTGTAATATCGTGTATGGAACTTATATTAATGGAATAGAGGCTCATACATTACATGAATTCTCCATTGGTGTGAGTCCAGGCTATAAAATAATTGAAGTTCCTCAAAATGTAATCTATTTACCTGTGAACGTCAAACGAATAAGTTCTCTAACACTCAGATTAGTTGATCAGAACGACAATTTAATAAATTTTCGAGGTGAAACTATAACAATCAGATTACATCTAAAACCTATCGCATAATGATAGTCTATAATAATTCCAATAAATATTCAATAAATGATGCTCCTCAGTTCATTATTGATAGATCGTTGCAGCAACAAGGTCATCAAATATTGCGTAATAAGCGTGCTATAACGTTGGAAAATCTACAATTTTTAAAATTAAATTACAAATTAAAAAATCATTAAGATGAATTTATTTGAAAGTCCTGCTTTCGATGAAAGCATCACAAATGCACATTGGCATACATATTCACCATTTTTGAATTCATTTAACAAAAGCGATATAATTCGTATTCAAATCCAGAATCAGAATTTAAATATATTACCATCAACGAGTTTACTTTATATTGAAGGATCACTTTCTACGAAAGATGGCCTGGCAACAACAACAACAAAATTGACTAACAATTCAATGGCATTTCTTTTCGATGAAATACGGTATGAGTTGAATGGGAAGGAAATTGATCATAACCGAAATGTTGGAATAACATCCTGTTTAAAAAATTACATTTCTCTAAATGAAACCGAAAGTATCAGATTAATGAACGCAAGTTGGACACCTAGGGTACGCATTGAACTTAATGGTTTGTTTTTTAATTTTTGTATTCCATTAAGAATGCTTTTGGGATTTGCTGAAGACTATAAAAATATAATACCGAATGCAAAACATGAGCTGATTTTGACCCGCTCTCGATCAGATGATAATTCTATGATTTGTGGTGATCAGATTGAAAAAGCAAAAATTCAACTTATAAAAGTACAATGGAGAGTTCAACATATAACTTTAAATGATACTTTAAAATTGAATTTATATCAAAATATGAATAAAGGTACAGCGATTAAATTAGCCTTTAGAAATTGGGATCTTTATGAATACCCTACATTACCATCAAATACTAATCATCATATTTGGAATGTAAAAACGACATCACAACTTGAAAAACCACGTTTTATTGTATTTGCTTTACAAACAAATCGACAACATAAGCTGGATAGAGACCCCGCACAATTCGATCATTGTAATATCACCGATTTGAAAGTATATTTGAACTCAGAAGCTTATCCATATGAAGATATGAATTTGTTATTTGAAAGAAATCGTTATGCCATTGCATATGAGGCATACTCAAATTTTCGAAGTAATTATTACAATCAAACACTTTGGGATTCGGTACTTACATGGCGTGATTTTAAAAAAGATGCTATGATTTTAGTAATTGATACTCGTCATCAAAGTGAGAATCTAAAAGTGGGACCAGTTGACGTCAGAATTGAGTTGAAAACTTCAGAGAAAATTCCTGAAAATACTACAGCATATTGTCTTATGCTACATGATCGATTAGTTGAATTTAGCCCGCTGACTGGTGAAGTCAATAAAATTATATAGTTCAGTTAACATCATTCATCCTATATGATCGATTGTCATATATTTATAATCACAATATCTCTCATAACAGCTGGATATTGCTTAGGCTGTTTAATTTATTTAGGTTATAAATATATAAAATTGCGAGCAGCATCATCAACTAGATCATCCAATTCATAGATTTAAAAAATATAAATGGAGTATGTAATAATCGATATGCAAGGATTTCGAGATAATAACAACAAATTCATTCTAAAAGAAATTGCTGTTCTTACATCAAATGATGAAATTCAACATTTTATAATAAAACCACCATATAGTTGGCACATTCTGGACGCTAAAACAAAATATACCAATAATTGGTTAACTAAAAATCATCATGGATTCAGATGGTCTGACGGAACAACTCATTTTTGTGATTTCATAAGTTTTTTAAAAATATTTATAAATAATCGAATCAAAATCTATGTGAAAGGTTTGGAAAAAAAGATTTGGATTGAACACACTTTGAAGCATAACAATGTGTATAATTTAGATGGAAAAGATCCTACAAGTTTGAAAATATTGGTCAACCAACAAAATAAAACACATCAAAAATGTACATTCAAACATAATGGGTATTGCGCATTGGAAAATGTTTATATGATAAAATCAACGATCTAATGATGGATGAGATTAGTTTAGAAAATTAAACCAGCAACTTTTATATATATATATATATATATATATATATATATATATATATATATATATTTCTATAAAATATGTAAAAACTGTAAAAATAAAAGCCTGTAAATTAATTGCATGCAAATAAAAAGTAAATTACAATTCGAAAAATTATTTTGTTTTTGTATTTATTTAGCCCAAGCAAAACAAGCATCGTCAGAATTTTTTACATTTATGCAAGCTTTTCTCCTTTTGATTTCAACTGGCAGTTCCATATATGAAGAACCCAGCTGTAGCGTGAATTTGTTGATATTGATGACTAAATTAATGATTGCTGATAATGCCCAACCACTATCCTTTTCTTGGAACTCTTCAAGCTTTTTGAGAATAGAATCTTTAATATGTTCAGAGTACCAATCTTCAATATTCATGTTGTTATAAATCGCAGCATTTTTTGTATTTATGTATTTTAATTCATGAATCTCCACATCTTGTTTCATGATGTGAAATTCTCCACATAGCACGGCATTAATTTTTAGACTTGTATCTTTTTTTAAAATTTCACCTATTTTCTGATTGAAGAGCTCGAAACAATCATCGAGAAAATCTTTTGGCTCCTTATGTTCCAAATTAACTATTATACCAGTCCTAATTCGATTTTGGAAAGCTGATTCACCATTTTCCCATTTAATTCTAGTATTTGAAATACTAGTTTTAGTATAACTCCCTCCAGCTTTTATTATTGGTGTTGTTGTTGCTGTTCTTGCATTTAAATTCAAATTTGCTCTTAATTGCTTCAATTTACATCGATAGCTCTGAATTAAGCATATAGCATTACCAATATGCTGTTTCTCACCTATTGCCTCAGCTTTCTCCAGCATTTTCGATAGCGTTTTTAAATATTTTGAGCATATTTTTATATTTGGTTCCACTAGCTCATATCGGGTTTTAGAACTATTAAATGCTGCTTGAGTTTTTTCAATAATTTCTGCTACTTGTTGATCACTCATTTTAATTTTTAATTTAAATTATTTTTTGTATTTTTTTTTAAATTATTTGAATGCAACGAACAATGAACTAATGAAATACTTAGTGAAAATCCTAGCATATATAAAGCAAATTAATTTAAAATTATTGTTTTATTTATTTATTTATTTATATTATAATTTCATTATAATTGTTTTGATCTAGGGAACTCTCTGACGTCACGCGTAAATAATTTCATAATTCCATTCTTTATAATCATACATATTATACAAAAACATTTCTGATTAATAAAAATTTTAAACCACAATTTTTCATTTTTCAAGTTTATTCTCTTATCACAAAACCGTACACATTTACTACTACTATAGGATACTTTAACAATTTCATAATACTGTCCAAGGTCGCTGATACATGTTCCCAACAACAACAACTTCGGCGGGGGTTCACAGCTTCAGAACTTCGGCGGCAGCTTCAGAACTTCGGAGCAGCTTCAAAACTTCGGCGCCAGCTTCAGAACTTCGGCGTGGTTCACAACTTGGGAACTTCGACTTGGGTGCGGCGGCGGGGTTCTTGGACAGCTAATTAGTACAACTTTGGCAGCAGCAGCTCTGTACAACCTCAACGGTTACTAATATAAATAACTTCGGCGCAGGGGACCAACTTTCAACTCGAACGTATCTTTGGAACTTCGACATACAACTTTGGAACTTCGGCGGACAACGAATTTCAGCAGCGGCCGCGGCGTTGCGTTACCCAACACACATCATCAACCTAAAATCTATTTGCCGAAGCTGTTGAAGTTCCAACTCTATCAAAAAAACTTATATCCAAATTACAACTTTAACTTCGGCGAGCTTCGGCGCTCAACTTTGGAACTTGGGCGGGGCTTCGGCCACCTGACAGCTTCAGATTACCCCCAAAATTTTATTTCGGTGAGGTTAACAACTTCGGCGGGGTGGACAACTTCGGCGGGGTTGATAGCTTCAGATTAATCGAACCAAATTTCTATGCCATAATACCACTCCAAAAATTTATATTCCATAATACCACGTCAAAAGTGCATCTCTACCTTGAGATATTTGAATTGTCAAAATTCATTCTGATGTCTACCACGTCAAAAGTACATCTCTGCCCCGAATTTGCATACCTTTAGGATCACAAAAGTGCTTCTCTACCTTGAGATTTAATCCTAAATATATGCATGATATCCCATCAAAAACTGACAGACATATTCAACCGAAATTGTATACCTTTAGGATCACAAAAGTGCTTCTCTACCTTGAGATTTAATCCTAAATATATGCATGATATCCCATCAAAAACTGACAGACATATTCAACCGAAATTGTATACCTTTAGGATCACAAAAGTGCCTCTCTACCTTGAGATATACCGAATTTGCATACCTTTAGGATCAAAAAGTACCTCTCTACCTTGAGATATAGCGAATTTGCATACCTTTAGGATCAAAAAGTGCCTCTCTACCTTGAGATATAGCGAATTTGCATACATTTAGGATCAAAAAGTGCCTCTCTACCTTGAGATAATCCAAGATGGCGGAAAATGTCACAGAACTCTCATAGCTTATCTACTCTCTGAGAAAAAAGCGATCGTGCATTCTGCTCAGGAAATAATAAAGGAAATTAAAAGCTTAAAATCAAACAAGGAGTCGATTTGGTCACAGCTGATATCTTAAAGAAACTATGAAAGATGATTTTATTCTATCTGAAAAAAACAAAAGATTTACTTGTTTCCTCTTCCCTTCTTCATGTGCGGTTATTGGAATATAAGTGTACTCTATTCTTTATGTAGTCAAGTTATAGTTAATATTACATTTGGTAAATTTCCCAACTCTCCCGATATTATTACAATTCACCAATTAAGATTATATAAATAACACTCATTTGTTCAGCCGAAACAGAAAACAAATGTTAAACAAACAGGATCTGATTATCGGGGCTTAATTAAACGAAAATAGGAAGCTCTAAAATGAAATCTTCTATCCATCTCTCTACTTGGACGAAAATTACCGTATGATTGAAACACTCTGTATGACACCCTACAATTTAAAATTTCTTAATATCTTATATTAAATTGCAACAATGCTCTTAAAGAATGCTCTATTACTATAATTTTTGTTTTATTTATCAATAAAAATATATGAAAAAACTAATTAATAGCTAAAGCCGTTCATTAATGACAACACCCAGTAATGAATATTATAATAATATTAATTAAAATAATAATTAAAACAAACAAAAATAACCCATTTACATGACATTAATAAAAGCTTTGTAATATTTTTAAATCTTCATTTAAGCGGCGGTACATATTTGTAATTGTAGCCATTTATTATATTAACACTTAGTTGGATGCAATGCAATACAATTGATAAATGTCGACTCAAATTGCCAACATAAGCTTTGAGTCATATTTTAGTATTATGGTAATTTTAGTTTTAGATTTGTTGTCAATAAGATTGTCACATGACAATCAATAGTCAATAAATAAAAACCAGAATTAAGTTAGTATTTATGAAGAAAAAAATTAATTAAAATACTTAAAATACTAAAATAAAAGCAATTAAAATTGTTATAATTTACAGTCGCATTAAAATGCAATTTGATTCAATAACCACAAAAATAAAATATAATTAATAAAAAATAAAACTGTATGTTGGAAATAATTTTATTTACATTTAATTGACTTATTTTATTGTGCATAGTTTGTTATTTATCTGCAAGTATATATTTATGGGAAAGCTTCAGGTATCAATTTTTAAGCTTTCACGTTAGTTTTGAATATTACTTGTGAACAACTGTTCACAAGATAGAAGCTTTACAGTAAGAAAATGTGGAATAAATAGTTGATCAAATTAATATTTGATAGATTATACAGAGTGCATCATAAATAACGGTTAAAAGAAGTAATACTGATTGGGGCGATGAAATAATTAAACAATTTCAATGGACTGGTGATCCCATCTCAACCTATTAATAATTTATGTAGTTTAAAAATTTTATTTGTGTTTATTATATGGATATTAATTTAAGAATTTGAAGACAAGCTTGAGTAACCAGTTTTTATCATTATAATCATATAATAGCTATATAGCTCTGTAAAGGTATGTTTTTTTTATATAATTTCAAGTCTATGGGATGAACACCCTAACTGCTTTTACACAGAGACTTGAATACACAATTACATTTTTTTTTTTTTTTTTTTTTTAAATTGGGGAGTTCTAAGTAGCCGCGACCTCTTAAGATCTATTGTACTTACCCGTCCATTTCAGAATTGCAGGTCTATGTCCTTGATGAAAGCTATTATTGCCTTGATGTCAAGGTCAGAATCAGGCGATTTGTTCCCTGGAAGTGTTTATATCTTTTTCGAGCTACAGCGTCGCAATCAAATAGAATATGGGAGGAGGAATCCTCCTCTTCTAAGCAGGATCTGTATCTATCTGTGCTCGATCTACCAATCTTGAAGAGATGTTTATTAAGTGGGCCATGACCTGTGATGAACCATGTCAGCATTCTGACATTGAGTCTAGTCTCCCTGATTATCTGGTTCAATCCATGAATATTTAGCTTGAAAAACAATTTGGACTGCGTAAGTCCTTGGCAGCTATCCCATATGTTCTGGGTTTCTTTGGACTCCCACTTGGAAACAATTCCTTGTAGGTAGGCGTTTGAACGAGCAATACTTGGCTCTGGTCCCAAGAATTGACTCTTCGCACCTGTTTTTGCAAGGACATCTGCCTCTTCATTGCCCTGTATTTCTTCATGCCCAGGAGTCCACATTAGAGTAACTCTGTTTCGTTCGGCTAGCTTTATTAAGCTTTTGTAACAGCTATAGATAAGCTTTGATTTAAGAATTGGAGAAGCCAGAGCTTTTAAAGCAGCTTGGCCATCTGAGATTATGTATATGTTGGCACCTCTGAGCCCCCTTTTACTGCACTGTAATGCCGATACCTCGATGGCATAGGTTTCAGCTTGAAAAATAGTGGGATATATACCAAGTGCCGCGCTAAACCTGAACCTTGGTCCAAATACCCCGGCACCGGTTTTCTCCCCGATTTTTGAGCCATCAGTATACCATGCTGAAGCTCCTGGAGGTAAGGCTCTTATTAAGCCTTCGACTTCTTCTCTTTTGGATATTAGTACAGTGAAGTTCCTGCGACAATCAATTTGCCTTTGTCATATAGTCTGACATTGCAATTGCTTCGGTTCCCAGTTTAGTTTTCTGCAGGATCATGCTATGTCCTGGTCTTTTGTGCTTGAAATTGTTCGTTAGATGCAGTCTTGTTGCTGTCATTCCTGCCGTCCTCATCAAGTATAGATGAATCGGTGGGAGTTCCAGGATTTTTTCTAGAGCTAAAGTTGGGCACGTTTTGAATGCACCATTAGCCTCAAGACACGCTATTCTTTGTATTTTTGTAAGCTTATTACATGCTTTCGTCTGTTCTATTTTTGGCCACCATACAAATATCGCGTAAGATATTATAGGTCTTATTATAGACTTGTAGAGCCATACAGTCATCTTTGTAGATAAACCCCATGTTTTTCCAAACATATTTTGACATGCAAAAAATACCCTGTTAGCTTTTTTGTTTACGTAATCTATGTGAGGATTCCATGACAGTTTACTGTCAAGTATTATTCCTAGGTGTTTTGTTTTCTTTACCATTTCGATAGAAACTCCGTCCAATAAAGGCGGTTGGTAGTTTACTTTTCTTCGATATGTAAAAATGATGTTGTTTATTTTGTGTGGATTAATACTCAGACCCACGTTTTTGCACCATTTGTGCACTATGTTTATAGCAAATTGCATTCGTTCCGCACACAATTACATACAATATTTATGATTTTAAATGTGGAAAACTACATCTATTGTATAGAGTACTTCGTCTTCATAATAGCATAGTTGCATTGTATTTTTAGTGATAAAAACTCTAAGCTAATTTTTATCATTTATTTGATCCCAAAGACAAAGAGTATTGGATCAGATATAAAAATCCACAAAGTATTTTTTTGCTTTCGTCTGGAATCGAACTTGGGACCTTTTGGATGAAAAACAAGCGCTCTACCTATTCCGCCACCCGGCGTGTGTTCGCCCATTAAAGTTTGAGAACAGTAAAGTTTGAGCACTCATGTTAATGCCAATAAACTCATTTGCTTCTTCATTCATCCCCTACCATGACTACTATTGGGCATCAAACTGACAAACACAGGTGTGCAATGTACCAAAATTTGATAATGGTTTGAGTGAAATATTCATGCATCAATTATCTATTGCATACCGGCCCACACTTTTCGATTCTCACAAGTAATTTCATACCTATTAAAAACTTACAATCACACGCTTTTAGGACAATCTATATAGGGTCACAAGTCCACTTTCTGCAACTGGCAAAATGACCAAGCCAAAAGGTTACCGTCGTTCAACTCGGAATATATCCACTCAGAAAGCATGGTGTAATTCCTCTTTCAACTTATCTAAAGGGTTGTTGATATCAAAGGGCACGGTGTCGTACAAAAAGTATGCCGTACAAGGCTTATTATGGCAAAACTGGAAGAGTCTACAACGTAACTTCACATGCTGTTATTGTAATTGTAAATAAGCGAGTACGTTAGCGTATTATTACAAAGATAGTTATTAATGTACGTATTGAACATATTAGCCATTCAAAGTGTGCAGAAGAGTTCTTACGTCGTGTTAAGGAAACCGAACGTAGATTAAAAGAAACAAAAAAAAATATTCGTATTAATTGCAAGCGTATACCAAGAAAATCAAAAAAAGCTCATTTTGTTAAAAAAAAAAAAAAAGAAGATCTAATTCTATTGGCTATAATTCTATATGAAATCATTGCTTAAATAAATAACAATAAATTTGGGGCTAAAAGAAATTATTTCAATACGTCTTACTCCATTTTAAAAACGTACTTATACCTATTAAAAAAACCCTTTTGTTTTTCAAATATTATTTTTCAATATTATTCTAATTATATTTAAATTATTATATTAAACAATTTACTGAAAATAAACTTGTAATTAAAAATTAATAATTTTTAAGCCAGAAAAAAAACTTGTAAAATAATCAATAAATTCTAAGTGATTTCTAAAAAATTAAGTACTTGCACTTAAAAATAAACAAGCAAATCCAATCACATCACAATACAAACTTATAATTTTATATCAAAGTGGTAAATTTTAAAATCTTTTTAGAATATTTTCTAAAATTGAAAAACCATTACAATGATTTACAATTACAATATTATATGTTATTACATAATATTATAATAATGGATATACCAATTTATAGATATTTGTCCAGAATATAGACTTTCAGAATAAAATAAAATAAAAATTATTATCCATTTCATTCCCATTTTACTATACAAGTTTTTATTGAATAAATAAAATAAATATTGTATAGATTTACTCCTTAAAGTAGCTTTCAATTTATACATTTTGTTTTCCATATATTTTTGGGACATGTTGGAGTATACTTACCAATGAGATTCATTTTGTTAAAATTTGAATGTACTTTACTGCCTACTTGCAGTTAAAATAAATCATATAAAATTCTGATTTCAACCCTTTCTATACTAATTTAACTCTATTTAAAGGAAATTGACATTAGTAGAGGTTACTAACTTCACTTTCACAGCAAAAAGTTTATTTATGTAACCTATGAAAGCTTTGGCATCAAAATAGAAAGCTAGAAAAAGATATTTCGTGTGATTTATAAACCACCAGTAAAAATAAATAAATATCTCTTATTTGCAAGTCCTCTAAGGGAATATTTGAACAGAAAATTCTGGTAATGTCTTGTAGCAAAATTAAATTTTCGTTTAATACAACTGAATTTGGAGAATTTTTCAAAGCAAAATGTAGGTACAATAATTTCTATTATGTAATTTCGGGAAGGGATCAGCCCCTTATAACATCGGCCAGCCGCAAATAGGCTCATTGTGATTGTACAATAATTTACTTCACAATGTTTTTTTCATTTTTGCTCAACTATGTTTTTGGATATTCGACAGTCATTTGATAAAGTGTAATAACCTACCAATTAGTCTTATTTAATTATAGCTACCTCATCTATTAAGCTTTATTTAAATTACATTTTACTATGAAATATAAAAATCTAGTCTGCTGGCTTGACGCTTCATTTTACTATTTTGATTTTAAGTATTCCATTTTATACGAATGCTTGGTATATTTTTTTAACTCGTTGGCTGCAGGTATAAGTATTGAGGCCTTCCCGCTAAAAGGTGAAGGTGTTGGATCAGTTTGATTGTATATTGGTTTTTAAAGTTCTTCTGACACTATCGATATATACCGGGTGGTCCAGATAATGCAAAGAATCCGAATGTGTATAAAAAAAAGTACCTCTTCCCATTTAAAAATCTCGATTTTGGCCAACCAAAATTTCGGGTTTAAAAAACATTTTTCCAGTCCTTCCTGGAAGTTGAATATATTACCAATCGATAGAGCGCCTTCGATTTAGTTAATACGTTTTTGTTTAATGTTAAAATAACGGCTCGTTCCCTTCACAAAAAGCTGATACGCATGCTGTAGAACAGCCAATATATACAAATTTGTATTTAGATTATTAGCTATAAAGTACCTCTAGTTAAATCAGATATTAGTAGTTGATGAGGTAGGTAGATAAAACCAACGTTAATCAACATAATTGATTGCTAGTAACAGTTAAAAATTATACTTACCTGCAACGACGCAATAAAAAGAAGATTAACAATTATAGTAAAAGTGGAAATGATTAAACTAACAAAATTATGGAAAGATTTGTAGATGTTTCAGTTCTTTTAAAGTCCTAAAAAAGACCCCCAAGATAGGTACATTACGAGATAGTTGGAAAAACGGAAAAATGATAGCTGGAGGTAGAAACAATTGAAGAAGGGCAAGGGACCGATCTCCCAAACGTCCAACGTCAATCCAACTACTACCTTTAACGAGAAGAACCGCCGCAGAGTTAACCCCATATGGCACAATTGACAAGTCAACCTGCAAAAAGCATGTCAAAAGTCTGACGGTATAGGAAAAAAAAAAGTACTATAACTACGCACTGAATAGTGTAAATGAAGAAAAAGTAGATGAAACTGAACTTTATAAATTAATACGATGTTACACACTTTATCATATAGCTGAAAAAATATTTGTTATTGCACCAGAAAGATCCCCTTCTTTATTTTTGATTAATGGTGTAGACTTCGAACTAAGCAAATCCTACAATGACCGTTCAATGAATATCAAAAGTTTCTTCGGTTTCTTTTGGTTCATTACCAGTGGTTGAGAAACTCTGAAAACCTAAAGTAAACGTTAAATAATTGTATACGTATATAATAATAAAATATTTTATTTTATTATTGCAATATTTTAAGAATTTAAAATTTATTTACCCTTGAGTGCATAAACGAGTATAAATTATTTAAAAATAGATAATTTTAAGAAAAATATCTAAATAAAATGTATATGTATAATACATTTATATTATTTATATATATATGTGTATATATAACAAAATAGCATTAGGCCAATATATTGTATATATAATGTATATATATATATATATAAATTCCCAATAGGTATTAGAAGAATTTTAGCAATTTAATTGAGTACAATCTACAAATTCAATTATTATTATTTATTAATAATTAAAAAAATTTATTATTTAAAATATTATTTTAATTATTTTAATGTTTAATTACACTTCAAGTATTCTATACTTAAGAATACAATATTCTTCTTTGCTTCATTGTTTCCATTTACGAGTTGACCAACTGGAAATTTGAAAAAATTAATTTTTATTCAAAAATTAATTAAAATCACACATGTGTGACTTTTATTATTTTAATAAATTTGAAAAATAATTACCAGTTACCACAGTTAAAATCAAAATATAATCTCTCTTCTCTCTTCTAATCTATTTCTCTCTTTCTCTTTCTTTGTCACTGAAATGTTTGCCATTCCTGGAAATAATGAAGCATATTTTAGTTTATTTTAGACAATGTATAGTTCAATAGTAAAATTTTAGCTTGTCTCTATTGTCAGGTGGGTCCAATCGCTATTCTAACAGAAAATAAAAAAGTGCAAAAAAATAAAATTTAAAATTATCTCTCTCTCATTCACATCTTTGCAATTGTCATAGTCAAAATTCAAAAAAATATTATCATAACTTAATTGATTGGCTTTGTATTTGCTTCAGTTTTTTATTTCTATTTTTCTAAAATTTTCACGCGAGTAAAAAGTTAGAGTCCAGAGATACCCTATTAGCTTGATACCTGTTTAAAATCAAACCTGCATCCGTCATTACTTGCAAATTATTTTGAATGTTATAATTTGCTACAATCCGAAGCCTCCTATCGCTTTTACCGTTCTACTTTCGTAATTTTTCTTTCCCTCCCTAGGCAAATGTACTAATCGTTTTAAAAGGTCTTCATCTAGTGTTTTGGTTATCTATAAAAAAAAAAAAACAGTTGCATTAATTAAAATTCGCAGTACTTTATTTTGAAAATGTTGTAGTATTTCAATATTTGTTATTTCGTCTATTAATAGCCATATAACTATACATCCCAAGTCCATATTGATTAGAGTAAATCTGCTTGTATTGTGCATTTTGCTTTTTCCAATGTCTTTAACTGTCATTTCAAGTTTTTTTTTCAACAGTACAGTTTTCTAGAGTTTGTTCTAAGTTCAATTATTTTGTTGTAGTTCAGATGGCAAATCAAAAATATCCCCAAAAGACTTGACATTCATTGGCTTTAATATACCATTAGCCCAATTATAATCAACTGCTGTTTAAGCTCTCTTGGACAAGCCTAGAAGTCACATTCATATCAGTGTGAGATGCGAATTAAAACAGTAAAAGGTATCAAACGGTAAAAGTCGTTATAATTGTTGTTGAATGTTTATGACAACTCGGTAGTGTATAGCAATCAAAGATCGCTGCCTTGTGGACCACTCGATTGAATTTCTTTAAGGCTGGCTAAATATTAATTTTGTTGGACTAAGTAGCAAAAATTATCTAGATAGCTTTTTACCAATTCTTAGAGCTGATATGATAAATTGATTTTTAATTTGCACATAGTAGTCCTCCTTGTGCAACACTTGTTCCAATACCTGACTTATGTCGAGAAAAATTACCAGAACATATTTTTTTTAAATCATCATTTATTTTATTTGTTATCGTATATCTGAAGCCAAAGGTTGAAGTCGCTGTAGAGTTTGATCTTCTTTTATTTTAGGCTTTCTATTATTACAGACACAGTCATATCTATTCAAGCTTGGGAAAATTAATTCACACAGTTATATGCGAATGCAGAATATTACATAGAAAAAAAGTATCATGATACCTATTTTCAAAAAACGAAATAAAAATGTTCCCTACAGAGAAATAACACTATTAAGTTGCGGAATGAAGCTTTTTGCCAAAATTCTCTAAATTTTTCTATCCCAGCAAATTCTTATGTGCGAAGAGCAGCAGGGTTACCTTAAAAGTAAATCCACAATAGATACAATTTTCGTGGTTCGACAAGCAGTAGAAAAGTATGGTCTATGAAGTCAGCGTTAAGTGTTTCGCCGATCTAACAAAGGCATTTGACCGCGTTAACCTAAATGGTATTATCGAGATATTGCAAATAAAACGATTTTTCACTATAATCAAAATAGTTGAAGCTTTAAACACAAATACACACATAGTAGCCAATAACATCATGTAGAATCAAATTACAATATCAGCTGGAATAAGACAAGGTGATTCTCTAAGTCCATTTATTTTCAATCTAGTTATAGACGAAATAATATCAGTAGTGAAATATGCAGAACGCTGATTCAGAACCCATGAAAGAGAAATAACAATTATGTGTTTCGCTGATAACGCTGTGCTCATATCTGAAAATGAATACGAACTGCAAGAATTATTGCACTAGTTTTACCTAACACCAACAAAACTCAACATGGTGATCTCGGTTGCAAAGACAAAATCACTTGTTATTGCAAAACATTCCATAAGGTGCAAACTGGCTGTGAACTGTACACGATCGTTGAACTTGAAATGTAAACGATCAAATAATCGAACAAGTAATGTCGTTGAAGTACTTGGGAATAGTGGTTTTATATGCGCAAAACCGAAAATCGGATAATATGCAACAACTAAACAAAGCGGTGAGAGTCTCTAGATGCTTAAACGACATCTTACGGAAAAACAAATACACATATGAGTAAAACATTTAAAAAAAAATATATATAAAACATGTGGTCGCCCGATCATTACATATGCCCTAAAAACGAGAGCGGAGACGAACCGAACAAAAGCTGCTTCACGTGCATCCGAAATGAAAGTACACATTAAGGAACAGAATTCCAAGCGATCAAATAAGAAAAGCCTGTGATATCCAAGAGGTTGTTAGATGGACCAGAGCTAGAAGGCGAGGTTGGGACAACAATGTCTCTTAAATGCAAAATAATCGCAATTGTGAAAATTGCTAGAGATGGCAGACCAAACCCCACCAAATCTTCAAGTAGACCACTGAAAAATGGACCGAATGTTGAACATAATCTTCTCAAGAAGTTCAGACTCTAAGCCTCTAAGCCTAAAAAAAAGCAGAAGAAAAATAAGAACAAGATTTTTTTTAGCTCTAACACTGAAAGAGTCCACCTAATTTGATGCTTCCACTTGGCAGGATAATTAATTGAATAATAAATGTATTAAAATTTAATGTGTAAGACACGGTTCTTGATAATATTTTCTTCACGATAACTTTTAATTGAAAAAATGTATGTGTTACAACTATATTAACATTGTGAGGTTAAATGTGCATTATAAACAGTTAACCGTTTTAACCCACCTTTAATCACACATAATCTTGATTTGTGAGAGATATATTTTCCATTTTTGAATTTTTAAGTACAACCGATTCGACCATCTTGAATAGAAGTCAACTATTAATTTTCCAAATTTTTAATATCATAAAAATATTTCGCGTTACACACACACAAACATTATTTTTAAATAATAATATTTCATAAATGCATTTTTCCAGTAATTAATAATATAAAATAACTTTTACTTTATGTTCTTCATTTACAACAATTATAAAAACAAACAAAAAGCAAAAAAAAAAAAAATGTGACACTGAAAAGGTATAAATAAAGTACCTTGAAACAATATTAAAAGTCCATTCATTTTTATCTCTTCTATTTTTCCATTTTCATTAAACGCAAAAAAAAAAACAAAAAAAAAAAGCAAGAAAGGGCAAACATTTTATTCCATTGCCGTCATATTAAAATTTTAATTAATTTTAGTGGCCATTAAAGACCTTATATTTAAGCCAAAAATGTTAAAATTTTTACGCTGTAAGGCTTTAGCAATTCAATTAATGTAATAAAGTATCAAAAAGAACAAAAACAAAAAAAACAAAAACAAAAAAAATGGACATTAAATTCATTAAAAGTGTAGTAGATTCTACAGGCGACAACTATATTCTTATGGAAGGATCACTTGTAATAATGGATTCTCTATATTTACATAAAAAAAATTATTTTTAAATTAAAAATTAAAAATCTGGCGTTTCCAAAAAAAAATGAGATAAAAGATGAGATCTAAATGAGTTGAATATTAATTGAAATTTTTTTTAAAGGTTTTTCTTTTTAAATATGACTTCAAATCCAAATTCTGGCGAAATTATTACTAAAAGGTTTATATTTGTAGAAATTAAAGTGTTTTGCAGATTACAATGTTTAGTTTTTAATCTAAGCCAAATATTAGTATAGAGTATACACAAATACACAGCTTGGACTTGGGCAGCTAGAGCTAGCGAAAGTAGGGACATTTTAAGTAAATTTATTAATATTGGAACTCTTGTAGATTGTATTTATTGGTATATTTTTGCATTGTGGAAACATATTTGTGGGAATATTGTGGTACCACATTCGAAAAAATGTTAATAGCCAGTTTTGGATCACCTAAGAATTTCAACTTTGTATGGGTAGGCATTTAATGCAGATGCCTCTCTATAATCTCTGCATAATATATCTCTCTATAATTGGTTAAAAGCAGAGGTGTGCTGGCAAATCAGTAACAATTGGCTCGAATATAATTAATTAAGGTAAAAACATAATTCATATGAATAAATAACAACAATATTACGAAACAATCGAAACAAGAACAATATTAAAAATAAAGAAATTTATTGAGCATAAAATATTACAAAATTAGCAGGAATAAAATTAAATAAATGTATTAATATAAAGCCGGTATGTATGGCCTTTTCATTTGCAGATACGGACTTTTCGTTTCTTTGACGAATTATTGTTACTGTTGTCAATCTATGGTTCTCATTCATCCACGAAATAACAAAGGGAACTGCATCCAAGTCTACTATCTGTCCAATAAACTTATTGCCATTAAATTTGATACATGTTCCTTACTCATTTTCATTTTTGTGACTATCAAATTCATTATGCTAAAACCTCTTTCAGCTTCTGAACTATTAATTGCAATAGTAGTTAATACTTTTTAGCTTTTAAAATTGAATCAGGTAATTCGGTTAAACAAAATCTCGGAAATCATTAATATTTTAATGTTGTATTTTAAAATTTGATTCAATTTTTTAAACTTTTCTTTCACCTTCTATCCACGGAGATAGAATTTTATCAAACGACCAAGTAGACGGATCTAATATTACAATTGGTAACATTGTTATCGAAATTTTGCATGGCTGGCAGCAGATAAAATTTATCCCTGGGAAAAACATTAAATTTATTATTATCTTCAAACGGTATAATATTTAAACTAAATTCGCAATTTTATGTTCATAGTTACCAGGATTATTTTTGAACATTTCTATTGCTCTTATTGATTGTTTAATTAATTTATCTGCTTTTTGTATTTGCAGTTTTCTCGATTGTAAGGCATTTGAAAGTGTATAAATTTAACAACCGGCTCGTCGATTTTTTTTATTGCCAATAAACGGCGCGAGCCGAACCGAGCCAGCTCCAGCACACCCCTGGTTAGAGATCCAAAAAATATGTGACAAGATCGAGCTCAAATATCGTAGTCGATTAAGTTATTCTATTCCGCTTTTTATTATTGTGAACGATAATACGAAGAATTTATTTTTTTTTGTTTATACTCAGGTTGGTGGGAATCTTCAAAAGACACAATAGGCCTAGTAGCTTAACATTGTGTGTGGGATTCTTACGCACTAAACCATACCCTTCCTATATTACGATCTAGTCCTACAGGACTAATGAAGAATAACTTTTTTGACGTATTCATCCATACCCTTGAAGACTCATCGCATCAGCGACGATAAACCATCCAGGTCTGCAAACAAATCTGTAATTATGGAAGACTTGTGAAAAACCTCGTTTTGTTGGCAGTCAACATAAAGAAATTCTTCACAAATCCCGTAAAAACAAATCTATTTAAACATGGGAGCAGGTCAACCTCCGATCACCCACGCGACGAGTCCTCAAGGATGTTGGTGATTATTGCTGCACTAACTCAAAAGTTTTTACTCTTTTGACTCATCTGGCTATAATTCTATTGTCCAGGAGCTGGACTACCTCAACATTTACATGGTGCTGAAGTCTTTTTTCGTGACTTCTTGCAAATTTCTGTATTTCTTTATCGACAGATTCTACTTGCAAGTCTCTATGTAGGTAATAGTTTCTGATGAACCAGGGCGCGTTCACAATATTTCTTAGGTTCACAATGCACCTTATTCTGGAACCTCTGAATAATATCTCTAAGAATATAAATATTAGAATAATTATCACATTTGTAGCAATTTAACGATCCATCCCCACACTATACCTACAGCAGTACAGACAACAAAAATTTATTGCAATCGATTTTTATGCCGCCTAATGAGCTTTCTTTGGCGGCAGAATATTTTCTGTTAATATTTTTCTAAATTTAATTATTACACAATTCTATAAAATATCATAAATCTAACTTTAATAATGAATTAAATTACGAATATAATAAAATTATATTTCAATTCAATATTCGCCCCTTAACAAACCAAAAAAAAAAAAAAATCAATTTTAATAAATGGAAGACCTTCAATTTCTGAAATTGAACTTTTTTTTTTTTACTTGACTTTTAAAACTAAAATTTCTCAAATTTCATAATTTTTAATATTTTTTTTAACCTTTTTTTTTTTTTGCTGTGACATCTGAAGAAAGTACAGGGTGTTTTAAAAATAAATTTCTAAAATTAATATTATTTAAAAAATTTATAGAAATTGTAATGAGTAATAAAATATGTTTCAGGTCATCAATTTTAATTCTTTTTTAAATTTTATTATTGTAATTCATAAAAGCTATTTCGTGAGTAACCTGTTACAGATCAAAATGTTTCAAGGACTTTCCGAAATCAATACTTTTAGATCTGTGAAGATTCAAATATTTTTTTAGATTGATTTAATTTTATGCCTAATATAGCTGCAATTAAATTAGGTTTGACAATCATTCCGAATAGCTGGATTTTATTCAAATTTTTGCTTCATTTTTGCCGGATGTGGTAAGTCCAATTTATATTACAACAGAGTAAAACAACTGTCTGAAAATCATATGAATACATCCAATATGATACAAAATATCTTCAATAAACTACTTATGACCTTGAAAATATTTATTACTAGCTTGGTAACCCGCCATAAATGACGGAAGCAAAATAAATTCTAGCATTTCTTTCCTTCATTAGAGTTTTCATTTCAAGTTTAAATATTTAAAAAAATACGTATTTGCTAAATAATTTATCATACCTTTAGTTTTGTGTTATAACGCTTTTAATTAAAATTTTCTATTCCCTAAGGGTCATTTACTCGATCATTTTAGCGACATCCTTTTTGCCAACATTGAAAATTTATTGTATAATTCAGAATCAAGTTAATCCTGTTAACATTCAATAACATTTGCTGCGTAAGTTTAGCATCAAAGTTTATAGCGAACAAATAATATTTTATAATGAGCCACAACTTTGAACGAAAACAATTTTAAAAACAAAAATAAATAAAATTGTAAATATAAAAAAACAATAATATTGTAGGTAAAATGAAAACTCGTGTTGGAGAAAAAATTAAAATAAAAAAAATTACTGCAAATAAATAGGTATTTACAAAACTGTTCATAACTTGTGAACCATTGATCGGTTATTTAAAATTTCATTTCATTTCAAAAAATTCATTATCGAACTGTTCATGTTAAAATTCATACGTAATTATTATTTGTAACATACATTAAAAAGAAGATCAACAATCAATATGGTTTAACCGATACCTATATATACCTACCTACTATATTAAAAAAAATTCATCACTCTCTGCAAAATGCATTTCTGCACACTTGAAGAAAACAAATATACCTAAAAATTATAAGTTTACAAAGACAAGAAATAAAAAATAATAGTACAAAATTTCATTTAATTTCTTTAAAAATGTATAGGTTGTTATTGTTTTTATGTGTAAATCAGCAGAACCAAAATCTAACTCCATAATACATACTAAATATTATATACGATCACAAATTTATGTATCATATAGATATATATATATATATTAAACAAAAAAACAATAAAAATAAATAACAATTTTGACTCTTCATCGCATCACATTTCTGGCTAGAGTATATATATACCTATAGTACTATACAGGCTATGCATACGGTATGGCAAAACTAGGATGATATGATCATTATCATAACAACAACAAAAATATATATGTAGAGACATATGCATATTGTGTATAATTTTAAGTAATAAGAATAACCTTTGAGTGAATTATGTTTTTTTTTTTGTGTTAAATGCTGTTTGCCTTTTGGTTATTATACCATATTAAGCTATTGATAAAATTTCTATTAGTCCTTCTTATTATAAATCAAAAAAATTGTTTGTTTTATTTATATTATTATTATTATTTTTTATTTTTCCTTATTATTTGCGAAGAAGACTAACATTAAATTAAAAAAATATATTTCATGCAATGGTATTTTTTCCTGCAAAGGAGGTTCAGCATGGTAGACAGGGGTTAAAAAGAGTACCACAGCAATTTGTATACATATTGTAATTTGTATATGTGTTGGAGTATTCCGTCGAACTTACAAACATCCAGATAAATGCAAAGTAATATATATATAATAGTTAACAGACGATTTACAAAATTTACTTCAAATTAAATCAGTGTGGTTAATTCGGGTCAGATACGTCATGATGAAAAAGTAAAAATGAATGATGTATTAATGATGTATTGGTGATTTAAAAATACAAGACTTATAGGTTTATTTAAATCAAAATATTTCTTAGGGTCAAAAGAGTACTAAAGCTATTATTAACTTTAAAAAATATTGATCCGAGTTCGAAGGACTTACAAAGAAACAAAACATATTTTTCAAGTATTGAAACAATCAAAACATATTATATAGTTCAAATACAGGTTGATTGACTTTCTTTTAAAGTTAAAAATTTAGATAGTTTAATGATGCTTAATTTAAAAACGTCATCAATATTTACTGTATTTTCTGTAGATCATGAGTTATAACAAAATGTGGTCAAAGTTTTAATTCACTCAATATAGGTTTTGTTAATTCAAATTACTTGGAAAATTACAAGAAGTAAAATATTACAAGTAAAAGATATAGAAAATAACGGATACGATTTCATCGGATAATCACCAAATACACATTTTCGAGTTGTAATACCGCATTTGTGTACAGCAATAATAATTTAATTGAATTATTTTGGAATTTCAATTATGACATGGGCCCAATTCAGTTTTATGTTTACTAGGGGCCCCTGTTAAATTATATTTCAAGTTGAAGTCAAATTTAAAGTTTTTAAAAAAACAGTAATTTACGTACTGACATAGACTTCGCACGATATACCAGAAACCACTCGTGTTTAATAAAAAGTTTTGTGGTGAGTAAGTTTTATTTAGGACACATAAATACACGTCCCTCATATACTGCTTCGTTTCCGATATATTCCCTATAGTAAGTGGCATTTAGTGGATAAAATTAATAAAAATAAAAAATTTTGTCATTAAAGAGGTATGTATATATATACGTCTACATAATACATAATTTTAATAAAAACTATATTATTACTACAAATAACCAAAATTTAGAAACAGTTACTTAAAAAGATAAAAAATGAAGAATTCAAGTGATTTGTTTTTTTGTTGTCTTTATATTTTTTATTTTAGATGTATGTATTTGTTTTTTTTTTTGTTTTTATTTGACATATAACTAAGTCTATATATATTCCAAGTCATGACACTGCAGAGAGGTTTCTCATTTTGACCCCTATTTATACAGCCCAGCATATGAAAAATAAGGACCAGATTTTTTAAGTCTAATAACTGGAAAAATATAATTTTTTTCGAGTTTTGTTCTAAAGAGAAATTAAAATTTTGTATTTTTTAGATCGACTAGTAAAAAAAAAATATTATATACTTTAATGTTTTATTATAGAAAAAAAGACCTTGCCATTTGAAAAAAAAATATTTACACCTTTTAAAAAAGAGTAAAACACATAACAAATTATTTCTAATCATCACAATTTTTTTCACCATTTTTCTTTAACCAACAATTTTTTAAATTTTAAAATATATTTAATGCAATATTTTTTTACATAATTAAAGACATTAAAGTATAAATTCTAAACTTTATTTTGATATTAAATTTATATATTTTTATTTATATTAAATGCTCTAAAACTTTGTTTAAACATAAAAATATTTGCCAATTTTATAAAATTACTTCACAGTGCGCTCAAATTGAAAAGAAATACAAAAAAAAGGAACAAAATTGAATAACTTAGGCAAATACATAGGCAAAATGTCATTTATTTGGCAAGATTGTTATGTACTAACGAATATTATCTAATTTTTGTCTCTTTTTCACGCATACAGTCTCTGTAAGCGAATGTCATGACTTTGAATAAATGTAGACTTAGCATATATACAATGTACATTCTATTCACAGCAAGTAATTATAATAACTTATTTGTTTGTTTTTGTTTTTTATTTTAATAAGAACTCACTATACATAATGTTTTTGCTGAATAATAAAATCATACGAGTAAAAAATTTTCAACTGTGTGCGCATTATTGTTTTATATACAACTTGTCTATTATATTAGAAATTCATTAAAGAAAAGCGAAATAAAATGAAAAGGTGTCTACTGCGCAGGTCCTTAAATGCTTGTCAATTATAATTATAGATAAGTTTTTTTTTTTTATTCTTTATTCAATTTTTATACAAATACAATTAAACTAAAAATAAATGTAAATGTAGCAAATAATTTTTTTTTATCTTAGCTTTGCAGCTGTGTGATCTTATAATTTTAAAATTTAATTTTTACAACGTCATAACAAGCTATAAAGTACAAATTGCAAAAAGCTTACAGTTAACAAAAAATTCACAAAATCTAGTTATAAGTAATAGAACAAGTATTATACAATTCTGTTCCTTACAACAATTGTTTTGTGTCTAAGTGTTTATATAAACATTTTCGAATTGTAATAAAAAAATATTGAATAAAAATAATTAAATCTCATCAAATCACAATTTTAAGTTATAACATTTTTTTTTAACCACCCTGTATAAATGACCATATATTATAAGCTAACAAGTCTTTTGAAACTTTTTTTGACTTTAATTTGAAAATGTCATTTATTGAAGAAATATGGAAATTTTGTCTACACTCTTAGTGTAGTTCTCCTTAACTTTGGATCTTTAATATTTTATATTGTTTAATTTGCAAAATTTAATCCTTATAAATTTATTCAATATAATATCCTCTTTTTTTGCTGGTCAAATTCTTTAATATTCTCTAATAATAATATATATTATAATTCTCTAATAATAATATATAATAATATATATATATATATATATATATATATTATATATCTCTGTACATTGGTGTATGTACATGGTCTCAATTATTATATTTAAATTTCATTATTACAGAAAACTTACGTTTAAAGAATGAAAAATTAAAATTAAAGATTGAAAATGGAAAATTCTCCCTGAAAAGGATAATGTCCTTTAATAAAGTCCTAAAATATTTTGGTTTTTAATTTTTTTTCTTGTTTTTAGAATTTTAAGTCGTTTAAAGAAAATTGTTAGTTGGCATAACCAATTTTAAGATATGTGGATTACAGAAAAAGTTAATTTATTTTATTAGTGATTGTAATTTGAGCCTGTTAGAAAGCTGCACGCTGCAAGGATAGCTTTAAGTATTGCAAAACTTATAAAAATAACAAATTTTAAGCTATCGTTAGAAAATATTTTAAGTTTAAAATTAAATTAATGTTAAAAAAAATGTAAATGAATGTGTAGCAAATATAAAAATTCTGCTTCACCTAGAGCCCCTTCATCTCTTTATACAAAAAGAAGCAATGGTTCACACCCTACAAATGTATTACTGGCGACGATTCACAAATCAAAAACATCGTACACCCAGAACTAGTTCGGGTACTTCAGAAGGATGATATGCTTTCGATAGCGTTATCCGACTACTGCTTACCAAGAAATAATTTTGAAAAACCTTTCAATATAATCTTGCCAAGCACAGAGACGTGGGAAACGTGCCCACCCTCTTTCGACAAAGGATCAATAATATGGTATACGGATGGCTCCAAGAAGATAAATGAAGTACGACCGGGAGTGTATGGAAAAAGTCTCAAGCCCATATTTATTCAAGCCTAGATTCTACAAACACAGTCTTCCAAGCCGCATTACATGCTATAGAACTCTGTGTGCGAGAGAATTAAAGAAGAAATTACAAAAAAACATAAAATCTAAATTCTCTCGGACAGCAGCTAGTTACAATAACTAATAACCACGGGTTATCACAATAAGCCCATTTGCGGCTGCGGTGATATGGGGGAGTGATCCCCTCCCGGAAAAGTCTAAATCTAATCTAAATCTAAATATAAAAATAACAAATGTTGCAAATGACATAGCGGTGATGCAGGTTAGCTGCACTGTAGAAAAAGCGAATTACAAAATGCGAAATACGAAATTTTAAAACTGGTGCAAAATATGAAAAATTAAATTGAATGAAGCTAAATCCAGTCATGTTCATTTCATAGCAAAAATAGCAACTCCTCTCTCAATTAATAGATGTGACGTTGTGTTTCCGCACAAGAATAAAACCAAATTAGTTGATTTGGCGTAATTCTATGGTCTCGACATATAAAAAAAAAAGTTGGGGTCTAAATCCCAAAATCAAAATCCCCAAATACAAAACCCCCAAAAAAATCCCCAAACACAAAATCCTCAAAAAAAAATTATTTTTAAAATCCTCCCTACTCATTTATTGGAATGCTATATAAGGGCATATGGAACAGTTTTAGTAAAAGGTATAAAAAAAATAATTATTTTATTTTTAAAGTCTGGGTGCAGCCCCAAACCCCCGCTAATCATTGGAACTCTATTTTTTGTTTGACGGCAGGTAAACGCAGACGACACAGTTTTAGTAAGAAATATAAATAAAATAATTATTTTATTTTTAAAGTCGTGGCTGCCGCCCCCAAACCCTCGTTTTCATTTATTGGAACTCTATTTTTTGTTTGACGGCAGGTAAACGCATAAGGCACAGTTTTAGTAAAAAATATAACAAAATAAAAAATTTTATTTTTAAGGTCAAGCTTCTGCTCCATGTTATTGAAACCTTAATTTGTCGGACGGCAGGAAGATTTAGATGGTGAACGACGGACAAAAATTTATATACAATACAATTTCCCACATTCCCTCAATTTATGTTATAATTTATGTAATTTTACCGATATAAATCAAAACATTTTTTTTTTTGGGATTTATTTGAAATTTTTCGTGTTTGGTGATTTTTTTTTTGGAATTTTGCATTTTGTGGCTTTTCAAAAGTCTAGGGATTTTGATTTTGGGCATTTAGAGTGCACTCCCATAACAAAATTTTCTATGTAGGTATAATCCAATATCGAAGTCAGCCTGAGCGTACAGTATTCAAATATGGGAGTGTACTAAGCTAACCTATATTCAAACCATCGAAACGTTCGAATATAAGGTGCAGTGCAGTATAGCCAATGGTATGTTCGCAATACTGTTATATCTTAATGTCTTTGAATTAAAAGTAAATTAATGGTTATATACTTATTTCAATATTGAAATAATGATAGACAAAAAACATTAAAATAAAATTGTGCAATACAAAAAAATTATTATAAGGTTTTTTGCCATTTTTCCTTAACTCAAAATAAAAATTAAACAAAATATAGCTCATTGTAGCTTGATTTCTGACCTAATATAAATTTCCTGTAACACTATACATAAAAGTATATTTTTAAGTAATAATTAGACAAATTAAGGCAAATAAAAATAAATAAATAAAGTCCCATATAGTCAAACTACCCTCACTGGTTAAAAGAAATCTTTGAAGCCGGTCAAAATCACTGGTCAAAGCCTCAAAGAAGTCTCTGAAGCCACTTTCAATTGTTTAATGCAAACAAAAAATTAATTTGTAAATTAATAGTCAACAATTAGATCAAATGTTTTTGAAGTTTGACTTTCATACTTGATGTTTAAAGTAAAATTAAGCAAGTCTAAATAACACTGTGCTCGCAGCCCGTCTACAAAAATGTTTGTGTTTGTTAAAAAAATATTTTTTTTTAAGACATAAATCTATAATAATTCAAAGAGTAAAACAAAATTGATTAAATTATTCAATACCGGAAATACACTAATAATACAACTCCAATCTATTCTCTGCTCGTTATAAACTGATAATTAAATTGATAACGCCATTCGCATAATTTATAACACAGATAAATGATAGTTCATTTTGCAGTGGCATAAAAACAAAGAGTAATTCATAAAATTTCAGGAAGAGGATTTGCAAATGAGGGATGACATTTTTTTCTTTTTCTTTTTTTTTTTTTTCTTGTTTGTACATTTTTCTTTTTATGTTTTTCTTTTAGACTTCTTTCTACTTATTTAGAGTTAAGTATTAATTCTTAAATCCAATTAAGAAATTATTTAAGAAAGTCTTTAAGGAATTAATTATTGTTTCTGCAATAACATTGAAAATTATTCTCTGGCACGAATAATTCAATTTTTATATTTTTATTTTTATTTATATCTCTTTATTATGATTCTTGAAAAGAACATCAAGAATAATTTAAGAGTTCAAGTTTCCCATATATATATACAACAAAACAATTCTAAATGTGCTGAGATTTTAGAGCAGAAATATTTAAAATAAAAAAAAAATTTATATTTTGACTGTGCTTTAATAATAAAAATTGATGAAAAAATGTGAAAATAAAAATTATGAAATTAAAATTTGGGTTTTGTGAAAACGAAAAGTTTGTTGGAGACTTTATTATTATTACTATTATTATTTTTCTTTTCAAGTTTGAAATTTCATTTTGTTGTGGTCCGAATATTAGAGTCGCAACATCTATGTAAGACAATAGTGATAATTTTCGTTTTTATTGAGTTTGAAATTGGTTAGATATCAGAATAGATAAGGATAGATTTGTAATAAAGATAATTGAAGAAGAAAATAAAAAAAAATTGAATATGATACAAAATGAAAGTCTTCAGAACAAGACAATATACTGTTAGATTTTATGTTTAGAACAAGCACATCAGACGAAAGCTTGCTATATTTTTGTGCAATATTCAATCATCATTCAATGTCGGTTAGTATACCAACCGACACCGGTAGATAAAAAAAAATTAAAGTACATTTCTTATACATACTAATTTTGTTGTTGTCTGAAGCCTTTTATAACAACAATAACAACAATAATAATTAAAAAACAGTTCATTATTAATGAAAAAATGAGAATAGAGAGAATAAATCAATTTTTGTATTATGAATATATCAGAACCAATATTTTGTAATAATAATGTAATATGAAGGTAGTAGTAAATAAAAGTATGAAAATAATAGTAATGCATTATGGTGAGATGTGATACATATTGGTCTATAATATTCCACGCAGGAGAATAACACCATGGTTAACATACGTTTTATACCCCTTTGCCAACAATCTAATTTTGTAGAGGGGGTATTTTGTACTCACGAAGTGAGAATTATCTAACCAAAATTTTAGTGGTTGAACCGACGTCAAACACTAATTATATATATATTATTCTGCATTTATCTGGATGTTTGTAAGTTCGACAGAACGCTTCAACACATATACAAATTGCATATGTATACAAATGCACATATATACAAATTGCTTTGGTGCTTTTTTTAACCCCTGTCTACCATGCTGAACCTTTGCAGGAAAAATTGATTGCATGAACTATATTTTTTTAATTTAATGTTAGTCTTCTTCGCAAATAATAAGGAAAAATAAAAAATAATAATAATAATATAAATAAAACAAACAATTTTTTTGATTTATGATAATAAGGACTAACAGAAATTTAATCAATAGTTTAATATGGTATAATAACCAAAAGGCAAACAGCATTTAACACAAAAAAAAAACATAATTCACTCAAAGGTTATTCTTATTACTTAAAATTATACACAATAATATACATGTGTATCAGCATATTTGAATTGTATAATATTATACATTATACTACTTATGCCTGCTTATACCTTTTATTTTTGTCTATATTGTGTGCGTAACTCACTTCACTCAAAAAAAATTATTTTTGTTTTTTTTTTGTTTTTTTTTTATTATTTGCTGTATCTGTATTTTGTATGTTCAGCATGCTCCATTCCAAAAATATTATTTTATTTTCAGTGTTAAGTGTTCACTGTTCACTTCACTGTTCAATCAATAGAACTTGATAGAAGTAGAGTAGGATAATAAACTCTACTTCTACGTCGGATAATAAAACATTGCTTTTTTTAAATTGAAAATTATTGATGAAAATGTTTTTGTATTTTTTGTAAATTTTACCAATTTAGATACAAAATTTTGAATATATAAATTATGAATATTTTTCAAAAATAACACAATACCATAATAACAGTTTATTCATATAGCAAAATAAGATCCCTATACATTATACAAAAGACAAAATTTATATGAAAATAAGATCCCATTTTTAAATTTGCTCTCCCGGAGGCCACAATAACGCTAATACGGTATAATTTATACTAAATGGAACCCAACTAACGAATTATAACTAAATGGAAGTGAGTACGAGTATACCATACAAAAATACAAACATTTTATACAAATTTGTTGGTATGGTACTTCTTTTTCTGTTATATAAAAAAAAAAGATTAGTGTTAGGCCAATATAATTTTTTTAAACAGAAAATTAGTAAAATCTTTGTGTATGAATAAAATAAAAGGAATCAAAATCAATCTTAATAAAAATAACAATGTTTTTTCAATTTAAATTATTACACATTATTACACGTATTCTATTATTACACAGAAAAGTATTGTTGTTAAATTATTTGAAAAAAAACAATAATTATTCATTTTTCTGAAATATTGAAAATGTAGCAGTAGTTTGTAATATATGAATATATGAAATTTTCAAAAAGTACTAACACTAGCAATCAAAATAATTTCCATTAAAAAGAGAGAAAATATGTTGAACGAATATATTCATCTATTAATAATATACATGTGTATCAGCATATTTGAATTGTATAATATTATACCAAATTATACATTATACTACTTATACCTGCTTATACCTTTTATTTTTGTCATTATTGTGTGCATAACTCACTTCACTCAAAAAAAATATTTTTTTAAGTAAGGGTGTGGTTTAGTAGGTGAGAATCCTACATACAGTGTTAAGCTACGGGGCTCATTGTATCTTTCTGAAGATTCCGACCAGCCTACAAAAAATAAAAAAAAAAATAAAAATTGTCAAAGTTTTGACTACAAAAAAAAATATTTCTTTTATGTGTTTTAGAAAATTAAAAAGTGATATAAACATAAGTACTGTAATTTCGGAATAAAGAATCTAATGAAAGAAAAAAAAGAAACTAGGATTTATTTTGCTTCCGTCATTTATGACGGGTTACAAAGCTAGTAAATAGATAATAAACAACAAAAGAAGTGGAATGAAGGATACAAAAAAATTGTATTTCTGCTTGCTTTCCTATTTTAATTTTTTTTTTCTTTTTGTGTGGAAAAATTTTTTCGTCTTTGTCTTTATTTGATGTTTACCAAAATTTATGCGCTTCAAATGTACCATTTACTTCAATTTAGATAAGTGACACTGAATAGTGACTTTGATGGAAACACAAAAGTTGTAGATGGTTACAGATTGATGAGCCGGTTAAATATATCCTAGTGCAATCTAGGCCATTTAGATCTATTTCACATTGTTGTTGGTGTTTTCAATTGTAATGTTTATACTTTTTTAAACTGCACCTAAATTTTACTAGATTAACAATGGCATTATGCTAATGGTATATAATAGTAGATAACAAAAACTTCAATTATATTAAAAGATAGAGTTAATACTAATTACGAAAATTAAAAAAGAGAAGCGAAAACAAACAAAATAACCAATAAAGAAAACAAAAATTAATTTACCTAGTCAGCATTACATACATTATTGCGCAGTCGATTACGAAGTGTTCTAGCTAATAATTGGCTCAAATCTAGCTAGTAGTTGGTGAAATGGAATGTAAAAAATATCTCGACGGTCCTGAGATTATTCCAATTGGTGCTTTCAAACAGAACATATATAAACACAATTAATATTTTTACCCACACATCGCAAGGCACCTATTGGCCACAATTCAATTACAATATGTGTTTTCGAATTTATCGGAATAAACAATTCTCGGTTAATTTAACTATACATTTATTCGTATATTTTGATTGATTTCGATTGTCACAACAGTATCAGTAGACGAAATGCCTAAATTTGTTGTAAATGATTTTGATATAATATCTCTTTCAACCCTATACCCTATACGCTTTAAACTTAATTGACTTAAAGTCATTTTCTGATCGTCAAGTAATTGCAAAATATCTGTTTTATTCACCCGACACTTTCGGATAAAATGCTAGCCCATGACATTTCAAATTATTTAGTTCGTGGAGTTGTTATATATGTTCCTTTCTATCTTACGGAATATCATAGATTTGATTCAATTGTTATACAATGCTTCGTCAATTTAATTCTAATTCTATCCTTTCCTAACGTCAACTAAGATTGTGTAATAATGTACGTATGACTGAGTGGTTTTTTACTTACTAGTAGTTTGACCTAGTTTCTTAGAAAATTTTAATTTAACTTTATTTATTTATAAAAAATATATTTTACATAAAAATTGTAATTTGTTACATACACCATTATTGTCTAGTTTAGTTTATGTTACTAATATTTTTTTATGTTTCTTTAATATCTCAATTCAAACAGTCGAAAAATTAATTAATTAATTTCTAAATAAATAAATACAATTTTTACTATGATTTTTGTATTATATTTTTTTCATTAACGGAAGCGGTGTTTTACTAACCCTACTCCATGACTATATTTTTAACAATCAATGTAGCAAAATATCGCTTACTAATAGACGTTTAATGTTCATGATCTAAGCATTAATCTGACAGTATACAAAATTAATGGAATAACTTTACATTTGTTTCCAGTTCGTTCCAGTTCGACGACGAAATAATTTATTGTGCACACCATTCAAAGCGCTTAAAAATTTGATCACATAATTGAATTGGTTAGGTTAGACGGAACAACCAAGGTGAAAGAGAAGTAATTACAAAGAAAAACTATCCGACGTAATTTCAAACAGAGCTGGATAAGAGTAAAAAAAAAACTTAAAATACTATAAAAAATAGTTTTTTTTTTTCAGTAAAATATTTGATTTGGCTTTCCCAGAGTAGAGTGTATTTGAAGAAGGTACTGAGAGAGTATTTGAAAGAAGGATTTCAAATATTACTTTCGAGTAAAATTCGTTTGACTTGATTTTCTCAAATAGGTACAAATAAAAATACAGATTCAGAATTATTCATCGAAACTGCTCTGAAGACAAAAATTTCTGGAATTCAGAAAAAATAAATATTTTCTTAACCACAAGAGCCGTTGTTATAATTATTTATTTATTTATTTATGCTTAATACAACCATATTACAATATACATAAGTGTACAAAATTAAAAACAAACAAACTATAATTTTAAGCTTAACCTTATTCTAGATCTTAATATTAAAATTGACATTAATAGAATTTTGTAATTTATTACCAAAGATATATATATATGTAAGTGCAGCTTTTTTTTAGTTGGGCTGTGCTTAATGTAAAATCGATGTGGTGTTTTTGTTTATTGATTAACATAAACATTCTATTAACAGGCTCATATTTACCATAATTGTAACAATATCTAACATAAGGCAAATCAATTTCATTATTTAAAGCTTTAATAATGAATATGATATCAGCTACCTCCCTTCTGGATTCTAATGATTTAAGATCCAATAACTTTAGCCGGTTCCTCTAAGGTGGCAGAATAACTGAATTTGCCCAGTGTAAATTACGCAGTGCGAATCTGAAAATTTTCTTTTGTGTAGCTTCAATTCTTTGGATATGATTGAGGTAATGAGGCGACCACACTTGACTGGCATATTTAAGATTAGGTCGAACAAGAGACATAAAAAGTGATTTAAGGACGTATGGATCTTTAAATTCTTTAGAAAATCTTTTGACGAAGCCTAGCATGGAGTTAGATTTATTTATTATGACATTTAAATGTTGTTTGAAACATAATTTATTGTCAGAGAGTACCCAAGATCTTTAAAGTGTGAGACTCGTTCAATAGATTTATTTTCAAAAGTATAATCAACCATTAATGATTCGGAAGAGCGAGAGAAAGTCATTAAAGCACATTTATTAATATTTAAGGTCAGATTGTTAATTTTACACCAATTTGAAAAAAAGTTTAAGTGTTGTTTAAGAAGGGATCTGCCCCTTGCTGATGTAACTTTTTTTATAAATTTTCATGTCATCTGCATAAATAGGAATTTTACTATGCTTAATGACGGAAGTAACATTATTAATGGAAATAATAAAGAGAAGCGGACCTAAATGACTGCCCTGTGAAACGCCAGAGTTAGCTTCAAAAGGTTCAGAAGTAGTGGATCTAAATAATACGTTGTAGTTCCTATTAATTAAGTAGGAATTAATCCAATTGGAAAAAGAAGGAGGGAATCCCATTTTTTTTTAATTTTTAGTATAATAATGGAATGAAGAAGAAGATCAAAGGCCTTACTTAAATCGGTGTATATGACATCTGTCTGAAACTCAGCTTCCATACAGTTCTTGAATTTAGAACAACATTCTATTAAATTATTAATTGTAAATACAATTTCATGATTTTATTTCATAGAGAGCGGCATACCGCATCGGTTGATTTTCTTTTCACTGACTTATTTATAGAAGAAAGAAGAAGGTTCATAATTACTGTTTCTGCTAAAGAGTAAAAGCTAAATACGTACTCTTTTTTACTTATTAAATCTATCAGACATTTTTCTTTAATACCACCCCCCCCCCCCCACAATCTAAGATCCAAAAAATATTTATTCAATATTTACACAATTAAATACGAAATTTATTTTAAATATCACATATTTTCACCCCTTTCATTTTTTATTTAATTTTCTTTTCATTTTTCCAACATTTCAATTTTCACAATTTGATGATTCAAAGCTATAATTAGTAATGACATTTTTTAATCCAAAAATAATTGAAGGAATATAAAATTAATGCGAGAAAATCTTAATTTAATTATAGCCCTCCTTCCTTCCTTCTACAACAAATTTTATTCAATGTTTATACTTACATTTTCTTCTTCTTCCTCTTCATCGTTCCGCTACATTTCCAATCCAATTTAGGATTATGATACTCTCTGTATTTTTTATTCTTTTTCTGTTTGTTTTATTGTAACTCAGCAATCGGCATAATCTCGATTTTTGAAAATGAGAGTAAGTTTAAAAAAATAAAAAAAAATATTTTTTTAAAAATTTTCTTTTAATTTATTTTTATTGGAAAATTTTTCGTTGAAAACTTTTTTATTTGGAAAATTCTTAAATTGTTTCTTTTATTGCCAATTTTCATTTAAGAAATGGAAATGACTTTTGACTCTATGGAAATGAAAATGGACAAAAAAAAAATGTTTAAAGAATTGAAAAATTATTGATTTTTAAGAGTAAAACAAAATAGAGATTAAAGGAATAAATTCATTTATTTTGGATAGTGTTTAGGTTGTTAATTGAAAAGTGAGAAATGGTCTCCAAAGATTTAACGAAATTTAATTTTGTATAATGTTTGAACTTATATTAGAGAAAATTGTAGATTAACTGTAACTGCATGTACAAAATCTGTTAGTGTTAAAGTAAAATATCTAAGGGCTTATTTTTAAACTTTAGCAAATCACTAGCCTTCTACAGTTTCTTTGTATACGTTTGAATGAATGAAATGAATTATAATGGATTCTCTGAATATTTCTAACATTAATTCTGTATACAAATGGGAATTGCATTTAGCCTTTAAAAACGGATTGTTCATCATTTCTATCAGATGTGATAGTTACTCCAAATAAGATTTTTAAAGGACTTTTGATTGTTCAGATTGATAAGGGTATTAAGAATCATGAGCTAGATGGTATATTAAATTTGTATAAAGTTTGAAATATCGTGCAAAGTAAGCAATATTTTAAAAAATAAATTTTGAAAAAAAAAACGAAAAATAAAAATACGAGCTGTCATAGTGAACCTCAAATCAAGAATTTCAAAAATAATGAAAACATTATGTTAATACTCATGCCTGATTGAATCGTAAGTTATATCAAATCCATATGCCCAATATTATGTATGTGGGATGAATCGAAATAATTGAATAAATTATTTCTAATATATTCTTTTATTATTTTTTTATTGTTAAACATGAAATAATTTTGTTAATTATTGTAATACTAGCTTTGTAACCCGTCATAAATGACGGAAGCAAAATAAATCCTAGTTTCTTTTTTTCTTTCATTAGATTCTTTATTCCGAAATTACAGTACTTATGTTTATATCACTTTTTATTTATTTTTAGTTATGTTTATATTGGCCTAACACTAATCTTTTTTTTTTTTATATAACAGAAAAAGAAGTACCATACCAATAAATTTGTATAAAATGTTTGTATTTTTGTATGGTATACTCGTACTCACTTCCATTTAGTTATAATTCGTTAGTTGGGTTCCATTTAGTATAAGTTATACCGTATTAGCGTTATTGTGGCCTCCGGGAGAGCAAATTTAAAAATGGGATCTTATTTTCATATAAATTTTGTCTTTTGTATAATGTATAGGGATCTTATTTTGCTATATGAATAAACTGCTATTATGGTATTGTGTTATTTTTAAAAAAATATTTAAAATTTTGTATCTAAATTGGTAAAATTTACAAAAAATACAAAAACATTTTCATAAATAATTTTCAATTTAAAAAAAACAATGTTTTATTATCCGACGTAGAAGTAGAGTTTATTATCCTACTCTACTTCTATCAAGTTCTATTGATTGAACAGTGAACCTGAACATTGAAGTGAACAGTGAACACTTAACACTGATAATAAAATAATATTTTTGGAATGGAGCTTGCAAAAAATACAGAATACAGATACAGCAAATAATAAAAAAAAACAAAAAAAAACAAAAGTGAAGTGAAGTGAGTTACGCACACAATAATGACAAAAATAAAAGGTAGAAGCAATAAAGTAGTATAATGTATAATATTATACAATACAAATATGCTGATACACATGTGTATTATTATGTATAATTTTAAGTAATAAGAATAACCTTTGAGTGAATTATGTTTTTTTTTTGTGTTAAATGCTGTTTGCCTTTTGGTTATTATACCATATTAAACTATTGATTAAATTTCTATTAGTCCTTCTTATTATTTAAATCAAAAAAATTGTTTGTTTTATTTATATTATTATTATTATTTATTATTTTTCCTTATTATTTGCGAAGAAGACTAACATTAAATTAAAAAAATATAGTTCATGCAATCAATTTTTCCTGCAAAGGTTCAGCATGGTAGACAGGGGTTAAAAAAAGCACCAAAGCAATTTCTATATATATGCATTTGTATTCATATGCATTTTGTATATGTGTTGGAGCGTTCCGTCGAACTTACAAACATCCAGATAAATGCAGAATAATATATATATAATGCTCTTCCGTTAATTTTCTATTTATTATACGAGCCCTCTTCCTAACGTCATAAACACGTATATATCAATTCTCTGTATATTCGCTTTAATTAATTAATCTATATTATAATACAAAAGAGCACGATTAGTGAAGGCACACTTTTCGTGGTTTTTCGTGTGCTTCGTTTTTTTTTCATTCAATCTGTTGACACCAATCTGCATGTCCTAAAATAAACAAACAAAAATTCCATTAGTATAACAAAGCTCCAAAATTTACCTTTTTATTCTAATTCCTTTTCTCCCATCGCTCATACTCCTTCTATTGGTTTATTCTTCTTCCTTTCCTTTTATAATCATTTAGTTATGTATAATTAATTATTAATTATATATAACTAATGATTTTAATTAATATTCATTATTAATTAATATGCTGTATTCGGTGTAGGTGAATTTTTTGTTAACTAATTATTTATTATTTTGACATTACTTTACTAAAAGTACTGTCTATACTTCTCACCCTTAAAATGAATGATCAAACAATGTATTAGAAAGAGAAAGGGGCATCATCAGAATTTAGAACATTTATAATTTGTATTGTATCTATCTTAATTCAGCAAGATATTCAGCTACAGAGGATAGATACTTTTCTGTAATAAATCATGTTCGTCAAGTTTTATATTATAGAAATAAAATCTAACTAAATTCATATATAAAGGTTTTAATGTTCCGTCAAGGTCAATGACCATATAATATTCCATATGAACGTTATATCTTTATATGAATGTTATATTTTCACATACATATTAAATCGGTTTGCCTTTATTAGAATTAGCGTTTAATTTAAAATCCTTTTTCATTCCGTTGTTACATTTAAAGAAAGAAGGAATTGAAGCGAATTAAATAAAATTAAATAAAATTTAAAATCAAGAATTTAAAATAAAGGTTTCCGTTTAAACTTAAAAGTTTTTATTCTCAATAACTAAATTTAATAACTATTATTAATAACTATTATTAATAACTAAAAATAGTGTAATTTATTGATATCATTCATATATAAACTTTAAGTTTTAAAGATTTAAGAATAATCATAGTATTATATTAAAATCTAATCATTGAATAAATAACAAGTGTATAATTGAACATTTCTAAAATTGTATGAAATATACTTTAAGTTTTTAAAATTTTAAGAAAATCATAGTTCATATTTAAATCTAATTATTTAATAAATAATAAATGTATAATTAAACATTTCTAAAAAATATATGAAATACACTCTAAGTTTTTTTTAGATTTAAGAGTAATTAAAATTTTATATTAAATCCAACCAGTTAATACATATTAAGTGTACAATTAGACATTAAAAATATATTTCAAATATATATATAAAAAAAATCGAAATATAGAGTTTTTGTTTCAATCATCTACGTGGACACACCGACGTAAAAACAATCAATTGGCGATTATGCAGGCCGTGGCGATCAAAATCAATTTTTATTTTATCTATATTATAATACACAAGAGCACGAATTTGAAGGCACACTTTTCGTGGTTTTTCGTGTGTTTCGTTTTTCTTTCATTCAATCAATCAGTGATGATGTAGGTCGTGGCGATCAAAATCATTTTTTATTTTATGTGTATACTTTGGGTAAACAATTCTTATAAGATATTAGCTGAGTTGGTTAAAGCATCATTTAATATCAGAAATTTTTGTCGATTCACTTTTGAGTCAAATTCTTTTTATTTTTTGTTTTTTTATCGCATTTGGTTTTTTGCACTGTTAGTAGGAAAAACAAATTAATTAGTATGATAATATTATTAATATAATGTAGGCTTTAATATCACAAATTTTTATGAGTTTGATTCTCTATTAATTCAATTTTTTTTTTTATATTAAAAAAATATTTTTTTTATTATTATGTATTATAATATTAATTTTTATAACATAATATAATTAATAACAAAAAAAAATATTTTTTTAATAAAAAAAAAATCATTTTTAATTATTATTCTCTTCTCAACGATTTCAACAAAATACGAACCCGTTTAGTTTAAAAAAAATCTAAGCATACAAATTATGTATACTTATTACTTATTAATGGAATGTAACAGTTGACAGTTTTGACTTGGTTTTGAAACTATGATGAGATGTATGCATATCTTATATATATTATTCAAGCAAGGCCATGTAGGAAATATCTTATATTATAATACACAAAATGTGAGTGAGTAAAAAAGCAAAATTAATTGAATAGTAAATTATTTACACCATATTAAAATATTAGCAAGTTCTTGGTGCTCCATACTTAAAACATTTCAAATAGCGACCGTTATTTCTAAGTTGAGCGCCATCTATACTCTAAAATAAATTTCAAATCATGGAAAATTTTTAAAAAGGCTTCATAAAAATTCTGTCATTTAAAATAAACGCACAAACTTATAGAAAAAGGTACAAAAACACAAACAAGAATTGAAAACAAAACAGAAAAACAAAAATCAGATCAGATCATACTCTTCAAAAATTCTATAATAAAAGTTATTTTATTTGCTTCTGCTATCATTAAAAAAAATATATGCAGTAAAACACGGTTATAGTCATTTGCTGAATTTCAGTAATATTTCTGACTATAAGCGTTTCGTGACTATAGGCGTAGTCAAAAAAAAAATTGCATCTTTATAAACAAAATCAAATTCAATAAAATATCTTTCGTATAACAATTTTAAACTTTATTTTATTCATAAATAGCAATTCTGTTATGCAATCGCAAAATATACATATTTTTGTAATAGAGAACAGAAAAAAACTATATATAAATCAGTGTTTTAATCAAATAATTCACTGTTGACCTATTGCCATAACAAACTACAACGTGACTACAAACGTTTTAGACTATAAACGAATTAAAATATATCGATCTACTACGTTGAGAGTAACGGTATTTTACTGTGTTAAGTTATATATATTGAAATTAGTGTTAATTTCGTCATAAAGTATTAAATATTATACTTTAAATTCATTATATATGTATATAGTATTTAATAATCAAGCGATTCAGAAAACAACTACAATTATACCAAAACAAATATTTCTTTTTACATAAAATTGTTTTTGAAAGAACTGCTTCTGTGTAATTGCACAGGGCATCCACTAGTATTTATATATTTCTTATTCCATTTCTGTCTTAGTTTCGATATCGCTAATAAGTTTTTATTTAGATAGAGTTTCGATATCGCTAATAAGTTTTTTGAAGACACACTGTACCACCTGTCGATAAAAATATCGGTAATGTGGGCAGGATTCATCAAGTTCGGTCTTTACAACAACTCTATATAGAGTGCTGAATCAAACAGCAACAGATCTGGATGATAAAAAATTTTCTTTTGGTATCTTTCTAGATATTGCTAAAGCGTTTGGTTCGAACAAGTCAAGTCGGAAGACCTACTGCTTAAATTGACAAACTGTTTAATATCAAACAGGTATTATCTAATTATAACAAGTTATTGAAGTAATATGTTTTTATTAAAGACAAGTACGTATTTTAAAATGTACCAAATAAAAATAGTAGTATCAAGGTGCAATATTTTGGGTCCAGTTTTATATCTCCTGTATACAGCCAATAATCCAATACATTACTAGTGACATTTGCAGATGATAATGTTCTACTTGTTTCGAATTACTGCTTGAAAACCTTTAATAAACAGGGGCAAAAAACTATTGATAAGAAAATGGATTCTTCAAAGGCTAAAATATCAAAATTAATGAAAAAAAAACTATACAAGTTATATGCGCAACTAAAACTGTATACAAAATTGAACCTAATAATAAACAATTGAAAATAATAAACAAATATTAATCCAAAAGCAAGCTAAACAACTAAATATGCACATTTACATTAACACAAACATAATCATGTATTACTATTTATTTATTATATAACTAGTTGTAAAGCCCATCTCAAGGCGGTTTTCTAGATTTGGAAAATTTTGGTCATTCGTTAGATCACCATAATACAGCTAAAAATAAGATCTATAGATTTAACATTTTGGGTTAACTTTGTTGCTAAATTTTATGAAAGAGTTTAAAACATATGATTGGCTTTTATGGGGTAAGATGGGTAATATTTGAGGGAAATCTCCACCTAAAATTATGAGCTTTCCACCAAAAGGTATAGATTGAGGGAAAAAGTTCATAGCATAAAACTTTAGTTATTAGTAAAGAAAAAATTAAAATAAATTTTATTCTATTGCCAGTTAGTTATATTAGCCCTTTTTTTATTCTAAAATGAATTATAACCGAAACGTAGTTTCATAACATAATTATTTTGATTGAAAACCTTTAAACAAATAAAATTGGAATCCAAAATTATTATCCGAATTATTCAAAACTTCATACAACATTTACAATAACAACAACTTATTCATATGAAATAAATAAAATATACTATATATATAATATATATAAATAAAATACATATATACATATATTTATTAATATAAATGTGCTCATAGTTTACAATATTCATATTAAATATCATTAGCTATATTTTGACCTGACTGAAAACTGAAAAAGAATAAAATATATATCACATACATTTTATTTACAATAACAACTTTTTTATATGAAGTAAAAATAAAATACAGTTTTGTTTTTCTTTTGATTTTACGTTTTTATTAATTTCTTCTACTTGTATATTCTTTATTATTACTTGATTTCATTGGTAATATTTTTTTTTTTTTTTTTTTTTTTTTCTCCTATTACTCCGCGTGGTAGCATAGGGCTTCGATAGTGAACCTCCATTCCTCTCTGTTGAGTACTACTTCCTTAATATCGTCCCATTGGTAATATAATCATACATAATTTCAAAATCAGTTCTAGAATATACACATCTACATAATGTCACAGTTAGATGTCAGTTTTCATTATACATACACAGTGCAATACACTAAGAATTTTTTTTTTTTTTTTTTTTGTTTTTTTTTTTATAAAGAGATAGGTTTTAGGTACATAAACAAACCCATCAGAGAAGAAAAATTGTTGTTTACTTTACGTTTTTTTTTGTTTATTATTTTATTTTGTTGGCAGCAGGCTTGTTACGTTTTATTATTTTTTTTTTTTTATGTTCTTGACAGTAACTTAGGTAGAATTACCTTTTCGTGCTTAATTAAGTACGGTACTCCAATTTTACACTACAATATCTACAATAATTTGAGTATTTATTTTAACAAATTACTGGCTTATCTACTCATTAAATGTGGAAATCTACTACTATTGTCAGGAACTAGGCCTTCTTAAATAGAATAGCTCCATTTTATTTAAGTTGTTACCAGATTATACTCTCAATTATTTTTTGTCATTTATTTTATCCCAATGACAAAGGGTACTGGACCAGGCCGAAAAACCGGTAAATAATTTTTTTGCTTCATCGGGAATCGAACCTGGGACCTTTCGGTTGAAATGCAGGCGCTCTAACTACTGCTCCACCCAGTGTATATAAGATTAACTAATAAATTACCTATTCAAATAAAGTCGAAATTCAAACTGCTGCAGTGACTTTCGAGAGCTAAATCTAAATTGCCAAACCAGTTATTGCTTTACAAAACAACTTTAAAATATATATGCAAGTAGCATATTTTGTGTTACCTCAAGATTTACATACCAACATTGATTTAATACAAAAAAACACCGTTAAAAATAATTAAAATGATAGCGAGAGCCGATTGATATGTTGATGATCTACATCGTGTAAAAGACAAGATTAAAATATCGAGAAAAAATCTCTACTCATGCTAACAAATTAAATCAACATTCTGCCAGAATAAAAAAGAAGAAGAAATGGACGCCATTTTATTCCGTAAATTTCTTTTTAGAAAAGAATATTACAAAATAAAATGATTTTATAGTTACAAAAGTAGTCTTTTGTCTTTAAGACGGATGAATATACACCCATTAGACCCATCTCGCGAGATCGCGTCAAAATATCTCTGTAGAGATAGTTTTGTATTCTGTTAAACACCACAGACGCGACAGCAAATTGCCGCGATGGCAAATGTCAAAACAGTCTCGTAATAATTTCTGTTAGACCTTTGACGAGACACGATAGCCATTTTTTATCTCGTCAAAATTTGTAAACGATAGAGTATCTCTTCAAAGTATTTTTTGTTTTTTTTTTTATCGAAAAACTGAATTAAATAAATAAATTGAATAGATAAAATAGTTAAGTAAAGATTAATAAACAATTTTGCATTATTTTTTTTGCGTTATTATTAAAATTGTGTTTTTGTTTTGAAAAAGAAAACCATCTTTACTTTTACTGTCTTACTACTGTTTATGTACTAAACTAAAAAATATTTAAAATATAAATATATTTATATTTATTTTTTATTTAAAAAATATTTTAAAACTAAGCCCCACTAATACTTTCCAAACATTTTGTAAACCATTTATGTTTATATACGAATAATTTTTTTTAGAGTAAAAAATGATCATCAAATGACCAACAAATAAAATGTTCTAACGCGCCGCTTACAGTGTCTAACAGAAATGCATATTCAGCGAGACCGGACGAGATAAATTTTTTCTTCTCGTCAACGATGGGTCTAAGAGAATATGGGTGATAAAAATGAGATTAAAGGGGAGAAAAAATACTGGCTCTATGTTTTAATACCTCAATCTATGTCTCCGTTCATATTAAGCAGTGTCAAAATAATGACATCAGTGGGCTTCTGCAATATTCATTTACAAAAGTATAATTCTCTCAATACATTTTATTTTATAATCCACAATTAATACTATATATAAATCTCATCTCTTTCCAAATTACCTAAAATATTTTCATTTACATTATCATTTTTATATTAATTTTATTCCAAAAAAAATATTTTTTCATTATCCTTGTAATTTTTGTTTTATGTCCCAGTTTAAAATAATTTTTCTTCAATCAAATAAAAGTAAAATTTTTATATTCTGATTTTTGGCACATACACACATACCATCTTATAGAACATTACCAATTTTGTACATGACCTCAAATGTGAAATTTAAAGTAAATTACAACAACAACAACAACAAAATATATTGAAATCCTGGCACAATCCAACATCATCATCATAATGTTAAATGTTGTCCTTTTTTTGCCTTAAAATATATAATTTCCACACAAAATTATATGTGTACGTTCCAGAAGAATTTTCATTTCATTCAGTTGTAGTAACAGTGAAAATACCCGTTGCATACCTAATAATATTTAATCAAAAGCCTATGGCTTGTTTAAATTTTAAAGTTTAAAACAATTTTATTTTTTGTTTTTGTTTTTTTCGAAGATCATAAATTACTGGACAATGTGCTATTATGTTAATGTATAACAGCGCATTGCACTAAAATTTATATTGGATAACATGTTATGATAATGCAGTCTACTATTATATCTTAAAAATATACAACGCCTATTTTACAAAAAAAAAAAAAAAACAACGAAAAGCAAAAAAAAAAATAATATAAAGCAGAATAAAATAAAAACACATCCAATAAAATCCCATATAATCCTTAATAATTATTATATTTACAGGATATTTTTAACATGTGTAGAGTCAGTTCAGTATATGTAATATATAATATACATATAAAAAAAAATAAAATAAATTTTGAGTGAATTACAGACTACTAATTATGTTGGTCAAATTGTTTCGTGATGCGTGAGGAAGTCGAACAGAGGTGCATTTTCTCACTCATGTAATTGTAGTAGCAATGAATGATATAATGCAGGACTCTGAATATGGATGTAAATAATAACAAATAGCTGGATATTAAAGCTCGTATCAGCAATGACACAACTATCTACCCAAAAAATAACAATTGAAGGAATAAAATACCGTTACATATCTAAGTGTCTTAATAAATAATACAAATGAAATGTACCTGTAAATAAATAATATAACTCAAGCAGTACAAAAAAATTTCTAAGCACACAACGACCTTTTCAGATCTAACATCTAAATTTTCATAGCAACATCTTCATACCTTAGGTCTCGTGCTGTAGTGAAAGTCTTAAAGAATTTGAATGTTAGAAAGTCAACTAGCCCTGATGGAATTTCAGCCATGGTTCTCAAACATATCGCCTCTCGCATTTCGAAGCCTCTGCGAAATCTTTTCTCACTTTCATTCTGGATTGGTAAATATCCCAGCCAGTGGCAGATTGCGCATGCTTCCCCCATTCCCAAAAAAGGAGACAAAAGCGACCCCACCAACTACCGGCCAATTGCCATTACTTCGATTCTTTCCAAAATAATGGAAATCGTAATAAACAAATGGCTATTAAGATAAATAGTTCGCGTATGTTAAATAATCGCCAATATGGCTTTAGAAGCCAACGGTCAACAGGCGATCTTTTAACTTCTCTTTGCTTTAAGCTTAACACCAGTATTAATTTTACCGGTCAATCTGAGGTTGTAGCTCTCGGTATCTCAAAAACCTGCGATCGAGCATGGCATTCTGCTCTTAGACTATTGGCTTGGGCAGCCTCTTCTGCACATGGATTGAGGACTTTCTCTCGTGTCGTAGTCTACGTGTCGTTGTCGACAGTTTTATGCCCGACAACTATGAAATATACGCTGGCGTTTCATAAGGCTCTGCCATGTCACCTATTCTTCTCTTGATTTCCATCAACGACTTACTCTCTTTAACCCTCAACCCAATCCATAATTTTGCTGATGACAGCACCCTGGTGGCATCCTACGACTTTTTAAGGAAATTTAAGCCACCTCTACCGTAATCAACTTGAAGAGAAAGATATTGACTAGCTTACTTAACCATGATCTAGCAAAAATAGCCGATTCGGGTGACGTAAACACAGTTGAGTTCAACACGTCTAAAATTCAAAGCTGTTTTATCTCTTGTAACCCAAACTTTACTAAGTTATCTCGACAAAATCCAAAATCCACCTTACTCCTCTTAATACACGTCGAAACGTTGGAGCTCTGTCCCTCTTTTAATATCTCAGAACAATTAAATTGAAAACAGACCTGCAGCTGCAAAATCTGGACGATGACAATTAGTGACGAAATTAAATTAAACGTATTTCAAAAAACAATACTGAGTAAAATATTTGGTGTCAAAATAAATGACGATGGTTAACACTAAAATAGATTAAGCGAAAAGCTTGAACCACTTAGTAAAGGGCACAAAATTATTAAATCTTAAAAGAAAGGCACAAAGACTGAAATGGGCTGGGCATGCGGTGAATGATTGGAAATATTAGAGGCAGTACCTTACAATATTAGAGCAAGAAGTATAGCAAGATACGAAGCTGTTGCCAAATGTCGAAACATTGGAATTAACGAATGGTAGGCAGTTACCCAAGATAGACCAGTATGGAGGAAAGTTTTAAGCGAGGAAAAGGCTCAACAAAATATGATTACGATGATCAGAAAAGTATGTACTGCTTTCGGGATACCCTTGAAAATGTCGCAGTTCAACAACAAATTCTAACACACAAAAATAAGACTTGTTGAATCAAATGCAAAACCAGTCCTCCTTTACGCTTGCGAAGAATTTCAAATTTCTATCAATATTCCGAGATAAATTCAAGCGTGTACATCCACAGATGCCTTTGACACAACTTAAAAGATTGTTTTGTCGCAAACCGTTTAACACACTGAAAACGGTTTCCGACAAAAGAACCTCTTAGTTATGTTAGAATGTGTTAAAAGTTAATAGACGTAAAAACCTGGCAAAGAAAACTGGCATGACCTAAACATACTATGACCAAACCTGACAACAACATCGCAAATCAATTTTTAGGATCGAATCCTCCGGATAAACGTATTGTCAAATTTCTAGAATATAAGTCTAAGCAGAAACATGTGCCCCATAGAAAACATGTTGCAAAAATTTTTAATCAAAAACTTTTTGTAATCTTCTATGTTTAGCAAATTAATTGAAACCTTTGTAAATATTCAACTAAACGATTATTTTAATACTGCAAACCTAACCTACAGTAACCAATATGGATTTAAAAAACTCAAACATTCAAGCTGCATTATCGATCTAATATCAGATGTTCAGGCTGGAACGGATAAACGTAAAAAAGTCGTCGGAATTTTCTTTGATTTTCAAAAATCATTTGATTCTGTCAACAGAAAGATATTGATGAAACTATACTCTAGGAGTGTTACAGGTAGAGGTAACTTAAGTGGTTTCGCAGCTATTTTTTTAATAGAACTCAATATGCGGAATGTGCAACTATTAAGAGCAACTTAATGGACATTAATTATGGAGTTATTCAGGGAAATTCATTAAGCCCAACTTTGTTCTCATTTTGTATATTTTGATTTTTAGTTTACACTGATCTATTTTATTAGAATATATTATACAATCTGTACGAGTAATTGGGCTCATTTGACAATTCTTAAGTAAATAAATAAATCGATATTTACTAACGAAATACTTTTCTCGACTGTCTAGGGAACATCGGACCCTTAAAAATTTCTTTTCTCCATTATTTATATCAAAAAATAATTTTGCAAGCAAGGAAATAAATTTTTGCGTTCGGTAAAGATTTAGAAATGCTATTAATTAATTTGGTACTCCATTGAGCCTGCACCTTGACAATAACTACCGGGATTAACAAATTGGACGTATTTCTTTTGCATAGAATCTATTTTTTAAAATGCTTTCTATTTTGATGCAAATATCCCATACCATAATTTAGGTTGTATTAAAGGGATTAATTTTAGTTCTAGAAATAACGAATACAACACGCGACTTAATTAGAATAAAATTCATAATAATGCAATTGCTGTTAAAAGACACAATAGAAGATAATCAGGGTATATGAACAAAACATAATAACTGCGAAATATCAAAAGTTTGAAAGGCATTGCACATATGATTTATTCCATGACAAAAACTACTTATAAAAGCAACGGTACCGAAATCATATGACTGCTAATTTCCGCAATGCAATAAAATAAGAAGAGAAAAAATTTTCTAACGTTATATCTTCTCTTTCAAACCACTTTGACATAAAAGATTAAATCCAATAATATAAAAGAATTTTCTCTGTAGCTACTGCTATCACAAAGTGGGACGGGTTTTATCTAGTTTGCTTATACAAATATAAAATCAAAAACTGAAAACATACGTAGAGCTACCATTAAAATTTACATAAAACAACATTCAGATTACCAACTTGATTGTCTTCAATTGTTTTCAATCTTCATAATATTATTTTTAGTTCCCACACCTGAATTTATGCAATTAATATTGTTTACATTTATTTCTTCTATTCATAGGTACCCAATTTCAAAGTCATTCATTAATTTTCTGTAAAATTTGTATAATCTTTATTTTTTTTACAACAGTATTTGGCTTATTAGCAGTAGAATTGTTAACCATTTGTACCCACATACTTCATTAAATCTAAGTACTTAAATTCAATTCAGGTATTTTTTTACCTTTACTCTTTTACTGACAATGTGTGAAAATAATCAGTTATAAAAAAAAAACAAAAACAATATTCTCTACAGTAATAGAAACAATTAAAAAATAATTCTACTGAAAAAAAAAAATCTAAAGAAGATCCTCTCTTTAAGCAGGAGGATGTACTCTTAAGTAATGAATTACAAGAGCAACCATGTAAGTATTAAAGCATTATGCTAGTACAAAAAAAGCATAATCCTTTGGTATTCATTCGAATGTAATGTAGGTAGGTGCATTTCTTTGAAAATTATTTTCTTTTCACAGAATTGTGCATTGAAGGTGATTCACATCAACTCTTTAAAAATGTTTAAGGAAGTACATTTGTTTTTTTTTGCTTATGTTGGTTTTGTGTTTACTAAATTGACTTTAAAATAAAATTTTATCTTTTTTTTCACGTACAGTTAAATTAATATTTTGTATAAAAAAAAAATGTCTGCTATCTCAGCTCATTCTCTTTAAAATTTTATTCAAATAATTTTGAGCTTTTGTGAAGTGTGAGCTGCAGAGTGTGTTATGTTGTTAAATGTTAGAGTTAAAGCTTGAATTAAATGCTAATTTTCATAAGTTCTTTACTAATCCCTTCTTACTAATCCCTTTTAAAATAGATTTATGTTAGGCTTCCGGAAAAGGTTAAGGTTATCTATGTGAACTCAATCCGCCATTGATATTATATCGTAGATAAATTAAAGCTGTATTTCTCAACTCAACCACAATTTTGCAATTGTGTATCAATGAAGAAACGAAGAATTTAATTTGGGTTGTTTTACTGCACTTCCAATCTTGTACTTGATTAGTATTTAATCTGTTCTTGCATCTCGGAGATAGAGAAAAATAGATGTTCACTAATTTTTGTAATCAAAAGGAAAATATCTGGATTTAATGGGAACTGGTATATTTGAACAGGACGACAGTTATACAGCGGATTCTGATAGATATAATCTGATCAAAGGAAGTTCTCTCCTTTTAAGACATATAAACGGTATAGTTGGGATATTAGAATATCAATGTCAAATATCAGATACAACATGGGGTAATACGTATAGAAACAGTAGAAGTGAAGTGAATTGCCTTTTAAATAGATGATTTGGCCACATTTTTCAGTACTAGTGGCTCAAAAACCCGTCCAGATCTCTAAATACTTTACTCTTTTATACCATATAAATGGTTATGAAGTGTAAGAGACGGGTAAATTTTACCCAATCATAATAAATACAAGCCAGTACTTGAAATGACTTATATTAACCAAAACCAACAAAACATTAATAGAAAACGCAATGGACTGGTTAAAAATTATAATAAAAATGGATCAAAAACTAATAAACAGAGAATTTTCAAACAACACCAACAAAAGATATAAATACCCTAATAAAAGTTTTGAAATAAGCTACAATATATTCAATCCCTCTAACAACACTGTACAACATCTGGATCCGGCCAATATTATTTAGCACCGATCAACAGACAGATAAATAGGAAAAAAATGGAAATGGATAGTTAATACCCATTCGGAAATCAGAAAGTGATATAGCAAGATGAGCTCTAGAGTGGAATCCATAAGGACAAAAGAGACCCGGCAGACCATACAGCATATGGAGACGCACAATTGATCAAGAATTAACAATCAACAATTATACGTGGGACGATACCAAGGAAGCAGTATTCAACAGAGAGAAATGCAGGCTCATTATCGAAGCCCTATCTTCCCACGCGGAGTAATAAAGAAGAAAAAAAAACCAGATTTTAACGACATGGACATAGCCAAAAAAGTAAAATAAAGGCGTTTTTATTTCTGGATAGGCCATGTAGAACGAATGGAAGAAATAATGCTCCAGCTAAAATACTTTTCGAATCCAAACTGTAATCGAAAACGGGCAATCGATCGAGACCATATTTTCCTTGATAAATTATCGACGGATATGAAAAAAATGAATATGTACAACTAGAGAAAATCTGCTCGTAAACGCAGTCAGTAGTGGACAATATTGCACCAGGCTCAGGATCTTCAAGGTGTTTATTGCCCAGAAAGTCGGTAAGTAAGTATAGAATAGACGTAAAATTGCTGAATGATGAAGATTCAAAAAATTCTAATGGTAAAATAAACCAATTATATCTAAAATTTTGACCACCACATAAGCTCAATGTATGGTGAATAATTTATTTAGAAAATTTTGGGAAAATTGAATGCAATAGTATTTTGCATATTTCAAAATTGTTTCATATTAGATAATAAAATTTAATTCTAGCATACACACTATCTTTAAAACATAGGTAGGTACAGATCAGATAGTGTTGTCAAAGTTGGTACACTTAAACCAAAGTGATAGCAAATATTTTAATTTTTTTTTTTTGAATCTTCAATTAGAATCAATGCATCGATGTATGGTTTTCTATTTCGATTAGAAATCATGTTGTCCTTTTCCCAGGTAGTAGTAAATTATCGAAATAGAATATTATGAACTACTTCTTATTGGGAAGAACAGCTGGCTTTATCCAACTAAAAACTTCAATAATTATTTTAACATTAAATCAATTCTTACAGAGTACCCATTAATTTACTTTTGACTTAAAGAAACTAGGATAGTCTTGCTTAACTAAAATTCCAAAATCTTTTAATCTAACGTTTTAGTTTAGTTTTTAAAATTCTTTATTCTCAAATTTACAATTAAAGTGCTTACAAATAAAGATCGATTTTTATATAAATTTTCTTTACAAATAAGAGAATAGTTAGTGACACTTTTTATTAAGAAAATAGTGTTAAGCGCCACTTCAATAAAAATTTACAATTTGAAATTTACAAAATTTTTTATTGTGGGGTAACAATAAAGTATTAAAAATTCAATATACCCAAATAAATAAAAAAAACAAAAAATTAAAAATAATACATTAATTAGGTAATAAAAGAAAACAAAAAAGAATAAGAATAAAAATAAAAAAAAACAAAATAAGTAAACTAAGATAAAATAGTATGAGTATAAGCATGTGAAACAAAAATCAAATTATTCACAAACAAAATATAAGTTCAATAATTAGAAACTCATATATTCAAATATTGAAAAATAAATCATAAATTCAATTTAAATAATAAAAACAAGTATTAAAACGAAATGAATGTAATAAAATATTTTAAGTAAAAGCTAATAAAAGACAATTAAATTACAAATCAAAAGAAGGAAAAGAAAAAGTTAATAATTCAAGAACAAATTATAATTCACAATATTATTATACTAAAAACTCTAGAAGAATTTCGATTTCATCATGATTAAAACTGAGAAGCCAAGATTTAGTCAAGTTTAAAAAAACATTTCTATTATGTAAAATTCGGATTGCATGTGGAAGTTTGTTAAATAATCTACCTGAAACTATGGAGTATGAATTTCGGAAATTTGTTGTGCGGAAATTAGGAATGTTAACTAACAGACTATTATTAATTCTTAAATTGTGATTACTAGAGATTCTAGAGTTTAAATATCCGCTCCGAACAAAAAAAATTTTTAAAGTTTTAAAATAATACAAATGTCTAACAGGTAAGATTTTAAGACTCGAAAATAATTGAAATGTTGGATAGAAGCGATTCTTGTTACAAATATTTCTGATAATACATTTCTGAAGTATAAGTAGAGGGGATATTTTATTATAGTATGATCCTCCCCAGCAAGCAATACCATACTGTAATTTAGAATGAAATATTCCATAATAAATCATTTTTAAAGTGTTAGAAGAATATAATTGTCCAAGGCGATAAAACTAACGTAAAGTAGATCGTAAATACTTTTTTAAAAACAATGAATGTTCAGCCCAACTCATATTATTGTCAAAAGTAACACCCAAGTATTTAAAGCTTTTCACTACTTCAATTTTGAAACAATTAACACTACAAAAAGAATCATCACAAAAGGAACGCTGAATAGCAATGCAAGAACAATTTTCATTAATTAATTTAAATTTACTACATTCAGACGCATGGAAAATTAAATCTAAGTCCGGATAATCTTGTTGAGATAAACTAAAAAACATCAATTTGGTTTTATTACTCACAACAAGCCTATGTTCTGAAAACCAACTTCTTAACACATTCTTAACGCAGTTCGTTTTAGTTGCTTGCCGAACTTTTATATAATCAACTTAGTGCTAACATGTTGTATCAAACGATTTTTATGCTGTGCAGCGAATTTCATTACTCCACAATGCAAAATGGAAAATCATTTTAATAAGAAAAAATAAAATTAATTTTTTTTTTGCTTTGAAATGTAGGTAAGTTCAATTCTTCAACTGAAATATATAATACACAAGATGAACGACGTGGTGAGTAAAAAAGTCAAAAATAGTTGAATAGTAAATTATACCACAAAAATATTAAAATTTTAGCATGTTCTGGGTGGTGAATACTTAAAACATTTAAGATGGTTTCACCAAATAAATGACGGTTATTTCCGAGTAGAGCGACACCCTTTGGCTTGTTTTTTTGTTCTATTGAAAAAATTGGCGTTATAATTTAATGTGGCTATAAGCGACATCGATTGTATTGATCGATTGTGAACTTATGAAGTTACTTTTATTACTTTTTTTCAACAAAAATTTTTGACTATTGCTATAACAGAATTGTGAATACAAACGTTTTTGACTATAAATAAATTAAAATACATACAAAAATATTAAAAAAGATGTGGAAAGTAAAAATGTTGACTAAAAGCGAATGGTGGTTATAACCAACCAGTAGTGACTATAACCATATATTAAATACCAATTATTATTTAATAATTATTCTGCATTTATCTGGATGTTTGTAAGTTCGACGGAACGCTCCAACACATACACAAATTGCATATGTGTACAAATGCATATATATATACAAATTGCTTTTTTGCTTTTTTTTAACCCCTGTCTACCATGCTGAACCTTTGCAGGAAAAATTGATTGCATGAACTATATTTTTTTAATTTAATGTTAGTGTTCTTCGCAAATAATAAAGAAAAATAAAAAATAATAATAATAATATAAATAAAACAACCAATTTTTTTTATTTATAATAATAAGGACTAACAGAAATTTAATCAATAGTTTAATATGGTATAATAACCAAAAGGCAAACAGCATTTAACACAAAAAAAAAACATAATTCACTCAAAGGTTATTCTTATTACTTAAAATTATACACAATAATATACATGTGTATCAGCATATTTGTATTGTATAATATTATACATTATACTACTTTATTGCTTATACCTTTTATTTTTGTCATTATTGTGTGCGTAACTTACTTCACTCAAAAAAAATTATTTTTGTTTTTTTTTTGTTTTTTTTTATTATTTGCTGTATCTGTATTCTGTATGTTCTATATGCTCCATTCCAAAAATATTATTTTATTTTCAGTGTTAAGTGTTCACATTTCACTTCACTGTTCAGGTTCACTGTTCAATCAATAGAACTTGATAGAAGTAGAGTAGGATAATAAACTCTACTTCTACGTCGGATAATAAAACATTGCTGTTTTTAAATTGAAAATTATTGATGAAAATGTTTTTGTACTTTTTGTAAATTTTACCAATTTAGATACAAAATTTTGAATATTTTTTTAAAAATAACACAATACCATAATAACAGTTTATTCATATAGCAAAATCAGATCCCTATACATTATACAAAAGACAAAATTTATATGAAAATAAGATCCCATTTTTAAATTTGCTCTCCCGGAGGCCACAATAACGCTAATACGGTATAATTTATACTAAATGGAATCCAACTAACGAATTATAACTAAATGGAAGTGAGTACGAGTATACCATACAAAAATACAAACATTTTATACAAATTTGTTGGTATGGTACTTCTTTTTCTGTTATATAAAAAAAAAAAGATTAGTGTTAGGCCAATATAGTTTTTTTAAACAGAAAATTAGTAAAATCTTTGTGTATGAATAAAATAAAAGGAATCAAAATCAATCTTAATAAAAATAACAATGTTTTTTAAATTTAAACTTTCTTTTACTTTATTACCGTATTCTATTATTACACAGAAAAGTATTGCTGTTAAATTATTTGAAAAAAAAAACAATAATTATTCATGTTTCTGAAATATTGAAAATGTAGCAGTAATTTGTAATATATGAATATATGAAATTTTCAAAAAGTACTAACACTAGCAATCAAAATAATTTCCATTAAAAAGAGAGAAAATATATTGAACGAATATGTTCATCTATTAACAATATACATGTGTATCAGCATATTTGAATTGTATAATCAAAGAATATCTATAATAAGAAGGTTCACTGGAAGTCAAAGATATTTTCACAAACACATTTACAAAACAAAAACCATTAGTTAAAGAAGCAAAGAACTATTGTAAATATTTTCTTATGTAAGAAGTTGTGAGAAAGAAAGAGTGCGATATAAACCATTTAAAAAACCACTTCATTTTTGCAATGTAATTTTAAATAGCCCACGGGAGATTTTTGTTTATTTATTTAGCCCACTAGAGATTTTTCATGTGTACAGTCGTCTGAAATTTTGTGTACGAATTTTTTTTAAAATAAACGTATTAAATTTATAAGAGTATGAGAATAAATAAATTTTGAATGATTAATTTTTTACAGATCCCTATATAAAATAATATTCGTTTCAAAAACATATGTTATTTCTTAAATATCATATTATTTTATTTTATTGGCTTATAAGGGAAGTATATTTTTTATCATTCATGTATTTTCAATATACATAGTTTTTCAGGTATTGAAATAGGTAGTTAAAAAGAATATCAAGCGGTTTGTTTTTTTTTATGAATAATCCGATGCCTTTTTAGTTTCTGAAAAATTAAATTGCGCATTTTAATCATCAATGAACTAATAATACATATTATATTATAAGTAATATAATGCATTTAGATACCTGTTAATTTTATAAATAGGTAACAAAGTTGAATATTAATAATATGAACATATCAAATTTGAATAAATAATATTTTTTATTGATATGCATTTTTAAAAAAAAATTAGCATATAAGAAAGTACTTAGAAAAAAAAAATGCAGATTATATATCAAAATTAATCAGTGTATGTTATATTTAAAAATTAATCAACTCTAACGCTTAAAAAAAGTTTTTATAAAAACTATTCTATACACAATTTTTTAAAAATGTTTCGAAATTGAGAAAACATCATCTTGTTAAGTGTTTGGTGTGCGGTGCTGAAACAAATTTTAATTTGGAATTAAACTAAACTAATTAAAAATAAAGACAATATTTTTTTCATACAAAAAAATTGTTCGTTCATTTTTTTTCCACTTTGTATTTTGAATTTTTATCTCTCTTTCACAAATTAAATTCTTATGACTATCTATTTCTTACAATATTGGAAATCGACTGGAAAAATGGTGACCAACACATTGACAAATTATAAAATTTTATTCCAGTGAACCTTCTTATTATAGATGTTCTTTGCTTATACCTGCTTATACCTCTTATTTTTGTCATTATTGTGTGCGTAACTCACTTCAATCAAAAAAAAATATTTTTTTAAGGAAGGGTGTGGTTTAGTAGGTGAGAATTTTACATACAGTGTCAAGCCACGCCCTCATTGTATCTTTCTGAAGATCCCCACCAGCCTACGAAAAATAAAAAAAAATAAAAATTGGCAAAGTTTTGACTACAAAAAAAATATTTCTTTTATGTGTTTTAGAAAATTAAAAAGTCATATAAACATAAGTACTGTAATTTCGGAATAAAGAATCTAATGAAAGAAAAAAAAGAAACTGGGATTTATTTTGCTTCCGTCATTTATGACGGGTTACAAAGCTAGTTATTTAATAATTAATAATCTATGCTTAACCGACTTTTACTGTAATTGATATCAAATTGATAGAGATAAGATGTTTTTTTTTCATGGTACATATTAAGATTAAAGAGATATAAAGGATAGGCTAATAGCAGAAAAAAGTTAATCCATGAGAATTTCTAAAATGTCTCACCATCCGCCTTGGTATAATAGAAGGTTACTTTCATTAAAAAAATGCTAAAAATAATGCCCACAAAAAATATAAAAAAAGCAAACTTTTAGCTGACAAAACTGTTCTTCAAAGATTGTGTAAAGAATTTGATTTTCTTAGTAAATTTCTTTATATGAATTTTATTCTTAGTCAAGAATCTAATATTAAATTCAATATCAAGCATTTTTGGAAATTTATTAATATTCGTAGGCGTTCTTCTGGATTTCCACAGGGTATTTCTTCTGCAATGGCAATACAGCTACTGACTTAGACTCCACATGTAATTTATTTTCACAATATTTTGAATCAGTCTTTGAAAACCCCACAACACCAGTAGCTCCACTATTAAATACACATGGTCCACTACTAGATCTAGATTCTATGTCTCTTTCTTATGATGATATCTACCATAAGATTGAATCTCTTGATCTAAATTTAAGCGCTGGTACAGATGGTATTCCAAATTTAATTTAAAAAAAAATGTATTTTAAGTATTACTGAACCGCTTTGTAAAATCTTTAACAGATCGTTAAATGATGGTGCTTTCCTAAATGACTGGAAATACTCTAATATTGTTCTCATCTTTAAATTTGGATCAAGAATGTTAATTGAAAATTATCGTCCTATAGCTAAACTATCTGCAATCCCCAAACTTTTTGAAGCTATTGTCACAGACAAAATTTATTTTCTAATCAAGGAAAACATATCTCCAAATCAACATGGTTTTATTCAAGGTAGATCTACAACTACTAATCTATCTATTTTTCTACATAAAACCATTAATTCAGTTGAAAAGGGTTATCAAGCTGATAGCATTTTCACAGACATATCTAAGGCATTTGATAAAGTAAACCACCATAAACTCCTATTTAAAATTGAATTACTAGGAATTCATGGGAAAATGCTTACATGGTTACAATCCTACTTAATTGGCCGTAAAATTTCCTTTACGATTTCAAATAAAAAATCTTCCATATTTGAAGCCACCTCTGGTTTTCCTCAAGGTACCCATATGGGTCCACTGTTATTTTTGCTTTACATGAATGATGTTGATTGTAAAATTATAAATTCAACTCTTTCATATGTTGATGACACCAAATTATTCTCTGTCATTAGATCAAATGATGATTGCCTAGCCCTATAAAAAGATTTAGATACATTTCATTCCTGGTGCATTGAAAATGGTTTTGACTTAAACATCAAAAAATGTAAGTGTATGTCCTTTTATAGAAACAGAAATTTCATTCAATATAATTACAAATTTCATGATTCTGTCATAGAACATCATGTTAGTGAGGTTAAAGATGTCGGTGTAATTCTTGACAGCAAATTAACATTTAATCCTCATATAGATTTCATAACAGCAAAAGCTTTCTCTATGCTAGGTTTTATTAAACGAAATTCCATAAATTTTACTGATCCTTATACGTTTAAATCATTATATACTTCTCTTGTTCGTCCTCATCTTGAATATGCTTCTCCTATTTGGATGCCGTTTTACGCTAGGCATATAAAAAGAATTGAATCGGTTCAAAAGAATTTGATCAAATTCTGTCTTCGTAAGTTCAATTGGCAACCCTATACAACGAGTTATCTAGCTAAATTCATTAATCTATCATTTATGACAAATAATTTTCCGAGTTGCTTAAAAAAAGCAATAATTACTCCTATCTTTAAAACTGAAGATAAAACTAACCCATCAAGTTATAGACCTATTTCAGTGCTCCCAGCATTTTCAAAAGTTTTTGAAACCATTATTAAGAAAATACTAATCTGTTTTTTTAAATCTAATCCGATTTTACATCCGGATCAATATGGATTCGAGCGATACTCTAATACAACAGCGGCCTGTCTTGCTTTAACGAATTCTATCACTAAAAGCATGGATGAGGGAAAATACACGGGCTGTGTTTTCATTGATTTAAAGAAGGCGTTTGATTGTGTCGATTTTCAAATACTACTAGAAAAGTTTTCAAGCTTAAACTTTACTGAATCGCAAATAGCTTTCTTTAAATCATACCTATACGAAAGAACACAGTGCGTACGTGTTGCATCACATACAAGTGATTGGTTAAGTATCAGAAAAGGAGTTCCGCAAGGCTCAATTCTTGGTCCTGATCTGTTTAAATTATATATCGATGACTTAGCACGTCTTCCATTAATTGGCAGCATTCAATTCTATGCAGACGATGCTGTCATTAAGTACTCGAATCATAATGAAGATGAATTTTTTTTACAATTAAAAATGATCTTGAGACGATAAATGAATGGTTATTCCACCATAAATTACTTATGAATATTGATAAAACGAAAATACTGCTTTTCAAGTGAATTCTTTCACTCATAACAATCTTAGTTTTGAAATAGTTCAAAAATTTAATTACCTTGGTCTTTTGTTGGATAGTAGGATGAAATGGAATGAGCATATAAACCAGGTTATAAAAAAAATATCACCTTATATATTCTTATCGAAAAGGTTAAGGAAGTTTCTAAATAATAAGGCGCTTTTCAGTATCTACTCTTCTTATATTTTATCCCAACTTACCTACGTTAATCCAATCTGGAACGGTGCTGCTCAGAAATATCTTATCAGAATTGAAACCATGTTAAAAAAAGCTATCAAAATCATTCATAATTATAATATATTACATCCTACCCATTTGCTGTATAATAATACATATATAAGCTTTCAAAATATCTGTAAACGAGAGTTGTACATAGTTGCTATTAAACATAATTTCATTTTAAATAGAAACATGGATATTCATAGTCATAATACTCGTAATAAAGCTAACTTCTATTTGCACTTATTCAGAACAAACAACCAAAAGAAAAATTGTGTTTATAATTGCCTAAAATTTTTTAATAAATTACCAAATGATATTAAAGATACAGAAAATATTTGTCTGTTTAAAAAAAAAAATTTTGTAATTCTTATTTAAATAACTATATACTTTTTTATTATAATTTGTATGTTCACTTTATTCCTATTGTATATTTTAACTTAATTTTTGATTTTGATTTATTGTATATTTTGTTTTATATAATATATTATATGTTTTATTTTTTTTTTTTTATTTTACTATACGTCCTCATAGAAAACAAGCTTTTTTTGATTAACTTTGTTAAATTTAACTAATAAGGCCATACAGTTTATGCTAAGGCCTATATCCTTCATATTTTCACCTAATTGGTTTCATATACTTATGTTAATGAGGTCAATATTTATTTTTTATAAATCACATTGTAAAATTATTGTTAAGTTATAAGGTAAATAAATATGAATTAAATAAAGAAAAAAAAAAAAAAAAAAAAAAATCCCAACTCATAGATATTTCAACACTTGAAGCTAGGCGAAATGTGGTCGCTGTAATGTTCTCGTATGACATTTTGTCAGCTAAAATAAACTGTCCTTTTATTTTAAATTTATATAATATCTATGTACCATTTTATACTATTCGTGATAGAAATTTTCTTTATTTAGACTCTCATAGAACGATTTATGGATTTTCGGAACCCATCGTTAATTCACAAAGATTATATAATAAATGCCATTCTATAATGGATTTTCATTATAGCAGACAAAATTTTAAAAGGAAAATCACCATATTTTTTTCATCATAAAATGTCAAAATTTGAATTGTATTTTACTATATTAATAATAATAAGTATTAGTTTTAAACTGTAGTTTGTAAGCAAAATCTGTAAGGTTTTTCCTGTAGATTGAAGTGAAATGAATAAATAAATAAATTCCAAAACTATGACAAAATACTAAAAATAGAAAAATACATTATTTTTTACACTTTTATATTTTATTTCATTTTCAAATCACTCGTTTTTAAAGTTTTTAATTAATTTTAATTTAAATTTACTTTAATATTTTCCAAAAAAAAAATTTTTATTTAATAATACAGAAACATAACCACAATTTAAATTATGTAAAAAAATATATAATTTTTTTTGTTCTGAGAGTAAGAATTATTAATAAATTGATCTATCATGGATTTTTTATGTATGAAAGTCAAGAAAGAGGTAATAATAGTGGGTTGAAGGCCCTCACTACCATTGTGGGTTTGCTCGAGCGTGACTGAAACCACTAGGTGTCAAAAAAAATAAATAAGATTAATATAAATTGATATCAATCAATAATGATGTTGTTATCCAGAATTTTTTAAATAAACTTACTACTGTGAAATTGCCAAGGGGCCCACTAGTTTAATTCAATTGTTATAACAGTATGTGTTGTCAGGAAGGTAGGTATTTAAACACACTTTCAAATCTAAAAATTACAAGCACGTGTAAATTATTACCATACAATATTACAATAATGTAATAAGAGAATTTAACAAAGAGAGTTACTACATCACATACAGTATTTACAGTTACATTAGTATAATTTTTATTTTTTTATTATTTTTAATTATTATAATTTTGAGAAAGTGATTTAGTTAAAATAATTGTAAAAGTTTATCTCTTTTCAAGGAACTGCTGCAAATTATTTAAGAAAAATTAAAAGAAATTTCTCTTTAAAAAGTGTTAATGCGATGCGATATGGTATATATAGAGTTTCATTTTTCAATATAAACTCTATTAGCTTTGCCTTTAAATTAATAAAGAACCAACAAAAAAAAAAAAAAAGGAAAAGTTTTCAAATTTTTATTTTAATTTATTATAAAAACTTGAACATTTGAATTTCTGAGCAATTTTTACTATTTTCTTTTTTGACTTCGAAAATTTTTTTTCCAAAATAATTTATTTGAAGTTTAATTTGAAAATGAAATAAAAAGAAAAATATATATTATTAAGGTTTTTTCTTGTCTTCCGTCGTATGAAGTTGAAGTTGAAAATACAAAACAAAAAAAAAAAAATTGAATTTTTAATATTCAGAAATAAAATTTAAAATGAAATATTTCCAATAATTGAAGTGAATTAACTTTTTCTGAATTTTTAATTAATATTCATTGCACTGAAAGCATTTAAGTTGAATTTTTTCTTTTAAATGAAAGAATATTATCGATTGTCAATAAAACAACTGCCAAGATATAGTGTTGGTTCAAATTTAACCAAACATTTATATAATTTCTTCTTAACTGGTAATGAAATAGAATTTTCTATGAAATAATATTAATGGTGCGGCTACAACCACAGCCTAAAGGTCAATTTGGACTACAACGTGACGTAATTTGTATTCGTACTGTGCATTTCTTATATGAATACTACACCAAGACGTAAAAAAAACGGCGTACTGGTACCGTAGTGGAACTTAAATTATTGTTCTTAACGATACTCTTCTTAGTCAACTAGCCAACGTTTTTAAAGGCCATATATTCAAGTTTTGGCCATTTAATCTATTCGTAAGGTTTTTCCACCCAAGTAACACCAATAATGCTTGTAGCACGAAAAATTAAAAATAAGCATTATAACTGTCGTATAAGCAACAAGTAGCATGATAAAGGCATGACAATTATGGGTACAAGCATTATAAGTGTCGAATAACAGTATATAAGCATTTATTTCATGCTATGCTTTAAAGCCAATATAAGATAACTGTTATAATGCTTATTTTATTGTGCTAGTAGAATAATAAGCTAGATTTCAGCACAATTATATATATATTATTCTGCATTTATCTGGATGTTTGTAAGTTCGACGGAACGCTCCAACACATATACAAATTGCATATGTATACAAATGCATATATATACAAATTGCTCTGGTGCTTTTTTTTAATCCCTGTCTACCATGCTGAACCTTTGCGGGAAAAATTGATTGCATGAACTATATTTTTTTAATTTAATGTTAGTCTTCTTCGCAAATAATAAGGAAAAATAAAAAATAATAATAATAATATAAATAAAACAAACAATTTTTTTGATTTATAATAATAAGGACTAATAGAATTTTAATCAATAGTTTTTTTTTTTTTTTTCTTTATTTCAATCATACTAATTTAATATAAAATTTCATTAACTTAAAACTAAATTGTAAGTTGTAGATCTTAGCCTAGGCTGTCTGATCTTAAAATTTAAAAAAAATTAAAGTGCAAATAAAAGTTAATATACAAAGAAAAGCTATGGAACTGCCAATAATATGAAATAAAATAAATTACATTATAGGAAAACTTAAAAAATAAGATAAACTTCAATGCTTAAATTTATAAAACGAAGAAAAAAAAAAAAAAAAAATATATGGTATAATAACCAAAAGGCAAACAGCATTTAACACAAAAAAAAAACATAATTCACTCAAAGGTTATTCTTATTACTTAAAATTATACATAATAATACACATGTGTATCAGCATATTTGTATTGTATAATATTATACATTATACTACTTTATTGCTTATACCTTTTATTTTTGTCATTATTGTGTGCGTAACTTACTTCACTCAAAAAAAATTATTTTTGTTTTTTTTTTTGTTTTATTTTATTATTTGCTGTAGATGTATTTTGTATGTTCTGCATGCTCCATTCCAAAAATATTATTTTATTTTCAGTGTTAAGTGTTCACTGTTCACTTCACTGTTCAGGTTCACTGTTCAATCAATAGAGCTTGATAGAAGTAGAGTAGGATAATAAACTCTACTTCTACGTCGGATAATAAAACATTGCTTTTTTTAAATTGAAAATTATTGATGAAAATGTTTTTGTATTTTTTGTAAATTTTACCAATTTAGATACAAAATTTTGAATATATAAATTATGAATATTTTTTTAAAAATAACACAATACCATAATAGCAGTTTATTCATATAGCAAAATAAGATCCCTATACATTATACAAAAGACAAAATTTATATGAAAATAAGATCCCATTTTTAAATTTGCTCTCCCAGAGGCCACAATAACGCTAATACGGTATAATTTATACTAAATGGAACCCAACTAACGAATTATAACTAAATGGAAGTGAGTACGAGTATACCATACAAAAATACAATCATTTTATACAAATTTATTGGTATGGTACTTCTTTTTCTGTTATATAAAAAAAAAAAAGATTAGTGTTAGGCCAATATAAACATAAATAAAAATAAATAAAAAGTGATATAAACATAAGTACTGTAATTTCGGAATAAAGAATCTAATGAAAGAAAAAAAAGAAACTAGGATTTATTTTGCTTCCGTCATTTATTACGGGTTACAAAGCTAGTACTACAATATTTTCTATATTTTATATAGTGTTTTTATTGCGCTTAACCCGAAAGGTGCTTTCTCGCATAAATTTCATAAAGATGCAATATTTCAAAAAAGAGTTTTTTCTAATTTATAGTTAAACTAAATTTTGATTTACAAAATGGATAAATTTACTTCGATCTGGAAAAAATTAAAAAAAAATGGCACTTTATACAGGCGTGCAAAAACAATTGACAAAAAGTTAGCTTTTAGATTCACCGAAACGTATGTATGTTAAAAATAATAATATTCCGCAATTTTCAAATTTTGTATCAAGTGATGTAATTACTGATCCGCTGTTTAGTTTAGTAGAAACAAATTTTATAACAGAAAACGTTGATGAATGTACCAGTAACTGGGATTTGGATTTATCTGATATTAATGATGAAAACATTGAAGGTGGTGAAGATGAAATTTTCAATAACAACATTGAAAATAATGTACTTTGTCGAAAGTTTTATCAGCATGTAATGGAATTCAATATATTTCAAGTAATCTACACAATTTATATTTTATTTTAATTGGGAATAATTTCGAAAACCAATGGTTTTTGACAAAAACAAATCAAATAGTAAAAATAATCAGAGCCATTTCTCATAAAAATAAAAATAAATTTTTGGTGTTTCTTTGAAAAGCGCAAATAATTTATTTCAAATACCAATTTGAGATCTTCTATTTTAAATATATCCGTATTTAACTGTAGAGAAGAAAATTCACCAGATTTGTACATGATAGATGACATTAAATTTAAGCTTGTACCGATTAAATAAAAACGAACATTGTTTTTATCCCTTTACTACATTCGTGTGAGTATTAAACTTTTTTTTATTAATTTAATTTATTAAGAAATGAAATTATAATATGTAATTAATAAATAAAAATTCCTTTAATTTCTAAACTTAAAAATATTTTTATTTTTAATTTTAATTTTATCTAGAAGTAAGTGTTTTTATTTCAGGTATTTCGTATTACATAATTAAGTTTGACGTTTAAATGTTATTAAAAGCTATATGTATTTCGGTGTCGGTTTCGGTAAGTCTAAAATGTTTTTAAGTGATATAAATGTCAGTTTCGGTTGACCACTTCGAGAAACAAATTATTTCCAGAGTGGCCTGCTTTTGGAATAACTGTAAGGGAATAAATCTTTTTTGGATTCATTATCCCTACAGTTTTGCTTTTCTGGATTATTTTGAAAGATATCAATACGCAAATAAATTTATTTTTCCTTTAAATTTTTTTCAATAGAACAAAGGCAAGCATTTAAAAAAAACTATTATTCATTAGTCGAATAACAGCACTATAAATGTAATATAATTGCATGAATGATATTAGTCGAGTAACAGCACTGTCGCTAAAGTTTCTCTATACACTACACCTACAACTATATCTATGAAATGAATTGTAATGCGTTATAATATAGTATACCACTTTTTTAATACTCAGGAAAACAAGAGCGATAGCTCATTGGTTAGCGTGTTGGACTGAAAATCAACTGGTACGTGGTTCCAAATCTCAGCGAGGTAATTTTAAAATATTAAAAAAAATGTAATTAAAATATTGACTTCTACGAAAATTTAATAAATAGAAGGGATGATTAAAAAAAAAAATCTTAAAAAAATAATATTTAAACATTTAATAAAAATCCGAAAAAATAAAAAAAATAATTTTTTTTTCCTGTTTTACGATAGCATTATTGCATTTATGAAAATGCTTTTACCGTGCTAATATAATGCTTCTGAAATTGCTTTATGAATGCATAATAAAAGTCGTTTAATAGCACGCCGTGCTGTAATTGTGTATTTACTCGACACATACATCAACAATGAAGCATTATAAAGTCGCCACTTTGTAGATATAAGTGTAGTATAAATGCATTATAGCAGTTATATGACTAATTTTGCATGCTTTAAGCATAGTAAATTAACATTAATGCAGCATTAATGCTTCTATAATGCTAAAATTGTTACTTGGGCCAAGCTTCCCTTTTGGGTTCTCTTATTTTTTTTTTTTCTTAATAGTGCATTTTTTCTTTTCAGCTTAATCAAGGCGAATATCTTCAGATTCCATGTTGTTAAAATTTTTTGAGATCTTAGTTCAATTAAACTTCATTAGGCACATGACAATAACTTCAACCAAGAATTTTACTTTTGAAAATATGTGTGTATGCCTATTTGCATTTAGTAATGTCTACTTATACAAAGTGTAATCGGAAATGTCATCTACACATCAAATGTAAAAGCACCTGAAGTTTTCATTTACAAAATTTAAGCATCTGACGATTTCTTGCACAATTTTATTTTTACTATTGCTGCAGATGCGAAAGCATCTGACGACTAAAGCAAGCAAACTTTTTTTTACTAACACCGCTTTTGACATTTTGTGATTGATTATTTTGTTGAAAAAACTTTAAAATGAAGAAGAAATATTGAAAATGCAGACAATTAAAATAAAAAAAATTATTTGATTAGGAAAAAAAATTTAAAGTAATTGAATTATTGATGCAAAATATCAAAATAAAAAAAATTCTAAAAATAATAATCATTAACCAATATATAATTTTTTTAATTTTTAAAATTTATTTATTTCAATTTTTTTTTTTTACACCGTTCTTTTGTAATAATTCCAGCTACTCACAAAAAAATTTTTTTATTTACTCCATTCCTCTCTGTTGAGTACTACTTCCTTAATATCGTCCCAGGTATAATTGTTGACTGTTAATTCTTGATCGATTGTGCGTCTCCATGTGTTGTATGGTCTGCCGGGTCTCCTTTGGCCATGTGGATTCAACTCTAGAGCTCTTCTTGCTATATCACTTTCTGATTTCCTTAGTGTATGACCTATCCATTTCCATTTTTTCCTATTTATCTGTCTGTTGATCGGTTCTTCTCCAGTTATCATCCATAAATCCTCGTTGCTAATTCTTGCCGGCCAGAATATTCTGCATATAATTCTCAAGCACTTGTTGATGAATACTTGTAGCTTCTGTTTGATTCTGACCGAAGTGAGCCATGTTTCACTGCCATATATTAATGTTGACTTAACACATGCTCTGAATATTGTTAGCTTTGTTGTTCTCGATATTTGGTTGCTCCGCCATATCTTCATTAGGCTCCCAAATGTTCTTCTTGCCTTATTTATACGGCTGTTGACATCTTCTGTTGCACCTCCTCTTGATGTTATAATGCTCTCCAGGTAGTTGAATTCTTCTACGTATTCTATCTGTTGTCCACTCACTGTTATTGGCTCACTATAACTGTTGTTTGTCCTCATTGCCTTGATTTTCTCGATATTTAATTCCAGTCCCGATTTCTTTGCTTCTTCCTGTAATCTGTTGACTTTGTTCTGTAGGTCCCTTTGATTTCTTGATATGAGGCATACATCATCTGCGTAATCTAAGTCTTCTAAGTTGCCGAAGAGATCCCATTCTATTCCGTTTATTCCAGTGCAAACTTCTCTTAGAATGTCGTCTAGTATTGTGTTGAAGAGAAGTGGAGATAGTGGACATCCTTGTCTAACTCCTATATTGGTGTAGAATGGATCACTGATCTTACCTCTGTGTTGAACTGTTGTCTCTGCATCTTTATACATCGCTTTCATGATGTTGATGATTTTTTCAGGAACTCCCTTCTTTGTAATTGTTCTCCATATTGCGCATCTCTTGACTGTGTCGAATGTTTTCTTAAAATCTATGAATAGTAGATATAGTGGGGCATTCCATTCTACTGATTGTTCAACTATGACCCGTAAAGTATTTGCCTGGTCTACACAGCTTCGGTTTGGTCTGAAACCTGCCTGCTCTTTCCGTAGTATTGGTTCTAGTACTTCTTCTAATCTTTTCTTTATAATAATTGCTATTATCTTATGAATAGTATTTAGAACCGTGATTCCTCTCCAGTTGCTGCAATTTGCCAAGTCTCCTTTCTTAGGTATCTTGACAATCATTCCTTTCTTCCATGATGGTGGTATATTCTCCTTTATCCATGCTTTCCTAATGTGGGGTTCAATTGTTTTTGCGAATAAGTCAGGTTTCAGTTTGGCTATTTCTGCTGGAATTCTATCTTCACCTGTGGCTTTGTTGTGCTTCAGGATATTGATTGTAGCTTTGATTTCTTCTATATTTGGAGCTTGAGTAGATATTGGCAGTCCCTCAGTTGGGTAGATATTTGCATTGTCTCTGTTTCTTATGTCTGCTTCATTATTTGTACTTTCTTCGTTGCTCAGTTCTTGGAAATGTTCTCTCCATCTCTTTAATTGATCGTCTAAGTTTGTGATGAGCGCACCATTTTTATATGTCTACTATACATCAATTTAATTCAATCGAATAAAAATTTTTGCAAAGAATCAGTTCCACCTATATTCTGAAACTATATTGGGTTTTGAAACCTTCAAAAGAGTAGAACTAAAATTGTACTGACAAATTACATTGCCAAAAATCACCGTGCAAATTCACCCTGTAAACTTTATTCAATTAACCAAAATTATTAATATTTGCCGGTTAAATATTCAAACGTGTACATAATATAAATTCAGAGAACACTTAAGGTAAAGAATATTTCCGAATAAAATTTCTTATAATGAAATATTTTCAAATTTTAAATAACTTTTTGGGAAATCTACAAAACTCTTTACTTGAAGAACCCTACAATTAAATCAAAAAATATAAATACTTACCTTATCTATAGGTACTAGTATATCTTCAAATAATTCACTTCAATAATTTAACCATGCTAATTTAAAAGCTTTTCAAATTTCAAAAAACACGAGTAGGCACTCGACCCTGGACAAGAAAAAAACACAAAAAGACTTACTTACCTCTCTGTATTGTTTCATTATTATAATTCTATTGAAAATCAAAAAAAAAAAAAAAAAAAAAAAAAAAAATATATAAATCTTTTTGGATCCGGTACTTAAAATAAACATTTTTTGAAAACATCCTTAGAATTGAGAAATCTCATTGTTCGTTTGTCCCATTGGAAAAAAAATGATTATTACTAAAATTTTGTTTACCAAAAACAAATAAGACTCATCAAATTTGAATTTTTCTATTTTTTTTTAAATCTTAAGTAGAAATGATGAGAGTTACTATAGATGCACTTTATTTGAGGATGTTTTTTTTTTTTTATTTACACAGAAAAAAAGAGAACAGCAAACTTCCGTGGTTTCTTTTATTATTTGTTGGTTTATTTTTTTTTTTACTTGTATTTTGGTATTCTTCCCACCATCATAATCTTTCAAGTTCACTTGCTTTGGATAATGACATTTAATTAAATATATTTTTTCTTAACCTTTTAACAATCACAACCTTTGTTGGAGAAGGAAATCTAAAATCAAATGGAATTCGTATGTTTTTATCCATGTATTGGCTCGTGGGAAGAAAATAATAACTGTAATTAGAAAACAGAATGTTACTGTACGGTGCCATACTGATGAAAGCAATCTGGACTTATATAGTTGCAGCAAAAAGCAATGTACAAATCATCCAATGATTTCAGAATAAAATTATAAAGTCGATGGTAAATGCTGCATGGTTCGGAACAAATCAAGTAATCGAAAATGATTTAGGCATTCCCTCAGTTGACAATGAATTAATAAAATACAATAACAACTACAACAACAGATTTGAGCAACATCCAAATATTTTAACGCACACGCTGATGAATACATCTGGATCTAGGCGACTGAAAAGAATTTTATCTGAAATTAATTCCGTATGTATCTACACCATCAGGTTTACTACTTCAAGACAAAATCTATAGAGAAAAAAATATTGCTTATTGTATTTTGGTATATAGATTCTCAAGAGAGTATAGTCGGTGGGAACGCAAATAAAACAATATAATTTAATGATGTGACAAGCACTAGTTCAAATATTGTGAGCGATGAGATTTGCCTCCTCTGTTGAACAAAAGGTCAACTAGGTCAACTAGTAATACCAGGTCGAATGTCTATAATATCTAATTAACGACTGTGTGAAAACCTAAGTAAATAAAGTACAAGAGAAAGAACGAAGCTTCTTCGAAATTTCCAATCAAATTTCATCCCCTACTATGCTCCCTGATGGCCCACATCTCCTAAAGAAAAGGGCCAAAAAGTTTTTGCATACATATTTATATTTATGGATAATAAAATTCAATTCAATTCAATTCTATGCTCCCTGTATATGCTTCTAATTAGAGTAGAAAAAATGCTAATTATAATGTCTTGAGTTTGAGTACAGTGTTAGAGTAAATTTTATTAATTCAAAATTTTTAAAAAAAGGGTATGGAAAAAACTTGTAATTATTATAGATCTGTGTTGATTCAGTCTATGAAGATTTAAAGTTAGCGACTTGAGAATAATGCGTTTGATTTCATTTAACTCAAAATACTCGTTCTAAGAAAAATAAAGCCAGATATGTTCAATTGTAAATCAAATATAATCATCCTAGTGTACCAAAACTTTCGAAGGGGTGGGTGGCTCCATGAGTCGCATCTTTTAAGGTTAAAGTGTTTTATTCAAATAAACCAACTTTTTAGATTAAATTACAATTAGGGTTAAATTCTGAGACTAAGAAAGTTAAAAATTTGTGACTTAGAGAAAAATGCTTCTAAGTTCTTGCCTGAAAACACTTGTACTCAGAAAAATAATGCAATAAGTATTATATTTTCACATCCACCAAAGCTATAAAAAAAGTGAAGGATAATGGGACGTATCATATTAGGTATATATTAGGTCATATCACACAGTACTTTATTCATTTTTGGATTAAATTTTAGAATTGAATTCTGTTTCATTTCGTCGCAGTCGAGAATGCGAGCTTATTGTGACTAAATGAAGCAATGGAATCCCTAAGAATGTCTAATTTATTGTTTACACTAAAAAAAAAAACATTTCAGTGGTATATGTAACTTCCAGCGCTTACAAAATTCTATGTAAATGCTTCAATGCTTTGCTAGATAGTAACCAATTATTGTCCCTACCAAGATGTATAACTATAGTTTCTGTTTACAGCAAAAATAACTTTTGTTTACTTAATCGAACGCATTTTTGTTTATCAATTACCGAGTATGTTTGGAAAAGCTCGGAAATTTGGAGTTTCAATCTACATTATATCTATATTTTGGCTGTTGTTAGGGCTTGACCTATAAATAAAAAGACGTAAACAATAATAGTGAAAATAGTCGAATATTTTCCTTTTAATTTTACTGATATGCTTATCACACATATGTAGGCGTATTTCGTCCACTACTTGCAGATGCAACAATGCTTTTATCGCTATGTAGGTTCCTGCTTCATTATCTGCATTGTCACAATGCTCTGGTTCCCAGGTTAAGTGTGATTTTATTTTTTTACGCCAAAGGGCTTACGCAATACCCCATACTATATTTTGATGTGATGTATAAATTTATTGCAAATATATCTGATTTACTGCCGTACAGAGGATGTACATGTACAGTTTCTGGAAATTTTTTTTGAATTCTCTCGCTTACAAATAATATTATTTTACAAAATTAGATTATTTAAAACAAATTCAATTATTATAAATTTACAGAAAACTTAGAATAACTACAAATTCTTAGTATATATCCATAATTTGCAATAAAATTGATTAAGGAGAAAAATACTCATTTATTCTGTAACGAATTTATTACATTTTATCTTGTTATTTTGCATTACAGCAAATTGAAATTATATTCATTAAGGATATTAAATTAAATTAAATATTTACTTAAATATCCTTAGGTCCTTTGAAATATAATATTATAATTGAGATTACAATACATAATATTTGTTTTTTTTTTTTTATTCATTTTAAATGGCTAAGAAAATTAATAGTGTTTTTCTTAGAACTTTTCGTCACGATCATTCGTGATAATTCTCATAAAAAGTTATTCGATTCCAATAAAAGATGACATTTAATGATTCAAAATTAAATACAGAGTGTTCAATTAGAATTTTATTATTAAAAAAAGGATTCACCTTCAAATTAGTAAATATTAAAAATGTATCATAGAGTGATTACCACTCAAAGCCAGTCTTAAAATAACGTTAAGCGTCCTTTTAAAAGAACATCTTTAGCCAAAAAATTGATCTGATCAGTTATATGACTTTGGTGTTCTGGTATGCATTACGAGTATATTTTAAATATGCTCTGTACAATCCCAAACATCTGCTGTAATTTTATTTTTATTTTATTTTATTTTCATTTATTATACTTAACACAAGCATATTACAAAAATATTTCTTAAAATTAGAATAAAAATTAATATTAAAACAACAAACATAATTTTTAATTTAAATATAAAAAAAGAAAAAAGAAATTAGACTATCATAATTTTTAAATATATATTCAATAACTTTTACTTATTTATGACGAAAATAAGAGGTTATGGTAACAAAGAAAATAAGTTAATTTTAAGTTGTTCCTTATTCATAGAAAGATTAATGTTGTCTCTGTACCTGTTAACTAAGAGAAACATTCTGTTAATGGGTTACCATAATTTGTACGATGATGAACAACATTGAATATATTTTCAGAACGAAAACGTGTACTAATATTACGATGATGATTGATCTTATCTTTGATAATTAGTGAATCAATTTTTCCAGAATTAATCATTAAAATAAATACGACGTCAGCAACTATTCTTCTGGATTCAAGAGTGTTTAAGTGTAAAAGTTTTAGTCTGTCTCTGTAAGGTGGTAAACGTATAGGATCAGACCAAGGAAGGTTTCTTAAAGCGAATCTAAGGAACTTCTTTTGAATAGCTTCAATCCTATTGATATGGTCGACGTAGTTAGGTGACCATACTGGGCTAGCATATTCTAGATTTGAGCGAACTAAAGAAGTGAATAGAGATTTAATTACATAAGGGTCATTAAATTCTTTTGACCATCTTTTAACAAAGCCTAGTATTGAATTTGCTTTATTGACGATAATGTTGAAATGTTGTTTAAATGATAATTTATCATCAAACATGATCCCGAGATCATTAAAACAACTAACTCTCTTGATAATCTTGTTATCAAGGGTATAATTCGAAATTATCGTAGAAGTCCGACGAGTGTAACTGATTTGAGCACATTTCTCCACGTTCAATTTTAATCCATTGACGTCACACCAGTTTAAGAACAAATTAAGATCTTCTTGAAGTAAAGTAACTTCATTAGGTGACTTAATTGCCTTAAAGATTTTGACATCATCAGCATATATGGATACGCTGCTATTTCTCAAAATTGTTGTTACATCATTAATAGATAAAATGAACAGTAGTGGTCCTAAGTGACTGCCCTGCGGAACTCCAGAATTAGCATTGTATGGATCAGAAATAATAGATCTAAAAAGTACATTATATGTTCGGTCAACTAGGTACAATTGAATCCAATTTATGAATGTTGGTGGAAAATTAAGGTTAGCAAGCTTCTTAGTAATAACATTGTGTGGTAGAATATCAAACGCTTTACTCATATCAGTGTATATTACATCAGTTTGAAAACCAGCTTCCATTGTGTTGCAAAAAGTAGAGCAACATTCTACTAAGTTAGTAACAGTTGACCTATTTTTCATAAAACCATGTTGGCAAGAAGATAAAATGTTTGAACAGGTTTCATATATAGAATCATAAACTATCTTTTCAAAAACTTTTGGGATACAAGATAATTTAGCAATAGGCCTGTAGTTAGTAATCATGTTTCTGGACTCTTTTTTGTGCACTGGTCTGATAAACGACTTTTTCCAGTAGTTTGGGAATATGCCAGATTCAAAAGAACGAGTGAAAAGAATTGACAATGGCAGAGCAAGTGATTCAGAACAATTTTTTAACACGATTTCAGGCACATTATCTGGCCCGGGAAAAGAATCGTTATTTAATCGATCTAAGTAGGATTTAATTTTTAAGCTTGAAAAGTCAGCTTCAGGTAACTCAATAATATGAGAATTAACAGCCATTAAAGAATCATAGCTGTCCGGCTCACAAGTGTTGTCTTCAAAATAACTTGAAAAAAAGGTTTTAAAGAAATCTGCAATGACTGTCGCATCATTGGATGAATTATTATTATAAGACATTGACGCCGGAAACAGATCTGATTTGCGTTTGGAATTTACAAATTTCCAAAATATTTTGGGATCACGCTTTATCTGGGTAGATATACCGGATAAATAATTTCTGTAGTTAAAATTCAGAAGACTTTTATATGAATTAAAAAGACTAACAAAATTATTATAATTTGAATCACTCCTATTTTTCATATATAAAATCCATGACCTGTTTCTTTTATTCTTCAGTTTTTTTAATTCCTGGTTAATCCAAGTGGGACTTGATTTTATATTCCTCTCACGAATTAAAGGAACAAATAAATTAAATCCAGCTAATAAGATCTCATAGAAATTGTTAATTGCAAGATCGAGATCTACTTGAGATAGTATTGTTTCAAAATTAAAAGACAAAAAATAGTTATTGAGTGAAAGGTAATTAGCTTTTATAAAATTATATTTATAAGAGATTTCAGAACTAGATATAAGAGGACTATTAAAACAATAGGAGAAGCAGAATGGGGGATGATAATGATCAATAATTGAAAGAGGCATAAGAATATTATTGAAATACAAATTAGACCAATCAGATGTAAAAACTAAGTCCAATTGTCTGTTACAAGAATTTTTAATTTGTGAGACTTGTTGGATATTAAAAGAATTAAAACCATCAATAATTTCCATTTCAGAAGCCGAAGTAATTTGACTCGGTATTAAATATCCATTGGCAACTAAGTCTTAAGTTTAAGTCCTAAGTCTAAGTCTAAGTCTTAAGGTCGACATTGAATGAATCAATAATAAAAATTTGCTGCATATATAATTAAAATTAATTCAAACTATTTTTATTACTTTGTTATCTTGCCATATGCAGCAAATTGAAATTATATTCATTAAAAATATAACTGATCATTACGAGTAACAGTGAGCTTATGGATACGGTGATAGAATTCCTAATTATTCCTAATTATTATTGTTGTAGAAGTTTTACGGTTAAAAGTAGTGTAATCCACTGTTATAACGTATAGTGATAGTAATAATCCACTAAATCAATGTATTGCACACCTTTTAGCTACTTAGAAAAAGCTTTAATCTCTTTAAGTTTATGAAAGAGCTAAGAATGTTTTTAGAATGATGACATTACAAAAAATATTCTCATTCAGTCTTTTTATATCGACCAATGGCCATATAGATGCAATGAACGGACTTCCAAATGCTGGGACAACTAATGCACGCAGCGCAGAATAGAAAGGACTTCAGAAAAGTGGTCGCAAACATCTAGTAGTGGGTATGCATCTGAAGAAGAAGAATATTGGTCAATATTCTCACCGTCGCTTTTTTTTTGACAACTACCATACTTCATTAAGTAACATAATTATGGCTCTGTGCATGTAATTGGAATGTGTTATATTTTGATATTGTATATTAACAGTTCAACTGATTGAAAATAGTTTAATAGGAACTAAGTAAGCAAAATGAAAATTCAATATCCAACTGTTCTATAACAAATTTTAATCATATGAAGAACATATGAGAAGAATAAAGTGTGTAATTTTGATGTACAAATAGAAAAACATTTAAGTATAGTAGTCCCAATGATTTTGACAGTAATTTGATCTTCATTGACGAACGTGGATAATTTTATTTTACACTATAATTGAAACACAAAATATAGAATCAAAGAAAGTTTTATGATTTCCAATCAATGCGCGAAGGACTGACATTTGTTATGGCTTGACGTTTAAAACATTGTTTATACGCGCGGATTACATTTTTTTTTTTTAAAAAATAAACATTTTGTTAAGAGTAATAATGGATATAAACATTGTAATATTCGAAGAAATAAAATATAGCACTTTGTTTTTATCTTAAAATATAAATAATTTGTTAGAAACAAAATAAACTTGTACTAAAAAACAAAAAATAAAAAAAATTACACTTCATGTGTTTAACTTAAAAAACATTTGAAATCCTATATGTAAATGCGTTCACACAATAATTATATATCTATCTTTTTCTTTTACTTCAGCCTTCAGCCAAAAGTTAAAAATATTTTTAATGAGAAATTGAATGAAGTAAATTGTGCGGAAAGGATGTTTTGTGTATGAGTTAGTAAAATAAAATTTTCTGATTGGTTAAAAAAGTTATCCGCACACCTTAACACCTATATTTCTATTTGCAAATACGTCAAAAAATTCCGAAAAGTAAAAAAAACAGACAGAGATTGTAGTGCTACAGTAAAAATTCTGTTCGAAATATTTAAAATGACTTTAAAGATTGCGTCTATCAGAGTATAAATTTTTATAGCAGAATTGTAAGAAAGATCAAAACATACATGAGTCCATGTAATAACGTGGAAGAAGAAAATGCGTGGCTTATTGGATAATCCTAAATATAATATATTGGACATTGGATAATCCAAATTCAAATTTCTAGTACTAAATAATTTGTTAATTTATACAATTGAATTCTGAAGTCATTCTAAATTCTATAGCTGGAAATTGCTTTATTGAAAAATTAGCTTGAAGACTTAAATAATTTAAGCAAAATTCTATTCTAATATTTATTTAAGTAATTTGTCTTCAAGCAAATTCTTCAATAAAGCAATGTACAATTATAGAATTTAGAATAAGACTAAGAAAACTATTATACTTTATCTTCCCTATATTTGTGCTTCTCTAAACTATCAAAAACACTCTTGTAATAGTCTACATTCTAGAATTATAGTTTATCGTGCTGATACCAATATTAAAGACGTTAATCGGTTTGCTAAAATCGTGAAATTTAAAAAGTAGAATATACCGGATGTTCCAGAGCATGCGTATTAGCTTTTCAAGAGGGGTAGGAGTCGTTATTTTAGAATTAAAAAAAATTTCTTAACTAAATCGAGGGTGCTCTATCAATTGGTGATATTTTCAACTTCCGTAAAAGACCGAAAAAGTGTTTTTTAAGCCCAACAATCGCCGAAATTGGCCGAAATCGAGATTTTCAAATGGAAAGGGGTATTTTTTTATGCAAATTCGGATTCTACGTCAAAAAATAAGAAAAATTCGAAGGTAGGGTATTACAATGAACCTATTTGATTTCAATACATCACTGATATTTACCTAACTACACTTATTATGCATTGCAAACATTTAACGTTGGTCAATGTAATGCGTTGGAGGTGTGGACTACATAATATATGTATTCAATATTATAATATATATTAAAAGAATGTCAGATTTTGTAAAAACAAATGAACTAGTTTCAGATGTTTCAATACTTGCACATCAATCAATATTTTTATTATATTCATAGATTTTAGGCCAGAACAGTAATTGATTGGGCCATATTTCCTTTTCAAAAAATAATAAAAAATAAATTTAGCTCAAACAGATTACAATTAGGTTTTAAACTAAAAAAAAAATAAATATAAAAGAAAAGTAATTAATATTTAAAAACTTCTTCTAAACTAAAGTACTCTACAATTTAAAAGAAAAATAGAAGGAAATGGGAAAACTAGAACTACGTATTAACAAATGGTTATTAATTGTGATGATAAGAAAATTTGTTTTTTTTTTTTTTTTGTAACCATATATCTGTTCTCAAATATTCAATTCCAAGAGAATTCTAGCAATAAATCATTTTTAATTTGACTTCCACTTAATGAAAGATCAATGCAGCTTTTATATTTATTGCATAACATAAACATCCTATATTAACGAGTTCATATTTTCCGTAATTTGTTCGATGATAAAGGGCATGTTCTCTAAGCGAAACCATGTACTAGTATTGACATGGGCATTCACCATACTTTTAATGTACTGTGAATAGATTTCGTCTGTCATAACTTGTAGTATGAAGAAAATATCTGAAATTTCTCTTCTAGATTCCAAAGAGATTAAGTTAAGTAACTTTAGGCGATTTTTATACGGGGGTAGAATAAGAGGGCAACAAATATCAGCCCATAGCAGTCTACGTAACGCATACCTCAAAAATTTTTTTTTGAATTGCCTCAATTCTATCAATATGAATATTATAGTGTGGTGACCACACTTTGCTAGCATACTTAAGATTGGCACGAAATAGTGACATATACAATGATCTGGTAACATATGAATCGTCGAATTCCCTAGCCCTAGAACTGTTTTCTCTAGCCCTAGAAAAATTCGACTAGCTAGAAATGTTAGCTAGAAACCTATTTTTTTTAATAACATCAGCAAAAAATCAAATTGTCCACCCTGTATTATAGTACAAACATTATTATTTTATTCATATAGGTAATTAAATTTATTAATAATAATCCAAAATGTATAAAACATAATCATAAGTTACAATACTTTTGGGAATATTAAATTAAATTATATCCTTTATATTACATATTATTATTATATAGTTTTTTAAAAGGGGTCAAATTCTGATTGATTTTATGACGTAACAGGCATTTTTGTGTTTATAAGGAAGAAATATTTTAAAATATTCAAAATATTATTAATAAATAGTTTAATGTATAATTGATTTGTATAATTAATTTATATGTATTTAATTCTAATGATTACCACAAATATATAACTACAGGGTGGTTCATATAATACACTGTCCCTAATTAAATTTAATGTCGCCAATTTAGTTTCAAATTTAATTTTATTTTTGTCCTCCGTTTTGATTATTCGATTTTATTTACTTCGTTTAGAAACATAAAAGAGAAAAAAAAAAATATATAAACAAAAATTAATTAAATTATAATAAATGATTCTAATTACAAATATAAAATAGAATACTTATAAATTAATTTATAAGTTTTCGAATATCGAATATTGTGCCATCTATAATCTTATATATTAATACGCTTAAACGTCTGTTAAACTTTTTACAAAGCTTTTACAACACAAAGCTTTTTTCAACTAGATTAGACAACTTTATTAGAACTATTAAGAATTAAGATAGTGTCAAAAATTTAATTTACGATAGTGTCATAAAATTTATAAAAGACATGAACCACAAAACAATAAAACAATAAAACCAAATAAAACCAAAAACAAATTAAAATTAACCCAAAAACAATTCACCTATTGAGCAATAGCATTGATTATATCTGATTATATGAATTATATTAAAAAAAAAAAACAAAGTAGCAAGGACAAAAACCGAATTATCAGAATATAATTATTATATCGATAAAATAGCTTTGTTAAAATATTACGATATTACGATATTACAGCAAAAAAACTTACCAATAAAACAAATGGTAAATTTAGAAAATATATTTTTTACCTCAACCATGTTCAGAAATTCCAATAGTTGAAATTTATTTATTTTATTAACAAATAATTCAAAAGTATAAATTCAAATGCGCAGTAGCATTGAGTAAATATTATTATATTGTGCATGGAGAATCATAAACCAAAATTTATGATCTGCTAAGAACAAGAAAAACAAAATATGTTATGACACTGTTATCAAGTTCTAATTCAATACACGGAAAATTTAGTACACATAAAAATTAAAAAAACTTTGAAAATAAAAATCACAGACTACCCTAACCTACATCAGAGACCCTAGCGGGATAACAATATAACAATAAAAACTGAAGAACAAGAGAAAAAGCATAATTATTGGCTATACCCCTAACTATAATAGTCATAAGGCGTCATATGATGTCATATGATAAATGGCCTATAGATTCGATAGGATTTAACAAAGCCATAACCATATCTTAACCTTCACTATAATGGTCATATCTACTCATACCAATACTGACGTAAACCAAACCAAACCAAAATTTAAAAGAAGTGAAATAAAAATATAAATTCTATAAATAAATGTTTTTGTTTTTTTATTTTGAGTTTTGAAATAGTTAGGGCTATTATGATAATAAAAAAAAAACACAAAAATTGTGTCTATGACTATTGTAATGTGTTTTTAATGTTAGTGTGGTATGTATTTAGTTTAAATGCATTTAATTTCATATCTATAGTGCCAGCGACATCTCTGTTCGTCACATTTTGTTGAAATGTACGTCTCTATTAATAGTCTTTGTTAGGGAGCGTTTAGACATCAGATTTTGTTTCATGAAAGTTTTGTTTTACTTATTTTTATTACATTTACAAATTTTATTGCAATTACATCAAATTTTATTTCAAAAGTTTTAATTACATATCTCAAAGATAAACAAATGTAGTTGCAAAGTATACTATATTTCTTCATGCAAAATCCACTTTCTACACTTGCAAAATACGAATATGCATGACGAGTACTAATAATAAATACTTATAAACAAATATAAATATTCAGTGTAATTTCAGAACATTTATGAAATATAAATATTTAAATAGTAAGTCAATTATTCTAAGTATTTGTATTGATAAATAATCATAACACAATTAGAAGTTTATAAATACCTTTTCTCGCAAAATTCACTTTTTCAACTTGCGAAATACGAAATGCGTGTCGAGCACTATTATTAAAAAAAAAAAAAAAGTAATGATATTCTATAACAATGTCGGATGTCAAACTTTAATGAACAATACGTTATAAATACAATTCAAAAACGTATAAACACCACTGCCTTATATAAAAGTTTTCTTCAAAACTATTAGCGGTCAAAATTAATTTACAATAAATAAATAAATACATAAATAAAAAATATAAAAAAAATAGTTATAGATAGACCAAACAATATTGTAAATTACTAGCTATTCCCGGCGTAACATTCGCCGGTCTAGCATTAGCATTATAAATGAAACAATTTATTTTATTTCTTAAAAAAAATCAATATTTTACATTTTTTTTTTTTTACATAATAAATAAAGAAAATAAATAAATAAAATAAATTGTTTAATTTATAATGCTAATGCTAGACCGGCGAATGTTACGCCGGGAATAGCTAGTAATATGTTACTTCCGAATTACTTTATTATTAAATGATATACTTAACACATTATCCCACCCTGTACGTGAAAATAGATCGAGTTTAGCCACATCAGTTTAGTTATAATAAATTCTGTACTTCAATTAGTTAAACTAAAAAGGTAAAATGTAGTCAAACTTTCAATTTGAAACCATGGCGATAATAAAACTGACTGAACTGAACATCTGAATATTTCGACATTTGAATATTGCTGCTGCTCAGATTGAAATTATAAAAGTGTTTGCAAACCTATAAATATTTAGTATTTTTGTTGGCTGCTGCTAGACAGACTCAAAGTCTTTTGTAAAGTATTTTTACGTATATACAGATAAAATTATTTACATGCCCATCTTTTAAGTTTTATTAGTTTAGAAATAGAAATATCATCAGAAATGCTAAAATTTCAATTCATATTCAATTCATAAATTTATAATAATTAAAAATATAAAATTAGTATTTTGAAGCACTCCATTATAAATATCATTATTAATTTCAAAATAATTTTATGGACATTTAAGTACCATATATATTGAGGTTTGGATTCAACACTAAAAACCACTAACGTTGTAATCAAATAAATTTTAACTTAAAATTATTAATGATGATTTATAAGCGAAATATTGACGTTTTTTGTTACTGGTGTTACTGGTGTTGTCCATTTTCAATTTTGGTAATTAGCTAGACCATATTATTATAATTTATATCTATATAGAAAGGATAAAATCATAATAATATTATGTATAAAATATTGAATACATTAAAATATCAGTTGACATATTGGATGTGAAAATTAGAAAATATGATTTTGGTTAAACAAGAAAATGATTTGAGGTAAATGGAAATTCTATATATTATAATTTATAATAAATAGTAGAAATGAATATCTATTTATATAGAAGATTTTTGGTAAGGATCAAAATTGTATGATTTACTTAATAATGTGTTGTGGTTCTACACATTTTAGTTGGTTCTAAGAATTTTTAGAAAATTATAATTAATTCGAATATTAATTTGAAAAGCCATGATAATGCGTAGAAAATATTCAATGAAAATATTTAAATTTTCCAAAAAAAAAAAAGATTCAGTAATCCTAAAAAGTTGAAGAAGCATTAGCATATATAACCGCACCTCTAGGAGAAACTAGTAAAAAAAAACATTCAAATAGTGCAAAAAAAGCAGTTAGAAAACGCCCAAAAAAAATTGAAACAGTATTGCTACACAAAAAAAAATTACCAGAAGTATCTTGCCACCCTATCTCCAACTAGTGAAACGAACTATTCTTTGTGGGAAGCCAAAAAAAACCTAAAAAAGCCGCAACTAGCTTACCCTCCAATCAGGTTAAATAGTGGAGAGTGGGCGAAAAGAGATTATGAAAAAGCCTTTGCAATCCACCTGGAAGATATCTTCAGGCCACATAATATAACCACATCATTCGAATTACTACCAGATAGAAATCAAAATATACCAGCAAGACCATTTTATAGAATTAATACTCAGTTTGCTTACTCTACAATCAACAAAAAACGATATCCCAAAATTACTTTATTAAGATATAAACAAAATGAAGCTATGATGGTATTTCAGCTACAATCCTGCAAGAGGTACCAGGCATAGCTTTTAAGCATATCACACTAATCTTCATTGCTATCTTCATAATAAGCTATTTTCCATCATTGTGGAAGCAGTTTATAATATTATAATAATATAAAAACCAAGTAAAGATCCAACAAAGGTCAAGTTATATAAGGCCATCCATCAATTGTCTATATGCTGTCAAAAGTATTTGAGAAAATTATAGTACATAAAAAGATGTCGCAAATAGAAAAATAATGGAGTGATTTCCCTGCACCAATTTTGTTTTGAAGGTGAACATAGCACAATCGAACAGATACATTGAATAGCTGCCCAAATAAAACAAGAATTTGAAGAAAGAAATTTGTGTTTATCAGTGTTTTTGGATGCCAGCCAGGCATTTGACAAGATTTGGTACGATGGATTAATCCATAAAATACAATAAAATCTACCAGTTGATTCTCATTTACCACTATATTCTTATATAATCAATAGACGCTTTGAAGTTAGATTCACATCATATGTAACAGGAATATAATATATACCTACTATATACATTTGAACTACTGGAAAACATGAACACATTAACATTCAGACAATGCTGCAATTTTAAGCTGCCATCCAAATTCACATACGGCATCTACAAATCTGCAAGATTATTTGCAGCAAATACAGGAATGGTTATATACATAAAAGGAAAAAGAAGGTCAATGGAAATAAAAGTGTTCATGTAATTTCTCGTTAAAGAAGGGCATATGCTTACCAGATAATATAAATAAGATAACTATTCCGCAAGCTAACAAGGTTAAATATCTGGGAGTACACCTACACAAAAGGCTAATCTCAAAGAAGCACATCACCCCAAAAAAAAACTCGAGACGAACAGCATTTATTGGCTTATTGGGAAAAATTCTAAACTCGATCTGAAATACAAAGTGTGGCTATATAAAGCCATTCTGAAACCAATCTGGTTCTATGGATTACAGTTATGAAGAATTGCTTTTAATAGTGACATTGAAACAATTCAAAGGATGGAATCAAAAATGTTACGTACCATAACCCAGGCTCTTTGATACCTTAGAAATATTAATCTACATAAAGATTTGAATATACCTGAGGTTACAGAAGAACTGGAAAAATGTAAAAAGAGATATGCAACCAGATACCTTTGTATGTTTTGTAGGCGAAATATCTACAAAACATTCCAATAAACAGCTGGTTAAAATAAATCGCTAGTTTTCATATAAGGTAGAAAATTGAATGAACGAGTAAATATGTTGTGTCAAATGGACTAGACCTTCCAACTTTTTAAATTTTAAGATTTGAGTAAGCCAATATTTTCGTTTAGAAAGATTCAATAAATTCAGTTAAAAGAGGGCAAAAAAAATCTCAAATATTTCTATTTTTGATGTATCAAGACTTTTGAATAAATAGAATCTCCATAGCATTTGAGTCTACTAAACCTCCATATTTTTTCGTTTAATAAGAATTTACCGAAATTTTACGTCTGAAGCTTTTATACCTGTGTATTCAACTACTTGGGAAAAAAAATATATTGTTCGAACGGCAATGGTAGCGGTGGATCTGTAGCAAAAGTAGTATGTTATAATAGAATTGTTTATTTAATTTAAAGTCTCTATAACTTTATCTATATGATTTTTTTTTGCCATTTGCTATAAGTAATTTTCTTCCAAATACATGAAGGTTTAAATTTTTTATAAACTACTTTTATTACATAAGATCTTGCCATCTGATGATTCTCATATTTCAAAAAAGAACTGAGATTTTGTAATTCATTCGAGAATATTCTAATACCTACAGAATACATATAAGAGAAAGTTAGTGTTCTAAAATTAAAACAGAGGTGACATCATATTTTTATCATTTTATAGAACCGATAGAATATATTATATCTATTCAAGTAATTGAATCACAAATTTTTTATATCTATCAGGACTTAGAATCACAAACCCAAATGTTGGTATTATACCCTAACTAATTTGAAAAAAAAAATGTGGATTTTTAACAGTATACTTCGTGATTGACTGCTGCACTTACTACACATTTCAAATCATCATTGTTTTGTTGTTATTCTGGATAAAGAAAAATAGTAGATTTTTTTCGAAAGTCGATCACAAGTTAACCTATATCCTATCATGATATATTTATTTATTTATAAATTTATTTATGAAGGGCTTATCGCAACGGTACATTCATAACATCGTAATGTTATACAAAAAATATTTTTAAGCAAAAACCACTTCTGTGCAATTGCACAAGGAACCTCTAGTAAATTAAAATAATAATAACAGATTACTAAGCTGAACTGAAATTTATAACATCAACAACAAAGGGTTTAGTGTATAATAACAGTTAAAAAATGTATATATATATATTAATAAAGATTTTCTTTAGGTATATAAAGTGGCTCATCCTTAAGAAGCCCTTAAGAATGGATTTACTTTTTGAAAATTTATTTATTTATAACAAGTTAGATACTTTTATTGTTGCTTCTACTTTTATTTTATTGTTATTGTTTTCATGGTTTCATAAATAGTTATATTAAAGTGAAATTATTTTACTAATGGATTGGAAAACTTTTCTATTAAAATTCAATTTAAATGTGATCTGATTCTCTGATACGGAGGAGAATAAGTATAGAAGAGAAATACAATTTATTTATTTATTTTGATTTTATCTAAATTTGAATATCGATTTTTAGTTTTCCTTTTTTTTTTTTTTGTTTTGGTTTTTTTTTTTTTGTTATTTCTTATCTTATTTTTTTATTTAATTTTTTCTATTCGTTTTTTCATCACTAAATTCAAAACAGAAAAAAAATAAAAGAACAATCAACAAACAAAAACAAAGAATATAAATAAACTAAAAATAGTTAAGGAAAAATACAATAAACAAAATTCTAACCTACCCATTTCCTTGTCAAAAAATCTTAACATGGGGGTTGAAATAAATGATATAGAATATTGTAGAGCAGTGCTTTGAAACTGAAGCTCAATTTTGCGAAGCATTTGAAATGGCAATGTTGTTTTTACCAAATCAATTGAATTATGGTTATGATACTGAAATTATGTGAAATCAAACAAACATCAGACTCTATTAGATTATTTGTCATTGATTGCTTTAATGGGGAAAATACGAAAATAGACTCGCTTGGAATTTTTGAAAATATCGTCAGTATATCATCACAGGGATGATGCTCAAATATAGAAGTATTACTATCAAATATAGAAGTATTAGCATCTCATCATAAGTGGATAAAAATTGGCAATGAAAGAAGCTTTTATAGAATTGTTTGAAGAAATGATTCAAATAGCACTTTCATTAAAGGTTAATCTGGTAATCAAAACCTTGTTTATTTCAAAACTACAAGGCGCATGGAATAGGAATAGGGGGGAAGAACAAACTAATTTAATTTTGTTATATCTGCCACCAGCCCTTTTAGTTGTGACTTGTTGGAAAATGGTAGAGCAAATAGAAATAAATTAAAGTATAATTATGTCAGTCTATCTATGTTTACCCCACTCTGGAAACTTGACTATAGTAATACGCAAATTAATAAGCTGACGAACTCCCAAACGAAAAAAGTTTTAATACTCGATCGGATTATTGCAAGGGGGGCGGAAGCGCTTACTCTCACGTGGAATCTGTTATCATATTAACTAACGAGAATAAATACGGGATTGTGTAAACACGGGATGACTACCTGTAGAAACATAAACTTTTTATCAGAATAGAAATAAAACAAACCAATTTCTATGAAAATCACGTTTTTGATATTTGGTCTTGCTGCAAAAATTTAAATATTTAGAGCAATATTTCAATACATTTTTTTTCTAGATTGTCAATTTTCATTAGAAGTCAATTTCTGAGTTTGATTGCATGTTAATTAGAAAATGGAGGTAAAACTACAACTGTTTTCTATAAACAACTTTACAAGTAACCAGTATGATACATGTCACATGAGCCATAATCGTAGGTAGGTATGTTAAATGAGCGTTTCACATGAATAATTTAGTGCACTCACACCTCTCAGCCTACAACGAAGATCATCTTTTAATTCCATTATTTTTAATGTTCAAGTTGTAATTAATAGCTAATGACATTTTGAAAATGATCTCTAGCCTAATCTGTGGTATGGCAGAAAAATACAATTTAACGATGCGGCAAACATCTATATAATTTCCCTGCGATATAAATGTTTTTTCTTGTACTAGACTAGCTAACGAAACAAAGTAAAATAGAAAGATTAAACTAATCAACTACTTTTTGAAAATTATTAGCATTGACAACTAAAACACATTTTTAAAACTCCAATGTCTGAGCTATGCCAAAACCTTACACCCCCAAGTAGATGAAAAAGTGAGAATCGAAGAGTAAGGATATAGAAAATTAATCAAATATTTATTTACTTATTTTTAGAAGACACTTCCAAATCATATGTTGGGCGAAAACACAGAAAATCGAAGCGCGTTTCAGACTGTACAGGTTCAATCGTATAGGGAGGTATTTAAATGAGTGTTTCAATTAGGCATAATTCAATTAGGCATAATTGATAGGCATAATTGATTAGGTATAACATAAAATATTTTTTATCTTTCATCACAATTCTGGTTCGAATACTTGCAATATCAAATTTATGGGAACGGGTTGTTCTATAAATATATCACATTAAAATGTCTGCATTTTTGTTATTAAATTTTCCAAAGTTATTTCAGTACTGTTATTTAAAATGTTGCGCCCTACTGATGTTACTGTTATTAATATTCTCTTTATAAGAACAAAAATAGAATATATATATATATGTAAAAAAAAGGACATGAAAATATGTTATACAATATACATACCTACCTATAATATAATAATTTGTATTAATGTTATATGCTTACGTATATTTATGTACACTGGATTAGAATGTTGAACATATTGTCAGGGTCAAAATTTATCGATTAGCTGACGATACGATTTTATAATTTTTTTTCTTTTTCTATATTTTATTGTTTTTAATACACAACAAAATATCAGAATATTAAATTTATATATTTTTGCAATTTTATTATATTTTATTTTAAAATTTATTTGCATTTCATTCTAAAATTTAAAATCACAAAAACAAAAAAAAAAAAAATGTTCATCTCTTTTGTTCCTTTTTTTTTTTTGTTTCTGTTTGTCTTTAGAAAATAAATTGTCGTTATAATTTATGATGATATCAAGGAAATTGATTATATTAATTTTTTGTTTTTATTTTTTTTTTTTATTTTTTTGTTTTTCTCAAATAATTTTGAAAATTTTAAAGAATTCTAGTGGAAAAAAGAGGAAATTAAATAAAATAAATTAAATCTAGTAAATATTTGGATATTAAAATTATCTTAAATATTATTTCAAATTATGTGATAAATAATAAAATAATAAAAATATAAAAATTTAGTGAAATTTAATTTATTGAATGTGTGAGAGTGAGAGTAAAAGAGAAGAAAGTATATTATATTTTGCAAATTTTTTTGAATAGAAATTTTCTTAAAATTTATTCAAAAAATTTATGAAAAATTTGTTCAGTGCAATTTTCTGAAGGTGGTTTTATTATAGAAGAATAAATAAAAAAAAAAAAATGTCATTTAATTTAGAATGGAAATTTTGTGGTGCAAAAAACTACAACATCAAAATATGACAAGAAAAGTGTTGTTAGTTAACATTAAAAGAGAAAGAAAAATGTTGCCAAGAAAAGTTGAATGACATTCAAAAGAGAATTTTTATTTTTATTATTGATTAAAAATTGAGTCTGAAATTCTGATTTTATAAATGGAATTTATTAAATTTTGAAAGTAGATATTAGTTATATTCAATTAAAGTGGTTATAATGCTTTTATGTAACTTAGTCATCATCATCATCATCTTATAGCTCTACAGCTCTGGGTGACCTTTGGCCTTCATCACTATGCTCCTCCAAAAAGGTCGGTCTTGTGCTGCTTGTCTACAATTTGGGATTTGTAGGGTTTGAGCATCGTTTTTCACGTTGTCTACCCATCTGCTTCTTGGTCTTCCTCTACCACGGCTGCTATCGGGCTTTCTATTCAGCAACACTGCTTGCTTTCGGCTTTCGCTCATTCGACTTACGTGGACAGCCTTAGTCTTTGGGTCTTTGCAAACCGTACAATGTCCTCACTATCAATCATTTTATTGAGCTCGCTGTTGCTTCTGATTACATATTCTCCATTCTGTAATATATTTGGGCCGATTATTTTTCGAAGAATTTTTCTTTCAAATATGCGCATGCTATTCGCCTCGGCCACGTTCATAGTCCATACCTCACATCCATACGTCACTATGGGTCGTATGAGAGTTTTATATATCGTCATTTTGGCCTTTCTTGATATTAATTTTGATTGAAGCAACTTTCTGTTTGCATAGTAGCATCTATTTCCGGCCTGAATTCTATTATGAATACAGCATTGCATTCTATTATCACTTCTTATTGTTGCTTCGAGGTATGTATAGGTCGTAACTCCTTCAAAGTTGTACTCTCCAATTGTTATATTCTGAGTATTTCTTATTTGTTCATTCCTTGACATTTTTAGATATTTTGTCTTGTCTTCGTTGATTTTTAAGCCTACTTTTTGTGTCTCCGCTTCTAGTTGTACAAATACTTCTGCCATATATCTGTAATTTTTTGCCATGATTACTATGTCATCCGCATATGCCACTATTTGTGTTGTCATATTGAATATACTGCCTTTCTTTTCTAATTTTCATATGGCGTAATGTAGTATTAAGTTAAATAATAGTGCGGATAAGGCATCTCCTTGCCGTACTCCCGTTTCTATTTTAAATTCACGGGTTATTTGGTTTTGTATTATAATTTTAGTTTCTGATTAATGCATTGACATTATGACGAGGTTTGATAATTTCTGAGGTATTCCCAAATGTCTTAGAGCTGAAAATTATGTCTCTATTTATGCTGTCAAATGCTTGCTTGAAATCTATGAAAAGCATGTGAAGATCTATTTTGTGTTCATAACATTTCTCCATGCTTTGTTTCATGACGATTATCTAGTCAATCGTTGATCTTTGGCTCCGGAGTCCGCATTGGTACTCTCCCAGTATTTCTTCAGCAAAGTATGCTAATCTGGAGTATATGACATTGGATAATATTTTGTAAGCACAGCTTAATAACGTTATCCCCCTGTAGTTGCTGCATGTCATTTTGCCTCCTTTTTTGTGAATTGGACAGATTAGCCCCACCTTCCACTTCTCCGGAATATTTTCTTGCACCCATATTGTACATATTAAGCTATGTATATTTTTATGCAAAAATTCTCCATCTTTTTTTAGAAGCTCAGCTAAGCCATTTTTGAGAGTGAACAAACAAACTAAAATTGTTCTAAAATAATTTAAATTTGCAAAAAACATTTCAATTTAGGCGGTTTACTATTACGTATATTTTATTTATTTATTTTACAATCTACTGAGCACTTACAACTAAAACTAATTTAGAAAATCAAATCAAAAAACATTGATATTATGTATTTCAAATTGATAACAATTTTAAAAATTATAGCAAAAATTTGATCATTTTTATCTTATAGTTAAAACCAATTACAAAAAATTTTAAAAAGACGTTGAACGTAAGCTATGAGTTAGGAAGACTTTCAGTTGGTTCTAAGCGCTTTCTGATATAAAAATCTTCCAGATCTAAGGTCCCTTATTGGTACATAAATATTCATTAAACTTAAAAGAAAATTACAGTTTTTTTTTTGGCAATAAAATGTCACGATCCGCCCTATGCCCCACCGATGGTGTTACAAGACATTGATGATGATAATGATGAATAAAATGTAATAAGAAAACGTAACTGATACAATATTACGCCTACTATAGTAGTTTTCTGGATATTAATCTTAATAAGACCCTTCTAAATCCCATCTAAATAAACCCTTTTTTGATTCTAGAATGAATTATAAGCAAAACTAGTTTCATAACATAATTATTTTGATTAAAAACCTTTAAAAAATGAGATTATTGAAATCCAAAATCATTGTCCATACAGCATTTACAATAATATAGCTATACATATACTTATTGATATACATTTGCTCATACTTTACATACAATTTATATTTAGCTATATTTTGACTGAAAACTTAAAAAGAATAATTATTGTTCACCACCGTTTTGCATATTTTTAGGCTGAAGAAATTTCTAAAATCTTAATATTTTTGTGGTGTAATTTACTAATGAAGTATGTATTCTTGCTTTTTTACTCACCACGTCGTTCATTCTGTGTATTATATATATATGATATTTAGCATAAAGTGGCATCCAAATAAGTAAAGCCCATTCAAGATGAGGTCGAAGCAAAGACGTAATATACATAATGAACTTTTAAATGTATAAGGGAGATGGTGTACCCACGTAAGACCTAATAATTATATTCCAAGGATACCTAGTGTTCTTAGCTTTCCAAAAATATATATCTTTAATAGCGCATCTTATCCTTTAAGGACGAAAAGGAGATTTGAAAGTATCCTTGTTGTTTTGATGTTTTGCATATAAACCGTTATATCTTTTGTTGTATATATCTTCTAAACTCTACTATTTAAACATAAAATATGTATGTATGAATTATTGAAAAAAAACAGGCCTTTCCAACAGTATATAAGTCTTGGGGGGGGTTTTATGGTAAAATCTAGAAATATTTGGTTTATAAAGAAAGATAATAAAGATTGATTTTTTTTTTAATTTTCTAATTTGAACTACAATATCTTCATAACGTTGGCACCTATCATCATCAAATAAATTTTAAAATATGCTCAACACTGTTATCTTACTAGATAAAAAAAAACTGAACATATAATCTAAAACTCAAAAATGATTAATTTTCTTTTTTTTTGCTGTATTCTCTATTTGTACTCTCTCTTTAATAAAATAATATAAAAATGTTAAAATTAGACTTTGACATTCAATTTAAGTCAAACATTTAAATTAGACTTATTACTCCTTCTATATCAATTCAATTCTAATCTATAAATCACAAAACTTCTAAAAATTGTATACCTATACATTATCCAAGTATATGTACATTTGGGATCATCAAGTCACATAATAATTTTTAATTTACTTATTTTTAAATTATTAAAGAATTATAAATTTCCACCCCTGAATCTAACAAACCCCTAACCCAAATAATTACTTTGTCTGTATCAACATGACCCTATATTGGACCCTCAAAGAATCAAAAACAAAAAAAAAAATCATTTTTATTTTTTCTTAACCGAATAAGTGTCCTTGTTGAAAAATAATCCATTGAAAATGATATATTCACATGTTATTATAAAAGTGTAGGCGAGTCATTATCCTTGTATTGTAATAAAGTCTATACACATGTTATGTATTACATATGTATATGTTGTATTCAATTTATTCTGACGACATTCAAGTAACAGAAGCAAACCAAAAACATAAAAAAAATTATATAAAATAATTTTTTATTATATATTTTATTTTATATATATATATATATAATATATATATACAAATCCATGAAGACGACGAAATGGATGCTGAGAAAATTTTCGTTGTAATAATTTTGTAATGATTCTATCTGAAGATTAGTTCGAAATTTGACATGTTAAAAAATTCTGAAAGACGAGTAATAGAGAGAATAATATTATATGATAGATAAAGAATATAGTATAGGGATAGATTAAAATAATTTTTCAATTATACATGATTACGTGGTATTTATAAAGTCAATAAGAGATTCTCAAAGATATGTACATATAATATGTTACACATACAATATGATGATGATGATATAATGGTAAAGCAACAGTTAAAAAGTAAATTTACTTAATGATTGACTGGGATAGTTAAAATGAAATCGAATTAAAGGATTATTTTGGAAAACTTTTTTTTTTATTTTTTTTTGTTTTTATTTATTTCAAAGTAAAAGTTTAAATTGAGCTCTTGACATTGTGACTTCAATTAAGTTAATTTATTCAATTTTCATAAACTTTTTAGCTTTGTAATTAGAATTATATTTGGTATGATCTGCTGAAAATATATATCTAAAATATGTTTGATAACTTTGTTTGATAAAATATTTAATCTAAGATACCTATTTAATAAATATCAACTAGGGGGTCCCCTGTGCATTTGTACAGAGTGGTTTTTGCAAAACATAATTTTTTATCATCATCATTGTTCTGTAACCCCAACCGTGGGGCATAGGACGAAATGATTTTTTATGAAATAAATATTTAGGTAATCGCTAAAATTATGTTTAAGAAAGTTTGGGCGAAAAATTAATAAAATTTTATGTTTGAAGATTTATATTATATAGTGTATACCTAATGTATTGCTAATATCTTTTTTTTTTTTGGTCTCTATAGTACCTATATATAAAATATCTTTGTATATAATATATCGGGTGTTTTTTAAGCCCGATAGAACTTTAAATTGTACAAAGTAATGTCGAAAACGCAATCATGACAAATGACGAATAACCAAAATTTCGCGTTCAAAAAATAGATCTAGAGATTTCTATTTTACTCGTCGACGAATGCGAATGACATTAATTTTTAAAATTCAAATTCAAATAAAAAATTTTTTAAATTAATTTTTTAAAAAATTTTTTTCCATATTTTTTATAAGCAAATTTTGAAATTTCAAAACATACAAATTTGTTCGTCGGGAATAGTTGTTCGTCATGATTCTGTCTCTAGGGGCGAGTTTTGGTCGAAATTCGTCGTTTTCAACATAACACAAAAAATTAAAATTTTATTTATTTGAAAGATGGCATTAACATTTTAAAATTATTTCGAGCATATGGCCACCACATTGGTTTTTTACTAAGCGTATTCTGGACATCAAATTTGGACAACTTTTTCGGGCTTTATTCAGGCCATCTGTAACGACCGAATAACATAAACAATATTTGCTTCTTCTGCATTCAAGAATTAATTGTTGTGTATATAAACCATACTGATTTTACGTAGTTCCACTGCAAATAATCGAAAGATGACAAATCTATTTTATAACCTTCTGACAAGAATTATCTGTTTAGCATAGCTAGTTAAATTAAATAAGTTATAATCGCATTACATTCGGTACCAATGAATAGTCCATTTCTCGGAATCAACTTATCGCTAAATTTTAATATTAATAAGGCGTTGAAAACAATCGTCGTATGGCACTTTTAGCCACCATGTTGAAAATACAATTAATCCGGCAAATGTCATCCATATTTTTAAATAAAAAATCTATAATGGTACGGTAACCATCTTCATTGACTGTAATGTGAGCTCCGACCTCACCTTTGAAAATTTAAGTTCCGATGATACCACCAGCATATAAACGGTACATTTTTCAGCATCTATAATCCTTAATTACATATATTAAGTGCTTTTGACATTTTTTTTTTTATATTTAAAAAGAGTAATTTTTCCCAAAAATTTCAGAACATAAATTTTAATTGGTTAACTGGATTCCAATGTGATAATTTCTTTTAATTAAACCTTCTTAATTGATCTGTAATCCTTTCATTTGGGATCAGGACTAAAAAATAAATTTTGATTCATATAGTATTCAAGATATAATTTTATATTGTTTAACTAACTTTATTATATAACTAATATTTCAGTAACTGCCACGGTTTTAAATCACCGCCACCTTTGATTAGAAAAATCTAAAAATAGACTAAACCAGGTACATGCTGTTAGTAGAAGGGTAAAAGTCATAAGTTAATACCTTTGTTAATAGCTATACACTTATTAAAGATACTTCCAAAAGTTAGGCCGAAAGTATCAAAGCTAAAAAAACAACAGTTGTTAGTTAGTTTCAGTTGTACGTACATTAAAACGTAATTGTTTTTTAACAGTTAAACCACTTAGTTGTGAAATATTTCATTCATTCATTTATTTATATTGATTAGCACAAACAGTTTACAAAAAAAAGTTATTACATATTTGCTACAAATCACATTAAAAATTGAGAATTAAAGCTAAAATTAAAATTGAATAAACAATTACATACACTCTAATAAAACAACAAAACATAAAAAAAGAATAGCAATATCCTAACAATAGCGATTGTTACAATTTTTGCATTTGGGAATGTTTTGATAGTGTAAAGTCAATGTTAAATTTATATTTGTTACCTATAATAAGCATTCTATTAATATTTGCCATAATAAGTCCTATGACTACTGATATTAAATAAATTGAATAAGCGAAGACGGTGCAGATTTCTAATAGTGATATTGCTGGAAATGAAAATTTGAATTGACATTGTCCTTTACAATATTTGTAATAAAAATAACATCAGAAACCTCACATCTAAATGTGATCAATGTACACAGATCAATTAATTTTAACCTTTGCCCACATGATGGTTAGATAATAGGATTAGACCATGACAAGGGGCGTAAAGCGAATCTAAGAAAGTTTTTTTTTTTGTACTGTCTCAATCCTATCAATGTGTTCTAGATAAAACGGTGACCAAACTTGACTTGCATATTCAAGATTCGATCTTACAAGGCCGGTGTACAACGACTTAAGAAGATATGGACCTGAAAATTCCTTTGACCAACGTTTAACAAAACCCAGTATTGAATTAGCTTTATTTATAATGTTATTATTATATTCGATGTCTAAAGGTGTTGTTCTACTACTTTTTATTACTTAAATATCCGAAGTGGTATGTATTTCGAAAATAATCTCTTTGCACATTGTATTTTAATATTTGATTCATGTATTTATATTTTATGTTTTAAAATTATTTAGAATTTGTATTGCCATTTACAAATACTCCCAATTATTCTAAAATTCAATAATTCACAATATAAAAATATCAATTATTGCTATAAACAAGATTGTTAATTGGAATAAATTTAATAATATTTCTAGCAACATTTTCATATAAGAATTTTCTTATTAGCAGCAAGCCTCCGAAAAAAAATGTTGCCTAAAATTTGAATAAATTTTGTAGAATAATGGAAAATAAAGCCTAGCAACATGTTGTTTGCATAATTTTTTTTTTAATTCATAAAAAAATGTTGCAATCAAATTCGAATTTATAAACATTTTATTTTGAAGTGTGTTTGTTGCAGATATTTTTGATATATTTTTGTTTTAATGTTTTTTTATGTAATTTAAAATTTAACTTCCATTAAATAATATAGTTTTGCTAGTTAACAAGCCCTTTAAGCCAAAAATGCTTTATTATTATCATATTTTTAATTTGTATCAATTTTTAACTATGAATTTAAATTAAATGACAATAATTTTACGATAAAAGCAGAAATAAATATTTCTATCCAATTTTTTTTTTTTGTTTTTTTTTTATAAACAAGCCAAAGCATTAAGCACAAAAATACCTTCAGCACATTTAACCGAAAATTATTACTAATCAACCTTATATTGATAAATTCTTTAATACTACTACTTCTAAATTGTTCATCATATTTAAACCCTCCATTATATTTTTATATTTTTTTAATCGGCTTTTTATTTTTAGTGATAATTTAAATTAAATAATTAAATTGTTGTCAGGTTTCCGTTCACTAATAGTTTTTAATATTTGATTGCAAATATCGATATTTCGGAAGCAACACACTTCCTTCATCAGTGCTTGTGACTAACTGTATACATTAATTCATTATTTTTTCCCTTCTTATATCCTATTCCCTCCATACTAGCTATCTATTTTACCTGTACTTTTTCCAATTATTTTATTAATTTAAATAGCGGTGAATATCCATTCCCTAAATCATTATTCAATCTGTCATCTACCTGTACCCTCGAAATTGCTAAACTCTCATATGTGTCTAGTTTGCTTGTTTTGTGTACCTCCTTTATTGATGATAAATTGGTTTTATCAATGAATTAATGTATACAGTTAGTCACAAGCACTGATGAAGGAAGTATGTTGCTTCCGAAATATCGATATTTGCAATCAAATATTAAAAACTATTAGTGAACGGAAACCTGACAACAATTTAATTATTTAATTTAAATTATCACTAAAAATAAAAAGCCGATTAAAAAAATATAAAAATAAACATGACTACCAAGTCGAAATCGGAATTCAACATCTTATTAAAATTAAAAAAGCAGATGGCTGGAATAGGGGAAGACATTAAATTCTTAAAATTATGTATTAGGAAAGGAGTAACCCCGAATTCCCATAAAGTAGTGATTAAATCACATCTACCAGCTGCACAAAAACAAAAAATCATCGTAGAAAAAAATTTGGTGAAAGATAATATAAAATATCTATATTACAAATTAAACAATATTACTCTAAAAGCATACAGTACTCATCTGAAGTTAGCTAAAATAACAACTGAGGAAGGAGGTAATATTGAATTAAACATCCTGAAAATCTCAAGAGCATATGAATGTGAAAAAAACAGGAAAAATGTAATTCTGACAAAAAAATTAAAAAAATTGACAGAACAACATAATTTTGGCAAGGGAAAAAGAGAGAAGTGTAGGACTGAAGTTATTCCAAATTTTGTCATTAACAAGTCTAACGTAGAATTTTCTGAAAAGGAGTTGAAGTGTTTGAACAAAGGGTTAAACTGCGCAATAAAAACTAGGGTGGCTAGAGAAGACATTATTGTTGACATAGAGTCAAGTATTGCTACATGCAATGAAGAAGCCAAACACGAAATAAGAGGAGATGTCAAAAAAATAATAAAAAACACCAAAGAAGATACAGGCATAAAAAATAAAGACGAATATCGCATAATCAAAGCCTTAAAGGAGAAACCAGTGTACTACTTGAAAGCGGACAAAGGGAATAATGTCGTAATCCAAAGTAAAAATGAGTATGACAATCTAATAAAAGAGAAACTGAAATCAGGAAATTATTTTAAACTTAGAAATAACCCATTACCGGAGTCCATAAAGAGAGTGGAAAAAGCCTTGAAGGAATGTAAAGGAAGTATAGAGAAAATTACTTCACTTAGAATGTCAAATCCATCTTTACCTCGAATTCGATGTCAACCAAAAATCCATAAAGAAGGTAATGAAATGAGAGAAATTATTGCGGACTCTAATTCTCCAACGTATAATATAGCAAAATGGTTGACAAAAGAATTCAAAGGCCTAGATAAGGAAATTAGCAAGAGATCAATTAAAAATACGACTGATCTTATCAACAAAATAAAAAAAAGTAAGGATAGGGGACAATGAAGCCTTGGTCTCTTTCGATGTTAAAGCATTATTTCCAAGCATACCAGTGAAAGAGGCCATATCTAAACTAGACAACTGGTTAAATGAAATAAGCAACGCGAATGATTGGAGGAAAAAAGTAAAAAGTTACAGCACTCTAGCTTCAATATGCATGAATGAAAATTACTTCACTTTTAGAGGCGAATATTATAAAACTACAAGAGCAACTGCTATGGGCAACCCTCTTTCGCCAGTTTTAAGTGAAATATTCATGAGTCATATTGAAGACAGAATAGAGGAAGAGGGACTTATGTCGAGAATTTGGATGCGGTACGTAGATGATATCATCGCAGTAGTCTCAAAGGATAAAATTGAAACTATATTAGATCAACTCAACAAAATACATGGAAATATAAAATTCACTATGGAAAGGGGAAAAAAACAACGAAATACCATTTCTAGACATAAAAATAATACATAATGATGGAACCATAGAATTTGATATCTACAGAAAAAACACTACTACCCAACGAACCATCCCCACTGAGTCAAATCACCCACATGGACAAAAAATGGCAGCATACCATACGATGGTCAACAGATTGGTAAATATACCATTATCAAAGACTAACTTTGAAAAGGAAAGGCACTACATAAAAGACACGGCTAGGAAAAATGGATATAATGAAGACATCATAGACCTAATGATAAGGAAGAAACTGCACCGCATCGAACGCAATAACATGACGAGTTTGTTTCAACAAAATAAGGATACCGAAAAACCTAGAAGGATTTGCGTAACGCACTCAACATTCACCAATAAGTTTAAGAAAATGTTCAAGAAACACAATCTGGAACTAGTAACAACTAGTAGAAGTCAAAAAATGAGCAGTATACTTGGATCAGCAAAGGATAAAAAGGAGATGGAAGAAGTCAACGGCATCTATAAAATATCATGCCACAACTGTTCAAAAGTATATATAGGGCAATCAAAACGGTTAATTACGGTGAGATTCCAAGAAGATTGGGAAGGGAAGCTGAATTAGCAAGAATAAGAGGTACTACGAATTTTAGGTCGGCAATTGCTAAACACATAATAGAGGAACACCATAAAATTGATAAAACCAATTTATCATCAATAAAGGAGGTACACAAAACAAGCAAACTAGACACATATGAGAGTTTAGCAATTTCGAGGGTACAGGTAGATGACAGATTGAATAATGATTTAGGGAATGGATATTCACCGCTATTTAAATTAATAAAATAATTGGAAAAAGTACAGATAAAATAGATATCTAGTATGGAGGGAATAGGATAGAAGGGAAAAAATGAATTAATGTATACAGTTAGTCACAAGCACTGATGAAGGAAGTATGTTCCTCCATTATAATTCTATTAGATATTTTCAATTGGGGTTCTATTTTAAAACAAAAAAATTTAAATCCAGAAAAATTTATTGAAATTAAAAGCAAATAATTTGATTCAAATTACTATACAAATTATATATAATTATATAGCGTTTATTTGCCGTCGCCAAAAACTGGTTTTAACAACAGAAGGTAGATATGTTTTTTGTAGAATTTTTACCTTAATTCATTTTGATAGGTAGCCGCTAGGTTTTTTCGTTTGTTTTTTTTTTTTCTTATTAAATCATAAAGTTAGTAAATTTTATAGTTTCATTTTAATTTCTTATACTTAATATAAAATTACTTAATTCATTCCAAATAATCTTAATCCAAAATTAGTTTTTTTTTTTTGTTTTTTTTTTTTTTTTCAAATGTGAGATTTTAATTACATTATAGAATCAACATTTTTCTTATTTTCCTTTTAAATCCACCAATATTATTAATTTCTTTTATTTCCGTTGGCAATTCATTATAAATCTTTAAGCAATTATACAGGCAATTATTGTTTTTGTTTTCGGTTCTGAATAAGCTTAAGTAGAAGTTAGACCTGTTTCTCGTATTGTGGCTGGGGATATCGATGTTTCTATTCAAAATAAATTGTGCTTGATCAAATTGTTGATAATTTTAACGGCCATCATATACAGCTCTTTTTTATTAATGTTCGATAGACTTAGGTACTTCCCAGAGTAGAGCAAGCTTGTTGGGTGTAATCTTTGATAAAAATTAATGTATTTTATTGATTTCTTGTGAATAATTTCAAGTCTGTTAATGCAAGTTTGAGGTTGATACCAAAACGGATATACTTCCTTTTTCCAGAATATTTATTTAAAATTAATATAGTTTTATTTCAAGGAAAATATGAAAATACTTCCGGTTTTTTTTTTATAATTTTTAGGGATCAAACTACAATGAATTACATGGCTTTTAACATTAAGATGTTAAAATGACATTACAAAATTTTACTTACAAAAACGGTAAATATTTTTTACTGTCAATATTTTTCTTGGAAAGCTTACCTGTAGAAAGCTAGAATAGGGGACCAATAAACTAGTAGCGGGGGCTTGAAAAAACATGTTAATATATTAAAATAAAACGTGTGTGTTTTGTATTGTTTCTTCCACTTATTTACTGGCCATTTCATTTCAAATGTTTCTGAAAATTTATAAAATTTACTGAAGGTTCTGAATTTTGATTTTCTAGATTTATCTTTAATGGGCTATGATTTTTCTCAATTATTTTTTTCTGCATTTTGGATATTTATTTATTTATTTATTAAACAGTACACCTGCAAATAAATCTGCAGGCAAACTACAGACCCTTTTCCCTTTCGGGATATGGGCATTTTGGATATTTGACATTTTTTTCTGTATATCATAGCCAACCTTAAATAATATGGTAAATATTTTTAAAAAAATTGCATTACATTGTAAACGATTACATTAGAAGATATTTGCTTCATACAAAGCAGAGCCGTTTAAAGGACATTTGAACTTAAAAACTCATTAAAAATTCAATTGGAATATCAATACTGCTATTTTAATTTAAAGTCTATGTCAATAGTCTAGACACAAATTTGCATCAATACGCATACAAAAAACAGTCAGCAATATTTCAATCGGAATTTATCAACATATAAAATTTTCTGCAAAATGAGTTTCATTAATGAAAAAAAAACCGAAAACAATGTTGCTAACTACCAGAAATTAAGTACATTTTCATAATTTTTTTATAAACAGATTTCTGCAAAATTAAATTTCATATTATACAGATAAGTATTTTTATTATTGTATTTAAATATTAAATTAGCCAGTTTATGTGCTTTAAATTTTCTTATTAGGGTTTACCTTTATTTCATTGGCAACATAAAATGTTGCAAATCATAAAAACAATACCAATATTGAAATGTTGCTATAAATGCAATAAAACAAGTTTATGTTTCTCTCTCTCAACAGTTTTTTTTTGTGTTTGGTATAAAATAAAATTTAATTAAATTTACTCTTTTTAAGTGTTACCATCGCATCTCGTTATAATATAAACAGAATAGAATACACAACAAAAATTGAAAATCTTTTAGATACATATATCTACAAAGAAAATAAAAACATTTTTCGTTATGTTGAACTTGCACAACAAAAAACCGGTATTTTTGTTTTTCCTTTTTTTTCTATGCTATTTGGAATGTATATGTATATTATTATGTTGTTTACTTTATGTCTATGTATATGTTCTATACTTGAATCTGATATTTGTAGTGTATCTATACATAATAATATTAATGATGAATTTTCAAGAAAGGTAAGAAAAACAAGTTTTTCATTTTTCCCTTTTTTAGTGTTGGGTTAGTTAGTTAGTTTTGTCAGATACATCAACGACGACGGATGTTTTGGATAAAATTCCGCCGGTGACGGTACAGAATCTCTTGAATTTTTTTTTTTTAAATATTCTAATATAAATGATATATAGTTATTTGATTTATATAATACACGGTTGCAGAAAAATAATAATTAATTATATTGTAAAGTAATTTTTTAAAGAATGTTGTGGATCAGTATTAGAAGCAAAACAAACAAAAAAAATTTAAATAAAGAGAAAGAAAAAATTTAAATCGAATTTTGTTTACCGTTTATACTATTTTAACGAAATTTATATCTTTAAGATAGATACATAATAAAAAATTATGTAAATAAAATTATTTTAAATTAAATTTTCATTTTTTTTTTTAAATTGAATAATTGTGAAAAATAATGTTTATGTAAAAAATATATTAAATTGATTATAAAATAAATATATATATTATATATATTGTTTTTGTGTTATTAAAATTATTGTTTCGGAATCATTTAATATTCCAAGAATCTACAGGTGGTTAGTTTACTTGTTTTTGTTTTGATGTTTTGTTTTTGATAATATTTTTTTTGTTGTACTTAAGATGTACGAATATTATTAGTTACATACAAGTCAACCATAGTGATGATGATCTTAATGGAAAATACATAGAAAATGAAAATGTTTGCATTTTATTTTCAATATAATAGTGTTAGTAATGATTGGTGTTGATTTTGTTTTTCTTTTTTAATTCTTTGTTAAAAATATGTTTTTTTGTAGTATGAAAAATATCAAAAATTACCCTTAAATTAATTAAAATAAAAATAATTAAAAAGAAAATTTTATAGTTTTTTTATTTAATTTTAACAATAATGGTCACCCTAAAAATATGTGATGATTAAATTTCAAGTTATTGAATAAAAGTGAATCTTTTAATAATTAATAAATGTATATGTGTTTGTGTTTTCAAATAAAAAAAAATATTAATATGAATATACTATTAACTTACCTTTTCAGGTAAAAATAAATGTTTAGATTTGTAGCATAACCAACTACATTCATACTTAACATTTGTAGCTTAATCTACTACATTCATATGAACACATTATTTTAATATTATAACTTACACCTATAGATTGATATATATTCTTGAGATAAATTATTATAATAGTGTGGTAGATATAAAAAAAATATCATAAAATATTTTAATAAAAAAAAAATAATAACAATAATAAAAAAAATTAAAGGTGAAAATGTGTGAGTTTAGCGTAAGAGAATTTAAAATAAATTATTTAATAAAAATATATTAATAATATTAATAAATAAAAAGAATAAAAATAAAAACAACAGAAAAAAAATGTAGCAAATCTAGAATACAAGAAAAAAATTAATTAAATATTTATATCTAATTAAAAGAAAAAAAAAAATCGAAATTAATTAATACAAATATATGTAAAGAGCAAATAAATAAGGTCGAAATAGAATTAAAACAACTTTTTTTTTGGTGTATTTGTATCAAAAGTAGATCTCATCTTATTAAACTCATTTTTTTTTTTTTGAATTTGTTTTTTCTGATTTTATATTTTTTACTTGAAATTGTTATTTCCTCATTTAATTCTTTTATACACGAATATTAATATAATAATTTAATTGAAAAAAAAGATAAATAAAATTAATAAATAAAAGTGATTTTTAATATTTAAATTTACATATAAAAATAATAATTAAAATTAAAATAGTAATAAAAAAATAAATAATGGAAGAACGTGAAAGAGCGACTATTTTTAGGAAATTTAGAAAATTTCAACAATACAATTTTTGGATTATATGCATATTTTTAATAATAACAGATGGAATTACCAGCTGCTTAAGTTCAGGTAAAAAAAAAAAAAACAATAACAAAAACAACAAAAAAATATAATATATATACCTATTCAAAACTCGTAGTAATTTGATGGTTTCTTGTATTGATCTCACCTTTTGTATTTTTTTTTTTATTTTTGTTTGTTGGAAGTGATTCAGAAAATAAATTAAGTTAGGAAGGTAAGAGAAGGGTACATTTAGATGTGTTTGTGATGAATCTTTTATTGTTCTTTTTTGTTCTTTTATTTTTCGCAAAAATAATTTTTTTTTGGTGCAAATTATCTTGAGAATTGTTAAAAATGTCTCAGGTATTAAAAGTGTACTTTGAAATGAATTTATATTCATGGATAAGGGAGAGAGTTTGTGCTATTTAAGTAAATGGAAATGTTGTGTGAAGATACCTAAGTATTATAAAATAACATATAATAAATATAGAACATAACGGTATTTTGGCAATTAACAAACAAAATTGCAACTGCTTTTATATACGTTTAAGATAATTTTTCCAAAATATCCTGTAGTGATATGAGTGAAATTAAAAATGTTGATGCTTTTCTTTCTGATCTATTATACATATAGGGAAGTTTATAAGGTTTTCTATAATTTAATTAAAATAAGTAATAAATCAAAAAATATTTTAAAGAATTGAAAATTTTATAATAAATGTCAACTTTAGTAAATAAAATTCGGATTTACTTTCAATTTTATTTTAATTTAAATATCTACATTTCGGAATCATATTACTTATTTCATCAGTATTTAGCTCAACTAATTTATTCGATTTTAAATCGTTAAATTTAATGTTGGCATTAAAAACAAATCTAATTTTATCAAAATTAAATTTGAATCCTTAATCAAGTCCTTGTGGTGCAAAAAAAATATATTGTAATATATATATATATATATATGTATATGGGCCAATAACAATTTCTGTGACCATAGGTAAAAATTTGAGTTGGCTTGGATATTTAGATTGCTAATTCAATCAATTTATAGATTATGCATTTGAAATGGTGAATAAGTGGTCAGCAGTGACCAACTGAATCAAACCTCTATTTTATAACGCTAATATCTTGAGAAGATGGACAAAAAAGTCCACTAAGTAACATTTATGCACCTCGTTTTATTACTTCATACATACTTATTAGCTTTTACTTAGTATCCCAAGTAACACCTATTAAGTTAAATATCTCCATACCAACGTCGTTATAACGTCGTAAATTTAAAAAAAATAACTTTATAGTGAAAAATGTAAAAGTTATAATTTATCCGTCATTACGACTACAATACGACGTTTTATTCTATCAGTTGTCACAAAGTTATTTTATATCTACTTCACAACTTTTTTTTACATTTTATAACTATGACGCAACTATTAAAACTTAAAAGTGTCTGAAATAACGTTATACCGACGACTTGCTTATAACGTCGTTTTATCTTATATTTTATTACCGTTATCCGACTACTTTACTCAACTGGCTATAAATTGACCAAATTAGAATAAAATAGATAGGTAGATTATATTTTAACAATAACGTTGTCCTTTTTTCTCTCACTATAATTAAATTATAAATATGTTAATGTATTATAATTTTATAAATATGAATTTATTATTGTAAATTATAATTATTGGAAATATTTTAACGAAAATTGTGCAGTACCTATATGACATCTTTTTGCAAACGAACAAAGATTTTTCGCGAAAATAAACATTTTATTGAACTAAAAATTTATGGGCCTTATAATTTGTTGAAATTTAAAAATTTTTAAGATTATAAAAAATATATTTTTTCTTATTATTATTTATTATTTGCTCAGATCCATTTAAAATTTTGTTTAAAACATATTAAAATAATAAAAGCAATTTACTCGCATTAGTATTAAATTTGGAATTAAAAGGTAAACATTTTTTGTTTTATTTTCTCATACAAAATATATTTGGCAATAATAATTTTCGCCATATATAAAATGGTGAAGTTATAAATAACCAAAGAGTTATCAGGAGTCATTATATAAAAAGGGATCTCAAATACAGAGTTGTAAACTGGTCCTTTAAATCGAATGAAAAATTTCTTGACAATTTTAGAAATGAAAACTAAATTATTTTTTTTTATATAATTCCAAACACGAGAAATTTAACATCTCTTTTAATTTGGGACTATTTAATTTATTTAACTTAATAATAAAAAAAAAAATTTTTAGCTTTTAATTCCAAATTTAATACTAATGCGAGTAAATTGCTTTCATTACTTTAATATGGGGGTTGTTTTAAAAAATGTTTAAATGAATCTGAGCAAATAATAAATAATAATAAGAAAAATAATATTTTTTTTAATTCTAAATTTTTTTTAAATTTTTTTTAACCATAAATTTTTAGTTCAATAAAATGTTTATTTTTACGAAAAATCTTCATTCGTTTGCAAAAAGATGTCATATATTGCACAATTTTAATGAAAATATTTACAATAATTATAATCTATAATAATAAATTCATATTCATTAAAGTTATTATACCTTAACATAGCCATTTATAAGTTAATTATAGTGAGAGAAAACAGGACAACATTATTGTTAAAATATTTTAGAAATAAAAGTTTTTTTTTCGTTAAAAAATAAATACATACACAATACACTGTATATAATAATCTATCTATCTCTTTTATTCTAATTTGATCGTTTCATAGTCGGTTGAGTAGTCGGATAATAGTTATTTTCACTACGGTACGACTCAACAATTATTCCCCAATAACGTAATAATGACGTTGTCTGAAAGTTATTTCAACGTCATATAGCCGACCAGTAGTTATTTAGCCAACGATAGTACGACATTGTTACAACCTATTTGTGTTACTTGGGATTGTCGATATTAATATTATCCACGGGCAGTTCAAAATATATCTGCCATATGATTATAATTTTTGCTTATTTTAAAATACTTGGCAATCATTTGTCCACTTCGTCACAACTTTTTAAAATAACAATTCTGACATTCAATTTTAAATATAAAAGTATAATAATTTAGAAAATAAAAATTATTGCAACTTTTGTAGCCCCAAGAAAAACCATCATTATGTCTGGATTTGTATTAAAAAAATTCTTTTAATTTGAGTCAATTTTTATAATAATTGCTTAGGGACACGTCAAAACTGTGACGCTGTGGACTCAAAACGTGACCTAAAAGACATCAAATATAAAAAAAAATTTAATTATCATAGATAATTTTTTTTTTATAAACAAACATTTTGTATTTTCATGTTTACTACCATTTTTTTGCGCTTTTCTCGGCATCGACGTTGCCGTTCTGCATCTGTAAGTGTCATTTTGATTTGTTCAAACAAACATGCAAGAAACTACTTCTACACAGGTAACTATCTTTATAAATTTGTATATAGGAATTCAAAAATATGTAGTTATGTGAAAATATTGCCATAATAAAACAAAGTAATAATAGCTAAAAAGTAGCAAATAAGTAATTTATAATTTAATATAAAATCGTTTTTAACTGTTACGAATTGGACGTGACGAAATGGAAAAATGTCTTAAAAATGTTATTATCTGCATATTGTAAAATGTATTTTAATTCCAAAAATTAGTACGTCCAGCTTAAATTATAAAAGTTAATATTATGATAAAAAAAAAATGGCAAAAATTTAATTACTTATCGAAAAATCGTTGTGACACAGCAGAAGCACAATTAATACACGCGTTGATTTCGGTGGGTTAACAAGTCCTAATTTCACAAATGCTCAAAAAAATTTATAATTCCTATTTACTACAATATAGTTCTAATATTACGTCATCCTTTTTAAATTGCGTTGGAAATTTAAAGTGTATTTTTTTTTAATATAATTATTGTAACGAATTTTTAGTGACTTAGCGGACAAATTACATGGACAACGTTTGATTGGAAAAAAATTATATTTTTTATTATTTTAAAAAAAAGTTTATTTACAGTAAATCAAAAAACTAAAATTTAAGAAGAAAGTAATGTGATTTCTTGTTTTACAATAACTTTGTATTTTTTTTTAATAAGCATTTTTGCTAATCAATTTCAGTTGGGGACAGGAGATTTTCGTCATGTGAAAAATTTCGTGTCCAAATTTTTCATGGTTCTAATTTGATTAGTTTTTTTTACCTTGACTGCAAATTCGATGTACCAATGTTTTCTTAATTTACAATTAACAATAAAAGTAAAACTAAAAATTTTTGTAAAATTTTATGAGTGTTATTGTCTAGAGAAATACAGCAAATATGGATGGTTACGAAAAATGTTATTGGCCCATATAACTATATAATATGTATTTCAGTGATAGTTGAATTTATATATATATATTATATAAATAAATATAAATTATAAAATTAAAAATATACTAATTCATTAAAAATGTTAAATATAGTTAGCCGGACTGGTAAAAGAGCATTATCATAAAATACAGTTCGTAACTGTTTTTGTTTTCCATCAATATTTGCTACATTTTTTGATTTAATGTATTTTAAGTGATAATTGATTTTTGTTCACGTCCTTTGAACGTTTAGTGTTATATTTGAAAATTATTTGAATATTTTTTATTTATTTATATTTTTATTGCCGGGATACATATTCATTATTTGTTTTTTAACAATATTAAATTTTTTAGAGTTTATACTATCGTATTTACACCTATAACTATTCTTAATTATTATTACTTAGGCTAGCTGACTAATTTATTATTTAAAGGAAAAATGGCGGCAAAAACCCTTTTTGAAAATTTTATATATGAACCGTTAGACTTATTGTAAGATACTTCCATAGACCTGACAATATATACTTACGTTATGTCTGATATTTTGATGAATCTAAAGATATTTTTTTTTTTTTGTCAATTCAATTTTATTCAATTTAATTTTTACATTTACATTTCAGTTTTATTACATTTATATATACAGAGTTCAGATGTACTTACATCTACACAACTGAAATATTACATTATGGTTTTTGTTTTACATTTTTGTTTAATTTACTAATATTTACGTTTTCAGTGAATTGAAAAGGAGTTGTTGTGGTTGAATATAAGTTGTGTATGTCTACCGTTAATATACCGAGTATATTTTTGTATGTTAATAATTTTTGTAAGAGTCATCAATATTTAGAGTCAATGTTAATTAAAACCTAAATATGTTGTTAAAAATAATGCACAGAAACCTCTTCAGAATTTGAAAATAACTGCATTTTCACATTTTTGAAAGATGATTTAATAAAAAATGTTTCTATTGATGAAATAGTCAAATACGGTGAAAAAGTGTTAAAACAAATAGATTAATTTGTTATAAATGCAATTAAGGTAATTGTATATGTTACAAAGCTATAATAATATACTCATTATCCAGTTCAAAAACTTAGTCAGTTCTAAAAAATTAGATATATATATATATATATATATTGATATTACCAATTATAGCTAAACTGTCAAGGTTTATATACCAAAGGTTTTTGAACTTATGGTGTATGATGCTATATATAGCGAATGTTCTGTTCTTCAAGTCTTTGTGGTGCAAAAAAATATATTGTAATGTATATATATATATATGTATATAACTATATAATATGCATTTCAATGATAGTTGAATTGATATATTATATAATAATCTAATCAGCATGGTTTTATGAAGGGAAGATCAACCGTAACAAATTTAGTTGAATCATGTTTCATGTTTCTTAAATCGATGGAAGCTGGTTTCCAGACTGATGTCGTTTATACTGATTTAAAAATTTCTTTTCTTTTATTTTTTTTATTTTTATTTTTTTTTTTAGTTTAAGACCTAATTGTAATCTGTTTGATCTAAACAAGAAATAAATAAATAAATATACTTAGGTCGTTGATGACAAAACATCAAATTGTTTTCAATAGTGGTGAAAGGATTTTGAATTGGAAATTTATTTATATTCAAAATAAATCCTGTAGCTGAAATCAAATTAGATTAGATTTCAGTAAGGATTGGTTTCTAGATCTATATAAATCTAGACGTAAATGAATTTATTTTGATCAATCGTAACTCAAATTCCTATCTATATGAATTATCCGTATGCCTCATTCTTGAATTATCCATGTCCCTGAATTATCCGTATGACTCAACAGTTATTATCCGTATGCCTGATTTATTGATTAAGTACATTTTTCAATTATTATGAATGTTAAATCTCCTCATTTGAGAAACACTATTTGCAATTTAACGTTTACTGCTCTTGCATTCATGGAACAGATGATCAATAAATTCTTCCTCTATTTCATATATTTTGCACACATTATTTTTTGTCAAATCAATTATATGTAGCTGCTTCTTTAGTGGTCCGGTATTATCCGTACGACGATGCGTTTGAAAATGTAAACAAAATTTTGTTATTTTTTCCAGCGAAAACTGTTATGTTTTTTAAAATTCATTTATTTATTATACCATGTTACATATTACATACCCTTAGTACATTATCATAAATTAAATTGAAAAATTTGCAAAACAGTAATGGTAAAATTAGATAAATGTAAGATCATTCTGATATTCCTGAGAATATGTGATGAATGAAATAACAAGAGTAGAAATAATTAAATTATATAATTAAACAATATTAGGTTGATAATTCAGAGCTAAAAGTAATACAGTTACAGGAATACAAAAATAAAAATAAAAAATTCAATATTAAAGTAATAAAGTAAAGCAAAACGTAACGCAAAACATTTAAAAAATTATAAAATAAAATACAAACTTATAGCTATTAAATATCCATATATACAATAGAAATAATTAAATTTAATTAAACATAATTAAACAAGGAAAGAAAATAAAATAGGGAAAAAGAGAAAAAATTCGAGATAAACCATATTACAACAAAATAATAGAAGTCTGAGAAACAAAACTAAAAAGATATCAAATAATTAGGTTAAGTTAGCAACAATTCAATTTGAGAGTGATCAAGATTCATTAAGTGAGATCTAAGATTGTTGATAAAAGTAATAGAAGTTCTATCCGATCTTAAAGAGAAAGGTAACGTATTGAAAATTTTTGGGAGCTAAAAAGTCATAAAAGTGGCGAAAATGTGATGTATATACTCTAACAACATTTATTAAAAATAGGTTATTGACTCTCAGATTGTAATGAGAGCTAAATCGATGGGCAAGATAACCTGATCTAATGAAATAAATGTTTACTGTTTTGAATACATATAGCTGTCTAATAGGTAGTAGAACCAGCTTTCTAAATAGTGGAAAAATAGATGTAAGTCTATTTTTCGTCATGATCAATCGAATACAATATTTTTGAGCAATGAGTAGGGGGATGAAAAATCTTGGTATGAAAATATTTCATTGTCCATCACCAGGTATGTTAAGAATACTTATTCCAGTTCTAGTCAAAAAATCCTCAACATTTTGTAAAAAATTCTTATATTGTCTGACCAGTTTTTTGAATTAATGTGGGACTTAACTTTTGGATTTACACAATTAGTTTTAAATGGTTGTAAGTAACTGAGCTCATTTGAGAAAAAAATAATAAAAAAAAAGTATATAATTATTCAGTTTATGGAAACCATCATATTGAAAAAGTAAAGTACATTCATTTTGTAATTTATAAATTTCGAAAAGGCAAAATTAACTGGTACTCAGAAATTAAATTAATTCTTCTTCGTTTGCAAGAATGTTGCAGTTCACAAGGTAATAAACATCACGTTGTGAATTAAATGAATAAATTTAAGATAACAGAAATTTGCCTGTAGACCAATTCAACTCCAACTGTTTCTAAGCAAAATACAATATCGTGCTGATTAAACAGAGCCCTCCCCATCGACACTTTCCTTAACATTCGCTAAAATATTAAAAAATAACGAATTGTTGTTTTGATACGTACCATATTTTATTCTTCATTCAATTGAAAATGTAAAATCCTAAATTTCAAAGCAGAACATCTCTCTTTTTTCATTTGAAAATTTAATTTAATTAAAAGCAATAACAAAAAAAAAAAAAATATTTTTATTTCATTTTATATTATTTGTTCTAGGTCTAGAAAATTCTTTGTTTGTTTCAATAAATTCTGATTAATTTCCAACTCATTTTACATTCAATTTTAAGGACATTTAGTTAATCAAATCTAGTATAAAATTCAAAATGTCTAGGTTGTCCTTTTTCATTTTTCTACCTAAATTTCTTTTTTATTATTTCTTTTTTTTTTTTTATTAATTTTCTTAACTTGAAATACTTAAAAGTCATACCATTCACTCTCTTAAACATCATAAAAACGGCGAAAATTATAAAAAAAAAAAAAACAAGAAAAAAATGTTTTTTTTATTTACTTACTTTACTCAACAAATTGTTGCCACCTTGTCTTTTTTTTTTCTTTTTTGTTGTTAACATTTTATGTACTCATCTTTTTTTTTTTATCAGACAACCTTGAAAATATATAATTTGCAACCCCGAAAACAGTTGACTTAACCTCAAATAATAAAGTTGTCTCATAAAAATGAAAATAATTTCTTTCCTTTCTTTTTGGATTTGTTGTTGTTGTTCGCTCTTTCATCTTACATAAAAAAAAAAATAATTTTTTTATTAACTTTTTTAAAAATCATCTCATGCGCCATCATCTACATAGACCGCCATTCTACTGGTTGTTAAAGGTGGTAAATTTTCCATTCAGTAAACAAGGAGGTAGAGAGGTGGCGCATTGTACAACTAAACAAAAAAAAAAAAATTAAAGAAGAAAACGTTGAGAAGGTAAAGAAAAATATAAAATATTCTTTAATCCCATTTTAGAATCTTTAACGATTTTTGAATATTCAATGGTTTTAACAATGTGAAACAAAACGAAAAACAAAATAAAAATGAAAAACAAAAATATAAAAATATAAAATCTCATTAAGAGCCGTTTATACTTCAATTACAGAAAAAATTCTGGTCCTTTTTGGAAAATAATATTGCGGAAAAAATTCTATATAAATTTTGACATTTCGAAATCAACAAGTTAATATAGAACGAAGGATACTTAAAATGTTAGCAATTGAAATGTTCATTCAATTTATTACGACAATTCAATTTCTTTATGATATTTTAACCTTATTTTGAGCGACAGTGCACTGCAACCGTTATCATGTAGCATCAAGATTTTAAAAATAATTTTTATGTAAATTTGTTAAAGTAAAATTAATGAAGATTACTTGAGTTTGTAGATGGTATATGAATAAGTTTATGTTGGGTTATGTTGTTTATATTACTATTAAACTACTATTTTATTGTTTTTTACAATTAAAAACAGAATTTTATATTATTAATAATTTATTTTTTATATTTTATATTATATTTTTTTATATTATTAATAATTTATTAGTGAAAGAAATAAAATAAGAGATAAAATATTTAATCTGTAAATTGAAAAAAGTACGGTACAAATCTCTGAACCATTTCAAAACCGATTTTTATTATTTATTTATTTCATTTTTTGAATTCAAGAGAGCTAAACAACTCCTAAGTATTTATAATATTTTACCATTTCTAGTTCACTATTGTTGTAGTATATTTTTAGATTATTTATAGTCCACTTATATATACTGAGAACAATGTTGGACCGAAAGAGTTTCCTTGAATTACTCCAAAATTAAATGGTGCTCTTTCTTCCATCGCATTCCGGTAACTGCAGTCTGTCCTTCAAATAAGTCCTGAACCAACAGTACTCTTTTCCTTGAATCCCATGTTCAAATAATATTTTTAACGGTACTTTCCTATCAACCGTGTCGAAAGCCTTTTTTACATCGTGAAATATCGTTACTACTTTTTTTTTCATATCAAGACCAGATTGCACTTTCGATATCATATCAAACAATGCGGCTTGTGTGTTAGATTGTTTTTTAGGTCCGTATTGCTATTTAACCCATATCGATTAAATTTGTTTTACTGAAAAATTTAGTTAATTGGTTACTTTACGCTGTTTCAATTAATTTACTGAATACTGGTGATATGGCAATCGGTCTGAAATCGACAGAATCACTAGCATTGCCTGTATTTTTGAATACTGGAATTATTTTGCACACTTTAAGACATTCAGGCATTTTAGCTTGAGTAATTTATTTATTTATTAATGTTGTGATACTATCCGCTATCTTATTTTGGCATTTTTTAATAGCGTCACTAGCCGAGTTCGTGTTCGACATGTTCGAAATCAAGTGTAATTACTTTTCTCGTTCTTAATTTAGGTACATAAAAGCTAGTGTTTTCAAAACGTTTTGCCATTTTTTCTCCAAATGTTGGATAAAGTTATATAGTAGATCTTTAAAAGGAGACGTAACGAAACTAAATAGCTATTTTATCAAAATGTTTTAATTTTCAATTTAAAATTTCACTCTATGTATAAATATGTGCAAATACATTTTGACATACAAACATTTTAATTTATCAAATTTATCGAAATTGCCGCAATTCACCAATTTACAGTTTCTTTTTTTCCTTGCCAGAATTAAATTTTAAATTAAATTTTGTTTTTCTTTAAACAAATTATTACGTATGCGGTTGTTGTCTTAGATAAATCAATAAAAAAAAATTAAGAACACAAAATAATGGCAAAGAATTCATAATGAGTACGATTTTTTATAAAACGAGACGGTGAATGCTAGTTAATTTTTGTTTTGCAAATATTGATATTACCGAAACAACGCATACTTCCTTCGTCAGTGCTTGTGACCAACTATATATAATAAAAAAAAATTAATCACTAAAAAAAAAATCTATCTTGTTGTCAAAAATATTTATCTACAGTTTTCAATATCTACAGTTATCAAATATTTATACGTCAGCCCTTGATAAAGAGTATAATTTTATGACAAAAGTAAATACGTCAACATTCAAAACAACAACAAACAATTAGCTTTCCCTTTACAAATACTGTACAAGCTACTTTAAATTGTTTTTTTTTATACAAAAGAAATACAAAAAATGTATTTCTTACAACAATTTTAATGGTAAAACGACAGACGAAAACATTAAAAATAATTCACTAACTGGATTTGACTTACTTTTTAATATGGTTGTTGATCAGAAAAATTATATCGCTAAAAAAAAGGATTGCAATCGACTCTAAACGTTTCAACCGAAATTCATGCTACCGACGCGCAACAGTACGATTATTAACCGTTATTTTTCGTTTATTAGATAATAAGTGCCTTTGTTCATGTGAGTTTACGCATTGTGTATGGACACATCGATCGTCCATTTCTGCTTTGTATATATTCGCTTATTAGTTAATTAGCTCTTAAAACACTAAATTGTAAATTACAACCAAGAACAATATATATATATACTCTATATAAGCAAATTGCTCTTTTTGAGATAACAATAAATAAATAAATAAATAAAAATAAAATAGTTATAAGCCATCAGTTGCGTAACATATCGAATTAAGTCCTAATGCAATCGACACACTAATAAGAGAAAAAAGAAAATTAGGGGGTCAATGGCAGGAGTATAGACCACCAAGCTCTAAAAAACTATTAGTCACAGAAAATTGCGAAAAGAAAAAGAAGTAAACGAATTCTAACTATACCTAGAAAACTTCGCACCAACAGATACATCGGACTATTCTAGTGATGTCAAATACCTTGGAATGCATTTGGAGGAGGAGGAAACACGTTGAAACAAAAATAACTCAAATGAACTAAAAACCAACAAAATGAGTTGGCCCTTGAATAGAAAGTCTAAACTAAAATTAGAATACAAAGTACTTTTATATAAAAGCATAATTAATCCAATTTGCACTTATGGGGAACAGCAAACGCCTCTAATACTGAAAAAAATAAAAAGAGTTCAATCCAAAATATTAAAAACCATAACGACTGCACCATGGTATGTAAAAAATGCTAACATACGGAAAGATTTAAATATTCCTACGATGGAAGGAGAGATAGATAGAATTGGAAGAAAATACACAAATCAAAGCTGGAAAACCATTCCAACTCACTAGCAAGAAATCTACTATTTAACATAGGTCACCACCGATTAAAGAGCAAAAAATTTCCTAAAACAGATTAGTTTTTTTTTAGGTTTTTAATTCATTTATTCATATTATAATAAAATACAATATTTAAAATATACATTTACTAAATAAAAAAATAATAAGAATAAATATAGGATCATTCCGATATTCTTTAGAATGCAAGCAAAAATACAGGCATAAAAATATAAAATATTGTTGGGTACATACATAGTAAAGTAGAAAATTAAAGTTAAATTATGGAAAAAACTAAAATAACTTAAATCTAAAATTATATAATAAAAAAATAAAATTTCATAAAATTTAAAGCAAAATTTAAATAATAAACGAGAGTAAACAGAATTAAATACAAAGTTATAGCCAGAATAAAAAGTTAAGAAATAACTAGAAGATTGAAAGAAAATTAAAAAAATTATAGTTAGAAAAAAAACTAAATTGAAGTTAAAACTAAATCGTATTAAAAACAAATGCAATTTGAAGGTGATCCAGTTCAAAAATCCAAAATCGAAGATTTTTGCAAAATGAAACAGTTCTGTCCGATCTTAAAGAGCTATATAACCATAAAAGTGGCAAAAATGAGAGGTACGGGCTCTTGGAGCATTTACAAGGTATAAATTATTAATTCTAAGAAGATATCTAGTTAAAAAGAATTTTCAACGTTTTAAACAAATATGAATGTCTAAGTGGTAGAATATCCAACTTTTTAAATAAAGGAAAACTGGGCATTAGTCTATTTTTTTTTTTAAATTATCCTTATACAGTGTTTTTGAGCGATTAGAAGAGGTTGAATTTTGTTAAAATAAGAACCATCCCAACAACTAATTCCATATTGCAGCTTAGAACTGAATAGAGCAAAATACACCATTAGCATAACTTTTAAAGAACAATACAGATTTAAGTGGTAAATGTTTCGCAAAACATTCTTAAAATAAGTATTTAAATAGGAAGTATGTGCAGACCAATTCAGTTTATTATCAAGTAAAGCACCCAAGTACCTAAACGTATCTACACTATCAATGTTAAAACAAAAAATACTACAAGGCGAAGAGAGGACAAAAGAGTTTAGAGACTGTATAGGAAATAAAGGAAATTTTGGACAATCAGTAAAATGCTATCAAGTAATAAAATTCTCGAGGAGACAATTATTAAGCTTAAATAGCATAATTTTAGTTTTTTTTGCTTATAACTAACTTATGAACATAAAGCCATTTTCGAATTAGGTCCAAGTCAAAATTTAAATCGCAATATAAGTCAAGTAGAATATTATTGTTGTACGAAAAAGCAGTGTTATCCGCAAAAGCTCTAGGTATACCCTTGAACTGTTGCTGCAAATAACAACAAATCAAATAATACTATAAAACTGTAATAAAACCCTAACGATCCAGCAATAGCAGGAATCCTTCATTAAAGTTCATAGAAGTCATTCATAGAAGTTAGATAAGATTTGAAAACAAATTGTTAGTTTCTATATAAAAGAAAATTACAATGAATAAAGGAAAAATGAGATAAAACAAATTGCATTATAGGATATTAGAATTTGTAAAAAAAAAAAACCGGAACAAAACCAAAACATTTTCTATCCTATGACGACATGCCAAAACAATGAATGTGCAAAATTGTTGTTTTGAGAAAAATGCATTTTAATGTTTCTTTGAGTGCTATAAATCGACTTTCAAATTTAAAATTTAGGTTGTAAGTCATTTAAATATTATTTTAATTCTACTTTCTCTTGTAATTTTCAGTGTTGGTGTATGTTTTTTATAACAGAGTTTTAGCACATTCGTGGTTTTGGCATTCACTTTTTTTTAGGGTTTTCAATAAAACGACATTTTTTTTTTATTTTCAACTTAAGTAATGCTTTTATTTAAGTATAATGTAAATTCACATTTTAATTATTTATTAAGGAATAAATTATTTCTATATAAACTAAATATTAATCAAATTAGTACATTTCTCCCGTTTTATAAAAGAAAAATAACAAATTCAAAACAAATTAAAAAAAAAAAAAAAAAAACTAACTTAAACGAATTTTAAAAACAAAAAGCTTTACTCATTTTCATATTCTGATACTTCATCGTTATCTGGCTCAGGTGAGAAGTGTCTTTAATTTATATCACTTTTAGACTTGAAGAAACCGTGGTAGCTCTTTGGAAATGTGAGATCATCACACATTTTCATTAAATCTTTAAATTTTGGCGCTGAAACTGGTAAATTTGCAGTATAGGCTTGTGATATCTTTTGAAGCAGTCGACCTTTTCTCAATTTGATTTCAAAAATTGAAAATTCGTCATTAAAATGTTTTTTATAAAAAAAAATTTTTGGATCAGTTTTTCTGTAACTACTGTAGCCAACAAATAATTTGGAAAGGAAACTTACTAAGCATAAATTTTGTCGCCATTAAATTAAAATCAAAAAAATCTTCATAAGTAAGACTGTTTAAATCAAACGAATGAGGATTATTTCGAACTAACCGTATTATTTGTTCCCAATAAATTAGAGTATATATTGGAATATGCTTGAATTTTTTCTCTATTTTTGAATGTATAGAATTCACATTCCATTGCTGTGTGTCCAGTTTCAAAACATTTGTGATCAATTTCTTTCAAAGTTGGATGGACGTTCAAAAGTTTCAAACACATTATTACAAATATCGATTTTTTTTTCTGTTGGCCACCACAGCTATTTGATAATCAAACATGCAAGATGAAATTTCATTAGCCTCTTTCAAGAGCCTCTTTTTGTATGCCGTTTCATATCATAGGTAACATAATACTTTTTGATTAGATTTGAGGTTGTATACAGTTAACTTGTAGACAGTAAGTTTTCGTAAATAAAATATTTGGCCAGCAAGACCTTTAGGAGTTATTAGTACAGCCTGTAAATAGAAATTGAATGCTTGAACATTATCATTTGTTTTATCTGTTCCTTATCCGTGTTTCTGCTTTGTCGACCTTATTTATTTATTTATTTCAATTATATGAATGCCTAACGAGATTTCTCTCTATATAAGGCTTTATACAAACAATTTTTTTTTTATTTTTTTAGGACCTAACTCCTTATTTTCCAAATGGTTATTCTTTACTTCATATTTTTTTTCTTCATTACTTAATAATTCAAAAATTTTACAGCGTTTGCACTGATCTTTTTTCGGTTTAAATTTCTCTCTGTATTTACAAATACCTTTTTTTTTTTTTTTTTTTTTTTCCTGTTACTCCTCGTGGGAGCATAGGGCATCAACTTGCCTCCTCCATTGTTCTCTATTGTACGCAATGGGCTTTATCTCCTCCCAAGTTCGTCCATATCTTATTACCTCAGAAGTCGCAGTCCGACGCCAGGTATTGTTGGGTCTTCCTCGCCTTCTGCTCCCTTGGGGATTCCATTCTAGGGCCATTCTTGTTATATTATTTGATGGTTTTCTTAGAGTGTGTCCTATCCATCTCCATTTTCTTCGCTTAATTTGATGCATTATCGGTTCTTCACCTGTTATCTGCCATAAGTCCTTATTGCTGATGGTGTTTGGCCAGAATATTCTGCATATTCTTCTTTGGCATTTGTTCGCAAATACTTGAAGTTTTTGACTGATGTTATTTGTCGTCATCCAAGTTTCACTGCCATACATAAGTGTTGACATTACACATGCTTTGAATATTCTAATCTTTGTTTTTCTAGTTATTTGGCCATTCTTCCATATTGGACTTAGTTCACCGAACGCAGATCTGGCCTTACGTAGTCTGTTGTTGACATCTGCTTCTGTACCTCCGTTTGTTGTTAGAATGTTACCTAGGTAAGAGAAGCTTTCCACATATTCAACTGTTTGACCTTCTATGGTTATGGTGTTTGTGTTGGTGTTATTTATCCTCATGGCCTTGGTTTTATCTATGTTAATTTCTAGCCCGACTCTGCGCGCTGCTTGCTGAAGTAGGTCTGCTTTATGTTGAATGTCGCAGAATCTATGCGCTAGCAGACATATATCATCCGCATAGTCAAGGTCCTCAAGTGTCCTTGAGAGATCCCACCTTATACCTCTTCCGGAAGAACCCGTTTCTTTCATTATTTCATCTATTACCAGCGTGAATAGAAGTGGTGACAGTGGACATCCTTGCCTTACTCCAGAATTTGTGGTGAATGTGTCGCTTATTTGTCCGCAGTGGAGAACTGCTAATTCTGCATCTTCATACAAAGCTTCTGACAATCTTATTACAAATACCTACTGGACTTATATTATTTTTTTGCAATCTCCAACGTACAAATCGTACTTCATTTTTACGTTAATTGATGAGTCCAAATACTTTTTATTTGTTAACTTACGGCAGTAATTAGACTCTACAGCCGGAAATGATGTTATAACAAGATGTTTAAACAACGGTGTTCTGTTATATAAATAGAAATAAATAGAAGATACCGAAATTGGTTTGTTATGCTTGATTATATTATTCTTGTCATTTTACTTGAAAAGTAAATTTATACGATGGGAAATCTGACGATTCGTTTTTTTGGCATAATTTGTTAAACAAAATTTCACAATTATGCAAATTCAGAAACAAGAAATCTCGGGACAGTAGGTAGAGAATTGGGGGTTTTAGCAAATTTTTCTTTGACAAAATTTTAATTTCATAACGTTCTCAACTCAAAACTGATGAAAAAGCACATTCGTTGTTTTAGCATATACTTATGTGACGATTTGTTATTGATCTTAATTACTATTTTAGTCCATTCAAATGTACATTACGATCCTAAGAAGCAATTCAAAAAATATCTTCCCATTTTTGGTTAAATTAACAATAAAAAATAAAATATTGAAAATCTTCTTTCCCTTTCAAAGCATTTAACCCAACGTTGGTTTATTAAGGTTAAAACTGCCATATTTAAAGTTTTGAATAATTTTGAAAAAAAAAAATACTTTTTATCCAAAAGACTTAAACAAAAAAAAAAAAAATAATAATAAATAAATTTTAAATAAAAAAAAAATACCCAATTGAATTGTAATAGCTTAAAAAAATATATTCTTACAATATTGAAGAGAGAAATTATTATATTCATTATTTATTGAACTTTAGAAAAAAACAAAAAAAAAAACCGCTTTTAAAAGGTTCTTGTAACATTGTTATTATTGAAGAGAATATTGCAAGAAAGAGAAGAGTAGAACTGAATAAAGTGAGTTTATCGATTCTTTTTTTTCTTTGTTTCTTTAAGTAAATAATACGTGACAGGTTTTCATAAACAAAACAATATTTTCAATTTCAAATATAATGAATTCTATTTACTTGCCTACTCCCAACTCAAGTATCTACTGTACAGTCCCTCCCCTCTCCTCATCACAACTACTCAAACTAATCTGCTATTCTAACTAAATATTGTCTAAAATGTGAGATAAATATAGAAAACATTGGAATTGCATTTTATTCCAAAATCAACCAAAAAAATATAAAAACCCAAGAGATAACAATAACAGAGGGGTTAAATATTCAAATATGGTTAAATTTAAATTTATAGAACTTGTATTGAATTTGAATATTATTGTGTTTACTAAATGTGTGTATGTTGGTTGCTGTTTTTCTTCTTGCTTACTTAATATTCACTAAATCAAGTGGTTTTTTTTTTCAAGAAAATTTTTTTTTTATTTATTTTTTTTCGGTTTTCCTTTTTGTTGATACTGGCATATAGGCGCAACGAAATTAGTTAATTAAAAAAAATTATACTGAATTTGTATTCAAGATACACCTTGTCAGAATGTCAGGAAAAACAAAGAAAAAGATACAAATGTACATTTTCAGTGTACACAACTTAAGATAATGCTACTCTTTCTTTGAATACCTAACTCCCTCTTAAAAGTACTTATGTTAATAACTCTATTTACAAGCTACTATACTATACCTACCTATTTTACCTACCTGGTGATATTTTTGGATCCTTTTATTTTTTTTTCTTGTTTGTCTTCTTGTTTTTAGGAAAGGATCATTAAATTATGAAGAAAGAAATGAAAAATTGTCACATGAATTGAATTATTAAAATAAAAATTTATTTTTATGACATTTTCTATGTATATGTATGATGCATGTGTGTTTGAGTGTTAAAGATTTATATTATGTAAAAAAAAAAAATGATGAAATTGAATTTTAAACAGAATTTATGACATTTGACATTTTTTTTAAGAAATTGACGATTACAGAAATTTTACAAAATTTATGATGAATATATTCATTTGATTTCGTGTCGTTTATTTATATATATATTGAAAGGGATGGGGTGGTGGGAGGTGGTATTTATCTTTTATACAATCACGTATTCATGTTATTTTTTTATTTATTTTTTTTTGTGGAAATTTTATAAAATGATGGTTACTAAGAAAATTGCCACAATATATAATGAACATTGCCAATATTATCTTTGCATTTACAAAATGTAGGTACCCAGACCCACTCACTTTTGCATCATTTTAAGTACTTAACAATTTGACAATTTCAGTTTGTTTTAAATTGTTAAATGAGTGCTCGTGTCAAAGACGATTTTTATTTTGGTAATGTAAAAGTGTTCACTGTGAACTTACACGACACTTTTTAAATTTTCACTTGTCAGATAAGGAGGAACTGCAGGTTGAGTATGATTTGCTAAAATTTTTTTTCAATAATGAATTTAACAAATTTTTTATTTGTTTTATTAAGTCTAGTCGAACGTCCCATGCTCACGCACGGTTTAATCATTTAAATAAATTTTATCACAAAATTATATTTTAACTTACCTAAGCCAACTCTCTTTCATAAAAGAAATAATATAATAATCATAGAAAATACGGAGATAAAAGATCGTGCGGTAGTTGGATGTGCTTACATTGAATTTCAATTGTAATTAACAAAATCTGTTGTAAAATCCAGCTATCATGCGCTAACTATAATGACATAGAACTACTTATGTCATGACATATGTCATATTCAGTACATGGAACTTACATGTAAACGTCCATAATCGACATATGCTGAAATTAAGTTAGATCCGACAATTCGTTAAATTTACATAGAATTCTTATGTTAAATTCCATCCAAACCGAATTCGACATATGTAATTTTTTGTTTTTTGTTGTTTTTCTAAGAAATATTTTCTTATGTTAATATATCATTATGGGTCGACATGTGTTTTGACAAATATCTATGTCAGCTTCGTTAGGCAATTTGACATTTACATATGTAGGTTATGACATTATAGTTAGCGCATTAGCGTTTAGATTATGTCATCAATTGCAATTGCAATATGTGTGTGTAAATGTTATCATTCCAATTTTTTCATCGATTCTTCATCGGTTCATTATTGGTTTGAACTCAGTGCCCTTAGAACGTTAAAGACAAAATAAATATATGTAAAGAAATACAAAAACAAAAAATATTTTCTATTTTGACAATTTAAAAAAATTACTTTGGAATGTAGCCAAACAATTTTCTGACTTGTTTAAACATTTTTTGACCGTTTTAAATAAATGGATGGAATGAACTACAATTTGTAAGCCAGCTAAATTTTAACCGAATATCTCGCAACAATTTTTTCGTATTATTAGCGTAGTAAGCAGAATGAAATGATAATATATAAAATTGTACTATTATCAAATTGAAATATATAATAGTTACATAGTTAAAAAAATTTGTGGCTTTGTTTAAAAAAAACAAAATTAAGTACAAAAGTAAAATAAATTATAAAAAAAAACCATACACATAATATGATACGTGCCTACCTACTAAATGAAATTTCTTTTTTTTTTATGAATAAAATAAAAATTCATGTAAATAAAAAAAAAAATTTACTGCAAAAAAAAGAGGAAGTGTGAGGGCAAAATAGCTCATAACTTCTGAAACACTGATTGCCGTATAGTCTTTCGAAGATTTTTTTTTTAAGGAAATAAAATTTTTTTTAATTATGTGAAAAAAAAAATTATTTTATCACTTTTGCTATTGAATTAAAAATTTAAAAAGTAAATGAGATTTAGAGAGACGTAAACGTTGCCAAACATATTTAAATGAAGACGCTTTCTTTGGCTTAGAAACGCTAAGCAAATATAAAAAATATATTTTAAGCTTTTTATTTAACTAAAAGAAACCAGACCGATCTGCTTCAGTGTTTAAACTCAACTCTTTATTAATTTCTTATAGGAAATATAATTGACAATAACAAGATATGGTACCATACGTCTTGAGTGTGAATCTCTACTACGCTATCGACATTTGCTATTATTTAAACTATGTTTGTTTCTGAGCAACACAACAACAAAGTGAAATACGTCTTTATTGGAGAGAATTGAAGTAACAGCGGATATGAAAAAATTCGATAGATTATAGTGGAAAATATTAATGAAACATAATATTGCACAGATTAAAACATTGCATGAATTGTCGCATGCAATTAAGGAAAATATTTTTTACAAATACTTTCGCTTATAACATCTCATTGAATAGAACTGGATTGCTAATTTTGTCCATATTGTGCAATCACAATTCGCGATGACTTTTGTTCTTTTACGTGCTTATTCAAACCTGTGGTTAGCAACAGTTCTCTAATTTTGAGTAATGAGTACAGTATGTTCTATACATTGCTCATCACCAATCCAATTACATAACAGTGCTGGTTTAATACCAATTTTTTATGAAAAATCAAATAAATTACGTTGTTATAGTTTCAGTACTATTCAATTAAACTATGCAAATATTGTAAAATTCATAACATTGTCACGTTTTAATCGACTTTGATCTATTGATGTTGTTGTTCCTTTTCACATACCATCATTTTAAGTATTTCTATTAATAGCCTAATTAATACAGTAATGCAAACCACAAACAAATGGGATAATAAAATGGGATTACATCAAATGAGTGACAAAACTAGTTTTTTTTTCGTGAATAATATTAGGTATAGAATAGTTAGTAACTGTGTAAACTTTAAATCGATACTGAAGCATATTTTTGTCAGAACAATTCCAGCTATGCTCAAACTTTATACTTACAAAAGCAGTACAAAATGAAAGACAAACAAAAATTTTTAATAAAAAAAAAATCATTTGAAATATTTAAAGTTTATTTAATTTTGACATATACAGTTTACATAATTTAATCGACTATGTAGTTAATGTAGTTTGACACAATTTTCTTCATCACGTTGTTATTTTTGCTCAGCTTAGCAAATTGACGTAACTAAATTTTCAAAAATTTGACTAGGTACATTAGAAATTAATAAAATATATACGCTGCTGGTATCATGTGGTATTTGTCCTTGATAAGTATTTACGAATTGCAAATTTTAGTTCCGTTCCATTTTTAGTGAATTAGGAGTGACGAATTTTTCTCTACGATCAGCCACCGTCATTATTTATACTTATCATTGAAAAACAGATCAATTAAATTAAAAAGTAAAATTTTATTTTGTTTTTAAAACATAAATACATTTTTGAAATCCTACCCATTTCATTTAATTGTTTTGTTTTTGTTTATTTCTTTAAATACATAATATTTAACATCCTCAATTATTTTAATTCACGTTAATCAAATTTTATTAAAATTTTTTTAGTTAAATTTTAGTTATTTAAATTTAGTGAGTCTAATATTGACAAAATATAGTAGAATTAATTATTTCGAATTTACTGCTCTATCGTGTTGAATATTAAACAATACTACCATTAAAAACTAATATTAACTAGTTAACTATACCTACTTATTAAGTGCAAATAAATTTTAAACATTTTAAATAAATAAATTTCGGTTGAAATTTGTTAAATGTTTAAATTCTAATATTACTTATGTGGTTAATATATAGGCCACAATATAGAACTATTTACATAATTGTGATTCTAAATTCCGGAAATAAATTTTATTACAATTTAGTAAAAAAAAAAAAAAAATTTATTTTTGGAAATTCTTTTAAATTTATTTTTAAAATTAGTATGTGGTACAGTTAAATAAATTTTAAATTAAAATTAATTTTTATTAAATTTGTGGTTACTGAAAACCTGAAAATTGAAAATAATTTTTTTTTTTTCCTGAGAAGGGTTAATAATGAAAAATTCATCAGAAATATTGGTTGGTTGGTACTTGGCTGAAAACAAATTGTTTTCATTTAGCAAATTTAAATGGTACACTTTTGTGATTTAATTACATTGAAAATTAATTACAGGCATGTTTAAGTACATGAAATTAAGTAGATGTACATTAATTATCCACTTTTCAGATTATTCATATATAGGTATACAACTAAAACACTACAGATAAATTATAAAGTGTTGCAATCTCTTGTAATTTTGATATTTAGGTTCTTGACAGTTGTCAGTACTGTGATAAAAATAACATTTCATAACGTGTAAAGCAAGTGATATCAAAATAGTGTTCTAAACAAAATCGGAAAATGGCTTAACTATTGTTTGTTAACCAAATTAACGAATAAAGAAAAATTTGACGATGTTAGAATTCAATTTCTTAATGTTCGACAATCTAACCCAGTTAACATATGAAATATCGAATAATTACTGCTGTACATAGACTTATTTTTTTTTTATATAACAAGTAGAAAAAATGCTAAGGTAAGTGCTTAGGCACCGCTTGGCTGGAATAGGACGGTACATGAACGTATAAATTACGGTTTGAATAGGATAGTAACGAACGAAGAAATATATTGTATATAACGGTCAGAGGTTAAAGAATTATATGTGAGTCTAATATTCACGAAAGTGCAACAAGAAATGCAACTCATCTACGTTATTCTGCTACTACAAATCTATTTGGATTAGAGAAAGTAATAAACTCGTCTATCAAAATGTTTAATGGTCTCCCATTAAATATTAAGCTGTCAAAAAAAAATAGATTTAAGAGTAAATGTAAAAAAATGCTAATTTCACAATATTGAAGTCGTACTTTTTAATTAATTTGTTTTTCATTTAATCATATTTTTACTATTGTCCATTAAATTATTCACATATTCATCACTTCTGTTCTATTACATATAATATTTTTTTTCTTTCTTTCTTAATTTGATATTTTTTTTGTATTAAATATTATTTTGTTTTACTTGAATTTGTATAAACTTGACTAAGAACTTTAAAACGAATTGTAAACACTCTATACGAGCTTTGTTAGCTCTTTTGGAGAAATTAAATGAATAAATAAATAAATAAAAATAAATAAAAAATTATTTAATAATGTTATAAGAAGATGACAAAAGAAAATAATAACTTGTGAAAAGCAAAATATTATATGGTGGTAAAAATTTATATTCTAGGTAGACGATTTTTGAATTTGAATACTTTAACAAAATGTTTACGTTGTTTTGACTTAATAATCTCGATGCCTAATGGCTTACAAGCTTGAAACTAGGTTGAATCAAAAAATACATTCTAATAAATTATAATAGAATATAAAAAATTGTTTTGACTTATTTTATTCAACTTTTTACCTAATACATTTGTTTTCTTGAAGTAAATGTAACCAACATTTAAATCTTATACATTTTTATTCAGCAAAATATAATTTTAAGATCATTTTGTATAACGGGCAACAAAGCACTATTAAACAATATTAATCATAAATTGATTGTGGCCACAATTGAAGAGGTTAATCGCAGATAGGAGCCGATGGAAAGAATTTATTTCCGTTCTATGCCCCTAATAATTTATATGCTATTTGGGCTTCATTTTTGTCACAATATGATAAATGAATACCACTTACAGCAATAAAAAGTTATTGAAAAGAGTAGCGCCAACATTAAATGACTGAATTATACGCAGAAACAGAAATGTTTCAATTAATAATATCTAAACAGATTTACCGACCGAAATGATGTAATGGATATCTAACCAGTAGTCAGTAGGTCGAATTCCACTTAGTGGGATACGAACAGTTATTTAATATATTTTCTGAAATAAATTTGGGAATTAGATTTGGTTATCAATTAAAATAAAATGGAACCATGCTACTATCTGAAGAAAAAGTTACTCTGCAATATATATGATGTTTTTAATATTTAAATTACGTATGTGATTATGTATGCTAAATATCTGATGCGTAAAAAGTAGTTATGGTGTTTAGGCATTCTTCACAAAAAAAAAGTCAGACAGTAGCTATATAACTATATAGGACTTGTTTATCACAAAATTATATACTTATAAAACATTGTTAACAGAAAAACTTAACATATATTTTTTTATTGTTCGAAGACCTTATTAGAAGTATAGAACCAAAATGATGTATAATTGCTTTCATGATCTATATATATATTACTAATAAGTGTTAACATAGACAAAATCTGTGATTAAAAATACTTAAATATAATTAAATATGTCTAAATACTTTTTCTATTAAAGCCTTGCAAGTAGATTAACCTATATTATTAGAGTTTTACACTGAAGATAAATAATTGTATTATAATTAAATACGTTTTCAGTTTTTTCTCTTAGACAGTTTTATTTTTTGTATGTGAGGTTGATTAATAAAATTGCCCTAAAAAAATGTTTGTTGTAGCGTTTAAAGCCTATACTTCCGATAATTTGTGTGATGTTGGGGATGGTGGAGCTACTTATTTTAACAAATTTATTGCCTTAATTTAATTCATTCAAATTGGAATATATTCATTGATATGGGTACGACAAGGGTACGACAAAGCTAATTTGTAAGTACATAATTCAATTAAGTTAATACAATTAATTAGATTAGATTTTATTAGTCCACTTAACATTATGGATTTTTGGAGAGATAAATTAGTCAAGTTTTGAAGAATGTACGCAATTGATATTATAATTTACAGGGTTTTGCTTATGCATATTTAAAATTTTTATTTGATTTATTTTCTTTTATATTTCAAAAAAATGGTTAAATTTAAATATTAAACATGTAATTATTTTGCTAAATATTTCATTTAGTATTTTTAGTACCGTGTTACATATTATAACTATATATATAATATAATATAAATTTGTTATTATTATATATTTTACGCAAAAACAATTACTATACCTTTAAGTCTGTATATAGAATTAAATAAAAATAGAAAATAAAGAAATTCATAATTTAAATTAAAAAATTTAAAAATAATAATCTTATTATAAAACAAAATTCATTACAAAATTATTATATCCTTCCATTTAATATTTATTGAGTGTCCTTCGTAAATTTTATTCATCCATAGTCCATTTTATTTCATGTGAAATAATTTTTGTTTACATTATTTCTGCTACACAATGTATACGTACGAACATACATACATTTTAATATGTATATATATACACTAATTTTATAACACTAACCTACATAATTCAATTTATCGTCTATTAAATTTTTTTTTCTGGCAAACAAATCAAATTATATGTAAAAAAAAAAAAAACATCATCAACAATATAATGTGAATACACGTACAATAAACATAAAAAATAAATAACAAAAAAAAAAATTGAAAACAATAAAAATAAAATTAATCAATAATTTAATTTTTACTTAACATCAAAAAATTATTGTAAATTACCCAAAAAAAAAAAAAAAACAAAACCAAAACAAAAACAACTAGAGCTCAAAAGCGGTCTATTTATTATAATAATCGTGTCGTGATTTAAACCATAAATAAAATGATAATCAATCCACCCTCCCTCCAACCCTCTTGCTATATTGTTTTTATAATGTAAGTAACCTTTTTAATAATATATATACTTATACTATGCATTTCTCTTATCATTCCTATATTACAAAATAAATAACAATGAATTATAGAATTGAAAAACAGAGAGAAAGAGAGAGAGAGTATTATTCTACTCATACAAATATATATATTGCATGTTTCGCAAATCTAAAAAAAAATCATAAAAAAATTAAAAACACGCAAAAAAATTAAAATAAATTTGAATTTAATAAGAAATTTATTGATTGAATTATTTTACTTCCGTTATTTAACGTCATTTTGAATTACCCACACATTCTGTGTACTGTCATTTCATTCCTTTATTATAATATAGTCTAATGTTTCGGTTATTGTTCTTTAATCGATTTTAGTTTGCCTATAACAAATATACATTCTCGCTAAACCAACCCAACAACAACAAGAGAGAGTCTAAAAAGTATAATTAATTTGTTTCTATTGTTTGAGAGAGAATTTTTGAACGCATGCAAATCTTAGCCTTAATAATAGTTTTTGTTTCCATACTTCATAATTTACATTAATTAGTGTAGTTCCATTAAATGAAATTCTAAATATACAATTTTTAGAAATCGTTTCACAATAGACCTCATTGGTATGTCAGTGAATTGCCGGAAGCTACTACTACGTATCTACTTTGAAAATCTAGTTCAAAAATTTATTCGATCTATTTTTTTTTTGTATATTATTGACAGTAACTTAGGTAGAATCATCTTAAAAAATCATGCTTAATAAAATATTAAAAGTACGACGGTACTTCAAGTTTTATACTACAACTACAATGTTTTTCGAGTATTTTTTTATAAAATTTTTTGACATATTTTGTAATATTATACTGTCAATAATTTTGTGTCATTTATTTTATCCCAATGACAAAGGGTACTGGACAAAGTCGAAACATCCTTAAAGAATTTTTTTGTTCTTTCGTCGGGAATTGAACCGCTCTACATACTGCGGCATTCAGTGTGTAAAAAAAATACTTTCGAATATAGTTAAAGTACTAGTACTAAAATTAGTTGTAAAACTCTCTTTAACCTAGTTAAGAGATATTTAATCAATTTAATCGTCGTAAAACGAAATTTGCTGTCTAAGATTGTATCAAAACAAAAATAAAATATATTAGCTACATAACTTAATTATTGCGCCCGTATGGTTTGAAGATATTGGATAAATATCGGCAGCCGTCTGAAGCCTTCACTGAAAAAAAAATTGTTCGTAATATCAATAAACAGCGATTATTAACATATTTTTTGTTGGCTCAATTAATTATTCATTAATATTACAAAAATATAACATCTCTTATGTTTTTTCTTAATAAACTGTTTATTGATTCAACGAATTAGGATTTATTGACACAAATATGCAGCTTTTAATACAATAATTGAACAACTAATTCATTAATAGTACGAACACTTTCATTAAAATTAGATTAATAACAGTGTTCGTTGTTTTAAGAAATTCGTTTGTTAAAATCAATAATGTTCTCTTTTATTAGCAATGCCTTCATTAATATGTATTTATACTTTTATATTTGTTACTTGTATAATATCAACCAAATATAAAATGTTTCGTTATGTCAACGAATTCATACTTTAAAATTTGGAATTTTTTCTTTATTTCAACAAACTAGTTTATTGAAACTAACAATTTTTTTGTTTACTTAATGACACGCGCGTGTTATTTGTAATTTATGTACTCGTATTTTAACAGAATTTTTCAGTATAAAAAAGAATTTATAATTATAAGATCTTATAAATTAGCGTAATTTTAAATTCTTTATTTTCTTTCCGGTCAATTCCAATATAGTCTTAAATATACATAACGAAGGAAAATTACAAAGAACTATATAAAAATAAATACAAAAAAACTTACAATAATTAGAAAATTAAAATCCAATTCCAAAATAAAATATAACAAATTAAAATTAAAAATTAAATTTGAAAAAAGACAATAGTTAGTGAAATTTTTTATTTAAAAAATAGTGTTAAACGGCACATAAAAAACAAATTATTTACAATAATTAAGAAGTAGATTTATTGTGAGAATAAACGAAAAATCCAAAATAAATATAACAAGTAAAGAAAATAATAATGTTATAAACTACTTAAGAATATAATTTAAAAATTGAAAAAACATATTTAATCATTTCACATTTAAAACTAAGACTAAGAGATACAAAAGAAAAGCAAAAATTTATTATAAAATAAAAATTGTTTAAAAAAATAAAATCCAAATAATTAAAATAAAAATACACAAAAAGTAAAAAAACAATGTATTTTTTATTTAAAGAAGTGATAAGTGGGGGACAGTGGGAAGTAAGAGGCGAGTTCAGAAAGCGGGGACAACAATCAAATAAAGGATAGAAGTGGAAGACGTGGGAACCGACAAAATGCCGACAAAATGAAATTTTCAATGAAATGTTTTATTATTTCAACAAACATGTTTATTGAAACAAAAATTTATGTTATTATATTAATAAACAAATTTATTAATTCAATGAAATGTTTTATTATTTCAACAAACATGTTTATTGAAACAAAAATTTATGTTATTAAATTAATAAACAAATTTATTAAATCAATGAAATGTTTTATTATTTCAACAAACATGTTTATTAAAACAAAAATTTATGTTATTAAATTAATAAACAAATTTATTAAATCAATGAAATGTTTTATTATTTCAACAAACATGTTTATTAAAACAAAAATTTATGTTATTAAATTAATAAACAAATTTATTAAATCAATTAAATGTTTTATTAATTCAACAAACATGTTTATTAAAACAAAAATTTATGTTATTAAATTAATAAACAAATTTATTAAATCAATGAAATGTTTTATTATTTCAACAAACATGTTTATTGAAACAAAAATTTATGTTATTAAATTAATAAACAAATTTATTAAATCAATTAAATGTTTTATTAATTCAACAAACATGTTTATTAAAACAAAAATTTATGTTATTAAATTAATAAACAAATTTATTAAATCAATGAAATGTTTTATTATTTCAACAAACATGTTTATTGAAACAAAAATTTATGTTATTAAATTAATAAACAAATTTATTAAATCAATGAAATGTTTTATTATTTCAACAAACATGTTTATTGAAACAAAACTTTATGTTATTAAATTAATAAACAAATTTATTAATTCAATGAAATGTTTTATTATTTCAACAAACATGTTTATTAAAACAAAAATTTATGTTATTAAATTAATAAACAAATTTATTAAATCAATGAAATGTTTTATTATTTCAACAAACATGTTTATTAAAACAAAAATTTATGTTATTAAATTAATAAACAAATTTATTAAATCAATGAAATGTTTTATTATTTCAACAAACATGTTTATTGAAACAAAAATTTATGTTATTAAATTAATAAACAAATTTATTAAATCAATGAAATGTTTTATTATTTCAACAAACATGTTTATTAAAACAAAAATTTATTTTAATAAACACATTTAATAATTGTTCATTGTATTAACGACGAGGTAATTAAATTAATAAATAGCTATTCATTGGCTCAATGAACAAGTTCATCGGACAAATATTAATAAATTTTTAATTGTCTCAACGAATTTTTTTATTGTAGTTACGTACCTTTTTGGTTCAGTGTTCTGACATTCAACAAAATTAAAAACTTTAAAAACATTTCTTAAGTTTAGTGAAACATGTCTAGAGTTTTTAATTTGATAATTTCAAAATTTTATTATTTAAATCCAAAGCGTTTTGTATTTTTGATAATTTACATTTTAATATCCATCGTTTTTCCATCCCTCTGCCGCAGGTGTGGTTGCTCTCAACATCGTATTCCCAACGGTTTTGATTCAACTTTTTAACTAAACAAATCTGTTCTACATGATAACGCCAGTGAGGCCATCCTAATTTCACCTGTTTTTGGCTAGATTAGATTCATGTCATTAAAAATATGTTGTACATTTTAGCGTTTTTTCTTCTCTTCCTAACTCTTCGTTAGATAATTTTAAAAGGTTTACCTACATTTCTGTGATAAATTAAATTGGTATGTGCTTTTATCACCATGCATGTACATACATACATACATACATATTACTACTTACATATATACATAATAATAGCAATAAATAAATTTTTGGAATAATAAATTTTCGATAGAAATAATACGTTAATATATATATATATATATCTGTAAAGTTACTTTAATGGTATACCGATAACGACTATCTTTAATCCATTAACTGTTTATGTTTATTACTTCTCATTTCGATATTCTACAATCGAATATACTAACTATATTATATTACGATTTTTTTTTTTAAATAGATCAACATAGTTAAGGTAGCTGCTACATTTGACAGCAATCGTTTTCTGAATAGACTTTTAATTAAATATTAAAAATGTAAATTGCTTAAATTTGACTTTGAATTTGTTTTTTAGAACACTTTTTACTGTTTCCAAAATCATGTCTACTGCTGGTGTTAAAAGTGAAAACAATTTTTTTTACGTTTAGATTTTGCATATTGCTATAACTGCAGCTTTAGTTTTGGTTTTTCAGACCCACATAATATATAAGAAACACAAATAGGAATTATATCAATTCATATGACAGGCACTTCTCAGTAGCAAATAATAGTCGACATTTAATGTATGCTCATTGCCATATTAATGTATGAAATTCAAACAAATTTTTACCTACTGCCAGATGTTGCTACCTTGGATCTGTCGTTTACGATAACAGTGAAATTCTTGTGTAAAATACACAAAAACATAAATATGAAAAAAATAAGACAAATAAAGTTGCCATGTAGAGATATTTTTATATATGAACCCAAAATAATTATATGTTCAGGCCTAAATCGCACGTCGATCTGCGAATACCTATCACCTATAGTTCAGGTAGCGACTATGTTATTGTCACGTGAACCTAAGGAAAGATTTGCGAAATTAATAGGACATATATATATATATATATATATGAATAGCGACAGACCTTGTAAGTCCCATTACAAAACAAAAGATAGATGTTTGTTTTTGGTTTATTGAAGACGACTGACCAAAGATAACTATTCTGAGGGTCATTCTCTTTGGATTGCTGTTTCCCCATTTTTGTTTATTTTATTTTGTTCTACAACTATTTCGATTTTTATGTATGTGGTGTTCTCTATTGTGCCATGATCCGTTTGGTGCAGGGTTGTCATGTTACTTCTTTTAGGCGGCTTAAATTAGTTTTTGCAATATTAAAGAAAAAACTAGATGTAGTTTAACTACTTAAATAGTGGGTTGTAAATTATCGTAAGTATTTGCAAAAATGTATTTTTATTTATCTGTCCCACCGCAACCATTACTCAAACTACAGTTACATCACATCAAAGCAATTAAACTTTATCTCTGTCGATCTGTCTAAATTTAACCATCTCTCACCATACTATATTACAGATAATATTAAACTGAATCTTAATCCTAATATTAAGAAACTTGAAGAAATAAATTATTTTGAAGGTGCCCTTTATTTTCTACAATCTAGCTTGCTACGTTGCCATCCTAAACAAAAATCCTTACATAAATGAAAAACCTTATATGTAGTTGCTATTCAAAATTTACATCATCAACCAAAGTCATTTTCTATTATAGTAAATTGCCTCAAGGGCCCCTTTAAAAACGTAATATACATTCCTGAACAAAATAAAATTAACTTCTGCAGACACACACACACACACACACATCCGTACATATTTCAAATACATTATAATCATACTTATTCTGCGAAGATTTTATAAAATCATATTTTCATTTTTTATTTATCTAATGCTAATAAAGCTTTTTTTTTGTTTTTTTTTTTTTTTTATTAAGTATAACGGAAGTCACATTTCAAAATAAACAAATAAAAAATGAATTAAAAAATGGTGAATTGCAAGCAGCTGCCAAGCAGCTTTTTAAACACAACTTTTTTTTTCTAATAACAAAGAATAAAAATCTTAAAATAAAAATTGCAATAAATTGTGCCACTCTGCAGGGAATACTTTAGATTTCTGTCTGATTAGGGGAGTTTTAGCGATTTATTAAAACCACAATCAAATTCAATTGAAGTCGTCATAAGGTGCAGATGAATCAATAAATATAGAATAGCTCAGAAAATTATTGAAACTCTAACCCCATCTATTTTGTACCGATTAATTCGCAGTCAAATTTATGTCTGGCTCACAACCTTTATTTTTATAATTATTCGTTAGTTCAACTGAGTTTAAAATAATACAAAAAAGCATATCTAATCAGTTTTCAGTACTTTTTTTTACTTAAATTTGCATTATAAACAAGCAGTGGGGGGATAATATCAAAAATTACAGCTAAAATCATAATAAAGCTTTTTTGCTATTTCCAATTGAATCAAACCAGGCGTACATGAATAAAAACGCGCCAAATACCCAACACTTATTTCATAAAAAATATATATATATATACATATACATTTTTTTTTAATGTAGATTTGGATCAGCGGAATTAAATTTCAACAAACTGCTGTTGTGCTTTTTTTTTTAGATTTTAAAGCGAAAAATATGAATTAACTTGGGAATGGTAATAAAAAAAAAAAAACGATTTCGATTCTTGTTTTTTATTGTTTTTGGAATTTTTTTTATTTATATGATACTTAAAAAAAATAAAAAAAGCAAAAAAAATATTAAACAAAAAAAAAATAAGCAAGCGACATTCCATCAAAAATTTGATGATTCAATATTTTTGTAGTTGTGATAGCCTGAGAACTTTCAATTTTAAACTTTACTTTATTACGTTTTCTGAAGATGAACAAAATTTTTCAAAAACGTTTTTTATTTTGTTAAAACGTAGTTTTTTTTTGTTATTATTATTTTTTTTTTTGTAAAACTATGAATTAAAAAACCGCATGTATTAGATTACAACTAAAAAAGGTAAATAATTATTACAGTTAGGTAGGTATTTAATAAGATTAGATAAGGCAAGGCAATGTAGTTTCAAAATTTTTGTGTAGTGTGTTTTTTTTTTTGTCAAATTAACGTGAAAACTGTACAACGTTTATTTTTTGTCATGGTGAATTTAGCTTTTGAGATTGTTTTTGTTTTATGTTGAATTTTTTTTTTATAGTTTGCATTGCTTAAAAACATTTTTTATTTCATATGGCTGGTGTTAATTTGCTGAGAGACACAATAACAGCATTTTGTAGGTTAACATTGCGTTTGAGACTAAGTAAACCACATTCCGCCTCTATTGCAATGCAAAATTCAATAAGACCAACGAGCATTTTTAAAATAATTTAAATTTGGTCTGTGGGAATTTAAGCGATGTCTAGCAAACTTTTTCCCTTCAAATTCTATAATGTGTAGACTTGTCATATTTTTTTTTCATTTTTGCTATACTTTTTTACCATTATTTTGTATATTATTTGAAGAATACTTTCATACCATTATTGGTTATAGGTTTTATTATTTTGTTTGACTCGTCTGGGCATATTTACGTTGTTCAATAACTAAAAATAAAAAAATATATTTCATACCTAAAGCTATAAATAATTATATACGATAGTAATGGGTCTGAAAACGGCTTAAAAATTGTAGCAGAAAGTACTGAAGTCAGTTCCACTACAGTTATACTAGCGACATCGACATCTACCCATAGATATGTTGTGCTTGTTTTGTTAGGAATCACTTGACGTGGTAATGGAACTACTTTATAGTTGAATTACTTGCAGATTCTATACCGAAAAAAATATTTTCTGTAAGATTTCGTACCTATGTAGTACCTAATTGATTGCACAGTAATTTAGTAAATGAAGATTATGACCGACCTCAAAATTATTTAACAAAAATTGCAGTGGGTCATTTCACAAAAGAATCAAAAAAATCGTGAAGGTATATAAAGGTATTCAAAAAAATTCGAAATTGTTGTTTCTGTTATTAAAGTGGCCCGGCAGCTCTTTTTGTGTAATAGTTATGCCATTTGACTACTAATTAGGTTCAAATCTGCTCTGGGTGAGATTATCCTGTTCTATATTTTCAATTCTCCCCTGGACCGATGTTTAATTCAATTTTTGTTTTAATATTGGCTAATGAAATGTGTTATGAGTTTCATTTTGTATTAATTTGAATAAAGTTTGTGCTTAATTATGAAGTATATGGCATATTTTCATTTCGACTTAGACATTGTTTCATGCTTAACTAACTGTTTTTTAGATAAGTATATATATATATAGTAAGCTGCTATAGTTATTATAATATTTCTGACTATTACTTTAGCAATCAAATAACTGTAGTACCACAGAAGTGATTAGAATAAAGTCAAGTGGTTTAATCCGAAATAACTATTTCCACGTTATTACAACTTTCTCTAATTTCGTATGGGCTGTAGGAGTGCAAAGATGCTAATACAACTAAATAATTTTGTATGAAATGAAAGCTTAATTGACCCAATTTTCAAATATGATTTTGAAATAAAAATATTAATAAATAGTTCAAAAACAAAATGGTAGACTTTACAGTTTTTTTAACGACTTTATTTTGATGTTCTGGATTGCTGATTTTGGGATACGAATAACCAGAGGTCACTCCAAACTATTTATCATATTATTTTTACTAACATAATATTTTAGAATACAAAACTATTGAATGCCGTTACTTTAAACTACTTTCAATTGTAACTAACAATTTTTCTTCTTTCAATTTACTGATTATTTATTAAATTTGGACATAGAACAAAAACGCATTTCTAATCAAACAAGAAATAAAAGTTAACAGTCTGTTTTTTCTTTGATTTCCATAACATTTTCACGTTTCAATACGCATGTTTTATTTTACAAAAATTGAATTAAATTTTATGAAAATTCTTACAAAAATTATTGCACTTTTAAATAATCTACTATTATTAACCGGCTCAATAAATTTAAAAGTGTTGTCGATTTCTATGAAAATATAGAACAAGGTTAAATTTCATGTTTTGTTTTGGTTTTATTATTTTTTTTTCGAGCTCTTTCTTTTTAATTATTTGTTGTTGTTTTTATTTCAAGTTGAATAGTATTGGTATAGACTAGCTACGTGTAATTGTTATGCATAATTAATTATTAATAAAATGTTAACTAGAATTTAATAAATAATTATTATTACAAGAGCTGGTATGGTATAGTATAGCCATATTTGAAATATAATACATGGGAATTCTGCCTTGAGGGAAATTACAAGCTTTGAAAAGATTAAAATTTGTTTTTTTTTTTTTCTTGGAAAATCTCAAAAAATTAATTGAAGTGTCGAAAAGTGAATGTTTACAGTGTTAATTGATTTGAAATTAGCTTAATAAATGTTGCTTAAAATATTAAGTTTAATTTTGAAATCAAATTTAACATAGATTATTGCATTTTGTATATATAAGAGCGAATCTTTTCAATTAGATCTGAGATTAATATTCACAAAATTAATTATTGTGTATTTATTAGGGAATTTATAATTGAAATAAAAACATTTTTGTTGGACTCAGTTACTGTAAAAAATTTTGATTATCAATTTTCGCAATTAATCAGATTGTGATCATGATTTTTTGCAGTCAATTGGTGTTAGTGATGGGTTTGTTTTTCGTAGATTTAACAAACATGACACAATATACAATACAGCATACAAAATGGAATAATGAATTACCGGTTGCGATCAAAGAAACTGCTCAAATATCTAAATTAAAAAGTAAAATCAGAGATTATTTTCATCAATTAAATAATAGTAATAATACTTAATATTATATATAAAAAAAAATCAAATTTAAATATCTTCTATAAAAAAAAAATTCCTTGTTTTAAAATTAAGATTACACTGAATTAAAACTTAATTAGTTATAATTATAAGTAAAATTGTAAAAAAACTAAAAACACTCTGTACGAGCAATTGAGCTCAATTGAGTAAATAAATGAATGAATTCAAATTTAATAATCTAATTTAATTTAAAGCTGAAATGAAATATTCATAATACGTTAAATAGAAGGTTCGCAGAACCTTCCAAAGGTTCAATTTGATTTTTGAAATATCTTTTTGGGCTTCAGGGAGTCGAAATCTATTCAAAAATCTTTTTTTTCAACGAAAAAGGAAAAATAATGCATTTAAGGGTTGTCAATTCGTTTAATCAATTTTTTTTTATCATGGTTAGATTCAGGTTTAAAAAGAAAAACTATCTTGAGTTAGTGTATAAAAACTTATATAGCTTATATACCACTATTTTAAGTTGAGAGTAATTTAAGCATATTGCAATACAATAAATATTCGACTGACTCATCGTCTTCAATGTAAAAATTTTTCTTTCTACTACTTATATGTGTCTTGTGAACTATCTATCATAATCGCTATACCATTACAAATTCTGCTGCAGGTCAAAACAATTATATATATATTATTCTGCATTTATCTGGATGTTTGTAAGTTCGACGGAACACTCCAACACATATACAAATTGCATATGTATACAAATGCATATATATACAAATTGCTTTGATGCTTTTTTTAACCCCTGTCTATCATGCTGAACCTTTGCAGGAAAAATTGATTGCATGAACTATATTTTTTTAATTTAATGTTAGTCTTCTTCGCAAATAATAAGGAAAAATAAAAAATAATAATAATAATAATAATAAAACAAACAATTTTTTTGATTTATAATAAGGACTAATAGAAATTTAATCAATAGTTTAATATGGTATAATAACCAAAAGGCAAACAGCATTTAACACAAAAAAAAACATAATTCACTCAAAGGTTATTCTTATTACTTAAAATTATACACAATAATATACATGTGTATCAGCATATTTGTATTGTATAATATTATACATTATGCTACTTTATTGATTCTACCTTTTATTTTTGTCATTATTGTGTGCATAACTCACTTCACTCAAAAAAAATGATTTTTGTTTTTTTTTTGTTTTTTTTTGTTTTTTTTTTATTATTTGCTGTATCTGTATGTTCTATATGCTCCATTCCAAAAATATTATTTTATTTTCAGTGTTAAGTGTTCACTTTTCACTTCACTGTTCAGGTTCACTGTTCAGGTTCACTGTTCAATCAATAGAACTTGATAGAAGTAGAGTAGGATAATAAACTCTACTTCTACGTCGGATAATATAACATTGTTTTTTTAAATTGAAAATTATTGATGAAAATGTTTTTGTAGTTTTTGTAAATTTTACCAATTTAGATACAAAATTTTGAATATTTTTTTAAAAATAACACAATACCATAATAGCAGTTTATTCATATAGCAAAATAAGATCCCTATACATTATACAAAAGACAAAATTTATATGAAAATAAGATTCCATTTTTAAATTTACTCTCCCAGAGGCCACAATAACGCTAATACGGTATAATTTATACTAAATGGTAGTTGGGTTTATAACTAAATGGAATTGAGTACAAGTATACCATACAAAAATAAAAACATTTTATACAAATTTGTTGGTATGGTACTTCTTTTTCTGTTATATAAAAAAAAAAGATTAGTGTTAGGCCAATATAAACATAAATAAAAATAAATAAAAAGTGATATAAACATAAGTACTGTAATTTCGGAATAAAGAATCTAATGAAAGAAAAAAAGAAACTAGGATTTATTTTGCTTCCGTCATTTATGACGGGTTACAAAGCTAGTGTTTTTATACTCAGGCAAAAAAAATCTATTTTTAAAACTATTATTTTAAATCACAAACTAATTTAAAGATTGTAATGCTGTAATTGTCAACAACGTATGACAAAAAAAATTAAATGACGTACACAGAAAAAATTGTTTTATTTAATTTAACGTTAGGAATGGATAAAATCGGAGCGACATATTGCAGAAATATGACTCCGTCTTACCACGTAAGCGCAGATAGAGTTATCAAAGTGGTCCTTTATAGTAGGCCAATTCTCTACTTAGACAGTAGAAATAGATTTACTTTTGAAACAATAACTAGCAATCGAGTACGATGGAAATGCCAAGTGAAAACCCTCCCAAGAGAAAAAAAAAAATGTTGTAACAATAAATTGAGCAAAATATTAAAATTACATAAGTTACTTAATTTTATACATAATATGCAAATACAAACATACAAATACAAATACATATATACATATTATATGAATTTTTTTTAGTTTAAATTTTCAATTATTCAAAAAATTTTTATTACATCGAATCTCATAGTTTCAAGCCATTGCCGCAAAATTTACATTTCAATAATTCTTTTATTCTATTCAATGTAGGGTAACTAATATAATAAATATTCATTCAATTTACCTATACATTCTATAAACTTATTTCTTTGTTTGTGTTGAAATAAAAAGAGAATTTATATTTGTTAAGAACCCTATTATATTTTCAATAAATTTTCAATTAAATAATTTATACCTAAGAACAAAGAAATCAATCCTTTTATCAATAAAATATTTTCATTTATACACGAACAACCCAGCATCATTGTTATTAATGTTACCTGAGGTTGGCACCTTCTATATTCATAATTATAATATTTCGTTTTTTTTTTTTTTTTTTAATTTGTTCATTTACAAAATTATTACATAATATAATTCTAGAAAATAATAATGAAGTAATATTAATAAGTAATTCAAACTGTTCAATAACTAAAGTTAACTCATATTTTTATTCTTCCATTATTTTTACCCTAAAGCTCCATACGAAAATTCTTGTTTTTCTTTTCCAAATGTAAATTTTCTTTTCATTTCTAGAAGATGCATTTTACATGATTTATGCATTTCAGAAATATCAAACAGTATATTTTAACATTATTTTGCTTGTTTCAATTAAAATGAATTCAAATTTATAATAAAAAAATTGATTGCAAATGAATGGAATTTCAAAACAAAAGACGAGAGCGGAAAAACAGAAAAAAGCATAAAAAATACAGACCTGAACACAGCAACAGTAATAAAAAAAAACAGCAGTAGCAGTATCATTATTATCATCATCATCATCTTCGTCATTATTAAAATTTCATTAGCTTTTTGTTCTCTTTTAATAGTGCCGATAAGTGAAAATGTTCAAAAGAAAAATCTCAGGAAAAAAAATTAATTTTTTTCCTTTTAATTTTATGATGAGTCACAAAATGAGTTTGTAGGAGTCATCATTTTGTTTAAAAGTTTTGTAATAGATTTATAAATTCATGATTTACCGTTATAAATGAGTTTAATGTACTCTCACCTCAAAATGAGAGTTAAAATTGTATTACATAGTTTTTGTAATACAGCGAGATATTGTTTTTTTTGTTTACAATAGTAGTTAAAATATTAGTCAGCAGAAAGCAAAAAAAAAATATATATATTAGAAAATAGTCACGTGGTGGTAGAGTAAAGAAAGAATAAAATTAACATAAAGTAAGAGAAAACATCATTTTTTCTTTAAAATTATTGTTTTGAAGTGTAAGCTGTTTTATTAAGTCCATAATATTTAATTGTAAGTATGCTTAGAATACTAAACACAATGGAGTTCTAGACTACGGAAGCTGTATCTATGGATCAGCGACCAAAAAAATATTAAAATCCCTATACCCAATATTGAATACAGGTACGAGACTGGCCACGAGTGCATTCCAAACCAGTCCTATTACCAGTATCATATGTGACTCAGTAGTACTCTCCCTTGATTTGAGGCGGGACAAACAAATAATAAAGTAAGATTCGACATCCACCGTCAGAACTGATACTAAACACAAGTCTTTACAATAAATTTAATATCAACCTTTTATGTCAGGTTGAGAAATTTGTTGGAAATATATGAAATAACATACAATCAAGTCGACACCATCAATATCACTCAAAACACCACCCTGGATTATGAAAAACATCAATATTGATTTAGCAATTAGCATATATATATACAAAAAAGAACAAACCAATACAAAACAGTATGTAAGACTACTTAATGAAAAGCTAATGGTCCAAAATAAATGGAAAAGTCTGATGTACCTTTACCTGCACAAGACTTGAACAAAAATGCAGACTAGATAATAACACCATCATATATTAAGCAGAGCTATTCGCAATTTATAGAGCAGTTGAACATTGTAACAAAAAACACGATAAAAAAATTGTTATATGCACAGACTCCTTAAGTTAGCATGCTGACTATGAATACATATAACCTCAAACATCCCAGCGGTAATAAGAATCAAGGAATTGGTTCAAGAGAGCAGCAACGAATTTGTATTCCTATGGAATATACCACCTGGGCATGTTGGTATCCTTGGGAATGAAAAATTGGACAAATTGACAAAAGAAGCAACACTCGAAAGAACACGATAATGAACACAGAGTTTACTGCATGGACTATAAAGATGCAGTTAATAAAGCTTTGTGGAACAAACAACCAAAACTGGCAAATTCCCGATTTTGAGAAATAGAACAATATAGAAAAAATCAGTAGGAAATCGTCAATCGTTTTTACGAGACTCAGAATTGGGCATACCAGGCTTACGCACAGCTATCAAAACTTCAAAATGGTCCCCCAATATGCAATTGTGACCACGACTCCCCAATCACAATTAAGCATATATTTGAAGACTGCAACATGTACAGAAATGAAAGAAACGATTTTGTTATAAGTGGACTTCAAGTTCTCAAAGAAGATAATCTGCAAACCATCGAAAATGTTATTAATTTTATAGAAAAAATTCAATTAATAAACAAAATTTAAAATTATTTTGTAGTAGATACATATATATATAAATTTAAGTGAAAAAAAAAAAAAAAAAAAACAATAGTCCCAGAATTACGTTAAAATTTTTATAATAATTTTTTTTTGTATTATGTAGTTTTGTAAGTAATTTTGTAGTTGTATAAGTTCAGGCTTGATAAACCCGATTGTGGTGATAAGCCCTATATCAATAAAATTAAAAATTGTTAGTAAATTACTACGTACTAAGAGCAACATATGTACCACGTTCAGGTTATACATGATTATAATACATTCAATACAATTCTCTGAAGGATATAAAATTAATTCTATGTTATGTACCACATGTGATTACTTTATGTTATTTTTTTGTATAACAATTTTGTACTTAACTTATAGAGGACAATCCCCTCCGACTTTTAAAGGATCATTTCTTGGAGTATTTTCGGAAACAAATTGTTCTAAACTGACGGTTTTTATAATTTTGTCTTTGTTACCTGAAAAATGATAGCTTTGACAAGAAAATTGTATATGGAACAAATATAGATGACGCATCAAAACAAACAAAAATTTCAACGTTTTAAAAAAAAATACCAAATTTTAATAGCAAAATTTTAATTTTTGGTAGTTATATCTCAACAACGGTAAGCCCTAATGCCCAACCGATATAGGTATATTGTTAGCAACTTCTATAAAAACGCATTGATATAGTTTGGATATCTTCGGATGAGTAATGGATTTTTCTTAGGCATTATTTTTCTAACCCAATATTTTTAAGTGTGTATCCCAAGTAAAATATTAAAAATATGTATATATGTATATATGTATTTTCCTTATGCGTTTTTATAGAACTTCGCCAAGTCTTAATTAAAAATATAGGTAGTTATTGTAAATATTTTATTATTAGTTAAATGTCAACAATTCACCTCAAAATTATACAATAAAAATTTTATTCACCAAAAATAAGGGAAAATACAAAAATAAAAAAAATAAACCAATACTTTTTACAAATATCAAGAGAGTGCATATATGAGGTACATTTAATGTAGGTAGGTAAGGTAGGTAAAGATAAATATTAAGTTTTCTTAAAATTATCTTGGATCGTTGGAATAAATTTATTCTGCATAGAGTACCATATCTTGATTTGTACAATCACATTGCATTCAAATATTTATTAGTAGTATTTTCAATTGAAAAACATCTTATTGAAACTCAAATTTTGACATAGAGATATGTTCAGTCTCTGTCAATCATTCATTCAATTTAACATGCGATTTTCTGATAAAAAAAAAACCTGTAGGTATACAATTTTCACACAAAAACTAATACTTAAACTTGAATTATAATTACTCAACAGGGGCCCCTAGTTTTATTATAATGTATACTTGAAGAATTTGCCTTAGAAAACTGTGTACACTTTTAACAGTGCCGTGGTAATTAAATGTGCAATGACATCACTTATAGAAGCTATATATATATATATATATACAGATAATTAACTATGTAGAGTTTTGGGTTGGGTACGAAATTCCAAAAAAAATTCCATTTACAAAATTCTAAAACAAAAAATTCCACAATTCAAAATTTCAAAAAAAAAAAAATTCAAAAAGTATAAAAATAATGCAGTTAAATATTCTGGAAAAACAGATATTCTCTTTTTTGTAACCAGAAGCAGCTACGCACAAAAATAGCTATGTAAATATTCTGTAACAGGCGTACAGCTTTGATTTTGAATCCAACTCTAAAATCATTCATACATATTTTTGTGTGGAATTTTTTATTTTGGAATTATTTTTTTTCAATTTTTGGAATTTTGTAACTTTGGAATTTTATTTTTTTTAATTATGACACCTTCCCTACAATTTTATATTAAATTTAAACATTTATATTCGTCATCTCTACTACATTTCTAATAGTTGTGCATTAAAGATTTTTTTTAAATATTTTAAATTTTACTCAAATTTTATACAAACAGCATACAACAGTTTAGCATTTTGAGGTTTTGATATTGTCAAATCAAACTACTTAAGCGATTAGACTGCAAATTTATTTGATCTTAGTTTGACATTTCCGATTACCTCTAAAAATTAAAAAATTAAAAATCTGAATCATGTAAAATAAATATAAAATAAAGCTATAAAAAAATTTAATACGAATAATTGGTAAAAATATTGTGACAATAGTGGTCAAATTACAAATTCAAAATAATTGCATCAAACAATTGCAATGCAATTGAGATAAAAATATTTATTTCAACATTACCAAACTACATTTTGTAGATCAAAAAAAAATATTGACAAATATTTTTTTCATTTGGTCTTAGTTTGGCACTTTCGATTACAGCTTTAGCCGTATAACATTTTAAATTTATGTCCTATATATACTGTAATTAAAATTAAAAATATTTAATATTTAAATATTAAGATATTATTTTAAACATCTCTGATTCGATTTATACTTGTCTCCAAATACATTGAAATATCGGAGATAATGTTGATTAGAATCATCAAGGAATATAACAATATAGATTTAATGGATTCTGTGAAATTTGGAACTTTGGAAACAACCTGTCGTCTAATTAACACTTTTTGTCTAATATAGTTTACACTAGTGAATCCCCTGTGCAATTGCACAGAAGTAGTTCTTTCAAACACAATTTCATATCAAAAAAAATATTTGTTGTTGTTTTCTGAATCGCTTGATTCTTGAATATATATACTTTACAATGAAATTAAAGTATAATACCTAATACTTTATGAAAAATTAACACTAGTTTCAATATAACTTAACACAATAAAATCTCATTAAGGCCGGTTTTCATGATAAATTTTTAGCTGATAAATTGGAGTTTAGAAAGAGAAGAGTATAGTATACCGTTAATGTGTATGAGGGAGTAAAATTATATTATTTTTATAGTAACTTTTATAGATGATTTGAAATCTAAAATCTATATACATAACCTTCCAATATTCAAAATGTAAACAAAATAAAGGTTATTTAATTTAAGCAATCTTCCTTAGAATTGTTTAAAATTTCGCGAAAGTATATAAACAAAGTAAATAAAGTGAAGAAAAGTGAAATATCATATGATTTTCATCTGTGGAATTTTTATTTAGTTTTTTTAAATTTTAAATTCACTTGTATTTATTATGTTTTTCATTTTTACATAAGTATTAATTAAAAATTAAAATATTATTTTTTTATATTATACTAAATAATGAATTAAGAAAAAAAATGTATACATACATACATTCTAAAATTCATTCAACAAAATTTAAAATATTCATTCAGATAAAAAAAATTGAAGTTGTCGTTCCGTATCCATAAAATGTGTTGGTAGTGTGCGAATTTTTTTTGTGTAATTACACATAACTTTATGATAGTGTTAAAAATATCGGCGATAATTATAGGAAACATATCTTTGCGAAGATATGTTTTTTTAAATATTCTCCGATATTTATGGCGATTCTCCGATATTTATGGCGACTCTCTCGATATTTCTCCCGATATTATTGTCATTCTCCCGATATTTTATCATTGTTTCTCTATCGCACTTATGAAATTTTTGTATCTTCTGCCTATGCTCTAACAATTCGCTGATATATCGGCTACATGAAAACCGGGCATTACTCTCAACGTAGTAGATCGATGTATTTTAATTTGTTTATAGTCAAAAACGTTTGTAGTCACAATTCTGTTATAGCAATAGTCAACAATTTGTTTGAAAGAAAGTAATAAACTTCATAAGTTCATACAATCGATGTCGTTTATAAGTTTACATTAAAATATAACCGCAATTTTTCAATAAAACAGTCAAAAGTGAATTATTTTATTAAAAAACTGATTCGTATGTTGTCTTTTTTTGTTCTTTATTACAAATATATATATATATATAAATATGTTTATTTTGTGATTACATAACAGAATTATTATTTATGAATAAAATAAAGGTTAAAATTGTTATAGATACGAAAGATATTTTATTGAATTTGATCTTGTTTATAAAAAGACAATTTATTTTTGACTAGGTCTATAGTCACAAAACGGTTATAAACAGAAATATTACTGAAATTTAGCGAATGACTATAATCATGTTTTACTGTATATATATTTTTTTTAAATAGCAGAAGCAAATGAACTAACATTTATTATATCATTTTTGAAGAGTTTGATCTGTACTGGTTTTTGCTTTTCTATTTTGTTTTCAATTTTTGTTTGTATTTTTATTTTTATACTTTTTCCTATAAGTTTATGTGTTTATTTAAAATGACAGAATTTTTATGAAGCCTTTTTAAAAATTGTCCGTGATTTAAATTTCTTTTAGAGTATAGATAGAGCTCAACTTGGAAATAATAGTCATTTATTTGGTGTAACTATTTAAAATGATTTATATATTCAGCACCAAGAACTTTTCTATTCCATTATTCTTGCTTTTTTACTCACCACGTCTTTCATCTTGTGTATTATATATAAGATTTAAAAATGTTTACAGTATAATCGTAGATCTAACAAACAAAGCAATTGTCTTTCAATTACTCAGTGTTTATATCTGATACGCCTGCGATTCGAAAGGGTAATAAAAATACACTCTTGGTAGTTAACTATACAAATTTTAGATTATATTAACTTCTGAAAATAATATTCTCATAATATTGATCATTAATGGAAAAGAGTTCCTGTATATATATATATATCTATATGTATTATATATATATATATCTACATGTATATATTATAATTATAATTCGTTTCAAATGTCGTGAGAATTTTTTATTCTTCAAATACAATTATAATCAAGCAATTTTTGTATATTTACAGTTATTCTTAAATAAATATCCTATTAAATCCTATCATCGATCAAAATAAAACCAAACAAACAACAAGAACGATACTGACTAAAGTAAAGATATATAATAATCCACAAACATGAAAATCCCATTTTTAATTATATACATATATGTACATATATGTATATATATATATTTGTCCTGGATCATCAACTATATTATTTATTTATTTTTTTTTTTGTTTCTACTTTATTAACCATTTTGAATTTTATTCCCAAAAAACCAACAAAAAAAAAATTTCATTATTTTCGTTTTTTTTCTTTTGTTTTGTTTTTTATGTTGGTCAACCCAAACGATTATACACCAACACACCATCATTAAAATGGAAGACAAAAATTAATGAAAACAATACAAAAAACTTAAAATTTAATTCACCGGTCAAATATTTTTCCCTGTTTACAAACAAACAAACAAAAAAAAAAAACAATATTTTTCTGTGTCTCATCATAAAAAAAAAAAATATATAAAAATTCCCAGTGATCCTTCAAAATATCCAGAGAAACAATTCTTGCTATTCTTTTCGTTAGTTTAAGTTTCCAACAATACCCAAAATAAATTAAAAATATACAACACCAACAACAATAAGCGAACAAAAAAAAAAAACAAACGAGAAAAAATTCTTTCAAAAGGACTTAAATACAAAACACCATATGTTCTCCTTTAATCCTTATAACTGACTACAAATACTTCATCGTCCTTATTGTAATATCAAAATTCAAAAGGATACTTTCATTTCATTTTTGTAAAGTTTTTATTTCATTTTTGCTGTTGTTGTTGTTGTTGTTTTGTAATTGAGAATGTCGTAAACAATTCTCTTTGTATATCGCCTGCTGCAATATCGTGCATTATTACGTTTACATACATTCAAACGTATCGTTATATCCATGCGAGAAATATCAAGTCCTCATATTATATTATATAGTCCTGGGATATGAATTGTGTCGCTTTTACACGAACACTGTTTTTATTTAGCTGCTTTTTTTCAGTTTTTATTTTTCAAATGAAAAGGTGACGGTAATGAATACATATAACGTATGAAAGAATGTATATGGTGTTATAAAATTGGTATATATATATTGGAGGAATTAAATATGTATGAATGTATAGTTGGAGTGATGTAAATAAAATGAAATGTTAAATTTGTTGGTCGGTTGGTCATTACATCACAGAATATACATATGAAAATATTTATATTAAGGAAAGAGTATAATATAGATAGCAACATTTATAGAGATTGTATAATATTATATTTTTGTGATTTAACTAAATAGAACTGTAAAATATTTACTGAAAATATATTAAGAATCCTAAAATTTAGGAATAACAAATCGACTAAAAGGCAATTTTATTTTAAAAGTCACAAATAGGAAGCAGAATTTTTTGATTGCTAAAAAATGTATTATTACAGCTTAATGGTGGTAACTGATGGATACGATCGTGACCTAATTTCAGAGGCTAATGTCATTCAGGTGCAATATAAAATAATCGGTTTTACTTAATGTACAAATTTATATATATTTATTTAAACATTTGGCATAGTGAACACTCAGAATTGTGTCGATTAAATGAAATCGAAGCCTGAAAGGCATTCTATTATTTCATATGTTGTTGTTGTATTTTTCAATTGAGCTGCTATCAGCTAAACCCATCAAAAACAATGAGCTGAGGACACTAACCGGAGATTGCAGAGCATAGAATAATTTTGTTTTCGTCATATTTATCAATGATGGTGGCAATATGACATGTTTATTGCATTACTTTCTTGTATTATTTGTGTTGATATATTTCAGCTGGCATATTTTTTCTGCAAGTGAACACACTCTCTGATTACAAAGTTTTTACCCTGCAAACATATTTTACAACCAACAAACCAAACAACATTTTAAATTTTGCAGAAATATCAGTTTTGTTCATCGTCATTTCTTCAACATTGTACAAATCCCACGAGTACATGACTTTCCTCCATTGAAAAATTTTCAAATTAGGTGGCTTTCTTTCCTTATAACTTAATGTTGACTTGTATGGCATTTCCCATCGTTTCAAAATAGTCCTTACACGTTCCCCATACCTTTGTAGTGGTGGTGCTTTTTGGCAGATAATTGAGTATTGATTTTGTTTCAATATCATATAACTAATATTTAATTTAGCTTTGTACCAATTTATTTTTCTTTTTTTGTTTTAATAAAGCTTAGATCTTTAGGATGTTATTTTTCACATCGAATTATTGTTCAGTGAAGTAACATTTTTGTTAGATTGGAGAATATTAAAAAATTGTATTACTTTGATTTTAAATAGCTCGGAATTTACTAGTGACGTAAATAAATTTTCATTTAATACCTAATTTTGACTCCGAATTGTTCCAACAATTTCAGTTAAACTTCAATGCTATGCTTCACCATACATTTTGATATAATACTCTGTTCTCCTTAAAATATCTTTACCTACTCGTAAAATATCCTAATAATCCTAATAATGAATGAGAGGCATACAATTGAAATGTATTCGAGACCATCTGTATAAAATGTTAAGAAAAAAAAACATACGTACAAGCCGAAGAAGGTAAGACAATCAAACAGTTTAAGAAAATAAGTATGTAATATAAAAGCCAGGTGCGATTTTAATTTATGAGTTTCATTATATTTTTTTGAACTCCAAAAAACATAAAACAAAAAAAAAAAAAAACAATTTTATTTTGAAACAAAAAAATAAAAACATTTTAAATGATATAGAGCAGAACCCATATAGCTTGTTAGGTATCATATTAGTGTGTTACACACATTATTTACTAACACATTTTCAACTGAATACATTGTATATGTAGTATATTATATTATCGTTACATATCGCATATTGCATGCACACGTTTTTTTTTTTAAAACGAAAACCAGTAGGAATGACATTTATTTCCGTCAAAATATAGTAATAATTTCTCTTCATTTCATCATTCCTGCATTATTGTTGTTTGCTGTTGTTTGGTTAGTACAACCTCAACAACAAAAGCTGATCTACTATTTGTGCGATGTATTGTGTTGTTTTTGTGTTATATAGGTGCTATAAAGGAGCTGTACATATCTATGTTGTAGTACAAATATATTTGGTATCTAAAGGTAGGTGGTAGGAGTGGCTGCCAGAATTTCTATAATAAAAATTAAAGAATTTTCTTCTTAACAGCATCTGTATATAAGTATCTGTCGGTATTTTACTGAATTATATTTTGTTGCGATGTACTTTACACAATTCTAAGAATTTAGTTTAACTACAAAAATTCTCATTTTTTGTAAATTAAAAATATTTGTTTTTTTTTTTTTTTGTTCTGAGGTTGTAAAATTTTATTCCCTCACTCTAATTTACCCCTATTCTGGAATTTATTATTTTTTAGCAAAATAAACAGAATTTATTTTCAATATAACAGAAATTTTTTTTTTTTTATTCAGTTGATGCTCAACTTTTGGGTTTGGAACAACTCAACATAGTTACGAAACTTTTATTTTTAATATTTTGTCTAAAGAAATTATCAGACCTGAAAAATGTTTACAATTTTTTTTATATTATTGCTTTTTTTTTTGTTTCTTAAAGGTAAACTACGTATCCAAATACATAAACCATGTTACGAGCATATTCACTCACATGAACAGCCATATACAATGAATTCTAGTTTATTTTAGAATTATTTGTGGCTAGGTACATATATCGGTTTTGTTCATTTGTTTTGAAATTTGAAACAGTGGTTGTCAATTTTCAGCTTGACTGATTTTAATTGATATCCGTAACTGTAAAAGTATATTCATTCTTAGATTCTATCTTCTTTTAAATTTTCAATTCAATTGAATTGAAACTGTAGTCTTAAAGTACTGGATTTTTTATTCATTAGTTCGATATGACACGATTTGACCCGATTCAACATTACTGTAATAATATTGAGATGGCTTAAGTTTACTTCCAGTAATACAGTAAAACAGTAAATTTAATTAGTAAGTAATTGATATTCATTATCAATTAAATAAAAATCAGTTCAAGTAAAAAATTAATAACTAGCTTGCGTTATTGGAGCTGAAGTATATAAGTCACTTAAAAGTCTACAATATATTGACTGCAGCTATAACACAATTTCCATTGTATTCAATTAACAGTTATTTTATTTTATTTAAATCCAAATTTTACGATATTGACTTATTTCGCTTTTTACAGATCGTAAATTCCAATCATTTGAAGTTTTGCTTGACGTGCGATAATTCATTATTTGCTTCAAAGCGTGTGTGATTTCGACTTTAATTTAAGTCCCCAGCATTTTAATACAATCACCGTAATAACCCATTAGCTGTATTAAATTATTTTTCAATAAATTTAAAGTACTAAACTACTCTAAAAGCATTCTACGAAGTCAAAAACATAAATAAATTTTCGAATTATGGGTAATTTTATAATTTTGATTATGTAACTAGTTGAATTTAGCTTCTTAATTTGTCTTGGGTCCTAAAATTGATATTAAATTGATATTGTTTTGTTACAATTTTTAAGGATAATTTATTTATTTATTTATCTACTGGGAAATTAACCCTTACTGATATTACTTAGAAACTAAAGTTCATTACAAATACATACTTAATTTAAAAATAAACATTTCATAATTTATTATTATAATTTATATTTTTAATAATTAGTAAAGTAAAAATGAAAATAAAATTAGAATATAGAAATAAAATAAAATTAAAAAAATAAAATTAAAATATAGAATTTTGCTGGATATTATATCAATCAAACGTTATGTTAATTTAAATTTTTTGTTACATGTTGATTATGTTTCGTATTTGTTCGATAAGTGTTACTTAACACAATATATTCAAATAATATTATTCCCGTTATATTGAATGTGAATATTGTATATATATATATTTTAGCAATTGTAGCATTTATAAAGAAAGCTAACTTCTCAATAAAAGGAAGTTAGTTCGACTAATAGAGCAACTAGCAAACATAATATGTAGGCGTAGAAAATAACACTCAATGGAGCTACTGTATTTTTGCAGCTTTTGTTTGTCTACGTTTACTTAAATAATACCCAGACTAAATTTAAATCAATGTTTTGTTCGACATAAATTTGCTTGAAATAGAATTTCTTCGAATATAAGATTTTAAGTATTTCAAAAAACCCAATTTGAGAACTACTGTTATACATGATATAAAAAACTATCATCACTCCTTCGTCATACACACACACAACATTTTGATCAGTGATCACAGGAATGGAAAAAAGAAGAAATGAAATTTTAACTAGACGTAAATTGGATTTTGAAAACCTTGTAAATTTGAAAATGAGAGTTTTAAATCTTTTTGTTTTCTGCAGTTGTAAGTAGTTGGCTGTTGTTGTTTGTTTGTTTGTTTATAACTAGAGCAAAGTATAAATTGCAACAAATAAATTTCACTTCAAATACGTAACTATAGGTAAAGTCTATATATACCTATCTAACTTACCTATATATTATTATTATAGGTAAATAAAAAGTTTTCTGTAAATTACGAATGAATTGAGTAAAATTAAAGGTAGGTACATAGGTAGTGAAGTGAGATTATTTTAGATTTACAAAACAAATTCTTAAACATTTTGATTTGATGATTGGATTTATTTGCTTGGATTGGATTGGAGAGGAGTTATTTTGATTGCTAGTTTTGGCGTGAAATAAAAATGATTTTACTTGTGTTAAAATCAAGAAAAAAAATTTGTTGTGAAAATTTGAAAAATTAATTTAATTTTTCTATTTTTTATGTTTTTTTTTTTTTATTTTCCATAAGTTCTGCTTTTGATAACTAATCAAATTAAAGTAAATTGTAGTTGTTTTTTTTTATTCAAGCAATTAAAACAGTTTAAATAATTGAATTGCAGTTTTTAAATTAAAATATTGTTACACGATGCTAAATTGGTGTACGGTTAAAGTAATGGAATTTAATGAAGAATTATTCTTATTAGAAAATTTTTGCAAGCGCCATCTATGATTGTTTGGGAATTTTATTATTGCATAATATTCTTTTTGGATAAATATATTTGGATTTTTAGAAAATCTTATAATTTTTTTAATTGGTTTTCACAACAACAATAAATAACTATAAAATGGAATCGCAATGCTGTAAGTCATAATTTTCAGGAACTCAGAGTCTATTTTGATAGAACATTTATTTAGAGAAAACAGTTAAAATACCAATCATGGGAATGGCACTAGCTATATTTGTTAAAAATGCTATACGCGAAATTCTTCACAACGTACATTTCATAATGCAATCCTAAATCCAATCTGTTTTATAGTTATCTTTTAACTATGGAAAACCACCTCTAATAAAAATAGTTGGAATCAAACCAAAACTGTTTACAACAATCATCCAAACATCTTGCTACGTAAAATATAGCATTATACACGTCAAGGACATACATAGGAAGTATAGGTAATGAAGGAATGAAATATGCTAATCAATGTGTCCATATGGTTTTAAACTATTAGAAGATGGATGTAATGGACCGTGAAATTGCTAAATAATATTATATGGAAAGAGTAGATATCGAACAAAAAACTAAAGAACGTAAAAGGTCAACCGGTAAAAAGATTACCAAAATCCATCTTTATGTCAAGATTAAACGGTACCCGATACAGAAAAGGATAAATAAATAACAACGAAAAAGATTTAAATATAATGAAGATCCTTAATTGTAGAAATAAGGTAAACAATAATAAAATAGTTGGAAGTATGCTAATTTATGCTTGTAGAAATGATGAATAAATATAAATGATTGAGCGAAAATTTCTCTGATAAATCAAAAATGCACAAACTGGGGGAAAGTAAAATTATTTTGAAAAATTCTCCAGAAAGAACATTAACTATGTCATAAATTAATTTACAAAAAAATAGATAACAACCGCAAAATTTAAAAAAAAAAACAATTCATAAAATTATATTTCTTATATCATGTAGTTTAAAAAAAAATCATATGTGAGTTATAAAAATCAATTAAAATGCACTTGTCAAAACCTATTAAAATAAAATCTATATATATGTATTTAAAAATTAAACTGTGTACATACTAATTACTATGTTGAACCATCTGAATATGCTGATTCTGATATGACACTGATTGCGATACTGACTCTAGCGATTACTTATAACGCAGCAGGAGATTTGAATCATTTTGGGTCCAATATGCTACAAAGTAATTGCGAATACGTAATACGAAATGATCATATATTTTTTCACCTACCTACCTACCTACCATTCCAAATATGAAGGCAAGACTTAGTTCTTTTGTAAATTGAGAGAATTGAGATAAAATTGAGAATAGAATAGAAAAAAAGGAGAGATAACAGAATCGTGATATGCGCCCCGAATTTCAATTCTATAAAAAAGAAAAAAATTGGCAGATGTGGTAAAACGAAAAATTGCCATTATATAGCCAGAATTGTTTTGCAATTATAACGATGAAATGAGGAAGCTGTAAATCGAATGCATAAAAATGTTGCAGTATATCGTAAAAAAATGAGAAAACAAAATTTTTCGGCCAATTTTTTGTCATTTGTTCGGATGCAAGTGTGTCAACTGCATGATGCGAAAAATGCATGAAAATAAAAAATGCACCAGTTTGTTAAATTTCCAAATATGGAAAACCATCTGTCAAAGGAAAATCGGTTCAAAATATAACAACAAATAAAAGATATGAGGGCATAGACCATATGAAAATATGTCAAAATGGACCAGTTTTGCAAATATTTAGTAAATTCGGAAATGCAATCAGCATCACGCATCGTAAAAATTCCATATTCTAAAATGCAACATTAAAATGTTGCTGAAAGAATCACGGTTTTTTTTTTCCAACATTATACTGTTTGTGATGCGCAAGCTTGAGCAAACTTCGCATCATAGAATTTGTTGATGCTTTGTTTGCTATATTTTTATAAACAGCTGTTTGACATTTCAAATTTATTTGTAATTTCATTCGTTCAATTGTTTTTTCACTTGATTGAAATACATAGTATCTGTGAAAGTGGTAATAATATAATTTTTTGTTTTAGGTATACTATTTCATTTTTTTTCCATTAATTTTAAAACAAAGTAACTACGATTTCATTTTTTTTCTTTCTTAACAAATTTTTATGTTCAAGGTGATTGTTTTACTTTGTAATTGAATTACTTACTGTATATCATCATATTCTGATAGTTCACAATTTTCCAAAAATACCTTCAAAGCGATATTAATTAATATTTTTTTGATTTTAATTAAATTTTGAAAGTATCACTGTCAAATTCTTATAGTTTTTAAATGTATTAATTGCATCAGCAACACAAAGCATCATTGCCGAATTGCTACACGAATTTTGTAATGATACAATAGTGATACCGCATCATAATTGGCAATGTTGCATTTCCGACTTTACCTATTGTGTAGGAAAAAGCAAAGTTATTTGTGGTAAATCACGTTGGATTACATCCAAAAATGTGTTTCAAAAATTTTCATAACTTTTAAATAAAATAATATTTTCTTCTATTGCATACAATCCGAAATATCGGATATTTTACAATTTTTCCATTTTCAACTTTTTTTTAATTTCGCCAGATGTTTTCGTTTTTCAGCTTAATAAATTAAATTATGTAGTTATTGCATTAAAACTTAAAAATTTTGTTTTAATAACTTTATGCATTAATGGGTTAAAACAAAATTGTATCATAATTAGAGTATAAATTTTAGATGCCTATTGGAATTATTGGAATAAAAATAAATTTAAAAGTTGAAATGTTAGTAGGTATTTTACTTTATTCTTCATAATTATTTTGTGTTGAAATAAATTTTAATAGGAATGAAAGGCCAGTTACAAATAAACTGCAATATGAAAGTTAGTGTATATAAATTATTTCAGTAATTCTACTTTAAACATAAAAATAATGTTTGTCTGACTTTTTTCTTCTAAAGCGTAATGGAATTTGATCAATTTTGGACATAAGTATAAACTGCAAATTTCATATGAAACTTCCTTAAGCACAACAGAAAAAATTAGCACTGCTAGTCCGACATGAAAATCATTTCATACGCTGCAAATCATTTCCTTGGTACAAACCCACAGAATCTTAATACGCTGTCCAATTTAATTATATTTGGAATCGACGTGTTACTTATTGGCTATTTTAATTTTTACCCTAATTTTTCTAATAAATACAAAAAAGCAATGTTGTTTAACAGGAAATTTTGATCAAAACTGTTAATAAAATTAAGTTTTGTAGATAATAACTAATCAATTTCAGGTATAATTATATACGTATAATCTTCCAAATCCAATGGATTGGAATAACCCCGACCCCGAATTTGATAGCGTTTTTCAGCACTATTAGAAACTGAAAAATTCAACTCTGCAAAAATCATTTTAATTATAAAAAAAATTTTAATTTAATAATTTTTATTTTATTTAAACACTTTTAACTTCAACTTACAAATTTCAAATAGTTATAACACTATTGTTTTTGTCGTATAATAATTTGAATTTGTCAATCAAAGAATCAAACATACGTCATTTTCATCGTAGATTTGAATTTTACAATGGCAGCATTTTAAAACACTTTCGATCAAATTTTCGTCGAAATACATAATGGCATTAACGATTACAATCGAATAACGATAACGATGAACAATTCGATGAAAGTCAATCGAAATATATAATAGACACCTTAATATTTTACTTGAAGCAGTTTTGGAGTAAAAGTATTGGAGCTCATCATTAAGTTTTTTCCTTGTATTTTATAATTGGCATATGACTTTTGTAAATCTATGTATGAATTATTCGGGCTAATCAAAGTTCAATTCACTATCAGAAGTTTTCTAGGTAGTCTAAAACTACCTTTAATTAAATGTTTTACTTTTCTATTTGTATTTCATTTACCTTTTGTAATACTAATAACTGCCCTATGCTACCACGCGGAGTAATAAGAGAAAAAAAAAAATACTAATAATTAAAACCAGTCGAAAAGCTGATAGTAACGACAAAATAAATTTTATTATTATTATTTCTTTATTCACCATAAGAGTAAAATTACAATAAATATGAGGACTAGCTGCCAATTTTATTTTAATAAAAACGTCTATACTTAACTACATAATCAAAATTTTAGCATAAATGCTTTTTTCTTCATTGAAAATTTAACTCAAAGTACTTCAGTATATTCATTTTAATCTACATAAATATTTTTTAAATCAATCTCAATTTAATATGATCGGAAATGCATTATGATTACTCAATTAAACTTTACTAACTACAAGATTTGAATTTATAATTATTTTACTTATTCACACAATTAATATGATTTCCGCTTATGTCAAATAAACCACCGTTCTAATATGGTGCAATTTTTTTAATTTGAAAATGCATTTCCCAAAAATAGTCCGTTAATTAATTCTTGAAAAATGAATTGTAAACAATTCCTATTTTGGAAATTCCCACCCACTGTCTATATTTAATTGAGTAAATTAGTAATAAAAACAAAACAATATTTTACACTTTAGGGTATGCAGAAAATTTTACCTTTAACATTTACAAAAATAACAAATTCAATGAGCCATGAATGTAACAGAGTAATTTTCATAACAGGTAAAATCAATATTTTATAATATTCAGCGGGCCTTTTAATATATTACCTGTTGTAAAAATAGTACTAATGATGCATCTCAAATCATTAAAAATATCCTGGGTAATCAAATTAAAAAAAAAAACGAACCTGGATCTCTTTTATTACTTTATGATCTTTCAAAATCAATAAAAACAAAATTACTAAGGATAATTTTATGGTTGTAATATTTATGAAAAATATTATAATTTGTTTTTATTTATATCAGTCCAGTCCAGTCAGGTCCATTCCGTCTCGTCTAATTTTAATTTTTGGAAAAAAAACTGAAAATTTTGTTTAACCTTGAAAAAGTTATTTTCCTCTTAAAATTTTAATTTGTTTGTTTTTTATGTCTATTTTCGGGCTAAAATAAAAAAAAATAAATAAAGAGTGGTGGTAGGTTTTCCTCAAAATTTAATTTAAGATGAAAGGAATTTAATGAAGTGAAATTATAAAATTTTAAATATTTTTTGCTGTAGGTTCATAATAATTGTTAATGTCGATTTGAATATTATACAAATCCTACGCTTTAAAGTTAAATAGATAAGAATATTTTTTTTCTTGTTGGTAATTTTGAAAGAACAAAAAAACAGCTCAAGGTCAATTATAAGCAGAAATGAAAATTTTTAGAACCATCACTCAGTATTGGTATTTTTTTTTTTTGGTATTGGTAGTTACTTTGAAAAATTAAAATACAAGTAAACAAATTAATTATTTGACTTATTATTGCTACATAATAATTATTTGTACTTTATTACTTTGAAATGAAAATTTAATTACTTCGCAAAAATTTCAAAATACTGAATTTTGTTTACTGGGTGGTAAGTAACTACTTTAAATTTCCAAGTACCAGTATCATAAATTTTTTCCAATACCTAGAGAGAATTACTTACTACGGGTATTTAACATTGCACCTAAGTACAAAATTTAATCATTACTTTACAGGTCTGATTATAAATTCAGATATTTTTTTCAATTTGCAAACTCTTTAGATTATGATACATTGTAATGACTTATAATTCCCTAATGGAGAGAAATCTGGCTTATATGTTATTATAAAAATAATATTGTTAGCGCAATTTATATAGGAAAAATTATAAATCTATAATTATAATTGACAACTATTTAAGGTCCTGCGCAGTAGACCCCTTTTTATTTTATTTCGATTCTCCTACTCCTTAATGAACTTCTAATATAATAAATAAGTTGTATATAAAACAAAAATGCGCACACAGTTGAACATTTTTTACTCATATGATTTTATTATTCAGCAAATACATTATACATATGTGAGATCTTATGAAAATAATAAACAAAAGCAAACAAATCAGTTATTAAAATTTACATATGGACTTGCAAATGAATCTATGTACATTTGGCCAAATAAAAACAAAAAAACAAATTCATCTAAAATAAAAAATATAAAAACAACAAAAAAACAAATCACTTGAATTCTTCATTTTTATCTTTTTAAGTAACTGTTTCTAAATTTTGGTTATTTGTAGTAATAATATAGTTTTTATTAAAATTATGTATAATGTAGGTATATATATACGTACCTCTTTAATAACAAAACTTTTTATTTTTAGTAATTTTATCACTAAATGCCACTTACTATAGGGAATATATCGGAAACGAAGCAGTATATGAGGGACGTGTATTTATGTGTCCTAAATAAAACTTACTAACCAGAAAACTTTTTATTAAACACGAGTGGTTTCTGCTATATCGTGCGAAGTCTATTTCAGTACGTAAATTACTGTTTTTTTAAAAACTTTAAATTTGACTTCAACTTGAAATATAATTACTCAACAGGGGCCCCTAGTCACTTTATAACGGCAAACGACTGCTTCATTTTTTCAAATTTTTAAAAAGTCGGCTTATCATCATGTTAATTTATTTTGTACATTCACAAAATTCGGATTTAATCGTTTGGTCATAGTAACTTTCGTATAAAAATAGTATGTTATTTGTTTCTTTATGCTTGAACTCCGCTTGAGTAACAAAATATTTTTGAAAACCATAACATAATTACATGTAAATTAGAGAATTAGTTTAATTATTGTAGGTTGAATTGCAAGTACAGATTTTATACTTGCATGTATTCCCAGTATGATCATTATATCTTATCTAATCAAAGAAAATTCTCAAGCCTAGTATGAATTCATTTAGTCAATTTATTAGCATTCGAAATAATAGGCATACATTTTAAAGTAACTGTTAAATTTTACAATAAGTCTGATTTTAGAATTTTATTGATTCTTTTGAAATAATTTTGTACTATTTTTTGTATATACCGGGTGTTCCAGACCATGCGTATCAGCTTTTTAAGAGGGGAAGGAGCCGTTTTTTTAAAATTGAATAAAAATTTTATTGACTAAATTAAGGGTGCTCTATCAATTGGTGATATTTTCAAATTCCGGGAAGAAAGGGAAATTGGTTTTTTCAGACCAAAAATTGGCCGAAATCGAGATTTTCAAATGGGATGAGGTACTATTTTATGCAAATTCGGATTCTACGTCAAAAAATTAATAACTTTTGTAAAGTAAATTTTTTTTTTTTTTTTTTTTTTCAAACTTTGTAGGAACCCAAAACTGGGATAAAAAATATGATAACATGAAAAACAAATTTAGTTATAAAAATTATTATCATTAATTCTACTTTATCAAAGGAAAATATTGAGCCTTTTTGTTTTATTGTTATTAATTTCAAAGAAAAATACTAAGAAAACGAAAAAAAAATCATTTAACATAATTTTGTTATTTTTTATCGTAGAATCTGAATTTGCATTAAAAAGTACCCCTTCAAATTTGAAAATCTCGATTTCGGCCAGTTTCGTCGATTTTTGGTCTTAAAAAACCAATTTGCGGTCCTTTCCGGAAGTTCCAAATACCACCAATCGATAGAGCAATCTGGATTTAGTTAACATATTTTTCTTTAAATTTTAAAATAACGGCTCTTTCCCTTCTTAAAAGGCTGATACGCATGCTCTGGACCACCCGGTATGTGTAAGTAAATCTACTTAGTCTGAATAAAAATTTTGATACATGGTAGTGATTATTCTTTTCTTTTTTATAAAAAAAAATCTTGGTTTTTTACAACCATTCTACAGTCTATTGAGGTTTTGATTACTAGTATTTTTCCTATGCATTTTTTTAATACTCGCTTCAATTTACACACCAATTTAGCAAATCTATTTTCATTTATTCTATTCTATTTTCTTATTTACAACATCTTTCTTTTGTCGTCACTTTGGTATTACCTATATCTGATAGTCTTTTCATTTGCAGTGTTTTACTTTATTCAGTTTCAATGTATTTTCTCCAAGGAAGCCGTCGGTTCAAGTGCATCGCGAAATATTTGGCATCATGGTGTTGTGGTATAATAGAATTTAAGATTGCTGTATCATCAGCAAATGTTGAGAAGATTATTTAATTGTTTGTAGGCAATTCTCTGATGTATATATACAACAAATATATAGAAGTGAAGTTGAGGCACTGTCTTCGGGCACTTCGGCTTGAATTGGATGTGCATCAGAGAAGAATAGATAATAAATTTTCTTTCTGTGATACATTTTTTTAGTAGGTCGTGCACATTTAATGGCATAATTATATAGTTATTTATTTTATGAAGAATACCTTCATACCAGACTTTATCGAAAACTTGAGATATCGAATAATATGGCGGATTAGTATTTTTTTTCACCGTATGTTTTTTTAATTTCACTGACAATTCGGTGTAATTTTTCTCAAGTACTAACTAACTATTTTGAATCAAGTTCTAACTAATTTTCCTTGAAGTCAAATTTTTGATCACGTATATAAGTAGTTTGTTTTATTTTCAGTTTTGACTGTAATTTTTTCATCAATAATTTTTCAAATAGTTGTCGAAGAGTTGACAATAAACTGATAGGTTTGTATTTCTCACATAGTTTTGAAAGATGAGTCGGTTATAAACTGATATATCTACATGAAATGAGCTTAATATACATATATACTTAATATGAGTTATAGTTAAATAGTTAGAAAATATTTTCTTGCCCAAACCACATACCAGAAACACGTTGTCAATCAATGATGACTTGTTTACTACTTCTTTGATAATACTTTACTATTATAAAGCTCATGTATGCTGCGAATTTGACTACTATCTACTTGAAGAAGAGCCATTAATTTTTTGACAACTAATTTGCATCGGATTGGTATTCTTGATATGATTATCATACATATTTTATCCCATATTTATTCCATCATTATCCCATACATTTTGATTTGGATGTTCCATGCTACTATAAACCATTTAAAAATCACATTTTGATGTTAGAATTTTAAATAAAAATTTTCGTCCTTTGTTTACATTTCGTATTTTTATTTTAATTTAAAATTTCACATTATTTATCTATTTTATAAATTTTTAGAATATTTTTCTATTATATTATTCACAATATAATTTTTAAAAAGAAAAACAAAAATAATTTTATTACATTTTCCATCTATACAAGAGTATACTTTCCCTAATATATTATTATTGTATGTCTTCCAAAAATTTTATATTATTTAAATTATAAATGAGCAAAAGAAATAATAAGCATACAAATATATATATATGCAAAAATGAAATAAGAATAATATTATTCAAAATAAAAAACTAAAATAATATAATTTACAGTATACTACATACAAATAAACAATACAAACAAAATGAAAAGGTATGTTATGTATCATAGAAATTTGTTAAAAAGCCAAATATGTACTTTATTTTTTTTTTTTTAAATTTACTCACATGCACCTATGCATCATGCATCTGCAATAATATTTTAACTTTCAACTCTTTTTTTATTTGTTATTTTTATTTATTTATACATACAAGAGTAAGAAAGAAGGTAGCTTTAAATATTCTCTGTATTTGTATTTCTTTGACTAGCAAGTGTACGTACATACAACATTATTATGTTATGCAATATTATTTTAACTTATTGTAATTTTAAACGAGGTCATCACCTACACTACACGACCATCACTATAATATTTTCAACTACTAACTATATTATAAAAAAAATAAATACAAATAAAAAAAAAAAAAACACTTTCTAGGAAGAATAAAATAAGACTTCACTTCAATATGTTAGTTTTTATAGTTCAAAAGCTTTTCCAACATAAATTTTCAATATAAACGATTACTTTATTCGAATCGGTTTATTTCTGTTCACTTCTTTTCCATCTTATTATATTATATATACTTACATTAATTCTTATAATATTTTCTCTTCAATAAAACAGTTATACTCAAAATGCAACTATATTGGAAATTTTTATTACTAACTATATATGCATTATGTATATATAATATATGTATTATATAAGTAGAAATAATATTTTAACTCCTTAATTCAATGATTTATCAACAAATGGTTGTTAACAGTTATTTTAATGAACTACTGTAAAAATAATAATAATAATAATAATATTTAATGATATATATATATATTTTATTTTATAAAATGTAAGATTGTGATAAAAATGTATAATATTATTAACGTATGATAGTTTTATGAAATGCATATACATATACATATTATATGTATGTACAAAGTTAACTGTTTATATTATTAACTGTGAGAATTGCAATGTTAGTCACATCAGAATGTACATTTTTATTTTTTCTTTAAAATTAAATTTATTTCCTTTTATTTGCTAACTTAAATAACTGAAAAAAATTATAATTTAGAATACACGTTCAAATTTACAGTTATCTTGTTAAGTTGTATTTTGTTTTTTGTGTCTGAATGCTATTTTCTTCAATAATAAGGTACGACTCTTTTTTGTACCTTCATTTTATTTTTATTTATTTTTTTTTTTTTGGCTTCATCCTTTTTATGATACATATTATAATGTGCAGTTTCATAGGAACCATATTTGTGGACAATAACACAATTCTACACATTTTTTAGGATATAATTTAACAAATACAGGGTGACATGATAATTAAATAATAATTTTTATCGTGAGAAAACTAAACTGAAAAAAAAAATATTGAAAACGATAGTCTCAGAAAGTAAAAAACTTGAATGGTTAAAAATCTCACAAAATTAAATTATTTGAAGAAAACTGTTCGAAAGCAAAAATCTTGAAAACAAAAATCTCAAAATTAAATCATTTATTTATTTATTTTAACAGAGTTGATCCAACAGACAAATCTGATGACCAACGTTATAGGTCCTTTTCCCTTTCGAAAAATAGGCCTTTTTAATAATGTTCCACTCTTACAAATCCTATTTTAGTATTTAAATATAATTAAAATTTGACAAGACTATTTCTAGGCGATCAATTTTGCGTTAGATTTTCTGAAATTTATATTGCGATGTCGTTTTCTCATTTGACTAAATGACAAATATTTTTCAATGCTCATTAAACTCAATTATTATACTATTTTTTTACTTTAAATTTTATTATTATCATTATCAACATCAATGTCCTGCAACCCCATCCGTGGGGCATAGGGCGGATTTATTATTATACATATTTTTTATTTCTTGAATATGTGAGATTGTAAGTGTTTGCTGATTAAATTAGTAGTGGTGTAGATAAAACTTGAAATTGCCTATATCATGAAGTGTAAGTGGACAAAAGGAGCTATGTATGTGTTATTAAAATGTTAAATTCCGATATGTATCTGTCAAAATTCTTTAAAGAAAAATTGAATGAAAAAATATATGATTTAAACAAATAAGATTTAATGCAAAATTTGGGATCAGAAACCAGCCTCTAAAACTTTAAAAAAATATAAAAAATAAATTACATTTTACTCTCAAGTACATGAGAGTACTAGCTACCGCCAAACCCTCACCCTAATTTATTTGAACTCTGCTTCTCCGGATCGTAAGAAAATGTATACGCCAAGACTATAAAAACTGTAACAGATATACGAAAAATTAATTTTTGTTTTAGTTAGGGGTTTGAATTCTGTTCTTTGAACTTTGACCATAAAAACTAAGTTTATTCGTTCTCACTGACTTCAAGTAAGGGAGTCATGGATGAATGTGGGTTGTAGTTTTAAAACTAATGTGAAAATTAAAATTTTTTCATAATACAGAAAAAGTATTAAAAAAAAATTATTAACTAAATCGAGGATGCTCTATCGGTTGGTGATATTTTCAACTTCCGGGAAGGACCGGAAAAGGGTTTTTAAGCCCAAAAAATCGCCGAAATTGGCCGAAATCGAAATTTTCAAATGGGAACGGGTACTTTTTTAATTTTTTATGCAAATTCAGATTCTACGTCAAAAAATAAGAAACCTGTTAAAAAGCTGAAATAAGCATGTTCTGGAACACTCGGTATATTTGTCTTGTAGTTGTTTTTCAATTCACTACTATTTCTAGATTATTATAGGAGGGTAAGGAAAATTAGGAAAGAAGGAAGGTAGAAGGGAAAGAAGCCAATTACGAACGAAGGTGTTTATGTTCATCTTGAATTTATGCAGGTCATAAATATAGAATTTATTATAGATATGTTGGGGAGCAGGTCATAAATTAGAATAAATATAGATAGGTTGGGGAGCACCCAAGATGGAATTTAGTTCCACATTCATGATGTTGAGGTATTAAACGAGTTTCCATAGCTTGTCTTCTGCCATATAGAGATTTCTACAACGGATAAGCACATGCTGCTTCAATTTTTGATTTAAGTGAACACCTAATATACTTAAGCTTTCGAATCGCTGTAGCTTATCTTCCTGAAACAAAAAGTAGGATCAAAAATGGAAATTTTTCAGAAGATTTTAAAGCTCTGAGTTTCAGAAGTGTTAAACCAATTAGGTATTGCGATCAAATCATGGCTGACGGTACTGGCTAGTTCTACGTTTTAGAATTATCTTCCAACGTATTCCTTTGAGTGTTAAAACTTATTCAAATATTTGCCAAAGCACTTAAAAGCAACAAACAATGAATAGGTAAACTGGTTGTAAACGATGAAGAAGTATTGAACAATTCGTTAAATGTTTGTTATGAAATTGTCATGATATTTTTTTTTTTTATATAATTGCAAGTCTATGGGATGAGCACCCTAACTGTTTTTACACAGAAAATTGGATTACATATAATAGCTTTTTCTGTAGAATTTCTTTATTTTTATTTGTTTTGATGGTATATCTACTAATTTTAAATGTGGAAAACTATATCTACTGTACTTAGTACTTCGCTTTCATAATATCATAGTTCCATTTTATTTTAAATGATAACAAAAATTCTCAACTATTTGTCATTTATTTTATCCCAATGATAAAGGGTACTGGACCAGGTCGAAAATCTAGAAAGCATTTTTTTATTTGCCTTCGTCGGGAATCGAACCTGGGATCTTTCGGTTGAAAGGCAGGCGCTCTACCTACTACGCCACCCACTGTGAAATTGCCATAAATCTACGGTTACAAATTTAGTTGAGTCTTGCTCACACTTCCTGAACACTATGGAGGCTGGCTTTCAGACTGATGTCATTTACACAGATTTGAGCAAGGCATTCGATTTACTGCCTCATAGTGTTATTTTATTAAAACTTAAAAAACTGGGATTTCCTAAATTTTTTATAATGTGGATTAAATCATTTTTATCCAATAGATCTTATAGTGTAATGTTTAGATCAGCTTTTTCTGAATCATTTTCTGCCACCTCTGGTGTACCACAAGGCAGCCATCTAGGTCCCTTACTATTCATTATCTCAATTAATGATGTCAACAATCTCATTAACAATAGTAACGTGATCATATATGCTGATGATATGAAAATTTATAAAAAAATATCTTCATATAATGATTGTACTGTACTACAGAACGATCTTGATTCGTTTTTTAAATGGTGCGGCTATAATAATCTTCTACTTAATATTGATAAATGCGCTGTTATTTCCTTTACTCGTAGATTGATTCCAATAATAACTGATTATACTTTTAATTCTAAACTAATCAACCGAGTTTCTCATTTTAAAGACCTTGGCGTACTTTTTGACTATAAACTCACATTTAAACTTCACTTTAATAGCATAATTAACAAGGCAAATTCTATGATAGGTTTTATTAAAAGATGGTCTAAAGAATTTGATGATCCATACATTACTAAATCTTTATTCACTACTCTTGTTCGCCCCCACCTTGAGTACGCAAGCCCTGTCTGGTCACCTCACTATTCCACTCATATTAATAGAATTGAATCTATTCAAAAAAATTTTTTTGCGATATGCTCTATGTAATCTTCCCTGGTCTAACCCAATAATCCTACCTCCATACATAAATCGTCTTAAGCTTCTTCAGATGAACACATTGCAATCAAGAAGGGTTGTTGCAGATATCTTATTCATATCCCAAGTATACAATGGTGAAATTGATTCCAAAATTATAAAAGATCAGATTAACTCGTACATTAACACCAGTACGCGTTTTCGTATAGAACATCTTTTTAATCTTCCTTTCCATAGAACTAATTATGGTAAATTTGAGCCAATTAATAGAATGTTAATGGCAGTTAATCAATACAAAAACAGTGTTGACTTTTCTTTGAACAAAACCAGTTTAAAGAAAACCTTGTTTCATTAATCTTGTTTTTCCGCTACTAATATTAATTAATTTGTAGTGTTATAATTAACTTTTAATACTTTTAATAACTTTTCATCTTCTCTTTTTTTTTCTGATGAAATTTATTTTATCTAATTTTGTTTTTTGTTTTTTATAAAAACTGTGTTGTATTAAATTTCAAAGTAATTTAAACTTTAAATCATAAATCTTATAGGATACATTGTGTTAATTCAAAATTTTAATAATTAAATTGTATTATATTTTGTAAACTGTTTGAACTAAATAGTAAATAAATAAATAAATAAATAAATTATTATTAATTTTGCTTCGCCAATGAAAAAAATAAAATTTTAATTGAATGGGTGATACAATTTGCAAACCTAAAATTTAAACGTAGGTATAATAAAATGGCTATTCTTATCTATTTATAAAAAACAAATAGCATTATAGTGTCGCTAAACAACTAACTATAATAGTGGTGTATTTTGTTAAACCTACTGATAACCTAACCCCACTAACAAATCCACAGTGAGACATTATTGTTCAAATTGAAGCTTAAACCTTGAAGCAGAACCAAATTAACTGGAATAAAAAAAAAAAATTGATCACAAGAAGATATTTGTGTATATTTACACACACACACCCGGTACACTTACGTTAATTCAAAATTTCTAATAAATATACGAGAGCATAATATATTTTTAGAAAATTTTCTCAATACAAATTCCAATAAAAATTAAAAGAGTATCCTTGTAAAATATTTCTTAAATTTTCTAAAAAAAACCTTAAAAATACCATTTTGTTTTTTTATATTGAATATTTTCTTGCATCGCATCTCCACACTCCACAGGAGAATTAAAGTGTATAAGAATTTCTAGTTTGATATCAAATTCTGAAATAAACTAATAATAAGAAAAAACAAAAATAAGAAAAACAACAAAATAAAAATATTGTTGCTGATGCTGCGAAATAAAACACTGAAAATCGTTCATAATAAACTGCAGGTAACATAAAACAGGTGTAATTTAATTTTATATTATAGATATTATTTTATTTTTGGGTCCGAAAACTTATAGAAATAGAATTGAGTTGAGTTCAATCGAAGAATATGGTGTTGAATAAAATTCTTTGGTTATAAAATTTCAGCACATGCTTTTCTTTTTTTCTTAAGTTATTAAACTGAAGATGTGTACAGGTTGCCACCGTCAAAAATACAAACTTGTTTGGAACACTGTTGTTAAATTTACAACAACAAAATATATTATAGCTTAAAATGTATTATGTATCTATAGGTATTTATGTACTTTCAAAAGAATTTAAAGGATTTTCATTGAGAATGGAATATGGATATATATATGTGCAGTGTTTGTTGCCTGTATTTTAAATTTAATTCGATGAAAAGTTAATAGGAATTTGTTCAATAAATAAATTGCAATTTTTTGGAGAGTTTTCAATATAGATTATGCTATATGAAATACAGAAAATGTCGTACAACATTTTAAATTATTCTTCTTGTGATAATTTTGATAGATTAAAGTTTAAGCTTTTTTTATTTTTTACAGTTTTTGTCTTTGCAATAATTTTATTTTGTTTATTTCAAATGAATTAAACACAATTATTTTCCGAATATTAATTTTATATTTCGAATGTTGCTAAATACAAATTAGAATTTAGTAAAAATTTATTATTAAAGTTAATAGCTAAATAATTTTGTTTTTCCTAATGTTACTCCTTCTGGGAGTATAGGACATCAACTTGCCTGTGACCTTGATGCTAAATGGTGTTATACATAGAAAAATTATTAATATTAGATTTAACAAAAATTCAAAACAAAATATATTTTTCAAATTTTTAATTCCACTTATCACTTTCATAATTTAAGTCCTTCCAATTTTGAAATTATTGATCTAAGTTGAATTTAAAAGTGTAAAACTTTAATTATTTTTCTAAAGAAATGCCTCAGAAGACAGTACAAAAATTTTTTTTTTTTTTTTAAGTTTGTACTAAGCTCAACTGTGGTCGCAAACAAACAAAACTAGCACAAAAATATATACTTACTTCCTAAAGCAATGCATATGTCAAATTATGAAAAAATAGTAGCTCAATTGAGAAATTTTTGCTTGATAAATCACAATCAATCACTAACTACTTCGTTTAAAACTTTGAGTGTTTGTATTAGGTAAAAACTAATGTAAACTTCTCTAAATTGAATCACGGTTGAAATTTCGCATTGAATTTGGTGCACTTTTTTCAACACAAATTTTTATAATCATTAATTCTTTACAATCTTTAAGTCTTGAGAACAACAAAAACGTAGTATTATATTGTTTATAAGGTTTATCCACGTGGTTCAATCTTTTTTACAAATATTTTACAATCATTATTTTTCAACATCAACTTTGATTATGACCTATGATTATGACACTTATATTTTTCTACTGTTTTTAAACTATAACACTATAAGCTTAGAAATTCGATTGAAATTTTTTCTTACCAAACTTTATTCCTTACTTAGAAATAGCTGTAATAATATAAGAGCGCGAACGGACGAATACTAGCGCTTCTCGAAAATCGAAGAAGTTTGATAAAAAAAATCATACTTAATTTTATTATGAATTGTTTACAATTATTTCAATTTGCATTTTATATATTATATACAACTTTTTTTTTATTGATTTATCTTAGACAACAACCGCTTGCATATAAATTTACATATTTTTAAAAAAAATGTAAATTAAATTCAGACGAGAAAAAAAACTTTAGTAAGTTACGGCAATTTAATAAATTGAAATTTCTGTGTTAAAATGATCCTATATCATGTATATTGATTTATCTTAGACAAAAACCGACCGCATAATAATTTACATATAAAAAAAAATAAAATTAAATCACATTCTGGCGAGAAAAAAAACTTTGGTGAAATGCGGCAATTTAATAAATTGAAATTTTTGTGTTTTGTGTAAAATGGTACTATATTTGTATACTTATACACATGGGATGACATTTTAAATTTAAATTTCTAATTAAAAATTAAAATGTTTTAAAAAATATTATATAGTTTCGCTACGTCGCCTTTTATATATTTATCATTTAAAATAATAATATTGAAAATCGGTTGTGAAATTGTTCAGACCTTGGTACCATACTTTTTTGCAAAATAAATATAAAAAAATTATTAAATTATAATGATTTGGGCATTGCTTGACCAATACTTAAATCCTTTTTAATTTTCTTTAATGTTTTAATGGTCAACGGAAAACTGTAATTTTATAAATCTAGCAGTTGCTTTTGTATTTTGCTTTTTTGCTATAAGTTATCGGATGCCTCAGAAAAAATAAAAATCTTATAATTAAAAAAATTGTAATTGGTAAAATATTCATAAAATTTGATACCGATGTGTACAACATGTGAAATTTAAAAAAAAAAACCAAACTTTGATTATATAAAATAGGGCTAACAAAAGGGAGTAAAAGATTAATTATTTCTGCAATTTTAATATTCACAAATTCTTTGAATAATTAGACCTATTAAAATTACTTTTTTTTTTTTTATTATAACTAATATACTGTAGTTACATGACTTAATAATAACAATATAACTTGTATGATGATGTTAATTCACTCTCGTACAATAAAACTACAAAATTTTAATAAAGACTTTTATTCATATCCTAATAAAAACTATGTAATAATGAACAAAAAAAAAAGTTTTAATTGGACCTCATAAATTTGAAAATAGTTTGTTTCAAACTTCCGTAATTGCCAAAACAAAAAACCAAAAAAAAATAGACAATAAAAAGTTGAAATTATGTGAATCATAGTTAAAATTTACAACTCTATAAAATCCCTATAAAATTCTAACAGAAAAAAAAAAACATTTTTTTAATAATAACTTAATTAATTTCTAACTGCTGATATACCCCATTATATTATTATATACCATAGTTTGAAACTAAAACACGAATATAAATCTTATTGCCATATCGTATACATAAAAAAAAAAATAACCAAGTTCAAAATAAAAAAATGTATATCTTCCGTTTCATTCATACAAAAATTGTAATTAATCAAAACACGCTAAAACAACCACATTTTTGTTTTTCTCTTTTGTACTTTGCGACTTTAATCAAGTGTGAAATATGTGTATAATTGTGTGTGGATCGATTAAATTATGTCTAACTTTTACGTTCCCAAATCACTTGCATGCATGCATGAAACAAACAAAAAAAAAAATAAACGAATTTTTCTACCTTGTCAATGTATGATATGTGTACAGGAGAATCTCGATATTATTACCATAAAAAGTTTGTCATTGGAAATTATTTAATATAAAAATTTTAATATTTATTCTGTAAGTGAACACTCATTTATTTGATTGAACAAAATATAGTATTAGCTGTATATCATTAACTTAAAATTAACGGTATATTTAATATGTAAATTGAAAAAAGTACGATACAAATATCTGAACAATTTCAAAATCATTTCAACCACCATTTTCATTATTATTCTTTTTGTAAATGATAGATAATATTTAAAAGGAGATGTAGCGAAACTAAATATTTTTTTTCAAAATATTAAAATTAGAAATTTTAATTTAAAATTTAATCTCATATATAATGCTACTGACAGACATGTAGCATCGATATTGTAATATTGAGGATATTGTGATATTTCTACATGTGTGTCACCTAATATCATGATGTACATTAGCTTAGTCTATCGTCTAATAAATTAGTACTAAAAAATAATTGATTTGACACATTTTCAAAATTAAACAAAATTTTTCATTTTCCAGCAAATTTGAAATTTAATTTAAGAACAAGCAAATTTTAAATAAAATTTAAAAAAAATTATCATTAAAAACAAAAGTTTTATCCCCCACTTTACATGTCATAATGAATACTGCATTAATACTACGTTTATGTCTGTCAAAAGGTAACATCTCGAATACTAACATGTCTCCGAATTTTGCTATTCTGAATGACAAAAAAAAAATAATAAAATATTACTACATAGTTACATCTCCTTTTCTAATACTACATCTAAAATCAATTACCTACCTACAAAATATTAACAGAAATAAAATTTTTTAAAATAATAAAATATTACTATACACACCTTTCTTTTTTCTTTAATTCTAACATAATATAAACACAACACAAACACAACTGCTCTTAACCAGTTGTAACGTTTTAGTTGTCTCATACAACTTAAACATAAACTATTGTCAATCGAAATAGCTATATTTGCAGACAACACAACTTAAATATTATGTTGTGTAGTTTTGACAGATAATTAGGTTGTTTTGTGAATTAGAATAGCACCCTACATGTCTGTCGAAGGCATAAAAGTCATTTAAACATGCAAAAATTTGGGTTTACCAAATTTCTGCAACTTATATTTTTACCCATCGCCAGAATTAAATTATATTTATATACATTTATATATTATATACCCATCGCCAGAATGAAATTTAAATTTAATTTTTTTTTTTAAATAAAATATTACGTGGTTGTTGTCTAAAATAAATTAATAAAAAAAAAGTATATACTTACTAAGTTCTAAGAATAAATTGAAATGAAGGAAAATAATTTATTCTGAAATTGAGTATGATTTTCAATCAAAATTTCTCGAATTTTGAGGAGCAGATGAAAACTGGTTTATTGCTTTTAAGATTGTCAGTTAGTCAAACAGCAGATTTTTGAACCAAAAAATTACACGAAATACACTTTATTTTGAGTGTATGGTTATTAACTGTTTATTGGTGAAAAACTGCATTGCAGAGTAATTTTTTCTTCATAATTGCATCACAATAATTCCAGTCTGATCCCATTTTATAACTAAATCCAACATTTTTACTAATTTCAGTAAAATAATAAAAACAATGCTTACAAAATTCATGCCATGAGTAGAATTCAAACTCAATACCTTATGATTAATATTGCTAAACAAATTGCTATGGGAATGAAAATCTGTTACTTCAAAACTATGGAAAAAATTAAATCTAAGCTTTACAAAAGTAGTTTATTCTACTAATAACTATGTATCTTAGATTTAATTAATCAGATTAAAATCATACTTCAAACAAGCAGTAATTTGCATACATTCTGTTTATAATTTTGACTACAAAAGGATTATTGCAAAATTATAGGCTGAATGTATGCAGAACTGTAATTTTGAAGTGTCAATGGCACAATTAATTTATTTTTGACAAATGACAACTAAATAAAACGATGCAAAAAAAATTTATAAAAATGTGCTCTTCAACTGTCAAATTTTCTAATTCCAACAATAGCGGAATAAAAGTTGAAAAGTATTTTATGCTTGCAAAATAGGATACCAGAACCATTATGGTTATATTTTGTCAAAGTATTTTTATCTTATCTATAATCGTTATGTATGTATGTATATATTTAATTTGTATTTTTTAAACTACAGTGCAGGGTAGAAAAATAAAATAAATAATCAGATAATATAATCATTTTGTCATATTAGTTAGCTACATAAAGGATATTCATGTTTCAGTGAAAAAGTGTAGTAGGTGTAGATCTGCAATGATTTGTACAACGATTTCGTGAACGTACCCTTGTGTTTTCGATGTTGTACTCGATGTGAAATTGTGACAGCGGTTTATTTACATATGAATTTAATTTATAATTACTATGAGACTAAGTGGGAAACAACTTTCTTTTTTCAATTGTAACTTCACACACATTTGACAAGTTAAGTAATTTCATAAAAAAATGTTCGAAATATTTTTGTAGATATTGTAGTATAAACTTGCAGTACCGTACTTAATTAAGCACGAAAAGGTAATGCTAACCTAAGATACTGTCAAGAGCATAAAAAAAACATAAAAATTTTACAATGGCAATACACTTATACTCTTTTACAAGTATGTAGTACAAGACTCAATCTACACCTAATCGTGAATACTCTTATTATATTTCAGCATCTCAATTTTTTGACTACTTTTATACAAGTGTACGTCAAATTTACGTCACATTTTTTAATTTTTATTGTGAATGAATTTAATATCTACCGTGACTTTATTTATACCTTCGTTATTTTTTTAGAACATTAGCAATGAATTCTCATATATACCGGGTGTGTCAGTGCATGCTTATCAGTTTTTTAAGAGGGGAAGGAGCTGTTATTTTAAAATCTAATAAAAATTTCATTAACTAAATCGAAGGTGCTCTATCGATTGGTGATATTTTCAACTTACGGGAAGGACCGGAAAAGGGTTTTTTAAGCCCAAAAATCGCCGAAATTGACCGAAATCGAGATTTTCAAATTGGAAGGGGTACTTTTTTATGCAAATTCGGATTCTACGTCAAAAATAAGACACTTTTATAAAGTAAATTTTTTTTTTTTAATTTAAACTTTGTAGGTACGCAAAACTGAGATAAAAAAATGAAATAATATGAAAATAAATTTATTTATAAAAGTGATCATTATTGATTTTGGTTTACCATAGGAAAATATGTTTGTTTTCATTTTATTAATTTTAAAGAAAAATAATGAGAAAACAAAAAAAAATCATTTAAAATGTTTCTTAAAAGTTTCTTATTTTTTGTCATAAAATTCAAATTTGGATAAAAAAGTACCACTTCCCATTTGAAAATCTCGATTTCGGTCAATTTCGGCGATTTTTGGGCTTAAAAAACCCTTTTCCGGTCCTTCCCGTAAGTTGAAAATATCACTAATCGATAGAGCACTTTCGATTTAGTTAATAAAATTTTTATTTAATTTTAAAATAACAGCTCCTTCCCTTAAAAAGCTGATATGCATGCTCTGGCACACCCGGTATATATACATTATACTAAAATATTATTGAAAATCGAAACCCACAAAAAAATTTTTTTTTTTTTTAATTTTTAACATTTTTATAAATTTCCAAAATTAGTTATATCGGTGTGAAAACATATTTGTGTGCTTGTGGTTCATGGTTATGAATTAACAAAAAAAATTTAAATATTTAACCACAATTTACAAAATATGGTTGATAATTTATAAAATTATTGTTATAACTAATACCAACCAATTCAATAATTTAATAATTTTCCTAATAAGTGCTTGTAATTTTTCCAATTTTCATACGATAACTAATTTTGTTTTTTTAAAGCAAAAATTAAATTTAAATAATTTAATTTATTTTATTACAGAAAAAAAAAATAATAAAATTTAATTTTTATAATACGAGACAACGCTGGGTCCTTTGACGATAAATCAATAAAATTATCACTTTTTTTTTAATGAAAATTTAAATTTATATGAAAATTTTTGGAAATTTAAGACCACTTCATCCGTCTGATTTAATATTTCATTTTTTTTATAACTATTTTTTTTCACGAGTTAGGTTAGCTAGACAGCTACTTGCAATTTAGTAATGGTAAGTTGTGTATTTTATTCTATAGCACAAACTGAATCCCGTCGACTGAGTTTTAAAAGGCTCCATAAACCATTTTCACTTTTTTTGAACTTAGGAACAAATTCTTAGGTTTTGCGACATGCTCTTTCTTTTTCCCCGAACCGTTTTTTGTTATCTTTTACCGTTTAAAAGATATTTAGTTCCGGGTTGACCCATATCCAACTTTGTAATACTTTGTTAATTATAAAATAACCCATACGCATATTTTTTGGAAATGAGTCATTTTTGTATGAAGTTTGACGTCAAAATTGGCTTATTTCTGAAATGCCCCATATCCATATGCCTGACACATATGTCCAACAAATGATCAAAACTATCTTAAAGCATTATTAAAAATAAAATAATTGTGACTGAAATCGTAAGCTTTTATTATGGGGGGGGAATAACCATTGATGTCAAATATGTATCGTCGTTATTCTCGCCATAATAGAACCGTACTTCTTTAATAAGTTAAGGTATACCTAGGTAAGGTATATACATAATATATAATTTTAAGTTCCTTATTTTTTTAGTAATTGAATTATTGTTTTATGTTATATTATTTTTGTTTTAGATTATAATATTGCTATAAGTGAATTTGAACTCAATGAAATAAACTGATTTTTTTCTGATTTAGTGGGCCATAGATTTATTTGTAAGGTTTAGTGATAAAACGACGACCCATATCCAGGTAAATTTGACCCACGTGCTTGGACTAAAATCAATTTATTCAAAAGAGTGGATATGGGTCGTTTGGGAATCGATTTCAAAAACCAAAATGCCTAATACTTATAAACTAAAAGGCGTACTAGACATTTTGTAATTAAAATAACAAAATAAGTATTAAGTTATTGTGAAAGTTACAAAAAATCGTATCGTACAGTTTACTCATCATCAATCGCGTTTACTCCAAACCGAGTTGATGGAGCTTTTCAGAACTCAGCCGACGATCTGTGTTTCCTTTACAGTTTATATTAATTCTAAGTTGCAAGTTTTATAAAAATATGATATGAAGAACTTGCTTAGAAGCTGCACCATCCATATAGAACCTAAAGTCATCTTATCAAAACGAATATTTCAGATTAAAGAAAAGGGAAAGATTAGTTTACAGTAAAAAAACAATATGAATGCATGAGTACGCCAAGAGAGTATTCCGGGTCCCATCTTTTATTAATTCTATATCAGAGATCTTAAAATAAAAAATACGAAATAAAAAAACTGGCTGTAAGCAAACAAAAGTTGTCTTTCTCACCATGTCAATGCAAAAGCGTTACATTTAGCTGACAATTGAAACGTTGTTAGACGAGTTAAACGAACGAAACATTTCGAACTGTGTTAGGCTAAATTATTGTCTCTTAATAGTTAATATGGGATTTTGATTGATCAAATATAACTGAAGTATCCAAAATTGTATAGGTTGGTCTAAAGGACTACAATTGTAAATAATAACCAGTGGAAGGGTAATGTGTTTTTGATACCGTTTTCTGTTTTTGTTTTAATACTTTTACTAATGACTAGTTGTAAAAGTCAGCGGAATTGGCAATCTTCTAGAATATGTTATGTATGTGTTATGCAACAATGAGCCATTGATTAGAATTTAATGTTTTGAAATAATTTCTACCATATTCATAAAACTTAATATGCTTTGAAAGTAAATTTAAATGAACTATAAAAAATGTTGTATATAGTTAGTTGTAATTAAATTAAATCTTTTATGAATAGAGTTTTGACTACTTATTAATGATATTAACTATTTTTAATAATGCATACAGTTAATTTAAATTAAAATATAATAATTATAAAAAATATATTTTAATTTAATTTTTATTTTTCTTTCAGGTATGGTTAACTCTAATTCAATTAAATTGATTGCAATTAAATTTTTGGTTGAAAACAGTGAACAGTGATTATTCATCATTATAAATTACCTACATAATATGAAATTTTGATTTTTGTAAATTGTAATATTATAAGTAATATCAAGATATTAAAGAGAACATTTAAGACGGTCTTTCCATTATTTGAAATTCGTAAATTGATATTTGCAAGGCTACGAGTTCGTTCAGTTGAAACTACTTCTTTCAAACAAAACTTTGATTATCACGTAAAACTTCAATTGCAACATTGCAACATGTTGCAACAAATAAATCCTATACCTGTCAGCACATCTTTTGATTTCATTTATTGCGTAAGTAAATTTTGTGTACAGCAGTAGTTATACATATTACGAACATCCAAATGGGCTGTAAAGGATATTAAGTAATATTTAATTTTTTAGTAATATGAATATTTTTGATTATTTAATTGTTTTGTATTAAGCAACAATTTAATATCTCAAATACGCACACTCACTTATTATATATCAAAATTAAACGATATGCAATAAGAAATTTCGATCTGCTACCGATCAATCAAAACCTGTCTCTTTATTTATGACATATGTTATTTTCATCGAAATTTAAAGTCTAGTATGGAATCATACCCAAATGTAATGAAATGTGTTGGTGAAAACACCTATTTAAATTTGATTTACTTAGGTAATCCTATAACTAAAGTATAAGTGACAAATGAAGTATAATCATTCTAACTAAATTATGTAATAACTTTGTATAAGAAATTATGTAAAATTGGAACATCAACAAGATAAATAGCAGAGCAACTACGTCAACATCATTCGAAGCAAATTCAGGAGTTCCTCAAGGAAGCCATCTAGGTCCCCTTCTATTCATAATCTCGCTATTAATGACATTGTATCAGTAATAAAAAATAGTGAAGTTCAAATTTATGTTGATGACATGAAAATTTTTAAGAAAATCACATCACTTCGAGACTCAAGTTTGCTTCAAAATGATCTCGATAATTTCTTTGCATGGTGCCGTAACAATAACCTTATGCTTAATACGAATAAATGTGTAGTGATGAGTTATCATAGGCATACCAGTTTCTGTTCAAATATCTATTCACTTAATTAACATGTTCTTGAAATAGTTAGGTCGATCAAAGGTTTAGGTGTCAGTTTCGACGAAAAACTGTCTTTTTAATTTCACTATAATAATATTATTAGTAAGGCTAACTCAAATGTTAGGTTTTATAAAGCGATGGTCTAAAGAATTTGATGACCCTTATATCTTAAAATCCCTATATACATGTCTTGTGAGGCCACAACTGGAATATGTTAGTCAGGTCTGGTCACCCTATTACGAAATTCATATTAAAAGAATAGAAGCTATTCAAAAGAACTTCATAAGATATGCACTTCACCACCTTCCTTGGTCCAATCCACTTGTCCTATTTCCATATGAACATAGATTAAATTTGCTACATTTAGCTACATTAAAAACTAGGCGTGAAGTTGCTGATGTTCGTTTTGATCATCCAAGTAGTGAAGAGGAATATTACATCCCCATTTATATTGAATCCTGACCGAATTTCCAATAACACTCGACTTCGATCACCTAATATTTTCACACTTGTATTTCATAGAACCAACTATGGTATGAATGAGCCAGACTGGCACAGAATGATGATAATAGGGAACAAATATAAGAACGTGATTGACTTATCACTCTCAAAAGATGTGTTAAGGAATCGGCTACACCTCTGTAATCAGAACCCTTCCAACTAACCCCTCTAACCATTAGGTAATTAACTTTTGTAAATTTTTATTGTTTTTTAAAATCTTTTTATTGTTTTTTAAAATTTTGATTCTGTTAAATTTTGATCTTATATTAAAAGAAAAAGGAAAATAATTATTGTAATTTGTTTGAATTAAACGAAATAAATAAATAAAATAAATAGTTGAGTCCTGCTATCATTAAATCCAGAAATTTATGACACAAGTATTTTGAGAGAGGTTTCTTTATTTTTCTGTTAGTTTAGTTCAGATGTTTAGTTTTAATTTCCTCATTTAATTGTTCTGAGTCTTATGTACAGCTTTATTTGTGATCAGAACGTTTATTTCACTAATCAAGTTCATTGATTCAGTCATTGAATTCACTTCATATAATTATATATATATTATTCTGCATTTATCTGGATGTTTGTAAGTTCGACGGAACGCTCCAACACATATACAAATTGCATATGTTTACATATGCATATATATACAAATTGCTTTGGTGCTTTTTTTTAACCCCTGTCTACCATGCTGAACCTTTGCAGGAAAAATTGATTGCATGAACTATATTTTTTTAATTTAATGTTAGTCTTCTTCGCAAATAATAAGGAAAAATAATAAATAATAATATAAATAAAACAAACAATTTTTTTGATTTATAATAAGAAGGAGTAATAGAAATTTTATCAATAGCTTAATATGGTATAATAACCAAAAGGCAAACAGCATTTAACACAAAAAAAAAACATAATTCACTCAAAGGTTATTCTTATTACTTAAAATTATACATAATAATATACATGTGTATCAGCATATTTGTATTGTATAATATTATACATTATACTACTTTATTGCTTATACCTTTTATTTTTGTCATTATTGTGTGCGTAACTCACCTCACTCAAAAAAAATTATTTTTGTTTTTTTTTTGTTTTTTTTTATTATTTGCTGTATCTGTATTCTGTATGTTCTATAAGCTATATTCCAAAAATATTATTTTATTTTCAGTGTTAAGTGTTCACTGTTCACTTTCACTTTCACTTTCACTGTTCAGGTTCACTGTTCAATCAATAGAACTTGATAGAAGTAGAGTAGGATAATTAACTCTACTTCTACGTCGGATAATAAAACATTGTTTTTTTAAATTGAAAATTATTGATGAAAATGTTTTTGTATTTTTTGTAAATTTTACCAATTTAGATACAAAATTTTGAATATTTTTTTAAAAATAACACAATACCATAATAACAGTTTATTCATATAGCAAAATAAGATCCCTACATTATACAAAAGACAAAATTTATATGAAAATAAGATCCCATTTTTAAATTTGCTCTCCCGGGGGCCTCAATAACGCTAATACGGTATAATTTATACTAAATGGAACCCAACTAACGAATTATAACTAAATGGAAGTGAGTACGAGTATACCATACAAAAATACAAACATTTTATACAAATTTGTTGGTATGGTACTTCTTTTTCTGTTATATAAAAAAAAAAAGATTAGTGTTAGGCCAATATAAACATAACTAAAAATAAATAAAAAGTGATATAAACATAAGTACTGTAATTTCGGAATAAAGAATCTAATGAAAGAAAAAAAGAAACTAGGATTTATTTTGCTTCCGTCATTTATGACGGGTTACAAAGCTAGTATTAAAATATTTTCATACGAAATATTCTTCGAAAAAGATTTATTTCAATCAACATTATGTACATGGAACAATGCGACAGCCCTAGAAATTTCAAATCATTTGATATAAGACTAGTCATTTCAATATCATTACATAGAATAAGCCATTTATTAATGCTGATACCTTATAAGTTATTAAAAGTTGTATAAAAGCAAATCCAACTAAACCATATTCAAATATTTTACCACAAATTAGTAATTTCAATAGCAGTATTGTCACGATGACTACATAAAAATTAATTTTTAGCTATCAATCTAGATTAAAGGTTTTTCTTTAAAATGAACCTCTAACAAACTATTTCAATCTTTGTATGACTCAGCTTAAAAATTCCAATAACATTTTTTTAATTTAATAAAATTGTACAGTGTTGAACACCTAACTAAAATATCCGGAATTCAATGAAAACTAATTAATTCCATATTCCTAATATTTGTACATAAAAATATACCAACATGACAGATACAAGAATTATTGTTTAAATATTAAAAGACCTTGTCAATAATACAGTAATTACAATACACACATAATATTTTTTTTTTATTCTCTTTAATCTCTGATTATATTTTAATTTACCTACCACTAGGTATACACCATTTCAAATTTCAATCTCAAAGAATTAAAAAAAAAAAAAAAAAAATACAAAATATAAAATAAAATAAAAATCACAGTTTTTCAAGCGTTCATTACCAAAACAATAGAAAATTACAATAAAAACAAAAAACAATATGTTTAACAGCTAAATAATCGTTACCGTATCATTCGTTCAGTCATTACGATTGTATTGCGTATACAACATTTTATAAATGTCAAAAGGGAAATTTAATTATTTGAAAGTGACATATTATTTTTTTTTCTTTAATGTTTCTCTTTCTCTTATTAACCGTTTTATAGGTAGATTGCAAAAGATAAAATTTTTTTTTTTTTGTATTTTGTTTTTGTAATTTAAGTTACATTCAATTTTCGTCAATAGTCTCGACTCGACATCAATGAATGATTTTTAATTTATAAAGAGGCGCCATATTTGTTATTCTTGTGTTTTTTTTTTGTTTTTTTTTCGGCTTAACTGTAATAATATAATTTACACCTGTTTTTAACACTTCATGCGTATAAATTTTTAGTTAAGAAAAAATTAAACAAAAAACGTAAAGTCAGATCAATGAAAGTATTTTTAGTCAATGATCGTTTAAGCTGATAGTAATAATCTGCGGGAAGAAACAGTGATAGATTTAAGTAATATGAGATTGTATTGTTTTCTTTTATTAAGTTTAATTTTTTATCGTTTATTAAGTTGTTCACAGAATTATTTTCTAACTAGGAGATTATGCTAAGCGGGAAGAAAAGTTGTATTTTGCCCAAAAATAGCATTATTCAAAATGGATTGGACTTGTCAATTCAGATCATTCTAAGATTTAGATCAAAATTTGTATTAACTGTATTAATAAACAAAAAAATACCCAGAAGCTTTCCGCTACTGTCCAAATTTGGCGTGATACACATATAGGTTCCAATAATTCATTAATTTAATTTGATAATTTGGGTGACATTTCTGAGATATCTGTTTCGAATGTCTATAAATTTGACACAGATTTAGTTTTGAATGAAACAACGGTCCAATTGTGTGTTCAATAAATTGTTGTTATATACTACACTTCAATGGATAGTTAAATATATTGCAGTAAACTTTCAGCTAAATTTGTGATCCATTTTTAAATGAACATTAACTAGTCGGTTTTAGGTTGGTAGATGGAAGTTATTATTCCATCAGTTTCTTCTGTTTTTTAAGTAAAATACAAATTGTCACAAGACTCACAATTTGTGTCTTTTTGTACCCTATACAACGCTATAAACGTTAAAATTCAAAAATACAAACTATAAACCTAGTGATTGATGTAATTGATCGCTTATAGATTGACGTAGACGATAGTTGATCTCTAATTTTAGTCATAATTTCTATAATTTTTACAAACAAACCGACTAGACCTGGGAAATTTCTAAAACTGACTAAACTTGGGGAGTAAAATTAGAAATATTTGTGACTTATATATTTTGGTAATACTTTTAATTTCTAAACTTAAATTATTAAAATTGAAGTCAGAAGTACAATGAACACGACACGACATTGTTGTTCCAGATTGTCGATATGGAATATCGTATATCAAGTCCACTGAATGCGATATTTTTATTTTCAAACAACAATTCAAAAACAACAAGGAAAATATTTATCATTTAATAATTTAAAACTGTCAAAATGAAATGTCACCAACAACAAATTTTGAATTTTGTTCAAACTTTTGTCACCGACTTTGTCGTATCGTACTATTTGTTATGATAACATTTAAACACATCTGTTCAAGACATAATTTGACAGATTTTGTTGACGACAATGTCGTCTCGCTTTCTTCATTGGACTTCAGGGCTTGACTTGAAGGTGACTATGTATTATATAGATAAATAACTACGTATTTACAAAATTTAAAACGCCTTCTTTCTGATATTATGAAAATTGTTTTAACGATGATTAAATATTCATTACAATCATTTCCTTTTATTTCTACCATCACAATATTCCACTACCCATTACAAATGATTTGCTATCATCAAAATATTTTACCCATTACAACTGTTGTAAATCTTGTTTTAAAAAGCGTTGTTGTAATTTTAAATTTCAATTGCTTTCAATTACAATCGTTTGGTTCTTGTAAATGTTAAGAAACTGTCGAATACCAGTTTTAATAAATTTCAACATTGTTATACTTACTTAAAATTTTGTTACATTCCAATAACAGGCAATTCTATCAACTGTCAAATATTTGATTAAATCAAAATTCAAAATCAAAATACTAAAGAACACCGTTATAAATTGATTGCATAAAATTGCATTATACAATTTATTTACAGCTATATATAATTAAACTCTTAATACCTAATGTAAATATTATGAATTATACTGAGAGTGAAATTGTTTTTTTTTTTTTTTTTTGTTATGTTTCATGTTTTGATTTTTAACGCCAGTAAGATTTTTTTTTTTTTTTTCATTTTTTTATATTAAATAATTTTTTTTACGCTACCGCATTTGGCCTTGTTTTTATATGATTGAATGCTGTCTTAAAGTCACTTGATTAAAAACATACCACAACATTATAATATTAAATTCATTATACTTATTTCAGTAGTCATAAGAAGTAACTAAGTATAACCATATTAATGATATCATAGTCAGTCAGAGTAATTTTAAGATACATTCTTAATTCATTATAATGAGGTTAGATAACTTCATAATTAACAGTTATTAAGCAATTTTTATTTATTTATGTTAAAGAATAGTGGTGGGTAAAATAGTATAGTTAGAGTTAAATTTTAGTTAAGATAAAAATTTATCTTGTCGAAACATTAACACTGACACTGGTTGGTTTGGTATAATAGGGTTGGGTTAAAATGTTATTTCATGATTGTGTAAAATTTATGAAATGAAATTGAAAGTTTTGTATTTAGAGACGATAAATTTTAATGAGCATTAAGTGTTGAAATTGTAAGTTTTGGTGTAATGTTATAAATATGATTTTTCGTTTGCATATAATGAAAATTTATAGGAGAGTGTATTGAGTATCAATATATTATAATGTTTATTAAGTATTAAAGTATCGTAGCGTGTGACTGTTTATAAAAAAATAAAATAAAATGTTTGTTGTATCAGTGTTATGACTTTTACTCATAAGTTATGAGTAAATAGATTAGTCTAAAAAGTCAGGCTTTGATTTAGTACAATTTTGGACATTTCTGATTATATTTTATCCCACATTAATTTCAGTAACGTACTTAATATGTGACTAAGTTATTTTATTTACCTAGTTACTGATATACAATAATGTTATACTACGGACAGACATGTAATATCGATATTATGATATAAATATTCTAATATTCTCTATGTCATAATATCAAAATTAGTATGACAGACGCAAAATGTAGTATTCATAATTCATATTATGACGAGTAAAACGGAAGATAAATATTTTTTGCTTCTCCCTTTTATTTTAATTCATTTAAATGTAATTTGGCAATAAAATAAAATAAATTTTTTAAAAAAAATTTTTTGTTTAATGTTTAAAATCATGTCAAATTTAACTGTTTTTTAGTACTAAAAATTAAAAAAAATATTGGTTTACTTGCCACTAGACTGCTCTGATGAGCAATATTGCCGTGTTGATTCGTAATATTGTGCCTTTGTTCGTGATATTAATACTACGTTTATGCTACAGTATTATATATCATGATACACACTTGTAGCGATATCATAATATCACCAATATTACAATATCGATATTATATGAATTTCATTCATTTGAACTATTAATTCCCTTATCTTGAGTATATTTAATCCCCTGGTCCAATTGTGGCACTTAAATAGTATTATAAACATTAGAATGATATATCAGGCTAGCCAATATAGAAAGGAAATACACAAACAGTTGTTATCAACTCCAAGGCTTCCCTACAGCACGGAAAATAAATATTTTAATTTTTTCATCAGCATCAAAGAGAAGTAAAGATCAAAATAGCAAGCAATATTTTTTATAATAATTTAAATTTTAATGTCATAACCATGCTTTATAAAAATATGCTGCGGACTCTACAGTTTAAACATTTTAATTTTTAATATTATACCTACTTTAAAAAATTGATTTTCTATTTATTAAAAAAAAGAAACGAAATCAATTCAAAAAGCCAGTAATAAAAATTGTTCAAAAAATTAAAACAGGGCATATCAATAGCTGTTATTCTGGAATGTATAACATGAAAAGAATTTAAAAAAAAATTATCCTTCTCTGTCGACTTAAAATTGTCTACTAATTTTATATGTTGAAGTCATCGTATTTCACTATTGAATATATCGCGTTGCGATTACGAATGCCTTGAACCGATCATTTCCGAAGAGCGATTTAATTATTGTTTTCTTTTCAATATTTCGTCATACTCTACATAGATAATATGTACCTACTAGGGATCTACTACGTAATCCTACTATCGTAATTTGTTTTCAAACCACAAGATTTGTTTATAAAATAATTTTCGTCCAATAAAAGTATGGTTACGCAATATCTGAACTGAACTGAATTTTACTATTTTACAGCAACAAACATCTTATATACGTCTTTATTGTGTAAAATACGTTTTCATAAATGATAAAATACCTTAGAATTAGTAAATATAACGGTATTTCCGCTCCTTTATCGTTAGTGTTTAATTAAGTTGAATTTGAATTATTTTTTTTTTTTTATTTCATTCTACTATCATTGTTCTTTTGTTATATTTTTTAATTCAAGAACTTTGTAATATAGTGCAAGTTGGTTGTCAGTATTAAAATAAAAGGTTTATGAATAATTTTGTGTTACAATAATTAAGATAAATTTTTGTTAACGTTCAATTGAGTAGAAAAATTAGATAAAACAAAACCGTTTTGTTATACAAAAAAAAAAAAAAACAAAACAAAAATAATATGATAGAAAAAGAGGGATAAGAGAAATATATTATAATATTTTTCTTTATAATTTCAAATATTATAAGTTCTTTAATTTGTACAAAGCAAGTTTTAGATAAAATAAATAAATTATAAAAATATAAAAAGTAATTTTGCTTCGGAAGAAACCGAGATTTTTAAACGTGTATTTTTGAAAAGAGAATTTTGATTTAATGCATTTAAAATGAATTTTTGTCAAAAGGTAAATTTACCTTTTTGATTTATTGAAGAAACTCATAAAAATATAGATTGATGAGAAAAGAAAGTGATATTACGGAAATAATAAGGTGAACTAGTTTTCGAAAAATATATTGTAGAGTAAATTTAGATAGAATATTATTAAATAAAAACAAAAATATGACAACAAAACATGTGATCGAAACTATATATACGTTCATAGTTCATAGTCTCACTTTTAGTCCCATTATTTAGTTCTTACTCTGGATAATCGGTAAAATTTTATGTGTTCGGATTTCTGTTATTCCACATTTACATTTAGCCAGCCTGAATTAATTGTAATCATTTAATTTTTTTTTGTTTCCAACCAACCAATTTTTATGAGCAGACAATAATTATCATATAACTCTATACGACCAGGCAGCATTTAGCTAGGTCTTAAATTCAATCTATTAATTATTACATTAAAAAACACTTTATAAATTGAAGCATTTTAATGAATATCTAAAATCTAATATAATTTATTAAAATAAAATTAGTTTTATATATAATGTACTTACTAAGTAATAATTTAATAAATAAATAATGAAAAAAAAAACTCAACAAGCAATTTTCATTAACGGAATTTTTACAGTAAATTTACTTTGTAATCGTAAAGTTACAATAGTAAACGTAATGTAAATATACAGTCATGTTTAGTATGTATTTTGGGGAAAAATTCTGCTGTATACGGAACATTTACGGTAATTATGAATTATTGTAAACGATACCTATATGTATACATACAAATGACTTACAAATCATTTACAAATCATTTACAAAATAAATAATTTTTTTCTTATTGTTTCTTCTTTATATGTAACAATTACCTAATACCTAATTTTTATCTTAATTATAACTATAGTCATTTAAAACAATGATATTTTTTTCTAATGAAGGTTTAGAATGAATGAAGAAGGGTGTATATTATTTTTATTACCCTGATTACCAAATTAATAAAACGTTTTAATTATTAATATGCAGAGAAGGCGATAAACTGTTATTTTATTCCAAAATGGAAGAATTAACCTTGTATTCCGCTCCAACCTGAATACCCTACAATTATTTTAAGTCGAAAATTGTCGTAGACTGAGACAGATTTTTACATTTAATTTGGAGTATTCTCTTCTAATATGTTTGGACAAATATAACACAATTTGTTTGATGTGGAAGTAGAGGGCAGCTGCATTACAGGTGGTGGGAGAAAATCTGAACCCAATATTCTTCGAATAATATCAGTTTATCAATAATATCAGTAATATATCAGTTTTCAATTATTTTTTTTAAATATTTCTAAAATAGCCGCTAATGGATCAATTATTAATCTCTGCGGTCTATCAAAAGTGTTATCAAATCGGAAACAAGAGATTATAATAAGAAATCGAAGCTCAGACATAATAGCTCTGAAAATGTCTCTCCCTGTTCCGCTGTTATAAATATTAATTTTGTAAGCTCTCGATTTGACTTGAAAACTCATGTATAGATTATAATATTCCTAGAAATGCTCTAAATTCGATTTAAAGGTTTTGTTGCTACTTTTACTGTTGATTCAAATTTCAGTTTTCATTTCAATAGAATCATCACAAATTTGTGACTAACATTTATACATTTTATTTTCTGTTTCATCGTTACTAGTTGCGGTTTGTGAAGTTTGTAATATTACAATATTATGCAGAGGAGTTCTAAAGTGGAGTTCTAAAGTGGAGACTAAATATCTGTGGTTCATTTGCTACCCACTTAAAACGGTTTTTTCCATAAAAACAATTCGTTTCAGCTTCACGTTCGCCAATGTTTTCAATATTTTCGTTTCCTTCACTTGCGGTTTCTTCCATTTACTCCTCGTTGTTCGTTTCGGATATTTCGGAATTATTATCGCTATGATTTTCAAGGCAAAAATTTGGATCAACAACTTCGTTATTAAATTAGCTTATATCACAAATATTTTCTTTATCAGAAATTTAATCATAATTTTTTAAAATCTTTCTTATTCTAGATTTGTTCATTTCGGAAAATTATAGAAAAAGTGATAAAATGGTAAATAGAAGTGATAGTAAAAAAATTTCTAAATCCCATAATTAATGACGAGTGGTAGTTTTTACACCTCTTACCTAATTTCTCTTCACGTGCTTTACTTACAAAATGACAAATAATACTGTGGATAAAAGTATAATATAACTAGAGGGTACTGAGAATATCACCTTGTGAGAGAGCAATGAAGAAGAAAAAAAAAGAGAGTGTAAAATTTACCACCACGTCATCTATAATTATAATTGACAAGCATTTAAGGTCCTGCGCAGTAGACACCTTTTCATTTTATTTCGATTCTCCTACTCCATAATGAACTTCTAATATAATAAATAAGTTGTATATAAAACAAAAATGCGCACACAGTTGAAAATTTTTTACTCATATGATTTTATTATTCAGCAAATACATTATACATATGTGAGAACTTATTAAAATAATAAACAAAAGCAAACAATTCAGTTTTTATAATTTACATTATATACTTGCAAATGAATCTATGTACATATGCAAAAAAAAAAAAACAAAAAAACAAATTCATCTAAAATAAAAAATATAAAAACAACAAAAAAACAAATCACTTGAATTCTTCATTTTTATCTTTTTAAGTAACTGTTTCTAAATTTTGGTTATTTGTAGTAATAATATAGTTTTTATTAAAATTATGTATTATGTATGTATATACATACCTCTTTAATGACAAAATTTTTTATTTTTAGGAATTTTATCCACTAAATGCCATTTACTATAGGGAATATATCGGAAACGAAGCAGTATATGAGGGACATGTATTTATATGTGTCCAAAATAAAACTTACTAACCACAAAGCTTTTTATTAAACACGAGTGGTTTCTGCTATATCGTGCGAAGTCTATGTCAGTACGTAAATTACTGTTTTTTTAAAAACTTTAAATTTGACTTCAACTTGAAATATAATTACTCAACAGGGGCCCCTAGTATAAATATATTTACTAACTTTAATTATACCCAATCTACATTGTGATTCGAAATTTCGCTCAAAAATGCTCCTCTAGTTTGGTCAAAAATCACGTTTAAAGATTTTCAATATTTTCAAATTTTTTGTTTCGTTAATATCATTATGACCTTGTACATATACATAATAATAAGAAGTGGTATAGGAATTATGATGATGAATCATGACCTTGTACATACATAATATTTGATAATAACAATATATTTTAAAAACTTTTTATCAACATTTATTTTTGAATGAAGCACTAGGACAATATATTCAACATATGACCTTGTACATATATAATTGCTAAACTTTCTTCTATACCTAAACTATTTGAACTTATTGTAATTGATTCTATTTATGATCATTGTACTTGTTTCTTATCATCTTTTCAACATGGCTTTGTAAAGCTTAAGTCTACTGTTACTAATCTTGTTGAGTCAACATCTACCTTTATTAATAACATGGAAGATGGGTTTCAAACGGATGTAATATATACAGATTTCAGCAAAGCTTTTGATTTGCTTCCACATAACATTATCATCTTTAAGTTAAATAAATTAGGATTTTCTAGTTACTTTATTAATTTAGTTCATTCCTACCTTTCTGGTCGTAGTTATAGTGTTTCGTTTAGATCGTCAATTTCCATTGAGTTCGAAGCTCCCACAGGTGTGCCTCAAGGTAGTCATTTCGGTCCTTTACTCTTCATTATTTCTATTAATGATGTTTCATCTTTATTAATTAATAGTCATATTAAAATTTACGCCGATGACATGAAAATTTATTAAAAAGTTGTTAATTTAGAGGATGCATTAGCGTTACAAGCTGATCTGAATCGTTTCTATAGTTGGTGTTCGTATAATAATCTGCAGCTTAATGTCAATAAATGTGCTTATATTACTTTTACACGACGATTATGCCCAATTTCTTATGTATATTCTTTTAATAGCCAAAGTATTCCAAAGGTTACATCAATTAAAGACCTAGGAATACTCTTCGATACTAAACTTTCATTCCATCTTCATTATTCAGATATTTTAAACAAAGCCAATTCTATGCTCGGTTTTATTAAACATTGGGCTAGAGAATTTGAAGATCCGTATGTATTAAAATCCCTCGATGCCTGCTTGATTAGATCTAATTTAGAATATGCTAGTAAGGTTTGGTGTCCATTTTATGGTGTTCACATAGATAGAATTGAATCGGTTCAAAGAAAATTCCTTAGATATGCTTTACGTCTTCTTCCTTGGGAAGATCCTTTAAGATTACCTCCTTATGAACATCGACTAAATTTAATTCATCTTAATACCCTTGAAAAACGGCGTAAAGTTGCTGACATTATATTTCTAATTGAGTTAAGTAAAGGCAACATTTCGTCTCCCCAATTGTTTGCTAAACTTAATTATTGTTCTCATTCTAGACTAAGAACTGCTAATATGTTTAATTTGCAGTACCATTGGACTAATTATGGTAAATGTGAACCAATTAATAGGATAATGTCTCTTTGTAATGCATACAAACCCTATATTAACTTTTCCCTAACTAAACAATCGATAAAAAATAATCTGTATTTGTGTAACTAATTTTTTTTGATTAATCTTTGACCTGTCTTCTTAATTGAAGTTTTTTCATTTTTATTTTTTAATTATTGTTAAATATAAGATTTTGTTTTCTTTTTTAATTTTGTTATAATATAAAAATTTGGTATTTTTTTTTTTTTTTTTATTAATTCTTTTTTGAATGTTTAATTTTTAGTTTATAAATTTAATTTAAGTATGATTTATTTTAACTTGCTTGAATTAAGCTCGAAATAAATAAATAAATAAATAAATAAATAAATGCTACATATAAAATGGCCTAGGATCGGTGATCTACAAATGACGTTGCTATACTACTCAACGATGCTTATAGACAGACGCCGTTTTCAAGTAAATGCAACCGAAAACATAAATTAGTATTTTAGTGAAAAATATTGATTGTAAAAATATTGACACTAAACCTAACTCTACCTTTTTTGCCATTTTTCACAAAAATATCACTTTTTATACCAAACTTTAATTAGCCCAACCTAGTAGTGCAACCTATTACTCAAAAACGGCAAACCTAATGATCTCCCAATAAATACCGTTAGTTAGGTTGGCAATTTTTAAAATAAAAGTTTTAAAGAACACATGGCCCCAGCTTGCATATTTTCGGAACTATAGTAGTTGTCAGTCATCCTTCATGGGATTTTAAAGAACATTTGGAGAACATCGATTGGTAAGTATACCATAATAGAAAACATGTTTGCAGATGTATTGTTCGGTTCTGCGAAGATTAATAATAAAGCTCAGACTTCAGCTTCTTAGCTATGAATTTAAATGTTTTTGACTAGTATCAGCTTATTCGAGCCGAATGAGAAATTTAATAAATATTGTAGCATAGCAGTGTTATTCAACCTGTCCAAATTGTTTTACATTATTTTCCAAAAATTAAACATTGTAAATTTTTTTTTTTTTTTTTTTTTTTTTGTTTGTTTTTGCGAAAGATAGGAGGTAATCCCCGAAGGACATCAAGAGCTCCAGCCGCGTGTGCATCTTATAGTGTAGGAATCGAACCCACTAAAGCCCACCTATCTTTTTCCGTTATAACCAATCTACGTAAGATCGACTAATGACTTTTTTTTTCGTAAATTTTCGGTCGCGTCTTTAGGAAATTATTATAGTGATAGTTTCCGTGGAGGATCGCTAACATCATAATAATTACCGTGTAGGAACTTTATCACTATGATATTTCCCGTGAAGGAGATAGTCACAGCAATAGCTCCGCGTGGGAAGATTTTTTAGATTTTTTCGCAAAGGAAAATTATTGAAATAAAAATTTCCGTAAAGGAAACTATTATCGTAGAATTTTCCATTTTAGGTCGTGACCAGCTCGTGGGGTTTCGTTCTCTTGAGTCGACGGATACTGCTGTCGATATGAAGAACTGCTGCCATTTCCGAGTTCACATGAGTTTGCAGTCTCTGCTCGTGTTTGACTGCATGTTTCTTGATCTCTTCCGTGACTGTTTCAATGCGCAAGTCACGGTGGAGATCTTTGTTACGTATGTACCATGGTGCATTTACTATACCACGGAGCACTTTATTTTGAAATTTTTGCAACATTTCAATGTTGGTTTTCTTTGCACAGCCCCATAATTGGATACCGTACGTCCACACAGGTTTTAATATCTGCTTATATATCAATATTTTGTTCTGTACTGATAACTCAGAACCACGCCCAAGTAACCAGTAAAATTTTTTGAGTCTAATGTTTAGCTCTTCTTTTTTCTGTCTTATATGTTCCTTCCATCTTAGCTTAGCATCGAGTGTCATTCCCAGATACTTTGCTGTATTGGCATATGGTACTATTTTGTTATTGATTGAGATAGGAATGGTTGCAATCTTTTTGTATGTAAAATTTATATGAGTTGATTTGCTTTCATTAAGTTTAATGCGCCAACGTTGGGTCCATAATCTTATTTTATTCATTGCATTTTGAAGTTTTGCTGTGGAGTTTTCGACAGATACGTCAACTGCAAGAATCGCAGTGTCGTCTGCAAAGGTAGCCATAAAAATGTTGTCAATTTGTGGGATATCTCTTGTATATAGCAGGTAAAGTATTGGACCAAGAACACTTCCCTGTGGGATTCCAGCAGATATTTCTTTTACTTCTGAATATTCTTTGGCATAACGTACAAGAAAGCATCTATTGTTCATATATGATTTTAATATTTCATAGAATTGTCTTGGTAAATCACGATGTAGTTTAAATTCAAGGCCTTGGTGCCACACTTTGTCGAAAGCCTGAGCAACATCTAAGAAGATTGCTGAGCAGACTTTTTTTTCTTCGAACGCTTTTTCCACTATATTTGTGATCCGATGCACTTGATCAATTGTAGAATGTTTGTTTCTGAATCCAAATTGATGGTTCGGGATCAGATCTCTTTCTTCAATAATCGGGGCAAGTCTTTTGAGGAGCAGTTTCTCAAATATTTTTGATATAATAGGTAACAACGATATTGGTCGATATGATGTTACCTCTGAAGGCGGATTTCCTTGCTTCGGTATTACAATTACTTCTGCAATTTTCCATTGTCTCGGAACATATGTGAACTTAAAACATGCATTAAATATATGTTGTAGCTTTAACAAAGCTAGATCTGGTAGTTCCCGCATGATTTGGCCATTGATGAGATCGTAACCTGGTGCTTTTTTGACACTCAGGTTGTATCTGCATATTTGTTTAATTTCTCTTAGAGTGACATGCGAAATTTCCGCTTCATCTATTTTAACTTCGAGAGTTATATTTTCATTTGCAAGATTTTGTGTTGGTGCTGTGAAGACCTCTGCCAAGTGGTCAGCAAAAATCTTAGCTTTTTCTTTTGTGTTACCGACCCAGCTACCAGCCTGTGTTTTCAAAGGTGGATCTTGCACCTGTGGTCTATTATTGGAAGTCGAAAGATAAAGAGGTTACGAATATTTTTAAAATAAATCAAAGAAGTTATAACTATTTAAAAATAAATACAAATAATCGGAAAAGAAACTGTGCATTTTCCTTTGATTATAAATATATACAATTTTTGAAACCGTTATAATCAATAAATTTGTCAGAATACTTTAAACTAGACTGATATGCTTCAATTTGGACTATCTGATTTGCCAAATTTGGTCACAATTTTTTATTGTGTTGAGCTTTCAGTTATTTCCTTCTGTTCCATTCATGACAAATATACGAACATCCAAGCTAAAAAAAAAATAACTAAAACAAATGAAATCTATTAATAAAGTTCCTCTCATATGACTAGGGCAAAGTTTTTAAAATTAAAATCCATCCAACAAAAAAATTTTAAATTCAACTTTAAATAATTAATGTGGAATTAAATAAGAATCTTAAATAAAATAATAATAATATAACAACTAAAACCAATTTATATAGTGCCTATATAGTGTTATGTATATGAAAAATACATCCAATTTTTTAAGGATATTATAGGATATTAAGGATTGTTTGTATATCTCAGATGCATATATAAATGTACGTATATACATTTATATCCATATTTGATTGCAATGTTTTATTTCTACTATATAAACATATAGATTAAATTATTTTAATTTTTATCTCATATTTAATTGTATATAATAATAGTATGTATTATTATATACATGTACGTAATTCAGTTATACAGTTAAGTCTTAGCTTTATTTATGTTTTTAGTTTTATGGAAATTTAAGAAAAAATAAAATTTTATTATCATTTAATAAAGTACACTATAAAGAACAAAATCTGTATTAATTATAGTTTTTCTGGCCAATCTTAGTTTTAGTTTTATCCTTCGTCCTATGTATCGATGATCCAGAGTACGATATATTAGTCTTCGGAACATTTAATTGGTTCTACCAGAACATATACTAATTCTAAAGCTAGGGAGAGTTATTGACAAAGTGGAAAAATAAACAGATATATCAGAGAAATGTAAAGTTAAGATGCACAAAACACATCTATAGAACAGGAAGTCTGAATTGAGTCTATATTCCTAATTATTATTTTAAATACAAAATTAAAAAAAACATTAATAGAACTTTTGATAAGTCACTTAACTTGATTAACTTGAACAATAATACGCTGTTTCACAAAAATATAAGTGTTTATAGTTCTAATTATATCCTGTGATATGTTAAGATCTATTTAACTGACTAAAACTTAATAGATTACTCATCACTAAAATAGTTAATATTTTTTCTTTCAACCTGCCCCTACTTTCATAATACATTAAAACAAAAATTGATTTATTCGCTCAATTGTCATTCTTTCATTCATAATGTTGAATAGTTATAATAGTTTAATAGTTTTTTTTATTACTGTTGTTGTTATATATATATATATACATTAGTTGATATTTTTTGCTATAAATTTTTATAACGTATATAAATACGTATATATCAATATGTATAAACAATTTGATTTCTACGATTATGAATACACATATTATTTAGTACCTAAGGCTTCAGACAACAAAACAAAATTATTATTTATACTTTTTTCCATTCAAATTCATTAAACATTTTTTCAAACAAATTAAACAATTTTTCATTAAAATTCAACATTTTGTCGAACAGTTTGTTTGAAGAAATACTGATTTTGATTAAAAAAATTGAATTTATTTGAAAAATTTGTATTGAATTTGAATTAAAAAAGGTATATACATACAAGTAATCATTAAAAATAGTTATTGCTAAACATCGAATTGGTATTTAAGATTTAAAACATGAAACTCTAGTCAGAAGATAATCCAAGAAAATAAAGTTCTTAAAAATATGTCCAGTTAAATTTATTGTATACAACTAAATTTCTGAAAACATTTTAATTGATTTTCTCTTGCTTACATTGATGACGTAGTAGTAATATTTTAAGTAGTGACAATTAACACGTTACGTCAATTCTTATGTGATCTTAACTTTTTTAGTCAAACAAATGATTTTATAACAAAAATCATTATATTTTATATCAGCAATTTTATGACACTGGTTGACTCTAAAATCTATAGTTTAAACAAAAAACAGTAAAGTAACAACAATTGTTTAAAATAAGTGAGTCAATTGTGCCTTGGCATTGAATAAACATTAATAAAGAAACAATAATTTAAATGTTCTGATTTATAGAATTAATCCATATATAAATGAATTAAATAATCAAAGTATATTATATATACATATACATACATTATATTGAATATAACTTAATTATTATAGTATGTAGAGTAGAGAGAACATGTGATAAAGTAATCATTTTAATTGATTACTGTGACATGCGAAATTTCCGCTTCATCTATTTTAACTTCGAGAGTTATATTTTCATTTGCAAGATTTTGTGTTGGTGCTGTGAAGACCTCTGCCAAGTGGTCAGCAAAAATCTTAGCTTTTTCTTTTGTGTTACCGACCCAGCTACCAGCCTGTGTTTTCAAAGGTGGATCTTGCACCTGTGGTCTATTTATTCGTTTAGCTGCTTTCCAAAGCGAGTAGTCAGTATAAGCATCGGTTGATAAATTGTTTAAGAATTTATTAAATGAGTTATTTTTTATATTTCTGATTTGCTGTTTTAGTTGATTATTTAAGCGATTGAATATAATTTTATCACCTGGGTACCTCGTTGATTGCCATTTTCGTCGTGCCCTTCTCTTCTCCATAACCAGTGCTCTTATTTCTGGAGGATAGCTCACTCTCGAGTGATGTTTCGAGTCAAAACATGGCGTGCTCTCCTTTGCTGCTTGCTGCACGTCTACAATGAATTGCTCGACTTCTGCATCAAAAAACATTGTAAATTAAATATATCGGTAAAAACAAATCCGAATTTCAAAAATAGTTGTTTTCTAGCCAAATAATTGTTTAAAAGAAATGTTAGAAGTACACGAATTAACTGGACATTATTTATAAAACAATGAACGAATAAGTTAATATGCCAAAACATGGACTGAAATACAAAAAAAATAAATAAATAAATATATAGACACTGGCAAGGTAATATAAAAGTATGTAAAATAACAGCAAAAAAAAATATACTTTTGAGCAAACGTGAAAGGTAATGGAAGTAAATTCTTTTACGCAAATTCGAATATGTTCAGGCTCCATTTAATCAATAATATTTTTTCCTTTCAAATTCTAAGCCATAAAAATTTCTACAAAATTCTGATATGAGGAAATATTAAACATACAAAACACACAGTAAATTATTAACAAACTTTATTGTCATTCAGACTGTCACACAACACAACTACTGATTAGTGAAACCAATCTCATTCCATTACAATACGAATGGGAACAACAAAATTTAAATCTGTCTTACTTATATTTATATTTTTCTTTTTTTTGCTCAAAATGGCAAATAATCCCACCATTAGATTAGATTGTTCCTAAACTAAAGACTTAATATTTCCATTTATGTTAGTATCAGTGTCGTTCTTTACAGTCTGTAATTATTCAGAGTTGTCTTTAAATTGTAAAAAAAAAAAAAAATTGTTCAAAACAGAAAAAAAAATAAATACAATTTTTTTCTCCCTATACTATAGATTAAAAATTATACCTTCGTTTCGGCATTCAAAAACACAAAAATAAAATCAAACTGAAAAGATTTTATTTTTTTTTTCTACTTTTTTTTTCCAAACATGTCTTCTGGAAAATAAAAAATTGCTTTGTTGTGCAATAATAATAATAATTGTCTCACATGAAATTATCATGCATTTTTGTAGACTTAAAAATTACTTTTTGTTACCTAGATTGCAATTTTTTTTTTTTTATTTTACCTGTCTTTCATTTTGTCTGTGTTCTTTCTGGAAATAAAAAGATAAAATAAAAAAAAAAAAAAAAATTAACTAAACTGCACTTGAAAAGAAAACCCTTAAAAGCTTTAAAGTGCTGTTCTCATTGTATTTTGGGTTCGCTATTTTAATTTTTTTTTCTCTCCTTTTTATGTTCAAATACCTAGGCACCAGTTTTGCTGGCAGTTTTTATTTTTTTTTATTTTTTAGCATGCCACTGTTTTAACTTGTTTTTTTTTTTTTATTATTTTTGTTTGGTAAGAAATAAATATTTTTTTTTTTTTTTTGCTGCTGAAGGGCGGAAATGGTTGGTTAATGATAACTTGCACCTGATTTTATTTTAAGAGGTAGAAAGGAGAATTGAATAAATGAAAACAAAAACAACAACAACAACAATAAAAATTAAAAATTCATTGTGAATTTTCATTTTGTAATGACAATGTATACATAAAAATGTCTCTGGTAGTGATGATCAGGTGAACCATTATAGAATGGAGTGGTGCAGTAATTTTTAAATAAGTGCTTTGAATATTTTTATTATTTTCAAAAGATTTTTTGTATGTGCATGTTTTCAATGTTTTTTTTTTTTGTCTTTAGTAATTTCCGATGCGTGTGTCAGTTTTTTTGTTTGCAAATATATGTAGATTTCCTTCATATTTCAAATCAAGTTTCGAACTGTTAAAGTTTAAAATTTAAATTTGGTTTTATAAATATTTCTAGTAGCCATTACCATAACAACATACACTATGTCATGAGAACGTCTCTAACTTGAGATATTTTTGTAGAGGGATATAGACCATATCAAGGTACTCCGACTATAAGCAATATAGTACGTAATAGTTTGCTTCAAACCCCTACACCATACAAGATCGAATTAGCATTAAAATCAAAACATCCTGTGAAACATCCCCTTTAATAAACCTTGTTACTATAATGACCACCATATCATGAAAGTAGTATTGACGTATGGTAGTATGTTACGAAATCACAGTTGATTGAGTGTCTCGCTGATGACTCCACAAAAGTGCGTTTGTGGTTGGCTGTGGGAAACTTCAATGTATTTACTTCAATTTCACTTGTTGTCCAAAACATGACCATCATAACGTATGAAATTTACATCCCCTCTAATTAACCTATAATTCACAATAACTCTACTTGTTATACTGATTGAAGAAATATGCATTGAGATTGTCAGAAAGTAGGTAATAACATTTGTACTACAATATAAGACAATCATTACCACAATACCACTTTCAAATAAATGAGAAAAGATATTCGCTCATTATGTGAATCGCAAGTAGAAAAACTTGAAGCATACTAACTAGTTCTACAAATGTTCTGATACCTATCTGTATTACATTTTATAATGCAATTGCGTCTGATCTTCTTTCATCAATGACTGACTGATTAACTGATTAACAAAGCAAGCAAAACAAGCATAATAATTATCAACACACCATTAATGCAGTTTTATACTGTCAGATTATAATGCTCATGTTTTTTTGCTTGCTCATGTTTTCAGTGCATGTATATGAGGTAGTCAATATCCGTTAAATGTCTTACTACATGAGTGTAAGCTACTTCAAGTTGTTCTCATTTCTTTCTTTTCCGAAAGGGTTTCGAATTTTCCGTCTTGCCGTTGATTGCTTTGACAATTTTTGCACCATAATAATCACAATTTTTCAGCTAGATTGAATAAAGTTGTTCATCAGCTCATTTGTAGTAATAAAATTGTACTTTAGATTGCCCTACAGCAACTATTGTTCATAAAAACATCATACACGTTCACCATATTTAACACTCGTGTTCCAGCAAGAGGAAGTACGTGTTTGTATTCTCCCGTCGTCAACGAGATTTATACGTCAATTCAACAACGAAAAAGCAATTTCTAAGCTATCAGCATTTTAAAACTGACTAGGAAATGTAGGTATAATGTTAATCAGTTTCATTCACCACATACCTTACATTACTTAGTACAATCCAAGTAATTGAGTACAATGTAGTTGTTTGATAACCGATTCCGCAGCAGGCGCAATTCATATTTCCAATCAAATTCACTCAGATTTTGAATTAAAATCATATTAAATTAATACTCAAAGTTGACTTGACAGACTTTGAAGTTAACAATAACCCATTTTATTATTTTTAAATTATTTTAAAAATAAAATATTATTTTAATTCCAATTTCAGTTTTTCTAAGCACATACCACACGCTTCTTGCAAACAATTTTCATTAAATTTCAATCCAAACAACTTAAAAACACCTACATGTTCTTTCTAAATTTACCTAAAAAGCCTTCTCTATAATATAATTTTATCTTGCGAATTATTTTAGAAACAAACATCTAAAATTGAGTTTAGATGGTATACAAAGATACCGGAGAGGGATAGCATTAAATTTGAATTTGAAAAATGTGAGAAATTTTTGTTTAATTTTCAATTAAAGAAAAAATTGTTTTAAATGGGGAGGGGAAATTCACATTGTACGCAGGAGAAGTACAGGTAGGTATATAACAAATGATTTAAGTATGTGATACAATAACATGAATCTAAAGATAAATTTCTACCCGTCATAAAAGAGTTACGATGTTTTTAGTTTTTATTATTTTTATTTTACATTTAAAAATCTGAAATAATAGAAATGAGGTGTGTGTGTGGAGAGGTAAATTCTGGTTTTCTGGTTTTAATTTTCTGTTGTGATATTGTAAATTGGTATAGTTGTTGTTTTTTGAAATAAAAACAGCGAGAGCATTCGAAAAAATTAACGAAATTCGGAAGAAAAATAAAATAATTGAAATTCATCAATTTTATTAAAATGAATTGTGAGAAAAATGTAACTTTTATGATGATTTTAAAGTTAATTAGCTTCTCTTTGTTTGTTAAAATCCAAATTACAAATTATTTTGATAATGTGAAGGTAAATAATTTTATGTAGTTTGGGGAACTCGTAATGAATTTTTTGTTTCAATTTTTTGTTAAAGTAATTTTCTTTAATAAATTTTTACATTAAATATAAATTTATCAATAAAGAAAATCCGAAAAGTCAAATGAATACCGACGACAGGTGGTTATTAAATGTTCTTAATAACAAAAAAAAATAAAAATTGAAGAAAATTCTTATTATGCAAAGTTTAATACGGTATTATTTTTTTACGGAAAGGGGTTAATGAGGTCATGTAAAACAATCTTTGTTCTAGCATTTAAAGTCCAGATTCAGTAATAATTTAAATTATATCTAAATTATACATTGTATGTCACCACATCCACCATACTATATTTAAATAAAGCCTAATTGATGTACTTATCAAAAATGTATACATTTGATTGTATCTAGATCAAAAAACTAGCCGCACTATTTTAAATGTAGAACCTAGTCTTTTTCAGTACAGTATCACCTACCACTTGATGGTGCAATTAAAATTTGTATCAATTTTATACAACTAGTATTATGTTTTCGGAAATAAGTACTTATCATTTCATTTTGATTTAATCCATAATGATTTTTTTTTACAAAAATTTAGCCTAACGTAATTCACATACTCTAGTCAAATATAGGCAGGCGTGTTGGTAGTGGTCGCGCCTGCGCAACAAAAAAGATTTTTTGTTCGTAGTTGCATATCATCAAAAATTCTGCTCAGATGAAAAGCAGGCGCATGTGTTCATAGTAATCCGTGTCGCGTCAGCGTCGGGCAGATTGTGCAGATATTTTAGTGTGTCTGTTTTAGAATGATTTTTAAAATACATGTCATTTAATATGTAATAAATAAAATAAGAACTTCATGAGAAGATATTTAAGTAAAAAATAAAAATGAATTATTAAAATAAAATAAATGTGTTTATAATAATTAATATATAAATATAAATATAATAAAATAAATATATTGAAAAAAATATATAACAGGTACCTATATTAAAATATATTAAATATTTAAAAAATAATATATTTAAAAAAAATAAATATAAAATATATTTAAAAAAATATATATAAAATATTTTAAATCTGTATAAAAATATATAATAATATAATTATAAATAATATAATATAAACGAATTGTGTATGTGCCGCTTCTATGAGCAGGAATTACTGCTAAACAATATTCTGCGCGCCTGCGCAAGTTTTTTTTGTTCATAGTTACAGAAAAAAAAATTCTGCAAGACACCGACACATGTTTTACTGCAACTACGAGTACGAATTATATGTCACATCAAATAAAAACAATATTAGGAGGCTAAAATTAATGATAAAAAATTCAAATTAAGCTCAAAAAAATAAAATTGGTCCGATCATGTTATACAGAAGTACTAAGATTTAAGATATTATAGAAGCAACTGGATAAGCTTTTCTTCACGTCAGATTTGGCTTATTTTTATTTTTTTGATAGTAACTTAGGTAGAATCCTTTTCGTACTTAATTAAGTGCAATGCTGCAAGTTTGTACTACAATATCTACAATATTTCGATCATTTATTTATCAAATTACCTGGTTTATCAACGAACAGGTCCAAAAATATATAAAGCATTTTTTGTGCTTCCTCGGGAATCGGACCTGGAACCTTTCGGTTCCGGCGCTAACTAATGCACTACCCAACGTATAAATTAAAACAAAACTATCATAAAGGCAAACGTATAAGTTACAAATTAACATATGAGGACTTCAATATTTTGTTAACAGACAATCTAATTGATATACATCAGTCAGTCGGGTTAATAAATATCGGTCAGTCGGTCACTAATATAAAAAACTTATAAAAATAGAAATGACACTATTTGAAGAAAGGGGTACTAGGGTAATATATATCCAGAAAATTTATAATTTCTTTCTTACAATACGTCCAATAAGCGCAGAATTTGGAGCGAGCATTTTCGGCTGCTGGTCAAACATGCACGAAAATTCACTCCAACTTAAATAATGAAAGCCTTTGCTATATTGTGTTTTTTTTAAGAGCATACTTCCTATCATTAAAATAATAATTAAATTTTTCTATTTAACTATGTAGTCCTTATTTTATTTAATATTATGTTTTTATTTTATTTTAGATATTAAAGAATGTATTGTTTTTATTAATGTTTTTGTTTAAAATAAACCAATTGGGTTTTTTTCATAATAACTACTGATTTTTTTTCTCATGTAGTGGTCCCGATATTGAATATGGGATTCCGGTATTCAATTTTTCAATACCGAAATAGAGGTATTAATTTTTCGCTCCGCTCTAAGTATTACAATCCCTAGGTAGGTGTGAATATCTTATTTTATTACTTAATTATTATATGAATCCTTACGACATCACCTTTGGATGGCTACAACCCAAGTCAAGTTTTGTCTTCTTGAAATTACATTAAATAATATGGGAAAATTTGTAGGGTCAACTGCATTTACAATTCAAACTAGTTCAGTTAAAATTTTGCAAAAGAATATCTATCTAGTTATTACAATGTGGAGGTAGAGCCATTTACCGATCAGTACTTGTTTGTTTGCAAGCCATCTTATGATATTGTAAATATCTTTATGTATATTCTCAAAAATTTACAAAAATTGTTATTAAAGTTGCATTTTCAATTCTATCTTTAAATTAATCTCATTCTCATATACAAAATCAATACTTGATATTCACTATCTTTACATACAATAAGTCTCATTCTTTGTTTGTTTTTGTTTTCTTTTTTTTTTGTCTCCATTATTTATTCTTTGATTTTTCTATTCAATTTTTGATTGCTTTCTACCTTTAGGCTATCAATTCATCACCTAATAAACAAGGATTTAAATATTTTTTTTTTTTTTACTTATTGATTTATTCAAATTTTATGGAATTCAATTTCCCAAGAGATATTATACTATGTCTATTAGAAATACAACATAGTTATTATAGAAATATAGAAAGAGAAAAAAAATTATTCTATTCAAGACTACATGCCCAATCTTCCACGTGTCAATTCGATTAACAAAAAAAAATGTAAGCAGAAAAAAATATATAAGCATAGAAATAATATACCATTAGGAAACCATCAAATATCTGTCCAAACATAAAGTGGTAATCAATCACTAAACCAACAAATAAATAAACTAAAAAGTATACTAGATACCATGTGTCTTACCACAAAACACAAAAAAAAAAAAAATGTGAAACACAACATTTTTTCAATATCAATAGTCGTAGGTCACTGAATATTTTTGGGAATGCAATCCAAAGGAACAAAAACCAATCAAATGAATGAAAAACTTTTGTTGGCTTTAAACAAAAAAGTCCCAAATGAAATAATGTCAAATCATTTAATACCGAATTTATTATATTTTATTATGATTTCATTTTGAACATATTTCATAGTTGATAAAAATCACGATTAACAAAACATATTATTTTTGATTTCATTGGATGTCGAGTTTTTTGTTTTTGATGTTAGGTAATTTTTTGTATTAGCTACAACGCTATATACTAATTGAATATTGATTTGGTACAGTTTTTTTTTTGGTTTTGTAGGTATTCAAAATCGTTTAAATTTATCTATGAAGGATCCCCACTTCAAAAGTACATCAGAATTTCTTGATGTTATTTCCACTACTCATAAAATACACCATCCCAACGCTGAAATTTTAACATTACTTCAAGTTAGATCGTGCTATTTCCCTTTTCAATATTTTTTTAGTACAATTTTTAATACATTTTTTAATTTCCATTATCACAGTTTCGCTGTATAGATTCTGAAGCGCTAAATTTATTTGTCTGTTTGTTTCAAAAACATTGCTTTTTATATTGCTTTATTACTGCTTTAGTAAATTGCTTAATTTTCACTATCACCATAGAATAAGCTACATTTTCATGACCGCCTCACAAAATACAATTTGGTATCACAGGGATCACATTAGAAAAGGTCAGAATTCGTTTTCCGTATTTTTTTTTTTTTTTTTTTTTCTCCTATTACTCCGCGTGGTAGCATAGGGCTTCGATAGTGAACCTCCATTCCTCTCTGTTGAGTACTACTTCCTTAATATCGTCCCAGGTATAATTGTTGACTGTTAATTCTTGATCGATTGTGCGTCTCCATGTGTTGTATGGTCTGCCGGGTCTCCTTTGTCCTTGTGGATTCCACTCTAGAGCTCTTCTTGCTATATCACTTTCTGATTTCCTTAGTGTATGACCTATCCATTTCCATTTTTTCCTATTTATCTGTCTGTTGATAGGTTCTTCTCCAGTTATCATCCATAAATCTTCGTTGCTAATTCTTGCCGGCCAGAATATTCTGCATATAATTCTCAAGCACTTGTTGATGAATACTTGTAGCTTCTGTTTGATTCTGACCGAAGTGAGCCATGTTTCACTGCCATATATTAATGTTGACTTAACACATGCTCTGAATATTGTTAGCTTTGTTGTTCTCGATATTTGGTTGCTCCGCCATATCTTCATTAGGCTCCCAAATGTTCTTCTTGCCTTATTTATACGGCAATTGACATCTTCTGTTGCACCTCCTCGTGATGTTATAATGCTCCCCAGGTAGTTGAATTCTTCTACGTATTCTATCTGTTGTCCACTCACTGTTATTGGCTCACTGTAACTATTGTTTGTCCTCATTGCTTTGGTTTTCTCGATATTTAATTCCAGTCCCGATTTCTTTGCTTCTTCCTGTAATCTGTTGACTTTGTTCTGTAGGTCCCTTTGATTTTTTGATATGAGGCATACATCATCTGCGTAATCTAAGTCTTCTAAGTTTCCGAAGAGATCCCATTCTATTCCGTTTATTCCAGTGCAAACTTCTCTTAGAATGTCGTCTAGTATTGTGTTGAAGAGAAGTGGAGATAGTGGACATCCTTGTCTAACTCCTATATTGGTGTAGAATGGATCACTGATCTTACCTCTGTGTTGAACTGTTGTCTCTGCATCTTCATACATCGCTTTGATGATGTTGATGATTTTTTCAGGAACTCCTTTCTTTGTAAGTGTTCTCCATATTGCGCATCTCTTGACTGTGTCGAATGCTTTCTTAAAATCTATGAATAGTAGATATAGTGGGGCATTCCATTCCACTGATTGTTCAACTATGACCCGTAAAGTATTTGCCTGGTCTACACAGCTTCGGTTTGGTCTGAAACCTGCCTGCTCTTTCCGTAGTATTGGTTCTAGTCCTTCTTCTAATCTTTTCTTTATAATAATTGCTATTATCTTATGAATAGTATTTAGAACCGTGATTCCTCTCCAGTTGCTGCAATTTGCCAAGTCTCCTTTCTTAGGTATCTTGACAATCATTCCTTTCTTCCATGATGGTGGTATATTCTCTTCTATCCATGCTTTCCTGAGGTGGGGTTCAATTGTTTTTGCGAATAAGTCAGGGTCCAGTTTGGCTATTTCTGCTGGAATTCCATCTTCACCTGTTGCTTTGTTGTGCTTCAGGATATTGATTGTAGCTTTGATTTCTTCTATATTTGGAGCTTGAGTAGATATTGGCAGTCCCTCAGTTGGGTAGATATTTGCATTGTCTCTGTTTCTTATGTCTGCTTCATTATTTGTACTTTCTTCGTTGCTTAGTTCTTGGAAATGTTCTCTCCATCTCTTTAATTGATCCTCTAAGTTTGTGATGAGCGCACCATTTTTATCTTTAATTGGTTTGTTTTGTTGTTCCGACTGGTTAGTTAAGTTCTTGATTATGCGATGCAATTCTCTCAGGTTATGTTGCTGTGCTGCTTTTTCTGCTTCTCCGGCTAAATTTTGTAGAAATTTCCTTTTATCTCTTCTTGCTGCTCTTTTTACTGTTTTCGCTATTTCTTCATATTCTCTTCTTGATGCCATCCTGTTGTTTATCATTTTCTTCATTTCACCTCTTCTTTTAATACTTATACGTTTTCCGTATAGGATTATAAAAATACCTACATATCCTACACCATTTCTATATTAAAAGTGCTTATTTAATGTGTTTGCTTATATCGTAAAATTATTTTTTACCGCATAATTACAACATTATAATAGTCGGAAAAAATGTTACTGTCTTGCACATAACACATAACTGATATGACAGCAAATGTATTCTATTTCATCGGTTTGTTATTAGAACTACTCGAACGTCCTATGCCCAAGCATTGTCTAATCATTTAAATAAATTTCATCACAAAATTGTATATTAAATTATCTACACCAACTCTCTTTCATAATTGAAATAAGAAAATTTTATCATAGAGAATAAAGAGATAATAGATTGTATTTATAGTTAACAAAATCTATTGTAAGCGGCAGGTCTCAACGTTTAGATTATGCCATCAATTGCAATTGCATCTTCATAATTACATCTTGAGTTATTGTTAATTGTTAATATGAAATTAAATTAATGATATAAATAATAAATAAATAAATAAAAATAAAATATGTGTGTGTAAATGTTATCAATGGTATTATTTTTTCAATGGGTTTATCATCGGCTCATCATCGGTTTGAACTTTGTGCGCTTAGAACGTCAAAAACAAAATAAAATATATTTAAAAATTTGTGGTTCATAGAAACAAATTCAGTTTCGGAAAAAAACAGGAATTATCGGAACAAAATAGCTCATAACTTCTGAAGCACTGATCGCCGTATAGCCTTTGGAGGATTTTTAGATTTAATTATGTGAAAAAATTAAAAATTATTTATGACTTTCGCTATTTAATTAGAAATTTAAAAAGAAATATGTAGTTAATTCTATCACCAAGTCAAGTGTTAAGAGTTTTGTAGGCGTGACTCTACTAAATGTCAAAACTAAAATTCAAATTTTGAACTTGATCAATTTTTTGTTTTAAATTTTACTTCAGATTTTGAACTTGTTCTGTCTAATCAATAAATAATCCGTTTATCTCAATGTATTAAAGCTTCAAACCGACACGACAGATTTTTTACACTTTTTACTTCTATTTTATAATAGTACAGTTTTTCACAGCTCAAAATTACTATTAAAATTTTGACGTCTACTTTTTTTGATTTTTTGTTAATATCATTACAATTTGGATGCTAATTAATTTTAACTTGAATATGTTTTTTTAGTTTCAATACAATTTTTTGACTTTAATACATTCCGATTTATTTAATATTTTTCCGTTACTTTAATTTCATTTCAAAACACCACAAAAATATTTTTCAAAATTCCTAACATTTTTAATTACGATCTTATTTCACACCACCAAAATTATACTATGTAAAATACAGTTGCAAACATTTTCTTTTAAGTTAATTTCAAATTTGGGTCATCAATCCTAGGTAGGTATATAGAGATTTATTTGTTGAAGAAAATATCTTTAGGCTGTTATTTTGTGTTAATCTTACATAAGATGATGATGATCCAATCGTTTGATTGTAATGTTATAGTGAATAATGGCACTGTAAGCTATTTTCTGAAAATTTTCAATGGAATTAAATTTGGTTAATTTGATAAAATCAATGAACCAATTTGACTAATTCAAAAATGAAATTTTACTTTTTAAATCCAATATTGTTCATCGAGGGGATTCAATACTATTTTGTTAATTTGTTTTATTACCTTTAATTTTGGTTAAAATTATTATCTATTTTTATTTATAATAGTATATACTAATTACACTTTGAGCTTTCACCTTTTTCTCTACTGTAAAATTTTCATAAGTTTGAGGTTTTTGTTTTTTTTATATTGCAACAATTATTATCAATTCGTCGAATAGATGAGCATTTCAGGAAGGTATAATTTATATTTATTTGGCTAATTGAACTAATGTGATTTCTAGAAATTGTATTGTTTTGTATTTGCAGTATGATGTCTAGAGCAAATTAAATTAACAATGCTTTAAACGTTTGTAATAAAATTTTAAGTAACATAACACAACAGGTTGGAGTGTATATGACTGACAGAAGTATTATTGTTGGATCTTCTTGAAATTTTTGTTCATAACTGGATGTTAGCGATCACATTACGAATTTAATTGTTTGAGTTGATGATCCACCTGTATGGATCACTTTAATATAGTTTAAAGTATAGACGATTTTTAGTAGTATGAAAAAATCCCATGGCAATGCTATGGTTCTAAAAGCGAGTCATTATCTGATATTTTGTAATCAAGATATTTATTTTTTTCTACCTATTTTTTTCTACCTATACAAGATTCGGGTGTCTGAATAAAAATATAATTCAATTCAATTCTACCTACACGTTTAAATTTTAATTGGAATAACTAAAATTTTTTTATGTTCTTGACAATAATTTAGGTGTAGAATTTTCGTGCTTAATTAAGTATGGTACTGCAAGTTTATACTACAATATTTTACTACAATATTCTTCAAGTATTTATTTATCAAATTTTGTGGCTTATCACAACTCATTAAATGTGAAAAACTACTATTATTGTTAACTAAACAATTTAGCATATCCAACTGGAGAGAACCCGCCCGTGACCGATAAAAATGGAGGACGTTGATGAGTCAGGCCCAGGATCGAAATGGTCTGTTAGCCACCTAAGTAAGTAAGTAAATGAGTACTATTATTGTCAGGAACTAAGTCTTCTTAAATAGTATAGGGTAGCTCTATTTTATTTAAGTTGTTACCAGACAATAAACTGTAACAGATGACAGTTTGAATTACGCATCAAAAAACTACAGGCTACAATTGATTGTCAGATTAGTTTAGATTAGATTATATTTTTGTTCAGCCATTTAAATTCGGCGGGTCTTTTGGTCACATTCTGTTGTATGTACAAAACTTAGAAACTTGATTGTAAGAATATTAAGAAAAAGGTGAATATGAAAAACGAAGCAACGATGAACTGAACCAGCTAAGCAAAGGCGAACATGGACACGATATGTTAACATAGTTAAATCTGTTGTCTTTTAGGATACTTAATTCGAGCAAAAGAATGATCGAGAAATAAGTTTGTGTTGAAAATTATGATGAAATTGGAAACTGTTACGTAACCATCGATCCCAATTATAGAGAAACATTGTGCAGAAAACCGAAACGGACACCTGAGTTTAATTTGCTACATCATGAAGATGAATGAATGATTACATTTTTGAAGTCATTGAATAATTTGGTCATTCGTAATTCCATCCGTTCATTTAATTTTGATTAAACTTCGATAAGTCGACATCTCAAATATTTCTATTTTGATTCATAATTTCTGTCTTTATAATCCATAATTCAAGCTTACTAGCGCCGACCTTACGTACAATTTAAAGAAGTGTAATCATGGTCTTATATTGAAATTATTATTATTTCAACAATTGTCCTTGGTTTTCCCATACTCCATAGCTTGTTGGTTACTCATCACTTTATATTAATCCCATTATTAATGCTGTAGGTGACCAAAATATTGGTTCCATTCTTAAATTAAACCTCTATCATTTTTATTTATTCATAAATCTGGCATCGTCACATTCTAGACAAATCCATCAAATTTTCTAACTTCATATTCCTTCAAAATATGTTCCCAGATTGTTACCGAGTAATAACGATGGTTCAACAAAGTGTGAACCACCTTACATTTTTTTTTATAGATTCGTCATTAATTAAAATTTTCCGGTTTTTATTTTCTAAAAAAAAAAAAACAATTATAATAAAAAAAAAGTTTAGAAAATTTTGACAATAAATTATTTTATGATTTCAGGACATTTCATCCAATTTGCTTCACACATACCTACATTGAAATTTTGTATTTTTTTATATTAATTTACTGAAAAATTGTCATCGAAATGCAAATGAAAGAGAAGAAAAAACTTGTTTCAAAAACAAAAACAAAAATAAAAATGTTACTAAACCAAGTAAAGTGCCGGTTAGCCACTTTATTTGTTGGATGGGGATGAGTTTTTGCTTTTTTTTTATATAGGTACATAAATCTCATATACATAATGATTCTTGATTTTTTTTTGTTGAAAAATAGACGTGGTGAAATTATTTGTAACAAAGTCTTACTACATTAAATTGGGAGTTATCAAAATAACAGTTTTTCTACATATACCGGATGTACCAGAGCATGCGTATCAGGTTTTTAAAACGGGAATGAGACGAGTCCAAATTGAGAAAGTACCTCTTTCCATTTAAAAATCTTGATTTCGGCCAATTTCGGCGAATTTTGAGTTTAAAACCCCTTTTCCGGTCATTTCCGGAATTTGAAAATATCACCAATCCATAGAGCATCCTCGATTTAGTTAATAATTTATTTCTAAGTTTTAAAGTAACGGCTACTTTCCCTCTTAAACAGCTGATACGTAATCTCTGGCAAACCATGTATATTATATAGTCTTAATTGTAGTAGGAGGCATGAACTTCCACAATGGTGAAATCTGTAAGAGAAAATTAATGTTTTTTAGGTACCGGTAGTACAGAATATATGAGTTAGACGAATCGTTGCATCAAAAAAGCAAAATCTAATACTACTTTTCTTGCCAGCAATAACACTGAAACAGATTGAGATTTCCTTCTACCTTCCTATAAACCGCATAGGAAGAGTGTCTTACTTTGCGCAAAGAAAAATTATTAATATAAATTCTACGATCGAAACCATTGTCATAGAATTTTCCACTTAAAATAATAACAAGCTAGTTGGATTTCGTTCTATTGAACCAACGGTCAAGCTGCGATAACGGTGATATTTTTATCAATTAAAGCACGTTATGGTCTTCTGGCATGTTTACCAATACGACAATGATCCGTAATGATCCCTACCATAATGCTAATGACACACTTTTTCAGAATAAGTCGGATTAAAAGGATCGCTTCAGGTTCAACATACGCTTTGCTTGGTGACATTGCAGTCTAGTCTATCTGTCCAGAGAAAGAAGTAAGACTTGGTGAAATTATTGGCATGACATAATTGAAACCAACTGATATTGTTGAGTGTCATGAAAATGAAATAACAAATCTTTTTGCATTTTTAAATATCTTGACTGTTAAAAAAGCCATTCAATTTTTGAAGTATACTCATTGCATATTCGTTTACAGTGTGGTAAATAATATTAGCTATATAAGTTCTTATTAAAGTGAGAATAACTTCAACCACTTCAATTTTGACCATTCAATTTACAGTGGTTTCTTTCTGTTTTACTGCATATTTTATGATATATGTGAACCTTCCAGCCAGTAAACGAAGGTAGAAAGAATTCTTTATTATGTGCTTGCCATGGTTTCACCCAGCATTGACTATATCAAGTAGTATATTTCGGTACAGGTAACCTTCTTCCAACATCTGGTTACCTAAAACACGATCGTGCTCTAGCATGTTCACAAATTTGCGAATTAACCTAAAATGACACGTTTTTTTTTTTTTTTTTTATATTATAGCCAAAACTTAGGTTTTGAACCTTTAAGTACTTGCGTACCGTTGACTATTTGAAAAAGGAAAGGATAGTTAGAGGAAAAGAAAGAAAAAGGAAGAAGAAAAGTTTTGTGGGAAAGAGCGAACAATGTTGTTAATATTCGTCTTAAACCTCTGTAAGTCATAAATAAAAAATCCTTCTCTCATTGGGAATGCTTCGATTGGGACGCGGTTCCACAATCGGGATGTTCTTACTATAAAAGAATTTCCATAGCCGGACTTAAACCATCTCGGAATTTCCACTGTGAAAGGGTGGGCACTTGATGCCTCTCGTGTTGTGCGATTGAATTGCTTAAGAGGAGGAAGAAGTGATTTTAATTCCTCGGAACAAGTGCCAACACCAAGCAGATATCTATAAAATACAGTAAGTGCTCCAACAATACGACGATGACCAAGTGGTATAAGGGATGAGGTCACATTTATGTCGTCTATAAGACGAATGGCGCGGTTTTGAACTTTGTCCAAAAAATTTAAAGTTACGGTCCCTCCTTCAACATTGTTACATTTTTTTTTATGTATGTACGTTCAGGATGTCACTACTCACGATCATTAAGATTCTGGAGTCTCATGCAAGACGATAATTTCTAGGAGAGTAAATACCATGTTATAGGAGGGTATTTGTAATCCTTCCAACGCTCCATATGTTTTGAGCAATATAATCATAAAATATAAATTCCTATATACATTCGGGATTATTATCATAAGCAAAACGACTAACCGCATTAACACCCAAAATTAAAGTCAATTAAGAATACAAAATATTGGATGAGATATGGGACTCCAAAATCCCTTGAATTAAAAAAAAAACCCATGCAAGTGAACTGAAGTAAAAAACAAATATTGGTTGACCCAAAAAATGGAAATAAATGATTTGAAATTTGAATTTAGACAATAAGAACCCAAATTCAGAAATTATAGGGTTTTATTCAATTTTTGTTTTAAGGGCTTAATTCACTAATCGAATCCAAACTACTAATTCATAATAACTTCTATCTCAGTTATTTAAACCGCTCGTCAAGTACTGTTCTATTGAGTCAACGAATATTACTATGTATATTAAAAAACTACATTTTCACAAACTTCTGAGATTGCGTTCTTTAGAAACAATAAATGTTGTTGTCAACAGTGTTAAGAGTACATTTTTGGGAGATTTCATTCTGAAACGATGAATTTTTTACTATGCACCTAATCGCTGCTCATATTTCACCGCACACTTGTAAATAGAATAACATTACCAATATAATTACTTGTGCTGGTTTTTTCGATAATTATTGACCTTTACGATCTTGGACAATCTCACGAACTTCAACGTTTATAAAATATGTTATTAACGTTTCTGTTAATTCCATATTGACTTACCTAATACAAAATTGTTGCCCTTCAATAATAACAGCGAATTTTCCGCATGTGTAAATTTCATTTTGGAAATCCGTTAATTATAACTGAAATTAATATTCATATTAGTTTTTTAAATTTATTATCCTAAAATAATTACAAATAATCGATTTTCGAAACTTTACAACCGAATATTCTAAAACTATACCATCCCTTGTTAATTATGTCATAAATTTGACCAGTTCTGTTATTCTTCATTATCAAGAAAATGAATACTCATTACCATACAAGAGCTCGTATACATTATGTGACAAACAAAATAAAAAAAAATATATTCAATTACAACATTGGGCCACCTAGGGGTGATCAGGTTACTGACTAGGTTTTATTAATTTTTTTTTTTTTTTTTTATTTTGTGTTATGAGTTTTTATTGAAATTTTGTTGTATTTTTTTTATATTTATTTTAATGTTTTTTTTTTGTACCACAATTTTTTTTTTTTTTTTTTCAAATCATAGAGGAAAAACAAAAACGTTTTTCTGTTAGTGTCAAACCTAAGCTAATCTGAAAATTTTTGTGTTTTTCTATTTCATTTTTATGTTTTTAAATAAATTTTTTGTCTCTTTTTAATTATTTATGTTCTACATACATATCTCTTTTACTCCTTTAAAGTAGAAAATAATGTTTTATAGGTTAGATTTACATGTGGTTGTCGTTTCTTGTCGGACACACAATGAAAAAAATTTTTCCAACAATATAAAACAAAATTTTTTGTAAATTTTTGTTAAACTCAAAGCAACTAGGGGTGGTGGGTTTTAAAACAGTATCAAATAATAAAAAAAATAAAAACAAAATATATATAAAAAAATTAATTACTAATTCGAATGGAAAGCTCAACATTTTAGAAGCCAAAAAAAATATATGTTACATTACAAATTCTATAACTAAGTTATAAATGTATTAAAGCAAAGGTATAAGTATATGGCAATACTCGATATAGAAATTAGCAGGTGTTGTAAAAAATAGTATACTTTTTTTTTTGTTCAATTAGCTGAAAATGAACCTGACAAATGAGACAAAAATATTTAAAAATTGTCTTGACTATGCTGAGTATACCGGATACGAATATGAATTTAGAAAATTTTAGTAGTAGTTTTAGTAGTTTTGATAACCTTTGAATTGGATAGCTTTTATTTATAATTTAGTTAGGTAAATTTTGTTTATTTCTTAATTTGTAATACAATGACAATTGATTAGCGTTACTGACCATGGTCTAGCAAAATATAAATCTGCAAGTGTTCAAATCTTCTTCTAATATTTAATTTTAAAAAGTTTGATATTTTTTAAATTGCATTCTTCTTCTCTTTCCATTTACCCTATTCTCAGGCTGTAATGGCAAACATTTAGATTTTTTACATGCTGTTTCCAAGTTGAACGGTATTGCACCGGTATATGTGTTGAGCCTGCGTTTGTTCTTATTGTTAGGAACTGTAGTTGGTTTTTCATCTATTATTCATATATTCTTCTTCTCTTTCCATTTACCCTATTCTCAGGGTGTAATGTCAAACATTTTTTTCTCTAACGTTAGGTTTGTTAAATGCTGTTTCCTAGTTGAACGGTATTGCACCATATGTGCAATGAAGCTGCGTTAGTTGTTATCGTTAGGAGCTGTAGTTTTTGTGTCCAACATTCATTCTTCTTCTCTTTCCATTTACCCTATTCTCAGGGTGTAAGGTAAACAAATTTTTTTTCTAACGTTAGATTTTGTACATGCTGTTTCCGAGTTGAACGGTATTTCATCATATGTGCAATGAAGCTGCGTTAGTTCTTATCGTTAGGAGCTGTAGTTGGTCTGTTCAACAAGTGCGACATCTCTTTTCTCTTCTTCCGTTGGTATAATCTTTAACTATCACCTCTTCCATTTTTCCGGACCACCGGCCAATGTGCTAAAAATATATAGGGCTGGCTAATTAGAAGTTTTCATTTCACATTCAGATTATTTAATCTTGAATATCAAATTTCGGTATTTTAACATCCTACGAATTGAACTTTACCGTAAAATTTGTGACAGTAGATTTAACATCCTACGAATTGAACTTTACCGTAAAATTTGTGACAGTAGATTTAGTAACTTAGTTATTAGTCTTACTTAAACTTGCTGGTTCATATTGAAAAAAAAAATTGTTTGTATTCAAGATCTAGTTTTAATTACTTAACAGGTTGTTGCTAAAAATTTCACACGAAGTTTATTTTATAATTCTGACATTCTGGTTCTAGACCACTGAACTGAAATTCGAATATTTGAATATATGTCTAGTACGGTATAAAAAATTTAATCAAACGTTATTTTTGTTGGATACTATACGCTTCAAGTTATTCCATGGCTACTCGCAGTCCTACTACTTTATGATATCCAATCAAAAGCAATTCTTGCCACGTTTTGTATATGTTTTACTATACGACTCCTTGTATAGAAAAATAATATTTATTAACTATATACGAAAATTTCCAGTCTGTAGCCATATTATTATCCAACTTCATTCTCTTTGTATGTTAACTCATTGGTGCAAAGTCAATTATGTTCTACAGTGCATGAAAATAATCAATTTGAAAATGTGTGTATAAAACAATTATAATGAACTGAAATTTAAATTTATAATACATTTTAGAATTCACAAAATTTAAAAACAGAGATAGCTAGATAGAGGTATACATTACACATAAATATAGAGAGAAGTATGATGAAATAAAAATAACTACGATACAAAATACAATGGATTTGGGTGTAATAAAAAGAATTTATGTGGAATGGCAATGTGGGGTAGGTTTATTGTTGTTTTGTTTTGTTTTTTTTTTCACAAAGTCTAAACTTTTTTTTTTGGGCTTTTATTTTAGTGACCCAAATTTTTTGTTTTTCTTTTTGTTTATATTTTGGTTTTGCTTTTCTAGAATGCAGGTAAAAGTTGTTATTAAAGTTGTCTATGTAAATACTGTCATAGATAAGCCAGTTGTGTATGCGGTATAATGGCTGTTCTAGTTTTGACATTTTGTTATTGTTGTTGTTTTTTTTTTTTTTTGGACAGTTTAAAAGAACTTATATGAGTTTTTTTGTTGTGCAAATAAATGGATTTTTGTTTTTTAAATTTTTTTGTTTTTATTTAATTTTTTTTTTTTTGATAAAATTTTTAAAGTGTATTTTTTTTTATAGTTGTTTTGTTTTTTAATTCAACTTTACAAAGGGTTTAGGTTTAATTTTTTTAATTTGAAATTATTTTTAGGAAAATAAAAAAACATATTTTGTTTTTTGTTAAAATGACAAAAAAAAAATAAAATTGTAAAAATAGCTTTTAGAGTTGAAAATAACGTCTATTAGTTGTACTAAATAGACAACAAATAAAGAGTTTTAATATTTAATTGACTGTTATTTTTTTCGATTTTTATCTTTTAATTTTGGTGTAATTTCATAAACTTGTTATTGACTTTTATTTGTGGATTTAAGATTTTATTGTTATCTCATTAATATTTGGGTTATTGTAAGTGATTTTGAAATAGATATATATACGTATAGTTAGCTATGTATTGCTAATTACAAAAATATTTTTGTAAGATTAAATTAAGCCTCAAAATTTAAATGGACGATGTAGACGTAGACTTGTGTTTTATTGAACCCATATTTGATTGAAGCTATTGATGCAGATATAGGTGGTAATGGATCCGAACATACAGCACTATGTACTACATTGTAATAAATCATTTTGTAAATTATTATTCAGTACATCTAAAGATGTAGGAGCATCCCTAGTCAATTTTGTTGAATAGTCAATTGTGTTAGACCTAACTGAATTAATATGTATGATATTTATTATTATATGATATATTATTTATAATAAATAAACATATGTAGTTAAAAGGCTCATCCGTTTCAGTCCAGCCATCTTTTGAATTTTGACTTAGATATATTTGATTGTATCTAAAAGTATCAAATGATCTATCCAGATTAGCATCTAATTTAACACCCAACATTTAAAATGGGTTTCAAATTACATGCTGATGCTGAGATACAACATTCGGTCTAGGTAATATTTATGGATATTATATATTATACCACTGAAGAATTACAATTAGTCAAGTGTAGTAATGAATTGTGAGTCATTTGTAAGACATTCTACTGTAAAGATCAGTGAATAGAAATCAAATGTCACACTATGAATACAATTCTGACAGCGAAAAAAAAATTAGGCATAATGTCCTGAATTTTTAATAATCTTTTATTGTCGACATATAGATCTGGATAGCTATTGCGACTGGCAAAATGTGAAATGGTTAAGCAAAATTGACTATTTTGTGAAAAATTAATAATTCAGAAGAAACTGAAGCATATCTCCGAAGCGGGACATGATCTGAGTTATTCCAATGTCAAATATTATTAAAGAAAATGCGTAATATATGTAAAATGCCTGTCTGGTTGTTATGGGGCCAAGGATATTAGTAAACGTAGAAATCTGGTTCTAGCCAGGGCTGGGCAGCTGCTAAGAAAGTATTTAAGAATTTTTGTCTCGCATTTTTATTGCAACTGCAACAATGGGGTTTTAACGGAATTTGAAAAAAGCTTTATAGAATGGCTTAGTATCGGCAAGTGTGCCATACTGATCACTACTATTTTTGATATACCGGTACGGGATCTATGTCCAAGTTATAGTAGGATAGTATCGAATTTATAGTAGACTTAATGTTATTGTAGGACTATTATTATCTCCAGAGGTTCTGGAGGTAGTTAGCTTGAATATATTTCTACTGGATTCGGATAGCTATTGCGACTAGCAAAAGGTGAAATAGTTAAGCAAAATTGACTATTTTGTGAAAAATTAATGATTCAGAAGAAACTGAAGCATATCTCCGGAACCGAACATAATCTGAGTTATTCCAATTTCAAATATTATTAAAGGAAGTGGAGCTACACAATGCGTTGCGTAATATAGGGAAAATGCCTGTCTGACTGTTATGGGGCCAAGCAAATTAATAAAGACATAAATCTGGTTCTAGCCAGAACTGGATAGAAAGCATTTAAGAGTTTGTGTCTCGTATTTTTATTGCAACTGCGACAATGGGATTTTTATTGCAACTCGACAGTTTGGCAGCATAGCTTTCGATGCAAGTGAGCTGTACTGATCATTAGCACTCTTGATTTATATATCATTACGGGACCTAGTGATTTAGTTTTGTTGGTGTTATAACAGGCCAATATTTCTATGTAGAGCCTCAATACATACTATACTATTACGGAATCTATATCGAAGTTATTTCGTTTTGTTGATGTTATAATGGGACTATTATGTTCTCCAGAAGAAGTAATACCATTACGGGATCTAAATCGCTTGCTGAATAATACAAATGCTCGCTTACGGGATTTGCTGTGGCTGGATAATACAAATGAATACGTTATTTGTCGACTCTGATTATACAGTAAATATTCTTATCTCGTCACCGGGGTCATTAGATTAAAATCGTGCTAGGTCAATTAATATCTTTCTCGTATAAAATAAATATTTAAGTAGTATCAGAGTTTTTCAAGTTAACTATATTACAATTTGAAATTAGTATCAATGATCAAAGGAAAAATATTTTAAAATGTATGTTGTTTTATTATCCACATTGACTATCAAAATAATCTAATAGAATTGAAGTGTATATATATATATATACAAACAGATAGTTGGTCTCATATTTTTTAATATATTTTTAAAATTATTAAATTAATTAGAAAATAATTTTGAAAAGAATATTTTCTAAAAAAAACTTAAAAATTTCTTTTATCCCAAGTTTATTAGAAAGTTTTACCACAAAACATTTTTCATATTCTAATACCAAAGAAAATTTAATATCTGAGTATTAAAAAAAATATTTTGATTATAAAATAATTTTTTTTTTTTTTTTATTTTATTTTTTAATTTACTTATCCTAAACTTTTTCATTAAATCCATACATATATGTATATGTATATATGTATATTTTTGTAAATAAGTTAACAATCTTTAAAGAATTTTAAAATTAAAAAGAAAAATTTTTACCACAACAACAACAACAACAAAAAGAAAATTTCAATTTTACATACCTGTAAAAAAACCAATATAATTCTCTTGGTGTAATGTTGTTGTTTTTGTTATAAAAAAAAAACAAAAACAAACAAAAACAAAAAAGAAAATAACTTTAATATTGTATGTAATAAACTAACTAATACTTGCAAAATATCCTGTTTTTTAAAAAAAAATATTTATTTATATAGCTTTAAAGAAAAAAAAAAGTTTTGTTTTATTTATTTTTGTTTTGTTTTTGTTTTTCTTTTAAATTAAGGGATGAATTTAATATGTTTTATTGTAAAAATTGGTTTCTGGAATTTAAATAATTTCACTTGAATAATACTAATATACTCTTAGATAAATCGATTATTTTCCAAGTTTTTGTAAATATTTTTGCATTTCCAACTTTTTTGTTTGTTTTTTAATGGTAGGATTAGATTGGCCTTAAAATATAATATTGGGGGAAAGAAAAATTTTAAATAAGAGGATTTTCAAATGTTTATTTTTAAAAATTTTTAAATTAAAATACTAAATTTAAAAATTTATTTATAAAATTGTATTAGTATAAATAACTAACCATAAAGGATGTTTGATACAAAAAAAATGTTTTAATTATGAAGAGATATATATATATATATATATATCCTTTCTACATGACTGGCATTTAACATCACTCACTCACAATTTACTTCTTTTTCAATCAATTTTAGTTTAACATCAAATAGCATTTCGGTTTCATCATTGATGTATTAAGTGTATATAAAAAAAAATATTTATATATAAACAGACTCTGCATGATTAAGTGAGCTGATTTTGAGCAAAATTTATTTATTTAGTGGTATTGTTTATCTCTGGTAGTATGATGTTGTATTAACATGAAGTGGCATTCATTTTAGATTTTGTAATTAATTCATGTCTCCTAGTGTTGAACTACAAAATGCGTTCAATATATTTTTGCCATATGAATAAGTTGAATTAACTGCACAGATATTATGTGTGATTGTTTGAGTATTAAAAAAATAGGGCGAAGGTGCATGGTTGGTCGATTTGGAAAAGTTGAAAGCCAACTCGGTCTGGTTGGGTGATTTAATATTCAAATTAATAGAATATCATATCTAATTGCGCTCATCCAAAATATGTTATATGGCAATAAATTTCAGATCTACACTCAGGGTTTTCCCCGATGACTTTTGTCCTATAAAATTAAAATTATTTCCTATTAACAAATTCAATTAGATTTTACTGTTAAAATTCGTCAATGGGATATACAGTTTTAAAATAACAATTTTAATCTTATTAAATTAATAGTTGAAATGTACCATTATTTTAATAGTATTGTCGTGTAAATATTATAGTCCACACATTATAATTTAATAGTATATCCTATTTAATAATATTTTTAATAATTTTAATTTAATAAATTTAATAGTATGCATACTATCATTTTAATAGTACTGTCGAAATGGTATACTTTTTTATAATAGAAACATCATATTAATATTAATATTAAATATTATTATTTTTTTATTTCATATTAATTTAATGAGGTAAGTAATATTTTTCTGGTACCTATATTTGTTATGTAAGGTTAAAGCAGTCCACATTAAATGAAACAATATTAATTATTTATTAAATCATTTTGTTCTACATATAAACATTATTTAATTTTACTTGTATTTTTTAACAGACTTTTTTGTACTTTATCATAAAAATAGAAATATAACTTAAATATCTATCAAAATAAATAATAACAGTAATAACTAACTAATATTAAACATATAAATATAAAAAAAATTAGATTTACCAATAAGAAAAAATAATCTTAAGATTAATTATTAATAACAGTTAAAATACAGGCTTGGAAATAGGTATAAGGCCCAGTTTTGTATAAAACTATTTCTTCGATTTAACAAAGTGAAATTTTTAGAATATCCGACTTTGTAAAATAGAAACTTTTCCTATAAATTTTGCCTCAAAATATTATTTTTTTGATACACTTAACTTCGGACAGTCAATGTTTTCAATAGTCTAAATAGTTTTCTTCATATACCAAATGAAGGTTATCTATAATTATAATTGACAAGCATTTAAGGTCCTGCGCAGTAGACACCTTTTTATTTTATTTCGATTCTCCTACTCCTTAATGAACTTCTAATATACATAATATATAAGATTATATATAAAACAAAAATGCGCACACAGTTGAACATTTTGTACTCATATGATTTTATTATTCAGCAAATACATTATGCATAAGTGAGATATTATGAAAATAATAAACAAAAGTAAACAAATCAGTTATTATATTTTATATTATGTACTTGCAAATGAATTTATGTATATATGCCAAAAAAAAAACAAAGAAACAAATTCATCTCAAATAAAAAATATAAAAAAGCAAAAACAAAAAAAATCAGTTGAATTGTTCATATGACTAGCAAATTCATTTTTATATAGTAGAGTTAGAGTATATATAATTATCCTTATTGAACTTCTAATATAATAGTTGTATACAAAACAATAATGCTCACACAGTTGAAATTTTTTTAATCATATGGTTTTATTATTCACCAAATACATTATTCGTGAGTTCTTATTAAAATAAAAAACAAAAACAAACAAAAATATAAAAAGACAAAAACAAAAAAAAGTACAAAAACAAAAAAAAATCATATGACGGGCAATTTCATCTTTACATAATAGAGTCAAAGTAGCTATCCATAATTATAATTGACAAGCATTTTAACTTTATATTATTTTTTCAATTTACCAAAAATATTCTTAATTTATAAATAAACACGGTTTTGGTTAATGAAAATATAGACCCAAATTCTATTAGTTCTCTTGCAGAATTGTGAGCTTAATCTGTTTCAGAATTACATTCATACATAATCCATACATATTTATATACCTACAATTTTGACCAAAATTATTTTTTTTTTACTTTTATGAAATTACGTATCTACATAAATCTACTTCACTCATTAAAAAATAAATAGTATATAGTATATGTACATTTGCAGTAGAAGAAACAGCATTTATTAGATGTGTGCAATAATAAATGTAAATTGAAAATGTTTGATTTAAACTTTTAAATCAATTTTTTTATTTTTACGTACCATAATATGTATATAGGTACCAGGCAATATTTTATTATTTTTGTTTGAATACATAACATTCATAACTAACCGCCAATTTTTATTGTACTATATGTTAATCATCTATAATTATAATTGACAAGCATTTAAGGTCCTGTGCAGTAGACACCTTTTCATCTTTAATGACAAAATTTTTTATTTTTAGTAATTTTATCCACTAAATGCCACTTACTATAAGGAATATATCGGAAACGAAGCAGTATATGAGGGACGTGTATTTATGTGTCCTAAATAAAACTTACTAACCACAAAATTTTTTATTAAACACGAGTGGTTTCTGCTATATCGTGCAAAGTCTATGTCAGTACGTAAATTATTGTTTTTTTGAAAACTTTAAATTTGACTTCAACTTGACTTCAATATAATTACTCAACAGGGGCCACTATTTATGATATAATATAACAAGCATATATATTTTTTTCTTCAAAAACTAAATCAATTTCGAAAATACGTTTTGTAGCAAGTTGATATGAAAATTAAAGACTAGCTTTGATTGGAAGTTTAAATGAAATATTAGTTCTTTATTATAGTTGATTTAGCAAAAATTTTTGATCAAAACTATAGTTTTTTCTTACTATATTATAATATTTTACTTAAGCACTATTATTTGAATAACGTTAATTTTTATTTTTACTGTCCACTCAAATATGTATTTAATTTATTAAATTTTAACTTTAATTTAGTAAACATTTTATCGAAATTAGATTTTTTTAAACTATATTGTAACAGGGGCCCTTATTGAGTAATTACATTTCAAGTTGAAGTTAACTTTAAAGTTTTTAAAAAAATAGTAATTTACGTACTGACATAGACTTCGCACGATATAGCAGAAACCACTCGTGTTTAATAAAAAATTTTGTGGTTAGTAAGTTTTATTTAGGACACACAAATACACGTCCCTCATATACTGCTTCGTTTCCGATATATTCCCTATAGTAAGTGGCATTTAGTGGATAAAATTACTAAAAATAAAAAATTTCGTCATTAAAGAGGTATGTATATATACCTACATAATACATAATATTAATAAAAACTATATTATTGCTACAAATAACCAAAATTTAGAAACAGTTACTTATAAAGATGAAAATGAAGAAACAAATTGTTTGCTTTTGTTTATTATTTTAATAAGATCTCACATATGCATAATATATTTGCTTAATAATAAAACCATATGAGTAAAAAAATTTCAACTGTGTGTGCATTATTGTTTTACATACAACTTATTTATATATTAGGAGTTCATTAAGGAGTAGGAGAATCGAAATAAAATGAAAAGGTGTCTACTGCGCAGGTCCCTAAATGCTTGTCAATTATAATTATAGATATTTAACTTAAGCACTATTAAAGCTTATTTTTGTTTTTAAATTTCTATTTATTCTTTTATTCCAATTATTTCTAATTTATTCTTATCTTTATTTTTAAATTTACTTTAATTTTTTAATTTATATATTTCATCTTTTAACTTTTTTTACTTCTTCAATGCAAGCAAATTAAGTTCGAACAGGTGATATTATCCCTTTAAACAGATTTTTACTTTTCAACAAATATTGCACTACTGGGTTTTGAAAATGTTTCTCCCTGAGTGTACTACCAACAAAATTCATCATATAACGTATTACCAATCGATAATGATTTACAACAAGGAATTGTTAACGCGCCAGTTTTGTATTAGCCTTTACGAACGATATAATAGTTTATTTGGCGGATAGTTTCAAAGTTAGATACAACCCACAGTTCAAAAAATGTTTAAAATTATTTTGGACTACTGTAAGATGTGGATACTATAAGTGAAATTTAATAAATCCGAAAGCATGCTAATACGTAATACGGTGGGGTGGACAAAACAAATTCAAACATAAAAAAAATTAGAATTATTTTTCTAGTAAATCTCCAAATAACTTACCGCTAGCAAACAAAAGAGTTGTGAATTAATATCTTAGAGTTTTTCTTCATCGTGAATTGAATTATTTCGATTCCCCATATATATAATACACAATCTCTGTAGGCAAAATGATGGCAAAAAAAAATATTTTGCAACAAAAACGTAAGCAATAGAATCTCAATAATATACTATCAGACATTAATAAAGCCAACATTTGCATTTGGGTGTACCCAAATGATTCGATGTCAGTACAAACTTGATGGAAAAACTACGCAAATTTGAAAGAAAGTGTATAAGAGTATGTACCAATATTTATAGAAAGCCTAATTCCAACTGCAAGAATTACTTTTTTAATAAAAACTTGTACAATGAAGCAAGCACAATTAGAATCGACAATTTTTCGAATAAAATTGATTCGAAAACATTATAATAAAGCATAAAAAACTACAGCTAATGGTCTAATATCGCATATATTCTACCACAATGAGGAATGGAGTACATTACAAATACTATGCTCACAGTTTGCCCCTGAGAATTTTATCTTTTTAGATCAAAATGGTTATATTCAAAAAAACAAATTAATGTCTCTACACTATATCACTATTATAGTAGACGTGCTACATGTATATCTATAGAGTAATAGCTCTGCCAACATTAATAAACAAAATTTGAGATATGACTTGTCTATACCGGACAAAACTAAATTTATAAAAAGAGGCTATTAGTGATTGGAAAACATGTATAATTAGCACTAAATATTACAAATACGGTGAGCAGTTTTAGTTAGGTTAGCAGGTTAAGTTAGGTTAAGTTTTATTTTTAGCAATACGAAAAAATTTTGATTTTTAGACCCCAAGCTTTTTTCTAATACATTTATATTTAAGAATTCAAGTAAATTAAAACTAATGAATAGCAATAATAATAATCATATAACACAAATTAACATAAAGACCACACTATTACTTAACATGTTAATAAGAATATAACAAAAGCAATTTTTTGTAAACTTAATCTATGGGTCAGTGACTATAAGATTGTACAATGGGTAAAATAAAGTTTAAAAAAAACTAAAATTGTTTGAGTAAGAAAGTAGCATTTATATTTTTGGAAAGGGAACGAAACCCTACCGGTCCATCATATATTAACATCGATTATTATCAATTTTTAATCTGTTCAGCTTGTTCCATTTTTTTTTTTTTGGCAAACTGAAAAATTCAACATGATGAGCGAATTAAATATGTTTGATGTTTACTGACTAAACTTACTTTCGTTCAAAGATGTTTAATTAAATTCAGATCTGTCCAATGTTAAAAATATGTTGTGGTTAAGTTCAAACATTTTTTCTGAAATCTTTAATTTGATTCCATATATAGTTGGCTTTTGATATTTAAAACTGTTTTCGTACATTTCCGATGTGCAAACGTAAATTAGAACTGTGGTTTTTTTTTTCTGGGGTGCTCTTTAGTATATTCTTCCGATAAATTTTTTTAAGCGGAATATTGCACAGAGTTGATATTCAGTTTAATTTTGTTGTTCCGGATATAATTTTCATAGCAAAGTTCAATTCTGTGTCTTTAGTAAACACAGAAATTTGATAAATATTTAATTACATTTTTTGCATTGTATATACGGCAGTAAAATATATAAAAACAAATTATTATGTTTGTTATGTACTGTGACTGTGTCCCAGACTAATCCAGCTAGTTTAAGGATAATTCAATTTGTTGTCTTTAGTATGTAGTGTATTAATGAGTGATTATATGGTGTCCGAATTACTTTGGACTGTTTTCAAATCTCCTACCGATTGATTATTGTTTGTTTATATATTCCATGGCAAGAGAATCGATGAAAACAAGAGATTCTTGGTATTGCCTTATTTGGGTATCTAATTTTATTAAAATATATTTCAAGCAAAATGAATAAAACAAATAAATAAAACTATCTGTACTTTGACATTATAATTTTCAATAATAGAATTTTTTAAGTATTTTATAACAAGTTGGAATTGAATATTTTTAATTGAATAATTTTGAATTCGTTATGCATTCGAATTTATTCATAAACATCCACTTACTTCTCCTTTTTTATATCGGCACATTATCACTGATTTTCTATAAAGTTTATTTTAGATTTAGCTGTCTAATCATATAACTTATCAGTTCAACCTACTCAAGTTAAATGGGTTTTACTGTCTAGGATTTCAATACGAAGTTAATTTTAAAATTAAAATAATAATATATAAAGAGCTAGATACACAGAAAGTCAAGATAAAAATTGAAGAAAAATTTCACTATTTTCAAAAACCATTTTTATGGCAAAGGCACACATCCCAAAATAGACTATAAGTGGTTTAATTATTTGTATAGAAGTGGCAACTGCAAATTTATGTTTGCACTTAACGCAATCTAAATTGGAAGCGTTTGTTTTTATTTATAAATGTCCCTAGTTATATTTCCGCTTTATATTGTAATAAAAATGAAACATTACTTGTTGTATGACAATCCAATTTAATTCTAATTAACTAACTCTATGCTATATTTTCCTTTCAACAAATCGAGAAAAACACTATTATTTGATATAAGAAGTGTGTTTGCTTTTCCTATAAAAGACTTACTAACATACATCTATTTTTGTGTATCTATTCCCTACTCAACTTCTATTCTGCATTTAGTTGCTAGTAAAAAATTAAATTGTATTATCAGAAAATGTCAGTATGTACTATCCACATTTTTATCAATAGCGTATCCCAAAACAGTAAAAACATCAAATTGTATTCGAATATTTAAAATGCATTTAGCAAATATGTTTAATCCCAAAAATGGTTTTCCACATTTTTATACTACCCCTCCTAACTCGATTTACAACGAATTACAATTTATACAATTATTCAATCAAGACCAATTTTAAGGATTATCTGAGAAAAGATGAAACTATAAATAAATATCATTGTTTTATTACACTCCCTTAATTAACAAAAAAAAAAACAAAATTGTCTCTCCCTCTCTAATAATAATAACATTTATTTGTAAATTCAAAAACCCCCCCAAACAATTATTACTTTACTTTACACTCTCCAACCCTTTACCATTTTCTATTTTATTTGTTTACACCTGTTCAAAACCTATATACCGGAACAGCTCTATTTTTCTTTTTTGTCATTTTAAAGAATAATCTAGAAAGAGAAAAATAAAATATAAAAATATAAATAGTATAAAAATCCCGGAAAATTCATCCTTAATGACGGCGTTGATGCATATCCTGGGAATTCTTTAATGCAAAAAAATTTCTATATATATATATAACAATATAAAAATATTCACGGTCATGTACTAGTGTACTATTATGTATCTACATGATGATGGGGTGTACACTTATAATCATGAACAGAATATTTTCCTATTGTATTCATTTATAATGACTTCCGGTATATTAAACGTGATTTTGCATATCAACTATATTATTTGGTTTTACACGAATATAAAAAAAAAACTTCATTCATATTTACAGAACATATTTGAAATAATTATGACAGTATGGAGAATTAACTCTTCTTTTGTCTATAACACAGTGAAATATACCCCAACTCAATTCAACTTAACTCAACACCATTTTGTGGTTTAATACCCTTTAAAAGACTTCATTACTTTACAGCAGTGTGGTATACCAACTTATATATATAGGTATACTTATATCCTTGTCCATATTTAAATGAACTTTTGATGATGATTGCACCCCCACATTGTATACTTTAAAGCAGATGTTTACAATCTTTTATTTTATTTCATTTTATTTGTGTGAAACACATTTTTATAATAATTTGATAAATTAAACCTTCACTTTAATTGTAAAGAATAGCATATAGAATATTATAGAGATGCGCTCTGTGTTTAATAAACTCGGTAATAATTTCGTTTATAACATAATAGTTAATTGCCTAGATACTATGCAAAATGGCAGATTTAAATCTTGAGTTTAAGATAGTTGAATTTAGTCTAGTATAAGACATATATTCCATTGCTGCCACAACACTCGACCACATGTGGGCTTATATTCTTCACCGCATCACATTACGAACTGGAGTATTACCTATAGACCCGTAGCTGTGACAAATCTGTGGAAAATCCTGTAAAAGAAAATTTGAAATTTCCGTCAGGTTGTCAAACATCAAACCAAACAATCACTTAAACTTAGTTTTTGTTAGATTTGAGTAGTAGCAGAAAATGTGCCTGATGTCTTCCTGAATGACAAAACAATCTGCCTTGAACAATCACAATGAGTCCAATTACAGACCAATCGCCATTTCTTCAATTCTTTACAAAATAATGGAAATCATTATAAACAAAAGGCTATTGAGCGACCTCAATAGTTCGCGTATTTTAAATGATCGTCAATACGGCTTTAGAAGCCAACGGTCAACAGGCGATCTTATAACTTCTTTCTGCGTTAAGCTTAATACCAGCATTCATTGTACCGGTGAATCTGAGGTTGTAGCTCTCGATATTTCAAAAGCCTTTCATCGAGTATGGCATTCTGCCCTTCTGACCAAATGTCAGTATATTGGTTTGGGTTGCCTCTTTTGCAAATGAATTGAGGACTTTCTATCGAACCGAAGTATACATGTCGTTGTCGACAGTTTTATTTCCGGCTCTGTCTTATCACCTACCCTTTTCTTGATTTTCATCAACGACCTGCTCTCTTCAACCCTCAATCCAATTCATAGTTTTGCTGATAACAGCACATTGGCGGCATCCTACGACTTTTTAAGGAAATCAAACGTCACCTCTACCTCAATCAGCTTGTAAAAGAGATAAACCCGTCCCCACTCTGCGATTTCAAGGAGAAATTTTACAAAGGTCAGAAAATCTAAATATTTTAGCCATGCAGCTAAATCAAAAAATGCAGTGGAATGAGCATATTTTTGATATAGCTAAAAGAAGGCTTCCAAATTTTTGGGTTTTCTTTCTCGATGTAAAGCCTACTTTTCTCCAAGAGATCTGGCCAATATCTATAAAGCATATATCCGACCTAAAATGGACTACAATTCTGACATATGTGCTGGCGCCTCCCTAACTTCACTAGGTTTCCTGGACAAAATCCAAAATCGCGCATTACGTCTATTTGGTGACCCTACCATCCAGTTACGACGTGTGCAAAGAGTTAATCCTCTTAGCACACGTCGAAATGTTGGAGCTCTCTCCCTTTTTTATAGATATCTTGTTGGAAATGACACTTGCTCTAATGAGATAAAATCACTAATTCCTCCCTTAATCTATTCCGGCGTAACATTAGGGAGGCTTCAAGTGCACATTTTTACACTGTGGAAATATCTATCATCCTTTTTCCCTCCAAATCCTTTTTTTCCTTACCCACACCTACAATAATTTTGTATAAAGGAATCCTTTCCTAGTGTTTGGGTAGCGTGTAAAAAAAAAAAAAGAATTTGCGGCTGCAGTATAATAAGGTTTAGAACCCTCTTGAAATTACCTTATCTATTCTACTCTGTCTTGAGTTATTTATAAAGATAGATAATGATATCTAATACGTTACTGAAAATATGTGAATCGAATAAGACACAAATATTACAAATATAATTACGCTTTCAACGCTATAATCGTTTAAATCAATTCATACGTTATAACTGTAAAATTGTTCAGAGCATTAACCAGCAATATCTTAGTGACAACTGAATGAATTAAAGACTATTTTATTGAAATATTTCACTATAGACATATTCAGATGATGAAAAAGTTAGTAGTTGTTGGGAGACGAATTATTGAAAGACTTAAAAGAACATCGTTTACTAGATACTAAAATAATAGAAACAAACAATACGTAAATTCGATTATACAATGTTACTAAGTACGCTCTGAATCTTGCAAAATCTAGAACAATTGATATATTATTCATCCTTCTTTTGAAAAAAATAAAAACTTAAAAATCAATATACCTAACGCAAGCATGTTTCACCATTGCGCACCTGTCATACGTTCATCCAAGAAAAAGGCACAAAAAAAACATATTTTAGATAGTGTGTATGGAAATGACTATCCCAGTTACTTCCAAACAAAGATAATTAACACAACATTTTATTCATTTGTTCGGGTGTGATTTCTCAGGATTTTATTTTTAACCGAGTCACTTTTACGGATTGTAAACTTCCGACAGGTTGGGCAGCACTGATTTATTATATTATAAAAATTTTAATATAACTAAATAGAACGAATGTCTGTTGGTGAGAATTTTATAACTTCATAAATGTTCCATTTTTTTTTTTTTGTTTTTGTTGCTTGTCTGTTTCATTCTTTATTCTTGTCTTTCACCTTACATACATTTTCTGTTGACTTATTATCATTTTTGATGTCTTCGTTTAATTACATAAATTCTCATCCAAGTACATTCAAAATATTACAAAGTCAACTGAAAAGTAGAAAATAAAAACAATAAAAATAATATCAGAAATTAAAAAAAAAAAAAAAAGACAGTAAAAGAATAAAAATAAAGGCAGGATCCACTTAAACTGCTCCGGTTTGCTTTGCTTTCACCTTATAGAGGTTCAGCAAAAAAAAAAAAGGATTCAATGCTACAATACAATGTAATTAAAGTTATTCATTCATTGTAGAGATATATATATATATATATATATATATATATATATAATTTATATATATATGTTTATCACTTTTATCAGGTTCCTTTTGTACTTGATTGTTTGCATTTTTTGTGTATGATGCGGCTCGTGTAAATGATAGAGTATATTATTATGTACACTACTTGAGGCGCTCACCTTAAGTACTTTGTATGGTTGTAATTAAAGAAAATAAAAAACATAAGAGAAAATTTTATGTTCCTTGGAATTTTCTAGGCTATTATTTTCGGTTTTTTTTTTTTTACCATTTCTCATTGTTCTGACCGGGTATCGTCCCTCCCCTCCCACTGCTACATTGTCCTTCTCTTAACAAACAAAGTCAATTCACTGTCAAGTTCCAAAAAAAAAAAAAACTAACATTTAGTCAAGATATTTTGTAAATTTAACAATGAGCTGAGTATACACAATTTTGCATCATTTTCGTATTGTTCTCGTGAGATGAATAAAATGTAAAGACAATTTACTGTTATGTAATTAAAAAGGAATATTATGGTAAAGGTCAAATACCAGATTCATTGTATTGTTTGTTTGTTTATTTTGTTTTTTTTTTTTTGTTAACGGTATCAGCATAAAGTCAGAGAAAATGTTATTTGAAAGAGAAAATAACTTGAATGGATATTTTTGAAGGTAAATTTTTTTGACTTTTTGTTTGTTGAAGAAAGTTTCGAATTCGTGGTGAAAAATAAAAATTAATTTGAAATCTGTATTATTAGTAATTTTGATTTTAAATCTTAACTGTATATAACTGATTTAGTTTTAGTATTAAATACTTTTAAATCGGTTTTTGTTGAAACATCCAAGTTAAAGTTTAAAAAACGCTCATACTCGCGGTTGTATTCTATGAATCAGAATTATGAACACTGCCCAAAGCAAGCGAGTATACATTTCGTGTCTTCGAAAAGAAAATTTTCCGCCATTTATGTTATCCTCAAAAAAAATATTGTTGTTTGGAGGTGAAAATATTATGGGGTTTTAACGGGAAGATATAATGACAAACTCTATAAGCTGTATAATGAAGTAAACGTAGTCACGAAAATTAAAGCCAAGAAACTGCAGTGGTTGGGACACCTAGTGCGAATAAATGAAATGGTTAGCCAAGAGAATCTTCGAATCACGAAAAAAAATACAAGACATTGTGGTAGACTAAAACTTTGTTGGAGAGATGAAATATCGGCAGACATGGAATAATTTCGTATCTTTAACTGGAGAGAAACCTTCCGTATTTGGCAATAATGAAGAACGCTAATTAAACAATACCTAAATGGTGTGATGTTGCCCACCTAAATAAGTAAGTAAGTGAATAGGTTATAATATATTATATAGAGTGATATTCTAAGCAATCACGCATGTCAATTAAGTATTGTTCGAATGCTAAGGTCTAGGTCTAATATTTTAAATGAATTTATCAATTATTTTTAATTTTTTATTCAATTATTTAAATATGCTTCACAAAAACACTGCAAACAATATATGCACCAATATATCATAGCATCACTGGCATAAACATTAAATTCATTTTAAATTCATTTCAATTAAGTAAGATACAAATACAATATTAAGATAGGTAAGGTGAAAAAAAAAACATTGTTTCATTCAAATATCTGCTTTACTGAATGCATCATAACAACCGTTTTAAGCACCCATAATGCAGAATAGATGATCCCGGTTTCAAGAAAATATATACGATTGATATTATGAATTTCGGGATAATTTAGAATTTACCCCGAAGTGTAAGAAACTTTCTGAAATCATTCAAAATCATGTAACATTGGTTTTTCGAATATTGGGATAATTTGGAACTTAACTCAAAGTGTAGAAGACTGTTAAAGTCATTCCAACAGTAACTGATTATTGACATATCTAGCATTTTTTCGTGTCTATTTAAAATCTTTGAAAAATTGCTTTATGCAGAAATGAATTTTTACCTTATTGCTAACAGTATTTTATTTAAAATTCTAATTTGGTTTGAAGAGTCAATACAGGTCAGCATCTGTACTGCACTTTATCGCAAAGTAGATAAAAGACATAGTAACAGTAATTATTTTATTATTAGAGTCTACCAAAGCTTTCGATTGTGTTAAACATTGTGTTAAACATTGGCTTTCACTCAATTTTTGATTTTCTGCTATAAAATTAATTAAAAATTATTTGCGTAACAGAACTCAATTTGTGTGCATTTACAATATTAAATCTAATTGTCTATCTGTATTATGCAGTGTACCACAAGGGTCAATCTTGAACCCATTGCTATTTTGTTTGTTCATTGATTAATTGATTAATACCCGAAGCTCAATGTAGATGATATGCCAGACAATACTCTACCTAATATTCAAAATTACAGCGCAAAAATTAATTATGAATTTAATAACGGTGCTACTTGTGCCAAAAACAACGGATTAAGAATAAAATCCTGCTAAATATAAAGCTAGGGTTATTTACGTAAGAAACATTATCATTAATGCTCTTTCTAAATTAAAATTTGACTATTTTGTACCTATTAACTATAGGTAAAAATTTAAGTAGTTTATCATAGAAAATTAAAATATTTTCAATAATAAGTGGCTAGGGTATTTGAATTTTTCATTTAGGACGAGTTAAATTTTCCAAGTCAATCATTTCGCAGGATAAAATTATTTGTAATGGATTTTTAGTTTGTCTGTACTTTACATAAAGTGTTATCGAAGTGTTTATACGTTCTTGCAATTTCAGAATATTAGGATACAACCATAGAGTAATCATATAAGTAGAGTATTCACGTAGAACAAAATTTGCTAGTCACTTTTTCAAATATCAAAATTCTGTGTTCACTCAAAATAATATTACTCAATTTTTAACTGCTTATAAGTTGAGCGCAATGTATTTTGTACTCATAAATAAAAAGATTTTGTGTACCTACTACTTATGAACATATTTATTTTTAATTATGCTGCCAACAGTGTCAACAATATAAAAGTTGTATGTATAGGTACTCAAAACTGTATAGTTATATGCGAATGTGCATGCTAGCTACAGTATATACATACTTCTTTATTTCGCTGCTCGCATTTCTACTTTACTTATGTGATAAAAATTACACAATGTGTATAAAAATATATATACATGCATTTAAAGTCCTTTCAATAGACCACAAATAATATTACAAATCAAAGTATTGAATTTTTTTTTAGAAATTGAAAGAATTCAAGATTATTGCTGGATTTGTTGTTATTTTGCTTTAATTTTTAAAATTTGAAGAATTAATATTTTTATTTAGACTTGGTCAATGTGATTTATGAAATTTGTGATTTCAAACTTTATAGAAGAAAGGACAAAAAAATTAATGTTGGTTTTGTAAAATTAAAAATAATTCAAATTGATTTCTATTGAGAAGTATACTGAAAAGTAGGTACCTACATGTATTTTTAAATTTTCAGCAATTTTGGTTTTGTTAATTTTGTCTGTTTCTTACCGTAGATAATAATATGAATAGTATATATATGAATACATAATATAATTATGAATACAAACAAACAAACAAGCTATCAAAATTTAAAAAAATAAAACTGGACATTTTATTCTTTATTTGGATTGTTGGCTGTTTTTATTTCTTCAGAAATTATTTCATCTGAAATAGAAACACGATTTTTAACCAACTTCTGAGAAGAGAAAACAAAACGGTATTCCGTACAAACTTCACGATTTGTAATGCATTACTAATAAATTTTATTCTTTTATTAGCATTATTTCATAAAGGAAGTATAATAAGAGAAACTATGCGGAACAAATTTTGTGACGATTTTTTTTTGCTTAAAAAATTTTTGAAAATACCCCATACACAGTAGGACCTAGATAAACTCACTTTAAAAATTTGGAATAACTCATTTTAATGTCTTCATTAACAGAAACTCATACAAAATATTGAACTAAAATTTTTTCTTTTATGCAGGTTCAACTGTATAGATTCTAGCTTTGAGAGAGAGAATCTTAAAATGATTTTAATTCTTGTTGTTTTTTTTTTGTTTTTGCTTTTATATAACATACATATAGTGTAGTAGCGGCAATGAGGTAATGTTGTGTATGTCGTATCAAATACACACTTGTTGGGTAGATGTAGAGTATACCATAATATGAAATGCATGGTGTCGGGACAAAATTTCAAAGACACAATTACATATTTAAAAAAATTAAATCCCAATTTAAGTTTTTATAAAAAATTTGAAATTATTTGGTTTTGTAATGAAGGTACTTTTTTTTCTTAAAAAAAAGTAAGAATACTAAGTGGTTATGTTGAAGTCCGAAGCGGAATATCCCCGAAAAAAATTTCCGACCGGAATACGAAAAATATCAGTATTCTGAAATCCATTCGACTGCCAAGTCTGTGCACAAATCAAATGTTTCGGAATTTTTTTTTTATTTCAAATAAAAAAGGCGTTGACAGTTTAAGTTTTTTTTTATTTATTTTGTAAAAAGTTATAAATTTTTTAATAATTACATAACGTAATATGTACATAAATTAAAAGTAAAACTTATACATTTTTAATTACATATGTAGGTATATACAAATTAAAATTTAATAGTAATTTTTTGTTACACATTAGATTTTGTTGAAAACGATAAAAGATATTATTCGTTTGAAGCGCTTTTTTAATTTGTAATTTCGACGGACTTCAGCATAACCACCTAATTCTTATATAAAACAATTCTTATAAAAATATAAAACAAAATCATATTTTGAAAGGAATTATTAATCAACTACAGATTTTGACAATTTCTTCCACATTTTATAATGATTAATAAAAATTTAAACATTTAATTGTTTTAAATATGAAATTTTGTCTTTATGAAATTTTGTCCACATGTAATTTTGTCATGGAACCAAAATGTTACATTTTTAATGCAAACACAAACAACTTACTTTAAATTGGAAATTCATAAAGAAAGGAGAATTAAAAAATTTTAATATAGAAATAGAATATTCAAAAATAATGTTCACGTTCATTGTTAATATATTAGATAAGATAAACTTAATAACCTACACTCTACCTCTACTATGCACTATACACTAAGAAATCAAGGAACACATGCATATATATGAATACGATAGTGTGCAAAATCCTTACTTACTGCAGTGTGGCACAAAAAAGATAAGCACATTGAAGTAATTGAAAACATAAATTAATAAATTATTTATTTTTTCTAATATTATAATATTGTTAATACTAGTAATATTATAATAAATTTAAGAAATTATTTTTGTTTATTTAATTTTTCATTTTCATTTTTATATTCAAGTTATTTATTTTTATTAAATTCAAAGTGTTTATTATTTTATTACACTTCAATTCTGCCTTTTCTCTTTGTTTAAAATATATTTTACAACATAGGTAGATACATATTATTTGTACATTTGTAAAATTTTATTTAAAGAATTTTAATTTTAGAGCCACAAATTCTAAAACAGGTACATTTTTTTTTTTCAAAACCTATCTAAGTGGTGCCTATGAAATGTTATTTTTCAACGCATAAAAAAGTAATTTAAATAGAATTTTACATTTTATTTGAAATTGAAACAAAACTCCAATTCAATCCAAGAACAAAATCAAAGAATTATAAATTATAGAACAGTGTAGACGCTTCCATTAGTTTTATTTTGTATTTTGATGAATAAAAGAAAAAACAACAAAACAAAGTTAAATATTTTATAAATTTTCATCTTTTGAAATGTTCAACATTATTGTACGATACTGTACGAGGTACAAAGGAAATAAAATATTTGTTATTTATATTATGCTTAGGCGAATCCTTTTCTTTTGCATTTGTTTAGTTATGATTATTCTTATTTATAAACAATCAGTTTTACTGTTCGCATAAAGAACTTCATTTACAGTTTCTAATGCTAATTCTACCAGATCGCTTTCGTCACTAATAAATATTGAAAATCCTGAATAGTCACATCCTCAAAACCTTCACCTTGTTGCATGTACATAAATAAAAATATGTAACCGTTTGGCTAGAGGTACGAAGCGTGTTATAAGAGGGTAATTCACAAATTTCTGGACGTGATGGAGGAGGATTACATGTGCATTTAAAATATTTATTAGTTTTTTATTAAACTTCAATCCCGCTTTTATTTAAAATATTCATATATATACCTATTGCAAAATATATATGTACATACACATTTGTGAAATTTTTATTTTAAGAATTTTAATTTTACAGCCACAAATTCAATTCATACCCATATATTTTTTTTTTTATTTTTCAAGACATATCTAAGTTACCTATGATACCTATGAAATGACCCTTCAACGAAATAGTACAAAAATAATTTTTCAATTTATTTTAAAATTTAAATTAATAAAGAATACAAATTCAGTCCAAAAACAAAATCACAAATTACAAAAACAATTTACACACGGCATTGTTGCAGGTGTTCTTTTGTTTTGCCCAAACACATAAAAATAAAAATTAAATCATTGTATGTGTGAATATAAACGAAACATATTACATTTTTTCTATTGCTCCTTCCTTACTACTTATTTTCTTTTTTTTGCACACATATCACACAACACACATATATAAATTATAATGAAGGATTAAGGAATTGCAATATTGTTATCAAGATCATTGAATCCGTATGCGATATACAAAATCAAGAGAAAGATTATAATTTATAAGAGATATTATAATTTACGCTCTGGGGTATTTTGGCATATAAAATATATTTTTTCTCTGGGGTTCTACGGTGAAGTAAAATTTAAGAAATATTGAAAAAAATTTTTTTGTTCCTGATAGTTTCTCTATATTATACTTCCTTTATGATTATTTTTAAAAAAAATTTCTGGATTATGTGATGCTATCATTGACCTATTATTGTATGGATACAATTTCATTCATTATCTTTGCGATTAATTGTGTTTTTTTGTTTACATTTTTCTATATACATATATTTTTTGTATTGAATTAGATATGTAAATGTAGGGTGAACACATATTCGATATTACGATATACACTCTTCATACAAATCAAAAGTACATACGTATGTAAATACTTTTCAAATTATCAAACAATGCCTCTATACTCCTAGCCTAGTCACTGGGAGAGCAAAACTTTATACACAAAACTAAAACAAAACTTAAAACGAAATCGTAATTCGATAAAATTCCGAAAAAATCATTCTGTGAATAGGCTAGAAGTATAGTGGCATTGTATGAAATATTCTTCTCAATAAAAAAAAAATTTTGAGTAAAAATAATTGAGTTTCGAAAATTATATTTGAGTGTTTTGGGGTATTGAGTAAAAATGGGACGGCATTTTCGTGTTTTGAGTAAAAATGGGACGGCATTTTTAGAAGAAAATGATTAACAATTATTGTTCTACGTGAATACTCTACTTATATGATTACTCTATGATACAACGACCAAAAGCACTTCTCTACTATTTCAAACTTTTTATTAAAATTAAAATGTGGTTTCATTTCGTTTATTACAAAATAATAAAAAAAAAATTAATTGAAAATAAACTAAAGATTTTGAATAAGACCTGAATAATTCAAATTCTGATTTTTAAAATATCTTAAAAGGTATTCGAATCTTTAAAAATAACTTTAAACAGTGATTTGTTATTAAATTACTTTATTTTACTGTCATAACAATAAATGTCAAATTATACCAATACAAATAAATACAACTAAAAACAAAACATTTTATTCAAAACGGAAACAATTTAAATTACAGTAAAAAAATTATAATTAGGAACTGTAAAAAATTCTCTTTAAAGAATTTTCTTAAACTTTAGTTTTGAAAAAAAAAAAATTGTAATCAAAGATTAATAATTTCAGAGTGCTGGGTGCCAAAGTATTCATACTTGTATTCATACCTTTATGTAATAAATTATGCAAAACTCATAATCTCCGGAAATTATAGCCGAGTAAAAACACACAGGAAATCATTAAATTAACATTGTTTCGTATTATATTAAAAGGCAAAATAAAAACATAATGTTAAATGATAATTAAAAAAAAAAAAAAGAACAAAAACAATAAAAAATCTTAATATTAAAAAAATGAGAATATTTTCTAATTCAAATAATTTTATAAAAAATTTACGAAACTAACAATTGTTAACGGACATTTTATAATTATTATTAATGGATTTGTTCATTATACATTTGTACTTATATACTATTAAATAAGTAAATATTATTATCCAAAATTAATTATTTATACCTATTTGGGCATTTTATTTTGTTATCAGTCTAAGAAAAAGTAAATTGAAATTTAGATTAAATATCCTTTCCCGCTTTTCTCAGATTATTGTGTTCTAAAATAGCTTGTCTCAAAACGTCCTCGAAAAATGCTTTTCAACAAAAGATACTTTGACAAAAAATTTACAAGACAAATTTACCAGAGACAAAATCGCCAAGTCATATGCAAAAAATTGGTTGAATGCGAAATTGCAAAACCAAAAACCCCAGAACAAAATCCCCAGGGATCAAAATCCCAGAGACAAACCCCACAAAAGCAAAATTTCCAATGTCCTTTTTTGCATCCAACAAAAGCTACGCAAGACAAAGCTTCGGCGAATTTTTTTTTTTTTTTGGGGTGTTGTCTTTGATGATTTTTTTGTTTTTGTGTTTAATTTAATTATGCCGAAAGAAAATAGATTAATTCTTCTGTTAAGTCTATACATTTAGAAAATCAATCAAACTTGAATTAAAATTCGAAATTCAAAATTCAGTAACAAAAAAAAAAAAATTAAACAAAGCACAATTTATTAACAAGAACAAGAAAGCAAAAATAAGTAAATTAAAAAATAAAATCGGACTATAAAGATAAAAAGAAATGAAAATAAGATTAAGACAATTAAGAAGTGAAATAAAACTAAGATTAATTATTATAAAAAACAAAACATATCAAAATACAATTAATTATACTAATCTTGATTTGCAACTTCATTTAAAATAGGTACTGCTACAATGTTTAAATACCGTATTTATTAATTATTGTTTAATAGGATGGCTATCTGCATAAATTTGTATACTGTTATTCGCAAAAGAGTATTGTAATTGAAATACCAACAAAGGCTTGCATCCAATTTCATTCAATCAAATTTTCCAACTGAAGCGCTCACACTAATCAAGCCAAATTATTTTAATCGACAATACAGAGTGCATTAATCCTAATTAAATCTTTAGTTTTGTTTTTGTTGGTTTTGTAAATTTAAACAAAAATAAATATATTTAAATATTATTTTACTTATGTTCACGGTGGGTATTTTCGTCTGTTTTATACCGAGAACTCAATTCAAAAGCAAAATGCTGAATCAACATGGGATGTATTTTTTTCCGATCTATATACTTAAGTATGTAGCAAATTTTTATTTCTAGTATTCTATAGTGCATTATATTTATTTTGGAAGCACTGCATTTGTGTACAAACAGTGTCACCGTTAAATTCATGTGTAACTCATGTGGTTAAATTTTGAACAGGGTTTTATCTATGAAATTTTTCTTTTGGGGATTTGTTCCGGTTCCCAAAAAAAATATTTCTCCATTGCGTATTTATTTCTTGATGATAGAATTTTGGCTTGGGGAATATGTATTGTGAATTTTGTACGTAATCAAAGGATAAGCAATATTTGTCATTATTTTTATGTATTTAAAATTTCTGCATTTCAATTGAATAATGTGCAGTTTAGAGACTAGCAATTTGTTAGTCACAAAAAGGGTAATACATGTTATTTGTATGTATAAATTTGCTTGATAAATCAGTACTAAAAAAAGTGATTGTTGTACACAAAATATATAGTAATGTATGTTTAAAATTTTTTTTTTTTGTTTTTTTTTTTTTTTAATATTTATTTATTTAGTATTAAATACTATTTAATTATAATTTACAAATTTTAAATTAAAGCTTATGCTTAAATTCGGTAAAAAAAAAAATGAAAATGAATTTGAAAATTTAATTAAGAAAAAATGAGCAAAATAATGTTTGTAAGTAATTACATTGGAAATTTTTACGTTTGAGTTGACAAAATATATTGTGTAACTTTAAATTTGAATTTATTGTAGTTCCTTTTCAGTTTCAGATGTTTGGGTAATTCATTAAACATCTTTAGACCACCCTTACATTAATTGATTTTTCACAGTTTCACTTCTAAGTCTGTACTTGAATATATTTCTTAATCTATAATGTTAAACATCTTAAACATATATGAGTTTGGAATTAAGATAATTCGGTAACAATCTATTTTTCATCTTAAATACAAAAAGTAATAGTTACATGTAGACGAAGTCTTTGCCTTATGTTGAGCCATTTTAACGTTTTTAACATAAAATCAATTGAGGTATACCTATTGCATTTGAGTATGGTTCTCATTCCACAGTTTTGTAGTTCTTGTAATCTTTCAAAACCTGTAATAGTTGTACAATACTCAAAATGGAGCTTGATCATGGTGTTGAAGATTCTTATAGTACTTATAATAGACAACTTATTTCTTATTCGACTTAAAAACCCAATTTTTTTTGAAATTTTCTTGCACATAAATTTGCCGTGTTCTGTGAAATTTAATTCATTGTCTATTACTAGACCAAAATATTTTATATGCTCAGCTATATCAATAATATTTTGATCAATTATGATATCGTCGCTATGGAATTGTTTTGCCGCATACGCCAAATGTTAGTTTTGAATAAAACGTAAGTAAAGTTAGCACCTTTCTTTCTCGAAAACTGTTCGATAAATTTTTTTCTTTTTAATTTCACATAACGTAGCTTCTTTTATGTCGTTTTAATAAAATGTGTAATATCAAGGATGATAATGTAAAATTTTTTTATAAAATAGATGAAAGACGGGTCAATTTTCACATGCAGCAAACCAACAATTTCGATTATTTGTTTTTCCCATATATTTTTAGCGACATGCGGCAAAGTAAAGTATAGCACACTGAAGTTGGTGTGAAAAATATTTTTAAAAATTTACATAAATTTAGTATTAATAATTCAAATGTAACTTGTAATTTTAACATATAAATTTTCTGTAAAATGAACCAAAAAAAAAAACTATTTTAATTTAATTTATTATAAAAGTTTATTAATTATCACAAAATAAATATAGACCCTTTTGGCTATTACAATATAACATGCCTTCTTGGCTATCAAAATGTTTGCTTAATAACTATGAAATTAATATTAAAGTTTCTTATGTATTAAAAATATCGTCACCTTCATGACTATCACAAAATAAATTGCCTTTTATAGGTGTATATATTTTTAGGTGTTCCCAAACTTTTTCTAGTACCTTTGAGTAAAATGTACGCATTTTTAAATTCTATATGAGTAGCAGATACTTTGTACTGTAAAGAAAATTCCTGATCGTTCTTGTACAATAAAATTTTTAGTTTTGAAAATGGTATTTGTTGAAAGTTTAATAAACCTGACTTTTTACTAAATGAAAGAAAATGTTTATCAGTCATTTGTACCACTTTCACATTTTTGCCGTTTATTTTAACTAATTTTAAAAGTTTGATAAGTGAAACCAAACTATATATTTCCACATTTTTTATATATCTGTCAATTGCGCTATTTATACAATCAATATTTTGAATAAGCGAATTAATGGCCTGGCTCAGAAAATTTTTGAATGATTCGATTAATTTTGGGATTTTGATGTAAAAAATATTTAAGAGCAGTTGCCATTATCTGATTTTTATTTTTGGGTACACACGAATCACTCCAAAATGTTATACTTGTAATTTCATGATGATTATCCATTATTTAGCATAAGCAAAACTGCACTAGCCAAATCGTTTCCTGATCGACTCCTTTTTGTTTCATCCCATAAAACGCAGTAAATCTGCTGGGTGCCATTCGAAAAGCATGCACTTGCTGTTAAATTGTATGTATTTATTTTTCTTATATAGCAAAATATGGACGCAAGTCCTTTTGGTAAGGAAAACACTGATTGTAAATCGAAGGAAATAACGACGTGTGTAGGATCTGCATTATAACGATCAATATCCCTTTCTACTTTAAGAGCCTCCCGTTCTTTGGTTTGAAATTCATTATCTATAACTTCAATCTGAGAAGGATGTTTTGTGTTTTTGAATTTGACACAACGATTGCATTGATCCTTTTTAGGCTTGTAAAACGATAAATTATATTGATAGTTAAAAACATTTCGATAATAATCGCTGGATACTTCATTAGTTGTTGTTGACTTATATAGCTCAAACATTTTTCTGACACTAAGATTGGGATCTAAATATTTAAGCTGAGAAGTAGATATACAGTAGTGTGAATCTATTGTGGGAAAAGATTCTATGTGTTGGTGAACTTCATGTAACTGCTCTTCACCAATTTTTTTCTTATAATTTTTGCCTTTTCGTCTTGGTAGTGGAACACCATTAGAATTGTTGTGTAAATTTTTGAAATAATAATAAATTCGTTTTTGATCCACATCTAAAGTATTAAGAAAGAAAATTCTGCAAACTATTATAATAAACCCCTCTAGCTTTTGAATTATGTTTATTAATTAAAATACCAACTCTCTAATGGATATAGAGAAATATATATAAAAAATACGATACTTTGCAATAATGAATGTGTACATACTCTTGTGGCAAAACAATACCAAAACAAAAACAAAATTTATTTGCTTCACGTTGTATACAATACTAACTATGCGGGAAAACAATTTCGAAATAAAAACTAAACTTATTTGCCGCACGTCGCTACGTATTTGACTTGCAGCAAAACAACACAAATTCAAAACTTGAAAAATTTTGTAAGAATATACATGCATGAAAATTTTACAAATGTATGAAGTGCGGCAAACCAATTCTAATAAATTTCAAAAATTTTGGATATGCGGCAAAAGCTACACTATTTATCTCCGAGACTACTTGAGATAGTCAAATACTGACAGCAGCATTGCAATCTCAGGCACTTAAAACCTAAGAAGCAACTTCTAATTCAAAATTGTCAATTTGGCGTATGCGGCAAACCAATTCCATAGCGACGATATCATAATTAGATTCACCATTTATAACCATGGCTTTAGTTTTGGTAATGTTAAGGTTCAGTTTGTTGTTTTTGAACCATTCAGCTAATTTTTTTTAGGTCCGAGTTGATTTTCCGAACGCATTCTTCTACAAAATCATCCATTATAAAGATCTTCAAGCCAGTTAAAAATTTTCAAATAATTAGCTATACCACCCAAACTATATTAAACCTGAAAGCTATAAAAATCGTTAACTTCTCGCTATGCTTAAACTCTACTTCTCACTTTCGCAGTAGAATACTATCTTAAAAAATATTTTTTATATTGTATTCTGTATTAATATATTTTTTTTTTCAAATAGAATTGATTAAAATTGCTTAAGCGAAATATTTAATTTGCGGTTCTTATTCCTTTCTTTTTTTCAATCATTAGACTCTAATTTTCGCATTATATCCTATCAATTTTGATTTTTATCAATTTCATTGTAAGTTAATAACTTCGTAATAGTATTCTACAATGACTTCATACATTTTCGAAATTTTAAATACTCTATAAAAAAAAAAATAATTAAAAATCTATTACGCACATATTGTTAACTTCAATAACATTTTATTTTATATAAAAACAAAACCACTTCTTCAGATCATAATATTATCTATATACTAAAAACTCTAATGTCTTAAACATTTTAGATCCATCTTAGATAAAAATTCCTTCCTGTCTGAAAATTTAATTAAATATTTTAACCACTTCACTTAATTACATTAAATAAATTAAATCGTCTGTCATTTTCTATTTATTAATGATTGCTTCTTTTTTTTTTTGTTTTTTTGTTTTTAACCATAATCCGCAATCAACAATATCCAATGATACACATATATATACATAAATTCAGTTCAAGTATTTAAGAAGATCAATGTTTCTTATTATACTTACATTTAAATAACAGAAACGTTTCCTTAATAATGCGTACAAAAACAAAAAAAAAAAAAGAAGAAAAAAATCATTATGTTGTAATGTAAGTTGTTTTTAAAGATTTTCTTTTTTGTTTTCTTAATAAGACAAGACAAATGACCATCTTTAGATGCATTAAATTCAATGTTGAACATTTTAATGGAAGAAAATCTTCCTCTTATTATTAATTGTATTAACAGAAATTCTGTATCAATTGCAACAACAACAACAACAATAATAATATTTCAATACATATGGTTGGTATTAGCAACATTTAATAAAAAAATATTTGTTTTTTTATATTCATGGCCATTGATCTGGGGTATCGTTATAGCAAGCAATTAAATTCATAACCCTGACCAGGAAAAAAAAAATCAAAAATAAAAATTGAGTTTACTTAAAGAACATCGACTTTTAAAAATTCTTCAATTTTGAATTTTTGTAATACAAACAATGATTCAATTGTTTGTTTGTTATATCAGTGTTCTTCAATCTGTGTAGGAAATTATTCTTAAGAGAAAGTTTTTATAAAAATGATTTTTAGTGAAACGAAGTTATGTAGGATCGATACATGTTTGGTACTGTCTTAAAATTTTTAAAAAATTATTAGCACAATCAAATATATATACTTATTTGATTTGACGGGTTACAAAGAAGTTGAATGAGATATATGAAGAAAACATCATACTAAACTCATACGAATAATCATACGAAAACGCATACTCAAATATGAGATAGACGCGAAAAATAGTAGTACATATATTATATTCGATTGAGTGACAGTTTTAAAGCTTCCAGAATAATTACCTTTCATTACTATTTCATTATATACACCTAATATGAGTCTGAACAACTTGCTTAAAAAATTAAGCATTATTGGCACACAAAAGATGGATTAGGACAAGGGATAACAAGTTGATATTGATTTATTTGCAAATCTATATATATATAACTAACTTCCTTCCATGTGGCTATCAAATAAATATTTTAATTACTAACCATTATTTGCTAATAATACGATCAAGTATAGAAAACCTGCAATCCAATTTCATAATTTATTCAACCGGAATAATTTCTATCCCTTGAATTAAATTCAAATAAAAATCATTCCAAATACATTAAAAGATCAGCGTTTACATTAACCAAACCTTTGGGGAAATATTACATCAATAAGCCTTAAAACCGCAATGATTTTGGAAATACAGGACCAACCCTCAGTTATACTAAAATCTAATCTAGTGTAATTATCGAAATATAAATTTTTTATATCTATGAAATACTTTGATCTGTACTTCCATTATATTCGACCGTTTTTATGTCAAGTTTTGATGCCAAAAATCTCAATTCCAATATTAATCAGGATTTAGCTGGCATAGCTATGACATGATATATTTGTATTAAGTTAGTTAAAAAATTAATGTCACATATAATGTCTAAGACAGTACTTTTAATAATTTTCAAACTTATTACAATAAAATTGGCTTGATCTAAAATTACTTGTTTCACAATTAGTTGCCTTGCATCTTTAACTTGCTTAGTAGAGTTTATTATTATTAAAAAAATTAATTGGCTCTAAAAAAAAGTAGTTGATGATTCATTACTAAACACAGACCTAACAGTGTAAAAAATTAAAAAAAGTATAGAATGTAACACAAACTGCAATACGTAGTACAAAATATGTGTTAATAGTTTTTAAATGATTTTCGCATTACATCGATGATAATTTCGCAATACCGAATACAAAAATAATTTTGGGAAAGTAGGAATGTAACGGTGCAAAGTAGCAGTAGTAGTTTTGTTCGCTCGAACTACTACCATGTATTTATTATAACATTTTCTATTCTGTATTAGAATACTTGGTTTTGTATGTTGGACTCTATCAAAAGATAATAAAATTAATTTTATTTTTTCAGTTTGGTAAAACCAGATTTTTAAAATTATTTGTAAAACAAATTGCTGTAAATCCAGTTTTGAGTTGTTGAAAAACTGAAAATATTAGATACCAAAAGTGCTTTTCGTTCAATATGAATACATATTGCCTGTATTTACAATATAAAGGGTTTGTAAAAATTTTATAATAGCACCTATGAATAATCTGTAACACTCTAATTCTTTAGTAAAGCTCTATATTTTCAATAAAATTTGACAAAAAAAAAAAAACAACGAATTAAAATTTTTTTACACAACATCAATAGGAAATTATAATTCTTAAGAAAAATTACATGAATTTCATTAAATCAAAATAATTGAAAGCCACTGGTTCAAATTTTGTATTATAGATGCCTTCGTATAAAATGGTTTGTAGATTCTGGTTACATAAATATTCACATTAAAAAAAATCACAATTGAAATAGTTCATCAGATGAAAACGATTGTGAACCACTGCAAATTTCTCTGATAAATGTCTGTTTCTGTTAATAAGAACAAAAAATTGAGAATTGAGTGCACTTGAGGCTTTATCATATTTATTTTTTTTTTTTCATATTATTTTGTCCGTTTGGTGGTGTCATTTTAAATAAAATGTCAGATTTGATTAGTTATTTAAAAAAAAAAAAATTAATTTTTGTATTATAAATTTAATGATGATTCAAAATCTAAATTTTGATATGAAAACCAGAAAAAAAAAATTCGTTTATATAGACCTCGTCCCAAATAATAATTGATTGGGGATTTGTATTTTATTAAGTAAGGGGTGCGACCAAAAATACAAATCGATTAATATTTTTTTTTTTTTAAATTTTTGTGCATCATTTTAAGGTACTTCTACTTATATATATACATAAATACATATATATAGATATATTTAATAATAAAAGAGGATGGAATTTATATCATTATTTTGGAATCGAAATGGATTTTAATTTTTTATTTTATTTTCGTTTTTTTTTTTTATTTCTATTGAATGATCGCCAGATTGTCATTTATCGCTTAAATTTTATTTTATTTTATTTTTTATACATTCTTTGCGATATTAAAATGGAATAACGAGAATTAAGGTTAAAGTTCAGATGTGAATCAATTCGTTTTGGTTAGAGACTTTTTGTGTATTTTTATAATAAAATAATTTTTTTTTTTTTATTTCTTTAATATGTAGGGATGAATGAAGTTCTACTTTGATTAATATGTTGTCAGAATGAATAGAGTAGTTAAGTATATTTTTTGAAATATTTTAGATGATTTTTTTTTTTTTTTTCAGCGTTAAAGTAGGCTAACTGTAACTTATTAAAAAGTATTCGATAACACTGAATATAATTTATTTGTGACTTGAAAGATATTAATCGGATTTTATCTGTAATATTCAACACTATAATCGACAATTTAATATTTATATATAAGAATGATGAAGTTGTAAGGGCTCATTTTACTGAAATTGAAATTTTTTATATTGAAGGATTAAATATTATGATTCTTGATTCATACACATATAGATATATGTATGTACATACTACATAATGTAGTTGGGATTGTGTATACAAAAAATTAAACAAGTGTTTCAAATTGAATTAGTGTTGGATTAGTGCCTTACTTAATGTATGTATATGATAAATACCTAGAACTAACACTACTGATACTATCGTATAATATTCTAAAATATGTTGCTTCAATCAAAACTAATATCAAGAAAGGCCAAAATGACGATATATAAAACTCACATATGACCCATAGTGACGTACGGATGCGAGGTATGGACTGTGAACGTTGCCGAGGAGAATAGCCTGCGCATATTTGAAAGAAAAATTTTCCAACAAATACTCTGTCCAAAAAGATTACAGAATGGAGAATATGTAATCAGAAGCAAAAGCTAGCTCAATAGTATCGATCGACAGTGAGGAAACTGTACGGTTTGCACGTAAGTCGAATGCACGAAAGTCGAAAACAAGCAGTGGTGCTGAATAGAAAGGCCGATAGTAGCCGTGGTAGAGGAAGATGAAGAAGCAGATGGACAGACAACATGAAAAACAATGCTCAAACCCTACAAATGCCAAATTGGAGACAAGCGGTACAAGATCGACCTTTTTGGTCGAGCATAGTGATGAAGGGCAAATCTCACCCAGAGCTGTAGTGCTATAAGATGAGATGATGGTGATTCTAGAAAATCATATTTATACTTCGAGTATATAGGATAATTGTTTTGATAATTGACACATACACCCATAAAATTAGCCACTATCCAATTGTAATTTTGTTAAATTGAAACACTGTGTAAGTGTTCTATATCAAAATGACAATATGACCAGATAACTCTTACAAAAATTTATTAGGTATCACAATCTATTGAAAAACTTAGACTTGGGACCTAAGTGAAAAAGTATCTAAGTGAAAAAGTATCTAAGTGTAAAATAGACCTCTGCAGGAACTTAAAAAAGACACACAAATTTTTATTCAAAATATTATTATTGTTAGAAAACGTATATAAGGTTTAAATAAAATAAAAATATACATAAAATATATTTCATCATCATCATCTGTTGGGTCTACAGCTCGGGGTGAGCCTTAACCTCATCCACAACTTTTTTCAATTCTGCTCTATCTTGTGCAACTGTCCTCCATCCATTAATCCCAATCTTTCGACAGTTTGCCTTCGACTTCGTCCAACCATCGTGATCTTGGTCTACCTCTTGCTCTTGTATTGTACGGTACTGCGTCTAATAATCTTTTTGGCATCCTTTGATCATTCATCTTCACCACATGACCTGTCCATTTCAGTTTATGTGCCTTAATAAATTTAACAATATTGTGTCCTTCAATTAATGCTTCTAACTTCTTTGGTTTATCTTATTTGGTTTTCACCATCGTCTGTTATTTTGGGACCAAATATTTTTCTCAGTATTCTTCTTTCGAATACTTTCAATTTATTTTCGTCACTAATTGTCATGGTCCATGATTCGCATCCGTATGTTATGACCGCTTATATTATGGTCTTGTACATTCTTAATTTAATTGTCCTAGCTAAAATTTTTGACCTGAAAAGGGCTTTGTATGCGTAGAAGCATTTTTGTGCTGCGTGAATTCTATCATTAATTGTCAGATGCATGTCATTTTTATTATTTATTAAGGCACCTAGATATATAAAACTATTTACTCCTTCAAAGTTATAATCATACATAAAATGTATTTAATTTGTTTAAAATGGTACTAGATTATATACCCATTGAATTTTGTGGTAAGAATTCTTACCAACGACAATTAACGAAATTTACACAAAAAATTATATAGAAAAACTAGATTATTACAGGTCTACTTAATGGTATCATAATCCAAATGAATATGCTAACCCATACAATGTTGCAGAAAACATGTGTAATCATATAGCAAAATGGCTAGATTCATTTGATTTGTTTTATTTACTGATGGTTCCTATACTGTTTCTCAATACGAAAATTATTGCTGCAATTAACCCGATTTAGGAATTGCAATTGTCATGCTAGCACAATTTTGTCAGATAAAACAAAATTGAACCTTTGCGATAATAATGTTCTTGATAAAAATGATCGTTTCGCAAAAGTAAGTCCAGTTATAATTCTACTTAATCACAAATTCTTGCAATTTGTCAATATGTCAATGTGGAGCAACCTGATAATATTAAAAGTTATAATGCGTCTATGAGTAGTGTTGATATATTTGAAATTTGCCATTTTATATTGATACTTCAAAAATATTTTGAAATGATATATCAAAAATCTGCCATTCCTAATTATCGTATTATTTATTAACGAAAGAAGTGGCAGTGACAACGTTTTATAAATGCAATTGATGCTTGCATCATAACATTGTTTTGTTTTTTTTCTTAAATAAAATTTAAATAAAAAATTTGACTTTTTCTTCGATCCATTTTAATTTTTTTTTGTTCAGTTTATTCGCCATTAGTAAGAATGCTTACCATCACTTTTTCAAAAAAAACTACTGGTCGGAAAAGTGTAAAAATTTGTGAAATAGCTTTCACACAAATTTTCACGGAAAAATACTAAATCATCTATAAGCGTCGAAAAATGGGTTAATAATGATCAGTGATCAGCTCAGATTCAAATGAAAAAGAATAGTTTTTGTTAGCTAATAAAATTTTTATGAACTACCGATGGTGGGATGGATAAAAATGAGCTGAAGATTATTTCAAAGAGAGTTATGCAAAAGACTTGAAGCTACATAATGATTTCTAGATCAAAGCAATTATTATATGAATTGAACTCCATATGCAAAAAAAAAAATTTTTAAAGCACGTTTGTTAAAACACGGGAGAAATTTTAATTATCGAGCCATATCTTACTTTCAAATGAAATCCTATAATTGTAAGCCCAAAATAATAAGCAATTATATTGGGCTTAATTTTATTAATTGTAAAATTGAATTTCATTTGAAATTGGTTTGTTTATAAAGAGTTAAAATGTATTTACAATACATATATATATAAGTAAAATATTGTCGTATATCATTGAAACATCCTATAAATGGACATTGGAATTCCGCAATTTATTTAAATATTGTATAGTTTTGTATAGTGTATTTGACAAGAGTTGGGTTAATAAATATCTGTTAAACTGTCCGTCAATTCTGTACTAACTATTCTATTCTATTCTATTTGAATTCTTTTCTAATTTTATTACTCTTTACTATCCTTCTTTTTTCTTCATCTTAATATGGCTCAAATTCTGCGAAGACATTTAGGGTGCTTACCTATTATTTTGGCCTAATATAAAAATAATTAAAAAAAAATAAATGAAAAAATGCCTGAAAAATGTCTTCTGCGTTAACGGTGTTAGAAATAGAGTTCATTGTTTTTGTAGGAAATTTGAGTTAATGTTTGGGCAATGCAGTTTGAGTCCTATTTGTACATACTATATGCAAATCCACTATGACTATGATTTTGCATTTCGTTGTTCTTCTCAGATTGAAGCTTTTTATAGACTTTTTATAGACTAAATATTTTTGTAGTCGAATTATTTGTGTTTTTAATTTATACCAGATTGAAAAAATATATTCCCCACATTTTGATATATTATATTTCACCATAGTGAATTATATTTGACCAATTTAAAATTTCTAACAAATAATTTGGATAGAATCAAACGTAATTACTTAATTTCTATATTATCTTACTATACAGGGTGGTCCGGTTTAGAGCAAAAAAGTTTTTAAGGGGTCATTCCTTTGACTATTTTAAGAAAAATATTGTTCTAGAAGAGGGGTCTATCTTTAAATTTACCTGGGCTACAGGGGGGTTAAATAAAATCGGATTAGAAAAATTATGTCTACAGAATATCCACTACAGCTCAGAAGAAATTGAAAGTAGAGCAACATTTTCTTAATAGCTTTTTTTTAGAATTAATACACCTAATTAACGGTATATGTTGAATGAGTATCAGAATTACCGTTTTTGAATAATAACTGCATAAAATTAAAATTTTGCTTTTAAAAACTGAAAATTTTGTAAAAAACGTTGATTATTTCGAAAAAATTCGCTAATTTTTTTTTGTTTTTTTTTATTGTTTTGATGCGCTACATCATCCTCTACAACTTTTAATCAGATCTGCCATTTTTCATGTAAAATCATATTTAGTGTTTAGGTAACCCGCGTTTTAGTAAGAAAAATAATAACTGAGAGTTGAATATTGTAACAATTTTATTTTTTATTCAAAATTACTGAAATTAGTTAGGGTTATTGAAATTTTATATGAATTTACCTGAAAAACGGCAAGTCTGATATGAAAGTTATGTATGGAAAAGTTGTAGGGGATGATGTAGCGCATTAACACAATAAAAAAAAACAAAAAAAAATTTGCGAATTTTTTCGAGATAATCAACGTTTTTTACAAAATTTTCAATTTTTAAAACAAAATTTTAAGTTTATGAATTTATTATTCAAAAACGGTAAGTTTGATATTCATTCAACATATACCGTTAATTAAGTGTATTAATTCTAAAAAAAAGCTATGAAGAAAATGTTGCTCTAGTTTCAATTTCTTTTGAGCTGTAGTGGATATTCTGTAGACATAATTTTTCTAATCCGATTTTCTTTAACCCTCTGTAACCCAGGTAAATTTAAAGATAGACCCTTCTTCTAAAACAATTTTTTTCCTAAAATATTCCAAGGAATCATCCCTTAAAAACTTTTTGCTCTAAACCGGACCACCCTGTATAGAGGGTACATCCTAAAAGACAATTTATCTTTAACTTTTGGAAAATATCACAGTAAATATTCTTAACCATAATAATATTAATTATAATTATTTTAACTAAAAGAGTATTTTTTCTACGAATTTATTACAAGTAATATTTTTTTGGTTTTATACTAAAGTAAAGTAAACTTTACTAATAAATTCGTAGAAAAAAATGTTCTTTGTAAAATTATTACAACTTTGTATTAATTGCAATTTTAAATTTAAATTTGTTCTAAGAAAACAAAACAAAAATAAATCAAAAATGACCTCTTCTGATAAAATAACGAACTAAAATTTACATATAATCCATTCCTGATTAACCTTAAGTAAAAAAATATTTCACTTTATAGATACATAGTAGCTATGTACTATATTTAGTGTACTGGATGAAATCCATTAATTAAAATTTCTAGAAATCTAAGAATACTTTGTTCAACCAGTTGAATTGAAATTGTTTAATCGTAGTTTTAAAGTGATAGAGTCAAGTCAAAGAATTAAAAAAAATATTCAAACGAACAAAACCAAAAAAAAAATAACTAATTCTTAAAACGTCAATTATCATGAGTTCATTCATGCATAATTTTTCTTTCCTCTTTTCTATTTACTTTTTTTTTTATTTTTTTTACTTTAGTTTGAAATAAACTAAAAGAAAAATATTTTCTTTGAAAATTTATAAAATGAGATTAAAGAATTGAATAAAATTTTTAATACCGCTTTTTGAAATTTGCAAATACGAAAAAAAAAAGCTATATAAAAAAATGGTTAAAGAATTAAATTTTTTATTTTTTTTTGTTTTTAAATACTTATTAGTTGTAAAAAAAAAAAATTCTATTAAAATTAAAATGATCACTATTGTTGTACTCTTCCGTGAAATCCAGATTTTTTTTTTTTTTCAAACGTTAGGTTAATAGGTTAAATTAAAATGGTTGGGAAAAAAATTTTAAACGAAAAAATTCAAAAATAAAATTTGCTTAAATATGCACATTTGTGATATTAATATATATATACTAGGGGCCCCTGTTGAGTAATTATATTTCAAGTTGAAGTCAAATTTAAAGTTTTAAAAAAAAAACAGTAATTTACGTACTGACATATAGCAGAAATCACTCGTGTTTAATAAAAAGTTTTGTGGTTAGTAAGTTTTATTTTTTATTTAGGACACATAAATACACGTCTCTCATATACTGCTTCGTTTCCGATATATTCCCTATAGTAAGTGGCATTTAGTGTATAAAATTACTAAAAATAAAAAGTTTTGTTATTAAAGAGGTACGTATATATATATACCTACATAATACATAATTTTAATAAAAACTATATTATTACTACAAATATCCAAAATTTAGAGACAGTTACTTAAAAAGATAAAAAGGAAGAATTCAAGTGATTTGTTTTTTAGTTGTTTTTATATTTGTTATTTTAGATGAATTTGTTTTTTTGTTTTTTTTTTTGGCATATGTACATTGATTCATTTGCAAGTAAATATATAAATTATAATAACTGATTTGCTTGCTTTTGTTTATTATTTTAATAAGATTTCACATATGCATAATGTATTTGCTTAATAATAAAACCATATGAGTAAAAACATTTCAACTGTGTGCGCATTATTGTTTTACATACAACTTATTTATATATTAGGAGTTCATTAAGGAGTAGGAGAATCGAAATAAAATGAAAAGGTGTCTACTGCGCAGATCCCTAAATGCTTGTCAATTATAATTATAGATAGCTACTTTGACTCTATTATGTAAAGATGAAATTGCCCGTCATATGATTTTTTTTTGTTTTTGTATTTTTTTTTTGTTTTTGTCTTTTTATATTTTTGTTTGTTTTTGTTTTTTATTTTAATAAGAACTCACGAATAATGTATTTGGTGAATAATAAAATCATATGGTTACAAAATTTTCAACTGTGTGAGCATTATTGTTTTATATACAACTATTATATTAGAAGTTCAATAAGGATAATTATATATACTCTAACTCTACTATATAAAAATGAATTTGCTAGTCATATGAACAATTCAACTGATTTTTTTTGTTTTTGCTTTTTTATATTTTTTATTTGAAATGAATTTATTTCTTTGTTTTTATTTGGCATATGTAAATAGATTCATTTGAAAGTACATATATAATATAAATTATAATAACTGATTTGTTTGCTTTTGTTTATTACTTTCATAAGATCTCACTTATGCATAATGTATTTGCTGAATAATAAAATCATATGGTTACAAAATTTTCAACTGTGTGCGCATTTTTGTTTTATATACAACTTATTTATTATATTAGAAGTTCATTAAGGAGTAGGAGAATCGAAATAAAATAAAAAGGTGTCTACTGCGCAGGACCTTAAATGATTGTCAATTATAATTATAGATATTCAACATGTATTTATCTATCGCTCCAGTATTCGATCTCCCCACCAAGTTTTTTTTTTTATCTTTACTTCACTTGGGAGCATATGACTTCCACTTGACATTTTCATCGTACGTTTGATTGCTGCTGTTTTCACTTGTTCCCACCTTACTATGGTATCAAAATTTCTGTTTCCGAGGCAATGTTTTTTTTTTTTTTTTTGAGTTCTAAATTTGATAATGTACTATTACTTTTTCTTACATTTGTATTACTTACTAAATGCACTTTTAAATTAAATTTAATATATATCTATTACTTAGTTTTTAGATTTTTTTTTTTTTTGAATTGCATACTCTGTACGAGCTGACATACAAATGACATACAGACAAATGATATAGAAGATATGTTTTAGTAACCCCAATAAATCTCTTCAGATGACAATACCGATACTTAGAGCCTGTATATTCCTAATGCTCTGCACAGAAAAATAAATCAATACATTTGGTAAAATATCGTAATTAGCTTTATGTCTGAAAAAATCAATTAACTAATTTACCAATTCAACTTTTCGATAACAGATTCAATTACCTATATTTATTTATTTATTTATTTATTTATTTATTCAGAAAACAAATGTTGATTTTTCAACTAACTATATGAGCTATGAGTTACCTTTAGTGAAAATAAAAAAAAAAATTAATGTCCAATTTCATTTTAAGTTTGGGCATACTATCTAAGTAGAAGATAGATTTACTGTAGAAGACCACTTTGATAAGTCTATCTGCGCCTACATGGTAAAATGACGACATAACGTAAATGTACCTATCACCGTCCTAGTACATTATGCCGCCCGAACCCTTTTTTTGTAAATACAATACTTTCACGCTTTATATTTCAAATTTATTTTTGAAATAAAAAAAGAATATTATTTCCTTGTTGTAATGCAAAATAATGCACATTTGTATTCATATTATTCTAAATTAGGTCGACATTTTAGCCAAAATATTGGTTCAAACGCTTAAAATTTTTTTTATTTTGCTAAGACCATAATAATTAAACTATGATGTTCACTTATTTATTTTATTCAAATAATTGTAAAAGATATGTTATTAAATAGATTATAATATATACTTTCTTCAATTTGTAAATAAAAAATATTTAAAATTGCTAATTAGTTTTGAGCGGGAATTAGGTACATGTAAATTTATGTTGTACGTATTTACGATCGACCGGGCGGAATTAGGAAAATGATATATCGAAATAATTGATTTAAGTTATATAAGGATGCAACTGGACGATTTTAAATTGAAATTGAACAAACTAAGCTGGACCTAATTATGACCTATAAATTTAATTTCGCATATGTGTTTTTTGTTACAACTAAATTTTGAGTTTTTATAAAAATTTGTATGAAAAAGTGGGTCGGTAATACGTTCAATATGTTCTAATTCCGAACTAAATATGCACGTGTAAGCTATTTTCACTAAATTCATACCAAGTCTATATATAAAGAAAAAATTATATTTTAGTTGTTGAAAATAAGCGATTATTTTCCTTTTATTAATAGACGAAATACGCGTATCCTGTATGATAAGCATATTTAGTAAAATTAAAATGAAAATATTCGACTATTTTTAACAATTAGATAAATTTTACTCTAACGTTAACCCTATAAAGAATAAGTTTTTCTTATATTATATATATTTCGTATAATTTAAAAAATCTCTGGAACTATCTTGCCTTGCCACCTAAATTTTATCAAGTCGTCCATTATAAATTACCAAAATAATTTCTTTGTATACATTTCACGATAAGTTAAATAGAGGAGTGAAAACCGTGACCATATCTGTAAAAGAAGATAATTTAATATATTCAAACAGTGACATAGTCTACAAAATTGTGCTTCCAGTTTTAATGAACAGCAGAGGACAATATTATGTACCCGAAATCATACAAATAAAAACTGCCAAAACTAAGAAGTAGTAAATATGATTTTTACTTTGTATATGTATATGAAATATTTTGTATTTTTATTTATTTATTTTAAATAATATGCATTGTTATAATATTTAAGTTAATTATAATGTTACATTGAATTATTTTTTTTTTGTTTGAAATACTGAATCGTTGCATTGTTTACTTTTTTTCATTTTCATATTGAAATAAATGTATATGTATTTTTATGTGTAACAAATAATTTTACTTACATTATAACTATTTATTTTTTTTTTCAAATTACATATAGTAATATTGATTTTTTATTATAATGAATATTTTTTATAATTTAACTACTAATTAATTATTTAAAAAATTAATTATGTATTGATTTTACTCTTAATAATTATTTTACATAGCTTTTTTAAATGAAATCGTAAATAGGTACTGTGAATCGCAAATAGGGTTCAAAAAGCGGAATTGAGTTCATATAAGGGCGGAATTAGTTCAGATTGAAATTTTCGAACGGAAATACGTACAATCAAACTTTTTTTGGAGACGAAGACTTCAAGTTTCAGGCGTGACTAACACAGTAAACCCATAAGGATTTTATATAATTTTTATTAACCGATGTGGCGCGTAGAACATTTTCCATAAAACATTCATAAAACCTAGGTACATATTTAAAAAAAATATGAGACGACAAAGTAAATAACCTAAAGACAATTAACTCATTTCATAATTTTCCATTTTTATTCTTTTAAATTCACAACAAATTTACCTGTTTTCTCATATCCAATAAATGTTTTTTAAATATTATAATTATTATCATTTACTTACCATCTTTACAAAATTATTCTAAAAAAAAAAAAAAAAAACAAAAATACAAAGCAATGAACTTTTTATTTATTTTTTTTTTCTTATAAATAAACATGTGATTAAAAAAAATAACAAAAACCCGGCATAACAAATAAATAAAAAAAAAAAAATGTTGCCTAAAAATAAAAAAAAAAAAAAAGATAAAATAAATAAAAAAAAATTAAAAAAACCTTAAAAAAAAAAAAAAAATACAATATAATTTTTTATCTGTCGCAGCAAACATTGTCAGCCAACCAACCCTTTTCAATATTCTAGTTTATGTGATACTTAATTACAATTTTATAACAACAAAAATGTAAATATGCATACCTGAACCTGGAATAGAATATAAAATTTGTACAGTCATTTTTTTTTTCTTTTTTACGAATATTATTTTCATTTCCAATTACATTCACCTTGCTTTCATCTTATTCCCCTCATTTAACACAGCCATTTTGTTTTTTTTTTCTTTGAGTAAGTACGTTATGTTTTTATCTATAATTTTTTCTGCAATTTGGACAAAATGCATATGAATTGTGAATGCCATACTTAGGTAACAAATTAAAACAGGTTAAAAAGTTGAATATCGAGACAGTTGCTTGGTAGATCGTTTTCTATATTACAAGAGCTAGCTTTTACTTTTACCACTAGTCCAAATGACACATTGTGTTTTTTTTTTTATAATATAGCTAAATCGTTAGGTAGGAAAATACCTTTAGCACTTACATGCCGCTTGATTGGGATAGGATAGGATAAATTAGGAAGAAAATGTATTGATGAGACGAATGTATTAGTAATATAATGCTGTTCATATGTTGTGTAACGTGTTTGAAAATCAATTTAAAAAGCGTTGTGCAATTATTCTATAGGTACATATTACATAAGTATGTATAACTGTTTATATTGTCATTTCAATTATAGTCATTTCAACCGTTATTATTGATTTTTTATAAATATAATTTATACATTTCATATTGTTTATACTACATGTAAAGTTTTTATATAAGTATCTGTAATTTATTATAATAATGTTTAGAAAAACTGTTTTTTTAGCATTAGAATAAAATTAAGTAAAAATTGAAATTACGAAAGTTAGCTGATATTCAGAAAAACCATTCTAATTTTACTCAGCAAACGTAGAACAACTTCGCAGCGAAATTCCCTCATCAAACTGCTTACTAGTTGTTGATCAAACTAAAACGAATTAAGAATTTTTATTATATTTAGTATTGGGATTTATTGCGATTTTTCTTTCACTCCGAGCAAAATCAAAATAAAAACCAATCACCTCAACACTATTCTAAGGTTAATTAACGACACCGAATTGATTAAATAGAAAAATTGGCAATATACACGGCCACTTGCAGTCATTGCAACAAAGTTTATATAAAACAAATTATCAGAAGCATGGAAATACGACTCAAGAAACATCTGAAAGAAGCCGAACTAGATAAAAAGAAAATTTTAAGCGAATTCCGATCCAAAGTAGTGGAACACATCAGCGTGTTTCAAAAGAAGACATAGTAATGATAATTTATTATCGCATCGAAATAATATAAAACCAAGAATAACTCATTTCTGAGTCAAAGACCAAGGCAATGGATATTGTTCAAATTTATAGTAAAACTTGCTAGAACCAATAAACCAATAAATCCACCCCGAAATGTCACTCTAACGTTGAAATTATATTTTAAATAATACCAATTTAATTCTTCAACCCTCTGTGCCCCTGTGCTACTTCATTGGAAAGCAAAACCAGCTGTTACCTGTTCAGTAAAGATAAATAAGACGATTTTAGGTTCCTTTCCTCAGTCAACTACAAAACACTGAAGAAGTCCATTTCTATGTTATCACTCACTTCAAGACCCTGACCTTCCGCACTTGCTCTGAGAATCATAACAAAATACAATCACAAAACTTGTAATCGTTAAAAAGCATAGAATTGAAATTATAGAAACGAAAATAAAAAATAAAACAATGTAACAACATATAGCTAGAATAGCCCTATAGTTTTGTTTTAAATTTTACATCAATAAAAGAAAAACTATTGGCAAAACATTGAACAAATGAATGAAATAATTGGGATTTTTTATTCTTTTCGAACCGACCTACCAAACTGAATTGAAATAACATCAGTCAACAAAAAGACACAAAAAAATTCAGAATTTCATCTCATTCCATTTTAAAATGTTAATGGCCCACATCCATTGTCTTTATATTCTAGTAGAAGAAACCACCTTAAAAAAGACAAAACATAAAATAGCCTTGCATCAAATTTACTTTAGAACCATTAGAGAATATTTTTTTTTTTTTTTTTATTCAATCCAAAAAACAAAAAACCCCAAAAATTCATTCTCATATTTTCAATTATTTGACATTTAGTTTGTTTTTGTTTCATTGCCATTTGTTTCTTTTTTTTTTATACTCATATTGTTTTTTTGCATTATTCTTTTTTTTTTTGCCTCTTTTCTACTTCGTTTGTTTTTATTTTTTTTTTTATTTGCGTTTTGATTGTGTTTTCTAGTTTTAAAAGTTAATTTTGATTGCAGTTTCTTTGGGCACTGATTGAGGTTGTTTTTTTTTGCTTTATTTTTTTGTTGATGTATTTGTTTTTAAAAAATAACGGTGTGTTTATTTTTGAGTCTTTGATTTGAGGACAAAAATAAATATAAATGATAAAGTTAGAGAATTTAATGTTTTTGTTTTTAGAAACAATGACAGGCAATGTTAGTTTCAGGGTTTGTGAAAGTTTTTGGCAATTTTTATTTTAAATTTTTATTTTGGTTATGATGAATTTGGATTTTATATATAAATAATTGCTTTCTGACATAAATTATTATGACTAAACGACCTAATGAAAAAAGTGCAATTGAAATTTTATAAAAAAAAAATTCATCTGATGACAGTTCCAGTCCAGGCCTTAATTTCATATATAATAAATAATGCACTGAACATTCCACTCTATTCCAGTTTCCGAGTGTTGCATCGAATTTACTGTGAAAAATATTTTACAGCAATTAAATGAACCTTAAAGAATTTAATATTTTCGGAAGAGAAAGTCTAAGACAGATTTATTTAAAAATAGATCAGTATATACCTCTCGTCCGGTTTTTTATGTTTATGTTAATAAATAAACACAATTAGACCACATTGACCCTAACATTTAAACACAGCCTAATTAAGAAAAAAATCTGCATTTAGATATATCTTAGAGTTGGTATAAATTTGTAATTTCCTAATGTTCTTTGATAATCTATACTTATAGAAAGCTTATTTGTTTGCTATACACGTCCTATAGAGTTTATAGAGTTTTGAAACATGGTATGTTTATTCATAATCAAAAAACAGAGCTCAGGAATATTTCAAAAACCAATTGTGTTACGGACCTGTTAATTGATAAATAGATACCCTCTCAAAAATAAATAAATATTTCTTCTACCAATTTCCGAAACATGAACTTGTTCGGATTGAAAAGAACAACTCTTAGCATCTGCCAAGTATATTTGTTGCCAGCACTATTCTTGCCTTCACCAAGAGCTAGAGACAAATTAAAGAGACCTAACCTAAATGGTGTAATGATCAACTTTTCCAAAAAGGTTAAATACAGTAGGATCGTATTTGATGAACATCTAAACTGGAATATTCATCTAGACAATGCTGTAAAGAAAGCCAAAATTGCACTCCGGACATGTAAAAGCACATGTGACCGTAAATGGGTACTAATTCCCAAAAAGGCATTATTGTTGTTTACAACAATAGTGAAGCAAGCGCTTAACCTACTAGTTTGGTTGAAAAAAGGTACGCAAATTACAGCTCAAAACAAACTCAACAAACTACAGCATTCTGGAATGGCAGGAAACGAAGCGGCAGATTATCTAGAAAGTATAGTATCGGATACTCCTTAATAGGGCCAAGTCCATTCTGTGGGATTTCCATGAGCACAGATAAAATGCAATTAAAAACCTGGATGGAACAAGAATGTGAATATTTCTGGGCCAACGTTCCTGGCAATCGTCAAGCAAAAATACTTATTCCTAAACGCTCGCTCAAGAAAAGCAAAACTCTTCTAGATCTAAATAAGAAGCTGGTACATATCTTGGCAGGAATAACAACGGAACACTGCCTGATAAAAAATCTCCTTTATAAAATGGGTCTAACCGAAAACAACTTGTATAAAATATGTGAAATAGGGGAAGAATCTGTTGAGCATTTGCGAAGGACTCACTCGTAGCAGACTTGGCCATTTGGGAACAGCGTTTGGAGCTACCCATCATACCATTGAAGAACATCCTGAGTGTCATCATAAAATCAGGTATTTTTAGTGACTCTGGTTCTATAATAATAAGCCCATTTGCGGATGCGGTGATATAGGAAACAGATTCCCTCCCAAAATTCAAAATCTTATCTAATCTACTACAGTTTAGTGAAGGAAGAATTTTTAAAGACTTTAAATGTAAAATTGGTATAGCGACGATGCAGTCACCAGAGCAAATGAACCCTTTAGTTACCCAATGGAATTTCTAAATTTATTAAATTTGACAAAATTTTTGATATTTTTTCCTTTTTCAGCCAAAATTAATTAACGGACAACGTGTGGTAACTAGTGCTAGTGAACTATAAAATTTTTAAAATTTTTAAATTAAGATCTAGAATAAAATTAAGTTTAAAAATCATATTTTGTTTCTTTTCTTTGGGATATCTGTAATAGATTTGTATTAAGCATAAATGAATTAATATAAAATAATTGTACAAATATAAGTAAAAACAAGTTAGTGCATCATCGGTACAACCTTGCCCGGTACAACAAATCTATTTCCGTCATGGTCAATTAATACTGTCAGATTAATGCTTACAATGTAGCATGAAAGAAAGCTCTTACTACATTGATTTAAATAAAATATTTAAATACTCGTAAAATAAATATGAATTTTTACTTTAAAAAATCGAGAAAGATAAACACTTTAAAAAAATGTTGAAATAATTTTATACACCTTATACATCTTAAATATTATAAGTATTCTAATTCTTATGTACCTACCTATACGGATGAATGAAATTTGTGATAAACAACACTCTTTAAAATCTACTTTTAAATACATAAAAACAAAACTCATCTTATTCAAATTTACATTCTTTTAAGTGTTGGGAACGAATATGGTTCCCATACCAAAAGATAAAAATATTCTAATAAATATGTAAACATAGTATGTGATGTCATAATATTATAACGATAATTACATAATATTATACCAAGACTTACAATATTATATAAGATAGCTGGCTGGCTGATGTTCTTTACTCTACTAAAAATCTAATACGATGTACAAGTATATACCAAAGGATTAAACTCTTACGGTTATGGTTTAGAAGAAAATTTGTTTTTTTTTTCTTTTTCTTCTTTTGTTGTTTAACAGGATACGGAACCTATATAGAATAGCATAGAAAATGACTTTATTTTAGTAGTTATAGTGATGATGGGATTTTTATTGTGATTTTATGTAATTTTAAAGTATCAAATTTTATAATGTTGAAAAGGATAAGAAAATATTATGGAAGGAAATTTATTTTTTATAAGTTTATGTAAAAAGATAAAACACTGTCACATACATGAAATGGTATTATTGTAAATATTGTTGGTAATCATACAAAAAAAAAAAATATAATAATAAAATAAAGAAGAGGTTATTTAGATGTCAATAAATGGATTATAATTTTTTGTTTTTGTAAATGTGATAGAATTAAATTTTATTTCATTTACAGCAACAAATTTTAAATAAATAGGATTTATTCAATTCACAAAATATAGAACACAAAATATTGTCTAATTTGATATCATACGATGTGGTGTTGTGGTAATTAATAAGAGCTTCGTATAGTTGAGTATTGTGTGGAGTGCGCAATTTTACCCATTAAAACCATATTTTTATTTTTTTTTGTTTAACTAAACAGTTTATTTTGAATATGCTACTAGGCCTTTACATTTTGATGTATCTATTTATTATTTCTTCTTTTATGGCATCTTTAAATATATTTTTCTTCTCCAAATGATTCTCATTGACTGATTGGTGGTAATGTAGAGGTTTCTCAGTTCAGTCAATGTATAAACTATAGAATTTTAATGTAGAAACTGGGCTGGACTGACCTGCCCTGTATTAATTAAAAATCATGTCTTGCATTAGATAAAAAGTAACAGGAAGGTAACCCTAAGTTGAGTAGTGGCAATTGACTAATTTATTTCATTTATTCTGCTACATATAAGACGATTAGTCTTTTAAGCATGTAACTAGAATTCATAATTTAAAATTAACAAAACTAAACATATTAGAAAATAACAATGAAAAATGTTAAAATGTAAAATTTAAAGTGCTTAAACTATAACTAGATATCTACATGGATGGAATCATCTGCTTAGAAAAACTTTAACAATTCTGGAAATACAATTCAGTCTATGCTAATGAGTTTGCCCAATCAAAGAAATTCCAAAAAATTTGTAAACGAAATTTGAGATTTAAATAAATATAAACAAAGCTAAATAAATAAATAAGAAAAGCAGAAGCATTCGTAGCACACTTCAAAGAAGTATTGAAACCATTTCCTTCGACAAGCTCAAACATAGATACACAAATATATAACTTCCTCAGCACTTCACTTCAGATGGACCTAACAATTTAGAATTTTACAATGGCAGAAATAACCAAAATGATTAGAAATAACGCCAAAACAAAAAAAACAACTTCAGCTTATGATCTAATTAGTGGTAGAGTATTGAAAGTACTGCGGAAGAAAGTTACAAAATTTTAATGTACATTATGAATGCTGTTCTAAGATCTGTTTGCTTTCCAATACAGTGTAATATTGATGAAATAATCCTTATACTAAAACTAGGTAAGTCGAGTAAAGAAATATTATCCTACAGACCGATTATTCTACTGCCGTGCTTATATAAATTATTTGAAAGACTTGTCTTGGAAAAACTTATGCCGATTTTGGAAAAAAGCAAAATAGCTTCAGAGCATCAATTCGGGTTCAAAAATGAGCATGCAACTATTGAGCAAATACACAGAATAGAAAATGTAATCGCCTAGGGTAAAATAAGTATTTTTCATCGATTTTTTTTTAGATTTTAGTCAAGCATTTGAAAAGGTATGGCATGAAGAACTGCTGTACAAACTCAAACAATTCCTTAGACAGAACTATTATTTATTACTGCGGTCATCGACCTTATCGACAGGCGCTTAATAGTGAGGCATTAAGGTGGCTATACACAAACCAATGAAATTATGTCAGGCGTACCAAAGTTTAGCGTCCTTGATCCTGTTTTATATCTCATCTATACTGCGGGCTTACCAACAACAAATAAGACAATCACCGCCGCTTTCGCTGCTGATACGGCCATATTGGCACCGCAAAATAATCCAGGAAATGCTACAGAAATTCTTCAACACAGCATAAATAAAATTCAGCAATGGCTAAAGGGGTGGAGAATCAGAGTGAATGGAGTAAAATCAACACATGTCAAATTTACCCTGAAGAGGAAAATTTGTCGGACGATGATGCTAAATAAAGAAGTATTTCTACAAAATGAAATAGTGAAGTACTTAGGCATGCATTTGGATACAAGACTTACATGGAAAATCCATATACAAAACAAAAGAAAACAACGTTGGTTGAAATTAAATAAAATGTATTGGATTAGTAGTCGCAACTCACCAATTTCGTTGGAAGCTTCTGATTTGTAAAGTTATTTTGAAGCCGATATGGACTTACGGAATTCAACTGTGGAGAGTAGCCAGCAGTTTAATATTAAAATATTACAGCGATTTCAACCAAAAGTATTAAGACTAATGGCACGTGCACCATGGTACGTATGTAACGATCTTTTACAACAAGACCTACAGATGAAAACCCTTGAAAATTTGGAAATCAGAAGTGAAAAGCTGGAAATATCAAACAAGATTAAACTATCATCAAAATACCATAGAAAACAACTTGTTGGCCTCAAATAGCGCTAGTCGACTTAAGCGCCACAACATTCAATATATTACCCAATAGATACTAACGGAGCATAACTAGTTTGTCATGGATAACTTACCATTAGGGTTTTCATTAGCCGTTGAGGTTTTCAACATTGGAAATTTCATCAGCTATTCATTGGAGACAGATTGTACAGTTTATAAGTAAAATAAAAATAACATCTCCAACTCATTTATATTTATAAATTTTTTTGCTAATTAGAAACCTCTCCAAATTTTGAATTTTAAAAATTATTCAAAAATTGTAACTTTCAACATAAATAAAAAAAATAGTAAATATTTTGACAGTAGTAAAATAAACTCTTCATCGAACTCAACGAAAATATTTTCATTTTTCTGAATTGCCATTTTTTTTTTATAGCAATTCGATTTCATTAGTTTCGAATTCAAATATTATTTTTTTGTTTTATTTTTTTTTTTAAATCCATGTAAATAAAAAATTTCTGTTGATATAAAATGCAAAAAAAAAAAAATATATATTTTTTTATTTTTTTTATTTGGTTTTTGTCATGCAACATTCTCGAAATATAGAAGAAAACAAAAATATAAAAAAAGTAAATTTAATTGTTTTTATTAACCCATTGGTTTTTGTTGCCTTCTTTGTTGTAGATTTAAATTTTGCAGGTTATGTTGATAAAATTTTTAACATTTTTTGGATAACAATTAGAAAAATGCATTTTTTTTCTATATTTTTTTTTTTTTTTTGGTTTTTGATTTTTGGTCCAATTTTTTGTAATATTACATGGGATCTAAATAAATGATTTTCAATTTAGATATTTTATGAGTCACGTAAAAACAACAAAAAAAAAACAACAGAACTCAATAAAATAGGACATTAATAGCTGCAGAGAATAATTTCAATTTTTCAATTTGATTGCGAAGTATTTTTGATTTAAATATCGAAATATGTATCAATTTCGCTTAAGTGATTAGAATTTTTTTAGATATGTAGAATGACCAATATTGAATATTGTAATAATCATGTAATGACTATTTAATTTTCGAAAATAATTAAATTTGTGATATAGTTAAAAAATTAAATTGATTTTTTTTTATGTATATATATATCTTTACATTCATTACAATTAAAATTACAAAAAATTTATTTTTTAAAGCTCTAACTGCTTAGACTATCGAACTATCAGTTAAAATATAAATTCAAAGTGAAACAGTTTTTTTTATGATCATTAATAGAAAATATTTATTGCGTATTTCGAATTATAGTTATGTATTATGTTATGTGTTATTCTTATACAAATCCCGTAATTACTGTTTACGTAGCATTAAACGTTAATGAAATGTTAACCAATCGTTCTGTTTCATAGGAATCAATTGGGATAAAATCACATTTAAAAACCATAACAAATTTAAACAAAAATCATGTAAATACTACACTCAATTCAACCAAACAATAAAGAGACCCAACAATGCAATATAAACAATATAATATGTACTTTAGCTTAGTCCACCTTACAATCCAATTTGCGTTTTGACCACCCATGAATCATGGTTCAAGCCTTCTCGGCTTAAAAACGATGTCATGCAATTATAATATTGTACTAGCGAGTTACATATCTCATTTACGAAATCCTCTTACCATTTTCTTGGCTTGTTCATTGGCTTTCTACTGTCAGATCTTCACATCAGATTTTGTATTGGTATTATTTCCGAATGACAATATAATTTGTATAACTTTATTACAATCAAGATTTCTGGTTCAATCTACAAATTATATAACTATTATATTTGCAATAGGATATCCGTCTGTCATGTATTTGAGTAGGACTGGTAGTTATTAATATAACAGTCACAGTCACTTAACTATTACTGTCCCATTTTACAATATTTTATATATTTTTTGAAATAATGCCTTAAGATCTAAATTGTGTTTATAAATTGTAATGATCACTATCAACATTTAATTTTTACAATTTATTAAGTTTTTTGTAATATTAATTAAATTAACTAATATTTATTTATTTTTTTTCCAGGTAAATCAAGTTGAATAACATTTTATTTAAAATATTATCGAGTAAGTTTTAAAATTTTATAATCTACTTAATTTACATTTTTTCTGGCTTACAAACTATATTTCCTTTCAGCTGTTAGAATACCAACTATAACTCCTAATAGTACATGTGTTTTAGAGGTTAAATGTCTGCAAGAGCTATTTTCAACAAATAATTTATAAAATCTATAAAAGTATAGTTAGGTATACTTGTTATAAATTAATATTACTTTTCCAGTTATTCTATTTATTAAATTATTTTAGATCTACTAGTTTAGATGGTTTAGATATTATACCAGTCAGATAGATAACTATAGATCAGTAGAAAGGTATCTGGTCGATTATCTAACCATAATTTATATTCTTCTGAAGTAAATATTATACCCACATTCACGTAGGACCAAATAAATAAATCTCAAGGATACAACCTGGTGTTTCCAGCTTTTCAAAAATATATATTTTTAATTCCGAATTTTATCTTTTAAGGACGAAAAGGATATTTGAAAACATCCATGTGTTTTAATGTATATAGCCCGGTATATTTGTTGATCTATTAGATACATATATATTCAGCTATATATATATATATATATGTATATATTCCTTATCTAGTAAGATAACAGTCTGCAAAATATTTTAACGTTTACTTGATGATGATAGGTTTTGCCGTCTGTTCTGAAAATTTTTCTTAAAAATAAATAATTTTTCTTATCTTTAAAAACCAAATATCTCAACATATTCCCCTAAAAAAGCTTCTCCAGTATTTATACATTGTTCAAAAGGTCTCATACAAACATATTTTGTGCCCATTCTTTTATGTTTTGTCTATCATTATGTATAAAAACACTTATACATTTTTTAATTCGTTTTTTTTTTTAGAATATTTGGGGCAGGGATTTCAGTACAAAATGGAAACGAATTTCAATTAAAATATTTCCATATAATTCTTTTTTTAACAAAATTAAATTTCATTTTATACTAAATAGTTTTTGATTGAAATTCGAGGCAAAATCTTAAAAAAAATAAAAATCTAAATTGAATTTCTTCTGGACAAAGAATATTAACAGCTTATAAAATGCAATTACAAAATTTGCTGAATTATTTACTTTCGCATGGATATTTCAAGAATAAAATACATGAAGGGCTCCCGATGGTGTATGAAATTTTAGTAAAAAATCATTAAATATTTAGAATAGAATACAAACAATTCGACTTTGAATTTTTGTTATTAATCATTCATTTTTCAGCAATTATAAGACTAAGTTCATAAGAATATTTTTGCCATTCAATGGAAATCCGTTTGCGAAAACTATCAAGTACGGATTTTAAAAGCGACCCATCGATAAACCTTTAAAAATGTATATACATCTATAATTATAATATACAAGCATTTAAGGACTTGCGCAGTACATACCTTCTCATTTTATCTCTCTTCTGCTTAATGAACTCTTAATATGTAAATAAGTTACATATAACTACAACAGAAATGCGCATACGGGTTGAAAAAAATTCTATTTTGTTTTATAATATTCACATAAAATATATCCATTTTGTGTAATTCAATATCTTATTATTTTTATACATAATTAAAGAAAATTTATGCCATTAATTTTTTTTCGTAACTGTCTCAAATTATTGTTTTCTATATTTTGGTCATTTGTAGTTATCATATTATAGTTTTAGTTAAAAAATATGTATATATATATATATATATACTTACCTACCTTTTTAATTACAAAAATATTTTATTTTGAGTAATTTTATCAACTAAATGCTACTTTTTATATAGTCAATATACCGGAAACAAAATAGCATATGAGCCCAAGGGAGGTAAAACGTAAATAACCCTAAATAAAACTTAGTACCATCAAATTTTTTTTTATTATACATAAGTGGTTTTGCTTTATCGTGAGAAATCTATATCAGTACGTAAATTACATATAAAAGCTTTAAATTTGGCTTCAGCTTGAATTATAACTATTCAACAGGGGCCCCTAGTATAAGTATAGTTTAATCGAATACCAGTAGTTATTCAAGTTCATGTCTTTAACTACATTTGCTCTACAAAAATTAAACAGAAAATAATTTTTAATAATTTTTCTTTACACAATATTATTGTTCCAAATGACGTCATTAAATTTAAAAAAATAATTTCAAAGAAGAAAATTAAAACAAAAAAAATTAATTAAAAAAAGCTGTTAAAATAAACTTCAAAAATTTATTTTTTTCTAATAAACAAATTTTTTTTTTTTTTAAAACAAACTCACAAATTTTGTTAAACAAACATTAATTAATTAACAACAGATTATCATATTAAGTGAGAAGGAAACAACAGATCATGGCATTACTAATTCAACACAATGTAGAATATAAATATAATTCCCCCTTGTAAAATAAATGCCCATCAAAAATTTTAGTTTAATTTTTGAACTTTTCAAAACGAATTTGTTAACATTTTTTAAATGTAAATAAACAAAAAAAAAAAAAACAAAAACAAAATGAATAAAAAAAATATATTCATTGCATTTCCAAAATATGAAAATCAAATCTAGACAAAAAAAAAAAACAATCTTCCAGTCATGCTCAACTCATCATTATAAAATTTTGAAAACATACACACACATTTAATCAATGTCAAAATTTGAGATCATATTTTTATCATTTCATTTTCTTCACACTAGATTTATTTTGTATTCACAATTGAAATTGTATTTTATAGTCAACATCATTTTAAAATTATTGCTGAGTTCGATTCTATATCAAAGTGGTAATAATAAGAAATTTTGAAACAATAAACTTTAAAAAAATAAATATTATTCTATAACTCCGCCATATTACACCGCCGGTGCAAGTTAATGATGCTATGAAAAATATAAACAAATTTTAATTCAATTTAAAATGCATAAAAAAATTTAATTTGAATCGAAACCATAACAAATTACAATGATTACCATGCTACCGAGTCACAATGACTGATGATGACTGTATGATAGAATATTTTATACAAAATGACTTGCGTTGCGACAATCTTCATTTTTCTTTTACAGTTCTTAATATAACTGTGTAACAAATCAATTTTAAGAATATATTTTTTAGTCGGACATTTTTTTTTTAATGCTCTTTTTATATTTTTTTTGACTATTCATTTAATTTTTTTATTCGGTTAAAATTATTTTGTGGTTTATATTTTCATATTGTTTCACTCATTAGAGTTGAGCCGAAAATAGAGTAAAAGAAGAAAATACTTGTATTGAGAGAAATAGATAGAGAACATATTTTTGAAGAAATTATAGTTGGATTTAACAATAATTGGATTTGTGTAAGAATAAAATTGGGATTATGCAGACGAATCGAATAGAGATACTGAATACAGAATAAGTAAAGCTGAATACAGACAGGATCACTTTTATAACATAATTTTATAGATTTAATATTTGGATATTTTTATATAATAACTCATCACAAACTTAGAGGATCAATTAAAGAGATGGAGAGAACATTTCCAAGAACTGAGCAACGAAGAAAGTACAAATAATGAAGCAGACATAAGAAACAGAGACAATGCAAATATCTACCGAACTGAGGGACTGCCAATATCTACTCAAGCTCCAAATATAGAAGAAATCAAAGCTACAATCAATATCCTGAAGCACAACAAAGCAACAGGTGAAGATAGAATTCCAGCAGAAATAACCAAACTGGATCCTGACTTATTCGCAAAAACAATTGAACCCCACATCAGGAAAGCATGGATAGAGAAGAATATACCACCATCATGGAAGAAAGGAATGATTGTCAAGATACCTAAGAAAGGAGACTTGGCAAATTGCAGCAACTGGAGAGGAATCACGGTTCTAAATACTATTCATAAGATAATAGCAATTATTATAAAGAAAAGATTAGAAGAAGTACTAGAACCAATACTACGGAAAGAGCAGGCAGGTTTCAGACCAAACCGAAGCTGTGTAGACCAGGCAAATACTTTACGGGTCATAGTTGAACAATCAGTAGAATGGAATGCCCCACTATATCTACTATTCATAGATTTTAAGAAAGCATTCGACACAGTCAAGAGATGCGCAATATGGAGAACACTTACAAAGAAGGGAGTTCCTGAAAAAATCATCAACATCATCAAAGCGATGTATAAAGATGCAGAGACAACAGTTCAACACAGAGGTAAGATCAGTGATCCATTCTACACCAATATAGGAGTTAGACAAGGATGTCCACTATCTCCACTTCTCTTCAACACAATACTAGACGACATTCTAAGAGAAGTTTGCACTGGAATAAACGGAATAGAATGGGATCTCTTCGTAAACTTAGAAGACTTAGATTACGCAGATGATGTATGCCTCATATCAAAAAATCAAAGGGACCTACAGAACAAAGTCAACAGATTACAGGAAGAAGCAAAGAAATCGGGACTGGAATTAAATATCGAGAAAACCAAAGCAATGAGGACAAACAATAGTTATAGTGAGCCAATAACAGTGAGTGGACAACAGATAGAATACGTAGAAGAATTTAACTACCTGGGGAGCATTATAACATCAAGAGGAGGTGCAACAGAAGATGTCAACAGCCGTATAAATAAGGCAAGAAGAATATTTGGGAGCCTAATGAAGATATGGCGGAGCAACCAAATATCGAGAACAACAAAGCTAACAATATTCAGAGCATGTGTTAAGTCAACATTAATATATGGCAGTGAAACATGGCTCACTTCGGTCAGAATCAAACAGAAGCTACAAGTATTCATCAACAAGTGCTTGAGAATTATATGCAGAATATTCTGGCCGGCAAGAATTAGCAACGAGGATTTATGGATGATAACTGGAGAAGAACCTATCAACAGACAGATAAATAGGAAAAAATGGAAATGGATAGGTTATACACTAAGGAAATCAGAAAGTGATATAGCAAGAAGAGCTCTAGAGTGGAATCCACAAGGACAAAGGAGACTCGGCAGACCATACAACACATGGAGACGCACAATCGATCAAGAATTAACAGTCAACAATTATACCTGGGACGATATTAAGGAAGTAGTACTCAACAGAGAGGAATGGAGGTTCACTATCGAAGCCCTATGCTACCACGCGGAGTAATAGGAGAAAAAAAAAATATTTGGAATCAGATTTTGTATCATTCGATACCAGATTTTCATCTCAGTTGATATTAGACTCTCATGTCAAATTATACCAGATCAGAAATAGACTTGAACAGATTCACTTTGATATTATAATCTATTTAATTTTGATCTATAGCTTAATATATGTGTTAAAAATTTTGAAATCAGATTTCATATCATTTTGATAACAAAATATTTAAGTTCTAATCATACTGTACCCGATCAGAAGAAAAATTTTTAAGGAGATATTCTCTTAAATGATATGTCTAAAACTTGAGAGGGTTCGTTTTGAGATCACATACACAATTTACCTTGATTTTTTTTAGATTAGATTAAATTTATGTATGAACGGATAGAAATCTGGTCCCAAGTCACAGCAGCTGCAAATGGGCTTATTGTGATTATCCTTAATAATGCAAATTAAGCATATAAATCCTTTAAAGCCGACTGATTCAATAATTATACATTCACTCAGATATTTTTATTAATATAGTGAGTAGTTCGTATTATGTTGGGGAGCCTAAACCCAAACGTCGAAGTCTACTACAAGAAAGATTCTCGTATTCGCAGAGCAGATGTTCATTAGATTCCCCTCTATTTCAGATATTTTACGCAAGTTATTATCAGTAAATCCGAATCTTCTTCACTTGGCAGCGTAAAGTTAATATCCCTGCCATTATAACATATACATGTTTTCGGTTAAAACTTAAAAATTTTTATATATTTTTAAGCGACCGTGAAGGCATGAAAATTTAAGCTTATCGATTGCCCGGTATGTTGGGCCAGGAACTTTCAAGTTTTTGCTCAAAACTTTATTTGCGTTGCGATTCTGCTAAGATAATCCCGCATATTGGAATTCATCTTGAAGCTTTCTTTGCTATATAATCTTCTACCTAGTTACTTATGAATCCAGAATGTCTTGGTACTCACATTATTGTAAATTTATATATTTTCGTCAGACGTCTTAGTTTTTTTTTCGTACTTCGCTTGGGAGCATCGTTATCCCACTTGGCTTTTCCATCGTACCTGATTGCTAGCTGCTGTTTTTCCGAGTGGTAATGTCTAGTTTCATTTTTTAGTTACTGTCTAAGTAGGAGATTGGCTTACTGTAGCAGATCTCTTTGATAATTCTATCTACGTCTACGTGGTAAGGCGACGTCATATTTCTGTAAAATGTCGCTGCGATTTTAAACATCCCTTTATATACTATATACAATTCCATACTAGCATACTAGCTTAGATGTGATTGTGTATAAATCAAGAGCTATCGTGTATCTCAGCTTGGAATACTCAAATTGTGTTAGTATTTCTTTGAAAATTAACTAGTTAAAAATTGAATAAATTGTATTGACAAAAGTTATGTTATTGTTCCCAAAAACTCTACTTCTATTCATGTTATGACTAGCATAGTCCCTCTGCAGGTCGATAGATCAAATGAATATGTTTAATTGAAATTGCATTAGACTAATTGATTAGCTTATTAAATACGACATAAGAGACTAAAACAAAGCTTCTAGTCACATTTTGGGGCTAAAGTTCTAGAATATTTCTCACAGGAACAGGATATAAGCTAACAATACCGGTACACTGGTAAAGCGCGGCGGTGTTAGACTAATATTTGTTTTTACAGTTTTATTGCTTAATTTTTCCAATATTTTCATTTTATTTCTTCTATTTTGCAATTTATAATTCTAAATTATGCTGTACTCAATAATTCATCCAGCAATTCTACTAATTGTTCTAATTATCATAAACGAAATTGAAATTTTGTAATGTCATTCAAAATATTATGAATTGAATTATTACAGAAAATATTATTAAAGTCCGAGTATAACATAAAAAAAATTTTGTTTCTTTGTTTTTAATGCAGCAGCAACATTAGCTACATGACTTGAGTAATTATCGTCCCACGCCGTGACGGGCTTTTTTTTACTTATTTCTTATTATTATTGTTATTGTTGTATGTAGTTGACTTTTATTTGTTATTTTTCTTTTTTTTATGCATACACTTTTTTAGTGAAGTCATCAGTTTTTGTCTTGAGTTATATTCTTTTTTTCTCTTTCTTGGCTTTTCAAATTATGAATGGCGATTTTTTTATAGTTTTTATGAACGGAGGGGGAACTGTCAAAAAACAATTAACTAAGAAATTTAAAAAGCATAAATTTGGTTTTTTCATCTTGGAATTAAAATTTTATGATGTGAAGAAAATTATAATAAAAAAAATGTAAAACAAAAACTTTAAAATTACTAAAATGAATTTACATAAAATTCTTAAACTAATTAGAATTGCATATGGTTGTTGTGTCACAGTAAAAGAAGTTGAATATTTTGTTGTTGTTTGTTGTAAATCGTATTTAAAAAGAAAATGTGTCAAATAAATAACGGCATGAACATGTTAATTAAATGCAAATGAGAAGAAATGAAATGTAAAATTTGAAAAATAATTAAAAAAAAAGTTATGATGGGTAATTTAGTTTGTATATACTGACAACACTGTAATTAAGGGTATTTAAATATTGTAATTGAAATTTAGTAAGGGTTATTCATGATTAAGTTCAATTGGCCCTTGTATCATATTGTTATTATTGCTAAAAAAAAAATTAAAAATTTTAACACAACAGTGTTACAATGTTACACTCATAAGTCATAATAATAAACTTTTTTAATCCTCTTTCTGAGTGCATAAAGCTCTGATATTATTCAGATGTTGTTGTTCTGAGACTGTGCTTCCGTTCAGTTATCATTATTTTCACAAAGCAGCTGGCTATTCTACTGTTGGTATTCTACTCTTAGTGTTGCTTGTGTCCTTTATAGAAAATCCGTTATTGTTATAAAAATCGTTATATTACACGTTCCTGGCATGGTAGACCATTTAGGCTATAGATACGATTTTACAATATTATGCAACAATTTAATAAAAGAAAAAAATTATTTAACAAAATTATGGTACCATACCACTAAGAGCGCCTGACTTTCAATCTAAGGGTCCCAGATTCGGTTCTATTCACGGTTCAGCTCCCAAACAAAATGCTTTATGGGTTTTCTGATCTGGTCCACTACACTTTGTGTTTGGGATAAAATTAATGTCACTAAAAACAAAACTATGCTATGCCGAAGTTACTCTACAGTAGACATAGTTTTCCGCATTTTATAAAATTGGTATCATAAAAATATTCGAAAGAAAAACGATTGTTTGTCTGTATGCTGTATTTTAAAAGTCTGTCTGTATATGCTGTATGTTAAAATTTTGTATTCCAAAACTCTGTGTAAAAGTAAATAGGATTGGATACATATACTAGTGAATACCCTGTGCAATTGCACGCAATTTTTTCAGACACCATTTTTTATAAAAAAAAATATTTGTTGTTGTTTTCTGAATTGCTTGATTCTTGAATATATATACTTTATAATGAAATCAAAGTTAGGCTTAAAAATCAACGAAGACAAGACAAAATATCTAAAAATGTCAAGGAATGAACAAATAAGAAATACTCAGAATATAACAATTGGAGAGTACAACTTTGGAGAAGTTACAACCTTTACATACCTCGAAGCAACAATAAGAAGTGATAATAGTATGCAATGCTGTATTCATAATAGAATTCAGGCCGGAAATAGATGCTACTATGCAAACAGAAAGCTGCTTCAATCAAAATTAATATCAAGAAAGGCCAAAATGACGATATATAAAACTCTCATACGACCCATAGTGACGTATGGATGTGAGGTATGGACTATGAACGTGGCCGAGGAGAATAGCATGCGCATATTTGAAAGAAAAATTCTCCGAAAAATACTCGGCCCAAATATATTACAGAATGAAGAATATGTAATCAGAAGCAACAGCGAGCTCAATAGTATGATTGATAGTGAGGACATTGTACGGTTTGCAAAGGCTCAAAGACTAAGGTGGACTGGCCACGTAAGTCGAATGAGCGAAAACCGAAAGCAAGCAGTGGTGCTGAATAGAAAGCCTGATAGCAGCCGTGGTAGAGGAAGACGAAGAAGCAGATGCGCAGACAACGTGAAAAACGATGCTCAAATCCTACAAATCCCAAATTGGAGACAAGCGGCACAAGATCGACCTTTTTGGAGGAGCACAGTGATGAAGGCCAAAGCTCACCCAGAACTGTAGCGCTATAAGATGATGATGAATGAAATCAAAGTATAATATCTAATACTTTATAATGAAATGAATACTAATTTCATTATAACTTAACACAATAAAATCCAATTACACTCAGCATAGTAGATCGATAAATTAGTGCTTTCGCATAAGATATTATTAAAGTGGGTCTTAGTAGATATTATATTCTGAAGTGTAGATATTTTTAAACAATTAATTCGTCAGATTTGGTATAATCAAAAAATATTCGCCAGTATTAAAGACGGCCATTAATGTAGACGGACTGAGATGGTGTAGTGGTTATGTTATCCATTATGTTATATAATAGCGAAAGGCTAAATTCGAGTTCAAATCCCGATCATGTTATGAATGTATGTACATACAAAGTTTTTCAATTAATTTGAAATACATGTTCGTAATAAAATTGAACTTTGCTATTATGAAGGTAAAATTTTACTTTACAATAGATGTAGTTTTCCACATTTAAATTGGCGCTGCTATAAAAAAAATTAAAAAGATAAGTAGACAATGTTATTGTCTATGCCATGTCTTGTAGATATTATTGTAAATATCAAGCCGTTGAAGCATTAGGATGTTGAGTATCCAAATTATACAAATAAACAATATGATCATTTTAATTGGCTTGTAAGGTGCTATAGTATTTTATTTATCCTACATTTTTCTATTTCTTTAGTGAACAAATTTATTTGCACTTTTGTACTAGCTATGTACCACAGAGTGTCAACAATTCAATTTTAAATATTTGACAACGCCATTATTGAATGTCGTAAAATATACAATTGTATTTTAATTATTACTTCTATTTTTTATTTTTGGTTTGTTGGTATTTAATTTTAAATGTTTCCAGTATTTGCCGTCGTTTTATATATTTTTTATTTTTGGTATGTGAAATGTGTAACTATTTTAAATGTTTTAAGTATTCACCACCGTTTTGCATATTTTTATTTTTAGTTTAAGAACTAGCTAAAATTTTAATATTTTTTGTAGTGTAATTTATTATTCAACTACTATTCTTGCTTTTATACTCCCCACGTCGTCGATCTTGTGTATTATATATAAGTTAGACACAAATTTGTGATTATATAAAAAAAATGCCATACAGGAGTAATTTTTGTAAAAATAAGCATTCATTTTTTCTAAAAAAATAGTAAATCTAAGTAAATGAATTATTAGAGAATATCATTAAAAACTAAAAGAGTTTTTATACAGCGAGTTTACTTAATCAACCCCCAGTAATAATTAAATTAAATTAGTCTTCATGAAATTACATATTCTGCTGTCGTCTTTTATATTTTATCTTCCTTCTATACAACAGTTATCTTAAAAAAGTAATAAAACCTACTTAATGTTAAAATATCATTAATTTTTTGTATTCAGCTTTACGTTGTGCCTGAAGGCCAATAAAAACATGGAAAACAACAGTTTTAGCCGAAGCAAGTACGCAAAAAAGAACCTTGTCACAATTGAATAAATTAGCCGCAGACAGGACACAATGGAAATATTTTATTTCTACCTTTTTACCCACAAATGGGGTTACAGGACAATGATTATTATGCTTTACAGCTATTTCCACAATTTATAGTAAAAATGCAGATATTAAGTAACTATTTTCTAAGAGTGGGAGTTATGCGTGATGTGATTCCATGCCTTACAGCTTTAAAATGATTTATTATTTATCTGATGCATCTTCATAATTAGACATGGTGTTTTTTAACGTTTTAATCTTTCACGCGACAATAGGAGCAATTTAAATTTTAGTTTAGCAAAATTAATAATGCTTAATTTACGTATTAGTCAATCGTGCGGTTCATTACTTTTTTACTTGCTGGGCGCTACAGGCCTTGAACGTCCTGACGTTTTGACGCAAAATTGTCCTCCACTGATTTCGGTCACGAGCGGAAGCTCCTCCTTCGTTGGATATCTTTTTTTACATATCTTATTATACATTTTTATATCATTTAAAGACATGTCTTTTCAGACATATCTTTTTTCATATCTGCCGATATTTCATCTCTCCAACGAAGGTGTGGCCAACCCCTCGACGACGCGTTCCCTGGGGCTTGGATTCGAAGGGTTTTCTAGCCGAAGCATTTTCATTCATACGATCTACATGGCCTAGCCAATGAAGCCGTCTTATTCTGACTTTTTTTTTTAGCTAGGTCCATGTCGTTGAACAGCTGGTATAGTTCGGCATTGTATCTTCTTCTCCAAACCCCTTCGTCAGTCGCAGGACCATAAATGTGGCGAAGAATTTTTCTCTCAAAAATACCAAGTGCATGCTCGCTTGCTTTTGATAATGTCCACGATTCAGAACCATTTAGCAGCACCGGAAGGATGAGCGTTTTGTATTATTGTGCCTTGGTATTTTGTGATAAGAGCTTTGAACCCAGTTATTTGGACAAACCGAAGTAGCAACGATTTGCAAGGGTAATTCTTCGCCTTACTTCAACATCGATGTTATTGGTGGAGTTGATGTTGGGTCCAAGGTAGCCAAGAGCCTGAACTACCTCAAAATTATATTGTATATTATATAGTGCGGTTCATTAGCTGATGAGTATTAGGTGTTTCTTCATTCAAAAAAATATACCTCAATACTTAGTAAAATAAAAATTAATTTGTTTTGGTAATTCTATATATTTCTTAAGTATTTTATGAAATTCACTGGAATTGGTTCTGCGACAGAATAAATTTCAAGATTTTATCTAATCTTGGTATTGTCTACGAATCAAGTTTCATTTCGAATTGCTCGCATAGCTTTCGCTTTGGGAATATCACATTATAGTACATACTTTTAAAAACATTTCTATCTAATTCAATTGTAACTATGTTAACTAAATTCTTTCGTTTTGATCATTATTGTCAATTCATTAAAGTAATCAGAAACTATTATAAAAGTTAAACAAAATCTTACTTAAATATTTTCTTAATTTTCTACATTTTTTTACTTTGTTTTATTTGATATAAAAAACTTTCATTAACATTTCTAAAAGTAAAATTGTTTCATTTTCATGATGAATAGAATTACACAAATGTGTAAAAACAGAAACCGAAAATGGTATGAAGAGTTCATATTTCAAATTTTGTAATTTATTGTTACCATTTGGTACAAATGTAGATTCTAGATACACTTTAATAGGTGGTTACTACACCTTCTATTTGTTTTACTAAAATGTACACTTAACTCTATTTCAATATACGTATATTATTTACTCTATAGCAGAACACACATGAATCATAGTCAATATGTATGTAGTCCACCTACACAACACTATACAGAATTAAATATATTGTCTAAAACAGAAGTTTACCACTACAATTATACAAAAAATAATAAATAAAAGAAACAAAAACAAAGTTAAAAATTAAAACTATACTATATTGGGTATTTACAAATACAAATATAGGAACCAAAAAGATAAATAAAAATTTAAATATTCTTTGATCATTTTGTTTATTTTATCAAAAAAAAAAACAAAAAAAAAAATAAAGATAAAAAGATAAAGGAACATAAAGGTGTCCAATTTCAAAACTATTATAGAGACTAAAACCTTCTTAGATGCACAAAAAAAAAAAAACAGAAATAAAAACAACAAAACTCGAATTTAAGCAATTAAAATCGAAAAGTTAAAAATTTAATCGTCAGGTCAACTGCTAGCAACTTAGTATTGTAATATTTAATTTTATGACTTCCGTTTATTTTTTACAAGTTGGTCTTCTCCAACCTTTTTATCAAACCTTGAATTTAATCATATATTGAATATGATATGTTCAATGTCAACCAACACATTGTTATAATGTACGTACATAGACAGTAGTCAGATCCCATAACGGAATACGCGGTTATGTCACTTTTGATCATTAATACGAAAGTATTGATGAAGAGGTATACCAACATATCGCTTATCTACCAATTAACAATTTTTGTGGTATGAATGAATATTGTGGGGTCATTTTTTTTGGAAATTAGTTGCGAAAATAATTTTGTAAACACAATTAAAACGGAACTTTAGATATTAGAAAGATGAAGTTGCTCTGTGGTTCTGTGCTAATAGAAAACAAATTTATGTAATTTGTGGTATATCGAAACTCTGCGAAATGTTGTTACGGTGTTATCTCATCATTTAGTTGTATGTATTGGCAATTTTAAAATTTATAATAAATGAATTAAAATTTTTTATATTAAAAATGAATATCCAAAAAAATTTTATATTAAAAATTAATATAAAAAAATATAATATCAAAGTTTATTCGCGTGGTTCTTCAAAGCGCTTAGATTTGATTCGATATCAATCAATCCGGAGTTTGTTTTATTTTATTTTTAATTTTTTTTTTTAATATATTTTTGTAACTGTTGTCTTAATCTCTAATTATACAATTATAATACAAACGTTATATACTAGCTATATATACTAATCGTTGTGCTAAGATGTAGCGTGATAAGTGTAGTAATGAAATGCCACCACATAACTATATTTTCAATTTCTAATGGTGCCCTAAGTTTAATTTAATTTAATTTATTTTTCTCGCCTGCATATAAACGTAAGACTCAGGACCCTTTTCCTTTCGGATGTGGACCAACTCTACATGCTAAACTTAAATTTTTTAAAACTAAATTATTGAATATAAAATAAAAATTAATTAATTGTTAGGCAAAATAATAAAAAGAAAACAAACTTAAAAATTAAAATTCAAACTACCTAAGTTGAGATGTTAACAAACCATCAAAATCAATATATGTTGATCATTGTACCTGGTGCTATAACCCAAAAAGATGAAAAATTCCAAACTAACAAACTAACTCTGTAGCTAGAAGCTTTTGATAATGCTAAAACCGTCCGTAACTATAACTCTTCTCGTTTCGTTAAATTCATCCGTATTCATTTCGGTCCAACTGGTAAACTTGCTTAGGCTGGTATTGAAACTTATCTATTGGAAAAGATACGTGTCATCTTTCAACAATCTTTGGAACGTTTATACAACATTTTCTATTAAATTATGTCCGGCTCAGTAGCTGGTGTTAAAGCAAGCCTTCAATGCCTTGTGTTTCACAACTGAAGAAAAACAAATCAATTTCAGTTAATTCATCAATTATTTTATTCTACTGTTGAAGTGTAATTTCGTGTACTGTACACTGTGTAACTGTAATAATTTATAACTGTTAGTCCTTATTGCTGACATAATAATTTTTCTCAGAAAATTCTCATTGAAATTACTTTATATGAGTAGAGAATTGTAATTTTTCAGCAGTTGATGTTGCAATTGAACCATCTGGCAACAATTATCAAAGAATTATTACTACAGACTAATTTCTATAGCTCATAGTTGGAGCAAAGAATTTAAATATAAAATTTTAATTCAATGAAGTTAATTTCAATAATGTCAACATTAAAAACTACAAAAAGAGACTGTAAAGGGGAAAATTGAAGAAATTTGAAGCAAATTTAAAGTAACAATTTAACATATTTTTCTATGGTAGAATGATAAAATAATGTTTTTTTTGTAACATGGCAAAGATTGGTATTAAAAATTCAATAATTTGCCGACCGATATATTCGAAATATTTGTCAGAGTTCCAATCAGAAGACATCAACTTTGAGTCATGATCTCAGAATTGATTTTAGAGCTTAAAGTTTTTTCTTTCATTATTTATAAAAAAATATTAAGCTCTAAATAAGTTAACTGGAAGTTATAACATGTTTGCCATAAAATAAATAAAACTAAAAAATAAAATGAAATAATTAATAGTATTTGAGAAGGTCTAACGTAAATGTACCAATTTCCGCCCCTTAAGGAAAAATTAGTTTAAGTTGACAAAATAAGCAAATTATAAGCTTTTTTCAATTTTTTTTTTTCAAATTACAATTTTTAGTATTTTTTAATTAAAAAAAAAATATTTTCATCTAATTATAATTTAATTTTTTCTAAATAAAAAATAAAATATTATAACTGCCAAAAAAAAGTTTGATTGTACGTATTTCCGCTCGACAATTTCAATCTGAACTAATTCCGCCCCATATATGAATTCAATTCCACTTTTTGAACTCTATTTGCGATTCACAGTACCTATTTACGATTTTATTCAAAAAAGCTATTTAAAATAATTATTCAGAGTAAAATTAATAATTAATTTTTTAAATAATTAACTAGTTGTTAAATTATAAAAAATATTTATTATATATAATAAGAAAATATTAGTAAGTAATTTGAAAAAAAAAAAAAAAAAAAATAGTTATAATGTAAGTAAAACTATTTGTTACACATAAAAATACATATACATTTATTTCAATATGAAAATTAAAAAAATTAAACAATGCAACGATTCAGTATTTAAAAAAAAAAAAAATAATTCAATGTAACATTATAATTAACTTAAATATTATAACAATGCATATTATTTAAAATAAATAAATAAAAATACAAAATATTTCATATACATATACAAAGTAAAGATCATATTTACTACTTCTTAGTTTTGGCAGTTTTTATTTGTATGATTTCGGCCGTACATAATATTGTCCTCTGCTGTTCATTAAAACTGGAAGCACAATTTTGTAGACTATGTCACTGTTTGAATATATTAAATTATCTTCTTTTACAGATATGGTCACGGTTTTCACTCCTCTATTTAACTTATCGTGAAATGTATTCAAAGAAATTATTTTGGTAATTTATAATGGACGCCTCAATAAAATTTTGGTGGCAAGGCAAGATAATTCCAAAGATTTTTTAAATCGTACAAAATATAATATAAATAAAACATAGTTTTTGAAAAACTTATTCTTTAGGGTTGACGTTAGAGTAAAATTTATCTTATTGTTAAAAATAGTCGAATATTTTCCTTTTAATTTTACTAAATATGCTTATCATATACAGATACGCGTACTTCGTCTACTAATAAAAGGCAAATATTCTCTCATTTTCAACAATTAAAATATAGTTTTTTCTTTAAATAAAAGACTTGGTATGAATTTAGTGAAAATAGCTTACACCGGCATATTTAGTTCGGAATTAGGACATATTGAACGTATTATCAACCCACTTTTTCATACAAATTTTTATAAAAACTCAAAATTTAGTTGTAACAAAAAACACATATGTGAAATTAAATTTATAGGTCGTAATTAGGTCCAGCTTAGTTTGTTCAATTTCAATTTAAAATCGTCCAGTTGCATCCTTATTTAACTTAAATCAATTATTTCGATATATCATTTTCCTAATTCCGCCCGGTCGATCGTAAATACGTACAACATAAATTTACGTGTCCCTAATTCCCGCTCAAAACTAATTAACAATTTTAAATATTTTTTATTTACAAATTGAAGAAAGTATATATTATAATCTATTTAATAATATATCTTTTACAATTATTTGAATAAAATAAATAAGTGAACATCATAGTTTAATTATTATGGTCTTAGCAAAATAAAAAAAATTTTAAGCGTTTGAACCAATATTTTCGCTAAAATGTCGACCTAATTTAGAATAATATGAATACAAATGTGCATTGTTTTGCATTACAACGAGGAAATAATATTCTTTTTTTATTTCAAAAATAAATTTGGAATATAAAGCGTGGAAATATTGTATTTACAAAAAAAAGGTTTGGGCGGCATAATGTACTAGGGCGGTGATAGGTATATTTACGTTACTCGCTGATTAATGTTTTCCATAATATATAGAAAAATACTCCTTTATACAAAACTATTGTAGATTGAGTTAATTGAATATGATTAGGAGAGAAATAGGATAATAACGAGAACTGAATGGTTAGCTGGAGAAGAACCCGAACAAGAATTTTTTAAAGCTTACAAATTGTAAAATTGAGCATTTCTATTGTAGAGAAAAATATTTTACGAATATTACCGGGTCTCAAAATGAATAAGTTTTCGAAACCAATTTTTGAGTATTTGTGGGTTTTTTTAAGTGTCTCCAAAACATGCAAAACATTAGTCGTTCAGTTTTCGGTTATAAACTGAAGTACCATAATTAATGTACAACCCTTTTTTATAATTTTGATAGCTATAAAAAATTCTTTTAATGCAACTCAAATTAATATTCCTTGTTCTGAAAGTCTTGAATTAATTATTGTAAAAATTGAGTTTCATTCAAAAAATTTATTTCTTATTAACTGTTATATTCCTCCTGCTTCCAACATTAATATTTACACTTCTGTAGGTGAAACCATTGATTCAATTTGCAACAATTTTGGACCAAATGACGAATTGATTTTATGTGGTGATTTTAATCTTCCGAACTTAAGATGGATAAGGCATGACGAGGAATATTTTATGATTCCGAAACATATTAGGGCGGAATGTGAATATGTATTTATTGATAAATTAAATACTAATTATTTACAACAAGTCTCTGAAATTTGTAACTTTCAGCATAAACAGCTTGATTTAGTGTTTACCTCGAAATGGAACAATTTGATTTTTTGTGATAATACCTTTCCTATTGTGGGTATTGATCAATTCCATCCTCCCTTAAGTTTTACGTTTTGTATAAATTCGCCAATCGAATCGAATGTTACTAAGTCTTATTGTTTTAAGTTTAATAAAACAAATTTTGATGCTTTAAACGTATTCATTATTTCCTATGACTTTTCTTCCATATTTAATTATATGGATACTAACCAAATGACGAATAGGTTTTATGAAATTATGTTTGATGGTTTTAGGCAATTTGTTCCAATATCTAAAGACCGGAACCCTTTTTCGAGTCCACCATGGTTCACTTCGGATTTGAGGAAGCTTAGAAATAAAAAAAATAAAGCCTGGCGTTGTTATGTTAAATCAAAGAATCCTTACGATTATAAATGTATTTAAAAGCCTTTTTGATGAATTCAAAGCATTTTCGGAATTACTTTATAACGATTTTGTTCGTGGAATGTCTTCTAAATTAATATCAAATCCAAAACATTTCTGGAGATTCAGCCAATTCCAAACGAAAATGTGATGAGTTTTCTACTCATATGAAATACAATGGAATTTCTAGTAATGATTCAGAAATAATATCTAATTTCTTTCGCGAATATTTTAGTTCAGCGTACACTAACTCAATTTTCGCACCAAATAATGATGATTTGTCTCATTTAAGTGATTTTCCTAAAACTACTTGGTCTAATATTGATATTAATGAAACTTTAATAAAAAAATATATGGACAATCTTGAGACTAATAACTTTCCTGGACCAGATGGTATTCCCGAAGTTATACTTAATAAATGCTCAAGTGCCTTAGCAATTCCACTGTCATTCATCTTCAATTCTTCTTTAAAATCAGGCGTTTTTCCCTCTATTTGGAAGCATTCATTTATTAGACCAGTTCAAAAAGAAGAACGCCAAAAATGAAATCACTAATTATAGACCAATCGCGAAACTTTCCTCCATTCCCAAACTTTTTGAGTTAATATTGTATGATTCCATTTATTATCACTGTAAATCTTTTTTAGTTCACAACCAACATGGATTTGTGGATCAAAAATCCACAGTTACTAATCTTGTTGAGTCAGTTTCAATGTTTACGAGAAATATTGAAGCAGGTTTTCAAACGGATGTTATCTATATACTGATTATAGTAAAGCCTTTGATGTTTTACCACATGCAATAATACTTCTAAAATTAAGGATACTTGGTTTCCCAGAATTCTTTCTGAAATGGGTTTAATCATATCTAAACTGATAGATCTTATAGTATTTTATTTAGAAAAAATACTTCTAAGTCTTTTTATGCTAATTCAGGAGTCCCATAAGGCAGTCACTTAGAACCGCATGAAAATTTTTAAAAAAATTACTTCTTTAGAAGACGCTTTACTCCTACAAGGCGATTTAGATAACTTCTTTAAATGGTGTACAGCTAATAATCTTCTTTTGAATGTGAATAAATGTGGTTACACACGTCGACGTAATCCGCTTTGTTTTAATTATTCGTTAAATGGTATGAGCCTTTCCAAAACGAGCTCAATTAAAGACTTAGGGGTTTATTTTGATGAAAAGCTTAACTTTAAATCACATTTTTGTAATATTATCAATAAAGCTAATTCTATGCTAGGTTTTGTTAAACGTTGGTCAAAGGAATTTAACGATCCCTATGTTCTCAAATCTTTGTATTCTAGTCTCGTTAGACCAAATTTGGAGTATGCTAGTCAAGTTTGGTCACCTCACTATGATGTTCATATTAACAGGATTGAAGCAGTGCAAAAAAATTTTTTAAGATTTGCTTTGCGTAATTTCCAATGGTCAAATCCATTAATTTTACCGCCATATGAGCATAGATTGAACTTAATTCATTTGAAAACTTTGAAATTAAGACGAGAAGTGGCGGATGTTATTTTTCTTACTGAAATTATTAAAGGAAACATTGCTTCTCCTCAGATTTTGAATAACATCAACATTAATTCAAATAATTGCCTACGAAACACAAACTATCAACCAATTATGGCAATTATGAGCCAATTCATAGAATGTTACTAATTGGTAATAAACACATAAACTATATTGACTTCACACTTTCGAAACAGACTCTTAAAAAACTTAAATTATATAAGTAATCTGTAGTAATTAAAATATGTGTACAATTTATTTCAATGTATTTAACTAGTTCTAAGCTAGATATAATTTTAATTTGTAAATTGAATGTGTTATGTTGTATTGTAAAAAAAAAAAAAAAAAAAAATAATAATAATTGTAATGAAGTTTGAGCTAAACTAAATAAATAAATAAATAAACCCTAATGTTAACAGAAAAAATGTTCTTCCACTAGACGTACTAGCAATATGATAAAAATGACACAAAAAAACTGGCTACTCTACATTTCTTTGAGTATAATTTAATACCATGATATAATTTCACTCATAAATATAGATTCTACTAATTAATATAATAGATCATAGATAGATCTAGATCATAGATCAAAATATTAGCTCAAAAGATATGTTATTATTCATGTTTAATAGCCACCTGGTGCTGCAGAAACTTAAAGACAGACAATAAATAGATAAAGACAGATAATAAAAAAATTGAAAAAAATTTGATCTATAGGTATATAGATACATAATGGGAATTGCGTGGACCTAATATCATATGAATATTATAATTATTCAAATTATATAAGTTAAAATAAAAATACAACACAGAGTCAACATATATTGCAAAAGACAATAATCAACTTTGCAACAGTATGTGAAAAGCCTGACATTATATAAAAAAAAATGTATTGTCACTCCACCCTGAATGGGGTAAATGGAAGGAGAAGATGATCTAATTTTAATCTGCAACAAACCCCAAATCAAAAACATTTGATCAAATTAATTCTTGATCTAATGAAATTAGTAAGTAAACTAAATTACTAAAAAAACATAATGGTATTCAATTAATGTCCCGTACCCAAAGTCAAGACTAGACAATTTTCACTGTAAATTTACTGAATAGAAAAATTAAACAGAAATATCATTTTTTTTTTTTTTATTATCGAAGTACAAGGGTAAGTCCGTTGTTTGTCAATATTATTGTTGAAAAAACTTGTTTTTTAAATTCAAAAAAATTAACCCTGGTTATCTTGACAATGAATGAATCTCCTTTAATTTAAAAGGAGAGAAAATTCAAAAAAATTCCTTTTTTTTTTGTCAATTAAAAAACATTTTTCTGTTTTTTGTTTTTATTTTTCTTCATTTCATTGTAATTTTAGTTATTTCGTCTTGATGCTTCCGCCAAAAAAGGATATCTATATATGTATTGTACCTATATAGACAATGTATATATAAAATTTACGAGTAAATTTATATATATACAAAAAAATATATTTTTCAATAGTTCTGAAAGTGAATTCCAGGAGAAAAAGATTCTGGAGTGGCATTCTGTATTGTGATAAACGATAGTCACCCTTGTGACAGTCAAAGATGACACTAAAATTTTTTGGTATTCTGTATTGCGATCATTTAAATAATTTAATAAAACGGCAGCATTTTAAAAAATACAATTCGGAAATGGCAACACAAGTGATTTATTAAATGTCAAAGTGTCAAAACAATAGAAAACAAAAATAAGTTGAAAATTTTATTAGAGCTATTAATCAATAAAGTGAAATTATAAAAAAACAAGATTATATATTAAAAGAGAAAAAAATTAAAAGTAAATTTTATAAAAATGTTTTTAATAATGTAATTTAATAAAATGTATATTTAAACCAAAAATAAAATTTATTGCTGACTAAGATACTAAAAAAAAACATAAAGTGAAAATCATTTCAACTAATTTAATAAAATGAAAAAGAAAATTATATTCACATTTGAGTAAAATTCAGTTGGAAACTTATAATTAATTAATATAAATATGTATATATGTAATTGAAAACAAAATAAAATTCAAACTTATTAAAAAAAATTAACACATAATCACAGCATTTATTATTCAGTTCCATTATTTTTAAATCATTTGCAACTTTAGCTATTTCTAATTCTAAAACTCGCATTTTTTAATATTTACATCATAATAAATCTTAAAAAACCAAAACATAAAAAATCTAAAAGTCTAAAATCTTAAAAAACAACCAAATTTTCATTTATTTTTATCATGAGTGACACCAAATTAGCTGTCACCCTAAAATCACAAAAAAAAAGCGACTATCACTGTGACAATCACCATATAGAATACCAATTATGGATATGCGACAGTCGCAGCGTGATTATCACAATACAGAATACCACTCCAGGAGTGGCATTCTGTATTGTGATAAACGATAGTCACCCTTGTGACAGTCAAAGATGACACTAAAATTTTTTGGTATTCTGTATTGCGATCATTTAAATAATTTAATAAAACGGCAGCATTTTAAAAAATACAATTCGGAAATGGCAACACAAGTGATTTATTAAATGTCAAAGTGTAGAAACAAAAAATAGAAAACAAACAATAGAAAACAAAAATAAGTTGAAAATTTTATTAGAGCTATTAATCAATAAAGTGAAATTATAAAAAAACAAGATTATATATTAAAAGAGAAAAAAATTAAAAGTAAATTTTATAAAAATGTTTTTAACAATGTAATTTAATAAAATGTATATTTAAACCAAAAATAAAATTTATTGCTGACTAAAATACTAAAAAAAAACATAAAGTGAAAATCATTTCAACTAATTTAATAAAATGAAAAAGAAAATTATATTCACATTTGAGTAAAATTCAGTTGGAAACTTATAATTAATTAATATAAATTTGTATATATGTAATTGAAAAACAAAATAAAATTCAAACTTATTAAAAAAAAAATTAACACATAATCACAGCAATTTTTATTCAGTTCCATTATTTTTAAATCATTTGCAATTTTAGCGACTTCTAATTCTAAAACTCGCAATTTTTAATATTTACATTATAATAAATCTTAAAAAACCAAAACATAAAAAATTTAAAAGGCTTAAATCTTAAGAAACAACCAAACTTTTATTTATATTTATCATGAGTGACACCAAATTAGCTGTCACCCTGGAGTGGTATTCTGTATTGTGATAAGCGATAGTCACCCTTGCGACAGTCAAAGATGACACTAAAAATTTTTGGTATTCTGTATTGCGATCACTTGAATAATTTAAGAAAACGGCAGCGTCTTAAAAAATACAATTCGGAAATGGCAGCACAAGTGATTTATTAAATGTCAAAGTGTCAAAACAATAGAAAACAAAAATAAGTTGTAAATTTTGTTAGCGCTATTAATCAATAAAGTGAAATTATATAAAAAAAAAAAAAATTATATATTAAAAGAGAAAAAACTTAAAGTAAATTTCATGTAACAACTAATTTAATAAAATGTATATTTAAAAAGAAAAAAAAATTTATTGCTGACTTAGACTAAAAAAAAACTTAATTTGAAAATCATAACAAATAATTTAATAAAATGAAAAAGAAAATTATATTCACATTATTGAGTAAAATTCAGTTGAATACTTATAACTAATTAATATAAATGTGTATTATATGTAATTGAAAACAAAATAAAATTCAAACTTATTAAAAAAAAAAATTAACACATAATCACAGCATTTTTTATTCAGTTCCATTATTTTTAAATCATTTGCAATTTTAGCGACATCTAATTCTAAAACTCGCATTTTTTAATATTTAAATCATAATAAATCTTAAAAAACCAAAACATAAAAAATCTAAAAGTCTAAAATCTTAAAAAACAACCAAACTTTTATTTATTTTTATCATGAGTGACACCAAATTAGCTGTCACCCTAAAATCACAAAAAAAAGCGACTATCACTGTGACAATCACCATATAGAATACCAATTATGGATATGCGACAGTCGCAGCGTGATTATCATAATACAGAATACCACTCCTGAAATCACAAAAAAAAAGCGACTATCACTGTGACAATCACCATATAGAATACCAAATATAGATATGCGACAGTCGCAGCGTGATTATCACAATACAGAATTCCACCCCTGATTTAACAAATAATATGGTGTATATTTATTTACATAATAATATCTAGTGTGGTGAATTTATCATGTGTGTGGTTAAATTTTATATTTACTAATTGTAAGTTGATCTGATTTTTGAGTTTATAGAGCAAGAATATGAGTTCACCAAATAATGGATTAAATTTAATTTTTTTTTTTTTTTTTTTTTGTATAGTTCTTTGGTTGGATGAGTAACATAAGTTGTGGGGTGTTTGTTGGTTTTTTATTTTATATAAGAAAATAAATTTGAATACAAAATAATAATAAAAAAAAAAAATAACACAAAAAGGATGTAATTGAGAGATTCGTCTTAAATTGAAAATATATAACATACTTGAATCAAAAGAAATTGAGACTCAAGAAAGTTGGTTATGATTATTTTTTTTTTTTTTTTTTCTATTTTGTACTTGTGTTCTTCTTCTTCTGAAACCACGTGCACTCTTTTAAGAAAATGGAAAAATATTGAAGATCTGATTTCAATACTAAGTAATATATTTATTTTGTATTATATTGTGTCTATAAAGAATTGGCATCACTTGGAATATGATAAAATAAAAACAAAAACAATAATAAAAACAAAAATATGAAAAGAAAATAATAATAATAGATTGTAATTTAGTTGGTCGGATAGAATGAAAAGAGAGAGTTAAATTTTTGTTATATAGGGTTTATAATTTATTATATGGTGGTTTTGTTGAAGGATTTTTAGTGAAGGATTTTAATGAGGTTATCATGAAAAGAAAATAAAAAAAAAAAAGAAATTTTATTATTAATTTTTGTATAATATGTGAAATTCAGTATGACTGTACGCACTTTAATTAATTTTGTTTAGTGTAATTTGATATTATAATGAGAGTTATGTTTACATTAAGCAGGCGTTTATGTAAATTTTAATAAAATTATATAGTAGAGAAATTAATACTGAAAAAAATAATAGAGTGCAAAATCAGAAAGTAGCTGAGGAAATCATAACATCAACAGGAACATAACAAGAATAGAATATCCGTTCATTTGATAATATCCACAATAACGGTATGAAATATAATGTAAAAAGTGTAATAAACAAATTATTTTTAGGGATTTTTTTGTTCATCATAAAACAACTTGAACTCATTTTTTTTTTTTTTTAATAATTTTGTTTATATTTCTAATATATAATTAATAATTCCAAAAAACAAAACTTAAAAATAGAATTTATTCTATATAACTTAAAGTATTCATATGGCTAACTTATATCTAGCTCTCTTACTTACATTTAATATTAATTGGATATTAGTTATGTATATATTTACATTTGAATTATATAATTTTGAATATGTTAAATATTATTTTTTTTTTTAAATAACTAATTTTGGTACTGGAAAAAATTTATTCAGAACAAAAAAAAAAAACAGTTTTTGAAAACAAAAATTTTTTGTAAAACTTAAATACTACACTACACTAATACTTGAACTCATTAGTAAACTGTATTATAACTATAAAATAAATTTATGTAACGGTGAAATTTTGGTCGATTTTTATAACTCACAGATGTATTAATGATATCTTTTAATAAGTTATAAAATCAATAAAAATATAAATCAGAAATTGTATGAGGTAGTTTAACACTATAAATACCTATTCAAGTAGTGTTATGATAGTATGATACGAAACAATGATTCCTAAAAATAATTTGTTTATTATAAACATCTTACTATAATAATTATTTATTAATTATAGATACAATGGTGATATAAATTTATATCTATTTATCAATGTTGAATATTAATAAATTGAACTTGTTCTTTTTATTAAAACTGAAATGGTTTGGAAATTTTTAATAATCTCTAATGAAATTAATAATTACATAAATTTATTTTATAGTAACAAGTATGGCTGTTTTATCTTCAAATTTTCTTGAAACTTGAACAATTGAGGTATTTCCAGCTCACTATAGTTAATATATTCATCATTCATCATATCATTACTATATATCTCATTACACGTTACTGATACGGAAGATAACTCACATTTAAATAATTTTGCGTTTCGTAATGTAACTTTAAATGAAGTCAATCTTGCTATTCTACAGGTTAAGTCCAATTCAGTTGGACCAGATTTGATTCCTCTCATGTTTATTAAGTTGATACTAACTACGGGAATCTACTCCGTTGCTTGGAAATGTGCTAAGGTAATTCCTGTTGCAAAGAAAAGCAACCCCACTATTGATGACTATAGACCTATTAGTATTCTCTCTTGTCTTTCTAAATCCTTCGAACGTATGCTTTATGAACAGATGAATGAATACATTAATACTAATAATCTTCTGTATAAGTTTCAATCTGGATTTCGTAGGCAACAAAGTACGGCTTCTGCCCTATTAGAAATCACTGATAACTTTTATCGTGAAATTGATAAAAGGCATGCAGTAATTTTATTATTCTTAGATTTTACTAAAGCTTTTGATTGTGTTAATCATGAAATGTTATGCAAAAAGCTTAAACTTTTCTATAATTTTGATTTATCTCCCATTAAATTGCTGCATAGTTACTTGCTTAATAGATCTCAATTTGTTTACCTGAATGAAATCAAATCTAGCTGCTTATCAATTCAATGTGGGGTACCTCAAGGATCCATTTTGGGTTCACTGCTTTTCAGTATGTTCATTAAAGTATCTTCCTCGTTGTTTATCTGAGGCTCAATGTAGGTTATATGCTGACGACGCTCAAATCTATATCAGTGGACCAGTAAATGCAATCCACAAGTATGTTGCTAAAATTAATGATTAGCTTGATGCTGTTGCCTTTTGGGCTAAAGATAATGGGTTAAGACTGAACCCGACTAAATCACAAGCCATAATTCTGTATGTCCATAACATTGATACTACATTTTTGCCTCAAATTAAATTGAATTATTGTGTTATTGAATATGTAAGTAAAGCTAAGTGTCTGGGTGTTGTATTTAATAAAACGTTTACGTGGAGTGATCACATAAATCACATCTTTGGGTGTGTTTTCTCACGCCTTCGTAAGCTTTTTTTTTTCATATTATTTGAGTGAATGGGCAAAGAAGAAACTAATCCTGTCATTAATTATGCCATTTTTTACTTACTGCGATGTGGTCTATGCTGGTATGAGTGTATGTGAGTTCTCTAGATTAAATGTTATCTTTAATGCATGTACCCGTTTTGTTACCAATCGCCGTAGATTTGATAGAATTAGTGATGTATCTAAATTGATACTTGACTGCTCATTCGCAAATTTCTTGAATTACAGATATATATACTACATGAAGAAAATAATTTCTAAAGCGACACCTATATATATACTTACACAATAAGTTGATATCTGGAAGATCACCCAGGGGTGTGAATTTAATTGTTCCGCGTCACAATGACAAACTTAGACATATATCGTTCTTTGTAAGAGTTGCAATATTAGGGAATGCACTGCCAAGTACTATTAGCTGTGAATTATCTCTTAACAAGTTTAGTGAGCTGTCTTGGGAATACTTTAAGCTAAAACCTTAGATAATAGTTAATTTTGAAACAATATATTATTTTATTTTTTATAGTTGAAGGAGGAAAGAATATTATAGCTTTGAATTGAATTTACTTTAATTGAATTAAATATTTTTATTGTTTTTCTTTTTATTTTATTTTATTTTTTTTTTTGTTTTTTTTGTGTTCTTTTTAAGCTTGTCTAATTTGGTCTAAATGAATTAATTGAATTAATTGCTTTATTATCTGTAAATTATTTGGCTGGTTTAGTTGTAATAAAATAAATAAATATTTATCAACTTTATTTGCAATATTTTCTTTACTTACGATTTAAGTAAATTATAGACATCAGAATGTTAAATCTCTGATCTAAGTATAATAAATTAAGCCACGATAAATACGTTTACACATTTCAACGATTTAACACTTAATTCCATGCATTTTTTTCGTGTCAAATAACAAAATTTAACAGAAATAGTAATATTTTTCAAAAGCTTGTATTTGGTAATTTTTCTACTCTTGGACATGTGTGCAACATTATGCAATAAAAAACTAAAAAAATCAAGGGTTATGAAAATATTTATTAAAAAAAAAGTGTATTTCTTAAAGTCTAATACTTTTAAATTTTTTTAACAAAAATAAACGATAAGATTCAAAAATAAAAAATAAATTAACAATTCAGGTAAAAAACTACCACAATAATAATAAAAAACAAAAAACCATCAAATTGGTATTAAAATGATTACAAATAATTTAATTATAATAAAAAAATGACTTAAAAAAATTTCTAGTTTTACTGAAGCAAAGTGAAATACCACATCTATCACATTAAACGAATGTATAAAACATCGCATTACTGGTACCTTGCACTGTAGCTTGTCTGTGGAATGTGGAATAATTCGAAGTAATCTTATAACAACGTTTGCACTAGTTCCTATAAATTGTTCTTGTTTGTTAGTCTGTGGTGTATTTTATTTTCATCCCCAGTGTATATATTTCAAAAGTATAGCAAAATCCTGATATACCACAGAGTTGATATAATTTAAATCCTCATTTATGTGGTTTCATTGGGAGATATTGCTTTAATTAGCTTTTAGTTTTTGTTGAGCATAACTGTTCATCAACTGATAAGCATTGACCTAAAGAAATAATTTGAAATATTTCTTGAAGATCATTTATTAATGGACGAATTTTAATTAATCTGTCATGACTTGGGTTTTCTTCGGAGACGTCATGTTATTAAATCGTTATTATTAAAATATAGCTTATTATTATTAAAATGTCTTTCAAAAGTGTTGATAGATATTGTCTCAACAAATCCAGATCCAGTTTCCAACATTTGCATACCAGTATCGGCGCAAATTTGGTATTTGAATAACTGATACCAAAATAAGTACGCCTTCTCTGACAGTTGTAGAAATTTAATTAAATACATTAGCATAAGCTCTTAATTATTAAAATTAGAAATAAGGAAAATTGTAAAATGAAATTAAGGCATAATAAAATAATAATAATAATTAGCTTACATATTTCATTGGTAAAAAAGTATTTAAACTTAAAGTCTGTAACTCCATAAATCGTTCGGAAGTTTGCTGTTGTCGTAAAAGTTTGTATCACTTTCATCTATTGAAAAATTTGTTATTTTCCACAAAACGTTCGAATACAGATTTTTCATTTCCAAAGCACTTTTGGCTTCATATTATTTGCAAATTTCTATTTCGTCATCTCTACCACCAATAACGTTCAGGGTCCCTGCTAACTTAAAGTTGACATTTTTCTCCATTTAAGTAATTTAATTGAAAAAAAAGAGCTGAATTTTGTTTGAAATAGAGAAAATAATAATCCCTAACTCTTTTGGAGAGAATTTTGAAAAATATAACTGAATTGAACACTAATAAAGTTATACTTGCGGGTTTAAATATTTAGCCAATCTACATGTTACAGTGTTATATGTATTCTGAATACAGTAGTTATGTTATCTGACTACTAATCAGAAAATCCCGCTTTTAACCTCGCTCAAGGCATGAATGTTTTCCTTTCCTATTTTCCTTAATTTAAAAAATAGATCTGTATGTGGCCTGTATGTGATGATGTCTCAAATTTATGATAATAAACCGAACACTAATTTCTGATTCAAAAGACATAAAAATATTATACATGTACGATTAGGATATTTTGGTTGACTATTAATAAGCTTATATCCGGAGATGCATATATTCATCGAACTGAACATTTGAATATCCTTGACATGGAATTAAACAAGAAAATTATCTGGAATGATCATATTTTTGAAACCCGAGCTTACTAAATAAAATATACATATTGTGAAAAAACTCTATAATACAAATGTGAACGTTACTCATATTATTATACTATACAGTCTAGCTTACTACATAGTTCTTAGATTTACTCACGTTTTCTACAAATATATAATTTAAAATAACTCATTACAAAAATGAATAAAAAAAAGATATTCCAAAGTTATTCAACTGCATTTTTTAATTGCATTTTTAAAGTTCAATCAAATCATAATGACAATCTGAATTCTCTATTCGTGCATTAACTAACATCTTCCAAGCAATGAAACAGAAATCATGAAAATACATTATAAATAAAATTGATTAGTATTTCTTACGTTGTACATCATTAACAAGACACATTTAGGTATAATTAAGAAATCGTGTAAATCGAATTAATCATACGTTCACATCATTTTATTTATCATCACATTTATTTGTCCCACTTTTTTTCACATTGTAAATAAATCCACATTGTTTGTTTTGAAATAATTTAAGTAAAAAAATAAACTATTAATTTAAAATAAATTGAATTAAATGAATTGCATTCTGAGTATTCTGAGTATACTGAGTATTCTTTGGTAGTACTTTGTATGTCAATTGTAATTAAAAGACTTTTGTTATTAAATTGATCAGAATGCAAGAGAATGCAACTCATATTTTTATGCAGATAAGAAATTAATAAATTGATGCAATAGAAAAAGATACTGTAGTATTGCTTTTAGATAGAAAGTACAAACTATTGTCAGAGGATTTGATGGCATCGGAGGATTTTATTATTTTTATTATTATTATTTTAATTTAATTTAATATTTATTTAAACGGCCGAAATTATTATTAATATTATTATTATTATATCACTCTAATATAAAAACCTACTAATTATCTGTTCACATATGACAATTACATACACACTGTATGTAATCCATTATACTATCCAGGCTAGCGATTTGATATACTTCAGTTCTACATATGCCTCAATACGGTTTAAAAGATGAAATATAAAGTAAAACAAGTAATACCTATTATTAAACATACAGAAATTATTTAAATTATGTTTCTAAACGATTCCCCAAGCCTTTTCCTTAAGCTTTATTTGTGTTTTTCTTAATTACAGTAATCCTAATATTAAAATATTACAACGTTTTAAGTTGAAGCTATTAAGACTAACAGTAGGAGCAGAATAAGGGTATTTTTCACTGCGACCTAAAAATAAAAACCTCTATTTTGCACTGAGACCAACAAATAAAAACCTGTATTTTGCACTGAGTCCTGCAAATAAAGAAGGAAATCAGAAATGCAAACTGTAAATACAAAACAAGATTAAATTTTCACTCTAGCAAATGTCTTGTTGGTATCAAATGGTGTTAATCGATTTAAGCGACACAATATTCTATAACTACCCAACATTTATTAATCAACGTATTGGCAAAGGTGACACAATATGACCATAATGTGGTATAACCATAAGCCTCCTTGGTCTGTGTCTGCCGACTTAGATGTGTCCAATTCTACCTAACTTTTGTTATCCGCTAGTGATGATATTTTGCTTTCATACCAAAACAGACGTACCATATAACTGCTAATCAGCTTCATTATTAATACAAGATTTTAATAGTAGGGAAATAAAATATATTTTTATTTGCTTAGATTTTTCTAATCTAGTTGTAAAATTTCATTTCGTCTACAATCACATCAGAATCGTAAAATCTAGAAAAAAAATGTATGTTCTACGAAATACATTCACTTTTGGTCAATATTTATTTCAATACACACAACATCTTCACACAATATAATGTAGACACAGTTAATTAAAAATTATACATTGTAACAAAGATCTTCACCGGGACTTGCACATTGAAAAAGTCACTGATAAAATCCAGAAACATGTAGTAAAATACGAGCAGTGACTGCAAGCTCACCTGAACTAGAAAATGGCAGTTGTTCTTGATATAGATAACAATACCCGCTGACTCAAGAGAATGAAACCGTACGATTTGGTCATGGTCACTACATAAAATCGAAAATTCTAGTATGATGGATTCCTGAACTGAAACTATTATATTAATAATTTTCCATTTTCGATGAGGAAACTATTAGTATGACTACTTCTTTCACAGGAAATATCATAGTTACAAGACACGGAAATTATTATGTTGATAGCAATCCTCCTTATAAACTATTATTACCAACTGTAATAATTTCCTATACATGCAATCGAAAAATTTACGAAAGAAAATCATTAGTCGATCTAATATAGATTGGTTATAACGGATTGGTAAAAAGATAGGTGGGCTTTTGTAGGTTTGATTTTCACACTATTACAAGAAACGCACGACTGGTGCTCGTCATATTCTTCGAAGATTACCTTGTATCTATCAAAAACATTTAAAAAACATAAATTCATTAGTGGTGGTGCACAATTCAATGTTTCTACTCATATCATTAAAACAGGATTTATAGTGTTTAAATTTATAATTTCAACATATTTATATTATAAAAACATAACCTAATATGGTATTCTAATTAATCAGTTCAAACCTACAGACAAAAGTCCCATTTTCCAATAAATAAAGCTATAATTTTTTTATCAAATTGTATGACCCAGATATTCCGTACACACTTAATTATATCAACTACAATTTAGTATGGTATACATTTTGAATTAATTACTTTATTTCAAATCAATTTCAATTAAACATCATATCAACAGACCCTAATCTACATTGTATTCACTTCAGAGAACAAATTTTTTAAAGCAATTAAATTTTACTGATGACCTGAAAATATTTAAAAATCAAATTTTGAAATCTAAATGTAAACAAAATACCTAAAATCATTCTTCCTGAATCAAAACTCTCTCATAATAAATTTGTATATATACGCACACACAGAGTTACCATATTATAACCAGCATAATTTTGTCTCATTTACTTCTGGTCGCCTGTCAGCATTTCATACGTATGTACATCCAATTATTTATTTCATTTTTTTTTTTTTTTTTTGATAATAATTTCCTACTATTTAAGCATGATAAAATCGCGTGGGTTCTATCAAAAATGACCATGGATCAATCCATTATCAAAACATAAAAATTTTTTTTTTAAACAGTTGCGGTATTAGTCGCTATACAAATATTATACAGTTGCGATGAGCAACTAAAAATTTAACTAAAAAATAAGAAGAAAAAAAAAAAAAAAAATCCATTTAAAAATTCAGTTTCCAGATCTAATCTAATAACCATTTGATAAATCTCTCATGGTATATAAAAAAAAAACAAACCACAATGTTTTTTGTATTCTTTTAGTCATATATAAAAAAAAATATTTCATAAATGGCTATAAAATTTTATTTGAAAAGATGAAAGTCAATTTTTATTTATTATCATTTAAAAAAAAAAAAAAAATAATAATAAATAAAATTTGGAGAAATTCAAAATAAAGACATTAAAATAAACGAAAACACACTGAAGCCTCATAAAGTATAGTATAAAAAGGGAGAGAAGAATACAGAAGTAAATGTGTGTACAACAATGGGTGAGTTTAAATAATCACTTTGGTGACCAAATTATGATGCTTGTGATGATGAAAATAAGTTTTACAAAAAAATATAAGAAATGAAAAGCAACAAAGAAAATATTTTGTTCTCCAATTGTTGGGCAGTGTTGTTATAAATTAGGGTATCTAAAACTATTATTATACAAATAATAATATAAATAGACTGTATTATTTGAAATCACAGTTGGATGGAGTGAACACGAAAAGAAAAATAAAATATTTTGATCGCTTAAAAAACTAACTGTAAGGGAGCTTACTTCCGACCTATTGTGGATCATCAGAGGTAAATAGAGGTAGGTGTAATTAAATTATTATGTTGCTGCCACAAGCTTAAATTACACCTATTAAAAGGAGGGACGACGGCTTAAAAGCTATTTTGAAAGCTAAAAACAGTAGACTCAATATATTAGCATCAAAATTAGAAACTAATATAGTATAGTATTAACTAACTATGAACTTATACAAGCTAACTCATTAGGTACTATATTTTTTTCGTATTATATGAGCCATTTAGGAGAAAATATTTCTGCATGCCCATGATTTGGCAATTGTATATATGCTCAGAAATTAACTTCAAAATGTTAGAAGAAATAATAAATGTAGATGTGGATAAAATTTTTAGATGGATGAGTATATGCACAAGCTTACAGTTAATGTTGAGAAGACCAAATATTTGTTATTGAAGCCAAGAGATGCGAATATTTCCATAACAAAGAAAAAAAAAGTAAATCATGTTCGTTAATGATTTTGGGACAAATAACTAGTATAGAAACAATTCATAACTCTCCTATAATGTCACATAACAAAGTACCACCAGATGTTGCAAATACTAAACAAAATATCATTTGGAAATTTAATAAAAAAATATTCGATATTGGTAATACTGGAAATTTACTATCAACTATGTTTTTGTTTAACATATGAAATTTTCACATACAATTTCTGAATACAATTTATAAATAAGTCACAATGTATGGAAAGCATTCGCTTGGTTCTCCCGTTTTTTTTTTTGACGAGAATCATAGTTTCGAAATTCAATACATTTTTGTAAACCTATTCTAAGGCTGAGGTTATAATATATAATGTCTATATATATTGCTATTATGGAATTTTCTGAAGCAGGCACAACTGCTGTTAAAATATGCAGAGATAGATCTAAAACACTATCAGTTCTGATTTTATTGTATAAATCTATACCGCCTCGTCATTGCAAAGTGTTTTTTAATGCTGTTATTATTGGAATTTTAATTTTATATTAATTAAATTTTTTAATTTTCAATTTCTCATCATTGTCGAATTGCCTGTATTTTCTACAAAAATACTGAGTATAGACATGCATTTGAACAAAATTGAAAAATTTAAATGCATTTTCTCAGACAATTACAGATAACTTGGAACACAAATATCTTATAAATTAAAACAAAATGTAAGACCAGTGAACCATTAACTTTTTAATCCGCTTAACGACCCAAAAATATTTTGTAAAGTACCGGAATATTTTAAATATATATCGCTTCCAGAGCATGCGTATCAGGTTTTTAAGACGGAAAGAAGCCGTTACTTTAAAATGAAAAATCAAAATTATTAACTAAAAACCGGGAAATACCGGAAAAGGTTTTTTTAAGCTCAAATTTGGCCGAAATCGATATTTTCAAATGGGAAGAGGTACTTTTTATGCAAATTCGGATTCTACATAAAAAAAAATGAAACAGAGCACCTTCGATTTGCTCTGGAACACCCAGTATAACAAAGCAACAAAGCTCCAAATTGGTTGGATTCAAGATTTTCAAATGGGAAGAAGTACTTTTTTTATGCATATTTAGATTCTACGTCAACCCGGTATAACAAAGTATATTCCAGCATTGAAAATATGCTAACATAATAACTATAAAACATTTAAATCTGCCACGTAATGAACTATGCAGCTAGGATTATTCATTCGATTTCTTTAAAGTTAAAAAAATCATAATCGATGAAATAAAGCCGATTATTAAAGTAAACAGAGATTACTGCACAATTTACTTATTATTTCAAATATATGTTTTCAGGGCAAGATTACTGAAGTCACTAATCTTAAGTTAGGTCTTATTCAGTAGTTAATTTGACTTAAGCTTATTTTAAAGTACTTAATTTGACTCAAGTCTAACTTCAAATCCTTAATTTGGTTTAACCCAATCAAATGGGAAATTGGACTTTTCAGCAAAGTTATGACATACAAATTGGAGTATGAAACGATTTGACTAGTACTTGATATTTTTTTAAAGCAAGCAACTCAGACGTCTATTATAGAAGAAAGCTTACATCATGTTGTTAAGCGGTGAAATCATCATGTAGTGGGTTAATATCCAACACCGTTAATAGCTAATGTTAATAAGAGACCAAAATAAATAGCTAACATATTTATTGTTAGTAGAATGTTAAAAATATAAATTCAAATACAAAAAGAGAGCAGAAAAAGCCAAAATATCAATTCCAATAACTATTTATCAATTATACAGCTTTAATTTTAAGCTTTTTTTTACTGAGGTTAGTATAAAAACAAGCTGCTGTCGACTTAGATTCACGTAGCATTCTAAACGCCACCTCAAATTCACCGTAGTCAGAACTATGGTTAGCATTATTAAACAGGTCAACGGAACGCGGATTCTCTCTAAATGTTATTAAATCCGTAATGCTACGATACACGCAGCAATAATTTGGTGGATAAACGTAATATCAGCCACCAATCAACGTTGTTGGAGAAAATTCAGTTCTATCAATACCATTTTATCTTCGTATGGAGGAAGTTGAAAAGGGTCAGACCATGAAAAAGCACGTACTTCAAAGCGTAAATGCAACCGATAATGTCTTGTGGTGGTATTTTTTTTATATTTTTTCATTAAGTCCATACACTAGGTCCATATAAATTTTCATATTTTTGTCATGAAATCCACTACGTCTTCTTTATTATCAAATCATTTATGTTGATTTACTTCAGAGATTTTTTAATACGGATAACACCAATTTAACCATATTTTTAATCGAACGAAAAAATTATTAAAAAAAAAATTAAACTCACGAATCAATTATTTTCGACACGCACACACTTTTATTCTCAAGTATGTTGTTTGCATAATATCAAATACAATACCGGTATATACGCAGAGACACGCATTAAACTTGTACATTATTCTACCAATTGGTTTCATCATTTTTATAATTTTTTTCGTAATATTTAAGTTTGCACATTCTTGTCACAAATATCTTTTCAACAATTACAATACGGTATGGGCACACGCATTTTATACACCAAAGTGTCGATTGTTTGTTGATAACCTACTTATGCAAATGTAATTAACAATAATTCTTTTAACTTTTTATCGTCTTAAAATAATCAACTTTTTGACTTTTGATCCTTGGAATTTAACCAAACGAACAAATTAGTAAATGTAACAATGAAATTAAAATAATGTCCATCGCATCCATGCGTTCATATTGCTATAAATTATATTGACCTAATTTTCATACCTTTACATTTATTATTGTGCAATAATACAAAAAAAAAAAAAAAAAGAAAAGGGTGAAATTCCAATGTTATGAAAAAAATTGTATACGTTGGGTTTTAATTAAATTATAACAAAAATGAAAATTCCATTCAATAATAAAGATGACCGACAAGAGTAGGTATACACAACAAGAAGAAGAATAAAAAACAAATATAGCCAATATTAGCATTAAAAAAAGAAAGACATAAAATATAAAGAAAACGAAACAATTTTGAATTGATGAAATACAGTCGGCACCAAAAACTATTTGCAAAAATTATTCTGTATCCTGTAATAATAAAATGACCAATATCCAAAATCGTCAGATCAATTATCTTGATTATTATTAAATTAAATAATTCATTCTAAATATATCTTGCAATTGTAGTACTGTATAGTCAATCAGAAGATGCAACAGTTTGAATCACCTGGGCAGTACCATATCATTCGAAGGAGGTGCCGAGCCGGGTATTGAATATTGTATTTGCTTTTGGAAATACTACATGTCTCTGAACACAAAAATAAAATTGTTTGAGTCAATTGACCTCTCGCATAGTCTGCAAAACAGAGAAATTTTCTGCTTAAATCATTGCGAAAGCTCCACCGTGCACCAATAAATGCATCTGGCGCTCTCTGTTAGCCACAAATTATTTCTATTGGAATATAACAGAAAATAAGCAAACGAAATAACATCAGTAAATAAACCAAAACTTAGACGTAGAACAAATAGACGTAGAAAATTTGTATATGAAATAGCGGTATACTCTTAGGACCTGACAAAAACATGGAGACTGATTGTTTTGAATGAAATGCTCAGGAGATAATTATCGTGCCAAAAATTTAAGAAAACCTTGAAGGACAACTACAGTCTTAGTCGAAGCAAATATCGAACAAAAAACTTGGCAGCAACTGAAAAGGCCAGTCGCTGTTAAACAAAAGACAATGAAGTTTATTTTTGTCCTACATTCTTCTAATGATTTTTTAAGGCAATGAACGTAAAATAACTACACAAAAAATATATAATGAATAGTTTATAAATCTAAGCAATACAACACTTTGTTAAAGATCATGCAATGTTGTTGTTAATACCTATAGATTAGATTAGATAGAATTAGTTTTAATACGACAATTTCTTTAAACCCCCAAAGTTGTATTGTAAAAATTCTTGTATTAGAATTTTTCACATGACAAAAGTCAAATCGATTCATTCCAACTCCTTTTTAATTATTTTTTTTTAATCCAAATATTTGTCGATATTATTTCAATTCCGAAAGAAATAGGAGTTAAGGTAGGTAAGTAGGTAGAAGTGGCTATTTCAGTTGCTTCTGCGAAACCAAGTAACACTACTTAATTGTGCCTTTTTGATATCACGATTCAACTGACCAATTTTTTTTTTTGTTGATTGTTATAGGGGAAATTTCTCTCATTTTTACTTTCCCTAAGAACTTAGTACTACATCCACCCTATGTGATTAAGCAGATTCATTATATCTCCTATTTTGCTATTCGTGATAAAACCCATATTGGTGAAGAAAGCCTCTCCTAAAGTTCGCAGTCTAATTCTATCTAATGCTGGACAACTGCAAAGGATGTGTTTGAGAGTTTATGTTTCATTCTTATCTTTCTATCAGCCAATGGCCAAATAACCTGTACTGAAAAATAATATGTATTTGTTTAATAAACAAATCCCGAATACTGCAGCAACCCCGTGCCGGACTAATATATACGAATAATTTATATCGTAGCAGTTTAAAATAGCAGTTAAATTAATTCAGGAATACCGCAAGGACATCATGTACCTGAAACATAATACAAATATTATAAATACCGCATACTGTACTTAGAATTTATTTAACATTTTTTGTTCGACTTTAGATTAGAGCAACACAAACAGTTCAATATAGAAAGTAATAATACAAATTGTCGAATAATTAATTGACATATCGGCCAACAGTGCTATCATCGTTAAAAAGAGCAACATTAAATTTTAGATTCTATTAAAGGATAACAATTTTTTGTAAATATGTTATAATTTTGTCACCGACTGTATTGCGTGTATCAAAGCAATACCTACATTGTACACATCTATATCATAACTTACTATGAGAATAATAATAATTATGAGTAAAGCTCATTTAGAATTACCTCAAACCAAAAAAAAAAAAAACAACTCACTCTTCATCCGTATTAAATTATATTTAGTTTCTTTCGTGTTCTCCCATTTTGTTTAATAAAGAAAATATATTGCGGTCACATGCAATTTGACATGAACACTTTTAAATACCATATTCCGTATAATAACAAAACAACAACCCACCAACTTCAGGAAATTTAATTATTTATGATTTGAAGATTATAAAAAAAGAGGAATCTTGTACTTTAATTTTTAACAAAACTACTTCCACTTACTATTATAGCCAGCTACCAACAACATTAACTATTTATATTTTTATAATAAACCATTAACACTACAACGGTAGCTTATTATGACGACTGATGAAAATAAGCAACCAATTGACCTCCTGCGACAATAAAATTACTGCTCACCTAAGGTAAAACGAAATGAAATGAACCAAAAAAAAAAAAAAAATAAAAATAAACAAAATTTTCATTGAAATGAAAGAAAGAGAACAACTAAAAAGAAAGTTTCATCTTTTTAATTACGTACAATAATAGAAAACAAAATGAGAAATATTAAAATTATGAAAAGAATCATAGTCAAAATAATCAGTAGGGTATATTATGAGTACAAATAAGGTTAATTGGATTTAAATATTTTAAATTATTTGAGGTGTACTCTGCTTAATAAAGTATAATATTTCACAGTTGATTAAATTATAAAAATTTTCTATGAATATTTATTTGGAAGTGAATGTTAAATAATTATTATTAAGATTTTGATTATAAGAGAAAAAAATTTTAACTGGAAGAAATTTTTATTTTTAAATTAAAGTAAACTAGTCGATTGGATGTGTCCACATTGAATGGCAATTGTAGTTAACAAAATCTGTTGTCAAATTCAGCTATCAGCGTTTAGATTATGTCATCAATTGCAATTGCATTTTCATATGTGTGCGTGTAACTGTTATCATTCTAATTTTTGCGTCGGTTCATTATCGGTTCATCATCGATTTGAACTCTGAGCGCTTACAGTGTCAAAAACAAAATAAATATATGTAAAGAAATACAAAAACAAAAAATATTGACTATTTTGACAATTTAAAAAATTTATTTTGAATTGTTGCATTACTACTACTACATACATACATATTTCAATATTTTGATATAGACATTTTGTCAATTTTGTGAATTTTAAAAAACTGTTCACAGTTTTATTTAATCCTATATTCCTGCCTTTATTGGGAATTTTTTTATTTACCCTTCATTTAAATAATTTTACATTATAAATTTAATAAATGAGCAAAAATGTCTAATGATTTTTTGATTTCGCTTTGTTCCATCCCACTTGTTTTGGTCCAGTCCATCTGCCGATTTGATATGTTTTCTTAAATTTTTAATATAAGAATAATTTCGTGTGTGTAACATAAACAATTTTTTGAACAATTAAAAAATTTTATGGCTGTTCTAACTAAGTGGATGGGATAACCTACAATTTGTGAGGCAGCTAGATTTTAACTGAAAATCTCGCAACAATTTTTTCGTAATATTATCGTAGTAAGCAGAGTGAAATAATATTATATGATGTGATTATGGTGAAATTGAAATACATAGTTTAAAAATTTGTGGTTCATTCTTCTAACACATAGAAAAAAATTCAGTTTTGATTTTGCATGTTCATTAGAAAAAGACAAACCAAGTTCAAAAATAAATTAAATTATAAAAAAACCATACACATAATATGATGCGTACCTACACCTACCTACAAAATGAAATTTTGTTTTCTTTTTTTATGAATAAGATAAAAATTCGTGTATTAAAAATAAATGAAAATAAAAAAAATTGCTCGAAAAACCGGGAGTGTGGTTACAAAATTACTGATAACCTCTGAAGCACTGATTGCCGTATAGCCTTTCGATTTTTTTTTTTTAAGGAAACTAAATTTTCTTTAACCCGATGTTTAGATTTTGCATGTTCATTAGAAAAAGATAAACCAAGTTCAAAAATAAATTAAATTATAAAAAAACCATACACATAATATGATGCGTACCTACACATACCTACTAAATATATATTTTGTTTTTTTCTATGAATAAAATAAAAACTCGTGTATTAAAAATAAATTAAATTAAAAAAAATTTGCTGCAAAAAAACACGAACTATCATGCTAAAATTACTGATAACCTCTGAAGCACTGATTGCCGTATAGCCTTTTGATTTTTTTTTTTTTTGAAGGAAACTAAATTTTTTTTAACTCTTTCAATCTTAACTTAGTTAAAGTTCTCAATTCCTGTTACAATGCTTTATTTATTTATATATACTTTGCTCCTATCTTCTTAATTTCCCTTTGCCATCATTATTTACCAAGATCAGATCAAGGATTTTTTTCTCTCTTTTTTTTAAATTTTTAAATTTTTTACCTAATTTTAACCTAATTTTGGAATTGGTAAAATTCTTTATTATTAAAAAAAAGTACTTTATTTTGTAATATAAATTTAAATTATTTTTTTTTAATATACTATATATTTGTGACTACCCCCCATAATACAAAATAGTATTTTATTTGTAAGCAAAATTAACTTTTAAAAAAATAACAAGATGACTTGATTCAATTTTTTAAATTAAATAAAGACTTCCTATATTTTTCTCTGTATGTAATTTTTAAATTTTTAATGTAATTTATTTTTATTGTTAAGCGAAAAATATGAAATGAAAAATAATAAATAAAAATAAATAATAAATAAATAAATATAATATGTAATATATATATATATATGTAAAAAGCTTACTGGTATCGTGGGAATACCACACTTTCAAATTTTTTTTCAAACCTACTTAATGGTATTTTAGCAACACTACCGAGTTATTGCAATAGTTCGGAGCGATCTTTTGGATTTTAGTGTAATTAAAGAGTACTAGTATTCTAATTAGACATTTTCGATAAGATTTTTTATTTTTAAACACTAAAAATTTCCAATCAGTTTTATTTTAATTTTTTCGTGAGTGATCTTATCAAGTAAAATAAACCAAAAAAATGAGTTTATCAAAAAAAAAAAAAAAAAAAAAACAAATAAAATCTGTTCATAAATCTAAGATTTTTAGCGTAAAATGAAAATAATTGTATGAGTTTAATCAATTAAATTATAATTTTAATACTCTATATAGGGCCGGACGGCTAAAAGCCAAGGCCTATAAATTCACTACCAATGAATATTTTATAATTATAAATATATTTTACTTTTGTAAATATTTTAGATATATGTAAGTAATAATTGAAATAAATAAATTGAAAAACAAAAACCGATTAAAAACTTAATAATTAATTTCAAAATGATATGCCTAATTTGTAAAAACCGGTTATTCGTTTATAAATTTGTATGGCTAATCTATTTGAAATATTTTAAGTTAAATAAGCGAATATAACAAAAATATTTTTTGCTCATATTGACAAGCGATTATGTACCTTATCCAAAATGTGATTTATAGTTGTCAGAATCAAACAAAATTTTGACAGGAGATACTTTCTAAAATTCTGAAAACTGTAGTTATTTGATCTCAATCTTTTCTTATGTTGCCATTAGCGGTTATGATTTTTTGGCACAGAATTATAATGCGAGTATGAAATCAAGAAAAATTGATTCATTTAAAGTAATCAATATTGGAGTATTCATTAAGAGATATCAAATCACCCAGGACAGTGTTTGATATGCATATTTGCATTTGAAGTACCTAACAATGATTTTTACAGAATATTATCTACAAAATTAAATATTTCTGTATTCTAGAAGGAATATTTAATCCCTCAAAATATAATAATTTTTTCCATTTTAGCTTTATTAAATTGGTTTATAAAAGGACTGTGCATAATGATACTGGGTGTAGTACTTTCTGAATAGCAGAATAAAAAAAAAATCGAAATAGTTTCTAAGGAATAATTACTAAAGAAATTCCGATTAATAATTACCAACATTTCTTGTATTCTAATATTTAAACTTCTTACTATATTAATTCATTCATCGAAACCATTTTTTTTTTTATTTTCTTTTAAGATTATGTCTAGTTTATACTACTTTTCAAACACCTATGTTTTCATTTTTAATAGAAACAAAATTAATTGAAATATAAATAGTAACTATAGATAATAATCAACAACGGAATAAACAAAAAAAAAAAACATCAAAATACAATATTATTACCCTCTAATATATCCTTTATTAGTTCATACAAATAAAAAATTAACCCCTAGCGGTAGCCAATGAAATAATCAACCACAACCACACAATTAATTTTTATTCAAAAAATAATAAAAAATGAATTCCTATTGAACACCTGCTGTTAATTCTAGCCTTAAATTTACAAAACATATTAGTATTTCATTAAAAATGGTAGTGTAATGTGTATACATATACAGAAAGTGAGAGGACCCACATTGAATTAATGGAAAATAAAATAACTCACCTGGGATATAACATCCCAGGTAGTGCGGTGGGAGAGAGAATGGATTATAGTTGATTTTATTATACTCTGACCTATAAGAATATAAAAATAGAGTACAATCAAATGAAGAGCCACCTTAATTTTATTACATGAAACCATTTGAAACAATACACTATACCAAACATTTTTTTTTTTATTATATGTCATAACGGTACATAAGGCTATAAAATTATTAAAAAAAAAATAACAATTTTTTTTTTATTACGTTTTTTATTGCTTTAATCTCCACGATCATCATAATAGAGAATTTTCGTTATTAAAATCCAAAGCCATATTGTTGTATAATATTTATATCGTATATGTATGTATGATGTGTATACAGATTGGACAAAATCACCACCCAACCTATGCGGTTTGTTGTTGATAGTATTTTATAGGGAAATTTTTTTAATAATAATTAACTATAAACTTACAATAATATAATTTGATAATTTTAGCTGAAAACTGTTATTCGTTTTATGAATAAGAGAAAATTATCAACAAATTTTATTGAAATTGATTGGATGCTTTCAATTGAATGGAAATTAAATTGAAGCTGTGATAATAACGAAATTGATTGCTTTTGTGGTAATTCGTTGTATTTAATCTATGTAACATTTTGCAATACTGATGTTCAATTTCCGTTTTCATATTTTCATTATTTAATACAAATTAATTTTGATGGTGTAGATTGTTGTTGTTGTTCTAAGAGAGAGAGAGAGAGTTTTGTTGATATTAAAAAATTTCTATTGGTTACTTTGGCAAAAATAAAAATTAAAAAAAACTGAAGATGCATAAGTAGATGCATAACTTAGTTTTGGTACCTCCAAAAAATAAAATTTCTATATTACATATACACATTTCTTCCGAATGAGCTTGAGCTACAAATAATATCAATAATGTCAAATAAAATTTAATAGTTACATCGGTAGAATCAGAAGTTGGATTTGTCATAACCATATTAGTATAAAATACATAAACCTTCGAATAGACACTGGCAAGAATAGACACTGGCAAGAATAGACACTGGCAAGAATAGACACTGGCAATTTAATATAAAAGTATATAAAATGGATTGGTTTGTTGGGTGCTGTTTATTTTTTATTTTTTTTCAATGCAACATACAAAGAAAACTTGAATCGGTACAAGAAAATAATGAAGAGCAATCATATAATGTGAATAGCGACTGGGGAAAAATCGAAGAAGCTATAAGTTCAGCGGCCAGAAATACTGTAGGTGTTATACCTCAGCAAAGAAACATAGAATGGTTTGACAGCGAATGCGAAACAGCGATAAATATTAAAAACAATGCTAGACTAAAAATGCTACAAAGAGATACAAGAACAAATAGAGAAAATTATAGAGAAAAAAGAAAATGTGCAAATAAAATATGTAGAACTAAGAAAAAACAAATGCTAAAAAGAAAAATAGAACAAATACAAAACGAACATTATGAAGGTGACATGAAAAAATTCTACAATAGTATTAAAAAACAGACAACAGGCTTCCAACCAAGAGTAAATGCATGCAAAGATAGACAAGGTAATACGCTTTCAGAAAATGACGATATTATGAATAGATGGTGCGAATATTTCAATGAACTATTAAATATAAATATAAGAAACGAGGAACAACAACGGCAGCAGATTACAATGCATACAGCAGAGCCATTAATTATGACACCTTCATACGAAGAAGTTAAACAAGCTATATATAAATTAAAGAATGGAAGAGCTCCTGGAGAAGATAAGCTAACAGCTGAGCTTCTAAAAAAAGGTGGAGAATTTCTGCATAAAAACATACATAGCTTAATATGTACAATATGGGTGCAAGAAAATATTCCGGAGAAGTGGAAGGTGGGGCTAATCTGTCCAATTCACAAAAAAGGAGACAAAATGACATGCAGCAACTACAGGGGGATAACGTTATTAAGCTGCGCTTACAAAATATTATCCAATGTCATATACTTCAGATTAACTTACTTTGCTGAAGAAATACTGGGAGAATACCAATGCGGATTCCGAAGCCAAAGATCAACGATTGACCAGATATTCGTCATGAAACAAAGCATGGAGAAATGTTATGAACACGACATAGATCTTCACATGCTTTTTATAGATTTCAAGCAAGCATTTGACAGCATAAATAGAAACATAATTTTAGCAGCTCTAAGACATTTGGGAATACCTCAGAAATTATCCAACCTCATCATAATGACAATGCATGAATCAAAAGCTAAAATTATAATACAAAACCAAATAACCCGTGAATTTAAAATAGAAACGGGAGTACGGCAAGGAGATGCCTTATCCGCACTATTATTTAACTTAATACTACATTACACCATAGGAAAATTAGAAAAGAAAGGCAGTATATTCAATATGACAACACAAATAGTGGCATATGCGGATGACATAGTAATCATGGCAAAAAATTACAGATATATGGCAGAAGTATTTGTACAACTAGAAGCGGAGCCACAAAAAGTAGGCTTAAAAATCAACGAAGACAAGACAAAATATCTAAAAATGTCAAGAAATGAACAAATAAGAAATACTCAGAATATAACAATTGGAGAGTACAATTTTGAAGGAGTTACAAGCTTTACATACCTCGGAGCAACAATAAGAAGTGATAATAGTATGCAATGCTGTATTCATAATAGAATTCAAGCCGGAAATAGATACTACTATGCAAACAGAAAGTTGCTTCAATCAAAATTAATATCAAGAATGGCCAAAATGACAATATATAAAACTCTCATTCGACCCATAGTAACGTATGGATGTGAGGTATGGACTATGAACGTAGCCGAGGAGAATAGCCTGCGCATATTTGAAAGAAAAATTCTCCGAAAAATACTCGGCCCAAATATATTACAGAATGGAGAATATGTAATCAGAAGCAACAGCGAGCTCAATAATATGATTGATAGTGAGGACATTGTACGGTTTGCAAAGGCCCAAAGACTAAGGTGGGCTGGCCACGTAAGTCGAATGAGCGAAAGCCGAAAGCAAGCAGTGGTACTGAATAGAAAGCCAACTATAGCAGCCGTGGTAGAGGAAGACGAAGAAGCAGATGGGCAGACAACGTGAAAAACGATGCTCAAATCCTACAAATCCCAAATTGGAGACAAGCGGCACAAGATCGACCTTTTTGGAGGAGCATAGTGATGAAGGCCAAAGCTCACCCAGAGCTGTAGCGCTATAAGATGATGATGATGATGGTTTATTTTTTTACATATACGCCAAGAGCAACACAATTTTCAAATGGGTGTTGTCTTGACATATTTTTATATAGACCATCAGAGTGTAAATAAATATTTTATTATTAGTGTTATTACACCATCAGAGACTAGATCTAGATCATATTAGATTAGTAGTTTCTTTCTTGCTACATCTTCCAAATTTCATGTAAAATTATTTTTTGTGGTTTCTTGGGTTCTACTAACCGTTGTTAATTTCATTTCTTGTTTATTACGACAGTTATATAAAAAGATATCAAGATATGATCAAGATATGAAATCCATATAAAAAAGGTCAACAAGGTGTCGAAAAATCATTCTTTTGCACTTTTATTTAACTCTTAAAACTAGTCATTTATTTCATAAAATTAACATAAATAATAACAAAATTAAGAAAAATCTTAAGATTAATAAGAACAATTAAAAAGGACTCCAATGAAAAAAAAATAATCAGAACATTTGATTTGAAACCTGAAATTTACTGCAGAAAACCAGGTAGTGTAGGTAAAAAATAGCCCATAACCTCTGAATCACTGATTACCGTATAGCCTTTAGACGATTTTTTTTTTTTGAAGAAAATTAAATTTTCTTTAATTTTAGAAGAAATAAGAATATTTAAGAAGAAATAAAAAATAATAGTAAAATTATTTTTTTAAATTTTGTGAATTTTTTACTTATTTCCCACTGTTCTGCAATTAGTGTTGTTTTATGAACCAACGACACAATCTCAAACTATCTATTTGAATTATATATGATCAAAAATTGCTTTTTCATCAAAAATGAGTTTATAAAAATTTCTGTGACTGTAGGTCGGGCCCAGCACCTTCAAGTTCTGTAGCACCCTACAAGTAAGTAAGTAAGTTGCTGTCGGTGCTTGTTATGTGATAATAAATAAAACATTTCAAGCAATTTCAATATTAGAATACTAAGACTTGTTATTTTCATTCCTGTGAAGTGTATTAGAAAAGTAGTCATTACTAAATATCAAACTACTTACTCATTATTAACTAAAAAAATAACGTTAATAATTTAAAAATGTAAATATATACAGCTAGTTGGATAACGTAAATTCCTTTGATTTTTGATTCAATGCATTACGAGTACTGAATCAAAATACGTAATAAAGCTTTGAAATAAATAATTTAGAGTGGTTTCACAAAGTAGATCAAAGCATCTGACCCAAGCACTGCCCGAGCAGTAGACACCTTTTCATTTTGTTTCACTTCTTCTTAATGAACTCTTAATATGTAAATAAGTTGTATATACGACCGAAATGCGTATACGGGTCAAAAAAATTTCTATTTTGTCTTATAATATTCAAACTTTTAAATAAAATATAGCCATTTTGTGTCATTCAACATCTTATTATTTTTATACATAATTAAAGCAAATTTATTCTATTAATTTTTTTAAGTAACTGTCTCAAATTATTGTTTTCTATATTTTGGTCATTTGTAGTAATCATATAGTTTTGGTTAAAAGTATGTATATGATGTATATATATATACCTCTTTAATTACAAAAATATTTTATTTTTAGTGATTTTATCCATTAAATTCCACTTAGTACAGGAATATGTCGAAACGAAACAGTATATGAGGGAGCAGTATTTATGTTTCCTAAATGAAACTTACTACCTCTAAATTTTTATGAAAATATGATAATACTGTAATGTGAGAAGTGTATGTCAGTTCGTAAATTGCTGTTCCGTTAAAAACTTTAAATTTGGTTTCAACTTAAATTATAGTTACTCAGCAGAGGTCTCTAGTACAGGGTATAATCTGATTAGAGCACATTTAGAGCAGTCTAATTTAATAAATGAACCTCGCAAACCTAAAGTTGACATAAATGTCACAAATATATTTGTTTTAGCCATTCATATTTTATTATGTTATTTACCTTCACATTCAGCCATCACAAAAATAAATTAATTAACAAAAAACAAAATATTTTTATTTTTAAACGACAATAATTCAACAATTTTTATTAAATTTCAACAAGTTAAATTTTGACAGATAGTGATTTGATATACATGCACGACAATTTTACAACGAGCATATAGAGATCACACGCTCTGAGTGCACTCTCGGAGTGCTCCTAGCTACAAAGTGAACACAAATCTTTGTTTTGATAAATCGTGATCCGATTTACTTTATGAAAAATTAATAAGAACATTTGATCTGATACCTAAAACATATCTGTTTTTTACTAAAATACTTTGGAGGCATGACTAGGCTTTCATAACTTACGTCAGTTGATACAACGACTACAGCTGGGGTCAAAATACGTTTCTGTTTGACAAAATTTATAATTAACAATTTTTTTTAAATAGTTAAAATTTTTACTTCTAAATTTCTTTTTTCAAATTTTAGTTATTTTTTATGAAAATTTTGTACGTTGTATGGTTAGACTAATTGTCTAGATAATTTTCTATTCTAATCGAAAACAATGGAGCTCAAGTATTAAAGTTAGTTTTTACTCAAACTATAATTAACATATGAAAAAGTTACTGAAAAGTTTTTAACCCCTTCAGACCCATCTTAAGCGATTGCAAGAAGCGATAAAATGCTTCTATACTGGTTTACAATTGATATTTCGATTTAAAACCCAAACGCATTGACTTATAGCTCTTGCTTAGTTGTGAACAAAAAAATCTTAAGTGCATAGATTGCAGTGTATTACATTTTAGTTCTATACAATCAATCGAACTTCAACTTTTTTTGTTAGTCCTAAAGGGTTAATATATTCTTCTTCTATATCGCTTTCAGATGAATTTGAATTGATGTTGTCAATCATGTGAGCTAAATCTACTTCATTTATATGAAGATCGGTATTTATTACGTTTTCAATATCAACTAACTCGATATTATCGAAACCTTCACCTCTAACAAAATGTCCAAGTTGTAAAATCTTGTTGATCACGTTGAATAGACTGAGTTGCCTATTATGTATTTTGATAACTATTATGATTTGATCGAACGAAATGTCAAAATGCAAAATTGTGATTCTGTATTTCGATATCGTTCAGAAATTGTCGATAAAGCTTATCGATGTAAAATTTTATCACGATAGAGACATCGAAAGAGAGATTTTGTACAAATTATTTCAATTTTGAATTGAAAGGATAAAATACAAGAGTGACGCTTGGACACCTGGTGTTTGTTTTATATTTGCGATATTTTTTGGAATAAAAATAAATTTAAAAGTTAAAATGTTACATGGTAGGTATTTTACTTTATTCTTCATAATTATTTTGTATTGAAATAAATTTTAATAGGAATGAAAGGCCAGTTAAAAATAAACTGCAATATGAAAGTTAGTGTAAATAAATTATTTCAGTAATTCTACTTTAGTCATAAAAATAATGTTTGTCTGACTTTTTTCTTCTAGTTTGATCCATTTTGGACATAAGTATAAACTGCAAATTTCATATAAAACTTCCTTAAGCACAACAGAAAAAGTAAGCTGTGCTAGTCCGACATGAAAATCATTTCGTACGCTGCAAATAATATCCTTGGTATAATACCGCACAGAATTTAATACGCTGGCCAATTTAATTATATTTGGAATCGACGAGTTATTGACTATTTTAGTTTTTACCCTAATTTTTCTAATAAATCCATAAAAGCAATGTTGTTTAACAGGAAATTTTGATCAAAACTGTTAATAAAATTTTGTAGATAATAACTCATCAATTTCATGTATATTTATATACGTATAATCTTCCAAATCCAGTGGATTGGAATAATGCCGACCATATGTTGGCTTGTTTTTTAAATCAGCAATTTGATAGCGTTTTTCAGCACTATCAGAAACTGAAAAATTTAACTCTGCTAAAATCATTTTATTTATAAAAACTTTTAATTTAATATTTTTTATTTTATTTAAACACTTTTAACTGCAAATAGTTATAACATTATTGTTTTGTTTGTTTTTCGTATAATAATTTGAATTTGACAGTCAAACAATCAAACATATGTCATTTTCATCGTAGATTTGAATTTTACAATGGCAGCATTTTAAAACTCTTTCGATCAAATTTTCATCGAAATACAGAAGTAATGGCACTAACGATTACAATCAAATAACTGTAACGATAATGATGAACGATTCGATGAAAGTCGATCGAAATACATAATAAACACCCTAGTTTCAACATTCAAAACGGTCAAGGAATTGGTCAACAATCGCGATAGCAAATACACCACTGTAAAATTGTCAAATGTAACAATTTTAAAAATTTTAATTTGTATGGCAAATTTTCGTTTTTTTTTCCACAAGACTTTAAAACAACAAAAAAAATTGAAATTGTCCACGTAAAACCGAAAACTGTATCCGTATTATTTCAAAATAGGTTGCAAGTTCTTCCCCGCGTGAAACCAAAACCACATTATTAAATTGCGTCGTTAATCGTGGTTTACCTGTAATTCTAGAGGAACTAGTTATCTTCAGTTAGATTGTAAGCCAACTAATTTAAAATTGTTTTGTAATCATTATTCATAAAATTGTCAAAACTTTAATTTTCTATATTATAATTTTACCTTGTCCTAGATCTAGAGTAATACTACACTATAATTTTAAATAAAATGTTTATCATAATTTTGTTAATGTTTTGTTCACTACTGAACAGAATTGCCAGGATAAGATTTTAATTGACTATTTTTTTTTTGTTAATGTGAATACAGATTTTTTTTTTATTTTTATCATTGTTTAAAGCTTTAACAAAACTCCTAAGTAACATATTATTTTCATACACATAGATTTAAAAGAAAAATTAAACAATTTAAAAGAAATTAAATTTTTTCAAGAATAATAAAAAAAAAAAATCCAAACAAAACCAAAGTTTTTCCTAACAAAATTCGTACAAGAAAAATTATTTTCCACAAGTAAAATTGACATAAAAAACATTTACAAATTCTGTTTTGTCTGTTCAAGTAGAATATTATCAGTCCTGCTTTAAGGAGCACTACTAATGGTTAACGCATTCGCATTAAATATTTTTGTTCTTGATTTTTTCATTTTATAAAAAACTCTCATCCTCAGTCTTGTTAGGAAGTTACACTATAAAATTATGGACGTATTATGAAAATGTATGTAAAAACGAGAACAAAAAATGGAAACAAGTAATGAGAACAAGTAAGTAATTTAAAGTAAAACTGAATTCAGAATCACTAACTTGGAAAGTGGATTTAAAAAAAAAAAAAGTGATTTGTTTTTTTTTTTTTTTTTTTTTTTTTACATCTTACTTCCACTTCTTTATAGTACCATTTTTGTGTTTTTTTAAAAACAATTTTTACTACCAACTATTAAATAACTTTTGAAAGAACATTCTTTGTAATAATAAATTTGTACCAAACAACTATCGTCTAGGACAGTAATAGGTAAATAAAATGGATACAAATTTGGGAGGAGAACCCAGTTTTTACAAAATAACTTCCATTTAGAAATCCGGACTATGTTGAGGACCTTGTTTTATTTAGTCTTCTTTTTCACTTTTCATTTACCCTATTCTGTGGGTGTAACTATTAGCCAGTTCGTAGCTATTTCTTATAGTAGCCAGTGATTAATTAAAAATCATAATAAAGTATAGCTTAAAGTAATTAGGTATAGTTTTTTGCTTTTTAAAGAAGCTTCCGGAAACCCAATTAAAGCTTGATTATTCCACTTTGATATTTTGATTAAAACGACCCATCGGTTGTTGTTTAAAAGGTTTTAAGTTTATTGCCGATTTTGAAATAAATCTGTTTCGGTTTAGGAAACAAATTTATTCTATAACTTTTCTGTTCGGAATTTATTATCTAAAATATTAATACGCTAATAATGTCTGTAAAACTTCCGGGCTCGGTAAATTGAAGTGAAAAGTTGTGACACGAACCCAAAAACTTAAATGTGAAGTGTTTTCAAAATATTACCGCAAAAAATTAAATATTACAAATTTTTGTCAAATAAATTATTTCTAAAAAAACATATCCGAGTTCTAAACCCATATAGGAAAACTATATTTTTAATACAAGAATCAAATAGTAAATCATTATAAAATCAATAAAATATTAAGCTTTTTCAAATTAGAAGTATTTTTTGAAGTCATCAGTTACCCAAAAAATAAAGTACCTATGAAAAAAATTTACATTTATTTGGTTTGTGTCTTTGAATTAGCCAACTCGAAATGTTTCTAATAGACTATAATATATTCAAGTTCAAGTGAATATTTATTTGGTAAAGCAATTTATTGACAAGTTGAAATAAATATTTCTATTGTTGCCATATGGTTTATGTTAGTAAATCTTGCTTTGCCATGTTAAAAAATTCACTAGATTTGCTAAAAATCCTCCTTATAGGAAAAACACCAGAAGCCTGATGTTATAATGAACATACCGAGGGCAATATTGATGCGAATATTTTGTCAATTTATACTGAAATTACAAAACTACCATTTTCGTTATCTCATCACATAGCAGTATGTAATAGAAAATTTTAAACCAGAATGAGCAATTTCACATAGGTGACATTACGGAGGTAACAACAAAACGATTAGAGAAACAAAATCTGTTATGTAACAAAAATGGTTTGCATAAATTAGACAATATGGTAAGAAAACATTAATTGTTTTGCGGAAATGAGTAAAATGTTTAAATGAATATGAAAGAAATATTTTTTTTAATGCTGGATCGGTGAATGTTACGCCGCACTGGATATTTTCGTATATATTTTTAATTTATTAATTTTGTCCCCGCAACTTAACTCTGGCAAAAACTCATACTAATCTGCAAATAAAGTATTCAGGATTTTTGTATTCTGTAAGCTGACGAATAGAAATTTAATAGAAAGAATATGCGGGGTGCGAAAATGTGAAATAAATAACTTGTATTTTACATCTAAGATAATAAAAATACTTGAACAAAGCTTCTTTAAGTTTGCTGAAAAAATTTTGAAAACGCAAGAAAGAATGTTGAAAAAATGTTGATAATAATGAAGTTGTTTATAATATACTTTATAATATTTTTTCAATCTTACCATACCTGTCTCTTTTATTCGTTCTTTTCAATTAAAGATTCTGATTTTAGCAGCTCAAACATTATGATAACTTCTGCTAGTATATAGCAGCCTTCTATCTACAAATTTATCTTTGAATGTTTGAATTAAGATTATAATCTTATATCTATTCTGGGTATATAGTCAGCCCATTGCAAAGTTTGACCTATTTTAATTTTCTTTCCGAATACGTACATATATTTTTTCCTCATATAATTTTCTTGGAACTTCAAGTTTCGTATATATGCATACTTAGTTAATTTAAAAGGAGTGATACAGTGATAGCCACGGTAATCACTATCACAACATCAACCAAGGAGTGGATTCATAATAATCTCCTGCAACATGAACTACACGACCACCTAAATTTATCAAGCAAGCTTATAACTGTGACAAATTTGTGGATGTAAAGAAGATATCTTTAGAATATCTTCTAGATAATCAAAAATATATCCTTCTAATCATCTTAGACTAATTTTTTTTTTACATGCTACCTAAACACTAGAAAAATATTTCCTTATGCAAAATTTTTGTAGGTATGGAATTTTGCTGCATCAGAATAGGCGCATAAAAAATGTTTAATATCCTGAATGCCAAAACCCCATCATATTCGACGGTTATCCATACAATCAAATCTCATAAGTTTTGTGTGCTTACAAAACAAACAGTTACCTACCACCTATCGCTATACATCCAATACTGTCCTACCTAACAGAAATAATTATTTCATAATTCTCCCTTCATCTATTTTCGGTCATACTCTCTTCCCACGTAACAATTTTATTGCTATAACACTCTTACGCACTCTTATAACACTAATATAAGCATTCTGATAGAAGTATTAGTGTTGATTTGAGTGCTCCACAATTTTTGCGAAACGTTATAAATACATTATTGCAATAAACCTCAGAATCCCATACCAGGTACCAGAGCAAATGTTATGTAATATTTTTATAGGAATAATCACATTATTCCTATAAAAAGCCGTATAAATAAGGCAAGAAGAACATTTGGGAGCCTAATGAAGATATGGCGGAGCAACCAAATATCGAGAACAACAAAGCTAACAATATTCAGAGCATGTGTTAAGTCAACATTAATATATGGCAGTGAAACATGGCTCACTTCGGTCAGAATCAAACAGAAGCTACAAGTATTCATCAACAAGTGCTTGAGAATTATATGCAGAATATTCTGGCCGGCAAGAATTAGCAACGAGGATTTATGGATGATAACTGGAGAAGAACCTATCAACAGACAGATAAATAGGAAAAAATGGAAATGGATAGGTCATACACTAAGGAAATCAGAAAGTGATATAGCAAGAAGAGCTCTAGAGTGGAATCCACAAGGAGACCCGGCAGACCATACAACACATGGAGACGCACAATCGATCAAGAATTAACAGTCAACAATTATACCTGGGACGATATTAAGGAAGTAGTACTCAACAGAGAGGAATGGAGGTTCAATATCGAAGCCCTATGCTACCACGCGGAGTAATAGGAAAAAAAAAAAAAAAAAATCACATTATTCCCATAAAAACATTATTGTACCACCTTTAGTGCTTATTGTGAGTCATATAGCATTAATTTAGTTTTTATAACAATAAAATGTTACGTGGGTTAGTTCGTAATGTCCCATCGTGCTTAAGTAACAACTAATCTTATTAGTCTCTGACGTGACGGTACCTTATAAATTCATTATACATATTTTGGTTCAAAATCTCCGTCTTATTGAACTAGAAATAGCATATAGATTGCCCTGTCATTAATTTCCATATAATTTGCTTGGACGCAGTCTGATCTTAGGGGCAAGATATTTAAAATATTTTTTTTATAGTTAATTTCTCAATTTATTTCTGTATTCATATTATTATAGATATGACGTTGTTACAATCATATAATCCCTATTTCAAATTCCCATAATAACTTTCCAATGGGGTTTCAATCATAAATTCTTTTCGGGGGGTTTTTATATATTTTAATTGTTGCTTGTTAGTTTCTAAGCCAACACTACTACAACATTAGTTACTTGCTTACCCTCTAATCTGATATTACCAACGAAATTACAGAACTTGAATAACTCTATTAAGTCAGTTCCATATATGAGGATAAAAAGGAAACTGACTACAAGAGGTTGAAGTATAGAACAAGTTCTCAAGTAACTTTTGTTCTTTTTTTTATCTTACTAAAATATTTTTATGGAATTTTTTGTTTTCATTTTTTTTTTTGTTTTTGTTTTGTTTTAATATGGTACTTTTTAGTTTTTATTATAAAAAAAAAATAAGAGACCCATCTGCAACCAGTTTTCTCTTATTTTGTATTTTTGCTGCATTTTCAGATTTTACTTTTTAGAATTTAAATTCATAACTATAGAAAAAAAAAAAATTCCATCATCAGGTTTTGTATTTTCTTCTCTTTTTTTTATTTCCACATTTTCACATTTTTTTTGCAAAATGACATTTTATATATATATATATATAAAATATTTATTTACTTGTATGATGTAACTAGTTTTCTAGATATGTTCGGTAACCATTCTTGAATGCATCATCATGCATTTTTTTGTTTTTGTGTTTTTGGTAAGAGAGATTAATTTTGACTAGTATTATTCATTTCTAATATAATATTTTAAAATTTTAAAATTGTTATTTAAGAAAGTGATAGTAAAATATGGTATGTATATTAATGAGTGTAGTGTGATGACAGTTTTAATTATGAAACAAATTATGAAGAAAATTGTGGCATTTGTTATGCAATTAAAAAATATTTTATACGGGTTTTGGAAATCTCTAGTTATCAATATTAAAACGGATATGGAAATACAAAAACAAGTTGAATTAGATTTAATTTAGTTATATATATTTTTTTAATTGTCTAATTTCAATTTGCTTAGTTAGTATTTTGATATTACTTCCCGTCTTGAGTAGTCTCTAATATCAATGTTTCAAAAAAAAATCTGATGTTGTTCATTAATTTGAATAGCAATGAATAATTATAATGAATCTAAGCAGTTTGATTAAGACTTCTTTAACGAGGGTTTATATTAGATTAATTTTTGTTATTTTAGGGTTTTGATCATATAATTCCAATGTCATTGCGACCGTTAGCCCAATATAAATTCATATATATCGGATCTGTGTTATCTTCTTCGTTTCAATGATGAATGACAATTTTAATTGTGTTGAATAGAAGGGCTCTTCTGAGCGAGATGTTGTATCGGCGTAGGACCTACTGACCATATCCCAAAGATAGCTGGAATTGATACCTTACCAAAAAGATATATCTTTAGTGGCGCATTTTATGCTTAAGGACGAAAAGGACATTTGAAAATATCCTGGTTGTTTTGATGTTTTTGCATAAAAACCGTTATATCTGTTGATTCATTAAATATATATATGATCATATGATCATTAGGTCCTACGCCGATACAACAACTCCCTCAGAATCCCCAAAAGAGGTTCACCTACTTGAATAAATGCGTTTGCAAGTAGTCACTGCAATGTCATTGCGATCATTAATCTTAATATCATGTGATAGATTTAATGTATGTTATCCCTGAACTTTCTATGAATTAAAGACAATTTTCGATGAGTTGAAATTTGATTGATTGAAATTTTCCTCGTTGTATAAATGTCTGTGCAAGACGATGTATTGTATTGCTCGGCAACGCTTTATATTCGCACAAAATGTATTACATCGTTTCCTGTACTTCATCACGTATTTTACACATAATGACTAATGATTTAAATTCATTGCATGCAATGACTAACACATAGCGGAAATGGTTATTCACTTGAAATTGACCAATATTCAATTTCTTTCCTTCTCTTTTCATATTAGCTGTGCAGAAAGTTTTCTTTGAGTGTGCAGGCAGGAATATATTGGCTTGTTGATATCGTTCTTTTATATGTCAATGATGGTTTGATTGTTTTCAAGCCACTCTTTAAACCTCAAGCTAGACATATAGACAATGGAACGCCACAGAAAAATCATGACTGTAGAAAGTTGGCTTCAGAAGCTTTCTTCCTTAAGCCATCAAAATTTCATTGCTTTAAATTCCAGTATACAACTTGTTTCATGGTTCTAGTATAGTTCTTTGAAAATATTAAGGCAGTTATAGACAAGTTAATATTTTACCTTAGTTGATTGTAGAACTATGGTAAAGCTGTGAAATAATTTTAGGTAATCTTCAATATATCCCCAAGCCTACAGATTGAATCCATAACAATGTTCGAACGTTATTTTACCGTAAATATTCTGTATTTTGGAAATTGTTCTTACCGCCATAAATTTTAATCTAATCTAATACTATTATATAAATTGCTTTCAAAAGGCCTGCATGTATTGGTTTACACAAGACACAATAATAATATTAGAGTAGAATACGCATTCTTAAAGTATTCATCTTATATATATCTACAATTTCCTTTTTACGAGTTCATACTCTGATTGTGTGTGTTTGGATTGCACATATCCCATTTGGGTATAGATACTCATTTTATTTTATTGAATTTTATATGGATCAAAATATTATTTTATGTTTGCATTTTGATAAGATAATTTTAATCGATAGAATTAGCTCAGTTGGTTAAAGCGTCATGTTAATATCGCAAATTTTGTCAATTATTTTTTTTTTGTTATTATATTATAAAATTTATAATATTAATTTTTTAAAGAACAAAAAAAATATTTTTTTAATAAAAAAAAATAATTTTTAATTATTATTCTCTTCTCAATTATTTCAACAAAACACGAAATCGTTTAGAATAAATGCAAGCATACAAATTATGTATGAAATAAAATTAGTTCGTCCGGATTTTACAACATAGTTTAAGAAAAATTTATTTTTTTCTGCCGTCAGAAAAATCAGGATTTCAATAATACGGAGTGAGGATTTTAGGGGAGCAGCCTCCTACAAAAAAAATGGATAATATTTAAATTTTGCAACTTAATAACAATAAAACTAAACTGTATCACTGTCTAATTATTGTAGGCAATGTTTAAAAATAAATCAAATTTTTAGCAACATTAGAAAAATTTAGAAAAAATTCACGGAGTCGCGAAAAATTAAAATCTGAATTTGTTGATTTTCTCAATATAAAAAATTTTGATTATCTGAATTTTGGATTTTCTGAATATAGTAAACCAAATATCATAATTATAGTTGCGTATTTATAATTTGTATTCTATATGATCATTGCCGAACAGCCGTTTTTGTTTTTTTTTGTGATAGCTAATTTGGATTTTCCCGTTTTCTCCCGAATATGTTCCAGGCATTGAAATTTTGAGCCTCCTAAATCATTTATAAAAACTTTTGTAAAAAAATCAAATAGATTTAAGTAGCCTTACTACAGCAGATGCTTTGTCGGCAGCACGATGTAGAAGGCGCGAAGGTGCCGCAGGTCTCTAGTATATTATATATGATATGAAATAATTTCAAATGTGTTTCAAAATATTTTTCTACAGAAGTTATTTTATTTTCCAATGATAAAGAACAACCGTGATTCAACAGCCCTATACAATTTTTTCAATCTGAAACTTGGTTGGTTTTTTTTCATATGCATTTTTCTTCCAAGTAAGATGTCTATTTAAATATATAACATTACAAATGAAATGGAAAAAAATTGTATATTGTACGTATTTTGATTGAGAAGGGCCTACTTGTATCATTTTCCAAATTTCAATCCAATCAGAATTTTCATTTTCAGTTTACTTCAGTCGAGTTGGCTTCAAATGAAACAGCATAGCGTATGGATCGAGCTGGCTTTAAGTAAAACAACGTTTATATAATATCGAATTAACTCTCAAGTACGGTTGTTGATGCTGTTACAAAAAGTGACTGTTTTATAAATGGAGTACATAACTGCGCCATATAAACTAACTGTATTGCGACATATTGTACTAGTAACAATATAATCAGCTGATTATTTGGTTAAGAAATTATGTCACAACAGCGAATTAAACATAGGCCTTCTATTTAATTTTTTCTCAATACATTTTATATCCAAAAAAATTTAACTTTTTGTGAAAACAAAACCAATTCATATTCAGTCAAGAAAATTTAAATTTTTAAATAATTTAAGCATATATATACAAAGAGATTGAAAACAAAAGAAGGAAGCGAGAGAGAATAATAAAAAAAAAAAAAAAATTAAAAATTTTATAAATCCCTCTGTTTATGAAATTCAAATGTTCTATAAAAAGAACAAAATAATGTAAATGAGATTTTTTGGTTCTATGTAATCAAAACCGTATAAATTCATCCCATCATTCTAATATTTAAATTCCACCCAATATTTCCAAAAAAGAACCATTTTTTTTGGTTCTTATATTAAACATCTTACAAGCAATAAAATAAACCTAAATCAATTCATCATCCAATCACATTAAAAATATCCTTAAACGAAACCAAAAAAAAAACGAATAATAAAAAAAATCAACAAAAACTTTTTTGTGTTCAGTTGTTGGAACTACCAACATTGTATACCTTCTTTTTACCTTTATTATAAAAATTTGATTAACAAAATTCACATTTTCTCATACTATCAAAAAAATTTTCTTTAACTTTTTGTTTATTTTTCATTTTTTATTATTATTTTTTTTTCTTTTTTGGGTATCTATCAAGCTCCAAAAATTCGAAGAAAAAACAAAGCTTATTTTTTTTTTTTTTTATTCTTTCAATTTACCAAAAATATGATTCATAGCTGGTAAATTTTATTTTAATCCGAAACAGAAAAGCAATGACAAGATTCATTATTGTTTCATGTTCTATCGTTATATCATTTACCACACTTCACTACTACATTGCTATACCTACATCGTATACCCATTTCTTATGTTATCATTTTTTTTTTTTTTTTTTTTGTTAAACAACAGAATAATGTTTTGTATTATGTGGGTTAACACTTTGCAACTCAAAACTGCTCAATCATTGATTACTCATCGGTTGGTTATGTCGGTACAACTGGTTTTAATGATTTCCGTTGTATGCTAAGAATTTACAGCATTATTTCTATGTATTTAAAAAAAAAAAAAGGAACAAAAAACACCTGACAAGAAAACAAAAACAAATATTTGAAAATAAAAAAACAATCTTTGTTACGATAACTAAATCTATGCTGTTGTTAAGCTTTGATTGTATTGAAATTTTATATTCAGAAGAGAAAAAAAAAATATTGATAGCTACATGCGTATAAAATTAATTCAAACAAAGGATTTCTGATATTTAACTTAGGTTTATTCTAATCCGTTGTTCTGAAATAAATTTTATTTTATTTTACTTGTGTCAAGGTCCTACTATAATAGTTGTTCAATGAGTGTATTGAATATGGGTATGTATACAAATTATTTTTGTCTGTGATGTTATTTGGTTACCTAAGCAATACGAATATGTCTGGCATATAAATAACCTAAAGAAAAACAGAACTGTTAAACAAATTTGCAGCCTCTGGAGTACTTTGGGACTCTAGTTTATTAACCAATCCAAACTATCACTCAATACGTAGTTAAAATATTTTAATAATAGTTAAATAACATCGGATACACCTTTTATAGAGCCAAATCTGTTTTATGGGATTCCCCTGAACACAGCTAAGATGCAATTAAAGCTATTTAGCATACCATTGAAGAATATCCTAAGTGTGATCATAAAATCAGATATCCTTAAGGACTCAGAGGACTAACTAGAACTAACAAACACGGGTAATTACAATAATCCCATTATATAGCGGACAGATCCCGAAATTATACAATCTATAATAGTCAAATAACATAATTTAAGGCGTAACTTAACATGACATAATTTAAATTATAGTACATTACAAATGTCCATCAAGGTTGAGATTTCAACTAAACGAAAAACTTAAATATGCTAACAACACATATACCCTTACTAATTACTAACTTTTAGTTTTTCAAACGTCATTTTAAATTAAAAAATCTTTAAAATTAGAACCCATCAAACTATTTTGAAATTTTTTAATTTAAAAGCATATTTAAATATTTTAATTTTAAAATTAACCTTAAAAAAATATCAAAATCAAATTTATTCATAACCAGATTTAAGATTTCAATTAATAATAATTGATCAATTGACAAAAATCATCTCAACTACCAAAAAAAAAATAAATTTTGAAATTTCGAATTAAGCCTTTTGCAAAGTTTCAACATTTTTATAATATCAATTTTTTACAATTAGGACTATTTTAATGTTAAATAATATGTGTTTCCATTATAAAACTGACTGATAACAAAAATGGAAAATTTAATGGACATGATCTATTAAAAATATTTTTAGTATGTTGTTGTAGTCTAATGTCATTTTAAAACGAATTTTCCAGGAAAAGTCAACATTTGAAATAATTCAATATAAATCGCAAACTACCTAAGTCATGTTTCGATTTAAAAAAATAATTGTCTAAAGGATATTTTATATGTACATAATGTACAGTTATTAATAAAAGTATTTATGCAAAATTAATACAAAATTTTAGATTAGGAACGGGTTTGCAGAATTTTAATGGAATTGTAAACTTTTCATTCATAATAATAAAGAAAGCTATAAATCAGCTGCAATTGAATGGCAGACTAATAATGTGTTCATAATTATCGATATTATATACTTACTAAGACTAGTGGTCTCAATTTTCAATATTTTGTTTTACTAATCATTATACTTAGAACGTTTCCGAACCTCTCGCACTTGCATTTGACACTTGCACTAAACCTGTCAAATCGCACTTGATTTGTTGTCAAAATTTTAGTGTAGTCTCAAGTACACTAGATATCGCAAAACTAGATTTATTAAAAGTGAAAATAAAAAAGAAATTTAGTGCGATTTGACAGGTTTAGTGCGAGTATCAAGTGCAAGTGCGAGAGGTTCAGAAACGTCTTTAACCTTAAAATTGAAAAAAGTACGGTACTAATAACTGAACCATATTTATATAACCATTATTCACCGAATATTATTCTTTTAAATGACAGACATTTAAAAAGAAACGTAGCGAAAATAATTATTTATTTATCGAAGACTATTTCAATTTAGTAAGCAAAATATAGTGTTGCATATTATAAAAATATTTTGTAAGCAAATTTAATAATTGATCTTAATAACTATTAATTATATTTTGAAAATATATAGATATATATTAATTAATGTATATAAATTTGATTGCGATGTTTGCAATAAATATTTTAAGACTAAGAGACCATAACTACAATATCCTTCAAAATTCGTATATTCATTAATATCATAATTTACTTGCATTGTAAGCTTCTGTATCATCATCATTATATTTAATATGTAAATTGAAATAATTATGGTACAAATATTTGAGATATTTCAGAACCACTTTGTATTATTATTATTTTATATGATAGATATTTAAAAGGAGACGTAGCGAAAATAAATAATTTTTCCAAATTTTTTAATTTTCAATTCAAAATTTAACTCATAAACATACATACACACATTTTAACATAGAAACTTACCTTATTTATTTCTTAAATAAATTATTACGAATGCGGTTGTTGTCTAAGATAAATCAATCAAAATAAATTGAACTGATGGAAAACAATTCATAATGAAATATTGAGTACGATTTTTTATCAAATTTCCTCGAAATTCGAGATGCAGGTAAACATCGGTTATAATTATTTTGTAATTTTTACTAAATATATTAACTATGTTATTTAATGTAAGGACGAATTTTTAAAATTAAATAAAGAAATAAAAAAATATTATACCGATGTCAGTAAAATTTAGCAAAAGATTATTGCTTAAATTCTGCTAATCTATTAAAAAATATTTTACGCAAATGGTGAAATCTAATTTTACGTTTTTCATTTAATATTACACTTATAAAGATCTCATGAAACAGATTTTCATTAAATATGTAACCAGTCTTAATTTTCAAAAGCTTTATAAAATTAAAAAACCTTACAATACTCGAACTCAAAACTTAAATTTACGAAAATGATTTAATTATATTATGCGGTTCAGTTAAAATACAGAAATATGTGGGAGGACCGCCTTTCTTTAGGTAGGACTTATTTTAAGTAGAAACTGGACATCAGCGATAACTTGAAAACATATTTAAAACAAAAGTGAGATTTCTATAAAAAAATAAATTGTACATAAATTTTTTTGTATAACAAGAAAAATTACCAGACTCTCAAATACAACTTTTTTACTTAATTGAGATCGATTTGCTTTTACGGTATTTCCAAAACCATATTCAATACTTTCTTAATCCAAAATAGTATCCGAAATCATTAAATTTATTTAGCTTATTATGAAAAATAATTTTTAAAAATTTTGATTCAACACCAAAATTATTGAACATATTATGAAGTACGAATACTTTTGTAAACAACTGTACATACAAAACTAAATTTTTTAATTGCATGTATTTTCAAAATTTTACGATAATTTCCTCCTGTACATTTCAAATATTAAAATCATTGCATTTCCTGGAAATATAAAAACTCTAAACAACACTTTTTATCGAAAAATAAAAATGACCATTACTAAAACTCTCTATACATACTATATACATATATACTAAATAGAGTCCATCCTTTAATAAAAGAATAACATTAAAATAACTGTAAAAGAAGTTTTTTTTTGTATTTGTACAGGATGTAGTCTAACTGTTAGTAATACAGTTCTAAGCTTCCCAACTACTTAGTTCGGAAATTTTAATTTTAATTTTGGAAACAGAAATTACAAAATTACGGTAATTTGATTTTCGTAACACCTCAACATGATTTTAAATGAATGTTTGTAAGCCAAATCAACTGAGTTTATCAAAAGAGAGAAAAATAAACTTATAAAGATGGTAGTACGTAGTACTTACACTATTAAAATGTAGTTTTTGTCAAATTGTCATTGTCGAACTTAATTTGTCCTTTGTAAAAATAATTTGCAATACTCGCCACAATACTTTCTAGAGTTTACTAGAAAATAAATATGTAGAAGAAAAAGTTAGAAAAATAGATTCGCAGAAATGCAGAGTGTCGCCGAATCAGTGGTATGTTCTTATAACTTTATAGACATTTAATTAACGATCATATAGCTTGGATTCTATTTTACATAATTTTGGTTAAAATTCTTCTATATTCATTGCGATCACCTATATTTGAAATACCTTTCATATTTTTTTTCAAAATTGATGAAGATGAACCTTATAACTGCCAAAAATGTTCAACAAGCTTTCATAAAAAACTCTCTGCAAATGTGAATGTAGGTAATGCTATCCCACTGAATGTTATTATCGAAAAATTAAACAATATGAAAAATTAAATTAGAGGTCCAGATAAAATGGCAGCTTTCTGAATGAAAAATATGATGTAAAAAAATGTACATTTGCAAAAAAAAGTGTATGGCTTCAAAAACGATGTCAATGAATTGGAATGCGATAAAATAAAAAATCATGTCGTATTAGGACTAGGATAGATATGCAATTTTTAGTTTTGCAAATGTTTGATTACTCATTAGTATTCCATTAGTTTATATGAAAAGCGGGCACACATAAAACCAGTTGCAGGTATAATAGTGAAAATAGTCGATTACGAAACACTGAAGAAGTGCGCAAGTAGTAGACGAAATACCCGTATATCTGTATGATAAGCATATCAGTAAAATTAAAAGTAAAATATTCGACTATTTTCACTACTATACCAAATTTTTACCCTAACGCTGGAAAACAAGTTTTTATAAAAACAGTTGCAGGTGTTCGCGCTTTTATATAAACCAATGGAACACAATAATGTACAATCAAGCATTTGCAAAACTAAAAATTGTATGTCCGCTCCTAAACAAGATGTATTACTTCTTTAACCACTACTGATTATAAGGTTGTTGAAATTGCTAACTCTCTTAACATGGATTTAAAGCCCGAAGATTAAAATAGTATTGATATGCAATTTTTATATTTTTTGTCTTCATAAGAAGCTGTATTACATAAGTACTGTACGAAAAACATCATCATTTAAAAAAAATGTCTACCCACAGCATTTTAGTCATATTCTTCACCATATTCAAAATATCTCAAGTTTATTAACATGAATTGTGTTTGAGGTTCAAAACTTTGCTACATGTTTTAAAACGTATAGAATCAATTTCATTAAATACGGACGATATAAACTTAAATCTCTGCTATAACTACAACATTATATATTATAATAGAGTTAGAGTTGTCAACATTTCACCTCAAAATTATTCACCAATTTATTCACCAAAAATGAGAGAAAATAAATCACCACACCACGACCACACCACATCAGTACACCATCCTTTTTACTCAAATTTCAACAGAGTACATACTGATGCTGATAGGTAGCATATGAGTTTTATTTTCATCATTAAATGTATGTAGGTATAGGTACTTAGGTATAGACAATGTAACATCTATCGTAGTAAGTTGTGAACAAAATTATTATTGTTTTTTTTTTATACCTATTCATTGATAGTGAAAATTATCAGTATATTTAAGTACCTGTTCTGTTAAAAACGTTAAATTTGACTTTAATTTGAATTATAATTAATAAATAGGGGTCTCTAGTACTTTTATACTAACTAAAGGCACTTCGCGGTATTTTCAATATTCACCGGTTCAATGTTAATTATCAATCCTAATACTCAAGTTATTTGCAGCTATTTAGAATATAATATTGTTAGAAGATATTTGAATACACTTTTAATTGCTACATATTGTATGCTGCATCTACCTACACCTAATTATAAATTTTAAAGATTCGGACTATAGTGATTAGCTTTATCTATTAAATATTGCTAGTCCCTAGTCCCTAGAGATGAAAATATCCCGATAAATAAAAATATTAGAAATATTTAATTTCTATAACTTTCAAAAGACAACATTTTGTGGTTATTTCAACAATCCCTATTAATCACTATAAGAAAAATTACATCTCTCATTTTCTTTCTTTAACGGAAGACACTTGATCTGTACATAAATATAATATAAGAGAATTATTTATTCTACATAATACGCACCAGTAAATTCATCTAATTTTTCAAATATTTTTAATTAACAACTTCTTTTCAACCCCACACAACTTCCCCAAATGGCAACGTCCAACTTGTATCCATCCACCCTGTATAAAAGTTGTTCTAAAATAAAAAAAAATCCATTATATTCGAATTTGTTTTAAGGATCCTAAAGAACTTCGGTTTTATTATATTGAAACTTCGTTTCGAGGAAATAATAATGTACATTATTTTATAAAATCATTAAATTAAAAACAAAAAAAAAAAACAAAAAAAAAACAACAACAATCAAACAAAATAAAAATTCTTTATTTTTTGTTTGTGAAAAGTAATTTTCTGTTTCCTGGAAAATTTTTTCCTAGAAAATTATTGCATGATGCCATCATCATTATTATCATCAACATCATTGTGATTCAATGGAACCAGATATTTTATTTAAAAAAAAAAAAACAAAAAAATAAAAATATTTGGAAAATAAAATTTTAGTTATTATTGTTTAAATCGAATTTAACACACACACACACACAGACAGACATAAGGAAGGAAGGATATTTATTTAGGAAGTTTGAAATGAACTTAGAAATAGTGTTAAGACAGTTGGATGTGTAACACACACACAACAATTGAATATAAGATGAAAATATTTTATGGTTACAAAATTGTAAACCTTTATTTTTTAAAAACAAAAGGATTACATTTTTATTACATAGAATAAATTCTATACAAAATTTATAGAATAATCAATTTTAGTAAATTATAAGCTTGAGTTTTTTAATTGACACCAACTTGTGAGTCTTGTGACATGACATAACAAAAATTGATTTATATAAAAAAAAATCAAATTATATTGATGGACAAGTTTTATTTACTTTTCTACTTTATTTAATTTTTAAATATTAAAAAACAAATTTACAATAGACATGCACTATGTTTTTTTATTAGATTTTAAGTGCTTTGAACTACACTATAAAAAGTTATTTTAATTTATTTGTTTTTTTATAAAATTATCTACCTGATAATTCATTTGTAAGTGGATATGTAAGTAATTATTACAATTTACATATAAATTACTTCCACAGTGCTCGTTAAGTGACCTGCTGGGTAGCCAACGTTCCAATTGATTGACTTTAGAATGTACACATTTAATTAACCTTCACCAATACCAAAGATTAATTATATCAAAATGAACCTTACGACCATGTGTGTCGGATTACTGTCGGCAGCCACGCCACTACTACCTACCTACCTTCACCAATACAAGAATTTTATATACTTAATCCGTGCAACATGTATCAAGGTATTATTATTATTATTTTTTAAATCTAGAAAAATTGCAAAATTTGTTCAAGCAAAATTCATTTCCCGAGGTATGCAGCTGCTAAAACCAGCTAAATATTTTACAAAATTTGAATATCACCACAGACAAGAGAGTTAGAGAAAATTGAACAATTATTTGTCTCTAGATTTCACGTCGGCAACATTAAAACGAATTTGATTACTAAACATTGTCTGTTTTCTATTATGTAGACATATATTCAGAAGACTGATGATGGTGTAATAATCGAAATGGATCAAAATATTATTGAAACATAATTCAGAATTTCTAATTTACATAAAATTCGTTATGCTTACAAAAATAGTATAATTTATAGAACTATAGGATCGAAACATTTATTAAGACATCATTGCCAATATCATATAACCGCTAACATCCAATTATGGATAGGCAATACAAGAAGAAGAAGAAAAAGATATAACCATTGCTGGGTTTTAGTTTTCTTTACAATAGTTACTCCTTCTATCATTTCTGTCTCAACATCATCTTTTGAATATTGCTGTCTGATTCAATCTTGTCCGCTTGAATTTTACTTAAAATTTTCTGACTCAGTTAGAAAAGGGAATATACTGGACCAATACTATATTTACTATACACTATATTGGTATTCCCGAGATAGAAGATGCGACGGTAGCTTACTTTTGCAGACAATACAGCTATATTCGTCGACAGTCGGTAAAAATATAAATCAAGCTATAAATAAATTACAACAAATCAATAACAAAATTTCCATTTGGAGAAAAAGGTGAAAAATAAAATTGGATGAAGCAAAAGCAATTTATGAATAAAAATATTTAGTGGCGCATTTCAGTAAGTATAAACAATGTCGTCATACCATATCAAAATTCTGGAAAAATATGTTGGTGTGACGCTTTGCGCAAAGCTTAGATGAAAAAAATTTGTCAGGAAAAAAAATGTAAAACTAGATTTGAAACACAATAACAGTTGCATTGGGTAATTGGAGGGAAATCCACGCTTTCGATGTATAACAAAGTTTTAATCTAATCAAATATTGAAGCCAGTTTGAGCATACGATATTCAAATATGGGGTTGTTCTCAACAAATACATATTCAAAATATCAAAATAAAGTATTGCGAAACATTGCCAATGCCTTCTGGCTTGTTTGCAATGCTGATATTCAGAACAGAAAAACAGATTGCAAAATCCCTTTCATTATAGAGACGAAATAAAATAATTGAATGTACGCCGTAAAAGTCGTCATTCTCAACATGCCAATGTCGAAGTTTCATGTTTAGCTGACAATCAAAATTTTGTTAGATGAGTTAAACGAACGAACCCATTGTTTGAACTCTGTAAAGTTAAAATATTTTATCACTCAAGAGTTGCTAATGGAATTTTGTTTCATCCAAGTTATCTGAAGAAATGAGCCAAAATTGTGTTAACGGTTAGTCTTAAAGACTAATTTTCATTTTAACAAAAGAATGGGAGTTTTCAGAGGATTAATGTCAGCACAGTTCTTCACTTCCCGGCACATAAAATAGAAGGTGAAGGTTCTTTTCAAGACTTTCTTCTGTCTGGCAAAAAAATTTACAGTTTGAACTAATTAAGGATTGTAACAAGAAAAATGTCCCTTTAACCATTAGGGACATTTTAAATAAATATGATAATATTACTCTTGAACTTTTGTAGATTGAATGAAGGTATATTCTTACATTGCGGAAGCATGTTTGTTGGAATATGGTTTCACATTCGCTAAAATTTGTTTTGCAGCGACTCAAAAAGCCCAAACATCTTAGTTAGAAGATAACAACAAATTTTCGTTATTTAACTGTGATTTAATTTTACTGATCAATTTTTCTATATATAATTTATCTAGATAGCTAATATAAGTTATTAATTTTTATTAATTTATTTTTTATTTCTATTTACAGGTATGTTCAATTCAATTTGATAGAATTATATTTAGCTTAGATAATGTTGTAAGTATTTCATTTAAATTTGATAACATCAATGTATATTTTATAAACAGACTGTAGAAATTAGTAAAAATAAATTTGAAGCAAACACAGAGAATATTCAAGTGTATGTTACCTAAGTGAAAGACTACTTTCTACCTCCACTGTTATGTAAGCCCAAGCTGTTTAAATATGTGACCTAGAAAAGTCAGCTTAATGCAGAGGCTTCACACATAGAACTTTTATTCGGATATATCAATAAATTATAATAGAATTAAAATTCAAAAACAATTATGTCATATTTGTACTCACCCCAATTCAAATTAAAGAAATCTAATTTATAAATTTCAAATTTATTTTTTCGCATCAAAGAACAGAAATAATAATTCTCATGTAAATCATTATATCGAATTTTACGAAGAAAATCCAATTAAAATTAATTTTTCTTTTATTTATATTTTATTTTTATTAAATTATAAAAATCTATCCAATGAATTAAATTAATTAAATTCTATTAACGACGCCATTAAACATGTGCGTTATCTTTTTCCAAATTTGATAATATTAAAAACATAATAATATTAAAATCATCAAATATAGGGTCGGGTCATTTTTATTTACAATATAATCTATTAAAATTTAAATTCAATTTTTTCTTAATTTAAAGAAAAAAAACTATCACAGCTCATTAAAATGCCATTAACAAAATCTTTTTTCTATATCTTTTATATTTTTTTGAAAACTTTCAGAGAACAATAATAGCACCACCAGTGTATCGTGCATTAAAATCGAAAGATTATTATTTAAAAAAGAGTTAAAATCGAATTTAATTTTAAAAAAATCGATAAAAAGCGAGCGTGTTTCTTTTTGAAATAAAGTAAAAGTAAGCGCCTATAGAGAAGTAGAAAATTATGGCAAGACAACTCTAGGATATCGATTTGAACTGAATTTAAAAAACATGTATGTAGCCACATAACATCAACATATATATGTTGATGTTATGTGGCTCAGGATGTAGTTTGAGTATCAAATTGTTTAAATAATTGGTTTAACGGTTCTAATCTGTATTAGTTAGTCATTCTGGGACTGTTAGTTCAGCTGCGCAGGTTTATATAATCTCTAGTCTACTTTATTTGACAATTCTTCGGCGCCGTTATTCCATTTGGTACTTCTAGGATCATTAAAGTGTTAATATTGATTAAGGCAATTTGGTTATGTTGAAAATTGAGTAAATCGCAAGTATACAACTGATAAAGGAAGCATGTTGCTACCAAAATATCGATATTTAGAATCAAAAATATAAAACTTTTAGTAAAAACAAAATTTAACAGCAATTAAATTATTTAAATTAAATATTTAAGTTACATTTTGTTCTCTCCTTTTGCTAGTTCCTAATATAACTGTTATAACTGTAAACAAAACTGATGCGAATCAACACAGCAGTCCATTGCAACTTAAAGTTTGGGTGATTAAAATTTAGACGAGGTGACGTAATTCTGCTACCTTGGTTTTATCACTGTGAATGGTTGCGAGGACTGAATGTTGAAAGCTGTATCCGAAATACATCCTCATTGGAGATATCCAAACATCTAACAAAACTTAAAACTTAAATTTTTCAAGTATAACATTCTCTCAGATTCTTTTATATGGATGAGAAACATGGAAAACAACAGAAAGAATCATCTCGCACATCCAGATATTTGTTAACAAATGTCTCAGACGGATTCTCCGAATATACTGATGGGCTGAGAAAACTTTCAACAACGAACTGTGGGAACGAGCAAGAATTGAAGCAGTCAGAGAAATGACTAAACATAGGAAATGGAAATGAATTGGCCTCCAACTTCGCTGACCTACAGCAGACTGTGCAAAAGCAGCTCTTGAATGGAATCCGAAGGATCAAAGAAAGCGTGGTTATCCAACAAATTCGTGGTGCCGAATAGTAATGAATAAAATCGCTTTTCTAAAACCGAGTTCGGTGGAGAAAACTTGTTGATGCCCCTATGCACCCACAAGAAGCGACAGGATCAATGATGAATATATACCTATTATGAGCTTTTTCCTTAATCTATACTAACTGCAAACATGTTAAGTATTTTTTCTTGGACTGAATTGGGGTCTTGTATATCAGTCTGGTTTAATTTCCATACTTTTTTTTTTTTTTTAATCTGTCGAATTATTCTGTATTTATCGATGTTTATTTATTTATTTATTTAATTCGTTCAATCGTCAAGCAACCTAGTTTAGAATTTGAAATAATTTTGCTGTCTTAATTTCCACATAGTAATGCAAATTACTACTTATATTGTATATGAGGTCTGGATTAAAACATACAGAATGTTCAACTATACCCTTTGTAATATTTCAGTGCTAGTGTTAGAACCCACACAATTCTCTATAATTGATACAGATATTACCGAATTGATTTTAAACTGAATATGCAAAGTAGTAATGTGTTCTACATATTTCGACCTACCATATGTTACAAGTTTAGTTTAAGTCTCTTCTCAATTAGCCAATAAATATTGTTTATATTTTAATCTTAGTTAGTTTTGTGTTATGCTTTCTACAAATCAACATTTTTATTAATATATCCTACAAGGTATTTTTATTCGAAGAGTTTGATTATTTATCCAATTTCAAATCACTGATACACTGCATTACTACAAGATAGTTACATATGCATTTTAACCTTCAGTAGCAACTCATATAATGAAGCAACGAAACCAAATTCATTCCCTAGGTATGTTGGTAGGTAGTAGTGGCTGCCGACAGTACGAGAAAGACCAGTAAGACCGTTACTTGAACCAGTAAGGTCCATGTTGATACCACGGAAACTATCCTCGCATAATACTCTAATCGTTGAACTAATTTCAGTTTTTTACAAAGCGGTGGAGATGGTAGTGCCTTCAAAATCACCCATCGAATCCAGAAAGAACAGGGGTAGGAACAGAATAGGTGTTGGACAGTTTCATTTTCCTCCCCCTCACTTACCGTTCAACAGAAGTGGTTTGAGGGAATTCAAGTCTTCTGACATGTTTACCAATAAGATAATGACGGGCAATGACTCCTACCATAGTACTAATGTACATATACAATCATAACACATTAATTTTGCAAAGTACATTATAAACTTTAAATTAATTCTATAAATCCCGCTCATAGACAATTTTTAAGATTATTGGAAACAAAAACTAATCACTAAATTACAATACGACTGGCTTCTTTTTACCATTTTACATCTTTATCTATCATTTTTTTTTTTTTTCAATTCTTTAGTTTTATTTTAAAATTTCCTTAGTATTTTCAACTCCATTAAAACTCGTGTAATAAAAAGAGAATAAATAAAAGGAAACAGTAATAAAACAAAAAAAAAATAAAAACTAAACAATTTAATAACAAACAAAACAACAAAAGAAAAAACTGCATAATAAACAAAAAAAAAAAAAAAAAAATTGGTTGACGCTTTAACACAACTAACGAACCAAAAAATTAAATCGGCCTGAATTTTGTTTGTCTTTTCTTAAATAGACAAGAACGAAATCAAATAATATTATAACAAAACTGAGTGCGGCCTAGAAATAAATGACGTTTCTATAATGCTCTACCAATGCGCATAGACAAACATACACACAGATTACAATGGAATTTTTCATGAGTTTTGTTTAAGTTTAGATTCCATCTCTCGTTGTGATGAATAAAATTAAATGTGCCATTCGTGAAGTTCAACAGAATATAAAAAAATAAAAACAATTTGTTTTTTTTTTTTTGTTTTGTTTTTTAAATCCCAGAAATCTAAGAAAATATCAAACATGAAAACACAAAAAAAAAAAAAAAAAAAACTGATGTGGTCCCATTAAAAGATTAGTCTTTTGTGTTTTTGTAATCTTTAATCAGCCAGGATGTTTACGAATCTGAATTAGATTTTCTTTGGAAGAACATTTTTTTTGTAATAATTTTAGTGTAAGTCGGTCTGTTAATTAAAAAAAAAAATTTGAAAGTACTTAAAAAAAAGTACCGTTAAATTGATTTTTACTATTTAATTGCCAGGATTTGAACTAGATTAAAGATATATATGGGAGATTTGTCTACCGATGGATTCGCTAACTATTCTGCTTTAATTTAAAAAGTTATTTTTAATCATGGTACTCTTGTACAGAAAATATGCAGAAATGATCGAATGCTTGCAAACTGTATCTTTGTCGAAGCTAACATAACCGTAATGTCGATATCAAATCATTTCAATTGCTCGAATAACATACATTAAAACATTTATTAACCCTGCATGGTCCGTGTTAGAATAATATTTTAACATAAGTTATTGGACAATTTTGCAAATATGTCCAGCCGCTTGAACTACAGTTTTTTAATGCTCTAACCTTCACCCGCCTTAACCTACCGAATTTTAATTAGCCACATTTTAATAGTGTCATTGACGGTTTTACTTTCTAAACCATAACTTTTTTTATATTTCCCTCTGAAGTATATCTATTTTTATATTTAAGTAACATAATATAATGGCTTGGAGAAAAAACAAACCGAATTATAATGGGTTGACTTAGTTATATTCACTCTGATTTACCATTTCCTATTTCAATTTATGCTGCATTGCAAGACTCAGAAGCATTTGTTGGTGGGTTAAATGACCAAATGGGTGCTCAAATGATCAAATGACCAAACGTGGCGCCGGTTGTCGCAGTTCTTGTTGGTAAGTCTGCGGTGTAAATGATGTATAAAACTGCACCTAAATCAGTGCGCTATCGTACTCTTATTCACCAGAAAATTATCACAATAGTTATTTTGATAGTTTCACTTTCTAAGCGGTATTGTTTTGACCATATTGTGGTTATTTTGAGCAAAATACAAATAGTATCCACGAATCTTGCCAAGAATGTACTGGAGTCGAATTCACTAAACTCACCTTTATTTTTCTCTCTCTACCATTATAAGTATTCTATGTTATGCCAATCAGTTTGATCAGTGGTAGCCCAATTCTATGTATAGTCCCATGCTTCGTTCATATATTAAGTCAATTGGTTTAATGAAGAATACATATATTACTACTAAAATTGTTTATGAATGTTTTCTTTATAGAGGCGCATTTGGTTGCATTAGAAAGGTTTATTCGACGTTAAAAGCCGAAGTTAAAAAAGTATATTACGAACAAAACTTCTTCATCGTAATGAAAACGAACCGTCCTACTTTTCGTTTGAGATAGAGATTTAAAAGTATGGATACAACTCCACGTTTTTAATTCTAATTTTTATAGCTATTAAAAAATTTCAATCATAAATTTTCAAGGCAATCTGTATAGATTTATAAACCAGTATGAGGCTATGCAGAAATTATTTTTGTTCGTTCTAAAAATGTAGGAATAACAAAAAAAAATTGTATTCAAATATTTCATATTTCTAGAGCGCAAATACCGGACTAGTATTTTATTCTGAACTAATTACTTCACCTTTTTTTTATTTTGAATCTGTAATCCGAATCGGTTTTACAAAATATATTAATTATTCCAGGCTTAATATCGAAAGCGGACGTAATTAACACACGCGTCGTATCACAATCGACCTCATTGGTCTGATCGTGTTGCCACTACTATCTACCTATAATGCCAAACGTACATCCCCCATACGAATTTTATATCCCAAAATAATAACAAAAAGGCAATTCAATTTACAATTGAAATTTTCTATTAAATAATTCCTAATTTCCTACTTTGTTTACTCTTTCCAATGCAATTAAATTCATTTTTTATTTTGTTACCTTCAAGAAAGATTACATGAATTTTAAGTCGCGTTGATGAGTTTTAATGACTTGAATTCGACGAGTTTTATTACATGTATGTATTTAAAAAAAAAAAAAATAACGTCAAAACAAACTTCAATTAGACTTGAATAGAATTCTGAAAAAAAGGAAAGGAGAGAGATATAAAGAAAGAGATGGGTAATATAATAATGATAATGAAAGGTTGTGCATTTTACTTTTCTAAGTTTAACTCGTTAAAATTGTAAATTACTTACATTTTACTTTATAATATGTAAGTAATAAATAAAAGGTGTGCATATGTTCAATTCTATACCTCTATCTAGATATATAAAGTGTACACATAGGCATTAATCACTTAACAATGTTACAGGTATAAAATAAATATATTTTTATTTTCTTATTTTTACTTTTATAAAATTCTCTGATGCTCGTACACTGCAGCAGTGTTTTCATTTTAAAGTAAATGTCAATGTTGTTGTTCTTATTTTTTAAGGAGTGGAAATTTATATATTTTTTTTTGTCTAAAGATTTTCTAAATGCATGTGAATTGAATTTTAAATAAAAATTATTTTTTGTATAAAAATAAATTAACATTATTTTGTAATATCAATATGTACAATTTATTGATAAAAAGCGGGAGGTGGCCGCGGAATAGTTGCATATGTTTAAGATTATATTCAATCGATCAATTATTTTAAATTCTGAATGAATTTATCTTAATGTGTATTATATATATATAAGTATAAACATTTTTGAACCTCCCAGTATTTCTATCAAATTATGTGAACTAACAATATGACGTCTTCTTTACATTGCAATTCAATTACAAAATGTATTACGATGAACTTAAAATAACTAAAATATTATAATATATTTAAAATATTAAAAAGTTAACTAGAATTAATACGTTAACATCATTATTTTAACTAGAATTAATAGCGATAACAATAATTGTAAATTAATCGTGCCTAGTAGCACTAATCAACGAGTACTATCTAGGAAAGCTTAAATTGTGCAAATCATATAATGGAAACAGTAGAAAGTGTTTTACTGGATACAAAACTAAGTTGGGACAATTAATACTGCCTATTCAGAAATTCATTTTAATAAAATAGTTGAAGAAATGTATTATCTGTATTTACTGTCTGAAGTCTGTCTGAATTTTTTTTAATATTTGCGTATAATAGGTTTATTTAAATCTAAGCTGCAATATGGCTACACTGTTGTTCCAATGAATTATTTTCTATTTCCTACTCTGCTAATCTGCTTAATCATCCACGTCGTTATCATTGACGCTATCATATGCGTAAACACAGCCAATAGGATTACCAGCAGAAATATTATCACAATCTTAAACGGATGCTAACGGATGTCCTCAAGAAAGGATACTGTCGCCTATCCTGTGGTCCTTTGTAGATTTGATGACCTGCTGATAATGTAGCTATTCTTATCAGAGGCAAATTTGAGCCTAAAGTGGCTGAATCAACTCAACAGACACTAAACATGGTATCCAAATGGTGCCGATAGGTTAAACTTTCTATAAATCCAAATAATATTATTCTTTGAACTAATATCAATATTAGTGTTCATATTGCCTTCACAATCAGTAGAGTTAGGTACAAAGAGGTAAAACACCTTGGAATCGCAATTCTTCACTGGAATTCTCAATTAGACAATGCTCTAAACAAAGCCAAAATTTCAGTCTGGGCATGAAAAAGCCTATGTTGCCGTAAATGGGGACTAAGCCTCAAAATGATATATTTATATACAGCAATAAGGAAGCCAACTTTAATCTATGCATCCGTAGTTTGGTGGAAAAAAGGTGCCAAATCACAGCTCAAAACAAACTCAACAAATTACAGCATTCAGCTTGTTTGATGATAACTGGGGCTACGCGAACAGCATCTACCGCATCATTAGAGACTCTACTTCACCTAGAACCCCTTCATCTCTTTATAGAAAAAGAAGTAATTTAAATCCGCAAATGAAAAAAATGATACACCCAGAACTACTTCGTGTATTCCAGAAGGATGATACGCTTTGGATACCAGATTATCCGACTACTGCTTGCGAAGAAATAATTTTGAGAATACTTTTAAATATAATCATGCCAAGCAGTGAGATGTGGGAAAACTGTTGACTTTCTTGGTCGCCACTTGGGAACAGTGTCCTCTGAACAATGGGAACTGCTCTGCGTACCATTGAAGAATATCCTAAGTGTTATCACAAAATAACTAATGAACAGGGTGTATCACAATAACACCATTTCAACTGCGGTGATATAGGGGACAGATTCCCTCCACAATTCTACAATCTAATCTAATCTACTCTGCTCTTGATATTTATCAACGATTTTCTCCTAATAACTTGCAATGCTATCCATGTGAAATTGGTTCAACCTTACTGTTTCAATTAGATCTAATTCAATTAATATAATAACGGAATATAAGCCATAACAGCAAATTTGATGTTGTTTTTCAAATCGGATCGGATCGGATTGATTATAATAATTGGTATTTAACGGTTTACAAACTATATTTGGGAAAATGTTTTCCAGACGGTTTTGATATTTACACCATAGAAAATTAGTCCTTTGAAAATAAATTGCACTTTTAGTATAACCTGGATTTTGAAAATATTGCACTACAGCAAAAGTCATTGTTGTGTTCTATGTTAGTTTTATAGTTTAAGAGTAAATTGTCGCTCAATAAATTTAACAGATCTCATTACAACTTATCCAATCTAAAAAAAAAATATTCATAACTTTATAGATATATAATTTATTACTTTATTTCGGATTATGAATTATTAGTCTAATTTTCGATTTGAGAGAGTATCACACACACCGACAATTTTGGCTTATTGAATAAGCGGCTCCAGTATGAGACATCATTACCAGATACTACCAAATGAGATAACCTAAGAATTTACTCACAAACCTTACAGTCACATATTTTCGTCAGAGATTGGTCTTCATTTTCATTTGTTAATACTTTTTTTTTCTTAGAATTTGTCTACTAAAAAAAATGTTTTTATTCAATTCCTACAACACAATAGTAAAATTTTATTTCAAAATTTTGTTACAAAAAATATTCTCAGATTAAAAAAAAAAAAAAACAAAAATATTCTAAAAAATGTGCACTCAACCTTTACTCAATTATAATTTTTTTCTTTTTATCCAATTTTATGTACTTGCTCTAGAATGTGGCCCTATTAATTTGTACTATGTCTAGTGTCTATTATAAAAATTAATCAAAATCAACGAAAAACTAATTAAATATAATCAAAAAAAAAAACAATTTTTTTTTTGTTTTCAATTTATAAAATTTCAATAGCGACAATAAGACAACATTAAAAAGACTAAAAAAAAAATTCTAAAAAAAAAAAAAACATAAAACCATCAGAAACTCGTTAACAGCGAATAAACGAACTAAAGAAAAAAAAATCACAATTAAACCACAACACGACGCAACCAATAACTTAACCTCAAAAAAAAAAGAAGAAGAAGAAACACAAACAAAAAAAAAATACCTTTATTGCAGCAGCGAATGCAGTAAAATTTTCGTCATCTTTGCACACAGCTCGTCATGATACAGTATCGAATAAAATTATTGTTAAAATCTGCAACCTAAAATTCTAAATAAATTTTTATTTTTATTTCTAATAATTCTATTAAAAACCTTCTGTTGTTTAGGGTTTCTATGAAATTGTATTTACAATTTTTGTTAAAACACTTACAATATTATTTTCAAATATTGCATCAAATCGGATTAAGTACACATGGTTGCAGAGGGTGCAGAGGGTGCAACATTTCAAAAATATACAATTTCAATTTTTCAATAAAAAATATTGTTTCACTTTGAGTTCTGAAAATAATCCATTTAGTATCGGAGTCCAGACGTAATTTAAGGGACTAAAACCATTTTCTCTGTTCTGTAACCCCATTTGTGGGGCTTAGGGCTGAAATAAAATCATTCTATCGTCTCCTATCTGCGGCTAACCTTTTAAATTCTGGCATGTTTTTTGTTGAGTATTTGCTTCAGCTAACACTTGTTCATTATGTTTTTGTCGAGCTTTCGACGCAATGTGTACCGTGAGAATTCCATTCGAAACATAATTTCGCGATATTGTTGCCCGATTTCCTCCGAGTATGTCCGATCCAACGCCTTTCTCTCTGTCAGATTTCACCGTCTATTTGCTTTTGATTCGTGTTTTGCCACAGCATTATATTGAAAATGGTTTGTGGTCATCAGTGGTGAATGATAAAAATCGCCGAAGGCATATTATATTGACCCGTGGAGTTTCCTGGTGCTATTAACTAACACTTTCCATAAAAATCATAAGAAAATTAAATAACTTATATTTCTATATTCGTTTCGTTCAAAGTATATTCAAGAGTATATATTTTTTGTCAGTACTTTTTCAACGTTCATTTTTGCCGGACTGTATAGTGATATTTCAAGAAATTGAGAAGCAGATAAACTTGCTATACAACCTTTGAAATCTTTACAGAAAGTCTGAGGAATTACTGCTTCATAAAAAGAGACATTCAAAGCTTCCAATCCCAGATAGACCTCATTTATGGATGGTTCGAAAGTATATTAATAGATAATATCTATTTAATATAATCTTGCATCGTTACAATTCGTTCTATACACAAATTAATTGTAGTGCAGAATACAATTGCAATTGTAAGTACGGCTTCGAACTGCGTGTAAAATAAATTGTTCAAAACTAAACTAGTCAAAACATTAATCAGATAATTTGTGAAAAATTTAATGATTTCAAGAAACGTTTTATCCTTCATCACTTTGTTCTAATTGATTTCTTCATTTCCTCCATGAACTGATACAGTGTTAAAATTAAATGCCTTAGAAGAAACACCGATTCTATGCTTTAATTTTTTAACTGTTCATAGTCTATAAAAAGTAAATATTTCTAAAATATCAAAAAAAAAAAAAAACAGTCAATTGCCATTTTAATCCCGTACTCGATTTAACACAAAATATTTTTAATAGTCATTAATTTTCTTACACATCTTTGAAAATTTCAAACTATTAAGCGGAATGTTTGTTAATTAGTTACGTTCTGGAGGTTACAGACCTTAATGGCGCAATATTTTCTTTCACAGACTGCGGCTACAAGAGAATGCTTGTTACCTTAAATATAAATACAAACATTTTTTTGATTTTTGCGTTGAAATCACCAGATTATAAGTACACTTTAAAGTTGGGGTACAAAATCCTCAAACAAACACAAAATGCTCAAGCCAAAATGGGATTGTAAGGATTTTCGTTTTTTGTATTAACGGATTCATCACAAATACAATTACATTTTTCTACCACTAGAAAAAGTACATACTTCTTTTTTTTTGTGTCAAACAGCGAGTATGGGACTTAAATTGTTAACCTACAGTAGCTCGAACACTAAGAGCGCATGGATGGAAATGTTTCATCCATGAAAATATTTAAATCCAAACCCAACGACGAAATATCGACAGACAGAAAACAATTTCGTTTCTTTAAATGGAGAAAAAGCGTTCGTAACCTACAAAAATGGAGGAAGTTTGTGAGCCAGGCCCAGTACTAACATGGTCTGTTGGCCACCTAAGTTAGTAAGTAAAATTTAATTTTTGGAAACTTAGTTTTTAGCGATTTAGCTTTTGTGGACAAAAGTCTATACCTTCATACAATTTTATCTGAGCTCTGTCATAACTGTTGCAGTTGTATTCATTTTTAAACATTAGTAAATACTTAGTCATAGTTAAAAAATTTTTTTAATTTTTACTTGTAATTTTAAATTAATTAAATGTAAATTATTAAAGAAATCCAAAGACAAAATGTCAACTTAAATTATTTAGAACAGAAAATTATTGCACCACCTGTGACATAAAAATGCATAAATAAATAGTCACAATGATGATGAAACAGAGACAGAGCTTCGAAGTTACAATTGAATTGCTGTATATCAAAGTAAGTAGAACAAATCTGAAAAAAATCTTTCAATTATTAATGTAACAACTGTCGAGGCTTATTACTGAAATACACTCCCCAAGCTTAACTTAAGAATGGCTTCGTTGCAATAATAAATATTTATAGATTTAATTTACAAAATTCAGTATTAAAAATTTTATTTCGAAATAATGAAATTACCAGTACTATCAAAAGTAAAACAAATCTCCAATATATGCATACTATGCATTCATTGAATTTTAAAACATACTGTATCGAAGCAAAGCAATATATTATTGTTGTTCTTGTTATTTTTTTCATAAGAATTTTTGTTCAATAGTTTATTCTGTAATAATTCCCTTGTGTGTGTGTGTGTGTGTATATTTGTATAATGTATTGTATTAGTAAGTATATATTTAAGTACATCAACTTTATAGTTACCTTTATAGGATACCCTACTTCTTATTATTAAACTTGAAATAAGCCATATACAAAAATAACAAAAACGAAAAAAAAATAATAATAAGAATAAAAAAAAACGCACACCTTAAAGTAAGTACCTTTAGAGTTCATCGCACCTCCATGAATGCGGTGAATGTGCCTCTCTCGTATTATTATAGTACTCCAAAAAGCAAGAAAAATAATAAGAGCAATAACAAAAACAAAAAAAAAACTGAAATTCAGTAATTCAGAGCGGCATTTTAGTTACGAACGAGCATAATTATACGGTATGTTTGCGCGATACTAAAATTCGTATATATAGTCAAAACCAATAAGATTTTTATAAAAAAAAAAAATTTGATAGAATTTGAATTTATTTTTTTATTTTTGTTTTTTTTTGTTTCTTTTTTAAAAAACAATGTGATCGAAAGACAACAATAATAATGATAATGGTTTAGCCAATTTCCAAAAACAAAAACAAAACAAAAATGTACAAAAAAGAAGAAGAAAATGAAAATTTAGTTTTATACACTTTAAATTGGATTTTCCAATTGAGGACCTAGGGTGATTTGTAATGAACGTATATGCACCTCGTGAAAATGAGAAGGTCATGTTTTTAATTTGATTTTTTTTTTCTTGTATAAAGTTACTGGATCAGAAATTTTTTTAAATCGATTTTTGTTTTTTTTTATAAGACACTTGAGAAACTGTATTGACATTATATAAACTGTTGTAGGTTTATTGTCCGTTCGAATATGGGTTTTTATTTTTTTTTTAACTTTGAAGAGGATTGTAGAAAGCACTTGAGTAAAATTGTGATATCTTAGATAAATATTTTAAAATACATATTCGTATTTTTCATAATCGCAGCTACGTAATTTTAATACGACATCACGTACAACATAGTGTTGCCTATTGCAATTAAATGAAATTGATTTAATTAACTTCGTTAAAATTTGATTAATTTTTTTTTAATGCTTGTTGAAATAATTTTGGTATGTGATGTTTAAAATTAAATTATTTGAAAGATATTGAAATCTTTTATTGTTTTAAATTTTTTATAGGTCTTGTTTTCTTATGAATTATTATGGGATTTTATGAGTTTTCAATTACCAACACGATCGAATAAAACTGATTTGAAATTAATCCGAGTGTTACATATCGAGTCTGTGCCAATATTACTGCTTCCAAGTTATTGTTTTTTATGTTAAATTATAAATTTGTGACACTAGTTGTATTCTCTATCTTAGTTTTACCTCCTAGGTATTTGAAAGACATCCGTTGATTTGGTTTCTGGTAGATGACTATTTTGCATTAAATTATAATATTTTTGAAATTAACATACATATTGTATGTGCTGCTATACACGTATATGTAACGTATTATATTACCACAACTGTGTAGGCAAACAAGCTTTTTTCATAATAACAAAATAAACATACTCTTCTCTATAGAACATATAGAAATCACATTTTAAGCTTAATTTATAGTATTGTCGATAAACACTTTTTTTGAGTTTATACAAACACTAAGGTCAATAACACAAATTATATCTTGCTATACTACTAAGATCAAGAAACTTTGAAATTTAACTAAACTTGATAGTACGTATTGAAAGTACTGAATTCCTTGAAAGAGTGGATCCCCCTAAAATGACTGTAACAACCAACAACAACAAATTGATCACTCCCTCAAGTCATGGCATCAAAATGCAGAAATGATTGCTACTTCGTTTTCCAGATACAACGGGAACTGTACTTTCACCTATCTATCTACCTACTTACTAACTTTTAGTTGTCCAACAGACTGTGTAGGCCTGACTCATCAACGTCCTCCATTTTTGTCGGTCATCGAAAGATTCTCTACAGTTGAAAATGCAAAATTGTTTTAAATCCACCGATACTTCGTCTCTCCAACGAAGATTTGATCTACCGACGTCTTGTACCTTTGGGGTCTGGATTCGAAGATTCTCTTGGCTGGAAGATTCGCGCTAAGTGTCTGAACCAGTGTAGCCTCTCGACTTTAATTTTCTTGACTACGTCCACCTCATTGTACAGCTCATATCGTTCGGCATTATATTCTATCTCCCAGATCCTACGGTCCGTTTTCATGACCATTTATTCGGCGAAGAGTTTTCTTCTCGAAGACACCAAGTGTATGTTCACTTGCTTTCGTCAGTGTTCATAATTCTGATCCGTACACCAAAACCGAGCGTATGAGCATTTTGTAAATTTGTACTTTAGTCTTTCGGGAAAGAAGCTTTGACCCGAGATGTTTTGACAAACCGAAACAGCAATAGTTTGCAAGGGTTATTCTTCGCCAAGGTAGCTGAACTATTGAACTACTTCGAAATTATATGTGCCAACAGTGATATTTTGACCAATATAATGTTGGGTGGTCTTTCTATTTGTCGAAAATCGATTATATTTTCTCTTTTTTTCATTTAATTTGAGACCCATTCGTTTCGCTTTTTCTTCAATCTGGATAAAGGTATCCACTAATATACTTATCGGCCTTAATCTATCTACCAACCTACGTACATAAACAAAAGAGGTAGATTTACAATGGACTTTACAATCTTTACATGTCCGAGTAGAAATACGATATCTCAGCGTTACTTATTTCGGTCTCACCTAACCTAACGTATCTTATATATAACAATTTTTTATTGTCTGAAGCCTTTTATATAACAACAATTAGCATTACTTATTTCGGTCTCACCTAACCTAACCTATCTTATATATAACAAAATTCTTTTATTGTCTGAAGCCTTTTAGATAACAAAAATTAGCATTACTTATTTCGGTCTCACCTGGCCTAACGTATCTTATATTATATATTAATTTTGTTTTTGTCTGAAGCCTTTTAAACCAACAATAATATTGAAAACAGTTGATTACCAATAAAAGAATGAGAATTGAGAGAATAAATCAAATTTTTTTTAATGATATTATGAAAGTAGGTGTAGCATGTAGGTAGAAGAGAAGTAAAATGTAGTTAGAAAATAATATTAATACATTGTGATTAGATATGGTACATATTTACTTTACATTGTTGTTGGTATTATTTCGTATTTTGAGTTGTAATGTGAATACTGTTTCAAACTATGTAACTATTATTAATAAATTTATATATCTTTTTTTACATCTATGTAACTATAATAATGATTAGTAAATTTATAGATAGATTTATAATCACTCTGTATGGATGGGCATATTACAAATAAATAAATAAAATAAAATAAATATTAATTATTAAATTATTTACATTATATACAATTTATTAAATTATTTTTAATTTCCTCAAAATTTAATCTATTATAATTTTTTAATAATATTTTCCCTTCAACATCTTATCTTAAATAATATCTTAATACGTATATATCGATTACATTACATTATTATTAAAATTACAAATTTACAACATTTTCTTATAAAAATTGTTATTCCTTAGAACTAATTTTAAAATTTCCTGTCCAATAATAATTTGTAACAGAGCTCAAGTAGAGTGCACAACACATCAAATTACTTACCATAAAACAAAGAATCGATTATGATTATGTTGCGTTGCATTGCATTCAACACGAACCTCACGAACTAAATATACTAAATCTCAAATGAATAAAAAAATGATTACTTTGGGAATCCGTCAAATTTTTTTTTTTATTATTATTATTATGTTGAGATGAGTGAAAGAGATAGAATGATATGAATGAAAGATTTTATAATAAATTTTAATTGCATTGCAATGTACTTGAGTGATAAAAAACTGGTCAGTGAGAGAAAGAGAGATAGAAAATATAAATTTTTAACGTATGTCTAATTTTTGAAATATTCTAAATCTCTAAGCACTTAATAGCTAAAAACTCCTTTTACAAGAACAATTGCATAAAAAATGTTATTACATAAATTTTCTATGGTAGAATTGTTTTTTGTTGGTTTATAGCTGGATATCGTTTCTGCTCTTAAATAAATCATTTTCCTATTTTTGTTTTGTTTTTTTATTTTTTTTTTTTTTTCGGATCATTAAAATGTTGATTTTTATAAGTTTCTACAACATAGAATTTGTTTTAAGATTTTTGTTTACAACTTTTATTAAAACAACAACAACAATAAATTTGTTTTTAATATACCTACCTACCTACCTATAATATAGTTCGAATAGAGAAAATGCGGAAGTAAAGAAATGCAAACAAAAATGAAAGAAAATCAAAAGAAAAACGAATCAATTTCTAAGCACGTAATCGAATATGGTGTAAAATCGTCGAAAAAAAATTAATGTTTTTTTTTCTTTCTTTCTCTCTCTCTCTCTCTCTTTCACACACACACAAGCTATTTGTTATAATACAAAATAATATAAGCAAAAATATTTTTATTAGAATTGCTAAATAGAAATGAAAGAATGATAAATTTATTTAAAGATTAGCTGTTTATAGATGAACGATGCTATAAATCAAATACCCAACAACAAAAAGAATCAGAATCGAACAACAACAACAACAACCACAAAAAACGATTATCAAAAATATATGAATAAAAATGAATCTATAGAGATATATTTCTTTAATACGTGCAGGGAACGCAAAACTGTTGTAAAAAGAAAAATTTTAAAATTTTCTTAACTTAAAATATTATTTTGAATAAACTATGTTCTATGAAATGTAAATATTCTACTACTGGTTGGTTGGCATCACATTGATGGTACTGGATATTTTTTTTAAAATTTTCTTTTTTTTTGTAAATTGAATTATTTAGAATGATGAAAGAATTAGAGAGAAATGAAATGCATGTACGTATATTTTAAACATGTGCCCGGAATATAATAATAGAATCTAATTTCTTACAAGATAAAATACAAAGTAGAAAAATAATACCTATTTAAGTAGTAAATTTAACATTATAGTAATTTTTTTAAGCATTTTATAAGCTAAAAAAAAAAATATACATTTAGACGAGTTCAAATCGAATTATTATAGAAAGAAAAGTACACTCATGTATACTTGATTTAGTACATGTATTTTTTTTGTTATAAAAAGTAGATGGTAAATCCATAAAGGACACCAAAGACCCCACAACGTAAGTTATGTTATATTTACAGACAGTATTACTGATTTTAGCATTATAACTGTCAAACAACATTATAACTTACAAATATTTCAATTGGCAAACATTATAACTGTCAAAAAGATAGTAATTAAAATTGTTGACATGAAGCTGTCCTAAATTTGTTGTGCGAATACAGTTATAGTACACAAAATATTTAATAAACTGTTTGAAGAGAGTAATTAGAAATAAATTGTGTATTTTGACAGTGTAGAAAGTAGAACACTCTAATTATTTTTTTCGGCTATTTTTTAGCCCCAAAAAATATGCTATTGCACAACCTAGTGTGCTTCTTGGTGATTAGAAATGCGAATCCTATGATTTTTGAAAAATTATTATTACGACAAATAATATTTGCGAAATACCCTATGTTTTTAATTAAAGATACCCCTTGATAGACAAACTCTAATAAAACCCCCCCTTATACCGTTATTCCATTATAAAATCTGTCTTAGATCAACTAATGTTTTTTTTCATATTCCAGCAGATAAAATAAAATCATCAAAATAGCCTTTAGCTTCTGTTCTATATGTGCCGGGGAAGAGCGTAGTGAAAGACTGTGCCAACTTTAACGCACTAAAAACTCCCATTCTTTTTTATTAAAATTATAACCAGACTTTTAAACTAACTATTAATACAATTTTGGGTCTCTTACTTCAGATATCTTTGATCAAACAAGAACTCATTAGGAACTCTTGAGAGATAAAAGGTTTTGACCTAACATAGTTCAAACGATTTGGTTCGTTTAAGTCGTCTTACAAAGTTTTGATTGTCAGCTATGACACGAATGTGAAACTTCGACATTGACATGTTGAAAAAGACGATTTCGATGTTGAAAAAGGCGACTTTTATGGCCTACAGTAAATTTTTGAAACCAGTCCTGAGATCTCTATGAATGTCAGCATTGCAAACAAATAAGAAGACATTAACAATTTTTCGCAATACTTTGTTTTGCAACGTTGAATGGATAGTTTGAATATGTAGTTGTATAGCACAACCCCATATTTGAATACCATATGCTGAGACTGGCTTCAATATTTAATTGTTTTATGTTGAAAGGGTGATGTCCCCCCCCAATCAGCCAATTGCAACAGTTTGTATATCAGATCTAGTTCTAATTCTGAAATACAAACTTCATTTGTATTTTTACCGACTTATAATATAGCCGTATGATCTGCAAAAGTAGCAATTGTCGCATCTCCTATCCCTAATGTATAGTAAATATATTATATTGGGCTCAGTATACTGTATTTGTATTCCAATTGTTTCTGTGATTTCTGTTTGATCACTTTATCTGTTTTTTAGATACTTTACTGGTGCGCACAAACGGTCAGAAGCAACCAAAGCTCTGCTTATTTCTGTTTAACAATTTGAATGCAAAACAAGAAGAACCGTAAATAAATAGCCAATCTACACTTTGAAAATGCCAATATGACATAAAACCGGGTACGAGAATTCGTTCATAGTCAATAGTGTGGAATTATAGTTCTTTTAATGTGTTTCCACAACTAATATACACCATGTAGAAATTTATGGAAAATCTGAATAACCAGATTGAACCTAAGTATTTCATATTAAACAACTTTCGAATTTCGGTCGAATTTTTTTTTTTTTTTACATTACAATCTGTCTCTGAAGGAGACATTCAGTAGTTTGTATGACATTTTTTATGCAGGTAAATTGCACTGACTAGCGGATGACATAACCCAGTGGTCAACCACCCATGTTTCCAACATTATACTCCATTGTATTTTTAGGCCCCCATTTGATTGTTTCTATTAACTATATATTTTGGCCCCCATTTGATTATTCATATTTTAAGGTGAATAAGATTATAATTTTTGAATTTAAATCTGAATTATTATGTCTTATTTACTTCATATTCAATTGTTTATGTAATTTGTTACTTCAAATTTATGTAAGTTAACTTTAGGTTTTGATGAAATTAAGACCTTTTATTAGTATTATTATAAATGTTTATTTTTCAACTTCTTACTAATCTATTCAATACTCATCTTCTTATTAGTATTATTATAAATGTTTATTTTTCAACTTCTTACTAATCTATTCAATACTCATCTTCATCCAAGCTGGATATGACTTAATACTTTGCCTATACGGTGCATAATACTTTGCTTATAAAAAAAAAAATCAATTAATTACTGAAACACGATGTTTATAGTACTTAAAATTTTATTTTCAGAGTTTTATTTTAAAATTTCAAATAGGGGCTTCTTAAAGTTCATTTAGGTTCTCTCAGAAATTCCATTCGACTGATGTACATTAAAATCATACAATAATTAAACTTAAATTATCACTTTAACTTGTACAAAAATGAATCAATATAGAAATTCCTAAACTAATTAGTACAAATTATCAATTTATTTCATAATGGTAGAAATATTTCGCAAATTAAAAAAATTCTCTGAAAACCAGAAATCTAATTAAAAAAAAAATGCAAATTTTATTTTGAAGCTTCAATATCATAATTTTCATCTTAGCCTCCGGATTTTTAATTAAATTAATTTAATAATTGATATTATTGTGCCTGAATATTTTCGAAGACTATATTATATAAATTTTCCACTTAACATTAATTAAAATTATAATTATAATTTTTTGTTTTTAATTTTCAGTTTAAAATAATTAAAAATTTTCGAAATTTAAATTTTTTTTTCTGTTTGTTTTCTGAGATATCCTTAAAATCCAATTATTAAAGATTTAAAATGTTTTCTTCTTGAAAAATTTTCTTTCTAAGTAAATTTGTCCCACGTGTGTGATTATATTTTTTTTTGTTTTTGTTGTGTTTGTTGTTTTTTTTTTTTTTTGTTAATGTAGTCTCTTTTCTGTCTCCAAATTGTCTTTTAAACAGTCTCCTCCATAAATACAAAATCAAAAATTTATATACTGGTATTTATATTTTAATGTTTTTTTTGTTTTTTTCTTGTTTTTTTTTTTTTTTTTTTGGTTAACAATTTTCCAACCAATTAAAAAAGTTTTCTTCCGCTTTAGAAAATCGGATAATATTTATTTTTTTGTTCTCGGTAAAATCATTTTATATTTTCTAAATATGTTCACATACCTATACACATATACCTATACACACACAAGTACAATTAAGGACTTACTATGCTAGTACTGGAATATAAAAAGATGGCAAATACCAAATTTTTTAATTTTTTTTTTTAAGATTGAGAGATTTTATTTAATAATAATGAATAAGTTGTTGCTATGTATTTAGAATATATATTAAAAAATATTGGAGAAGTACGTATTAGCATAGTAAAGTGTAGTGAAGGATAGTGAACAAGTGGATTTTTTTTTATTTCGAAATTCAAAATTTTGTTGAACCAAGTCAACAATTTTTATTTGATATCGCAGCAGATTTTCGTAAGGTTCGATACTATAACAAAATAATAGTTTTCCAGATATTTATTTACATTACATCATTTTTTGATATTTTTTCGGGCTCATAACGCTTATTTAAAATTCACAAATAATTTCAATGCCATGTATTGTAATCAATAGAATTTCAATAGTCTATGTTGTTGTATACATCTATGTTGTTGTATACTCGATTGTAATAACTTTAAATATGGCCTTGATAGATTAGATAGATATATCAATTGTCAAAAGTCGCATATATATCATAGATATAGGTTGTCATATTTATTAAGATCGTGATTAAGCTAAAATAAAATCTATAGATATATGTATATATATAACGTAGGTAGGGTACTATATAATTTATATTTTGGCTTTTATATTTCGGTAGCCGTAATTGGGTTTATTTTGATTGCCCTTATCAATATAATAATAAGTACATCACTATTGTCTACTGTAAAATATCTTAATCAAATATTATCTAGCAACTCCCTAATTTCCTTATTTATATAACTAATTTTATTATAACATATTTGTTACACCACGATAGTCTCATACTTGTTTAACAACTTGTTACACACTGATTTAATAAATATGTGTAATACAAACCAAACTTTTTTGAACATTTATGCATATAACCAAGCTAAGAAATTACAGCATTTGAGTCCTTAACGATGTCTGATTTAATGATTACACTTAGTATATTCTTCAGTAGTGTTTTAGGTAGTTCCCATTGATCGCATAATACTACTCCCAAATAGCAAAGTCTACTACAAATAAAATACTCGCATTCACAGAGCAGATGTTCAATATATTCTTCCTATACTTCGGCATAAATGAGATCAATTTAGTGGACATTTATTGTCCCTGCCATTATAGAAATTTGTTTCCTAGTAAAATTTGGAATAAATTTAATTGTCTTAAGTGAACATGCCAGCATGCCAATTTTGTCTGTTCATTGTCAGATATGTTACCTTAGAAATTCTAAGCTTTTTACTCAAGTCAAATTTTTATCTACATTTTAGCTATGCTTAGCAGTTGAGTCCTGTAGATTTATTATTACGGGATTTGTAAATTAAACACAACCAAAATGTAGATAAAAATTTGAATTAAACTTTTTGAACGTATTCATTCCCCAAAATAATGGTAATATATCAACGTATATATATTTTCATTAAATCAGTATAGTTTCCGCCAAATCTCATATACCATAAGAATTTCTTTGATAACACAACATCAATGTGAACAAGGTTGATTAATTGATATATAACTGATTTAATTTTCTGGAAAATGTAACCCAATTTTCCACCATTTTCAGATATAAGTCCTTGGGGAGATATATGTTTTGCAGCTACATGGATATTTGCCAAATATACTAATTTCCTGCTCACATCCTGAACAAACAGTGTTGAATAATAATCATTTGCTTGCTGAATAAACTGAATAACCAATCTATCACTTAATCATAGCTTACGCTTTAATATACAATATACACATAAAAAGCTTAATTCAATAACATAATCAAACATAATCAAAAACTAATAAAACTGAATATACGACATTTTCTCTCCGAGTAACATTCTAATACACATGTATGCATGCCATACTCAAATAAAGATTATAGTCAGTAGAAGAATTTGGGAAGAGAAAGTATATAAGAAATAAGTGAATAATAAAATTTCAGTAAACCAAGTCACTTATAAAAAAAAAACAAAAACAAAAAACAACAACAAAAAATAATACAATTTTTTTGTTTTGCCAGTTTCCAGTATTTTGAATCAATTTGCATTTATTGTGCGAACAGCTTACGAAACGTATTTAATACATTTTATACATAAACCGAATTAGTTAGTTTATGTTAAATTTTCCATAGAAGCGAAAAAATATTTATTATTATTTTTTTCTCTTTTTTTTTCTTCTTGTTATTCTTTTGTTCTTCTTTCTTACCATTCTTTTTGTTGTTTTTCATTCCTAATTTCTAAACGAATAACATGTATTCGCGCAAGGTAATGGTTGTGGAATATAATAAATATAATTTTTCTAATAAAAAATTATTACCGGCCCCCCTCACAAAAAGCAAAAAAAAAACAAGAGATCCCATTCCGTTAAAATAATATAAATCCTCTTTGCTGTACGTTGTATCGAGAAGAATTATTGCATAATTATAATATAGCGGTAGGCTCCCAAAACAAACATTAATATAATAAAATAATAATCAAATAAAAAAATGTAAATAAGTGAAAATATATAGTTGTCTCATTCAGGTCTAAGACAAATATTTCAATAGTTTTTTTTGTTAGTAATATGCAGTACTTAACTTTTATATGAAATTGGGAGCTATTTAAAATTATTCCTAAAACTGAAACGCCTTATTTCAAAATTATTGTTAATATTGTTAATAGTGAGTTTGTGATTGCTTTTGAAATGCCTGAAAGATAGAAGAATTTACCGCAATAGATGAAAATATTTTTCCACATTATTTGACAAATTTTGGTTTATTCGGAGATATAAACTGTAGCATCGATATTGAACCGAACTGAACCGAAAAATATTAATTTAGCATAAAAAACTCTCTGTGAAAAACCAATTGAAATGAAAAATCCATTGAAAATATAATGGACTAAGTCGAAAGTTTTTCTTTAACCTAATCGGTAGGATATCTCGGCTGCCTTACATGCTCTAATTTATAAAATTCGTCCACTATAATAGACGATAGCTAACGCAAGCCATACTAAGCCCAATAATAATAGTCTTTTGTCAAAATAATTATTAATAAAAAGCTGAAGCACAGTCCTATGCCGACGCCCTAACACGCTGGGTGGCGCAGTAGGTATATAGCCTGTTTTTTGCCCTAAAGGTTCCAGGTTCGATTCCAGATAAAGGCAAAAAAATACTTTTATGACTTGTCGACCTGATCCAGTACCCTTTATCATTGGCATAAAATAAATGATAAATAGCTGAGAGTTTTGGTTATCACTAAAAATAAAACTATTATGAAGGAGAAGTACTCTACATTAGATATAGTTTTCAATATTTAAGTTAGTAGATATACCAAAAAAATTCTAAAGAAAAGCCATTGTATGTGATTGTGTATTTCCAACCTCTCTGTTTAAAAGCAGTTAGGATTTTCATCCCATAGACTTGGAATTATATAAAAAGAAAATGAAGCGAATAAGAATAAAAAAATATCAAAAAATAACTAAAATTTTTACTTAAATCGCGATTACGCAATTGAATCCATACTCCAAAAAAATCTAAAATAATAATTTCAAAATATTCGATGAATAAAACTTCACGTCTAGTTATTTCCGAAATTTATAAAAATTTAATACAATTTAATTGTACAGATTGAATTTATGAAATAAAGCCCTGGTTTTGAATTGCGATCGGTTTCCTACAATTTTTATAAATAATAAGTAGAAATAGTTTAACCGGGAACAGTAGCATTTCCGGCTCTTAATAAAAAAAATTTAAACAAATCCACAATAAAGTATTGAAAGTGTTGAATTACTGAAACTTTATTTTAGCTCATCTTTTATATCCTGTTGTGGGTTCCTCTTCTGAGCAAACATAATATTGTAATAGCTAGAACAGTTCAAAATCATTGTTATTGGAATAAAAAATCTTTGCCTCATTTCTGCTCAGAGCTAAATTCAAAATCTAATCTAACTTACGGTGGGGTCCCATGTTACAACTATGTATTTTAAATGTTTGAAGTTAACCAAAATTATTTTTATGACAAATTCGAAATATCACTTTATAAGCTTCATACAATTTGACCTCTGTCAAGGTATTACAAATCAAAACTAACAATTCTTACAACAATTTGTGTATATGGAAATTTTTCACAATACTATAAAAAAAGTTGAATAAACTTTTACGCCAAAAGATTTATAAATTTAAAAAACAAAACAATAACAACAAACACAACAAAAATACATCATGTTCCCTCAAGAGGACACAATAACGCCCTCTGCCTCTTTCACAGAAAAAAAAAAATATTGTTTTTATTTTTTTTTTTTTTTTCATAATGTAGTTTCGTGCTTGTAAAATTCTTTCGCGTTCTCTCATGTATTTTCTTGTGTAATTCTACAGTTATTAAGAGCTAATTCTTAACAACAACAAAAAAACCGTAAAAAAACAAAAACAAAATAAAAAATACTTCTAACTTTAGTCTAATAAAAAACAAAAAGAAAACAATTTTACAGTTATTTTATTTGAGTAATAAAAACGAAGTGAGAAAGGACGAAAGAAGTGAAGGTAAATAATATACACTACACAACATGAAAATCAAATTAAAGACTTCATCAACTGAAAAATAATTGTAGAAATTAACAATAGGAGAAAAAAAATACACAATCCCCAATTAGAAATTTATATAATTGCGGGCTCATACCAATTTACACTTCCTTTTTTTTTTTTTTTTTTTAGAAGGTTAGTACATTTTGTTTTTTAATAGTAGAATTTATTTCGTATTTACTGTTATAAATTAAAAGGACTTAAAAATATTTTTTTTTTTATATTTTTGAGTAAATATTACTTAAATATTTTTGAAATTTTTATAAATTGTGTTTCACAATTTTAATGCCAAATTTATGTTCTACATAATTTAGATTTGAATTTTAAATTTTATTCTTTAGTGTAGAATTGTAAGTTTACATTATTTCCAGGTGTTATTAAAATAGGTATATTTTATCAGATTTCATATTAACTGATTTTATTAAAATATTAATATTTTTATTTATTATTACTCAATCTGGAGTGATTTTACATTAAAATGCAAAAATTTTGCCAATTTTTATTCTATCTTTCGTTGGTGGATATTAAGAATAGAAAATTTGTTAGTAATAAAATAAAAAATACTAGTTGTCGAATAACTTTAATTTCTGTTCCACAATTATAAATTTAAACTTTTAGTTTATACTTTATTTCAAATATTTAATTTTAAATATTTTTAAAAAAATTATTTATGACAAGACTAAGACCAATATTGATAAAGAAAACTTGATACCAAACCTTCTAAAGTCATCATATCTCTCAAATAGAGTTTTTCGAGTTAAAAATGAGAATGAATACTCCTCTCTAAGAAATATAAAAGCTCGAGTACCGCAAGGTAGTATCATTATTATTTTACTAACTAGTTAAGTAAATATCTTTAAATCATTTAAATCTTTTACAAAACAGAATATTTAAAGCTCAGTAATGTCAAAAATTTGTGACAGTGACACAATCGCATAAGTGATAACTAATAAAATTGAATGTGATTGTCAACGAATGTATATTTAATTAAAATAAATTAACTAAATACTTATAGTTTTTTAGTAATTTCAATTAAGAATGTTATAAATCCAATTGGACTCACAGTCACACAGTTGGAAAGACACTTGAATGATGTCTTAAAACTTTGTAAAAAAATTTATTTATGTTTAAGGAAATAAATAAGTAAAGTTGTATGTTAAAGAAATAAACGTTACTTATTATTATTATAAATGATTGATTTTGGACCAATTTTTGTTATAGGGTAGTAATTAATGTGGCTAACTCCCTCAAAGTACTTAGTTTATTGAGTGCTTTGGAAAAGTAGTTAGATTTTTTTTTCTGAAAAATTAAAACTGTCAAATGGTCAACCTGATTAATTTATTATTAATATTTAAATACTAATAATGTTACCGAGACACTATACAATTTGGTAACGCTACGTTAATAGTTACAAAATTGTCACAAAGTTTGCCCATGCTTTGAAGAATAACAATCAATAAATTAACTTGCGATTCAACCAATCAACTGTCAAATCAACATTAACATATATACTTTTGACGTCGTGTCGTGTCTTTGATCTTACCAAACATCAATTTTTGGTATGTGAATTGTCATTTAATTTTTTTTTTTTTATTATTTATATAAATTAAATTTTTTATAAAAATATGTAATGAAAATTACAAACTGTAGTAAACTACAATCAGTAGATTGTTGTTACATATATTTTCATATTTAAAAACCTGTAAATATATATTTTTTTGTAAATTCTGTCGATTTGGAACAAATGGCGATCAACAATTAATCATCAAATTTTTTGATGCTTTGTAAGTATGTTCAAACTTAAACTGTCATTTTACATAATCGAAAGCATGACAATCGTCAATTTTCGTCAACTGCATAACCGAAAGCATGATGACAGTTGATTTTTTTTATTCAGCAAACCACATAACCGAAAACAGGGTAATTTTGACGTATTTAGGATTAGTGTTGACGAAAAATAATTTCATTTTTTGGTTGAGGCATGTTTGTATAGACGTACTAAACTAAATTGACATTTATTATTGTAATTTTGAATCTGATTTTGCAAGATTATTGTATTGAAAAAAATAAATAAACAAAAAAATACTCATAACTAGTTACCTAGAAATTGGATTTTTTTAAACAGTGAAACCCATTTATTTTTCACGAAAACAAAAATTATTTATAACTAAATTTTTGTGTCAACTTATTATTAAAAAAAAAATGTCAAACATAACAAAATTAAAAAAAATTATATTTAAGACAAAATGCAATGATGCTTGTAAAATTGAGATTTGGGCCCAGCCCAATTTTATATTTGTTATACATCTGTGATATACGCAAAGTAGAAAACATAAAAATAGCAACCTTTGAAGATGACACAGCGTTTATGGCAGTTGGTTCTACTATAGAAGAAGCTACAAACAAACTGCAAAAAGCTAATGACAAAATTTGCAACTGGTGCAAAAAATGAAAATCAAAAAACAAGAACTCCAGTTCCAATATAGAGAAATATACTGGCTGATTGGGCGGAATTCTACGGTCTCGACCTATAACAAAGTTTTGATGTATAATCAAATATTGAAGCCAGTCTGGGCATACGGTATTCAAATATGGGGATGTGCTAAACAAATGCATATTCAAGATATCCAAACGTTCCAAAATAAGGTACTGCGCAACATAGTCAATGCTCCATGGTATGTTCGCAATGACGATATTCATCGAGATCTGAAGATCACATCTATGAAAAACGAAATAATGAAATGAGCTGCTTGGCATAAAACTCGTCTGATCCAACATGTCAATACCGAAACTTCTAGCTTAAATGACAATCAAAACTTTGTTAAGAGACTAAAACGGGACCAAGACCACTTGAGTTAGGTTAAAACCTTTTATATATTAAAACCTTATTGGATTTTGGTAGATCAAAGGTATCTTAGTTTCTTTGAGTTAAATGTAAATTAATGGTTAGTTTATAAGACTAGTTTTAATGTTGCAATAATGATAGGAGTTTTTAGTGGGTTAAAGTCCCACAGTCCTTCAAACTGCCTTCCCCGTTAATAGGTATTCCCTGAAGCTTCTTTCGATGATTTACTACTATGTGGTAAAGATACCAAACCAACCATTTGGGTTCAGACAAAATCATTCAACAATTGAACAAGTTCATAGAGTAGTGAATGTAATAAACGACACTTTGGAAAGAAAAAACTATTGCTCAGCAGCGTTCTCAGATATCGCGCATTCGTCCGACAAAGTGTGTCATAAAGGACTACTATATAAATTTAAATAAAGGATGCCTAACAAATTATATCTTCTCATAAAATCGTGCCTAAACAGTCGTAAATTTATAATAAAATAGCAACAAGAATACACTTCAGAAAAGATAATAAAATCAGGAGTCCCTCAGGGTAGTGGGCTAAGACATACTTTTGTACTTAATATACACGGCAGATTTGCTAACAACAAAGAACACAGTTATTACAACGATGGCACAGTAGTATTAACAACAAACACAACCTCAACTGTTGCCTCAAATAAATTGCAAAAAAAATTTATCAAAAATTTAAGATTGGCTGAAAATATGGAGAATCAAGGCCAATATAAACAAATCAGTATAATATGTTACTTTCATCAATATAGCATCAGTAAAGATTGTCTGGCTGTAATTTTAAATAACTTTCCATTAACACATACAAATTCCGCAAAGTATCTTTTGTATACATTTGAATAGGCGTCTAAATTGGAGAGAGTATATTATTAACAAAAGTAAGCAACTTAGATTGAAATTTATCAGTCTATACTGGTTAATAGCGCCTAAGTTATTCGCAGCTCTCAATTGAGTGCAAAATGCTGCTATACAAAGCCGTCTTAAAGACTATCTGGTATTATGGTGTTGAACTGTGGGGTATCACAAGTAACTCCAACATTTAAATACTGGAAAGATTTCAATCGAAAGTATACTACGATCGATAGTAAAAGCACCATGTTTCGTCAGAAACGAAGAAATAAGAAATGGTATAAAAGTAAAATCGGTTAAAGAAGCCATAACAGCAAGAAGTTCAAAATATTTTGCCAGATTGGAAATACATCCAAACGGTCTCGCATCACATATAAAGTATACAGACCAACATGTGCTGAAACGATTGGCATACTACAGATTGTGAATAGTCTAACGACAAATCCCCGCACTAGTCTGATCATAACTACTTAAGTTCGAATATGAGTTAATGAACTCACTCATCACTTGTAAAAAACCAAAAAAAAAAAAACGTAAAAATCAAAGCAGATTACTTAGACTGACTACTATATAAACATAGATGAGACTGTAAAGTGAAATAATAAAATAAAAAAAATAAAAATATTTAACTTAAAATATTGGAACATTTATAAATTTGAAATGCATACAGTTTGTATCTGCTTCTTCTTCTATATTTACCCTATTGAGCGCGTAGTGATAATAATAAAACAACTGGTATTTGATATAATAATGAGAATAATACGATGTAGCTAATAATAAATTGAAAGTGATTAAGTATAACGCAAAATCAAATTTCATTAAATTCACAGTTTCAACACTTTATTCTAATTATGTTCCAAAATGTATTATAAAAGAGTTAGAAATATCAACGCTCCCGTTTACGCTACTATAAAAATCGATTCCCATTACAGTACCGACACGTGACGACACCGTGATGATCACATTTGGTTGTATTGCCAAATTTGTTTTGGCGACCTCTGCCCAGACGTGCTAGTCGTATGTGAGCGCGCTGGGAAAAATTACTTGAAAAAGAAGAAGTTTATTTTCTACATCAATATTAGATTTACGGTTTATTAATGGATATAACAGCCTAATGTAAAAGTTTATCTTGTTAGTTGTTTTCATAATGTGTATCTTGAATAGCCATTTTTTATCTAGGTGAATACCGAGGCAGAAAACATAGTTTTTTTTCTGGTGAAGAAAATCGCTTTTTTCCCATCGTTGAAGTCCCCCGAGAAACACGAAGGGCAACATGTGCTCATCCCTACACCATTGAAATCCCTAAATGGCAAAAAACAAGTAATGGAAATTCGTTTATAACCTCAACATTCCGAATGTGGAACTTATGTGCTCCCAAAACATGATAAATTCTATATCTATGACCTAAACAAATTCAAGACGAACATTAACACCTTCGTTCGTAATTGTCTTCCTTTCCTTTTATCATCCTAGTTCCTTATTTTCCTTTCCCACCCTAGCCAAACGTACCAATCGGTATAAAAGGTCCCCACCTAGTGTTTTGGCTATGTTTTACCATAAAAAACAAAGTGGACCATATAGTATAGTATTATCTGCATAAAGTCCTAATTCACAATGCTAATTTGGTAAATCTGAAATAAAAATATTATATAATAAAGGAGAAAGTGATGAACCCTGTGGAACTCCTCTTTAATTTTTTTATCACTTTCCTTAAGCATATGGGAATATTAAACGTCATCAGTTTATGGATAAGGTTATTATACGAGACTGAGTGGAAAGCTTGCCAGACTGAGTGGAAATATCTAGTCTTAGCACATACTTACTCAATGTTTATCGTTTAAGTTTTGTTTAATGTGTTTTTTAACTCTACAAACTTGACGAAAGCTTGAATGTTGGCTCCTGAAACCGAATAACTCATTTGGTAGAACGTAAGAAATTTTAATAAGTTTCTCGAGTCTAGTTTTAACGATTTTTTTAAATAGTCTAAGAGACCAATTGCACTCAATTAGCTTTCAATCTTTCGATCTTTTAGATAGCTTTCAATCTTTCCGTGATCCTTTCCTTGTTTTGGGATTGAAGAAAATAAAGTGATTTTTGGTTTACTAGGGAAAAAGCACTTATTTTTATTCATACTATTTAATTCTTATGATAATATTCAGTACTGTACGGCTGGACTACAATGTCATCAACGAAAACTTACCAACACCGTAGCGTGATTTAAAATATTAAATATATAAAACATTTTTTAAATAAACTGGTTTTTCTTCTTCTTTAATTAGGCGTTTAGCGACCATTTTTTTTCAATATTTCTTATTCTTAATTTTGTTATGACTACCAGCATTCATACCATTTTTTTATAAACCTGATAGACGTTTAGGTATTTTCCTGGTAAATATTTGATACTGAGTTTGCCATCTACCTTCGCCAGTCGACCTACTGTCATTTTATTAACATAGTCTATCCAGTTTCTTCGTCTATTTCGACTCCAATTAACATATTTTAAATGGCGCATGCATCCCTGATTTCGTTGTTACATTCTTACATTTTAAATTGTATCCATATTCATTGTTATTGCAAATGACAACATAACATAACAACGAATAAACTTGTTCAAGCAATTATTAAATAAATTTTAATAAAATAAAATTGTTAAAATAGTTAAGCAACAGCTATATGAAAAATGAAATATTTCAGGCGATTTTAAAATCGCATTTTTAATTAACATTTAAATGAATACTTTACAATTAATTTGGAATTGTATAAAATTTAAAACTTTTATAAAATCAGTATAAGCTTACCTATAACAAATTTGTTTGGAGTAAATTAATACAATTTTCCATCAATTATTTTAATTTTAAATTTATGTTCTACGATATTTTTTGAATGCTGATACTTAGTTAATTACGTGTGTTCGTAGTTACAACAAAAAATACATCAGTGTCGTAGAAAATCTGGAATGGCAACACGTATCTTTTGCGACAAAATTTTTTCATATATTTCAAAAACGTTTCAAATTTTTATTTTCGTTATAAAATTCTGTTTCAAAAGATACGGTGCTGCCACCGCACAAAAAATTAAAAAATATTTTACAAATATACTTGAGTTTTTTTTCTGAAGAGAGATTTTTGGTAAAAACACCACATGTACCGCACACTGAATAGTAAATATGCGCAAGTGATTCGAATTTTTTTTTTTTGAAGATTATTTATTGAAGTAGCACATGCTAGACTTGTTTTATCAATGATTATTTTGCTTCAGAGTTTGATAGAACTAATTTTAAAAAACTTTGGACACGACCAAATAATACAAATAAACGTAGTCTTTATGACTACAAAATATATGAAATTGGTGGAATTGTGTTGACACAAACAATCGCCCCAAGTTATAAAAAGTTCGACATTTATTTCATATAATCTCTTTCACCACGTAGGTACAAAAAGACTTTGTTCAGAGGTGGCATTGTGTAATTTGAAACGTCGTTTTGTTTCGACTATTTTCAAAAAGTGGCATTGCATAATTTTGTTTCGACCATTTTTATTTTGTTTCAATCTTTTCAAAATTGGTACGACATATTTTGGTATTGCGTAAGGTTGAAACGCTACTTTTTTTTTACATTTGATACGACTAAATTTTGGCGATTGAAAAATAGTTGACGCTTTTAGGTAAATTTAAAAAAAAAAAATAATAAATTAATACATGATTTTTATTGGAATATTTATTTGAGAAACGCACAGAAATAAAAATTCCAATAAAATGAAAAATTAAGTAAATTTATAATGATTTTCTGTAAAGAAAAAAAATTTTCAAAATGAAAAAAAAAAAAAATATTGTTATTATTAGCTTTTTTTTTATTTGTATCTAGTTGCAATTTATTTTAGCTACATTTTTTTTATTTCAATATTATTTTCTAGCAGTAATTGTTGAAATTTTAACGAAACAAATCAAAAATGGAATTATGTAAAGTGTTTCAATGTTTTTTCGCGCGTTTCAAAATAAATTAACGTTTCAAATTACGTAATGTCATCCAAATTTTGTTTCGACCGAAATGTTTTAAACAAAGTTATATAATGCCACCCCAGTACATAATTATTTACATGAAAAAATGGACAAAACTGCAACTATAAACAAAATTTCATTTTTATTGTGCAGGCATTTTTCTCTCGTAAATAAAAAATTATTAAACTAAAAGCATTTGAACACTTAAATGACCAAAGACCATATACAGGCATGACACTTCATACTTTTTTTAGTTAAGATGGCGCTTTAAAGGTCACAAGAAAATGTAAACAAAGAAATTTCTTATATGACATTTTTCAGTTCATATAAGAATTTTGGAGGGATTAGAAGTTTTTTTTAAAACTTTTAATTCAAAAATTTAATTGGGTGTTATAATTTACTGTTTAAAAAGTAAATAAATTATAGGAAATAAGAAATAATGCCATCATTGTGTTGTGTTCCTCACATTAGAAATATTTTAGCAGAAAATAGTATTAAAGAAATAATTTTGCGTGTTTCACAAGAAGCTGTTAATGACAACTCAACTGAAAATTTTAATTTGTTGCATAAATGAAATTTGTTTTTTAGAAAATGTACTTAACAATAACGTTTATAAAACTAAATAGCTTATTCTGCTTCATAAAAAAAAAAATTCGAAAATAAAAAATAAACGAAAAATTCCAGTATCAATCTTCTTTGTACTACTGTAATATTATTAATGTTAAGTTAAATAAACTTATTACTAATAAAATAAATAAAATATCACAATAAATTCAGTTTTGTTAAATTTTAAGTAAAATTTTTAAATAATCCTTGTTCGTTTCGGGCAAGTATGGCAGCATAGATTTTCAATCATCTTTCTTTTCTCGGCTGATAGGTTTTACTTCAGAATGCCTCAAGGGTGCAGATAATATCTTTTCAATATCAACAGCATTTCGACAAAATCGTTGTTTTTTTTTATTAATGTAAACAATAGTTTATCATATTATGTTTAGGATGTAATTTGTATTTAATCATACTAAAATCTCTAGAATACTCAATTAATTTTAATTTGCTGAATGGAACCTTTTGAGAAGAAAGTTCTGACGATTTGCGACTGTACAAATAAAAATATTTAGGTTGCATTTGAATGATATTCAAATTAAGGTTTTTGTAGTTTATATTTTTTAGCAATCTTATTAAACTCAAAGGGCTGTGAATTTCTAAATTTTTTAAGTGCCGTTCAATGACGCTATAAACACAGTCGACTTCCTGGATTTGCGAGTGTCTAGGTTCGCAAAATTTCTGTGTTATTTTTTGCAGCATGTCATGGTCGTGTAAAAATTGCATTAGTGCCACTGCCATAATTTGGTTTTTGTTTTGTGGCACACATGAATCGCTCCATAAAACCATTTCTTCAATATCAGTTTCTGTTTGTAAGACTTGTTTTAAGATTTTAATCAAGGCACAAGCTAAATTATCACCTGATCGTCCCATAGTTGCTTCACTCCACATTGCGCAAAAAGTGATTTTTGGTTTGTTTGGAATCAAAATTACAGCGGTTAAATTAAATACAGTCAGTTTTCTTTTATAGTAAAAATTAGAAGTATAGCCCTTTGTATTTTAATGTGTATATACTGCTATACACATTCAACATTTGAAAATTATACACAAAAGAAATGATTTTGTTGAATGTGATTGAATTTGATCACATTCAACAATCGTTTTCCTAAACGAAAAAATCAGTTTTTAACATAGAACTTTGTTGAATGTTTCACATACGACATTTGTTTGTTATTTTTTGATAATTACTGGCTACATTCGACAAAAGCATGACTCAAAATCTCGAGATCTAGAACTGCTATTAAAATACCGATTGGATCAAATGAAAGAGAAACTTTTAAAACCTAAGTATCAATTAATAACTCAATATGCCCAAAAATGCACATTCAACAAACGTTTTTCCAGCCGACGATATTTGACATTTATTATATAAAATTATATAAACTTATTATTGCCGATTGTCTATCCTGTATTTATAAATATGTAAATAATATGTTATTAATATATTTGTATCAAAACATTTTCTTTTTTCTTTGGACTATGTGCAATCATTTTTTACACTTTTAAAGTTTCTTTTAGAAAATATAGATTAGTGCCCTTTGAAATGGATTAATTTTGTTAATTTATTTCTTACAGTGTTTCTTTCATTATGCATATTTTACTATGCTTTTTTAAATTTGGTATCCGTTTTGCAGTTTGAATTCCTTCAATCCATCGTTGTTTCAAACCATCGTCTTTTGGGAAACTACAAACATATATATATATACATTTTTTAAAATTATATCCAATATATTTAAATATATATATAGTCCAATATATTCAAAATAAATATTTAAAATGATATTCAAAAAAAAAATTTCTTTGTCCGGATATTTAAATTATCCTAATACTACACTGTTTTGTTTAGAAGTTTTTAAAAATTCAAAAGATGTAAAATATAATACTTACATATGTAAAGACACGTAATTTTCTTTTTCCAAATGAGACTTACAGCCTGGAATGATACAAATCTTCTTTTTACGTTCCATTTTTCCATAAAATTTGTAATTTTTTAACAATTTATAATAAAAATCAAAAATTTTATTGACTTTTTTTAATATTTATTTGACAATAACAAATTTTATTTTTGCCTACTTCATTGCTAGTGTTCGTACTTTTTGAAAATTTCATATATCCATATATTACACACTACTGCTACATTTTCAATATTTCAGAAACATGAATGATTTTTTTTTTTTTCAAATAATTTAACAGCAATACTTTTCTGTGTAATAATAGAATACGGTAATAAAGTAAAAGAAAGTTTAAATTGAAAAAACATTGATATTTTTATTAAGATTATATTTTGATACCTTTTATTTTATTCATACACAAAGATTTTACTAATTTTCTGTTTAAAAAAACTATATTGGCCTAACACTAAAAAAATTTTTTTTTTGACATAAAGAAACCCAAACAAACCAAACAGAAAGAGAAGTACTAAAAAAATATGGACAAAATGTTTGTATTTTTGTATGGGATACTCACTTTCATTTAATTCTAATTCGTTGGTGTCGACTATAAAAACTTTATATTTAAAATTTGTACATTCATAATTCAAAATCTACAAAATTTAGAAATTTTACAAATCTCTCTTAGTAATATGATAGGCTTAAAACCAATTTAACATAGTAAATAGCCTTTGTGTCAATAGACATAACTAAATCAAAGTAATCTCATCGTCAAAGTAATCTACTTATATGGTCGAATCCAATTTAACTAATTAAAATTTAAAAAAAAAATTTTCTCTTTTTAAATTGTAATTAAATTAAATATTTTTGTGTGAAATTCAGTGAACACCATATTATTATTATTGTAGTAAAAAAAATAATTCAATTCTTGAATTACATACTTTCAACATATTACCCCCCATAAAGTGTGTACATAGTTTGTATAGAACAAACGAAATTGCATCAAATCAACACACAAATCTGATTGAATTTTAATTCATTTTTTAATTATATTCATTTTTAGATCCTGTGTATAGCTATATTTTATAAGGATATTCGAAAACATTATACAATGTGTGGCAATAATATACAATTGAAAAGATTCAAAAACAATATACAATTTCAAAACAATTCACCAGATTTAAATACGATATAAAGAAAATTTTAAAACCGTAAATTCAATTCAATTTTAATTAATTTAACCTACATTAAGGATTTCAATATAAAATGTATAAATTTTGTATTTTAAAATGAGAAAATTTCAATATAAAAATTTTGTGATAATTTAAAAGAATACCGATGTGTTAAAAGCAAAGAACTAATTTAAAATTCAATAAAAAACAAAATTAAAAAAAAATAAATAAATAAAAACAAAAATTTTAATAAGGATTTGACGTGGTGAATGAAAAAAAAAAAACAAAAAATATTGCTATTTCGATTAGATTCGAAATGAAAATAAAATGAATTTTTGAAATACAAAATTTGTAAAAAGGACTCAAATTTAGTTTTATTTTTCTTTTGTTAATTTTGAAAATTTGTCTATTTATTGTGATTATTTTCAGGTCTCGTAAATTCTATTATTTAAATATTTTGGACATACTTACGTTCTGTTGTTGTTCTATATTATATAGAATCATTGACGAGGTCAAATTTAACAAAATTATAGAGAAGTTCAAATTCAGGATAAATGCTTTTGACCTTGTATGATTTATTTATCACTCGTTTTACTCACTCAAGTTTAAAAAAATTATGGTTGTAGGTACTAGGATAATAAAATAAGGTAACGAAAATATTTGTTATTTAAATTAAATCGATTGCAATTAGTTTTAATACGATAAAAATTGACAAGGAATCAACTCTACCCCAGAAATTTGAGATAGGTCTATTAGGCATTAGATTAAGAAGGATAATTATTTGCCACTCAGTTATTACAAATATGTACAAATATTCACTTATTGAGTTAGTTATCAAAATTTATTATTTATGTATAGTTTATTATTATAATTTATTTTATTTATTTATTGAAAAGCAAAATATGGAAAATTAAAATGCATTTCTATTAATAAACTAATGTTAGCACTAGCATCAAAGGCCTCTGGTCATAAAATCAAATAAATTCAATGAATATATTTTAGAGAATATGCTCTGTAAATGTAGGTGAAACATTTTAAATAATTTTTTTTTTATACGCAGGCTGGTGGGAATCTTCAAAAGACACAATGAGCTCCGTAACTTGACATTGTGTGTGGAATTCTTACCCACTAAACCACACCCTTCCTATATTGCGATCTAGTCCTAGATCTAGACTAACGAGCAATTTTTTCTTGGCTTTATTTTATTTTTCAATATAGACTACATCCAGCGATGTCTATTTTTCCTTTGACGATTTTAAATGATAAAGATTAAAAACTCTAAGTAGTTTCACTAATTTTAATTTTTGTAGTCTTCAAATGATGGTTTAAAATTGAAATCGGTTAAGAATATTAACTAAAATTAGTAAAACATACCTAAAAAGGTTCTAATCTTTTTTAATTAAATGAATATAAAGTCAGCATTTTCACATGTTACACATTGTACTCTACGCAGTACGTATAATTTCTTATCCTAATCAATATCACTCCAAATATGTCACAATAAAAAAATTTCCGATTTAATTATACTAAAGAAAACCAGTATATCATCTTTCTTACTATTGCTGCAATATTTGTTGCCATTCTCTCTTTCTTCAATCTCTTCCTGGAATGTTATATTATCGTTTTGTTTATCTGACAAAGTGAAGTAATACTATCATTACAACTACTTACAGCAAAATATTTCATCGAAAAGTAGCTATACTTAATTATAAAAAATCGAGAAATACAGAACAAAAGCAACAAGTATATATCAATTACAAAATTATTTTGCTACACTACAGTGCGAATAACTGAAGTAGATAAATGCTCAAATTTATAGTTTATTTGTATTGAACATCCACACTATTCCCGACTGATGGGACTTAGATAATTTTATACTAAATTGCTTAAATTATGTCCAATACAAACCATAATATAGATCTCATGTTTGATTTAACATCACCTTCTGGTTCTACCGAACTCGAGTTACTTCTCTTTAATTGAAGATTTAAAATTGTTTTTATCTTTACCGATATTATTCATGTATATATATATACAATAAAGTGTACAAACAAACATTCATATATGACTTTAAATCTTACTACCAATTTTTTGAAAAATAATTGTACCGAGCCTAAAGGTAATTTTATTGATTATTAATCGACAATTTATATGTGTATGATATGCCCGCAAAACCTAATCGTAAAACAAATATATTATAAAAATCTTAACAGTAAATTTAAATTTTAATAACATTTTTAAAGATGTACAACCCTGATTTTATGAATTTATTTTATATAATTTATTTATGTAATATTTATTTCACTAAATTGAATTACTGGTATTGAATAAACGACAAAAAAATTTACATAAGAGCATCATTTTCTATTATTATCGAAATTATCTAATTACTTAGATCTCATAATTTTACAATAGAATTGTAAAGCTTCAAATTGAAAATATGTAAATGTTTTATAATTAAATTTTTCTAATTGGTTATTTTTTTTTTTTTTTTGTTTTTCTTCTTTTGTGTAATAGACTATAATTATTATTATTATTGTTATTTCAAAATAACAAAGGATTAACATTAACGTATCTATTCTAATTTTCTAATTATTTTATTGATATTAATTTGCTATCAAAATAATCTATTTATTTATACAAAATTTTGAATAACTTATAAAGTAATTAATTAATTAATTTGTAATAATTAGTTCATTGAATATAAAATATCATAAATATAAATAATAAGATAAGGTTAATGTCCTTTTTATAGTATCTAATTATGCAAAAATAAAATAAAAAATTTAAAATTAGAAATTTTGAAATACATTTTAGGCTAATTGATAATCATCAAAATAATTTGTTGTGATTGTGTGTAGTATAAGGCTAAAAATATTCAGCCTTCGCACATGTTAATATATACATATAAATAATTTTAAGCGCTTGTAACATTGTCAGTTCTACTAGTGTTGTATTCTCCTATCATTATTGCAACATAATGTTGTTTTTTTTAAATGTATCAATTCTCATTTAAGATACGCAGTATTGTAAAACACTAGGGCAAGAAGCAAATTACGATCAAGACTCTAGAACCAGCAGATGATGATGAAGATCTATGTATCAATTGCCCATAAAGTTTTTTTTTTTAATGAATCAATTCTCATTTAAGATACGCAGTATCGTAAAACACTAGGGTAAGAAGCGGATTGAGATCAAGACTTTTGAACCAGCAGATCAGGATGAAGTTCTATTTATCAGTTGCACATAAATCAAATAAAATTTCAAATTAATTTAATATTTTTAAAGTTAATGAAAAACACTGAGACCGATCACTAAATATGGTCGTAAGTTCAATTAAAAAAATTGTTTGACTTAAAAACGTTGTGTAATGACAACAGAATTGATTAGAGATCAGTAATGGCTATATTTTTGTGCTGTTTGTATTTTATTTTTAATTGTCAATTATGTCTGTCATATTTAAATCATTTTTCATTATTTATTAAGGTATAGCTATATAAGACAGATATACGTATATAAAACCGTTTACTAAATCAAAATTGTAGTAATTTATTATTATATTTTGGGCAGATCGCCTACTTTCTTCATAACTGATGAATAGATAAAATTTGTAAAAACAAAAAAAAAAATTATAACAATATATAATCAAATCTGGCCACAACCGGAAATGTGAATTATCAAAAAACAAAATATTTCCAAATTTACATCCTACTCTAATTAAATTTTGCATTATGTGTGAATTTTGTATTTTTTTTTATTTTGAAAATTTAAATTTGGATGCTTAATTAAATAAAATTTGTGGTAAAAAACTACAATTGCCTACCTTCGAATCAAATTAAAAATTTTTTAATTATTTTAAATTATAGGTAGTACTAAAAATTTAATTTATTAATTTATAAATTAGCATATTTATTTATATTTAGTTGCGGAAATTGATTTGTAAACTATAATTAAAATAATAATAATAACAACAACAAAAATTAAAATTCAATAAATTTTAAATGTTTATAGTGTTAGGTTAAATTATTTAAATTTTTCATTTTATTTATTTTTGTTTTTTTTTTTATTATTATTATTTTTGGTATTGTTGTGGTTCAACCATTCTATAAAATACATTTAATATTAATGTTTAGTTATGAATGCATTTTGATAATCGAAAATGTCATAATAATCTCACGAAATGGTACTAAAAAATTTTTTATTTGAAGAGCTTAAAATGAGTGGTTTTTGAAAATAAAATAATATAATTGTTTCATTTTACATTGTGATATAAATTTATACATATAAATATAATATATATGTATATAATATATATATATATCATACATATATATATAATATATATGTATATATATTATTGATGAAAATTTTCTAAAGGTCACGATCGACTTGTACCACTTTTGATTGTTTTTATTTTAACCGCAAAGTGATGGGGTATAAAAATTTTAATTCTATTGAATTAATATGGAATACTTTTGAATACATCAAATGGCCTTTATTTACGTATCCATCATAGTAATTTGTCAATTGATGTAAATTGTAATCGTCCCCCTTTTTTATAACATGGAAAAATTTTTTCTATCCAAGTAATGAAAAGTGTATCAAATTTTCAGTATCCTTTCGCCAGGACCGTATTTTTTTTATAGATAGGCTTGTAAAAGTGTTCCAGGTTTCAACCACAAAGATAATGAGAAAATGTAACACTCCAGAAATTTGATTCGTAGTTTTAGGTTCAAATTATGAATGCGGAGCACTCATTTTTAATTTTTATGAACACAATTAGCTTTTTCAGTCCTAACTTCATTCTCTGTTTAGACTTATGTAATTAAAATCCCAAATATGTTATTCTCTTAATTTGATCTAGGCTTATTCCGTTTGCATTATACACATTTATTTTGTTTTTTTTTTCATACTGTTTTTTAGTCAATAATCATTGCATTTAGCCGCTACAGAATTCAGCAGTTGTTTTAGGTATTTTAATGTTGTAGCAAACAAGAACCGAATTGTTCGCATAGCTGATCATCGTAAAACTGAAGTAACAAAAAAATAATAAAATTTTCCACTAAAATTCTTTAATTCACTTAAGTTAGAAATAATTTGTGTGTTTTCTTCTGACCTTTCATTTTTTCCTAAACCATCGCAGTATTTTTTTGTTTCTAGACTGACTAAACCGACTATCAAACAACCTTTGTCATCTTTTTATTTAGATTTTCGCTCTATTTTCGAATGTTACTGTATATATAATATTGTTAAACTAATTTAACGTCTTAGTTTAGTTACAGATTTTCATAAGATATACTTTTTTTATTTTTTATAATAAGCTAAAGAGTTAGTAGGAAGTTTTAGGAATTAGTAGGAATTGTAGAGATTAGTAGGAATAAAGGTATTAATATTTTCTTTAAACTTCTATAGATTGTAGACTGTATAGGAAGTTTTAGGAATTAGTAGGAAGTTGTAGGAAATAGTAGGAATTGTAGAGATTAGTAGGAATAAAGGTATTAATATTTTCTTTAAATTTCTATTGATTGTGAGTTGTATTTTGATATAGCTATCAATTTTATAGCAACCTTTCCAATATCTGCTTAGTATTTATGCATTGAAGTAAAGCGTACAAATATTTAGCTTTTTTTTTTTTTTTTGTATTTCAATCAATCTTTCTTTTCCATTGCGGTACAGCTCATCTTAGTCTCCTTCAGGGTTCTCTCCAATCTTCCGTACATTTTTCAATCAATCAATGTATTATTTTATAGTCAGAACCTTTCAAAAACACTAAACGTTAAAAAAAATCTGATTTGAAGTTCCACAATCAAAAATTCCTATCCTAAACTATAAATTAATTAAATATCAAATAAATAAATAATATTTATATACAGGTAAGACTATATTTTATACATAATATGTTGTATCTATCTACATTCACTTCATCCAACTTTTCGCCTCTTTATAACTCTTCTTTTTTACTTCAATATTCTCTATTGCATTACAGTACACATTTCATTGGCTGCATTGTATTGCAGCAACAATCTGTTATTTGAAAATCCTTTTTACGTGATTTTTTATCCAAATACACAATTATCATTATAGCTCAAAGAAATATCAACAACAAAATACCTGCAACAAAGTCATCTTGTTACCTCAAAACCAACAATAATATTATCACATTTCATCCGTTGTCGTGATGCATTCATTCACAAAACTAAACAACAAAAGCAAAAAAAATAAAAATAAAATAAAATTTACTTTTTCAATTTTAATTTAAATTCACGAATTGTCTTCGATTCAAGATGATGGCATGAATTATTTTGAGAAGGTACTATATTAACCAAACAAATTCCACAACTTTGATGTTTGTTATCAGCAGAGAGAGAGAGAAGGCGGAGAGACAGATAGAAAGAGTTGTAAAACGAGAAGACAAAAATTTCTTTAAATTTGAATTAACTAAAAAAAAGAAAAATAACAACCAAAATTGAAACGATGGATGGAACAAAAGATAAATCCAATGAAGAAAAATTAACTTACAGAAATATCATTAGAAACTGATTATGATGATGATGATGATGATGATGATGATGATGCACTATGATGTTGTACGTTGTAAATTTTTTAATACTGTAAACATTTTTGAAATCATTTAATTTTCATGTTGATTATGCAATAGAAAAATCAACGAAACTTAAAGAAAATTGTACATATACATACACACATATATGTTTTTTGTATATACAAATGGATGGAATAGCAATGGATTACTGCCGCCGCCTAAATGGTAACAAACAAAGAAGGAAATTAAAATGATGGTGTTAAAAATTCTATGTTTCATTTTATTTTCGATTTGGCATGTTTATTTAAAAAGAAAATAAATGAAAGTAAACTATGGTATACAGAGACGCAAATTATTGCAGCAACAGCATTTAAAAAAAGACAACAACTTCCTTGTTTTATTTAATGTAATCGAGATACTCGTAAATGTGTATACATATATATACGTAGTACGATTTGTATAATTTTTTATTTATAATAATGGATTTGTATCGGGAAATTGCTCTAAATCTATTGAAAATCATTAATGTGTGTTTGTGTGTACATGGAAAATATTTCTTGAGTTGAAGTCTCATTTCATTTTCAGAAATACTTCAATTGAGTTCATTGGTTGTAGAAATTTTGTTGTTATTAGAAATTATGGTTTTTAGACATAAAATGTTTAAAATATACAAAATTATCAATTATTTTTTCGGTTTTATAAATAACTCAACTATTATAATCGGCATTTTTGAATATATAGTTGGGATTTAGATAAGAATAATTTTAAGAAAACAGATTAAGAAAATTAGTAAAGTTCAAAATCTCTCTATGAATTGTAATTGTTAAATTCTTATATAATTGATTGTATAAAGTGAATTTAGTGGACTAATCAAAGATGATTTTAATATTCAGACAAATACGGGATTACTTATAAGTACAAAATTTGGTACGCTTTTTTTAAACGATCAAAACGTTTATAGTCATTGATTTCTTCAAAGGCGACAACCTAATTGTTAAATTATTTTTCATTCATCATAATTTATCATTTTATATCCCTTTGTAGGCTTTGTCATAGCTCAAATATTCTTGTTCTGAGACTGTGCTTCAGTTTCAAAAAATATTATTTTCATAAAGTAGTTGATTAGTTGCTATTCTGTATTTAGTGTCGCTCGTTCAACCTGCCTTAGCACCATCAAGTACAATACACAAATTTTATTTTCCAGGGGATTTGATCCCATGCTTGTCACACCATTGGACACAACATTATTTATAAAATATATTATAAATAAATTGTAATGAGTAATTATTTTCTCGCTTTGAAGATCCTGATGTGATCAAATTTTTAACTCTCCAAATGCACGTACAGATTGCTTCTTCTTCATGAATTAAGTAATATTGTCTATTTATTGCAAACTACTTGTTTTATGTCAATCTTGACATTTCTGATGTCCAACGTTCGTATTTGGTGGTATTTCTGTTGGGCGGCTTGAAAGCGGTGAGCAAAAAATTATCAATTCTTCGTTAACCGGCCTTTCCCTCTTTTCTCTAATGTGGGTTCAATAAACTATAATATTTTGTATGTTATAGATATTTGGATATTGCTGTGTATAAGCTTTTATTTTTCAACGTATATCCGTAGATTTGTCTTAAAACTCAAATTTCTGTGGTATGAATTATTTTCATTTTGTTTTGAATTAATCCGCTCCGAAGTTTCAATGGCGTATGTTAATATGGGTCGGAAACTTACAACTTTAAATTTTAATTTTTTTTTTTTTTTTTTTTTATTTATTTATTATGCTCCATATATTGTACAATTAATTCTTTTAAAACTATTTACTTAGATACAGATATATAATTATCTTTACTACAGTTGATTTGTATTTTTTTATTTTTATTTAGAAGTTTTCGAGTTTAATACTATAAATTTAAAGGAAAATTGGAGATGAAAAACCTTTTTGAATTTTTGTTTTGTAAAACTTAACGCTAACTTAAACAATAAAACCTATCTATAGTAAAATCTATACGTACGAACTAAACTAGCCTAATTTTTTTTTAACTTAATTTAAATTTCTGATCAGAGGATTTTCTGACATGAACAGTTCCGAGTGGAACTTTACAGTTAAATAACTTATTTTTTCTAAAATTGTATTCATGCTGGCTTAATCATGCAGCTTTTTGGTTGAATACCATCTGGGAAGATTGAATACAAGTTTCAAAAGTTTATTTTGTGCAATTTGCAATTTTTTGGTATGACTAGCTGCACAATCTCCCCAGACTGGTGCCGCATATAACATTATTGGTTGAAAAATTACCTTAATAAGTATCAATTTGTTTTCTGTGGATAAGATTGATTTTCGGTTAATAAGGGGATACAACATGCGAGTACATTTGTTAATTTTATCAATAGTGTTAGAAGTTTGCTTTTGAAAGGTTAGCCTTTTATCTAAGGTAATTCCTAGGTATTTAATAGTATCGGCCCAGTTAATTTCGTCATTTTGCAGTTTTAATGGTATAGAAGGTAAAAGAGAGGCTTTCCTTTTCTTCGTAAAATAAATTGATACTGTTTTGGAAGCATTAATTTTTACTCTCCATTTTGCATAATAACTAGAGAGCTTATTGAGTGAATTTTGTAGGTTTGTTAATATGTGATTGGGATTAGTGCCAGCAGAGTAAATTGCAGTGTCATCAGCAAATACTGATATTTTTGTAAACTCTAGCCTAGGGATATCTGCAGTGTAAGTGTTGTACAAAATTGGGCCAAGTACCGAGCCTTGTGGAACTCCTGCTTTAATTTCATACAAATTGGAGCATGTATTAATCAATATCACACGAAATACTCTTTGATGAAGAAAGTTTTGTATGATTTTAATTAAATATATAGGCAATTTATACACTTCTAATTTATGAAGCAAGCCAGAGTGCCACACAGTGTCAAAGGCGGAATTTATGTCAAGCGCTACTAAACCAATAGATTTGCGTTCTTCTAACTTGGATTTAATGTAATTTTTGACACGTAGAAGAGGGTGAATGGTACTATGCTTTACCCTAAATCCAAACTGTTCGTTTGGAAGAATTTTTTTAGCTGAAATAAACTTTTCCAGTCTAATTTTTATAAGTTTTTCAAATATTTTTGAGAAACTGCATAGTAAGCTGATAGGCCGAAAACTACTTAATTCCTCCATCGGTTTTCCAGGCTTAAGAATCGGAATAATATGAGCTTCTTTCCATATATTCGGGAAATAACCTAGTTTTAAACAAGAATTGTAAATCAAAATTAGATATCTTTTTGCGTTTAATGGTAATTTTTTGATACACAGATTAGATATGTGATCTGAACCTGCAGATTTTTTAGTCTTTAATTGGGCAAATATTTCATTGACAGATTTCAGTTCAATTTGTTCAAAGGATTCTATTTCAGCTTGATCAATTTTGCTTACAGATTCCTCCACCATAAGATTTGTATCATGGTCGCTTGTGTTGTTGTTCACGGCGTGTTTGTTATAAAAATTTTTAGCTAATGCATTTGCTTTATCAATATTCGTGTAAAATGTGTTACTGTCATCCTTTAGAGTACCTATAAATTTATTTTTATTTTTTAAAACTTTTGAAATTTTCCAAAAAGGTTTTGACGATTTTTTCAAGTGCTTAAGAGTATTAGACCATTTCATATTTCGAAACTCACTTATTTTATGTTTTAAAAAATTGTTGAAGTGTTGTAATTGAGCATAAAAAATTACATTACGACTACGCATCCACTTTCTCCTAACAGTGTTTCTATGCCTGATTATATTTATTATATAGTCAGGTAATTTTTCGGTGTATTGCTTGACTATTTTCATGGGTACAGTCAATTCAGTTGCTCTTTTAATTTTGTTGTTTAAATTAGATATCATATTGTCTATTTGGTAACAATAGTCAACAGAATCATTATTATTGGTATTTAATTCCCTTTTAAGAAACTTCTGATACAGATACCAATTTGCATTGTTAAAATCCAAATAAGTACGATCATGTGATATAGTTTGTTTGCTAACGTTTAAAGTAACCGGCAAGTGGTCAGATGACAGATCATTAATTGTAATAGGTTGGGAGCAATATTCTGGTATGTTAGTTAAAAATATATCTAGTGTAGAAGGTAGTGAATTACTATTATAAGGAATATAGGTATGGTCAAAAGGATATAATAATGTGAACCTATCACTTAGTAATAACTGATATAAAATATTTCCCCAACTATTAGCCGGGGCACATCTCCACATTCTGTGCCTGCAATTTATATCGCCTCCTATAATGAAGTCACCTGTAGTTCTTGAAATTTTTAGTAGATCTTTTTTGAAGTCATTTTTATTTAGATTTCTTACGTTCAGGCTACTTATGTAATTTTTAGTGCCGGAAAAATAGACAGAAAAAAGTTTAATTTTCTTGTTATCATTTAATGTTACCTCTATACCAATATTTTCTATTAAATCCAACTTTAAAGGTTCAATTAGTTTATGCTTAATATCTTTTCTAATAATTATTGCTACACCCCCATCACTTGTTGTAAGACGATCTTTCCTATATATATTAAAGTTCGAGTTTTTTAGGATAATATTATTGTTAAGCCATGTTTCACATATCAAGCCAACATGAATACCATTTTGTAACATAAAATTGAACAATTCATGGTTTTTGTTCTGAATAGATCTAGCATTCCATGTTAAAATATTTAGTTTATTACTAACATTCATTTTGAATATAAGTATTTAACCGAAAGTTCAGTTATAACCGAAAATTGTTCAGTCTTATTTTTGCAATTACTTAATTTATTTAATAATTCATTAGTTAAATTTAATATTTCATCAACAGAAAAAAGATCTGAATTATTTCTTATATTATTACTACTATTACTATTACTACTAATACTACCTGCTGGAATTTTATTGTTATGAGAGCTTATACTTGCAGCAGTGTTACTATTTAAATATTAATTATTAAACTATTTATCAATCTGTTTCTAAATCAGTACAAAATTCAAATAATGATATTCGAAAAATTGAGTTTATATAGTTCATACAGTGCAAATGATCCAAATGGTCGAAATTTACGGTAATGTGTCTGACGAAGATGTAGGGCATGTTGTAAATGCTAGTGCAAGCTTGAATGTTCCTATATATATTTCTTATAGTAGGCTTTGTTGTTATACACACATCATATGCTCTTTTATAATCACCTTCTGTCCTAGAAAAAAATTTAAAAATCAAATTCTTGTCTCTAGAACGGTAGAACGGTACAACAGATATGCAGTATCGATGGATATGAAAAAAAAATTAACTGGAGAGACCAAAGCCAATCCATAAATGTGCCACACTACTACCCTAAAATTCTGATAAGCACAAGAATATAATATAACGCTATTTGTTCAGTATTTACAGCGTTATATTTTGTTTTTCATCAATTCCAAAAATTTGAAATGGCAAAGGACATTCTTCAGCAATCATTCATCATTCGCAAATTACTAAAAAAAAATGAATATTCAAAAACAATATTGTTTCAACAACACACAACATCTCATTATTCTCAATAATTTATTACAAAAACAAAATTAAATCCATTTTGTTAAGTTTAATTTTTATATTGACTTTGACTTGAGTAAAGTAATTGTAAATATTTAATGAAAATGAAATGAACTCTATCAGAAGGAATATAATGGGATAAAGGCACCGACTGACGATTATTTTAGAGATGAACAAACAAAAGAAACAAAACACAACAACAAAACCCATTACTTGTGATGATACAAATGTCAATATGGGAATATGATCATGATTTTTACTATAAGAATTTGTTCTAAGGGTTTTTGGGGAGTACTCTATATTATGCTAGCAATAACGAGTAGGTATATATTTATTAATGTTTTCCTTTCATCCTAGTTTTAAATGATATCAGTTTTAATAAAGTTTTAATTTACTGACACAATTAAAAAGATTTCTGTGATGATATTAGGTTAATTTAATTTTAATGTACTATACAGTTCATTAGTATGTAGTGGAGGACGAAAAAATGTAATAAAATATGTGTATATATAGGGAATGTTAAAAATTGTTGTAATGGGGAAAATCTTGTGTTTTAAAAAGTTTTTGTTTTTTTTTTATTTATTTATTTTCTTAATTAAATTTATTTTGAAATTAATTTTGATTGATTCGTAATTGTTGTTTTTACTGATGTTATAATGTCTCAAGTGAAAAAAGGGGAATGGAACTGAGTAAGAAAATATTTCAATTAATTTTTATATGGGGAATTTGAGTACAGAAAACATTAAAGTAGGGAAATACTTTGAAAGATTTTAATTGATCTCAAGAAAGTTTATTTTCAATTTGTTGATTCTAGAACTTGTAATAAGTTCAAGATGATCATTATCGTAGAGTGACAGTTAAAACTAGAGGTGAGTTTTGACATTCTGCGGAATGTTTCTACATTCATATCTGTCGTTGGTATACTTTGTCGTTGTCGTATTACATGTCGTTGTTGAGCTTTGAGCATCGATTATAGTGGCATTATTTTTTAATTTGTTAACCAATCTAGTCCTTGGGCCGCATAGTTAGGTAATGATAAAGTATATTTTTGTTTTGTGCTATTTATTCATCAATTCTAATGATATGTTCTACACATTTTTGTATTTGCCCCTTTGTGAACCAAACTTTATCTTTACCATTATTATTAGTTGGATCAGTTCATCGCGTCATCTTTTTATTTTCTTTATTAATTCATATATTTCTGTTTTAATTTAGATTAATACATTGATGTTTATACTTATAGACTATGAATAATTTACAATTTTTTTTTTTTTTTATTTATATATAATTTAATAAAATATATAAATTATATATAAATAAAAAACTATATATTTTTTTTTTTATTTTTACATCTTTCTAATATTTTTATTTTAAAGATTTTTGAAAGTATTAATTTATCCCTCAAACATTTGTGTTACGTTTTAATAATTTATCAATAATGGCCATTTATTACTGACATTTACAATTATTTTATACATTGTTTTGGGTTTTCACAACATATTCTAAATTGCTATAACTTGCTTGTAATCTACAATTTCTCCACATTTGTTTACAGTTGTTATTTTGAATTGCTATTCTAAGATAATTGAATTCAGTAACACCTTCAATTTTATATTCTGCTATTCTTATGCTTTGTGGTTCTTTCTCTTACTCTGCTTACTTTTAGCTATTTTGTTTGCTTGTTGCAAACAAAAATTTGCTCTATTTTACTACTTGGGAATAAATCCACTTTATGTCAAAACTAATTAATAACAGTAGTTATTGATATATTTTTGTCTCTTATTATCATTCATATTTTTTTATGGTATTATACTTTCTCTATTAAAAAAGCAAATGTAAATATTCTTATATATTTTTATAGTTAATTCTTAAGTTGATTTTGTTGAATAAAGATATATTAAATTTAACAGGTTATGAGCCAAACACCCTTCCACTGATTACTTTAAGATCCACTTTGCCTGTATGTTTTTCAAGCAATACAAATTTTTGCCATTATTTTGTAGTTTTTTGATATTATTCAAATATCGTTTACATTTAATTTACGAATTGTTTTAAACCGATTATTAGATTAAGAAGTCCAATAAAATTTGTCAGTCCAAATTTATTTCCATCAAAGTAAATTCAAAGTAAATATTTTAATTAAGTATTTTACATATATCATACTATAATATTCAAATTGAAAAAAAAACAATAAAACTGTAATATTCAAATTACAAGTATAATAGCAGTATTAATAAAATTGAACATAAAGTATAAATACGGTATTTATAATTTGCATATAAATACAATAAAAAATTTTAACCTTTTGGATTACAAAATTTTTACATTTTCAATATTTGGGATTTTCATAAACCTTTTAAAAAATATTCTTTTAAACTGTAAATAAAATTGATGGTCAAACACTCAACCACTAAATTGTAAGCACAAAAATATAAAACAAAATATTGCATTTAGGATCATAATACATTGTAGAAAAACATTTAGTTTCATTTACAATCATAATATTTTGTATTTATTGCAAAATAATACGCATGTTCGACATGTATCAGATGATTTTTTTTTTCTTTATTTTGTTTTCAATAATACGCTTTGTTTTATAATTCATGTATATCAAATATGTAATAGATAATTAAATTTAGTTTAATTGATCATAGCTTAGGCTTAAGCTGTTTGATCTTATTGTTTTTTTGTATATAATTCAATTTAACCCATTTTCGGCAACTGCAAATTTACCTATTTTTATTAAAGTTTTTTTTTGTTATCTATAATTATAATTGACAAGCATTTAAGGTCCTGCGCAGTAGACAACTTTTTATTTTATTTCGAATTCTCGTACTTCTTAATGAACTTCTGATATATATAATATATGAGACTGTATATAAAACAAAAATGCGCACAGAGTTGAAAATTTTCTACTTATATGATTTTATTATTCAGCAAATACGTTATGCATATGTGAGATCTTATGAAAGTAATAAACAAAAGCAAACAAATCAGTTATTATAATTTACATTATGTACTTGCAAATGAATCTATGTACATATGCCAAATAAAAAGAAAGAAGCAAATTCATCTAAAATAAAAAATATAAAAACAACAAAAAACCAAATCACTTGAATTCTTCATTTTTATCTTTTTAAGTAACTGTTTCTAAATTTTGGTTATTTGTAGTAATAATATAGTTTTTATTAAAATTATGTATTATCTAGGTATATATATACGTACCTCTTTTACGTACTCGTTAAACTTTTTATTTTTAGTAATTTTATCCACTAAATGCCACTTACTATAGGGAATATATCGGAAATGAAGCAGTATATGAGGGACGTGTATTTATTTGTCCTAAATAAAACTTACTAAGCACAAAACTTTTTATTAAACACGAGTGGTTTCTGCTATATCGTGCGAAGTCTATGACAGAACGTAAATTACTGTTTTTTTTAAAACTTTAAATTTGACTTCAACTTGAAATATAATTACTCAACAGGGGCCCCTAGTAGGTTTATATTTTTAACTAAAATTTTAATACATCAATAAACTTTGGACTCTTGGCTTTCAAAAAAGTGTTTTAGATTTAAAATTGATTCACTCGTTCTCAAGACAGTGGGGGTGTGAAAAAATTCCTAATTTAAACGATTTTTTCGAAATGAAAACAAAACAAATTTAAATTTTTAATTAAAAAAACTAATGATGAGATTTTCTTGTCAAAGAGTCATATCTTCCATATTCTTATTTTTTTGGTCGATTTTACCACACCAGTATGTGTCATATACGTATAAATACTGCTGTTCGAAAAATCGAACACTGGCCGCTATTTGACATTTTATTTTTACGACTAATATTTTGATATTTTTTCATACTTTTTATTTATTTACGATTATTGTTAAATTTTTCCAATCCGGAACAATTTTTTTTAATTTTAAATACTATATTTATAAATGTTGAAAATAAGGTTTCTCATATTTGCAATTAAAAAATGATATAAAATAATTTGTAAGAAAAAATATTATAATTTTGTATAATAAAAATTTAAAATTAAGTCTATAAGATTACCATTATAATAATTTATTATAGTAATATAAAATCCAGGTATGAAAAAATAGTAACAACAAATTTTATAATTAAAAACTTGTAAATATTTATCTTAAATAATCAGGTAAGTAAATAAACTTAAATGAAAAAAAATTGAAAATATTATAAATTTTGCCGGAAATAGATTTGTTTGATGTTTGGTCTGAGAATCTTTCAATAGACGAACAGATGGTGCTTTATTTTGGTCGTCACTTCTGTAAGATGTATATTAGAAATAAACCAATTCGTTTCGGTTATAAAATGCAGTACCTATGTTCTTCTGATGGATACTTGTTCTTATGCATACCATATGCTGGACCAAGCGACAACTATAATAAGCACATTGGTCAACATCCAAATCGACACAAAGTTTATTTTGATAATTTTTCACATCAGACTATTTGATGTGCTTGCTTGGTGGTGAAAAACGTTTCCTTACCACTGGAACAGTACGAAAAAATCGAATGGCAAAAGCACCATTTGAAACATAAAAAATTAGAGCGTGGTGAGCATGATTACATATTTGATGCAATAAACAAATTATTATTTTGTCGATAGTCTGATAATAAAGAGGTTACACTTTGTTCTACCTTTGACCAAATCGAACTAATGATTACAGTTAAATGCTGGAAAAAAGAAAAGACGGATTGTGTCAACTATCAGTAAACATTACTTTTACATAACCACAAGTATGGCATGGGACGTGTCGATTTCATGATAATGGAGTTGTAAATTATCGAATCAATATCAGAGCAAAATATAGTATTGGCCATTGTGAATTGCTGGTTTGAGTTTTTGAATAGTAAACGCCTGGAAGCTACACTGTTTTGTAGCGAAATATAAAAATGAAAAACCTATGCCACAAACAGGTTTTCGTGTTTTCATTGCTGAAAAATTATTGTTGAGGTTTTAATATGATTCATCTCAAAAAGTATATCAGCATCATAATTTACCAAAATAATCAGGCAGACATGTTGTTGTTTCCAAGGCAGAAGGAAAATATTGTCGATGTCAATTGAAAAAATGCAGCAAGTCAACGAAATTCATGTACAGGAAGTGCAACGATCATTTACACACTAAATGCTTTGAAAAATATAATGAAAAATAGTTTTTGTATTAAAATTTTACAATTTATATTAATTTATGTTAATAAATTTTTCATTAATTTACTCAATAAAGTTTTTGTTTAACTCTATTTTATATTTTCATTCATTGTTTAGCTTTAATTTCACTGAAATTGAGTCAGATTGCTACAAATATAAACTTAATTTTTGATTTTCATGAACAAAAAAAAAATGTCAAATAGCGGCCATCAGTGTTCGATTTTTCGAACAGCCCTTTCCCAGGCTTTGGAATGTGCTAACCCGAATCTGACAACGGATTTGAATTTTTTGGGCATCAGTTATCCTTAAACCAATGGATTAATTAATAATCAAGATATGTTTTTTTTTCTGGCCGAAAATGGGTTAATTTAAATAAGCTAACGAGCTTTTATTATTATAGACGAATATGAAAATTATATAAAATTAATAAAAAATTAATATAAAAAAAAAAACAAATTTGTAAATAAATTTATAATTGCCAAGTTAAATAGTTTCATTTTTTCCTGTTTTTTTTTTTTTTTTAATTATTACATTATAAGTTTTTAATTTTTTATAAAATTTACAATATTGTTTCCATACAATTTTTATCATAAATCAGTGATTTTCAGCTGGTCTTCAAATAAGATAAAATTTTAGCATAATACTTTAAATCACTGTTTTTGAATAAATTTTAATAAATAGTAATTTTAATATGCAGTAATGGAGTTCGATTTAAAAATAATTTTTAAATTTAAAGTAGTTTGTAAAATTCACTGTACTTGAGTACAAATATTATTATTTAAAACCCCAACTGTACTTTAATTTATAATTTAACACTGTAAATACCACCCATTGTCAGATCTATAAGATAACTTCCTGATTTTTTTCAAGCATTCGAATTCAAACCTGCATTCAATAGATTTTCTCTCTTATTTTTATAATTATGATTATCCTTTTATATGCTGATTCTCTATATATAAATCAATTTAAATAAATTCCAAATGAAAAATAAAAATCTTTTCTGATTACAACTTACACATTTTTTTTTTGTGTTTGTTTTTTATAAAATTTCTAACCCTATTTCTCTACTCTATCTTGATATTAAATTAATGCTTTATTTTTTTACTTTGTTTTTTTTTTTTTATTTTGTTTTTCTTCTTTTGTTAACGACCTAAAAATACTCCGACAATCCATAATAGAATTTATTACACCTGTTATAAATAAAGATAATAATATCATGTATTTGTATATATGTATTTGTACACATATGTGTAGTATTGCATATATTTATTTATTAATATATTATGTTTATTTATTTAAGGATCTTGTTTAAGGACTTCCCAATTCAATTTTCTTTATTTGATTTACTTTTTTTTTTTGGAAATGGAAAATAACAGTTACATTAACAGTTAGAAAATACATACATTTTATATATGTTATCCTTTTTTTTTTTTTTTATTTATTTATTTGTTCTTTATTGTCCTTTTCTGTAAAAGTAGGACGAAACTTAAATAGAGTTGAAGTGAAAATTTTTAAATAAATTATTAATATAAAGAAATTTAGATGGATATTAGAAATTGAGTTGAACCCAAAACCCTAACATTAAGATTGAATTTGAAATGAATACAAATATCCTTTCCGAAAGCGAGACAACACCATCACTATGTAAGTATGAATTATGAAAATCAATTAAATTTGTCCAGTATAATAATGTGATTGTGTAGTGTGTATGTGGATTGTAGGTATATCCTACAAGGTCAAAATTCAAATATAAATTTTATTAATATCCTTGAAATGGTCAAAAAAGAAACTAATGGGAAATAAAAAACGGATTCTATACCAAAAATAAAAAAATAAAAAACCATTTGAAGAATAAATTCTTCTCCGAAAAATTCTTTCATAAATTATTAGTTTAAATGTACATAAAGGTATAATATAACTCCTGTTATTATTATTCATGGGTAGTCTTACAACAAGGATAATTATATATCAAAGGATAAAGTAATAAAAACAAAAACAAAATAAAAACATTTGTAAAGTGGTAAAGAAATAGAATATAAATATGAGTCCTTTTTTGCTATATCGGTAGATACCTATTAATATAACGGTTTATTAATTTTTCAAGAAAATGAAAATAATAAAAGAAAAGTTTTCATTATTACTCTCTAGATAGCATTTTAGTAGAAGGCGGTTGATTTGATGGCTTCAATATAATTATCTGAGGTTAAGATAGTGAAAATTATATATACATATATATTTTTTTATATAGAACTGTCAGGGATTAAGGGTAGTAAATTGAAAAAAAAAAATCAATTTATTCTTATAACAAAAAAAACAACAAAAAGCAAAAAAAAATCTATGTTAAATAAAAATAGTAACGGTGTTTTTTTAATAATGGATTTGTATTCAGAATTCGTTCATTTGTTCTTTTTTTAGAATACATTAAATAACTTATTTTACTTGTTACGTCCAACTGTCGATATTACTGTCATAATTGAGTTTTTATTTGTTTAATTGTAATTCTAAAAAAAGAACAAATGAATGTTCTGAATACAAATGTCTTGTATTATTATAATTTTGTTCGTACTGGTCTTATTTATTAACATAATATATCAAAAATAACTCTCTTACTAAACTTAATTTCACATTGTGGCTTTGATTTTAATTTAATTAGTTTTAAAAGATTAGACAACTGCCAAAACCGTTAATTTTGTAATAAGCCTTTAATACAGAAGCACATATTGCCATGGACAATCAACTGGATTAATTCCAAATTATAGGAATAAAACCAATTTCATAACACATTTTTTACATAGTCAGTTAGCATACAAAATCGAACCAGTTATGTCCAGCTATATCTCATACTGCAAAATTTGGAGAACACATAATTAATTTCCCGAATTGCATTAATTTTGGAAGTTCAGTATATTAAAGAAAGTGGGCTCATATTATAATTCGACAAATATTGTAAGTTTTTTTTTTTAGATTTGTAAAATCAGTTCCCTAGGCAAAAATTTTATTTGTTTTTTGAAAATTCATCAGGTTTTACCTTTAATTAAATAAAGAAGGTCTATTGAACAACCATTAATGGCCTAAATTACTTTGTGGTTAATGACATCAATTTGATATAATTTAATTTTAATTTATTTATAGTAAATTAGCCTATTTAAATACTTTACTCTAATCGGCAATACCACAAACTCTATGAATTGAAAATCCCGGAGCCTGAAAGTCCTGGAAAATTTGAAAATCTCAGAATTGCACAATCTTGAAATTTAGAATTTCGGAATATTGCCCTTTTTCGAACTTTAATGACGTGAAATATGCATACAATATTTTTTTCCAGTAGATGACAAATTTTGAATGACAGGAGAGAATTGAAGCGCTGTGAAATTTTTGATCTTTACATTGTGAACACTTTGAACAGTTTTATTTTTGACAGCACACTTGATTCAAAAACTTTATTCGACACAAATTTATTGTTGGTAAAGAAAAACAGCTTCAAATAAATTAGGTCAAAAATAAATTAATCGATATAAGCTACACATAATACGTTATTGTTGCTAAGTCTGCTCGGTCAGTGTCGATTTTTTTTTGCAAAGGTAGGATAAGATAATATAATTACATATTCTAGCAAGTACAAGTAATTTACTGCAATCTAATTTATATACTTGTCACTTATATGTTTGTAAATTTATATTTTGATAGTTGTATACTACATAATAAACCAACAATTTTAACCGTAGTAGAAGCTTTGTGTAGAAAACTACATTTTTTATTTTACAAATATTTTGGGAACCATCAAAGTAGGCAATATGCGATTGTCTGATTCTTATTCATTTCTTGTAATTTGAACTGAAATATGGTAATTTGAATAAAGCCTATATATTATATAGTATTTATTTATTTATTTAATTATGGGTGAAATCAAAAATGCAGTATCAGAAAATTTGACTATACAATTTATAGTACGTTCCATAACGGACGTAAATATATGTATTTTCAAAATATTAACGTACTGCTTTAACTATGCAAAAATAAATGGAATATAAACATTTCAGAATGAATTTTGTTGTATATAATACGTTATAGAATATACTACATTGCAGTTAAAACTGTAATACTGCATTTTCAATGTCATCGGTATATATCAGTTTATCAGAAATTTCACAGTACAGGAAATAATAACTGCTTTTCTATGATAATGCAGTTTTCAACAATTTTATTTTCTTTGTTTTTTTATTGAAAATGTAATTTGTGACATTAATAATTTTATTTTTTTAATAGAGGGAGCCTATGTCCAATAAGATAGTTATGGGATCGCGAATAAAAAATTTCAATGTTTTTAGTCTTAAAGCTCGTCTGTCATTATCCAAAAATTATTGTTACATCTAAAAACGGGTTACTATTAACATATCTGTTACATCTATAAAAAAAAACTATTTCCCGTTAGGTATAATAAAATTTCTAAAAATTACCTATAGTCAATTGTTATAATAACAGCCATTTTTCAAATATTCAAAATATGAACAGCAAATTTACTGTAAATAACACTAAATAAATATTGTCACATTTATTATCATTTATTATATAAAATAAAATAGAGTAACAGTATTTTAGTGAAAATAATGTGTTTATATAGCCCAGAATCAAATACTTATAATCTTTTTCCTACTATTTAACATAGGGAAATTAACTTTTCTTTATCGTGTGGCAATATTTCATATTTTTGATAGTATGGGAAAATTTAATTGATTACATTTTTCTGTTTTTTGTTTTATGTATTTTTGTGATTAATTGTTGATTTAATTATTAAATATCAATTAAATGTTTATAAATATAGCCAAAAGGATATTATTAATAATAATAATAATAAAAATAATAATAGTAATTTTTTTAATTGGATAAAATTACACGATTTTTACATTAATTTTTTCACCAATTTGATTTGTTGACTGTCAATTTTATGTATTTTAATTTTAATACATTTTTTTTTTTTTTTTTTTTTGTTGATATTTAATTTATTATAATTTTATAAATTGATTTATAAATAATTGAAAAATAAAAATAAAAAAAAATCTAACTTAATTTATTAAATTATGAGTTATTAAATTAATTTTTATTAATAATTTTAATGAAAGTGATATGAGAAATATTAAATTACAATGGGATTTAGTAAGTTCAATTTTCAGATTGATTTTTCAGCAGAAAAAAATATAATATGAGGTTATATTATGTAATTTTTAATTCATAACCTTTACCTAATATCGATAATTTTATAAAAAAATTGAAATAAAAATATGATTGCTTGTAATAGAAGAAAATATTGTGTCTAGAGCCAACAGGAAGTTTTATTAATTTTTTTTCAAAGAATGTATATGAGAATCTCTGAATAGCGATAACTGATTAACTCATATAATACTCATTACATTCGATACATAATGTCAACCTAAAGGAGCACTAACACCAGACAGTAACAGTATTGGAAGTAGTATATGCACTCAATGATCTAATTTAATCACATTTTTATCACCCTTATTTTTTTGCCAAAGTTTTCTACGCTAATAAAAATTTCTGCTCAGGATTGGTAAAAAATTATTTTCAAACAATTTTCAAATTCGACTGAGAGCAATTTAGAGTTATTCCCAATTGTTGTTTTTTTTTTTTTTATAATTCCAAGACTATGGACTGAGCATACTAATCGCTTATACACAGCAACCTATCATAGATACATTTTTGATTACAACATTAATGCTCTAAGTGGGATTTAAACTCGGGATCGTCTGATAAGTAGACAAAGGCCATATCTATATCGGTCTACTCATTTTTGCTTTTCTATTCTAGATGTATACGTAATTCGCCATTTCAAATATTCGGTTGATTCAATAGCAGAAATGAAACAGTTTTCTTTATGCTATCTATTTTGTTTATGATAACTGCAAATACTACTCTAATTGAAGCTATTTGAATTAGTTCGCAATTAAAAATTATTTCTATCCAATTTTTTATGTTTCTCTCAACCCATGGTAAATGGATTTTCTATCTCTCTTTCTTTCTATCTTTCGTAGTACTGATTACAGTCAAATACTCAAATCAATCGTAATACATAATTTAGCCAAATTATTCCATTTCAGCCTTATCATTGTCGATCGAAGTTTTCACAACTCTTTCAATTCAGTGCAAAACATCTTCATTCGAAATATGTTCGATCCAGAACATTTTTAGAAATTTTCTGTAACTAAAAAAACTAATTTTATTGAAATTTTAAATTTCACAAGCAACGTACTTCTTTCGTTATAACTACCTGAAGCACACTTTCATCTATTCACATCTATTTTATGCATTGCAGAGTCATTTATAGTGACCTACCTACCTGTAAACAAGAAAAAAAACATAATTTCCAACATAATCGTAATTAATTTAAATCAATCAAAATTATAGGGGATTAAGAGCTTATTTGGTTTTTGATATATAATTTGATTAAATATTTTCCGACTTATTTTTCAACTTGTAATATAAAATTCTTTTAAATTATTGGATAGATAGACTTTTATTTTAATAAACTTAATTAAATATAATAAAAAAAAATGTAGGTATAGTTTAATAACTATTCTTAAAATTTTCCATATACACTTTGAAACATAAATATCTATAAAAAAATATTTAACCTTTAATCGGTGAATGTAATTTGTTCTCGCAATATTTCGTGAGATGTAAATTTTACCCCATTTTTATTTTAATGTAATTTAGAATAAAATAAAAAATGTTCGTTAAAATATTTAATTTATAAAATAATAGATAAGAATTAAATGAACCTATGAAATTGTACAAGCTGTTTGTATAATGGAGACATTACGTATAGTTAGTACACTGAACCAAAAACTGCATGTAAACATAATATGTCTGTATTTATATGTTAGGAACCAAAATATAATGACCAGCGGATGAGAAAACCCGTAAGCCATCCCTAATGATCTAGAACAAACTGAAAATTGTAAAAAAAAAAAAAATAGAATAATTTGGTGAAAATTCAATGTCCTTGTACTTTACCATATTCATTTCTTATTATGTTTTTCATCTTAGTTTTATTTAATTTTGTATATTTTAGTTTAAGTTTCTATTTCCTATTTTCTATTGTATTAATTTTTTTTTAGTCATAATATGTCAACTATTTTCTATTCACCTAACTTGATTATACACATTGCAGAAACTAATCGTCAAATTGTATAACATACATAAAAGTAAATAAATAAATAAATTTCTATACATTACACCCTATTTGTTTCCGATATCCAGTAGTTATGTATTATTCAGTTTATTTATAATAGCTACTCTTAAACGTAGTAGAGTAGCATGTTTTTACTACTATAAGGTAGTCTAATTGTAAATAAATATGATTTGTAAGTCAACCACTGTTAGTATGAACGCAAACAGACCTATGGTCACGGTTAAGCTAAAGAATGCAGTTAGTAAATATAGTCAAATTTATTTTGTAAAAACAATAATTTTTAATCATTTCGTATGATTTATTTTATGTATAACTCTTAATTTAATTTAACTTAATTTTTATTATATACTAGTTGTACCCGGTCCGCACTGCTGGCCCAAAATTCCTATAACAGAAATATCTAATTTAAAATAATTTTTTAAAGACATAAATTTAATCTTATTGATTCACTTTATTTTAAGAAAAAATTTAAAATAATATTTGAATACAATGTGTAAAATTTTTTTAATTAATTATTTAAAAAAAAAAAAAATGTAATATTCAAAATAAAATTTAATATAAAAAAACAATTATTTTTTATAATTTCGAGTTTAAATAATAATAAAGTGATAATAAATAATAAATTGGCTAATATAAATTAAAATTAAAACCTGTCAAAACAAAACGAAAAATCTCTCAGAATTTATATGTGAACCTCTATTAAAATTACTCAAAATTTTAGAAAACGTATGTCATTATTTTATTTATGAGGGAGTACCTAAAATTCAATTTTCAGTTACATAAAAACTTTAATTTTTTAAATATTCCTGATAGGTGATGGAAGTTGTATGACTGCTACCCGAACCACTCAAATTATTGGAAAACGGTAAAAGATATGTTTGCTCATTATATTTGTAATAGGTGTTGGGTATTGTATGGCAGCTGCACGAACCACTCAAAATTTTAAAAAATGGTAATAGATGTATTTGTTTATTTTTGAGGCAGTACCTGAGTACAAATTTTCAGCTCTGTAACACTTTAGGTTTTTAATATATTTGTCATAGGTGCTTAGAGTTGTATGGCAGCTGTCCGACCCACTCAAAATTTGGAAAAACGGTAATGGATATATTTGTTTATTTTAAGGCGGTACCTCTGTAACACTTTAGGTTCTTAATATATTAGTGACAGATGCTTAGAGTTGTATGGCAGCTGCCCGAAGCACTCAAAACTTTGAGAAACGATAAAAGACGTATTTTTTCATTTTTGAGGCAGTACCTGAGTACAAATTTTCAGCTCTATAACACTTTTGGTTCGTAAAATATTAGTGAAAGATGCTGGGAGTTGTATGGAAGCAACCCGAACCACTAAAAATTTTGAGAAACGGAAAAAGAAGTATTTTTTCGTTTTTGAAGCAGTACCTGAATACAAATTTTCAGCTCTGTAACACTTTAGGTTCTTAATATATTAGTGACTCAAAATTTGGAAAAACGGTAATAGATGTATTTGTTTATTTTTGAAGCAGTAGCTGAGTACAAATTTTCAACTCTGTAACGTTTTTGGTTCTTAATATAATAGTGACAGATGCTGGGAGTTGTATGTCGGCTGCTCGAACCCATCGGAATTTTAAGAAGTGGACAGGCCTATAACCTTCCCCTATATTCCAGTAATATACTCTGAAAATTTCATTTAAATCGATTCAGTAGTTTTCGAGTCTATAAATAACATAAAGACAGACATAAAGACAGACATGAAAAATTTAATTTTTATATATATATAGATAACTCTTTTAACTCTAACATAACTATTTTATTATATAATAACTCTCTTATGTTACTTACAAGACTAAAAATACAAATTTTTAATATTTAAACAAAATTTAATACCGTAAAATTTCTCTCTGCTCTCTTAAATTTTTTTCTCAACCTCTCCAATCATACCCAGCCTCATGATATATTGTTGGGGAGATATTCAGTATAAAAACAAAATATAAAACATTTCTAATAAAAATTTAAAACTTTATGAATGCAGCTCACCCATCTGCCATATTAGAAATCAATAGTCATAGTTTCTGCATAGCATATCTCAGTTTTTGAAATTTAAAAAGCTTATCACTGGGTAAATGTCACACATAATATGAACGATTAAAGGTTAATAACAAAAAAAATGTTATCTAAATTTTTTTAATCTTTAACTCTTTTTAGAAAAACAATTCTAGAATAATAAAAATATTCTACACACCTGTTGCTCATCAAATCCAAGATAATCATCAAATTTTTCTAAAATGTCAAAATCTATGGACATTATTGTCAATTAAAAAATTCTCAATGATTTATCAACAATAAAGGTGACCTTTAATAGTCCCCTTAATTTATAAAATTATAAAAAAAAATGATTATATAACAACGAAACAATGGATTGACCCTCCAACAACACAATAAAAATTATTAAAATTAGAAATCTTCTAAAAACTCTTTTACAAAACATTTGAAAAGACTTAAAGATATTTTTACCTTAACCTTTTTTTCATTTTTTTTTTTTATTTATGTATAGCTACACAGTTCCATAAAAATTTCCAATACACCCATCAACCAGCATTTTTAAGATATTTCTTAAAGAATTTTCTTTAAGTCTCCAACAGAACAATGAACCATTTAAGTAATTTATCATTCTCAAATAAGAATAAAAACAACAAAAAAAACAAAAATTGTGGTCCATAAAACACAAGCAAACAAGACAAGAGTCACCTTCTAAGGAACACCTTTTTGTGCGTTGTGTTCGTTTTTGTTTTTATGCTACCTGATATCGTAATATAAAGATTTGAAAGACTTATAATTGTATATTTGAGATATTAACAAAAAATCTTATCATAAAAATTGAAAAAAAAATTCAAATAAAGAAGACAACCTTCAACATCATCTTCAGCATCATTGTCATGAACTTAATTTAAAATATAAGCCTTTAAGTAGCTCATCAATTCATAAAATTGACCTACATATATTTTTAAAGGGGAAAAAAAATACATTTAAAAAATTCTCCACAAAATTCTACACGAATTTAATTTGGTACTTGGTTTATAAGAGAGAATTTCAATTATAGCAATAAGCAGCATTTATTTTTGCTTCATCCTTCTGCTACTTTTGTTTTATTGTTTTTCTAATCTAGTCTTCAGATCAGTAGTAGATTATGACCGAAATCTAATTATGGGACAATGACGTACCAAATGTTTGTAATCTTTTATCAGTTAACTTTCTTGAAAAAAAAATTAATTTTTGAATATTTAATTAATTTGGAGACTTCATTTTGTTTTTAAATTTTTTATTATTATTATTTTGTTTGTTATTGTTTTTGCTCACCCTGGCGGACAAAAGCACATAAGTCAAAAAAATCCAATTTTTTTTTATTGACCCAATCGCATGATATTCTCAATATCCATTTTCTCCCAAAAACACCTAAGTCAAAATATACATGTTTCGTCTTGAAAATTACAAAAATAATAATCAACGTAAAAATTTTTTAAATTTTTTTATCGTATAAAACCACATAAGTCGACTTATGTGATTTTAACAGAAAAAAATGTGTTGCATAGCATAGACTTAAGATTAATATTATTGTATTTTTTTTTTTTAATATTTCTGATTTTTTCGCTATTCTTATTTTTTTTTCAACTTGTTCGTACTTGCTTTAACTTTATTTGAATTAGAATTTATGTAATATGTACTATAATAAAGAAAAGAAAACTATGATAAGAATAGTGTAATAAGAACTGTTGCACCATAAACAAGTTGGATATGTTTTTGATTCTATGTGTATTTTTATTATTTCATTGTGAATATTAAATAAAATAAAAATATTTTACTTTAATTACTCAAAAATATATTTGAAAAAAAAAAGAATTAATTTTCGAAATGTCACTTAGCCGTGGTAGACTATTTGTTAAATTAGTAACAGAAAAACAAAAAGAAAACTACAAAATTTTAACTGATACTTCTAAGGGTAAATTTTATTTTAAACAAGTCAATAAAAATTAAACTATAATTGTTTAGATGATGTTGTTGATATCATCTCTACTGCAGAACAAGAGGATGAGAATATTATTGAAGAACCATTTTCAGACGACGATTATGTTGCAGATCCATCTTATGTTCCCGATAATATTGAAAGAGAAGCAGAATCAAACATTCTAGCTGATCCTGATACAACTGATGCGCAACCAGATTTAAGCATGCTGGTTGGTCCCAGTTCATCAAATGTAGCGACAACTTCCCTAAAGAGCAAAAATGATAAAAGGATAAGGAAGGAAAATCGAAATTGCGGCAAGGAATACACTTCAATTACTGGTAAAATAAAAGCATCGAAGAAGGTGTCTTCATTAGAAAACTGTCGTTTAAAATGTAATAACAGATTTTCGTTTGAAATGCAAAAATCAATTTTCGATGAATACTGGAACTTGGGTAACTACAATAACCGTGCGGCTTTTATTTCTGCTATGATGACAGTTTCAGATAAGAAATCAAATCGCCCACGTACAGGAGATAAGTGCAGAATGAAAACCTATAACTATTCCCTCGAATATAATGGCGAAAGGCTTCCGATATGTAGAACTTGCTTTTTAAAAACTTTGAATGAAAGCGAAAATTTTATTAAAACTGTAGCATTAAAAAAAAGAGAAACTTTTAGTGGACTTATTCAACCAGATATGAGACGCAAACATTCTCCAAAACATAAAAAATCAGCAAAATCAATAGAAGAAGTACGTTTACATATACTATCTTTCCCTTCGTACGAAAGTCATTATGCACGTAAAGATAACAACACTAGATATCTAAGTTCTGATTTAACAGTATCTAAAATGTATAATTTGTACTGTAAATCAGCAAGTAACCCAGTTGGGTCCAAAATTTATTATAACGAATTCCATAAATTAAAACTTTCTTTTAAAAAACGTTCTTTTGACACCTGCAGCACGTGTGACAAATACAAAATTAAACTTCAACTATTACAAGACTCACAGGAGAAAATAGAAATCGAAAATAAAAGAGATCAACACCATATTGAAGCTGAATTAGCCTATAGCGAAAAGCGCGTTGATAAAGAACTATCGAAAGATTCAAACAATCAAATCAAATGTTTCACCTTTGACCTTCAGCAATGTTTGCCAACACCATCGCTGACGGCAGCTTTCGCATTTTACAAAAGGACACTCTGGACTTTTAATTTGACGGTTCACGACAACGCAAATGGTAACTCAACTCATTATATGTGGCACGAGTGTATTTCAGGCAGAGGAGCGAACCAAATAGCCTCTTGTTTGTACAAGCATTTAAAAAATTTGACAGCCGAGGTAAAACATGTGATTCTTTATTCTGATACTTGTGGTGGGCAGAATAAAAATTCGCATTTTACTGCAATGCTCTCTATGCTCTTAGAAGAAAAATCAACCAATATTGAGGTTATTGAGCACAAGTTTATGGTTCCACGTCACAGCCATATGGAAGTTGACGGTGATCATAGTATCATAGAAAAAAAGAAAAAGAAAACTAATTTGGAAATATTTCATCCTCATGACTGGATGCAGCATGTTCGATCGTGTAGTTCTAAATTTAAAGTAGTTGAAATGTCTTCAAATGATTTCTTAAATTTTGCTTCAATTTTAAAAGGGCCTTTGGTCATTCGAAACAGAAATACTTTGGGTGACCTATTTAAATGGCATGATGTAAAATGGTTTCGATATGATATTAAAAATAAATTTGGGGAAATATTGTATAAAAATAATTTATACAGAAAAGAAGAAAACTTTTTAAAACTCGATTTAACCAGAAGGGGAAGAAACAAAACTACGAGCGTGGTTCCTGTTATTTCAAACAATTTGATATCTATAAGTGCTGTTAAAAAAAAAGACCTAATATCATTGCTTGACTTTATTCCACAAATTTTTCATCAATTTTATACTTCTCTACCTGATGCAGCCAATACTAAACTTGATATCGATCCTGATTTGATGGAAATCGATAAGGATCAAGTTTGAAGTGGATAGGAAACTTACAGTTTTCTCTTTTTAATATTAATTTTGATAGAAAGAAAATGTTTTATTTGTGATTATTTTTATATTTTTTGTTTTCATCTTATTTTGAACAAAAGAAATGTTTAAGTTGTTGATATTTTTGTTTTTTAATTTTAATTTTAACATAAGAAAGTATTTAATTTGTTTTATTTGTGTGTTTCAACTTTTTTGAGACTGAAATAATAAAATGTTTTGTTTATTACCATATTTTTATTCTTATTTTTACTTACTGAAATAGAACATAAATCACATATCTTTTTCGAACAAAAGCACTTAAGTCAATTATTTTCTAAATTATTGCAAAATTTTAAATTTTATCTTTGCGTGTTGAAAACTATAGCAAATAGTAATAAAACTGCGTACCAAAATTTTTTCTAATCAAAAGAATTAATTTAAAAACTAAAAAAAACGCTCTCCTGCAAAATTGCGTAAAATGACTTATGTGCTTTTGTCCGCCAGGGTGAGTATTTCGTTAAGTTGATGATTATTGTCTTAGAGAGTTTTGGGTACAGAAAAATGATTTTTTATAAAGCAGGGCTTCCAAATGTTTAACAAATTTAATTTTTTTTGCACCTAATAATTAAAATTATATGTGAAAGTTTAAACCAGAATTTCTCCAATTGTATTTTTTTAGGCTATATTGTCAGGAGACTTATGTGGGATATATTTTCGTACTTTACTCGTAAGTACGATACTGCAATTCATTTACTTTAAATATTACTTTAGTGTAATAATTTTCGAATATGTATTTTACAATTGTTTTGTATATAGAAAACTACAAATCATACGAATTGACATTTGACATTTGAAAATCATTTGACATTGTAGAATACGACAAATTAAATGTCAAATTGATTGTCAATAACTATGCTTTCTTAAATTGCATAATTAAGTTCTCAAATTCAAATAATTAAAGAAAAATTTAATTAAACATATAAGCGCTGATCAGAATAAGCATTTGGGAACTCCTGACTAGTAGTTAGATGACACAATTACTATGTATAAGTAAAAGTTAATAACAGAATCTCTCAAATTGTATTTATTCTGTTTATTTTTTTTTTGTATCGGTTTTTTTTTCATTTCATTTAGGAGTACTCTAAAGTATTATAATTCTGAATTGAAGCTGTGATTAGTTCTGCCTTAAAACTAAATTATTTAATTCTTTCATAAAATAGTTGATTAATCTACAATTTCCATTCTATGTAGGATCCTACACTCCTACGGCACGGTGCATAGTCTATAATAACAAAAACGAATTTTTTATTCCACTAAGTTACAACCCATCTTTGGTGCTATCTCATTATATATAATAATAGCACAAAAATAGCTCAATGTGAGAAAAATAGCTCAATGTGAGACGTCTCTTCTTCAACTGTCTTTTAAATATAATTAGACCACTACCGAAATATCGAACCCCGAAATATTTTACAGTTTTACAGTTTATATTCTTATGATTGCATATCTATTTATTTTTAGTTGATCAATTTATTTTTCCATTATAACCTGAGCATCTGGCTAATCTTAAGAGTCATGCACCGCCGTTTGAAAAAGCTTACAATGGAATTTGAATATTTTCTTTTTGTTATGTACTAATTGTAACCAACAATTAAGGTGATCTATTTGTACTAGTAATGCATGTCCGAATGTTTTAAAAATTAATTCATTAACTGTAAATAGTGTTCCTATTAATTAATAAGAGTTGCAATCACCGTTACCGGTTGATATGGTGAAGCGGTGCATATCATCTGACTGTTCTGCTCTGAATGAGAAGATCCTGGATTTGAATCCCGCTCAGATGATATTGAAAAAAAATGTCAGCATAATGTAATAGTTTAACTATTTGGACAGTAATGTTATTATAAGTAACCCTTTAATAAAGGCGAAGTCACTCTAAAATTGCTGCAGTTTTCTACATTCAAAATTGAAAGAAAAGCAAATTATTATGCATACACAATTGCCGAAAATAGCAGGTGGATTGTTCATCTCATTTCTTAGAATTGCTAAAAACATTAAAACTCATCAATATTCGACACAAGTAGCAGTCCTGGATTATACTACAACTTATTTAATCCAACACACTAACCGATATGCATCTCCCGAAACCAAATACTAAAATTGGGTTTTCACGTAAATTCAGAATTTGGAAATCAACTATCAAATTTCAACCAACACAAATTAATAGATTTATAGCCTTAAAATTCAGTTTTCCAAGCAAGATATTTCAAACTGTTCGAAATAATAACGTTTTTTTAATCTTTCAAAACTTTAGAAGAGAATTATTATATACTAGCAAAAAGTCTTCCGACGTAGTCCGGATCGAACACAAAATGAATAAAATTTACTTTAATAAGCTTTTATTTATGAGTCGATTTCAAAAAATGATTTCAAAAATATTCTAGAAGTTGTATAGCCGAAATTCGAAGACAAGTTGGGTCCAATTCAAAACCTGTAGTAGATTTAAATTTGCTTGAATTTGTGCTTCAGTAACATATGAGGATAAAATGATTTTATTTTTAATCTGTACATTGCTATTTTTTTGCTGATTAAAATTTCGTAGAAGCATTATTGAAGTTCCTATACTTTTAATTCTGGCTGGTAAAGAAAAATTTTGTCAAATTCAACAAATTTAGACATTCCACTGGGTATAGCTAACAGTTTCATTTTCATTGATTATTTTATCATCGACATTTAAGTCTTCAGTCTTCTGCAAAATCTTCCGAGCCTGTCAGAATTTTGTAAAACGTCCGAAGTCGTGTTTGTTTTGAAAAAACACCTAATTACAAATTTTCAGATCCAACACATTTAGTTTTTGATATATTTCTGATATTGGTGCTAGGTGTTATATATGGCAATTACCCAAACCAGTATGAATTTTGGAAAACGGTAAAAGAATTTATAACTAGCAGGAGTAGTATAGAATAGCTAACATGTCATTTGATAGCATTGTAAAGTGCCGTGGTAGTCCAATTTTTTAATAATAAAACACATTTGAAAGCTTCAGAATTCTATCTATAAGCCTGTAGATATACATATCACCCCACGTAACATTTTATTGTTATAAAAACAAAATTAGTGCTACAAGACTTCTATATGACTCCCGATAAGCACTAAAGGTGTTATAATGATGTTTTTATGGGAATAATGTGATTAATATTGCTATAAGAATGTTCTTATAGCAATTGCGGGAGTTGTTATAATGGGATTTTCCGCAAGTGATACAGCAATGTTTTTATAAATCTAAAAGTGCGTAATCCTATATCAAGAGTTAAAGTGTTGTTATAAGAATAGAATTGCTAGAATAGCAGTAGTGGTGTTATTATTTTACTGTATTCCTATAATGTTACTAATAAACTTACTGTAGCTTTTAGATAAATATTTTGCGACGGCCATTATTTTCTACAAACATGGTAAATTTTTTTTAAATAAACAAAAACTGAAAAGTTTTATTTTGCATTCTTTTCGCAAAAATATCATTTTTACTTAAAAGAATAATTATTTAAATATCAAATTTGATGTTATGCATTAATTAACATACATTATTAAATACTTTAAAGATGCAATTTAAAAATATATTTTCTTTTATTTATTTAAAAATTGGTTATTTTTGGAGGGCATTGTATTTTTTCCAATTATTTTTATAATAAATGTCAATGAAATTTCATTCCCAGCCAAATTTTGCATTTTGGCCACAATAATTATATAAATATTAATACAATTATTTTTGACCGAAAAATATTATTTATTAGTAAGACATTTTTTATATTATTAACTAATATCTATCTCCCTTTCTCAGGAAATAAATATAAACTCCATAAAATTATTATTTGAAAATAAAAAATAATGCCTTTCTCACTCTCGCATAACATAAATTATTTCAAATGAATATCATTTCAAAATAAAAACATATACACTAATACATGTATACTAATATAATAACAATATAATAAAAATATTACAGCACTTGTTCCGGTGCCTTATAGCATTCTCCATTTTAGTGCTATAACGTATTTATAACCATTCGCAGCAATTGCGGAGCACTCAAATTAACACTAATACTGCTATAAGAGTGTTTATAATAGTGTTATAAAGGTGAGCAAGAGTCTAATAGCGATAAAATTGTTACGTGGGACATTTACTCACCCTACCTAAAAATTCTAACAAAAAACAAAAAACAAAAAGAAAATAACAATAAAATAAATAAAACCCAGTTTGAAAATCTCTGTTTCATTTTGAATATACTAAATACATAATACTTATTTTTGATTCTCAATAACATGAAAAAAAGAAGGAAGCAAAATGAAGGAATAGTATTGGGACCGAGATTTTCTTTTTAGTGACGTACTGACATTAAAAATTAGAATAATAATTTTTTTTATCACTAACCGTAATGTTGGTTCAAAATCGGAATGGGATTTTAAAAAGGTTAATTTTTTTTTTTTGTTTAATTCAAATTAATATGGGGTTTCCAAGGAGTTAGGTATTAATTTTTTTTTTTTTTTTTTTAATATTCAAAACTGGTTTGGGATTTCTTTTTATTTTAACATTTTTCCTCTTGATTCTTGGAATTTAAGAAGCAAAAAAGAAAAATTAAAAAAACTACCTTTTTTTGTTTAGTTGGGTTCGCATAATTTTTATATTCCAAACTAATACTCTTAAAGAGGTTGAGTCATAATGATTTGACGCGGTCAAGAAAATTTTTTTGGGATGATGTTCATTGGTTTTATTGGATTTTGATATTTTGTTTTTGTTTTTTTTTTTTTTTTGTTGCCTTTTAAAAGCGAATAACTAAACGTGACTATAAAGTGATTTTTTAAAGTTTTAAATTTTTATGTTCTGATTATGTTGCTTTTTTTTTGTTCAAAGATTTTTATTATGGCAATTAAAGTGAAACATAAATTTTGGTCTTTTTGTTATGGAAAATTAGAAATTATTAAAATTAATTATAATAATTTGAATTTTTGATTAAGTTGTAATAAAAATTAAAATGTTTTTTTTTTTAATAAATTCTTTTATACCAATGCGACTGACGTAGAAGTATTTTGAAAATAGAACAGAATTTTGAAATTAAGTTTGGAATGCTTGAAGATTACTTGAAAAGTTTAAAACGAATTAAATTTATATAAAAATATTCATTTTATGTTGAAAATTAAAATGTTTATAAGTGATTCAATTCAATTAATTTATTTCCTTCAATATAATTTTGTTTTTTTAAATACAGAGTCTTTTACAGAGCTTAGGGTTATTCTCTTTACAGCTGAAACATTTTAAATTTTAAATAAATGGTACATTCTCAGGATAGTGTGAACCATTACCAAATTTTTTTTTTTTTTTGTTTAGATAAAACTTAGATTTAATTAAACTTAAAACTAACCTAACTAATACTAAGATATATATTTATTTTAATTTATTATCTATATGTATTGATAAATTGACATATTATATCATGATATTGTTTGAATAAATATTGCAATTTATTATTAAATTTCTCTTTTATAATATTAATATTTTCGTCAATCATAATTATTCACATCACATTGAATTTATTGTGCAATTTTTTAGTTGACAAATAAAATTGTAAGTTCAACATTAGTTTTAATATTTTGTTTTGTGAAATTTTTAATTTATTTCTATTTGTTTTAGCACAAGTGGCCCAGATTGGCGCTCCATATATTAAAATTGGGAAAAAATTTAGTATCTATAATTATAATTGACAAGCATTTAAGGTCCTGCGCAGTAGACACCTTTTTATTTTATTTCGAGTCTCCTACTCCTTAATGAACTTCTAATATAATAAATAAGTTGTATATAAAACAAAAATGCGCACACAGTTGAAAATTTTTTACTCAAATTATTTTATTATTCAGTAAATACATTATGCATATGTGAGATCTTATTAAAATAATAAACAAAAGCAAACAAATCAGTTATTATAATTTACATATGTACTTGCAAATGAATCTATGTACATATGCCAAAAAAAAAAACAAAAAAACAAATTCGTCTCAAAAAAAATATATAAAAACAATAAGAACAAAAAAAATCAGTTGAATTGTTCAAATGAATATGACTAGCAAATTCATTTTCATGTAGTAGAATTAGAGTATCTATAATAAATGTCCTTAATGAACTTCTAATATAATAAATAAGTTGCACAAAATTTTTTATTAAACACGAGTGGTTTTTGCTATATCGTGCGAAGTCTATGTCAGTACGTAAATTACTGTTTTTTTAAAAACTTAAAATTTGACTTCAACTTGAAATATAATAATTACTCAACAGGGGTCCCTAGTGATTATTTTATTTTCTAAAGATATAAATGTCCTCCGATTTAAAAATGAGTATAGTATTTTGATGGTCATGTTAAATTTGTCAATTGTTTTTATGATATTGAAACATTAATTTTTTATCTAGATGCAAGCCTAAGTATCCTACGGTGTCCATCCACTTTATTTCGGTGCTGTTAAGAAAGAGATTGGATTGTGGCAACAATGAGGCTTTTCTCTTTTTTGTAAAAAATATAACATTTGTTTTTTTCTGAATTTAATTTTATTTTCAATTTGAAATAATAGTCATTTAGATTATTTAGGTACATCTGCAAATTTGATATAACGGTTTGCGGGGAGGAGTTCGAAGTATATATAGCAGTGTCATCTGCGTAAATTGAGAAGATAGAGCTGTTCTCTATTAAAAGAATATCGAGAATGTAAATATTATATAAAACAGGACTTAATACAGAGCCTTGTGGATCACCTGCTGCTATAGGTCTTAGTTCGATGTAATGCTCAGGAAGTTTTGTATGATTTTGAATAAAAATATTGGAAGACCGCTTACATTAATCTTATGTATTGTCGAAAGCAGCCTCAATATGTAATACTATCATACCAATTGACTTGCCTTGACTAAGATTATTTTTTATAAAATTTTTAACTCCAAGCAGAGGATGTAGTCTGCTATATTCCGCTCTGAAGCCAAACTGAACATTAGGTAAAATGTTTTTGTGGTCAAGAAAGTGAACTTTGCTACTCTTTCGAAGACTTTTGAGAATGTTTTTAATAAACTTATCGCGCGATAACTATCCGGATGATTAGGTGCTTTGTTTGGCTTTAATATTGGAACTATTTTCAACTACTGCGCCACCCAGTGTGTTCATATGCGATACGACGATACGATATTCATACGTTTATAAGTGATATTTCAGCAAATTGAATATGAAAATGGTAGATATTTGCTATTCAAGTCTCAAATTAAATGAAAGCAGCCATCAAGCAAAAAATATTTACTGCATTCAAAGTTAAAACATATGAAAATTAATACAATTGCACAGAATGAGATTAGGCACCAAGTAGTCACTGAAGGCACCACGCAAAAGTTTGTTAATTTTTAACTTTAATATAGGATTTTAACGTTGGCTATTAGTTTTTGTCGTTCATTTGTTTTTATTGTTTTTTAATGGTATATTTTTACCCATTTCAGTTTTTTGTTATCAAAATATTCACCCACATAAGCGATATTTTAATGAAACAAAATTTGAAATATTTTCTATCCCATAGCAAAATTCCAGACTTCAACTCGAAATTTTAAATATATTTTTCATAAAATTTTCAAGGTTAGTTAACGCTTTCAGCGTGTTAAATGACATTTGATAGCTGCGTTTTTGAAATTATGCAACTGAGTGACTATAGGTGAAGGTACAAATTTTCTTAAGGTCTAAAATGTGTAATACCAACATTTTTGTTTCCCTATTATAGTTCAGTATAGTCAATAACACTGAAACAGTATTCTCCATTTTCAATAACGACTTCGACTTGGGACTATGTAGATTCTTTTTTCATACCATACATTTTTTCAACACTGCATCTCCATATGTTTGTTTTGAACGTCCTATTTTCTAGTGATTTAAAAGGTCCCAATCTAATGGGACCAAAAATATTTTCACAATTAAATCGGTAAATATTGAATCAAAAAATATTCGAATTATTAAATTATATTTCAGTTGTGTATATCAAATAATACCTATAAAATGCGATTTCTGCTAAATTGAATAGACAAAATTTGTAAATATACAATAATGTAATTATGTGAAACGTAAATGTAAGCGTTAGTCCATAAATATAAATTGAAATTAACAATAAATATTGTTTTGTATTGGTGCAAGTTTCTGCAAATTACCATTAGTCATCCAAATAAAATTTTAACTTTAATTATTCTGTTGCTGCCATCACCACACTGCCATTAGTTAATTGCAAATGAGCTGCTGAAGTTTTATAGTTTATTTCAATCACATTCTATATAGTTTTGTCATTCATATGTAAATTATTTGTATTGATGACATTCATTTTTATATAAATTTCATACGTACATAAATATACTATAACAATTCATCTAAATCATTTTTATAACTTTCTGGATTGTATTTATCAGATTCGATATTCATTCAGTTTTCAATACATTTTAATTTCTTGTTTTGATTCCCGATGTAACTGGAATTTTCTTTTTATCTGAAGCCAATTTTAAAAATCTATAGGTATTTAATTCATATTGCATTCTATACTTTTTTTCACTAAGATGTAAATTATGTGCAGCTTTTAAATAGCTAGACAATAAATCGATTACAGATTCAATATGCTCTAAATGTTGTTTATTTTTTGTTTTACCTTTTCTCCAATCAGATCGCTTGCTACTGCTCTAGATATTGCGTGTAATAATTAAATATTTTCTCTGAGTCTATTAGATATATTTCTGCATCTGTTATATGTGCAGAAATGTGAGGCAAATTTAAGCTGCTCGATTTTCTATTAAAAAATGTCGCAGTGTTGTAATATTCTGACATACTCTTTTAGCTGGTTTTGTTTGGAGTTTTGAGTATTCTATTTTTATTTTGTTTGGGTACATTTCTTTTTCTCATCTTAACAGCCATGATAATAGCTTTAAAAACTGGTGTAAAATTCATTTTTTTTTCTTGCAATTATAGAAATTTTAGTATACAAGGGAAATAATTTAATTAACACTACATATAATTTTTTAACAAAAAACAACTTTTGTTGTTATACAAACTAAATTTATTGTTGTTTAAAATTTTACAAATATATGCTGATGTGCGGACCTTTAGATCATTTTGTAATTTGTAATAATTTATATGTATTATTTTGATTTTGAACTGTTTAACACCGAATGCAGATCTGACCTGAACAAAAGTGTGATAAAATCAATTTCTGATAAAACAAAATAAAAACAATAATAAGAAATAAAAATTTTTGAGTGCCTCCTTGACCTAATTAATAATATACTTACTTAATTTTTGCAATTTCGTATAACCAAATTTCAGAAGCTATAAATTTTTTTATATAAAACAAAAAAATAAATCTCCACCATGATAATTATTCACAAAAAAAAAAAAAATTTATTAACACATTAATAATATTTAAAACCAACACAACAAATAAAAATTTTTTAAATATTTTCCTATTCACCAAAAATTTATCAGATCAACACAGAATTAATATTTTTGTACACTCTTAATCAACTCCAACTGCACTAAAAATTTTATGTACATTTTCAACAATCCACACCATCTTCAATTTGATTTATATTTTACAGTATGAAAAGAAAAAAAAATTGTAATTAATATTAAAACCCAACCTACCTACTCCCCCCCCCCCCCCCCCCCCCCCACCCACATATTTGAACTTATTTAAACTGACTATAGTTATCCTAAGGAATTGAAAAGCCAGGATAAGAGAACAGAGTGAAGTTTAATACTGATAATTTATAAAATATTTGATAAAATCAGACTTGAAAATTAAATAATGAAACACACCTTGTTTTTTGTTTTTGTTGTTTAAAGTTGATAAAATAAATAATTTCCTCAAGAGTCAAAACAGTAAACAAAAAAAAAAACAATAAAAATTTTGTTTTAAAAAATTTATTGTTTCGTATACGTATTTTTGAAAAATATACGCCATTCCTTGAAGCAACAGCACCACCCCTTCTGAAGTTTTTTCATTTAATTTAAAAAAAAAAGAAAAAAAAACAATTTTTTTTGAGCCAGATATACTTAAAACGAATATCCTTGTACGAACGTACCAAAAATAATTTTCACTTTACATATTATTTTTTTTTTCTTATGAAAAGGAAATTAATTTTAAGGACTTGTTTTAATTAATATTCATGCTGGTTCCAAATTATTTTTCATGTTTTTGTTTTTGTTATTTTCTGTTTTTTTTTTTGACTTTGATTAAAAATTTTCATATTATATAAAGGATTTTTTTTTTTTGCTTCCTTGTTGTTGATATTGTTATACTGTTATTTATACTGTAATTTATATTAAGTATAAATATTTTTACAGTTGAATTATTTGCAAAAAAATAAATAAATAACATAATTAAAAATTGTTAAAGTGGTAAATTTTAACAGAATCAAAGCGACCTTGAAATTTGAAAGTGTGAATGTAAGAACTTTAAAAAACTTGAAAATAAAATTTTTCCATAAAATCTAATCCTGGGTTGGCAACAAATTTTTAAAATATCAAAGGATAACTTCATTAAATGTGGAAAATAAATGTTATCTAATTATTTAAGAAATAATAAATTAGCTTGGTATAATATTAAGTTAAGTTAGATGTATTAATTATTTAATTGTGATGGTTTTAAAGCATTAATTTACTAGCATTGTAAAACGCCATAAATGACGAAAGAAAAATAAATTCCAGTTTTCCTTTAATCTGATTTCTCAAATTTGAGAAAAATACACATTTACTAACGACTTTATCATAACTACATTCATTTCGTTTTACCGGAACGCTTTGAGTTATCATATAAACAGAATATTTGTAGTACACACAACTGAAATAGTGTGTGAAATAGTTAATAATAGTTAATAGGTAATAATAAATGATGTGTGAAATAATACAGTCTGAAATAGTTAACTTCATTTCATGGCGGTGCTATACTTTTTGGGTCCGCAAAATTTTATTTGTTTTTTTTTTTTTATTAAATTTTTATTATTTTAATATTATTAAAGCGCTACACTGTAGGTACATATTAATATTTGTTTTATGTTAAAAAAAAACAGACCAAAGCAATTTATATATGTATTGGAGCGTTCCGTCAAACATCCAGATAAATGTAAGAATCTATATACTTATATAATTAGAAACTGAACAGTTGTATCAAATATCGGTGACTGACTGTAACGTTATTGCACACAATATTTATACAAAACAAAATTTTTTAAAAAATATTTAGTACTCAACGCTTATAGAAAAATCTTGCACTTGCACTAATGCACAATGTACTCAATTAATATTTTCATTTATTTGACAATTCTCAAATGAGCCCAATTGCTCGTAAATATGCACTATTGCACAATTATCTCAATTAATATTTTCATTTATTTGACAATTCTCAAATGAGCCCAATTGCTCGTACAGAGTGTTTAATATATATAATTTAATATATTTTGATTTGAAAAAAACATTCGATTGTGTTGATCATGATGTCGTTTTACATAAACTATCCTACTTAAAGTTTACAAATGATCAAATTAACTTTTTTAAAACATATTTAACAGAAAGATCACAATGTGTCCGCATTGCTAATTGCTTAAGTGAAACAGCAACAATAAAGAAAGGTGTACCACAAGGCTCTATACCAGGTCCTGACCTTTTTAAAATATACATTGACGATCTTTTGCGGCTTAACCTCAATGGTTCTGCTTCGATTTTTGCAGATGATGCAGTTATAAAGTACTCTTTAAGCAGTGAATGTGATTTGAAGTGTGTGATGTTAGAAGATCTGGTATTAATCGAACACTTTCTTTCTAAAAATAGACTACTATTAAACATCAAAAAAACAAAAATCCTGTTATTTGAAAATAAATTATTTTCTTATTCAACATTTCTACACAATTACATTTACATTGATGTAGTAAAAAGTCATAAATATCTAGGTCTCGTAGTAGATTCCAAAATTAAATGGGATGATCATATTGATCTTGTCTGCAAAAAAATTTCTCCTTATGTTTTTATTCTACGCAGACTAAAAAAATTTCTCGATAAAAAAACGCTTTTTATTATATACTCGTCATATATTTTGTCAAATGTTGTTTATGTCAACCCTATATGGAGTGGGGCGGCAAAAATTAGTTTAAAAAAAATAGAAATACTAATGAAAAAATCTATTAAAATAATTCATAATTACCCAATATTGCACCCAACGAGTATGATTTATTCTGATAAGTATCTTAGCTTCGATAATATATGTAAGCGTGAATTGTACATTCTGGGCTTTATAATTATAAATAATCAAATTAAGCATTATTTCATTTTGCAAAGATATGTAGATGTGCATAATTATAACACCCGAAACAAATGCAATTTTTATCTATCACTGTTCAAAACAAACCGTCAAAAGACAAACTGTCTCTACAATTGTTTAAAAAATTTTAATGATCTACCTGGTAATATTAAGTCAATTGATAATTTCTGTCAATACAAAACAAAAATCGTCGAATTTCTTAATGTTTAAATGTACAATTTATAAATATATTTGAATTAATGTAAATTTTTAATGAATTTCTAACTGATTGTATTTATTTTATATTAAAAAAAAAAAAAAAAGCTATTGTCAAACAATTGAATTTTTATATTATTAATAAAATATAAGACCAGACAGCTTCGGCTACGGTCATAAAACTCTTATGTACAATGTGTGTCAAAATTACAACTTTAAAATTGTTATTCAATTTACTTATTATATTGAATTAATTTGTAACTATTTTTGAATTGTTAAAATTGTAAGTGAACACAGATAAATAAAGAAAAAAAACTATAGCCGAAAACTAAGTTAGGAGTATTCTTAAAAGCCTAATGAACAGAAAATTAACTCCATAGAAATAAATAAAAAGATAATAGAAACATCTGTCGATATATTTTGGCCAATTTTGGTAGACATTATTAATAAATCATTGGAAAGTGGTATTTTCCCGGAGCTATGGAAATAATCCGTTATTATCCCAGTACCAAAAATTAATAATTCTAAACGATGTAAAGATTATGCCCTCAATTAATTTAATGTCCCTACATGAGAAATTGTTAGAAAATGTTGTGTATACACAATTCAAAGAATGTATCGAATTAAAAAATATTATTGCAATGGAATAGTCAGGCTTTCGTAAAGGATATTCCTTCGGGACTGCAATAAACTGGCTGACTTTTAAATAGAAAAATCTGGCTGATGCTGGAAATTACGTACATAGCAGTATTTTTAGACCTAAAACGTTTAATTGAGCCGCTAAATACAAGTTTACTATTTACAGAGTGTAGCACAAGCAATTGGGCTCATTTAAGAATTGTTAAATAAATAAAATAAATAAAAATATTAATTGAGATCATTGTGCATTACAGTGCAAGTGGAAGATTTTTATATGGGATCTGTTTCTGATCCCAGCTGAACTGGTTTATTGAACTTGTTTAGTTGGAAAAAAGCAGGTTACAAAAGTTTATAATATTTTATCTAAACAAAAAGATATTAAATTAGATGTTCCAAATAGGAATCAGTGTTGGGGGTTATAATGTTCCTGTTATACATTAATGATATTGGGCGAATTCTAAATATTTCCGTATAACAGTAACATTGAAAATTTAGTTCGAAATTTAAACAAAGACCTGCAAACTACTCATAACTGGCTTTGTATGAACAAGTTAAAGTTCAATTTCCCTAAAACAATGGATATCAATATTAGAACTGTAGCTTCTAATATTCCTAATGTTCATATTAATGTTTAGACCATTGAATCTGTAGCGAGTATTAAATATTAAGGTGTTATAATAGATAATAAATTGAATTTTCGCGAACACTTAGACTACATATGGGGAAAAATTAATAAAAAAAAATGTGGCTTTCTTCGCCGCATTCGAAGCAATATTTCATTTGCGACAGTAAAAATGGTGTATAATGTGCTTATATTGTCTTACTTTGATTATTGTGCAAAATCATGTTTTCAGGGGTCAACAGAATATCTAAATAGGATGCAAAAGCTTCACAATAAGTGATATATCAAATAAACTAAACCTACTATACATAATTACCTACTAAATACTTAAACACAGCCAAATTCACAATTCGTTATGTATGAACTAAATTTTGAAATTTTTCATATACATTTATTGATTTTTGAATTGTTTTAAACTACTAATTTCTTTCATATCACTAGGGATTCTATTGTACAACTGGTAGATACCCTCTATTATATCTATAGTCAATTGATATTAGCACATATTATTGTGATATTTTCTGCTGATCTTGCGGCCTATCCGTACCCATATCTGTAGAATTTTAGCTAGTATAGTTTATGACCTATAATAAAATACCAAGGTCAAAATAATATAATGGCTAACATTCCATAGTGTGTGGACACTACAGAGACAGATATACAGTTTTTGTTTCACAAAATAATCAAGAAACAAATCATTTTAGGTTAGGGCTTCTATTGCTAATCATTATGGCTATGACCACATCAACGTACCTACATACCAACGTACGTTTTTTCACAATCCAACATTTCATTGCTATATTCCAATTAATTGGGTTTTTTTGAATTGGGTTTTGATAATTCTATTATATATTATTTTTCTTCAAAATATTTTTAATACCAAAACGGCCTAATTAACTTCCCCATTTTAAGTTCATATTTCAATTTAAATATGATTCAAATTTACAAAATAACATTTTATAAAAATAAATTCAATTTTTTAAATCACCTAAGCTTTAAAAATTTACTTTTTAAACCATAATTCAATCATAAAATTTATTGTAGAAAAGTTAAGTATCCAAATGACTTCTTAAGTATTTATAGAAAAATTATCATAAGCTTCACAAATCATAGCTACCACTTATGTTTACTAAATTAAATTTAAATGTGGTTACCAAATCTGAACGAAAAAAAAACTGAACCTGAATTATATACCAACAACAATGACCACTAATTTGTAGGATTATGTAAATTTTTCAATAACTGAAGCATTTTTAAATGCAAGTTGAATGTAACCGCGTTAAAAGCTTCAACTCAATATTGTGTCACATTTTAAGAAAATATAATTTATGAAATAAATTTTAATAAAATTAAAATTCTTATTGTAAACACATTTGAAATTTAAGTTTATTTTACGTTCCGTGTATATCAAAACTTTATTAAACTTTATTCTGAAAATAATAAAAATAATAAAATAAAAAATTTAGTTGACCTGAATAACTTTAGGATACACGCATTTTTGTCTTGTAAATTTTTTGGTTACATATTTTCGTTATCTACGAGTATAGTTCGAATATTTTTGAAGATAAATTTATGTTTTACATTTTCAGCACGATCCCAAGTAATACATTTTTTTTGAATCACTACTATATTATTTCACTGGTGATCTACTGTTTTCTACCCCACCAATAACTATGGGGGTCAACTAAATGACAAAACATTTTGTTGAATGTACAGTAATTTAGACTAGTTCAGATGGTTTCTATATACTCATCTACTTAACACTCATCAGGAATGTTTTAAAAACAAAAAGTGTTATAGAAAAATAAAAATGGTTGTGTCATGTGAATGCCAATTAATTAACTAAACATTTTGTTGAATTTACAGAAATTATGAATTGTTCGGGTGGCTTCCACACAACTTAAAACATTCATCAGTGGCCCATTTCATAAAAATTGACAGGTGACAATTTGGTAAATCACAAATTTGTAAATTACAGGTCGACAATAATTGTCAAATTTTTGCTTTAAAATAAAATTGACAAAATTGTAAATTGTCAATTCCTGTTTCATAAACAAAGGTAAAATCTACAAAATTTGTCAAGGTTTGTCCACAGTAATTTTTATGTCAATTTTGTTATGAAACCAAAAATAAAATTGTATTTTACAAAATTGTTATAATTGTCGGACAATTTATGATAAACGATTTCAAATATGTCAAATTGTAAATTTCATTTTTCATTGCATTATAAAGACGCTACAAATTTTATCGATTGAAATAAGTTCTATAAAATTTAATTTTTTTTTCGACTTTATTTCTTTTTTAATTTATTTATTTTAATTTCATAATGAAATAAGTTCGAGAAATTTATTAAAATTAAAAATGAAATAACTTCGACAAAATATTGTTAATTTTAATATCGAAGTTATTTCAATGGAACTTATTTCGTAGTGCTCATTATCGAAAATTGGTATATTAATTGTTAAAGCATAAAACTAACCGAAAAAAAGCTCTTAATTCACAAAATCAACTTCTATGTGCTTTACACTGGTTTGGTTGTGGTTCTCAGTACCATGTTGTTGGTGATAATAAAATGTTTTATATAGATTATAATATGTTGTTTTTAATAAAATATTTGTCAATAAATACAGTTACATAATAGACATGACAATTTTATAAGTTATAATTTAGAAAATTGTCATGACAAATTTTGTAATTTATAATTTTGTCATGACAATTTTGTCACCTGTAAATTTATGTATAAAAAAATGTCCGACAATCGCGACAATTTTGTAAAATTGTTACCTGTCAATTTTTATGAAACAGGCCACAGGAATGTTTCAAAAACAAAAAATGTTATAGACATAAAAATTAATACTTGTATACAATTTTAGAAAATAAATAAACACGTCAAAAGACATTTAGGTAAAAACCTATAAAAATAAATATAGGTAAAAACCTATAAAAATAAATTTGTGTAATTATAAATTTAATTAGAAATTATTAAAATTTCTATCGGATAACGAATAATTATAAACACAATGTTGATGTATCAAGGTAACATATTAACAATAAATTAAACGAATCGAAATAAATTGGTGTTTCTATTTATTAACAAGTAAAATACAATATAAATTTTAATAATTTCTAATTATATTTAATTTCATAGTTATAATAGATTTGACGTTGAAATTTGGATCGATTTTTATAACTCACAGATATATTAGTAATAACATCTTTAAATACGTTATAAAATCAATAAAAATAAAAATCTGAAGTTGTATATATAGTCTAATACTGTAAATACATACTAAAGACATCAAGCAGTGTTATTATAAACGAAACAGCTCTTAAAAATAATTTATTACTATGTTTTTTTACCGTTTTCGTTTGGTAAAATTGATTGAGCACTAACTAGTTAAATTAATACAATTCTAAAATGTTAATTAGTATATGCATCAGAAAGAATACTAATGTATTCCCAAAACTACCCCATATTTTAATATAATATTAACTTGGACTCAAATTATAGTGCTTTGTTCAGAAAGCCCTCTATGTCATACTGACCGGTAACACGAGTTGACAAATAAATTCGCTAATATAATTAGATTTTTTGTTGTTGCTGTCTTGTCCACGGCTTTTTTTTTTTATTTTTTCTTTTTTTTATATTTATTTGTAATAGCTAACTTATTTCTATTTCAAATCATACAAAAAATTAACAAAAAAAATTATTCACATTATGACTAACTGAAACATTTACATATAAACTAACTTATTGAACCCATTACGATTACTCTAAGTTATTATATTACATTTAAAATTATCTTAATATTTTTTACATACATTTTACCTGACCATCACTTTCTTGATATACAATTTTATTATTAATTCTAACAAGAGTCGGAAAAGGCTAGAAAAACCAACTTTAATTTTACATATTTTTAATAAAACCTTACAAACTATTTAAAAGCTAACTTACAACTAATTAACCTACTATTACTAGAGCCAGAACTGTAATGTTTAGTTGAATTTAAAATTTAGTAAACAAGTTAAAAAAAAAAATGTTTTTGTTGCCAATTTTCTTAGTAGCATAACCACCAGAATTTATTAATATTTATAATATGGTTTACGTCTTTTGGTGAGAGGCTCATGTTATATCTCCAAATTGCTTGTGGGGTATTGAGGTTAACATTTGGCTCGAAAGTGATCTGTGTTTGGGTGCTACGTCTAAAAGTGTGATAAATAATAGGGATTTTGTATATTTTCATTGCTATAATTGGATTGAATATATCTATTGCGATCATGAAAGGGAAATGTTTGTGGGGGAATGAAACCTGAGCTTAATGAGTCTTTAATATATTTATTTTCTGGATATGCAGAATGTGAAACTGAGCTATTATCTATTATATTAGTTATGAGTTTAACATAATGTTTTCTAATTAAATGCAAAACAAAAACATCAATTCTAGAAATATTTGCCCGCCTATACAGCGTTCTATTGGAAAAGAAATGCTTATATTCATGATCGGGCTTATAATAAATACCAGCACACCATCTCAGAAATTTCCTTTCTAACTTTCTATATAATCCCATAAGTGAGGCACTAACATTATACCAAATTTGGTCTAATAAGCGCTTGATAAGCTATTATTTTAGCCCTGGCAGACAAGAATTTTGATTTAAACAATTTTTGGGTTATAGCAAATGCTTTTCTCGCCGAATTAATTTTATTTTTAATATACTCAGTAAAATTAAGATTGTATTTCAAAATTACCCCTAGATATTTCACATATTTTTTTTAGTTTACTAATTTAATATTTCCTGGAGCTTGGATATGGAAATTCCTCCAATCTTGTCGAACGTCTTTATTACATTTATCCAAGGATGTTCGGAATAAAATGACTTCACATTTCCTAAAACTAACTCTCATTTTTGAAGAGTTAGCATAGAAAAGAGCTTGATTTAACATTAACTGTATATTGAATATTTGAAGTTTTTTTTCCCGCCACGTAAACTCATGAGGTCATCAGCAAATGCTAAGTGATTCTTACCGTCATTATTATTATTAAGACTCTGTAATAAGTAGCTCAAAATATATTAAACAAAATTGGAGAGCTTACCGTTCCCTGTTGCAAACCGGTCTTGTCCACGGTTTTGAATATTTTCTGGTCAGTAATTGTGATTGCATAGTAATTTGGCATTTCATGTAACAACTATAAAAAAAATTTGTAAAGTAATTTTGGGGTAGAAAAAAATACAAATACAATAGCTTTGATTTTTTGATTTTGTATATCAACAGTTTTTGATCTTTATAACGATGTTTACCACACAATATCAGATTCAAAACATATGATTCAAATAATTCTGTTTATTTCATCGTTTGATATCAGCACTGTAAAAATACATTTATAACATACTAAATAAATTTCTCTTAAATTAGGTATTATTAATCTAGTTCCATTTACAGTCAACTTATATTAAAGTTACAAACAAAAATTTGCATAATTCCATTAAAATATGCCATTGAAATGAAAATCGAAAAACATATATATACATAATATATCAAACAGTAAGACATGTAAAATGATAACAAGAACAAAAACAAAACAAAAAAAATATGTTGCACAAGTTATTGGTTGCAATTCCGGTTTTGTATTTTTTATTTTCTATTTTTATTTAAATTCTGTTACTGTTGTTGTTAAGTAAATTTTTAAAAACCACCATATTGGATTTTTTTTTTTGTGTTTTATAGAGTTAATAAAAATTTTCTTTGTTGCTTCTGTTGTGGGATATGTTTTGGGAGATAATTTTTTTCATTTTTAGGTCAAATAATTTAATTTTGTCTTATATTAATAAATTTATGTTAATAACTTAATCGCATTAATAATATTTTCATCTATAAAAAAAATATCAAAATGAAGCATAGAAATAATTGTGGCGACTCGTCTTAATATTATTTTTTTTGTGTGTCTTTGAAATTTGATTCAATTTAAAAATAATCAATAGGTAGGTTATTTGATAAAATTTTGAATTATTTCAAAACTATATTAATTAAATTTCATATAAAAACCACTAAGTCCCATTGAATTAATTTGACACGAAAACACTCAAGTCCACTTGAAATTTGTCTGCAGAAATATTTGTATGACTTCAAGGCAAAAGTACTTAAGTCATTTTTAGTAGGTTTTCAGGAGAAACTTTTTTTTCATAACTGATTTATTACTTTTACCTTGAAGCCATAGATTTATGTTCTGCGTGCCTAGTCAGACTCTGTTCAATGATTTTTATAAATATTAACCCATCGGTGATTACTTTATTGAATTAAATAATTTTTAAATATTAGCCCCCTATAAAGAATTGCCAACAATCATAGTTAATTTTAATTAATAGTTCGTGAGGTTTTCATTCGATTCATTACCTTGTGTTGTGTTGCTTTTTATCGATATACAAACCTTTGTATGTGAAAATGAATGTTTCAATGAATGTTTGTGGTAAGACAAATATCACTAAATTGTGCGTTCTTTATGCCACTATTCAGATATAATCCCGGGAGAGGGGGGAATCATAAGGGTCTTTTGACATGCACCTCTTCATTAAGGGGTCTCTAAACAACACTGAACTTGATAAAATAATCAATTATTTCACACTTTTACGTAGAACAACAACAAAAATGTTCTATGTATAATCTAATTTAACTATCTGGAGTCTCACGTAACAATTTTATTGCTATAAGCCTCTTGCGCACTCTTATAACACTAATATAAATACAACTTATAGCAGTATTAGTGTTAATTTGAGTGCTCTGCAATTATTGCGAAACGTTATGAATACATTATACCACTAAAATGGAGAATCCCATAATGCCACAGAGCAATTTCCGTAATATTTTTATAGGATTAGTATGCATATGTATTAGTGTATATATTTTTGTTTTGAAATGATATTCATTTGAAATAATTTATGTTATGCGAGAGTGAAATAGGTATTATTTTTTATTTTAAAATAATAATTTTATGGAATTTATATTTGAGATAGATATTAATTACATATTTTTATATTTGTATGTAAATGTTTTATAATATAAAAAATGTCTTACTAATAAATAATAATAATTTGCGGTTAAGAATAACTTATTGTAATATTTATAATTATTGTCACCAAAATGTAAAATTCGGCTGGGAAAGAAATTTCATTGACATTTATTATAATAATACTTCGAAAAAATACATTGTCCTTCAAAAATAACCAATTTTAAGTGAATAAAAGAAAATATATTTTTATATTGCATCTTCAAAATATTAAGTAATGTACGTTATGCATAACATAAAATTTGATATTTAAATAATTATTATTTTCAAGTAAAAATTATACTTTTGCGAAAAGAATGCAAAATAAAGCTTTTCAGTGTTTGTTTATTTAAAAAACATTTTTTTTACCATGTTTGTAGAAAATAATGAAAATAACCGTCGCAAAATATTTATTCTAAATATTTATTCAAAAGCTACAGTAAGTTTATTAGTAATATTATAGGAATACAGTAAAATGATAAAACTACTACTCCTATTCCAGCAATTCTATTATTATAACAACACTTTAACACTTACTATAAGATTACGCACTTTTAGACTTATAACAACATTGCTGTAGCACTTGCTGAAAATCCCATTATAACAACTCCCACAATTTCTGTAAGAACATTCTTCTAGCAATATTAAACACATTATTCTCATACAAACATTATTATAACACCTTTAGTGCTTATCGGTAGTCATATATGCGTCTTATAGCACTAATTTTGTTTTTATACGTGGGATGCTTAGTGTGCTTCAGGTTTGTTTCAGATTTTATTTTTATCATCATTACACAACTAACTGTTAAGCCGAAACCACAATGAATCATAATTTCATTTTTGTGATTCATTATTATGAATCAAATATGATCCAAAATCTTAATGCAAAAAACCATAAATAATAGTAACAAAGACAGTGCAAATAAATATATGACTGTCATATTGCTATTATATATCACTATATATTATCGAGACACAAAAATAGTTTGATCATAAAATAATCGAAGTTGAGATTTGACAATCATATTGCTTCATTATAGAAACAAAAAACAACCACACAAACACACTTTATAAGAAACACAACATCTAAAATACCATAACTGTGTAAATCGTATGACAATGTAAAAAACTAATTGACATATTGCAAAAAATGTATACTATTTCCATTTAAAATTTCATTCGGGACTCTAAAGTGCTGTTTTAATTTTTTATTAAATATTACATTTTGTTTTTGCATCTTTGATATTTTGTAATATATTTTTTTATTAATCAATTTTTAATCAAGTAAAGTATTTTGATGATTACGTACAAAGCCACATAATGTTGAAACCGGAAATAGAACTGATAGAATTAAAATTATGTAACCGGGTAGGGATCTGATCTGAAATCCCCAATACCTGTAAATAGACTTATTTTGATTATTATCCTTACCAATGCAAATTAAACAAATAGAAACGATAAAAGAGTAGTAGACAAAGGTTTATAAATATTTTAAAAAAAAATTTTTTTTTGTCAAATTGAATCGAATATTATTATGGAAAAGCATCAATTCCAATTCCATATTCATAAATTACTTCCACAACACTACACCTATTAGAAAATATTTTTTTTTTTTTTATTTATCACACAAACATCATTTTTGCTCATATTTTATTAATATTTACTACCTAACTTATTTGTTCACTTATCACTTTAAAATATTTTGACATTTAGTTGTCATTTTGTTTCTTACTTATTAAATTTTTTTTTTTGTTTTTACTAAAATGTCATCGAAATGTCATGTTAAATTTATGAACAAATATAAAGAAAAATTAAAAAAAAGTTTTTTTACTTCTATGATGTAAAATTATCCTCATTTTAATATTTTGATATTTCTACAATTTATCACCTATATATTTTGCATAACGGTAAAGTTGTTTTTTGTTTTTTTTTTGGATCATAGTATAAAACTAAGTACCAGTTAAAATCCTAGTAATTTATAATCCTTTTTAATATTTAATACTATGTACTTGTTATATAAATTTATTTTTCATTTACTTGAATGGCTTTCCTACTTGATTTTGATTTTAATTTTGAGAAGCCAGAATATTGAAAGTGTCGGTACGATCCAAAAAATATTAAAATCTTACCGATATTTACTTATTTATTTGTTTATACATGTTTTATTAAAGTCACTATAGTCTCTATAAGGTTTTCGACATCTGTAAATACATTGAGAAGACCGTATGTCCCTACATAGTATTATTAAACCGTTAACTTCATGTGAACGCTTGTTAGCAATTTTTTTTAAACCAATTTATTTACGTTTTTTTTTAAATGAGAGCTCTATGTAGTGCCCACTTCTTATGATCTATTGTACTTCCCCAATTGATCTCAGAATTGTAGGTATATGTCCTAGATAAGTCCCATTATTGCTCTGATGTCAATTTCAGAACCAGGTAATGTGTATTTCTGGAAATAGTTAAGCGAGCTATGACATCGCAAACAAATAAAATATGAGAGGAGTGTTACTCCTCTTCTAAACAAAATCTGTATCTGTCTGTGTTCGATCTACCAATCTTGAACAGATGCTTATTAAATGAGTTATGGACTTGTGATAAACCATGCCAGCATTCTGACAATCTATATAGTCTCCCTGGTTATCTGATTCAGTCTTTACATACTTATTTACTTATATTTAATTATATTAATTTAGATGTGATTCGAAATTTTTAGTTATTATCCTATCTTAGTACCTACTGAACGATATTCTTCGAGACATTAACTCAATTCAATATAATTTCGAATAAAAAACAAATTTTTGGCCAATTTCAAAACAGATATTTGCGCTGTTATTCACCCTTTTTTTCTTCTACGGAGGTGGCCCTAATATGTCAGAGCCGGCATGTAGGCTTTTTAGCCCTTTATGCCGTCCTCCACCACTCAACTTAGTCGACCCTTTGGATAAAGGCCAATAGGTTTGGGGGATTTGTCCTGCAGAAGTTTTCTGAGGTTATGTAGTGCGTTTCCAGCAGCCTGAGTCTCAGCCTTGAAAGAGCTAAGCACTCTCCTACAACGTGTTATTCACCCTTAAAATAATTAATACACAAAAGAGTGTTGTATTTAGATTTGTGAATATTTAAACTGAACCACGAGCAGCATTTGTAACTATAGGTGATTGGAGAGTCAAATCTAACGATTTTTTGTATAGTCAGTCCTTCAGGGATATTGTGAATCTCTAAAAATTCGATTTTTGTGGAAATATCTTGACTTCATAATTATTATTTATGGAGATGCATCTATTGTTAATCCTTCGAAAGTTATAGAGCCTTAAAAATTTGATTACTGTCGAAAATCAAAATAACTGAAAATGAGTTCTAATTATTGCATGTAGACCCTAATAGTGAGCTCTTATTATTGCAGGTAGGAAGAAGGTATTGTCAATCCTTTTACGGAAATACCTTGACTTAGTTTTGTTTTTCTTGAAATTCACATCAAATAAGGTTAAATTGATAACTAAAAATAGTTCTGGTTAGGACTGAATTAGTTCACTTCTAACGTATTCTCAACTATAATAAAATAAATTAATTTTATGGAACCAAGCCTATTACTTCAAGTACATAGGTGGTCAATTATAATATTACTTATATGATAAGTTATTCAGCCGTCAAATTCTTAGTCTGAAAGAATGTTCCAATATTTAGGTTCATTCTCGATTATTACTGACATATTCATTATAGGATTTATAATCACTATGAAATAACAAGCTATTGTAGTTACACGGTTATCAAATTGCAAAATTCATTCTAATAGAAAAGATTAATCAGGACATCAACCCGAAAATCAAATAAAAAACAGGTAGGTACATTTTGGGATAGACGTAATAGCTAGATAGATAGATGTGGCCATTCCAGTTGCCTCCAGAAAACCAATTTAGCACTTTATTGTGCATTTTTAATACCACGACTACAATGACCTATTTATATTTGTTGGTTGTTATAGGTGATTATTCTTTCATTTTTACTCTTCTCTGACATTACTCAGTACTAAAGCCACCCTATGCGATTGAGAAGGTTGATCAGATCTCCGATTTGGCTTTCTGGGATAATAACTTAATATTGTAGAGTTCGATACAATTGAAGTTAAAAGATTATTCCCTCATTTTTACTCTTCCCACGGACTCACTACTAGATCCAGTACTTACTGTGTGATTGAGAAAGCTAATTAGATTTTCTATTTTGCTTCCCGCGATAAAACCTATATTACTGGGGAAAGCCTCACCTAATGTCCGAAGTCTGACTCTAGCTAATGTTGGGCACTAGATCTAATAGATATATATATCTTGTAGATTTTATTAGACCAATAGAATAATGTCAATTTATTAAGTTCAGAATCATTAATACAAGCAATATTATGAGTTTTGTACGGAATATTGTAGCCGAAAATGTTCCATACACATTTTGTTATTCTACTTGGTAACTTGCATTATACCTGCAAATTTAAACCAGCACACACTAAGAAATATACCTGATAAGAAATCGACATATGCGACCTAGACCACAGACCCACACACATAGCTGTGAATTCACATCTCTGGATTAAAACAAAAATTTTCTTCACAATTTAAGATTCATGCATTTTTACATTCGACTCGTGTAGCTGATAAGAAAAACTTTTCTGGAATAAATAAAGAAAACTTAAAATTTCCATATATCTACATATGCATATTTAAATACATGAAAGTTTCTCAATTTTTTATTTTTTTTTTTTATTTTAAATTTTCTTTAATTTTATTTTTATTTTTCTTTACAGGTAAGTGGAGCAAAAATTTAAAATTTATACAAGTGAAGTATTTTGCCACAAATTTGATGTTTTTTTCGTATTTATACTTGGGTTTGGTACACTACATACTATTGTTCGTCCTGGCTTTTATTATTGTTGTTATATTTTTTTTTTTTTTTTTGAAAAAAAATAAACACAAGACATGACAAGTAAGTAAGTATATATATATATATATATATTCAACTTATTCCAATTTATTTATAGAAAAAGTAAAAAATAATAGTAGTAGTAGGTTCCTATTATACCCACAGGATATGTTAGTATTTTTTTTTTATTGTGTAAAATAGTTTCTAATAATAAAAAGAACTCTTTAAGAAAAACAATAATAAAAATGTTAAAAGAAAATGTTGCTTACTAAAAGAAGAACATTAAGAAATTGAACGCTATCGTTTGCTACACAAAAAAATAAAATAAAATAAAATAGAAAAAAAAAATAAAGCTTAAATAAAACCCTTCGACACAAAGAAATGTCTACAGTGGTGAGTGAAAATGAACGAATAGATTTTGTTATTAAAATTTTTGCTTTGGTTTATCGAAACTAGAAGTTTTTTTTTTTTTTTTTATTAAACTTTATTTTACCCATTGTACAATCTTATAATTACTTAGCCTAGATAAAGTTCACAAAAACCAGCTTTTGTGATAATATTATTAACATGTAAAGTAATAGTTTGCTTTTTGTGTTAATTTATGTAAATTATTCTTATTATTATTGTTATTATCTTATATATTAATACGCTTAAACGTCTGTTAAACTTTTACAACAGCAAGCTTTTTTCAACTATATTAGACAACTTTATTAGAACTATTAAGAATTACGATAGCGCGAAAAATTTTACTTAAAAACACAAACCACAAAACGATAAAACCAAATAAAACCAAAAACAAATTAAAATTAACCTAAAAACAATTCACCTATTGAGCAATAGCATTGATTATATCTGATTATATGAATTAATTTAAAAAAAAAAAACAAAGTAGCAAAGACAAAAACCGAATTATCAGAATATAATTATTAAATTGGTAAAATAGCTTTGTTATTGGTAAAATAGCTTTGTTGGTTAATAGCTTTGTAAAATAGATTTGTAATTGGCTTTACCTGTAACTATAATAGTCATAAGGCGTCAATAAAAACTGAACAATAAAAGAAAAGGCATAATTATTGGCTTTACCCCTAACTATAATAGTCATAAGGCGTCATATGATGTCATATGATACTTCGTTAAATGGCCTATATGATTTGATATATTTTAACAAATTCGTAACCAATCATAACCTTTACTATAATGGTCATACCTAATCATACCAAAACATCAAAACCAAAATTGAAAAGAAGTGAAATAAAAATATAAATGCTGTAAATAAGTGTTTGGTGTTTTTATTTTGAGTTTTGAAATAGTTAGGTATATTATGATAATTAAAAAAAACACAAAAAACATGTAATTGGTTATTTTAATGTGTTTTTAATGTGGGTGTGGTATGTATTTATTTTAAATGCATTTAATTTCATATCTATACTGCCAGCGACATCTCTGTTCACCACATTTTGTTGAAATGTACGTCTCTATTAATAGTATTTGTTGGTGAGCGTTTAGACATCAGATTTTGTTTCATGAAAGTTTTGTTTTACTTATTTTTATTACATTTACAAATTTTATTGCAATTACATCAAATTTTATTTAAAAAGTTTTAATTGCATATCTTAAAGATAAACAAATATAGTTGCAAAGCATACTATATTTCTTCACGCAAAATCCACTTTCTAAACTTGCAAAATACGAATATGCATGACAAGTACTAATAATAAATACTTATAAACAAATATAAATATTCAGTGTAATTTCAGAACATTTATGAAATACATATATTTAAATAGTAAATCAATTATTCAAGTATTATTTGTATTGATAAATAATAATAATATTTAATACACATTTTTTATATTTTTTAATGTATATCTTTCAATATATTGGCATAACACAATTAGAAGTATATAAATACCTTTTCTAGCAAAATTCACTTTTTCAACTTGCGAAATACGAAAATGCGTGTCGAGCACTATTCTTTAAAAAAAAAAATTATGATATTCTACAACAAAGTCGGATGTCAAACTTTAATGAACATCATTTATACGTTATAAATACAATTCGAAAACGTATAAACACTGCCCTCTATAAAAGTTTTCTTCAAAACTAATAGCGGTCAAAATTTTCCATTTGATTCTATGAAAAACAAATAAAATTATTATTTATTATATTATACATATTAAGTATATTATAAATATTGTAAATTATAATTTTATTAATTTTTTTATTCATTTTATTATTATTATTTAAATAACAATGATAATTACAATTATAATAATTTATGACACCGTATTATAATACCTACCTACCTGTTGTGAAAATAAAATTTTAATACATACAGTGAAAAAAAATATAAACCTGAAGTAGGCCTGCGGATTTATCTACAGGTCCACTGTTTAATAAATAAATAAATACCTAAATCAAAAATATAAAAAAAATACTTATAGATAAATCAAACTATATTGTAACTTACAAGCTATTCCCGGCGTAACATTCGCCGAACTAGCATTAGCATTATAAATGAAACAATTTATTTTATTTGTTTATTTCCTTTATTTTCTTAAAAAAAATCAATGTTTTACATATTTTTTGATTACATAATAAATAAGTTAAATTGAAAAACTTAAAACTATAATTCACTTTATTTAATATCTTAAAAATAGTTCAACATTTTAATACTTCTTCAAACATTTCATAATATTTTATACTACACTAACACTATCAAAAGATCGTACTCTAAACAAAGCAACATACAACTGTGAAATAGGGAATTGTGTTTTTAGTGAAATATTTGAATAAGTATTAAAATGGAGTTAGACCAGGAGTTAAACTCGCACTTGTATATCATCTCCAAACCTATTACATTTTAGTTTTATTCTATTGTTTAGACCTGAGTTTAAATAATATTAACTAGCTTTGATTGTATTAAACTGGTGTTAATTATGTAAGCTAGCGCCCTCTGCTTTCACATTATGCTTAAAATAATACTGAAGTACTTGTTATGCTCATAAATAAAATATTTCCACAAATTTATCGAGCTCAATACAACTACCATAATTGTATCACAATTTCCAAAAACTAAAAATAAAACTATGATGGACAGAAAATTCAAAGCTTATAGTTTGTTAACTGTTTTCATCAATACTATTTTCCGTCGGACTTCAAACTATACATAAAGCCTTTCTAAACAGTATTGCGGATATTACCAGCAGCAGTATAGGGGAAGAAATATTATATACTTGATTGGTTTACTTAACCACATATGTTAAGTTAGTAATCGGCTTAAAACAAGATCTCTGGTAGGTCAAGACCAAAGTCATGATATCAAAAAAGAAAACCTACGGCAACTTACGATAGAAAATATCACAACAAATTAAAAAGAAATATTATACCAAGGCGTATTTAAAATTTCGAACTAATTTTGTTACATAGACTTCCGTTTACCAACTCACAGTTGACACTTGAGAACTTAGAAAGCGGAATACCTTATTTTTTCATATATTTTGAATATTTTACAAGAAAGTATAGTGTTCATAAGAGTATATATACAATTTTATATTTCATCATCATATCATTGTCCTTTAACCCCCTGGGGTATACGGCGGAGATTTTGAATAATTAATATCGAATAAATTATATTTTACATGGATATTTTAATGAAAAATTGGATGTGTCGTACTCTGAAGCTTGACTTGCGATTAAATTATTGTTTATAGATAGGGTAGGTAGGTAGGTAGTAGTGGCTGCCGGCAATACGCCGCACAATTAGACCGGTGTGGTCCATTGTGATACCACGGAACCTTTCCTCGCGTAGTACCCTACTCGTTGAACCAATTTGAGCTTTTAACGAACCGGCGCAGGTTTTTGATACCAGTGTTTTCAAGATCACCCAGAGAGCCCAAAAAGAAGGATCTTAAATGGGTTTTCCTTTTATGGCAGAGACCAGGGCTGGAACAGAGTAGGTGTTGGACAATTTCATTCTCCTCCACCTCTGTAAGCGTTCTGCAGAAGTAGTTTAAGGGGAGTCCCAGCCTTCTGGCATGTTTACGAATCAGACAATGACCCGTAATGACCACTACCATAGTGCTAATGTTACACCTTTTAATAGTTAGTAGGTTAAGGGATCGCTTCAGGTTCAACATAGGCCAAATTTGCTTGGTGATGTTGCAGTCTGGTCGAACTGACCATCTGAAGTCTAAAGCTTTTATTGGATCATTGCGAAGCAATAAATTACAGGTGGCAAGAGGTGCACCCAGATTGCTCCTACATAAAGATAACATCGCTTCAATAAAGATAGTACCAACCTCCAATAGAAAAAGTGCAAAAATAGTCTTTCCTGCCATCCAAAATAAATTATCACTTATCATATTATTACCATTTTCAATACACCCTCTATAACTTAATGCAAAAACAGAAAAAAAACCGTTCATACTTACGGTAATGTTGGAATATAAAGTGACACAATATTTTCTTAACATTTTCATATCATAAATTTTATTTTTCAAAAAACAAAAAACAACAAAAACAAAATTTAAAGAAAAATAAATTTTCTTCGTTTTACGTTTTTGAATGAAAGAAAATCAGGCGAGCCATGTGGAAATTTAAAAAGGAAAAAAAAAAGAAGAAAAAAAATTATTATTTTGATGAATTTAATATGGGACAAGGCCGATTTGATTAAATGCAAATAATATGACTGTGAAAGGAAACAAGTTAACATTTAAATAAAAGAGTGTTAATACACTAATGAGAATTTAAATTTGAATTGGATTCAAGTTAATAATTTAAAATTCAAAATCAAATTTTTATATGCATAACGTTTAGAACATAATAGTAGAGATTGTACATAAAACCGCCATTGAATTAAAGTTGCAATCAGTATAAAAACATTTGAAAATTTGAATTTAAAAACAGTTTTCAATTTGAAAAATTAATGCGTGTTGAACGGGACCTCTAATTTCAACGCATTTAATGTTTGATAATATTATGTTTAGGGAGGCGATAAGAGATTATGTCTTAGTAGAATAATCACCAAATATTAAGGTATCAACATAAGGTCTCAAGGTGTCAAGGTATTCTTCAACATAGCTTTTTTGAGCTTTGGGGGGCATGGGGGAGCAAAGTAAAGCTCAAAGCTGGCGTATATTAAAAAAAATATATATATTTTCAATAACGTTGTCAATTGTTAGCCGCGAAATGCATGCACGTCACATATTACAAAGATAAAATTTCAAAGCAAAGTAACACAGGATTTCAACATAGCAATTACTGGCATGAAAGTTGAAATACATTTTAATATTTTACTAACGCATATACATTTTTTCAATTATACCTTCTCAACTAGCATGATCGTTTTAATGCCTAATAGTAATTTGCCGTTGCATTTAAATATTTAATTGACAATCTAAATGTTTACATAATATCAGTCTCTCATATTTAGATATAAGAAGGCAGTTCACTGAAATATATAATGGGAATGAGGAAGGCCGATTCATATTGTTAACAATAAAAATTGTTATTTTAATCGCTATCAAAAAGTTGAATTTGAAATTAAACAAAAATGATATTCAATTATTTTCTGAGACAATAGTAACTGACGGTTAATCAACTAGAATAACTAACTAACCACTTTTGAAAACCTAGTTCAAAAATATTTTTTTTTAAATATCTGAAAAAATGAATTGTAACACATACACAAATTGTGAAGTACTAATAACTGTCGAATCTGCTAAGGTTTTAATTATCAAAAAAAAACATCAAGCATACTTTCTGCGATTGTTAGGATCGGACAAATACTAGGATGGTATATATTTGACAACTTAATTTACAGACATCTCAAATATTCGATTTCAGAATAGCTACAAATTTATCATAGCTACAAGTCAGCTTAGAGACTTGGTAATGGTTCAGTTAATAGAGTAGTGGTTTAATGTTGTGATATCGATTGATTGCTGTATGCCACTTCCTTTCAAAGTAACTAAGTAACTAATATATTTGGCAAATAACGAAAGAATTAATTAGATATTATTTGGAATAAAATTTCATTAGGTCAACCACTAATCGTCTACAAGATGAAGAAAAGAAAGATAAGAAAGAAACAATACTCAAATGTCATGGTAGATACTGTAACGTGTTAATTAAGGGAAAAAACAATGTAATTAAAGTATATAAAAAAAATTTTAAAATTTAGTCAGCTCTCAAAACCGTGCATATGTGCATATTAAAGTATAATTCAATTCGTGCTGTTCATGCACTTTAATAATGCCCTATTTCTACAATTTCACTACTTTCGTTAGATAAAAATATTCTAGTGAATAATATTTCTCCGGCTAATCAATACACATGAATATTACTTACTTTATTTAGGTGGGTAACAGACTATGTATGTCCTGAGCTTGACTCATCAGTGTCCTCCATTATTGTCGGTCACGGAAGATGCGAAATTGTTTTAAATCCGGTGATACTTCGTCTCTCTAATGAAGGTTTGGTCTGCACGATGTCTTTTATCTTCCGCTCTGGATTCAAAGTATCTCTTGGCTGGAGCATTTTCGTTCATCCGCTCTATGTGTAGGAGCCACTGTTGCCACATTGATTTGCAAGACTACGTCCACCTCATTATACAAATAATTCGGAATTATTCATTCTCATCCAGACCTCATCTTTGTTTTCAGGACCATACATTCTGCGAAGAGTTTACTTCTCGATGACACCAAATATACGATCACTTGCCTTCGGCAGTGTTCATGAAATTATATGTGCTTGTCGCACTATACGTCCCATAGTACTAAATTTAAAAGGACGTATGATAGTGCATCTCTTTGTTACAATCCGGTAGACGTCTGAAAGAAGTCAGAAGTATTATTACCAATGACCAAAGCACATCTTGTGTTTTCAAGTGTCGTTTTTGGCAATCCGAAGAGCTTGGCTGACCAAATTCCGACAAAGCAGCGTACAGCTCGCTGTGATATATGAATATGCAATACCATAAAATGTAGAAATTTTATTTGAATTTCATTCATCTACTCACACCTATAATTAATACCATTAATCATAATTTACACCACAGTCGAAGATTCATTGAAAAGGTAATTCACCGCAACCCTAATGTACCAAAAGGCTAATTTTGCGTGAAATTACATCATCGAAACGAGCCGATATGTTACTTCAACCCATTGGCTTTGTGTTCAGCCTTGTTAGTTCTTAAATATCCCTACACATAGACTGTTTTTGTCTTTCATAATAATTGTAATAAATAAATAGGTTAATATCAAATACTTGAAAGCTCTAATAACATTCCAAACGGGCCTCAGAACATTTTCTTATTTTTCTGGAATTAAATTTCCTGAAAAAAAATTTTTTTTTTCTGTTCTTAAAACATAACTAATAGTATAGACATTTTAGTTTTTTTTTAAATATTTCACTCATAATCACCACCACACACACCACCAATCCGTTATATTTTTTTTTTATATTAAAACCATATTCTTGTTCTCACTAGGTCTAACAAAACCTAATTATTTATTCAGAAAAGTTTTAAAGTAACTACTTTTGTTTAATACACGAGTATACCACAATCAGTTTACAATAATTAATGACTGAAGTGTGTCCATGAAGAAAAGGTGGAGAGGGATGGTAAAATTATAAATCAGAATGAGGTGAACATGTTTTTAATTTTAATATATACATCCATACATACATAATATGAATATAAATTACAAAAGAAATGCATAACAATCATCAGAGTGGGAAAGTACACATTTGTTAAGGTTCATCATAACCAATGCAAGTACACATATTGTCATAATGTGTGTCTGTGTGTGTGTGTGCGTCATTATGAATATGTAATTTAATAAAATGGAATATTTTGAAAAACAAAAAAACTCAAAGCTTAATTTTTTTTACCGTTTCCAATTAAGCTTCCGTGAAAATTCTCATGCAACATAACCACCCCATATGTTTTGTTTTTAGCGGCACTTCAAAAAGAAAAGAAAAAAAACAAAAACTGAAATAAATTAATTTTTTTTAATTTTTATAATTTTCTCCCCCTTTTTACATTTTCATGTTGAAAATTTGCATTCTTAGAATGCATTTTTTTTTTTGCTTATATTTTTATCGAGTTGTATTTTACTTAGGTTATGTTGCTTAAAATATAATATTTAAATATTAATTTTTAAAGGAGTAAACTTTATGCACCAATTTGACATTTAAGAATTTCATTACATTGACATGCACATTAAAATGCAAAAGTGTGCTAATGAACATATTTTGATATATTAAAAATAAATTACAATTTTTTTATGTAATTTAAATATCTTGACTTAAATTGTGAAATCACATTATTTGAAGTTTAAAGAAATATTAATAATAACCTAATTTGGTTTGGTTTGTACTACAAAGTGTCGGTTCTGTTCAAATCAATGGGTATTTAAATGACAATTTCTAATATTCAAAATATTCAAGTTGGTTCATTTCCAAATTTCTAAAATTAAATCAATAAAATGCCCCAACTGAATTGTCTAAAATTCATGCAAAATATCTCTAATCATCAGATTACGTTAGCAGTTTAGTTGATTTAATTACGTTTTGAATTTTGTACTAAATTTTCTACTCAGTTTTAATTGAATTTGTTTGATTATGCATATATAAAATTTTATTGAATTTGTTTGATTGTATCTAGGTTGGGGTTTTTGTTGGATGTCACGATTTCGGTCTTGACTTGACCCATTTGTTGTTACCAGAAATTTTAAAATTTATGCAGAACATATTATGACAAATGTAGAATCATGATTCATGGCTAATATTGAATACGAAAATTATCCGAGTCCTCTGTTTCATGTAATACTAGAGCATTATTCAAGGAGGAGATTAATTTATTCAATTTACTGAAGTTAGCTACACCGAATACGTATTTGCTTTGTCAAAATGCTTTTTTCAAATACTTTCGATAATAGGTGGATCCTACACTGGATATGATAGTAAATACAATAAAATTTATTTAAAAAACTAGAAAAGCCACATGAGGGTGCGCAAGTCCAACAAACAATGTATATAATAGACAAATTATTTTTAAGAATTGTTTCATTCATCACAACACTACTTGAACTCATTAGTAGGTATTTTTGTAATGTTGTACTACCTATACAACTTTTGATTTTTATTTCGATTGGTTTTATAACATATTAAAAGATGTCATTGATACATCTGTGAGTTATAAAAATCGAACAAAATTGCACAATGTATGAAATTAACTTTAATTAACTTCAAAAAATTATTTCAAAAATTATTCTGGCAATTGCATAACAGATATTCAAACCTATACAGAATTGAATCCAACAGAGTTTGGTATATTTGAATTTGTTTGAATTTGTACTTCAATAACATAACAGTGCAATACTTTTATTTTTATACTTTTATTTTTAATCTAGTATGATATACAGTTTTGGCTAACTGAAGCACAATAATTTTACGTACTACTTTTAGTTCTCAATTGGATGAGGATGAAATATCAAAAATTTAATTTATCTATACCGTTGAATAGATAATAACTTCATTTTCATTGGTTATTGTATTCAATCGTATTCCATCCTGAATTCACCGGTACGGCTGAATGTCAGTTTGTTTATTTTTGACAGATTATTTTGGTACCTATTTTCAAGTTTATAACAATTTTGGTTTTTGAAATGTTCAGGATGGGTATAAGTATGACAGCTACTCAAACCTGTCTTTTGATAGGTATATATATAGCATTGCGGTGTTAGATTTATTTCAAACAACTAATTGCGCAAAAATTTAGAACCTCTATATTTAAAACTGTTAACGTATATAACGAACAAACAAACAAACATTTGCATACTCCCTTTTATAAGTATATATAGACAAATTTTAATGTGTAATCAATATTATATTCTAGTAAGTAGGTCTTTTTTTTAGGACCAGAGCCAAATATTGCTCGTTCAAACGCCTACTTACAATAAATTGTGATTGTGAACACCCAAAGCATATGAAATTGTTACCAAGGACTTGCGCAGTCTAAAGCCTTTTCTTCAAATTCAGTATTCACCGATTAAATCAGGTAATCAAGAAGATTAAATTCAATGTCAGAGCACTGATATGGGCCATTTAACAAACATCTGTTCAAGATTGGTAGATCGAACACAGACCGGTACAAATTCTGCTTCAAAAAAAGGATTACTTCTCTCATATTTTATTTGCTTTGCGACGGACAATAGAAATAATATGGCTTGCAAAAGACATAAATATTTCCAGAAATACAAATCGAATAATTCTGAAATTGACATCAAAGCAATGTTAGCATTCAACAAGGACATAGACTTGCAATTCTAAGATAATAGATGTGGAAGTACAATAGATCTGAACACACAATTAAAATTAGGTCTTCTTCAATATAGAATAAGTTCAATAATTGTCATACTCGCAAGTAATTTTGACAGAATAATGAAAGACACAAGAAAATATTCATAAATCTTAATGCATTTCATTTAATGATATGTTACCCCCAGAGTTCTAACTAGGCAGGTGCAACAGGTGCATAACGGCAATGAAAACGCAATGAAATGTAAAACTAATTTTTTCTTTTAGATTATAACCTCATAAAACTATAAAAATAAATAATTACATAGGGACAAATAAAGAATAGTGGTTTAAACATAATATCATACCACCTAGTGAGTAATAGGAAAATAACTAAAGTTATTTTAAAGTTAAATAAACGCATAAATAGAAAACTGTATTAGAATATTACTGTTCTGTTTTTTTTTTTTTTTTTTGGTTTAATATGTTTACAATTTATACTTATTTATTTTTCAATAATTTGGCAATTTTTGTGCTTTGTTCGGCTCACGACCTTAATTTAGCTGGTATTCAGGTTGCGTTTACAATACCACAAATGATCACTTTATTTGGTACTGTGCAAAGATTATTTAACTTTTTCTCATCATCAACAGTACAATGGAAAATTTTAATGATCAATGGCCAATGCAATTAAAAAGGCCAATGCAATCAAATCGTTAAGTTTACATTTATTCGATGTAAAAACAGCATTGAAATCGATTGCAAATGGTTCAACTGCATCAAATTCAGAAACTAAATCAAATGCAAAAAGCTTGCTCTTCCTAATTGATTATAAATTTATCTGCAATCTTTCTGTATGGAATAAAATTCTACAATGCAGTGCATAACGCATTGCAACGAAAAGATGTATCAATAGAACATGCAACAAAATTAATTGATGGACTACGTTGTATTTTACAGAGACTACGAGAAACAGGTTTCGAACAAAATTTTGTAAGAGCAATAATTTGACTAAAATTATAGATTTACAAGTTGAATTTCGCAGTGGCCGGAGGAGAATAGTTAAAAAAATGGAAGTTGATGAGGCACCGGATGAAGAAAGTAGCATGAAGTCCAAAAGTTTGTTTAAAATGCAAATATACAATATTTTTGACAAGCTGTTTTCTCAATTAGCGTTATGAACAACTTAGAACTATTTGTAAAGATTTTAGCTTTCTATATGGTTCATCTTTAGAAAAAGACAGCGTTGTAGATTTAAAAAGCGAAAATTCAAAGTTTTAAATTTGAAGCATCGATATTAGTAGATAAATTAAAAACTTGAACAATACCACTTGAAATTTTACAAGGTCTATGTGACTTTGGATTAATAGAGTCTTATCCAAATATTAATATTGCTCTGCCAATATTTCTTACTCTTCCAGTATCAATAATTGCTTCATGTGAGAGAAGCAAATTAAAATTAATAAAAAATTATTTAAAATCAACCATCGGACAAGGTAGATTATCCAATCTTGCAATAGTATCTATTGAATACAATATAGTTAAAGATATATCATTTGATGGCATAATTAATGGATTTGCTGAAATGAAGGGCAGAAAAATACAATTTTAATTAAAATTTCGTAGTGTGATGATATTTTTTTCCATAATAAATGTTTTTAAAAAAAATTATATTACACATTTTTATATCATAATTGTAGTATAACTTACTTTTTCCCAAAAAAATATTGCACAGGGCACTGGAAAAGCTAATTACGCCGCTGGTTACCCCCTTTCCCCATGAAGTTATAATCATTTGAAGTTATAATGATTAAACCATTATGAAATTATAATCATTAAACCGTACCAATTGGCAAATACAATGATATATTAATATAGATGATATATATATATATATATATATATATATATATATTAATATAGATGATATATATATATATATATATATTAATATAGATGATATATATATATATATATATATATATTAATATAGATGATATATATATATATATTCCTATAAAACAAAATGTCAATTCAAATCTCCTTTTGTTTCACTTCAAAACATTTTATTTATACTTCATTTCACTAATTTAATTTCTAGACATATTGTACTTATACCTACCTTACCTATATTTAAAATTCTACTTGAATACCTTTATCTATATAAATTAAATAATTTAAATTCAAAAAATTATTTATTCATTAATTATTTAGGTATCGATTCCAAATTGGATATTTCCCAAAATTTAGGATAACACCATTGATTCAGGATGATATTATTACCTATACCCACTTAACTAAAAGTTACTATTATTATTTTTTATATCCATCCGGTATAGATAAAAATAAATAATTTCAAAAGTGAAAAAGTAAAAATTTGAATGTATTTCACACCTTTCCCACCTCGCCACACTAAAGTAGCCCACCTTATGAAAATGAATTTTCTAAATGGAATTTTTATGTTCGAAATTTTACATATTATGGAAATAAATCGTAATGAATACATTAATGAAAAGTTGGCAATAAATATAACAAAAAAAAAAACAAAAAAAAAATGGAAATCAAATAAACCTGATATTACTACAAATGGAAAAATCAATTTTCTACCTTCAATTTGGAAGTGTCAGTAAACAATGCAAATTAAGATCTCATAAATAAAGAATATTGGAAACAATAGGGAAATTTCTGTTTTTTTTTTGTTGTTTTTTTAAATGATTTCAATTTAAAACGAACCCACAAAATTTGTTTGAAGATATTTAAAAATTGAAAAATTCACCCCCTCGATCACGAAAAGAAGATTTTGGTAATGAAGAGTGTTTTAATATAAAAAAAAAACAAATCGAATTTAGTCAAATATTTTCTATATAAACAACCAAGGTGTTAAGTATATTAGTTTAAGTACTTACACGTGTGTGGCTTGTTTGGGAAAGGACAGGGGAGGATACGATATGAAGGAAGGTATTCGCACAATATAGATTGTAGGAAGTAGGAAGTAGGAAGTTGTTAGTAGGAAGTTGAAGATTAAATATATATTAAAAATGTTTTTTTAAGCTTATGCAGTATGAGGGAATATAATTTAACATGCTTGAAGTTCAAACTAAGACCAAATTTTCTGAACCTATCTTATTTACATTGTTTACATTGTCTACATTTTTACTTACGGCTCTTCCTATTTTACTTTGAAATTGTTTAATAAAAAGTTTTAACATATTTGGATTTTCAATTGATTGAATTTCCAATTAGACGAATAGTGCAATTTAATAGTAGAGAATACCTAAGAAATAGTAGAGATAACCAAAGACTGTACTGGAAGAGCCAGGCAAAATGAATGATTCATATTTAATCTAGGGATAAATTATTTATAAATATAAGAGAGTTATAAAGGTGATATTAGGACTGATATTACTGGGCAGGTTAATACGACGTATAAAAGATTGTTCCAAATAATATTTTACTTCTCCCGATTTTCTTTGCATCTCATTTGTTTTGTTTTATGTTGATAAACAATTTTTAGATTATTTCATTATCTATTAAAATTTTTTTATTAAATTTGTATTTCTTCAAACTCTGCCCCTAGTTGGAAAATTTTCATGAACTTTATATGAAAATATACTTTGGCTGGGTCCAACAGAATTTCCACATTGATTTATTAGTTTGTTTTTTTTTTTCAAATGAATTTTACAAATTAAATTTTTTTCAAATTTAAGATTTACATTTTTGATCATAATTTTCCAAATAATGTTTTGAGCATGTCAAAGATCTAATGCAAGAACTGCCTCATATAATATAAAGAGAATAATAGCAGACTACACGGTAAATAATGACTTAACCAAAATCTATTGACTAGGGTGAAGCAAACCAAAATCGACTTTATCAACTCTAAAACTCAAAACTGTCTAATTTAAGATTCAAGAAGCAGTTCTTACGGCAAATGAAAGACATAAACAAATACGGAATACGATTATAAGCTCTGAAATTACTATATTTTCGACCATCACTGTAAAACACACTCTTCCTCTAAATGTCTGCCTAAATATACACCCATATTCTGTTAGACCCATCTCGGAAGATCGCGTGAAAATATCTCTGACGACATAGTTCTGTTAGACACCACAGACACGATAGCAAAATGCCGCGACGGAAAATGTCAAAACAGTTTCGTGAGTAATTTCTGTTAGCCATTTTTTATCTCATCAAAAATTGTAAGCAGTATCTCGTCAAAGTATTTTGTTTTTTATGTAAATAAATAAATAAATTAAATAGATAAAAAAATTAAGTAAAGGTAAATAAACAATTTTTCATTATTTTTTTTTTCATTCTTATTAAAATTGTGTTTTTGTTTTGAAAAAAAAACCATCTTTACTGATTTACTAATGTTTATTGACTAAACTAAAAAAATATTTAAAATATAAATATATTTATATTTATTTTTTATTTAAAAAATATTTTAAAACTAAGCCCCACTAATACTTTCTAAAAGTTTTATACACCATATTTTGTTTATATACCAATCTATTTTTTTGTCAGTAAAAAATAATCAGTACTATCAACAAATAAAATGTTCTATCGCGCCGCTTACAGTGTCTAACAGAAATGCATGTTCAGCGAGACGAGACGAGATCAATTTGTTCTTCTCGTCAACGATGGGTCTAAGAGAATAACCTGCACATAACCCAAGATAAATATTATAAATGAACAGTTCAAGAACTGACCTAACCTTTCTCGACAGGGTACAGAAACCGTCATTCGTCTTTAAAATGATGCTTCATAAAAACTTGCTTACAGCCATTGTTGTATTTTTTGAACACTAATTCTATTTTATGGAGCAAGCCTCATGTATATGTAATAACTACGTTTATAAGAACTAAAATTATAACCAGAAAAATTTTTTTTGAAGATAGCCTGTAAATACCCATCCCTACGCCATTAATATATCAAGATAGCTAATGTCAGATTATGAAAATTTATTTAGTTAGAATATCTAGAAAGATGGAATTACAACTGATATTATTATTGTGAATGAGTTTTACTGATCTAATCTTTTTACGTATTCCAAAAACGTCTTATCATGTATGTATCCTTAAAACCGTTTCAACATTTTCAAATACAAAACAGAGAAATATCAAAAAATTATAATTTATATGTGAAACGATTTTAAAGAATTATCTTAAATAAGAATCTTACTAATTTGATAATCTTTTAAGAAACAAGTTTATTAATTACCCAACTTACTTAAAAAAAAAAACTCCTTTATAAACACTCACTAACACGATTTATATGTATTTTGCACTTTAATACAAATGAACATTATTTAATTTTTCTTTTTGTTTTGTTTTATTCTGTGCTTTTTTTTTTTTTTTGCTGTTGTTAAAATTAAATTGAAGATATGTACTTAAAGTTTAAGATTTATTTGATTAGGTAAAGTTTAAGTTAAGTGCTCGCTCTTTGCTCTTCTCTTCGTATATGTATATATAATATGTAGGTATATCTCTATCTAGAATGTAAGGATATTTTAAATCAGATAATATCACAATAAAGTCCTTTGGATAACAATTTGTCATGATAATTTATTAGTTCTTTCCAAGTAATTACAAAATTTTTCAACACACTGGAATCAAATTCTAAAATCTAATTCATAGGTACACATATACTTGTACATATTTATATTATATATTTTTGTTTGTATATATAAATATATATCCTGTTCTAATTTATTTTATATCCTTGCAATATTTAAAAAAAAAAAATCTTCTGTAATACGTTTTATTAGGGTGGCCCTGATTACTTCATGTAGCAGAAATATGTTTTCTATAAAATCTTCCCTATATGGTATCACTCTTGCTGTCAGCAAAAAATAGTACTTATAATAGAAAAATATATGCAATTAATCAATGAGCAAAGGCAAAATAAAATAAATCGTGAAAACATTTACACAGATGCTCGAAGACTGAAGACGGACTAGCGATAGCTGTAACAACACAAGAAAAATTAATAACAATGACCTCAATCCCAATTAAATTTCATTCCATCGATAAAAACATACCTAACAACCAAATGCGAGGCTGTTACTATTTTGCAGTTGGATCATATGAAATGTATTTTACAATGCGTGTGTTCAAAAATTGACATTTTTATTGTCAATACAGTTCAAATGCTGTAAAAAAAAAACGAAAAAGCTATAAAAAAATAATTCAATGACGAGAGCTGACTCGATTTGATTCCGATGCATACCTTTTCAATGATTTTAAAATGCACGAAATGTCAAATTAATTGCTGATTTATTATCTAGGTAAATATCAAGCAAGTAGACAGTAGAAAAAATGTAATTGAATTGCTGAAATTTTGTATTATATTTGTGTACAGCCGTGATAGCACTAACTTGTATGTTAACTGGGCTAAAATTTGGTTTTGTAAAATTAGAATTGACATTTTACACCTATACCGAATTGAATAAACATTTTCAATACAAAAAAATATTTGAGTAGTCTAATTTACATGGTTGATGTGAATGTAAAGAAGCTTAACATTACCGATGTAGATTCCTACAAACTATATAAAACCATAGCATTTTGAACTACTTACTTCTATTCAATTCTTTCTTCTAGCTTTTATTTGGACTCATTTACTTAATTTGTTTTTAATCTAGTTTGGATTAATTTATTTTCCTAATAATTGGGATTATAAATCGTCAGGCCCAAGACTTGCAAGGTTTGTAGCGACCAACAAGTAAGTAAGTAGTAATAATTGGGATTAACCATAATTAGTATAGTTGGATATTAAGCATGTGTTCTTAGTTGCATGACAAATTGTTCTTAGTTGTTTGTACAAATGTATCGGCATCGATCATATATTTTTGCCATACAACAATGAATAAAAGATGTATGCGCAGGCAAGCAAAAATATTTCCAGCTTATTTTTTTTCCCCCATCAAACAGCACATGCATGATTTCCCCGAAATAAAATTTTAATTACCATTACTTTTCTAATATTGTATAATTTTTGACAACATTTCTTTTTATTTTAAAACATCAATTATAATTGCAAGCCACAATAATATATGCGTAATCTGCTAAGCATTCACCAATAACTATGAACACTAGCACGGCCTGCTTTTTAATTTGGCATATTTTTTTGACAACATGCAACTATGAACAAAACATCTTCTTTGTTGTGAAGCCGCGACCACAATGTACATGCTTTAAGCTTCGAAATAGTATTTTGAAATAAACAATTTTATCCGTACTGTAATCAATATACTTGTGGAACATCAACTATAATTTGAAATGACATATTTTTATCATAAAAGCTAATACACACGGGTTTTTACAATATTTATGTATAATATTAGGCCATTTATAACTACGGTGATATAGGAGACAGATTCCGTCCCGAAAATTTTGAATCTTATCTAATCGAATAACATATTTTCAATATTTATACCATAAAGCTATAATTGTATTCAAATCATAAATTTGAATACAGGTGAATGCAGATTCCAAATTCAATTACAGTACTGTAGAAAATTATATTTATACGCCACCATTTTAACGGGGTAAGTCCATTTGTGATAGTGTACGACAAATCAATTTTTCTAAGCACTTAAATAATAATTTCATTTGTTTTTAACACTTTGAATTTGAAATTGTTTTGTTAATTGACTTACTACAATATTTGATTGCATGTATGTATACAAAAACGTTTTTGGTAAATTGACAAAATTGATGCCATTTTGATGATTAACAGAACTCTAAAAAACTGGCCCATTAGTTCAGTTGGTTAAAACGTTGTGCTATAAAAACAAAACATTATTAAATTTATTCTAACTTACTTTTAAGCTTGGTCAAGCTATAGTTAAAGTAAGGGTCGTCTGGGATTTGAACACCGGACTTCCAGCAGATTTAACTTACTTTTAGGCTTGGTCAAGCTGTAGTTAAATAATTACTAACTACACTTTTATCACTAGTTCGCTAGTTAATTTCAAAATACAACTGATACAACAATCATCTTTGATGAGTTGCTCTGCTGAAATTACCTATGACATTATAAAATCTTTATGTACAAAAGAAACGTAAAGTATGCAATTTAAATCATATAGGCTTGAAATTAAAAAAAAAATATCTTTACAAAATTTGTTCTAACTCTAATAGAAACCTAATGTTTTTTTAGTTTAACGAGTTTTTCAGATTTTGTTCTTGATGAATGCCACAGTGCAAATTGAATAGCCAATGATGGTAATGTCATAATTGCAAATGCAATCCAATAAAAAAAAATGTGATGAAAAACGTTTATTATATTCTGACAAAGCAACAATTCCACCTTCACCTGGTTCAGAAGTTAAAACAACTTGAATCTCTTTAGCTTCTTCAAATGGCTTGTAACTAACTTCAGCTGCTGTAAAATTAAAGTATCCATAAGATTTTGGTCTTAGAACAACTACAAGTGTATAATTTGTTTGGGGAGCAATACGATCAACTGTAAAACTAACTTTTTTCCACCAACAAGATCAAAAGCTTCAGAATGGAAGTTATTATCAATTAATTGAGTATTAATAGCAGCTACATTATCAAAATCAAAAATATTAATGTTAAAATGTAATGGACACCCTAATTTACAAATAAACACACACACATTTTGGTAAAATATCCAGCTTAGAACCCATTCATATCTTGTACATACTTAATTGAAGGTAATTTAACAGAACTAACAAACTTCCTGTTTTGATTTGTTTTTCCTTCTTTGTTTTTTTTTTTTATTTAATTTTGTTTTTGTCTTTTTTTGATTTTGCAATGAATTCTTTTCCTTTTAATATTATTTCAGTTATCCTTTTGCTATTTTTTTTTTGTTGTTGATTTTCATTACATTTATTTTTTTTTTAACACATTATATGTGTACGTATAAGAAGAGAATATAATACCTAGGAACCTAGGTTATAACTAAATGTATTAAAATTAATATTTCCTTGCGTATACACCAATTCATATGAATCTACGTGTATGTATATAGATATGTGAGTATCAATGTTTGTTTGTGACTTTGTTTTATAAATTACATTGCTGACGCCATTAAGACTATCTGCAGTTAAAGTTGCTTTTTTTTTGTTATTTTTTATTTTATGTTATTTTTTTTTTTAACAACTTTTGGTTATCTTTTGGTGTAGCTGTCATAGTAAACATATATGGCTTGATACAGTGTAATATAATATTTGTGTAGTTCATGTATGAGGGAAAATAGAAAAGTTTTGAAAGTTTTCAAGATCACTCAAATTAAATAGATTGTAAATAATAATATGAAATCAATAAATTGGATTTATACAATTGTGGTAAGATTGAAGTATCCTAAATCTACAGAAAATCGATGATTTCATTGATATGAAATAAAATTATTAAATGAAAATGTTTTTAGTTGATAGATTAATTCAGTTAATAATCATTAATCAATATAGTGTAGAGTAATTAAATTGAACTTATTTGAACATTGAAGAGGATATTTTGTCTAAATAGGAATCAGTTTGCAGTTTATTTTATTGGTTTAATTTTTTTTTTTATTCATAATATTGTGTCAAGATTGGATTTACTAAAACAGTATTATTTTTACTAATCAATATTTTTATTTGGTACTTAATTAAAGGATTTTTTTTTTTGTATTATACAACTGAAGGTTGATAACAACTGTATAAACAACACTTATTTTGTATTAAAACCTTATTTTAATAGTCACTTCACTTGTTTCAAATAACAGTTTAATTTATTTTCATTTACTCCATGGTATTAGAAAGAATGCCTTCTAATTAAAGCTATTTACCTTAATACATATAATAACATAAATATGTTTTTCGGTGAAAACTCACTAAGTCCTTTTTTTGTGAAAATAAGTTTAATATGGTATAAAAAAAAATTACTATTTCAAAATTTTATATATGAAGATTCCCTTAGACTAATTTGTATTATAGTTTAGAAGTTATTGCGTCCTCTTAGAAAATTACTTCAGTCCATTTCTACAAAATTGTTTAAGAATGAATACTAACTGACGCAATATTAAACTCCGTTTTGCAAAATGAGTGACGGTTCACAGAATAACGATGATAATTACTGTACTCCAACTTTAACATAATAATTGTCTAATTAGTTAGGTTGCAAAACTCAATTTTATTATGCTAAGCATTTCAAAAGTCTCCATGTTACTCGAAAATTAAATATAATGTAATACAAATTAATAAAGCTAATTCTCTTACTTTTGATGTTAAGACTAGAGTGACCCATCTGTTATTGTTGGCTATATCTTAGAAAATTACTCGTCTATGTTTAGTACCAAAGCCAGCCTGTGCGATTTCAGAAGTCAACTAAATCACTAATTTTCTATTCAGAGTATAGTAGTAGGTAGTAAATCCCCCCTTTTAAACTACATTGCATTTTATGAAAGTCTTACAATAACCAACAAACATTTTTAAACATCATCGCACTAGTTTTTTAAACACTTTCGAACAAATCCGCCACAGAACATTTTGGAAACAACTAAAATAATTTAAAGTAAATAATTTCTATTCAGGTGCTGACGAATGTGGGACACAAATACATGCTTATGTACATCGGCAACGAAATTCATACAACTATAAAAACTTTTGTGCGATAGTTGAAACGGGGCATTGATTTTTGATCCCTGGTCTCCAATATTATATGCTACGAATCCGATTTCAATCAGAACAACTCTTTGTTTTTTCTCCATTAGTTCTTTATTACCATTTCAACACTAACTGATAATAACTATACTGAAATATAATTCTAATTAGATTCTTACAGCTATCTATGACAATTACAGGGTTGCCGTATAAACCATATTAACTATACGTAATAGTAACTACTGATGATATATCGTATAAATAACATTCAAATCTTACAATTGACTCATCATCGTTTTAAATTTTTATAAAGCTGTAGCGGTTTTTTGTCTCTTCTGGTTTATATTGGTCCATAATTTTAGTCTCAGTGGTAGGATAAGGCTTCTACAAGATTTTTCTATCGTATTCTACTTATTGTAATTTATTTTATTTTGGTTCAAGTTTTGTCATAATAATTTATTGCACTTTCTACAGATCATATCCAAGTCATTTATTGTATTTCAGGGGTCATAGACGTTTCACTGATTCTGGTTCATAAACAACCAATATTTCATTTGTAATTAATTACTAATATCGGCCAGAACACTGTACTCTGATACAATTTGTTTGCGGATATTTAGATTTGCTTGGTATATGAATTTCTTAAGAGCAATGTTTCACTTACATATAAGAGCACCACTGATTTTTTACAAATTACCAATATTCTGATTTTTAAATTTTTACTTAGATGCAAAGGTCTATGCTTACCATACTCAGCTGAATACAGTTCAATTTGAAGACCCAAAAACCTTCTGATGATGATTAAAATGTAATCTATCCAACAGAATCTTTCAATTTATCTATTTAATATTTTCGGGTTTTTGCCCGAATTAAAATAATTAAATAAAAATGCATTTTATATCACAATCCAATAAGAATATTCAAATGAAGAAACATTAAGTCATTATTTGAAACAATTTGATCAAAAATTTTTAATAACTTATTATGGAACTAAAAACTAGTCAATAATTAATTAATTATGTTCTCTTAAATCTAAGAGCATGACTGTTAACTGTGCTTATTTAAATTACGATTATTCTGCTTCTGTTTTTATCAAAGCATTCGTTTTGTTGATCATATCGAAAATATGAAAATTGTAATTAACAAGAATTTTACTTGGGACGATCATGTTACTTTACTTCTTAGAAGAATTTACAGTTAACTTAGATCATCATGGGCAACTAGCCTGTCTGTACCCACTGCAACCCGTTTAATTTTGACACGAACAGGGTATGCTAATACTTAAGTTATAATTTTTGATTTCGACGATTAGACCACACTTTGTCTTATTTAAATTCCTTGTTTGTTTGTGTTGTTCTGAATTTTTTTTAACTTTGTTATAATTTTTGTTATTAAGGAAAATCTTTAAGGCTTCCAATTCTAAGATAAGTTATATTTTTTAAGTTCGACGATAAGACTACATTTCATCTGATTTACATCCCTTATTGGCTTGAACTGTTCTAGACGTTTTTAACTATCGATCTTTGTGTTTACTAACTAAGTTAATAAAACCTCTTACCTCTATGAAAATGAATAATTCTCTTGGTTAACTTGAACTTGTTTGTTAATAATATTTCGATCCACATTTTTAATTAATGGGTCTCTTTCACTCACACAATCAAATTCTGCAACTCAGCGATCAATTTTTTCTTAAGTAAGGTCTTTTTTGACCTAACAAAATATTTTCACACTTATAATGTTTAACAGCTGTAAAACCCACCTTAAAACTTTATTGTACAAACCGTTTAAGTAATCAAATAAAACTAGAGTAACCCTGCCTCCCTTATAGGGCAATACAATAACATATATGTTTAAGTCTTTGTATTATAAATGAAATCTTCTAGATTGAATTTTTCTCCAACCATGACAATCGCTATTTAATCTTCAAATCTTGGTGCATTGAACCATTGAACCTTGCTACATGTTGGCCAGCTAGCATTTTATCCGCATTTATTTTTATTCAATAATTGTCAGTAGGTACATTATCAATTTGGGATTTAAACATTCTAACCAATTCATTATGCTCATGTAATTAACATGGTGTACTTAATTTCGGATTAATTGCGATGAATAACGCCGATCAACATCTTCATCTCCATTTCCCATCATGAAATAGATTTGTAGAAATCGATATTCTTGGTTGTCGAATGGCAATAACGAACAAATTTTATGGTACATCTAACCCCTTGAATTTTAATTCATATTTAACAATTTGGTTAACATTTTCATATAAATCAAAACATACATCAATATCTGAATTGAAATTCACATTATTTACCTTAAAAGTTGGCATAAATCTGTCACGAGCAATGTGTTTTACTCCAAATGATGTCATTTGAAAGTAGCAATTGTACAACTGAATGAATTTCAGGAAATATTTTGATGGATTTGTTCTGGCCGCAATCAAAGAAAATAATATGACTCAGATGGTGGATTTAAGTCACCACAACGCAGTCTATCGTTTTCATTTTTAAATTTCAATGCATTGCATTTATTACAAACTTTATCTATTTTGTCACTTTGAATGAATGAATGCGAAACATAATTAAAATCATAATTAAAACATCATAACATCATAATTAAAATATGCACTATTCAAATTTCCAATTGAATGGCTACATCTCCGTTGTTGCCTGTTTTGATTGTCACGTTGAGTGTTACGATTACAATCTCTTCTGTTTCTAACTCTAACACATTCAATTCGTTCTTCTCTTTGATCTTGATTTTGATTTGATCTTGCCAGTGCCATTCGTTCCTGTGCCCATTCATAACATTCTAATCGCTATTGTTCATTCTGATTAGATCTATTTAAACGTATTTGACTGCTGTTGCATGTTCGTCGGCCTATTTGTGAATGCCTTCGTAGCAGCATTGTTAAATAATTTTACTCTGTTACCATTAGAAATTGTATTTATTTATTTTAACTTAATTTTAACAGAAAAATTACGAATCAATGATTAAAAGTGTCAGTGTTCACAATGTAAACTTAAACGGCAACCAATAAACAAACAGAAATTAATTAAGTCAAATGACGGGCGCAAGCAGAGCCTTTGTGTTGTATACCGATACCGATAAAATCTATTTTTCATCAGAAAAATGTAAATGAATTCACAAATTTTATATGGGAAAAACACAACATCACAAAAGTGGGCGTAAAATGCGTCATTATTTTTTGATGATTTTGAAAGCCATCAGCCAAAGTAGACCTTTCCAATGCGTGTACTTATGGTTTGTAAATCGGTTGAGTGGCTCTGGAGTTCTAAAATGACAAACACAGGACAACTTATTTATATATATATATACATATATATATATATCTACAATTATAATATACAAGCATTGAAGGACCTGCGCAGTAGACAACTTTTCATTTTATCTCGCTTCTCCTTAATGAACTCCTAATAAATAAGTTGTATGTATATTACGGTTAAAATAAAGAATTGGTTATTATTAATAATAGCCGGACAAACAACGACGATGTTATTAATAATTACTGGTTATTATTAATAATATCCGGATTTTATCCATTAATAATTTTATCCATTAAATGCCACTTACTATAGGGAATATGTCGAAACGAAATAGTATATGAGGAAGTAGTATTTTTATTTCCTACATAAGACTTGATAACCTCCAAATGAAAACATGAGTGGATAACCTCCAAATTCTTATGAAAACAATCAAACTTTATCGTGAGAAGTCTATGTCAGTACGAAAATTACTGTTAAAATTACTTTTAAAACTTTAAATTTGGCTTCAACTTGAATTACAATTATTCAACAGGGGCCCCTAGTATATATAGAATAAATAACATACCGCCAACAATATTAAAGTGCCTATTATGTATTTCGATAACGATTACGGTTTGATCGAACGAAATGTCAAAATGCAAAATTGTGATTCTGTATTTCGATATCGTTCAGAAATTGTCGAAAATTTATCGATGTAAAATTTTATCACGAAAGAGACATTGAAAGAGAGATTTTGTACAAATTATTTTACTTTTGAATTGAACGGATAAAACTTGGTGTTTTGTTTTATATTTATGATATTTTTTGGAATAAAAATAAATTTAATTGTTGAAATGGAAGTAGGTATTTTAATTATTTTTTATTGAAATAAATTTAAATCGGAATGAAAGGCCAGTTACGAATAAACTGCAATAGGAAAAGTTAGTGTAAATAAACTATTTCAGTAATTTTACTTTAATCATAAAAATAATTGTTTGTCTGACTTTTTTCTTCTAGTTTGATCCATTTTGGACATAAGTATAAACTGCAAATTTCATATAAAACTTCCTTAAGCACAACAGAAAAAGTTAGCTGTGCTAGTCCGACATGAAAATGATTTCCTACGCTGCAAATCATTTTCTTGGTAAAAACTGCACAAAATCTTAATACACTGGCCAATTTAATTATATTTGGAATCGAAGCATTGTTACTTATTATTAGCTATTTCAATTTTTTCCCTAATTTTTCTAATAAATCTATAAAGGTAATGTTGTTTAATAGGAAATTTTTATCAAAACTGTTAACAAAATAAAGTTTTAATAATGTAAATAATTCCAAATCCAATGGATTAGAATAATCCCAAATTATGTGAGCTTGTTTTTTATTCTATAATTTGATAGCGTTTTCCAGCACTATCAGAAATTGAAAAATTTAACTCTGCTGAAATCATTTTATTTATAAAACCTTATAACCTAAATGTACCAATCACCGCCCTAGTACATTATGCCGCCAAAACCCTTTTTTTTTGTAAATACAATACTCCAATGCTTTATATTTCATATTTATTTTTTAAATCAAAAAAGAATATTATTTCCTTGTTGTAATGCAAAATAATGCACATTTTTATTCATATTAATAAATAAGTTATTGATAGAAAACTAAACTAGGTAGACATTTTAGTGAAAATATTGGTTCACACGTTTAAAATTTTTTATATTTTGTTAAGACCATAATAATTAAACTATGATGTTCACTTATTTATTTTATTCAAATAATTCTAAAAGATATATTATTAAATAGATTATAATGCATACTTCCTTCAACTTGTTAATAAAAAATATTTAAAATTGTTAATTAGTTTTGAGCGGAAATTAGGGACAAGTAAATTTATATTGTACGTATTTACGATCGACCGGGCGGAATTAGGAAAATGATATATCGATATAATTAATTAAGTTATTCACCTATTTTTGATTATATAAGGATGCAGCTGGACGATTTTAAATTAAAATTGAACAAACTAAGCTGCTCCTAATTACGACCTACAAATTTAATTTCGAATATTTGTGTTTTTTGTTACAACTAAGTTTTGAGTTTTTATAAAAATTTGTATGAAAAAGCGGGTCGATAATACATGCAATATGATCTAATTCCGAACTAAATATGCAGGTGTAAGCTATTTTAACTAAATTCATACCAAGTCTTATATTTAAAGAACAAAATATATTTTAATTGTTGAACATAATCGAATTTTCCTTTTATTAGTACCTACGCGTATCTGTATATGGTAATATTCGACTATTTTTAACAATTAGATAAATTTTACTCTAACGCTAACCTTAAAGAATAAGTTTTTCCAAAACTATGTTTTACTTATATTATATTTTGTACGATTTAAAAAATCTTTGGAATTATCTTGCCTTGCCACCAAAATTTTATTGAGGCGTCCATTATAAATTACCAAAATAATTTCTTTGTATACATTTCACGATAAGTTAAATAGAGGAGTGAAAACCATGACCATGTCTGGCACATTTTGGAGATGGCCTGTAAAAGAAGATGTTCTAATATATTCAGACAGTGACATAGTCTGCAATCCAGTTTTATTGAACAGCAGAGGACAATATTATGTACCCGAAATCATACAAATAAAAAATGCCAAAACTAAGAAGTAGTAAATATGATTTTTACTTTGTATATGAAATATTTTGTATTTTTATTTATTTATTTTAAATGTTCATTATTATAATACTTAAGTTAATTATGTTATATTGAATTTTGTTTAAAATACTGAATCGTTGCGTTGTTTAATTTTTTTTTCATTTTCATATTAAAATAAATGTATATTTTTATGTGTAACAAATAATTTTACTTACATTAAATAACTCTTAATTTTTTTTTTCAAATTACTACTTGTAGTAATATTGATTTTTTATTATAATAAATATTTTTTATAATTTAACTAAGTAAGTACTAGTTAATTATTTAAAAATATTATTTAAGAATTATTTTAAATAGCTTTTGTGAATAAAATCGTAAATAGGTACTGTGAATCGCAAATAGGTTCAAAAACCGGAATTGAGTTCATATAAGGGCGGAATTAGTTCAGATTGAAATTGCCGAGCGGAAATACGTACAATCAAACTGTTTTTTGGCAGTTATAATATTTTATTTTTTATTTAGAAAAAATGAAATTATTAATAGATAAAAATATTTTTTTTTAAATTAGAAAATACTAATTATTGTAATTCAAAAAAAAAAAAATTAAAAAAGCTTTTATTTGCTCATTTTGTCAACTTAAACTAATTTTTTCTTAAGGGGGCGGAAATTGGTACATTTACATTTTATAATTTCTATTTTATTTCAACACTTCTAACTTATTTTCACCTTAAAAATTTCAAATATAACACTTTTGTTTGCTGCTTATTTTGCGTATAATAATTTGAATTTGACAGTCACAGAATCAAACATATGTAATTGTCATCGTAGATTTAAGTTTAACAATGGCAGCATTTTTTTACATGTTCGATCAAATTTTCATCGAAATACATAATGGCACTAACGGTAACAATCAAATAACTCTAACGATAACGATGAATGATTAAAATCGATCGAAATACATAACAGGCAAAGCTAAGTTTTTACATCAACAACAATAAATTTAACTGATCCTATTCAACATCCTCTTATATTAAATTTAATTGTTGTTTGTAACAAAAAAAAAATATCCTCAATTTAAACTTATTAAGGTCATACCTTGTATTTTAATATTATACTTTTTGATATTTGCTTTCATATTTTATTTTTATTTTTTAGTACTGTCTAGACTTCAATGCGGTTACTCGAACATAACGTAATACATGTATGATGTGTGAATGTGTGTTTGAATATATGTATGAAATCATACGCATACCAAAAGCACTATTTAAAAAAAATATTTTCACTACTTTAAAAAATTTCTGTTATTTTCTTTCTCTCTTATCGTTCCTCTTATATACATACATATTACATAATAATATACAGTTATGTATATTCTTGTCACTATAAAACCTTTAAAATATATTCGTTTCCTGTTGTATTCTAAAAAAAAAAAATAATAATTTTAAAGTACCTTCATATTACCAACAAAAACAGAATAACAAAAATATTCGTCCTTTCCTGTTATTTTTTTTTTTGTTTTTATTCTGTTTTTTTCCTTTAAATTTATTCTATTTAGAACGCATTCTTCAACAAAATTCTTATTCCTTTCGTCGTTTGTAGAAGCAAAAAAAAAAAAATATAAGACAACAGTTTTTAGGAAGTCACTTGTATCTTAAAGGACCTTCATTATGATGATATGTATGTCTCTTGAATAAATCGTTCAGTTCAGATTTTTTTTTTTTTTTTTTTTTTTTAAATAGTTGGTGAATGTTATGGTGAAGTTTACAACAATTTAATGTCTGTTGAACATGTTATGTATATATATGTACTTGTACAATACTTAGGCTCATCACTATGTTTTTTTTTTCTGTAGTTCTTTGGTTCTATTTCAAAATTCAATCTTTTAAACAATCTTAAAAGAATGTAAACTTTAACTTTTCATAGAAGAAAAAATGTTTTTCTTGAAATTCCCAAATACAGACACACTCAAAAATAGTTCTCACATTACGAATGTATACAATGAGAAATAAAAAAAAAATGTCATGAGGTAATGAGAGCATCAAAAATTAATTTTTAAAAAAAAATTTCTCTCTCCAATTTCTAACTATGTTTTACACGAATAGCAGTGGGCGTTTAGAGACTTAATATGGTCTTTCAATGACAAAAAACAAGTGGCAATGCCAAAGGCAATATTAAGAAAACCTTACCTTGTCAGAATTTTTTTTTGTTGTTGTTGTTGTTTTTTGTGTTATGCCAGTAGTTGTTATTGTTTCATTTTTTTTAAATGACGACAGCAATGTTCAAATCTGACAGCTGGGAATTATTTTAAGGCTCATAATTCATGTTTATATACGTATATATAAACATATATATATATATATATATATATATATTATATATAAATAATTTCAATATTTTAGTTCTTATGGTTTTTTTTTGTTTTTTTTTTGGAATGGTGTCGTTCATTATAAAAAATATGAATAACAAAAAATTCCTTTAAGGATTAAAAAAAAAAAAAATATTTTTATTTTGGTTTATTTTCTTTTATTTTCGTTTTTGTTTTTAGGTGATGAGTAGTTGAAGGTAAAATGACGTTGGATATTCCCTTGGGATCGTTACACATTTTCTTCTTCATAATTTCTACTTATTTTTTCTCTCTGTCTTTAGTTTTTTTTTTTTTTGTTTTTGGCGTTTAGTAATAAGATATATTCAAGTGGGACTTAAATGGCAAAGCAGCAGAATATAAGAAAACAGGGTATAAGAATATTATTAAAGACTTGTGTGTGTGTGACTGTAATAATAATCCTTGTCGAGTTAAATTAAATTTTATAAAATTTAATGAAACCTACCCATTATAAGTACGAGCAAATTGTTAAAAAAAATAAATAAAAACAACAAAAATAGTACCCGATCTTCTGGTTTTTCTTTTTTTTTAATTTTTTTTGAAGAGAATTATATATTTATATAATTATTGTCATTATATGATAAAAAATTGAATCGTTTAGTGGTGCTATTAATTTTGGTAATTCTTTTTTTTTTTTTTTTTAAAGAAAACCCAAAGGATTTTCTATATTATCTAATGATGAAAATCAATTATAAAAAAAAAAAAAAAAATATTTTCTTGTTATTTCATACTTCTTTGGGAATTTTATTGGTTAATACCGGAGGGCGGGGGAGCAGTACGAGATAAATTTGACTAATTTTAAAGAAGGTTTTTTTTGTATTAATAAGAACAATAAAAAAAAGAGAGTCATTAATGTGATGCGATTCAATGATTGAACAAGTAGAAGGGGTGAGTATAGGATTGTTTTATTAATTTGAGGGAAATTTTTTATTTCAGGAAAAATTGATATGATCCGGCTTAGTTATGACTTAGGGTACATTTTTGGTGTAGCCGGTGAATTTAATTTATGTTGCAGCAAAAATAGTATAACTACAATTTTTTTCGACAACCTACAGAAACATATTTTTATTTTTATTATTTCTGATATTACAAACCGATTTGATACCGTGTCGATACGAAAATCGAAACGCAAATCGAAACGAAAGTGTCAATATTTCGGAACCAACTTATTTCTTTTAAGCCGCAAACAGTGATGAAGAAAATAAAGTTCTTCCGAAATATAGATATTTGCAAAATTAAAATTAATTTATCGCACAGCCAAACTCCTATACAGGATACCCTAAGTGGATATAAGTGGTGCTATTTGGAATAGAAATGAACAGCAAAGAAGAAGAGTTTTGAAACAGCTAATCCGCTAGGATAGCCTACTATAGATAGATATATTTATGAATTTCGGTAGGCCTTCTTTCCCCTATATCACCGCAGCCGCAAATGGGTTTATTGTGATATCCCTGTTTGTTAGTTAATCTCTGAGTTCATTAAGGACACCCGTTTTTGTTATAACATTCAGAATAATCTTCAATGGTATGCTAGATAGTTCCCATTGTTCGGGGAACGCTGTTCCCAAGCGACGAAGTCTTCTACTTGCAAGTCCTTCGCGATGTTCAATCAATCGATCTTCTATTTCACATATTCTGCACAAGTTGTTTTCTTAGATTAGATTAATTTTATAAATGTATTTCATTATTTAGAAAAGGACTGTTATTATCCCTGCCAAGATACGTACTTATTGCATGTGAAGAATGGTTTTGGTTTTCTTGAGCGATTGTTTAAGCATAAGCATTTTTGTTTGACGATTTCCAGGCACGTTGGCCCAGAAATCATCAGCTTTTTGATCTACCCAAGTCTTTAATTGTATTTTAACTGTGCAAACTCAGGGGAATATCACAGAACGGACTTGGTTCTATGAAGGGGTATCAAATGCTCTTCTTGCTAGATAATCTGCAACTTGACTTCCTACTGTGCCTGCTCACACAAATTATTGTTACTTTATTTGGTATCGCTTATTCGGGATGTGACAGTACAGCGAAGAAAAATAGTATTGAATATAGATTAGTGATAAATTGAGCAATAAAAGCGTTGATGTTTTCCTTAAATTCAAATTTTTGCTAGTTGTATTATGGATTGATTGTGACTGTACTGTATTTGAACTGCACCGAAAAAAATTCGATTCCATATTCTTGATGTTCAGACTTTAAACAAATTGCGGTATCTTATTTTATGTCATCATTGAATATCTCTAGGGTTTTGCAAATCCTCTTTACCTCACACTGGGAGTCTTTGACAGGACGAAGTAGTATTTTGATTTTTAATCTTTTAGTCAAATTCAATTGATAAGATCATACTACAGTTTATCTCAAGGTCTTATATGTTCTTCATATTTCACCTAATAGGTTTCATAAACTTATTTGCTTGCATTAGATAATTGTTTTTTTTATTTTTACCGTTATTTTTATATAAATGTAGATTACAGATATTAAGTCAATCTTTGTTTTTCATATTTTATTTGATTACATGAGGTAAATTGAACTAACAGCGAAAAAATTAAAAAAGAAAAACTAAGTATTCACAAATACAAAGAATCTAAATAGCTATCAAAAAGGGAAAGCCTTCTCTCATATTCTATTTGTATCTGACGCCATATCTCGCAAAAGATATAAATATTTCCAGGATATTGACATCAGATCAATAGTAGCGTTTATCAAGTATTTAAACCTACAATTCTGAGATAAGCGGAGAAGTACAATGCACCTTAAAAGGTCGCGGTTACATATAGAACTCTTCATTAATAAAAAAAAAATAAAAAATAGAAAAAATTATATTTCGGTCTGTATTTTGGACAAAAATACGATTTTGAATGCACTCAAGGTAGTTTAAGACTGCTCAAGCGAGTCAAACAATCAGAATAGAAGTGTTATATCAAACGTTTAAACTATAGTATTTTTTATGTTCTTGAAAGTGGTGAAAAAATGTCATGAGATATGTAGACAACTCTCCACAGATCCATTATAGTTTCTCACTCCGATTCAATCGGACAATTTTATTCCGATTTATCAACACAACTCTAGCGATCACTGATTTTCTTTAAAAAAAATGTTTTTATCTTAATTGAACAAATTTAAAATAATCTTTTCGTTAAGCTGCAAATGAATTCATTGCCTTCCTGGTTACTAGCAAGAACCATAACAATTATAATTTACCGATATGAATTAAATAAATTCAAAACAAAAATTTAATTAACTTTTTTAACCCAATTAAATACAAAAAAAAAAAAAACGTTCAATTTAATTTTACTGAAAATAATTTTTCTGATTAATTCACATTACGCAGAGCATAATTCCATATTTTTAATGTAAACAAATTATCATTTAAAAAAATTTTCACAACTTTTCTCATCATCAAAACTGCACAATAAAAATTTCGCTGCTCATCTTATCATTTAAAATCCATTTTTAAATTCTGGATCTCTCAACACAAAAATGTTCAACTCAACCAACTTTTCATATTCTTCTATGGTTTTCGGTCTGATGATTTGAAATTTTTTTTTTCTTTTTCCATTTTGATTCCGGTTTCAGTTCATATCACATCCAACAAATCCATTTAAATATTTTAATCGCATCTGTTATGAAAATAATGACGACACATGGGTTTAGCTATAGCTACTCTTTAATCTTCTCTTTTTTAATTTGTAGTTTAATTTTTATTTTTCTATTTTTTTTTTTTGTTTTTTTTTTGTCATATTAGTAACAAAACTAAACCAAAACCCCAGAAAGAAGATTAAAATTAAAAATCATTAGAAAAAATTATTGCGGCATAAAATTTAAAAATTACATCAATGATAATAGAGTATAATAGCATCAGTAGTAGTAGTAGCATCCGAAACAGGCAATTATCATATGTAAATTAAAATAACAACAACAACAAAAAAAAATATTTTAGTGATCTCAAATAACATATGAGTATAGAGATTTATCAAAAACCAAGAGAAAAGCAAGGCATAACAGAAAAAACCATCATTAAAAGCATCATATTTCGTATGGCATGCGGGTGAACTATTACTAGTACTTTGCAAGAGTTTAACTCTGAATATTTAAGGAAATGTAGAACAAAAATACATATATAAAAAAATATATGAAATGAAAATATTTATAATTAAGTAAATTGAGAAAATCAACAACAAATGATCTGTGCCATCTCACTGTCATACAAATGATAATCTGATTTTCTGATCTTCCTGTTTTTATATCGCATAAATGTATGTACATAATATATAGAAATATCCACGATCTGAATTGCATAAATTGAATTCAGGGGCGGATTTATAATTGCTTATTAAAAAATTGGTTGAAGGCAAATAATTGGTCTTTAAACCAAAATTTATTACTAAATTATTATTTATATAAATTTAAATAATCTTATGGTATTACGAACATTGTTAGCTAAAACATTATAATGTTAAAAATATACAAGCTTAATTTGGATATATGAGCTTAAAATTTAATACTGCAGACACAAAAAAATAACATCAAAAAGACATATGAATATTTTGTCATTTTCCGATAATTCAAACAAGCAATCAACAATTTTCAATACAATTTCTCCATAACAGCAATTGAAAGGCATCTGAGATGATATTAGCAAAATTGATCGAATTCATAAAAATAGTAAAATTGACCACTGTGCTAAAAAAATAAACATGTCTTTCCGGAGAGTATAGTAGGATCTATGAGCGATCTAAACTTAATCATTGATCTCCATTTGCAACAATTCAATTAACTGGCGATAACGAATGAAGCAAAAAGATATATTTTTAGTAATTAACTGCCTTTTCATCATCATCAATGTGCTAAAGCCGCATCGGTGGAGCATATGGCGAAAAATGCCGAATATATCCGAACGGTCTAATTAGTAATTAGTAAATAATGATTAAATTTCCGTAATTGATAACAGAATTAAGTCATCAGTAAATGTTATGCAATACCCTAAATAAAATCAAATCATTTGATACCAAAACAAATTCAAATAAAGAAGTTATACAAAAAATGTGTGGGTCTATCTATGAAATTTAAAAATATTAAATAACAAATGTGTTTTCATATCATATGGAAGTCAAAATGATTTAATTCTTCGTATTTTATTTGACTTAACATTTCTTACATTTACCGAACTCTTACCTTTCAATTTATTCAATTTTGTTTGATTACACGAGCAATCAATTAGACCAGATTTTATTATTTGATAAACTCATACTGACCATTTTAGTTGTTGTTGTATGTAGTACAGACTATCCCAAATCCTGACTATTCCTTGTTTTCAATAAATTTAGTCTATCCCAGGAAATCCATTCGGGTTTGATTATAACATAACTAGGACACAGTGCTGAAGTAACAATATCAATACCGTTCGACTAAATTTAATGAAAGCAAGAAGTTATGAGGATAGTCTATGATACTACATACATATACATACAAATATAATGGATCATTCTATATTCCAACATTTTGTATACAAGTATTGATTATTACATGACGAATATTTGAACACTTGTATCCATCGGTCCACTATTTTAAGCTAATGTGTTTTAACAAAATGATTATACTTAAACGAGATCATCTTTTCGCAAACTAGTATCTAATATATACAAGTATAATCGTTTTGTTTTTTTGCCAAAATATGAGCAGAAGGATAAGGGTAAGTAAGTAAGCATATGAAAGCTCCGCTGCGCAATAGAATTTTATAACTTAATTGTCCTTCAGTCTCTTTCATCTAACTTAATAAAAAAAACTTTAAATTTTTAATTTTTTTGGAGAAAATTATCGAAAGTGAAACAGAGTCTATATACGTAATGCAGTTGGTAATATTAGAACACTGTGGGATCTAATCCGCTAACCACTCCAAACTATATCATTCAATTCACAATTATTAAAACTACTAAAATAAGACTAACCATTAATTTTTCTGGAATCCTTATTAGATAATTATTAGATATGAACCAGTATTAGATATGTCCCTTAACTTTCTGGAACCCTTATTAGATATGATTGAACTGATCTTTAAGCTAGATTATGAAAATATAGTGAGCAATTAATTCCTCTTCAGGTTTCAATAAACTATGGACTAAAGAATTTTTTGATCCCTACCCTATATTATATATGTAAGCTCTACCCTTGAATATAATGCCAGTCAAGTCTGGTCCCCAATATTAATCGAATTGAATCGGTTCAACGAAAGTTTTTCCGTTTCGCTTTGAGTAATGTGGCATATGGAATGTGGCATCCATTGCGGCATCAACATTATTCCCACCGTCTTAAACTGATTGACTTACAGTAATTGTCTGATCGTCGGGTAATTGCAGATATCAGTTTTATTCACCAGATACTTTCGGGTAAGACGTTAGTCCCTGAAAAATTCAAATTATTTGGACAAATCGGCATATTCTTAGGACCGTTTAGTTGTTCCATACTCTGTTCCATCCTATTGAAGATGGTAGATTCGAGCCAATCACTAGAATGCTCCGTGAAGTAAATTCTAATTCTAGTTCTTTTGATCGGCAACTAATTTATTTTAACTGTAAAAAAATGATTACATTTAAATGTACGCACAATTAAGACTAACTAACAGCTGTAGTTCTTTTTAGCTCTGATACTTACTTCGGCCTAACTTTTGTTTATATATATTTTTTTAATTAATGTATTATGATTTTTACTTTACTACTAACAGCATGCATCTGGTTTAGTTTATTTTTATTTTTTTCTAATCAAAGATTTTACTAACCGTACTGGATGATTATATCAATTACACAATCAGATTGAAGCAAGTTTTCGTCTAGCAATAGTAGACATATGATGTGCTTGCACTAAGCATTTATCTGACAGTATAATCTTTAATTCAACTTAAACCTATGTGAAATATTTTGAAGCCATGTAGTCTAACACAGTAAAGTAAAACATTGTCAATGACACGTAAAGCGAATCTTATGCCAGACAGCCATTTTTATATAATAAATATCAGTATTGCCAATATATTCCAAGTGGCATAAAGTCTAGAACGTAATACTTTATTTTTAAATATTTGAATACTTCGAGTATTGAGCTCTTTAGTACAACCCAATAATTGAAATCGTATGGTTAGATTGGCTCCAAAACTTTTGTTGTATATCGATAGCTTCGACTTGTGCATCAGCCTAGAAGCTTATTAACATTAATTTTTTAAACAAAATAAGCAAATTTCTTAAAACTGATTAAACAAAAATATTTAGTGGAGGCATCAGGCTACTGAAACATTTTAAATTCATCTCTGATTCTGCATCAATCATAAACAAAAGAGGATCAAAGCATGAAAATAATTTTTATTTTTGTTATAGATTTATTTTAATTTTTTTTCTATATAATGTCAGCACTTTTCATTTGTATTATCTGTTAGCTGATCATATTTTAAATAAATTAAATAAACAAAAAAAAAACAAAAACAAAAAAAACAACAAAAAACAAACTAAATTTTAAGATCTTATTTTAATATCGACATATGTTCACATTAAAATCGGATCCATTAAAGGAAGAATTCCGACAATATGAATTGTTGTTGTTTTTATGTACATACGCTATTCAGAATTATGTAATGAAAGATTTTTTTTTAAATTTATTAAATAAATTTTCATTCAATTTTCATTATTATTGCCTTATTTTTAATTTTTATTTTTTATTTTAAATTAAATTGAGTTTATAATTGAATTGAAGGGAAGTAAATAATCCTAGAAGAGAGATCCATTACTCTATAATATTTAATGGAAAATCTATTTTAAGACACTAATCCCTTGCATTTAAATTTTTATTGTAAAACAACTAATGCAACACTACATAAATTTTATATTGGTATTTCAGTTGTCTTTATTTCAAAATCTAAATTTTTATTTTTCTATTTTTTTTTTTTTAGTGTTCAAAGATTAAAATTATATGAATATTTCATGATCTACGGCCTAGACGCCATAAGTTTGTTATTTTCAATTGAGTTTTTTTTTTTTTTTTATAGAAAAAATATTTTATTAACTTAAACCCAAAATAGAACTTAAATGTACTAAATTACAACTCTGTACCTAAATATCTATACTATAATGGTATTTGAATTTAAGTTTTAATAATAAATTATTATTATTGGTGGAAATGATGCAATGCAATGCAATGCAATCAGAGAAAACTATTTTGATGTCGAAATTTTAGTATTTTAGTGTATTTTAAGGTATTCGTGATTTATTCTTAAAACATTCTTAAGTATAAATAAAAAAATAGAAATAGTTAAGCAAGTTACTCAAAGAGACAATGGTATCACATAAATTTATCTAGGATCAATGCATTTTGTGAAATTTCAAATTTAGTATCATTATTGTTGATCTTTGAATTTTATTATGATCGTGCGTAGTAGTCATCGTATTAAAATTTGATCATTAATACAGAATTATATTTTGTACATTCTAACTAAAACATATAAAAACTATAAATTGAAAATTTACTGAAAGCAGTAAAAAAAGTTAGTTGTTAGGAATATGCGATGATTTTCGATAACTCCGTTATGTCGATAATTTTTGAAAATGAACTAGTTTTTGCCTAAATACAGATACAGTGATCAGGGAAGTGAAATAATTTTTTTTCTTTACATATATACGAATATATGGCCATTTTATTATTCCTATTTTCGTCCCCATGTACCATGATCAGCAGTGATAACTATAATTTTAGAATTTCTACTATTGAAAAATAGCATGAATACAAAAAAGTCTAAATTTTTTGTGAGTACCAGTAAATTCACCCTTCTTTTGAACTCTAAATTTTAGTCATTCAATTAATCTACAGATTTATTGGTCAATACATACACAAATCTATTCATAGTTAATAATTTTTAACTTGGAAGTACGTTTCAATTCTCGAAACATATGTCCTTTCGGAAAGACCATTTTTATGAACCCAAAATATTATGAGCAGATCTAGAAGCCGCTTCCTCCGAACAAATATTAAATAAATTAGTTTTCGATATCGATTTATAGTAATTTTTGAGTCAAACATTTTTTTATATCTATATTTCTTCGGCTGAATTCCTATGTATCAATTCGACCAAAAGCGAAAAGTTGAGAAAATCGATTTTGTAAATTTGACAGAAATTTTGACTGGAAAAATTTGAAAATAATCAAACAAAATTTGAATTTTATAAAAATTTGAGCAATTTTTTAATATCTAACATATAGTTACGTAGTTTAATAATTTTAATACTTTGAAATATCGAAATAATATATTTAAAATAAAAATTCACAGTATAGTGTGAAGCTTCATATGTATTTGGATATTTAGGAATAAAAATGATCTGTTAGATACTTAGGAAAACAAATTTGTATGACTTCTCAGCACATAAATTGTAGTTTGGATAAATAGGAATAACTTGAAGGCCTAAAAAATAGCAAAATATACGTTGTTTGGATAAATCAGAAAAAAATATGTCGAAAACTATAAGATATACGTTTATTTTGACTACAAATTCGGATAGAGTATAATCTGAAATGCCAAAGTTAACGTTGCAAAGTCACTTTTGAAAAAAATGGTCTGTTGGATATATAGGAATTCAGCCGACGATTTGACATATCAATATTTATTATTATTATTATTGATTCTTTAGTATTATTTTACTGTTCTTAACAAGTATTTTATAAAATTTTATATTGTTTTTTTAAAGATTATTTTTTAAAATAATTAATAACATTTCTTTAAAGATATTCAAATTGTTTTAATTTTTCGAAATATCAACTGATATAACTCGAACCTATAAATTGGTCTGCAAACTTATCTGTAGGTTTCACTGTTAAAATAAATAAAGGATATAATTTAGAATTGATAGATGCGCAATTGTCAAGTTCCTGAGTAAGTACTTATATTGCCTCCACATGGTGACCTCCGAAAACTATCCTATACAACTTTCACTTATACGATAGACCAAAATTGAAAGTGCGCAAAAACAAACCTCTCAGATTAAAGGCTAACTATCTAACCCATTAGATTAGAGTAGATTAAACTTTTTCTAACCCATAAAAAAACATAGTTATGAAAGACTTAAAACAAGCTTCGGATATGGATGGATTAATTAGAAACTCGTAAGTATTTTGATTTTAGAATTTTCTTCTGGAATGTTCGAACACAATACAGGTCAGGTGCATCTAACATATTGGGAAAAGTCCTCACGCAGTATAAAGCTGACATCACTGTATTACAGATATTATGTTGAACAGGATCCGGAATAATGAGGAAATAAAAATGCGATATAAAGTAAGGCTTTGGCTGCCAAGAAAAACACCACATATTTGGAAGGGGATTTGTAATCGGAGACAGGCTAAGACACAATTTTATTGATTTTAAACCCATTAACGAGTGTTTAGTCATAATCTCCATTAGAGACACATTCTACAACATCAGCCGAATATGTGTACATGCTCCTACTGATGAAAAAGAAAAAACAGAGAAAGATCGCTTATATAACGCGTCAAACAAAACATATGAACCTTACACGCCACATGGTGCGAAAGTTGTGCTACGAGATTTCAATACTAAGCTCGGTAAAGTACAAATTTTCACCAAAACAATTTATTGGTAAACATAATCTCGACCAACACACCACCGAAATATGAAAAAAAAAAAAATCAAATAATTTTATTCAGAAATTATTTCTGATCACTTGTTGAAATAGAAAATCATACATTAACGAAATGATTATAATTGAAGCTATCCCGATAAAGATAACTTCAATATTGAAATATTTAAGGTTTTAGTCTGATGAAAATCATATCAAATTCCGAAAATAAATAATAATAATAGCTTTTTGCAATACAAGCAGTGTAACGGAGTTTGAATATGATACGTAACAGATATGTTATGTAAGTTAAATTACTTTTTTTATATGGAATTGAATCCCAGATACGGAGCAAATCCAATATAAATAAGTTAAAAGTATCTCAAAGTAAAAAAAAAAAACCAATTATTGGAACTGCAAGCTTTTCGTGATTTGAACTGAAGCATTACATCCGTGTAAATTTTTCAATCTTAATGGACAAATTTAATTGGAACTGCAATCGCCCGCGTTAATATCTGGCATTATAAAATACAAAATTTGAAATCCGCCATAAATGACTGAAGGCAAATAAATTTTTGTTTTTATTTCCGGCATTGGAGCTTTTATTTATTTCGAATTTAAAAAACATTCGTATTTACTTACTAATTTATAATGCGCTTCACTCTGGGTACCGAAATAAATTCATGTTATGTTCAAAAAACAGACAAAAGCTAATTTTTACAATTTATTGCAATTTGTACATTTATTGGAGCATTCCGTCGAATTGACAGACATATGCAGAAAAATATTTATATAATTTATTATTTACATTGAAAGTAAGTTTTAGATACATTTTTGACAGGTCTTTAAACATGCTTTGTCATTTTTTATTATCGTATGTTATTTTGACATTTTTGTTTTTTGACTCCGATCCCGGTAACAATAATCAGATTAAGAAAAACTAAATTAAATTTTTTGTGAATTGTAGAGCCACAGTAATTTGCATTGGAACATAGGATATACATATTTATATATAAATACTCGTAATAGGTTATTATAATATAACCTATATAATATTTATCAATGTAATTTATCACTATATAACACTTAGTTGGAATTGGTTTAATTTAACTAATTATAAAATAAAATATTGTCATTAAATTTATATTAATTTTCACAATCCTAAATATTTTAATTTTAAAAAAAATTTTAAATAAGTTTAATTTTCCCTCTATACTACTAAATCTTAAAATTTTCATATGAGTTCTCCTAACAAATGGATTCCATTAGTTTTGTGTCCCTATAATTATTTATCATTAATTTTATCCTTCATAATATCCTTTTACCTATCATATTATATAACATCTGTTTCATAACTGTTGTATGTGGTTTTTATATTTTGAAGTGAACATGAAATTAAATTTCCTGAATATTAGTGGTAAATAATTAAGAAATCTAACACGCTACATTAACAAATGACATTTTATTTTTTATTGTTTGTTTTTTATTTGTCAATGTCAATGACACGTGAAATTGTTTTTTTTTTCAAAATGCGGCAACACTATACATACATAAAGAGAAAAAAGAATATTTGTATGCTGTGGTAAGTCTAAATTAATTTATCAAATTGATTGATTTTTCTTTTTTAATTTTCTTTCACAACTACATACTCAGATTCTAATTTACTGTTTACGGATAATTTTTTTTTTCTTTATTTTGTTTGGATTTAATAAATTTTTCTAAATGGAACGGAAATCATGAATCATTTTTCAAAACAAAAATCAAAATAAAGAATAAAAAAATGGAAATATTTTCGCGGAAAATATCAGTTTTCCAATCGAAAATTTTTCATACAAACACCGGTGGTGGTTTTAAATGTACCGTAAAAAATTTTTTTTTGTTTGTTTTTTTTTTGTTATTGTATTGCGATATTTTATACCTTAATAATAATTATTATTAAAAAAAAATTATAACAAAATTAAAGAAAACAAACGCAGATGTTTGGCCTATATAAAAGGTGACGTCTTGGTGGTCTTTTGAACACAGTGGCTTTAAAACTGTAATATTATCTACTTGAAATGGATCAAATTAAATATAATATTATGACGTATTTGATAGTCATGTGCTGATGTATTAGTTCAAAATAATAAGCCAATATATTTACATAAACTAATTCAACGTATAGTATCAGTCTTTGAATGTTCTAATATAGAGTGAACTATAATGGTTTAATATGCCTAATTGGTAGGTCGAATTCAACTGTTTCGATGTATGACACAGTACGGTATTCAGACTTTTCAAGTCAGGTCAACTTTAATTTTGCTTAAACAAGATGTCAGCTTTCTGCCAATATCACATTGACAAAAAATCCATATTCATTGTTTTTGATAATCAGATTTGTTTTTAGTGATATGTTTAGATTTATGGAATAAAAGTCGAGCTTCCTTTCACTAATCATTTGTATTTATTTTTCAAATATCGATATTTCGGAAGCAACTTACTTCCTTCATCAGTGCTTTGCGACTTACTAGTGCTTTGCCATATTCATTGCAAACTTTCCAAAATGAGGTTTTGCACAACATGTCAATGGTTCGTGGTATGTTGACAATATCGATATACATAGAAATTTGTAGATATCAGGTATATAAAATTACGAAATAACGAAAATTTTCGCTAGGCAAACTCATCTGTCCCAATATATAAAAATAAAACTAATCTGATCCAAAATGTAAATTTCGAAGCTTCTAGCTTAATTTAGAACCAAAACTTTATTAAGCTACTAAAACGAAAAGACCACTCTTGAGTTAGGTTAAAACCTTTCATATATCAAAATCTTTCATATACAAAAATCTATCAAAGGAGATTTTGGTTAATTCAAGATAAATTACATTTGAGTTAAAAATAAGTCTTTAAGACTAGTTTTAATCTTGAAATAATGATAGCAAGTTTTTGTGGATCAAAGTCACATTGTCCTTCAAGCTACTCTCCCTGGTCAGAAGCAATCCCATAAACATTTTTTTTATCAACCTTTCCTTAAATAATGTGTATCTTGGCTTAAGTTTAATCATCACTAAATGGGTTGAAAACTTACTTTCAAATCAGGCCTAATTTTAATCAATTTGAAATTAATACTGATGTTCCACAGAGCTCTGTCCCTTCTTAAAGATTTTTTCTCATTTTTATTAATGGCCTTCTTTAAACAACTTTCAAACCAACCCTAATACCTAACCCAATGCTGCAATATTACTATTAATCCCAATATCCTAATAATGTCTTAATAAGATATGATTTTTACCTATATTTTATTTTGATATTTTCAGATAATGTCATTTCTAACTCTGATGGTTTGATTATCGCCTTTTATGACTATCAACGTTATTTTATTTTTTAACGCCACCTCTTATTTTTCTAGTCATTTCTTAGCTTGTCATAATTTAATTTGTAACTTTTGGAATGTTCTGATTTGAAATTGGTGTCATTCAGGCACGGTTCCACAATTTATTTTTACCCAAAATAACCAGACAGTCAAGTGTTATCAATCAAGTGTTATATTTTGTCTATATTCTGTCACTAAGCAAGTAAGCCCTGCCATCAATAAAGCTAGCTTTTTCAACTCCTTTGGTTCTTAATAAGTCAGTAGTGTATATCGAGTATACAATTGAACCTAATACTCAGTGGGACCGATATATTAATTTTATTAACGTTTGGTCTTTATTAAACCTGGCGAGTTTAAAATAAAACTTCTGAAGTTTATAAAAAAGAGTTTTAACACCATTCTTTATCAAACGATTGTTATTATAAATCTAAAAATTTGGCTGAACAAAAGTGTTTCATTTTTAAGGATTGCTTATTTCTATAAGCCAGGCCCTGAATTGATTTTAAATGTTTTCAAAAATAAAGAAGTTAATTAGTAATCGTTATCATACGACATATATCTGTTTAGATGTCAAACAACCTAATTACAAAATTTAAATTGAAAAAAATTTGAACTGCCACCCATACACAATTTTACAACACTGTAAAATTATATTTGAAAAACACTGGTCTTCAAAAATATCAATTAAATATTTTGTTTATAATATTATTTCTATATAGTAGGTAACCCTTTTCTGCATAATAATACAACACAGTATAATATTTATTACACAGCACATTAGTCAATATGCGTGTACGTACGTTATTGAACATGTTTGTATAGCTAAATGTGTGTGTGTGTGTACAAATATAAACCATGTAACATGATAAATTATTTTTGGTTTTTATGCGTTCTCAGGTTCTACCGTTTTTTATTTTTTTTTATTTTACTATTTTATTTATTGTACACCATAAATGTTATTTTCTCTAATCTTGTTACTTTAGTTAATAATCTAATGAATAGTACCTATATACTTGAATGTGTATATATATATAGACTAATATAATATACCTGAACCTTACGGCGAGCACGAGTTATTATTTAAATTACAAATACTCTATACGTATAACATACATTACAATATTTATGTTAGTTATTAAATACACCAGAGGTAGGACGAAAATTATATAATTACATAATAGGTATATAGTATATATAGAAAATTATTCAAAATTTCCTGAATTAACTACCACAGGTTTATTTGATGAACATTTTGGGGATATAAATTAGTTAGGGTAAATTGTTTGTTCCTGATTGAAAATATATAAAATGATGAAAATTAAGGGTGAGATACGGTAAACATATATTTTGAAATTACGAAAAATGTTAAAATAATGATTATTATATTATTTGAAGGGTATCTATATTTATTCTTGAAATGAATATAGATGTGTACATTATTATACATATATACATAATATTATGTACTACAAAAAAAAAAAAATATGTTTATTATAAATTGGAGAGACGTTATTAAATAATTGCAGAAATGGGATTGAAATAATTAATTAAATTTAAATTTATTTTTAAATAATAAAACTCCTAAAGGTTTAAAGTCTAAGGCAGAGCCCTTACACGTGATTTTGTTTAATGAAAGTTTTGTTTAATGTTTACACATCAAATATTAACATTGCATTACAATTTGTTTCAAAAGTTTTGATTTCATATTATGTCAAAGGTGTAATCAAAAAAGTATAGTTAGAAAAAAATTCAGTAATTGAAAACAGAAATGTCTCAAGATGTAGGGGAACCCTATATTAACATCTTTCATTGAAATTTCGGTATTTTTGAAGCACACAAGTTGTATCCAACAATTTGTATGCTAAAAATTTAATAATTTTTCATTAAAGAAGTATTTCGGAAGTAGAAGGTATAAATCCATAACATAGAAGTTTATTGATCAACAGATCATGATGAATAGTTTAAAAAGCCACCTTTAAATCAATTAATACACCACCAAACAAATTATTAAAACTCGTTAGTTTATCGTAAGTCATATCAACAAGATTTATGATAGTATTCGGAGCTCAAAGCCTTTTTCTGAAACCATAGTGATAAGAAAAAATACTTATTATCATTTAAATTACCCTAATCCGCCCTTTGGGATACGCATGGGGTTGCAGGACACTGATGATAATGATGATTTAAATCACCACTATACATTTCTGTAAAAGTATACAAATATCTGAAAAATTTCAAAACCGATGTTAATTATTATTCTTTTAAATAATATACTAGTGACTCCCCTGTGCAATTGCACAGAAGTAGTTCTTTCAGACACATTTTTATATAAAAAAATATATTGGTTTTGGTATGTTATTGTAGTTGTTTTCTGAATCGCTTGATTCTTGAATATATATTTAATGAAATTAAAGTATAAGACCTAATACTTTATGGCGCAATTAATACTAATTTCAATATAACTTAATATATTAAAATCTCATTACTCTCAACGTAGTAGATCGATGTATTTTAATTCTTCTATAATCAAAAACGCTTGTAGGTACAATTTTGTCATAGTCAACAATTTATTTGATAGAAAGTAATAAATTCCATAAGTTCATACAATCGATGTCGTTTATAGTCACATTAAAATATAACGCCAATTTTTTCAATAAAACAAAAAAAATAAGTCAAAAGTGAATTATTTTATTAAAAAACTGATATATTGTCTTTTTCTGTTCTTTATTACAAAAATGAATATCAGAATTTCTATTTATTAATTAAATAAAGTTTAAAATTGTTATAGGTACTAAAGATGTTTTATTGAATTTGATTTTGTTTATAAAGATGCAATTTTGCGAATGACTATAACCGTGTTTTACTGCATATATTTTTTGTAATGAGAGCAGAAGCAAATTAACTAACATGTATTATATCATTTTTGAAGAGTATGATCTGATCTGATTTTTGTTTTTCTGTTTTGTTTTCAATAAATTTTCGTTTGTGTTTTTGATTATGTACTTTTTTCTATAAGTTTGTGTGTTTATTTAAAATGACAGAATTTTCATGAAGCCGTTTTAAAAATTGTCCGTGATTGAAATTTATTTTGTAGTATAGATGGAGCTCAATTTGGAAATAATAGTCATTTATTTCGTGTAACTATTTGAAATGTTTTAAGTGTTCAGCACCAAGAATTTCAGAAAATTTAAATATTTTTGTGGTGTAAGCAAAACCAAATATTTTTTTAAATTTTAATTAGAGGCTTCAATTCAAAACTTCATCCCATGTATAAGTATACACATATGGTAGAGTTACTTCGCCTTCATAATATAGCAAAGTTCCATTTTATTTTTAGTATCAACCAAAACTCTCAACTATTTGTCATCATTTATTTTATTTATCACAACGGCAAAGGGTACTGAACAACGGTAATATTATAACGTTGCAATATTATAACCTTCAAACATTATTTTGCCTTCGCCGGGAATCGAGCCTGGGGCCTTTTGTGTAATTTAATATTAAATCCATAATACATGTGTCTTTCTGACAATAACAAAGCAAAATGTTTAGTGGAAAAGTAAAATAAAAATGGAGTATGCAGCAAAGTATGTAGACAAATGCTTCTCAAACTTTTTTATATTGCTGCTCCCTAAACTTGAAAAAAAAAATTCAATCCTTCCCAAAAAATAATACTAATAAAACACTATTTATCATTATATTTCACCCCCGATATCTTGAAAAAAAAAAATCTCGAACTAACAAAAATCTCGAAAAAAAAAAATCTCGAAAAAAAAAAATCTCGAAAAAAAAAAATCTCGAATGAAGAAAATCATGAAAAAAAAATCTCGAATAAAAAAGTCTCGAATTAACTAAAATCTCAACAAAAAAATCTCGAATAAAAAATATTGTGTATACATACGAAAAACTATCTTAACCGAATTTTTTGAAGTTCTGCAAAAAGGCACGTCATGACGTCGAATTAAGTTCTGCAAAGTATCGGTTAGCGATTATGGCATTAAGGATTCATTACGTCACTTTGACTATTTGGCGTCTAAATTCACTTAAGTAAATAAAGTCAATTTTTAATATTGAAAAACAAAATGTTGAAGAAAAAAATGTCGAATAAAGTAAAATATACTCGTATGTTAATTTAAAATAATTTTTGTTTTGTTTCAAAAATTATACAAAGCTACTTTTCGTTATTACCGACAGAAATTATGAAATTTCTAGATCTGTATGAAAAGCCAAATTTTAAAATCCAACTTTCAAAATCCAAATTATAAAATCCAAACTTTCAATTTTCAAACTTCTAAAACAATTATGGTAGATATTCTGGGAAAATGAATATATCCCCTTTTTTGCATCCAACAGCGGCTACGCATAAAAATAATTAAGATAAATGTTCTGGAAATAGAGAATATCCTTATTTTGAGTCCCACTCTAAAGTATTTTCTAGTTCAGGATCTAGCATATACACTTGCATAAATATTCTAGTGAAAGAAATACCCTGTAATATTTTGATAGGGTTATTTTGAATCCTACTCTTTAATTCCCTCTAATTATTTTTATATTTAACTTTTAAATAATTACTTTTTCCAATATATTTATTTGGATTTTATTTTCAATTTGCTTATATTATAATTGGAAAACGATTTTATTATGTAAATAAATGTTATTAAAAAATCTCGATATCGAGATTTGAAATTCGTTGATTTTTTTTTCAATATATTTGTTTTTAAGATTTTTGCTTTCCAGATTTTCTTTCGAGATATTTTTTTTTTCAGATTTTTGTTCTTTCGAGATTTTTTTGTCCAGATAATGGGGTGATCCCATACACATATATTTTAACATAAAAAAATTTTAATTTCTCAAATTGTCGCAACACTCACCTTCGATTTAAATTTAATTTAAATTTTTTAAATAAATTATAATGTATGCGGTTGTTGTCTAAGATAAATCAATAAAAAAATTACTTCAAGAATAAAAATGAAATGATGGAAAACAATTCGTAATGAAATAGAGTAGGTACAGTTTTTGATCAAACTACAAGTTTTTATCAAACTTCCTCGAATTTGATGAAAGCGAGCGAACACTAGTGACTAATTAATTTACGGATTTAGAATGGGATATTTTATTAATTAAAAAAAATTAGATAAAAATTAATTTCCACATTTGAAATATTCCTGTAAAAAATTTTTACAAAATCAAAAGTTTTAATCCATTTTCGAAACTGAAACAAAAATATTGAAAATTTAACAAAAATATTTTCAAAATTACTTTTTTTTTTCAATTTCCTTATTAAAACCATCACGGACTTCTATTAAAAAAAAAAAAAACAAATAGTGTTCATAAAAACTACTCCTTTAATTTGAAAAAAAAAAAAAACAAAATAAAAATTGCTTTTCAGTTAATGAAATTTTAGCAAAAAACCACTTTCAATGAAATCTAGAACGTGATCTCTTATATAAATCTCTTAGCAATATGTTCACAACAAAACTTTAAAATAACCAATTTGCAATATTCTCCTTGATTCGATTTTGATTTGCACTATATACAATTGCAACAACAACAACAACAACAACAACATCAAAATTCAAATCATTTTAATTGACTTCCTTAATTGCACGCAAACTTCAACCATCGAAAACCTGTTACCATAATTCTGTTTCATGTTATCTCATCTTTTGCTACTCAAAAAAAAAAAAAAATGTGAAAAGAAAAATTATATTTTATATTGATTGAATGCCATCAACTACCCCACCATATTTAAATTGGTTTTGTGCTTCAATTTGTTTAGCACTATTAACAATTGCAGTAGCAGGAACACAATGCATTCACACAAAAAGCCACAAGTGTATACAAATTGAATTTTCTCAATTATACTGTAAAAATAAAATAAAAAATAAAAACCAAGTAATATCATTCGTGCTCTCATTCAATATTTTTGAATTAAGATGATGCAATTTGTAATCTTATGAATAGAACTAAATGAGAATTCATGAATTCTTCAATTTCTATGTACAAAATAATATTTTTTTTTTTATTTTTCTTATATAGAAAACCAATTTTGTTTTTGTCTTTGTTTTTGATCTCTATTATTGGTGGTATGTTTGCTTTCATTGTTAAGATAATCGTAGAAAACAAAGGAAATCAAAAAATTAAATTGTTGATTTGAGAAAATTTTCAATAGAAATTGCAAAACTATTCGCTAAGGTATAAAAAAATAGATTTTCCATTACAAACGTAATGGGGGTATGTTTTGATACAAACTGGTTCAAATATTTTAAAGTTTTTTTTTCAAATATACTAAAGCCCATTCAAATCAAAGAGCATTCTGGCATGTACCCAGAATTTTAACAGTGTCGTTCAAGCAAGATTCAACCTCAAACCTAGAACATATCTTTTTTTTTATATATTATACCAAAATAATGGAATAAGCACCTAACTGTCATTGCAAAATTTCTGCCATTTAAACATGAATGAAAGCAAAAGAAGGATAGTAAAGAATGCACACAACAACACAAAGACAAAAAAAAAAATTAAATTTAAACATCAAACTCACAATATGTACATATTTTTGTTCCTGCTTCACTCCCTTTAGCAGCATAGAGCTTCCGCAAAGCCCTTTCATTTGACTTTGTTCTGCACTAAGGTGTTTAATTTCACTCCATACCATGTTCATATTTTCTATTTGTTTATTGACTAATCTGCGCCATGTTTCCCTTGGTTTGCCTATTCCACTTTTGCTGAGGGGACTCCAATCTAATGCTTGCCTTCCTATATTATTTGTATTGTCTTATGCACAACACATGAAAGTATATTTGCTTTCAATACTATTTTATTATTTGTATCAATCTTTTATGTATGAACTAATTGTAAAGCCTGCCTCAAGACGGTGTTTTAGATTTGGGAAACTTTGGTCATTCGTTAGATCACCATCTACCATAGCTAAATAATAGATCTATAAATTTAACTTTTTGGGTTAACTTGGTTCCTAAATTTTATGCAAGAGTTTATAACATCTAATTGGCTTTTATGGGGTAAGATGGGTAATGTTTAACAACTATCATGTAAAACTATGAGCTTTCCACCAAAAGGTATAGATTGAGGCAAAAAGTTCATAGCATAAACATGTAGTTATTAGTAAAGAAAAAATTCAAATAAATTTTATTCTATTGCCAGTTAGTTATATTAGCCCTTTTTTTTATTCTAGAATGAATTATAACCGAAACGTAGTTTCATAACATAATTATTTTGTTTGAAAACCTTTAAAAAAATAAAATTGGAATTCAAAATTATTATCCATACTATTCATAACTTCATACAACATTTACAATAACAACAACTTGTTCATATGAAATAATTAAAATATACTATATATACATAATATATATATATAAATAAACTACATATATACATATATTTATTAATATACATGTGCTCATAGCTTACAATATTCATATTAAACATCATTAGTTATATTTTGACCTGACTGAAAACTGAAAAAGAATAAAATATATATCACATGCATTTTATTTACAATAACAACTTCTTTATATGAAGTAAAAATACAGTTTTTTTTTTCTTTTGATTTTATGTGTTTATTAATTTCTTCTACTTGAATATTCTGTATTATTATTTCATTTCATTGCTAAGTAATCCTACATAATTTCAAAATCAATTCTAGAATATACACATCTACATATGTCACAATCAGAAGTCTTTTCATTATGCGTACACAGTACAATACACACTAATTATTTTTTTTTATATAAAGAGATAGGTCTAGGTATAATAACAAACTCAGCAGAAAAAAAAAATTAGGCAGCAGGATTGTTACGTTTTATTATATAAGATACCGTATGTTGACCAGACCAACCATAATTTTCTTTATTTTTCTTAAATAGTGAAAAACAATAAAAATAAATTTTATGAAGCAAATTGTGTATAAGAAAAACTCTATACAACCATAGAATCAATAGAAAAACAAATTTGAAAAATATGTTTGATTGCCAAATGTGATCGGGAACCTAAGAATGGGAAAATTGAATAATGAAAAATACAGAATTTATATTTTTTTTAATAACGAGCCAAATAGTAAAATTAAAGTAAAATCAAAAGTATGATGATGACTGGTAAATATTCCGTTATGTAACCAGGTAAATAATGTAGAAGAGTGTGTAATGCTGACATTGCACTCTAAAACCCAAAAGTCAATTTTCCATATAACAAATCTCATGCAAAATAGTTTATGCTATTTGTGGCCAGCAGATTAGGTCGTTAAGATCTGAAATTCTTTCATTTTTCTTTCGTTAAAATTAAAACTAAGGTTCAAAAAATCTGAATGGAAAATGATTAGTTGAACATGTCCATTTCACTTTTGGAAAACATTTTCAATTTTCATTGCATAATTTATTAAAATTATTTTATTTTGTTTTTATTAAATAAAATATTACTGTATGTGATTGTATATATGTATATATATATTATACATTTTATTTTTATCTCATGAAATTTTTCATTTATTTAGTTTTTGTTTTTAATTTTTTATATTTCCATGCTAACCAAAAATTATTAGAATGCATTCCAAATGGAATTTATTTGGCATTAGCTCAAAAATTGAAAAATTGAATTTTAAAATGTCAAGTAGAGCCAAATAGAATGTACGTATATACAAAAATTTGTATAGATAGAATGTAAATACACAGCATAGTTTAGTAGAGGCTTATTTACATAACTCGTGTCTACTCTAGATGATGAGACTATTATTGTTATAACGCCTATATACATAGTTCTTTTTTACTTGCGATAGACATGATTTTTTTTTTGTTGTTTTTAAATATTTTGTTATGTTTTGTTTTTCGTCTGAGAATAGAAGACTGCAACACTTTAAAAAATATTTTCATTTTTTTATTTTTCATTTTTGCTTTTACAATAAAAAGTCAATTTTGTAAACAAAAAATAAACAATTTAAAAATAATAAAGAAAATTTTTTTTTGTTTATTATTGTTTTTTGGTTTTAATTGGATAAAATTTGAAAGTAATTTATTTGACAGGTGAATAGACTTAATTTTGGAAATTATTACATTTTTTAAATAATGACATTTAAATGTTTTGAAAATGTGTAAATGTAGGAATTTGAAATGTTTTTATGTCAAATGAAAAAAATGTTTTGCTAATGTATAAAAATTTCATCAAGAGTAATAAAATTGAATTATATGACATTTTTTTTTAATAAATAAATTTGGTTAAGACAACACGTTTGAATCTTCTTTGCAACGATATATTTTTTTCAATTAGAATATCAACCAAAATATACATATTTAATTCTTAACTGGTTGTTCAATTTTGTAATCTCTAATTTAGCTAACATTCCATATAAAGTTATCAGTCTTTGTAACAGCTTGTTTCTTAGCTAAGCACATCCATCGAAATTTACTCATTAAACACTCCTTTCTGAAATTTATTAGCTTGACAGTTTTTAATGTATGGGAACTGTAAAACTAATAAAAAGTCAGATTAAATATTTTTTAAATTTCATTTCTCCTTCGTTGGATTGGATACCGTTTTTTTTTTGTATTTCTTATTAACATTTAAAGCCTACCGTAAAGTTCTGAATATAATACCCAAGTACTCTAATTGGGAAATGCCAATATTCTGAAAAAAATAATAAATCCAATTGGTATACCCAGGTACTCTAATTGAATTTTAAACCCGGGTACACTATTCGGAAAGCAACATATAGATATGATCGTTATTCATACATACGTATGATAGATTCTACCATTGATTAATAATACTATAAAGATAGACATTTTCATACAACAGAAATTGTTCAGCTCACTTTTTCCATTATATATATTATCTGGAAGATAATCAATGTGTTGGTGCATTTTCTATATTCAATTTGAATTTTTAAATTTTTGAGCGTTTTATACGACTTTATTCTCTAAATAATTTGTATGTGTTTAGTTTCTCTATACTGTTCTTGAATATTATTGTTTTTAACTTTTTGTTATTTGAATTTGTATAGGTAATTTGAATTTTTTTTTAATTGATAGGTACAAAAATTTCAAATTGGATAGCATTTTTATCGAGTAGTCTTTTAAGAATATTTTTTTTTTATTTTTCTCTCAATATACATTGTAATAAAAGGATTTTTATAATTGTTGATATTGTGCATGTATATTATTTGTAATTGTAATAATAAATTATAAAATTATAATATAATTTTATAATGTTTAGGAAACGAAAATATTTTTCTTGTTTTAATTGAATAATTTTCAAAAATAAAACAATTTCAAAAAATTCAAATAATAGTGAACATTCATCCACGTAATGATTTCTAATATATATTCATACATACATATACATATATGTATAAATTTACAAATAGAATCAAATTTTTGTTAAAGTTGTTTTAAATACAATTTTAAATTTTAAATTCAATTCAAATCGGTTTTTAGGTACATACGTACTTATATACCTACGTTCAATTATTTCATCTCTAATTTTTCATTATGAATAGCTTTTTAAATTTCGTTTTAAAATTTTGTGTTAATTTTTTAAAAATAGTAGTATAATCCACATGTATGGCAGTTTGACACTTTTTATGTGCAAAATCTAGCAAAATATCTAATTGCTAATTCTTCAAAATTACTAAATGATTTACTATGTGATTGAACTGTATTTGAAGTTGAAGCTAAAACATTTTCCTTCTCATTTCTTCAGGACAATTTTCAATAATAAAATCTTCATGTGCCAAATCATTGGCATCAATGTCCAAATAATTGTTGTGATCTGTTTCACAATTTGAGGATGTATTTTCGTTATAAATACTCGCCTCGTCTTAGGAAAAATATTCCCAATTTGTTGTTCAGATGGATTTCTGCAATAATCACCAGCAGATCTTATATGAGAAAACATATTTTCTAACGGATCTTGGTTCAGTCTGCGCGTCATCAAGAAATTAATATTCTATCAATTTGATCTTTTGATAAAGATAATACAGCAGTTATTCTTTGGGCAATTCCATTAATGGAAACATTTTTTTTTGTACTTTTAATTTTTGATTTTTTAAGATATTCTAGCCTTTCCTCTAAGAATAAAAACGGAGAATTTTTAACGGTTGTGAATTCAAAATTTTTAATTTTTTGTGTTAAAATTTGAAGAATTTGAATAATCAATTAACTAGTTAACTCTTAAAACAAAATCAACAGTCAGATTGGCTTTATTTACTCAATAAATTTAAAAAAATTCGATCAGTGTTATTTATTGCTTTTATGGCTGCATATGTACTATGACTAAATAATTGAAAAGCTGATTTTACTGACATTTTTTCAAATGTGTTAGAATTAATATGGGTGCTACGAACTTTAGGTAAAATTGTTGAAAGCTAATAATATCATTATTCCAGTTTTCAAAATCGGGTTTTATAAAAGAATTTCTGACAGATTTTATAAGATGCCATATCAAACTAAGCATAAATTTTATTTCCATTCCAATCATAAAAAAAGAGTCTACCTTATTGACACCAAGTAATTCATAAGTATTTCGATTTGTACTGCATAGTATTATAAATCAATGATTCTACACAGGTAGTAATATTAAAATAAAACCAATTAACACAACTGGTTTAGTAATAGATAACATGAAAATTATTTTAGTATTAGATAATTGGATGTTATCGAAATTGGATGTTATCGAAATAGTTCGAAATTAATGTTCGAAAAATATAAAATCTAATTAGTGTACCCGGGGTTCTGTAAATGGAGAAATGTTTCGATTAATTTATCGGTAGTACTTTATTCGGAGGGGTATTATATTCAGAACTTTACAGTCTATATACGTCACAAAACAGCACAAATCTGCCACAAGTCTGCCGCTTGATGTTCATATACGTAAATAAAAAATTGGTAGATTTCCGCCATTGTTGCTGTCAGATATGGAAATATCAAGATGGTCGAAAATGAAATTATTGACAAAGAAATAAATTTTGTGTTAAGTATTATTCTAATGTCAATTCAAAAATAATATTTGTACTTTTATATTTTTTTGTATTTTATTAATATTCGATAAGTTATCAACAAAAATTTCTGTGCACTTTCTGTATAAAAAATAATAAAAATATATTGACACTGGACATATATATTCCCAGAAAAAAATTCAAACGTCAAAATTTACCAGAAATTTTAAATTTTGTAGATTTGCTTACCCTTACCGAAATCACCCGTAACCCATAAGTTTGGTAGATTTCTACCACTTTTCTATCCGTATGAACATGTATAAACGGAACACACTAGTAGGATTGTCACTATTGGGAGTATCAAAACATTACAACCATTTTCATCCTTTCATTTTTAAAATATTTTTATACTTTTTACATAACAGAACATAAGTTTATTCGATTGAGTAATACCTTAAACGCTTTAAGTCATGAGAAGACGAATTTTACCTCCCGGAGGACTTTAATCCAAACATTTTATGCCAACAAATTTTTAACTCAATATTAAAACAACACTAAATACCGTTTATGAACACACAAGCTATCTATCTCGCATCAAACTACATATTATTAGCTATGTTTTTGTCTCAAATACAAATCGGATTCGGATTTGCATTTTTTATTCGATTACTGTACTAAGGGGTTAAATTTATATTTTATTTATATTATATTATAAATTTTATAAAATAATAATATAAATTACATATAATTTCAATTTCTAAATTTTATAATGTAATATAAATTACATACAATTTTATAGCCTAGTCAGATGACAGAAAAATACAATCTAACGATGAAATTCCCGAGTCTATAATTAAGCTTATTAGGAACCTGTACTATTTCACATATTTTATTTTATTTTTGTTTTTCACCTGAAGTTTAAGTATATTAAAATGATGGTTAACATTATAATAATCTTAAATTAAATTATTAAAGTTTACGTTTAGACGTTACTACATTAAACGCTTTCGCTATTCAAAAAATTTTTATTTATATTGTACCCATCCATACGAGTCTTCATAAATCCATCATAAGCATAATATGTTTAAAACATCATACCCATAGCTGCCTTACCGCGTATTGCTATTTTCGCAAAATTATTTTCGCATCTTAAAATTTCCTACTCTGTATATTGCGAATTAGCATCAATGAAATTTAAAAATCATTTAAAAACTATATAAATATTAACGCATTTCTTATAGTAAGTGTAGAAATTCGCATACAATGTATATTTTAATTTAGGTTAGGCCCCAATACCTGTAAATTAAATTTTAGGTGAACATTTTTGACTCACGAAGAAATAGAATTTTTAACAAAAAATTTTGCAAATTGTTCTGCAATCCTACCCGAGGGGTTGATAATACTACTTTATTATCAGTTTTTTCAAAAATTTTTGAAAAAGGCATTAAGTTTAGAATCATAAAATATTTGAATAACATCAGCTTTTTCAGCGAATTTCAATATGGGTTTAGAAGTGGTAAATCAACTGAAGATGCCTTATTAAAATTATGTAGTGAGCTCTACAAGTCCTTAAATGATTCTGAAATTCCGGCTGCTTTATTTATAGATATCACAAAAGCTTTTGACATGGTGGACCATACCTTATTATTAAACAAATTGTTTAAAGCTGGATTTAGAGGTTTTATTTTGGATTGGTTTGGTTCATACCTTAAAGATCGGATGCAAATAGTAAAAATTTCAAATGTATACAGTTCCGAAAAATTGATAAATATCGGAGTTCCTCAAGGCTCTGTACTAGGTCCAATACTTTTTTTAATTTATGTCAATTCACTTTTTGCTCAAGCGTTTAAAGGAAAAATTACTGCTTTTGCTGATGATACAGCTCTATCCTATTCAAATGTAAATTATTTTAATACTTTTACTGATATAAATTTTGATTTGGATATATTAAGGCAATGGTTCAAAATGCATAAACTAATAATAAGTAACAAAACAAAATTTATGTTTTTTAATCTGTCAGGAAAAAAATTGTGAAAGTATTTCTGTAAAATATCACTCTCCTAAGTGCTTAAAATTTAGTTTATGTAATTTATGTGTAAATGATGTGTCTGGTATTTTGTTTAATGAGAACCATAACTGCTCAGAAGATTGTTTCCATGTTGAACGTGTGGATAGCTTCAAATATTTAGGTATCTCGTTAGATGCTAGACTAAACTGGAAAGATCACACGTCTTATCTAAAAAGATACCTGAATAAAGCAGTTAGGCAACTGTATCATCTAAGTTTATATTGTCCTTTCTCTGTTTTAAAACTTTTTTACAATGGCTTGATTAAGTCTAAACTTCAATATGGTCTGTGTTGTTGGGGTGGTACCCATTATAATAAAATTGAGCCTTTGTTAATTAAACAAAAACATTGTGTACGTATTATTTGTAAGGTCAGTCGTAGAACTCCCAGTTTTTATTTTTTCAAAAATCTAAAAATTCTTCCATTAAGACATCTATACTATTTTAAGGTACTTAAACTATTTTTTTTAAAATCGGGCTATAATAATTCGAGATTGTTGGTGGATCACAATTTGCGTGTAAATAATAGAAATGTTGTAAATGTACCCAAAGTTAAAAAATCTCATTTTCGTCACTTTTTTACTGTAACTGCACCTCAGCTGTTTAATAAGTTACCTGAATCCTTTAGAACCGAAAGAATACAAATTAGATTTATAAAACAAATAAAATCCTGGCTCTTTTCATTTTCTCATGCACAAATTGAATCAATATTAATATCCATAATTTAAACTTACTTTTTATCTGTTTTCTTATTTCCTATTTTTTTATTTTATTTTTTTTTCTTTTTGTTATTTCTAATGGCTTTTATTCAGATCGTAATTCATTGTACTATCCTATATTTTATTTTATTTTTATTAAAAACTTCAAATCTTTTTATATTTTACAATTAAATTAAATTCATTCTTCTACAATTAAATAAAACATTATATCAAATAATTCTACACTAATTTTATATTGTTTTTCCCCATTAATACTATTACACCTGTTATTTTAATAAAGTAAGACATTCGTCTCTTGCACTATGGCAATATAATGTCTTTAACTATTTCATTCAGAACTTGAAGCTTAAAATTGACTAATTAAAGTTATATTATGTACAATTATTTATATAATACAATTATTTTTGATTTATTTTATATTTTCTAATATGTATATATATTTGTAGTTTATAATAATTGTATTAATCTTTTACTATAATACATATATACTGTACATTTGTGAACAATTATTAATTCTTAATTCATAATTCAAATGTTTGTTTTTTTTTAATAGTATATAAATTAAATGTTATTTAGTATAAGTTAAAAATGTAATCTGAATTATTTTAAATACTAATTTTTAATTTGAATTAATTATTAATTTGATTAAGGATACATTGTACAAAAAATGAATTTAATTTGTATGTATTTAAAATTTGTTACTAGCTTTCTAATTCTGTTGAAATAAAGACTATTTTTATTATTATTTATTATTATTATTATTATTATATATTGATTTAATTTGTGCTTATATAATATTTGATATACACTCTGTATGAGCGGAATTGCTCGTTTTGAGAACTGAATTGTAAAAATAAATAAATAAAATAAATAAATAAATACATACCTAATAACAACAATGAACAGGGCTATATTTTAATAAAAATTTTAAACTGTGCTATATTTTAATAAAAATGAACAGGGCTATATTTTAATAAAAATTTTAAACTCAAATACAATATATAACAAGCAAAATAAAGCACCGCTTATAAACACACAAGCTACATAATCTAACATGCTCACCAAACTACATAACATTACTTGGACTTAAGATAATAAATTTAACAACAACAACACTTAAAATCACTTCATTTTTGGATTTGCATTAGGATTATTGACTTTCTAGTTATTATATTTGGTCATGGCGTTGTCGATAGTGTCAGTAAAGTAAAATATTGGATCTACCGCATAATCCCACTTTAATAAGATAAAATTTATGTCACAAACAAAATTGGTTGTTAAAAAATTACAACATTTATTTGCAAAACGAACTTCGTGTTACGAAAGTAGAATTAAGCGGTAGGCCCCCTCTCAAATTATAATAGCTTTAAGAGTATTTTTTTTTTTTAATTTAAGAGTTGAATTCATAAATTCGGTTTTAAACCAAAAACTAAATCCAAATCCCATTTTGCAAAAAATACAGTAAGAACAGCTTTAAAATAATAAAATGTTGACTGAAATTTAGTCGTCAAACCAATAAGTCGTATAAATACCAATGTGGATAATACCAATAATAATACAATTAAATATTACAATAATTTAATTAAATTACAATCAATTAAATAAACTACCGTACAAACCTTACTATACATCTTCAATTTAATATTGTTAATTACCCAAAAACATTTTTAATTAATTACTCAATCCATTCCAAAAAATTAGTTAAAAAAAAAATAAATTTTTAAAATTCTAATTTATGAAAAATTATTGTTATACATGATATTTTAAAATTTTAAAATATAAACAGCTCAGTTCATTTAACTTGTAGGTCAAGTTCAACAATTTAAAATATTATGGCCTCCCACCTTAAAAATCAACAACAACGTGACTTTTTGTTTTTTTTTTTTTAAATAAATTGAATTTATTCAGTAAAAGAAAAAATAAAATAAAAACAAATAAAAAATGTTCGCTTAGTTGCTTAATACTCAATTAACTATTGCCCTACATTTTAGAATCAACTTCAATTTAGTACCATATGTTGGAAGTACATCCAAACATAATTAAATTTATGGTTGAGTTAATTTGTCGTAATATTTCATTAATGATTCATTCATTGACAATCTCCTCTTTAATATTATTATTATTGTTATTATTATTATTATTATTTATTGTCATTATTAATTCAGATTTTTATTTTATTATTATTGTTGGAACTACAACACTTCTATTCGTTGTCAATTAGTAGAGTTTATTTTTATATCAGTGCTAAAGAATTTCTAAATAGATGACAATCACAAAAACAAAAATATAAATTATTTTTTTTTTTTATACTTGTATACACATAAAATGGCAACACACTATTTTAATGAAAATCTCTCCAGGAAATTAATTTAAATTATTATTAAAATAAATGTTATGTTTTTTTTTATTTTGTTTATAATTAAATAGCACCATTAATTGAGGGAGCCACAGTTAATTCAATTTTATTGTATTTATTTATTTATTTACAATTTTTTTTTTTCATATTCCAACTAAGAGTAATTAATTACATTCACCCTCAATTAGTTACATTAATTATCACTAGTGTCGCATACTTTAAAATGACAACTATAATAATATATAACCATGTACGTGTACTGTATAGAATGATGAACAATTAAAAATTCTGTTCATGAATGAAACTTCTAAATAGAATAAATAATAATAGAATGATTTAAATTGAATTGGGAATTCTTTTTAACAAGAAAATGTTAAAAAGAGAATGAAAGAGATAGAAATAGGAAAAGTAAAAAAAAAAAGTAACAATAAAATCTAGAATTTAATTTCACCCACACTTCCTGTATTGTGTTGAATGTATGAATATTTAAAAGAGATGGAATTATTTCCAGAGCAGGTTGATAATTGTGGTAGAGTTAGGGAAATAATTTTTCTAAGGTAAAATTCTAGGACCTGTTGTTTGGTGAAGCTGTTTGAATTTATAATTGAATTGAGCTAAAGAGATCTAAGGATATTGATTAATTAAAGAGCAAATATGGTCTAACAAAGTCATTAGAATCGTTAGTGACAGTCAAACTGGCTCAAAAGCTCTTGAAAGTAACTTCATCAAATCTAGATTGGTGGGAGAATGTTCGGAAGCCCTAAACCCGTGTCAAAGTGACTTGACTGGAAATGAAAAGGCTGGCGAACTAGCCAGATCATCAGCAGGAAACATTTATGGCCCGGAACTGGCAATTTGTATATCTATTGGTAATATTAAACTATCGATAGAAAACACCCTGAAAAAAGAATCAAACCTTCTTTGGGAGCGTATTGAAGGCCACAGAGTCTCCAAAATATATGTACCAAGAACAAACACCAAAATAACCAACTTTTTGCTAACTCTCAATAGAGTAGTTTGTATGAAGATGGTGGGCATACTTACTGGTCATAACCACATGAATAAGCACATATGTAGACTAGCACTAAGTGACGACCCAACCTGCAGATACTGTCCGGAAGAGGAAGAAACTCCTACACATGTTGTAGGAGAGTGCCTAGCTCCTTTAAGCTGAGACTCAGGTTGTTGAAAACGCACTACATAACTTCAGAAAACGTCTGCAGGATAGAACCCACAAACCAATTGGCCTTTATCAAAATGGTTGAATAAGTTAAGGGTAGAGGAGAGCATAAAGGGCTAAAAGCCTACATGCCGGCTCTGACATATTAGGGCAACCTCCGTTTTAAATAAATAAAAAAAAAGCATATTGATACGAATATGAAACACGAATGAAAACTTATATTATTGCTTTGAAACTTTTGCAAAGCAAAGTGAGCAGAAGACTGAAAAGAATTAAACTATTAGATTTGGTCTAACAAAAAAAAATAATTATATTTATTCTTAATTAGTTACTACATCATTCATCAACCATTTTGGAACTTCAGACGATATGAGTGATGAAAAATAGGACTCCGCAAGTGTGGGTCTCTTTTCTGTGCACATGCATTTTTAACTGTGAAAACTTTCTAGAAAGTTTTCATTCTAATTTTAATTGTGATTCGGCAAGCTTTAATGCAAAATTATATACTGAATGTATGCTAAATTGGAATTTGGTCAAAATGCCGAATTGAATTTTGCAAAATGATCAATTGTTTTTTTTTTGCTTCGACAAAAATAATTGTTTTGACAAATGAAAAATCACTACTCAATAAACTGGTGCACAGTCAACTGAACACATTTTAACTATCAAATGTTCTTATTCTCGCCGTTGCAGATACAAATTAAAAGGCAATTTTATTGCCTTTTAATTTGTACTACTATATTTTTCATTTCTACTACTATATTTTTCATGCTTATAGAATTGGCCCCAGTTCTAATTACTAAGAACTACAAACATGAAAAATATAGTATAGGCACTACAATTTGTGTTCGCTTATGTAAATTATTACATTGTTTATACCAATAACTAAAAACAGATGTTAAAATTTATTGGTTATTATTAGTAGGCAGACTACAGACTTTATTCTGCTTAAGATAATGATGTTTGTGACCTTTGTTTTTTTCTAGATTTGTTTTATGTGACTAGACACAAAAATGGCCTATTTTTAGAATGCTATAAGTTAAAAGTTCTGATAAAATATTAATTTTTAATGCTGCTTAACAATACTTGAACCTTATTTGTTTGCAATATCTTTCAAAAAATATATAAAACAGAATTAGCATAAATTGAGAGAACAGAATACGACTAGATACTCAATAAAAAAAATATTTATTCAGCTAAGATATTATCTATAATCAAAAACCAAATTAAAATAGCATCACACACTCTTTAAAACTATTTTTGGTGGTTTTATTTTTCAATAGTTAAATAATTCATTACTAATTTATTATTTTTTTTATCTCTTTCAGGTAAATGAAACAACACTAAACTCTATATTTACACATACTGATGTTGGTAAGATTCAAATTAAAATAAATCTAAAACATATTTATTAACCTACCTTCGTATTGATGTGCCCTTGTCATTTACTAATATATACATAACCAATTTTAAAATTAATACTATTATAACAGTAAAACTCAATGAACAAAATGATGCAATAACAGTAAAATATAAGTCTTATTTTATTTCCATGTTTAAAACAATTTTTCAATTTTCAATTATAACAAAAAAAAAAAAAACAAAAAAAAAATAATAAAAAAAGGCAATAAAATATAAAACGCATAATAGTGGCTATGACTTGTTGAACATACGTCAAACTACGGGACATCATAAGCATTTAACTCCTACGCATATACGTATGACATGTACAAATATAATGTGACAGGGTTATTTGCAAGCAGTTGGTGTAAAAAACAAAATGGAAAATTGTTCGCAAGGTCGAAGTGGTTCGTTTTCAAAAAAATTTTTGCAAAATATTTACGGAAAATGGTAGGAGTAATTTGGTATATGATACCATTACTTTTTGAAAGCAGCTTTACAAAACTATGATCAGTATTACACTAAACAGATCAGTATTTTCCAATCAAATAAACTGATTAAATAAATTCGGCGGGACAATGTCTTGAATTTTTAGCATTCATAATTTCTTTGTATAGCCAACATAATAGGATAGGCACCCTAGACGACTTTATATTGATGTTAAAAAGTAGAACTGTTATTTTAAATAATTTTTTAAAAACTTCAAAGTCGCAGCTGGAATAAAACAAAATTATCAGGAGCAAATATATGATAATTTTTTTTTGTTTATTATTGCCATTGCCATTGCACTCTACATTACTTAATGTTTATTAAATCAAATTTAAACCGTTTAACAACAATTATTTCAAGTTTGAAGATCATAACTGTTCTAATTTATTTAATAATTTATTTACTAGAACTTTGATCTTCCTAACCGCATTATTGAAATTTTATCGAACCATTATATATAATCTAGTTTATAAGCCGATGATATTTTCATCCAATATAGTCTCTCTATATAGGTTTCGGCAGTATTTATGACTTTATTAGCCCTTATTCACCTTCATCACAAGGCCATTTGTATTATACAGTATCACATTGAATATTTTACCATGTGCTCTGTCTTCATCTAGTCTTACTAATGTTAAATAAATATTAAAACTTTAGGTTTTTTCAAAATTTTTTTAAATATCTTAATCGATTTCGGTTAGTACAACATCACGATGATGATGCTGGTTTAATAACCGAAATCTATTAAGATATTTAATAAAATTGTGAAACAACCTAGATTTGTAATATTTATTTAATACAATGTTTCACCTAGAGCCCACAGCATATTCTATAAATTGTACTTATTTAATGTCTGACACAAATACTTGTTGCTTCCAAAATTGGGCAAATAAATTTGATTTTTATTTATTACAGCATCAATTTTGATTTTAATAAAGTTTTTCAGCTTGAATTATACTTTTCATATAAAAATGTATACTATAATAATTATTTGTCATTGCACAAAATGTAAAGAAGGCAATTAATTTTTTCAGCGGTATAACTTCTTATCCCTATCTGTGGAATTGCTTTATTTGTTCATTGCCTCATATTACATCATCTTCTAGTTAGAAAAGTATTTCAATCATTGTTTTTTTTTCATATAATTTCAAATCTATGGGATGAACACCTTAACTGCTTTTACACATATATTTGAAATTCACAATCACATACAATAGTTTTTCTGTAGAATTTTTATGGTATAGACTACTTAGCGTTTGAAAAACACTATCTACTGTAGAGTACTTCGCCTTCATAATAGCATAGTTCCATTTTATTTTTAGTGATAACCAAAACTCACTCATAATCAAAACTGCTTTATATCTAAAATTAAAACTGTAAAAACCAAGCGCCCAAAACACAACAAAATAAAATAGAAATCGTATTTATAAACATTTTATTGGCATTCACCCTGTAATTATTAAAAATATTGTCAACATTATTAACTGCAATACAAAATCGTCAATCATTTAAATTGAATTTTATATTCAGCACGCTTTTCATTCCTTATTTAACGTTATATTTAATGAAGTTGTACTGAAATTTCAAATGTAAATGTTTTTCTTTTTTGTTTTTCTTATTTTCATGGAAATAGATTGATGCTGGTGTATGCTACTTACTTATTATGAGGCTGTTCCTGTAATGATTGATGAAATAATTATTTTAAATATTTTTTTCCGAAAAAATATACTAAAATAAAAAAGGATTCAAATAATTATGGAGTAGGTCTATTATTGATGAGTTCCAGCAAAAAATTTAATATTTTTTTAAATAGGTATATGATGCTGCAATGTCAGTAACCATATTTTATATTACGAAGTTATAATAATACTATAGTTTTGCTTTACCAATATTGCAATTTCAATAATAATCAATTTTGTGTATCTTTGTATGCAGAAATATCTTGTAGTATGCGTATCTTGTATGTATAAGTATTGAGTAATACACCTAATTTGAAATATTGAGTTTTTTTTTTTTTTTTAATTTATGAATATGTCATTTTATTTCTGTATTTTTATTGCGTTAGGGTCTTAACTTGTTAAAAGAGAATTTATTTGAATTATGGTAATATTTAATTTTAAAATTAAATTGAATAACTGAACTGGCATGGAACTGAATTTTCTGATTCAATTTAAATTTAATTTATTGTTTTTGAAATGTTTGTTGTGTTCGTCATTTTTTTTTTTTTGTATTTTATTGTATTAATTGATTACAAAATTCAATTTTAAATGTCAACATAAATATTAATAATAATTTAATATACATAAGTATAGTTATGTTGAAGTGAATTAACAACAATAGGGTAGAAAAGTTTGTTAAAAAATATATTTGAATTTGAATTTTTTTTAATTAAATTAGGGTGACAGTTTGAACATTAGTGTCTTCTTAACCGCATTTCTGAAATCTCTTCGATCGATTGTATGGAGTCCAATTTCTGAACCGATGATATTTTCATGCAATATAAATTCGCTTGGGTTATTCTGATTCAAAACATTATGACTTCTCTCTCTATTAAAAGATCTAAACCAAAACCGCAAACTTTATTAAATAATCTAAAGAACTTAATTTGATGTAATCTTTCTTAATTTAAACTTTCTAAAACTTAAATTAATATAATTTAAATAAAATAAGATTTTAAAATAAAATATAATATAAAGAAAGTAAAAATTAAAAAAAAAAAATAAAAAAGAAAAACAACAATAGTAAAAAATACAAAAAGAATAAAAAATAAAAAACATTAAAAAAATAGTCAATAAATAATTCAAAAAAACTCTTATATAAAAATTTCTAAATTCTTAAATATGGCTAATCAATGTGGTGTTTGCAAAAAACTATTATCGACCAGATCAAAAGTTGTGAAATGCAAAATCTGTGTTAAACTCTTCCATATTGGATGTGCTAAGATTTCTGACGATACCTATGAGCTTGTAAAATCGGGAAACATAAGCGTGGAAATGTTCTAATTGTTCCACGCAATTGAATGAATCACTTGCAGTGCTTGTGGAGGATGATGAAGGATCTGCAGGTGAATTAAATAAAATGGAAACGAATGACTTGGTATCGTTTGACTTGAGTAACTCCAACATGGAAAAAATGGCTATATACTTAAAAGCTCTACTCAGTCCGCTGTATCAGAAATTCGACGTTCTCAAATTTTTTTGTCCGATAAACTTGACACAGCACTAAAAGAAAATATAGCCATAAAAAAAGAAAATACAATCCTAAGTAAAAAAATTGATTATATGCAGGATCAACACAAGGTCATTGGAAGAAAAGTTGAATAGGTTGGAGGGTTAATTCTAGATGAACCAACACAGCTAAAAAGGAAAAACGATATTGTTGTAGCTGGCCTACCACCAGGTTTGAAAAACTTCCAACTTGACAATATTTTTAACAAATTGGGTGCTGATGTATCCAGCAAAAATCTAATAAGTATAACACCATTAATAAACAAAAAAGAAGGAACATCTGAAAGCTGCTTATATATAGTAAAATTAAGTTCTGATGAAATCAAAAATGACATTATGTCTAAAAAAAAAAAGCTTTGGACCTTTATTCACAGCTGAGTTCAATCTAACTTTCGAAGGTAAGAATAATGAAATATTTTTTCGCCATCATTTATCTTCGCTTCAAAGTAAGCTTTATTTCGAGGCAAAATCAATCAAAATTTCAAAAAAAAAATGGAATACTTATGGGTCAAAAACAACACAATCTTTTTACGACAAAATAAAAACAGCAAAATTTTTAGTATCTCTAATTTTAATGATATTAAAAAAATTAAACAAATATTTAATATTTAAAACTTTTTACTTTTTTTATTCAAAAATTCTTGTAACTTTTTTCATAATTTCACTTATTATTTTTAGTTGTTTCACTTACTACTTTGTTTCCATTGTTGTTTTTGTTGCAATTACTTTGGCTATACAAACATTTTTTTATATTCACTATTGCATTTACAAGTATATATGTACCTATACTAATATTATAGTTAAGATGAAGTGGCATATGTGCAGCCATATGTACATATGTATATGTGTCCATATATTCAAGTATTCATATGTCCATATGCCTGCACATATTAAATATTCTTATGTAACTTTAATATTATACAATGAAATTTTTTTGATTATGGCACTTTTAAATAATTTTAAACATTTATTAAAACACTTATTTTTCTTACACATTTATACAATATATCTGCTAAAAATTATTAGATTTCGTTTAAAAACAAAAATTACTACTAAAAATCTCATATTAAAAACACTACTTATATATTTATTAATTTATTATTCTTTTCTTAAATTTACTTTCTATTATACACATTATCAATATAATTTACACGTCGCGAACGGATTTAATACTAAAATCATATTATCATTCCTTATCATTCTAATCATAACGAAATTATTGTATTTTTCTTCTAAGCATGTGGTTTTCTTCTTATTTCTCTCCCTCTTTTTTCTTATTATTTTTCCTCTTCGTTTTTAATAATTCTTTCTAAGTTTTTAATAAAAAAAAAATTTTAATAATTTCTTAATCAATAAAACAATAACAAGTGTTTTATTTAATATAATGAAATATTAATAAATAAATAAATTTTTTAATTAATTTCCGCAAACTTTAATTGATGAATTAGCTATATTTGAAATTTAAGCGATTTTGATTTGACATAATAGGTACTGTATGTGATATTTAAAAAATTTAAAAATCGTCAAAACTAATTTTATTTAGGTATCGCCAATAATTTTAATTAATTTTTATGCCGTAAATGTATGTGTTAAATTTGTAAAAGCACTATGAAGCATTATCCAAACGTGCTATTTCTTTATTCTTTAAAATAGATAGATAGATTATAGATAGTAAAATGAAACAGGTGATTTGCCCAATCTTATACAGAATAAGGTAACTTATTAAAAAAATGTGGAGCTACATAATCATAAAAGTGGTAAAAATGAGAGGTACGGGTTCTTGGAACATTTACAAGATACAAATTATTATTTCTAAGATGATATCTAGTTATAAATCGGTGAGCGAGATAGTTCGATCTATTAAAAAAAATATTCAACGTTTTAAACAAATATAAATGGGTAAGTTGTAGAATATCCAACTTTTTAAGTAAAGCAAAACTCGGCATTAGTTTTTTTTTTTTAAATTATCCTTATACAGTGTTTTTGATCGATGAGAAATTTAAACAAAATAACAAATTAATATTAATCATTGTTATGCCTGTCTTCAACTTGTTGTTATGCCTTTTTTCTGGCAATAAAATATTCTTTGTCTGAGAATGTAACATGAATTAGTTTATGATATGAGTTCTACATTAGTTCTATTCGGTTTAAAATACAAGTATTACTTCCTATGACTTACGATTTCGATAAATATCATAATTACCATTTAAAATAAGCTTCTCCCCCACAACAAGAAAAAATGCCAACAACTTTCTGTTAAATTACTTTGATCACACATTAAAGCATCATATTTGTTAATTTCATTTTCGACATTACATACCAGCTCTATTAAAATAATTAAATATATAAAATTTGAGTGAATGATAAAAACCACATCAAACTATTATTTAAATAAAATTTGACAGTCCCCTGCTATTGATTCTACAAGCCCTTGTATAAAACCCCTTTAACAAAAACATAATACAACCACATAATCTTTTAAAAATCCCTATAACAATTTTGGTATTAATTTAGAAATCCAATGAGACAAAAATTTATTGATAATCTCATTTTTACTAAAATTATTTTCATTGTATTTTAAACAATATTTCAATTTGAATATTTTATGAGATTAGGGATGTAAACATAATTTTACTCTAACTATTAAAAGCTTTCAAATTCAATAATCAAAAAATTCTACTAAAATAAACGCACCAAATTGATTAAATATTTATTTTCAATAATAATAAAAAAAAAAAAAAAATTTATTCATACCAATAAAAATGAAAATATTTTTATTATTTAAAACACCTTGTTAGCACCCAAAATCAAAAATTCTAATTTTCTTTAAATACTCTGTGAGTGAATATCAAAACCAAAACTAAAAAATTTCAAACAATTGAAATTTTAAAAAATTCCCATCTCCACCCAATTGTCGTCCATAATATCTTTAATAAAATAAATCCCCAATGAAATTAATAAGAACAAAAATAAAATAAATACTCAAACCCTATATATACCCCAATTTACTTCAATCGAATTTTGATTTACACCTTCTAATTTATTTCCGAACGAGTAAACAACTTAAATACAAAAAACGAGAGCAAGAAAAAACATAAAAACAAAAAAACAATTCGAAAAAACATTTTACACCTGTCCAATATGTTTTCAATCGTTCTATACTTTTTGGTTTTTTTTTTTATTTTTTTTTTTATCATTTTTACATTATTTTGTTTTTTCTGGAAATTTGAAATAAGCCACAGATAGAAAAAGGTCTACTAAAGAATTACTTAGAAAATGAGACAAAGCGAAACCAAAACGAAATAAAAATAAAAAATTAAAACAACAACTTTTCGATTGAATTTTTTTTTGATTTTTTTTTTGTTTTTTTTTTTTTTTGCGCCCCCTCCTCTACAATTACTAACATTTTACTGGTAATGTTTCGGTCTATTGGATTTACTGTTATTTAGAAAATATTATTCAAATTATACACATCTATTGGGCTATCCATTAGAAATTTTTAGATGATAATTTTTTTTACGAAAAATTAATTTGAATCGTTAAATTACAGTTAGTTTAGAATTTTTGTTAAGAGAGGAACAATGCCTATTTAGATATTCGTTATGAGTTATTAATTAACCACACGTATTGGAATTATTGTATCTCCTACGATCACACTTTTGCCTAATCATTCCCTACTTGTACGCACACTCATTTCAACTCTTCAGCATACCTGGAGTTGCCAATTTTAACCAGTTCATCAAAAAAGATTTTGTAATGTTAACTATTTTTACTCCTTATTGTCGTTTTAGTTCTACTACAATTTTAACTGTTGCTTGCGACTTCATTTTTCAAACTTAAATTTGTAATTTTTTCTACTCAAATATTTCAATAGAATTTGCTTTTCATTTTCTATAATGCCAAGCTTTTCTTATGCTATTTTCAGGTTGATCTGATCTCTTATGTCATATGTGTTAACTCTACATGGTTGTTTCCCGTTGGAAGCTCTATCTAATGTACCCAAAGTGTTTGATATCGGTCCTTATTGTGTTGGTTCTACCTTGAAATATCCGCTTTTCCATTATTCCAAACCGCCTAAGACATTTTCCAAAAAATATCCGATAGGATTGGCTAATTTTTTGCAGCAATCAGTAGGATTAATAAGAAAGTTCTGGCGCAAGTTTTCACCATTGAAAGCTTATGTACGTAGAATAGTACTTTTGAATGTTTTTGTGGAGACATTTCATATTGAAATCGTTTAAAATTGAAATATTCATACATTGTTGGGACGAAGAAATTCAATTCATTATTTTCCTTTATACCCATAGTTCGAGATGTTCTGTTTTGTTTTTCTATCTACCTATTTTACGATACACTTTTCTACAGAATTTATTCATTTATTATCCAGACATTTTTACTTCTTCAATTTATTTGAATCTATTGCAACGGCTCTAATGGCAATTGTGTCTTATTTATACTCTTCATGATTATTGATCGTATATACCCACGTAAGTGGGTCTCCATAAATTTCAATGTACTTCATAGCTGACTATTTGGAACATAAGATACTAACTTTAATTTTCTATTCTCACTACTGCTCTTATCTTCTCTCATCTTTCACTAACTTTAATTTTCTATTCTCACTACTGCTCTTATCTTCTCATATTTTTGTTAGTTTGGCCTCTTGCACTTTTGTCATTATTAGTTTTTTTTTTTATTTCGTCAGCGCGCAGCTTCTTTACTCCAATATCACAGAACCGAGGTAATTATAATTTTGTATATATTTATTGTACTATCAGTAATTAGTTAAATATTCTATTGCTTATCATTCGGTCTAAACCAATCAATTTACATTACGTTTGATTTGTTTTTGTTTGTTTCAAGACCATATTTTTAACTAACATGTCGTCGTCTGAATATTGGTTTGCTACATACGCCAAACCGTCGATTTGAAGTTAGGAGTTATTTGTGGGGTTTTATAGGGTGTTGCGTCCATTGCACTTATTCGCTTTCTCCTAGCTGTAGTACTTTCAAAGATATCCAGATAGAATTTTACTCCACATCCAATTTTTTATCAAAATGTAAGTATTGTTTTGCCCTATACGACAACTTTTGGTGTATGAGGCTTAGGGCATATACAACGTGTACACATACAACGAAAATATGAAAATGTTATTTTGGTTTTTGATCATTGCTTGAAATTTTATTTTAAAATTTCGCGTTTTTTATTTAATACGTTTTTATCACTTGTCTTTGGTAGTTTGTATGTTTGTCCGGTACAAATCTTGCAATCGATTTTAGACCAACTTCCCGATGAAAAAAGATACTTGAAGTTTGAAGTTTTCAGAACAGCTTGGATCCCGATGACCACACATTTTATCAAAATTTGGGTGACATGGTCTCCGCCGAAGCCCTTATTTAGTCCAAAATTCATATCTCTAAAACTATTACGCTTATTTAATTTAAATTTGGTACACATATTGGTCTCTGATGACAACACTTTTTGTAAAGACTTGGAGGGCTTAGATTCAACTAAAGGTCTTATTCGGACCAAAAGTTATATTTTAGAAACTACTGGGCTAATTTTATTCAAATTTAGTGCACATCATCTCTGACGACAAAATTATTTCCTAAAAATTTGGAGGACCTGGGTCTCGCCAAAGGTCTTTTTTGGACCAAAATTCATATCTCAGGGCTAATTTGATTCAAATTTGGTACACATCTTGGTCTATGATGACAACATCTTTTGTAAAAATTTGGAGGGCCCGGTCCCCACCAAAGTTAATAGTTATGTTATTTTTATTAATTAATTAAATTTAATACAAATTTCTAATTTATTTGTTCTTTTATTTTGCTTATTTTTCAATAATCGTTTGCTCTATGTAACACAAAATAATGCAAAACGTGATCAACTTCGTTAATATTGCTTTGCTCTACGTGCAAAATGGAACTTGTTTTCATTAATTTGTTCTAGGAATATATTCTGTAAAGTTACAAAAAATAACTAAATTCTAAAATTGATATTTCAAGTAATATCCTGTAAGGATTTCAAAAAATTTGATTTTTATAAAGTACTTTTCGAGTAATAGGATGCTAAACTTTAAGTTGCGATTATCTCAAAACAACAATTTGGCGTATGGGGCAAAACAATATTCAGACGACGATGTGTTAATATTTCCATATTTGTAACTGGTGCATTAAAGTATCATGCGCAATTCTGAGATTAATGTTTTTACTCCGAACTATTATTTTACCATTCACTTTCCATGTAATGCGGTTCGGGTAAACATTAAAGAAAAGAGAGAGAATACAACCCAGTCTTGTTTCAGCTTGTGTTACTAAGGTATCTGGTAGCACAGAGTTTACTCTAATTCTTATGCTGAATTATTTGTACAGAGATTATAAAATATTTTTTATAAAACCAAGTACTGCAACTCCTATATTGGAAAAAATCTTGTCGATAATTCTTCCCATTCAACAGTATGGTAAGCTTTCTTGTGGTCAACGAATCGTCATTATATTAAACACTCTTGCTTTCTCTATTTATTTATCGCATATTCAATAATCTTGTTCCAATTCTAAAATTGAATGTTACTAAAAAGATATTTTGTGTTTAAAATTTGATAGTAATTAATTCTGCTGGGTTAATTCACAGATGCGCGACCATCAATTTATTGAACTTCTCTCTATTTTGCAATTCTAATTTTAAGATAACCTAAATTATGTGTCGTAAAAAAAAGAAAAATTAAACCACAAATTGATTAGAAACAAAAAAACAAAATATTAAATAAAAAATATCACAAATTCTACTGAGATTTCAAATTCTAAACTATAGAAATTTTCCATGTTTTTTTTCTATTAATTTTATTTCATTTAATTCTGAGAGAAAATCTTAATAAAAAATTAGAAAAAGAAAATGTCGAAAAATTTCCACACGATTAACCTTTCAATTGAACTTCACATTTTCACATTTTCAAATTTTCTATTTTCCAGTTTCAATTTTAATTTTTTTTTTTTGTATTTTTTCTATTCTCTAATCTGTACCTTTCGTTTTCTGTCAAAAGGCATTTTTATATTCAATAGACATAGTGTTATCCCCAGGTGTATCTTTTCTAAAAGAAAATTTTCTATTTTCTATTTTTTTTATTCTATTTTACCACATTTTCTCTTCATTATTAAATTCTGAAAAAGGTAATTTTCTTCTGTTTACGTTTTTGTTGTTCCCATCAACTTATATGAATTTTTCATCTTCTAAGATTTTTTTGTTTTTCTTTTTCCAATTTCCAAAATATTTTTCTTCATTCATCCGATGAGATGTTTTTAAGTTGATCACTGACCAAAAAATAAAAAAAATATATAAAATACGCTTCATGGCAAATTAAATTGGTTATTTTTTAATATTGTGTGTGGGTGTGTGTGTGTGTGTGTGTGTGTGCTTTTTTTTAGGATATATTTTTTCAAATCATATCAGGTATTACATACCTATTTAACTACCTATGATAGTAGGGTGGACTTAGAATGATTTTGAAATGAAAGATTTTCCAGGCTGTTAAATGATTTAAAGGTAAAATAAAATATTAACGTGCTTTTTGGTTTCTGTCTCTTTCTTGCTCTCTCTCTCTCTCTTTCTGTTTTCATGCTCGTTTGAATATTTCCCTAAGGTTATTTATTTTGATTTTACTTTGATACCTAAAACGATTAGATCCAATGGTCATTAAATATGTATGTGAAATTGTTTCGAAGATCAATACATGGATAATATGAATAAATGATAAATTCAAAAATTACTGTTATTTTTTTTTTTGTTATATTAATGTGAGTTAGTCCTTTGGTCCCCAATAAATCATGAACGTTTTTCAAGTATGTGTAAGTAAATCGATATCACAGATATCCTTGCGAAAACAAGTTCGATGAGTCAGTTCGTAGAATTAGAGTGTATTAGTGTACGCTAGAACGCATATCTACATAGAATTGTTGCCATTTGGGAATTTGAAGAAACTAATAATATGTGGAACAGTGACCAAAGACTATTGCAGTACAAAATATATTTCAAATTAAATAATTTACGTAATCATCTTCATTATCAATGTCCTGTAACCTCATTCGTTGGGCAAAGGGCGGAAATAAAATCTTTCCATCGGCTCCTATCTGCGGCTAACCTCTTAAATTATGGCCACGTTCTGTGCTGTGTACTTACTTTAGCCTTTTTTTCGGCCTTTCGATGCGACGTTTAGTCTGAGAATTTCCTTCGAAACATTGTTTCGCGGTGTTGTTGTCAGTTTTCTTCAGACTTTCCTCTGTCGAATTTCCACGTCTATTTGTTTTTGCTTCGTTTTTTACCCTAGCGTTCTGTTGGAAATGGTTTTCCGTCAACGAATGGAGTTTCCTGGTGAGCTTTGGAGTTTCCTGGTGATATAACTTTCCATGTTTCGCAAGCGTACAAGAGAAAAAATTTGCACACTTGCGTTGAATATTCTTATTTATGTGCGCAGAGATATCTTGCTTGCCAGCCATATTTTTGAGAGCATCCCGAAAGCAATGGGAGCTTTACTGATGCGAGCTTCAATATCTAATTTCGCACCTTCATCTGATGACACGATGCTGGCCAGATAATTTAACGTACTCGTACTCAAAATGAAAACGACTTACATAAACATTCTGCTAGCTCTGATTTATACTTATATGTTATAATTAACATTCTATCAAACATTAAAGATATCTATCAAGATTAAAAATATGCGGACTACGAAAATAAGGACTGGTATTCAAAATAAGAACCGTAAATAGAAATAACGTACTAATGGATGTAGTGATGTGTGAGTTATGCGCATGATTTTGGTTTTAGATGAAATGACTTTTAGACTCGCCATTTTTCCGGTGTCATACAGATTTTGGCACATATCATTCAAACCTCCATTCGTATAATATAATAATACGAATACGAATGTGCGTAATAAACGCACATCGTCGACGTAATTTAAGTGGCTTATACGTTCGAAAGGACCCCACTGGATACCTTTACTCTCGTTTACACCCACAGTAGCAGAAAGTAGATCCAATGTCAAAACACTGGCATGGTTTATCGCAGGAAACGGTCCAGTCAACAAACATTCATTTCAGATTGATAAGTCCAACGCAGACAAAATAAATATTTTCAAAATATATATATATTTACAGCTAGTATACATGTTGACATGTTGCATTCAACATCATCGCAATAATAGTAAGTGTTCATAAAAGAAATATGTCAGCAATTTTAAACAATCAAAAGGGAAATTGCCACAGATCTGAAAAAATTGCGACTACAACCGTCAGAAAACAAAATCAATATTGCATTGGTCAGTTTAATACCCTGAATAGCTGCTTGTATTATATTATACAATTATCATGTCTTATTCACTGTCTTATCCTGTTCATACCTATCCTGTCTTTATCCTGTCTTAAACAAGCCTTAAAAATAAAACCTAAGATTTACGGGTGGAATAACAGTTTTTAATAAAGAAGTAAACACAATTTCAAGGGCTGTAACATTGCAGCAATAGAAAGGCATTGCAACTGATCATCAGCTACACACTTCCCAAACCAGTTTCTATACAACAAAAAACCTAACTAACTGAATTACTTAAAAAAAAATTAATCATAACACTCTAAATATTAACAAAAATATTAATTTTAATCTACCAAAAAAAAAAAAATGTATTCCTCATATCCTGTACATGACAAGCCATTCATTAAATACACCATTTTGAAAAATTGTATAGTCAATAAATCAATTTTGTATAGGTAAATAATTAATTGACCAAATTTATCGGTTCTGTTATAATATTATGTAAACCATAACAAATTATGCTACGACATTCAATCTAATAATCAAAATGGCAAAATTTAAAAAAAAAAGCTCTTCCATATTCCACCAACATAAATTTATTTTTCTTTCCATACTGATGGGTTTTATATGGCTACCTGTTCTAATAATCAAATATTTTCCAATCCATTAAGCGCAGTAATCCTATATTTAAGGATATTAGAAAAAATATATATACCTATAATTTGTAATATGGAAATTGAAATCATTAAAAAATAAAACCAAACATTTTCCTTGAAACAAAGAAAGGGAGTGGTTTTGTTTTCTTTTCTATAAATAAATTTTTCATGGTCAATATTAATGTTGTTATTCTCTACCTCACCCCTCCAACGAATTCATTCTCAATTTTGTTTTTACTAAGAGATTTGTCGATCGTAAGAAAATTAATGTGATTTTAAAAACATTTTTAAATTCGTATACCTAAATTGTTTTTATTATTCGTGTTATCTTCTTTAATTTAGTATCCCGGAATAGTATAGGTCTCAATTCAAGTTACGTTGTTTGAGAAATTAATGTTGATATTGATGGGATAAATTTTTAATTTGGTAAGTTTATTTAGTTGAAAATGTTAGGACATTTTTTTCATGTTAGTGGAAATATTTGGTTCAAACACAATGATCGTTGGCTGGCTACTGTGTATGATATTTTTACATCCTGGAACCCATTCTTTATTTAATAAAAGAGTGTAGTATACTGTCGGCTACCGAGTCTGTATTAAATATTTGCTTCAAACACAATGACCGTTGGCTGGTTACTGTGTATGGTATTTTTAAGTCCTGGAACCCATTTTTTATTTAATAAAAGAGTGTAGTATACTGTCGGCTACCGAGTCTGTATTAAATATTTGCTTCAAACACAATGACCGTTGGCTGGTTACTGTGTATGGTATTTTTAAGTCCTGGAACAACTCTGCCCATTTTTTATTTAATAAAAGAGTGTAGTATACTGTCGGCTACCGAGTCTGTATTAAATATTTGCTTCAAACACAATGACCGTTGGCTGGCTATTGTATATGGTATTTTTAAGTCCTGGAACAACTCTGCCCATTTTTTATTTCATAAACAAGTGTAGTATACAGTCTGCTAATGAGTCTGTATTAAATATTTTCTGAGTCTATGTCAATTAACGTTGTGGCAGACATTTCGTTGAATATCATACCCAATGATTTCGTATTTATTTATTTATATTTAACACAAGCTATGTACAACATTTTTGAGTGTAGAAACAAAAATGAAATTAAATTACAAAAATAGACGTTCTGCTAACTGATTTATGTATATACTATAATTAATATTATATTGAACATAAGTATAAAAATATTCTGTCTACGAAAATGAGGGCTGATAATTAAAATAAGAATCGTAAAATAGAAATAAGAAAATGTGAAGTGAATTAATTTTGTTAATTTTTTAATAATTTTTTATTCAACACATCCGAGATTATCAATTATACACAAATTTTGCTCCTTCAAAGTGTAATATTGCCTATTATTGAAAACGGCGTTTCAATCGCGGCTCGGATATTCATTCAATTTTGTAAGGTTGGTATTTTTGAAAACGGGCATTTTGAAAATGAATCGGTAAAGTTTATTGGTATTTTTGAAAACGTTGTAGAAACAAGTTTCATACAAATTATAGCATTTCATATCCGCTATTAATTTAGCGCGTTTTATAAAATTGATATAAAAAAACTAAGTTAAATGTATAAAATATTTTTTTATTTATTTTTGTTTTATATCAAAATTATTTAGAAATATCGAATTTTTGTTTTTTTTTTTTTTAATTTAAAGTGAAGTTTTACATTTTTTTACATTTTTAAATGCATAATAATTTCGAATAATGATGGAGAATTTTATGAAAATCAATTCTATTTCTTTTAAAACATATTTAAACAAATTTTTGTTTAGTTAAAAAATATTTATAAACATAAAAGTTAAATAATTTTTAATCATATTGTACTTATTTTGTTAGTACATCTTTTATAAAATAAATTTTAAATATTTTGTTCAAACAAATTGTTTTTACTACTCTTCAATTAAATTAAAAATATCCTTTGCATTTCTTATTTTATCATTTCTTCAATTTATACCATGTATTAGTTATAAAATCCAGTTTTGAAATATTTTATTCTTACTAAATACCATAGATATATTATAAAATATAGATTGGCAGCTTGGTATTGCGCTTTCTCTTTCTCTCTAATACATTATAATATTAATTATTAAATGTCAGATTCAGCCAAAAATGAGCATATGTTTTTCAATATTTCAACTCAGCTGATTTGATTCTATAAATTTAACAGCCATTTCTTAATATTTTGATGGTTTTGTAAAATAGATTCTTTTCAATTTTTTCTTATCGAATTTAAAATTAGTTTTGTTTTTTAACATTTAACATTTAACATTTTAACATTATCTACACATATTTGCTAACTATTTATTTTTATAGTTTTTCTGTTTTAAATATATTATTTACGCTAATACGATAATTTGAAAATCATTTTATTTCATTTTATTAATCGTAATTTTAGAGCATTGGAAAACATTTTCAAAGAAAAATAGAGGGGAAAACTTTAAATTTAATGGGAATGATAAATATTATATACATGCATATAATACAAGTGATTAGATATACATTGATTATTAAATAATAATAATAATAATAAAAATAATAATAATAATAATATTTATAAATAATATAAATTTGAATATATATCATCTAATATGTTTTAATATTACCAATGTATATGTAGACATAAAATTTCACGGAAATATATATAAATAATAGAATCTATGTGAATTTAGTTTTATAAAATAATATATAACTTATACGATAAAGTAAAAGAATTTTTTCCCACCAAGAGTGGGAATTTTACTTAGTTTAACATCAAAATGCATCAGCCCATGTATCAGTTTAATTAATTTAGTTTATATAATTCTTATCCAGAACATAAATATATACGTATCAAAACATCTTGTTTTAACTTTACTTTTTGATTTGTTAATTATATATTATTGTGAATTTTGTATGAATATGCGCACATACATGTTTTTAAAAGAAAATTTAAAAAAAATTATTTTAAATTAATTGAGATTTTACGTTAAAAATAATCCAATTATTAAAATTATTGTAATTCTATATATTTTTTACTCTAAAAATTTTCATATTACATTGGTGCGAAGTTCCATTTTCAAGGGAATTATTTGCAGTACAAACTAAATTATTTGAACACAGATTTTTCAAAAACAGCTGACCAAAAGCGGCTAAAATATTTATTCTAAATGCCAATCTATATTTTATATATCTATGCTAAATACTTATTGCGTACAACAATCCAACAACAAAATTTTGAAGATAAATTTTACCGATTACTGGAGCAACCGACGTTTTCAAAAATACCAAATTATCATTCGATCGAATCGAACACGGTTTTACTCAATACGAGCCGCGATTGAAACACCGTTTTCAATAATAGGCACTAATATATCACGGGTTCCCATTTGTTATTTTCATCCTCAGTGATATTTGCAATATTAGAATTTATACCCGAGAGAAATATAAATCCGGTACCACTAATGATTACGATACATCCTTAGTGAATGTCGCAAGTATTTTCTAATGCTTGCTTTTTCAATGTAACCAGTGTGTACAGATATTTTAGACAGTGTGTTTGACAATACAACTTCGTAGAACACCCAAAATTTATATTATTAAGTCAACACAAACTGCCCAAAATATCTACAAAATATCTACAAAATTAATTTATTTAATAATTAATTTTTTGATACTGATAAAATTATTCAAATTTCATTTTAAGAAGTTCGAAAAGTTCTTGTTTTCATAAAAATTAAATTTTAATAATTTTATCAATATCAAAAAATAAATTATTAAATAAATTAATTTTTTTCTTACTACTCTTATTTGAATTTAAAAAAAAACTGTCTCACAGTTTAAAAGACCGAAAAAATTTTTTTTTTTGAATTAAAAAATAATTATCTTTGGATCACACACAATGAGTCTTCTTCGTATACAAACAAAAATTCAAAATGAATGTTAATTTTCTTTTTCTTTTTTTTATAATGTCTACAATATTTTATTTTGTATATTTTTATAAATAATTTTCTCAATGCTATTATTAAATGTAATCAATCATGATAAATTCGAAAAAAAATTTATAAAAAAAAAGAAAACAATGAAAAAAAGAATTAACCTCAACCTTTCTATAATGAACCATAGCTGACCTAACCTATGCGGAAATTATTTGTATCAAAAATTTTCTGCAGTAAAATTTTATGGAACAGAGAAAATAATTTGAAACACAAATATTTATTTATTTTTATTTTCTTTTCTTCTCTCTCTCTCTCTCTCTTCTTTTGTCTTTTCGTTTTTTATGTAAAAAAGAAATAAAACTTTTTCATTAAGGATTTTATATCCTTTATAAGCAATTTAACAAAAAAACAAAAATTATAGTTGAACACCATTTAAAGTGTTTTTTTTTTTTGTAAAAACATTTTAAAAAAATTATGAAAATTTTTTGGTATTAAATTCTATGGCAATAATTCGATCTTCCATTTTTTGAATCAAAATGTTTTCATTTTTGGAGTTCGATAGAAGTGATGTGTGACTGATAGTACTTGTATTAATCTTGGATTAAAAATCAATTTTATACATTAATTACATTACAAGGTATGTTGTTGGGTCAAGTGAATCGTCTCAGTTGACTAGGTAAACCTGTTGTGGATTGTATGCATAAAAAATTATATTATAATTAACTATTGATTGGATGTTACTAAAATACGATTGAAAGTGGTCGCAATTTTTAAAAATTTTTCCGAAACCATTATGTCTTCAAATAAAACTGACTTTTCCCTGTTTCTTTATTGGTTAAGGAAATCTCTATATACTTAAGCAATAAAATCCATAGTGTACTATTTAGAAATATTATTAATAATTCATCTAAGTCTGGTGTTCTTCAACGGAAGTTAGCTGAACCCCACTTATGTATATCATGTTAATAAATGATTAAACATAAATAATAACATTTCAGCTTTTATGCCTTTCACTTGTACACTTTTGGTGAAATTTTATAAACATTTTTAAAAAATAAAAGACTCTTGTTAATTTTTAAAATTTATTTTATTCCGACACGTGTTTCGACCTTTCGGTCATAATCATGAATCATAAATTTTTTTTTTTATATAAATAAAATTTCAATTATTTCATAATATATTAAAGATTTACGCCCAAAAATATAATTCCATACAAATTTAAATTTTGGGCCTTTTCTATCATGGTGAACCATAATGAACCAAAATTACTTAAAATCTGGTTTAATTTCATTTTTTACATTAGGACGATAGGATTTCATAATAAAGCAAAGCCGAAAGTATTTATATTTTTGGGCTTTATTTCATTTTCGTTTTTTTTTTTTGGGTCTTATTTCACAGTGTGTAGAGGCCCAAAGTTTGTAAAACTTATGACGTTAATACGCGGAGCATAATGTGATTTACAAATTGCTTGGGTTAAATTGGGGTAATTTGAAACAGCCTTGAATTATAAATAAATTAAAGTTTCTGGACTTGAAAATATTGCAGCTTCATAGAAATAGTTTCAAATTTGTTTTACAAAACAAAATAAAATTATGAAACTACTGTGAACATTTAAGTTTAGTTAAACTATACTTATATTAAAATATTTTCTTTGTAAACAATATTTTGGGTTTTGTTTTGATGGAGTACAAAACAAACACGTTCCTTGTTATTACGGTATTCTTGAAATAAAAATATGTTTGCCTTTTCACACACTCTGTTCGGTAGTTAACAGCATCATTTTCACTGCTAGCTTTTACAATCCAATCTATAAAATCTATCGATTTGTATACATGGACCCCCTGGAATACTCTGCAGTATTTTTTGATCAATAAAACGAATTATCACATTTTTTGTATAGCTAATTCACATAGCCATGTAAAATTTTTATACTGATTCCTAAAATTCGGAAATACTTTTTGACAGTTGTATCTAAGTGTTAATTTTCATGTCTGTAACACATATGTCATTTTTGAAATATTCTTGATGGGTTATATCACTTGTTCGGCAACTACCCGAACCAGCCCGAATTTATATAAACTGGAAAATACGTGTTTATTTATTTTTCATAGAGTACCAATGTATAAATTTTCAAGTCTGTAACACAAGTGTTTCTTAAAATAATCCTTATAAGTGCTAGGGGTTGTGCGGCAACGACCCGAAACCGTCCAAATTTTCTAAATCGGTAACACATGTATTTCTTTATTTTTGAAAGAGTATCTAAGTGTAAATTTTCATGATTGTAACACAATATTGGTTTTTGAAATATTCCTGAAAGGTGCTAGGAGTTGTAAGACAGCGATCCGAACCTGTCATTTGATAGCTTTGTAAAGTACCGCGTCCTTTATAAAGTTTGGTTTCTTTTTGGATCTTGAATAACTGTGCGAAATTTCAGAACAAACAAAAAAAAAACATTCTTTCCCTTTTATCCATTGATTGGCAGACCTACAGATTTATCTTTTATTAACATCAATACTTTTCTTCTTTGCTATGGTAGGCTTTTTTAACAAATAAATTTCATTTAAACATAAAAATTCAAAACTTAAGAACTGCCTGATATAATGTTTACACTTTGATATATAAAAATAAATTGCTTTTGTCTGTATAGGCAATTTTAAATTTAAATGCTGATTTGATTATTCAGCACTGAAGAAGTAGCAAAAAACAAGCCTGAAGATACGTGAAAATAATGAAAATATTGTATTTTTAACTATACGCCCGCCTTCTACTATAAAGCTGATTATTTGGGCTAAAATAAGCTCAAAATTTTTTTTGTATGCCCTTGACAGTGACTTAGGTAGAATCACCTTTTTATGCTTAATTAAGTACGGTACTGGAAGCTTATACCACAATATTTTTCGAGCAATTTATTTATCAAATTTCTGGCTTATCAACTTATTAAATGTGAAAAACTACTTCTATTGTCAGAAACTAAGCCTTCTTAAGTAGAATAGTTTCGTTTTATTTAATTTGTTACCAGATTATACACTACACTTTATTTCCTTTAGAAATAATCCAAATGAACAAACATAATCCTTGTTTCAGTTACACTCTTCCACTCTTTAATAAATAAAATATATTTGCTTTTTTAACAAATAAGAAATTCCCTTGAAACAATTCTATGTATATACTCTTTTACCCCTCATTATTCTTACAAAATTTATTGTCAATCTCTTAATATGCCTCCTTAGGCTTGTGGTAAAATTAAGGTGCAATAATAATAATAATTAATATTAATTTTATCCAATTTTATTGGCACTTCCTTTTTAACCACTGTCAGACTCTATATATACGAAACCAAAGCTTCTATACCTATTGTACATACCTACATAAATATATAGTTTATAAGAACTCTTCAATATCATTAATAATTTCTTATAAGATTTTATGGGATTTTATTTTTAATTCCAAGAAGGATTTCGTGATTACAAAGTATTAAAAAAGCACATTTCATATACTAGAAAAGAAAAAACAAAAATAAAAAACGAAAAACAAAAAAAATTAAAGAAAATTCAGTCACGCAAATTTTTATGATTTTTATGGTTAGTTTTCTTATTTATGTTATTTCTTTTGTTTTTGTTATTCTTTTATTTTTTTATGATTAGAGAATCTGAAAATTTGTAATAATTATGTTGACCTTGTACATAAGTATATATAATATACATATACAAATATAGAGTGAAAAATTGAATTTAAAGGCGTTTATTATTGTTGAGTTTCAACTTTAGAGAGAAAATTGTTCAAAAAATAATATTCAGTATCTATAGAAAGATTTTTAACCAGTTTTGTAGAACATTAATAAAAAAAATGAAAAAGTATTTTAAAAAACGAAGGTATTTTCTATAAAATTAAAAAAATACAAAATTACCAATAGTATTTTCAATGACAGGATAATTACATGGGTTATTTACAGTATTTGCTTACTTACTTACTTTTTAGGCGTTAAAAAACCTTAAAGGTCCTGAATGTGGCACAAAATTGCATTTTGTTGACTGCAATTACGAGCAGATTATCTGCAATTGCAAAATATGGGGGATTTCAACATCCGGCGATACTTTATCTCTCCAACGAAGATATAGTCTCCTTCGATGACGCTATCTTCTTGGTTTGGGTTTGCGTTTTTTAGCTGGAGTATTTTCATTCACTCTATATGGTCTAATCAGGGAAGAGGTTTTGGCATGACGTTTTTGGTAGATTCATGTGGTTAAGAAGCTGATGTAATTTGGTGCTATATTTTTCAAACCCCTTCGTGAGACACAGAATCAAAATTTCGACGAAAAATACCGCGTTTATGATCACTTGTTTTTGATACTGTCTGTGCTTCAGAACCATATAACAGTACAGAAAAGAAAAGCGTTTTGCACAGTTGTGATTTGATATTGCGCAATAGGAGTTTTAAATCCCGTTGCTTAGACAAACCGAAGTAGTAGACCTTTGCAAGTGTAATTCAAGTAAAATTTCAAAATGGATGTTATTTTTGCGTTAATTTTAGATCCAAAGTAGAGAAACCCCTGAACTATATCAAAGTGTAAAGTGTGTTTTAATATAAACACTTAATTTTATTTATTTCAAAATATTTTGAAGCATCTTTTGGAAAGAGAAAAATGTGATCCTGCAACGAAATGTTTTTATTTATATCCATTACAAGGGTTCTTAAAGTTTAGTAGTTTTAAATTTTTACATTATCGAAAAGAATTAACCGATATTTGGTAATGAAGGACTTTTTATATTGATATTAGGCAACTGTGGGCTTCTGAAGCGTTTGATTTTACCCTATTGATACTACACTTTAGTTAAACTTTGAGAGATATTATTTCATTCTTCATTTACTGATGATGTTTGGGTCTTTTCAACCGCTTGCTCAAGAAAATTTCATGTAATAAAGGGTCACTAAGTCACTAAGCTAAGTTATGAATATGATTTGAAGATGTGGGTAGGAGACAATTTATAAATATTATAAATAACGTTGAAGAAAGAACTGAGCCTTGAAGGTCACCAATAGTAATATTGAACTTAGGAGATGTAAACCCATTCAAAACAACTTGTATTGAACGGTTTGAAAGGCAATTTTCAATCCACGTATTGAGTAGCTTATTGTGTGTACTTGAAAATGAATAAAGCACTAATTTTTAATTTCAACTAAATTTAAAGTTTTTGGCTACTAAACAAGTGAAAAAAATATTCACATAAACATTCGTTATTTTAGTTAAATTTATTTCTCGAACATAATTTAAAGATTTTTTATTTGAAATGCTTTTAAAGCAAAAATTTTCATTACCATCATTTATTTCATATAATTTTTTAACCATTTTTCAACACATTCTCACAGGAATAATATATCCCGCTTCACATACAAGTACATATAGCACATGTACATAAATTCACAATAAATGCATTTATTTATATTTCCATTTTTTATATTAGCAAGGATAATTAACAACTCAAAATATAAAATATTAACACCTAAATATTGTACTGGAAATATTTTAATAAATGTAAATTTTTAAAATTACCGTTAGCTATGAAATAAATTTTAGGAAGCATTACATTTTTGAGAACTTTTATTTATATCTGTTTTTAATAATAACAATGTGTTAAAATTTTGATATATTGGTTTTCTCGAAATCGTACACAAAGTACATAATCAAAATATTTATGAACATGAAAATACAGTTTTTTTTTTCAAAATACAGTTATTGTTGATTACTTTAGGATAATAATGATATTCTCAAGCGAATAATCATATCACTCAGTCCAGAGGCTCAAATTTAAATTAACACTTTGTTGTTAGAAAAATAAGAAATTACTTTTCCTACACCACGGATTTGTGTTTGGTTCTAGTCTTTACTTAATTACCCAGCGATAAGTTCGAATGAACATAAAACGTACAACTTTTTAGCCGAATGATGCAATTGAAGGTTATCGTACGGTAAAAAATTGTAGCGAGTTGTTGGACAAATTACAGAAAGCTTCATCTGAATTGGAGCAGTCACAACAATTGCAAGCGGAACCCGAATAAACTTGTTTATTTAAAGACAACATGTTAAACAAATTATGTTAACATAATAATGTTTATCACTTAATACCATCTTCCAAATAAATAATAAAATGTATAATACTTCTCAAATTAAATACAGTCATGTTTAAGAAGAATATATAAATACATATCAAAATTTATATAGAAATACGAAGTCGACTCAACTAGAAAAAAGTATAGATATCTATTATAGAAAAATGTAAACAAACAATAAACTAAATTTAAATTGCATCATCGTGAAAAATTATAGAAGAAAAATAAACGAAAAAACTATATATTTTTCTATAAAATAACAACTCTCTTAAAATTCTTCAATTGCAACACTTAGACCAAAATTACAAAACTTAACCCTACACTGCATGATTTTTTATTTGTTATCGAAAAAAATGTTTTTCGAAGGGAAAGTATAATAAAATAAATATAGAATAATATACATAGAATAATAAAAAAAAATTACAAATTTGGTAAATATCAAGAGATTTTAATGTGTATCACCAGTGGATACACTATGCAGCACACTCCACCCATAAACCTATTGTATTCTTTAACTATATTCGGGCAATCTACAGTAACCATTTCTCTCAGCTTCTTATCAAATCGTTAAGCTGTTATTTTCCCATGAACGTTGAAATCAAATTTACGAGTTTATTATTTTTCGAAACTGTCGTGACAATATCAATGCCATCAATAGATTCGACGTATTCTGTAGTGGTACCCCGTTTTTCCTTCTCAATTCGTTTTCATTAGGTAGCTTGCAATTTGGAAGACGATTTCTTCGAACTGTTCCAAACGCATATATACCATATTTTGCCAATTCTACAAGTAATGGTAACGTTGTGTAATAGTTATCAAAATATATGCGATAGTTTTTCATGTTTTGGAACATTGCGTAATAATCTGATAATAATGTTAGCTGAACAGCCCAGATCTGGTTCATATGATAGCCGCTTGGTCGGATCGTTTTCTTGCCCGGCATAAATTTCGAAATTATAGGAAAACCCGGAAATTCCCCTTAAAACAAATAGCTTATAACCCCATTTATGAGGTTTGTCTGGTAGATATTGCTTCAGATAACTCCTGGCTTTGGTTGAACATAATTGTTCGTCAATTGACATACACTCTTCATAAGGTATGCTTTGAAATTTTTCTAAAAGATACGTTATAAGAGGGCGTATTTTAAACAAATGGTCATGCTGTGAGCTATTCCTTGGAAGCATTTCGGTGTTGTCATTGAAATGAATAAATTTTTCTCATTTTCTCAAAACGATTTACAGTCATTGTCTCTTGTATTAAATTATTTCCTATTACTGGTGACCAATATTTTCGTGTGTCAAAGATACAAATAACAGACATCAATACACAAATTCCAATATACTGACTGACTTCAGTTTTATTTATCTTGAATGGATGTTCAGAATGTAGTTGCGACAAACACAATATAGTTTGTTCGACAATATGTTCTAAAAGTTCATCAGTCCAAAGATATTTAAAAAATTCATACGGAGTTTTCAGATTTAATATACTAGTTGGTAGATTAATATACTAGTTGGTTCCTTTGAAGCTGAGTTCATCTGATTTATTTGGGAATTCTTTTTGTTTCCATACAACTTTTGCGTATTTATTTTTTAAATCTTTCGCAGCCGTTTTTGGGTCAACAAAGCTACTGCTAGTACTAGGAATGTTCTTTATAGTTTCAGTTTAATCATTTTCATTATCAAACAAATCGCCATTGTTTTCAATTGGTGGTAAAATTATAGGATTCCGATCGAACTCATATTCTGATTCACAATCAAATTCATCTTCACTTTCGTCCCATGTATTCAGAATAACCAAAATATCTTTTTCATTTAGATTATTCATTTCCACTGTCAAGTTATATAAAATATTGTAAAATTATATGTATTTGATTATTTATAAAATATTTATTGAGTAAATATGACTTGTTTCCCACGTGCATTTCCAATATATTTTTATACGTCAATTGGTACTAACAAAAATGCAAAACTGCATGGTGTATCAACTGTGATACATAAAATTAAAATCGATTTACAAAGTAAATATATAAGACTAATGGCATAAAATGTAATTTTCTAATAAATAAAACATATTATTATTAAAATTAAATCTTACTTACCTTTTTTTTATAAAAAATATGAAACCTGAAACTGATTTTCTTCTAACACTCTCGACACTTGCACAAGTACGAAGAACACTTTCATAGAATGGACTCATAATACAAATATAACAAAAACTAAATAAATGGACTTTGGTTTTATTATGAGAGAATGATTAATAGAACATAATGTGAGAGAAATATATTAAGAAAAGATCACGAGTTTAGTTGTTATGATAAGAAGAAGTTTATGTATCACCAGTGATACACTATGAAGTGTAGGGTTAAGTCAAAAATTAAGATTTCATAATTTATTGTCATAATTTAGTTGAGAAACATGCTCTGGAAAGCATAATCATAAATCTTATAATATAAAGTTATAATATATTTACAAAAATTAAATTTAATAAAATAGCATTCGTAGTATATTCGTAGTATAGTATAAAAAAATAAATCAAACATGTATGTCATACAATTAACATTATATGTTTCATTTTAAAATTTACATAGTTATAGGTAGGTAGGTACATTATTTATTAACTTTTTTCCAAAAAATACAATTGCAGCAACTGAATTTTTACAAAATAGCCTTCATAGTAAATAAAACACAATATGTATATGCTATAAATATAGTATTAAAAAAATAAATCAAACACGTATGACATACATACATAATTTGTTTTTTATTTTACAAAAAATTAAATTAAAATTTCAACAATCATAAAATTTATAATTTAAATATAAATTAAAAAATAATGAATCAAACATTGATTATGAATCAAACATGTATGTCATACGTATAATTTCTTTTATTTCACAAAAAGAGAAATATCATATATAAATTCTTAGTTTACAAAAAGCTATTACCGATAAATTAATTAAAATGTCATTTTAATTTAACGAATCTATAATTTATGAAATATTTAAAGTAAAATGGTTATTTAATATCAAATATAATTGATTATATTTTGTTGAAGTGTAAATTATCAGCTTGTAAAGTGATAAATACATTATAATTAATTTTAACAGCTCAAATTTATTATACGTATAGTATGAAGGACATAAAAGAGATCCTAAATATTGTGGTGTAGCTTACTTACTTACTTAGGTGGCCAACAGACCATATAGGTCATGGGACTGACTCATCAATGTCGTCTATTTTTAACGGTCACGGGCAGATTCTCTGCAGTTGAAGTTGCAAAATTGCTTTAAATCGAACTCTCAAACGAAATTTTGTTCTGATCCGACGTCTTGTACCTTCGGGTCTGGATTCGAAGATTATCTTGGTTGGAGTGGTGTAGCTTAAATGTTTAAATATTGACTTTGTGTAAATAAAACGTAATATAAGATTTCGGTATGAGACAATATATTCTTTTTTTATAAATAAACACAACTTTGAAAGAAGAGGGAAATGGAAGTAAAAACAAAAGCACCAACTCTTTGTCTCAAATTGCAGCTAATAAAGCATACGAAGAAGATGAAAGTAAATATTAACGTTGACTTTTTGAAAATTATATAATATTGTTTGAATATATTTGAATATATATTTTGTCATTCATTTTCAAATGTTAAAAGAAAAACATTTCTAAATTTGGAGAATGCAACATTTAACTTAGGCTGAGCGCATACATGCAATTTTTAATTTTGCAAATGTTTGATTGCACATTTGTGCTCCATTAGTTTATATGAAAGCGCACAAACATAACACCAGTTGCAGGTGTTTGCGTTTTGATATAAACACAATATGAATACAAATGTGCAATCAAGCATTTGCAAAACCAAAAATTGCATGTCTGCGTCTAGATTTAGAATTGAAAACATTAAAAACATTAATTAGATGAGTTGTTCCGTCACAAATAAAAATAGCTTGAAAAATTGTATTTTCGACACATGTTTAGCTGTAGACTATCTTAATTGTAATGAAACAAAGTCCTGTAATATCTCTTCACCATTAATGTTAGACCTAAATACCAAAAACAATATATTTCTTAGTTTGACTTTACTACTTCTCTATAAAAATAATACAAACCATGATAAAAAAACCCCCATCAATAAAATATTAAAATAATAATTTAAATACACAAAAAATCGACAAAACGAAATAAAACAAAATTCCATACAATTAAATATAAATAAAAACAATTTTATTGAAACACCTTTTCAAGTTTATAAATTCTTAAATATACCAATTAAAATGTAATGAAATAAATAATCACTATTTTTACTGTATAATACAATTAAAAATTTAAAGAATGCCACTTATTTTCATTATAATTAACAAAAATTTTAATTTCAGAAATAAAATTATTCCCAAGTTTCATATTATAAAAAATTTCAAAAATCAAAATACAAAAATTTCATTTTTTATGTAAGTAATTACAAAAAATCGGTGTTACTGCTGTTCATTTAATTTATAATTTAAATAGCGCCATCTCATTACAAAATACATTAAAGTCAATTTTTTAGGCCCATAAAGAATAATAATGTTCAAGTAAAAAAAATCAGCATCACGTCTTATTGCAACACAATTCAACAACAGTAATAATATTATTATTGACATAAAAAGGATAACAGCTGCTAGTCCTGGTATGAGTTGAGGTGAGATAAATAAAAAAAAAAAAAATTTAATTACTTTTAATAAAAATGTGATTGAGCCGAAATGTGAATTTATGCCATTCTGTCTTTTTACAAGTATATTTTATTCATTTTTTATTATTATTGTAAAGTAATAATAAGTAATATTAAAAATGAAATATAAATTATAGGTTATAAAAAGGAGTAAGAATTGAAAAATTTTCAAATTATAATTTTTAATGCTGCCTTGAAACATTCATTGTTAATCAACTGAAGTTGATTTTTGAAATTATAAGCAAACAAAATAAAAACAATTTTAATAAAGAAAAATAAAATAAAATTAGAGTTACCAACTGTCAAAACATAAATCATAAAAATTTTATTTTAAAATGTATTTTGTGAATATTAAATTTTGTCAAATATACATCACCAAATCTTGGTTTAAACATAAATTTTTTGTATATACTATTTTCACTATTATGTTCGTATAATTAAAGAGTAAAATTTACTATAACGCTAGAAAACACGTTTTTATAAATTTTTAATAACACATATTTTTCCACATAAACCTCTAGTGTGGGGTACAGTCATTATTTTGCTCACTTCGTATACTACTCGATTAGAGTAAATAATCAAAATAAATTACTTGTTTTCATAAATGTAAAAATCTGCATATCCTGAATTTCTGAAAACATTTTTCAGATTTTCTAAATGCTATTTATAAATGTAAATCCCAAGTCTACTTATACGTCAACTTGACAGAATAAATTTTTAGTATTCATAAATGCAGAATATCGGTAATGAATGTAGATATAGGTGAAATATAGGTATAGTTTGTTTTAATTATTTCAAAGTACGCCAATTGGTGGCAAACTGGTTGTTTACAAAAACTATTTCGTACATAATTATTGAACCTTCAATTAAATGCCTAGATTGAACTGCTTTTATATTGGTTTTTTGGCTGAATACATATTAGGGCTCACATAAACAAGATTGATTTGTCTATACTCAATACAATTTTATTGTAATATCAATTATTTTGTAAACAGAAAGTTATTGTTATTGTTCGAATTGTGTGACAGAAGTGTGAACTGTGGGATACGTACTCAATACGTAGTAATATGTAAGTGGTGTTCTAGCTTAACTCTGTTTTGCCAAATTAATACTTCAATAACAGAAATTGCAAAAACATCAGATTGAGACTGTGGAGGAAAAAAGGGATTATTACATTAACTGAATTAAATAAAATATAAATTTACCTAGCTTAAATGTCATTAGCTTAAATGATGTTATGAAGAAAACGAGAAGATTAGCATGCAACGTTTAGTTAAATTTTACTTTTTACTTCTTCTTTCTCATGTTTTAAGCTTGGCTCCGGTTTGTAACTATATTACATATCATGAGATGTGGAGGTATAAAATTTCCTCCAACGGTTCGGAAATCTAGTCTTCACATTTTTTTTTGTGGTTTTTCGTTTCGTATTATCTTAGAAATAAGTTTTGATCACCCATAGATCATTCCAGATTCCTCTTCTATTTTTAATTCACCTGACCACATCAAAATTGTTGCATTTTCAGATTTGTTTGCTATTCCATTTTTGATTATATATTCTGCAAAATTTTATTGTTAAATATTGATTACGGCGCTATACAAGACAGTTCATTGGGACCAGCATTATTTAACTGTTATGTGAGTGCACTATCAAATCTAAGTCTCAATGTAAGGCAGTTTATGTACGCTGATGACTAGTTGTAATATATGCTGAGAATAATTTAGAAGAATTTTAAATAAAAATAAACCAGGATATGATAACAATTCACAACTGGATGTCACTACACAAATTAACAGTGAATGAGTGCAAAACTAAATTTATGGTGATTAAAAAAACAAATGCAAATTTATCTATATTCTACAATAATTGTCAAAAAGTAAAGCAGCATAAATACCTAGGTACTGTTGTTGATGAAAATTCAAATTGGAACTGTCATGTGAATGAATTAATCAAGAAAACATGACGGAAAGCTGTGATATTTAAAAAAATTGAATAGTGGGTTCCAGAAAAGCTAAAACGAGATACCTTTTTTAGTCTATTGCACAGTGTAATATCCTATGGTGTAGCTATCTGGGGAAAAACATACGCTAAAAATTTAATTAAATTACAAAAGATTCAAAAAATCTCTATGAACTTGGTTATAGAACATTTACTTATCGTATACATCAGCAATACAAAATCCTTAAAGTGGAAGACAGCAGAAATTTGGCTCAAACATTACAAATACATAACACATGCAAATAAAAATTATAAAATCGAACACAAAGCTAACTACTAACAATGAAATGCATAACTACAAGACTAGATCGGAAAATAATCTGCGTATGATCTCAGGACAAACTCAATAATAAATCAGTCAATTAAACTCTATAATAACAGTTCCAGGTAACATTAAAGCTTTATCGTACAAAAAATTTTAAAATTCAGTCAAAAATAGGTTATTGTATAAGTATAATAATAAGTAAATTCAATATTAATAATTATCAATATCAATCCTACTAGCTCAATCATATTATGTCAACTTATTTTTTCTTTTATTGCTTCTTTTTATTCTCTTTCTTTCTTTTTGTATATTATAAAATTAAATGTATCATATAATCAGAACTGACTTTTCTTTTTTACTTTTATATTTCAATTTATTGTTAACTTGCACTAAAAAAAATGTTTCGTTATTGTTTGCGTCAATTGTAAAAGATAATAATTATATACACCTCATATGAGCCATTAGGCTCTTTTAGGTTATTTGAATAAACAAAATAAAAATAAATTAACGTTTTCATTACTGCAGTATGAAGAATTATTTTTTTATTTACCGTTATTAACTTCTGTTGCGTATTGGTATTAAAAAATGATCGAATATAGTTTTCTATATACCTTAGCCTTCTAATTTATAAATTTTTTATTCTGAATGAGACCCTCAAAACATTCACATATTAAATGTGTTGCTTTGTGCACCTTATTCCGGTGTTCGTATTTGGTGTTTGGGTTTGCAAGTATTTCCACTTCGAGAAATTTAAATAGCATTATTTGTTCTACTATCTGTCATGAACACACCTTGGTAGATTTTTTGACCACGACAATTGCTTTTCTACTTTATATGCTGTTAAGTAAAACTTATATAATAATCCTTGTAAATTGTTTTCAATGTCTTTTGTAAATATTGCTCTGCGTAACAAACGATTTTGATTTCACGTTTATTTCTTCTGAAGCCATGGTTAATCATGCAGTGTTCACTTCAGAAAATGAGAAGATTTGCAACGTCTTGTTTGGACGGTCGAGAATCCCTGAATATGGAAATTTCAATCAAAAATTATTTTAGGATGTACACATAATATGGCAGTTAGAAATAAGTGCTCCATAACAAAATAAACCATAATCAATTCGTCAAGAATTCAAGCGAAGCGAAGTAAAATCATATTCAATCAAAATAGCTGTAACTGTATTGCAGTATCTCTAAAAATAATTATAACAAAAAATATGAATGTCAACACCTAAAGTCAAAATAATAAAACATGCTAAACAAAAATGATGTCAAAATGTTATAAAACAAAATGACATAATATGGAGTAGAAACAGCGGCAGATAAAATGAAATCTCAAAGAGCAATTCCAATAAACTATATTCGATCATAGACAAAATGAAGTAATAAGAAAAAAATCAATGTACCTAACTGGTTATTTTCTACACCATTTTGTTATTATCAAACTCTTACCATACTTCGATAGAATATCTTATTTCATCAGATATATTTTTTTACGATAAATATTCTGATTTTTGGATTCTTCTTAAGCACTTTTTATGGCTTTGATGATTTTTTTCAGCACATTGAATGTTGTTAGCACGATACCTAACATGATCGTTCGGCCTTGGTTAAATCCATACATAAAGTTCATATAACTTGGTATTATGGAATTCTATTGTTAAAATTCAAAATGTCAAAGAAAATATCAAACATATAAATTTGAGATACACAACAACACTATGTAATTCATTTTCCAACATTAATTTATGAGTATTCCAGTACAATTGGAGTGCATATCCAAAGAGCATAAAATTTTCATAATTTCATAAATAAATTTTAAATTTATCTACAAACTGACAGTTGCATTATGTTGTGCAACTTGAAAATAATTGATTTAGAGTTATACAAATGTGTTGCACAAATTTATAATTTCTCTACACTTTAATAATAAATAAATTTTTAAATTTGATTATTTTTTTTTATTTTGTTCCTCTCAATGTTAATAATATTTCTGAAATATTATTAAGATTGAAAGGAACTAATAAATTAACAAAATCCCAAAATAAAATCATTAAAAAAAAATAATAATAAAAGAAAGAAAGTTTAATTTCATTTGACTTCCTGATCCTGACATGCTGTAAATTAAATTTATGCATGTGTTAAGATGATCCCATAAACATACATATACATATGTACACATACATTACAAAATTTTTAAATCGACGTAATGTGTAGCAGATATGCTCATCCGTAATTCAAAATAATTTATTTGAAATTTTACGAAATAAATTTTTTTTTTTTTTTCGTGTACTCAACTTTTAGGGTCCGTTTTGAAAATTTGTATGAAAGGGAGGGATGAATCATTAAATTCAAAAATTTACAACTTTTTTAATTTTATTTAATATTTTTTTTGTGTTTTTTTTTGTTTTTATGTAATTAACACGAATGTTAAATAACTTGTTATACTTGAATGAACTGAACGTTATGAATTTTATAAATTTCATAATTTATTTACATATTATATAACTAATATAGGTTCTTGTGATTTAAATCAGAGCAGTAAAACCTTTTTTTTTCTACGTTCCTGATGTACATAGTGTACCTACTTATGTAGGTTTCGTACTTTCTTCTTCTTCAATTATTACCAATAATAAATACAATAAGGGACATAATAATAAGAAACAGAGGGAAAATAAAAATAATATGGGTACCAGGACATGCAGGGATAACGGGAAACGAACTAGCAGATAAAGAAGCCAAATTAGCAACTACAAGATCATTACTAACAATCACACCACTAACTTACGAACAGGCAAAACTAGACATACAAAATTTCAAACAGAGAAAGGAGACAAGAAGCGTGGAACATATCAACATCTTTTAGACGAGTACACACAACAAACGTAACGAACATTAATCTAACAAAAACAAAAATAAGACAACTAGGGGTAAAACTCACAAGGATCCGCTTGGGTTGCACAAAAGCATTACAACTAACAAACCAACGAGACATACGCATGGTACGAGACAGACTAACATTACATGGAATATGGCACAACATTTAATTTTTACAAGGACAGTACAGAATTTTAATTTTCTTTTTTTATTTTTTCAGTATTGTCACAGTCCAAGGTTTCATTATGTATCACGTCCGGATTTTTGTAATTTTATATAATATTTTATTTTTCCATGTTTTTCATTTAAGAACTGGATTTTTTATTTTTTATTTTTTGCTTTACCTTATTAACTGCATTACTTTGAATTTTGATTTATTTTTTGTTTAGTTTCTATTATTTTTTATTCTGAATTTCTTTTTTGTTTTTGCCTAATTTTTATAATATTTTTTACCATTTAATTAATTTTTATTACATTCTAATATAGCTTTAAGAGACCTAATATAAGAACAAAGTGTTGGTGCACATTGGTCCACAAGGGTCCTGATTCTTGGCTGCACATTTATGTGCAGGGAAGATAAATAAATTAACTTAAATTCTTTTATTGCCTATCCATAATTGGATGTTAGCGGTTATATAATATTAGCAACGATGTCCTGATAGATGTTTCAATCCATTGCTCAATGTATTAAATCGCCTATGTTTCTAATGCCTGTCCAGTTTCTAATGGTGTTCAACCATGTTAAATATTTTCTTCTTATACCCCTTTTTCCTTAACTTTTTCCTTGAACTGAAGTAGCTTGTATTTATCTCCACGCATAATATGCCCAAAGTAGGAGGTTTTTTTCATTAACAAGTGTGATGTGTGTATGTAAGTTTTTGTACATCCCTGCTGTTTCTTTTAGCTTTTTGTGTCGATTACAGGTCATCAATCAGGAGTTGTATACTCTTTCAATTTCATAGCATTCCTGTTTTAATCAATTTTCTTTTGCTATTCTTATTTTCGACCTTATTTGACGAAGAATACGTCTATATTCTGCAGGTTGTATGTTTTTATATTTGTGTATTTCACCCATCAACTGTAGTATCTCTACTGTCATTAATTTTTTTTTTTTTGCCTTATATTTTTTGCCCCTAAAATATGTGTGGACGTTTCATTTATTATAGTTTTTTGTGTGCTCTCAGATGTTATCTGGAACTAGACTGATCATTGATTTCGTTAGTCAATCAATTTTTTACTCTAGCTTACTTACTCTAGCTCTGGATAATTTTATATTTACTTTTGATAAAAGAAGATTACTGTCAGACGGAACATCAGCTTCTGCATGTGTAGAAACTAATAGATGACTAATAAAACGTTTGTTGACCAGAACTTAATTAATTTAATTGCGAACAATATTTGTACTGCTGTCCTGGGGTGATTTCCAGGTTCACAATTTCCGTGGTTGTAAACAAAACTTGGTATTGGTCATTTTAAAGCATTCTTTTTGAGCGAATTGTATTAGACGTTTGCCTCTCTCGTTTCTGGAACAATGGAGCAAATGGTCCAACTACTTCATCTACTCTTCCGGTGCCTATTTTAGCTTTAAAACCTCCCATTATTATGGTTCATTCATGTGGTTTTGTTTGTTTTGGAAGATATGATATTTGTTGATATAACTCTTCTATTTCATCATCATGTTTATCAGAAGTGGGTGCATATATTTGTATTATGTTAATTGCTACAGGCTTTGTATTAATTGTACTTTCAACTAAACAATTTTATTTTTTCTATTTTTAATATTTAATATTCTTTTCTTCACAATCCCTACAACTAATTTTAATAAATATTTATAAAAACTATCTAACCCGGTACAATTCGTTCTGTCACAATAATGACTCGGAGGTTTTGATTTAGTGTAAAACTTGAATAACAAATAAATAGAATTATTTTTATATTTTAATGCTAAGTCATTATCAATATTGTTATAGGGACACCATTATGTGTATGAACGAAAAAATGTGATGATTTTCTCCATCTCGTGAATACGCTACATATAATTGGCCATATAAGAAAAACACAAATTTGCTAGAACCCACACAATTCTGTTATTCAGTAGGTTAGAATATTTACCATCGGAATCATATCATTTTAATACAACAGTAATTTAATTCTTGAATTCTAATATATTTTAATTTCTGATTCCATCACAGCTTTTCACTGTTTTACTAGAGTTAGTCCCTAAATCCACAAAAAACAAAATCCATAATGACTTTTACCACAAAAAATTATCCTTATTATTGCTTTTACGCATTTCACATTATTATGTAGAAAATAAGCGAAATTCTTATGTAGGAGAGATTTTAGAGTTGGATTCAAAATCAAAGTTCTACGCCTTTTACAGAATATTTACATAAACTATTTTGATTCATAGCCGCTATTGGATACAGCGAGGATATCTCCTTTTTCCAAGATTAATTTGCAAATATTTTATGGATTTTTTTTTGTGGATTTCGGTTTGTGGATTTAGTCACCAACCCTTCTTTTACTATCTTCATAGTGTATAAAAAAAAATTAGAACAAAATGTTAATGTTTTTATTTTTAATTTGGGAGATCAAGATTTGTTAAGAAGTACAAAAAGGTAATTCTACTTTAGTTACTGTCAAGAACATATGACGATCTTAAATAGTTTAAAAGGGGGTTTATAAAAACAATAATCCGTCGATGGCACAAGATTAGACCACTGTAGATCCATAGCGACCCGCTTACTACATCATAATATCACCTAATACTGTACAGTTATTAGAATTAACTGGATTTCACGACTTGATGTGAATCTTGTATTCATGTAATCGCAACAAAACAGAACAATTTCATCAAGTCTTTTCTTTGACACAAAATTCTCAATTAGTTGTAACCATATAGGTAGGTAGGACTACCGACTATACGCCGAAAAACTTAGACCAGCAAATTTCATTGTAATGCCACAACAAATTGGAATTATAATTGTGAACATTTTAAATTTTCAACTCAAAAATAACTTATTTTGAATTTTCGAACAAAATTACATTTGGTACGCAATGCACCGACACCATAACTCTGCACTACTTCAAAAATATTATTTTAATAATAATTAAATTTTTTTTTTGTTTTTTTTTTTTTTTTAAATTAAATTTACTGTATCACATATTTGTTTTAAAGGATCTATGTATTTGTTAGATTTATATCTTAGAATGACAAGAATAAGTTTTGGAAAGCAAGAATGAGCGGGGAAGAGAGAAAATCTCTAATATAACAAATAATAGAATATGAGAGTATAATTATTAACATCTGGGTGCTAGAAAGAAAATGTAAATTTTCTGTAATGAATTCAAATTTATAAAAATGTAATCTTCAAAAGTGTAATGTAAAATAATGTAATATTTAATTTATAGCTCCCTATGTGATGGCAGTATATGTGAAACAATAGCGTAAAATATATTTTAGTAGGAAAAATTTTGTAAAAGTTTTATTATCAAGCTTTTGTTTTTGTGTAGGCAGCGATATTAATTGAAACAAATAAAAAAAATTATGTTAATTTCATTTAGATTTAATGTTTCTTTAACGTCAAAATACGTTGACATACATTTTGTATATAATATATAGAATAAAATGTAGAATATAATTTTAGAAGATAAAATATTTATTAATCCTGTTTTGAATTTCATAATAGACGTGTATTTTATTTTATGAATATATACTTTGATAAATTAAAATAAAATTTTTTTGAAATTATTTGAGAAATTTAAGATTAAAAATAGTTTGGGATCGCTTGAAGGACAGTATAATGTTGTATAAAATTCAGTTTATGTGAAAATCGGCATAGACTAGAAAGAATGACTCAAAACTTATATTCAATGAAATTTTTTTAAAGTTTTAAAGAAGCTAGGGACTAGAGTTTAATTTCAGTATTACTTAAAACGCAACAGATCTGATGAACAAATGTCTCTGGGGCGAACTGCATATTATATTTACTATTCTTAAACAGGACAGACTTACGTGTTTTTTACATTTGATTCTTTAAATTGTTTTCTTTTATGTTTATTTATAATCAATTTTAGAAGTTGAACAAAATAAAAACTTCACATTGATAATCTGTAAATTATTTAACTATAATCTATTATAATATTAACTGTTATATTGGCTTAACTACTATATTAAGTTAACAGTTATATTGGCTAAACTGTTATATTGGCTTAACTATTATATTGGATTAACAGTTATATTGGCTAAACTGTTATATTGGCTTAACTGTTATATATGCTTAGCTGTTATATAGGCTTAACTGTTATATAAGAATAGATTTATATATTCAACAATATTACACTCCTAAAGGCAGCCATATTTGGTTAAGGACGTATTTTGGTACAGTCATTATATTTAATAGCATTAGGAGTTTTAAACTACCATGTACGGTACGGTCCGTTGCTAAGAAAAGTCTATATTTTCTCGAAGGCTTATTTGGTTGACTTTTCCACTATTAGATTTGAGGATTATTACCTATCCAAAACCAATACCTTTTACTTAAAGATATTGGTATATGAATATTAATCTTGATGCTTTAATTGATTTTGTATTTTGTAGAACTGAAATCTTTTTAATCTCATCACAATTTTCTTTTAAATCCATTTTAGTTTTCGTGGTTCAAAAAATGTTAATTAAATTAAATCTTGTCCATATACTAATTTGGTATTGATTGTTATCGGCTATGTAGAATGATACCAATCAGTTGACTAACAAAAATTATTTGATAGTCAAATGCATAAGCAATTTAGGATTCTTGAAGTACAATTGTATTTCGCAACAATATAATTGTACTACAATTCGTAAATTGCAGTAATTTAAGTTTACATTTAAATAGTGATAAGATCGTTGCCAAAATTTCAAATTTAAAAATATTGGTTTGGCATGAAGACTAGCGTTGAAAGGAGCTCTATGGAACAATTAATGAAATATCATTCATAACTCTAACATGAATAAAAAATAAAATTTTGAATATTTTCGTCAGATTCAAACATTATAAAAAGATCATCTTACCTATACTTACAATTTCTTTATAGATCACTGTCCGGGTTTTTTCAAATAAATCATACCTCCAAACGAGAAGTTGGGAAGTTGTGAAATGTTCTAATCTTCGATATTTACCAGATGTAAACAAATTTGCTTTTATTTAGGTTTTAATACGACTATAAATATGGGCTTACTACAGGTTATAACAGTAGATGGCAGACTAAAATATAAATTTTAATAAGTTATGAGATGTGTATTTACGTTGTTATAAGATGGTGTTACGAGATGTGCATTACGTTGATAAGATTCATAAAATTTAATAAATATCAAGAAGACAAGGACAACATTAATTGACAACATCTCTGAACCATTTCTGATTATATAAGAAATATTTTCTTCTTCAATATTACCCTGTAACAACCTCAGTAGTATGTAGGAACAACAAACTCCTTCTATCACGAATCTGCACTCCATTACTATAACCTTCATTCGGCTAACATCTTTAGCTTGCTTTCAATAACTTTGTAAGGCAAAATTCTTCTCAATAACGAGTGTAGTAGCATTTTGTATTATCCCAAATGATACCTTTAAATTCAATTGACTTGAAAATATTTTTTTGAATTTTACAATTTAGGTACGTGTTTAATTCAAAATTTACTCATATTTACGATTTAAAGATTTGTTGTTGATGCCGAATTATTTTTATAAAGACAAATTCTATTTTTTATAAGATTTGTACTCGTATGTGTTGTAGCTATCACCAAATAAATATGAATCATCATTAGAAAATATTTTTACACTTTAACACTTGTACACACATTTTTCTTATGAAAAAACATTAAAACCAATTCATGTTACACCAATAAATTATTTTTATTATTATTTTTTATAATTATGTTCACACCAAAGTTTTTATTTGTTAAAAAATAAAAAATAAAAAATAAAAAAAAAAATGTATAAAACAAACAAACAAAAAAGAACACAGAAAAAAAAACTCCCTAAGGATGTCTTGTTAATTTATGGTGTTTTTCTTAGAATATCAGAAAACACATACAAATAAAGAAAATTTTCTCGAGAAAATTTGTCTTTTTTTTTTTTTTGTTTTTTCTTTTTATATTTTGATAAATTTTCCTCAGCTTCATGATATTATTACCTACTTTTAATGGTATTTTTTTGTTTTGTTTTGTTTTTTTTTTCTTTTCCAAAAAGGTTATAAGATGAAAATTAAATCCTGTAGATTATTATTAGAAATTTGAGATTTTTTCACCATCACAAAATTCAAAAAAAAAAATTTATCCCATTGGCTATATTTCAATTTTCCAAAAAAAAAAACAAAAAAAAAAATACACAAGAAATAAAGAAAACGAAAGAAAAACAATAACATGGAAATGAAATTTTCACTTTTAAAATTTAATTTAAGAAAAATTTTGAAAAATTCGACACAAAAATTTCATTTTTATTTTCATTGTACTCCCCAGAGTTTAATGGTTGTTATAAGGAAATAGAAAGAAACAAGGAAACAATTGTTTCATTTTAAAAATATTTGGTTTTATTTCTTATTTTTTTTTTTTTAAGATTTGGGAATTTACGTCAATACAAAAATTTTTAAATTTTAACAATTTTCTATTCAAAAGATAAAAATCTACTTTTAAAATACAATTCCATAAAATATGAAGATTTTGTTTTTGTGCTTTTTGTTTTAGTGTATAACTTTTGAAATTTAAATTCTTATTCATTTTAGAGCCAATCCATTTGCATGCAGAGGTGATTTTATATCATTCGATCCGGTTTAGTATGAACCATTTGATATGAATCTGCATGCGACTGGTAATCAGTAAATACAAAATACTCTTGTATGTAGGTATTGTTTATTTTTCCTCCCCTGAGATTTATTAATATTGACAGCATAACAAAAAATATGAAATGAAAATTGATAGATTGCTGTATTGATCAAATTTGAACAAACAAAAAACTTTACAAAAAAAATTGTGAGTTGGCAATTTTGTTGCTGTTGGAAAATTTAAAATATTGTGTTTCAATGAGAGGCCGAAGAGGAGTTCGATGAATATTGAAATATTTGAAATTTCCATATAAATAAAAATGATAACCGTTATTATTTACAAAATATTATAATAAACGAAATAAAACTAAAAAAGTATTTTCTATTTTGACAATTTATTTTAAAGTGTAAAAATGGTATATTTAAATATTATAATTTTACTCCCTCATACACATTAACGGTATACTATATTCCTCTCTTTCTAAACTCGAATTTATCATGAAAACCGGCCTTCGCAGTAGGCAGTGCGAAATGATAATACAAATATAACGTCACCGTTTCACATACAAATATAACGTCACCCTCCCAGGACCCAGAACTACAAATAAACAACAAAACATCCATCGTATGATACTACAAACATATAAACAAAGTACCGTAATATCATATACGATGAACATTCTAGAAAATAAGTAATTGAAAAAGTTAATTTTAATTTTAGTTCTTAGTTTTGTAAATTAATTGCTAATCCCTCGATGGCGCAGTGGTTCTGTAACAGGATTAATGATTGAGGGTACCCGAGTTCGAATCTGGTTGGTGACTATTAATATTAATAAATGAATAAAAAGTGTAACTTACAACTATTCTCTTATTTGTGACGTAAATTTATATAAAAATCGCTCTATATTTGTAATATGTTAAGCACTTTAATTGTAAATTTGAGAATAAAGAATTTTAAAACAAACTAAACTAAAACTGATATTTTTAATTTCTGTACGTGTACTTGTTACTTGTACTTGTGTACTTTGTTAATTAAAAATCGATTGAACCCCTAATAAGGTAACGTCACGTTGTTTCTTGGCAACGTTAATGGTTATTTCATCTCCTAGGACCGATTACTGTAGGCCAATCATCTGCATAATCGGTAAATCCGTAGATTAGAAATAATAATAGTTGCTAATTAGAATTATAAAAAGAAGGAATAATAAATCAAGTTATTATATAGGTAACTATATGATTACGATCAAGTTGAAATACATTGTTTTAAAAATTGATGGGTCCTTCTAACACATAGAAATAAATTCAGTTTCCATTTTGCATGTTCATTAGAAAAAAAAACACAAACAAATAAAGTACAAAAGTAAAATAATGCGTACCTACCTACCTACTAAATGAATTCTTTTTTTTATGAATAAAATAAAAATTCGTGAATTAAAAATAAATTAAATTTAAAAAAAAATTACTGCAAAAAAACAGGAAGTGTGAGAACAAAATAGCTCATAACTTCTGAAGCACTGATCGGTGTATAGTCTTTCAAGGATTTTTTTTTAAGAAAATTAAATTTTCTTTAATTATATGAAAAAATTATTTTAGTACTTTTACTATTTTATTATTTTGTTATTCAATCAGAATTGATACACGTAGCTATATTAGCAAGTTCATTTATTTTCTTTTTCTTACAAATATTTTATCTAACATTCTTTTGGATTATGCAAATCGGTTTAATTATTGTTTTCGATGATTTTAATTTATTCTTGGCTCTATATAATTTTTTTTTTATTGATTTATCAAAGACAACAACCGCATATTTAATAATTTATTTAACGTACTTAATTAATTATACATTTAACTCTGGCGAGAACAAAAAAAAAAACTGCATTTTATTGAATCTATATGATGAACTCTGTACTATGTTGAATTTGATAAATGTATTTAGAATTTATATTTCTATTTGGAGTGAAATTTTAAATTGATATTTCTAATTGGAAATTAAAAATTTTTTTAAAAAAATATTTAGTTTCGCTACGTTTCCATTTAAATATCTACAATTTAAATCTTTTTCGAAATGGTTCAGATATTTGTACCGTACGTTTTTCAATTTTCCAATTAAATATAAATGATGTTCAGCGATGTATTAAAGCAATTAAAGTGATCACTTCACTTCCAAGAGTGGAATTATTATTATCATTAGAATAAGAAATATTGTATTCCTTAACCAACTTCTTAATTTTTTTTCTGTTCTGTTTTTTTTTTTTCATAATTTCCATTCCAACGTAAACATCTTTAAATCTTCTCAATATAAAAATTAATCCATTATTAAACTTTTTAATCGTTATCTGAAATTTTTCCATACAACAAATTAAGAGTTTTTTCTCTTAAATTTATTCTCTAATTCCTAAACTACCTACCTTAGTTTGGCATTATAAGACTTTCTTTTTAATTGCTTCCAAAAACTTTATTATTATCGTGAATTTTTTTGTTTTTGCTTTTTTGAAGCCTGTTAGGCAACCGTTGAAATTTACCTACATAAATTTCAAATATTTTTCTTGGATTAAGAAAATTTTACAAAAATAAAAACATACGAAGAGATTATTGTTGAAAATCATTTTAACACCCATACTTTTGAATCCCAATTAAAATCAACTTTCTATAGAAATTTTTCTTTAAAAAATTATTTTTAATCTTCCTCTATTTATTTTTTTTTTTTTTTTTTGGTTAAAATATTAAAATCCTATGAAATAACAAACCAAAACTTATTAATTCCATAAGGAATTAGAAAAACTTTATAGAAAATAGAGTAGAAGAAAACTTAAAGTAACTTTAACAGAGTTTAAAATTTTCTAAAACTCTTTAACTAATTTTGATGCACTTTGAATGAAAGCACTAGGAATATATAAAAAAAAAATGTTGTTTTGTTAGCATCATTATTAGCTTTTCCTTTTAAGGTATTATTATTACTCTTTAGAATTCAAACGTAAAAAAAAAAAAAAAAAAAAAAAAAAACAACTTTAAAATCTTTTTAACAAGAATTTCATATGATTATGAAATTTATTAAAAAAAAAATATTTTTTAACGGAAAATTCAAATTCGTAGAATAGAGAAGTTAACTAAAAGAAAATTTCAATTTTTTTTTTTTTTTTTTAAATTCAAAACACTTTCAACGTGTTTCTATCATGTCATTGATCGTATACACAAGCTAAAAATAAAATGTTTTCTAAGATTTTATCAGTTCCCGTTATTTTTCTATAATTTTTTTTTTTTGCTCCCCCTATATATTAACTTTATATAATACACATTACACAAACACCTGAGTCTATATAGATTTTCTATATTGATTACCTTGTCGTTCATAACCAACCGTATTATCTAGGGTAGATTTCTTATTTTCTATAAAATTCAAAGAAAGTCCTTGAAAGTATTATTGTTATAGTTATAAATATTAAGAGGGTACTAGGAACTAGGAAATAGAGACTCAAAACTTCTTGAAAGTTGTTCCATATAATATACTCTTATATAAACTCTTATCGTAATCTATGTATGTATGTATGTATGTGCATAAGACCAGAATGAATTTAAAGTAAATCCTCTATAATATAGTGTTAGATATATTTAGTTTACCCTTTTTTGTTGTTATTGTTGTTGTTTTTTTTATTATTATTATTAATAGAATATAACTGGAGGAGTAGGTATATATATATATATATATATCAAAAGTATATGCGTTTTATATTTAGAATTAAATCTAAATTCACACACAATTTACTGAAGCATAATATTATATGTCGAATACACGTGACCTCGACTCTTCTTGTGTTATCTTTAAGATTACTTAGGTAACAGGAGTTATTAACTTCGTAAATTACCTAAAAGGGTTATGATCTTAATAAGAATTAAGAAGAAATATAATATATGGGTTGGGTTATAAGTTTTGCGGAATTAATTTTCAATGTTCAAAAATCAAATGTTGACGTTATACTTTAAAAGATTGATACAGAGTGGTTTAAAAGTTATAGATTACAATGTGGTCTGCTCTGAGCTGAAATATCTTGAATGCGTATTTCTTTGCAGTAGATATTTTGGAAAAAAATTGTTCTAGACAGCTCTGGGGTTCTATTTAAGTTGAACTACATGGAGTGAAAAAAATCGAATTAGCAAAATATTGTCAAAAAAATATCCATTACAGCTCTAAAGATATCTAATTTGGAGCAATATCTTCCTTTTGTTAAATTAATGTATAGAGCGATATAAACTTTTTTCTGTTAAATTGGTGTATTTAACTAACAATATTTATTCGACTGAAATCAGACTTGCCGTTTTGGACTAGGAACCAACCATATTTATTGAATAAAAGTGTCTTTTCTCACACGATCGAATATGATCAACTCATTTTTACACTATATAAAGTACATATGATAATACTAAATATTTAACACAAACTGTCAGATTGATGCTTAGAATAGATCAGATGCCAATATTAATAGATGAAAACTTGCTACATTTTGATTATGTAATACATCATAATTCAGGCCCCCTACCGTGTATGAAATTCGGATTCGAACGATAATCCGAATTTGCGATTCGAATGTAAAATTAATTGGTACCGCGTATCAAATTCGAAAGGAAATAAACGTCATTTAAGTTGGTAACGTAAGTTTCCATTTCTAATTGTCAGTAATGTTTTTGTATACTTTATTACTTTAAATTTATTTGAAAATGTGTGTTTAATATTTTGAAAAGTTTTTTATTTTTTAAATTATATCAATTTTATTGTATTTGTATTTCGATTTGAAACTCCATCATTATTTTAAATTGAGATGGTTTTGTTTTGTGTTTAAGCCTAATCTAAAGACATACAAATATGAAATAATATAAAAAATTTTTAAATATTAAATTAAATATAAATGTGTTTTTTTATATGATTATAGTTATTGTAATATTTAATATAATTATATTTTTAAATAACTCACTTAACTTTTAAAACACAAACAAAGTTTTACCTCCATTCGATAGCAAAAAACCATTCTAATAAAATATGTTAAAAAATATTCGAAAGTAGTATTACATGGTACCAATCTTTCGAATACGAAATTCGTTTTACGAAAATCGGAATACGCGGCAGGGGCCCAGTAGGGTTAGTAAAGCAATGTCACCATCAATGCGATTAGAAAAATATTAGAAAAATAACTTAAACCAAATAACCAGATTCTGTTAGAATAAAATTTAAAACTATAAGTTTAAGAATTTAAATGGGTTCCATAAAAACCAAGGTTGAAATCAAAAAATAAACACTGTAGTTTATGGTTTAACAACTAAGCTTATAGTTAGCATATTGTTATAGCTTATACTTAGTTTATTTGTTTTGATTTCACCCCAATTTATTAATTTTGTATAAATAGATTGAAAATTTATAATAAAAATAAGTTATTAACTTGCACGAATTTAGGGCGCATTTTAATTGTTATTAATTCACATAATATATATATATAAATAATATATAAGTGAATAGAAAATAAAGAATTACTTTTTGACATGTTTTCAAAGGGGAAAGACGAAGTTTTATTTAATAATATAATTAGAAACACATTTTATGGAAACTGATGGAATGAAATTATTATATATCGGCACCTGCTGCCTGCAATATCTTCCATGAACCATTTCGTACTTATATCGATTTATAATTATTTACGCTTTAATTTATACAATTTATTTACAATTTTTTATATTTAAAATTATAACATTATAATATTAAACATTATAATATCTATTTTAGAAATTATCATACAATTAAATTAAAATACTTGAAAAAAAAAACTAGGCATATCTAAATTAAATGTTCTATATAATATGACCTTACTGTTTTAATTAATGCTTACTATTATAAAGTTCTGTTATATTAGGGTTTTAATGTTAAAAAATAACATGTGATTTTCGGTATGAAAAATAGAGTAAGAAGTAGATAATCTTGGTTTAACACATTAATAATTGTTAAAACACTTATCTTACGATCCAAAAAATTAGATTTGGAATTAGCTTCACGTCATATTCCAGTGATTAGCTCAAATCTGCCATTCCACGAAAATTTACTTAAGCGGAAATGTAAAAATGTTCGTATTTCGGAGATTTTAATCGAATAATGTCACTTAAATATTCAGTAGACCATTACTTAGTTGGTGTTATGGAAACTTATAAGTAGTAATTTTTGAGTAAGTTAACAATGGAATATAACTGTAAAAAGATAACAATCAACAAGCTAATAATATATTTAAAAATTTTCAGACAAATAATTACTCGTGTACACACCTTACGTAGTTATGATTCTATACTGACAGAAACAATTTAATGTACGCACCTTATCCTTATGCAGTATTATTCTATTGTCAACTCCTTATGCAGTATTATTCTATTGTCAATTGTCAACTTTTAAAAGTTTAAGCCATACATGTGGATTTGTAATTTAGGAGTCTTTTTTCGATTGTTCAAGAGTTAAGATTTTTTTTTTCAACTAATTAAATGAAATTAAATAATTAAACATTTTTTTTATAGAAATAAATACTGGAAATAAATAATTAAACACTATTTTTAATGGAAATAAAATAGGTACTAAACAGTTGGTTTATTCAAGGGTAGGTGTTTCATATGTAAAACAATAATGTATCGTGAGGTATGCGCCACAAAATGCTTAAGACCATCGTTTGATGAAATCTAAAGAAGAATTTGCTTCACTATTTTAGTATTATTTATCACAGTGTAATAAATAAAAATTTGTTGACGATCAAACCTGTACAAAATGTATTTATTAATCGAAAACTTTAATTAAAGTCAACTGTCTTTCCAAGATCTCTAATAGAATCAACTTAACGAACTGAACGAATAACCAACTGAACGAATATGGTAGTTAAACCAAACTCTCCATACATGATTTCACATAGGCCATCAAAGGTCATCAAAGGCTTGTCATTTGTAGGTGTTAAACTCATTTCCGTTTTTTGAATAACAAGAAGCGAAATTGTTCACATCATTGTGTACAAGTTTAGGCAAGCTAATATATAACTGTATAGGAGTAAAAAGTTTGGAATCGCCTGCAAATCTATCAAAAAATTATCACTTTAGAATCGTCAATGGTTAAAAGTATAAAAAATTTACTGAACCTATCTGAGTAGTTTAAGTAACTACATATGGTGTACTGTAGAGTATTAATCAGAAATTGCAATTTTTGATAAATCTGAGTGCCTACTGCGACAATAGAGGTAAGATTCAAGCCAATTAAGGGTATTTGGTCAAAATCCTGGTCAAATGTCATGGCTTAGAGAACTGATTTAAAACGTAAGATGTATGTAAGAATATTTCAAAGCTTACAGTGATGAGTTGAGTGATTGCTTAACATCCAGTAGTGGATTAAAAAAATAATAATAATAATTTTTAATTGTTATTTCACGTGATGGACCATCCGAAACTTGCTTTTGCATGAGAATGTTTCTTAAATTTTTATTCTATTTTATTTATACTAGGGGCCCCTGCTGAGTAACTATATAATTTAAGTTGAAGCCAAATTTAAAGTTTTCAACAGAACAGTAATTTACGTACTGACCTACATTTCTCAAGTTATAGTAGAAACTACTCATGTTTTCATAAAAATTTAGAGGTTAATAAGTTTTATTTAGAAAACATAAATATTGGTCCCTCATATACTGTTTCGTTTCGACATATTCCTATACTAAGTGGCATTTAATGGATAAAATCACTAAAAATAAAATATTTTTATAATTAAAGAGATATATACATATATATATATATATATATATATATTATTTTAACCAGAACTATATGATTACTACAATTGACCAAAATATAGAAAACACTAATTTGAGACAGTTACTTAAAAAAATTAATAGAATAGATTTCTTTAATTATGTGTACAAATAATAAGATGTAGAATGATACAAAATGGCTATATATTATTTAAAAGTTTGAATATTATAAGACAAAATAGAAATTTTTTTGACCCGTATGCGCATTTTGATCGTATATACAACTTATTTACATATTAAGAGTTCATTAAGAAGAAGCGAAATAAAATGAACTGCACAGGTTCTTAAATGCTTATCAATTATAATTATAGATTTGAATTTGTATATTTATATCTTCGATTATTATTGTATTTATTATATTTGCTTTGCTATTATTTTTACGTTTGAATTTTGATTTCTGTTTTTAAGTTGAAGTTAGTTTGGTAATTGTAATAAAATTTAATATTTAGTAAAAATAAAATAAAAAAAAAATAAAATAAAATTTAAAAAATAACAATAATAAATAAAAAATAATAAAATAGTCTTTATTTCACAGAATTAATAACAGAATTATTCAACATAATAAGATAAGATTAGGAACATAATAAAAAGAATATTAATTTCTAAACACAAGTTCGAAATTCAAATATTTGATGTATGCAATTGCTCTTAATATATTTTAGCCCACGCCTTTCAAGTTAATAATAAAAAAAAAAAAATTACAGCATCATGACCATATTTTGATTCCATAGCTTTTTTTCCCATTGAAATTAACTAAACAAAAACAAAAACTTTTCACCATACCTTCGTCCATTTTCTTATTTTATTTGAAAAAAAAAAAAAATCTTTTCTAAAGTACTAGATGTAATCTTAAAAATAATGACGTACAAAATTAACACACTGCACACCATCAAGTTATTAACAAGAAATTGTTATAGAGTAATGATTTTACCGTTACTATATTATTTTCTATTGCATAACTCCTAAGGATATAAATACAAATATACAATATTAACTTATACATAAATATAATAATAATAAAAAAAAAGTCTTCTTCTTGAAAAACAAAATGAGAGAAGATCTAATCGTTGAAAAGTTAACGAATAAGAAAATCATTTTTTTTTTTCACTTTTTTTTTTTAATTAAATGACGAAATTAAATACAACTGCAGGATAACTTTTGCAGTTTAATTAAGACACCTTAAACTAGATTTGTAATTATTTTTATTTTTTTCTTCTTTTTTTTTTTTTATTATAAGTATTTTAGATAGAGAAGAAAATTGCTAACTTTATTATTTAAAAGTTATTTTAAGAAATTAATCTTCAATGTAGTCGATTAGATAGTCATGGTGTTACAAAAAAAAAAAAAAAAAAAAAAAGTTTGCTTCAGTATTTCAATTTTAATTATACCACCTTTTAGGGGTTTTAGCAGTTATTCATTAATAAATTTAAATTAGTTATTTTGTTATAAATTATATAATTACCACATCAACACAAGCATGCATTGTGAGGTAATGCAAAATCAGAAAATAAAAATGTTTTCCAATTCTAAATTTAAAAAAATAAAATAAATTTTCTGAGGTTAGTTTCGTAGACATTGATTGGATGGATAACTGGATAAAGAAGAGATGAGTAATCTCGCAATTATCGCACACTCATTACACATCGTCAAACGAATAATTCGTCAATGTGATTGAATATCAAATAGGCAAATTTAATTGTTAAACTGTATTTTTTAATAGATAGGAAGAGGGAGAAGCTGGTTTTCATAAATACATCCCACCCTAAGTATTATGAGTAATAATGTTACATTCAAATCGATAGTGATGACAGAGAACAAATCGTTTTCTATACAAAATAAATAGATGAATAGATGTTTAGTAAAATTAATTCAAGACAATGATTTAGTTCAGGCAATTAGGTACATGGAAATATTTATAAACTCAATAAAATCTTGTATGGTATCAACTCCCATAAGGCATTATTATCTTTAATTTCCAAATTGATCCCATAAGGCATTATTATCTTTAATTTCCAAATTGATTGGTTTAAGCCTCTAATGATAAGCCCTGATCCTAAGAATTGACTCAATACATTTTTTGTTAGCAAGAATATCTGATTAATCATTACATTGTATTTCCAAAATATGTCCAGAAGTCCACATAATAATAACTCTGTTTTTTGACTTACTTTATTAAGCTTTTATAGAAATACACACTGATATAAAAATTGTAGTACCCAGGGCTTTCAGAACACTCTGAATGTCTGAAATTATATTATGTACTGTCATGTATTGAATTAGTACATACCAAAAGGATAAAGTCTAATATTGTAAAGAGATTAAAATTAAACAAATGCAGAAAATTATTTACCGCCCTAGTACATTATGCCGCCCAAACCCTTTTTTTGTAAATACAATACTCCCACGTTTTATATTTCAAATTTATTTTTGAAATAAAAAAAGAATATTATTTCCTCGTTGTAATGCAAAATAATGCACATTTGTATTCATATTAATAAATAAGTTCTTGATAGAAAATTAAACTAGGTAGACATTTTAGTGAAAATATTGGTTGAAACGTTTAAAAATTTTTTTATTTTGTTAACACTATAATAATTAAACTATGATGTTCACTTATTTTTTTTATTCAAATAATTCTAAAAGATATATTATTAAATAGATTATAATATATACTTTCTTTAATTTGTAAATAAAAAATATTTAAAATTGCTAATTAGTTTTGAGCGGGAATTAGGTACATGTAAATTTATGTTGTACGTATTTACGATCGACCGGGCGGAATTAGGAAAATGATATATCGAAATAAATAATTAAGTTATTCACCTATTTTTGATTTTATAAGGATGCAACTGGACAATTTTAAATTGAAATTGAACAAACTAAGCTGGACCTAATTACGACCTATGAATTTAATTTCGTATATGTGTTTTTTGTTACAACTAAATTTTGAGTTTTTATAAAAATTTGTATGAAAAAGTGGGTCGGTAATACGTGCAATATGACCTAATTCCGAACTAAATATGCATACCAAGTCTTAAATTTAAAGAAAAAACTATATTTTAATTGTTGAAAATAAGCGAATATTTTTCTTTTATTAGTAGAAATAGGCGTATTTGTATATGGTTAGTATATTTAGTAAAATTAAAAGGAAAATATTCGACTATATTTAACAATTAGATAAATTTTACTCTAACGTTAACCCTATAAAGAATAAGTTTTTCTTATATTATATATATTTTGTATAATTTAAAAAATCTCTGGAATTATCTTACCTTGTCACCAAAAATTTATTATGGCGTCCATTATAAATTACCAAAATAATTTCTTTGTATACATTTCACAATAAGTTAAATAGAGGAGTGAAAACCATGACCATGTCTGGCACATTTTGGAGATGGCCTGTAAAAGAAGATATTCTAATATATCCAGACAGTGACATAGTCTGCAAAATTGAGCCTCTACTTTTAGGACAATATAATGTACCTGAAATCATACAAATAAAAAATTTCAAAACTAAGAAGTAGTAAATGTGATTTTTACTTTGTATATATTATATGAAATATTTTGTATTTTTATTTATTTATTTTAAATGTTCATTGTTATAATACTTAAGTTAATTGTGTTATGTTGAATTATTTCTTTTTGTTCGAAATACTGAATCGTTGCGTTGTTTAATTTTTTTTTAATTTTCATATTAAAATAAATGTATATTTTTATGTGTAACAAATAATTTTACTTACATTAAATAACTCTTAATTTTTTTTTTCAAATTACTACTTGTAGTAATATTGGTTTTTTATTATAATAAATATTTTTTATAATTTAACTAAGTAAGTACTAGTTAATTATTTAAAAATATTATTTAAGAATTATTTTAAATAGCTTTTGTGAATAAAATCGTAAATAGGTACTGTGAATCGCAAATAGGTTCAAAAAGCGGAATTGAGTTCATATAAGGGCGGAATTAGTTCAGATTGAAATTTTCGAGCGGAAATACGTACAATCAAACTTTTTTTTGGCAGTTATAATATTTTATTATTTATTTAGAAAAAATGAAATTATTAATAGATGAAAATATTTTTTTTTTTAAATTAGAAAATCCTAATTATTGTAATTTGAAAAAAAAAATTAAAAAAAGCTTATATTTAGCTTATTTTGTCAATTTAAACTAATTTTTCCTTAAGGGGGCGGAAATTGTTACATTTACGTTACCTGGTGTTCCAGAGCATGCGTGTCAACTATTTAAGAGGGGAAGAAGATGTTATTTTAAAATTTAAAGTAAAACTTTATCAACTAAATCGAGGGTGTTCCATCGATTGGTGATATTTTCAACTTCAAGGAAGGAGCGAAAAGGGGTTTTTCAAGCTCGAAAATCGCCAAAATTGGCTGAAGTCGAGATTTTCAAATGAGAAGGGGTATTTTTTATGCAAATTTGGATTATACGACAATAAATAAGAAAATTAAGTCAAATGATTTTTTTTTTTTTGTTTTCTCATTATTTTTCTTTAAAATTAATAAAAATAAAACAAAAATCCACCATATTTTATTTTAAATATAACAAAACAAAAAAAAAAAAAATTTATTTTACAAAAATTTCTTATTTTTTGACGTATAATTCGAATTTTTATAAAAAAGTACCCCTTTCCATTTAAAAATCTTGACTTCGACCAATTTCGGTGGATTTTTGGTCTTAAAAAACCCTTTTCCGATCCTTTCCGGAAGTTTAAAATATTACCAATCGATAGAGTACCCTCGATTTAGATAATAAAATTTTTATTCAATTTTAAAATCCCCTCTTAAAAAGTTGATACGCATGCTCTGGAACACCCGGTATAATTGTACATAACTCAAATAAACGTAAAGAGTTAACGTTACATATGCTATCCCAATTCTGTCACCTTTTAATTCATTGCAATGCAGATACCTCGATAGGTTTCGACTTGAAAGACAGTTAGGTGCATGCATTTAATATTGCACAGCAATAACATTTATGTCTTTTATACCTTATTTAATTTTTTCGCTCTTCCACCAAATGAATCCAACCATATTGACACAATTAAAACAAATATTATTTCTTGTTAAATTATTTTGTTGCTACCAAACTATATTTTGTTTATTTATTTTATTTATTTAAATTATTATGTCAAATGTTAAATTAAATTGATTAAGTTTGACTTCCGTTTTTTTTATTTAAACCTGGATCTTTCAACAAACTCATATTGAATTTTTATTCTATATATGTTTGTGTATACAGACCTATTTATTCTTATAATAATCATTCTAGAATATATTAAAAAACTAATTAAACAACATAAATAGTATTACCTATATAACATAGAAAAAGTGTATACTACTTTTTCTATGCCTATACCATCTATGAATTTTCAAATACAGATCAATTGCAATTCAAATCAAAAAACTGTCTATTGATTACCACATTGAGCATTAGATTGCAATTTCAACTTTGATTTTTAATTATTCAGTACCACCATATATGTATGTATGTATGACATTCTGAAATAAACTATAAAATTTCCTTTTTAGAATAAAAAAAAAATTGTAATTCTTTATCTAACGCCACACCATAATTCAATTCACGTTATTATTTCAAATGTCAAAAAAAATACACACGTTTAGAAATTCCATTTCAACATTCCAATTCGAACGCCATCGCCATTCTATAGAAAACGTTTTAGAATAATAATAATTAAAGAACGTGTTTTTATAAAATACAAATTCTAATTCCTAATTTATAAAATTATAAATTCTAATTTTTTAATAATGTACAACATTTTTCAAACATTCCACATACGAATTTTTTAATAATAAAATTAAATTGAAAAACGTTATAAAATTTGAGAAGAGAGAAAAAAGCACTTATATAGATTTTTGATTGTCACATTTGACAAATTGACAATTTTACAATTATTCAATTTGTCAAAAACAATTTTCGAAAGAATAATTTACATTTTTATTTTTTTATATACCTAGCTACATACTTATATTCTGTTCGTTGAATACAAAGTGTCATTAATGTCAATTTCAATTAGCATTTTACAATTTTCTTAAATTTAAAATGAAAAATTTTGATAAAAATTCTCAAAATAACAAAAACAACAATAATATGAATTTATTTATTTATTTTTTGTTTTTATTTAATGTCAGACACATACATATGAAAATATTTTTTTGCATATTTGAAATATTATAAAATGACATTTGTAACATATGTCATAAATGACTAATAAATTATTATTATATTATTCATATTATTTTGACATATAAAAAACAAACATTTTAGAATCGTAAAGAAAATTCGTTTTGGAAAATTTTCCATTCAAGAACATTAGACATACATATATTATTATTATTTAATGGATGAAAAGATGAAAGAAGTTTTCACTTCAAATATTTCATGAATTTTTTATTATTATTATTATTATTTTCAAATAAAAAATACATTTGTGTTTATTATTGATTTTAATATATTTCAATTTATTATTTTATTCCATGTTTTTTACATTTTAATGCTGAATTATATACAAATATTGTTGTTTAGGATATTATTTTGATATGTATTGAGTTAATATTTTACTTTGTTTTACTACGTTTTCTCTTGTATATTTTTAAGTTTTGTAATCACATTTTATATTGAATATTGTTTCTTTTTCATAGTTTAATGTTTAACGTTGCAATTTCGTCAGAAATTTAAACACAAGATTATTAGCATAAAAATAATTAATTAAAGGTTTTTACTTGCCATTTTGTCCTTTGCAAATTAAATTTATTCTAATTAAATATTTCTAAGTAATTAGTCTAAATAATTGCAAATCAAATGTGTAAATATTCAAGTAATATAATCAATCCCTTGAAATATAGAATTAAGATATATGAAAATAACATAATGTACAAAAACATTAAGACAATAAATAAAATAAGATTAATAATAAATACAAGTGACAAGATTAAGTCAGGTTTTAAAAAAATATATATTGTATGGCAAGCGATTTATTACAGCAGTAAAAACGAGCGCCCTCTATATTACAGAAAAATCAATTAACTGACATATTTATATACAGAAGAGTTTACTTTAGTTAGACCTTAAAGCCATTTAAACTCAATCATATTTCTACAGAGAATTATTTAGTTGGTTATTTGTTTCAGTTTTGTAAGTCGATTTCGCAAGTCGTAATCATAATAGTGTCAGTTTTAAATTATTCGTTTTTGTAGTTCATTTGTAATAACCACCATGATGTAATATCCCAATATTCAAATGTATGTCATCAAAATAAAATGAAACCATTCTATAATGAGCACGGAATTACTCTATAATAAAAAAAATAAAATAAAAGAAGACATCTTAGAATTGATAGACCAACTTTTAATTCTTTTTCATATATAGTTGAGTTGAATGAGTAAATGATTTTTTATAAAATTAAATGAAAAAATATTATGTTACATCCTTTAAGGAGTCTTAATAAATCGTTTAAAGAGTTTTTATTTTTTTTTGTTTTATTTAAAATTGTATTGAGTGGTACTTAGTGAGTTATTTTCTATAAAATAGTTTTTATTTTTTTCTCTCCTAAAAAATACACAGTCAATTAATTCATCAAATCTGATTGAAATGACAAGATTTATTTTAAAATATAAAACAGTATAAAATAAATATTTCTGATATTTATTAGCAAACGTTTTTGATGTAATCTCGTGAATTTAATAATGATCATTGAATTTGGGAAATATTGCGAATAATTTATATAATGAATATGCAACAAAAGAAAATTATGAGAAGAGTTGATTTTAATAGTAAGCACACAATTGTATTAAGATATAATTAAAATTTGGAGAAGAATAAAACTCTAATAATTATATAAATAATTTTCTGCATTTATCTGGATGTTTGTAAGTCCGACGGAATACACCAACACATATACAAATTGCAATATGTATACAAATTGCTTTGGTACTCTTTTTTAAACCCTGTCTACCATGCTGAAACTTTGCAGGAAAAAATACCATTGCATGAATTATATTTTTTTAATTTAATGTTAGTCTTCTTCGCAAATAATAAGGAAAAATAAAAAATAATAATAATAATATAAATAAAACAAACAATTTTTTTGATTTATAATAATAAGGACTAATAGAAATTTTATCGATAGTTTAATATGGTATAATAACCAAAAGGCAAACAGCATTTAACACAAAAAAACATAATCCACTTAAAGGTTATTTTTATATTACTTAAAATTATACACAATATGCATATGTGTCTACATATTTTTTTTTTGTTTTTTTGTGTTGTTATGATAATGATCATAGCATCATAGTTTTGCTACTGTGTGCATAGCCTGTATAGTACTATAGGTATATAATATACTCTAGTCAGAAATGTGATGCGATGAGGAGTTATAATTGTTATTTATTTTTATTTTTTTTGTTTATTGTTTTTTTTAAAATATATATATATATATAAATTTATGATCGTATATAATATTTAGTATATATTATGGGGTTAGGTTTTAGTTCTGCTGATTTACACATAAAAACAATAACAACCTATACATTTGTAAAGAAATCAAATGAAATTTTGTACTATTATTTTTTATTTATTATCTTTGTAAATTTATAATTTTTAGGTATATTTGTTCTCTTCAAGTGTGTAGAAATGTATGTGTGTAGAAAGAGTGATGAATTTTTTTTAATATAGTAGGCAGTTATATATATATAGGTATCGGTTAAACCAAATTGATTGTTGTTCTTCTTTTTAATGTATGTTATAAATAATAATTTTGTATGAATTTTAACATGCACAGTTCGATAATGAATTTTTTGAAATGAAATGAAATTTTAAATAACCGATCAATGGTTCACAAGTTATGAAAATACTTATTTATTTGCAGTAAATTTTTTTATTTTAATTTTTTTCTCCAACACGAGTTTTTATTTTATTCATCAAAATAAATATTATGTGTACCTACAATATTATTGTTTTTTTATATTTACAATTTTATTTATTTTTGTTTTTAAAATTTTTTCCGTTCAAAGTTGTGGTTTTTTAATAATTAAAAGTGTTATAATACAAAAATAACGGTATGATAAATTAGTAAGCAAATACGTATTTTTCTTAAACTTGAAATGAAAACTCTAATGAAGGAAAGAAATTCTAGAATTTATTTTGCTTCCGTCATTTATGGCGGGTTACAAAGCTAGTAATTGTAATAATAGTTGAGCTGGTTTATAATCAGTTAATTGTTTAGATTTGAAATGAAATATAACAAATCAATACCTCTATATCATAATATCAGTTATCAGATATATAATCAGTTTTGTTTTCATTTTTTATTATTTTCCTATGATTTTTATCGAAAAATTTATAGAATTGGAATAGTTTTGGAAGAACGCATGAACGACTTGAAATAAGTACTACATATGTAAACAAATAAATATAAATTTCTAATATATTTTAACTTTAATTTCATTTTTATATTTCTGGAATTTATTTAAAACTCTATCCTTTCTTAATTTTTATTATTTGTACGGTGGTTCATGGTGCAATCAAACATTTCGTTTTTACTTCATTTTAAATGCAACAGTTTCAATTTTTTTCACTAATCCCTCAAGGTATGCAACACAAATATAAATCAAAAAAAAAGGAAAGAAACTGTAAACTCTTGAAAATTTTATTTGTTTGTGTCTTTTTTTTTATTGCAATTTGTTTTTGTTGTTTATAGAAATTTTTTTTTTTTATGAAATTTCAAAGGTAAGGAAAACATTTTTCCTCACAACTAAACTCAAATAAATCTGAATTTTTTTTTTCTACATTTTTCACATATGTGTACGGTTGTTTTCACATAAATGTAAACTTGCAGTAAATCTGCATATTCTTAGTTTATGCAAATACTTCTCAGATTTTCTTAATGCTTTTCATAAATGAAAACGGAAAGTTTACTGGGTGGACGTCAATTTGACAGAATAAATTTTTAGTACGTATACAAAATTTTGAAGTTGTTTTCTTTGTTGTTTTGAGTATTTAAGTTTTTGTTTTGTTATTCACAAAGAAATTGTTAATTTAAAAATGTAAGTACTTATACTTCATATTTTTTAATAAATATATTACAAAAACTGTTTATAGCAATAGTGGTGCCGAAATAAGTCTGACTATAAATAAACATAGTCAACACCACTTTTAAAATGGTTCATTTCTACGAGATTTGCTATATGAAAAACGATTTTAAAAGTGAGGTGCCTATTACGCATCCATTCATCATCAATCTTCTTAACCACATATTGACAATAAATTGGTGAGCGATTACACATCATAATCTTGCGCTTATCAATCTTTTTATCCATATTTTGACATTTTGCAAGGACATATATTGTGGAAGTGTTCTGAATATATTGACAATTTCGAAACATATGTGAAAATTGAAAATATAATTTCTGGACTTCAATTTAAATTGGATTTTTAAAGTAAATGTTGTGTATAAAAAATAGCAAATTATCTTTTTGCACATTTTAATAATTTAGTATGTAATTGTTTTCTTATAATAATTGCTATGATTATTAATATTAATATAAAAATTGTTCTTTTTAGAATTACATTATGAATTAATATTATAACCTTATCTGAACATTCCCCAAAAAGCCATTTTTTTACTTCCGCTGATTTTGACAGCAATATTGATGAGAATTTTGACAGAAATATTGATGAGAATTTTGACAGCAATATTGATGAGAATAGAACCATCATCAATCATTTCTCATCAATCAACGGTCAATATATTGGCAATATATTGATAATAGATAGACCATTGATTGATGTGTAATATGAGTCTGAAAGACATATTAAATGAACAGAAACTTTACAGAATTGTCAAGTAAATGTAGAACATATAGGTAGAATTTGTTTGCATTATTGCAAAGTACACCAACTGGTGGCAAACTTGTTATCAGTTTGCAGCATTTATGAAAACTCACATACTTTAATAGAAGCTTAAAACCGTTTAAATATTCAATGATAGTGTATCGTGCATCTTTTGACTCTATTTAGCAATATTATGGAAGAATGGTTAGGGAATTGTACGACGAAAGAAAACAAAGATGATTTAGTCCAGAGAAATTTCAGTCCACACAAACTGTCCACCCGACTTTTAGCCAATTGAGCGTACACAACTGCTATGCACTAAAAACATGATAGGAAATAATTTAAATTTAGGTCAAAATAGAGTGCAGGTACAAATAAAATGAATGAAACAATAATTGTTAAAAACTTAACGATATTCACAAAAAACTATATGAATTCGTTAATAATAACTTTTAATTGTATTTTTTTTTTGTATTTATTTAATTTGTAATAAAATATACTACTTACATTTTTTAATATAATTAATCAATTTGAAATAATGATTTTACTTTCACATTTGGTAATTTTCTATATCAATTTTTACTTTGTAGAAATCCTTTATAAGTACATTAGGATAAACAGAGTTCCAAAAATTGAAATGAGGCTTTGATGGCAATAAAAATATTTTTTTGTTATTTTTTCACTTTTTTTAACTATTTCTTTGTTTCCTAGTCAATAAACATGTGAAAAACCTCGTATATAAATATGTGACAACTTATTCTAAATACTAGGATATGAGCCTAAAATGATTTTTAGTTCGTAAAAATTTTTACACAGTTTTTTTCTAATGTCTAATAAATTTTTGTAATCATCATCACAATTCTTAGATTTTTGTTTTCAAGATATTTTTTTTAAATATTTTAGTTCACAAAATTTTATTTTTCAGTATTTTTTGTCATTTTCAATACTTTGTTTTTACACACAATTTTTGAATCCAAAATTTATTCCAACCTTATTAAATATAATTTTCATAAATTATTAAAAATACATTTCAAATGAAATCAATTATCTAAAAATGAATAATTTTAAACTAAATTTTTTTAATCACCTACAAAAACTATAATTTTTAATTTAATAATAAATTTCTTAAATAGACTAAAACTGCCCTAAAACAAAATTTACACCATTCATTGTTTTTTTTTTTTATGTGTAAATCATAAATTATTATAATTAAATAGAAAATAGTAATTTAACAATTCAATTTTTTAGATAATTCTAAAACACTAAACAAAAAAATTTATTACTATACTAAAAACAATAAAAATATAATTTATTTAATTATAGCGTTTCGAAAAAAAGAAAAAACACTCATATTACTGAATGCGATTATTTTTTAACTCAATTTTATTCCACAATTATTATTGAAAAGCAAAATTTTCATAATTTTTTAGTTGTTGTTGTTATTATTTTTGTTTTGTAATTTTCAACCACTATCAATAATGATTACTAAAATGCTATTGGCATTTAAATTTATTTAATTTGTTTTTACTAATTAATAATTCAACATTTATATTAATTTTATATTATTATTTTAATTTTTATAGTAATCAAATAAAAATGTCCTAAATTTCTAACAAAATTTATGATTATAGAACTTTTATTAATTTAAACTGTTTTCCGCTTATTACGTTTCCTTGCTGCTGTTCACTTTTTTTATATTATAAATTTTTGTGCATTAAGTACAGTAGTTAAATTTTTACTACAATATTTTACGTAATACTTAAACAATGCGAAGGGCTCACTCAGCTCACCTGAACAATAGAAGCTACCCAGTATAACATTCAAGAATATCCTGAGTGTTATCACAACATCAGGTATCCTGAATGACTCAGACACAGGTTATCATAATAACTATTAAACACAGGTTATAAAAATAAGCCCATCTAATTCGTCATCAATAAGTTAATATAATACACGCAGTCATTGTTGGATTAATTATTATTATTTTAAGATTTCAGTAGTAATACATTTAAAACCAGGATACTGGAAGAATGTTCCGCGACTGAATGTCAAAATTCAATTACATCATATATGTTTAAATTACAGCACACACAGAATGAAAACTGATTTTGTCTGACTTATTTTTAGTCACTAAAAGATATTTTTAAAATCTCTAAATTGATATCAAAATTTGTCAACGTTTTTCTGTTGTTCAGTTGACTTGGAATTTTAAAAAAAATTAAATAAAATATATTTGAAGAAAAATGAATACAATTCAAAAGATTTTTGTAATTTTTATAATTTAAAAATCAAATAAACTAAAACATAACAATAAATTCACACAAAAAAAAATAATATTTTTCTTTATTGCCAATCTAAAACAAAAATTTAAATTTAACCAATTTCAAACGAACAGTTGATTTTTTTAGTCGGTGAACTCAGTGTTTATTCTGGATCAACAACTGAATCAGCACTCAAAATTTCAACTATTTTTCGTTTTTTACCTTTCCTTGCTGCTATTCACTTTTTTTAAATGTCAAAGTCAGGGTTATGTTTTCAGCTTAACCCTACACTTCATAGTGTATCATTGGTGATACATAAACTTCTTCTTATCATAACAACTAAACTCGTGATCTTTTCTTAATATATTTCTCTCACATTATGTTCTATTAATCATTCTCTCATAATAAAACCAAAGTCCATTTATTTAGTTTTTGTTATATTTGTATTATGAGTCCATTCTATGAAAGTGTTCTTCGTACTTGTGCAAGTGTCGAGAGTGTTAGAAGAAAATCAGTTTCAGGTTTCATATTTTTTATAAAAAAAAGGTAAGTAAGATTTAATTTTAATAATAATATGTTTTATTTATTAGAAAATTACATTTTATGCCATTAGTCTTATATATTTACTTTGTAAATCGATTTTAATTTTATGTATCACAGTTGATACACCATGCAGTTTTGCATTTTTGTTAGTACCAATTGACGTATAAAAATATATTGGAAATGCACGTGGGAAACAAGTCATATTTACTCAATAAATATTTTATAAATAATCAAATACATATAATTTTACAATATTTTATATAACTTGACAGTGGAAATGAATAATCTAAATGAAAAAGATATTTTGGTTATTCTGAATACATGGGACGAAAGTGAAGATGAATTTGATTGTGAATCAGAATATGAGTTCGATCGGAATCCTATAATTTTACCACCAATTGAAAACAATGGCGATTTGTTTGATATTGAAAATGATTAAACTGAAACTATAAAGAACATTCCTAGTACTAGCAGTAGCTTTGTTGACCCAAAAACGACTGCGAAAGATTTAAAAAATAAATACGCAAAAGTTGTATGGAATCAAAAAGAATTCCCAAATAAATCAGATGAACTCAGCTTCAAAGGAACCATAAATCTACCAACTAGTATATTAAATCTGAAAACTCCGTATGAATTTTTTAAATATCTTTGGACTGATGAACTTTTAGAACATATTGTCGAACAAACTATATTGTATTTATCGCAACTACATTCTGAACATCCATTCAAGATAAATAAAACTGAAGTCAGTCAGTATATTGGAATTTGTGTATTGATGTCTGTTATTTGTATCTTTGACACACGAAAATATTGGTCACCAGTCATAGGAAATAATTTAATACAAGAGACAATGACTGTAAATCGTTTTGAGAAAATGAGAAAAATTTATTCATTTCAATGACAACACCGAAATGCTTCCAAGGAATAGCTCACAGCATGACCATTTGTTTAAAATACGCCCTCTTATAACGTATCTTTTAGAAAAATTTCAAAGCATACCTTATGAAGAGTGTATGTCAATTGACGAACAATTATGTTCAACCAAAGCCAGGAGTTATCTGAAGCAATATCTACCAGACAAACCTCATAAATGGGGTTATAAGCTATTTGTTTTAAGGGGAATTTCCGGGTTTTCCTATAATTTCGAAATTTATGCCGGGCAAGAAAACGATCCGACCAAGCGGCTATCATATGAACCAGATCTGGGCTGTTCAGCTAACATTATTATCAGATTATTACGCAATGTTCCAAAACATGAAAAACTATCGCATATATTTTGATAACTATTACCCAACGTTACCATTACTTGTAGAATTGGCAAAATATGGTATATATGCGTTTGGAACAGTTCGAAGAAATCGTCTTCCAAATTGCAAGCTACCTAATGAAAACGAATTGAGAAGGAAAAACGGGGTACCACTACAGAATACGTCGCATCTATTGATGGCATTGATATTGTCACGACAGTTTCGAAAGATAATAAACTCGTAAATTTGATTTCAACGTTCATGGGAATATAACAGCTTAACGATTTGATAAGAAGCTGAGAGAAATGGTTACTGTAGATTGCCCGAATATAGTTAAAGAATACAATAGGTTTATGGGTGGAGTGTGCTGCATAGTGTATCCACTGGTGATACACATTAAAATCTCTTGATATTTACCAAATTTGTAATTTTTTTTTTATTATTCTATGTATATTATTCTATATTTATTTTATTATACTTTCCCTTCGAAAAACATTTTTTTCGATAACAAATAAAAAATCATGCAGTGTAGGGTTAAAGGAATACTAAATTTGACATTTTGAATTAAATTTCAGATATTTCTTTTATTATTTTGTACTAGATTATTCTGTGAAATATAACACCCTAAGTAAGTTTTTCAAAAATTTTTGTATTGTGAAATCATATTGCGAAATTACATTTTTATTGTGAAATTATTTTCTAAATTATTCTAATATTGAGCTTCATTTTACAAAAAATTTGTTGTCTTCAATTTTGTATTTTTACGCAGAAAAATATATTTTTTAGGCTCAAATATAATGTTTTGATTGAAATTTTGACTGCTCAATGTTGCACCTTTTTTCGTACGATTTTTTTAATTCCCAGAGGGTCGACAAAAACTTTGCATACACAGACACATAAATCTAACATTTTTTTCATTAAAGTTGTTAATATCAAATGGATATAAAACACAATGGCACACTTCAGCATCACGATATTATTAAACCCTACAAACTGTTGCACCACAGAGATCTTAGACCAGAAAACTGAAAGCAGTCAAACTATTTGAATTGATCTTAAATAAATTAAGAAAATATATTAACACAAAATTAATCGCGCCAGCCGGCGAACTCAAAAATTGGAAAATAACTGGTTAGCTAAAATAGCTAGGCACAACAACAAAAATATTTCACTGAGCCATAGAAGAGAATAATAAATCTGTTGATATGGAACTTTGAACTTTATTTATTTTCATTAATTAATTAACATTTACGACAAAATTTTTCAACAGTTTGCAAAATACAAAAACGATTTACAAAATAAACTTATGAAACCATCTACTAAAAACATTAAAATGAGATTGTTTTAAGCTTAATAGACGTATGAAAATTAATAAATTTACTGTTATCATATTAACGGTATAAATTCTAACTTATTTAAATATATTAAGTATATCAAAATCTACATTATATATATATATATATATATATTTTTTTTTTCAAATTAAAATTGAACAATATTTATACAATTCTCTCTAAAACTAACACATTTATATTATATAATCGTTAATCCTTTAAAAAGGATATTCCAAAAAATATATATGTAGCTATATTAAAAAAAAACTCATTTTTTGGATACAAAATAAATTTTAATTTATTAAGATTTAACCAGAGTAAATATATAAGGATTATAGATTTTTGTTTTCGTATCTCATTGTATACCTACCTATACCTATCTCTCTACAACCTACCTAACTATATATTCATTGCAAAAATAGAAAAAAAAAATGATTCTATTTACAAAAATTTTGCCGGATTTACGATAATTTAATTGTATAAAAAAATGGAAACTTTCTAATTTAAATGGAATATTGAAAAATGAATATTCTAGTGTATATAATCCGGTCTATTTTAATTAAATTAATTATCAATCATTATAAATCTATTGAATAATGTAAATAGATATAAAACTGAAAATATACAACTACATATATATATTAATACAAATATAAGTATAGTTTTTTTTTTTAATTAAAATTAGTCTCAAATCAATTTCAGCCTTTGAATGTGTTGAGAAAAAAATGTTTTTTAACCATGTGGTTTCTTTAATATTTACATATTTTGGAAAATTGAAAACTCCATATCCAATAATTGAATATGGAAAAGCGATGATGTGTATCTCATTCTGCAAATAAAAAGAAATATAATTTTTTAATTTAGGTTATTATACCACATCCTTTGGTACATTTCAAACTTTCAAAATGTATTTCGTAATAATATCTAATCTATATAAAGTACCGAATCAATCTAAAAATGGAAAGAAAAAAAAATGTTGAAACAATATTCAAAATTTAATAAAAATATAAATTGACTTTTAATTTTCACTCTCATACCATATTATACTCCATGATGAGCAAAATTAAATAAACAATATTACCTAACTATTAAAAAATTTAATATTATATAGACCAACTTCACAAATATAACAATTTATTTATTATTGTCTGACTATGTATAGAAAGCCTTCGAAATTTGGATCTACCGAAAAATGTTAAAAATATCATGGACAGATCACATTACAAAGTTCTACGTAGAGCAAACACAAAAAGAAAACTACCTCTAAGGCTAAAGAAGCAAAAAACCTCCTACTTTGGGCATATTATGCGTAGAAATAAATACGAACTACTTAAGTTAATAGTTCAAGGAAAAATTAGAGAGGTATAGTAAGCAAACAATTAACATGGCTGCGGAACATTAGAAATTGGATAGGCATCAGAAACATTTGCAACGCATCGAAATATCTAGCAGGACATCGTTGCTAATATCATATAACCGCTAACATTTATTTATGGATAGGCAATAAAAGAAAAAGAACAGGTATAAAATATATAGCCTTTGATGCCTTCATAACTGGTCAATGAAGATCTGAGTCTATCACAAAGTCAACTTAACAACATTTTACATCAATTTCTTTAATCGTACCTGCTTAATATAAACTATAGGTTTAGGGTATGGTGCTTAATGAAAAACTAATTCTAATTATAGTTACCATTCTAGATACCAAATGGACAATTTTTTGACAATTTAAACTGACAATTTTTATTCTGAAATTATATGTTTTACAATTAGAATGTCATCTCTATTAGAAACATTTCGAGTTGACTATAATTCCAAGACGCAAAACCAGTGAAATTTCAAATTATTCAGTTCTTATTGAAATTACAATTTATATGTGAATATTTGTCACAATTAGATTTAGGCCCCCACCTTTAGTTCGTAACTAGCATTTGTAACATTGCTAGTTAATGATTTTTCATATAGGAATAGCTCCTGTTCAGGTATTAGAATGTTAAAAATTAAGAAAGAAGGAAGAACAAGGAATAAAAAAGTTAAATGGTCAAATATGATGAACAGAAAAATGCGGATGTTCGTTTTGCATTTAAAGAGCTCATAAGTGAATAGCTCTTTATGTCTATAGAGATCAGACACGGATGCAATGCATTGTTTTTTTAATTATAATGCTTTAAAGCTAGATAAGAATGAATGCTTGTAACCCATGCCCATCTTATCTATTCACATTTTTTTTTTGCAGTTGAAGTTAAGCCAGTAGGCAAAATTACCGTCAATAGAATGCACCGCCAATAGAAACTACAATTTTTAGTTTTTTTTATTGTTGTTTTTGTAAATGTAGGTATGCTCTTTATCTTTTCTAATACTTGTAATATAATTTTTTATAATAAATTTTAATTGAGGCTTAAAAACAAAGTTTCAACAAAAACGCAGTACAGAATTAGCTCCAAAAACTTACTATACCAACAAAGATTCAATTTATTGTCGAGCCATAACATAAACATATTTAAAGTATTATTTGTGCATATGAAAATTCAGGAATTCCGCAATTACTTTCAAATAATATTTTGTCATCGCTATATTTATAACGTCGAAGACCGAACAAAATGTTTCTTATCATAATTTCTATATAGTGTGCAAGACTAAACATAAAAACTGACAAATTATTACTGTCATGTGATTAAAAAATGCTAGCTTATGTTGATACGATTGGTTTAAGATGTTGGGGATGTCTCTGTCACTATCCGTAGGTTTGTTGTAAATCTCTATTTCTAGAGAAATTTTTATTCTGGCTAAAAATAAGTTTAAGAACGGTAATTGACTTTTTCTTTCTACCTTGTCGTAAACTGAATATTCCTGTAAAATTCATTAAGAGTAGTCAGTGTTGGGTTTGAGTCTCTTTTCTTTATTATTGCAAAAATATCATCCACATATCTCTTCCAAAATCTTGGTAACCGTAATTCTGCTGTTTAATTGAGCTATGTAAATTTCACTGATGAATGAAGAGAGGGGAATTCCCATTGACGCACATTTCTTTTAATTATTAGTAGAAATTTCATTTTGAAACAATTTTCTTCCATGCAAAAGCGGATCAGTTTGATGTAATGTTTTACCTTAGTCCTCCACTTTATTTCAATTTCGTATTGTATAGTAATTATTCTTCCACAAAAATGATGGGTTTTCTTTGACTTAGCTGCTGGGAAAAGTTTCTTTCACATGAAAAGAGACCAGGACTTTATCTCTGTCAATCCAATTGATTCTAATTGTTGGGTTATTTCCTTTGAGTGTTTCATCGATGGGGTTCCGAACTGCTTATCCATATTTCAAAACTGTTCCACTAAAAATTTTATATATTTCAAATACATCTTGCTGTCACAATTTCTCTCATCTCATTGCCTGGTTTGTAAATTTTAAGAAATAATTTGATTCGAGGGGGTGCTGGATTTAAAGAAAAATATTCAATTATTTTCAACAATAATTATACAAATTTTACTGTTAATACTAAAAGAATAAATTATTCTAAAAACTAATTTGTATGTTGTTTTAGTTGACAGCAAAAAACTTCCAAGGCTATAATTTACTTTTATAGTTAGTCTTAAAGAATGAAAATGTTTAAAAAACCAAGCAGCTGTAATGCAGATTGCAGTCTAATTAACATTTTACTTATGAAATACACCTTTTCATTTTACATTTTTTCAAGCCCATTATGATAATTAACAATTCAGAAAAAAAAAATAATTTCAACAGTCAGAATTAGACGAAGTAGAAGAAGTAGTAGATTCTCCTCAAATTTCTTCTTCTTCATCCACTACTGGATGTCTGCGATCACAATTCTGAAGCTCTGTCTATCCTTCGCCACGTGCATTAGTTCTCCCACCGTTTTCAGACCCGTCTATTCTATGATGTTTTTATGCTATGCCATTTGTTTTCTGCCAACACGTCTTTTGCCTTCAGTTTTACCTTGCAAAATCAGTTGTACAATATGATATTTGTCATTTCGCATCATATGATCCAAATAAGTTATTTTCCTGCGTTTGATTGTTAATAACAACTCACGGTTCATACCTATTCAACTTAGAACAAAACAAAATGTTCACTCGATCTACCCATGATATCTTCAATTGATTCTACGGTATAACCACATTTCAAATGCTTCAAGCTTATTCATGGTCGTTGTTTTCAGTGACTATACATGCTTCCATACCATAGAGCAGTGTCAATCACAGTTAGCATTATTTAACGAACCGGATTTACATACCAAATCTTATAAATTAAATTACATTTTTATTTTCACAAAAATATTAATTGAATTTTTGCTTTTTAAAAATTCACCTCCCCCCAAACCATATTTTTAAACTTTCTTTGTAAATTTTATGAATTAATGTTTTTAATAAATTTTTCCATTAAAATTTTCAATTAAACCGCTTCTATAATAACAAAACTATCAAAATTTATTTAAATAGAAATGCAGCAATTAAATCAGAACCATCAAACTAACATTCTGCAATAATTCTAATCATAAAAAAATTAAGATTTAAAATTCAGTGGTGAATTTTTTAAATGTGATAAATTTTCATATTTCTAAAATAATAATCTATTCATAAATTGAAAAACAAGAATTGGTGTTAATATGAAATTTATTAAACATCACACTTTAAAGAAATTAACGAAAAAAAAAAAGAAAAAACAAAAATCAAAAAAATCAAAATTTTCAAGGATAACGATTGTTGTTTTTTGTTGAATAAAAAAGTAAAATTTGAAAATTAAAATTTTCACATTGGTTTATTTTATGGCAACGTTCTTTCTATACATTTATTATGTTAAAATCAAATTATTATTATTTTGAATAATAATTTCAAATTTATGTATTTTTACCGAATATTTATTTGACCTAATTTTAAAAAAAAAAAAAAAACAAAAACAAAAAAAAATTAAAAATTAATAGAAAATAATGATTATTGTTCGAAAATTGCAACATTGAAATACGTAATGTGTATAGAGAGAATTTTTAATATGAAGTGAATTAAATTATATTTAAATTTCAATAAGCGGATTATTATAGTTGTATATACAGTGAGTTTTAATTAAAAAATAACACAAAAACTAATTACAATTTGTTTCAATTCGAATATGAATTGAATCCATGCATATATTGTTTAATAATTTTATGAAAATTTTTAATAGAAATGAACAAATCAAAGGAACTGTGTATTAAAATGTAACTAGATTCTGACCCTGTTAGACTAATTAAAATTAAAATTTTTATTTTTAAAAGGACAAAAAGAATTAATAACATGATTGACTAATATGGATCTAGTGATAAAAGCTTCTGGCTATATTTCATAATAAGTAAAAAAGTTAGAAAATGTTAATTGATTCACCTATGCCTTGAAGTCATGTATAGGTGGCCAACCAATAACGATAATAATATAATTTTGTGGATCTAAAGCCGAATCCAAGTAGCAAATCGTTCATTCTTTGCCAATAAAGGTCTCAAGCACAGATTGTTCCCATTGTATACAACAAATATACAGTTAGCAGAGATATAGGGATATAAAACATGACCAGTAATAGTAATCCGACAAAAACAAATTGAAAATATTTTTTAAAAAAATACTGTGAAAATGTTTGTTGTCAGAAGGCTTGAAAACGAAAATTAAGTATGCAAGAAGCATTATCGATTTGAATATATAAGTCTGATAAAAAATTTTCATTAAATTTGCAATATCCAAAATACCATGAATCTAAAAAAAATTAAATAAAAATAGAGCGATTTTTCAATTTGGTGATTTTCACAGTTATAAAGAGTTGATATTTAAGATTACTGCATTCTTTATTTCGGATTTGAGCTTGGTACGTTATAATGCATATATCAGCTGTTATTTTTTGACGTAGAATCGGAATTTGCATAAAAACGTTTCCCATTTGAAAATCTCGATTTTGGTCAATTTCGTCGATTTTTGGGCTTAAAAAAACCCTTTCCGGTCTTTCCCGGAAGTTGAAAATATCACTAATCGATAGAGCACCCTCGATTTAGTTAATAAAATTTTTATTTAATTTTAAAATAACGGCTCCTTCCCCTCTTAAAAAGCTGATACGCCTGCTCTTGAACGCCCGGTACAACTGTGAACAAGCAAAAAAAAACATTGAAAAATCACATTGACACGACTAACAGGACGACATTATATTATATGTCTCTCTATAGCATAATTAATCATCAAAAATTAGGACTGCAATAAAATATGAACCAACGCGTTATTATAAGTATGGGTTAGAATTCCGTGGTAGAACAAAATAAATTTGTTATTCTGGAGAATAGGTGTCGTAAACGACATTCAGTTTAGTAGACTAATCAAATGTTTCTTGAAGAATTTATAATTGTAATTGATACCAAAGAACAGTCTTAATGCCGTATCTGCTCCAAACTGTATCGAAGCTTTGTATTCCTAAAGCTAGTAGAAAAAATCATTCATAATCAAAAAATCCAGTTAGTAGCGGGAATAAGAAGTTGTACAATTAATATAATTTGAATTTTCAGGTGTAAATTTTGTAAAATTGAAGTCAGAATAAATACATTTTTTCATTTTCAAACTTAAAATTCCCATTTTCAAACTTAGACTTGACAAAATTTTACGTTTTTTTTATGATTTAGGTTCGTCTTTTTTAATTTATTCGTTCGTAATTTATTCAAATATAAATCCATACTAACCATAAATAATGACGTCTTTGTATAGTATACATTCATCAATATAGGTGACATTACCTTAACATTAAATTTATTAAACAGTATAGTTAATCGCATAAGAAATTCTCATCGTATCGTAAATACAAATAATAACATTGCACTTCGTTAATCGTCATACATGAGTGAAATTGAGCTTTAATATACTCAAATGAGTAATAATTGTATAGAGAAAAATAATATAATAATTTTCTCTTTTTTTGTTTTTTTTTTTTTTTTTTGTTTATTTCATTTAATTTAATTAACAATAATCAACCGTTATCTGCGGAATAAATTCTGTTTTATCTCTCTGGATTTATTTCCTTTTTAATGTTATTATTACTCTTATTTATTTATTCTTTTTTTTTTCAAATAATAATAGTATTATATACTTTTATGTTAATTGATTAACAGTATACATTCAATATTTCTATTAAAATATACATAATTGTAAATTTATCATTATATTAAATGTGTAAATTAAAAAAAGTACGGTAGTTACAAATATCTGAACCATTTCGAAATCGATTTTCATTATTATTCTGTTAAATGATAGATATTTAAAAGGACACGTAGCGAAATTAAATATTTTTTCAAATGCATTTAATTTTCAGTTAACAATTTCAATTTAAATTTTTGTCCGTTGTATAAGTCATTTTAATATACAAATATTTTGATTTATCAAATTTCCGCAACAACTCCCCTGATTTAAATTTAATTTTTATTTATTTTTGTTTTAAATAAATTATTACGTATGAGGTTGTTGTTTAAGATAAATCAATAAAAAAATAAAATTCAGTACCAAGTGTAAATTGAAATGATGGAAACAAAATTCATAACGAAATATTCGATTTTTTATCAAACTCACTTGAATTTCGAGAACCGGGCGAATACTATTTATTTGAATGTTATTCAAAAATTTACAGCCATTCGATTAGGTAAAAATTGTAATTTTATTTATTGTAGTTTTTTCTAAGATATAAATACTAGGAGCATACTTTGTAGACCTCACCTACGAGTAAAAAATTAAGTGAAAAATTTGAATTGGTTAAACAAAGTAGCATGTAAAATAACGAGATTGTCTGGTATCACAAATAAACTATTTGCTTTACATCAACTTTGTGATCGGACTTTGATAGTTTACCATAATAGAAATAGATCTGAAATATAGGGTACACATTTATTAAACTGTCCAACATCGTTATTCTACCTCAGGAATTTAATATAAAATTGTAATATATAATTTTAATATAAATATAAATTCCGGCTTTACACTTATTTTCGTTTCAAAATACAGGTAAAATGTAAGTAGAAGTATCAGCAAAAATAAACACAACAGCAAAATTCTATAAAATTTAATTAAAAATTTAAAAATTAATTTAAACATAAGTACAATTCTGTTATTATTATTGCATTGAGTTAATTATGATTATTAAAAGTATATGCATACAAAAAATATACTTTTTTCAGTACACATAGACATATTCAAAATGAATATGGAAATAACAATGTTGTTATCCTTTTTGTATAAAAGGAAGCGTTTCTTTTGTGTTATCAAATTGATGTGAAATTGAATTGAAATTGTATATTCTTTTAGATTAATTACACGCATAAAATATAATTTATTTTAAATTATTGTAAAATAATATATATATACAATATACATATATATCATATATATATATATATATATATATATATATATCATATCTATATATATATATCATATCTATTATTATTATGAATGAATAATATTTGCAACAATAAAAAATCCTTGTAAAATAAAATGAAAATTTTCAAAATTTTATGCGGGAAATGATATTAAAAGGCTTCCAAAGGTTGTAATCAGAGTCAAATTTTCTAGGAATTCCAATATTTTGAAATTTTCAAAACAATTTTGTTGCTTTTAATTATTTTTGCCTTTAGATTAAGCTTATGGTTATATTTCAGAAAACGAAAATGACTGATTACTGGTCCGAGTACACCGAATTGTTGAATGAAATCATATAATATGAATGTATCCGTAGCAAAAATCAAATCAACAGACTATCTGCAAAAAAATAATACGATGTAATTTCATTAACAATCAAATTAATGAACAATTGTTCAATTTGAAGTAATTGGATGGGAATGATACCAACTTCTGAGATAATTTTTTTTTTTTTTTTTTTTATTTTCCAATAAAACATTACATCTGCAGGAGACATTCTGCAATGACTAACGGATGAAATCATCCAGTGGTCAACCATCCATGATTCCAACATCATACTTTATTGTATTTCTTGGCCCCCATTTTATTATTTCTATTGTAGATAGCTGCAAGATGCTAGAACGCTTGAGGCGACTTACATCACTTGTAGCTAAGCTAACAAGCTGCTTGCTAGTCTGTTTGGATGTGCAGCTAATGTTATCCGGTACTTTCCGCTTATGTTTTTAATTTCCTCCTTAATAGTTCTCACCTGTAAATCACGATGTATGACATCATTATTGACAAACCAAGACGCTTTGACGGAAAACTACTATTGCAAAATTTAAGTTGCTGGGTACTCCCCACAGCCGAATTCCGTAGGTCCATATCGGCTTAAAGACAGCTTTATAAATCAGCAGCTTGTTTTCCAGTGATAACCGCGAGTTGCGGCCGATCATCCCATACAATTTGCTTAGCTTCAAGCCCAGTTGCTTTCTTTTGTTATGGATATGAATTTTCCATGTGAGTCTCCTGTCCAAGTGTATGCCCAAATACTTTACAGCCTCTTTTTGAGGTACTATTTCGTTCTTAAATACAACCTCAGGACAAGTTTTTCTCTTTAGTGTAAGTGAGATATGTGTTGATTTAGCTTCATTCACCCTGATTCTCAACTTTTTTAGCCATTGCTGAGTTGCTGACTTTTTGCTGAATTGCTGACTTTGTTTATGCTATGTTGCAGAATCTCTGAAGCATGCACTGTGTTACTATTTAAGGCCAGTATGGCCGTATCATCAGTGAAAGTGCCGGTGGTTTTTTCATTTATTGTTGGTGAGACTGCAGTGTAAATGAGATATAAGACAGGACCTGAGCCGCTGCCCTGTGGTACACCTGGCATAATTTCATTAGTTGGTGTACATGCTTCACCAAAAAGTGTCTTTCGATTCGATAATAATTTTGTGATAAAATTTTTTTAAGTTTGTACAGCAATCCTTCATTCCAGACTTTATCAAATGCTTGACTAATATCTAGAAATATCACTGAGCAGTACTTTTTTATTTAATATAACAGTACTTTTTTCCTAAGCTTATCTTGATTAAATCTGCTATTCTATGTATTTGATCGATAGTTGCATGTTCGTTTCTGAACCCGAATTGATGCTCTGGAACAATTTAGCTTTTCTTAAAAATCGGTTTTAGTCTTTTCAAGAATAGACTTTCAGAATAGTTTTCATAAGCACGGTAGTAGGCTAATCAGTCTGTAGGATGTAATTTCTTCACCAAGCACGTTTTGGTATAAGTAAACTGCAATCATATGTGATTGCGTCCGAGATATAAGACGAAAATTAAATGCATATGATTATACAAAAATTGTGTCCGTCCCATGCAGACAATATTTTCTTCGACATCATATAAAAATTATGTGCGGTATGTTAATACCAAACTACACAAAATAAATATTTTATGCCACAGAAATGCGTCCCAAACACAAATCTGCTGTTACAAATTTAGAAAGAAAAAAGCAATAGCGATATCCAGAATATATGTAAAATACGTTGTTCGCTTTTCTAAGCTGAAACTGTAGAAATCATGACCATTTCGAAACCAATTTTTATTATTATTCCTTTAAATGAAAAATATTTAAAAGGAGACGTAGCGAAATCAAATATTTTTTAATGACGAAAATTATATTCACCAATTCAAAGCGCCTAATAATAAGACAATCAAATATAGATTATATAAATTTTGAGAGTTAGTATCACAAGAATAACACGGAAGTAAAACATGAAATTTATGAAATTTATTAGTTTATTTTAAAATTATGATACAGTGACAGCTATCAATTTGGCTGTTGGCCAATACCAGTTTTGAACCTGTATAACCAAAACCAAGATTATAATTTAGAATAAATTTAAGGTAACTGGAACTATGCTATGCATAACATATATAAGGGCAGATTAAACTTTGATTATGACATTTGATATATCCGCCTTATACCCTATTAAGAGGATTACAGAACAATAAAAAAACAGGAAAAGAACTATGAACTCACACTATTGCAAATCAATAACATTTTATTTCTATTAATTTATGTATATGTAAATTATAAATCTATTCTACAAAAACCAACAACATTACCCACCAAATGTTCATGTTAAAGTCAAAAAACGACATTAATATAGTCAAAAAATTAAAATTGATAAAAAAGAAAAAATAAACAAAACAAAAAAAGTTACAACTGTGTTATTAAATTACAAAATTTTTAAGTAAAAAGCAGGTGCAATGCCCTCTCTCTCTCTCTCTCACACCCTCTCTATTTTGAAAATCTATTTGCAAAACAATTATTATGCAACCAAAAATCACAAAAAAAAGTCAAATTAAATTTTGAAGAGGGTTCGAGAATTAAAAACTCAAACCAAAAATTTTTTTGATGTAAACAGCACTTTTTTCTTATCCTCTCTCTTCTACTCAATAATGATTCCCAAAAAAAATATCCCTGATTTGAATGTTTTTATACATTCTTTAGTATAGTTTTGTTACTATAGTTTTTTTTTTTTCTTCTTTTTTATAACCCCATTTATTCTTTTAACTGATTATTAAATTTTAAAAATTTATAAGTTTTTTCTTGGTTACGACGGCTTACAAAAATTGCATGGCATATTGTTTGTGGTGGAAATGGCATGTTATTTGTAATTACAATCTTTTTAAGAAATTGTTATAAATTTGAGTTTTCTTTTGTAAGGCTACCAGTACCACCATTCCATGTACATCAATAAATAAACATAGTCAAATAGAATTTATTTTTTCTACCTATTTTACAGCTTTTGATTGTTTGTAAATAAAATTTGTGGTACAACGATAAAGTGTACAAAGTATGTGAAAATAAATAGATTTACATATAATTCAGTCATTTTAACCAAAACCTACAACATCAACTTTTGGCCGTAATAATAATAGTACCTATTTCTTAAATGTACAATATGTGCCTCCGGCACTCTCTAAACATTCGCTCGTCAACAGAATACTGTGGCAAAAAACTATAGAAATAGACATGGAAATCCGATAAATTGACATTTGACTCAGTTAATTTTAGTAAAATTTATCAATCTAAAAATTTGCTCTTCAACAGAAAACTGTGCCAAAAAACTGTGTAAAAGCAAATTGACATTGAAATTCGTTAGAAGAAATCACCTTGAACCTGCCATATTTGAAGAAAACCTGACACAACATCACGAAATAATGTTTTACAACGGAATCATTTAAGTAAACGTCGCGTCGGAAGGCGAAGAAAATGAAAAACAACGGTATTAGTCGAAACAAGCACTAAACAATGAACATTGTCGCAACTAAAAAAATTAACCTCGAACAGAAGACGATATAAAGACTTTATTTCCGCTCTATTTCTCAATGTCGGGGTTGCAAGACAATTGATCTTTCCTACCCATTTAATTTCCGCCATTCTTAAACAGTACCGGCTAATCTACTCTAATGCTGAATTTCTAATCTCTTCTTGAAGGATACCCTATATTGTAATCGCTATTTACAATCAAAATGTATAGGATATTTTAGTTAATTTTCTAGTTGTACTATGTAATCCTATTTCGTATGTCCGTGACAAGTTCACGCGTGATTGTATCAACTATGTCACTGAATATTCTTCTACCTGCGCCGCTTGATACTTCTACATTTATTTTTTTAGATTCTTTGAATATTTACACGCTGACTGGCGCAGTAGGTAGAGCACCTAATTTTCAACCAAAAGGCCCCCGCTTCGATTACCGGCGAAGAAAAAAATACTTTCTGGATTTTTCGATCTGTCATTCGGATAAAATAAATTATAAGAATTAAAAAAAAGATGGACCTATGCTATTATGACGGCAAAGTATACTCTCTATACAATAGATATAGTTTGCTATATTTAAAATTAGTAGATATATACCATAGAAAATCCTACATATTATGTGTAATTGTGTATTCCTTGATTCTCTGTGTAAAACCAGTTATGGTGGTCATCCCAGCATAGACTTGGAATTATATAAATATAAAAAAATAAACATTTTGCTACCTATCGAATTTATAAATAATATTTTTAATACCGATACGGATTTAGTTTTGTCTTGAAATTTATTTTACCTGCCTCTTCCATCACAATCGTGTTAAAAGCGCTCTAGTTATTGTTTTTCACACAACCTAATGCACAAATAAATACTACAATACAATATTTTAAATACAATATAATCCTACTAGAGACCCCTATTTATTAATTATAATTCAAGTTAAAGCCAAATTTAACGTTTTTAACAGAATAGGGATTTAAATATACTGATATTTTTCACTGTCAATGAATGGGTATAAAAAAAAAAAATAATAATTTTGTTTACAACTTACTACGATACATATTACATCGTCTACACCTAAGTACCTACCTATTTCTCAATGATGAAAATAAAACTCATATGCTACGGCTACCTATGATATGCACTCTTTTGAAATTTCTATAAATAGGATGGTGTACTGGTGTGATCGTGGAGTGGTGATTTATTTTCTCGCATTTTTGGTGAATAGATTTGTGAATAATTTTGAGGTGAAATGTTGACAACTAACTCTATTATAATATATGACTAGGGGCCCCTGTTGAATAATTATAATTCAAGTTGAAGTCAAATTTAAAGTTTTTAAAAAACAGTAATTTACGTACTGACATAGACTTCGCACGATATAGCAGACACCACTCGTGTTTAATGAAAATTTTTGTGGTTAGTAAGTTTTATTTATGACACATAAATACACGTCCCTCATATACTGCTTCGGTTCCGATATATTCCCTATAGTAAGTGGCATTTAGAATAGATTAAAAAATTTTGACATTAAAGAGGTACGTATATATACCTACATAATACATAATTTTAATAGAAACTATATTATTACTACAAATAACCAAAATTTAGACACAGTTACTTAAAAAGATAAAAAATTAAGAACTCAAGTGATTTGTTTTTTTATTGTTTTTAAATTTTTTATTTTAGATGTATTTGTTTTTTTGTTTTTATTTTATAGATGTACATAATTTCAGATGAATTTGTTTTTTTGTTTTTATTTGACATATGTACAATGTACATTGTATTCACTGCAAGTAATTATAATAACTGATTTGTTTGTTTTTGTTTTTTATTTCAATAAGAACTCACATATATAATATACATAATATATTTGCTGAATAATAAAACCATATGAGTAAAAAAATTTCAACTGTGTGCGCATTATTGTTTTATATACAACTTATTTATTATATTAGAAGTTCATTATGGAGTAGGAGAATCGAAATAAAATGAAAAGGTGTCTACTGCGCAGGTCCTTAAATGCTTGTCAATTATAATTATAGATGTAATATTAATTCTAAACTAATTCGATCAATCAATTAACACATACCCTATAGTTGAACAGAACAACTATATCTCTTCTTATTTCTATTTAAAACTTAAATCCTTTTTTTTCTAAAACCAAAAAAAAAAACAAAAACAAAAAATGTTTTTGAATTAAAACGCAACCCTAACCTGAAAATTCTTTTAAAATCCTTGTTTTTAATAGAAATAGAGATATAGTCATATTGAATTAAATAGAAAGAGAAAGACTGAGATAGACATAGAATAGAAAACCTGTAAAGAAAGATTGTAAAAAACTATGGGGTTTCTATAAATAACCAGAAAGTGGTATGCCAGAAATTGATTTTTTTCTCTTGTTGCTATTTTTTTTTTTTTTTTTTATTCTCATTTTACAGTTTTAAACCATCAAAACCATAAAAAGGATAATCAAAATCTTTGTAAAGAAGTAAATTAAGGATTTAAAATAAAATAAAATAAAAATATATAAATAAAATGTTTAAATAAAAGGAAATATTTAATTTCTACAAAGGAAGGTAGGTAATGTAGGAAATTTGTGAATTTAGGAAAATTATACCACAGTACCTAACTACAGTTGAAAATTAAGTGTTAAAAAAAAATTGCTTGTTTTTATTTGAAAAGAGGGAAATATTAGCAACTGAAGGCGGTTTATTTTTTAAATAATAATAACAACAAAAAATAAACGTTTTTGGTATTATTTAGCGGTTTCTGTATTTTTTTTTTTTTGGTTTTTTTCATTAGTTCTTGCAACATTCATTTCAAATTGCGGAAGTTTGATTCGTGACGTTCGTAAATATCATTTAAATATGCAAAATAAAAATAAAAAAAATAACCGTTCAGAAAATTATAGTAGTAGTGTAATATTAGCATAATATAAAAAACTGTAATTCTTCGGTGAATTAGATAGACAAATTTTGCAATATAATTAAATATTATGAAACGTTTAAAATGAATGTTCTTTGTAAGAATTTGACATTTTGTTTTCTATTCGTGTTCTGTTCACTTTGTGGTATCATTTCGGTTTTATTGTATTAATTAAATACCTGTGATAATAGAATAGTATAATTTCATATTTAAAATTAAGTGTAGAGACAATTTGTTAATCACTAAGATACTAAAATTTAATAATGCTGTTATGAAGGTAATCTTACTCTGCAATAGAAGTTAAAATTAGTGAATTTACCATAATTTCACAAGAAAACATAATGTAGATAATTGTTAAGACTTTAAACACAGTGTAGCAAGCTGACTTGAAAAAGCCAAATAACTTATATAGCTAATATTTTCAATAATCTAACAATTATTTATTTTATCGGGGTTGACATATTATATTCATGGGGTTGTTCTATTCTCAAAAAGAGCGTTAGTTCAAACAGTATGATTAATAATTAACAGGTATTTATAAATTTTAAATTAAATGTTAAATATTATACATCATGGTAAACAAAAAGTATTAAAAAGTAGAAATAGCAATATGATGATTTTATAAAAAAAAAAGAAAACATAGTAAGAACATATATATAGAATATTTACGAAATAGAAAAATTTTAGCAATTATTTTGAGAAATTATAAAACATTGATTATTCAGCTACGCGGAAAACGTGTACTGGTAATAAATGATTATTATTCAGCTCTAGGGTATAGTAGTGGTACAAGGTACAACATATTATTATTTACCGTTTTGTATTGGTTGAGATAGTTATATATTATTTAATTATATTTATTTTATAGCCTACTAAAATCATATCTGATCAAAGTTAAAAACATATAAATTGTATATTTAAATTTAGTTTTTTGTTTGTAGTAAGATTCCTAAATTAAAAAGAAAGAAAAACGCATAATTCCTTTTATTTTACTAAATTCTTTATTTGTCTACTTTACAAATATCGATATTTCGGCAATAATATGTTGCCTTCTTCAGTGTATTGGCGTAATTAAATATATAATATGACAACCAAGTCAATATTTTATCAATTTTTGAAAAACAAAAAATTGATGGCAGGGATTAGCGAAGACATTAGGTTTATGAAATTATGTTTGAAGAACAATGTAGTTCCCAAAAGTCATAAAATAACCCTGAAGTCTTCAATAATCAAAACCCAGCGATTTAAATTCAGCATAGAAAGGTCCATCATTAAGAACACAGTAAAAGACCTTTACAAAAAATTAAACACAATAACTATAGAAGCATACAGCTTACTCCTAGCACTAGGAAAATGCTCAACGGATCATGAGACGGACACATTGTATACAATGATCTCCAAAATTGAAAGAGGATACCAATGTGAGAAAGATAAGATACTCAACAAAAAATTAAAAGAACTAATAGCAAAGTCACCATTAACAACTGTGCCCGTGCAAAACACAAAAAAAAAACATATCAAAGGTTTCGTAAATAACAAATCGACAAACATGTTTACAGAAGAACAACTAGACCTTTTAAATAAGGGACTTAACTATGCAATTAAACTTAAAAACTCTCCTACAGAGGATATAATCATAGACATAGAAGCATCAATAAAATATCTCCCGGAACAGCAGAAAGAAGAAATAAGAAGGATGACATCGCAAGAAGTAAAAAACAGATGGCCCAATAAGACCCAATCTAATGAGCCTGCAATCCTAAAAGAATTTTAAAGAGAAACCGGTGTACTACATGAAAGCAGACAAAGGAAATTCGTTGGTTATAATGGACAAAAACAGACTACGACATACAGGTTTTAAAGAAAATAACCAGCGACAAATATCAGGAGCTTAGCAAGGATCCTCTGCAAGAATCAATTCGAAGAGTTGAAAAAAACATATAAGGAGTGTGCTTCGTTGTTAGGAAAAATAATTAGAGAGCTGCGCATGCCTAATCCATCTATCCCAAGGATTAAATGTTTACCTAAAATACACAAAACGGGTAATGAGATGCGCGAAATAGTCGCTGCAAACACCTCCCCTACCTATAAATTAGTTAAATGGCTTCTTAATGAATTCAAGACAATGAGCGAAAACGAGAATACTAGATCAGTCAAAAATTCCATGGAATTCATTAAAAGAATACAAAGTTTCAAAAACTTCAAAGAAACAGATGTATTAGTCTCATTCGACGTCAAAGCCTTATTCCCCAGTATTCCAGTTGATGAGGCACTTATCGACTTAGAAATTTGGCTATCTAAACAAGAATCAAGTCAACAATGGAGTCAAAAAGTAAAACAATATATGAAACTAATAAGATTGTGCATGACAGAAAATTATTTCACTTTCAGAGGAAAGTTCTATAAAAGGCAAAACCAGAGTCGCAATGGGGAATCCACTGTCTCCATTTATAAGTGAAATATTCATGCAAAAAATAGAAGATAAACTACATTTACAAAGAAGGAAATTTACCAAAATATTGGATAAGGTATGTAGACGACGTGTTCTCTATCATCAACCGGAATGAATTAGAGAAGATCTTGAACAACCTTAACAATATTCACGAGAACATAAAATTCACAGCAGAAATTGAAGAGAATCATCAACTATCTTTTTTAGATATTTTAGTATCTAAGAGAGATACTGAAATTAAATTCGCAATCTACAGGAAGCCGACGAACACCCAAAGAGTAGCCCCAAGTACATCAAATCATAGCTTCCAACAAAAGTTGGCTCCATTTCATTCAATGATCCATAGACTAGTGACAGTTCCAATGGAAAAGAATAAATATAATGAAGAAAAAAATTATATTATCGACACAGCTACAAAAAATGGATACTCGAGCACAACAATTACAAGAATTATCAACAAGAAAAAGAGGTATATGAAAAGGGATGATATGATCACATTGTTCCAACAGGAACGGATAAAAGAAGACACCAAAAGAATTTCCATCACATATGATGATGAAATAACGAAGTCATTAGGGAAAAAATTAAAAAAAACACAACATAGACGTCATAAGTACTAGTAGACGGCATCAATTGAAAACATTACTGGGCTCTGCGAAAGATAAAAAAATAAAAACAGAGAAAATCGGAATCTACAAAATATCATGCAACAAATGTGAGAAAATATATATTGGACAGACAAAGAGATTAGCAACAGTAAGATTTCAAGAACATCTAAACGAAGCAAAAATTGCTAAGAAGGCAGGTAAAATATCCAATTTCAAATCAACTGTAGCAGAACACATCGCATCTGCTGCAGAACACATCGCAATCGAGGAACATGACATCAATATAGATGACCTAGAGGTAATCAAAGAAATCAACGATACCAGAAAACTAGATGTTTGCGAAAGTCTGAAAATCATAAAACAACCGCCAGGTACCCTTCTAAATAGTGATCACGGTAATGGGTACACGTGGCTATTTAAATTAATAAGAAAATAAAAATATAAATCCTTTCTTTATCAGGTAGAATTAAGTAAATTTAAAAATTAATTTAATTTTGTAATTTTTATTGCCCATAAAAAAAAAAAAAAAAAAAGTATATATAACTAATATAGCTCATAATCAAATTTAATTACGCCAATACAATGAAGAAGGCAACATATTATTGCCGAAATATCGATATTTGTAAAGTAGACAAATAAAGAATTTAGTAAAATAAAAGGAATTATGCGTTTTTCTTTCTTTTTAATATAAATTGTATTTAAAAGTAACTGTATTTACACCATTTTCGCTTTGAATGGCAGATATTAAGTCCTGCAACATCCTCCATATATTTTTTTCACTTTATATATTTTTTTAACTCATCTTCTTCATAATATTAAAATATTCAATGTTGGAAATTTATATTCAAATGTGTAGAAATAAATTTTCCATTAACTAGTAACAAAATTTGATTAAGTCAAAATTTTGGCTCTGCTTGCGTGTGTTTTCACTGTGGGAAATCAAGTAATCACAAAATCAAGCAATCAAGTGTAAATTAAGTTGCGCATGAAAAGAAAATTTGATAGAATGAAATTAATAATTTTGTAAAGAAGTTAAGTGAATGATAAAAAGAGACATAAAATTGAATTAAAATTTGTGAAGTAAAATTATAAATCTGAATTTTTGTTAGTTCAATTTCGATTCTAAAAACAATAACAAGTACGCATTAGTCACTGTTTGCACACTTATAGGAAAAATTTTGTACAACAAAAAAATCTTCTCTAGTTTTCATAACTCTCATTTCATCATTCACAAAATTTAATAAAGTTATTTAAATAATTACAAAAAAAAAAATAAAACAATTTTTTTATTCCTTAATGTTCCATAAAGTCCATTCAACCTCAATTAACACCATTTTTAGTGCACAAAAGAAAAGTAATAATTTTTTTCAATTATCTTTTCTAGATTTACATTTTCATTATAGCTGCTTGCATTCATTTATGATAAAAGAAGACAAATATAAAATTTTCATTAAAAAAAAATATTTTCGACAGGAGGTTATGAATCATTCATTTTTGTAAAACCGGAATTATAGCTAAAAGCAATGTATACGCCAGGGATATAAAATTCATGGTTCTATTTTTATTATTTCGTTATTTTCTTTTAATGTCTATTATAGTTTTCCCCCACTCCCTTTTTTTTAGTTAAATTTTTTTTTTTTTTTTTTTTAAGGTTAATAAAAATTACCACCCCCTTTAAAATTTTTATATTTCTATATTTGCAAATTTTTAACTACAATCTTTCTGGTTACTTTATCCCCTTGCGCAGATATGTTTTTTTCTTTTTTTAATATAAAAAAATAGAAACAAAAAAATCATATCTCCCTGTACCTTCTGTCCGGTATATCAAAAATTTTCCTAAATAACATTATCCTGAGGATAAGATAAGAAGGGCGTTTCTGATTGTCTAATGCAGTTATACATAATGGAAACCGCAAAAAATACATTACATAACGTTACGGTTAAAAATTATGCAAACAAAAATAATCATGGGGTGATTTAAATTCTTCAAAATCACATATTATTTATATCTATAATATCCATTTATATGAGGCAGATTGCAGCAGCAGCAGCAGCAGCAGCCTTAGGAATACAAATTTTTTTGTCTTTATATTTTGAAATTTAATTATTGATTCGGATTTCATCACATGGTGATGAACAAATCTCTTTGTTGTTGTTAATGTTGTTGTTTTATTTTAAAATTTATGCACTGCCAGGATTTTATACATTCCACAATGATAACAACAACAACAAAAATTTGGTATTTTGTTTTTTTCCATATAAAGAGGGTTGCTAAAAATTGATAATAAATATATACGCGTGGTCGTCCTGAATTTCTAGAAAAAAAGGACATTAAATGCTTTTAGTTTAATTATGCGTAACAAATGTTTGTTTGTTTGTTGGTGGTTCATTATTGTAGTTGTTTTCGGTTGTTTGTTTGTTTCATTTTAAACAATGTTAGTTAACAAGTTTGTTATTATTTTGGTGTATGTTATTTACTTTTTGTTATTTTTTTTGGTGGTGTTGTTTGCTGAAAAGAATGGTTTTTTTTGTTTATAATGTGTATTCATTGTAAGGATGGCTGCTGTTGGCTTTATCTTTTGTTTTTTTTTTCTATACATGGATTATTAAAATCATGATGTAAATTTTATGTAATTTGTAATGACAGGCATAAATTGACTTGTTTATTATTGATTATTGGATATAATGTGTGTATATTTAATAAAATAAATGGATTTTTTTTTAATAATATGAGAGTGAGAGTGTTTTCAGAAGAGTGAGAAAGGTTATATAGGTTAGAAGTTATTTTGTAATGTGATGTTATAGTATTGTAATGTGCATTTTTACATATACATTTCGTTTCTGGATTCATATATGGTACTATTATGAGGAATTTAATTGCATATTCGTATTAAGTATTGTTATTCAAAAAAATTTCTGTAGAAATTTTAGTTACCGCAATTTATAATTTATCACGCATGTGTTGGCAACTCGGTTAAATATATTTTTTTAATCATTCTTAATTCGTGGTTATTAAAATATTAAATTTCCAAAAAATTATTATTTTGTGAACCTTAATCCCCTCCTGTATCATGTTCTATTCACAGCTTTTGTGAGAATCCGATTTCATATCAATTTGGTTTCCAAATATTATATTGTTTAGATTACATTTTTATTCTTTGGAATTTAATCTCTAGGTATTTAATTAGGTCGGGTTGGTGACTAAATCCACAAACCGAAATTCAAAAATTCAAAATTAATAAAGTCGTAAGAAATTAATCCCGGAAAAAACAGATATCCTCGCTGTATCCATCAACAGCGGCTATGCATTAAAATAATTTATATAAATATTCTGTAAATGCCGTAGAACTTTGAGTTTGAGTCCAACTCGAAAATCTCTGCTACCTCAGAATTTCGCTTAAATGTCGTACATAATAAAAAGCAATAACAAGCAGCATTTTTTTTTGGCAAAAGCCATTATGGATTTTGTTTTTTTGTGGATTTAAGGACTAACCCAATTAGAACACTTTTTACGTTATGCCACCGTTCTATCTTATCGTGATTGCTTCCGATGAAAAATAATATATTTTAAATAACTTACATATCGTTGGAAAAATTTTTATGACTTCTCAGTACATAAACTGTAGTTAGGATAAATAGGCACAACTTGAAGGCCTAAAAAGCAGCAAAATATAGGTTATTTGGATAAATCAGAAAAAAATATTTTGAAAACTATAAGAGATTTTTGATTGCAAATTCGGATAGAGCATAGTCGAAAATGGTATAGTTATACATTGAAAAGTAAATTTAGGAAAAAATGGTCTGTTGGATACATAGGAATCCAGCCGACGATATTTAAAATAATTTACAATATTCATTTTGCCCAAAGTAATTAATTCAACTTAATTTAGACTGTTATTTAATGGACATCGCGAGTATATTTTATTTAACGTTGTCAACTCTACAACATTTTGATATACCTACATTTTACATTGAATAATAGACAGAGTTACATTGGTGGGTAAGATTCGTTTTAACACATTTCTTGTTCGTTAACGTTCTATCCACTAGTTAAAGAATAATTTTTATATCCATGGGATTTGATTCAGTTTTTGCCATCTCATTGAATTTTATATCTTTTCTGCGCTTCAGTAGCTATTTAGCTAATTTAGCTATAGAGAGTTATAACAACTTAACCCTATCTAAACAAGATTTTAATACTAAAAACTGACTAAATTCATTTTCAATATCTTGACATTTACCGATTTATATTTGGTCAATTGAAAATAATTTGATCACGCATTTCTTTAAAGATTTTAATATCGAAATCAATTACTAAATATATAAAAGCAAAATAAGCAAGAACAAGTCTTCTAAATGATGAACAAAAAAACAACAGCTGCTAACTGGGAAAAACTGCCGCAGTGTCAAAACATATGACAGGTCAACGGGGAAAAACATATTAAAAGCCTGACGTTAAAAACCTTTATTGCAACCTTGAACTGATCAAAAACAGAAGAAGACAGTTGAAACAATCACATTAAATTGAATGTCAATATTCTATCAAATTTAATTTACAATACACAAAAAGTGCGAGTTTAAATAAGATATTACACAGAGTTTATATAACACAAATATTATGATTCAGAATATTCAATTATTATTACTTGACTATTTTGACTTGACTATTATAATTTACTTTTAATAATGAGCGTTAAACCCATTTCACACGTAACCTAAAACAACAATTCTTTAAAGTTCTTCAATTCTCAGCTCTTTTATATAAATGCCAAACAACATTAATACTGATCTAGTGCATATAAATATTACTTAACAAATGTTTGAGAGGGATTCTACACGTATTTTGAACAGAAAAAATTGCCCTATAAGAGAAGAGAAAAACGAAAAGTGGAATTGGATCTGTCAAACGTTTTGAAGATCTACAAGAGGCTTCCTTGGATAGAATTAATAGGACTAGAGAGCATAATTTCTGAAAAATAACATCAGGTCGAATAGTATTAAACAAAGCAAGTACTCAAACAAAATTTTTAATGTAAGCTCAAATCGATAGGAAAGATGATATTGATAAAATGATTATCAAACTGCTTGTTTAATAAAATACCATAATTTAAGCTAAAACGAATGGGAATGAGCATGATACCAAGTCTGTTTGATTTTACATACTTGTTACCACATACAGAAATACAAATCACCATAATATTATAATTTTGTACTAATTTCAAGTACTAAAGTGTAGACTAATTATGTTTCAACAGTTTATCTATAAATATCGCATACCATTATTATCAATTTAAAAAATGCTTTCGATCTAAATTTTTTATATCATTCCTATTTCGTTCGCCAATCAATTTTTGATATAAAATTGAATTATTTTTAAAATTATTTAAAAATATTCTCAAATCAACTCAAATATCATTTAACAGCAAAACTTATTGTTTTTATTAAATCAAACCTAAAGAAAAAATTCAATTTAATGCCATCCAGATGTCAAATTATCAAAATTAAATTGACATCATTTTCTTTTCAAATGTATACGACATAAATTTGTCACCATTTTATTTTATTTTATTTTTTTTATAAACTGTAACTGAACATCAAATTTTTAGTTTGATTTAATTTATTGTTTACAACCATTTTCAAATTTAACATGAAATGTAATCAAATGTCAATAAAAATTTTATCTAAAATGTTAGATGGCATCATTACTAAAATGTATTCAGTTACCAAATTTTCATTATGAATAACAAAATATTATTTTTTTTTTGTTTCTGATCCATTCATTTATGGGTAAATTTTTCTTTTATATAAGCATTTTAGGTGACTATTAAATAAAAAGAATAAAACAGCAAATTAATTAATTATTTTTCATTTTATTTGTCTGTTTATCTTATCCCGTACCGTATTATATAATATCAAGCATTTAATATTACCGGATAGGCTAAAATTTCGTTTGAGAAACAAACTATTGAATAATTTCGGATTGTCAACTGAACAGAAACCGATGGATATGAGCGATGATAAGCCAGGACAAGAACCTACATGGTTTAAAGCATCGATCATTATAAGCATTTTATTGAGTTTATAGTTTTTCAAAACGTGTACATAAGCCTTCAAGTTCACGCCATAAGAAGTTGGAAAGTCTTACTAAATCAGAGCTACTGTAAATATTCAAACTAAACAATTCAGAATTAAATTTGGGAATAGGTTTGCTTAACAAGGCCAAATGAAATAAAATCTAACATAAAGGATATTACTTACTTACTCAATCGGCGCTCCAGGCCAATTTATTCACCGCCGATTAAATATTTTCTATGTCTGACAATATTAAGTTTTTCCGGAATGATTCAGCCTAACATAATTTGATGGAAATTTAGTATAGAACCAGCTGAGTGTATGCGAGTAAAATTAAACAAATATTTTATTTTGTTTTTGAAGTCTAATAAAAGTTAATAAATGCTGTCACTGTGAAAAAATTTATTGAATTTTAGTTTTTCCAGTTCAAAGAATTCGAACGAAAGACCCAATAATAAATTCATTTTATCCCAGTTCAATGAAAAATATTTCCAGATTCATTGAAAAATCAGAAATAGCATAAACTAAATATATTAAGAAAAACTCAATAGAGTTAATGTTTGGCCAAGGCGATATTGAGATTATAGAATCAATCATGATATAAGAGTAAAATCAAATCTAATCTATAGTCCAATTAAGAAAATTTATCACCCAATTTACATACTTACACAATTTTATAATATTTTTTTTTCTATTGTATACTGTTTTCATATAAACGGTAAAATTCCTGATTATTTTTTTTACATTTACAACGTAAAATAAAAACAAAAATAAAAAATAAATTGTCACCTTAGATTATTAAAAAACTTACTTGACACAAAAAGAGAAGAAAAACAAAAAGAGGAGAAAAAAAAAAGAAATTTTCAAGTACCTACTGCCATCACAAAAATACAAGTTGATTTTCCTGAGATTTATGAATAATGAAATAAGAGCTACAACAAGAGGTTAACTTTCTCAAGCACATTTTTTTTTTTTTTTTTTTTGCTCTCTCCTGTTCTATTTAAAATAAAAAATAAGAAAAACTAAATATATATTTTTTTAGAGTTAAAAACAAATCGTTTGCTATAACGGTATATAACGGAAAACAATAAATCTGATAAAACTGACTTTTCTTTTCTTATTACTGTTATTTGTTACTGATATTGTTACTATATGTATAACAGGTAAGACAGAATAAAATATTTATTTGTGTATTATAATAATAATATGAAATTCTGTTAATGTGGTATAAAATTGATTTTCCACTCACTTTTCCTTAATTTTTTTGTTTGTATATTCAAATTTGTAGGTTTTAGAGAAGAGATGTATTTTCTTCACTACTCATTACTACGAGATTGAATATTAAGTTTAGATGGAACAATTGTGTCATTTCTATATTATCGATATCTCGCAACGATATAAGGGAACAGACCTTCTTCAATACATCATATCTTCCCATTCTATTAATCCCGCCGATTTCAATTTGTACTTCCTTATTAGTCTCTGCGGCGCAATGGAGTAACTGAATAAATCTACTTTATTGATCTTTATCTGATTTCTGTAATTTTGATATCTCAAAAGTATTACAATTGCCTTTAGAAGCCTTTCTTTAGTTTGAACTTCGACCTACCGCTGCTGATATGCCTCATAGAAATACTTAGACAGCTCAACGAAGAAATATTTGATGAATAAGATTTTAACTGAATTTGAATATAGTCCGGATACGAAGTGTTATAGTTTTCTTAAAACCCTTTCTTCATTAAAGTTTCTGCCAACAATTGTAATACTGGGCTTGGTTTTAAATAAATTTTTATTCACTGAATATATTTTAGATTGTTCAAACCCCAGCTGTTAAATATATTTAAAATAAGAACCATTCTATATCGCAAATGAACGTGTACCGACTCTGAGATGATGTACTAAGGCCATGGAAATAAAAAAGCTCTTCTCATAAAGCCAACAAACAAATTGTGAAAATACATTTCAAATATAAAATCACATCCCTCCCCTTGTGTTTTTACAGTCAAACAGTGATAGTACAGCAAGTTATAATTTTCATAAATTCAAAAAAAAACCGTTATACTTTTCTCCTTTCCCCTGCTTCCCTCTCACAACCAAACGGTACGTTAAGTATTATATTCTAACATGTGGCTGTTTATAAAATAAAAATATGTTTTTTGTATAATAGAAGCTCTCTCTTTATAAATCTATCAAAGTAATATTTACATTTGTTTAATAAATTTTTGGTCAAATTTGTCTGCATTGATTTGTACTACTCCCAAATTTTTACCAGGGTTCTGTATAAAGTTGCTAACTTATTATTATACAGTATTTATAACTTATTATTATACAGTACACTTATACAGTATTTTTCCAGGATAAGCTTCGATGATTTCAAAAGTGATTGAGACGTTTGAGGGGTATTCCTTCCCATTTATAAATTTTGGTAATTTTGGTTTCACTTCCGAAATTATTTTAATTCAGTTTTTTAACCTATCGTTGTAAATAACACGTGCACGTGCCAAATAAATAAAGCTATGACAGCTTATCCGTGACACATCATGGACACAAAAAGCAAAAAAATTAACAACATTTTACCACCTTAGCCAACACCCTTTCATCCGCATCAAACTCTCCAATAATATCCCAAAGTAACTTAGATCAACCGTGTACTGCACGTCAATTTAAACTGTTTTAAAGTAACTTAAGAAGTTTCAAAATCAAATTTAAAGAGATTTTAAAATCGGAATTAAAGTAAAACAAAAGATAAATGAGAGAAAAATAACATTGTTTGTTTGTTAAAAGTTTCTACAAAAACAAAAAAACAACAAAAAAAAACAAATAAAAAAAAAATATTTTTGTTACTTTTACAAAGAATATAAATAATTGGTGTAAGGTTGTTTACCATTATTTTATAAAAGTTTTGGTGAGAGTTTATTTAAGGTGGAATTGTTAAATTAAAAAACATTAAAAACAAAAAATGTTTTTAAAAATTTTCTATTTTTTTTGTATTTGGGACCCTGAATTAAAGCAAAAAAAAAAAAAAATATTTATTAAGTTGTTAATTTTGGACTCAATTTGGTAATTCAATTTGCATTTGGGTGCAAATGAATCCAATTAGAAAAATTTCTACCTGTTCGTATTATTTAATTTTGAACATAACAGTAAATATTCAAGATTTATTCCCAGTCCTAACAATTAGGTAGTAATGATGGAAAATAAAATGTTCTGATAAAAATGGTGGTTCACAAATGGTTATTAATAAATTGAAGAATGCTTTTTCATGTAATAAAAGTTTAATGATGATTATTAAATTAAGGTGGGTCGTAGAACAATACTATGCGATGGGCAGCTCATTATTTCATATTTTTGTTATTGTTTGTACTTCTCTTGGGAACATAGGACTTTTATTCAATCATTTAATTTCAAAAATCAGATTAGTTTACTTAGCGTATTCTTGATATCTATTATCTAGTAGAAAAGATGAATTTTATGACCCACAGTTGAGTTGAGTGGGAGCTTTCTACATCATTGAATTACATATTTGGTTCGTACTCATAATGAAAGGAAAAGTATTAACATTTTCAAAATTAAATCAATCTTCCATCCACATAGACACATCATAATCATGACTATTAGGCTTTAGTCCTAATGCATAAAATTTTAACCAAATTGGGACTGAGTTTTATTGGTTTCAGATTTTAATGAACCCGGTTTGATGATAAATACTAGAATAAAAGCTGTTCATCATTTAAATGAATGCTGATTTTGATCATTGATAATGAGTGACATAAATAAATTTTAACAATCAAATGCAAGGACTTTTTTCCATCTTATAAACAGTTGTTCATGTGTACATAAAACAAATTTTCTCAATTGCAATAATAAGGTTGGTTATATCATACACCCATAAAAATGATATCAGAACTACATCAGTTAACTTAAAATTACATATAAAATAAATTTATGTAATTATAATTTTTTTTTGAGTGTGAAATATTAAAATTTCCATGTCATTTTACTTTTAATTAAAAGAACAAGTTCGATTTATTAATTAATATTGATACATAGACATTTTATGTCACCATTTTATCTATAAATATTAATATTATATGTGTTAATTATTATTATTAAAATTACATGTCCTCTGTGTGAACGTCAAATATATTGATCGGAATCGATGATTCAATGTCGCAACTACATTTAATTCATTACAAAATATTTTCTCTACCTCCACGAGGTTATCACCGGACAATGAATCAACCAATTTTTTGAACTAAACCAATGACAATGTTTCGAACTCAAAAAAATTCCCCAGAGCAATTTTTAGAAAATTATCAAGAATTATTTGTACACAATTTTGTGCTAATGCGATTCTATAGATAAAAGGCTTGAGGTAGGACTAGCTGTTAAGGTAACAAAAATTTAACGTAAAATATATTTAACGAAGTAAAACTTTACGAAAACAAAATGTGTATATCTTTGTAGTATATTGTTTGATAGACTTTATTATACTGCCTTATATTATAATTACAATGTGCTATATAGTGTTAGTCTGCATTCCACAATATATTAGATTTACATTATAGTGTTAGTGATACTTTATATTCAAATCAAATCAAACCAAATCAAAATGGAGTCAACAATAGATCACATACTTGTATACTAACTTACTTAAGTGGCCAACAGTCCATTAGATCCTGGACTTAACTCATCAACATCCTCCATCTTTTGGTTTTCTTTACACCCTTGTATATAATTTTTTAATTTATTATAACTTCATTCGCCCCAGTTTAAAATTTGATCTGTGTAAGACGTGTATTATTATGTAAACGTAATTTAAACAAAAACAATTCGTGTCAATTGTGTAATAGACATCCAGTAAGCTTACAATATCATTTTGTAGCTGTCAATTACATTTTTGTAGAAATAAAAATTAACAATGAGTTGAGTTTAAATAGTGAAACAATTTCTAAACTATTTTTATTTATTAAAAAACACTTACAATTGATTTCTGACACATCCTGTCTCCATCTATCCATTCATAAAATATTTTGTACTATACCTACTTAAATGCATTGAAACTTTAATAAGTAACTATTGTTTTTTTTTTTTGTTTTAAACTTTCACTACATTTCCCTTCATTACTTTTTTAATAAAATCAAAAAAAAAAATAGCAATGTCAATTAAAAAATAAAAAATAAATAAAACAAATACAAAAATATACAAAAATAGAAAAACAGTTTGTTTTTCTTAATTTGATTGAAATTTACACATCATTTGACAGGCAAATAAAGAAACCTAACAACAACAACAACTCTACAAAAAAATTAAAAAAAAAAAAAAATTTTTTTTTAATTAACTTTTCTTATTTATAAAAATTTTGTTCCACTGATACTTAAAGTATAATAATTCCTAGTTACCTGCATATTTCACTGTATCTATATACATATATATTATATTATATAGTTAGGCTTGTTTTTAATAACACTAAAGTATATAATTTCATTTAGTATTTTTGTAACAATTTTCTCAAGCCTTTTAAGTGTTTGCAATTAACTTTGTTAAAAGTTTTTCAAAGGATAGTTAATACATGGACTTACCTGTGCTATAACGTTATACACCTGTATAATATTTTACTATATTATAGAAAATAAGTTAAATTATCGATTAGGAATTTAGTAAATCTATACTTAAAATTTAATTTACTTAAATATTAAATTTTGTTATTATTTAAACAATGTGTAAGTTATGAAAAGAAGTTAAAGAAAGCAGACAACACCAAAATAATTCATTTGGAAATAATTAACCTTATATAATACTATTGTATATATATGTATTATAATTATTATAACTACTACAATTTAGTATATACATATTATAGTATAGTATAATATATATATATACAGTATATAATTATTTGGAAACAATATTTTAAAACCACCGTGACCACTAACTTAAGTATCCCAATACCTTAAATAAGGTTAATAAATTGTTACAAAAGTTCACCCCAATTACTTATATAGCACTTTTAGTTCTCGTCATTCTGTAACACTATAAACCTGATAAAAAGTTGGCACTCTCTACTATTAGTTTCTATCTATCTATACTATATCCTCAATAACCCAGCAAATAAACAGTAAGACATATAAAAATAAACAGCACAGTATAGGTCATATGATTTTATTAATGGCAGACAATTCAGGGAAACTATATATCGTCGCATGAATTCTCTTTTGCTCCATACGCCAATTTTTGACTTTTTGACTTATAAGTTGTTCTATAGGTTTTGAAAAATTCTCTTTCTAATGCTGTTGTCAGAATTATCCTATCTGTTTTAGTTTTCGAGATATAGAGTGCGCACTTTGCTCCATAAGCCACATTTTTTTCATTTTGTAGTGCTCCTTTTTATGAAAAAATCAGTGTTTATATTGTTAATTCTTTTTTGCTCCATATGCATTACTATGCGCAATGAGGCATACATAATTAGAATTATATTGAGTACTTATTTGCTCCATAGGTATTTAAGATTACCATTACAACCATTAAATTTACCTATACCTATGTAGCAAATATTGAAAATTATTTTTTAATGCTTGTGTGCGCCACCTGAACACAGATACCACTTTTATTTGACTTTGAATGAAGAAATTCGTTGGGTATGTCGAATATTCTTTGAAAATACTCTAGGAATAAACCAAAAAAGAATATATCATAGTTTTAGCAATTTATGTCTACCTGATTCTAAAAAACCTATCTGTCGTAAAAAGGGAAAACATAAGAAAATATTTACCCCTGAACAAAAGCTGGATGAAATTCGGAGGCACATAAAAAGTTTCCTGTAGTAGATTTTCACTACTGCCGTGCTACAAGTGAAAGAAAATATCTAGAAGCAGGTTTATCGTTGACCAAAATATACAATTATTATCTGAAGGTAACATCTATGCCATTAAAAATAAATATGTATCGCCAAGTTTTTAATGAAGAGTTTAATTTGTTGTTTTGGGTACCAAAAAATGATTTATGTAATAAATGTGTTTTGTTCAAAATAAATTCCAATCCTACGTCTGATGAGATTCATTCTAATAATTAACACAAGGCAGAAAAAAATATGGCGAAACCCGAAAGAGATGCGAATTGTACAAATATGGATCCAAATCACTGTATCATTTGCAGCATCATACCATCGATTTACAGAATGTAATTACTGTACCAAAAGGTAATCCCTCCTATTTTTTACAAACGCAAATTAAATGCATACAACTTAACTGCAATGTCAATTATTGTACCTGGACAAGAAAAAATTACATTTTGGACCATATGAACGAAGGCACAAACAGGAAGAGGAGGTCACGATCTAACTAACGTCCTAATCAAATTTTTTAATAAAATCGAAACAAAATAATGTCATTTTACAAAATTCTAATAATATCCTTAAATTGATCCAAAAATTCTCTGAACCCGGTCACTCACTGTTACAAGAAGTTGACTGTGTGCATTTAGTGGTAGAGAAATATTTAAAAAATCTTGATATACATATAGTATAGTTCATTTAATAAAATTATTATTAAATTTAAACTTCTAAAACTAAACTAAAAATTTTTCAAACGGTACAAAAAGATAGCGATATCACACACTGCACCTGCAATTTCCGTTTTCAAAAACTAAAAACTAAAATGAAATTTCCGTTTTCAAAAACTAAAATTATTCGATATCAAAAATCCGAACCTTTTCTAATCGAATATAGATTCTTTTTCAAACTTGGCCTTTAAAAAAGTTAATATAAAAAAATAACATATAAAAAAGTTGTGGGTACACCTTGAAATCTGTTTCCTGCTAAATTGCCAGTCCTACGAAACGATCGTTTTTGTCCAAAAAAAGACGGAGGATTTAAAATAATTAACACTTTTTTTTGCTTCCAGTAGATAAAAACTAATTTAAAACCATATTAAAAATTTCAAATTAATTGAAATTTCTTGTTTCTTGGTTCAGTTTAACAAAATGTTGTGAAATGGCTGTTATGTTATTATACTTATATCAAAATAATATAATTAATGAATTACAAAATAAAATTAAAATAAACAAGTAAAAAAAACTTAAAATTTTTATTTTTTTTTCTCATATTATTCGTAATCCTTTTTAATTCTGATGAATAATGATTGTTATTGTTGATCATATTTTGAAATAATTTGCTCCATGTACTTAACATTAACGTGTATTTTACCCTAACACACTTTTAAATTCTTATTTGCTGCATAGTAATTGAACCTCAATGCACGTTTGCTCCATAGGCACATTGAAACCAATTCTGTGATCGATTTGTATGGTATGGAGCAAACTGTCTGTCCACTATGACTTTTATGATAAAATATCAAATATCTCGAAAAATATTTGAGTGACATCCCTAAAATTCAGTATATAATTAGTTAAATAATCAATAAAGTTAAGGTTTAAATTTCGACCATAGTTTTTCAGACCAATTTTTTTCTTTTAACGTCCAAACTTTCTTTTTCGATTATCTCGGAATATACTTTTGTGCGTATGGAGCAAAAGAGAATTCAGGCGACAATATGTGTTCGAAAGGCAAGTAAATCGAATTCTTATTTATTACATTACTTATAATATTAAATTGTGTATGTATATGTACATAGATGCATATACATTTTTATGCAATACGAACAATTGGTTCAACAAAAATATTGATAAAATTCTCTACCATAAATAAACTATAAAAAACCGCTAAGACTGCGTTTCGCAGAAAATTAAGACAGCACTGTCTTAATTTCGTAAAAATTCACATAACAAAAAATTCACCTTTAAATTTAACAGATTAAATCACTTTAAAATAATTCTGCTCTTCATACTGAATAATTCAGAGTTAAGAATTTAAAAAGCAATGAATTTTAAAATGGTGATAGTTCCGAAAAACTTTTAATATTTATTTAAGTTCCGAAAAACTATTTTAATTGATTTGTCCGAAATTTAAAACAAAAAAACTAAGACCCACATTTTGATAGTAGTATTAACCGGTGGATCTGGAATCCATGTACCATGAATTTGTTCACTGAATCAAATTCAAAACATAAATTTACCGCAATACTATCTCCATCACCGGAAAATATAATAAGTTCTTTTAAAAATAAATTAAATTTGACTGAAATAGTATTTATTATCATAGATATAATTTATTTTTTATAATTCTTAATTTAAGTTTTATTTACATAATATATCTTCCTAAATAATTTAAATTTTCACACTAATTTAAAAAATAATGGCAATTTAAATAACGTTTAATTTTTCTTACAGTAGATGTCGCAACATTCAATATAAAAAATTTTGTTGTTTTTTTAACTGTAAAAAGTCAGATTCATGAAATGTATCTTAAAATTTTTCAGATTCATTTTCATTAACCGCGGTACATTAACCGGTACATTTACCGGACCGTCCAGTCAACCGATTAATGGATCTGTGGATTTCAAATCCACAGGTTAATGCTACTGAACCCCACATTTTTAATTTATTAATTATGTCTATTTATGAATTACAAATTTTTCGATTTCCATAGTCGTATGGGAAATTAAGTTAATCATAAAAAATGAAATCAAGCCAATTTCGATCCACACTTTTTATGAGTAGATTTACTCGGAAAAATGTCAAATTATTGTCATTTTGAAATTTTTAAATGATTATTTGATTTGGTCATATAATACTTAACAAAATGGATTCCACAAATTAATTTGAATACTTGTTTTATAGAAAACGAAATAAAAATAAACAATTTTTATTTTTTTACATTTTTCTAATATGTTTTCAGCCTGTAAAATGTTAATATTTTTCATTAATTCATAACTATTTATTTTTTTTATTTTTCATCAATACATATTTATATTTGCTTTATTTTTTAACTCAAATGTCATTAGCAAAAATAAAAATATTAAAAAACAAGAACAATACATGATAATAACTGAATTTTTGCGACTGTGGAAATCAGAAAAGGTCATAGAAATGATAATACATATAAGATTCGTCAGACTAATTTTTATGAGATCTAAATATGACTATCGAAATATGGTTCAAAAATTAGCTTATGATCTTACATTAAATTCTGCAAATTGCCAGTTCTCCATTTTAACTCTCAGATTAATGCTTAGAGCAAAGCTTGATTCATTTCATTATGCAATATATCATCATCCAGTATATAGGGTTAATAAAACACCGGCACATTTGATTAGAAAAATCTAAATATAAACTAAATCTGATACATGCAAGTAAAAGTCATACGTTAATACCTATGTTAATAGCTATACATTTATTAAAAATACTTCCAAAACTTAGGCCGAAAGTATCAAAGCTAAAAAGAACAACAATTGTTAGTTAGTGTCAGTTGTCACCACTTTGAAAATTTCGGGACTAAATTCATTTAAATCAATCTTATCTCTTCAACTACGAAGACAACACAATAAGATTTTTTAAAGTCAACCAATAATTTATCAAAAGAGTATTTTGTAAGACATCTAGAAAAAGCATAAATCAATCTGATCTGTTTCAATTTAAGTTAAATCAATCCAATTACAAATTTGATCAATTCTGAAAAAATCATATACAAATTAATAATTGTGGACAGTCTTTCGGAACTATCACCAAAAACAAAGAAAAATGTTTATTGATTTAAATACTTTTATCGAATCACTGAACTTTATTCCACCTCACCTGCGCCACAACCTTGATATAAAGTTTATTTTTTACTTTAATAATTTCATTATAATTTTTCTGAAAAGTCCCATCAAGTACATTTACTTGAAAATTAAATTTTAAAAATATTTTCGAAATATAAATTTTTATATTTTCTGAAATAAATACCCATACTTTAAAAAGTATGACACCTAAATAATACCACCTCTTGGATAAATAAATATCATCAGAAACTGATTATAATTAATTTATTTTTTGTTTTGTTTTTAAATTCTTCAAAGTTAAAATTTTATTAATTTAATTTTTTTTTAATGTTGTTTTTTACAGAATTATCACAATTACAACCACCGAGATTTATAAATCAACCATCATCAGCAGGATCAATAGTTAGCGAAGGACGTACGAAAATTATACAATGTCAAGCCTTAGGTAAGTTGCTATTTTTTTAATTTAATTTAATTTAAGTCTAGTTTGAAATTGGTGTATAATTATTATTATTTTTACCGATTAAAATATTGTTTGTGGGCGACATACAGGTTGCGGTTTTCATTCAATAAATCTACTTACCTTTTTTATTTAAATTTTTTTTCGCAATCGGTTTATATTTTAAATTTTACAATAGTAAAATATTAATTAATATTTTATTTTTTTAAATTGTTTTTAACATGTGGAATTAATCTCTATATGGATTTTAATTATAAGTTAGCTGAAATTGTATGTTATAGCCTGGTTATGTAGCTTTATCATCATTGTATTTAAATAGTTTTGCAATTTGTCGGACGACAATTTAGAATATAGTGTTAAACTTTTTCTTACACTATAATGGTTTGTCACAATCATTATGTATCACTATCAATCGACCTGCCTTATTCTGGAAGCGCCATATAATTTCAATATTGGATTTTTTTTACTGTCAAATGTTCTGTACTGTTTACAAAAATGTTCATTGTTGACGCCCAAACAGGCTTAATGGCTTTATAAATTAATACTTTGTTGTACAAATTATTCTGGAATATTCTGCAATTAGCCAGTACAATTAAAACAGCACAGTACAGATCATATTGAAAATAGATCATGTTGTGGTATGATATTTTTGTTTGAAAAAACAGGCAGTCAAGTTTTTTGTATTAAGGTGAATTTTATGTGTTTTTTAAGGTGAATTTTATGTTTTAAGGTGAATGTTACGTGTTTCAATTTTTGTTCACCTTCTCTATTTTTCCATTTGTTTTGGTATTTTCATATTATAGTATCTTAAGTTGTTTTGTACCAAATCCAATGAAGCATTTGGATTGTTGTAAGACGTAGAAATAGCTATATCGTCTCCTAAGGTCATTTAAATTGTATTTGCAGTTTTATTATTTGTGATAGTTTTAGCTTGTAACAAGTTGATCACTGTAAGTTACACAACAAAAATTATAAATCAAATGATAATATACATGATTTAATTAATTTAATTTTTTATTCATTCCAAAAGTTTATATACTGACATTATTGACTTATATTAATTTAGAGCTTAGATTAAATAATCAACACATACATACATACATATAAAAAGTACAATATAAAAAAATGCTATGTAACCGTGATATTAATTTCGAAACAAAAATCTAATTCATTAAATGCTACATGTGATCGATACTCCTCTATGGAACCGTGGACACTGAAAATAGCGACCAGGAATAAGATTGAAATATTTGAAATGTGTGTATGCCGTAGAATCAGTTATCCTGGGTAGATCGAGTGAACAATAGTGAGGTTCTAAGTAGAACAAAAATCAGAAGTAAACTTAATAATTCTAAGCAGAAGAAAAACTTATCTTGGTTATATGATGCGAAATGATAAATTCATATTCTACAACAGATTCTGATTAAAAGATACAATTGAAGGCAGAAGGCATGTAGACAGAAAATAAATGTAACGGCTATGAAACATCAGGCAATTCAAACAGTGGAAGAACTAATTCCTGCCAGTTCAGGATAGATAGAACTTCAGAAATGTGATCGCAGTCATCCAGTAGTGGATATGCGGCTGAAGAACAAGAATACATATATAATTATGCATACAAATATTTTATATACATTTATATGTATGCATACATATGTTTTTTATATCCCTATTCTGTACAACACTATAGAAAATAGTTAAGACTATTTGCAAAAATATTGAGTACAATATCGAAGTTTTGAAACATGGAAACAGATTCTTGACCTTAGTAAGACTAAAATAAACCTAATTGATAAAAACAATGGTCTCAAATGGTGTTTTAGCTTACGTTCGCTTAATGCTTGTTTCTGGTAAGTTGAGACGCAAAGCAATTTGGAAAAGTCTGTAAACAGAGGAAATATTCAAATTCAATCTTATTCCGTCATTTCAAAATAGACCTTGGTACTTTGGACTGTAAACATTCAATTATTTCAATATTGAAATTACTAGAAGTTTCTCATAGCACGGAAGGGTATATAGGTATATCAAATAATTTTTGTTAAACATCAAGATAGAAAAGTAAAATTTAATTGAATCAAAAAGTTAGTTTTGGTCTTATTCCTAACAATTTCATTGGCTTATTGTATGACAATTATATGACAGTAAAGTGACTTAGAAGTATTCACACAACGCTGCAGAATTATTATTTCACATCTAGACTATTCATACAAGTTAAATTAGACTTTTTTTGATAATTTAAAAAAATTAGCATAATCATTATCATATTACAACTCAGAATGAGTCCTGGCTTTGAAACTTTGAACTAATTATAATTTTTATCAATCAATTACAATATACTGTATGTGTATGTATGCATGTGTATAATTTTAGAGATACTTATTAAATAACTTAACAATTATAATATTATGTATCGATCTTGATTATTACATTGATGCAAATTGCAGTTATTCTCAACTTCATCTTAGCCATCATAACCATTGTACTATCTCTATATAATTATTGTACGTAACTGGTTTGATATACTTTTCAGCATCCTTTAATCATTCATCATCACCACATGTCCATAGTGCATTATAGCCCATTTGCGGTATAATAAATTTTACAATATCAAAATTTGCAATTCAATTTCTCAATCACTCTTATCTATTGTAATATTTTCATCTAAATCTAGTCTTATTATCAACTACCACTACTAAAGCCATCATCATCATTTGAAATTATTTCATATTCCAAATTTTTTTTTACTCTAGAAAATTTTGAATCTCTTAAAATTAACACTTTAATATTTAACTCGAATAAAAAAATTCAATTTAAAAGGAAATGTAAAAAAAAATTATTACTATTGATAACCTCGCAATAACAATTTCTAAAAGTTTCCATCCTTTTTCTTGTTTTATAGTTTTTTGTTGCCTCTCTTTATTTCTTAGTTTTTTATTTTTTTAGTTTTTCTTTGAGATGAATTTTTTAAAAATTATCTAGTTGAGAGAATATCCATTTGAAATGAAAACAAGTTCCAAGGCAAGAATGAATTCCATTTTTTTATTTTTTTGTTTAATTCGAAATAAAAATATGTAAATTTTATTGCATATAAAGTTAAAGAGAAACAAAAAAAAAAAAATAGGATAATTTAAATAAAACAATTTTCGCGTCCTTTTTATCCTTAAAAGTCCTCTTGTTTATAGATACAACAATTCCATATTTAACAATTTGATGCTATTTAAATTCAGCAACAATGAGGCAATAAATTTTTTTTTTGTTTTTTTTTTTTTTTTATTTTTAAATTATTAGAAAAACTATGCAAAAATAATTCGAAATTTGAAATTGATAATAACTATAAAGAGGGAGGGAAATATTCCAACAAAATTGTAATTCAGAACTTAAGTCTTTAAAAATACTTTTTGTGGTTTCTTACAATTTCAAAACCCATTACAAAATGTTAACCTGTATTCTAATATTAACCTAAACGTATTGAATATTTTGCTAAGCTTAAATTTTAGACTAGAGGATAGAATTTCTATCTAAATAAAATGCCTGATGTCTGTACAAGCTGATCCTAATACATGTACAAGCTCTTAATACAGCACTGATTTGAACTAACTTGAAATATGACTGACCTCCATTGACCACCTCATTTACAGAATCAAAGCTATTGAAAGGAAAATTTTTAAGATTTACCCTATACGTATTTTAGCTTGAGAACATCCGATTCGTTTGCCCTCTTATGTGACACAGAGTTTCCTATATCATCTAAATTAAATTCATCTCTCTAGAATGCTCTCTAAAAAAGAAGTGTAACTGATGATATCATCTTTAATATTGCTTAAAGGTAGCGTTATTTCTTGACCAATTTAGAATTATTGTCAACTTAGGTCCATTAATCTTTTTACTCTAATCCAGCATAAAATAAACTATGATAGATTTGAATGCATTAACAGAATATTAATATTGGAAATTAAATCGGATTGGAATACAAGATCGGTCATTTAATTTCTTTGAGGAAACTGATATTCTTACTAAAACAATTAGTGGAAAGCGATGGGTCAATTCTTAAGGTCAGAGCTTAGTTTTGCAAGTTCGAATGACTATTTACATAGCTGGGAAATTAAAGAAACTAATATCATATGGGATAGTTACCAAGGACTATTACAATCTAAACCATTTTTTAAATTTAAAATTATCTAGTTTAATCTAAATCTAAATAAAATAAATACTGCAGCCCAACTGAACCTAATATGCGTTTCTTAATTCAAAAATTTCATTTTTTTAAATTCTAACCAACCAAAAAATGTTGAGGATCCGCTTGAAGGAATACATTTAAAATTTGTCAAATTATACCTGCTGTTTTAAAGGTACGAGTTTATAGAATAACACCAACAAAATTTAACGAACTTAATTGTCAGTTAAAAATAGTTTTAGTTTGTCAAATTTCACAGTTTTTAACAGTTTTACATATCGACTTTCTAAACTCTAAGCCTCTATTGCGGGATTATTTTAAACTTCTTCTTCTTACTTTCAAATTTTTTTCTGTAATGAACATAAATGTTGATCCTATGCCACACGAAAGGGGATAAGGGAATGTGGGAATGCAATGATAATTATGATGGCAAATGAATTTAACTTGAACCGTTAATGATTAGAATACATTTTCCCTTCTCAAAGCATTTCAATATATCTACTAATCTATATATATTTCGATAAAATATAGCAGAAAATATCTAACAATATGGCAAGCACTAGAGCGATATAAATGGTGCAAGAACACTAAGTAAAATAGCAACACTATTCAACAACTTTGTGAAAATAATGATTTAAATCTGAAACACTATCTCAGAACAATAATCTCTATACATCTATGCTGAAGTTATATTTCCAAGACGAGTGAGAAAGGATTAAAAAAATAGGAAAAAAGCATATCCGAAATACACCAGGTTAATGAAGATATTCATAGCTGGAAGAAAACATATTATGCGCAGATGCTGAGAAATGCTAAAGATCAAAACCGGAACAATACGAAATATCAAATCCCTTCCGTGGCCTAATCGGCTGGAGCATAGAAATGTGTTTCAATTACAATGTGATAAACACCGGTTCGATTCCCGTGGGGGGTATAAAATATAATTAAAAAAAAAAATAGCAAAATATTATACATAAAATTTATAATCAATAAAAAATAATTAATAATTAATACTTTATAACTAAAAATATTACCTATATCAATATCTATATCAATACTCATATATCTCATACAACACAATAAATAAATATTAGACAAACACTAATAATAATTACACAATTGTCAACAACTGACAAAAGCATGTGACATGACGTACCCAGTAAACATAGTAACTTAACGTCAAAGATGGATAAAATCGCAGCGATCACTTGCAGAAAATATGACGTCGTCTTAACACGTAGACGCAGATAGAGTTATCAAAGAGGTCTTCTACAGTAGGCCAATCTCGTACTTAGACAGTATAAACAGATTAAAAATGAAATTAGACAATGCCTCGGAAATAGAAATGATGATACCATAGTATCAAACATTGACACACGAGCTAGGACAAGAATTTCACAATGGAACGTCCGCATTCCTCGTGATGCATCAAGGCTGAGTGAAATAATGAAATTAGCAGGTAGAAATCGAGAACGATGGAAATGTCAAGTGGAAGCCCTATTTCCTCCCCTGAGTAAGGAAAAAAAAACCAATAATCAAATAATATAGTTCGGAATATATTTCTTAATCCAAAAATATAAATCAAACATATTAAATAACATTTTTTGGCATTTTTTGGCATGTTTTGCTTATTAGGCACACCTTAATAAAAATAAATTAAACCCCTCTACCCTTCTACACCATCAGTGAAGTAATTAAAACCTTTCCGATCAATGACACTATATTGCTACTTCTATAATTCATACCACAATAAATCCTGCATTATATTCTATACATTTAAACTCATATTCATCATCTTGATTACATATATAAAATATTTATATTATAACTGCTTATATTTCCACGAAAAAACAGTAGTTATTTTGTATAAATGAATTTTTTTGTAAGAAAATGTTAACTACATTTTAAAAAGATTTAATCCAAACGTATTTATGTATGTATGGCTGTAGGTACATATGGTATATAAATAAGTGTAACTCTATAATTGATATCATAGTATAAAAATGTGGTGTATTGAAGTGTACTGAGGTGAAAACAATTTTCTTTAGTTGAATTTAGTGTTGTTTTTAAGGGTATTTAAGTGTGTGATTATTGTAAAAAAAAAATAAAAAAATACATTTTTAAATTTTCTACAGTTCCCAACATTTATTTAGAGACACTCATGTGTCTCCAATAAAATGTAAAAGTCAAGCAAGATATACATAGAGTTTAATAAGTGAAATTATGAATATAACCTCAAATTTTGAACCATTTTGAATCTAAAAACGTGAATTTTATTTTTTGAAGCAGATTAAATCAAATTAGTTGCCTTTTGGTTGTTTTGAATCCCACTTGTAGCATAAATGTTGTGAAAAGTTTTTTTTCACTAGCTGGGAATATATTTTTTGGAAAAAATACAAATGGGTTGAATGCGAAGTTACTCCGTAATAGACATGTTACCACGAATATTTCTATAAGACAACTTTCGCATATATTTTTCATACCCTCTCCAAAACAAACAAATTTTGTATACATCATTTACTGTATCCGTTTCTTGGAGAGGGTATGAAACATATGTTAAAATAATTATTATGAATACTCATTGAAACGAGCCCAATAGATGTAATTTTACATATTTAAATTAGTTGTAGATATCCCAAAAAGACAACAGAGAAATTTAGTATGTTTAAAGCAGTTGGGACAGTCTTCACATAATCTACGCAATTATATTCAACTTAAATATAGCAATCGACATTTAACATAATATTTGTAATATTATTAGCTAGATTATTTTGTTATGCTGCAGAGAAAGCGATATAATAAATAGCTGTACATTTATATTTCAGATTTCATTACCATATTTTTTTTATACAAATCAAGTAGTTTAGTATTTAAATACGTAAATCACATTACAAAATTATTTTGACATATGAATTTTTTATTGAATTATATATGAAGGTGAAATTTATTTTAACAAATGATAGGTTCAGTGCCATGATCTGAATTGCAAAAACTCTGTTTTACTACTCCTTAGATACAACACGGATCATAATATTATTGTGTTATTATAATACATCTTATACGGTCAGTTCCGGTTCGGGTTAAAATATTTCAATCTTTAACTCTTATAAATATCTTTATTTATATTTATTTATTTAAGAATTCTCAAATGAGCCCAATTGCTCGTACAGAGTGTATAATATGTTCTAATAAAATAGATCAGTGTAAACTAAAATTCAAAATATACAAAATAAACCGAAAAGTGAAACTCAACCCAAAAAAACACATCTGATTAAGAAACCAAAAAATAATTCCAACACCATTTAAATCCAAGTCATTTATGTAGTGTAAAATACCTTTAAATAAAATCCCTTTTTTTTTAAAGTTTAAAACAAAGTGAGTTTAATTCTTTTTCTTGTATCTAAGTACAGTGTCACAAACGGTAAAAATATTAAATACGAACAATACAATACTAATAATTAGTATTGCCAACTTCGATGGAAAATAATGTAGTATTGTTAATCTGCTACATATTGACTGGCTTACTAAGAACAAATACCAAATACCACTCTGTACTAAGTCTTAATGTTGATTAAGAAGAAGGTATACACTGTAATAAAAAAATTTGTTATAATTTTGTTGTACGGTATATGATTAGCTGTTTCTTTACAAGCAATTAGACTAAACCAGTAATAACAATCTACTGTTTGCCTATGAAAAACTATTCATTCTATTTGCTGGTACTGTAAAACTAATAAAAAAATAATTTGGTAACAGAATTATTATTTAAAAATGTTCATACAAATATACCGATCAACTCGAAACACAAAATGGCTATGGCATTCAATCATTCATATATTTTTGAAAATATTTTTTGCTATTTCATAGTCAAGTCTATTCATTTTAGTAGACTTTCATGATTACATGACTTTTTTGTTGACTTTCGAAGTCTATTCTATTTTGTAAACCTTCATGTTTGACCCCTTTTTATTAGCTAAAATTACTTAACATTGAAAGAAGTACAAATTAACTAAAGCCAAAATTAATTGTTTCCAATTACGGTAAATGAAATCTTTTGATGATGTGAATCAAGAAAAAACATGAACAAACGAACGACCACAACACTGACAACACACAAAGAAAAAATAACAATATTGCAGCAAATACTTGAAAAAAAAGTGATTCTAAGTAAATGGACCTGAGTGTAGATTTTGTATATTATTATAAAAAATATTTATCTATATATATTATGTGTAATTTCCTTAACATTATATCCTACTAATGAATAATTCAAGTTTTTTAGTAAGAGAAGTAGTCATCGTCGTTTCTTCATATTGAAAACAATTTTTAAAGACTAAAAAAGTAAACATAAAGTATACCAGGAGCCTAGTTTCCTAGATTTTTTATTTTATATTATTTTTTTTTTTTTTTTTTTTTGAAAAAAGTAAGTAAAAAGAAACAAAAAATAATATTGTCCTTTTCTTCTAATTCTTGCAAAAAAAAAAAAAAAAAACATTTTCTTTTTGCACTTAAACGAATACAAAATAGAAGATCTGATTGCTTCTAAATGGGGCCTAAAAAAACAAAAACTACTTATTTATCTTTGATTTTGTTACGTTTTTTTTTTTGTTTTTTTAAATTTTTGTACTTCTTTTTCAAAATAAGGATAATAATCCTCTATTTATATCCTGTTTTAAATAAACTGAGCCGATTTTTCTATTTTCTACACTCAATGTGTTTGTTTTTTGTTTTTTATTATTGTTTTATACATTTTTTTTTTCTTTGCTTTCGCTGTCGCATATTTTCAGACTATTCACACTCACTTTGTCTATATGCATTGAAAACAATTTTTTTTTAAAATATCCTTGTAGAAATATCCCTGTACAAACTATATTAATACCCGTGTTCCACCTTAATAATTTACTATTTAAGTACACAAAGATAATAGTATGATAGTGTTTATTCTTTTTTTTTTTTTGCTATTTTGAGAACTATGGAGTATTCAGAGAAACTAGAACTAAAACTACCTACGACGAGAGAGAAGAATAAAAAATATATTCTCATTATAGATGTGATGTGATGATTTTCTGTCCGTTTTTTTTTCGTTGTTGTTGTTGCTTTTGTTTTTTGTAAAGAAAAATATCTAAAGACAAAGGTATATCCCATCCTATTCATTTGGTTTTTCATATCCCTTAAGGATTTTGTTTTAAAGTAAGAAAAATAATTTTAGATTTAGCGAAATGTGTTTTATTATTTTCTCTGTTGTTTCTTTTTATACCTTTGGCAAAGAAAGGTATTTTGTTTTTTTTTTTTCGTAAAATGTTTGGACTATCATTGCATTCGTAATTGCAATGGCATTTAATGAGGTGATATTAAATACTTAAATTAATAATAATTAATTGCAATTTTATTAGAATAGATATTTATTATTTGAGTAGGTAATTAATTTGCTTCTATGTACAACGTTCTGTATATAAATTAAGTTTAAAGCTACGAAGAGATTGAGAATAGATTTGAATGTCTGACTGTAACTGATTAGCTATAATTTCAAAAAGTCAGTGATGGTAATAATCATATTAAATAATGCAATCAAATCAAGGTAGATGGGTAATAGTAGTTGCCAACATAGGACACTTAAATAATAAAGATTGATCATGGTACCGATAGAATGGAATCAAAACTTTCCCCGCATACATCATATTCACTAAACTAATCCTACCTTTTAATTAAGTGATGAATATGCAACAATATTAGTAGCTGCAATAATATACAATGAATTTAAGGTATATATGGACTTCTAGTTGAACTTTCTTTATACATTGCAACCTAACAAATTGAATTTAAAAAAAAATATATATATATATATATACCGGGTGTTCCAGAGCATGCGTATCAGCTTTTTAGAAGGGGACGGAAAAAATTTAAAAAAAGTTTGTTAACTAAATTGAGAGTGCTCTATCGATTGGTGGTATTTTCAATTTCCAGAAAGAACCTTAAATCGTTTTTTGAAGATTAGAAATAGCCGAAATTGGCCGAAATCGAGATTTTCAAATGGAAAGGGGTACTTTTTTACGCAAATTTGGATTTTACGACAAAAAATAAGAAAATTATGTTAAATGATTTTTTTTTGTTTTCTTAGTTAACATTAAAAATAGTAAAACAAAAATGCTCAATATTTTCCTTTGGTGCTCAATATTTTCCTTCTGAACATCCTCGCTTTAGTTAATAAAAAAATTTTTAAATTTTAAAATAACGTTTCCTTCCCCTCTTAAAAAGCTAATACGCATGCTCTGGAACTCCCGGTATATATTTATGGCTCTTGTGCAGATATTTGCAAATTATTCTATGTTATTTCTCCAAGAATTTTCGTCCAAAGTCCATTTGAATGCAAATACCTGCTTATATACCTTTTTCCTTGACGTGATGTTATTTATATTTTATTTTTATTTTGTAATATATGTTTTTTTTTATTGAGGTGGCCAACAAACCATGTAAATCCTGTGTCTAACTCATCAACGTCCTCTTCTTTTGTCGGTCACGGGCGGCTTCTCTGCAGTTGAAAATACGAAATTATTTCATATCTGCCGATATTTCATCTCTCCAACGATTGTTTGATCTACCTCAAAGTATTTTATATTCGCATTTGGATTCGTAAATTCTCTTGTTTATACTCTAGTTTAACTTAATTTATACACTTGTCTTACCTAAGTAAATACTATACAATTAATTCAATTGATTCCACTGTAAAAGTTAACCGTACATACTTTTACGTTAACTTGCTGGTGTCCTCTTAATATTTATTTGTTTAATTGATAAATTTAAAAAAAAAAAAATCTTTAAATACTTAGCGTGGTACCCTTAACGTTCGTAAAATTTTTTAAAGCCGCAAATATTCCAAATTTTCATAAAAAATATTCTAACAATTTTTTTTTTGCTTTACATAATCGCAGTTTTTATTTTCTTTTTGGGACTTCTCTTTTTAACAAGCAAAGAAAGTTCAATATAAGCCTGACTATAGTTAATAAGTACCACTACTGTTAACTTCTATTAATTCAACTGCATAGAACCTAGAAGAAAATTAACAAAATTTATGAGAACTAACAAAGAAATCGTAAAATATTTAATTAGTCGGTCCAGGAATTTTCCCCCCTAAAAAACTGGTAAAATGTTGAAGTATAGTCACACTGCGAATTTCCCCCTTAAACATTCATATCTATAATAAAATCAAATTATTCATCTGATAAGTTGTTGTTGATGTCTGTGGTCATCTTAATCTCAACACTAATTCATTGCAGAAAACTTTAATAATATTTTAGAAAATTTACGAAAAAATATTGCATGAATTCTTCAGATTGATATTTGAAGTACTTCCAACAAAATATCTACCAGAACTTCCGCTAGACAAACCAAACTATTAATATTTTGGTATAAGATCCAATGATTTTGTGTATATAAAATTGCTAGAATAACTGTAAAAGATCCCATCATAACTATTTAGAAAATCCAAAAGTATTTACTTCACTTTATTTATCAATCATTCTTCATGACTATTATACTATTTTTAGTAATTACAGGATTTTTCTCCAAAATTTGTTCTTCCAATTTTACTCTTCCGGATCATCATCATAACCATCATTGTCCTTAAAAATCCATCTCGAAGCATTAATATAATACCCACTTATCCCATCGTCTCCAATCTGCGGCTACTTTCTTCAGTTGCCACCGATATTCTTCGTTGGATATTTCATTTAGCTTAAATTTCAAATTTTACTTGATCCTCCATTTCAAACATTGGTTCGCGGTTTTGATGTTGTGTTTCTTTAGATTATATAATTGATGTGAAGATTAATTTTTAAGTCCCAAGGACACCGCAGCCGTTAAATCTATTATAACTACTCATTATTTATTTATTTTTTTATCCCAATTATTTCAATGAATTTGGAGATATTTTTCAATGAACTGTTTAGGAATTGTATAGTTTGATAACTTCAATTTCTTTTACAAAGGGAAGTAATCTTTTATTTGCAAACGTTTCACATTCACCCAAAATATATATATTGCACCATTTGTTCTATTTTATTGCATAACATGCACATGGTGGTCAGTAATTTGATAAACCAAAATGTATTCACTGGGGTACAACGGGTCGCCAGGCCTAAGTGTGTAGGGCAAAAGACAGTCGGTTGACGAATCTTATTTCTAGTAAATTAACCAACTAAGTCTATGCACTTGTCTGTAACCTGTAAGAAGTTAATTATATCAACAAAACATTTTTTCTCCTTAATTTCAATATTTCAAAAAATTTCTGATTGTGCAAAAAGCAACAATGCTTGGCTTGCAACCCTTCTTTTGTTTGCCATTGCAGTTTTAATTATGTTTCAAGAAAAACATAATTAATTATTATCACTATACGCACTGAATAGGATAGATGGAAAGAGAAAAAAAAATGTTTCAAGTCAGTCTTTCAGTCTAATTTGAACTGTAGACAATGGAATACCAACTATAGGAAAATAGTGTGGCTGTACGAACCAAGCTTCAGAACCAATTTTGAAGTCAATGTATGTTCGATCCATTGTCATTGTATTTGTCGGATTTCTACATTTATTATAGTTTGGTTCGTTTAAACATTTCATTTGAATCTATATTTGTAAGTCTGGCAATAAACACACATCGTTATGGTATTATAAGGTTAATTCACAGTAATAGTTGTTATATGGAACGGAATTAATTGGCAAATTGTTCTTACAAAAAAAAAATTTTTTTTAGTTTTCCAATCCGAAATACATTGGACACATTGGTCTTAAAAACATGTAAAAAAAACTACTTCACTGGATTTTTCTTATATATATATATATATATTAAATATATTTTAAATATGCATTTACATCCAACTGTTTGTTGATGGATGCTCTTTAAATGCATCGTTTCAATAATTTTAAATTGAAAAGCTACTGAGAAACTCTAGAGAATTTTTAGAAAGCCAATAAATCAACTTTAAGAATTTAATTACAAAAATTTCTTCAAAAAACCAAAGATATAAATCATAAGTTATGGATGACCCATGAACATCAGTGATTATACAGACAATTTTTTTCCCCCCTATAAAATTTCAAATTTCTAAAATTTCTTCATATCTCAAAGAAGAAAATTCTTTTACTATCCCTGTTTTTTTTTTTTGTTTTTTTTTTTTTTTTTTTTTCAAAACAGAAGTAATATATAATATCCCTAAGGATATAGCGCGAATTTCTCTATGTCATCATCATTATTATCATCATATAAGACAAATGACTTGTTAAAAGAAAGAAATGAAAAACAAAAAAATAAAAAAAAAAAAACAATAATAATTCTAGATTCTAGAAACTAAAGAAAAATCAGTTAACTAAAAGAAAATTAATAGATTTAAGCTGTAAGGAAAGTAAAGAAGAACAAAAAGAAGAAGAAGAAGAAAAAGAAAAACTATTGAAAGCTTCTAATGAAGATATATATTATTAATGAAGATATTTCCTACAAATAGATCCTATATTCTATATCTACACTTCAAACATGGGTGTGTAAGTAGGTACTATAAAAATAAGGATATTAACGAAATCATATAATATAGAGTAAATGTGCAATAAAACTTCAATTTAAGATATTGTAAATGGAAAAACTGCTGGTCACATAATAAAATGAGTATTCTTAACTGTAAATTGAAATTAATTGAAATGGAAATTGCTCTTCAAGAAAATAAAGAATAAAGAAATTGTGTCATATTTTTTTTTTTATATATAGATAGTGTTATAAAAATAGATTTTCGATATTATAGATTTAGTAATTTTAATTTTGAATAATTTTTGGTTCCGAATTAAACTTGGTCTTCAAATGGATGTGGAACAATATTAATTATTGTCAGTCCATCATGAACAGTAATTATATTCCTAACAGTTTTTATCCGATCAACTCAAAATTTCAGACTGGCAGATATTATGACAGTCTGACCAGACAAACAGCTCAGTCTGAATTTATTAAGTTAATTTCTAAATCTATACAGCACTCTTTCAATTGATAAAACGGTCAAAAATTAAAAGTCTAATCTAATTTTTTTTTTTATTATATATTCAAAAAAACAAATGAATTCTAAGCTCTAACTTTAAAATCTAAATCTAAAATATTTCAACTCATCTATGTTGTCTGTTTTGTTATGAAAGACGTTAATTTACTTTAATTTTCTTCCAACCTTTCTTCCATGTTATCTAACAGTTTTGGGAAGAGCTAACGAAAGCATTATCGTCGGCTGCATTTCTATATATCTAAAGTAACAAAGCGAAAATGTTGACAAAAATCGATTTTTAAGTTTGGCGGAAATTTTGAGTGGAAAAATTTAATAATAATCAAACTATATTTGCATTTTTAAAAAATTCGAGCCATTTTTTAACATCTAACATAAATAATTTTGTAATTTTAATGTTTTGAAATATCAAAAGAATTTATTTAAAAAAAAAAAGTCAGGAGAAATTTATTGTGCAGTATAAATGTTCGTATGTGTTTGGACACTTAGGAATAAAAATGGTCTGTTAGATTGTTATGAATATCCAATCATACGCAATGTTTTTAAAACTTTTATGACTTATCAGTACAAAAACTATAGTTTGGATAGCACAATGTGAAGGTTTAAAGAGCAGTAAAATATAGGTTGTTTGGATAGTCATCAAAAAAAAATATTTCGAAAACTATTACCTTTATTTTGACTACAAATTCGGATAGAGCATTGCCGAAAATGGTATAGTATACATTGGTTTGCAATTTCGGGAAAAAATGGTCTGTTGGATACATATAGAAATGCAGCCGCCCATTATATAAAACTTCTACTCTCAATTTAGTAATAATTTGATACAGGTGCTTGTGACAGAGTCGTATATAAAGTTTGTACAAAAATATCAGTTATACTTTTACTTTCACTGCATATTGCCCCCCCGAATAACTCCTGAGTAAAGCATTATTAACAGAATAGTAAAAATTTCAAATCGATACGTATTTTCAGTATCAACAGTGACGTTTAGTTTGATGAACCAATACTTTTCATTATTCAATTTCTCTATTTCAACATTACATTATCATGTTTATTTTGAAAATTTCAATATACAGCGGTTTTGATTATTCGGATTTCCCATTTTCAGATTCTGATAGTGCACCGCATTCAACGTCATTTTCTTCTTCTAATTTGTGTGAAGCTTAAATATTGCTGTACCCAGTCTGTCATTATTTCATATACCAATAGCGGTAATATTTTTGTGATACTTTTTGAAACTAACCAAGTTCCGCTGTCATACAAAAAAGTTGTTGTAACACAAGAGTTAAAAATATTAAGGTTAGAGCAGGTCTGAGCTTCAGAATTTTTTCAAATTTCTTTGATCTTACAAAGGGTAAATAATTCTTCCAATTTATATAATTTATTAACATCATGACTATTTATCATTAAATAATACCCACTTTTGGGTTATTAAGTCCTAATTATTAGACTCGATAACTTCAAAAGAATTGAAAATATAGCTACCCCACCATACCCGTAATTTTTTTTATTTGTTTCTATTTTTTCAATCACCTGATTATATAATTGATTACTGAATACATTTTCTGTGAATTAGGGTGAAACTGGCTCTATATTATAGCTAAGTACTGGTCTCAAATTTTATTTTTATCAATTTACTTGAATCAATTTTAATTTTCCCCTTCCCATCAGTATTAATAATAAAGCTTATAAAGAATTGATTCTGTATTCACAGCTTATTGAGACTGTATCAATAGGTTTATTTTCGCAAATTATTTAATTATTGTATGGTATTTTATTAACTAATTTGAAGAATCACTAACCAATTACCAGTCACAGCTTCGACTCTTTTATTTAAAATGACTTCATTGCTTCCGACATTAATTTTTTGAGGATTCTGAGGTCGATGTTGTATCGACATAGGACCAAATGACCATACCCAAAGGACAGCTGGAATTGCTAGCTTTCCAAAAATATATATCTTTAGTGGCGCATCTTATCATGTAAGGACGAAAAGGACATTTGAAAGTATCCTTGTTGTTTTGATGTTTTTATATAAAAATTAAAAACCGTTATATCTGTCTATTAGATATAAATACATTCAATTATATATTCTAGAAAGATACTGGTCTGGAGCACATTTTAACATTTATTTGATGATGATTGGTGCTGCCGTTAGGGAAATATTGTAGTTCAAGGTAGAACATTTTGGAAAAAAAAAAAAAAAATTCTTTCGCGGAAAACCAAGTACCTCAAGATTTTACCATAAAACCCCCACAATATTTATATACTGTTGGAAAGGTCTCTCTTTTTTTTCTATAACTCATACATAAATACTTTTTGTATAAATAGTTTAGAAGATATAAATAAACTAGGAATGTGCCTTTTACGAAATAACAATCTTCTGAAGTAAATGTTCAAATGTCCTTTTCGTCCTTAAAGGATAAGATGCGCCACGAAAAATATATATTTTTTCAAAGCTAGCAATTCCACCTATCATTGGGATATGGTCATTAGGTCCTACGCTGATACAAAATTTCCCTCAACAGAGCCAATTTTTTTTTATTTTCGCTGTCAATAAGATTGGCTCTCAGACTGATAAGATTAGATTGGATTGGATAAAAAATAAATATTTACGGATATAGATATTTACAGTTGTTTGAGGTCGTGCTATTAAAGCTCTTGACTGTACTGGACCACAATTAAAGTAGACTTTTAGGTCAACAAAATTATTAAATTATTCGGATTATTAAGTCAAAGAAAGTGACAATTTAACACTCTTTAAATTTGAAAGAGAAGCAAGAAGACGTTGATAAAAAAAATATTATCTAAAAGAATAATATTTAATGAGATTAGAAATTCTAAGGTCTGTAAATTTTATATGGAATTAATTTAATGTGATTTGATTCAATAAACAACATCTTAAATAAGAACAAATTGAACAGTTTGCGCAATTCTGGCAAACATTTACAATCGAGAGAAGAATAAAATATACATAGCCTTATAATAGATTTAAGTTTTCTTTGTTAAAGGTTATTACCTAATTTTCATTCACAGTACAGGATAGTTAACAACATCACCTAAATGTCACGTAAACCCGAATAATGAAATTGAAAATGAGAGTTGTAAAAAATACATTAGTAAATAACTAATAACGTTGCTATCAGTCTACTTTTCGTAAATATATTTCAGTTTTATTACTTCCAAACAAATATAAAAGTCGATCTGATTTATCTCATCACATATTCTATCAAAATAAAGCCTTTAGAAAAATGCAATTAAAGCTTTTTTTTTATTTAATGTAAAAATAAAGTAAACTAAAACAGGATTATTTTTTTGATTCACCATTTTTATTCCAATAATAATAATAATTCCTCTTAACAAATTTTCTAAGACTCAATAAATAATTTTTACTATTGTAAAAATTTTGCTTACTATTTACATGAACTCATACATAATTTTAATCTTAAAAACGTGCTCTAGCATAATATTTTAAGTCGTCTATTACATATGTCAACGAACTTGATTGTGTAAAGAACAAAAAACCTTTGCAATATTATTTATTATTCTACAAAAAAAATGTATATATAAAAATCATAGTCGTGTGCACATAATTCAGTTTGTCACAATATACAAAACTGTAAAAAGGAAATCAAAATTCACCATTTAAAATAGTTTTAATACACCTATACTGTACACAAACACACACGTATATAATAAATAATACAAAAGAAAAAAAAAACAATATTTTCGATGTCCTTTTATAATTTCCTGCACAAAAAAAAAAAAAAACAAAATAAACTACGTCTATAATTCTAATGTAATAAATTCACCACACAATTTTGATTGTGTCGTCATCATACAAACTTTAACTAAAAATCATGATAAAAAGCTAGCAAAGAAAAAAAATAATAAAAATAAATGATAAAAAAGTTAATTCCCAAATGTCAGGTTGAAAATTTTTTAAAGAATTATTATATAAGGGTGCAATACATACAGCAGCGGTGCAAAAAATTGAATAGTGCACAATTATGGAATTGAAAAATTTAAAAAGTGACATTTGACGGCTTCCATTGTCCATTTCATTCATTTTATATTAAAGCGATCATATTTTTAAATTTCTCACATTTTTAAATTAGATTTGATTTGATTGTGAATGATATTAGATCCTGTTCAAAATAAGAAAGTAGTTTCTTTATATTTTCCGCCTCTTCTTGCACCTCTCTTTCTTTAGTCTATTTTGCACTTCAGAATTAATTTAAGTCAATTTTAGTTCTCCCATTTCGATTAATACAGCCAAAGTATTTTTTTTTTCCTAATGACGAATTACTTTAAGGGTGTCTTATAAAAATAACTTCTAAAAGCCTTGCATATCACTTATATAATCACAGTTGTTGTTACATCGAAATGAGACAATCTCAAAATAAGATCGGTTTTAATAAACACATTTAACGAATTCTGATATAAGTATGAATTCTATTGGAAACCCATTATCAGTATTAAAATATCAAAGCCCACCAAATGCAAACTTTTGATCAAATTAAAATAATAAAATATAGAACTAGATAAATTTAAGTGAAGAAATATAAAAATAAATGAGATAAAAGTGAACTGTAGGTGGAATCCTACATATATATGGTTACCTTTGGTTAACTTGTGCAATGGTCTGCTACAGTAGTAATGGTCTTAATAAAGGTTAATGATCGTGTAGCAATGGTCTGCTCACCAATGCATTGCACCGGGTACCTGTATGTTTTTGATAGTTTTCTAAATATTTTCTTTAACTTCAAACTATTGATTGTAGTATAAAAAGATAGTGTAGAAGTAAGAAGAGTGATGGCCTTACCATTCTGTCATGTATTCTGTATTTTTTTTAAGTCCGTTGATAAGGTTATGAATTAGTCCAGAGTTTATCAAAGAATCTAATTGTTCTTTTCATTCATTTCTTTCTTCAATATATTAATAATAGCTATTGACAATATAATGTATGGGGCGTATAATACGAGTAGTATCCATTGTGTAAAGTTGGAATAAATTTGTAGTTAAAGTTCTTTGTTGATTTGCATTTGCTGACACAAATTTGTTCTTTGCGTATTACATAACGATATAGCAACATTATATAACCCGTCAACACAACGGACTGCTATAAAATGTCCACAGTTATAAAATATGAATGTTGTCCAAGCACTTTTTCAGGCGTTCACATATTCATATACCATATACGGTATTTTTAAGCAAAGCAAATATAAATGTTGTTCCAACAAATCCTCTTTAGCGTATGTAGTTTAATATAAAATTTTCGGTTCATTATATCTTACATATTTTTTGTTTAAAAAAATTAATATGTCGTTTTTAAATTTGTCCAAATAACCTATTTATACTACCCCATCTCGTATATTAAATCTGTAATGACTTGCAGCCGATAATATGTACTAACACTTTTCACTTTACTTTTTAGTCCTCTGCAATTCGGTTCTCTATTCCACTCAAAAAAATTATAATTTCAAAATTATTAAGTACTACTGCTTCTGGTGTTATTTCTCTGTCTTGTATAAATCCTTCTACCCAAATTTTAATGAATAAAAAAAATATTTTTTTCCCAACTATCTTTTTTTTGTATTCTTATAAAAAAATATATTCAATTATTTTATTTTAACTTTCCACTACTGTACAAGGACATTGCCCTCTCTTCTTTGAACTTATTTTATTATCTTTCAACGTAAGAAATACACTAAAAAACGCATATTAAAAAATACACAAAAGTAGTTGAAGATATGTGAAGTCCTTTTTAGATAATAACAAACAAAAATATAAGTAAAATTTATCAAAAAAAAAAAAAAACAGCAAACAAAAAAAAGTACAATTTAAGTCCTTTATTACAGTAATAACAACATGTGCACGCGACAGAAGCTCCCATAACAAACAAAAAAAAACAAACCAGAAAAAATTATATCATAAAATTGAAATAAATAAAAAAGGATTTTCCGGTTCTGGTTTTCTAATCCAATTTTCTTAAGAACACAAAATATTGTACAAAATTTTTAACTTACTTTTGAAAGTGTTTGCTTCTTATTTTGTGTAAGGAAATTTGAAAAAAAAAAAAATAAGAAAATTAAATTATTTTTAAATCAATTATTACAACAATATAACCTTTTAAATATATTGAGTAGATTGGAGACCAAATTTAAGGATGACTCTTAAGGATATATTTTGAATTACGAAAACGTGCTGCATTTAATTTTAAATAAATTTTTTTCCTTATTTTTCATTGGGACCCCACTTAGAAATCATATTTAAAAATTGAATCAATGATTAGACAATATTTGAACCGTTGCTTTTAACTTTTAATGTAGTTAAGAATTGGTATGTCGTTACACTTGTGTATTTTTGTGACAAGTTTTCATTATGAAAAGGAATAGTGTTGTTAAAAATTTGATTAATTCAATAAACCTGCCAGAAATGGTAGCTTTGTGAAGGCATTATATATATTTATAGAATAACTGGGTAATATAGAATAACTATAAATAAGATATTTATAGAATAACTGGACCAGTCAGAGAGCCAAAATGAGGCTTATTTAATGATGCATAATGAAAAGGTAAATCTGATGTTAAATAACAGTAGTATATCAAATTCTATTAAAATGTTACTATGGGATGTGCACGTTCTGTCTGATTCAATCTGAAAGCTCATCTTACTACTCTAAAACATCGCCGTATTGTTTTTGTTAGAGCTTTCACTATATTTTATCAAAAACTTGTAGACATTTTCAGTGGGTAAATTAAATCTGTATTACCTCTACTCAAACATTTTCATCGTGAAACACGATGGCAGCATGTGCTCAACTCTACACCGTTGTAGATGGCAAAAGACAAATTTTGGAAATTTGTTTGTAAGCCAAACCTTTATATCCCAAACATAAAAAATTCTACACTTATGATCTACACAAAGCCAAGACAAACATTAACACCTACGATCGTAATTGTCCCACTCTATTTTATCTCCCTGTCCAAGTGTACCAACCGGTAAAAAGACTAAGCCTAATGTTTTTGCAACGTATAAAAGAACAAATTCCAAGAAAAATATTGTTGGAAGAAGCGGCAAGAAATAGAGAAGTTTTAGTAATCTAGGATGAAATAGAGTAAGTGCTTATTTTGGTTATTTACTTTACGACAGAATTAATGTTACAGTGTATCACTCTAGACTTCAGTTTAAATTTAAATTGATTAAAAATACCATGACCATTTGGATTTTGGGAATTTTTAAAACCCTTGATTATTGCAAATTACGATTTTATATTTAGGGATTTAGAGACACTTCCACTTAACTGTACTGAATATCTTATTTCTGGCAGGCTTAATCAGGCTTAATATTGGTTATATCTGGCAGGCTTAACCCAAAAATATGAAACCATTTCGTTTAATTGTACAATAATCGCTTGGATATAATGAAATCAATACCATTAAACTAACCAAATACTAGATCAAGCTTAGCTAGAAAATAACGTTAAATAATTTTGTAAAGAAACAGTTAGGACACCTCCTACTGTAGAGATTCAACTTTTTCTCGGTTGATAAATTTCTGACAAATTTTGCAAAATAACCGCATACCAAAATTATGACCAAAAATGCTTTCTAACTAAAATTAATATGACTAATAATTTAATATCAATTTTTGGTTTTAGTTTTAGCATGATTAATACTAAAGTAGGAAACAATTAATTTATTTATAAAAGAAAATTGAAAAAGAAGGGGAATTATTTTTATTTGCAAGGAAATCGTTTTATCAAACGGGACAGGTTTGGTGTGAACTACAACAAAATTATTGGGCTCTATTAGCCTCTCTAAAACTGGCTAACAAAATAGACAGTAACCGTTTGTTTTATTAAACCGAATAGGTTTGATTTTATTTCAACAACATTATCGAAGTACTAGCCACTTTAAAACTAGCACTGATAAAACAGACGATTGCCAACGATTGAACAATAATTGTAACATTTTCCAAATGTCCTTCATAATATTTTTAAATTCCTTTAAACATTAAAGATCTGTTATTTAAAAAATTATTTGAAGAAAATTTATCATAAAAAGAAACTCTATCGAAAGTCTTCATAATCCAATCCGTATAATAATCATAAAAAGTCATTATTTTTCAGTATTGCTATATTGCTTTAGTATTTAAATTTTTGTATTTTGGGGTTATGGTTTTCTTATATCTCTATCTTACAATTTCAATATCAAAATGAAAAAAAAATATTAAATTTAATGTCACATACGTACACATCGAACTCATACAATAAAATAATAAAATCTGATTATATTCATAAATAATGATGATAATTGACCGCATTTATGATAATATTGGTATATCCTTATCAATGTCTCTTCTTTCGATTTTTGTGTTTTATTTTTTTTTTTTTTTTGGAATTGTTACGCAAAAGGGATGAATCAAGAAATAAATTTAAAAAATTGAAGACTCGTGTTCGAACGTCTATGCATTTTTTATGTTTTATTTTTTTAATCCTTATATTTTTATTTCTTTTGTACATCACATCACAGTTATTTTTGTCATGATGAACCCCCTCTTTATTTAACATTTTTTTTTACATTAATTTAAGAGTTTTATTTTTTCGACATTGTTATATTTTGATTCAATTATACTTGAAGTAATTGTCCGAAAAAACATATTTGACATTATTCGTAAATATTCGTATTGAATTTCATTTGGAATCAGAAAATAAGACTAATATAAAGTTCTTTAGTCATACCAGATACCACCATTACAGATTTGTAAATGTTAAAATGTCGATTTGTTTCTTTAAATGTAAAATTCAATTAGTTTTTTTTATTATTTAATAAATTTTGTTTTAAAGAAATTTGACAAGAATTTCTGATTCCGCAAATACAACAATGATTTATATGCAGCTACTCTAAACTATTCTACAATGCAACAAAAAAACTAAATGGTTTATATTAGGTTGAATTAATGAAGGAACGTGTGTTTTTCAAATATTATACTCCCAATCGAGAACCCATAGACTGAAGATTGCGTTTTCTGTTTTTTTTAGCACTTTGTCTGTTTTTTTTTTTTTATAAACAGTCCAAACGTTAGGTAGGAAAATACCTTTAGCACCTACGTGGCATTTGGCTGGGATAGGATAGGATAAATTCGGAAGAAAAAAAGGAGGATAGATTAGTGTTAGGAAGTTGAAGAATAAAGGTATTAATATTTTCTTTAAACTATTGCAAATTGAGTGTTGAAACATTTCAGAACGAATATGATTCCACATTCTTGAAATGCGAACTATGAACAAACTTCCATAACCTACTTTATGCCATCTTAGGATTTCACAGTGTAGGGGTGAACATTTGCGGCTCTTCTTGTTTCGCATTGGAATTGTGTAAGAGAAGGAAGCAGTGTTTTGATATCTGCTGAGCATGTGTTCACAATTACATTTCGATGTCCAAAAGATGTTATGGATGAAGTTACATTTGGGTCGCTAATTAGACGAATGGCGCGATTTTGGACGCGATCAATGTAGCCTAAGGATGTAAGGGAAGCGCCAGCAAAACTGTGTGAATTATATTCCATCTTGGGACGTACAAATGATTTATAGATATTTAGGAGTTCCAAAAATGAAAGGACAGCTTTACATCGACTTAAATAGCCTAAACACATGGCTTTTCCTATTGCGATACCAAAAATATGGTCGTTCCAAATAATTTTTTGATTCACACGCATGCCGAAAATATTTATACTATCCGTCTTTTGTAAAGTAACACCTTGGAAGGAGATATTAGGTTGAAATCCTGGAAGTTTTCGTGAAATATATTGAGTTTTAGACGAGTTAAACTCAACTCTGTTTATTGCCCTAGTTAACAATTTTAGTCAGATTATGGCTGATGATGCTATTCATTATTGACTATTGCCAACTTCGATAGTTGTAGCATTATATTTACGGAGCAAATCGAAGAATACTGTCTTCAGCAAAATTGTGGATTCGATTGAAAGTTCTTTGGAGTAAATCGTTGATGAAAATCAAAAAGAGAGTGAGTTAAAAAATAGATTCTCGCCAGCATTCATATTAAGTTTTTCAGACGTGAAGCTGTCTATCTAGAAATCGAACGATTCGAAAACCTTCAATCCATTAAGAAAATACAGACCCTAGACCAATAGCTTGACATTTGGCTATTAAAGCTGCATTAAGAGCTTTCTCGAAATATCTAAAGCAACAATATTAGCCTCGCCCGAATTATGTAACGTGATATTGAGCTTTTCGCAAAGGCAAGTCATCATGTCAGCGGTAGAGCGGAGCGATCTAAAACCATATTGTCTATCTGAAATTGTACTCTACTTTTGCTTTCTAGATATTTCACAAGTTTCTCATTGATTATACTTTCCATAACTTTGAAGAGATTCGAAACAATAGATATATGTCTATATTTCGTGTTAGCGTTGATCTTGATCGCACTGCTTTATTTTCTTTTCTTTCTGTGCTTGATTTTCTTTGTGCGCCATGAATCAGTGAATTGATTTTGGACTACTATTAAGCAACCAATGTCACGATTTTGCAACAATGATATTGTTATTCTTTTCGTTTCAATTAACCGAAACAGCTTATATTTTTTTGCATGTTAAACTTCACTAGAGTAAATACTACTAATTTTTCAAATGACATACTTGATAATATTTCATTATTTTTTCCATTCTTCATTATCCATAACAAAACTTCTTCATAACTTACTCTCTCATACCAATTGATTTTTGTCAACTTCTAACATAATTTCAATTCGATGGCATATAGCTATGGCATATTTTCCATAATAATATTCTATAATTTTTGTTTTTTTTGTTTTTTGACAACCTTTAGCATATTACAGAACGATCTTATTACATATTTTAATAAATTATTGCTACATTTAAACTGTGCTTAAAAAGCAAAATTTGTGTGCTTACAGGAATTAATTCTTGTGCTCACCTATGTTTTTATTTTAATCCACTAATTCGTGAGCCTTCTTATGTCATCAGATCTGTTTAAGAGTTCAAACGACTCTAAATTGTTCCATAGCATTCTTCCTAATGACGTCAATAATAGTCTCTATTTTCAAACCGCTATGAATATCTTCATTTGAATCAAAGGGGACATTCTTGATGAATCTGAAGAGCTTGTTTTAATATTTCTGTATAATTAAAAAGTTAAACCTTTTAATGGAGCTCCAAAGCTGCCAGTCATAAGCTCAGATTGGCTTAATTATACTGTTATATATTTACAGCTTGAAATACAGCTTATTTTCGAATGTCTTCCTACTAATATATTTCTTATGTATAACCTGCCTTGCTATATTTCTCTTATTTAATATGGCATATATATTTAATAGTCTGAAATTTTTTACTTCAACGAACATTTTTGTTTAACGAAAACAGAAAAATTAGAACTGTTCAGTGTTCAAGCAATGATAGAATTTAGATTTTATTTATTTTGAAACAATTTGGATTCATAGAAATACGGTTGACAGTCAATTTTATTCTAAAACATTATTGTAAACTAAGGTTTATTGATATACACATACACGAGATAGGGGGTTCACCGCAATCGCAATGTTATTCTTCCAGAAGAACTACAATCAACTGATCGTTATTGAAAACCCAATCTTCAATCTTTGGTTCGTCGATTGGAGATGTAATATTTTAACAACACACGTTTCTACATTAATCTAACCTAATATTAAACTTAAATCCTAACACAAGTTCAAATTCAAAAATATTTTAAATCAAATTAAAACGATTTGAAAAATTTTTAGAAAAATTTCTACCTCACCAATAACGGTACATACATTGAAAATTTTACCCTTCTTTCAATTGGAAAATTCAATACCATTAACATTTTTCAAATATAAAACTGTAAATATAGCTATTTTTTTCTGTTTTCATATTCTTCTATTTTTTTTTATTTTTGTTTAATTTAAAGGAAAATGTATTATCCTTTTGGGAGCAATTACTATAAAATAAGAACAAAGAAATTATTTTGTTTTTTTTCTTTTATTTTTGTTTTTATCAAAAACCGATTGATCCTCACAACAATAACACTAAAAATAGAATTCTCTTTATGATTACGAATTGTTTATAAAACAAAATAATAATAACTATTATTTTAAATTAATCGATTATAATAAAAATAATAATAAAAACAAAATTATTGAAAGTGATGAAATCATAAAAGATAAATTAATATTTTGATAAAAAAAATATATATATTTTAGAATAGAAAGAGATAAAAAACATTTGGTGTCAGCTATTAAATAGACATAGAGATAGACAATTCGGTCCGTTATTTAAAAAAAAAAAAAAAAAACAGTTTTATTATAAGTTTGATAAAATTTACAATAGAATTTTGTAAGTTAATTTGATTGAAGGGATTTATTTGTATTTTTATTATTATATTAGTTTGAATATATAGTGATGAACTATTGAGCTATTGCACAAACATAAATGATTAAGATAAGAAATTATTAATTCGAGGCATACAAATTAGAAAAATAAATAAATGGTTGAAAACAATAAATTGAAGTTATGTAATTTACGACACAAATTTTATATTTTTACATTCAATAGTTATGATCAAAATTACATTTTATATAGGTCTTCTTCTTTAATTAGGCATTTAGTGCCTGTTTTTACAATACATGTCATCCTAAATTTTGTGGTAACGACGTACAGCATTCATACCAAGATATAAAAATATCACAATGTGTATAAACAGTTTATATTGACAACATACAATAAATAGTGTACTGACACAAAACATTGATATTCAAAAAGGAGTTCAACAAAGCTGTATTCTACCCCTCTTTACTGCTAACTATCTATGCTGAAACCATTTTAAATAAAGCAGTGAACGATTTAGATGTTGGTATAAAAGTAAATGGCACATATATAAATAATATCAGATATGCAGATGATACAGCCCTTATAACAGACAACCTAAGGGACTTACAACATTTATAGTCCATAAAGTCAACCATCATAGTGAATTGTTCGACTTAGAAATAAATATCTCAAACACTAAATTAATGATCGTAAGTAGAAAAAGAATACCTTACACGGCAGCAACAATTAAAATAAATAGACCGTCAATTGAGAGAGATCTTGGATGCTGGTTACACAAGGATTAGAGCTGCGAAAAGGAAATTAGATGTCGAGCTTAAACCGCAAAAAATGCTAAACACAAAAAGTTTGTTTGCTGTCGTGTAATGAGCTTAAGCATTCGCCACCGCATACCAAACGAAAGAGATTACAGGACAATAATGATTAATTGTTCATACATTTGCATTACCCATATACAAGCTGCAAGCTTACGATTCGTTAAATGCTATGTTTGGTCTATATTCCTATATGGTGTAGAAACATGGACCTTAAAAGTAAAAGAATTCAACAAAATCGAAGTCTTCGAAATGTGAATCTACCGAAAAATACTAAAAATACCATGGACAGATCATAGTTTAAACGCAGAAGTTCTACGCAGAATAAACACAGAAAGAGAAGTACTTCTAAGGCTAAAGAAATAAAAAAACCTACTTACTCCTATTTTACTCCTACTTTGGGTATATTATGAATATGCCTTGCCTTGAATTATAAATACAAACTACTTCAATTAATAATTCAAGGCAAAATTGAAGGAAAAAGAGGTATAGGAAGAAAACAATTAACATGGCTGCACAACATTAGAAACTGGATCAGAAACATTGGCTATATTTAATCCATTCAGCAACGGATCGAAACATCTATCAAGATATCGTTGCCAATATCATATGACCGCTGACATTCAATTATGGATAGGCAATAAAAGAAGAAGAAGAAGCATTCATACCATCTTTTCTTTCTAGTAGGCGTTTATATTTATTTGGCCTTTCATTATCACCTTCGACCATCTACATTCTGCCATTCTACATGGTCTATTTAGTTTCTTCATCTATTTCAACTCCAACGGACAATCAGCTTTCATACCGATGAAAGCATTTTAATCACCGGCGATCATACATACATATTTACCAACCATATTATTACAACAAGTTCAATCTTATACCTAATATTGCTAATATCATTTTTGATTGTTCATTTTATGTTCAAAAGTTGTTTGTATTACTCATATGTGTTAAATATTTTTAAAAAAATATTATCTAACAAGTATCCTCAATACTTATAGAATAAACTTAACTTTGGCAGATCAATCAGATGTGTAAATTTAACTATGCCCAAACATTATGGTAGGTTCAAACACATCTCCTTTTTTGTTGAAGCTATTTAAGCTTATAATTCTTTACCAATCTCCAATTAGAAGTACAGATTAAATAACCAAATTTTCTAAAATGTATGATGATTTTTTTAGCAACACAAGCTTAATTGGGTCCATTAATATTTGAGAATAGGTATATATTAATAATTTTCCTTCGAACAAAATTCAAAGTAAATTTTAATTATGGGTTAATAGTAATAGAATTAAAAAAACAAAATAATGCCCAATATTTTGAAGCAGAATAAATTTTCGATAAAAACCCCACTTCTATACTAATAAAAATAATATTAATAACAAAATAAAATATATAGCAAATAAGGCTGATACCCCAAGTAGCTAGAGCTTAATAAAAACGAAATTTATCAGAATTTAAATTGTAATAAATTAATATATTTTTTTTTTTTCTTCTATTACTCCGCGTGGGAGTATAGGGCTTCGATAGTGAACTTCCATTCCTCTCTGTTGAGTACTGCTGCCTTAATATCGTCCCAGGTATAATTGTTGATTGTTAATTCTTGATCAATTGTGCGTCTTCATGTAGTTGTATGGTCTGCCGGGTCTCCTTTGTTCTTGTGGATTCCACTCTAGAGCTCTTTTTGCTATATCACTTTCTGATTGATTTCCTTAGTATATGACCTATCCATTTCCATTTTTTCCTATTTATCTGTCTGTTGATCGGTTCTTCTCCAGTTATCATCCATAAATCCTCCTTGCTAATTCTTTCCGGCCAGAATATTCTGCATATAATTCTCAAGCACTTGTTGATGAATATTTGTAGCTTCTGTTTGATTCTGACCGAAGTAAGCCATGTTTCACTGCCATATATTAATGTTGACTTAACACATGCTCTGAATATTGTTAGCTTTGTTGTTCTCGATATTTGGTTGCTCCGCCATATCTTCATTAGGCTCCCAAATGTTCTTCTTGCCTTATATATACGGCTGTTGACATCTTCTGTTAATATAATAATATAATAATAATAAAAATAGTCTTTATTTCAACAGAATTACAAAGCTAGTAACAAATTTTGAATACATACAAATTAAATTCATTTTTTGTACAATGTATCCTTAATCAAATTAATAATTAATTCAAATTAAAAATTAGTATTTAAAATAATTCAGATTACATTTTTAACTTATACTAAATAACATTTAATTTGTATACTATTAAAAAAAAAACAAACATTTGAATTATGAATTAAGAATTAATAATTGTTCACAAATGTACATTATATATGTAGAGATCCCATTCTATTCCGTTTATTCCAGTGCAAACTTTTCTTAGAATGTCGTCTAGTATTGTGTTGAAGAGAAGTGGAGATAGTGGACATCCTTGTCTAACTCCTATATTGGTGTAGAATGGATCACTGATCTTACCTCTGTGTTGAACTGTTGTCTCTGCATCTTTATACATCGCTTTGATGATGTTGATGATTTTTTCAGGAACTCCCTTCTTTGTAAGTGTTCTCCATATTGCGCATCTCTTGACTGTGTCGAATGCTTTCCTAAAATCTATGAATAGTAGATATAGTGGGGCATTCCATTCTACTGATTGTTCAACTATGACCCGTAAAGTATTTGCCTGGTCAACACAGCTTCGGTTTGGTCTGAAACATGCCTGCTCTTTTCGTAGTATTGGTTCTAGTACTTCTTCTAATCTTTTCTTTATAATAATTCCTATTATCTTATGAATAGTATATAGAACCGTTATTCCTCTCCAGTTGCTGCAATTTGCCAAGTCTCCTTTCTTAGGTATCTTGACAATCATTCCTTTCTTCCATGATGGTGGTATATTCTCTTCTATCCATGCTTTTCTGATGTGGGGTTCAACTGTTTTGGCGAATAGGTCGGGGTCCAGTTTGGCTATTTCTGCTGGAATTCCATCTTCACCTGTTGCTTTGTTGTGTTTCAGGATATTGATTGTAGCTTTGATTTCTTCTATATTTGGAGAAATTTATATAAATAAAAATAAATATACCAAATAATTGCTATATATAAAAAGCACAACATTCCGAAAGGAAAAATGACCTGTAGCTGGCCTGCAGATTTATCTGTATATCCACTGTTACATAAATAAAATAAATAAATAAGCCCATTTCTAATTACTGAACATTGGTAGACTATTTTAATATCATATATTGCATATGTCCCACGAAAGAGGTTACAGGACGATAATGATTAATTGTTCATACATTTGCATTATCCATACACTAGTAATACAACTACTACACCAAACCAAACAGTCTTTTATACTATCACAAAAACAAATTGTTAATTTTTAAAAAAAAAATTCATTATTGTCTTTGTTTTCTTAATTCTTTTCAATTTAAATCATTCAAACTTGAACCATTTTCAAATTTTATCTCTTCTCAACAAAACCAAATCTTGTCTCTGAAATTTAAGAGAAAGATGAAAAAAAAAAAAACAGATTTTTTAGTCTAGTCGAGTGGTCATAATACAAAATTTATACTTAGCAATTAAATATTCATAATTATTCGTATTCACAAAATGAAAGTTGTATAATTTTTTTTTTTTTTTTTTTGATCTAACTTGGTGATAGTCGGAACGGTATACAAAAAATCTACATTCAATTTAAATAGCAGAGTATTAAAAAAAAATATTTTTTTTTGCAATTACTATGAATGTAATTGAATTCAAAAGAGGACTCTTCATTTTATAACTTTTAATATTGTTGAATCGTTCTTTATATATATATATATATATTTTTTTTTTAAATAAATTTTTATTCGAAAGTTTCTTAATTGTGGTGAAAACTTATATATTGCAATAAATTAAAGAAACCGAGAAAATTTTAGGATAGTAAAATAATTAGTTGTGAAAATTATGATTGAAGTCTAATAAGAAAGAAAAATATTTTGTTATTCATTCACTTGCCATAAATTTATTTCTAGTTATTTCATTCTGAATTATTGTTTAATGATATTAGTCATCCACAACACAACTCTTAGTGCTCTATTTTTATAAAATTATTACTTTATTTTATCTAATTATGTTTTGTTTTATATACGAGTACAGAAAATAGTAATGTTTCATATAGCATTTGTCATGTGCTTGCTTTTAACGATTAAAGTAAACAATATCTAACCAAGAGCAGTAAGGGAGAAAAAAAGATGGAAAGATAGAAATAAATAAAAATGCGAATTTTGTTATCGCTGTTCTTTTCACCCATTTTTTTCTTTCTGTATGTGTGGGTCTAATATACGAACCCACAGTAAAAATTTTCTTCAAAACTATATATTAACTGTGTAAAACTATATTACACGAGATGAGACTTCTTACTATTTATATATTCTTTGATTTTATTTATCTATGTGTTCTACATAAAATTGTACATTTCATAAAAAAAAAACAAATCCAAAGTATTCATAACAGTTGTATATTTCTACTCAAAATATTGATTTGTTATTATGACGTATTGGTGTACGAAAATTGTTTAACACAAAATTTTTTGTTGAATATTCTCTTTTCGGGATGGTCAGAAAATCACCTCCGCAAAATGTTTTTATAGATAAGAGGATATTAAATGTATGCTAAAGCTACTCGTGGAAATAGGCTCATTTACTTTAATTTACGTTTACCAAGCCTATTTGAATTCTCATCAGCATGTAGGTATAGTAGTAGTATTGAACTACCTAGATATCTCCTAGTTTATTTTTAATTAATTTTAAAACTCATTTATAAATTCAAAATAATTTTTACTTATTTTAACTTGAAAAATATAGTTTCAAGGTTTTTTTTTAAAAATATCTAAATGAATTCAAGGAAGTAAGCTTTATTTATTTCAACTACTTGAATGCCTAATAAAATTTCTCTATATACAGCTTTATACAAACCCGACTATTTGTTACGTTTTGCGATCATCACTGTAATAGAATCTATCAATTTACAACAATAAACAAATATATTATATTTACGATTACATTTCGAATAAAACAATCCAGAAGAAACAATCGTTCTTAACAATCCAATACTCAATCTAAATAAATAAATTTACAAAATAATTTAAGTTAATAAGGGACTAGAAATTACGTTAGAATAATACCTATATAAAATCGAATGCATGCATTGGTCTACTTAAAAATTGTTCAAATTAAAATATTCAAAGATTTCAAATATTTTCAATGAAAATTACAAGAATTACAAAATTATTACAAAATATAGAAATAAAGGAAGTGGTAAATTGCTCGTGCACATCCAAAATCGGATTGGTACACGAGAATTGATGATTCATGTGTATCAATTGTTATAAGTCAATTTTATGATTGCACTGAAGAAATAAAAATGCTGATAGAAGTGAGAAATTGTTGTACTTAAATTGAGTTCAGGATTGCCATTCTATTACTTGAAACAAATAATATGTTAATTGAATGCAGATTTGTGTTCCTAAAATTGTAACAACATGGTTATTTGAAATTATAAAATGTCACTCCTATTCTTTACAACAAAGCCAGACTACATTTTTTTTTTGTTCTTGACATAAACTTAGATAGAATTTTGTGCTTAATTAAGTACGGTACAAGTTTATACGACAATATCTCGAGCATTTATTTATCAAATTACTAGCTTATCAACTCATCAACTACTGTAAAAACTATTGTTATTGTCTGGAACTAAGCCTTCTTAAATAGAATAACTCCATTTTATTTAAGTTGTTATCAGATTATACTCTCAATTATTTTTTGTTATTTATTTTATCTCAATGGTATGAGGGTACTGGACCAGATGGAAAAACCTATAAAGAATTTTTTTGCTCTACCGGGAATCGAATCTACAACCTTTCTATTGCGCCATCCAGCGTATGGTTTTTTTATATTAATTTAATATACAATTTCATTAACTTCTAACTTGCATTTTCAATTCAATCCAAATTACTACTTTTTTTTTTTTTTTTTTTTTTCTCCTATTACTCCGCGTGGTAGCATAGGGCTTCGATAGTGAACCTCCATTCCTCTCTGTTGAGTACTACTTCCTTAATATCGTCCCAGGTATAATTGTTGACTGTTAATTCTTGATCGATTGTGCGTCTCCATGTGTTGTATGGTCTGCCGGGTCTCCTTTGTCCTTGTGAATTCCACTCTAGAGCTCTTCTTGCTATATCACTTTCTGATTTCCTTAGTGTATGACCTATCCATTTCCATTTTTTCCTATTTATCTGTCTGTTGATAGGTTCTTCTCCAGTTATCATCCATAAATCTTCGTTGCTAATTCTTGCCGGCCAGAATATTCTGCATATAATTCTCAAGCACTTATTGATGAATACTTGTAGCTTCTGTTTGATTCTGACCGAAGTGAGCCATGTTTCACTGCCATATATTAATGTTGACTTAACTAATTACTACTTATAGGTTATAAATTATTGTAAAATAAAAATTATTTCAATTACATTTATTGTATATTATTTAACTAATTATAATTTTTTATTTATTTTCAGGTAAATACTCAATTAAATCATAAGAAAGATATATATTATGTAGGATGTCTCTGTAAGTATATATTATTGTAATCAACATAAATCGAAGGCGCGGTTTCAATCAAAACTAAGTCAATCAAATTATATAACTATATAGCTTCAATTTTATTATCCTTAATTATTTTTTTTTCTAAATGCTAATTATTCCGATATATCTTTTTCAACTCATTATATGCTACCACTATGCTTTATACGATCATGTTTTAATAATCCATATAATTATCTGGTGTTAACATTGAACAGTGAGAACATAAGCCATAAATTGTATATCACAATTGCATAATTATATTGACTTAGGTCTATATGTTCCACATTCATGTATAGGATATTATTTTTCTAGGTTTTGGGTGGTCTACCATCTGCTGCATTATATGTTCTAAAAAAAATCAACAATAACGATATTTTGATTGGAATATTGTAATCCAACAGGCCACACCCAATTTAATTTTCTTCTCGTTATAAAAAGATTCAAACCTAATTACGTTATACAATTCAGCATTTGTGATAATATATACAACTATTGCGAAGAGCTCACTCGTAGGATACGTCACTACTTGGTACAGCATTTCTCGAGCAATTTGAGCTATCCAGTATGTCATTGAAATATATCCTGAGTGTGATCACTAAATCAGATATCCATGAGGACTCAAATAATTAATAGCATTAATTCGGATAGCATTTATACGGATTTATACGGATCTACAATCCTATTTGTGGCCTAATCTAATATAAATCTATTACCTAATCTAATTTAAATCTAATATAATGGACAACAATTATTAATATAATAAAAATACTTAAATAATAAGAGAAGAATAGGAATATACGATTACAATCGATATAAGCAAATTTTTGTATTAGAACTATTCTATTTATGAAGGTCTTGTTCCTGATAAGAGTAGTAGTTTTGCAAATTTATTAAAAATTTATTGAAAATCAAGTAGTCGTTGACAAAATTTACTCCTTCCGCTTTATTTAATAAATTGCAGTTCTGTACTTAATTTATGAAAATGTATTCTATCTACATTACTGACAAGATCAAACAACAAAAAAATACAACAAATTATTATTAAATACAGTTGGAATAGGATGTTTTTTGAGGTTTCAAATTACAAATAATTGACCATATTCTTTATTTCGAGACTTATTTCGATAATACTACTAAATTTAAATACATTCAAATAACAATTATATCTATATCAAAATAAAATTGACCATGAATTCAAATTATTACTCTAGTCCTTCAAAATTAAAATGTAAAGTGCTTTCGTCAAATAAACAAAAACAAAAACCAATTCCTCTCCTATACAGCATTTTGGTTCTATACTAACAACTGTGATGATTTTCTTTTTTCTATTCATATTTCATTTAATTTTTACGCAAAAAAAGAAAATATTTCAGAAAGTTCAAAAATGACTTTAGAACTTTTTTCAAATCATTCCAAAAATTTAAATATTTTTTTTTTTTTTCATTAACCGTTATTGCTAATAACTCCAGTAACAAAAAGTATGTTTTTTTTTTTACCGCAATCATAATGCATTCAATTAAATAGTCATAATTATACTTATATATACTTATATACATTGTACATATATAATTATTCATACTAACTGAAAAATTTTTTCAGATTGAGTACAGTTAGGTGTAAGGAGATGGTGAAGTTTAATGACTTCATTCAAGTGAAAATTGAATAGAATCTCATCTTTTGAATGAAAAATTCTCAAATTCTTCTCACAATACCAAAAGAATTTCTATTCAATTTTTCATTTTCTTCTTTTCATGCAAAATATTATTTTCTATTCTGTTATAATAAAAATAAAAAAAAAAAAAAAAAAAAAAACGGTATTTTCCATCACACGACCAAAATAAAAATAAAAAATAGAGTAAACGATATACTCATTATGAACCGTTTTTGTTTTATTTTTTTAACAAAAAATAAACGGTTTTTTTTTAGTGAAAAATGATATGAGTTTACTTTTGAGTCTATTTTCAATGAGGTGAAGATATTTTGACTATGATTTTCTCATTATAAAATCATAATTAAAACTTTTTTTGGTTCTTTTATTTTTTTTCTACTTTTTTTTTTTTTTTTTTTTTTGTAAATTAAAGTTTAGAATATAAAATGGCGCTTTAATTTAATTTAATTTTACTATTTACTAGATTGTTTCATTTTATTTTGAAACAAAGAAAAAATAAAAATTGAGAAGAACCCTAAGTGTATTTTAACTTTAATTGTTTAGAAACTGGGAATAGTTAACTTGTAGTAATGGCTTTATAATGATGGTAGTTTAATAATTATAATTAATATTTGATTAAAAGTTTTTTTTTTTAATTATTTGTAAAATATATATTTAGTTTTAATTATGAAGTAGAATATAAAAATTATTTTAATTTATAATTTGTAGTTAATTATTTGTCTTTTAGTCTCTTATTTAATTGTAAAATAGATGGAACTTTATTAGTCTGTTGATTTAAGTGGATTGTTGAAGAAATTAAGATGCATAAAGTTTAAATAAAAATATTTTTGAAGTTTTAGCGTATATAATTAGCCTCAGTAGATGAGTCCAATACTACAATGTGAAATATAAGAACTGAGAGAGTGAAAGCTTAAACTTAACAAACTCGGCTTTCTTTTTGTATATGTACTGTTAATATATTTTTTTTTAATAGACAAAGCGTTAGGACTTAACCCTTAGTACTGCAGACGTACCGCTTACCGATTGGTTAGGTTCTATTCTAGAATAGAAAGAAAAATCATTGTTGGAGGTACTAGGAAGCTGTAGAATAAATTTGTTTTTATATTTTAATTGAATTTCTGGAAGTTATACATGCCAGTGTTGTTTGAATATAGAAATACAGCAGAAGAGATAACCCTTCATTAAAAAATTCGCGACGTTCGGACTATGAACATAATTTATCTATAATTAAACATTTGGCTTGGTCAAAAGTAACTAAGTCTATTAGACTCTTTTAGATTATTCCAAAATGAACGCCTATTAACTGGCATGAATTGAAATAGTACAAGCTTTCTGATTATTTTTTGCTTTTTTTGATTCTGTACACCACAATGGTCGATTAAGCATGGAATGTTGTTAATGTTTTCTGTTTTCTTTGGAAAATCCAGTAACTTGAATTATTCATCGTCGAAACCGTTCTTATATTTAATTGTTCGGCATCATTTTGTAAATTTTACCTCAACCAAATTGCACAATTTAAAATTTTTCAATGAATGATCAAATTATTTTTCATTAAAGACCGCTTACCTGAGACTTCCTTTGATGAAACTGTTCCAATTTTAAAAATTCGTAAATTTTTGCGTGAACTTTCTATAACCTCCCATAGCTCTTGTAAATCATAATATATTTTGCTTTGTGCCTATTTTTTTTGTTTTCAATGGAATTTAAATCGAACTTCATTTCGACCATTTGGTGGGTTTACAATATTAATCATTTTTTTTTTATTATAGTGTGTTTGAACTAGGAATCGTGATGTAAGCAACGAACTTACTGTGTTTTGGAAACATCAGTTTTACTGACTTAGGTTTCAGATCGTGATAGTATAATGTTAGGAAACAACATAGTAACCCAATTTCTGCTCTCAGTACGAATTTCATCATTTTGATAGTTACTACGTTTTTACTTTTACTTGGGACAGCCGAACTGTTTTATGTCGTTTTTGGTATTTCATTATATTGGTCCGAGAAATGGACATTTGCTGTTCGACTTTGGAACTGTTTAAAAATATATCTACGAAGTATCTATAAAACAAAGAAAGTAATATAAAACTGAACGACTATCTTCAAAGGAAGCTAAGGATGACGAAATTAAATTACCAAAATTAGGCGAATTATGCTTTTAAGACAGTCAAGGTAGCCTAAAGCGGTAAGAAAAATGCCAGATGAAATGTATGGATTATAATCACATCGCTCGACGTATAACTATTTTGTTTATATTAAGAGGTTTTATAAATTAAGAAGATAATTCTATTAAGTAACACATTGGAAAGAGAATTTGAGTTCGAATATTAGAAGTTTTTTTTCAATGATTTGATTTTAGTTATATTTGTCCACCTATCAATCATCAATTTTAATCCAAATCATGATCGATCATGGTAACCTTTATTTTTCTTCTATTGCTGTCTTCGGCTGTATTAGAATTGTGGAGAAAGTTAAAGGATACTATACCAGAGTACTGTTATTAGCAGAGCTAATGATTGGATTAAATCTGTGTGAATTTGGGTAAAATTGAAATTATAGGTCGATAGTGTGTTGTATCGTTTTTGCCTTTGGTTTTTGAAATAGAATTATCGTATACAACTTTCCATAGGACTGGAGTACTGAATAGCAAATTTTTCTACTAAATAGAATAAAATTAAATACAAAGGTGGTATCAAATTTATTTATTTGTGTTGTTCGTTATATTACTAGCCTATATCCTGAACAAAATATGACATTAAATTTCTTATTTTGAGGCCGAAAAACGTGTCTTTCAAACACTGAAAATTTTAAATTAAACTTTTTGATTTCAGTGTGGTTTAATGGGTCTCGATTAACAGGCCAAGGTAAAAGCAATATAAGTCCTGAATTTTTTAGATTTTAATAAATTTATTTTACTGTATAATTTGGTAATTTCAATAAATAAATTGGAAATATACAAAAAAACGTAGTACCTGACAGCAATATCTTATTTTATATTTAGCTTGATTAGTTTTACTTTTCCAAGTACAAATTCAAGAAATACACCATACCTAATATGAGAATACTAGGGCCCCCTGTTGAGTAATTATAATTCAAGTTAAAGCCAAATTTAAAGTTTTTAAAAGAACAGGGATTTGCATGGATATAGAAATATCAGTTAATGAAAAGCTTTGAAATTAGTATGTTTTCGTTAAAAAACATAAATACCTTACTTCTCATTTTCTGTTTCGTTTCTACCTATTTATTAATGTATTTGGTGAATAATAAAACCATATGATTAAAAAATATGATTTCAACTGTGTGCGCATTATTGTTTTATTTACAACTTACTTATTATATATTAAGAGTTCATTATGGAGAAGAAAGATAAAATGAAAAGGTGTCTACTGCGCAGGTGCTTAAATGCTTGTCAATTATAATTATAGATGTATTTTACTACTTAGGCAGGTAGGTTGAAGTTATCCCAGTTGTTTCTGAAAAACTAATTAGCTTTTAATTTAGCCTGTTTCATACCAACACTCAAGTGAGCAATTTATTTTTGTTGCCCAAGCAACAAAGTATTAGAGCCATCCTGTATGATTAAAACAGTCGAATTTAAGGTTAACTCTTCTTGTTCGTCTTCAGTTCACTACAGTTCAATATCTAACCTTCATTATCGTTAATTAGCTACCAGTAACAACTTTACTAGTCTAATAGTAAATATAAACAACAGAAATAATCTTATGACCAGAGAACTCACAATTTGCAAATATTTTTTTAACAATACTAAAACTGAATTCATCCAATTTTTGAATCAATCAACTCATTCTCAGCTCAAGAATTTATGTTTTACATAAACGATCGTTTTTTTTTTTTTTTTTAAATAAATTTATTATTTTCAACTATTATTCTAATATCTACTTTATTCATTTAAAATATTTTGCCATAATTTATTTCAACATCAAAACCATAAACAAACAAAAATACTAGAATAGTCACGCAAATTACCTCTTAATTGTATTAAATGAAAATCAATCACTTTCAAAACCTTTTTATTTTGTTGTTTTTATTTTTATTTTTTCAAACAAAAGAATAACTAAAGCTGAACTCATTAAGTGAACTAAATTGAATTCTAAATTCACAAAATCTTTACTCAATTCCAATTCTTATTATATACTGACTAAATTCCTACATTATTTTCTTTGTTGTGAACCTTTTTTCAGTATCAGCAGAAGTTCTTTTGTTTTTGCTATTCAACTTAAAGCTGCAATGAACTTTAAATAAACATAATTTTTTTTTTTTGTTTTTATATATTTGCTGTTTATACTAGTAATCTTATATACCCACAACACTATTGTTGATACACAATTTTCTATCATCACTTTTTTTTTTCTCTCTCTCTCTATTATTTTCTCATTTTCATTCAAAACAAAACACTATTTTCATCCTTCTTCTCCACCCACTGCCATATACAGCAGGTTATCAATAGTTCTTGGAATAACATCAGCATCCAGAGACCTGTTTTTCTTATAAATAGAGATAAATATGAATGGTATGGGTGATAATCGGTATTGTATGTGTGTACTGTGGTAAACAGATTTCTTTATTCGTTGGTACAAAGCCTTTAGGTACTAACAAACAACAAACGAAAAAATAAAATAAAAAAATAAAATGTATATTATGGTACATTGTTGTTGGTACAACACAACATAAAATCCAACATAAAACAACCTAAAAACAGTTAAAATAATAATTGTAATAATAATAATAATAATAATAATGAGACGGATGAAAACTATTTTTCATTTCCTAGCAATAATAAATATTTTCTTGGGTTTTTTTTTTCTTTTTTCATACTTTTAAATTGTGTACAGAATTTTCTTCTTCTTCAGTAACAACAACAACAACAAAAACTATTCAAATATTATTTAAAGATAAAAGAAAAGCGCAAATTTTTAAATGTATTTTATATCTTGTTCTCTACTTTGTAAGAAAATTTTAAAAATTTCTAAATAAGATTTTAAATATTGGTTGAACGTACCATGTAGATGATTTGCTTTTAACAAAGTATTCTACATAATAATATCTTGAGATATAAATAATATTTTGAAGGTGTAGAGTCAGAGTCTGTCTGGTTGATGAAAAATTGCTTATTATTTATTTCATTAACTCTTGAAAATTACAAGCACCATAATGGACTCCTATGGTTTAAGTGTCGGGCTTGTAACCTACATACATACATTGATAGCTTTGAACTGAATTAAGCATTCTTAAATCTGACTGATATGTAAGCCGTAAGTTGTATGTAGCTGTCTCCTTTTTTCATAGATATCTCGTAGACAAGGGCGGCACACGCTCTGTGGAAATTAAATCTGTATTACCTATACTTAAACGCTTTCCCCGTAAACACAAAGGACACCATGTGCCTAGATGACAGAAGACAAGTTATTGAAATTCGTTTATAACCGTAACATCCCGAATGTAGAACCAAACTCCATCTTATGTGGTAATTTGGTTCCACATTTGGCCCAAACATGATAAATTCTATATTTATGACCTACATAAATTCAAGACAAACATTAACACCATCGTTCATATTTGTCCTCCTTCCCTTCTACCTTCCTCCTTTCCTAATTTTTCTTACCTACTCTAGACAAACGTACCAATAGGCACAGAAGTTTGTCCGCCACATAGTGTTTTGGCCATGTATAATAAAAATAATAGAAGTGAAGCAATGTCTTGCAGAACATTAACCTGTCAAAAAGATAGTCAACCTGTTAAAAAACAAATTTCGCAATAAAGTCAGTGTTAATTTCGAATCAAGAAAAAATCTACAATGTACTATATTCCAATGCAAATTCTGGATTATTGATTGTTGACGGAAGTGATATAAAAAACGTTGAAGGTACAGGAAATTTACTCTACATCCGTTTTGAGTTATTATGCTGTTTCCACTATAAAATATCAATACATTGATTAAATTTTTGTAAATATCATCAAAACTTCTTCATTATCTTAACTCCATTCACCCATATTGCTTGTCGACCTTGTATAGCAATGATATGTTCGATCAGAAATAGCAGGAAGGGAGGGAAGTGTTACATTTTCACTGGACAACATTATCTTACCTCTATGATCTGATTAGCTAAACAGGTTAAGCTAAACAGGGACTTTTCACAACACTGATTAGATTTTATTAAGTCTTCTTACTTACTTCTTACTGGTCAGTTTTAAAATACTTACCAATCGAGGAAGTGAAGATTTAAAATTACTCTAATATTTTCCTTATGATAGAAAATTATTGTAAGTAAAATAAGTAAAATGAATGGAACAGTGGAACTGGATCAGTGAAAAAATATTTTGTGTTTACGGTGAGGCCGTTATAGCGATCCGAAAAATTGTTTCAAGTAAAATTAGTTGCCATTTCCGGTTCGTATTGCATCACAATTTGTTTTTGAAAAAATTAAACATTGAAGAAACCAAATATATTTCTGTAAAATAGTTTTGTTTCATCTTGCTTCTTCTGTTCAGAAAAATTAATTTTACTTACATAGCTGGCCTACAAACCGTGTAGATCCTGAGCCTGACTCATCAACGTTCTCCATTTGTGTCAGTCACGGCGCGGATACTTTCCAGTTGAAAATGCGAAATTGTTTGTAAATCTACCGATACTTAGTCTATTCAACGAAGGCTTAGTCTGTCACAATGTTTTTGGTCTACCCCGACGACACCCGAAGGGGATTCAAAAATTCTCTTGGCTAGAGCATTTTCGTTCATTCGCTCTAGGTATTCGAGTGTAATCTCTTGACTTTAATTTTCTTGACTACATTCACTTCATTATCCAGCTTATAGAGTTCGGTATTATATCTTCTCCTTCAGACCCATCGTCGTTTTAAAGATCATATAATCGGTGAAAAAAATTATTATCAAAGACAACAAATACATTCTTACTTGCCTTCGGCAGTGTCCATGATACTGATCCGTATCATGGACACGTTTTGTAGATTTGTACTTTGGTGCTTCGGGAAAGGAGTTTTGACCTGAGATGTTTTGGCAAACTGAAGCAGCAACGGTTTAAAATGGTTATTCTTCGCCGTACATCCACATTGATGTCATTTGCGGGATTAAGATAAACTACTGAACTACCTCGAAACTATATGTGCCGACAGTGATGTTTTGGCCAATATGATGTTGGAAGGCCTTTCTATTTGTTAACAACATATATTTTGTCTTCTCCTCAGTTGCTTGGAAACCCAATAGTACCGCTTTTTCTTCAATAGGCCTCGACGACCGCCCGTTGTTATCTGGCAATGATGTCAATGTCGTCGGCATACCCTAGTAGTTGAACAATACTGAAGAATATAGTGCCGGCCGCATTTACTTCCGCTCGTCGCACTATACGTTCCAGTACTATAGATTAAAGAAGTTGCGAAGGAAATAAATATACTGATGCGTAAAATGATGAAATTAATTATCTTTGGAAGCTTCAAATATTAAAATTTGGAACTCAATTTGTTTTTTAGAATATTTTTTACAACTCCAATAATCTTATAATGAAATTTCGGTACTGGGCTGGGAAATTGAAAGCAAAAATGTTTACGTACACTCATATTTCTGATCGCTATAACTACAGTCTTAATCAAAATTATAACTCAATATTTTAGACATAAATTTCTGCACTGAATTAAATTTTATTAAATTTTTATTAAATAAATCTGCTTCTCAATGTACTGAAATTAATTTCTCTTAAAAAGCGCAATTTTAAAAATACAATACAAACATTAATCACATCCCGTACCTGACTAAAATATAGGTGAATAAAACCTGAGGATATACCAAAAAAATATAACAAAAATATAAAAGAACACCAACACTAAAAAAAACAAAACTCCGTACTGTTGCTATATTCTTTATTCTCAAAAATAATAGAAATAGATAAAATTCTGACTCCAGTTTAATGTGACCGCATTTTTTCAATGCGGTTACAGTTTCAACAACAAAATCATAAAAAAAATTAACAAAAATAAAAATTTTAAATAATTTTTTTTTTTTTTTTGTATAACAATGTTGCAAAATCGGTTCACCTTCGACCCACTTTGTAGAGGTTTACATTTTAAAATTCTTTACACAAAATAATTGTCTTAAAAATTTCTGTTTAAGCATTCATCGAAGTTCCCAACGTAATTTAAGGAAAACAAAAAAAAAAAACCTATCGCAATATGTATAGAATACGTTCTTTATTTGGAATTTCTGGGCGCTTTACATATAATAATAAATTATAATATAATATACATGTAGTTATATAGAGTACATAACATTAACAATATTTAATTTGTATGGATATGAATCATAGTAATGGGAATTTAAATAGATCAATCTAAAATATTTTTCAATCTCTATAAAACCGTTGGTTGTGTTTGATTTGCTGCAAAAAAAACTTATGTACTTAGTTTGAAATTAGATTTAAATTGTCCAAAAGTGTTAACGAATTTAACTGGAAATAATATGAAGTAAGCGAGACCAACGCATATTCAATGTGTACATACACTTCTTGTGCTCTCAGAAAATTTGGCGCTGCGGTTATAGCGATTGGTATATAGCGATAATGAATACGTAAACTTTTGCTTCTGCAACTGCAGTGGTAGACATGAATTTTGAATATTAAGTTATAGGAATTGTAAAAAATGTTTAAAAAACATTTAAAAAATTTCAAAAGCATTTAAAGTAAGTATACATGTATATACAGATATATAACCAAAACGACAACAAATCTTACTGAAACAATTTTTCTGATTACCACACCGCATCTCCCATTAGTAAAGAAACAAAAACCTTAATCAAATTATTATTAAGAAGGCATTCAATAAAAATTCTAATAGAATTCAGTATCTATGTAGTCTACAAATCTGAAATAATTATTTTGATAAACCACAAATATTTGAATTTTTATTAGCTTATGATACTTACCTTACTCACTGACTTATTCAACAGTACATATAACATGTATATTATGCTTCTGCACTATTTTTTTTCTCTGGATTAAATTTGATTTTGATTTTTATGACTGCGTTCATATTATTATATACTACAACTCATAACATTTGAAAATATGACTCTTATGCTGATCGACTCAAAATGACGTTAAACTAGCTTATCGTCAAAATTACGACACATTGGTATAGTATGGAGTATTGATTACAATTGCAAAGAACCTCAGACGACTTCGAAATTTTACTTGCATATAAAAATGTAATTTAAACATGTACTAAAGAGATTCGGTCCAATTTCTTCGACGCTGGAATTTTTGTTTTTATTATGCTTAAGCGGTATATTCTGGGGCGTGAACCTGTCTTTTGAATTCATCATAATAAAAGTACCTTCTTTATTTATTTATAAAAAAAATTTAATTGCAAATGGCAGCAATTTTTTTGTTATACAATGCATATTTATGCTGCCAATGCTGGTATATAATTGTTATACTTTAGTTTTATAGGTTCATATCTTCTTCTTCAAACTCCATTTTATTTTGGTGAATATATTTGGTATTATATCTTCTTCATCTTTAATGATTATATTCATATCAGTACATAACTCATACAATTTGGCATTTCATCTTTCACCCGGACCCAATTGTCCGAAATTTCAGTATTATATACACATTTGGGTAACTATATAGGTTATTACAGAACTCATAGGGTTCAACATTATATTATGTTCTTCTCCGGACCTTAATATATATATGTGTCAATAAACAATCCCAAAAATCAAATAGCTAAAATTTTAAGCTATTGAAATATTTACCGTTTTTAATTTACTATGTTTTCAAGCTTATAATTCAACTTTCTAAACTTTTAAATTCATGAAAATATTTAACTAAATTCTGCTTCAATCCTAAAGGCCAAAAAAATAATTCTTAATTACGAATTACATACTTATTGTAGGTATAATTAACTAATTACCTATTTTTCAGTTTAATAAAAATAAATTATATTGTAGCCAGATTTATGACATTTTATTAACCGCATCATCAGCATCAAAAGTATTCTTCAAGAATAGAAGTTAGCTCTGAAGTAATCAGCATTTCCAGTTGCGATATTTCCAGTTCGTTTTTTTTTTTTTTTATATTCTTGACAGTAACTTAGGTAGAATCACCTTTTCGTGCTTAATTAAGTACGGTACTGCAAGCTTACACTACAATATCTACAAATATTTCGTGTATTTATTTAACAAATTACTGGCTTATCAACTCAATAAATGTGGAAAAGTACTACTATTGTCAGGACCTAAGCCTTCTTAAATAGAATAACTTTATTTTATTTAACATGTTACCAAATTATACTTTCAATTATTTTTTGTCATTTATTTTATCCCAATGAAAAAGGGTACTGGACCAGGTCAAAAAACCCATAAAGCATTTTTTTTTTTTTACTTCATCGGGAATCGAACCTGGGACTTTTTATTAAGCTATTTTTATTATAGAATTCAAGCACTACGCTCAGTCTAGAAATTTATTCAAAGCATTTTCTTATAACGTTATTGTCAAATTTCCTTAGAATACGGTAAACTCTAAACAAGTTTAAACAATTCAAAAATAAATAAAAATTTCATTTCTTCAACTTTCAAAATTTTGATATTCAAATGAATTTATTCAAGTTATCTTGACTGTACATAACCAAACAACAATAACAAAAAAAAAGGAAGGAAGTTGAAAATTATTATAATGGAATGAAATGGAATGGATTTGGATGGAAATAGAATAGAATACAATGGATAATAAAAATTATAGGTTTTCATAAGGTTTGTAATAACAGAAAAAGAAAAATGATCGCTTAACTAGGTATGTGCTATCACTTACTATTATATCTTTCTTTGTTCAATGCTGCATATTAACTGTAAACATTATTTTTTTGTTTGCATATTTTCCATATTTAACTGTTAGTAAAAGAAAAACTATTTTCATTCTTTTGATGAAAGTCTATAAAATTAAAGTTTTATAAAGTAAATTTAATGATCATATTTAGATAGGAAAAAGTAAAAAAAAAAAAAAATATTGAAGGCCTAAGGTAAATTTTTATTTAGTAGAGGAATTAATATTTGATGTAACGTTATAATATTTAATTGTTCTACTTTTATATATTCACACTTTTAATTATTACTTTATTAAGATGATTTTTTATAGGAAAACAGTAGACATTTATAAAACCGATGATCAAGTTTAAAATCATATTTATACAGTTGGTAAAGGGATGGTTGTGTACATTCCTATAAAATACGTACAAGATAAGACCATGCGTATTTATTTCATTTGGCATGAAATGTAATTAAATTCAATAATAGATTTAATTTTCTATACTACTAGGTTATATGAATTGTGCTAATATACTAATTGCAATAGTTAGTTTTTTGTGCTCAATTGAGCAAAAAACTAACTAACTACTTTTAAGTTATCACATTATTTCTCATAACAAAATCTGATTACAAGAGATATTAGAAAATGTATAGGGAATCAAATATAAACTAAAAACAGCCTATACCAATTATCTTGAGACCAAAATATATTCACCCATTTGTATATCAAAATGCTTTAAAATTGTATGACAATTTCAAATATATCGTTATGTTATTAAACAAATAGCTCTCAAGCAATAAGACATTGTGACAGAAAATTGCGCTTTAAATGGAAACCTATTTAGAATGAGGCTTTCTCCACTATATTAAGTTAGTATGAGACTAATGAGTTGACTGAACAAATTTTTAACATATCCTCAAGTCTAAATAGCTCAACATGTATAGAATATATGCTTTCACTTGTACACTCCTGGTGACATTTAATAAATATGTTTTTAGAAAATTAAAGACTCTTGTTAATTTCACAAAATTATTTTATTCCAACACGTGTTTCGACCTTTCGGTCATAATCATGGCTCATAAATGGATATAATAAAACTAATGCATGAATAGAACAATCACTTTAAAACAAAAACATAAGTAAATAAAATGTGTAAAGCATTTCTTACAATTAAAAATCCATTGCAGCTGAAGAAGTATAATCACAAATATTGGAACAGTTATGGGCTTTATGGGCTTTACATTCGACATACATAATGATTTTTTTTGTACCTATTCAGATTTTTCTGCTCTATTGAAGCAGTGGAGCTATACCATTTTTTTTCTTTATTAGTTAATATTTAGCTGATGTATGTAGATCCCGATAATAGCTCTAGATTTCCCTCTTTAATTAATTGATAGCAGAAAATTAATAAATAAGTACTCGAAAAACCTTACACATTTTACTTTTGTATATATAGTACAAAATTGCAGTACCACACTTAGGGCCAATTTCATAGTTGGGGCTTAAGTATACGATAAGATAAGCATCGGTTGAAGTTTCAGCTTAAAAATGTGAAAAATTTAGTGCCTATCATTTTAATAATAAGAATGATAAAAATTAATAAATTAATTTTTCGAAAATTTCCAACAGATGTCGCTACAATATTTCTGTCGATTCTGTCTTTTCCTTCTGAAAAATTATCATACATAATATTATTATGTTTTTGAGTAACGGTATGTGTTTGGCTATTTTTGAATAACACAATTTTGTCAAAATTGATAATCTGATTTTTGGTTTAAATTAAAGGGTAGCTTAAGCCTCTGAAATAACACAATAATAAATATTGTACAAACACTACTTAATAATAATTACGCAATTGTCAACAACTGACAAAAGTATGTGACATGACGTACCCAGTAAACACAGTAACGTCAAGCATCTTAACGTCAAAGATGGATGAAAACGCAGCGACAACTTGCCGAAAAATATGACGTCGTCTTACCACCTTCTCGCAGATAGAATTATCAAAAAGTGGTCTTCTACAGTAGGCCAATCCCCTACTTAAAAAGTACAAACAGATTAAAAATGAAATTGGACATTGCTTCGGAAATTTAGCAGCTAGAAATCGAGTGCGATGGAAATGTCAAGTGGAAGCCCTATACTCCCAAGAGAAGTAAGAAAAAAAAACAAAAGCCTCTGATGCCCGCGTTTTAATTATTCCCTTAAGTATCAACTTTGAAACTGAATTTTCAAGTTTTTATAAAAGTCGAGTACAAAACACTGAAGAAGTCTGCAAGTAGTAGACGAAATACGCGTATATCTGTATGATAAGCATATCATTAAAATTAAAAGGAAAATATTCGACTATTTTCACTGTTATGAATTTTCAATTTTAATCTCATTTAAGCGAAAAGTTTAGATTAAGCTTTCACTGTGAAATTTGGTTTTAATTTACAAAAAGATATCCTACTTAAGTAGTACAGGATAAAAAACTACTGACAACAGGATAAAAAAAAACAACCATCAAAAGTAAGATAAAACTATTTTAAGTCTATTATTTACCGTTTCAGCTTATTTTGTAGGTATATTCGAAATATGTTACTTAAAGTTAAATACTACACATTTTTCATTGAATAAAATATCAAATTTAGAACTGGGATAAACCGTATTTATACACTCCTAATATAATAACTTACATTTCTTTTCTATATAATAAACTGTTGTGTGTCTCCCCGTCAGCTACAACAGATTTTGATCGAAAAATATCATAAAACTATTACAAAATATTTTACGGTGATCACGTACTTCACAAAAATTAATAATTTAATACAATTTAAACGGAGACTGGAAGCATTAAAACAATTTTACTGATATTAAATCGATTTTACAAAAATACATTTACTTTAAATTATTTTCTCAATAACCCATCCCCCACCACTAATTCATCTTTAGTATAAAAACAAATACACACCTCTTCTTGAAACAATTTTTAATATACTCGCGATTAAGATAAATTTTTTAGATATGAATTTTTTTGTTTTAATCAATAGTTTTTTTTAACACGTACCTCAAATTCGATACAGGATTTAATCGATTTCGTAAATTGCTACTTCATTTTATTTTTTTGCTTAAATATTTTTTTATAACTGTTCTCAATCGCCATTATCATAAAAAGAAATATCTCATTTATAGTTTATTTGTATTTTAATATAATGACCTAAAATGAAATCAGAGTGTATTTACCTCACAGCTAAATTTTGTCTTTGAGCATATAGTCTGTTAAATTACTCTACATATGTATGATATGAATGACTCCCAGATTTTTTTTTTTTTTTAAGGACATTATAAAAGCAGTTTTCAACCTCAGGCTTAATATAGTAATTTTGACAGATAATAGGAAAATATTTTTTTTTTGTTTTTTTTTTTGTTTATTTTTAGAAAAGATTCTTATTTTGAAAAAAAAAAAAAAAATTTCCTTCACTTGTGGACAAAGTAAAGATCAAAATGAAAAGGCAAAAATAACCACTATCCATAAAAAAAAAAAAAAAAAAAAAACAAAAATAAACAGGAGCTAAAAGTTATTTTGGACTGGAATGAAATGGTGACAAATACATTCTTAATTTGTGTTTCCATTTATAATAAAAATACAAATGAGATAAAAATTTTGATATAAAATTTGTTCAAAATCCGCATTTTCATTTTCTAATTGTATTTTAGTGTATAGTTTCAGATTTTAATTTTATTCTAACTGTATTCGTTTGTATGATTTCGGATGTTGTAGCAAATTTGTTTATTCTTAAAAAATTTATATTTTTATTCTTGTCCGCAATCGAAATTTAAGTACTTATTTACACAATTTGCTCCCTATCACAATCCCGATTTTTTTTTATATGGTTTTGACAGTAACTTAAATAAAGTTCGATCGCTTCGTATATTAAATGATAATGTACCGTAGTGATAATAGGCATGACGCAGTACAGCACAGTTTTTCGAGTATTTATTATGGCACAAACTATATCCAATATGGCATATGGGAACCTAAATATCATATTAACCGAATTTAAATAAGCCAAAAAATGTTCATCCTAGTATCTATTCAATCTTACTTATTTCTGCACCAATCGAGTATAGTATCGGCAAGAGTTTAGGACTTGGAGAGTTTTCTAACTAGAATAAAAATTACTTCCATTATCTTTGTTCTTAATGTTAGAACAGACTGCTCTTATACCCTAATTATGGAAGGTTGTTTCTCTTTCAGTTCTCTTAGAGAACTAGTAATAAACTTATAGATAGCATAATTGGTAAATTTTACTATACCCAAAATCGGGCGTAAAACAATAGAAAATACAATAGAGTGATTTGGCAAGCATTGTAAGCATAAGTGAGAGAAAATGCAATTCTAGGGATAAAATTCGTCACTTTTTACAATAAGTGAGGTATACAACCTAGAACGGAATAACAATAATAAACAAATTATTTTCTTTGTTTTTAAAAATTTAACGGTTAAAACCAAAAATAAGCTAAAAAAAATGTTGCTCAAGCGTACAACGCACTGCAAGGCCTAAGTGCTTAGAATATAAGCCTACCGGGATCACAACCCTATTAATCAAGGAAAAGTAAAAAGAGAATAATATCTTTGATGTTCGTTGGGGCGAATGATGCTTTATTTTAGAATTAAAAAGGACCCAAAAATGTTCACGTATTTTTACAGTATTCTAAAAACACAGTAAAAATAATTTTATTCCGTACAAAAATATCTAGTTTGACGTAAATCAACTACTTAAGTCCAACCAACACACAGTCCAACGTAAGCATTAATATTTCAAGAACGGGCAACTTTTGCATTTCCCCACTCTTATTAATTGCTTAATTTTTCATTTCTTCATAGGCAACCTATTTGGATGGTAGCATTTGAATTTCATTATTGCCACAACATTCTTCGGACCCACAATTGCTCATATCCAACTGTTAAGAATAGTAGAATAAACATATTGTGTTTTGAGTTCACAAAATTGAGTTTTGTTTATTATTGTTCAGTTACGATAGATAACTGACGTGGCAGATAGAAACATAGGGACAATTTTTTGCCGTAGAAAAAGTATGATGTAACTAACATTTAAATTTCATTATTGCTTCATACATTCTTCGAACTTAAAATTCTTCATAGCCAATTGTTTACAATGGACATGTGTTTTGTGTTTGCAAAATTGATTTTTTTTTCATAATTGTTCTCTGTTACCCCATTCGTGGGGTATAAGGCGAAAATGAAATTATTTAATCGTCTTCTATCTGTGGATACGTACTTCGGCTTGGGCTTTTGTTACTTCAACCAATTTACAATTGGCACTAATATCACAGATAAGTAATTTATTTATTATGCAATTCGTATTCTTATATCAGTCAAGACTTAAAAATATTAAAACACAACAACGACAACATGAAAGATTCAATTTTATGTTAACATAATGAAATGATAATATCCTTTTGTATCAAAAATTAGTTTTTTTTTTACATATAGCCGAATGACTAACTTTTTTTATTTTTGTTTTTGTATCTTATTTTGTATATATACAAATATATATATAATTTTTTTATGTATGTGATAAAATGAGGCTTAACAAAGAGGATTCTTTTCAGCTTTTCTGATTAAATTTATATTTAATGTTTTGCTTCGTATATGTAGGTAGGTGTATATAAGTTTCTTTCATCATAGACATTATGGAAAAACTATTTCAATAAAATTAAAAACAAACTTTATTCGTTTTTCTATATATTTTTTTATTTCTATCTCTTTCCATTTTTTTTTTTTTTTTTCAAATCCCCATCTATGTGGTTTGAACTTTTATATAAGTACAATAGTCTGTATGTGTTGTATTAGTGTCCTTTTTATTTTAATTGAATTATATTTTGATATATTATGTATTTTTATGTATTATTATTAGGTTGGAAAATGTTACTTAATCATGTCATAAAATAAGAAAATTATAGAATGGAATATTATGACTAAATAAATGTTAAAAGATATACGGATATTATTATTATTATAATAATATTTTCAAAAATTATTAAATAAGTCAACTTTTACAAGTGTAGGTACATTTTTTTGTTGTTGTTCTTCTTCTTCTTCTTCATTCTATTAATATTTATGGAATTATGTAAACGAAAGTTTTTTTTAGTTTTATGATATTATTTTTTATTTTATTATTTTTGATAAAAGGATTTATTATGGAAATATTTTTTTTCAAGGATTTAATAGAATATTTCCATTTGATTAAATAATGTTAGGTAAAAGTTTTTATAATTTTTATGATAATATTTTTATTGAATAGAAGTTTTCGAATTTGTTTCAAAACAACTTATAAGTAGTTATTTAATTTATTAAGTAAAAAGAGTGGTTCGTGTGCAGCAAATTGGTATTGTTTGTCGTTATTGACACTTCATTTTGCTTGGTTTACGCAATTATTTACATTTATTGAATTCCCAAAAAATATTCATTGTATTTCTCTTGATATCAAACGTTAACTGGATTCGTAAAAATTTTCAGGATTTATTCAAATTCATTATTGGTTTAATATTATATTAACCAGCAGGTTGATCACCTATCAATATAGTAATTAATATTTACTTTTAATTGATCCATCTAATTTTTATGTTCACTGAATTTTGATAAATATTGACAAATGTTGACAAGATTAATTCGAATGTTAATTGGAATCCTCTAAATGTTTACAAGATTCCTAGAAACATTCACTGGATTCCTCTAAAATGTTGTCAGGACTCCTACAAATGTTACAAGATTCATTCAAATGTTCATTATAATTTTTTAAACGTTCATAGGATTCCTAGAGATGCTCAATAAAAAAAAGAGCAAGGGGTTTCATAGAAATAAAAAACGGTGAAAACGGTGTTAAGAATAAGATTGATTCTAATTGATATTTTAAAAATCTAATGGAGATTTCGAGTTAATTTATTTTCTAGATCCACTTTGTCAAATTTGGTACATTTTTATAATAGTCTTAATCTTCTTTTTCTGTATAGTTAGCACATATATTTTTTATTTTATATTTTATTCATTTATTTACTCAAATGAGCTCCATTGCGCGTCATATAAAATCTCTAATTTTGAATTTAGATATTTGAGCAGTTTCTATGATCGCAACTGGTAATTCGTTATACGTTTTGTATGCTGTATACACGTCATGTTTGTTAAATCTTTTTATTGTAGATATGTTACCTTTATTTGAGTTTCATTTCTAGTTGAGTATGTATGAACTTCATTATTTATCATCGGCTTAATATTTGTATTAATATTCTTAGTAAGTATGAGATGTATTTGTGTGGCCTGTTTACATTTTATAACATGATTCAATTGTAATATTTTGTGCTTTCTATGAATTTCAGACAAATTTTTTATCGCTTTATTCTGCAATTTCTGTAATGTATTTAAATTTTTATTCACAGTGTTTCCCCATATTTGAATTCCGTACATAATTGCACTATGGAATAAGCTGTAATAAATTGATCTCTTATCTTTTATTGGTACCCTTTTATTAATTAGTTTGAACAGTCCTGCAATTGTTTTTCCTTTTTTTATTAGTTATTTTATTTGCTGTTCCCACGTTAAGTTCTCATCTAATAATATTCCCAAATATTTGTAACTGTTCACGGGATCCAACTTACATTTGTTATAGTAAATATTTAAGGCATCACCTGCCTTTCTTTTAAATAACATATATTTTATTTTTTACATTTAAGTTAGTAGATATAGCATAAAAATTCTACAGAAAAATCTTTTGTATGTGATTGTGTATTCCAAATCTCAGTGTAAAAGCAGTTAGGGTGTTCATCCCATAGACTTTGAATTATATAAAAAAAAAAATCATTATCAGCTTATGACGCTCCATTCATTGGTGAACTTCACTCATGTCCATGTTGATTAACTCTTTCAATTCTTTGTTTGTTTTTTCTTCATAGATTATGGCCAGGTCATCAGCGAACATAAAGGGCTTTCAACCATTCAATTTTATGCATAATAAACCATTTATATATGTCCGAGTGAACTTTCTTATATTACACCATATTTAACTTTTACAGCTTCACTTTTCAACCCATCTCAACATTCTGTGTACTGCATTCTTTCCGATAAGTAACTTTTGAACCAGTTGTATTCCGTCCCTTTTACTCCGAGTTCATATAATATTCTTAGAAGTGTATTTCACAAAAAACACAGCTATCAGTTTCTTCTTTTTATCCAATCCCGAATTAATTTGCTTTATTTCATCAAATATATGCTGCATATGTATGTTAAACTAAACTAAGTTTCATATTTTTTTGATAAATTAACAGGAACCAACTATTTTGGTTAATTAAATTGGCTTAAAAAATATCAGTAATAATTTAGTTTATGATAGTAAATAGATATTATTTGGTATTCTATCAGTAGCCTCTGCAAATGCCTACTAAATTAGTATACCTACAAAGTTATGACATTTTTTGCAACGATACGAATAACCTACTTGTTGTTATCAGTTGTTAATTTTTAGAAGAATATTCATTTAAGCTTAAATTTATGTACTATTCGTTACTCAAAGAAATATGTAAAATATAATTTATAGAATATGCTGTCGGCTCTAGGTGAAACATTATTAAAATTAAATAAATATTAAAACTCTAGGTATATTTTACAATTTTATTAAATATCTTAATTGATTTCGGTTATTGCACCATCGTGCATATATTGCACAAATTGCACTGATGATGTCTTCTGATGATGGTGTAATAACCAAAATCGTAAAAGATATTTAATAAAATTGTGAAACATACCTACAGTTTTAATATTTATTTAAATATGTAAAAATATTACAAAAAATAGCATGTTAGTACTACTACTATTTTCCATAACTCTTTATGAAACGTACAGCCGCTATGAAGTTGCTCTATTCATTACCGTCCTGTAGGCTAAGTTTCATTGAATAATTTTCTTTGTTTTACAATTTTTCTTTTATTATCTCCACATTTTTTAAACATACTAAATTTTATTTTTTCTTATGTATTCAGTTGCTTGTTTACATAATTTCAATTGAGTCAATGCATGCCAAATTTATTCATCAACATTTTCTTATTTTATTTATGTATATATCAAAGGCTTTACTTCAAAGGATGTTTTTATAGTATCAGAAATTGTATATTTCTGATAGTATAAAACAAGTATTGTAAATGTTGGCAAAATATATCCGACAACAAACATTTTAACTGTTGTTGCATGTATTGAATCATGATTATTGTATGGTTGAACGTAACCAATACAATGAACAGAAATACAAAAATCAGAAATTTATTATCCGGTTAAAAATTAAAATATTATCAACCTCTTACGTTTTTGTTTGATATCTCCTTTAGGTCAGTTGTCATATAATGATTTTGCTTATCTGATATTACGCGATACTCTATCAATTGTCGCTTAAATTAATTCACTGATTTACCTAACACAGTGAATTTTTTATTTGGTACTTGACCCGAACTCACAATGATATCACTAAAACTATTTAAGATAAAAATTTAGATTTAAGATAAAGATTTTTCTTTTTATTTATCTACAATATCTCATCATATTTAACACATCAATTAAATATAAAAAATTTCTTCATATTTCACCATAAAAATTAAAGATGATTTTAAATAATATTTTCTTTTAATAGAAATAATTTTTAACTTTTATAAAATAAAAGTGACATTTTATTATAATAATAATCAATAAAATAAATTAAAAACTTTAAAAAAAAAAAAAAAAAAATGTTTTTGTTTTATATTTTTCTAAATGCATTCTTAAAAGGATTGAAAATCAAAAATTCTGAATTTTTTTCCTTTTCAAATTTTTAGTGAATGAATGCAATTCAAAAGCATTAATTTGGAAGATTTATTTCGGCCAAATTCAGTGCCAAAGTTTTTAAAAACAAAAAAAAACAAAAAACAAAAACAAAATGTTTTTTGTTTTTATTTTGACATTTTACACTTTACAAGTTTGAAAAGTTTTTTTTTTCCAAATTTTTGCCAAAAAAATAAAAAAAAAAAAATACTATTTTCCTTCATTCCATGACATTTCTAAAATTAGGAAAGTTTTTAAAAAAATTTATTTTCACAAGAAAAAATCACGCATTTAGCAAATAAATTTGAATTGAAATGTATATGTATGTACATTCATCAGTTCTAAAGTTCGCCATTAATGTTAGTTCTGCAATTTTTTATTATCGATAAATTTCAGTCTACTTTAAGGCTTTCTTTACAATCTTAACTTTTAAGATCAAATAAAGTGGCTGAGGTACGACATGATAATAATGCTTTGTCAACATCTTCTTGTTCTTCGGTGGTAATGAATTTGGAAAAACAAACCGGACTACAACAAAATTTTGTTGCCACTACTAATAAATTAATTGAAACATTTTTTTTTAAACTAAAGAGACAAAAGACTTAACCTGTACCTGACCTGTCCTAAAGAAGAATCAAAATAGTTAAATAGTTGTACAGTAATAGTGACTAGCTTGAATATCCAATCTAACATAGTACATATAAATAACAGGTATGTAAATGTAATTTGTGTGAATATGAATTGACACGATTCAATTGACATAAGCGATTGACACAAGTACTGATTGATACAATTCAATTTCGAATACACAATCAAACTACATATTTCTTTAAATTGTGACTGTCATATGTGGGACTATGTAAACGATAGAGAAACTCTTAAATACTTCTTTTTTAGTTGTGTAGTTTTAGATAGACTCAAACTCTGAACCATAAGTCTTGTCAAATAGTATAGAGGATATTTCCGTAAAATAAAATTAGTGGTTTAATTAGCTCTCTAAAACAAGCAGGTTGATCTTAGAATCCAAATTCTTGTAAATAAATTTATAAAAAGACAAACATTAACCACAAACTAGTATTCGCCCGCTCGCACCTCGAAATAAAAAAAATCCTATTTAATTTCATTATAAGTGTTTTTTTACATCATTTCAATTTATTAATGCCACTAGTTATATAATTTTTTTTCAATTGATTTAGCTTAGACAACAACCGCATATGTAATAATTTACTTAAAAAAAATAATTCAATTTAAATGTAATTCTGGCGATGGTCGAGTGAGTTGTGGTGATTTCATAAATTAAATTCTTTTTTATGTTAAAATTACTTATACATGGGTGACATTTTAAACTCTAATTGCAAAATTTTGAAAAATATTTAATTTCGCTACATCTCCTTTTACTATCACTTAATATCATTTAAAATATATATCAGAGAATATTTATCATTTAAAAGAATTATAAGAAAAATCAGTTGTGAAATGGTTCAGATATTTGTACCTTACTTTTTCCAATTTACGTCTAATTAACGTCCAATTATGTTGTCACATGCAACTGAAACAGCCAGTTCGACCTACTTGTACTCGACCTATGTGGTAATAAATATCAGTTTTCGTGACTCAAAATATAAATCAAATTCTTTTGTCTTACATTTACTTGTACAGTGCTAGAAAGCTTGACTTAAATGTTTTTTTCTTACACTTTAAGTTGATTAGCTGTTGATTGTTTTAAAAACAGTTACGAGTTGTGGTTGATAATGTCATCTAGTATGACACCGATTATATTATCATATTGATTTAAATTGACAATTAGAGCCAGTTCAAAACAAATTCAAAAAACTACAGTAACGAATAGAGCCAGTATATATAAAACTAGCAAAGTAACCCGACATTGCCCGTGTCGAACACAAAATGTATAGAATTTGAATTTATGAACTGGAATTAAAAAAAATTGGTTTATAAAAAATATTATAGCAATTTTTTCCCTACGATAACAAAATCAACAATACTAAAATATACAATTTTCGGATTTTCCCTGATACAAACACATTCCCCTTGCTGTTGCTGTTGCTCCGTGAAAATCCCACATATGAGAAAAAATGCTCATGAGTTCATGCGACGAACAATCTTCTTTCAGTTGCAGACGAAGTTTTCGAAATACTTTTTTAGACAATTTTTCCAATACTTCGTATGGTTGTACTGATCGTTGCTATTTCAATTTTGACATTTAAGTCTTCTAAAATTTTGCCTTCACCATCAAGCTGCATTAAATTCATTAGCTTATTGCAAATGTTATTTATACGAAATCGTTAACAGTTTTAAACATTTCAAATGAAAAATTAAATTTATAATACATTTCTCAATTGATTTGCAACATTCTTGCACATTAGAAATATCTGTTATTCTATATAGAATAAGACATAATAGAATTAACTGACTTACTGCAGTTTATTTACTTTAAAAAAATTTTGTTTTTATTTTCTGTGGGTTTTTGAAAAATGAAACAAAACTAGGCAAAAAAAAAAAGTTTTATTAAGTCTTTGATTTGGACATTTAAATAGAAGGATTTAAAAAAAAAAAACAAAAAACAGATATGAATCGAATAAACGAATGCAGAATGACATTTTGTGAATGAATGCATTTTTTTTTTTTATATACGAGAAAACTTTTCAAAATAAGACAATTTAAGTCAAACGAAAATTCAATTAAATTAATTTTGCTGTTACTATCATAGCATTTTAAAAAAAAAATAAAAAGTTTTTTTGAATATATTATGTATGTATAAGTAATTATGTGATATAGTAATGACATGTGTTGACAGAATGCCATTTTTCCTTCCGACTAGTAAAAATTTAGAATGCTTATACTTTTATTCCAAATTTTCCATTATAATATGGCTAATAGTCATGAGATGCAGAAACTGACTAGTATATAGAAAGTACGTAATTGTTGTTTTCGTCTTGCCTACGAAAAACTTTTTTACTTACTTTGGTGGCTAACATACCATTTAGGTCCAAGGTTTGACGTTAAAATTTCACCCCATATATTACACATATTTTTGTTAACATACTGGAATTTTAATTTATCAAACCGCCACCACACCTCCATCCCCAGAATTAAATTTAATTTTTTTTTTTAAATAAATTATTACGTATGTGGTTGTTGTCTAAGATAAATCAATCAAAAAAATTATCTTAATGTCAAGAATAAATTGAAATGATGGAAAACAATGCATAATGAAATTGTACGATTGGTTATCAAACTTAAAAAGAAAATTATAATTTCGATTCTAGAACGAACCGGCGTGGTTTAGAAAACCAATTAACAAATCATTCGGTTAAAATCCTGAAGTCAATTAAAAAGCATATTTTATTGCTTCAGCTTTCATATTTTGAAACAAAATCTAGTAATAATTTTTTTACTTCTTCGTATTACTTCAACATTTTTTTGTGCAGTTCTATTCGGTACATTTTTTTCTTTATAAGCCATTTTTTCTTCATTATCGGAGCATTGTGCCACCGTTTCTGCCATTTTTCAAATACTAATGTTTCTGTTTGAACTGTCATAGAATTTTTTTTCATAGAAATTTCAAAAAAATATTATGTTGACCTGCCCAAACCTGAGCACCATTCCCTTGTTAAATCCGAAATATACTTCTTTATAGCTCTACCGCCTCGAATTATAGCTTAGTTTTTAAAATCCAACCTAAATGTTTACATGCCAATAACAGATTTTCTTTGAAAAACTTTAAATTAAAAAATTTTTTCTGTCATCTAATATTGAACCTCAATTGTTCTCTGAACGATCTCACATGCTACACCACCACCGTACACATTACCATTCCACTATATCCAGCCACAATACCATGTTCCAACAGCCGCACCACCATCATCCTACGATATTGATAAAATCTGTGTAAATCTTTATCATAAAAATTAAAATCTAAGCAGGTAAAATACTGTACAACTACACCAGCTTCACCTTGTATTGGTTCAACCATAAATGCAGCAATATTTTCATGAGTTAAAACTTTTTCTAAAGCTTCAATATCATTACCGGGAATTACTTCAAAACCAGGCTTAAAAGGTTCAAAATCTTTATAGCTAGTTGAATCTGTTAATGCTAAAATTGCCACTAGCAAAAATAATTTTATTATGCGGCGTGCCAATTTACATGCTGTTTCACATGCTTCAACACCGGTATTCTTTGGTAAAAGTTTATCATAACCAAATAAATTTTTCATAAATTGTTCATATTTACCAAATTGATCCGAATATAATGCTCTTGATGTTAATGATAATTTTTGACATTTTTCAATCATTGCTTTTATAATTTTTGGATGTGAATGACCCTGATTTTCTGCTGAATATGCACAATGTTCAATTAATTTTACATACCTACAGTTTAGTTAATTTTTATTATTAAAAAAGTTAATCTTTATTATTAAAAATGTTTCACATAGCCTAGACCCAGCAACATATTCTCTAAAATGCAGATAAAATACTGCTTAACATATTTTTTTTTGGTACAGGCAGCTTATATAGTGGGTAAAATAGAATAAAAGATCTTTGAAAACACAAAACAAAAATAGACCTCTACTTTGGTACAGATAAAAGGGCTTACATTAGAATATATCAAGTCAGCCAATTATAATCAATCAAACCCAAAATAATTTCATTTTAATATTTACATAATATAAAATTTATCATTCAAACGCAGTTCAATTTAATCCTATAATTGTGCTATAACGAAATTTTCCTTTAATTATAACGATTCTGTAACCCAATCTGAAAGAAAATATTATTAACCTTATAAGAAAATATTATCTTCATTTTAGTTAAATCTGATATAAACTTTTTTATTATTTTTAAACCATCTCACATTTAACGACAAACAAACTTAATCCAAAAATGAAAAATATATTACATACACACACACACACACATTATGTATGTATATTTGTTAAATAAAATAATTTAAAAATTATAATTTTAAATAAATTTTATCCATTCCAAAATAATAACTATAATTTCAGTAAATTATTATTATATTTTTTATTTAATATTAAATAAAATTTAAGTCATATTTAAAATCATTTTAAATCTACAAACTACATTCTTGTTATTATCATTTTCATATTTTCCAATTATTCTCGTATAAATTTAAATCGCGCCCGTACACTGTGATACTGTATCATACTATAATCTCATAAAATATTCAAATAATTATTAAAGCACAAACTGAAGGCTTAACAGAATAATATAGAAATTGAAATATAAATGGTGTACTCGGTATTGAAAGAGAGAAGCGTAATGTGAGTAAATTTGAAACGGGGGAAATGTAAAAAAAGAAATTTTATTTCGCTGTCATGTGAATTGGTACTTAACAATCTTTATTAAAAATTTAAATATCCTTTTTGTTTTTTTTTTTTTTTGTTGCCATCTTTAATACTCAACTTTATGATACGTAACTAACTTCATCTTAAAATGAACATCATTTTTAATCTTTTTATTTTTTTCGGAAAAATATTTCAAAACATTTGACTTTTTTTTCGTATTACCAAAAAAAAAAAAATAATAAAACATCATAATAATAATTCGTAACATGAAATGAAAGTAGTTTTCATATGCCAAAATCAATTTAGTACAGGAATATATTATTGTGGTACTTATTATCCTTTTTGTTCAAATTGTATATTTGTGTGTATGTATGTATGTATATAAGTACACTAATATATCACATAGATCAGAATAGAATACTGAACAGGAAATCAGTTTGTGTCAGATTATCTTTAACTAAAATTTACAAATACCATACATATATTTATTTTTATATATATATATATATATATATATATAATATGTATATATACATATTCAGATTTGCTGTTTTGCTCATTTTTTAAATGGTTTTATTTTTATTATAAATTTTTTTCTAAACATAAAAAATAATTTTTGGTATTTATCACAATAATTTCATGATTCAAATTATTCACTTGAATAAAAACATAAATTATTTCAAGTGTATTATGGATATCATATTTCACTTCATAACGAAGTTATTTTAATTAACTTCAACGAAATTTAAATATTTATTGTATTGCAGAATTGATGGTTCGTCTCATAGCTAGCACTGTCGAAAGTGGAGCTTCAGCTTCTTTGGATTCTACTGGAGCCCAGTGGAGCTGAAAATTTAAAATACATATAAATACTACATCCCTTTTCAATATTGCCTTTTTTTATAATATTTTATTTTAGGAACTAAAAAATTTGAAGAACCCTAAATTATTTAAAAACTAGTACAATTAATTTATGGTAATATTCGAACAACTCACCAAAATTTGTACATTGATAGAATAGGAGCCTATATGAAACAGGATTTTTATATGAATAAATCTAACAAAGTTAATGTGATGTCTTTATGTCGGCTGAATGCTATTTTGCTCCAAACGTCAAAAAATTGTTTTTGAGAAAAATGAAAAAAAAAGTACTCGATAGGAATTTTTTATACTTTGCATGATGTATTCTTAAATTATTTTTGCATTCACTAGACATTGCCCCACATAAAAAATTTATGAAATATAGTAATTTTTATCACAATAGTCACAATTACCAGTTTGCTTCATTTCATACAACGTATTACCAACTAGTAACTGTGTTGCGCGTAGAGCAAAAATAGTTAAGGTGGCGCAAATGAGAATAAATCTAATTATTGCATTTTGAATGAAATGGAACAAAGTGTGTTATAAATTTTATATATAAATATTTTTACCAATAATCATTGTCTAATTTTAATAATTTGATAAACCTGAAACGATAAAATGATAAATTAAAATTAATTATTGTAAAAATTTTATAACTCAAATCTAGTTCCTAAAGTCATAAACAAAAAAACTAAATGGTTTTTTCATTGCTCAATAAAAACAATCAACATCACTTTATTTATATTCATTATCTTTTTTCAGTAATTCACTTAAAATTGAATTTTGTACTGAACTATTAATTAAAATTTAAGTTTTTAATGATAAATTAAAGTGCTACAAAGTTTCTGACCCAGCTCAAAGTTACATTTAAATACTTAAAAATTTATAATTACTAAAGGATTGCGTTAAAGTATAAAATGCTGAAAAATATTGGCAAAAAATGAATTCAACTTCTTAAATCTTGTAATTAACACTTTTATTAAATGAATAGGTGATGTCTGGTGTCTGCATATCTAAATTTTTTTCAAATAATTCACACAGTCTACTTCTTGGATCAGTGAATCTGAAAGTCCTAGCTCTGAATATTTTTGAATTATTTGAGTTAGGCATCGGTCACTGAAATGAATGCTTAAAATTTTTGTTTTGGATTTAACAACGCAAATTTTCATATTCAAGTTGCTCTGTTGACAGAAAATTGGCGTTTGGAACAGAATAGCACAATAATATTGGGAAAACGTGGCTTATCGAGCAAAATGACAACTCTGTATATTTTAAACTACAACGGAAATAAATATTTTGAATACACCATTCGAAAGAGCTTAATGATAGTGCGCTTAAGTATCATATTTTTACAAATTTCAGTTTTACTTGAAATTTTGATGAATTAAACTACATAATTTTTATGAATGTATTATATATAAAGTTGGTAAAAAAGACTGTCAATTTCGTGAATTATATTATATTTTTTTATTATTACAATGATTTTAGTTATTTTTTTAACTAATGTCAGTATTTTATGGTTTTGGAGCCCATTGAAGCCAATTGGAACCAATTTTGGTTTTTTTGGGAGTTTAAAATTTTTTTCACACGACAGCGCTGCTCATAGCAACATAATTTTTGTAAATTTTAACACAATTTACCGTTAAATGAAATTTAAATACTGTTTATATTGCAGAATTAATCACAAATTTTACTAAATTTATCGTTAAATGAAATTTAAACGTGTTTTCAAGATTATTACAGAAATGTTGATTCATCTAATAATGAAAGATTTTTTATAAACTTTTAATTAATATTTAAACTGCTAAATATGAATATTACCGTGCAGTAAACACAAAATATCTGTGATCCTAAATGCATCAGTTTTATAGTTTTACTCTCCAATATTTTGAGTATTCACCAAATATAAAGTTTGCTGTACGCTTTCGAATATTTTCTCTGACACTGGAGAATTAAAAATCAATGAATTCACAATATAAAATTCTCTCATAAAATCGTTTTTTTGAATTTGTGTATAATATTATATTCTTCTGTTATAACTTTTGAATTATACATCAGTTATATGATATTAATTATATTAATTATATTTCTGTTATATGATAAGTATAAATTCTTTGCAATTTGTACTTTAAACTTGTTATGACGTTGTAAAAATTAAATTTTGAAATTATAAGATCACACAGCTGTAAAGCTAAGATAAAAAAAAATTATTTGCTACATTTACATTTATTTTTAGTTTAATTGTATAATTGTATAAAAATTAAATAAAAAAAAAAAAAAAAAAAATCTGTTAATTTATACAAAAAATAAATACCGTATTGTTATTCGTTCTATTTATAATACGGTATTAATACTGCAGTTAAACATGTTTAATTGGAATTCGAATTGAATATGACTGGTATATGATTTAATTTTTTTTTTATTTTATTTTTGGACATAAATGTACAGTCAATATTTAGGATCCTTTTACAGGTAGGATCTGTCTGTTACAAATCTAATATCTATTTAGGTTTAAAATTTACGAAATAAAATAAAGCGAAGATGATGTTCATGATTGACTTTACTATAATAGTGCATATATTACAGATTGGAAATTAAAGTCAAAACGGTATCACGTTTTCATTATATAAAATACAAAAACGTTAATAATATGACCTAGAGCTAGAACAGACAAAGATAATTGTTTTCCATACAAATGGTAATATGTTTCTATAGTAACAATTTTTTAAAAAGTAAATACGATTAGTTTAAAATGCTTCTAAGCTCAAAAATGATTGCAAAGCAATTTTAATAATTTTTTTTTATATATTTCAATTATCGCATACATATTTATTAAAATATGCCTATTTTAACTACACTACTTCTTTTTGTGCCATGATTGAACTAATTTAATTTTTATTTGGCTTAAAAAAACCAATTCTCTTTAACAGCAAAAATTTTTCAAAGTGTTTCTATTACTTTAGTTTTGTGAATTGTACATTTTTATTTGACTTAGATGTCTACTTGGCCATACTAACAGGCTACTTTAACTCTCTATATTATTCTCTCTCTCTCTTTTATATTTTATTATTTTATTATTTTATTATTTTATTATTTTATTATTTTATTATTTTATTATTTTATTATTTTATTATTTTATTATTTTATTATTTTATTATTTTATTATTTTATTATTTTATTATTTTAAATATCTTATACGTTAATTTAATTGTCATCTGTAGCATAGTGAACATTTTCTTTAATAATGGGGGTGTGTAATATGTTTTTATTTTTTTTTCTGTTTTGGCTGTTGTCGTTTGTAAGTTATTCTTTTTGTTTTGAGAAAATTACTTTTTTAGCAAATTTCATTGTAACCAGCATTCTAACCATCTAGCACAAAATCTGCTAAAAATATCCTTAGTAAGCAATTTAAAAAAAAAGTACCTTAGCAGTGTTTATGGGTGGCCTAATTGATGTCTAATCACCGAATTATACGTCATAAATTTTTTTGTTTATAGGATTTGAATAAATTTGTGCTTTTTGATAAGTCACAATGCCAAGCTATTGTCAATTCCTTATGGAAGGATAAGGATCCAAAATACTTAAATAATAGAGATTTTCGTGAACGCAATATTGCAAAAAGAAAAAAAGTAATAATAGCAACATTTTGTTTGCATGATTCTGAAATGGCATTATTTTTGACAAAATGATAACAAATAAAAATTGAAATTGAACATGCGCTAACAGCTTGTTTTCGCAGCTTACATGCTGACATATTTGATGTTTATGAACAAAATGTTTTTGCAACATTTGTTTCTGAACAACACTCTGTGAAATATTGGCAATGTTACAAAGCATGAAAAGTTTGCGAAAATCCCTAATAAATAAATTAAAAGCAAATTTTCTTTTCGGCCAATTGAACAAATTAAAACGCGATCTATGTGATTGCATGTATTCGATTTGTACAATTTTTACCTGAGTGTTTTACGACTTGACTATCGAAGTTTAATAAAAAACAACAATATTTGATGGAAATTAGATAATTAGATCCCGGGAATGAATTGAGTTAATATAATAAATTAGAGTAATAACAATTTAGAGTAAACACAATAAAAGTAAACCTAATGATGTTAAATTATTGAATTGTAGAATTGTAGAGCTAATTTGAATCTCGTATGAATTTTAAATTCAATACAATAGTTTTTAAAATACTTCCCTATAATTGTCTAGACTCATTATATATTTTCCTTTTACTTCATTTATAATTCATAATTTTTTCATTCTTGTTGCTCCAAATTACTCATGATTTAATCCAGATGGGATTTTTAAAAATACTCTTAAAACAGCAATTTTTTTTACAGTAAGTAGTTTATTTTTTTCTAAATCAACCTAAAATCAAATGTTGAAACAGTAAAACAAAAATGATTATTACATAAACAATCAAATATTTATTTATTAAAACAATAATAAATAATAATAATATATGTATATAATACTAGTTGAGTTGAAAATATTTATAAATTTTATTTATTTTGTTTTCTTTTATATAATAGCAATATTTAAAGATGAGTGGTTTCCAAAGTTTCTACATCTTTTACAATTTATTTATTTTAGTTTTATTGTAATTGTTTTGTGCCAATAATTGCACTATAGCACTATATTATACCTATTTATTTCTTTTTTTTTTAAACTATATTTTAAAAAGAAATAAATTCAAATATGTAATCTAATATATGCACATAATATATTTAAATGAATAATTTATGATTTGAACTAAAACAACCTCAGTCCATTTTCCTTTCAAAATTACAAAAAAAAAAAATATAGTCCAAGAAATTTAGTTAAATATTGAATATTTTATACAAGTGGTTAGAAAATAATTTATAAAAGGATATTTTTGTAAATTAATTTTTGAATTATTATTTGTGTTTATAGTTTTCTGTTTGGCTTCGAGTTCTATAGTGACATTCAATCTAGATTTTATGTATAGCAGAATTAATACGATATATAAAGCGATCCAAATAGAACTGAATATGTCATACGATGAGAAAATTTAAACAAAACATCTCGACTGGTATTTACAAGTTAGTAGAGTGGCGTGTATACAACGCAAAACACTTGTAAAATAACTAATACCATTCATTGAGGTAACTGAATCAATGAATCCTGAAAATATCCTGAATATATGAATCCTGGAAATAAAACAAATAGAAATAAAATAGAAATCCACAATTAATCATACTGAAAAATCATTATCAAATTTGAAAAATATTTAATTTCGCTACGTCTCTTTTAAAATATCAATAGTAAAATTTGTTAATACATGTTCAAAACATTATTTTGCAATTTAGATATAGGTTGTTTTAATAAATGCAAACCTGTAGTCAATCTGTATATTCTGAATTTATAAAAGCACTTCTCAGATTTGCTGAGTGCTGTTCATAAATGTAAGCTGAAAGTATATTGGGTGGGCGTTAATTTGATAGAATAAAAATAGTATATGCATAAACATTTTTGAAGTAGTTTTCTTTCTTGTTTTGAGTATTTTAGATTTTGTTTTGTTATTTAAAAAAAAATTGTTAATTTAAAAATGTAAGTAGGTACTTCATATTTTTTAATTAAGATATTATTACAAAAATGTTAAATTAAAAATTTGTTGTTTATAGAAGTGGGGATTCCGAACTAAGTTTGACTATAAACAAATGGTCAATACCACTTTTAAAATTGTTAATTTCTACGATATTTGCCATGAAAACGATTTTAAAAAGGGATAATATATAAAAATAAACATTTAAAATAAAAACCATATTAAATGAACAGAAAGTTTGCAGAATTGTCAAATAAATGTTGTATATTGGTAGAAGTTTGTTTTCATTATTATAATGTACGCCGACTGGTGGCAAATTTTTTATCAGTTTACAGTATTTATGAAAACACACATAGTTTAATTTAAAAAGGGGTAATCCATTAAATCTACAGTAATCCGTTAGCCCTACTACACCAATGAAGAGTATAGGGAGTATAAAATACAACTTTTTTTTAATCTGGTATAAACATTTAAATCGTCTTCAATTTTCTCCTAAGTAGCACATTTCATTTGGCATCTTTAACTAGTCCTTTATTGATGTTGAATATTTTAAAATGTACACCATAGCTAGTAATAACTGTTTATATAAAAAATGCAGGTATGACGAAAATCTAGAATAAAAAACATAAAAAATGGGGTTTAACTATGATTCTTATCATATTTATATGACCTATACTTGATAGCCTGAAACCTAATTATTTGCTTCAAAATTGTGTCTTTAGGACAAAAGTTTGTTCATAATTTCTTTAATTTATTAATTACAAAAATAAAATAGAATTGTGCTCTTAGAGAAGAAGATTAAGCTGAAGTACTCTACAGTTATATATATAGTTTCTTGCATTTATCTGGATGTTTAACGGAACGCTCCAATTCATATACAAATTGCAATATATACAAATTAATATAAAAGAAATATATTTCAGTACCTAAGGGCGTTAAATATTAAAAATAATAAAAATTAAAAAAAAAAAACAAATAAAATTTTGTGGACCTAAAAAGTGTCAACGTCATGAAATAAAATGAACTATTTCAGACAATTGTGGGTATGAATCAAAAACGGTCTAATAACAAAAAATTAAGGTATCATAAATTAGTAAACAAATGCGTAATGAAGGAAAGAAAAAATAAAATGTATTTTGTTTTCGCCATTTATAGCGGGTAACAAAGCTAGTATATAGTAATATAGTTTTCTACGTTTAAATTAGTTAATATACAAAAACTTCAAAAACAAAGTCCTTCTACTAAGACAAAATTTACTGTCTGATTGTTAATTTTTAATCGTTGAAATTACATTTTAAGTTAACATTTTTATACCGATTATCCCTTCTTAAAGTTGAAGGCTGTAATAATAATATTAATAAAACAGAATCTTGACCAGTACCGGCCTACAAAATTATCAAAAAATGTCATTTAGAACATCTTTGAACTTTATCTGATGCATAAAGTCTTCCTAAATAGTTGTAAAGTTCTTAAATCAACTACTTGAACGATGCTTTAACCTAAGAATGTTCTAAACTGCTGTAACCTATATAATATAAATGTAAATTGTGTGTAAACTTGTCTGTGTACGTCTGGCTTATTCCATATTGATATGATTGTGCTTATGGTTTATTTATTCAGAATTTCAGTTAAACCGCTCACCTATACAAATAGATATTTGAACGGCTTAAATTTGTTTATAATTTACTTGATGTCACGGCAATATTATCAAAAGTCTATATCTATAGTTAATATTTAAGTGATTTAATGATCTAAAATAAATTCTAATAACGAACCAATGAAGTGCAGATTAAAATCTAACATTTTCATTATTTAATTTTAACCAATCAAAAATTAATTCCAGTGAATATCTAAAATATCTTCCGAAATCACTTAAAATCGGTATATACCTAAAACCTACCAAACTTAAAGCGTAAATTGATAAACTACCAAACTTAAAGCGTAAAATACTCGAAATTTTCTGATTACTAAACTTACATATTTAATTCAAAAACTTAAGAATGGCATGAAAATGAATTAATTTGTTAAAAACAAATAGCCTCTTGGACTATTTTCAGCAAAAAAAAAAAAACAACAACAAAAGTAAAAACAAACAAAAAATAATAATAATTTTTTTACAATATATTATGTACATTTATATGGGTCAATGAATCATATGACAATACACATGGTTTTGTTTTTATTTTTTTTTTTCATTCTTATTTTTTACTTTTCCTCATATGCAGCAGTCAGCTTATTTTACAAGTTCTTTTATTTAAGTTTTTCTCTATTTTGCTTTTACTATTTAAAACTTTTTATTTTGCATTTTCTTGTTCATACTTTTTTGTTTCTTGTTGTAAATCTTTTAACTACTTAAACTGCCACTTATACAAAAGAATACTATAAATATAATATAATGTACATACATGTAAAAAAAAAAAAAAACGCAAAAAAAAATAAAGCGAAAAAATAAAAAAAAGGATGTAAAATACGATACAAAAACTACGATAAATGCAAAAACATTAGCTATAGAGAGAATAAAGAAGAATTGATGTAAACTCGTAACTCGACGAATAGAAATGCAATTTGAATTCACATTCATCATGTATGCATTAAAATTTATTTATTTTGTTTTTATTATTCTTTTTTTTTTTTTTTGTATTAGAATAACAGGAGATTCTTAATATGTTTGAGTTTCGATTTATGACGACAATTATTACATTTTCTTACTTTAAAGCATTAATCAGCCATTATGCTTCTAATCTAAGAAAGTTTTATTGAATTTTATTTTTTTATTTGTTTGCTGTGCGTTAAAATTTGGAAAATGCTGGGCATGGCACAACATTATTTTATGGGTTCTTTCCATTTAGAGATTTGGAGTTTATAAGTGTTCAATTAAATGTTTTCCTATTAATCTCAAATACTGTTGTTTCTTCATGCCGCAAATCCTTCTTCAGTACATCTTCCACAGTTATTTATACCTATCTTCTGCGTATCAACTCTGGTGATATGGTTTTTCTACCTTATGCTTACCATGCTGAGGTGGTCTATTGAAAATTTTACTCAATGGTTTTTCCTGGTTCATTTTGACAACTTGCTCCAGCTATCTGTAAGGCTTTGAAATTTTACCTGCGATACTATGGTTGCGTTACTCCACAAAATTCTACATTTATCATTGGCACAGATTTAGTAGTTATCAATCCCAACTCTAGTCCCTATTTATTTTGTTATATTTATTTAAATTTATTGACTTCTAAATTAAGCTGGTGCTGTCGGTTTAAAATTTCTGATGGACTTTAAATTTACCGAAAAAATTAAGCTATTTTTTTCAATTTATCTGTAAAGATACTTCTTTTCAATTTATCTGTACAAATGTTTTAACTTTTATACCGATATTTTCTTGCTAATATAATAGAGCAATGATAATTAACGGTAAAAATATATTAAAAGTATTGAAAAGATATTCAGAAAAATATTGGATCCGAAAATAAATCGCGATGGTGAATACCAACTTAGATTAAACGAGCAGCTAGATGGATATAATATCGTAAAATTTATTAAGGAACGAAAACTAAGATGGACAGGACATGTGGTGAGGATAAATGAGCATAGAATACCAAAAAAAATATTAGCCTCAGTATAGTACAATAATAAAGCAAGATCAATATGTGTGGACAAAGTCGAATGCAACAACTGTCAAAAGATTATATTTAATGGATGAAGAACAGTTGCACAAGATATAACAGAATGGTGGAAATTATAAACGTGGTTAAGGCTCATCCCAAGTTGTAGAAGAAACAAATGATGAAGACTTCTCATTATAGATTTTTAAGAGATAATCAACACAATAGACCCAACTTTCGCAGTGACATTGAAACTATAAAACCAACCCCCAAATAAATTATCTAAACCAATCTAATTATCTAAGGGTTAATGCAAAACAAAAATGAAATAGGTCCTATTTTCAAACAAAACAACGTATTTCTATCAAATTCTTACAAACTAAATAATAGTCACGAAGTTCAACTAATTAATGTATACTCGCAAAGTAACATAAAAAATCTTCAAAGCCGAAATATGAAAGCAAGTCACCCTATTTTAAGAAAGAAAAGAAAAAAAACAATAGAATATACTAGAGAATATAGATAACAAGAGAATATTTTTATGTTATTCATAATCAAAATGTACATTACAATTCTAGATACCTATGTCGTACATATCAATATAGTAATCCAATCTTTATGAAGACACCCGAACAATGCTATCACTTTCTATGAATTAACTCAGTTATAACGATTTTAAAAGAACTTGTAGTTATACCAACAAACTGAATGTAGAATTATCGCTATAGTAATATCGCTATCAACGCTCAAGTTTAGCACGGCACTTAACACATATCGCACTGTTTTTCAAGCAGAATAATACTTATGCCATCGAAGTATTAGCGTTGCAGTGCAGTAACAGAGAGCACAAAGGTGCCAAAATATACATAATTTCCGATAGCCAAGCTGAATTAAAAGCTTTGGCTTTCCCAATTTTTAAATCAAAGCATATCAATAGCTGCTACCGAAGTTTAATAAAGCTAGCGGAACGAAACAGAGTTACTCTTATGGTGGACACCTGGGCATGAAAGAATACAAGACAATGAAGAGGCAGATGTCTTTCCAAAAACAGGTGCAAAGAGTCTTAAGACCAGAGTCAAGTATTTAACGAGTAGTTCAAACGTCTACTTACAAAGAATTGTGTGAAAGTGGAAAACTACAGAAACCCAAAACATATGGGACAGTTGCAAAGGACTTAAATAGTTTAAAGTATTTTTCAAATTAAGTATCCAAAGACTGAATCAGGTAATCAGGGACACTAGATCCAATGTCATATTATTGACATGGTTTATCACAGGCCATTTAACAAGCGTCATAAAACATATAAATAATTCCAGGAATACACAATTTGCCTGATTCTGAAATTGACATTAGAGCAATAATAGCGTTTATCAAGGACATAGACCAACAATTTTGAATCCCTATTAAAATAAGAAAATATCGCTATAATCTATTAAACATTGAAACAAAGCCAACAGCAATCTCAGATTGTTTAGACATATAAATACCTAGTATAGCTGACCTAGTATACCACTCATTATGCTTGTTTATAATTTTTGATTCCGTTCTACTGCAATGAAACTATTTGTCTATGTCTAAGTATATGTGAGAGCAGCCACTACTAACTATCAACCTACTTATAACACTTTTATATATTAACCAGCTCTAAAATTTAATTCACCCTTGTCTACCTTTGTTTTTTTACGATGATGGGAAGCTGCATGCACACGCGATGTTTTGAAATATATTGGACTTCTCCATTGAAGCTGTATGTTCTTGATGAACACTACTACTTCTGTAATATCAATTTCTGAATCGTTTAACTTAATTTTTAAGCTTACATTTGAGTATCCTATCACCGTTTACAAACAAATAAGTAAATCAAAATAAGTTTAGAATATAAATGAACAAATATCTCTGAATTCACTTTAATTCTAATTTATGTTACATTATTACCATAATAAAACAACATAAAGTATGTACACAGTACATATATCGAGTCATTTCTGTTACAATACAGTTTCCAACTGTGAAAATATACTTGAAATAATATCTCCATACTTACAAGATTATTATTTTACCATATACGCTATAATGATGATACCATCCATCATAATTTTTTTTTCTATTCTCACAAAAACAAGAAAACAGAAAATTGGAAAATAAATTTTCAAAACTATTCTTGAACTCTTTTCAACCAACATTTTCATTTTAATGTTATGTTGATGAATATGGGGAAAACACAAAAAAAAAACAACCAAAAAATAAAAAAACAATTCAAAAGGAAAAAGATTTTTTTTTATTTTTGTTTTTAGAAAACGGATATTTATGGCATGGCTTTTTAATATTATATAAATTTTGATGGAATAGTTTCATTTTAAAAGTTTATTTGGATGTTGTTTCTTCTTGAATTAAAAACACAAAAAAGAAAATGGAATTTTTTATGAAAATTTTTTTTATTGCTTTTGTTTTTTGTTTTTCACATTTTTGATGCTCAATTTTTTTTTTTTTTATTTCAATTCAAACATGTCGAAAATTGTTTATACTACCCTATATTAATATATAATGAAATTCGTTTTATTTTTAAATTTTACTATTTAAAGAGTTAACTGTGTGATATTCTGGAATGAAAAAAAAACATTTAAGTGGAAAATTTATATATGGAAAATTTAAATGGAAATTTTTCTGATTTCATAAATAATCAAAGTAGATTAAAAAAGAATGGCGCCTAAATTTGATTGTCGGCATTTGATTAAAAACAGAATAAAAAATAAATTAGGTATTCAAATTAATATTCAATGATTAAATTTTATAATTTCACTAGTTTATAAGAATCGAAAAAATAAACAGAATATATTGTTGTAGGACGTTATAAACTTGACAGTTGTTGTACTATTCATTATTATTGGGCCAAACCCAATATCTCTATGGTTTGCATTCAAAAGTGTACAAGTCATGTTTTGCAAAAACGATATAAGTGCAGGCTCTTCTGAACTAAATCGCGTAGGAACAATTGACTTTATTTCAATGATACCTGGTATTAAATATATAAATATAAATATATAATAAATATTGGGGTAATTCATGGATAAAATATTGAGATATAAGGGTTTTAAAGAAATATAAGAAAGATTGTTTTATTTATTTAAAAAAATTTAACCCAATATCTCCTAAACAGCAGCACCTATCATTATCAAATAAACATTACAATATTTTTCACACCAATATATTACTAGATAATAAATCGAATATATTTAATAGATCAACAGATATACCGGTTTATATACAAAAATATTAATATAACAATGATGCTTTCAAATGTCCTTTTCGTCCTTAAAGAATAAGATGCGCTATTATTTTTGGAAAGCTAGGAATACCAGGTACCTTTGAGATATAGTCACGGTTACAACATTTGCTTCAGAATTCTCAAATCATTAATACTTAACAGTATAACTAACTTATCCTTTAATAACGTTAGACGATCAAACGAGTATAAATCGACGACTACTATAATAATCACGTCAATAAAAATTAATTTAAATTTAAAAAAAAAAGTCAGTTTTTCTTCCACCTTGGAGAGATAATCTTTTGACGTGTATGCCCTAAGTAGAATTTATTAAGTTAACTTTTACCAAAAACCACTGACAAATGCTTTATGGCTTGTCAGCGAATCAGATATAACATATAATAGGGCCAAATGACTACCATGACATTGGAATATTGTGAACTATCTTAACTTAAAATTTGATTTACATTTAATCGAATTCTACTTCGGTGCAATATTGAGCGTTTTTATATTTTATTAAGTCTTTTACTTATTTTATTAAGTCTTTTAATTAAGTCTATGATGGTTGGCATATTATTTGGTTTAAAACTTTTTCGTTTACATACATATAATCTAATCATTTATAATGACCCTATAATTTGTAAAATAGAACTAATTCAAATGGATGTGACAATTTTTGCTATTATGTCTTAATTAAATTTATATAATGAATTACAAATTCAACTTGCAATGAGTTTTTGGATTTTATTAATGACGTAGGTAGATACTAAAAATTTTATTAATTCTAGTATATGATTATTGATCAATTCCAAATATTGACGAATAGATTGTAATTCAAAAAATACACCACATAAAAAAAAAAACATAAATTATTGAAAACTTACATCTCATCTGAATTTGAGAGATGAAAAACGAAAATGTTTGATGATAGCATTTTTTTTTATTTATTCAAGGGGTAATTAATATATCAGGATTTCAATTTTTTTGGACCATTACCAGTCTAAGTGATTATAATTTCCAAAATTGTAAAATTACTTATATTAATTTCACAGCATCAGAATACAACTCCCTGATGTTATCCCTACCAAAACAAATACTATTCTTATAAAGAATTCCTTAAATTTAAATTTTTGAACTTTGACAGCTTGAAATAAGATGTCTGAGTTTTTAATAACTAGATACTAGAACAAATATTTGTGATATTTCAAAAATTACTGCAAACCAAGAACGCAAATATTCGATAATTAAATCAAGTCCACAAAGCTACAACAATATTTGGAAGCCTTATTTGAAACAATAAATTCATGAATCTCCAGTGGCTAAGGTATGCAAAACGAATTTTGCCAAGAAAAACTTGCCCGATTGCCTGTTAACAAAAAAACAATATAACAAAGTCTGTTTTAAAAATCAGACAATTTTTTAAAAGCTTTTTGAAAAAGGAACAATTAAACGGTTAAGTTAACATACTTTAAGGCGGCAAGATTTTAAAAACAAAATAATATTTTTTTCATTTCTCGCATTCCAACTTTATTGGAATCCTGCTATTTTTGACGACAGCAAAATGCAGATGGACAAAAAAAAATATAATTTAAATAACCAAAACAATTAAAATTTTTGTTGTCAAATGGTTTGTTATTATGTACTTTATTATTATGTACTTTATTTTATATGAGTAAACATTTTAGTCAAAATTCGTTTGTTAAACGGTTTGTTAAAGGTTTTGCCATTTGGTGTGCTCCCATCATACAAAAGATATATTCGACAAGTTATGATATACGTTGAAAAAGCCATAACTGAAACCAATAAAACAAAAAGTATTGATCGCAGGGTATCACAAATATTGCAGTACACCACTATTAAAAATCGAGTTCCAAAATCCAGTACAAAACTTTTGATGTGTTTATATGGGCAAGAAGTAGAAGAAGAGCCTACAAAAATAATAGCTAAAAGAGCTTGTTTTTCAAAATAACTGTCAACCAGGCAGACCTATAAAATATTAGAAAAAAGTTGGATCTCATCTACATTACAAAACATGTAATAATAATAACAGACAAAAGCTTAACACAATAGAAAGAAGAAAACCATTTTTTACCTTCTTCCTTGAGGACAATAACTAAATTATGAATTTTACAATAACATAAATTAATCAGTCTTGCAAAATGTATACCTAAAAATAGACTAGCAAATTAATAATATTTGAAATTATTTTCTAAAGAGATTTTATTAGATATCCTTTATAAAATCGAATAAATTTTTTTCACTTTGACTTCTTAATTATATTTTTCTATCTAAGGTCTTAAATTATATTTGAAATGAAAAATAAAAACTTTGAACAACAACAGACTATCATAAAAATATTATTATTGAAACAAATTTTAATCTTTTCTAATAGTAGTAACTCACAGAAAATACTCATCGTCCTTTATATAAACAACAAAATTAAAAAAAAAACAAAAACAATTTTTTTTTTTTTAATTAAATTATATTTTAAATCCGATCAGACTAGGTCGACCTTCTATTAGTCGTTAAGGATTTTAAGTTGTTTTTCTAACAAGACTATGAAAAACAATTTATATTTTTTTCAAAATAGAAAGGAAAATTAATAGGATGTCCTAGTTGTGTACTAAACTTGTTTGAAAATAATAAGAAAAAAATATAGAAGAAAACTTCATATGGAAAACTTTACTTTAATAAAAGACATCATCTATACACTATTATATATGTGTGTGTTTCTATAAGTTCATTTACGTATAAAATTTTCTCATATCACCCAGCAAAAAGCCTGATGTAAAATATAATAAATATAATCAGCCCAGTTTTATTGCATGCACATGGTTGAAGTCGAAATTTATATTTGCCTCCCGGTACGCGTTCAGGTAAATTTCTCAAAGGAAATCAAAATGAAATTGTTTTATAATAAAATTATTATTTATTTCATAAATGGAAATAATAAAATAATAATAACAAAAATTAAAAAAAAAAAATAAAAACAGAAAGACAAGTGTACTTACTAGTTATTTTGTTTTGTCAATTTCATGAACATTATAGATACAGTACGTACGTTTACATATCTGAATATGCATATAAAAACTCGAATGTTATATTCAATATGTATTCTTTAAAGCATAGCTAATTTAAAAATAAAAATGTTTTATTAAACAAAAACTTCTTACACTAAATTAAACATTTGGATATAATAATGTACAGTACTGGGCCAAAAATTACACAATAAGTTTTTTTTACAAGAACGAATATTCGATTGTTGGGATGTAATCGTTAAAATTATGATTACTAATGAATATAATTCCAGTTTGGATATTGAGATACTGGAATTACTGATGAAATTAACACCCAACAAACTCAAACATGACTATACACTATTAAAGGATTTCCGATTTATTAAAATATCCACTTACTCAATACAAAATCTATTAATTACCGAACTAATTTATTATGTTATACAATTTAATGTATTCATAAAAAAATTATATCATAACACTAATCTACGAAAACTTCGACTATAAATAAACATTACATTAAGGATCGTTAAACATTAAAACTCATCTCAATTCAAAGCTAAAATTCAAAACCAATAAAGTGTTTTAGAATCGTAGAGATCTTTATAAGAGATAACTGAAATCAAATAATAGAACTCAGTACGACTATAAATTTATGTTATTTAACATTTTTAAAATATGAACTACTTCCATAAATATAAGGTAAGTCCATAAGTATATAAAAAAACAAGAACAAAAAAATCAACTATCTAATATATAGTGTTGTTTATTCTTTCGGAAATATCTCAAACCAGACTGAGAACATAATAATATTAAGTTAAAAAAACATAAATCGGATCAATACTGCTATGACAGTAAACCAATTAATAATGAAGCACATCTACTGGTATATACAATGAACATCTGAGAGCTCAATAAAGATGCATACTAAATATTTTAAGTCAAAAATATGAACAATTGATTAACTTTTTCATTTCTATTTCTTTTTTTAATTAAAATATATTATAAATAATTTAATATCCTCAATTTGGTTACAAAAATATTCTGCTATTGGAAATACCTCAAATAATGATTAAAATAATTGATTTACTTTATTTTTAACATTTTTTCAACATACCTGTAATTTATAAATGAATAAGTCCTAAGATTTAATGAAAAAATACTCCATAATTTATTTATTTATTTTTATTTATTTATTTATTTATACTATTTAGCTCAAACAGTTTACAATTTAGTATTACATTTCATATATTAATTACAGGATATTGAAAAATTAAAAAATAACGGTTTAAAAGAAAAATAGGAGTCTAAATATTAAAAATAAAGGTATGAAAATTATTTTGAGCTGGTGATTTGCAATAGAACTGTAAAAACGCATTATCATTACAATTGAAGTCGAATTAGATGTAATGCATAATAAATTAATTACCCAATACCATTACTTGTAATGTTTTTTCAAAAAAATGAAGATTGCCATTACATTAAAATATTGGATTGTTTACTGAATTACTTTTGAATTACCAAAATATTTGACAGCTATACTCTACTACATTACATTGCATTCCTTGGAATTTGGTTTTGCATTATCTTTGAATTTTATTTTGAAATAGTATTACAATTTTCAATAATATTAATAATTTATTTTGTCATATTTGTAATGATAATACTTTGAATAATGCATTTCAGTATATTTTACAGATCTGATTCGTAATTATACTTTGTTATTATTTACTCAACAATAATAATTTGTTATCAATTCAATAAAATTACATTTTCAATCAATTGACTAAAATATTAAATATCATTATTATTATAATTTTGTAAAGCACTGTACCTAATAAAAAATAATATAAAAATTAAATAAATATCCTGCATATAAATTGCACAATGTTTTCCAAAGAATCAGAGAGAAAACAAAAAGCATTAAGAATAAAACCAAACATAAAAAAAAAATATACCGTACCCTGCCTATCTGAAAAGCAATACTCTCCAATACATACATACACCATAGATCTACAATACCATAAAATTATGATTTATGTAGGTATGTAAATATGTATGTTATTTAATTTTTCTGCTAAATTTACCGGAATCGGAATAAAAAATATGAAAATACTTATAACGAACGTCCTTGGGGCTCCTAAACATAATACGTACACGCTTTTCCAATATGTATATACATACATACATTAATGTACATCTATCTATCTAAAGAAAAAAACAATAATACTGTACAGGAACAAATATGTGCGTATGTATAGAAACGAAGATTGTTATTATTATTTTTTTTTTTTTTATTTTAAAAATAATTTATTTATAAACCTTAAGTTTTCCTGGATTTTTCATGATGTTGATGATGATAAAATTGCTGATATGAACGACGACAATCACATTTAAGTATATGCAAATGTTGTATTTTGTTATTATTATTATTTTTTATTATTTTTATTACCCTTTTAGGTTGTTGTATTGTATAAAAAAAAAAAAAAAAAAAAAAAATATGTTTTTTATATTTACAAAATTAATACATGACAGATACAAGGTATAAAAGTAATGTAACAAAACAAATAATATGATATTGAGTTCAAGGAATAACTTTAACTTTCCTTTGAACACAAAAATTAAATTTTACAATAAATACTCAGAAAGAGTGAGCAAAAGAATAAATTAAATTATAGTTTCTCAAAGTTAAAAATTGAATTGAAAAGCTTTTTTTATGTTTTTGGAAAATGATTTTTAATTTATTAAAATCCATCAACATAAAAAAAATAATTGTATGTCCTATGAAAATTGTTATTGTAAGAAATGTAAGTAAAAACAGCTTAAATATTGAAGAGCTTATGATATGTACCAGTACCTTACATACCAATGGTATTCAATATCTAAAAATCAAAAATCAAAATCCCAAAAAAAAAGCAGAATAATGATATTTTTTTAAATTTTTATGTTAATAAACATTATAAAGAGTGATCAAATAAGAGATATATATTTTTTAAATATCATTGTTCAGATTCCATCCAATATTGACATTTTTGGTCTTTAGTATTGTTTGGAAAATCAACATGGTATTAAAGATATACAGATAAAAACTCTAGGTACATTTCACTAATTTTATTAAATATCGTAATCGATTTCAGTTATTACACTATCATCAGAAAACTGTACGATTTTGTATACGACTGTAATATCCACCATACATATGAAGTTTCCAATGGTCTGTTTGAGACTACATCTAGAGCAAGTGTATTACATTTCATATTAAAAATTACTAGTAAAATAAAAAATACCTCAATTTAAATAATATCATAAAAATGTCCTATATATAATCATTTGTAGTTGACGTAGAACCAAGAATATATCGAAAAAATTGTAAAAGCTCATACCATGCTGTATAAAGGACACTTTAAATTACATCTTTATACTATTAAAGTTAACTCCTTAACATATTTAAGCAAAAATTTAATGAAATTGGCATAATGAAAAATGATTTTGGAATATAGGTATCGATATATCAACAAAATTAAAAGAATAAAAATAAATAAATAGTCCTTAAAAGTCAGAGTGTATGAAATTTATATACATACCAACATGCAGTCGTTTACAAAATTGTTTGAACAAATATAAAAATTAATCTTTGTGATTATTAACTGTAAATAACTTCAGCAAATATTATTGAATTGAAATAATTTTGAATGCTGAAAATATTTTGAGTATATCTATATATGGAAAAATATTTGTTATGAAATACGTTCAGTTAAATTGGCTGATTAGGTGGACATCTACACACTTTCGACACACATATAATCAAAATTTGATCTACAAACAAATATCCAAGCCATTCTGGGTATACGGTATTCAATTATGGGATTGTGCTAAATAATTTTATATATAAATTATCCAAACATGAAAACTATTCAAAACAAAGTGTTGTGAAACATTGTGTGTTCGTAATTCGATAGTTTTAAAGCTTTAACAATCCGTATTATAAAAAGCTGACTGTATACGCCACAAGAGTCAGCTTTCGTAACATGTCAAATGTAGAAGTTTTGCATTTAGATGAAAAAAGTAGATCAACATTTTGTTAAACGGCTTAAAGCAATGAAACCATTATTTGCATTAACTGTGTTAGGTTAAAAAAAATGTATTTCCCCTTCATAATTCCTAATGGGATTTTTTTTTGATCAAACATATCAAACAAAAAATAAATAATAGACCCACAACTGTATTAACGATTAGTTAGTCTAGTTTTAATTTTAACAAAAAGAGAAGAGTTTTTAGTGCGTTAACATCAATCACTACGCTCTCCTTCTGAAAATAGAACAATAAATGAATGGTCTTTTCACGGTCTATACTAAATTTTTTTACTTTTTCTGTCAACGTAATTTAAAATAATTTAATTAGTTTTGCTTTCATAAGCCAAGTCTTTTATTCTTTAAATATGTCTTTGAAATAATTGTTAATTTTCTATCTCTTTCTGATGCATTTCAGATATTGTTCAATTTATTTTGTTTATGTATTTGATATAAAAAAATGCATATACATAATTTTTAACAGTTTCAAAATCGAAATATCGGATATTTTCTTTACAAATCATTCTAAATTTTGTGATATTAAATGTCTTTTACAACCTCTTACCGTACTAAAATAGAATCAAAGTCTATATTAATTCTTTATCCATTACTTTACTGGAACTCGTTCAGAAGATAATGTAAATAATTAGATTTACCTAAGTATGGTAATGTATGGTAATAAAAAATCAATGGAAAGTATGATATAAAAGTTGTGTAAGAATTTTAATTAAGAATTTTTTAAAAAATTTTCAAAGTTATAACGAATGGTTCAATTCATTAAAATAATTTAAATAAATTAAAATTTGAGCCAACTTTTCTGAGCTACCTAACGTTTTTCAAAAAAATTTCACTTTTTTATACCAAAATTTTTAGTTTTATTCAATAATATTTGACAAAGTTATTTCTATATTTAATTGTTGCACAAAGTTGAATATTTTCTATGTCCAAATAATTTTGGAATTGACTATACATAGGTAAAAAAAATTGGAATGGGGTCTAAGTCAAATAAATTTCTAAAAATATTTTTTAATCGTTGTTAGAACAAAAGAAAGTTATTATTATATTTTGAAAATTTATATTATAAAAATATATACATATATATATATATATATATATAAACCAAATAAAATATATACTTATAGTAAACTTAATTTAATTAAAAAATAAAAAAACAATTATACTGAAATTCATAAATAATAATTTTTGAAATATTCTTTTAAAATCCTTTTAAAGTTAATTTAATTTTCATTTTTATTAATTAAATTTTCCACAAATATTATTTCACAGATTTAAAAAAAAAACAAAAAAAAAAACAAACAAAAAAAATTAAATTCAAAAATTAAAAAATATCCATTTTAATTCTCTTAATAATATATTAAAAATTCATTTAAAATTAAAAGGAATCTACTTATATAATTAAATATGTATAATAGAGTGTGGGTCGTATGAATAAGAACAATAATAATTAGCAAATTAATGCCATTTGATTATTTTTAAAATTAGATTTCCAATTAAAAATTTTCTTCTTCCACACATCCAGTTGTGAGTTTGCTCGTTTAGTAGATATTATTATGTCTTTAAAACTAAACTAAAGTAATTTAAATGTAAATTAAAGCATATTACTTATAAAAATATTTAAGATTTATTGTAGTGTAATATCAATACAATACAATTAATATTTTTTTTAAATTTGTTTCAATATTCAAAATGTCACTTAACTAAAAAGTAAAATGGCTCACAGACCATCAATAATATTAAATAATATTTTATTTAAATTTTTATTTATTACAGACAAACTTTCAAGCCCTTTTTTCTTTCGGAATGTATAAGCCAATTATTTTTTTTTTTTTATCATTTATTTTATTCCATTGACAAAATGTGCTGAACCAGGTTGAAAACCTCTACAAAGCATCGAGTGTTGAACATAGGAGTTTTTGAGTTGAAATACAAGACCTTTAATTATTGCGCCACACAGCTTGTACTTAAATAAAGTATTGCACAATTTTTTTATGTTTATTGACAAACATTAAAACATTATTGTGCAATATAACTTAATTATGACAATCTTAAAATACGCAAAAATTAAAAATATGGCTCAACAAAGTCGAGAGAGTACATCACATCCCACATGATTTCAGTTTATTTTTTTAAATATAGAAAATTACTGTTAAATAATTCCTATACACACAACATGTAAAATCATTTTGTTTCTTGTATCTTGTTTGTATTTTTGAGTTGATACAGGCTCAAATCATGAGCAGGATAAGATCTTCAATCCCGTGCTCATTTTTATTATTAGATATTTTAAATTTAAAAATTTTAAAAATTGATTTTAATTCACTCAATATATTGCGCAATTTTTATTAACCATGAGCAATTTTTTATTTTTTGTACAATATCAAATTTTTGTACAACATTATTAACATTTCTGCGGGTCATTTAAAAATAAATTTGTAATTTTCTATTTTTATTCATGCAATTCAAACTGTATAATATCTATTATTAAACATCGTGATAATTATTTTGTTTTTTTTTTTTCGTTATTTAATTTTAAAGATTTATTTTTTATTATTATCCTTTTCATAATCTTAAAATTTAATTATTTTCAATAAATAGAAAAAAAAAACGAAAATGGTTTTATTCATACTTTTATTTTGTATATGTCTTAATCAGTGCACTTAATTTTCTTTCTCAACGAATACACTTTGCAGTGGCATAACTGTATTCTGAGCTGTACCTACTTAAAAATATTAAAAAGGTAAAGGTAAAGGATATAGTTATATCATTCTCTTACAGTATGACAACAATTTATTATTTCAAAATAAATGAAGTTTTGAAATAGTTAAAACTAATGTGCAATGTGGAAGTTGAATTTCAATAATTTCTCTCGAAATTAACGTACTTAAATAAAAGTTGTATTGCATTTGAGGACAAATCAAAATAACCTAATCAATCTGTTAAACCATACTTTGACAACTACGTGAAAGTAACTTAAATAAAAACTCTGAAAATAGTTTAACTTCACATCTGTATTATTACATGATCTTAAAAATTCAGAATAGTTATATGTAAGTTAGATAGATAAGTTGAGCATTGCCCTGAAAAATAACTATGGGTGATTTTTTTCAAATAACGGTACATAATCACCTTGAAATTTATTTAATGAGCATTTATCTATTTTGCTTGGAATAAGTGATTTACAGAATCTAAAATACTATGAAATAAAAAGGAAACAGATTTGATCTTAATGTATACTTCAGAGTGTTCTGTGCTATATTACACAGAAAACCAACCAGTCTCTAATCTAGTATACCGTAACAATTTAATTCCTGATAAAGTACTTCCTTTAAAGCCATGGACTGATCGTAGCACCACTTCTGCCTACTTGATAACATACTTTCATGCATATATACGTAGCATAAATACCAGTTCAACAATACTCACTCTACTATTTTTTTATTTTGCCACAAATATACGACTTAGAAGTGTTCAAGACACGAGTAAATAAAATATTCTATAAACTGCCCATAAACTTAAATACTAAATAAAAAAAGTCATTTAAGTATAGGTCAAGGTATTCCCTCACACTTGCTGCTAGATGGGATTCTAATAAAACCTGTCGAATAAAAGTCACAAAACTTCGAAAATGTCAAGGCTTGGTGTTTACTGTTAAGCCATTGAAAGAAGAAGAAAACATACTCTAAACAAACCTAAACCAAAACTAACCTAAGGTAGGTAAGTAGAAGTTACCATTCCATTTGCCTACGGAAAACAAATTAGCACTTAATTGTACCTATTTGGTAGCACGACTCAAGCGGCCTATTTTTTGTTGTTGGTTGATACAGGGAATCTTCTCTCATTTTTATTCTCTCCAGGGACTTAGTACTAGAGTCACCCTGTGTGATTGAGCATGTTGATAAGATCTACTATTTACGCTATAAAACCTATTTTGCTGGAGAAAACCTCACTTAAAGTCCCCAATTCGACTGTAGATAATGCTGAAAAACTTCAGAGGAAGTGTTCAAGAGCTTTGGGAATACCTAGCTTGGCAGCGTGGCTTTGTATCAGCTAATGACCCATAATGATGACTACTACTCTTAGTACTAATCTAAAATTATTACAAAAACAAATCCACTTATTTTACAGTCAAACTGATTGCAAAAAAAATCATTTTTACTGTAAAACGACTCCATATTTGTAACGCATTAAACATCTTACAGAGGTTAACAATAATGTAGGTACCACTACAAAATATTTTAATGGTTGTAGAGTACTGGTTTTATGCCTCAATGCACTACTTTTATAATAGAATCTAAGCACAAAACAAAAAAAAATGCTTAAATCAATAAATTTAATCCTTTTATATTATTGCTTTGCAAAAATGCTTGTGAGTGTGTATGTGTGTGTGTCCTGAACAAATTATTATCCTTCTTTTATTTCAAATGAATGATTTTAAATTGAAAATGAAAATATTTTTCCTAATAATTTTTAATATAAATATTTTCTTTATTTTTCTATACTTTTATTCTACTTCTTTCATCACTCACCCCCTCTCAGCTCTTTTTTTATTTATTAGTTAAACAATCTTTTTCTTCTTCTTCTTCTTCTTAACATATATTCAGGTATTCCTATTCATTACCTTCCCTTTTATCCAAATACAATTCAAAGAGTGTAGTTTCTTATTCAAGAGGATTATTTAAGAATCAAATAAGAATTGAATTGGATCGCTTTTGTCAAATACTTCAATAATATTGCATTATATTTAAATAGTGCACCTTGATATCCTTAAATATCCTTTCATTTTTTTCTAATATGAGCATCATGTACATAAGCATACGATTATAATAATATATAGGTAAATTGCAATCATTTGAAGCTGTAAAAGAGACTTCATGTATTGTGAAGTGCTATTATTGATTTTTTTTTTATATTTTATTAGTTTTTTTTTTTTTATTTCAATATGACTTCATTTATTAGAAATATGAGAGTTTTAAGGGTTTTCTATAAGGATAAAAAGAAGTTATAAGAATAATATTTCTTACTTAGACTAGATTTTCATAATTTTTTTATATACATTTTTTTTTCGACTTTGCAGATTATTTCTTAAACCCAATAGATTTCTTAATAAATACAGTCAGGGTAACAGAGTTTTACATTTTTTTTTATTATTTTAAGAACAATCTAAATTTATTAGTTTCTAGGCCCGTTTGAATTAAAATTTATAAAATATCGATTCTATAACATTATTCTTGTTGAAATTCTGAACTTTTTGGGAATTTTGAATAATTTTGAAGTATATTTGAAAAATATTTCGATAACCAAAAAATGGTAGGTTAGGTTGATAAAAATGGTAGGTTAGATTAACTACGTGTACAACCTCCAGAAAAACGCTGCCATTATACAATATTACCAAAACCAAAAATATTTCTAGCTATTTCCAAAACTGATATATCAAACTTTATAAATGGTAGCGTTCAGTACGGATCACTGGCCTGGCCGAATGAGGTATAAAAGTCAGTAACACATAACGCCTGTTACTGTTCAGCCCCTGTTACTGTTCAACCACTGTTACATGTACAATAAAGAAGTCGAGACATAAACTCATAAATACTTCCTCAGCGTTAGCTAAAGCCAAATTCCAAGCTTTGACTTAGGCCTTCCCCAATCCTAATACAATATAGAAATTATTGCGGGGAAGATTAACGATTTAATTAAAGTTTACAATTGTACAGAATGGCTTTAGTACTTAAGTTTTCTTGGCTAAAAACCAATTCCAAAATAATGCAACTGAAACAAATACACAATCAAAGAAAGCCGTGGCCATATCAAGTTGTAAAATACGGATGTACAGCGGATACATCTAAAGCAATATAAAGATTGTGAACTAGAAAAATACGATACTACAAAAATGCGTACTACTAAAACCAAATATGTGACAGAACATTACAAGATTAAAAAAAAGTTTAGAAGTGCATTGAAATAAAAATTTGGCCAAATCAAGAGAAAGAAAAAAAATTTTATTTTTTAACAGAACAGAAAAACAATTTTAAAAATAAGACTTTAATTTAATTGCCAACCGATATGGTAGTACACCGTCCAGTGTCAGTTATGGCAATCGATACTACCAATCAGAAATCCCAGATTCGAATTGTTTAAAAATAATGGACGTTATAAAACGTTTTTGTTTTTCATAATTCTTTGAAATTAATTACAAAAAAAACAATTTGGTTAACTCTGAAATCAAATTAAAATAGCCCTTGTAGGTATGAAGACGAAATTGCTCTACAATAGATGTAGAGTTCATACTTTGACTGTGTATAATCAGCCAAAACATTTTTCTAGCTTCTAAAATATCATCGCAAGTGAAACAGACTGCGCTTGATAGAGTTTGGCACTCTCTAAGATACTGTGGGACTATAAACCACTAACGACTCCAAACTATCATTCAATTCACAATTAAAACTAGTTCAATGTGGCTCACCATAATTTTTTCTACAACCCTAATTTATATAAGATAATTCAAAATAAAGAACTATAAGGGGTTTTTTTGAGGGATTAAAGATTTTAACCTAACGCAATTCGAATGGTTGTGTTTGGTTGAAGCGTCTAACAAAGTTTGGAATATCATAATCAAATGTAAATATTCAATACTGACATTTTGAATGACAGACAAATATTATGCCAGGCAGTGCATTTTTAGAATTCGTTTATTGTGTGTGTTTTTTTTTTTAGCTTACTCCTCTTGGGAACATAGAGTTTCCACTTGACATTTCCCTCCTACTCGATTTCCAGCTGCTAATTTTATTTGTTTCCACGTTATTTTTGTTTACCGCCAGGTTTTCTTTGGGCGACCGGGCCTTCTTGAGCCATGTGGGTTCCTTTCTAAGCTCATTTGCGCGATGTTGTTGTGTTATTGTCTGTAAGAGACCCTTAAATCATAATATTGTAAAAATACGAGAGGGGCATATTATGCAATACTTTAATTTAAAATGTTTGGAGGATACTTTGAGAATTTAGTTGTCAGCTGTAGTTGTATAGCATTTTTTATAATTTAGTCTACTGTCATAATTGCAGTGTCATTCGCAAACGTTGATATTGTGTCAGAACACTTTAAAAAAATTATAGATGCTGTCAAATTTGTATTTATTTAGAATTTCAAAAGCAGTATTCTGTCAAAGAAAATGAGCCATCTCGATAAATGCACAGAATGTTAATTTCATCTACAATTTAAACAATTTTGACTTAAATCAATTTCATAACAAAACAAACAATATTTTTCTCTACCACTTCAAACCCACATATACAGAATCTAAATTAACATCTTTAAGTATATTAAAATCTCTAATAAATTATTATTTCTACTCCTACCCATCTAATAAAATATCAAAAGACTGTAGCGCAGTATAATTGAATTATAAAAACATTTCTCTTACAATTCAAAAAAAGACAAAAACAAAAACAACAAAAAAAAATTAAAATTTCTATAAAATCAAAGGACATAAAAAGTTGTTACTTGTAGCACTCATTTTATATGCATTCACAACATTATTAAAAAAATAAAAAAATAAAAATATCCAAACTGATATATTCTTATATCCTTTAAAAACCATAATCCTCCTTGTCGATTTGATTCGTTTCGATTGGATTTTCTTCTTTTAGTCTCAATTGAGTCCCACCACAACATTATATTCTTTTTCAATAGTAATGCATCGATTATTTTCATACATAATACATATACATATACCTATATTATAATGTATATATATTAAAATGCAATCACATCCCACACACTTAAAGAATTTATAAAGAAATGAAAAGGATAATCATTACAAAAACAACAACATAACAAGTACAGAAGAAAAAAAAACACCTTGTCTAGAATAGTACAAAAATAGAGAAGACTATACATAGTAATAAGTACATAAATATATGAATAGTTGAATATAAAGGTGACAGTAATCCTGATTGCAGTTCTGATTCACTTTATAAGTACATAAAAATAGAAATTTACTAAAATACAATCCACAACTTACAAACAAATAAAATTTAAAAAAAAAAATGAATTCTTTTTGATCCTTTTTGAATCCTTTTTGTACATACATACATATAAATAAAATGAGTTAAGTTTTCAATGTTGCCATAGTTTTCATTTATAGTTTGAAATTTTTCACATCCGATTTTTATAAAAAAAAAAAAAAAAAAACAATAATAACTAAAAATTCTTTTAGTTTTGTATTTTTAATGTTTGTTTTTTTTTCTGTAACTTATACGTCGAAAGCATTGCAGAACTTTTTCGGAGCGAAAAACCAAAATCAAATGAAAAAAAAAATAAAATTAAATACCAAAAATACATCTTAATGACGTCGAGACTATGTCAACGGATTAAATTAAGAAGTCATTCTTATATAGTTAAAAAAAAAAATAAAAAATAAAAAATTGTATAAAAACCACAAAAGGATATGTAAAAGGATATGTATAAGGAAGAAAAAAAATGTAAATAAATTTGTATATGAAAATGGTTAGGGTGTCCCTATATTAATTTGATGAAAAATACATTTTTTTTTATCTATAATTATAATTGACAAGCATTTAAGGACCTGCGCAGTAGACACCTTTTTATTTTATTTCGATTCTCCTACTCCTTAATGAACTTCTAATATAATAAATAAGTTGTATATAAAACAAAAATGCGCACACAGTTGAAAATTTTGTACTCAAAAGATTTTATTATTCAGCAAATACATTATGCATATGTGAAATCTTATTAAAATAATAAACAAAAGCAAGCAAATCAGTTATTATAATTTATATATTTACTTGCAAACGAATCAATGTACATATGCCAAAAAAAAAAAACAAAAAAACAAATTCATCTAAAATAACAAATATAAAAACAACAAAAAAACAAATCACTTGAATTCTTCCTTTTTATCTTTTTAAGTAACTGTCTCTAAATTTTGGAAATTTGTAGTAATAATATAGTTTTTATTAAAATTATGTATTATGTAGGTATATATATACATGCCTCTTTAATGACAAAATTTTTTATTTTTAGTAATTTTATACACTAAATGCCACTTACTATATGGAATATATCGGAAACGAAGCAGTATATGAGAGACGTGTATTTATGTGTCCTAAATAAAAAATAAAACTTACTAACCACAAAACTTTTCACACAACTTTTCATTAAACACAAGTGATTTCTGCTATATCGTGCGAAGTCTATGTCAGTACGTAAATCACTGTTTTTTTTTTAAAACTTTAAATTTGACTTCAACTTGAAATATAATTACTCAACAGGGGCTCCTAGTTTTTTTTTTTATTTTAAATTTACTCAAAATATTTATAATAATAAAGAAAAATGTTTATTTAAATACAATAAATTGATTGATGGTAGCCCATGCCAACCTGATGCTAAAATTAGACAATACTGAACCCCTCTACACAATGTATCAAAAACGCATCGCAAAACTGTGCTGCCATTGAATATATTTGAAATTGACACTGTGACATTTATTTCTTGCTTTATTATAATTTGAAATTTTGTGAAAGTTGAAATTGTTTATTCATAAGAAAAATTAAAAACATTTGATTTAAGGTTAAAATAAGTCGAAATAAAGTCTAAAATAAAAAAAAATGGACTGTATAGCATTACATTTTAATGATAGTATGTAAATGGGTTTAAAAATATTAAATTTTTTTTTTTACAAAAGTCTATTAATAAATAATATTAATAGCATATTGTTTAATTTACTTACATTTAAAAAAAAATTTATAAAACTTAACAAATAAAGAAAAAGTCATTCAAAAATAAAAAACTACTACTTTCGCATGGTGCCATTTTTTGACATGCGAAAGTCATTTTGCGAAGATAGTAATAGATATGAGCCTACCTGGACAAAACAGACAACAAAAACAATCAAATGATTTTTTGTTTACTGTCTTGTTCACTGTCTTTTCTATTTTCTAGTCAGTAATTTACTTTGGATAACAATTTGGCATTTCTTGTATTTACAAAGGAAAAAATATCCCACAGAGAATTAAGTATTTGAAAAAAAAATATTTTATTAGAATTTTGCAAATTTTAATGTAATTTCAATTTTAGTTCTTCTTTCAATAATTTAAATCGTATAACTTAAATTGACACCTATTTCAAAGAAACCCCAGAAAATACCCACTATCGAATTTTCTATCACTGGAAACGATATATCCATAACATCAGACCGCACTGTATTATTTATAATCAGGTTCTTGTACCTATTGTATATTACCTATCCTTATGCTAAACTAAAATTATAATAAAAAATTGAAATTATAAAAATATTTTAAGACCTAGCTAAAACGCTGTCTGGTCAGATAGATTTACTTACATGGTTAAATCTACAATGTACACTTTGTACTTTTCAGTAAAATATATTTATTACCATACATAGATATTCACAACAACAGCAATCCAGATAACAAATATTTTTTTAGTAAATCTGAAAAATTCCATTCATATAACAAGTTAAGTCACTCGCACAGGACTGATGAAGGTTCATGTTTATTTCGAAATATTAAAAACAAAATATTTGAAAAAAACACTTTGAAAAAACACAACGAAAAATATATTTTCATAAAGTCTTGTCGTCTACATTTCATTTAATTACGATCAAATAAATTGTAGCGGCCGTTTTGGAACAGCAGATTTCGACTACTTTCATTTATTTTTTTTATTCGGTTTTTTGCAAGTTTAGCTTTTAAACGATAGATACTTTTAGGTGGTATGTCATAAGTCCCATGGGTTTTATGCCCCATCAAAAAGAATCAAAAATCTCATGGGAGTTTATTAGCGGATCATAATTTCCATTAGGGCTTGTGGGCTTTTTAGTTAAAATAAAATAAGGGTATGATACAAAATGAAGGAACTAAGTTCCAATAACATAAAATTTTATTAATATTAAAAAAAAAAATAAGACAAATTATATTAATTCAAATGTATTAAAATAATTATTCTCAGACCTTTCTCAAAATCTAACCGAAAAGAGGATTAATGAAATTGAAATATGTTCAAATTGATGAACTGCAACATGTACGTATAAGCTTCCTGTGATTTGCTTTTTAATAATCTGTAGATGAATAAAAAAAAATCGGTAAAAAATAAATAATCATTAATTGTGTGTGTATGACTGCATTTTGGAACCGTACGAAAAGTTCCATCTAATAAATAGTGGTGATTTTCTTCATTTATTTTTTCTGTATATTAATTCTGATCTTCTTCGGTTATGGTATATTTTTTAAAAAATGTTTGGATCTGTCAAATTTTGACAAACCAAACATTTTCTTTACCTATTTGTCATCAAAAAGATTTTGTATGTCTGCAGGTGTATTTAAAAAATAATATTAAAATTCCATTTAACAAATGGGAATTATGACTCAGTCATTTTGGAATTTTTGATCATATTAATGGGTGAAAGTGAGTCAAAAATCCCATGATAGTTATGTTGTGGCTACCCATGATAGTTTTGTCGTGGCACAAAACTATCATGGGAATCTCGACTCATTTACTGGAACATAAATCCAAATGGAACTTATGACATGCCACCATACATGCGAATTCATAACTTGAACTGGGGCATGATTGCGGAAAATCTTCCTATGATCTATACGAGTTGAAAGCTTTTGAAATCAATATTTTTCTTGAGATTTTGAAGCTTATAATTTGGTATGTATTTTTGCATCGTGAAAGCACGTTCTGTTGGAGGTATTCTGAAAAATTTGACTACAAACGTCTTTCCATAAGTTTTCAGTTTTGGACAACCTAGAAATTTTTACTGTGTAGGGGTAAGAATATAATATCCCTCTTATTACTTGGTGAAAATATTTCAAGATATTTTTTGTTTCATTTGAGAGACCTACGACATTTCTTAAAATATTGAAACACACAGTAAACACTTTACTGTCATCAATTCAAGATAATAATATGGTTTTAATAAATTGAAATGAGCGCGTGGGAGCAGTATTCTGCAATAACAACAACATTACAATTCCGTATTAGAAAAATTAATTAATTTGTTACAATTCCGTTATTTTTAATACCCTATCATATATTCATTTTGTCAAAGGCTAAATTTTATTTTTCGTAAGAAGATTTTTGTAAATTGTCTTTTTTGTAAAATGACATTTGTTAAATGACAATGTTTTGACCCGTATGTCATTTTTATTAGTTACATTAGCATACAAAAAAGCATCAATTTTAAAAATAAACTAACTGTCATAAACCAATTTGAAAAGCTACGAAACTAAAAACTAAAGGACACTCTAACATAAATGAATGAATTCATGCACTTAGAGATTTAGTGAATGAAATTAAATGACATCTTTAGTGAAATGCATAAGGATAAAATGTGATTTATTTCATTTCGTTCCATTTTTTTCGTTTTTTTGTTTATCAAACTTTTGTGGATCATAGTTCTAAGATTCGTTTCGAAAACGAGTCTATATGCGATATATATTACTATACCCATATTGGATATAAAATTGTTAGATGAGTGATTTCAGTAATGTAATTATTATTGAAATTTTTTTTTATATTTTTTTATGAGAAATTGTAATAAAATAAAAAAACAAAAAACACAAAATTTAATTTTTGTGGTTAATTTAATACTTTAAGATATCAGAAAATAGGATTAAATATTATTTTTTGACTTTTTGAAACTTTTTCAAGAATAGTATTTGAAATGTGGTTTAGTAAGAAAATTTGTTATTCATTTTTTCTTTTTTTTTTGTGAAAATTTAAAATTTTAAGAATGTGAAAATTTTGGAATAAATTGTCGTTCGATATTTTTTTAGAATTGAATTTACATAAATTTGAATTATTGAACAAGAATAATATAATATTTTTCTAATATCCTGATATTACGGTAATAGAATGCTTACTACTATATTTTACTTGTAATTGTGAATCTTTATGAAAATTATCAGCTCTTATTATAATTTATGAAGCTTTTAAAACATTAATATCGCTACATGAGGTATAGTTAATTCCATATTAATTATGAGAATAGAAGTGTAAAGATATTGACATACCATATTGAACTGAAGTTGATTTAAGCTAATGTCAAAGCTAAACGAAAAGCCCAGTTAGTTCTTTAATTTAATTTTTAAGTTAATATGCCTTATCTATACCTATAATAGACTTTAGCTAACTTAAATAAGTTAATACAAGACATAATAAAAAGAAATAAAACCAAAAAATAGTTATTTAAAAAATATTCATTTTTATTAAACATATTCATTTAATTCTAAAAATGTAATAAAAACTTAAAATTCTGTTAAATTGTAAAAATTAAATTTAACTTTTTGAAGCCAATTTTCATTTGAAATTGAAAATTGTATGAGATGTCAAATTTATGTATAAAATGTGCGAATGAAATCTAATGTGCTAACTATAATGACATAAAGAACTACATTATGTGACATTCCGTATATGGAAAATACATATAAATGCCCACAATCGACATACGCAGCAATTAAGTTGAATTTGACAGTTCGTTAAATTTTCGTTATATGTAAAATTCTTATGTTAAATTCTATTCAAAGCGAATTTGACCATACATATGTAATTTTTGTTGTTATTGTTTTTTTAAGAAATAGAAAATACATAGAAAAATATAGAAAATACATGCAAATGCCCACAATCGGCATATGCAGCAATTAAGTTGAATTTGACAGTTCGTTCAATTTTCGTTAAATATAAAATTCTTATGTTAAATTCTATTCAAAGCGAATTCGACATTCATATTATATAATTTTTGTTGTTGTTATTTCTCTAAGAAATATTTTCTTATACTACTATGTCATTATGGTTCGACATTAACAACTATCTGTGTCAACTTCTTTAATTCGGCAATATTTACATGTGTAATTATATGTCATTATATTTATCGTATTAAGCCAACTAAAGTTGACGAAACTCAACGAAGCTATCTGATATTCATATTATGGGTATTTTTTATTTATTTCCCTTTATTCCAATCTTAAATCAAGCAAGTTACAATACATATTATTTATTTATTACAATTTAGGTTAAGTTAAATTAATAAAAGATTACAAGTTAAGAAAAAAGAACAATAGCTTTAGTAAAAAAAATAAATAAACATAATGTGAGAAAAAATATAAAAAAAATAAAAATGAGAAAAAACAAAAAAAAAGAATAGAATAAGCAAAACTAAAAACTTATTCTAATTAAAAACAAAAACAAAAAAAATAAAAAAACAAAATGATAAAATTATAAAAATAAATAAATAACAAAATACTAAAATGAATATGCAATACAATTTACATGTATTACTGTCAGATTATGCTCATCAGATGTCTATTATTACCCCGTATACATGATAGCTTCAAGCAAGCTTCAAGAAAGCTTCAATCATCATATACATACGCTAGTTTCTTGAAATCAGCTTCACTCAAGTCAATCACAAAAATTTACTTACTTGAGATATTTTTATGATATCAAAAATTCATGAAGGCTTGTTAATATTTAGAGTGAATTTAAAAAATATGAGATTTAAAAGAGTAAATAAATAACAAAAATGTAATTTTATATTTTTTATATTTTTTTATATCTTTAAATTTATAGAAAATTAGTTTTAGGCGAAAAATTTATATCAACAAAAATACATTGTATGTCAAACTAAAGCTATTTTCAAGCTGATCATCATTGAATACACAGCTTGAAATTTCAAGAATAATTCAAGACATGTACTCAAGCTATCATGTATACGTAATATATATTACTGGATGAAAGCTTGCTATTGCTACAATTTATTGTACAATAATATCATCATAAAGCAGGGTTACTAAACAGTGTCCTGTTAATGCAAAAGAATAATTAGTACGCACTCACTTAGGTCCTATATGTGTAGGTACACTACTTTGCAGCAAGTAACTTACATGTCCAGGTACTAGTAGGTTAACGTATGTTGCTTGATGTTGTACGTTACAATATATATATTATACAATGTTATTTATTAATTTATATTTATTTTATACTGAACATATTTAAATGCCCAGATTATTTAAGTTTATTGCAAGCAATTGATTTAAAAACAAAAATATAAAAGAAATTTCAAAATATGTCATTTTTTTTGTATCGAAATAAATATTAAAATAATTTTTGTTTTCTCTATAATTACAGGTTATCCACAACCAATGTATAGATGGCTAAAAGATGGTACACCAGTAGGAGAATATTCAACTAGCCAATATTTAAAAATATATAATACATTACGTAAAGATGCAGGAAGTTATCAATGTATTGCAAAAAATGATGCCGGTTCAATATTTAGTGAAAAAATTGAAGTTGTTGTTGCATGTAAGTTAAATAATTTATTTTATAGTATCTATTAGATATTTCCTATTATCAAATAATTATTACATGAATTTATTTCATTCAAAATAATTATTATTAAACTCCAATTGAATTTGGATTGTTAATTCGTTTTTTTAAATGAAAGGAGTGTTAGCAGTTGGTTGTAACACTACTGAAACACATCCATCAGTAAATACAGTAGTGTTGAATGTCTGACGAGATAGGTCCTAGTTTAAATCAAAAAAAAATTCTAAATTTTGTAAGCTCAGAATTGTAAAAAATCAAAATTTAAAAAAAAAATCTTAATGTCATAATACAAAATATTTGATACGATCCCAATTATATATACAAATGTATGTTTATAAACTTCACATTGAACTTCATTTCTCTTTTGAAGCAATAATAATTTTTAAAAAAAATAATTAAAATAAAATTGAATTAATTAATAAATAAATTCGGATTATATTAAAAACATTATTACAATTAAATAAATTAAATGATTATTATAATAATTGTCCTTGAAATTGACTTCACCTCACGTCTACAACTACAATAATAAATGAATTCAAGTATGCAAAATTTAAATTCACTTCTGATCATTCATAATTTGAATTTTTTTTTAATTCTCTTAAATCAAAGATCATTTTTTTTTTTTATTAATATTCTCAAATCCAGAACCAGAATTAATCATTTTAAATAACCTAATTAATATCACATTAAGAGCATTCAATTGAAGTACTATACAAAATAACTTGTAAATGATGTGAATTTCATTCAAAATTATTTGAATGACAAAATCTACAACAGAACAACAATAATTCTTGCGAAAAATGTATTTATTTTAAAAACAATTAAATAAAGAGAGATAATTTAAAAATTTCAAAATGAATCAATGTTAAATTGATATCAATTAAATGTCATTAAGAAATCAAAGTATCAAAAAATATTTTTATGATATTAAAAAAGTTCATTGAAATTATGATGAGTAGAAGTACTTGAAGTAATTTCAAAAATTCTTAAAAATTAAAATTAATGAAATATCTTAAATTAATATTGTCTCGTTAAATTTGAAATTACGAGAATACTACAGACAATTAATTTGACAAAAAAAATGAATTTTATTTAGGAAAATTGTTTAAATTTTAATACGTTTCCATATTGTATTAATCATAAGGATAATTATTATTATATATATGCAAGTACATATACACACCAACACATCTTGCAAATACTTGCCAGTATGTACATGGCTTAGTGATTATATTATCTGACCACTAATAAGAAGATATCGGGTTCAAATACAGCTAAGGGCATGTATGATTATTTGGATTGTCCTTCAATTTATTTTCTTCATTGTTCATAAAAAAAAAATGAAATTTGATAAAGTAAAAATGAATAAAGGAAACCAAGTCCATGATAATTGTATCAGTTTTCTACCCACTTGTAAATTAGTTAGAGATATATCACAAAATTGTAAAATAAATACTCGTAAAACACTAATTTATTATTTTATTTATTATTATTTTATTTATTGCCTTAATGTATTTGTACAATATGTTATTTTCATATATTTTAATTCTGTATTTGAAGAGCTTATATTACAAGAATATTTACACCTTTGATTTGTAATTATTTAGACTAACCTGACTTAAATATTTAGAATAAATTTAATTTGCAAAGGACGAAATGACAAGTAAAAACTTTTAATTAATTATTTTATGGTAATATATAGTAAAACATTAATTATTTAATTTTATGAAGTAAAAATTGCAGTATCAAGATATTTCAAATTATGAATCCATTTTTATTTACGTACTTGTTTACTGATAGCAGTCACTAGACAGTATAAGGTTCTGGGCTTGATTCCATATTGATTGGCATATATTACAATCTTTATTACATCTACAACAACAAAAACAAAAATTCCAATAGGTATTTGATGAATCATTACATCAATGTATACAAAGCATATTAGATTGTGAGGGTAAATGTCAGCAAATATACTCCTTGAATTTAAATTCTATTTGACATCATTAAGTGGTAAACTTTGACGTTAGATCCGCTATTACAAGACTAACTGGTTGTCTCAATAACTTTTCCAACAATGGATTTGGATGGTTTTCTTTTCTAACAGTTATTTCCTCTTTTACTGACCCCACTTCCAAATGTCATTATATATATATTATTCTGCATTTATCTGGATGTTTGTAAGTTCGACGGAACGCTCCAACACATATACAAATTGCATATGTATACAAATGCATATATATACAAATTGTTTTGGTGCTTTTTTTTAACCCCTGTCTACCATGCTGAACCTTTGCAGGAAAAATTTATTGCATGAACTATATTTTTTTAATTTAATGTTAGTCTTCTTCGCAAATAATAAGGAAAAATAAAAAATAATAATAATAATATAAATAAAACAAACAATTTTTTTGATTTATAATAATAAGGACTAATAGAAATTTAATTAATAGTTTAATATGGTATAATAACCAAAAGGCAAACAGCATTTAACACAAAAAAAAAACATAATTCACTCAAAGGTTATTCTTATTACTTAAAATTATACACAATAATATACATGTGTATCAGCATATTTGTGTTGTATAATATTATACATTATACTACTTTATTGCTTCTACCTTTTATTTTTGTCATTATTGTGTGCGTAACTCACTTCACTCAAAAAAAATTATTTTTGGTTTTTTTTTTTTTTTTTTTGTTTTTTTTTATTACTTGCTGTATCTGTATTCCGTATGTTCTGCATGCTCCATTCCAAAAATATTATTTTATTTTCAGTGTTAAGTGTTCACTGTTCAGTTCACTGTTCAGGTTCACTGTTCAATCAATAGAACTTGATAGAAGTAGAGTAGGATAATAAACTCTACTTCTACGTCAGATAATAAAACATTGTTTTTTTTTAATTGAAAATTATTGATGAAAATGTTTTTGTATTTTTGGTAAATTTTACCAATTTAGATACAAAATTTTGAATATATAAATTATGAATATTTTTTAAAAATAACACAATACCATAATAACAGTTTATTCATATAGCAAAATAAGATCCCTATACAGTATACAAAAGACAAAATTTATATGAAAATAAGATCCCATTTTTAAATTTGCTCTCCCAGAGGCCACAATAACGCTAATACGGTATAATTTATACTAACGAATTATAACTAAATGGAAGTGAGTACGAGTATACCATACAAAAATACAAACATTTTATACAAATTTGTTGGTATGGTTGGTATAAAAAAGATTAGTGTTAGGCCAATATAAACATAAATAAAAATAAATAAAAAGTGATATAAACATAAGTACTGTAATTTCGAAATAAAGAATCTAATGAAAGAAAAAAAGAAACTAGGATTGATTTTGCTTCCGTCATTTATGACGGGTTACAAAGCTAGTTTCTTATAATTAAATTTCGAACATACCAAGGCACGTTGACTATTCTTCTAAGTATTCTTGCTGGAAAACATTCTATAATTTCTATTTTGAAGTTGCTTGATGCGACCCACAAGTCGATACCATATTTTGTCTTCAGTATACATTTTTATACAATAACTTTACTTTCAAGAGTGTACTGGAATTTCTTGCCAATTAGTCATCATAAATTAGTAAAAATTTAGCCTAAGTGGCTTACTTCTATTTGCAATATGCCTTCTCCATGTTAATTTGTGGTCCAACTGCAGGCCTATTTATTAAAATCTCAGTCGTATTTTCTTAAAATAATAATTAGCAATTTTTTTCATATCCTCCGATATTTTTATCTTCCCAACGAATTTAAAATCTCGTTCAGGCCATTTCGTCTACATCTTATATATTTTTCGTGCATATTTCAGAATCATATACCCATCCTCATATTCCGTATAGTGAACAAAGAATAAGATGAATGATCGTTGCTTCTGAAATTTTGATCTGTTTTTTTTCTTGTATTATTAATCAAAACTAAGGTCAGAGAAACCTTTATACTTTCGTACCGTTGGCTTTTGGAAAAGAAAAGGGATAGTTAGAGAGAAGAAAAAGACAAAAATGTAGGAGAAAGGTTCGGCGGAGAGTTAGGGGCAGAATTGAGAGTGTTTTATAAATTTACACTTTGATGTTTTGTGATAGGAGACTTAAATTGACATCATTTACCCTTGTTTTGCTAAAATGGGAGCATAGCTCAGATATTGTGGTTCTAAATGATACTACCCTTTTAGCTCGTCGTATATCGCTGTATTTGATTGGGGCTTTCTTCTGTATTTCATATATTTGAGTTTGCATACATATTTAGCAAAAATTAAACCTGTATTTACCTCGATTTAAACCTTTCTCTCGTGAAACACAGGAGCGACATTTGCTTATAGAAATTATTTTACACTACTTAATATTGTGAATGTGGAACTTAATTTCATCGTATACGTTTCCGGGACATGAATAGTTCTTTTCTTACATGCATTAATTTCAAACGAACATTAACATTTTCTATCATAATTGTCCTACTCCTAACCTCTCAATCCTCTTCTCTGTAAATTATCCTCCCTATGCTAACTGTACAAACTGTTATAAAAATAATTTTATGTTTTAATTCTGATTTAAAATACTTCTAATATTTTGGCCATGTATAAAACATAAGCAGATTTTTACATTATTTCGTTGTAATTTGTTGTGCAAGTTTACTAATCCACGCAATTTGTAATGCATTTAACAAATTACTATAAAAAAAAATTTAACATAAATGAACCTACAGAATGTTTAACAAATATTATCCTTTTAAATTTAATTTTTTTTTTTTACTTTATTTTATATAAACTGTAGTTATATTAAATGTTTTTTTTTTTACTATTTTTACTCTCAACTTTCTAGATATGGATAATTTTGAAGATTTAAAAGAAGGTTTTATCACAGTACAATCTGGTCAACCGGCTATATTTAATTTACCACCAATTGAATCAGTACCATTACCAGCTGTAATGTGGCAAACAGAAGAGGGACCATTAAATTATGATATTAAATATGCCATTGTTTCGAAAGCAATTCAATTAATTATACTTAGTACAGATGAAGATGATCGTAAAGCGTATCGTGCACGTGCAATAAATACACAAATTGGTAAAGAAGAGAATAGTGCATTTATACATTTAAATGTTACTGGTGATCCATATACAGAAATAGCACCAAAAATTATTGTACATCCAGAATCAAAAAAGCTTAAACGTGGTGATGAATCAGCTGAATTACAATGTATTGCAAATGCAAGACCATTACATGAAGTTGAAACATTATGGTTAAAAGATGGTATACTTATTGAAAATTCTGGTATTGAATATACATTGAATGATCCATGGAATCGTACATTAGCATTGCTGGCAGTTAATTTAACACATTCAGGTGATTATGAATGTCAAGTACGTTTAAAAAGTGGTGGATATCCAGTTGTAACATCAATGGCAAAAATTACTGTACAAGAACCACCATCATTTTTTATACAAATGAGATCAGAAACATTAGGAGAATATGGTGCTGAAGTAATATTACAATGTGATGTTGTGGGTGAACCAGCACCTCATGTGACCTGGTTTAGAAATGCTGAAGCTGTAAATTTAACAAATGGAAGGTAAATTAAATTGAATTAATTATTTTGAATTTTAATCTTATTTTCTTTTACAATATTTATATATACAATTTCAAATACATACATATACATAGATACATATATATGTACACATTCATATATGTAATAAAAGGATAATTTTATATTTTGTTATGTAATCCTTTTTGGTGCCTCAATCCAAAAAAGGATAATTATAATTAAATGACATAATTTATGTCCTTTTTACTTCACTTTAGAACGTTTGTGATTATGTGATTTAAAAGTTTACTTTTAGTTGTTGTTATTGTTATTGTTAAATTGTATTCCTAGTGTGATTTGTTGATGATGTTTATCCTAAGGATTTTATTATACAATTTAATTTTTTTTTTTTTTTTATTTTTCTGAAAAAAAAATCTAATTTATTATCCTTGTTTTATCCTTTCATGCTATCATAATATTTATTTGGATATAACGCAGATACGAGAAAAAGGACGATAACTCTTTGGTAATTAAAAAATTAACAATGGATGATTCAGCAATGTTCCAGTGTCTTGCTTCAAATGATGCTGGTGAAAAATCTGCATACACATGGTTGCGAGTAAAAAGTAAGTATAAAGAATGAAGCTTAGAAAAAAAAAATATTAACATTTTTGTGTTATTAATATATGTACATATATATATATAATATGTATATAAAATACTTGTATTGCGAATTTTATAAAGAAAAAAAATTTTGGTTAATAAAACGTTTAAAAAATTTTTGGTAAAAAATTTGGATTAAACTTTAAAAGATACCATTAAAATTGTATATTTGTAATTTTTTCTCTTTGCTTGTGCCCATTTCTTTACCACAATCATATTTTCTAACAAGTTCATTTTCATTGATGTGGATTAATAGCGTTAACGTTACAATTAAAATTATCTTTTCCAAGTAAATGGACATTTCTTGTAATGACCTATATTTACATACTATGGTTCACAGTCTTGTTTTCTGATATAATCAAAAAAAAATTTAAAAAACAGAAACAAATTAAATGTCAAAAATGATATGATGGGACACCAATATTTGATAAACGAGAGAAGATGAACATTGTATTCTGAGAAAATCGATATGTAATCAAATATTTTTTTTTTAAGAATGCTGCATTGTAAATGCTTAAGATTTTATTTTATTCGACATATCGAAAAATTTATGTTATCAGTCCAAAATATTACCAAAAATATTAAGAAAAAAATTGTTAAAAGTACTTTTTACAACCATATTTGAAATAATCATAATTCTAATAACCAAAAATTGTTTTAACAACCAAAAATTATTTTTAATAAAATTCACAAACATATTTTTAATTTTAATATTTTATTTTACATAAAAATAAATAAATATAAAATTATTATTAACAAAAATTTCATTTTTCATAAAAAATTTTCTCTTTCCAATAATTGCTAACCTACATTACCTACTGTGTGTATTGAAATGAAAAAAAAATAAAAATAAAAATATAAAAATATCAAATTTTTTCATAAAGAAATCCTAGGTAATTTAAAAATGGATGTTTATAATATAAAATTTAATATTACAACTGCAAATGCAATTCCTGCCATTATCACCACTTCTACTTCAACTATTATTTCAGATAATTCTTCTATTGCAACTAATTTATCCTATGCTAATGGTAGTTTAAAAAAACCTTATAATAAATTGCCAACTAACAATTATGGTGTACATTTTTTAATAAATAATAATAAAAATAATAATAATAATAATAGTAATAGAAGTAAAAAATTACAAATTTTAAATCGAATACGAAGATTAGCACAACCAAGAATAATAAGGGTGAGAGCATCGAATTCTGGATCGGGTTCTAGAAGAAAGCAGTTTCATTTCGGTATTTTTTTGAAGCAAAAAACAAAAACACTTTTTAAATGTTTTTTTTTTTTTTTTTTTGTTTGCACAACAATTAGTTTCATATTTATTTTAATTTAATTTTACACTGATTTTAAAAATATCACAATTTATTCATGCATTCTTAAATTTCACATCATAATTGAAAATTAGCACACTTATTAGCACTGTAAAATATTTATTTAAAATTATATTGATCTATTTGAAATTTAATGAATTTTTAAATTTATTAATTGATATTTAGGTAAAATTTTGAAATTAAACCAAATTTTTAAATTGTATTAAAAAAATGTGTAAATCAAAGTTTTTAAGAGTAATTTTCAGAATCTCGATAATTTGGTTATGAAGCGAGAAAAATTACTTAATCAGAAAATCAAAAAAACAAAAACGATTTTACCACCTAGGTCATCAATGTCACATATCGGTTGGAACTACACCAGCATTTAAGCAACTACTTATAACACGTTCTTATAACACGTTTGACTCTTATAACTTTGCTGAAAACTGTATTTTCCGACTTAGTTAAAAATACTTAACTTGATTCAATTTCATTAAAATTGATTAATTATTTAAGTACTTTTGTCCGGAAGTTATGTAAGCTATTTTATTATAGCTGTTTAGAGTCTAATTTATTGTATACATTTAGCTGGTCTATGGAAATGAATCTTGTTCGTGAAATTAATTTTGTTTTGTGAAAGTAGGGAAACGCGGTAGGGCCACTGATTCTTAAATTTTAAACCGTCTGCTATACACATAAAAGTTGATTTTTAAATTAATCAATTGTTTTGTTAAGCTACCTAGAAATCAAAATAGAAAATGGTTATGATAACCAAATGAATAAATAAATAAATAAATTAAATCCATGTAGGAAAAAACTATAATTGAAATAATTAACCGTTTATTTAATAATTATTGCTACTTATCTACCTACCTTTCATTTTGTTATTATATTTGTTATCAACTATCAGTTGTCTTAACATTGTTTTTTTTTATGTTCACAAATTACTGAACTATAATTTTTGACTTAACATCTTATACCGACAAGAAATATAATATTATGTAAATAAAGCAAAATAGCTATACATTCTATATAATGTTCAACTTAGATTTTATTCCTATTTCATTATATAAACATATTGAGACTATGACCCTCTTTAATTATAATTTGACCGATTTATTGTAAATTTAAATAATAGCTAAAATTATTAGTATAAGACAATATATTTTGTGAAAATTACATTTACAAAACAAAATAATTGGAATTAGTAAAAATTGTAGCAATTTACAACAGTACCGGTACAGTATATGTACTATTTACACACAGTACATATACTTCAACTTCCCACATAACAATTTTATTGCTATACTCTTGCGCACTCTTATAACACTATTATAAACACTCTTATAGCAGTGTTAGTGTTTATTGGAGTGCTCCACAATTGTTGCGAAACGTTATAAATACATTATAGCGCTAAAATGGAGAATCCTATAAGACACCGGAGCAATTGCTGTAATATTGTTATATAATTGGTATACATAATATGTATTAGCGATTGATGTAATTGTAACCAAAATGCTGAGAAAGAAATATCATTGATATTTATTATAATAATACTTCGAAAAAATACATTGCCCTTAAAAAAAACAATTTTTAAATAAATAAAAAAAATATATTTTTAAATTGCATTTTTAAAACATTAAATAATGTAGGTACGCATATGATCAAATTTGATATTTCAATAAATATTCTTTTAAATAAAAATTATACTTTTGCGAAATGAATCCAAAATAAAGATTTTCAGATTTTGTTTACTTAAAAAAAATTCTAGAAAATAATGGCCGTCGCAAAATATTTATTCTCAATATTTATTCAAAAGCTACAGTAAGTTTATTAGTAACATTATAGGAATACAGTAAAATAATAACACTACTACTGCTATTCTAGCAATTCTATTCTTATAACAACACTTTAACTCTTAGGATTACGCACTTTGAGATTTATAACAACATTGTTTTAGCACTTGCTGAAAATCCCATTATAACAACTTCCGCAATTGCTATGAGAACATTCTTATTCTCATAAAAACATCATTGTAACACCTTTAGTGATTATCGGGAGCCATATAGGACTCTTATAGCACTAATTTTGCTTCTATAACAATAAAATGTTATGTGGGTTATATACTGGGTTATAACTTTCTCAAAATATAAAGTAAAGTAATCTTTAATACATTCTTGTACCATTCATTGGGAAATAAAGAAAAGATTAACCAATCACCCTGACAGTTGGTGCTCACATTTATTATAATTTAAATAATAGTAAATAAAGAAATGATAAAAAAAAATAAAGAGAAATTATGTTGTCACTAATTTGTAAATCACTACATTTTTCTACACTTACATCATGAGTTACTATCACATGCCTGGATCGCTTGTATTTTATTTGCCTGTATTTTAATTTATCTGAATGTCATTTGTCTTTATTCTTATGTAGAATTTACCGATACCAAATACAAAACATCAAAATACCAAAATTCAATATTCCAAAATACGGCTTTAATTCATTTAGTGTTTTCGGATTTAATCATTTTGTTTGTATCCAACAGCGGCTACATATAAAAATAATTTATATAAATATTCTGTAAAAGGCGTAGGACTTTGATATTGAATTTAATTCTAAAATCTCTCCTATCAACTCAAAATCTCGCATATATATTCATATATATACTTATAATATTATATTATATTATAATTTATCATATTCAGTATACAGCACATTCAGTCAAATGAAATACAGGCAAGTGAAATACAGGCAAATGATGATACTAAAAATAAATGAAATACAAGCATATGACATGCTCAAATCTATAATCTTAATATAATAATTATGGTGCCAATTACACATCATTCTTTTCATCAATATGCTATATTGAGGCTATATATTGATGAAAAGAATGATGAGCGATTACACAGCAATAATGCACTCATCCATCTTTTTATCCATATTTTGACATTTTGTAATGACATATTGTGGAAGTGTTCTGAATATATTGATAATTTCGAAACATATATGAATATTGAAAATATAATTTCTGGAAGAATGTTTTTGACTTCAATTTAAATTGAATTTTTAAAGTAAATGTTGTGTATAAAAAATTACCAATTATTGTTTTTGTACATTTTAATAATATATCAGTTGTTTTATTATAATATGACCGTTCCCGTACGCACATCTTGTAAATCCAAGTATTTCCAAATTTTTACCAGAATCCATTCCTGTACTGAAAGTTTTTTCTAAAAACGAGAGAAAACATATGTTTTCAACTTCGTTCAACATAGTTCAACAAAATTCTCTCGAATAAGTTCTTGCAAGTAAAATTTTAACTTGTAAAAACTTATACTTTAAATTTTTGTTGTTGTATTTTTTGGGTTATGTTTTGATTTACTTTTGTGATTGATGCGCGTCTATTTTTTGCAAATTGAAAATTAAAGTTTTAGAAAATAAAAATTACGACTTAATAATAATTTATTTTTAAAAATAAATTTAAAAAAAAAAATTAGCAAAAAAAAAAAAATTGTTTGACAGCTGCAAGTTTTTACAAGAATTGCGTTCCACTACTTTTACTTGCAGATGAGAGTTTTTTAACTTGTTTTTCTTTTTTTTTCTCTCTTTTTTCTCATTTGCAATTTTCGCCAGAAAAGTACGGAAACGTTCCTAATAATTGCTATGATTATTAACATTAATATAAAAATTGTTCTTTTTTAAATTACCATTATAACATTATCTGATCATTCCCAAAAAATAAGTATAACATTATTTGAACATTCCCAAAAAAATCAATTTTAATTTTGCCTTAGCCGATTTTGACAGAAATATTGATGAGAATTTTTGACAAAAATATTGATGAGAATAGAACCACCATCAATCATTTTTCATCAATCAACGGTCTATATACCTTGACAATATATTGACCATTGATTGATCATTTATTGATGTGTAATAGACACCTATGAATGTCGTGTTTGACCAATTCCACTTTAAATTTACTTTCATTGTAATCATTTTTAATATTTAACAAAATATTGTAAATGAATAAAACGAAAGTTTATATGAAAGTTGAAGCTAAAACACAATTCAAAGTAAAAGTAGAGTGCACACAATACAATCAAAGTAAAAGTAGAGTGCACTTAAATATTATTGAAGGCTATGCTATTCAGTTTTTATTTTAAAAACTGTTCAAATTTTTAAAAAAAATAAATTAAATTAAACTAAATAATAGTATTTAATAATAAAAAACAAAAAACATAATATTCAATTAAAATGACGTAATCTAAAATTGAATTATGTCTTTTTGTAATCTTATTACTTTTTTTTTATTAATTTTCTTTCTATTTAATTATAATAAATTTGTTTTTGTACGTATGTATGTATTTTTTCAAATTAATTTCCAAATTTAAATTAGTATTTTCTTTCTATGAGGAACAAAAAAAATAGTTCTACTTTTTAATTTAAAAATAGAGAAATAGTAAAAAAAAAAATTAAAACTAAAACAAAATCATGAAAAATTTAAAAATGTCAACGACTTTTCAATCATAAATGTAATTATAAAAGTTTTTAGCTATTTTCTTATTTGTTGTTTTGGGTACAAAATATCATTTTCTAAAACTTTATATTCAAACATACATACATGCAAACATATTATGTAGTACACATCATATAATTTGAAACAGACAATATATTTTCTTCAATTTAACAATGACATTTTTTCCATTCGCAATATATACCTACCTACATACTTACCTCCATCTATATGCATGTGTTTATGTACATGAATGTATGTGCACTTACAAAAACCAAGAATAATTTTTCTTTCAACTCTGCCATTACCTTTAAAATTTTCTTTCTTCTTTAACATATTTTACTTTATAATTAAATAATTATTCGAAATCATTTTTTCCCTTTTGTATTTCGAATGTATTCATATGTTAAAGGAAAGAGATGGAAAATAATTAAAAAGAAAATTCACACACAAAATGTCCAAATAAACATGAAAACATGAAAGTTCTTTATTGTTATTTTTCTTGTTGTTATTGTTTTTTTGCAATTCTTTTTCTCAACCAGAACAAAACTAAAATAAAAAAAATAGTATAGAATGAATGCTATAGGTGATATAGGGGACAATCTCATTCATATATTTATGTATAAAAAATATTATTACTTAACTATTTGTATACACTTTTTCTTATTATTGTGCAATTTACAGTTAGTTTTCATTTCATACAGATAAATCCAATTCTACAGAATTTAAAAAGATGCTGGAAGTATTTACATTAAGGTGAATTTTTTTGTATATATTCTTATTACCTCTATAATGCATTTTGCCTCATCTGAGAATTTTGCGTTAATCATAATTTACAAGTCATGTCTGTATAACAGTTTATTTCCGAATTTAAAAAATTTAAAAATCTTTTTTAAAAAGTTAGATACTCTTGTTAATTTCACAAAATTATTTTATTCCGACACTTGTTTCGACCTTTCGGTCATAATCATGGATCATAAATGGAGTTATTGATTATGACCGAAAGGTCGAAACACGTGTCGGAATAAAATAATTTTGTGAAATTAACAAGAGTATTTAATTTTTTAAAAATGTTTATTAAATTTCACCAAGAGTGTACAAGTGAAAACATAAAAGCTAAATTTAAAGATATTTAACTATACTTTTATAAATCAAAATAGTTCAAATGTCGACTTAATATTTGATCACTTTCCTAATATTTTTACTGTATATATTACATGATATCATAATTGACACAAACGAAATAAAAACATATAGAGTTATTTTGAACAGTTATTAAAACTGTACGAACTATAAATTAAGGGTTAATTAAATATAGTTAATCACCTACATACCCTTCAGATATTGATGATACCGTTATAAATAATTTTAAAAAAATTATTGCTAAGAAGTGATACTGCTATACTGCAATGCATTAACGGTTTGAATATTGCACTTCTTCGTGTGCGACTAATAAAACTCATACACTTTTAACAAAAATTTGGGAAGAAGAAATAAGGCCAAACGATTGGTACATAAAACTATAATGTACCCTACTCATAAAAAATATGACAAGCCCCATAATATTTCTATATTGTATTTTCTAATTTACATTTTAGTGCATAAGTAAAATATGTAACGGCATAGCCGAGTAGATTGGAAATAAATAAATAAATAAATATGTTACAATAAAATTAGACGAGCTTTATTACAGTGTGTGTGGTATGTAAAACCTTATCAAAAATGTAATATAAAATAGAATTAAGTCATTTTCTGAGGAAATAATTTTTTAATATCAAGGCGGTTTCAGGAAAAAATTATTAACAACACACCGGATGTTCGCTATTAAATAGATTCTTAATAAGTATTGGGAATTTAATATTAATGACAATATTGATTGTAACATGTTACTTAATAATATTATAGCATCCAAAAATTCTTACGAAATTATTTCGTATGATTAAATAATGTTCAAACTAAAAACAGTTCAAGTAATAACTTAGCAAGCACAACATAATTTCACCAAATCCTTCAATACAAGTTATGTAAGTAAAACAAGAAAATGGCATACCGTCTATTTTATTTGATCAATCAGTAAAATATATAATTCGGAAGTCTCTGAATTAGACAGGACAGGAGAAGTCTTTGAATTAGACAGGACAGGAGTAGACAGGAGAAGAGTCTAATAAACAAATCCATAATGATAGTAACATACCCAGATGACAATGGGGGCATCACAGGCTACAGCGAAATACATTTCTATTGACGTAGACATAGCAGGCAAAGAAATCGTACTAAATATCAATGAAAATAACACACAAATTAATACTCCAGAACCAGAAAAAGCTTAAACCCCAAGGCAAAACTCAACGAATGAAAATTGTAGTTTAAAGCCTATGCTATGCTATAAATATATCAGAGCTGGACGTTTGCAAAAACAAATGAAAATGTTTAACGTCTTCTGTCCTATACAAGACCATATACAACTGAAAATCCCGTTACATCAATGAATTGTATAATTTATATGACGAACCAATTGTAAAGATTGCATCAAGCCGGTCAAGAATACTTTAGCTAAAAATATCAGAACGTTATCAAAACACTACGAGAGAAAGAGATGAAAGTAAATTATATGTAGAAAAGCTACGAAAATGATAGAAGAACTCCGTAGAAAAAATTTGCTGATCGCTACTAAGATTTGCCAATTCAAGGAAGCTGTTTTTTTGAATCGAGAAATATTGAAATACAAGTAGCTAAGATTCAAATTAGACTATCACGCCATTGATTTAAATTACATGATATTTCAAATTGACACCTAAGACAAAACCAAATTTAATGAACAAAATATAATTCTATGATTGAAAGCTATACGTCATAACAATTTAAGTCGAGTGAAACCAAAAATCATTATTATTATACAAAAACATAGCAAATAAATATTTTAAAATGATTGTCCAAAACATAAACAAGAAAAAACAAACATATTTCTAGATCACTAATTGCAAAGAGGTTAATAGAACCAAAAAATGTCATTCGTCTTTTCTTTATTCATTTGTCTGACTTTTCCAAACTTTAATTATAAAAAGTCATCTTAGTTTGATACAACAAAAATAAAAACAAAAACTAGACAATAACAGTTATAATTGCAAAAATCTGTATAAAATAACTATTTTCTTATAGTACAGTTAACTAGTATTTTTATTTTTCATAACTTGGTAAATGCATATACTTATACTCACTCTAAACATAGATAAATGGGGGTAACATTTTTTTGTTTTTAGTACAAAACGAACATAGATTTGATGGGGGTAATATTTTTTTTTTTTTATTTTATAATATTAAAATATGTCTTTTAATTATTATGAGAAATTATATTTTATGTTCTATATTACTTTTGAAACAAATAAAATAAACAATCGAAAAAAAAAACAAAAAGAACAAAAACAAAAAAATCAATGAGATAAATTTCAGGTTGGATAATAAACGTATAAATATAAGCACATACTTATATATGCATTGAACTGAAGCATGAAAACAATCATTATTTTGTCCGGTATATAGATAATATATTTCAATATAGGGTTACAACAACGGGACGTCATATTTTGATGCCAAGATTTCCAAGGTTCGCAAATATATTTCGAAATATATTTTATCGAAAAATAAAAACATTTCGAATTATGCAAAATATTTACATTGGGTTGATTGAATTACATTAAACAGTGTTCACTCAAGCAGCAGTGAAGTGAAATTTGGATTAGATTTTTAATTAATTTATTCATATTATAGTAAAATACAATACTTAAAATATACATTTATCAAATAAAAATAATAAGAATAAATATAGGATCATTCGGATATTCATTAGGATATGTGATGAATGAAACTGCAAGCAAAAATACAGACATAAAAATATAAAATATTGTTTTTATATTTTTAAAAATTGGTATAATTAGTTGAGTGGAATCCAGTGCTTTAATAGTCTAATGTGTTAAATAACATGGAACGAATAATGTTTCACAAGTCTTTATTTCTTATATCAGATTTTCTGATAACACTAATACTAGTTCTAGGCAATTAATTTGATGATAAATTCATTAAAATTGTTAATGTAAACATCATTAAATTTTCAGATTAACATAGTAGATATACGACCAGAAAATTGACGGTCGAAGCTGTGCTCGGTAGAATCACCCAGAACGGACTTGGCCCTATGAAATGCCAATTCTTGCTAGATAATCTGCTATGCTAGTATGCCCTGGTACCCACATTATTATGCCTTTATTTATTTTTGTCAGAGTCTTAAGTATTTCTAAACAATTTCCCATACTAGCATTGATTATTTTTTTATTTAATTATTTATTTTAATCTCTATGCCGTTACAAATTTTACTTATGCAGTAAAATGTCAATTAAAAAATACAATAATGAAAAAATAGAATAAAAAATAACTTAATATATTATTTATTTAATACAGATAGGATACTTAGCGATTTTCCTTAACAACAACTTCACTAAAATTTAAGTCAAATCACCGAAACATCAATTAAACTAAAATTAATAAACTTAAAAAATAAATTAAATAGATTTATTTATTGATTCAATTTAAGAAAATTAGTATTTCTTCTCTTGAAAACAATTCTACTAAAATTGAAGTCAATCATCGAATAACATTCATTAAACAAGCGTTGGGAGTTTACTAATGGCTCAAAAAAAGCATAATTAGTCCTATGTGCACTAATATATAAGAAACTTCTATTTCTGAAGTCACGAGTTTGTGCATAAATATTATATTGTCTAAGAATAAATGGACAATCAATTTTGGCTGACAAAACGTCATAACAGAAGCGACTTTACGTCGGACTTCAAGAGTAGATATATCTAAAAGAAGGCACTTTGCCTCGTAGTTTGTTGTGAAAGGTTGCCAATTAAATTTTCTGAGGCTAAATCTTACCATTTCCATTTGAATGGATTCAATTCTTTTGATATGCTATAGCATAGGAATGCATCCAAATTGGAGAAGCATATTCTAGCAAAGAACGAACTAGTGTGATATATAAAGCTTGAGACGTATATGGATCTGAAAAGTTTTTGGAATTACGTTTGATAAAACCTAACCTTAAAAAAGCCTTAGATATAAGAAGGTCGATATAGGGATTGGATGTTAACTTCGTATCAAGAATAATGCTAAGATCTTTATATTCATTGACATTAGCTATATCGAAGCTATTAATTTTATAGTTGATCTCTATGAAATGACATATATTTGCATTTAGAGATATTTACAATAAATTCATTTAAACAACACCAATTAAAGAACTTATCGATATTCTGCTGCAAAATATGACAATCATTCGGACATTTTATTACTGCAAATAATTTAGTATCATTAACAAATGATAAAATATTACTTGAGATGTTAAAATGTGAATCATTTATAAAAAGAAGAAATAGCAGTGGCCCCATATGAGTACCCTGTGGAAAGCCAGAAGTAGCTATAAATGTGTAAGATTTTACGTTAGAAATAGTGACACGCAGTTTGCCATCAATCAAATAAGATTTTATCCATTTGAGAAACATACCTAAAGCTTCTAATTTAACCAATAGTAAGAAATGAACTTTATCGAAGATGGTATCGATTTAATAACCATTTTCAATAGAATTAATAAATAATAGATTATGTGATGGGATTTGAATTAATAGCTAGTAAAGCTGATTTACTATCCGAGAAAATGTAGATTTTACATTTTGTGTAATTTATTGTTGAATTCTCTCGCACACAGACTTCTATATAGCATGTACTTCGGCTTGGAAAACTGTGTTTGTAGACTCTAAGCTTCAATAAATATAAACCAAAAATTGAAATTTTTAGAAAATTTAGCATCGGAAATATTAATAAACAAAAATGTTTTTTAATAAATGCTTATTCAAAAATTTTTATTAAATTGATTGAACAACAGTAAGAGCACTCAATAAATCATAACTATCGATTAATTGTATTTCGAAAAACTGACTGTATTCAATTTGATTTTGTTTTTATTTTACACAGTTGATTTATACCAATCAAAAGTTCAAATAAAATAAAAATGACAATTTTTTTCCACATTTCAACATTTTAAATTATTATTGTACACATAATCTTCAGCTATACAAATACTATATATATATGTATGTATAGTATTAATATATTATATGTTATAAATAAATCTATATTTAAACATATTAATATGTATATATATAAAAATAATAAACATAGAAGTTATAATATATTTTTTTTTTGTATTTTTATTATGAGAACTCCAATTAAGATGTATGTACTGAAATTGAAAATAATTAGAGCATAAAGTAAATTTTTATCTACAATTCATTTGATTGGAGAAAATATTTGGTCAGGGGTGGACATTAGGTGGTCACCAGATACATATCAATTTCAATTTACTAATCAAAAATAAACAATTTCCCAATGATTTTAACTAACAAAATTAGGAAAAATAAATTTGAAATGTTTACAACAATTACGTACTGTCTCACAAGTCACAATTACTTCCTATTTTCCAACCGTAGCCTTAAAACAACAAATTATACACTTATTCAATATTCTTCATTCAAATTTTTTTTTTTTAGATCAATTTAAAATTTTAAGATTATATTTGACTCACTCATCAATTTCTATTAACATTTATTATATTAAATCCCATCTTCTTACAGTTCCATTCAATATATCTAAATCAAATTTTCAACTTTAGTACGCCCCTGTTTCTACATATCATAAATTGATTGCAGAATATAGTCTAGTTATAGAACAAAAGAAATGAATATTGAAAAATTGAATTCACTAGAATTTAAAGTACTTTGCTTTTTATTCATCCATTAGAGAGGATTTAAAATTCACAAAACTATATAAAATGACATATTCAAGAATTTAAATTAAATTTAAAATTTTATATATTTATGTATGTAGATGCAATTCCTGGAAATTAAATAAATAAAAACATATGAAGCAAAAAAAAAAAATTAACTTAAAAATATGTCATATTCCAGGAATAAATTTTCTTCAAAGAAAATTTTGATTTATTGCATAATTTGTTAAAGAAAAGTAATTTCTATGACAACAATTTAGTAGAATTATTGTTGAGCCGGATAACATACGCTTTGATTGAATCTTATTAACCTTAATGTGTTATCTAAAGTATATATATATATATGTACATTGAATAAATTGTTTCTTCTGCGATCTAATTTCGGATGTTCACAACCGATTCATTCATTCTTATATGTGATACTATCAACTTTCAATTATATTAAATATATTTAACCGTTAGATATCTAAAGATTTTATTTCATGCACCAAAAAATCTCGCGTAACGAACAAATTTGTTTAAATTGCTTTCTAATGTCTTTGGTTTTGGAAATTATGTTTTAGTTTCCTTAATAAGGCCTTTTCACAAAACTTTCCAAATTTATTTTTTAGAGCTTTTTAGGTATTATTTATTTATTTTAAATTTGCAACAAAATTAATTTGAAATTGTAAACAAAATTAAAACCAATGAAAATTAAATTGTGATCCTCATAGGCTAAAATTATATGATTATAAGTCAGCCATGTATAATGCTATTGTCAGGTCATATTGCATTTATGAAAATGTCTGTTTCATTAACCTAGATGAACTGGTTTTAGCTTTAATAAGATTATCCATCTCGTTTTCTTCTCCATATCAATTTAAAATTATCTCTAAAAATATCAAATATCACCATTACTGTCAGTTCTCGTGCATTGTTTTTTTCTCAATAACTTTCTATGTAATAATTTTTTCAACCTAAATTTACCCTATTTTTCTTACCTTAAATTTTTTTCATTCAAATAGCAAGCTCAGATATTAAAGCTTTACGAGTCAAATGTAAAATCAGTTTTCAAGCATTCCTCAATAGATTTGTTTAGAGCATCCTATACATTTATTCTTGGCTACCCGTTTCCAAAACAATGCTATGGCAGAAAATGATCAATCAAAAATGAATGGTACAGGTAAATTTTAAAGAAACCTGAGAACATAATCTTGCTTCTCAATTGAGTTCTCAGGACGTTGTACTGGTGTTAGAAGACCAAGAAAATTTATATTTTGAAGTAAAACAGCCTTAACCAAAGCAAATATACCCTAAATAGAATGTGTCCACAACAAAAAAGGTTAGCTTCAGATAGGAGACTGTGATTTTGTTCGCAGTTGATATGGAAAATATATGCTAACATTTTTGCAAATAAAGAATCATGCTAACATCAATACATTAATATTACACCTGAGAATTAAGTTATACATGGCTATATATGGCTAGTAGAATTAATGTTTCACTCATAACAACTCCTCCCAAAATGACAATTTCATCTTCCTTCAAAACACAATGTAAATAATTTCTATTTGATCAAATAAAATTCGTACAAACCAAGTTAAATTTAAATTCAATATAAATCACCGAAGAATCAATTTTAAGCTAATAATTTATAAATATTACACTCTCTGACTAGAAGGGTCATTTAATTAACTTTGAATTGCCATACGAAAATGTCTTATTTTGCACATGCTTTCTTCAAAATTTTTTGGAACACGTTTGCTACCAATGTGTCAATAATGAACATAAACAACCAATCACAAGTAATAACAAAATTTTACTTCACTATAAATTCTAACATTTTAAAAATCGCTGGTGATCAGGGTGCATGGGGAAGAAAATGAGAATGATTACTTGCGATACATTGTAGCTGGAAGAATGAAAATTTATGTAACACTTGTTGATCATGGCAGCCAGCTTATTAAATTTTAGATTGTCACAAAACTGTATTTAACTATATTCAACATCTACCCCTGTGTTTTGCAAGAGTGAATTCTTCAATTTGTATTTAACCCTGCATACGCAGATTAATTAGCGTAAAAATCAAATGGCAATATACGGTCATAACGAAATTCTATTACACAAGACACAAAATTGAATCCTCTTTAATCGATTAGTCTATACAATTATTTGTTTAGTCAAATCCAAAAAAAAATTACTTTAAAAAAAAACTAAAACAAAACTTGAAATTTGTTTAATTAAAATTCGATAATATCTTTTGCTGGTTTGAATCAATAAAAACAACAACAATTATGAACTGAAAAATAACGTAGCCATGGAAAATAAAGAAATTATTGCAACATATTATAAAAAGTTCACCTGGCTCTATATTATAAAAACAAATTTAATTAGATGCATAGCAACAATGAGTACAACATAAATATTATTAATCTATATATTTTTGTAAATCCCATCTATTTTAATTTTATCTATAACTAACATCTGTAAAATAAATATTCGTATATTATTTTACTAGCAAAAATATATTTTCCTTTACTACCACCACCACCACATCACTGAAATTCAAAATCATGTGAAATGAAAGTATTAAACAAAAATAAGTAAAATTGTTGATAACAATAATAATACATTATACTAGAAATAGAAATATAGGAACGCATCCTTCAAAACTTTAATGTTTCGAAACTCCAATTAGTTAAGAAAATTTTCATCTGGTTAATTTCCAAGTAAAATGAAAACATTTTTCTATTTTTTTTCCTATTTATTTTTGTTGTTATTCGTTGCATCTATTGCATCCATTACAATCTTTAGTTGCATACAATACGTTTTTCCGTTCATTTATATTACAAGACCATATACACACACACACACATTCAAATAAATACAATGTTCTGTATTGCACAATTCATAAAACATTTGCCATAGCTTCTGGCAAAAATAATGGTAAAAGTATGTATTTTTGTTTTTTCATGTAGTAGATTTTTATCCTTATATTTATTTTTTTATTTTTCCATTTAAAATTCTATTTAACGGTATAACATCAAGGAATAAATATTTATTTAAAAAATAAAAAAAAAAAAAAAACTAGAACAATAATTTAAAAATAAAAGAAAAATCAGGAAAGATAAGTTTTAAGTTTTTTTTTTATTTTCATCTATACCCGACTCGACCTTACTTATACATAGACTTTAATGTTTTAATTCAATTGTAGTTGTTATACTCCACTTTGATGATATCAAGTGATTCGAGAGTAACCTATTATAGCTTTTAACGATTGATTAAAGAAATTGTAATAAATAGAAAATTGTTAACCTTCTTTCGATTTCTTAAACCTTTTATTTTAACTTGACTTACTTTTATATAGTTATGATATCAGAACAACTTTCAGTAGGACTTTAGAAAAGTTTTCGAAAATATTTCTTTGGTGATTTCGGAAAAGAAGTAATGAAATTTTCATCGATTTGTGATGTTTTAACAACTCGTTATCTTTACTATTCCAAGTGAATAAAACCTAACATAATAGTGACATATACAATAGAATTGAAATATATCCAAATGTATTGGCTAATTGGTCGCACATTTACGTTTTCCACATATAACAAAGCCAATCTGGGCATACGATATTCAAATATGGGGTTGTCTTAAACAATTTTACATACTCAAACTATCTGAACGTTATAAAACAAGGTGTTGGGATGCATTGTAAATGCTCCTTGGGTATGTTCACAATGCAGATATTCATAGAGATCTCAAAATCCCTATAAAAAAAGACGAAATAAAAAAATGACTGGATATAGAACTCGTCTTTCTCAACATATCAATGTAGAAGTATTACGCTTAGTTGACAATTAAAACTTTGTTAAACGACTTATGCTAGGCGCACACATACAATTGTTTGATTGCAAAAAATCTTTGCTCGCACACATAAGCAACCAACTTATTTGATTTTCTGGTAACGCGAACACATAATAATTTCGAATCTTCAACTGGAGAGAATCCGCCCGTGACCGGCAAAAATGGAGGATATTGATGAGTCAGGCCCAGGCCCTACATGGTCTGTTAGTCACCCAAGTAAATAAGTAGAACACATAGCAATTAAACAGTTATATTTCGTTTAGTTCAGAAAATTATTTTGTAGAGATAGCATGCATTAGTGCTTAAAATCAAAAGAAGGAAAAAGTTAAAGAAAATTACGATATTGGGTTCCCCTGCCTCTGGGCTAATGAACGGCAATTTCATAAAATTTTTGAAAATCTGAGGTGTAGCCGAGAAAAATTTTTCGGATGTTAAAGAATGAGTATTATTTCTTTCGCTAATCTTCTGTCTTTAGTTGGACCTTTAATTACATATCAGACAATTATCCCATGAAACAACAACTATTTCGCAGATTTTGGTCCACAAAATTGACACCACATTTTTATTTGAATATTTTTTTAAGATTTTATTGTAAGTTGCTATCAGTTTGTAAACAATTACAAACTGTTTAATTACTTGAATATTTTCACAGTTGAATGTATGCGCACTTTCATATAAACTAATGGAACACAAAGGTGCAATCAATTGCAAAACTAAAAATTGCATGTGTGCGCCAGTCTTAAACAAACGAAAACGCTTAATATATTTTAAAATAAACCATTTTATCTCTTAATAACCATTTCTAATGGTATTTTGATTGATCAAAGATTTCTGAAGCAATAAATCCAAAATTGTGATTAGTCTAAAAGACCAGTTTTAATTCTAGTAAAACGACACGGGTTTTTAGTGCGTAAAAATCGATATAGTCCTTCTGAACTTCGTTCTTCACCGGAAAATATTTTTATATTTTTATCTGGAAAAAAAATAATAGTGCCATACCCTGTCCCAATTTTTTTAACTCTTTGATCTTTTAAATTTTAAAAAGGAATAAAACTGAAACAAAAAATGATTAAAGACGATACGGGCGTAGGAAAATGAAAAGTAGTAAAACTATTTTAATTCAAAACTAAAACGACAACACCATTTTTATATATTTTCTTTTGCTTTTCTTTTACATTTAGCAAAAATAATTCAGTTTATAAAGTTTAGAACTTAACTAACTGCAATTTTTACCTGTTTTTACTGTTTTCTATCTGAAAATTGCTAACCGTTAAAAAATTTTCCATTAAAAGGACATTTTCTGTTACAATTTACAAAAAAAAAAAATTGTATTTTTTATATTTGTTTTATGTTTTTTTGATTATTTTTGTTTGTTTTTTGTTTTTTTTTTTGTTTTTTTTTTTAATAGGATTAAAGTTGTTATCTCATAAAATGTAATTGTCGATGATAAGAGAAAAAGGAAATTATAAACGAAAGAGAAACCTTAAGAAATATTGTAGCAATTACTCTTTTTTATAGTTGCAAAATATTTAACAGAAAAAAAAAATAAAAAAAAAAAAAATAAATAAATAAAAATATTTTCTAAATTTTTTTTCAATTTTTTTTTTCTTCTTTTTTTAAATGACTTAACTTTTAACGAAAAATTATTTTACCATTTTTGCTTTACTATCATTGTATTGCTTTGTTGCATTGGTAAGTTTTTTATTATTTTTGAATCAGTACTTTTATACCTTTGACCAATGTCCAGGTATTTTTTTCATTTGTATTTAACCCTTTAATGTTCAGATTATGACCAGATTAAGATAAAAAAAAAAAATTTTAAGTAATCGAAAAAAAATTAAAAAAGAAAGATATAAAAATACTAAGTATAACTATGTTTGCATTGGAATACGGGAAAGGAATTATATAAATGGAATTGGGGGGTGTCATATAGAATTAATCAATTTTATGTCCAATAAGATAAACTGGCTCATGAAAAATCTGAATATTTGGAAAATTAAAAATTTTTGGTTATGAACCTAATTAATTAAGAGTGGTAAAGTACGCGAAAATTGTTCTCTGTGACCTGGAAAAGCCAAATTTATAGTTAGTTTTGCGCTAAAAGAGAAAAATATGGTTACCTGGAATAGTCTCCAGACCGCGCTAAATGTAACAAATATACTTTTTATTACTTTTTTTTTTTATTATTTCTTACGTAGGTGGCGATAATATTTCAAAGGCGGGCGTGTATACTTTTAGTTCTCTAGGTCCTCCTCCCTAAACTTAGTTGACCTTTTTGATAGGATTTTATCCTGCAGAAGTTTTCAGAGGTTATGTAGTGCGTTTCCAACAGTTTGTGTCTTAGCCTTTAAAGAGCTAGCAACTCTCACTCAACATTTGTGGAGGTTTTTTAATTTTCCAGACAGTGTCTACAAATTGGATCACCACTCTGTATCGATAGTTTAATATTACCAATAGATATACCAACTGCCTGTTCCGGTCCATAAATGCTGCCGCCGATAATCTGGCTATTTCATCATTTCCAGTCAAGCCACTATGATCCGGTATCCAAATTCACAGTTGTACCTTATTTCGGAGACCTATGATGTTTAGTCCTTCTGAATAATGTCCCAAAAGTCTAGATTATTGATGATTTCATTTTCAAGAGTTTTTACGGCAACCTGTTTGTCACTTAAGATTCTAATGACTTTGTTAGACTACTCTTTTGTTATATTCTCTGCTTCGTTTATAGCAGACTTCAGCCTGGAAGACTGTGCAGTGTTTGCCAATATATTTTTGTGGATGATTAGAATCCTAAGTATACACTAAACAGTTAATTTTATTACTATAAGCTTTATATATATATCGGCTGGCACATATTTTATAAAGAGGAAAATTATTGGATTACAAAACAAATCTGTATTAAAAATGCTTTCCTGTACACTTCTTTTTCTTCCTCTTCATCTCATCATCAATGTACTGCAACCCCATCCGTTGGGCATAGAACGAAAACTCTTCATCTACTTATTATAAAACTAAAGCTTTGTATATTTGCACTACTTTATTTTAGAACTGAAATTTGGACCTGAAAAGCCTAACATTCTATTTATCATTACAGTGGGTACTGGCAGTCAGTGATCCCACGATGCAATTCAACAAGCAATTTAATTATCTTTTCTATACACTTTTAAAAAAAATCTAATCTTGTATATTAACAATGGACATTTAAGGGTTAGAAAAATGTTAAGGTCGAAATGAAAAAGAAAAAAACATAAAATAAAAGAAAAATGTTGTTTACATAACCTGACATTTATTTTTATTTATTTTTTGTATTGTAAACATATTGCTGACCTCGATCTACTTCATAATCTTTACTTAACATTTTTAGAAAATCATTTAAAGAATAAATAATGTTTAATTGAAAGAATTACAAAATTATTTGTTAAGAATTTCCTGGGACCATTATTAGAAAAATGAATTTTCATTAAAAAAAAAAACATTTTTTTAATTGATATAAATACGAAGTGATGTTGATAAAATTTTAATGAAATGTCCTTAATATGTAATATTACATTGTATCAGAAAGATTTAAGAAAAATGTTTAAAACTAAGATGTATACAATTGATAGTGTTGGGGCCCTGGCTCAACCGCTAACTGGTTTATTGTGATTATTCGTATTATTAATATCATAGTCCTTAAGGAAGCCTGATGGACCTAATAATTAAACTCAGCATTTTTTTTTTTTTTTATATAATTCAAAGTTTATGGAATGAACAACTGATTATACACAGAGATTTGGAATACACATGGTACCGTTAGCCCAGAAATTCTAAATTCTGTAAACTTATTTTGTAATATTTTTTATTTTATTCATTTTATTTTGACTCAAAAGAGCTGTCAGCTGTCACCTCGTGTAGAATATATAGAAAATAACAAATTAACCAACCAACTGAAATAATCACAAGTAAAAAGGAAAACGAAAATATAAATAAGGACTTAAAAACCTCAATGGAGTATTGTATAAATTTGATTTTAATTTTAAAGAAGGCATCACAAACAATAACTTAAAATTAATCTATTCCAAAATACAATAATCCAGTATTTTTCACATTTACATTTCAAAATTTACTTAGTAAAAAAATTGATTTTATAGAAATTTTTTCTCGAATTTTAACATTTCTATGATTAACATTTTATTTACGGATTTACGGTATTCTCAACTTTGGTCATTTAATGTAAAAAAAGTTTAAAGCCTACATAAATTTATCACCTCTACCACATTTTCATATCTATAACATTTTATATCCACTGTTGTATTTACATGATACAAATTTAGAATAAAAATATAAAGATATTGAACAAATTGGCAAATCATCATGTCATAAACGATTGCACGCATAGAAGACGCTATACAAGGAACAAAAAAAAAAAAATGAATAAATTTTGACACATCAATTAACTAAAATTAATTTTTTTATTTTTGAAATGTTTCTGTCATTAACTGTAAATGTTAATGTAAACAGTTAAAAATTATATGTTCAAATATTTTCATTTTTCTCCCTCCTATGTAAACAAGTTAATTTTTACTTAAAATAGAAAAAATAAAAAAACATATGAACGCCTATACAATAACAGTAATTGATTTGATTGATGATGAATAAATAACAGTGAAAATAAAATGATTTATTAGTAAAAATCCAAGGTATTCTCTGAAGGTATTGTTGTAGTAAAATGTTGTAATAAACTTCTAATATGAATTTTTGTATCCCTTAATTAACCAGTCTTTTTGTTGTTGTTTTGAGATAGTAAAAAGCCTTAAATAATTTGTTTATTATTGCTTTCTTTCATTTATTTGCATCTATTTTCATTATTTAGTATTTCTCTACAATTCATTGTACTGTTAGTAAACGTAGGCGGTTAACTTCTGAAATTTTTTGTTGTTCTTAAAGTGGTTCTTAACTTTGCTGTAAATGCTAAACTTGTTCTAGAATAATTTTATTTTAAGTTGATTGAAATCGAATATGTACACTCAATATTGAGAAACAGCAAAGTTATACTTTATTTTTTACAAAAAAAATAGAAAAGTTATAATATTTGTATTTATTTTGCTTGTTATTATTTATATAGTTAAAATTAGTTGTTTAGTAGGTATTCCGATAAAAATAAATAATATTAAAAAAATATTTTTTTTTAACATAAATTTGACACCACTGTCCATGCAAATAAAGTATGTGAAAGAATTTTATATAAAAAATTCCGTATGTTAAAGTGTTAAACTTAAAAAAAATAATTAAGAAAATTAAATTAAATAAAAAAATTAAATTAATTATATAAAATTAATTCAAAAACATCAAGCAAAATAAAAGAAATTTATTTATGTTTTATTTTATTAACCTTTATTTATTTATTTATTCAGTTGGTATAGATTCAGATTATATATATAAATTTATGGGTGGATGGGTATTATTTTTTTTCACAATCAAAAGCTAATGTATATAATTTCACATATTTACATGGGCTTGATTTGAATATTAGATTTTGAATAATTTTTATTAAATCAGTTGGTGTACTCGACCATCATGTACGAGTATAAATTTTACTATAGTAGATTTTCCGAACTATTTATCAGTAGTGTCTGATAAATCGGATAAATAAATTTTTATTTAGATTCAATAAAATTCAATTACTGTTATTGTAAAGACAATCAAAAGCTATTATTTTTTATTCTGTTTTAAGTTCTTATTTTTTGCACATCCTAATTACCTAACGCAGCCTTTTTATGATTAATTTAATTTTTTCCTATTAGAATATTTGGTCAACGTTAGATTTCATTTTTCTGCCATCCTATCGATAAGACTATAAACAGATTTCTGTTGTGGTATAAATTTTGAAAATTGCAAACTTACGCTTACGATCTATACCCACAAACAATATAATTAAAAATTGTTGAGAAAACATTGATTTGATATCCTAGGAGCATCGAATCATATAGAGCTAAATGTGATTGGTGAAATCGAACCAAATAAACAAATATATATGAAGCTAGGTTTATTCTTAGTTCATTTAAATTTTTTATCCATATCACACATATTCAATAGCATGAAATTTTTAGCAATAAAATATTATTTAAAGCCCACTAATCATCTTTAAAAAAAACAAATAACGGTATTAACATACATTTTTTCTAATTCCGATTGTTCCTTATTCCTTTCTTTAAATCTTTAGTGTAATATCAATTTAAGCCGCATTTGAACTTGCTTTTTTTAACAGAAATAACGGTCTGTTCAAATAAATTTTATTAACAAAAATTTAATAATATTTCACTTAAGGGTCATATAGATCGTAACAAAAGAGATTCAAGTTAAAAGAGAACTTCCAAATACCTTTGAATAACCACAAATACTTTTTTCTTATTGTTTATTTGTTCCAATCTTCCCAATTACCTCGATTCAACGCTCTTCCGGCCTTCCATATGTAATATTTCAATTGTGTAGTACATAGAATTATTTTGTTTCCCAACAAACCAATAAAATGTACAGCCGGGGAACACCATACAGTATAACGGTATAACAGTCAGTCAGACAAATAGAATACAAACACACATACTTAAAATCAAATTAAAAAAAAACAAAACTGAAAAAATGATAATGAAAATGTATTTACATAAAAGTTATTATACTAGTCAGCTTACAGACATATTATATACATATATACATACATATTAAAGCTTATTTATGAATGTTTGTAAAGTGGAATCCCAAAATTAGTACGTTATATAAAAATGAAAAATTTTCAGTAGAAAATTCAATTTCATAATATTTATTTTTTCTACATACAAATATATATATGTATGCATGTACATTACATATGCTTAGAGATATGTCAACCTTCAATTTTCACCTTCTTAATATATTTTTTCAAATTTCTATTTTACATATTTTTACAGAGTGTTCAAATCAAATGTATATTCACATTATGAATTACATTATTGTTAAACAATAATTTACGATATTTATTTAACCTTTTCAAAATTTCTAACTTCGAATTCTATCCTTCCAAGATTATTTTTCTAGTTCTTCCATTACAGCTGAAAATTAGACTTCGACTTTCTAACAATGATTCTTCAATATTCTCTTTTTGTTGTTACTTCTTTCCAGTTGTTTAGTTGTTTTGTTTCTTTCACAAAAAAATCATAGAGTTGATTTTTTTATTACAGTCCAAGCTTTAGATTCGTAACACAAAATTGGAATTGTGTTAAGTATACATTCTTATTTTTAGGAAAATGGTAATCATTTGAATTATGTAGATAGTGAATAATAAATAATAGCTTTAGTTACGTGGTTCCATTACAACTAAAGATAGCATTTAGTACAAAAATTAGTGGCTACAAAAATGGGATTCAGCAGGGTAGGCTATCAATATTGCTATCATCTATTGCTACTTTCGCATGTCAAAAAATAGTACGCATTTTTTTGACGTTTTTCCAATCATGAAATATGTCAAAAAAAAATACGAAAGTATTGCATTATGTGTGGTAGCTACGATGCTACTTTCGCATACGCAAATTTTTGAAAATTTTTTTACATGGTGTTGTTTTTTGACATTTGAAAATCGTTTTGTGAAAGTAGCAATATGCATGCAATATGTTTTACAATGATAACCTACCTGGGCTCTGGAAATAGTAGAAATCATCGACCCGTTTGTCTTCAAATATAAATATTCTACTACACATCAATTTCATTATTGTTTTCCAATACTCTAGACAATTTTCATTAATTTAGAATCAATTTAATCCGGTATTTAAAAATTTTCTTATATAAAAAAACATAAATGAATTTTCAATCATTATTGAAATTTTCAAATTAACAAGGAAGACACCTTACACATACTTAATATATGTATGTATATATGCATAAATACATGCCACAAATTTTTCATTTTAATTAATCATAAATATTAGTTTACTCTTCTTTTAGAATTTATATCCTTTTCGTTTATAATCAATGAAAGTAATCTTGTTATTTATTGGGAAATACTATACACACATCCATAAATATATTCATTATAATTTTATGGTAGATTTTAAGATTGAAAAAAAAATAATAGGAAAAAAAAAGATAAATTTCAATTCATAGTTTGCGAAGGCAAGAATTTTAGTCAAGTTGTCGCCAATTTATTCTTCAGTATATTCATTAAAGTGTTGTAAATTTTTTTTTAATTAATGTCTATTTCTCTCTTTCTGTCTCTGTCTTTAAGTTTACTTCTTAAAATTAATATTTATTATATTTTAAGAATATAATTTTTATCTATATATATTTTTTTCTTAATAATACATAAATATTATATAATTATCCTTTTTTAAAGGATTTCAATTTAATTTTCTGAATAATTATTAAAAAAAAAAAAAAAATAAAAAAAAAAAAAATTCACATAAATACGACTAGGTATTATAAATTAAAAATAAGTTAATTAATTGTTGTGTCTGCTTTTGATATACACAGATAGGGTAACTGGAAATAATAATAAAAATAATGTAGAAAGTTTAAATACAATAAAAACTATACAGTACAAATACAGTTCCATTGTATTGTATAGAAGCATAGAAATTTAAACATAGTAGAAATTGATAAAATGAAAGCCTTTGAAATATGTGAAAAATTATAGGCATACCTTGGACCGGTTTAAAGAAACAAATTTCGATGTTCGGAAAAGAGAATACAAGCTAACTAACAGTTGTATTCTCTTTTCCGAATACAAGCTGAATACAGTTTAACTGCAAACTTTTAAACATAGATATTGACTTGTAACGCAAAATATAAACTTCTTCAGTTAATTATTGAAGTGAGACATTAGAGGCATAAATAACTAATAATCGTTAACAAGACGTAAATTTTACGTCATAGATTCTATTGCAGCTTAAAACTCATACTTTGAATGTAGTTTATTTATTTATTTATACTGCTTAGCACAAACAGTTAACAAAACAAAATTATTATATATGTATTATGTTTGCTACATATCAAATTAAAATTGACTAAACTATTACATACACTAAATAAAACAGCAAAACAAAATAAAAGAATAACAATATCCTAAAAATATAGCGAGCGATTGTATAATTTTTGTTTTTGGGAATGTTTTGATAGTGTAAATTGGATGTTGAATTTATGTTAGTTACATTATAATAAGCATTCTATTAATAGGTTTATATTTGCCATAATTAGTCCTATGATTACTGATTTTAAATAAATTGAATGAGTGTAGACAGTGCAGATTTCTAACAATGATTTTACTGCAAATGCAAGTTGATTTTACATTACCCTTTTTTAATCTCTGTAATGAAAATAACATCAGAAACCTTACGCCTAAAGCTTAATGTACACAGATCAATTAATTTTAGTCTTTGCTCATATGGTGGTAGGATAATACGATTAGACCATGACCAAGTGTTGATAATGACGCGTAAAGCGAATCGAAGAAAGGTTTTTTGCATTGTCTGTGACCAAACTTTATTGGCATTTTCAAGATTTATTCTTACAAGACAGATGTACAACGTCTTAAGAATATAAGGATCTGAAAATTCCTTTGACCAACGTTAACAAAAGCCAATATGGATTAGATATGGATATTAATTTATAATATTATTATAGAGAGTTTTAAGGTTAAGATGAGAGTGAAAGTTCGCTAACTAAAGTTTGCTAAATTCTCATATTATATTTTTGTACCTTTAATTCACATATTAGTTGTAGTTATTATTTGGAATGGATTAGGAATGAGCTCATATGATCTTTAAAGCTTTAATAAAAATATGGGGATAAAATTTGACATCACTTTAGCGATTAAAAATGATAATAACGATTAAAGGTTAAGGAGTAAGAAACATCAGAAATTGTATAAGTTTATCTATTGCAGTGATATTATACACGACGATAGATTAAAATGAATATACCAACATATTTTCTAGAATTGTAATGAAATGTATTGAAAGAAATAGATAGAAAGAGAAGGCTTTTTACTTTATTCTGTACTCTATATACAACTTTGATTTCATTTCAATTATGATAATTTTGGTTCCACTTTTAACTCTCTATTTTATTTTCACTGTTTTTTATTATTTTATTTATTTATTTATTTATACTATTTAGCTCAAACAGTTTACAATTTAGTATTACATTACATATATTAATTAAAAATACCATTAAATTTACTTGGTATACATTCAAAACTAACAAAATTCAATATACAAAAATAGTAATATTATTTTTTTTAATATAAATGAAAAAGTCAAGTTAACAAAATATTCAATTAATTTCATATAATTTTCGTCTTAAAGTATCTTTAGATACTGAAAAATTTATACTATTCTTATATTTATTACTAATTAATAACATTCTATTAATAGGTTCATATTTACCATAATTTGTTCTGTGTAATGTTAATGTAAAGAGATTTGAGTGGCGTAAACGAGTATTTGTGTTAATGATAATTTTATTTAAAGTTGAAGGGGAAATAATACCGCCTTTAATAATTTCTAAAATAAATAAAACATGAGCTAATTCCCGCCTTTTCCACAGAGACTTAAGATGGAAAAGGTTTAGCCTATGCTTATATGGAGGGAGTCATATGATCATCCCAAGGCAAACTACGTAGTGCAAACCTTAAACTTTTTTTTTGAATAGCTTCTATTCTTTGTATATGTGAATTATAAAATGGAGACAGACCTGACATGCATATTGCACATGCATATGGGGTCTAACGAGACATGTATACAATGATTTAAAAATGTAAGGATCGTTAAACTCCTTTGACCAACAACCTTTATTAACGGTGTTCTTGTAGTGGAGTTTAAATTATAGTTTATCATCGAAATAAACTCCTAGGTCCTTAATTGAATTAACCTTTTCTAAGGTTTCGTTGTTTAGAGTATATCTAAAGCTAAATGTTTGGGTTCGACGTGTGTAACACATGAATGCAGATTTACTATTGTTTAGTAAGAGATTGTTATTAATGCACCAAGTATAAAATTTATCTAGATCATCTTGAAGCATATAAACGTCTTGCATCGACGTTATTTTTTTGAAAATCTTCATATCATCAGCGTAAATTTTCAAATCGCTATTACAAATTATAGAAGCCACATCATTGATAGCAATAATAAATAATAGTGGTCCTAAATGACTCCCCTGGGGAACTCCAGAATTTGATATGAATGGTGATGAAAATGAAGAGCGGAATAAAACAGTATAGCTCCTATTAGTAAGATATGAGTTGACCCATTGTACAAATTTTGCAGGAAATCCTAGTTTTTTGAGTTTTAGTAAAATAATACTATGGGGTAAAACATCAAATGCTTTACTAAAATCGGTGTAAATTACATCCGTTTGGAATCCCGCTTCTATATTGACTAAGAAGGTTGATGTCGATTCTACAAGGTTGGTCACTGTAGACTTCTTTTTCAAAAAACCGTGTTGATGGGTCATTAAAAAGTTGTAAATAGAATCAAAAATCATCAACTCAAAAACTTTAGGAATAGTGGAAAGTTTGGAAATTGGTCTATAATTATTTATCTCATTTTATGCATTTTTTTTATGTGTAGGTTTAATAAAAGCTTTTTTCCAAATAGATGGGAACAGGCCACAGGTGATAGAAGTATTAAATATGATAGAAAGTGGAGCAGCCAAGGCATCTCAGCATTTCTTTAGAACTAGTTCAGGAACGCCATCAGGTCCAGGAAATATATTGTTCCCCAGGTTATTCAGATATTTCTTCACAAGACTATCGTTAATAATAAGATCTCTAAAAGTAGTTTTTGGATAGGCATCCACGTGGGAGAACTTTGTTTCATCAGCCATGAAAACTGTTTTAGGGTAAGAGGCAGAGAAAAATTCACAGAAGAATTGAGAAATAGTTTTAGCGTTATTACTTTGTTTCCCATTGAATTTCATGAAAACTGGGTAATCATCGCTTTTCCTTTTTGAGTTAATAAATTTCCAGAAGGCTTTAGGATTGTTAATGAGTGCCAAAGAAATGTTGTGAACATAGTTATTATAGCTTTGTTTAACAGATTGTTTGAACAGAAAGACCTTGGTTTTTTTATTTCTTAACTTTCTAATATCCTTAGTGAACCAAGGCGGGCTTGAATTTGGATCTTTAATTTTAATAATAGGAATATAGAGTCGAAATGCCTCAAACATTAAATCGTAAAACTTTTTAGTCATATCTTCAATTATCATTATTTCCAAATAAAGAAATGAAATCATAATTAATAAAATAGTTATTGATATCATTAAAATTAGCCCTATTAAAGTCAAAACGAAAACTGTGTGCTTCCTCGGGATCAGGAGGAGCATTAGTACATAGAGAGAAACATATAGGAGGATGATAAGAATCAATTTTGACTTCTGGAAAAGGATAATCTAACATCGTTACGTTATTCCAATCTGAGCTGAAGATCAGGTCGAGTTGTCTTTCTTGCAAATTACATATGGGAGAAACTTGTTGTACACAATTAATATTGACAGAGTCAATAAATGTACATTCAAGTTCACTAACTAGATTAGTTGGAATCAAAAATGATTATTTTTTCATACTTATATTTTTAGCGTGTCTTCTTTATCTCAATCTTCAACATTGTATGAATTCGCCACAAATTTATTCGATGAGCATATATAAAAATTCAGTTCGTATTGTGACTTAGTGAAAGGGTTTGCAATGAATCCACACATATACCCTGCAAAATATATTATCGTTTTGTTCTCTTTAAGCTAGCTGAGCCCAATATAATGTTTGTTCTGCAAATTTTCAGAATATAAAAATTTTTTACTTCAATAATTTTTTTGATTTTTAAAATACAAAAATTTTAAGTTCAACAGCCTGAACAGCAATTTAATTTTATATTAAAATATTTTCACATATGAATATATTCCAACATAATCTAAATAAACATATACTCACCTCTTCTAGTGTCTCACAAAACTGTTAGTCCCGTTAAGTAAATACTAAAGCAGCGAAACTTTGATTTTGGAAGTCGAAAGATAAAGAGGTTACGAATATTTTTAAAATAAATCAAAGAAGTTATAACTATTTAAAAATAAATACAAATAATCGGAAAAGAAACTGTGCATTTTCCTTTGATTATAAATATATACAATTTTTGAAACCGTTATAATCAATAAATTTGTCAGAATACTTTAAACTAGACTGATATGCTTCAATTTGGACTATCTGATTTGCCAAATTTGGTCACAATTTTTTATTGTGTTGAGCTTTCAGTTATTTCCTTCTGTTCCATTCATGACAAATATACGAACATCCAAGCTAAAAAAAAAAATAACTAAAACAAATGAAATCTATTAATAAAGTTCCTCTCATATGACTAGGGCAAAGTTTTTAAAATTAAAATCCATCCAACAAAAAAATTTTAAATTCAACTTTAAATAATTAATGTGGAATTAAATAAGAATCTTAAATAAAATAATAATAATATAACAACTAAAACCAATTTATATAGTGCCTATATAGTGTTATGTATATGAAAAATACATCCAATTTTTTAAGGATATTATAGGATATTAAGAATTGTTTGTATATCTCAGATGCATATATAAAATGTACGTATATACATTTATATCCACATTTGATTGCAATGTTTTATTTCTACTATATAAACATATAGATTAAATTATTTTAATTTTTATCTCATATTTAATTGTATATAATAATAGTATGTATTATTATATACATGTACGTAATTCAGTTATACAGTTAAGTCTTAGCTTTATTTATGTTTTTAGTTTTATGGAAATTTAAGAAAAAATAAAATTTTATTATCATTTAATAAAGTACACTATAAAGAACAAAATCTGTATTAATTATAGTTTTTCTGGCCAATCTTAGTTTTAGTTTTATCCTTCGTCCTATGTATCGATGATCCAGAGTACGATATATTAGTCTTCGGAACATTTAATTGGTTCTACCAGAACATATACTAATTCTAAAGCTAGGGAGAGTTATTGACAAAGTGGAAAAATAAACAGATATATCAGAGAAATGTAAAGTTAAGATGCACAAAACACATCTATAGAACAGGAAGTCTGAATTGAGTCTATATTCCTAATTATTATTTTAAATACAAAATAAAAAAAAACATTAATAGAACTTTTGATAAGTCACTTAACTTGATTAACTTGAACAATAATACGCTGTTTCACAAAAATATAAGTGTTTATAGTTCTAATTATATCCTGTGATATGTTAAGATCTATTTAACTGACTAAAACTTAATAGATTACTCATCACTAAAATAGTTAATATTTTTTCTTTCAACCTGCCCCTACTTTCATAATACATTAAAACAAAAATTGATTTATTCGCTCAATTGTCATTCTTTCATTCATAATGTTGAATAGTTATAATAGTTTAATAGTTTTTTTTATTACTGTTGTTGTTATATATATATATACATTAGTTGATATTTTTTGCTATAAATTTTTATAACGTATATAAATACGTATATATCAATATGTATAAACAATTTGATTTCTACGATTATGAATACACATATTATTTAGTACCTAAGGCTTCAGACAACAAAACAAAATTATTATTTATACTTTTTTCCATTCAAATTCATTAAACATTTTTTCAAACAAATTAAACAATTTTTCATTAAAATTCAACATTTTGTCGAACAGTTTGTTTGAAGAAATACTGATTTTGATTAAAAAAATTGAATTTATTTGAAAAATTTGTATTGAATTTGAATTAAAAAAGGTATATACATACAAGTAATCATTAAAAATAGTTATTGCTAAACATCGAATTGGTATTTAAGATTTAAAACATGAAACTCTAGAAGATAATCCAAGAAAATAAAGTTCTTAAAAATATGTCCAGTTAAATTTATTGTATACAACTAAATTTCTGAAAACATTTTAATTGATTTTCTCTTGCTTACATTGATGACGTAGTAGTAATATTTTAAGTAGTGACAATTAACACGTTACGTCAATTCTTATGTGATCTTAACTTTTTTAGTCAAACAAATGATTTTATAACAAAAATCATTATATTTTATATCAGCAATTTTATGACACTGGTTGACTCTAAAATCTATAGTTTAAACAAAAAACAGTAAAGTAACAACAATTGTTTAAAATAAGTGAGTCAATTGTGCCTTGGCAATGAATAAACACAAGCTTTCTAGAAATACAATTTATATCAACAGACTTATACAATTTAATTTCATAATTTACAATAATATTAAATAATAAATTTAAATTGCACCAATTTTTATGTCACACAATGTAGCAATATTTTTATTTATATAACTCATATTTTCATATATTCATACAATTTTTTTTTATATAATACTTTATGTTATATTTATTAATGTATTTTGATTTAAATTTAATTTTTTTGTATAATTTGAATAAAACAAAAAAAAAAACAAAACGTGTTTAATGTTGTCACCTTTTTTGTCTTTTTTAAATTTCAAATCTTAACTTTTTTGTTTATTATTGTTGTTAGATTCATATAAATTTTAATTTTCTGTTTTTTTTTTTTTTTGCCAATTATTTTACACCAAAAAACCATTCATATATTTAAATTTTTAAATTATTTATTTTGGTTCATTTTCCTTGCACAAAAAAAGCAACCACCCTAAATAACCAACTTTTTGTTTATTATTTTGGAAAATGAACAAAACCATAAAAATAAATGTTTTTTATTTTTTAAATTACAAAAAAAAATATATATAATACTTTATATAAATACAAAAACCAAATATTAAAAAAATGTTGTTTTTTTCTATTTTTATTTTTTCTATCTCTTTCTTTCTTATTATGAATGCTATCATTAATTGATGATGAATAACAAACAACATTATAGCTACAACACCAATTATGGAAATTCCACCAAAAAATGTTACAGCTTTAGATGGTAAAGATGCAACAATAACATGTAAAGCAGTTGGTGCACCAGCACCTAACATCACCTGGGTATATAACGGTAAGTTTGATTTTTAAATACAGGGTATTAAATTGAAAAAATAGTAATATAATGACTGCAGGTATTAGTTTGATTATAATAAGATTGAAAATAAAATTATATATGTATAGTTTTCTGCATATCAATTCTATCAATTCGACGGGACGCTTCAATGCATATACAAATTGCAAACTACAAATATTCTGTTTAATTACACCATTTAAAAGCGTTCCAATAAAAAAAATAAAGGTATGATAAATTCGTAAATAAATACGTATTTTTCATAACATTGAAATCAAAATTCTAATAAAGGAAAGAAAAAGCTAGAATTTATCTTGCTTCCGTCATTTATGGCGGGCTACAAAGCTAGTATTTTAATCAAAAGCAACTACCAAAACTACCTAGCTCCATGTAATCATACAAAATTTGGAATTCAATCTTTAAGTTGTCATACTTTTCAATGATATCGCTTTTGGATAATTGAAAGTAGTCTATGTACATAGTAATTAATTTTTATATTAAGATTTTTAAATCGGTACTGTTTCGAATCGTATAAAACTGAGTTTGAACTCAAATTTGACATTTTTAAGTAAAAACTCGGTTTGGCAATAACGATTGAGCTTTTAAGGGTTTATCAAATTATTACTATATATTTTTTAAACATCATAGCGCCCATTTTTATTATATTCCATCCTAAATTTACATTTTTGTGTTCAGTATGCTTTAAAAATCACCATGGTTGTTTCATAGCGTGTAGAAATTTTTAAAATTTATTATTTTTATATAAAAACAATTGATTTGGAAAATCAAAAATCATATCAGAGATGAAGATCATTTCTTGTTAAATGGCTTCTAAAATAATTAGAAATGCCTCATTTAGAGTGAACAAAACCAAAATACTGTTCATGAGACATGTTTAAATGCAGAAAAATCAACATTTTAGTGTGGTTTATGATTTTTGAGTGTAAATATAGTGTGAATTCGAGAACTATTAATTTGTGTTGAATACAATAAAATCTTCTTCTCCCAAATTTTTATATTTGAATTAATATTTTTTACATTTATATTTCTTCTGTTGTTCGATAAATTTATTATCAGCGGTAAGATTGAATGTCCTGTTTATAACAGTAAATCATTTTACTAGAAAAATATAGTTTTTATCATATATATATACAAATATTCATTACATAACAAATTGCTGCAGTAATTTCAAGTAAATAATTCTTTTTAATTTTAATTAGTTTTTTAACACTCTGTAAATACATATTGATATAATATGTATTTTTGTATTTATCTCATTGTTTTTCTTTCATTTATTTTATTTATTAAAAGATTCTACAAATTTAACAATTAAGATAAAAAAAAAACAAATCACATACATACATACTAGTATGTATATACATTTTATGTAGGGTAGATATGAAATTGTATTTCCGTTATTATTTAGAGCGTATTTAATTGACGTTGACATTATTTGTGTTTATGATACATTCAAGTATAAAAGGATCATTCTTACAGTATTATTTATAACCCGTATTTTGAAACAAAAAAAAAACATAACAAAATTTATATTAAAGAAACAATAATTTAAATGTTCTGATTTATAGAATTAATCCATATATAAATGAATTAAATAATCAAAGTATATTATATATACATATACATACATTATATTGAATATAACTTAATTATTATAGTATGTAGAGTAGAGAGAACATGTGATAAAGTAATCATTTTAATTGATTAAATTTAAAAAAGGATTAAAATGCCAATTTTGACTTAAAAATAAAATATGAGGATGAAAATTGTTTTGAGATGTAACACAAATAGTAAGTATAAGCTTAAAATTACTGTAAAACAAAATGTTTAACAGTATAGTTTTTACTTAAATTGATTTAAATTATTTTTAGTAAAATAGACTAAACTTTGAATTACAAAAACAAAATTGTATTTAAATTTATATTAATTTTTAAAATATTATATTCGACTATATTATGTTAACCAGTGTGGTATAGTGATTATATCATATGACTTAAAAGCAGAAATTCTCGATTGTAAGTCCTGCTCCGGGTATAAACATTGTTAAAAAAATAACTGAATACAGATGTTTAAAATAAAATGGAACTGTGTTGTTATAGAGCTGTGGTAAGCGATGTCGTAGTCTTTCCACATTTAAATTAGTTGATTTGATATATCGAAAATTCATACATAAGAAAAACAACAAAAATAAATAAGAAAAAATTACATGTGGATCGTGTACAGTACGTTTTTTTTTTTAAATCTTGTTTCATCTTTTGAAATAATGTCGTTTTATTTTCTGTAAGCTTATTTTTATTCTGGAAAAAGGATATTTTTACTTACTTACCTATAATTTTGCAAATGTCAGATAAATTCAGAAAGCAAGGTCTTAGGAAAAGGTAGAAACAAAAACCAATTTTATTTATAAAAAAAGAGACTACCCATGGAGTGCTGAATACCGTATTTTACTACTTTATTTATCACCAACTCGATATGTTTTTGGGATCATTTACGAGTTACAGATAGGTTTTCAGACTCATTTTGCTTTTTACTATACAGATCAAACCATAATGTATCAAATCGTATGCGTATCCAAATATTTATGTTAAGTCAAAATTAATGATGAATTTCTGTCAACAAATAGTTGCCTAATTACGGTTTCAAGACTATGAGCTAGGTTAAATAACATTTATCTCCATGTTTAAGACATTGTTTTATTTGAAACGAGTTATTTAGACTGTTTTGAATTTTTATTTAGGCCGTTGTGTCATTTATTAAGGTCTTAATCATTGTAAATAGTTTTCTTTGTAATCCTAATTATGTTAGAATTTTATATAATTTCACTTTTTCTGGTCAATCGATTGTTATTTCCCATGTCTTTTCCAGCAATTTTTTAATTATTTGGAAAATAACTCTGTACTCAACAGTTATTTTTTCTGCAAAGACTTCACTTGTCCATACTTTTTTCATGGACAAGTGAAATCATTTTTTCTGTGAAGACTTCACCTGTTTCTAACATAGTGCTATTCCTGCTTATTTCTTCTTTTTTTTTATATGGGAAATATTACTGAGGTACTCCACTGTATTTTTTGAACACCAAATTTAATTCAATTCACCGTTCTTATATGTCTTAACCTCAACCCAAAATTGAAAATCATTTAATCTCGCATTAAATAATATATTTTTTTATTTTTGTTTTAGAAACTAAACTTGTTGAAATTAATAACCGTTTTCAAATACTTGATAACGGTGATTTACTTATATCAAATGTACGTGAAACTGATGCTGGTCTATATTCATGCGTACGATCTAATGAAGCTGGAACTGTTAATGGAGAAGCTTATTTAAGTGTTTTAGGTGAGTGATAATATTTTTATTTTATATATATATATATATATATATATATATATATATATATATTAATAAGACGTATTCATTTGTAGCATTTGAAGTACGTTTACTTCAACAAAATTTTAAGTATCTTATTAACTATAGTAATTTAAAGATTTTCGCAAAATAAAGTTAAATATTTTTATTTTCAAAAATGTCAAAATAGATGGAAAATTAAATTTTATTTATTATACTTCAATGTATTTATTATACTTGATTGGCAACACTTCAAAATATGGCCAATTTTTGTATGGTCATATTTGGAAATAGTATAGTATACTAGATGAAATTATTTGAATTAGCTTGATTTAAAAATAAGAGCGTGAAATACTTTAAATTGATTTAAAAATCGATTTTTAATACTATAGTTACATTGCAAAACTAATTAATTGAATAATTTAATAATTAATTATTTACATTCGACTTCATTTTATATCAAATCGTTATAAAATAACAAAAAATAAAACATCATACCATATTACACAAAACTAACTTTAATCTACTATATTATAGTATGTACACACATAATGAATAAAAAAAAATATATTTAAAATTTCTTCCAGTTCGAACTCAAATAATTCAACCACCAGTGGATACAACAGTTTTATTAGGTTTAACAGCAACAATGCAATGTAAAGTATCTAGTGATCCAACAGTGCCATATAATATTAATTGGTATCGTGAGGGACAAACTCAAACACCAATACAAAATTCACAAAGAATACGTGTTCAATCAGATGGTACATTAGAAATACAAGCAGTAAGAGCAACAGATGTTGTTACATATTTATGTGTTGTAACATCACCTGGTGGCAATGAAACTAGATCAGCACGTTTAAGTGTTATTGAATTACCATTTGCACCAACAAATGTTAATGCTGAACGTATTGATTCAATAAATCAACAACGTGCAATAAATATATCATGGACACCAGGTTTTGATGGAAATAGTCCAATATTGAAATTTATTATACAAAGACGAGAGGTATCTGAATTAGGTATGTTTAAAATTCAATTTTATATATTTATAGTTATTTATATATAAATAATATGTAATGATTTTTTGTTTGATTAATTTAATTATTTAAATACTTATTTATTAATTGGATGACTTATTTTTTATGATATTTACACAATAATTAATTATTGATTTAATTTAATATTAAGTCTATATTATTTAAAACGAACTTTTTTCTACGAAATAAATCAAGGACTCAAAATTTTATTAAAATATCGATTTTGAGTTATTCTTCAACTTGACTTCAAACAAATATTTACTAAATAATATTTAGTTTTATTTAAATTAATATTAAATTTCAAAAAAATAACTTGTTAAAAAGGAATCGCGGATCTTTTGTACCATTGGATTTACCAACAATTACAACTCCTATACAAAAGATCTTGAGAAAGCTCAAAAATGGGTGCAAAGCTCAAAGCGGTGCTCAAAACTTTTGCAAAAATAAATAATGTTACGTTAATATGATTACCAGGATGTACTCTGGTTACATCTCAGGTTATTAAACTCCAGACAACCCAGTGAAAAAAATAATTGGCATTGTCTTTTACAGAGCCAAGTTTATTCTACTGAATATCCTTAATATTTCAACCTAAATCCAGATAAAAATGTTGTTGAATAATAAAACTGATTATTAACTGAACCAATATTAAAAAAATAAAAAAGATTTACAAAAATTCAAAACGAACATAAACAACATTTGTCGAAGCTTCCCGTTGAACCTCTCATCGTTTTTCTCAAACTATCCTCCTTTTCTAGCTATCATTGGCGAAAGCTTTAAAGATCTTTTAATCTAGTTTTTGACTATTTATATGAAGAAAAAAAAACTGCTAACAGACAAACACGTCTGGTAACGACTTAATTTAAGAAGGCTTAGTTCCTCACAATAACAGTAGTTTCCCACAGTTAATGGGTAGATAAGCCTAGTAATTTGATAAATAAATACTCGAAATATTGTAGATATTGTAGTGTAAAATTGCAGTACCGTACTTAATTAAGTACGAAAAGGTGATTCTATCTAAGTTACTGTCAAGCGTGTAAAAAAAAAATGCTTATTTCAAAACTCTGACAAAAGAAAACTTAATCAATTACTTGCAAGTTTCAACAGAAACCACACATATGACAAAGAAAATAATTTACCACTTACCCAGTCAAAAAGCAGCAAAACTTACATAATTGGTTTAACCATAAATGACCTGTTCAGAATTCGTAAAATAGAGGAAGACTCAAAATCATGTCCATAAATGCAGTCCGGCCTCATTCGTAGTCAAATTTGCTAGCTGTGAACAGCATTCACTGAATTAGGGCATTTGCGAAACATGCCATTAAAAAAGGTGTATTAGTAAACCTATGATAGCTTCAGTGCTACAGATAATCACAATAAGTCAAATTATGTCTACAATAAGATGGACCTAGAACCCTACCTTCACTAAATTTAACCTAATATAAGTTGAAAAATTTTCAATTCGTAAACGTAAACAACTTTAATATTGACTACCCATTTTTCTACTCTAAAAACATCATGATAGAAATTTTTTGGAACTAGCTTAACAGTTGAAATATCCCCAAAATCTAACCACATATCACCTTATTTGTTGTCTGAATGTTGTCGAACCATCTATAAAATTATTTTAACTTTTCACTACCTTTATCAATCCTCTATGTACTGATAAAAAAAAATAAAAAAATAAAAATAAGTCATCCATGTAGCCTTCACAAATTGTTCAATATATGTAATTTTATTTTAAATAAATTTGCAATAATAAATATTAATCTATTTTTAGCACAGTAAAAATTATGTAAACTTTTTGTAATAAATAGTAATTATTGTATTTTTTTTTCTCTTTTACTTTTTACAATTTCTAATGCACTACTATAATTCGTCCTGTTCTTAATAAAAAAAAATAAAAAAACGAATCTAAATTTAATGCACTACAATATAAATTTTTTGGTATAATTAAAATTAAATAAAAATTATTTCTATGTGTTTGTGTCTAACAAAAACAAAATTTAAAAAAAAAAAAAAACAAAAAAAAAACTAAGTAACAGGAGAATTTTCAGGTCCGATTCCAGATCCTTTTTTAAATTGGATTACAGAATTAAGTAATGTATCAGCAAATCGAAGATGGATACTATTAAAAAATTTGAAAGCAGCCACAACATATCAATTTCGTGTAAGTTCTGTTAATCGTGTTGGAGAAGGATCACCATCTGAAGCTAGTAATATTATTGAGTTACCACAAGAAGGTGAGTTTTATTTATTGAAATTAAAAAAAAAAAAAACAATTACACTTTAGTTTTCATAATGTTTTCATTCAATTTTACATTGACAATTATGTTATTTTTTAGTTCTAAATTCTGCACTTTAGTTTGTAATTTTGTTACACCATTTAACATTTTTTTTTTTTTTTTTAATTTTTATTTTTGCTTTTAATTTATGTAGTTGCCACTAAACTGATCTGAAACTAATCAGATATTATTATTCTAATCATTGAATTCTAGTACTTTTGACAAAAATAAAAATAGTTTAATTTAGTTTAAAAGAGGGCGATGGCCACAGCAATCCACCACTGCAACGTCTTTAGATGGGCTTATAGCAATCCCTTACAATGCAATACGAATTGAATTATTACCTATTATCGAAGAAGACTCGTAGCTATTATAAAAATGTGGATATCCTGAAGAGGAATGGAAATTTCTGTCAGGTTTAATTTATTAATTGAAAGTCCAGTTTCCATTCACTATGATAATTTTTTTTTTTTGTGCAAATATCCATATTTCGGAAGCAAATTACTTCCTTCATCAGTACTTGCGACTAAAAAATTTTCAGGATGCCAAACCTATTACCGCTCATTCAAAAATCAGTTTTAACTTAGGCAATCGCAGGAAATATACTTGATGGCTTTCTGTGCGCCACTTGTAGATACAAAAATTATCTATACTAACAAAATAACAATAACTTCTTCTTGTTAGTAATTGTAAATTACCTAAAACTTTTTCAAATTTAATTGTTATAATTATATTACCATTGATTAAGAATACTATACATAACACATACAAATTATTTAGAGAATTAAATTCGCATAAAACATTAAAAAATTTCAAAATTCAAATTGAAAATAGAAAATAGAAAATGCACTAACACATTGAATAAACGGGGGAAAACATATACTATGAAGCGAATTTTGAAAAAGTGAGTTGAAAATTTGCTGTTGTTAGTTTTGTTTGAAAATGTCCATCTTTATAGTATTATTAATTAATGATATTACTAATATAAGTGTATTAATTTACACTATTCATTTTATTTGTTTCTTACCACAAAAACTCATATTGTTTGCGCAATAATTTCCATTTTCTCATCCATTATCAAACATTTATCCAAGCATTAATTTTTTTTAAATGATACTATTCATACGCATATTGTGCAACTTAATAATATTTGTTAACATTTATTGTATTCATGACATTGATATATACCCATTTTCTGGCATCCCACTATATTTTAAGCTTGATTGTACTTTAAAGAGTTAATGGAGTTTTTTTTTTCACCAACACTACTAGAACTCATCAATAAGTATATAATATAGAATTGTTAGACTATACCTATACAACTCTTAAGTCCTAATTTGAATTTGAAAAGTATATATACTAGATTTCATAACAAAATATGCGAGTTATAAAAACCAAATCAAATTTCCACTTGGTATAAAACCAAGACTATTGTACTTATTTGAACCTGTACCTCTTCTATATGCAGTCCGAAAATTATTAATTTTGTTTACAAAATTTTTAATTTCTTTTTAACAATTTCTTTAAGATTTTTAACATTTTATAAACTATTAAAAACATGATTTTTATTTTAAAAATGATAACAGTTGGGATCCCGCTAATAATTAATACACAAAAATTACTTTAAAAAATTACTACAATGGAAGAAATTATTTATGCTTTATTACTACTAAGTAATTAATTCATAATTTGTATAAATAAAAATAAGTATAAGTAAACAATTAAAAATAGATATAGAAATGGCAACTATATGTATTAATATTAGTGCAATAATTTTGATTTGATTTTAGAGCAGAGGTGACCAATAATTTAAAAACATAACTATTGAGAGTTATAAATATTAAATTTCTGTTAAAACACTGTCTAAACTTACTAAGCCAATACTCTAACAATAGTTTTCACTTATCAATTAATTGAATTCAAATATAAGGGATATTTTTCTTTCTACAATCATCAATTAGTCCAAGCTATTCATTCGAGGTATCGTTTGGAATCTAGTGTTTGAAAAAAAAATATATTCATAATTAACTCGTTATTTCTATGTAGATCGAAGATATTAAATTTATTAATTAATATTATGATTCGGTGATTTTTGTATTTCCAGTTAACTTAATATATTCTAGTTCAACGCTATTTAAAAACAATTAAAAATAATATCAAATATTTCAATCAGCATAAGCAAAAGTAGAACAAAATATAATTAAATAAGCTTAACTAGATATTTAAATAAGCTAACGTATAGCTCAGAAACAAGTCGTACCTAATCACGAATTACTACTTTCGCTAAGCAATTTTCATATTTTAAAATTCTAACGGCAAATACAAATATCATATGATGACGTATAATAATTTGGTGCCGCTTATTGCTATACCTTTAATGACATATTCAAATATTTTAATCTTCATTTTCAAATTTAATCTCAAATTCGCAAACAAATTTCCATGTTTTAGTTTAAAAAATTTCAATCAGCACACACCCAATATAATTAAAATGCTCTAAATTGAATCAAAATTTTGTAAGTGTTAGTTAACAACACCTTCTAAATGTAATTTAATAATTAAAAAACCTACCAATATACCACAATCCCATTTTCCTTAATTTCATTTTCATTAAAATGTTTTATTAATTTTGCTTTAATTTATTTTTCATTTTAATTTATTTACAAATTTTTTCATTTGTTTTCAATTTATTTTTCACTTATGCAAATTTACATTTCACAAAACAAAATAAACAATTAAATAATTTATAAAAATTATATTAAATAATAAATTAACATTTTTTTATGTAAATTTACTAATCGTATTTAACTATATTATATATTTTCCCCTCCACAAAAAAAAAAACTAAACTTAAACAACTAAAAATTTAAACTAAAAAATTGTAACAAAAAAAATGGCTTTCTAATGTAGAATTACCGCTTGAAAGAGGTATATAACAAATTATCACAAATATTATATTTAATTTAAATAAATTAACAATTTAATAAAATAATCATTTTTTTCTTTTTATTCCCAAAAAAAAATTAAAGCACCATCTGGTCCACCTGTTGGTTTTGTGGGTTCAGCACGTTCATCTTCAGAAATAATCGTACAATGGCAACCGCCATTAGAAGAACATCGTAATGGTCAAATTTTAGGTTATATAATTCAATATCGACTTTACGGTTATAATAATAGTCCTTGGACTGAACGTAATATTACAAATGAAGCACAACGCAATTTCTTAATTCAAGAACTGATAACATGGAAAGATTATGCTGTACAAATTGCTGCCTATAATAATATGGGTGTTGGTGTTTTTACAGAAGGAGCTAAAATTAAAACAAAAGAAGGAATTCCAGAAGCACCTCCCACCAATCTCAAAGTAATAGCATATAATTCAACAGCTGTTAAAGTATCATGGAAACCACCAAATCCACAACAAATAAATGGCATTAATCAAGGATATAAAATTCAAGCTTGGAAATATGATATAAATGAGGGTGAAGAATATGAATGTGAAGCAAGAATGATTACTGTACCACCAAGTTTGGTAGATCCATTAGCAGAACAAACCGCTATATTAGATGGTTTAGATAAATTTACTTCGTATAATGTTACAGTACTATGTTTCACAGATCCAGGTGATGGTGTTCGAAGTGATATGATGCCGGTTAAAACAATGGAAGATGTACCAGATGAAGTTGCTTCATTTAATTTTATGGATATATCTGATAGAGCTGTAAAAGTTGTATGGTCACCTCCGCGTAATAAAAATGGTATTTTAAGAGGTTATCAGCTAAGATATCAGGTTAAAGATATGACAGAAACTTTAAAATCACTTAATTTAACATCAAATCAAACTAGTGTAATGATAACACAATTACAAGCCACAACACATTATTGGTTTGAAATAACTGCATGGACTAAAGTTGGTGCAGGTCCAGCTAAAACAGCAACAATTCAATCGGGAGTTGAACCGGTTCTGCCACATGCACCAACACAACTTGCTCTCTCGAATATAGAAGCATTTTCAGTAGTTTTACAATTTACACCAGGATTTGATGGTAACTCATCTATTAGTTTGTGGACTGTTGAAGCACAAACAGCTAGAAATCAAACATGGTTTAGAGTATATGAAGTACATGATCCTGATGCAGCTACTTTAACAGTAATTGGTTTAGTTCCGTTCACCTCATATCGCTTGAGACTGATAGCTACAAATGTGGTTGGTCCATCGGATCCATCAGAACCAACAAAAGATTTTCAAACAATTCAAGCAAGACCTATGCATCCACCGCTTAACGTGACTGTAAGAGCAATGAGTGCAACCGAATTGAGAGTACGTTGGATTCCACTTCAACAAACTGAATGGTTTGGTAATCCAAGAGGATATAATATTACATTTAGACAAATCGATTCGAATGAAAAGAAAATGACAGCACCAATGAGTGTCTTAATAGAAGATCATACTGCAAATTCACACATATTAGATCATTTAGAAGAATGGACGGCATATGAGATTTTAATGAATGCTTGTAATGATGTTGGTTGTTCAAAGGATAGTCCCAAAGCTATAGAAAGAACAAGAGAAGCAGTTCCATCGTTTGGACCAATTGGAGTGTCTGCGAATTCAACATCATCAACTACAATTGTAGTGAGATGGAATGAAGTTCCTAAAGCTCATCGAAATGGTCAAATTGAAGGTTATAAAGTATTTTATGCAGCCACAAGTCGAAATGGTTTAATTTTACATAAAACTATATCGAATAACTCATCTTTTACGACAACTTTGACTGAATTAAAAAAATATGTTGTCTATCATATACAAGTGCTGGCATACACAAGACTTGGAGATGGTGTATTAAGTTCACCACCGATACGTGTTCAAACTCATGAAGATACACCTGGTGCCCCATCAAATGTATCATTCCCTGATGTAACAACATCAACAGCAAGAATTATATGGGATGTTCCAGAAGAACCAAATGGTGAAATTTTGGCATACCAAGTGACATATTCGTTAAATGGAAGTGCAAATTTGAATTATTCACGTGAATTTCCACCCTCCGATCGAACATTTCGAGCAACTCAACTTTTATCTGAAAAATATTATATGTTTAGCGTTACAGCTCAAACAAGATTAGGTTGGGGTAAAACAGCTTCTGTTCTAGTTTATACAACAAATAATCGTGATCGACCACAATCACCATCTGCTCCACAAATATCACGTAGTCAAATTCAAGCTCATCAGATAACATTCAGTTGGACACCTGGACGAGATGGTTTTGCACCTCTACGATATTACACAGTACAAATGAGAGAAGATGATACCAAATGGACACCATTGCCAGAGCGTGTAGATCCAACTGTAACTTCATACACTGCTATAAATTTAAAACCCCATACTACATATCAATTTAGAATACAGGCAACAAATGATTTAGGTCCATCAGATTTTAGTAGAGAAAGTATAACAGTTCGTACATTGCCAGCAGCTCCATCGAAAGGAGTATCTGGCTTAAAAGTAGTTCCTATTACCACAACTAGTGTACGTGTACATTGGAATGCTTTAGAAAAATCACTTTGGAATGGTGATTCAGCAACAGGAGGATATCGAATTCTATATCAACCATTATCAGATTTTCCAACTGGATTAGAAGCAACACCCAAACAAGATGTTATGGGAATTAATTCTGAATCTGTTACATTAATAGACTTAACACAAGATAGAAATTATGAAATTATTGTGTTGCCATTCAATTCACAAGGTACAGGACCACAAACACCACCAGCTGCTGTATATGTTGGTGAAGCTGTTCCAACAGGTGAACCAAGAGCTGTTGATGCAGCTCCAATTTCAAGTACAGAAGTTCGATTACGTTGGAAACCACCAAAATTAAATATGCAAAATGGTGATTTATTAGGTTATAAAATTTTCTATTTGGTCACTGATTCACCACAAGAACTAGAAGAGGGTAGAAAACATGAAGAAGAAATTGAAGTAGTACCAGCTACAACAACAACTCATAGTTTAGTTTTCTTAGATAAATTTACTGAATATAGAATACAGTTATTAGCATTTAATCCAGCTGGTGATGGTCCTAGATCACCAGCAATAACTGTTAAAACATTACAAGGTTTACCAGGTCCACCACAAAATCTAAAATTTGAAGATATTACAATGCAAAGTTTAAAAGTGTCATGGGATACACCAAAAATGAAAAATGGAGAAATATTAGGTTATTTGGTTACATATGAAACAACAGAAGAAAATGAGAGTAAGGCTATAACTATAATTTAATACGAACAAAATTTAATATTTTTAAAAAATTTATTTACAGAATTTAGTAAACAAGTTAAACAAAAAGTCACTGGCACAAATTTAATAATACAAAGTTTAGAAGAAGAAGTTACATATACATTTACCGTCCGTGCTCAAACTATTGATTATGGTCCAGCAATAAGTGGTAATGTTACAACTGGACCACAAGATGGATCACCAATTGCACCGAAAGAATTAATTTTAACAAAAACAGTATCCAGTGTTGAAATGCATTGGGTAAATGGACCATCAGGACGTGGTCCTATTCTTGGTTATTACATTGAATGTAAAAAAAGAGGTGAGTTTTTCTTAAATTTACAAAATAAAATTTAAACTATAAAAAGAAATATTCAAGAGTGCGCTATTTATTTTGTTTTTAAAATTAATTATTAATGGATTTTTTATTTTGTTTTTTTATTATTATAGTTTTAAATAGAACAAAAATAGAATTTTAAGTAATGTACAGTCACTTGCAAAAGTATTTGATCTTTTTAAATTTTGTAACAAAAAATTATTTAAATAAAAAAAATTTTTAAATTGGATTGGCATCGAAAAAATATATTTGAAAAATTATTAATTTAAGATTTTAAGTAAATTTGGAATATTTCGAAGATTTTCTCAAAGGGTTTTTTAAATCAAAAACTTTTAATTTTATTTATTTATTTCTCTAAAAGAGAATTTTTACAACGGACTGGATTTTTTTTCCTATGTAGATTTTGAATATATTAAAAAGTTCGAGTTCAGTTTATTAGATTTAACCAGATTTTTAAGCAACAGTATAACATTAAGAGCCTTACCGTCAAACAGAACACTGGTTTTGGTTCATAGGAATAGTACAGGATCATAAGATCATTGAATATTGGACATGAATGTGTTGTTGTTAAAAAATATGCAATGATATTTTATTCTAGAATCAAGATTAAAATGTCCTAATTTTGAATTTAATTTTTTCATTTTATTTGTTATTTGTTTACCTTACTTTTTTGTTTTTTTTTTTTTTTTAAGTTTATTTTTATTATTATTTTTTGTAATTTTTTACTTTACAATTTATATTTTGCAATGGTTTGTTCAATTAATATACGATTTTCATGAAAACTCCTATTATAATATTTCTAATCGATTGTTTGTAAATCCCTTATATCAATTGTAAATCGTATCGTAAGTCCTCTTCCTTTAAAAAACATCAAATTACATTACCTAAAATTCTATTTAAAATTATTATTAATTTTTTTAATTTAATTAATTTTTTTCTAATAATTATTTTTATATGGTGTTTGGAGTAGATCCTTTATTCTATAATTAAAAACAAAATTTATATTTCTTCTTTTCCATACCGCTAATTCTATATTTACTTTATATATAAATAATTATATATGAGTAGAAAGGCAACCTAGTTATTTCTGTAAGTATAAAAATATTGGGATTATAGATTTTAAAATTAAATTTCCTATATTTAAAATTAATTTAATAAAATAATTTTCATTCATTATTATTTTTTTTTTTTATTATTTTTGTAGTTTTTATTTAAATACTTTTTAGTATAAACCTATTTGTTTTAATTAATATTTTCTTCTTTTTACTTTAACTTATTTAATTTATAACTTTATAATAACAAATTTGTGTATTATGTTGTGTAATATAAAGGCGCCACTGCTACATGCCTTTGTATGAACGTATTAATAGAAACATTGTATAATGAATTCTTAAAATAACGGTACTTAAGAAACAAGCATTTGGATATTTTCTATACTCTATTTGCATAATGACAAAACAACAATTATGCCAATTATTATAAATCTAGTCTGAATATTTCATTTCAAACATTCAAACGTGTAATCATATTTTTTAAAGTAACGGTTTATACAACAAAAAGTTATTTGCGCATAATTGTTTGTCATTTAAACTAATTGGGCAATTAAAATACTTTCACAATTAACAGTTTTTTCTTTACTTTTTGTAAAATAGTAAAACAATTTATTCGGGATCTGAATTCTCGTAATTACTTTCACTGCTGTTTTTATCTCGCTCAAATTTATGTTATTTAATTCGATTTATAATGAAGTGTAGAAGTCCATTAAATCGGTTCCAGATGTGTGGCGTTACAGATATTACACCCTTTTTTAATTAAAACCACAAACAATTTACACTTTAATTTACAAAATAATCATCATAGAAGAAGAAAAATAGCTACTTATCGCAGGCTTTGAAGTCTATAAACGGTAGGCTTACGATCGCCATTTAAAGAAAATTTTTAAATTTTTAATATAACAAGTTCATTAGACTATTTTAGAAGTATTTGAGATTCAATGACATCAGATACAACAGCCAGCAAATGTTAAAAACCGTTAATTTAAAAAATGTTATCTTAAAAATCATTACGAATTGAACGATGCTCTCACGTATACTTTAAAAAAAGGTATATATTTATTTAGAAATTAATAAATTAATTTCCCACTTGTTTATGGTTTTATATTTTTAATTTTTTTTATATACTATGTATATAGTTTTTAATATTAAAATAGGTTTTCCAACATACCATTTACCAAAGCAAAATTTTGTTTGGTTTTTATAACTCACATACGATTTTCTATTAAAACTTTATATTAAGCAAAAAATTATGAAGCAAATCAAATTCAAACTAGGACTTAATTGTCTAAGTAATTCTAATTCTATATACAATAACTATTAATGATCTCAGTTATGTTTGATGAACGAACCTCCTTCAATCTGTCATAAAATAATATTTTTTAATATCAAGCAGCTTTGTATATAATTACATGTAGCATCAGTGGACTAGGGATGTTTTTTTTATACAACAAAACACATGGTATAATTTAGTATTCTTTTATTAAAATTTTAAAATATTATCATATAACTTTTAATTTACAATACAATAACCTAACATTATTTACACTAACACATGCATATTATATAATGTAAATCCTTTAAATTTAATCTATAAAATATTTAAACTTTCTTCATTTTATTATTTTGTGTCTCTTTAATAAATTTTATAATGAAAAATCATTTTTATTTAGATGATGCTCGTTGGGAAACAATTGCACGCACAACAAGCGGACCAATGCAAGAATTTATTGTTAGTTATCAATCATTACTACCATCAACACCATATACATTTCGTGTTATAGGTTATAATCGTTATGGTATTTCATATCCAGCATATTCAAAGGATTCAATTTTAACACCATCAAAATTATATTTAGAATATGGTTATTTACAACATAAACCATTTTATCGTCAAACATGGTTTATGGTTGCATTAGCTGCAACATCAATTGTAATTATAATTATGGTAATTGCAGTACTTTGTGTTAAAAGTAAAAGTTATAAATATAAACGTAAGTACTTGTTATCCTTAATTATAACCAATAAATATTAATATATCAATTGTTTTTTTTTGTTTGTAGAAGAAGCACAAAAAACATTAGAAGAATCAATGGCAATGTCTATTGATGAAAGACAAGAATTGGCATTAGAATTGTATCGTTCAAGGCATGGTGTTGGTACTGGTACATTAAATAGTACAGGTACATTAGGTCGTGGTACTTTAGGTCCATTAAATAAAAAAGCACCACGTCCACCACCAGCATCAGCATTGGGTAAAAGTCCACCAAGACCATCACCAGCATCAGTGGCATATCATAGTGATGAAGAAAGTTTAAAATGTTATGATGAGAATCCAGATGATAGCAGTGTTACAGAGAAGCCATCTGAAGCAAGTTCAACAGATTCTCAAGTATGTATATATAGAATTTAAGTTAATTTAATTTAATATTTAAAATTATCCGCAATCTGTAATTTGTTAAACCAATGAATTATACACACACACTGGTCGATGATTTTGTGTGTAATCACCAAAAATATTACAAATTAATCAAATTTATCAATATTTTTTGTAAATTTATTATTATTTAGTTATTTATTTTATATTCAACGATTTATACCTGAAGACATAATTGTTATAAGATGATCACAAATATTTTTTTTTGATTCACCATGTGTCCGATAATCATCGGTTTATCGATTTGCCTGTAACATTTTTCATAACGAAAATTGTTCAATTAAATCAGTTTTCTTAAACTCTTTAAAGAAAATCATTCGTCTTTGGACGGTTATGATGACTTAATCTACGTTATGACCTATACCAGAAATTATAATATATACATAGATGATTCACGTACAATAAAAAAAATCAACTGTGATTCTATCATTGACTTTATTGTTGTATATTTAACGACATACTTATTTTAATCTATACAATAGTACCTACATTGATATTCTAATATTTTATCATTATTTAGGAATATAGCTATGTATCATATTATATTAGTAAGCACAAATATGCATAAATTTACATACAGCCATTTCTTTACATACAAAATATTTTTGAAAAAGATATCGCTCAAATTGTATAGAAATATGTACACATGTAGATACATGCAACAAACAAATAAATACGGACAACTTGATTTTACAAAACTAAAAATACTGCTACTTATTTTTACGAAATGACCTCAAATGCGATCTTGGGATGATATCAAATTAACCAAATTGACTAACATTTTTTGTTCTGCGTGAATACTCTATGTATATAGTTACTTTATGCCTATAATATATTATAACCGAAATGAGTTAATTTTTTTTTACTGTGTTATTTTTTTTTTTTAAATTATTATACAAAAAATTAAAAATTTTGATTCAAGACATTTTAAATAACACAGACTAAAATTGTATTTTTTATTTCTAGCATTCTGAAAGTGAAAATGAAAGTGTACGATCTGATCCGCATTCATTTGTTAATCATTACGCCAATGTAAATGATTCATTGCGACAATCATGGAAAAAACAAAAACCAGTAAGAAATTATTCAAGTTATACTGATTCAGAACCAGAAGGTAGTGCTGTTATGAGTTTAAATGGTGGTCAAATTATTGTAAATAATATGGCGAGATCACGTGCACCATTACCAGGTTTTTCATCATTTGTTTGACAGTCAACGGAATTTTAAATAAAAAAAAATAAAAAAAAAAACTTAAAAAAAAACAAAAAAAAAATATAAAAAACTATACAAAAAATACAAAAAAAAAATCGAAAGTAAAATTATAATTAATTTATATTTTATTTTAAATTTGTTTTTATGTTTTTTTTTTTGAAATATTGACATGTGTATTTAATTGCATTTAATAATTATATAATATATAAAATATTTTCTATATTTTTATAAAAATTATTTGTTTGTAATTTTAAATTATTAACCCTTTCAATACCAAGCGTAATGTACATAAAGAAAAAAGGATAATAATAACATTTTATTTATTTTCGTTACACATAGTAAGAAAATAATGCAAAAAAAAAAATATTTTTCTTCATTGCATATAAAAATTACGAAATATTGGTGATGAAAGGGTTAATCATAGTTATTGTTCAAAATTTTTAATTATTGTATTATTGTAATCTTATTTTATATAGTCATAAATTCCATTTAAATTCAAATTCAATGCAAATTATTTTTAAATTAATATTTTTTTTAATTTCAATTTTATTTAAAATAAAATATATTTTTTATTTTTAAATATTTTTATAGAAAATATTACGTGAAAAAAAAATTTAAAAAAAATAAAAGAAAATTAACGATATCGTATATATTGAAATGTTGCAAAACATATTATGTAGAGTAATGTATATAAATTGTGTAATTAAATATAGTACTTTAAAATGTTTTGCAACATTTTGATAATTATTATAAAAAAATAAATAAAATAAAACATTTATTAGGAATAATTAAAACAATTTAAATTTATAGAGATTTTTTAGAATCCATGATTTCATTTTTGTCCTTAATATTTTGTTTTTTTTTTTGTATTACCTTAACATTAAGCTAAGAAACATTTAACTTAACTATTTTATAGTAAATTTATAGTTTTATATTAAAGTTATCTTTGAAGTTGAATTCGACATCGTGTTATCAAATTTTCATACTCACATTTTTGTAATTCACATTTATGATTCATCTTGAATTCAAATTTTGGAACACCCTTTTTCATTTTCATAAAAATTTGAACATAGAGAGATTATTTTTTTTTTTTTAACTCAGATTTACAAATAAAATATTATATGAGTAATTTAACAATACCGTTAATTTAAATTAGTTAAATTCCGACCAATTTTATACTTTACTATTTTTAAGTACATTTTTTACTGCATTTCAATCACCTTTTTTTTTTTGTACTTTACATTACACTTTCTTTATTTAAGTCCATTATGAATAGGTGAAACAGGGTAAAATTTCAAATACAAACACAATTATTTTAGAATCTCAGATTCAATTCAAGTGCTCTTGATTTGATCTCCATCTCATACCTTTGACATAATTTTACAAAAAAAACAAAAACTATTTGAACTTCAATTTTAAAATTCTGATTCCTATACCCCAATTGGGGTTAAAGAATCCAAACAAATTTTCTGTTAGTATAACCTTGAAAATGGGGTATTAGAATTTTGTATACAATCAAGTAGATTCCATAATGAAAATACCTTTAACAACATTAAAGTACCGTACTTAATAATGTACATGGCACGAATATGTTACTATCAATCTAAATTACAGTCAACAAAATAAAATATAAAAAAAAGGTATCATATATACAACATAATTAATTCCAAAATGTTTACATTCTACTCTTAAAAAGCAGTATGCAAGCATTTTGAACTTATTTACATTGTATATAACATGTTATGGAATATACTTGATTGTAATTAAAAATTGTAATGCTATACACATTTTTTTTATGTCAACCTGTTTTATACAAATAACAGACCAAATTTTATTAATAAATTTTTATTATTTTAAATTAACTTCTGAATGAAATTATTAGAATTATTCCAATACGAGGTAAATTCAAAAAATAAACATTATTGAGTATAATATTAAGTCAATGTTGCCACAATAATTCAAATTATGATAACTTTTTGAACGTATTAATTTTGTGATTGCAGCAATGTTAAATTAATATTGATTATTTCTTAACTCAGCTTTGATTACAAAAATATATAGCTATACAAATTCTAGACAAAAATGAAAACATGGATTCGAATAAATCATTCTATATATAAATATATATACATAGATATAATATTATCTCTTTTATATGTGATAACAAAATCTTAAAAATAATTCATAATAATAAAATTTAAAAAAAAAAATAAAAATAATTAAATATAAATATATAAATAAAAAAAAAAAGAACAATTTTGCAAAAATTAAAATACGATCTAGATTTTTAAAAATGACGATTTTACTTATTAATAAAAAAAAAAAAACAATTTTTGTTTTAAGAATTTAAGTTATTAATTTTTTATTATTAATTAATTAAAAAAATATTACCAAATTTTGTACATATATATTTTTTGTTTTTAGATTTTAAACAAATTTTCTTATATTTTTAATTAATTTTATTAATTTTTTTTTTTTAATTATTTTAATTTTAATTTATATTAAGCCATGCTTCTCAAATTAATAATCTAATATTATATTCTAATTTTGTATTAAAATTAAAATAAAAGAATTAAAAATATACTAAAAAAAAGAAAAAGCACTGCCAAACAGTAGTTTCAAGTGACGTTGATGACTCGAAAAAATAAGTAATTTGTGAAATTTAAGTGTTTTTCTTTTTTTTTCATTTTTTATCTCAGCAATACATATGCAATAATTAGAATTGAATAGTGTTGTTAGTTTTTATAAAAAATCAAAAAATACATTTGTAATAGGACATTTTCAAAATAGTTTAATTAATCCTCAATCTAGGGATTTTTTTAACAATTAATAAAAAAAAAACTGAATTCTATTATTCAACATATACTTTTATTCCCAGCTAATGAATACTGAGAACAGTGAAGCATGACAACCACATCATTACAAGTAAAGTTAATATTGTAAAATAGAAAAAACTGAATACACCTGTCAGATATCACTTTGAAAATGTGATTTATGTACATGTCACTTTATATTTCACTGTATTCTTTAGCATCGCAATAACCAATATTTTGTATCGTCAGATCTCTATTTTGATATTTCAAATTTTGTTTTAATTAAAACATTTGATAATTTTTAACAAATCATTTATTTTACGTTATTATTGTAGTGTTAGTATGTTTCAAAAATCATATTGCATAGAAAAATTTTAATATTTCATTTAAAGTAAAAAATTTCATACAATTTTCAACAGGTTTTGCTATTTTTAATTATAACTCTATTTTTGGTTTTACTATTTTTAATTCATGACCTATACTCATGGTCATGAAAAAACTATTTCACGGTTTTTTTTTTGTGCTAAATTTTTACGAGTATTTACGATTTAATGTAAATTACCACTGCATTATATTACACTGCAGTATATACAGAGTAGACTCGCGATATAGTTACCAATTAGTTGTCCGTTAAAGGCTATAATTTTGATACTGCATATATTTTAAATGACAAAGTTTTTCTTTTTTTTTTCTAATATTCATTTTGTATGACTAATCTTTGTATTTATAAGGAAATAACAATTTGTAACCACCTATTAAATTAATTTCATTCATATTTCATACATGATAACATCAAAATATGAGACACATTAGAATTTTTAGCCCTTATTTCGATGTTCAGTTTCCAGTCAACTGACAATTGAGATTTTGTTTGGTATTGTGAAGTGATACTGACAAAAATTTTTTTCTATTGTGAATATGTATTGATAAAAATGGACGTTTTTTTACAGTTAAAATTCTAAATCTATAATTTGTTTTAATGTTTTTTAAAATGTAAATTTAAAAAATTAAATTAATCAACTAAAATAATAAATTTTTTTATTAATTGAAAATCTAGCAATTTATCAGTTTTAATTTTGCATATAGACGGAGAGGTAGTTATTAAAAATAAGTCAACAATAATTTTTATAGATTTTTATTTTAATTAAAAATAATTAATTTTTATTATTATATGTATGTATTTTTTTTTTTTATTGTATTTTATATTTTAAAATGAGAAACATATTATTTGTTTTATTAATAACAAAAACAAAAAATTGTAACAATAAAAAAAAATATTTAATGATTCTCAAAATAAAACAAAAAACAACTTAGGCCATATTGCAATTTTATTTTTTTTTTTTAATAATAAATTTAATTGAATAAAATTAATTTAAAAATTAGTAATATCTTAAAATAATTTTATTTTTCTTTTAAATTAATTAAAAAGGAAACAAAAATCCAACAAAATATAATGACTGATTATTCTTTAATAATAATTAAAATAATTATAATAAATAATAATAATAATAATAATGTATTAATGTTACTAAATAATAGAAATTCTAATTATATGAAAAAAAAAATCTTAAATAATTATTATTAATAAATACTTAGAATTTTTGTTTTCTTTTTGTAATTAGAATAAATATATATACTTTATTTTTTAAATTTTAGAATAATTATTAAATTTATTGATTTAATATAGAAATTATAGTTGAAAATTTACACTTATAAATATTTTTATTAAATTTACTTTTAATGAAATTAAAACTGAATCGTACTAATATAGTGTATATTATTTCTAACTGTTTCACAGATATTTCAAACCGAATAGTTCACAATATATGTGTTATTGTATAAACGTGATTTAAATTTGTTAATAAATAGTATGGTAAAATAATTTCAAGAATAGGAATAGATACATACTCCCTTCTCAAGTTCTCAATTATCAGATTATTTTTATGAAAATAACCCCTGTTTGCCATTTTTTTTAATTCAAAATTCAAATATTATGAGCAGATAAAGTGAAAATCACTAAGTGCCAGTCACAAATTTTGTTTTAGTGTTCTCTATTGTCGCCATAACAATATTTTATTTAAAATAACAACTAAATACAACTTATGTTCAGGCCACCCACCAGTGATAGTAATACTTAGAAAACAATCATATTCTTCATAGTAGCTATAATAAAAATCGCTTTTAATATAATTAAAGTGACTCATGGCTTATCACCTTAAATCTAATATGTCAGTATGTATGCAATGGCACTTAAAATCTACAAACCTTTTCTATTCTAAATTTATTCTTAAATGAAAAAACTAAAATAAGGCAATTCATATCGACGATATTTTTTTTTTTATAACATTATAAATTTTTAAACCTAATTTCTCACGAAAATACTAAAAAAAAAAAAAAATATCCCAACAACAATTTTGTTATTTTTAACACAATAAATATTAAAATTTTAAAGTTTTCCTAACTATATATTTTCTATATTCAAAAATCAATAATAATTCAATAAAAAAACATCTCTCCATTAAATTGTAAATAATTTCGTATAAATAAGAAAATCAAACAAAAATACTTTAAACATTATTAATTGTATAATGTAGGATATATTAATTAATTATAAATACTATATATATATATATATAAATAAATATATATTAAATTTAAACAGGATATTAATTTTATAATTTTAAAATCAATAAAAATTATATAAAATATATTTTTTAGCATAGAAATTCAAATAAATATTAAAAAAATTTTAGTAGTATTTTATATTTATAAAAATAAAAAAAATTAAAATAAATAATATATAATTTTTTTTTATTTATTTAAATGAAAAAAATTTCAATTTAAGAAACAATCAATACGCAAAAAAAAAAATTAAAAATAAAAATGAATTTATTATAAAAATAAAATAGAAAAAACAAAACAAAACTACTACTTACTTGAATGTAATTATTAAAAAAAAAGAATAAATAAATAAATAAAAAAATATATTATATGAACATAACAAAATAAATTGATTTAATTAAAATGGAAATAGATTGTAAACGAAAAATGAAAAATTAAATTGAAAACTAATAAATTAAAAAAAAAAAAATTAATAATTTTGCACTTGTTTTATTTAATTTGCTCTCTCGTTTTTGTTTGTCTATGTTAAATCTTGTAACTCATACCCACTTCCTCCGATCCGGTTTTGCTTACATTTTGCACATTAGTCAAATTTGCATACTGTACAAAAATTAACACCGAAAATCTCGACTAACAAACTCTCGACAATTAATAATTAAATTTTTGAAACAGATGAGTGGGCCAATTAAAGCTGAATTAAAATCATTTTCAGTACCTCGTTGATAATGTCTTCAAAAAGGAATGGTAATTATGGTAATAATGGCTAATTTTATTATTGGTAATATTCCATTTGTTCTAATTTGAGGCTTAAGTTTAACTTCTATTAAATTCAAAATATAAAGGAATGCATCTTTATTCAATCGAAAAAATTTTACAAATCTAAAAATACATTTGGTAAAATTAACAATTTTTTATAACTGACTAAATATGTAAAATTACGTGATATCCGGTAGTACTAATTGATTTAAGTTGTCTCTAATATTCTTTCGGATTATTGCTTAAATGTGTCCGATTTTTTTGTTTCGGTATAACTAGAACTACTATTCCATCTATCATCGTAAAACAGATCACAACTCCCAACTTGTACTCATTTTGATATGTATTTTAAAATATATTTTTATGTAGCTGTTTTTATTTTTTTTTATGTTTGTTTATCTCTGTTTATATTTTTATAAAAAATTTTAGAATAAAAATAAGAGTGTTAGCTTTTTATAAAATTTATAAACACAAAAAAAAACGGTTTACTTTTTTATTTCCTTTTCAAAATATTTAATTTTCGAGTTAGGTTAGCAATGATTTTTACATAGCAAGTCATAAACAAATCAAATTTGTTCGCAATCACATTTACGCTCACTATCTTATTCGCTTCGACTCATATTCGATTCCAGAATCATAGGGTATACATAAATCTTGGAGTTCAATTTGGTATAACACTTGTTGTAAGAATTTAGGGAGATTTCCCCATCAGATAGAGGCTTGAAGTTTTAAACATAGCTCAGGACAGGAACTGTAGTATAACAGTACAATATTAAACACGCCTTCTTGTCTTCTGAAAACGGTTTTAAATTTACAATTTTTGCATAATTACTTATTTCTAATATATATATATATATATATCTATATATATATATATATATATAAACATATACATATATATATATATATGGAAAAAATGCTAAATTATCTGGAACAATTAAGACAATACAATATATGTACTGCTAATTGCTATATTTATTGTAGCTATCATCATTATCTTTTAGCGTCACATTTCGATGTGGGATTTAGCTTTCTTTGTAATTCAAATTCAATCTTGTAGTAATTAAACAAAATTCCATATCGACTTATCAATTAAACGAAAGAACTAAATGACGAGTAAATAATAATTAAACTTTATTATTGACACAAGCTAAGTCTTATTATTTTTGAAAAAAAAATTATATGATTCAAAGCAAGTTTAGTTGTTTTATTTTATGTTGTTACTACTCAAAGTAATGATCTTATATATTTGTTAAGACAGTGAATATTTGGATGCTTTCGTTTGTAAAATAGATAATTTAAGACATTGTCAATCAAATGTTTTTTTTTTTACGTGATTATCAAATTACTTATTACCCTTATTATTCAGATAAAATGTTTAAATCAGTAAAATTAGTGTTCAATGAAATATTTAAATTCTGAAACAATTTCTGAAAACAACAAAAATGTTATATGCTTATAGATGCAGTCCCTTTTTGAATCATTGATGATCCCCCCTTCCCTTCGTTTTTTAATGTTTATTGATTTCAAAATAAACTTTTAATTTAACCCATTATTCTTACTTAATTCTAATTTGGTCTTCCAACACTAACATTAAAGCGCTCTACTACAATTTCACCTATACAGCCTAGACTGAACTATCTCAGACTGAATTCAATAACTAAAACAAAAATTTAATAACATTTAGACCTAACAATCAAATAAAAAATTTTTACAAAAATAAATCCAAACCATGTTAATTTTTGGCAATTTCATAAATTTGGCATTTATCTTGTTTTGCTGAAAATCATTTCTATAAATTAGTGATGTTCATTCATTTATATTTCATGTTTTACTTGAATTAATTAAATCCCATTCAATTTTCTAAATTTTCATTTTTTTTATTTTGAATACATAATTATTTATGAAAATGAAAATAATTAAATTTATCTTTAATAATTTTCTTGAATACTTCCTACAAATATAAACAAAATTTAAAAACTAAAATTATTAAATAAATAAAAAACATAATTTTTGTCCACCTCACTCTCACTTTTGTTTTATTTTAAAAATTATCCTTTTCATTATAAGTCTAACTTAAACCTTAGAAGAAAAATCCAAGAATTTTTCCTCCTAAATGTTTTCTTCTGGCTTCTTCATGATCCATGATACCGCCTGATGTTGTTAGAACAACATATCCAAACTGACGTGATGGCAGTAAATTGTTTGTCCATTTTTCTATATCATTGATTGGAACATCAAATCTTGGGGAAATAACACCACATTTATTTAATCTACCGGTTAAATTTACAACCACTTTGCCAGATCTATGATCATCAACAATTTCAAATTCTCCAATATAACCATGTTTCATCATTACAGTCAAGAATTTGATGATTACCTTTGAGCATGGACGAAGTAAAACTTGACGTTTACCTCTTTTTTCTGCATTGTTGATGCATTTCAATGCATCGGCTAAAACGTTCATACGTACCATGGCTAAAATAAAAAACAAAACAATAATTAGTATATTGAACACATTAAAAGATGAATATTTTAAATTATTTTAAAATTTAATTAAGTTAATTTAATTATTCACAATAATTGTATATATAAAAATATTATAAGAACATTAAAAACACAGTGACGAAAAATTAATGTTTACAAAAACATTAATGTCTCAATTATTGTATATTTTCCATTTTTATAAATAATATTTTAGCTTTTGATTAAACTTTATGGAACGATGAAATAAATTTCACATATTTAATTAAAAAATTTCATTATTAAAACATAGATTACCTAAAATTTATTTTGTGAATTTTTTCACAATTTACACCGAGAGAACTCAATCGGAAAAGAGGAAGTTAATTTTCATTTTTCAGTTGGTAGCATTGTTTTGGAGTGTCAGAAATTTGTTGCTCAAATACCCAATCAACACAAAACAAATAAATTTTTAGACCGTTAAATTTTTTTATACTGGAAAAATATTTAAATTTTAGTAAGTTTTAATAAAAAAGTTCTTATAAATAAACGAAATCAACGGAATAACAAATTAGTTAATTCTAAATAATTAATTAATTGAGTTATATTGTCATTTTTACCTCGTGAACCAACCTAGTATAAAATGTATAGTAGAATGCAATATATATATATTGATATAAATTTGTATTATACAATATTAGCATTGTTAATATTTCACGTATGTAAACAAAATATGAAATAATTATTGACCCTTGTAATTTTCCGAATTAAATATTTTTGACAAACTACGTAGACTTAATAAGGATTTGGGACAATAATGTTGCATTGTTAATCATATCAATACGACTTATAAATTAAAAATGTACCAAATCTAAATGCTTTTTTGATTTGTTAAACATTTTTTGTTAATTTTAACTTAAAAATACAAAGGCCGCAGAAAACAAACTGCATAAATTTTTATGCATATTTATTATTTATCGTTTCGTTACTTTGATTTTCTGGGTACAACTGGGTAGTACTTTAGTAATTATTCAAAAAGAAAAAAATGTTGTCTCTTCCTTGTAGTAATAATTTTTTTTGTGTTACCACCTAGCGGAAGAATCTATTACCAAATTGTTGTTTTTTACTGTTAATGGTTGTTATTTACCGTTATTAATTAAATAATTAATGATAGCAGATAAAATTGATAAAAAAAAATATTTGACATTTTAAAATACACAAAAGTTTTGCCAGCGTCTAGCTCAGTGTGTTAAATGTGCTGGTCCCCACTTAACAATTTCTTGCAAAGAAAAAAAAAATATTAAGCCTAAATGTGCTAATTGCCTTGAGGCACACCCAGCGAGTTATCGTGGTTGCCAGGTGGCTAGAGAGTTGCAAAAAAGAAAGAAGCTACAAAAAAATGCCCCAAAACAAATGCAACATAGACAAGAAAAACAAAAGACAAAACCTAGGCAACCTATTGCCCAGAAACAGAATTGCATTGAAACTTCAGAGAAACCTAAAACTTTTACGTCGAAAAAAGTCGTAGAAGGCTTATCATATTCACAGGTAACACAAAATAACCTAAGTCAAAAAAGAAACCCGAAAGAACAAAATAAAGTTTCTACACAAAAGTTGACTGAAAATACCATTATGCAGATGATGCAAAATATGATAAAAACAATGAATGAAATCTCAACAAGACTATGCACATTAGAAAACAAACATAATGAAATATATATGTATACACCAAAAAATAAATCCGCAAGGCATGGTTAAGAACGCACTTCGTATAGTCACGTGGAATGCCAATGGTATTCTGAACAAGAAAAATAATTTGGAAATTCTATTGAGAACACAAAATATTGATGTATGTCTCTTGACAGAAACACATATGACAGATAAGTCATCGCTTAAAATAAATGACTATACATGCTACAGCGCAAACCATCCGAGTAATACACCCAGAGGTGGTAGCTCAATTTTAATAAAGAAAGATATTAAGCACCACGAGGAACTTAGTCTAGAAATAGATGAATTCCAACTAATCGTGCTACGAATTATGTCTGTTAAACAAAGCCTTTGTGTCGGTGCATTATACTGTCCACCCAAATACAACATAAAGAATAACATGTTTGAAAAAATTCTTAAACTACTTGGCGATAGATTTATCCTGGGAGGTGACTACAACGCCAAGCACATAGATTGGGGGTCTAGAGTAACCTCTACGAGAGGAAGAGAGCTAAGAAAAGCTATAAAAGAAAAAGGCTGCATTTACCAATCTACCGGTAAGCCAACATATTGGCCAACTGATAGAAATAAAACTCCTGATCTGCTTGATTTTTATATAACAAAAAAAATTTCACCCAATTATATTAAGCTAGAAGATAACCATGATTTGGACTCAGATCACTCTGCAGTCATACTAAATCTATATGAAAAGGTTATTAAGAAACAGTCGAAACCTCTGCTAACGAGCAAGACAACTGACTGGGCTAGCTTTAAACAAGAAATAGAAAACAAAATAAACATAAAAACAAAACTAAGATCCAAATGTGATATAGATTCTGAAGTAGAAAATTTTATAAAAATTATTCAAAATGCTGGATGGAATAATACAAAAAATTGTGAATATAAATCGGTAGGATTCAACTACCCTAGAGAAATATTAAATATGATAAAAATAAAAAGAAGAGCTAGACGCAGATGGCAACAATCGCGTGATCCGGCAGACAAAACTGTGCTAAATAGATTAACTCAGAATCTTAAAAGAAAAATTAAAGATCTTAAAAATGAAAATTTTGAAAAATATATAAAAAATTTATCAGCTAAAAGAGAAAATAACTACTCGTTGTGGAAAGCAACAAAGAGTACAAAAACCTCGATCTCTCAAATCCCGCCAATCAGAATGAAAAGCGGTGAATGGGCGAGAGATAATAAAAATAAAGCTGAAACATTCGCAGATCATCTTGAAGAAATTTTTTGTCCAGACGAGACAGATTCGGATGATCTCACTGAAGAAAATAATAATTGGCAAGAAAATGTTATATCACCATTTTCAGAGAGTGAAATAGTGGAACAAATTAAAAAACTCAGAGATAAAAAAGCTCCAGGTTTTGATCTAATTACATCGGAAGTCCTGAAAGAACTTCCGAAAAAAGCTATAACAATGCTAACACGCATTATAAACGCTGCTATAAGAATAAGGTATGTGCCGAATATGTGGAAAATAGCAGAGATAATTATGATACCAAAGCCAGGTAAGCCCATAAATGAGGTCAAATCCTACAGACCAATATCATTACTACCAATAGTATCAAAATTATTTGAAAAACTATTATTGATTCGAATGAGACCGATCATAGAAAATAGTAATCTGATTCCAAATTATCAATTTGGCTTTAGATCTAAGCACTCGACAATCGATCAAATTCATAGAATAACAGACATAATAGAAAAAGCTTTAGAGGAAAAGAAAGTATGCTCTACCATATTTCTAGATGTAGCCCAAGCTTTTGATAAAGTATGGCATCGAGGCTTAATAAATAAACTAAACAATATGTTACCTAAACAATACGTAGATATACTCTCATCATATCTAGAAAACAGACTATTCAGAATAAAACAAGACGAAGAGTATTCTACTATTAGAGATATTAAAACGGGTGTGCCTCAAGGTAGTATTCTGGGTCCCATACTGTATTTGCTCTACACCAATGATTTACCAGAAATGGAAAATATAACTGTAGCTACATTCGCTGACGATACTGCGTTGATGGCAGTAGGATCAAATATTGACGAGGCTACAATTAAATTGCAAAGAGCAAGCGACAAGCTATACCTCTGGACAAAGAAATGGAAAATTAAACTCAATGAGTTAAAATCAGTACATGTAAATTTTACAAATAAAAAATTAGAAAATCAACCACCATTGGTAAATCTGAATGGGGTCAATATACCCCAAGAAAACAATGCTAAATACCTAGGAATGACATTAGATGTCAAACTTAGATGGAAAGAGCACGTTAAAAAGAAAAAATTTGAGCTTGAAAATAAGTATAGAGAAATGTACTGGCTCTTAGGTCGTAATTCTAAATTACCTATACATAACAAGATTTTGTTATATAATCAGATACTCAAACCAATATGGTTGTACGGCATACAAATATGGGGATGTGCCAAACAAACACATGTACTTTGTATACAAAAATTCCAAAATAAAGTCTTGCGCAACATGGTAAATGCCCCCTGGTATGTTCGCAACAGGGATTTGCACAGAGATCTAGAAATTCCTTGCATAGAAAATGAAATAAAAAGATATGCAACAAAGCATATAGCTCGTCTGGAGGGACATGTTAACGTTGAGGCCACTCAATTGCTAGATAATCAAAATGATGTCAGAAGGCTTAAAAGAACTAAGCCACTAGATTTAATACGATAGAATTTCGTAAAATTTTTCTTTAAGAAAATCAAAATAGCAATAAATTAATGGTTAGTCCGTTGGACTAGTATTAATGGGAGGGGTGTGGTTTAGTCAGTAAAAATCTGGCACACAATGGAAGCTACGGGGCTCATTGTGTCTATGAAGATTCCCACCAATCCACGCAAAAAAAAAAAAAAAAAAAAAAAAAAAATTTTAAAATACTGGAAAAAATAAACATTGATTTATATGGAATATAAATAACATAATAATGTATGTACAATGATTTTATATAAAAAATATGTACATAACATTTTTATTGGATGGTGCACATTTTTGTTAAAATTTGGAACTATTTTTAAACGCAAAATATTTAATAAGTAATAAAAAAGTTAAATGAAACAATTTATTTAATTACGGTCACCACGTCCATAATAGCATAATGTTCCGTATTATTAAATAATAATTAAAATAAATTGTATCATTTATTTATCAATTAATTTCTATATTATTTCTATCCGGTAACCATTTAATCTTTTCAAATAAGTTTTAATTTACATTATCGTGTCAAAAAAATTCAAAACTACCATTTCTTATTAATACATATTTTATTAAATTTATTTTTTCACTAATGTTACACAAAATAAGTACAACTTTTTTAATTTTGTTTGAATAACATTAGTCTTCGTCTGAAGACAAATCACTAAGAGAAACTTCAATTTCCTCCATTAAGCCCCTTCCACCATTTACAACAACAAATTCATTCAATAATTTCAACATTCTGTTATTTTGTGTTAATAAAATCTTTTTATATTTATTACGTCTTTTTTCATTGGAATATTTTCGTTTCCTTCCACAACTATCACAATTAGAATCTTGTGGAGTGTATTGAAAAGGTGACGTTGGTAATATTGAAGATGTTTCTGCTTCACCTGCTGATGATGAAGCAATTAAAATACGTGGTGTTACATTATCATGTTGAGAAAAAACTGCATCCATTGACTGATAAAATGGCCATGTTTCTATCATTTTTAATTCTTCATCAGTTGGTTTGCCATTCAATATATTTTTCAGTCTCTACAAAGATTAAAATATTACTACTATACGTATACAATAGTAAATAAAAAAAATAAACTGTCACAATAAATTAATTTAAATTAACCTTGTACTTTTGAACTAAGTTGGACCATTTCTTTGAAATAATTTTTACTGACGAATTACTATTTAGTTTACTTCTTATGAATCTATGAAATATTTTTTGTTATCAAATTTACATATATAATATAATTCATTATTCATGCAATTAACTTACAACCATGCTTGTCGATTAGATTTTCCAGCAAATAGATGTTCGTATTCTATTCCTCTTAATTTAATTAATTTCTTAATATCAGCATTATTTAATGGAACACATTGGGATGAATCTTGACTACATTCTTCATCATCATTTCCCTCATAAAATCCATCATTACTTTCATATCTTACATAGAAAAAAAAATTTTTTTAATTAATAAAAAGAAAGCAAAATTTAAAATCAAAAAAATTCCTACTTTTCGTAGTCTGGAATTACTGTTTCATTTGTATCTTCATATAAGCGAGAACATTTTTTTACCATACCATTTTCTGATTCCATAATATGTCCAACTGAAGTGTTATTATTTTCAGAACTTCCTTTCTTTGGTTGAATTTTTTTTGCACGTTTTTTTGTATTTAATTTTTTATTATGTGATTCAAATGAATTTGTTTCATATTCATTATCAACTTTTTCATTGGATGAATTTTCTTTTTCAATCATACCCCAAGAATTTGGTTGTGAAAATGATGTTGATGGCTGTGCTGAAGATGGCGATAACAATGGAGATGAACTGTATGAAGTTATATTATATCCAAAAATTTCTTCCATAGCATCGTAAAATGGCCAAGTTATAGGTTTTTGTTTATCATCAACAAAATTTGCCCCCAAAGGATCTTTTAATCTCTTTAAAACAAATCGAATTATTTTATAGTAAGATTAATTAATTAATCTTTAAATATACCTTATACTTTTGAACTAAATTTGACCATTTTTTTGAAAGTACTCTTATTGAACAATCAGTATTCAATTTATTCTTTATTAATCTGAAAACATTAAATATTATTTTTTGATTATGTTTATCTTTTTTTTTTTTTTCAATTACCCCCAAGCAGTCTTATTACACTTTCCTTGAAATAAATGTACTAATTCAATACCACGCAATCTAATAAGAGTTAATACATCTTGACAACTTAAGAGAAATTTTGAATTAGCTTTATTCTCATATAACAATGCATCTTGATCATAATCTTCATTATTATGTTCCATTTCAAAATTATCTTCTTCATAGGTTTCATGCCTTTTGCGTCTAAAATTTTTTTTTAGAAATTTAAAAAATTATTATTTTTATTTTACACCGAATATATTCTTACTTTTTAAACATTTTTGTTTCTTCATCACTAAAATCAGGTATATGAATTTCTTCCTTTATAAAAGCCATGACAATTTGTTTTAATTGTTTTCAAAATATGTACACCGATATACAAGAAAATAACTTAATAAAATATTGCTGAAATCCAATTGAAGTAATTTATAACAAAATAAACATATACATATATATGTATAAAATTGTATGTATACAAATTTACTAATTTCAAGTTTAAAACAACCTTAGTTAATATTTTAGTCACTGTTAAAATTAGTTAGTTGTTTTTTTATAACTATTATTTTATTTTTAGTTTCATACATTTTACTTTAGTTAGTTAAAAAAAATAAAATTTATTTGTGAACAATGGTCTAAGATTAGATTTAACAAAAGTAAAAGAGCAAGCACAACTAAATTGTTTAAGGTAAACTATTGCTATTTTAGCAAATTTGCTATTTTAGCTTGTAGCTAGACTACTTCACTATTAAAATGCTAAAAAAGAGATTAATCAAAATACATTCATCAAAATAAAAATGACATTTCTCATGTACGCATAGTCAACAACGATAAATAGAATACAAATACAAAATATTGTAGAAAATTACACTTCGAATTGTCAAATATTGCTGTTTACATGCATTTTTCTTTGTTTTTAGTTCAAACAAACTTCGAAAGATTAAAATTTTTGATTATTTCGCCAAAATGATCAGATAAAACTAGCAAATAGTCTATTTGCTTTTGTTTTAGAAACCACATTAATACCAAAGTCATAAGTAAAATAAATGATTTATTTTATAATAATATTAATATTTGAGATGTGTTAATAGGTCTGTATGTTTACTTTTATTTGCAAAAATATACAAATGAGAGGAAAATTTACGTTATCATTAAGATTCTGCGAGAACAGTGAAAATAATTTCATTTGCAAAAAACAAGTAAACATACGCAAAATTTGCATAAAATTTTTCATGTCAAAAATTAACTGATTTTTAAGTTATGAGATTTTTTTAAATTTGAATTAATTTATAATTTTCTGAATTTTTTTGTAGATTGAATGATTTTGTTGAAAAAAAAAATAAATTAAATAATTTTTCTTGGTTTTGGTATTTTTGTCAATAAAAACTATATAAATAAATTTTCAGATTAGGTTGACTACTTTTTATTTAAATGCGAAATATTTGCTCGACATTTAAAACAACAACAAAAAGTTTACAGCAAATTTTTAAAAATTTGTACAAACAGAGATTTCATTTGCAAAAATTTATTTAAGAGAGAGCTCTCTGTCGTAACGTTTTCAACTCAAAATTCTCTATATACAGGAATTTGAATAAATTTGCGCAAATTTATATAAATACAACATACAAAACTATCATAAAAGGTCGCTTAACGAGGTAAAATTAAACTTAACTCGATTAACTTATTACTTTTGACAGTCAGCTTTTGTTCGTTTATAAGACTGTCACATCTTTTTTTTTTTTCTTTATTTATCTGTGTTCATTTACAATTTTAATAATTCAAATGTAGTTACAAATTAATTCAATATAATAAATAAATTGAATAACAATTTTAAAGTTGTAATTTTGACACAAATTTTACATACGAGTTTTATGACCGTAGCCGATGCTGTCTGGTCTTATATTTTATTAATAATATAAAAATTCAATTGTTTGACAATAGCTTTTTTTTTTTTTTTTAGTTAGAACTTCATTAAAAATTTACATTAATTCAAATATATTTATAAATTGCATCTTTTATCTAAGTTATAAATGGTTATAAGCATGCTATTATTAGTACATTCTAAGTTAATCGAGTTAAGTTTAATTTATACCTCGTGAAACAACATTGTACTACTTTATATTTTAAACTCAAGTGGCTCTCAAAATCTTGTATTAAACACTTTGGGAATCTTGCGTTAATAGTAAACTTTAAGATTTTTTAATGAAATTTTTTGAAACGTCAGAATTTCATTCAAAAATATACATACTTCAAAAATTAAAAATATCACACAAAAAAATAATAAAATAATGGTTAAGAGGTGTGGATCTGAAAAGATTATAACTTCATATTGTTTATATTTAATGTTAGTATTATTTTTACTTCTTTCATAAATCAATATCTTTACATAAAAATAAGGTAATTTCATTAAAAAAAAAACAAACAAAATCTTACAAAATAAAAATTCCTTTTTTAGAAATAAATCATGAGGTTAACATCAAAATTATGTGCTCAGCACATTGGTTTTATGTTCAAAAAACATTGGCATTTACAAGGTAAAAGAATTATAAGAACTACTGGTGCTGTTGAAGAATTGCAGAAAAATGGTATTGTTGTTAAAGATGCTCTTGATATTGTATATCAAAAATTACCACCAATAGAATTGGAAATATTTAAAAAAACACCAATTGATACGAGTGCATATGTTAAATGTTTTGAATTTGGAAATAATAATGTTTTTGTAGAAGGTTTACAACAAGCTCAAAATATATCAAATTCGATAGTAATTGATGAATTTCCTGAAAAAGTAGCAAATGCAGTTAAAAATGCACAAGTTTCTAGTAACACAAATAAAAATATACATCGTGCTATTTTAGCTTCATGTTGTTTAGATGCGGAACAAGAAAAATTAAGTAGAATTAAAGTACCCGGTAAACCAATGTATAAATTACCAAGAAAATATGGAATATCACCTAATCGCAAATGTGAGCTATTAATTTCAAAACTTTTATTTGAATGCGACAAATTATCTGGATCCAGTTCCGCCATACAAAACAAATGTGTAAATTATGCAAATTTTGATTTGTTTATTAAAAAAGAGAATGATTTAATTAGATTAAATGTGAAAGCTGATACTTTATTATTAAGTAAACAACCAATCAAAGCTTTCAAATCTTCATATGAAGGTACTATACCAGATTTATTTCCCATGAATTTTTCAATTGGTTTACCTCAATTGGAATTACCCAAGAATGAATATCAACCTTTTATTGGGAAAATTTCTGAATATTGGCCACATATATTATTTTCTCATTTTATACCAGAAGATGTTACCAATTTATATGGCAGTCCAGTTAATGTTAATCAATTTAAAGGTAGAACACTTTTAAAATCATTTGTTGCAGCCTATAGTAAAGCTAAAACTTTGTATGGAAATAATATTAAAGATTTAAATAAACCGATTATTGTACAGAGTGTTCATACAGATGGTAAACAATTTCATTTTGGTATTTTTCAACTTAATACAATGGATCTAAATGAATCAAATAAAACGAAAAATATTTGGTTTCAAATACCAATTTTAAATCTTTTCGATGTTTGTGAATATCAAAAAGGTAAACCAATTTTGGACGACTATAATCCAGATATATTTAAAATTTTGAATGTATTCTATCAAAATAGTTAAAAATAAATTTTTGTTATAGTATTGAAATGATTAAATAATTTGTTTTTTTTATTTTTTTATTTTGACAGTTATATTTCAATATATAGTGAATTTCGAACATATTTTTTCCTAGTACTATCCTGATACTTAGCAATAAAAAAAATACATTATAATTTGTTCTCAATTCAACGCCTCTATTATAGTCTCTGGTATACATATAAATTTTTTATGTTCCATTTATATTTATTTTATTAGTTTTCAAATTTTCATAAAATTTCGGTACCAATCGCAAAAACCTTATTTTTGTTATTAGAAAAAGATCAAATTATGAATAAAGTGGTTGAGTGGAGTTATGTTTGATAACCTATTTTGAAATCGTCGATAATATACATATAAAAAATCTAAGATAGAAGAACTTCAACCATTCTTACCTGGATACTACTATGTCCGTGAATACACCATTCTTACCTGAACACTACAATGTCCGTAAATATACTCATATGTACCTAAAAGAAAATGGAAGAGTTGAAATCATTTTACCTTTCAGTATGTAAGGAAAAATAAACTGTCGAAAGTATCCTATCCAAATGTTAAAACTCTATTTTATCGAAAATATCTAAATTTAAAGAGGATTTAATCTTAATTCAATCATAACAATGATTTTCATATTCCAATTCGATTATAATGATAAATAATGATGATTTCCATCCGATTGACCATTTCTGCATTAAAAACTTTAAATTCAACATTTAGAATATAATAATTTAAATACTTATAAAACAATAAAACAATTTGGCAAATTTAAAAAAAAAAAATCACTTTTAAAAAGCTTTGCACTATTTGAAAAAACTGACATAATAAGCTTTTTTAAGCACGATCACACTTACTCAAAGTTTTTATGTGTATAAATTTTAACGATAAGTTTATTATTTGTTGCTCTGTAGACTTGTAGCTAATATGATAACGAAAAATGAGCTAATAACCGCGCATTTTCTAAACCGTTAATGAAAATTTATACGTATGTATGTACATATACACAAATGTACATCTATATTTATACGCGATGGCGATCATGAAAAAAGTTGGCGCTTTTGAAGCAACGCGATAGAAAATAAACTAAAAGTAAATATGTATCTACTCTACTATAACAAATCCAGTTGTTGAGTAGCTTTCGTTTAATTTAGATACGTTTTTTTTTTGATTAGCGCATCGCATCGTTTTTTTTTTGTGTGTATATTTTTTAACTGTTATTCCTAAATTTAAAATATTTAATTATAAACGTTCGGTTTTTATTAAAAAAATAAAAAACTAATATTCGGTTTTCTATAAAAGAAACATAAAAATTAAATAAAATAATAAAATAAAAAACAAATAAATTAAAATTAAATTTATTATTGGATATACATATATTAAATAAAAATCAGCCAATATGACTGAAACCGTAATTACAATTCAACAGCAACCTAAAACAACAGCAAGTGCAACACCAGCAGGACAAAATTCTGTTTCTGCTATTCGAATTAATCTGGAATATTTTAAAACATTACCTGGAATATTAAAACTTGTACAATTGGTATGTGATTTTTTTTTTTAATTTTTAAAATATTACAAAAAAAAAAATTAAATCTAAAATTTTATAAAATTAAATTAAAAACTGTGTTGGCGAATATTTTTAAAACAAACCAAAATTTAATAAAAAAAAAAAAATACATCGAAAATTAAAATGTTGACGTAATTTTTACTATAATTATAGAATAATAGTTTTCTTGTTAATTTAAATTAAGTTAATGTTGACAAATAAAAAGCAAAAAAAAAAAAAAAAAAATAACCACAAAATTTAAGTTGCAAGTTTTCAAAAAGAGCAAAGACGATCTTTATTCCATATAATAATTTAATTGTACAATATTTTGCCAGGGCACTGACGCACACATATGTACATACATACTTATCATTTAAAACTTGATATATGGATGGAATAAATCATAATATTATTATTATGGATATTATGTGGAACGTAATAATAATTCTAGGGAGTAGGGGAGTTAAAAAGAATGTTTTAATTGTTTATACTCTTAAGTAGACTATTAACATAATATATATATACATATATATAATATATCTACGTTTATATGTCATATTTATTTTAATAACTATCTGTTGTTTGTTTACATTAAATTCGTAACTGCTATTAATACAATAACAAAATTCAAGGACATTAATTTTTTTTGTTTATTTTGAAAATATTTCAGAAAAAATTTGGCATTTATGGTGTTAACCGAAATTAAAAAAAAAAAATCATAATGAATCAAATGTTTTCATTTGCTTCTGCACAGTGTGAACATTTTCATCTTAAGAATCTATATACCTATATGTATTTTTATTTATTTATACCATCAGGACTCAATCAGTGCATTATTGCTATTTGCTAATTTCTGTATTTATTTGAACCAGAACTCATCAACATTGATTATACAAATTCCAAGACGTAATTATTTTTATATGTAACAAAATAAAAAATTAAAAGAGTAATACTATAGCAATTTTAAAATTACGAGAAATAAAACAATAAAAAAGAAAAAATTTAATCTAACTAATTAAAAATACAAATTATGTCATTAATTAGTGTTAACGCTCAAAATATATTTGATTTGTGTATTTTGAGATATGACACCAATTAGAAGTTTTTTTGCTGTTTTATTCATAGTCTAAGCACTAAGTAAGGTCTTTTATACCGATTGGTATGTTTGGCTAGGAAGGGAAAGGGTAGTTAGTCAAGAACGAGGGTAAAAAGAAAGTAGGATAATTACTAACGAAGGTGTTAATGTTCGTTTTGAGTTTATGTACATAGGTCATAAATATATTGATAATGTTTGGAAAACACATAAGATGGAATAAGATTCCACATTCGATTCATGTTCTGGTTATAAACTAATTTCCATAATTTGTGTTCTGCCATTTAGGGATTTCTAACGATTTAAGTATATAAACAATACCCTTCTAGCTTCACTTCGTTAAAAATTCAAATTCATACTTCATTCGAATGCTACTTTTTGTTTATGTATTAGGTATACTATTACCATGATGATCAACTATGTTCATCAAGGGTCTAAACTGTTACTTTCGCTAATTAATTTTTGAATTTTTAAAAATTTGTACAGTGTAGCTCAAAAGTAACACATATTAATTGCGAATATAATTTGATAGTTGCATTTATGTAAATATAGTATCGTTATGACATATGATGTGAATGCAGTTAGACCACTGATTATTCCAAAACAATTTTCTCAGTTTCAATTTAACCGCATATTGTAAATTGTATAGAATGACTTTTCAAAACAGTCCAAGATTCATTAGTGTTAGCTGTCTATCATTTTATAATACACAGTTAAGGTTCATTAAATTAATTCTATTTTGGAATCTTATATTTTTTATTATATTTTATATAGGTATATACATTTTTATCTGTTAGTGAATATAACAGCAATATTTTTTGTCCTAATGACCTTCGAGATTGTAATATTTTTTCAAAAAAATATCTTTAGTTAATTTTTTTGTATTTATGGAGCAATTATACAGATTACCTCATGTTAATGGTAAGCACGTATGTATTGATTTCGATGTTATCGTACATTCTAATTATAATTCTTGTAAATGTTGAATACATATTGAAAAATTGCAAAACACCGGCTTTACAATAAAATATAGAAAATTTGTTGAGATATACTCATTCTATTAGTATACTCTTCAAACTGTTAAGATAAATCTTGTTTTATGTGGTCATTATATTTACAAATATTTTGTATTCACGTTGATTTGCAGTTAAACATTTCCATTACACCAGCAATTTTTTTATCATATCTATACATACAAAATGAATATTAAAGAAAATGGTTAAATCCTAAAGATTAATTTTCAGTTGTTAATTCACATTTAAAATTCTATTAATTAAATAGTTTTAAGCCTAGTTTCCAAAATTTAATAAATCATACTTGCAGATTATATGTTTTTTATTTTTTTCTTTCTTAAAAGTCTGTATGTATCAAATTTCGAATTTAATTCTATTTAAAGTAATTTTAATATAGTCAATAAAAAAAATAACAACTAAATTAACTACGATTTAACTATCATATACAAGTTAGCTTTAAACTTAGAAATAACAAAGAAAAAACAACGCAAAAATGCGCCTTAATTAAGTTGCAAGTTAATTTATTTTTTAACTGCTTTTATTTTAAAAACAAAATTACAGTACACTCTCAATATTATGAACTAAAGAAATTAATACATATAATAATTAATTGATTTTAAACAAATTTACAAAAAGTATATAAATGTATATATAAAATTAGTTTGAAATTTAAAAGTGAATTCTAGAATAAAATTGCTACATTTCAAAATTTTCAGATTTGAGAAAATCACAATTAAAGTTTTAATTAATTTTGTGTAGAAGATGTGGAAGACTGCAGTATATTACCTATAAATGATAAATTCATGAATATCATACAGCCACAAAGTGTATATTAAATCAGCTGGAATATTATAAAAACAATTTCAGTTGAAAATAGTATCACAATAACAATTCTGACATTAGTTTGTTAATATAATTGCAGATTTTTACTGCCAAATTTGAAATTAAATTAAGCTTACAATTTTATTTAGTTTTAAAATGTAAAAGTGATATAAATTAAAAAAGTGACATATGTATATATAAATCTATAGTAACTAAATTTAGACACTAATACATCAGTCTTCTATTATTACCAAAATTTGTTATGCAAAAAATAGATTGGTTTAAATTAGGTGTACATTCGACTGTAAATCGCCAATTTTTTTCCAATTATTCTTGTTGCAGTAAACTAAAGTGTGACTATGAGTTTTTGTGCCATTATAACCTATTGTTTGACTTGTGATAATTGTTTTCCTTCTGCTGAGACTTGTGATAAACTTCTGCTGAGGGATGGGATATCAAAGTTAAACATAATTCAATAAAAAAAATTTAAAATTTGTATTAAATATTTTATGTTATAATAAAATAACATATTGTTGTTATCAAATAAAAGCTTAGTTGAAGGATAAAGTATTTAACTTATAAAAGAGTGAAATATTATATTAAGCTAAACAAATTTATCATAGAACTGACACTGAAAAAGACCATATTTTCAAAATGGGTTAGGCGGCTTAAGCATTGAAAAAAGCATATAGTTAGTGTAAAGCATAAACATTTTTATTTCACTCTTTTAGTTGTTTCATAACTGAACCTGTATGAGAATAGACCTTTAAAGACAATATAATGATCGTCATAACTCATGAGACATGTAATATGTGTAGGTGGTTTTTTTTAATAAGTTTTAATACAAACTGGTGGTTTTAAAGGTGGTTTAATACAAACTCTGAAAATTTAGTATAAAATTTTTAGTTAATAGACGTTAGTTAAGATTTAAGTTAAGTTTACATTAGGTTTTTTATTAGCATAAAATAATTAATTAAAGGTTTTGAATTGCCATTTTGTCCTTTGCAAATTAAAGTTATTCTAAATATTGAAGTCAGGTTATTTTAAATAATTACAAATAAAAGGTATAAATATTCTATATATATGAAAATAACATGTTGTACAAATACATTAAGGCAATAAATAAAATAATAATAATAAAAAATAGTATAAAATAAAATTATCTGAGAAGTGAGAATATTTGAATTCGGCTTTTCAAATTCGCCAATTGCTGTAATTACTATGCAAAACTATTGTAAAATTGATATTAAATTCTAAAATGTTTATTTAAAAGAAAAATGTGAATTAACTAATTGCAATAAATATTATTTAATATATTGATTGGATTGTGTTGAAAACTGGGCGATATCAATTTAAAAATGTGAAATGAATCGAATAAAGTTATTCTGCTAAAGTTAGATGAATTTGAAAATGTATTAAAATTTTGATCCTTTAAACCCTATTTGGGAATAGAACAAATTTGATACAAACAAAACATAAAGCCAATCAAAAATCCCATAAAATTTGGTTCTATAACTACCATTAATTTGTCATAATTGATTTATTCAAATACAATGTTCCGATATAAAAAAAAAAATTTATTAAACGAGTTTGAAGGACAATATTTCCGTTTTTATATCAGAATTATTAACTGATATTACCGTTAATATATCAGTTTGAAGGACAATATTTCCGTTTTTTTTTTGCACAAACAAGCTCACGATGTTCGTTTAATCATTAGTTTACTGTAATATTTTCTACTGAATAAAATTTTTCTACTTTATTTTATAAAATTATTTTGAACAATATCAGTTTATTAAAAAAACCTAAAGACTTCTTCATATTACATATTTTAAATTTATTTTATAAATGACTTCTCAAGCAGAAACTGTGACGATTTTTCTATTATTTTTCACAGTTCAGGATTAAATTCTTCTTCTGTTTTCTTTGTTTTTTTGTACTATTGTAAATTTTGAATTTTAATATTAAATTACATAATTTAAAAATATGTAATAAAAACAAAAGAAATATACATATATTTATATATGTATATGTATATGTTTTTGATAAAAACGCCTATGCATTAATGACATATAAATACTGGTAAATACCAGGTGAAAAACCTACCTTTACCTTTTTTTTATTTTATTTTTTACAAAATTTATTTTTAACTAAATTTTCCATTTTTGTAAAATAAATTGAAGAATTTTATAAAATATAATTTTATAAATTTAATAGATTTTTATTTTTTATACCTACTTAAAAAATTTTTTGTTAAAAACTTGTTAAACTAGATGCCTACACAATAGTGTTATTGAAATTTAGAAAAAACAAAACATAAAAATTAAATTTAATAATCAATAATATATATATAGGTACAGCAATTTTATTGTTGTAAGAAAATAACTAATATTTTTTGTGGAACACCATGATGCAATAATTTTATAATATTTAGAAGCCAATATTATATTGTACATATTATATAGTTCTAATTTTACAGACATAAAAATAAATTAATGTAGAAAAAAACTTTTCCATAATTCCATAAAACTTCCATAACCAAAGTGGTACAAAGACCCCATTCAATCCTTTCATAATATTTTTAGTTTAAAATAATTTAATTGTTGTCAGGTTTCCGTTCACTAATAATTTTTAATATTTGATTGCAAATATCGATATTTCGGAAGCAACATACTTCCTTCATCAGTGCTTGTGACTAACTGTATACATTAATTCATTTTTTCCCTTCTTATATCCTATTCCCTCCATACTAGATATCTATTTTACCTGTACTTTTTCAAATTATTTTATATTAATTTAAATAGCGGTGAATATCCATTCCCTAAATCATTATTCAATCTGTCATCTACCTGTACCCTCGAAATTGCTAAACTCTCATATGTGTCTAGTTTGCTTGTTTTGTGTACCTCCTTTATTGATGATAAATTGGTTTTATCAATTTTATGGTGTTCCTCTATTATGTGTTTAGCAATTGCCGACCTAAAATTCGTAGTACCACTTATTCTTGCTAATTCGGCTTCCCTTAAATGTTCTTGGAATCTCATCGTAATTAACCGTTTTGATTGCCCTATATATACTTTTGAACAGTTGTGGCATGATATTTTATAGATGCCGTTGACTTCTTCCATCTCCTTTTTATCCTTTGCTGATCCAAGTATACTGCTCATTTTTTGACTTCTACTAGTTGTTACTAGTTCCAGATTGTGTTTCTTGAACATTTTCTTAAACGTATCGGTGAATGTTGAGTGCGTTACGCAAATCCTTCTGGGTTTTTCGGTATCCTTATTTTGTTGAAACAAACTCGTCATGTTATTGTGTTCGATGCGGTGCAGTTTCTTCCTTATCATTAGGTCTATGATTTCTTCATTATATCCATTTTTCCTAGCCGTGTCTTTTATGTAGTGCCTTTCCTTTTCAAAGTAAGCCTTTGATAATGGTATAGTTACCAATCTGTTGACCATCGTATGGTATGCTGCCATTTTTTGTCCATGTGGATGATTTGACTCAGTGAGGATGGTTCGTTGGGTAGTAGTGTTTTTTCTGTAGATATCAAATTCTATGGTTCCATCATTATTATTATTTTCATGTCTAGAAATGATATTTCCTTGTTTTTTTCCCTTTCCATAGTGAATTTTATATTTCCATGTATTTTGTTGAGTTGGCAATAGCAAATCGAATTGAATAGCAATCAAATATTAAAAATTATTAGTGAACGGAAACCTGACAACAATTAAATTATTTAATTTAAATTATCACTAAAAATAATAATAAAAAGCCGATTAAAAAATATAAAAAAATAAAATTTTTAGTTTGTTTTAAGCTCGACAATCAATTCTGACTATAAAATTTGTTGTTGTTAACTAGGTGTTGACTAGTATTTATTGCCAGTGCTACATCTTATACATAATTCTTATTAACCCTTTCAACACACCTAATCGTGTTATTAATCTTATTATATATATATATATATATATATATAGTTTCTTGTATTTATCTGGATGTTTGACGGAACGTTCCAATACATATACAAATTACAATATATGTATATACAAATAGCTTTGGTCCGTTTTTTTTTTAACATAAAACAAATATATTTCAGTACATAGAGTAAAGCACGTTAAATATTAAAAATAATGAAAATAAAAAAAAAAACCAAATACAAATTTACGGACATAAGCCGTCATGAAATAAAATTTACTATTTCAGACGATTGTGTTGTGGGTATGAATTAAAAACGTTCTAATAAAAAAATAAAGGTATGATAAATTAGTAAGCAAATACGTATGTCTCTTAAATTTGAAATGAAAACTGTAATAAAGAAAAAGCTAGAATTAATTTTGCTTCTGTCATTGATGGCGGGTTACAAAAGCTAGTTTATTAATAATTTTATTTTTTATTTATGATGAAAATTATTTTTAAAGTAAATATCTAATTATTGAAAAATTAATGTCAATAAAATTAATGTCAGAAAACGTACTTTCTCTATTCAGTCTACAGGAGGATTTACCAAATACAACAAATAGCTCGCATACTGCGAATTTTATACTATCGTTACGGTAGAGTATGTCTCAGTAACGGATACCCGATATATCTTTTTCTTCTATCTGTCCTATTATACACAATTATAGTGATAGATATATTTATAGTGATAACCAAAAATGAAAATTAGTACTTCACAATCTTTTTGCATTGTCCGGTCTGGTAAATAAATGTTGGGCAGTACAGTACCTTGATAATCTAGTGTAAAATTCTGTTGAATACATGGTCATAATGGTAAATTTTTGCATTGTCACAATGACATTGGATTCTCAATGGAGTATCTCGAATTTGAACAACCATGTATGAACAGTGATAGGATCACCAAAATGCAGGTAGACTTTGATAAATACAAGATAAGATTCTGCAACACTTATTAATGTCCATATATAATTCCAATTTTATATGATGGGAAAACTGAAATAGGACGAAAACTAGGAAACTGTCTTTATTTAAGAGAAAAAAATTTAGAACAATAATAGATATAACTCAATAAACATCGAGCTTACCTTAATCCAAAACTACAAAGATACCAAGTTTTTTTTTTATTGCTTGCAAAATGAAAGCATATATATGTGGTTTTTTTCAGAGTTGGCACCAAATATTTGTTTTCTCCACAATATGTAATTGGGTACAAAAAATATCTGTTTGTTGAAGTTGAGTTGGGAAAACATTTATTATTGCATAGTCGATGTTTGTTTTTATTTTTTGGAATTTTAACGTTGGGATTTTGATTTTGGGATACCGGACAACACCTAAACATATAAAGCCTTATTTCATATGTTTTCAAAAATTTAATTTTATCCGTTAAAATTATAGTCAAATATATAGTCATTTACGTATTTATTTCTTTTTAAGAGTTATAAAACGGTTAAATTTTAAATTTTTATTAACTTTTCTTGAAGAGAATTTTTTATTTATTATTTAACCCTCCATTCACAAACCTGGGTTAAATTGACCCGATCGACACTTATATTGGTAAAATTAACGCTGTAAGCGTTTGAAAGTCACCTAAAGTTGGTATGTATTTAAAAAAATGTTATTTTCAGTTTATTTTAAAGATTTAGTTCAACTGGAGAAGAGATATGTGAATTTCAAAAAGACATTGTTTTGTCATTTTGGTCATATAAAATATCAAAACGTAATGTCAATGGTGTCATATAGACTTTATCATTTTATTTTATTTTTATTTTTATTTATATCAATTTTTTTAATTGCATTAAACAAAGTTAAATTAAAGTAAACATTTCCAAATAAAATAAAATATTATTTTTTTAACTAATAAAATTGAGTTTTTTGAAGTTTTGAAAATTTATTATTATTGAAACTTCGATACTGACCCCGATGAAAAAAACACAGTTATAGTAAAATATATTTCAGCATAGCGAGTCAAAAGACGAAGTGAGAAAAGTTGAGTAGGAGATAAACACATTTTCGTGAAATGAATTACTTACCATAAAAATATCAACTAAAAAAATTTATTGTATTATGTTAAACCATAAACAAAAGAGTGGATAGAGTAAAAATAATAAAAAATTTATTATTAATGTAAAAATATAGCTTTTAAAATTTTGCGCAAAAATTAGTCCTTGTCATAGGAAATGGGTCAATTTGACCCTGGTCAATTTGAATCTTATGGTGTTACAAATATAGGTTGTTATGAATGGAGGGTTAATAGTATAACTTTAATTTATTTATTACCCTTAACAACACTAACGAATGAGTGAGTATAACGTGAATTTAAAATTAACAATAAAATTAATGATTTATATCTCCAATAATAATAAGAATGCATTTAAAATATTCTAATACAATCCTAAAGTATTTCAATAAAATATTTAAAAAATAAAAATAAAACAGATGCTAATCCAAAATATTTCCTATAGTATAAATTAAAATGTTATAAATTGCAAAATGTTAAAAATTTTTATTGAATTTAATTTGAATTTGTTTATATACACATGAGGGGGTAATCGATTTGAACACCTAATAAATTCGATATATTTATCATAAGTATATGCGTATTTAAATTTGCGATTTACGAGTTCGATTAGTCAGAAATTATAGTTTTATTTTTATATTGTCTTAATAAATATTTTTATTTGATTTTATTTTTTATTACCGTTTTTTTTTTTTTTGCCTATAATCAAAAATATTTTTAGCTATGTTTAAATAAAAATCCAGAATTGAATAATAAAAAAATTGTAGCAAATTTTATACCATTTTGTCGAACTACCAATAATATTTCATGTTTACTTTGATCTTTTTTAGTTTGAATTTTTTGAAAAATTAACCCTTGAAGATAACTACAGCCTGAATTAACGTTTTATTGACATTTCAATTTTCACAAGAGGTCCAAAAAATTGTTTAACATTTTATGTTTTTATTTGGTGAATTATTACAACTTCATATTCACACAAATATAGGGTGACTTCCAAAATGCAGGATAAAAAGTTTTAATACAGTTTAAAGCTTTTATAACCACACTTCATAATTGTTTTTGATAATCAAATTTGTTTTTAATGATATATTTAAATTATGGAATAAAAGTTGAGTTTCCTTTCACTTATACACACTTCATTGTAAAATATATGACAAAACTTTTGTTACATTTCGGAATACCATTTTGACGATATAAATACAAACATACATTTTGACGTCTTAAATTATAATTGTGTGTTTTTGTAATATAAATCGGTAATAATCTGACTTTTTGTTTATTTCCCCATAAATTTATTCTTTCGTTGGAAAATTAATATTGCTTCGGAGGAAAAATGTATTTTATTAACATTATATTTTCCTACAATTATAAAAATTGTAGATTGTTAAAAATTGAAAATATATGCTAACCCATCATTTTATTAATTCTGTTAACTTTATCTATAAAATGTAAACAAAATGTAGTTTAAACTTTTTCGCTATACAATCTGCTCTTATTTTATGTTTCCATTACATATTTTAAACATTTTGGAATAGTTTACAAAGTCAAGATCTTTTGTTATACATTTTGGAAAATATTACATTTTAAATTTTATGGTTTCACTCACTGCTGGCTATTTACAGGCACCATCATAATTTGATTTTTGACGGAAATTTTATTCGGCACTAATTCGTTTTATTCTCTCATTTCAACGAAGATATTTCCAATATTTCTATTTATTTCTGTTTTATTGTTTTGAATTTCTAATTAGTATGTCAGAAATAATTGAACAAAAAATAAAATATATATTTATTTGTGTTAGTGTGCTTTAGCACTTCAATGAAGGTAGACTGTGTTACTTTTTCTGATGAATGTTTTTTTAAAACCTTATTTTTGGTATGCTGATTAGCTCTCATTGTTCAGGAAATGCTGTTCCCAAGTGGCGAAGTCTTCTACGAGTGAGACCTTTGCATTCACAGAAGAGCAGATGATCAATAGATTATTCCTTTATTTCACATATTCTGCATAAAATGTTTTCGACTAAACCCATTTTGTAAAGGTGTTTCTTTATAAGGCAGTGGCTTGTTATTAACCCTGTCAAGATACGTACCTGTTTTCTATTGAGACTTCTTAGAAGAGTTTTGGTTCTCTCGAGTGAGCGTTTAGGCATGAGCATTTTTGCTTGAAAATTTCCAGAAACGTTGGCCCAGAAATCTTCACTTTTTTGCTCAACCCAAGCTTTTAATTCCATCTTAGCTGTGATACTAACAGAAGAATAAATGCAAATTTGTTATAAGACTTCTCCAAAGTTTGTTCGCTAACCTAGTTGAGATAGAATTCATTTTATCACATAATATTTGGTTTGTTATTAAATTTACAATCATTTTCTAAGCTATAACACTATAACAGGTTATTCTTGAAACACCTTGTTTACCAGTGTAATTATTTTTGTGACTACGAATTAAATCTTTAAAAGGTTTTGTTGGAAAATGACAAAGTTTACATGCGTTTTTTATCAAAATAACTGACTTTATCAAAAACTCACCTTTCTGAAGTAATTAAGTAATTCAAAATAACTGCATTAATTTAAAAAAAAATTTAAAATATTCCAGGGGAAAAGCTTTGTGATTTTATAAATAATTAGGTAACAAATTGACAACCACGGTTTAGTATTTTATTTTTTCTGTGCTCGCCAACATTTTTTTTTCTACACCTTTTCGAACCGAAATTTAAAAGTGGTGCCTTAAAAGTCATGTTAATAGTCATTTGAACTCACAAATTTTATATAAGAATCCAAAATTTATTTTTCAATTTTTTTACTGTTTAATGGTCACAACTAATGTAGAAGTACCTACCTACGACATGTGCGACTACATAGAGGAAAATATTATAAGAAAATAGAAGTTCGTTGATATGATTTGAACTTTGTTATTAATATTCGATATTTATTTACAATTTGTGTAAATTTAACAATTAAAGCCGTCTGCTTTGATACATGCTTCATGTTTGAAATAAAAAGGGTCAGTAACATTTAAGTTCTTAAATAGCTCCATGTGACTCGTTTTCTTCATTAACAGAAAATAGACATATAAAAATAACCATATAAAAATAGTTTTATATGAATTTCTAACTTCCAAATGATTATTCTGAATTTCAACTGACTAATCAGGATTTCAAATCACTAGTGATGCCATTTGAATTCCAATTGGAAAAGTTGTAGATAGTTTAATTTCTTTTTTCAAATTAAAACAATTGATAGAAGTCACGTCTGCCAAAAACATATTTAGAATCATTTCGTGTCCGATTATATTTCAGATAAACTAATGTTTTTTTTTTTGTGTTTTCCAAATAAACAACTGTAAATATTTTATTCCAACAATATTTTTTTATTCGTTTAGATTTATTATGATCCAGACGTACGTTGTTATTGTCTCATACTATTGGCAGTCTGTCAGTTCTTTAAGAATAAAAACACTCAAACACATTATTTTCATTTTTAATTATGATCTATGGAATATATAGAGATGAAAATAAATTTGGAAAAAAATTATGTGTAACATATTGTGGCATTGTGGGTGAAAACAGAAAGACGTCAAACAAAATTATTAAAAAAAAAAAAATCCTAAAAAATTTCCTCCATTAATTGAAACAAAATAAATAAATAATAAAAAATGCAAAAAAAAAAAAAACATACAAATTTAAAATTTAAAATTAGAATTACTCATGACATAACTCTATATACATTTTGGAACTAGGTCTAGGCCAGATATTCCAAAATAAAAACAAAATAAAAAATATTATAAAAGAAAAAATAAGCTTTTTGAAATATTTTAAGTGTTTGTTTTTATATTTATAAATACATAAATTTGTCACGGGACTTTACCTTGAATAATGTGCATGCAAAATATGTGTCTATGTAATAAATATGTATTAGAACTGTCATAAATTATGACGTAAACATTATTTATTCATCCCGATTCTCTAAGAATCAATTTTTGGCAAGTAGTGTCACGTGGGGAAGATAAAATAGCAGTACAAAATAAAATAACATGGAGGTGTTAAGTAAAATCCTGATAGTTGCAAGAAAATAAAAAAAAACTGAAAAATATATATCATGTAAAATAAAAATATCAAATTTGTATGTAAAGAATTTCGGTACAGTTAAATTAATAGTAATAATTAACCAAGCAAACGTACACGCCTTAGAGAAAGACAATTTGACAAAATTTTGAATATTTGGGTAAAAGCTTGTCTACATTTACGTAGATATTCTACTGTCAATTATATTACAGAAATACAATAATACAGATACAGATTAATACAATACAGAAATACTGGTGCTGTCAATTATATTCAGATGTAGAAAATAACGGGGAATATATTTCAGCACGTCACATTAGGTTTAAGGAGCGACAATTGTTTCACATCAGAATATGTACCCAAACCGACAATTTCAGAATTTTTCGCAACAATTTTTCCACACCAAAATATGTACTCATCCCGACAAGTCACGAATTCTGCACGACAGTTTTTACTTGTTTTAAAATTTTTTAATTTTTAATGATAAATATATAACAGTCGTCTACATCTTTCTGTCGTCAGCAAAATCAGGGTTTTAATAATATGGACCCCCGCTCTATTGTTGTTTGACAATAACAAAACAATGGAATAATATTCAATTCTTGTTTTTTTCTGCTGTCTACATTTTTCTGTCTTCAGCAAAATCAGGGTTTCAATAATATGGAGCGGAGGGGTTTGGCGGGGTTCGGCAGCCCTGACAAAAACCAAAAAAAATGGATTAATATTTAAATTTAAATTTTTTTAGCAGCATTAGAAAAACTCAAATCAGAATTCAGAAAAAATTTAGATATACAGCTAAAAACATAATCAGCATAATTTACTGACAGCTCTTACACAGTTTTAAGCACGCCTAATACAATATTATAAAACCGCTATTATTATATTATAACAACTCATTTAATCCCTATCGTTAAAATAAATATTTTGCTGCTTATTTATACTTTTTGGTCGCTACACTACATTACTTTGCCGTTACTGATGTTGTTCAATTACACAAGCTGTAGTTAGTATTTTCTTGAGCTGTGTATACATAATTTGTCGTTTAAAACCCAAAATTTTTCGCGCCGAAAAATTTAAGCCGAAAATAACACATGAATGTGGAACAATACGGTAATTTTTAAAATCTTATGACAACTTAATTCAATTTCGAAAATGTAGATACACTTTGCCTAATGCCATCAGTTGACAGGAAAGACTTACAGCAAAATGTCCTTTAACAAAACGAGAACGTGCAACACGTTTGTTTAAAGTCGCAGTTATAACGATACGTAAAATAAATTCATAAAAAATTTTGTTTTCAATTTTAAAACACCGGTAGACATGATGAAATTTTAATATGAAGTTATAAGAATAATAAAAATGTTGTAAAAAAACAAATTCTGTTCCAAATTTGATTCTTTTAAGGTGAAAATTTCAAAAGAAATATCATTTTAAGAAAACAGTCAAAACTAAAGGGCACACTAAACCATTAAAATAGATTTCGTATGAAATATTAAACATAAATTGTTAAAATTTGGAACAGAATTTGTTGTTCAGAAAATCTTTTCCCCATTTCTATAAATTAAAATGTTGTGTACAGCTGCAGTAAAATTCATTTAATTTAATGGTTTTGATTTAATTAGATGGACTTCTCCCATTTTGGCAACACTTTGATGTTAACATTTGCATAAATTGTTCAAACTTTCTATACGGTTTCAAGGATAACTAAAAAATATATTAAACCAAACACATTTTAAAAAATGATTTAATAAATCTAAGAAAAACTACTGTAAAAACAAGACAGGTATATGTAGTATATATTGTGTTTTCCACCAACTATTTTTAGCTAATCCTGTCTACAACGAAATACACCTGAAAATGTGTCATTCATTTGCAAGTAAGCTCGTTTTATTATCAATGGATTATCATTAAACTTTTAAATTCATAACGTTAACATTAGCGAGTTTTTGTTACGTTTTGTAATGTTAACGTTAACAAGTTTAACGATTCATTTATTTTCGCTAAATAAGAATAATTTTATATGTTTAAAAAAAAAAATACATTACTCCATTAAATTTTGTATGTTATTTTTAATTTATTGTTGTTAAATTTCATTTTCTTTTCATTTTTAAATTCATAAAACATCTTTTTCAAATTTAATCGATAAAAATAATGTTCGATCGATCATTGATAATTCGATAACACCAACCAGACCTATTAATAAAAATTTGGACAATATTTTGAAATTATTTTTGACATTTTATTGATTAGTGAAATGATACACAAACATTTCACTAATCAATAAACTTTACTATACTATGAAGTTTTAAATATTATATATTGTTTATTGACATCAAAATGAAAGTTTATGCTTAATAAAAAGTTTAAAGAAAAGTTCACAGTTTGATTAAAACATTGATGTTTTTTTTTTTAAATTTGAAGTGGAAATTCGCATTATCAATGTTACGATTTGAACGATTGATCATTTAATTTTGTAACAGGAACGTACATTATATTTAAACATTAAATTAAAAAAAGTAGGATATAAATATCTGAACCATATTTAACAACCGATTTTTATTCATTCTTTCAATTTATAGATATTTAAAAGAAGACGTAGCGAAACTAAATATTTAATTAAAAAATTCAATTTAAAATTTAACCCGCTGTATAAGTATACAAATATGTCTTAACAATATATAAAAATTTAAAATTTATCAAATTGGCGCATTTCACCAATGTATACAGAGTTTCTTCTTTACCTCGCAAGAATTAAAACTAATTTAATTTTTTTTTTAAATAAATTATTACATATGTGGTTGTTGTCTAAGATAAATCAATAAAAAAAAAAAATTATATAGTGAATATGCCACGAATTAATTGAAATGATAGAACGCAATTCATAATTAAATTGAGTACGATTTTTGATCAAACCTCCTCAAATTTCGAGGAGCGGGCGAATACTAGTTTTATTTCAAATTTAGATTTTATTTGAATTTTAAACAATAAATTTTATTAAATTTAAATATAAGGACACCTAAAAGGAACGGTATATGTGTGAGTTAATTATTTGAACAAAAAACGATTCAATTTCAATCCACTTACAAAGTTAATATCTGCAAATAAGAGTAAATTTTTATTTTTCTAAAATATTTAATTTCTATCCACTGTCATATGATTTATTTTGCATATTATTTTCTTCCTCTTTTTTGTTAATGATTAACATACATTTTCTTAATAGGTTTACAATATCTGGGCATTTAATTTAAAAAATTTAATTTATTGTTACGAATATAAACAATATTTTACTGTGTTTGAAATGAAAATATCAAATAGAATTAATGTACAAAAAAAATTTAATTGTAAAGCCATATTTTGTTAAAAAATTAAAATTAACATAGATAAAACTTAGATTCATGTATTCCATTTAGTAGAAGTAGGAGTTCAATATATTGTCCTTTTCTTGTGGTCTGCCAAGAGCATGTTTGAATTTGACGGTTTTGTCAGTGCGATTGTCATTAGGCATTGTCATGCTGTTGACAGATATTTTTTTGACATCATCGTTTAGGTTTCGAATAGGACTTTTCTTAACTTTCGTATCTCATTATTATTGACTTACCTTACATATCTAAAATTAGTCTATGGGATTTTATGTGTTCTTGTTTCATCAAATTCATTATCTCTAAAATAGCCAGAAATGCATGAAAATTTCGTTATTTATGTTCTGATCTAAAATTTGTTAGATAATGACGTGATGGTTTGAAGCCTAGATAGTTCAACTTCTTTTATTGCATAGCTTTTAATATCTGACAGAATATTTAGAAATAGTTCTGCTGTGTGTTTTATTGTGATTAATTTAATGTTGCTATTCTACTTAGTGTCACTCGTTTATCGTATCGTCTAATAGAGTAGATGAATTTTTATCTTTACTATAGATAAAAATCGTTTATCGTATCGTCTAATAGAGTAGATAAATTTTTATCTTACTATTAAATTTCATTGATTTTATTATCATCCTAATACCGATTAGTCTATAGAGTCTATGTATTTGTCAACACATGTTTCAATATTACAATAATTCTTTTATTAATGTTTTTTCAAATATTTTAATTTGTCAAACTATTTTCATTTAAAAATTTCTTAATTAATGTCTGTTTGGTATAAATGAGTTTTTAACTTTATTGAAAATTTCATTGATAATTTGTTGCTATAAGACTTTTGCGCAGTGTTATAAGTGTCACTATTATAAATATTCTTATAGCAGTATTAGTGTTAATTTGTATTTGAGTGCTCCGCAATTGTTGTTACAACGTTATAGCACTAAAATGGAAAATCCTATAAGGCACCGGAGCAATTGCTGTAATATTGTTATAGGATTAGTATACATAAACATAATATGTAGTATTAGAGTGTCTATTTTTTTATTGTGAACTAAAATTTATTTAAAATACATAATTTATGTTGTGCGATATTAATATTATGGAGTTTATATTTATTTCATGAGAAAGGGAGATAGGTATTAATTACATATTTTTTTATATTTGTTTGTAAATGTCTTATAATATAAAAAATGTCTTACTAATAAATAATATTTTGCGGTTAACAATAATTGTGCTAATATTTATAATTATTGTGACCAAAATGCAAAATTTGGCTGGGAAAGAAATTTCTTTGAAATTTATTATAATAATACTTCGAAAAAATGCATTGCCCTTCAAAAACCCAAAACTGTTATTTATATTAGAATTATTTATTTATTTATTTTATTTTACAAAATGCATTAATAAACAATTTCACAACGTCAAATCTGAACTTTAATTATCACCCTGCCGTTGTATTTCAATTGCCATTGGACATTGATTAGAAATGTATGATTGACGAAGTAATATTCTTTGTTAAGTCTAATCTTTGATGACGGATAAAATAAATTGGGTAGGTTCAGTGGCATTTAACCGGTGAATATAAACATTTAATTTTTCTGTACTGTAGATGTCACAAAACATTCAACATAAAAATGTTTGTGTTCTCTTTACATATAAAAAGTCATATTCATGAAATGTGTCTAAAATTGATCCATTTTCATTAACCGGTACATTTACCGCACCCTTCAGGAACAAATCTATGGATGTGTGGAATTCAGATCCACCAATTAATGCCACTGACCATAATCATTTTCTCCCAAAAATATATTAACATTTTCAAAATTTCAATAAATTCTATTTACCTTTTGTTTTATTCATTTCCTTAGTAGATAATTGATATTATGTAGATGAACTTTAGAACGAACTAATTTCTAATGTTTTTAATAAAAAGGTCATCCAAATGATTTTTTTTTTTCAAATTATATTATAAAATTACAATAATTCTACTATTATCAAATTACTTAAAATCTAGTGGGACATATAGAACCTTCGTGAAACTAGTCAATATATACAACATAACGTAATGAACTCCAGTACTTTCCTATATGCTTTTTATTTCGTTTTCTATTGTTCTCTTCAACGAACAACGAAAAATAGAACCATTAACAAAATCACGTTCTAAAATTTATTTTTAACTAAAAATAGGAAATTCAGTAAAACTTGCAAGTAATTTTAGAATGCATTTAAAGATTTATTTTTCAATTTTAATTAATCTTTGATCCGGCAGCAGAATAAAAATTAAAAAAAAAACAAAAAAAAAAATACAAAAATATCTCTAATTGTTTTTGTGCCAAAAAAAAATGAAAATTCACTTAAAATAAACACTAATCCACAAATAATAATAAATTTTGGATAATTTAGGAGAAAATATGTTGTTACTAAAATTAAATTTTTTATTTGTTTTAAATAAATCTGTTAAAAAAAAAAAAAAAAAATGTTTTTACTGAATGACTGCCTGAACATTTTATGAGAAAAATTATTAGAAATAATTTTTTTAAAATAATCACCTCTTATTCATATAATTTTACTACTTACCGCTTTTGTATAGAGACTACCAACATAATTTTCATCATCATCATCATCATCATCATTCATCATCATTACAGTTGTTTACGATGTACTGATTCTCGTGTAATTTGTGTGCGCGCTGGTGTACAATGTAAGTAAAAATATGGTAAAACAAAAGAGAAGAATAAAAATTTACAGTTATAGGGCCTAAAACATTATCACAATTTTCCCTTCTATTTATTTGTAATTTTTATATTCATTTCTCTAGTAGGTATTTAGGTGAGTTTCAGGCCGAACTAATTTCCAAAGTTATTATTTTTTATTTTTTTTTTTTTTAATAAATTATAAATTCAATTGTGTGTCTCATAAACTTCGTTTTAAATAATACATAATTTGGAATAATATATATATATATATATATATATATATGTATTATATATATATATATATACGGAAGTTTTGTTTTACGTTTACGATAATGTGAATTTTCCATGATTTGTGCGGTATACAAAAACAAAATAGGTTTTTGGTGTGTCTTCTACTTTGATTCTATTTCGATTTACCTTGAAAATGTCATGGTATAATGATGACCTAAATTATGTACACTAAAATATAAAACGTATTATGTATCTCATGTAATTTGTTATTTAAATTTAGTAAATATAAATTTTAAAATTTGTATTTGACAAATTTAGGATATAGAATTGTCTGATAGCTGGGTAATGTCTTTCTTTTTATTATAAAACTTGTAGCAAAAACAAATGAAATGATAAGATTTTGAATTGATTGAAGAAAATTTCGTTTCGGTGTTTTGGTCAATAAATTATTGAATATGGAACATTTAAAATCATAATGTTAGGGTGCTATTTACGTTAAGCAGAAAAAATGGAACTTGAGAAGATGGAATAAATATATCAAGAATGTGTTAACTTTACTTTACTTATACTTAGGTGACCAACAGAACAGACCAAATAGATCCTGAGTCTGACTCATCATCAACTATACCATTTTGATCATCATAACATAGATTGTAAAAATAATTAAATTAAAAAAAAAGAACAATAAAAAATTGTTTGATAATTACTAAAGATTGCTATAAGATAGATAGCCGAATTAAATAGTCATTCATGCCAATTATAACTGATGCTTATAAGATTAAGGAAAAAAAATTACATTCTCAATATTAATATCAAATTATTATATTTGATCTGTAAATTGAAAAAAGTGCGGTACATATATCTAAACCGTTTCAAAACCGTATTTCATTATTATTCTTTTGAAAAGGAGACGTAGCGAAACTAAATATTTTAGCAATTAGAAATTTCAATTTAAAATTTCGTCCAATGTATGTGTATAAGTCATTTTAACATATACAAAAATTTTAATTAATCAAATTGTTTTAAAATATACTCTTACGTATGCGGTTGATGTCTTAGATAAATCAATAAAAAAATAATATATAGAAAAACAATTCATAATAAAATTGAATACGTTATTTTTTATGGAATTTCGAGGACCAGCGAATACTAGTTAATATAAAATTATAAAAAATATAGAATACATTTATGTATTAAACAATTAAGCTTTTAGTTTTATTGCTTCAAGTCATTGAATAGCTCATAATAATGATTAATGACAATAATCAATTAATATATCAATTAATACGAAATGCATTTATTCAAATTCTACTGATGGGGCATGGATGTTGTAAAATACAACACATAAAATTTAATTTTAATAATCTGTATATCATATCTTCATAATATTGTTGGTTTAAAGACCGCTTCATCGCAAATTGGAAATTTATAGTAACGAATTATATATTTCGTGTATGGAGTTTTCGTACAATTTTCATGGGTATTTTATTTAGCTTAAACTCTAATACCCTTATTTACATTTCGATATTGCGCTCAAGCATTCTTGTGCATATCCACGGCCGAATGTAATTTTTATAAATTAATACCCAAATTGACCTCATATTTATCATATAAATTGTACAATTTATTATTGTAATGAATTTTTGCGTAGGATATAGAATAGGGAGAATTTTCTTAAAATTATTTACCTACTTATTTACGAAAACTAAGCTATACTCTATATAAAAATGATGTCCACATTTAAATTTGGAAATATATTTAAAATAAAACAAATAAAAATATGTTGTGTAATTATCAGTATGCTAAGACTCTGCGCAAGTTGCTAAGGTGTTTATTCCATTGTCTTGATAATATAATAATTGTCTAAATACAAAAAAAAAAAAAAAATAAACAAATTATCTAAATAAGGCAGAACAAGTCGGAGACAAATTTAGTGAAAAATTAATGTTTAAAACCAAAAATAACATCTTGTAAGTAGTGTAAGATTAAAAGTCCACATATATGTATTACATATACACGGTCGATTTAATTTCAAGTTTTAACTTACATATATTATTTAAAAAAAATTTTACACATATGAACACCTTTACCTATATACAACCTCTACCTCACCTTAATTTATAAAGTGACACATAAATTATCTTTTTCTTATAATTCTTCACAAACAAATAAAAAAGCCCAAATTTGTAGTTGAAGCTTATTTTTTATATTACTCAAGTATAAAATGTAATGTTTTGATAAATATTTGAATAATTTTAATTTTTAGGTTAAGTAAAAGGTGTAAATTTTAACTTATTTTTTAATGTTTTTTTATTTTATGGTGACTAATTTTTGTTTTTATAATTTTTCTTTACTATAACAGACTATAGTTAAGGAGTTCAAACTACTCTGGGATGCTTTAATTTTATTTTTATTATATTATTTATTTGATATTTAGTTCTTAGCTTCCATTCGTAATTTTCAAACATTTAAACAAAAATTGTTATTGGTTTTCATCCCACCAAAAAGATGAGTGTTTATTATTTTTTATTCTTTTCTGGGGTATGCAATGTCAAATTTGAGTGAATTTGTCTCTAAAATGTACGGGTCATATTCTATATAGACTTGACTTGACATTAAGATAAATAAAATGTTGGGGTGCTATAAATCCCGTTTTCATGCTGTTTAATGTACTCTTCATTATGGAAATATATATGAGATATTAGATCATTTCCGTTGTGGTAAGACAATTAAAATGATTACGATTTGTTTTATCAAAAAATTATCGAATCTTACGGTACTAGAGCTTTTCGGTTCAAGCACTTATTGGAATAAAAATGTTTGTAGTCCGTTTCAGGTTATCTGTTTAGCTTTACGCAGGCTCTTATGCATTTTCATTCAAATTTTCTTATTTTCTCTATCAGACTTGCACTTATATATATTAAACCAAAGGGGTCCAGCATATGAAATAACCGGTCTAATGAGAGTTTGATATGTTAAAATTTTTACTTCTTCATTCTTCATACCATAAATGCCTTTGTCCCCTTTTCCAACTTTTTTTTAATATTATCAATGTAATTTAAATGTTGATTCAAAGCCATCCCTAAGTATTTTATTGACTGGGTCCATTATGATGCCGTTCAAAGCTTTTATTTACTTCTTTGAAATATTTTGATATTATTGTTGGTTTTGTCAACACTGTTTCGAAAAAGAATGGCTTCACATTTATCTACGCTAATTTTTAATAACCATACCCTGCAATAATCAATTAATAGTAAGATTGAACTGTTTCGAAAATAATTGATCGATGATTAGATCGTCTGTAAATGCTATACAGTAGTAATATGGACCTTTAAAGTTTAAAAGCAATTCCAACAATTCTGTTAAATACAATTAGAAGAGAATCGATGAGTTAACCCAGGTACCCTGTTGTAAACCCTTTTTAGTCATGAATTTATTTTCATTGTTTGAGTTATTGGCTTTTCTGAATTCATTGTCGGATATCATATCCATTATTAATCTTATTAAATTGCTTGGACATTAATAATTTAATACTTTATATATCAACAGAACATCAATCTGTATAAAATAATAAAGTACAAAATAAACACTGTTAAATGCCTTCTCTAAATATATAAGGCATGCGCCTACTCCTTCCTTATTATCAATGTACCAGCATACGTCAGAAATTAGTTTGTTTATAGCGTGTATAGTGCTATACTTATTTCTGAACCCAAATTGAGGATATTTTTTTTTACAAAAATTGATAAAGTATATTTTTAAAATATCGGGGATAACTATACTTTATACCGGCAACACTTTTTTAACATTTTTTTTGAGTAAATTTATATAAAATAAAATAATTTTTTTCAACAGGTGATTTTGACGATTGAATTGTTGTTTTTTTTTTGTATATAAAATAAATTTCCCAAATAGAAATTTGGAGAAATCTTTGCAGCGATCTATTTTTTTCTTAAATAAAAATTCAATAAGCTATATTTGTTTTAAAAGCGAATAAAATTTTTAAGATTTTAAATATTGGTCAATTAAAATCCACCTTTATAGGTTCATAAACCTTGCTGATATTGGGCAGCAGGCTGATTGGTCTGTAACTGTTGTGATTTGTAGCGTCCTTACCCGGTTTTTTTAGCATGACAACTTTAGCTATTTTCTATATATTAGGGAAATAGCAGTAGTTTAATGTATCATTAATTAATATTACATATTTCTGTATGGCCTGAACCAATAGATTTATTAAGACCACATTAGATATTCCATCTACGCCAGATGTTTTGTTTTTTAAGTTTTTAAACTTTAAATATAGTTCGTTAAAGTCTGTTAAGTAGCTTTCATTATTAAATGCATTGGAGGGAGGAAGTGTTTGTGGTGTCAAATGTAGATAGTGTAATGTTATTTCGTTTTTATTCTTCGTCTATAAGTCTAAAATGCTTTATTTTTTCATGTATGTTATTATGAAAGTTGCTGTTATTTGGGAATGTGATGTTTGTAATGGTTTTTGTTAAGACATATGTACCAAATACTTTACAAATATCATTTTCTTTGTTTATTATGTATATGCTCGTATTCGATCGTATTCGTTCGTATTCGTATTTGCTCTATTCAGCTTTGTATTTTCTATGTTGTTGTTTATCAATATATTTAAATCGCTGTGACATGATTTACAACACATCCTAATATTTGTATTATAAATAAATATTTTGAAAACCGTTTGTATATTTTTATTCCAAAAAGATAATTTTTGTTACATTTTTAACTTAATCTTCTTAATTTGAAATTTTTTATTACTCCAATCAACGAATTAGAATTAAATGGAAGTGGCTATCCATACAAAAAAGTGTCCAATGTTTTGGGTATATTCCTCTCTTTCTTTGGTATTTCCGATTGTCAAAAAACAGAAATAGACGAATATATTCGTTCAATATATTTTCTCTCTTTTTAATGGAAATTATTTTAATAAATAAACAGGATAGTGCTCTGAATTTAATATGCCTCAATTTGTATGTATTTTGACTTAAATTTTTTTTAAAAATATGATGAGTAAAAATATCTAACAATAATGGATAAATTAATCAAAATTTATTATTAATACATATATGAAAAAAATATGAGAAATACAGCGCTTTTTAGTTTTGAATTTTAAAATATTTATTCTTTTTTTTAGATTTTAAATTCTTTTCTATAAGTTTTTTCAATAGATTGATTATAAAATTTTTTACATATTTGATATTTATTATATAAAATTATATAAACTTATTATTACCGATTGTCTATCCTATACTTATAAATATGTAAATAATATGTTATTAATATATTTGTATCAAAACATTTTCTTTTTTCCACACCACCATTGAGGTAAAGAAATAGGAGCGTTTTTTTTAAATTTGGTATCCATTTTGCAGTTTGAATTCCTTCAATCCATCGTTGTTTCAAACCATCGTCTTTTGGGAAACTACAAACATATATATACTTTTTTTTAAATTATATCCAATATATTCAAATATATATATAATCCAATATATTCAAAATAAATATTTAAAATGATATTCAAAAAAAAAATTTCTTTGTCCGGATATTTAAATTATCCTAATACTACACTGTTTTGTTTAGAAGTTTTTAAAAATTCAAAAGATGTAAAATATAATACTTACATATGTAAAGACACGTAATTTTCTTTTTCCAAATGAGACTTACAGCCTGGAATGATACAAATCTTCTTTTTACGTTCCATTTTTCCTTAAAATTTGTAATTTTTTAACAATTTATAATAAAAATCAAAAATTTTATTGACTTTTTTTAATATTTATTTGACAATAACAAATTTTATTTTTGCCTACTTCATTGCTAGTGTTCGTACTTTTTGAAAATTTCATATATCCATATATTACACACTACTGCTACATTTTCAATATTTCAGAAACATGAATGATTTTTTTTTTTTTCAAATAATTTAACAGCAATACTTTTCTGTGTAATAATAGAATACGGTAATAAAGTAAAAGAAAGTTTAAATTTAAAAAACATTGTTATTTTTATTAAGATTATATTTTGATACCTTTTATTTTATTCATACTCAAAGGTTTTACTAATTTTCTACTTAAAAAAACTATATTGGCCTAACACTGAAAAAATTTTTTTTTTGACAATTGGAAACCCAAACAAACCAAACAGAAAGAGAAGTACTAAAAAAATATGGACAAAATGTTTGTATTTTTGTATGGGATAGCCACTTCCATTTAATTCTAATTCGTTGACTCCAATAACCCAGTCTTATATATAAACAATAAAAATGTCAAAAAAAATGTCAATAAAAGTGTTTGACAGTTAATTGTCATTGTCCAAAACTGTTCTGTCCGATTCTGTTCTACATCTACTGAACAGTCTTAATTATCTTGAATTCTTAAACGTCAAATTGACATGATTAGCTAAAGGTTAAAATCTTGAGTATTAGATAAATCACATTATTTAGCCCTACCAATTTACTGCATACTTCAAGTTTTTAAATTTATTAGATAATAATATTACTGTACTACTACTATCCTCTCTACTCATTCATTATTAATGTTTATGCTATAATTTTTGAAAATTTTTATTGTTAGATTTACGTATCCATAAACTTAAGTAAATATATGTAAGTCAAATTCAAACATCACTCGAAAATTATAAAACTTAAAAAAAAAAATTATATTTTCGAGAAATTACAAAATGTTTACCTCCACTAATTATTATTTGTTTATTTTTGAATCAATTAAAACACCTTTTTATTTATTTAAGAAAAAGAAGAATAAAAATAACATTACTTAAATATTTATTTTATGAAAATAAACTCCCATACTATTAAAATTTTTATTATTATAATCATATCTAATAATTTCATAATTAAGAATTCAATCGGCAGAGGTACAAGGCAATACAGTAAAACCACAATTTATAATTTTTTTATTTAATTGTAGACTTTAAATTCTACTACTGTAAATAGAAATCGTATACACATATTGTGGTGAAGATGTAATTTTTCTGGGAACAATTTTGCAAAATATTGGTTTTATTTTGTTTTGAATCACAAGATAAAAAAAAATGGCACTTTAAATTTGTTATGTCTTCACATTTATTACGTAGATAACAAGGTAAATATAGGTATGTATAGGTAAAATATTCAAAAATTTAGGAAATTTACAATTGCGGTTTTTGACATATTTACTTTAAATTAAAATTGTATAAAATCATGATCAGAACGTAATAAATATCGTAAAAGAATTGAAATTGTACCACACTTTAATTTTAATTTTCAATTTCTTAACATAATGAGTTTTAACAATAAAAACCAATTTAAATTAAAAAAGAAAATTTTCATAAATTTAAAGGTAGAAAAAATCTAAGATTAAAAGTTAAAATTAAAAAAAAAACTACTGAACTATTTTCAAAACAAAAACAAAAAAACAAACAAACATTTCAAAAGTAAATACAAGATAAAAATAAAAAAAATATTAAATCAATTGTTTTTGAAACAATAAACACTCCTTTATTTCTAATGGCGAGCAGACGGTACTTTTGTTGTGGTGAGAAATTTTTTACAATATAAAAGAAAAATTTAACCGTAAAACAAATTGTCTATAACATTAAAATAAATATATAGTTTCTTTTAATTACTACACATCAGTGCGGTTAAAACAGTAGGCACTGAGAAATAGTTTTTTTTATTTTATATCAAATGGCAACAGCACTGTAATAATAGTTTGTGCAGAAATGTAAGCTTAATAAATACTGTCTGTATTTATTAAGTTGTCATGTGTTGCGTATTTATTAAGTTGTTATACTGTACTGTTTGTATTTATTAATACTGTCAAAATATTGATGTATAAACGCTGCCTAATAATAGTTTGTGCGAAAATGTAGGAATTAAAGTTGCGGTAGTTACCTTATAGGCTTTTTTGATTTATAAAATGTATATAAAAATATACTTGTATATTAAAATTACACTTATTCCTAACTTCTAACTGGATAAGAGAAATTTAAGGATAGCAAAAAAATTTATACAATTTTAATGTCAGGGCCAGCACTTAGGCTTTTAGCCCTTTATGCCCTCCTCCACTCCTCAACTTAGTTTACCTTTTTTGATATAGACCAATAGGTTAAGGGTTTTATACTGCAAAAGTTTGCATAGATTATGTAGTGCGTTTCCACCAGCCTGAGTCTCAGCCTTGAAAAAGCTAGATAATCTTCTCCAACATGTGTGGGGGTTTCTTCCACTTCCAGGCAGTGCCTTAAGATTGGGCCTTCACTTAGTGCTTTACACATTTACACTCACTAGTTTACACATGGGCTTATTCATGTGTTTATGATCAGTAAATATGTTTATAATCTGCCTACTGTCTGCTCTATTGAGAGTTAGCAGGAAGTTTGTTATTTTGGTGTTTATTCTTGGTGCATATATTTTAGAGACTCTGTGGCCTTCAATATGCTCCCAAAGAATGTTTGTTTCTCTCTCTCTAGTGTATTTTCTATCGATAGTTTAATATTAGCTATAGATATACCAACTGCCGGTTGTCGATAAAAATTGCCCGCCGATGATCTGGCTAGAATCATGAAGTTTTAAAAATTAACAAAATGTTCGTTGGCAGAATATATCAAATGTCACCTGGTCAATTGCAAATATAAATATTTTTAAAAATAGTTAAAAATTTTTTAGTTTACTTCAAAATACTGAATACTGAGTTATGATCAATATAATGCAATCTGATCTGCGATGAGACTTTATATACATATTTGTTATCTTTAGTCGAGCATATTGTAGATTGGGTTATGGGTTTTTGGGTTTTTTTTTTTGTTTTATATAGAAATTTTTTTTTTCCCCCAAAAATATTTAATTTTTCTATTCTTAAAACTAGGGTAGGTAGGTTAAATTTAATTGATTTAACCGAATAATTTTTATAAATACATAGATACAAACAATAATATTAATATTTAACATATCTGTGGCAACAAATCATAAACGCTTATGTCTGAAATTGATGTTTCGAATAAAATCAGTTTTAAAGTTTAAATAAGTGAGTTTAAAAATATCAAATCGGGATTGGAGTAGTTTTTTTTTTTTTTTTTTTTAAATACATTTGAAAATTTTAAAATGTTATTCCACATTTGTAAAAAACCCTAATCAATTTATAAATTTGTATGGCTAACTGTAGGAATATATTTCAAACATTTTAGGTTGAATAAACGATTATGATAAAAACCAGGTCATATTGACATAAACGATTATTAACCCCAAGCAAAAATGTAACTTATAGTTGTCAGAATCAAATCAATTTTTTACAGGAAGTACTTTCGAAAATTCTGAATATGGTGGTTATCTCGATTTTTTCTTATGTTGACATAAGCGGTTATGATTTGTTGGCATAGAATGTATGATGTATAACTCTTTGAATTTATTTAACGGATGAATCATTCAAATTAACTCAAGCAATAACAATTATTACAATAGTATGTGTATTGAATTAAAGAAAATCTTTTATTATCAAATTAAAACAGTCAAATTATAGTGAAAGAATTATAATGAAAAATAGTAAAGAAACTTTTTTTTTTACTTTCTTTAATTAAGTTTAATTGAGAATAATAATAGTAGAACAATTGAAATCTAAGTACATATGTATGTTTGTATATCAAGCAAAAAATAACTGAAAACTGCCAAGACCAACTTTTTAACAACAAAATAAGCTGGTTGATGTAATGAATCCATAAATAAACTTTTTTCTATTTTTGTTTTTTGTATTTTTAAATTATCATATCTTAGCTAAATGAATTATGTTGGAATAGATGTGAAGCTTTTATTCTAATAAAATTGAATTAAACATGCTGAAAAAAATTATGCATAATCGTGTTTGTATATACACAATGTAGTATAATGTATATATACAATTCAAAAAAAAAAATTATGTATCAAAGTTCAAACAGAGGAGCATTTTAATTATAATTAATTTAATCAGATTTGCTTATTTCATTATTATAGAATTTGTGTTCGTATTGTTGCCTCTTGTTCATATTTTTTTTGAAAATTAATTATCAAATTTAGGTCATCATTAAAGAGCTATTATAAATAAACTAAATGGTCTTATTTTAATAATTGTAGGTGTTTTTAATATAAATTAACAAAAAAAAAATTCAAGCCCTCCTAAACGATTCCTAATTAATTATGAATTTAATGGAAATAATTTAATTTTGGAAATTTTTATTTAAACGTGAACTATAAAAAATGTTCTGAATACATGTAGGTTCTATATTAAGTCATAACATTTAAGTTGAAAATTAATTAAAAACAAAAAAATTATTATTTTGTTAATTAAATAAAAAAAAATAATGTTTACACGTATATAGTACTGGTTAAATACAGTACTTACACTATTTCTTTTTGTTGTTGACGTATTTACATCTGTCATCTACTCTTTGGCAAGCGTTGAAGTAGCAAAAAGTAGAAAAAGTGGTTTACTGTGTAAAAGGAACACAAACAATAGTAATATTAACGATTATTAATTTATTTCCTCGTTTCTGTGTAACCATATCTATTTATTCATATATCCGGGTTAGTCCCCAAATTCACAAAAAAAAAATCCACAAAAAAATGTTACTTTTGTAGTTTAAAAAATTTAAAGGTGGATTTGTCCCTCTACAGAATATATTTACCAATTATTTTTATGCGCAGCCGCCGTTGGATGCAAAAAGGGCCACAGCAACAAAAACTCAAAATCAATCTTGCAAATATTTTATGGATTTTGGCTTTTGGATTTTTATTTCTGGATTTCGGTTAATAGATTTGCTCACCAATCCCCATTTATATCCATATATATTTGTATATGTCGTGAATTATTTTTTTGCACATTTGAATAATATATCAATTGTTTTTATTACAATAATTGCTATAATTATTAAAATTAATATGAAAATTGTTCCTTTTAGAATTACATTATAAATTAATATTATAAACTTATCTGAACCTTCCCAAAAAAGCCATTTTTTTAACTCCGTTGATTTTGACAGCAATATTAATGAGAATTTTGACAGCAACATTGATGAAAATAGAACCACCATCAATCATTTCTCATCAGTCAACGGTCAATATATTGACAATATATTGAATTGATAATATATTGACCATTGATTGATCATTGATTGATGTGTAATATGGGCCTTAGGTTCTTATTCCTGAGTTAGCTAAAGATAAATTTGCTTGGGTTGAAATTCGTGTTAGACCATCAAGAATGGAAACTATCATTATGACCACAAAAATTTAACAAGTTTTGGGTGAAAAGGAAATCATATCAGTTGACAGCAATAGTATAAAAAAGATTTAATTATGAACCAGGACTTATTGAATTATATTCTGAGAAAATACCCTACCCGTGGCTTATCAGTTATTTTTCAAGTTGAATCTTCACACTATAAATTGACTGTAGGTTTAGCCGTAAGACCTGCAAGTTATGGCGGTTTAAGATTCACAATGGAACTTGGCGTAAAAGGATTAGTTCTTTCTGATTAGGAAGTAGTTTTTTCTGATAAATTTAGAGGTCAAAGAGATCAAATTCATTCAACATTTTATGATTCATTTCGATGATCCAATGATTATGGGGATACAAGGACAAGGCTTGTACTTTCAAGACAAGGCGTTTTGTGTATTAAACCTAAAAAATTTTACAATAAAATGCAAATGAAAAATGTTGGCCAAAGAAACCATTGCCAGATTATATTGAGGTGCGGAATTGAAAGTAGAAAAAATAAATGAAATACCATAGCCTGAATTCAAAAACAAAATGAATGAAGAAGTTGAATCGTTGTAAATTTTCCATGATCATGATTAGTGTAGAAATTGGTAATCACTAAAGAAATAGTCACTACGTTATTTTGTAAGTAGATTGTCTCTATGATAAGTGATTATAGAGAAAAAGTTGAATAACTAAAAAATTGAAAACGTTCTGTGAGTAGATGGATCAATAAAAAATCGCAGCTATTGTTTGTTTTGTTGTAGTAACAACTTTTTTAAAATTGCAACTTGAAAGGATTGAGCTGAAGTAACAATAATTCTCATTTTGAAAATATGCAAAACGCTTTTTGTACAAAAAAATTAAATGTGCAAAAATTCACATTAGAAAACACCGACAACAACCATTTGGTGTTTGAAAACAACAACAAAAGTATTGGGTGGAAATTGTAACAAAAAAAATTTATTTTTAAATAATTTGAGACCCCAAAATATGATACCCAGCCCGCAAAATGATACCCCAGTATGTTTCACACATTTTCTCATATTATATAACTCATCTAATTATTTAGTCATATAATCCCAAAATAAATTTGGAGATGAGTGATAGAGAGCTCAAAAAGTATATCAACCCCACGTTCCAATGAGGATGTTCGGAATAAGGTACTTCTCCTGGAACCCCTCTGCGTGCAATTTGGTTTATAAACATATCAAATATGTGTAGAAGGACATAAAAATCTGGGTAATATTTTACTCGTTATATTTTACTCGTCGTTATTGCTCTTCAATCGTGGTTGGTGCAGTTAGTTGTTCTACAGTCGTTGTACGTACAGGAGCAGTTAATCTCTTTATCGTGTTAATTACGTACTTACAAAGAGGTGATTAATACGGCTTTAATACTACTACAAACCTGTTTATAATTAGAGATGTTAATTATTACATAATTAACTACTCAATTTGATTTGATTTATTCAATAAATTGCTACGCAAATATAAAAACTTCATTCTAAGGGGGCTGCGCCATGTGACATGTGCGCTGGCTAATTACTTAATTGTAATAATGATTGGAGATTACCTTCTTTGTATTAGAACTTTTTTGTATTCATAATTATTACTAGTAAATGTGCATATAGGTATATCGGTCGTATTTGATGGTACCCTTATGACAGTAGATGCAAGAATAAAAAAGCCATGTGAAAGTGTTACCGTTAATGCAACTGTTTTTGTTTATAAATTTTTTTTTATATATATGTAAGTCTTGTTTGTTTAAGACATAATCAATTAAATCATAATTATTTCTGTATGTCCTTTTCAACGGTACCAGTCCATTATAGTTTGATGCCTTAAGGTCTTATGACACCCCACCTTAATAACTATAAATAATTTTACTTTAATTTTTTTAATAGAAATATTTTATTACTTATTTTTATGACATCATGTTTACGTTAAATCTGTCATAATGAAAATTTTCTAAAAAACAAAAAAAAAACAAATGAAATCAAATAAAAAAAATTGCAACTTAGGTGGTACGTGTATTTAAAGAAAATTTAAAAATTAATTGGCGCCAAAAGCTTTTAAAAAAAAAGGAAATTTTTCAACCGTTTATGTGGCACACAATTATTAATTTAAATAATAACAATTTGTCAATCAAAAAAATAATATTCTAAATATTCATATTTGTATGTTGGAAATAAAATTGACAAATTATCAATAATTTTTTGTATTATATATGTAGTGTGTATGTCAAATTTTACATACATTTTAAAAGTCTGCCAAATAGTAACAGGTAAACAAGTTCAATCACTTGATTCTATTTACTTTATTTTTGTTGTATTGTTGGTTGCTATTTTTAACTTTTGTTTTTTTTTTTTTTTTTAAATACAAAGAAATCCATTAAAATATATTTTTTTTTGTTTTATTTAAATTATTTATATACTAATTTAATGTTTTTTTTTTATTTCATTTTTTTTTTCAGGTGAGTGTTTACTTTTAGTAAAATAATTTTTAAAAATTATGTAAGTGAAAAACAAAATTAGACACACGCATATTATGTTGTTCGTTGTCCATGAAATATTTTTGACATTTCAATAGAAGTTGTACACATTATAATTATGTAAGTAAATATATTTTACATTAAAATATCTACTTGAATTGTAGCGTGGTGTAATTTTGACAGTTGTTGTAATTTGTGATTTTGACAGCGGTGGTATTTTAAATTTTGAATAAATTAATTTAAGTGTTAACTGTTTTTTTATTTTTGTTTTTTTTTTGTTACATTTAGTTATATTTGAATTACAATTTAGCTATATACAATATTCTATTCAAACTAAATGAAATGTCATATTGACACAATTGCATATATAATAATATTATTGTTAACATAGCTTTTAAATTCTTTGAAAATTTTTTGTCTGTTTCTTTTTTTTTGTTTTTATTTATGTTTTTTCAATTTCATTTTCGAATACCACCATTATTATATTATTATATTATTGCCTTTCTCTTTTTCGTATAAATATAATGGTGGTTTTTTGATGATGATGAAAACAATAAAAATGCTGAGAGAATTTTTCACAACAATAAAATCAACAGTTGTCATACCCATACGTAACAATGGCATTCTTTTTTAAATTTTCGTTTTTTTTTTTTCATGTGTGTTTGTGCTATTTTTTTTTCAATATCATAATTTATAATCTATGATAATGAAATTTCTTAGTTTTGTTTTTTCTATCTATTAAAGTATAATAATGAATTAAATCAATTTGAATAAAAAAAAAAGGTGAAAACAGGTGTTTGGATTTAATTTTTTTATTAAAGTTTTTTTGTTATTGTTTATAAAAATTCATATTGACAACCAGAGTTAAATTTAGGCAAAAAAAAAAAAAAAAATATTTCAAAAATTTATTTTGTATGAAAATATTTGTGTTAAAGCTTTTCATAAATTATTTAGGTTTAACATTTAAATACGATTATATAGATATATTATTTATATGTATGTACATTATGTACATTTGAATAATTTTCCACTCGGAAATAAAAAAAAATTTTGAAAGTGAAAAATTAAATTTTCAATTAGAGAGTTAAGTTTAAGTTAGGTTCAAATATTTTGATAGAATAAAAATATTATCTAAAAATATTGAGTGTTTAATATGGATAATGAGATTAAGTTCGATATTAAAATTTATTTTTGATTTTAATTTTTTTAATTTAGAATTTGTATGATAATTTAAAGGCAATACACAGCATACGTGGTTATATTTAACGAACATCTTATTAAATGTGAAATTACTGGGTTAAAGTCAAGATCTGCTCATCAAAATTTCCAAACACAAATTTTTTTCTGGACAAAAGATGGTATACCGATTTTTTCAAAGCACAGGCAGACAAACGGCAATGTTTTATTATTTTAAAATATAACAAAAAACAGATAGTTTTTTGAAACCCCGACTTTCCGTAAACAGCCATCCAAATTTGTTGAAACTCAACTTTTTCTAACGGTAGTAAAATGTAGATGGCGAGATTCAAAATTAAAAAGACTTTTAATCTATTTCTTTGGGGCTGGTTCCAAAATCGCGCTACTCATTTAAAACTGCTTTTTGGGAACAGTAAATAAATTTATACCGTAAAATTTGAATGAAAAAAAAATTTTCTGTTACATCTTTTCTTTTTTTGGGATGTTGATTTTGAGACTTTTTAAAAATCTGAATATTTTTTGTATTTGATATTTTCATTTTGTGAACTTTGAGTGACAGTTCAAGGATTTGCACGTCTCATTTTCATCGTTTTCTACCATGGTTTTCTATACCTTTAATACTTTACTAAAGCGCAAATTTTATTTTTTTGCATGTTTCGACTTCAACAATTTGCGACACTTATTGAATAAACAAAAACATGTTAATTTAATCAGTAGGGTTAATATAAACATTCTATATAGATAGGTAAACAAAAACGAAACAAAAACAAATAGACGTGGAAATCTGACAGAGAAAATGGCGTTGAATGAAGTATACTCTGAAGAAATTTTACAACAACATCGCAAATTAATGTTTCGAATGGAATCGCCAGGATACGAGTCACGTCGGAAGGCCGAAAAAATATGAAAAACAACAATTTTAGCCAATGCCAGCAAAAAACTTGGCCACAATTGAAAAGGTTAGCCGCAGATAGAATTCGATGGAAAAATCAGAACAATGATGACAGTTTTAATTTGTTGGAAGAACTTTGAATACTTTAATTACAAAATTTTGTATTTTGAACATTTTAAATAAATATTTTAGGGACGCTGGCACAAGTTTATCCGATAGTTTATGGCCATTTTAGTTTACGGGTTAATTCAAACATTTTGTATATATATCTGGAAGCTATGTAGATCGCATTTCAAATTTTTTTTATTTAATAACCACTCCCTTTAAATGCCAAATGTGAAACAAAGAAAACATTTTTCATTAGGGATATAAAAACATGGCTTTTCAAATACGATCATAATTGTATTAAATAGGTTTTAATTCAAATGACATGATTACATTTTGTATAAGAAGTTTTGTTATTTCAATTTCATTCTATTTTTATTTTTTAATTTATTTTGCAGTTTTGTAGTCAATTAAAATTGTAGTTTCTCTTAATTTTACTCTAATTTATATATTATCTATAGAGTATACACTTATATTTTAATTCGATATTGAATTTTAATCTTTGATGCTGTATTCATGTCTTGTCTTCGGACAAATTAATCCTTGACATTGTAAATATCACAACACAAAATTGAATACAATGAGGGTTTTCACATCTGCATTCCTTTCGTTTTCTGCACTTGTAGTTTGTAGGCAAAAGGGTAGAGAGGAAAACAAAAAAAAAAAGCTTCGGCCTTTTTTATGAATACCAAATCGATCCTATTTCTGGTATTTTTTTACAAACACATGGAAACATTAAAGTTGAGAATTTTTTTCACTCTGAGAATTTTTTTATCAGCAGAAGAATTTATTATTATTTTGAATTTTGGTTGGATAAAAAAATAATGATGATAAAAATGAATGAAAAATATGATCTTGAATTTTTTTAAAGGGATTTTAGGTTTATTTTTCATTTTTTTTTATTACAAGACAATTTTAGCTATTTGGATAATATTTTAGTATTTATGCTTGTATGTATAATAGTTATTTGTACATAAATGTAAGTATAAATATTAAATAATAATAAAATAAATAAAAATTTCAATATGAATTTGTACAGGAACAGGATAATTAAATATGTAGGTGTGTTTTCAGCTTAGATTTTTTTGTTTTAGGTGCATACGCATGTACAAATAATAAAGGGTTTAACTTATTTGCATTTATATTATGTAGTAAATAACAAGTAAATTAATTTAACATCTCAGTTACACGTAATCTAAAAAAAACCGGTAATATTTACTATTTAAAAAATTAACACATGCCATTAATATGCATAATAAAATAAAATATGCATAATAAAATATTTTTTTTTAAATTTAAACAGAAAAGGATGTGAGATACATATTATATATTATGAGTATAGTTATCTAGATTTTGTAAATTTTAACAATTTAGTCTAACACTCTAATATTAACTATGAATATACGTGATGGAAAAAAGAATGATGATAAAAATGAATGACATATTATTATTGAATTTATTTGAAGGGATTTTAGGTTTATTTTTTTCTTGGACATAACAATTTTTTTTTAACTATTTTAATATTATTACTATTTGTTTATAATTATCTATTTTTTTTGTACATAAGTAAAAACAATAATAAAACAAATACAATTTTTTTTTGAATAAATGAAAATTTTAATTTAATATGATTTCGTACAATAAGAAGGTAAGATGTCATATTATTAGCACAAATAAATAACATATAGTTATATGTGTAACTATATGTTATTTATTTGTGCTATTAGTATAATATGTGACATTATTAAAAAAAAAAAAAAAAACAAAAACCTTTCTTGTTGTACCATACACCGCTTATACTCAAAAATAATCTCCTTTTATTCAAGAACAAAAACAAAAAAAAAACAAAACAAAAAAATATGGAATTCAACAAAACCTTTTGCGCATAATTTTTATTTTTCATGTTTCCTCTTTGAAAATTATTTCAAATGAGAAAAATATCTACATACACATATAAAACCTTTATACGTTTACACAAAAAGAATACTTGATACAAAATATAGTGTGAAAGCGAGGATTTCGTTAGGTAGAAACGAAAGGAATACAGATGTGAAAACCCCCAATGTCTGCATGGTCTCTAGAATGTCAACAAAAGCTTACAAAAGCTTGAGACATTGTCTAATGATCAAAATTGTTGTATTGCAATACAATGTTTCACAAAGCTCTAATTACAGAATGTTGCGAACTTTTTTTTACGCATATAGTAATAATGTATCAGATTTACGGTTTTTAAGACATTTACGATGTCACCGGAACACACTTAAATATTTCCAGCACAATTTTTAAGATAGATATTAGTATTTTTTTTTTTTATTTTTGTTATATTAGGAAATTATATTTCATATTTGCATGTTATTATCTTCCTATTTTTACTTCTATTCTCAATTAAAATAATTTCTATAAATTTTTAAAAATTGTTTAATTTTTTGTGTTTGCATTTTCGAATTTGGTTAATTATAAAATTTATAAAATTATGAAGATTGATGGAAATAAAAAATCACTATTATTATTATTAGTTTTTGAGCCAATCGCTTTTGAAATGCTCATTATTTGATTTTTTTTTAAAAAATAATCGTTAAATTTGATTTCTCAATAAATTTAGTTCAACTTCTTCAAATCAAAAAACAAATTAACACGAAACCAAAATGTTGTTTGAAAATATCTAAAATAGCTTAAAGAAAAATTCTCAAACAATCTTTGAAGCATAGAAATCAAAAAAAAAATTTATTTTTTTTTATTTGTTAATTTTATTTTCTTTTCAAAAATAAAAACAATTTAATTTTGAATAAAAATTTAATTTACCATAACATTTCGAAAATAAACACACTTCAATCTTCAGATATAGATAATTAGATATACATACATATATGTAGATATTTTGGAAACATAAAAGTCAATTGTTATAAAATAAAAATAAATATTTTAGATTTATTATACAATAATAAAAATATAAGTTTATTTTTTTTTTTTTTTTTAATTCTAAAAGTCATCCAAAAGACATTATATTAAAAAAAAAAAAAACAGAAAAAAAAAGCTTTATTCATTCCATGAATCAAAATTTTGGAAATGGAAAAAAATGAAATCTTAATAAAAAAAAATTATCACACGCTTCAGTAATCTAATAATTTGGTTAATAAACATTTAAACTTATCTCGTATAATGGGGTATAGTGGTAAATTAATTAAATTAAACTTAAAAAATTAGCTTTTATATAAAATTTTTATGGGATAAGATAAGTTCAGAGTGGAGAAAAGGAAAACAAAACAAATTTATTTATCGACTTAACAAATTGTACAATAAGTTTCTTAAAATATGTAAAAGCTTAGTTTAGAAATTTCTAAAGAAAATTATACAAAAAATTTTAAATATAAAAAAAATAATTGAAAATAATTTAACTTATTTAAACAATAATAATAATAATAAAAATTATCGATAGATATCATGAAAGAAAAACGTAAGAACTAAGCAAAATTAAGTTAAGCGGGCGAATTATTTGATTCGTTCAACAATTTAATCGCATTTATATAGCGAATTGAGTACTTGACTTGAAATTATCTCGAATTTCAAGGAGAGTTTTAAAAATGTCCTTTTTCAGTAGATTGTATATTTTTTTTTTATTTTATTTATTTATTTATTTCATTTATTCTGCTATACATGTAAGACGATTAGTCTTTTAAGCATGTAACTAGAATTCATAATTTAAAACTAACAAAACTAAACAATTTAGAAAATAACAATGAAAAATGTTAAAATGTAAGTGAAATGTATATTGTAAATGTATTGAGCGTGCTAGATTGAACGGAGTAAAATGGGGTGAATTCTTATTAGTTCTGCACACCCTATATAGTGTAGACATTTTTGTACTGAACGAAAAAACATATCAGGTATGAGCAAAATTACATGAATAGTATATAGCGAGAATATATACTTTGGAAGTTTAAAGTGAGCATGCATATCCATGTGTGGTATATGGGTGCTTTTATGCTTATATATACTTTAATGTTAAATCCCAACATATAATAGATCTTGAAACATTATTTTGTACTTTTAAGTATAATTTGATCTTACTTAACTCTTTACTTCATACGACGCCAAATATGGCTTTTTGAAACAATCATCAAGTTTTGTTATGTATAATTAAACATAACAAAACTTGATCCTCATTTCAAAAAGCCATATATGGTTTCGTATAAATTAAAGTGTTAAGTCTTAATCCTCTCTCTAATTCAATTTGTTTTGGATGATACCCTGCGCAATAATTTTCTTATTACATTTTCGGAATATTTTCTAATCCAATTAACTTAATTTGAAAAATATAAAAAAATATATGTGAGTATTTATTTATTAATAGAAGCTGTTAGTTAACTAACAAGACAAATAATCAATGTTCTGCTGGAATAAAGAGATAAAAATGAAAAAATATTTGCTAAAAAAAAAAAGCTACAATCTCCAAAAAAAATTAGCGATTATTTAACAATAGCAAAATTTGTTTTTGTTAAAGAAATAAAAACAAAAATGACATAAGAACCCAAATTTGTATGACACATATTTTTTTATATTTCATATCATTTACGTACACGGTGTATGCAAAATCATTTTATTTTCATTATTCTGATCGCTGATAAATTCTTAAATTCTGATAGAATTATTCCAAATCACTTTAAAATTGTTTATTTGTTCCAAAATCATTGTTTTAGACATAAATTCTTAAATTCTGATAGAATTATTCCAAATCACTTTAAAATTGTTTATTTGTTCCAAAATCATTGTTTTAGACATAACGTAATACCTCGAGTCAAATACAAATCACTGAAAAAGTCTACAAGTAGTAGACGAAATATATATCATCTAAATGATAAGCTAGTAAAATTAAAATTAAAATATACAACTATATTTTCAACAATTTCAATCCACCTTTTTTTTATCCAGATGACTCAACTGAAAAAAATTGTTTCACACTCCCTATTTGTTTGCTTAACTAATTATTTGTTATTTTGATAATAAAGCGTTTGTTATTCTCAACTGTAAGTAACATTCGTTTACTTGATTGAACGTTAAGCCTATTCTGTGAATATTGTGTAAGTATCATTGTAAATTCATTGTCAAAAAATGATTAAAAATAGTTTCTGGTTTTCACTTTCACAATTCTAGCATTAAATAGAATTTTGACCTAATAACAACACACAGGACTTATCTTATCGTTTTACTTAGTAAATATTTTCACTAAACGATTTTTTTTTTTAAATATTTATTTGAAAGCGAAATAAAATTGTTATAACATTTTTTTTTTTTATTGTTTTCTATATACAATAGGGGTGTGTATTTTTTCTATTAATTTACAAATACTAATGATGATTCAAATTAAAATAAAGAAAATCATTGTTAATAATTACTTAACATTTATTTTTTTTTTAATTGCTATTAACATTTAACTAATTATTTTTTATTTACATTCTTATATTATTATTTAATTATTGGAAGTATAATTTTAATTCTAGTACATAAATATACTAATTAGTATTATAATATTAAACAATATCTAAATATTAAAAATGTAAGAAGAAAATATGAATAGTAATAAAAAAAAAATTACATTCCAATAGATTATAATTGATTTTTTAAAATTAATTAAATACAAGTAGTCAAAGTAAATAATTATGTTTGTTACCCATTCTTACTTTAATCGAATTTAATTTTACGTATATGAAACGAATAGTATTTAGTTGATTTAATGAAAATGAAAGTGCAGAAACTAAAAGATAACTAAAAATTGTAATTATTTGAAAATTATTGTTTCGTGACATCAAAAATGTAGTGAAAACGTCAAATTTACAATGTACTATGATCAAAAATGTTTTTAAAGAAAATTGACAATGTCTTGAGATTAAAAATGTTTGATATCGCCGTGTTAATACCGCAGTGAAACAGATAATACATTTTTTTAAATCTATAGTAATCGGTGCTTCCAAATATATAGAAAAAATATATACGAAATATATACGAAATTAAAAAACAATGTCCAAAAGCGTATTTATAAGAAAAGTCATTGGTGGTGTCCAGACGATCAGTGAGCACTGTCAGTTTTCTCTGAAAACCATGTATTTGTTGTTGTTTGAAAAGAATAAAAAAAAGTTAAAATGCTTTTAACTTGTCATCAGTTTTTCGATTTCAATCGTTCCGAGTTTCATAACCAACGTTTCTAATCTTAATATCAAAATATACAGCATAACACAGAAAAAAACAAATTAGAGAAGTAACATTTGAATTTTACATTTGAATTAAGGCATTTAATAATATGTATAAACATACCTATTCTTTCTTAAAACGAACCAAACAAATAAAAAATGTTGCAATTTCTAAAAATTATTTTTTATTATTGTTTAAGTTTCACTTCCAGTTGTGACATAAATGATAATTCTCAGTTTTCACCATCTGTAAATTTTTATATTCAAAGCTGAACGTGTAGACACTTCTCAGTTTTAACTGACAGTGAAAACTGACTGAATAACTGATCGTCTAGACACCGCCATTTTTAGTTGAAATGTTGATGAAAAATTAATTTTTATTAAATTTTGATAACAGTTTTTATTTGCCAATAAAATTCAGTAGGACAGCATAATTCAGTGAGAAAGTAAACAAAAATAAAGTAAATTTTGCCTATTAATTTTCATATTCATTATTTTTTTTTACATTTACATCATAAAAAGATGAACTTTATAAATCAATAAAATAATAATACCAACCATATTTAAATTCAATTTTTAATTCACATAAACTTTTTAAACACAAAATGATATGCAGTCAAAAAATTATGATCAAAAATGTCAAAATTATACTTTGTATTTTTTTTTACATTGCAGTGGTTATGTATATTTAAACAATGTTTCGATACAGTATTTAAGCCGCAACGAAACATTTTTCATTGCATTTTCGATGTCATGGTTCTTCTTAATATTTTGTAAAATATCCTAGAAGACCTAAAAGACGTTTGGAGAGTCTCTTATGCCTTAAAAACATAAAAAAATATATTTCTACTAACTAAAGAAACCGTTTGAGTTGATTTTCAATCAATTCATTTGCAGCCCCAGTGGAAGACTGCCACATCAAATTTTTGAGACAATCACGTTTAAAGTTTGTTAACAAGAAAAGACTATAGTAATTGTGGCTTTATATAGTATTCAGTAGGAGTATATTATAAAAATCATTTCAGTCGAATAATAGTACAACTAAGGTGATACCAATTAGTGTATACTACTGATTTGAGTAGTATTTAAAATATGCTTTTTTCTTACGGTTTTTTTTTTTTTTAATGAATACCTATAACCCCAAACACCAGCAGTGATAAGAATAAAGGAATTGGTTCAAGAGAGTAGCAACGAATTTGTAGTCCTATGTACACCTGTACGGCATGTAGGAAAAGAATTTGTTATAAGTGGACTTCAAGTTGTCAAAGAAGATAATCTGCAAACCACCGAGAACGTTAAATAAATTTATAGAAAAATACAATTAATAAACAAAATTTAAAAATATTATGTATTAAACGATACCTTTATATACGAAAGCAGAATTTGGACTAATTGAGGATTGTGGAAAGAAAAATGTCCCTTTAGGGGTTCTCAGTATGTTGACGTGTTGTATAATCAGTATAGGACTTTCGATAAGACGAATAACACACTTTCCAACTTCATCGAAAAAATTTAATGCGGTTCGAGACCCATATATGTAAAATATATTCCAATTTGGGTCGTATGTATGATTAATAGATATTTGACATGTCCTGTGGTGAAAAAATAAATGTTTTGCAACGACTCAAAAAACCCAAACATCTCGCGGCATTTCTGACCAATATGTCAAAGATATGGTCATTTAATATCATTTTCTTGTATACCTACATGCCCAGGATATTCAAGTGTTCACTTCACTGAATACGTAATGAAAATACAAGAAGTTATATAATAAAACACATAAAACATGAAATCGAAATTTTTCATTTACCGCTTTTTCAATAAGCACGGCAAAATAGTTTGTTAATAATCGTAGATTTGAACTATCATATTTTAAATGAAGACAATTCCAGCTTACAACTATACTTAGTTTTAAAATATCAAAGTGCCACAAATCACAAAAAATGCGAACAAAAAATGTTCATAGAGTTCTTTAGTTCCTTGCATATTAAAACTTGCCAGAATCATAAAAGTAGCAATATATTCTGCAAATTTACTTACTATTTCTGGGGACACAATACACAAATTTATTTCTATCACAAATCTCTATACAAAAAGTAGAGGTTGATTAAAGTTAGTGTAAAGCTGCTAATTTTTTCACTTACCCTTACTGCAGTATAGCCCAACACGTATAAATGCAATTTTTGTAGGCAGTCTTTTTCTGAGAGTGACTTATGGTTGTATTCTAAAGATGCAATATTATTTCTACACCAACGGAGTTGTGAATACGAAATTGATATTTTTCCGTCGAACGGTTCGTACCGTCATATCAAATATTCTGTTTTATTATTATATATCTAATTTTTGTTACACATACAGAGTGATACAACAATGTGTAATTGATTAGAGTTTTCAACAAATAAAATCCGCACATCAGTTAAATATGATCAGTATTAAATTACTGTGCCAAGATAGGTAAATTAAATGGATTGAATATTATCAACCTTTTAAGAATTTTTATACCTTAACCTTTTATTTATGTTGCTTTGCGAAGATTGGTTTCAAAATAAAATTGTAAATTATTGTTTTTATCCTGGTATTGATGCTTTCTATTTTCCCAAAGTAAGCTGACGAAGCCGGAGGAAAAAGATAAAACTGCCCAACGCGTACTCTGTACCTGGCCTGGGAATCCATTCCAAATAGTCTTTGAGAAAGGAAAACCCATCGAGAAGCCTTCTTTCTGGACTCGCTTGGATGACGTTGAAGGCATTAAAATCAAAGATTTCCACCGCTTTGTAAAAAGCTCAGTGGAAATGGTTGAACGAGTATAGCCTTATGCGAGAAAAATTCCCATGGTATCACAATGAACCCTAAGTGTGGCGGCGTACTGTCGAGAGTCACTAATACCTACCTACCTAAGCTGACGACTGTGGTAGTACGGTGACCTTTTTAGGTGTTTTTTTTTTTTCTTACATGACGCATATTTCGTACGTTATGCTGGTCATGTTTTAGACAAGATGAGAAATGAAATACAGTGAAGTTTCCACACCCTATAAACGGTCTTTTGTAAAACGATCTGCGAGAGACTCAATCAATTGTGATTATGTAACATACTACCACACTACCTTCATGTGGTTATCTCTATAGTAACAAAAAAGTGTTCATAGGTACGGCGGAAAATGAGTGAATCTTGGATATTTAATAATAGCTGTGTTCTTTTCATACGGTTCAAGGTCTAGGTTTTATTAAATTCAAAAGAACAATGTAGATTAATGATATGAATAATTTTTTTAAGTCGGCAAACCTGTTAATTGAGCCTCTATAAAAACCAGATAAATATCTGGGTTTTGTTATTGTATTTTCATATTAAAGTATTGTCCTAGATCATGAACCGGATGAAAAGAAGACAGCTAATGTTTTAGATTATCACTGATATTTTGTCTTTGTAAGTCGGTTTCAGTTTATCCATAAGTTTTCTTTATAATAATAATTTTTATCATTTCATCATCCAGTTAAAGCCAGAAAACATTTTTGACTGTAATTTTAGCATCGAATTACATCCAAATTTACATTCAAATTTTCATTTAGTTAGTAATTTTATATTTTTAGTTAGTCATCTCCTCTTCTAAAGGTCTTCGTCCATTTAAAACAAATACATGTTATTAAATTTTACATATTTAATTCTGTAATTCATTTCGATGATTGTGATCCATAGAAGAGAATTGTTAGTATTGACATTTTGTACATTTTCACTTTGACATGACGTTTCAAAAGTGGTTTTCATTGAACTTCATATTGTTATAGTTTTATTCATACCAATTTTAGTAAAATATAACCGTCCACACCCTAACTAACTATTAAAAATTAATTTTTAATCAATATTATTTGATTATGTCATCTTAAGCAGCACATAAAAATCCAAAACTCAACTGAAATTTAAATTCTAAACTAAAATTAATTTGCAACAACTTGAATCAAAGTTTAATAAATTGTCAGTTTAAATTGTAATAAATAAATATTATTGTAACTTGCTTGATCTAAGCTCGGAATAAATAAATAAATATGTAAATTAAATAAAACATAATGACTATATTAAGATACTACAATTTTCCACAACAATTGACTTTCAGTCACTTCTCTTTTTAAACGTTTTATATTTTGTTTACTCAATAATATACAAAAGAATATCGCAGTTAGGTAAGAATCAACCAAACAAGAAAAGGTAATATTTATTCAATTACTTCATCATTATTTGTTAAAATAATTTACAATAACTATACAATAACATTGATTGCACTCTAAAATGAACTCTTTAGCTACAACTACAAAATTGAAGTGATTGTAGGAATTTATTTTGTAGTATCTAAATCCGCTTTCATTAAATAAATATTGTGGTTTATCATCGACCGCTGATCGACTCAAATAATATACTCTTTCAATTTCAATATTATTACTGAATGAATATAGTATGTATGTATGTATATGTACATATGTATGTAAAAAATGTTGTTTATTATACATTGACGCACCTGCTCAACGTACTATTTGGTACTATATGACTATTAAAACAACTACATATATTATTATCTTTAGAGAATTAACTTGTTTCGATTTGATCGTGAGTTAGCACTATATATGTATATATACATACCTGTGTTGACTGTAGTATCTATCTATCACTTATATGGTAACTTAAAAAAGCTTTTCATTTTAGAATTTGTTAAGGCAGTGATGAAAAGAAATAAATATAATTTAAACCCCCGCCACCTGCATTAATATAAATTTTTCCTATATTTGGGTTTTGTGTTGAAATTTTTTTATTTTTATTTCATACTTGTTATTAAATATTTATATCTATCTACATTGGTTTGTGTGTTCGCTTATTTACATCCATAGCATTGCAATATTTTGGCGTCATACTAGCGATAATTATTATGAGTAATTTAGAAATACAAATGTATAAATGTTAAGAAAAAATATTTTAAGTGGAATTTTAATTTTATTACCTATCCATTTGGTACAAAACCAATTTAAGTTTTAATTTAGGGAAGGTGAAGTATGAGTTAGTCCTAATGACTGAGAAAATAATCGTGTGTTCATTATGTTTCATTAGAACGTAACAGTTAGGCTAACATAATTAAAACGAAAATTTATTTAAAATTTTATATTAAATTTTATTAAGTATAGCCAAATCGGTAGGAGTGCAGAGAAATGTTCAATGATGTTCACAAATTCAAATGTATTGCTTTTATGCTTTAACTTGTACACTCTTGGTGAAATTTAATAAACATTTTAAAAAAATTAAAGACTCTTGTTAATTTTACAAAATTATTTTATTCCGACACGGAAATATCATCCATTTATGATTCATGATTATGACCCAAAGGTCGAAACACGTGTCGGAATAAAATAATTTTGTGAGATTAACAAGAGTCTTTAATTTTTTAAAAATCAAATCTATTGCCTTTGGGAAGATAAAATGCATCTCTAAATAAATAATTAAATGATATGTGGAGGGAGAATACCAACAGTAGAGTAATGCTTTGCAAAAATTTAACGATTGAAGAACCCGTTTAGTAATAAATGCAGTTATATGTCTATTCTATGTCCTATGTCGGTCACCTGCCACCAAATAAGACAATTAAAATAATTTATTAAATTATATTATTAAATCAAACACAATGACTGCTGCAATCTGTGCCGACTATACAATGATTATCGAATCAAGTATTTTATATTTACAAGAAAATCGTATCTGGAAAATACATTTTTAATTGTACATCAACAAACAAATTAAAATTTAAAGTAAATGAAAGAAAGCTAATTTATCCCAAGGGAAAACACAGTTACGTAAACAGTAAAATTAAACAAAATATTTGATCCCGAATCAGTTATTGGTAAAATTTTTAACAGGACTCTCTTCGTTGCCAATTCATTATAGCCGGGATATGCATTGGTTTTAATTCTTCTATATTCATTGTGGTCTATTGCTACTTGCATTTAATCACCGTTATTTGATAGACTTGGCCAGTTTCTAACTTTTACTTTACATTTGTTTTTACCAATGAGTTGAAAGAGCTCTTATTCTTGATCAGCCCAAAGTATACAATTTTTCTACGTTTTATATTTTCAAGAAGATAAACATAACGAAGAACATAATTATTTGAAATATGATGTAAATGTAACGACAGTATTTTAAATGTTCTTCAATATATGTAATCAAATTTTAAATACCTCGACATTATTCAAATGGGCTGTTATGATACCTCCTGCTTATTCATAAGTAAAACCAATATTTCTGTAATAACAATACAGTGGTACAAAAATATCTAAATTTAAATTTCCGCAATATATAATTTTATTTTATTATTAACTATATTATATGCACTTCTTGCCATATCAATATAACAGTTTAATAATTGATCTCATGGGTTCACTGATCACATTAAAATTGAAAAACAAGAACTTCAGTTCAAATTCAGTTCAAATATACAGAACTATATCGCTTAATTCGACGTAGGTAATTGTACCCACTCGACATTATAACAAAGTTTTGATATATAATCAAATATTGAAGCCAGTCTCGGAATGCGGTATTCAAATATGGGGATGTGCTAAGCAAACCCATATTCAAACATTCCAAAATAAGGTACTGTATAACATAGTTAATACTCCATGGTATGTTTAGAATGTCGCGGTATTCATCCAAATTTAAGGATATCATTTATAAAAGACGGAATAATCAAATGGGCTACACGACATAAGACTTGTTTGATCCAACATGTCAATACTGAATTTTCTAGCTTAATTGACAATCAAAACTTTGTGAAGCGACTAAATTGTTTTAAGTTAAAATCTTTTATCTATCAAAATCTGATGGAGTTTTAATAGATCAAAGGTATTTTAGCTTCTTCGAATCAAATATAAAAAATTAATGGTTATTCTGTATAAGACTATAGTTGTAATGTTGCCATAATGAGCTTTTAGTGGTTTAAACTATACTCCCCCCGGTAAAAAGTCAGTCCGTCAAGCATTTTTCTGTGATTTATTGTTATCAGAATATATACAAAGTTCACTGGTCATATTACTGGTCACTACCAAAGGTATTTGAAGCTGTGTATACGCATTCATTGAAAGATAATGTTTTAGACAGTAACTGTACACATCGTGTGTTTTATTTATTTATGATTATAAATTAAAGAGAAACAGCACGTTAGATAATTTATCAAAAATTAAAAACATGTTTACCGTTATGTACTGAACCTGCGAAAATTTAATATTTTTTCTTTTTGTTCCTTCCTAATTTCTTGCAGTATGCTCAAATTCTCAGTTCAACATCATAATGATGTAATTACAATACTTACAAAAATGTTACTCTAAATTTCAAACTCTAATTGTCTTGAACTTAAGCAAAATTATGATTATGGCGATACTGTAAACAGATGTAATTAGAAATGGTGGTAAGGTAAACCTATAAGTACTAAAATTACTGAATACGAACTATATACGTACTTACACACACACAATGTACTTGTACAATATCTAAAAATTTCTCCTCAGATTTAAAACTGAAATTTCTAAACAAACAAACTATTTTTATTTACTCGTAACGTAACGTAAGTTAAGATGTAATTATATTTGTTGTTGATAAATGTATGTACAAATATATGTACATGAATATAAACAAAAATAAAAAAAAATAAAAAAAAACAAAAAACGCATTAAATTATGAATGAAAGTCAGGTAGCGCATCGTAAAACGACTTTAAACCGGTAAAACTACGATGTCAAGTTTAAATGTACGAAGTGGTTAGTTAACGTCCATAATAGTTGTTATGATGATCCAAGTTCATGTTGTATTTTTAAAATGAATTTCTTATTCTCAGTTATTTTTATTTTGTGTTTTTTTTTGTTTTAGCTTTAGGAAAGTTTTTTTTTCTTTTGTTTTTATTTTGATTTTTAGAAAGCGTTATAAAAAAACAAAAATAACTAAATAAAGAAATTAATTTATGACAAAATTAATTACAAAAAAAAAAAAAAAAGAATTTTTGATTAGATATGCAATCTGTTAATATCAAAAATTATAATATTTTTTTGTAATTTTATGGCCGGCTTAATGGTCGACGAAACGACATTTTGTGAAGTTGATATGAGGCTTATTAGGTTTATAGAAGAACTTATTCTTTAGCATTGGAGTAAAATTATGCTTATTAGGGATTTGAAATTATAATAATGGCAAATAGAGTGTAAATCCAAGAAGTAGGTACTATACAAAATTGTATATTAATAATAGAATTTTATGTCTGTCTTTTTGTTAAAATTTTTAAAATATTATCACAGATATTATGATAGATTGTAAATAAACATAGAAGTAGTAAAACTAACCCCAGTAACCAAAAATTGCAATGACAAATTTTTGTCAACATATCGTCAGAAAAATGTGGGCACATTTTGTCGTCAAAGTTATGATGACAATTTGTCGACAAAATTTGTTAAAAAACTGTGGTTGTAAATCTATCAACAATTTTTTCGTCAAAATGTTGACAAATATTTGTCATGACAATTTTTGGTCAACAAATATGCGACAATTGGGTGACAGGGTTTGTAAGTTTTTTATTTATTTTAATATCTTTTAGTATTCTTTTCATCAGTCTATATTCAACACTTTTTGGTGTCGGTGTTGTTTTGACACAACACAACACAACAAAGTTTTATTTAAAATATGCATGAATTTTCTAATTAAAAACAATTGAAATAGAACTGGTTTTTTAATTATTTTTATAGAATAATTTATAGATAGAATAAAATATATAATATATATATAAAAAAAAATTGTTTTTATTATTAAAAATCCTTCTAAATTACTGAGAAAACTATCAACAAATTGATGACACAAATCATTCACAAATTGTTGACAAATAAACCTACAAAATGATGACAAATTAGCTACAAAATGTTGACAAAATTGTCATCTAAACTGTGTCAAATGGGTGCAATCCTATCGACCTTTTTTCAACAAAAATTGTCACAAAAATTTCTCAACATGTTCTTGTACAACACCTTCTTGTGACATTTGGCTACTCGGGAATTATTATTTTCGTCGAATACATTTTATACCTACATTAAGGTAAATATATATATGCTTAAAGTAGTCTTTTAATTTTTTCCTCTGAAAATTTAACCAAAAATACAACTGGTAAACTTTTATTCATAAAATATATGCACTTAAGTTTATTTCGTTAAGTTGTCCAATTTTCATTGGTTAAAATTTGGTTAATATTTTGACAGTTGCGGTTTTTTATTTGCTTCATACAAAAATTTTGCTTTCAACAAGAATATGGGGACAGGTCACATGATAGCCCTTGTTCATACGATGCAGAAATCTGCCGGAGATCTGCCGCAGAAATCTACCTCCATGTTCATACGTAAAACAAATTGGTAGATTTCTGCCATTGTTGCTGTCAGATTATTGAAATATCAAGATGGCCAAAAATGAAATTATTGCCAAAGAAATAAATTTTTATTATTATTCTGATGTTAATTCAAAATATTATTTGTATAATTTATATTTTTTTATTTAATTAATATTCGATCCGAAAATTACGTTGTCAACAACAATTTCCTTGTTTTTTGTGAATAAATATTTGGACACTGACATATTCCCAGAAAAAAATTTAAACGTAAAAAATCTACCAGAAATTTAAAATTTTGTTAGATTTGTTTACCCCTTACGGAAATCACCTTTCATCTATAAATTTTGGTAGATTTCTACCACTTTTATACCCGTATAAACATGCATATAGATGTGAAATCGAAATGTCATCTATTAAAAGTATATATATACTGAATCAGTTATAGGCGTTTTCGTTTTTTAGTTCAGAACAGAGCGCGAACTGTCAAAAACAGATTCGTGTTTTTTTTTTTTGCTCAGAGCTTGAAATCCGTATTTTTTTTATGCGTTCAGAGCGCGCTCAGAGCGTACTCTTTGTGCTAGATTTAAATTAACAGAGCACGTATAGCGCTTCAATATTAATGTCAAAAAGTGATGTTTATTTTAAAACAAAATAGATGACCGTACTATACTATAGAAATATCAACAGTGATTCTTACAATATAAGAAATAATGAACGACGATATAAGCTGTGATGGTAAATAATTAATATTTAATCAAAAATAAATATTTTTTAGATTAGACTTTTAATTTGTAAAGCTTCACTTTTGCAAATTTCAAAATTTTAAGTTTAAATTCGATTATTGACAAATCAATCAATTTGAAACAACAATAAAATAAAAATGACAGTTTACTCAAATCGTGTTTTTTGTATTAAACCTGAGCGCTCGAAGCTGATCTGTTCATGCTCTGCTCAGAGCGTGCTCATTTGAGTCAAAAAACGAAAACGCCATTATGGTGAATTCATTTAATCCTTGATTTTGTACATTGTGTATTTTGAAGCACCTACTCGATTTTTTGCGCTGAAATATAAATATCTAAATTTGTATGAACTATGATTCATGTTTACTTATAGTTTATCTTACATATCTCTGATTTTACAACAAAACAAGAAATGTAATTTGTTATACAGTAACAATTTGTTATCTATACAGAATAAATTTTGAAAAAAATATTTTTTAATTAAATTAAAATAATTGCATAACTATTAGAAAACAATTAAATTTTTATTCGATTTATCTTTATTGATTCTATATGTAGTATAATTATAGTTAAATTATTCAATCCAAGTTGAATAATATTTTTTTCAAGTAATTCAAAGTTTAGATTTGAAAGCTTGTAGTTACAAAATAACTGTAAATAACGAAAATATTTACTAAATTATTTTATTTTTTAATTTAAATAATCAAACAAATTCTTGAGATGATTAAATAAATATTTTAACTAAATTTTTGTCCTTATCTAATCATATTGTATTACCTACATTATCTCTAAGAAAAAAGTAAAAAAAATAAATTAAATTGAAAACAAAAGTAATTTTTCAGTCAAAACAAAATTTAAGTAAATTGATTCATCAGTGGATTTTGATAAGTTTTTTGACCTATGGTATATTAATTGTCATTTCATTTAGGTAAATCTGCTCTTCGGGGCTTAGGGTCGTTTCGTGAAAGACATGTGAAATTGAATCACAAATAAATAAAAAGCGAAAACTAAGCTTCGTTACTTAACCATAATTTACGTTTTAAATTTGAATTATTGAACCGGAATTCAATCTTTGAAGTAGCATTCCCGCGTCTCTCGAAATTCAAAGAAATTTTAAAAATCCTACTAAAATGTAAATAAATACGATATACTGTAATAAATACACGGCTTAAACGATTATCGATTTCAATTTTTGTTATCAATACATACACTTACTTCTTTATGTTGTGTTATGATGTAATGTTTTAAACTTTCAGATATACTTTATGGATATCAAAATATTACAAATAGCTCTAAATTTTTTTTTTTGCAATCAACAATGAAAATCGTTTGAGAAATGGGTCAAATATTTTTTTACTGTTTTTTTTACAAACTACAGATTATGATTATTGAATTATTGATCTTTGATGAATTAATTATGTATTTGTAAACGTGGTTTCTATATATAGTGCTACATAATTAAATGGTATACAAGGTATACCTATACTGTGTATTAAATATATGTACACATTAGTTGTGTTCAGTAGATTTAGAAGAGAAAATCGGACACAACAGTTTTGAATAATGACAGTTAACTGTCAAACACTTTAGAACCACTTATAGAACAAAAAATCTACTGAACACCATTTTTGATCTTTTTTAAACTTTTTTGTTCTAGTTTTTGATTACTCTCAAATTTCTTTGTTTAACTGTCAAAATTTAAAGGAAAAATAACAACAAAAAAAGTTGACCAAAACTGTTTTCAATAACATTCAGAACAAAAAAGATCAATTTAGAACAGTTACGCACAATCTAATGAACACAGAACAGAACACTTTCGGATAAAAAAGAACAAGTAACGGAAACTAATGAATACAAAAACGTGTTCTTTTTTTACTATAGTACGTTTCAGAACGTTCTAGAACAATTTACTGAACACAACTATTATTGAATAGAACTGTCAAAATGTGCTAATTAAACCGCTGTCACATTTGTTTGAGATTAAGAGTTATGAGATTCGGGAGCAATTACTAAGTATTGTTATAATTATCCTATAAGAGTGCTAAGAACACCTATAATGATGCTCAACATTAATATATAGCAATTGCTACATAGCACGCGTTGATAAATTGAATTGATTATTCCAGTTGTTTTATAAAAGATAATTAAGTTAAGTCGGAAATGCTATTCGCAGCATTAAATTTTATATTCATCAATTCTACTGTCGCTTTAGTACACATTATCAATTCAGTTGAGTTCAGTTAATAAGTGAGAGTAAAACAGATGAAAAAATCTGGTAATGTGTAGCCTACTAAGATTTCTTAAGTCTTCTACTCTTAAAATTGTACCGTCAAAAGGGTATAACGAAAAATTTTCATTGACGAAATGTAAGTTTATTATAGTTTTAAAAATATTTCAAACACTTTACATAATGCTTCTTATTTTTATTAAAGTGCTGTTTTATCAGTCAAGTTAAGTCAAGGTCAACAATTTTTGAGTAATTATTTTTTAAGTTCAAAATAAGGGGATAAGTGACTGAATTTCTTTCGTAGAATTTCATCTTATTAGTTTAAATAATTCCTACTTTAAATAATTATAAAATAGAATAGGATTGAATAAATTAAAATTTAAAGTCAAAATGAAGTTAATAAAGTACTAGTATTCGCCCATTTCTCAAAATTCGAGAATATTTCATAAAAAAAAAATCAGACTCAATTTCTATATATATATACTGTTATAGGTACTGTACTAAATATAATTTTTTTTAATGGTTTATCTTAGACAACAACCATATTATATAAAATTTGATTAAGAAAAATGAATTAAATTTAATTCTGTAGTTTGGTGAATTGTGACAATTTGATAAATTAAAATTTTTCAATGTTCAAATGTATGTGTACATATACGTGGTATGTATATATGACAGTATATGGGGTAAAATTTTAAATTGAAACTTCTAATTGAAATAGTTTCGCTACGTCTCCTTTTAAATATATATCATTTAAAAGAATAATAATGAAAATCGATTATGAAATGGTTTAGACATTTGTACCGCACTTTTTCCAATTTCAGATTAATATAATGATGCTATTATAACAGATGTAAGCAGCGTGTGTAGCAAATTATTTCAATTGTAAGTTTAATTTCGTTTCAAAATTCCCTATTAGTCATTTATTCCAGTTCAAAGTATTTAAATGACATTTCACCCGTAATTCAATCAATTAGTTATAATAAATATATTATTATCTTCAAAGTTATTGATTGAAATTTCAATAACATGAAATTGTCATCATAAACTTTTATTTTTTAAAAAAACTACTAATTTAATTTATAAATAATTTTTGATTACAAATAAATAATAATAATATACAAAATCAAAACTTTATAAAAATACCGCAGCAATGTAAAAATAACAAAAACAAAAAAAAATACATTTTGAAATTAGAACGTTCAATTAAAAAGTGGCAGCTTTATTTTAGTCAGTCGACAACCGACTCTTATCATTTATTTTTTATTTCTTTTTTTTTAAATAATTAATTTAAAAAAAAACTAAATCACTTATTCCACTAGTTTAGATGATTTTTTTATAAAATTAAAATTATAAAAATAAGATTCTATTAATAGTTTTCTTGAATATAAATTAATGAAAAATACACATTAAAAATTGGAAAGAAAAACTAAAAAAAAAAACACACACACAATTTGTGAGAAAATGTACAACTCTTCAGAATTTCTTCTATTTGACAAAAAAAAAATAAATAAATCAATGATGAACATTTTATTTTTTGTGTCTAGCAAAAAAAAAAAATTTATTTTAGATTTAAGAAAATTCTTTAAATTTTTTTGGAGTTATTAATGCACGGCGCCGATTAGAAGTTCAATTCATTTGATGGTACATCTTGAAAACTATTAATCTCTCATTTAATGCTAACGATATTGACGTTTATATCAATTGTGAAATTTTAGTTTAAGTGAGACACAGAAATTAACACACCAATGTTTAATAGAAAATTTTCTTCACCTTTTTTTCATTATGTCAACTTGGACCGAATTTGACATTTATTGATGTTGACAGGTTGATAGTGATGTAAATAAATGATCAAAGAATTATTAAAATAATACTAGATCCAGCAAGACGTATATACAAAACTCAATATGACTAAACGAGAGGTCACTGAGAACAGGCAAATTTTAAAAAATATTTAATTTCGCTACCTCTCCTTTTATTTTATTGCTATCATTGAAGACAAATTACGCTACAGTTCTACACTCACTCTGTACGAATATTAATCAAAAAAATTTAACTAATTTCAGAATTTTAAACAAATAAAAACAAAAAGGGTTTGCCAAGCCAAATCAGAATGGAAGAAGAATGTGAAAGAAGTCACAACTCATTTCGAACTGTAGCAGTAGCACCAATAAATGTTGAATACGAGTTTAAAGATAAAAAATTTTGTGTGTTCAATTCATTAACGATGTTTAAATTAAAGTACATATAAAATTTAATAGAAAAGTTGCTGCCCAAGGATTGATACAATCGATCTACATTGTCTAGTGATTATAAATAAATAGGATCTAATAGAAGAGTTTCGGATTCGAACCCCCATATCAGTTAATAGATATTGTAAGGACTTATTTCGATTATTCTTTGAAATCAATTTAAAATTTAGAATACAAATTGGTTATCAAATCAGTCAAAATAAAATACAACTATGTGTTTGTGAAGGTGAAGTTATTCTACAATTGTTGTGAATTTAAAATAGCTGATATATAAAAAAAATCTATTGGGGATTGTGTATTCAAAATATGGAATTGTGTACGCCAAAAAAAAAAAAACAATACGCACAAAATGTATTTCACTGTTTCCTCTACTTCATCCGATATTTTATAAATAGTGGTTAACAGCTTGCTTAGGCTTTGCAGATATTCGCTTTGAAAAGTGACCTGTGAGAATGAACTACAAATCTAATTACATTGTTTTCCACTTACATTAATTCCTTAAAAATTTCTTTTGTTTTGCAATGATGAATTAATTGAGTTTAAAGTCAGTTTTAAAGCCGGATTTTAACTCTAGCAATGGAATTTCAGTATGCCGCGGAAAGGTGGTGGCTGTAGAAAGTTAGTTTCAAAGCGGGTTTTGACTAAGTCGTCCGTAATTTCATTGCATCAACTCTACTATGACCCAAAAGAGTGTTAAATTAATTAAAAACAAAAATTATAGTCAATAAAATATATCGCTTATCATATTATTCAACATGTTATTCCAATATAAGCACTTCAATAGTAAATATTAAAAATTTAATTTTCTACAGTACGTCAATGGCCGCCATTATCGTTTATCAAAGCTCAAATATAAACGCACCCATATAATTTAAAATCAATAGATTTTTTTCTAATTCTATTAATCAATTAAAGATACATTTTATATTTTTATTAAAAATTAATAATTTTAAATATTTTTAATGGTTTTAAAATTAAAAATTACTGTATAATTTCTTAACGTTCTAAATTTTAAAACATTTTTAAGCCTAAAGCAAAGTGCACAACAACAATAACTACCAATGCTACTATTAAAGTAATCTTTGTAAATAATAATTGATATAAAATACCTATATGTATATAACAGTAAATGAAATTTATTAGAAGATTTTTAGATTCTAAAATAAATTTATATAATTTTTACAACGGTTGCCTGAAGAAAAATTTATAAATATTTTTCATTTTAATCAAAATTTAGCCAATCCTTAAACTGAAAATATTTGCTTTTTTGTATAGATATTGATATAATCATTGGTTAAATTGAATTTTAAGAGTTAACACAAGAACTAGATTAATTGATTACAAGAAACGAATACATATGTAACTACAATACATAAATACAATAATAAAAATTTCCTTAAAATTTTGAATAAATTCCATAGAGACGGTTTAATTTTTTTGCTACAGTGAAGGTTATTTAAATTTTAGTAAAATATTTTGCTTTTGATTTATCATTCTTAAATGTGTCTTGAGATGAAATGTCACGTAAATTATATTTTATTTAATTACTCACTGATAGATAATAGGTATCTACTCATAATTATGTACTTTTTTGATAGAATAAAAACAAATTTTATAAACTTTCATGAAGTTTTTGTAAAGAAAGCGTTCACGTACTGTTAAAGACCGACTTTATTATGTTATAAGAAAAAAAAATATATGTGTGTGAAGTACAGTAGTTACCCAAATAAAAAGTATACTTAAACTTGTTTTACAAAAATTTTAAATCATAAAAGAATTATATTGGAAAACACTTACTACAAAGTTTTCTTTTTATGCAAATTTCTGGGAAATGTTTTCAAATAAAATTGTTTTTAAAAATTTCAAATTTAAAATTGTATAGAAAAATAGTGGTTAGAAAATTTCACGAAATTTTATAAAATTTTATTATATATTTTGTATACGATTGAATCAAGTAGCATACACATCTCTTAACACACCCTTAATATGTAAAGGATAATACATCCGAACGAATGCTAATGAATGATGTTAATTTCATTTAGATGGCCAGTAGCAATAATTATATGATCTATTATTACTAACCATACATGCGTAACCATACATAAAATGCAGTCCTAGTAGAAAATCCAATGCCGATTATCGAGTACCCGAGTACTTAATTATTTTATCTTATTTTCGAATGCTCGACTACTCGAAAAAACCAAACCGGATATCAAGTATCAATTTTGAAAAAAAAATGCACTTCAAAATATAAATCCGAAAACGAAGTAGGCGAAGAAATTATGACTACTTCTTGATTGCAGAACTCAGTGGAACTCTATTATTCCTATGGTAAATCGTCTTTTAAAATTAATTAATTGCCATTAACCTCGCTTTAGATGAGCTAGATAAAGAAAAGTTTCGAGAGGAAAACATTATTATCTTGAAGGGGATATCTGAAGTTTTGCAGCCTGTAGAGCTAGCAGTTAATCTAGCCACAACCTAATAATATTCATAAAAAAATATAATAAAAGAAAAAAAGAATATTTTAAACGATTATTAATGGTGGCGATGGCAATGGCGAACAAGACGAGAATAGTCAGGAAGAAGTCGATGATTCAGATTCGCAATTGGACATGACCTTGGAACATTCTGCGTATAATGAACTGCAAAAAAACAATTATGAGTGTTATGAAGGTTTTCAAAGTTACTTCATCAAAATTGTTATTATTGGAGCGAAAGCTAAAACAATTTAATTGTGACTGTAAACGAGGCGAGCATATGGAAATATTATACCAAGCATTACTTACAATCCCACCAATTTCAACTGTCAGTGAGCAAGTGTTTTCAGTAGCATCAAATTTCATTACAAAACTACGTTCTCAAATGAAAACGAATACTTTAAATGGTCTTGTATTCCTTAAATACTATTTTTTATCTCATAAATAAAACCATTGAATAAAATACGAAAGTTTGAATTACCACTACATGTTATATTTAGTTATCTTTTATATTTTTTTTCATTAAATTCAATTCATTTCAGAACTAAGCAAATAAAACCATTTACTTAAATAAAAAAACTTGAACTTGAACTTTTTTTATTCATTTTTACACGAGACCCGAGTTACTCGGATTTTGTAGGTATAAATTCTCTAAGGATTCTCTAAGTCCTAGCTAATATCTCTCATACACCAAAGCAGTTTTTAAGCTGTGTTCTGTGTAAAATACGTTGACACGTTACATCTTTATAACACTCTTATGGGTATGATTTTTTCTGGAATGCTCTTCTATTTAAAGACTCCCAAATATACTCGCAATTGCATGTTTTTTTTTTTTTTTAATTCGTATGAATTGTTTCGGTATCATAAAAATCTTTTAACTAATCTTTTACTACTGATAATTGGACCCATTTCTTTTAAATTTTAGCCATTTTTAATTTTGGTAAAATAAAGAAACTAGGTAGAAGCAATAATGCAACGATTAAATTTATCAAGTTGTTTTTAAACAGATTTAATAATGTATGGGGTCCCATAAATAACTACCTTAGATAGAAAAGAAATTTTTACTGTATTACTTTTAGCATTTTATTAATTTTTGGATCCGATCAGTAATCTAGTTTTAGAAAATTGGGTTTTAGAAAATCTAGTTTTTTTTTTATTTATTATGCCCAGACATGTCTGTATAAATTTTTGGACAAAGTGGGTAATCACTTTTGTGCAGCCGAACTCTGACTACAGATTGATTTATATATTTGAAAAAACGAGATTTTGAGAAACAACATCTTAAAAAAACCCAAAAAGGAGATTTTTTAAAATGAAATTTAAAAAACAAGATTCTCTAAAGTAAAATTAAAAAATACCAGATTTTCCAAAAATTAGATTTTGTTCCACTCTCTTAATTTACAATGCACATAGTAAAAAAATAATATATATTTTTTTGTTACATTAAAATTTTTCTGTTTTGGTTTTTGACTGTGGGGTGTTCTATGTGGACCCCACCTTTCAAGTCTATTTCATAATTTAGTTGTAAAACGATTGAAATAATTCTAATAATTGTTGTTCCCAGCTATTCCGTTAGCCCACATGCCACATTGCGCATAGTCCATAGAATTAAGTTTTTACATTTACTTAACCATTTATTTAATAACTAAATCAAAGCAAAACAACCATCTCTGCCAAATCTCAGTGTGTAAATGCAGTTAGATTGTTCATTCGATAGATTTGGAATTATATAAAAAAAAAGCTATTCAGTTACAGGTTAAAGCTATTCCTAGCTATTTATAACTACATATTCTTAAATATTTCAAAAAAATATTTTTAATCATTAAACGCATTTTTAAATACATACATAATTTTTAATTTGTGCGATATTGTAAACAAATTAATTTATTATTCAAAATTGCATTCTGCAATATTTCAAAATTATTTTTTTTTCAAAAATAGTACACACACATTAGTAGCTGGTACAAATTTTTTAACAAATTCAAATTAAATTTTTTTAAGTAATTTATTAAAACAAAAAGAAAAAAAACATTAAAAATTAAAATTATTTTAACAAGCCTACTCACTCAATTCACATTAAACTTGTCAAATATGACCTGCTTATTCAATTTTTATTTCATATACACATTCCTACACATTTTTTTTATTGTTTATTATTGTTTTTTTTTCTTTTTTTAAATGATTTATTGACAGATCATTTTCTAACTATATGTAAGAAAAACAAACCAGTTGATTATATATATTATTTATTATATACCTAAATATTATATAAAATATGTTAGAACCTGTTGCATCAATGTCCATATGTTCTGTAAAATAAAATATAATTTTATTAAATATTATGTGGTTGTACAATGTTTTGTTAATCTGAACCTCCTGAGATTTACTATAAGCTTTACCTAAAAAATAAAAAATATTTTAGCTTCTAGAAAAAATTAATATATTTTATTAATTTTTTAGATTTTATTATAGATATATCATAAACTTGTATATATTATGTATGTATAGTGTATACCTATATTAATTATTATTAAGATATACATAGGAAATTATGCAATTTTTAAAAGCAGTCGTCTACCTCCATTAACTGATTAACTACCACTATATACGATATATGTACCTACTAACTTGATTGAATATGTAATTATGATGCCTTCTGTTTAGAAGTTATAAAAAATTCTTTAAGAATGTGAGAAAAAGACAAAATTAAAATATATTACAATCTATCGTGAGATAATGTTATATAGTAGAAAAAAATTTAATTTAATTTAATTTTGTTTTTTTTTTTTATTGTTTTGTTTTTAATTAAAATGTCGTTTTCCTTGGCGCAGTTCATTTCGTATTAATATTTGCCACAAAAACCAGAGAATGGCTTGATAACATTTCAAATTTAAATTCATAAAATTTGTTTAAAAATGCAAGACAAAAGGTTAATTGAAAGAATTTTTGTCTGTGTTGTTGTTTTTGTTTTTATTTTCAAATTAATAATTAAGTTTGAATATTATTATTTTTCGTATGGTACTGAAAATTTTTGTTAACTGATACACTTTAAAGTAAGATAGTCAATTTTTGTCGAGTTACACATTACAAAATTTCATTTATAAAATATTAAGCCTACGCTAAAAACTTAGTAGAAATACCTCACAGCTTTTAAACCAAAAATTCACATGGGAGTACGACAAGACAGCGTTTTATCACCATTTTTGTATTCAATGCATTAAAAATAATTATTTTAAATTATTTTTTTTGAACTAATGTTAAAATAATACATTATAGACAAAAATAATGCATTACATGATATAATGCATTACCAAAAATGATTAAATAATTAAATCAATGAATTACCTTTTTAATTAAAAAATATTTGACGAAAATACAGGTTCAGGTATTGTACTGATATAATTAGAAAATAGTTTAAATTTATATTGTTAGTGCATTATATATATAATGCATTATTTAAACGAATTATTTTGAAAATATTATTCAAATAATTATTTTAATGCATTATTAAAGAATATAATGCATTATTTTAATTCATTCGTATAAAATAATGATAGGGGAGACGTAATGCATTAAAAATATAATGCTTTAGCCCCATATCTGCAAGGAGCGAATAATATGTGTGACAAACTCACTTCTGAATAGAACAGTCATAGTGAACAGACGTTGTGAAGACAGGTAAATTGAAAAAAAATGTAAGTGTCAACTAGTATCCAAATAATTATTAAAAAATTATCAAAAATAAGAAAGATAATATAATATTATAAAACAATTAAAACCAGTGGAAAATATATTAGGATTGTAAAAATAAACAAGGATTAAAAAGCTTAAAAATTTTACAGAATATTTTCAATTTTCACATACACATATACATCAAATAGTACACGTGGGAAAGTGAAAGCCATAAAGTAAAATAAATTGCATAAATCTTGAAGAATAATAATTTAAATTAAATTCTATAATTATGAACATAATATTTATGATGGAGTGCAATAAATGTAGAAATACAATTAGAGACGGGTATAACCATGTGATGGTGTTTGTGGAAAAATATATCATTCAGTGATAAAATGTTGTGGAGTGGACCAATCAGGTCTAAATTTATTAAATGCATCAAATAGCAGGATTAGATATGTAATAGCTTTTTCTTCTTAAAACGAAATTCGAATAGAAAACAACAAAAACCGTAACAATATAAATACCATCTGCACATTTCGTGTTATGGCTATTTGCTACCAACAGTGAGTATAGAATACTGGCTATAATAAATAAAAAATTATTAATATAATTTATAGAATATGCTGTAGGCTCTAGGTGAAGCAATGGTTAAAACTAAAAAAATATTATAACTCTATAGATATGTTTCACAATTTTATTAAATACCTTATTCGATTTCTGATCTTCTGAATGATGGCGTAGACTCAGTCTTCTAAATGATAATGTAATAACCGAAATCGATTAAGATATTTAATAAAATTTTCAAACATACATAGAGTTTTAATATTTATTTAATTTAAAAAAATTATTAGTATCAAAATATATCTATATATTAAAAAAATGCTTAATAGACAGATTTTCTGAATATTTCAATTCTATTTCAATCCAAGTATAAATTGTGTTTTTGTGGCTTCAATTTTGCATTCTGTCATAGAATGATGTTTGTTGAATTCTTTTTTTTTAATTCAAAAGTAATTATAATAATTTGAATTATTTTTGGTAAGGCATTATTACATGTAATGCATTATTTTTTTGAATATAATGTATTATTTTAATGCATTACTTTTAATAAATAATTCGAAAAATTAATAATACTGCATTAGTTAGATTTACTAAAACTGTTTACTAATCGGATCCGAAAATTAATAAAATCCTAAAAGCAATACGGTAAAAATTTCTTTTCTATCTTAGGGAATTATTTATGGGACCCATACATTATTAAATCTATTTGAACCTCTTAGTATGATAGTTAAACAATGTAATATAACTATAGTTACAATATTTTAACTATTACAGCTAAATAGTTTTTGGGACTTTCTCTCCTCAAAATCTTAGATCTTAATGAGCAGTTTATTTTGTTTATTTTATATCACTGCTAGAATATAATAAAGATGATCCTGCTAATAGTAAATTGATTATACAAACATCATTTTTCACACAATTATGAATTTTATGATAATTATTTAAATTACTATCTTTATTGACGACGCAAATGACGGTTATATTAAAAATTCAATAATATCATAGAAATGTATCAAACTAGATGATTAATGTGCATTAATTCAAAAATGAAATTATTATAATTATCTTCACTTATTCTGTATATACTTCTATACTAATATAATATAATTTTTGAATTACGTTTAAATTTAATTGCAAAATAATTTTTTTTTTTTTATTTTAAAATTTAATTTCTTAAAATTTTAAATCTTCCATATACAGAAATTGTTATGTAATTCATAAATTTAACAAAAATTTAATCAAAATAAAGTAGGTGGTGTGTTTTGAATTCAATGCAATCCACAATTAAGTAAATTTTCTTTTTTTGGGCGCATTTCAATTAACAAAAAATATTATGTGAAATCACGATATTGTAAATGACTCGTTTAAAATTAATCATTCTTAATGATGAAATTCACTACCCATATATTCTTTCTGATGTTACAAAATGGGTAGTAAATTTCAATATATTCAATATTGTTACTAATTTTCTTCATCGTCTATGAAAGTCACCTTCCTATAAAATTATTTAGTAACTATATGATGTACTGGTACATATAAATGAATTCATCGTAATTGAATACGATGAGACATGCAGTAAATTGTTTTATTTTTTTTATTAATTTTGTTTTTTATTGAGTTATAAAATTATATCCTAACTAATTTTATAGAGCAATAACATCACTATTTATAAAAAGATTAAGACTAGCATGGGCATGACATGTAGAACATGAATGATCAAAGGATGCAAAAAAGAATATTAAATCCAGTATCGCCAAAAATACCAGAGCAAAAGGTAGAACAAGATAAGGCTGGCCGGATGAATGCGAAGACAATTGTCGACAGACTGTAGTTAGCGAATAAAGGACAGTTGGGCAAGATAGAGTGGAATAGAGAAAAATTGTAAACTATATGTCAATGCTCACCCTGAGTTGTAAAACCAACAAATGATGATGAGTAACAAAAAAATAAAATGTAATCCCGAACTCTATAAGCTTCATAAAAACGTAGACGTAGTCACGAAAATTAAATTGAAAAACCTCTAATGACTCGGACACATAAAGCGAATAAAATACAGTATAATCGAACCAAGAGAATCTTCAAATCAAAGTCTGAAGGTAAAAAAACATCTATACAAACTAAATATTTATTGTAAAAATTAAATATCGGTAGACGTAAAAAAACTTCAGACCTCTAACTGAAATAAAGCAGTTTAAGATAAGAAAACGATCAGACTAAATCAAAAATACTTTTTTATTTACTAAAATAAACATATTTAATACCACAACATATCTTTGGTTAGTATTCAAATTACATAACTATACTATCTATGCTATTTTGGTGTTACAATATCATCAGTTAATAATTTTAATATGAGCTTCAAGTAGCAGAGACTGCCATAATTAGTAGAGTATCCAATCCGATTATCGATTAATCGGTTAATCGTATTTTTTTATCCATTTTCGATTAATCGGAATAATCGTTTATTTTTAACGATTACTAGGTTTTTTATAATTTAAAAGAAAACGAAAAAAGATGTATATTTTTATTGGCAAAATATGAGCCTATATTTTCTAAATGTTTCTCTTCAGTATAAAAAAAATCTACTTATTCATCAAATTACATACATACTTAAATGCAATATCTATAAACATACATTAAAATTATGTAGAACTAAATGTGTGTACTGTGTAAGCAACCAAAAAAAAATTCCATTGAAAATATTATGATGATGAATGATGAAATTATTATGATGATATTGATATTGAAGATAGATATTTTAGATATTATTTTGTGAATTGTTTAAAATGAAAAAATCGAAATGTGAAGGCTAATAATTTAAAAAACACAAAACGTTTCTGCAAAGTAGGCTGAGAATATGTAATATAGTGGTTGTCATGACAATAGTAACACATTTTAATTGATTTTGTTACAGTTTACCATTTAATTTCATTTGTTTAGTTTAGTTTAAATTTAATTCTATAACGTGCGTATCGAATTTAAAAATAATTTATTTTAAAACTTATATTAAATAGACCTCAAAAATGTCGGCTCAAAAATCTTTAGTTTGGCGATATTTTACCAGGCACTCGAAAGAGAAATCCAAATGTAATAATTGTGGGCAAATTATACAATGTAGTGGTGGAACAACTACTGCAATGAGGAATCATTTAAAGATTCATGACATCAATATTGAAAAAAGAAATTCTTTTGATGAAGCTGGAGAAGGTCCATCGTCTGCAAAAATTAAACCCTGCGGGAATAACATTTTGCATTTTGTTAAAAAGGAAACTTTAAATGAAATTCTAGCAAAATGCGCTGCAAAGGATGGATTTTCTTTGCAAGCTATTTCAAAAAGTGAAGCAATAATAGGGTTTGTAAGAAGTCGAAACTTAAATATGCCTAAAAGTGCAACAACTATAACAAAAAAAGTAATGGATTTTTACGAGGAAAAAATTGTTGAAGTACAGAAAGAATTGCAAGCTTTGAAAAAAGATGATTTTAAATTCAGTATTACAGTGGATGAATGGACTGACAATCGTGTAAGAAGATATATGAATGTTACACTTCATTCCATACATAAATCGTTTGTTCTCGGCTTGATTCCTATTGAAGGGTCTTGTAGTTCTGAAAAAACTTTGGAATTGGTAAGAAAGCGATTGCATGAATTTTTAATTGATTTGGACTGTGATATCGTAGCTTCAACTCATGATGGTGCTGCAGTGATGGTAAAATACGGAAGACTTCTTAAAGCTACTAGTCAACTTTGCTATAATCATGGAATACATTTAGCTTTTGTCGAAATTTTTTATAGCAAAATGTCACATTTAGGACAGAGGCAGAGAGAAGAAACTGAGAATTATCTACAAGAAAACGATTACTGTGAAGATGATAATTCTGAAGATGAAAATGAGAATGAAAGTAATTTTTATCATGATGCAAATCTTAATTTCGATATTCTTGATCTAGATGATGAACATGTCACAATTCGTCCAGATATAGGACAAGTATTGTCAGAAACGCGAAAAACCATTAAGTTTTTTAAAAATTCCAATTTAAGAAATGGAATTCTTCAAAAACATATCAAAGAACAAGAAAATAAACATCTAAGTTTGCTTTTGGACTGCAAAACGCGATGGAATTCCCTGGTTCCAATGGTCAGACGTTTTCTAAAAACTAAGGATTGTATCAACAAAGCCTTAGATGAAATAGGTGTGAATAAGATTAAAGAAGAAAACATAATTTTATTGAAAGAAATTTCATTAGTTTTTGAACCGGTGGAGCTTGCGGTAACTGAATTAAGCAAAAAAGATTGTAATTTATTGAAAGCGGAAGCTATTTTTATATACGTTTTCAAAAAGTTAACTGAGCTGAACACAAAGCTATCACTTGAAATGCTTGAATCTTTAAAAAAACGTGTCAATGAGCGCCGAAATAAAGATCTGGTGTCACTTTTATATTTTTTACAAAATTGCACATATCCAAAAACAAATGAATTTTTTACTTACTCATCAAAGGTTATCATAAAAACACTAGCAAATCAATTGTATAGTCAATTGTTTCCAGCTATCCTTGTCGAAGAAGAGACTTCAATTATAGATGACGAATTGTCAGATTCAGAGGATGATGAATATTTAAAAATGCAGAAAACAATAAATTCCTTTTTAACAGTTCCAAAACCAGCTTCTTCAAATAAAATTGAGAAAGATTTTAAATATGTTGAGGCAAATGGTATACGCACTAACAGTTTAGAAAAATTATATAATGCTTTATTAACGATTCAACCTACTTCAACAGCCAGTGAACGTGTATTTTCAATTTCAGGAAATTTTATGACGAAAATTAGGAGTCAATTAAACATGCAAACTTTAAATGGGCTGGTATTTTTAAAATATTATTTTTTAAATAAAGTTTAATACACTGAATTTTTTTTAATTTGTTTCTTTTCTATATTTTTTTATTTTAATGTGAATTTTAACTTATTTTTCTGTTATTTTTATTTTATTGTGAATATCTTAAGTTATTTTACTGTAGATACTTTATATTTTTATGTAAATTTTTTAAGTTATTTTCTAATTAAAAAATAAAAAAGTTAGAACTAAATTGTGTCTATCTTTCCTTTTATTTTTAATTCCGATTAATCGCTTAATCGGTTATTGTCTAAAATAATAATCGACTATTCGGTTAATAGAAAATCGAATAATTTGGGATCTCTACATAATTAGCATCATACCTGTTTACAATTTAATTCTAATTCATCGATTATCCGTTTACAAAATATAGTTATTTAGTCTACAGTTACAACATAGTGTCGCTCGTTATTTCTGCATCGTCTAACATCGAATTTTATCTCTCAGGGAATTTGAACTCGTGCTTGTCACTACATTGCATTTTTCTGCCATTCTACTGATTAGGCTATAGAAAATCATAATGTATGCTGTTTTATAAAGTCTTCAAAATACGAAATAAATATTTTTTTTCCTCCGTTTTGAAAACGAAAGCTTTGGAAATAAGCTTGAAAAAGAAATCTACATGTCACATTTGTATAAATGATAATATAAAATGTCAACTTAATAAAGAAAGACTGCAGAATTTTATACCTATATTAAAACTAATCTAAAAGATAATCATATCAGAGCAGAGAGTATGCAAAGAAATGGGGACCAGAGAATGTTATCTGTAGGTAAGAATAACACTTCAGGCCATAAAAGATTACAGCAAACAAGAATGGGAGCATAGGACGGGTTTGAAGGAATGGAGAAAGTTCGCGAGAGCTATCCATACAAAAACATTTTGGGGAAACCCAAACGCGAAAATAACGAGGAAAATAATGTTACTAAATAAAGCCGACCTGCAATTCTACACAGGGATGTGCACAGGAGACATATGCTACTAATCAGGAAACATGCTATAAGACTAGGGTTTGTGGAAAGTAATCTCTTTATTGGGTGTGGAGAAGAAGACGAAACAGTGATCCATGTACTCTGCGTTTGTCTGATTCTACAACTCTGAATAAGGTACTATTGGTAAAATTTTTCAAAGGTAAAATACAAGAAACCTAATGAAGTGCTTCGCTGGCTTAACGATGGAATCTGGTGAAAACCTGAAGTGAAATTGTTGAGAGCGGGTACAACGGGTCGCAAGACCTAAGTGCGAGAAATGAATACTATTCCATTTAACCATCCAATCATTAATCTAATAGAAAAGCAGAGTAAAAAAATTAAATCCAACGATGTGACAAACTGACAAACTAGAGTTCAAATATGGTGGGTGTGTGTGATAAAATTTCTCTCTTGTACAATATTGATAGGTGGTCGTGTGAACGATACTAATTAAAACAGTAAGAGTAGAATTTACACTTTTATATACATAAAATGATTTAAAGAATGTGGTAAAGCCTTCTTTGATAAACTTTCAATTTGAAAATTCTGACTAATTAGCCTCTAACAAAACAAGTGTGAAATATTTGGCTTTTGTTCAATAATTTTAGTAATTATCTTCCTCTTCTTTTTCTTTTTTATCTTCTTTTTTCATTGCTGTTCATAATTTTGTAGTTTCCTGTTACTGAAAGACTAAGCTTTCTGGCCATCTCTTTGGAAGACGTCCTGGCAATCCATGCTGGACCAGGATACTTTTATAACCCTATGAAATGTATTCTTTCAACATTGTGTATTCAAAGTCCTTTCCAATGCTTCAATTATTCCATTTCGATCTTCTTTCAAGTATTCCGACCTTTAATTTTTTGACCAAAATTAGTCTAACATTGACTTATTTCATCAATGTTTTTCACAATTTTATGTCCATATTCATTTATTCTATTTAATTCAATTCACTTCTTCATTATACAAATAAGTACACGTGCACTTACTAAATACATACATAAATGCGATTAAAAAATTTATATTCATGAACTTCAAGAAGGCACCTGTTTACACCTTAATTTCTGTTGTATGTATTATAAATTTTTCAAAAATATGTTAATAATTTTCCAACATTTTTTATTTGATTTTCTTTTATTTTATGGTATAAATTTTTGTGATTCAAATCAATTTTTCAAAAAATATTTTAATTTCTAGAAAGCAGCAACATCATCATATCATTAAACCCAATTGGTGGTCATATATTATTTTCTTGCATATTATTGAAATGAATTTTTTTCAAACAAACAAACAACATTGAATATATCGGATGCTGATAATGATGACTTTGTTTTTTGTTGTTGTTATTGTTGTTGTTTTGCCTGAAGTTTTTTTTTTTCATTTTTCAACTCTCTTTTTTTGTAACGAGTTTCTTTAACCGGTTGTTTTTGTTATTATAATCATTATCGAACGAACCAAACAACCACGTTTCTATTTTTATTCAATTAGTCTGCTAATCAATTCTACATCATTTTCACAACCTTTTTGTTTACGTTTTAAAAAATTAAAACAAAAACCAAAAAAAAAAATTATTTAAATTAAAATTTATTTGAAATTTATTTTTCAAAATCGAATTACATATATTTATTAAGGTCGATTCGCGAACCTATACTTTTTCACCTTGTAATGTAACGTTGGTTATTTTTTTTCTAATAACACAGCTCTGAATTCTGTTTATTAAATACGAAATATTTTAATTTAATGAAAATGTTTTTAACCAATTGTTCTACTACTTCCTAGAACCCATTTGTTTTAGTTGTAATATTTTATTTAGTTGAAATTAATTATTAGCCAGTAATGGAATCTACTGGTTAATAAGCTACTTCTCACAATTAAAATTTGATTGTAAGGTTTTGATGTCAAAGAGCACACTGATCAAATTGATTTGACCTTAATATTATGTCAACGAGATATGGCTTACAATCTTCAACTCTAATACCGAAATTATGAAAAGATTTTAATTTTAGGTATTACGATCGATAGAGTATAACAACATGTTATTACCGAAATGAGGAAATAAGATGAAAAGTTAAACATATTCTCGGTTAAAAATACAATAGATATTAGATGAGAAGTGAACAATAATTTCGCATAAAATAATATAGCATTCCAAAATAGCAAAACACAAATGTAGCGAAACATATATAAATTTCTGAAATTACAACCGACACATTTTAAGCAAACAAAATTTGAGCAAAATAAGTAATATATAAAGTAAAGCTAGACGCAGACATGCCATTTTTAGTTTCACATTTGATTGCACGTTTGTGTTGCATTAGTTTATATTAAATCGCGCACACCTGATGCAACTGGTCTTATGTGTGCGCGCTTTCATTTAAACTAAACTGGTACACAAATGTGCAAATCAGTTGCGAAATTTAAAATTGCATGTCTGCGCCTATAGCCTAACTGTCATGCAATGTCATAACAGGATTCACTATTCTCTAATCGTCAGTTTTTACCACTTATTTATTTACTTAATATCTTAAACACTGTTATTTTCAATTAAAAATATTTTATACTTGAATTGAAAATATACTGATATAAAAAATAATTGAATAAAAATTTATTTTTAAAAAAATGTGGTGCTTTCTTAATGTGGCGTTTCATTTCAATTGTCCATAAATTGCACTTTTTAGCATAGTAATTTATAAATTCAAATCAAAATTTAAAACTGACAGTAGAAATTAATAGAATAAGTTTTAATCTAGTCAATTATCAATAAATTAAATTAATTGTTTAACTCTAAAATTAAGAGAGAATAATTGATCTAACTTGGCCCACGCCAGAGGTAAACGTATACACAAAATTAAATAAATATTAAAACTTTAGGTATGTTTAACAATTTTATTAAATATCTGAATCGATTTCGGTTATTACCTGATTATTCGGTGGATGTAGACTTAGTCTTCTGATGATGGTATAATAGTGATGGTGAAACAAACCTAGAATTTTAATATTTATTTAATTTTAATAATGTTTCACCTAGAGCCTACAGCATATTCTATAAATTATATTAATATTACACGCTTGGACCGACAGCTTACTTTGCGAAAATATATAGAAGCAAAAGAAAGCCAATTTGTTATTAAATAAAGATATTTATGATAGCTTATGTGACCCAAATATCAACTTGTACTACAATAAAGCAATTATCAAATTCATCTGGAGATATGGGATACAATTATTATGACTTGTTATGTAACATTAATCAAATCCAAAGCTTTTAGTCAACAATATTTACGAATGGTAGCGCATCCTCCGAATACCTTACAAACAATATTATTTAGAACGTCTCCACATTATACAAGAAATATAATATAATTGATTAAGGTTGTATTAGAATTTACTACAATATATGTGAATTTTTTTGTTGGAAATAGGATCTACAATCTTTAATATATAGATAGTAATATGTAATAGAATCTACAATCTCTACAATCTCTATATACAACAAATGTATGCAACAAAAACGATCAAATGTCAATTAATTGATCAACACCAGAATTGTAAAGACTACAAAATGTTACACTAACTAACAACCAACAGAAAATATTCAGAAGTACAGAAATTGAGAAAAATTTGTAATCTTTTTGATTAGTGCTATGGTATAGAAGTAGTATTAAATTACACCCAGAGTATAGTCTAACTTTTTTTTGTCATAATCGAATAAGATAACAAAAAAATTAACCAATGATTTTCGTTAGCCCATTCAATCACCCCGTATTACATTTATGATAGCCAACTGAAATTCGTTAATTCTTTTCTCGATCAATTATAATCATCAATGGAATACATTTTGGAGTAACAGAGTTGTTTGTTGTATTGCTGTGTAATATAAAAATTGTTGATTTATATCGCATATTACAGGTGGAAATAACTTAATTTCGAATGATATTCGATAGGCAAATAAATACAAGTCAAATAATTTTATAGTGTAATCTAATCTAAAATGAATATATTCTTTATATTTTCTATTAATTTTTATCTTTGATTTGACGACCCCAAAATTGATTTTCCAGTTATACCAACAAACGAATATATTTTTCAAAAATTCAAAATTTATTCTATTTAATTCTCTCATATTGCATACTATATACTTTCGCTTCATTGCCTTTATTTATTTCTTCATATATATATATGTATCTATGTATATATATATACCTATTTTCAGCTGTAATCTGATATTTCTACCTCACCTCACTTGAATTTGCTTTTTGTTTTGTCTTTTTATTGTTAATTTTTGTTTTTTAGTTCTTTGATTTAATCAACGAGTTTTTTTTTCTTTAAATATATTTTTTTAATCGTTTTTTTTTTATTAGTGGTAGTCGTAGTAGTGTTGTTGAGTTTTTAACTTTTATGTGAATTTCGTTAATTTTGTCGTTTTTTCGGTTTTGCTTTTATGACTATAAAAAATGTCATAACTTTATATGTATAGTGTGTGTGTGTGTGTGTGTGTTAAAGAAAATTAAAAAAAAAGAAAAGTGAAAAATAACAGTTAAGAGACTTTCTTTGACCAATAAAGCGTAATTTCTTAAAAACTTTTACTCAAGCTTTTTAAACATATATAGAATGAATAAAAAACAATAAGCAATAACAACAACAAGAACAACAAAACAATAACCAACCCATCGAAGGCATTTTTTATTTTATTGTATTTAAGTGTTTCTCTCAATTATAATAAAAAGTGAAATTAGATTTTTGTAGCGTAATTTAATATTTTAATCGTGGTACCTCTAATACCCACTAATATACTTAATAGGAGATTTATTTTAAATAATTTGCAAGGCCTGGCTGTACGCGCGCTGATTGAATTATAATTCTGAAATATTAAATTATTCGGATGCAGAAATATTTAGCAATTTATTAAAATATAAATCCTTAGTTGGGAACGGTTATAACTACAGCACAGTGCAAGTGCAATACATTGTTACATTTTCTTTCTGAAATTAAAATACGCATAGAGTAGAGATCAAAAAAATAATTGAAAAAGTTGAAATAATAAAAACCATTTTAAGAATGTAATTGCGAGTAAGAGAGAGAAAAAGAGAATAAAATAATTAATCAATATAATGAAAACTTGTGGGTGGATGCTAATTTAAGAGTTAATTTATTATGATCTAGTTTTTTCTTTTGGATCTCTAAAACTACCTAGATCAGTACATTTATTTTCATTGATTGGTTTTACAGTTAGGGCTTACGTTTTGATCTCGCTCACAATTTTAATCCATTTTAATTCATCAGTTAAAACCTGTAACATCTATACTTATAAGTAGAATGGATGATACTGATGTAACAGCTGCATGTTGATGGTTCTGTTTATAAACATCATCATAAATTCCGTCAATATGGTATCATGATATCACAAATGAATTAATACCAAAGAAGAATGTCAAATTTATTTTAGCAGAAGACGGTAGTGGTAAAGGTACAGCATTGACAGCTGTTATTGCCAGACAAATTTAAGACAGGCATAACAATGACTAGTTTTTTTAACGAAACGAAACAACATATCGATTTAAGATGAAATTTAGTGTGGCCGAGCTTTTTTTTTAACTCTCTAGAATTTAAACAAAAACCATCTCAGATCAGAAATTTATTTCAAAAAAAATTTTTAGACTTATGGATATAATATTTGGTATATGGGTACAATAATTTTGTTTTCTTCAATGCTTGCTTAACTTCTTATTTGATTTAATTCGACATTCATCATCGTTATTTATTTTCGTATCAAATATTTTTCTTAATAATTTCAATTTATTTTCGTTACGAATAATCATCCAAGTCCAAGTTTTTCACTATGCCATGAATAGAATAAATGGAAAGGGAAGAAAAAGCTACGGAACTCTATCTTAAAACCGAATGTGGTTTGTTTTCACGAAAAAGCTTTTTGGCTAGCCAACAACCTACAATCGTTTTGTGTCTGTGAAAATATCCGTTCTAAGAGGCTCATGTCCTATCTAAGACAACACAAGTAAAATTTTATACTGCCTCGAATGTTTTGATTATTTTAAAATCTTTTTATGTATATATTGGGACTGTATAAAATCAGTTAGGGTGTTAATTTCATAGTATTGACAATAAAACAAATCTTCCCAGTCTAGCTTTAATGAATCCACAATCTTGCTTTAAAATGTCATTCAAACATATACAATGGAGCAGTGAAGTATTTTACACCTTCAGTGTCAAAATTTTATTTCTCGTTACCGGTTGACTTCAATGGCTCTTAAATAAATAAGTATAGCGTTCGTAATTCTGGAATATCTTGAAAAATGATTTTAAAAACGTTTATATGTAAACTATTGACAGTTAGGTGCAATTTTCAATTGACACACAGTCCGATTGACAGTTGAATCCGATGGTCATCTTATATTAAACTAACTTATTCTTTTCGTTTTATTTTTTTGTAAGTGTTCTTAAACATATGATCTGTAGTGTGTTAATTGAAGAAATGGAGATTGAACAAGTTTTAATATAAATTAAATAATTACCTCAGGTCGTTTATTATTTACAAAAAAAAAATAAAAAAAAAAAACTCAATTAATTGAATTATGTTGCATGTTTGCGTGTACGGATGTATCATAATAGAAATAACAACATATTATTTTATAATATTTACAGTAAAGTTGTAATGCCTATTTTGTTAAAGTATATTGTACATATAGTTAGTTACTGTACAGATTTATTTTTTTAAATATTTAAATAAGAAAATTTTTGAAGCTTAATACAAATTAGTTAGTGCAGTGAACTTTAATATTGTTCATCAACTCGAAATTAAATCATAATTATTATTATTATGGAAACTGTTCTTAATTTGAAGTAAGCTTAAAAGGTAGAAAATTTTAATTTCATTAATTAGAATTAGAAGATTTTTATTTACTTATTTATTTCACTGTACATATATTGGGCTATAATATTGGATAAATTTACATAACATTACAGATTAGGTTTTGAATGGCACCAGGACTGGGTTTAACACGGAATATGACTATTCTATCAACACGACTGTCACGGTAACCCGTTAGGTTTATTTTAACTTCTAATCAAACTTCATAGTTCTTATTTATATCATCTCTCATCATTTTGTTGAATCTAGAAACACTTTTAATCGTAACAGACACAACATGATTGTCACCACAGACATTAGGCCTAACCAAACTTCATAGTTGTAATTTATATGATGTTATTGTTGAATATAAAGACACATTTAATCGTGCTAGTCACAACATGCTTGTCAGCACTGCCATTAGGCATTTTCTAACATTCCTTCATTCATATATATAGTTCCAACCTATTCTTCTGTGATCCTGAATATAGAAACATTTCATTAACCTGAATCAAAATTATTCTGATTGATTAAATCAGATTGAACAGATTAGAATCAGATTGTGGTACACAACACCAAGCTATCATCATACAAACATTAACAGACTAATAAGAAAATATACAATTTTTCATATTTTTAGTTTAAATATAACTTTTACGGTTTCTCCCTATAACACACAAAACTACCACAATCAAATAATCATAATAATTACATCAATTCAATCACCTTAAGGAAAAATGAGTAAAAGTTTTCATTTAGTTCCAGTACTAGTATTTTTTACTCCTATTTCCCATTAATTTTATCCAATTCACTTTACTAACATTAACCAATTAATTTTTTTTTGCTTCAATCGTGTAATAATGCAAAATAAAAACAAGAATAAAAAAAAAACAAAAAAAATAGGTAAGATTGAATGCAATTCAATCGTACTCACTGCTCTAATTTGGTTAAAAAAAAAAAAAAAAATTACCTCGAGGTTTTTTAACTCTTTGTTTTTTTGGTTTGCGTGTTGTGTTAATTATATATATATATATATATACACATATAATACATATCAAGATTGATGTACTTATATATTCAAATAATAAAGATTTGTACCTATACATTATAAATTTATAACCAGGTGATTGTAATTTGTACACATCATATAATATAGAAGTCGTCGCGGCGTTAGAAGTTATGTACACATTTATATTAGCTCTGTTGAGTCTGTTACTCTGTTAATATTTTAGTTGTTTTATACCTTTATTTGACCCAAATATAAAAATAATAATAATATGAATGATATGCATGCATGCATCCATCCATTCATAATCTATATGCAAAACTGGTACTAATAAACAAACGGTAATTTAATATTTATTGGTATTAGGTATTTTTGGTGTTGAAACCAAAAAAATATGTAGTGTACATAAATTGTACATATACATTTCCATACATCATCATTCTCTATACAACTTTTTAATTTGAGCTACATAAAAACTACAAAAAAAACGAAAAACAAAAAATAAAAGTTTTGTCGCGCGCAATTTTCTCTATTCAAGCGTTTAAATATGCAATGTGTGTTCGGGTTAGCGTATGGCTAGTTTAAAACAAAAAAAAAACAAAATTTAAAGTAGGGATTTATTGAGTTGATTGTACCTACATAGTCGATTTTCTATTTAAAAAATTTCAAAGAAGACAGAAAAAAAAAAACAAAATTATGGTATTCAAAAAATTTTCACCTTGATTAGTTTCAGGGCAAAAAGTCAATGACTTTAGAAATGTGTTTTTAATTTTTTTTTTTTTTTTTTCTAAATATAGGTAATGCATACACATAGAAATTTTTGGTTTTCTTTTTTTTTTTCTTTTATTTCTAATCATTCATCCGTACTCCACTTTAATGTTAAGCGCTATACCCAGTAAAATAAATTGATTTAATTTAATTTTTTGACTTAGTTATTGATTTATAATGCGAATCAGTTAATGAGACAAATCGTATAGTAGAAAAGTTTAAACCCTACAAATTGAGTAAAAGAGGAAGTTGAGTTGAATAATTGATTTAGTTAATAATGGGTACGTATAATAATGTATGTTAAGGAAAGAAAAAAAATAAGGAAATAAATTTAAAATATTTTTTTTTAATTACAAATTTCTTTCAATTCAATTACATTACACTTTACTTTCAATCTTAATTTTCTTATCCCAAGAAGTTAATTTGCCTGCTGGTTTAATCTCAAGATTCTGTGAAAGTAACGAGTGATATATGGAATAGAAAATGTAAATGTATAAACTTCATTATCGTGTAATAGCATTACAAGTCTTGATTGGTCTAATGAAGTCTGAATGATTATGAAATTGTTCAGATTAATTGTAATTTTTTTAACAAACCCTAATTATATTATTATTATTTTATTTTTATTGCCTCAATGTATTTGTACAATATGGGTGACATAGGAAATGTATGAAAAAAATTTCAACCGATACAATGTACATATAAAAATACAATATGACGAATTTTCTGAACTGACAACACTTTATTTACAATTCCGATCACTCTAAATACAATGTCTCTGAAATAAACTTTAAATCAAATGTCAAAATATTATACTCATAATTTACTCAAATATTATACAATTGAAAACTATACTGCGTATCAACCAATTTTGGGATACATAATTTAACATCCCGTGTCTTGAAATAGAGTCACGGATATACTGCCAAATTAATTACCGACAAAGTAAACAATTTATTTTTGACATTTAAGATCATACGTCAATTTACGATGTCACGGTGTGGATGTTTAATTTCATATATTTTAATTCATATGTTATATAAGAATATTTACACCTTGGATTTATGCTTATTTGGACTAATCTGACTTAATTAATTAGAATATAAATTAATTTGTAAAGGACAAAACGGCAAGTAAAAAATCTTTAATTAATTACCGGTGACATCGCAAATGTCTTTAAAAAAAAACTTTAACCTTTAAAAAAATTAAGTTTTCAATGTTATACGTAAAATAAGTTGACAATATTGTGTATAATGATAGCTTTCTGAGACATTGTCTTTTAAAGTCATAACTGTCTTGTCATAACTTTCTGTTGTATTTGTGATCAAGCAAAATAAACAGGAAGTTTTTTATCATTTTTATAACTGTACAACACTGAGTTTTTAAACATTTTTGTAACTCTAAATACCTGTCAAAACGGTCGCGGAGATATCGTCAACAACAATTGTGATCATTGTGAGCTTTTGTAGACATTTAAGATAATGTGGACATTGTATTCTTCAACTTTGTGTTGAGACATTTACGATGTCAAAGTACGTTTATGCTATAACATAAAATCTAATTTAAACTTAATCTACAAATCCTAATATTTAATCTGTAATTTAAACTACGTTTTTATTTTTAAAAAAAATATAGTTTATAAGGAAATTTTAAATGTATAAAAAAAATTTTTTTAAATATATTTTTACGTTCTAACTAAAATAAACGCAAATTGCTTATCTGAGGCAGCAGTTATAACCTATACCGGTAAAATATTATAAAATTCAGTTTAAAAATTTGAACAATTTACTTTCGTTATTTCATACAAAATCTATTTTATTATTTTACTGTCCCTTTACATTTTTACTGTCCCCATGAAATTTAATTACTGTCCCCTTAATATGATAAAATAGAATTGTTATGAAATTCTCAACATAAAAAATCTTAAAAGTTTAAAAGCATTGTAGAAAATTATTTATATTTCCTATAATTTGGTATTAAAATTTGGCGTTTACCGCTGCAGTAAAGTTAAAAACAAATTTTTTTTCACGTATTCATTTTGCATATCGGTGTATAACTGCAGTCGTAGTTTTAAATTGAAATTGAATTTTTATAAACTGAAATAATCATATAAAAAAAAAACATTAACATTAAAATCTTCTGGTAAAACGCTCATCAAAAGATTATTGATGAGTTCATTAATGAGTATATATAATGATCATAAGGAGCCATTGGATGAATGCAGTGATGAGTTTAGTTCTGTAGAAACGGGATTAAAGATATTTATATATTTCGATTTTGTATAATGAGCCATATAATAAAATAACTATAAGCGATTGCTGATTGCATGCACTTCAATCATCAATAAAATAATTAAATTATAAAATTAATTATTAAATAAATAAATATAAAATAATTATCAAATATTGATGAGATAAGCATTGAATAAAATTATGAGTGATGTGATGAGCAAGTTACTGTACAAGTGTACTCATTTAAGTGAGGTAAACTATATTCATCACATCAAGAATCAATTATGATAATCAATTATGTATGAACAAAGTAATTGGTGTATTATTTTATTTGTAAGCATTTGTTTTAATCACTACCAACCCAAATCTATTGAATTTATATGTATGTTCAAAGCAATATTCCAGTTTCAATTGTTTATTAGCAATATTCGGTGTGTTTCAAATGTTGCACCGCTAATTCGTTTGATTTTGTCATTTTTGAGAGTTAAGAAGTTTGGTAAAAAACTTATCAATGAACTCATTAACTTTCAATAGTTTTGGACGGCGTGTATAAAAATGACAGTAACTTTGACATTTAGGAGGAATATAATGATAAAGGCCAAAGCTAACTTAGAGCTGTAGTGGTATAAGATGATGATGATGATGATGATAATGATGAATAAATAAATAAAAAAGGATTACATTTATTGTTTAATATTACCCCAACAGTACTCGCCCTAATTTTTTTTCATTAATATATGTATGATAGACCCAGACTGTTTTTGAAAAATTGCAAATATGGATTAAGTTTTTAAAAAATTAATGAGAAAATGGTATTAAATATTTTAAAAAAATATTAGAATTCAAAAACTGTGAAAATGAAAAATATAGTGTTTCAGAAAACCAAGTTATTGACTTTTAAAATCGATTTTGGTCGAAAAAAGTTCTGGTGAGTACTGAAGGGTTAACATGCTTTTAGTGAAAACAAAATAAATGTTTTTCTCTTTCTCGTCTTTCAATTTACCAACTCTGAATTTGTCACATCTGATTTCAACATACACTAATTATGAATATGAACATTATTTGAACAAGTAAATTTCAATGTTACAGATCTGGTATACGTGTAATAGATTAACCTAAAATAAAAGCATTCTGATATTATCATGCTTTCGAATTTTAATTTCATTAATATCATTGATAAATAAATTCAGAATACAACAAATATTTTGCAAACTATACCAAATTATATCAATTGACCAAAAAATCGAATTTTACCTACTGATGAAATGATATTGTAAAACTTTTGAAGAGGTGTATTTTACGATTCTCTTCGCTGTCCAACTAATATTTAATATAATTGGCTATTTGATGTTTGTGCTCATAATATGACTTGAAAGTTATGTTATACAGAGTTGTTAAAATTCTGCTATATTCATTGCAGTCCACTGGAAAGTACCTTCATAAATCATCGATGTTAATGTGGATGCAACCGATCTTTGCAACCGACAAAAATTCTACCTTGTATGTACAGGTCCGCCAGTGTAAATAAATAAATAAAATATATTCTACCTTTGATTTTTCTTTGCCCGATGGATTGATGGATTGAAGCTATGGGTATTGTACAAAATATGCAATTTTTCAACATTTTTTATTTGAAAGTTCTTATTGTAAAAAATAAATTTCATTATTTGAGACATGATCTACTGATCTTTAAAATGTTTAAAAGCAGTGCATAACGAAGCATTGGTAATGATTGAACACATGTGCATATACTCAACCTCAAATGAGCCACTCAAAAAATTTGGGGTATACCTTCACCTAATCGACTGGCAAGTGACTTATTAAATATATAAAAATGCTTTGAATATATATAAAAAAAATAAAATAAATAAATAAAATAAAAAATTTGTAAATATAAGTAAATATATATATACTCTATACGAGCCACTGATGCTTTTTGAGAAAGACCAAATAAATAAAAAATAAAATAAATAAAATAAAGACATGCAGCGCGAACAACAATATAATATTAAAGATTTGGCTACCTTTGTTTCCTCAAATGAACAATTATTAATACGAGGACGAGATCAAAGGACCATTTACAATAGGATTTTGACAGCGAAAAGGGACAGTTTTTTCTTTTTGGATCCGCCCGGTGGAACTGGTAAAGCATTTTTAATCGTTTAAAAAATGGAATTATAAGAATTCTTTTATACAACAACATATAAAATTGTTTCCTCTCTACCTAATCAATTAATTTATATTTAATCAAATTTTTTATGAATTCTCCTATACCATACTTTTGCGTCCAGATGTCTTTCTATAAAATGTGTTTTTTTATGAAAAAAAAAAATTTCACTTTCTATTAAAAATTATTTTTTAATATAAAAAAAAGTCACCTCTAAAATATCTTTTCATCATTATTTGAATAAATGAAATCAATTTTCTATTTAAATCTTACATCATGACATTTTTTTTTTGTTTCTATTCCATTTGTGTAGGTGTTTTAAACTGTATATATATATATATATATATATATATAATTTATGTATGTGTGCATGTATGTATTATTAATTTGAATTCAGGAACCATTATAAAGGTCATCTTTCGAATAATTCACAACAGCATGATTACATTCCACATGCGAATTGTATTGTAATATTATAACCCAGATGATGGTAAATCAATGTATATTAAAATACCATTAACAAACTCATCTGAAGCATTGTTCTATTAAACTTTGAAAAACAAAATTGATCCACTTTTAGAAAACAAAAAACACATATGTATCTGTGTCTGTATGTACCTACTTACATTAAAAAATTTGATTAAAAAAAAATCATTATTAAATTCGATTCAGTTAATTTGATTTGAGTGACTCCAAATTGACATTCTGACATATATATTAATTCCATAATCCATTTAAATAGATCTTCTATGGTGAAGATCATCTTGAATTGGCTTGAATATCGCACACAGCACAAAACAAAAATCAGAACAGCGTTGGTGTTGTTGAATTAATGGATATCTCTACCAAATTAATATTTAATTTTGAACTTTTATATGTTACTATCCTCACAGGTGTCATCGGTAGTTTTATGAGACAAGTTGAGCATTTTTGAAATCTATGTAGGTATCATATTTTTTTTTTTTTTTGTTTTTAGAAGTGTAAGAAATTCCAAAAATGTTGTTTTGTCCATTTCATAAATATTTACAAAAAAAAAAATTTTATTTAGATTTTCTATTTTGTTTTTCTTGTTTTTTTATTTGTGACTCCTACTCATATAATTTATCAAATAAATTTAATAAAAAATAAAAAAAAAAAAAAAAATTTCGGAAACTATTCTTTTTAATATCAACATAAAAATGATTTGTTTGGGTTTGATTTGATATGAAACGAGAAGTTTTAAACAATTTTGTCATCAAATCAACTTTTATCACCATCTCGTATATTTTGAAGATTAATCTTGGATCTAATCGCAACGTAAAGAATACAATGTTATTATTATAAAGTACCATCAACGTTTATAACGACGTTTTATTGACAATACCAAACTACCATGAGCATATTCGACTTCCGGAATTATCAGTTCAGGGATTGTGGTAGACCGCAAAACTCGTTGCTAAACGACCAAGTTTGTTCGTGAAACGAATTTGGTCTTACGAAAGTAGGACAGAAAAGTAGGATCTTACGGAAGATTCGCAGGTTCAGTTTTATACATTTTCTTTTAAAAATTCAGCAATTCCTTTCCACTATTTGGCTTTAAATGACTTTTTTGTATGCTCTGGAGAATTTATTCTTGTACAATCTTTTTTTATAGCTCGATTATTTGTTCTTCGAAAGCCATAATTTATTTTTTTTTAACAACCAATATTCCAATGTCCAATGTCTTCCCTTCCCGCCATGTGTGGTCAATATAATTAATTCTATACAGTGTATTTTTTTTTTGACATTTTGATCCATCGCCAACTTAAACTTCAACTTCTTAATCGTCGAGTTTAACTTGACGTTAAGGGATATTTAATTTGATCTATTTAACCCATTATATCCATTTAATACAGTTATACTACGAGTGTTCTTTAACTCTTTTCAGTATATACAAACTTATGTTTCTAGAATTTGGAAGCTCCAATTTTTATTTCAAGAACATAGAGCCTACGTGAATCAATTCCATATTCAATACAATTCTATGCAATGTGGTATATTTCTCACCAACTTTTCCTACTCCTGCTATTTCGGTTATTTAATTCACCAGTTTCAACTACGATTCGCCTATTCCACTCTTTTCATTTCATTTTAAATAACAAAACGTTTAATTGTGGTTTCAGTTATAAATGAAACATAAAATTTGCAATCCCTAATTCGATGGACATTACAAAATGTTCAATGTATTGCCGGTTACCTCTGGAAGAAATTATATTTCGCTGTTTTTTGTAACTATTTATTTATACATATATGTATTTAGTACTTATTACTTTTCAGTTTATAGCATTGTTATTTATTTATTTAATGGTTGGGAGGGTATGTTTTTAGAGTGTAACGAAACTTTGTTTTTCCAAATTTCGCTTTTTCAAAATATAATTTTTAATTCAATAATATTTACCCTAATTTGTATATTATATTGTATATACCCTAATTAACGTTGTTAACGGCTACACGAGGACGGGGTAGTACGAGGTAGTATACGGGATATTATACAAAACGGGGTATCTCCTTTTTCCAGAATATTTATAAAAAAACTTTTTATGACCCCTATAGTTGACATTTGACAACCTCACAGAGATCTCAAAGTTTTCTTTTCAAGTTACCCACAGATTTGTTACAGTTTCGAATTTGCTCAGAGAATAAGTAATGGTCCAGTTTATGTTTGTGATATGGGTCCCACTATGAACTTGTGTCGTGGCGACAATGCATTTCTGTGGTTGTCAATCCTTTAAAAAAAAAAAACTAAAACCAGTATTATTATTGATTAGTTACATCAAAGCTTAAAAACTGGAATGGCAATTACAATATGCTTTCCTATTTTGATTACGTTAATACTATGCATAGCGGTTTCCAGGGACAAACAATCATTGCATTTGTAATGTAATGGTAATGCAATATTAGCAGTTGTTGAACAATTCGACAAATGCACATTTTGCTAGCGACCGATCAGATATGGTCCTATTAATCAGAAACCTCATCCCCCACTACAATTTTGATATGTTTGTTATAAAGAGAATTTATTATGATTATAAATACAATTTTACTTATTTACAAGATGATTGTTTCAAAACTAAAAATTACATCTAAATTTATTTGTTTTTTCGTATAGATTTCTTGTCATATTTTCATTGCTTACTTACTCACCTAGTCCATATCTCGAACAATTATTTTTAAAAGAGAATATTTATTATAAAAACAAATTTATTTACAAAATAAAATAATAAATTAAATTTTATATTTTTATTTACAGATTTTTGGTATATTATGTATGGCACTTGCTTCACCAGCTGCCCTTTCAGCAACACACTTCTTTTTATTCGTAGCAGTCACATCATTTATTGCCACATTATTATGGTCTTTTGCTTACTTCTTGAGTGTACGTGAAAATCTTACTTTGGCAATTAATTGGATATTAACGGTAAGTTGGATTTAAAAAAAAAAGCTCTCAATTTGGACACAAAAATTTCAATAAGAAAATGTAAGGTAATAGCTCCCACATTATTATTAATACAACTCTGTGGTGGTTCTGATTAATGCTTCCAGATCTACAGGGTTAAAATTTAATTTTGAAAATTTTATGGATATGCTCTGTTTTTATAATAACTTGTTTTCTAGCGTTAGAGTAAAATTTGTATATAACAATTGTTGAAAATGGTCGAATATTTTCCTTTTATTTTACTAAATATGTTTATCATACAGATACGCGATATCAGTTCCATGTAAATGATGCTATAAATTACGGAAATACTATTTATTTGAAAAAAATTTATAAACTTAGCATAACTTCATAATAGTTGGAAGAAATTAAGTAATTTTATAGTTAAAAATTTAGCAGAGGTAGTTAAGTATAGTAGAGTTTAAGGCTATTTACATAAGCACAAACCTAGAGTTGTCAAAATATAGTAGTGCTCTACAATTGCCATGTTACTTTCTTTACGTTATAAGTATAATGTTCAATACTACGTTTGCACTTACATAAATTAGTCCAACTCCCTATTTACGTTTAATTGGACGTATTCAGAAGATTTCAAAAGAGCATTATATAGCTCATTTAATGCTTAAGCTCCGTTATATACTTATAAAGTGTTTTCCAATAGTGATGATGATGATACAATTTAAAAATGGTTAAACTGGCAGCGCTGCGTACTATTTTTTTACATTTATTATGTCAATTGTGTTCAGTAGGATGCCATTTAATCATGGAAAGATACACGCTTGAACAAAGTTTTTTTGATTTTTCTCTTGAACAACTTGAAAATGATGAAAATTTTTATTGAAAAATTTTATTCACTGATAAAGCTCTAAATGGTTATGTAAACAAAGATAATTGCAGTATTATGAGTGCTGAAAATCCACACGAAAATGTTCAGACACCATTATATCCAAAAAAAAGTCACTGTTTAGTGTGCAGTTCATACTGGTGGAGTGATTGGTCCATATTTCTTTGAAGAAAATGTTCGAAGAGTAACAGTTACTGGTGATACAGAACAAAGTTAAATGAATTTTTGCTTACAGAACAAAGTTAAAAGAATTTTCTGTTGTTTTTTCTGAATGTATGGTGGTTTCAACAAGACGATGGTACCTGCCACACAGCCACCTTAACAATTGATTAATTAAAAACAAAATTTGATGATGAAATTAATTATCTCAAGAAATGTTCCAGTTAATTATCCTCCCAGGTCATGTCATTTAACACCTTGTGATTTCTATCTTTGGGGGATATGGTAAATCACAAGTTTATACTGATAATCCAACAACAATTGACCAATTAAAAATCATGATGAAATACAGCCAAACTTATGTGAAAAAATGATGTAAAATTGGGTTGACAGAATGCAGTACGTACGCAGAAGTTATGATGGTCATTTGAATGATGTTATTTTCCATACATAATGGCATAACCTTTCAAATAAAAAAATTTTGTGACTCACTGAATAATTTATGTGTGTGTTTTTTTTTTAATTTTTAAATTTTATCATCTCTATTGGAAATACTTTACATATTAGTTTAATACTAGCTTTATTATTAGAAATTTTGTGAAAATCTAATGTGAATGCTTTTGGAATATTTCACCAATTATTTTGATTAGAATTTGTGAATCACAATGAATTATTAACTCTTATTACAATTTCAATAGTAATATATCTAAATATTGAACTTTAAAAATTTCACTGGGATCAATAAACTTTCATGGCTCATATTATAACTGACCATCTTAATATTATACAAACTCTTAAATTTTTAATTACAAAAACCTTTTAATATTTTTTTTCTAATCTTTTTTTTTTTTTTATTGTGTTTTTAAAATTGTAGGAACTCCTTAATACAGCCCTTGTTACACTACTATATACAATTGCATTTATTGTTCAATTAGCTGCTTGGTCTGGTATTTATCATTCATGGTCAGGATCAAATATTGCTGCTGGTGTATTTGGTTTATTTAATGCATTAGCATATGGAGCTGGTTGTTATCTTCTGTGGGTTGAACATAAAGGTGGAGCTACACAATAGTTTAGATGTACATGAAGGAAGAAGAGAAAAAAAAGAAAAAAAAGAAAAACTAAAATAATTTTCTTTTTTTTTTTTTAATATATACATATGTTTATTATATAATATTATAATATATGTATTTATATATTAAATTATTTTTAATTTTTTTAATTATAATTATTTATTAAAAATTAAAATAAAAGAAAAAAAATCAAAAAAAAAAAACAAAAAAAATACAAATTTTAAAATAATTAAAAATAAAAAGGAAAAATAAAATTAAAAAAAAAAACAAAAAAGGTAGTTAAGATTTGGTTAGGTGATTTCACTTTTTTTTTCCAATTTGAAAATGTGGATGTAGATTTAAATTAAGTTTTGTTTTTGTCTGTTTCGAAGATGAAACGATTTTAAACCAATTTCCAATTAAAAAAAAAACCAAAAATAAAATGCAATTAGCATTACTCTATTAACGTTAAACAAAAAATTGGTCTATTTTGTGTAATTTCTATTCAATGAATGCTGCAATGATGTAAATCTAGCACATCAAAAATTCCAATTATTATTGGAAAAAACAGCAAAGTATTTTCTAGACAATTTAATTTTAATTCGAAATTGTTTCTTAGTTCATTTATTTCAATAAAACTTGTACTTCTCCATAATAAATAATAAAGATTATTTAGACATTAAACAATGAATCAAGTTGTTTTTTTATGCTTGCTCCATTGTTTCATTTGCTCATTTCTTCTGTTCTGTCAATTTTGACAGTTGACAGTAAAAAAATTAATTCACAAATTTGACATTCTGTTAATACATTTGGTATTTAATTAATCATTCTAAATATATTTGTAATTTGACTATTTGTGCTTGTGAATCAGTGAATCAATCAACCCTCATCCTGATGTAATTAAAGTAATAAATAAAGTACATTATAATTACCTAACGAATAGAAAAACATTTGATTACAAATTCAGTCCGTCTGTCCATGTGATACAAAAATTTCTGAAATATTTTATGTTTCGTATACATATGTACATATACTTATTTCATTTAATCTAAAAATGCTATAATTAAAATTATAATCGCTTCCTGTCACTTTTTATAGATTTCATATTAGTGAAAGCATTGTTAATTTTAATTGACTCCTAATACAAGACAATTCTATTTAAAATGTTTTATTTTTTAAAGTTATTATTTGGAGTGTGAACCTAATCAAATTTTAATTCTAATTCTGATTCCAGAGGCGCCAAATGAGCAATTCTTTGAATTTAATCAATTAAAAATATATGAATTAATTTTACTTACATATATTTTCTTTATATCTCCATTACCATTTAGCTGTCATCAATTAAAAAAATTGCGCTTGGCTAATCAAAGACACAAACCAGGAAATTTATAGTCAATGCTAATTAGAATTCTATTTTATATATGCATGTATGTCATACGATTAGAATTAGTCAAATCATAAGGCATCACATTTTCATGTTAAAATTCAATTTAATACAATAACGGTTAATACTGAAATTGGTGTCTAACAGCACAAATCTATCAAACTAAACAAAAACAGAATTAACTCAAATAAAGCTCAGTTCAACTTAAAATATTTCTAAATTCAGTGTTTTTCTTGTAATTTTAACTTAACTTAATTGAAACAAACACACACACATGCCTACGTAAATATTATTATGTTTTCATAAATTTGTTATTATGGATATTTATTTACGAAGAAGTGCGAACTTTTATTTGAACTTAATTATGAATACCAATATCGTTTTTTTTTTTTTTTAATAATTGACATTTAAACAAATAATAATTAATTAATATAAACTTAAAGGTGACACATTTTCGTTGTCAAAATGTTTTGTTAAGGTAATTTTTATAACAATAATTTTTCTTTTTTTTTTTTAACGTTGTAAAATTTATTTTTAAAGTTAGGAAAAAAAAAAAACAGAATTTTGTTTACAAATTTAATTTAACTGCTTTTTTTTTACATAAATTTAGGAAAAACTTGTTAAAAATTGTGTTCAATTTTCAAATTTTGGTTTCGACAACTAGATAAATTTTTTATTTTTATAATTAATGTTAAAAAAATTACTAATATAAAAAAAATTAGAATACCATAATTAAATGCACTTTTAGGCATTATAAATTCAATTATAATGTCTAATTTTATTATTGCGACACTTGTAAAGTTATACATTCATACTCCCAATGTTTGTCTTACCTTTGTTAGAATGTTATTTGATATTGATATAATTTTATGCAAATCTTGTATGAAAAATTCCTCCAATATTGATTACGTTCTGGTACAAACAACTCCTTCATCCTCTTTGCCTTTATTTGATATCTAGTAGTCAAAATTTGTAAAAAAAAAAAAAACAAAAAACAAAAAAAATAGTCCCAGTCTTTTCATGCTCGTAATTTTTTTTTAATTTGTCAATAACAAATTCTTTTTAGATTTTGATTTAGTTAATATTATTTCTATTTTTAAATGTTTTTAAAAAATAAGAAAATTAAGAATAAAAAAGAGATAAAAATTTTGTTTTAGAATGTAAAAATATTTTTTGTAAAAATAAAATAAAAAAAAAAATAAAAATTTAAATAAAAAATTACATTTTGTTTTTTTTTTTTTTGTATTTAGTTTTGACGAATTCGATATTGTAAAAAACAATGTTTTTAAATCGACTTTAAACCGAATTTTAATTTAAAATTTGAAACCTTTGCAATTCAAATACAAATTTTTTTTATATTTCGGAGGGCAAATTTTTTCGATGTTTTGACATTGAAATTGTTTGGGCAAAGTGAAGTAACATTATGTATGAAACGAACATCCTAAGCAGTTTTTACTCAGAGACTTAAAATACACAATTACATAGTTTTTTTCTTTTGAATTTGTGATATAAAGTCGTATGAAGTATACGTAGAAGTCGTATGAAGTATACATATGTGTAGAATCCACACATTATCCACTGATGGCTATATACAACAGTGGTCTGGCCTGTACTAATGTATGGTTCGTAGTATGGTGAACGGTACTCAACATTAACCTCAACCTCCTCAAAGCAAAAGCTCAAAGAGTAGCCTACATCTGGATAAGTGAAGCATTTATAACAATTCCTTCCGCGGCACTGGATACTCTATTTGATCTCTTACCAAAATATATCTATGGCATTCAGAACTGCAATCATGGGTAAAGCCAATTCAAATGGAAACCACAACTAAATGGCTACTCTTCTATTATGGAGTAAAAAAAAATGTATTCAAGAAAACCTAGATCACAGAATACTTCTTTGAAAGATTGTATTAGACCGATATTCCGTCCTGGATGTAGTAGCACGGTTCTCATTAAAGAGCATGTACACCTTTTCACTGATGGTTCAAAACTGATTGACAGAGTCGGGAGGTGGAATCTACTCGGAAAACCTAAATATAAATATATCCTTTAGCCTATCAAAATTTTACAGTATGTTTCAGGATAAAAGAAGCCTGAGACTGGCTGAGATCCAACGTATTATCTGTTAAAAATATCTGTATACTCACAGATAGTCAGACTACAATTAAAGCACTTGAGTCTATAACCATCCACTCGAAAACCGTGTTAATGATCGGATTGGTCCAACATATGAATACAATGGATACCAGGAGACAATTGACATTCCGTGTAAATGCAATGTAGATCAACTTGTTAGAACTACGATTGTAAATGCAAATGTTCTGAACAAATCAAATATTTTACGATGAATTTTATTGAACATTTATTTCCAAAATAAATTAAATAACTGACAAGGGATTCTAGACTTATATCACTTCTTGCAACAATAATAGTACTACATATTTTATTTAGGCTTGCAAAAATGAATATTCTTCGTGCTTTTATATTTTAGAATTTCATTTTCGATTACCTGAACTAAAAAAAAAAATAAAATTAAAAAGGTTAGATGAAGTTGAGAATAAATGTTGAAAAGGTGAAATTAAGAAATAGATAACAGAGTTATGCCGAAAATATATCAAAATGGAGAAAAAATGCAAACAAAGTGAAGTCTTACTTCGAGTTGTAGCATCAACAGATGGTATATATTCAAAATAAAGCTACTTTTATATACATATTTTATAGATTTATTTTTTTTTATTTTTTTTGTTATATATACGTACATAATATGTATATGGACACATACATATATGCATATATATATATATATTTATATATATATACATATATATATATTTTAGTAAAAAATGCGAAGTCACTGATTGATAAATAATATTACAAATTTTTTTTTTTTTTGGTTTGATTTTTTATTTTTGTTTTTTTTGTAGTACTTTTTTATGCAGTACAATTTTTTTTTATCTTAAATTTTTTCAAAAATTAAATTTTCTTTTAATGCTTTTCTTTGCGATATTGTTTTTTTTTTTTAATTTTTTATGTTTTTTTTTTTTTTACTTATTTTATTTCACATTTTATTGTGTCTAGTTTGCAACTAATTAAATGATATATAATTTTAATTTTTTTTTTTTTTTGTTTTTATTTTTTTATTTCGTTAATTTATTTAATTTGTTAATTTTTTTCTTTATTTTAAGTTTTCCTATCTATATGTAAGCGAAGATTCAATTTAAAAAAACAAAAGTAAATCTTCTTTGCTCTCTTCTGTTTCTAATTAATTAATTAATTTTGTGTTGCTTTGAGAAAATTTCCAAAAAACCAGGCTATTTAATTATTTGAAATGCAATTTTTAGGTTATGTGGATATTATTTCCATTAATTAAAAACGGGTGAGTTTGAAAATGTCAAATTAATATAATTACCATGTTCTGAAGGTTTAATGTTTAAAAGCAGTTAAATTTTTATTTATAAAAAATCATTTTTTTTATTTGTTTTTATGACAATTTGTAAGATTAAAATCTTAATTTTATCAGTTTGGACTATTAAAATGGAAGAAATTATAAATGCTATATATATATAGTTACATATATTATATAGTTCGACTTTATTAGAGGATTAGTTCGACTATAGAGGATTATCAATATTTTCATCACCTTTATGCACATCGTGTCAATTTCATGCCTCTCAATATATGAATAAACAATACTTCTATGATATATGATCGATATGACCTTGACAATATTTATGATATTGAGCTGATATTCAGATTTAGGCCTTTGTGTCTCCAGAAGATTTTATTTATCTAATTAATTGTGGCTACATACAAAACCAAAATCCTATTCTAATATTATTTCATATAATGAAATAATATTGAAATATGATCCGGCCTGTCTGTACGAAAATAATGGCTTGTCTGTCTGTAATTAACGTTAAAACATGTAAAATTATTGATTTCGATCCAAAAAATTTAAGTGAGGATCAATTAAAATACCACATGTTTATTCGGGACAAAAATAAACGATATAAAGCCGATTACTTATGGTTGGAGGAAGCTCCATTAAATAGATTAGTATAGTTAAGTAGTATAGAGCTATAAAAAGTAAGCTTCGTTTTTCGTCGGATTTTCTCTTTAAAGATATGTGATTTTTTTTAAAATTTGACAAAAAAAAAAATAAAGATTGAAATACAAGTTAATATTTTTTACTTGAAATTGAAATGAAATAAATTTAAAAAAAAAATTGTATATTATGTAAAACTAAGTTAGTTAAATAAGAAAATATCAACCGTTTTTGAAAAAAAAAATTTTTTTGGTGTAAAGTTGAATGTAATAAGATTTAAAAAAATTTTTATTGGAATATACTATAAGTTTTCGATTTCACTACAATTTATTGAAACCTATACAGAATTTTGTCGTTGCATATAAATTCATTTTTTTTAGCATTTTCCAACAGGTCTGAATGTATTTTGAAAAATGTACAGATTAATCAAAATTAAGATTTAATAATCTGTTGGAGAACTAAATGTTTTCTAAAACTATTTATTATAATTTTTTTTATGTAAAAATATATTAATTTCCTACATCAGTTACTTTTTGGTAAATTACAATAAGTTTAATAATTTTATATTTTTTTAAGCTTTGTATAATTTTTAGAAGTAGTTTTGATATTAAATTTCACTAACTACAAATGCTTGGTTAGTGAATACAATATCGAAATATTTTCTTCCAAATTAAAGTTTTCATTAAATGAGTATTAAATAAATATTAAAAATTTTATTAAATATGTTAATCGATTTCGGTTATAACACCATCATCAGAAGACTGAATAAAACCTTTTCACCTCCATTAAGTTCATATTTCAAAAACATTTTCACATAAAAATAAAGGACATTTTTCAGAAATAAAGATCACTTGCAATAATTTTGACATTTTTGAACTCACACAAATTCTATACGTATAATATTTACATAAAATTTCGTAATTTGAAATTAATAAAAATTTTGGGATCGAGTATTTGGCCCGGCCCAATATTTGTATTAATTTAACTAAATTAATAAACAAAAATTCAATATGAAAATTATGTACGAAGCCTGAACGATTATATCAAAAATATATATATGTATTTATGGATGCCTGGTATTTGAAGTTAAAGAATCCAAAAACTGCATTTGATATTTTTTATATGAAAATAATTTTAATTGCGGGCCCTGCTTTTGGGAAATTTTATATTTGTTAGTTTAAATTTTCACATCAATTTATTTATTATTAATAAATTTTTAATTTTTATTTTTTTTTTTAGTTTTTATTATTTTTGTATAATATATTTTATAAACAACAGTTATCACGAATACTTGTATAATACATTCACGTTTTTTTTTTTTTTTTTGTTTCTTTTATTTTCATTTTGTAGCAATTTTTTATTTTTTGTTTTTATATTTTGTAATACATTTTATAATTAATTTTTTTTTTTTGTTTCGAAATTTCGAATAATTTTTGCGATTTTTAATTTAAAATTTTCTAACATAATATACATATATTTAATATATAATATATATTATTTAATATACATATATATATATATATATATAATTTATTATTTAATTTTATTTTTAATATGGACCAATAAATTTACTTTATTCTAACTACAGCGATATACATACATGTAAGTTTTGTTGTTTTACAAATTAAAATTAAAATTAAATTGTGTTATTTATTAATAAAAATGGAGAAGAATATTATGGAATGAAGACATCAATATATTTTGTATATGTAATTTTACATAAATTTTTTTATACATAATATATACAGTAAAGTGTATTTAAATTTATATTTCTTTAAAATTTAAGTTTGAATAATTTAAAAAAAAAAAGTTAGGTGGTTTAAATATAATTAAAATAAATTATTTTAAAATTATAAAGAAAAATCTGAGATTCAATTCTGGGTATTGTAATTACGAATGTAAATTAATTTAGACTTACAGCCAATCAAAGTAGCAAAGTTCAATTCAATAACATAATCATGCTTCATGTTTTTAAGTATAGAATATTATTGTGAAAGTAATTCTTTATACATGTACACCACATAATTCGAGAGATGACTTTCAGTTGTTTGTTATGTTACAGGTCTCATTTTGTATTTAAAATCAAATATTGAATATTTTTATTTATTTTGTCAAAATTAACCTTTTGCACGAAATGTTAGAGGAAAATAAATGATGTAACCTATCTATAAGAGAATATAATTTTTTGTGAATTACTATTTTAGGATTTATTAATCGTTAGGATTTCAGCTACCAAGAAAAAAATGATTTGAAATGGTATTCTGCAAGGTGGTAATCGCTAAAGTTATACTCACAAATTCTGTCTTACTATTATGTTTTAGATGGTTGTCGAATGCCGCGACAATTTTTTTTTTTTTTTTGTTAATTCCGAAATGAGATGATTTGGTGTCAACAGCGATTAATAAAAGATTTAAAAATATTTTTTTTCGTTTTTTGTGTACAAAATACCACAATTGGATTTCATTTAAAATATGATTTCGATTAGTTACGAGACTTGTAGAGGTAAAAAATGTTATATTTAGCACTTTTCCAATAGAGTGAATAGCTGAAGACCACAGTGTGTGGGTTTTATATATCAGAATGTGTATCATTTCAAAGGTAACAAAAACCAATAACAAAAACAAAAATCATAACCAATAACAAAAACAAAAATTAAAGAAACTAATATCAACTACAAATATAATTTTTTTACAACTGTTTAATGAATTTCTTTATAACCACACACCGAAATTGTGATTTACCAGAATAGTTTAAACAAATTTCGTCAAATCTGAATATTTTTAAAATATTTTGTTGCAAAATTCTCACGTTTATCCTATATGGAGAAATGAAAGCTGCTTTGAATTGTTCTAAATGGAAATTTTAACAACTTCGTATTCAAATCAAAAAAAAATGTAGTAAATCTAAGCCTTAAAGGAGTAGTAATTCCATGTGATTAATTTACTATTTAATTTAAAATATTAAAAAAAAATTTTGATTCACTAGTTGTACTACAAAATGAAAATAAAAATAATTTTTTTTTTTATATTAAATAAATAAAAATAGCTTCACCTGTTTACCCACTGTTATAAATAAATAAATAAGTAGATAAAAATAAAACAAAAATTTAAAAACAAACATAAAATTTATTATAAAATAAAAAAAAAAAGGTAATAATTTAACTTTATAAAATTTATTTAGAATTAAAAGTAAAAAACAACTAAATAAATTTCTTTCATAAAATCAAAAATAATAGAATAAAATATTCGTCAAACTTAAAACAAATTTAAAACTTATAATAAAAAAAATTATTAAAAAATTTTACACATTGTATATTTAATCTCTTTTTTTATTATTATTATTATTATTATTATTAAAAAATAATTATGGCTTGGTTATATATTTGTTATATATGGCCAAATAAATTATTACATTTATCTATTAAGTAAATTAAATATACATAGATTTGAATTTTATAATTATAATCATAAAATTTTTATAGTTAAAAAACATTTCAAATTTTTTCTTTTTCTTTTAGGTTAGGTTTAGATTAGCTGTTGAAATTTCACATTTAAATTAAAATTTAGTTGTATTTGTTTTGATTTTTGTTAAGATATTTACTTTAATAGAAATATATAAAAATATTTAATAACTATGATTACCTAATTTTAACACAATTTTATTTTCAATAAATAACTTTTTTAATTCAAACAAAATTTATATAATTTAATTAAAATAACTTTAATTTATTTTAAAATTATTAATATGCATTTTTTTAAAAGCAAGTTAAAGTTTATACTTTTTTTTCTAAACAACAATAATTAAAACATTTTGCAACAAAAAATGCAAATATTAGAAATTGTAGGTTTTTCAAATTTGATTATTAACTGTTTCACTACCGCAATTTTGATCCATTGAAGAAAATTATTTGTTTGCTTTATTTTTCTTATTATAAGAACTTAACATAAATAAAATGATGGGAATTTCTATTTAATATAGTTTTTGTTTATAAGAAGAGACTTATGCACTTATGTAGTAAAAGTGTTAATAATGCATACGCCTTAACCACAAAACTAATTAATTCGATGTATTACGTCAATAATTTTATGATTAACGTTTTTAGTGTTAGTCAAATGATGATCCAATTGACGATGTTAATGAAAAGTACATTATTTAATAATAAGATGATTACCATTATAAGTAAATAGCATCATACAATTATTATTGTGTGTGATATTTCACTTTTAATTAAAATGGCACATTAGTATTAAGAAAATCAATGTAAAATAATAAAAAATTAATTTTACATAATCAATACTTAAAATTATAAATTATTCTTTTTAAGCCACCTTTTTTTTTTTTTCTTTTGTTATTATATTTTATAAATTTTATTATTTTGAGCATGGTTTTTTTTATATAATAATTTTTTAGGTTGTTTGATTTTTTAGTTTGTTTTAATTGAAAAATAAATAAGAAAATTTGTGCATAATTTTATTTTATGGTGCGCGATTATAAGAAAAATTAGTAGCTTAAATAAATATTCTTTAAGGATAATGATAATGTTTTATTTCTTTATAGGATGGATTTTAATTTAAATAACTTTAAAATATAACAAACATTTTTTTACCAATTTTATATAAATATTTTAATGAAGCTTTTGTTGTAGTAAATAAATTTGTAATGAATCAATAATAGAGTCCAAAACCTTTGGTGAAACTTTTTGATTTTTAATATTGTTTGATTAATAGAAAATGTAAATTAAAAGTAAAATTATTCTAAATATGTTATTTTGCAACTGTAAATGAATCATGAAAAGTAATAAATTGTAATATTTATGAATAATATTATTCGAGAACTTAATGTTATGTGTTGTTCAAGACAAACATGATCTGTAGCGCTGATCAAGTAAATTATAAAATATTACTCTATGAGACAAACAAAAATGAATAATAATTATACTTTAATGAATAAGTATAATTAAATTTATAATCATAAATATTAATTGTTACATTTTAAAGTTAAATTTAAATTCGATTTTTAATGAAAATAAATTAGATATAAAATAAAATACATATTCGTTTGTTTTATTTAAAAGAAAAATTACTATTATAAATAATTATGAATATTTGGTTTTTAATTATTTTGCTAATTTAGTTTATAGTACTATACATATATATATATATATATATATATATATAATTATTTTATTTCATTTATATTTATTTTATATACGTTTTTTGTGTTTGTTTTTTTTTTTAGTTTCTCACCTAACAAAATATAAATTTGGAAAATTGTTTTCTTATTTCGTTTTTAATTAAACGTTTTATACAAAGGATTTTTGTTTAGACATTATTATAGATTTTTAATTAATAATTTAATTATAGTTAGTTTTAGTTTATAAGATTTGCTATAAGCAAATTGGACAAGACAATACACAATTTGAAATATTTATATCTACAAAATAATAAAAAAATTTAGAATAAAAATAATTATTTTATTATAATGCTTGCATTATTTACTTATATCAGCAATCTTCAAATTGTTTCTAATCAAATTTTATGACATTTTTTTTTGCCCCTAACAATTTTTTTTTAAACGATTTGATTATGGTTTTGATAAAAATGCTTCAAAGTAAATAAAGGTGTTATTAATTTAAAGTGTTAATTGAAAATTATTCATCATTTTACTTAACGAAAGATTACAGATTATTAATTAGAAAAATATATACAAATACAAAAACATATTTTCGATGTTCTTTTGTATGAAAATTCATAGTTGAAAAAAAAAAACTTTTGTGTAGGAGAGATTCGAGTACAAAACACAAGAAGTCTCGTATATATCTGTATAATAAGTATATTTCGTTAAAGGAAAATATTCGACTGTTTTCAACAATTATAGAAAATTTTACTCTAACGATTTCCCCATAGAGGAAAATTGATTATGTACTTTGAAAGAATGAAGTTTGATATAATTATTCAACATATAATTTTTTTTTCTTTTTTTTTTTTATAAATAAAACGATTACTACAAAATTTGGTATAAATGAAGTTGATGAAGTTCTTAAAGTGATGAAGTTTTTAAAGAAAATAAAATTTTTTCAAAAAATTATTCCTATTTAATTGGTTTTTGACTTAATTTAATTTTCATTCATTTGATTATCAGTTCAAATTTGATTTTGTTGCATTATAATTACTTATAATTCAATTAGTATAATTTTTATTCAAACAAATTTTTACAACGAATGAAAAAAAAATATGTGCTTAGAAATATACAATGTAAACTATATTTCGATTTGGAAATTTCGTAACCAATGCAAACTCAGATTATAACATAAGAGTGTAAATCTTTTCTGAGTAGCTGATTTTAATTGATTTATTTTGAATACAAAATAGAATAAGTTTTTAGAATTTATAGAATTTAGTTGAAAAAAAAATGTCATATAATTTTAATGTTTTAATAACATTTAGAAATATTATTTAATTGAGTATATAACTCATCAAAATATATGTAAAAATTTGAACATTGCTAATTGATAAAAATAGTTCCTATAAAAATTTTTTTTGTTTTTTTTTTTAAATTATAAATCTACATTTGTTTGTTCTTTGATTTTTGTATTACTTTTTCTTATCATTGTTTACTAATATTTTTTTTTACATTTTTATTCTCTTAAAAATAAAAAAAAAAAAAACATTTTAACTGCAATTATTTTTATTTCTTAACAGCTAAAAATTTAATTTTAATTATTAATTAATCACAAGCTCTTATGTTTTTACTTTTTTGATTTAAATTCAAATCAAAAAAATTTAGTTTTTATTTATTAAATATACACCCATCAATTATAATTAATTTTAACAAATTTTTTGTAGCTTTTTTTTGTTTTTTTTTTTTTACTTATTTTAATTTCAATAGTAGCAATAGTGTTTTATTTGAAAACAAAAAGAAACAAAACTAAGAAAAGTAAAATTTATAATTTTAAAACAAATATTTTGTTTTAAGAATTAGTATGTGCTTTTTTCAACGATTGCTTTTGTTTTTTTTTTTTTTTTGTTAAGGATTATGTAAATAAATTTTGATTGAATTTGAGTTTTATTAGTTATTTCTAATCTAATTGATATAGAAAAGTTATGGTAAAGTATCAAAACAAAAAAAAAAAAAAAAAACAAAAAAATCTTGACGATGAGTACTGTTTGTTATATAATTATTGAATTTCTATAATGTGTTTATATCTTGTTTAAGGAAAAGGATATTTTATCGCCATTTTTGTTTATTCTTTTTATTATTGCAAATTTACATTTTTTTTTTATTTTTTTTTTAAGGTATATGTATGTACTTGTATGTATGTATATATTTTATGTAAATGTGTTTATTTTTGCAAATATATCATAAAAGTAATATAAATCGTTTGAATACTTAAGCTTTAGCCTAATTATGTATTTAGAAAATTTAATTTTTTTTTTTATTAATTAATGTAGCTCTCTTAATGATTGTTCATAAAGATTCTTGAATTTTCAAATAATTGTGATTATATTTTTATATAAAGCTGTAAAATTATATTTTGTATAAAGCTGTAGAAAATTTTCCGTTTTTTGTTTGTTTATTATTTTTTTTTTTTATTTTTGTGTAATAATTCTAATGATCAGGTTTTAAAATTGTAATGAGATTCAAATGACTTTCATTTTTGTTAGTTTTTTTTTTTTATTTTTTTTGTATTCAAATTTCGATTTCTATTACTAATAAAATATTAATATTTAAATTAATTACTGATGAAGAACACAAGCGTATTGATTTTATTTTATTATTATTTTTTATAACATTAAGATTAGGAAGAAGAAATTATATATAAATTGGATTTTCTTGACCAGTTAATAAACGAAACATTGATGTTGGCATTGTCTTCATAAGAATCTAAAAAATAAAAAGATAATTAAAAATAATGATAATTGATCCATAATAAAAATTTAATAGTTTTTATTTACTTCTCCAACAGATGTTGCTAATAAATTAACGATTTTTTCATGGGGAACAGCAACTACACTTTGGTTATTAATTTCTATTATTCTATGACCTACACGTACACCACCTCTTTCAGCAATACCACCTCTTAAGAGACTGCAAATCTGCAAAAAAACAAAATATCAATTAATATTTTGAATTAAATTTTAGTACACAAAAACTATAAATAATAAAATAATAATTAATTACCACTCCGTTTTGTACACTAAAACCTAATTGATATTTGGTATTCGGTCGTTTGATTTTTACTTCAACAACTGGTGGACAAGGCACAACCGTAAATTTCACAGCAGTCTGATTTTTTGTATTTCGTATATATGTTTGACATGTTGATAACGGTAATCCAACTAAACTCATACCATTAATAGCAATTAATTGATCACCAATATTTAATTGACCACAACGAGCTGCAGCACCCGATGACATTAAATTAGCTATTACAACAGTTGGTAACATTGAACCCCAACCACTTTCAACAATTACAACACCCAATATTTCACCTTTTGCTTTAGGCACAACCACTTCTTTTTGTAATTCTTTTTTAGCAAAAATTTCCAATTCATCACCAAATATTTCTTGACTATTAAGTACCTCCTGATAATCCATTTCTTTAACAAAGCTATGATCTTCAATTCCATTCGCTTTTAAAAATTCCATATAAGCAACTTGAAATGCTTGTCCTATGGATTGAGCTATAAATTGTGCTTCATCACTTTCAAATACATGACATATCATTTTTGGTGTTCGATTTGGTTTCACATTTTCATCAGTTTCTGATGGAACGAAACGACGTCGTGCCATTAAAACAACTAAATCACCAATATCAGCTATATAAGATATAGTACGGAGAGCATGATCCATCATAATTTCTTTTAAATCAGTATTTAAAACCATAATTTTTTCAGTCGATATAAATAAATCTACTTCAGTACTAGGTTGATTTTCGCCTTCTGGAGCCTATTTAATGGAATAAAAAATATATATATATATACATAAATAAATAGTTTGACAATCAGAAAATTTAAAATAATTAATAGAAATTACAACAATTTTATTAAGAACATAAAATACATTTTTTTTTAAAGAAAATTAAGATACCTTCTAAAAGAACAAAAAAGTTTTTTTTAGTGCAAATTTTAAATTATAATTCTAGGTGCGGGTACTCTATAATTTTATAATGGTTATCAATTGTAATCATTTTACAGAATAATTAAGTAGCAACTGATTTCCTTAAAAAAAGTATATTTTAGATTTTACTTTATGTAGGTATGTATGTATATATAACATATTCACTAGAAATTAAATTTTTCACAACTCTACAGAACCCAACTAACAATTTATGTGCTACCAAAAATAGATTAAATTAAGATTTCTCTTTCAAAATACCTTCTGGCAAAGTATTCAAAAAATATAATATTAATTTATACATACATATTATAACTCAATAAATAAAAATAATATATATGTAATTACATATTTTTACATAATAAGACCAATTTATGATTTAAATAAAAATAAATTTAGGAGCCTACTTCAAAATTCATGAAACGTACAACACCAAAATAATAAAAACAAAAATAATAAGTTCAAATTTGAACAACAATACGACGCACATTTCAGTTTATGATATTTACTTACCAGAGCCTATTCATTTTAAACAGATTTTAGTTAGCATGTTCAAAAAAAATAAATTAATTAAAATTATTATGTTAATGATGAATTAAATATTTTTCATGAAAATAAATTCTTAAATTTAAAATTAGATGTATTGAAAAAAAATCTTTGAATAATGTTACCTTGATTCTTGAAACAGCTTCTTCAGCTTGCATCATTCTTGTTGATTTTGTCGGTTGACCTTCACAAACTAATTGAGTTGATCCTAAATATCTAGCTCTAAAAAGGACGCCTTCAATTAATACTGCAGGATCCAATAGTGCTAAATTTAATATAAAATATTATTATAATTAGAGAAAACAAAAGTTGAAATTTGAATAAAAATCAAATTTTTTCAATCAAATAATAATAAAAGAATTAATTTTAGAATAATACAGAAAGACAACTTACATTTGGTGCATTGATTGAATTTTTTTTTTGTATTTTTAATATGATTTTTAGTAGGAATTTTATTATTGTTGTGCAGTATAAATTTTTTTAACATAAATTTTAGCATATTAGTTAAGTGTTTTATTTTGTTATTTTGATTTTTATTGTTTTTTTTTTTTTTTTTTTTATATATATAAAAACGTGAAAGCGTGGAAAAATTTAAAAATTTTATTTATTTTAGTTTAATGTTATTTACTAAAGTTAGTTTGATGTAAGAAATTCAAAAAGGAAATTTATAAAAAAACAAAATAAAATTAAATTAAACTAAATTAAAAACATAGTTGATTGAAAAATAAAAAGAAAGGAAAATTAATAGAAAGATAAAAAATAAAATCAATGGAATAAACAATCAATCAATGTACCTTCTTTATTACGAGACTTAGATTTTTTATCACCATTTAATGAATCTTTTTTGGATTTTATTGAACTAGTTGGACTTGGTTTTGTAAATTGTAACTTTTCTGGTGATGTTAATGTTATTTCAGAGGAACCCACTATATGACAATGTTCAGGTGATGTTGATGTCAAAGCTGTACCGATACCTTGACGTATTGTGGCCGAAGAAAATGTTTGTGGTTTAATAATTGTATTTGTACTACCTGTTGTTATTGGTGTGGCTGATGAACCGATTGTTGTTAATGTAATACCAGATAAATTTGTTGGTGATTTTAAATGTGATGATTTTAACCATGGCTAAAACAAAAAAAGTTTTTTGTAAGTTTTTTTTTTTGTTTTTTTTTATTTAAACAACTAAAATTATTTTAAACCTTTTCATCAAAAAAATCTTGATCATCAGACCTTTGTTGACCTAATAAACGATCTGTTTCTAAATCTGTATCAGCTTCTTCTTCATCATGACCATTACCACTTGTTGATGAATCTTTTTTAATATTATTATCTAATTGTAAATTTGTAAGATTTGATAGATTTTCTTGTGATGAATTTAATCTTGGTATCCATACTGGTGATTCATGTCCACCTTGAAGTACTTCATCACAATATTTTGATTTTGATTCTTGTAGCGCTTTTGTACGTTGTAATGCTGAACGAATATCTTTTAATGCTTCTTGTATATCTTGTGATTCAGTTATATCTGTTGTTGAAGAATTAGATGGTATTGATTGTATTATTGTTGTTGCAGTTGCATGTCGGTGCGGTGCTGGTGCCGGGGGTGGTGGTGGAGTTGATTGTGATAAAGCTAAAAATTAAAATTGTTTATTTTTATAAATCTACTCTATTATAGAAAACAATATTTGCAAATAAATTATTTCTACAAATGATAAAATTTCTTTATATTATTATTAGCTATGAAAATGAAAAATAAATGTATTTTGTTTATATTGAGTATTTACTTACTTGAAGAGAATATTGCATCAAAACTATTTTCTTTAATATTTTTACAATTATTACTATTATTTGTAATTGCTAAATCGGTTGAATTATTACTAGTCAGTTCAATAATTGAATTTATATTTGAATTTGAAGTTGTCATTACTGAGGTTATCGATGATATTTGATTTAATGTTACAGCTGATGACAAATTATTTGTAATATTGATTGAATTTGATGTTTCGTTATTTGTTTTACGTAAATTATTTGTATCCATATTCTCCACAGGAGCCATTTCTAAATAATTCTTTTCAATAACAGCTGATGATAAATTATTTTCAGTATCAGAAGCATGACCACTAGATAATCCATCTTCTAATACTGGCATACTTGTATACAATTTACCAAAATCAGTTTGACAATTTATATCATTTGATAAACTATCTAAATCACCACAATTTGAATCATAATCTGTTGTTTCTGGTGATAGAGTAAAATTTCTTGAATGTCTTCTTAAATTTGCTTCTAATTCTGTATCAGCTATATCACCAGAACTTCGACTATTTGTATCAATATATAATTCAATATCGTTATTTTCTGTATAATTTTCGTATTTCTAAAAATATTTATTTATATATTATTTATTTTAATTTCGAAAATATTTAATAATTTTTAAAACTAACTTGTTTTCTTGGAGACCTATGCACCATATATTCTTCATTTGGTATCCTAGCTAATCTTTGACCAATGTAAGCCTGTTCAGCCTTTTTCTCTTCGCTCCTATTATTATAATCTTGATTTGTATCCTTAAAAAAAATATATTTATTTAAAAAAAATACATACATTTAAAATATCAAAATTAAATAACAGTTAATATAAATATACTTACAGTACTTGCTAAGTCATCACTTTCATTTAAATCACTAAATTTTCTTTCATCATCATTATTAGTACATTTAAAAAATTCTTCTAAAACTTTTCTCGTTTCCGAAAATTCATATAAATAATCGAAAGTAGGAGTCTTTGGTTTAATAGATTCTTCTTCATCCTTATTATCTTTATTAATAATATTATTAGTATCCAATACAGTAAGGTTTAATGAAGATTTATTATCAGTAGCATTATCACTAGCGTTATCATCACTAGCATCTATATCAATTAAATTAGGAGATTTAATACGTTCTTCTTCTCGTGTCGAATTTGGTGATATTCTTTGTGGAAAACCTGGTGGTCTTGGAAACATTGATGGTGATCTATTATTACCATTATTACTTCCACTATTACTACCACTAATAGAATTTGTATTAGAATTGAAATTTTTATATGGTGATGTTTCTTGTTGATGAAAACTTCCTATTCTACGTGGTGAACCTTCATATTCAGCAATTGGCAATTGTCCAATCATTTTGGTAACTTTTAATACATCTTCACTACTCATACAACAATCCTTATTTGATTTCATCCAATTTGTATCTATATCATCAAAAACAACAATTTCACCACCACGAATTAAATTCGCACCAGATGTACCCAAATCAGTAGGTGAACCGGCACTTGTGAGCATTTGTTGTGGTATATTATTTATATTATTTTCTGTTATATCATTATTACCACTAATATTATTTGTTCGATTATTATTTGGTGGATTATTTTCATTTGTGGTTTCTAATAAGCTAACAGGACTTCGTCCTACACGAATTTGTTGATGCTGATGTAGTTGCATTGAATAACCTAATGGATCAGTTAAATCCGGTGAATTTAATACTGTACTAGCTGGTGTTGTATTTGGACTACGTTTTCTCATTTCCCAAACATAACGTTCTTGGGGTTTATCATATTTTTCGTATAGAGCCGCTGCCACAGCCGATGATGTTTCATTGCCGGTACCAAATTTCGATGTGAAATTAGTTAAATTTTGTCGAGGTATTGAAAAACCAGCACCAGTTAAACCTCCTCCACCACTAACATATTGTGTTTTATCTTCTTCTGTACTCATTTTAATTATGTTATTGAGTTTATTTTGAGTTTTAATTTTTTTGTTTTTGTTTTATTTGTTTGAAAAATTTATAGTAAATAATTCTATATGGATTATGATTAATTTCAAATATTTTGTTTTTTATATTTGAAATATTATTGATTGATATTTTATTATATTGCTTTTAGGCAAATTTTTCCGAGGAAATTATTAGATTCTGAAACGAAATTGTAATATTTTAAATTAATAATTTTATATTTAATTCTTTTGAAAAAGCAGTACAGCGTATATAATTTATGTTTTTGATTATTTATATTATACTTATTGCTTAATTTTTTTGAAAGGACATTATTAATTAGTTTTATTCCTTTGTTTTAATTAAAATTTTTCAATATACATTTTTAACTATTATGTACATGAAACCACTCTTTGCAATCTAATAAATTTTGAATGTCTAATCTAATTAATTAATTTTTTTACTATATCACATTCATGACAAATCAATTCAGATTAGTTACAATATTTGTAATCTTTGTTAATTGTTATTCGTGTTTGCGTTTACCTCTTTTAATTAGTTTCCTTTTTCTATATAAATATATATATATATATATATATATATTGTATATGTACATAAATGATATATAACTATGAACAAAAATTTCTAGCATACCTGTGTAATTCAACGCGCAATAGACAATAAAAGGAAGAAAAAAAAAGGAAAAACAAACAAACACCTTTAAACAAAGTAGTCTACCACCCTATTTAGCTTATCCTATAATGAGTGTACATTTACAATAAAAGAAATATTTTTAAGAAAAAATCTTAGATTTTAATTTGTAATGACAAAATTATTACAATATTTCTTTATACATTTTTTTTTTTATTTTTCAAATCAAATTTCAGTAATTATCTCTATGACATTGAAAAGCTTAGATCATCATTTTTTAAATTTTTCTTAAGCCAGAGTTTTTTTCGGAATGTGTATGAATCATTTAATGATTTCTAATTCCAATTTCCTTAAGTTTAAGTTAACATTATCTATTTAGATATTGTTGTTCTTGAATCAACATTTGTTTTTTTTTACCAAAAATTTAATGCTAATAAATTAGAATCGTAAATTTTGAAAACTTATGTATGTACATATGTATGTACTTTTATTTAAAGTTATAACCAATTTTCAAGTTAATTATTTTTCATAGAGACCTTGACATTATTTTCTTCCAATCAGATTTTCTAATAAAGTAATATTAAAGAATATATTTTTTAGTTAGAAAAAACAAATGAAATAAAAACAAAAAAAATAAGACACGCAATAAATTTTTACACCAAAATTATAAAAAAAAAAAGGAAAAAAAAACTCTTCTATACCAACCATCACCATCTTCAAAGGTAAATTTATGAAAAAAAAATCGATACCAAATCAGTGTATTTTTTGGAAAATTAAAATAATCCCTTAAGATTTCAATACTTTATTATTACTTTTATAATTTTAAAATATTAAATAATTCACTAACCATTTTATAATGCTTACATATTTCTTACTTTTTACAAATAAAAATCATTTTTATTTTTTTTCTTTTCTTCAATTTTCAACACAAAACTTTTTACGCGACAGAACATAAAACTTTTGACAGTTGTAATTCTATGTAAAAAAAAAAAAACAAGAACAAAAATTGTAAAATTTGGAAACGTCAAATACGAAAGATTTGTGTTGTGTTGCCGTTTTGATAAAATTACGCAAAATAATCAGGGTGTGTTTTTTCATTATACTCATAAAGTCATTACTCTTATTAAAAATAAAATCGTGAATCAAATGCAAGCAAGTATAATTAATAATTAAATTACAACATATAAATAATAACTGTGTTATTTTCATGAATAAAAGTCCATTTTTATGAAATCATAATTAAAACATTTTATCTGAAAATTATGTAAAAGAAATACCAAAAATAATATTATAATATTCTCTTTTTATTTGGGTTCTGGGAAATTGTCAAAAATACATAGTTCTTTGAGTAACGAATAATTTGAATTTTGCTGAAATATGTACGAATATGGTATAGTTTTAGCTCTTTTATATTAAGACATTGGAATTTATAAAAACAAAAATACTTAAGTTTAAATGAAGGTTTTTTTTTAAAACGAAAAAGAATGGGATGGGATATATAAGAGTATTGTTACCGTATAAGGTGTGTAGTTACCGTTATACTCTAATTGGCGAAAATGTAAATAAAGTTCATATATCGCAAAAGTACAAAGAAATGTGTGAAGTACACCATTCAATAATTTGGCAATTTACGTAAACGTAGACATAAAATATATCTAACATCGTAGCTTTTCTACACTGAAATACATTTATCAACGTTTACGTTTACATACTCTACAATTTATTAGAAAGTCTTATTAAGATTTCAAAAGAGCATTTTAGGCACATTAAGGAACATTAAGATACACTTGTTGTCGGTTCGTATCAAATTAATAAGTACTTATGTGCCAGTAGCGAGTGCTCTATCCTTCTCCACTCTTGTAATTATACATCCGTTAGTGATCTTGCAACCTGCGGCTTACTCTTCTATTTATTTTAGTTTATTAATCGCTGCTTCATTGTTCCATCTAGCTTCATATACGTGTGAAACATTTCTTTTAATCAACTCTCTCTAATCGTTGACTCGCGGGAAATGAAATCAGAATCCAGGTTAGTAGCATATTTGGCAAACTTGTCAACCTTTCTGATTGCCAGTATAATTATAATTTGTGTGGCGTGGTGGAGCCAGAAAAAAATAATGAGGCTTCACAATAATGTGCTCGATCAAAAAGTTCTTTAATCATCAAAATTGTTGATGTCTTGCGATAAGTGAGGGAGTACTTTGTACTACTCAGAGATTTAGTTGAGTAGAAGACACATATTCGATGACTTTTTCATTATCGCATAAACAGTATTGCGGAGAAGATACTGTTTTCGATATTCGGTATTATAAAATAATACGTAAAAATAAATTTTTTTATATATACTTTTATCGAAACAAAATTAGGTCCCTAAAACGTAGAAAATAAAATTTATGGTGGTCAATCCTGTGATTTTACAAATTATAAGACAAATTGAATTTGCTTGCTGGAATATTAATTAATGGAAATTTGGAATATTTGAGGCTTAAAAAACGTTAAAAGAAGCCTACTATAAGATTTTGATGTTCTGTATTTTGGTCTCATTAACGTGTATATTGAAATTTGAATATTTTTTTCTGTTCTACTGATTTTTGTAAGCAGTGTAGGCCTTACTTATATAAAAAATATTGTATTGCAGCAGCGACTATAATGTTGTAATTTTTGTAATCTGGAAACAAAAATTTAACATTAAAGCTTGTAATGTTTGTTTGTTTAAAAATCATTGCAAAATTTTTGTTTTATAGAGTTCTTGCAACATTGAGACAAAATGGGAGACTGAACTAACACAATCCTAATCTAATCCGATTTTTAGGTTGTATTTGGTATTTTTAAAAAAGGCCGAAGCTGTTTTCCTCTCTAGCGCTTTTGCCGACAAACTACAAGTGCAGAAAACGATTGGAAAACAGGGGTGGCAGCACGTAACTTGTTACAAACATGTAGTCACGCTATTTTTGAAAAACGGTAGCACGTAAAATTGTTTCGTCAATTTCAATTTTGTTTCGCCACATTTAATTTTGTTTCGCTACTTTCGAACTTACTTAAAAATTTCCGGTATAAATAGTTGACGTGTGTAAAAAAAAAAAAATTTGCAAAAATGTTTAGTAAATTTTTTTTTGTTTCAATCCCAAAGTAGCGTTTCAAAGTACATGCTGCCAAAAAAATTTTGGTGACGCTGGTGTTTTGTTACAAAAAAAAAACGTTTGTATTAAGTTACGTGCTGCCACCCCTGATGTGAAAACTTCCATTGGCTTGAATACATTCACAATTTCATATAAAAAATGTTGCGTAATTTTTATGTTTCTAGCAACTCTTATCAACATTTGATTTGTTTTTGTTTGTAGGTGGGAATAAAATATCTAAAAATTAGATGCTGGGTGAGTTAATATAAAAGTATATAAAATGAATGAAACTTGCGTTGTAATAATTTTATTTTTCAATATATTTTTATTTTCTGTTTATTTCTTTTTTTTTATTTATTTAATTTTTTTTTTTCATCTTATTTTTTTTTTTTTTTGTTTTTTTTTGTTTTTGTATATATGTTTTATTTGCAATTTTTATATTAATAATAATAATAATTATAATTATAATAATTAATTTTTTGTTTATTCTCATGTCATTCATTTTTCAACTTAAATCAATAAAAGAATTTAATTATGTTTTTTGTTGTTATTTTTGTTTTTTTTTTTTTAACAATATTTTATTTTTTTATTTTGTAATTTTATTTCATTTTTTTCCCATTAATTAATTCATTTATTTTTTCATTACATATTTTAATTTTTAAATATTGTTTTTTTTTTTACTCATGTATTTTTGTTTGTCCGTTTTTGTTCATTTTTCTTTTATTTTTTTTTTTTTTTAAATAATTTTTTGTTTTGAAATTTTTTTATGTATTTTTTTTTTTTTAATTTTTTTTTTTTATTTTTGGAGTTTGATCAATTAATATTTAAGACACACAAGAAGAAGGCATAAAAGACTTGAGTGCAATAAAATTTTATATTTGAATGTTTGAAAGGATTTGAATGTCAACTCTATATAAATTTTTATCGTTAAATATTCGAATTCGTGAACATATTAAAAACATTATAATAAAGGCGTTTAAAATTGTTTGTATTGTAAATATGATTTGGATTGAGATCAAATTTTTGATTGATATTGGTTTAAAAAATCATACAATTAAAATAGTTTCTCATAGTGATAGCAAGGACATTGCATATAATGTACATGAGAGTATATAATTTATTTTTGAACCAATATAAAACTAAAACCTAATCTTAATAATTCTGATAATTTACAATATAAACACTTCTAGATATCTTTGTATACATATATATATTTAAAATATCTTTGATATTATTTTTCGAACGATATAACAATAATAATTGGTTTTAATATTTGTTTTTTTTTTTTTTTTAAGTTGAGTTCGAGAATAAGGGTGGTTATTTCAGTTTTGATAGTATCCATATTGATTAAGAATATTGTAATTTATAAATCAATGTGTATATTCTGTCCATTTTAATATCAAAATTATTGTTGAATATGCTATGCTGAACTGTGTGATTTATGGCTGGATGGAGGTACCATTCAGTGGAAACGTAATGGCCTCATCATGATTTTAAAATGTTGTTTAGAAAGGGTATAATATAATGAATCATCACAGAAAACTTTATGAAATAACAATTTTTAGATATTTATTTTTAATTTTTGATGTTTAAGTAATTACTTTTTGTGTTGTTCAACTTCAAATTAAACAATTTTTTTTTATTCTTTTTTTTTTTTTTTTTTTTGTTTGTAAGTGGTGAGTTTTAAAGTTTTTTATTGTGATTTTTGAATTTTGCAATTAGTCTTTTATTTTGAAAACAAAATGTTAAGCAAGCCTATTTCAGAGGATTTCTGAAATTATTATGTATAATAATAATTATAAAAGTTAATTAAATAATAGTAATTAAAAAAAAAATAATAAAAATAAAAAAATTATAATAATATTAGAAAAGAAAATATAATGTTTTTTTTTTTATTTTAAAACTGCGATAAAGTTTATCGATCGTGATGGTATGTAATCAAGGATTCGCTTCTTTAATTAATATTATGTTTATGTATATTATGTAAAATTAGATTAAATACAATGTTACATAAACTGATTGATTAAATATGTAATTTTACGATAAAGAAATATATAATATATTTTAAATTTTACATTATATATATATATCATATACATATATATTAATAAAAATATATATGTATAATAATAATGTATTTTTAAGTATTTGATCGCAGTTTATATAATAATAATGTATTTTTAAGTATTTGATCGCAGTTTATACATAAATGGGACTATATAATATATATGTATAAAATGTATATAGTATATGGATTTTAGTTTTCTTCAAGTATAAGAAATAAATGGTGAGTTTAAATATTTGTTTTTTTATTAAAGGTATTTTTTTTTTCTTTAAATATTTAAGAATAAATGAAAACACTTATTATTATAATTATAATAATATATATATATATATATATATATATGTATATATATTTGTTAAATATTTTATATAAATATATTTTTATATAATAATATGTATTAATTTATTTTATTTAATTTTTTTTTATAATTTTTTTTTTTTATTTATTGTGAGTTTTGTTTTTTGTTAGGAAAAAGCTTAAATACGTTTTTTTTTTTTGTTTGTATTATGTATTTATATTTTAATTAAGTTTTATTTTTTTAATATTTATTTATTTGTTTTTATTTATTAATTTTTTTATTTTTATAATTAAATACAATAAATACTTTTCAGTTTCTTTTTTGTTTTTTTTTTTTTTTTTATTATGAGTGTGTTTATTAGCTAAACAGGCATTTTAAATTTTAATTTTCATCTCAATTATTTTTTATATATCAAAACTATATACATATATGTATATATATGTATATATATATGTATATACTCTGTTTGATAATATATTTAATATTTTTTCATTTATTTTTTTTTTTTTTTTATTAATAATGTCCTTTTTTTGAATTATTTTTCACTTCTTGTTTTCATATAGTTAGTTATATATAGGAGGACGTTATCTACGAAAGTTCTTACATTTATATTACATTTAACAGTATTTTATTAGAATCATTTTATATATGTATATTAAATTAATAAATTTCATTATATAATAATAGTGTGAAATTTTTTTTTTTTATATAAATTTATTGAATTTATTTAACTGAATTGTATATATATATATATATATATATATATATATAGTTTTTGAAAATTAACTTTAGAAAATTAATTTTAAAAATTTGTTTTTGTTTAGTAGAATTAGGTGAATAAAATATCAAAATTATATTTTAAGTTTAAATATTAAAAAATTACTTTAAAATAAATTTAATTTTAATAACAAAAACAAAAAAGAAAATATAAATTAATAATTTGGAAAAAATTATATGCAGACAGCAATTCGTATAATGACTAGTCAATAGTAGATTTATCCTGGAAAGGAATCACTTTAATGACCATATGGTAGGCTTCTGCTCTATATAAATATTTATGTAATTATTTTGGTGCGTGAAAATTATATCTACATATTATCTATTATATCCATCTCACTATTTATTTAGTTATAATAGAATTTAGCTCATTGAGCCCATTGATAGCATAATGATCATAAATCATAGCACTATCCTAATGTGAATATAAATTAAAATGAAATAATATATAAATTATAAATTGTGAATATGAATGAATATAAATTAAATAAATTGTAATAATAGTCACAGTAAATCATCAATTTACCCAATATTAGCGTCAATATAGTTTTACATAAAATATTGCACTGTCATTATAACTAATTGAAAAATTTAATTGTTTTATTTGGAATAGAAATAATTAAATATTTGTAAATAATTTAAACTAAACTAGTTTAAATTCTTAACATTGTTTCTGTAACATTGATTTTATTATTATCAATTTTTGTAGGTGCAAATGAAGCTATAAAATTATATAAAAATTGAAAATAATTGTTTAAAAAATGTAAAATAGAAGTTTGGACAATATTTATAAAAATAGAAATAAAATATTATGTTCATTTTGATTTTTAGAAAAAATATTTATTTATTAACCAACAATAACAATAATTAGCAGGGCTATTAACTAATTAGAACAACTTTTTTTTTAGCGTTAGAGCAAAATTTGTTTAACGAAATTGAAAAATATAAGACGAGTAGTGTATACGTAGCAAGTAGCAGATGAAATACGCGTATCTGCATGATAAGTATAAATTTCAAAGAAAATATTCCACTATTTTCAATAATATTAATTTTGTTAGGTTTTTCGTTTTTTTTTAACACTACGTTAACGTCTAAATATAATTTACCAAAGTCTCAAATATTGTAGGAATTTATAAATTAATAATAACGTTGTATTATTGTTTATTAAAATTTTAGATAAGTAAATTTTTACCACTTGAGCTTTTTTAATTTTAAAAATTTTTAAATTTCAATATTTATAAATTAAATTGCACTGCCCCGGCTCAAATATCATTTTGAAGTTCAATACACACTTAACTAAATAAAAAACAAATGACAATAATTAAAAAAACATAAATATGCTTTTGAGATATATATAGTTCTTAATACGTTTGTGACTAAGTTTTTGTGTTAAAACGAAACCAAACTAATAAAAACCTTTACTTAAGTTCTGAGCAATGAAATTCGAAAATAGCGCCAAAATTTGTAAATAGGAGATAAAAATCAATTATATTAATGAGATGTCATCGATAAATTGTTTTTTTATTTTTTTTTTTTTGAATTGGTAAACATAATCTATAATATTTACCTTTGTAAGAAAATAGAAAAATAGTGAAAATATCGTTTATCTAGCACTTATTCTCCTTTATTATTAAATTTTTACATTATACAACACGTTATCCAATACGGTGAATAGAAAAAAAATGGCCGATATTTTTTTTGTCGTATATTTTCATAAAAATGTTCATGCCTTGAAAAGATTTTTAAAGTTTTATATTTTTGGTAACGTTCAAAACAATGAGCTACTGATACTGAAACGATCATAATATGAATGGTGCAATTTTGAGTACACAGCCGTATATGTAGTGAATATGGCAAAGTGTTGAAAATCTTTTTTTAAATGCATTTTTTTTATTTTATTTAATAATTGCACATATTATTTTATATAGATATAAACGCACTTCTAAAATCTGTTATTCAAATAAAAATTATAAACACGTTAACGATATAAGTTTTCATGCTTAAAATTTCAATTAAATTAAAACAAAAATAAATCAAAAATGAATAGAGAAAATATTAGAATATGCAATTAATTACACAAAAAAAAAAAAAAAATAATTTTAAAATAAATAAATTAAAAAATGTAATTTAAAAAAATAAAATTACATAATAAAAAATAACAAATTTCGAACAAATATTTTTTTATTACAATTTTTTTGTTTATTACATTAACTAGAAACCTCTTGTTTTGCACCCGTCTTAAAAGGGCTTCGTTTTTTAATATTTAAATTTTTTCTATTCTTTTAATTTTGTTTTTTGTTATTTTTTTTTTTTTTGATTTGTGATATTTAAACGAATTTTAAAATATAATATTATATAATTATTATAATATGAAGCTTTTGTTATTAATTTTCAAAAATTTGTAATAAGAAATGAATAAAATAAAATAAATTCTTCGTCCCTAAATAAGTATTAAATACATATTATTTGCATAATATAAATATGAGTACACAATTTAAAAATAATTAATTTAGTACTTGTGTAATTGCAACATGTCTATATATATATATATATTATATAATATAATTTGTTAAATTTTAGAATATAATATATTTAAATTACCAATCAAGTTAGCTAGTTTTTACATATACATACATATATATAATACGAATGAAAACTATATAAATAATTAAATTGAAAATTAATATATATATATATATATGTATATATTTATAATATATTGTAAAGTAAAATTAAAATTTATATTAAATAATTTTAAGCGATTAAATAACTTAATAATATATATATATATATATATGTGTTATGAAAATTAAAAAATAAACATCAGAATAATAATCATAGGTTTTGCTAATTCTAAAAATAAATATCAATTTGAGAATAATTATTTATATATATGTATATATTTATATATATATATAAATGTATATATATATATTTTTTTTATATATCTTATTTGAATTTTTATTTTTTCTAAATATATTATTTTTTAATTAATTTTTTTTTTTAATTATATTTAAAGGTTATAATGTTGTTTTTGTTGTTCTTTTAAATTAACTTATATATAAATTGGATTTTCTTGACCAGTTAAAAGTCGAAACATTGATGTTGGCATTGTTTTCATTAAAATCTAAAATTGAAATAATACAAATTTAATTAGTAATTAATATTTATTTTTTTTTTTCATTTTGTACGTTTGGAACAAATTTTTATATTAAAACGATAAAAGTATCATAAAATAAATATAATATAGAGTAATCACGTAGAGCAAAAATTTTGACAATTTGTATTAGCTTGAAAATTTTTTTTTAAAAATATCTCATACACAGTAGAACCTACATAAAATCACATCAATATCACATTATTGATTCGTCTTTTTAACCTCTTCGTTAACAATAACACATACTTTATTAAAGTATAATTATTTTATGATAAAACTTTATTAATATCAAGTTCTGAGCCCCATGAAATTCACATAGCTAAATCGTAATTTTTTATTTTTATAAGAACCAATCAAATTGATTAATTGTCATCGATAAATTTTTCAAATATGCAAACTTCGGGGAACGCTTATGATCTTTATAAGATATTGAAGTGGGCGAATGAAATGGTATACATATATTCTATCGAATATGCTGTAAGTTCTGTATGAAACATAGAAATGAGGTATGGAAACTATATTAAAATACATACGATTTCGGTCGGTTTCAGATCGATATTTTGATTAACAGATTCTGGATTCTAATGATGGTGTAATTATCGAAATTGATCAAGATATTAATTAAACTTAACGAAACTTACTTTAAAGTTTCTAATTTTTATTAAGCATAAAATAATTCTGCAAAGATATCATGACCCAATTTTTGCCGGGTTATTTCATTTTCTTGCGGCGATATTTTATTGCATCATCATAAAGTGTGTGGAAATTAATGTCCTGTTGAGAAAGATGTCTTTCATTTTCTATTTCATCCTAACTGATGTGTATAAGGTTTCCTATACCTCCATTCAAAATCCGTATCTTCATTGACCATAGTTAAATTTGAACGCCGAGAGAAGAAATATTCTAATTTCAAAAATGTCTCGGTTATTTTGATCAAAAATATTTTTTTTTTTTAAATGTTCAGTGAAGTAATTTAAAACTATTGTTTATTTGCTTTCAGTATTCATTTTACAATTTTAAATTAATTATTTTTCCATTTTTATAATTTTTTTTTTTTTGGGTTGACACGTATAAAATTTTTATGTGTTGCACGTTAGCTCGTTACTGTTCTTAATTATTATTTTTTTTCTATATATTTATGTTTATATAAGTTTTAAATTTTTGGTGAATTTGGAATAATTGTTTATTATTAATAGATTTAAGTAATTTTTCAATAAAATTTGTACAACTTTACAAGAACTTTTCTGTACATTTAATTAAATAAAATAAATTAAATAAAGTTAATCCTTGTATTGATTATAAGCTGAGTTAATTTGACCCACATTGGCCACATTATAGTTTAATATCAATTGAAGGTTAATTTTGTTTAGACATGATGACGCAATTTATTTTTATTTTTAAAATTTTATTTTGGTTGAAAATTTAAATACCAAAATTATAATCAGAATTGATGCAAATAGTTGTATTGCTGTCTCAGTTAGTCAACGATACAGCATATTAGGACAATAATACAACGCATATATTTGTTAAAAATCATTAACAAATTGTCGATGACAATCGTTTCGATACTGGTAGTGTATGTGAATAACATTAGTAATGTTTATTTTATAAAAATAAAAAAAATGTTCATAGTCGTATTATATTTGAGATAGGATCCCAAAAAACCATCGATAAGTTAATATTTATATAATTAATATAATAAATAAATAAAATGTTATATTCTTACCTCACCAACAGATGTCGCTAACAAATTAACGATTTTTTCATGTGGAACAGCAACCACACTTTGATTATTTATTTCTATTATTCTATGACCGACTCGAACACCACCTCTTTCGGCGATACCTCCACGTAATAAGCTACATATCTATTGTAAGGAATAAACAAAAATTTTAAAATTGCCAAAATTTATTTTAATTAATGTCAATTTAAGTTAAATAAAAAAAAAAGTAGTTCAAATTAATCTTACCACTCCATTTTGAACACTAAAACCCAATTGATATTTTGTATTTGGTCGTTTTATTTTAACTTCAACAACTGGTGGGCATGGTACCACAGTAAATTTAACAACTGTTTGATTTTTTGTATTTTTAATATAAGTTTGACATGTTGATAACGGTAATCCAACTAAACTCATACCATTAATAGCAATTAATTGATCACCAATATTTAATTGACCACAACGAGCTGCAGCACCCGATGACATTAAATTAGCTATTACAACAGTTGGTAACATTGAACCCCAACCACTTTCAACAATTACAACACCCAATATTTCACCTTTTGCTTTAGGCACAACCACTTCTTTTTGTAATTCTTTTTTAGCAAAAATTTCCAATTCATCACCAAATATTTCTTGACTATTAAGTACCTCCTGATAATCCATTTCTTTAACAAAGCTATGATCTTCAATTCCATTCGCTTTTAAAAATTCCATATAAGCAACTTGAAATGCTTGTCCTATGGATTGAGCTATAAATTGTGCTTCATCACTTTCAAATACATGACATATCATTTTTGGTGTTCGATTTGGTTTTGGACCATCATCAATATCAGATGGTACAAAACGACGTCTTGCCATTAATACAACTAAATCACCAATATCAGCTATATAGGATATAGTACGAAGAGCATGATCCATCATAATTTCTTTCAAATCAGTATTTAAAACCATAATTTTTTCAGTTGATATGAATAAATCGACATCAGTACTTGGTTGTGGATCACCATCGGGTGCCTATATTTTTTTTTTTTTTTTTAAATAAATTTTTTAAATTGAAATATTAAAGAGCATGTACATAAAATTGTTTTCTAACTATAAATATTATATAGATAGGAATGAAAAAAAATTTTGTAACTTAGCATTTTAGCATTTTCTACTTACCAAAGCCTTTAATAAGGATGAATCGATATTAATATTTTTTTTTTAATTATTTGCAATCGGATGGTTTAGGGATGAAAAATTTGAAAACATAAAAAAAAATTAAATTAAAGAATTTTTATTGTTTTTGTTTGAAGAAAAATAATATTTTTGAAAAAACAAAACACAATTAAATTAAAATAAAAAAAATAATAAGAAATGAGCAGTTAACAGCAAATTATTTACAATTTCATGTAATTGAAAATTTTATAAAGCTTTTTTTTTTTAAATAGTTAAGCACAGAAATAAAAATAATTAACATAAATTCATCTACAGAGCTTATAATTGAAACTTGTCCATATGTATTTTTTGATAATCTAGCATTATAATAAGGAGATGATAACATATAACACCTATTTATTTAATATAAGTACTAGAATATACAATTAGAAACCTCCTAGTATAGACACAAATCAGGAGGGGAGTAGTTGGGCGGTTTGAAGAAATTTATACCATGACACCGGATGTTCGAATTCAGTACCTTCTTGATTAGCAGTCAGATGAACAGTCAGTCAGTTTGTTCAGTAGATTTATTACAAAATCGGATAGAACTGTTTTGGGTAATGACAATTAAATGTCAAATATTTTAGGAATAGTTAGAATAGAGAAATCGACTGAACCCTTTTTTTGATCTTTTTTTTTTAATTTTTCTGTTCTAATTTTTGTTCTCTCAAATTTCTTTGTTTAACAACCAAGTTTAATTGCCTATAAATTTAAAGAAGAAACAAGAACGAAACAAGTTTTCCAAAACTGTTCTAAGAACAAAAAAGATCAATTTAGAACTATTTTGGACAATCTACTGAATACCAATCAGAAAACGTTAAGTCCAATTAACGGAATCGCTACTGAACACATTGAAAAATTTTGTTTTTTTTACTCTAGATCATTCTAAGGCAGTTTACTGACCAAAACCAAATGATTACACTACACTACCTATGTTACGTAGGTATGTATTTATTAATTTATTTGTATATATGTATATAAGATATGGTAAATTGGTAACTTTCGCTTACCAAAAAAATACTGAAATAATTCCACACCTTGTTCATGTATGCTTTATGTGTGTATGAATGTTATTACAATTTTCTGAACATTATTAACAGTGAAAAAAGCAATAACATTTTGTCATCTCAACAGCCGAGTAGTTAAGACACTTGATTAGTGAATAAAGATGTTTACAAGGCAATTAGTTCAATCCTTCAAGATCGCAATTAGTTTTTTTTTGTTTTTCGGAATAAAAATACTTATAAAAAAGAAAGTTTAAAGCCATATTTGAACATAATCTTCACTTCGTCAGTTGGTAATATTTTATAGCGAATATCTTGACCACTTATAAGTAATTGGGTAGGGTTATGTTTTACCACAAATTACATAATAATTAATTTTTTTTGTACAAACATACAAACATATATAGAAAATTACTGAATTCGTGGCCGCTTTGGGCTACATTTAGTGTTACAGAAGATATTCACATCTGAGGTATATAGTCCTATATAGTCCTAAATACCTCGATTATGTATTTAATATTAAGAGAATTAAACAAATGAAAACAATGAAATAAATTATTTAAAATATGTGTTTTAGATTTATAAGCAATGTTGGATATTAGAATTATACTACAACTGTTATGAAAATAAATTATCAGAGGTTAGTGCAGTCCATATGGATGTACTCACAGCAGATTTTTGAAATTCTACATTAACGAATTTAGCTGTAGTGACATACACATTATATATATACATATGTACATATATTTTAAAATAATAGAATAATATTATATAATTTTAAAAATGTTTATAATGTGAATGTATGGTGTTGTATAAAATTTAAATTTTGTGTATTCAATTCTTTGTATTTATATCTAATCCAATCAATCCAACCACACACACATGATGTTGTTATTATATTAACAAAAAAACATTTAATTTCTAGGAATTTTGTTCTTCAAATTTTAGACTGTATGTAGGTATATATGTATATCCATAATTATAAGAGTACATATATATATAGTTATTTAAAAAAAAAAAAAAAAAAAATAGAATTCCTAAAATTCCTAGAATTTTGTTTTCAATTTTTAGGAGAAAAAATGAATTTAAAATAGGTCCTATTTACACTCCCTAGTAAACTTTGAATTTGTGATGCAAAATCTAAAATGTAAATGGTTAAAGTTATTGCAGATATAGTCCGTGTCTTTTCAATAAGAATTATTATATGCTAGCTGCTAATAAATTTATTTCTATTGAACCCGCACCGCACTGCTTTTTACTCATTCTAAATTAAATCTAAAATTAGGCAGTTGAAATTTATCCTTGCATTTCTTGTAATGAATGCAATTATTCCGAAACTTATAAACATATTGACTTTTTGGTTCTTCTGATATGTTTATCTATATTCAATATCCACCTGTATTGGGCATATAAAGGGCTAACATTTTATAAATTAATTAGCTGTGAATATAAAGTGTGTTAGTATTACATTACAACAACACACTTCTAATCAATTTTACACACACACTTTATATTCACAGCTAATCAACAAAATAAAACAGTTTGGTACGACATAAACTATTGAACGAAGGATTAGATGTACATCGTCCAGTCAAAACAAGCTTGAGTTGAAGCAAATACATAGGCGTAAAAGGTTTGCATGGGAAAAATAACACGTTTCTTGGACAGAGGATATGTGGGAGTTCAATTCAAAGTGCACGACAGTTATGGAAGACCTATAATTCGTCGAAGAGTAGGAGAACGACAAAAACAATGAATGAATGCATGCAAATGTTGCCACCAAAATCTGAAGATAGGAAAAATCAAAAATAGGAAGATTATCCTTTTTTTCCGCAAAAATGAACGCAGATGTTTATATAAACATTTTCGAAAAGGAATTGGAGCCTTCAGTCATGCCCTTTGAAGACACTTGTGATTTCATTTTTCAACAAATGCTCCTAGTTACACTGATGGAAAGGTAAGAATACATTTTTTTTATGTTTCTTAAGTAGGTTAGAAATTTCAATCTCATAACATAGTTAGTTTTTTTTAAATTTTGTTTTCAAGTTCACGATCACATGAAAAACAAAAATATCACAGTAATGAAATGGTCTCCATCTAGCCTAGATCTAAATTCTATTGAAAAGATTTGGTCATTATATAAGTTACAGGTTGCAAAGCATCGCCCTGAAACAACGGACAACCACCAATCTTTAATTAGGTTCACATGGAGTTCAATATACCATTTTCGATATTCAGAAATTTGTCCGACTCCATGAAAGTAAAATGTTAAGCAGAAATTGTCACTAAATAAATTTTACTCTATTTTTAATGGTCTCGAATTTTCCCTCTAGTATTTTCTAACAAAACAACAAGTATTCAAAAACTAAATCGAAAATTAATATACATAATAATGTCCCTTAATTGTTAACATTTTCTAGATATGAAAATAAATAATTAAAAAAATAATAATAAAAATTTGCAACTGCCCAATGTACATATAAATAATATTTCATTGTAGAAACAACTGAACTGCACAAACTCAGGATATTTTGATCTTTAAAAATGTAATTCTTGGACTTGAATACATTTTTTTTTTATACTAAGTATGCATACCTACACAATCAAATACCAATGTAAATTTACCTCATATGCATAGATAACTCTGTATATGGTAATGGTATGATTTTTTAAATTTTAATTCTTGGAAATTTGAATTTGTATAACTATTTTTGGTATTTTGTTTTTGTTGTTTTTTTTAAAAAAAAAAAAAAAAATAAATGTAATTTTATTTAGTTTTAAATTTAAATGCTAATGTGATTATTTCGCGCATAGTTATTTATTTATTATTTTATAATATTATCAATTAAAATTTCAATTCTAAATACTTCAGGTTTTATAATATAATATTATGGAAGTTATATTTAAATATGAAATGGTTAAATATTCTATGATAATGTTCGGTCAGATTCATCTACATAAAGTACTTAATCAGTTAATTAACATTTATTTTTAAATTATTCAGATTAATATAAATTATAAATAGTAGTAGTTAGTATATATGTACATATTATAACAATAATTGAATTTTGTATATTAACTATGTTTGATAACCTGACCACAACAATTGATATTAAATACGATATATATATTTTTGATTCAGAGGGAGTTATTTCTGCAGCATGTATTGAAGAACTAATTATCATAGATATTCTACTATATTTGATCATGAATGATATTATATTATTTAACTAGATAAAGTCTAATTAGTAATGATATTTTTACGTTTCAAATATTTCAAAAGTATGTATGTATAACAATTTCAACTCAAATAAAAAAAAAAAAATTAAAAAAAATAAAACTTATCAAAATCTCGAAGCCAGAGCCAAACGATTTTGATATCAATGTAAAATTTAAAAAAAAAAAATAAATTTAATTATGGATGTAAATATGTGTATGTTTTTAGAGAGTGGTGTTGAAATATTTTATTTTTAAAAATTCAAAATTATGTGCTGTTATGTTGGGAAAATTTAAATAATAATAACTAATAAGTGAAAATTAATTGTTTTCTATTATAACCTATATTTTGAATACTAACTTTTATGATTGTTCTAGAAGTAAGATTAATTAAATTACCGTAAAGTACCTATAGTGAATTGTAGAAATAGATTAATTTTTTCTCTGTTTACATACATACAAATTTGTCGTTTGTATAATTTATTTTTTTAATATTGATTGATTGATAGATTTAAGGTTCATTTTTAATTTTTATCACAAACTAAATAATTATATAAAATTATTTAGTTTATGGTTTTATGTAATTAGAACATATTAGATAATAGAACACATTATTAAATAAGTCATAACTAATATGATATTATTTATATATTTTATTTTAATTAAAAATTATATTAGTATATATGTATTTTCAAACGCACAATAGTGAACATCATTTTATGTTATTATAATTAGTACAGAATTTATATATACTATTAAGCTAGAGTTTGGTAAAATTATATACTGCCATAAAGATAATGTTTTTAGTATGCAAATAGGTAAACATAGAATTAATATTCATTTTTACAGAACCTTATAATTTGCAACATTACATTTACAGCTAGCTTTTATTTGATGAAAACTGTCGATTATGGGACGGGTTACAGAAAATAGATATAGTACAGACAAAAATATATTGCATACAATTAAAATTATTTGGTTGCAATGGTTGCAATGCAACAAGTTCAATGTGGTTGTATCAAATTCTATCATACATGAATTAATACAATATGTTATACAAGAGATCAAATCAAATAATTTTTATTAGATTAATTAAAAAAAAAAAATAATAAAAATAAAAAATATTAAAAACAAAATAGGTATTTAATGATTTAAAAAAAAAAATAATTTGGAATGATAATAATTATTATATAATATTAGTTAATTTGTTAATTGATTGTTAATTTTTTGAGTGATGTTAATTTTTGAAGTGATAAAATATTTTCTTATCTGTTTTAATTCAAAAAAAAAATATAGTTTCTAAATTATATGATGTTTTTTTTCATACATTTAGGTTCTTAACTGAGGGTTTGTCGTTTTGTTTATCAATGTTATAAGTCATAACAGGTTGTTAGGCCTATTGTAATTTTTAATGGTAATTGATGATTTAAATTTTTTGTGTTGTTTTAAATAATATTTTAATTCTGTTTTTGACCTACTACATGTTTAAAAGAGATGTGTGTGTGTGTGTGGGAGGTGATAGTTTTAATTAATTATTAAATTAAATGATAAATTAAATGATAAATTAAATTAAATTTATATAACATAACATAAAAATAATATTTAAAATGTGTGAAAACAGATAGATAACATATAACAGGCATTAAAAATATTTTATATACGGCCGTAATATGTCAGTGTACCCCAGTTTTATATACATATAAAATAAATGAATATAATAAATTGATAAAATGTGTTGTTTGTTAATTTATGAATTTTATTTTCATATTTGGGTGGTTATTAACAGTATGGTTTATTTTTTTTATTTTTCCTTGCTTACAGATATTAATTAAGTTCCAAATGTATGTGTGTATGTATATTTTATAATTTAAAAGTGTATTAATTTTTGTTAGATTAAATTTGATAATTTGTTAGTAACAATTAAACAATTTTGTTAGATTATAGATTTGTTAATTAAATTAAATTTGTGCATTTTTATTAATTCTATTGGACCTGCACGAATGTTTCAAATGGTACCAGGCGTTAGCATACGTTTTACACCATTTTTAATCAATAAAAACATATTTTGTGTGCTAATAAAATTGTCATTATAAATAGTCGTGGAAATAGGCTAATTTTGTGTTTAAGTTTTTTTTGTGTTTATTTTGATAATTAAACAATCTTGAATTTATTTGTTGATTCAATTTTAATTATAGCGTTTTAAGATTTATAATTCTTTTCAATTAAATGTGTCCTATCCAGTTTATGGGATTATCAAATATAACTACTGCTTTTTTTGTAGAGCAATTTAGTATTTTTTTCAATTTACATCGATTTTAGGTATCGAAAATAGATTTGTTGAATGAAAATAAATAATTATGATCTTTGAAAATTTATTGTGCTACACAGCGTGGCTCTTTAGTCTATGAAATTATGAAATAGGTACTATTTTCTATGGCAAATTTAAAATTTATTAATTGTTTGTTTCTATAGACTATACATTATTAAGAGGCCCTAATGATTAGAACGAATTAAGTAAATAATAAAAAAATAATTAATGATAATAATAATAATAAATATAAATAATTAAAAATTAAATGTTTGTTGGTTTTAGATTTTTATTTTTTTGTAATAGTTTGATTTTTTTTTGTTGGACGTACATACATGGTTGATTTTGTTTTGTAAAATATTTTTTATTTAAATAACATTTGGTTGGGTGTTAGAATTTATGTTTTTGATATTTCTCTGATAAATATATTTTCTCAAAATATGTATGTACGTAATATATATGTACATATATAAAGATATTTTGTTGTGATTGTTATTTTAGACAAAGTTAAGTTAGACAAAGAAATGTCATTAGGATAATTGTTTAGAGTTAATTATACTTTACTAATTTAGGTACAACGTATTGTAATCCACATGCACATTATAATACAATGTATAATCTTTTAACAAATTAAATAAAATGGAACAATTCTATTTAACAAGGCTTAGATCCTGACAATAGCAGTGATTTTCCACATTTAATGAGTTGATAAGCCAGTAATTTGTTAAATAAATACTCGAAATTTTGTAGATATTGTACAGTGTAAACTTTTAGTACTGTACTTAATTAAGCACGAAAAGGTGATTCTACCTACATAGGTTACTGGCAAGGGATAAAAAAAAAAACAATGTCTAAGAAAAATCATTAATTTAAATAATTTTACAAAAAATTATTTTTATGATAGATATTATGTAAGCATGGTTTACGTTGTTAATCGTGACTATACCACGTGTGCGTGTCGTTCAACAGGATATATACTTTTTTATTTTCTAGTAGAGAGTAGGTATTGATGAATACAATTGTTGTATTTGGTTTAGATAACGTTGTTGAGAAAATTAAATCCGATATTTGTTTGGTGGGTGGGGTAGTTGAAAGTGGTGGACGATTGTGCAATTGTTAGCAAATTGCAACAAGTTATCTAATTTTATTGTCATCGTTATGTTATGATTATAATATGTTAGCAATTTGAAATTTTCAGACAAGGAAAAAATTTATATAAATTTTTTTAATTAATTTTAAAATTAAATTAAATTAATAATAATTATATCAAATAAATTAAGTAATATGTTTTTGTTTTAAATTCTCTTTTTTTTTGTAATTTGAAGTTTATATTAAATTACAAATCGGAGGGTTATGTAAATAACGTTGTTTGATATGTTATAATTACTTCTTTGATATCGTATATTGTTTTTAGGCGATTGAGTTCTGTGTTTTAGGTATCACAATGGCATCAGGTGTAATAATATGTTATAATAAAATTTTTTGTGTTCGTCATCCAAATTATTGGTTCGGTAGTACTTCAAGTTCACTTATGTTAAAATATAGTTAAACTAAGTTTAGTCAAACATTAAACAAATTCTAAATAAAAATTAGTAATTAGGAAATTAAAATTTTGTATTATTGTTTTTAATTAGAGCTTCAGTTGATATTTTCTTATTATTGTGCTTTCTTTCAATTTATAAAAAAAAAAACAATGTTGTTTACATTTATAATCAATTTAGTGAATAACAGATTTTTCTCATAAAGTAAAATATTTAACTCAACCCTATTCATATTATTAGAATTTTCTACAATGTTATAGGAAAATTGTTGTACTTTTCTTTAACCAGTTTTTTGTTGTTGTAATTGAAATTTAAAATTTTTTTTTTTAACTGAATTCTTGGAATTTGACGCTCATTTCTCAGAAACATATTGTTAATAGTAGACGTTAAATTATTTTGTTGAGGAATTCCCAAATCATTTTTTTTTTTAAATATTTAAGCATAAGTTTTTTTCCTTGGATTTTTCGTGTTTTTTTTTTGCAATAAAAAATTTGTAAATTATTAAAAAAAAAAAATTATATTCAAAATTTAAGCATAATTTTTATCAAACAAAAATATCATGAATTTCTTAAGTTTAACTAATCTAGAAGCTTTACACAAAGAATCAGATTTATCAGAAGCAGGTGACATTATTATTAATAATTTCAAATACCCAGTTGTCCAACAAAATGGACAAAAAGGAGTTGGTCCAGTACGTAATTGTTATGGGTTAGATAAACCATGTGAATATCAAAATGAAGTGAGTATTTTTTTAATTTAATTTTTACTTATTAATTATATGTACAAACTATGAGATACAAAATCCAATTTTTTTTTTATTTTCAGATTTTTTTGGGTAACATAGATGAAGATTTGGATGAAGAAACCTTACTTACATATATTATGAGAAGTGGCGAAGTTTTGTATTTTATGAGATTTTTAGTGAATTTTTCGGGGAAGTCACGTGGTATTGCTTTTGCACAATTTTTAGGAAAAACACCACCGATTGTAATAGTTGATCGGTAAAAAAAAAACTATTTTGTTTTATTAATTTCAATATTGAAAAATAAAATTTATATAATTTTAGGTTAAATAAAAGTTTTCGACAATATAATCTAAAAATATGTGCGAAAATCAGTCTTAATTTTCGTCGTTTAAAAATGGGAAATATTTCTAGTCGTATACCGCCAGAACAAGTACTAGCAATTTTAAATCATGTTCAATGTTTAGAATACAAACTGCTTTTTGGAGAAAGAACAGCAACATTTGTGTTGGTATTCTCGAATAATCGGCATGCATGTTTAGCACGTCGAATTTTATTATCAAATAATTTATTATTAGGACGAAATTTGTATGTAGTTTGGTATGATAAGCCAAAGAAGAATTTTTAAATTTATATATGTACACAATATGAATAAGGCGAGGCGGCGCATACATGCAATTTCAAGTTTTGCAACTGTTTCCAAACCAATTGCATGCGTGCGCGATTTCATATATAATTTAGTGGAACACAAATGTGCAATCAAACAGTTAAAAAATTAAAAATTGTATGTTTGCGTCTATAGTCTAATTATAAATAATAATCTGGATCAGATTTAATAATAGATGTATTCCTTTGAACTTTTGAGTAGTTAATTTTAACTTTTGAGTAGTTAGGTATTATTTGAGTAGTTAAAATTATTTTCAATTATTTTTTTTTAATATGAATTTACAAAAATTGTGAAATTAATCTGTTTTGATGTGAATTAATCTATATGAAATTATTGAAAAGCTCAAAGGAACATCGCAATTCTAATTTACAAAATTGAAATTATATTTATTTTGTTATTTTTAAAAATTAAGTTTTTATATTATTTTTATTTCTTTTTGTAAAAGACAAACAACTAATGAAATGTAGGTATTTTATTTTGATTTAATTATTTTTGTTATAAAATATAAATAAAAAGAAAAAAAAATATTTTAAAGTTTTATAATTTCCTAGCTGTCTTGACTAGCTGTTTGTGTCAGATAATTGTATTGAATTATCCTTTTTGACCACATGAGCAACAGTGTATTGAATTATCCTTTTTAATTACATGAGCAATTAATTATTAATCAAAAACAATAAGTCTGTTACCCGTTCTATAAATACCGTTAAATTAGGTAAATTAATTCTAAAAAAATTTTTAAGAACGAATTGCTTCATCTTTCATATCGTTGCAGCTGTGATGAATATTTAAACAATTATTTTTCCAATCCGATTTTCTTTGAATCCCTCATAATTTGGATCAAATTTAAAAATAGACTTAAGGCTTATAGAACAATTTTTTTTGTAAAATATTTCGGGAAGAACCACTTTAAGGAAGTTATTTAGTTTGTGATAATACATAACATATAAAAAATCCATTTGACCTCTTTGACATAGACCTAGTCTGTAATAGTATTGGATTTATTAACAAATCCAAATATGTAATACAATAGACTAGAATTGTCCAAGACTTAAATTATTATTCGGATTACAGAATATTTTCCGAATGTGAACAAAACAATTTATTTTACTCTGCTTATGTATTTGTAATTTTTGTATAAATAAGGTTGAACACATTGAATCTCGTAGGATCGGGCATAATATTGGCAGTATAAAATATTAAAATTTGAGTCTGGCAATTTCTTAACCTAACATTTCAACATTAGAACATGCGTTATTTATAATAGTATTTTACATACAAATGAATTTTTTTAACTATTGTCATTTTTTAACTGTTAATTTAGTTGTTATATGACGCAAAATTTTTCTTCAAAAGTCAATTCAGCAGTCTGCGCATATTGAAAAGTATGCGTAAACATTTTTTTGCAGTTTTAAATTAAAAATTCCAGTGCAGTATGCATTTCCGAGAAAGCTCACTACCGAACCTGAGTGAAAGATGATTGGTTTTATTGATTTTATACTAGGGCCATGTTTTCCAATAACAGTAAAAATAAAATACGTACTATAATTTATTTAAAGGGTGATTTTTTTTTTAGAATGATAGAATCTCGATAGAGATAACGTGGAAAATTTTAGATTGTAACTGCGTGCGCAAAGTGTAGAAATTTATTTCCTAAATCAATATTCTATACTAAACATATTTAAAAAATTAAAGAAATCGGAAGATGCCCTTCTTAATATTTATCTTAAAAGATTTCAAAAAAACTGTGGTACTCAAAGTACCGAAATATATAAAAAAAAAACTATAAACTTAATGCCAAATCATATATTTTTTTACTATTTTTTTCAAAATAGAAACAAACTATTATTTTTTAAATGTTGGGTAAATAATTTTCTAATATTAGACATTTTGTTTAACAATCTGACATTAATTTTAAATTTGCAGGCAAAGTTTTAATACTGCATAATTTCGTTAAAAATCCTGCAAGTTTAAATTGTAGTTTTACTTTTCGTACATGTTGCCTTGTCAGTACTGCTTTTGCAGTTTTCGTTTTTACGAACACAATGCTTTTGCAGTTAACGAATTTTACAAAAAAAAAAATACATTGCACGTTAAAGCTATGAATTTCCGAAAAAGCCCATAATAATATCGGGAGTAGGTAGGTATCAGTAAGAGTCCCTAGCCGATAGGAAACCACGCTGTCAAATTTGGTATTCCGTTCAATTGTCGCAGCTGCACAAAAGAAAATGAGACAGAAATTCTTGAGGAATGCAGTTACCCAGCATTAGCTAGAATCAGATGGAGTTTTGTCTAAATATATAATACTAGAAGAAACCCTCGGGTACATACCTGGACAGGTAAAAAAAAAAGGAATTTTCTATAGTTGTATTTATTTATTTATTTCAAGCTTAAATCAAGCAGTTACAAATGTGCAATAATTACAAAACGTGTTGCTTGGTCAAATGAAAGTTCCTTATGAAATAAGAACTACTCATAAGAACTCTACTAAGCTACATATATACGAGTTTGAAGTACATTTTCTTGATTTGACTATTCAAGTGCTCAAATTAAAAATGATATACAAAATCGCTCAAAACTTTAGCACCCCTATGCAAAATTAATCAAATAATAATTTTAAATTAAAAATTTTCTATGTTTATATTAGTCAAATGATCAGAAAATATATTTTATTTTTTACTTTTATTATCACTAATTTATTTTAAGTTAAAATTTATATCCACAATTCGTGAAATTAAAAAAAAACAAAAAGTAGTTGAATAATAATATTAAGATACTGAAGCACCCCTGTGTAAAAGTATTATAAAAATGTTTAAAATGTGTTAATCTGTAACAGAAATATTAGTTAAATTATATAAATTCCTATAAATTTCGTCTATCTGAAAAGGAAATACATACTTATATTTTATAAATTTTCCTTTAAAACCTATATTAATGTTATCCTACTAATTAATGTTTTTTTACTACTAAAAGTCCAAAAAACTAAATACAATAATCCAAAAATAATAATAAAAAAAAATTTGACTCAAAATAGACAATTTATCTAATATACGATTAGAGCTAATATCCGATTAAAATGTTTTACCCAAAATACAGACATAAAATAAAAATTTATTGTTTGATTGAATGTAAAAAAAAAAACGAAGGCTCACGAAAACACACGAAAAGTGTGCCTTCACTAATCGTGCTCTTGTATATTATAATATAGATAATATAAATGTTGGTATTTTTGCGGAAAGCAAAAAAAATGTCTGATAAACCTTATCAATCACACGGGATGACTCTAGTACATACTGAGTTCCTTGGGATAGTTATAATGGAAGAATTATCTCCTAAAACAACCAACAACAACAAATAGGCACAATTAAAAACTAATTTTTAGTCTTTATAAAAACTTGTTTTTCAGCGTTAGCGTAAAATTTGGTATAATAGTGAAAATAGTCGAATATTTTCCATTTAATTTTACTTATATGCTTATCATACAGATACGCGTATTTCGTCTACTATTTGCAGACTTGTAAACATATCAGTAAAATTAAAAGGAAAATATTCGACTATTTTCACTATTAAAGACTAATTGGTTTTGCAGAAGCAAACTAGAATGGTTACTGTCTACCCACCTACCATTACTGTTATGCATTTGTTTACCAGTAATTTTTGACAAGTAAATTGATATTGATTTTTAAATACAAATTGTAAACACAATTTAAAATTATACAATAATGATTAAAATGGACAAGTTTCAATTAAATTTCTAAGCAATAAAATTCAACTTAATATTTACTTTATTATAATACTATATATATATAGAATAATATATATATATATATATTTATATATAATTATTCATTTATATATACTTAAATAATATTTAAAAAAAATTTGTTTGCAAAAAATTACCTTAATTCTAGAAACAGCTTCTTCAGCTTGCATCATTCTTGTTGATTTGGTTGGTTGTCCTTCACATACCAATTGTGTTGAACCTAAATATCTAGCTCTAAATAGAACACCTTCAATTAACACTGCACCATCTACATTCATACATTATGTATATACATCATCCGCATATACAAATATTAGAACGTATGAATGTGTAATTTAAAATTCATAGTGTTTTGATGAAAACAGCAACAAAAACAAAATACAAAAAAAAAAATCACAAATTTTTGAATTAATAAAATTTAAAAACGAAAAAATTAAAAATTTATATAAAAATTTTTTTATTTATTTTTTTTTTTTTATTTTAATAAATTTCCTTACATTCAAGTGTTTTTATTTTAAGTTTTTTATAATATTTTTATAGCAGCACAGAATATCAACAGAACGAGCGCATGCAAATAAATATACAGAAAATGTTAGCAACACTATTTTTTTTTTTTATTCTTAAAGAAAATTATACAATATTTATAAAGAGTTTAATTAAATATGATGTTTTTTATTTAATCCTTAAGTACTAAAGGGGGCTTTTTTTTTTTTGCATGTACATACATAACGTATATCTTTCAAAAACTAATTTAAAGAAAATTATTTGTTTTTCTTTATTATATTCAATTGTTCTCAGTTTTGACGCATTTAACATTTTTTTACGCATCTGAAATATAAATTTACTTTAATTTATTTTCATTTAATTGTAATTCAAATTATATGCATATAATATGCATACATATACAAATGTTTAAAACAAAATACACGATTTTGAGTTCTGTTTAATTTTTATTTTTGAAAATAATGTAATCGAATGGAAATGTCGGTCGAATTGAATATCCAAGCTGATAAAGTTTGAATCATTTTCAAAATATTCTAAAAAATATGATAAGCCAATTTGAGCATATATCCTTGCGCGCTCTAAAATAAAACTGTTTTAATCAAATGTGAAATTCATCGTCCAACATTAATTCAACCAACATCACTAGGTATATTTATTTATTTATTTTAACAGTGAATCCTACAGATAAATCTACAGGCCAACTTTATAGGTACTTTCCCTTTCAAAATGTGGGGCTTTTTATTAAATTATAATAATTATTTGAAATATATTTTTTTATTATTATTATTACTATACTATATTATTTTTATTATTTATCTTTATTAATTATTATAATATATTAGAATAGATGTGGTTGGTATTGAAAATTATATTCTGTGAACAATATTTTAAATTGAATTTCTAGGTTATATTTAGCATGAGCTAAAATCAAGGACAACTTAGATGACAATAGTCTTAGCAAATATTTAAAAAACAATGTGTCTTTAGATTGAAAGTAGTTTAGTGTCCGACCTATGTCCCACTGAATAAGTGAACACATAACATGAAAAAATAACAAGTGTAACCAAATGTTAATAATATCTCATCATGTTTTCGTTATCTCATCTCAAATATTCTTGGGTAAGAAATTCCAAATAACAACATTGGCATTGCGATTATATAGCGTAGTTAGTTACTATATTGAACTGCTAGATCGTGTAAAATAGATATTTTTTTTATATGTCACATTTCAACTTCATCCGATTTTTATTGAACAAGACTTTAAAACTATAACTTTTTACATTTATGGATTGATTTGTAGTGTCAATAATGGTTCATTGTTCAAAATTTCTCGAATATGTATCTATCTGCAATATAGTGGCAATATTTGGTTTTTGTTCTTTCAATTACAACTTTTCCAATTTCAATTCAGGCGATTTAATTTACAATACGTAATAGTTAATAACAATTAAGATTTCATCATTGTTGCAATTTACCAAATTTGATGTATTCTAATTAAAAATACTTTTGTTTTTGTAATCATTTTATGTATTCTGTATTAGTTTTATTGGAAAAAAGCTGGCCCATTTCTTTAAACTTATATACCAATAAAAAATGTTGTATATAGGCAATTAAACTATCTATAAAAGTTCTTATTTGATCTACTGAGACTTGTTGGCGAAATGTGAGAAAAAAAATCGAAATCATTATGCCTGAAATGGGTTTAAAATACAAACAAGATATGATCAAATTTAGTATTAATATGAGAAAGAAGATAAATAATTTGGTATTTGATGTCTTAATATACATGTATGGGGTCATTTGCAACCACAGAAAGTTGTAGAAGAAATGGATTTCAATTTTTAAATTCGGACACACCAGGTCGGTAATGTTTAGTAATTTGGTTGAAAAATTAAATTTGTTGAAACCTGCTCTAGTCTACAGTATTGGATTATTGGTTTTTCGGACATTATTGTACAGAAGTAATTTATACAAACTAAGTAATTTGTACAGACCAATTTATACAGAAGAAGCAATTGATCAAGCTTACAAAACATTACAAAATAATTTTTATTTTGTTACATGAATGTATATTATAACTAAAACTTAGATGTTTTCATATTTCTTTTGAAGTCTATTTGTTTCGGTATTATTTTGAAATACTGTTTCTCCTGAAATGTACAGGGGTAATCAAAAAGGAAACCGAAAATATTTAACCACTGCAATATTGACATGGTCATCAGCAGACAGGTGAATTCTCATTAGCATGATTTTGGCCATGTGAAACTTCAAATGAGTTATGACCGGACGGTGGCAAAAGAAAAACTAGGAAAATTGCTTTAGCTTTATAGAATGAAGACAATTGACAGGTCATTGTTTGCTTAATAAGCATGCAATGAGATTAGAATTTGTCAATAATTGTAACTGTCGAATATGTGAAGCTATTGACATTCCGGTGAACATCATGCATATGGTAGCTACTAAGGTCTGGTGGAAATGAGGTTAGTGGGTTGGGAGAGCAAATGACAGAGATTTCAAAGTATCATTTTCAGTATATCCACAGATTTCTCACACCTAGGAGTCTGATCGGAGAATAGATAATGGGACCAATTCGTGTTTGTGATGTGATGAAGGGGATTGCTATAGGTCCTTTTAAAAAATAAATTTGAACGAAACCAACTAAGTCGGTTATGTTCGTTTTAAGTCGGTTATGTTCGTTTTGTATTTCAATTATTATTTTTCCTATTTATGTATTCCGCTTTCTTGTTAGATGGTAAATAGAAATTCAAAATAACCACATTCAAATTTTTGTTGGTGCTCTAATTTTATTATCTGCTGATTTAAGGCAAACATTATCAGTTATTCCGCGTTCAATGCATGCGGATGAAATCAACGCACGTTTTGCAAATCATATTTTTTGTGGTGAAGCATCCATAAATTGTAACTTAATACAAACATGCGTGTTACATTCCAAAACGAGTTATTTGCTAAGTATTTTTAAAACAATTGCTTGGTGTTATGGGAATGGAAAAATTCATTTCCAAGGAAATACACAACAGATAAAATTGCCAGCAAATTTATGCAATATTGTTGATTCGAGAATTACATTGATAGAAAACGTATTTCCCAATATAAGCACCAATTATCGTAACCATCTATGGCTCAGCGAACGAGCGGTTTTTGGCTGCTAAGAATGTTAATGTTAATGAGATAAATTTTAAAATACAGGAAGCACTGCCTGGCGAATTAATTTCGTTTAAATGAATTGACACATTGGTAGAAGAAGATCGTTTACCAGGATTTCTACCACATAATTTACGGCCAACAATTGGTTCATCCATTATTTTGCTTCGGAATTTAAATGCACCAAGATTTTACTATGGAATGAGATTAGTTATAAAAAAAATTATGGGAAATCTCATTGAAGCTACAATATTGAACGGGAAATTCGAAGGAGAAAATTATATGCTTATGATACCCTACGATATTCCTTTTATTCAGTTCCAGTAATTGCAGTTTCCTCTATACGCTCGCTCGGTATTTGCGATAACCATCAATAAATCGCAAGGAAAAACAATGAACATATGCGAATTGAATCTGGAAAATCTATGTTTTTGTCAAGGTCAATTATAGGTAGCATATTCCAGAGTTGGAAGACCGTCACATCTTTTCGTTCATGCACATGATGGTGTCACCAACAATATTGTTCCTGATTTAGCATTAAAATGAGAAAAATAAATATTTTAAAATATAAAAATAATTCTATTTATTTGTTATTCAAGTTTTACACTAAATCAGAATTTTTGAGTCAGTATTTTGGCAGGACGAGGTGTACCGGGTTTACCAGTTGATTATATTATTGACTGAATTACAATTGGAAATGGTGTATAGACATTTGTTTATTATTATTAATTAATTACATTTCATATATGCTTAATTATATTTTAAAATCGTGTATAAATTTTCGATATTGCAAATTGTATCATGCAAACGCCCTTTATATATTTAATAAAATAATTTTATTTGTAGTACTTAAGGGTTAATTAAAAAAAACATTTTTAAATATTTATTATACAATAGAATTTACTACCATTTTTTTTTTTTTTTAACAAGGAACTACACTTTGGATGGTTTTGCATAGTTTTCATATCGATAATTTGAATTTGAATTTTCTTACCAACTTTTGTATTTAAAGAAGTCAGCAAACATGTTGCTAACATTAATCTTAAAAGAATGAATATTTTCAATGAAATTTAAATTTACTAATAATAAAAATTTATACATTAAAATTATGTTTTAATAAATTATATTTATTTTAATAATATTGTTTTTATTTTATTATTATTTTTTTTTTTTTTAATTTTAAAACTATACTTGTAAGTACGATGTATCATTTGCATCGTTGTGCATCGTTGTGTCATTACAATACTAAAATTTAGTATCTAGATATTCTTAATTAATGTTTGTATGTAAGTAAATTAGATTTTTGAATGGAAACGTAAATATTCGTATCGTTTAACATAAAAATTGGTTTTACAAGTCACAAGCATTGATGAAGAAAGAGATATATTGGTCTCAAGCATTGATAAGAAATTTTCATATTGGTCACAAGCATTGATGAAGAAAGTATGTCAATTCCAAAATATTGATATTTGCAATCAAATAAAATATTACTAGTGACTTTAAAATTAAAATATTATTAAAATATCGTTAAAAAACCCGATTAATTATAAAATCTGGTAAAAAAAAAAACATAATATTATATTTTAAGTTACAATTGAGTAGTAAGTATAGATGGTAATAGATTTACAGAAATAAATTAGACTACATTACATAATTGATGTTTGAAAAATCTAATTGTTTCTATTTAGCATAACTTGCAAAAATTCTGATAAATAGTTTAGATTCCGGATGTCAGCATTAATTTGTCATATCATTGTTATCGCATTGTAAGGTCTATGAATCGATATTATGTTCTACGATGTAACACTGTATATATATAGAACACAAGTTAAAGTAGAATTTTTAACAACATAAATGGTTTTGGTTTATTTTTATAACTCACAGATGTATTAATAACATCTTTTAATATTAAGTTATGAAATCAATAAAAATTAATATCAGCAGTTGTATAGGTAATGTAATTTAACAGTATAAATACCTACTAATAAGTTCAAGTAGTATTATTATGAACGAAATACGTTCTAAAAGTAATTTGTTATTATAAACATAAGTTAAATTAAATTATTAATGATGAATGGTTGGGTTACTCACGATTTATAGTATAAAAAATTTGTTTCATTGCATATTGATTGTTGAATCATAATCATAATTATTTTAAAAATGTAGGTATAAGGTTACAAATATTATAGCTCAAGGTTATAGTTATAAAAGAAGCAATGAAGGAAAGTATGTTATTAGCTCCGAAATTTCGATAAACAAATAAATTTATTAGTAAAACATATGGTAAAACAATGGATTTAATTAAAATATCGTTGAAGTGTAAGTCTAGATCAATAATAAAACAGTGAAATGAATTTGTAGCAAATACAAAAATATGCAATTGCATTAAAATTATGAATTTATAATTAAAAGGAAATAAAATTAATTATTTATTATTTAATTAGTTTTTTACGAAAATATAAAAACATATATTATTAATAAAAATATGCAATAGAAAATGTGGAATAGAAAATATATTGTAAAATTTCATTACAAAATACAGATAGCAATTAAAAAATAAAAATATCAACAATCAACTTTACGGTATTAATTATATTTGACATTTGTGATTTGATGGATGACGTTTTACTTTTTTAGCAATACCACTTTTTTTTTGTTTCGACCTCTCTAACCGATTCAAACTGCTTCCGGCTTAGACCATCATACAAGTACATTTTTTTTGTGTACAGTACCTAGATTTTTTAATATAAACTTAATTTAAATTATTTAGCTTTACATGATTGCTGCTATAAAAATTACTAAATTACGAATTTACTATTACTACCTATATTATAAAGTATGAATGTATATACGAAATTCTAAAGTTTCAGACCTAAATTATTATATGAAATTACAAATTTACATTTCTGAATGTCGTTTTGTTAATAACGGTGTATTAAAAATTTTAAAAATGACATTTTATATTTAAATGAGATTGAAGAATATGTAATTATACAATTTTAATGCATTTGTTTTTGTTGATACATTAACTAATTTATATATATGTGACAAAATATACATATTTATTTTAAATATGTATGTGTAAGTAGCACAGTTTCCCCATGATTACAAAATTATATTATAAACTAGTTAGTTACTTTAATCTCGAAAACACAATCACGACGAATGACGAATTTTTCGCTTTCAAATACATGAGATTATAATATGTAAATCGTGACGAATGACGAATAACCAAAATTTTGTGTTCAAAAAATAGATCTATTTCTATTTTACTCGTCGATGAATGCGAATGACATTCATTGATACCAACATAAATTGGTCAAAATAGCCTTAATAAAACATTTTTAAAATTCAAATTCAAACAAAAAATTTTCCTCCATTGTTTTTATAAAACAGTTTCAAAACACAAAAATTTGTTCGTCGCGAATAATTCGTCATGATTGTGTCTCTAAGGGAGAATTTTGGTCATTTGTCACTCGTCATTCGTCGTGATTGTGTTTTCGACATAAAAGATAACAAACAGACGCATCAGGTATATGTTACTGCAACATCTAAACCATTTTGCCATTTGGGGCTAATTACTATCTTATTTCCTTACTACAATGCTATATATTCCCATATTGAACTCATTTGCATGTAGCTGACTATATATATTATAAAGCGATATTCCCAAACGCCCACAACTAAATAAGATGAATAATTAAAAATATTTTAATAAAACCTATTGTGACTTAAATAGGACTCTAATTCACTAATGACCTTTATATGTTAGTAATCAAATAATATAAACCAACATTTCATATTTGTTTATATACTATTTATATACTATTATAAATTTAATATGTATATAGTATATATGTTTAAACAACATATCTGATTTAAGTCACAGGGTGATCCTGTAAAACCAATTCACGAATTGAATTATCAAGAAAACAGCCAGGCATGGAAAAAAAGAAAAAAATATTTGGAGGAGGCCGATAGTGTTAGAAGAAGTTGAAAAGGTCAAAAAACAATGAAATGAGATTGAAAGATTATTTACATATCTTAAAACATAATTAGATTCTTGTGATTGATGATCTATGCACTTTCGCTAAAGATTTAATTTAATTTTGAGTTATTTTCATTTTCGACTCAACTGTATGAACTAATTTTATCGAATACAATTTGCAAATGATAATAAAGATGATTTTACCAAATGTAGCTGACTTTTAAATCCAAAATCTTGTCCATTTAAATAATTTGCGTCATTATTCTGTAATTCTAATCTTAAATCTAATTAAAGTGGTCTAAAATGTAAAATTAAATATAACATTGGCATTGAACCGTGTCGTCTGGTTAATAACAAAATTAATTATTATTTAAAATAATGTTAATTCAATTTAATTTAATTGTTATTTATATTAAATGTCAAAGTATAAACGTGTGGGATTAAAATTATTTGTTTCAATTAGAGAAAGAGAGTGTGAGATAGAAAATAACAAAACGGTAAATCATATATACATACTAAGAATGACAGTTGATTTTAATTATTAAGGATTAAAAATTTAATTTAATTTAATTTATGAATTATGTTTATAGTATTATTATTTACACTACAAAATGTTTATATATATAAGAATTAAATTTTGTTGTAACGAATGTACATACATGTATATATATATATACATACATAATGCTAAATGAATTCAAATAATCGATATTATTACTAGTCGCACTAAAATGATTTTTTTTTTTGTTTATTAATTAAATATTATTAATGTAATATGTTTATTTAATTTGATCAACTATTTAATATTTAAAAATAAAAAAAAAACCAATTATTAATTCCAATTATAATTTGTTTTTTTTTTTTTTTATTTGTAATTTAGAAAAAAAATAATAATGAAAAATTTAAAAAAAAGAAGATAAACCTTCATCAAAATTTACCTTCTTTATTCTTACTCTTTTTAGTTTTTTTATCGCTATCCTTTTTTGATTTGTTTGATCCTTCAGGACTTTCTACTAAATTATTTTGAATATCATTTGATATTTTATCTGGTGATTTTTCACTATGCTCTGATGCTGATGACATTGAACCACCAATATCTAAAAGTTTTGCTGTTGTATTTTTTATAGCAGTTGATGATCCCAATGTTGTTGCACCTACTGAACTATTGTTTAATGTTGATTGTGGTGAAACTAAAGTTGGTGTATGCTGTTGTTGTGGTAGTTGTTGTGGTAGTTGTTGCTGTAGTTGTTGCTGCTGCTGTTGTTGTTGTTGTTGCTGCTGCTGCTGTTGTTGTTGTTGTTGTTGTTGTTGATGTTGAGATAATGATGGTGATGGAATTTCTGGTGTTGTTGGTAATAATGAATTTAAACCTTGTCGTAATAAACTTGATGAATTTGTTTTACTAGTTTGTTGAACTTTAGGTGAGAATTTACCAAGTAATGATCTTGATGATTTACGTTCATTCCATGCTTTATTTTCATCATAAAAACCTTGATCATCTAATCGTTGATGACCTAATAAACGATCTGTTTCTAAATCAGTATCAACTTCTTCTTCATCACCACTTAAACTTTTTAAATGAGTTTCAGATGTTGAATCTTGTACAGTTAAATTTATTGATGGACTATTATTACTAATCAAATTCGAACAATTATTTTTTATTGAATTATTATTATTATTCTCTAAATGTCTAGGCACCCATATTGGTGAATCATTATTTAAATTAAGACATATACCAGAGCTACCACTGCTAGTGCTACCGGTTCCACCACCTATACCACCACTAATAATATTTGAATTATTTCCTAATATACCGTTTTCGTTAGCAATCAATGGTGAAGTTGAAATACGTTCTGGAATTGGTGGTGGTGGAGGTGGTGGTAAATGATTTCTTTGTTGACGTTCTGAATGATGAATACCATTACTATTAGATGATGGTATTGTTTTTGTACGTTGTAATAATGTTGGTGTTGTTGTTCGATAATCTCGGCTATTTAATATTGGTGTTACAGCTATATTAGAAACAGTTGATACCGGTGATGATAAATCAATATTTTGTAATTGTTGATGCGATTGTTGTTGTTGTGGAGAATCATTACCTAATAAATTTGGTTTACGATGTGGTGCTGGAGCTGGTGGAGGTGGTGTTAACTGAACAATATCTTGACGATGAAAAACACCTATAAATTAAATATATAAAAAAAATGTTTAAAAGTTAATTGAAAAAAAAAAGTAAAAATACAAAACTTACTAATCGAATATAGTGAATCCAAATCTGGATCAATATTTTTGAAAACCTTATTACTATTGCTTGTTGCTAAAGAATTTGTAAATGATGATACTGATGTTGTAGTCCCGGTTATATTACAATTATTATTATTATTATTATTATTATTTATAATATTATTACTAATTATTGGACTTTGACCTAAAATTTCACCACGTCGACTTGAACGAACTGAATCACGTCCACTATTATTTAAATTAGTTGCCGTTGCAATTGCAGATGCAGATGATGCAGATGATGTAGATATAGCTGTTGTAGGAATTATTTTTAAATCATCTTTATTTGAAATTTTCATTGGACTACCAGACATATCGTTAAATATTTTTGTTGTAAAAACATCATTTTGTGTTAATGTAATTTTTCTATTTTGTAGTAGTTGTTGTTGTTGTTGTTGTTGTGATTCTGATATACCAGTATTACAGAACGCAGTAGTTATTGTTGTTGATGATGAACTTGATAAATTTGTTGTAGATGAATTTGAAATAATTGGTCCTGAAGGATTATCACTAATTGTTATTCTTTTTGTATCCATTAACATTGAAATTCCTGTAGGTGGTTGAAGTTGGGGTAATTGTTGTTCAATTGAGCGTTGTTGTTGATGTTGTTGTTGTTGTTGTTGTGGCTGATGCAGTGATTGATGTAATTGTTGATTAGATAATAATGTTGGTTGTGATAGTGGATTATTATTTTCAGTATCGGATGCATGACCACTTGATAAACCATCTTCAAGTACTGGCATACTTGCTGCATAATATTTTGTATAATTTGAATAATTTGTTACACCATTAAATTCACCAGATAAACCTAATTGATGAAAGAGGTGAATAATATTATATATATATATTTTTTTTTTAGAATTATAACAATTAACAAGTAATTTCGATTTAATATATAAGGTAATTAATCACCTTTATATACCAGGTTTATTTGGGTTAACGACTGAATTTTAAAATATTGCTTTTAAATATTTAACACAATTATGCGAAGTACTCATTTCACATTCTAACGGTATAGGTTTTATATTCACTATCGTAGATATAACCAAAAATCAAAATAATGTGAATTTTATATTTTTAGAGAAAAGTTCTTCATCGAATTTATTTGTCTTGTATCCCATATGAAGATACTGAAAAGTGAAAATATGGAGAAGAAAATTGAAATTTAACGTTTACAATGGTTTGGCATCAGGTTGAGCAAATAGTAAACATTTCTGAAATTAAGATAATTTTTGAATTCAAACCTTTTGAAATAAGCTTTCATGGAAAGTTTATGACTTGGACAGGTGCAAATTTCGTATTGCCGATTAAAAATAAGTATAGTACGGTATGAGTATTAGAGACAATAATAGTGAGTTAGACTCATGATCTGCAATATTTATAAATGCCAAGCAAGTTGATAAAATCAATGTGAATAATATTAGAAGTAAGTATTAACATTTTTCCTATAAACTTCATTGAAATTATGATTTTATTTTGTTTTCGATATAAAAAGATTTGTTGAATTGTTATTTAAGTAGCGGTAAAATATTAAACGTACTGTTAAATTAGATTAGATTTTAAATTTCGGGAGGGAATCTGTCACCTATATCACTGCAGTCGAAAATGGGTTAATCGTGATAACCCGTGTTACTGTTAAATGCTTTACAATCTAAAATTTCATTATGTATGAATTATTATACATAAAAATATGGCATACATGTTATTAATTTTTTTGACAACTTGTCTTTAAAATGTTTTTGAAATTACTGTATTGACTTAAATGTCACACTTGAATAGAAATACGTAAATATCTATATGCATAATAGTTTAAGGTTGTATTTATAAATTCTATAACTTTAGGGCAAAATTAATTAAGTCAAAAATATACAAAAAAAAATGTTACCACCTAAAAGTCATCAACTTGACATACCATTTGTATTTACTTCCACATTTAAGTCAATTAATTTAATCTTATAACTTTACTGAAATGCTTATTTTCCTATATTTGGGTAAAAGTGATTAAATTGACTTAAGTTTTAGTAAAATTCATTAGTGACTAAAGTATTTTTGCCTAGAAGCCATTTTGAATTTACTTCATTTACTTTAAAACTAAAATATTTTAACTTTATCATAGGGACTGGAAATCGTTTTTTCTTTTAAATATAATTTTAAAAATAAAAAATAACTTACTATCTAGATCACCACAATTTGAATCATAATCAGTTGTTTCTGGTGAATAACGGAAATTTCTCGATTGAATACGATTTTGATTAATACCATCTTGCATTAAATTATCACATTGTAATTCACCGCTACTACGACTTGTTGAATCCAAAAATAAATCAATATCAGGATGATGATGATGTTGTTGTAAATGATGATGATGAGGATGTCGATCTAAACCTTTATCATAATTATTTGAATTCATTAAACCATCCATGCTACCAATACCAATACTACCATTATTACTACCATTGTTACTATTATTACCATTACCAATTCCACTATTATTATTATTGTTGTTATTATTGTTATTAATATTATTTGTATTACGGTATGAAAGATCATTTATATTTTCATTATTAATACCATCACCACTATCAAATTCATCATTATTATCATCAATACTATTACTAAGATTTAAATGATTATGAGAATTATGATGATTATTCTCAACAATACCATTATAATAATTATTTTGATGATGTTGTTGTTGTTGTAATTGGTGTTGCTGTTGTTGTTGTTGTTGTTGATGATGTGTATTAGGATGTGAGATATCTATATTATCATCATTGTCATCATCAATATCAATATCATCATCATCATCTAAATCATTATGCTGTTGTTGTTGTTGTTGTTGCTGATGATATTGTGGTAAATCCGATGGATGATGATAATTTTCAATTGGACTACCAGCTAAACGTTGACCAATATAATTATTTGTTGTTGTTGTTGTAGTTGTTGCTGTTGTTGTTGTTGTTTCTCTATTATCTAAGATATTATCAGTCCGAAATTCATATTGAATATCCTTTTGGGGTTTTAAGAGTAGTAAAGAAATAAAAAAAAAAGAAAAATTCAAGGATATTTTTTTATTTTAATTTTCTTTTCTTTATTAAAAGAGGATTTTACAAAATAAATAATATATAAAAAAGGATGGTTAGTTGATATATTCAAACCATACCGATAATAATAATAATAATAAAAATGGAATTTTTGAAGGACTTTTCTAAAGAAATCATGAAAACAAGGAAGGAAAGAAACTTAACGAGCATCTTTTTTCAAATGTAAAAAGAAAGAAAAAAAAACAAAAATTGTTTTACTTTATGGAGCAGCTTCAGTTTAAGGATAAGGACAAATATAAAAAGACAAAAAAAAAAATATCATCATAGCCGTTAAAAAAAATGTTATTTTTTCTTATTAGGTATACCTGTGCCAGACACAGGGAGAAAGGGAATATACGATAAAAATGAAATAATGAAGAAGATAACAACAAAGAGAAAATTTACATGTACTTGTATTCCTAATAAGGATAAAGGACATTTTTTCAACAAGGTTTTTCAACTCTTCATATATATATATATATATATATATATATATTTTTTTTAATGTTTATTCTTCATTTGGGAGTTTTTTTATTTTAATTTTAAGATCTTTCTTTTTTCTCTACCGTTGCCATTATTTCTTCATTGTTTTGCTTTTGTTGTTGTTTTTATATTTTACAACACTAAGGTGTCGAGTTAAAATTTAAAAGGTGCGAAGTGACATCTTAAAATTTATTTCATACTTATTTTTTCACATTCTTAACGAAATTTCAAATTTAATTTGTATCTTCAAAATTCTAGGTAAAGCTAAATAAAAATACTTCCTTATAAATATTGTAACAATTCTATTTCATTTGTTTAGTTTAATTTTTTGTTAAGTCTTTCGGCATTAAAATTATAATATCAACAAAAACTTGAAGTCAAACATTAATCTTGAATAAAATTGTTATGAATTACTCTGTTTTAATTGATGGAGTAGCGATTGAGTCAGATTTAGTAGGAAGTAATAAGCGAGGGATGGGACGTTAAGAAGTGATGTAGTTCTTTGGAAATCAAATATGTTTTCCCTCAATTGCAAAAAGCTTTTTATAGCTCAAGGCGAATTCGACAGTGTCTATACGGCGTATGATCTGTGAACTGTCAAAAACAAATTAAATGATATGAAAACAATATAAGCAGAGGCAAACTAGATACCGATCTTCTCCGCTGTACAACTAAACAAAATAACGTTGATTCAAATTCAACTTTTCGGCATTTTGTGATTGTCAATCGGAAATTTTTGTAAGTATTCTAAAAAATTGTAGAAAAAAACATTGACATTTGAAAAATTCATTTCTGCAAAAGATTTACAATTTATAAAAGTTTATAAAACAACAATTTATTATTTATAAAAAAAATCCAAAATATTTAATTTTATAACTGTTTTTTAAATGTCATATAACGTTGTTCAGTTTGCCTGTGGTTAATTTAATTTTCGCCAAACTATTTTCTACGTCGAGTTTGCTTCTAGTTTATATCATAATATTAACATAAGATAATTTCCAAAATGATAAAATAATTATATCTAAAAAATGATATCGTATTATAAATTTTCAATAAAGCGGGAATTTTGTTTGGCGTTTATAACTCACATATGAATTTATTTTGAATTTATATATGAAATGTGAAACTAATCAGACTTATATTACGATGTATTCATGATGTGCAACACTACTATAGTACTATTACCTATTTAAAGTTCCAATAGTGTTGATGAAACTTGACTTATAACTTTTAAAATTTTTAGTTGTGGACATGGGATTTATTTGTATAACCTAACACAATTTTAATTCCAAATGCACAAGTTGCTGTGATTTTTATATACGCTGCCAAAAATGATTTCAATCTACTGATTGCATTGATGGATTCATTATTAAATTTATGTAATTGTTCATCAATGGATTAGATTTCTGTCGGTTCTTTATTTTAGTTTATAAAATATTTCGCTGTAGTCTAAAATATTGATGATGTAGTACATATACTTCATTAATGAATTCATACGTCGTTCATCACATTTCTTGTTAAGTTATTATATTATATAGAATCAATGAGTTTAGTCCCGAAACTAGATTATCATCATTTCTATTTATTTCTATTTTATTTTATTTAACCTTTATTCTGTTAAAAGTTTATAAAAATTCATAAAAAATATCTTATATAACTGTATATAACTAACAAAATCCATGGTTTAGATTAAAAATTACAGGAAATTTTTATCCAATAGCTCAACAACAATTGCTCATTAATGAGCTCTTAATGAGCGTTTCATTAGGGTTCTTTTATAAATACAACAATAATGTTGCTGACCAATATATTTTACTCTTCTTTGTTATTGGGGTTTGCATCAGTAACACAAAAATATATTTTTATGTATTTTTAAATAGCTCAACAATTGCTGATTAATGAGCTCTTAATGAGCGCATTTATAAGTACAACAGTAATGTTACTAATCAACATATTTCACTCTTCTTTGTTATTGGGGCAAAATCAATAATAAAAAAATAAATTTTTATGTATTTTTGAATAGCTCAACAATTGCTGATTAATGAGCTCTTAATGAGCGCATTTCAATTGTAATGTTACTAATCAATATATTTCACTTTTATTTGTTATTGGGGCAAAATCAGTAATACAATATTAAATACTAGATAAAAATAAGCGATTGAAAAAAGTGATTGCATTATAATAGTTCGGTAGATAAACTTGAGTATTACAACACGTTTCTGTAAAAACAAAATTACCACTAAATTATGTGTTTATGTACTACTGACGTGATACATTATGAATGTTGCAGTTTATTTTTTGGAATATATTCAATTCAAGCTTAATTCTAGAGTCAAAACAAAATGTTTATAATACTAATTACACATCTAATTTTTTCGTTCGAGATATTCTTTGTACATTTATTGGATTATAAATAATTAAATTTTTGCAAAACAGTTACGAGTATTTATCTCAGTATTTTGGTGTAAAACAAAAAAATAAAACAGTTAAAACTGGGACTAGAATAAACAAAAAAAAAATAACGGTTTTATTATACGAATGTATTTAAAATATCTTCATGAAAAATATATGCAGTACAGTCTGTATTGAAACTTTGAATAGTCTAAAGGTCATACCAAATGGAATGTGTATCACTTCAAGGTCAATATAACTCTTGCGGTATCATAAGTATGGCAAAATTTATTTATAATATATCAATAACATTTTTAAATTTATACCTGTCAAATAAATACCGATAAAAAAAAAAAATAGATTCAAATTTGAAAAATTCGATCAATCAATTTTCAAAAGATAACTTTTCAAAATCTTTATTTACCTATCCTTTGTTTTATACTATAATACATACATGCATCTCTGTCTATCAATCAATATCCATCTTATACTCTTAATGTAAATTTAACCTTACAATTATATGTGCATATATAATTATATATATATATATATATATTTTACATTTCATTAGATAATTTTCAAGGATGCGTCGTCGAACATAACGAACAACTTAGCAAAAAAATAAAAAAAAAAAAATAATAACAATAAAAACCAAACTGGAACTGATAACGTTAAAGGAAATTGTGAACAAAAAATAGAGACGGAAAAAAATTAGCATAAATAGAAAATTTTTTTAGTTGTTTTTTTTTTTTATTTTCCGTTCTTAAAATATTTTTCTTTGAAATCAATATACATATAGGTATGTACATATATCATTACTATTAAAACCTTTTCAATTTGAGATATTCAAAAAACAAAAAAATAATATAGAGAACCCTCAAATCCTAAAATCAACTATACTCCAACTATATCTACTATCAGTACATCCTGTCTCTATTGTATTGATCATCGACCCCTAAACTGTTTATAAATATATTTACATAATATATCTGTGGAATTTTATGTATATATATATTATATATATATATATATATATATATATATACAGAATATTTTAAGTACTATTAACTTACAATACTGTCAACATCACTTCCATTTTCAATTGGTTTTTCATCATTTGATGGGCACTTAAAGAACTCTTCAAGAACTTTTCGTGTTTCACTAAATTCATACAGGTAGTCAAAGGTTGATGACTTTGGTGGCTCAGATGTTGTCATATCTGATGATGTGCCAATCTCAGATACATCATTACTAGTATCTTCAGCATTATTTGATTGTTGTTTTGTTAATAATGGTGGAGGAGATTCTTGAGGTGTTGAAATAATTCGCTAGAAAAACATAAAAAGAAAAATATTTAAAAAAATATTTGATATAAAAATAAAATATGTATATATATATATATACATTACACATACATATTGAATGTATGTACAGTAGAAGAAATTTAAATAGCTTTATCTATAATTATGTAGAAAATATCCAATCCTTAAAATATGCTAGAAATATTTTATAATGCGAAATAAACAATTATTAAAATCATTTGGAATCGAATAAGAGTGGAATCAAATGGAGAGTAGCTATACCTAACCGCATTTTTGCAAAATTATTTTTGCATCATTGATGTAGATGTAGATTGTGTAATAGGTGAGGGAATATCTCCCCTATATCACCGCAGTTGCAAATGGGCTTAATGCTTGTTTGTTAGTTAGTCTCCGAGTCATTCGATTCACGGTATATGATTTTATGATCACACTCAGGATATTCTTAAATGGTATGCTAGATAGTTCCCATTGTTCGGGGAATGCTGTTACCAAGTGGCGGAGTCTGTCCTTCGCTTCTCAACAGAGCAGGTCTTCAATAGATTCTTCTTCTACTCCACATTTTATACATAAGTTGTTTTCGGTTAGATGCATTTTATAAAGATTAGGCAGTGGCCTGTTGTTATTTCTGGCAATATACTTACCTGTTTCCAATTGAAACTTAAAAGAGTTTTGGTTTTCTTGAACGAGCGTTTTGGCATGAATATTTTTTTTTATGATTTGCAAAAATATTAGCCCAGAAATCCTCAGTTTTTTGTATCTTAGCTGTGCTCAAGAGAATCCCTGAATTATTTACGTGCCTAGGCCACAGATTTGTTGAGTTGGCTAGTATTATTTAAATACTTAGCCCTTACATTTGGCAGTTCCGGTGCTAATACGACCGTCGCTAAAAATGTCAGCACAATTGTTACATATTTACTTATATTCTCATAGGCGAATCACTGACGTCGTGAAAAAAATTACTGATATACTTAAAACTGATACCGCATTCGGTATATTTTATTCGGAGCGTTTAACAGAATAGAAAAATATCACTTCAGTGATATTTTCATACAACACGGCTAAGAGATTAAGGGTGGTAAATCATCCGAACACCCAACAGCATAAATAACATTAAACAAACTTATTCAAATTTTCATTGCGCCGTACAACATGGTGTATTGATCTTCTGGCTATTTACCAGCAATTGAAACTATTACTATAACAAGATTGATTTAAAAAAAAAATGTACGAAAATAAATGGATTCTACATAAAAATCTAACAAAAATTTCCGTAGAATCTAGTCAATGTTAGATTAGCTCAACTAGATTAATAAATGATATATACTAGGGGTGCTTGTGGCTTATCTAAATCTAAATCTTCACTTATTTTAGGACAAAAAAGTTTTACAATTGTTTCATTTCATCAGTTACGTAATTTCCTATATAGAAATGGCAATTAGAAGTGGTGCATTTCAACAACCGAATGAAATAATTTTGCCGATGTAGCTGAATATACACTTCATGAAGACAAGTGATTGCTCCCATTGTCCGGAATAAGTAATTATACTTTTTATAACTATTCCAAAATATAAAACATTGTATTTATTCAATTTTTTACTGGAATAGTTGAACTGCAAAAATTGTATTGACTTAATTGCATAGCCGGCTTGTTACAAATGTACAAAAATAAAACGGACTAAAAGGATATCAGGTAGAATACTATACCAAGCACAAATCCTCTAAAAACCATATAATTTTTTGCTTCGCTAAAATACCGTTTTAACATATTTCAAATTTCCTGTACTGTATATGTATCGAATGCTTAATAGAAGATATCAAGACTTTTCATATCTTTTAAAGGATAACGGAATAAGAATAGAGAAAAATTGAATGAATCATTTTTTTAAAAGGAAACGCCGGGATAGATTAGGCGACCGGATGGAATAGTTTAAAAAAAAAATGAAAATAAAAAAAAAATGAACTTTTATTCTGTTTCTTTGAACATTTTGAATAAATTGAATCGTTCAGCATTCAAGTTACAAAGATAACCGGAAAATCGAAAACGATTCTTTTTTTTTATTCAATGGAGATGTGTTTGTGTGTGTGTATAACACTTGATTGATGTGTGGTATTATTATAAACGAATCAGAATCTACAAAAAAAGAACCTTTTTCTTAGTAGATCTGACTTATTTTTTTTTTTTTTTTTTTTTTTGCATATAAATAGAACCGACCTCATATGTTAAACTTTTAATATTAATAAAAAAATAACAAAAATAAAAAAAATTAGAAAAGAAATTTTTTTCTCCTGTTTTTTTTTTACATATACGTACAGCTACTCGTATTTGAGTGTTGATAAGTTAAGTTAATTTAAATTAAATATTTTTTAACCCAATACTTGTTTGTGCTTAAGAAAAACAAAATAGTCTTTAAATTCAAACCAGTGAGATAGACCGCTTCTTTGTTGAAGAGATGAAGTAGCAGTGGACATGAAAATAGTTCAGATCTTAAACTTAAGAGAATTCGGTCATAAGCGCAGAAAATGCGGAACAATATTGCACCAGAGCCAGAATGTATACGGTATGTAACGATCAGGAAATGGGTAGGTATATTTGTATGACGTTCCCGTTATAATTGACTTAATTTTAAAATTTCATTATATTCGTCCTTCACCAATTCTAGATTTATTAATAGAAAAATTTCATTCCAATTAATCGATAATCAATATTTCTCCAATGTTTTTTCAATATTTCGAATAGTCCAGAACTTAACATTCATACTGAACCTACACCAAGCTTACAAAAAATTAAAGAGGGCATAATAACGTTAAAACGGAACATTGCTGCAAATATAGATGTATTCCGATGCGTATTGCTACAGGCAGATCCGGAATTATCCACTGAATTATTAGAACCTCACATCACGAAAGCTTAGGAGGAAAAAACCCTACCAAAATCCTGAAAAAACGGCCTGATTGTCAAACTTTCCAAAAAAAGATACCTAAAAAACTGCAATAACTGGATAGGTATAACACTGCTGAACATCATATGCAAAGTTTTCGCAACCATACTGAATACCGCCTAAAATAGAACAAAATAGAAGAGGACCAAAAAAGAGTTGTACAGATCCGGCTGATCATAGAGCAATATGTGGAATGGCGCTTTCCACAATATCTTTTGTTTATCGATTTCAAGGCATTCGATACGGTCCAACGCATTGCGATATGAAATGCATTAAGAAGAAACAGAATTCCCGACAAATTAATAAGATTAACAGAAGTTTTGTATGAAGATGCAGAATTAGCCGTTCTCAACTGCGGACAAATATGTGACACGTTCACCACAAATTCCGGAATAAGACAAGGATGTCAGTTCTATTCACACTTGTAATCGATGAGGTAATGAAAGAAACGGGTTTTTCCGGAAGAGGTATAAGCTGTGGGACTTGAGGATTTTAACTATGCGGGTGATATTGTCTGCTAGCGCATAGATTCTGCGACATCCAACATAAAACAGATCTACTTCAACAACAAGCGATAAAACCAAGGCCATGAGGATAAATAACACCAATACAAACACCATAATAGTAGGTCAAACAGTGGAATATGTAGAAAGCTTCTCCCACCTAGCTAACATTCTAACAACAAACGGAGGTACAGAAGCAGATATCAACAATAGATTGCGTAAGTCCAGAGCTGTAACTAGAAAATAAACAAGTAGAAAAAGAAAGATTAGAATATTCAAAGTATGAATGTCAACACTTATTTATGCCAGCGAAACTTGAATGATGACAAATAACATCAGTAAAAAACTTCAAGTATTTGCGAACAAGTGGCAAAGAAGAATATACAGAATATTCTGGCCAGGCACCATCACCAATAAGGACTTATGGCAACTAACAGATGAAGAACCGATAATGTATCAAATTAAGCGCAGAAAATGGAGATAGATAAGGCCACACTCTAAGAAAACCATTACAGAATATAATCAAAATGACCCTAGAACAGAACCCCCAAGGTAGCAGAAAGCAAAGAAATATCAACAACACCTGGCGTTGAATTAAGACTTCTGAACTAACGAGGAAGAAATAAAGATCACTGCGTACAACAGAGAACAATGAAGGAGGCAAGTTGATGCCCTATGCTTCCATGAGAGTTAACATTTTATTGTATAAAGAATTTATAGTTTAAAAATTGGGGTGAAGTATTGCTACTTAATATTTACTATTAAATCTGTGTTTTTAAAAATTATGTAATTAAAAAAATGTCTTTACCTGTGGAAAACCGGGTCTAGCTGGATACATTGATTGTTGTAATTGCAACTGTTGTTGTAATTGCTGTTGTTGTTGTTGTTGTTGTAGCTGTTGTTGTTGCTGTTGTTGATGATGACTATTATTACTTGAAGATAGTTTACCATTTATATTATGTTGATACAATTGCATTGATTGATTATTATCAATATCTGGTTCTTCATCATCTTCTTCCTCTTCTTCTTCTTCTTCTTCTTCGATTTCATCATCACCATCATCATCTTCAGGAGTATTTTGTCCACCAATACGTCTGGGTGAACCCTCGTATTCTATTTACAAATTAATTTTTATATTTCAAATTTATTATATTTATTTATATAATATTTTATAAGATGACACGGCAACATTGTTAATTATGATGAATTGCAGATTTATATATAAATTTCAATACATAAGACATTGTGCAGAATTAAAGAAATCAAATCGATGAGTATAATTAGAAATAAATTGGAAAATAGAAAAAAAAAACAATCAAATAAATAACAATTAAAAAAAAATATTAAAAAAATAATTAAAATAATTTATTTTTATATATTTTGAATGTATTTGTATAGAATATTTAAATGTGTATGTGTGTTTAAATGAATATTATCTAGCATATAATATATTATTATTATTATTACCCATGATCCCATGTTTAGCATCTATTAATCTTCCAAATGTTCTATCTAAATATTTTCTATTATTATTATTACTGTTACTGTTATTATTACATTTACTGTTACTGTTACTGTTATTATTTATACTTTTATTATTTGAATTTTTATAATTATTTTCATATTTTATATTATTTATATCATAATTATTTTCATAATTATTTTCTATACATTCATCTTTTATATTTGTTACTGTTAATGGACTATGATCGGATGTAACACGTAAATCTGAAAGAGGAGAAACTATAAATAAAGATGGAGATCTTTAGAAAAATCTTTAAAATAATATTGTTATTATTTTTTATATTTTTTATTTTCTTTGTTTTTATTTTTGTATTTTTGTATTTATTATTACAATTTTTCAATTATAGTTTTAATTAAGAATTTTTTCTAATTATTTAAAATATATAATGTATATATATATAGTTATTTATTGAGGTTAAAATAAAACTTGAGAATTAAATAAAGGTATTATCTACGATTGTTTTAAATGATAAAAAAATAATAATAAAAAAATAACGAACAAAATAAAACGAGTGATGTTTTGTTTTAGTTGTTAACCATTTTTCTGCATAGACATAGTACTAAGACGTCATACTGTGAGGCTAAGAGTATCAAAGATCAATTATTTTACATATATTTTGGCAAAATAACACGTAGTGAGAATAAATTATATTTGATATGCTGATGACATTAACCAATAGTGATCAATAAAGTTGGAAATACTATCAAAAATTATGGTTTGAAATCAAATATGTAGGGAAATATTGTACTTGGATCAATGCCTTCAATGTCTACAGTGTCCGGAAAGGAATTAATTGAAATCAAATAAATGTTTACCATTGATATTATTAGTGATGGTTAGATAATGGTTTTGTATATGCGATTATAGGCGATTAATTTTGTATCTCCACTATACTCGCGATCGGTATTATCCACAATGGTATTCACGGGGTTAGTAAGCAAATCCAAAAATCGAAATCAATAAAAAAAATACACAAAACAAAAATCCATAAAACTGTGGCAAATTAATCCTGGAAAAAGGAGATATCCTCGCTGTAATCAAGAGCGGCTATGCATAAAAATAATTTATATAAATATTCTGTTAAAGGCGTAGAACTTTGATTTTGAGTCCAACTATAAAATTTCTCCTAACTCAGAATTTCTCATAAAATGCCGTACATAATAAAATGCAATGCGTAAAAACAAGGATCGTTTTTTGTTGATTATTTTTTTTTTTTTGGCAAAAGCCATTATGGATTTTGTTTTTTTGGGACTTAGGGAATAATTCGTATTCACGATTCTCTGCTACCATCCCCATTGGATACTTGAAGCTGTTATTTCTTTTGTATTTGTGTATTGTATTTTTATTATGTATATATTTTCATTCGAGAAAGATAACTAGTCCGTTTATAGATGGCGCTTTGACTTTTTTCCAAAATAATGCATAGAAATTTGAAAGTACATTTATTTTAAAGTTAAAATCAAAATATAGGATCCCTTGTGATTAGTAAATTACTATAGAATAATCACTAACAATTTTTGTTGAAAATACTTTCTCTTATAAATGAAAAATATCCCCTACGCTCCACCTAATATATGCTTATGATGTTTTATAAGTTTAGTGTGGACATTTGAAGCTATTTCGTTCATTTTATGCCCACACAGACTTTATTGATTGAGTTGCATTCATGAAGAGTGGGTTTGGATGCTGTGTAGTCTAGCCGTAGTTCATTGCCATTATGGGTTGCCTGTGACCAATCAAGCTTCATTTATTTCTTCTCTTAATATATATGAGTAACTGGGTCGAAGCCAATTGCATTCTACAATTCAGTATTTGTTATAGTACGCGACTAAATTCATTTAATTGAATATTCAGTTGAAATAAAAAGCCGTATAGAAAATACTACAGCCAGCTATTGCAAAATAAAACAAGCTTTTATACAACAGAGATTTTAATAAATGTATAAAACTATGTTTGCGAATATATTTCAAAATTTTGTACTGATGTATGATGTGAACTTTTAAACTGTTGCGAACAAACGCAACGACAAAAAACATTTGAATATTTTGGAGTATGGTTATGCCATGTTATGAAGTTGATTGTTCTAGCACAATATTTTAAAATAAATAGAATAGCTGTGAATACACTGAAAATTAAAGTTATAAAATTTAGATCTCGTCAGAGAGATTTAAGCCGTATTCGTATTTATTCTAGTAATAATTATTTAGAGGAAATCGAAGAAGTAAGATTTCTAGGGATTTTATTTGACAAAAATATAGAAAATATAAACTCTAAGTTAAGTATTTTTAATGGTGTTATGTATATAATATAAGTATAAAAATAAAATACCTATTAATATAAAAATTAATATGTACTGTTCTTTAATTCATTCTGTTTTGTCCTATGGCACTGCTATTTGGGGTAATGCTAACACTAAAAAATTTCAGATTTCTCAAAATAAAATAATAAAAAATATTTTGAATTTACTATTATTATATAGTACATATTATAATCTATAAATAGAAAGATTTTACCAATCAAAGGAATTTATCAATTTCAACAAATACAAGGTATATACAAAATCCTAAATAAGGTTATAGCAATATCACAACAGTAAGGAGATTTACACACAATTTTAACACTAGGTATAGAAGTGATGTTCGCATTGGTTTAGGTCGAAGCTTACTTTCCTCTCAAAGAATTTCTGTGATGGACTCAAGATTGATATAACCAATTACCACGTTCAATATAAAAAATATAACAAACTTTGGAAGCTTTAAAAATGAATTAAAGAAGCATTTACTATATGTTACTTCTATCAAATCATTCAGTAGTACTACATATAGTTTTTTAGTTTTATAGATTTTATTAATTTTTGAATTGTTACTATATAATACTTATAATTTAGATTTAAGATTTATAATATATTATTATATCAGATTAAATTATATATTATACTAGGAGCCCCTGTTGAGTAATTATAATTCAAGTTAAAGCCAAATTTAAAGTTTTTAAAAGAACAGGGATTTGCATGTACTGATATAGATTTCTCATTACAAGGCAGAAAACACTCATGCTTTAATGAAAAGCTTTGAAATTAGTATGTTTTCGGTAAAAAACATTAAATACCTTACTTCTCATTTTCTGTTTTGTTTCTACCTATTTCTTAATGTATTTAGTGAATAATAAAACCATATGATTAAAAAATTTTCAACTGTGTGCGCATTATTGTTTTATATACAACTTATTTATTATATTAGGAGCTCATTAAAGAGAAGCGAAATAAAATGAAAAGGTGTCTACTGCGCAGGTCCTTAAATGCTTGTCAATTATAATTATAGATTATAAATGCCAGAATCACTAAGTTTCTATAATGCCAAACAGGTGAGGGAACATATTACTGTTATTATTAAAACAATATTATTATCTGAAATAAATAAATAAAAAAAAAAAGTTACGCATTATTTGAACAGACTGATTAACAATAATTTAGATGTCTTTAGTTATGCTTGAGTCATAAAATAAGTCGTAATTATTAATAAACTACAGCTGCGAGGGAAATTTTGTAACTTATTTGAACCATTAATAGGTAAGACATGAACATCGTATAGTTAAAATATGATTTGTTTTATCTGCTGGTATAACCTACATCACTAGGTTACTGCTGCTGCTAATTAAATATTATAATGATTGAGCAATATGTTGATTCATGATGATATTCAGTAGAATGATGTAAATAAGAACATAAATGCTATATATTTTTTTTCAAAAATTTGCAATTAATAATTTTAATTCAATTCTACTTAAGCATTATAAAAGTCAAGCGTCACTAATTTTCTACAAAACAGATTTTAATCCTCCTATTATACATTAACTATTGTACCTTGAAGTTAATCATCAAATTAACAGTATATTAAAATATTTTTTATTTCTGTAAAAGTTACAACCTCAAAATTTGCCCTAAAAACTTATTATCCGCCTTCTTTAAAAATTTCATTAACTCTTTTTTTCTTTTAATTTCATTTTGTTTTCCTATCTTTTTCTAAAAACTCATTTCGCAATCAATGTTTATCTTTTTTTAATTTTTACTCAATCCAGATACATTTTTTTTTGTGTTTTTTTTTTTGTTTTTTTCTATATAAAATAAAATGACAAAATTAAAAAAATCCTTTAAAGAAGAGGAGGATATTAGAGGATGTCCTTATTTGGGTTTAGAAAAGTCATAAGAAACTATTTTAAATAAGAAGATTAGATGAAGATTTAAACTTGGTAATATTCAGAATGTGATATGAAATAAAACCATAGTGAAGTAAATAAGTTGGTAATAAAATAATGTGGCATAATGTTTGTGGTTATAGTTGGTATCAGTTCAAATCGTTGTCAATTTAAAATGCGGATTTAGATATTATACGTAAATTTGAGATAGGTGGATATTAATATGGTTAGCAGTATAGTTGCCAAGTATATAGTAGTTGCTATTTATATTGGATATGGCAAGATCGTCCAGCGAGTCTTACAAGTATGATCTTAGATTAGTGTTTTTCTTTTAGAGTATAGATTTATGATTGTTTAATTCTATCTTCTTAATTTCTATAGATTCTGCTTAAATCATAAATGTGTCCGGTTACATTGACAATATGCCAATATCTTAACCTCTGCCACAACTGATATCACCCCCTACTATAACCCCTACCACAACTGATATCCCCCTGCCAAGCCTGATATCCAGCCCCAACCCCTACCACAATGATATCCACTGATTGTGTAGTTTTGGTTACTTTTGAAGAAATTGATTTCATTTTGCTTCGTAGCTTATAGTTAAACGATGCAATGCCTGCTTTACGGCGGAATGTTACTATAATCTGGCACATTTAACATTTACACTAAACTTTCCAAAGTGTTTGAATAATTACTTATATAAAGACTAACCCTCAAGTAAAAGGTTAATAAAAAAATTATCAGTTTGAATTTAAGAGTAAACTGGCAATAATAGAACAAGTGGACAGACTATAATTAAAAAAAAAATAAGAACATAGCTTTGAATGTAAAAAATAGTGTTCAGCGACATTGTTAGATGTTAATCAAGCATTAAAAGCCTATATGGCATAACGTTGTACTATTTAAGATTTGTGATATCATTATTATTGATTGCTTAAAGCATTTTAAACCAACCGGTAATTCATGGTAAAATTTAACAATGAAAATTCTTAGTTAATGAAAACGGTTTCGATAAAAAATCTAAAGCTACATCTATCGCTTCATCATGGTCAGTTCCCTCAGCCATGATTTGGTCGCAAAAGCTAATTAGGATTTAAAAAATAGAGTCGAGTATAAAACTTCTAAAACTCAGAGCTGTACAATCTCCAGAAAAATTTCCATTTTTGATCAAACTCTTTTGTTTTAGGAAGATAATTCAGCGGTTTGAAAGCTTAAGTATATTAGGTATGTACCTAATCGAACAATAATTTGGAATGATCATAATATTTGATGTTGCAAAAACGCAGCCAAATGTTTAGGTTTTCTTAGTAAATGTAAGACTTACTTTTCCCCCTGTGACTTCTTGAAAATCTATACAGCTTTCATACGACCCAAAATGGAGTGAAATTCTCATATATGGGCTGGCGCTTCTAGTATTCCGTTAAACCATTTGGATAAAGTCCAAAAACGGACTATTCGCCTAATCACCATCCCGAATGTGGAACCAAATTCCATCTTATGTGTTCCCAAAACATGATAAATTCTATATTTATGAACTAAATAAGTTCAAGACGAACATTAACACCTTCGTTCTTCGTCCTCTTTCCCTTCTACCTTCTTCCTTTCCTAATTTTCCTTTACAACCCTAGCCAAACGTACCAATCGATATAAAAGGCTTTTATGTGTGTTACACCTAGTGTTGTGGCTATGTATAAAAAAGAAAAATATTTGAGTCTTTACTTGGACCATGAATTAACCAGGAGTAAGCATATTGTTACCACTCCACATAAAGTCTTTCCCTAAAAATATAAGAGTTATCGCGGGAAGCAAAATTGGTGATCTGATCCACCTTCTAATCGAATAGGGTATATACCGGAGTTTTTTTAGAACGCAAAAGTGATCTCCTAAAACAACCAACAGCTAGCATATTGGAATGATGGCATCAAAAGGGCACAATTGAGTGCTAATTAGTATTAGGCCCTTCCATCTACCTACCATCTACTCATTTCTAGCTACTTTTAATAACCTCAAAGCAAAGTTAATAATGAAGCAGAATCCGAATGATTTATATTGTGCCAAACTATGGTGTTAAATAATGTCACCAAAAATAAAAAGAAATAAAAAAAATTTAATTTCAAAAGCATAACAAAACGTGTTAATTGAGTTTTTTTTTTATCAGAGAAAGTTTTAAAGAAAAAAATAAGAGAGAATAAAAACCAAAAAAAAAAAAAAAGGAAATATATAGCATTCCCATTCCTTCCTAATTTGCTATTTTTTCTTCATCTCTATTTTTATAATATTTTAAGTTGTAAATTGTAATAATCAGACCTTTAAATTGTAAATACCCTCTATCCTATATCTAACCACCCCATATTGTAATGGGATGAATTTACTTTGAAACATATTTTGTAATAAAAATTATAGGTATAAAGGATAAGAATTTTTACATTAAAGGATGTTATGAGATAGAAAATTTTATGTTAAGTGAAATGACAAGTAATACAAAATACAATATACAATATAGAAAATAAATATAGAAAGGAGAGAAAAAGAAAGAAAATCATTTAAGTTAAGCTGTTTATGACAACAACAAATGACTTGTATAATTTTTAAACATTAAAACTAACTGTTCATAGAAAAATAAAGAGAGTAATGAGAGAATTTTATTAAATTTTTTTTTTTTTTTTACCTACTAAACTTTTAATATCACAATTCATATCCCTTGTGTGTATTAGTAGGGATGTAACTTTTGTGTGAAAATACAAAGAGATGTGTAATAATATTAATTTAAAATTTAATTTTAAAAAATAAAAGTAAGAAAAATTTTAAGTCAAATTAAGGATGTATCATTTTTGTTAAATGAATTCTTGAAGAAAGTATTCTTGGGAGTTTTTAATAAGACAACAACTTTGTTCAAAGAATTTTACTTGAATGTATTTATAACTGTTTAGCTATTTCGATCAATTTCATACTTTTATTACATTTACAGTTTATAAAATTATTTTGTTAGTTAAAACGATTATCACAACTATTTGACGTTGTCATAAAACTGTTGGAACATAGAGATTTTTTGCAGCACACACGCTGGTTCAACGTACATTAAATTTCAATCAATTAAACTTGTGTCTACCATAATCTTAGATACTTAACATATACATTGTAGAGTTATTTCCTACATACGATATTGAACAAATACGGTAAAGTTAACATTAAAAATACGGCAAAGTTAATGATAAAGTTTAAAAATACGGCAAAGTTAACGATAAAGTTGACAAATACGTTAAAATTATCGGTAAAGTTGATTGAAATATGTAAATTGAAATATTATTGATTCACTTTAGGCAGCGTTTACACATCAATATATATTGACAGTATTTATTGATGAGAGAGAATATTGAAGAAATACTGATGTGTAAACACATATTGATATCAATATATATTGAAGAAAAAAATAGAATTTATCTTCAACATTTATTGAGATAAACAAAATTAAATATGTCGAATATTGAAAAAATTAGCAACATTCATATGTTAATTTTTTTTTTTTTGATTTGACATTTGCTTTATATTCACAGGGTACTGGATTAAAAAAGTTTTTATTTTTATATTAATTTTGGTGAATATATAAGAAAAAACTGACAAATAGTTTGATTGCTTAAAAACTGATGTGTAAACACCAATGTATTTCTCTTCAATCTAAAATCGTCAATAAATATTGAAGAATATTGATATCTAAACTTATATTAACAATTATGTATTACAAACTATGGCTTTAAAGGTAAGCAATTGATTTCAAGGAAAAAAACGGAGTAGTTTAATTAGGTTGACATATAATTTGTTAAGCTATCATGTTAAAATGAATTAAAATATATTTTATTCAATTTACTGGAAGTGGCTTCCAGTAAAATATTTTTTAAATAATAAAATAGAAAAATTCTAGTCATGTTTGTCTAAATTTAATTAATATGATTTTTTTTACAGAATTTTTATTTTTATTATTTGAGTTAAAATAATCTGTCATTATCGATTTAGGTTATTGGTTGGGATGAGCCGAAAGAAAATGAAGGTTTTAAAGTCCGGAAATAAAAAATGTATATGAAAAAAACGTGTTTAAACGCTAATATACGCAAATCTTAAGCAACTGTCCTCCATCCGTTAACTTTCATATTTCCAGACAGTTGTTCCTGATTTCTTACAGTCATCTGATTTCGGTCTATCTTTCTAAATATTCTACATAACATGTTTAATATTTTTTTTTTACCCCACAAACCACTGCCTTTTCCTGCCTTTTGTAATCGCTGTAGCTTAATACATTTAATAATATTCTAGCTTTCAATTAGTGATTCTAGATCCTGGGTTGATCTAATTAAATGGTATTTTATTTGTAATTATTATTATTTAAAAAAGAGTTCACAAAGCGACTGTACATGAAGAAACGATTTGTGGGTTTGAGGCATTACAAAAACACAATTGTCTAAACAAAATAATTCAACATGGTTATTTATTTTGGTATCAGATAATACTCTCCTTATTATATTTCATTTATTTTCGTTACTCATTGTTTGTTGTTGTCCTCTCTTTGTAGCTTCGTAAGTTTAAGACCATTTGTATTATTATGGTAATATGGTATTAAACGTTTTCAACTTAGTTGTATTGATTAACATTTTTTTGATATTATTGATGAATATTTTTGTGCTGCTCGGATTCTGTTATTAGTTGCCTAATAATTTGTTGAATAATATATTTTAAAATAAATAGATAAAAGTACAAAGCACAGAAGCGGATGATTTAATTTGTAACAATAAACAGATGCAGAAGTGCTTTTAACTAAGGTTATAAGGTTATAACAAAGTATAATAATTCTAAAAATAAATTATATACTTAGTTATAATTTATCTTATTATATGTTAAGTAACAGGGTTCAGGGTCAGTTATTGAAGTAAATATGAAAATATTTTTATTTCTTTTACATGTATAGGGTCTTGGCATAGCTCGTATCCATTGTGGTATCTAAGCTTCGGTTCTTTTGAATAATTAAATTTTTAATCAGGTGGAGCAACTGCTATTTAGTAAAAGAGCCATATTTTATCTTTCACAAGATTTTACAAAAATGGGACCAATTCGATTATTTGTACTTTTTCCAGACTACTATCGATTAGCGAGACATAAAGATTGAAAATTAAATTACATTCAAAAATCCCATCCCTGAATATTATGCTGATATATTTTGAATTGGAAAAATGAGAAAGTATTTAAAATAAATGCCAAGAATCAAGGGAAAAGAAAATAAATGAAGAAGAGTGAGAGATAACTAAAATTATAATTAAAAATAAAATAGTTTAGAAAATTTTGTTGGTTTTATGATGCAAAAAATTTCTTTTCTTAGAAGATATAAAAATAAAAGACCTTTCCAAAAATAATAACAAATTTTTTTGCAATTAATTAATATTTTTTTAATTTTTTTTTAAATAATTATATATTTTTTCTCCGATAGTTATATTCGAAGAAAGAGAATATAAACTTAAGTGTCCAGACGAATATTAAATGATAATTTGATTACAGAAATTTAAATAAAGGATATATATATATATATATATATACATTTTTCCTATTAAGAATATTAAGAATTTCAATTCTATTTTGGAAATTATGAATTTGAATTCAGGAAGAAAGTTTCAATATAAAACTATAATTACTATAAAATAAATTTTTGGTTGATTTTTATAACTCACAGATGTATTAATAACATCTATAAATAAGTTATAAAATGAATTAAAGCAAAATCAGAAGTTGTGTAAGTAGTCGAACACTACAAAAATACCTATTGACGAGTTCAAGTACTATTGTGATGAACGAAACAACTTCTAAAGCTTATTGTTAAAAAGCTATAAGTTTGAGTATAAATTTTATAGAAAAAAACAAATATTTTTAAAAATAGGTTATTTTTAATAGTTAAATAAAAAATTTGTTTACCGCTATACTAGAAGGTTTCGTCTGTTCTCTCGCCAGCAGTATTGATTAACAAAACGACCGCGAACGGAAATATATAACAGAGGAGTAAATAATTATAGTTTTTTTTTACACTCTTGACTTTATTAAGTACGGTATTATAATTTTACACTACATCTAATATTTCGAGTATTTATTTAAACAAATTATTGGCTTATCTACTCATTAAATGTGGAAAACTACTGCTATTGTCAGAACTAAGCCTTCTTAAATAGAATATTTCCATTTTATTTAATTTGTTACCATCAGAATATACTCTCAATTATTTTTTGTCATTTATTAGGTATATCCCAATGACAAAGGGTACTAGACCAAGTTAAAAAAACTAATAACGCATTTTTTTGCTTCATCGGGAATTTGGGTGGCAATGCAGGCGCTTTATCTACTGCGCCACACAGCGTGTAAAGTTTATTGATGAGCGCTTCGACACTGTTCAAAATATAGTTGAATCCATTTTGAAAATTTGTCAACAAACTTAATATTAAAGTATTTTTACAGAAAAAAAAAATTTAAGAAATAAAACTAATAAAAAAAATATATATATACACCTAAAGTGAATCCTTTCAATTGCTTTCAAACCTTTTATCAAAATTAATATAAGCCTCGCTACCTCTCCCACAAGTTCTCATCGCAGTAAATGGTACAATAATATTTATTTGATTCAATTTCATAAAATATATCCTGTAACTACATATTTGTATTTTACGGTCACATATTGAAAAACTATCACAAATTTTACAAGTTTTCATTTCCAGGACATTGAATACGAGTATATAAAAACTGTTACAAAACAAAAACAAAAACAAAAAAAAATTATACATGGTTTATGTGCACTCAAAAACTTTTTTTTGATTTCATGTATAATTGAACATTTTGAATAAACTTATATTAGTGTTTATGTTTTTGTGTGTATGTGCCATTTTTGTTGCGAAATTTCTATACTTTCAATTCATGTTAAAAATAATATATTCAAATTTTTTTTTTATTTTTCCCCACAAAATTATTTAAACTCAAGTTGAAACAAAAAAAAAAATAAAAACAAAACTTACTTTGCCAACTTTCTGTAATATCATCAAATACAACAACTTCACCATCTGCAACAACAGCAATTCCACGAGTTGGGGTATCCATTAGTTCAATTGAGTTATTCAACTGTTGCTGCTGTTGTTGATGTTCTTGTTGATGATGTTGTTGTTGTTGTTGTTGTTGTCTCAAATCATTTCCTCTATAATGTTCACGTTGCTGATGATGTAATTGTTCACGATTATATTCACGTTTTAAATATTCTCGTTCTCTATTACGTTCTCTTTCTCTTTCTCTCTCTCTATCTCTATCTCTCATATCTCTATCTCTATCGCGTTCTAAAATTCCATTAGCAATACTACTACTACTATTACAACTATTATTAATGATGATATTTGTTGGTGTATTTATATTATTATTATTATTATTATTATTATTGTTATTATTATTAATACCACCACTACTAATACCACTATTATTAACAATTCCTGAAGAATGACTTATAGGACTACGACCAACTTTAACATGCTTACTTTGCATATAATTATGATGAGTTGTTCTAGTTTCATGTTCGGTTAAATGCAATTCAGGTGAATTTAATATTGATTTATTTTTTATTGTTGGAGATGTTGGTGTTGGTATTGTATTTATATTATTATTATTATTATGATATCTAGATTCCCAATAGGTTGGAGAAACTGTTGATGCTGTAGCTGACAATGCGACTATAGGTGGGGTTATTGAATTTGTTATATTTGAATTTAAATTTAGTATTGTTGTTGTTTTTGTTTCTGCTGCTGCTACTGCTGTTGTTGTAGGTAATGATATTTGTGATGCTGTTACTATTGCTGCTGCTGCTGCTGCTGCTGTTGATGTTGCAATTTCTGTTATTGTTGTACCAATATTTAATCCATTTATATCCTTACTATTTATAAATGGATTCTGACTATTTGATATTATTGAATTAAGACTATTTGAAACACCATTATTACTATTACCAAGGCTAGTACTACAACTACTGCTGCTATTATTTATATTTGATGATGAAATAATATTAGATGATGATGATGATGATGGAATTGTGGTTGTTGTTGTTGTTGTAACACCACTATGGTGATAACTATTACGTTTTCTAGGCATATCTAATGTTGCTGTTGTTGCTACTAATGCAGTCGATTTTGTTGTTATTGTATCGATTGTTGTTGTTGTTGCTATTGTTGGTGATGATGATGATGATGATGTTAATGGTGCAACAAAAAATGTATTATTATTATTATGATTATCTTTTAATTGCTGTTGTAATTGTGATAATGCTGTACTATTATAATAATATGTTGTTATATGTTCGTCTTGTTGTGATCCAGTAAAATTTGCTGAAATTGCACCACTTAAAAACGGATTTGTTGATATACGAGGTGTTATAGCTGATGATAATGATTCTGTTGATAATGAAGATGATTTTGATGATGCTGGTGGTGATGTTGTTAAAATTCCTGATGATGTTGTTGTTGTTGTTGTAATTGTTGTTGTATTTCTTTGATTTTTAACAATAACGGATGTATTTGATTTTGTTGGTGATGATGAAGATGATGATAATACTGTTGTTGTATTTTTACTACCACTTTGATGATTATAATGATGATATAAGGAAGAAGTAAGTTGTTGTTGTTGCTGTTGTTGTTGTTGTTGTTGTTGTAATAATGTTATTGAAGAATTTATTGTTTGATGAATTGGTGATAATGGGGTTGTAGGTGTTGTCACTTCAGTATTTGAAAGTGATGAAGATGGTGAATTTGTTGAATTATTATTTTGTTGTTGTTGAATTGAATTTGAATTAATATCAGCTTTTGGTTTACACTTTGGAAATAAAATTGATATTTGATCACTTAAAGGTGGTGAATCTGAGAATAAAATTGAATCATTTTTATAAGTTTTATATGCTGATGATTTTGTTGTTGATGTTGTTGCTGTTTGTGTTATAATATCTATTGGATCACTAATACCATGAGTAATTGATATAGCACCGTTTATATTTTTACTGAAAGTAAAAAAAAAAAATAAATATATTTTATTTATTAGGAAATTGTTATGATTTTTAAAGATTTGTAATTTAGTAATATTAAATTGTATTATAAAAATAATATGAAGGGTTCTTACGTTTCAAACCACAGAAACCCTTTAAGAACATTCAAAATTTATTGCTACATTGACCACCGTACACCTGATTTTACTATATTTAATATTAATTTTAATATACCACCTGTATTTTATATCAATTTTGATGATAATGTTTGTGAATAGATTTTTTTTTGCGGTTGAAATGGCAAATTGCCACTATCTTTCTTATTCAATTTGGATGTGGTTTTCCAGTATTTAATTTTTTAATTTTAAAAATGTTGAATGACAGCACGCACAGAAATTGTTTGAAATTTAAAAAAAGGGAAACATTATATATTTTTTTTTTTGCCACAGAAACCATAATATATATTTTTTTATTGGATATGAAATCTATTTTATTTTTTCACTACAACCACACACAGTAGTCTAGTTTAAATTTTAATCCTTATTTTTATAATAATTTTTATCAACATGAAAAATGAAGCAAAAGGATTAGTGTCTATTGAAACTACATTGGATTTTGGTTTCAACCAGGATAACTTTTAATTTTTGTTTACTTAAATTTACCTAAATTGATAGAGCTAAGGTGTTAATATCTGAACATTATGCTTGATTTTTAGGGTAATTGAAACCTGAATATAAAAGAAGGACTAAACAGTATAGCTTTATCTTGCTTGTAAGAAAAACACTGGGTGCTATTTTCAATTGGTTGACATCAAAATCATGGTACAATTTGTAGATTGATTGGGAATACCTGATTTGTAAAATCATACCAATTAGAGTGAAAAACCCATAGCAGAAGAGATAACGAATAAAAATTTTACATTGTTAATTCGTTTGGATGAAAATTTCACGGTGTGCAAGAAAAACGAGTTCGTTTTAGAGTTTTTGGATAAGAACGGTGTTGTATCCAGAGATTGCTGAGACTGGAAAAATATGTATTTAAATCAGGGTTATGGCACAGGATCAAATTGAGTGGATTAATTTAATTGGTTAAGTCAAAATTAATGAGATCAATTCGTTAAGTTTAATTGGAGTAAGAGTTACAAAGAACTACAGATATTAATAGTGGGGGCGTATCACATGATCAAAACTTAGATGACAAACATCCATTTGGCCTAAATTCACTTATCAAAAAGCAATCCCAATGCAAAAAATCACTTAGCAAATTTGTATTTCACAATAATATCTATTTATCAAAAAATTTAGCGGGAATTGGGAGCGGAATTTTTTTGCGTAGCCGCTGTTGCATACAAAAAAGAAAATATTTCGTTTAGCTTGATTTGGACACGTAATATTTATGCATTTGGAAGATTCCGAATTTGGGTGAATTTCAGAGTTTTAATTTTTTTTTGTCTTTATTCAATTTAAAAATTACAAAAACTTCACATAACTTAATGGTAAATGTAGTATAATATGTAGGTATACAGATATAAGTTCTCAAAATTTTAGTTTGTTACAAAATCGGAGTTATACACCTTTTACAAAATATTTATATATATATATATTTTGTTTATGTTATTTGACGTTATTTTAATATTTGCAAAAACGGATGGTTTGCAAAGTAAAAATTTGTCATCTGCCCTTTTTAACAATAATGCGTTTTTTGCCAAATGATTTTTTGCAATATGAGTTTAGGTTATGTGCCATCCTATATCCATTAATGGTATCTATATTAATTAGTCAGCCGATATGCATATAATGATATAGAGGTTATATCATCTAACTTCTAATCAAAACATTTCGGATTTGAATCCTGCTCAGGGCATGGATGTAGATGTTTGTGAAAATTTTTATTTTAAATTTTTCTTTTCAAGTAATTTGGAATATAATTTAGCTAGTACTTTAAAGAAAATGGAACTGTTATAAAGCGATATTTACTCTAAAATTGATGCAGTTTTCCACATTTAATTTAGGTGATTTTGAGATTTTTTATTTTTTTGTTTTTTTTTTTACCTTTCACTTATTATACTACAATCTATAATTATAATTGACAAGCATTTAAGGACCTGCGCAGTAGACACCTCTTCATTTTGTTTCGCTTCTCTTTAATGAACTCCTAATATATAAATAAGTTGTATATAAAACAATAATGTGCACACAGTTGAACATTTTTTACTCATATGGTTTCAATATTCAGCAAGTACATTATGCATATGGGAGTTCTTATTAAAATAAAAAACAAAAACAAACAAATCAGCTGTTATAAAATTACTTGCAGTGAACATAATGTACATTGTACATAATATCAAATAAAAACAAAAAAAAGACAAATTCATTTGCAATTAAAAATATAAAAACAACAAAGACAAAAAAAAAATCAGTTAAATTGTTCATACGCCTGGCAAATTCATCTTTATATAGTAGAGTTATAGCATCTACAATTATAATTGACAAGCATTTAAGAACCTGCGCAGTTCACTTTATTTCGGTTCTTCTTAATGAACTCTTAATATGTAAACAAGTTGTATATATATGACCGAAATGCGCATACGGGTTAAAAAAATTTCTATTTGGTTTTATAATATTCGAACTTTTTAATAAAATATAGCCATTTTGTGTCATTCAACATTTTATTATTTTTATACGTATAATTAAAGGAAATTTATTCTATTAATTTCTTTAAGTAACTGTCTCAAATTTTTGTTTTCCAAATTTTGGTCATTTGTAGTAATCATATAGTTTTGGTTAAAAATATGTATATGATGTATATATACCTCTTTAATTACAAAAATATTTTATTTTTAGTGATTTTATTCCATTAAATGCCACTGAATGTAGGGAATATATCGAAAATGAATCAGTATATGAGTAAAGTGTATTTATATGTCCAAAATAAAACTTACTAACCTCAAAGCTTTTTATTGAACATGAGTGGTTTGTGCTTTATCGTGAGAGGTCTTTGTCAGTAAAACTTTAAAAACTTTAAATTTGGCTTCAATTTAAATTATAGCTACTCAGCAGGGGCCCCTAGTCTTATTACATATTTGAATAAATTATTAACAAACTCAAACCCTCAAAATGTGCTTAAAAATAAAGACTTGTGTGGGTTTACAAGAATCAATATTTCTAATCCCCTAAATTTTTATTTTATCCAACTAAATGCTTCTTACTAGTAGTTTTAGATTTTCCAGCTTTCTTCTGATCTGTTTAAGGGCTCGATAGTCTTTAAACTGCTGTGTTCAATTTATATATTTTCGATTTCAATAGCTATGATGAAGTCAGTAATGGTTTTTATTTTCAGATCTCTATGGATAATTTTATTTGAATCATATGGCGGAATGCGGTCATGATCATCCTGAGCAAAATATTTTGATAAGCAATGCATAATTAATAGTGTTCCGTTATGCTGTGTAAGCTACACATGCGTAGATTGTAAAATGAATGCTCTTTTTATACTCATAAACAAAACATAACCTAAAATATTTTTAAAACTATAGTTTGACTTTGTTAGGCAGCGTTTACACATAAATGTATATTGACAGTATTTACTGATGAGAGAGAATATTGAAGAAATACTGATGTGTAAACGCATATTGATATCAATATATGTATATTGAAGAAAAAAATAGAATTTATCTTCAATATATATTGAGAGAGACAAAATTAAATATGGCGAATAATGAAAAACTAAGCAACATTCATATGTAAATTTTTTATTTTATTTTTTTTTTTATTTTACATTTGTTTTATTTTTTATTTTACATTTGTTTGTCACAGGATACTTGATTCAAAAATTTTTATTTTTATATTAGTTTTGGTGAATATATAAGAAAAAAACTGACAAATAGTTTGATTGTTTCAAAACTGATGTGTAAACACAAATGTCTCTCTCTTCAGTCTATAATTGTCAATAAATATTGAAGAATATTGTTGTGTAAACGCTGCCTTATTCTAGTTTGACGGTTTTTTTTTTTGGTTTAGAAATTTATGTAACAAATATAAATTTGAAATAAATATCAAATTTTAATACAAAACTGGCTTAACACTAAATTATTACCTTTACAGAAGAAACTTATTCCTATTGCAAAATAGATGGTTACTAACCAGTTTATCTATCCATTAACAAGAGGTGGAGTGTAGTTGTTTGCAAAAATGTGTAAGAATGGTTAGCTTACACAGCATAATGGACTGCTACTGTTAACAAGTTATACTTCTTAGTGCAGCCTCAAACCTGTCTGTCCATAAGTCCAGATTTGATTAGTTACATATATTATAATGTTGTATGTAGGTATATGCAACAGCAAATTGTATCAAAAAATGAATTCCTAATACTATTTATTTTATATTTTACTTCTATTTGTATTATTTTATTATTTATTGAAGTAAAATAGCATTTGGGTTACGAGAGTTGAACGTGGTAGATGCATTAACTTTTTAAATTGTGTTAAAATAAGCCTGATATATTTGGAGGTTGGAGTTTCAACTGTCTTTTTATTAAATAATACATATATATCTCTTGTTTTTCATCCGTAGGCTTGTCAGTACTACCGATAACTGTCAATTCTGCATTGACACTCAGTAAGATATATCAAGCATATTCTTTTGTTACTACTCAGTTTGGGCGAAAAATAGACTCAGGTAGTTGAAAATGTTTGAAAATCTGATATACATCTCAATGGTTTTATTTATCAGTATTTCCACAGATATGTGACAACTATGCACAATTTTTATTTTATCCTACTAATTGCTTCTTAATAGTATAGTTTTAGCTTTTTCAGCTTTCTTATGTTTTCATTTATCAGGATTTCCACAAATGTGTAACAACAATGGGTCGACTATAGTTTTTTTTTGTTTTTTTTAAGGTTAATAATAATAGGTCTTATTTCTGTTTTTATTTAAATAAATTATTACTATACTTTTAAAATTATTTATTTGTGTGGGAATACAGAAATCTGTATTTCTGCTCCCCTATATTTTATTCTTATGCACTAGATCGTGCGGTTTAAGCCTTTTCAGCCTTCTCATATCATAAGATCTGATGTTTAATAGCTCATTCGCCTTAAGGTTGTTATATTGAGTCAATCGATGTTCGTGCTTAATGGCATATACATTAATTACGTCACATTTTTTTTTAGATCTCTGTGAATATTATTATATATATGCAATGTTTTATTATATATCATACCAATGAAATAATACTATTATTTGAATAATAGCGATATGCATTCGTGACATTTCTAAGAAATTTATTTTGGCGCTGTATATTTTTGTGTATCAATCGGACACTGTAAATCCATATAGTAGGTTTGATTATAGTTTTATTTACTTGCAACTTGGAGTAAATAAGCTGAGTTTAGATTGCCTTCCTATTAGCCAGTTTATATACCGGATTTTCAATTTATATATACCTGATTTCCAATGCTTTTTGAGTTGACATGTAACCAAATGTTTTGCAAAGTCGACATGTAACCTTCTTTTAAATAAATTTTTGAAATACATATTTTAGCACACATAATAAAAATTTATTCATAAGAAAAATTTGGAATTCTGTTAAATTTTATATAAAATTTTGTCAGGATGGAATTAAATTTCTTAAATATTTAAAATTATTTCGATATACTTTCAGAGAAACGAAATGCACTCTAAAATGTAAATGATTTAAAAAGAAAATATTTCTGTTTTTCTTTAGATTTATATTTTGAATATTTGGGTGATTTTGTAACCCAAATAAATCTTATTTTTCCATATAAATTTATTTAGAATATTTTCTGAATGGTTATTTTTAAGTCCTGATATCTAAGAAGATTATTTGTTGTTTTTTATTTATTTATTTATTTTTTTGTTTGTTTTTGTTTTTGTTTTTTTTTCTTTTTCTTTTTACAAGGATACAAAGTTTTGTGTATAAAACTATAAAACTTGAAATTTCAATATGAATTTTCTAAATAGAGAATTGCTTATTTTAAAATGCAAAACACATTTCATTCGATATACAGTTTCCCATTGGGCATGCATATGTAGTTTTAGTTAGTTAGTTGTATTTAATAATATACAATATAAATGTAAATTTGAAGAAAATTTGAAAATTTTCCTCATGATATTGCTTTTGTGTAGATATACGTTAGTAAGTTGAGAAACTTTTTTTTCTGCTTTTTTGTTTTTTTGTGTAATATTTTTTGTTGCACAACAAAATTTTTAGTTTTCTTATTTTTACTGTGTATGTAAGTGTGTATATATAGGTATATATAAATATTGTCTTTTTTAGAATTTTGATAATTTTAGTTCGTTGTTAAGAAAATTTTTTCATTGATAACACAGGATACATGTGATAAGCAAGCATAGAAATCAACTTTAACAAAAAATGCAACATTTTGCTTTGTTCTATTGGTTTTTGTTAAAGTGTTGTTTTTTAATAAGTCAGCTTTACTGAAAATAAAAACTTTCTAAAAAAATATTTTTACAATACAAGTTAAATTTTAATGAATTTTTTTTATATTAAAGTACATCGGTGACTGAGAGTTCTAATACCAAATAAAATCTTAGTTCGAAAATTTTCATACAATGTGTAAGAAAATTTAATAATGCACTGAACCATAATTATTTCCCTTAACTAGAAAATAGCAAAAATTAACATGTTTAAGAAATTATAACAAAATTCAACGGATCCTAGTAATTATGGATAAATTATTTTTATTACCAAACTAAAACATAATAAGTAAATCGTATGAAATGATAATCAGCGATATGCAGTTCAATCGCTGAAGTCTATTGGGATAGATTAGATTTTTTTTTTTTTATTTAGATAAGCTTATTAATTTTACAAAAATAGTTTTGCTTACTGATCTTAGCCTTAGCTGTTTGATCAAACAATAAATTTTATCAAATCGGATATTTTTAAATATTCTGAGCGAAATAAACAATGAAAATATTAAATAGAAATCAGTTTAATTTATTCGTGTTTAAACATGGCCTTATTATAATTTTTTTTCTTAGCGAAAGATTTATTCTGGGAGGTGACTACAACACCAAGCGACTACAATTGGGGGTCTAGAGTAACCTCTACGAGAGGAAGAGAGCTAAGAAAAGCTATAAAAAGCCGGTAAGCCTACCTATTGGCCAACTGATAGAAATAAAACTCCTGATCTGCTTGATTTTTATATAACAAAAAAAATTTCACCCAATTATATTAAGCTAGAAGATAACCATGATTTGGACTCAGATCACTCTGCAGTCATACTAAATCTATATGAAAAGGTTATTAAGAAACAGTCGAAACCTCTGCTAACGAACAAGACAACTGACTGGGCTAGCTTTAAACAAGAAATAGAAAACAAAATAAACATAAAAACAAAACTAAGATCCAAATGTGATATAGATTCTGAAGTAGAAAATTTTATTAAAATTATTCAAAATGCTGGATGGAATAATACAAAAAATTGTGAATATAAATCGGTAGGATTCAACTACCCTAGAGAAATATTAAATATGATAAAAATAAAAAGAAGAGCTAGACGCAGATGGCAACAATCGCGTGATCCGGCAGACAAAACTGTGCTAAATAGGTTAACTCAGAATCTTAAAAGAAAAATTAAAGATCTTAAAAATGAAAATTTTGAAAAATATATAAAAAATTTATCAGCTAAAAGAGAAAATAACTACTCGTTGTGGAAAGCAACAAAGAGTACAAAAACCTCGATCTCTTAAATCCCGCCAATCAGAATGAAAAGCGGTGAATGGGCGAGAGATAATAAAAATAAAGCTGAAATATTCGCAGATCATCTTGAAGAAATTTTTTGTCCAGACGAGACAGATTCGGATGATCTCGCTGAAGAAAATAATAATTGGCAAGAAAATGTTATATCACCATTTTCAGAGAGTGAAATAGTTGAACAAATTAAAAAACTCAGAGATAAAAAAGCTCCAGGTTTTGATCTAATTACATCGGAAGTCCTGAAAGAACTTCCGAAAAAAGCTATAACAATGCTAACACGCATTATAAACGCTGCTATAAGAATAAGGTATGTGCCGAATATGTCGAAAATAGCAGAGATAATTATGATACCAAAGCCAGGTAAGCCCATAAATGAGGTCAAATCCTACAGACCAATATCATTACTACCAATAGTATCAAAATTATTTGAAAAACTATTATTGATTCGAATGAGACCGATCATAGAAAATAGTAATCTGATTTCAAATTATCAATTTGGCTTTAGATCTAAGCACTCGACAATCGATCAAATTCATAGAATAACAGACATAATAGAAAAAGCTTTAGAGGAAAAGAAAGTATGCTCTACCATATTTCTAGATGTAGCCCTAGTTTTTGATAAAGTATGGAATCGAGGCTTAATAAATAAACTAAACAATATGTTACCTAAGCAATACGTAGATATACTCTCATCATATCTAGAAAACAGACTAATCAGAATAAAACAAGACGAAGAGTATTCTACTATTAGAGATATTAAAACGGGTGTGCCTCAAGGTAGTATTTTGGGTCCCATACTGTATTTGCTCTACACCAATGATTTATCACAAATGGAAAATATAACTGTAGCTACATTCGCTGACGATACTGCGTTGATGGCAGTAGGATCAAATATTGACGAGACTACAATTAAATTGCAAAGAGCAAGCGACAAGCTATACCTCTGGACAAAGAAATGGAAAATTAAACTCAATGAATTAAAATCAGTACATGTAAATCTTACAAATAAAAAATTAGAAAATCAACCACCATTGGTAAATCTGAATGGGGTCAATATAACCCAAGAAAACAATGCTAAATAGCTAGGAATGACATTAGATGTCAAACTTAGATGGAAAGAGCACGTTAAAAAGAAAAAAATTGAGCTTGAAAATAAGTATAGAGAAATGTACTGGCTCTTAGGTCGTAATTCTAAATTACCTATACATAACAAGATTTTGTTATATAATCAGATACTCAAACCGATATGGTTGTACGGCATACAAATATGGGGATGTGCCAAACAAACACATGTACTTTGTATACAAAAATTCCAAAATAAAGTCTTGCGCAACATGGTAAATGCCCCCTGGTATGTTCGCAACAGTGATTTGCACAGAGATCTAGAAATTCCTTGCATAGAAAATGAAATAAAAAGATATGCAACAAAGCATATAGCTCGTCTGGAGGGACATGTTAACGTTGAGGCCACTCAATTGCTAGATAATCAAAATGATGTCAGAAGGCTTAAAAGAACTAAGCCACTAGATTTAATACGATAGAATTTCGTAAAATTTTTCTTTAAGAAAATCAAAATAGCAATAAATGAATGGTTAGTCCGTTGGACTAGTATTAATGGGAGGGGTGTGGTTTAGTCAGTAAAAATCTGGCACACAATGGAAGCTACGGGGCTCATTGTGTCTATGAAGATTCCCACCAATCCACAAAAAAAAAAAAAAAAAAAAAATTATAATTTTTTTAAATAGAAACATGTTCCTTTTGAAGGAAAATATGTTTGTTTTAAACAAATTCATGTTAAACATGTTGTCAAACATATATTGAATTAATTTTAACAGATTTTTATTTAATACAAAAACACGATTCTGTTTAAAATAATTAAAATAAAATATTGTAATAGATTTTCATTGATTTCAAATACGGTTCTGTTTAAAATAAATCATATGTAAAGTATTTAACATGTTTCTATTTAATTTAAACGCGCTTCTGTTTGAAAAAATTAAGTTAAAATATTTAAATAGATTTGTATTTAATTCAAAATGAAACTTGTTTAATAAAGAAGAATTTATTGACCAGAAATATTGTTGTTTTAAACAGATTTAAAATATCCTCAAGCATGAATTTGTTTGATTTGATTGTTGAACAGATGTCTTTTTAATTTAAATATGTTTCTTTTTAAAATAATTAAAATAAAATTAGGAGATCCCCTGTGAAGAGCACAAAAGCGACTTTATTTAATAATTTCTTTGTTGAAAACATCACGGGATGATTAAAATCATTATTTTGTGTACTTTATATAGGGTATGTGATGTGTTAGGCCTACACTACATACTACACAGAATAACTCTGAATTCCCAACATAAAATATTAGTATTTTTACATAAAATATTAGTCTGTTTTAGATAAAAATATTAGGTTTAATGGTTTAAATGAACACGTGATCATGTTGATTACAAATCCAAAAACGACACAGATTTAGCTTCCAGATAATACTTTGGATACTGGAGGATACTTTGTCTTTACCTAATCACAAAAAAAAAGTATTTAGTTTTACATTCACAACTCGTTATTTGGTTGTAATGTAACGCATCGTTATATCTTTTTTGTAATCTATAATACTAGGGGCCCCTGTTGAGTAATTATATTTCAAGTTGAAGTCAAATTTAAAGTTTTTAAAAAAACAGTAATTTACGTACTGACATAGACTTCGCACAATATAGTAGAAACCACTCGTGTTTAATAAAAAGTTTTGTGGTTAGTAAGTTTTATTTAGGACACATAAATACACGTCCCTCATATACTGCCTCGTTTCCGATATATTCCCTATAGTAAGAAGCATTTAGTGATAAAATTACTAAAAATAAAAAGTTTTGTTATTAAAGAGGTACGTATTGCATAAAACCTACATAATACATAATTTTAATAAAAACTATATCATTACTACAAATAACAAAAATTTAGAAACAGTTACTTAAAAAGATAAAAATGAAGAATTCAAGTGACCTACTATATCAAAATGATGTACTTTAACTCTACTATATAAAAATAAATTTGCTCGTCATATGAACAATTCAACTGATTTTTTTTGTTTTTGCTTTTTTATATTTTTTATTTAAGATTTGTTTCTTTGTTTTTTTTTTTGGCATATGTACATAAATTCATTTGCAAGTACATAATTATATATATATATTATTCTGCATTTATCTGGATGTTTGTAAGTTCGACGGAACGCTCCAACACATATACAAATTGCATATGTATACAAATGCATATATATACAAATTGCTTTGGTGCTTTTTTTTAACCCCTGTCTACCATGCTGAACCTTTGCAGGAAAAATTGATTGCATGAACTATATTTTTTTAATTTAATGTTAGTCTTCTTCGCAAATAATAAGGAAAAATAAAAAATAATAATAATAATATAAATAAAACAAACAAATTTTTCTGATTTATAATAAGAAGGACTAATAGAAATTTTATCAATAGTTTAATATGGTATAATAACCAAAAGGCAAACAGCATTTAACACAAAAAAAAACATAATTCACTCAAAGGTTATTCTTATTACTTAAAATTATACACAATAATACACATTTGTATCAGCATATTTTTATTGTATAATATTATACATTATACTACTTTATTGCTTATACCTTTTATTTTTGTCATTATTGTGTGCGTAACTCACTTCACTCAAAAAAAATTATTTTTTTAAGGAAGGGTGTGGTTTATTAGGTAAGAATCCTACATACAGTGTCAAGCTACGGAGCTCATTGTATCTTTCTGAAGATCCCCACCAGCCTACGAAAAATACAAAAAAAAAAAAAAAATTGGCAAAGTTTTGATTACAAAAAAAATATTTCTTTTATGTGTTTTAGAAAATTAAAAAGTGATATAAACATAAGTACTGTAATTTCGGAATAAAAAATAGAATGAAAGAAAAAAAGAAACTAGGATTTATTTTGCTTCCGCCATTTATGACGGGTTACAAAGCTAGTATAAAAATATAATAACTGATTTGTTTACTTTTGCTTATTATTTTCATAAGATCTCACTTATGCATAATGTATTTGCTGAACAATAAAATCATAAGAGTACAAAATTTTCAACTGCGTGCGCATTTTTGTTTTATATACAATCTTATATATTATATATATATTAGAAGTTCATTAAGGAGTAGGAGTATCGAAATAAAATAAAAAGGTGTCTACTGCGCAGGACCTTAAATGCTTGTCAATTATAATTATAGACTAGCCTCGTAACCCGTCATAAATGATGGAAGTCAAATAATTCCAAACCGAGGGCCTCTGATCCTAATGCTTATAATTGGCCATAATTCAAGTTGTGGCAAATCAATTATAATAAAATAAAATAAATCCTAGTTTTTTTTTTCTTTCATTAGATTCTTTCTTTCATTCCGAATTTCAGAAAAATGTTATTTTATCATTCCTTTATTTTCAAAAATTTCATTTAATGTGATTAGAACTAGGCTAATTCTTATTTTTGGTTAACAGGTTAAATGCATTTAAAATATTAAAATCCTGTTTATTTAAGGTTTTTTTAAAGAAAAACATGAGAGTAAAATTTGGTAACAACTTAAATAAAATGAAACTACGCTATTTAAGAAGGGCTAGTTCCTGTCAACAGCAGTAGTTTTCCATATTTAATCAGTTGATAATTCAGTATTTTGATAAATAAATACTCGAAATATTGTAGTATAAAGTTGCAGTACCGTACACGATTCTATTTAAAAAAAATATATATAAAATTAATTATTTAAACAGATTTCTGTTTGCTTTAAACACTTTTGTGTTTAAAAAATATGAAATGAAAAAATTAAACAGACTTCTGTTTGAATTGAATTGAATTATATTTGTTTCAAAGAGAAACATATTTAATTGAAAGAAAATGCTTAAATTGGCATTGATTGAAAGCGGTTATTACTTATTACAGTTTACAGTTCATTTCTTATTTTCAAACCGTGTAGAACGCGAAGTAATAAAATTTGAAATATTTAAAAAAATAAAAAAGAATTCAGTTTTTATTTAATAAAATTGGTTAAAAATAACTCAAGTGAAGTGACATTATTTTGATAATTTTTAATTTAAAATAAAATTGATTCTGAAAATAAAATAGATTCTGAAAATTCCAAACATGTCTCCAATTCAATTCAAATAGATATATGTTCAAATTTTTTAAATAGATTCTATTAATTTCAAACATGAAACTGGTTCAATTCAAACATAAATCTATTCAAATTTTTTAAATAGAACATGTTAACTTTAAATAGAAAATATACTTCATTTAAACATACAAATCATTTTGAAGCCAAACCATAGGTGTTTCTATTTGAATTAAATATTAATCTATTTAACTTTTCTCTCAGTATACTTTAACTAAGCTTTACAATTTGTTATTTATATTTGCCTTAATTAACTTGCCTTGGACTTTATATGTTTGTTTCAATTTGCTTCAATTCAACAAAATACCCATTTCAATAACCATTTAACCAAAGTATATCCATAAAAAGAGTAAGAACTTATGTATGTATTCATTTATTTGCACACAAATTCATATGCAAATTTGATAAACATTGTCAGAAATAGACGATAATAAGAATTTTACGTGTAAGAAAAAGAAAAAATATAGTAAACAAAAAAGAGTAACAAAAAAAGTTGGCTGAAATTAAATAATAAAGTTTATAATTTTGAAAAAAATTTTCGACAAAAATTACGTTGAAATATTAGCTAAAACAGCGTTATCGTATTCTTTAAATTCTGTGATTTGTAAATAGATGTTGTCCTCAGTATTATTTTATAATCGTATACCAAAATAATAAATATTTAGGTTTACTAATATAATTAATAAAAAATAATAATGTTTGTAACTCCAAATTATTACTGACAAAAATATTAATAATATTTTATATTATTGTAATGTAATTATAATTTAATATTTTTAATAGGTATATACGAAAATAATAATGTTTAAAACGAAAATATTAAAATAATAAAAGATCAGAATTAATCATCGTATAAGGGAACAAACTAAATTAGAACTAACATTTTTTGCCACCCTGCCTCATATAAATAATGGGAGGAAACGTAAACAAATCCAAAGGAGAATAATGAGAACGCAAAATTATTTTACAGTATAAAGCAAAAGGCAAACATCTGTTTTGTACCTTTTCTCTCTCGTAATAAATTTGGTATACAATAAGTAAATGTAAATTTTACCTCTTTTAACTAATGATATTTTGCTCGGTTTGGGATTTCTTAAAAATTAGGTTTACGTAAAATGGGAGTGAATATTCTTGTCAATATAGATTATAGATAATCTTTGCATTCAACTAAGGTCAAATTTACATATGTGTGTGTACTAATAATGGAATATGGATATTTGATAAAGTTAAAATTTGGTTTCTCTTTAAATTCACTATTTTTATTGACATTTCTATGGTGTAAAGAAGCAAAAAACAAAAACAAAAAAGGAATACAAAATAAATGTGTGCAATACAAATCATTATCATTATATTTCAATCATCATTTTCATTATATTTTTTTTTGTGTTTTTAATTTGGTTTCTTTTATTAATCTCTTTCTTTTATTATTTCTCTTTCTCTCACTAAGTATACATATATAAATGTACGTGCATGTGTGATATAGGGCTTGCATTTGTTACATACATAATCATATGGCTTAGTTTAATTGAAAATAAAATGCAAACATTATTTATGGAAGAAAACAAAATTTGAACCTATCAATAGTATCAGTTATCTATCACTCAGTTAGAAATTACTCGTCTCGAATGTAAAAAAAGTTTAATTTCGATTTATGCATGTATATATTATACTTTTATATGCCAATTTATGCTTAGACAGCGTTTACACGTCGGACAAAATCGAATTTTATCGTAGATAAAGTCGGATGAGTGTTTACATTTCAGACTTTTCCTTAGATTTAATCTACGATTTTACGTCAAATATTTTTTGTATAACACGGTTTCTTTTTATAAAGTGCGTAATTTTTTATTGGTGAATATTTTTTAATACGTAAACTAAAAAATTCAAAGGTATCTAATCAAAAATCTCCAAAATTTTTTTTAAAAATATACATATTTTTATAAAATTTGTTACAGTAATATAAAATATAATTACACATTTGAAGTATGAGCAATAATAACCAAATTGCGTTAGAGTGAATTTTAGTGCCATTTGATTAGATGTGTTGTTCTTTGAAAATATATTATTTTTCATTAAAAAAATATTTTCACTAAAAAGTCGAAAATAAAATAAGGAAAAAAAAAATTTTTTTTTTAGAAATATTTGCCTTCAATTTAAGCGTACTAAAACTACAAAAATAAACTTTAGAATCGCAGCTTGATATAAGGTTTTCATAGCAAGTTATGATTGTAATTACGGAAAAAGCAGATTAACCGAAATTCTAGGAAGTCTTGAGATGAGATTAAGAGATTTGGTAAAAAGTTCGGCTAATTTGCTTTTTCCATAATTACAATCATAACTTGCTATGAAAACATTATATCAAGCTGCGATTCTAAAGTTTATTTTTGTAGTTTTAGTACGCTTAAATTGAAGGCAAATATTTCTAAAAAAAAAATTTTTTTTTTCCTTATTTTATTTTTTAATTGTATTCATACAACAACTATAATACATGAATATAATATATGATTAAGCAATTTTGGGAAGCGATCTGGCCACTATAAATGACTTGCAGCCGTAAATGAACTTATTGTGATTAGTCTATTGGGATATAAACTTTTTCTACCAATAAAAAAATTGAAAATATTGGGTGGTGATTACGGAAATCTATTGGATCAGAAATTGTTCTATTAATAGACTTTTAAAGTCGACGACATTTTCTTGATAGATCTTAAAAATTGTTTTGTTTCTAGTTTTGATAATTACAAATTGGCTAAAATATCCGTAATAATTTACTTTTATAATAGTGCTCGTCACGCATTTTACGCATCTTCGTATTTCGTAAATTTACGAATCGCCGGCTTATGGCTGCTTTGTTCTATATGCCAAAATATAATTTTAGAGATAATTGAAGTTGAAGTTTGAAATGTAATAGAAAAAAAAAACCCAACGATAGAATCCGATTATTATGGTGATTATTCTTCTGAAGGTTATTCATTTCATGTAAATAGGAAGCAAACTGAGAAAAATTTGAAATGTCACCGTGTTATATATACTATACTCCGAATTCATTTCATTATATTAGGTATATACATGGAACAAACTTACACAAGCAAATCGAATTTTTGTTTTGTAACATGTATATTACCTTTAAATGTTAAAAATTTATTTATTTATGCACGTGGAACACACTTATTTTAACGAGTTAGAAAATATGTTTGTTCCACATCAATTTGAATTCAGTTATATCACAACAAATTTCTATCCATGTGGTACATTTCAGTTCTAACCGCATTATTGTAACTATTTGCTTCACGTTCATTGTCATGTAATTTTTTGGAACAAATAAGCATGTACAAAAATTTTTTTCAAAAATACATGTAAATACTGGGCCATATTCAACTTTTCGGCATATGTAACAAACTAGCATAAGACAATTACTAAGAAATTGGACATGGAACAAATTAATAAGTAATTCTCTTACCAACTAAAAGAGAGTAAAACGAGTTAAAAATTCTGAAAGATCACATTAAAACCCCTAAAGTAAAAAAGACAAAAGTGGCATATGACACAAACTAGCAATAAGCCGACGTGAATTTTCAATTTTACGTGAAGAGTAAATTTTTAAATTTCGTATTTTTTATTTCGTAAATTCGTAATAACAGCTGTCGATATCTGACGAAATATTCAAGTTCTAAACCTATATATAGAAAAACTATATATTCAATACAACACGCAAATAAAATCATTTGAATAATGGCAAAACATCATAAAGTTCATCTGAAGCTTTTACAAATTAGAAGTATTTTTTAAAGTCATCAAAACAATTAAAATTATCCAAAAAATGAATTACCTATTTAAATTTTTTTAAATCTCCTTGGTTTGTGTCTTTGAAATGTCAACTTTGAAATGTTTATAATTGATCAGAATGCAGGCACAGCTTCAATTTCAAATGAATGTTTAATTTTGCAAAACAAAATGTTGACAAGCAGACAAAAAATATTCCTATTGTTGCCATAGTGATAAATTTTGCTTTGCCAGCTTTAAAAATTTACTAGATTTGTTAAAAATCCTTCTTACAGAGAAAACATCGCAAGTAAGCTAATATAGAGAACATATCAAGGACAATATTGATTATTTTTTCAATTGGTGCTGAATTTGAAAAATTACCATTTTTTTTACATGGTGTCGCCTGCGTTGTATAAAGAAGAAAATTTTAAACCAAAATTGAGCAGAGTGGTAAATCGGTGACTCCACGCAGGTAAGATAACAACAAAGATATTAGTTAGTCACAAGCACTGAGAAGGAATTATGTTGTTTTCGAAATATCGATATTTGCAATCAAGTATTAAAAATATTACTGGAATCAATTAAATTGTTCAAAGATAATTAAGTTAAAAAAAATACCCTATGTAACAAGGCATATATTGGACGCAATGCTGAGAAAAGTTTATTTTTTTATGAAAATAGAATAGAAAAGGGAATAGAAATATTTTGTTTTCAGTTAAATATTTAAATCAAGTCTGGCCAACCCGAACTGAATAATGAGCTCAGATAAAAAAAAAATTGTAATTGGATGAGACGAAAAAAATGACGAAATAAATTTTGTAAATAAAATTTTTCAAATTTTAGAAATGCAATAATGGGAAACTTGTTTCTCCAATTGCTTGGATAAATCGTCTATATCAATTTCTATTTTGGATGTAGCAATTCGTATTTGATTGTGCAAATTTTTATTAGTAATTGATTCACGATATTTTTTTTTAATAAACGTAATTTTTGAAAGATTAGCACAGTACAGTATTCCTAAAAACACTAATGATTTTCGCAGCGAATTTTCATATTTTCGGAATTTTGAATAAATTTTGCATAAAACTGTGCTTTATCATCTGTTTGCAGAATGGATGGTTTTTAATTCGGGATAGCATTGGAGATCAATTAATTCCATTTGCAAAGCAGATGGTTCTGTGCTGGATGATGGGAGGGATTAACATTGAATGGTGATTGAAATATTTCAAAATGTTTAGAAGCAATTTGATTGAATCTTGAATTGAAAAATGTTTTCAATTTCTTCAAACGATCAGCATTTTTAACAAAATCCTTTATAAACCGATAAAATAATATTATTTAATTACTTAATTGATTTTCCTAAAAATGTAATTTGAGCAGAAAAGATTTAATTTTACCACAACCTTCAGCAGCTATCTTTTTGGTTCACCTTGAAGTCTTATAGTTAAAGTACTGAGATGATCAGTCACGTCTAAAAGAAAACATAAATCTAGCAACCAATTATCGTCTGACAATTCTTCAAAAGATTTGTTTTGTAACCATAAAAAACTTAATTTTTTCTTTCAGATATAAAAATCTTGTTAAATATCTACCTCTACTGCCGCCTGATTCACTGATTCAGAACGAATGTTCTGAACCCATGCGCGCGCATATTTTTTGTATGAAAATTTGAATTTTCTCAATTTTCAAAAATGTTCAGAACATTTTGTTCTCTCCGGAACACAAGTTGATTTAACTTTAACTTTGTGTTCGGAACAATTTTTTTTGCTGTCATTTTTAATTTTTTTTGCCATTTCTCACATTACAATTTACAAAGCATAAACAAGAAAAAAACAAACAATTCATAAAAATATTGAAAAACCAATATTTATAACACTTCTACACAATTTTGTATTTATTTTATATTAAAAATTATTGTATATTAACAATATTATTTTATTTATTATTTAATAATTTTATTTATTTGAATAACAATGATTTGATATATTGAGATTGAAATAAACAAAAATTTTAAAATTAATTCAAATCAAATTCAAATATGTTAATGTCTGCTGTTTACATTTTTTTTGTTCGGAACACAATGTTCTGAAGCAATGAAACGCTTCATAAAAATTCTCTTTTAACAAAATTGTTCGGAATAAAATGATCTGAATCAGTGAACTAAGCATACTTGGCCAACGAACATCAGAAAAATAAATAACGCCTCCGTAGTGTGAATTTATTTCTTCCAAATATTCTTTGAATTGACGATGAAATAGTCCACGACTACGAATAACATAAATAGTTTTAAACATGACATCCACTGCATGATCCATTTTTAATGTTTGGTTACATATGCTTTCTTGATGTACAATGCTATGAAATGTGTAAGTCTGTCCAATATTTATTCCAGCTTCTTAATTTTTATATATTTAATATTTTCTTATTCCACCAGTAATACATTCAAAACAATATTTCACGATGTTGATGCTACAGTTAGAAAAAAACAAATGCTGTTTTTGATTTTGCACTTTTTAAGAGGAAACAAAAATGAATACATATCATGTTTTATTCATACTAACAATATAGCTCTAAATTTAAAGCTTTTTTTTGTATTTGGAATATTTTACAAATATTTATAAATTATTTTATGAGCCCCAAATTATCTCCCAATGAGCCGCAGGTTTACCCGGTCCGATTTAAATGAATAGAAAAGAAATATTTTGTAATGCTTGTCCGGCCAGTAATATTACACCGGGAATAGCTAGTTACTAACTAAATTACAATTATTTTTTTATTTTTATTTATTTAGTTTAGCTCAAACTTCATTACAATTATTATTATTTTTTTTTACAACATACAACATAACACATTCAATTTACAAATTAAAATTATATCTAGCTTAGAACTAGTTTAATACATTGAAATAAATTGTACACATATTTTAATTGCTACAGATTACTTATATAATTTAAGTTTTTGAGTCTGTTTCGAAAGTGTGAAGTCAATATAGTTTATGTGTTTATTACCAATTAGTAACATTCTATGAATTGGCTCATAATTGCCATAATTGGTTCTATGAAAACTTAATGTAAAGAAGTTTGTATTTCGTAGGCGATTATTTGAATTAATATTGATGTTATTTAAAATCTGAGGAGAAGCAATGTTTCCTTTAATAATTTCAGTAAGAAAAATAACATCCGCCACTTCTCGTCTTAATTTCAAAGTTTTCAAATGAATTAAGTTCAATCTATGCTCATATGGCGGTAAAATTAATGGATTTGACCATTGGAAATTACGCAAAGCAAATCTTAAAAAATTTTTTTGCACTGCTTCAATCCTGTTAATATTCGAACATCATAGAAAGGAGACCAAACTTGATTAGCATACTCCAAATTTGGTCTAACGAAACTAGAATACAAAGATTTGAGAACATAGAGATCGTTAAATTCCTTTGACCAACGTTTAACAAAACCTAGCATAGAATTAGCTTTATTGATAATATTACAAAAATGTGATTTAAAGTTAAGCTTGTCGTCAAAGTAAACCCCTAAGTCTTTAATTGAGCTCGTTTTGGAAAGGCTAATACCATTTAACGAATAATTAAATAACAAAGCGGATTACGTCGACGTGTGTAACCACATTTATTCACATTCAAAAGAAGATTATTAGCTGTACACGATTTACAGAAGTTATCTAAATCGCCTTGTAGGAGTAAAACGTCTTCTAAAGAAGTAATTTTTTTAAAAAATTTCATGTCATCCGCGTAAATTTTCAGCTCACTATTAAGAATTACTGAACCAACATCATTAACATTATAAAAAAAAGCGGTCCTAAATGACTGCCTTGTGGGACTCCTGAATTAGCATAAAAAGACTTAGAAATATTTTTTCTAAATAAAATACTATAAGATCTATCGGTTAGATATGATTTAACCCATTTCAGAAAGAATTCTGGGAAACCAAGTATCCTTAATTTTAGAAGTATTATTGCATGTGGTAAAACATCAAAGGCTTTACTATAATCGGTATAGATAACATCCGTTTGAAAACCTGCTTCCATATTTCTCGTAAACGTTGAAACTGACTCAACAAGATTAGTAACTGTGGATTTTTGATCAACAAATCCATGTTGGTTGTGAACTAAAAAAGATTTACAGTGATAATAAATGGAATCATACAATATTAACTCAAAAAGTTTGGGAATGGAGGAAAGTTTCGCGATTGGTCTATAATTAGTGATTTCATTTTTGGCGTTCTTCTTTTTGAACTGGTCTAATAAATGAATGCTTCCAAATAGAGGGAAAAACGCCTGATTTTAAAGAAGAATTGAAGATGAATGACAGTGGAATTGCTAAGGCACTTGAGCATTTATTAAGTATAACTTCGGGAATACCATCTGGTCCAGGAAAGTTATTAGTCTCAAGATTGTCCAAATATTTTTTTATTAAAGTTTCATTAATATCAATATTAGACCAAGTAGTTTTAGGAAAATCACTTAAATGAGAAAAATCATCATTATTTGGTGCAAAAATTGAGTTAGTGTACGCTGAACTAAAAATAATTCGCGAAAGAAATTAGAAAAAAAAATCCATTGTATTTCATATGAGTATTAAACTAGTTAGTGCTGGTGGAACGCTAATTTTAAAACTAAAGTATTTTGGCTTAAATTTAAGCCAACGTGGAGTAATCAATTTACAGCTAATGTCACTGCAATCAAATTTCTTTTTTATGAAATTGACTAAATATTGATTATATTGATATGTTATCAATTGATCGCATATGTTCAATATTTACTCTGTATTCGTAAACATTTTTAGTTCTAAAGCAGCTGACAAACTATTTTCAAAAAAATAAAAAAAAAGAATTTGAATTCAATTTACTTTGAACATCTTTCATTTTATAACAAAAAAATAAAAAAAAAAAAAAACACTTTTTTTTTCTTAAAAGTCTTAAAATTAACTTTAAAGAAATTTTTAAGTTTTTGCTTTGAATATTTGACAATTGTATATGTACATTATGCATACATTGTATATATATATATATTACCTAATATCATATTGGTTGCATAAGAAAAACTTTTTAATTCAAAAAAATTATTTTTAAAGTAATTTATGCATATGTCAAAAGTTAAATTTTACCAAAGATATTTTTGACATAACTTTATTCATGTATGTATGTGTTTGTATGTGTATGGAGATGTATACAAGTTACTTGTGCATATTAAATGGTATGTTGAAAATTATAAATTTTATAAAGAATTATTTTTTTTTTCTTTTTTGTTTTTAATCTTAATTGAAATATTTGATATGATGACACTTTAAAACTTTTAATTTAATTCGGAAAAATCGAATTAAAGTTTTTTTTTAAATTTTTGTTTTGTCTGAATTTTAAAAATAATTTAATTGAAATTTGCGGTTTTATTTTAATTTTTTTTTCTTTTTTTATTTATGATATTTTAATTGACTAAGGAAATGTATATACTATTATAGTTGTTGTGATCGGAAATGTCAACTCTTTTCAAAAATGTCAAATCAAAAATTTCTGAATTTATTTTCAAAAAGTAACTAAAGTTGGGTATAAAATTCAGAATTGTTGAGTTGCACTATTTTTGTAATATAATCGAAAAGTGTACAAAAATTAAAAATGAAGTTGGTGAAAATCAGTTTAATCAAAACTGTATGTGAAAATTAGCTCTGTAGGGAACACAATAATTAAAATATGATGTACTCAGTTCGAGTATTGTATTAAGAAGAAGTTTATTATAATAATTTTGAATCTAAGTATTACAATTTACATTTGTATTAGTTATATTAAATTATTAAATTTACAGTTAGAACGATTGCATTTGACAAAGCACGATAAACAATCATTTTCCATGGGCAATCCATTTTTCAGTATTTATCAAGCTCTGTCAAATAGGCACTACAGCGTTCATTATCGACTTTGTAAGTATGTTTTGTATTAAACGATTGGTTAAAAATCAATGAAAGGACTGGGGTAGGATTCGGTAGGTGAAGAATAATTATACAGTTCATTACAAAAACATTATTTAAACGTAGTGTTCGGGATCGGGAATTGAAGTAGATTTTAAAAGCTGATAATACCATTCCATAAACTTGATAGTTTTTGATAGTTAAAAAATAATTAAAATATTTTTGATTATTGTTTTGCATATGTTTGTCAAAAATGCATTTGCTCTTCAGTGTTTTTTGATGTTCGACAAAATATGCTATGAAATGGTTATCTATAAGTTACATCCCTGCTCACCGAAACATATCTCGAACTGATCTCATCATATTTATCGAATCGAATATTTCAAATTAAGCAAAGAGTACTCGGCTCTACACAATATACAAGCAGGAGCACCACAAGGTAGTGTACTAGGTGCTATACTATATTTAGCAACGGTAGCTACTTTTGCAGATGACACGGCTGTATTAGTAGTCGGTAAAAATATAAATGAAGCTACAAAATAAAACTACAACAACCCAATAACAAAATCTCCATTTGGTACAAAAGGTGAAGAATTAAATTGAATGAAGCAAAATCAACGTACGTTAACTTTGCAAATAAAATATTGAGTCATGCATTCCAGTAAGATTAAACAATGTCATCATACAATATCAAAATTCTGCAAAATATCTTAGTATAACGCAAAGCTTAGATGAAAAGAAATACATCAAGAAAAAAAAAACTAGAACTGAATCTGAAATACAAACATTTGTATTGTCTAATTGGGCGGACATCTACGCTTTCGAAGTATAACAAAGTGTTGATCAACAATCAGATATTAAAGCCAGTCTGAGCATACAGTATTCAAATATAGGGTTGTACTATACAACTACATATTCAAACTATTCAAACGTTCCAAAACAAAGTATTGCGAGCAATTGTTAATGCCCCCTACCGTGAGATATATTCTTAGGGATCTCGGAATGCCTTTCACAAAAGACCAAATAAAAAAATTGGCTGTACGCCATAAAAGTTATCATTCTCAATATTTCAATGTCGAAATTTGACGTTTAGTTGACAGTCAAAACTTTGTTAGAAGATTTAAGCTGTGTTAGGGTAAAATCTTTTTATCTTACAACAATTCCTAATGGAATTTTGTTTGATCAAAAATATCTGAAGTAATAGAGCCAAAATTATATTAATTGCTGGTCGCAAAATTTAGTTATAATTTTAACTAAAGAGATGGGAGTTTTTAATGCATTAAAGTTGGCATCGTTCTTCACTTCGTTCTTCCCCGGCACATAGAACAGAAGTTGATAGCTCTTTTGACGATCTTCTTCCACATCTTAAAAAAAGAAACAACATATTTTGTGTTTTAGCTGGTGTTAAAATTTTAATTTTTACAAATTATTAAAACGAATTTTGTTTTAAATAAAATTTGAAGATTTTCTACTTCGAATCTGAGGCTCTACGAATTCACACGCTACAAACATTATCGCCCCAAATCAAAAACGAAATAAGACACTAAAATTTGAATGGAATTCGGGATTTTATTTTATTTCATACAAATTTTATTGCATAAATTTGATTTTATTTATTGATTTTAGAAATCGGGTTTTCCCCTTTTCAAAAATTTTAAAATAATACCTCTTTTTTAATGTCGGTATATTTTTCTGGCCTTATTTCATTTACTTTTTGTGGTCAGTTGCCTGGAGCTTTATTTGATTTAATTTTGGGGTCATATTTCATTTTTGTTTTGGAAAGGATAATATTTGGGACGGTAATGTTTGAAGTGTTAATTAGTGGAGCTTAAATCTGATTAAATTATAAGCACAATAAAACTTGATTCATTACTCAATCTATTTTGGTAAATGAGATGAAGCGTAGTGGCTTAGCGTAGTAACGCCGAAAAATAAAAACAAAATTGGTTTCACCTACGTGCTATATGGATCAAATTTATTTAATTAAAAGTTGCACATAAAGTTGTTATGTAGTACAAATTTTTATTTTCTCTTTTATGTTAATACTCTTTGGTATTGAATTGATCATTGAATTGACTTTATATTTGAAATTTCTGATTACAGATCAAAAGTGGGAAGTTTAAAATTTCAAAATTTAGATAGAAACAATCAATAATGGTCTCTGTAGTTTCTGTATGAATCGAAAATCGAAACTGCTCAGAAATCGAGATCCTTACTTTTCAATTTTACTGACTTCTCTTACAAGAAATACAAGATTCTGGAATCAGAGTTAATTTACCTACTTTTGTCAAATCTCATGAAACTAAAAAAGATGATATAGTTTGGCAAAACCTCAAATTGTACCAAAGACTGAATTAATTCTGGAATTTGAGATAGATTGCTGAATAGTTAACATGATTTCGGAAGTTATTTGGAATCGGTAAGACCCTAGTATTTAACGAAAAAAATCACTGGAAATCTAAATATCCGAAATTATGAAGTGGGTAAAATAAAGAGAAAAATACAAAGGATATTCAGTACCAGACAAGTTTTCGGTCATTCCAAACTTATTAATTTTGTGGCGAAGTCGAGCCTCAAATAAACTCAATATAAGAATTTTTAGATCCAATGTCATAACCACCCTCTTGTACAACTATGAAACGTGGAAAATAAATGGTAAATATAACAAACAGTTAAAAAATATTTGTAAACAGTTGTGAATAACAAATTTTTAACGCAACGGGTTTTGAATAACACAAGGTGAAGATGCGCACAATTGATCGACTGTGTTCTCTTCTGTATAAAACCAGCTGAAGAAAATAAAGGGCAATAAAGATCAGTTTCAAAGTAGATTAGTGATGAATCTGATGTATATAATTTGAATAGCGACACACGATGAAAATATTTTCGAATACCTCAGTATTTTGATTGATTTAAAAATATCATTCAACAATTTACCACTTACGTTCAGAGTGACTTCTGCTAGTGGTATAAAAACCGAAATTGCTTAAGATATTTAATAAAAATTGTGAAACACACCTATAGAGTGTATTTATTTAATTTTAAAATGGTAATACAAAAAATTTATCAAAATTCAATCAAAAGAAGTCTTCAGTTTAAGCTGCAGCTAATGAGTTGCTAAATATAAATTCATAAATTGGCAATAAAGTAGCAATGCAAGGGGTGCTATGTAATACCTACAATATGTTTTAGCTAATTTAATTAAATAAATTTTGCGCTGATAGTGGAAATTTCAATTTTCAAAGTGTAAATATAATTCCTTAAAAGTGTGTTAAATCAAAAATTGTTTATTAAGATAACCAAAAGCAAGCGGTAACCTTTTAATTCGTTAATACAAAATTGAACCTGAAACAATTTACTACAACCTTCGTAAATATTTATAAAAATTTTATACAAAAATGATTAATGAACGTGTATATTTTACAATGAATAAATCACAAATAGGTTGTGAGTTTTAATAGTAAAACGAAATGCATTCAATTATTTTGATTTTGATTGAGGAAATCAAAATATTTACAAAGTAACAAAATGTGATGTTAGAGTATTAAATATTTTCATAAAATTATTAATAAGTAAATCCCTAGAGGAAAATTATCAACATATTTTACCTATATTTAAATTATAATTAATTGGTATGACACCCTTTGTATTATGATAAATAAAAAAAATAAATGGAATTGTTTAAAATTAATTTCGATATACGTATATATACACATTCTATATACAATATTTTGAATTTTTTTTTATTTATATAATCGTGATATCGTTAAAACTTTATTATTATTATTATTATTGTTTTTGTTTTTTTTTTTACCAATATAGGTATAAAATAATTAAAAATGGCAAATTGTTTGGTTTTTACCTGGTATTTGAGGAATTTATTGGTGCGTGCTGTGGTAATGGCTGATATTTATAAGAATTATTTGTAATGATACTTCCACTTCCACAATTTCCAGTAATTTCAGTACTATTTAAATTACTTGAACCACCAATACCACCACCGCCGCTACTACTATTATTACTAATACCACAACTGGTTGTGCTATCAGATTCAATTATTGTTGTTTTAGGATCACTAATGTTATCACTATTACCAGTAATATTATTATTGCCACCACTGATACCACCACCACCAATACTAGTACTACTACCACCACCAACACTACTGCTACTACCACCACTGCCACCTATACTTGTTGTTGCAAAATAAAAATTTCTACCACCACCGGTTGTATGTGTTGGTCTTTGATAGTGATGATTATGATTTGCTGCCGATCCTGAAACAATTGTTGTCAATGTTGAACTGACCATTGTTTTTTATGAACAGGTTCGAGCCAGTTAACTGTAAATAATCAAAAAAACAGAAGAGAAAAAGATATTGAAGAACAAAATAATATTCCTGATTAAAATTTTATTCGACATTTGATTACATGTCGTTAATTTTTTTTTTTTTTTTTTGTTTTCATATTTATATTAAATTTCCTTTTAAACTAACATTTTATTTAAAACAAAAAAAACAAAAAACCATAAACATGCAAAATTTACAGCTATATAAGTATTTATGTATTTTATATATACAATTGAAAAGAAGAAAGAGAAAAGGAAAACTCCAAAACAAATGAGTTTCTCACCCCTCTGAAAACAAAAAGCAAAATTTCAAAAACAAAACAAACAACAGAATTTTGTAACTGTTTTTTGATAAATAATGAAAATTTTGCAAAATATGCAAAAAAATAAATCTTAAACAACTAACGGTAAAGTACAATAATGTAAGATATTAACAGAAATATGTACATACATATATAAATACAAAATAAACAAAAATTCATCAAAATATGTTAAATAAAAAAAAAAAAAAAAAAAATCATGCACAATACAAACAACAATAACCGTTAAAAAGGATGGCATTCTTTATGTATATATATAATAACAATTTGTATGTGGTAAAAAAAATATATATAACGGTAGAAAACAATTTTTTTTTTTTTTTTTTTTTTTACCAACAATAACTAACATTTTTTACAATCTCGCCTCATTGTACAGACTGATACGAAACAATTCATAAAGAAAAACAACAACAAAACTAAACAGTAAAAATTAAAAAAAAAAAATTGAAAGAAAGAAAGAGACAATAATATAATATATGTATATATATATATATACATAAAAGTATGTACAAGTTTTGATTATTATTATGCTCATCAAAAACACATACCCCTTCTTTCATATTTATATTTTACAGCTGCATGCATTTTCTCATTTTCTAAAATCAAATAATTTGTAAAAAAAAAAAAATAGAAAAAAAAAAATGAAAATTAAAGAAAATTAAAAAAAAAAAAAATATTTGAATTGTATATGATAATAATAATGATGATGGTTGGTAAAATTATTTATACCGTTAATTAAAAAAAAAATATATATATATACATGTATCGATTTTTAATGTGGTTTTTATATACGAAATTGATATACGATATATACGAATATTATAGTTTGTTTATGAAAAATGGTAAATTTGAATTATATTTTTCAGACAGAAATTTACTGATTTCAGCAACTTTTGACAGCAACACTAAAAAAACAACCAAAATGATTTCAGTATCAAATTATCGAAAAAATTAACCTAAAGAATGGAAGGCGGAAATAGAAGATTATAATGCTGAAGAAATTGACGCAATTTAATGACATGTTTCTGGACGTACAATACGTAAAATCCCATCCAGGGGTCAATATTCATTGGGTAATTATTCTGATGCCAATTTAACAAATCTGTTCGATTTGTCAAAATATCAAAATAGTTTAGAATTCAAAACGACAAAGTTCGCTTCCATAGTACCAGTTTGAAGTAGTTGTTTTGCGTTGGCAATCATTGCTACCAATGGCTCCATATACATGCATATAGGTATAGTCATTATTACTACCTACATGCCTAAACATAATTTACATAGTATTTTTAATAAACTTTGACAGTCATTTTAGAACTAAACGATACAATTTACATATGTATTTGTAAGTATACAGTTAGTTGTTCTAATATAAAAAAATTATTTTCCAGTTGCAAGTGTGTTTTTTGATCAAACATTTTATTTCTGCAATCATTTTCTTAGCTGTTACAGTCACAATCATCTGGTGATTCTGATATATTCTGTTACAGTCCCAATCGTCTGAAGATTTATATATTCATATGTAAAGCTAATTGATAAATAAATAATAATTAATAAATAAATATAATTTATAAATTTTATAGTATTTCCGATTTTCGAATGGATGACTCGCCTAGAATTGATTCATTGGTGATAGGCAATGATTATTGTAGTGGTATGATAATGTATATGATGCGGCAGCAAACTAATTTATATTAAGTTGAAACCTAATTCGTATTATAAATTTGAAAATTACCTCAGATTGGAAATTCAATACAGTTCAACCTTAGAAGTTTCAGGATTTTGAAACTAGGAAGGAAAAGTCTCAGGAATGGAAATACCGGACAATGATGAGGTAAAAAAGTGATAAAATTAATCTTGAAAAGTGTTGACAGGACAACCATGCCTGTCATTTACTTTTAAACACTGACGCGCTAGTAATAGCATTAGTACTACTGTTATAATAGTAATCTATCTGTTATAAGAGTAACAGTAAAATCAGGTATATGGAATAATTAGGGGAGCAATTGTCTCAATTGAGTAGGCAGTCATATTCAAATGGGAAGTCAATATTATGAGATTCTATTAGGTGATGTTTATATGCTACCTTTGCAAATGCTAATTTAATACCCTGAGATTTAAAATACTATCTATTGTTCTACTACTGCAATCTAAAATGCATATTGTCAAGGCAATACAAGCTATAATATAAATGAAAAAGGTTTATAAAACAATTTATATGGGCAATAATGTTTGTAAGAATCGGTCGTTGAAAATGACGAAAATAAAAAAAGAAGCAACGATGAAGTGAATTAAATAAACAATGATTATCGATTCATAAAGCCCAAAAGAGTAAAATGGACAGAACATGTTGTTAGAATGAATGAACCAAGAGTATAAAGAAAACTCTTATATCCGTCTATATCTACAGCGCAAGATGAAGGTTAAGAAGTAGGTGGATCGACTCCTAACTTATACCAATCCAAAAATGAACTTCAACCAATAGGTCGAGGTAGGTTTTCATGCTAGGGTGGCTTAAGAAAAGTGAAAATGAACTGCGGAGTAGGTGCAGGAATTTTCTTAGAAGATATAAAAATATCAAAGTCTTATGGTCCCCCTAAATATGCTAGTGTCCTTCAAGCAGAGCTACTTGCAATTAGGGAAGCCGTTAAAACCCTTAATCATCTTCGTACAACCAAAACAAAAATCACCATCTTCACGGATAGTCAAGTCGCTATCAAAGCTTTGGTGTCGGACACTGTTTGCTCTCAGCTAGTAAATAGGAAGCCACGGTGCCAAGCTAGGCATTCTGTTCAATCAGCAATAGGGTTTATCGCGGAAATCAAAATAGGAAATTTCATCAATGTTCTCAATCACGCAGGGTGGCTCTAATACTGAGTTCCTGGGCGAAGTAAAAATGAGAGAATAATCCTCTATATAAACCAACAACAAAAATAGATTACTCGAGTTGTGATATCGAAAAGGCACAATTAAGTACTAATTGATTTTCCAGAAGCAACTGGAATGGCCACTTCTACCTACCTATCTATCTAGATGGGTTGGCAATATAGAAAATGCTGTATTCAATAGTCAATGCTCAACATTGAAGAATCTTGCCAAAAACAGGTCTGATTGGGCAAACATTGTGCAGAAGGATAAAACTCACCACTCTGAGTTATAATATTGCAACCTTTTGTTGATGATGAAGCACAAAGGCTTATAAGAGTAATCTTTTAGAAAGTCTCAGGATTTATGAATTACAAAGGGGAGAGTTAAACAGAGTAGAATAGATGTTATCAATATTATGAAGCGATGACGGAAAAATGAGCTATCATAAAGTGTTTTAAAAAGTGTTGACAAAATAACTCTCTTAGATTATTAAACTGATATGGGACTATCGGTTAGATTTAAACATAATTAAATATTTGAGTAGTATTCTCAACAATATTTTCAAATATTTTTAAATTTAATTAAATAGAAAAATTATTTAAAATACTCGAGCTCCTGAATTGTATTAATTACCATATTATAGTTTTTATGTGTAGTTATCAAATTATTTAAAATCACCACTACTGTGCACTGAGTATGTACTTGCAGTGTACAGCAATAAAGAGAGGATGTAAAATATAAACAAATTTGTTTATATTGTTCAGGCTTTTTTTTTTTTTTTTTTTTTTTGTAAAGTGGAATTCATTTTTTTTCTATTTTTTATTTAGTGTTAAATTAAAAAAACATTTTTTTTCTGTATAAGTAATAAAATAATAAATTTGGTGAATATTTTTAAATATAAAGAAGTGAAATTCACTGAATTCACTATAAATATTTTTTTTTTGTTTTTATCTGGATGATTTTTAGCTTTTGAAGTTTTTCTGTTTTTGTTTATTTTTTTTTTTCTGAAGATAGGAGTGCTTCAGATTCAATTACAAAACTAAAATTGCTCATTTGAGACGATTTTTTTTTTGTGGTATAGTTGGTTTTTTAGTGTTTTTTTTGTTGTTGTGTATTTATTAATAGAGAATTTCGATTTTAAATTAAATTCCCTTGATGTATCTTGTATATTTTTTTAAATAAACTTTAAATTGAATTGATAACAAAATTTTTATTCAAAATATAAATATTAAGAATATTTGTTTTAAAAATTAGATTATTTTTCATATTCATAAAAGAAAATTGGACATGTGAACAAATAAATACGATGTCGTATGGAAATAGCGAACAAAAAAAAAAGGGTGGGAAAGCGTTCAAATATTTTTTGACCAAATTGAACGAAATACAAAATAGATAAATTTAACGATTAATTTTAGTATTCACCCCGTAGAAAAATTTGGAAAAATTTGGAAAAAATGAAATATTGCAAATTCCACTAGACATTTTCGTGATTATTTAAAAATTTCAAAGATTATTATTTTCATAAACAATTTATTTTATTAATTTGATTGTTGTTGTTGTTTTTTTTTAAATAAATTTATCAAAAAAAAAAAAATCCAATTAATCTACATTTTGTGTAATTATTTATTTTAGATTTGGTGCATAATTGTGGTGCAAAAGATATTAGTAATGCACGTTTAAATCGTCAATAAGTCCTTTGTTAGGGATTTTTATTAAATTTATTCCGTTCAAATTTGTATTAAAAAAATTTACAGAGTTTGACATGTTAAATCAGTTATTGGGTGATTATTGGGAGTAAGAAATAGGTAGTTTTGGACAGATTCCGGACGTAATGATTCGTAATTTTACTTTGATAAAACGAAGTTTGTTTCACGAATAAAATTTGTTGTTAAATCAGGAAGTTTGTTCGACCAACGAGTTTCACCTTACGAAAGTAGAATTAAGAGTAGTGTAGTAGTGAAAGTAGAGTGGGTTACGAAAGTAGAGGTGTATAGACCCCCATTGTTAAATTAATTTAAAAGATATAAGATTTATTAAATCCGGAATACTGACAATGATTAAAAATATAGTTATGTCCGTTTTGTAAGTCACAACACAACAAATTCAAGATTTTTTTTTGTAACAAAAAAAGAGTACCTGCTTTAGGAAAGAATTGAGTGGTTCTTTCCTCACTCAAATATTTCTGTTAAAAAATTTACATAATCATTTTCAATCTTTTATTTAATAAAATATAGTAACACTTATTTCAAACAAAACATTTTAACTGACCAATCAGTAGCAACGCAAAAAAATATAGTTCTACAACAACGTGGAAAGTACGGATTTAATTATTTTATTATAACTATTTCTACTATTAGAATGTAGATTGGTATTAAAGTCTAGTATTTCGTATATTAGTCTAGATATGGTCTTTAGTATTCTACCGAAAATAATACCTTCAATAGTCTAGAGAGTAAAATACAAACGACATCAGTATATGATCGACACGAAGGGTTAGGCACAACTAATCAAACATTAAATCTATAGTTTTAATTTTCTAAACACCTTTTCTATCTTAGACACAATCCTTTGACAATTCAAATTTTCAATAAACAATCAAAAATTTTAAATTATTTTATTTATAGACTATTGCCTAGTTTTCCTTTATTTAAAAAGTTGGATATTCTACCACTTAGACACTTTATACCTGTTTAAAACGTTGAAAATTTTTTCAATAGGTCGGGCTATCTCGCTCACCGATTTGTTACTAGATATCATCTTAGAATTAATAATTTATACTTTGTAAATGTTCCAAGAGTCCGTACCTCTCATTTTTGCCACTTTTATGATTATATAGCTCCAAAAATTTTTAATATGTTACCGTATTCTTTAAGATCGGACAGATCACCTGTTCCATTTTGCAAAAATCTTCGATTTTGGCTTTTTGAACTGGACCACCTTCAAATTGAATCTGTTTTTAATACTATTTAGTTTTAACTTTAATTTAGTTTTTTTTCTAACTATAATTTTTTTTATTTTCTTTCATTCTTCTAGTTATTTATTTACTTTTTATTCTTGTTATAATTTTGTATTTAATTCTGCTTACTCTTGTTTATTATTTAAATTTTGCTTTAAATTTTATGAAATTTTATTTTAAATTTTATTTTTTTCATTATATAATTTTAATTTTAAGATATTTTAGTTTTTCCATATTTAGCTTTAATTTTCTACTTTACTATGTATGTACCCAACAATATTTTATATTTTTAATGCCTGTATTTTTGCTTGCAGTTTCATTCATCACATATTTTAATGAATATCCGAATGATCCTATATTTATTCTTATTATTTTAAATTAGTAAATGTATATTTTTAAGTATTGTATTTTATTATAATATGAATAAATGAATTAAAAATCTAATCTCATCTAATCAAAAAGATATCAAATAATTTAAAAAAAAAAATATATATAAATATGGTGTATATTAATTTAATCTTTAATTATATGTTTTGGATTGAAATTGAGCTGTTATCAATTAAAAATATTTTGAATTGGATAATTCTAAGACACAAACCACACAAATTATAAATTATTCTAATTTATATATGAATGACACTTTTAATTAGTCAACTCTTATACTTAATTAGAAAAGCAACAGTATGGTAATAGACTACATATTTTGTGAAAAACTTAATAATTTGAAGGATTGTTTAAGATTCACAATGAATTTGTATTATACCCAAGTCCTGGGCAGCAAAAGTAGAGCAGAAAAATGAATTGAAATTATTTTTCAAGATGTAAGTCTGGGTGTTCTAGCTAACTTTAGCAACAACTATGCATGTCATATTTATTTTTTATATTGAAAACAAATATTATATTGAGTTCAATAACTCTGTCAACATTTTTTTTGCAAAGCCCTAATGTGTTGCAAAATAAAATTAAATACTGATTAGTGATTAATTAAATTCTGGTGACCATAGTTTTAAATTTTTTTCAAAAGTCTTAAAAAAAATGCTTTAGTGCATAAAGCTTTTATTTAAATTTATTATTGCACATTATGCAGTGGTGTAAAAAGCCCAGCAACTGTCCTTCTATTGTTGTCGTTGTGTGATATTTCAACTTGTAATATTTTTATATAGGTATCTCTTAAAATAGTCCACAATGTACACCACAATAGTACACGCAAATACTACATACGTTAATCATTTATACGCGGTGGTGCATCATCTTGCTAGACTCTTGTACTGGTAATAATGACAAAACAAAATGTTGCAAATGAAGTTTGTTCATACACATTTTTAACTTAGCAGAAAAACTGAAAAATTATAGTAGAAAGCGTATGACAGTCAGTTGTGCTGCTGTTTATATTTATAAGTATCTTAACACAAAGTTGAATACAATGTCTGCATGATCTTAAATATCTTCAAAAGCTCACAAAAGCTTGAGACATTATCTCATGATCAAAATTGTTATTGACGATGTCTGCACAACCAGTTTGATAAGTATTTGGGTATCTAAAAATGGTTAAAAACTTAGTAATTTTTTTTATAATAGTGAGTTGAAGCATGTTGTGATTAAAAGCAAGTTAAAATAAACATAAAAATATTTTCAAGGTTTGATAATAATTCATCATATTCATCGTCAATTATAATATTATTTAAAATAATGAAATCCATGATTATATATTTAGCAACTTTAATATTTTGCAGATTTAAATGGTATAAAATTTTTGTTTTAGAAGATCAAAAGTTTGTTCTATATGTATGTATGCGTAATGAGCTCAGGATGGAATTCTGACGTGATTCTTCTAAAGAAAAAATTAAATAAATTATTTTTGAGTTAGTTAGAGTTAGTCTTAAATATTTTGAATAATGATTCGTTTGAATTTTAATCCACTTAATCCATTATTTTTGTAGGGCATGTATTAGATAATTTTCAATTGGGTAAGCTGTAAATCTATTTTAGATAGATATAGGGAGTATGAATAATATATCAATTTTTTTCTGTTTTTTTTTATAATTTAATTATTTTAATTAAATTTAGATCATCAATACTTCTATAATCATCAATCATTTGGCTTCAAATAAAAATAAGTAAAAACTTTTGATATGATCACAAATGTATTGCTATACAATGTTTCACAAAGCTCTCATTACACAATGTTGCTAACTTATTTTTACACATATAATTGACAGCTTAGTTTTTCGACATTGTGTCAGGTTTAAGTTTTTTTAAGGTATTTACGATGTCACCGAAATGTGACAATGGAGAAAATTCAAATTTTAATAACTCTGTCAAATAATTTTTGCGGTATTTTGGTTTTGCAATATGTGTTTATGAACAACCCTAATTTGTTGCAAAATAAAATTAAATACTGATTAATTAAAATCTGGTGACCATCATTTTAAAAAATTTTGTTTATGTTTTAATGCATAAAACTTTATTTAAATTTATTAAATATTTTCCATAACTGCAATCAAATGCGAAAATATTTGACAGTTATTGATCGATTGGCAATTAAATAAACATCAAAATAATTAATCTTTGCAAAAAAAGACAAAAATAAAATAACTAATAAATTTAGATTTAATTAATTTAAAGAAAATGTCACCCATTGATCATATTTAAAATTTTTCTTCCTAATAATAATTCATGTAAAAAAAAAATTTGTTTAAATGCATTTTTCAAATAAATTTTATTTAATATTTTTTTCCATAATTTTATATTTTGCAAATTGTATTGAAAAATTAAATAATAGATTGGAAAATTTTAGTAATAAATTATTTTAATATTAGAATATTCTAAAGAAATGCACCACAATTGAATCGTATAGAAATAAAATGTACATATTTAAGTGATTTTTCTGTTCACTTGTATCCGTCCAGAATATTAAAATCACAAAAAAAAAATAACATAAAGATTTTCAAAAATAATTTTTTTTTTTTTTTTTTGAAATTTTTGTATGAACCACCACAGTTTTAATACAAATACAGCAGTATTCATTATTTTATTCAGCAATTTTTTTTCTATAAAAAAATATTAAATCATTTTTAAAGCAAATTTAAATAATAAAAAAAAAAAACAAAGAATGTGCCAATACGCTGTTAGAGGTTTTTGTTTTGTTAAAATAATACTTAAAGAATAATTTATTTTGAGATGTAATTCTAAATTTGAAATTCCAAAAGTGAAGGTTAAAAAGATAATAAATTCGATATGGATTTCGAATCGATTGATTTTTTATAATATATTTTTTTTTTGTTTTTAAATTTAAATAATTTGTTAATATTTATTAAATATTTTTGTATTATTATTAAATAAAAATGAGAACAATAAATTTACATTTTAATATATACATTTTTATTCATTAGAAATTAGTTAGAACAACGATTATTAAATAATTATTTATTTTAAGTTAAAATTGTAATAAATTATTTGGTTTTGATTCCAATTGTGAATTTGATTTGGTTATTATAGCTCACATATTGATTTCTATGAATTTCTAAAAAGTTGTAATGAGTTGTAAAAATTTAATAATTCAAAATAGGAGATGTAGAGTTATCTGAACATTACTATACCTATTGTTGATGACTTCGAGTAGTGTTGGCGAAGGAAATACTCCTTTAAGTTAAAATTGTAATAAATTATTTGGTTTTGATTCCAATTGTGAATTTGATTTGGTTATTATAGCTCACATATTGATTTCTATGAATTTCTAAAAAGTTGTAATGAGTTGTAAAAATTTAATAATTCAGAATAGGATATGTAGAGTTATCTGAACATTACTATACCTATTGTCGATGACTTCGAGTAGTGTTGGTGAAGGAAATACTCCTTTAATTTTTTATTTATTTGAATATTATTTAATATTGAGCTAATTATTTATTTTAAATATTTAATCATTTTAATTATGATTCATTTAATTTAACTTTACTAGTGATTCATTCCTTTTATCAATATATTCTGATCTGATAATCGGTGACATCGTAAATGTCTTAAAAAGAAATTTAAACAATGTAAAAAAAACTAAATTGTCAATTATATCCGTAAAATACTTATTTGTCAACATTGTGTAAGAGATTTCTGAGACATTGTGTTTTAATTCATTTGTGATCCAGCAAAATGAACAGACAGCTTTTATTAATACTCCCAAATATCTTGTCAAACCGATCGTGGAGACATCATCAACATCATGTAGACAATGTCTTAAGCTTTTGTGAGCTTTTGAAGAAATTCAAAATCGTGTGGACGTTGTATTCAATTTTGTGTTGAGATATTTACGATGTCAAGGAATATTCCATTTGAATATTAATTTTATTTAATTATTGATTCATTTGAATGTTTTAACGATAAATTTTGATACTGGTTCATATTAATAAGTAATTTCATTTTAATAATGATTAATTTCATTTTAATAAATATTTATCTTAATAGTGATCCATTTAATAATTGATTTTAAAATTGATTCATTTTTTTTTTATACTGATTCATATTAAAAAATAATGTCTAATTCATTTAAAATAGTAATTTTAGTAACGTTTAAGTTGAATTATAATGTCAAATTATTATAGAACAATTTTAACAAAAATGTATTTGATTATTATAACCAATTTCAGATATTGATTCATCTTCAATACAGTTTTATTTCAGCATTAATAATTTATCTGAATAAATAGTAATTTGAGCATTGATTCATATTTATAATTGGTTCGTTTTTATGATTTAATAGTGATTCATTTTAAAATAGGTTATTTTCGAGTTAGTTACAATTAGTCTTAAATATTTTGAATAATGATTCGTGTTAATTTTGATCCACTTTTTATTTAATTCATCTTAATAAAAACGTATTTAAACTTTGATTATAATCTTAATAAAGAATCATTTAAATATTTATTTATTTTTATAATGATTCATTTTAATATTAATTAAATCAAAATATAATCTAGAATTGTACAGAATGTACAGTATATCCATTTAAATAATGAATCATTCCAATTTCATTGAATCACTTTAAATATTGATTCATTTTAATAATGACTCATTTTAGATATTGATTCATTTAATTTAAATTTAGTAGTGTCTCATGCATTTTTATCAATGTATTTTTATAATATTTCATTTGAATATAAATTTTATTTAAATATTAATTCATTTAAATATCGATTCAATTTTTTAACAATGAATTTTGATACTGGTTCATATTAATAAATAATTTCTAATTCATTTAAAGTGATTTTAGTAAAGTTTAAGTTGAATTATAATCTTAAATTGTTATAGAAAAATCTTAATAAAAATATATTTGATTATTAAAAACTAGTTTCAGATATTGATTCATCTTCAATACAGTTTTATTTCAACATTGATTTATCTGAATAAATAGTCATTTCAGCATTGATTCATTTTTATATAATTGGTTCACTTTTATTGTTTAATATTGATTCATTTTAAAATTAGTCAATTTAAGTGTATTGCCTTAAATATTCTGTAAGAAATATTTTAAATAATGATTCGTGTTAATTTTGATCCATTTATTATACATATTTATCTTAATAAAAATGTATTTAAACTTTGATTAATCTTAATAAAGATATAAAATTTGAATATTTATTTATTGTTATAATGATTCATTTTAATATTAATTAAATCAAAATATAATCTAGAATTGTATAAACAGAATGTAGAGTATATCCATTTAAATAATGAATCATTCCACTTTCATTGAATCACTTTAAATATTGATTCATTTTAATAATGACTCATTTTAGATATTGATTCATTTAATTTAAATTTAGTAGTGTCTCATGCATTTTTATCAATGTATTTTTATAATATTTTATTTGAATATTAATTTTGTTTAATTATTGATTCATTTTAATATCGATTCATATTTTTAACAATGAATTTTGATACTAGTTCATATTAATAAATAATGTCTAATTCATTTAAAGTGATTTTGGTAACGTTTTTAATAAAAATATATTTGATTATTAAAAATTAGTTTCAGATATTGATTCATCTTCAATACAGTTTTATTTCAGCATTGATTTATCTGAATAAATAGTCATTTGAGCATTGATTCATATTTATAAATGATTTATTTATATGATTCAATAGTGATTCGTTTTAAAATAGGTTATTTTCTAGTTAGTTAGAGTTAGTCTAAAATATTTTGAATAATGATTCGTGTTAATTTTGATCCATTTATTACACATATTTATCTTAATAAAAATGTATTTAAGCTTTGATTGATCTTAATAAAGAATCATTTGAATATTGATTAATTTTTATAATGATTAATTTTAATATTAATTAAGTCTAATATGATGTAAAATTGTATATATGTATGTATATAAATATTAATAATGATTCATTTCATTTTTATTGATTCATTTTAATAAACATTTATTTAAAAATTTATTTATCTTAATAGTGATTCATTTAGAAAATTAAAGAAAGCTAATATTAACTTAATAGTTTTTTTTTTGATAATCTAATCTAATAAAATGGTATACAAATGTACTGATAATTAAGTAGTGGTGTGTTTTTAATTATTTATTCCTCTATTTCACTTGGTTCTAACTCTAGACATAATTTGTATGCAATCTTGTCAATTTATTTCAGTTTAATTACAATATAATTTGATACCAAATAACGTCATGGATATGCTAAGATTGTTTTTATCAAACATCAGTTTCTTTAATTTTTTTGAAATTGTTGTATTGATATTATATTAGTATGAGAGTAACTAGATGAGATGGTCTATTTCACAAGTGATTCACTTAATTCGTTCGTCATTTGGCATAAAGCCTTTTTACGTGTAATATCATATGTAGAAAATATTCTTTTGAAATAAAACTTGATTAGTGAAATTTCATTTATAGTATATCTGATGGTACTGTAAGGATAAAAAGGATGTTGATAACAAAACATTTGTCAAAAAATTAAATATTTTGTATTTGTAAAAAAAAAAAAAACAATTTAATTTTTTTATTCATAATTTTTTTCATTTACTGATAAAGTCGGTTTTGCCGTTCAAATTTTCCTATTGTCAGTAAAACCAAGTTTCTAATTAGTTTAATTTTATTAGAGATTATTTACAAAATTTTTAAACATAAAAAATTTATATTATTAACAAAATTGAAATATCCTATTGTAGTCTAGAACAAATCTAAAATTTAACATGTCCCATTTTATGTACCTTGGTTCAAAGTAATTTTATTCTTTTAATTTTTGAGTAACTACTTTAAAGTGTACAACGTCTTTTATATATATATATATATATATATATATATATATATATATATATATATATAATGCATTTATTATATTTTTGTAAAATGTATTTCATAAAATGAAAACCGCAGAAGAATGCAGACAATACAGTATGACCTGCATAATAATCATAATACAATACAACAGAATATATATATGTATGCATATATACATAATGTATATATGTATAGTAAAATGAACGAACAATAAATAAAGTAAGAAAATATGAAAGGACCTAGAACGAAGAGGATTTTTCTTTCGTTGAATAAAAAAATAAATAAATTGGAATTCATTAAAAAACCAAAGTTATTTGAAATTTGTATTAAAGAAAAAACGGAAGTGAAGTTAAGTGTCAAAGTACTTAGTATTATCCTATTAAGCATATACCTTAAACTTCTAAACTTTAGTAAAAAAGTTTTAGTTTATAATTTTTTTTTGTTGTAAATTCGTAATAACTAGTTTTGTGTTTAGATTTTTTGTGCTAAACAAAAAGAAAGATTGCGCCATGTTAACTTTATTAGAATAAATTTGAATTATCGCAGATTTCTTAATAGAGATTTTTTTCTATAGAATTTGTTTTGTGTATAAATTCTGAATACAACTAAAAATATTTTAGCTTAATAAGTTTACAGTTATAAATTTGTCGGCGAGTTAAAACTTAACTAACATTTGTCCGCTATTCCAAATTCGAGGAAGTTTACAAAAAATCGTACTCAAATTTATTATGAATAATATTGCTTTCTATCATTTCAATTTATTTTTGGCATTACAATATTTTTTTATTGATTTATCGTAAACAACAACCTGAAAGGTAAAATTTTGACTTTGATACGTCTTCTTTTAAATATTTTCTAATATATTTAAAAAAGGATAATAATAAATGCAAATCGGTTGTAAAATGGTTCAGGTATTTGTAAAATACTTTTCAATTTACAGATTAAGAGCATAGTTTAAGGGTTAGCTAGTTATTAGGAACTGATTGGAAATATATAAAATAGCTTGTGATACACAAGTAGATAATAGAACGATTAAAATTCAAAGTTTGAACAATACCGTTAAATTCATCATATTATGGTATCTACGATTAAATAATATAACGGTATAACATCATTTCGGCAAGGGAAACAGTAAATCCTATCAAGAAGTCCGAACTATCTTGGCAGAATAACTAGAACTAATTAACATAGTAGTAACTTAACACAAATAAGAAAATCCGTTATTTTACGTAATTAATATAAAAAATCCGTTATTTGCAATTGCAACAAAACTGATAAATTGTATTCAAACCTAATTTAAATTTAACTATATAATTGTTTAGGTTGTTGTTTTGTTTTTAATTTAATTTTTTTTACACACTACAGAAACAAAATTATTACAGATTTGGGTAAGTGGGATTGGGTTCGGAATATAAAACTGAATTTGAAGGTAAGTTGGAGACGAACTTGAACAACAGTTCTAACAATAAATAAGTTTCCGAAACTGACCTTAGATCACCAGGGAATGATCACGGCGTGGAAATAAGTATTTAAAAGGTCACTGGAATTCTGAAGTGAGATTTTATAGATTTGCATTCAATAGAAGTAGTGTCATTTCCAACAAGATAATAGAAAGATAGAGTTCTAAAATACGATTTATAGTGTTAATAAAATATTTGTAATGTTAAATCATGAATTCAATTAGGAGATATCTCTTCGAAGATGTATTCATGATATAGTTAAATAAGCTAAGACCACTAAATAATATATGTAATACGAGTAAATTGATGTGGCCTAAACTTATATTCCAGCAAAAACGATGTAATTAAAACTGAGTTAAAGTTCTATAACAAATATTGTGATATTGTAAAATCGTATGGAAATATATTAGATCGAAACATGTTCCGAATCTTAGAGATTCTCATCATAAATGAATTTCCAAAACCGGTAGATTGAAATGAGTTTTGCTGATAAGACATTAATAAAATTTTATAAAAAATTTAAAAGGACATTTCAAAAATGTTGTTAGCTTTTGACAGCTCATATATTATGTGAACAAATGAATTGAAATATGATAAAAATATAAAAACAATCAGCAGAAATAAATTGTTTATAATGAGAATATATGTAAGGACCTGGAAAAAGCAATAAATCAAGATAATTTAATAATAAAGGATTGGGTGGGTAAACACCGGCTTATTATTAATTCTAATGAAACCAAATATATGCTGTTTAGTTCTAGAATAACAGATTCAAATTTTAGAGCAATATAAAAATCTAGGTATATAGTTATAGACAATAACCTAAGATGGAATACACAAATTAGGGAACAGTGTAAAAAAGCACGAAAAATTGCCAGACTCTTCAAACTACTAAGCCATCGAATGCGTACTATAGCCTGGTTTCATAGTAATATAAAATATATGTATATGCTATTCAAATCTGGGAAAACGCTTTTGATAAAGAGTTAAATAAACTCAAAATTATTTAACAAAAAACTGTAGAAAACATATTTGTCCAAAATCAAACTGCTAAAAAAGCAATACATATTGAGCTAAAAATCTTTCCATTAAATCTTCTTATAAATTATAAATTGGCTACACTACATACCCATCTTATTATCAAAAAAAATATCAATACAAATATTATAGCAACTTAAAACAATGAATATATCATGAATATGGAACAAGAAATGCAGAAAATATGTCAGAATAATATCGTCAAAAAAAAGATTCAATGGAATCGATACAATTTATATAATTTAGGTTTTAAATATTAGTAATATGCACAATGAATTAAAAGCCAATAACAACTTAAATAAATTTAAAATAAAAATTAATTAATTTTATCAAAGTCTAACATAAGTGATTGTAAATATATCTAAGCATAATAATTGAAAAAAAAAAATTTGAAATACTGAATGTATTTATTTATTTATTTATTTCAACAGTTGATCCTACATATATAAATCTGTAGGCCAACTTTATAGGTCAATTTCCCTTTTCGAAATGTGGGTCTTTTTATTAAATTATATTAATTATTTGGTGTATATTTTTGTATATTTTGTTTTATTAGTTATTATAGTACGTTTATTGACAAATAATATGGTAGAACCATGCTAGAACTTTACTACATCAAAAATAGAGCCTAATGTTGTTATGGAATTTGAATTTAAAATGCCAGCTTATTCATCGTATGGCTAAATATTTATATTTAATAGTTATAATTTGAAAACAATTATAATTATCTATTATATCTATTTATAACTTTTACAAAAATTAATTACTTGATATATTTAATTTTATTTTAATTACTGTTACTATGATTTTTAAACAAATTTGTCCGGCAAGGGAATGGATATTCACCGCTATTTAAATTAATAAAATAATTGGAAAAAGTACAGGTAAAATAGATAGCTAGTATGGAGGGAATAGGATATAAGAAGGGAAAAAATAATGAATTAATGTATACAGTTAGTCACAAGCACTGATGAAGGAAGTATGTTGCTTCCGAAATATCGATATTTGCAATCAAATATTAAAAACTATTAGTGAACGGAAACCTGACAACAATTTAATTATTTAATTTGTCCGGCAAGTTTTAAAAATTGGATTTTTCCACTCAAATCAATATTATTATTAGTAGTATGAGAAATACAAATGAAATTATTAAAATAGAATGTGACTGCAAACTAAAAACTGGCTATGTAAGAAGTGGTGAATAGTAACAATTACAGATAATATTTACAAATTGTTAATTATTTTCTCTCTTAATTTACTTACACTTTTAAAAATGAATAGTTCTTAAAATATTTAATATTCTTTGACTTATAAACAACTTAAAATATTCAATACAACCTGAATAACTTTACCGTATAGTTAAATGACACTGAACTTCATTTTTCTGAATTTAATTTTTTACTTTAAACATAAAATATAATATTTCATATAACATCAAAGTATACTTAAAGTTCACATTTTCATTAGTACACTTGCAATATTATGTTTTTTTTTTTTTAACTAATTTATTATTTTTCTAAGGTGAATAACAAAAACTAAATATAACAATAGAAAAGAGAATCCAACAAAATATTTATTTATTTATTTATTTTAATTTTATAATGTCTTTGACATTATTAATGTTCATAGACCTGAAATTTGAATAACTACACATGCATGTGTACTTATTTTTGTTTACTATTTGAAAAAATTTTAAATCCCAAACTGAGTTTATAATTTGACCTGCACTTAAAAGTATTCACCTTTTTTTTACTATTTTCCACAACATTCGAAATAGTTTTCCTACTGTTATTGCGCCGACCATTACCTCTAGAGCACATCGATATCAATAATATTTAAGGTTTCAAAAACTTGTATTAGCTAGGGTAACTAAACAGTAAAAAATTTTTAATTGTCTAGACTAAATAGTATTAATGTACAGTAACAGAAGTAAATTAAAAATGGCTATTCAATTACACTGAATTAATTGAATATAACTGTAAAAAAGATCACATTTCTAATAATTGACAACTTGTACAATATTTTTATAATAGTACAAATATAGTCAAATTGGCATTACAATATTTTAAAAACGTAATTCTATTTTTTATGCAATGTAAATTAAAAAAAAAAAAATAAACAAAACAAAGTTAAAAGAAAAACGAAAATTCGAAAATAGAAAAAATTAAGTAAATCAAGAAAATGGAAAAATCGAATATTAAAGGTTTTCCTATGACTTTTTCAGTTGTATTTATTCGGAATTACATATTCGTATTTTTTCTTCGTTAATAGAACAATAAAATTACTAAGTATTTATGGCTTTATACTGACCAGACTATTCCACTATTGTAAATCCTAAAGACACATTTTCCATTTTACATTATTATCGCAACACCGTTACATATTATAATATTAGCGTTATACATTATCATACACATAACCGTTATACAGTCATACCGTTACATATCATATTATAACATTTGACCGTTCATATTATATATAATTTTTTTTTATTAATTTTAAATCCTCTTGTGACAGCAAATCTATCGCGTCGCTCTCTGTAGTAGTAATGTAGTAATGTCGAAATTCGATATACAAAAAAAACTTATCCGCTTGTTAAAAATGTCATTAGAAAACACTCAAAGCAGGTCTTATATTTCTGATTTATTTCGGATTTGTTCTAGATTCTAAGCAAGGCTATGCAATTTCTTGTGAACTCTATAACCAGGTCTTGGGTAGCATAGTGCTTCGATCTAAAGTAAACACGCAAAGCATTATATTTTATAAATTTGTTCACCTTCAACCTTTAGCTGATAATGTCGTTATCATTGTTAGAGAATGGCAACGAGTAATAGTGGAAGTCTTCAAAAAAAAAATAAATGAAAACGAAGCATAAAAAGAAAATTAAAATTGAATGTTGCTGATACTGATAAACAATTTTTGCAATATTATACATAATATAACATCACTGTAGACTTACATAATTTTGAGGTAATTCAGGAGTTTATACACATCTCGAAATAAATATCAAATCCGTATATATACAACATCACTGATATGAGTCGTATAAATTGTAAATATTGGCTACTTCAGGTTCAATACTCCTGTTTGGGAATATCCCAGTCTGATTGTATAAAATATTCATCTCTTTGATGCTCACACACATGATTCTAAACATATACCGTAAACATTTGATGATCATGAAAATTTTGATAATCATGAATATTAGCAAAAACAAGCAAGCATACACTTGGGGTCTTCGAAAGAAAAATTCTTTGATGAATATACAATCTTGTGTTTGATGTCGGACTTTGAAAATATACCTCAAGCATGTGAGGTATTTAATCACATAAACATATAGCTAAAAAAAAATTCAAAGCAAGACATATTCAATGCCTAGGTCAAATAGAGTGAATGGATTTTACAACAAAAATCTTTAAGGAGATATGAAATCACTAAATTCGAAAAAACTGCAAATTTCCAAATAGAGAGAGAATCGGCTTCACTGTCCGTAAAATATATAAATATAGTTCGCAGAATTGGATAACAATTTCAACTCAACTACAATCTCACCTTGAAATTGTACAAAAAATGTATACAATTTGAATCAGGAATTCGAGTTTAAACGTTTTTACAGTATTAAAATTCAAAATTATTAACAAACTTGAAGACAGGATCTATGCCCGGAATTGATTGAATTGTTGTTAGTCAAAATACTTAGTACATGCTATTCAGTTTGAATTGAATGATAAATACTCCTAACAATTATAATATATTTCATCACTCTCTAAGTAATTGTAAATTTCCATTAAAATCGTTTGGTAAATTTTCTTATATAACCCTTTTTCATCTTCATTCACAATAATGTGCTTTGAGTTTGACAATTTTAAGCTTTTTAAATACTTGAAGATTGTTGTTGGCAACAATTTAAAATTATTTCTTTATTGTGATCCTGTACCAACAGCTTGGGTTCTATCAAGATAAACTGATTTGATCATTCATGATGTTATTTAAGAGGATATTTCATTAAATACGATATAAGTCTATACTGTTCTAAATCGATCGATTTAAGTCTATACTGTTCTGTATCTATACTGTAAAAAATGTAAACAAAATTAAAACCAAAAAACAAAATAACAAATTAATATTAGTCATTGTCTTAAATTTTTCTTTAACTTTAAATTACAGTATGGATTGGATACAGCTTGAATACAGTTTGTTGGAATATTGGCTGTTACTCTTCTTATTTGACAAAAGCATGTTATTTTACGAAAAAATTGTCCCATTTCTAGCTTTTTCCTATTAAAATTGTTTGGTGTATTACGTTTTCGTTATTTATATTTTTAAAAAGTATGGAACTTGTTTTTATAAGGCCGGTCTATTATAAATATGACATTAAACTATAACGTGAGAGCTAATGGAATGAATTCGGCAATGATATCAAACATGTTACATTTGCAACACATTTTTCAAAATCATCTCATACACGCGAATAACATCCGACCTATGTTTCACTGTCGTGGTTTCAGAATAATGGCGATTATGTATGTATATCTGAATAATCTGATAATTACAATTTAATAGGAAAAATTTGTTGTAATTATTGTTATAAATTAATGGGGTGTGGTGCTTTTATACATTCATTAATCATTATATGGGCGGTTTTTACAATATATTATTTGGGTTTTTCTTTAACTTTTTAAATTTGAAAAATATCAATGGAAATTTTATACCATCAGAGTGTACGGTTAAGGGGAGCACAGCAATATTTTTTTTTTTTTTTAATTTATTCGACACAGAAATTTGTTTAGTACTAATAAAATGTTTTAAAAATAAACAAGGACAAAATAATTTGTTTTTGTTTTCTTATTTTTATTTTGTTGCTGTTAATAACACCAACCGAAATCAAAGTATAACAGCTCCTCCGTCACTTGAAATGAATGTTTTTGTTTTGTTTTTGGTCTGATATGTAGATATGGTGTTATGTATGTATGAATGCATGGACACCAACTATACTAAAATGGAATATAAATCCTTTTTATAATATTTTTTTAATTTTTTTTTTTTTGTTTTGGTTTTAATTTTATGTGATATATTTACATACGTACGTATATGTAATGTACATATATTCTGGAAAAAATATTCATGTAAACATGAAGGAGTTAGTACAAGTTATATTTTAAATTACCAAAACAAAAGTAACAACGACATAAATCAGCTTATACATATCGACTTGAGAATTTCTAAAAGAGCTATTGGATTTCATATATATATATATATATATATATATATATATATATATATATATATATCTATATATGTATATATAGAGATATATATTTATCATACATAATATATGTATATTTGAATATAATTTTCATATGTAGATTTGTACAGGGAATAATGCACAAAGAAAACATCAGAAGCAGAAAAAAAAATGAAAGAAAATAAACAGAGACAAATCCTTTGCAAACTTCATTATGTTCTAGGACTTCATTTTATATATGTTTTTTGGTTTGTTTTTTTTTTTAAATATTTAGTGAATATATTTAAATGAATAGCTGTTTTTTTTTTATATTATAGATGTACATATATGAATGTATATCTTTCTTGCATCGGTCCCTTCTTCTAAATTTCTAATTTCATATTAACTAAAAATCTAGTGTATTCGAAATTTGTTAGGATGTGAATTGAATTTACGCTAGAACAATGGGTTGTAATACCTATAATTTTTTAGATATTGTTAAGGTTACAATTACCTATGCTTTGCGCTTAAATCAGCCATTTAATTAACAAGTGACATCTAAGACAGGCAAGAAAATTAAGTTGAGCTGTTTTCTTGAGCTTATATAGTTACCCATGTAACATTGCATTGTTATAAGAACAAAATTAGTGCTGTAGGAACTCCCGACAAGCCTTAAAGGTGTTATAATTATATTATTATGGGAATAATGTGTTTGATCTTCCTATAATAATGTTCTTCTCTTACTTTGAATCTTTGTAATAAATCTAAAAGTGCGTAATCCTATAACAAGAGTTATAGTGTTGTTATAAGAATGGAATTGCTAGATAAGCAGTAGTTATTTTACGACGGCCATTACTTTCTACAAACATTAAGAAAATAATTATTTAAATATCAAATTTAATGTTATGACAGTAATTAATTAACATAATGTATGTTAGTTTAATTTACATTTTAAAAATGCAATTTAAAAATATATTTTTTTTTATTTATTTAAAAATTGGTTATTTTTGAAGAGCAATGTATTTTTTCGACGTATTATTATAATAAATATCAATGAAATTTCTTTCCCAGCCAAATTATGCCTTTTGGTGAAAATAATTATAAATATTAAAACAATATTATTCTTAATTGGAAAATATATTATTTATTAGTAAGACATTTTTTATATTATAAATAATTTACAAACAATTATAAAATATGCTATTAATATTAATATCTATCTCCCTTTCGCATGAAATAAAAATAAACTCCATAGAATTATAATTTTAAAATAAAAAATAATACCTATCTCACTCTCGAATAACATAAATTATTTCATTATAAAAACATTTACACACTAATACATATGTATGTACCTATACTAATCCTATAACAATATTACAGCAATTGCTGCGATGCATTTTAGGATTCTCTATTTTAGTGCTACAACGTATCTATAACGTTTCGCAACAATTGCGCAGCACATAAATTAACACTAATACTGCTATAAGAGTGTATATAATAGTGTTATAAGACTGCGCAAGAATTTTATAGCAATAAAATTGTTACGAGGGTATACAGTGGATATATATATGAACGGATTCATATATATGTAAACAATACAACAACTAAATAAGATTAAAATTATACTGATTTGGACGAAAATATAAAAAATAAAAATTGTCAATTTCAGACATAAAAAATTACAAAATCATCCGTGCGCTAGACTAAGCGGTTTATTGTTTCTTTAGTGTTTTGTACTCGATTTAGAAAAGAATCGAGAAATCTAAAAATGTCTGTTTTATAATTATACTCAACTTTCAATTGAGAGAGGTCAGGTAGTGTGATACAAAGTTTATGAAAAGCAAACTAGAAGTAACATGGAAATGCGATTTAAAGAGCATCTGAAAAAAGCAGAACTAGCTAGGATTTAACAATGTTCATATCTAAAGTAGCAGAAAACATAATTCAAGAAATTCATAGAATTACCAAAGAAGACATAGTAACAGGAAGTAAACTAGACTCAACCGAAATCATTGAACTATATGAGAGAAAGAATTACTCACTCTTGAGTAAAGATCAAGGCAAACTCTTCCCTGTTCAAATTTATAGAAAAGTGCAATACAGGAATAAAATCACCCCCTCCCACCCACGCTAAAAATGATAGAATAAATACTATAGCAATATAATAAATCAACCCTCTTTATCTGTTCTATCGCAATTGAAAATGAGCCAACTAACTGCGAAAATGAGCAAATCCCTAACTGTTCAATAATTATAAATAAGACAACTTCTGACTCCAGCACAGCGTTAGTTTGAGCTTGAGCTCAGTTGAGTACAAAACACTGAAGAAGTTTGCAAGTAGTACACCAAATACGGGTATTTGTGATAGTCATGTTTAGTAAAATTAACGAAAAATATTCGGCTACTTTCAAGGTTTATTAGTTTTTTGATAGAAAAGCGTTAAATATTTGGGTATGATTCTAGATACGTTTTGACATATTTACAAACTGTGTTCTAACTATAATTCAGTTGATAGCAATTACTATTGCACAATAAAGTTTTAAAGCCTTCCGACTGATGTTGGGTATTGATTATGTCATCTTCGTAATAATCAGAAACTTCCGGGTTTGAAGTCTACTTAGAGTATGGGTATTTAATTTGAATCTTTCACTATTCATTGTCAAAATAAAACTTGTTATATTATAAATTCAATAAATTTAAGAAAGTCTAGTCCTATATCTAGAAAGTCTAGAAAAATATTACTTATTCCATTTTATGTAGTAAATTTCTGTACTGTACCAAACATAAGGAAAGATAATTCTAGCAACGTTACTGACAATATGATGAATAATGACAAAATTGTATAGTATGTTTGTATATGTTTGGGGTTGCCCTAAACAAAGCAATATGAGTAAGAATAGTAAAAATAAAATGATCTTATTAGTTCGAATATTATAGAAGTAGTAATTGATCTTACAAATACAAAATTGGAAAAACAGATTACAGTAAAACATGACTAGTACTCTATGGCCACGTAAGCAAAAACAATATAAATCGAGCTCTGCTAATAACGTTGTTTATGTTCGGTATGACATTTCATACTTAAATTCGAATTGTTAAAACAAATCGGCATTCAAAGATAAAATTTCGCTACAAAATCATGTTAATGCAGAAGCTACTAATTTTCTTGACTGCGAAAATTGTAATCAAAACTCAGAAGACTCAAAACAATTAAGGCTTTCGACATACTATAAATTGTATAGTAATAAAGAGAAAAAATCAGGTTATTAGTCACAAGACTTGCAAGCATTGATGAAGGAAGTATGTTGCTTCCGAAATATCGATACTTGCCATCAAATTAAATTTGAAAAAAATTAATAGTGAAAGATAAACCGATTTTAATTAAAATATATAAATTTTTGTTTAGTTAATTTCTCTTAGACTACAGTGGACACTTAGAGTGAATGAATAAAAATTATCCAGCCAAAATAATCTTCGAATCCAGACCCAAGGTACAAAACGTCGAGATGCACCAAACTTTCGTTGGACAAACAAAATATCGGAGGATATGAAACAATTTCGTATCTTCAACTGTAGAAAAACCATTCGTGACCAACAAAAATGGAGGATATTGATGAGTCAGGTTCAGAACCCTTTTATAAATAATCTAAGCCAACTAAATAAGTAAATTAGTTAATTTTCATTTTAGGTTATAATATAAAAATGCATTTGCTTCAAAATAAAACTAGGGGAAACTCACTTGTTCGAAGTTAAGAAAAAGCAATGTAAGTGAAAAAATAATAAAGTATTATTTTTTGGTTCTATCATCGTGATTGAAAAACAACAATAATTTTTTGAATTATGCTTAAGCCATTAATTTATTTTTGTTGAAGTTGCAATGTTATTGTATGTTAGCAATTCAGATTATCAGAATCCCTATCATAAATAGGAAAAATAAAAAATAAAAAAAATGAATGTACGCCACAAAAATCATCGTCTTGTCCAACATGTTACTGTAGCAGTATCACAGTATTACGCTGAGCTGACATTCAAAATGTTGTCAGACGATTTAAATGAACGAAACCGTTTGAACTGTGTTATGAGGTGATATTTTTTATCTCTCAAAAATTCCCAATCGGATTTTGATTGATCAAAGATATCAGAAGTAATAGAGTCCAAATTGTGTTAATGATTAATCTAAACGACTAATTTTAATTAAAAAAACAAAGGTTTTAGTGCGTCAAAGTCGGCGCAATTCTTCACATCGTTTCCCCCCTGAAAATAGAACCGTAGATGAAAGGTCTTTTAATGATCTTCTTCTATCCAAAAAAAAAGAACCGCTGCTGCGATAACCATTGTTTTTCAAATAGTATAGAATAATATAATTTAGTCGAATTAATTTATGTTCAAATTTGTAGCAATAATAATTGTATGCAGAATTGTCTGGAGCGCTGTGTGGGCAATCTTGAAATAAATATAATCTTTTTTAATATATTGCCAACAGCTGCTAAAGAAGTTCTTTTTAATTGTTCCACACTGTTATTCATAAACAGAACAAATTGTTCTACATTGTTATTCATGAACATAACAAATACTACTTCGCATGTCTAATTTGAGTCTTGAAAGTCAAATACGGAGGCTTGTTTATTAATTAAAAATAAACGCTGGCGATGAAGTTGATAAGTTTCTTTTTGTTGAATTTAAAAAAAATTTCATTGCTCAATAGTGTATCTTAGAACAATTTTTTTAAATCACTAAATTGTTTTGCTAAACGAATGCGATTATTATGAGGTGGAAATAAAAATAGATTGAATTATTATAATTTAATTGTTGGCAAGTTTTCTTTCACTAATAATTTTATATTCTATTTCGAATGTTAATATTCCGGAAGCCTGCATCAGAATTTCTGACAAACGTGTTACAAGTAAGTTGGCTATGATTACTGATTGAAATGAAATATACACACAATTATTAGTTAAAGAAAATTTTATAACAATTAAGCAAAAATCTAAATAATAAATTGAATTGCTTTTTTTCTGGATTACCGTTATAACAGTGATGTCTTTTTGTTTGTGTGTTATTTGAATTAAATTATAAATACTATATTATATTAACCCTTGATATACTACATATTATATTATACATTATATTTTAAGCCACTTCCAGCTGTAAACAAGAGCCTTATAATTACTGTCAACCTGTGCTTATTAAAGATATTATTTTTTCATTTATAGATCGGTTCATTCAATCTGATTTTAATCCATCTGAAAGCTACTCAATATTTTTTAATACATCTGCCTAAGCGTTCAGTGTTCACCACCACTTGAGAGTTGTTATAAGATATAATAAATATCAGAATGAAGACTTGGATTATCGTTTAGGAATCATAATAGACAACCAAACAAACTCAATTAAATTTTATTCAAATTTCAGTATACATAGCCTTTGTTTTAGACAATTAAGTAATGAAAAATAATAAACGTTATGCGTAGTAAGTAACAAGTTGTGTTATAAACGTATTTTGAAATAAATTACAAATGTATGTATATGATATGATATACATATTATATATGTATATATTATATACATTTTAAAAAATTGAAACAAAATTTATATTTTAAAAAGAAAATTCCCAGGATAAAATTATGTAGTCGTATTGTAAATGACATCAAGACAAGTTTGAGAACAAATGAGAAATGAGAGCATTAATGAAACTTCAATTGGTGAGCTCTGGAATTATGCAATAATTTATGGAATTCACATCTAGATGAATAAAAGGAATTTTTATAAGAAGCAAAAAAATATATATATACTTGTATATATATATATATATATATATATATATATATATATATATATATATATACATATAAATGGCATATATGATAAAATTATTAAAAAAAATTAAAAGACCATTCCCCTTTGATGTATTCTACAGACTTATTAATAAATTCATGTACGTACATATAATATGTATGTTATTTATGGATGTGTGTACAAAAGCTCGTATTAAAAAAAAAAAAAAACAAAAAACCAAAAAAATGTAATTCTTAAGTTATATCCAAAAGGGATTTAAGACTTTTCAATTTAATATCTATAATTATACATGATATTACATACACACCCACATTATAATGTATTATTATTTAAAAGGATATGACATATATGTAGGATTTCGTATATATGTATATATTTTAGAAGAGCAGATAATGACATATAGCTTCTTGTTACAAAAAACTTGTTTCAATCTTCTCTGAATGCTGACATTTTGTTTTATTTTTATAACATTTTTGACCCTTTAAAATTTTATCTATTAAAAATTATTCAAAATTACTTTATATATTATGTAATATGAATATACAGGGTGTGTACAAAAAAAAATTATTATTTTTTTTTTGTGTCTCTGATTTTTTTGCTACGTTTCTTTTTTGTATCCACATTAAGCTGGATTTTCATTGAGCAATATTTAGAATCCAAAAAATTTTATTGGCTCTAAAAGGGGGGATAACATGAAATGACATTATTTTATATGAGGGCTCAATGCGTACGACAAGAACAGAAAATATCATTTATCGGGGATATTTTCACAAAAATTTTGAGGAGATTTTCAAAAAATTTGGTATATTATACTTTGATAAAGTATATTTTTATAATATCGGGAATAGTTTTTTTTATGTTGGCAACACTGTTGAGAAATGTATATAAAAAAAAATATTTTTTTCAACATGGGGTTTTGATGGTTGAATTGTTGTTTTTTTATGTATAAAATAAATTTCCCAAATAGAAATTTAGAGAATTTTTTGCAGCGGTCTATTTTTTTCTTACATAAAAATTCAATAAGTTGTCTCCCTTTTTAGAGCCAATAAAATTTTTTAGATTCTAAATATTGCTAAATAGCTTTATTTGCCTCAGAGTTCACATTTTTGTTGCTCGTATTTTTTGTTTTGATTTAGATGTGTCCGCGGTTGTCTTAATAGTGTACGTTAGTATATGGGTCTAATACAGTTTTTGTATATTCGTGTTTTGTTATTTATGTATTTTTTTCTCCCTATATAAAATGTTGCAGATAACCTGAAATAAAATAATCCCCTATTTTTTCTTTTAGGTTGTAGTTTTTAACATTGGTTTAGATTATATTGTGAATTTTGGGAAGGAATCTGTCCCCTATATAACCGCAGCCGCAAATGAGCTTGTTGTGATGACCCGTGCTTATTAGTCATTTCGATAAGCAGTGTCTGAGTCATAAATGAAACCTGATTTTGTGATAACACTTAGGATATTCTTTAATGGTTGCTGGGTAGCTGCCCCTGTTCAGGGAACGCTGCTCCCAACTGGCTACTTTAGGTGTGCTCATGGGAATCCCACAGAACGGACTTGCCCTATGAAGGCCATATTCAAAGGATTTTTTTTGGCTAGATAATCTGCAGCTTCGTTTCCTGCTATGCCAGAATGCCCTGATACCCACATTATCGTCACATTATTTGTTCTTATTTTCAGGATTTTAATTATGTCTAAACAATCCCATACTAACTTTGATGTAATTGTATATGAATTAATGGCTAGTATGGCTGCCCTGCTATCCGAGATAATGTAGATTTTAAGTTTTTTGTAATTTCTTCTTGAACTCTCTCTCACACTGAGCTCTATAGCATGTACATTGGTTTGGAAAACTCTGTTTGTAAAGGGTTAGCTTAAATAAATATCAGCTTTGAAGCTTTTTCCATATACTCATGATCCTACTGCATTCATTTTCTTGGAGCCGTCAGTATACCATACTAATGATTGTTTGTCGAAAGAAGGTAGCAGGTTTCCCACATCTCTCTGTTTGGTATAATTATATTCCGTTCTTAACATAGAATAAGACAATACGAAGTTGGTAATGGGTAGAAATATTTTATTTTATTTATTTAAGAATTCTCAAATTAGCCCAATTGCTTGTACAGAGTGTATAATATAATCTAATAAAATATATTATTAGTGTAAACTAATATTCAAAATATACAGTGAATAGTGAAAGATAATAGAAAAACAAAACAATAACAGTACCAGCAAGATTCACTTATTATAATATAACTCAATATTGAACATTAATAAAACAAAGATAAGATATATTACTATAACTAAGCCTACTACATACATACTAATAGAAAATTAATTATTATTATTTTTTTGTCAAAGTAGTTTTAATTAATATGAATTAATGAAAGATTGATTTTAAGAAAAAAAAGTCATAAATGAAATCTAAACGTACTGTGAACCTCAAAAAACCTAAGGAGGTTGATGGGCCTATTATAAAACTCTACAAGTTAATTAAATAATCAGAAATGGCTACGGACTTTCCTGCTTGGGTTATTGTTTCTGTTTCCGTGTTGTGAGCTGATACTATTTACGTCCAGATATTTGAAATTGAGCACTTGTTCAATAACAGTTCACTAAGTTGATTATCATCCAACTCTGAAATAAGTGATTATAAACTCATAAGTAGTAAAGACTCGAACCAAATCGAAATAACTAAATTCGAATAAAAAACACATTTAAAACAAATTTTTAACAGACTCTGTAGAAATTTTTGTGAAAATTTTAATGCAAAATTTATGCTCAATTTAAAAATACTATCAAAATTCTGTACATTATAAGGGTGTAAGCTTCGACTTGTATATATGATCTCTTTGTTTGTAGAATTGTATAGATTACTTAATTAAAATTGTTGGATATTCTTTTAAAATATTTAATTTTTTTTTAAAACAGTTTTTTGTTGTTTTTTTTTTGTTAAATTAAAATAACATGAAGGCAGAAAAACTTTTTTGTTTTTTACTTCTTTTTGGGAAAATTCCAAAAAACTGTGAATGACAATAAATGAGTTTAAAGACTCTATTTTTTTTTTATTATAAATGGAATTTGAGAATGTTGGATGATATTCTTGTTATAACTAACTTTACAAACGACCTATATTTACTGGTAGATATATATATATGTATATATATATATATATCTACATATAGTTTAAATTTATGTAGATGAATGGGGTTGATGGGAATTAAGTTTTTGGCAAATATAATTTTTTTTTAATAAGGCGTTAATGAAATTTATGATTAGAATATAAGTTTTGTATTTAAAATGGAACTTGAGTTAAATAAATTATTAAGTATTGTATATTTTGTTTTTTTTTTTGTTATTTTTATAAATTTCCATAAAATTTTAACATTAATTGTTAAATATAGATAATTTATTTTTGCATATATAAAAATGTATAAAAATAGTTTTTATATTGTGTAGATTAATTGGCAATGTTGTAGGTGGAAAAACTATACCCTATTAATATTCGTTCTTAGAAATAATTATAAAATTCATATTTGGAATGTGTGTTCAAACGAATTTATGACACTGGAGTGTATCCTAGAGATTGACTCAAATCTACATTCATTGCCATACCGAAAAAGAACAATGCTAAAAAATGTAATGAACATAGTCTAATTTGTTTAATGGGACACAGACTTAAAATATTTCTGGCTCTTCTGAGGGAGATGGGATCGGCGTAGGACCTAATTACTATATCATAAAGATATCAGGAATTGCTAGCTTTTCAAAAATATATATCTTTAGTAGCGCATTTTATCCTTTAAGGACGAAAAGGACATTTGAAAGTATCCTTGTTGTTTTGATGTTTTTTTTATAAAAATCGTTATATCTGTTAATCCATTAGACATATATAATCAGTTTTTCTTTTTCTTTTTTTTAAAATTGGGGAGTTCTAAGTAGCCGCGACCTCTTAAGATCTATTGTACTTCCCCGTCCATTTCAGAATTGCAGGTCTATGTCCTTGATGAAAGCTATTATTGCCTTGATGTCAAGGTCAGCATCAGGCGATTTGTATCCCTGGAAGTGTTTATATATTTTTCGAGCTACAGCGTCGCAATCAAATGGAATATGGGAGGAGGACTCCTCCTCTTCTAAGCAGAATCTGCATCTATCTGTGCTCGATCTACCAATCTTGAAGATTTGTTTATTAAGTGGGCCATGACCTGTGATGAACCATGTCAGCATTCTGACATTGAGTCTAGTCTCCCTGATTAACTGGTTCAATCCATGAATATTTAGCTTGAAAAAGAATTTGGACTGCGTAAGTCCTTGGCAGTTATCCCATATGTTCTGGGTTTCTTTGGACTCCCACTTGGGAACAATTCCTTGTAGGTAGGCGTTTGAACGAGAAATACTTGGCTCTGGTCCCAAGAATTGACTCTTCGCACCTGTTTTTGCAAGGACATCTGCCTCTTCATTGCCCTGTATTCCTTCATGCCCAGGAGTCCACATAAGAGTAACTCTGTTTCGTTCGGCTAGCTTTATTAAGCTTTTGTAACAGCTATAGATAAGCTTTGATTTAAAAATTGGGGAAGCCAGAGCTTTTAAAGCAGGTTGGCTATCTGAGATTATGTATATGTTGGCACCTCTGTGCCCCCTTTTACTGCACTGTAATGCCGATACCTCGATGGCATAGGTTTCAGCTTGAAAGACAGTGGGATATATGCCAAGTGCCGCGCTAAACCTGAACCTTGGTCCAAATACCCCGGCACCGGTTTTCTCCCCGATTTTTGAGCCATCAGTATACCATACTGAAGCTCCTGGAGGTAAGGCTCTTATTAAACCTTCGACTTCTTCTCTTTTTGGTGTTAGTACAGTGAAGTTCCTGCGACAATCAATTGCCTTTGTCATATAGTCTGACATTGCAATTGCTTCGGTTCCCAATTTAGTTTTCTGCAGGATCATGCTATGTCCTGGTCTTTTGTGTTTGAAATTGTTCGTTAGATGCAGTCTTGTTGCTGTCATTCCTGCCGTCTTCATCAAGTATATTTGAATCGGTGGGAGTTCTAGGATTTTTTCTAGAGCTAAAATTGGGCACGTTTTGAATGCCCCAGTAGCCCCAAGACACGCTATTCTTTGTATTTTTGTAAGCTTATTACATGCTTTCGTCTGTTCTATTTTTGGCCACCATACAAATGTCGCGTAAGATATTATGGGTCTACTAGTATAGACTTGTAGAGCCATACAGTCATCTGTGGAGATTTTCCAAACATATTTTGACATGCAAAAAATGCCCTGTTAGCTTTTTTGTTTATGTAATCTATGTGAGGATTCCATGACAGTTTACTGTCAATTATTATTCCTAGGTGTTTTGTTTCCTTTACCATTTCGATAGCAACTCCGTCCAATAAAGGCGGTTGGTAGTTTACTTTTCTTCGATATGTAAAAAGGATGTTGTTTATTTTGTGTGGATTAATACTCAGACCCACGTTTTTGTACCATTTGTGCACTATGTTTATAGCAAATTGCATTCGTTTCGCAATCATATAATCAGTTATATATTCGAGAAACTGTCTGGAGCATATTTTAACATTTATTTGATGGTGATTGGTGCTGCCGTTATGAAGATATTGTAGTTCTGATTCAAAAATGGTATGGGTACATGGTAAGCTCTTTTCTGTACTCAAATATTGGTTCAAAACTGCAAAGGTGTACACCAAGATGTCTTTCAAGGTCTTATAGATTACGAAAAAGCTTTTGTTCGCGTTCAACACGACAAATTAATCGTAATTTTAAGAACAATAGGTCTTGATGGAAAAAATATTCAAAGTAAAATTTGAAATCTGTGTTGGACATATATCATCTTCAGAAATCGAAATTAGTCGAGAAGTACGACAGGGTTGTAAATATTGCCACCAATTTTGTTTAACAATTATTCTGAGTTCATATTTCGCGAATCCATTAATCATTTAAATGAAGGCATAAAAGTAAATGGTAATCTTATCAATAACATCAGATACGTCTATGATACAACCCTTCTAGCTCTATAGTAGAGAAGGTTTACAAAACTTATTTCAAGAAGTCAACCAATATAGTCGGTTTGAAATTCATGATTATAAGTTGGAGAAATTTCTGTGACAACAACATCACCATCTCTATATAAAACGTGTCAACAGTTATAAATATCTTGGTCATTGGTTACATATAAGGAATAGGATTCATCAAAAGAAATAAAATGTAGAATTGAAATGACCAGAAGTGGCTTTATGAAGTATAAAAATATATTCACCAATACAGATTTTAACATCAAACCATCAAGGCTAATGTTTGTTAAATGTTATGTATGGTCAGTACTTTTACACGATATGGAAACTTGGACATATATAGATATGAACAAAATCGAAGCTTTTGAAATGTGGGTGTACCGAAAAATTCTAAAAATATTTTGGATCGATAGGGTAAGAAACACGGAAGTACTGCAAAAGTTGCAAATACATCGTGAACTACTTTGTAATATCAAGCGTCGTAAAACAGGATACTTTGATCACATCACGAGAAATCAAAAATATGAAATACTTCAACTAATAGTCCAGGGAAAAATTGAAGACAGGCGAAGAATTGGAAGAAAGCAATTATCATGGCTCAGAAATTGGATTGACTTTAGGTGAACTATACCAAACAGCCAAAATAGGGAAGAATTCACAACATGTGAGTAAAAGAAGAAAATATTTATATACGGTTAATTGTCAGTCATAATCTGGTATTAATTGTTTTTCAGAATCTTCTGGAAACTTAACGTATGTACATTATACGGTTTGTATTAAACTTGCACTCATGGTAAACTTGCATGGTATGATATATACAGGGTGTATCGATATTGAATATTAAATTTTAAGCATATTATGGTAGAAATATACTTCTTGGGTATAAATAGTTGCAATGGGGCAGGTTGATATTATGCATAATTTTTGTTGAAATAAGTACAGGTCGCAGGGCTAAAATGAAGAAAAAAATGGCAAAAATAAAAACACCTATTTTAAGTTTTTAAAAATAAAATTTTCATAAACTTTGAACTCAAATAGGGTCAAAAATGAAAGCAGACAAAACAAATAACTGGAATGAATTCAAATTTCAATGATATAAAATAAATTTTATTTATTATACCATATTTTAAAGACAATTTTATTAGCCTTCCATCAACACTATTTTTAATAATTTAGAGTAGAAGATGTTTAGAAGATATTGCGAGTGTTATGCCTCCAAGTGCAAGAACAAACAAACCGACTATAATCAACTTAAAGCACTTAGAACACTGTAAGAGTAAAAATGGGGCTTCATATAATTGGTTGCTCCATACAATATGTTCCCTAAGCTCTGCCATATCATATTCATCACATTTGTCGCGGAAGTTCTACTAGTTAAAAAAGGACCATTCTGTATGTTAAAGATACAAGTTATTTTGTATTAAATCTTTAAATTGAAAAAAGTACGGTACAAATATCTGAATCATTTTACAACCGATTTTCATTATTATTCTTTTAAATGACAGATGTTTAAAAATGGGCATAGTGACAATAAATATTTTGTATGTATGAGTATACAATACACATATATTTTAATATACAAACATTTTAATTTATCAAATTGCCGCAATTCACCAATGTACTTGAGTTTCTTATTTTTCTCACCAGAATTAAATTTAAATGATTAAGCAAATGGAGTGGTTGTTGTCTAAGATAAACTTTTTTAAAATTTCAAATTTTTGCATAATAAAATATACGTGTATTGTATACTCATACATGGGGTGCAATTTAAAAAATATTTATTGTCGCTAAGTCCCTTTTTTGAATCAATGATAGAAAAAAATTCATAATGAAATTGAGTACGATTTTTTTTATCAAACTTAGTCGAATTGCGAAGATCTCGCGAATACTAGTTATTATTTATTCTTCAAATATAATTTACACTTTGTAAGAATTAACTGTAAATATGTATATAGCTAAAAACTATGGACTAACAAGAATTAACTGACACTAACTTGTAAGAATTGATTGTAAATAACCATACTTCTTCAAATGTTATTACTTGGATGAAAATTACTCGTAATAAAAGGATGGATTAAGCCAAAGAAGTCCATTATGGTCCAATTAATTTAATTTCCTCCAATATATCCTACTTTAATTGAACATTTTTGAGCTTTTAATATGGATGATGAAAGATTTTAATCTTGGTACCAGAAGCATTATCTAATTATGCAAAACATAGAAAGCAGTGGAAGTTGATCATCTAGATCTCTAGAATGACATGAATGATACAATAGCATTGTAGAACTAACCAGAAGTATTATCTTATGATGCATAAAGTAGAAAGCAGTGGTGCGGAGTTGATCATTTCATACTCATCTCTAGAATGACATGAATGACACAATGGCATTGTAGAAATAACTTTTTATTTCACAAAAGTGTTGTACCTTAACGATGAAAATTTATGAAATGACAGATAAATTTCAAGAACTATCAATAGAATTGAATATAAATATTTCTGCTTTGTAAATTGAATGAAATATTTCTGCTATTCTGTTTTAATCGGAGGTAAATTGAAATTTCGAAAAATAGCTACGAGAAATGGAAAAGTAACTGAAATAAAGTGTAACACTAGTCTCAAGATCAACGATGATTTATTAATACATGTTATAGTATTTAGTTTCAAGTATTGAAAATATCAGTATTATAATTGAACTACATTTAAAAATTAACCAAAGAGTTAGAATAATTGATGTATTTGAAGAGAAGAACCAAGTAAAAATTAAAATTTAAAAGGCAAATAACTTAAGTAACTGGTATGCAGTTTGTAAAACATGCGGAAACAATATGACACATACTTTAACAAATGTTTGAAAATACTTGTATTTTTATAAAATTTATTTCTAAATATTTCAGATCAGTTCTAGTATTAGAACTGTTAAATAGAAAAACTCAGTGGTTGAAGAAATAGCCCCATTTGAACAGAAAATCGGCAAAAATTCAAAATTAACCATTTTTCTTACATTTTTTGTTACAGACCATCGAAATTACAACATTTTTATATACAATACTAATACTTCGCTACACATTATTATTTATTTATTCTACCAATTTTTAATGACGTCATAGACATATAACAAATATTCAACGACATAAATACGTATTTTTTTTTTTTTTGTCAAGTTTGTTTTGTTTTTTATTAATCCTAAAAAAAAGAAAAGAAAATCGATTTTTATATGACAACTACTGGAATATTTGTCTTCTTTCTGATTTTCTTTTGCAAAAACAACAAAACAAAAAAAAAAAACCAAAACTAATTTTCCAACTTTTTTCGAATATGTATGTATAAATTTAAAAAAAAATAACAACGATAACAATTTTCTAAAGATCCAATTTTTAAAAATACCCACACGACACACGCATATATTTATAACGGTAAAAAAAAACACCACGTGTAAGTTAAATGGCGTCTTCAAGTCTGTTACAATTTTTAGATTTTAGAAACTGTAAAAAAGATTTCCGAGTCAGGTTTTATTTATCTGATTTATATTACAATTTTTTTTTTGTGAGACGAACACATACACACATAAATACATAAAATTTTATTTAAAAAAAAATTATTAATAGAATATACACAATATTAATTTACATAATATATATATATATATATATATATATATATATATGTAGGAAATGTAGATGAAGACAGTTCGAAATGATTATGAAAAATGAAAAAAAAAAAAAAATATTATTATTGTTGTCACTATGTAATGCCGCAAAAAAAAAAATGTCAGTAATATCTAATGGTAAAATTATAAAAATTTTCAAAGTCCCAAATAATTGGATTATCATAGGTTTTTGACATGAACAAAAAAAAAAAATTTTTTTTTTAATTAAAATGTTATGGTGGAAAATATTTTAAATAAAAATAACTGGGGATTATTCAACTTATAGGATGGTTGTTGCAAATCGTGATGCATTATTACCATCGTAGGAGACCCAAAATAATTGCAAGTATATGTAAATAAATGTTTATACATACAAATATACAATTGTAGAGACTATAATCACCTAATGTATGTACATTTATTGAAATATGTTAAATTTAAATTGACATTATGTAAGCATCGTCCAAGTCTAGCTCCACAAAGAAGGTTATTTAACTATACTTTTATAATATTATTTTGATAATGCTCTTAAGTCGACATACATTAATGAATGCCAAACCATTTCAATGCTTTTCAGTAAGATTTCCTTTTTCAGTAAGTGTATTGCAAATCCTGTGGTATCACAATGATTCCAACATGATTAAAATGTGTCTTGTACACAGACATCAGTACCATAAACAATTTATTAATAAGTTTTCTAAATTATCTAAAAATATTCTTCCCCCATAATCTATATAGAGATTTAAAAGCAAGTACATTGTGGTGGAGAGATAAATTAGCTGAAAGATGAATGCACGTTGCAGAATACTATACAGAAGACTATTAAGCGTCAAAATAGTTCATATATTGCTTAAATGAAAGTTATTTTCTATCATTCATTGATATTTTGTTTTATGATCAGTCAAAGTGTTAAGATATTACCAATAGTTGGTTGGTATAAAACAGTATAAGATAAGAAATTTATTAGACTGAAGATAGTAAGAAGTTGCAGATTAGAAGTATTAACATTTGCTTTAAATTTCTGCAAATTGTATATGTTGAATGTAAAAATCAATCAGAGTGTATATGATTCCACATTATTGTGTAGTTCGAGCTTGTCTATTTGAATTTGAAATTATTTTAATTTTTTATAAATAGGTGGTACTCATATCCGTTGATTGCGGACTTATAAGGCGTGTAATACATCATATTTTGAATATGCTAAAATATGCATAATAAATCGAATAAAGCCAAAGTGGTTATTTAACGACCAAATTATTACGATTATTATGATTTATTAAATATTTGAATATAAAACCATTTGTATAAAATGTTTTAATTAATATATAACCATTAGCATTACAGTATAAAATCGAAAAAAAGTAAAATTTAGATATGTCTATTTGGCTGGGCGATAATGAGCGAATCGAATTTAATGCTCCAACTAAGAAAATCCGTGAATTTAAAACCTTGGGAATATTTAGAAGATAGATGATGTATCGGCAAATATGAAAAAAACTGAATATATTTAACTGGAAGCCAATGGAAGGTAATATTGTGAAAATCCAGAATCTGCAAACAACCTAGGATCGTCTAACAATTAAAAACAACTTTATAATTTAAACATTTTGGTTAATAAAGCGGATTTTAAAATATTATAATTTCACGAAGTCATAAACAAATTATACAAAAAAAAATGCATAATTAGCGAATCCGGTGTGTGCATATGCTGAATTGCATATTTATAATACCTTAATTTTAACAACTATTAAAATTTCGTTAATTAAATTTGAACATATTTTTTTAGTACGTACTAGTTTTTTGATTTTTTATTTATGAATTTTTTTTAATTATTATTTTTTTTATCTTAATCATTATTATTTGAATCAAAATTTTTGTCATGATATGAAATTCATAAATTGTCCCTACCTAATAATATAGAGTTCTGCGGTCCTCAAAATATGTTAATAACATTTTGGAAAAATTCCTGTAAATTCCATAAATTTTTTATTTTCTTTTGTTTTATGTAAAAATAGTTAAAAATATTTTTTTTTTTGTTTTAATTAAAATATTTCGTAAATTTTTAATAATTTTAAATAATATGATTTTAGATGGTGTAATCAAGTTTATAATTACGAATGTTCGTTTTAAGACATTTGATTAGATTTAAAATACTGTTAGCGGATTGGTGTTGTGTGAGGTTCTACGATATATATGATCATCAACGATCGATAATTGATAAACGATCCACTTTAAATGATTATTTTTTTCGCCTAAAAGTTGGTAGCACTGATGGATAGTTTTTATCTGCAGATAAAACTTAGAAATTAATTCCAGATAGAACAAAAATGGGTATAGGGATAAGCGAAATAGGTAGCTTAAACAGTATTTACTCAATATTAATAAATAAAAGTGGTTAAAGCATGAACACCAACATAAAAAATTTAAAAAAATATCACATGAAGAAACATTTTAATTGAAATATTTGAACAATTTACCACATATAAAAATATCATCGATTACATAGGTCAATATTTGCTGACAAGAAGGTAATGCAGAAATTAAGAAAAATTTGTATAACATGTTGACTAGAAAATTTAAATAAAACAAATATAATCCTGACATATTAGGGCCACCTCCGTGAAAAAGACAAAAAAAATATATAATATGTAGTTAGTTACAGTTTACATCTACATAATTACAAAATACAGCATTGATGACCATTAGGTAAGAACAAAAAGGAATATTGATGAAATTTCTTAGTAACATTTAAAGTGTTATACCAAGATTGTTAAAATACGTGTATATGTAGGGTATATACTCATCCGATGAGCTGTCTTTATTAAATTTAAATTTGTAACTAATTTCAACTTGCGGACATATTTTTCGTTAAATGTTAATTTTTTATTACGCTTTTTTCAGTTAAAATACAGGTTGCAATTTTTCACAAACTTGTTCCTATTTAAAAATATTTTTCATTTTCCACAATAAGTCTCTTCATTAACCAACTTCCCCTTGAATCCTTTCTATTTGGAAACATTTTCTTGTCGCTTGAAAGCTCTGAATTTTTTTTTTTATATTAAGCTAAAATAATGAGATAAGAACCCTAATTGCCTTCGTAGAATTTTAGTCATATAAGGATGAAGGAAAGAAAAAGAATGATAGTATAGAGTAATAAAAAAAATTAGAAAATAATTAAATAACGGACAGGTTAGAAGATATTTATTTACCCGTCTATTTAAAACTTCTAAGTTATATTTTTGTGGGAGCCCAAAACTGGTAAAGTCTTCCATAGTTTAGAGGTTCAGTTGATGTAAGAATTTTTATATTTTTACAGTTCTAGTTCAAAGAGGCTCTACTGCAAAATTGTGGAAAAGGGCTGCCGTGAGAGTATTTCGCTGTAATGGCTGTATTTTGGGCATAATATTTTCGTCAGGGAATATACCCAACAGATATTTATAAAACAGATTGGCTGCTCTTACATTCCGGCGATGATTTAATGATGTTAGGTGTTGTGTATAATATCTCCATCATTAATAATTTTGATGGCTCACTTTTGTACCTTATCGCATTACTGTGGGCTGGTACTGGCTACACCGTACTAAATATGCGAGCTATACTAACGTCGAGGCCGAATGTATATCTTTTGTTTTAATAGGAGGTTAGAAGATGTAAAATATTTTCTACTTCTACTACTCAACAATCCTAACCATTTCGGAGCATCCTTCACTACAGAACAAATGTGATCGTTCCATGAAAGTCTGTTGTTTAATTCCCATTCAAGCATTCTTAGAGTTACAAAGTTTTCGATATTTACATTTCTGAATAGAATGGGACAATTTTTACGGTTATTTTAAATATTGTTTTGATATACATTATTACCATCACCATCATCCTTTGTCCAAAAATCTTTAGTCACATCAAATGTGAATCCATCACTGTAATAATATTCTCTAGAATTCGTTAATACAAAAAAATTTCAAATTTAATTTCATCTATGTTCCATTCAAAATTACATTTTAATTAGAAAATATACAAAAAAAAAACAAAATCTTAATTACTATACATAATATTCGGAAAAAAAAAAATGTATGTTAAAATAATTCACAACGAACAGAAAAAAAAAAAAAAAAAAAAATGTTTTTTCTCAATAATTAAAGTGAAATATACAGCAATTAGAATTAAAGAAGATGAATTATTCCACCTTTGATTTTGCTACATTATTAATGTAAACAAATTTGTATATGAGTATAAAGGTAAATATTGTATATTCATCCAAGTAGATTTGTAATTTTAGACCTCATTACTTCACATTAATACAAAAAGGATGAAAACAAAAACAAAAAATAATAATAATAAGAAACAAAAAATTTATTTAGGTTAATCAGAAGATGTAATATTCTTAGAGATATAAAATATAAACTAGGTTATAAATACAAAAATATCTAGACTTATGTTTTTGTTTTTGTTATTGCAAAACTTTCTACTACAGAAAACACCTAATACATTCTTGGTTAAATGGGAATAATATACTCCATTGATTTTCTATTCGTATATATTATATACGTAAGTATTTATTATTAATTTCGATACTTTAAAATCTATCTATGTATATTTATTTTTAAAAATGAAATTAAAAACAAAAATAAATACAGAAAAAAATATATAAATTAATGCAATGCATTTCTAAAAATAAATTATTTTAAAAAATTTATTCCAATCGAATTCTAGAAGAAGATGAATGTGTATATCCTTTTTTATGATTGCTTTGAGAATTTTTTTTTTTAACATGACTTTATAGAAGCATCAACAATAGCAGCAGTTAAATCAAATTCCCATAATACAATACTACGTCCATAAAGACATCATTATAAAAATGGTTTCTGTTATTTTTATTTTTATTTTTTTCTATTTTTTTTTTTTTTTGTTTATCTTTTTTTTCCATTTCATCAGCTTTTTAAAAGGAGGTTATTGAACGCACATATTTCATTCAGTAGTCATTTTATAATAATTCCTTACATTTATAACAACAAAAACAATTGAACATCATGATGAGTGAGAATGAAAGAGAATTGAAAAAAAAAAACTACAAATGAAAAAATAACAGAAATTTAAAGAAAGTAAGAGAAAAAATGTAAAAGAAGGAAACGTAGGAGGAGCAGATTTGGAAAATAAATTATTGTAATTTTATATTATATGGTATGATACAGTAACTGTCAAATAAAATCATACATGAATTTGCATCTAGATTTTTTTTGTCTTTTTTTAAAACTCACAGATTTTTTTAATTTTGATGTATTAATAACATCTTGTAATATGTTAATAATAATCAATCAAAGTTTTTACTTTTTAGGAATTGTGTACTTGTATAGGTTAGTCTAACAATATAAATACCTAGTGATGAGTTCAAAGTCTTATGATGAATGAAACTACTTCTGTAATAATTATTGTTAATGAATTGATTGTAATGACAAGATGATTTTTTATGGTGAAATTTGTAACTAATTGAATTTAGAATTCGCAATAGTTTCGCAACACTTTTGCATCCAAAAAATATTTTTTAAAAATGTTCCCTTCCCTAAAGGGAAAAGATCCATAAAATGGCTTACAGATTTATCTGCAGGTCCACTGCTAAATAAATCGATATTTGCAAAATAAATACAAATGATTAGTGAAAGGAAACTCGACTTTTATTCCATTAATCTAAATATATCACTAAAAACAAATCTGATTATCAAAAACAATAAAGAAATGTTTTTTAAATTATTATTTACTGACTAAATTTAATTTATTGGGTAATTTATAATTTAAAAGAAAATTACTGCTACTACAATAATTTAGCAAGTATGTATATGCTCGTACCTGAATGAAAGTAACTAGTTGAACGTTCCATGGTCACGCACGGTTTAATTGTTTAAATAATTTTTTTCACAAATTTATCTTTTAATTTATCTAAACAAACTCTCTATCATAAAAGAAATAATAGAATAAAGAGATAATAGATCGCGCGGTAATTGGATGTGTTCACATTGAATCGCAATTGTAAGTAACAAAATTTGTTGTAAAAGCCAGCTCTCAATGTTTAGATTATGTCATCAATTACAATTACAGAATGATTACATGTGTGCGTAAATGTTATCATTCCAATTATTTTATCGGTTCATTATCAGTTCATCATCAGTTTGAAATCTGTGCGCTTAAAACGTCAAAAACAAAATAAATATATTTAAAGAAATACAAAAACAATGGAATATACTAAACAAAAAATCAAATAAAAAAATATTTTCTATTTTGGCAATTTAAAATTTTTTTATTTTGAAGTGTAGCAAAAAAAATTAAAAATTGGTATATGAATATTATAAATACTAGTAAGTCAGCCCGTTTAAAAACAGGTCCCGAGTAAAAAGATACCGAAATTTTTTTCGAACATAACCACTCAGTGGCCCCAAGAATTTTTTTTTCTAGAAACACTTTTTTTGTTATAATTTAAAACAAATTAATAATTTATTTTCCATCCATTTTATTTTTTATCCATTTTGCTTTTTTTTTTCACAGTTTAATTGAAAGGAAAATATTTAAAAATCAAAAAATTATATAAAAATGATTGAAAGGAAAAATATTTTTTTTTTAGTAAAAACAAAAAATGTCAAAAATCGTCGTTTACAAACATACAACTCTGGTCTTTTATATTAATAATAATATAATATGATGCGTCCCTACCTCCTAAATGAAATTGTTTTTTTTTTTTTTTTTCATGAACAAAACGAATTTTTAGTCTATTCAAAATAAAAAAAATTACTTAAAAAAAACAGGAAGTATGGGTACAAAATAGATCATAATCTCTGAAGCATCGATCACCGTATAGCCTTTCGAGGATTTTTTTTAAGGAAATTAAATTTTTTTTAATTATGTGAATTGTAAATATGAATTATAAATTTAAAAAGAAATAACAAATATTAGCAAAAAAATATTTTTTTACAGTTTTGTGAATGGGTTTGCTTGTTTTCCGCTGCTTACGACACAATCTCAAACTATCTATTTGCATTATTATATAGATTGTGTACGAATTCAAGTAACAACAACTGTAGTTCATTATCAACTTCTTCTATTAAAATTTATGATTTCTTATTATCACTGTAAGTTTTTAACATATGCAATCAATATTGTATTACAATCTATTATATAAAAGTGGAGATTTTTATTATTTTTTCTTCTCTTTCCTACCCATTACTTTAAAACTCTTTAATTCTATCTCATTTCTTCTTCTATGTACAATTGTGTACATATGGATATGTGTTTCAATATTGAATTCGAAATTATCGATATCGCATTCATGTCATCTATTTACTTTTTTTTCTTTTTATTTTGTTTTTTTCTCTCTATATAATATCATACTTGAATATGGTGAACTTATGAAGTGTTATCTTGTTCGATTTTTGTGTAGGTGTGTATGTATAAATCATTCAATAAAATAAATATATGTATATATATTTTCTATTACTACTACATATGAGATTTTGTTTGATAATATAATGTTATTATAAATGGTGGGATTGCCAGATAATCTTAAATGTAAGTGCGGATGCTTTTTTCTTGTTCTATGTTTTTTGCGTGGATAGGGCTTTAAGTTTATGTTTCAGTTTCGTTAATCGGAACTCTGTTCAGTTTTGTTTGCATTTATTCGGTAATAATAATTCTGTAATAGCTTATGCAAAACTTATTTGTTATTAGAGCGATAGAATCTATGTAGATCAACAAGTACTGTGGTTAAGTTTGGTGAATCTAAGCCTTTCCACTTTTCCTCTGTACTAATAAGAAACAATGTAATTCGAATATCTTCTTATTCTTCAATTTGGACACATTTTTCACACTTCTAAATGTGTGAGTGATTCTGCATCGAACACTTTTTAATTTCAGTGCACACAAATTTAGAAAGGAACGAACGACCAATGTTATTAATAGTTGGATATTTTACTCTGTCTGTATTTATATTCTGCTCTGTCTGTCGAAATTGAAATATATAGTTTTTATTGCGCTAATATCATGTATTTCGATAATTATATCTAACTTTATTAGTTTGATTTTCAACTGATAAGTCATGTTAACTCTGGCAACATATCTTCACCATTATTTCATCAACTCGAGTGCAGTAAGACTGGTACGTGACAAGCGAGAAATGAAGAAACATATATCTGGCAATGCAAGATAAATGTCATGCTTGAGTTAATTGATAAAAAAGTTGAATAATCAAAAGCGAGAGTACAGTTGTCTTCACGCTGTGACCTACATCATCACGAAATCGTCCGTACAACGAATCAGGTACAGTATTATAGTACATCGCACATAGCATGTGGGAGTGTGAAAAATTTTACGTAATATTAAGAAAAATCAGGCCTTTTCACAAACGCATGGTGCAATACATTAATCTTGTCATATCAAAGATTTATACATTTGTTTGCAGTTCACAAACTACACTTCAAGAATCATATGACACAAAATTTATTAGCAACACAAAGTCAGTTACGCATTATGAAATTTCATACTGCACAAAAATTTTTGACTTGCCAGTTTTATTTTTTATAGATAGATAAATTTAAATTTTTAAAATTGCTGAGGGTGAAGGATAAGGTATTATCAAAATAAATTGCTTCATTTTTATTGTAGGTATTATTTATTTATTTTACATCTTCGAAAAAATAAATTTGAAATTGTAAGCAAAATTAAAACCAATAAAAACTAAATACACAACTAAATATATGTCAATAAATTGTGTCACACCGATATAAACTAAAATCATATGATTATAAGTCAGTCGTGTATAATGAAATTGTCCCGTCATACTGCGTTTATGAAAAAGCCTTTTCAGTTTAAGTAAATCAAAACTAAGTTTGTGAATCTACTTCTTTGTATATCAATAAAGGTTTGCAGACCAAAAGCAATAAGTAAGTAATTATTTTTATACTACGGTCCACAATATAGACCTGAATGCAGCTAAATTTATGTAGCCAAACAATGTGTCCAAACGGTTTAGTCCTATACTGATTCAACTGAACAATACTGTGCCATAAATGATTTCTTAACTTACTATCCATGAAAATATTATAACTCATTACAATAACACAGGCTTTTATAGAATTCTGCACTAAATAGCTAAAAATGTGAGAAGGGTTGAACTTCCCTGAAATAATTTTTGCAAAACCTGCAGAGCTGAAAGATCATGTATTATCCTGCATCTATTTCCGGTTTTTTTTTTTGTAAAAGAACTTTGTATTTTCTTGACTCGTTTTATAATCTTGCAGGTATCAAAACTAAGTACTTTCATCGTTTTTTAAACAGCTGGAATTGGTTTAAGGAGTAAATTTCTTTGCAATAAAACATTTTTGGTTTCGGCGATATCACAATAAACCTATTCGAAATAAATGGGACAGTTTTGGCAGCCATTACTATCTATCTATCTACATCCCATGGTTCAAAACGATCGGGTGTATTAATAAAATCTATTAAAAATAAACGAAATGGTTTGTGAAAAAAATAATCTATAATTATAATTGACAAGCATTTAAGGTCCTGCGCAGTAGACACCTTTTCATTTTATTTCGATTCTCCTACTCCTCAATGAACTTCTAATATATATAATATATAAGATTATATATAAAACAAAAATGCGCACACAGTTGAAAATTTTGTACTTATATGATTTTATTATTCAGCAAATACATTATGCATATCTGAGAACTTATTAAAATAATAAACAAAAGCAAACAATTCAGTTTTTATAATTTACATTATATACTTGCAAATGAATCTATGTACATATGCAAAAAAAAAAACAAAAAAACAAATTCATCTAAAATAAAAAATATAAAAACAACAAAAAACCAAATCACTTGAATTCTTCATTTTTATCTTTTTAAGTAACTGTTTCTAAATTTTGGTTATTTGTAGTAATAATATACTTTTTATTAAAATTATGTATTATGTATGTATATATATACATACCTCTTTAATGACAAAATTTTTTATTTTTAGGAATTTTATCCACTAAATGCCATTTACTATAGGGAATATATCGGAAACGAAGCAGTATATGAGGGACATGTATTTATATGTGTCCTAAATAAAACTTACTAACCACAAAGCTTTTTATTAAACACGAGTGTTTTCTGCTATATCGTGCGAAGTCTATGTCAGTACATAAATTACTGTTTTTTTTAAAACTTTAAATTTGACTTTAACTTGAAATATAATTACTCAACAGGGGCCCCTAGTTTATTTTATAATTGACTAATAGTCAATTCATAGAATAATTTTTTTTATTATTTTATAATTTGAAAGTCGAAAAAAATAAATTTAATTTTTCGTATTGCAGTCTCAGTGGTGTAAATTGTATGTAATATGGTCAAGCTATAACTTTTATTTTTTTAATTTGAACTCTGGGAAACAAAAAGTACTGTAAAGTCAACTATAATTATTAACGTTGACAGTATTTTACGGTTGGTAGCTCTGATTTACATACATGAACTTATAATTTGTGTACGTCAAGTACATGTATACGAAAAAAAAAGAAAATAATCATAGTACATGTCATCACATTTATTATGAGGAGTATCATGCATGCTTGAATCCTTTTTTTTCGTTTCTATTTCATTTTTTTTTTATTCCTCTTCTTCTACATCTTCGTTGTTTTTATTTTATTTTTTTTATTTTCTGCATCCATTGTACAATTTAATTTTATTAAAAAATATAAAAAATAAAATAAGAAAAATTTCCTTGGAGGTTAGTAAGCATAATAGTTGCTGTATATGCTATGTAGAAGAACAAATTCGGTCATTACATTTACATGAGAGAAACATTTTATTTTTTTTTTGATAATATTAATTTCAATTCATATCAATTTGGACCATTACAAGAATTGTTGTAAACATTAATGGTATTCATATGAAAATATAAAGACTATGTTTGGCTGAAAAAGCATTTGTGAAAGTAATTTAGTCGTCTAATCTTTAAAGTAGTTTGTTTGGGTTTGTCTACCATCATGATGTATAGCGGGTTATATTATTGGATTCTAAACATTAAGGTCATAAGATCAAATCTCGATTGTGGTATGTTGTAAGTTTTCAATATTCCTTTCAATTAGTTAGGAATATGATTTGGGAAAGTAATAAAATTTAACTATGAAACTGGAATTACTCTAAAATAGATGGGGTTTTCTATATTAAAATTAATTAATATAGACATAAAAAATAACAGTAAAAATGAAGAATTATTAATTTAAAAAAATATATTCTGTGGTTGGCTGAGAATTACATGGAAATATAACATTGAAAAAACTGCCTGTATACTCATGCTCGAAATTAGAACAATATTGTTAACGACAAATTTAGCATACGGCGATTTTAATTCTTTAGATGGCTTATGGGGGTGGATTTAGTTGGTTTCAGATTTTCACATCCACTGCTGGTTTCGCAGGACCCCCAAGTGACGGAAACACCATTTTCAAAAATTAGTTTTAAAACAAAATGCACACCACTGACTAGATATTGAAATCCCAAATTATGATGATGATCATGCATAATTGTAGTATGAACATTTTTCATTGGGGGTACTCATCTAATTGGCTCATCTCGTTATCTCGTTGTAAAAGTAAAATACTGCTCATGGTATTTATTTTTTTTTCTATTGACTGTTTTGAAAAGTTAAATGTGATTGACGTTACAATAGAAATCTAATCTAATATTGCCTTGCATTGCATTTAGCGTTACAATGGTTTGCAAATATTTTTTTGTTTCAAATTGTTTCTTACATAATGCTTCGCATTGCGCCTAGCGTGATTTCTGTTGCTGATTTCTTTAAACGGCTAATCACCTATAACAACAAACAACAACAAATTGGTCAATGTGGTCGTATCATCAAAAAAGCACAATTAAATGTTAATTGATTTTCCAGAAGCAGTTGGAAGGGTCACTTCTATCTACTTGTCTACATTATAAAACATTCAAAATTTAGGTAAAAAATTGGTTGGATCAAAGAGCTGAGGATTTCTGGGCTAATATTATCTAGTTCAAATGCTCATGCCAAAAGTAAAATTTGTTTAAACTGCAATAGCAAACAAGGGATTATAACTGGCCTAATAAAGAAGTATTTTTATAAAATTGGCTTAATTGAAAACAAGTTGTGCAGAATATGTGAACTAGAGGAAGAATCTATTTGCCATTTGCTCTGTGAATGCGAAGGGCTCATATGCCTATTTGCGCAAGCGATGATAGAGGGGCCAGACTCGCATCAGATATACATATATATCTAAACCTAATCTAATCTAGAACTACATGATCCAGAACGACTGACAAGTAATATTTTTTTTTTGTTTCAGTTTAGAAATCCTGCTGAAAAACCAATTGTAGAAGTGAAGGTCTTAAACCAACTAAATCCATCTCTGAAAGCCTTCAAAATAATTAAAATCACCATACGTTACAAATTTTTATTTTCCATCCAAAGGATTAAGTAGAATTTTACAATTAGAATTAAATTGATTTTTTAATAAAATACTGTTGTCCTTTTAATAACACACATACTTCGAAATAAATGCCAGTATGGGTGCCAGTATATACACTGTGTTTTCCATTTATTTATACAATTTTTTATTTTTATTGTTGTTAAATTTATTGAAATGATCAAATCGATAACACCGCATCAGGAGAAAATTCACATGCCATCAACTCTGCACACATAGGGCACTATTATTATACACAAGCATATAAAAACAACAAAAATATAAAAAAGCAAAACAAAAATTACATTCCTGATTTTTTTAAAAAAAATATTGAAAATATTTTCATAATTTATATACGTTTACTGGGGGAAAAAAAAAAATTTAAATCCCAATATGATTACAGCGAGCAATTATGTAAAAAGTCAGCCATCATACTGTTCTAGTTTTATTATAATTTTTATATTATTATTTTTTTTTTTATTGTATTTTTAAATGATTTAATTCTTTTCAGATTTCATATTCAGATTTAAAGTAATTTATATATGAATTGTAGCAAAAAATAGTGTGTTCAAAACATATAGTTTTAGGAACATATAGTTAATAGGATTGAAAAAAAAATCGAATATGTACTCAGGCAACCATCTTTGATATGGTCTCTGAGATTCAATCACGATTGGACAAAAATAAGAAAGTATTTATAATATTCTTCGACCTTAAAAAAGCATTTGATCCTATGGACAGGAAAATACTGCGTAGAATACTTTATAAATGCGGAGTCACAGGTACCGAATTCAATTGGTTTCAAAGTTATCTTTCGAATAGGTCACAATATGCGGAATGCGAAAATTATAAAAGCAAAATCTCAAAAGTAAATTATGGAGTCGTCCAAGGAAGCTGTCTAGGCCCAACATTATTTTCGAGTTACATCAGCAGTTTACTTGATATTGAACTACACGGAGACAACCATTCTTATTTGCTGATGACTTAGCCATATTTATCTCAGAAGATGAACTGGATAAACTACAAGATAACATTGATTAAGATATGGTAAAGACAAATAATTGGATAAATAAATATAAATTAACAATTAACACAAGTAAAACAAAATGTATGTTATTAAAAAATAAAATAGAAAATAGAATCCATGTCAAGTATGAAAATTGTAATGTTGAAATGGTTGATCAATATAAATATCTAGGTGTCATAATCGACAGTTATTTAAGCTGGATTCCACAAATTGATGAACAAATAAGAAAAGGAAGAAGAATTGCTAGAATTTTTAGACTAATAAATCAAAAAGTACCACAAAACTATAAGCGATCGATATATTTCAGTATATTTCATTCTGACGCTATTCAGATATGGGGAAACGTCTATCTCAAAGTCATAAATTATATACAAAAACTACAAAACAACGCAATAAAAAATCTTTACGATTACAAAGTGAGAACTTTCACAAAATTTATACACTGCATTCATAAGCTATTACCAATTAACCTTCTCGTTAAATGCAAACTGGCAGCCTAGGCACATTTGATAATTAAAAAAAATATAAACACAATCATCACAGTACAATCAATTAATGAGAATTACAACACCAGAACAGCTGATAATATGAGGATTATTTCATCAAAAGTCAGATTCAATAATCATAATGCCATCTATAATTTAGCATATAAGTACTACAATGAACTACCCAGGTATATAAGAAATATTAATGAATTTAATGAGTTAAAAAAAAATTAATGAATACTTATCATGCCATTAATACAGCTATATTTAATTTATGTTAATAATTTATTAATGAATTAAAAAAAAAAAAAAAAAATTTGTTGTTATTAAATATTTTTAAATTTTAAACTTGTTTATACAACTCACCGCTGCACTACATACCAGGGATGATATCTTTAGTACTATAGTACTAGATTTAGTACTTTCAGCTATAAAAAAAATACTATAGTACTTTCATAACAAATCTAGTACCCATTCAGAAATTATCGAATTTTTTAAAAATACTTAATTATATTTGCCTTAATTAACTTGCCTTGGACTTTATATGTTTGTTTCAATTTGCTTCAATTCAACAAAATACCCATTTCAATAACCATTTAACCAAAGTATATCCATAAAAAGAGTATGAACTCATGTATGTATTCATTTATTTGCACACAAATTCATATGCAAATTTGATAAACATTGTCAGAAATAGACGATAATAAGAATTTTACGTGTAAGAAAAAGAAAATATATAGTAAACAAAAAAGAGTAACAAAAAAAGTTGGCTGAAATTAAATAATAAAGTTTATAATTTTGAAAAAAATTTTCGACAAAAATTACGTTGAAATATTAGCTAAAACAGCGTTATCGTATTCTTTAAATTCTGTGATTTGTAAATAGATGTTGTCCTCAGTATTATTTTATAATCGTATACCAATATAATAAATATTTAGGTTTACTAATATAATTAATAAAAAATAATAATGTTTGTAACTCCAAATTATTACTGACAAAAATATTAATAATATTTTATATTATTGTAATGTAATTATAATTTAATATTTTTAATAGGTATATACGAAAATAATAATGTTTAAAACGAAAATATTAAAATAATAAAAGATCAGAATTAATCATCGTATAAGGGAACAAACTAAATTAGAACTAACATTTTTTGCCACCCTGCCTCATATAAATAATGGGAGGAAACGTAAACAAATCCAAAGGAGAATAATGAGAACGCAAAATTATTTTACAGTATAAAGCAAAAGGCAAACATCTGTTTTGTACCTTTTCTCTCTCGTAATAAATTTGGTATACAATAAGTAAATGTAAATTTTACCTCTTTTAACTAATGATATTTTGCTCGGTTTGGGATTTCTTAAAAATTAGGTTTACGTAAAATGGGAGTGAATATTCTTGTCAATATAGATTATAGATAATCTTTGCATTCAACTAAGGTCAAATTTACATATGTGTGTGTACTAATAATGGAATATGGATATTTGATAAAGTTAAAATTTGGTTTCTCTTTAAATTCACTATTTTTATTGACATTTCTATGGTGTAAAGAAGCAAAAAACAAAAACAAAAAAGGAATACAAAATAAATGTGTGCAATACAAATCATTATCATTATATTTCAATCATTTTTATTTTTCTATTATTATTCAATTTCAATTATTTTCAATCATCATTTTCATTATATTTTTTTTGTGTTTTTAATTTGGTTTCTTTTATTAATCTCTTTCTTTTATTATTTCTCTTTCTCTCACTAAGTATACATATATAAATGTACGTGCATGTGTGATATAGGGCTTGCATTTGTTACATACATAATCATATGGCTTTTTATGATTATTATGGCTTCATATGGCATAGCAAGTTATGATTGTAATTACGGAAAAAGCAAATTAGCCGAACTTTTTACCAAATCTCTTAATCTCATCTCAAGACTTCCAAGAATTTCGGCCAATTTCCTTTTTCCGTAATAACAATCATAACTTGCTATGAAAACATTATATCAAGCTGCGATTCTAAAGTTTATTTTTGTAGTTTTAGTACGCTTAAATTGAAGGCAAATATTTCTAAGAAAAAATTTTTTTTTTCCTTATTTTATTATAAATTTGCTTTTCTTCAAAAATACTTTTCAAAACTGCGTGTGCAAATTAGTGCGTGTTCTAATGAAAATAAATTTTTCTTAGCGGGGTAATTTATTGTTAATTTTCAAAAATTTATTTGACTGTTGTAATCGTTGTAATTTAAATTTGTTTGAAATGTTGAATAAGTAAGATTAAAATAACATCAATATTATATTATATTGCACCTTAAAACAATATTTAAATTATTTTTACACTGATGGCTTATACAACCTGAAAAATTCAGCCCCGTACCCATAATTGAAAAAAATCAGTTGTTAGTGAAAATGAAAATTCATTTTCTTAAGTATAATTGTTTGCAATAATGTACATCCTTAGATAATGAATATACATGTCAGTAGCGTGCGGTGGGTTTTGTCTTAAGGTGTGCAACAAAATTAAAAGACATGTATTCGGAAAACAAATATACATATAATGTAATTCACATATGTAATCGAGAAAAACATTAACTTGAAAACTAAAACATAAATAAAAACATAAAAAGCTTATATACTATAATTAAATAACATAATTAAATATACTTAGTTACTTATAAATAAAATCCATCCGTCTATCTGTCTTAATAACAAAATCATCAATTAAATTTTCATAAAAATCTACCTTTGACTGCAAATAAATTAGCAGTTCTTTTTCAATCGCAATCAAAGATAAATTACTTAATCTATTTTGCCCCATTGTATTACGAGAATACGATTTTATTCTTTTCAAAGCTGAAAAAGATATTTCAACCGATGCTGTTGAAAAAGGAATTGTAACAATGAAATTAGCCAATTTATTGACTTCACTCAATGCTTCAGTCAGCTCATGATCTTTAATGTACTGAATTATTTGAGTTACAATCATGTTATTTATAGATTGTGACTGGTATATCACGCAAAGTTCATTATTAAGACGTACAAAATCAAAATATTTTTCATAATTTTCTTTCAATGAGTTTAAACCTTCAACCGGAAATTCTTTTTGATATTTATAAACAATTTTTGAATTGAATAGTTCAAAAAATTTTAAGGCATTAAGTTTTTCAAACCGCATGTCCATTTGGTTGTAAATTGTGTCTATTATTTCATTGTACAATTGCTTATATATATTAATTTTGGATCATTTGTTACCATGTCACGTCTTTTTTTAATTGGTGGTCCTACAGAAGACACAATATCTTGATATATATATTTTCAAAATTATTAGTATTTCTCATATTATGAATGACAGCTTTCGTTTCTGTCGATTCTGATGAAGTAGAATTCTCATTATGTCCACGAAATGCATTTTCTTGTTTTCCCAAATAACAAACAACATCAATTAATCTTTTCAGAATATTTCGATTTCTAGTTACTTTTTCGTTATGTTTCACAATATTTAAAGATTTTTGATGATGTAACATTAAGTCTATTCTCAGCGTGCCGAAGGTTTTTGAGGACACAACTGAAAATATATGAGATTGTGTTTTCTCATGTTTTTTTCCAGCTCCATGCAAATGATTTAAATCAAAATATCCTTGTACAGTCCATATATTTTTGCCTTTCCCAAACAGCAGACACGGCCAACAGTATAATCTATTTTCTTCACAACAACCACATATCCACTTGAATTTTTCATAAATTGATTTCTGAAAATGTCGTTCACATTGCTTGTCTTTTATTTTTATAGCTTGCGTTATATTTAAATCTGGTGTAGGTCTTGATTGCATTATTTTCTTTTTAAATTAAATATTCCGGTTCGAAAAAGAATTTTTCAATAAATCTTGAATAATAGATTTTGCTTCCATTTCTTTTTTTTAATAAAATAAATAAAACAGTTTGTTAAATATGAAATGAAACTACTTATGAATACAAATGCATGTAATCTTTGATTTGTAGATATTATGTATCAACAAAATGTCAAAAGCCAGAATAAAAAATAAACATACCATAAACTCTTAATATTAATCAAAATATCCAACTTGAAAATTAATAGGCACTTGTTTTTAAGCGAAAACAAATTAATGTATAACAAGAATTTTAGAATATTAATTTATTATTCTTTATAACTTTATTTTCTCGTCTTACTTATTTATTCACTTGTCATTGTCACATTTATTTTTTGTTTTTGTTTTGTATATCATTAGCTAATTCTATTTCACCACGTGCAATTTAAAGCCTGCACACCCGAGTAGTATAAATTTTTTAACTTAACCTGAAATTTAAGTATAAAATAATAGAGACAGATTGATATCTAAATATATGAATTAACGTGCACAAAATATACTGCACGTTGTCATATTAGAATTCACCTTTTTTCCCGCCTGAATATATGCATAAAAGTGGTTCTAAAACAAAATGAATAAACGTGCAAAAGGATATACTGCACGTAGTCATTAATTCTATCATATTTTTTAGTTTTAATTTTTTTTTTCACGTTTGCCTGAATATATGCAAAAAAAAGTGGTGTAGAAAACATTTCAAATTTCAATCTAATAATTTTCAGTGAGGAAGATGATTTTAAGTCATGGTTTGATTTTTTTTTAATTATTATTAATAAAATATGATTATTTACAGTATGAAGTGATTATTTATAGGGTGTGCAGTGCACAACTTGCACTCTATGACCGCACGCGACTGATACATAATTAATTTTAATAACGACGAATCAAGTGATGACAATTATCCGAAAACTAAAAAAATCAAAATGTTATTCCCAAAAGTTTCGCGAATCTTAGGAAATGAAATATGGCTTTATTGATTGGCTTATGTCGGACAATTCGAATAAAGGTAAATAATGTGTTATTAGTAATATAGGTATTGTTGATGGAAAATCTCACATTGAAAGACATGAATTGGGGCACAAACGAATGTTAAGTGTGAAAAAATAAGAAAAACAATATTTGACAAGGCTAAGAAATTTGAAATTGCGATAAGCTTGTTCATTGCAGAACAAAATCTACCTTTCAGTGCTTTGAGTCATTTGAATTCTTGCCTTAAAACTCATTTAACCGACTCCGAGATTATTAAGAAGATAAATATAAATATAATATAAAGGGACAAAATATTATAAAATAAATTACGGGTCCGAGAAATTTTCAAAATATTGCTAACATTAAGAAGAGGCATTAGATTAAAATAATTAGTCATAAGATTTTTTTTTAAATTTATTTTAATTTAAAATAATAAAAATTTTAAATAAAATTGAATTACTTTTGAACATAATTATGAATTATAACTACATTTTCATTGAATTGCAATATTTCTTCTGTTTCATCTTTTACATGTATTTAGAACTTTTAGGAGCTTATCTAGTACTATTTTTTTTATAATTTTAGTACTTTGAAAATTTTCAGAATATCATCACTGCTACATACCATTTTTATTATATTGTTACATTGTTAAATTAAATATTAATATGTATTTGTTTGCACATAATATGCATACTTATATCATACACTCTATACGAGCGACTGAGCTCATTTGAGAAAATGAAAATAAAAATAAAAAAAAACAAATAGTGAAATGAATGTACAATGAAGTTTATATTAATCCTAATTATTACCTCTCGGGACCGTGCAATAATATCATACATAATAAAGCCATAATGACCTTATTTCGGTTTTGAATGAGAAATAAAGTTATATTGCACATTTTTTTCGGGTAATTACTTAAAGAGTGCAATTTTTTTTTTTAACAATCCAATCTAGCTTCTTCGTCTATGTATAATCACAAATTAATAATATATTAATTGTTGGTATATAATCCATACGGATTATATCAATACATTCATACATTCATATCAGTATACATTCTTCTTCCATCCATATACAGTTCAATTTACTAATCGAATTTCGGTCAACTAAATTGTTAAATTACTAAAAGAGAAACATTAAATAATATTTTTCAAATTTTAAACCATAACTTATTAGCTATAGTCATTCAAAACATGTACAATGTTTATATATATATATATACTCGTACATATATTCAAATTCATTATTGTCCAGTTCAAATATTTTCTTTGAACCACACTCTCAAATTTAAATCGATAACAACTCAAACACTTGAACCTGAAATCATAACTATTTCTTCTATTGCACATTTGAGTAGATTAATCATCATAACAAGAATTCACATTTAAATTATAAAACATAAATAAACAATAAAAAAGCCAAAGCAAATAAAGAATACATAAAATAAAATATAAACCTAAGTAGGTATATGCGTTTTTTTTTTACTACTGTGTCCGTAACATTTTACTCATATTAAAATTTAAAAGAATATTTACAAATCAACTCGTGTGTATACCCATACATGTACATAGCTCCAAATCTTACAAATAAAAATAATAAAAGCAACAAAAAAGTCGGGCCCATTGACGCTAACTAATGTAGTATTTTATTATTGCATTCAAACACCTGTTAGCCAAGGTTTATTTTGAACATGCAATTTTACTTATAAATTAATTATTTTTTTTTGATTTAAATAAATTATCATATAAATTAAATAAATTGATATATTTCAAATTTACTTACAAACTAAGACTACATCATGTTCGGGCCGACAAACTTATATCTAGGAAATAAGCTTATATATTAAACTAATCAAAATTTTTGTATCAGTGAGTTATATTAATCAATGAAAAAATTAACTAAAATATAACAAAACATCGATCGATTATAACCGAATAGCTGATATTATATTGGAATTTAGAAAGAGAAGAGTATAGTAATAGTATACTATTGTACTATACTAATGTGAACGAGGGAGTAAAATTATAATATGTATATGTACAAAAATTTTTATAAACAATAATTCAAATGCCATGAAATGCAATCGTAATAATTTTTTTTTTTGTGTGAAATTAATTTTTTTTTTCTTCTCTGCGCGGTTCAAAATGAACTTTTTCTTATGTAAAATAAAAAGTACAATTTTAACAAAATGTGTATTGTGAATCAACTTGATTGTTTTTCAAAACATTCATTTTCCTCTGATTTTTCGCTGTTATTATTTTATGTTCTTGACAGTAACTTAGGCTAGACCTTTATTTGTGCTTAATTAATTAAGTACGGTACTCTGCAAGTTTATTTATATACTACAATATGAATATCTATATCTAACATGTTTCTCGTTACTGTTTTATCAACTCATTAAATGTGGAAAACTACTACTATTAAGGAACGCCGCCTTCTTAAATATATTTAGTTTTATTTTTTTTAAGTGTTATCAAGATTTATACCTTCAATTATTTTTGATCATTCCCAGACCAGATCGAAAAATCCATAAAGCATTTTTTTTTACTTCATCGAGAATCGAACCTGGGACCTTTCGGTTAAAAGACAAGCGCTCTACCTACTGCGCCACCCAGCGTGTTAACTATTTATTGGACAAAACCCGTTTTGAAACAAAAATTAATATTTTTTCCTTAAATAGAAAGAGAGAAGTATCTATAGTTGAATTATTATAGACGTCAATCTATAATTTAAAAATAGTGCTAGGAGTTGTTTGGCAGCAACCCGACTCAGTCCACATTTTCGAAATCGGTACAACAGTCGTATTTCTTTATTTGTGAAAAAGTATCTAAGTGTAAATTTTTATGCCTGTAATACAATTGGTTTTTGCGAAATATGCCTGAGACTTGCTAGGTGTTGTTCGGCAGCAACCCAAACCTGTCATTTGATAGCTTTGTAAAGTACTGTGTCCGGTTGCTTTTTTCATCGTGAGTAGCTGTGCAAAATTTCAGAGCTGTGTCTTTAAATTTTTTAAACAAAATTATTTTTTTTCTTTTTGCATTTGGTTTGAATATTAACAAAAAAATTCCAACCTACCTATCAAACATATATATATACATATATATATATATATATATATATATATATACATATATACATATATACATATATACATATATACATATATACATATATACATATATACATATATACATATATACATATATACATATATACATATATACATATATACATATATACATATATACATATATACATATATACATATATACATATCGCTCATTTGCGAGAAGACCGTCATAACTCAAAATTTGTCATATTTGACCTGAGTACTACAAAATATTGTTTTGAGTGAGTTCTTTCAAATAATTCAATCCATTTAACTCAATTCTCATTATTTTCGGCATGAGAGAGTTGTGTCGTTATGGAGTTAGTATATTTGAGAAGTTATTTTGTTTCAATACAGTCTGATCTCAGTTATAGCTTAGAAGTTGAGTAATAAGGGTGCATACTTTTTTTAAAAGAAGTGTTGTATTTTGTGCTGTGGCGATATTGCTAAGGTATGTATTGTTGATTTTGTTTTTTTTTATTATTTAGAAAGTATTATTTTGAGTTATGACTTTATTTCTGCAACGATATGCGTGAATTGCTTTGGATTAATTTCGAAATATGACGTTATTGAAAAAAAATATTTGTTTTTTAGTTGTGTTATTTCTTGTTATGACAATATTGTTAAAAATTTTTTTTTGATTTTTAATTTGCCAGGTTGTTTTATTTTCTATTATGACGTTATCGTGAAATAATATTTTTCTAATGTTATTATTAATTTTGTATTATTTTACTTATGACTCTGTTTTTGCTAAAAATGTTTTCTGATTTCATGATATTTTTTAAACTATTTTATACTTATGACGCTATTTTTGCAGAGACATATCGTAACTTTTGTGACCATTCCAGTATTTATCATTCTAAATAATTTCTTTTATGATCGCTTTGTTAGTCTATTAATACTGTTATGAACTCTCGTTCAAAATTAATGGTCTAGTTGGCCAAAAAATCAAGAACGCAAGTACCAATAGGGGCAGAGCCAGATATTGTCAGCGTACTTTTTTCTCAGAATCTTCACAGAAGAATTTAACAGCCGCTTTTTCAACCCAAAAAAGATTTGTCTACAATGCTTATTAATTGCATTTATTTTATGCAATGCATAACGATCAGCGCTTAGATGAGAAAAAAACTATCAAGGATTTCCAACTATCAAGGGAAAATGATAAAAAAAAGGTTGACGTAGTTGTTGCAGTCTACGATTTGCAAGCAGTAATGCAATTGCCAAAAGGAGACGTATCGGTCTTTTATTATAAATCTAAGCTCAACGTTTTAAATTTTACCATTTATAATATACTTGAAAATATTGAAGAGTGTTATGTATGGGATGAATCAAATGCCTAAAGAGGCATAAATGAATTAGGAACCTGCGTCCTCAAATATTTACAAGATCTATCCATAAAAGGCAAACGTAACTTCATTTTTTGATCCGATAAAGCAAATTAAAAAAGCAATTAAAAAGTGGTCCACTATTTACAACAGATGCATTCATTTCAACAATAAAACTTGCCAAAAAAACCGGAGAACCGTTCAAAGTCAATGAATTATGCTTTGAGGACTTTTATAACATAAAAAGAATTTCAACAAACATGTCATTTAAAATTACAAAAAATGCAAACAATGAACTTATTAAATTTCTTGATATAAAAATCGCAAGATTTGAAAAGAGAACTCCAAATACAATTTTTTATAAAACATCGTATATGGATGAAAATTTTGAAGAAGCTGTAATTAGCAAGACGAAAAAGCTCCCCAACATTATTTTTACAGAATATGTACAATTCCAAACCAGGAATATCCGAAAAAAGAAGACTGATTTAATGCATCTAGTAAGCAAAAATCATATTTCAAGATTTTATCGATCTTTTTATGAAAACTTATAATAATTGTTATAATTAATTAAGACTTAATGTGATTAAAAGTACCTTTTTTTATTAGTACTTTAAGATTACTTTAAATTTCTTTTTTTTATTACTATGTTCAAAATGAATTTGTTTTTATTTTTATAATCGTTATTTGTTTTAATTATGTTCAAATTGAATTTATGAACAATATTTTTAGTTTTTATTAATAAAAATTTTTAAAACAAATTTTGTTTAGCTATTTTATTTATACACAAACGTAACTCAAGTATTGGAAAAAATTGCATCATTACCTATTTATATTTTTAACAATATGTAATGTCATATCTTTAAATATTTCAGTACTTGGAAAAAATTTCGCAGAAAGAACGTCATAACTAAAAACTGATTTTTTTATGGCTTAGTTAAGTAAGTAAAAATACATTTTAAATTAATCAAAAACTTACAAAATTGTTATAAACATATTGAATTTTAGTTTCTGAAATACACAATTTAGATAAAATTAGTTTTCATAATACATACTATAACAACTTAAAACTTTCAAAGTCATTTTACCAAAAAAGACGGTTTTTGAGTTATGACGTTCTTCTCGCAAATGAGCGATATATACATATATACATATATACATATATATATATATATATATATATATATATACATATATACATATATACATATATACATATAAATATATATACATATATATATATATAAACAGACACTGGCAAGTTAATATAAAAGTATATAAAATAGTATATACTATGCAAATGTTAAAGTTTTTTATACCAAGTCTAGTTTAGTTTAGTAAAGAATAAAATATCAAATATTTGATTGAAAGCGATAAAATTGAATATACAACCTGATTTATGTTATACATAATAACATTGATTTAAAATAATTATTCTTAATCAATCAAATAAAAATAAGATTTCAAGTTTTCAAAGCATACAAAAATATCCACCAATTAAAATATTCGATTCAACCATTCAATTCAATGGTCTCGGTAATGTGTAAACTAACTCTTCATTAAATTAATTCAATCTGATAACGAATATGAATAGCTGTATGCATACTCTAACATTATTTCTTTTTATTATTATAATCCTTCAGATTTACAATGACTTCTAAAAGAAAAGTAATAGAAAAAGTGCCTAATAATGTCTTAGAGAGAGTTACTACGTTAATAACCTTTGTTATAACATTTTTTTTTGCTACTGTTTTTTTTTTTTTTTTTTAAATAAGAAAAATGAATTCTTCACCTTCATAATTTACACAATGAAATTATTCTAATTATATTCTAGTTTTACGTACCTATTATAAGCTATATATGTGCATGTATATGTAAATTGTTATGTACAACATTTTCATTCAACTAAAAACATGTAATTTTCATTTATTATTCATGCACCATTGTCGTTGCTATTTTTTTTTTTGTTTTTGTTATTGTTATTGTTGTTACACAAAATTATTAAATTGTTGAGCTTTTTTTTTTGTTTTTTTTTTTTTTTCGTTTATAACCTCTAGGTACTAGAAAAATATGTGCAGGAATCAAGGTAACTAACATAATGTGTTCATATGGATATTTAAGTAACAAAATTAAATTAATTGTAAATTAGAATATGAAAATATGGAGTTTTTAGATCTCTGAGTAATTTTATGTTGAAAATTATTTAGACCAAATCCAATTCAGTTCAATTGTAACGTGATATTAGACTTTCTATATTAATCTTTGATAGAAGTTGAAGTACAACTTCTGCACCATAATTCTTGTTAACATTTAAACGTTTTCACACGCGTTAAAACAATTTCAAAGTTTTCAAATGTAGTTTGATTTGAATTTTCTGCCCGCAGTTCCATCTTAATGCGATTTGAATGATTCTCTCGGGATTTCTCTTTATGGAATGGTATTGTGGGTTATTCAAAACTTTTGAAAATAATTTATATTGCTTGTACTGGCTTTAAAGTTTTATTTTAATGTATTGAAATTTTTTTTTATGGAATATTTCTGTTCTGTTTGAAAATAACTAAAAAACGAAGCAATTATTCTGATGTCGGACTAGAAGCCAAAAAGAAACGACACTCATACTAAAACGAGAAAAAGTCAAAAGATTAATACGAAATTTATTTCAAAGAGCTTTGATATTGATAAATTTTATCCCGCTGTTCTTCAGTCTGAAACCTATGCGATAGAGGTATTGACATTACAGTACACTGAAACAAGTCACAAGGAAGCTTCCATGTACATACCATGTACATGTTTTCATACACTAAGGCTGACTTAAACTTCATGACTTCTCTGATTTTTGAATCAAAGCTTGCTTATGTAATAAATTACACAAGTGCTCAATTGCATTTAGAAACAATTGCATTTAGAAACAATTGCATTAGAATCGCTTTTAGGAAAGAGAAGCCAAAAAACCCTTAGCAACTGTTTCTTTTTGGAAAATCAATTTTATATTATCAATCGTAAACCGTAAAAATATTTTAGAAAATGAAGAAATAACACACAAACCTTCATAGCTGTCACAGAACAAATTGATTATTAGAATTTGTGTAAAAGCGTGACTTTTTTCACTATACCAACCATCAGATACAATTAATGACTCGGGTAATTTGCAACTGTAGTTGTTACAAAAGCTTAATAGTAATACGCAGAGGACGCAGAAGAAAACAGATATTATGTAGACTTTTGAACTGGACATGAACACGTACAAGGGAATAAGGAAACAGATATCCTCGCAAAAGTAGGGAGGACATTTAGCATTGCTTGTTCAAACGTCCACCTACCTTTGAATTGGGAAATTTAATAAACTAATACCATATGGCATAGTTAACAAAAACTAGTGTGATTATTCATAATATTAACTGGTTAAGTCAGGTAAACGGGATAGTAAATCCAATGTCAGAACACTGACATGATTTATTAATCATGTTTAGACTATTGGTAAGTTCAATTTATTAATATTGGCAAATCCAACACAGACTGCATCTGCTTCTGGCAGAATAGGCAATCCTTCTTTTACTTTCTATTTGAATGTGGTGCCACAGCTCGCCGAAGATATAAATATTTTCGGGTATACACATCCCCTCATTCATATATTGATATTATCGCAATAATAACATTCGCCAATGACATAGGTCTGCAATTTCAAACAATCAAAATCACAACAGCTTTCGAGAGGTCGTTTTTATATAGAGAAACCCGCCGTCAAAAAAAATAAAATTTTTCAGACTGAGCACAGTTACGAGCATTAAATATCAAGTAATAGTAAAAACAATAAAATCACATTTTTTCTCATATTTATATCCCTTCTGCTATTCTAGTTTAAATTATAATATGTAGAGGGACTCAACCTAATTTTTCCTTATTTATGTATGCACAAAATAATCGGATTGGCCAATAAAGGTTTTATCTAAAGACAAAATAATTCAATAAATACTTTTATGTGGTTGGGTGCTTACTGTAATCCGTAATGTACGATAAGAAACTAGCTTGTAATACTAAAAACTACCGCTACGATTAAAAAAGAGCAAATAAAAATCGTTTAATAGATGAGATGCGCGGTACATTTTATCAATTTGATACAAAATTATAGAAAATATTTAACTTTAGAAACCCTTCTCAAAAATCAAAATTGCTATGTTTATTTATTCAAAATATGAAAACTTGCCTCAAAGCTCTACACTATTAGATTACACCCATATTCTTGAAGACTCATTGCGTCAGTGATGAAAAATTTACCCGCTTCCACTTCTAAATAAATTTATTTTCCAACATAACATAAATTTTTTACAAGTCTTCCAGAAATATAAATTTGTTTAGACATGGGCGCGGGTCAATTTACAATCAACTACTGACACGATGAGTCTTTAAAATATGGATGATAATCTGAACGTATAATATTTTGGCGTTCATATATATTACAATAATTTCTTTACTGGTGTATTACCAACCAAAGAAACATTTATAATCATTATTATATTAGGGGATGATCAAGAAGAGGAAACAGAGCAATACAGTTATTAAATTCGAAAATGTCGGAATATGTGGTAGTGGTACACTCCTATGCTCCATGGTCTATACCGGATGTTCCAGAGCATGCGTATCAATTTTTTAAGAGTGAAAGGAGCCGTTATTTTAAAATTAAAAAAAAAAAATTAACTAAATCGCGGGTGTTCTATCGATTGGTGGTATTTTCAACTTCCGGAAAGGACCTCAAATCGGCTTTTTAAGGCCAAAAATCGCCGAAATTGGTCGAAATCGCGATTTTCAAATGGAAAGGGGTACTTTTTTATGCGTATTCGGATTCTACGTCAAAAAATAAAGAACTTTTGTGAGGTAAATTTTTTTTTTTTTTGTTTAAACTTTGTAGGAACCCAAAACTGAGATAAAAATATAATAACATGAAGAAAAATAAATCATTTAACATTTCTTATTTTTTGTCGTAGAATTTGAATTTGCATTAAAAAGTACTCCTTCCCATTTGAAAATCTCGATGTCAGCCAGTTTCGGCGATTTGTGGTCTTAAAAAACCAATTTGCTGTCCTTTTTGGAGGTTGAAAATATCACCAATCCATAGAGTACTCTCGATTTAGTTAACAAATTTTTTTTAAATTTTAAAATAACGGTTCCTTCCTCTCTTGAAAAGCTGAAACACATGCTCTGGAACACCCGGTATAATAACCAGTATTGCACTGTTTCCTCTTCTTGGTCATCCCAGGTAAACAAAATTTGATGAGCTAGGATTAAAGATTACACGAAGATCAGAAAAACTACTTGGATTGGAGCTACCTATCATCATGTTGGACTTGTATATAACCTTACCGCACATAGTCTGCAGAAAAATACACTTAATGAGGCCTAGAACAAGACAACACTCAATATGATAAAAATTGATTAATCCGGGCTCTTTTGCTAAAATATTAAATTATTTGCGGGAGTAAAAATTCACGAAGTATAAAAACAGGTCTATGATGTACCATAAAAAATCTAAAATCAATGTTCAAAAGTAATAATCAAAAGCAATATTTTTGAAAATAAGTGTTAGTATAATGCTGCCTATGTATTTTCAAACATTGGCGGAAAATAAAAATTAGAGTATGGAAAATTTTATCTGAAGCCAGTCGACATGATAAACAATATAATTGTAAATGGCTCTTTTACCCATATTGCTGAAAGCAGGGTTGAATTGTGTGGTTGCATATTTGAACTGTCGCACGGTCATCTTCATGGTGTGGGATATTAAATTCTAGTTTGCAAACTATGTAAATAAGCTGGAATGATTTGAGTTAATATAATTGAGTGGAATCGGACGGTACTGAATACAGTAAATTTATTATAATTTACTTATTTAATACAATGCTAATAGATATTCGTTAAATGTTCCTGTCTGCAATTAACAAAACGTTTTTTTAACATTTCGATGCAATTAATTTAACGATGTCACATTTTTTTTAAATTATTTTTTTTTTCATTTATTGTTTTTCTTTTAAATTATTTTTTTTTTTTTATATTTTAAGATGGTTTTCAAGGTTAAACGCCTTAATATAATTTAGATGAATTTGTTAAAATTACGTGCACCTCTCATTCACTATAGTCGTAAACTCAAGTATTTAAATTGAAATAAGAAGAGTTTTTGAATTAAATTAAAATTAGCCAGAAAAAATTTCAAAAAAATTTCAAATAATGATGAAAGAGCAACAATGTCACAAAATATTTCATTATAACAATGTGAGAGTAGAACAAGAGGTTAGAGGGAGCTAATAATCCTTGAAAGCTTTAATAAAATCACATTTCTAGAATCCAAACACAAAACAAGAATCAAAAAATCTTTTTTAAATTAATTTTAATGTTTTTGTTGTTGATAAATTGTAAATTTTTGACATTTTAATTTTATCCTTGGAAAATCATTTTTTCTTGGTTTACTGTGTGACTGTTAGACTGTTACAAAATATATATGATATATATATATATTACACTTTATTATATTGTTTATGATAAGGTCTTATAGAGGTCAAATTGTTTCATTTCTGGAATTATTATTTTATTTTCTAAGAATATTAAATATTGTAATGGAATTTTGTATGAAGATGATGCCTTATGAAGATATTTTTTTAAATGGATTCAAGTGATTTTAATATTTTCGAACTGCTTAGACTTTATATTGTGTTTTTATTTTTATGGTTTTTTTTTTTTAAACAAATTTGTATCCTGTTTTTACATTAAATAATTTTTTATTTGAAATTTTATATTTTAATTTTTGAATTCAATTTAAATTTTTATTTTATTTTATTTCAACCTCTTTAATTTGTTTTGAGATTTGTACATGGGACGTAGGGACATTATTTTCGATAACCTAATGTGTTAACTTGTTTTTAATTAAATGGAAAATTGAGATCGTGACAATTTAAATTTTGAAATATAATATTTTATATTTGCAGCATTTATGAATTTTCTGTATTTATTTATTGTTAAGGACCAGATCTACATCGAGCTGATAATAAAATTTCTGGATTTATTTGAAAGAGAAATGAGTTTGAAGGCGATTGTATGCTATTCCATAATTAAAAATTAAATCAAATGCAATAAGTTTTTGCTTTACGCATGTCGGTTGAGCTAATTGGTGAACAAATATTTGTCATATTATGTGAAATCTAGATGTGGAAGGTCTAAAGTAAAAAATTAGGGTTTATTTTGAATGTTCAGTTTCTTTTTATCATCACACCAAGTTACCATCAAAATTGTAAGTATTGGAAGTAATCATGACACACAAACCCGTCATGAAGAACCATCATCTTACAGCCCGATCAGTTTAGTACCAATATTTTCCAAACAACTACTTGAAAGGCTATTCTCAATGAGACTTAACCAAATTATTTTTATCGTACAGTTATTATGGAATACCGAAAACTCACAATAAAACATAAAATAAAATTATAATAATTAAATTTAATATTATAGCAATAAAATATATTAAATTAATATTAAAGCTATAAAATAAGTTCATCGAATTGTGAATCAAAAAAATTCTGACTTGAAGCAAAAAAAAAACGTACTGTTTAATTTCTTCATAGGGGACAAGCATTCAACAAAGTGTGCAAGCATTTGGAATTATTATGTAAGTTGGAAAAGATCTCTGGTGCGATATTTAACAACTGCTGAGAAGCTTTTTTTTTTTACAACATACCCAAGTACTTAGGAAACGATTTATCTATACAAAATTATTGTAGGTTCGGAATGTAGAGGATATAAAGCAAATCGTACGTCTTAAGTCAAACAAGAAGATTTTCACACAACAGTTTTCAATGTTTGATCTGCCGTGCCCCAAGGAAGCGGTCTTGGAGCAAAATTCGAGCTCATCTAAACGGTAGATATTTCAACGACATCAGATGGAAATGTTCTAACCTTTGCTAATGACTCAGCAATTATGGCTTTTCACATCGATTCATTATTGAATTCAAACTTGCAACACTAGAACTTCAATTCAATATCAAATTCAACAGCTGGCTTCATAGTTAATCTAAATAAAAGTCAATGAAAACTTGTCAACCAATGTAACGTTTACACTGAGGAAAGGTATCTGGTCATATCATACGTTCTTATAATTGTGAATGGACAAAATAAATAAATAAATAAATAAAATACCGTACGAGGATTCTGACATATATCTTACTATTCGTTGGAACATCACATGAAGAAAAAAATGGCTGAATGGGTCAGAGATTGGTTTTCAAAATGAGGGAGTATTGTACTATAGGTATATTGCATTGTAATATGGTTATTTTGTTATTGGATTATGGAGCTTTCAAGAAATTAGTACCCTAATTTTTATAATTTCAAAGACCCATTTACTTCCTGTTTGGTGTAGTAGCGTGGGATACATTTTATATGAATATATAAATGTGACTAAAACTATTTTTGTACAATTTTTAACAGTTGTTTCATTAAGATTTTTATTTTAACAGTTGAAATTTCCAAATCATAACAGAATCTTGTTCATGAGCTTCTATGGAACACATGCATACTTTATTCTTAAAATTCTGCCATTACCTGATTTTTTCGAACAACAATTTTCAAAATAATCGTTTTTCGGGTCCCTGGTTTTACTTAAATATTAGATTACTTTATTACTTATTATACTCTATGTCAGCGAAAATTGTTTAAGTGATGATTATTGAAGCATTTTATGGAAAAAATTGTTTTAGACAGACGATTTATTTTTAAATATGACCTGAACTACCGGAATCAAAGAAAATTAGATTGGAAAAATTATGTCTCAAAGCAAGGCTTACTTCAAATATATTTTTTGTAAAATTGGTGTATGTAACTAACGGTACTTATTGAACGGACTTAAGAGTTAATGTTTTTGAGTATAGATGCTACTTTAAATTTTGGTATAAAAATTTGATCTTTTTGTTAAAAACGTTGATTATTTGCTAATATCATTGACAATCACTGAATCATCCTCATACCTTCTTAGTAGATATTAAAATGCAATTAGTGTATACCTACAGTTTTTAATTTTTTATGTTTTAAAATGTTTCACCTAGACCCCAACGACATGATCTATAAAATATAGTCTTTTTTGAATTTGACCAGAGCTATACAGAAGTTAAAGAAAATTGCATTGTAAAATAGTGCTAAGCAAGTATCCATTACAGAAAGCTGAACGCAACTTTTGCCAACGCAACTTTCATGTCAGACTTGCCGTTTTGCTCAGATAAAGTCATATAGTGCTACTTATATATCTTATATATATTATATATGTATATATATATTATAAATACTAGCTTTGTAACCCGTCATAAATGACGAAAGCAAAATAAATCCTAGTTTCTTTTTTTCTTTCATTAGATTCTTTATTCCGAAATTACAGTACTTATGTTTATATCACTTTTTATTTATTTTTATTTATGTTTATATTGGCCTAACACTAATCTTTTTTTATATATAACAGAAAAAGAAGTACCATACCAACAAATTTGTATAAAATGTTTGTATTTTTGTATGGTATACTCGTACTCATTTCCATTTAGTTATAATTCGTTAGTTGGGTTCCATTTAGTATAAATTATACCGTATTAGCGTTATTGAGTCCTCCGGGAGAGCAAATTTAAAAATGGAATCTTATTTTCATATAAATTTTGTCTTATGTATAATGTATATGGATCTTATTTTGCTATATGAATAAACTGTTATTATGGTATTGTGTTATTTTTAAAAAAATATTCAAAATTTTGTATCTAAATTGGTAAAATTTACAAAAAATACAAAAACATTTTCATCAATAATTTTCAATTTAAAAAAAACAATGTTTTATTATCCGGCGTAGAAGTAGAGTTAATTATCCTACTCTACTTCTATCAAGTTCTATTGATTGAACAGTGAACCTGAACAGTGAAGTAAACAGCGAACACTTAACACTGAAAATAAAATAATATTTTTGGAATGGAGCATATAGAACATACAGAATACAGATACAGCAAATAAGAAAAAAAACAAAAAAAAACAACAAAAAAAACAAAAATAATTTCTTTTGAGTGAAGTGAGTTACGCACACAATAATGACAAAAATAAAAGGTATAAGCAATAAAGTAGTATAATAATGTATAATATTATACAATACAAATATGCTGATACACATGTATATAATTGTGTATAATTTTAAGTAATAAGAATAACCTTTGAGTGAATTATGTTTTTTTTTGTGTTAAATGCTGTTTGACTTTTAGTTATTATACCATATTAAACTATTGATTAAATTTCTATTAGTCCTTATTATTATAAAGCAAAAAAATTGTTTGTTTTATTTATATTATTATTATTATTTTTTATTTTTCCTTATTATTTGCGAAGAACACTAACATTAAATTAAAAAAATATAGTTCATGCAATCAATTTTTCCTGCAAAGATTCAGCATGGTAGACAGGGGTTAAAAAAAATCACCAAAGCAATTTGTATATATATGCATTTGTATACATATGCAATTTGTGTATGTGTTGGAGCGTTCCGTCGAACTTACAAACATCCAGATAAATGCAGAATAATATATATATATAATTATAATACACAAGATGAATGACGTGGTGAGTAAAAAACAAGAATATTTACACCATAGCTGAATACTTAAAATATTTCAAATATTTACTCCAAATAGTGACGGTTATTTCCAAGTTGAGCGCCATCTATACTCTAAAAGAAATTTCAAACACGGGAAATTTTTAAAAAGGCTTCATAAAAATTCTGTCATTTTAAATAAACACACAAACTTATAGAAAAAAGTACAAAAACAAAAATTGAAAACAAAACAGAAAAACAAAAATCAAATCAGATCATACTCTTCAAAAATTGTGTAATAAATGTTAGTTCATTTGTTTCTGCTATCATTAAAAAAAATATATGTAAAGTTAAACACGGTTATAGTTATTTCTACTAAATTTCAGTAATATTTCTGACTATAATCGTTTTGTGACTATAGGCGTAGTCAAAAAAAAACTTGCATCTTTATAAACAAAATCAAATTCAATAAAATATCTTTCGTATAACAATTTTAAACTTTATTTTATTCATAAATATCAATTCTGTTATGTAATCACAAAATATACATATTTGTTCATTATATATATATATTCAATAATTAAGCGATTCAGAAAACAACTACAATTATACCAAAACAAACATTTCTTTTTATATCAAATATTGTTTGAAAGAACTACTTCTGTGCAACTGCAAAAGGGATTCACTAGTATAAATTAATTCTACTACAGCTTTTTTGTGCAGCGTCAAATCTCTTCTAATTATAATTTATAGAATAATACTCATAGCTTTCTTTGATGGTGCATATTGTAACTTCAAACTTTTCATTGTATTTAAGAACTTGTATATGATGTGAGATGCAGAAATTGGGGTAACTGAACCCAATATGTAAAATATATTTGACTTGACTAGTTTTGTACTAGTGTTCATATATGTAGTTTGAGTAACATTAGTAAAATTACCTCGGCAAAGTAGTATGTTATCTACCACTACCACTACATCAGCCATCTTCAGAAAACTGTTTTTTTTTTTTAATGTTGGAGTGATAAAGTTGAGCAGAACCACGTATTCGACAGTTCGTATACCTAACAGTTTTTTATTTGTATATACAAATACAACTGATATCTACCAAAAACATATTACAGTAAACTTTGACAGTTTCAACATAACTAATTTGTTAAATTACTTAATAATCCTTAATAAATGTCTGGGAACAAAAGAAATGAAAATTTTTAAGGATTTTAAGCTACCAACAATATTTTCGTAAAAAAAAAAAACAAAACAGAAAAAAAGTTTTATTTTCAATTAAACAAGCATCAAATTCAATGTCACCATTTCTACAAAATTTCAATGTTACCGACTATGTCATATTGTAAATAAAAATAATTTAAAAAGTTAGTTTCTACCTTTCAAAAAGAAAAAATTTAAACTTTTAAAATTTTTATGAAAATTCTTAGAGTGAATGGGAATTGTGTGCTTACCAAAAGAAAAATATGATTTTTTTCTATAACTGAAAAAAGAAAATTTCTCTTAAATTGAGTTGAAAGTTTATTGAAAAACTCTTATTTAACGTAAATAAAATGAACAGTTTCAGATGCAATGTAAGTGATTTATTGTAAGTGAAAAAAGTGTTCAAAAAAATAAAAACAAGAACAAACAAAAAAATGTAATTTTAATAAAATTTACTGCCTACTTAAGAAAGTTCAAAAACTTTGAAATCAAAATAATTTCATTACTCTGAATTGTCATCCATTACAATTAAGTCATGTTCAGAGTACTCTACCCATAAAAACAGAAAATAAAAGAAAAATAAATATTTTTTTATTTTATAACCATTAAAGTTGGAAACATGCCATACCTAAATATCGTTATTGTTATTATTCGGTTTCATTTCGTTATAATATTCTTTCTCTTTCAATGAACGGTTGATATCTATATATGTTATTATGTACATATAATATAGACCTCTTGATATTAAAATGGAATTTTTGAACCATATATGGACCCAGCATGTTGAATTTATTTATTTATTTAATTTTTTTTTTTCTTTTGTTTTTTTTTTTTTTTATATATTTTAATAAAATTTAATTAGAAATTATGAAAATAATCGGATTACATTAAGCGAATGAAACGTTTTTGTTCGTTTAAGTTGTTGTTAGAGAGAGAAAATTGTAATGAACACAAAAAAAAAATCAAATTTTCTTAAAAATATGAAAAACAAGCCTATTATAATATCTAATGTATATTATACAGGGTGGTCCAGTTTGATTTGAAATTATTTTAAGGGATGAGGTTTTGTATTGTTTTAGGAAAAAAATTGTTCCGGTGACATTTTTTTTTTCAAAATAAGGATTAAAAACTGTATATTAAAACTATGAGACTGATCATTCTGATTATGTTTGTTATAACCAAAATCGATCAAGATATTAAATAAAATATAGTGAAACTAATAAGCTATAACTAGCTATTCCCGGCGTAACATTCGCCGGTCTAGCATTAGTATTATAAATGAAACCATTTATTTTATTTATATTTATTTTCTTTATTTTCTTAAAAAAAATCAATGTTTTACATATTTTTTTATTACATAATAAATAAGTTAAATTGAAAAACTTAAAACTATAATTGTAAAACATTAATTTTTTTAAAGAAAATAAAGAAAATAAACCAATAAAATAAATTGTTTCATTTATAATGCTAATGCTAGACCGGCGAATGTTACGCCGGGAATAGCTTGTAATTTACAATATTGTTTGATCTATCTATAACTATTTTTTTTATATTTTTTATTTAGGTATTTATTTATTTATTATAAATTAATTTTGACCGCTAATAGTTTTGAAGAAAACTTTTATAGAAGGCAGCGTTTATACGTTTTTGAATTGTATTTATAACGTATAAATGATGTTCATTAAAGTCTGACATCCGACTTTGTTATAGAATATCATTATTTTTTTTTTTTTTAAATAATAGTGCTCAACACGCATTTTTGTATTTCGCAAGTTGAAAAAGTGAATTTTGCGAGAAAAGGTATTTATAAACTTCTAATTGTGTTATGCCAATATATTGAAAGATATACATTAAAAAAAAAACAAAAAATGTGTATTAAATATTATTATTATTCATCAATACAAATAATACTTAGAATAATTGATTTACTATTTAAATATTTATATTTCATAAATGTTCTGAAATTACACTGAATATTTATATTTGTTTATAAGTATTTATTATTAGTACTCGTCATGCATATTCGTATTTTGCAAGTGTAGAAAGTGGATTTTGCATGAAGAAATATAGTATACTTTGCAACTATTTTTTTTTATCTTTAAGATATGTAATTAAAACTTTTTAAATAAAATTTGATGTAATTGCAATAAAATTTGTAAATGTAATAAAAATAAGTAAAACAAAACTTTCATGAAACAAAATCTGATGTCTAAACAAATCTCACCAACAAATACTATTAATAGAGACGTACATTTCAACAAAATGTGGTGAACAGAGATGTCGCTGGCAGTATAGATATGAAATTAAATGCATTTAAAATAAATACATACCACACCCACATTAAAAACACATTAAAATAACCAATTACATGTTTTTTGTGTTTTTTTTAATTATCATAATAGCCCTAACTATTTCAAAATTCAAAATAAAAAAATAAAAACATTTATATATAGAATTTATATTTTTATTTCACTTCTTTTAAATTTTGGTTTTGACGTTTTGATATGATTAGTTATGACCATTATAGTAAAGGTTATGATTGGTTATGACTTTGTTAAATCATATCGAATCATATAAGCCATTTAACGAAGTATCATATGACATCATATGACGCTTTATGACTATTATAGTTAGGGGTAAAGTCAATAATTATGATTTTTCTCTTTTTCTTCAGTTTTTATTGTTATATTGTTATCCTGCTAGGGTTTCTGATGTAGGTAAGGGTAGTCTGTGATTTTTCTTTTTAAAGTTTTTTTAGTTTTTATGTGTACTAAATTTGCCGTGCATTGAATTGGAACTTGATAATAATGTCATAACATATTTTGTTTTCCTTGTTCTTATAGGATCGTAAATTTCGGTTTATAATTCTCCATGCACAATATAATTTTTACTCAATGCTACTGCGCATTTGAATTTATACTTTTGAATTATTTGTTAATAAAAAAAATAAATTTCAATTATTAGAATTTCTGAACATGGGTGAAGTAAAAAATATATGTGTAGTGTTTTTGCTGTAATGTCGTAATATCGTAGTATTTTAACAAAGCTATTTTATCGATATAATAATTATATTCTGATAATTCGGTTTTTGTCTTTGCTACTTTGTTTTTTTTTTTTTTAAATTAATTCATATAATCAGATATAATCAATGCTATTGCTCAATAGGTGAATTGCTTTTAGGTTAGTTTTAATTTGTTTTTGGTTTTATTTGCTTTTATTGTTTTGTGGTTTATGTCTTTAAATTAAATTTTACACACTATCGTAATTCGTAATAGTTATAATAAAGTTGTCTAATCTAGTTGAAAAAAGTTTTGTGTTGTAAAAGCTTTGTGAAAAGTTTAACAGACGTGTAAGCGTATTAATATATAAGATTAGAGGTTGTAATCTTCAGTTTTGAATATGTTTCACCTACAATCAATCTTTACTAGTTATAAAAGGGAAAGTTTATTTGCTTGTTTATTTATGTGTTTGTTTGTTAGCTATACACGCACACAGTTTTAAAGATAGAATTCTGAAAATTTTGCCCAGTGTTCATGATCACAAAAGGACTTTTCACTTTTCAAAGGTAAAATGACAGGTTTGGGTAGCTGCCACTACCTATCAGGAATGTTTCAAAAAACAATTATTGTTTTATGGACATGAAAATTTTCTCTTAGATACTCTTCTAAAAATAGAAAAATACGACTGTTACCGATTTCGTATAAATAACATTTGAATAAACTAATGAATTTAACACAGCTAGGTGAATGCCATATTTCAGAAAACTTAAATGTCAAAATTGAAGTAGCAACGATCAGTAGAACCCTACAAAGTATTGCAGAATTGACTGAAAAAGAATTTCCGAATTTTAGGAGTCAATATAAAAATTTTACATGGCTATGTGAAATGGCTGCTTGAATTAGCTACAAAAAATGTGACAATTCGTTTTATTAATTAGAAACTACTGCAGACTATGCCCGATGACATGTTATCGGTAGAATAAATACAAGCCATTCTTAGGCTGGATGAAGAATATTAAGCGTAACTAGTCTAAGAGTGAATTTTATTTGTAAATAAAAAATAAAACTAATTATATCTATAGGTATATCCTAAAACTATTTGATATTCCTCTTTAAATATTAGTCTGAAATTTGAATAGATTGGAGTATTAATTTTAGTCCTTTGGAACATGTTCTAATCCCTACAAAATATATACGTATAAAAACAGATAAAATTTAGAAGCAATCCCATTCAACGTCTGGTATGTATACAAATCGATAGTTATTGTTACCAATGAAAATGAAGCTGTTGACTACCGAACCTTGTTCCTTTATTCGTTGAATTTGACACGGTTTCCTCCACAACAATTGGAGTTACAAGTAACAGCCATTATATTATTTCTACGAAATTTGAAGCAGCCAAAACTATGATAATAAGAATATCGCATCTTCGTTTCATTTAAGCACAAACTAAAATTGATTGTGGAAAAGGTGAACATATTTTTATTCCAAGAATACCGGTAATGTCATTAGATATACCGTTTCAGTTTAAACTCTTACCCCATTTTCAGTGAGATTAAGTTTTGCCATGTTCATTAACAAACCACAGGCACAAGTTCCGAAACATTTTGGTTGAAAGATTGTTTCACTCATGGACAACTATATAAAGGATGCTCACTGGTAGCAAGGGCCGTGTTTGTTTATACTCCATCAGAAAAAAACACGAGATATTGCTAACAAAGAAATGATTTTATTTAATATAAGTATAGTTTAAGTTGTAGTATTGTTGATTTTGTTAATAAGATAAACCAATTTGTTTCAATTCAATTCATAATTCAAACTTCATTGAAGTAAATTCTATACATTTTGTCTTCGACCCGGATAACGCCGTGTAACTTTGCTATAGTATTCTATAAAATATAATCTTTTTTTGATTTTTACTAACCTACAGGGAAAATCGGATTGGACAATTAATAATGGTGGTACAATATATGTGTGTTTGTGTTGTTTTAAATTGATCTACCTAACTAAATATATTTATTTGGCGAGTATTAGACTTACAGTTTGCTAATAATATCTGTCCAAACTAAAAATTTTGGTATAAAAATGTGAAATATTTATAAAAATGTTGATTAGCTCGAAAAAATTGGTGAACCTTTTTTTTTACATTATTTTGTTGAATTGATCGATTTTCAACATTTTTGCCGTACACAACTTTTATGTCAGACCATACCTAAATTTTAATAAATTTAACAAACATTAGTTAATTTGGCTAATTTTCACTAAAAAAATATAATTTTTACATCATTCAAATATTAGTGTTTATTTATTTCGATCGTTTTTCGTTCAGTTTCTAGCTTCTCAGTATATAATGTCGTAGATCATTTTCGGATACCTGTGTTTTAGTAAGAAAAATAAAAACTGAGGGTTACATATTGTAACAATTTGATAGTTTTAGTCAAAATCAGTCAAAATTAATGACGTTTGTTACTTTTATTAAAATTTAGATATGGCTTTATATGAGAAACGGCAAGTCTGGCATAAAATTTGTGTATAAAAATAATTAATAAAAAAATGTTTGCCAAATTTTCCGAGCTAATCAAAGTTTTTCACAAAAATTTAACATTTTTATATCAAACGTTGACGTTTTTTGTGACATTTTAACGTTTGTTAAATTTATTAAAATTTAGATATGGCTTTATCTGAAAAACGGCAAGTCTGGCATAAAATTTGTGTATCAAAATAACTAATAAAAAAATGTTTGCCAAATTTTCCGAGCTAATCAACGTTTTTCACAAAAATTTAACATTTTTATATCAAACGTTGACGTTTTTGTGACATTTTAACGTTTGTCAAATTTATTAAAATTTAAATATGGCTTTATATGAGAAACGGCAAGTCTGGCATAAAATTTGTGTATAAAAATAACTAATAAAAAAATGTTTGCCAAATTTTCCGAGCTAATCAACGTCTTTCACAAAAATTTAACATTTTTATATCAAACGTTGACGTTTTTGTGACATTTTGCGTTTGTTAAATTTATTAAAATTTAGATATGGCTTTATCTGACGAATGGCAAGTCTGACATAAAATTTGTGTATCAAAATAACTAATAAAAAAATGTTTGCAAAATTTTCCTAGAAAATCAACGTTTTTCATAAAAAATGCAATTTTTATACAAAAGCTTTAAGTTTGGGTATAGTTTTAATCCAAAATGGTATATCTGCTAATCACCCAGTAAGTATACTGTTAGTTAAATCTATTAAATCTTATAAAAAATGTTCTCAAATACACATTGCTCCACCTTACATATTTTGGAAAGAAGCTGTAGTGGATATTTGTCAGATAATATTTTTCCAATCCGATTCTCTTTAACCCCACCCGTAGTTCAGATCAAATTTAAAAATACGCTCAATTTTTTTCCTAATATACTCTACGAAATAATTCCTTAAAATATTTTCAGGTTTAACTGGACCACCCTGTATACATATAAATATGTAGTGTATTAAGTACATATTACAAATTCAATGAAAATAAATTTTGTACATATGTGTGTATCCTTAGAGTATCTTTAGATATTCTTAATTTTTTTTTCTTAATAATTTTTTTTTTTTTTTTAGTTTTGGAATTAATACGTGCCCACAAACTATGTTATAGTTGGGAAATAATAATTTAGGAATATGTTTTTTTTTTTTCGTTAAAAACAATTCTTGAGAAAATTCAAGGATTCATTTAAAATATTGTGCTGAATAATCTAAAACTTTGCAGTTGGCTTTGTAATATTCTTGGTGGTTTTCAGATATATTTTTAAAGGTATATTGATAAAATTTTTATGATAGATAATTATTAAAATAAGTTGGATAAAATATTGTTAAAGAATAATAATTGAGAGAAAAAAATATAGCATAGTAAAATTTTGGTGCCAAAATTGATTTGAAAATAGAAAAATTTAAAATATAAAAATTAATTAAATTAAAAATAAATAATTTTAATTTGCAGCTGATTCAGATTTTAGGATTTCGATTATCAAATATGAAAAAATGAAAAAATTTGGATGTATGCCACTAAATGTCAATTGTTACAATTTCAATTTGAAAGTTTTATGCTTAACTAACCATTAAAATTTTGTTAGACAACTTAGCGAACTGTTCGAATTGTGTTAAGACTAAACTGTTTTTTATATCTCAAAAATTGCTAATGGAATTACGTTTTATCAAATATATTTGAAATTATAATAACAAAATAGTATTAATCATAAGTCTCAAAGACTAGTTTTGGGGGGGATGTGTTTGTATATTCATTATGGCACAGTTTTCCACTTTACTGTATTCAAGTTGGGCACAGCTCTTCACTGTATTTTGTTTTGAAAAATAGAACGGTTGCTACAGACTTTTTTGATGATTTTCCAAGATAAATGGAAAAATTTTGTATGGAATATTAAGACTCAAGTAGCTATTTTAGCAAGTAGCAAGTTAGATAATTTTTGGGTAGGACTTGAGTATTTAAGTAAAACTATAATTTTATTGGTTATTTAATCATTCTTACATATAAGATAATTAGATGACGTTAAGCTTTGTTCAAGAAGAGATCAGGATATTGATATAATTTTTGCCTATCAAAAACTATATTGATATAGCTTATATCAAGATAGAATATTTCTTCTTATTCCATTTACGCTATTCAGGCAAATTAACAATTGAGCGGATTACAAGACAATATTCAAACTTCAATTGATATAAAATTATGTCATGTAACATTTTAAGAACTCGAAATTATAGAGAATCGATAGAAGTCAGATAAAAAACTATTGATTTTACTTCATAGAAAGAAGCTTCGCACAATCATGGTACTATACTTGACAGAGTACCGTTCTCTATTGATCTTAAAAATGTTTATTGGAATTTATCAATATCATAATATTGTAATCAAATAATTTTTAATGCATAGTATATGAAATACATATTGTTTTTGACAGTTCGGGTCTGGCGAGCACAGGTTTGCATAACTACTGTAGTTTAACCCTGAAACACATACTGTAGATACTGAATACTGAAACACAGATCTGCATCAAACCTTTTTTTAGCCTCAAAGCCCTTCCAAAGGCCAAATTTGAATTTTTAAATATGTTTTGGGTTTCAAGGAGTCGAAATCTACTCAAGAATATTTTCTTTTAATGGAAAAGGAAAAATCATGCATTTAAGTACAAATAAAATATTTGTATAGGATCTATATTTCAGATATATCTATATTTATTATATGTAGAACTTTATAATAATAGAATTTGAAACGGTTAATTTGTGTCTGTACTGTAGGTAGTTTAAGCATTTTCTAAAATTCCAAGGTTATGGAAAGAACATCCTAACTACTTTATAGGCAAAATTTTGGTATAATAATTGTGATAGAGACAAATATTTAAGTTATACCATTTTATGCTATAATTAACAAATTAAATTCATACAAAAACAAAATAATTATTATTTTATAATTACTATAGATATAAAAGTTTGTCCAATGCAACTACTACTGACGAATGGTAACCCTAATCACATTTTAATTTACATTTTTATCAACACATTTTTTATTCATCGCACAATAGTTAATATTTAAAGTTAATTTGGGCTCTTAGAAGTTATTATTGGAAATATGTTTATTAAAAACCTCTCACTCACATTGTGTTAGTCAGTGAATTATATACAGTGATGTGTCATCAAGGGAGTAATCATAAATTATTTTAATATAATTTATTAATATTCATTTTGTTAATAATTTGTAGCAAAATTACGATATATAATTGAACTTTATGAATTTGTGTTGTAAATTATTTTCGATAAAGCCGGAAATTCAAATATACTGCAAATAAAATAAATTAGCTAGAAATGGGACAGTCTTTTAGAGAGTAATAAATTAATTTTTAATTAGAGAGTAATAAATTAGGAAGTAATAAATTATAGGGCTCTTCTGAGAGAGATGTTGTATCGGCGTATGATTTAATAACGATATCCCAATGATAGCTGGAATTGCTAGGTTTTCAAAAATATATATCTTTAGTGGCGGATCTTATTCTTATAAGGACGAAAAGGTAATTTGAAAGTATCCTTGTTGTCTTGATGTTTTTGTATAAAAACCGTTGTATCTGTTGGTCTATTAGATATATATATATATATATATATTCAGTTATATATTCTAGAAAGATATTGGTTGAAGCATATTTTAACATTTATTTGATGATGAGCGGTGCTGCCGTTATGGAGATATTGTAGTTGAAAGTAGAAAACAATGTTTATTTTATTTCTTGAAAAAAACAAATACCCCAAGATTTTACCATAAAACGCTCCCTATATTTACATACTGTTGGAAAGATCACTTTTTTTTCTATAATATATACATATATACTTCATATCTATGTTGAATAGTGTAGGTAGAAGATATAAGCATTTATTAAAAAAAAATTGTCAGAATCCCCAAATATAGCAATTGCAAGTTATACAATATAGACCTGATTTATTATAATGTAGCCAAATTTATCTAATTCACACATCACACTGGACTATAAACAGTCTCTTAAACTATTATTTTTCACAAGATTACATATCAGTATACGATAATAGAAGTAGGCAAGGCAACCAAGTAACCAACATGCCAGAATTGCTCAACTCCATTCAAATTAATTCTGCAGAGTCTGGCAAAGATCAAGAAGAGGGCAAAACATTTTCCGAATCAGTAAAATCACAAAAGAAAAATTAATACACTCCATTATTTTGTCAAAAGTTAAAATTCGTTTTAATAAGTAAAACCCCGTGACGAAACGATAATGATTCTGTGGCACCACAACGAACTTCTCTGGGTTAAGTTTGCCGAATTTGGCAGCCATTTATACCTACCTATCTATCTATCTAAGAACAGGAGATAGATTAGGAGCGGAATTATATCGCATAAGAATGTAGTAAAAAATACGATGTCCTGTGTAAATTTCAATCCCTAGTGGATTGAAATATAAATAAATAAATACAAAAACGCTATCTTATGTAAAAGTTATGGCGGTTTTAAAAAGAAAAAAAATTATGATAAAAACCTTAATATACTCGTATATTCGAATTAGTTTATTTGAAGCATCTCAATTTCTATTGCCATAACGTTATTATTTTGTTATTATACTATATACATAGATGTACAGGTATATTTAATTCAAGAAGAAAATTTATTTCATCAACATTTTCTTTTATGATTTATGAATGCAAAGCTATAATTTTTTTTTTATTTTCGTTTTTTTTGTATTTTAATCTCATTTTGAAAAGCTTTTATTTCTTAATTAAATTTTATTAATTTTTTTGATAATCATAATTAAAATACCATACCTCACCCACACCCATATCATAATTTTAAATATAATATAAAATTTTTTCAGCGTTTAATATGTAGGTATCTACTCATAATGGCATGTAGCCTCTTGAAAAAATTTAATCCTAGTTTTCACTTTGTAATTATTTTTGTTTTTATAGACATAAAATTAAATCAAATCATGTGTAGGTAGTATGGATATATTATTGGCATCTCATAGGAATTAAGTTTTCAATAATAAAAAAAAAACAACAAAAAAATAACAGAATTTATATTCTTTTGTATTATTTGCACTTTTATAAATTAACAAAGATATAATGTACAGATTTAATGTAATAATAACGTTCTGCGGGCTTTATTTATCATTTTATAAACATATTTATATATGAGTATATATGTATATAGATATATTCGTATCCATACTATATGTAATTTGATTATATGCGCTCTCATAAACATATACAAATATACAGAATAAAAAATAAACACCCTGTGAGTATCTAAAAGTGAATATTTGCAAATTAAATTATATATTTAAACATTCATAAAAACAGAAAAAATAAAAACAACAACAAAAAATCATATAATTTGAAATGTATTACAATAAAAGAATGAAAATTTTTGAAAGAATTTTCTTAATATAATTTTCACTTAAATTTCTCATAATTTTTCTCACGCACACGGAACTATCAATTTCGTTGGTTATTATTGATTTCGTATTTCGTTTATAACATAAACTTGAACAATGCGAAGATCTGTTGGTAAAAATAATTAAGATAAGACTATTGTTATTATTATTGTTTATATTATATATTATTATTAATGGACCACAATTTAAATTATGGACAATTATAAGCACATAAGGCTGAAGAGTAAAATAAAGGTCTTCCCACATTACAGTTTTTTATGATGGCTTTTAAAGCCGACTTTTTATGACAGCAAAAAAAGCTGGCATAAAAATTTCACCATAACACCGGCTTTTTTATTTAAAATTAAAATGTCGTGTAGTGAAGAATTGATTTTGGAAAATTTAAGTATAATCCATTTTGTTCATAATGTAACAAAACAAGGTTTTGTTGTTGTTTAACCAGCTCGTTTAATTTTTCATTTATTGCCTTGTCTGAAATTTAAATATTATATTATACCTATGTATCTACATATAATAGCATTTATTTCATACAATATCTTTTACAAATTATAAATTAAATAAATATTACAAATCTTAAAATAAATAAATAAAAAAAATATTTAGTCTACTACCCATTTTGAAAAAATATATTTGTAACATTAAATCTGACACTTCGTTAAAAACAAGCCACTCTTTTTCTGAAATAATCAATTGAATGTCGGCTTTTTATGCTGACTTTTTTTTTAGCTTTTTATGCCGCTTTTTCATTGTGGGATGCTATTCACGATTCCATCTATATGTTTTGGATTAAAAAAAAACTGTAATAAAAAGTTGGCTTTAAAAGCCAGCATAAAAAGCTGTAATGTGGCAAGGCCTTAAAACTTGTTTTTTGTTGATAAAGTGAATGATTGAAGTACAAAATGATTGAGAAGACATTTGTATGAAGCTCAACAATATTTACTTAAATGTATATCATAATTTATATTTGAGTTATTTGACAAGGTTTATTTTTTTGCTTAGCTTTGTGGAATTAGGCAGTGGTTATTGAGTTCTTTTTTGATCCAAGAATATTGCCTAAAAATGAATATAAATGAATATAAATAGTAGACTGTAGCTATAAATTAAAAAAAAAATGAAATAAAGAATGAAATTATTATATATGTATCATTTATGCGATACGATAATTTTCATTTCATGTAAGGGAATATTTAGAAATACACAAAACAAAATCGTCACTTAAACGTTGCACTTAGCAATAGTGACAATAGTTTTACAAAAGATTTTAATTATCTCTATACAAAAACTAAATCGTGGGGCCCTTAGTATTAAGTTTTTTTTACATTTTATACAATAATTTAATAAAAAAAAAAAATGTAAATTTAAATCAAAACAAATCTAAATAAAAATAAAATTGTCTCTTGAAAATTTCACTTGCCAATTTTGACAATAGTTTTACAACAGATTTCAATTATCTCTCTATACAAAAACAAAATCGTGGGGTTCTTAAGCTGCAGTTATAGCGATCAGTGAAATTAATACGTAAAAATAAAACAGTGAAAAAATAATTTATTTTTACGATGAGATGGTTATAGCGATCAGAAAAATTGCTTCCGTAAAATTTGTTGTCATTTCGATTTAACGTTTTCTTGTTTTGAATTTGAAATAATAAAGAATACAGTAGTAATAGTTTTCATAGTTAAATTAAAAATGAAAAATTGAAGTTTTTATAATATGCCAAGTTAACACAAAAACCCTCTACGTAAATGTAAACAATAAACACAACTTAATAAATGTAAATTAAGGTTAAATTGCAGCCGAATTTTTCTGATTGACATTTTCTGATGAAATGAAACAGTGAAAAAATGAAACATAATTTCAATAAAATACAAATGAATTAATGAAATCGTGAAAAATTGAAATGTACTTCATTGAAATAATTTTATTTCATTTTGTTTATTTTTTTTTTGTTTTGTTCAGAATGCCGTAAAATGATAAAACAGCTTTTTTATTAAAATTTTACCTTAAAATGTTAAAATTTTAAACAAAATTTATTTGTGAAAACATTCTTTAGCATTCCTATAACTTTTTACTAAAATTTTGTGCCTACGGCGGTTGTAAAATCAAAAACAAAAATTTTACGTATTCATTTTACTGATCGCTATAACTGCAGCCTTAGTATTCAATTTTTTCCCTTTTATACAATAATTTAATAAAAAAAGATCGAAATTCAAATCAAAATATAATCGTCTTTTAAAAATTTAATGAATCAAACAATTTAACTGTCACAACAGTATGACAAAATTGTTGCGTTCTACGTCTAAGCGAATACTAAATTTTCATATTTTCAATTCATATTTTATTTTTCTAAGCTGGAGATCATTGTTTTTTCGGAACAGTGTGACTAATATCCTCTTCTTCGTCGTTGTAGTGCTACTCTCTCGGTAATACAAAGGACAAAAAATAAATTTATTTTATAGTTTTAGATCTGCGGCTAGCATTTTCTTAGCGACAAATATACGGCAAATCGGAAAAAAAATGTTGTTCGGTACTTTTTAGTTATAAATTAGGAGTATGCTTTAAAGAGTAAAACACCGTTAGATGTAAACGGTACTTGGAATTGTTTAATAGAATATTTGATGACGTCACGATAGAATATTCCGAACAAATAGAATAAACAGAACAGAATAGAATAAAAAGAATAAACATTAGAAACTGCCATTGTTTATTTTTTTTTATTTTTTATTAATTTTTGTGAACAAAAGTGTTTACTATTTTTTAATTTGTGAAAATTAATTAATATAGTTAAGATAGTTATATTAGTTACAAAAAATTTGTAAAGACTTATCAAGCATTTTAATATATCTCGCTACGACCATTAAATACTCATTCCTTGAAAAGAAAAAAAAAAACAATAAAAATTTTTAAAAATGTTTACTTTCTGAATAATAAAACAACTACTAATTTTATTTAAATATCAATATTTATACAACTATTCATAATATTATATTTTTTTGTAAACAATTTTTTTACTTAACCAATATTTTCCATTTTTTAAAGTAAAATAAAATATAGGTAATCGAATTGTTATAGAAGTGAACTGTCATTTTGTAACTTTATTCTGTTTATTCCAACTCTGAGATGGAATAAAAAGAATACGTTCGGAATATATGGAATAAATAAAAAAATACAGAACAGAATTTTTGGAATATTCCGAATGAATAAAAAAACGCTTTTTGGCATATTCTGAATATTCCGAATAATGAATAAACGAAAACACCCTATATGTTTGTGTAGAACTACTTTTTTAAATCTTTTTTCGAGGTAAACCCAACCTTGAAGATTTCGTATCATTTGGCTAGCCACTCGCAGTGTCCTTATGCATTTTATCTTATGTTTCAATATAATATCAGGTCCATTTTGAGTTATTTGACAAGATTTATTTATTTGCTTAGTTGCGTGGAATTAGGCAGTGGTATTGAGCTCTTTTTTTATCCTAGAATTATGTGTCTTTTGTACAACAAAATATAATGATTATAGCGAAGCTACCTGGTTGTTTCGCTATTCGATTTAAATAAGAATTTGCAAAGATTGTAACGAATTTTCTAATACTGTTAATTTGTATAGATTTGTAACAATTGTGTGGTGATAGTAAAAAATAGAGAAAAGCAATATCTTGGGAGATCATTCACATATATTTTTTTTCGGGACTGTTTATTTCAATTCTGTTAGATGTAACAGGATGTAAATAATATGTAAATTCAATGTAAAACTGTCAGGTGAGGGTAAAATCAGAGACGCAGAAAACTTTTTTTTTTTTTTCTATAGTCAGTGTTAGGGCCCTATTACACATCAATCATTCGTCAATCTTTCATCCATATATTGTCAATATATGGATGAATGATTGATGAGAAATGATTGATGGCGGTTCTATTCTCATCAATCATGTCATCAATCATTTTTGACAAGTTCAGCTGAGGCAAAAAAAATTGCTTTGTGGGGAATGTTCAGATAAGGTTACAATATTAATTTGTGATGTAATTCAAAAAGAATAATTTTTATATTAATTTTAATAATTATAGCAATTATTGTAAAAAAACGATTGATATATTATTCAAATGTGCAAAAAAATAATTTGTTGTTTTTTATACCCTTTACTTTACTTTAAAAATTCAATTTAAATTGAAGTTAAAAATATTCCCCTAAAAATTATATTTTCAATATTCATATATGTTTCGAAATTATCAATACATTCAGAACACTTCCACAATATGTCATTGCAAAATGTCAAAATATGGGTAAAAAGATTGATGAGTGCATGATTGATGTGTAATCGGTTTTTATATTGACAATATATGGATGAATGATTGATGAAAAGAATGATGTGTAATAGGCACCTTAAGATTATTTTATAGATAGATTGTTAGCCTTTGCGTACCGCTTGGGTGGGATGGCATGGAACACAAACTAGAAAGGAAGGATGGTATGAGATGGATTAGTAGGAAGTTGTAATATAAAGGTGGTAATATTTTTCTTAAATTTCTGCTAATTGCATATGTTGGATGTAAAAAGACAACCAACAAGGAAATATGATTCCCCATTTTTGAAGTTCGAACTAGGAACGAAATTCCGTATCTGGTTTTATGCCATCTTGGGATTTTCTATTCTCTGATTTGATCATTTTGCATATTTTCAGAGATCTTTTTAACCACTTGAAATGTCCTATTATCGATTTGGATAACTTAATTTCATTACGTTTACATATAAATTTTTCACACACACACACCAACACACGATCACATGTTCATTTCAACAGAAATTACTTTATTTTATAGTTGTCTTATTATTGTTGTTTATTATGATTTCATTTTTACGTGGAAAATAAAAGAAAATAACGAAATTTTTGTATTATAATTCTTTTTTTTTTTTTTAATAAAAGAAAATATATAATAAAAAGGATAAAATTATCCTTTTGATACGGAAACAAAACTTAAGTAAATAATAATGTACTCATATGTGTATATTATATAAATACTTTGAAGAAAGTTTATTATTGATGTGCTAAACACATAACAAAACAATAACAACAATAATAATAATATTAAACAAATAAGACGTACACAATATAAAAAATGTATATATATATATATATATATATAGATTCGTTGATGAACGCATAAAAACGAAAGATATTTTTATAATATCTGAAGGATATTAGAGTAAAAAAAAAATCAACGTAATTCCTTAGAAAGCAACTGCAAGAAATTATCATGTGTACATCGTGAAAGAAGATATCAAGTAAATTTTAGAGTAAAAATAACTCTAAAAAAAAAAAAATAACAAAAATAACAAAATTTAAATTGCTTCAAAATGGAGGTGAATAATTTTGCCTTGGTGAATATATCAGCATCAAAAGTACCTTTAAGTTTTACACCTTGAGTAATGTTTACACTACATTATAAAAAAAAAAAAAAAAAAATTTTTCTTTTCTTAATAAGATGTACCAGGGTGTAATTAAAATAGTTTAAAATTTTATTATTTACGGTTATAAAATTTTTATTACCGGTATACAATTTAACATAATGGTATGTAATGTATATATTATATAGGAGATATAATACGAGATATAAATGAGGACAACAATTAAAGGTAAGGTGATGGTGGTGAGTATATATAAACACATTATTTTCAGATTTTAATAATTCGCATTTTATTACAATTAAACCTTTTAATAGTGATTATATTGAAGAATAAAAACAACAACAAAAAAAAAATATTTTTTTTTTAACGTGCAGTTAAGCTGGGGATTATCTTAAGGTATATAAGAAAAAGAAAAAAACAAGCAGAAACAAAATCAAAGTCTCTAAAGTCATATTTTCTGGATAAAATTCTGGAAATGTGCGTGTTTAGAAAAGTAATGATTACGTAATAATTCGGCGTTGTAAAATTAACGGTATATACTATACATAATTGTGTAACTAACTACATAACTTACATAAATATATAAATTATAGTATTTTAGTGTAAATACTAAATACTGCTTGAATAAAATAGAAACTAATAAAATAAAATAAAGTTTGGCATGAAGGACTCATCAAAAAGCTAAGTTGTTTGCTCCCTAAAAATTATGTTGAATTATTGTCATCATATCTCTCAAATAGAGTTTTTCGAGTTAAAAATGAGAATGAATACTCCTCTCTTAGAGATATAAAAGCTGGAGTATCGCAAGGTAGTATACTGGGTCCAATTTTATATTTGTTATACACCTGTGATATACCCGAAATAGAAAATATAAAAATAGCAACCTTTGCAGATGACACAGTGTTGATGGCAATCGGTTCTACTATAGAAGAAGCTACAAACAAATTGCAAAACGCTAATGACAAAATTTCCAACTGGTGCCAAAAATGGAAAATTAAATTAAATGAAGCCAAATCTAGTCATGTAAACTTCACATATAAAAACATAGTAACTCCTCTCTCAGTTAAAATTAATGATGTCGTGATTCCATACGAGAATAAAGCTAAATATCTTGGATGCAAAACTGAAATGGAGAGAGCATGTGAAAATCAAAAAATAAGAACTCCAGTTCAAATATAGAGAAATATTTTTATTTATTTATTAAGACTACCCAGTAGATTGAAATCCCTTACAGATTTTGCTTATAAAATATTTAAAACTAAAATAAAATAAAACTAGAAATAGAAAACAAAAATTGTAAATATAAAAATAATTTCAGATATAAAATAACATTAATAATAAGATGCATTAACAATTTCAAGTTAAAAATAACACATTAATTCAAGAAAAGAAGTTAAAAAAAAGAAAAATTCAGACTTAAGTAATAAATAAATATTAATAGTAATAGCAATAGTAATTATAAAGGTAGGCAGTACATTCAAATGATAATAGAGAATAATTTTAATAAATTTGTAGAATAAAATTATAATTAATTAAAATTACAAGAATTATTGTAATGTATCAAAACATGTGATGATTTTTCTCCTAAAAACGAATCTACTGTAGTTGAAGTCAATTACTGAAAAACTGTTATTAAATAAGCGCTGAGAGTTTGCAATAGGTTAGGAAAAACCATAGTTCGTTCTATGATTTTGAAGATATAAAAATCTTTGGCTTCTGAAATCGCGCACTGGAGCATAGATATTATAAAAGCGAATAATAGATGGACATTTTATTCTGCCAGATAAAATATCATAGAAAAACATCACGGATGCAGCATTTCGTCTAGCCTCAAGAGTAGAAAGCTTAATAAGTTGACATTTAGCTAAATATCCAGTAATATAAGGTTGCCAGTTGAATTTACGAAGGCAAAACCTAATCATATTCTTTTGAACAGACTCTATTCTCTTAATATGTTTATCATAATAAGGCATCCAGATCGGACAAGCATATTCGAGGTGAGGACGAACAAGTGCAGTATATAAATTTTTGAATGTATAAGGATCAGAAAATTGCTGTGAATTACGCTTAATGAAACCTAACATGGAAAAAGCTTTAGAAATAATTCGATCTATGTGAGCATAAAAATATGGCTGATTGGGCGGAATACTACGATCTCGACCTATAACAAAATTTTGATGTATAATAAAATGTTGAAACCAGTCTGGGCATACAGTATTCAAATATGGGGATGTGCTAAACAAATCCATATTCAAACTATCCAAACGTTCCAAAATAACGTACTGCGCAACATAGTCAATGCTCCATGGTATGTTCGCAATGCCGATATTCATCGAGATCTGAAGATCTCATCTATAAAAGACGAAATAATGAAATGCGCTGCACGGCACAAAAATTCGTCTGATCCAACATGTCAATACCGAAGCTTCTAGTTTAATTGACAATCAAATCTTTGTGAAGCGACTAAAACGAACAAGACCACTTGAGTTAGGTTAAAACCTTTTATCTATTAAAACCTTATTGGATTTTGGTAGATCAAAGGTACCTTAGTTTCTTTGAGTTAAATGTAAATTAATGGCTAGTCTATAAGACTAGTTTTAATGTTGCAATAATGATAGGAGTTTTTAGTGGGTTAAAGTCCCACAGTCCTTCAAACTGCCTTCCCCGGTAATAGGTAGTCTCTGAAGCCTCTTTCGATGATTTACTACTATCTGAAAAAAAAAAAAAAAAAAAAAAAAAAATAAGAAGCTCTCTAGGTATTATTTTATGAAGTTTAATTAATATTTTGATCGATTTCGGTAGCGCAGTAGGTAGAGCGCCTGCCTTTCAACCGAAAGGACCCAGGTTTGATTCCAAAAAAATGCTTTATTGGTTTTACCTGGTCTAGTGCCCTTTTTTTATTATTTTTTTTTTTATTATAATTATCCATATCTCTAAAGGAGCTTCAAAGTTCATACATAGTGTATATCTTAAAGTTTATTTTTTTTTTTATAATTCAAGCAGATTAAGTAATAATTAGGAATATAAACTTATAAACTATGAAGTTATTGCAATACAGATACAAGTGACTAATTTATAATTATATTTTACATTTTTTTTGATTTAGAAAAGAAAAAGTAGGTATATTTAATATTAAAGTATTATAAAATTAAAACGATGTATAAATCTTACATCAAAGAAATAAAAATACTAAGGTGCCTATTATGTATTCGATCAACTTTCATCGAATCGTTCATCGTTATCGTTAGAATTATTCGATTGTAATCGTTAGTGCCATTATGTATTTCGATGAAAATTTGATTGAAATTGTTTTAAAATGTTGCCATTGTAAAATTAAAATTTGTGATGAAAATGACATATGTTTGATTCTTTGACTGTCAAATTCAAATTATTATACGAAAAAAAAACAAAACAATAGTGTTATATAACTATTTGAAATTTTTAAGTTGAAGTTAAAAGTGTTTAAATAAAATAAAAATTATTAAATTAAAAGTTTTTATAAATAAAATGATTTTAGCAGAGTTAAATTTTGCAGTTTCTGATAGTGCTGAAAAACGCTATCAAATTGCAGAGTTAAAAAACAACCCAACATATAGTCGGGATTATTCCAATCCACTGCATTGCGAAGATTATACGTATATAATTATACATGAAATTGATGATGAGTTATTATCTACAAAACTTAATTTTATTAACAGTTTTGATCAAAATTTCCTATGTTAAACAACATTGCTTTTATGGATTTGTTAGAAAAATTAAAATAGCCAATAAGTAACACGTCGATTCCAAATATAATTAAATTGGCCAGCGTATTAAGATTCTGTGCGTATTGTACCAAGGAAATGATTTGCAGCGTAGGAAATGATTTTCATGTCGGACTAGCAGAGCTAATTAGCTCTGTTGTGCTTAAGGAAGTTTCATATGAAATTTGAAGTTTATACTTATGTCCAAAATGGATCAAATTCCATTATACGCACTAGAAGAAAAAAGTCAGACAAACATTGTTTTTATGATTAAAGTAGAATTACTGAAATAATTTATTTACACTAACTTTCATATTGCAGTTTGTTTGTAACTGGCCTTTCATTCCTATTAAAATTTATTTCAAATACCTACTAACGTTTCAACTTTTAAATTTATTTTTATTCCAAAAATATCATAAATATAAAACAAAACACCAAGTGTCCAAATGTCACTCTTTTATTTTATCCATTCAATTCAAAATTAAAATAATTTGTACAAAATCTCTCGTTCGATGTCTCTTTCGTGATAAAATTTTACATCGATAAACTTTCGACAATTTCAGAACGATATCGAAATACAAATGACAATTTTGCATTTTGACAGTTCGTTCGATCAAATCGTAATCGTTATCGAAATACATAATAGGCACCTAAAATAAATAAGATTATTCTCAAAGTTAGTCTATTGCAAGCAAGAAAGTGATTTTATTGTTTTAGGCCCACAAAATTTTATGTCATTTGGAATATTGTTGTATGTGTTGATTGAGGACTTAAGAATGCTATCTTAATCATAAAATTTGTTTCTCAGGTTTCTTATATGTATTAGCTGTGCATTTCTAGTGTTGTGTTCGTGTATTTGGTTATTATGTATTAATTTTGTGTTATAAACTATATGTTGATTTTCAATGTTGTAAGGCTTGTACCATTCTTATATGTAATTCAATAGACATGATTTTATTTTCTTTGTGAATTAGTGCAGTTGATGTTCTTTTTTCTATACCATATAAATTTTTAATAGTCCTATTTTGTAATCTGTGCAGCATATCAATATTTTTAGAAAAAGTGTTCATCCATATTATTATTCCATAGGTTATGGTTGAATGAAATAGGCTGTAGCATAACGATCGCTTTGTATTTTTTGAGATTCTATTTTGAATAATTCTCAGGACACCAGCTATTTTTCATTGGGATATAATGACAAAAAATAGTTGAGAGTATTTATATATAATCTGGTAACAAATTAAATAAAATGAAATTGAATTCTATTTAACAAGGCTTAGTTCTGACAATAGCAGTAGTTTTCCACATTTAATGAGTAAATAAGCCAGTAGTTTGTTAAATAAATACTCGAAATATTAGATGTAGTGTAAAATTGCAGTACCGTACTTAATTAAGCACGAAAAGGTGATTCTGCCTAAGTTACTGTCAAGTGTGTAAAAAAAAAACAAAAAAAAAAATAACAAGAGTAACAGAAGACGGATGATAGTCTTCTGATGATGGTATAACAACCGAAACTGTTATCAAGAATATTAAATTAAACTTAGTAAAATTTAAATAGAGTTTTTAATTTTATTATTTAAAAATGCTTGATTTAGAGTGTACTACAGTAAAATATATTAAAATAAAAATATTTTAATCTAATGAAAACAGGTTTAAATAGCCTGAAGACATTTAAGTTAATCGAATGTTTTAGACAAAATATTTTTAAGTAATATAGAATAAAACTTTAATTTATTTATTTACAATATTGAATTCCGTTTCTTTGTTCCATACTCGTTTATAATTTTAGGTAAGACTTTGTAAGGCATGTCTTAATTTTATATTTTGTTCTTTGCTAGCAGTGTTGGAAAAGTAAATTACGTCTAGTTTTTTACACAGTTGTTTATATATAAAGATCTTGGTAATTTACTAGAATATTTTTTGTTGTAAGTGTGTAAACAATGTAAATAACGTAAACAGCTCAAAATAGATAATTTAGCTGCAACAATTGTATATTAATAAATGAAAACTTACAAATATGAAGTGATTGTGTTCAAAATATAATTAAAATCACAATTTGCTAAGAGACTATCTTACTATTACAATTTATTAAGATATCTATCTACCTTACAATCTATATTCTATATACATCAATTTTAATTGTCAAAACTTTTATAGCATTTTTGATATGGCACATAGATATAATAGACTGGCAGCGCATAGATATAATAAATATAGATTGGCAGCTTAGTATAGCTTTCTCTTTCTTTCTAATACATTATCTAATGTCATTTTCAGACAAAAATGAACATATGTTTTGCGAAATATGAAATCAGTATATACATACATACATATTTTTTTGAAGTTGACGTTTTGTTAATTTTAATTGTATTGTTTTCAATCAGTTGCTTTTTTAAATCAATAATATTATTAATAAGCATTTAAATTTAATGCGTTTGATGATACAAATCCAATACAAATTAATATTCTGAATCAAAATTGAAGATTTATACGAATAACATAGTTAATCAATTAAAATGTTTATTAATTTGATGAATGCAGTTATTAATAATGTACTATAAAAAATATTAATAAGCTAATAAACTAATTATTTAATACAATGAATATATTTGATAGTTTTAATGAATAGAATGACCAAATATTAATTATGATTCATGAATTAAAAATTTATTCTTATTGTTATAATAACATTAAGGGTTATCAGCTCCATCGTTGAGCCCCATTTTCTTTTTATAATCCTTTAGAACTTTCTATAATAGATTAGAACGAAACACTTTCAAGATTTTTGTCGAAATGTGAAAAACAAATAGGTAGTAGTGGCTGCCGACATTAAGTCGCCACACTTAGACCGGTAAGGTCCATTGTGATAGTCAAAAACAATTAATTTTACATAAATTTACATTTGTTTACCGTTTGAAGTTGTTTACAGTTATTTAATGTTATTTACAGTTGTTTACTTATATTTTACACTTCTCTACGTCAAATATGTAAAAACGTTAATTTACGCGTAAAATGCCAACGCTGTTTGCTGTTTAAAAAGATCAATTAAAGTTATATTTTCTATATTTCTATATTTAATAAATTTATTTTAATACTAAAACTAATTATATACCTTTGCCTTATTGTTATCTGACTAAAATACCCGTCATTAGATTCCTATAACTTTTCTATACAGAGTAGTCCTGGTTAGACCAAAAATATTTTAAGGGGTGATTCCTTGGTGTATTTTAGGAAAAAAATTGTTCTAGACGAAAGGTTTATCTTTAAATTTAACCTGGCATACAGAGGGTTTAAGAAAATCGGATTAGAAAAATTATGTCTAAACAATATCCACTACAGCTCCAAAGGAAATTAAAACAAGAGCAATATTTTCTTCATAAATTTTTTTTTTTAAATTATTACACCTAATTAACGGTATGTGTTGGATGAGTATTAGATTTACCGTGTTTGAATAATAGGTGCACAAACTGAAAATTTTGTAAAAAATGTTGATTATTTCCAAAAAACTCTTTATTTTTTTTTTTGTGTGTTGATGCGTTACATCATCCTCTACAACTTTTGCAGACACAACTTTCATATCAAACTTGCCATTTTTCAGGTGAAGTCATATAAAATCTCAGTAACCTTAACTAATTTCAGTAATTTTGACTAAAATCATATTTTTACAATATTCAATAACTCTCATATACCTGAAAATAATGAATTACTGATACATTTGTAACGGGTGTACACCGCTTAAAACCGTAACCGCAAATGAGCTTATTGTGACTGACCTTATTAAGTAATTTATTATTGTGAGCTCTTAAGGATTCATGATTTAATGATTACAGTCACGACATTCTTCAGCGGTATGTTCTAGTATTTGCTATTGTTCAGAGAACACTGTTTCCGAATGTCGAAGGCTACTACGAGTAGCAAGTTCCCACGCACAGAGCAGAAATTCAATATATTATATTTTTACTTCAAATATTCTGCAAAAGATTTTTTCAATTGGGCCGGTTCTACATAAATGCTTCTTTAGTCGGCAGTATGGCCAGTTATAATTCCTGCCATAGTACGCATTTAATTCCCGTTTAAATAGAAGAACTTTAGTTTCTTAATTAAATTTTTTTGTATTTAGTTGCAATCATTGATGAATGAACTATAGGTTAGATAAGATCTATTTGTAACGGGTAGAAGTGTATCCCGTTGAAATCGCAGCCGCAAATAAGCTTATTGTGATTGCACGTATGATTTTGAGTCCTTAAGTATTGCTGACTTAATGATTACACCCAGGACATTCCTTAGTGGTATGCTGTAGTATTTACTATTGTTCAGAGAACACCATTCCCGAATGACGAAGGCAGTATCCCACCAGAGAAACCATCCCATTTACAGAGCAGAAATTTAATATATTCTTTCTTTACTTCTAATATTCTGCACAAGTTTTTTCTGATTAGGTCAATTCTATGCAGATGCTTCTTTATTAGGCTGTAGCCATTATGCGTATTTGTTACTGTTATTTCCCAAAAAACTTTAGTTTTCTTGAGTGAATGCATTGGCATATTATCATTTTCGCCGATATGATAATTCCCATATATCTGAGCCCCCAGATTATCAGATTTTTATGAATGAAGTGAGTTTGTTCCGAAAGATCGGTATTTGTAATAGAAAAAAGTTATTATATTGAATCGAATTTCGATTTTTATTCAATACAAATCAAAAATTAATGAGTTTGAAAACAAATTAATAGTAAGGATTTTAACATTTAGTAACGATTTTTTCTTAGACACGTTCAATTTTTGTTTCTATATCGAAATTTGACATTTAATAATATTTTCAGACTTTATTTGGTCCATTTAGTTTTCATATCATAAATAATTTTAAATTGTTGTCTACATTTTAATAAGAATGACTAGTTATTTAAGTTTCATTTCCGTATTGTTGACAGTTGAATGCCAACTGTTAACCAATATTAATAATATAAATTAACAAGAATCATAATGTCTTCTTGAGCCAACCTTATAAAAGATTTAATAAGTTTTATAATATTATTGAGAATTTATTTATTTATTTATTTTAACAGTTGATCCTACAGATACATAGGTCCTTTCCATTTCGAAATGCAGACCTTTTTATTAAATTATATTTTATTGGGAGTTTTAAATAAAAAAATTAAAATATAAGAAAAGTCAAAATTAAATTTAAATAATATAGAATTGACACTACGAGCGTATAATATGTTATCGAGCTCGGTTATCATGTTATAGAAATTGGTATTCACTTTGCGGATAACTTTATTAACGTAACGTTTTCATTCGACGTTTAAATCTATGTAAATCTTTTTTTATTTAAATAATTTTTTTTACTTTATAGCTAATAGAGAAATGAAAATTGAAAATTCTATTTTTAACTATTTTTCCTTATAAAAGATAAATAAACAAATTATTTGACATCAATATGACGTTGACAATATTTTTAATGCTAAAGTTCTAGAGTTCTTAAAGAAATAACAATATCGAAAAATATATGTTATACCATAGAGTAATCATATAAGTAGAGTATTCACGTAGAACAATATTTGTTAATCATTTTCTTCTAAAAATGCCGTCCCATTTTTACTCAAAACACGAAAATGCCGTCCCATTTTCACTCAATACCCCAAAACACTCAAATATAATTTTCGAAACTTAATTATTTTTACTCAAAATTTTTTATTTATTGAGGAGAATATTTCATACAATGCCTCTATACTTCTAGCCTATTCACAGAATGATTTTTCGGGATTTTTTCGAATTATGATTTCGTTTTAAGTTATATTTTAGTTTTGTGTGTAAAGTTTTGCTCTCCTAGTGACTAGGCTAGCAGTATAGAGGCATTGTTTGATAATTTGAAGAGTATACACATACGTATGTACTTTTGATTTATATGATGAGTGTATATCGTATATGTGTTCACCATTTACATATCTAATTCAATATAAAAAATATATATAGAAAAATGTAAACAAAAAAACACAATTAAATCGCAAAGGTAATGAAGAAATAGGATATGTACATACAATAATAGGTCAATGATAGAATCACATAATCAAGAAAAAAATTCTAAAAATAATAGTAATAAAAGAATAAAATTGATTAGTTATGTATTACAAATCGTGAACTTTGTACGGAATACCGTTTTGTTTTCTTTTCTCAGAACTTGGTTAAAAATATTATTTCTATTTCAGATGAAATAATTTTTGAAGAAACAAAAACAGCCAACAATCCATATAAAGAATAAAATGTCCAGTTTTACTTTTTTTACTTACTTTTTTAAATTTTGATAGCTTGTTTGTTTGTTTGTATTCATAATAATTATGTTATGTATTCATATATATATACTATTCATATTATTATCTACGGTAAGAAACAGACAAAATTAACAAAACCAAAATTGCTGAAAATTTAAAAATAGATGTAGGTACCTATTTTTCAATATACTTTTCAATAGAAATCTATTTGAATTATTTTTAATTTTATAAAACCAACATTAATTTTATTGTCCCTTTCCTCTATAAAGTTTGAAATCACAAATTTCATAAATCACATTGACCAAGTCCAAATAAAAATATTAATTCTTCAAATTTTAAAAATTAAAGCAGAATAACAACAAATACAGCAATATTCTTGAATTCTTTCAATTTCTAAAAAAAAATTTAATATGTAGGTACTTTGATTTGTAATATTATTTGTGGTGAATACTTTACCTATTGAAAGGAATTTAAATGCATGCATAGTTTTTTATACACACATTGTGTAATTTTTAATTTTTATCAAACAAAAATTAGAACAAAAATTTTTATCACATAAGTAAAGTAGAAATGCGAACAGCGAAATAAAGAAGTATGCATGTATACCGTAGCATGCACATTCGATATATACAAGATTTGAGTAGCTATACATACAACTTTTATATCGTTGACACTGTTGGCAGCATATAATTACAAATAAATATTTTCATAGATAGTAGGTACACAAATTTTTTTTATTTATGAGTACAAAATACATTGCGCTCAACTTATAAGCAGTTAAGAATTGAGTAATATTATTTTGAGTGAGCACATAATTTTGATATTTGAAAAAGTGACTAGCAAATTTTGTTCTACGTGAATACTCTACTTATATGATTACTCTATGGTTATACTATTAATACCTTCATTTACATACAAAATTTCTAGTTATAACACCTTGTATAGTTAATAACTGATAACATGTTATAGAGTGTAGTGTGAATAGGCTATAACACAAACGTCAAACGTTAGTTGTATAAAATAAAATACGAAATAAATACTTCTTCAATTCAAGTTTAAAGCTTTTAAACATTGATTTTTGTAGAAACATGTTTTGGTAGAATATATAACTTTTTATCAATATTTCCCCAAAAAATTAAATTTGTATAACAAACAAATGTGGTACAAATTTAAATAAATTACTAAAATCAATAACAAGTATTATTTTAGAAATTAGAAAAATATAGAGTATAATAGAGTTTTCATACTATAATTTTCAACATTTAGATTTTATCAAGTGTAATTTTGTTTAAATATTTATAACTCACATATTATGATATTTTTTAAATCCATATTAACATTTTGCGGAAATATCGTTATTATTTTGCACAAAAATAAAATAAAAGACATGTTGTTGTTGTTTGTATTCAAACGTGGACTGTCAAAACAATTTTCTGACTTAACTAAATTTAATTTAAATTTATTGAACTTTCAATACCCATGTCATTATATTTCGAAACAGTTTTAATACATTCGTAGTGGTTCGAAATATGCCACTTGAAATTAAATTATAATAAATAAAAAAATAATTCAATCAACAAAATAATTATTGAAATGGAAACTATGGATGTAACACTATTTTAAGTCTTTAGATAGTATATAACCAAAGATAATTTACTTGTATATTATCTTTGGTATAACATTACATGTGTGTGTCACTAGTATTGGCAGTACGAAGGTGAACTCCTTCAATTAAATTTTATAAATTATCTCTTCACGCAATATTGATTTTTGCTTAAAATACGAAGCACGAAGATACGAAATTGCGTGCTGTGACAAGCAACATTTTATTCCACACAAACTATTTTTATTAACAGTGTTGCCATAGGTTTTTCTTTCCTAAATTATTGTAATTAAAAATTAGAATTAATTTCAGAAATAAATTAGTTTTGATTTTATAATTAAAATTGCTTTAAAATTAATTAATGTTTTATTCATATTTAATTACCGCTTATATAATATAATATACCTATTAAATAGTTATATATGTCTGTATATATATTCAATAAATAAGTGAAAATAATAATCTTAAAGTTATATAATTTCATTTATTTCCTTTACAAAAAATCTTTCACAAAAAAATATAATTTTTAGTTGATTACTATTATACGAGTAGGTATATATGTACATTGTATATATATGTATATATATTAAAGAAAATTTCTTAATGTTTCTTTTTTTAGTATTTTATTTCGTAAATGTTATTATGTATTTATATGTATATAATTGATGATGTATATAATTGAAAAACTCAAGAATTAATAGAGTTGTTACGTAATTAAGAAATTGATTTTTTTTTTTTTTTTGAAGGTAACATATTTTATACATTGGTGTACAAGAAAATATTTTCAGGTAAATAAAGTTGTGTATAATCATGTATGTAAATACAGGATGTTTAAAGAGTATATTGCTAAATATGATTTTGCAGATTTAGCATGACATTTAAAATTTGTTTAAGTCTACTTTTGAATATTAACATGTTGGAAGTGGACCAATTAATTCATTTCCTTGTATTGTATCGGAGCTGCTTAATTTGTATAGCTTATTATTAATTGTCATGGTTTTAAGTTAAAAAATTAAATAGAAAAAAAATAAAAACGTTTATTTGTTTTGGAATCTATTCCTCAAATCTGACGGCTTGTAATATTTCAGCCTTGGGGGCTTCCTAATTTGTGTCTAGTATAATTGTAATGCCACTTCGTTTGAATGATTAAAAATAATTTACGTTTGTTGATGTATTGCCTGCCTGACGAACATAATATTTATGTATGCTATTATTTTATCGTTTTGCACATACCATAGTACATTTACGAGTGGATATTAAGATAGTGAACTAAAATATTGCTATTAAGATATGTTTGTAATCAGGGTTTAAAAAACTTCGTAGTTATTTCAAGCTTTTACTATTTTTTTACTCTTGATTTCTAACATCGATTCAGCAAAGGCATAGCAAAAGCTTTTTTTTCGTAATTGTTTTGATTCCGCTTTGCTGGGCATTTTTATTTCAAAAAGTAATATGCAGGAAAAGCTTTTTCATTATTTTTTTAAATAGCTACAGCAAAATGAGTTGAATACAGCTAAACAGCATTTGCTGTTACTTTGAATTACTATTCAACATTTATATCACTTTAAAATGCACTTTGGTTTTACTTTCAGTACCTGTGCTTTTTTGTTCCTTGTTCGTTATCTTGTTGTGTTGTGATTTGATTTTGTAAAATATATAATAAATATTAATTTTTTTAACAATAAAAAGTAAAAATGTCACGAAGAAAAACTAATTGTATTTGGAGATATTTTGATGAGAATGTTGATCTTAGTAATGCGACGTAAAATATGTAAAGCTATCCTAAAAAACAATAGAAATTTTAATTTAAAACAGCATATGATAAACATCCACAATTATAATAGAAATCAGTTATCAGAAGGAAACATTATTAGTATCAATAATCTCAGTAGTAAAACAAAAACAAGAACAAGAACTTTTTTTTTTTATTTACCACGAAATTTAAATTCATTCAACTCAATCATTCTGCATGAATAAATCAGAATACTAATACGCTAATACTATACAATGTATTTGCTTACAGAAACCAACACAGTATAAAGCAAAAGCACATGCGTAGTATTTGTATGTGTAAAAAGCATAAAACTATTACTTTACTTCGGTTAAGTTGTAACAGCAAAGCGCAGTAATAGTTTTTTTTTTTAATTTGAAATGCTGTGATAGTCAGCAACAGCAATAATTTAAGTGCTTTTACTATTTCTGCTGTAGTTTTTTAAACCCTGATTGTAATCAATTATGTTTGTATATAATAATGATAATAATATAATAATAATAATAAAAAAGATTTTATTTCATCAAAACCAAAAGCTGATTTACATTAAATATTTAAGACTTAACTTAAAAATTTATGAAAACAAAAAAAATTAAATAACTAAAATAAAAATTTAAAACTAGCTTAGTTGATTAAATGAAAAAGTTAGGTTCAATCTGTTATCCAAAGATAAGTGACGAAAGAACCTTTATTACGAAAGAGTAAATTACAAGTAAATTACAATTACAAGAGAGCCTTACAGACGAAAGAACCTTTATTATGTATTACAAGTTGTCTCCCATAATTCCAAGCTCTGTATATCCATATGAATACTAATTCAGCATTATAATATATCATTAATTGGTTTGCCAGTGATAGCTCTGAAGTACGTCATATTATCTAATACAAACTGTTATATTTTAATCTGCATCGTATGGCTCTACAAAGTAAAGTAAACATCTATATAGATACATTTTCAGATATTTTGTTGATTTAGTATGTTATATGATATTTTTCTTTCTTAGTAGTCAAATTGTGTAAGTAAAATAGCAGCAGGTTACAACACAGCAAATTAGTTTTCTTTCCTACCTTGCCTTTGATTTGTTAGATTTTGAACCATACTTTGATTTTGAATCAATTTAAAATAAAAATATATATACATTACAAACATATGTGAACATTTTATGCATTGTTAAAACTAAACAGGAATATGACAGTAAGTTAATTACATACCGATTTTTTTTTTTAAATATGACCGAAACATTTTAAAATAAATAAAGAAAAGCATTTACCTACATAAAATGCATATATGTACATATTTTGTTTTTTAAATGTTGTAATTTTAGTTATAATTTTATTTTCATAATAAATGGAATTCATTATTGGTATAAAAGTCGAAATTTTTGTAAATTTGTACTTAATAGTTAGAGTAAATTATATAAACGTCAACGTAGTGTTGTCAAATTACATTAATATAATATTTTTTATGATTATTTCTATATTTTATATGTTTTACAATATTATATTTTACAGCCATTGATTATTATTACTAAATACTAGTCAATATAGGTTTCATATTAGTTACATTAATTGTTATAAAAATATTTGAATTATTTTATTTATGGCAATACATTTTCTGAACACCTTTCAATAATATAAATTGAGTAAGGACATTATATTTATTTATTTATGTCTACCATAGATTTTGTCTAAAGATAAAATGTCAAATTGATTTTTTTTAATAGTTCGATTGCAATTCTCTTTTTTTATTTCATTTATTTATTTATTTATTTTTTACATGTACACATATACATATGTAGGTAATAGAGGTATATATATAATTTAATGACCCATTAAAAATCTATTTACTATTAGGTTCAAATATTTTAACACGATATATGTTATATATATATATATATATATATATATATATATATATATATATATATATATATATATATATATAATATATATATTTAAAACAGGTTGAAATGTGTTAAGAAAATTATATGAGACTTCCTCAACCCATTTTGAAGAACAATAATTGAAAATACACATATTTGCTGACGATGTTCAACTAATAGTTTGTTTTTGCGATTGTAAAGAAATAAACGTAGGGGCTGATAGAATGAATGTACAATAGATCTTGAACTTGTTTGGACTTTATGTACTCAGAGAAATAATATTCTTCTTATACAAGATTTATTTTTTATACAAGAGACTTTTGGGTACTCAATCAATTAAGTGGGGTTGTTATTCTGATAATTTTAAAAGCCTTGGTATTTGCATTACTGAAAATTTAAATTGGAATAAAACATGTGTCTTTTATTAACAATAAAAAACTTATCTTATCATTAAAAAATTACATTTTATAAAAAATGTCTCTTTGGACGGAAGTTTAAGGTTTAGTCTTAGTTTTACCAAATATTTTAGATGGCTGTAAAGTTTTCAGTGGTTGTGACGTTAGAAGTTTTTTTTAAGTTGGTAAATTCTTTTAATTTCACTAAACGTTTAATTTTTTTTCTTCTCCGTGTTCTTCACGTGATATTGGTTAGGGTCTAGTAATACTGTATAATTTGGGTTATTATATAAATATTTTCTCTATATGATTTAAATGAAACCAATAAAGTATAAGGCTGCTAAAACCACGTTTTGTAAGACCGACCATAATGTATGGTTTGAAATAGCTGTATATATTTTGCAAAATAACTGTAAGTATTATGTAGAACCCGAATTTGCATAAAAAAGTACATCTTCCCATTTGAAAACCTCGATTTCGGCCCATTTCGTCGATTTTTGGTCTTAAAAAACTCTTTTTCGGTCCTTTCCGGAAGTTGTAAATATCACCAATCAATAGAGCACCCTCGATTTAATTTTTTTTTGAAAAATTTAAAATAACGGCTCTTTTCCCTCTTAAAAAGCTGATACGCATGCTCTGGAACACCCAAAATATAATAAAATAAAATGTATTCAATTGAAAACATTTGGGAGCACCAATCAAAAGTCAAACACAGAAATTCTACAACGATTTCAAGCAGCTGATGCCTAACCGACCCTATTTTGGATTTTGTTTTTTGTATTATAAATATTTTGCTACTATATCTGCTACATTATAATAGAACAACTTTATTGCGAATATCATTTGAAAGCGACATTTATGTAACTTTGAACTTCCGTCAATTGTTACTTGTGTGTCATTTTTTACATATCTCTTCATTTTCAACTCAAATTCGCAAAATAAATGAAATTCCATTTTTACAATTACAATGATCATTACGCATCACAGGAAAGATGTTATGATCAATTGTCAGCGCACCGTACAGTTTTTGCTATTTGTACTGAATTCTATAATACCAGAATTATTTTCAAATGCCAAGACGAATTACATAATACAAGAATAGACCAGAATGCATCGTCAAAAAGTGAATTTATATCCAGTCAGATATATTATTAGTCTTCTAATCTATAATAATGGTACTCAAACATTAAATAATTTATCAACTTTAACATAAAAAAAAAACAATAATTATGAAGAAATTAAAGGCACTACAATGAGTAAAACTGGTATAATTGAATTCTCAACTGGATTTTAATTCTATACTAAATTCCAATTCTAAAATTATAACAAATTAATTTTTTTCATGCAGCAACGGATCGAAACATCTATCAGAACATCGTTGCCAGTATCATATAACCGCTGACATCCAATTATGAATAGGCAATAAAAGAAAAAGGTGAATTTTTTGAAGCTGCCTGGTTGACCTGATTGTAATTTTAATATACCACAAAATACATAGACAAAAATAGCGTTTAATTTAATAAATCATTATTATATTTTTATAACATCGTGTACCTACTTATTTAATATGTATATGTAAGTATAATTTCTCATCTTGCTTTTAAAAAATAAAAAAAAAAAATATATATTTTTTTTTATATAGAAATATAAAAGTCCTTTGAAAGCAACAAGTTATCTTCTCTAGTTGATAATATTAAATTTTTCTTTATCGTGATGAGAAATTCATCGTGGTAACAAAAAAAAAAAAAAATAGTGAAGCTGGTTTTTTTCTCTTTGTTTTTATTTTATTCAACATCATTTTCTTTCCTTTTTCACAGGAATGCTTTAATGTTAATCCCTTATAAGATTTTGAAAATTGTTTTTTTTTTTTTTGTTTTTGTGTTTTTTTTTTTTTGTGTATCCGGAATTATATTTTAAGTTTACTTTAAATCATTTATATAAATTTTATATTTAAGATAAAAGGATTTTCTTTTAAATCGTTTCAAAACTATGAGTAGGGTTTATAATAGAATTTTAGAGAAAAAAAAAAACTACCTACAAAATTTGATCAGTTTTGGGTTTTTGGTTTGAAATTAGAGAAGTTAGAGAAGAATATTTTAGTTTTTGTTATGTATGAATTGTGTATTCAAAATGAATACTTTTACGAGTTTCAATGATTGAGTTCTATATTGTGTATAATATTATGTGTATATATTAATACGTGGCATATAGGTCTATATGCTACGCAATAGAATTGTACAAAGTATAGACATAGCAAAGAGTTGAGTAAAAATTATGATCGTGTTTGTATTTTCAAATTGTGAGACATTTTTATTTTTGCAGTACCAACTTTTTACAGTTATGCTGTTATGACAGGGCGAATGAACATTTTGTTTTACCCTTAAACGGTTTTATACTGTTTTTATATTATACAGATGGGAGTAAAATAGCTTAGAAATTTATATTGAACTCCTTAGTAAAGGTTAATAGATTAGAAAAGTTGATTTCACCTCTACAGTGGTGAGTTTTAATGTGTTTCAATTATTTAAAGGTAAATGCATAAACTAAAAAATTATGTTCAAATATCCAGTTCTTCAAATATGAAATTATTTTGATCGATTTGTTCAACTCCTTAGTTACAGAGTCCACATTCTGGGTATGTTAGCCACATTCATATTCTAAACATGTTAATAATATCTATATGCATACACTGTGATATGAATTTTAAAGTTATTTGATTTTATTTAATCAACTTTTCTGACACAATCAAGTCTAATTTGGAAAATTGTTTTGATTTGATATGTACTCGAGAGTCGAAAATATGTACATCTTATCTTATATCTTCTCAAAATATTAAGTTGATAATAATATTTTTAAATATCTGGCCGGCATGTTTCTAGACAATTAAATTTTTGAATGTGACTTATTCAATGAGTCAAATTGAACTCATAATTTGTAGATAAATAATTTATTACTTGATATCTGATAGATTCTAATCAATTTCTAAATCAGTTTCAAATTAATATTTAAAGTAAATATTTGGAATACTATAGATAATATTTCAATGTAGAAAAATTACACAGATTTCTGTATACTTGAAAAATTCTACTTCCGCAATTAAAGTGCTTAGCTCTTGATGATGAAAAGTTAACGTAGGAGAATCGAAGTACATAATTATAATAATAATAATAATTCTTTATTTCATTAACAACTTAAGCTAACTTACATACTAAATTTACAAATTAATATAACAAATTAATTCAAATTTCTTAGCCTAGTATTTTAATGAAATAACAAGGTTCAATCTGTTATCCAAACGATAAGTCTAGATTGTCTAGAATATTTTAACGTTTTTGTTTGAAAGACTAATGTAGGGAATTACTTACTTTGGCTACATGTATCTGGGACCAATTATAATTCAGAATTAATTTCATGCGATAGTTTCTAAAACGATTGGGTAAACATAGTTATCCAATAATGGGTTAGAAAAGGCTATAATGTTCTTGAATGCCATAGATATTATATTTGACTGTAGAGAAATTATACAGATTTGTGATTATTCATATAATTAATTTATAAATTATGAGTGCACCATAGCTCATTATTATGACATTAAAATGCAGGAGATCTGATGTGCATAGCTCTGCTAGATTTTGAAGTTTTTGTTTGAAAGACTGGCTGTTACAATTTAACAGATGTACATGTACCTGTAATCTAATATATTCCAGCATTGTTGAATTATTACAGAACATTTAGGAAACAAAATAATGCACATTAGTTTGTGAGCGGATAGGTATAATACAGCGACCCAATAAGACCTCATGAAGCTTGCAAATCTATTGAATCCAGCTTTTTAGAATTCATTATACTAAAATAATGACTGGAATTTCTAATATGTACAAAAAATTACTCTTAAATCAAATAAAAATAATAATAAAAATAAAATTGTATATAAAGCAACCGGTAAATTTAACCGACAATCTGTCATTTAGTTAAAATTATTGAATCATCATTCGCTTGGATTACATTTAAGAACAATAAATCTTCAGAATATACACCAACTTTAACTCACTAAATTTCATTTTAAATGATTTATAATCTGTGTGTTTCTTTGGTCCATTTTATTTTGTTTTCATTTTGTTTTCATTATGCCATATATAGTCACAATATAGTCCCCATTATTCAACGATTATAAATGTTTATGCTGTCATTAGTGAGTTTTATAGTCAGGCAAGGTTGATGAATGGGTATATTCAAGGGTGGTATTTTTGTTTTTTTGTTCTTTTTTTTTTTTGTTTTTTTATTATTGTTTTGTTTTGAGGGTATCTCAATGGATTTTTATTTGTCATTTTCATAATTTTGATCCATTACTGATTCTTTCATCTTTCGAAAAATGATGTACAAAAATAAATACTTGAATAAAAAATGTATATAAAAACACTTTCATATAGTAATTATCTTTTTATTATGATTCTGTTTATAATGATGGTGTTGTTTTCGTTTTTTTTTTTGATAATTTTTGTTAAGTGTTTTTTATTTTTTAAAATATTAATTTTTTTTTTATATTTATGTATTCACAACAGAGTGTTGTAAGGTAAATTTAATGAGATTAAAATAATATATTTTCTCGTTTTAAGTACGTTTGATTTTAGGATAGAAATGTTATTCATTGGACCATCCTAAATTGTGAATTTAAGTGCCAGAGAGCCTTGTTTAATAGAAAAACAAAAAAGATAACTGCATATAAAGAGCTCAACTGATTTTAATTTTGACGTATAAAATATGTTAATGTCATTACAAAACATTTCACGATTTAGTTCAGGTAGTACCAGAGTTGTTCAATAAATTTTCAAGTTAGATTGAAAGTGTCAGAGGCTCATTTTGTCACTTTAATAAAATGTTCAGCGGTTATGATATCATTTTTTGATTAAATATTAGGTTCGGTTAGTTAACTTTGTTTGTTGGTGTGGAGACTTACACCGTAAAATCAGCAGATATCAATAGGATTGAATCTTACAAAATGTGACTCTATAGAATGACCCTCAATAACTGTCTTGGGTAGTTATGGTATAGAATAGAAGCCCTAAATCGGCTGAAAGAAACCTTAAATTGGCTTAAATATAGCTTGACAATTGTCAGCAATCTAGTCTGACAACAATTAGATCACTAGAATAGGTCAAAACTGTGATGAACTGTCACATTTCACTCAATGTGATGGTGGATCGGTTCAACATTCGGCTATTTTGGGTGCAGGATCGTAATGACATTCCACGAAACTGCAAAGCAGATTCTTGCTGGAAGTGGAACAACTATTGAAGATCTTTCCTAAAAGGAGCAGTCTGTGCACCCTTCTAGCTACCTGTAATATACTACTTCTGATTAGAGGTAATCAGAGCTTCTAATCGCAACTGAATCAATAGATTGACTGGTGGGGGGTTGAAAAACATGCCAGAAGGTTAGGACTTCAATTAAACAATTTCTGTAGAACATGCAAAGAGAAGAATAAAATGAATAATCTTGCAAATACGTATATTAGTTGACTCCAACGCTTTGTAAAAGTCTCAAAATGGTTCTTAGAATGCGTGTAGAACCGAAAGCCATTTCGACCTACATAGGATTTAAAACCAAGATAGAATGAGAAGACTAATAGAAAAACATATGCACAATATTGGCAACAGTAAAAATAGCAAGAACAGTAGGTTATATATTGAAGAATATGAAATATCAAATGCTTTAATTGGTTCTGCTAAAGATATAGATTGAATATAGAAGATGTATCAGGAGGAAACAAATGTTGCTGTTTCTCATATTTGTCACTGGATAAGAATTGCCTTTCAGAACACCACCACCATAATACACACCACCACCATAACACACACCAAAATACTATAAATTATTAATTAGTAATACTATATCAGTGTTTTTTAATACTACATACTATATGTATATTCTTAAAACGGCTGCCGAACTAAGTCTTAAATATTTGATTGGCAAAAAAAAATTCTACAAATATTTTGGCATGCTTAAACACTTTACCATATTCTGACTTTCTTTTACATTATTGCTTTCCAAACATTATTTTTGATTTGATTGTTTTAAGCAGAGTTATCTCCCAATAAAACTGGTTTTAGCTTTATTCTTGACACACCCAGAATTATTGACTACAACAAGCTTGTCATCCCATCCGTAAATTATTTTAATACCTAAATTTAAATGAAACAAAAATATGTGGTAGATAAAATGATTTTAAACGATGGTAGATACATCATACATCCAAAATTAATCAACTGTCACATAATCTAGAGAGAAATAAAATATAAAAAAAAAATTATTTATGCCAAAAATAAAACCAATTTAACTAAAAAATATAACTGTTATACAATTATAGACATTCTAATTTATTGAGACCAGTAGACCACCCTAAAAATATAATATCCTATTAATATTATATTAGAATGACTAATTCTTAAATACTTATTTTGACTATTAAAAAAGCAACAGTATGATTATATTATTATATTTTGTATATTATGTATAAATGTATAACTGTTATTTATATAATCTGTTATATAAATATAAAATTTTGTTAAAGACTAGAGAACAGCAAAAAGAAAATAAGAAAAAAAAAAAACTCAATAGCACAAGTTCTGTGTACCATAATATAATGTATTTGGTGGAGATGATGAGGTGATATGGTATGGTAGTGTTAGTTGTGATGACAATTGGAGGTGGATAAATTATATATACGTTGATATAATTCTAGAAGAAATGTCCAATTATATTCAGGATTTTTAGGTTGTTTATAATTTTTTTTTTCTTTTTATTTCATAAGTATTTTCTCAACTAGCACTCTATTTTGTGATTTTTCTATTCGTCTATATATCTATTTCTATATTTATATATATATATTATATACATATATATAAATAATGGATGCCGGTTAACTGTGATGACTTGTTTTAACATTTACACTAAATCCATTTATTGCCGCTATAAATAACAATTCAGATCCTTTGTTGCTCATTTTACTTATTTCAGTTGTATTTGTTGTTGTTTATTGTATTGGTGACTATTTCATTATTTTTGTATTATTATTTCTGTAACTAAAATCGAGATGGTGCCAGTTTTCATTTTTTTCTATGTGATTTTTAGATTTTCTTTTTTGGTAATAATAATAATTTGGTCCTTTCTGTTTGTTTTTTTTTTCAGATTTTCTTTTATTGTACATTTCTTTTGTGGAAATGTATTGGGTCGAGAAGGGAATGGCATATTATTATTATTATTATTATAGAATGTTTTGTATTATGTGTTTTTGTTTAAGGATGTGTGTACTTATATATACATTATATACTTCTTTATTTTCTTCCTTTTATTCTCATCTATATTTTTATAGTTGATGACTTTGGACAAAATGAAAATTGAAAAAAAACAAAAAAAAAAACAGTAAAAAATAAAGAAAAATTAAATAATCAAAAAAAAAAACAAAAATCTTAAAAAAATAAAATAAAAAAAGGACATCAAAAATGTATTATGAAGTAGGAAAAATCCTTTTGATTTTATTTACAGTTCTTTTGATTTTTTTTTTTCATATCTCTTTATAACGGAGAGTATTAAAAATATTTTTTTATTTTAGATTCTTGAAAATAATTTGATGTTCATTTTTTTTTGTAGTTTTTGTTTTTTTTATTGTTTTTCTATTTTAAATGGTTTTACTATGAAATTTATTTATTGTATTATTTGTATTTTTTTTTTAAAAAGAAAATTGAAAGTGAATAGAGAGATCACATCGATGATCAGAATTGGGATAGTGTTGACAAAAAGCGAAAATAATAACAAATCATATTGGTTTGAGGTTAATTGATAAAGAACAATTTCTTATAAAAATAACAACTTTATTAAAATTCAAATATTCTTCGATGACTGTTTAAAAAATTGATTATATAGTACTTGAATGGATTATTATTTCATATGTGTGGTATGACATAATGACGACGATCTTCATTTGATTTTTATATACTAAAAAAATTTTTTTTAGAGTTTTAATCAACATCAACTTCTCCTTTACAAAAACAAAAAAAATCGTAAAAGCTTATTAAAATAGAGAACTGCTAAATTATTTGTATAGAAGTAGCAACTGCAGCGTTTACGTTCGCATATAAACGTACACAATCTAAATTGGCAGGGTTTTTTTTTATATTATAAATGTCACTTTGACACTTTCTTTATTGTTTATATGTTTCCGTTTTATGTTGTAATATTGTAATATTGTAATATTGTAATGTAATGTATTCCGTTGTATGACAATCAAAGTGTTTGGATTTAATTCTAATTTCACCAGAGCTTTAAACGCAAAAAAAAAAAATATTTTAAAAAAGGACAAGGAATAAGTTTCATTTTCCTCAATAAAAATTTTCAAAATATGGCAAGTTAATATAGAATTCCGTTGCTAAACGGAGAAAATTATTCAACATAGAAGGTCCAAATGGAAAGTAGACTCCATAAAGCACGCGTGTTCTAAGGTATATAAAAGATCAAGTTGAAAGATCATCAAACCAAGCTGAACAAATGCTTTGGGATGAAAATAACTAGGATGCTAAAAGTGAATTATTAATATCGATGGAGCCCGTGATAGTAAAAAGAATTAAGACATGCATGGAAATTTTAAATTTCCTGGAAAACATGTATGATGTGTACAGTGTTGTACAGAAAGCTGATTCGAAAATTAACAATTTCGCAAATGAGCACTTCACAATTTATGCACGATTATCTTCGAGATTTCAATGCAGTGAAAGTAAAAACATTAATTCAAAGACAGAATGAATCTGTATCCACGAATCATCAGGATGATGCTTCATGCCATCACTTTACGTTTCCACTTGTCATTACTGCGATGATGTTTTTTTTTATTATCTATGTTTATGTAAAAATTATTCATTCATTTCTAAATAAAAATTATTTAAAGAAGATAAATTCAGCGAACACATACAATTTTGCTAACCCTACTCAAATTTTTTATTTGGTATTATCTATGTGTTTGTGTGTTATGATCGTTAAAAAAATTGTTTATGTTGAATACTCTGTTTTTCGTGGATGCAGAAAATCCTTTCCACAAAATGTGTTTGTTGATAAGAGGGTATGAAACAATCATTCGTCGAAACAATTGAATATACAATCAGAAGTGAGACAAAATGACATAAAATAACAAGTAAATAAGATAATAAAAATTACAAGTGAATAAGAATCAAATAATAGTTTCAACTTTTTGGATATTCCTTCAAGTTAAGTAGAGGGAAAATTTTATGCCAAAATTTGTAGAAAAAAGTTTACATATACCCATGTTTATACAAGGCAAAAATCTACAGCAGATCTGCCGCAGAAATCTACCTTTATGTGCATACGTAAAACAAATTGGTAGATTTCTGCCATTGTTGCTGTCAGATTATTGAAATATCAAGATGGCCGAAAATGAAATTATTGTCAAAGTCATAAATTTTTATTATTATTCTAATGTCAATTCAAAAATATCATTTGTATAATTTATATTTTTTTTTTATTTCATTAATATTCGATTGAAAAATTACTTTGTCAACAACAATTGTACTTTCTATATACAAAATATTTAAAAAAATGTTGACACTGACATATTCCTTGAAAAAATAATTAAAATGTCAAAAATCTATCAGAAATTTTAAAATTGAGTAAATTTGCTTCCCTTTATCGAAATCACCTCTCACCAATAATTTTTGGTAGGTTTTTTACCACTTTTCTACGATATTGTAGTGTAAAATTGCAGTACCGTACTTAATTAAGCACGAAAAGGTGATTCTACCTAAGCTACTGTCAAGATCATAAAAAAAAAAAAAAAAAAATTCTCACCATCCCATCAATACTAAAATGTTGGCTTTCTATAGAAGAAATTTGCAACCCTTAATTTTCTAGATTTCAATTATTTCCTGTAATTTTTAATTGTTTTATGAATTTGTAAATGAAGGGTGGTATATATATTAAAAGGGTAGTTCCTAAATCCAAAAAAAAAAACAAAATCCATAATGGTTTTTGCCAACAATTCGAATATTAAAATAATAAAACGGCTTAGATTAAAAACTGGAGCACCGTGTATTGTGAATAACGAAATTGTACATCGATACCCATGGATGAAACATATTAGGGTGTTCTACAAAATGAAGTATGCATATTTCCAGGTCATTAATATCGGCTTGAAAGATGATCGCAATGGTTTTCAAGCTTTGTGGCTTATAATTTGAAAAATTCAAGGTATTTTCGGCTTGAAAGATATCAGAATATGTTCGTAGTGGCTTTTATACAAAACTGGCTATTTTATTTAATTAATTTACGATTAAACCCGTACAACATCCTTTTTACATATCAAAGAAAAATAAACTACCAACCACCTTCTTTGGACTGAGTTGCTATCAAAATGGTAAAGGAAACAAAACACCTAGGAATAATATTTGACATTAAGCTGTCATGGAATCCTCACATAGATTACAAAAAACAAAAAAGCTAACAGGGCATTTTTTCCATGTCAAAATATGTTTGCAAAACATGGGGATTATTCCAACAGATGATTGTATGGCTCTACAAGTCTATAATAAGACCTATAATATTTTACGTGCACCAAGAATGACAGCAACAAGCCTGCATCTAATAAACAACCTCAAACACAAAAGACCACAACGCAGTATGATCCTTCAGAAAATTAAACTAGAAACTGGAGTAATTGCAATGTCAGATTATATGAGAAAATCAATTGATTGCTACCAGGAACTTCACTGTACTAATATACCTAAAAGGGAAGAAATCGACCAGAGTCTTACCTGCAGGAGCTTCAGTATGGCATACAGATGGCTCAAAAATCGGGGAGAAAACCGGTATCGACGTATTTAAGTCAAGGTGGAAGTTTATCGCGGGATTTGGCACTTATTCCACTTTTTTCAAGCCTATCAAACCTATGCCATCGAAGTAAATAGGCATTACAGTGCAGTAAAAGAGGGCACATAGTCTCCAACATATACATAATTTCAGATAGCCAAACTACCTTAAAAGTTTTGGCCTTTCATATTCTATTTGTTTGCGACGCTATACTAAAGATGTAAATATTTTCAGGAATTTGTCTGATTCTGAAACTGGCGCAATAATAGCGTTTATCAAGGACATAAACCTACAATTCTGAGATAAGCGGGGAAGTACTAGTATAGATCTTAAGAGGTCGCGCTTACAAAAAATTCCCCATTAATTATAAATCCCCAATTACATACCCAAACAGAAAGTATAGCAATTTTTTTTTGTTTTCAATTTCTTACAAAAACCTACGCTTTAACTTATTAAATGAATGTTTTGAAATGCTAACTGTAAGTTGTATATTATTTCTTTGTATCATTTTTAATATCAATACTTGACATTATTTGCAATTAAATTTGAATCCTTGAATTTTTTACACTTCATTTACATTTAAATTATAAAACACTCCAAATCGTATATACTTTTGGGATCAATACTGTTATTCTATTATAAGCTCCATAATTGCATACATTTTGGTAAACAAATTTTTATTTTCATATTTTTATAAATTTTGAATAAGTTAAAGAAAAAACAAAAGAGAAAAAAAAATTAATTTTCACCTTCAAAATTACTTTTCTAAAATCCTTTAAAAAAACAAATCCACTTTTCAACCTGCAGATTTTTCTTTATTTGGAATTTTTTGTTTTTGTTATTTTTGATTTTTTTTGTTTTCTCTTGATATTATCAAAATCAAAATTGATTGCTTGAAATTGTATTTTAAAATCTTTATTTAATAATTTGTCACATTATTCAAGGATCTCATGACGTTTATATTATGTATGTATGTATGTATGTGTGTGGATGTATAATGTATATCCTAGAAATTACTTAATGTTTATGGAATTTTCTTTTGAGTTATTATACTTTTATTTCTTGTGGTGAGTAATTGAAATTTTTGTTGTTGATTTTATTGTTGTTGTTTTTTTTTTTTTTTTTTTTATATAAGTAATATTATGTAATACAAAAGGATTTGAATTTGTTTTTTTTTTAGAATTTTAAAGTATAAAAAAAAACTCTTTTTCTTTTAAATTTTTTTCTGACAGATGGAATATTATTATATACAAACATACAGACAGACATACGAGTACACATAATTATGCTTGAATACAATTGACGTTCTCAAAATGTAATTATTAAAGGATTCACAACAAGATTTTTATATTGTCATTTCCTGAAAATTGTTTTTTTGTTTTTATTTTGTTTTTGTTTTTTTTTTTCAAATTTAATAGCATTTCAGTTTGAAAGCTGATGGGGATATAAAAAAGTGTGTTGCTACTAAATGTTTGCATCAATTTAGAAACAAATTTCTATACACATTTATTTATGCCTAAAAGTATGTACATATCTATTTATTTCTATTTTTGTTTTTCGTATCATTTCCTGTGACTAATGAGACATCTATATGTATATATATATTATATATATATATGTAGGAAAAAAAATTTTCATAACTATTATGTAAAATTTTGTGATAGAAATGAAAATTTTTACTTTGATTTTGTAAATTTTTACTACGTTGTTAAAGTCTGCTTGTCATAACAGAATGAGTCAAGGAAAAACTGTCAACATTGAATGAGTAATTGAAATTTTTGTTAGAATTGATTGAAATTGATAGCTTATTGTTAAATATTTAAAAACAAAAAAATTATTTTTAATCTATATAACTACATTGAATTTATGATGATTAGAATTGAAACAAAATGTCCTTAAAGTATTTTTGTTCAATTAAAAATAATCTGGAAAATGTAAAGCTTTTTATATTGATATTTGATGTTGATATTGATCGTATAAGTATAGATTGCAAATCTAATGTATGACTCTCATAAATGCTAAGAACAAATGCATGGTTTCAAATGTACAAGTATGATAGCGAATCCGACTATTCGAAGGCAGGTATCATAACTATGGTGACTAACATCGTAAGACTGATAAGAGTAGATGAATGCGAGAGTTCAGCCAGAATTTAGCACAATTATCAAAGTAAATCGATAAATTGACATTTCAGCAATAATGCCATTCATCAAGGTTATTAATCGGTAATTTTAAGCAATCAAACGAGGTTAGTAACACAAAGCTGGCGTCTACATAAAATATTCCATCGTTAGAAGAAATAAAAATGTAACTTGGTTAGATTGGAAGTAGATGTGCAAACTATGAAATATGTTTTCGACGGGTGCTAATATTCGGAAAGTTGGGTGAATACAGAAACCATGCTGATCAAAAATGTACCACAATATTGAACTTAAAATATATACGCTGAATGTGGCAAATTTGCACAAATAATTATTATTTGATAAAAAACAGATAAGTTTTCGGATAACGAAAAAAAATTGTATCAGCTGCATTTCCTTATGTTGGCAATGATATTCGAATGAAAAATGTTTATCTGGTGAAAAAATACAATTTATATTACCTAGAAAGTAGTGATATAATTCAAAAATATTATACCAACACACTGTATGCTGGGGACACACAAAACAAAACATTTTTTTCCAATTCTGAGAAAAGGGAAATGTGTCTTTTTTTGTATTCAATATAAACTGTACGTAAAATAAAATATTGGTAATTTTTGTTGTGGGTTTTGTCTTACTGGGGGTTTCATCCCAGTTGATTTTTTTTGTGAATTTGGTTATCGTATAACTAATAGTATTGAGCAAGCAATGAAAATTAATGCTCCATTATTAACAAAATGTGTCACAATTGATTGCTTTAAAAGTTGTGTTGTATATTTTATCCGAAGGTCATGTTGAATTCTAGTTAGTTCATATCAGAACAAATATTTGTTCATAAAAGAAGGAAGTAAATACTTTCCATTAAGGGATAATAATGTAATACAAAACGAATGGATACTAAATGTGCTAGAAATAGATACTAATAGTATAGGTACTTAAAAAGCCAACATTTCTGTAATAAGCTGTAATTCTGCGGCTGAAGCCATAATTATGGCAGTAGACAAACACATTAAAAAAGCAACAATCTGGTTAGCATAAAAATTGGAAATTCAATTTAATCGAAAATTTAGGCACATCAATTTCAACAATAAAAAACAGTATATACCACTTTCAATCCAAGTAAACAATATAGTTAAAGTAAACGACATAATCATAGATACAATATAAAATATCACAAAATACATTGTGCATGATGTTAGGTGCGATACTTCGATGGAAAGCGATAAATACAAAAAAAAAAAAATTACTGGTATATCGCAGATTGGATCTATCAAAAAAATGTTTGTATTATAATCAAAACAGCTGTAATAATATGAAAACGTCGAATTTTTTTATAATTAAAGCATACATTTTCATAAAACTTAACATAGATTTCAGGCAATTAAGATTAACGTTAAATTTTTCATATTTAGGTACACAAATTATCACTTTAAATTATTTCATCGCATTTTTTTTTTTTTTTTTGGTTTTATTACACTTTTCTATTTCTTGTCTTCTTTTATTTATTCCGTTGTTTTGTATTTTGTATTTTTTAACCGTTATTAAATTAAATAAATCTTCAAAAATATTTTGTTGAATTTTATTATTTTATTTTTTTTTTTTTGACTGACAGCTTTTGTATTTTATTTTCTTTTCTATTTCTTTTTGCCCTCGTTTCTTCAAACAATAAAAAAAAAACAGATACAAAAACTTCTCCATCTCGATGTGTACAGATTAAAAACGAAAACAAAAAAATATATATAAAAAATGAATATCACAAAAGAAATTAAAACGAAGTCCTTGTATGTCGCCTTGTGTTCGCACGCGGCATTTAAATTTTTTTTTATATTATTCATTTTTATCGTCATTTTAATTGAGTGTATGGTAATTCTTTAATAACAAACAAAGAGAGATGGTTAGTCGGAACGGAATGAGTTGTGTTGTGTTATGTTGTGAGTTGAAGAGAGCAAAAACGAATTTTTTTTTTTTAGAAATAAACTTTTATAATGCATTTGCTTTTATTTTATATACCTACTCACTGCTATATACATACATCCATACATACGTTATATACTTGGATGAATGAATTTGAATTTAATTGAGTGTTATATACTCAGTACTTGAAAATACAATAAAACCCAAAAAAAAAAGAAAAATAAAAAAAAAAATAAAATTAAAAAATAATTATTATTATTAAATTAAAGAAAGACGTTAGCAAAAGAATAGGGAGAAAACAAAAGAAGAAGAAAAAATTATTTTAAAAGTGAAACAATAATATTCAGAATGGATTAGAAATTAGTGCTGCCATTTTTGGCGAATATTTAAATTTAAGAAGTAGAAAAGTTGAATTTAGTGAAATAATTTGGAGTAGAAACTTATATTAAAAAATATATTTTTGTAAAAAATTAAACATTTTAGAATTATGGGAATTAATGAAAAGATGACAAGAATAGTATAATTAAAAAAAAATAAACATAAAATGGGATTTTTGTTGTGATTTGGCAAAATAAATCAAACGGATCGAATATATTTTCGAATTATTAAAATAATAAAATAGTGTGAAGGTAATTTTCGTATGAGATGTGTAGAGATTTTTAGAAAAGCCTTAAAAATAACAAATTTTAGGAATAGTAGTCCAGAACAGTAGTTTTACAAAATTAATTTTTCACTTCCTCCCAACAGATGTAGTACAAATTAAAATCTCCAGATCCCTATAAATAAAAGAAGGAAGAAATTATTTTGAATGTGAAACAATATTCAGGATGGATTAGAAATTAGTGTTGTGCGTTGATATTAGTTTTTTTTATTTAAACGCAATCACTATATGTATATGGTGTATTATACTACATGCTGAGCGAAATAGACTTTTATACCTAGCTTAGGCATAATTGTATGTATTTTACAAAAATTTATGTATAATTGTATGTATGTATGTACCAATTACTAAATACATTAAAAATTATTCAGGGGTGGTTTGTAATAATGCATTCAAGCTTTATTTAAATGACATGAGTTTGTTTCGAATTTGTTCGAAACAGATTGCTGGGAATGTCAAAAATTTTCAATCACAAAAAAAAACCTTAGAAATACTTAGTTTATTAGAAATTTTACCATTTTTTACACCTTTTGTTTATTTTTTAAATTACTAATTAAAATTAATTTTAAGTAGAAAGATGGTAACACATTTTTTTTGTTAAATTTTAAGCAAAACAATACAAAAATTGATTTATGAACGCGTTTTTGTTTTTTTTTTTTTTTTTTAAATGATGCCGGTAACGGTAATGGTGGGTAGATTGTTGAGTTGCTTTTTATTTGTAATGAAGTGGGCGAAATAATTTTTTTCATATATAACAACAAAATTTCCTTATATGTATTGTGTATTTACCGTTATTTTTTTTAATACCTTTAAGGAAGTTTTGAAAAACTTTTTTATAAACAATTTTTTTTGTTTTTTTTTTTCTTATTATTTGTTCTTCATATAATTTTCATTTTATATTTAATTAGTAAATTAATTGGTTTAAAAAAAGATTTTCTTAATATATACTTATATTTTGTTGTTGTTGTTGTTGTTGTTTTATATTCAAAAACTTGATATTATTTTGTAAATTTATTTTTAATTTTATTTTGCAAGATATTGGAGGTCACATAATTGGGTATATTTTGGTTGAATGGTATTTGAATATGGTGGTGGTGGTGGTGGAAGGAGTATAATAATATCTCATTTCGCTTGATGTCATATATTAATACGTATAGAGTAATTTATTTTGGGGATATTTTTAATATTATTTATGCGATACATATATATAGATTAGATATTTATATAACTGTTTTAATTAAACTTCAAAAATAAAATAAAAAAGGACTTGTTTAAAAAGGTGGATTGGTGATGATGTAGGTATGTATATATAAAAATTTATAAAATATGTACCTAAAATAAAAAATAAACAAAACAAAAATATAATAGTGAAAATTATGTTATTCCTATTTATGGAATTATTTAGTGACATTTTTTAACTTTAGGATAAAAATACAATTAGATTTTATATTTAATTTATAAAAGGTTATAAAATTTGTAAAATTAAATAATTTAAAAATTTTGTAAATAAATTTAATTTAATTTTTTTTTGTTGTTGTTTAAAGTAAATATTATTAACATATTTAATTATGTATATTTAAATATTTTATTTCAATAATTAAACTTTTCAAAGCAGTTTATGTAATTAAGAGTTTTTCAGACTATGTAGGTATATGGTAAATGTTGTGGTTTGAAATTAATTTAAAGAAAAATAAATGGTTAGAATAATTTTCATTTATTTTTACTACCTGTTATCGGATAATTATAAGGATTATTATATTTAAAATAATATAATAATGTATATGTATTGCTTTTAGTATGATGGGGGATTTTCTATTGGAAAATAATATTTCATTTAATTTTCCAACTGTCATAATCAAATTAGATTTAAGAGCAGTAGGTATACAAAATAATTTCAGTTTAAATTTTTCAATTCGTATTTACCTTTACCTTTCAGATTTGAGAATCATTTATTTAGGTGGGTTAGAGGGTTTACTTCACATTTACGTTTTTGTATCTAAAATACAAAGCACAATATAGTGTCGGTGATTACGTCAAAATATTAATATATCAAAAATTTCGATTAATATAAAATTTTTGTATAAACCTAAATATATAAAATTTACTTTAATAAAGTTTTATTTATGAACCAAATTAGAAATAAGGATTTAACAAATATTCGAACATATACTGGATTCAATTCAAAATTTATTAAGCTTAAATTTGTTCTGTACATAATAATATGAGGATGAAATACTGCTATTATTAATCTAATTGTATAATTTTGCTGAATGAAATTTTGTGGAAGCATTATTGGTACTCCTATTTTTAATTCTGGCTTGTGAAGAAGAAATGTCAAAAATACTGTCTAACAAGTTTGGAAATTCCATTGAACAGCTATAATATCTTCATTTTCATTATCGATTATGTATAGTGACAATTAAATTTTATCATTCAAGTCTTTAGAAATTCTTCTTTCACCAGGCTATAATAAGTTCTTAGCTAATTTATAAGATTACTTTCACTACACATTTTAGCTCGTAGTTTATAAGCTTTCCTTCCCGTAGATACATGGGACAATGTTTCATTTCAAAACAATCAGAGTTGAGATAAAGGGTAAAAAACATGTTTGTTTAATTTTGAGAAAATATCAAAGTATATATTTTCAGCTCTGCAACACAATAGTATTATGAAATATACCTAATTCGTGCTGGTACTTGAGTTGTACGATAATTATGCGAACCTGTTATTTAATGCCATAGTCCGACTTCACTATATTAGCTATCTATTAAAGTTAGCTATCTTTTCTTAATCATAAATAACTGTAAAAAAAAACTTGAGAATTCTATTTTTAAAGCTGTATTGTGATATATTTATATATACAAACAAACAATCTTTCATATTTTAAGTAATAGATCAAACATAATCAGATGAATGTGTACAATACAGATTTACAGACTGCAAAGCAAGTCCCCAGGGAAGTGAGTTTTTTTAAACTAATGAGAAAAATCATCATCAAATCAGTTCTGTAATAGTTTGTAAATAACTGGAATTCATCGATGAGAACAGGAAAACTGCACAATGCGAGCAAGCATGTTCTTGATTTATTCGTACACCATATGATTTTGAAAATGAAAATGTGATCTAAAGTAAAAAATATAATGTTAAACTTTTTCAATTCCATTTATTTGTTTGTATTAAGTAACAGATTTTGTGTAATTGAATTTTGATTGATTTTTATAACTCACAGATGATTTTTACCATCTCACTATTGTAGTTATAAAGTTATTCAAAATTCATATCCAGGGTATAGATTTAAAACTATAATACTTGATGATTGGTTTAAATAGTGTTAGATTATGTTACTGATCGGTTGTAGAAATATGTTACATTATGAAAAGCTCATATGAATAATGTAAAAAAAAAATAGTTCAGCCAACAGAACCTTCGAATGTAAAACAAAATCGTCATAGTATAATAGTTATGTTATCTGAAGGTTTAAAGTTGCTCGTAGCGTATTGTTTTTCTTTAAACTATTGTAGGTGAGAATAAAATGTTGTTATCTCTCAAATGAAATTGATCTATGGTATTATGTACGTGAAGCTACTCTTTAAAAGATGTAGTTTTTAATATACAACATTCAAATTAATTAATATACAAGATATTACAAAGAAAATTTATTGCTTATGAATAATTGTAGTGCGTATATATAAGACTGCAAGAATATTCCACGCATACAATTGTGGTATAGTTATTAAAGAAAAAACAATATGACAAGGCAAACTAAATTTCCGGTACTGACCGAAAATATCAAGAGATGTAAAACAATACCAAATATCTAATAAGAGAGAAGTCGTCCAAGACCTGTAATAATATTTATGTGATTGCTAACATCCATTAGTTAGGTAGGTATAAGTAGCCATTCCAGTTACTTCTGGAAAACCAATTAGCACTGCATTTTAATTTTTTGATGTCACGACTCGAGTGACCTATTTCTTGTTGTTTGTTGTGATAGGGGATAAATCTTTCATTTTCACTCTCCCCAGAGACTTAGTACTAAAGCCACCCTGTGTGATTGAGAAGGTTGACTAGATCTCCTATTTTGATTTTTTCTTAGCAGCAGAGCTTAAATAATTATAATTAATTTACATTTTACATAAAATATTATTTTTATAATGTTACTGGATATGTTTGAGTATTTGGTTACTATTGTAAAAATGTATAAGTTCGGTGATATAACCTCATACTTTTACGATCCGATATAACTGATACTATGTAGATATATATTTAAAAAAATAAAAAATGTATTGGTATTACATATAAATTTATTAAGAGATTGTCTTTAGCTAAAATAATAGAAGAACTTGAAAAAGGCGATATTCTTGACCATATATCTATATACATATATAGTATGCGGAACAATCTGAATATGAAAACAGTACTGATTTCTGATACTGACTCAGTGATTATGATGCAGCAGACGATTTGAATCATTTAAGGTTTAATATGCTGCGAAGTAATTGCGAATACGTAGTACGAAATTATCAAATATTTCTTAGCACTAGGAACCATGTGACATAGCAAAAATGAAGGCAAAAATTCTTTTATAAATTGGCATTTCGATGCAATTGAAGAAGACTCTCTCTCTAAGTATTCTCAAAAGGATAATTCTGAAATATGTAAACAGAATAGAATAGAAAAAACGAAAGATATAATAGAGTGATAATGTGCTCCACGAATTTTGATTCTTTAAAATAGAATAAATGTGGCAGATGTGGAAAACTGAAAATTGCGGTTATACAGCCTGAATTGTTTTGCAATTATAACGATAAAATGGGAGATGTAGATAAAATAGATCAAAATGTTGCAGTATATCGTAAAATATTGAGACAAAAATAGTGGGGTGGCCAATTGCTGCTATTTCTTAGATGCAAGTGTCTCAAATACATTGTTACTCAAATTCATGAAGCTAAAAAATGCACTAGTTTGTTACATTTCCGTCGAAATATAGCTCTTTCGTTGTTCACCATATGTAGAAAATCATGTGTCAGAGGAAAATTGGTTAAAAATATGACAACAGATATAAGATATGACGGCAAAGACCATTGACCAGACTATGTGAAAACGGACCGACTTTGCAAATATTTTGGAGAAAAAAGGAAATTTATTTGTTTTTGTCCACGTTGGATTACATCCAAAAATGTATTTCAAAAATTTTAATACTTTTTAAATAAAACAACATATTCTTTTATTGCATACAATCCAATATATCGGATGCCTTAGATTTATTCTATTTCCAATTAATTTTTTTAATAAATTTTAAGCAGTTAGTTAATATTGATTTTAATAACTTTATGCAGTAATGGGCTTATAATAAAAATATAATATGATTATAGCAATTTAAGTATACATTTTGCCTGATTCCATTTTCAAATATGTTCTGTACCGCCAGTCCAGTAAATAATCAAATTAAAACAAAATTTGTAATTGTATGTACACAATTTCGAAAAAAAAAAACAATTTCGACGTTTATAAAAAAATATTTTGGTAATACGTCTATAATTATAAACGTTTTGAGACACATTACACAATAGAATACTCAATTTTCAATTTTAATAAATTATATTTTTTTTTTTTTATTTTTAATACACGTTATTTCAATTATTTGAATCACTACAATTCCAAAAATTAATTAATTTTTAATTAACTTAAAAATAAATCCATAATTAATTATCTTAAATTTAATTTTCTATATAAAACAAAAAAAAATAAATAAAAAGCTTCTCATTCTTAGACCACATGAGAATTAGAAATCTTCTGTTAGTCACGATATCAATTAAATATTTTCTTAAATTCTTTTAATATACGAAATTATAATGATATATTTTAGCATATATAGCTTTTAAATCCATTTTCTGATTAATTGTAATAAAATCAAATTGTTTTGATTTCTTTCAAGTGCTGAGTACGTTTGTTTGTTTGTTGTTTCAATATAATATTCAATTTAGGTTCTCCTTAAAATAAATTACATAACATGCGATTTCCTATAAGTTATACTCATTTTTTCTATTTTATGTAAAAAAAAAGAAGGCAAAATCGATTGTTTTGTTATATTTTAGGTTTTTGTTTTTTATTTATTTTTTTATTTATTTTTTTTTTTTTGTTTTAATATCATATAATTTTTTTTTTATGGAAGTTTAGCTTTTCATGATGACCTCTTTATGTTGAATGAAAATCACGCAAAGTGCTTTTTGTATTATGTTTTGTTGTTGTTGTTTTTTTTTTTATTTCTAATTTTATTCTATGGTAACATTTAATAAAACAATGAGCTGAGAAATTATAATTATGTATAAAAGCTGTAGGGTTCTGTAAGATATTAAAAATTTATCTTTTGGTAGGTTTCTTGTCATTTAGTTATATTAGTAGAATTACTAGAAGTCAACAATTATTTGCTAATAGTTTTTTTAAAAAATATTTTTCATTAAACGTTCGGTGGTCTACAGGATTTATAGTAGATAAACAATTGAAATTTTGATCCACTTTGACAAAAGATTGTGGCAAATCTTTGTAAAAACAATGAAAATTAAATTGGGGCCCATTGATGGGGCCTGTTTCCACTTGGCATTAAGAAAACAGGCTTAGCATACATTTCATTACCTCTTACCTGTAAGAGATTTTCTGTATTTATGAAAAATATAATCTTCACACACACATAGATAATCACACACACATAGATAATCCTAAATAAAATTTTTGAGTAGGGTTCAAAAAAATTCTATGATTTATTTCTGATACCTATATGCAATTTTTACACACGCACACACATGCTGATAAGTAATAACTTCATAAATTAACGACCAAGTCTTATCGCCCCGCAACAAAAATTAAATAAAACCCTGAAATTTGATCACTGGGAACAAAGTCCCAACAAACGAAAGTGAAATAACACCTCAAAGTAGAAAAATGAAATCCCCCAAAACCTCAAAAATAAAATTTCATTATGAAATTCCAAATTTGATATAAATTTTTTGGTATTATTTCAATTTTTATTTTAGAACAATAAGACAAGGGCGTTAATTTTCCGAGCCATAAATAACATTATTTAGGGAATACAAGATATTATAATTATTACGATTTTTAATTTTCTTTTGGAATGAATGTTGGATGAATACAGAGAGTAGAAACAGGCTCAATAACACTGAATGAATTGATTCAGGCAAACAAAAATTCTCCAATGAGCAAAATTTGAGTGCTGTTTCAAGGCTAAGGTTATACAAACAGAGAAAATAAATAAATATTCACAAATCTTTTTCTATGTAATATTCGTTACCTTTGAAATGTTAAATATTTATGATGGTGTGTTCCTCAGATATGTTTTATAATGTAATATCAAAAAAACAATGCTCGGATTTACATATATTACTTTTGATTGAGGCTTACAAATATATTATTTTATACTTTTAAGCTTTTTAATCTCGGTTTTGTTTTTTATTTATTTTTATGTTCTTGACAGTAACTTAATTACTAAACTGTTGAATCACCTTTTCGTGCTTAATTAAGTATGGCACTGCAAATTTAAATACTGCAATATCTAAAATGTTTGTCAAGCATTTATTAAGCATCGAGCATTTGTTTTAGGAATTATGCTCAATTATTTTACACTGTTTTGCATTGGACTGAAGCTATACTTTTCTTTAGGTTTCAAATTTCGAATATCAACGATATTTAACTTTAATATAAAACGATAATTTTAACTTTAACTTTAGATTTCTAACGTTATTTCTCAGCAAAACAAAAGCAATGATGCTGAGCCATATTGCCCATATTTATGTTAAGGGCGTTTCCGAACCTCTCGTACTTGCACTTGATACTCGCACTAAACCTGTCAAATCGCACTAAATTTAATAAATTTAATTTTGCGATATCTAGTATAATTGAGACTACACTAAAATTTTGACAACAAATCAAGTGCGATTTGACAGGTTTAGTGAGAGTATCAAGTGCAAGTGAGAGAGGTTCGGAAACGCCCTAAGAACTTTATTCTTATTTACCATCCACGAAAACAATTAAAATTTATACAATTAATTCAATCTTCACTTATTTAAATTGAACTTAAGAAGCATATATTCAATCCATCCTAATATCCACTATGAAATATGGTCAATGCTTGTAGGTATATAGCAGAAATATTGAAATATACCCTATGCGATCTAAACATCGACCAGGTGTCTGTAGTAATAAAAAAAACATGTAATTTTCCGCCGTCAAAAAAAATAAAATTTTTCAGACTGAGCACAGTTACGAGCATTAAATATCGTCCCCTCAATGGCAAACTCGCGAATGTGTAAATTTCACAATTTTCAGGAGGACAAAAACAAACTTTAACCTTTCATGTAAAATCAGGTTTTATACTTTTCGCTTTGATTTTTTTGGCATAGGCTTCATTATTAGTAGTTGTTTATTAATTTATTTTTGAAGTGTGAAAAATATTTGGGTAAAGCAAAGATTTGCGAAAAAGACGAAAAGCAATTGCAGTTTCGTTAGTTTGCTGCAAATAGTTTGTCAAAGTTCCTAAAAATTTCGTGTTAAATTTTTTGCATAAAGTAGCGAATCTGCATATAATTTTTGAAAAACTTGAAATTAATATTTAAAAAATTAGTAAAAAGTATATAACTAATAGAATGTAATAGAATTTATTTTGTATTGGAATAGAAAATACAAAATAAATTTTATTCCAAAACATTTTAAATAAAAATAAATAAAAACAACAATTAAAATTTCTATCTATAATAACGAATAATAAACAAAACATAACAATTCATTTTATTAAGTATAAAAGTTAAATAAGTTTATTTATGAAAGGGTTTCAATCTTAAAGCTGTTCATAATCGGATTCTTCAGAAATATCTGTTATTGCAAAAGCATCTCTTACTGAATCAGAGGGCGTCAAATTCTCATAAAATACGTGATAGACTGGAATTTGCAATTCATCGCACAGTTTTTCTAAATCCCATTGATATTGAAAATCTTATCGAATAGGCTCGTATTTGTTGTAAGTTCGAAGGGTAACCTCTCCTTTGCTTTAAACTATATTGTATAAAAACTTGCTCATAATCAGTTTTTATATGCAATTTATCGATTTACTTCGAATACTGAAACCAAACAAAAATTTTGAAAGGGAATATGTTGTTTTCGTCTCCTATAAAAAAACTTTCTCTGAATTATACATAGTCTCTAAAATCTGTGTTTGGTAGCGAAGAAACGCTATACGGAGATGGATTTTTCCGTGAATTTCTTATTTGCTGAACCTATTCTTCTGGAGTACACACCGGAGGTCATTTTGCCGTCATAAATTTTTTTTGATGTATTGAATCGCATTTTATGAAGCTTTTTCTTGATTCAAAATATATGTGATTTATTATTTTAACGTAACGTGTGTGTCTCTTAACTGACTCTAAACACATACACACAAATTTAGTATTTTTCTGTTGTATACTCCACAACTATCAGACATCATAAATACAGTTTCTACTTCAGGATACTGCATAATATATTTATATATGCTGGTAGAAACTTCAATGCTTCCACTTTTTCCTTCGGTCTCATCCCAGAAAAAGCATTCTACTGAAGCATCTCCTAAATTATATACTGTTAAAACATATACTGCTAGCTTTACGTAGAAAAATGGACTAGTAGCTGCCTTAGGGGTAATCAAAACGGCTTGTAAATTAAATTCAAACGCCAAAAGTGTATTATCTTTTTGAGTCTTTTCCTTTTGAATATTTTTTAAATTACGAGCAGCTTCTTTTCATTTTATGTGAATGTCAAGTTGGTATTTTTCTATAACTGACAATTCACCTGTTTTCTGTTTTTCATTATATATGTTACATATCATTTATTGCAACCTTACATTATAACCTTACAAGGCTTTCGATTTTTAATTAATAATAATTTTTTCGTTACCTGAATTTGGTAAACTTAATGAATAAAAATTTCTAAAATTTTTAATCGGAATAAATTTCACTCAAACGTTTAAAATTTATAAATTTTCACTTGACATTTAATTATAACTCGATCACAATTGATCACAATTCAATTTTATAAACTGAATACCGAAAGAACATCCACAACATCTATTTATAATGTTCATTATTCTTTGCAAATCACAATTTTTAACGTGACATTTTTCATGCTGTAACAAAATCTTTTCATTCTGGTTCTCTATTTAAAATCAACTAAACATTTTAAAACAATTTTTAAATACATAAATAAGATCAAAGATATAATAATAGCTATTTATTATGCACAAATAGGGATTATTGTAGAAATATTATAATAATTAAAAGATTCGTCACTTTACTGAGTGTAGATTAAGTAAATTTTAAGTTTAAATTAAAAATTCACAACGACAAAGAAACTAATCTGACACTTTCGCTACTTTTTCAAAGTGAAAATTAGCATTTTAAAAAATAATGACAAAAGTAAATTAACCCAAAAGCACATTCGACAGTTTGTTGTAGTGATAAATGTTAGATATGTACTTTCGCCAAATTACAACAGGCAATTAGACCGATTTAGAGACAAGATAGAGATTCGGGACTTTGTCACAGTAAAGAACTTAAAAAAACATGTAAAACTACGATGTCAGCTCAAATTCGCTGATTTTGCAGATTCGATAGTTTGTCATTGCGGGGACGATATCAAGTAATAGTAAAAATTACAATAACACATGAACTAATATTACTTCAACATGTCGACACCGAGGAGCTATATTTATTAGAAACCACCAACTTGATAAGAAATTGCACTCTTCGAACTGGTGTTGTAAAAATGGAAATTAATAAAATAAATAGAGAATACTTAATAATTAATTAAAATAGCAAAAAAAAAAAATTTAGAACTTTGTAATTAACTCATAAGTTTTAAGGAAGCAGTTGGAGCTATTATTTTCTATTAAATTAAAAAAAAAAAACAGTTTCAGAATATTGGTTGGGCCATAATACCATTTTTGGTATTATAATAAAAACACTTTAAATTATCACTCAATTCACTCAAAAACACTCAAACATTCTAAAAACTGTAGAAAACTTTTGGATTTTTAAACATAGATTGGCATTTAGTCTAAGTTAAGAGGCTAAATTAGTTTAAAGGGGGTATAAGTCAAACTAAAAGTCGAAATAAAAGAACAGTTGAATAGCTTTTTCTTTTATAGCTTAGAATTTATTGAATTTTTCATTCTATTTGAAATTTACAATAATTTTTAACAAATATGATTGAATCTTTCATAAAGTGAGTACTAAAATATAAGGAGGGTACGCATTGTCTTATTCTAATGATAAGACAATTTAGTTATTCTACTATAGACAGCTAAATTCTTCTTTTTAAATCTACTACTGTTTGGTATGCTTAGCAAGTTCCTTGTCAATGAATTTGAATGATGCGACAGTGTGACGGCGTAATTAGTTGTGATTTTGTTGAGCTCTGCGTGAACTTTTTATATTATATTTTAGTCTTTATGAATATTATTATTTTTAACATACTAAGGGACATACGTTATGACTCTTAGTATCTTTGATTGTGCTCTTTGTATTGTTTACATATTAGAGTTTGAAGTACTCCTCCACAGTTGGCATTCGTATGACCAGATCGATTTAAGTACAGTATTGTTTATTAGAATAGGTGAATAGGTAAAGTTGTTTTTAATTCGAAATTGAAGTAGAAAGTGAACGCGAAGTCGTAGTCGAAGTGGAATTGAAAGTTGAAAAGTTAAAGTCATAATAAATATTCAATAAATATTTCAAAGGAACAAAATATACCACAGAAGATAGCCGGGTTGATTTCTTAATTTTATTTTTTCGCTTGTATTAATAGTCTTACAAATTCTATTAAAATCAATTCATTATATTATCTTAATGTTCAGTATAAGTTTAAAATAAGTTTAAAATATTTTAATAAAGTTTACAATAATCTAGATGCCTAAAAAAAATACAATTAAATCAATTTGGGAAAATCTTTATTATATAAGTCCTTGACTATAGTACTTGTATCCAATTCCAAATATATTGGTATTACAAACGAAATATCATAAATCCATTCATATCTTGTTTTATCAGTTTAGGCATTTTTTTTTTGTGAACCATACAAATTTCCTAAATTTTGAAAATTAGACTTTACATATACATTTATACAGTTATAATATACATATATATATATATATATATATATACATACAATTCGAGGCTATAAAAAATTTAATGATTTTTATTTTATGAACAGAAGAAAAAAAAAACAAATAACAATTTGCTTCTGTCCTTGAATTTAATATTCGAAAACATTACGTTTATATGCTGAATTTATATTAAAATGGAGAGGACATAGAATGAACATGACTCAAGGAACTAAGCAAAAAAAAAAACAAAAAAACAAAAAAAAAATAAATGTATTTTTCTCTTTTTTTATTTCATATTTCTATACACACACACATATACATTCATATTAGAAATTCTTCAAATTTTCATTTTTCGAAAAAAAATTCGATATTTTTCTCTTATAAGAAAAATATTTAAAAATTTTAATAATTTTTTTTTTTTTTTTTAATTCAATATTTCAATTTAAATAATAATTTTATTTATATAATATAATATTGTTATTTTTATTTATTTGTGTTGTTATTGTTGATGTTTTCAATTATTATTGATTATCCACCTTCCCTTTTTTTTTCTTGCTTTATTTTTCTATTGTCCTTTAAAATTTAATTTGAGAATTTATGAAGAAATCCTTTTTTTTGTTGCTGCCATTATTTATTGGCCATACTTCCGGAATGGTTTTGAGATGATAAAATTTTTTTTAAAACAAAAATAAAATCATAAATTTTTTTTTACTTAATCTAAAATTCAAGACACGTTTTATTATACAATGTTTAAGGCAACAAGTACATCCATACACTAATGTAATTTCTGTGTCTTTCGTTTTTATATTTTGTTAGATATAAATTTTGAGTTTTCCCGGGATATTTATAAATCATTGGTTTGGTTATATAACTTACAAAATAAAAAAAAAAATGGATTTTGGAATTATCAATCCCAGTTTTAAAGAGTAGAACTCTTCGTTAATAACTTACGTATAATAATTTAAGTTTCATAACATTAATAAGTCGAAGTATTTCAAAAATTATAAAAAACTATCCATGCAATCAAATTAAATTGTCCACACGACCTAAGTTGGTCTTTATAAGTCCCATACATGAACCGGTGCAACACGAATCACGTTAAATTTTTTTGACAAAGTTCAAAAGCATTTAATTCGTCAACTTATCGACAACCTCAATGTGACGACCTCACTTATACCACTTGCAAAGTGTTGTTGTTGTATTGTTGGATCCCTTTCTCTATTTTATATAGATATAGGACGAAATACAAACTTTAATGCTACGTCTAACATTTCTGCCAAGAAATAAGAGAGGTAATAAGTACCAAAACACAGTAATCATTTCTAGGTGGTACAAAAACTGGCTGTGGAAATTCGTTTTGTAGTAAAATTTTCTCGAATGTTGAACCATATTTCAATGAAAGTGTTTTCAGCATGGAAAAACATATTCACTTAAACTGAATTTACATTGACCAATATTTAAAATCTTACAAAATTTATTGGCTCTAAAAAGGGAGATAACATGATATGACATTATTTTATATGAGAGCTCAATGGGTACAACAAGAACAGAAAATATCATTTTTCGGGGATATTTTCAAAAAATTTGGGATATTATACTTTGATAAAGTATATTTTTAAAATTTCGGGGATAGCTTCTTTATGTCGGCAAAACTGTTTTTAGCAATTTTTAAGTAAATGTACATAAAAAAAAATAATTGTTTGCAACAGATGGTTTTGACGGTTGAATTGTTGTTCTTTTGTGTATAAAATAAATTTCCCAAATAGAAATTTATTGAATTCTTTGCAGCGGTCAATTTTTTCTTACATAAAAATTCACTAAGCTATCTCCCTTTTTAGAGCTAATAAAATTTTTAACATTTTAAATATTGCTCAATGAAAATCCACCTTTATAAGCTTTCAAAGTTAAAAGGACATATTAAAAAAACAACTGATTATAGAGGTAAAATACCCTTTTCAAATCCTACACTAGTCCATGCTGTACATTCTTCTATAACGGTATATATAATATAACGGTCGTTATATATAATAGTATAACGGTCGTTTAAAACCTAATGTTTGGCTAATTTAAAAAAAAGTGCAACTGTTAACGAAATTTGATTACTAAAACCGGGTGTGGGTAAACTTAAAAAAAAATATCTTCTTTGCCTCAAAAAATGTTCTATATTTTCAACAGAATTTTCTACAAATTTAATTTAATAACAATCATGATCTGCATACGGTAAATTAAATTTGTTGTTTAGGAACGGTAATAGAGGGCCAAATTAATATTTTTGTATCAAAATGTCAAATTTGTTTAGTTTGCAAAATGGAAAATAAACTTTTTAATATACATTCAGATATTGCTTAGACGTGCTGAGATCAGACGTCTACTATAGAAGAAAGCTTGCATAATATTGCTAAGCGGTGAGATCATCATTCAAAGGGTTAGTATCCATCACCGTTAGTAACTAATGTTAGTACGAGATAAAAATGAATTACACGCTGGGTGGTGCAGTAGGTAGAGCGCCTGCCTTTCAACCGAAAGGTTCCTGGTTCGATTCCCGATGAAACAAAAAAAAACAAAATGCTTTATTGGTTTTCCGACCTGGTCTAGTACCCTTTGTCATTAAATGACAAAAAATACTTTAGAGTATATTATAAATCTGGTAACAAATTAAATAAAATGAAGATATTCTATTAAAGAAGGCTTAGTTCCTGACAATAGCAGTAGTTTTCCACATTTAATGAGTAGAGCTAGTAATTTGTTAAATAAATACTCGAAATATTGTATATATTGTTGTGTAAAATTCCAGTACCGTACTTAATAAAAAGCGCGAAAAGGAAATTCTACCTAAGTTACTGTCAAGAACGTAATAAAAAAGAAAAAATAGCTAACATGTTTATTGTTAGTAGAATGTGAAAAAGATAAATTCAAATAAAAAAAAAGAAAGTAGAAAAAAAGATCAAACATCAATTCCAATAACTATTATTATCAATTATATACCGTTTTAATTTTAAATTTCTTTTACTGAGGTTAGTATCAAAACAAGCTGCTCTCGAGTTAGATTCACGCAACATTCTATGTGTTATAACATTCTATAACACAGACTCAAATTTACTATAGTCGGGAATATGGTTAGCAATATTAAACAGGTCAAAGGAAAGTAAATTACGCGAATTCTATCTAAAATTTAGTACATTTTATTATTATTGAATCATCCTTGTACCTAAACTGTTTCATTTGTTTTAATTTCTTCGATAAAGGGGATTTATTTTTGTTTCTTTTAAGTTCTCTAGAGCTTTATTATTTTTGATTAGCATAGATAGTTTTGAATAAAGTGAATCTATCTCTAAAATTTTAAAATCAGGATAAATACATAAATATTTTTACTTTGTTTATCAGCCTTTATCTGAACGAAAAATTTGTACCCAATATATAAACAGTGATTTGAAGTCAACCATATAGTTTCGAGATCTTAAGTATTAGGATATACATTTTTATTTACATTTAATTATGCGTGTCTATAAAATCTTTATGGAAGCATTTTGAAAAGCTTGATAAAAAATGCACTTGGCGGGATTATGTTCTCAAAATAGCTATTTCATAATTTCGTAAAAACTGAACAAGAAATCTTTCAGTATTATTGCTAATTTGCTATTATATTTATTGAAATCAAAAAACAAAATATATATAATTAAAATATTTAAATACTATACTAAAACAATTTTGACACAAAGCAAAAACACACATAATTTGGCTTAATTAAAAAAAAAAAAAATTAAATCCCAACATATTATTATTTTTTTTAAACTTGTTACTAAATTTACCCCATTCCACGGTATAAATAATAATTATCAAAATATCAGCATACGATCATGTTATTTTAAAATTACTTGAAGTAATACTATTTTTCTCTTTCAATATAAATTAAATAAACATCGTTTTAAAATATTGCAGTAAATTATAATAATTTACATGTAAGTAAAACACTTAAATACTATAATTAAACAATTTACAATTTAATTATTCTTTAAAATTGTTTATAATTTTATTCCAGAAAATTATTTTTCAATAACTAAATAAATTGGTGTTTTATTTCATCATACATGAAATACATTTGTACATATATCTATCTCTTTTTATTCAACATCATATTTCTTGACATTTGTATTATTAATTTTATAAGAAAAAATAAAATTAATTATTTTTAACCCAGAACAGAATTGCTGCTATAATGCAATAAATTTCAAAAAGGTTATAAATGGGGAAGAATTTTAAATTTTAGTTTATTATAATTAAAACAATAATGGGTTGTAATTATATAAAAATAATCTCAGTTTTTAACTATTTATAATTACAATTAATTATTTTAGAAATTAATTGAATTTTTTTTTCTTATTTATTTTAGGAATCAATTTGTAAAGAATGATGATGGTTTTATATTGAATAAATTTAAATAGAAAAGAATAAAAATGAAAAATATGAATTGAAGAAGAAATATTTAAAAAAAAAAAAACAATTTAATTAAAATTGCATATACATAGAAGAAGTTACAGGTTTTTAATTACATATAAGTGTAAGTTTAATATTTTCTTTAAAAATTCTAACATGGAGGATAAAATAGGTTTTTTGTTGTTTAAAATTTTTTTGTAGGTGGTTATAAAATTTTTTTTTTATATAATTTAAATCTAAAATACAAGAAAAATGTAATCAGGGAAAGAGTAATGAATTAGAATTTACTATCATTTATTTTCGAAGCTTCAACTGATCAATCCATACCTTTTTTATATAATATTCAAGAAATCCTGCTTTATATATGAAATGCTTCAACATTATAATATAGAAAAAAATGGGCATTAATTTGTAAAATTTATACAAGATATTTTATTGGATTCGAATATTTGCAATTGAAAAAACAGTTTCAAAATAAATAAGCTAGCATAGAATCGATTTGCTTATAGAAAGCAAGTAAAGAACACATCAAATTTATAAAATAATTCAAATTTTTAATTAAAATATGAATTTATATCCTACAAGTGACAAACAAGGACGAAACAATTTTATTTATTTATTCTATTTATATATCTTTTTCATTCACACACTAATTTATTTTTGACTGATTTTATTTTAAAAGTTTTTCAATAGATTTTTTTCCAATCCAAAGGAATAATGATTAATCGTTTTATTTTCGAATTAAGATCAAAGTCGGTTAAAAAATTTATTTATTTTCAAAAAACTACATTATAAAATACATCAATATAGGTAGGAAGGGAGAGCTTTATTTAGAAGAAGGAGAAAATGAGAGAATTGTGGTGTTAAAATTTTATTGATTTAAACTAGGTAGGTAGGTATATTTTATTTGATTTAGTAGTGTAGATGGTATTGATGGTAATCGATGTGATAGTGTTTGTTTGTTTTTGTATTTATAAAAAAAAAATATTTCTATTATTATTTTTGTTTATTTTTTTATCACCAATATTAGCTCAAGTATTTTAATAAAAAAAAAAATTTTTTTTTGTTCTTTTATCAAATATTTTTATACCGCACATCCTAAGAAGAAAAGAATGCTTATTCTTGTTTTGGTTTTTTTTAAATTCTTTCAACAAAAATTCATTATGAAGTAAATTAGTAAAGAAAATATTTTAAGAATTTTGCTTATAAAATTATTATTATTAAAAGTTATTTAATAAAATGAAATAGAAAGAGATAAATGTATAAAATGAAAAAAAAAAAAATCGTATTTAAAATGAGGTTATGTTTCAGGGTAACATTTTTTTTATTGTCCTTAATTTTTTGTAGAATTCAAAGATTTTGAAAAAGGTTAATTTTTATCTATAGAGTATTTATTTTTAAATCTTTTGTTAAATTAGAACACTATATACCTATTACAGAATAAAAATCTTTTTTGAATACTAAACAAATTTATTACAGTCATGTCTTGATATATAAAAACTTTTAAATTAATATAAAAAATTGTGAATTTTTTTTAAAAATAATTTGGAGTGTTTCAATTTAAATCTACTCGTTATTAGTATAACTTTGTTGTTTTATATTATGTACTTGCTTTTTAAATGTGTTTGTAATTTTTTGTTAAATATATAATTTTAATTTTAAATATCATATTTTTTTATGGTTAAATATTTGGATTTAAAAAATTAAATTGATATAGAGAAATGCTCATGGAGATGATCAGAGAGCGTGTTGAATCATTGTAATTGATTTTGAAATGTATAAAAGATTTAGTAAATTAATGTGTTAAAGCAAAATAGATTTTTATTTTTTTTTTTTAATTTAATGTTCAACGATTGTATTGTTGTACGAAATTTTAATTAGGAATAATATTTTCAAAATTTTTACAGTATAAAATAAAAAATAAAATAATTTCAAAAATCGAGAGTTGACTGTATATACATATTTACTTACGAAAGACAAAATGCAAAGATATGTATATGATAAAAATTGAAATTCAAAGAATTTATTTTCTATAGTTTTTTATATTCACCCCCAATCACCCATTTTAAAAAATTTGAAAAATGTTGTAAATTGATTGATTTTATTTCATTGTTTTGATTTCTGGTTAATGAATTTAAGTAAAGAATGAATAAATAATTAAATTTATAAAAATTTAAATTTTTTCGTATATCTAGCAAATTTGGAAGTTCATAAAAATTCAATTTTTGATATTGAATAATATTTAACTCAAAAAACTTTTTCTATGTTTTATTTACCATTTCAATTTAAATATTTACATATTTTTAGAAAATTGAATTTATACAAATTCACTATCAAAAAATACTTTAAATAAATTTATGTTGATTTATATGAAATCTAAATTTGAAGAGTTATTGAGATTCTTATAGTTGTTAGTATAAAATTAAATATAAAATTAAATATTATTGTAAAATTACACCCATAACTTTAATTTAGTTCGTAAAATATCTTTAACAAAAGGAATATTTTAAAATATGTTAAAATATAACAAATTTGATTTTCATTATGTATGACGAGAAAGTGAAACAACAAAACTAAAATTGATCAAAAATATTTGGATGATTGAGTTACAACTTTAATTTTCATTTGTAATTGGATTTTAAAAATGTAATATAGGTATATAGATATGTTTAATATAGATATTTTAAGCTAAATTTTAAATAAATCGGCATCAGTATATCTAATTTGTAAGTTGAAAAAAGTACGGTACAAATATCTGAATCATTTTACAACCGATTTTCATTGCTATTCTTTTAAATGTTAGATATATAAATGGAGACGTAGCGAAACTAAATACATTTTCAAAAAATTTTAATTTGTCAGTTAGAAATTTCATTTTAGAATTTTACTTCATGTATGAGAATAAACATACATTTGAACATAAATAAAAAAAATTTTGTAAATAATTTATCACGTATACGGTTGTTGTCTAAGATAAAAAAAATTATATAGTGTCAAGAATAATGGAAAAATATATTCACAATGAAATTGGGTGTGATTTATTTATCAAACTCCCTCGAATTTCGAAAACTAGCGGGCGAATACTAAAAATTAATTTAACCCTTTCGCAACCACAGCTGTAAACTTTTTTACCAAATTTTGATATAAATTTATTTCGTTAGCTTTATATAAAGCAAAAAATTTAATTTTATACTTCAGGATTCTACTGATGTCCATATAAAAGTAATTAAAATACCTCATCAGAACTCAAAAGACTATATTATTGGAATAAGATTAAGAGTTAAATCCCATCCCATCAAATTATATATAATAAATTGATAAAAACACTTCTTTGATATAAAATAAAATTAATCAACACGCTCCATGCTTGCACTTTCGAATTTTATCAATCATGTTACTACTGGGGGGGGATCACTAGTACACATTTTTTATTATTTAAATCTATTTTTTTTTTTGATTAAATGTCAATTAAATTTTTAGGCATAGATGCAGAAATAAAAGAAGTTGCTCATGTGACCAAATAAATAATAGGAATAAACATCTCAATTTTATGACAAAAAAATAATACGAAATAGAAAAGTTAATATATTTTTTATTTCTTATTTGATGAAATTGTGTTGGCATGAACAAATTTCGAGGGTTATAACAAGTTTTCGTATTATTTATATGGTCGCAGAAAGCATTTATTAATTAAAATTTACGTTATTTTTTTAAAATGTATTGGTACACCAAATGTGTGTCTTAATTGAATATAAAGTAAATATAAATCCATACATAAAAAGTGAATGTACTATAAATTAAATGCATTAAACGCACACCTGATTTGAAGTACGCCAAGAATCATTACCTAACATTTGATTTCATCATTTTGTTTTTCTTTTTATTGAAATAAGAAAGAAAAAATTTTTTTGATTGAATCAACATGTTCAGTTCTGTAAAATTATCGTTCTATGGAAAACAGAAAAACAAAAAACAAAAATTATAGTTTATTTACTTTTTAATGCTAAAATTAAAAATTAATAGAAAATTTTCTTCGACATGTCAATTATGAAGACAACTAAAATTGTGTTGTGTTAAATTTTTAGGGTTAAATTTTTTATTCCTAAGAAATTCTGAAAACTGCTCTTTGTAGTATATGTACATAATTTCTCATTTTTGTCCGAAATGTTATATTATTTTCATAGGACAAGTGAATAATAAAAAAAAGACTGTAGGTGTTTAAATAGAAAAGCATTAAAACATTAAAATACTGACAAAAATTAATTAAATTAATCAAATTAATGTTTTAGTAAAAAATTAGAACCAATTTTAAAATTTTATACCTAATTCCTGTCAAGAACTGTATATAATTCCAATTAGAATTAAAATCAAATAAATCATGAAAATGCTTATTTTTGTTCTGTTCTTTAGTACCTATATTAGAATCTAACAATTTCAATTCAATTAAAGTAGAATCAAATTACCTGATTTGAATCAAATAGGTTTTAGGAATCTAGGAGGTCTACCATAGATGCCATATTTATACTCAGTCAAGTCATTAAAAAATCAATCGAATTCAATAAACGTATTTTTATGTGCTTAGTAGATTTTAGTCAAGTTTTCGACAGAGTACAACGATGATGATCCAAATAATACAAGAAAAAAAAAGCTAATTTATATGGGAACGTTTAATAGGACTGATACAAGATCTATATACAAAAAATAAATCTGAAAGCAAATAACATAAAGTGCACATCGAAGATATATAAACAGGTATTAGACAAGGTACGATAGCCTCGTTCCAATTCTGTTTAAGTGAATAATGGATAAAATAATCAAAAATGTAAAATTACCACCTATTAGAGATATCGAATTAACGATATAAACTTTAAACATCATATGTTATGTAGATAAATGAAAACCATCTGCACAGATTATTATTCAGATTTAACGAAGCTGATAAGTTGTAAGACATGTTGGTATTCATTTCAAAAAGTATATTCATATCCATTAACAATAAAATGATCGAACAAGTGATCAATTCTAAATAAATGGGCGTAAATATTATCAGCATTCGGAACACGCAAACAGACATATAAGAAACCAAGAAGGAAAAGCTACAGCTATTTCTGGCTATCTCCGAGATGTTATATAGAAAAACATATAAATTTTAATAGAAAACGACACATGTATACTAATATACGTTATTGTGATGTGAATACACGTGAAAATATAAGAAACGTAGCAACAAAATCAGGGACGTATGCGACATTTAAGATATGGTCCGTTTAAGTCAAAATAGACGAAGAACTGGAAAAATAGAATAGCAGAAAGTCGACTGACACAGGTGATAATGAATGGGTAAATCAATATTAAATGTCTATATCATGAAGAACTCCTCCGAAAAGATGGTATGAATGTTGAACGTCATCAGCACAAAATTGAAGATAAGATATGTGGGAGCATATGCCTCTATTTCATTTGACTTTATTTCATTTGACTGGATATGCTGGAAAGTCAATATGATAATATTATTACACATGTATATATATATATACAATATGTAATCAATATATATTTGCGAAATTCTGAGTTAGTGGATATTTTAAAGTTGGACTCAAAATTCTACGTCTTTTACAGAATATTTATATAAATTTTTTTTATGCGTAGTTGCCGTTGGATACAAACAAAAGAATTAAATTCGAAGGCAATAAATTAATTAATGTAGTCGAATTTTTTAATTTTGGTATTTTGGGGTTTTGTATTTGGTATTTTGGATTTCGTGGCCAACGCATTAACTGTATATATTATATTAAGTTATAATTATATATTAAGTTATGTACATATTATAATTATTATATTATATTATATTAAAGGCAAATGAAAGTACAGGCAAATGAAGTACTGGCATGTGATAGCAACCCAAACTTTGATTTGTATTTAAAAAACAGGCCCTGAATGCCTAATTTAAGAAGAAGAAAAACAATCGAATCGAAATTTGATAACCTCACCGAAATATAATATCACACCTTAATCTTTAAAACAAAAAATAATTATTTTCAAGTTTTTATTTTAATTCACTTTTAATTAGGGTGTTATTTCATCAGCCATTTTACAATACTATTGATTGATTCTGACATTCTGACATAATAAATTATTGCTCTTGTAAAATTTTTTTTTTATATAATAACCGTTATTATATTTTAAAATTCTTATTTTTATTTTATAATTTTTATTTGCTTTAAAATTTTTTTTTTATTAATATTATTTTCTTTAAATATAACAGGAAATCAAAAAAATAATAACCACAAATAATTCGACAATATTATAAGAATTTTGAAGTTTATTGTATATAAATAAAAAAATAAGAATAGTAGTAATAAAAAAAAAATAGGTTATAAACTGAAGGAAATTAAATTTTCATTAAGTATTTACACGTGATTTGCGCAAAAAAAAAAACAAAAAAATAATTTGAACAATTTTCGTTTATTATATATTTCACCATTATTTCATTTTAGTAGCATGGACAGTAAATGTAACAACAGTAAGTAAAAGTAGTAGGATGTAAAATAGGGTTTTTATTTTTTATAAAAGATATATTACAATTTTTTTTTTTTTTATAATTTTGTTTAATTTTTCATTTTGTGTTTCGAGTGTTTTGAATCATGCTAACTGTTTCATTTCATTTCTAAAAGAGTAGAATACAAAAAAAAAAAGAGTAGAAATAATGAAGGGAAATGTTTACTTTTAATCATCATCATCAGTACTGTACAGTTTTTAATTTAAATTCACAATTCTAAGACCATGAGCATTAAAAGAAAATGTTGCAATGCAGTATAAGTAAAGTTTTTTTGTTGTTGTTGTTGTTGTTTTTTTTTTTTTTTTTTTTTGTAATTTTAGAACAAAAGTAATAAGAATCGTGGTATTATTTTAAGCTAATGGCAGGATAATAAAAAAATAAAATTAGATAATTAATTTAAGTTGTGTTTTTTTTTCTCAATTTTTTTTTTTTTTTTTGTAATATTGTTTTAAGACTATTCATTTCGATCGATTATAAAAATTTTAAATACAGAATTATTATCATTGCTGTGACTGTGAACAGAAAGAAATTTAAAAGACAATGATTCTATAAATAAATACATAGTAATATAAATAAAAGTTAGAGTCAAGAGACTACAATACATACATAATCATTTATACCAACTAGGTATGTATAAAGAATACCAACAGTGGACTTGATATTTATTTATTTATAACTATGAAAAGAATCATTATTTACCATTATGTATAAATATATATATATATATACATTGTACAATATTATATTGGTATAACAAATAAATTATTATATAAGAATAAAAAGTTAAAAAGAAAGAATTATTCTCAGTGGAAGCTTTCCATTTTCATTAAGTATTTTAGAGTAGAGAAGTTCGTTGTTAGAATAGTTGAAATTGAAGTATAAAATATATATAGATTATATTTAAGTGTAAAGAATATTGTTTTATAGCTGCTGTATGTACTTATTAGTTTGGGAATGAAAAATAAATAAATTTTTTATCGTTTAAATGATAACAGTAGTTTGATTAATATATATACAGGGTGATTAAAAATTGATAATACTCTGCTCTATTGAGTTATTTCATTTTAATATCGATTAAATATGACCGATTATACATATGATCTAAATAGTGTGAACAACATTAGTTTTTCGTTGTCAATTATATTCGATTTGGTTTTGTTGGTACTACGTTCCGATACTACTATTCGGCTATACATTTTACAAAATGGTATCCTTGATATCGGAAATGTATCGAAAACGTCGTCAGTACAATGTGTCATGATCTGAAATGTAAAAAAATAGATTCGACGTTGTCTGATGATCCAAAATTCATTTAACAATGTATTCGCGACGTATTTATGCAACGCGGGTTGTTAAATTGTGTATCTAATGTGTATCGATACAAGAAGAATAGAATACACGCATATAAATGTCATTTTTGAAAATTTTGTTTTCAAGTTTGTTCTTCAGTACGTGTTGTTGTTTTATAAAACAAAGAGTACATATTTTTCTTTGCTTTCTATTTTTTATTTTCAAAATAAGAGCAAAACGTCCTTTGTCTTCCCAAAACGTATCCATTAAATGATTAAGAAAAATTGCTTTCGAAAAGTGTCCATATTTGTTTTGAATTAATAACTAAGTAAAAAACATAATGATCATATTTCAAATGTCAAAAAAAATATGATTTGACATTTATTTCAGATACATTGTGTTAAAAATGATCAAAATTGTAAACAAAATACATTTTTGTGTTTTCGATACAATGTTGTTGAACTCATAAATTTTACATTTGCGTTATTTTTTTATATTGTATCGAATTGCAATATTCTGAATTTCTGAATACCTTTATTAACATTACTTTTATTTCAGCTCAATGACACCCAGTTTCTTTTCTTTACTGTCATTTTAAATATTTCATCAAAAAATAATAATAATAATAAAAAAAAAACACTACAGGTAAGATAAAAACCATTTTTTTTTTTCTAAGTACTTGGAGAAAGTTTGTTAAATTCGGTTATGTCCTAACGTGTCTATGAAGTGTACTAATATTTTATAGTGACGTTATAACTGGGTTTATATAGATGAAGAGAGGCGATTGGACTATCACGTAATATATTGTAAAATTAGTTTTTATTTTTTTGTTATTTTTGTAAAATAATTTTACAGTTCGAAAGTCTGATAAAACTTTATCTTGTTCTTTGATAATATTTTTTTTAATATCTCTTTCTCTTTCTATATTCTTCTTTTATGTATTTCCATTTTGTGCATTAGTTAGGTCCGTTATATAACAGAACTTAAATTTTAGCTATATAAGAGATTTTAGAATAAAGCAAAACTATGGGTGGTAATTGATTATTATTATATATGAATGTATATATATATATGTATATGTATAACGGATATTTGAATAATCATAGGAGTGAATGAGAAAAAAAATAAAATCTTATGTAAACTTTAATATTGTATTTTTTATAGTTTGGTTTAGACCGCCTTAGAGGTTTAAGTTTACAAGGTCTTAAAAATAGTAAAGAACCTCATAATATAAAGTATTGCTTAAAAAAGAAAAAACAAAAAAAAAAGTGAGTAAAACAGCGGTTATATTTATTTAAAAAAAAAAAAAAAATAAAAAAAAGAGTAAAAAAAAAAAATATTGCCAAAAAGTCTTTAAGTCTTTTTAAAATTTATATTTGTTGTATATATAAGAAGTAGAAGCGTTGCTTTAATGGATTTATGATGTTTGTATATGATGTTGAATGGGGTTTTTTACCTCTTACTAAGCTTTATAACGGAATGTATGTATTTATTTTTTCTTTCAGTTTTTTTTCCATGCAATTCTTTAATTCATTTCAGTTTAGTTGCCTTGAAATACATAACCATTTTCTGATACAGATATTTTGTTTATATGGATATGTAAATTTTCATAAGTGGTTAAATGCTTCATAATAATAATAATAAGACAGTTAACATAATGGTATTTTAAATTTTATTTATGACCCTTATATAAACTGTGTTGGTGCAAAAAGGAGAAAATTTAGGTGATTTTTTTTTTTTATTTTATTAAAGATTTATAGAGAATGTACTAGACTCATAATAATTTGTTGGGGTCATTGCTTTTAAAGGATAAAAAAAAAATTTTGTTTGTAAATTGCTGTAAGTAAAATATTTTTTTTTTTTTTATTTGATATAAGCGTGTATAGTAAAATATAAAACTCTCTTGGGTTTCATTAAAAACAAAGAATCGTTATAAATGATCTGTTAATGGAGAAAATAATGTATTTTAGGATTTTCTTTTGAACTTTATGATTTTGTAAAATTTTATATGTGAATAATTGATCTTTGAATAAAAGTCAATTCATCTTTTTCTGATGATGATGACCTTGAAGTATATTTAAGACATTTTTGGGGTCTTTGTTAAAAATGAATTATTACTTGTTCATATTTTTTATGGCAAATTGTAAGCTAAGAATGCAATTTTTTAATGGAATATTTAATTTTATAATTTTTTTTCTATTCCAAAAACTTGTATATGATAAAAATTATTTGCATATCTACTGAAATTTATTTTTTTGAAAAAATTTGTCTTGTCAACAACCAATACAGATAGGGTGAATAAAAATTAATAATTTTATTTTAATCGTATTTATTTTTTAAATATATATACTTATAGCTATAAAAAAGTGAATAATTATATAAAAATATAAAAAATATTACATTTGAAAATCTTCTAGATTCTAAAGGTATTATAATTGAAGCTTACATAACGGTATAAATTGTAGTATCAATATATAAACAATTTAATTTAAAATACATTTTTTAATATTTTATGTAGTAAATATATATAAAAGCGTCAACTGCGGAAGTCTGCGGACTTGGGAAGCGGAATCTGTGAAATTGGGAAGGACTTTTTTCTAACATAGAAAAAAATCTATTGGGTTCAATCGCAGATGTCTATTGGGAAGAACTTTTTTCTATTAATATACTTTTAAAATCAACGACAATTTTGTTGATGGACGTACGGCCACAGTAAAGAAATGCAGAAAAAGTAAGTTTTAATTTTATATGTTTTTTAATATTTATTGATTTTTTTTTTTAAGAAAAAGTTTTAGTAATAAAAGCCAATTGAAGAAAATTGTGAGTTTGAAGGAAAATTATATAGAAATTGGAATAAGTGCCTCAACCTCTTCATTAAAAAAATTGGTTAAAATCCAACTCATTTTCACAATAATTATTTATTTAAAATAATCCGCAATTAAAAAAAAAACGCCAAAATATTATCAATTAACCAAAACTTACAACTTTATAAAAAAATATCAAATTAAAATGACTTTACGAAAAATTTACATTTTTGACAGCAAATATTATGAATAATACTTGTAGCAATTCTTTTGACAAATCTATTAATTTCAATAGACATCCGCGATACCAAAATTTTCTTTGACAAACTTTTTTAAGTCTATTCTATTGAATTTCAAAAGATATCCGCGATTGACCCAATATTTACAAAGTTAAAAATAAATTATGCAAGCTGAGAAAATTTGGGATTAGTAGAATCATTGTTAAAAAAGCTAAGTTTAAAATTTAGGTATAGTGCCATGGAAGAAGAATAAAAATAAATTACAGCAAGCTAGTATGCATATTGTTAATTGGATAAAATCATGTGATTAACTTTACAAGTTGGAGTACCAGAAACACAATAACAATGTCTTAATGATTGTTACTCTCTAAAATGCAGCTAAATGTTACGGGATGATATTAAAACGAAATTACGATAAAAATAGGACGTTTTGAAACAGATTAAGCAGAACTCAGACTTAAATAAAAAAAAATTAGTAATATTTTTAATTAATCTATAATTATAGTAGACAAGCATTTAAGGACCTGCGCAGTAGACACTTTTTCATTTTATCTCGCTTCCCCTTAATTAACTCCTAATATATAAATAAGTTGTATCTATGTTAGGGTTAAAATAAAGAATTGGTTATTGTTAATAATAACCGGATATTATTTGGTTACTATTTATAATAGCCGGAAAAACTACGAGGATATTATTAATAATATATTATTATTTATAATATAACTACGAGGATGTTATTAATAATTACCGGTTATTATTAATAATATCCGGATTTTATCCATTAAATGCTACTTACTATAGGGAATATGTCGAAACGTAACAGTATATGAGGTAACAGTATTTTTATTTCCTAAATAAAACTTGATAACCTCCAAATTTTTATGAAAACATGAGTTGATAACCTCCAAATTTTTATGAAAGCAATCAAACTTTATCGTGAGAAGTCTATGTCAGTACGTAAATTACTGTTAAAATTACTTTTAAAACTTTAAATTTGACTTCAATTTGAATTATAATTACTCAACAGGGGCACCTAGTATAATTATAATTAATAATTTATTTCCGGTAGTATTTACAACCGAATTTTGTAATCAGTCTCGGACACAACATTATGGCCTAGAACTGTGGAGTTGCGTCAAAAAATATTTTGTATATTGTCAATGCTTCACAGCGTATGCAGATTAAAATTATAGACAAAAACTTGAATAAAATAAAATAGTATGTTGTAAGAGAGAAAGCTCATATCTATCACAACAGTCACTTGACGCCAATTAGATTCTCAACTAATATCAATTATCAATAGAAGATAAAAAAGAACCAAAGTTGTTGGACATATTGTGTATTCGAGCAAGTTTAAGAGGTTACAAAGATATTCTTTTGGAAATTTTAGAATGAGAATTTAAAGAACAATGACAATTGAAGGCTTTTGAGCACGACTAAAGAAATAATACGAATTGAAGTCAGTTTTATGATAAAGAAATAATAGAAAATATTTTTGGTGGAATTGCGTTGAAACGAACAAATTTCTAGATTAAAACAAGTTTTCGTATTATTTATTTGATCGTGTCTAAATGCCTTAAATTCAACTGTCTGCATAAGGCAGGTGTATTTAATGAGTAAAATTCCGCATTCTATAATATAAGTATTTTTAAGTTGAAGAGCAAAAAAAAAATTAAGGAAAAATGATTGAATACAATTTATAGAACATAAATTTGTATCAGAATTCAATACTACAAGCTCATTAACAACTACATACTGAGAAGGTTATAGATTTTCTTACCCGCCCGCTGCCTAAATATGCAGATACCGAAATAAAATAAAAAACAAAAACGACTCTGGCACAATTTTTTTAAGGGCAAATCTTGAAATATAAAACAAATTTAATGCGTGAATATTAATATTTTTCAATTAAAATTTCCATTGTAGCTAAGACACACATAAAGCATAATTTAAAGCTTATTTTTAAATATATAGTTTTAAGATTCTGATAATATTGAAAATATAGTAAAATTCGAAAGCCAAAAATTTCTTCAAAAATCAAAAAAATTGAAAATTTTAATTTAAATGAAATTCTCTTAAATGCGTACACTTCTTTTGATGCATATTTAATAAAGTATTACTGAAGCTGGTTGGATCCTGTAGCAAACAAAATAAAAAAGAAAGCGAAACTTGACTTAATTTCATTTTAAATGTTTCTATTCTTAAAAAAAAAAAAAAAAATGTAATTTAAAATTATTTCATTCTTACATTTTAATGAGATTACTTCGAACAATAATAAAAAAATATTTTTTGTAAATTGTATTTTCGATTTAAAGCCAAATAATTCCGAATATGTCAATTCAATTTAATAATAATTGACATTTTCAATATTTAATTGGTTGCTGTCAAAATCGCATATATATCAATGAAGAATTGAGTATGTATATATTATTAGCAAAAAACTAATTTGGGTGAGTGTGTATAATCTGAAAAGAAAAAAAATAATTTAGATTAGTTAAAATTATTAAATATTATTTATATAATTATTATTTAAATATCGATATTTGTAATTGAAAAAAAAAGTATGTTCAAGATTTACCACCAATTTTTTTTTTTTTTACTTTGAAGGACGCTAGTTTATACATTATTATTTTATTTTATAATTTTAAATTTATTAAGAAATCTCCAAACAAATTTTATTGGCAAAAATTTGTTCAAATTTCATAATAAAAAATAATTTTACATAATATTATCAAGTATTTAAGGCATAGATGAATAGATTTAATTTTATAAATTTTTCCAAGAATTTATTCTTTGAACAAATTCCTAGAAAATATAAAAAAATTGTTTTAATAATTTTGAATTAAAGAAAATTAAATTTTTTATTGTATTTGAATTTCTTAAAAATTTAATATGAATTTTATTCGTCGATTCATGATTTTTTTTATCTTGCTGAAATTCTGGAGACAATTCAGTCTGAAAGCTTTTTGTTAAAAAAATGTTTGTACATTAAAAGTTTGATTGTTTGACAACTTTAAAAAAAAGCATAAGTTTTTGTTTACTCTTAAATATAGTGTTGGGAATAAAAGTGTATTATTGAATTAAAATTTAGTTTATAATACAAATTTGTACTTAATTTTTTACTAATTGAGTAAATATTTGAGTAAAGATAAAAATTCGATATATTGTGAGTGTCGGTATATTGTCGGCAAATACAATTACCTACTTCAAATTATTTATTTTTCAAGACTTACATAGTATCCGAGAAGCCAAATATCAAAAACACGAACTGGTTCAAGTACAAAAAATTCTTAAATACTCACCACACAGCAAAAATTTCATTAAAAAATAACCGGGAAGTGGATTCGGCTGTAAACAACTTTTCACACCTGATTACATTAGGAGTAAAAGTCCCAACATGCAGCTACAAAAATGCAAAATATGTCTAACAAACTCCTAATGCAATCGACATACTAATAAGAGAAAAAGGCAAATTAAGGAAGCAATGGCATTAGTATAGATCACAAAATTCTAAAAAATTATTAGCCATCTTGTACTAGAAAATTGCAAAAAATACTTAAAGAAAAAGAAGTAAACGAATTCCAACAATACCCAGAAAACTTGGCACAACAGATAGATTAGACTATTCTTTGTGGCGAGCAACTAAAAAATTAAAGAGTAGTAGGCATTTTATGGTTGAAATATATAAATAGTACGGGTCTTTAATTTTTTAGTTCCTAAATTACCTATTACTGTTAAGATATAAATTGTTCATATACTAGTCCGGAATGGAATTGCTTCCGTGTTCGGGGTTTGTTTATTAAACAAATACATTTTATATTATTTTACTGTTAAGATATAAATTGTTCATATACTAGTCCGGAATGGAATTGCTTCCGAAATTGTGGGTGTAAACGAGAGCAACGGTATTCAGTGGCGTCCTTTCGAACGTATCAGCCACTTAGATTACGCCGACGATGTGTGTTTATTGTCACATACGAATGGAGGTTTGAACGATATGTGCCAAAAGCTGTATGACACTGGAAAAAGTGCGAGCCTAAAAGTCAATTCAGCTAAAACTAAAATCATGCGCACAACTCACACATCACAACATCCGATCCTCCATCAAGAAATTCGAATCGAAGAGGTGACTACGTTCAATTACTTGGGCAGCATCGTGTCATCAGATGGAGGCGCCGATTTGGATATTGAAGCCCGCATCAGTAAAGCCCGTACTGCTTTCGGGATGCTTTCAAAAATATGGCAGGCAAGCAACCTATCTCTGCGCACAAAAATAAGAATTTTCAACGCCAGTGTAAAATCTGTTCTCCTGTACGCTTGCGAAACATGGAAAGTTTCTGTAAACATCACCAGGAAACTCCAAGCGTACATCAACAGATGTCTCCGGCGCATCCTAAACATTCGTTGGCCACAAACCATTTCTAACAGAACGCTGTGGCAAAAAACGAAACAAACACAAATAGACGTGGAAATCCGACAGAGGAAATGGCGTTGGATCGGGCATACTTTGAGGAAACCTGACAACAACATCGCGAAACAATGTTTCGAATGGAATCCTCAGGGTACACGTCGCGTCGGAAGGCCGAGAAAAACGTGGAGAACAACTGTCTTAGCCGAAGCAAGTACCCAGCAAAGAACGTGGCCACAATTGAAGAGGTTAGCCGCAGATAGGAGCCGTTGGAAAAACTTTACTTCCGCCCTATGCCCCACGGATGGGGTTGCAGGACAATGATGAAATCACCTATTAGGCTTCCAAATAGAAACTGGGCTAATAAAAGCGACAGAGAAAAAGGTGAAATATTCGTCGACCACTTAAAAAAAATATTTATGCCAAATGAAGCAACAATCAATTTTGAATCCTCTACAGCTACACTTATTACAATATCAATAGAACAACCACTTAAATTAAAAATTATAGACATTAACAATACAATTAAAAATAAACTAAATATTAAAAAAGCATCAGAGCACAATCGAATTACAATAAAAATGATAAAAGAACTACCATTAATAGCTGTTACACATCTTATGCACATATTTAATGCGTAGGGTCGCACGGATTATCACCCCATCCGATGGAAGTTGTCCCAGATCACGATTATATCAAAACAAGGAAAATACATCACCCAGGTAGCTTCCTACAACCCTAGCAGTTTGTTACCAACTCTGACTAAACTATTTGAGAAGTTATTAATGAAAAAATTGCAACAAACACTCACAATAAACCGAACTATACCTGACCATTAATTTGGCTTCAAAGAAAAGCATAACACCTCCGAACAAATACATCGAATAGTCAGTCAAATCACAAAAACATTCGAAGAAAAACAATACTGCTCTGTCATATTCCTCGATATATCTCAAACCTTCGATAAAGTATGTAATGAAGGTCTTATTCATAAAATAAGGAACTATAATATGCCATCTAGGATCCACAAGTTATTGAAAAATTACTTGACTGAAGGAAAATTCATCATTCAATACAAAAGCAACTCCCCATTTGTACATCCTATTCAAGCTGGAGACCTTCAAGATACTGTCCTATGTTTCACTGCTATCATTTTTGCATTTGCAGACAATACAGCAATTTTAAGTTCTAATGCGTGTCCCAAAATAGCTTCAAGGCAATATGTTTCCAATCATTTAAAAGAAAAATGGCTAAATCTATGCAGAATCAAAGTTAACGAAGCGAAAAGTTCCCACATAACATTTACATAGAATGGGATGATGCCATCCTGTCATGATAAATAATAAAATTACATCACAACACAATTAGATTATATACCTTGGAATGTATTTGAACCGAAGACTTAAATGAAGGAAACACATTGAAACAAAGAGAACCCAAATGAAACTATAAACCAACAAAATAAGTTGGCTCTTGAATAGAAAGTCTAAACTAAAATTAAAATACAAAGTACTGTACTTCGATATAAAAGCATAATCAAGCCAATTTGGACTTATGGATTACAACTATGGGAACGGCAAAGCCCTCAAATATATTGAAAAAATAAAAAGAGCTCAATCACAAATATTAAGAACCATAACGGCTGCATTCAAATTCAAATGCAAACATTCAAATATCCCTATGATCGAAGATGATATAGATAGAATTTGAAGTGTATTTATCAAAGCTGGGAAACCATCCCAACTCATTCGCAAGAAACCTATTATTTGACATGGTCACCACCAATTAATGAGAAAAAATGTGGTACACAATTAAGACCATAAAACTGTAATAAAAACAGATTAGCAATGGCAGGGATCATCATTAATTGAAATTAGATTATATGATTTGAAAAAAATTGTTAGTTTCTATATAAGAGAAAGATACAAAAAATAAAGGAAAAATGAATAAAAATGAAAAAATTTACATAGTCAAAAGGTTTCGGTTCGGTCTCGGATCATATCATGGTCCGGGCATGCATATTGAAATATGCTAATTTAATTTTTCTTTCATCTACACTTATAAAAGGGACAGTTTGTTTGCTTGTTCGTTATCTACGTCAACATTTTTAAAGATCAAAAAATGAAAGTTAGAGCAGTACTTTAAAAAGCTCAAGAAAGGTGCAAAAATTAACGATAATTATAGATCGGACTTTCTGTTTCTTTCAATTTTTCTTACAATATGCTTTCAAAGTAATCAAATTATAACCTCTCCCCCTGCCACAGTTGGCTAATCTGTACTTTTTGAATTTAAAGACAGAAAACATAATTAGTAGTTATTTGAAATAGTTAAAACTATAGTTAATTAAAATAGCATGAAGAAATTGCGCTAATTTTGTTAAAATAAAGTTGAAAAAAAAATCAAAGATACCGGTTTCAACTCTTGGCATACCGGACCTATTCTTTATACTCGGCTTAAAAGCCTTTATACTGAAGGAAAGTTAAAAAAGAAGTATTTTTAAAGTCTTTATAAAAGCGGGATTCATCGCACTTTTGTGCTAGGGGCTGCTCAATTTCTTGAACTTGGTACATTTCACCATTCACCATCTAGAAGATGTAATTTTGATACCCGTTCATTGAAAAAAACTTAATATTAAATGCAGTTTTTTGTATTATTTCGAAAATATAGTCATGTCAAAGCTTATGGAAATTTCTATATGTCTCTGGCTTCTCAGGCTACTTTGGCTAAGTTATTTGCATGAATATTTCATGAATGTTATTTGTCCATTAGTTCTCTAGTTTTTTTTTCTATCAAACCAATTCTTAAAAACTTATTTTTTGTTCATTTTGGATTTCGCTCTATAGAACAAAACTTATTTCGTTAGAAGCAAAAAGCAAAACTTTATTTCGATTAAAACAATTGCACAACGTTACTATTTTGTTCCATTCGAGATCCCAGTTTAAGCTAGTACTAGGCCAAGATAACCCTCCTTTTAAATTTTCCTTTTATGGTAGAGACCAGGGCAGAAACAGAGTAGGTGTTGGACAGTTTCATCATCCCTTTCCTCTCTACACGATCTGCAGAAATCGTTTGAGGGGAGTCCCAGTCTTCTGGCATGTTTACCAATCAAACAATGACCCGTAATGACCCCTACCATAGTGCTAATGTCACACTTTTTCATAGTTAATAGGTTAAGGGATCGCTTCAGGTTCGGCATAGCCCAGATTTGCTTGGTGATGTTGCAGTCTGGTCTAACTGACCATCTGAAGTTTGAAGGTTTTATTGCATCATTGCGAAGAAATAAATAAATAAATAAATAAGGCTTAAGGTTTTAATTGTGTAAAAATTTAGATTGTTCTAACTGTAAATTAATTTGATTAATCTTACGGAATACCAAATAAAGAAAAATCGAGTCGGAGAAGGTAGACATTTCGTAAGTTAGAAACATATAACGTAAAAAATAGCAAAATTTTCAGGATAATTTGGTAGAATTTCGAATTTCATTAATATAAAGCAGAATTTGTTTTACATAGAAGAAATTTTTTCCAGATTCTACTGGAATATTTTTTAAAAATTTTAATTTTAATTAACGCGAACTAATAACGGCTTACTGACATCTAGATACCATTTACATGTTCGATACCGTATAGTTATATTTTACACAATAAAATGATATTATTTCAAATTATATTCCCGATATTTTCAATATATACTGTCACATTCTATCAAGAAACTATTTGGGTTTTGATTATTTTTGATTACTTTCTGTAGGATAAGCACAGGATAAATAGAATCAAATGGAACGCACGTAACAAAAAAAAATAAAAAAATCAAGTAAATTTTTTTTTTTTAAATTTAAGGTTTGTAGAATCCTACGTTTCTACATCTCCATTTCATTACCTCCTATTCTATAGTCTAAACATTCATTTGCATTGATAACGGTATATTGTATCAAAATGAAATTAAATATATGTATTATATTATGTATATGTATATCTATATCGTTATATGTGTATGTATGGTAGTTATTGTTGTATTGTGATTGGATTGAAAAACTTTTGGGGAAAAACAAAAACAAAAAAAAAAACAAAAACTTTCACGGTTAATTTTTTTTTTGTTATTATATATTTTTACTATAACGGTACAAAAAATGTTTTTTTGTAACTTTTTCATTTTATGACTTTTTTATTGATTTTTTTTGTTTGTTAATTTTGTTAGTTATTTTTTTTTTAGTGTTGTTTGCTTTTGTGCTTTGCGCGGTTTAAATACGCGTATCTTGTATCTTGGCATCTTAATGATGGTAATTTTTTGTAATAAAAATCAAGAATATTATGTATATGTGTATGTGTGTGCCTATATGAAAAAATGTAAAAAATTACCACTAGGCAGCAGTAGTATATTTTCTCTATTCACTTAGGAATTGTTTTGCTCCAACAAATTATGTTATACATGCTATCAACAACAGTGCAAACCATTGAATTAGAAAAATGTCTTTAAAAATTAGGAATATGAGGTGAGATATAAATATATAAATTAAGAGAAAGTGAAAGAAAAAATGGGTTCGAAAATATAAATTTGAAAAAATAAGCTTTTCATGATTTTTATTATTTTTTTTTTTATTATATATTTTCAAAATGGCTAACTTTTTGTTAATTTATTCTTTGGAAAACTGTGACGTTGGTATTATGTAAATTATTGTAGGTTATTCTGATTGTTTTATTATTATATTAGCATTTAATATAAAATTTCAAAATTCAATTTGTCCGTCCAATTATTGAAGAACCAAGTTAGCTGGAAAATTTACCGAGAGTATATTGAAAAATTGCAAAGCTAATAGCAAAATGGTCTTATAATAATACTTAGAAATGATTGCATCAGCTTGGTAAACAGTGCACTTGGTAGAGAAGGATCAGTTTGAAAGTTAAAATATTGTTGCCAACAGGTCATGGAAAGAAATTTGAATAATTGTATAAAATGAAAAATATAAACATGAATACAATTTGTTTGATGTTTACAGATTGTAATAAGCTTATAATTCGACGATTTATTAACGTTCCTAATCGTAGCAGTTATTTTTTGAGTTCATCAGTTTTTTATATGAACATGGAACATTTTTTTCTTTTTTAAATTTTTATGAAAAAGAGTGAGTAATTGAAAAACTGACTTTTACCATATACATTTTTTAGTTATGGTGTTTATACAGTTGCTAGTCCAAAACATCAGTTTTGTTATATATATTTGATATCTAATTGATAATAGTTAAATAGCTGTTACTTACTATATACTAGGTGTGAATAAAAAAATCCCAATTGATTTTTAATACGTACTCTGCATATTTCATGAAGCCCTAAATGATTCCAACAAGGTTTTTAAAACTGATCGGCATTTAAACAGATACGCAGATTATACAATCTTGATAGTTCATTTCAATTGATTTGCAATATTTTGTGAATGAAATCAACCTGAATAGCAACAACTTCAACCTTACTACAAAAATTACAAAAAAGTAAATTCATGATCGTAAACAGAAGCAGTAACGCATATAAAAAATGTTGTAGCTATATAGAAAGCCATATATTGAGCGCATATCCAACTACTGGCCCAAAATGATTGACCCAATGAAATTAAAATTGTCCAAAATGATTTTAAATTCAACAAAAATGGTTGTGTAACCATTTGATATTAGATTGAAATTTCGTTTTCTATGTAAATGCTAAATGCTATGTGCGGCCAGTTCTGTTATGTATAGTATCGTGAACATTAAAAATGATAAACAGGCTTAATGCATTTGGGATGCTAAAGATAAGAGTTACCGATGATTGTTTCAAGTTTATTGGGTCGGTTAAGATTTAATTTCAACTTAAATTTAATTTAATATATATATTATACAAGTATGATTATAACAAACTTCAGGAGATCCTAAATATAAACAAACGAAGTATTTAGGGCAATTTTGAAAAGCCGAAAAACTATAGTAAAACGCCGTAAGGCAGCTTAATTCGGTCATACAATTTGAAATTCAAAATTCAAAGTGAAACCGAAGGGAGGTGTTGTGTTGAAAAGAAAAACTTGTCATGATTAAGAAACATCAAAACATTGATAATCATCGTTATAATCAACAAATAGGCAACACCAGCAAATGACAGAGAACAATACGTTAATGTAATTGCCAGTAACTATTCTGTAGAGTCATTCGAAATAGTCGGCAACATCAAACTGCAACTATCCTAAATAACAAGAAACAGAACAGAGTTTTCTAGCTCCTTCCATCATTTGTAAATAACGTTTATAACTGTCGTACTATTCGAATTTTATAACTTTTTAATAATAATTAATAATTGTTAAACTGAAACATCACACTAAACTGACATTTATTATCAAAAAACCATTTTTCTTTTTTTACTTTTCATCATTTACTTTAATCTAATTCTATGTTTATAGTTAACATTTAAAAAAAAATATTTTTTTACCAATTTAATTGCGTCGTCCCCCACCCATTTATTGTATCTCAAGGATAGTTAACAATGATCCCGTAGGTTGTATATAATGAAAATATGTCCTGTAGTGGCAAACATAAGGAATGAAAAAATAAAAAAAATTTCCTTCAAAAAAAATAAACGTCTACCAAAAATGTATGGAATGAGACAAATAGGATTGTATGGAAGTAATAATAAGAATATTTGCATACATAATGAATACAGTTAAACTTTACTATAGAGAATGGAATAGAGGGAAATGCGAATGAAATACTTAGGAATTTTAATCAAAATGTTGGGTGTCTCAAAAAAAGCTTTTTATTTACTTTGAAATTTGCTATTTATTGTTTTATGTTTTAAATACAATGATGGAATATTTAAAAACAAAAACAAAAAAAAAATGGGGAAACTTAGAAATAACATCTGTAGATTACATGTTGAAAGTTAATTTTATGGTATTTATTTTATAATTACTTTATATTATCCAATGAAATTTATGAAAATAAAATTTAGATTAAAAGTCAGATTAGCGTTCTGTATGCTCACTATAACACTACTAGTCTGCATGATTGTGTAAAACTATCAGAAAAGTTATTAGAATGGCATGCCAGAATAGAAACGTACACATTTGATTTCACACAAATATTTAGAAGCGTAACACTCTTTCAGACGTAGGTAATTATATATATATTATTCTGCATTTATCTGGATGTTTGTAAGTTCGACAGAACGCGCCAACCCATATACAAATTGCATATGTATACGAATGCATATATATATACAAATTGCTTTGGTGCTTTTTTTAACCCCTGTCTACCATGCTGAACCTTTGCAGGAAAAATTGATTGCATGAACTATATTTTTTTAATTTAATGTTAGTCTTCTTCGCAAATAATAAGGGAAAAAAAAAATAATAATAATAATATAAATAAAACAAACAATTTTTTTGATTTATAATAATAAGGACTAATATAGTATATAGTATAATAACCAAAAGGCAAACAGCATTTAACACAAAAAAAAACATAATTCACTCAAAGGTTATTCTTATTACTTAAAATTATACACAATAATATCCATGTGTATCGGCATAATTGTATTGTATAATATTATACATTATACTACTTTATTGCTTATACCTTTTATTTTAGTGTGCGTAACTCACTTCACTCAAAAAAAAATTATTTTTGTTTTTTTTTATTATTTGCTGTATCTGTATTCTGTATGTTCTGCATGCTCCATTCCAAAAATATTATTTTATTTTCAGTGTTAAGTGTTCACTGTTCACTTCACTGTTCAGGTTCACTGTTCAATCAATAGAACTTGATAGAAGTAGAGTAGGATAATAAACTCTACTTCTACGTCGGATAATAAAACATTGTTTTTTTAAATTGAAAATTATTGATGAAAATGTTTTTGTATTTTTTGTAAATTTTACCAATTTAGATACAAAATTTTGAATTTTTTTTTTAAAATAACACAATACCATAATAACAGTTTATTCATATAGCAAAATAAGATCCCTATACATTATACAAAAGACAAAATTTATATGAAAATAAGATCCCATTTTTAAATTTGCTCTCCCAGAGGCCACAATAACGCTAATACGGTATAATTTATACTAAATGGAACCCAACTAACGGATTATAACTAAATGGAAGTGAGTACGAGTACACCATACGGGTACAAAGCTAGTTAAATAATAATATCACAAAGTGTTAATATCTATATCTGGTTCAATCATGTTCGCTGTAATTACTTTTCATTTGTAGCCGTTGGATGAAGTCAGATAGTAAAATATGTTTTTCTTGCTATATGAATGCCTCAAATTTCTAATTAAATGCTATCAGAATTTTACACCAGATTCATTCTAAAAAAACCACCTAAAAGTAAAATATAATTGGAATAGTAGTATAATATTAGTTCACTAGCAAACATTTACTAGATAATAGAAAGGGTCGGGTAAAGGTGAACTGGTAAAACCAATAACAATATTAATAAATTTATTAATACAAAACAGTGAATTTCCGGAAGCACTTACAACCAATAAGCTTCTACCAATTTATTAAAAGAGTGGCGACAAAGGGATATAAATAATTTCAGACCCGTATCTATCTCGTCAGTCTTCAGTAAAATAATTGAAATTAATCTAAGCGAGCAGTCAACTCGTCAACTATTTGACTCAGTCAACTATTTGACTCAGTACAATCTATTTTGTGGTACACAATATTTAGTCGGGAATTATGCTAAAGTCTGCGTAAGTTAACGTTTGATAGACAATATATATAATCGGGAATTATACTATAGTCTGTGTATAATTATAATCATTTAAAATAATATAACACTTCATCATTTGATATTACAATACAGTTTTACAAATCATTCAAATACAATCGCTACGGTATTTAACGTTGAAATTCAAGAATGCATTTGTAAATGAAAAATATATTGATTTAGGGTTGATTTAACCAAAGCAATTGATTTCAAATTCATAGGGTCGGTTAATATTCAATTTCAACTTAAATTTAATTTAATATTACAAGTAAATTATAACAAACTACAGGGATTCTAAATATAAATAGACGATCGCAAAATACAATATATAATTCTGTTCGAGTTTAAAATAGTCCAAAAAAACAATTTTGGCTTCAGACTAATTTGCCCCAATACATATGTAATATATAATGACCCAACACTCATTAATATAAGTAACTTTGCTACTAAACTATCAAAAGCAAAAACATATCTATATGCGGATAATTTGATTGTGGTTTATGAAGTATTATAGAACTGCAAAACATAATAAAGATTACCGGGAAAGTGATATTAGCTGGACTGGATGAACTTACATAAACTAATTAGGTCTAAAAACTAGAACTTTAAAATGGTGTATAATAATTGTGGCATAAAAGAAGTTAGGAAGTATATATATTGAAGAATATTAGACGATGAAAATTTTAATTGGAATCTGCTTGCCATGGAAATTAGGTCAAAACCAGTAAAATAGCAGGAGTATTTAATAAAAGAGATCTACTCAAACAGAAAAAAATTGCAATATGTTATAGTCTTTTCGTGGTATATCTTAACATACGGATGTTGGGGTAACACTTATGAATATTGAAATAGATAATCGAAAGAAGTGTGCAGAGAGTAGCCATCGTTGAATATGAAAATAGATAATCGAAAGAAATGCAGAGAGCTACCATAGTTAAAATATCTTGACATTGGAAATGTATCAACAATGTTGCTGATACAAAGTTGCGAGATCTGAAATGTCAAAAAAATAAATAAACATTATATCATGATCGAAAATTCATTTGACAATGTATTCGCGACGTAATTTTACAACACGGGGCTGTTCAAAAGGTGTATACAAAAATTTGTTGATATGTACAAATTTGATGACTTAAGTAATTATTAATTGATAAGTCAAATAGCAAGACTCCAAAAAATGATTCAAAAAAAATTTCAAATTTGCAAATTTCATACTTTTTAATTTTCTTTTCACACAAATATATTCTACTTGAATTCCGAACTATTGGTATTCTCATAAGTATAATATGTTAACATTTGATTTGACGTTTATTTTAGATAAAAAGTATTTATAGTGATCGGAATTGAATTGTAAACTGACTACATTGCGTTGGCAGCACAAAGTAGTCAGTTCAGAAAATTTGATATACATTATATTCATGTATACATTGCATCGGGTTCTTGTTTTTGGGTACATTTCTGATGTCATCGAAAGCTAACACAACAGTTCTAATTGTTTGCAATGCAATAAAATTGTTACTACTATTTATACATAATTATCTATTGCGTTATCAAATTATGTTCTCAATAATTTTATTAAAATTTTCCATTATGCGGTCATGAGTGTCGTTCTCACAAAACAAATTTTGTACCAAATTTTGAACCAGATTAGCGGAGTAGTTTTTGAGTAATGAATTTTGATGTAAATAAGTGCTTTGACCTGAAACAGATCCCCTAAATTTTTGCAAAAACCAAAATGTGAACTAAATTTGAATCAAATGAACCCAGTTGTTCTGAAATATGTATTTTGGTCTAAATAACAGCTTTAATGGGCAACAGGATAAAAAGTGCGTTGGCACTCGAATCCAAGCTTTGCCCAAAGCTTCAATTCACTAACTAATCAGGAAGTTAGCCTAAAATCCATTTCAAATTTCAAAATTTGTATCGAACAGGCAAGAAGCGACTAGTTAATAAAATAGTTTTAAAAAATAGTTCTGAATAGTACAGGGTTATGTAGGTTAGTTTAAATCAATTTAAAATTTGCATCAATATAATCTTATGGGTAGTGTGTTGTATGATTTTCTATAAAAAGAATTAAAAATTCATTAAATTTTTACATACACACACTCGGACCATAAATTAAGGTTGACCTGTTAAAAAAATTTTTTAATACCCTCTGTATACGTGGGCAAAGTTTTGATGAAATTAAAACGGCGTACTGTGTAACTAATTTTTACCCCATGAGATTTCCTGACTTTTATTTTTCATTTTTTTTTTCTAATGGTTTTCCATGGTTTTTTTAATTTGAATGTGATGAGTTGTAGAAAGAATAAAATTAGAGTATGGTAGGAAGAAAATAATAGTAGGAAGTGTGTGGTGAACAGTTGTTTTAAATTATATAAGACATGAAAAATAAAAAAACAAAATTTGATTTTTTTTTTTTTTTTTGCGCTTCACGTTGTTTTTACATCAAATTAGAAATTTTAAACAAGGGACCAACCTAAAGGACATTGATAACCTCTTGGAAATTTTTCTTTAATTTTTTTCCGAATATATTAAAAAATGTAGATTTTAATTTCTTAAGACATTTTCTGTTTGAATAGTAATTGATATTATTATTTTCTGATATTGATAGGAATGACAACACAAAGAAAATAATAATAATAATAATAAAAAAAAAAAAATAACAAAATTTATTTTAAATTCAAAATCATTAATAAAGAATGATGATAGATTGTATAGTTTAGTAATGATTTTAATGGTCTTCCTTTAAGGATGTTTTGGTTAATGTATCTAAGAGAGTATCAGTTTTATTTCTGAGAAATTATGACAAATTATTTAAGTTTAGATTGAGTGATGGGTTTTTGTTTTTTTGTTGGGAAAAACTTTCAAATGGTAACTTACAATTTGATTGCTATGATGTAAAATTTGTATAGTATTTAATAAAGATCATTGCTTTTTGATATTAAATTAAAATTTACAGTGTTTTTCACATTACATTACGTATTTTTTGTTTGTAATTACTTTTAAATTTATTCAAGTAATTTTCTAAAATAATACTGAGATATATTTAAATTATTTAAAGTTGTTATTATTATTGTAAAATGATCTCTTGATGGACAAATTGATATCGAATAATTTATAATTTTAGTTTCTCCTTCTTTATTAATTTGTCAGTAATCGATCATAACAATGAAATCTATTTATAAGTATATTATTTTCGTTTTTTCTTTGTTGGCATTAAATTATTACAGAAATCGAATTTTTTATAATTAAAGAAATTTTTTTTAAATTATATTTTTATTACAGGTAAAGAATTGTTAGAATGAAAGAATTAAATAAAGCTATGTCACAGCTGATTTTGTATAGAAAATATAATGAAAAGTTAAAAGTTGACCGTTTTAAATTGACAGGCCTTTGTAGTATGAACGAAAACTAGGTTCACCCTGCTTTTCTTAATTTTTATAAAAGACATGCATAAATTACCTGTCTATGGTAAGCTGTTCATTTTTGCAGATTATTTCAGCATTTTTAATCCACTAGTTACGAGAATGATAAAACATGATTTGACTGTTATATCAGAATGTTTCGAGTTAACAAATTAGCTTTAAACTATTCTAAGACAAAAATTATTAATTTGATATCACCTGGAACAAGCATAGACAAATTAAATATTAGAATCAGCTAAAACACTTTTTTAGAGGAAATTAATGAAATTAGATTTTTAGGAATACATATTAAGTTGGTAAGCCGAGCATAGAACTAGATGAAGATCCATGAAAACGATGATTATAACATTAATAAATTGGTTTGTTTTTTTTATCTAAGGATTGAATCGCCACTTATCGTTTGGATAACAGATTGAATCTAGCTATTTCAATAAATTACTAGGCTAAGAAATCTGAATTAATTTGTTATATAATTTTGTAAATTTAGTATGTAAGTTAGCTTAAGTTGTTAATGAAATAAAGAATTATTATTATTATTAATATGTAATATCTATAATTATAATTTACGAGCATTTAAGGACGTGTGCAGTAGACACTTTTCCATTTTATCTCTCTCCTCCATAATGAACTCTTAATATATAATAAGAAGTAAGTTGTATATAAAACAATAATGCACACATAGTTGAAATTTTTTTAATCATATGGTTTTGTTATTAACCAAAAACATTATGCGTGAGTTCTTATTAAAATAAAAAACAAAAATAAACAAATCAGTTATTATTATTACTTGCAATGAACCTAGATGTACATATTATGTCAAATAAAAACAAAAAAAAACAAATTCATATCAAATAAAAAATATAAAAAAAACAACAAAAAAATACAAAAACAAAAAAAAAATCAGTTGATCAGCAATTTACTTGAATTCTTAATTTTTATGTTTTTAAGTAACTGTTTCTAAATTTTGGTTATTCGTAGTAATAATGTAGGTTTTATAAAATTTATGTATATGTTGGTATATATACATAATATGTAGGTGTATCTTTAATGACAACATTTTTTATTTTTAGTTATTTTATCCACTAAATGCCACTTACTATAGGGAATATATCGGAAACGAGACAGTATATTTATATGCCCTAAATAAAACTTACTAACCAAAAATCTTTTTATATCTTGAGAAGTCTATGTCAGTACGTAAATTACTGTTTTTTTAAAAACTTTAAATTTTGCTTCAACTTGAATTATAATTACTCAACACCAACAGGGGCCCCTAGTGTTTACATATAATATGTTAGTTGTCTTAAACGTAAATGAAAATAATGATTGAATATTTTATTGGATTCATTACTGCAGGAAACTCTCCTACTTTTTTCGACTGTGACTTTATTCGAATTACAGTTACTAAAATATTAACTAAACTGTAAAATAAAGAATTAAAACATGACAATTTAACAAATTTGTAACATCACAACTTTATCAAAAGAATAAAAAACTTTAATTACCTCTTGTCAATTACTTTACATTGCAGTATATACATTATGGCTTACCGCTCTTACTTAAATATCGCGTTAATAAACTGAAGTAGAAAATTTTTCAATTAATGAAATTTAATTCACTTTCAATCGAGTACCAAGAAAGTTGTTTTTATAAAATTTTCACATTTCAATTTAAGTTCAAATTTTCATTATCAAATATTTAATAATAAAATTAAAAAAATAAAAATAAATTTCCATTATAAAAATAAAAGTTTTACTTTAACTATTATACTTTAATTAAGAATATATTGTTTCTTTGTTTAAAAATAAAAAAAAAAGCCAAGATATTTTCTGACTTTTAATTGCATTGTCTGCTCCTTTTATTATGGTTGAAGTATTTAGAGTGAAAACAAAAAAAAAAAACAAAATAAAATTTCATTAGACATAAATAACAACGAAATAATTTGTTAAACAGTAATAAAACAAAGAAAGTTACAGTAAGGATATTTTTACAGTTAAATGGAAAAGTTCTTAATTATTATTTTTTTTCCCGCCCAAAATAATTTCAGTTAGTTTTTTTTTTTTTGAAGAGATTGAGATACAGTTCAAATTATGATTAAATTATATCTGTATACAGATCTAAATTTAATTGGTAATTGATTTTTAAAGATTGCATTAACCATTTTTAATTTCATGAATGAAAACATTTTTGAATTTACCGTTATTAAAATCTATAAAATGCTTAAATTATTTTCTGTTTGTTAATTATAATAATTAAGAGATTGTATCTCTTTGTATCAGTCTCTGTAACCTAATTGGTATAGTAACGCAGAAAAAAATTAAATCCAACAAGGTAATGAACTTGAGTTTAAATTCGGTGGAAAATAAAATTCGTCTTTTAACGACTAAACGATAGGTGTTGTGGGTGGTAAAAAGTCAAAAAGCAATAAATTGTTTACAGTAAAATAAAACTTAACGATTCAAAAAAATCTACAAAGAAATTATGTTAATTCTATTGACATTCAGTTTAACAGGAGAATAATATCCAATAACTCCGTTGGAATAGCTACTCGTGTTATAACAATACTGAACAATCTGAAATATGATAAAATTATGTATTTTATTTGATATTTGAAAAGATATTTGTTGCAAACCCCGTGACATCGGAAATTTTGTAAAAAATATGCAACACGATACGATATAAAAATAACAGAAATAAAAATTCTGTTTACAATTCTGATCACTTTTAACACAATGTATCTGAAATAATTGTCACTAATCGTGTTTTTTCGTTATTATTAATGCAAAATAAATATGGACAATTTTCGAAAGCAATATTTTTCTTTAATCACTGAAGCTTGATTCGTACTGTATCTCAAAATTATTCTTCGATATGTGTATTTGTGTATCGAGATTTTTTTGGATACACAATTTAATAACACGGGTTCGGTGACATCGCAAATGTCTTAAACAAAAACTCAAACCTGATATAATGTCGAAAAATTGAGTTGCAAGCTATGTACATATATGTATGGTGAAACCTTGAAAATATTTTTTATGTTTATTTTAATTTGGTTTTAATCACAACGTAGCTCATTCCTTCTTCCCTTATACAGATAAAAACTTCTCTATTATAAAAAAAAAAACATTGAATTTTTAAAAAATATTCAAATACTTGTAAAATCAGTCGCGAAGACATCGTCGAATACAATTTTGATCATGATCAATATATCAAACTCTTGTGAGCTTTTGTTGACATTTTAGATCATGCAGATGTTGTATTCAACTTTGTGTTGAGGTATTTACGATGTTAGCGGTTGTAAAAATTTGTCGCGAATACCTTGTCTAATGAATTTCCAATGTTTTTTTTATATTTCAGATCATAATACTTTGTATTGGTGACATTGTCGAAGCATTTCCGATTTCAAGACCTCTTTTACCTACCATAGAAGGTTACGTTTTAGAAATTCTTAATGTGGCTTTGCAGTAATAAGCACACCGTTCATGAGCGCAAAAATAGATTAACTTGTAGTTAATAAAATCACATGGAGGAAACGAAATAAGACGGTGTGATACGACGATGTCAAGAGACTTGCACCAATATTAAACAATTTCCAGTCTAGCTCAATCAATCGTCAGTTTCACCGTACCTTAGAAAATGTGGTACATTCTGAATGATTCTGAATAAGCAATTGGCGACTTACCTATGTATGTTGAATAAGTATGAAAAATTGAGATACCACAATACCACTACACAGACGTAGTATTCTATAAACTATGAATTATGTTTACTGTGATACAAATACAACTTACGATGAGAATGCTAACGACATATTCCGGGATGTAATGAATTAAGTAGTTCCGCGCCTTGCGAGTGTTAGTTTAGGCAATTACAGTTAGATTATCATCTTAAATTGTTTCAATCTGAAAAATTATTTTGGGTTTTGTATTTAATTATCTGATTTTATTAAAATTTACTTATATTTTTCTAATTGTATGTGCATATTTAAACGTCATACGATGAATAAATAAACAACAAAGAAAGTACAGATAATAAAATAATATTCCTTTTCATTTTATTGAATATAAATGTAGCAGACTTAAACATTAAAATTTTTATTATTATTCATCGGATTTATATTTAGTAATATTTTAAATCACATTTTAATTATTGCGGCACAAAAGACTTAATCTATAAAATGAATGGAATCTTACGAACATCAATTACTAAATAATGAAAGTCAACTTAATAAAAAATGTTATATAAAATTTAAAGATGCTGCTTTGAATTTATATTCAATAAAATCGAGAGTACCTCAAGATGCTGTCTTCAGGTTTGTATCGTATAATAATATTCACAGCTGATCTTCCAATATCAAGTCAATTATTGGTTTACATTTTTGCCGATGACAAATCTATATTCTGATTTCTCCAAATCCGAAAACATCTTTGAAAACATCAACGAAATTGACTAATGATTTAAAAAGTAACATATTAAAATAAGTAAAACAAAAATTATGAATCACATTTATTTTGAATACGAAAACGTACCTAACAGTCAAAATAAACTGTATCAGTAAAATACTTGAGAAATCAAACTGGAACAAAAACATATAATAATTAAGGGTGAGCAATTGGAGGATAGTCTGAAAAAAATATATTAACTAATTGGTCATATATCCATAATATAATTAAAAAATGAAATAATATTGTACAAAGCCAGTTAAGTTAATCCACTTTGAACTTCAGTCTGCTTCCGTGTAAAATGTATAAATCTTACAATCATTTCAAACAAAGATGCTTAGAGCAGGAGCTCTTAATAATATGCCCATCTGGTTGCTGCATACGAATTTGACTAAACGGTTAAAAAGGAGATTGAAAACATCAGTTCAAAGTACCAAAACAGTTTATCAGAGCATGCGCGAAGCATTTATTTATTTATACTATTTATAGCTCAAACAGTTTACAATTTAGTATTACATTTCACATATTAATTAAAATACAATTAAATTTACTTAGTATACATTCAAAAATAACAAAATTAAAAATACAAAAATAGTAATATTTAATTTAGCTCAAAGAATTCTGCAGCAACGGAAATATTTAAAATTAGAAAATATCATCATTTGGATTTTATTAATAGCGATTTACCAATAAACAAATATATTCGCTAAGCAATTTTGAGCTTTTTATGAAGCAACGCAGCTAATTATGGGATTGCAGATTATCTAGTAAGGAAAGCATCGAATACGCTTTTCATAGGGCCAACTCCGTTCTGTGGAATTCCCCTGAGCACAGTTAAGATACAATTAAATGCTTGGGTAGAGCAAAAAGCTGAGTATTTTGGGTCAACTTATCCAACATACTACTTAAGAATATACTGAGTGTGATCACAAAATCAGGTATCCTTAAGTACTCAGAGCATTAACTGCAACTAACACACACGAGTATTCACAATATATAAACCCATTTGCGGCTGCGGTGATATACAGATTCCCTCCCGAAATTACATAATCTGATCTAATCTAATCTAATACAGCTATTTGAATGTAAGAGATAATTAAATAAATAAAAATTATAATACCAATTTTTATTATTATTGATTAAAACTTAAAGCAACAGCTTGATTTTAAAAAGGCTATTAAAATAGGACTTCTAAACGTTTCCGAAAAAAATTCCATGTCCTATGAAACATTTTATATATTTTTTCCACATTTTTTTCGAATTCAATGAACATCGGGAATTCGAACTATATGATATAAAAACGGACAATATGATGGCTCAAACTAAGACATTGTAAAAACAATAAATGGCTACTTTGCTTCATACAAGTTTGATTGAAAAGCTAAAAAGATAAAAAAAAAACTACTAAAAACAAAAACAAAAACAAAATAGATTTTAATAAGACTCTCACAACTTGCCATATATTCATATATATATATAAGTTTTTTTAGGATTATAAATTTTCAAATTGAAAAACACCTCCTGAGGCTACAAAAATGTGAGAGTTATAAAGAAAAGGTTTTTGTTGTTTTTTTTTTGTAGGAAAATATAAAATGTAATAAAAAAAGTTTTCCTTATTATTTTTGTTCAGAAAGGATTTATTTACAGCCATGTTGTATCGAAGTAATGCAAAAAACTAAGATCAATTTATAATAGTATAAATATGTATGTATGTATGCATATATAAAAAAATAAATTTGAATATTTTTTTTTTTTGGATAGAATAGGATATAAGAATTAATTTTTATTTTATTTTATTATATCGAAGAAAATCATTTCAATATTTATTAGAGTATAAAAATAAAATAGTATTCAGGATTTTAGTTATTTCCTCCCAAAAGCCAAAAGAAGGAAGGAAGCATTAAATTAGTTTTCAAAAACAAAAAGACGTACTAAATATCGTGATTTCTAAATTTACTGTAATAATTTTAAAAATAGTTTATTAGCAGAATATTTTGACCCTTTCTATAAAATTCTAATGATTATTACTTAGTATTATTGATAAATAATTGCTCTTCTAAAAACTTTGATTGTAGATTATAATTACAGCTACAGGTCTATAATTATAACAACCATGCTCTCTAAAGTGTTGGAGATCGTAATAAAAAAAATGATAACCAAATATATAGTAGTCGGTCAAGGTATTGTTCACGATAGGTAATATGAATTTAGATCCCATCGGTCCAACGATGATGTAATTACATACCTTAACGGGAAGCTAAATATATGTTTGCACTATTCGCGTGAAGCAAATTTTTTGGCTCTGGATATTTCCAAAGCTTTCGATCGAGTATGGCATATTCTATTATTAGAAAAATATCAAACTATAGGTCCTGGTTCCTCTTCTCTTAAATCGATTGAAATGTAAAACGATTTCCGTTCGAATCGTACGATTCAAGTTTTAGTTGATGGATTTAAGTCCGATTCCTTTCCTAAATAAATGAATAAAGGATCAGTTCTACGATATTCCTTATGTTTATAAACGATTTGTTCCAAACTACTTTCAATCCAATCCACTGCTTTGCAGACTCTAGTAGCTTCCTACGATTTTCATAAAAAATTAGAAGCTACATTTATCGCTGTATCAACCAAAAGAGACATCATGGTCATTTCCTTTAGCCATAATTTGGTCGTAATAGCTAATTAGGGCTTAATAAAAAGAATCAAGTTGAACACTTGTAAAACTCAGAGCTGTACAATCTGCAGAAAAATTTTCATTTTTGATCCTACTCTTTTGTTTCAGGAACATAAGCTTCCAGCGGTTTGAAAGCTTAAGTGTATTAGGTATATGCAGTTAAATAAAAAATTGATTTGGAATGATCACATGTTCGATGTTGCAAAAAACGCAGCAAAATGTTTCGGTTTTCTTATTCGCTATAAGGCTTACTTCTACTACTATAAGGCTTACTTCTACCACTGTGTACTCTTAAAAATCTATAAGGCTTTCATACGACTCAAAATGTAGTACAATTCCCAGATATGGGCTGGCGCTTCTAGTTATGCGTTAGAACATTTAGATAAAGTTCAAAAACGGGTTAGTCATCTAATCAATGACTCAAATGTCACTGCTTTTCTTTCCCAACCAAATCAAACGTAACAATTCGTGTTTTGGCCATGTATATAAATAAAAATAATAACGGGAATAACATATTTTGTGCAGGTAATCGAGAGTTCGTTCAATCATTGAAATTAAAATAGTGTTCAGGTTGCACTTCACGTGTATATTTTATAGTTTTTTCTATAACGGCACAATTATTGGTGTTATGATTTTATATGGTATTTGTATAATGCCATTGCTAACTAGCTGCAGGGGTGTAGTTTAAAAAAGATATACACCGCTGTATTCTAGAAGTTTTTATGTACTAATCAAAAACGTTTAAATCCTACTTCAGACATGAATGTTTAATAGAAGTAATAGTAAAAATAAATTTTGAACTTTGCTATTGAAGAAATTTTATTTATTGACCATAATTACGTTGCAGTTTGTTAAATAAGATATCTAATCTTGTCTTGTCCATTTAATTGTAATACCATATATAATAAAAAATGTGTAAGTTTAAGTTGGTTAACAATATTATGAAAGAAAAAACAAATTATGATCTTGGAGTTGACTTCATGTAGATCAAATTACGCCTGTGATTAGTCAGTTAGCTGACAAGGAGGTGACAGCTGAGATAGAATACTAAATCTTATCATAAACAATCTACTTACTAACTATTTAACCGTTATCTCTTACAAAGTAATCCGGGTTTGTAAATATTCATAATTTTACAAATCATGATAATAATAAGACTTATCTCACTATTCTATATTTGCGCTGCGTCATTCGCTTCTGTCTCAGTTTGATTCTATATCCTAATGTTCAGACTTTTCGAATAGATGTTTTTTGCATCTTATTATTTCCATTTCGTCTCCTTTTTTCGCTTTATACTCTTCTTGGACTTGTTTTACGTTACAGAACTTCCCTATACGTCTCAATTTTCTCTACCGTCATTTTGCTAAACATTCATTGTCATACGATGGGTTCCTCACGTAAGCAGTTTCAAAACCTACGGAATGTGTAGCAGTCATCGTGATGATGTTTGCGCATTTTTCGTTGACGGATAGATTATGTTGTAGAGGTGTGTATTGAGTATATATCGCTTATTCGCTCATTCGGCTGTGAAGTCTTCCAAAGTTAAACTTCTTATTTGGGCTGGTGCGTCCTTTTTTAACATTGAATATTCGTGCTCTGAACTAAGCCACAATTAGGAAGTGGTTAGACTCGATGTTAACTTCTCAGTAGGTACGCACATGTGACACACTGGTAGCATGTCGGACGTCAATCATAACATAATGTGATCAATTTGGTTCGAAGACAGCCAGGTTTTTTTATAGATATTTTTATGGAAGAAATTTGTGCTACTTATAACAATATTATGAGTTGCTGCAAAATCAATTGTTCGCTATCAATTATCTGGAGTGGTGGAGTGCAAACTATGGTTACCAACCATTTCGCCGAAAATTTCTTTTTACGAATCGTCGAGGTAGGTGCACCTTCGATGAAGAGATGAAGTATCGGCAGATATGAATAAACTTCAAATCAACAACTGGAGAGATTTTGCTCGTGACCGAAATCAGTGGAGGACAATTTTGTGTCAGGCCCAGGACTTTCAAGGTTGGTAAGCACCCAACAAATAAGTAATTAAGTAAGTAATCTCATTATTGCTTTCCCAATTATGGGAGTTGATATGAGATAGTTGAAATTGGTTTGATAAACTTTATAATTTCTTCTTTCTTTGTTTATTAGGCTGGGACCTCCCATTTCCACCAATCAATTCGTTTTTTTTCAAATTTGATCTTAAATATTCTTTTAATTTTCTCATTGATTGAAGTAGTTCTATTTTGCGTTTAATTTATCAGATAACTATATTGTATCTAGTTGTTCAACGTTTATGTATTAAAAAAATCATTGGCGATACAACAAAAAACAAAATAGAAACAATGGGATTAAAACCTATTTTTTATACAATAAAAAATAATATTTCAATTTTAACAAATTTTTTGTGAATCATTCTGGCATTATTCTGTAAAAATATTTCAAAATTAATTAAATTTTTTTAACCTTGAAAAAAAAAAATCGTAAATTCAAATTCGTACCGAAATAAATAAGTTGAATTCTTCAAATTTACAATCTTATTAATTCACTTACGATAAATGAATATTTAAAATTGTGATTTTAAAAATAGTTAAAAAAACACAAAAAAATAAATAATTTGGAATAAATTAATTAAAAAGAAAAAAAAAAAAAGAAATTGTTTAAATGTATCACTTCTATGCATAATAATGAACAAACAGATCCTTACAAAAGGATAATCCAAATATTATGTGAAAAAAAGCAAAAAAAAAAAAAACAAAACAAAAAATTATTTTGATAAAATCATTTAATGCTAGTGGCGCCTAAAAGATTTCAACTTGAATACTAAAATACAGACACATACAAAATAATAATAAAAAAAAAATGTTTATTAAGCTCCTACCCAAACAAAATCATCCTAATTTAATTTTAGAACAAGAACTAAAAACATGAGTTTTAAAACTTGACAAAAAAATAGTAGAGAAAACATAAAATGTTAATTTAAAGATCTCTAAACAAGGATCAATACACAACAATTCCTTTTTCATATTCGTGTTTTATTCTTGCTTTTGATGTTCTTTAAAATAAAACAATAAAAAAAATTTTTTTAATTTTTTTTTTGAAAGGATACAATTTTGAAAGGATAATCATATGACATGTAAAAAATAATATGATGCATTGCAATAACTTCATTGGAAATTACTACTTCGTTATTATAATTTAAAATTCACTTAAAAAATCATTAGAGAGTATTTAAAAATTGTCTTCGAACTGCAAAACTGGAAGGTAATTAATTATATTCGAAAGCTAATTTGTGTTATTATATGTGCGTGAAGTTATTACAGTATACGCCGAAAACCCAGAAAAACGTGATGGAAGACAATCCCAGTTGAAGCAAGTATTCAACAGAAAGCGTGACAACAACTGAAGAGGTTAGCAACACATAGGAGACGATGGAAAGGTTTTATTTCCGCTCTATATCCTACTTATGAGGTTGCACGACAATGATGACGATTGCAGGCTTAAAGTTTTATGAAAATTTACTAAGTAAAATTCTACGCCGGTTCTAAAAAGGACGATGGGGTTTGGAGGAGCAAATATAATGGCGAGCTATATGCTGCTGCAAAATCAATTGTTCGGTATTCATTATCTGGGGTGGTGGAGTGTATGCTGTGGTTACAAACAGTTTTGCCGAAATTTCTTCTTATGCATCATCGAATGGGCTCCACATTCGTTGAAGAGATGAAGTATTGACAGATATGAAAAAACTTCAAATCACCAACTGGAGAGATTCCGTTCGTGACGAAAGTCAGCACAGAACAATTTTGTGTCGGACCCATGACTTCAAGATCGGTAGCGCCCAACAAGTAAGTAAGTAATCCGTTACAGCTTCCCCAATTATGGGAGTAGATATGATGATTGATTCTGCGGGAATAAGTTGAAATTTGTTTGATAAACTTTACAATTTCCTCTTTCTTTGTTGTTTTTGGGGCTTGGAGGAGAAGATATAATTGCGAGAGCTATATGAGCTGTATAATAAAATAATCAAACTAAAGAGAGTACATTGTCTCTGACACATGGAGTAGATGAAAATATCAACCATATATTATATCAGACCCATCACGCGTGATCGTGTGAAAATATCGCTAAGCTTAAATAATATATACACATTATTACGATCAATGGGTCTAATTTAATATGTGTTTGTATAAGAAAAACACTAGCCACATTATGTAGCAAAAATGACAGTACAGTTAATTCTACCTGACTCTGCGGGAAGAACATAAAACAAAACAAACAGAATTAGCAATTTCCAGAATATGACAGAATGGGTCTAGAGATATCTCTAGAATGATAAGTACTTACATTTTAAATATTACAATTGTCCGCATACCTCCGAAACAAATGAACATGCTTGGGAAAGAAAATTGCTGAAGCCTAATAAACGCAAATTCTATGAAACAAATTTCAACTAATTCCCGCGGAAGGAATCTTAACAATATCCACCCCAAAGCTGTATAATTTTTATTATTCAAATCTTCATTTCCAATATATATTTTTTTATTTTTATTTTTTATTTTTATTTCATTTATTCATTTATTCAGGACTCAAAAGAGCCAACAAGCTCGTATAGAGTTTTACATATTTCTAAAATTTTAATATACGATATTTATGTATATGAAGTAAATACCTATGGGCTTATTTCCTTGTATTTCAAATTGTAGTTATGTAATTTTTTTTTTTTATATGTCCTGAAATTATCTCGAAATAAGAAACACTGACAAGATTTGTCACTTTAACCTTTTATTGTATTGTAAGTAAAAATACATGATTGTACAAGAAAATACAACTTGTATACAAGAAATAATCAAAGGATTCAGTGAGAAATAGTTTTTTTTTTTTTTTTTTGTTTTTAAGCATAGAAAAAAAATATTTAAATTTAATTCATCTTTAACCTTTGGGTTACAAAACCTGTTGTAGTTGTAGAAACAAAAAAAAAACAAAAAAAAATTCAAAATTAAAAAGGTAGTTTTTTGAATTAATTTTCCAGGACTATCATGATCCAAAAAGGATCTTATTCTAAAATTTAATGCTAAAAAGAGGTTAAAATGGCATTTATTACTTTCTATATGCAAAAAATAACAAAAAAAAAAAAATAAATTGGTTAGAAATTGTAAATCTAAGCTATTACCTTGAACAGTATTTATACCTATCTTATCTACCTACGTTTTAGAGTGAAAACTTGTGAAATTATAAATTTAATTTATTTTAAATTTATTTTTTTTTTTTAAAAAAACAATTTTTCTAAATTACAAATATGTTAGAGGTAAAAGTTTAAAAAAATACAATTTAAAAATTTAATTTATTTGTGAATTGAACAGTGGAATGGGCAGAGGATCATATTGGGTGCAAATTGTCTTTCTATGTTATTCTCAGTTCTTAAAAATATCTGGAAAAAGCTTAAGAAGAAAATTTTATTTATTTAAGTTTCTAGATCGTTTGATTAGAATAACTTTACAAATTTAAATTTCAAAATTCCTCAGTAGAATTAAGCTGAGCTATTCTGATTCGTTTTAACAAAACACAATCAGTTGGTTGAATATCATAAATATAATAATAAACAAAATTTTCTACTTTGAGCTACAATATCTCCATAACGGCAGCACCAATCAACATCAAATAAATGATAAAATACGCTCCAGTTGTCTTTCTAGAATATATAACTGAGTATATATATATATATATCTAATAGATCAACAGATATAACGGTTTTTATATAAAAACATCAAAACAGCAAGTATACTTTCAAATGCCCTTTTCGTCCTTAAAGGATGATATACGCCATTAGAGGTATATATTGTTGGGAAGCTAGCAATTCCAGCTATCCTTCGGGTATGGTCATTAGGTCCAACGCCAATACAATATTTCCCTCAGACTCCCCGAATCCCAAAATGTGTGTGACGTAATAATCAAATCTTAAATACCAAAATAGTCATACGTTTTACAGAATAAGGCCCACTATATGACACGCAGTATGGCTAGAAGCTTTTATAGTCAAATCCCAAGCTAAAGTTGGGTTCTGTATTTTCTAAATTAGTTGTAGGTGTTCTTTCGAATTGTTCAATTCGCGTCTTAGTAGACGCCTTCATGTCTGAAAAATTTCATATAAAAACTAGTTTCGCAAAGATTTGTTCTTTCACCCACTCTTTTATTGATTTTCAATCAACGATTGACTTCAAACAATCTTCAATCCGATCCACAGTTTTGCAATCCAACCCATTGTTTTGCTCCAAACTATCTTCAATCTGATAGCATCATTCGATTTGCTTCTTAAGTTGAAAATGCTATAACTGCCTAATTTGGCAATAGAATATAAATAATTATCAATATAATTAACGTCGATTTGACTAAAATCACTGACTGGGGTAAAAAAAAAAACACAGTTGAATTTAGCTCGACAAAAGCTCAAAATTGTCTACACTCAAATTCAAAAAAGTTGAATTTTATTTCTCTTTCCATGGTGTTAGTTGGCAAACTAGGGATATACATTGATTATTTTATATAACCTTAAAATTGTTCTTCTTGAGTGCCGGGTACTGAAAACACCGTCTAGATCCAAATTACATCCATAGGATAAACTCTAGAAATTGTGTTCTTATTGCTAGAGCCCGAACATCACACTTTACTTCCTCCTTCAGTATACACGCACCAAAAATTATCAATAGAGTACCGGGTTTATCAATATCAGAATGTATATTAAATCCGGTATATTGGGTATTCAATATGGTTTTAACTCAAATTGAAATGCTTATTAACTTTATTATATTAGAATTTTAATCTTTTAGGGCTTCTAATGTTTTGATGCAATGGTTATAAATTTGTAATATCTAGAATTGTACAACTTTATCAGTAGAAAACCTCTTCTATCTTCAAAGCCAATAAAATAATAATTATGAAAACAATTTTTCAGCTTACAATGCTCTCTATAGGATATCCTTTGTTTCACAACATTGATGACACGTGAAAAAATTAATATTAAATTTGGCTTTTTCCAAACTCCATCACTAAAAAAAATCTAACTTATTTCTGATCAAACAACATTTACAACAAAAAACAGCTTATAGACATGGGCCAGGTAGCTGAAAATAGCCTAATAAAACTTTTTATATCAAAAAATTGTAAAACATATTTTAAATAATGATTATTACTCTAAGTAGTCGTAAGTATCCATAATAGTGGTCTAGGACAATCAGTTTTAAGTTTTATCAAAACCATTAAATATTTAGTGAGGCATTTCGGCATTTGTCTCTCGAAATATCAATATTAAAAACAAAAAAAGCGTGGAAAATAGAAACCATTATATTTCAGTTGTGTAGATTAATTAGTGTAGGACTATAAGATCTGATATTTGTAAAATTAAATGTAAATATTGTGGTATCTAAATTAATTTTTTTAGATCAAGCTCATCATAATTGCACTAGTTTTTCACATTTTATTTACTTGATATGCCGCAATATTGATAATTAAAAATACTGAAAGGGCATTACTGGGGTTCGAATTCCTGTAATAAAGTGCAATACTATATTGAATGGGCGACAAGGGATTTCTACCTAAGTTATTTTATAATATTTATAATATTTATTTGTATAATTTATAATATATAATATAAATTTCATTATGTTTAAACATACTATTCTTCTAAATCGAATTAAAAGTATATAACAATTTTTACCAGCCCAATACAAGCTTCCAACCCTACACGAATTGTCCTGAAAATTTGTGATTGTAAAGTTTTAATAAATATGAAAATACTTGTAAGATTTAAAATGAAAAACATAGGACGTATAATAGATAATTTATTGGGTTCATCTACCATCAGTAACAAGTTTATTACATTGCAAATTATATGAACTGTTGTGTGAGTCAATGACATTGTATTAAATTATTTATTAAAAACAATTAAAAAGGCGAAAGAAGGTCCAAACATTCGAATGCAACGTTTAACACATTAAAATGCAAAATTATGTTATGATAATAAAAATTATAGAATTTGCTTCCTCTGATGAGCTATAAATTAATTTGAATTAAATTTTAATCATTAGATCCTATGATCAATTAACTAGTGAATCCTGTTCTTTTTAAGTGATAAAGTTTTAATTGAAAATTAATTATAAAATGGAAAATGATAACCTAATTAAGTGCTTCTAAACCTCAATTGAGTATTTAATCAATTTAGTAGACCTAATTTAATCATAATTTTTGCCATTTGTCTTATATTTGCTCTTTAGTTCTTAGGATTAAACGTTTGTTCAACAATGATCAATCAAGAGTTAATACTCCACTCCTATATAACTTGTTGCTGACAATTTAAATTTTTTAAAGGATAATTTACTAATTTAAACAACACCGAAACATCATAAGTGTGATTTTTTATTATTTTATATTTTCTTCATTAATCTTACAACCTTATTTATGATTAATTTAAGAATATAATAATTTTGATATATTAATTTGGTGGTTCTATAATTACTCAGATTTAAGTCCTTAAAATCTCACAAAATATCCTTTGTCAAATCCAATTTAAAACAACTTTAATTGAGTTCATTTTTATTTTTATCCCATTTGTTTACTAATAATTTTTCACCGAAAATAAACAAAAAACAAAAAAAAAAAATATGCCAAAAAAATAAAAAAATAACAAAAAAAAAATTAATCCTTAAAATTTCTCTAATAATTTACATCATAAAACAAAACAAACACCTCTCAGAAATGAACCTTTTAGAAATTAATTTTAAGAGGTCTTACTCACTTAATTTATAGAAATAACAGTAAAACAAAAACAAAAAAGTTAAAACTAATGTAATTCATATCCTTTAAATAATAAGAAAAAAAAAATGTTTTTAGCAACTCGTAAAGGACAACTAAATTTGTTTTTTTTTTTTTTGGAAAATATCCTTTCATTATTTTATTTATCGTAGAAATTATATAAAGGACTTACGATTATCCTGTTCATAAAAATCTAACAATAAATTTTAAATAAACATGACAGAACACACACAAAAAACAAAAAAAAAAAAACGGAAAACTCTTCTAAAAAAAGGACTCATTCACATACCCATATCGCTTTAAATTAGGTTTAGGTATATACCTTGTTACGCTATTGTACCACGATTATATACATATATACAAAATGTAATCTATTTTCTGTTCCCTATTCTCTCCTATTTTTAAAAAGTGACAATATTCAAAATATAAAGTCACTTTTTGAAAATTATATCTCTATTCACTAGATTATTTCTGTATAAAGTGAAACATAGGAAATGACACAAAAAAAAAAAAAAAAAAAAATAACAAAAAAAAAGTAACATCAAAATACTTATTACTGTATTTTTTTACCGGAAGAAAATCGCTTTTGAATGGGAAATTTAAAAAAAAGGAAATTTTTTTTTTAAATAAAAATAAAAATGAAAAGTGAAGCAATCTAGAAGTTATCGTTATGAGTTAAAACTTGAGTAGAAATCTTATTATCAGTTCGGAATGGAATTTGAAAGTGATTGACATTTTAGTTTGATTGACAGCTGGTCCATAGTAACCCTACAAAAAAATAATAATATATACTCTATTAGATAATAGTGTTCTGTAAAATCGAAGAAATTGTGTTAGAATTTCTTGAACGACCGGGAATAAAATCATAGCGTAAGCATATAATCAATGTGAAGAATTAGTATGATTTAGTAGTACACAAAACAATGCTATTTTACACTGACTCTAAGTTAATAATAGAATATAAAATTAAAAAAAATAAAATCATTATAATCGACGAATGCAGACGGTATTAAAGTTGAATTGATACCTGGAGGCCTCTGAAAAATCCTAGATAAATGTCTCTAATTAATTCGCCAGAAGTTTAGTTAGTTAGTTTAAAAGTTGGGTCGCAATAATTTGTAAGATTATCACACATATGACCTTCCAACCCCTTAAACCTGTTTTTTTTCAAACCTAATCATTCGCAAAGGATATGCTTAATGTCTTTCTGACTGTCAAGGCCCTCGTAGATTTAACAGTTATTATTATTGACAAGTCCCACTCCAAGAGCTTTCTAAATTATTTACTTCTAATTATACCTGTATAATTTTATTTGTGCATATACATGAGACCAGGGCCTTGCAGGGCTGAGAGGGGGCCTAGGCCAATAAAAAATATAAGGTCTCTGGTTTGTGTAAAAATACAAATTTACATAGTTATTTTATTATTTTTAATTTATTTAAACAAAATTAAATAAATAATTACAAATAAGCTTTTCGAGCTTTAGTGTTAGCAAAAGCTTTTATAATAATTGAAAAGTCAATATTTCGTGCAATGTCTGAATTTATATGTAAAATTGTTAGCCAATTCAACCGTTATTGGCTCATTACAGATCGGTTAAATTTTTTAACCCCTTTCAACCCAACGGAGGCGAGTAGACTTAAAAATATTCTTAAAATTGCTGATATATTGGGAAACAATCCCATTATGTTTTTTTTTCTAAAATGTTAAGCAGCAACTTCGCTGGAGATGAAGATGATTCTATATTAAAGTTTACTTCAAAAATATTTTTTAAAAATATTATTTCATCACATATTTTATTTGAAATTTCTTTTCGATATTTTAAGTGCATATTTTTTGCTCACGATTTTATTTCCTCGTCTGATAAAGTTTGAAAAGTCCAAAGGAATCCAAAAGACTGGCAAATTTTGCGTAAAGACTCAAAGCGAAGTGTCAAGCCTGAAATAACCGAATCAATAATGTATATAAAAACATTAATTTTATAATATCCCTCGTGGCCCACCCTCTGTTACGATACGTCTCTACATTTGTATATAAAGTGTATTTGTATGAAAATAATAGTAAAGATTGCAAATCGAATTTATTGAAATATATATTTTGTTATCTAGTTTAATTTTTATCCAAAAGTGGAATATAATCCCTTTAGGACCCCAAGATCCGCTCATCTTGATAGTGTTAGAATTGAGTCCAATAAAGCTCATCTGTTGTTCTCCATTACAACCAATCTACATTAAAACGACTAATCTACTTATTTTTCGTAAATTTTATTGTAATTAAATAATTTTATATCGTCTACAGCCACACAGGTTCTAAATATATGCTTATATATAAGAATTTTATTTTATACTGATAAATTTAAATTACGCCCAAGTAACCAGTAGAAATTTTTTATATCTTATGTTTAGCTTAGATAGAGATTTCAATTTGGCATCAAGCATGATTCCCAGATAATTTGCTGTATCGGGATTTGGTATACTATTTTGTTGTTGATTGAGTAAGAATTGATGTGGCTATCTTCTTATACATTTGTATATGGTAAAATATATGTGTGTTGATTTGCTTTAATTAAGTTTGACTGATGCGATATAATTGGAACCATTATCTTATTTTGTTTGAAGTTTTGCTGTAGAGTTTTCATCGATAGATATGCCAACTGCAAGAATCGTAGTGTCGTTTACAAAGGTAACCGCATGCAACTGCTGTCGATTTGGGTATTATCTTTTGTATATAGCAAATAAGTTATTATTAATGCAAATTACACTTAAATAAAAAAAGAGAAGAAAAAACGGGTGCAATTACCCCCCTTGAATGTTAATCTCTAATTGATATATTTTGTGGGAAAGAAATATGGTCGTCGTTCTCTAGAACTCTGTACTCATGATTTGTGTAATTTGATGTATAACAGAACCAAATTAAGAACTGTAAACACATTCTGATTCGTCAGAATGATTTAAAATATTATTAGTTAAGAAAGTTAGTTACAACAATATGCAGCCTAACGACAAATGTTTAAATAACAAATTGTCAAAATAACAAATATCAAAATTACAATTCATTCTAACAAATTTGAATTACAATTAAAACCACTGTTACGGCCAGATCAAGTGTAAAATTTTTCGTTATCTTACTTAGTGAGCACAAATGGCATATTATATTTTAGATTATTTAAATTTAGCTTCATTTGATCATTAGCTTTCTTTTATTTGTTTTAACTTTCGTCATCCTCAATCTTTGGAACCAAATAATAACGTAAGTGTCCTAAATCATGAATACGATGTTCAACAACCAATCGTACAGCAGCTGACATTGATAATTGTACTTGTGAAGAAATTGGTGTAGTGAATGAATTTAAACAGCGGCAAGCAAATGTTAAAATAACTGGTTCTTGCATCTTAATAATAATAACGATACGTGCAAACTCTAATGAAAAGTACAACACATGAATAATCTGTCTCAGGTATCCCCAAATGCTCTTGATTTAAATTCATAAGTTTCATTTCGTAATCTGGTACTTTTTCTTAGTTTTGTAATTCAAACATAAATGTCACTGTATCAGCATTATCTTGAGTTTTCATTGTAAGACATCATGTCATCAGTTTTGGCACACTTAAGTATTTTTACCATGCTACCCATTGATAAATTTCTATCACAACGAAATTTATCAAAACCATCTGATTGTATAGTGTTAATGAAACTAAAGAAATATTAGAGTTGTCAATGGCTTGAAGTTGTATACCAGAATCACTACAATCAAATGTGGCTTCATTTAATAAATCTTTTATATCATCTAAAAGCTTTTTCAATGTAGTGGCATTACCAAGTTTAGCTTCAAACATTTTGATTGACCTTTTCAATAAATTAATATCACAAATAAAATATATTACTATCTTTTTTTATAATTAGTTGTAGATGATGGGTATGTATTTATAATATAAATATTTCTATAGTTTTCTTCAAGTTGGACATATCCAAATCTAAATCTAGTCTAAATCTAGTATTCATGGTTAAAATCGAGATCTCATTAATAACTACAACCCAGTGCTCACTATTAACAATATTCAGTGTAGAACTGGACTTACTTGTCGTATGTAAAGTTTAAGCAAATTCTAAATATGCTCAGTTAATAACTGCTAGCGATAATAGGTTTTCAATTTTTTAAATTATAGGATAGATCCTGGCCCTGACTAAAAATATACTCTTTTGCAGATATTTTTTTTAGAAAAATTAACAAATTAGGTGTTATGAACTCTCCGCCGTAGTTAAAACTAAAAAGGTTTTTACACCATTTACACACCGAATAATGGGATTTGTCCAGCATAAAATAGAAGAATATCCCGAATGTGATCACAAAATCAGGTATCCTTAAGAACTCAGAGACTAACTAACAAACATGGGTTATCCCAATAAGCCGATTTCCGGCTGCGGTGATATAGGAGGCAGATTCGCTTCCGAAATTCATAATCTATTTATCTATCTACATCATATATGAGCTTAACAATTATGAATTTCGATGTAGATAAATTCAAAAGCTTTTGGAATTTTTATATTACAAAATGTCATGGTGTTATTGTGGGTTTTTTATTTGAAAATTGCTTTGACTTGAATTGTCATTCGTAGTGGAAATTTTTTAACTGTAAAAATAAATTCAAAAATTTATTATTACAACATTACGAATTTTCTGTTCGTTGTTCACAAATTGTACCGAATCCGCAAAAAGCTTTGTTCATTGTTCCAAAAATTCCATTCAAATTTTAATTACTCCCTTATTAGTAACTAAGATATAAGTTTGTCTGACATGAAGGTGTCCCTTATCTCATACAATTGTCAGTAACCCGACCTCGTTTTTTATGTGTTCTAATACAGCAGTGCATTTTTTTTTTGAAAAATTATTCTATACTTACTCTTCTAATACCTTAGGAGTTTTGAATTGTTTGACATCAAATAATAGCTGGGTTTTTTTTTGACAAATCCGATTTGGGTTTGGATTTGGATTTGGATTTTAAGCAGAATTTATGAATGCATTAAGATATGTGTCATTGTTTCATTGAATGATTAAGACCTTACCCTGAGCTATACGGTCGCATAGTTTATTAATAATTATGTATTGAAATAGTTAAAAATTACAAAATATATAGTAACAATTAGGAATTATCAAATTATCAAATTATTTATTTATATCTTTATTTACTCTACATTACTGATAGTTTAGAATATAACCATCTCAGTGACCGAATATAATAGACACAAAGCTATATTCAAATCCACATTTAAATCAAAAAAAAAAAAATTGGATTTAGGTTATTTTTAATGTTGTATTTACATGTTATTCAAATTTGTGTAACATATGTATTCGAAATGCAGATTCAAATTTGATTTGAAAAATTGTGAAAAATCACATCTAATATAATATTTAATAATTTATTCAATATAAATTAATAATTTTATTGATGTATTACAAATGTAATATCAAATTCATTATACCATATTTTAAATAATTTGTTATGAATATCAACATAAAATAAATTTAATATGGTATCTTTTTATATTTAAAATACATATATTTTTTCCATAATATCATATATACAAGGATATTAAAATGGATATGGGTCCCAATATGAATACATATATACAATCTATGCATTTGTATATATATATATATTAACGTGTATATTTAAAAGCCGACCAACTCAATCTACCTTTATAATATATTTTCATTAATTTAGCACACTTTGTTTTTTGTTATTTTTATTATTTTTGCTTTTACTTGTTTGTTCTTTGTATCCTCAAAGGTACATTTAAACTTTTTTAACTTATTTTACTTTTTGTTTCTTTTTTTTATCCTTTTTTGTTTAGGTTGAATATCCTATACTGCAACTAAGTATATTAAGAGGGTAATCTTTAATTATATAAATTTAATTAAAGTATTTTGAAAAAATTGGTCACTTTGAAAAGGTTGAATTTTTTTTTTTTGTTTTTTGTTAAAGAGAGGGGTAATTTTTTAAAGTTTTAATAAATTTGACCTTAGATTAGATTAAAATAATTTAGGAAAATTTTTTTAATGTTTTTCCAAAAGGAATTTTCCTTTTTGGACTAAGGGTTGTTGATTGCAATTTATGGAATATGAAATTGGTGCAATATTTTGTTTTGATATACAATTTTTGAGCATTTTAGTATAATTGTTATTGAATTTGTAATTATGGATAAAATATTATTTCAATTCACAGTTACTTTTAAATGTGAGTAGTAGAAGTAATTATGAAAAGCTACATAAGAGTATAATTATTATTTTTGTATTTTCTATCTTTCTCTTTCTTTATTTCGCTGCCCTTATTATGTATTTTCTTCTTTTAAGCAATAAATGAAATTAATATTTGGATTTGATATTTAGAAGGCGCACCGCAAATCCAAATATTAATTTTATTTATTGCTTAAAAAAAGAAAATACAGAATAAGGATAGAGAAATAGAGAAAGAGAGAGATTTAGACTAAATCATGAAGATATGAGAATGACTTTTATAAAGATAGAATAATATGCTCGTTCTCTTTTTTTCTCTTTGTGCTTATAATGTCTTTGTTGTATGTACGTGTAATTCTAGGTTATTGAAAAAATTGATTTTTAATGAAGAAATGGGAAATTATATTTGAAACTGAAAATAACCGAGTTGTATTCCCAATCAATAAAAAAAAGTAATGGCTTTAAAAATGTATACCTCTTAGTTTGGGGTAATACAGATGTATCAATGACCCTAGAATAAATTGCTTGCGAACCATTGCTTGCGATTTAGATGTATTCAACTTTAGCCCATTATTTTTAGTCCAAAATAATATAGCATAAAAATCATTGTTCATTTTAGCAATGTAGGTAATAGGTATATTAGTAATAGGTCCAATAATAAATATTTGGATATCATCAGATATTTACATCATACATTTGTACAGACAGCATACTCTTTGACTCAGGCAAACAATCTAAACAGCAAACGCACTAATAGGAATGCTTGAGATACACCATATTTTAGCTCAACTATATTCGATCTCATCTCATTTAAATAAACAAATTGATTTCTTTTATTCAGATAATTACGTAATAATTTAATAGCTGGTGTGTCAAATTGACTAAGCATAAGTTTTTTGCATAGAAATTCATGATTTACACAATCAAAAGCTTTGGAAAAATCCAAAAATAGTAAAACAGTAGCATTTTTTTTCATCAATTTCCATGTACATATTATCAGAGATTTCAAACAACGTGGATGATGCTTTCTGAATCCAGATTGGAACTTATACAAAAGACTATTACCTTCAACATATTGAGTTATTTTTTGTATGCATAATGTACTCAAACACCTTAGATAGAAAGGGTAGTATGCTAATTGGTCGGAAATCATTGATAGAAGGATTAACTTTTTCTGGAACTGGGATTACCTTAGCGCACTTCTAATCTTTAGGATAGTTACCAGTTGTTAATATATTATTGAAAATATGTAAAATGAATGGCACAACAACAGGAGATATAATTTTTAAGAAGTTGGGATAAATCCGATCGGGTCCTATAGCAACTCTGATTTAATTTCATTTAAAACAAAATTAACTTCATCAATGCACACATTACGAAAAGCAAAAAAAAATGATAAGTTACAAATTAGAACATTGCTAAATTCAGGATTAATTTCAGCAGGAGTTTCAATAAATAAAACGTTATATAATAAATAAGTTCTTTGCTTTATCTATTCCTAATTTTGACAAGTTAGACCATAGCTGTTCACCATAGGTAAACTATTGAATATTTCACTGTAGTCATATAGCCTGTTAGCCTGTTTTACATATAGATTTACCTTAGTTTCTTCAAAGCATTTCTGTCAAGTTCGGTCGTTTATTGCTTCCAAATATTATAAACTACATCTCTGTCTACTTCCATTTGTTTCACTGCCGAGCTGTAATAGGGGAATGAATTTCTACGTATGTTTCACAATTTTATTAAATATCTTAATCAATTTCGGTTATTACATTAATTTTAACAATCGGTGACATCTTAAATGTCTTAAAAAAAACTTCAACAATGTAAAAAAAAAATAAGTTGCCAATTTTATCCGAAAAATAAGTTGGCAAACATTGTGTAATAAAAGCTTTCTGAGACATTCCTTGGTATCGTAAATGTCTCAATACAAAGTTGAATACATCAACGTCCACATTTAAATATATACAAAAGCTCGCAAAAGTTTGAGACATTGTCTACATGATTACGATGTTTTCGCGACCAGTTTGACAGGTACTTAAAAATTTTGAAAAACCCAATATTGTACAGTGTTAATAAAAGCTGTATGTTCATTTTGATTGATCACTAATGAATTAAAACATCTATATAAAGATGTTTAGCACAACCCCATATTTGAATACGGTATGCCCAGACTGGCTTTAATATTTGATTGTAAATCAAAACTTTGTTATATGTTGAAAGCTAAAATGTCCCCCCAATTAGCCAATACAACTGGTTGTATTTCAGTTCTAACTCTAGTTTTTGTTTTTTAACATATTATTTGCATCTGAGCTTTGCATCAAGTGTCATACCAAGATATTTTGCTGAATTTTGATATGGTATGACGACATTGTTTATTGTGACCGCTATGGGCAACTCTATTATTTTGTTGGTAAAATTAACATATGTGAATTTTGGATTCATTAATTTAATTCTCCACCTTTTGCCACCATAAGGAGTTTTTGTTGTTTGCTTGTTGCAATTTATTTATTGCTTTGTTTATATTATTACCAACCGTTAATACCGCAGTATCATCTGCAAAAGTTGCCATCGTTGCATCTTCTAGTTCTGGGATATCACTGGTGTAGAGTAAATATAGGATGGGACCCAGAATGCTCTCTCGTGGTACTCCTGCATGTATATTGTTTAGCGTAGAGTAATCTTCCCTTTGCTTAATATGAAATACTCTATTTGCTAAGTAAGATGCTATTACCTCGACACAGGCTTTGGGTAGAATATGGTGCGGCTTGAAAATAAATCTCTCAAGACTTATAAAAAAAAGGAATAAACAATAAAAAATCTTTAACATTTTCTTCATTAAGCCAAATACAAGCCTAATTTTAAATATTCATAGATTGCCCTATTACAGAGTGAACCAAAATATAATAAAGAAAATTAAAAATAACAATAACATTAACTGTGAAAATTCAAGTTATTTTAAAGTTAAATTTATGTGTCACTCACTTATTTTTATATACCATCGTATCATACATTCACACATTTACATACACGTGTATAAATACAACATGCATACGATTAAATTTAGTACATTTTATTTCCTTTTCTATATACCTAGTACGTATTATAGTAATCATCAAGCGGAGGTCCTTAAAATTTATGCAAAACTTTTAGGTTCTAAATAGATATTTTCAAAAAGAATGTTTTTTTTTTTTTTTTATATAATAATATATTATTATGTATATGCATGTGCGATAAAATAATAACGGTTTATATGTACAAAAAAAAAAAAAAAAAAAATAAAAAAACAAAATGCCCCCAACAATAAGTATGTAGGGTTATAATTTAAAAACAAAAAAAAAACAAAATATATACGTATTTCTATTCAAAAATGTATAAAGTGTTGGAAAATTATTCTTCCGTTAATATCTAAGGGATCCCCAAAACAAAATGAAAATAAAAACAAAAAGAAGAAGAAAAAGCAAAAAGACAATTTCAACATTCTCTAGTCTATATGTTTTGGGTTGTGTTTTTGTTTTTGTTTAAATTTATTTTTAATATAAAACGAAAAACTTGACAAGTAAAACAGTTACAACAATAATAACAAAAAAGAAAAAAAAAATTAAAGAAACAGATTTTTTTTCAACATTATTTACCGTTATATAATTTTTGTGTGTTGTTTGTTTTGTTTTAGTTTTTCTCTATGTAAACATGCAAATGTCGGAAATCAACTTAGCGAAAATCTGATTCTTGTTTTCTTTGTTGGTAGGTACCTAGGTAGCGGTATAAATTGCAGGAACAACACAAAACACAAACAAAAAAAAAACAGATAATATAATACCGTTTTGTAAACATAAAATGAGGTAACGGAACAAATATTATTATGTACATGAGCACATATATTTATATATATATATATTATATATTTCTATGTATTTACCTCACATGTCTGCCTTATAAGTTTTTATAATTTCAACGGCAGCAATTACTGGACTTTCATTATTGTCTTTTTTTTTTTTTAATTTAATGGGATGAGTACATGATATGTAGCGAAATTACATAATATACAAAAAAAAAAAAAAAAAAACAAACAGAAATAGAAAAAAATGAAAAACATTGGTTTAAAGCTAATCAAAAAGAATTACGGTAATTTTATACTTTAAAAATTAAGATTGTGGAATGAGATGTATGCATGTTGTAACATGTACATAAAAGTATGAATGTATATTTATTAAAGATAAAAAAAACCATAACAAGGACATTAACCATAAAAATAACGAAAACTATAATAATTTTTGTTTACTTAGTTGTTATTATTTTTCTTTTGCTATATTAATTTCCGCCGCCATTTTATAAAACAAGTATTTTAACGATTATTTTAATATATATCTATATATACATTATAGGTATATAATTATATATACATATATAATTTATATACATTATTATGTACATTATGAATATATAAGATTTATTATTTTAAATGCAGTTATAATAAATATACATTCTGTTTTTTCTTGCTTTACATATATAATTAATTTAAAATGTATACATATATATTATTTATATATATATATATTATAAACTTTTATTAAATATTGCGTTATTAAATTTTATATATTTCGTGGAATCATATAATAGAAAAAACTAAAAATAATAATAATAAAAATAACTAGTTATAAAGATTGGATATTAATCATATTCATGATTTTTACAACTATGTATGTATGTGTACATTTTGTCGAAAACTAAAGAAATGCTTGAAATTTTTTTTTCTTTACTTATGTATGTACAAAATATTATTGCAAATAAACTTAGGAATATATGTTTTGTCTTCTGAATACTAGATTTATTTATAGGGTGTTCCGTTTTGTTATTATTAATTGAAAAAGTAAACGTATAGGGAAATAAGCACAGTGATGTAGATAAGAAGTTGAAATGAAATTGGAAAGAGGATGTATAGTTGATCTTGGGGTGAATGTGTAAGGGTTAAATTAGTACTATTATAATTATATATCCCAACTATATCCCTAAAACATGATGAAAGCTAAAATCAAACGTAAAATTTAAATCCGAAACAATAATTTACTTTTATTTATAAATTAATGAGCTTACAGTTTTCATTCGATCAATAAATTAATGCCGGTAAATTATTATGAATCATAATAGAAGAAGTTAAAAAAAAAAATAAATTCCAACAATGATATAAATTTATGCTTTGCATTTATTATATAATTTTGATGTCGTGAAATAACGTCGAAAAAAATTGGATCTAATCGACATTTCTATTAAAAATATGGTAATAAAGTGGAATTTACATTATTTTTAAATTATATTTAATCAATTCGGTTTTAAATTTTATTTATTTTATTAATTTCTATTTTATTTTTTTATTTTTTCTATACAAAAGTCAGGCTGACATTGAAGATATTTTCTGTTTTAATGATGAAAAATAAAATGGAAAAACCTTATAGATTAAATAAAAACTAACTTATCCTAAACTAAACTTAACACTATTTTTTATTGTTAAACTATAATATTCTATTTAATGGAGATTCGACTAACCACTGATAATCATATTTATATCACTTGTCCATATCACAATGAACATATCAAATTTTAATTGATCTTGAATTAGGTGCCTATTATATATTTCGATAACGATTACGATTTGTTCGAACGAAATGTCAAAATGCAAAATTGCCATTATGTATTTCGATATCGTTCAGAAATTGTCGACGAAATCGATAAAGTTTATCGATGTAAAATTTTATCACGAAAGAGACATCAAAAGAGAGATTTTGTACAAATTATTTTAATTTTGAATTGAAAAGATAAAATAAAAGAGTGACGCTTGGACGTCTGGTGTTTGTTTTATATTTGCGATATTTTTTGGAATAAAAATAAATTTAAAAGTTGAAATATTAGTAGGTATTTTACTTTATTCTTCATAATTATTTTGTATTGAAATAAATTTTAATAGGAATGAAAGGCCAGTTACAAACAAACTGCAATATGAAAGTTAGTGTAAATAAATAATTTCAGTAATTCTACTTTAATCATAAAAATAATTGTTTCTCTGACTTTTTTCTTCTAGTCCGTAATGAAATTTGTTAAATTGAAAATTTCATATGAAACTTTCTTAAGCACAACAGAAAAAATTAGCTCTGCTAGTCCGACATGATTTCCTACGCTGCAAATCATTTCCTTGGTACAAACCGCACAGAATCTTAATACGCTGGCCAATTTAATTATATTTGGAATCGACTTGTTACTTATTGGCTATTTTAATTTTTACCCTAATTTTTCTAATAAATCCATAAAAGCAATGTTGTTTAACATAGGAAATTTTGATCAAAACTGTTAATAAAATTAAGTTTTGTAGATAATAACTCATCAATTTCATGTATAATTATATACGTATAATCTTCCCAATGCAGTGGATTGGAATAATCCCGACTATATGTTGGCTTGTTTTTTAACTCTGCAATTTGATAGCGTTTTTAAGCACTATCAGAAACTGGAAAATGAAGTAAAAAAATGCTATTTAATAATTTTTATTTTATTTAAACACATTTAACTTCAACTTAAAAATTTCAAATAGTTATAATATTATTGTTTTGTTTTTTTTTCGTGTAATAATTTGAATTTGACAGTCAAAGAATCAAACATATGTCATTTTCATCGTAAATTTGAATTTGACAATGGCAGCATTTTAAAAGAATTTCGATCAAATTTTCATCGAAATACATAATGGCACTAACGCTTACAATCGAATAACTCTAACGATAACGATGAACGATTCGATGAAAGTCGATCGAAATACATAATAGGTACTTTAAATTTATTTTTTTATTTATTTATACTGTATGTATTCGATATATACTTTTTCAAATTCAAATTCAACATTTTTACAAACAATTTATTTGAAAAAAGTATACAATGAGACGATTAGTGTATAGAATACTAGCAAAGTAACCCGACGTTGTCCGGGTCGACCACAAAATGAATCAAATTTATTTCAATGAAGTTTGATTTATGAATCGAATTGAAAAAAATTGGTTTATCAAAAATATTCTAATATTTTTTTTCACTACGATAAAAAAATATCAACAATACTCCAACTTAAGCTATACTTATATTAAAATTATTTCTTTGTAAACAATATTTTAGTGATCTTTTCTGATGAAGTATAAGCAAATACGCTCCTTGCTGTTGAGGTATTCTTGAAATAAAGACATGTTCGTTTTTTCCACAATCAATTGGAATTTGTACTTAAATGAAATTAGGATGCCAAGTTCTTATTCTTAATCTAGTACCGTAGTTTTGGGTTCTTCAAGTTTCGTAGAAGCACTATTGAAGCTACTAATTTGAATTCCAATTGATGAGGAGGAACAACTTCATTTTCATCGATCTGTAACACAATTTTTTTTTTGAAACATTTCTGATAGAGTATGTAAGTGTAAATTTTCATGCCTGCAACACAATTGGTTTTTGAAATATTCCTGAGACGTACGTGCTGGGAGTTGTACGGTAACAACTCGAACCAGTCCAAGTTTTCGAAATCGGTAACAGTCGAATTTCTTTATTTGTGAAAGAGTATCTAAGTGTAAGTTTTCATGCCTGTAACACAATTGGTTTTTGAAATAGTCCCGGGACATACGTTCTGGGAGTTGTACGTCAGCAACCCGAACCAGTTCAAATTTTTGAAATCGGTAACAGTCGAATTTCTTTATTTGTGAAAGAGAATCTAAATGTAAATTTTCATATCTGTCACACACATGGTTTTTAAAATATTCCTGAGTCTTGGTAAGAGTTGTACGGCAGCAACCCGAACCTGTCATCTGATGGCTTTGTAAAGTACCGCGTTATTTGCATACCGGTACCATGAATAACTGTGCAAAATTTCAGAACTCTATCTTTAAAACTGTGGGCGTGTATAGCGAACAAACAAACAAACAAATAAACAAACAAACAAACAAACAAAAAAACAAACAAACAAACAAACAAACTTTCCCTTTTATAAGTATAGATGACAACAATACTAAAGTTAATAAAATTCACAAGTAAAAGCAAAACTACAACTAAAATAAAATCCTAAATACTTAACTATGAGGTTGAAATTAAACATGTCAAAAAAAATTATGGTAAATTATGGTAAACAAATGGTTTCAATATCTACAAACGTTTAAAATACTCGAAGCATAGTCTACTATAAATGATCGGTGCATTGGAGCACGTTATAGCAATGGGAAGAGAATTCCACAGAGATATTATTCTAACAAAAAAGGACAGATGTTTTAATCGATTTTGATGACGAGAAATATTTATTGAGAGGTATCTCGAGGATCTACCAAAATCAAGTGTATTATAAATATAAGAAGAAAGCCCTGTATATGCTACATTAAACAAAAAACAGATATATTTAAAATTTAAATAATTATTAAATGTGCCAGTCTAGCATACACTTAGAGACATCGGAGGTCCTATCATATATGCGACGATTTGTGACATACGTGGTGCATGAATTGAAAATAATATTTAGCAACATCGTTAGCACTCATCGAAGAGTAAACTATATCGCAATACAATCGCTAATATGTATTTTTTTATTAATGGAATAAGAGTAGAAAAATTCTAAAGTTTACGTTATATAGGTATAATACACTATTATACAAATTACGTATAATACACTATTATACATATTACGTATAATACACTTGGTTTGCAATTCGAGTAATTTGATCGAACCAACCTAATGTTTTATTAAATATACAACACCCAAATTTGTTTGCATGGTCAACAAATGGAATATTTATATTATTCAGTATCAGAGGTGGGATGTTATAGACTAAATCTTATCACAATATGGCTTGTGACTTAACCGAATTCAGCATGAGTTGACTAGCTGCAGCTCATTGAGAAACATCTTCCAGCTCAAAATTCAGTTTGGTTATATAATTTGTAAGCTGAGCAATGGTGTAAATAATATAAATCTGCGCATCATCAGCATAAACACGACAATGTCAGTTAAGTAATCTGGAATATCATTGATAAATACACTGAATAGAAGGGGCCCTAATATGAAGCCTTGGGGACCACCACATCCAACTTCAAGCTGATCAGAAGTAGATTTATTGAGATACGCAAATTGAGAGGGATTAAAAAGATAGTTTTTAATTAAGTTGACAGCAGATGAATGAAACCCAAAATACAGTGACAACTTGCTACATAATAGATGATGATTAACAGAGTCAAAAGCCTTAGAAACATCCAATTGTAACAGAATGCATGGTGGCATGCTTTTTATCAAAATCAATAATTTTACATATAGCCCGTCTGTTATAATAATGAAATAATATTAGGACACAGTTTTGGATTTGTATATATATATATAACAATACTTATCTAGATAAATAACGGCTTCTGGGGACACAAAATTTTTCTGTAGGCTAATTTTTATGTATTTATTATTGTGATGTTAAGCCGTTTGCTGTATTTTTCATTAATATATCGAAATGCCTACGAATCAGACTGATAAAAAAATTATCGAACCTGTTTAGATTGCACGCTGGATGGCGCAGTAGGTAGAAAGAAAGGTTCCGTTCTCGATAAAGTAAAAAAATGCTTTATGGGTTTTTTCGTCTTCGTCCAGTACCCTCTTTGCCATTGTGATAAAATAAATCATAAAAAATAATAGAGAGTATATTCTGGTAACAAATTAAATAAAATGGAGGTATTCTAATTAAGAAGGCTAAGTTTTCAGTATTTAATGAGTTGATAAAGCCAGTCATTTGATAAATAAACACTCGAGATTATTGTAGATATTGTAGTATAAACTTGCAGTACCGTAGTTAATTAACTACGAAAAAGTGATTCTACCTAGGTTACTGTCAAAAGCATTAAAAATAAAAAATTACCTGATTTATATATAAAATTGTTGGAATAATATTTTTTAAAGTCTGATTGGGGGGTTCTATTTTTCTACAGACAAACTATAAATGCATTCCCGTTCCATTTTTCAAATTTTTTCCATATTATTAGCACTTTGGTTATACCAAATGGCACTTATATAGTCTTTACAAAATAAAGAACTGCGGCTTCTACCGATTTCAAAAATTCTGACTGGTTCGGGTTGCTGCTGTACAACTCCTGGCACCTATCAGGAATATTTCATAAACCAATTGTGTTACAGACATGGCAATTTACACTTAGATATTTTTTTAAAGATAAAGAAAACGACTGTTACCAACTTCAAAAAATTTTTCTGATTCGGGTCGGTGCTATAAAATTCCTAGTACCTTATTAGGAATGTTTCAAAAAACAATTGTGTTACAGACTTGAATATTTATACCTAGGTACTCTATGAAAAATAAACAAACACTCAATCGTAGGATTTGACACGCAGTTTCCTCCTTCATATGCCAGCACAGGCTTTACAAATGCTTGATAGGCTATCAATTTTACTCTGGGCTGGATTGTTTTATTGTAAACAATCCTTTAGAGCTTTGATACTTTTCGAAATTGTGTTATCACTTGGTTAGTGAAGCTCAGGCTATATAATATAGCTGATATTGTAAAATTGTAAATTCGTTTAATTTTTCTTTAATTCATATTTACTTGAAAATAAAACTCGACAAAAAGCTATACAGAACTAATTTAGTAATAGTATATACACTTAGTTGAATGGTTGATTAAGCCTTCCATTCATTTTATCATTTAATTTTTTCATTCAAATATTTTCAATTTTTCATTGTTCTAACGTTAAAAAAAAACTACAACAAAATTATCGCATTTGCACCAATCTAAGAAAATTGCACCACGCTCGATAGTAAATTTACTCGATTCATATCGTTAATCACTTTGATAATAATTAATTTTCTTTTACTATTTGAAATATATTTAAAATGTTTTAAAACAAAAAAAAAATAATTTTCAATTGTATTCCAGTTTTAATGTTTATGAATTCAAGTTAAATTACAGCTATAACTGTACTTTCTTTCCTTAAGAAAATGAGAATAGATTATATTTAGAAACATGCCATGATTTATCAAGTACCTGGTATTATAATTTATTTTTGTTTAAAAAATAATGGATTTAATTTAAACTAAAGGAAAATTCCCTCTCATCCGCCCCTCCCCTAGTTAAGTTGAATTTTTATTTTCTATATAATCAGATTTATATTTCATTTCATCTAATCAAGTTAGAAATAAATAATTTAACTTCAACATTACGTTGACAGAATTAAACAGTTTTCTATATTCTTCCATATATTCAATATCAAATAAAACAAGTCATGCAATTAGGCCATTTTAAGTAAATCTCTACAAAAAGTAAAATATATATAAAGTATTATAAAAAACAGAAAGAAATAAAGAATGCTACATGAAATCACCATTATCCATTATTATTCAAAAACTCTTCAAAGTCTACAAAATTTTCATTTTTATTGCATAAAAGATTTCAAGAATGATAAGAAAAATTATTTCTACTTGAAATTTTCCTGCACTAAATAACAACTAAAAAATAATAATAATAAAAACAAAAAATTGAACAAAGAAAGCAATAAAGAAAGAGAAAAAAAACTAAGAAACTAAATAATTTTGTCATTTCGTCGGTACTACAAAAATGGTGTGGTAGTTAATTTATAGCCGCAAGAATTTCTTCCTTATACACAATCACACTCATACATATACAAAGAATTGCTGAAATGATAAATTTATTTCAGTTTTGGGAACAAATTTGGTTGTTGCTTTTTTTTTTTTTTTTATTATGGTTTTCTAAGTGAGACAAAAAATGAAAATGAAAAAAAATTCTTATTGATAATTTATTCTTTTTATTTCTTAGAAGGGGTATCTAGAATGTATCCGTACCACTGTATATACTCACTACTCTCTCACTACTTTTAGAGGGTTCGTGTTCTCTTATATTTTTTTTTTTACCTTTAAAATGTTTTTATCTTTAAAAGAAAAAAAAAGGAGAATATTTTAGAAAATTTATTTATCTTTTCATTTTCTTTCCCTGCCCCTCCGCCCCCCCCCCTGTTTTCTTCTTCCGTTGGTTTTCCATTTCGTGTGAAATTCATTTCGATTTTATATTTATGACGTGAAAAATAATTTTTTTTCCTTCTTGTTGTTGTTGCTTTTCTCATACACACATCATAAATTTAATACGTCGAAAACAACCAAAAAAAAAGAATAAAAAAGAAAGAGAAAAAAATTAGCGCCATAATAATAACGGGAAAATAAGTATAACGGGTTTTTAAAGGATTGAACATGTTTATTTTATTTTATTTATTTATTTTTTTTTCTTTCTCAAAAGAATAAGTAGAAAATAATAGCGAAATATATATTGTGTTAAATTGAAGAAAGAGATAGAGAAAGAGAGAGAGAAAGATAGAGTGAGAGTGAAAGGAATAAAAGAATAATTTAAAAAATTCATTCCATTAATCAGTAATATGGGTAATTTAAAAGATCCGTTAATATTGCTTATGTGGGGAAACTGGCTAACAAAATTTATGAAAGAGTGAACATTAAAAAGGTGTTGCTTAAGGAGTTGTCTGCAACATAATTTAGGTACATTATGTATTTTGATTTTTATCAAATGGAAGGTTAAAATGTAAACGAGTTAGACAATATTGTTCGCATATGATTTGATGGTATTTCAAAGTTACCCGACAATAATTGTATTGTGTTATTAGCAGTGCAGGTGATTATTTTCGATTATATTCCATTTTCGAATGATTTTTGTGATAACGGATAGACGTTTTTCACTTTATCCATGTGTATATAAATTTATGTTTGTATTTGTGTATGTTTGTGTTTATGTATATTTGTTTTAGAACTTGTCCGACGCGCATGAAGCAATTTCAACTAAATTTGACAGGAAAGTACTTTGTTACGAGGAAATGGGGTCGGTGGGTTATTTTCCGTTATGAGCACCCATTTCGTCGTCGGGTCCAATTAAAGGTTTGTTGTCTTTTTTAATTATCGAAAATATTATATAACTTGTATAATGCCATTGCTAATCTAGTAAAGTTTGGAGGCAATTTAAAAACGCAAGCAGATTATAACTCAAATCACTAGCAACAATGTAAAGTTAATATGTATCATCTCTCATCATAATGAATTAATATTATTTTCTCATTACATTTTACTTCTTTTCTACATGCGCCTACTTTCATAATACATTTACAAAAATGGATTTATTCTCTTAGTTCTCATTTTTTTCATTAATAACGAACTGTTTTTTCATTATTATTGTTGTTGTTATAAAAAGGCTTCAGACAAAAATAAAATTTGCATATATATAAGATATAAGATATGATGAGATAAAATAAAATTTTCGATACAAATCATCTCATATGTAATTTGTGCTCCATAAATCCTCTAATCTGAGTATTCAACTCACAATCATCTAGGTTCTGTAGTGACACTAGTTATTTACGAAGTAAAGATTTAAATCAAACGGACAGTTTGAGAAAATTACTATAGAATGAATGTTATTTGTTTAGAACATTACTGAGTGAGTGTTATTGGTATGTGCTGATTGCTATGTTACATCATTGACTCTCAGACATCGATACATTTTATTTTTGCAAATTTTGAGAAAATTTTGGATAGAGTAAATCAGAATTATATTTGGTATAATTAAAGCATCCTACAAAGATACACGATGCCACATCTTACATCGAGGACAATGCTAACAAATTGCCTGGAGGTGTGTTAGGGAGTAAAACAGGAATGTATTCTATCACCCATATTTTATTTTTAATAGTATTAGATGATATATAACGACTACTATTACTGTGGGTCTAAATATAAGCAACAATATACAGTGATGTCCATTCGAACGTACTAGCCGTACTACATACATTGCATCGATAATATTTGTTTATTGTCACATATAAATAGAAGGTCTATTGTAAATAATATTCCAAAAGTATGATCCTCGAAAACAGGCATTTCTAAAAGTCGATTATGCTGTTTTGTAAAACAAAAATCATGTGCACATCACAAGATCTGAAGATGATCCGCTAGTTCAATTAGCATTAGAGTAGCATTGTATCATCATTTTTTATTTTGTCAAATTTTACATTTTGACTACGTACGAATAGGACCTTAAATCGTGTGCAAATTATTATTTTTATTTCGGAATTGATAAATAAATTCCAAAATATGTAAGTAGACATATATAATTTTTTTATTTGTATATTTGGTGTATTTTGGTATCATAAGGAGTACTGCCGTTGTTAGAGCAAATCCCGTGCCTAGATTATTACTTATGATGCAATCAAAAATATATTCCACATCAGCAAAAGAAGAAATTTTTTTTTAAGTCTTACTTATGAATGTAAATTTCTGTGACTTAAGATACTAATTTTGAATTCTAGTATCAAGCTAGAAGCATTTACAATTTTTTCAATCTATTTTAAAAAGAAATGTAAGAAAGGAAGAGGATACACAGTTTGAAGGGGCCAAATCGTACACTCTCTACACCAAATAAATACTTTTTTTTATAATCAAGATAGTGTAGGGCTTCGACATAACTTAGATATTGTTGTTTTGATGTTATGGTTTAGTTTATTGTAATTATTATTCCATTAATCTACTGTTGTCATTCTAATTAGTGTCGCTTGCGCCAGCTATCATCTAGTAGAAAAGACGAATTTATTTTCCATAGACTTTAAGCCCGTGCTTACCACATCGTCAGATTGTATTTTTTTCCAATCCTATCCATTTAGCTGTAGAGAGATTTGGTTAACTTACCAACGTAACATTTTATTGTTATAAAAACAAAAATAGTGCTATAAGACTCCTATATGACTCCCGACACAATAAAGCTGTTAAAATGATGTTTTTATAGAAATAACGTAATTAATATTTCTATAAGAATGTTCTCATAGCAATTGCGAGAGTTGTTTTAATAGTTTTGTATTTTTGTATTGTATCGACCATACACTATTAATGAACTGTATTTTTGATAGCTGATATTTTGAAAGTTATTGCCAGTGACATTCAAAGTACCAATAAAAAAAAAAAAACAATAATAAAACTTGTATGTATGTATGCACACAGGTATAATACTCATACAATAATGGGTTAATATAAGAAATTATGAAACACAATATCAGGTGGTAGAGTTGAATTGGATAAATTTTGTTTTTTTTTTCTTTTTTATTTATTTATTTTTTTTTATCTCTTCTTTCAACTGAAGAAGTAAAATAAATTATGAAAAATGATATGAAATTCTTCATCTTAACTTTTTTCTAACCAACCACCCACCCACATTCAAACATCCACCTTTGAACTTTTTTAAAAGAGCATGTATTGAGCCCAACACCCTCAGTATTATGTAAATGGGTGGGAGATCATTAAAAATATGAGAGTGGGGGTGATGTGTTTTCCACTTTTTTTTTTATTTTGCAAAAAATAAAACTCTCATGTCTTGTGTTGTATGATTTTGCAAAAAAAAACAAAAAAATTGATATTTGCTTGTACTTTACCAAATTTGTTGGTTTTTTATTTTTCAAAATTTTTTGTTGTTGAGTTTTTTATGTGAATGATTTAGTACCGGTTAGAACTTAATTTATATGAAGCTTGAGAGTAATTTGAATATGAATGAAAAAAAAAAAAAAAATTATTTCAAAATGTATAATATTGGTGGGACGAGACCCTTATAATTTTTAGGTTAGTCGGTTGGTTATTAAACGATATTCGTAAATGCAGTAACAAAAAATAAAAGAGAAAAAAAAAATTACGAATATGTAAAATATAAGGAGTGCAAAGAATTTTTGTTTTTTTACTAAAATATTTTATTTATTTTTTTTTTTCATAATCGTCTTTGAAATTTATTTTCTTGAGGTAAATTTAAAATATTATACATTATGTATATTAGAAAATTAACTGAAGAAAAAAAAAATATTAAATTTTGGGTTACTGGAAAAACAATAAAATTTAGCAAAAAGAAAAAACAAACAAAAACAATATGGAAGCATACCAAAATGAACAATTTGAATAAATTGAGTAGAAAAGAGAAAGAAAATATTTCAAAATAACAAAAAAAAAAATTGATATAATTTTTATTTTTTATTTTTTTTTTTAATTTAAATTTATTTTTTCACTTGAATAATATTATTGTGATGGCAAAATGATGGCTTCTATTTTAACACTTTCGCCTTAATTGCGGCAATTCCCGTCATTTTTTTTTCCACTAAAATTGTAATGACGGCGATTCCCGCACTTTTTCATAATTTAATTTAGTAGTCACCGAGTGGTATAAAAGTACTAAAAAATAAGTTTTCTTTTATATTGAGCAATGTTTTTTAAATTTAACTCAAAAGTACTAAAATATATGACACAATTTCAAAAAATAACGAATTTTTGACTGTGGTACAATACTTAGATAATGTATGATTATATGCTTCTCAAAAATTAATTACGGGAATTCCCGCAAAATTAACATATATTTTGATAGGAACAAAATTTATTGCTTCTATTAGATGACCTAAAAACTTTGTTGTGAGTGGACGTCAAATAATTATTTTTTTAATTTAGCTGCGTTGCAGGTACATATAAAATTTATAATAAATAATTTTAATAAAAAATTATCATTATATTAGAACTATGAATTCTGATGAAAAACTACAAAGATTGGTAGATGATATACTTTTTTCTTCAGAAGGAGAAGAGTCATCTAGCGAAGATTTCGACAACTTAGCTTGGCACGATAGCTATTCTGAAACAGAAAGTGAGGCTGAAAGTAATGAAATTCAAAATAAAAGGGAGATTGAAAAGTATCAAAACAGCAATGAAAAAGATAAAAATTTAAATGATTCAAATGGTTCCTATGAGAATTTAATTTTTTCTGATGAAAGCGATGAAAACGATGATGAATGGTACGAAGATACTAAACCAATACCAAAATTCGTGTTTGATGAGAGTGGTAGTGGTATTCGCGTACCAATTAATATTAAGTCGTCTCCAATAGAAATTTTTAATTATTTTTTTGATAAAGATGTTTTGGAGTTAATAATTTCTTCAACAAATGATTATGGAACAAAGTTAAATAATAAAAATATTACACCAAGTACAAGAAAACGTCCGAAGAAATTATTTGAAGAAGTGTCTAATGAGGAGATGTTGCAGTTTCTCGGATTGTGTCTTTTGCAAGGACAAATTAAAAAACCGTCCATTCAAAAAATATTTTCAAAACATGTTTTGTATTACCAACCTGTTTTTGGCTCAGTAATGTCAGGAAGACGTTTTTCTGAAATATTAAGATGTTTTTCTTGTCATTCCAGTGATAAGCATGGTAATGTTTCATCAGACAGGCTAAAAAAAATACAACCTTTATCACATTTACTTATGCTAAATTTTAACAAAGTGTTTTCACCGGGAAAAGAGCTTTCTCTAGATGAATCTCTTTTATTGTTTAGAGGAAGATTGTCCTTTAGACAGTACATAAAAAACAAAAAAGCAAAATACGGTATTAAGTTTTTTGAGCTAACGACTAGTGATGGATATATTTTAAATATTAAAATTTATGCTGGAAAAGAAGAGCAATACGCGACTGGTACTAAGACCCAGGAAATAGTTTTAAATTTAATGGATTCATTCCTTAATCGTGGACATTCATTATACATGGATAATTACTACAATAGTGTTGAGCTATCTACTTTATTATTAAAATATAAAACTCACACCACAGGAACATTACGATCTAATCGTAAGAAAAATCCAAAAGTTGTAACATCGAAAAAACTTAAAAAAGGCGAAATGATTTGGAGAAGAAAGCAAAATGTTTATGTCACCAAATGGAAGGACAAGCGTGATGTTTTATTAATAAGTACACAACATCATCCTAAGCTTATAGAAATGGAAAATAAGAGAAAACAAAAAATTATAAAACCAAATAACGTTTTGTGCTATAATGAACATATGTCAGGGATTGATCGCGCCGATCAGCTCATATCATATTACTCCAGTCCTCGTAAAACAATACGTTGGTATAAAAAAGTATTATTCCACTTTTTGGATTTGGCTGTGTGGAATGCTTATTATATATATAAAAAGTTACATTCGAAGTGCTCTTTTTTAGATTTCAGAGATCAACTTATTTTGGATCTTATAAATTTGCCACCAAATATAATTGAAGGTAAAAACTTAGTTGAATTAGTGACAACTAAAGGTCGGAAAATACAAAATAAGAAAGACCAACCCATAGATTTAAGTATCCATCATTTCCCAGAAAAAATACCGTTTCCTAAAGGATACCAAGGATCCAGCAAAAATAAAAGCTTTTTTAGGAGATGTACACAGTGTTACAGACACAATATAAGAAAAGAGACTGCTTTTCAATGTAAAAACTGTGCAAATAAACCGGCATTATGTCCAGCCGGATGTTTCGAGAGCTATCATTTGCAAAACGACCCTGAAGAAATATTTGAATCAATTTAATTTTTTTTATAAATTTTTATTATTTTATATATGATAATTGAACTAATTCTTTTTTTATACCTATCATATTTTTAATTTGTTATTTAATTGAAGTGATTTTAAGTTCTATTATAGTTTGTTATGATATTTATTTTATTGTGAAGTAATTTTAAGTTAAGTTGTATTATTTAAAAATTTGAAATGTTCCTAATTTTTTAAAAAATATATTATATTATAATTTATTAAGCAATTAAAAAAATAATACAAAGCTAATTAAATTTTTTTTAAATATTTATTACTAACGGGAATTGCCGCAATTCTTATTTTATAACAAAATAAAGAACATATGTTGATAATTGCTGCGATTCCCGTCAAGCGTGAATTCCCGTCATTAATTTATTAAAGACATGTACCTATATGAGAGAAAAATTGCGGGAATCGCCGTCAAAAATTTTTGTATGGAAAAATCAAGTGATTTTTTCAGCAGACTTCATAAAAATTAGGTGAAGGCGAATGTGTTAATAAATTTAAATGTTGATATTGAGAGAGTTAATTTTTAAGGTATACATAGTTCCAAATTATTATGTCTGAAATATGTTTACATAAAGATTGTATCTACTACGGAGAGGAGGTCGTACTATCTTTTTTGTAAATTTTTATTATAAATTCGTTTAATTTAATTTATAAATTTAGCTTTGTCAAACAATTTGGATTGCGATTTTGAACCTGGATCATTGCTAATGTGATAATTTACTCTGCAACATTTATCAAAAACAATAATATCTATAATTTTACACTTGTTCACTTGTGAACTTTCACACTGAAATCGACAAATTTGTTTTTGCTGAGAACATCAACGCCTTTCAAATGAGTAAAGAAATGTCATTCTGTTCTATACTCTTCATCAAACTCCATTTTTGATTTTGAAATATGAAATGAGTTTCAGTTACACATCCATAATTGGAATCCATACACCACTGATAAGTTGCAATCCCATATAGTGTAGGGGAAGGTTGCTGGTATCGATGAATGATCAACTACGAAGACGGTAGGGATATTTTTTTGGATTACCAAACAAACAATTCGTAGATCAAAGTATATGCACAAACTACCACCATATCGCAGATTATTCCAGAGATCGATTTACGTTTTCTAATTCTTCTCTTAAAAACAACAAAACAGAATAGTGTTTGAGGTACTTGCCGAATTTTTAAACATACATATTTTGTATTACAGGCTATAAGAGAAAGAAGCAAATTACCCAAATGAATTGAACGAAGAAGTCATTGGTACAATACCAAATAAACGTATAGCTTGAACCATTGGAATAACTGGAAAAGTATTATACTATTCTTAGATTTTCCAAAAAATTGTAGGTTCAATGTGTAAGAAAGTCAGAATATAATTTTCTATCAGGTTTTCGCCATTCATATGTGTTGTGAACCCCATCAACACATTATGAATAATTCCGGAACAATCCAGTAAATTTAAGGCACCGCACATCTCATATTTGTACATTTTGTGAAAATCTTTGATATACTAAGTTGTGAGGACCTTTGGGTATCACATATTTCATTGCCATAATTAAAGAATCCTACAAAGATATTAGATGTCGCTTTTTTACATTGACAATAGCTTACAAATTTCTTTGAGGTGTGGCAGAGTCAGACAATCAATGTTACTGTGTTCCACCAGTTTTACTTTTGGGAATAATGGTTAAAATGAATGTCACAAACAAATAGAGGTATCAATGTCTGGTAAATCTATAACAAAAACTATATGACACTAAAAAAAGGGTGCATTTTTTCAAACTAAAACCTAGATCATACGCACAATTTACACATCAAAACATTATGCATGCAGAATTCCAAATAGAGTAAGTGAGCTAGTTTAATTATCAGTATCGTATTATTAGATGGGGATGGTGATCTGGATATTGAAGCTTGTATCAACAAAGTTTGACCTTCTTTCGGGATTATGTCAAAATTAGAACAGTCTTTGCGCAGTTAAAAAATGTAAAATGAGTTCTAACAGGTCAGACAATATCGCAAAACACTTCTGACAGAAAATAAAGCAAAAGTCAATAGACATGGAAATCCAATGAAGAAAATAGCATTTAATTGGATACTCTAAAGAAAGCTGACATCAAAATCGCGAAACAATATTTCAAATGGAATTGCATGGTACACATCAGGTTTAAGGCCGAAGAAGAAGGGAAAATAATAATTTTAGCCGAAGCAAAATAAATGGACTGATGGGGTTGTAGAACAAGAATGATGACATTGTTCCCTGGATAGTGTAGCTATAATTAACCATTCTTTCATAAAAATTTTGACAATTTTGATAAATTTACAAAAAATGATATTTTTTTAGTTATTAGAAAACATAATAAAAAACTAATTATTGTGCCTCTGTGTTCATTCAAAGAAATGCAAATGTAATTCGATTTAAAATTTTAACTTTTTTTAATTTTTTCTTTTGCTTATCATAATTTATCAAGCTTCAATTTCGGCTTTGTAACTTAAAAAAGAAAAAAAAAAAACAAAAAATTGTTTTAGTAAGTGCATATCAGTCTAGTCAAATCACCATTTTCACTCTTTTCACATTTTGAAATACATAAATAAACTTCTGAATTGTAGGATTTGGCTACATCCACACATATTCATAATCGTCGGGTCTATGTTTTTAACAAAATATTGCTTTAACTATTAGGTCATAATTAATTCCAATTAACAAACACAGGTAAAAATTGATTTTTTAAAAACTGTCATAAATTAGGCCATTTTTGATCTATTTTGCACTTAAATATATTACATATTTTTTTTTTTATTAAATATATTTAAAGTATATTACAATGATAATTTCGGTATTAAGCAAAAAAAAAAAAAAAATTGAAAAACAGGATATTTTTTGAATTCTTAAATCACAAAAAAATTAAAAAAATATCCTTAGCAAGTCGACAATTTATTGCCAAAGCATTTTTTTCCTTTTGATTATTTATGAATAATTATTAGGTATAAAAATTCAAGGATCATCATCATTGTTCTGTAACCCCATCAGTGGGTGAAAATATTATGTATTCAAGGATATTTATGTACTTATTGTAATAGGCGAATCTACAAAATAGGAAGTATTCAATGATTTATTAATTTTCTATGTTTATTTATTTATTATTTTTTTTTTTTTTTTTGATTAATTTGCAAGAATGAATCAGATATCAGCTTATAATATTTTGTACCTGTAATAAAGTTTAGGTCTAATTGCTTTAAAAAAATTATTGTACATAATATTTGCAAAATTTGAAATTTTTTAAAGGATATCATAAATTATTTCTTTAGAATGTTAAACATTTTTATTTAAATATTTACAGAGAGAGTTATTAAAAAAGTAAAAAATTTATGAATTTAGAAAATTTTTCAATTCAAGGATTTAAATTTGATGATTGTATGTGGCTGAGGATTAGAATTTTTTGTAAATTAAAATATAATTTGTGGATTTCCTGTTTTATATAGATTTGATGGATTTACGAGATATTTATTGAAGTCAATCTTCTTTTGTTTTGTGAAGTAGTTTTTTTTTTATATCTTTTTGCAATTTTATTAAACGATGTAAACGCTCAGATGTTTTTGGAGTACATTTTTTTCAAATTATATTAGACTAGTTGTAAAGCCCGTCCCATGACGGTGTTCTAGATTTGGCAAACTTTGGTCATTCGTTAGATCATCATCTACCACAACTAAATAATAGATCTATAGACTTAACATTTTGGGTTAACTTGGTTGCTAAATTTTATGCAAGAGTTTATAACATCTGATTGACTTTTATTGGGTAAGATGGGTAATGTTTGGCGGGAATTTCCACCTAGAATTATGAGCTTTCCACCAAAAGGTAAAGTTCATAGCATAATTTTTTTTAGTTATTATTATATATATTATTATTAGTTATTATTAAAGACTTAAACTTTAGTTATTAGTAAAGAAAAAATTCAAATAAATTTTATTCTATTTCATTAGAATTTTCAAAATTTCTAAGTTAATTAGCCCTTTTTTTATTCTAGAATGAATTATAAACGAAACGGAGTTTCATAACATAATCATTTTGATTGAAAACCTTTAAAAAAATAAAATTGTAATCAAAAATTATTATCCATACAATTAATAACTTCATACAGCATTTACAATAACAACAACTTATTCATATGAAATAATTAAAATGTATTATATACATAATATAATATAAATAAACTACATATATACATTTATTTATTAATATACATGTGCTCATAGTTTACAATATTCATATTAAACATCATTAGCTATATTTTGACCTGACTGAAAACTGAAAAAGAATAAAATATATATCTCATGCATTTTACTTACAATAACAAATAACAGTTTTTTTTTCTTTTGATTTTACGTTTTTGTTAATTTCTTCAACTTGAATATTCTTTATTATTATTTCATTTCATTGGTAATGTAATTCTACATAATTTCAAAATAAATTCTAGACTATACACTTCTGAATATGTCACAATTAGAAGTATTTTCATTATGCATACACGGTACAATACGCACGAAGTATTTTTTTTTTGTTTTTTTTTATGAAGAGACCTCTAGGTACATAAACAAACTCAGCAGAGAAGAAAAACTGTTGTTTACTTTACGTTTTCTTTTGTTTACTATTTTGTTTTTGTTATTTTATTTTGTTGTAGCAACGGTTGCTACGGTACGTTGGCAGCAGGATTGTTACGTTTTATTACATAAGATACCTAATGTCCTGGAATGTTTGTATTTCTAAGCCAATAAAATCACTTTTATTTTCTACTGAGTGGAACGAGATTAATGTAGCATATCTCAGTCTACTCTGTGCTATCATAATTCCAATGGTGGATGGTTAAAGACTTATAAATGCCGAATCATAGTTCAAAATTAATTAGAAGAAGGTATTGTATTTTAAAACTTTTACAATTTATGAACTTACCCGTTATAAAATTATATTTTTTCAAAATTTAAAACAAAAGACAGTACAAAGTTAAATTCAACGCTATTTGATATATTAATTTATTTCAGTGTTTGTGGTACAGATACGAATATGTTTACGTTTTTTGTATATCCCATAGTAGCTAGTAACATACAGACAATGCTGCACCTACTCTAGGAATCTATTGTGAATCACATATTTTATTTCAGAATTATAACATCAGTTGAATTCCTTTGATTGGACATATTTTGCAAAATTTACCATCTCTTTTAGTTTTGTATGATCCCGGAAAGTTTTTAACTTGCAACCTGTACGAAAGTAGTTTAAAGCACTTGAAATGAAGTAAATTAAATGTTGACACTTCATATCCGACGCCATACATTTGTGTACGAAATTTTTAGTTATTCTTTTTTAAGCTTCAAATTTGAGTTTGGATTGAAAACATTTTTTTCATACAATTTTTGATAATTTAATCCCTTTCGTACATAATACAATTCTAAGTTGGAATGTTAGACTATATTTAAGGGGAAGTAATGAATTATGTGTAAAAAGAAGTGTAGTTGAAATTTTTATGATAAATATAGAAAGCGCTAATTAATATATGAACCGCAGAATACTCAATTGAGATTACATACCGTATTATTGACCGTGTTATTGGACCGTAGTCTCTAACTCCATTTCTTTTCAATTTATTAATGGATCAAATAATATCAAAAGTAAAAAAGGCATAACGTGAATACAGAATCAATTATGGTTTCAGTTTTGACCTGTATTTATTGTTCAAACATGAACATTGGCTACAAAAACTTGTACCCCGATTCTGTATAACATCAATAAAACTGAACATGGTGATCTCAATAGAAAAGACAAAATCTCTTTTGCTTCCCCAAGATCCTATATGGTGCGAATTGGCTATAAACGGTTTAATGAATGAACATTTGATGTTGCTTAATTATTTAGGAGTATAAATCACGCAAGACACCGGAAATAGGACAATTGAATTGAATTGAAATTTATTTCCCATGCATATAAATGTATGCAAGGCAAGCAAACGTTTTTTGACCCTTTTCTTTAGGAGATGTGGGCAATCTGGAAATAGGACAAGAAACACCAAATCAACAAATCGGTGCGAATCGCTGAATGATTAAACGGGAAAATAATGTAATAACAACGCTGGGTGTATGTAATAACACGAATAATAATATGGGAAAATAAGTAATAACAAGCTGGGTGCCGATGAAGCAAAAAAAAAATACTTTATGTCACTGTCAAGAGCATAACAAAGAATAAAAAATAAAATACATAACAGTAAAAACTAAAATATACAAAATATGTGTGCTTTATGACACGTATGAAGTGGTAATGAGACAAATAAAGCCGGTGCTCAGAAAAATTATAAATCATATTTTAACAGACAGAATTTGAAAGACAGAGATAGCACATATTTTTGACGTCAAAAATATTCTTAAATAGACCAAGACAGGAAGCGAGTCTTTAGCAAACATGTCTATTGAATGTAAAATAGTAGAATTAAGAAAAAATTACAAAACATGGCAGATGAACACCACCAGACCGTCAGGAAGGCAATATAAAAGAAATGATCGAATGTTAGACAACAACTTATCAAGAGCCAGCCTAACTGGGAAATTGATGTTCCAAATATTATTAAATAGACGGTAGGAATGGACCCTGGAACGACCATGGTTTTGGAATACAAAAACTATAAAATTGTGAAAATATGACAGAGCAAACACCATCAGGCAGACTATCGCAAATATAGACCAAATGATGAACATCATATTTGCAAAACCTCCCTATTAGGAAAAAACAGATTAAATTGTTTAGAAGGAAAAATGCAGAAGAAGATAACCAGAAAAATATTCAATAATTTTACAATGTAACAACAAATAAAAACCATATCAGCCCACTCTAATAAAAACTAGGGATGGGGACTAGAACCCACTCCCATACAAACTGAATAAACATTCTAATTTGTTTATAACAATTTAAAATAAAATTAAAATAAAAAATTTTTAAAATTATAAAACATTTTAATAATGGATCTCATTTATAACTGCCATAACAATATTTGAAAATTTTATAAATATTATTCAAAGAAAAAGTACTCAATTATTTTAAATGGATGAAAAAAGTAATTATATATGGAAATTATTAAAATTAAAATTTTTACTAAAAATACTAAAAATAAAACAAAAAAATAAAAAATTAAATTAAAATAATTTTCATAAGAAGTATACAAATTTATTTTTGCTGTTGTTGTTTTTTTTTTTCATTTTATTACTAAAGAAAAATAAAGGATAACCGGAAATTCCACATCATTAAATAAATTACGCTACCAAATAATTGAGTCTGAAAAGTTTTTTTGCTTTTTTTTAATTTTTATTTTTATTTTAGAAAAATTATTTTTTTTTTTGAAGAAAACGATTTCATTTGTTCCATCGAAGTATGTATGTAATATGTATATGTACTTATATAAAAATATATTTATTTTTGCTATTTCTATCTCTTAAGTTTTGTAACGAGAATATTTTTTTTTTTCATTTGCATATTTTTAAAAATGAAATCATTACCTTAGGGTAAAATTATTTTAATAGTATTGTGCTAGTGCTGTTGCAATGAGTTAACTTAATTTTTTATTATTCAAATGAAATTTTATATTATAATAGTGGGAGTTATTAATTGTGGGAGTGTGGGAGTTATTAAATGGAGTCTACATTATGATCGATTTACCAAATAAATATACTATGGTTTGTGAATTTTTGCATTACTGTCTTTATGCATTTGTGAAATATTTATATGTGTTGGTTAGAAGAATGATCTGGAATAAAAAACTTCGTGGGGCTTATAAGATATCAACAAAATAATTAAACAGTATTAATTATACATATATATATATATTTAATATATTTATATATATATATATATATATTTAATATATTTTCTTTTTTTAATTTAAATTTGTTCTAATATAGCTTCTTACAGAGTGTCATCGTTATTGTCTAGTTACCCTGTTACCAGAAATAAAATACAAATAATACAATACTTGAGAACTAGATATATAATCAAATAAACTAAAACTAAAATTTCAAGACCTATGTAGTAATACATCTTACAATAAATTATTTATTCTAACTAGATGGAAGTCCATAAGTCGAAATTTTTAGTGAAATATGCTGCTATGAGTCAAATAAATTATAAATATTTGGTTAATTTAAAATATACAGATTGTAACTATAAATATAAAAGGTTGAAACAAATACTTATATACTAATGTTAACTTTAAGCAATGGTTTAGTAAAAAACTACATTGTAGATTCATTGTAGAAAGACAAAAATTTACAAAGTACTTCTAGAAGTGTCTCACTTGAGTATGCCATTTGGAAACAGTGTTTCCTGAATTGATTTTATTCATTAAATCCATATTCTTAAATCCAGTTCTTATGAACTTAGACCCATCGTTGACGAGAAGCAAATATTGATCGCGTCTTGTCTCGCTGAATAGGCATTTCTGTTAGGCACTGTAAGCGGCATGATAAAACATTTTATTTGTTGGCAGTACTGATCATTTTTCACTGTCAAAAGATTATTGGTATATAAACAAAATATGGCTTATCAAATTGTTGGATAGTCTACTAATACAAGTGGAATTAGTTTAAAGTTTTGAAACATTTTTTAAATAAAATTGTTTAATAAAATTATAACAGTTTAGTACCTAAATAGTAGTAAAGCAGTAAAGATGAATTTTTTTCTCAAAACAAAAAACAATTTTAATAGTAATGAAAAAAAAATAATGAAAAATTGTTTATTAATCTTTACTTAACTATTTTATCTATATTTAATTTATTTATTTAATTAAATTTTTTGATAAAAAAACACAAAATACTTTGGCGAGATGCTGTATATATCGTTTACATTTTTTGAGGATATAAAAAATTGCCATCGCGTTGTGTCAAAGGTCTAACAGAAATTACTCACGAGACTGCTTTGACATTTGCTGTCGCGGCAATTCACTATCGCGTCTGTGTCTAACAGAATACAAAACTATCTCTTCGGAGATATTTTCATGCGAAGATGAGGAGTTTTTCATTGCCATAATTACATTGCTATACAATTTGGTAGACAATTTGACAATTTGTTATTGTCGGTGTTATGGGGCCAAAATCCAACCCGAACTATAATATAATAATACAGTGTAATTTAACTTAATCTAATCCAATAGTATAACTTGTTACTATATTCTAATCATAAATGCGAATAAGAACTAAAGATTATTCGAAACCAATTTTGGTTGACAGGAATTAATGCTAACACAATGATTTTTTAATTAGTTAAAATGCAGTTTTTTTTTCCCGGCTCAACATCAAATTTAAAATTACGTACACGATGCATATACAAGTAAGTATGTACAATACAGTAATGTACAATAAAATTCGGACAGTTTGAATTGGTTGAAAATTTTTATCTTCCAGGTAGTAATTTTAACTCCTTTATCGATTTTTAGTTATTTTTTGAAACTCATGTAATTATGCAACCCTATAAATTGCTTATAGTTTGTAAGAAAAAATGTTCATTAGTGATAAATAATTCAACAAATGAAATAAACGTAAAATAATGTCAAAATTAAGTGATAGTGAAAAAAAATTTTGTTATCGCTTTATGGAAGGCAGACTGTCAACATGTGATATTGGTAAGAAAATAGAAACTGGGAGATAATCTGTTGCCGATCTTATTAAAAAAATTTAAAGTACTGGGAATACAGAAAGGTGTAAAGGATCTGGTGGTCTACGAAAGACTTAAGTAGTGGAAGATAAATTTGTGGTACCGAATAGATTTAGAACATCCTCAAAATTACGAACAAACATTGTCAGAGCAAGCGGAACCATAATATGAACATCAACTGTTCGAAGAACGCTATTATAAGCAAGTTTTATGGCACGTCAATCAATACAAAAGTCCATTCTAAAGTCAACTTTAACAATTTCTTAGGTTCATTGAGCTTGGGAATACTTGAACTTGGGCCAAAGAAATGTGAGTCACTTGGTGTTTTCTGATGAGGCGAAATTCAAGTTCTATGTCGGAGATAAGAGGAAAAAATGTGAAGAACGTCTTGATGGATGTGTGTATTCAAGAAGTATGTAACAAAAACGAAGGTATAATGGTTTGGGGCTGCTTGCTTCTGAAAGAGTGGTTAAGGTAAGCTGTCATTTTTAAACTGAAAAATAACTACATACGCGTACATAGATATCATGGAGAGGCACAGGAAACCTTCAATTTTTTAACTATTTGTTGCAACTGCGATAGGTTAATTTTTCAACAAGATAATGCATCAGAGTGCACGGTGAAAAAGAGAATATTAGTTTTGTATTTATGACTATTTAAAACTTCTGAATAAATTTTAGGTTAAAAATGCTTTCGAATCTTATTAAGTCCGGTTTTATTTCTACTTGTGGGTGAAAAAGTACTTAATTGATAATAATTGTATACACATCTATGAAATAGCTCCCTTATAGTTCAGATCTTAATCATATTAAAAATATTTGGGGTATTATGAAAAAATAAGTCGGAAAAAGCAATCCAGAGACAATAGGTTCTCTAACAAAACAATATTCAGATAGATTGGAAAAGCATTACAAATGACGTTATTGAAAATATGTTTGACTCCGTGAACAATAGGTAATCCCGAAAAGGTAGTAAAAGCAAAATGGCAGTCATACTAAATATTAAATATTAAACTTATATTATAAAAATAATTTAAAATTTCGATATTTATAAAATTTTGTCCTAACCATTTTTTTGGTATCTAGTCATTAAAAAAAATATGCTTAAAATGAAAATAATCCAATTTTTCTTAATTTTCTTCATCCTTTTTCCCTATTTCGTTAAAATTCGTCTAATTGTGTAAATCATCCATAAATAATATAACAAAAAAATACTTTATTATTATTAAAAATCTTTTGTAACAAAAATCACTCTTTAAAATATTTGAGCTCTCCGGATTTTATTGCCCACTACTGTACGTACATATTACCGTAATTTCTTAATAATATTGATTATTGAATATTTTGCCATTCTGTCGTAAAACTTCCATTGCAAAACTGATTTTTTATTTCAGAGATGTATTTTAAGCCATCAGTACAAAATGCCTTTATCGGTATCCTCCACAAGTGCTAATTACATAGTCAAAAGCTAAATTTATGCTAAATATTTGAACAAGATCACAGACGAGAGTTAAACGGAACTATTATCGAAAAAATCGTAGTATAACAGTATTTTTAGCCGTATAGTTGTTAAAAAAATATTTTATAGCTAGTAGTGAAACTGCAATAGGAATTTTCAATACCCAATTTATGTAATGTACTAAAATTATCTATTCATTGTTGGTTATAATTATTTTAATAAATTGGTTGGTAATAACTTACGTATATGATACTTTAACAATTTTATTTGGCAATTAACAATTTTATTCTTTAATATAGATTTATGTTATACCTGTTGAATTTCCATTTAAATGAACTTACCTGTAATGAGAAAATAAAAAAAGAAATTATTATTATTTTTTTTCAAATAAATTTTTATGAAAATATTAAAAAAATTATTATAACTGTGAAAGTGTAATTTAAAATAAAATATGTGAATACAGTGTGAACTTGCAATGCATCATAGATAATAATATGAACAACGTAAGGTAAATACAGATCATAGGAACATTGTGGTACATGAAGAATCGCTTTATATGAACACCATTGATTTTTAACATTGATAACCTTGTCCTTGTTAAATGAAGGATCATAAAATTTTATATTCTGTTATAAAACCATTTTTATTTTTATGTTTTTTCTACAAAATACGTCATTAACAATATATTTATGTTTTTTTTTTATATATTTATTTGTTCCATTTTAAAATTAATTTATTGTGAAATTTCTAATTAATCAATAATGTCATAAATAGAATATACTAATTGTGTTGGTGACATGAACTCATATTAAAATTTGTTTTGAAAAAATAATGTTTTGTAAAATTAGAAAAATAGAAGAAATTAAGCCAATACGAATTGTTCTGAAATAAATGATATTCAATGATTAGAAATGCACCATAGTTCGATAGAAATTTCAGAATCGGAAAATAATTCTAAATTAGTCTTGCGAAAACTATAAGATATTATACAAAATAATTCCGGAAGGTCCAAATCAACTGAATTCGGTATACTTCAATGTGGTTGAGTGAAAAATCGACTTTGGGATTATACTATTATACCTACTACTAGGGGCCCCTGTTGAGTAATTATAATTCAAGTTGAAGCCAAATTTAAAATTTAAAAAAAAAAGCAGTATATGTTACGTACTGACAAAGACTTCTCACGATAAAGCACAAACCACTGATGTTTAATAAAAAGCTTTGAGGTTAGTAAGTTTTATTTTGGACACATAAATACACCTCCCTCTAATACTGATTCGTTTTCTATATATTCCCTATAGTTGTATAGTGGCATTTAATGGATAAAATTACTAAAAATAAAATATTTTTGTAATTAAAGAGGTATACATTATACATATTTTTAACCAAAACCATATGATTACTGCAAATGACCTAAATATATAAAATAATAATTATATATTGATAAATATATACAATAATAAATATACAAGTATGTTGAATGACACAAAATGGATATATCTTATTTAAAAGTTTGAATATTATAAAACAAAATAGAAATTTTTTCAACCCGTAGGCGCAATTTTCGTTGTATATACAACTTATTTGTGTATTAAGAGTTCATTAAAGAGAAGCGAGATAAAGTGAGAAGATGCTTACTGCGCAGATCCTTAAATGCTCGTCTATTATAATTATAGATGATGGAACTTCACAGTACACGAATAAAATTTAAAAAATAAAATAATGCTATTTAGCAGGATATCCTTTTTACTACTCACACTAAATATGTAATTTTTGTAATTTTAACAAATAACAAAAATTATGTAAAAATCTTAGTTATATGAATCCGTGAGCAATATCGCCAAGCCAAAATCTTCTGGACAAAACAATCAAAAACAAAATGCAACTAACCGAGATATTCATATTTCCTTACTTTTTGTATCCAACTACCTATATAACTTTGCAATATAAAACTTCGTCAATATTGCAGATTTGCGGTTTTTTCCTTTGCGGGTCTTGTTTTACTGGGGTTTAGTCGCTGGGAATTTTTTTTTATCCCAGCCATCTTATATAGTCATGAGCTCTTGACTTAATTATATAACAAATTTTTTTTAAAGAAGGTAAAAGTGGAGACTGGCCTAGAGTCATTTCATATTTTAGATACAAATTATTTTTGTTTCATGCATAAAAAATATTCCATCTTAGGCGAATATTGGTTAATGGGTAAATGATCTGAATTGTCATTGGAAAATAAGGTCCTGCTGTGCAAAGCTATACTTAAATTTATATAGTCGCATGGAATCTAACTAAGGGACGCTGCAGCTAAATCCAACATTGATATAATTCAAATATTTCAGAAGACAGTGGTGGTCAATGAATAGCGGTCAATGATCGGTGGTTCTTGCCAAACAGTGAAACCGACAACGATTTGCAGTTTTGGGTACGAGGGCAGATTGAGGGTACGAGAGAAACTGGGGAACCTAGTAGCCTTAAATAACAATGCAATACAAGGTTTTCTTGTATTTTTATCCTTATCTTATATTATAATTCTTTTTTTCTTTTCATTATACAAAAATGAAATTGTTTCAAAATTTTATAAGTACATTTATTAAATAATTTTTAAAAAATCGAATACATACAGAGTGGTAAAAAATCATCACCAATATACAGAAATATTGATCTCATATTGTTTAATAATTAGAGCCCAATATAAAACTTTAGATTAGAAATCCCCAATTCCACAATCCCAAACCCAATATTAGCCCAATTAGAAATCTAGAAATTTGAAATCGTCTAATCTGGTTGATGTGAGGTTGACACCCTTGCCAGTAAACAAAAAAAACAGTTTTAAGCGACGCAATCGTAATTTTTAGATCAGGCATTATTAGAGCTAATATATATAATAAATAAATTGTTTTGAATAAACGTCAAGATAGAAAAAATAAAATTGATCTTTATTTTGGGCTGATTTTGTTTTATTGTTTTATTTTCCAGTATACATGATTAAATATGAACAGATTGCCAAAGTATAAAAGTAAATTGGAAATACATTCAAACATAATGGCAAATAATCTTTTGATGGACCCAGGACCTAAGAGATTGAAACGTAAAATTCAAACTTATGGAATTGTAAATCATACAAATTGTAACTGTTAGAACGGAAGGAATGGGAAGGAAAAAAATCTTAGGTCAATATAATATTTGCGGTTTTTGGAACAAAATTACGTAAGTCACTAATCTATTTTACTAATAAGGACTTAAGTCAAGTTAAGTAATTTGACTCAAATGAGATATTCACAGTGTTCAGTAAAATTATTAAGATTCAAATGATAACACACGCACGCGTGCATTTTTTTTTATAATAGTGACTTAAATGTCAATGTCCAAATGTCAATTTAAACATAATAAATAATTGAATAAATAAATATAAATGCAACCGTTATGTGAAATTAATGACATCAACGGTAATTTTTTTTTCGATATTTGACTTAAATACTTACGGCAATGAAACCACACTCTAAATTTGATCCTCGAGCCGAATTAAATATTTTTCAAGTTTATTTTTATTTTCATGTATTTTTTACTTGCTTTTCTTTACCTTGCAATGTTATTTATTTATTTATTTATTTATTGTGCTTTTACTTTTTTTTTCTCCTATTACTCCGCGTGGGAGTATAGGGCTTCGATAGTGAACTTCCATTCCTCTCTGTTGAGTACTGCTTCCTTAATATCGTCCCAGGTATAATTGTTAATTCTTGATCAATTGTGCGTCTCCATGTATTGTATGCTCTGCCGGGTCTCCTTTGTCCTTGTGGATTCCACTCTAGAGCTCTTCTTGCTATATCACTTTCTGATTGATTTCCTTAATGTATGACCTATCCATTTCCATTTTTTTCTATTTATATGTCTGTTGATCGGTTCTTCTCCAGTTATCATCCATAAATCCTCGTTGCTAATTCTTGCCGGCCAGAATATTCTGCATATAATTCTCAAGCACTTGTTGATGAATACTTGTAGCTTCTGTTTGATTGTGACCGAAGTGAGCCATGTTTCACTGCCATATATTAATGTTGACTTAACACATGCTCTGAATATTGTTAGCTTTGTTGTTCTCGATATTTGGTTGCTCCGCCATATCTTCATTAGGCTCCCAAATGTTCTTCTTGCCTTATTTATACGGCTGTTGACATCTTCTGTTGTACCTCCTCTTGATGTTATGATGCTCCCCAGGTAGTTGAATTCTTCTATGTATTTTATCTCTTGTTTGTCCTCATTGCCTTGGTTTTCTCGATATTTAATGCCAGTCCCGATTTCTTTGCTTCTTCCTGTAATCTGTTGAGTTTGTTCTGTAGGTCGCTTTGATTTCTTGATATGAGGCATACATCATCTGCGTAATCTAAGTCTTCTAAGTTGCCAAAGAGATCCCATTCTATTCCGTATATTTCAGTGCAAACTTTTCTTAGAATGTCGTCTAGTATTGTGTTGAAGAGAAGTGGTGATAGTGGACATCCTTGTCTAACTCCTATATTGGTGTAGAATGGATCACTGATGTTACCTCTGTGTTGAACTATTGTCTCTGCATTTTTATACATCGCTTTGATGATGTTGATGATTTTTTCAGGATGCTTAGCAATGAAAAACTGGTCATTCATGTAAGATTTTTTAAATTTATTTTTCTACAATTCTACAATTCTGAACCAGTCTACTTGAAGATCCTTAATATGTCTAAATTAGTAGGTTATAGATAGATAGGTATAGGTAGGTAACTGACCATTACACTTATTTAAGCTAATAAACTTATTAGCACTGAAATGTGCCTTTTAAAACTACGACTCGATTAACATATTTGTTGTTGTTGCTTGTTTTTGTGGATCATTCTACCAAAGAACTCAAAACTAAATCCACTCTCCAGTACTCGCGTAATACATAATGCGCGAATACTAGATATATCCTATTCCTAATATTGATACAAATTAATTACTAAAAATAAAAATTGTACAATAATCCACATTCGTATTGCATTAGTGATTCAAATATTATGTTGTTGATGTGAAATTATAAAACAACAAAAACAAATAGAATAGAACTTTGTGCATGAATTTACATTACCGCATGTAAGTCTTATTGTAATTATATTGGTCTTAGCACTTTATTAAACATTTTCATGCGGTATAATTACCGTCTGTTGCAAAAACCATCAGAATAAAAATATAAAATCTTAAAAAAAAATTAAAGAAGTTTTAATAATACAACAATATTAATGAATTAAAGTGATTTATTTTATTTGAATTGAAGTAAACCAACAACAACAAAAAATTTAATTTTCAAATAATCCTTTTCAAAGTTTTCTGCTACTAATTACACTTCATTTAAATTTAAATTATACCACTAACATATTGTGTGAATCATTTAAAAATTGTATATATATAATATATTATTATGTATATACAACCTCAAATTTATTTCTTACCACAAAAAAGCAACAATTTTTCTTTTTATTTTAAAACAAAACACAAAAAAAAAAAACCTAAATCTTAAGTCAAATAATTTATTATTATAAATACTTAAAATATCCTTTCTCATTTCTTAATTAAGTAATTTTATATAAATTATATTATATGATACCTGATGGCAGAGTATAGGTATATTACGCATCCTTTTCTATTAATCTATATAGCTACATAGTATATATACATATAACATATATATATTACATTAAATAAATTGTACATATGACATTCCATTTATAGAAAATCCTTTACATAAATCCTTGCCTTCGTTTTTTTTTATGTTTTTATTGTATTTATTTTTTGTTTTTGTTTTTTAGGTTGGTTTATTTTATTTGGATCTATTCTAGAAAATGGATTTGAACCTCTTTTTAAGTAAAAGTCATTTGTATTTTTTTGTTTGTACTAGATTTTAGTTTGTTTGTTATTTTGTGTAATATTTTGTTTGTTTATAGTCTTTTAACATCCTGTTAAAAATCTTCTTTGGTTAAAATATAAAATCTAATATGTAATAACCGTTATATTAAATTGTTTCTATATACATTTACTGTTGAATATATATATATTTATATTTATATAAATAAATAAAAAATATAAAATGATTTATCCAATTGGATTAAAGTTATTTCAACCGATACGTATCTACATTACATGGTACAGTTAAAAAGACCCAAAAATTAGTCAAAATTTGAAAAAAAAGGAAAATTTTAGTTTCAACTAACCCACTTTATGTAATTTTAAATCTATTTAGGTTATAAATCAATCTGTGTGGCTATTAAATAAAATAAAAAGAGCACTGAGGCCTACTTCCAAATAAAAATGGAAAAGAAATGACAGTTTTAGAATTTATGTTCGAGCTTCGACAAGTGATAAGACCAGTGATGAGAGCAGAAGTGAGAGAATAGTTTTGTTGTCCGTTTTTATGTGGTATAAAAATAGAAAAAGAGAATTTTATTTTTATTAAAATATTAACGGTATTAATTTTATTAAAAAATAATTAGAGATAGAAGAATGTCAATTTTTTATTGTTATTTACTCAATTATTTCGCAGAGAGAGATTATTCGCTCGTACTGAGAGTGTATTTAAAAAAAAACAAATGTTTTGGAAAAGCTTCGTAGACGAAATAGGCATTTTGATTAGAGATATTTTGATTGAGATACAAATATAGATGATTAGGAATGGATTGTACATGATTAGGAAATAAACCTTTAAATTCGATATTTATAAGGAATTTTGTAAACAGCAAAAATCGAAGGGATATTCTTGTTACACCAGGTATGAAATTCCATTATTTTGTGAGGGTTACCAGGGTTTGCACGACTTACTGCGTGAAGGTAAATATAGATAGAAAAGTAAAGTGGGGTATGCTAGGTGGCACAAGTTGGATACAACGATCATAAAACGTATTAAGTGAGTTCAGCCATTAAGTGTGACTTTTGAAGCCAATCAAAATAAGCCTGAAGTCATGCTTGAGTAAATTATTCCTGTTTTACTTCTAATCCAAATGCTAACTTCTCCAATGTAATTCATTTTAATTCATTAAAACATAGTTGTTTACTGGAGCACAATTCACTTTGAAACAATCCAAAGCAAGCGGAATCAAGATTTAACTTTATTTGTTTCTTATAAGATTTCTAACTTAAATTCTAACAGAAATTTTTGTAAACCTTTTTATGACCGTTTTGATTAAGGTTAGAATACCATTCTCAAAAATTAAAATAAATGGTGGATATTATATTGCGTGCCAGTTATTTAATTGCTGGATTTACCGTTATTATTTAATATAAAAATATATAGTCGCTATAGGTTAGCTTGTAGTTTATTGTTGAATTAGCAACATTATGTATGAATACTGAATAGCTGTCATCTACTTCTAAACTAACAAAGTAAGTTTAGAAACACTTTCTAACACCTAAAGTGCTGCAATATAACAGAGAGTATATTTCAAAATAAAAAAACAAATAACCGAAGAAGAGTTATCGTTATCGACCCTATACAAGTAGATACAAAAAGAACGACAAATGGGAAGTTCATTACAAAAATGATATTCATGAATATTTATGGCCCCCAAGAAATTTCGACAATACTAATACTACATAAATTACTTTGGGAGGTTGGGTATATACAGAATTGACGCGAATATACTCGTAAAATATAAGAAAGTGTTATGTAGCGAAGGGCAGAAAGTAGACAACCGTAAATTTTGGAAAATCTCTGTACACGAAATATGCCGATCATTACTAGGGTTTCCCAATTGGAAAACACAGTGTTTGAATCGAAGAAATCGGAAGCGTATAATACAGAGATCTAAATTCGATTGTGGTTGCAATGAAATGAAGAAGTACAATTAGTACTGTTTTCAGTAAGAATATTTGTAACAAAAAAAAAAAAAACGACACCGAATAAAAGAAAATATTTTTATTATGTCGCTGCAAAATATTATATTGTGAATAGACGGAAAAATGTTATAGGATACCACTTCATTACATAATTTATGATACAGAATGAATTTATCGTGATTTTCATTTTTTTCTTTTCTCATCGTGATTTTTATTCTTTTTAATTTCAAAATTAATGGAAATATAAGTACACAATTTTACCGTTTTTATAGTTTGTAATTAATCAATGCGTTGGTTGGTTGGTCTAAAAGGACGGATACAAAAAAATTAATCGATTAATTTTATCCTACGCACTTAGGCCTTATGGCTCATCATGTACACCATTAATTGTAATCAATGTGTTGTTACAATATAAATATCATAATAATTTGCTACACTGTGCTTGTATCACCGTCTTTATCGAAACTCCAATATAAATCGATCCTTACTATGATTAGAAGTAATGATAGTTAGAATGGATTAACTACCAAAGAAATATAAAAGTTAATTAGATTAAAGGATAATATCAACCTATATTACCGCAGCGGCAAATAGGCTTATTGTGATTACCCGTGTTTATTATAAAGGTCAAAATATGCAAAAACTTTGATAGTAAGTACATTTGAAATAATTTTATTTTTTTGAAAACTGCTACATCATTCTGGAAAATTATGTCAACAAATGTTTTAAAATCCCATATACACCATTATACGTTTATGATGTGGACAAAATTCCCTGTTTCAAACAAGGAATTATTTTCAGTTACATCGAATTATATTAAATATCTCCGAATGTTTCATTTGTTCTTTGATCAAAGTTATTGCTTTCTGCAAAAACCCCCAATATCATCACCTGATTAAGAGTCCTTAAATGTGATCCCGAACATTAATTTAGGAGATACAAATCGCTTGTGCCATTATTTATTTTTTTTGTTTTTTACGCTATTGACAGTAACTTAGGTAGAATAACCTTTTAATGCTTAATTAAGTACGGTACTGCAATTTTACACTACAATATCTACTTTGCTATTTATTAACTTTAATTATATTATTCCTGTATAATTTCCGCACATTAATTTACATCTTCTGCAGATATTAAATTCACTCTCGAATAAATGCTTGAACAAGCACTTATACCAAATGATATTAGTTTAGTTTTTGTATCAATTCTATCTCAAATTTATTTTATTCATTTGTAGTCGCTATGTAGCCAAAATACTGTCACTATCACCTGAATAGAGTAAATGGAAGGAGAAGAAAAAGAAGAAGTACGAATGCTTGGCGGTTGTTGTGGTATAATCGTTGTATCATTTGATTACCAAAACCATGAGTTCATCTGTTCAAATCTGGTTTGTGTCATGGATAGTATAGAAAGCTTTGCTTTTCATTGTTCATCAAAATTAATTAGGAATATAATTTGGTAATCACAAAAAACAACTATGGTGACATGAAAGCGAAGACGAAGTTAGTCTGCAATGTATGTACAGTCTTTTATTTTTAAATTAGTTAATTAATAAAACAGTAAAAAAAACATTGGCATTGACTTTTTGTTGGAATGTTTAGAACTTTCTGAATTAGCTTTAAAAATAAATTTCAGTAAAACATTTACGATAGGGTAAGTAGTAACACGAAGCGCGCGAATATGTAGTATTACTTAAATTTGATCAAATTTGTAATTTTAAATAATAAATTATAGTTTTGTCAATAAAAAATATTTCTGCTTCAAAATAACGTAGAAGAATTGGCTATGGTGTCCAGAATCGTAACAGAAGTAAATCATGTCTACGAAATATTTTAGTTAACTTTAAATTTTCATTTATTTCTAGATTCTACTGCACACTACACAATCTCTCACATATCAATGCACCATCAAGATTTTTAATTCAACAGGATATAGGATATCATGTTTCTTCAATTACACATACACAGTAATAAGATACGAAATATTTTCCTTAACAAAATAAAGTAAAAAAAAAAAAAAAAAAACACAAAATAACAAGAGAAAATAAAAAAACAAAGGATAGAAATAAACTATGAATATTATAGGCTTACTGATATGATATATACGAGGATATATAAGGATATGTTTTAAGGATCTAACAACAATATCATAAAACTAACATAAACAACAACAACAAAAACGGAATTTTCACACTAAAGAAAACCAAATCTGTTTCTTTTTTTTTTTTGTATTTTTTGTTTTAGTTTTTTTTTTATATATTTTTTTGTTTTTGTAAATAGAATATTATGTCTGCATTTGTATGAATTTATCTGACTTAATCCTTGAATGAAATCCTTAAAACATTTTCAAAACATTAATATTTTGTCACCCGAGAAAACAAAAAGGAGTTTTTCTTTTGATAGAGAAAAAATTAAAAACAGGAAAAAAAACTTAACACAACGAAAAATAATAAAAAAAAAAAAATACAATAGCAAGATAATAGGATGCAATAAAAAACATTGAAATTTAACAAAAAAAGAAAATAAAAACATAAAAAAGGGATCAAGAATCGTTGTTGGAAGGAAACTATAATAAATAAGGACAAGAAAAGCATAAAAACAAAATAACAACAATAAATTGTATTTGGTTTTTGTTTTTAGGAGGTTTCGTTATAAAAGGACATTGCTTTCCTGTACACTATAATTTCATTTTATTACATGTCTGTAGAGTTATAACAGTTGTTCTGGTTATCTTAACTTCCTTTTTTTTTCATTTTTTTTTTTTGTTTCTATTGAGTTTTAAACTTTCATTACATCCTTACATTGTTTTAGTTTTATTTTTTCTTATTTTAACATTCTGTACCTGATCTTTCTGAAACATTTTTTTTTTTTTTGTGTTTTGAGTAGTTGTTCTCCTGTATGGCAGTTATCATGATGTTATTCTGAATAATTTTCTTAATTAAAAATTTAACAAAAAAAAAAATACAAACAACTTTTTCAAAATTGTTGTTTTTCTGAGTAATTGCTTGATCTATAAATGTTGACATACCAAATGAATGTCTCAATATAATTGTATGTGATTTGTCCTGATTTCTTCAAGATCTGCTTTAGAATTTTGGCAATACAAAGATTTTATTTTCAGCTACTTCAGCATTTGTTCTTCAGTTTTTCATTTTTGTTTTTCAGTCCCAGTTTCTTGAAGATGACACTGTTAATTGTTTATTTTAGATATTTTCTTCTGTTATAACTGTGTTGATTGAATCTTTGGTGAATGGATTAGGTTAAACTAATTTTCTACAAACTAGGTTGAAGTTATTTTTAGCTTCTTTCTACGTGTTTTGGGAGATTAAAGAGGTTGCAACAAATAGTGTTTTCAGGTTATTAAAGAATGTATTTTGAAGAAAGTATTTGCAATACAGAATTGAATAATTGTTTTTCCTCCCCTTTGCTATTCTTAGTTTTACGAAAACATTCACTTTAATTCGTTTAAAGTATCAGAGTAGGTTATTATCGTCCTGTAATCTAATCAAAGGGTGAATGAAATAGTGAAATTATTCAGACCAGTGGATTACAAAATCTATTTCGCTTATCTTGTTGTTCCATCGACATCATGATTAACATGAAAAATGCGCTCCACCAAATCCTATGTGTGCGTAGTAATATTCTTCGATATTTGTTCGCGCTTATCAATTGAAGACAGATTATTTGTTGTTAAGTCTAATGAAATGTTATAATTTAATTGATACATTTTCCTGGAAATGGGTAACCGGACACCTTTAGATGGTCGGATTTATCTAGACAGACCATTCATTGTCATTACAAATACCTTTGCAACCATTTCAATTAGGGGATACACTGTGTGCACTGTGTGCACTGTGTGTGACTGTGACTGTGTGCACTGTGTGCACTGTGTGCACTGTGTGTGACTGTGTGCATAGTTATAAAATAACCCTTTTAATTCTATATAATGAAAGTGGCTCAATTTCGCGGATTGCAAGAATATTCTTATTACACCGGGGTTGAAAGTCGTTAGGGTTAAAGGGTTTTAAAGTTTGTTAGGGTTATTAGGGTTAATAATACTGCGTGAAGGTGGAATATAGGTAGAAAAATAAAGTGGGGGCATTCTAGGTGGCATAAGCTGGATAAAAAGATCATAAAACATATTACCATCTCATTAGAGCAGCCATTGAGTGTGGCTTTTAAAACTAATCAAAAAAAGCCATGCTTGAGTAAATTATTCCTGTTTTACTTCTATTCCGAATTCTCATTAGAACATTTTTATTTGCTGAAACACAATTCACGTTGAAATAATCCAAGACATTTTTCACGTTTTTAATTTATTTGCTTCAAGATCCAATTCATGTTTCTTAACAGGTTGCTAATTTCAATGCTAACAGAAATGCGTGCATTATTGAAATCCTTTATAACCGATTTGAGTATGGTTTAAATGTCCTTCTCAAAAATTGAAATCAATAGGACATCAGTCATTCAATATTGCGATTTAACGATAATCCAAAAATTAATAGTCGCTGTAGGTTAACTTGTGGCCTATTGTTGAATTAGCGATGAACAGCTGACATCCGCTTTCAAACTAACAAACTAAGTTTAGAAGTTGTAAAAGTGCGGCAACAATACAACTTTTTCCGAAAAAAAAAAATCATCATATTTCAACCTTTGAATCATTGTGTTAAAAATTGTGTTAATTTTGTTTTCAAAATAATGTCAATGTTCCAATTTTTTGTCTAGAAACGATGGTAATCTAAAATGAATGGAACCTATTTTTCTTCTAAAAAAAAATAGAAAACAGAAAATGTTAGAAGAATTAATAAGAGAAAAAGTAATGAGAATAACAAAAGGACTTAACATATCCTTTTTCATTAATTTTAATTTTCTTATTTTATTCTTCATATATCCTGTTTTTGTAACTTAGTTTTGGTATCCTATTATTAGAGAGTAACCCCAAAAGACTAAAAACAAAACACAAACAACAAAAAAAAAATGTTTTAAGGCATGATTTTCGCCATTTTTTTTTTTTTTTTGTTAAATGTTAGTTTTATCTTGTTTATTTATTTTTTGTTTTTTTTTTTTTTTTTTATTTTCCAAATACAAAGAAATAATAAAAGAGCGACATATTTGAGACGACGTATGTGCTATAAAAGTAAAATATCATAAAAAAAAAAACAACAAAGAAGGATTCGACAGGACATTGCTATTGTTTTTATATGCAGTTAAATAAAAACAGAATCGCGTTGTACTTTAAGTGTTGTTGTTGCAATCTGTTTTTTTTTTTAAAAATGGAAATAATAAAAAAATAAAAAAAAAATGTATTTTGTAATTTAAAGTTACAGTTATTAGAAAAGAAATTACATATGGAGAGAAGGAAATGTTAACAAGGATCACATTATCCTTGATATATATATATGTATATATATATATTGTTTCTTTTATCAAATAAGGCTTAATACGTTCATGAACCTTATTGGCATATCCACTGTGTTATGTTGTGGTTTTTTGTTTTCTTGCACTTTATGAATTCGGGAAGGAAATTTTATATGTAGGTAGTAGTCGTTGTTTTTTAGTGTTTGTACGTGTATTGGTAAAATTTTTATAATAAAAAAAATGAAAAATTTCAACGGTATTTTAGTGTTGATTTTAAATTTAGAACATTTGACACAAGAGTTGTAATTTGATTTTTTTTAGAGGTTCAGGAGATGGATGGGATGGGTTTGGAGAAATATTTTTGAATAAAAGACTAAGCTGTAAAAGTTGAGTTATCCACCCTAAACATTATTTTTTAATAAACCATGTTCTGTTGCTATATTATAAACATTAACTGGTATTATTGAAATACAATAGCATTATCGGACCGAACAACGGAATTATGTGGAATGAACTTTTGAAAGTTGTAATAAATCAAAAATCTAAAATATGCATTTTGAATCCATTGTGCTTAAAATTTGATTCATTTCTTTTTCAGAATAATGTCGATGTTCCAATTTTTTGTATACAATGTTTTGCAATTTATCTGTTTTGAATTATGGCAACATTTTTTCTGCAACATATTTTTGTGGTTTTAAAAGTGGAACTACACAAGCTGTTGTTGTAGTAGAAAATACATTATAGGGTATATTAAATGCTCTTGAATACACAAATAAGTGTTCTAGACAATATAAGACAACCAAAAGGAAGCTGAATAATTTGGTAAACATTCTAACATGCCGTTTTGAATAGCATGTACCCAATTTAACTTACTCAATAAATAAAATGCAACTATACTATTATGAAGGCGAAGTACTCTACAATAGATATAGTTTTCCACATTTAAATTAGCCTATACGACAAAAATTCTACAGAAAAAGTTATTGTATGTGATTGTATATTCCAAATTTCTGTGTAAAAGCAGTTAGGGTGTTCATCCCATAGACTTGAAATTATATACAAAAGAAAAAAAAAAATAATTAAAATTGAAGCGCAATAAAAATTATTTGAATATAATTTTAGCCAATTGGAGGATACAAGAAATGCAACTCAATATCGACAAGTACATGTTCAAGTCGTGTGGACGATACAATTCGTCTCTTCCTAAGTATAGTGTGAACGATGTTGGATGGAAAAAATCAACTGAAAAACTAATTTGTGAAAAAATCATGATTTTAAGAAACTTAAACAGATATAAGAATTTAGGAAATAGAAAAGAATGGAAGTTATGTCAAGAAAAAATATTTATGGAAATCTACCGCACAACTCGTAAATAGTAGAAAAGTAATCTGGTTCGAAATTGAGCATGATTTATTAAATTTTGATTAAATCTAAATTTATTAAACATAATCACCGGAATACTTTACGAAAAATTCATTCATTGTTGCATTCCAGAAATGTTGCAGTTTAAATTCGTTCAAAAATTGAATTTTTAAAAAATTGCACGGAAATTTTAAAATTTCTGGTAAAAATATAAAACCATAGTCTTAATGTCTCATTGCGGCAGTGATCAAAAATTTAACCGCGCCCAGCGTTTATAGCCAACATAACGAAATTTTTCACAAGTCTCAGACAAACAAATTTATTTAGACGTAGACGTGGGTCAATTTCTTAGTCTTCAAGAATAATTTTGATGGGTAACTTGATATTTGACAGCTGCTTCTGGAACAAAAAATTAATAATAAACCTTTGCCTTACTGATAGCACGATTTGAATGACCCATTTGTTGTTATTGTTAATTTTTATAGGCTTGAGTTGTTTATGTTTGATACCAGAACTACCCTGAGCGATTCAAAAAATTAATAGGATTTTCTAATTTTATATTCTGACGCATGTCTCGTAATGTTTGGGAAAGCTTTGCTAAAATACCGGTGGTTATCTCTATCTGATCCCGTACATCTACAAGTGTTCAAAAGTATTTTCTATTTCATTTATTGCGTTGCAAGAGCGACATAAAAGGACTAAAAATAATTCGAAGGTTGTCTGTTTGACTTCATATCGGTCATTGTCTCTTACTGATCGCTATATCAGCCCTCCTGATGCGTTGATACCAGAATTTATTTAGAAGTATATTTTATATTTTACGATATTAAAACAATTTGAATATTATTTTAATACATTTAACATTTTAATTTTATTAAAAAACCAAAAAATGTAAATAGTATCCTACAATATTTCAGGTCAAAGCGTTTTTTAATATATTTTGTTTTGTTTTTTCATATTTTCGCTTGCTTGTTTCCGTTAATAGGATTGAAATACGTGCAAAAATCTCGACTGCACTTAATAGAAGTGAAGTAAGCTAGGTATTGCTGAAGCAGTACTTAAAAAGTGAATTGCTGACAACATACATATTATGTAAATATATATATATATAATTTTTTATATGTCAGTGTTGCTGTGTATGTATTTTGTGATGACATGGGTTGAAATTTTCTGTTTTCCATAATTTTTGTTTTTTTTTATAGTTATTTTCTTTTGTTTTTGTTAATAAAAAAGTTAACATGGTCGACCTGATAAAAGGACTAAAAAACTTCCTGATTATTTTATAATTCTTGATGATGGTGTGCTAGTTTTTGTGTTTTTTTTTTTTTGTATTGTACTGCCATTTTTATAGTGATTTTTATTTTTTTTATTTTATTTTAACTATATAAAAACGTATTTATATGAATGAGACGGAAAAAAGTTGACATAAAATAGTTCTCGGAAATGAAATTAAAAAAATAATAACGGGAAATTTTTCTTTCAGAAGTGTGCTGATGTTGCTGCTTTATTGTTATGCTATTTGTTATGTTATTTGGTTTATGGTTTGAGTCTTTTAGCAAAGAAATAAAAGGGTTTTTTTTTTTGTGCTGTTTTATGGGTTCAGGACTTGAAATGTTTGTTTTTCCTAATAAGGTTAATATTGTTTTAATATAACGGATTGGGAATTTTTTTGTTTTAACTGTTTTACTGGCTTATGATGAAATTTGTGTAGGTGTATAATATATAGGTATAAGATATATGTGTGTGTAGTGAATGACCTATTTAACTTAAATTTAAATTGATTGAATAAAAGTTTTTAGTTTTCTTTTCGGTTGTCTAATATTGGTTAATTATGTGAAATATGTCTAAGGGTCGTTGTACTCAATAAATAGTATTTACTGTTATTTATTTTGAAGTATAGACATTTTTTTAAGTTAATATATTGATCATAAATAAGTGGAATGTATTATTTATCTTGGTTTAAGTTCAAGTAGTTGTCTGAAGAACATGCAACTACTCAGACCAGAGTTCGTTGATCCATTTTGCTATAGAGAAAAAGTAATGATTTCATTTTTATTCTCATTAGAATTATTATTCTCATGTAACCACTTCAGATAGGACAATAGAAACAATTTTTTTTTTATTATAACCTTTATGCGATTAGCCTTTTCACTTATAAATAACAATGTTTTTATTTGTTGAATGTTTAGTTTAAGTAAGACTGTTGCTCTTAAGTTTGTCAAATTACTCGAATTTTACAAATTTTACAATATTGAACAAACTGGTCTACTCTGTAATGAAATTTAGCTTGTAGTTTCTATGGGGAAAATGTTGTCGATATAATTTTGCAAATTTTGATTATCATTTTGCTCTTCTTCATGAATAACTGTGTCTAATATCAAATTATTTGGACATGTTCACGTTCAAAGTTTTTAAAAAGTCTACTTAATAAAGTATTTATTAAATATTTATTTAATATGTATTTAATAAAGCATTATGTATGCAGTATATATAGAAATTAACAATATATATATTAATTGAATTTTAATTGATTTTTATGAAATGTATATAGTCTTAATATGAGATTTAATAAACTCCCTATAGATACTATAAATAAAACAAAAAAAAAAGTATTAACACAAGATTAAATTTGATATAATAATGAAATAGAAATGCGCAGATAAGATAAGGATATCAAAATAATATCGATAATTTTCGTAATTTACACAACTAAGGTTGTATTGGTTGTACACAAGTTTTTGTTGGGTCAATGGTAATCAGTAAAATCTTAATTGGTTAGTTCTTACTTTAACGATTATTCTTATAGTTTGGTTTTAGTTTAAATTAGGTTTGAAATGAAAATTAAAAATATTAGATCCCATGTGCAATTTGATGAATATTGAAGTGGAATGAAATTTTTGTTTAACTTTACTGGATTAATTAACTTTACATAGTTATTAAAAGTTAATCAGAATTAACCTATTGTAGGAGTTTTCTAGGTAATCCAATACTAAAACGACACACTTTTTCATTTAAAATAACAATACTATTTTAATATAGCAACTTATTTAGGTAGTTATTATTAGTATACATAATAGGAATTTGTTTTAAAAAACAAGATGTGCTATATGATACAGTTTTAAATATTTTTCATTTTATTAAATCAGTTCAACTACAGTAAAACTGATTATACTAACTTAGTCTATACTTTGTATATATGTCTATAATAATAGTTTAATAATTGAATAGTTTATAAAAGAGTTAGACTGTCACATCTATCATTAGCAAACCTCTGCAACCTCACTTAATTCGAATTTAATTTGAGCATTTGTTTACAATAAATTAACTAAAATAGCAAAGAATGTCTTGGTCACATAACTATTTGCTATAGTTACAAGGTTATTATAATCTTTAGTCTTAAGGGAGTATGTCCATTCTATACTCTCTAAACCATAGCAAAGTTAGTATAATATTATATCATTAGGTTTATGTCCATGCTATGCTCTAACCCATAGCAAAATTAGTATAATATTATATCCTAAGGTTTATGTCCATGCTATGATCTAACTATGATCTAACCCATAATAATGTTAGTATAATATTATATCATAAGGTTTATGTCCATGCTATGATCTAAACCATAGCGAAGTTAGTATTATTATATATCATAAGGTTTATGTCTATGCTATGCTTTAACCCATAGAAAAGTTATTATAATTATATATCATAAGGTTTATGTCCATGCTATGCTCTAATCCATAGCAAAGTTAGTATAATATCGTATTATGAGGTTTATGTCCATGCTATGATCTAAACCATAGCAAAGTTAGTAAGACATTATATCATAATGTTTATGTTCACATTACGCTTTAACCCATAGCAAAGTTAAACAAAATTAAAATTAAACAAAAATATAGTTTTACGTGTGGACCTTCTTATTACTCTGCACATGGAAATGGAAATGTTTTGAAACAATTATTGTTTCTAATTATCTTTGTTCCATCTACTTATTCGCCGCCATTTTTTTTTTTTAATTGCCCATTGTTATGCTTGGATGTATGCCATATTTTATTTTTTTATTACAAATTGTTGATATCAGTACTTTGACATGTGATTTTATTTTTAGTGCTTTTCTTATATAATGTGTACTCAAATATTCTTTCTTAATTATTCATAATCTCATAATAATTATATTGAATGAACTTTCTAAAACGAAAAAAAAAAATAAAGCAAAAAAAGAAAAAATATTAAGCGACTTCATGGAAAGTAATAGGAAATAAAAATCTTGACAGGTATACTAATGACTTTTACACCTTGATTTCTTTTATTATTATTTTCTATTCATAATCAACATCATCCTCTATTTTATTTTCTTGACTCTAATTTTTTTTTCTATATAACTGTTTATTATTTTTTCAATTCTTTGTCGAATTCGAGGACAAAACAACAAAAAAATATATTTTTTTCAAGTCATTAATAACATTTTTAATACTATTGTTGTTGTTGTTGTTCTTAATACTGCCTGATAATGAAAATGATGATGTTGATGTTGATGATGATAATGTACTATTGGTGGTCTCTTTTTATCCCTCATTACATTTTCATCCTATTAAAAATGAATTTATTATAGAATTTGCTTCAGTCTGATTTAATTCAAATTTAAATTTAGGGTGAGAAAAGAAAAACGAATACGAAGGAAACATGCGCTTTTTTGTAATGAACTTTCAATTATGATTTTCTCCTCACTTGAAATACCCCTCTGGATTATAGAAATTAATAATAATAATAATATTATCGTATATAATGAATGAAAAAAGTGAAATTTACAAAAAAAAAAATATATATTTTTTTTTTAATTGAGAATTTCCAATTATTTTATTTTTGTTATAAAAAGTTAAAAAAAAAAAAAAAATTATACAAAATAATTTGTTTCAAGGTGATTATTTATTTGAAAAGTTTGCAATGGCAGCATTTTTTTTTTTGTTTATATGTCAAAATGCATTATTAAGTGTTTGTAAAGTTAAACAAAAACAAAACGTTCGAAAATTTAAGTAAAAGTGAATTTGTTTATAATGAAAAAAACTAACGGATAAAAATAGAAAAAGGTTTAGTTTTTTAGTTCAAAGGAAAATACATATTTTATATGGTTCCAATGATAGACTACAAGATGACATCAATGATTTATAATGTGTGCCAACAAATCATAATAGCTTATGTCAAAATAAGACAAAATCGAGATAAAATAACTATCATATTCAGGATTTTTGAAAGTATTTCTTGTAAAAATTTGGTTCAATTCTGACAACTATAAGTCACATTTTTGCTGGGGTTCATAAGCGTTTATGTATAAATATGATCTAAAAATATTTTTGTCATAATCGCTTTAAAATTTTATTTAAGCTTTTAAATTGACTTTTTGACATGAATCTCAGACATAAGCGTTGTTACCACTTGTTACCACAGACATTAAGGAAGTTTACTTATTCTGATCAATTTTAAAAGTTATTTTAGATTTTTAGATTTCAGCTTTCATTTTTAAGAAAATCTCCCAACTATCGATCTGGCAAATTTTATACCTAATAGTAGAAATTTAATCATTCCTATTATTCTCCCTCAAATGACAAAATTATAATAAAGGAACAGAAGCTTATGAAACATATATTCAAATCAATTGTTATGATAGTGCTGTGATACAATGTGAATGTGGAAAATAAATCTTTACAACATCATAAGTTGGATTTACACTTTGCGGTTAACTTTAATTTCTCTTACAACTTTCCTCCATTCTACTTTACCTTGTGCAACTGTTTTTCATTCTTTAACTTCAATCTTCTTTCGACAGTTGTTCTCGGCTTTGTTGAGTTAATTTTAGTCTACATAAGGATAAGGATCAAAAGGGTAGATTTTGAACGGTTCGTAAGCTTATATTAGAATTGTTGAATTCATAGACATAACAAAAGGGAATTAAACTCTTTACGAGCCATAAATGGATTCCCTTAAGATGAAAATAAAGTAAATCTAATCAGTATAATTTAATTTAGATTTACTTTATTTTCATCTCAAGGGAATCCATTTATGGATCTATATAAATTAATAAAGTTATTTTATTGCCTTACATTCACACGTTGAACATTGGCTGTGAAATTTAGGCTACTCCGGCTGTTAAATTAGTAAGAGACATTACGAATTTAGGGGTTTCCTGTTTACCAATTAAGTTATACTTACTTACTTGTTGGGCGGTACAGACATTGGAGGGACTGACGCAAAATTGTACTTGTTTTAGAAGAGTTTCCTAGCTGGAGCATTTTCATCCATACGCTGTACATGGACTAGCCAATAAAGACGTCTTATTCTGACTTTTTTTTGGCTAGATCCATGTCGGTAAACAGCTTCGGCATTGTTCGGCATTGCATCATTTTCTCCAAACCCCTTCGTCAGACACAGGACCATACAAATGCGACGACGAATTTTTTCTCAAAGATACCAAGTTTATGCCCGCTTGCTTTTGGAAGGATGAGCGTATTGTATAATTATCTCTATTGGTATTTTGGGATAGCTTTCAGCCCAGTTGTTTGGACTAACTGAAACAGCAACGGTTTGTATGAATAATTCTTCGCCTTACTTCAACATCGATGTTTTTAGTGGAGTTGATGCTGATTCCAAGGTAGAGAAACTCCTGAACTACCTCAAAATTATATATGAGCCGATAGTGATGTTGTGAGGACATTTTATTTGTCGATAGCATATATTCTATTTTATTCTCATTTATGAGAATTCCCGCTTTAACTGCTCGTCCTAATGTGTGATAATATCGACGTTATCAGCGAAACCCAAGACCTGCACCAATTTAAATAAGTCATAACTGTTATTTATTTAAGCTACAATTTCAAGTATTATTTCTCCCGCGTGGTATCATAGCAAGGTTGAATGTTGCTGAGCTATTAACTCGTTTTGTCGAAATCCTTATTGTGCAAAGTACGTAGTAACTAATTTTGAACAAATGAGTCAAACGTTGTTAAAATAAATAAATCAAAGTTCTAGATTTTTTTTGTTATATTCAAGACCAAATGATGAACACCATAAATGCTGTTACACAGACGCTTTTGGCATAGAAAACTGCACTCAATAGCTTTTTTCTGTTGCATTTTTGACTGATATTAAATAATTTGAATGTACAAATCACCACTATAAAGAGGGAAAGACTATGTTACAAGTGGGAAAGACTATGTTATAAATATGCGACCTGATCAACATTGATGATACATTCAGTTGTAGCATGAATCGAAGATGTACAATTGATAGTTCTTGTTCTTTGGTAAAATGAAAATAGTGATATTCGATATTTTACTTAAATATTGGAGATTTTATGAGTTTTTAATGAATAAAAAGGTTTAATATCCAATATTATTTATTAAAGAATTAATTTTTTGATTGTTTTTTATAACTCACAGATCATTTAAAGTTATGAAGTCAATTAAAATTCAGAATTAGGACTTCTCTAAATGATTCTAACATCATAATATCTACTGATGATGTCAAATAGTGTTAGATGCGATGTTTTAAAAATTTTCTAAATGACAAGTGAGCGTAGTAGATTTCATTAATTTTTTGTAAAACTCTAGTACGTTAATATTATCATGTAATTTTTTACTTCTCATCATTTAATTAACAAACTTTCATAACTTATTCCTAATCCATGTTTTGTAAATAAAGAAAAGAAAATATTATATCTATATTTTTATCCTATTGCAAATAACTTAAGTAGACCCTTAAGTACAGACTACCTAATGCAGAATAAGTATATATAGCCGATTTCACCAAATTTAGAATTAATTAAAAATGTTCTCTTTGCAAATCGACTCAATATCGAGCCACCTAGTGTCCAAGAACAAACCTCAGTTATCAGATAGGACAGTAGATATTCTATGCTTCTTAAAATTGTATTTTAATAAAAAAAAATTACCGAGTTCAGCTAAAAAACAAATTTTACTATACAAGTTAACTGTGTAAACCTTTGAAGTTGTCAAAAACTAGTATAAACACAAATAGTTTTACTTTAGTAATTTTTAATGATAACTCTTTTTTACTTTCCAAACATTAGAATATTATTATAAAAATTATTCATTTTCATTGCTATGTCCTTAATTGTAAATATTGTACTACTTTTGAATATTATTTAAATAATAAAAATATTTTTTAATAATTCACTTCTAAAATTATATATTATAATTTTCTATTTTACAATATTTTTTAATTTTTGTACTGTTGGTTTAATCCGGTAAATAATTAAAATCACAGTGTATAATACTTAAAATAATCATATACAAAAATTCACTTTGACAATCAACTTTCCTCCAAATCTTTACCCCATTTTTTGTTTAAATAATTATTTTTTTTTCCTGCTTTTGAATTTTTCAAAATAAATAATTTTCCAGCAAAAAAAAAAAAACAAAACAAAAAAATGTTTAATTATAGAAACCTTTTTATGTTAAAAGAAAATAATGTTATTTTTGTTAATGAAATCAAAAATGTGTCAACGTTTAATAAACGTAAACAAAAAAAAAAAATAATAAAAAAAATTTGAAAAATTTGTTTAAAAAATAAGAACAAAATGGCGAAGGTAAAATGTATATGTATAGAAATACAATTAAATTGTGAATTATTTATATTTTGTATAACCGTATAATATTGTTCTTGTTTTTTACTTTTTAATTTGAATTTTTTTATTTTTTTTTTTTTTTATTTTAATTACTATATTAATTGAGCAAATTATTTTATAAATTTCCGAGAACATTTCATGTAATTTTTTATAATGTTAAAGTGTTTGAAACAAAATAATTAATATAAAATTAGTTTGAAATTGAATGAAGTTATGCATAGCAATTTTTTAATATTTATTTATTTATACATATATAAAATAAATTTTAATTACAATTTAATCGTTACATTAAAAATGAAAAATTTTTTTTTATGTAATATTAATTTCGTCAGTCTAGCAATAAAATGGTGTATAATATTTTTACATCATTTTACGACTATAGTTCTATTAGATTCCTCAATATCGATTCTATAAGAAAAACTATTTAGTTACTTTACGTAATTTCATTGTCTAACATAGTTTTTATAACGAAAAATTAAAATATTGTATCTGCATGAAACATCACATGCTTAAAAAAATATTAGTGTAAAGGCCATTACACTACTGTATGTTAGAAATTGTTTCAACTTTTTACTAATAAAATTACTTTTAATATGTATACATCGTTTTATATTTAAAATTTCGTCAAACTAAATAATTCAGAAAAAAATTGAAATAACGTAAAACATTCTTACTTAATTTCTTTTGAAAAAAATACGTTTAAATTGATCTGTCTAAACAATGTATAGCAATAATACACCACTTCAAATTTTAATCAAAAATTTATTTTCTTGGAACCTCAGGAAATTAAACAACGTAAGACATGTATAAATTATTATATTTGCCTTAATTAACTTGCCTTGGACTTTATATGTTTGTTTCAATTTGCTTCAATTCAACAAAATACCCATTTCAATAACCATTTAACAAAAGTATATCCATAAAAAGAGTATGAACTCATGTATGTATTCATTTGTTTGCACACAAATCAATATGCATATTTGATAAACATTGTCCGAAATAGACGATAATAAGAATTTTACGTGTAAGAAAAAGAAAAAATATAGTTAACAAAAGAGAGTAACAAAAAAAATTGGCTGAAATTAAATAAATAAAGTTTATAATTTTGAAAAAAAATTTCGACAAAAATTACGTTGAAATATTAGCTAAAACAGCGTTATCGTATTCTTTAAATTCTGTGATTTGTAAATAGATGTTGTCCTCAGTATTATTTTATAATCGTATACCAAAATAATAAATATTAGGTTTACTAATATAATTAATAAAAAATAATAATGTTTGTAACTCCAAATTATTACTGACAAAAATATGAATAATATTTTATATTATTGTAATGTAATTATAATTTAATATTTTTAATAGGTATATACGAAAATAATAATGTTTAAAACGAAAATATTAAAATAATAAAAGATCAGAATTAATCCTCGTATAAGGGAACAAACTAAATTAGAACTAACATTTTTTGCCACCCTGCCTGATATAAATAATGGGAGGAAACGTAAACAAATCCAAAGGAGAATAATGAGAACGCAAAATTATTTTACAGTATAAAGCAAAAGGCAAACATCTGTTTTGTACCTTTTCTCTCTCATAGTAAATTTGGTATACGATAAGTAAATGTAAATTTTACCTCTTTTAACTAATGATATTTTGCTCGGTTTGATATTTCTTAAAAATTAGGTTGTCGTAAAATGGGAGTGCGTATTCTTGTTAATATAGATTATAGATATTCTTTGCATTCAACTAAGGTGAAATTTACATATGTGTGTGTACTAATAATGGAATATGGATATTTGATAAAGTTAAAATTTGGTTTCTCTTTAAATTCACTATTTTTATTGACATTTCTATGGTGTAAAGAAGCAAAAAACAAAAACAAAAAAGGAATACAAAATAAATGTGTGCAATACAAATCATTATCATTATATTTCAATCATTTTCTATTATTATTCAATTTCAATTATTTTCAATCATCATTTTCATTATATTTTTTTTTGTGTTTTTAATTTGGTTTCTTTTATTAATCTCTTTCTTTTATTATTTCTCTTTCTCTCACTAAGTATACATATATAAATGTACGTGCATGTGTGATATAGGGCTTGCATTTGTTACATACATAATCATATGGCTTAGTTTAATTGAAAATAAAATGCAAACATTATTTATGGAAGAAAACAAAATTTGAACCTATCAGTTATCTATCACTCAGTTACAAATTACTCTTCTCGCATGTAAAAAAAGTTCAATTTCGATTTATGCATGTATATATTATACTTTTATATGCCAATTTATGCTTAAGCAGCGTTTACACTTCGGACAAAATCGAATTTTATCGTAGATAAAGTCGGATGTGTGTTTACATTTCAGACTTTTTCTCAGATTTAATCTACGATTTTACGTCATATATTTTTTATTTAACAGGGTTTCTTTTTATAAACTGCGTAATTTTTTATTGGTGAAAATTTTTTAATACGTAAATTAAAAAATTCAAATGTATCTAATCAAAAATCTCCAAAAACTTTTTTAAAAATATACCTACATATTTTTATAAACTTTGTTACAGTAATATAAAATATAATTACACATTTGAAGTATGAGCTATAATAACCAAATTGCGTTAGAGTGAATTTTAGTGCCATTTGATTAGATGTGTTGTTCTTTGAAAATATATTATTTTTCATTAAAAAAATATTTTCACTAAAAAGTCGAAAATAAAATAAGGAAAAAAAAATTTTTTTTTAGAAATATTTGCCTTCAATTTAAGCGTACTAAAACTACAAAAATAAACTTTAGAATCGCAGCTTGATGTAATGTTTTCATAGCAAGTTATGATTGTAATTACGGAAAAAGCAAATTAGCCGACTTTTTTTAGACTTTTTACCAAATCTCTTAATCTCATCTCAAGACTTCCTAGAATTTCGGCTAATTTGCTTTTTCCGTAATTACAATCATAACTTGCTATGAAAACTTTATATCAAGCTGCGATTCTAAAGTTTATTTTTGTAGTTTTAGTACGCTTAAATTGAAGGCAAATATTTCTAAAAAAAAATTTTTTTTTCCTTATTTTTTTTATTTTTATTTATACGCTGTTTTAATTTTGAAACCAATTGTTTCGCATTGAAATTCAATGATAATGAATTAGTGTATAAATATGAAATGTGTAATAGTGTACCATTCATTCAATGTAATTTTGATTTGATTAAAATGTTTTTGCAAGAATATTTTTGTTTTTTGATGTAAAAAATTATTGGAATTCTTTTTGGATGCGCGTTAATATCGTTTTTATTTTAACAGATTTATTGTTTATTCTAAAATAGATTGTTGTAATAGAAGGTTGTACTAAGTTTTTTGTTTTGAATAATTAAGTTTTAAGTGAGAAATGAAATGAAAAAAAGAATAATTGAAAATTTTTCTAATAATTTTGACGATACTTATAAACCTATAATGATATCGACAAGAGTAGAAAAAAATACAGTGAAAATGATACATCTTAGAACAATAAAGAACATGACAAGGAAAATATTGTTGATAACACCGGCGAAGAACAACAACTGGTTGTACAGCAAAGCACAGCAAATTTAGAAGTTGAAATTAATGATAGAAAGAAACTTACAAGAAAACGTAGATGCAATGAATCTGAATGGGAACAAAATAAAAGAAAAGCGTTACGAAATACTGGTCAAGAATATTTGTCAAAATTTGGTATTTTAAAAGCCAATAAAACCGCAACAATTTGCATCTGTACTTGTAAGTTTAATTGCAATGAAAATTTTAGTCAAGATGACAAAATACGAATTAATGATTCATATTGGTCTCTTGCGGAATATGTAAAACAAAGAATGTTCATAAACAACACAGTATTACGAAAATACTGTATTAGAAGACTGGTAAAAGCTTCAAGAAGATACTGCACATTTCAATACACTTAAAATGGAAAAATTTTATGCAAAAAATTTTATTTAGCAACATTGAATATTTCTGACGGAGCTGTTATGGTGGTCAAAAAGAAGGAAACACAAAATACTTCGGTGGATAAAGATCGCCCTGGATTACAACAAAATGCAAAAAAAATTTACAATGAAATAATTAAAAAAGATTATAGAACACATTGAGTCGTTCCCTGCTGTAGAATCACACTACATAAGAAAAAACTCTTCAAAATTGTACATAGCCAGTGACCTGAATATACGAAAAATGTCGGAACTTTTCAGTGAACTTTATCCAGATTTGACAGTGAAAGAACATTTATATAGAAAAATCTTTAATACAAAATTCAATATGTCTTTCCATGTTCCCAAAAAGGACGCATGTAAGAAGTGTGTACAAAATTTTAAGCGATAAATCTTTAATGGAAGAGGATTATCAAAAGCACATGAAAAATAAGCAATTAGCTAGAAATGAAAAAAGTGCCGATAAGATGCAAACTGAAGCAAACAAAAAAATTAAGGTTTATACTTTCGATTTAATAATACAAGTTTTAAGTTTTTTGTTATTAATAAATAAAAAAAAGAAAAATATTAATAAAATAGTTTTTTTTAATTTTGAATAACAAACAAAATTGATTACAAGTTCAATAGTGCAACGAAAATGAAATGGTGTATCCCATACAAATGAAATAACACGTATGATACATCTTCATACAGGAATTAGCAAAAATGAAATAACGTAAATAGTATTCATTGACATCTTTGAACTACAGCTTTTATGCTAGCGAAGTTAGGAGAACGGCATAAACTATAATGCATTACAAAAACTTCAAAGAATGTTACGCATTGAATTTTTTAATACCAAGATTAATTTTGAAAGAGACATAAAGCTTTTACTCAACGCATAATTTTCCAAAAATCTTAAAATATAAATTACTCAAAACTATACAATTTCATATACACTATTTCATTACTAGGCCGACGATTTATTTAATTTTATAAAATTATAAAATTTTTTTAAATGTAAAACATTAAAATTTCCATGTCATTTTACTTTTAATATAAAATAACAAGTTCGATTTATTAATTAATATTGATTGATACATAGAGATTTTCTGTCATCATTGTATCTATAAATATTATTATTATATTGTGTAAACAAATAAAATATTTTTAGGAAATTGTTTCGTTCATCATAACACTATTAGAACTGGCCAGTAGGCATTTATATTGTTAGACTACCTTACCTATACAACTCCTATTTTCATTTTGATTGATTTTATAACTTAGTAGAAGATGCCAATAGTATTGTTAATTTACAAATAAATTTATGTAATTATAAATTTTGTTTAAATGTGAAATATTAAAATTTCCATTTCATTTTACTTTTGTAATTAAATAAATTTATTTTATATTTAATTTTTTGCTTTTTCATAAAATGAAATTTAAATATACAACATTTTTCCACAAAATTTGTAATTATATTTTAGGATTACATAAATTATTTATGTGAATCAATCGTTATCAACATCATTTCGATTGATTGATATAAATGTTGATCCAATCTGTCTATGTGACCTTATGGAGAGAAAAATACAGACTTATAAGATCACTAACATTAGTCAAAGATCATACTTGACTAGATTGTTCAGAGGTGTCACACATTTAATATAGTTGAGGGGTCCCACATTGTTAAAATATATTGTAGAGCTAGTAACTACTTTCAATCATTCTTTGATAAAATTTGAAAGCAGAATTGAATTTGATCAATATTTTATCATAGAGTTTGAAGTTAAATTTCAGGTCTAATGCAATCCACTGATCTTTAACCGAATTTAAAATTAAATTCTTTCAATTCTATTTTACTAATCGATAACCTGAAATATTTTTCTCATTGGGAAAAAAATATTTTTTATTTTCTACTTCTTTTCTATAATCATACTACTCTATCGCAGAAAAGTTGCCCCACCTCTTTAAATTTATCATCACAATAAAAAAAGTTTTATAAAGCGGTATAAATTGATTTTATACCGCTTCTACTGAGATTTTTTGGGAAAAAGAAAAAAAAAATGAGATATCATTATGCCAGTACTGAAACGGATTTAAAATACAAACAAGGTATGAGTCAACTTTTTTGCAATAGAGTAGTTCTTCCGCAATATATTCATTAGCCTTATTTTCACTCATCCTATCTTTTGTATAGAAACAAATTTTAACAAAAGGAAACTAACTATATTGTCTTGAATGTAGAACAAAAATTAATCAATTCATATGAATTATTTTCTCTTAGACGACGACAACAATCCTTTATCCTTCCTTCCTATACAAATTAGTAATTTCATTCTAAAGGTATGTATATATATATATATATATATATATATATATACATACATATATATATATATACATGAACAATACTAAAATATTGTTTTAAGAGATAAAGAAAAGAGTGTGTGAGAGAGAGAAATATCTAAAAATATTCAATAACCATAGAAATGTGGTAAGAGGATAACAACTTTATATAGAAAAAAAAATTCCAACAATTCAGGACACTAGGAACCACAAAAAATAATCTACAAAAAACAAAAATGTTTTCTATCGTATGAACAAACATGAGAAAATTTTTAATTGCATTTAATCTGATGGTTACACTAAGGAGAAAGAAAAAAGTAAAATTGCCCAAAACAAAAAAAAAAAAAAAACTGTAAAAAAAAAACTTATTCCAGAATTTTGTAATTTTGTTGTAATATTTTGTGGTGCAATTGAAATTGAAAAATGATTGCTCAAATATTGTTTTAGAAATCATGTTTGAAAAATTTTGTATTTATGTTTTTTGTATCTAGACCACAAAAAATAATATTCTTAAAGGAGAGAGAAGTCATAAGGATTTTATCACTTTTATTTGGATTCTGGATTTCTCTAAAATGGTTTAGTTTTGTTTTAAAAATTCCCTAATTTGTTGTAAAGGTTAATGTGTGTGTATTTTAATAAATCAAAATATGTTATCAATTGGAGAAAGGCAGAATTCTTTATAGTGTTTTCCGCATGATCATCACAGTTCTGTAACTCCATCCGTAGGGCAAAAAGCGGAGATCGAAAGTATTATATTTTATTTTTGATTCTATGTGTTTCACTCGACACCTAATATGTCGCACCCGCAATAACGCAATAACCACAATAACCGAGGCACACAACCGAGACTGTAGAAGGATTCACAATGACTGAATCGAGATTATATCTTAGGGACCTAAATTTTGTTGTCATGTTTCATGAAATGTTATCGATTGGTTGATCCTATGGTATTTTCTGAGATATAGGTGATAAAACTATAAGCTCGTCAGATTCATCTTCTTACGTATCTCGTTGTGAGTACAGACGGCTTTTGCAGACGCTCCAACAAGAATATGCAAACGTGGTTTGCATGGATACGGAAAAAACCCTTAAATTTAAAATGTTAAATCCACCTTTGATTGCTACCTCCACCGTTGTCCAATATACTTCATGCATTTACTCTTTTCTGTTTCCTACCTATCCTAATACACCGGGATTGTTACTCGATTGTTTGTAAGGATTGCTAGGGTTAATAGGGTCCACTACGTAAAGGTGAGACTACGAAAATCAGGTGGGGGAGGCTAAGTAGTGTACGCTAGATGCAACGACCATAAAATGTATTACCACTCTATTAAACCACCATTGTGGCTTCAAGAGAATGGGGTGGTTAATTAAACTTTAGCATTGAAAGTATCAAGGGGAGCTTGTTCAAGTCAGTTTTGAAGAAAGCTTTGGTTAAGTTTACACGCTGGGTGGCACAGTAGGTAGAGCGCCTGCCTTTCAACCGAAAGGTCCCGGGTTTGATTCCCGATGAAGCAAAAAAAACATGCTTCAATGGTTTTTCGAGCTGGTCTAGTACCCTTTGTCATTGGGATATAATAAATGACAAAAAATAATTGAGAGTATATATAATCTGGTAACAAATTAAATAAAATGAAACTATTACCATTTAAGAAGGCTTAGTTCCTGACAATAGTAGTAGTTTTCCACATTTAATGAGTAGATAAGCCAGTAATTTATTAAAATAAATACTCAAATTATTGTAGATATTGTAGTGTAAAATTGCAGTACCGTACTTAATTAAGCACGAAAAGGTGATCCTACCTAAGTTATTGTCAAGATCATAAAAAACAAAAAATTATATAATTTAAATATAACACATTTTTTATCGTAATCTATTGGCTAGATTATCTTTCAAAATCAGATAACGATTTGCACATTTCCAATTATTGTGAATTTTTTTTTGCTTTTATTTTTTTTAATTTATATCCAACTTTCTTTAACTAATAATTGGATTTCATGCAATGCTCATTAATAACTGACATCATCAGAGCTACCCTCGGTACTTGAATTAATTTCAAAGCGGTTGGGCACATTAAAAACTCGATTCGGTTACGTAATTTAAACTTAAAAAAATTAGGTTCGGAAAGGCCAAAACCAAAGGATTAAGTTAATAGGTAAATGAAACACTGATAACACTGATGACCTGATCGCAGCGGTCACAGTCAAGTTTTAAGAATGAAAGATATAAGATTTTAAATTAATTTATATTTTATGGTGATAATACTAAAATAGTAGAGAAACAATAGGACAACCTTGAAGAACACCTGTAGGAGCTTAAATCTAAAAGAGATATATATCTACGGTTTCAAAGTCAAGGAATTAGCCGATTTATAAAAAAAGGGGGGACTCCAAATTTTTAACCTTAAAACAATTTAGTTGTATGGCTTCAACCATCGAAAACCTTACTATCGTTGAATCGGTTTGAACCGACACTGTTCTCCATGTTATTAGTAAACTTAGACGTGGATTGTATTCATAGTGAGATTTTTAAATTGGGAGCGTAATAAGATCTCGTATCTAAAAATTTCGCTTTTAAAAATCTTAGTTTTTTTAAAACTAATCTGCTGTTGGATTCATAAAGGTTATCTCCTTTTTCCGGAATTTTTATTTAAAAAAAACCAACAAGGAAAAAAGGCAAGATTTAAAAATAAATATATTTTGAAAAAACGATATTTTGAAAAAGCAAAATTTTGATAAACGATATTTTAGAAAAACGATATTTTTAAAACGATATTTTGGAAAAACGATATTTTTAAAAACGATATTTTGAAAAAACGATATTTTGAAAAACGATATTTTGAAAAACGTTTTTTTAAAAACAATATTTTGAAAAAACGATATTTTGAAAAACGATTTTTGAAGAATGTTATTTTTAAAAACAATATTTAGAAAAAACGATATTTTGAAAAACGGTATTTTGCAAAAACCATATATTGCAAAAACCATATATTGAAAAAGCCAAATTTTGATAAACGATATTTTAGAAAAACGATATTTTGGAAAAACGATATTTTGAAAAACGATATTTGAAAACACGATATTTTGAAAAAAGATATTTTGAAAAACGTTATTTTGGAAAAAACGATATTTTGGAAAAACGATGTTTCAAAAAAACGATATTTCAAAAAACGATATTTTGAAAAAACGATATTTTAAAAATGAAGATTGTGATTAAACGTCATTTTGAAAAACGAGATTTCGAACCCCAACCTTAAAAATTATATTAACACTATATTATAATTTTAATTTAAAATTAATAAACTTAAGATTTTTAACTCACATAGGTTGACATAAATGGAATAGATATCAACATTATAACAAATAACTAAATCAAATTAACCTATCTATCATAAAATTGCAAACTGTTCACTATACAATACAACATATGTAATACGATATACATATGTATGTATATACAAAAAAGCCAAGTATATTAAAAATTATGATAGTAGATGAGTGAAGCAGATTAAATAGACGATGTTGATGATGACTATAAAGTTTGTAATATATATTGTTGCAATGCAATATTTGTTTTGTAGCATTCCAGATGTATGGCATACTAAAGATAAAAAACAAAATAAGACTTTTTTTTTTTTATTTTTTTTTTTTGTAATTTATTCCTTTTATTATAAATTTCATCATTGAAGAAACTTTAATGTATTTAATCATGGATTCTATTATAGTTTCTATTCAACATTTCAATTTCAGCTTTATATAAATACAAATATAAATATATATATATATTATGAATAGAAAATTATAACTATAATAATTTTCAATGTATACTGGTGAAATCAACAATGAGGAAACCCAATTTATTTTAGAGAACTCTTTAAGGACTATATTCATTTTCAGAAGAATGCTGAACGGTATTAAATGAAAAGTGGAAGACAAGGCAGGAACAGCAAAAAAAAAATAAGAAGAAAAATATGAGAGAGAATGTTTATAGTACAAATATGGAATAATTGCTGATTTTTTGATTTTTTGTTTTTATTGTTTTTAATTCCTATTATCATTTTTTATTATCCTTTATTTGAATCTTTTAAAAGGGAAATTTTTGAAATTTAACTTGAATTTCTTAGTTATTATTTTTTTTTGTTTTACTAAAAATTATTTTAAATTATTTAAACGTTATTTCAATGAACAGTGTTTGTAGCAGTGCAGTATTTTCAAAAAATATCATGGTAAGAAACAGGACTTTGTATTTAGTTCTTTGTTCTTTAAAATTTATTTTATTTTGTTTTTTTTTTTTTTTTTTAATAGTATTTGTGCCATTCTGCCAGACTTCTTTAATTTAAGAATTTAAATGAATTGAATTTAAATTTTATGCAATAAATTTTTTTTATTAGCAAGCAGTGTGGGTGTTATATAAATTGGCTATGGTAATGGTTGCTTTGACTATAATATTAGTTTAGATTAGTTTAGATTGCTTACTAAAAAAGTACAAGTACAGAGTATATAAGGTATATTAATTAAATTGTTATAGCTTTCGCTTATTAAATTAACTAATTTCAAGCCTGTAAGCAGATATATTTGATGAATTATGAAGCTTTAAATTTGATTCTATGTTAGTAGATCTATTAAATAGATAGAATCATCATTATTGTATACTACTGAAAAGTGTTTATGAAGTGTTTAAATTGAAAAAAAATTGTTTAAATAATTTAATTGTTGCCATCGATGCAACATACTTCCTTCATCATTGTTTGTGACAGACAATAGTAACTCAATTTTAGAAAAATAAAAATTATTTACTTGGTGGATTAGGATCGATAAGAAGTCTTATACTCTTGTTGATTTGAATCAGACCGATATTATTATAGTTTACCTCTTTTTATCTTCCTTCATTCTTCATTTATAATATGATTGTTCTATTATTATGAGTCTGGTCTAGTATATTTGCTCAATCGCACATGGGGGGTTTTAGTTAAGCGAGCAATTCCAACAACCGACAACATTAAACAGGTCGGTCACTGCAGTCGTGGTATCCAAAAAGTACAATTAATTTTCTGAATATTTTTCACAGCAATCAGATCAAATTAGGTTTTATGTGAATTTTGATCGCTGTCGGACAATATCGCCCATCATATTTATTTTAATATAATTACATAGGTCTATTCTATGTTATTTCTAATCTTTCAATGATACACTTATGGGTTAAGTGGGTAAACAAACTTCTGTTTAGGGTCGGGTAATCTTTTGAATATCATACTGATGTCTAATTGTTGTAGTAAGATTAATTTATTAATACAAAACTGACCTAAACGAGTTCCTATATCTTTGACAAAATATATTTTTCTGTAATTCAAAAATTTTCATAATTTTTTTTTGTTGGAATTTGCCTCTGATGGTTATTCAATTTTCAGATGATATCATATCAGTTTTTTTTTATTCCCAATTTAATTTTACAAAATTTATTCTTTTATAATATGACTATTCTATTATTATGAGTCTAGTCTTGTATACTTGCTCAATCACACAGGGTGGTTTTATTACTGAGTTAAGCGAGCAATTCCAACAACCAATAACAAACAGGTCGGTCAATGCAGCCGTGGTATCAAAAACGTTCAATTAAATGCTAATTGGCTTTTCAGAAGCAACTGATGGATTAGTACTACATTCATATACCTACCTACTTTAGGATGTACTTTCATTTATATTAACGACTTTTCCGTGGACAACAAATACATTCGTCAATAGTGGAAATCTATCGTAATTTAAGATTTGGTGGTAATATTTCCTTGACTTGATTCATTACCTTCATTTTAATGTAATTTGTTCTATTCTTTACTAATTCTTTAATATTATTTTCTAATTTTGTTTATTACTCTTTGATCCTCCTTTTTTTTCTTTAATGGCTTAGAATTTTTTATTTTATCACTGTGATACATCTAATAAAAAAAAATACTCATTGTTGATCTTAGAATACTCATTACTAATATTGCAAGACTCATATATTAGTCAAATTAGGACCAAAATAGTTTTTATACTATACATTTTTAAGAAAAAAATGTCACTAAGTCGAAATTTTGTTTAGTGTTTATAACTCACATATAGATTTTTGTTTTAATTTTTATATGAGTTGTGAACCTAATCAGAATTAAATTAAGAGTTTTCTAATTATTCCAACCACTGATAGGTTCCAGTAATGTTAATGAAAAAACTACTGCCTTTATTTAAGTTTAAACAAAAGTTCTAAAATATTCAGGGCTTGTAAATGGTGTCCTGCAAAAATTAGTGTTTTCATGTGTTGTATTTTCTTCTGACCGTTCAATTTAGGCAGTATTTTTTGAATAAAACTGTCACAAGTCATAAAACAAACGAAAAAAATAATATCCAATTTTCTGATCTTGGTTACGATGGTAATAACACAATACCCTAAAACCATTTTCGATATGGTCTACAAAATATATTAACTTTTCCTGTACATTTTCATTATAACCGAAGACTAAAATGTCAGAAGTTGTTGTTTTACGATCATGACATCTTTAAATACCAAATTTTAATTATTTCACTTTTCTAAAATTACGATTATTAGGCCTTGAAGTACACACACAACAATATTCTGCAATTTTAAATTTATTTCATTGATTGTCTGGTGCCATTGGAATCTTTTTTTTTTTTTTTTTGTTGCAATTTAATAAGTCAATAAAATTTCACAATCCTTTGATAATTAATTTCATTCCTTTAATTGTCTGCACTGGATTTTTGATTTCTACGTAGATTTTCTAAAAATTTTATTTTAGCCTAATAAAATTCATGTCTATAATGATGATACCATTAAATCTTCTATCAAAATGAAGTCTAACTCTTAGCATCTATATTACAAAACTCAATGACATCTTTTGTTGGCAAACAATTCTGTTATTTTGTCTACGTCGTCTCTCATGCAATTTAAATTTGAAATTAAAAAAAAAAAAAAAATGGTTCTGTTTTAGTGAACCACTGATGATAATGGATAAGTTTGGTAACGAGATTCTGAATTTTTTTTTTTTTTTTCATGAATACAGATTCGTATTCGTTGTTTTTTTATAAAAATAAATTTATATTCCTAAGGCTATTATTTCTTTGAAATTATCTGATTTTCTTTAACTAAAGTATCAAAAAAAAAAAAAAAAAAATAATAATAAAAAAAAAAAATTGTTCATTTCAACAACAATAGACTTCTAAGCACCACAGAATGGTGAAAATTTTATCGTTCATTGCATATTAGATTTAACCAAAAAATTCAATTGTTTGCAACTCTGCTCTGAATCTAAGTGTCCTTTAAGTACAAATCGATTGTTTAAAATTTTTCGATTGTTATATTTTTGATAGAAAAATCGTATTGAATGCAATTGAAATCGATTTTTGTTTTTGTTTTTGTTTTTCACAAAAAAAAAAAACAATTTCATTTATTGTGTTGTCGAAAATTGTTATCGGTATAAATTGGTGTTTTATATTTTAGAGATACATTTATATCTATAGATACACAAAATTTTCTTCCTTAAATTTTCTTTAGAAAAAAATTAAAATTTTTATTTCATTTTTTTACTTTTTTTTTAAATTTTCAAATTCCAAAGGGGGCAATAAATTTTGGTTTTTAGAATTTTTTACGTTTATGTGCAAACAAAAAGCAATCTAAGATATTTCCTGAAATTTAATATCTGTATGGTTAAAGATCAATAGAGTGAGTTAGACTTTTAGATTTATTTAATTTTGAAGAAGGTTAAAAAGGATGGGGAGGTGGTACTCAATATATATTTTTGGTATTTAATGCAATTGAATGGAAATTTATTGACATAAAATATTAAAAATTAGTTGCAGTTTTGTATACAACGAATAGTCTGTTCTACTGTTAAGGATTGAGAGGAGTATTTTTTTTATTTTTTGTTTATTTATTCAAGTCTTAATTTTAAGACTTTATTAAGCCTTTAACAAAATAAATTGTTTTTAAAGTAATTTATTTAATTTTATTTAAAGTTTGTGGAGCAGAATTATCGTAGGGCAATTATGGAATCCTCTATATACGTATAGATTGTGTAATATTGATATTCTACTATCATGCATATTTTTTTTTTGTATTATTATTATTAAATTCTGAATTCGATACTTAATAAAACCAGCAAATATATTTTATTCTTAAATAAAATTTTTAAATTTATTCGACTTTAACTCTTATTTGTCTCCAGATATTATGGGTCAGTTATTCTGTTTGAAATAACCTTTGTACGAAGGATTTGAGCTTCGATATTAGAAAAATACGAGAGCAGTCCGAAAATTTTCTTTAGCAGCATTTTTCTGTCAATATTATAAATTTTAATGATGTCCATTTCAAAGAACAATTTTTTATGTTGTCTGTCTTAAATATTCAAATCGATCTGTCAAATTGTTTATTGTGTACTATAGTTAACTTTTGTGGTTTTCAGATAATGGATAAATTTCAAATTCGTGCTGCAATTCATTGTCGTTTTTTGAAAGGTTTATCAGTAACCGATATCCAAAAGAATATGGATAGTACTTTAGGTACTTCATCACTATCATATGAAACCTGTCGTTTTTAGGTAGCTTAGGTAGAATGTAAACGCACACAGTCGTACAAGTGTAAATGATGAACAAAAATGTGGGAGACCAAAAACAGCTACATTCATTGAAATTATTTTTTTCTTTTGTATAGGAGATGATGTCTATAGAATGTCTATGGAATGAAAATCCTAACTGATGTTACACACAGATTTGGAATAAGCAATCACATACAATAGCTTTTTCTGTAGAATTTTTATGGTATATCTACTAATTTAAATGTGGAAAACTATATCTACTTTAGAGTACTTCGCTTTTATAATTGCATAGTTTCATTTTGTTTTTAGTGATAACCCAAACTTTAAAATATTTATCATTTATTTATTTTATTTATTTATTTATTCATTTAATTTCTCAAAACGAATTAACGAAGCTCGTATAGAGTGTTTACAATTCGTTTTAAAGTGTTTAGTCAAGTTTATACATATTCAAGTAATATAAAATAATATATAATTGTAATTTGTTTTAGCGCAATGATAAAGGGTACTGGACCAGGTTGAAAAATCCAGAAAGCATTTTTTTGTTTGTTTGTCTTCGTCGGGAATCGAACTTGGGAACTTTCGTTTGAAAGGCAGACATCACCTAGCGTGTAATAAGAATACTACATGATGTAGTGACAAACGATCACCAAATTTATGTTCGTGAACTGGCAGACATATTAAAAATATCAAAATATAACGTTTGACCCATTTTAAATTATGAAGTCCTAATAAAACAAGTATCAGCAAGATGCGTACTGCGTTTATTAACATTGCCACAAAAAATAATTCGTTGGGCACGTTGTGAGGAGCTTTAGACAATAAATCAGCGTAACCCGAATATATTCTTATGTCGATTTATAACTATTGATGAAATTTTGGATCCACTATTATATACCAGAAATATCAGTCCAAGCAATTCATAAAAATTAGTGGAAATGCGCCCCAAAGAAAGCAAAAGTAGAAAATCAGCTACATAAATTATTGTGCATTATTGGATCGATTGAATGACGAAATCCAGAAAAAATTACAACATTTAGCAAAGAAAAAAATGGTTTTTCCATCAAGACAACGCACTATCACTTACATTACAGGTTTGACAACAGTAAAATTGAATGAATTACGGTACAAAATTACTACACATTCACAGCTCAAATTTAGTCCCAAGTGATTACTTTTTGTTTCCGAATTTAAAAAAAATTGTTTGCTAGAAAGAGATTCACATCGATTATCGATGAAACTAAATATGCTTCAGGCTGAACTGAATAGGAATAGGCTTTGAAGCTCTTGAAAAATCGCATTGCTTAAAAAACGTTTGGTAAAACGTATTGAGTTCTAAGAGAGTATGTTGAAAAATACAAAACAAAAAAAAAAAAAATAAACAAAAAACGTTTTTTTAATATGAATACCGGAAATTGTTCGGACTGCCCTCGTATATTATTTTTGATAATCAAACCTTGCTAACGCTAGATTTTACTATATTATGTAAACCAAAATTAATCTAAAGCTGCTTCTGTAGACTATAGAAATTATTACATACCGATTTATCGGGTCTTACGAACAAAATAAGCCATCTTTGAACTAGTTTTAGGTTATTTAACGAGCTCCCTAAATAGAAAACTAATTAGTTTTTAATTTAAAATTTTCGATTTTATTAATTGAAATTATTTTTTATTCTGTGTTAATGGAAATGACAATTCTAAATTGAAAAGTAATAAATCCAAGTAGGGTACAACGGGCTGCAATGCCTAAGTGCGAGGGATGAAGACTTATCCCACCCATTTAAAGCGGTAAACACAATTGCGACTACCGACGAAAAATTCGCGACGAAAAAATTAAAATACATACGCTCTTATGTATATGCTCACAATTCCAACTAAAATCGCTCAACCACATTTTGGTTGTCGTCGAAATAAGGCTATTTTATATTTTTTTGGCTGGAAGTTGGATTTGACATTTCTGACAACCTTTTTAAACATCAAAAAATAAAAACAAAACAATTATTCTGAAATCTAATATTCTAATATTATTGTTCTGTTCCATTATTGTTTATATATTTAGATACATATATAAATTTAGATTTATTAGCGATGTATTTCGAACTGATGATGCTACAAATAAATTAATAAATTATTCAAAATTTTTTTAAAAATATTTTAATAAAATATTTTTTTATTTTGAAATTCCGCCATTTTCTTTTCTGTTTTGTTTGTTTATTTTTATTTTTCGTTTTGCTGCAATTCTGTTTCATTTGACGAAAAATAGTTGAGCGAAACGAATTTCGTTGGTAGACGGTGGTCGCACTTGTGTTTACCGCTTAACCTACCAATAAACTCAAGTAAACAAACATTTCAAATGACAGGTTATTATGAAGTCTAACTATAAATTTAGTTTGAGAGTGGTGAAAATAGACATTTAGGTTTATAAAGGTACATTAGGTATTTTAATGTCAAATTTTCAGTGATATATCTTGTATATTGTAAATAAAATATTGTGTATGGTAGTGTAAAATATATTCAAGTTTACGATTCTAATATAATACTGGTAGTAACTGTATAGGTTTATAATTTAAGGATGTAAGTCCCGTAATACACTAATTACTGTTAATGCATTGTACTTGACAGTTAATCTATAACAAATTGACGAAAATGTATTTAACATTTAATTCCTAATTTCCTATTAAATTAAAAAAAAAAAAAAAACAAATTCAGTCCACATGCAGAGCTTATTTTGTATTCAAATTTATATTTCCGACTAACACAAATATTTCGAACACAATACAATCTAACATAATTTTACTTAAAAACTCTTTACTTTTAACTTTTCATTTTTCATCTTTCATTTTATGTTTTCCTTTGGGAAAATTTAATTATTTCACTGCAAAAAAAAAAAAAAAAACAGTAGGTATGAAACTCCGCATTCGGTAGGTATTGGTTGACTAAACACACAAAAACAAAAACCAAAAAAATTTTGTTTTTTCTAGATGGCGCGGCGCGCCTTCCCCACATTATGATTATCATAACCAAAATAATAATCGTGATGATGATGACGGTATAAATCATAACAAAAACAAAAAAAAAAAAAATTAAATGATGAATGAAAAAAATTATGATTTGAAACAGAAATAGGAAAACTTTAATAGAAATTTACAAGGATTTTACCGTTATGATTGTTTTTTTTTTTTGTTTTTCACAAAAGTAAAATGAAAAATTGAAAAAGGAAATTTTAAGGATCTGTTTTTTTTTTTTTTAAGAATTGAGTTTAGAACTCTTTACCGTTATAAAAGTAAGGTTGATGCAATAAAAATGTCCTATGTCGCAAAGATGGAGGGGAGGGTAAATGAAAATAAGGAGAAATATATATCTTCATTATGGCAAAGAGTGTTTTTTGTATGAAATATTGTACGAGCACACCATTCTTAAATCCTTTTTAACAAACATTGAAGTTTAATTTTATTCATGTAAAGAACAAGAATGTGTTAACGAATTGTGTTAATTATTTGTACATTTAAAAATGATTTTAATTTATTTTAAAAACTTTCAAAGTTTTTTGTTTAATTTTTATTATTGGTTAAATAATAATTGTATAACTCTATTAGGCGAAAATGTTTGTTTTGACATTAAAAGAACTGAATAAGTGACGAAAGGAGTCATTAAATAGAAATAAATGACTGACGAAAGAGGTTTGTGTAAACAAAATTATTACGTAGATTTTAAAGATTATAAGGAGGTATTTTTAGGCAACGAAGTTTATTTATTTATTTATTTATTTATTTCAATCTACTGGGTAGTCCCTTACAGATTTTGCTTATAAAATATTTAAAACTAAAATAAAATAAAACTAGAAATAGAAAACAAAAATTGTAAATATAAAAATAATTTCAGATATAAAATAACATTAATAATAAGATGCATTAACAATTTCAAGTTAAAAATAACATTAATTCAAGAAAAGAAGTTAAAAAAAAAGAAAAAATCAGATTTAAGTAATAAATAAATATTAATAGTAATAGCATAGAAAAAGTAGTATAATAGAAGTCCAGCGTACAACACATTTTTCTGCCAATTTTTTTCAATAGCCTGCCTCGCCACTCTCTTGCTTTTTATTTATTCTCTCGATACTGTAATTATAATTTATTAAACAAAATTTCTTACAGTAAACTGTTATTTTATTATAAAAGCAAAAACAAAAAATAATATTTTTTATTAGAAATCAAATAACAATGAGAATATCCTTTTAATTTTTCATTTTTTGTTATTATTGTGTTTGTGTAATTTGAAATTTTTTTCAGGTAATATCTAACAAAATTTCAAATTTGGTTATCATTTTTATCGAGTAGTCTTTTAAAAAAACAAATATTTTATTTTTCTCAATCCATGTAATGTTATAAAATAATTTTATAAATGTTGAAATGTTGAATTGTACATACATGTGTATTTATATTTATAATTATAATATAATTTTATAATGTTTGAAAATCAAAAATACATTTTTTTTACTTATTTTCTTTTTTGATTGAATAATTTTAAAAAATATAAAATTTCAACAAATTCAAATAATAGTGCACATTCATTCACATGATGATTTCTAATATATAGATATATCTACATACATATTACATATAGCAGTGTGTGTATAAATTTACAAATAGAATCACATTTTGTTTTTAAAATTTTTTTTTTTGAAAAGTATTCAATGTTTTCTATATGTATGCATATGTACATATATATTGAAATTATAACAGAGTTTAAAAATATTTTTAAAACTAATTATTAATTTTGATAAGCTCATAAATAAAATATTTTAACGGTAAATTACGGTAACGCTTATTTGAATCTTCTTAGAAATGCACAGTTTTACAGTGGTTTTTTTTTCAAATTAAGAATTTTCTACGTTTGTCATTATTTTCATAACGAGAATTTAACAATAATGTCCAACACCATTTGAAAATATATTGTTGTTGTGTAAAAAATTCATGCTCGTAATATTTCCAACTTGTTGTGCAGATGGATTTCTTAGAACTTTTAATTTTATAAGACAATCTAACATTTTTTCTACGAAGAAATATGTACAATTTTTGATAGTTGTTTTAGTATAAATATTTGAAGAATTTTAAGATTTAATTAAATTGAATTAAATTAACCAGCAGTTGGGATTATCTTATTATATGAAAAAAATTAAAATCACAATTATTTGTTGCGTTCATAGCTGCATTTACATATTTACCTACTATGACTAAATAATTGAAGAGCAAAAATAGGTGGGAAATGGCCATTTTTTGAAAAGTACTGGTATTGATATGAATTATGAGTATTTTTATATTTCGGCAATATTTTTGTTAATACATACATACTTTTAATTAATCAATTGACTTATTATACTCAAAAAATTTTTTTGAATCTTTCTTTGAGTTGTACTTTGTGACGTATTAACAAATTTCTTAAAAAATTACCCTGTCTAGATTGTTCTTTAAATTTAACAAAAACTCATACAAATCAATAAAATTTTAAGTCGAGAAAGTTTGCTCAAAATAAAAAAATTTTCACCAACAAAATTCATCTTTGGTGCCTTCAGATCAATATTAAGAAACCATGAAAAAGAAGGAAAAAATTTGTAAAATTTGCGTCCACGAAACTCTATATGTTTAGTGTTTTGTTTATATTATCCAATCCATAGTTTAAATTTTTTTATTAAAATTTGAGAAAGAAATAAAAATTTAGATGAGCAAATATCATGTTTTTTTTTTAAATAACCACTTGATTATGAATAGAGCATGTACTCTTTTACTATACATTTTTTCAAACAAATTAGACAATTTCTTTTTCAAATTAGACACTTTTTTTCCTTTTTTTATATTTTTGAAAAAAAATTTCAGAGAAGAACTAAATTTTGCAATCTAAAAAAATTATTTATTTTTACTAAAACAAATATCTGTTAAAATTGATAACTTAATTTATTAAATGTAAAATGTTGTATCATTTTACAAAAATAAAAAAACTTATAAAAAAAACTGTTTAAATTTGTTTGAGAAAATGTTTAATTTGTTTAAAAAAAGATTAATTTGATAAAAAAAAATTTTTAATTTGTTTGAAAAAATGTTGAATTTGGTTAAACAAAATTGTTTAATTTGAAAAAGAAATTGTTTAATTTGTTTGACGAAATGTTCAATTTGTTTGGAAAAACGCTGAATTTGACTGAAAAAGGTATAGATATACATACATATGTACAGCATTATATATTGTTATTGATTTCTAATTTTCTAATAAAAAATATTCTATAATAAAACAACAGTTTACAATAATTAATTTTTTAAATATTTTTGTTATCTGTTATAATTTATTCCAATGTATGTATATTCATGCATACATATGTAAAACATTGAATACTTTTCAAAAAAAATTTTTAAAAACAAAATTTGGTTCTATTTGTAAATTTATACATACATTGATATATGTAATATGTATGTAGTTATGTACATATCCATATATTAGAAATCATCATGTAATTGAATGTGCGTGCACTATTATTTGAATTTTTTTAAATTTTATATTTTTACAATTATTCAAATAAGTAAAAAAAATATATTTTTGATTTTCAAACATTATAAAATTATTTATTATTATAAATATACATACATATGTAAACGCACAATTCAACATTTATAAAATTATTTTATAACATTACATGGATTGAGAAAAATAAAATATTTGTTTTTTTAAAAGACTACTCGATAAAAATGATAACCAAATTTGAAATTTTGTTAGATATTACCTGAAAAAAATTTCAAATTACACAAACACAATAATAACAAAAAATGAAAAATTAAAAGGATATTCTCATTGTTATTTGATTTCTAATAAAAAATATTATTTTTTGTTTTTGCTTTTATAATAAAATAACAGTTTACAGTAAGAAATTTTGTTTAATAAATTACAGTAGCGAGAGAATAAATAAAAAGCAAGAGAGTGGCGAGGCAGGCTATTGAAAAAAATTGGCAGAAAAATTTGTTCTACGCTGGACTTCTATTATGCTACTTTTTCTATGGTAATAGCAATAGTAATTATAAAGGTAGGCAGTACATTCAAATGATAATAGAGAATAATTTTAATAAATTTGTAGAATAAAATTATAATTAATTAAAATTACAAGAATTATTGTAATGTATCAAAACATGTGATGATTTTTCTCCTAAAAACGAATCTACTGTAGTTGAAGTCAATTACTGAAAAACTGTTATTAAATAAGAGCTGAGAGTTTGCAATAGGTTCGGAAAAACCATAGTTCGTTCTATGATTTTGAAGATATAAAAATCTTTGGCTTCTGAAATCGCGCACTGGAGCATAGATATTATAAAGGCGAAGAATAGATGGACATTTTATTCTGCCAGATAAAATATCATAGGAAAACATCACGGATGCAGCATTTCGTCTAGCCTCAAGAGTAGAAAGCTTAATAAGTTGACATTTAGCTAAATATCCAGTAATATAAGGTTGCCAGTTGAATTTACGAAGGCAAAATCTAATCATATTCTTTTGAACAGACTCTATTCTCTTAATATGTTTATCATAATAAGGCATCCAGATCGGACAAGCATATTCGAGGTGAGGACGAACAAGTGGAGTATATAAATTTTTGAATGTATAAGGATCAGAAAATTGCTGTGAGTTACGCTTAAGAAACCTAATATGGAAAAAGCTTTAGAAATAATTCGATCTATGTGAGCATTAAAAGTTAATTTATTATCGAGAATGATACCCAAGTCTTTTGTTCAACTATTTTACGATACCCAAGTTGAACTATTTTATTCATTTCCAAGCAACAAATTTTTTTTTACAACATTTAATTTTACTTAGATTAACTTATAGGTTAGATTTATTGCAAATTTTATTCATAATTGTGTATGGGGACTATATTATGGGATTTATTTAATTTATTCTATTTATTTCAAAAATGGCATTAGAGCTCATATAGAGTATAACCACAAATAAATATCACATAGATGTCGCATGGCCATATAACAAAATGATTAAATTATTTTCTCTAGCAAACAAAAAGCTTTTAATAAGAACAAAATCATAAAAAAAACAACGTAAAAAATATAAGAATAGTAGACGTGAAGATCGATGGATGGTACAAATAGTGGTACAAACAATAAATTATTATATATATATATTATTCTGCATTAATCTGGATGTTTATAAGTCCAACGAAATACCCCAACACATAAACAAATTGCAATATGTATACAAATTGCTTTGGTACCCTTTTTTAAACCCTGTCTACCATGCTGAAACTTTGCAGGAAAAAATACCATTGCAAGAAATATATTTTTTTAATTTAATGTTAGTCTTCTTCGCAAATAATAAGGAAAAATAAAAAATAATAATAATAATAGAAATAAATCAAACAATTTTTTTGATTTATAAAATAAGAAGAACTAATAGATATTTTATCAATAGTTTAATATGGTATAATAACCAAAAGGCAAACAGCATTTAACACAAAAAAAAAACATAATGCACTTAAAGGTTATTCTTATTATTTAAAATTATACACAATATGCATATGTGTCTACATATTTTTTTTTTTTGATTTTTTGTTGTTGTTATGATAATGATCATAGCATCATAGTTTTACTTAAATTATTTATTTTTTATGATTTTTTTGAATTTCATAAATGTATAGTCTTTTTAATATTGAATTCGAAATTTTATTTTTAATTTGCTTAATCCCAATATATTATTTTATTGTCTACTTTGTTAATTTGACATCACATTTCTTTAAATTCTTTATTAATATCAGATAATTTGATTTTTAGTTTGATTATTAAGTGATTATTATTAACAGAGTAAATTTATAAAATAAAAATACAATTTATTAATTTTACCGTTTTAAAATAATATTTTTGGCATTTCATATTTTTATTCAGTGTAGACATTGTTTACATGCATTAAACTCAGTTTACATAATCAAAAACATTTAACGAGTGTATTTAATTAATTTTAAATTTATCAATTTGTTTTTATACTTTAATTTAATGACGACTGAATAAAATTATAATAAATTAAAAAGAGTTCATTTTCATATCAGAAGTTTTTTTATTAAGTTTAACTTTTTTTTTCTGTTTTTTTTTTTTTTTAATTAACATGGGTACAACAACTACAGTTAAAATTATGAAAAGTTTTAAAAATCAATAATTTTTTATTCAGAGATTCATGCATGTTTTTTCATCATTCTTTTGAGAATTTAAAAAAATTACTAGTTTACTACTTCAAATTTGGGTCAACGATTTTTAATATTTAATTCCAAGGATTCATATCTTTTCAACAGCAAAAAAAAAAAAAAAATAAAAACAGAAAAATAGAAAAAAAAAGAAAAAAAAAAGATAAAAAAGAAACGCATTCAATTCATGTCTCTTTTATGTTTCTTAGTTGAAACTTTTTGAAGAGGAAATCTTTTACAATTTATTCGAATCCAAAAGGAGTAGGTTTAATACTTCTTTTGTTCAAAATGTCTATCAAAAATTAAGAAAGGGTTCTATACTTTGTTTATTTTTTTTTTTTGTATATGTTGTCTGTAAAAAGCTTGTGTTTCAGAAGGAAACAGAATATACTTGTATATAAAGAAGAACAAAATTATTGGAGAATCTTAGTAAGGATTAAGGTACAAAAAAAAAAATGTATGTAAATATATATATAAGTAACTACCGTTATCTACAATATTATTATCCTTAACAGTTTCAATTGAAAGATTACTTTTTTTCTGTTTTTGTTGTTTTTTTTGCTTATTGTCAGTTATTTTAGGTTTCTAGGTCTCAAGAGAATATTTTGTTTTTATGTTGTGTATAGAATTCCGAACTTAATACTTAGATTTTTTAATTTTTTTTTTTTTGTTTGTTATTACTAAGGTTTTAAGAATGAATTTTTGCAATTTGGGGCCATTTTCATTTCATTTTCATTATATTTAAAAATATAATAAAATAACTGTTTTTTTTTTTCTACAAATAATATGTGAACAAGTCCAGAAAATGAAATCAAATGATAGTAAGGTATAAAAATATTTAAATGTTGTATTCAACAACATATTCATTGAATCTTAATTTTAAAGAGCAACGAAGTGCTATTGTGAATCCCAAATAAGTATGTAAGGTTATTTAAATATTAACTTTAAAAAGCAAAAAATATCTATAAATTGAATATGAAGATTATTATTTTTTACTCTTACAGCTTAAACACCCTTTTTTACTCTACTTGAAAGTAGGGGCTTTGGTAGATCTTTCAGATATATGTTTTGCAATGTAGTTGATTAGTCTACTGTAGCTATTCTATTGAGTTTTGTTTGAGTCTCGTCTTATCCACCTATCCTTAGTATAGAAGATACAAATTTTATCTCCCTTAGACCTGTGCTTGTCTGCAGTTTTAGGTTACCTACATTAAACTCGTTTTTTTTTTTTGTTATTCTACTGATTAGGTTTTAGAACTAGCCTAGAGCTCAAAATTCAATTTGGTATTTTTTTTCTGATAATATTCTTTAAAAAAAAAATTAATTTCATATCGGATAGTTGGTATTTGTTCCTTCGTTGAATTGGAATGCTTTTCTTCAATACCACCGATCAAGTTATAGAAGTTATAGAGACAAAATTTTAGATTTAGTTGTGCCAAATATCTGACAATATCTAAGACTCAAGAAAAATTTTGATAAAAAGTAGTTTAAACAATATAGTAATTTTTTTTTTTTTTTTATGCATAGCCAAAACACTAGGTGGGAACCTTTTATACCGATTGGTACGTTTGGCTAGGGAGGGAAAGGAAAATTTGGAAAGGAGCATGGTAAAAGGCAAGGAGGACAATTATGAACGAAGGTGTTAATGTTCGTCTTGAATTTGTTTAGGTCATAAATATAAAATTTGTCATGTTTTGGGAACACATAAGATGGAATTTGGTTCCACATTCGGGATGTTGAAGTTATAAACGAATTTCCATAACTTGTCTTTTGCCATCTACGGATTTCAATGGTGTAGGGATGAGCACATGCTGCCCTTCGTGTTTCGCGGGGGAAACGCTTAAGTGGAGGTAATATAGATTTAATTTCCACTGAGCATGTGCCGATGCCTACGAGATATCTATAAAAAAGTGAGAGAGCTCCGACTATACGACGATGTCCAAGAGGAGCAAGATGGGCTGTCACATTTGGGTCGTTGATTAGACGAATAGCCCATTTTTGGACCTTATCCAAATGTTTTAACGCAATACTAGAAGCGCCAGCCCATATGTGAGAATTGTACTCCATTTTGGGTCGTATGAAAGTTTTATAGATTTTCAAGAGGTCACAGGGGGAGAAGTAAGCCTTGCAGCGGCTAAGAAAACCCAAACATTTGGCTGCGTTTTTTGCAACATCAAATATATGATCATTCCAGATCATTTTTCGATTAAGGTGCATACCTAATATGCTTAAGCTTTCAAACCGCTGAAGTTTATCTTCCTGAAACAAAAGAGTAGGATCAAAAATGGAAATTTTTCGGGAGATTGTACAGCTCTGAGTTTTAGAAGAGTTAAACTCGACTCTGTTTTTTATGCCCCAATTAGCTATTGCGACCAAATCGTGGCTGAGGGAACTAGCCATGATGTCTCTTTTGGTTGACACAGCGGTGGATGTAGCTTCAGATTTTTTATGAAAATCGTAGGAGGCTACTAGGGTGCTGTCGTCTGCAAAGCTGTGGATTGGATTGAAAGTGGTTTGGAGCAAATCATTTATAAATATAAGGAATAGGGTAGGTGAGAGAACTGATCCTTGGGGAACACCAGCGTTTATTTGGAATTGATCGGATTTAAATCCGTCAACTAAGACTTGAATCGTACGATTCGAGAGGAAACTTTCAATCCATTTGAGAGAAGAGAGACCCAGGCCTACTGCTTGACATTTTGCTAATAATGCGCTATGCCATACTCTATCGAAAGCTTTAGAAATATCTAGAGCCACAATATTTGCTTCACCCGAATTGTGCAAGCAAATATTTAGCTTCTCGTTAAGGTATGTCATTAAATCACCGGTGGACCGGTGGGATCTAAATCCATATTGCCTATCGTGGACAATACCTTGGCTGTCAAGATATTTGGTCAGCTTTTTGTTTATTAAGATCTCCATCATTTTGGAGAGGATCGATATTATAGCTATAGGCCTGTAGTTGGAGGGATCGCTTTTGTCGCCTTTTTTGGAAATTGGGTTAACATGCGCAATCTTCCATTGCGTTGGGTATACTCCTGTAGAGTAGGATAAATGGAATAAGTTGCGCAATGGTTTGGAAATAGCGAAGGCTATATGTCTTAGAACCATAGCAGGGTTGCCATCGGGACCGGTAGACTTTCTGATATTCAGATTCTTGAGTACCTTAACAACGGCACGAGTTCTGAAGTAGACTCTTCCGAAGGATGAGTTACTTATAGGAACTGAAGGTGGATTTTGAGTCGTTGGGGGAAGAGTGGAATTAGCAGAAAACAATTTGGCAAATAAATTTGCTTTTCCAACTGAATCTGATATTATTTTGTCATGGTCTATTAGTGGCGGAAATGAAGATTCGCAAAAGTTATGCATGACATTTTTAGCAAAGGACCAAAAGGTTCTACTAGTGTTAGGGAGATATAAAATTTCTTGTCTCAACCTTTGAGTATGTAAAAACTTCTGCTGGTTAATGACCTTTTTACAATTATTTCTGACGATGTTGTAATTCTTCCTTGATTCCTCTGACTTATTGGCCATGAGATTTCCAAATGCCACCTCTTTTTCTTTAATAGCTTTCCTACAGACGTCGTTGAACCACGACGTGGATGATTTTTTTACACTTTTTAACGAGTTAGGAATAAAAATTTTCATACCTAACTTAATCGTTTTGCTAACAACGTCTGTAGCAAAGTCAACATTTTTATGCTGGAAACACAAGGACCAATCAAAGCTTGTTAAAAAATTGTTTAGACCATCCCAGTTGGCTCGATTATAATGCCAGATCAATCTTTTGGGATGTACATTTTGGTTGGTCAATGTGCTTGTAAAGAAACTGACATTTACAAGACAATGGTCAGATTTGCCATTTCCAGAATTAACAAATGTGGAATATTTCTCGGGATGAGAAAGTTGAGAAAGGTTGTGTAAATTAAATTGTAAAAATTGTAATATAGTTAAGATATCTTGAGCAGATCTTCAGTTTTCAAGTTTCATTTTTGGCAGTTAGATGAGCTTTTTAGTCAAATCTCATCAAAAACAGTCTCTAAGAAGGCTCTAAAAAAAAAGAGGAAATAAAAATGGAGTACATAGGAGGCATGAAGCGTCCATATAGCTATAATAATTATACATAGCATAAAAATGTAATGACAAATTAATTATCATTCTCCTCATTTACAATATACATACATATAAACACACTGTTTCTATCTAGTTTCTTAGCAACAGCAACAAAATAATAAATGAAGCAACAATAAAATAAAATCTTACAACTGATATAATTAGAAAATATCTGATAGAAAATAGATTATCTAGGTCCTAGGGAAACAACAACAAAATATCGCATGATATAAAATAAAATCAAACAAAAAAAGTAGCAAGGAATGAATTAATTTTGTGCATTATTGTGGTTGTTGGCTTAAATGAGAATTAATATTTATATAAATAATGTATGTAGTTTTGGGTTTTTTTAGAGAGTAGTATTTGTGTCCATCACTGGTACATAGTTCCTATATTCTTATTTAATAATTGTCATCCGCTTTTCCTGTGGCTATCACATCTCGGAATAGATTCCCATGCCCGTATATCATACCCGTATTAATACGTTTCATATGCATTGTTTTCAATTTCATCTTATAAGATTTTGAAAACAAAATAGCCTTATCTTATTCTATAGTTAAAGTCAAACAAAATCTATGATTAATTTTAATCTTTTCAGATATGGACAAAGATAATTTATTGAAACAAAAAATATAGTCTATAAAACATAAACCATTTTAAATTAAACACAATTTTATAAAATTAATATGAAAAGTTAAGAAAATCAAACAAAAGACAAAAATTTTATGGTAGACATTTAAAATAAGAGACAATCTTATAGAATTTTTCAACTTTGTAGTTTTATATTTTAATTAAACTTTCTCAAGTCTATAAAAGAAATAAAAATAAATAAAATACTAAATTTGAACAGCAATGATAATAAAAGGACATACACAAAAACCACTTTACAACATAACGAGCATAACGTACAAAACAATAAAAAAAAACAAAAAAAAAAAATTTCAATGTTTGAGTACATGGACACCATCTGCTGGGATTTGTTTTCCTTAAACATACAAAATGATAATTTCTTTTATGCCAACATTTTTTTCTTATATAAAACTTTTAAAGATTAGACACAAAAAGGGATACTAAAATAATGCATTGTTCTCTTTCTTTCAATTTTTAAACATTAAATTTACAGAATGTTACCATATTGGTGCAATTTTTCTATAAATTACAAAAAAAAAAAAAAAAATAAATTTTTTTTTTTTAAATTCCTAAAGACAATTTTTTTTTTTTTTTTTGACAAATTGTAATGTTCATGTGATGGTATCCAACATGTGTATACATATATATATATATAAGCTTCTATTCATCACCACATGCTCCTCATACTTTTTGTATCATCCTTAACGAATAGATTTTCTCATTTTCTGTCTCATTGTCTTAATGAGGTGCCATTTAGTAATGAATTCAATTCATTACGACTTGACATAATAAAATAAAGTAAAAAAACAATAATAATTATTATTATTTTTTTAAACTGTATCTATTGAAAAGGTTATGTAATTAAGAAGGGATGATGGGAGAATGTTATATTTAAACTGAATTTTTTATGGGAAGGAAATTTTTAGAATTAAAGGTAATTATACTGACATATAACTTACTATATATACATTATTATATTATTCAGTATGCACTTATTAAAAAAACAAAAAAAAAATGGTTTAATTTTTATCACAGTGATTGCAAAAAAAAAATTGATTGCACTTTTTATGACCAACCTTTTATATGTACTATATAACAGTGATGTTCAAGCTTATTTTGATTGAAATGAAATTTTGATTTACAATCTATCCTAATTAGGACAATAAAATAAACAAATCGATTTTACTAAAAAGACCCACAGCATTGTGGGGATTGGAAATAACATTTCTGACTGATTTCAGACGTGCCAAAGATTTTGACAAGGACTATCATGCGATCAAATGATGATCCAAATAAAAAACTTAACATTATCTGACATAAAATATATTTTACCATATAGTTCTATCATTTATATATTAAATAAATCTCAATTCTAAATTTTTTTATTAAAACATTCAATTTTTTTGGCAAAAATGTTTGGGTGGTTTTGCAGCTTCGGTTTGTATTTTATACGAAAAAATTAATATCTTTGAGGCCTAACATCAACTGATGCCATAGAATATTCATTGTGGAAAGCTACCAAAAAACTAAAACAGCACGTAGTAACCAAAAATAAGCAGAAGCATTCGCAGTACACATTCAAGAAGTACTTAAATTAACAATGCACATTCATATGCTTTTCTAAGATCTGGTTATTTTCGAGTCCAGTGGAAAATTACTGAAATAATCCTGATATGAAAACCAGGTAAACCAAGTGAAGAAATTGCATTTTACAAGTGGATTAGCCTACTACCGTGCCTATCTAGGGTATTGGAAAGACTAAAGCAGATTTTGAATAAAAGCAAAATAGTTCCAGAGCATTAATTCGGCTTCAGAAATGAACATGCAACTATTGAGCCAATACACAGAATAGCAGATGTAATTAGGTTAAGCCTAGAGTAAAATAAATATTGTTCTGCGGTTTTTTTTTTTTTGGATATTAGTTAAGCATTTGATAAAAGTTTATGGCATGAAGGACTACTGTAAAAACTCAAACAATTTCTTCCACAGAACTATTATTTATTATTGTGGTCATCCTCATCTAAAGGCAATCGCCTTTCGTCTAAAGACTTTCGCTCATGATATGATGATACGGCCATATTGGCATCGCATAATAATACAGTACAGAGATTCTGATACATAGCATAAATAAAATTCAACAAAGTAGTGGAGAATCAGAGTGAATGGAGCATGTCACACTTACCGTGAAGAGAAAATCTTGTCCGACAGGTGGTGCTAAATAACGAAGTATTTTCAGAAAACAAAACAGTCAAAAAAATATTTACATTTACCCCCGCTCGTGTTTTAAATGACTAGATTTCGATACGCTCGCATCGATAAGCCAGAAATTTGATAAAATAAATTACTTGAAAAAAAACATTGTACTAAAAATATGTAGTAAGAACTTGCAGTATAGTACATAATAAAGTGAAATGAATAAAAACAATAACCAGGATCGTGTTTTGTGGATTTTTTCCCCAAAGTCATTTGGTCCCATAAAAAAGTCTCTCAAAAATATTTTTTAAGTTATGCTTAAATTTTTGTGAAAAATAAAAAGTTTATTAAAATCCTGGTTAGGTCATAGTTTTACCCGTTGGCCACAGTTTGAGCATCACTGCGCTATATTGCTCATTAATGATGCATTCAGAATTAAATTTGGAATAATTCTCTTTTAACTAAACATTAAATTTTTTTTTTTTGTTTTAAAACTAGGCAAAACTTATTTAGAAAAATTACAATTCAATAAATTACATCCGAAAATTTGTAATTAAAATATTTCAAACTACAATGCCTAGAATGCTTGGAATTACATTGAATTGGATATTTATATTGGTCATTATTGTAATTGGACAACTAAGCAATGATTGCGAACAGTACTGATCCTTGGCTATAATTAAGCAATATAGTCAAACAAGTAATTCATTTTAAGAGTGACTGTTTGAAATCTGAAAAAACTTGAACGTGAAAAAAATTCTTGAATACTACTAGTTCTGAATATATAGATTTCTTCAAATGGATAGAATTTCGAAATTTATAACGGGGGATGATGAGCACAGATGCACCTTTATTTTTACTTTATACATTTTTTTCTTTCATTTATTGCTCAATGGATGATATACATCTCTCTTTCAATATTATTTCCAATGTTAATATTCTAAAAATGTAGCTCATAAAATATTTTCATTTAGATTTAATTTGGTGCAACATTTCGAATGAGGTGATTAATGAGCTGACCCTTATTTTGTATTCTTTTTTATTTTATTATACTTTAATTTTTTGGAACCATTAAAAATAAATAAGCAATTTCTTAATCTATAAAAATAGGCGCATGTAAGGAAGTTAGCAAGAGTTTTCCCTAAGTTAATCTTTTAAGCTTACATTTTTATTTAAATTGTATTAATTCCATGCTTTACATATTCAATTAATAAACGATGGGTGACGTAGTAGGTAGGTAGCACGCCTGTATTTCAACCAAAGGACCCCATGTTTCGATTATCGATGAAAGTACAGTAATTTACTGGCTTTTTTGACATGGTTCAGTACCATATATCATTGGGATAAAATAAATGAGAAAAATAATAAATAACAGGTTCACATCTCGAAATGGAAAAGGCGTTGAAATATTTATCGATTATATTTACTATTTATAATATATACTGCTTGGCAAAGAAACAATCAAAGCTTCAAATGTAAAAAAGCAGACTGCAACATATCTAAACAAATATTTGAAGCGCTCCTATAAACTACTTGCGTAGGCAATGACCCGTAATGACCCCTACCATAGTACAAATGTCACACCTTTTCAGAGTTAGTAGGTTAAGGGATCGCTTCAGTTTCACCAGATTCCTTGGTGATGTTGCAGTCTGGTTTATCTAACCATCTCAAGTTTGAAGGTTTTTTCCATTTTTGCGGCGAAGCAATAAATTACAGGTAGCTAGAGTTGTACCCAGATTTCTCTTTTACCGAATATTTCTAATATAGTACCCTCTCTAGTAAGTTATTCTGCAATGCAGTTATCCTGTCTCTGTCTTGATCAAAAAAGTAAAACCTAATTGAAGATGCTATTCCAAGATCTACACCGCTTTGTTTTTACAAAATGGTTTAAACTGGTTTAGAATGGTTCAATATGGTTTAACTAGTACATTTATGCGACGACAGTTCCCGTGTTAACACAATGAACTTCACTGGTATAATTGTGTTGGTGTTCGACAACCGCCTACTTTCTAACTACACTCATATATAATTAAATAAATAAACATTCAGTTAGTTAACAAACAATATTTACCGATTCAATAAAAATATTTTTTTATCAAGTACAAAATTTCATACCGCATTCAGTGTTCTTAAGAATGTCCTTTTCATTTTTTTAATATATCAAAATGTCCTGCAAAATGAAACACGAAGAAAAGATTTTACCTTTCAACAAGTCAAAAATACAACATTTTAAGATTTCAATTCAAAGTGTTTAAATAATTCAAAATTGTTTACGTAGCAGAAGTCAATTACTTTTCATTATTTTGACTGGTACTCATAAAAGTAGAGGAAAAAAAAAATAAAATAGAAAAGACATGAGAAGCAACACGTTGGCTTCAATTTGTTTAAAATACAATATACACCACTACATATACGACTATATTATTGTCTATCTTCTTCCTTTTTCTTCTATTTTTTCATTTCTTATTCACTACATTAAATGCAAATTTTTTCTTGTGGTTTTTTTTTATTTAAAAATTGTTTTTTTTTTGTTGTTTTTTTCAAGTCGACGTCTTTATTCAGGACGTTCGACGTATGTGTGTATGTAAGTAAGTAAGTAAAAAACAAGAAAAAAAGATGAGAAATCGTTCCTGGAAACAAAGAAATATTTTTATGGAAATATAAATTCAAATTCAAGAACTCTGAGAGGAATATAGCACTGATCTAATCGATACAATTTCCAGGATAGACAAAAAAAAATGTTACATTTTGAAGAAAATGATGAATCAGGAATTCTGCTCTTACCATGCATGTGTTGTACTTTTTTTTATTATTTTTGTTTTTTTTTTTTTGTTGTTTTTCTTTTTTATGTATTCTGTGCCCAACTTGGATTAAAAAGTTTTTATGTAACAAGTTGTAAATTTTTTAACATAAGTTTTTTCAGAGAAGTTCACAGAGTGCGCAACTACAGAACCAATGAGGTTTTAAAACATTATAAAAACAATTTTTTTTTATTTGCTACATTGTTTTTTTTTTTTTTTTTTGAGATCAGGAGGATGTGAAAATGTTTTGAGGAACTATGAACCAAATATATATATATATCAAAGATGTCACTGTTCACATCTAAAGAGAATAGGTATAGTTTTTTTTCTTGTTATTTTCTTATAGTTTTTTTTTCTACATGGTCTGATACAATCAAGTGAAAAATTTCTGTGGTAGCCACAGATTTTCGTGTCCAGTAATTTTAAAAATTTTGACTGTAAGTAGAATATCATCTGTATATTTTTTTTTATTGTTGTTATTGTTTTGTTGGTCGATTTTAGTTTTTACAATAATTTGAAGTTTTTAAATGCATTGTTTTAAAAAAGGATTTGTTGGATGTCCTGTGACGTAATGAAGTGTTCTTAAAGTTTTAAAAAGTTATTTTCTAAATTTTTGAAGAAATATTATGGAGAAAATTTATTTTATGTAATGAGAAAAAAAGTTAAAAATCGAATGAAAAAATATATAATTTAATTAATATAAAATTTGTAAGAGAGTGTGGGTGACAAAATTTGATGACGCATAAAATAATTTTGCTGAATTGAAAATTTATTTTTGTATAAATTGGAAATGAAAAATTTAATTTGATTTGTTCAATTTGTTTTCAATCAATTTATTTAACTATCGCGCTCGCTTTGCACGTTTAGTTAAAACAATGGTTATTGTTATTTACATTGAGTCACCGATGCATAATTATTGTCCATTCTGGTTTAAAATGTTTTTTAGCATACAACGCAGACATCATGTGGAGATGATTAAGATTGTAATTTAGTAATTTCGGGACCAATTGAAAAAATAGTCAATATTGTCCTTGATACCTTCTCTAGAATATCTTGATTCTGGAGTTTTTCTATAAGAAGGATTTTTAGTGTAATCTAGTGAATTTTTAAAAGTGACAAAGCAAGAATTACCACCATGGCAACAATAGAAATATTTTTTTTCTGCTCGTCAACTATTTTTATTTACAAAACAAATATTCATTTGAAATTGAAGATATTCCTGAATTGGTCAATTAATCGAGGGGGTTACTTCAAAGACACAAACCAGGATTTTTTTTGAGTAATTTTAATTGTTTTGATGACGTTAAAAAATATTTCCAATTTGAAAAAAATTCATATATTAATTGTGGTTCTTGTATTAAATATAATATGGTTCTCCTATTTAGGTTTAGAACTTGGATACGTTTTCCTATAAATGATTTATTTGAAAGATTGGCACAAACATTAGTAATTTTTATTTTTTTTTTTTTATTTCCTAATCGGTAATTTTTTGCGGTAATATTTTGAAAAAGCTTCACATTTAAATTTTTGGGTTGTTGTCACTGCTTTTTGCTGTAATTCAACGACTTTGAAAGTTTTACAGACATTATTAGTATATTAGAATTCGAACATTCAAATTTCATATGATAATAGCGGCTTTAAAGAGTACCGCCGGTCGAAGTTTTTACATATGAAATTTGAATGTTCGAAATCTCATATATATTAATACGCTAATAATGTCTGTGAAACTTTCAAATTTGTTGAATTAAATAAAAACGCAATGACAAGTACGCAAACTTTTTCGAAATATTACCGCAAAAAATTACCGATTAAGATATTAAAACAAAACAAAGTTTTGTAACAAGAACTTATTACAAAAAACCCTTGTTAATTTCAAACTTTTTTACATTACTACATAGTCTGGTTATAATATAACAAAAACTAGTTGTTTTAAAAAGGCATTGTTTGCAATAAATATAATTTTATTTACTTTAAACTTAGAGTAAGTCAAATCCAATTTTATTTAAAACTTGTTTTTGTTTGCGCTTCAACAACACAAAAAGACCAGAAAATTTGTATGCACACACTGAAATGAACATTCAACTATTAAACAGACCTAAGGTCAGGACGATATGGGAAATATTGACAAGTTACTGCTTAAAAAACACTTAAATGCTACTGGGACTTGTCAATAATATTAACTGTCAATCTGTCAAATCTGCGAATTGTCGAATCTGATTCCCGAATATCGGTGACTTCCAAAATGCAGTAAAAAAATTTTTTAACACAGTTTAAATACAGTTCAACTACCGTTTAAAGCTTTTGTAACAATTTTAATGTAAAATAAAAACTAAAGCTTTTGCTACATTTTGGAATACTATTAAAAATAAAATAAGTACATGTACATATACTTTGACGTTTAAATTATAGTTCTGTGTTTTTGTAAAATCAAACGGCAATAATAATAATAATAATTTTGAAAATGAATGTTTTTATTAATATATTAGGCAATAATTTAATTAGTTTAAATAACGAGTGTAATAACTATTGTACAAGTGTAATAACTATTGCTAAATTTGAATTTAAAATATTTTATATTTCCTTGCATCAAAATTAATATTAATTGCCACACCTCCATTGGTCAGCATATATTTTCGGCGGAAAAATACATTTTATATAACATATTTTGCTACAATTTGGCATAAAACTTATTTTTTCGACAAAAAATAATGCTAATCTATAATTTAATTGATTCTGGTAACTTTTTACTTTGATGAAATGTATACAAAGTGTAGTGTAAATTTTTTCAATACACACTCTGCTCTTATATTACGTTTCCACTACGTATTTTAAACATTTTGGAATAAGTCTACAAAATCAAGAGTTTTTGAAATACATTTTGGAAGATGATGATGATTGTTAATTATACGGTTTCACTGCATTTTGGAAGTTACGGTATCTCTACGATTACCGAGATACAGTAATAGGCTCAGATGGTTGGAAAGGCATATATTTGACCAGCTGACAGAGATCATAAAGGTTCATTTTCATAATATCCATAGAATTGCCATTCCTAAAGTTCAGTTTTTATTTGTTCCATTTCGACAACGAATTGTTACCAACTTCTTTTAAACAGACTATTAATAAATTTATTCTAGTACTTTGAGGTTGTAATTGTTTTGTACTGAAAGAGAACTTAACATGTCTTGAAACAATCAATAACAAACAGGAATTTAGTAAACAATAATTTTGATAGAAATATTCGGTCCCATACTGATGGAAAATAATGGGTTTGTTATGAAGTATGCGAACATAGTAAAGAGGATTCAGATTAAGATAATAAATGAGTGATACAGAAATATTTATATTGTATAATAATTTTAATTTATTCTATTGGGCGTCCCTGTAAATTTATTTATATCACTAGAAGTTCTGTTGTATTTGACTATATGTATGTCTATATAATATAATGTAGTGTTTAACATTTTGTTTAATTCATAAATCAAATGAAAATTTATTTTTTAAATAAATTAAATTTTCACATTCATTAGATTAACTCCCATTACATGTTATTATTACCAAATTATTTTGTTCACTAAAATGTCGAAAACAACAACACTTTAATATAATTTATTTAATTGTTGTTGTTGTTGTTGTTATTCAATATTAATTAATTCATTAAAAAGACAAATTAACTCGTGTACATTATTTATTTTAAATAAAAATGTTATTATATTATTTTAATTTATTCATTTTAATGACATTTTAATAGAGCTACACATATTGTGTAACATATTGTAATTTTTTTTTTTTTTTTTTTTGTTAAAAACATAAAATTCTAAATTTATTGCCATTTTTTTGTGGTTTTCATATTATGTCCTGTTTTGTGTGTCCTTGTCCTAATTGAGAAAAATATTTCAAAACAAAATGAAAAAAAAAAAAACAAAAATGTCTGTTGATATTATTATAATTTAATTATTACATATAATAATTTAGTTTAAATTAAATTAAAATTGTAATTACTAATAATAAGTGTTAATAGATTAGATGAAAGGATAAATTTGGATTTTGTAAAATGGTGGTGGTGATTATTAGAATTAATTTTAATTCAATAAATATAGTTTTTATATATATATATATATATATATATGTATATATATATAATACATGATGGGATACAATAGGTGGGTACAACTTACATATTGAAGCTGGAAAGTCACTCACTACGTTGAGTTTTGATAAAATTCAAATATGTGCTATTAGTACTCTTATTGACCAATTGTTGTATTATTATAGAACTTGTATCACAATGGACCTTAATGGTCTAAATATGTCGGCGTACTGTCGGCACCCACTACTACCTATCTACACATAGAACCTGTCTATAAATATCTAGATAGGTGCAAATATTTGCTCCGATGAACTTGAAATGTTAATGCACTCTCTCAAACAGTTCAGTAGGACTAGAGAAGCAAAAAGAGCTGCAGATGGTCATCGCAGTTCTTTCGGAGTTCATTTACAGCGCAATATTTTCTAAACCTCAGATATGTCAAATTTCCATAAATAGTATTAAAATAAGTTTATTTAATCTTCTAACAGTAACATACAATACCCAAGAATTACCACCAATTCTAATCCCTAATTGATAACCTAATAACGACCATTAATAAATTTGAAGTATTTGAAATGTACGGTATACCGTAGAATAATGAAAATATCATGGGTAGATCGAGTGAACAATAAAATAAGATTCTAAGTAGAATAAGTAATATTACCGTTAGTTGTTATTATTATTGTTATATCTGGCTCATATGATGCGAAATGAAAAATATCATATCCTACAACTGATTCTGCAATATAAAATTAGCTGAAAACGTGTTGGCAGAAATCAAATGTCACTGCTAAGAAACATCCGGTAATGAACGGGTCTACAAATGGTGGGAGAACTAATGCACACAGAGTAGGATAGAAAGAACTTCATAAATGTAATCGCAGAGACGTAGACTCTTCTTCCAGATTTTATAGCATAGTCATTTTGATAATATTGATAAGCTTATGTTTCCCTGATTATACCTGAATGGTTCTATAAGCTTGATTATTAATAACAGATGCTATTTTGAAGTCAATAAGTAATTGTGAAATAAATTACTTCTTCGTTACACAAAATTTTGAACCATATAAAACTTTTAACCTTCGCGTGTCTACTAATGGTGCAAGAACATGGACAAATGGAAAAATGGGTGAAAAAAGTCTTAGAGTTAAAATAGTAAGCTTCCGAAAAATAGTGAGCCTAATTCAAATTGGTGGTAATTTGTGTATTGAAAAATAGACAGCTAACTGTAAGATCTATACCGCAATAGTCATTATCTAACTTATTTTGAACATAAGAATCAAACGGATATAGATAACATTTTTTTTTAATTTAGATACAGAAGGATGTAACAACCTAATAGGCTTTTAAATCAAAGAAGAATCAAAGAATTACCAAAATCCTTACAATGCTTAGTTTTGTTCGAAATGCTTAGTTTGTTAGAAATGTTCTACCGTCATATTGAAATGCCAATGCAGAAAAAAAATCTACCTAATGTTAAGAAAGTGATTTAAAAATTCATAATTTCATCATTTTCAAATTATAAAATGTAAAAAGATTTTTTTCTTTTCTAAATTAATTCTTGATATTAATTAAAATTCCATTAAAAAATTATTATTGTCTGCAAGTCTTTAATTTAAAAATCATAAAAATTTCCCTAGAGGACATTATTATGTACACATTTTAGAAGAGAAGAGAAAAATAATAATAAAAATTCTTAACAAGAAACGCATTTCTTTCCCATGACGCGCCGCGCTGTCATCTATTAGAATTAATTAAAATTATTTAAAAAAATATATTTAACCCCCTTCTTCCTTTGTGTTTTTTTTTTTTTTGCTTTCTGTTTGCATTTGAAATACGTAATTCATTTTGAAATACATTTCTTATAAAGATGTGATATTTTTGCACGTAATATACACATACGAGGATGTAGGTGGTGTAGGGTGAACAATGCTGACCACAACTTCACAAATTAACATGTAACTATGCTTCTGTTCTATCCTGAAATTCAATAGCACTAGGTAGAATTCAAAAAATTCGCATGATATATATAGTTTTCTCAATTGGATTTTCTAAACAGCTATAGTTTGCTCAACGTACAAAACAAGAATCATATGGCGGCCGCAGGAAAGCATATCAAAAAGTTTATTTTCAATTTTTAACCCTTGTTAGTAGCCATCGATCGGAAAATTTCATCAACATATTTTTAACTATTTCAGTTTATTATTTCAGTATTTTTAACAGTGATTCATCAATTACTGAGCGACTTGTAAGTGTAGCCAATTTACGAAGAAATTAAAGCTCTAATTTGAAGCTAAAACTGGCGGATAATTTAATCAATTTGGAAAGTAAGTTGATCGCTTCAACTAATATAAATTTTATGAAACTCCACAATGCCTTACGATTATCTTTTAAAGCTTGAAGTTTGATTTTTGTCTGTCTCACAAAAATCTGGTGCACTTGCGCCAGTTTTTCAGAAATTTTCACTAAATATTGGTAATGTATGATCATTGAATTATTACATTCGAGAAGATAGAACATTGAACACCAACAGACCAACGTCACACCAATAACCGAATTTTATATTTAGATTAAGATAGTATAGTTTAAGTATAAATAAAAATACCACAATTACATGTATACCGTTTAAATATTTCTCTATGTACTCAACAATTTGAATTACTCAATTCATATACAGATTACGGTCTTGGAATAATGCAAAAATAAATACTTCTTCTTCCTCTTTAATTAGATATTTAGTTTCTGTTTTTTTTTATTATTCATATCGCATCCTCAATTTTGTGATGACTACGTCCAACATTAATTGAATCGTTTCAGAGGTTTTCCTGATAGACACTTAATATTGATTTGACCATTCATTACTACCATCGCCAGTCGACCTTCCGCCATTTGAATTTATGTGATCTCTCCTGTTTCTTTGTCTATTTCGACTCCAATGAACAATATCTTAAATGTCGCGTGCGTCCCTGATTTCATTACAACTTTTCTTATCTCTTAATGTGTATTAACATATTTGCGTCACAGTTCGAATTTACTGTTTTGATTTAGATATGTCCGCGGAGTTATCTCAATAGCGTTTGTTAGTATAAGCGTGTTCTGTTTTCTATTACCATGTGCTTATTTATATTATTACATCTAGAAGATAACCGGAAATGGAATCGGTTTTACCTGTTTGAGTTCTTATTTCGGTTTCCGAATGAATATGAAATACTAAAAAATGAATTCAACATACTAAAAATATGAAGAGTCGATAGAATGCTGTCAATATAGATGTAAAGTCTTTCCTTTGTTTTCTACGGTAGGATTTTGTGCTCATATACATTGGTTGAACTCACTCACTGAAATGAACTGCCATCATTTTAATCGTAGATATGAAATTTAATTTTGTTTTAATTTTAAGATTAAAAGTAAATAATTAACGTTAAGTCTTGAATAAAATAACCTGAACCCAATAAGGTCAAATTCATTCAAAATATTTCGACTGAACATAGGGATATTTTTATTTCTCTAATTTTTCACCAGTTCAAGCTGTACATTCATTTATAAAGGTAGCGTTTAAAACCTAATGTTTGGATAAACTTAGAAAAATATTACGTATCAAGGAGCTTTGCTCAGAATAGTAACGAATTTCTTTTTACAGCAAAAGTTAGGAAAACGGCATGATTTTGCCATACTATTTGTTGGATTAATAAAGAATTACTACGGTTAATTGTACAGGGAAGACAAGAGGTAAATACAGCCCAGGTATGACACAATTGTCACACGCTGGTGTAATACCTACAATGAAGTAGGTACTAGAAATATTCTCACGCCGGGTAACGCAATAGGTAGGAATTGAAAAGTTCCAGGCTCGATTCCTCATGAAGCAAAAAAAAACATTTTTTTTATTAGTTTATCGATCTGGTCCAGTACTCCTTGTCTTTGTCTGGTAACAACTTAAATAAAATTAACCTATTCTATTTAAGAAGGCTGAGTTCCTAGCAATAGCAGTAGTTTTCCACATTTAATGAGTTGATAAGCCAGTAATTTGATAAATGCTCCAAATATTGTAGATATTGTAGTATAAACTTGCTAACTTAATTAAGCACGGAAAAGTGATTCTACCTAAGTTACTGTCAAGAACATAAAAAAACATATATATATATATATATATATATATATGGCTACAAAATATAAGAACTTGGATATTGGAATAAATTTGAGAAATGAACTCTGGTTCACATATAGCTTCAAACAGAATGACAGCTTCAAGCCGAAGGACATGTGCAGTTCAATCAAAAACAGAATATGTAGTTTTTATAAAACCTTGTTTTCCAGCGTTAGAGTAAAATTTTGGTATAACAGTGAAAATAGTCGAATATTTTCCTTTTAATTTTACTGATATGCTTATCATACAAATACGCGTATTTCGTCTACTACTTGCAGACTTCTTCAGTGTTTTGTACTTGACTGAGGAAAGAAATCTAAAATTGTCTTATTTATTTTATTCGTACAGGTAACAATTTGATGTTTCTCGCAGCTGCATGGTTGTTTGTTATCCAATGAATTAGCGCAGGTAGGAGGTTGAATAAAAATATTTTTATTTATTTTATTATTGGTATTTGGTATTGGTAATTTTTCCGACGTTAGAGTGACAGGTAGGGGTGGTGTTATTTGTTTTATTGTATTTCACTAAAAATTTAAATAAAGAAGAATATCCGTTGCCTTGGTCTTTATTTAGGAGTGAGTCATTTTTAGTTTTGTAAATTTCGATGCTTTCAGCTGAATCTAGTTTCCTAGAATCTCTAATGTAATTTACCATTACAATGTTTTCTTTCGAAATGCTATGATTCTCCTGGATGATGTGTTCTGCTACTTTGGATCGGAACTCTGTTGAGTTCTTCTTTTTAGCCAGTTCTGCTTCTTTCAGGTGTTCATTGAGTCGTGTTTGCATGTTTCTCCTAGTTTGCCCAATATAAACTTTGTTGCAATGACTGCAAGTTACCTTATATACACCTGATTTTTCCATTTGTTCGATTTGGTCTTTAGTTGAACCTAGAACAGACTTGAGTTGGTTAGTTCTGCTGCTATATACGATATCAAACCCGTGTTTTCTTAATTTCGTTCTGAGTGGGAGAGAAATCTTGCTAAACTCCAATGCTACTCTTCTTATGGGTTGTTGATCAGTGAGTAGGTTAGTGAGGGAATTCCGTTGTAAACTTCTTTTCCGTTAACTAAGTAAGGCCGTGATGGTTTTTTCCGGATATCCGTTTATTCTCGCAATTTCAAATATGTGTTTAGTTTCTTTTACTGAACCTTTTTGGGAAGTGTTAACATTCGATGGATCATGTGGTTGAACGATGCCATCTTATGTTGATAGGAGTGGTTAGAGGTATTCGGGATGACCCTGTCAGTATCCGTAGGTTTCCTGTAAATCTCTAGTTCTAGAGATGTTCCTGTTTTACTTAACAGTAGATCTAAGAATGGTAGTTGACCTTCTTTTTCTACTTCGACAGTAAACTGTATATTCCTGTGAAGCCCGTTAAGAGTAGTTAAGGTTGATTCTAAGTCCCTTTCCCTTATTACAGCAAAAATATCATCTACGTATCTTTTCCAAAATCTTGGTAACCGTTCTTCTGCTGTTAAATCTGACTCCAATTTAGCCATGAAAATTTCACTGATGAATGGAGAAAGGGGATTTCCCATTGGAGCCCCCTTCAATTGTTTGTAGAAATTTCCTCTAAAGGTGAAATAATTTTCTTCCATGCAAAGCCGGATCAGCTTTATGTAAGAATATGTAATATAAAAAACAAAATTGAATTTGCTCCATCTTTAAAGTCAAACATTACAAAATTCCAAAATTCAAATGCAAAGAGATGAATTACAAAAATTATATCGATCAAAAATATAAGAGGCACAAATGAATTAGAATAGATTAAGATCTATCGTAAACATAATTCTGTTAAATCAATCATCGCAGCATCCTGTATACCGGGACATCTTGTTTTAATATTGTTTTTTTTTTTTAAATTATTTCATAATAAAATTGTGTAATAATATTTTTGGTTTCATTGTAGTGGAAAAAATTGAATTATTTTATTAAGCTATGCTGGATGGATGCTGCTGGTTTCTGTTGGCTGCCATTTAAATTGGCATGAGTTGATAGAGGCGCCAAGTATTTTTAATGTAATTAGAATTTTTTTTCTTTTTTTTTTTATTGTTTATTGTGTTTGTTTTATTTCTCGATGACCTCGTTTAAATGTCTAAGCTTGTTGAGAGCAAATAAAAAAAAAAAAAAAAAAAAATTAAACTAACAAAAAATAATGAGAAAAAGGTGAAGTTAAGTGAATAACGGTAACCTATTTTGTATATTTTTTACTCTTTAGTACTGAACTACAACAATTCTTTTGAGTTTAAGATGTAAATTTCAAGTAAATTTTTTTTTTCAATTTATTCTGTAGAATAAAATTTTGTACGCCATTTTTTTTGTTTTTTTTTTTATATTATTTTAAAATATACATTTGAGTTGAGTAGGTTTCCATCTAGTGGATAAAATTGAAATTAAATTTAATAAAGTTATAAAAATTATTAAAAATTTAAAATGTAAATTTTAATAGGTTTCAAATTGCTTAGATTTCATTCTGCATTGCTTATAAAAAAGTTTGAAATGTTAGTTTTATTAATATTGTTGTTGTTGATTTTGTTGTACTTTAAGTTGATACTGTCGATAGGATTAAGTTTTTTAAATTTTATTTATGTGTAGTTTAATATATGGATAGTATATTACTGGTTTTATAATCAATTAAAAATTTTAGTTTGTGATCCCCACATGGAAAAACTTTTCCAATATGAATTTTTATTGTTTTTTATAATTTAAGAAGACTTTTATAACTTTAATTTTAAAATTATTTCATCTATGATATAAAATTTCATTTTAAAAATTTTTCATTTAAATATTAAAATTTGTAGCAGCCAAAATAGTTTTAGATATTTTGTATGTAAATTAAAAGGATATTTTATAAAATAAGTAAATTAAAAGCTGAGTACATTTCAGTATGAAAAAAAAACACCTTAGAAATGAGTCAGAAAATTAAGATATTTCTCTTATAGTTAGGTACAGTATAAATGATGTTGTCATACCATATAAAAAAACTGCAGAATACTTGTGATTGGCACTAGATGCAAAATTTGATGAAAAAAGTACCTGTTCAATGTCAAGAAAAAGAAAAAAATAACTTAACCATAACTGTAGAGCGATCTATTCGCAAATCGAATGTTGATATGTTTTTTTTTATGTTTTTGGCAGTAACAAGATTATACTTTTAATATTGTTTTGTGATTTCTTTTATCCCAACGACAAAGAATACTAGATACTGGTACTGGACGAAGTACGCCTAAAACATTTTGCCAAAAAAATTATAAAACATATCAAGCCTGAGACCTTTAAGTTGAAATACTGACCTACTGATGTACTAGCCATCATTTAATAATCAAATAATTATTGAAGTTAGTTTAATTATATTTTTCTTCGTTAGATGCTCTTTTTGTTAGAAATATAATTATTGTCCTCTTATTTGGAAGTAAAAGTGGTCAAATACTGAATATTAAACTAACGAATTTTTTTATTGATATTGTTATTAAATCACTAATAAATAATATCACAATTCTAAACGAATATGGCCACACTGGAATGTTGTAACAATAAACAGGATTCAAAATCTATCAAAACAATCTTTCTGTAAGTGATCTATTTTTGCTTCGCAAAGGGTTACATATTCTACTATGTTGTGGTACATCAATATGAATATTCGTAGGTCTTAAATATTGAATATAGCTTCCTTGTTAGATCATTTGTAAAAGTACCGTTATTATAAAACAAAGCTTGTGAAATGAAAAAAATTCTTACTTTGAAGTTCTACATTTGGATAGCTTAAAATGAACCAGAAATTGGTTTTGATTTTCATTTTAAACCTGGTTAAAGAGAAGGTTAATCTATTTTGGTATTAATTTGAACCAAATATGGTAAAAAAAAATGTTGAAACTCTCTGAATGTACCTATTATAATCTGCTCACTTAAGCCTTTACTTGATACTAAGCCATTTATGGCTTCTTGAAGTTTTGGTCAAGTTTTGCTATGTAATTATAACAAATTAAAATTCGAAAATTATTTCAAAAATTCATAAATGGCTTGCTGTGAATTAAAGGGCTAAAGCAATAATTTTTTTTATCCTATTTTAACTTTGAACGAAGCTATAATGAAATTTTTAAAAACTTAAAAAAAAAAGGAAAAATTGTAGTCTCTATATCGGAAAAACATGAACCCTAATTTTTTAATAAAATTTTACCCACTAATGAAATTCTAAGCAATTAAATTACAACATTGATGTTTAGAAATACCCTCTAGTTAGTGCTCTATACAAAATAAACAGTTACATCAAAAATTATAGTTAGGAACATTCATTATTGTCCTGGTCCCCATCCGTGGGATATAGCGGAGGTTAGCAGTATTATATACGATTAATTTTAATTGTCAATGCTAGTTTCAGTTACTCACAGTATTCTAGAGACAGTCCAGCTCATTTTAAAATAAGCCCCGGTTTCTTTTTCAATCACTTTTTTTTAACTTGAAACAAAACAACACAAAAAAAGTGATAAAATCCAGATTAGTTCAAGCTTCATATCAAATCGCACAGCAACAAAATGTTTTTTTTCCGGATAATTTACCAAACATGTCTTCGGTTTTAGTTATACCTAGAGAAGAGGGCCGATTTCTTTCCCGGAAAAAAAAATGTTGTAAAATAAAATGTGGGGAAAAAATTTTAGTTCAAAAATCGATTTTTGGGGAAAAAAATGGGGTTTTTAATTGTTGGGAAAAAATCTTTTCGACATTTTTTTAAAGTAGTACATTTTAGAGTAGTAGTACTAGTTACACAAGTCAAATTTAATCATTCACGAAATATGTACATACAAATTATGAGATTTGAATAATATGTCAAGCGTTGAAAACGCTTGGGTTGGATTGAAAACTCACAGTGTTAAAATGCTTTGTTATTGAAATTTTTATATGTAATAAAATTAATTAGAAAGAGTTGGATTCAACAATTTTAATTCTACATTTTTGTTTTTCACAAATCGATCCACACTATCACTTCACCTATAAGTTGTATACAATTTGAGACTCATTTCTGGAATGTTATTTTAAGAAGATCTAATAACCCTAATATTTTTTTAACATTTAATTAGTTGATATACCGGAAAGATGCCAATAAATAAATACTCATAGTCATGCTTAAGGGTTAGTCGAAATTCTATTTTATTGACTACTTTAGACTAAAAATTATTATTTTTTTTTATATTTTTTTCCAAGGGGATAGAACGAATTATGTCTATCAATATCAAAGTGCGTTTTTTCCGAAATAGAAAACTGTTGTATTTTTCATGTCAATCACTTTTTTTTTTATACGCCGGGGTTGTCTATACTCTAGAGCATGCATATTACATCTTTAAGAGGGAAAGAAGACGTTATTTTAAAGCTTAAAACAAAAATTAACTAAATTGAGGGTGCTCTATCGATTGGTGGTATTTTGAACTTCCGAGAAGGACCAAAAATGGAGTTTTTAAATCCGAAAATCGCCGAAATTGGCTGAAATCGAGATTTTCAAATGGGAAGAGGTACTTTTTTATGCAAATTGGGATTCTACAACAATTTTTGATTAAAAAATGATTGGTGGTAATTTTAACTTCCGAGAAGGACCAAAAATGGAGTTTTTAAATCCGAAAACCGCCGAAATTGGCCGAAATCGAGATTTTCAAATGGGAAGAGGTACTTTTTTATGCAAATTGGGATTCTACAACAATTTTTAATTAAAAAATGATTGGTGGTATTTTGAACTTCCGAGAAGGACCGAAAATGTGTTTTTTAAGCCCGAAAATCGCCGAAATTGGCCGAAATCGAGATTTTCAAATGGGAAGAGGTACTTTTTTATGCAAATTCGGATTCTACAACAATTTTTGATTAAAAAATGATTGGTGGTAATTTTAACTTCCGAGAAGGACCGAAAATGTGTTTTTTAAGCCCGAAAATCACCGAAATTAGCCAAAATCGAGAATTTCAACTGGGAAGAGGTACTTTGATATGCAAATTCGGATTCTACAACAAAAAATTAAAAACTTATGTTAACATTTTGTTTTCTCAGTCCTTTAATTTACAAAAGTTTTTTATTTTTTTTTTTGTAGAATCGAATTTGCATAAAAAACTACTTTTAAAATCCCGCTTTCGAACAATTTCGGCGAATTTTGAGCTTGAAAAACCTTTTTCACACCCGATATTTGTTTAATATATCCAAAACACGTTTTTTTTCCCCAATTTATTCCCCAATTGCACCCGTTTTGCATTTCAGTTTTATATCGTACTAGTTCAAGGTGTTGAACGAAGTCTATATCACCTGATTTAGGTACGGTATGATCTATAAGAGGTATAATTCCCAATCCCAAAATCAATAAATCTCTTATCAGATAAAGTAAAATTAAAGAAAACTAGTTCAAATAAAAAATTTTGATAGAAAACTGTAAACAATTATACAAACAACCTTTGAAAAATATAACAACGTATACTCCACTTATATTATTTACTATTTTTCTATTATTCAAATTCATGAGTAATAAACGTAAAAAAAAAAAAACAAAAAAACAAAAAACAATTGAAAAATTCTTCTTCATTAACACATTGTTTATCAACTTATTCTAGGACGCTATCATTTATTTAATACACATAATGAACGTATATGTACATAATATTATATACATATATGCTTGTTAGTCTCTTAAACACCCATTTAATCTAACTTAACTTGATACTCTTTATTCATTAATATATGCAGTTTATAAAAAAAACCAAAAAAAAAAACGTTTTTAAGAGAAAATTTGATTTGCATTTATTTAATTTCTAAATTAGTTGCTCTTCTGGAAAATTCTTTTCAAATTCTATATATATACTAAATAGATATATACCTTATATATTCATTATAAACATGCTTTGTGTCGTCTAAGGATTATTTTATTTTTTTTTATTTTTGTTATGATACAAATCCATTCAATTACGCAAACATATCCTTAACTATATTATCGCATATATGCACATGCATATATATATATATTAAATAATTGTGTATACCTTGAATTCTAGCAAAAAAAAAAAAAAAACAAAAAGAAAAGCTAAAGGGCATACATAACTATATATGATAAAAAATTCGTTCATATTTTTATCTCATTCTGTCATTCACATTATTTTGTATACGTATAGGTTTTAATAAAATAAGAATGAGTACATACAATAATTTTGTATTCATATTTATAGGTCAAGGAGATCTTGATCCTTGGATTTGTTGTATTTTGAAAAAAAAAAACAAAATTTATATATATATACATACATATATATATCACTTTATTCTTATACTCGAACTTCTGTACTTTAGTTGAATTTTTTATTTTCAGTGTTCAATTTTAGTTTGTGAAAGAGGTTAGATTTAAATGCTTGCAATGGAAAAAGATCTCATATATGGTGGATTTTATTTTTTATACAAATAATTTTCAACATCATCATCATCATCATCATCATCATCAACATCTACATCATCATTATTATTATTATAGTCTAAATAAATGATTGCATCAATGGATGAATTTATTTTTTATTCTTGGTTCAGCAATTTTTGAGAATCGATGCAGGAACAAAAAAATATGCAATGTTGCATTTTATATTACATTCGTTTCTCACACTTTGTAAGTTGTATAAACCTACATAATCGTATATGCATTTTCAATATCATGTTTGTCTGTACGTTGTTTTTTTTTTCCAATCGAATATGTACTCAATTTGTGGTGCACTCTAAGAAATTGATTTAATTTTGTTGCTTTGTAAAAGAATTTTCTACTTTAGTTTTTGTTTTTTGCTGTTTTTATATTCAAGACATCATGAATTTATTTTTGAAGTTTTAAGTTCAAATTTAAGTTGAAAGTTTAAATTAAAAGAAATTGAAGTTTTTTTTTTTTTGAAATTTTATGACCTTATATTATAATTTAATTGTAAATATTGTCAAACTGAATTAAATTAGAATTATAAAATTAAAATATGGCTCATTGCTGAAGGATAACGGTATAAGATGAAGTTATATAACTGTAATAGTAGATGGGGCAAGCGGTGAATTGTTGTAGTAGTCACCGCGTGGCTCATGTGAGGCTACGTTGAGCTTCATTGATCCACGAAGTACAATATTAGGTAATCATATCCGATTGCTAAGCACCACTATATAAAGTGTATATATTCAAGTGCACTCATCTAACATAATATAATAAAGTACTATTAACAAAAATTCATAATAAATAGTGTTGAAAACATAATAAAATAAGAATTTTATTAATAATTAATTTTTAGTTATATACTAACAAAAAGGGCGACTATCACATGCCTGTATTTCATTTGACTGTATTTCATTTGACTGCATTTCATTTGCCCATATCTATGTGTACAAATTGTGCGCTGGCTTCAAAATCCCAAATACCAAATACAAAAGCTCAAAATTCAAAATCCTGAAATACCAAAATCCCAAATTTACAAAATCCAACTTTAATTCATTTAATGTTTTCGAATTCAATAATTTTGTTTGTATCCAACAGCGGCTACGCATAAAAATGGTGTTTATAAATATTCTGTAAAAGGAATACAGAACTTTGATTTTGAATCCATCTCTAAAATTTTTCCTAACTCAGAATCTCGCATATATATTCATTATATATATTAATTACATCTTATATATAAAACACAAGATGAACGACGTGGTTAGTAAAAAAGCAAGAATATTTGAATAGTAAATAACATCACAAAAATATTAAAATTTTAGCAAGTTCTTGGTGCTGAATACTTAAAACATTTCAAATATTTACACCAAATAAATGACAGTTATTTCCAAGTTGACATCTATACTCTAAAATAAATTTAAACCACGGACAATTTTTAGGTATGCTTCATAAAAATTTTGTCATTTTAAATAAACCCACAAACTTATAGAAAAATGTACAAAAACACAAACAAAAATTGAAAACAAAACAGAAAAACAAAAATCAGATCAGATCATACTATTCAAAAATAATATAGTAAATGTTAGTTCATTTGCTTCTGCTATTATTAAAAAAAATATTCACAGTAAACATGATTGTAGTCATTCGCTAAATTTCAGTACTATTTCTGACTATAACCGTTTTGTGACTATAGGCGAAGACAAAAAAAAAATTGCATCTTTATAAACAAAATCAAATTTAATAAAATATCTTTCGTATAACAATTTTAAAATTTATTTTATTCATAAATAGCAATTCTGTTATGTTATCACAAAATATACATATTTGTAATGAATAGAAAAAGACAATATATTTTAAATCAATTTTTTAATAATTCACTTTTGATTTATTTTTTTGTTTTATTGAAAAACTTGGCGTTAAATTTTGATGTGACTATAAACGACATCGATCGTATGAACTTATAAAGTTTACTATACTTTCTTTTAAACAAATTGTTGACTATTGCTATAACAGAATTGTGACTACAAACGTTTTTGACTATAAACGAATTTAAGTCCATCGATCTACTACGTTGAAAGTAATGGAATTTTATTGTGTTAAGTTATATTGAAATTAATATTAATTGCGCCATAAAGTATTAGGTCTTATACATTAATTTCATTAAATATATATTCAAGAATCAAGCGATTCAGAAAACAACTGCAATTATACCAAAACATACATTTCTTTTTATATAAAATCGTACGTGAAAGAACTGCTTCTGTGCAATTGCACAGGGGATTCACTAGTATATGTATAATATCTATCATATTCAATAACCAGCATAACCAGTCAAAAATGAAATGCAGGCAAATGAAAATACAGGCAAAGGACACGCTCCCTAACAAAATTTAATAATATAAAACTATATATAAATATAATTTTTTATTTATTTTAGATTCATGACTTTTTTATTTAAAAATAATTTTATGTAAATTAACCAAACGATATAATCTTCCATAGATCAATCCGTCTTTTACCTGTAATGCTAAAAATATTTGAAAAATCAATAGCCAGCAGATTGAACAGGGTTATTGCAAAACGAAATATTGTATCTGATCATAAGTTTGAATTTCGCCACAAAAATGGATTAACCGAACAAATTCAAAGGGTTGGTAATCAAATAAATAACTAATTGGATCAGAAAAATTATTACACTGCAGCTTTTCTAGACATTACACAAGCCTCTTGAACAAAGTTTGGCAGGAGGGACACCCGCAAAAGTTACAAAAAAGTTTCGCGGGCCACCACTACCATCAATTTTTGTTATAATATTTGTCAAAGAGTGAATACAATAGTGAATTTGAGACCCTTGTCACTAGCCTAGGACCCTTCTTGTTGTACCGCGTATTCAAATCACACCTTCTAATATCATCGGGTGTTCTCATTGTTACTTTTTCTGATGAAACAGTCCTGACGTCGTATTCCGATCCACGTTTAGCTTCCGAAAACAAACTTCAGAATGATCCGTCGGATTTATAAAACTGGCTAAAAACTTGAAGAATAAAAGCAAGTGAATTCAAATTTGTAAATAATATTTTTACATACATTTATAAAGAAATTTGTCATCCCGTTCAATCAAAAAAAAAAAACAACAGAGTTGTTACACTATGAGTCGGTACAGCACTTATATGTATGTAATTAAACAAACGCTTTACTAAGAAAACTCACATTTTCTGCAAAAACTAACAGTTAAGAATAAAGCTCAAACAACATTACCGGCTGATAAGACGCTACTCTAAGCTGTTTTTAGATTATAAACTAGCGGTATATAATTAGGTCAATCTGAAGTTATGAGATGGATCAATGGGGAATCTCTAGTAACTTCAACATTAAAATAATTGAACATGTCCAGCACAATGTACTGAAATCCATCGACAATACTACCTGGTACATGTACAATGACATAATAAGGTTGGATTTAAATATTTCATCTGTTAACGACAAAAAAGAAAGCTAAAAAATATTCAGATTGTCTAGAAATTTGACGAATTTTATTTTCGTTTCCACTAATCATTAACGAAGCATCAAACAAGCGTAGACTGAAATATTTCTGATCACTGGATTTAAAAATGGTGTATCTCAGTATCCACAAATACCAAAATTGAATTAAGGCTAAGAGTTGTTGGACTTTTCACTTAGATATATGTCAACTACTCTCAAATAATATCTAATAATATCTTCGTTAATGCGATTAAAATAGTTTGACAGAATATCGGTACAAAATAAAAAATGTAACAAGGCAAATTCTATATTGGGGTTTATAAAGAGATGGTCTAGCAAATGCAATGATTCATATACAACTAAGTAATTACTGATAACTTTCGTTCGACCTCACCTTGAATACACTAGTATTGTCTGATAACCAGACTATTTCATTCATATCAACAAAATAGAGTCTGTTGTAAAAATATTTCTTAGATTTGACTTATGTAATTTTCCATTACTCAACCCAAAGATCTTGCCTCCCTACCAAGATTGTCTTAAACTACTTCAATTACATAATTTGCAAACGAGAAAAGTGGTTCGGGATATTGTAAATATTCTCTGTACCTATACGCCATTTCGAATAGAAAATGTTTTAAATCTTCCTCTGCACAGAACATATTATGGTAGATTTTAACCCATAAATTGAATCCTAATGGCAATTAACCAATATAAAATAATATAGATTTTTCATTAGTAAAATCAAGTTAAAGAAAAACTTACTTCAACTCTCCAACTTCTTTAGTCCTACTAATCTGTAGCCACTATATAGTTTTTGTAGTAATTATACTCAATGGGTTTCTCAGAATTTATTGCTTTTATTTGAATTTCTTCTATCCTTCTTTTTTATTTATTCGTTTTCTTTCATCTAATTTAAATTCATTGATTAAATTCAACAATTTTGCGTTATTATAGTTCATTAAGCAAAATCAAAAGCTTCCGACTTATCCCTCGATGTAGCCAAATCGATAAAAGAAACACAAATACAATCAAATAATGTGAAACGTATATGACAATTCTCAAATTAGGTGGGTGATAAAATTCGCCTTATCTACCAAACAATCAACCTAAGATGCTGACACAACTACATTACATACATTGGCACTTCCTCTAATAATATATTCTTCTGTTTAATAGAATGCGGAAATTTTACTGCATAATCGTAATACCATCTTAATAAAAACAGTATTGTAACAGGTAGTACCTACCTTAATAGTACAGTGTGGCGTTGAAACACTATATCTTTCACTATATATAAAGTATACTCCAATAGACTGGCTACGAGTTCTGTAAATGTCCTGCTTCTATGCATTAACACTAAACGCACTCAAATGAACATGGCAAAGAATAACAATTAATTCAAGTATTCCATGCTATAGAGACATACCAGATGAACATGAAAATCGTTTAACATTTCGGAATCCGCTATTTCTAAGATAACATATAAGATATTGCAAAGGACAAGTTTTGATATAACAATGACATGGCTGGAATAATTAGTGGAGATGAATCTGTTTTTGATCGAATTTAATCCCCCCCCCCCATTACAGTAGAAGATTACGTTTGGTTGAGGCTTAGCATGGGCGTTGTGCATACACGATGAACAAATACAACTCATCTTTTCTGAATTCGAATGGGGCAATATACAAGTAAGTATCTTAGTAGTGTACCTAATTCATTTATATACCAAGTCTTATTGAAAATGTTTTTAACGCGACCCCTAAAGCTGACTAAAGAAGAATTTGATTTGATGTAAACAAAATAAAAAAAAAAATAAAAATTAGCAATTTTAAAACCAAAATTCATTAATAATTCAAATTGCTAGAATTCATAAAAAATAAAAAATATAAAACTTAAGTGTAATGAGATAAGAGCCCACAAATAAATATTGACTATCGTTTAGTGACGCATTCAAGGAATTAAAAGACATTAAAATTTTCAGATACAATAACAGATTCAATATACGGACAACAATGAAATCAATTTTATTTGGCAAAGATTCAAAATTATTTTTTGGAATAGGTTAGAAGTAAAAGTAATATCAAGATAATAAAAAAAGCAAATAATCTCGAACTGTACCTGATTGCATACAATTAAAAAAAATTACCGCAAAATTAATTCTATTGCACTTTTTCCAATTCTAGACCCAACCAATGATAGTATGTCAAAAGAGTTGAGCAATACATTATAGGTAATTCGAATTGAAAGGAATTTATTTTCTTTATACCACATTGTGTGTGTACATCGATGTATAATGCAATAATTTCCAATGATGAAATGTACATAGGGTTTTATGTAGGTTTGGTATATATACATATATACATTCCCTATTATGTAGCGATATGTACTTACATTTTTGTTTCTATAATGAATGTGCATAAAAATCGATCGATTTTGAATTGATTCATCTGCATTGAATTACAAAAACAAATTACTTGCTATGAATTGATGTTCATCTACTTACATAATATGTATATATATATGTAATATATAAAAAAATTTTCAATGAAAAAAAAATAAAAATCCTGAATAATTTTTTCCATGTATATAATATGTAATTTTTATGTATTACTTATATATACATTATTATATACATTGCTTGTTTTTTACTTAAATAAAAACAAAAACAAAATTATGTATTGAAAACTAATTTAGGGTAAAAAATCCATTATTTATGGCACGTTTTACAAGGTTAAATCGAACCTTGAGACGAAAATTACTTAATTTTTTTTTATTTATACACAATGGTTTTAAAATTTAAAATTTAAAACAATTTTTTTTAAATTTATTTCAAAAATGTGTTTTTCATAAATAATTGACAATATTAATCTACGACATTAAATTGAAATGATAACAATATTAAATGGGACATATGAAATGAAAATGTACATATATAAAATATTGTTATTCGAATTAAATTATGAAAATTTTCTAATATTGGATTTCAATATTGTAAAAATAAAAATGTACATATGTAAATAATTATATATTTTATGTAAATTATGTCGTCTGTTTGGCGTTATTGATTCTAATAATTTTATACTTATTGCATTGTAATTCAAATTCAAAATATTCTAATTTAGTTGGAATTTCTCAGAATAATAAATTTGAGGATTAAATATATATATGTATATAATATATAATATAGATTACGTATAGCAATATAAAAACATTGATGTCATATCATGTAAAAACAAATAAAATGACAAATAATCAGTAAATAAGACTTGAAGTAATAATTGGTTATAATATTTTACTCTCAAGTGATATCTTCTTTACAAAATTTATTTCATTTCAATTTACCTTTAGCAGTATATAAGTAACTTATTTTTAAAATAAGACGATAAATTATATTTAAGAAGTAGGTCTTTGACAGCTCAATATTTAATTATTATGTACATGAAAAAATTAAATACAAAACAAACAGTGTATTAAATTATTGAAGGGGGTTTCATCTAATCCTACTTGAACTCATCGGTAGGTATTAAACGGTCAGAATAGGTCTTAGAGCCTATCAGACGTTTATTACAGGACGAAAGCTTGCTACAATTGTTTGTGCAATATATCACCATCCTAGCAGGGCTAGTTAAATACCGATAACGTTAATGAGACAAAAATGTTGAGCACAACCACATCAGACGTCTATTAAGAAAATGACAAATTTTTACATTGATTGTCCAATATATTTTCTATATATTACACAAATTTGTTGTAAAATAAACTAAACCAGATAAATTCTAGAAAAGTAAAGAAGTTGAAATTATAAGTAAATATATTTATTAGCAGTAAATACGATTTAATTAATATAATCTAATAAGGGCCAGTTTGTTAATAAAATCTAGTAAGTTAAAAAAATTAAAAGTTTTTAGTGAGTGTGATCACAAAATTAGTATATATAACCATAAGAATTCTATAGAAAAGCTATTGTATGTGATTGTGTATTCCAAATCGCTGTGTAAAAGCAGTTAGGGTGTTTATCCCATAGACATGAAATTATATAACAACAAAAAAAAAAAAAATCGAATTTCATTAAGGACTCAGAGGGCTAACTTAGAACTGGGTAGGTAGTAGTGGTTGCCTGCAGTACGCCGACACACTTAGATCGGTAAGGTCCATTGTGATAATAGAACTAACAAACACGGGTAATCACAATAAGCTCATTTGCCTCTGCGGTGATATCCAGAGGGGACATATTCCCTCCCGAAATTACACGATCTACAATCTACCACTATACGTACATTATTACGTAATGTGTTTTTAAGAGTTAAAACATTTAGTTGACTATAAAAAATTTAGATTTTTGATAGTCTAATGATTAGCTCAAATTTCCCGTATTCAGTAGGGGGCGATGGAATATGGAAAAAATATATGGTTCTGTTCTGAATCATTCCGATTTGTTCTTTCAACTAAATAATTTGAAATTTCTGGGGCTATCGTGTTGCTCCAAAGAATGAGGTGAATAAAAGAGAAATCTGAAATTAATTGACTGTAAGTCAATAAGCTAAAAACGATCGGAATAAAGAAGAAATCGTATTGGTGAATTCCACAAAAAATTACTTAATGTGAAACATGATAATATTCGCTGAACAGATTCCAATCGATTCGATTAATGCCAGTCAAATAATGGGAGTACCATGCTCGGTTGGCATATGCAAGTGTACCCGCAAAGGGATTACTTATGTATGTCGTATGTACCGACAAGGACACATAGGACATATATAAGTAACATAAAGATGTTTCGTTAATATGGGGTCGGAAATTTTTTTAAACAATCGATTGAAGAAACCTAATAAAGAATTGGTTCATTTCATTTTATTTTATATTAAATGGGAGTTTAGTTTTCAGTGTGATCCCGTGGTTTATAGAATGAATTCTTGTGAGTGAACGCCTATTTAATTGGTAGTTGAACCAGACTGTCTAAGCAGCATTTGTCCTAGAAAGGGCAATAACTTAATTTTTGGAAGTACTTAATTCTAGTCCGTTTCCTGAAAACCAAGAGGTGAAATTTACATCATTTACAATTTAATTGATACATAAGTAAAAATATACATGATTGCATTAATATATCAACACAATTGTTACAAATGTTGTATCTATACATATTATATTATACTGGTCTATATAGTTATATTCTCGTCCCGTCCCGTATAAACATTGCTTGAGGTATTTTACAAAAAAATTCTGATTTTTGTAGCTTTTTTTTAAATACGAGTGTAACCTGGGCTTTATTGGATAAAAAATTGAATTAGAAAAATAACATCTAACACATACCAATTCCGGATCTGAAGGTATGAAAGATAGAGCAATGCGCTTTTTTCAAATAATGTACCTAACAAACGGTATTTGTTATAGGTGAAAAACTGACATTTTTGTAAAGAGAAAAAACGTTGATTATTTCGGAAAATTTTGTTTTTCTCTCGTTCTAACCTTTTTTTTATTAATTGTTTTTATGCATTTATACAAGGCTTGCTTTCACAGATTGTTTAAATACATCAATAATATCTGATCGATGGGAAAATGTTTAATAAAAATTATATAAAATAGAATATTGTAATAAATTTTAATTTAAAAAAAAAAAAAAATTTATGGTAGGGATGAAATTTCTTAATTTGATTAAAAAGGATTCAATTTTTTAGAAGATAAATTGTTTATCTAATATCCATAAACTGAGTTAATTTTCTTGTTTATATAAACATAAATTTATAATTTAATCAGCGTTAGAAAATGTTAGAAAAATAAATGTTTGTCCAAAATGCTGGGTACAATAAATTTGATGGAAACCTAAATATAATCTAATAATAAATTTTACTGAATATAAAACTTAGGATACCTTTGGTAACCATATTTTTCATGAATTTATTTTCTGAATGATCTGTTGCAGTGCTGTACATCAGATCGTATGGCAAACAGCAAATACAACAACCAAAAATATCTTAACGCTAGCAGAAAATTAATTTTTCGCAAAAATATAAAAATTTAACAAAGTTAACTGTACAATTTTCTAATAGTCAAATTATTTGAAAAATGGTTTTAACTATCAACTCGATTGATTAACTCTAAATTACTGTCATTGTATGTATTTCTGTTTTTGTTGTTATTTTTTTCTATCATTTTTGTATATTTTTTCATTAAAATTAAATAATTTAACAAAATGTTTAATAAATTAAAATTAAAATAGATCTAAGAACTCCAATGTAAGACGCAGTGGACTAAAAAAAAAAATATAGAAACAATAATAAATCTAGCTTTTAAGATTAATAAATTTGTAATAGTATAAGCAAAAAATGTTTAAATTTTTATAAATAATTTTTAATCAATTCTGATGTTCATTTTGGTTCTATTATGATTACAATTTAGTGTTAAGATTCAGTATAAAACAAAATTTGATGTATCTATTCACAGAAATTTCATATATTTTTTTTTACTCATTTTCGAACTCCCAAATATGAGCACTTTTTCTAAATATGCTCGGTTCGTTAAATCTCGTTAATCTCTTTGTGTATTGTCCATGTCAGACTTTAGAAGCATCAATTGTAGAAACATTAAAACTGAGTTATGTAACAACCTTGACGAACTCCTAATGATGCGGGATATTGGTCAGAAAGTACAGTTAAATACTTATTATTCTATAGATACCTACGTACCAACGTTATATAAAATCTCAAATATCGTTTTTTAAAATCTTTGTTTTTTTCATTGGTTAAAAATAACAACTTTTATTTGTCGCGAGAGCTTACGCCACATCTATATACTGAAACAACACTTTTATGTGACGAAAACAAATGTTACACACAGGACAATGCCGAATACCTACCTAGCTACTTTACTTACCTTTAAGTTATTTTATTACAAAATGTCATTTTTTACAAAATCTCAATTGTTGATTTATTACCAAATAACAATTTTTATGTTTCAAGGTCTACCTCTATTTTTATCTAAAGAAAGAAAGAAAAAAAGAACTGGACCATAAAACTTTAAAAAAAAAAACTGTATTTTATCTGTCGCTACCGGCCCCAATTTATTAAAAACCTTCTTTTCATTACATTAATAAAAAAAAATTCTTGTAAAACATCCATCGCAATTTAGGGATGCTTACGCGGGATGTAACGCTTACACTTTAAAAGTTAATTTGTATTTATTATTACTATTTTAATATTTATTTATTGCTATGATACATATTCATAATTTTTTAACAATTCTAAATTTTATAATATTGTATTTACATATACAACTATTCTTAATTATTATTTGAACTATGGCTGACTAAAAGGCTAGCTATTTTGTTATACTTTTTGTAGAAATCTAAAAATTAAAAAAAAACATAAATACATCATATTAACAAGCACAACTATTCATGACGTTTCCAAATCTAATATTTTTGCGCTCATTTGAGGCCAATTCGCTCATTTTACGCAAAATGTCTCATGTACGAGTAAATCTTATTTTTATAACTGTATGTAGTGTTGAAGTTTTTTTTTATTGCAATTTTTTTTTTTTTGTGTTTTGTTTGTGTACATAAATTGAGGATTAATAAAAAAAGGATTTCATGTTAAATTATTGCAAAATTTGGAAATTTATTTAAATTTAGTTTTATTGGTTTTAAGAATAAATAAAAAACAAATCTGAATTTTGTCGACAAAATATATGTAAATATTATGATGTTCTCAGATTTGTTTTTTGTTTTTTTTTGTTTTTCCATTTTTTTTTTTTTTTTTTGGGTTGTCTTCCTTAAGACATTAAATTATTTTAATGGTTTTTTTTTTTTATATCCATGTATATATATGGATATGTCATTCTTATTGTGAAATAGTTGATTTTATTTTTATTTATAAAAAATTTGAATGACAGTGCTCCATAATGTAAAAATGAACTTATTAAAAATTTAGTTATACTTGTAAAAGTCTTAAAAATTAATTCATTTTTTATATATACATACATATATGTATACAATGCCAACAAATCATATCCGCTTATGTCAACATAAGAACAAATCGAAATAAAATAACCATCATATTCAGAATTTTTAAAAGTATTTCATGTTTGAATGTCAAAATTTGGTTCGATTCTGACAACTACAAATCAAATTTTTGCTAGGGTTTAATGGCTTATGTCAATATGACCTAAAAATGTTTTTATCATAATCGCTAATTTAACTAAAAATATTTTAAATATATTCTTACAATTAGCTATAAAAATTTATCAATTGATCAACTTTTTTTACAAATTTGGAATATCATTTCCAACTTTTCAAACTTTGTTTAAATTTAAATGGCTTATTTTACTTAAACAGTTATTACAATATCTTATTTATTAATACTAGTCGAACGGTTTAATCATTTAAATAAATAACAGAATTATTAGGAAGATATAGAGATAATAGATCACGCGGTAATTGGATGTCTTCATCTTGAATTGCAATTGTAGTTAACAAAATCTGTTGTAAAAGCCAGCTTTCAACGTTTAGATTATGTCATAAATTGGATTATGCCATTGCATCTTTACATGTGCATGTAAATGTTATCATTCTAATTTTTGCATCGGTTCATTATCGGTTCATCATCAGTTTGAATTGAACTCTGTGCTCTTAGAACGTCAAAAATAAAATAAATATATGTAAACAAATACAAAAAGTGGCCTCGGTAGCCGAGTGGTAAAACACTCGAGTGTAGTAATGTAACGACCGAAGGAGCACGGGTTCAAACCCCGTGAGAACCGAAAAATTTTTCAAATGGCGAAAATTACTGAAAAAAGTAATTTTCAATACAACCACATCGGTTCAAATATAATTTAATAATTAATAAAGATATAATATAACTAATCAAAAAATAATAATATAAATATGTAATATACAAAAATATATACCAAATAATTAATACAATTTAATAAAAAAAGGCCCACATTTCGAAAGGGAAAAGGACCTATAAAGTTGGCCTACAGATTTATCTGTAGGATCAACTGTTAAAATAAATAAATAAATACAAATACAAAAACAAAAAATTTTTCTATTTTGACAATTTAAAAAAATTTATTTTGAAGCGTAGCAAAAAAAAAAATATTTATTTTCGTAAATCATTGCTACATATTGAAATTTAATATTAACATTTTGACATTTTGAAAAAATTGTTCACTGTTTCATTTAATCCTACATATTCCTACGTTTATTTGAAATCATTTAGTTACCCTACAATTAAATAATTTTACATCATAAGTTTAATAAATGACAAAATGTCTAATGATTTTTTTTATTTTTCTTTGCTCCCAGTTGTTTTAGCCCAGCCGATCTGCCGATTTGATATTTTTTCTTAAATTATTAATATAAGAGAATAATTTCGTGTGTAACATTAACAATTTTGTGACCTGTTAAGACACTTTATGACTGTTTTAAGTATGTGGATGGAATGAGCTACAATTTGTGAGGCAGCTAAATTTTAGTTGAAAATATCGCAATAAATATTTCATAGTATTAGTGTAGTAGGCAGAGCGAAATAATACTATATGATATACAATAATAATTGAAATACAATAAAGTACAAAAGTAAAGTAAATTATAATAAAAACCATACACATAATATGATGCGGACCTACAATCTAAATGAAATTTTTTTTTTTTGTTTATAAATCAAATAAAAATTCGTGTATTAAAAATAAATGAAAATAAAAAAAATTACTGTAAAAAAATAGGTAAAGTGTGGGTACAAAATTGATCATAACTTCTGAAGTATGGATTGCGTATAGTCTTCGACTATTTTCTTTTAAGGAAATTAAATGCTTGTGAAAAAAAAAAATTTAGGATTTTTGCTATTGAATTATAAATTTAAAAAGAAATCAAATTAATAATAGTAGTAAAAATTATTTTTTTCAATTTGGTGAATTGGTTTGCTTGTTTTCCGCTGCTCTCCTGTTAATTTTGTTTCATGAACCACCGACACAGTCTCAAATCTATCACAATCTCAATCTCTTTGCATTATATATAGATTATTAACACCTTACAACACAATAAGCGGGTCTTACAAAATACAGTTTTTGGATTTCAATTGCTTACATAATTTACGATATTTTAAAAATCAAAAACTTGTACCGTTACTATATTTTTACACTCATGTTTAACCTTTAAAATTGATTTCTTGACATCAAATTCAAATATAAGCAGTTATGACTTGTTGCCACAGATATTATGTATATAAATATTTATTTTGTTATTATTTTTACAACAGAAAATTCAAGATGTTGCTTAAACCTAGAAATTGAATCAAAGTGAATCAATGTAAAATAGAAATGCTAAATTAAGTGTAAAATAAAGAAATTATTAGTAAAATTAAAAAAAGGAAACAAAATAAAAATAATTACAGCTTATTTGTTTTACATACGAATATAATAATGATTAATAATAATGTACAATTTGAATGTTATGGACAATTCGATAAATTGGTAATTATGAATAATACCGGCTGACCGACCGATAATAACGACTACGTATAATCACCAAAAATATTATATAGTAAAATATCTTGAAAATATTAATAAATTTATCGATATTAATCAAATTCACCAGTGATTACACATAATTACCATAAGTGATATTTAATTAAATAACATTCATTTTCATAATTGATTTCAAGAATGAATTGATATCCATTTTTTCTTTTTTTTTAATTAATTAACTTTTAGATAGGTATGAGAATGAAGATATTTATTTTATTCAGAATTTTTCATTCTTCCATGGAGTAGCGGGTTGGGTAGTCGTTGTTGTATACAAAAATAATAAAGTGAAATATTAATTGAAAAATTAACTCCAAAAATGGTCAAAATATTTTGTTTTTGGATTGATGAGAAGTGGAAGATATGAAATAATATTCTGTTTGGTTATTTTTTGTAAAATAATAATTTACTTTATGTTAATAAGACTAAATATATTTTATATAGCATCTTTTTTATTATATACTATAAGTTCTATTTAGGATATTGGTACAACTGACTGCCAAAATCGGTACATTTTGACGAAAAAGATTCATTGAATATAAAATAATCTTATCAAACAACAATTATACGAATTGCACTTTTAAATGCAGAAAAGACGAATTCTTTTTCCCGACTAAAGAACAAAACCAGTATCCCTGCATATCTCAAGAACTGTATGTTATAATGAAAACAATCGAATATTATATCATTAACTGAATCAAAATCACACTACATCATTTGTAACCATTCCCATACAAGGCTTTTTATCACTTATCGCAACACATCCAAACAATTCCAGAGCTCATAAGCCAAGCAAGAAATTCAATTATTCATAACCCAAATATTAATGGCAATGAATAAGTTTGCCAAAAGTTTTATGAATAGAAAATTTGGATCCATATTTCTCGCATATTAATGATAGTTGAATATTCTCGATAGAGAGCTAATTAAAAGAACCGCATATGAAACTAGATGGAATAACGAGTTCCTGACTAAAGCACTTAAACAAATAAATGAATCACTTGCAGATTTGAAAAGCATTGCATTTGTAGGTCGAAAAAATGTATACATATGGTATCGGGAAATTATATATGCTCGTTGAAAGCACAGAACAGTAACTGGACTTTATTGTTCAGTTCACTGAAATATTCGGTGAGATTTAAATGATTTTTTTTGATAAATTTTTGTTACTGAAATTTATTTAATTAATTTTGTTCTTTAGTTTACTAATTAACGGTTTTTGTTTATTTTAATTTTTAATATTAATAGAAATAACATAGAATAAACTAACATTCATCCAATTCCCCGTAACATATGCAATATTCCGTTAAATTTAAAAATTTTGGTTTTAATATAATTATTTTTGAGTATTTATTTTTAATTCAATTCAGTACTGTACGTAGGTAGTAGTGACTGTAGACAGTACGTCAATACACTTAGACCGGTAAGGTTCATTGTGATAAATGCATTACTGTCCTAATTTGAGCAAATTTAAGCTCACCAATATTTGGAAAAAAGGTTTAATAAAAACTGATCCCAAAGTTACTGCATTCCGTAAATACAACCATCCCGACAAAACATTTTTTTACTAAGCCATCATCTATTTGAAATTTAATTTGTTTATAAATAATGAATAGTAATAAAATGATGCACTGTTTAATATTGAATTCAGCCATTTTTGTTTTTTCTTTTTTGTGTTAAACTAGTTTTGTTGATGAAATTTTTATTTTATTATATAACGTGTTGTTTTTGATAGTTTGTGATACAAAACGAATAATAGTTGCCATTGCCTTTTGTTAAATTCATATCTACTAAGTATATAGATAAATAGAAAATAATTTTGGTATATATCAGAGCCCAAAGGCAAAAGACTTGCCTAAAGATTTATAGCAAATGATATTCTGTTTACTTGTTTTTTTTTTTTTTTATATGATAATGGCTTTTTATTGCTCGCGTTGTTTTATTATTATATTTTTCATCTCTTTTTATTTTTCATTTTTATTACAGCAAATACGAGGGAATAAATTTTACATCTATTTGAGTGATAGAATTACCAACTGTTATCGAATTGAAAATAATGTCAAATTAGAAAGACAATAATTTATTTTCTGTTATTTTGATAGTTCGGGGTAGATTTTAACCTCGTTTACAAGTTTTTTCGATACTGTTTTATTTTGTACAATTACCTTCCATCCGTTAACTTCAATATTTCGATAATTGTCCTCGATTTTGTCTAAGCAATATTGATCCAACAATATTCATCTTGTTCTACCTCTTGTCCTTTTTGACATTTTGACATACATCATATACAACATAAATAAATAGTTTTTTACAAACTCCAGTGTTGGAATATACTCTATTGTAAATCGCGAAAAATTAATAAAAACAAAATGTTGGTTTTAATTACCTGAATTTAGTTCATTATAACTCCCTTCTTTCAGTTCAGCAGCATTTCAAATCCTTTTGAGAACAAAAATAATTGCAACCAGAATGTTATTCAAATATGAAAAGGAACCAGTGGCCATCAATACTTTCTGAATCTACCATCTAGATTCCGGGTTTTGCTACATTATTTTGTTATGTTAAGGGCTATACCGCAGAAGATTATATGTCCCAAAACCATGGGATAATCAAAGATATCCAGTTTCAAGATTTACCCATCTCCACAGAAATACTATGAAAATATTGTCATTTTCTGTATGAGGAAAATCAGAAGGAGAGAAGTTGCATTCAAAAATCAAAAATAAAAAGTCGGAATGATTATCAAGTTTATTATTATGAATACAAGGGATTTTAAACTATGAGAGAGTATCGAAAGAAGCTGCTTGGAATCGGTTACAGGCAAAAATAGTTCAAAATTTAAAGCTGTAAAATTTACTTTAATAAAATGTAAATAATTTAACAGAACCAAATGTAAAGTTATTAGTAAGAACCGAATTTTATGAGATATTAAAAGAAATGAAAATATGCGAGTTATTTGTGTACTCTTACGATAACCAAACTGTAAATATGCGACTTCTTCAATCTAGTACTGGAATGTATAGTGCGACGAGCGGAAGTAAACACGGCCGGCACTATTTCTTTCAAATCTGTACAACTACTAGGTTATGCCGATGATATTGACATCATCATCGTTAGATCACAACGGGCCGTCGAGGCCTTTATCCAGATTGAAGAAAAAACGGAACGGATGGGTCTCAAAATACATGAGGAAAAGACAAAATAAATGTTGTCGACAAAAAGAAAAACCTCTCAGCATCATATTGGTCAAAACTCGGTTGAAAATTCTTCGTCGGATATATGAAAACGACGATAAAATCTGAAGGAGAAGATATAATACCGAACTATAAGAGCAGTATAATGAGATGGACCTAGTTACGAAAATTAAAGTAAAGATACTACTAAATTCGTTGTTGGACATATATGGTCCCGAAAACGACGATGGGATCTGGAGTAGAAGATATAATGCCGAACTCTATGAGCAGTATAATTAGATGGACCTAGTTACGAAAATTAAAGTAAAGATACTACACTGGGTTAGACGACTAGAGCCATGAACGAAAATGCTCCATTAAAGAGAATCTTTGAAACCAGACCGGAAGGTACAAGATGTCAGGGCAGACGTTGAAGAAACGAAGTATTGGCAGATTTAAAGCAATTTAGAATTTTAAACTGGAGGGAATCCGCCCGTGAACAACAAAAGTTGAGAATGTTGATGAGTCAGGCCCAAGTTTTACAATCTCACTTGCCCACCTAAGTAAGAAAGTAAGTAAGTATGTAAGCTGTAAATAGTATAAGGAAATAAAACTAAGCTGATCATTATGATCAGAAGTCAGTGTCAACGTCACCGTCATGATCATGTATCGAAGCATTGGGTTAATATTAAAACTAGACCAAAAGATGGTTAATATTAATGGAGCTTTGAAAAGATGATCGTTTAAGATATCATCAATGTATTACAATTACATCTTTGGTTTAAGTTTTCGGCTTACTTTATGTGCACTGTGAATGCGAAGGGCTCACCCGTAGCAAACTTCGCCACTTGGGAACAGTATTCCCCGAACAATGGGAGCTATCCAGCATACCATTGAAGAATATCCTGAGTGAAATCACAAAATCAGGTATCCTTAATGACTTAAAGACTTAAAAATCGGGTTATCACGATAAGCCCATTTGCCGCTACCGTGATATAGGGACTGGATCCCCTTTCGGAATAAGTTAAATCTAAATCTTTTTTCGGCTTAGGCAGCTACTCCTACATAGCTATATACACCTAGGATTATCTCACATTATAACTATAAAGAACATCTCGCACTAATATTAAAATATGTTACAACATTTGCAAATTCTTTACTTAAACATTTCTGTTTTAACTTCAAAAATCTTACCCACACCTGATAATATAAAAATTATTCCTATACCGCTATAATATAAAGCTTCTATTATGATAATTGACACTTTATTGAACTTCATTTGAAGCATATTAAATGATATGAACATTAAAAATGTTATCAATTGGCAACCCTACTCATTCACATATCTTACAATCAATGAAAGACAGAAAATATGATAAAAGAAAAGAATAGATAAAGAAACAAGAAAAGCTTAGAAATGATGAATGAAAAACAAAACGACAACAATAATATCAAAGAAGAAAATTGGCCAGGGAAAGGCCTTAAGGAATAACAGGATCTAAAGTTTTTTTTCTTCTGTTTCTTTTTCTGATTTATGCCATTTTTTTTCTTTCTTTTTTTTTTGTTGTTTTCGGCTGTGTTTTTTTCTCTTCTTCTTCTTCTTCTATATGCTTCAATCGTTTATTGAACTCAAACTGATGATGATATCCTAAAGAAAATTTCAAATGCAATTACAAAGAATTTCGAATGTAAGGAAATTATTGAAACAGAGAAAAAGAGAGTGAGTGAGAGAGATAGAGAAAGACAAGAAGAGGACAGAAGTGGAAACAAAAAAGAAGAAGATATTAAAATCAATATTTAGATACCTAATATTATATATTTTGGTATTCTATACACTAACACTCATACATAGATGACTTCTTTTTGAGAAGAAAAAAAAAAAACAAAAAAAAAAAAACAAAAACAACAAAATTAAGACTGGGTATGAACTTTAAAAAAGTTCAAATAAATCAAATTAAAGTATGACTCAATTGAGGATAATTGAGTTGTTCAAAAAGAAACTAAGATCTTGATATCAAAAAAATAAAATTTAATATAACTAATACAAATATTTTATATATAATATATATATAATATATGTACATAAAATTTCAATTCTAAAATTCCATGAAATTGTCAGTTAGTTGAAGTGGAAAATTTAAAAAAAAAAAAAATATAATAAAAAAAAAATTAGTTTTTTACTTGAAGTGCTTCCAATTTAGAAATCGAAATTTGTAAATAATCGTCTGAAGAAGACTACAAGGAGAGACTTGTTAAACTGATGTTCATTTTAAAATATTACACAGAAAAACGATATGAAGTAGAATGACATCAAAAAAATATTTTCTTTATTTAAGATGCTAAAATATATACGTATACACAAACGCATATACATAATTGATAATTTAAAAAGTCTATTTTGCTCAATTACCTATGCAAATAACATTTGTTTTTTTTAACAAAAAAAAATTAATAAATTGCTTTTAAATGATGTAAATATTAAAAAACCATAAATCTAAAAAATCGATCAAAATGCAACTTATTGTACCCTTTTATTGGTCCACTTTCAATCAATTAATTTTGAATATTAACCAGTATTAAGCAGTTGTGGCCTCATTTTGACTCTCTGGATATAAATCTGTTAATAATTCTTAAATAAAATATCTACCAAACTACCTTGCTGCGTGACAGAGAGAGATATAGTTGTAGTTTTAATAACATGAAGATATAAAGACAATTTATAAATTTAATTATGTTAACAACACTAAGACACACCAGATTCAAGGTAGCGGTGCAAAAGAAAATAAATGATAAATTTGAAATAAAAACAGGAGTTAGACAGGGACAGGATGTTCTGTCAATAACAATTTTCAGTCTTATGCTTCACCCATAAAATTACTTCACTTATATGTATGCATAATTACACTGACGATTGCTGTTTTGTTTTTGAACTGTGAGATGTTCTATGTAGACGCGACCTTTTCAGATCTTTTCTTTTAAAATCATATATCCAAACCCATGATGAACTCTATTTATACCTTTCTGTAAAAATAGTGTTCGTCAGGCAATATCTGTACTTGGGAATATTTATATATTTTGCGAGCTATGGTATCGCATTGAAACAGAAGGTCAGAGGGGGATTCATTTTTCGGTTAAGAGAATCTGCATAAATTTGTGATTAACCAATTTTGAACAGATTTTCATTTTGTGAGTGGACCGAGTCCTGTTATAAACCATGTCAGTATTCTACATTGTGTTTTAATCAATTAATATTGAAATTGGAGAAGATGTTGTTAGACTAGTCCTTGGCAACTATCCCATATGGTATTAGATTCTGTAATGGCTGACGATATTGCAATCGTGACAGGATCTTTCGAATCGAACAACATCGAATTAAAAGATATATTTTTGACTGTGGAAAAAGAAGCAGCTGCTGTAGGAAATGTAAAATGAATGTGGTTAAAGCCAAATATATAACGTGCACAGAAGAAAGCAACAAAAATATAATAATAAATAATTTTGAATTGGTAAACAGCTTTATACCGGATTTTAAGTTAAAGAATCCTTTTTGTGAAGGTGATTCATTAAAGTGTTTTAGGAAAAGTATTTGCTTTAGTCATGGGATATATTTGTTTAAATTTAACCTGGGTTACAGGGGATTACAGGTTACAGAAAAAAATGGAATCGGAAAATAATTTAATAAGCATTCAATTTTGATGACCTGAACTATCCTCTACAATTTGGCCATACACATCAATTTTTATGTCCGAATTGCCAGAAAGAATTTACTTTAGAAACGGCAGGATTTTCAAATTAACCATTCGTTCTCCAAACAGTTCTTAGGTACAGGTTTCAACAAAACGATTGCCTAAAAGTTTTTTAAACGATTAATTCCAACCATATAACCGACCTATACCCATAATTAAAGAAATCAATCAGAAAATACAAAAAGTTGTGTCTTACATCGAGGACAGTTGACAAATTGCTGTGAGACAGGGCTGTATTTTATCACTAATATTGCTTTTAGTATAGTAACGAATGACATAATATGACTACTACAGTGGGTGTAAATGCGAGCAACAGTATCTAGTTGCGTCCTCTCCAACGTATCAGCCACTTAGATTGCGCCGAAGATGTGTGTTTATTGTCACATACGAATGCAGGTTAAATGTTGCAAAAGCTGTATGACACTGGAAAAAGTGCGAGCCTAAAAGTCAATACAGCTAAAACCTAAATCATGTGCAAAACTCGCACATTACAACATCCGATCCTCCATCGAGAAACGTGAACCGACTAAGTGCGTTCAATTATCTGAGCAGCATTGTGTCATCAGATGAAGAGGCCGATTCGGATACTGGAATCCGCACCAGCAAAGCACGTGTTGCTTTTGGGATTCTCTCAAATATATGGCAAACAAACAACATATTTCTACGCACAAAAATAAGAACTCTTCAATGAAATTGTAAAATCTGTTCTCTTGTACACCTGTGGAACATGGATATTTTCATTAAACATCACCAGTAAACTCGAAGCATGCATCAATAGATGCTCCCAGCGCATTCTAAACATTCGTTGGCTACAAACCATTTTCAACAGAATTCTGTGGCAAGAAATGAACCAAAAACAAATAGACGTGGAAATGCGACAGAGAAAATAGCATTGGATCAGACAAACTCTGAGAAAACCCAACAAAGATATCGAGAAAAAATGTTTTGAATGAAATTTTTAGGGGCCGAGATGGACAACAACAATGGAGAACAACATGGAGAACAACAATCTTGCAAGCAGACAGGCAAAGAACGTGGCACAATTGAAGAGGTTAGCCGCAGGATAGGAAATATATTATTTCCGCCCTATGCCCCACGGATAGGGTTACAGAACAATGATGATGATGATATGACCGACCTATCCACCTTTGTGGTTGCACCTCTTATATGTTATTCTCTGGAGCCAATCTTTGTTTTTAAATCAAAGTTGTAATTTAATGGAATAAAATGGTGATAAAACATGGCTAACTGTTGGATTTAATTTTACACCAAATTGTTTAACTAGTCATACATAAATTTTAACTAATATAGAAAATTTCGATTTTTTTTTTTTTGTTTTGCGGAATTACTTAGATAAGTAAAATTTAATTAGTTTTTCAAAACTATTGAGCTGTGTTACTATATCATATTATATCACCAACCAACTAGGTACAATACCGTTGCTCATTATTTACCTTTCTTTTTATCAAATTAAAGTTTTAGTATTAAACTAACCAATTTAAAACATTTCTATTTACATTACTTATTAAATTTTGAAAATTTTCATTAGAATTCTAAAATCCTAGAATTGTAGATAGCAAATATTTTAATAATATTTTTTTGCACTCTGCACTCTACACTGCATTTTCCTTTCTCTTTCTCTCTCTCTCTCTCTTTGTTTTAATTTAAAATATCACAATAACATAAGTAAAGGTAAGAGTCCTCTGTAATGATGGTATATAGAGGAAAAGTTAACTAAAAAGAAAAAATAAAAATATAAAATAAAGAAAGGAAATAAATTTTAATAGAACAACACGTCAACTATAAACTTTGCGCATTAAGGTTGAATTTACTTTTCAATGCAAATAACAATGGCAACACGGCACACCAGTATGAAAGATTTCACTTTAAAAGGATTCAAATAAATGCATATAGAAATATTCCCTAAATAATATATATGTATATGTATATATAGATAAATATGTGGAACATTGCATTGCTAAGAATGGTTATAATCTGACACGTTTTACAAGCAAATAAAAAAAAAAAACAAAATTTAAATTGAATGGGTGGAGGGTTAAAAATAGAAATTTACTAAACAAAAAAACACAAAAATTAAACAAAATGGCTATTGAATTGACTTATAAAGAAAAAAAAAAAATATTTTTTAAATTATTCCATAGAAAAACTTCTTACATAAATTTCCAAAGAGTGTAGAAATGTGTAATTTAAAAAAAAAAAAACTTTTTCAAATTAAAATGGATTAAACTTTATAAAAATAATGTTTTTTGAACTCTTCAAATGATTTTAAATTTAATGGTAATGTGGTTTTATTTATTGTTTTTTGTTTTTAAATTATATACCTTACTCTATATTGTAGGTAAATATGTATAAATAGAAATTCAAATTTAAATTTAAAATTAATTTTTTAAACGTTATAAAATGGATATTGAAATTGTAATACAAATAATTTGAATATTTGGCTTTTAAGTACACTCATGCAAATGCTAAACGTATTCAGGAAGGAAATTTCAGGAAATGGTGAGATATGTTAAAAGTTTGATTAGATTTTTTTTTTTTTTTTGATTTTGCTTTTCTTTTTAAGATACTTTATTTTTCATATTTTTAATGTTTTAAGAATAAATTATTTAAAGTTACTTGAACTTTGAGAGTAATGGGTCATTGACACAGTTTATTGTATGTAATTCATTTATCTTCATAATATGTTTGTGTTAACACCAATGACCAAATACATTTTAAATTTCAATGAAAATAAAAATATAATAAAAATTCAAACCAAAAACAGTAGCTGTGAAAAAGAAAGAATTTTTATTCAATTATTATATTACCAGTAAAATACCATTATAATTTAGTTAAATTAGTTTATAGTTTAGCTAATTTAGTAAAATTTTGATGCTGTTTAAAAAAATATACATCGCTATATTGTACAGGTTATTATGCACTAACAAAGAACGTATAATAAAAAGATGTCTCATTCTATACAAATTTTTAAAATATTATTTTTATATAGCGGGTCGCCACATTACAACCCCCTTTTTCATTTTATCTTCAAAACAATTTGTTCGTTAAAACAATAATTTTACTCTTCAAAATTTATTTATTAAGGATATAGCTACATGTATAAATAAATACATATTTATAGAGGATTGATAAATCAAAACAGGCATAACTAACCAAATCAAAAAATTTCTTTGCTGAAAATTTAAAAAATATCCTTACTTCTTAGTATACTTTTTAATACAAATCCATATAAAGAAATACTGCACGTGTATAAATTCATTAGAAATCGTATGTTTTTAATCTTTTTATATTTCTTATTTTAAACCTTTGATTTGAAAAAAAATATTGAAAAAAATCTACATGGATGGACTGAATAAATACTTTTATAATTACTCTTCTTTGCTCTCTTCAATTTTTATTTTCGTTTCATTTTCTTAGCCGTCCGTCCGTACGCATCTAAATTGAAAAAATAACAAAATATTCGGATGAGACTTCTTGCTATTATATGTTCTTTGGTACTAAGTCTGAGTCTTACTTCAGACATAAATTTTTAATAGAAGCAACAACAATAATAAAAATAAATTTAGAACTTTGCTATTGAAGAAGTATTACTGATTGAGAATAAGAATGATAAGGAGGTTATATTGTACTATTATACAACACTAAACAAAAAGTAATATACTACAATCTAACAGTAGTTTTTTCTCATTTCTGAATAATTATGTAATATGTATCACACATTAATAATTTAATTAATTAATTATTAATTAAATTAGTAATGTGTAATACATATTAATTATTAATTCAAAACAACAACAGCAAGGTAAAATAAAGTAAATATGTCATCATAATGCTACATCATATACTCATACAGTCATACAACTAATTTTCATAATCCATTAAAAATTGATTTATTCTCTCAATTCTCATTTTTTCATTCATAATCAACTGTTTTTTGCTTTTCATTATTAATGTTGTTATTAGAACTGTGTTAGTCGATAATATTTGTTGTACATTTTGGATAACGTATACGAATACGAATAAAGGAATAATATACATATATGACGAATATATTCATGCATCATATTTGTTTACTAAGGTTTCAAATAGTAAAACAAGCTTCTTATATCATATATTATAATAGTTAGTTGTCAACATTTCACCTCAAAATTATTCAATCTATTCCCCAAAAATGAGAGAAAATAAATGACCACACCACGGTCACACCTACACCAGTACACTATCCTGTTTATACAAATTTCTAGAGAGTGCATAACATAGGTAGCATATGAGTTTTATTTTCATCATTAAATGTAGGTAGGTACTGAGGTATAGACAATGTAATGTGTATAGTAGTAAGTTGTAAACAAAAGTATTATTGTTTTGTTTTTTTATACCTATATTGAAAAATATCAGTATGTTTAAATCCCTGTTCTGTCAAAAACGTTAAATTTGGCTTTAACTTGAATTATAATTAATGAATAGGGGTCTCTAGTACTAGTATAATACCATTGCTAATCTAGTGAAGTTTGGGTGCAGGTTAAAAATGTATGCACATTACAATTCAAAACACCAACAACAATAATAAATTAAATGCATATAAAAAATATTAATTATTCTCTTTATTCTCATTCTTTCATTCATAATTAACTGTTTTTTTCATTATTATTGTTGTTGTTACAACTAAATAGATATTCTTTGCTCTACATTTTTATAACAATGAAAATATAAAAATATGAATATGTATCTACGAATATACATGCATAATATTTGGTAACTAAGGCTTCAGACAGAAAAATAAAATTATTATATATATATTTTTTAATGATTACATTCTTTGACAAGAACAATAACAATTCTCTATATAGAAGAAAAGGGAAATTTTGTATGGTATTTAAAGGATTTTAAAAGCATTCCCGTGTTAAAAGAAGTGTTTAGCATTCATTAACTGCGTTCATTACAGTTGCATTAGTTCATTAAAATGGGATTGGATGAATAATCTGGGAATGGTTGAGGCAAAAATATTTCAACTGGTTCATTCTCTTTATAGCATTCATCATACTCCTTTTTTTTGTTCATTTCCATATGTTCGTACAATTGATGAATTATTAGGCGAGTATAGTTGATGATATGACTATGAATAGATATAACTGTTCTTTGATTCTGTATTTGTCATTCTTTGGGCTTGTTATTTCGATTCAATCGTATAAGTTTATTCAAATGGACCAGAATGAACAATGTAAGAACAGTTCTGCTTACAGGACTCATCTCTTAAGAACAGGACTCATTTCTTGGGAATCGTTGAGGCAAATTAATTTTTTTACAATTCAAATTTTTCGACAGTCTCGAAAGATGATAAATTTTCATAAATGGCCGTCAAAGTAATTTTTTTGAATAGACGATTATAAAACACAAAAATTTATTCTCTTTAATAACAATTTTTTACTATTTCTTTTTTTTTGTTTTTGTTATTAAATTATTTTGTTATTTGTTATTAAAGTACTGAGTGTTTTATTTTAATTTTTTTTTTTTTTTTTACTGCATTTTTGTAATTATTCCACAAAAACCTTCAGATCAAAATTAAGTATCGGAAGTTTTAAATAACTCTTAATAATTAATTATAACTTCAATAACAGAGATTCAAAATTTTATTATAGGTAAGACAAAAAGGAATTTTCATTTTTTGTATAATAGAATGCTACAAAAAGGACCTTTCTTAAAGAAATAAAAACTTTAAAAACAAAACAAAAAAAAAAAAAAACAATTTTTTTTTTAGTTTATAGTTCTAAAGTTTCAAAGTTCCAAAGTTCTTAGAAATTACTCAATAAAATATAAAAATTTAATTATGCTTTAATATTCGCGTTGTACAACATTATTTTTGCATTATTTTACAGAAAATAATCTGAAAATAATAATTTTATACGATCCACTATCAAGCAGCAGTACTGTTTCTTCACTTAATCTCAGAATGTGAAAATGAATTTAATTTTTAATTAAAAATAAAAAAAAAAAAAAAACAAACCCTTCAGGTAAAAGTTCTTTTGATGTAAGATTTAAAAAAAAAAAAAAAGTTTTTATATTTAATTATTTTGTAATTAATTTTGTTAAATTGAAAATTCAAGAAAACAACACGAAATTTATTCAGCTCTAGGTGTACAAGGAAATCGTCAATTGTTTTTTTTTTATCAATTAAATTCACAGGAACTATACTCAATTATGAAAGACCATATTTTTTTAAATTTGATTGATGAATGGAAAGAAATGCTTAACATCTGTTGTTATTCTACTTCAGTCACATGAGACATTTTAACAAACTGAGAACAATCTATGAGCATTAATCCAAAATTGTGCTCAACGTCTTCATTCTATACTTAGCACTAATTACAGTCATAATTGTTATTTACTTTCCCTTGTTCGTTAAAATCAATTTGATTATTCATCAAGTACAACTGATGCTAAATACAGAATGAAAAATGTATTTAACATTACTTTCGACGCCATTAAAACCCACCTGCGTAGACAATACTGTAATTTTAAGCTGACAATCAAATTGACATGCAGCATATACAAATCTGCAAAAACATTCACAGCCGATACATGAATTCAGCTCTATAAGTGGAAAATGAAGGCCAATGAGAATAGAAGTGTACATGTAACATAGTAGTACCTGCTTTAGCTACATTATCAACAACTAGTAGCAGACAAATTCAATCTTTTCTTTCTTTTTGTTTTTTACTTTTATATTTAAATGTTAGTAACTACTCTATTCATATACTTTGTGTACAATTATAAAGACTTACGGTCTTATGTATATGCACAAATAAATAAATAAATAAATAAATAAATGCCAACAAATACTTTTGCAAGCCATAAAGCAATTTCTAGACCACCTTCACGAAGATCTGAAACGGCTATTCGTAGTCGTATTAATCTTTCTTCAATGTCAAGAGCTGACAGTGTTCGTAGCATAGAATTTCGTACTACTGTAGGTATTGGATCATCACGTGGACCTTTAACATTTTTTTTTTTTTTAATATTCATTACTTTTATTAACAAACATTGACTGAGACAATTCCATTGACGGTTGCCTTTCATGAAATTACTTATTTAAGGGGTAGTGATGAATCTCAAGTTAAAATGTCCGTTGATATGATGTTATCATTTCTAGCTGGAGTCGTTGGCATAGCGAAAAACCCTAATCCAGCCTAATTTAGGTTTTCGAATCAAACATACGCAAAATCTTGAAAATTTAATTTCTAATAAGTTCAATTAGTTCAAATAGATAAATTGCAATCAACTAGTTTTAGTACTTTGTTAGACTTTGATATAAACGCCTTAACTGTATTGTTAAGACTTCAATCTGAATAAAATCCAATCTGAACTTTGGACTTACCAATAACCGAATTAAACAGCCACCCATGCTAATGACAATGACTTAGCCAATGATAAAGATAGAAACAAGCCAATCAATATAGAAATCGCAGACTGAAGAAACGTCGTAACATTAAATTTAGCGTAAATAAATCAAATCACATTTCTTTCACTTCAGAATGAAATACTGTAAAACAAAGAATGTGTCAAAACTTTTTATCTTTATCTTAAGAAGTTAAAACCTCAGAGCTATATTATTATGCAAAAACTTATATCAATCGAATCTACATTGTAGTAAGTGAAGATCGTTTGCTAAAAATAACAATAACTGGTCAACCGAATTTGTGAAATTGTCCCATAGTTTTTCACAATCAAAAAAGTGGTATGAATTCTGTCATCATGAAATTAAAATGGAACTGGATATAGTACCAGGAAACAAAAATACAATATTGACAAATACAAATTATACGAGTTTACCAGCGGAAAACAGTTATATTTCATGTCTATCATACCTTAAAACAAACATTAACAACATCAATCATAACTTCTCTATTCAAATTTCTCCTTTTCTTCTATTAACGAAACAAAAGTATAAAAGTTTTTTTTAACTTAAATTTCCCGTTCCCGAACCATTGGAACCAGCCAGCATACCACTGAAGAATATTCTGAGTAAGTCATTCTGAGTCAGGCATCTTTTGGTACTTAATCGCATCAACAAGGGTCATTTGCGGCTTTAACAGTGTTGGTTCAACAACGGCAGTTGTGTTTTAACTGGCAGTTGTGTTTCCAATAAACACAAAGTCCAGTAATGTACTAATAACAGGTAGAGGTATTAGATCTCAACCCGTTCTATATATATCTCTTAAATCTTAATCTTAACCTAGGTTTCCGAAAAATTATTAAAATTATAAAATTCAGGTTTAATTTGCATTTCTTCCGATCTATCATTCAATCAATCTACCAACCATTTATTCTATAGCAATCGTAGATATACTTAGAGACGTCTGTCGTTTTTTTTTAAATATTCCAAAAATTCAAATGGCGTAAGAAAATTTTTTATTGTATCATTTTTTATTATTCATAAGAAGACAAAATTAAAAAAATTTTTTATTGTTATGAAATTTCCGATAAAAATTTCGAACAAAAAAAAAATATTGTTTGTTTGTATGTGGGTTTTTAAATTCAGGATAATAACTTTTTAATTACAAAAATTACATCTTTATTAACTTATCTTATTCAAAAAACAAAAATAAAAACGAAAACAATTATTTTCCATAGAAATCAGGCCGTTTAAAAGAAGAAAAAAAAAAAGGATTCAAAAATTTTTATTTTTGTTTTTTCATATTGTTTTTTTTTTTTTTTGTTTTTTTGTAAAAACTTTTGTTTTATGGAAATTCATCAATCTGGCACCCATCCAATATATTCAATTCTCTTAAGTAAATTTAAATTTAGTACCGTTTAAGGTTTTTTTTTTTTCTTCTTTCTTTTCATTTTTTTTTTTATTATTGTACTAAGGACATTTTCACCATAGATTTTCTATTTTTTCGTCCAGTTAATAGCTATGTTTTTCTATCTCTTTTCACCAATTTACTGGCAAGAAAGCTTTTAATCATCAAAATTAAAAGAAAAAAAAAAACAAAAAAAATAAAGAAAAAAATAAAAAAAATATATATTTTACACAGTGCCCATTTCTCGATTCAAATGTATATGTGTCAGTTTGTATGTTTGTATGTATGTATGAACTAGTATCCTTTTTTGAAATTATTTCCGAAAGCTATTAATCACCACGTTCTTTTTGTATTCAATTTAAATCTTATATTTCATTTCTATATCGTATTCATATATCTCCATATTATATATATATATATATATATATCGAGTGGTATATATACATTTAGACGGAAAAAATTTGTATAAATTTTGATGGTTACAAGTACGTCAGTCTGACGCCAGAAATGACTCCTACCAAACATTGTTTTTGTATTTTAATGTTTATATATTTTTTTTTGTTTTTCTGTTATCCTTACATTCTTAATTTTATTATCCTTATTTTTATTTCAGTATTTAATAATCTATATATATACTAGTCTTGTCGCAAAAACGTTGGGCTTATTTTGATTCTAATCTGGTGTATTAGTAAAATTCAGCGGTAAAATCAAAAACTTCACTTCAAGGAGTGTTAGTCGTAATTAAGGAATCCCTTAAGACTCTAAATCATATTCAGACAATCAAAACAAAAGTTACCATCTTTAGGGATAGGTAAGCCGCTATCAAGGCTTTACTTTTGGATATTATCAGTTGATGCAACTGAGCTGATGGAATATGTCTAATAGTAGAGTAGACTGACTGTAAGTGAATTGATAAATAGAAGTTAATAACAAAACATCACAAGTAATTGTGAAGTTTAAACATTGAAAAATATGCATCATAAATCAGGGATCAGAGATCTGCAGGAACTCATAGCAAGTGTAAACATTAATATGATTTTTAAAAGCAACTAATCAAAATTACAAATAATTGATTAAAACGGCTGGATACTCCATTAAGAAGATATAATATTAATATAAACATCAAATAAAGTTGTTGAGAGTTTTTTCATTTGGAAAAGCTTGGATGGATGTGGTAAAGATGACCGAGATGATGAGGTGTTATTATTATATACGGTTAATTCAAATCGAATTAAGTTTATGAACCTTCGCAAAGTTAAAACCACTTACCATGACTCTCTCTATTCGTTATTATTATTTGTCAATTATTGGACGCCATCTCTGTTCATCAAATCAGTATCGTGCAATACTATAGCAAGATATCAATGAATGGCTGGACGAAATCGAGTACAACTGTGAGTCGAGTACAAAGATTGCAGTCATCAACGGATGGAGGACAGTTGCAGAAGATAGAACAGAGTGGAGAAATGGCAAATTATGATCGAAGTTAGGGCTCACCACTAGGCATAAAACCAATAGATGATGATGATCATCATCTCTTATTTTTAAATGTTATCAGTCATCTATAAATGAACTGTCATCTGTCCCTTGTTGCTTATTATTGTTTAGTTAACAAATAACTTTTGATTTTTGAAAAGTAATAGATGGCAGATAATGCGAGTAACAGCTGGCATATAATATGACAAATAGAATTGCAGAATTAAAAATGTTATATAAGTTGGTTTTTTTTTCATTTTTATCTTTCTTAAACTACATGTGAGTTGAAAATCTAACAAAATACTCAAATATTTAAATTCTGTTACTTGCTCTTATCCTATCCCAGATTTATTGATTTCTATTGTTTGTACCAATCGACTGATTACTATGTACCTAGCTTTATTGATATTGATCGTAAATTTTTAAATATTATAATCTTATAAATTTCATCATTCATTGTATTTTCAAATTTACTGTGGCTATTGCCAACAAAAATGAAACATAGGTCCATTGGGAAAGAACAAAAAAAACAAGATTTTTGCATTTATTCCAATTTCCTGAATAGCTTTAATGCAGATTAAAGTGTTCCCAAGAAACCGCACTGCATTACTAATTAATTTAATACCGCACTGGGTAACTAACTAGTTTGAATGCATTTGGAACAATCGCTTAGGTACGATTTGTATCATAAGTTTATTAGTTTAAAAACCACAACTGTTTTGTAATTTTCTTATAACTATTTCAAAATCAACCGTGTTTCACGTTCATTTCAAGAACCAAAAATAAAAGAAGTAATGATCAACAACACAATCTGGATACATGATTTTTGAATTAATAATAAATATTAAAGTTTAATTAATGAAAGTTCATTGAGTGTATGCTCGTCACAGTATTACATACTGAATACTTTAATTTATTAAAATCTTTCTATACTTGAAGAAGAGATTTATTCTTCCAAGCACTGTGATGGCCTTGCATACGACACTCCTAGTCATATGCTAAATAATAATAATAATGAGAATGCAGACTCCCCGCGTGCGCGGTACGGGAAGGGTAATTGGTCGTTGGGACATTATTATTATTATTAAATTAAAAATAGATAAAAGTAGTAGATAAAATTAAAAGTAGATAAAATTGATAAGAATATATGAGCAAATTGAAATACCCGGATCAAATATATCAGAAGCGGGATATATTATTTATATAAAAAAATTATAGTTTGAAATAACTTTTGGGTTTTGGGGTGTTAATGATACATACTCTTCTAGAATGAAGTTAACGCTATATATAGCTTTGATTTGACTTCTATATACAGATATATGATTGATTAATTTTTCGAAGAGAAGAAACTGAATACGATCAATTTCAGATTCAATTGTTTGGAAAACAAAACACATTCCAAACTATCTTAAAATGATTGACTAACTTAATAAAATTTAGATATATTGGACATTTTCGTACAATTCAATCAGTGTTCGCATTTTACGCTTAAATTCACGTTTTTTTTACATATTTGAAGTAAAGAAGTGTAAAATATGAGTAAACAACAGTAAATAACAGTAAATAACAACTATGAGTAAACAACTGCAAACAACTCTAAACAACTGTAAACAAATGTAAATTTCTGTAAAATTATTTGTTATTGACTATCACAATGGACCTTACCGGTCTAAGTGTGTCGACTTACTGTCGGCAGCCACTACTACCTATTTGTTTTTGACAGTTTGACAAAAATTTTGAAAGTGTTTCGTTCTAATCTATTATAGAAAGGTCTAATGGATTATAAAAAGAAAATGGGGCTCAACGATGGAGCTGATAACCCTTAATGTTATTATAACAATAAGAATAAATTTTTAATTCATGAATCATAATTAATATTTGGTCATTCTATTCATTAAAACTATCAAATATATTCATTGTATTAAATAATTAGTTTATTAGCTTATTAATATTTTTTATAGTACATTATTAATAACTGCATTCATCAAATTAATAAACATTTTAATTGATTAACTATATTATTCGTATAAATCTTCAATTTTGATTCAGAATATTAATTTGTATTGGATTTGTATCATCAAACGCATTAAATTTAAATGCTTATTAATAATATTATTGATTTAAAAAAGCAACTGATTGAAAACAATACAATTAAAATTAACAAAACGTCAACTTCAAAAAAATATGTATGATGTATGTATATACTGATTTCGTATTTCGCAAAACATATGTTCATTTTTGCCTGAAAATGACAATGATTAATAAGATAATATGTTAGAAAGAAAGAGAAAGCTATACTAAGCTGTCAATCTATATTTATTATATCTATGCACTGCCAGTCTATTATATCTATGCGCCATATCAAAAATGCTATAAAAGTTTTGACAATTAAAACTGATGTATATAGAATATAGATTGTAAGGTAGATAGATATCTTAATACATTGTAATAGTAAGGTAGGTTCTTAGCAAATTGTGATTTTAATTATTTTTTGAACACAATCACTTCATATTTGTAAGTTTTCATTTATTAATATACAGCAGCTAAATTATCTACATATTTTGAGTTGTTTACGTTATTTACATTAGTGCCTGTCATGCAATTTCGTAAATTTGCGATGCGTATTATTTTGGTTCTTTTATAACGCTAGTTTGCTACACTTCATACTAAAAACCAAAAAAGTTTGCTACACTTTCATACAAAAGCTTTATAAACGAACGGATGATAAAATACGAAATCGTAAATTTACGAAAGAAAAATAAGAAGCCTCTGATGAGCTATTTAATTTTCATTTCGTATCTTCGTATCTTCGTATTGTTGACAGTTAATGTCAAATATAAATAATAAACAAAAACAAATACAAATTATCAACAAAATATTAATCAAATTAATTTTTTCTTAAAAAACTTAAGCATGCAAAACTAAAAATAAAAATTAAAATAAAAATAAATTTAAATTTAAATTTAAATTTAAATTTAAATGTGTAAGTGAAATTTTTATGAAATAAGAAAAATAAAAAATAAATTAAAATAAACATTTGTATTTACTTTTGAAATGTTTTCTAGAAGCATGGATTCAGCTGTTATTACGAATTTACGAAATGAAAAATACAAAATTTACAAATTTACTCTTTACGCAAAATTGACATTCGTAAATTTACGAAATACGAAGAATTGTTTACACACTTACAACAAAAAACATTCTAGCAAATTACTAAGATATTTACATGTAAACAATTGTGTAAAAAAATAGACGTAATTTACTTTGCCAACACTGAATTCAATTTGAAATCATTCAAATGCAAGGGCAATTTACGTTAATTCTATTGAAATCTTATCGAAATTGAGCAGGATTAAAGTGAAAATAAACAATGGAAATATTTCTCTATCTGAATAATTTTCAATAATAAAATGAAATTTGACGAGCCCAGGAAGAGTAGGTTCAAATTCGACATGATCGCAATTCCGGTTTTTAAGAATAATAAAAATGTAATTTTCTGTATGCGATCACATTTGTTTTACTTGTTTGTGGGTCAATCAATTATGTTATATACTCAAAATTCGTACATTGACGGATTATGGTAAAAATTTCTACTTTTCACAATAGGAACAATACAAAAAAAAAAAAACAGAATATGTAAAGTATTTTGTCGATTTATTACCAACAAAAATTGAACCATTTCATCAAAGTTCCACACTCACCAACTAATTTACAGAAATCTGAATTTTCTAATAGAACAAACTATTTCAATTTAGACTAGTCGATAACACATTTTGTGTCTGTATTTGTTTGCAATATATATAACAAAACATAAATATTGTTACAAGTACATGTACTTATATATAGGTATAGAAAAAAGTTAAAGTCAACCAATATGGATGGCCTACATTAGACACAAACAAAAAAAAATGGTGCGGCATGAGAATACAAAAAAAAAAAAAAACATAGCTACATACAATTTGTAATTCATTCAAATTTGACATCAAAACAGAAATTATTAGAATATTCACTTTATACTTAAATTCATGTACACTGTGTGAAACAGATTGTTAAGTACAAGAATAAAACAAGAATAATAAACTTCGAACACAAAACATGCGAAACACTGAAAGAATGAAAGTAAAAAAGAGAAATCGTGAAAGAATAGATATAGTGAGGGTCCTGGATTTCAATTTATACATACATAATAAATTTGTAAAGATTTCTAGGTGAAATGAAATTCTGTAACTCAGTCACACCCCCCTCTCACGTTTTTTTTTTTTTTTTTTTTTTTAATATTCCTATCAATTTTATATTATTGAGATAAAATAGATTTTTCACAGACATTTTAATCGTATTTTCAATTGATTTTATAACAAGACGTAATCAATTGACTCATGTTAAATAATTTTTTTTTAAATGAGTCATTAAATTTAAACAAAAACAAAATAGAAATAGAATATTCTTCGATGATGTGAACAATCATCCATTTAAAATCATTAAAAATTAATTGAATTAAAAAAAAAAAAAATTAATAAAATGTCATAAGGTAAATCTGTATAGTTATTTAGAATGCCCTGATGCGATGCTAATATTAACGTGAAAAAAAAAAGTGAAATTAAGTAGTGATAGAACAAAAGTGTAGGTGAGACAGTCATTAATTTTAATATAGTAAAGTTTTTAGTGATTTTTTTTTATTATACTGTGTTTTATTGTCTAATGATCTGTGGCTCAATGAGAATTAAAAATAGACCAAAAATATGAAGACGTTGAACACTGATGTATTTATCAAAGTTTTCTTCTTCGGCTTCATCTTCATTGTCCTGTAATTGAATTTATTTAGTAATAACGGAAATGAAATTAATTAGCCTCAGTGATAATGTTTCTAATAAAATAAATAAATTTGAGCCGATGTACAACGCTATATGTAAATCGACAGTAATTTACAAACTTAATCCATTTCCATTTTCTGTTTTTGATTTTTTTTTTTTTTTTATTTATTTATTTACTTTATTCTTCATAAATTTATAATTAACAAAAAAAATTTTTATTAAAATTATAAAATACTAGCTTTGTAACCCGTCATAAATGACGGAAGCAAAATAAATCCTAGTTTCTTTTTTTCTTTCAATAGATTCTTTATTCCGAAATTACAGTACTTATGTTTATATCACTTTTTATTTATTTTTATTTATGTTTATATTGGCCTAACACTAATCTTTTTTTTTTTTTATATAACAGAAAAAGAAGTACCATACCAACAAATTTGTATAAAATGTTTGTACTTTTGTATGGTATACTCGTACTCACTTCCATTTAGTTATAATTCGTTAGTTGGGTTCCATTTAGAATAAATTATACCGTATTAGCGTTATTGAGTCCTCCGGGAGAGCAAATTTAAAAATGGAATCTTATTTTCATATAAATTTTGTCTTTTGTATAATGTATATGGATCTTATTTTGCTATATGAATAAACTGTTATTATGGTATTGTGTTATTTTTAAAAAAATATTCAAAATTTTGTATCTAAATTGGTAAAATTTACAAAAAATACAAAAACATTTTCATCAATAATTTTCAATTTAAAAAAAGCAATGTTTTATTATCCGACGTAGAAGTAGAGTTAATTATCCTACTCTACTTCTATCAATTTCTATTGATTGAACAGTGAACCTGAACAGTGAAGTTAAATGTGAACACTTAACACTGAAAATAAAATAATATTTTTGGAATGGAGCATACAGAACATACAGAATACAGATACAGCAAATAATAAAAAAAAACAAAAAAAAAACAAAAATAATTTTTTTTGAGTGAAGTGAGTTACGCACACAATAATGACAAAAATAAAAGGTATAAGCAATAAAGTAGTATAATGTATAATATTATACAATACAAATATGCTGATACACATGTATATTATTGTGTATAATTTTTAAGTAATAAGAATAACCTTTGAGTGAATTATGTTTTTTTTTGTGTTAAATACTTTTTGCCATATTAAACTATTGATTAAATTTCTATTAGTCCTTATTATTATAAATCAAAAAAATTGTTTGTTTTATTTATATTATTATTATTGTTTTTTATTTTTCCTTATTATTTGCGAAGAAGACTAACATTAAATTAAAAAAATATAGTTCATGCCATCAATTTTTCCTGCAAAGGTTCAGCATGGTAGACAGGGGTTAAAAAAAAGCACCAAAGCAATTTGTATATATATGCATTTGTACACATATGCAATTTGTGTATGTGTTGGAGCGTTCCGTCGAACTAACAAACATCCAGATAAATGCAGAATAATATATATATAATACTTCATAATTTTGTTAAAAGAATAAAGTTAGGTTGCATTCTAAAATTTAATATAAAAAATTTGTTAAGAATGCACCTTCAGTTTAATTCTAAACATCATAAATATACTCAATATTTAGTATAATTCATTAAAAAATCAAATACAAATGTGTACAAATTATTTGGTGTAATTTGATTGTAATAATAATTCAAAAAAGAAAAAAAAAAAAAAAAAATAAACAATAGAAAAATATAAAAATAGAAAATATGAAAATATTAAAATAAAGAATAATAATAATTAAAAAATAAAATTAAAAATTGATATTATGTTAACGAAAAATGTAAAATTTTAGAGATATTAAAAAACAAAAAATAAAAGAACTTGGAAAGACATTAAACATTAAATTTATTACATCATATAGTCAGAAGCTTATTTAAAGATTTTTTTTTTTTATTGCAATAAAATTTAGGCAAAAAAATACATGAAAATACATGTTACCGTAAAATATTTATTATTCTTACAACTTGAAGATGATTATTTTGTGAAAAAGGATAGCACTCTAATCCTTCTTAAAAACTCAGGAAGCAAATTAAATAATTTTGGTGCTACAATATCATAGAAATTAAAATATAAAGTTGTGTTGAATGATGGAACAAATCCTAAACTTTGCAAGCCACTCCGAAGAATACGAACAGAAGAGGGTCGACTGAACTTTATAATAATAGAGGTGCCTGATAGGTAAAACATTTAAATTCCTAAACAACTCAAAACTACTATAGTGACGATTTTTTTTACAAATAATTCTGATAACATGTTTTTGAACAATCACTAATGGTTGAATTTTGTTCCTATAAGCCCCTCCCCATGACGTTATACCATATTGAAGTCTTGAATGAAAAATGCCATAATATACCATCAATAATATCTTCTGGGAACAATAATTTCTAAGATTGAAAATATGTCTTGTAGAAGACAAAAAATATTTTTTTAAACATAAAGTTTAAAAACAGAAATTTCTTCAATCAAAAAACATTTATTTGAACATTTGGTATATTCTTGATAAGTTAGTTCAATGTTCAAGGATGAATTATTTACAGGAAACAGAGGATATTTATTACAATTACCTGAGTGATATTTTATAAAATTATTTTTTAAACAAGACCCTGCAATACTAAAAAACATTATTTTTGTTTTATTACTAATTATTAATTTATGTAAAAGAAACCATTTTCTAAATATGTTAAGGTCATAGTTAATATCAGCTACTAAATTCAACGGATTCATGCTTTCATATGCACAAGCCAAGTCGTCAGCAAATGCAGTTAATTTACTTCTAAAATTTTGAATAAAAATTGAATTAATGTAAATTAAAAATAAAATTGGCCCCAGGACTGATCCTTGTGGAACTCCAATATTAATATTTATAGAAGAGCTTAAAATGCCACCAATTTTTACTTTTTAAGATCTACAACTAAGATAAGAAGTAAACCAATCATATAAAAAAACCACGAAAACCAATTCTATGAATTTTATCTAATAAAATAACATGATTAACCATGTCAAAAGCTTTGGTTATATCGACAAATAAGCCAGCAGTACTTTTTTTATTATCAAGATACTGATAAATATTTTGACAAAAACCAAGAAGTGCGTCTTCAGTTGATTTATTTTTCCTAAACCCAAATTGCTGTTTATTAAAAAAATTATTTTTGTCAAGAAATAACAGAATTCTTCTCTTCATAGCTTTTTCTATGATTTTAGAGAATGAAGATAAAATAGAAATTGGCCTGTAATTATCAGGATCTCTTCTATCACCTTTTTTAAAAAGAGGTAAAACTTCAGCTACTTTAAGTGCAGAAGGAAAAATACCGTAAAAGACACTATTATTAAAAATAATCACGAGAACATCAACAATATTTAAAGCATTTTTTTTAAGTAAAAGATTTGAGACACCATCAATTGAAGTAACATTAGAATTTTTAAGTGATTTAATTATATTAAGAAGTTCAAGGGCAGAAAAAGGTTCAAACATAAAACTATTTGATTGAACAGTTTCTTCGTTTCGATATGAGTTCTTAATTAGGTTTCAATTAATAATTATTTTTACATAGAAATACGCTACAAGTAATTGGAATATAATTTCCCTGCGGTATTTTCAAATATACTCTCCCCAAACTGTTATCCTACAGTTTGAGCAATTTTCCTCTTCTTTGAGAATATACTTTGCTAACTTAGTGGTGGATTTTAATTGACCAAGATTTTAAAATCATAAAAATTCTATTTTCTCTAAAAGCTTTTTGAATTTTTATGTTAAAAAAATAGAATTCTCTAAATTTCTATTTGAGAAATTTATTTTGTACACAACCTTCAAAATCATCTGTTGAAAAGAAATATTTTATTATTATATGCATTTACTCAAAAAATTGTTAAAAAAAGTGCTGCCGTTATGAAAAAACTTTCACCGATATTTTAAAAATATACTTTATCAAAGTATAATATTCCAAATTTGTTGAAAATATCCACAATTTTTGTAAAAAATTCCCTAATATCCCCAGTAAATGATACTTACTGTTCTTGTCATACGCATTGAGCTCTCATATGAAATAATGTCATTTCAGGTTATTTCCCTTTTCAGAGCCAATAAAATTTTTAAGATTTCAAAATATTTGGTCAATTAAAATCTACCTTAACTTAACTCTTATCTGAGGTAATTAATGAGTGTTTGAAATATTAATAAAGGTAATATTATTGAGTCGAGTTGATTTTACATGTCAGTACCACAACAATAATCCAAAGTTCCAACCGATAGTCAATTTACATTATATACATATTATGTTAAAATTATAATAATTGTAGGTTATAACTGTAATAAATTAGTTGCTAATAACTTACGTACACGAAGTTTTATTTGCCACCTAAGCATTATGTAGTTTAATAAATAATACTAGTTTCTATTATAACTGTTGAATTCAAATTATTAAATTAGCTTACCTGAAACGAGAATAAAAATTTTAAAAATTAATATTTTTTTAAATATATTTTATTTTAATTTATTATAATTATATTATGGATGGAGTGTTGTACTCCAAAACTATTAATATATACAAATTGTAGATTTTACTTAACATAAAATTGGTTTAAAAAAAAGGGACAACAACAGAAGGGGCCTCTCCAACACAACTAAACAATTACCGAATTCTAATAATAATTCAAAATCATAAATAAGTGAAGTAGGAAACTTGGCGATATCTCTCAAGTCGACAATTATTCAAACAATGTGAATTTAGTAATCCCAGCTTCAAAACACATGAAAAATATCCTCATATTGTGTGTTGTTTATAAAATTTATTTATTTATTTAATGTTTATCAGTTTACTTGTATTTTAATATGCAGACAAGCTTTCAGACCCTTTTCGGAGTGTAGGTCTATAATTGTTTTTTGTTATTAATTTTATACGAATGACAAAAGGTACTTAAACCAGTTTGAAAACCCCACACTTAGCATTTAGCTCTCATGGAGAATTTAACCTGAAGCCTTTGGGTTGATTCAATGCATCGATTAACGTGATTTTTAATAAAGTTAAAATTGAATTATAATAATGATTAATTTAATTATAATAAATTAATAAATGAAAAAATTAATTATACAGCTATATTGCAATACACTACAGTTCTTAACATCTGTATACCACTAATAGAGCCATGAGCATTCATGCTGATGGTATGCTTTGATATTTTTGGCAACGACATGAACACAACATTTTTTTGCACTGCTAGCTAAAATATCATCAAATATTAGCATAGTTACATAACTAACTCAACAAATATAGTACGATATAAAAGCCAACATTTCTAGAGATCCCAACATAAAATCGTCATATAGTTTTGTTCATTTTAATAATAATAATTATAAAACAACCAAACTAAATTTTGGAAAATGAAAATAAACATATTTTTATAGTTGGTATACCTACAATGTATAATTGTAGGTAAACATATTTTCATAAATGTACAATGTATACCTGCAATTTTGTTATTTAATATGTTATGTATATACCCAAAATTTAATAGAATGGAATGGTCGTACGTTGTCTTAATGCGGATTTAGACATGTTGATTTAACGACACGCTCGATTTTGACAGCTAAATAACCAATCAGAATGAACCGACGTCGCGCCGTAAAGATAAACGAATTTTATCTTGTCTGCGACATTTGTTACACACACCAAGAAATTTAACACATCGCAAGCAATAAATTATTTTGTTTACAGCAAAATAATTTGTTGTTGTATTGTAAATATAATTATGATGTGAATATAATTAATTTGAAAATATAAATAATTTAATGTTTAAATTTTTTTTTATAATTTATTATAAATTAAAATGAATAAAAAAAAACATTATAATATTTTTTTTATATATTTTATTTGATTATAAAAAATGTTTTTATTTTGAATATACTTTTAATTTGTCAAATATTTGAATGTATGCGAGCCTGAAACCAGTAACATGTGGATATCGTTCTAAAAATACCGTCACAAAAAAAAGTGGCTGTGACTTTTTGAAATCCTCCTTTAATCTCACATTTATTTTAATAATAAATACGTTTTGACATTTATAACAACGAGTGGTGTGAATTCATACTAAATTGACATTTAATTTTTGACATTTATAGCTTTGCTAATTTAGTATCGACACATATGAACGCAGCAATTTGAAATTTTCTTCCAAAAGCTGTTAAAATACAAAAAATTATAAGATTATAAATTAACAAGCTTTTATTAAGAAAAAAAAAAAAATAAATAGAACAGATAAAAATTTGTTTTCTTTAATTTTTACAAATAACACATATATATAATAAATTAAATAAGAATTAAATAAAAATTGTAAGAATAGAATAAGATATAACAAGCTAATATGAAATGTATAACATGGTTAAAAAATGTATCTAAAGAGCCACAGGTGAAGGATTACTGTAACAAAAAAAATAAAATAAAAACAAAATTTATGAAATCCTATACACTACTTGGTTAATAAACTAACATTGTAATAATATAATAATTGAAAATAGAGTAAGCATGAAAAATTAAAAAAAAATTCTCCCCTCCTTATTTTATAAATTCAGCTAACCTTTTTATCATGATTTTAATTTTAATATAAACTTAAATTTTATATATTTAAATATTTTTAAAATATAAAATAAAATCATTTGTACCGCACTATTTCTTCCACCCTAACATATGATGAAATTAGATACATATGTATACTTACTAACAATACATAACGAAATGTCAATCAAATTAAATAATTGCAAATATAATTTATATTAATTATTATACTTAATAAAAACAATAATTAATTTGAAAATTACAATATTTAATGAATATTCAGAATTTTCAATTATTGTATACAGAAGCCGATGGTCCTACATACTACTTACTAATGCTCTTTAATAATTAACAATTTAAATTATATAATTATTATATTGTAAATAAATTAAATAAATAATTTTGTTATAATTTTTGCTTTGTATTTACAACAATAATATTATATTAATCACTAAAGTATAATTAAATATAATATTTTTTTGTTATTATTATTGTTTTATTGTTTTGTTAAATATTTGAAAGCTTATTAATAGAAATTAAACTCAATCGTATATATTATAATAATTTTATAATATAATAATTATTAAAATAACAGAATTAGTTGGTTTGAAAGAAAATATCCTAAATAATTGAATGTTGTCAGTTGATTCGATATGATTAATGTATATCGTATGAAGTGTTAGATTGAAATATTTTTTGAGTATATGATGTGTTACTTAAGTGTTTTGTGATTTCCGTTATAAATTTATTATAATTACTATATAGAGTTTGTGGAATTTTCGCTGTTTTACATTTTTAATATTTTTTTATATTAATTTATTTAATAAATTTGTTTTATTTAGTAAATTATTTTACCTTATGAATTTAGTTTTTTTTGCAACAATATTATAAATGTACTTTTACTTTTATTATTAATATTATTAATAAGAACTTGAAATTATTTATGGAATATTTTATGGTGGTACCCTGCAACCCGATACTATATAAAAATAACACAAATGTCAAATTTATCACTTCAACCATATTGTATCGAAAATACAAAGTGTTTTATTTACAATTCTCATCACTTTCAACACAATGTATCTGAAATAATTGTTACAAATCATATGTTTTTTGACATTTGAAATATGATCATATGTTGTTTGAATTTTCGAAAGCAATTTTACTTTAATTCACGCTGCAATCTCACCGTGAGGAGCAGTATTCTTCTTGTATAAGTGTCCATTTATTATCACCTTAAATTTAAAATTATTTTTTTAAAAAAAAAAATGCTTTAAAATTATATATAAGTAAAAATAAAACCAGTTATTTTCAAAACTTACTTAAATTGCATTTTTCCTTTAACACATAAAACAACAACACGTACTGAAGGTGCCTATTACACATCATTCTCTTCATCAATCTTCTTCGTAAATATATTGACAATATATTGATGAAAAGAATGAAGACCGATTACACATCAATCATGCACTAATCAGTCTTTTTTTTATATAAATTTTGATATTTTGCAAGGACATACTGTGAAAGTGTTCTGAATATATTGATAATTTCGAAACATATATGAATATTGAAAATATAATTTCTGGAGGAATGTTTTTGACTTCAGTTTAAATTCAATTTTTTTAAAGTAAATGTTGTGTATAAAAAACGACAAATTATTTTCTGCACATTTGAATAATATCAATTGTTTTTTTACAATAATTTCTATAATTATTAAAATTAATATAAAAATTGTTCTTTTTAGAATTACATTATAAATTAATACCTTATCTGAACATTCCCCAAAAAGCTATTTTTTTACCTCCGCTGGTTTTGACAGTAATACTGATAAGAATTATGACAGCATGATTGATGAGAATAGAACCACTATCAATCATTTCTCATCAATCAACGGTCAATATTTTGACAATATATTGACAATATATTGACCATTGATTGACCATTGATTGATGTGTAATAGAGGCCGAAGAACAAACTTCAAAACACAATTTTCTAATGACATTTATATGCGCATGTATTCTATTATTCTTCGATATGTGTATTGTGTATCGAGAATTTTTCGATACACAATTTAACAACCCGCATTTTAAAAATATGTCCCGAATACATTGTCAAATGAATTTTGCGATCATGAGACAATGTCGTATCTTTTTTTTTACATTTCAGAACATGGCACATTGTATTGGCGACGTTGTCGATACATTTCCGATATCAACCTACCTACCAATCAACAAAAATTTGTATAATTTGATATACAAAAACAATACCATTTCGATTTGCATCGTCTTGAATTACGTCATTTCTCTTCAGTTGCAATTAACAATGTTATCAATGCAATTAAAAATGTATGATAATAGAAATCAACATTACAAAAAAATTACAAACACAAAAACACATGCTAGATAGTTCCACTAAAATATTATGTCTCACAATTAGTGCATTCAATTATTCGAGTTTTTTTACTATCCGAATATCGAATAGTTTTTAGTTGAAATATTCGAATATTCGGATATTATTCGAATTATTGTATTTTCATGTAATAGCAAAATACATAGTAGACTGTAGAACCAATAAAGTCAATAAAAGCATAACTAATACCAAAGAAATAAAAGAAGAACATAGTAAAACGCAAAATTAATTATTACCAATTCATTATTTTATTTGAGTTGAGAATTGAGATCCTCTTTTTTAAATATAAATTATAAAAATAATATTGCAATATATTAGGAACATAAAAACGTAAAATTAATTATTATAAATTCATTATTTCATTTCAGACACTCTTTTTTAAATATAAATTTTAAAAATAATATTGCAATATATTAGGAACATAAAAACGTAAAATTAATTCGTATCGTTATTATTATTGAGATCTGCTGGATAAATTCTTTGCATAATATTTTCTGCTAAATCTTTAGCAGAACTTTTGGATGCATAGGTAAAATGTTCTGTTGATCGCGGTATAGTTCCAGTTTCAAGATATATAAGTAATGTGGTTAACACTTTATCTCTTCTTTGGTCCATTCTTTTTTTTATTTCGATAAGTAATATATTACTTAAATCATTATCAATTCCCGTAAAAGAATTAAATAAAAATTTATAAACGCCTTCAGCTGTTACGAGTGTTACATTATCTTTACTGAGCTCTTGAACTGCTACTTCAAGTGGTGTCAATACATTAAGCAAGTTGTTTAAGACTAATACATCACTCTCAGGCATAGTTGGCATACCTAATTCAACTAGTGTATGATTAATGCAATCCTTGAGTCGTAAATATCGTCTAATCATAGAAGCCATTGAATTCCACCTTGTTTTAACATCAATTAGCAGGCGGAGTTTTTTATTTTCTTGCTTCAAAACATATTCTTGCAATTTGTTATTTTTAGCTGGAGACTTTCGAAACATTTTGACTATTTTTCGTACTTTGTTAACAACAATATAAAGTTTTGTATTCAAGTCCACTAAACAATCTTCTTCTGTAATTTGTAAATTCAAATTGGTATTTTCAATTGGAAAATCACTATAATCAACTGACTTGGTGTCATCATTTTCATCATTAAATGAGCTATAACTATATTCACTATCACTGTCAATTGATTCGGGAGATAAATTATCGTAATTTTCTAAACATTCTCCACTATAAATTTGTTCTGAATGTTTTTTTTTTATACAGCGAATCAATTATTGCTAAATGTAATGCGTGGTTATGACATAGTTGAGAAATAGCAGATATATTATTGCCATATTTCACCATAACCGCTGCGCCATCATGAGTTGATGCAACAATATCTACGTCCATATCAATGTTGAAATCTTTGAGTTTCTGTTTTATATATATTTCAGTGTTTCTAGCATCAGCCTTTTCTTTAATTTCTACCAAACCTAAGTCAAAATTTTCAAATGATTTTGTACTACTATGATATGCACGTAAACTGACATTTATATATCTAATAGCACTATTGTCGGTCCATTCATCTACAGTTATTGAAAATTTTCCATTTTCCTTTTTGTATAGTTCAATTTTCACTATCATTTCCTTTTTCATTTGATTATAAAACTCATAAATGTATTTCCATATTGTAGCTTCACTTGATGGCATCTTGAATTTGTTATATTCAAGATAACCTTTAACTGCTTCTGATTTTCTTATTGCATGAACCGACATTCCATCTTTAGCAGCACATCGCGATAATATTGCACCAAGAGATTTTGTATTTGTTGGTTTAATAAAATCTAAAATTGTGTTATTATCGCTTGTAGACTTTTTCGGCAGGACTTCTCTTCTTCCACATTTGGTGTTACAATTGAGAGGCCGTGTATTTTCAAATGGTTGATTAAAGGAGTGGTGGTTGATCCTTTGCAACATAGAATTCTCGAACATTTGAGGCATACAGCTTCCTTATTATTTTCGTGTTTTTTAAAGTAGTTCCAAACATCTGACTTTTTTTACGATACATTATGTGGGCTATAACAAAATAACATCGGTATTTATTTGAATTTCTAATTAAATACTTTCTAATTACCTTTATGAGCTAAGCTTCTTCTTCAAAAAAAAATAAAAGATGATCCATCAAAATTCAAAATAAACGATATTAATTTTAAACGAAATGTCAATTAATAATGAAATGACAAGCGAAGATCCGTGCTGCCAATTCTTTTTCTTTAAAACAGCTGATAGAAGCTAGATAATAAATCAAATAGAATATCAATAAAAATATTCGAATATTCGAGGATAGTATTCGAATAACGAATACTATGAAATTTACTAAAATATTCGGATATTCGAATATTCGAATATCCGAACTTGAATGCACTACTCACAATAGATCATTTGTAAACCAGATATGAAGATAAAATTTGCCTATCGAAAAGAGTGTATACACAATAGTAGAGAAAATTATAAAACCGAAATATTTGCAAAATCATAGAGTTCTGTACAATGCAACTCTTTTAAGTGTTAATATATTTCTACGATTTTGTATCTTTCGTAAACAGAAATCGTAGTAATATGTACAATCAAATACATAGTCATAGGAGCTCCCTATATACCTACCTATACAATACATTATACAATAATACGTCAATACTGTCTCTTCTTTTATTCTTTTATATTTGAAATTTTTGTCATTTCTAATATTTCTGAAAGTTATCCAAAAAATTTCGTCATTAGAATGAAAAAGAAAATTAAAATGAAAACAAAATACAATATAAATATAGAAACAATTATTACGAAAAAAGTAAAAATTTTAGTTTTAGAATTTATTGCTTTACTTCTTTTCATTGTCAATTCCTATCATTTCACATCTTATTTTTTCATCTTCTGCACGAACAAATGAAAAATCTCAAAATGAAAATTTAGCGGAAAATGTGGGAAAGATGAAAATGAAATTATAATAAAAATACCAAATAACGCATTCATTCAAAATAATTTACGAAACAGAACACAAACAAACAATAAATTCATTGCTCTAAACTGAGGTTCTTCAACACACATACATACAAAGCCTGGGTATAGTGACTATAAAAATATCCTATTTTCAATTTTGAAAAAATTTTCTTTTTTATTTTCTTTTATACTTGTTTTTGTTATTCTATAATAAAAACAAAAAAAACAAAAACAAAAACGATAAAATAAACATAAGAAAAATAACAAAATTAAATTGTTTTTCTTCAATTTATCACGTTCGTTAAAAAAAAGTGAGTAGAGTGAGACAAGAATAGAAAAAGGGATGAATGATCTTAATATGCGTCATAATAGAATAAATTAAGAATTAGAGAAGAATGACTGACTCTATATTATTATGTATATGACTATAAATGGGTCTGTTTATGTCATAAAATAGAAAAAAAATAACAAAAAAAAAAACAAAAAAAAAACAAAAAAAAAACAACAAAAACAAATAACTTTCAAACGAATGCGTATTTGACTGCCGCCATGATTCATTAGAAATTATTTTTTGTCAGTATATTAATCAGATCATCCGTCATGAATAATAACAAAATATAGATATTTTGATCTTTTATCGAACGAAATTATATATTATAGTTATTTGTAGAAGGAAATGATACTCGGAGTAAAGTTCAAGCTCAGTTTATTTTTAATCTACTACAGTCATGAATTTAAATTGAAAGTTGTGGGTCTTCTTGTTACGCTTTTTATGTACTTACAAAAAGGAGATTAACAATACTCATGTACTATAGTAATAACGTATACTAACAATTGGAGAGTACAACTTTGAAGAAGTTACAACCTTTACATACCTCGGAGCAACAATAAGAAGTGATAATAGTATATGCAATGCTGTATTCATAATAGAATTCAGGCTGGAAATAGATGCTACTATGCAAACAGAAAGTTGCTTCAATCAAAATTAATATCAAGAAAGATCAAAATAACGATATGTAAAACTCTTGTATGACCCATAGTGACGTATGGATGCGAGGTATGGACTATGAACGTGGCCGAGCAGAATATAGCCTGCGCATATTTGAAAGAAAAATTCTCAGAAAAATACTCGGCCCAAAAAGATTACAGAATGGAGAATATATAATCAGCAGAAACAACGAGCTCAATACATGATTGATAGTAAGAACATTGTACGGTTTGCAAAGGCCCAAAGAATAAAGTGGGCTGGCCACGTCAGTCAAATGGACGAAAGCCGAAAGCAAGCAGTGGTACTGAATAGAAAACCGATAGCAGCCGTGGTAGAGGAAGACCAAGAAGCAGATGGGCAGACAACGTGAAAAACGATGCTCAAACCCTACAAATCCCAAATTGTAGACAAGCGGCACAAGATCGACCTTTTTGGAGGAGCGTAGTGATGAAGGCCAAAGCTCACCCAAAGCTGTAGCACTATATGATGATGATGAGTACTAACGTATTTCTAATTGAGATAAATAATGACTTAAGTGGTGGTAATATTATAACGTTTTTATTGAAATTAATTGATATTATTTATTTATTGGTATTATTGGGAACAGGTTGCATAGTGGTATTGCGACAAGGTGACAATGTTACCACTAAATATTATATTTTTATGTAACAATATATTAGTTATTTTTATAAACAAGCAATATTGGCAACCATTGCATATATTGACAAGTATTTTGTTCATAAGCATTTCCAACTTAGCAGGAAAACTGCAAAATTGTAGTAAATAAATCATGACAATCAGTTGTATTATTGTTTTTATTTATAACACAAAACTGCAAAAGTAGAAAATTCAAATTTGCAAACAACTCTGGCAAAAAATTTTGTTTTTGGTGCAGTATTTTCTTTTTGCAGATGTGTTTATGATAAGCCCTATTGTCTTTATTAAAAGCCAATTACGATTGTGACAACCTATTAATATTTTTTTTTTAGTTTAGGCCAAAATAATGGGATAAACGCCCTAACTGCCTTCGTAGAATTTCAGCAGTTTAAAAGATCGAAAAAAGTAAAGAAATAATAAACGAAATTAGAAAAGCTAACTGAAAGATAATAGAATAGAAGAGAATAGAATAGAAAGAGTTCATCAATGCCCGGTAATTCCATCCGTGGGACATAGAACGAAATAGAAAGCATTAGTGTATAAGAATTTACGAACATTTTAAAATATATTTATTTAATTGTCTCTTGAACACTACTAATTTATATCTTTGTGGGAATACATAAAATGGTAGTCTGTTCCATAGCTTGGAGGTTTTGTTTATGAAAAAATTTCAAAAAAAAAAAATAGAGAAACGGAAAATAATTAACAAAAATCATCAAGTCATGTTCATTCCATTTATTAATATTTAACATTTGTTTTTTTTCCACAGTTTCGGAAGCTCTACTACAAATTTGTGAGAAAGGACTACATACTCTGGGAGTATTACTATCTGGAATGATTATATTTTGGGCATAATACTTTTCGCCAGAACAATTACCCAACAGATATTTATAAAAACGGAGGACTGCTTCTACAATATGGCGATGACTAAATGATGTTAATGTTGTGTAATATCTTCATTATTGATTACTGTGATGGCTCGCTTTTGTATCTTTTGTATCTTATACAAATACTGTAGGGTACGGTGCATGCACCACCCCAATGCGAGTTCTATTATAGTCGTAACCGAATATATGCTTTGTATAGTTTGGAAAATGTAATATATATTTTATATGATAGTCCTATAAACATTCCGCAGCATATTTCCGCAGCGACACAAAAATTTTGATCTTGACAGCAAAGTTTGTTGTTTATTTTCAGTTCAAACATTTTTAATATTTCGAAGCTTTTGATATTTTCGAATAGGATTTTTGGTATTAATAAATTTTACTTTGTTAATATGAGGCAACTCATAACAGCAACCCAAGACTGGGAAAGTATAAATAGGGTAAAATTTTAATGCTTCAATGAAGAGGAGGATTATTGAAGCATTAAATTTTACCTTATTTATACCTTCCTAGTCTTGGATTGCTGTTTAGAGAACAAGATTAATTTATTTCGTTATCTATGAACTGAAGTCTGGGTAGATTATACGCAATAAAAGGAAACAAAGGTAGGTACAGTCATCAGCAAACCTGCGAATTTGATTTGAAGCTCTTGATAAAGTACATCTATAAATTTATATTTGATTTATTTATATTAAAAAAAAAATAAAAATAAATAAATAAATATTCCATTTATAAATAGAATAAAATTATAAAAATTAAAGCCATTGTGAATTAATTTTTAATGGACGCAGTTTTTTATTATATTTTCATATGTGCAACTTGCCATTCTTGAATTGTATTGTCTGAATAACAGTATTTTTAAACAACAAAATTGTATTGCAAACAAAGTTTGTCCATCAATAGACCATGCCAATGAAAGATATTGTAGTGGATCAGCTTTAACACTTGTAGAAACAACTTGTGGACATAATTCTTTAATAGTTTTTTTACATGCTAAATCCCATATTTGAATTGATAAGCCACAAATACAACCGATTGGTGAAAAGCATTAAGCATTGATGATGTTATTGTGATCTAATGTGTAAAAATTTTTGCAATTTAAATCCCATAACAAAGCTTTGGAATCTTTGCATCCAAATGTACATATTGAACCATGAGGTTAAACAGAGTAACTGTATTTAATACATTTGTTAAAATAATTTCTAACTATAATGAAACATCGCATCTGGAAAATGAATTTAATTAAATTTAAACTACTGCATATCAAAATCATGATATATAAAAACTCCTGTTCAAAGCACCCTGTTAATCTTAATTTAATCTATAAATTACATAATTTTATGTTAATTTTTTTTGCATATTCATGTAGTTTTCTTTGGAGAGTTATCCTTATGTCGTTGTCTTTTAAAATAATTAGAATTTGTCATACAGGTTAATGTAGGGATGTAGAATATATAATTTGATAACTTCCTTTCCCCTTAAATACTTTATAGCTTTAAACTCTTACAATGACCCAGTATTTATAAAATGGTTTGTTTTTGTGACTTTGTTTTATTTTTTGTAAGTTTTATTTTAATTATGTTTGACTCATTGAGACAGACCAATTCACTGAACCATCTGTTGACATAGTGATATTTGTATTTTAATAATTTATTTTTTGAGGTTGTTGTATTGGATGTACCACACCGTCTTGGAAAAGTTTTACAGGTCGATTTCAAACAAATTTGGTTCAATTAAAATCTTTTATGATGGATCATTAGTAACGATTGACAATAGCCACCTAAGGATTAGTACGTCCTTAACTTAATAAAAAAAATGTCAAGTTTTAAAGCTTAGACAACAACTGTCTAAACTTAAATTTAAAAACGAAAAATCGTAACTGAACATTTTATATCGTAACAGCTTCAAACATGATTGAAAGAGAAAGAATAATATTAAAAAAATATTTCAACGTTTAAACATTTGAACTCTTTAAAACAATTTAAAATTGTCAAAACATAACTGTTTTCTCTTCATTTTTTGTATAATAATGTACTTTAAAAATTTGTTAATGCCACCATTTAGGCGCTAAAAATTTGACATTTTCATTGTTTACGTAATTTGTACGTAAATAAAATTGTATGTACGCACATTTTTACATTGTAACAAATTACAAAATATTTTTTTTTTTTTGTTGCTGCTGTTTTTATTGTTTAAGGATCAGGAATAATGAGTTGAAATTAAAATTGAAATTGCTTTGAAAAATTTGTTAAGGAATATTATTTTTGTTTCTGTTTTTATGATTATGTAAAAGTGGGTAAATATGCATTTGTGTGAGTTTTTTTTTATGTACAATTTGAAGTAAATTCAATAAATCTTTTGGGTTTCTGTTGCCATTTAATTTTTTTTTTTTATTTAATTTTTTCAAATTAGGCGGGGTGTTACTTATTTTGTTGATGAAAGTTCAAAATTATTTGAAATCAGTCGGTTTTTGTTTGTTGTTAGCAAAATAAATTGTTGCAAAAATAATTAAACAAAAATAAATATCCAAAAGTGTGAGTAAATTTAGAAGAATTGAATGTTTATAGTGTACATATAAGTAGGACTTCTTATTTGCCATAAAATTTATATCCTGGAATTCCGGAATGAAAATAGTTCTATTGTCGGGATGGGTTAATTAGTCTGAATCAATCAAAATTAGCACATGTTGTTATCGGTGAAACATTTCATTTTTCAATTTAAAACAAACAAAAAAAAATTTTCAAATTAAAAAAAAAATTCAATATGAGTTTTAAAAAAAATATATTAAATAAGAAAAACTTAAATCTTGAATGCAAAACAGAAATTATAAGCAAACAAAAAAAATTAATATCATATTAAAAATTCATAAACTACAAAATTTATTTAAAATAAAATGGAGAGAAACGCAAATTAGCTTTTAAAATATAAGCGGTGAAAGGCACGTAGCTTAGGACCGATTCCTTCATCTGTAAAAAGAGCTTTTTCCGATTCAATTGAATAATATGGTGGTTTTAGTGCAATTGATTCATTGAAATGATTCATCCTTATATAATTTTTCAAAATTATTTGCACGCTTTCCGTTGTTTCAAAATACTCATTTACCATTATATATGTCTTATGTTATAATATCACATAGATTTGATTAAGATTATAATTCAATTCAATTTCTGATCAGTCAGATTTATATAAATAATTTATAAAGATTAGAATAAAGCATCAGTCCCATATCACTACCCATCATTCTTAGATATTAATGGAATAACCAGCATTTGTCTCCGCAACAAATAATTTAACCGTTACACCGTTATATACAAATTAAAACATTATAGTACTTTTATATTAAATTCCGTAGCTTGGACACAAACCCAAATTAAAATATGTATTTTTTGACAGTTGTATTGTATTTTTTCAATTTTGACGAAAATATTTTAGCGCAATGAAAAAAGTAGTAAATTATAATACTCAAATTTTAAGCCGGAATCCTGGTCCGGGATTACCGGATCAATTTTTAACACCGGAATTCCATTTGACTTCTCCTAGTGCTAGTTGGAATATATACTAGGTATACTACAAACCTAATACAGATATCACGTTCTGACATTAATGAGTTTGGTCATTAGAAATTGGCTTTTTGGATAATACAGCTTTTAAAATTTAAAAGAATAAATATTTAAAGAATGGTTACTCGTTTGTTGATTAAACGATTTTAGAACTTATAGTGTTTTTTAGATCTATACAAAATAAAAATAAAAATTTTCCTCCCAAAATGGAGTTGCCAATTGCATGGCCAAATCAGCATCACCGTAGATAAAATAATGCGAAACGATTGTGTTCATTTATCTGGTACTACATCTTCTGGCAATAACAGTTTCAATGATGGTATCGTAATGCAACACTCTTGATAGTATCCGTTAAAAAATATAGCATTCAATAAAATCGCAAATAATGTAAATTCGTTTGGTTTATTGCTGAAAGAGAACGAAACAGAATACTTTCTGTCAAATAACAAATAATTTAGATGACTAGAGCAAAACCTAACTGTTCGTAGTTTGAAAATTGTAGCTTGTAGTTTGTAATAGCTGGTAGCAATTATTATCAGTTTGAATATTTGAAACAGAATAACTCTCTTCCTAACAGATATTATCTAGAACCTAAAAGTAGGCAATGGAAAAGTATGAGTTTTGTTTTATTTTATTTTATTTTATTACCTACAAAGTCTTACCCTAAGATCTTTCTCTTATAACTAAATTTTTAGCCTTGTAGAGTCTCTAAACATGTTCATGTATATTGATCTCGGAAACAATCATGTCATAATGATAAAATGTAAGATGAAAAAAGTGATGAGAATAATTTTAAAGATAGTTTTAAAATCCAATTCGTATTTTCGAGGATATTTGTAATAGAAAGAGCATTTTTGTTTATTTGGTTAAAAAAAAACACGGTAATAGAAATCTTGAATTCTACAAGCATCATAGCCATATTGGCTTAGTTAAGCTATTTCCTGCGCTAACTAAAAGTGTGTGTCTAATGCGATAACTAATTCTAAATTGTGACATATTTTCAGACACAGATTAGAATTTAAGTCAGAAATAACTACATAATTTAAAATTTTCTTGGTTTGTGTCTTGGATATAGCCAACTGAAAATGTTTATAATTGATTAAATTGAACAAATTAATTCTAATTGAAAACATATAAATCAAAATTTTATTTATATATACATTTAATTAATAATTTAAAATATGGCATTGTTTATTGTCAATTTAAGTTGTCAAAGTATTGTACAATTTGTATCTTTTTTAATTTTTTTAATTTTAAGTGTATATATTTTTTATATTCATACTCTCAATTGTAGAGGTTTACCGTTTCATTTAGATTTAATAATAAAATATTATTATTTTCTTTACTAAAGAATCAGACCTATTTTTTGACTAGACCAACACCTAATTAACAAAAATATACAAAACAAACAAAATAACATTGATTTTTAACAAAATAATATTGATTAGACATGTTTTACGTATATGAATAAAAATGTTAAAGATATGAAAGTACTCAATTCAGATATAAAATGGATGTAGCATAAATTTCACTGGAAATAAGGCATTCTAGAACACGGAAAAAGATTTTGAAGATGGGGTAAATCAATTTACATATATGTAAGTAAAAAAAAAACTGCATTATTGACAATTATGATTACGATAACATTTTTTCATATCTCTTATTTTTTGTTTATTTGTTGCTCTTTAAATCTGCTAATGACAATTTACCATATTATATTATTTCGTTTTTAGTTGTTGTTGTTGTTTTATTCCAAAAAAAAATTAATGAATTTAATGTTTTGTTTGAACGTTTTAATTCCGTGTATTTGAAAATCAACATAGAAAGATTGGTTGTTTTGTTATTGATGGTTTGTTATAAAAATAAAATTTCATTCAAATATTTTTTTTTTTTTTTTTAAATTACCTTGCATAAATTTATTATTAATGTTTATTTATTTATATATAAAACAAATATTTTTGGTTTTTTTTGTTTTGTGATTTTAATAGAAATTTTTTTTTTTAAATAAATAATATGGAATATAACAATAAAAATAATATTATTTTTAAAATAAATTTTTAATATTATATTTTGTTAAACATACACACACACACACAGTATAAGTAATATAATAACATTGAAACGTGCTAATTTTTGTGGTTAAAATTTGATGACAAATAAAACGTACAACTCCTATAACAATTGGACATGTACAGGATGTGTGCATTACACACGATGGCATCATTTAATATAAAGATACATATAATGTGATGTATGTGTGTGTGTACACGTTTGTACTGCTTTTAGGATGTGGCTATGTATTCTATTATAGATAATATGCAATGTGTGTTTACAGGTTTGTATTGGTTTTCGTAGGTGGCTAGGTCGTATAGTTGAAAGGTTAATATGATTAGGTATTCCACTGAAGTTGATTCATTTAAATTTTGTATGAAAATAAAATTAACAATTTAGACAACTACAAATGATATTAAAGTTATATTAAAAGCTATACTTAATTTAGATATTAATAAATTAATTTGTCAATTGGTTTTAATTTTTAATAAATAAAATGAATATAAAATATCGAATCCATTTATTAAAAAATTATTGCTTATTAGAGAAACATTAATACAATTTGTATATCTAGCGAAAGCTGTTTCTACAACATAATTTTTTGGTATAGTTTTAAAAAATTAAAGGACTGTTTTATCTACCTATCTATCCTATGAACTATATTTTCACTATGTATAAGAACTATATTTTCACTATAATTTTAATTTCTAGTTTTGGTTTTAACAAGTCTGAATTTGATTTGATTTTTATAACTCACATATTGGCTTTTATCTAAAATGAATAATGTTTGATTTTGTACTAATCCAACTGAACAGACAAAATGATATGAGATAATGTTTCTGTTTTAAACAATTTGACAATTTGTGAAAAAAAATTAAATTATTTTAAAATAAAGACAGTAAAATATGTATAATATTTTGGCAGTTTAAATAATTTTAGGGTCAATGGCGGATGTATATTGAAATTCAATAGAGAAGACTTTAAAAAGTCTATCAAAAAAAAAAATGTTGGTATTGCGGAAGTCTATTGAAACTAATAGACATGTCAAAAACGTTGCTACATATACATTTTAATATTTGCTGTCAAAACCATAAATTCTTGATAGATTCATTTTACTTTGATATTTTTTTTTTAAAGTTTTAAGTTGTAGTTTGAAATATTTTGGCGTTTTTTTCTTTTAACGCGTATTATTTTAAATAAATAATTATTGTCTATGAATTACAACCAACCCATTTCTACTGTGTCCCTTAACGTCTATCAACAAAATGTCGTCGACTTTAAAAGTCTATTGATAGAAGAAGGTTCTTCCCAATAGATATATGTACGCGGTTAAACCCAGTAGACTTTTTTTTAATTTTGGAAAAAGTCCTTACCAATAGACTTCCGTGATTGACGCTTCTGCTTAACTTAAGTCGAACACGATTGGTAATTAGATAATGAAATAGACCAATGATAGTCCACCAATGATATTGACTAGAAATCTATAATACTCTGACATCAAAACTATAAAATCTATGGTATTTAAACAATGGAAAAAACTTTGATCAGTATAACTATATTCATACCAGCCAGCCAGTGGGAATGATAATAATTGTGCAACAAATTCGTATTGACACATCCTGTTTTAATATACTCGCATAAAAACATTAACAATTTTTAAAATATTATTTTATTCATTATTGTGTTAATATTAGTTAATATTATTTTTATTTATTTTTTTCAATTTTATTGTTTTCTTTCTTTATTTGACTTGTATACTCATACTCTAATTTCAAATGTTTTCTTTTAATTTTAGAAATTATGAATATTTGTATTTAATAATATTTTTGTGATGTATTTAAAAAAAAATGTCCTTACATTTCCATTTATGATAATATTGTAATGTAAGTGATTTGTTTTGTTTTATATTCAATAGGCTGTCTCTCTTTGTCATTGTAACTTATTTCTGTGTTTCTTTGTTTTGAAGATTTTAACTGCCATTTTGAATATTAAAATATAATTTCTTTGACTTACAAAGAATATATTCTTTGTTTTTTGTTATTAATTTGAATAGGTTATTAATGGTTCAGAATTGATTATAAAATAGCTGTTATATAAGAATTGGGTACATTTTTTTATTGTTATAAATAATTATGATTACCTTGAAATAATAATTTGACTTAAATTTAAATTTAATTGAAGTAGGTCTTAGGAGCATGACTTTATAAATGTATTATACAAACTGTAAATTTATTCTATTTTTCGTTGTATCAAAGCTATAGTATGGGACTGCTATAGTAGAGGTATTCAAAAACCTTAATGAAAATAAGTTATATTACATTAATGTGGCTACCAGCATAGATATTTTTGCATGAGAAACAACTGCATACTTTCTAGCTAGAAAAGCATCGACAGTAACTTTTATAAGGCCATTTTTCGGGCTATGCACGTCCAAAAAGCAAAACAAAATGTGCCTGGCTGGAGCAAAAATTTGCATATTTCTACATACTTGGAAATTAAAAAGCAAAAAAATTTAAGGGTTTATAAGAATAATTGTATTACTTAAACGAATAATATATAAACTAGTGTTCGCCCCCCTTCTCGAAATTCGAGGAAGTTTGATAAAAAAATTGTACTCAATTTCATTATGAATTGTTTTCCATTATTCAATTTATCCTAGATACTATATAATTGATTTTTTATTTATTTATCTTAGACAACAACCGCATGTGTAATAATTTATTTTATTAAAAAAAAAATTTTAAATTATTTATTAAAAAAAATTACATTTGAATTTAAATCTGGCGAGGAAAAGAAAAAATTCTGTACTTTGGTGAATGTATGAGGAATGTATGTTTATACTTTAACATTGTGTGAAATTTTATTGAAATATTTATTGAAATTTCTAATTGAAAAATAAAAAATATTTCATTTCGCTACGTCTCTTCTTAAATATCCATCATTTAAAACAATAATTATGAAAAATTGGTTTTGAAATGGTTTAGATATTTGTACGGTACTTTTTTCAATTTACATATTAAACATAATAATGATATGGAAGCTTACAATGCAAATAAATTATTAAATTAATGAATACAAGGATTTTGAAGTATATTTTATAGTTTTTTAATCTTAAATTTTCTTACAATAAATTTTTAATATACCCAACACTATACTATTTGCTTATTAAAGTAAAAATATCTAGAAGCTAAAATTAAAGATAACCAAGAAATAGAAGAATAGACAGAGAAATACATAATTATATAATAATCAAAATTAACAAATTTCAAGTAATGCAAGTAATGTCTTATATATATTACACAAGGCAGACTATGTGTGGAAAATCTTATATTATAATACACAAGGTGAACGGGTGAGTTAAAAAGCAAGAATAATTGAATAGTAAATTATTTACACCACAAAAATATTAAAATTTTAGCAAGTTCTTGGTGCTGAATACTTAAAACATTTCAAATATTTACACCAAATAGTGATGGTTATTTCCAAGTTCAGCGCCACCTATACTCTAAAAGAAATTTCAATTATGGTCAATTTTTAAAAAAGGCTTCATAAAAATTCTGTCATTTTAAATAAACACACAAACTTATAGAATAAAGTATAAAAACAAAAACACAAACAAAAATTGAAAACAAAACCGAAAAACAAAAATCAGATCAGATCATACTCTTCAAAAATTATATAATAAAATGTTGGTTCATTTGCTTCTGCTATTTGAAAAAAATATAGGTATACAGTAAAACACAATTATAGTCATTCGCTAAATTTTCAGTAATATTTCTGACTATAACCGTTTTGTGACTATAGGCGTAGTCAAAATAAAAGTTGCATCTTTATAAAAAAAATCAAATTCAATAAAATATCAATTTTAAACTTTATTTTATTCATAAATAGAAATTCTGTTATGTAATCACAAAATATACATATTTGTAATGAACAGAAAAAGACATTATATAAATCAGTTTTTTATTAATTCACTTTTGACCTATTTTTTTGTTTTATTGTAAAAAATTGGCGTTATATTTTAATGTGACTATAAACGACATCGATTGTATAAACCTATAAAGTTGTATTACTTTCTTTCAAGCAAATTGTTGACTACTGCTATAACACAATTGTAACTACAAACGTTTTTGAATATAAATGAATTAAAGTACATCGATCTACTACGTTGAGAGAAATGCTATTTCATTGAGTTAAGTTATATTGAAATTAGTGTTAATTTCGTCATAAAGTATTAGATATTATATTTTAATTTCATTATATATATATTCAATAATCAAGCGATTCAGAAAAAAACTACAATTATACCAAAACAAATATTTATTTTTATATAAGATTGTTTTTGAAAGAACTACTTCTGTGCACAGGGGATTCACTAGTATAATATAATATTGCTTAGAATAAGTTTAATTCAATTTCAAAATGAAAAGTAAAGAAAGAAATGTATACATAGACCTACATAAAACCTATCTATACACAAATATATAATTCCAATGAAAATATTTAAGCTATTTTCAAATTATAATATGTATTAAGTAGCAGTTTCATATTAATTTTTTATGTTGTACTGTGTTTAAAGTACTCCACTAAACGTTATAAAGTTATTAGTTTTAAACAATAACATGAAATGACCAACTACATCACAAATTACCGAAAATCAGGAAAAGTGTAAAACAGTGAACAAATTTATACTACACATTCTTAATTTAAAATACCAGGAACAATGCTTACAGAGATAGCATTGAATATTATAAGAATATTAATAATGTCAGTTTTAACTCAACAATACAAAATATAACAACTAGCAACATCTATAATTATAATTGACAAGCATTTAAGGTCCTAACTACTTTAACTTATAATATATAAGATTGTATATAAAATGCGCACACAGTTGAAAATTTTGTACTCATATGATTTTATTATTCAGCAAATACATTATGCATAAGTGAGATCTTATTAAAATAATAAACAAAAGCAAACAAATCAGTTATTATAATTTACATTATGTACTTGCAAATGAATCTATGTACATACGCCAAAAAAAAAAAAACAAAAAAACAATCATCATCTAAAAGTCATCTAAAATAACAAATATAAAAACAATAAAAAAACAAATCACTGGAATTCTTCATTTTTATCTTTTTAAGTAACTGTTTCTAAATTTTGGTTATTTGTAGTAATAATATAGTTTTTATTAAAATTATGTATTATGTAGGTATATATATACGTATTACGTACCTCTTTAATAACAAAACTTTTTATTTTTAGTAATTTTAATCACTAAATGCCACTTACTATAGGGAATATATCGGAAACGAAACAGTATATGAGGGACGTGTATTTATGTGTTCTAAATAAAACTTACTAACCACAAAATTTTTTATTAAACACGAGTGGTTTCTGCTATATCGTGGGAAGTCTACGTCAGTACGTAAATTACTGTTTTTTTAAAAACTTTAAATTTGACTTCAACTTGAAATATAATTACTCAACAGGGGCCCCTAGTACTTAATTTAATTTAGTAAACAAATCGAAATTAAATTTTAGCTTGGGTCTGAAAGGGATAATACATATGTATTCCTTTTATTTATTTTTTTTTTTATTTCAAATTAGTACAAAAAAATATCTAATAAAATATTCATTTTAAATAATTAATCTTTTGTACAGATAATTTAAGTTTATATCATTTCTTATTAAGCTTAAGAATTTCCGTTCAAAATAAAAAATGGATATTCTTTGATATTAAAACAAGAAAAACAAAAAAAATTAATTAACTTTAAAAAAACTTATTTAAATAAAGTTGAAAGGCTCAAATTAATTCTTGATCCGATAAAATAAAAACAAATTTTTTCAACTTGATCATTTTATTTTAAATAATTTATTTATAAAATATATTTTTTTAAACAGATTTATCAACATATTTTAACACAGACACAATAATTCAATTAAAAAATACATAGGTAGGTGTATTGGTATAGCTGGTAAATATTTTGTTGAAAATATTTTTTTTTATTAATATTACATCCAGATTTAAAAGAGTAAAAAATATTAATAAAAAATAATTTCAAGTTAATATTTTTACTGATCTTAAATATAAATAACGATTCATATAATTCATTGTATATACGATATCAGTTAATTTGTCATATTCGACATACAATTCAAAAATTTAAAATTAAGTTTTGATTTCATTTTTTTTTTGTATTGATTCATTAATTCCATGATAAGTACATGGTGAGTTTGATAATTAAAGCTATTATTATAAATACAAGTGGATACCTTGTGCAATTGCACACAAGTGATTTTATTTAAAAATGTGTATTTGTTGATATATCATAATTTAAGTACTTAAGAGGGTAAGATAACTAAACGAGTGATTAATTTTTGCAAAGATAAATTTTTTCCGTTAATATCATTTTTCTATTTAAATTGAATTGCAAGCACGATTTTGTATGAAAGGTAAATATTTAATTTGATCGATTAAAAAATGTTCTACTTCTATTTTTTATTTAACAGATTGTGGAAAAACAATTAGAAAAGTTATAACATTTGTAATTAAATTTTATAGCATTCATCAAGGATAAATAAGCCTACAATTATGAGATAACCGGCAAAGTACAATAGATCTTAAAGGGTCGCGCTTACATAGAACTCCACATTAAAAAAAATAAAATTTTAATATAAAATAAAAAATAATATTGGAAATATTGTTTGAGTCGCTAACATTATTTTTAGCTTGTATAATCTAATTTAAGATTGAGACAGTATTGTCCTCCAACGTTTTGTAAGAAACTTTCCGTTTTTGTGGTATAAAAATGGATCTCATTAATCTAAGTGTGTCAACTTGTTACTGGCAACCACTACTACCTACATATCTATCTATATAAATGCATCGCATTTAATAAATTTGAAATTAGCTAAACGAATCACATGTCAGAAGGCTTAATTTTTATAAAAGTTCATAATACAATTTAGTATCGACTTATACAATGATGTTGTGAAGCCTGTATGTAGTCATATTATTTTATGCACTTAATTAATTTGATGAAACTAGTATAAGCGAGCAGTATTATATTACTTAGCTATATAGTTTTTAAGGTAACATTTTTAAGTCAATATTTACAACGGGTTATCTCCTTTGTTCAGAATTTTTATATAGTTTCAAAAAAGCCATATTTATCATATCATTGATTTTGATCAAACAACATTTTGAAAAGCAACATTTCGAACTCGACCCATTTTACTATAATATTTTTCTAGTATTTATTTACCAAATTTTTGGCTTATCAATCCATTCAATGTCGTCAAGTACTACTATTATTCTATTGCTAACCACTTTATAAATATACAGGTCCCCCGGTGAAAATAAATAAATAAAATACTATTATAGGAACTAATAAGCCTTCTTACATAGCGTAATTAAATTTTATTTAACTTGTTATTAAATTATACTATTATTTAGTTTATACAAAGTTTACTGGACCATGGTCGAAAAACCCATAAATCATTTGTAGCCTTAATTGGGAATCGAATATGGGACCTTTCATTGCCACTCAGCGTCTAAATTTATATATTTAAACAAAAATTTAAGAGTAAGTTAAAATGTTAATTTTTCTTGTTAAAAATAAAGAGCTGTAAACAAAAGTAGCTCAAAAAATTAGGTTAATTGGTATGGAACTAAAACACATGCATTTATTAATATTAAATTTTTATGATTTGTTGTTTATTATACTTATTATGAAAACAACTAAACTTTGATTGTGGTAGGTATATTTGAGTATTTTTTTAATCTGCCCTATTGCAACTGTTACAGGACAATAACGATAATGATTGCAATAAATAAATAAACTTTACAAATAAACTTACAAACTTTATTTTAAAACTTTACAATTACTAAAAGTGTTGCCAAGTACAAAAAATGGTATTGTTTAATAGACCTGATGTAATAAACAAAATATATAATGTTCATTACATCAGATTTATTAAGCAATTGTTTTGTTTTTACTTGGCAACACCACATTAATTTTTTTTGTGCAGTTTTAATTATAGCTTCTTTTACAACCTTTATCTCCAGCTTCATTAAAATTTTTATCTCCGAATGCTGTTCACATTTTTTTCTAATTTCAAATAATACTCTTTTTCGAATGTGGAACAAATTAAGAAATTTCACCCTGTTTGCAATTTTTTGTATGTGTAGGTGTATTAATTTGTATATGTACATTATAATATGTACATTGAAAAGGTAAAAAAAAAAAAAAAAACAAAAATACAAATAAAAAATATTATGTCTGTTTTTTTTTTTTTTATTAACATTTCATTATTTTGCGAAAACTAATTAAATTCTCTTCTCTTTCACTCTTTCGTTTTTGTTGCTTTTGTATTTTTTTTTTTGTAATTGTTATGTCCTTTTTTTGTTTTTAATTTAAAATTGCTTTTTACTTTTTTTTTTATTTTTTTTGTTTCTGATTTTTCTGTCGAGATGTCGTTGTTGCTGTTTCTATTGTTCGGTGTCGTTTTTGTTATTATTCTTGTTTCATTTCAACATTTTCATTTTTAATTACAAGAATAAACAAAACAATAAAAGGTTTTTCAATTCTTCTCATATATACCTACTCCCTTCCCCCCTTCCTCTATCTTTTATTCTTGCTCTTATTTTTCATTTTGTTTTTTGTTTTGGTTTTTCGTTTTTTTTTTTTTTTATATTTTGTCCTTTGAGTTTTGTTTTGTCCTCATTGTTCATTTTGTTTATTGTTTTGTGTATATGTTTATAGATTTGTCTTTTCAATTTGAAAAATTCATATGACGCATTCAGATGGGCTTTAAAAGGTTTTTAAATATTCAAGTCGGTCAAAAAATAATAAAACTTAATAAAAGGTTTCCATAAGAGTAAATAAAAAGAAAGTTAGCCAAGTGAAAAATGTATGAGACTATATTATTTATTTATGAATGTGTACGTATATATTTCGCGGTAATTAAAATTTTAACAAGAACATATTAATTTTTTGAATTTGGAAAATGGATTGAAATTGTGGAAATAAGATTGAAATATCTGACATTAAGTCAGGATGTCGATTAGATCGAAATTTTGTAATAAATCAACTTGCACTGCAATCTATATCTACAGCAATGAAATTAATGGTACGAAATGTGAATGGATTGCAAATGAGGCATAAATGTTTAAATGTTGAATGGAGACAGTTTCTAACTGCAGTTATTTACTATTATTTGCGTTAGATAATTAAAAAGCATTAAAACTAACCGTTGACAATCTCCCTGTTTTCTAACCATAATCTTCTTAAAGAAAATAGAAATTTTTCATCGCAATATTTTTAATCACCCTCCTTCTCTCTGTTTCTTCTCCTTATGGATAGAAAATCTGGACTAATATGTAATTTTTTAGTTCTTGATTGAAATTCTAAATCTTGGTTAAGTCTTCTGAAGGTCCATATTTATTTTTGTAGTAAAAATTAGCAATATACTTAAAACCCCACGATAATTAATTCAGCAAGTTTTTGAGATATTGGTGCATTATTCCCAATCTTGTTATATTCAAAATTTTACAGTTATATAATCTGTGACAGCGAAAATAAATTTTATATTCTATTATAACTGTAAATCATAATTGTTACAGTACTTAATTCTAATCTTAATTCTAACAATCAAAAACTTTAAATTTTTAGTACAGCACATTTAAGTCAGGATGATTATCATAAGAGTTAAAATGTCACGAGCGTTGACAATGGTAAAATAATTTTCGTTATAAAGAAAACAATAAAGGGAAAATGACGCACAACTAAATTTTTATTTAATTTTTTTTTTTTTTAGAAATTAGAATGGAAAATATATTTTTAAATTTAAAGAATTTAAATTACTTTCGAAATTCAGTAAATCAAATCTTTTTTTTTTGTACTTTCACCAAAAAAAAAACAAAAAAAAAACAATCTAAAAACCACAAAAGGACTTTAGCTTCCAGTAAAAGTAAAATAAAGTAAGCATAAAAAAAATATAATATTATTTAAGTACAGGGTGTATATTAAGTGATGAACGGGTATAAAAATGTTTTAAAAATTTCATGAGTTAGAAATAATTTTTAATTTTAAGACTGGATGTGAAAAATTTAAATAATTTCAAATTGTAAGAAACCAAAATAGTTTTCGAAACGTTGTAAGGGAAAATTCAACTTTTTTTTGTTTTTCTAATTAAGTTAGTTTAGTTGAAAACGAAAGCGTATATTTATTTTAACTCGATTTGCTTTCCTCGGTCTCCCTCGACGACGTGTTCCCTGGGGATTCCCAGCCGGATCTTTTTCATCCAAACGCTCTACATACCCTAGCCAATGAAGACGTCTTATTTTGACTAGTTTTGGCTAGGTCCATGTCGTTGAACAGCCGGTATAGTTCGGTATTGTATCTTCTTCTCCAAACCCCTTCGAAACACACAGGACCATAAATGCGACGAAGAATTTTTCTCTCAAAGATACCAAGTGCATGCTCGCTTGCTTTCTCAGAACAATACAGCAGCACCGGAAGGATAAACGTTTTGTATAATTGTGCCTTGGTATTTGGTATTTGGAACTTTTACAAATTTAGAACTAAGAACTCTTAAAAATAACAGCAAGATGATACAAAATTAAAGTATTATTTTGTATTGATGATCATACTTTCAATCATGAATAAAATTAGGCAAATTGTCAAAGATTGGAAGCAACAGGTGGTGGACAGTTATACAAGATAGGATTTAATGGAAACAAAATGTAAACGAGGTTAAGCCTCATCCCAAGCTGTAGAACGATTAGATGATGATGGATGATGACTTCTAATATTAGTAAAAACTTCCATCTCTTACGTTAATATTTGGAATTACTTGATTTTTTCTTGTATTTTTACGGTGTGAGTTGTGGCCTTCTTGACAATGTTTCTATAATTAGTCCAATCATGTTCAATGATTATTCACCAATGTAGGATGTCCAAATTTATGGCATTTCATTCTATATTATAAGCAAATCACAAATTTTTCAATTTAGCTTTGTATATAATAGACCAAGGATATTATGTATATTTTATTTTGTGCTCTATTTTCATTAGCTTTTACTACAGATAGCTATCCGACCCATCGAAATCGTTGCACTTGAGCGAAGCGATATTTTCGTTTTTGATTAAATATTGCAGTTCGATTTTCAGGGGCAAACAATCGTACCTGTTTTACCAAGCATTCTCTATGTCTGATGTCTGATGTATAGATATCATTACTTCACATCTATGTAGAACTACATATCGATCGGTTGATCGTTGTATATCCTATGACTAACAGTTGATAAGTAAAATTCTGCTATGTACGAAAACGAACCAATTAATTGGTTTATGTCGATTATGATAATGAGCAGTTGGTTTCATTGTGTTTTAAATTTTTTATTTATTTGGATTAGCTTAGAAGCGACTATTTTCTGTATACAGCTGGGAATTAAATCAAACAAATGTCGTTCCTATCTATTTTGACTTTAATATATAAATTTGAATTTTTTAAGTATTATGTCATTTTGGGAATACAAAATAATATTCTGCGCATCCCGGCTACATAAAAATCCAACTCGGATTACGTTATTTAAATGTGAATATACAAAATGAAAAAGAAAATTTACATTTAGTGACTTTGTATGGGGTAGAAGTTTGAGATTTAAAAATGCAAAAATATAAAGTAATGCGTTCATAAGTTCAACGCTTCTGAAATATGATGTTGCAGGTGCTGATTTACAACATTTTATAGCAAATAGAATCACGTCAAGGTTCTGAAAATGATAGAAAATTACTTCAAATCATTCAACCCAGATTTAAGCACTTACCAAAGCTAAGGTTAGGTTCTGAAATTGATAGAAAATTACTTCAAATCATCCAACCCAGATCTAAGCCCTTACCAGAGCTAAGGTACCAATATAATGGCGAATAACAAATACGAATTGCTTCAACGAATCATCGAAGAAAGAATTGAAAATAAGCGAAATCTCGGCAGAAAACAATTGTCCTGGCTGAGAAATCGCAGAAACAGAACCGGACTAAAAAAAATTAGAGAATTGGTTCACAATTGGAGTTAGATGCAATGTGCCATTTACAAGAATAGTCTCATATTTTTGAGGTGGAAAAAGGGAAAATATAAAACATTCATCAGGTGATCGATGAGCTTCATGAAGTAGAAATATAAATAGAAAAAGAAATATATCACGCATTTTAAAAATCTATTTCAATTGACTCAATGCAGTTGGTGTAAAAATTAAAACCGACATATTATTGGAAACGTATATATACTAGTATTATGAATTATAGGTCCATCCTGTATATTATAATATTCTTAAAATATTTAAATCTTAATTTTGTTGTTTTGTTTTGGTTTTGTTTTTTAGTTCGTTGTTTTTTTTGTTTTATTTTTTTTTTGCAACAATCAAAAACTCACACGATACCAGTGTATGTATGGATGTAAGAAATATAAAAATAAACTAATTTATAATTTAAAAAAAAGGAAAATTTAATTTTGTTGGTTCATTTTTTTTTTTTGTTTTATTTTTCTTCATATATTTTATTTATTATACTCATATAAATATATGTGTATATATATATATATATACTGTTTGGAAGTTAGTTCCTATTTGCCAAATTGACTTGAACTTCGTTTAAGTTTTTTTTTATTTTATTTTATCCTTATTTAATATTCTAACAAAATTGTTTTGAATATATTTTGTTTTTGGATAAAATCCAATTATCCTTTTATGAAAAATAACAGTAAATGTAACAAACGAAAAAAACAAAACAACAAAACAAAATATACAATCATTATAAATTGTTTATGTATATTGATATTATTTATATTAAATACCTATATATGTGTGTATGTATACAAATACATTCATATTCATAATAATATAAAATCAACGTTCCACTGATGATATTCTTTATAATATTTATTCAAAATTTATTCTGATACTTACTTAATATTAACAGGATAATATATATAGCTAATCTATAATGTTATGCAGATATATACAGGGTGTTTTAATATAAACTATTTATTTATTTATTTGGTGGGACATAAATTTTAGTAGAGAACTTATTTAATTACAATGGAATCTTCTGCCTAACATTTTGATGATTATGCAAACTTCAACGAATCTGTCTAACCATAAGAAGTGTGCCATTATATATATGAGATATTGTGCCATGAGTCACAATTACACGTACTCAATGATTTAGTATTTTAATTGAAGGTCTGCAAAGCACATATTAGGTGTTTTGGAAAATTTATTTCTACCTTAGTACTAAATTGTCATTAGCATGTTTGGTAATAAAGTACCTACTGCACAAAAAGTCAAAATTTTAAAAATGTGAAACTGTCATTGAAGAAAATTTTCAATTTTATTACTGTAAAATCGAAATTAAACGAATGTCCGTAATAAAGGAATTATTATAGTATTTTTTTTTAAGTTATTAAAACGTAAATTTTTTATTCAATTTTGTAATGTTACAGTTACGCATTACGACTATGACAGTTATTTAAGTTCAAAGTAAGAAATGTCAACGCAAAATTGCATTATTACAAGCACTCATATTGTCAATGTAGTTTTCTACATTTAAATTAATTGATTGTATATGAAAAATTTAAATGAAAATACAATTGTGTGTGATTATGTATATGCCAAGTCTCTGCGCTAAAGTAGTTAGGGTTATTAGTCTTGGAATTAACAAATAAAAAATTGAATGATAATAAAATGTTACCGATTTTGTTCTATTTTATATTGAAAATAATTCAGGGCCAAATTAGTTAAGTCAAAAATCGAAAAATTATGCTACTTAAGTCATTAATTCCACATATCGGTTACATCTATACATTAACATTTAAATTACCGCTATAAAAAAATTTTATCGTAAGAAATTTGAATCTTATCCGATATCTTTACCGAAGACTTTATTTTTTCATTTAAATATCACTGAACTTGACTGAAGTTCTAGTAAAATTAATAAGTAATTTAAGCAACTATGATTTGTCTCGACCTTGGGATAAGACACTTTGGAATTTAACTTCTGGAAAGACAACAACACGTCGCTTTGAAGATCATACAAGAAATTTTCTGTCAATTGCATTCTCTGCTGACAATTGTCAAATGATATCTGGATCTAGGTACAAAACAATTAAATTGTAGAATACTCTTTCTGACTCTTTTTGAATGTGAATACACAAATCAAGATAATGGTCATCATTTAAATCCAAATCATGTTACAATCGGTTGGGATCGTACTGTTAAAGTATGGAATTTAGATAACTGTAAGGTCAAGAACAATCCTTATGGACATAGCTGATATTTAAATACAGTAACTGTTTCACCTGATGGTTCATTATGTAAATCTGAAGGCAAAGATGCCAAAACTTTGTTATGAGATTTAAATAATGACAAAATCTTGTACTCATTAGATCATAATGAAATCATAAATGCTTTATGCTTTTAGATTGTATGTAGCTTATGGTCAATCAATTAAAATATGTGATTTAGCATGCAAGAAAACTATTAAAGAAATACGTCCAGAAGTTGTTCATTAGAATCGCAATGTCTTTGACTAGCATGGTCTGCTGATGGACAAACTTTGTTTGCTGCTTATTCAGACAATACCATCCGAGCAAATTTCACTCTCTCGTTCAAAATACAACGTAATTTTTTGTCATGAAATATAATTTTACCATAAAGTCTTAGAATTGATCTGATATTTGAATGCTAAGGTCGTCGATTATTGAAAGCAAATTCAGTATTAAAATTTTGCCCTAAAATGAAGCTAATTTGTTTTGTTCCATTACCCTGTATCAATATTATATAATATATATATATATATATAAATATAATAAATTGAATTATCTAAAAATGACTACAGGATATCAGAAAAATAAAATTGTATTGTTGCTATAAAATTGCAAAAAAATAAAAAAAAAGATTAAACAATAAAAATAAAATAGCAGCATATTAAAAGAAAAATTCTTTGAAAATAATACACCAACCACATAGTAACAAAAAAAATTCAAAATAATAATTTAAAAATGTCAATTCAACAATATGTATATATATATATTGGTGGTCAGCAGCTAGTGTCAGTCAGAATGGTATGCGACATAACCAATATTATGTAAATTTAAGAAAAATATTAATTTTTTGTCACAATATTTATTTGTTTTTTAATAGACATAGAAATTTAAAATTAATGTAAAAATCCTTTAACAAAAGTATAGTTAGTATTGAAGTGTAATTAAAGAAAACAGAGCTAAATTTTATATTAATAAGTATATTACTTAACATGTATCATAGAGTAATCATATAAGTAGAGTATTCACGTAGAACAAAATTTGCTAGTCACTTTTTCAAATATCAAAATTCTGTGTTCACTCAAAATAATATTACTCAATTTTTAACTGCTTATAAGTTGAGCGCAATGTATTTTGTACTCATAAATAAAAAGATTTTGTGTACTTATGAACATATTTATTTTTAATTATGCTGCCAACAGTGTCAACAATATAAAAGTTGTATGTATAGGTACTCAAAACTGTATAGTTATATGCGAATGTGCATGCTAGCTACAGTATATACATACTTCTTTATTTCGCTGCTCGCATTTCTACTTTACTTATGTGATAAAAATTAAAAATTACACAATGTGTATAAAAATATATGCATGCATTTAAATTCCTTTCAATAGACCACAAATAATATTACAAATCAAAGTATTGAATTTTTTTTTAGAAATTGAAAGAATTCAAGATTATTGCTGGATTTATTGTTATTTTGCTTTAATTTTTAAAATTTGAAGAATTAATATTTTTATTTGGACTTGGTCAATGTGATTTATGAAATTTGTGATTTCAAATTTTATAGAAGAAAGGGACAAAAAAATTAATGTTGGTTTTGTAAAATTAAAAATAATTCAAATTAATTTCTATTGAAAAGTATACTGAAAAGTAGGTACCTACATGTATTTTTAAATTTTCAGCAATTTTGGTTTTGTTAATTTTGTCTGTTTCTTACCGTAGATAATAATATGAATAGTATATATATGAATATATAATATAATTATGAATACAAACAAACAAACAAGCTATCAAAATTTAAAAAAGTAAGTAAAAAAAATAAAACTGGACATTTTATTCTTTATATGGATTGTTGGCTGTTTTTATTTCTTCAGAAATTATTTCATCTGAAATAGAAATACGATTTTTAACCAACTTCTGAGAAAAGAAAACAAAACGGTATTCCGTACAAAGTTCACGATTTGTAATGCATTACTAATAAATTTTATTCTTTTATTAGCATTATTTTTAAAAAAAATTTCTGGATTATGTGATGCTATCATTGACCTATTATTGTATGGATACAATTTCATTCATTATCTTTGCGATTAATTGTGTTTTTTTGTTTACATTTTTCTATATACATATATTTTTTGTATTGAATTAGATATGCAAATGTATGGTGAACACATATACGATATTACGATATACACTCTTCATATAAATCAAAAGTACATACGTATGTAAATACTTTTCAAATTATCAAACAATGCCTCTATACTCCTAGCCTAGTCACTGGGAGAGCAAAACTTTATACACAAAACTAAAACAAAACTTAAGACGAAATCGTAATTCGATAAAATTCCGAAAAAATCATTCTGTAAATAGGCTAGAAGTATAGTGGCATTGTATGAAATATTCTTCTCAATAAAAAAAAATTTTTGAGTAAAAATAATTGAGTTTCGAAAATTATATTTGAGTGTTTTGGGGTATTGAGTGAAAATGGGACGGCATTTTCGTGTTTTGAGTTAAAATGGGACGGCATTTTTAGAAGAAAATGATTAACAAATATTGTTCTACGTGAATACTCTACTTATATGATTACTCTATGCATGTATGTATATTTATATATTGAATTCAATGTTTTTACCAATTATCAAATTCAAATCATCAAATTCAAGTAACCATACGAACGATGTCGCGACAACAAAAAGTGGACTTATCAAAATTACAATATTTCAAAAACAGTTAATTAGAAATCCGCTTTTGTTAGATATCCCGTTTTTTACTATTTTTTATATTATCCCAAATATTTTACATTATTTATTTAGATTTTTGTTTTCGGGATTTTAATTTTCGGGATTTTGATTAGCGGACGCATTTTCTAATCAAACCATGAATCATGGCATGACATCGTGATGTGATATAGAGACATATTAACCGGATCCATGTAATATTCCAACACTTGGTGAGTTTGTATCTTCTTCACAACATTCTTCTAATTTAATCTTTGTATCGCAATCAGCTTCTAATTTATTATTTTTAGATTTATTGCTGTCTCACTATAGCTGTTTCTAAAAGTTTTATTCTATCTCTTGTCGTCATGGGTTTTGCTGGAAATATTCAGAGTTGGTTTATACTTTCTGGCATTGTTTGTCCATCTTAGATTTTGTATTTTTATAAATTTTACTACATTATGGTTATTCATTAGCACGTTGTCATTACTACGTCTTCTTGTACATTTGCTTATCTAATAGAAGCATAGATTTGTTGAAGAGTTTTTTTTTCTAAAATATTAAATAAACTTTGTGGAACATTTCTAGAATTCTTAATTTTTTTTTTTTTTGTTAATACTGTCTGATTTATGCTTTAGGCAAGCATATCAGACATCTATTACTAGACGAAAGCTTGCTTCATTTAATTGTACAATAAGTCATCATCCAGTAGGGTTAATAAAACACCGCCACCATTGATTAGAAAAAACTAAAAAATAAACCAAACCAGATCCGTGCTGTTAGTAGAAGGTTAAAAGTCATAAGTTAATACCTATATTAATAGCTATACATTTATTAAAAATACTTCCAAAAGTTAGGCCGAAAGTATCAAAGCTAAAAAGAACTACAGTTGTTGGTTAGTCTCAGTTGTACGTACATTAAAACGTAATCGTTTTTTAACAGTTAAAACACTTAGTTGTCGATCAAAAGAACCAGAGTGCGAATTTACTTCACGGAGCATTCTAGTGATTGGCTCGAATCTACCATATTCAGTATGGTGAAAGGGATTTTAATAATTTTACTATTGATTTAAAATTCATATATTTTATATTTGACTTGTCGTCTTGTTTTAATTTTATATTTAATTAGCTTTTTACGTGTGCAAATATAACTAATTCCGATAAAAATTTCGATTTGCTGAACAGCTATAAAATATATTTTTCATCCAAAGATCTGTCAAATGCCAAAAAAGTTGTATGTGAACCCAAGATGGTATATATTTAGGGTGGGAGATTCAAAAAGCACTTTCAATGTCCTTGACAGAGTATAAAAACTTGCAGTTCATCTTGTAGATGATGAAATGTTTCATTAAAATTCGATTCAATTGTATATCGTCGTACTGCTGTCGCAACACTAACTTTAACAATCTCCGACATGTAAAAAGTCGGTAAATTTTGTGTCAAACATTTTTTGTTTCGAATTAGTTTAAAAAAAAACTGTGATATCAGTATTGTATTATTCTATCACGACAGTGTAATTTGAAATTGCCTGGTAAAACAATATTGGTAGACTCAAGAGTTGGTCCTTTGAAATGGTCTCATAAAGCAAGCAAAATTATTAGAAAAAAATTCATTTTAAAAATCAAAACTAATAGAATTTGCTTGGAAATCTTAAAATTATTTTTTCTTTGCGTAAAACTATTGGTTTGTCAAATGGACAAGACTAGTATTTAAAATTTTGATACTACTTTGACTTTAAAGTCTTCATTAGTAGCATGATTTGAATTTTTAGTGGTTATGAAATTATATTTCTAACTATAGGTTAGATTATGTCCTTAAATAAGGATATAATCCTTAAAAACGTCACTTACTATAGTTACAATATTACCGGGACCATTAGTTTTGTTCAAATAACATCAAATTCCCAAATTAATTTCATTAAATAATAAAAAATATGTCTTCTTTTCCTTCTTTATTGCCGTAATATTTTTAGTTGCACTTTGAACACGCCCCCAACATTCTCCGTTTCAATACCACGTCCTTTCGCTTTAAAATCTTGGTATGAAGAAATGCATTCTTCGTCTAAGAACTCATCCCAGCGTTTTCAAAGCTGGCTCACTAATTGTTTATCTTCAGATCTTCATCTCGATGGTACACGTTTTGAAATTACATTCCTGTAGAGGCTTTGTGTGAAACATGTCCGACTCAATATAATTTTTGCAATTTTACTACTTTATAAAAGCTCAAGGTATATAACCTTTAAGTTTTTCAAGTTAAAAAGGACACAGAATTTTATCTCTTACAAGCGCCAGTGCATTTTGTCGCTTACTAACTGGTCAAGTGTAGCCCAGTCTTAATCTTATATATTCTTATTTTAATTTTTCTATTGACTTTTTTGCATTTTGTTGTTATGAAGATCGAATATATTTTATTTGTTAACATTATTCTTCTTTTCAATTTCATTTTCATCTTTTGATTTAGATTTCTTCGAATACATTTGAAGTTTGGTTCATAGAAGCATTCGCAATAAAATAATTGATACAGCAAAACTTATAAGCGAAGTTCAAACTTACAATTGTGTCATCGCATAATTCATAAGCGGGACTCGAACTTACTATTCAACATTGTGACAGATTTGTTCCAAAATAGTGAAGTGTGGCAGATTTCCAATAAAATAATGGCCCATATTTTGATAGTCATTTCACTGTAATTTTTTATGAAAAACAAATTTTGCGATTTCGATAGTCGGAAAAAATGACAAACATCATAAAAAATGAAAACAAGCCAATTTCGATAGTCGGGTTTTATGAATATATTCGGATAAAATGACAAATTTTGTCATTTTGGAATTGTTAAGTGACGGCTATGTTAGTTTGAAAACTTTTGTTGTTTAAAATTTAAAAAATGGATTTGGAAAATTTAAAAAATGCCCCCAATTCCTAGGACCTCGGCCCTATATTGTCTTCATAATCATTGTACTGATGACAAAAAAAAAAATTTAAAAAAAAAAAAAATTTAAGGTCTTCGGTCTCGACACTTGGGACCGCTTGTTTGCATCGTGCCTATGAGCCATTTTACTGAAGACAAGTTAAAAAAAAAAAAAAAATTTCGAGGGCTTTGTGAGGTGAAACCCGCACCTATTTTTGCTTGAGGCTGCTCAATTTCTCGAACTTGGCACTTTCCACCAGTCACCACCTAGAAGATGAGTTGATATGGAACGGTCCCGTTGAATACACACACATTGGCTCTACTCTATTCAATATTAATTTGCATATTGAACAAACCTTTTGGACATATTTTTTTTTATTTACTTCACCTTTTTCTTCGAAATAAATTTTCTTTCTTTATTAATTATATCCAAAACACGTCAAAACGAAAAGTGTTGCCCGTTTCAAAACAAAAATCATCTCATTTAAATTTCAAATTTCATTTCATTTTTCCCGACTATCGAAATCTCAAAAAATCATTTAAATGATATGACATTTGTCATTTTCATTTTTATGAGATGACTATCAAAATATGGGCCAATATAAACTGCATAATTGATAAGCGAGAGTAGAACTAAAGATTGTGTAACATACTGATCAAGACAGGTGAAGTATATCACATTTCCAATCAAATAATCCATACTGTATAAATTATCATCGGGATTCAAGCTTACGATTGTGTTACATTATGATAGATTTGTTTGAAGACAGGTAAGTACAGCTTAACATTATTATCTAAATAAAATAATTAAGACTGCATAATTGATAAGCTGCATTCAAACTTTGTGTGGCACATTTCCAATTAAATAACTAAAACTGCATAATTGAGAAGCGTGATTAGAACTACAATTGTACATTTAATCCCAAGATAGTAAAATGTGGGATATTTCCAATAAAAAAATGCAAACTGTATGCCTGATATGAAAGATTAGAACTTGCGACTGTGTTGCATTGTGATAAAATTGTCCTGAAGACTGTTGACACATTTCCAATGAAATATACATGCTGCATAATTCAGAATCGTGATTAAAACTTATAATAATTATGTTAGTATAGCCGGATTACATTACAATTACACTGCATCCAATTAATCACCATCCATACCCTTCAATATTGCAACGATCTTCAAATCAAACTATTATCTAATATAGTTTAAGTTAACTTAATTTTTGGATTAAAAAATTTTGTATGCAAAATCTGACCTAATTTTATCTCTTAGACAAATATCATAACGAAATTGTATTAAAACAAGAGTGTTGCCATAAATTACTTAACCAAAAGAATAAATGAATCTCAATATAAAATGCATTTGTGGTAAATCTTTCTACGTTTCCCACATTTGTGATTTTTATTTATATGTACATATATAATGCATATATATATATATATATATATGTATATATAAAAACAAATAATAATATAAAATTTATTTTTCAAATCAAAATTTACAAAACCACATCCCATATGTAAATTGTGTTGTATAAAATGTGTAAAATGTAAATATGTATGTACCTATATATTTGTTATATTACATAATATACACTTATAATATCTATAATAATATTAAAATTTAAATGTAATTTTAAATTTTCATTAAAATTTTCAATAAATTTTTAGGTCTAATTTTGAAGGTTATATACAAGTACGTGTAGGTATGTAGATATATTATGGTCGAGTACTTATTATATGAATGGTTGGTTACTTGGATATTATTATGTTGTTGGATTTTCTACTCTATACTGCAATACTAATATTATTGTGAAAATAAAAGGAAATTACAATTTTTATAAAGGAAATTATAATATAGTTATAATGGAAATAGAATAAGATAGATATACAAATAATAAATATTTAGAAAATATAAATAAAAAAAAATTTTTAAATAAGAATAAATGCAGTACAAATTTTAAATTGTTTTGTAGGTACTAGAAAGTGTACGGGTTGTCGGTCAATTTGAGGTTTTACAAAATTTTGAATTAATTACAAAATAAAATTTTCAAATTTTTAGATATATATTAATATATACCAATAAAATAAATAATGTAATAATATTACTACTGTTATTTATTTAAATTATATCCTTTATTTAAATTTCAGACTAAATTTACATTTCTTTATTATCACATCATATTTTATTAATACGACGAACGAGTATAAGAAGCAAAATTTTAACTTAATAAAGTAAATTGAGTACCAAAATGTAATGAGTTAGTAATAAAATGTCCTTAGAGTAATATTCATAATATATAATATATATATATATAATATGTATACCATATAAAAAGGACATTCAATCTCGAATATTAATTGATGATGTTAAGGAAAAAGTTTATATTTTATTAATATACTTTTATTAACAAATAAATTTCTTCAAATCATATTTTATATTATTTTTGCCATAATAAAAACTTTAATATTATTTTCTCTTTATACAAAATAAATTTTATTCTCTTAAAATTTTAATTAAATTATTAAAAAATATTGCAATGACATCTTGTGAGAAATATGAAGATGACATTTTATAAAATATTTTGTCAAAAAACAATATAAAAACAAAAAAAAAAGTTGACAAAAATTTTGAATTTATAAATTTTTAAATGTATCGCATTTTTTAAGATTTAAAAAAAAAAAAACAAAAACAACAAAAAAACAACAAAAAGTTGTTTTTAAGTGTCTCTTAAGAGAATTTTGTTTTTTTTTTTTTGTTTAAAGTCTTAAAACTGTATTGCTGTGAGTGACAGCTGGTTATAAAAAATTTTAATAATATTTTTTGAAGTGTTTATTATTATTCTGTTAATGTGAAAATTAAATTTTATTATTATTTTTATTGTTTTTGTTTTTTTTTTGAATAACATAAATCAATTTTTACAGTAATTTAAATATGAAATTGCACTCCATTTTTACCATAACTGTATCAAATTGACTGTAATTTTTTTTATAATTTGTATTTTTAGTCATGTTCATTTGAAATGGACTTTCTTTTAATAAAAAAAAATAACATTTCTTAATTTTTTAGCTCAACTTGTCTAATTCAATTGGTTTAAGAAAGGGTCAAATGAAATTTTTAATGGAATTTTTCGACAAATTTATATGCTTAAGAGACACTACAGTGGCTCGGACACTTAAAGTGAAATGGATGAAAATGCTCCAGCCTAAAAAATCTTCAAATCTAGCCCCGAAGGTATAAGAAATCGAGGCAGAAAACCTTTGTTGGTGGGACGAAATATCTACAGACATCATGAGAAAATTTCGTATATTAAACTGTAGAGAAGTCGCTTGTGACCAACAAAAATGAAGGACGTTGATAAGTCAGGCTCGGGATCTACATGGTCTGTTGGTTACCTAAGTAAGTAAATTATGTTTGCTTAAGAAGAAAATTGTGTTTGCTAAGGGTAATTGTTTTGTCCTTGAAGATACAGCAGCATCACTTAAGGTACTAGACTTATTATAGAGACCTAACGAGCAATTAAACATCATTCTTTAAGTACATCATATATGTACATGAGTAAGACATAACCAAAAAACATTGATATGACTTTGTTTTGTTTTGGAAATTTATTTATCAAAAAATTTTCTTTTTTTCTTGGTGTTGCTTAGTTTTATTCATTAAATTTAGTTTTATATGTAATTATTTTGAAAATAAAATGATTACTTATATAATATTTAAATTATTGTTATTGTTAAAAAATATTTCAATTTAAATTTTTGTTTAACATTTAAATAATTAATATCAACTTCAAATAATAAATATGATACTAAATAATTATTCAGCACAAAAATGTTTTATTCAGCACTTAGCGGAAAGTAGATCGTTACTAATTATTTTCTACACAATAACAAGAGGTAGTGTAGCTGTGGATGAAATCAAAAAATAAACACTGCGACAGTGTTTAACAATTCAGCTTAAATTTAGCATATGCTGAATTGTTAAGCATTGCCGCAGTATTTATTTTTTGATTGCACCCTGTGTTAAAAAATGTGTAAAAATGGTTAGTTTACACAACATAATGGAACGCTGCCAATGTCAACACAAGCTTTAATGACTATTGGCTTAATATTTTAATTAGAGCTCCACAAATTAACTTATCAAACATTAGTCGATTTCTAAAATTAATGAAAAAAAATAAGACTCTAAAAATAAAAATCATTATGAACTAAAGCTCTAAAATAATGATTGAAATAAAATACCAATTTAGATAATAAGACCGCAAACTGTATATAAATTTTGGGGTCTTGTTTTATTTTTGTATTGCGACGAATAAGTAGGATAACAGAAAAAGCATAAAGGTTGACACTAAGTAGAATACTAAAAATAGTACACTGACTTTGTCAAAATAATATTAATTGATTAGTTCAAAAAATTAAAACAATAGTTTTAAGAAGGGGATAAGGTTATGTGATGAATAAAATAGCAAAAGTCATGTACAAGAGAGTAATAAACATAAATGAAATTAATACTGAAATATTAAACCGATTTTTAAATATGTTTAGTGTAATGGTTATGTCATCAGACTATTGTTCTGAAGAACAGTGACTCTCAAACTTCGTTCAAGATGAACTTTTGTTTTCGTTATTTTTTTAAATTAATGTAAATGTAATGTAATGTATAAATAATATAATTAATGTTTAATGTTTAACATTTTCAAACATATTTTATAAAAAATAAAGACGGTTACAAAATTATTTACGAATAAACGAATTATTATGAAAGCGTTTGAACCTGTCTTCAAATTTTACGAGTCGTCTCTGGTTACATTGACATGATTTTCATTTACTTTGACATTGTATTTGCAAGATAATGTAATTTTATTTGTTAACAAGAATATGGTATATTAGGTAAGAAGAACATTGTACATAGTTTCAAAATCAAATTTTCTTTTCTTTTTTCTAATTATAACTTTCAAAATTGAAACTCTTTTAAAACAAAATATTTAAATCAAAAGAAAATTTTCCTTTTAAACTAAAAACATTTCAGTAAAACTTTTTTTTTTATTCTGCAAATTGCCTTGAAATTTTCTCAATTTTACTTTTTTGATTAAATATTTTTATTATAACAAAAAAAAATTTATTGAATTTCACCATCATTATCATTGTCCTGTACTGTACCCCTTTCATTGGAGACATAGAGCGCAAAAATTATTGAATTTCATTTTTTGAAGTGCAACCAACCTATTTACATTATCAGAATTTTTGAATTTTGAACTGAAATTTCAATAAAATTCACATCAATATAAAAGTTCTATTTAAATTTTTATTACAAAATAAACTTTAGAGTCTAATTAAAAATTTTAAATAATATATTAACAAAAAGAAAGTAAAATATTCAAATATTACTTTGTAAATACTTATGAAAAAAATAAAACCAATATTTATAATTTTAAAAGTAATTAAAATGTAATCCAATTGAAAAATTAATAGTGTTGATTGGTGATGAAACTAACAAAACCACATTTATCAATTATTACCAATTTACCAAAAAAAAATATATTCTATTCAATAAAAAAACAAATTCATAAAAACAATTATTATTGGAAAGTAGAAAACATTTGGAATATTGAAAACATTTTTTTCACCGTTCACTCAATAGCAGTATTTTATGTTTTAATAATTGTTAAAGCTCAAAGTTTATCACTTTGTTTACCGGTTGTCGAAATATTTTTTTTTTTTGCTTGTTTTTGATAATTTAGAGACAAATTGTTGCAACTAATTACTAACTTGATGAATTTTAGGCCTATGGGAGTTTTAGGGTGGTGGTCACTAGCGAAACCACTAGTAAGCCAGAAACTAAAAATTTGTTAATAAAAAACACTTTTCACAAATTTTTATTTTATACAAAATTTATTTGGTATAAAAATTTTTGAATCAATTTGAGGTACTTGTCAAGCATAAAGAAATTTTACAACTTCAGCAGTATGATCTACTGCGATGTGGGCTTGGCTTCGTGCTACAAAGCCCACATCTTCTCGAAGTTCCAAATTCTGGCATGTGAGCGTTTTGGTCATATTATTTTTCTCCACGAACAAATTTCTTAAAATGATTACAGTCTAATGAGTATAGTTTAATGAGTATAAATGACTATAGTCTAATGAGTATAATGAGTATAGTTGCCGTGAACGGAATTCTTTTTATGTGACTTGCAGTTGGTTGTTGTGATGCCTGTTGTCTGAATTTACAAGAAGCATCAAAAAAGTTCGGTAAAAACAGTAATTTAAAATTTTTTAAACATAACATTTTTTCCAGTTGATCTTTCTTTGAATATTATAATGGCATTATTTAGGCTAACGTCCAGGACGTGCTACAGTATTCGATGCCACCACTTCAAAAATTTCTTGTCAATTTCATAACAAGACATGTCTGCTTTATCTACATATCCCGTATGCTTGCAGTAATAAATTCTCAATTGTGGACACACGATTTATAAATTTGATCCATCCTTTTGCTTTCGTGTTAAATTTAATTTCACTTGTTGATTTTACAAACGCTACTACACTGACTACAATTTCAAAAAACAATACAGAACAAAAAACCGTTATTCTATTTTTCTAGATTTCGTGAAACGGTTTCAAATTAAATTTTACTGGGAAAGCAGAAATACGCAGTTTTGTATGTGGTTTCAATATGAGTAAAGAAAGTGCTGCAAAACAGTTCTAGGTAAGAGAGATTTTGTTCACAGTTGAAAGTTAAATCTTTCAAATCTTTCGATGCGCCATTAGAGATATATTTTCGGAAAATTGGCAATACTAGATATCCTTGAAATATTATACGCGATTTGGTTCTACGTGGGTACAACATTTGCTCCAGAATCCCCAGTAAAGATTCGAATTTCAAAATCCTATATGGTACTATAAAATATTTATGTAAATGTGAGAGGCCAAAATCCTGAGATTAAAAGTATCAGAACAAAAATCCTAGTATTTTAAAATTATGCGTAAAATATTTTATTCTTTTACAGTTAAAATATTTTAAATTTACCGTTATCATTTTCTTGTCATAAATAAAAAAAGGGTTTTAGTAAATTTAATCTGGAGTTTTTATTTTTCAATTTTGAATCTACATTTTTTTAATAATCTTATCTTGAATTCAGATATTTTGTTTTGTGGCATTCTGATTTTGTTTTGATTACTGTTATGAGCATTGAGCGCTTTAGAAATCCGGGGTTTTTTTACACAAGTTCGTTAGTTAACCTTATCTGTAGAATGTCTGTTTTGGATATAATATATAGACTTATTATACGGGTTTGATTATGAATTAGGTTAGACGTTGGGTGGAACGTTGGGGAAAAGAAAGGTCCCAGGTTCGATTTCGGATAAAGCAAAAAAAAATTCTTTGTTGGTTTTTTGGTCTGGTCCAGTAACCATTGGAATAAAATATATGACAAAAAATAATTGAGAGTATAATCTGGCAACAAATTAAATAAAATGAAGCTTTTCTATTTAAGGGATCTGCTCCAAATGTCGACTTGTCCGAATCCCGCTTTTTAAGATCCCGCTTTTCTTTTTTTTCTTTTTTAAGTTTTTTGTATCCAACAGTGGCTATACATACAATAACTCAAAATAAATATTCTGTAAAAGGCAAATATTCACTTTTTTGGGTCCAACAGCGGCTACACTTACAATAAATTAAAATAAATATCCTTGGTATATACTTAAAACGAAATGTTTTTAAGAAAAGCGGGATTTTTAATAAGAGCGAGATATTAAAAAGCGGAATTTGGAAAAGTCTGAATTTGTCCCGCACCGCTATTCAAGACAGCTTAGTTCCTGACAATAGAAGTAGATTTCCACATTTAATAGGTTGATAAGCCAGTAATTTGATAAATAAATGATCGAGAAACATTGTAGGTATTGTAGTATAAATTTGCAGTACCGTACTTAATTAAGCACGAAAAGGTTATTCTGCCTAAGTTATTATCAAGAGCATAAAAAAAGTGATAGTCGATTTTGTGATTATGTAACCAGTTATTGTGTCACCCGCTTGATTGTAACTGTTTGTCCATTTAAACTGAATAAAACTGGTACAACTTTTAAAAATTTGCTTAAAAATATTGACGATTTTTGAAATGTAGTAATATGGGTAGATATTTTATAACCATTTTACAAAACGAAGAATCAGAGCTCTGAATGGAAAAATAAGAAGCGTGTAGAAAATAACATGCTAAAATGTTCGAAAATGTGATGATGATTACTCTTAATAATTGGTTGATAATCTGTTTGAAATTTTATAAATAGAAATTTAATTATGCAAAACAATCCAGAATAGAATTAGACTAGGCAAATATGAATGCTAATTATGATATACTCTTTTTAAATTTGAAGCCGAGCTACTCTGCAATATATATACTTTTCACATTTAAATTAGTAGAAAAAAATTCGAAATCAAAGCTTATTGTATGTAATTGTGTATTCCAAAATTGTTGTGTAAAAGCAGTTAGGGTGTTTATCCCATAGACTTAGAGTTAATATAAACACAAAAAAACAAAACGGATATTTTATTAGGAAGTCATTAATTTAGCACAGACCGACAATTAATAGAAAGCATATTTCCAGTTACTTTTGTTTTGTAAACCGTTAATTCCCATTATTTTGAAAGTTAAAAGAAAAGTAATAACAATAATAATAATTTCAAATAAATAATAGCAATGTCCAATATATCTATACTCTATTTCGAAATAACTCTCATTCCGTAATAGCAACAACAAAAAGAAAAACAATAATAAAAAAAAAGAAATTTTAAATTGATTCGATTAGCTCAACAATCTGGAAATTATTTTCAATAGTGCGGTTATTTTAATTTGCTTCCGTTATTTTATTTTTTCGTCCTTTTAAATTTTTCTATTCTTTTTGTTTTTTTTTGTTTTTGTTTTTTTTTGTTTTTGTTTTTTTGTTTGGTGGGGAGAGTTGAAACAAAAAGACGAAAATAATATTCTAAAAATATGTTCAACCAAGAAAAATTCAAATACAATGCAAAATTTTTTTTTTTTTGTTATTTTGTTTTGATTTTGATTTAAAAACTTTAATTAAGATTTATTATGACATAATCCTTTTTGGAATTATTTTCGTATTTGCAAGTATTTTATTTCAACCATCATCCCACCAAATCAAATATTATAAACATTAAAATAAAATAAATTGAAAAAAAAGAAAAACAAAATAATGATATAAATATTATTTTTTGAAGAGGGGCGGGAGGTAATAAAATGGAGTTATATAGTATAGGTAGGAAATCAACCAGTTTTTAATTAAATTTTTCAAAAATAAACATTAAATTAAAGCGCAAAATCACAACCTGGTACCGGAATTTCAATTAAATTAAAATTTCATTTACTCAAATTAGATTATGTTATAATATTGTTGTTGTTGTTGTTGTTGTTGTTGTTGATGTTGTTGTTGTTACTGTTGCTACCTACTACTTATATTATATAGTTAATGTATATATATAGTTGTGTATTAGAAGTAATGGCTGTAAATAGCATCAAGATTGATTTATTTTCCAATTTAAATCATTAAAAATAGAAATTTAAATATGTATATAGATATATATAGATGTATATATATATATATATATATATATATATAAGTATATAAGGTATATTTATATTTTGGGATAATTTTAGCTCGGTTATCTTATTTCAGTAATATTAAAAATTTGGTAAAAGAAAAATAAATAATTAATGGGATTCCGAAATATAAGAACCAGTTCCGGAGTAAAATTCATCGTTAGAATTATAGTTTCAAGATACTAGATTCAAGAACTATATTAACTTTGATAATGAAAGAAGCAATATTTAGTCCTCAAAGAAGATAGATCTTCGAGTGAATGATTTCAATGTTAATTGTGATACATTAATAGACAATGTACTATCATGTCGATAAAAAAATGTTGGATCAATAGTTAACCGTTAAACTGTACCAAATAGTGATAGAAAATCGATTACTTAAATAGTTCTGCCGAATAATAAATTCCATATGATGATGATGTTGAATTAATCATGGATTAAAGTTTTCATCATTCAATCAAATTGTTTAGTACTTTGTAAAACATATTTTTGTAAATCGCAAAATAGTCAAATCTGCACATTGTCAAATATCATTGAATTTTATTTATTTATTATTATTTATTTATTTACTATAATTAAAATTGTAATAAAAGTAAGCACTAACTACCAAGGCTATCGTCTTTTATTTATTTTTTTTATTGTTAGTATACATCAGACAATGAGTCTTTGTTAAGTGTATACAAATAAAATGATTATGTTGTTAATTTAAACATATTTAGCTTACAACTAAATCATGAATGGTATACAAAAAGGTCGGAAAGAAATGCTTGGTAGATCCTAAAAATAAATTCTACATTTCCAATCACTTATTTTAATGATTTAGTAAATCATATTATATAACTATCTTATTATTAGTTATTGTATCATATTATATAACTATCATTCAATCAAATTTCCTAGAGCTCAAATGACAAATAGCGCATGGTTCTTAGTCTTAAATTTTTAAATTGTAAATAACAATTTAATAAAAAGATATAAATCGATCCAATACAGCGACCAAGATAATTTTTTTTATTTATTAAATTTATTTCTTTCTTTATTCTTCTTAATTTAAAAAAAAAACCCCTAACATTATTTTTAACCAAGCCAGTATTTCAAATAATGATTGCCTTTTACTGTTTTATACTATATAGCTAGTAATAATAATTAGTAAATGTCTCTATAGTATAATCGGTATAGAAAGACAGAAAAATACCAATCTAACTATATTGCAAACAATAGTTAAACTATATTGCAAACAATAGTTAAATTCATCTGGGATATAAAATTCGTATTTGCTATTTATGGACTTGAAGTTGCAAAAGCAACATAAAGTAAAATAACTACAGTAGAATGTTCAATTTCTTTGTGATTACAAAATAATGATTACCAATTATTACAGAATACTACGAAAATAATGACTTCAAGAAATTTAACCACCGCCTAAGATTCAAAATATCAGAATGATAAGTACTCTAATTTGTATATGAAATATTAAAACTCATAACTTGGCAATTGTCGAAATTAAAAATTGAATAAAGTAATTTATTGGTGTATCTCAGTATCTCACTTGGAACAATTACATATTTCAACTCTCATTTTAATATTACATTTTACATTTTATTTAATTTTTCACAGTTGAGTATTACAGTTAATTTAATATTTTTAATATTATGCGACTTTCGTCACCTAAAAAAACAAACATTACGCTAACCTAAGAGACATTTTTCACTTCTCAAATATTTCTAAAGAAGGCAGCATTTTACTTTTTCGCCTAAATTTAATTGTTCTAGATTTTCACTCTGACTTGAATGGTGTAAAATGTTTCAAAAACATTATTTCACTTAAATATGAGAATGATCAATTTCATCATTCCAGTCTTGTCTAGAATAATTTTTGTTCTAAAATTACACCGAACAAAACTCTCATACACTAACGAGTATGTATGTAAATCTAAAAATTATTTAATAAATTTATTTATATTTATTTTTCACATCAGAATACTAAAATCAGTCACTCTAATAATCATTCTATTATTAGTGATCTATTACAAAAATAGAAATAGATTAAAATTGTTGTGAAGCACTGCCAAATAGGATAAATTTATATAAAACTTATATACATATATAATAATATATAAAAAGGGATAAATTCATCCACCCAATAAATTATCTAAAAATAATAACAATTAGAAATTGAAGAATAATAAATAATAATTAGCGATTTGTTATGTACTTTGAAACAAAAAAAAAAGAAAATGTTTTTTAAACCGAGGATAATAATTTAATTAGCAGGATTTAATTAATAACAATTGAAGTATTGTGTGCTTATGACCTACGAAGAAAAACGAATAAAAGAAGAATTAAAATAAATGAAATTACTGAAATGCGTGTTAAATATAGGTTAAATATAATATAAGTACATATATAATGTGGCTTAAGAAGAATTAATTTTCAAAATTAAATCGTTTCACAGTATTTGTTAGACCATAGTAATAGCAAGTCATTTAAATTGCATTTAAATTTGTACTTATTTATTTAGATATTTTTATTGTAATTTATATTATCATTATAGTAATTTCATTCATATAGCAGAAGATAATTGAAGACAGATGTTGAATATAATTAATAAATCAAAACAATTAAAGATGAAAGCTTAGAACGAGATGAAGAATTGAAGTCATCATAAAAGACTAAAACATCTCTAATACATTTTTTTACCAACCATTTAAGTGATGGAAATTTAATTAATCGTTTAAAATCTTCTGATTACAAATTATATAATTGAACATGAACTACTCGTGGAAATCGACCTGCGACAAATTGTACTCTGCATTTCGAAGTTGGTGATAAAACAAAAAAAAAACTTGGGATATTATGATGTTTACTGACTACATAACCATAATATAATTATTCCAACTTTGGGTTTGTATAAGAGCTTTATAAGCATAGCATCAACACGATATGCATTGATCTAAATGTGTCCGCGATTGTTTTCTAATATCATATGAGATTATGGGCCGAATACAGTTTTTGTTTTCTATTAGCATATTTTTGTTTTCTCCATATAATATCTCGGATATAACCGAAAGTGGATATCTTTCTGCTTGAGTTCTTATTTCTGTTTCCGTGTTGCGACAGCTGATAATACTTACGTCCTGGTATACAAATTTGAGCATTTGTTCGATCATTTTACATTGTTAACGGATATTTTATCTAATACTTTCTTTCGAAATTATCATGGATTTGCTTTTTATTGAGAATATTTGCATCTTGTACAATTTGGCAGTTTCGATAAATCTGAATAAAAATTTCTTCAGATCATTATTCATTCTCTGCGACTAGTACAGCGTCATCTGCGTGTGAGCGATTACGCTCCATTTGAAAATTCAACAAACGTAAACAAGGTTAAACATAAACGTGTATATTTATTCCATCATGAAAATAACATATTGTACAAATATATGAAGGCCATAAATAAAATAATATAAAATAAACCGAGTACAAAACACTGAAGAAGTCTGCAAGTAGTAGACGAAATACGCGTATCTGTATGATAAGCATATCAGTAAAATTAAAAGGAAAATATTCGACTATTATAAAATAAACGTTGTTATCGGCAATTCGATATCCCCATCCCAAGTGATGTTAGCTATATATTTCTGATTATTTTATACACTGTATTAAGTTAAGCAGAGTTGGACTGAAACTATAGACTTGTGAATATGAATTAAATAAATTATTTAAATTATTTTAGCCATACATACAGTTTTAAGATATCACAATTGTATATTGGAAGCCACTGTTACAAATTCTGTTTATTCGAATTCTGTATGTTCGAGTCCTGTTACAAATTTTACAGGTATGTAGTAAAAATATATGCCACTGTAACACACTTTTAATATACTACAACAAATTTCATTTACACATTTGTATGGGGATGCAGGAGACCCCTTCAAGATCTAGTTGACGAAAATTCAATCTGTCAAATATACTCAATTTCTATAGGATAAAACCTTGTTGACAGTGTAGTAAGTACGTTTTATATTCTTTAGGTATCACTATAAGCACAATGACAGTTGTGGTAAAATTTATATCATTACAAGCACTACAATAGATCATCTCTTTATATCTATATTCATATAAATATATCTATGAAATATATGCTATTTTATATAAACATTTACAACCAAATTATTTTAATTCAATTTTTTTTTTCATTTAAAAAACTTTAAATAATGAAGTAATTTATAAAAACACATGAATTAAAAAAAAAAACAAAACATAAACATTTTTTATTAAATCTCATACATTTTCTGTCAAAGCTCTCCTGCTGATTTTTTTCTTGTTATTATTTTCTTTTTTTTTTTTTTTGTTAACCATAAAACTTACTACGTTTTTAATTTAACCAAGTTACTATCTTAAAATCACAATTAATATTAAAAATGATAACGAAAATTACATTAAAAACTCTGTTGTTGTTTTTGTTGTAGCACGCAACATATAACCTCAATAAAAAATTATAGCTTATTAAATTCATAAAAAAGTGTATCCTTTTGGTCTTGCAAATCACAAGTCAGGTTATTAGTTTGATAGTTATACATAGGTGTAGTATATATATATATATATATATATACAGGTACAGGTATACATTCATATATTTTGTATAATATTTTAATATAATAATCACGAAAATTACAAATTTACGTGACTTAAACTTTCTAAATTGTTACATAACATGTATATATACATATACATATACATATTACATACATTAAATTTATTTTTTAGATTCTAAGTTGTAAAATTGAAAAAAAAAAATCTATATGGCTATTTAATTGCAACAAATTTAATTATAATTTTATACAAAACACTACAACTACAATAGTTTGTTTGTGAAAAAAAATGTGCAGTGCATTGACTTAAAATTTAATTATACGAATACGAGTATACTTAAAGTTATAATAAAATTACTAATTTCTACCACTTTGACCATGATAATAAGTTTGAGTTTATTTTTAAAAAATTAAAATTAAAATAGTTGCGATTTTTTGAATTGTTCTTCCATTGTTGTCACAAAGTTGACCCGAGGTCTGTTTTAGTGTTGGGTTTTAATATTTTTACTTAGGGTTGAAAATGAAATGATTCTAGACAAACTCACAACTACGACGGACTGTACTAAAAAAACAAACGTAAAGTAGAGATTTTTAACTGCTCAGACCTGCGAAGGGTTTACACTGGCTTATCTGTAAAGAGTATTTAAAGTTAAAATCAAAATGCATAGTACTTTGCGACATGTAAGAGCGTAAGAATATACGTTCAAGTAGAAGAAAGAAAAACACAGTTTCATTTTGGTCGAGAAAATCCGCTTTGGACGTATAATCATGTATCGCGGACTTTTAAAACTGTGCCACATGGATTCGACAGAGTTATAAGAAAGTACAGAGCGTATCTAACAATAGAAAATAAAAGAAACTAGGGCCGACCAAGAAAAATGGTAGATCAAAAACTATTAAAAGAGGTCAAAAGAAGGTTCAATCAGAAATACAGTATAAAAAATGGCAAAGAAAAGTTGACAAAAGAAGAATAATTCAAGCAGAAACACAGTATGAAAATATTTTCCAGAATACAGTATGAAAATATTTGCAGAAATAATTGCCAAAATTTGTATGAAATATTCCGAAAATAAAACGAATCGTTGTCTAAGAGCTTTATTAAATGTACTAAGCGTACCTGTTAGAATTCCGGAAAAGAATGCTGAAGCAAAAGAAATAAGTAAAAAAATTACTGCGATATTTTGTTTCGAAATATGAAAGTAGCAAAATGGCAGATGAAACTAACGTTTTATTTGCCTTCAAGCTTTTAAAATAATAATTGGTTCGTTTAGCCCTAAGATTTCAACACACAACATGTAGATTATATGGTACGATGCAAGATTGTTAAATTTAACTACACGATGTCTAATAGAAGATCTGTACTTTGGATTATATTTGTTAATCATATTTTGACACCGCATATTGATTAGCAAAGTTTTGATCTCCGAGAATATTGATATCCCAAAACGATAACAAGATGTGTGACAACAAAGTTAAGAATTATATTTATGAAAAAAATTAACCGGTTTCAAGATGTTCCGCTATTCTAAACACTTTTCTAGCTGAAGATTATAAGATTGATGGGTTTTTTTATTAAATATAGAAGAACTCAATTTATAGATCTTGCGTTACACATTTTTTAATTATATTTTTGAATAGTTTTAAGTAGGGTTTTTTTTCCTTACTCCTCTTGCGGTCATAGCGCTCCTACTTGACATTTCCATCGTACTCGATTTCTAGCTGCTAATTTCACTTGTTCCCACATTATGTTTAACTTTTATGTTTAACAAGCTCTTGTTTTATAATCCTCCGCCAAGTGTTTTTTGGGCGACCTGGTCTTCTGTTGCCTTGTAGGTGCCATTCTAAGCTCATTCGCGCGATGTTGTTTGATGGCTTTCTGAGAGTGTGGCCCATCCTTCTCCATTTTCTTCTTCTAATTTGTTTCGCTATGGGTTCTTTGCCGGTTAGTATGTTGCTTATTGTGTTTGGCCAGTTCAAAGTAGGTTTTTTACTTCTGTTTTTTTCTTATACTGTAAGAGTTAGTCTGTAGTAGTTTACTTGGTATATACGAAATAAATAAATAAATAGAATATGTATATGTAACCGCGAAATACAAAATTATTTCTGAGACAAAACGAAACTAAAGATTCCAAAAAATTTCGTTTTTGGCAACCATATTGTTCGTAAGGTAAAAAAAATAGCTGTATTTATCACAGACCGGATTCATCATTAAAAGAGAAGAAAAAGTTCATAGATAAGAGTACTTGAATAAGCACATAAGACCATTCATAGTCAAACATAGTGTACTGTCCTTCTCCCGGCCCAATTTAGCAATGTCAAATTACTGAAAAATTGCTACACTATAAAGAAAACAACATCGATTTGCGAGATACTAAAAAAATCCAATTTATCAAATTGTACCGAGCCTCGGCCAATTGACCGTTACTGGGTATTAATTAAAACAAAATTGAAAAGCAGTTAGAAAGTGACTGAGACATTACCAGATAAACTACAAAGTAGTGAAGTGTTAAAAAACTAATGAACGGTATTCAAAAAAAAAAGTATTTCAATTCATTAATAATACATTTTTTGCATCAATTTAATTTGAAATATATATTTTTATTTTTTGTAATATTAATTCATTTGAAATAAATGGTTTTATATTTATACATTTGATCTTTTTGTTGCAACAGTTTTTATTTAAATATATTTTATAATACTTTGAATAATGCTGTTCTTAATGCTTTTGAATTTATTTTCTCCTAAATATATTTTTAAGGTCTTGTTTTACAACGTCATTAATTAATTTTTTATTGTATATTAGAAAAGGCACCTATTTATTAGTCGCTATCCAAATATCGTTTCTTGCCTAAATCTAAAATAAAATTAGTGCTTCCTTTCTACTGCAATTAAAGCAAATCTGCTACATCTAAAGTCAAATTTATCAAATCTACTACCCAATTACATTAAAAACTTTTGCTTACCTAATTTTTAAAAACTCCAAATTCTTAAAACATTTCAACAAATTTGAAAAAAAAAATTCGAAAATTAGCAAATAAAAGTAGCAAAATGTTTGCAGTATTTTTTAATATCATTAATCTTATCAAAATGTACTAAAAAAATTGAAGTCAAAGTCCCAACACTGTTTTTAATATGATTGTAAATGTTATTGTAAATATATTTTTGTATTGACAATTGACATTTTGACAGTTGTTTGAAAATAAAATGCTCTTTTTCCGTGATTTATACATGCTTTTTTAATACAGAATAGGATAGGTATCAGTTCTAATGAATTCTGTGACATTTTATAAATCGCTGAATTCTAAAACTTACTATGTTAACGAGTAGAAGCTATATGCTGAGAAAGTTTTAGCCCTTCTAAGTAAGTGTAAATAAGTGTATCGGATTAATAACCACTGTTATTCATCTACCTATGTACCATATCATCACGAGTAGAAGCTGTGCGGCGAAAGTTTTTTACTCCTCCTCCTTGTAATAGTGGTCCGATTTATCATATTATAATAAGTGTATCGTTCTGACAACCACTGTCATTCATCTACCTTTCTATCTACCATATCATAACTTAAATGTTCACATAATTGAAAAGTCATAAAAAAATCATAAAAAAAAAATTAAACATAATTAAATATTATGTATGTAATGTGAAATAATAAATAAAGAAAAAAAAAAAAATAATTTTTAATTATTTCTATTAGATAAGGACGATTATATTACTCTTTTGTAAATATGTATGTATGTACATTATGTATGCTCACAAAATTTCAAAATTATATAAAAAAAATAAATAAATTAATAAAATAATATTTTAAAGAAATTTTTTTTTGTTTTTTTTTTTATATTATGTCCTTGAATATAAATCCTTGGTTTGAAATTGTGAAATTTCTTTGTTTGTAGTTTGACATTACATAAAATTATTGTTTTTAATATTGCTGTAATAATATTCTAAAATATATACACACACACACACTTAAAGAGGAATAACACGAACGTACGAACTAAAGTTTTGCAAATATTACAAAATTCCTTCGATATTATTTCTCTGTCATACATTTTTTAGCTTTCTCTTTCCCTTTCTCTGTTTTTCTCATTCTCTATAACAATTTATCACGACAAAATACAGTAGAAAATATATTTTTGAAAAAGTTTTAGACAAAAGAAAGATGTTTACCTATTGATTTCTTTATTGTATAAATTTTATTTACTGTTATTTTTATTCTTTCATATTATGGTTTTATTTACCGTTCTTTTGTTTCTTTTGTTTTATTTTTATTAAATTTTCATTTCAAAATTTTTGTTTTCCCCATCATCACTATAAATTTGAAATGGGGAGTTAGAGAAAACCATACCATATAAATTAAGTTTGTGAAAGAGTGGAAGATGGCAAGAGATGAAATATTTTGAGAGAATTAAACAATTTTTTTTTTTCCTTTTTTATTCTAATAAAATTTATTATAGAAACTAACTGTAAAATCAACTATAGACTTCTTATTGTGTAGATGATATTAAATATATATTTTTTGTTTTTAATTTTATATGCATAGCGAAAAAAATGTCTCCATAAAAATCCGAAATAAAGGATTACTTACGCATATGGTACGATAATTTAAATTTGAATGGAAAGAGAAATATTAAAAAAACTAACTGTTCCTAGATTTTTATTTAATTTTACGGTAAAACTATTTGAACTACTTTCAGTTTAGCAGAAAAAACAATAGTTTTTGAGAGATACTATTGAAACTTGACTTTTAATTTAATCAACTGTAAATATATTCAACTTGACTAGACTGGAATCCAAACCCGAAGACCACGTTGTCGAGGGAGACCACACCTTCGTGGGAGAGATGAAGATATGAAAAAACTTCAAATCACCAACTGAAGAGATTCCGCTCGTTCCGGCCGAAGTCATTGCAGAACAATTTTGCGTCAAGCCAAGGACATTCAAGGTCAATAGCGCCCAACAAGTACATAATTTAGTAAATAGACTCAACGAACAAAAAAACACTAATTTGAGAAATAAAGCTGATCTTCAGCTGAAATTCTGTTGTAATCAAAGTCAATAGAGAATAAAATTGTATCAAACCTAGAACCAAAATAATCAATGCAGCCTCCTGAAGTTTAAGTGAAATTTTTTAGTTAGTGTCTGTTATATATTTAAATAAAATAGCGGTTCTAATCGAACCTGTCACTTTTGAGATTATATAACAACATTATCGAATTTGACTATTCTATGAAATAGCGGATAAAATCTATATAAGTAACAGTAAATAATGCCATCTTAAATTGTTTGGCAATCGAAAATTTGGATAAACAATTTTTTGCGGTATACTGCATCACATCAAATCCAAATTCCGCCAAATATTTTAATATGCCACTTGATTCAAAAATTAAAGGGAAAAAGGTTGTTCTGAACGAAAACGTATAGGTTTAGAACTGAAACTGGTTGAAATACATGATTAATTTGGCAAATATCTTAGCTTTTCACTTATAACAAAGTTATGATCTACAACCAAATATTGAAGCTATTCTGGGCATCATCAGTATCATCATCATTGTCCTGTAACCCCAACCGTGGGGCCAGCCTGGGCATATGGTATTCAAATATGTGATTGTGCTAAACAACGTCATATTATTTGTGACCATCCAATTATTTTAATACAAATTATTACGAAACGTCGGCCATACTTTGGGATATAATAACAGTATCGATATTGATAAAGATCTTATTCCATACTATAAATAACAATTAACGTACACCAGAAACATTTTTTTTCTCAATCTGTACATTTCCAAAAAAGGTTAACTGACAATAAAAAATTTGTTAGATGGCTTAAAATTCCTAATGGTATTTTGTTTTCGAAGATATCAGAAATTATTATGCCAAATGCGTAATGGGTATTAATTGTCAACCTTAAACACTAGTGGTCCTTAACAAATTGATAGACTTTTTAGTACGGTTTTGTGGAATAGGAAATTTTTAGAAATCTTAAAGTCGACTGAAGCTTTCACTTACGGTAAAGTTTAAACTATAATTAAATTATATTGGCTGATTTTTTTGATTTGACAAAACATCAAATGTAGCGCTGTCAGTAAGGTGGAAAGGGAATAACTTAACGGTTCGGACAATATTGCGATTTGTTCCTTACAATCATTTCAAATTTCTGTGGCTAACGAATCTACTGAATAAAAGGGTAATAACTCAATATGACTCAATAACTCGATAATGACTTTAAGACGATGGTAATAAGGGTAAAGTCGCAATGGATCATTCCGCTAAATATTACTTAATGCGAAACGTAAAATTTTTTTCTGAACAGATTCTAATCGATTAATGTGAGCCAAATAATGAGAGAGATGTAGCATAAAGATGTTTTGTGTGGTAGCGATAAAAAAATTCGTTAAGTTATCGTTTAATAAAGCCTTAGAATTGGCTTTGCACACTATTTTATCATAATGTATTTAGAGTTAAGTGTGATCCCAATTACCGTTGTGAAATTTACTCTTGTAAGCGAACGGCTGTTTAATTGGTAGTTGAATCAAACTGCCCGACCAGGATTTCTCCAGTTATTAATCCAACTTATCGTTTCTATTGAAAGACCTTCTAGTTAACTTATTGTTATATGCTTACCAGTTCTGTCAAAGTTAGAAAGACTTAGTATCGGTATAGTGTTTTATACGCAATTTTACCACCAATCGAAGATAATTTACTTTTAGTCGATTTAAATAGAAGCAAATTAAATATTAAACTTTTGTTTCGATCCATCGAAAATCTGTAGCCCTACAATATTTATATTAAAATAAATTTTCCAATAAGCCTAAAATTTGTTTCTTAGAATAATAACAAAAAAAAAAAAAAAAAAAAAAAATGTCTAAAAAATATTTATAAACTGAAAATTAAAATTCCTGGTGAACTTTAGCCAAATTCATATAGAATAGACATAGAGAATAGTTAAAATCAATACATATAAAAAAAAAAAAACACAAAAATAATAACAAAATAAAAAAATCCTAATAATAAAAAAATATAGTCAAAATAAATATTTTCAGGTTGATTTTCTGACTTGGCAATATACGAAAATGTAATAAGAAGAAAATTTGTTGTTTAGTGTTGAAAATTATTATGTAGTTTCAATCCATATTCACTTTTAATACGTAAACTTTACTAATACAAACACAGCCATGCATTCATATGTACATTTATATATATTTATATAATAATATTAAAGGCTCAAGGATGAATATGAATACAAATGAAAATTGTGAATAGAAAGCTCTAAAATTAGATGACGTATGAAATAGATTGAATTCGAATTGAAATTTACGAATTTAATATGACAGCTGGGTTGTCGATTCGATTTTATTGAGTTGAAATGTCTTAATAAATAATATGCAATTTGATTGAATAGTAAATATGTATAGTTTCATTATATTGTTGGGTTTCGAGTTATTACTTTATTCTTATTTTTTATTTTATAAAAAATAAATTTTAAAATTTGATTTTATAAATGCAGAACAGAAGCTTGCTAATATCAATGAATAGAAAAATCGAAACTTAACGAAAAAAATTGATTATAAGGCATAGAACAAAAAAACAATTATAGAAGAACTTGATAATGCCGCGTAGCTCAGAGAATAAGGTCACCTCCCTTAGAACTGCAATTTTTTTGTCTTCTGAGTATAAATATTTGATTAATGAAAAGTGCTGAAAATATACCATGATATTTATTTTCATTGACTCACAAATCAAAATTCCATTGCTTATATAAATAGTTGAGTATAGACCGGTCTATATACAATTTTTTGAATTCTTATTTCAACCTACTCAATCAGCTTTGAATCTATGATTCGATGCTTTCATCAGGACACCCTGAGTATTAAAATATTTCATAATATATATTTTCATTGACACACACAATTATTCCAAGATACCATTGCTTATACAAAGGGTTTAGAATAGGCATGTATATATACAATTTGTTTAATCTTTATTTCAGCCTATTAGCTTTGAAACTATGATTCGAAGCTCTCATCAGGACATACTGATTATTGTTTAATAAGAATAATATATATATTATATAATATAAATCGAATAATAGGACGCAAAAATCATAGTGTAAATGTATGTATAAGAAACTTAGATAATCAAACAATGTAAGTATATGGGTAGAATTATTAATCTAATCGTAATCATACGAAGCAGTCGAAAATATAGTGAAATGCAGTGAATTTCATATAACGGTAAAAACGAACAATCAAAATAAAAATGTATATAAACGATTATATAAAAGTTTAGGGTAGAAAGAAAATTACAAGTTTTTTGTTTATTTTTTTGTTTTGTTTTCTTTATATTGTTTTGTGTTCGTATCCAGTCTTACCGTCTTTTCGATTTTTATTTGATAACGGTAAATACACGCGAACGTAATAAAAGATATTATTATTATTTTACATGCATGCATGTTTTTTCTATGTCTAATACTTATTCACATATTATACTGTACATATGAATACAACATAGGTACGTATTGTATTTTTTTATTTTTATTATTTTTCATAGCATATAATAACAAACAATTGGTATCGGTAGCATATCAGAAACGCTTCTACCTGTGTATTACTTGTGGTTTTAGGTCTTTGAAAATATAAAAGAAAATATCAAAAAAAAAAATAAAAAATAAACAATAAACAAAATAAAAAGTAATAAAGAAAAAGGAAACAAATTTAATAATAATAATAGGATATGAATTGAGGTGTATAGGTACTATATACATTTTATGTATATATATATACATTTCATATAATATAAATTGTATAGAAGATTGAATTTACGTAAAATGGATTTTGATTATTGTGCGTTGAAAATTTTTTTTCTTAATATAAAATTTTATTTAATATGAATGAAATTTACTCCACTGTAAATGTAGTTATGTAGAGAATATAGTAGAAAAAAAAATTTAAGGATTAATTTTGAATTTTTTTGTTATTTTTTTTTTTGTTTATTTTGTGCTTCTTTCTTGTATTATCTACATTGTATTATTTAATATAATTGAACAGATTTTATTAGAAGAGAAATTATTGTTAAAATCTTACGAATCTAAAGAAATCACAAACATGGTATGTAATAGATTGCTGTACGTAAGTATGTAATAAAATATATATACATATATAAGTATTGTAAATAATTTTAATTTAAAAAAATTTAAATTTCTGCATTGATAAAAGGTTTTTCCCATTATAAAAATAAAATACTGATGACGGTCCTATTTATATAAAAGTATTTAAATTTAAATTAAATTTGATTTATTAAAACAAATTGTCCCACTTGCCATACAAGTTGTCAAGCAAGTTATCAACTATGAAAAATGGCAATTGTAAAAATAAAGGTGAGAAATCTGCAATGGTATGGAAATGGATTAAGACATTCATTGAAAACTGTAAAAGTTATTCTCTCTATCTACATATCATACTTTATACAGCACAGACCACAACCTTATTTTATAATGTTGTTTAATATATTAAACATTCAAATTCTGAATGGAATAAGGTTTTACAACCTGTTTAAACTGTTATATGTATAGGTATAACGGTATTACTTTTCCGGTAGGGGAAGTCGTGAACTGAACCACGCTTTCTGCAGACTTAACAGACAGATTGTTTCAGTAGTGGGGTTTGCAAATATTTTATTGGCTTACTTAAATCAAAATATATTCCTGGACTTATATCGATAATATCAACATAAACGGTAGAATTCACAAAAAATTTCTGCAATGGCAATTTCACCACCTTGAAAATAAATCTGCTGAAAAAACGGTAAAATAATACAAAATGAAGTATTTTTAAACTGATAATCAACAAATAACAAAATTTAAAGGGCTGGAATAATAAGGCATTGTACAAGGTACAAGATAGACAAAAGTTAATGTAAATAAAAAATGTATTAACTTAGATATACCACCGTAAAAATTATGACTGTTAGGAAATAAAAAAGTGACTAATACTAAACACCACATTTTAATATGAACTTTATATTCTATTGATGTGCAGAATTTTCTTTCATATCAGAAAATTTAAGCTAATCAAAACCCTAATCCTACTTCGGACTTATTAATGATATTGTAGAAGCATGAGTAATACCAAAAAGTAATTAAAACAGTCTTAAAGTTTTAGAAATATATCACATAGAAGATAACTTCCGTCTTGGAACAAACCCCCTTGGAAAAATAACAACTATATGCAACATAATTGAGCTTGTGCGCGATGATGAAATTGTAAAATTGTAATATTGTTTTCGTTTTTCATATTTTAACAATGCTTATGATTTATGAATAACAAGAATTAACTAACTTAACAACATCTATTTTAATATTATTTTAATTAAGAGCATAAATAAATGTTTATGAAGTATTTGAATCAATCACTGGCAGCATTTTATTATTCTTATTACGCTAAGTATTATTGCACGACTGTGTGCTTGAAAATACTGAAAGTAGAAATCGCCTATAGCCACCTTCCCAGAAGGAAAATTGCGTGCAATTTGCAAAATTCATGAATTTAAATACTTTTTGACGCTAGCGTCATGAATTCCAATATTCATTGCTATCGCAAGTGATCGTCATTTTTTGATTTTTTTTTTTCATTCTTTTGTATGCACTTGCGTTAGTACAAATGTTTTAATTTCATATGACTGTCAATTGCGAATGAAAGTGATTGACGTGATTGACGCATGATCGTCAAATTGTAGATGTTCTGGAAAAGCGCCGTACTGTCGTTACGATTGGAAAAATATTTTAGTCTCATTTTGACGTATTGATAATGTACCACAATATTGATATTATCATAACTTAATTAAATATATAGTGTTAAAACATTCCCGCTGACTAGGTTCTAAAAACGAAAATGATGATGTAACAAATAATTTTTAATTGATATTTATTATTTCATATTCAGTTGCGGAATGTAAAGGACTATAAAATTAATCAGCGCAATAAAATTATCAATTAATCACAAGTCGTTCAATGGCTGGTGCAGTTGGATGAAAAAATTTGCAGTATTACCTATATTGACAAGTATTCTGTTCATAAACTCTTCTAACTTGGCAGGAAAACTGCAAAATTATAGTAGATAAAGCATATGACAATCATTTGTGTTGCTATTTTTATTTATAACACAAAACTGCAAATTTAATAACTCTGTCAAAAACAATAAATTTTTCTGCACCATTTTGTGTCTGTGCATATGAAATGCCCTAAAATAATTACGTTCGGAAAGAAATTTAAAATGAAGTCTGTTCATGATAAGTATTTATGTAATGGGTGTTTTTTTAGAGTGATAGAACTTTAAGTTGAACGTAAACACATTCAAATTAAGATTGAAGACACATTTTTTATTTGAAATATAATTTTATGACATTTAGGTTTTGAAAATAATTTCCGGCACATGTCCATCACGACTAGCTCTGAGGAACCGCATTCGATCAGACCAATTTTGGACGACTTTTTTGAGTAATTCAGGCCTTATTTCATCAATAACACGGGTTATGTTGACTTCCAAAGCATCTATTATTTCTGGTTTATCAGCATAAACCAATGAATTCACATAACCCCAAAGAAAATAATCCAGTGGTGTTATGTCGCATGATCTTGGAGGCCAATTAATTGAACCATTTCTCGAAATAATGTTATCACCAAATCTTTCCTTCAATAAATCAATTGTTGTCGTATGAGGTATAGCACCATCATATTGAAACCAAAACACTTCCGGGTCGATACCATTCAAATTTCGAAACAGAAAATCATTGATCATTGATCTGTAATGAGCACCATTCACTGTAACATTTGTTTCAGCATCGTTTTTAAAGAAATATGGACCGATGATACATCCAGCGTGTAAACCACACCATACGGTGCATTTTTTAGGATGCAATGAAACCTGCAGAATTTCTTGAGCTCCATATACGGCAATTTTGCTTGTTTACGTAGCCGTTCAACCAAAAATGAGGTTCATCACTCAACACAATTGTTCGATAAAAAAGTGGATCAACTTGAAGCTGTTCTAGGGCCCAATCAGCAAACAAACGACGCTTATTATGGTCAAGTGGCTTTAGTTCTTGAACCAGTTGAATCTTATATGGATGTAGATCAAGATCTTTACGTAAAATTTTCCATGTGGTGGTTGCACACAGTCCAACTTGTTGTGAACGTCGACGAATAAACAAATTTCGATCTTCATCAACACTAGCTCTTACAGCACCGATATTTTCTTCCGTACGAACAGTTCTTTGTCTTGTTGTTATTGTTGCATCGAGTAGAGAAAATGTTGTGCGAAATCTATCGATAGTTCGACGAATAATCTGCTCTGATGGACGATTATGTAAATCATAAATTTCTCTCATTGGCAAATAGAACACTGATTTTGAAAACAAAATTCAACAATTTGTAAACGTTGTTGCGGCGTGAGTCTTGCCATAATAATTTGTCTATGCTTACTGAACAGAAATGTCAAAATTACATCCCACGTAACATTTTATTCTTATAAAAACAAAATTAGTGCAACAAGACTTCTATATGACTCCCGATAAGCACTAAAGGTGTTATAATGATGTTTTTATAGGAATAATGTGATTAATATTGCTATAAGAATGTTCTTATAGCAATTGCGGGAGTTGTTATAATGGGATTTTCCGCCTTTGATACAGCAATGTTTTTATAAATCTAAAAGTGCGTAATCCTATATTAAGAGTTAAAGTGTTGTTATAAGAATAGAATTGCTGGAATAGCAGTGGTGGTGTTATTACTTTACTGTATTCCTATAATGTTACTAATAAACTTACTGTAGCTTTTAGATAAATATTTTGCGACGGTCATTATTTTCTACAAACGAGGTAAATTTTTTTTAAATAAACAAAAACTGAAAAGTTTTATTTTGCATTCTTTTCGCAAAAATATCATTTTTACTTAAAAGAATAATTATTTAAATATCAAATTTGATGTTATGCATTAATTAACATACATTATTAAATATTTTAAAGATGTTATTTAAAAATATGTTTTCTTTTATTTATTTAAAAATTGGTTATTTTTAGAGGGTATTGTATTTTTTCGAATTATTTTTATAATAAATGTCAAAGAAATTTCATTCCCAGCCAAATTTTGAATTTTGGTCACAATAATTATAAATATTGAAACAATTATTCTTAACCGCAGTAAGAATATTATTTATTAGTAAGACATTTTTATATTATTAATCATTTACACACAAATATAAAAATTTGTAATTAATAACTATCTCCCTTTCTCAGGAAACAAATATAAACTCCATAAAATTATTATTTGAAAATAAAAAATAATACCTTTCTCACTCTCGCATAACATAAATTATTTCAAATGAATATCATTTCAAAATAAAAACATATACACTAATACATGTATACTAATCCTATAACAATATTACAATACTTGCTCCGGTGTCTTATAGGATTCTCCATTTTAGTGCTATAACGTATGTATAAGCTTTCGCAGCAATTGCGGAACACTCAAATTAACACTAATACTGCTATAAGAGTGTTTATAATTAAAAAAAGTATTAAGTGCTGAAATTAGTCTTGATTGTTGTTATAAGAAATTTATAGATTTGTTATTTGGCGGTTTTACTACATCTATTCCTCTGAAAGAACCCACTTCAACTCATCATCCACCATGGTACAATAAAAGGCTTCTCTCTTTGAAAAATGCGAGAAATAAAGCACATACAAAGTATATAATTAGTTTTTCTTTGGCAGACAAAATTGTATTTCAGAGACTACGCAAGGAATTTGATTTTTTGAGCAAATATCTTTATAATAATTTCATTCTTACCTATGAGTCTAATATAAAATCAAATTCTAAAAACTTCTGGAAATTTATAAATATCCGAAGAAAATCCTGTGGATTTCCTCAAGGCATTTCCTATAAAAATGAAACAGCTACAGATTCAGTCTCAACTTGCAATTTATTCGCTAAGTATTTTGAATCAGTTTTTATAAGACCACAATCAAGAATAAATTTGCAAAGTCACCTACAATCTTTTGTTGATTTGGGACACATGCAATTATCATATTGTGATATTTTCAACAAAATTAATACCTTAGATATTAATCTGAGTTCTGGTCCAGATGCTATCCCTAATTTAGTTTTAAAGAACTGCATTTATAGTTTGACTTATCCTCTTTACTTAATTTTTAACAGATCACTAAATGAAGGAATTTTCTTAGATGACTGGAAATTCTCAAACATTATTCCTATTTTCAAATCAGGGTCTAAAACTGTCGTTGAAAATTATAGACCTATCGCTAAATTATCTTCTATTCCTAAACTTTTCGAAGCTATTGTCACAGATAAAATGTATTTCTTGGTTAAAGAACACATATCTCCAAATCAGCATGGCTTTATGGATGGAAGATCTACATCCACTAACCTAGCAGTTTTTCTTCACACAGTTTTCAATGCAATTGAAAAAGGCTATCAAGTAGATACGATATTCACGGATATTTCTAAAGCTTTTGACAAAGTAGACCACTCTTTACCACTCTCTAAACTTCAGGCTCTTGGTATTCATGGTACCTTCCTTCTATGGGTTCAATCTTATTTGATTGGTCGTAAACTCTGCGTTAAAATACAAAATTGCACGTCATATAACTTCGAGGCTACGTCTGGTTTTCCACAAGGAACTCATATGGGGGCCACTATTATTTTTATTGTTTATGAACGATATCGACTACGACATTAAGTCTTTGATCTTATCATTTGCTGACGATACCAAACTTTTTGCGGTTATTAAGTCGGACGAAGATTGCCATCTCCTGCAGCAGGATCTTGACAAATTCTACTCTTGGTGTAACATTAATGGCCTTACCATTAATATTAATAAGTGCAGTTACATGTCATTTTCCAGGAAGCATACTTTAATTGAATCTTATTATAATATCAACGGTTCTATTATTGAACATGTCCGTGAAACAAAAGACTTGGGTATCATTCTCGATAATAAATTAACTTTTAATGCTCACATAGATCGAATTATTTCTAAAGCTTTTTCCATGTTAGGTTTCATTAAGCGTAATTCACAGCAATTTTCTGATCTTTATACATTCAAAAATTTATATACTGCACTTGTTCGTCCTCACCTCGAATATGCTTGTCCGATCTGGATGCCTTATTATGATAAACATATTAAGAGAATAGAGTCTGTTCAAAAGAATATGATTAGGTTTTGCCTTCGTAAATTCAACTGGCAACCTTATATTACTGGATATTTAGCTAAATGTCAACTTATTAAGCTTTCTACTCTTGAGGCTAGGCGAAATGCTGCATCCGTGATGTTTTCCTATGATATTTTATCTGGCAGAATAAAATGTCCATCTATTCTTCGCTTTTATAATATCTATGCTCCAGTGCGCGATTTCAGAAGCCAAAGATTTTTATATCTTCAAAATCATAGAACGAACTATGGTTTTTCCTAACCTATTGCAAACTCTAAGCGCTTATTTAAAAACAGTTTTTCAGTAATTGACTTCAACTACAGTAGATTCGTTTTTAGGAGAAAAATCATCACATGTTTTGATACATTACAATAATTCTTGTAATTTTAATTAATTATAATTTTATTCTACAAATTTATTAAAATTATTCTCTATTATCATTTGAATGTACTGCATACCTTTATAATTACTATTGCTATTACTATTAATATTTATTTATTACTTAAGTCTGAATTTTTCTTTTTTTTAACTTCTTTTCTTGAATTAATGTTATTTTTAACTTGAAATTGTTAATGCATCTTATTATTAATGTTATTTTATATCTGAAATTATTTTTATATTTACAATTTTTTTTTTCTATTTCTAGTTTTATTTTATTTTAGTTTTAAATATTTTATAAGCAAAATCTGTAAGGGACTACCCAGTAGATTGAAATAAATAAATAAATAATAGTGTTATAAGAGTGCGCAAGAGTCTTATAGCAATAAAATTGTTACGTGGGATGGCTTCTATCTTCTGTCACATCACAGTTATCCTTATCGAAAGTACTATCATTCTAAAAAAAAACACCCATTATATGTAATTAATTTTATAAGTATAATATTCGTTTTCTTTCATTCATTTACATAAATAAATTTAAAATAAGTTTTCTTATTACTAGTTCTAGCATCGAAAACCTTCATTTTTATTCTTTGATATTTACTTTATAGTTATAAAATCAATTTTAAATAATCAACATGATACTTTATTAAATTATTTTGAATTAATCTATGTATACAATTTCAAAACATGAAGCCTTCAATCTAATTAAATTGATTACATTGAAATTTTTCATTAAAAAATTTTCTCTGATTGGTTGAACATTCAAATAATAGCCTCGTACCGACCCGTACGTACGTATTTGAATCAAAGAGAAAATAATTTAAAGAAAATTGAACAAAAATTTCATTTATTAACAATTAATTCAATTGATATCCTTTTAGTTTTATTTAATTGCAAAAATTATAAATCACTCTTATATAAATTATAAAAAAAACTAAATCTATGGTCAATTTATATTTGTGTGGTGAATTTTCTAAAGACATCAAATTACTTAACTTTAGATGGGATGAAGCCAAATTGAAATTTTACTCTATATAATATTTTCTCTCCCTTTCTCTCTCTTTCTCTTGTATAATTGTAGTTTTTACTGCAAATTTATACCCTTCGATTTTATTAATATATTCAAAATTAAGAGGGGTTCAAATTAAGGTATCCATAATATAAGAAGAAAAAAAAAATATTAATTAAAACTTTTCTAAAGCAAATTAAATCAGATTTTTTTGTTTTTGTCTCTAATAGAATTTCTCTACATCCTCAAAGCTTTGATTTTCATTTTATTTTTTTCTTTGTTTTGATGTAGTTTTTCAGTAAATTTTCTTTTGGTGTATTCTCAGAAGAGAATAAAATACTGTTAAACATAAAAAAACAGCCTTGAAATATTCTAAAATAGCCTTTCCACACAAAAATTCAAAAAAAAAAAAAAAAAAATACAAAGGAAAAGAAAAAATTAAGAAACTAAAAGTGAGTTTAGCAAAAATAATAAAAAAAAAAAACTTGAGGATTTTAATTTGAGTGCTTCTTTTCTTTTTCTAGATCACTAGATATTCTAATGAAAATTTATATAAAATTGAATCCTTTGCATATTATACAATTTATACAAACCAAAAAAGTAAACAAAATATAAAATCAAAACACTATTCACACAGAGTCGAGTCGAGTCGAGTCGATTAATAATGATTTCATTTTAATTAAAGTTAATTTTTAGATAGATTAAATTTCACAGTAATTAAATTCAATTGATATTATCGGCTCTTAATAATATATCCAAAGTCTTACAATTAAAATAATAATAGGTATTCTGTTTCTTTATTTTGCTATCACACCACAAAAACTATTTGAGTTTTGTTAATACTCGACTTTTTCAGTACAGGCTATAGGAAATAATTTCCCAAAGTCGAAAATTTACAATGTTTGCTGAAAATATTACAATTTTGTAAGACAAATAACTTTAGAATTACCTATTAATATACATTGGGCATTATGGCGGGCGCCTCAAAAACTTCTCTAAACTTTCTTGACATAGTACAAAAATGCGCCATTCGCCTCATATAGATGATGTAAATATTTCATCAACACTTGCTTTACCTGGTCATCATCGCATCGTTGGAAACTCCATTTTATAGATATCTCTTGAGAGTAGGCCACATTTCCGCCTTTTAAGCAATTCCATGCAGGAATGCGAGAGACTGCAAATACCCATGCTTATATCGTGGAAATACCAAGGAAATGAAATAAAGAAAGATCTAAAAAAGTGATCGATATTGAAATCAATTTAGTTGTTGATAAGACGATCGCTATACTGAAACTTATAATGATAATCGTTGAATTAAACAGAAAGCAGGTAAACCCCAACTGGTATAATATTCCTGTGTAACTTACAAATAGTTATTATTGAAAATCGATCCGAGAAAAATGGTTTCTGCTTAATAGAAAAATGGGTAAACTGACAGGTTACTGTTTATTTAATAAGAACTAGGGGCCCCTGTTGAGTAATTATAATTCAAGTTAAAGCCAAATTTAAAGTTTTTAAAAGAACAGGGATTTGCATGGACTGATATAGACTTCTCATTACAAAGCAGAAAACACTCATGTTTTAATGAAAAGCTTTGAAATTAGTATGTTTTCGTTAAAAAACATAAATACCTTAATTCGCATTTTCTGTTTCGTTTATACCTATTTCTTAATGTGAAATAAAACTATATGATTTAAAAATTTTCAACTCGCGTGCATTATTGTTTTATTTACAACTTACTTATTATATATTAAGAGTTCATTATGGAGAAGAGAGATAAAATGAAAAGGTGTCTACTGCGCAGGTCCTTAAATGCTTGTCAATTATAATTATAGATGTAAAATATTTCGGCCTTATTGCTACGAAAAATTATGAGATCTATAACAATCTGACTACGCAGAAACATTTTAAGAATATTGTCTGTGGTCGAGCCTAACGAGAGCATAATTTTTGTGGTTGGCGTAATATATTTCTAGGATAACTATTTAAAATATCTATAGTTAATTACGATTATTGCAGAGAATAGCGACATGAGCCTACACATTGATGTACAGTTGTAACAATGGCAACGTTTTCATATTGATGTATAATAGTGTTGACTGTTAACATTGGTATCCTATTGTACTAATGTTGTATGGTTGTACTAATGACAAAAAAATATTGTAGTTAGTTAATTCATAACGACCCACCTGAACACAGTACAATTTAAATTGGACTGTTATGACCACAACATCCTAAACATCCCAAATAGACACATTATTGAGATATCATCGCGGTTACTAAAATTATACTTTTCGGAATTGTCGGCACATTATTCTTTTTTCATGCTAAATCTGAAACGTGTTTATGATAGTAGCACTATATTATACAAAAATGAGCTGAATGAATTTGTGAATAACACCCAAATAGCTTAAAAAATAAAAATAAAAAGTATGTACTGGGTTTGGCTGGCAACAATTACACTTTGGAACAATAAACGAACATTATTTGAGAAGAATAATTTTTCAATTTAATTCCAGTAATAAAAGTTAAACTGTCAACACTGCGTATTATTTTTTGACATTTATTATGACATTTGTGTTCAGTAGAGTATATCATTTAATCATGGAAAAATACACGTTTGAAAAATGTTTAAAAAAATAATATTATGGAAAAATTGAATTTTGAACAACGTCATCAAAAAATTGTATTCACTGATGAAGCTCATTTTTTGTTAAAAGGTTATGCAAACAAACGAAATTGCTTAATTCAAGTGCTGAAAATCCACACGAAACTGAATTCAGACACACTTACATCCATATAAATTCTATGTCATATTCACTATCTGTTATCCAATTCATGCTGGTGGAACAATTGGTCCATATTTCTTTGAAGAAAATAGTCGAAGAGTAATAGTCACAGTCGAACGATACACAACGATGTTAAATGCATTTTTTTCCCTGCTGTTGTTGAGAATAATTTGCAGGATATATGGTTTCAACAAAACGGTGCCAACTGCCACACAGCCACCTGAACAATATCGATTTATTGAAAACAAAATATTTGGTCATGAAATTATCACAATAAATGATCCAGTTAATTATCATATTAGGTCGTGTGATTTAACACCAGGTCGTGTGATTTAACACACTTTCTTCCTTTGGGGATATGTTAAGTCACAAGTTTATGCTAATAATCCAACTGCAATTGAGCAATTAAAAATCTACATTAAAAACGTGCTATTGATGAAATACAGCCAAATTTATGTGAAAAAGTATATTTTGGGATTTCAATATCGATCACTTTTTTAGATCTTTCATGTATATTTTGGGTTTTGGGTTGACAGATTGTAGTACGTACGGAAAAGTCGTGGTGGTCATTTAAATAAGGTTATTTTCTATTCATAATGGCATAATGTAACCATTTAAAAAAATGAGTAATTTTGTGCTTTTTTAAATTATAAATTTGATCATCCCGATTGGTACAAGTAAAGCAAAGTTGTAATTCTACATGTGGTATAGAAGTAAAACAAAGATTAGGTGGAAAAAAGTAGTTAAAGGCAACTACAATACAATTTCAGGCTATTAGAACTATGGGCTACAATTGCGCAAACTAGATACCAATGGAGAATATTTCTATACCATACGATATTTTTAATAATATTTACAGTCTTAGAGGCTTGTTTTAGTAGAATTCAATAATTTTAAATATTTGCGTTAATACCGTTTTGGTCTGAATTTCAAACCAGATAATCGAAATTCGAAAATCTGTATAATATTTCAACATTTATATAAATGTCCTACAGTGTCGGCACTAAATAGTTCCAAAAATTGGCAATACATATTTTCGAAAATCCGTATATTACTCCAACATTTAAATTACAGTCCTACAGTTGCCACTTTATTTTATTATTAATATATTAAATTTTTTTAAACCCCGTTTCTATAATTTCGTATACGAACAAGTTTTTAAACGACTCTCTAGTTAAAACTTTCAATATTTAAAATATAGATTTAATCTCAAGAAGACAATTATTTTGAACAATATTTAACGGTAAATAAATCTAATAAATATAAAATGTCATTAAGTCTATTTAAATAATAAAATACAGACCTTAAATAATCGTATATGATGTACATTGTACCTAACATCATTTAAATTTTTCAATCATCTTATAATTTAGTGTGCGCGATTTTCATCGAAAAAAAATACCAATAAAAATTTAAATTCTAATTTTAATAATAAAAAAATTAACTCTTAAAATTTAACATAAATTTTCTCAGATTACAAAGTAATCATTTAGTAAACACTTTTCTTTATACTTATATGTATAGTAGGTGGTATTGTATATAATATTATTTAACACATAAAATAAATATTCCCATATGAAATTGAACCCAAAATAATTCGGATCCAATTACACTAAAAATATCAATTCTGTTAAAAGGGAATAAGACAAGACTTCAAACTGAGAATTTAATACAAATAAATTTGAAAATGTTATCTCCCTATTTTCGGAAAATTCTTTTCCTTTTCATTTTTTTTTTTTTTTTATATCAAAATATTTTTTGGATATTTAAACATTCAATTTAAACTCCTATATATATATACACATACATACGATTAGTATATAAAAAAAAATAAACCGTATTTTCAGATTTTCTGGATGGAATATCGCCATCCATTTGTTGACATTTGAAAAGGCGAATTAATAAGACAAGCGAATAAAAATTGAATAAAAAAGAAAAAAAAAAGAAATCCCAAAATTTATTTAATCATATATAAATGTATGTATATGGTATGGTATGATATATATTTGGTGTTTTTTATATCAATAGGGTGTATCAATAATATGGGTTTATCTTGTAGAAGAAAATGCATCAGATCTCTCTCGCTTCGAAGGAGAAATAATTTTTAAGATTTATAATGCGAATTTGTTGTATTTAAAGTCTGTCACAATGGGCCATATATGTCTGAGTGTTATGATATTACCGGCAGACATTACTACATATTCAAATATGTATTGGGCAGTGTGGCAACGTTGGTGCTTCTAATAAGTATTACAAAGTATGAATTATCTCTAAAATTATAAATGTTTTCAAAATCAAAATTACAGAAACTAGATTTCGTCCTTTTTTAATTTCTCTTTAAATTGATTCTGATTAGAATTAATTAGCCCTCTTACATTGGTGTTGAAAAAACCGATCGGTAGAGGTCACATAAGCTCTCGACACCTTTATTAGATATGTCCGAAACCTCGATTTACACATTTGACACATATTTTTATAACAATAAAGCAAATATGGAAGAAAAATCCATCCATTGATAAAATATTTAGGACTAGCATGGTTGAAAATAAATACTGAAATTTCAAAAGTTAATACTCCTTGCGACCTAAATATCAATGGAGAATATCTTAATGTTTTGATAGCTAAATCCCTGGATCCCTCAATATTTTTCTCGTCAGTTGTGATAATGTCAAAAATTAAAAAAAAAATTCTTTAAAGCTAACGTTTTCTCAGTTATTTTATACCGATGTGACACTGGTAAAAGATTAGAGAAAAAATTTCTAAAAACTGGTTTGTTAACAAATTTCTATGTCGAATATGCATCTATTTCCAATCATTATTGTTTCCAATCTTTATCATTATTATTAAGCTCTTAAACTTTGAAATCTAACAAAAATTGAAAATGTGACTATTGAGATAAAATGTAGCAAAATTTAGATATACAAAAATAGATCGGGCATATGCTTCGTAGATCTTCGTATAGATAACATTGCAAAAATATTGCTAACTGCAAACCCTCAAACAAAAAAAAAACCCAAAATCACTTATGATGGTAGTAGATAAGCGTAGTACGAAAAAATTAAGCAAAGTGAAAGTTTCTGAAGATTTTTTGACGTTTTATGCATCCTAGAATTATAACAGAACCAATTAATGATAATTTGAATTTAAATGAGTAAAGCTTTAGATAAAACTGCCTATCACATAGTAAATATAGGTTTGAGTCCCAAATAAAATTATAATTTTCTTTCTTTTACCATTACCCGAATTTGGATAATAGTTAATTTCCCCGCTACAATTGCCCATTATATTATCCCTTACGAAACAATTTACTAAATCACCCTGTAGATATAGACCAAAAAATATTATTGAAAAACAAAAATATACCTAAACACTAAGGTATTTTCAAACCAACCAATAAATTCAACAATAACAACAACAACATAAGAAAAAAAAATGATAATATATTATTATCCTTGCAAATGTATATAAACATTTTTATGTTTATATACATTCACACACATAATAAAACAAAAAATAATAATAAAAAAAAACAAATTTAACTAAATGATATGTATACAATTTCATTGGAGAAAGAGTGATTTGAAACTAATTGAATTTGGGGGTGCTTTTTTATTATTTATTATTTTGTTTTTTTTTTTGCGTTTTACAAGTCGTCAAGGATAAAACATAGTTAGTTGTCTTGAAACATTTTTTTTAATAAATTTTTTTCTATAGAATCTTTCCAGAAGAATTCATTCATGTAAATCTTCTACTTACTTAGGTGGCCAACAGACCATGTAGGTTCTGGGCAGACTAGAGTTATAGAAAAGAAAAATATTGTAAGCCTGTGCTGGTTCACTTCTTTTATAAAACATAATAAAATATAACTCGTAAGCTACTTAACAGTTAGATCTAACTAATTACATATATTCATATGCAAAATCTTTCTGCCGAAATGAATTAACAACGAAAACATTATTCAATTAAGATACATAAGAAATTACTAATACTAACAGGAAATAAATATGATTAAACGAAAACGACAAAAGTATATTGCGTAGGATGCAAATTTATTTCTTGTCACATCCGGAAATAGAAGATCCAGCGTTAAAAGAACAAAATCAATGAATACAACATGGATTGAAATACGAAATTAATCTTAAATACAGCATGTTGAGAATGGAGAATAAGATGAATAAATCTTTAAAAAGTTTTAACTTGTTTTCATCCCATCTTATAATATGATGTTGACTGTATGCAACCATAAAATTACCCCAACGAACAATTTAAAAATAAGACTTTAAAGCTGCATAAACTGAGATTAGATTCCAATTATTTTTGTTATTCATTTGAAACTCTACGTCTACTCAAATTGTACAATCTTTTATCAATCATTGTTCAATGTTTTAAATAAAAGTGAAAAAAGCTATGTGTAAGCGGTAACAGATAAGTAATAGGTAACAGTAAAATAATTAACAGTCAGAACTAGTCAGAACAATGGAAAGAAGTATTTCAGTGACCTAAAACTACTGACCTAAAAGTATATAACTGAAAAGTAAGTAAACACCAGACAAAACAGTAAACAGACATAAGTGTTTAATCTTCCCAGCTTCCTGAATTTTAATAAAATGTGTTATAAATGTTGTATGATTCGGTACTGATACGATAATACCTCATTTCAAGTTTTTCAGATCAGTTTCAGGATACTTATACAACACATTAATATTATATAATTAACATTCTACTCTAACTGTATTAAATAATTGAATACCAACCTGTGTGTTACCGGCACTCAGACGATAACAACGAATATCAAACGTTTGCTGTGGCATTTTCTGTACATAACATAGATTGTTTACATTTGATTTACCCAGCTGAGATAAATTCAATAAAATAAATAAATAAATAGAATATTTCACATTATTTTTAATTAGGACTCGTATACATATACATATATACAGAAATATTTTACAAATTATATAGGTTAATGAAACTCAATACCGCCATTGGCATGTATTTCTTGACATTAGGCTCAAATATTTATTTTCTACATGTTCATATGTATGTATATATGTTACACAAATATATCAATATAAATATACAATATAACTGTTTAAATAATCCAGATACTGAATGATTTTGATTATGTTGTTTTTCTGTTTTTTTTTTTGCTTTTTCATTTTATTTCTTTTATTTTTTTTTTTTTTTCTTTTGGGTTCTCTAAATAATAAAGTATAGAAACAACCTTAAATCTTTCTATATGAATTTATTGAATTGAAAAGTTTTCTATTGAAAACTTTTAACCTTTAAGGTAGACAGATGATAGTGCCAAACTAACTTTTATTATAATATGTATTGTGAATATGTATATATATAATATTGATTTAAGGTATTAAAAAAGAACCTAAGTTAAAATTTCACGTGAATTTTTAATTTATTAATTTTCCCTAAATTATAAATTATAGTTATTGTATCGTTTTATATTGTAATTATATATACATAAATACGAGATTATATTTTTGTAATTTGACATTTCAGTAGCGAAGCCGATATATAAGTATGTACATAAAATGATAATCGATATTATACAGATATGTAAAAATACAACTTTTACTCAAACGGAAATTTATAGTGAAACCAATTTGACAGTACTGATTTCAAAGGTCAGAACGAATTGTCAATCAAACAATAATGCAATAAAAAAAAAAATTTATTTGTTTTCCAAAATTCAGTCTGCTGGTTTCGTTATTCTGTTTATTGATTGGTTACACACATTATTGTAATGGTTAGTTGTGCTTTAATATTGTAGTACCTTAAACATCGTGATTATACATTAATATTGTCCACTTTATACTGTTTTCTAATTATACGTACTCATCTTTTTTCTTTTCAGCTAAACCAAAATATTTCTCTTTCGTATCTGTTTTACAAGTGTGCAATTACTAATGTTGTAGAACGTATCTAATAGTAAAGTATTTCATCTGAAATTGGATATTGATCAAATATATTGTAGAATGTAGATATATATTGACCCTAATTCATTTTTTCTCTCTTCCTATCGATTATCTATTTTCCTTCATTACAATTTATCACGTTTTTATAATGTTTACCTTTCATCACCAGCAATGTTATCAGATATTTTCTGAGAGAGGAACGGACGCATAAGACAGGAACAAATTTATTAGTTCATCTTCGATATGTGTTTATAATTTATTTATCTTCTTTGTTGAATATTTAACTCACTCAATAAGATTTTTGTCATACAAGTTTTTCCTTCAAATATAGCCTGAGTACTGAATTCCAAATATATTTTCGCAACATGATTGGCAAGTTTTTTCAAAGTATGTTCTATCAAATTCATTTTATATTTTAAATTTTTAATTCTCTTTTTGTTTGATTTGTGTCACAACACTCTATTAGAAATAGTTTTTGACCAAGTATTAAGTTTAGTTTGTAACGTTTAGAGCATAGCTTGATTATGATTATCAATGACATCCATCTATAGATTCATTTTGTTTTAGAAAGGATATCGATTACCGCAGATTTTCACAATTAGTTTGTTATTCCATAGACCGGAAATAAATTAATACACATGATTAATCCGATAGATACTTGATCAACACGTGTAACACATTTTTTACATTTATATATTAATTTTGAAGTTCCTAATCGTACCTTCAGTTCTGCAAGTTTAAAATTCAATTAGAATTGTAAATTCCTCCAAGGTCTTTTTTAATTTATCCAAAAAGTTGGGCTCTTTTAATTGTATCAGAATAGCCACATAATTTTATACTAAATATTTAACAAGGACTATTATTATTACTATCGCAATATTAAAAATCAATTATGTGATTATACTTGCAATCAAAATTTTAATTTTGCGTACAAAATTAGCAATTTTGTAAAATTTTTACAAATAAACGAACACGATATTTTGGCTCTATTAAAAAAGTTGAGCTTTTTAAACTGTTTATTCTATTGTTTACACATAATTCTTGTAAAAAACAAATAACAAAAATAACTAATAGGTTCCAACAATACTGCAATGTACAAACGTCAAATAACGTAAATAGAAAATATAACATTTACCAAATCATAACTTCTATTGCGATTAAAAATAAAATGTCTCATCATAACAGGATCGCACGAACACTTTTTTCATTTTCATATTACGCCACTGAAATTTACTTACACAGAAAATATTCTTTAAAAAAGAACTAATTTAAATTAGAAAGAGAAAAAGTACAAAGGATAAAGAAAAGGAGAGTGAAAAAAAATTTACGAAACAAATCAGAAAAATTCTCATTTTTCCAATGTCTGTACTGGAAATAATTTATTTTTGGAAAATTTTTATATAAAACTGTAATTTCGAATTTAATTTCATATTTCAAAATTTTTATTTTGTCATTTTGATTGAGTACCAAAATAATATATAACACGTAACAATCCAATTTATAATTTTTGATATTAATTTCAATATCATAACAGCAAATCAATTAAAAAGAAACAAAAACAAAAAAAAAAATTATTAAATGACAGCTATTTTCTTATAATAATAATTTATATTAGTTTCTTTTATTATATACACATACACACATATAAAATTTAATAAAATGATGGTAGAAATAATATATAAATGTTAATAAATGAAATAAAATTTTTATTTCAATTAAATGAATTAAAATAAGAAATTATTTACATATGCGTAAATGATGAATGAATAAATATAAGTTTATTTAATTCTATTGATTGAGTAAAATGTTTATTTTCTTTCGAATAATTTTTGAATTAATTAATTTGTGGTTCATTTAATTTTTAATTGAATAAAAAGGATTTAAAAACTATTTTAATAACAAAATATGGCAGGATATTATTTAGAATTCTTACGTAAGTAATTAGAAAATAAACTTTAATAATAAATTTTATATTTTATTTTGTTATTATATGTAGAGTTTTAAATTATTTTTAATATTAAATATTTAATATTAAAATTTTTCAATTTAAAATTTCATAAATTTTTAATCAATTGAATTTTAAGAAATTTTGAAGAAACTTTGAGAGTGAGAGAGGTATAATAACGTTAACCAACTACATATATAGCTCTATATTATAATTTAATTTGACGTTAAATGGACGAATTGTCAAAACAATACGTTTTTGACAGCTAAAAAATTATGATTTACGTATGTATTTACACTTTTATGTATTTTCACTCATCAATAGATAATGTAGTGTTGGACTATCTAAACAATTTCTTATAAATTTTATATGTGATATAATTCATTAATTATATTATAATTTCAAGAAAATTATATGTGAGTTATAAAATTCAATCAAAATATCACTTGGTGAAAGGTATTTGTTAATATAAATTTTTAAAATTTAGTAAATTATGTTCGACTGTATATATATTGTTTGACTGCATGTGTTTATTATTCCATATGCAAAAATATGGCATGTTGGCATATACATATATGCCGTATATATAGGATAAAAATTGTTAAAATTTATTACAAATATAATAAATTTTTTCTTGAAATGTTTGGCAAAAATATTATGTAAAAATTTGTTAACTAATTCAAAATTAGAATAAGCGTCTAAGAAGGTAAATTGTAACTTGAAAGTCACAGAATATTCGCAAAAACAGGGTAAAGTTTTTGTTCACATTCGTATAAAAGTTCAAATATTAAATAACAGTACATGAAATTTATAAATTTATTAGTAGAACCGTGCAAGAGATAAATACAAGATTAGTTAACATTTTGTAAATTAATTAGAAAATCTGAGTCGACAGGCACTCTAAAAGGAAATACGTAACGATGTGATGCTGTTAAAAATTATAAGATTTATAAAACGCATACGATTTTCCAATTGATATTAGTAGTATAAGAATAATTAATAGAATTGATAAATATTGTTGCACTGATACACAGTTTAGTTATAATATATTATTTAACTTTAGAAATATTTAAAACTCTATACGAGCTTGTTAGCTCTTTTGAGTACTGAATAAATGAATAAATTAAAATTAAAATATGAATTATACATGAATTAAAGTCACACACGATAAAATATTGTACTCAAGAATTTGAACATTCTTCCAATATCATCCATCACATTACATGAAATATTCTTTACAAAATGTACATTTACCAGCGTGCAAAACTCAGTTGACTAAAAATTAATTTCGTAATGCTATATGCATTGGGTAGATATATCAAATTTATTGTTTGAGTTTTAAAGCAGCTTGAAATCGAATTATGCACTTTTGTTCTTTACAAAAACAAACATTTTTGAAATTTAAATGTAAACCTATACATTGATAGTTTTCAGTTTTATAAATTTTGTGCTGCAGTACATATCGTTTTTAAGTAGGCTCTCTGAAATTAGACCAAAACATATACTGTTTTTTTTTTGTCAAATACATGGTGCGTAATTGGAAATAACCTCAAACTTGTATTAGTATGAACCAAAAATTGATATTCATCATGTTTATAACAAAAAATAGTTCAAATTTATTTGTTTGTTATTAAAATAATATTGCTGATAAAATAATATTCGTAGTGAACACAGTTATGACAGATGACAGTTATATCATTGTTTTAAAGTGACAGTATAATTCACTATTGCACTTCAATTTAAACCATACATATAAATATAATGTTTGTATTTGTATCAACCAACAACTTAAAAAAAGTTGAGAAAAGCTTAAGCTTGAATTTATGCAAAAGTCAGAAAATCTGTATAATATTAACCCTACAGAAAGTTGAGGCATTCAATGGCGGTGTCTAGACGATCAGTTATTCAGTCAGTTAAAACTGAGAAGTGTTTACACGTTCAGTTTTGAATGAAAAAATGTACAGATGGCGAAAACTGAGAATTGTCATTTATGTCACAAGTGGAAGTGAAACTTAAATAATAATAAAAATTAATTTTTAAAGAATAGGTATGTTTATATTATTAAATGCTTAATTAAATGATTTAAATTCAAATAATGCTTCTCTAATACATTTTTTTCTGTGTTTATAGTTATGCTGTATATTTTGAAATTAAGATTAGAAAAGTTGACTATGAAATTCGGAACGATTGAAATCGAAAAACTAACGACAAGTTAAAAGCATTTCAATTTTTTTTTATTTTTTCAAACAACAACAAAATACATGAATTTCAATGAAAACTGACAATGTTCACTGATAGTCTAGACACCGCCAATGATCATTCATTCATTTAAAAGCGATGATCATATTTTCAAAACTTCGTTGGTTCACGCAAGTGCGCAATTGCGCACGGATTTTTTTTTAATTGCGCATTAGAATATTAGTTATTTAAAATAATACTTCCTTAGTAAGCTGTGCAAATTGTTATCGATTTAAATAGTATCAACAAAATCGCAGCAAGATCGAGAAACTTGTACATAATCCATTTCTAGAACAAAAGTTGGTAAAGATAACAAGATAATATCAAAATAGATAGATAGATCAAAATTTTAATAAATAATGTTGTTCTTGCCATTAAAATGAATTTTTCAATGAACTCAGGCCAAGAAATAAGAATGGCACAATTCTATTGCTTAATAGTGGATGAAAGTACTGATATTTCCGTTTACAATACTGCTCTAATTGTAATTATACAACTGTTTTTGCTGGTATAATACAATAAAATGCATGCGACGGAAAATCAATTGTGGAGTCCATAAAATATTTTTATAAAACTATTAATCTGGATCTGCAAAAAATGGTAATGTTAGCATCCGATGGAGCTGCAGTAATGCTGGGAGCCTATAATGAAGTAACAGCACTATTAACACAAGAAATTGGTTACTTAATTTCACAATTTGTCACGCATTGTGTGGCACATTTCGGAATCGACGATGTCTGTAAGGGTATACTTCTTGTTTCCCAAGTAGAAACATTATTGCGAAAAGTATATACCATGTTCCATCGTTCAGCTGTTAAAAAACATAGTTTTGAAGAATTGGCAAGTTTAATGGATTGTGAAGTTTTAATGTTCCGGCTTCTTAATGAAATACGCTGATTTTCTCGTACTTTTGGGATTATTCCGTTTATTTGAAACTATGATGTCTTAACAGAATATTGCAAAAAAAAGATTGATAGTTCCAATTCAGTTGATTCAATCTCAAGAGATTGTTAAGCAATAGATTAGAAAATAATATAAATCGTATATCATTGATTGCATAAAATGATGGTTTTACCGAATTAAAAGAATTATCAAAATATTTAAAAAAAAAAACTGTAAGCTATGGAAGCGTATCAATATTCTAAATTGATTATCACAAAATGAAGGAGTCAGTGTCTTGGTGATATAATTTACTGAAATTCTTGAAGATGAAAGTAAAAATTATATGATAATATCATCTGGGATAATTATATTTGTTGAAAAATTCTGCTACCATTTGGATAAATGAATTCCTGATGCTGGCATGGACCTTTGGAAAGCTTTTGATCAAAACGCTATTGTCAACATGATTTTAATTATGGCAATGAAAACTTAAAACAAAATAATTTTTAAATATAGAAATCTAATAATGGATGAGTATAAATATTTAAAATATTTATTTACGGAAAGATTCAAAAACAATAGTCGTAATTTCAATGATCTACTTCAATTGGTTCTTCGTGAAGATAGTTTTCAAAATATAAAAATTTTGTTTGATATATTTGGAACCTTTTAAGTGTCGAATGTTGATTGTGAAAGAGAATTTAGCCTGGTAAATTTGATTAAAATCAAATTTAGAAATAGGTTGGTAGTAAATCATTTGGGTAACTTAAAAAGGAAAACAAAGACAGGAGAGAAAAAAAATAATAAAGTAATATGAAATTAATAAAAAAAATTAAAAACAATAAAAAAACTTAAAAAACTGCAATAAAAAAATTTTATTTTTTATAAAATATCTAATTTACCAAATTTTTGTTTAATTTTTTAAATAATTTCATAGCGCATTTATTTTTCTTTTGCTCAGCTAAAAAAAAAATTATAGGGAACGATGCTTATGTGTATACATATATCTATTTTTTTTAAAATTTTTAATAACTTTTGTTTATTTAATCACAAAATCGATTAAAATAATTTTTATAATATTTCTGAAAAATGTTATTTACTCCATACTTTTTTCTTTTGACAGCGAATTATAAACAAAACATGAAACTTCATCAAAATATTGTAATGCGAACACTTTTTTTAATTAGAATTACGAAACATAATTAAATAATAATTCAAACATGCTATTTAATTATTACTTCAACTGATTTAACTGAATGAAAATATATATAACGATTACAACACACAAACCAAAGATTGAATATAGCTCTTACTTTTAGAAACAATTATTTTTCTTAAATTCAATTATTTTCCATCTCCTTGAACATTTTCAAAGGAAATATTAAGTAATTTTTTTTAATAATAAATTTGGCATTTAGAGAATGGTGTAAATGAGCCAGTTCCAAGTGATGATAACTCTTAATTAAGAATTAACATAAAAGTTTCTTTAAATTAACTAGAGTTAAGTAAAAGTTTGAGATTCACTGCTTCCCTTTCTAATACTTATTTTTGTAGTTCAAAATTTGTAATATAAAAATAGAATTGACGTCAGCACTCAGCATCATATTCGAATAAAATTTTTGCAAATTTTTATACTCAGAGAAAATTTTTTTTTTCATTTAATTGAGTAAATAGTCAAATCGTCGCATGAGAATTATTTTATCCCATACGCCATTTAGTACATTTTGAGTAAATCGATTTTGAATGTTTTGGGTGAAAATACTAAAAAACCAGCCAAAAAATATTTAAATTATTTGCATTGTTAATTTAAATTGAATAATTTTACACTTAAATTTAAATTTTGAAGATAATTAGTTCATATTAAAAAAAATTATGGTCATTTTAATTATTGGAAGTAAATTATTAACTTTATATCACCTCGTTCATAGCTTTTCTTATTTATTCTTGATGTATGACATGGTACAAAGTTTTTTTGGATATGTGACAATATAAGAAGTCATTTTTTTAAAATAATGGTTATGAAGTGATATGGAATAAAGTAATTTTATATGGATTTTTAACACAGCCTTTTTTTGATAGTGATTAATGAATAAGTCGAAACAAGTCGGGAAAATTTATTAGATAAAATGAACAATTAAAATGGTAGTTCTATAATAAAAAAATAGAAATTGCAGAAGCTTTTCTTCAAGAAGTAAAATATAAGTTTTTCAATAACAGCCAACCCCAGTATCTATAATCAAAATAATTTTAAAATTAATACAAAGTTTTTTTTTTTTTTTTTTTTTTTTTTTTGTCTTTATTCTATACAACTATCTACATAAAATATAAAAGATATTGAGTATAATGTTGGAATTAAAATTGACGTGATGTAACTGACATGTAATCTAAGTCAAAAATCCATTGATTCTTGACTTAATATTCAAATTTATATTTATGGAGTCTCAGGTAAAGTGAATCTAGTAGATAAATCTAGCGGTCTGAAGCGTCTTAATCTGCGCTCGCTTGTTCGTTCATTATTGATGAGTTGAGGAGCAAGTAAATTTGGATGGTTTTCCAGTCGAACATAGTATTTTTCAGCTTTCTTTTTAATGAATTTCTTAACGGATGGGATATTTAAATCTGATCTAATTGTGTCATTTCGGACATACCAAGGCGCGTTAACTATAGACCTTAATACTTTGGAGTGGAAGCGTTCTATTATTTCGATGTTGGAGTTACTAGTTGTTCCCCATAGTTCCAACCCGTAGCTCCAGATTGGCCTGATGATAGCTTTGTACACTGCAACTTTACATTCTAGGGATAAATTGGAGAAACGACCTATTAGCCAAATTAATTGGTTGAATTTTAATCGTAGTTGTTTATTGCTGCTGATGATGTGACTTTTCCAAGTGAATAGACGCCTCATAGTGTGCATACCTAAGTACTTAACCGAGTCTTGGTGAGTCAATTCCATGTCGTTAAGGTGAACAGCGGGGCAATTTCCCTTGCGATTAGTAAAGGTGATATGAAGGGAAATACAAAGTAAACAAATATCTTTTTTTTATTTTAAAGAAAATAAACTTTTATTTCATATATTTGTGAAGTTGGCTTAATCTAACAGGTTTTTTTCAAATGTATTTAGTTTTGGTTTGTAATAAAATATTGATGCTGCTGCTTTCGGTAGACTAAAAACACTTTGCATATGATAAGATACAGTGATTTTTGTCTATATTTGAACAATCTGCATCCTGTTCCGCTTTTGCCATATTTTTTTCTTTTTTATGCAATTCAAATTGTAGCAATTGAGTTCTAGATGGATCTTTATTCATTTTATGTAGATAACATTTGTCGATTCGAGTAAGGCAAGGATGTCCACTGTCACCACTTCTATTCACGCTTGTAATAGATGAAATAATGAAAGAAACGGGTTCTTCCGGAAGAGGTATAAGGTGGGATCTCTCAAGGACACTTGAGGACCTTGACTATGCGTATGATATATGTCTGCTAGCGCATAGATTCTGCGACATTCAACATAAAGCAGACCTACTTCAGCAAGTAGCGCGCAGAGTCGGGCTAGAAATTAACATAGATAAAACCAAGGCCATGAGGATAAATAACACCAACACAAACACCATAACCATAGAAGGTCAAACAGTCGAATATGTGGAAAGCTTCTCTTACCTAGGTAACATTCTAACAACAAACGGAGGTACAGAAGCAGATGTCAACAACAGACTACGTAAGGCCAGATCTGCGTTCGGTGAACTAAGTCCAATATGGAAGAATGGCCAAATAACTAGAAAAACAAAGATTAGAATATTCAAAGCATGTGTAATGTCAACACTTATGTATGGCAGTGAAACTTGGATGACGACAAATAACATCAGTCAAAAACTTCAAGTATTTGCGAACAAATGCCAAAGAAGAATATGCAGAATATTCTGGCCAAACACCATCAGCAATAAGGACTTATGGCAGATAACAGGTGAAGAACCGATAATGCATCAAATTAAGCGCAGAAAATGGAGATAGATAGGTCACACTCTAAGAAAACCATCAAATAATATAACAAGAATGGCCCTAGAATGGAATCCCCAAGGGAGCAGAAGGCGAGGAAGACCCAACAACACCTGGCGTCGGACTGCGACTTCTGAGGTAACAAGATATGGACGAACTTGGGAGGAGATAAAGACCATTGCGTACAATAGAGAACAATGGAGGAGGCAAGTTGATGCCCTATGCTCCCACGAGGAGTAACAGGAAAAAAAAAAAAAAAAACATTTGTTACATTAATCTTGTTTTGGCTTAAAAAAAGAAAAGTTGAATTCACTGTTGAATATTTTCCTATACATTGATGTTTTAAGTGGTTCAGCACCCTTTTCTTTATATAAGTTATACATTTTTTCTTTGCAAATTCGCACGACAATAATGTAAATCTATAACAGGAAATGATTGAATATGTTCCCGAATTTCATTCAATTTCACTGAGGAAGTTACTCTCTTAGCATGTTTCCCTTTTTTTGTTTGTGTTATCACAGTTTTTATCCAAACAGTGTTTAAAGCAATAGTAAATTCGGGTCTGAGTTATCGATAGAGTATTTAGAAAAAATGTTCTACAAACTCTATGAGTTCACTCTTCCACTTGTAAATAAAACATAAAAGAATTTTGTTTTAAAACAAAGTCAGTTCGGCGCTGTTTTATATTTATTTGTCTAACAAATTTGAAATAAAATTTTACTTTTTTTCATCTTGTAAATTCCAAAACTGATTAAATATTTTCAAATCAACATTATTTTGTTCCATATCCGTATAATTAAAGTCTCTTGTGCGTATGGGACAAAATAATATTAAAATTTTTTTGGTTATTATTTCATTTCAAATGCATGGGCAATGGAGGTAGGTGAAAATAGTACTAACAAAATAAATTTGCTTTTTACATAGGATAAATATTACATTTTATGGCGTATGGGATTAAAATTCGTTACATGCATGTAAAATAGGTGGATATGGGACAATATCAATACTCATTATCTCACAAACTAAATAAGATATATCAAAACGGTCCAGAAATTCTGAAACGTTAGACTTCAAAACCTATAGATTAATCGTTAGGTCAATTTACCCAAAATTGGCGTATGGGATAAAATAATTACTGTTTCTTTGTTTTCCTTTTTAATTAAAATTGTTACTAATGGCTGATTCATACTGCTTTAAAATATTGATTATTATAATATTATAGAGACAAAACATTGTGTTAATCGATAAAATAAAAATTAAAAAATATAAAAAAAAATGTTAAAACTAAAAGAATCACCTAAAATTTAAAGAAAATACAATAGTAAAAAAAAAAATAGTTGGCATATCTATATTCAGATTTATAGATAACAAACAAAAAAATGTTTAAAATTTGGACAGAATGAATTAGAGAAAAACTTGTTGCCGATGGAAATTTTGGAAAAAAATTTTATACAACATTAAAATATTAATAATATTTGGAGAATGAAATTAAAAGCCATATTACATAATGAAGTTGTTATTTAAAATAATATAAAACCACCAGAATGTATCAACTTCATTAAACAAAAAACAAAATAAATCCTTGTAAAAAATTGCTTTAAGTAATAGCTCCTTATCAACTAACTAAAATCAAATTAAACCTTTTCCCGATTTATTTAAAAATGTTAAACAAACAAAAAAAAAAATGGTCCCCGTTTCCAGATTTAAATATTTGCACTAAATATAATGCATTTGTTAACAACAAAAATATACAAATTTACCTTGGAATTATAAAATATAAACTCAATGAAAAAACATAACTAACGGTACTTTTAAATTACAAAAACAAAAAGAAACAAGAAAAAAAAAGACAAAAAGAAATAATAATAATAATAGAAGAACTTCCTCGCGTGAGATATTTCATAACAGTTTTATTATTATAATATATATAATAAAATAAAATGGAAGAAACCCTTAAGGTAATTACTGTTATTTTATTAAACTTTTATGCGGATAATGCGATATTCATATTTATACATTATATAATATATATATATATATATATATATATATATGCATACAACAAAATAAAACATAAAAAACAGACTCTTTAAATGCCACATTTATTGTTTTTAAGTAATTTTTTTTTTAAAACAAAAATCAGCTTCAATTTTGATTGTGTTTGCCTGTCTAAGTACAAAACCAGAGTGTTAATTGGTTTTTCAAAATTAACTGAAATAATCACTTCCACATAGGCAGGGTGAACATTTTTTTTTTTCAATTAGTTTTAATAATTTTTTATAATATTCAGAGCTGTAAAATAATGCATTACTTTTGTAATGCATTACCAAGAGCATTAACATTACAAAATGATTACTTGTAATACTACTTCAAAAGAAAAAAACATTAGCATTGAAGTAGTGCATTATTATTTTTGAAGAACTGAAGTATTTTCTGGAAGTACTTTATAGGTATTAAAAACATATTATTATACATATATAGTTTCGGCATACATCTGTCAATTTGACAGAACGCTTCAACAAATTGTAATATATGCATATATCAATTGTTTTGGTTTGTTTTTTAAACATAAAATAAATATATTTCGGTACCCAGAGAGCAGCGCATTATACATATATTAAAAATAATTAAAAGTAAATTTAAAGAAAAGCAAATAAAATATTCTGGACCCAATGTATAATATTTCTGTGTTTTCTTGCTTTTTTTTTTGCAACCGTTATACTAGAGCCAGAGATGTGATGCGTTGATGAGTTAAAATTTTAATTTTTTTGTTTTTATGATGTATATATAATATGTATCTATGTATTATGTATTATGGACCTTTGGCAAAGAATATCCATTTATAAACAAGTTTATACAGGTATAGAAAAGTGGTAGAAATTTGGTGGGGAGTGATTTCGGTAAGGGTTAAGCAAATCTACCAAAATTTAAAATTTCTGGTAGATTTTGACGTTTACATTTTTTTTCTGGAAATATATGTCAATGTCAAAATATTTTTAATTTTTTTTTGTACACAAAAAACAAGGAAATTGTTGTTGACAACGTAATTTTCGACTCGAATATCAATCAAATAACAAAATATAAAAATTATACAAAAAATAATAATGTTGAAGTCTATATACTATAATAATAATAAAAATTTATTTATTTATTTCTTTGCCAATAATTTCAATTCCGGCCATCTTGATATTTCAATAATCTGACAATAACAATGGCAAAAATCTACCAGTTTTTTTTACGTATGAACACGAAGATTAGAAAGATTTCTGCGGCAAATTTCTACCTCGTATAAACATAGGCAATAAGAAGGTAGACACTGAAAGTAAAGATTACACATACATATTTTTTCTACACAATTTACAAAAAAATTATGACCCTGGGTAACATTTGGGTAACGAACTCGGTAAATTACACGATTTGAAGAATACAATTAAAGTATAGTCCATAGCTTTTAGGGTATAATTTCCATCAGAATATATGAATTACAGATGTATGAATTATATTTCCATTTCCGGTCGTATAAATGTTTTATAGATGTTGAAGATGAAAATAAAACTTTGGATTGACCTAAATAGCCCAAATATTGGATAAATTTCTTTCGCAATGCCAAGAATATAATTGTTGCAAATAATTTTTTTCATATCCACTCATGAAATGTTTAGACTATCCGAAATCTGAACAGAAACCTTATAAAGAGAAATTTTGTTGTCAAATTTTGATTGACTAGATCAGTTGACGCAAGGGATGATAGCGCCATGCTACCATCATTTTGTAAGCGATAAGGTTCTTGACTTTATATTTTGTTTTTTTTTGTGTTCAATATAGTCCCCTCATACACAATTTTTAATGGAATATTTATGTAAGTTTGAGGCTATTTTTGAATACACGCAAATACATAATATGTATTGTGATAACTAATATGTGCATAATAAATATATTATTATTATTATAACATATATATACACATATGATTTTTATTAATTTATGCAAATATATATATATATATATATGTATATATACATATATGGATATGTGGTGGTATTTAAATATACATAATTGCAAAATATTCAGGGCACTTTTATTTTAATAAAATATACACGATCCTTCAACAAAAGAACAAAAATAAAAATGAAAAAAAAACAACAGAAAAACAATAAAATAATAAAAGAAGAACAAAAAACATAAATGTTAAGAGCGCCTAGATTTTTATTTTTGCTTTGTTTTGTTTTAAAATCTAGTATAATATTTTAAATAGAAAAAATAAAATATGAAATTTTACCGTTATGTTTTGGACAAAATAAATGTGTTCTATATAAAATATGGATGTTACCTATAATAATAATAATAATAATAATAATATATATTATAGAAAAATGGAAGTAGATGCACACATACCTATATATATAGAACAATAGACATGTAGTACATGATCCTTTTTTTGTTTTTGTTGTGTCCTTGTTTTTTTATTAATTTTTTTGTTTTGTTTTTATTTTTCATTTTGTATTCTATATAATTCCAATATAGTAAGGGTAAGGTGATTTTTATGGTAGTGTAAAATTTTTAGATTAATTATAGGATAATTAAAGGATTTATATAAAAAAAAAAGAGCTGTTCTTTAATTGGTTTATAAAATTTGCAAATATTTTTTTATTTTTTTTGTTTATTTTAAACATTTTTTTGACCAAAACTATTGATATGAATCAGTTTCCTGGACGAAGTTTTGTTTTGTTTTGTTATTATTATTATTATTATTGTATTATTGGGCAAGAATTAACCTCAATAAAATAAGATACATATTGTATAATAATATATAATATATAGTAAGGACATGGAAATGTAAAATGTAATATAATGGAATTGCGATTCTAGACCCAGTCAACTAAAAAAATTCAACTAAAAACAATTCGACTAACCGTAAATTCTATTAAGACAATTTAACTAATTACATTTTGACTAGACCATTAAAGCAATTGAATTTTTGTTAATAAATCTTACTAGGGTGGGGGAAATCCACTTATAAAGTTGGGGGGCCGACGCTGATTTATTTAATATTTATTTTTTGCCGGCGACAAAAAAACCCAGACACAAAGGTTTTTATAAAAAATATAAATAAAAAAATCAATTTTATTTTTAAAGTTTAGTTGTTTTCTAGTTGAATAGCTTTCAGTCAAATTGTCTTACTCAAATTGTTTTAGTCGAATTAAGTTTGAGTTATATTGTTAGTTGAATGAGGCTGGTTATAGAAAATTTCATATCTACTTTCATATAAACTTTACTAACACAATCCTAAGAAATTTTCAATATAAACTGTATAAACATAAATCGACATTAATTTATAAACTTTAATCAGAAAAATAAATATCATTCTGTGAAAATAATGATTATTTTCTTACTCTTCACATTTTTTGATACCTATTTTTATTTATTTATTTGTTCATTGAAATTCATTATCATTTCCAATACTTTAACAGAAATGTTCGTTTCTCTATGCATTTCATATTGAATATATATATACATATATATATATATATATATAGACACATATAATGTGTACGTCTTCTTGACACAATTTATATATAAATTGTAGCAAAATGGAAAAAGAAACTTCAAAATTAAGAAAATGATGCACAAACCAATCTCATTAAATTTTCTTCTTCACTTTAGATACCACTGCGTATACTGATAATGTATTTAATTTATTTCATTATTTACTCTTTCAGTTTCTTATTCAATCTTATCATTTAATATAAAAATTCAATGTTACCGCTTTGCTTTGCTTTGGATCTTGAATATTTATAAAATTTTATTTATTTTCAAGTAATTTTATAATAACTTAATGGCCACACCTTGGGCGTAAGAAAAATTATAACAATCCAACAGCGTAGCAAACATCTGTTCAATCCAACCCAATGCCACATAAAATTCGTCTCTGAGTAATGAGTTATTTTATGAACAATTTAACAATCTCAAGAAACAGAATTTGCAATGAGATTGCAATGAATTTCGTTTAATAAAGCTGACTAGTTCCGTAATTGGAATGCGATGTGTCAAATGCGCAAAGGTGCAAATGCGCAATGTAGCAAAGTCAAGCTGATAAAGAAATTATTGTTAATTTATTGAAACATTTTTTTTTTTTTTAAATTTTGAACTAAGCAATTTTTATAATTCTGATATAAATAAAGTATTTAATAGTTGCATAGAAGAGTAGCGATTCAGGGACTTATGAATCTATAAGCTTAAACATATATTAGGTATGCAATTAAATGATCTGGAATGATCATATATTCAATGTTGCAAAACACGCTGGGAAATATTTATGTTTTCTTAGCCGTTGTAAAGCCTACTTCTACTCCTGTGACGTCTTGAAAATCTATAAAGCTTTCATACAACCCAAAATACAGTATAATTAACACATACGGGCTGGTGCTTCTGTAATGCGTTAAAACATTTACAAAAATGGGGCAACACAAGTACAAAAATGGTCAACACAAGTAGAAAAATGACCAACACAAGTACAAAAATGGGCTGTTCGTTTTATTATAAATGACCTAAGCTTGCTCCTTAGATAGCATAAGACAAGTTACGGAAATTCGTTTATATCCAGAAAATTTCATTTGGAACCAAATTCCATCTATATCATCAACATGTATATCATCAACATAAATTCTATCAACATGTGTGCCACAATCAAACTTGATTAGCTGTTCATAAAATATTTTATTATGTAATGTTCTTCGTAGCTACTTGTTTGAATCCCTGTCTGGTAAAAGAGAGGGCAAAAGTGCTTTTGGAAAACTCTTTAACATTTAGTTATACCTTTTCTATGCTCACGACTCAAGTGGACTTCGAGTGACCAGTCTATTGTTGTTGGCTTTAGTTAATTACTCACCCATACTCACCATCTAGCCAATCTTTGAAGAAGTCCATTATCTCAGTCAGAAGTCATTAAACTCTAATCAAAAACAAACGCACATTTGTTATTCCAATTCCTTACAATTTAGACTTATCATTTCTATGTTTATAATGCACCTTCACAATTGAAAAACAAGAGGCAATCACAACATCAATGGAATCTAAAGGCTTTTCCCATGCATGCCACTTAAATCAATTAAAATATCGTAAAAATTAATATAAATTAAAACTCAATCGTGTTTTCTTCTAAAATCAAATCCTAAAAATTTGAGACATCTTCAATGAGCCGAACAATGAATTGTAAAAGTGTGTGGAAATATAGTCCAGTGTAAAATATTTTATGCTATTCTTCTAATGATCCAGATGGTATGATAACTTAGAACAAGATTCCGGAACGTTGAAAATAGAAAATTCTAAATCGATTTTGTTAAACTCGTAAAAGTGAAACTAATAACTATATAAGAATCAGTGATCCGAATCAATATTCTGAAAAAAAATTTAAAGTTGGCAATACTACACCGTTTCCAAATTACCTTACCTTATTATTAAAGTGTTCATTTTAATTTATACAAAAAACAATTTTCAAAGAATTTCACCTTCCATAAAATCTCCTTCATTCGCATTCGAAACCTCAGTTTTTGTTTCATTCAAAGGAAATGCAGAGATTTTCATTACATTAAAGAAAAAATTCTTTGTTGAATAGTGTACGAGAGTACGAGATAGGTATAGACGTACAAATAATAATAAAATTCATTGCTGTTGTATTAAGTTGAAGAAACAAAATTGTTTGCATTGGTATTGTCTACAAAATGGTAAACATACATATTTGCTTAATCATCATAATTACAAGTGTATTTAGGAAATTGAAAATCTGAATGTAGAAAAGAAAAAAATAACAGGAGAGAGAGAGAGAGAGAGACACACAATATAACAGCAAATTGATTTTCTTTTTATTTTTGTTTTTTAATTAATTTTCATTTTCACAGACAGTATAACAAAATCCTAGGACATATTTAAGTGCTTTGCCTATACTGAAATAAAATATAATTATAAATTCAAAATAAAGAATTGAAGTAGAATCGAAAAAGATAAATTAAAGGATTTTAGGATTTTAGTTTTTTTTTTGTATACTAAAATCAGTCAAATATCTACACGAGTATAATAATTAGATTAGATAATTGCTTGTGTTTAAATACTCATATAATGGATATTAACCTTTAATGGCATTATCAATTATTTTTTTTTAATTATACTATCTTTATCGTAACTGGTGCAATTTCGGTATAAAATCAATTTAACGCATTTATTTGATATCATTTCAATTATGAAAGTAGGCACACAAACTTTTCAGAATAGATTCTGCGAAAGAGCAGATGTTGCTCCATGACTCATATATAGGGAGATTTGGTGATTCATAAAAGTGTTAGATAAGAGAAAAATAATTTGCAATAAAGTATAATTATCATTAAATGTTGAAATAACATACATAACTAATTTCAGTCTGCTGCTGATGGTGTAATACAAAACCGAAATCGAATAAGATATTTAACAAATTAGTGAAACATACCTAGAGTTTTAATTTTTATTTAATTTTAATAATGTTTCGGGTACAACCTACAGCATATTCAATCAAATATATTATTTATTTCATATTTCAATTAACCCTAAAGTGGTCACATGATGGTAGTTTTGTTTTGTGTATTGAGCGAACAAAATTTTGATTGATAACACTTCACAACTGAATGGGAAAAAACTTATCTTTTTCAAAAGCTTCAGATAAATTTTCTATAATATAAATTTGCATTAAGTTTTTTTGTTCCTACTTCTCTTGGGAGCATAGGGGTTCCACTTAACATTTCCATCTTACTCGATTGCTAGCTGTTGTTTTCACTTGTTCCCACGTTATGTTTGTTTTTTGTACTTTTTGTTTTATAATCTTCCGTCAAGTGTTATTTGGACGACCGGATCTTCTTGTACCTTGTGTGCTCCATTCTAAGTTCATTCGGATTGTATGATGGCTTTCTGAATGTATTGTCTATCCATTTCCATTTCGTTCTTCTTGATTTGTTTCGCTATGGGTTCTTCGCCGGTTAGTACCCAGAGGGCCTTGTTGCTTATTTGGCCACAATATTCGGCATATTATTCTTAGACATTTAATAATGAAGACTTGTAACTCATGAATGAGGATTTTTGATGTTAACCAAGTTCCACTGCCTGAATATACACAAGACCAGAATGTTCTATATTTAGTTGGCTGTTCCTCCATATCGGTTACAATCTTTCAAATGGTGATCTTGCTTTCTTTAATCTGTTCTTAAATTTTCTTGGGCCACACCAATAGTTGCTATGATACTTCCCAAGTAGCAGAAGTTATTCACAATTTATATTTGTTCACCTTTCCATCTTAGATGTTCAATGCTTGTGTTATTCATTCTCATAGCTTTGGTTTTCACCAGGTTGATTTCTAGTTCGAAATGTTTGGCAAGTTGTTCCAGATGTTTTGATTTGTTCTGCATGTCGTTGAATTTGTGCGAGACAAAACAGATATCATCTCCATAGTCGAGGTCTTCAAGTTGTTGTGTGAGACTGCAAATTATTCCTCTCTTTATTGAGCAAGCTTTTTCTAGTGTATTATTTAGGACAATTGTGAAAAAGAGTGATGAGACCGGACATATTTGTTTGACTACCGATGAGGTGGCAAAGGAAGCACTTTTTTGTCCCCTGGGTATTAGTGAGAAGTCGGTTTCTTCGTATAATGCTTGGACTAGGCGGACAATTTTTTTCAGTGTTGATTTGCCCCTTAGCGCTTTCCATATCTTAGCGCGCGTGATTGCGTCGAAAACCTTCTAAAAGAGCATGTACAATTGTGTTCTATACTCAATTCATTGTTCTACTATTATCCGAAGAGTGTTTGTTTGATCAACGCAGCTTCGATGAGGACGAAAACAAGCTTGTTCTAAACGAATTCTTTTCTCCAGTATTGTTTATGACCACTTTTATTTCATTGATGCTGGGGATACCTTCAGAAACTCTTAAATTTGTCCATCTGTTGATGTAGTATTGTTGTTGGATTGTAGTTCTTCGTTAGATTGATGTTGGATGTTGCTGAATGTTTTGAAGTGCTGCTTCTTTTCTATCTAGGCTTGATTATTTGTAACTATGTTACCATTTGTATCTCTGGCTGAATGGTGAGTTGTGTTACTTTTTCGATTAGTTAGTAAATTTATCAATCTACGAAAGCCACGCATATTGTTTTGACTGGCGTAACACTTAGCTTGAGATGCGATCCATTCATTAAGTTTTACCTTACATAAAATATAAATTTAATTTAATTTAATTTAAACAAAAAAATTGTAAATAAATGGTAAGGATTGTAATCGATAAGATAAAAATATTGTCTAAATTCATTACCTAAGCAGTATGCATTTTAACAATTTTGAAAAAAAACTATTTGAATTTGAAATATAAATTTTTTATTTCGGACAATAGATAAGACTAGGTTAGCTTTTAAATGAAAACTGACACTCAAATAGTCAATCTCTTTACAACCGTTATTCCTATTTATTTTTTATAAGGTGTATTGTACTTCCCGCTTTGTTACCTCTTAGAATAAATGTAGATCCATGTCCTTAATAAACTCTATTATTGCGTTGATGTCAATTTCAGAATGTGTTTTGGAAATATATATATGTTTCGCGAGTTATGGCGTTGCAGACAAATACAATATGATAGCAATTATTCCTATTATGGCAACACTCTATGTTTTCCCGGATATTTCGTTGAATATAGAAACATTTTTCAGTAAATTGAATTTCTTTTTCCAAAGAAAACTACTCTTTCATTTTGGCAACGTCTCTACACCATATACAGATATATTCCATCGTTTTTTCTAATTTCAGTCATTAATTTCGGTCAAGATTTTCCAACAAATTTCTTATCAAAATATTTAATTTTCAGGTAAATTAAACAATGAAACTCATATTCGATTAATGAATTTGATAATAGGTATAGTTTAAATTAAAAAATGTATGCAACATTTACTTAGCAACAAACAAAAAAATATATATATATTTTTTTTCTTATCAGTGTCAGTGGGCAGATTGCCAAATTGTGCTTTAAAAAAAAAAATTTAATATGTTTTTTTATTTTTTTTAGTTGGTGTTATTGACTTTCTTCACAAACAGCTTAAAAGGATATTCTAAATTTGATTTTTTTTTTTTGTTTTTTTTTTTATATATTTATTATTTTGTTATTCTATAGTTTTTGAATTCTTAAAGTTTCCATTCATTCGGTTTAGAAAAGGGACACAAAAACAAAAAAAAATATTTCCTACTTTCCAAAGTTTGGCTTTTTTTTCATAGTAAATGAATGATGGGTATTAGTTTAATAATTTTCTCACCTGTCTATTGTTATGCGGCACAAAATGCGATGTCTGCCAAAAATTAACTTTTTTTTTTTGCTTTGCTGTCTTTTAGTTTCCTTTGATTTTCTTCGTATAATTTTTTTTATTTTTTTATTTTTTTTTTTTTTACTTATAATGGCTTTCTTTTGTCAGTTGTTATGAATTTGATTTTTTGTTTTTTTTTTGTTGTTCGTTCTGTAAAAGTGTTTTTAGATACTTATGAAAATGTTTATGTATAAACGAAGAAAACCGACTCAAGTGTAAAATAAATTGGCAAAAAAATAACAAAAAAAGTTAAAAGAAGAACAAATTGAAACTTTAAAATTGAAAAAACGTGAAACTTTTTGTTACTTTCTTATAATGGTTACTAAAGAAAGAAAAAAAAAAACAAAAAACAAAATTAAAAAATAAAAATTGAGATATTATAAAAATCTCATGAGATTAAAAATGTAAATTCGAGGAAAAAAGTTGTTCCAGTTATATAATATTTAAATTGACGTCCATTTAAATGAATTTTTCTTCTTCTTTATACAAACGTAGTACCTCTAGCTTTGTTTCTTCGATTAACTTACCATTAAAATGTTCATATTTATTAAGTTTTAAGTTTTATTTTTATTTCTTTTTTTTCACTTTTGTTCTTTTTGATTTCAAAAATTCTGAACTAAAACTTTTTCAATTAATTTTATAAAATCTAATATTTAAAAAACCAAACCACAACAAAAATAAACAATATTCATTTATGTGCAGACAATGAATGAGTTTAAAGAAATTTGCTTGAATATATACTTTGAATATCAATATCTAACTACTACTTACACAATATTATCATATTATAAGCTTTAACACTTAACTGTAACAGGTAAAAGAGATTAATAATATATTATGAAGCTTAAACAAATATTGGGTCGCTATAAAGTAGCTATTGCAAAAATATTTTAGCATATTAGATGGCATTAATTTACTCACACTATTATTTGGCCGTGAAAAAACAAGAATGAAAAACAAAATGAAAAGAAAGGTAATTAATTGTAAAGAGACGTACAGAGAAGGTTTCTGTAAAAATTAAAAATGAACTAAAACATAGCGATCAAACTGTATAATTCCAAAGCTATTGATGGCTAATGGGATTAAACCGAATGCAATTTAAAATATAGCTATCATTTCGATTTTGTTACAAAGTTATGGGAAGTAAAGTAAAATAATAAACTTTCAAAATATCTTGAGAGCAAATGTATATTATCTGACAGACAATATGATTTTAGATAACACCGGTCAACGGGTGACATGATGACGTACTTCTGGAAAAAGCTGAATATCAGTTTACACAATTCCGGTGAATCAGATATTGTTGCTTTATAAATATTTCATAAGCTTTCGATCGAGTATGGCATACATCTTTAATAGTTAAATTACAAGATGTAGATCTCGGGTCTGTATTTTCTCAATGAATTTTCGAAGGTTTCCTTTCGAATCGTTCGATTCGTGTCTTAGTAGATGGATTTAAAGTCTAAAAAATTTAATATAAATGCTGATGTTTTGCAATGCGCAATGTCAGCTACTTTTTTCTTGATTTTCATCAACGACTTAGTTCAATCAATTTTTAATCCAATTCATAGCTTTACAGATGACAGTACTCTGGTAAGATCCTTCGATTTTCTTCGCAAGTCTAATGCTACAACTACTAAAGTTAGCAATAGAAAACAAATAATATCGTTAACATGATTAACCATGATTTAATAAAAATTGTTGACTGGAACAAAAAAACAGAGTTGAGTTTAATTCGTCTAAAATTCAAAATAATCTAATTTCAATGCGGAAATTTGAACCAAATCTCTATTTCCAAGATGTTACTTCAAAAAAACTCAGATAGTCTAAACATTTGAGGTATGCACGTGAACCAAAAAAAGATCTGGAACAATCAAGTCAAGTCGATATAAAACTCTCTTTTCACCTTCAGAACTTCCTAATATCTATAAATTATTTTAAATAACTTTCTCCTTCAAAACTTCCTATTATCTATAAATTCACACATTTGTGCTGGCGCTTCCCTTACAGCCTCAGGCTACCTTGATCGCGTTCAAAATCGTGCAATTCATTTAATCGACAACCCAACTGTAACTTCGTCCTTCTCTTGGATGTCGTCGCAAGTAGAAGCGCGTTCTCTGTTCTATAGATACTTCGTAGGTGTGAAAACATGCTCTGCCGAAATCAAAGCGCTGCTTCTTTCTCTTAAACAATTTAAGCCCGAAACAAGAGGAGCTTCAAATGCTCACCCCTACACTGCAGAAATACCTAGATGATGGAAATTCGTTCATAGTCAGATGACATAGACCTTAAAAATATGGAGTCATATCCCTACTAATGTGTTTCCACGTTCAAATAACACTATGTGTATAACTGGCAGATATTCAAGCAAAACATCAATAAATTCATTCTGCATATGCCTATAAATTTCTCCAATAACTTTCTTCTTTCTTCCTATCCGATTCTATCTATCCCGTTCAAGCGGTATGTACGTACTAAAGGTTATATCCTAACACTTGGCTGTTTGTAAAAAAAACATTCTAGAAATAACAAGACGGCAAAAGTAACATTTTATATCGTACATTAATTCTCGAAATTGTTTTAAGTCAGAAAAATTTAATATGAGCCGGTAAGATCACAAGTCTACAACAATTACTTAGTTCCAAATAATGCAGTGATAAGAAAAAATTGTTTAGTTGTTTGAACTTCTTTTATGTAATTTCCATACTCTCACCTTCAAACTTTTTATTTTTTTTTTTACATTTAGACATTTATAGAGTTTAAATATTCTTCAATAAGTTGAATTTATAAAATCTTTTAAATCAATCGCTTGGTGTGCAACCGAAGAATAAGCAATTAAAGCTGTTAAATCTGTATGACAAAACAAATCAATTTAGTTACAAACCCCTTTAACTAAACTAATTTTTACTCAAATAAAATTAAATTTTTGGTTCCTTGAGATAAAAAAAAAGAAAATATACGTCGTAATAATACATACCGCTACCTAATTTAAGTATAATTCACGCTTAGGTGCTTACGCAAATTAGCGCTAGGTGCAAGTGAGACAGTGATATTAACCAATGGTTGTTTTATAAGTTATTTGACTTTCTTTATTAAACTTTTCTACACTCTTTCTTCTTGAAATTTTTTTATACAACAATTGACAATCCGATGCTATTAACACACTACTTGCGATGAGTCTTGGCATCTATTCAATAAGTTTTCCTTCAATTGCAGATAATGATAATTGTATAGTAATGATAATGCATAATAGGATCCTCTTAACCCTAGCACACTGTCCCAAGAATAACTATACCCAGCTAAGTTCGGAGTAAGGAGACAAAACCAGAGAGGGATATTTATTTGGTCACATTCCTACCAGATCTGAGTTCAGAGCTTAATCACTTCTATTATAGAAAATACTAAATGGGTGAACTTAAGTGACTTTAAATACTATTTTATTTTCCCAAAATTGAAGCGTTAGCGCGATTAAGGGATTATAATTTTATTACTAGATATATTTTCATTCACCAAAAATAACGGTAAAACCGCACTTTAATTCAAAATTTAATTGTAAATGTAATATTGTTAAATATTTCAACGAAATTTTTGTCGAAAATTTTTTTTTCAAATTAATATATTAATCAACAAATTTTTTTTTATTTAATTTCAGCCAACTTTTTTTGTTACTCTCTTTTGTTTTACTATATTATTTTCTTTTTCTTGCACGTTAAATTCTTATTATCGTCTATTTCTAACAATTTTTAGCAAATTTGCATATGAATTTGTGTGCAAACAAATGAATCCATACATGAGTGCATATTCTTGTTATGGATATTATTTGGTTGAATTGAAGCAAATGGAAGCAAACATAGTATGAATACATATACACAGTCCAAGGCGAGTTAATTAAGGCAAATATAATAAGAAGCATGCAGTAAAACTAAACTAGTTTTGGTATAGTTGAATTGCTTCTGTTGATGCCATGAGTTTCAGTTTGTTTTAATAGATTTGTTCGCGTACAAAAATTTGTAAAAATGACAGCTTGACATTTAAAAAGTGACAGTAAAATCAAAATTTTACAGAAATTAGCAAAAATTGTCATTTTGAAATAAAAATTACGCATTACGGATTTTTTACAAAATCTTCATGAAATTTTATAAAATTTTATTATAGTTTTTTTTTTACCCAAACAAAACGGAGATTTTTCATTTTGAAATTTTTTAATATAACGTAAAAATTTGTGATAATTATTGCGAAACGTCAAAATGTTATATTTATTTTCTCTACTAAAACATTTTCCATAACTTGAAATTCACCCATACTCAAATATTGTCTACCTTTAAATTTACTTGTATGTACACACATATACGTATGTATTAAAATTTATGTTCACAATATCACTTTGAATCTCATATCTTTCTTCAAATACCTCCTTTGTTTTTACATCAAAATCTTAATTGCATTTTAAAAAATTTCATCTTTAGATATAAAATCTGTTTTTTTTTGTTTAATTATTTTTTTGTTTTTGCTAATGAATCACACTTGAAAATGATTCACATTACAACAATACCAGTTATTCTGTATTCTCTCATTCTTTTAAACTCTCCTCCTTTTCTAAGTTAACTGAAAACTATTTTTTTAACATTGAGAAATTTGCTTTAAATTATTTTATTTATTAATAATTTTTAAAATTTCATTTAAACATCAACATTTTTGAAATGATAAAAATAAAAACAAAACTAATTGTATAAAAAAAAAATATGAGACATTAAAACTTTTTCACATCCTTTTGTCCTTTATTTTTTCTTTTTTTCTTCTCTTATTATTCTTTTTCAGGCAGACAAAGGCTTAAAAAAGTCATTTTCACTTAATAACTACACAAAAAACAATATACGAAAAAAAATAAACAGCAAACCACACTCTGCCTGCTGTACTTTACCAGTTTACCTACGTCAATTTTATACAAAACACAGTTAGAACTAAATCAACAAACAATATAAAATATCTCAGTATAGTTCTCTATGAGAAAGAAAAATCATATAACAAGAGATTAAAGTGTTAAAAAGAGATAGAAAATTACAATAGCATTTAGTAGAGAATGTGAGAAGAGTAAGAGAAGAAGGTAAAATATTCAAATGAATTTTATTTTTTATTTTCGTTGAATTAAATTAACTTTAAAAAAAAGAAATATTATTCCATATAATATTTTAGCTCACACTCACTCACTAAAAATTGGAACATAACAGAAAGAGAAGAAGTAATAAGGGAAATTTCCGAAGAAAATAATAGGCAACATTGATTTTAGTTGAATAGGAAAGAGAAGAAGTAATCAAAAGGAAAAATAATAAGAGCATAACCTAGAATAGAAGAACAAAAAAAAACAAAAACACAAACAATAAAATATACAATCAAGAACATGAGAAAATGAGTATAGAAAAAAATGTTAAAATGAAATGAAATGAAAGTAAGAAAAGGATTTTAATAAATTAAAAATAAAAATAAAGAAAAATAAAAAAAAAATGAAAATTCTAAAAAGAAGAAAGAGAAAATTAAAGGAGTCAAAACAATTGGATATACTCATGTATTAATGTAGGGTAATATTAAGTATAAATATACAAAATAAAATAAAAACTAACGAAAATATTATGTGTATATGCACGTATTCTATTGTAAATAAAAAAAAGTAAGTGGAGAATAATAAAAAATTACGTTATTATACAGTTAAATTGAAGTAAAAGAGGTTAAAAACAAAATTAATGACAATATAGTCAAGAAAGGTAATTTTTGTTATTGTAGTTTTATTAAACAAAATAGAAAATTAAATTTATATAATAACAACGAAATTAAAATATGTACTCTGAAACAGGTTTGAAAGTTAGAATTTTAATTGATCACATTTGGACATACCAACATTTTAGGTATACAGGTCATTAGTTGAAATCATGAATAGATCAAGTACAATTCGTAATTAAAGTGAGTAAGTATATACTCTGTTTATATATATATATCACTCTATGTGCAAAAATAAATGGAGTACATACATTAACATTTAATGTTTGGTCCATTGTAAAACTCAGTAATGTCAACTTTTAACCAAAACTTTTGTGATGAGTTTGAACAGCAATAATGGAAAGTACATAAATATAATGTGAATTTAAATACTCTGCACAATGTTTTTATATGTATGGAAAAATGTAATTTATATTTGTTATTCTCAAAGTTTATGGATTTAAATGATATTATTGCTTCAGCTTCAAGACGTTAGCATATAAATCGGCAATGACAATTTAATTTTGAAGGAGGCCAAAACTCTGGACGACCTTTAGTGCCATAGAGAAAATTTTGTTTTTACAGGTATCAAATAACCCAATGGTATTAAATCTAAAAACATTGAAGAAAGCATATCAGAGAAGTTTAACAGTAGCACTATGAACGATAAGTACTCGTAGAGTAAATTTAAAATATTTCTTTTAAACTAATTTTTAAATTTCTAAAAGTAATTTTTTTCTATCCAAATTAAAAAGATGAAAATCCCACATTATAATTTACAAAACGACAATCATACCAGTCATAATCTAGGATTGTGAAAATTCAAGAAAATATTCGACTCATATAAAGCAATCAAAAATGCAGGTAAAAATGTACAGTGAAAACGTAACGTCGCAAAATCAACGTCTCAGTTGGTTGGATTTTTGTGTAAAATTTCTGTAAAATGAAAAATTTTCTGAGACATCTTGTCTATGGGCTCTGTGTAACATGTTTGCGAACCAGCTGTAGGTTGGCAAGCTACAAAGAGACCAAAAGTAAAGTGGTTAGATAATGTCAGAGTTTATATCCAGAAGATATGGGTAAAATTAATAAAGATCGAATTATCTAGAGAAAAATCTTGCAGAAGTCCAAGACTATCGGAAATCTGTACTGCTATAAAATTTTATGGTCCCATACATTAAATGACGTAATCGTATTAGGTCCCAAAACATTTTAGAAACTATTAAAACTTCAAAAAAAAATGGAAAATGTTTATATATGAGTTAAGAAGTTGAAAATAAAACTTAATGACTTTAAGTCCAGAACAAGTTCAAAAATAAATATATGGATACAAATTCCAAGTCTAATACAAATAAATGAGATCGATCATAGTTCTATATTTCAAAATATTTTAAAATTGTACTTGATATCAAATACAGATGTAAAAATTATGCTAAAACTATTTTATAAAATCCATCGGAGATGTCAAACAGATGTAAAGCGCTTCAATATAAATATTCGTAGTATATTTTTCAAGAGAACGATTACCTAGAAAAAAGAAATGAAAAAAAGAAAGATGAGAGAAAGATTCAACGGGGAGTTATATACGGTTATTAAACACGTAAAAACTGTCCTTTCTACATGATGCAATTTCAAATTCTAGATGCTCGGGCTATGAACGAATTTACATCACCAGTCTTGACCTATTATGGTGTTTCTAAAGTGAAGTGGTGTTTCTAAAGTAAAGGGTAAGCATTTTCAGCCTCTAGTGTCTCTCAACGAAATTACTTTAGAGATGAAAGGATTTTAGGTGCCCAGATCTAATGTCATGTATAGGATAGATGTTAAGACAAATTTTTAAATCAAAAATATGCTTTGAAACAGAATAAAAATCCAAAATATTTAGTCACGCTTTTTACAATTTCGAAAATATTGTCGTTCCAGATCATAGTTTTTCGAAAATGTTTATGTCTTCCAGTTGTGACTAGCTTTCATATTGAAATTGGAAAATAAATTGATGATTAATTGCATTAGTTTTGGAATAACTATAGATCACTTTGAGTTTTTTAAATGCTAACATTAACTTTGTTTGCTTTACCAAATCCACTTTGCTTTACCTCAGTCAAAACTTTTCGACTAAGTAATGAATGGTTTGCCACAAAGTAGGCCTATTTAGAAATTAAAAATTTTGATTTATTTATTTTGACTAATTTAAATTACTCTGTAATTAATGTTTTATTCTGTTGCTAGTCTGAATTTTTTTGGTTAGATTAATTGATCAACAAATTCTAAGCGCATCTATCACAAATCTTTCAAATTTCAAATTTAGCCTTTAGTCAGTTTGATTCAAAACAGCTACTGGTCTTGAATCAATACCATTACCAAGTGATTCAACCAACAAAACTAAATTTAAAATTTTGTAATTTAAGAATTTATTCTTTCGCTACAATGCAATGAACCTGATTTAATGAAGGTTTTTATAAAAATCCATTAAAATTTGCTAAATATATATATATATATATATATTATATAAGTAGGTATATGTAAATTACTATTATAAAGTCAAAAGAAATAAAAACTAATCAAAATAGCCAAAGAGATTTAACTGAACTTAGAGAAATAATGAAAGTACTAAATAAAGTGAGGGTGAAAAGGAAGAAATATAATAAAAAAAGAATTGTAATAATAACAGGGAGGCAACAAAAAATTTTTTTTTCAAAGTGAATTTTTTTTTCTATTATTTTTATTTACTTTTGTTAATTTTTTTTTTTCATAATTTTTAATGATAATAATAATAATTTCAATTTTTGTTTTACAATAAAGAGTATAAATTTAAAGATACAACTTTATAATAACAGAGCCCAAAAATTTGTATAATAAAAATCATAATAATCAAAGTGGTTGTAGATGAAGAAAGAACGAATAAATAAATATAGAAATTCTAAGTTAGGTAATATTTGTACAAAATCTGTAACTGAGAAGATAGAATAAGCTCAGAACTGTTGAATATACAGCTTATCAAATATGGAGGGTTTGATAATGTATATACATTTATAATGTAAATATATTTTTCATGTACTATGTAAAATGTGATACGTATGTATACATGTATACAATGTGATACCGTGTCTACCATCTAATATTAAACGTAAGGTGAAGATGATTTAAGTAAAACCAGTTTAATACATATTTTCAAAAAAATTACATTCACCATCATCAACAATTAGGTTTAGACTTAAGTGTCAGAATAATTTTATTGCATAGATCGATTTCACCCATTCGCCGGGTGAAATTAATACACTGTCAATGTGTGTAATATATATACCAATTTATTATATTTGATTATTTTATCAATGAAGTTTGTTTATTTCAATTTATTTGACTAAGATTAATTGTATTTAAAAACATTATCACTATAGCAGTAACTATAAATAGAGAACAATCGGTTTTTCATTTGTATAGAATTAATTGAAAAAAAATTATATAAAAATAATACAAAATATTGATCAGATATGAAATTAGATTTGTAAATTGCACATTTTAATACAAAATCAATATTCATATGTGACCTATTGTAAACCGGAAACTTAATCTTATTCTTAGTATGTATATTCTTTTAATTTAGGCAAAAATTTAATGATTACAAATTTTTTTGTCTCTCAAAAAATTAGTTTTTATATAGTGTTTGGTAAATTCAGTTAAAATCCTGACATACTCAAAGGATTTTTACGTGAGAAACGAATTCGAATATCAAGGTAAGGGCTTTAAAGAAATCAATCTAAAAGTGAAAACAGTATTGAAATAATTTTTTCAAAAATTATTTTTCTTCAACATCTAGCATTTTATATAAAAAAAATTTAATATAAATTAATATAATAATTTAAATATAATACATTTAAAATAATTAACTTACATTTTTGAAGTTTTTGTTATATCTTCCAATTGAAATCTTCGATTTGTCGAATTTAATGGAGCTTTAAATGTTGTGTACGAGTAAATTTAATTGTGTTTAGATTTCTATATTTATATTAAATTCGACGACTTGATTTTCATTTATTTATATTTTTTTTTTTTTTAATTATTTCTTTTTTTTTTTTTGTGATTAATAATAAAAATTTAAAAAGTTTAAAATTTCAAAAATTAAATATATATTATAGGTATAGTATTATGCATTTTTAATATTTAAAAAAAAATAACTGTAATTAAGCATTCCATTTAAAAAAAAAAAAAAAAGGAAAAAAAATTGTAAAACTAGCTACAAATAAATATACATAATTAAATGCGTATAAAATTAAAAAATTTATGCGTATACATATATCCATATTAAATTTATACATTATTAATAATATATAATATTTGTGTATATATGTATATATGTATATAATGCAACCATATTTTTAGTGCGATGCCTTTTTTTGTGGAATTTCATGTTTTTATGGTAAAATAACGATGGTAATTTTAAATACAAAATACAGACATAATAAAATAAATTTATTATTACATACATACATTAATAAAAATATACAGTGAAGTGATATAGTTTTCGAATAAGAATGAATATTTTTGAGAGAGGTAAAATTATAATAATAATATAATAAAAATAAGTATTTGGCAAAAGAAGGTAAATAATAAAATTAAAAGTATAAAAAGCAAATAAAAATTCAATGTAAAAAATTTATTGTAGTGACAATAATATTTGATTGTTTGATATTTTTATCTTCATATTGTGATTACAAAATTTTTATTTTTATTTAAATAATTTTATGATGAAGATTGACTGTTAAATTGAGCTTAACCAAAACATATTTTATAAAAGTAAAACAGATCAATTGTTCAGTCGAATTGAGAGTTATAGGAGATAGCTAAAATCTAATATTTGCAAATGTAACTAAAGTAGCCAGTTTAATCTAGGTCTTTAGATAAATGTAATTAACTACTTGCATGTACCGCTTTACTAAATTTAAGGTAATTCTTGTAATAAATCTGTTACAATTTCATATAAATAATTGTTAAAAAGTGATCCTAAACTGAGTAGATTAATTTGGACGAATTGGAACTATTTTATGAATATTTTTTTTCACAAATACGATTCAATTGAATAAGCTTTAAATAATTTAAATATTTGATTAATTTTCATTTTGAATAATATTTTCATTCGGGTAAATTATTCTAGCTATATTTATACTACAGTATTTGAGCTTGAAAAAGTCTAAAAGGAAAATTAAAGCTCCTTCCACCACATTCGAAGAAACCATACACAGTAAGATATTTCGTTCAAAAGATGAAAATAATATACTCTGCCCTCACATACTATTTTTTAATATTTGTTTTGTGCTCTTAAACTAGATACAAACTAATATGGATAATATGAATAATATTTTTTGTATTAAAAGTGTTTGTGAAAACAAAACATTTTAAGTTAACTTCAAAAAATGTATAATTTAAAGTCAGGTTTGAAAACATAACAATTTAAATTAATTAAAAAAAAATTCATAAGACTTATGAAAATCAATAACTTAAAAAAATTGAAATATTTTATTTAATTTTATTATTTTATTTATTGTTCAAAATAAAAACGTTTGAAGACTCATAACTTGAAGCAGGAACCTAAAAAAAGTTTTTCAACAATATTTTGTTTACTACGAGGGTATTCGTAGTGAGCCGAACTATCGTATATATTTACAATGGTTTTCGAAACATTGTGTTATAACATCGTGTATCAAAATATGTTTTTGTTTTTCATTTTAATCAACAATGGTTATTTGTATTGAAGAAAATTAATTCTTGTCCTAACATTTTTTCTGACCACTGTATATGTATATGAATTACATATTATGATATACATTATTTATATACATTTATAACCGTATTAATTATTGGTCATTTAAAATGCAATTTATAGGCTATTCTTTTGTTTAAATAATTTTTCATTGATTTTTTAATACTCTTTAAGAAAAAAAGGGCTGGTTTTTTATTATGTATGCATAAACAGTTATATAGAATTTTAACATACTCTATTATAACAGTATAATTATTATTTAAAAGGATTTTAAATTATAGATATTTATTTTTTAATGAAATTATTTTTTCTTTTTTTTTAATAAAATACATATATGTATATAATATTATATATTATGCATATATATATAAATATACCAATTATTTATGAAAAAGAGAAAATAAATAAAAACAACAACAAAAATATTTGTCATTTGAAAGTGATGTTTAATAATACAGTGATGTTAAAAATTAAATTACAAATTAATTGGGTATATGTTGTTGTTGTTGTTATTGTTGTTGAATTTTCTTTAGAATTTTTCTTTTTTTTGCAATTTGTTTTTTTTTTTTTTTGTTCTTTTAATATTATTTTAATTATTACATATAATACAAAATTCAATTAATTTTTATTAATTTAATTTGTGAAATATATTTGAAAATTTAATTTATACTATGTATAAAAGCAAGAGAAATTAGAATGCAGAAAATAATTAATTATACGAGTGGGTCTGTACAAAAATTTATAGTATTGATAAGTCACTTAGAAAATTGATTTTAATTTGGTATAGAAAATTGTGTAACTATTATTATCTGACTAATTTGAATATGACCCCCTCGGTGGCGCAGTGGTTATGTAACAGGATCCATGACCGAGGGGACCCCGGTTCGAACCTGGTTGGTGGCGATTTATAAAAAAAAATCCATCATTAAATTTGTTAATTGAAATTTCGAGATTAATCGAATGAAAATCATTAATTGAGATCGAACCGGTAATAAGGTAGCGCCACGTTGTTTCTAGGCAGCGGTAGATGGTTACTCCATCTCCTAGGACCGGTTACTGTAGGCCAATCACCCGCATAATCGGTAAATCAATGGATTCGAAATAATAGAAGAAGAAGCCTCGGATACACGAATGACTACTTGATAACGACCTTTGGCACTCAAAAAAGGACCCGAATTGCACAATGGAATGTAAGAACACTTAGAGAAGCTTCAAGACTCTCGCAATTGGAAGCTCAAATGGCTACTTACAACATAGACATCCTAGGTATAAGTGAAATGCGATGGAACAACACCGGAGAAATCAACACGGAGAATGGAAACATGGTAATTTACAGTGGAAGGGAAACAGGGGGTGAAAGTGGAGTCGGAATACTAATATCAAAGAAATTGAGACAAACATTGGTTTCGTGGAAGGCAGTCTCGGATAGAATTGTTATAGGGCGATTTCGAAATATGACAAGACATGTAACAATAATTCAATGCTATGCACCAACAGATGTCGCTGAAGACCATATTAAGGATGACTTCTACGAACAAATAGAAACAACGCTAGCACTCATAAATAGGGGAGATATCATAATATTAATGGGTGACTGGAATGCGAAAATAGGATCTAACAACAATGGACTTGAGGAGATAATGGGCAAACACGGGTTAGGAAGAGAAAGAAACAACAACGGGGAAAGATTGATAGAGTTGTGTCAGACTTTCGACCTAGCAATCGGAGGGAGTCTATTTCCACACAAAGATATCCACAAATACACATGGACAACACCAAACGGGATCTCAAGAAATCAGATAGATCACATATGCATCAGCAAGAAGTGGAAACAATCAATGTTAGATGTGAGAAATAGAAGGGGAGCAGATATACACAGCGATCATGAATTACTAACTGGGGACTTCAGAATGAAACTAAGCCAACAAGGAAGAGGCAGAAGATATAGAAAGAAGAAAATAAATATAAACAACTTAAAAAATCCGCAAGTAAGAGCTGACATAGTTACGGCGTTACGAGAAAATATTAGAAATAATAGAGAATACACTTGGGAAGAGATTCTGGAAATTTACAACCAAACAAGCGAACAAAATCTTGGAATTTCACAACCACAAAGAAAAATCTGGATAACCGATAACACATGGGCCTTGATTAAAAGAAGAGGTGAAATGAAGAAAATGATAAACAACAGGATGGCATCAAGAAGAGAATATGAAGAAATAGCGAAAACAGTAAAAAGAGCAGCAAGAAGAGATAAAAGGAAATTTCTACAAAATTTAGCCGGAGAAGCAGAAAAAGCAGCACAGCAACATAACCTGAGAGAATTGCATCGCATAATCAAGAACTTAACTAACCAGTCGGAACAACAAAACAAACCAATTAAAGATAAAAATGGTGCGCTCATCACAAACTTAGAGGATCAATTAAAGAGATGGAGAGAACATTTCCAAGAACTGAGCAACGAAGAAAGTACAAATAATGAAGCAGACATAAGAAACAGAGACAATGCAAATATCTACCCAACTGAGGGACTGCCAATATCTACTCAAGCTCCAAATATAGAAGAAATCAAAGCTACAATCAATATCCTGAAGCACAACAAAGCAACAGGTGAAGATGGAATTCCAGCAGAAATAGCCAAACTGGACCCTGACTTATTCGCAAAAACAATTGAACCCCACATCAGGAAAGCATGGATAGAAGAGAATATACCACCATCATGGAAGAAAGGAATGATTGTCAAGATACCTAAGAAAGGAGACTTGGCAAATTCCAGCAACTGGAGAGGAATCACGGTTCTAAATACTATTCATAAGATAATAGCAATTATGGAAAGAAAAGATTAGAAGAAGTACTAGAACCAATACTACGGAAAGAGCAGGCAGGTTTCAGACCAAACCGAAGCTGTGTAGACCAGGCAAATACTTTACGGGTCATAGTTGAACAATCAGTGGAATGGAATGCCCCACTATATCTACTATTCATAGATTTTAAGAAAGCATTCGACACAGTCAAGAGATGCGCAATATGGAGAACACTTACAAAGAAAGGAGTTCCTGAAAAAATCATCAACATCATCAAAGCGATGTATGAAGATGCAGAGACAACAGTTCAACACAGAGGTAAGATCAGTGATCCATTCTACACCAACATAGGAGTTAGACAAGGATGTCCACTATCTCCACTTCTCTTCAACACAATACTAGACGACATTCTAAGAGAAGTTTGCACTGGAATAAACGGAATAGAATGGGATCTCTTCGGAAACTTAGAAGACTTAGATTACGCAGATGATGTATGCCTCATATCAAAAAATCAAAGGGACCTACAGAACAAAGTCAACAGATTACAGGAAGAAGCAAAGAAATCGGGACTGGAATTAAATATCGAGAAAACCAAAGCAATGAGGACAAACAATAGTTACAGTGAGCCAATAACAGTGAGTGGACAACAGATAGAATACGTAGAAGAATTCAACTACCTGGGGTGCATTATAACATCAAGAGGAGGTGCAACAGAAGATGTCAACAGCCGTATAAATAAGGCAAGAAGAACATTTGGGAGCCTAATGAAGATATGGCGGAGCAACCAAATATCGAGAACAACAAAGCTAACAATATTCAGAGCATGTGTTAAGTCAACATTAATATATGGCAGTGAAACATGGCTCACTTCGGTCAGAATCAAACAGAAGCTACAAGTATTCATCAACAAGTGCTTGAGAATTATATGCAGAATATTCTGGCCGGCAAGAATTAGCAACGAAGATTTATGGATGATAACTGGAGAAGAACCTATCAACAGACAGATAAATAGGAAAAAATGGAAATGGATAGGTCATACACTAAGGAAATCAGAAAGTGATATAGCAAGAAGAGCTCTAGAGTGGAATCCACAAGGACAAAGGAGACCCGGCAGACCATACAACACATGGAGACGCACAATCGATCAAGAATTAACAGTCAACAATTATACCTGGGACGATATTAAGGAAGTAGTACTCAACAGAGAGGAATGGAGGTTCACTATCGAAGCCCTATGCTACCACGCGGAGTAATAGGAGAAAAAAAAAAAAAAAAAAAAAAAAAAAAATTTGATTAGTAGGTGTCAGGTTCGAATCCTGCTCGAAGCATGGATCTTGTGAAAATTTGTTCAAAATTTTGTGTCAAGAAATACAATATGGTTATCAATAAACCAAAAATGGAATTGAAGGTAGATCAAGATTGAATTGCTGTACAAATTCATGCTTAAATTAGTATAGATATCAATACTAAAAATTTAAAAGAAAATTATATTGTAGATAAGAGATTGTCACTAGATTAAAAGTCTGTCCTAAAAGACAATTAGGGTCTCCATCTCATATAGTTTTGAATTATTTTTTTCTCAAAATTAAATAATTGGCAGAGACTTGAGGAACTACTTCTATATTATAAATAAATATTAAAATATTAAATTAAAATATTTAGAAGTAATTAATTTGAAAATATTATTGTTAAAGAAAAATTTAAAATTTTCAATAAGATTGATTCTATTAAATATTACTTTGTTAGGACTTAAGCCTATTACCAAAGAATATCCGAAAATTAATTGATTTAATACAACAGAAGATTAAAAATTAAGAATTTTTTCTTTAATAGAAATTTAATTAAAATCCTTTGAAATATTAAAAATTATGTTATGATTTGTGATTATACAGGGTGTTGAAAAATTATTTGATTTTATTTTAAACTGCAAGACTTACATATATATAGCAGGTGTAATTGTATATTTTTAATAGACAATAAAAAATAATTTTTGAAAATGCTATTTTATTTATAACATCACTTAAAAAAATAAAATTTGAAAAAATTTAATTCCGTTATTTTACAATTCTAAAAAAATTAAGCTTTATTACTTAAATTATACTATTTCAAAAAAAAATTACAAAGTATGCAAAGAGTTAATTAAAGGCAAAATGAATTTAAAAAATGGTTTGAAAATTATTATGTACACATAAATTCTATCTGTTTTGAATAGTCATTGTGTTTGCAGCTATTTCAGCTTTTAGGCAAGGCTATACAAATTTACTTTCATCAATTTTGTAATATATGTTGTAATAATAGAGCCCAACCAACGATGAGTGGGCAAAATGTTGCCAGTTTTGAATGCTCTAACCAATATATTTATTATTAATTATTTGATGCAGGAAGATAAGATATGTGCGTTAGGAACCTTTGTACATATCATTTATATTCCAATTGGATTCATGTTAACGTTCTAATGGTTATGAATTTACTATAATTTAATAAATCATTTCGGAGTTTCTATATACTCAGAACTAGATGTATGTCTATCTCGTCATCAAGAACAAATTGATTATGAAATAAAAATATCAGTTATTCCGGAGATGTTCCAGCACTTCCAACACAATTATAATATAAATTTAGTACCTATAACAATACGATATAGATAAGTACATTCTGCCAAAAATAATATAAACTATTATTATACATTGAAAAATAATATAAACTATTATATATAGTTTATATTATTTTTAATTCTACCCTTCATATTCATCTGTTAGATTAACTACGATAGAGGAGTAATGAATTATTTTGAACAAATTCCCACAATAACAAAAAATATTTATAATATATAAACAATAACAATGACCGAAATGTAATGCGGTTGTATTAATATGGCAACGTAAACTTTTGCAGAATGATATACAGTAGAATACTGATTTATAAAACACCCTGTATATTTATTCATTTTATTATTTTATATTTTAATTTTTTTTTTTTTTGTTTTTTTTTTTGTTTAGTATAGAGTTCTGACATGCAATTTTACAAAATTTATAATTATAAACGTTTTCTACGTGAGGGTATTAACTATTATTAAAAATATATATATACAACATTATATATATTTTTTAAAAAGCAATATAATATACCATCATATTAATTATAATATATATATATATATATAATATATCTATAAAATATTAAAATAGCTACTACTAAAGAAGAAAAAGGATATGTGTAGATACAAAAACAAAACTGATTTAAATTTTTAATTTTGAACATGAGATTTGTTACACAAGTCGAAAGCAGACATGTTTATTGAATTTTAATTGTTGCAAAATTTTTTAATAATATTTTAAGTTAAATTTTATTATTTAATAAATATTGTTTTAATAATTTTCAACTAAAGTTACATTTTTTTTTATTTAATTTCTTCAATGCTGAAAAATAGGTAAATTTATTCGTCTTGAAAATATACTAAGTGTACGAAACTGGTTGAACCCAAAAAAAAAAAACATTATATTTTTATTAAATATACATAACTACCGCCAACCCAAAAATCTTTAGATTTTTTATTAAATAATTTTTTATTAAAATTTTAATTAGTTATAATATGTTCACTATTAAATATTTTTAACCTCTCATAAAAGTATAGAGTATTTAATATTATACCAAATTTATTTCTTTTGCGAAATGAAAGAGATTGTGTTGCGTTAAATTCTATTCAATTGGAAGACAATTATTATTGTTCTCTCTTGAGACAGCTAAAATTTTACTGTTCCAAGTAAATACATATTATTTTCTATACATAATTTGATTTTATATGCAGTAAATAATTGGCGATTTATTTAATTGGTTGTTTACACTTGTTTTCACACAATTTCGGGATAATTTTATTTAATTAAGATTAATTTAAGATTAAGAACTTAAAAATTAAAAATAAGAGAGAAATGAGAAGGAAATATATAAATAAAGAAATAGAAATATGTAATCTGTGTCATACAGAATATAGTCTGTCTCATAGACTACGGAACATTAATCGCTTAATTATATATTGTTCTACCTTGGACATAGTAATCACAATTTATTTTATCTCATTATTTTTTTAGTATTAAATTTTTTAAAACTGGTTTTAACTACTACATACTCCTACTATTATTAAAACTACTATTAAAAATTAAAAAAATAGTAGTAGTAGAAACCAAAATATTAAATTTTATTAATTCGGTTTTTTTTTCAAATATTTAACTGGCAATTAATCTTTAACCGAGCTAAAAGAAGACCAATATCCAGAATAATGGATCATAATAAAAATGATTCTTCTACAAATTCACAACTACAAAACAGTTTCTAAGCATCAGATTTAATTTGGAGCAATATTTTAAAGAAGATGAAAGCACAATTTGACGTTTAGAGCTAAACGGTTATGATAAATTTAACTTAATTATATATATATTATTCTGCATTTATCTGGATGTTTGTAAGTTCGACGGAACGCTCCAACACATATACAAATTGCATATGTATACAAATGCATATATATACACAAATTGCTTTGATGCTTTTTTTAACCCCTGTCTACCATGCTGAACCTTTGCAGAAAAAATTGATTGCATGAACTATATTTTTCTAATTTAATGTTAGTCTTCTTCGCAAATAATAAGGAAAAATAAAAAATAATAATAATAATATAAATAAAACAAACAATTTTTTTGATTTATAATAATAAGGACTAATAGAAATTTAATCAATAGTTTAATATGGTATAATAACCAAAAGGCAAACAGCATTTAACACAAAAAAAAAACATAATTCACTCAAAGGTTATTCTTATTACTTAAAATTATACACAATAATATACATGTGTATCAGCATATATGTATTGTATAATATTATACATTATACTACTTTATTGCTTTTACCTTTTATTTTTGTCATTATTGTGTGCGTAACTCACTTCACTCAAAAAAAATTATTTTTGTTTTTTTTTTGTTTTTTTTATTATTTGCTGTATCTGTATTCTGCATGTTCTGCATGCTCCATTCCAAAAATATTATTTTATTTTCAGTGTTAAGTGTTCACTGTTCACTTCACTGTTCAGGTTCACTGTTCAATCAATAGAACTTAATAGAAGTAGAGTAGGATAATGAACTCTACTTCTACGTCGGATAATAAAACATTGTTTTTTTTAAATTGAAAGTTATTGATGAAAATGTTTTTGTATTTTTTGTAAATTTTACCAATTTAAATACAAAATTTTGAATATTTTTTTAAAAATAACACAATAACATAATAACAGTTTATTCATATAGCAAAATAAGATCCCTATACAGTATACAAAAGACAAAATTTATATGAAAATAAGATCCCATTTTTAAATTTGCTCTCACAGAGGCCACAATAACGCTAATACGGTATAATTTATTCTAAATGGAATCCAACTAACGAATTATAACTAAATGGAAGTGAGTACGAGTATACCATACAAAAATACAAACATTTTATACAAATTTATTGGTATGGTACTTCTTTTTCTGTTATATAAAAAGATTAGTGTTAGGCCAATTTAAACATAAATAAAAATAAATAAAAAGTGATATAAACATAAGTACTGTAATTTCGGAATAAAGAATCTAATGAAAGAAAAAAAGAAACTAGGATTTATTTTATTTATGACGGGTTACAAAGCTAGTTACATAATGTTGCATCAAATTTGAACACTATTATATAAAAACAATTGACCAGTATCAACAATGCAAATATTTTGCTTTTTAGCAATTGGCTAATGTTCATTTTAAGACATCTTCGACAGTAAGCTTTTATAATTTGATATAAGTTCTTTTTCTATAGTTAATGGAGGTTATTGTAGACTAATGCACTAAGCAATAGCACATTTAATTGATATTAAAAAAAATTGCTTCCCTTATTTTTCAGGTTTCACTACTGGCACAGAAATTTGAAATTTTTAAAAGCGAAACTGAACTTTTATTTAAAATAAGATGGAAAAAAAATGCCATTTTGTTATAGTACCATCACAAAGATTTGAAAACAATTTTTGAAATATTTTTATTGTTTTACAATATACTAAATACCCAGCTTTGAAAGTTAGAATTAGTGGTAGAAAGCTGAACCATATTATCAACAGAATAACGAAAAGAAAAAACAAGCATTTGTCAGCCCATGGTACCTACTTAAATAGATTTTAATTTTTTCTCTAAATTTTCTTTTTAATTCTAAAAATTCTTATAAAAAAAAAAAAAAATATTATGATTATGATGTCATCAAACTATAATTTTTTATAGCAACTAAAAATGTTCTTGTAATTGTAATTACTTAACTTTTTTAATATAATACATATATATACATTTTTTTTTTTTTTGCACATTAAAACTTAGAATGTACCTATATAAAATTAAAGGACATAATTACACTTATTTTTATCTTTACGGTTTTTATTTTTACCAATTAAATTTCAATAAAAATAAAAAACAAACAAATAAACAAAATAAAAATCTAATATACGATACAATTAACCTACATAGAAACTATTGTGTTGTACTGTTGTGTACCTATATAAGACAAACAACACGACATATAGAATATTTCAATATCGGCAAAACTAAGAAAAATATTATATATATATATATATATATATATTTTTTAATATAATTTTTAAGGATATTATGTAATTTAATACAGGGTGTATAGAAATTAATTATTCAATAATGAATGTCAAAATAAATTTTCACTGTTCCTGTCTACGATAAAATGTATCTAAATATTAAAAAAATTAATTGATAAGCACAATAATATTATTTGAATAAGATCATATTTAAGTAGTTGGAGAACTGAGATGTTACCCCGAATATCCCGAATTCAAAAATTAAATGTGTTACCAATATTAGATTAAAGTATGTTTAGGTAAAAAATTACATGCCATGCCATATCTGATTATTGAACGTAAACGATCGTATTTATTCTGTTATAATTTTATTAACAGAAGTGCAGAATGATTCAGAACTAGATTTTTTAAACTCTTTTTATATATTTTTTAACTCCGATTTCTTCTTACTGTATCTTCCTAACCCAACTCAAATCACATTCAAGAAGTAAAGCAAATATACTTTTTCAATATAATCAGTTAATGCTAAAAAATATCGTTACTTGATTCAAAATTTAGTTTAAATTGTAATAATCGTCCAAAATAAACTGATTTTAATTCTGACCATTATGGGTCAGACTTAGCAGAATAGTCAATAAAAACTCTAAAGATAAAAATATTAAATAAATTTGAAGCGTTTGAAATGGATGACACAGCAAACATTTAAAAAGCCAAACAGATGAAGTCAACTTAACCGATATTACGAGTACATCATAACAAAATTTGAAGTTAGCGCAAAATTAAATGTAGAAGTGTCTGTTCTAAATAATCAAACTCAAAAGAGTAGAAAAACAATTATATTAAAATAATAAAATTAATAAAATTAAAAAATTTGTAATATAATCAACACTTAAAAATACGAATTTCATCAGTTAATTACAGAAGAAAGGATAAAATATAAACCAAGTATTGTTAGAATATAAGATAAAAATATTATGAAATGAAATATCGGTAGAAAACATATTTGCTATATGTCCTTACTTAAAAAGATCATAAACTAAACGGGGGATATTAAGATAAATATAACAAAATTAAAAGCGAGAAACCATAATGAAATTTGCAATTATTTATAGTAAAAAATGTCCGAAAAAAATTCAACTAATTGCTCAATTATTACACAACAAATAAACATAGACCGAACCAATAAATTATAACTGATATCAAAAACATAGAGTATACAATTAATTTTACAACACTCTGTACATTTGTAATTTGTATATAGATACGTAAGTAAGTAATTATTATTAAAATTAAGAAAGAGAAGAATATAAAAACAACATTTTTACACCTCACTACCATTAAGTACAAATATTTTAGTTTTTATTATGTAGATTATATATATAATACATGTACGAGTATATATATACCAATTAATATATAAGAAAAAAGGACATTATAGAAATAGTAGTAATAATAATAATAATGACGTCGCTATTTCTTACACTTTAATAGTTACACCACAGCAGGAAATAATCTTTCAGGCATAAAAAATGTTGTTATTTTTGTTTTTTTTTTTTTTTTTTTTCTATTTTATATCGAATTTTGATAAATTAGAAAATTCTGTTAAACATTTATATTCATTCTTCAAGGACTTTAAGGAATTTTTATTACTTATTTTTATTATGAAAAAAAAAAAAAATATTAAAACTCTGTCCTGGTGGTGTAAAAGGAAACGGAAAAATAATTAGATGATTCCTTTTTTTGTTGTTGTTTTTGTTTTTGTAATGGATTAAAAAAAAAACTAAATTCATATAGTACATAGAAAAATATGTTTTGCATAAAATTTTCTTTAATTAGGCCATTCTACCAATGGGGAGAAAAATAAAAACCCCAGCAGAGGGTATTGAAAGTCGATAATTTAAAAACAAAAACACAAATTTTGTTTTGCTAACGTAAATGCGAATGTCAAGAAAGACAGATACAACGACAAGAATTTTTTATAGTACCTATAGTTTTCTCTAAGGAAACTGATTTGACTGATGATAATTTTACTGAATGTAGGTAAAAATACATTAAAAATGATATTATATGATGTGATTTTCACATCTACTTACATGTTATCATAACAACAACAATAATGACAAAGAAATCAGAAGGTATAAGGTATAGGAAATAAATTTAATTGTTTTTGTTAATTTTACATAGGTTGATACCATTTTATTACATAATAAAAAATAAAAATCGTAAAATTTTCATTTATCTATTCTATAGAAAATAATATTGTAATTAAAATAAGTTTACTTTATTTTCTAAATTAATCTCTGTTTATTGATATAAGGGATATATAAGCGATATTTGTTGGGGATTATGTTATTTAAAATTTGTGGATACAAATAAAATATTTTTAATTTATATGTATTTCATTTAATAGGCTCAAACTTTTAACAAAAGAACAAATATACAGCGTAAAATGTCATTTAACAATCAAATTATCATCCAAGTATTCAATTTAAATGATTTATGCCCGACTGAATGGATTAGAATACCATCAAGGGATTAGGACACTGATAATGATGATGATTAATTTGGATTTACAATTTTTTGATAATTTTTTTCATCATCAGCTAGAACTAAAAGTAGTAACTTCACTAATGCTTCTACAAAACTTTTAAACTTTTTTTCAAAATTAGCCAAGACCAAATATAATGGTACCAGAGTAATAATAAAAATATTATACAAATATTGTTTCTTTATGTTATTCCACTCTATGTCCCATTGATATAGTTTCAGGACAATGATTATGAGAATATTATTGAATCACAAATTTTAGCCCTTATTAACCTATACACACATATAATTTAGTTTAATTTAATTTCATTAAAATACCATTCTTATCGTTTATAAAGTATTATGTATTCTATTTTATATTCTATATTTATTCATTACTTAAAACTAATTTAAAAATATATTTTATAAAATATAAAATTAAAATAATATAAAATTACTTAAAAATACATTTTTGTTTCAGATGTTTTACAAAAATGAAGCTTAAAGTACTACGATGTGCCTGCTAAGCACAAATATTGATATTTTGATGAAAATATTTTAGAAGAAGCTTCGACAGAAACGTTTTCCAACAAATATATGGCGCTATTCAGGCCATAACAGAGGGTGGGCCATGAGGACCGTTTGGCTCAGGCCCCGAGTTGTGAAAGGACCTCCATTGATTTCCTAATTTGGTCATAGTAGGTGCGGAAAAATTAAGTTGGAATATTATTTTGAGTTCAACAATAAAATTTATTTTAACCATAATGATTTATAAAATATATCAGAAGATTATGCAACGATACAAAAATTATAGCTACAATTCACACGCACGCACGTACCAAACTTCAGTCAATTTTTCAATATTGGGATACATTCGAATGCATTCTTTTGACAACAGTTACAATTCACACGCACGCACGTACCAAACTTCAGTCAATTTTTCAATATTGGGATACATTCGAATGCATTCTTTTGACAACAGTTACAATTCACACGCACGCACGTACCAAACTTCAGTCAATTTTTCAATATTTGGATACATTCGAATGCATTCTTTTGACTACAATATGGCTTGTAATATTAACGTTATTGCAACAAACTAATTTCATTATTGAAGCACGCAATGCAACACTTGACGTCGAAATGGAAAATATTAACAATCATATTGCAAGACAAAAGTGAAGAGTGGGACAGATTACTCTTTAGTTCAAAAAAGATTGGCATACTCTCCAAAATGTCAACTGATTTTCAATTAACTCGTCATATTACGTCACAATTTGCTGCTGAGGAACATTATAGAATTAATGTTTTTATATACATTATGGATTCGGTTATTTCAGGCTTGACACGTCGCTTTGAGTCTTTACGCAGATTTATGCCAGACTTTTAAATTCCTTTGGACTTTTCAAACTTTATCAGATGAGGACATGAAATCGAGAGCAAAAATTATGCACTTAAAATATCCAAAGGAAATTTTAAATAAAATATGTATTGTTATGATGTGATATTTTTAAAAAATATTTTTGAAGTAAACTTTGATATAGAATCATCTTCATCTCCAGCGAACTTCCTGCTAAACATTTTAGAAAAAAACCTAATTGGATTATTTCCCAATAAATCAGCAATTTTAAGAATATTTTTAAGTCTACCCGTCTCCGTTGCTTGAGCGGAACACAGTTTCAGTGTGTTGAAAAGCGTTAAAAATTTTAGCAGATCTGTAATGAGCCAAAAACGGTTGAATGGGCTATCAATTTTACATATAAATTCAGTATATTGCACGAAATACCTACTTCCACACGGGTCAACTTTCATCACTTTTTTCCTTTCGTTTCATTACCCCTTTTCTATAAACTAATTTTGCGGCAGCCATTTTTGTTCATCACTTTGTTGACAAAATTTTAGCTGGTGAACGAGAGAATCTAATAACACAAACAAAAAAGTAAACAAAATTTTATATTAGGTTCGGAAAATTTTTGTGTATATGCAGAAATTATTATTATTAATAATAAAATATTTACACACACATATAAAAGTGATACTAGTTTTTGATGAATCGTCTGGAAGTAAGAATAAATATGTTGAAAGTTGAACCGTCTGGTTTGGGCCAATATTGACTTTTTAATTACTTATTTGTAATTATTTATTTCATTTTATTTAAATAAATTAAAAATAATTAAAAAAAGAACTATGTAAATCTGTCTTTTAACTCAAACAAGAGGCCTCATATTTTTTATTGGTCAGGGCCACCTCTCAGCTCTGCAAGGCCCTGGTGCTATTGAACTAGAATATGACTAAAATACTATAATATATAATGAAGATCTATATGAGATCACAAATAAGTATGATATAATAAAATTTAGAATACGAAAATGCCAAGAGAAAGACCAATACAGAGATCAGATTTTAATTTTATTTTTAATAATTTGTCCCTTAATCCCTCTTACTAAAATAATTAGAATGAATGCATTTTCATCAGTTTTGTACAAATTCACTCTATTATTGTAATTTTTGTAATTGATTATGTATTTTAAGGATTTAGCATAAAAAAATGCAAAGTTAAAAAACAACAGTATATGATGTGAAAAACAGATTATGGTAACAGTAAAGAGTACATTTTTAAAATATTGTAAATTTGAATTTTACAAATTAATAAAATAACACAGATTATTTTATTTATTGCCTTAATGTACTTGTACAATATGTTATTTTCATATATTTTAATTCTATATTTTAAGAACTTATATTACTAGAATATTTACACCTTTGATTTGTAATTATTTAAGCTAACCTGACTTAAATATTTAGAATAAATTTAAAAAAACAGATTAAGTCATCATAAATTCAATTAAAACTATCACAGACTTTTAAAAATGTAATATCTTTTTGTATATCATAATGTAAGCCTACTCAGTTTATCAACCGATCCAATAAAATATAATTGATATCAAATAATGAAAAGAGCACTTCCCCACTTGGGTATACGTGAGCTAGTAAATAGCATTTCAAAAACCGCAAACTGAAATTCAAATTGAAAATTGAAATGAATTCAAGTTCAAAAGGTTTCCAAAAAAAAAAAAAAAAAAAAAAAAAAACAAATACAAAAAAAAAGAAAGTCTAAAAATTCTATTAAAATTGTTAAGTAATTTAAACATACGAATATTTATAAAATATTTATTCAAGGACATTCATTTAAACTTTTACTCATTTTAATAATAAAAAACAAAAACTTTTCAATTATTTTCCAACAACTAAAACTACATATTATACATACATATATATATATATGTATATATATATATACATACATAAATAAATACTTAAAACTATAACTTTAATATAAATATTTAAAAAAAATATATATAAATATTATTTTAACTACTTTAAATAATTTCCACTCAATTTTCTTTTATGTGAAAAACTAAAATATTTTTTTTCTCATTTTTCCACTTTTTTTTTTTTATGTACACTTTCTATACTTGAATTGCAACAGTCTAAATGTAAATACAATCCTTCTGTATCCGAAAATATAATATTTATACATTTTTTGTGCTTAAATTGTATTATGTTAGGAAAATTAGGTTGTCAGACTTCTATAGTATGGATGGGACTTGATAGAAAAATAGACTGTAGATCTTAATAAAGTATTTTTTATTAGACAAGTCTTTAAATTAGCCTTCTACAGTATAAATTCGATGTAAAAATAGGTTTTTGAAATTTAAGTTCGCAAAAAATGAAAGAAAAATTTGTCACTAGACAAATCATGTTCTCAGATTTATATGGTACAGATCGGATGTAAAAATAGGATTTTGAAAATCATGCTCTCAACAAATTAGTTACGATGAGAAACAAAGTTGACACTAGACAACTCTTGTAATCATATTTTTATAGAAGAGTTACAAAATAATTCAACAAATTTCATAAATCAAATAAAAATGTTCCCATATTAGACCCAATATATTCAAGGAGTCCTTATAGCATTCTTTAATATATTAGAATTTGAAATTTATTTAATCTACAGATTTTAGTAGTTTTTAAAGTTCAAGCGACCTGATTTCTGTATTATTTCGGGATATTCATTTTGATATTCATCATTCTAATTAATCGTACTCTTCAATGGCTTATTGATAAATCTTTTGCAGCGATCTCTGTCATTCATTATATTTTTAGAATATGTGCTTTAATGGTTGGAATATGTGCTTTAATCATTTAAACATCCACGAAGGTATATTGTGTAATTTTGGGAGGGAATCTGTCCCGTATATTACAGCAGCCACAAATGGGATTATGTTGATTACCCGTATTTCTTAGTTTAACAATGGTAAGTATGAATGCAAATCCCATCATGCGAGATAAAATTCGTCCTTTATATTATTTACTTCTTCTACGAAATATTTTAGATAGAATTGTAATTGTAACAGCAGACTTTTAAATGTTTTCAATGTTACAAAAATTATATTTCACAGAATATAAAATGTGGAAATGTGTTGTAGACAAAACAAAAAATTGCCACTGTCTAAAAGTTGTATAGTTATACAACTTCGGAAACTGTCCCAAAAATAATTACATACTCCAAAAAGTATATGGTACAAAAAGGACAAAAAAAGGTATTTTCCAAATTGTTCATTCATATGTGACTGGAGGTGAATACCAGTTTCCATGACTGTAATACAATATTTATATTTATATACATTGTAATATAATTCAACTTAAAAAAAAAAAAAAAAAAAATTCAACTGAAATAATTTTTAGTCCAAGAATTTTCAAGGTTTTCCCTTACTTTTTTTTTTCTTTTTCTTTTTGCTATTTAGTTTTTGTTATAAAATTATGAAATATTATCCTTTGACTGTCATACAGTTGACATATTTTTGTATATCGTTAATTTGTTCTATTTTTATTTGGAAAGTTGAATATTCGAAATTTTTTTCATAGCTGGCAAAAAAAAAAAAATAGATTTAAACTTTTAAAATTTGTTATGATAAGAGACACATCGTTGTTGATTTTTCCTAAGAATATCCTTTTTTCAGTATAAAAAATTAATAAAAATTTAAAGCCAAACAATTTTACTGTCTTCAATCTTTAATTGATTATTAAAAATGTTGATATTTTAATGACTATTAAAGTAGGGATTAGTTTTTAGCTCAATTTAATAAACAGAGAAAGTATTTTTATTAATTAAATTTGTTCGATTCTAAATATTATTATTGTACTGTTAAAAATTCATCCTATATACCCCAGTTATGTAATATTTATGATAATGATGATGATGTTGACTGTTAAAGTATTTAAATATATTGTAGATAGTACACATTATATTAGATTAGGTTTATTGTCTTACAACCAATGTCAAAAGTGTTTCATGTATTTCATCATACAGTTTACAGTTTATGATAATTGATTTGCCTAAATCTATCAAATTTTTATTCAATTGATAGTTACCAATAAAAAAGATCTTTTATGTAACCAACTACTTTTACAATATACCTACAATATACTACCGTTTACAATGTACCTACTGCTTTCAAAATATTTGTAGCAATTTTTTTATATCAGTTGTACCAATTATTTCTTGTCTTTGGACATTGCTCTTCTGTTTGTCAATTAATAATTTCGTTATTTTGCAAGTCCATTTCTAAAACTAATTTTGGCTGTTGGACATTACTGGGTAGTTTCTTAACGAATTTAGTTTCATAGGTAATCAAGTAAAAAACAAACCAGCCTATCATATAAAAATAAAAATTGGTCGTGAACTTCGAAAGAGCTATCAAAACCTTATTATAGATCAGCACTACCAACATAATAAAATGTTAAATCCCTTCGATTACAGTGTCTAGCAGAAATGCATATTCAGCTAGACGTGATGCGATGAATTTTTTCTCCGCGTCATCGATGGGTCTAAGAGAATATGATTATACTTTAGTAAGAATTAATGATTATATCGGAAGATTGGAATTGAAGATTGGAATTGATGATTATATCGGAGAAAACGATGATTATGTTTTAGTAAGAACTTCACGAATTTCAAATCAATTTCGTCTTAAGTGTTAGCAAAATACATGATACAAAATAGATTCACCTGTCAACAGCAGATCAAAAATCTCATCATACAAATTTTTTAATGTTACAAAACCCTCAACAAGGTACTTAATATTAATTATTAGAAGAAGAAAAATTTCCAAAACAGTAAATGTGATTTACGGGAATACAAAAGATACATTTTTATTCTAGCAAATCCATCTAATTTCCAATTTTCTGCAATCTCGCAATTTTAGTTTATTCGGTTGTCTGTTCCATATAATAATAAATCTACTGTTTGGTTTGGGCTCTCTAACATTTTTGGTAAAATGACGACATAATATTACTTTAATCATGTTTATTTACTTATATTATAACAATTAAATATTTTTCATGTTTCTGTCCTCATTGCATGGCCTTTGAATAAAATGTTTGTTGGATTATAAATATTAATGAGACTAGATGCTAAATAAACTTAATAAAAGCATGCACTTCAGGATTAAGTATTGAATGTTCAAGACAGGACATTTTGAGAAAACCGAAGTATTTGATGAAACACTTCGAATAATTTTCCAAACAAAATTGAAAGTCTTGTACTCAATACCCCAACCAAGAAATAAATTTTATACTTGCGTAACATTCAAAAATGGATGAAAAGAAACACCGTTGGCAAACAAGTCAAAACAACACAAGAATAGATTAACACTGTTGCCAGCATAATTTGAAAAACAAACAAATCGGTCGCAAGTATCCGAATTCCTGATTGCAGTTCAAAAATTTTGTCTGTAATATTTAATAAAATTTACAAGCTGTAACGCTCTATCAAACAATACTTTTTCAAGTCTTACAACAATAGAATTAAGAATTCTGACATTATATTGTTGATCAAAATATTTTTCTCAAAAACAAAAAAAAAACAAAATTATATTAAAGGTATTAAACCCACTATATATTTTATGTGTCACTAAGGTCTCTTAATATTTTAACAAATTTAACATTTTATTTAAAAATTTAATTTTTAATTAATTATTATACAATGAGTTTTAACATAAACCTTTTTAATCGAATAAATTATTTAAAAGAAATTTTAACTTTTTGCAATTTATATAAATACTTAATTATCGTCCATTTTGTTGTTAAAAACAAAACAAAAAAAAAATCTTTTTTAAAATTCAGATTTTCAGAGATTTTATTTTTTTTTTCTTAATTAAGTTAAATATTTAAAATAAATATTTAAAATAACAAAAAATGGAAATCCTTGGATTTTAGAATTTTTTTAAATTCTATTTCAAAATACAACAATAATATTTTGATGAAATTTAAATATAAAATGGCTGCTCACTATTTCAGTATTACAAAATAAAACGTTTGTGCCAATCAAAATATGGTAGAACATCAACGATGATATTTCAATGAATGACATATAGTCTGAAGAAAAGGTACAAAATAGTTAAAATATACAAAAATATAATTGATCGTTTCCCCAGAATCGTGGTCCAACAAAATATGATGTGTAATAGGGAGTGTGGTTTAACTGAATATATGAATCGTCTTAAATACTGTATACGAGCTATAATAGTTATCCTGAGATTTGTAGATCTATCCAAACAACATATATACCAGCTACCAAAGTAATAACGCACATAAGGATACACATTTTTGATGAACATAATTAGTTTGATACTCAACAGACCAAATCTATGTTTGTAAAAACTATTTCCAAGAAATAGATTGATGTTGAATATGTGATACTGTCAAAATCACAACAATTAAAATAGATGATTTATTTTTATAAACCAAAAACAAACCTAAAATTGCAGCATCGTAACACAGTGCCAATTGATTATTTAACAAACTTATAGCACCGTATTTATAGCACCGTAGTCAACAAAATTGTAGCACACAAAATTGTACCACCGGAGCACAGTAGCACAGTGTCAATTGATTATTACACAAAATTATAGCACCGTATTTTGTAGCACCGTAGTGAACAAAATTGTAGCACACAAAACTATAGCACCGTATTTGTAGCACTGTAGTGAACAAAATTGTACCACCGGAGCACAGTAGCACAGTGTCAGTTGATTATTGAAATAGACCAAAACCAAACCCAAAATTGTAACACCGCTAAAAGAGGAAAAAAATACAGAAATATTTCAAAAACTGTAACAATTGTGAAAACAATATATATCCCATTATTCTCCAGTCCAAAAGCTAAAAATTATAAAATATTTTTAGTATCAAAACTAAATACAAGTACTCGTCCCTCAACGAGAAATCGCTATATACATAAAACTTAAATAAGTTATATGATGTCGGTTTCAACACTCTTCAACATTTTCAAAGCTTCAATATTTTGTTTCAATATTTACGTGTAAAAATCCATGTTGATAAGCACACTATACATATATGTTTTTTGTACAGCTCACTTCAAACATATGAACAGGAATATGTTGTGGAGTTGAATAACTTATCCGACCAGATCAATAAAAAATATATACAAAACTTTATTAATAGGCAAGCAATAGCTAAACTGAAGAACAATAATAGGACTAGGAATAGGATAATCATAAGAACAACACTATTAACAAACGTTAGTTAATTATTTTATTTTATAAGTTATAAGATTTTTTTTTTATGTAAAATCAAATCTATTTCTGTAGAACTGTTGCGATTGATTGTAGAGCAACAGATTCTGAGTTGTAAAATCTAACTAAATAACCCATCCCCATAACCCATTTGAGTAAATAAATAATGCACAAACATTCATGATAACATTGAAATGCAAACACCTATATAAATCAGTTATTACTACTTATTTTTATAGCTTTCAATGGAAACGTAAGGTACTATTCCATTCAGTGTAATTAAAGAAAAAATTAAGGCTATATATAGTGATTTACTTTCACAGATGGAACAGCACAACACTACTGACAATTAGTTTACACAAAATAAGCTAACTTCAAATTCAAAAAATTTAAATATATATTATCATCATATATGAGTGTTCTAAAGAAAACCTAATTTAACTAAAAATAATTCTATCTTCAAATTAAGATCTAACACAATTCATGATGATGTCTTTCATTACTTTTTGGTATTTTTTTAACTTTCATACTTTTACTTATAATATATTATATTAAAAATATCCCAAATGATATCACTAAAAATATTTTATCCTTATTTGTATCCTTAATAATATAAGTCTCATAAAAATTAAATAAATGGGAAACTAAAAGTTTTTTTTTTTTACAAAAAATACTTATTATTACATTAATAATATAGTTCCAGTGCTCCATTTTGATAACATTATTTTATTATTAGTTCTGTACCACAAGATAAAATAGGTCTATAAACAACTCAACTTCCATAACAATAAGTTTTAGGAGTTGTTTTGTTCATCACAACACTACTTGAACTCATCAGTAGGTATTTGAAGTGTTAGAATACCTATACAACTCCTGATTTTGCTTTGATTGATTTTATAACTTATTTATATTATTTTTATATTATTAATATATCTGTGAATTATAAAAATCAACCAAAATCTTAACGTAAAATCTATTATATTACTGTAAGATAAGATAGAATTTTATAATAATAAACTAATTAGACTCTTTTCATGTAAAGGTCCCCCCCCCCCCTCCTAAAAACTGTTTCGATTTTTTCGGAATTAAAAACTATATTTAAATTTTATTAAAATCATTCACATCACACCTTTACAATATATACATATATATTTTTCTTTCTTTGATCTTAGCTAACAATTTTTTTAAGGGTCATCAAGTTCAGTGGGGGATATTCAAAAACATTATATTATGTAATATATATATATAAGTTTTTTTTTTATTTATTTTTTTTTTTTTATATTAAATTCTAAACGGTTCACTGGGAAAAAACTTATTTTAATCTAATAAAATGAATTTGTAATATTTATACTTAATTTAGTTATACTATAATTTACATAAAAATTTACATACATATAATTTTTTTGTCCTTTTCATCCCCTCTTAAAAAACAAAAAAAAAAAATAAGCTGAAGTCACCCTCAGAGCTCTGAACAAGAAGCAAAAAATAAGATGAAAATTCTTTTAAACCTATTTTCCTTTGATTCTTGGGAATACACTTGATGATTATTTTATTAGAAAGTATTATACATATATATATATATATGTGTATAGCTATATTCGTATTAATGTATATAAAAATATTTCTAAAATGTAAATAATATAAAATTTATATATATACATAAGTTATACATAAATACATAATGAAATTCAATACATTAAGAGATCTTGTTACAATCATTTGCTTTCAGTGTTATCTAAATAGTCTTTATTTGAAACTGTTATATCTTATATAATGTTATATATATGGATATAAATATGTATGTTTATATATGACAGATTAATCATTAATTTATTTACATATAGCTACATAAAAATATATTCATACTAAGTTTAGAGTCTACAAGAAAATGTAAAAGAAAAGGAATAAATGTAAATAAATTATTTAAATAATGATGATAAAATAAAATATACATAATTTTAATCCTTGATAATAATAGGGTTAAAATTGTATGAGAATATTTTTTTTTAATTATTAAATTATTTCAATACAAATTATGAGTATAAAAACTATTGGTTCGGTTAGTTCAAATTGGGCATTATAGTAGTTTAACAGATATTTGTTGATATGGGAGGTATACCTGAAGATGTAGAAAATTTTAATTTCAGCAATTAAAAAAAATTATAATGTAGCAGTAAAACTGTGTAGTACAGTAAATTAAGAAAGTATACTAATTAATATAACATTGGGCATTATCGTACTGTTACAGATAATATTTTTTGATAGTTTATGTATGATGAAGTGAAAAATTTTAATTTCACCCGTTAAAAATGTTGACGTTCAGTTAATAATAATAGCAATACATAATGAATGTGCTAAAAACGAAGTTAACATTTTAATTTGATATATTATATCCTAAAAAATTTAATAGTAGAAAACTGTGAAGTTAATGAAATAACAACACTGTCAAATTCGTTTGAAATCAAAAATAATATACCCAACCGTGAAATTTCATAAAACGGAGTAGCATTAAAACAAAACTGAATTTTGTACAGTAAATAATAAAACGCACTGACTGATGGACATAATATTGCAAAATTTATTAAGGCACATGAGAACGAATGATCGAAGGATGCTAAAAAGAGTATTAGATACAGTACCGTACAATATTAGAGCATAGAGATATACCAAGATCAAGACGCCTAGATCAAATCGAAGACTATTGTCGAAAAATTGCAGGTAACGAATGCAGGACATTTTGTAAAAAATAGAGCAGAGTGGAAAAAAAATTACAAATAACGTTAAGGCTTCCCTCAAACCCTAGAACCAATGCATAATAATGATGATGATGATGACGACAAAATGATGAATGATGATGATGGAAAATAATATAATAATCACTAATGTAAAGTTAAAATTTTAGTTTCATATCAACAAATTTCACACCAAAAAATTATGAAATTCAACAAATAATAGCTTTCAAATTCGTTTGTAATCAAAACTTCATGCGGAAAGTGTGGAAAACTGAAATTAAATGTCATTTGCACCAGAATGTATGGTATAATTGAAAAATTTCTACACTACTATACACGACTATGAATGGATGTTCTAAACTAAAGAAAAAAGTAGTATTAACGGTATGCTGTAACACTGTTGAGCTCAAAATACAAACACTTCTGTTTTACTTTAACGAGTTTAGAACACATCTTAGCTGGAAATTTAAAATCAAAATTAAATTATTTGACGAATAATGATCCATCACTACGGGTTGTAAAATGAAAGTAATAGCTCAATTTGTATTAAAAAACGTATAGTTGATAATGAAAATGACTAATAACATAGACTACATATCTTGTATATTCAAAGTGATTTTGAATAATAACTATATACAACAAAATTATGTTCAATTAAGACGAAAATTATATGAAATTAATTGAATATTTTGTTAACTTGACCTTTTTAATTTATATTAAAAAAAATAATAATATTACTATTTTTGTATTTTGAATTTTGTTATATTTGAATGTATACTAAGTAAATTTAATTGTATTTTTATTAATATATGAAATGTAATACTAAATTGTAAACTGTTTGAGCTAAATAGTATAAATAAATAAATAATTTTTTTTTTACACGGAAGACATACATATACCAAAAACAGAATTCAAATATAGGACAATTATTACTTTACAGTAGCTTTTAAATATTCTCAATAGTAGAAGACAGAATCAAAACAAAAAAATGAAATAAAAGAATGGATGAAAAAATGTCATTTAACATCATTAGTCAATCATTCTTCAAACTCACAGAGATTATCAATATCGATTTATATGGTGTAGTGGTTATGTAACCTGACCACTATAATCAAAAAAACCCAGATTCAAATGTTAGTCAAAGCATGTATGTTAAAATGAATTTTTCTTCTATTATTCATAAAACAATAAAACTTTATTAATATTGTTCAGAGTATGTAATTGGGAATTAACTTAAATAAAATGTAACTATGCTATTTAGGAAGATTTACTTTCTGATGATAGTAGCAGTTTATCACATTTAATTAAGCTGTAATCGGAAATGTCAGGTGCGCATCATAAATGACTTAGCAGTTTAACCTAAAACGCAACAAGCTAAAATCGTTTAATTTTTATTGCAGACAGATGGCGACTGCTTTTGTTAGCTAACCGAAATTGGAAAAAACAATAATCATTTGACAGGAAATGTCATTTGCAAATCATAACGTCATAAAAAAAAGCGATTGTGCAGTTTTTAAAAATAGATGCAAAATTTTCAAAAATTAAAATAAAATTATATTTATTTGTTAATTAGTAAATAAAACATTTTGTTAGTGATTACCTAGCTGGAATTATTACAAAAAAATGGTATAAAAAAAATTGAAATAAATTTTATTGAAAATTACCAGGTACGTTAAAAAAATTACATGATAGTTAATGATTATTATTTTTGGTATTTTTTTATTTTGATATTTTGCATCAATAATTCGATTATCTTAAATTTTTTCTACCTAATAAAATATTTTTTTTTTATTTTAATTGTCTGCATTTTCAATATTTCTTCTTCACTTTATATGGAAAAAAATTCAGTACCGTACCTAATGTACAAAAAATCTACATACGTTATCAAATAAAAATAAAAACAGTATTTTTCACAAGTATTTTTCCCTTCATTTATCTTAATTTAATACCATTATTAAAACCCTCATCAAGATCACACAAATTCAAATCACACATCACAAATTATGACAGAAGCTTTTACTTAACTTCATATGTTTGCTTGCTACTTCAAATGTAATGATTCTACAACAATTGCTTCACTAGTTTAGCGAACCAGATAGAAATAGAAATCGATGGGAAGGTACTTGATTGAAATTATAGCATAAACAAACATGCACATAGCATAACAGTAATAATCACAAATTGAAGAATTTTAATTGAATGGAATTTTATTAATTGAAAACATTAATTTGTATAATTTATTCAGCTGAAACTATCAGTATAACAATATTATTACAATATTAATTTTTCAATCACAAAATTCAATTAGAAGGGATTTTATATCTTACCATAAGCAAACATTCAATACAATTATAGTTTCCAGTTACCCATAATAGCTTTTTTTTAATTTTTTTTTCTATCACGATTCTCCTCCTACAAAATTTTTATATAAAAGTTTTCAATCTAATTTATTAAAATAATATTTAATTATAATATATTCAAAATAAAATAAAAAAGTGATGCCAACACGAAAAAGACATTTCACAGACCTTTTAAACGTTTACCCAAATTTATTATATTCATTTTTTATATTTGAAACAATAAAGTTAAATTCTCTTTCTTCGACCCATCTTTATCGTATAAGATGGAAAGTGCAACTCAAAACTGAATTTTTCGAAAATAAGTAAACACTTTCTTTATTTTCTTATTATTTCGTAAGCTTATGTATATATGTACGTTACGTACCTACATACATATATATATATATAACTCTTTAATCCCAGAGAAACTTTTCAAAAAATATAAGTAACATTTTTTTTTCATGGTCATGTATTTCTCAATTTGTTTTTATTTTTATTTTTTTTTTTCTGAAAATTCAACATGAATAATTAATTACGTCTTATTTAAAAAAAAAAAAAAAAATAAATAAAGAGAAAACAAAAAAAATTAGTACGAGAGAAGAAATAAAAAATTAAAAAGAAAAAGAAAATTGAAGAAAATATTTTTATAAATTTGTTTTGTTTGTGAAGGACATCGTCTATTAAACTCGTCTAAAATAAAAATTAACAAAATAATATTTTTGTTTTTCTTCTCTTCTCTTCGTTTTACATATTATTTTCTCTTCCTAATTTATTATTCTCTTGTTTTAAAAAAAAAAAAAAAATTATTTTAATATTTATTTATATTTCTTTTGTCCAAATAAAAGTAATAATGATTTTAAGTTAACTTTTTATACTTTAGATTTTAATTTACAATTTATGAAAAATAATTGCCAGAGTTACGCAGTCCTATTTATTCCATTTATTAGACTTTACTGATTACTATAAAAACCATAATTGAGACTATATAAAAATAATAGATTTTACTGATTTCATTGAAAGTAAATACATTTAATACATAAAATTAGAATATATAATAAAATTAATATTTAATAGTCGCAAACACTGATGAAGGAAGTATAAATTACTTCCGAAATATCGATATTTGCATATTAAAGCTTATTATTCGACAGTTCCGTAAAATTCGTTGAAGTTTAGTAAAAAAAAATTGTACTCATTATATATAATGCTGTTTTTTTCATCATTTCAATTTATTCTTGGTACTTTATAATTTTTTTATTAATGGTTTATCTTAGACAACAACCGAACACGTAATAATTTATTTAAAAAAAAAACTAAATTTCAGCTCTGGCGGTGGGTGAGTTGCGACAATTTGATTACTTAAAATTTTTGATTCTTCAGATGACTTATACATACAGTTGGGTTTAAATTTTAAATAGAAATTTGTAATTTTGTTTGCGCTACGTCTCCTTTTAAATATCTCCCTCTATAATTATACATAATTTTATACTTATATTGTAAAATTAACTAAAATTAAAGTAAAACAAACTTCTAAATAATTGAAAAGAACAATAAAGAAAATTGGTTGGGAAATGTTTGATGTGCCGTACTTTTTTCAATTTAATACCGATTAACTATAATGATTTGTCAGTGTAAGTAAATATGACTTTTAATTACTAAGTAGACAAATTTTTCTGGCCTTGTCAGCAGATCTACTACATTTCCCAATTTTATTCTTTAAATCTGCCAGGTTTTTTTCCTGACGAATATTGCGGTAGGTAATGAAAATTTCAAAATAAAGCGAATTATAGTATCGCATTCAAATCAAAAAATGAGAGGAGGATGTTTTTTATTGTATACCTGTAAATATTTTTATCTTTTACGAGTTTTGGTATCGCATTCAAATAAAATAAAAATAAAAGAAGACATTTTCTTCTTGCACATGTCCGCTTTGGACTTACCAATCATGAACAAATTTTTATTGAATGAACCGTATGCTGTGATAAGCCTTGTGAGTGCTCTAACATTAGATCTACTTTCGCTGGTCATCTGATCGAAACAATAATAATATTGAATTAAAAAAAGTTTTTAGACCCCAATTCTTCCCTGAGTCTCACAGGTGGTGTTACAGGATAATGATGCTGATGTTTTAGATCCCAATAGTCTTTGACAAATATCTCCATTATTAGTTTTTGTATTTTCCCAATTGAAATCAATTAATTGTAGGTAGGTGTCCAAGCATGTAATACTCTAGGTTCCGCTTCCAAGAATTGATTCATTGCATTTTCATTGTTTTTGTAATGAAATCTGCTTGCTCATTATTTTCACAAAATTGTACAAATTCTATAACCGCTAAGTTATCTCAAGTTCAAGTTAATTCACATTTTATTCGTAGATTAATCTCATAGCTCAACTGTGATGATCAAAATTAGATCAAAATTTGAGTTAAACGCCGTGAATTGAACTCAATTCAAATAGGCGCAAATTAAAAAGACAAAAAAATTTAAATTCTTATTTTCTTTTCTTGCTCGAATTTTTAAAGGTTTTTTAAAATTAAAAAAATTTTTAATAACTCATTTTGCATTTTTTCATTCAAATTTTTAACATACTTAAATATTTAATGGAATTAAAAGTAAATCTCTTTAAGTTTGAGCTTATCTGAGTATTCATGTTCAAATTAAATTTTGAGCCAGCTAACACAGTTGAGTTAAGTTCTTAAGATTTAATCTACGAACTAGCTAAAGTGTAATCTTACTAATACTTAAGCTAGCTGAAAATTTGAACTTGTGTGTTAAGGTTAACTGTAAATTACCTCAAAATTTAAGCCCTGAGTTGAACTTGGTATTTGATATTGCTCTTTTATAACCCTTTTTAGATGGCGTAACGAGAACTACAGGCATATCGACTAATCTTATCTACCGATTTCCATTGATTTCAATACTGAATTTGAAAATGACGATATAAAAACAAGACAATATACAAGTCTCTCTCTATTTTTACTCTTTCAATTTACTTTATTCACTTCAGTAGAATTAAAGTAAAGTTACGTCCCTGATACCATTAAATAATGAAGAGAGAAAATATGTTCAACCGTTAGAAATATCAAATAAGGTTTCATCTTGTCAACCAGAAACGTGCATATAAATTTTAATAAAAAAAAAAAATTGTACGTGTGACGTGTGAGATGTAAATAAAAAAAAATTTATTCAGTTTACGTTTTTTTATTAATTTTGTTTTCCTTTTTTTACAAAATTTAGTTTAAAAATATAAAAATAAACTTTAAAAATAAATTTTTCAAAGAAATTTTTTTACATTTTAAATCGTTAGTAAATCCAGAATATTAATATATAAAAAATAAGAAGTATTTGTTAGTATTGAAGGGAACGCCACAGTTGGTTTGTTTTGGTAGAATGTAATTTCGGTATAGTTTAATTACGTTTTGAGACTATGCCAAAGTTTCTTGTAATCATTAATGTTTCACAAAGTAGGTGATTGATTTTTCTCCTATTGTTGTTCAACCTATTATAGAATTGTGATTTTTCCATTCTAATTGTAGAAGAAGCGAACATAATATCACGCGGAATGTTAAATCTTGATTGTCTACATTTTTGTTTCTTTTTACCAGTTATAGGCTATAAAGCAATTAGCTTAAACTGTCATCATCATTGTGCTGTAACCCCATCCGCACGCTACACGCAAATGGTGGACATTCTGGGCTTAAACTGTATAGCTGAATATAATAGTGATACATGATTTTGTGTAGCTTGATTCCCTAATAGTAAGCCCACTAACCTGATAGAAAAGATAAAACACTAAATTAAGACAGCTAATCGGATGCAAAACAGCATGTAGTGCCAATTATGGTAATAATGATTGTTAATAAAACATTTGAGTTCAGTACATGAATGTACAAAACATCATATAAATAAGTAAAGAAGTAAAATTAACACTAAGGAGCAGTTATAATAAAGTTCTAAAATTGCGTACATGAAAATGACCAACACTGAACAACTATAATAATTAAAGACATCAGCAAGGGCATAAATTAAAACCAATTTGTATTATGACTTTCATTAAAATGGAAAAATAGTTTTTAAATATTTGTCAAAGTTTAGTGAATAATAATATTGTCTATACAAATCGTTAACAATATCCGCCGGGTGAAATACTAATTCTACCCAAACAGTAGTTGAGGTATTTTTCCATGCAGCTCGGGAAAACTTCTTTCCACTGGTTTTTGATTTCACGATTTGTTGATCAGTTAAATTGAACACATCTTCCAGGTGCACATGCTTACGTGCCCAAATACAACAATTACATCTCTTTTATTTCTCTACATCCCAACCGAGGATTAAAAACTAAAATATAGTAATTAAATAAGTAATAAGACTTGAAGTTTGAGTCTTGTATATGCTTTCGAACTACTTCAACCAGACTTTTGAGAATCACGAGCACAAAAATTAACTAAGAACAAAAATTGTAAATTATATGTGGACTATTGTAAAGTAAAATGGTTGGTAACAGTTAATATTTTTTTCTGTTTATTTCCTTCCTGTTTAACAAAAACTTCTCTAGTATCTGCCATGTTAACGTATGACTCAAATATTTTATGCAAATTTAGATTCAAAAAGAGAATTGAAAATATTATCTAATAATATAAACAACCAATACATCCGAATAAAATGTAAATTTTTATTTTAATATATCACATGAAATTGTGTTACGCATGTTACAATTATTATGTCTTAAAATTTTGTTACATCATTTTATTTAACTGCTTTTTCTTTTCTTTTAATTTTATTTAACATTTATAGAATTTTCACAATGCGTCAATAAAGTAATAAATAAAAACCAGAATCTTAATGGTCTACGTCTACAGCATCGAATAAGTAATCGAGTAAATAAAATAATACTAAGTTACTGAAAATAAAAATACAATAAAAATCAAGCTTGAAATTGTGTGACGGTACCCAAAGCTGTCATTGAAGAAGTAATTGCAGAATAAGTTTTGTTGCAATTAAAAATAAACACAATTTCCAAGCCCTTTCAATGTGTTTCAATCAATTTAGCAAATAACATAATACAGAATCAATTTAGCAACATAATACACAATCAGTTTTGTGTTTTCAATCAATTTACCAAATATATACAATTTAATAATTCAAAATAAGTAGAAATGGAAGATCAATCAAGAGACAAATCATTTATTTATAACTGATGTGCAACCTATTCCGCTCATGATTTGTTCCTGGAAGAAAACAAACTACAGAATATCAAGTGCCAACTAATAAATCATTTGTTTCAGAATTGAGGTGCAATATCCTATTCCGCTCACGGTTTTCACCTATAACATAACAAATAGCCGAACATCAAGTGCCAACTGACAAATTATTTGATTTACAACTGAGGTGTAATATCATATTCCATTCATGATTTGCACCTATAACATAACAAATAGCCGAATATCAAGTATCAAGAAATAAGTCATTTAATTTATAGCTAAGATTATAAATCCTGTTCCGCTCACGATTTCACGATAAATTGTCAAACATCAATTGCCAACTAACAAATCATTTGATTTATAACTGAGATGAAATATCCTATTCCGCTCATGATTTGCACCTGTAGCATAACAACAAACACATGCCAATAGAGCATACCACACGTATAATGACAATATCACTTTTTTTTATTAATTTTTTATTAATCTTTGAAAAATGTAAAGCGATGTTTGAAATTTGAACATACCCTTTCTCAGTTCGTATATTCTATAACTGAGTGTCGGACCAATTAATTAACGAGACCAATTAATATTTTTATTCTTTTTGTCTACAAAGTGACGTATTGTTTTTTACTCAACAAACATTCCTACTAAAAACGTAAACAAATAAACTACATGCGACTTTTTAATTTCAATAAAATATTGTAGCTACTTGATACAGGGCTCACATTATCTTAGCATGGGAACTTAAATAAAATTCAAGAATACATATTACCAAATTTATTACTATCATGCTGCATCAGTGCTTCTATAACTAAACAAATATTAGATCCGATTCTATCCTAATATAATATCTACCTCTGGAATAGACAAATAATAAAAGAAAATAGAAGATAAAGCTATAAAAGTGGAAATTTTTTATTGGTAGAAAAAAGAATGGCAATGTTCTTTTATCGACTGGGCGCATTATAGAAAATGGATTGTGTTATATGAAAGTCATATCACAAATGGTATATCAAAATTGATTAGATTAGATTCTAAGCTGAGAGGTTGTACTCCAGTCGTATGAATAATCACCGCACACGTTTATTCATATTGTAACATAACAACACTAATCTATATAATACTGATCTTTCAATCATTCTGAAGATATTTCAGTAAATTGAATGAGAGTTCTTCTAAGTAAATTCTGATTCGTCTGTAAATACAAATTAAAAATATATACAATTAAACTTGTCTTAATAAAATTGAACCAATATATCAAATTTGCAATATTTGATATTGAATCGATTAGAGTGCATTCTAGGCATTGAATTGAGCAGTGTATCAAATGAACGAATGACTTAATCTATACCAACCAAATGAATTATTGTAATCAATATCTTTTGCAAAAATATTATCCCCATATATATACATATATACATATTTTTTTAATATACATATATAATCACTAACATCACAACCATATTATTGAAAGGGTATATCAAACAACAAAAAAAAAAATTATTAAATTCCAAATTTTAAAATTAAAGTTTAAAAATAAACCCTAGAAAACTTTTTTGATTTCTTCGCAATAATATCCTTTCAAGAGATGACGAAAATTTTAATCCAACTAATAAAATAGAATAGAAAGTGATAAAGAAAAAAAAAATGTATATAAAAAACAAAAATGAAATAAATAAGTAGAAATAAACAAATCAAACGATAAAAATAAAACAAAATGTGAAAAAAAAATATATATATATATTCTATACGTCAAGTAAAATAAAATAAAATGAAAGTTAAAAATATTAGTAAAAGAAAATTATGTACACATGTATAAAATTATGTATGTATATAATATAAAAACAGTCAAAATATACATATACAATAAACATAAAAGAAAAAACATAACTAAAAATATAAAAATAAAGTGTGCGACGTCACCCTCAACACAATATTACTAAAAAATTTGTACAAATTACATAAATATATACATATATATCCGTTATATATATATATATTTTATGAATAAGAAGTAAAAAGAATTTATATATAGTGACAATAAGACATAACCGCCAAAATTGACTATCGCGAAAAATGAGATAAGTTTACAATGTCGGTTTCTATGCATTCGAAATTTTCTTCTTTCATTTACTCTATTCAGGGCACACTGACATTTGGCACAAGAACATTTAAATCTATATAGTCACAAGTCTTCGTTTCATTTATATTTATTTTTACAGATGTTATTAAAAAACCATAATATATGTCAGCCCCACAATGCATCAACTCTTATAAGCACACAGTGCGATTGTATTCACAATATTTTCATCTAAGAAAAAGTCACATACTCACTTACATATATTCGTTTAATGAACCCCGTTTATTTAACAATCCTTGACATCGTTAAATGTGTCAACATAAAGTTGAATACAATTACGTTCACATGATCTTAAATGTTTACAAAAGCTCATAAAAGCTTGAAACATTGACTTCATAATCACAATTGTTGTCTTCGCGACCGGTTTGACAGGTATTTGGGTTTACAAAAATTTTTCATAAACTCAATGTTGTACAGAGTTAACAAAATGTATGAATATCACAAATCAATTAAAACACAATGTCTCAGAAAGCTCTCATTACAAAATGTTGCCAACTTATTTTACAGATAAGCTTTGACAACTTGGTTTTTTTTACATTATATCAGGTTGAAGTTTTTTTTTAAGACAATTACGATGTCACTGAATCACAATTTTTTTCTTATAAATCACTGTCTAATGCCTTTCAGAATGGGCTGGTAATCATACAAAACTCAGTAATCACATCAGTTTATTTTTTTACAGAACAAAATTAAAAAGACAAGTTCCAGGTTTGACCTTTATTAGAACTGCAAAATTGGATTTTTGAATGTAAAGTAAATTTTAACTATTAATCCATGGTGCTTTAATTGTTATAAAAAATTATTTTTCCCACGTATATATTTATAAAATATTAAATAAAATAAATACTAATATTAATAAATCAATATAGTTATTATAAAAACAGATTCTTTACAAAATGTTAAGCCTTTCACTTCTAAGTTAAGCATTTTATAAAACCTAAAAAACAACAAAAATTTATCAAAATTTTCAAATTGTTCTGGTGAAAATGTTCAAAAATCGACTTTATCGATTATACCTTATTACCCCTAATATGTATAGTATGCGTAAGTAAAACACGACAACGACATTCAACAAAATATAAAAAAAAATATATATAAAAAAAAAAACAAACCAAAAAATTATTTATAAAAAAAAAAATTGAAAAACAGAAAAACTCATTTTTATTGCGAGTATATGACTTCTGACAGCAAAAAAATTATTCCTTTACGTGAACAAAAAAAAAATATACACACATACACACATCACATGAATATTATGGAACAGTGCATAAATAAAAAATTTTAAGTTATAAAAAGTTGTCACTTTTCTTAAATTTTCTCTGACATTGGGTACACTGTAGTACACAGATAATTGGAACTGGCATTGTTAAATAAATATGGATAGGTTCCGCATTTCGAATTTTTTATTATTATTTATTTTTTAATCTACTTTCTTTAAAATATAATTTTTTTTTTATTAGTCTTATTGAAAATATATTGCACCATTTGAAGTTGGATAGTGATAGAAGGAAATATATGCTGATAGTTTACCTTTTAGAGCTGTATATTGAGAGAGCGAAAAAGCATTATCCTATTTTGTTTTACATTATTCAAAGCAAGCTCTCTCTCTCTCTCTCAGGTCACTCTCGCAATATTGTTAATATTTTGCTGATGTATATGATTTTACGGGCTTGTAAAAGTTTAACAAAACATGCTAATATTCATAAAAACAAAAATTTCATATGATAAAGTAATGAAATTATGGGTAAAAAAATATGAGGATATAACGAAAAATATTTGAATATAATGAGTTGTACAATAAATATAGTTTTAAAAGTTCAATACAGATGTTTTTCTGATGCAATGACAAGTTGAGTATATATAACAGTTCCATTCGAAAATAATCTCCTTCAAAACATATCCCAAATTTATGCTCTAACGGGATTTTTAACGTTATTTTTAATACGGATTTCGTCATCAATTCCTAAATTTATTTTTTGGTTGCAGTAAGACATAGTACAGATCCTGACAGATATTTTATTTAATTTAATTTAATTTCAAATTGAAATAGTAGCTCAATACAGTCTTCTACTTGTTTGTATTGTTTGTGCTCCTTACTATCATTAAAGTAAAGTATTCTTCGTTCAACTGACTATAATCAACTTGGCATCAATTTTTTAAATAAGACTGTTTTCAAATTAAAACTTCAATTATATCAATCATATGCAATTCATCACTATTGATAAAAGATTGCTTGAGATTAATTGATTTATTTCATTTATTTGTCAATACACAAACGAATCATGGTGATAAGGTTCATACACGGAAATTATTATACTGATAGCGATCCTAGAAGGAAAATATTACTATAAACTAATACCATGCTATTAATATTACTAGTTATTAGTTTATGCTATTACTATAATAATCCTTAACACGCGATCGAAAAATTTACGAAAAAAGTCATTAGCCGATCTAATGTAGATTGGTCATAACGGAATAAGTTAGGTGTGATTTAGTGGGTTTGATTCGCTCCTCATACTCATCGTGGATTACCTCTTGTCTTTCGAAAAAAAAAACACAAACGAAACATGTGGCCATCTTTGATTTCAGATGTAGAAAAATAGCTGTGTTCTTTTCATCCGGTTCACGGTCTAGGTCAATACTTCAAAATGAAATTACAAAAACAATTCACAACCCATTATATTTATCACGAGTGACGTTTGCCTAGTTTTTCAAAATACATTTTTGATAATTCAATTAACAGGTTTGCCAACTTAAAAAATATTATCCATATCATTAACCTACATCGTTCTTTTGAATTTAATAAAACCTAAACAATGAACCGTATGAAAAGAACACAGCTAATATTGTTTAAGAAAAAACGCAATTAAAGGACCGTAAGAAGAAAACTGTACAATGTAATTATTGTCGATATCTCCCTATAATAATATTTACCTATTATACCTATAATAAATTGATTTGACGAATGAATGATACTTGTCAATGATGTAATATATTACACAACACTGCTTCATTTGCATATAAAAAATTAAGTTTGAAAGGTGTTAGTTTAATGAGCCTGAATTTAATGTGGTGAATAATTCAATATTTACAATAGTTAGAACATCTTTAAGAAAATTTTAAATGAATTTTTAGCTAGACCGAAAAATATTTTTTTAAAAGAACTTAACTGTTTTACTAATAGCATAAAACTACAGTTAATTTCATATTGACAGAAATCAAAAATTCAAAAAAAAAAAAAAAGATGAAAAATAAAATAAAAATATTGTCATACCGTTGTCATTTCACTTCTCATACATCATACATAATTTTTGTATTTATGAAACGATATAATGATAAATTTGTCGTGAGTTCATCACTCAATGATTCCCTTTGTCGATATTATTATTATTATTATTATTATTTTTATTATATTATTTCATTATTTTTGTTTTTGTTGTTCTTGTTATCATATTTTTATTGAATTAAATTGAACTGTTGTTGCTTTCATCATAAATATTATTATCAACATAATATTATCTATACTTTAATCAATATCATTGTCGTCTTCGTCGTCATCATCATCAACATCAATATCAATATTATCATCAAAATCAGCTTACCAACTTATATAATTTTATATATCAGATAAAATAATGTTAATAAAAAATATTTCAAAAATAAGAAAAGGATCTGAAAAATTATATATATATATATATATACATTTATATATAGTAAATACAATTGGAAGGATAAATTAATAAAACTGTTATATAGTATACTTTATTTATTATGAAAATTCAGAAATTTATATATAAAGAAAATGAATACAGTGAATCTTTAAAAGAAATCAATAGATTCTAGAGAAATGAAAAAACTTAACTTGTATTTAATACGCTTTTAAGGCTTACAACACTTTTTTATGATATTTTAATAACTTTTTAAGGAATTTTTGGAAATTTTTAAGCTATTCAAGTTACATAATAAATGCGGTATTATGATTCATGGATGGTATTAAATTTTTTTTATAATGTTGTTATCCGATATTGAATGTATTAAAACTATTCGTATTTTCTTAATAAACATAATCAGTGTATATTGAGCTGACTGGACTAAATCTATTTATTTGTTAGATTTTAGCTTATTAAAAAAATGTCTCGTGACATAGATTTTAATTTAAACTTTTTTTTACTGGTAATTTGTGCGTATAAATAATAATCTGGTAACATGTAAATGTAACTATATATATAATTAATAGATTGGATAGCTATGTATATATTCACCATATTACCGTTATTAGTTTAATTACTATTTGACAATCTTTAAATTAATTAATTTAAATATCAAAAATTTCTTAACTATGGTCTAATTTTTATAATTTTTTACAATTTAACATTTTGTGAGTCACTGTTAATTTAATTACAATCATTACCAATGATATTAACTACTTCATTTTCACAATTAGTCCAAAGTAAATCCAACACAGATAGTGATGACCTTAATTACTTAAGGGACAAGGTATCCTCCTCTCTATCGCCAAATCTTGCAAAAGTGATAAATATTTCCAGATATAGTTGCACATCGTCTAATTCAAAAATTGGTATTAACACAGTAATAACGTTCGTCAGGGGCTTGGATTTGCCATTTTAAAACAAACTGTGAAATATAATAGATCTGAAAAGTTCGTTTATAGATAAAAAAAAAAAACCGTGAAAAAAATAACCGGTATAGACATTTTACGATTTTACTAACCCCATTGGATACTAATGTATACTACAGCAATCCATGTTGATTAAATATGCTTGCTTTAAGACTAAATCTAACAGTTAAAAGAATTTGAATAATATAAAATACATATGTACTGAGTCTGGTTAGATTTTCTAGGCCAGGTTATAACAGTTATAAGAAGAAGAGAATCTAGTTTTTTCCCGGTTGAATATAGATTCAAATCTGGACGTAGTAAATGTAAGCAGAATTTTGAATGAAAGGAAGTATACGAACAACACACTACAGTCGTAATTTATTTAACTAGAACCGTTATTATATATATTCAAATCGTACGAATTGATTCTAGTCAAATTAAAACAATTTCCACTATCGTTCAAAGTAAGTTTTTACACTGTGTATTTTAAGTAAAATATAAAAAACAACCTATATTCAATTAATAGAATACATTTGCTAATATTCTCTCATTTTTGGTACTCTCTGTTCCCTCAAAGAAAACTTACAAAAAAACTGTTCTTCTCTGTTGATATGATTCCAATTTTAATGAATTGTTTTAACACAGAACCAAATGAATTTAGAACTCTGTACAATTACAAAATAAAATAAAAAAAGATGAAGTCTCATTCCTGATGGGAATGATGACAACTATATAATAATATATAATATACAGAAGAAGGATTAGGTACAAATATTTAGGGAAATGTTTTATTATTTTTATATTTTCTTTTGTTAAACAAAAATAGCAAAAAGTAAAAAAAGCAAAAATAGGAAAAAAAAATTTTTACTTTCTTAACGTACAGTAGGCTTTTATATGTTTGTGTGTGTATGTGTCTGTACATATGAATCCTTTGTGAAAAAGGATGTAATATGATATTAGATTCTGTCGTTCCCAATTGGAACAACTGTAGACAAATAACTAAATGAAAATAAAAACAACGAAATTTGATGTGCTCGTGTTTTTATTCTTGTTTTTCTTATTTTTATTGTTGTAATTTTTTTTGTAGGATTTTATTACCAAACCAGAGAAGATTTTTTTCTACTTTTTATTGTCAATATTATTTTTGTGTTGTTTTACTTTCCTTTCTGTTGAAACGAATAACGAAAATTCTTTTGTTATATTGTTTTCTTTAAGGCTTTTCTTGTTTATTAGAACGTAGTATTTAATTTGATGTAAAATATAGTAATAGGTAGGATTCAGTTTTTCGTTACAGTGAAATCTCAATAATTATAACAGTTTTCAATAATTTGTAATATATATTTTTAATTTCATCTTTAACTTCTCCAACGTCGTATAGTAATAGTGCTTTCTCGTTTTTATAGATACTTCATAGGTATGGACACATGCTCATTAGATTTCAAAGAACTAATCCCTCCTCTTAAACAGTTCCATTGTCAAACAAGAATAGTTGAAGATACCCGTCCCTGCACAGTAGAAATACCTAGATGGCACAAAACAAGTTACGGAAATTCATTTATAGTCCGGACTTCACGAATGTGGAATCATATCCCTTCTAATGTGTTTCCACATTCAATTCGTATCAACTCCAATTCCTATCAATTCCTGCAATAACTTTCTACCTATCCTGTTCCTGTCCTATCCTATCCAAGCGGTACGTAAGAACTAAAGGTTACATCCTAACGCTTAACTGTTTATAAAAAAAAAAATATATGAATATATCTATTATATAAAATAATTGAGTTTATAAATGCATAATATTTTGTAACTAAGGCTTCAGACAGTAAATACAAATATTTTTTTTTTTTTTTTTTTTTTTTAGGATAGCAAATTTTTTTCTACTTTTCTATTGTCGATGTAAGATTTTTAGATAGCAATTCAATCGCTTTAGATTGATATTAGATATACTCTGATCCATGGGTGAATCGGTTGATCATTCAATATTGAGACTAGTTTTTATAAAATTTCAAGCTCAAAGCATACAAATTACTTGAAGATGACATTTGATTAAAATGATTGTTTATTAAATAATTTTTGTCTCACTAAATAATCGATTACACTGCAAAAATAGTAATCTGTAATCGGAGATGTCATAAAAGCTGTAATCGGAAATATCAACTGCATATCAAATGCTAAAGCATCTTACATCAAAAATTAGTAGTTACAAAATTTAACCAATTGACGATTGCTTGCAAATTTTTATTTTTACTATTGCAACAGTTGCAAAAACATCTGACGATTAAAGCCAAGCAAATTTTTTTTTCTTACTTTACTTTTCTTTGACATTTTGGCCATTAATCATGGTGATTTTTCATTTTCGTTTCCAAAAGCAGTCACCATCTATTTGCAATAAAAGTTAAATGATTTTAGCTCATTGCGTTTTAGGTTACACTGCAAATGTAGTCATCGGAGACTGACATTAAAATTAGCATGACTGAATTCAAACTGTTTAATCGATTAGACTGCAAAGTCATTTAATGTGCAACTGACATTTCCGATTACAGTTTAAGATCAAAATTCAAAATTACATAAATCGAACTACATAATTCATTAGCCTCTGTACATGCATTCAATTATAGTTTGATATATTCGATTATACCTTAATATTACTATACTATAATAATAATTTACCGAGAGCTTACTGTTTTCTAACTTTAATTTTAATTTTGATTTTATTGTTGTAGAAGTTCATAAACTTTATAAGTAGGTAAAATGTGAATTGAATTTATTTTCAAATCACTTTCAATTATTTTATAAAATTACAAAATTATTTATAATTTAAGTACAAATTTATATACATATATATATATATATACATACATTCAAAAAGTTTTTAATGTTTAATTTAAAAATTTGTAACTCTTCACAAAAACAAAAAATTAAGTATAATTATTTTGTTGAGAAAAACTTGATTTTTTTTTTTGCTTTTTTTGTTATTTTTTTTTTTATTTTTTTTTAAAGATATTACAAGTGTATCTTTGTACTTAATTTTGATGAAGATTATCTTGAGAATTAAATAAACATAATATACGTATAAGAATGATGCAGGATTTTGGTATACATAGAAACCTACATTATTTAAATATTAAAAATTTTAGTTTTAGAGAAATAAAAATATAAATATTTATTTTTGTATAATAAACAAAAATTTGAAAATGTGGTACTAAATTTATTTTTGGGATGTCCTTTTTTTGTTTAATTGAAATCTTACAAAGGATGAAAAAATTCTTTTGTATATAATGAAAAATATTTATTTAAAGTGAATTTAATAAATTTATATAATAAAAATTATAAAATTGAATGATATTTCAAGGTTAGAAATAACAATGAAAAGAAAAATACAGCTGTAAAATCAGCTGATAAAATAAAATTGGTTTAAATTGATTATGAAAATTGTGTTTTCTGTGGCTAAAGAATAAGAAAATTATTACATTTTGTTTTGTAAACACTGTTGTGCTAAGCAGTATATATAAATAAATATGTAAAATATATGAAATTCAGGATGTAATACTTTTTTTATATCATCTTGTCAATGACTTACAGTATTGAATAACCCTTTCGTACTTTAAAGGCCGATTTTTATTAGTAGTTTTTAGCCGATAAATTGGAGTTTAGAAGAGAGGAGTATAGTATATGAGAGAGTAAGATTATAATATTTATATAATAATTTTTATTTAACAAAATTGATATATGATTTTGTACCAATAAAATGCCGGTAGTATGCGAAATTCTCTCAACAAATTTTTGTGTAATTTTTTTATGTTAGTATGGAAAATATCGGGGATAATTAATTACAAGAAATATCTTTGGCGATTCTCCGATATTTATGGTGACTCTATCGATATTTCTCCAATATTATGATCATTCTCCCGATATTTTATCATTGTTCCTCTATCACACTATGCTCTAACCATTCGCTGATATATCAACTAAATGAAAAGTGACCTTAAGTATGGTACTGCAATTTTAACTAAATAAATTGGAAGCAATGAAAATACACTAAAAATAAAACTATTAAACATTTTTCTGGTTTAAAAGAAATTATAAAAGTTTTAATGTCACTAATGTGAATGTTGGGAACATACAAAGCCTTTAATTAAAGATATTAACATGTACCAGAACTTAATTATGTAATTTAGGAGCTATTTATACGTTTAATAACGAATTTTTTTTCTAATTTTAATCCCTTGATACGAAAAGCGGTTTTGGGGATCCCCCCAATTCTTAATTATTTTGTCAATATTATTCGTTTGTGCAAAATTCCAAGAAAATCAGATTCGGAAGTTAAACGAAACTAATTTAATTATTTTTTGATTAATAAAAGAAAAAAAAACATTTAGTAAACATTCATGGTCTGGATTCGATCAAATACGATCTTCTGATAAGGAATTAGATTTATACCTATACTATAATATATAGTTCAGATAGTGATTATAAACTTCAAAGAATATATTAAAATTACTACCTTACTCGGAAGATGTTTATATCTACAAAATCCTTGCCTATACTGTTACGTTATATTGATATGTGATCTGGCTACTACAAGGCTAATGTCTAGCTAAATTTAGTAGAAAATTTTGTCCCTTAAAACAAATCTAATTATTAAAAATAAGACATGAATACTGTAAAATATTTTTTTGATTTGTTACACAAAATTAGCTCAAAATATAGCTTGGTTTTCACTGTAAAAAAAAAAAAAACAAAAAAAAAATTAACTATACTATAATAAAGTCACAAAATAACTTCAAAAATTAGTACTACTAACTGAAGAAAGCGATAAAATCGATATTAGACTCTTAGAAAATGATGTTAAGTATGTAAAAATTTTGTTTACATGGAAATTCGAGTTACTAGTATACATTAAATTAAATAAGTAGATAAATAAATTTAACCAAATCTGCTATGATATCTGATATATCTGCTAATATACAACAATCATATAACAATTGATCATTACACAAGTCTGAGATTTAACATACGTATATAAAAAAGAAAAACAGAAAGAGTAAATTATTACCGACATTAAGTTTTGAGACACATGCAATATCAAAATATTGTAAATTTGAAGCATATTTGGGTATAGAAGCTTGGCTATTTCAAAATTATTATTAAACCTAAAATGTAAAAAAAATTGTTGTAAGATTGTTAGTATGCCAATGATACTCTGAAAATATATATTTAATATGTACTGATGGGAAGCAGTATTTACTTAACCTTTGAAATAAACTCATCAAGAATAAAATTACAGAATTGAATATCAAAGAATTTTACGGATTGTGATTTCAATTTAATTTATTTTTTTATTACTTAATTTACCACAAATCAAATTCAATATTAGAACTTCACTTAATCCTTAAATATAAAAAAATTATTCCAAACTATTCTATATAAAATTATATTATGTAAACCTGCTAATTCACTTCAATATAGTGTACCAAAAAAAAAAACTTTAGATTTCCAAATAAAATATTCAATATTATCATCATAATGATTGTCCTAAAATCCAATTAGTCAGGTATAGGACGTAGAATAAAAATATAGAAATAAATAAAAATTCATGAATACATGTAAAACGATCTCAAGTATTATATTTTTGAAAATCAACAGGTGGAAATATAAACGCAAATAAAAAAATATAGTTGGCTTTCACAGTAGAAAAATTTGAAGAAAGTCTACACAAATTGCTTCTGGGAACACCAACGATTAACTTTGATAGTCAACTAACTATCCTCAGAGTACCATCATTATAGACATATAACACATATAACTATCCTCAGAATACCATCATTGTACACATTCAGTTTACAGAATTACGCAACTGACTGTTCGTTTGTTACGAATTAACTATCCAAAAATATAAGCGGCTTTGTAAAAATATTCTAATTTTATTAAAAAATAGTTTTTTTAAAATCAATAAGCTACGATACACAAAATCATTAACTTAAGAAAGTACACAAAAAAATGCATTAACGTTCAATACAAATGTTATTGTGTATTTACTGCATCCATACCAGAGTTCGACACGTAATCGCTTTTTCTTTTTTTTATCAAAACAACTTGATAATAATACGAGTATATTGATTGCACTGAATTGCTAACAATAAATTTCACTTGTGATATGAATTACTCCTCCAATAAATTGCCTTACAATAATTTTATTTCCATTAACTAACCCAGAATGGATTTTTCAATTCAAAAGTATAGACTTGAATATTTTTCTTTAATATAAAAAATAAAAAAAATTTCTGATAAAAAAAAAATAAAGATAGGTATTGTTTTTTTTTTAAATCCCACAAGAACTATAATAATTACTCATAAACTCATAAAATTCCTTAGTATCTTGTATAGACAAGATAGCAAAACAAAAAATAAAAATAAAAATAAAAATAGATATATATCTAATATTTAAAGTACTTCATTAATATTACTTTAGAATTATTGGATTATGTGATAGACACGTCACTGTGTTGTTTGTTGGGTGACGCATATGCATTATTTATCCGATTATTTAAAAAACAAAAGGGGGAGAATTTATTGGAAATTGCTCTTACATGAATAAGATTTATGTATATATATATATATATATATATATATATATATATATATATATATATATATATATATGTATATGTATCTTGAAATGTTTACATGAAATTCTCGGTATACATTGTTTTCATATAAGTTATTTCAAATTAAATTGCATTGAAATAATATGACAAGTGAAAAATTTGTTCTAAAATTAAAAGCGATACCACTAAGAACTGCATTCTATGTGATAATAATGAAGCTTGTTAATTACAGATTGAATAAATATACATTCTCACTTAAAATTAACGTGTAAAAACAATAATGGCACTGAGTCTATTGTTTATAATATATTTTATACATATAATGGTTCTACAGCAGAAACGAGGTACCCATCTTGGTAAATATAATAACTGGTCAGTCAAGAAGCTTCTACATAAAATTAGTCTACTTGAAAACAAAACTATACAGAATATGTGAAAAAACGTCCGGATATGGGTTGCCCAGCATACCACTAAAATATGTCTCTAAGGCTAGGCGCATATATGCAATTTTTAGTTTTGCAACTGTTTGATTTCACGTTTGTGTTCCATTAGTTTATATACAAGCCCGCACTGTTTATATGCTATAGCCCGCAATTGGTTTTACGTGTGAAACACAAATGTGCACTCAAATATAGTTGCAAAATTAAAAAATCCACCTAAGTTTTATCAATAAATCAGACATTCTTATGGATACATCAACCAAAAGTATAATTGTAATGCTACAAATGATCACAATAAATGGCAACCCGTTACGAATATTTAATGAATTTTATTAACTTTATATTGGATTTTTCTAAACAGGATACTTGAAGAAGTTTGCAAATTATTTTAAAAATAAATATTATTTGTTAGCATTGAGTAGTTTAAATGTACCTAGACATATGACTAATATCTAACATGCTTATCTAACATCAGTTTTATCAGTCTAGATCTAATATCTAAATATCTAGATCAAATATCTAACTATATGACTAAACATAGTCATCTAACGTTAGTTTTATCAGTCGTAACAAAAAAAATTGTTTTCATATTAATTAACACGAGTATAAGTTTATTTTGGATGTTAGTATTATGAATCGTTTCAAAAAATAAAAATAATTGTACTTGGGATGTTATATATACATAATATAGTTATTGAAGTTCAGAACCTGAGCTTCTCGCAAGACTAAAATTACTTGACAATGTATTTAAATCTAATTTTAATTTGAGTTTAAATCTAATCAGAAGTAGATTTTCATCTTTGTGACAGGAACTCACTTTAGAGGGGGTTGAAAATAATTTCCCAAAAGGACGAAAATCGACGGCTAAACTTGCCGATGACATTAAAATTAACCTGTCAAAATTAATTTAACATTTGTACGTTTGTAATAGTATTAGGATTACATAAATAGATGTTATAAAGATACTAGTACTCTAAAGCGGCCTGATGTTATGTAGTATATCGGTTGTCAAAGCCTGTAATTGTGCTAAGTATAAAATATAACAAAAAATTATAAAACACTTACACAAAAAAACAAAAATCGATTTGGGGCTAGACTTTTGAATTTAAATTAAAATTAAATTGGAAAACAATTAACTATACAAATTTTATTTGCTAATTTGTTTATTTATAGATCAATTGGAGTAGGTACTACGGTAAATTATACTTTATTGGTATATATACAATTGATTCGTTTAGTTTTGGTATTGAAACCTAATTTTCGAGTGAATTGTTATTCGAATTTATTTTTTAAAAACATTGTTTTGGTTAGCAAGGACATTTAATCGTGTATATAATATTTAAAATCATAATTGTTCTATGCACCATATATTGGTTTTGCACTTAGGTTGATTCAAATTTGTTTAATATCTTCTTGTATTTATATATTTACAAGTAGGTATATATACGTAATAATGAGACCCTACTGTATAAGACAATAAGTAGAACTTATATTTAACTCAACCCCTTTTCTATAAAGTTTTATTTCTGTTTTTTTTTTCTTTATTTTTGTAGAAAATTTTTTTTTCAAAATAATTCATTCTATTGCACATATCATTATATACACATATATACATATAATTTTAACTGAGACAAGTGTCCTTTATAATAAATCAACCCTTAGTATAGCTTTATTTTTTTTTTATTTATTTTTGTTTTATTTGTCTTCAATTTTAAGTAAAGTATTAAGTAAACCCCTTAATATATTGTAAGTATATTTCATATACAAATGAATATAAATTGCATATTGTCACGTTTTTTGACATTACATTAAAAAATAAATATGTATGTACATATATACGCAAATAGAAAATGTCATTGTACATTAAAGGTAGAAAATTTTGAAATTAATTTATTGAATTATTAAATATTTTCGAAATCCATTGAAAAATGAATCCCCTTTTAGTCAAATAAAATGAAAAAAAAAAACACTTTTTATTTTTGTTTTAGAAAGAAAGTAGACAATTTTTTTGTTTTTTCTTTTTATTTAAGCAAAACCGATATAAATTGAAAGAATTGGGGAATTAAAAGTGACTGGTAATGTTATTTAAAAGTTTGGTCTAGAACAAAATATTTCAATATAAGTAATTTAGTTAAATTATTTTATTTAATATTGAGTGACATTTAAATCACACCCCCTCGCAAATTTATTTCAAAAAATATATAAATTTGAATTCGGTAATTATTTGGTAAAGTGAAATCAATGCAAATCAATTAATGGGAAGAAAATTTATTAATCAGACCGTAAATAAATTTGAAATTGTAGCATTACTAATGCAGATACATACATTAAATTATTAGATCACCTGTATTAAATGATTATAATGTATATGTATATCAGCTGATTAAATCACCTGTATGTAATAAACTTATAATACATTACACTATACCTATATACTATATTCCTAACTGACATCAGATACTTAAGCAAGTTTTATCTGGCTTATTATTTATTTTCACACCTATTTTCTTTTTGTCTTCTGAATCAAAATCAAGGTTTTACAAAGTAAATGATTAGCCTACTAGTGGTTAACAAGAGGTAAATGTTATGTTTGGATTTATTGTTGAATATTTAAGCATATATCTTCTTTTTCATAGAAATCGGATAGTAAATAAATAGATTAACACTTTGTGAACTTTGCAATACATTGCACCTATTGCAGAATGCACACAATTATTGTAATTCTAAAAATGATGTTTCATTTGAAGCAATATTGAGCGCAGTGCAAGCATTTTTAATAAGACCGAATTTTTATTGTTAAACTTTAAAACAAAATAAATTCAAACTCGTATATATTTTTGTAAATAACTTAAACTGTGTAAATGTTATATCTTTTATTTGATTTAAGTTCACTATTTTTCAATTCTGGTTTAGTTCATAATTACCAAAGATATAACCGCAATATTTTACTAATAATTGTGTTATTCAATTTTGCTGTTCTAAACGAACTGAATAAAAACTGATTAAAGGACTATGTTTTATGGATAATATTGCCAGTATAAAATCAACACTCTATTGACGTACATTTGTCGTTTCACATTAACTGACATAAAACTGTCTAAAACATTTATGAACAATATTACGCCCTTAAAATCAACAAAATAAGTATACCAGTTTTTCATTTACAATATTACCAAAATTAAACTGTAAAAATAAAATAATCATTTTTAATAAAAAATAGCTGAAGCTTTGAAAATTGTTTTTATTGTCTTGTTAAATATATTTTCTTCATTTTAAAATTAGATACGACATTAAGTCCAAAAACCACAGAAAAGACAGTCCAATCTCGGTTTTTTTTATTACAAAAATACTGTTTAGCGACTATTTAATCTTGTGTCACTCGCGACACCTATCGTCTAATAAGAGAGATGCATTTAAATTTGTGCACTTGCTACGTCGTTAGATTGCATCTTTATATGCCGGTTCCGAATACATTGTATTTATATGTTTATCATATCCTACCTCTAAAGATATATAATTTATTTACCTACCCTTTTATTCGAACTTTTTTTCCACCCATATTTTGAATATTATTTATTTCGTTTAATTTTTGATACCCGAATATCAATTCAAATGTATAACAAACATAGTTTGAAATCATTATCAAATCCAGAAAACTTAAATATTTTGAAAATATATATCAGCACTTAAATTAATATGAGCTAATCAAAATTATTATCAAAAACAATGTTTAAGGGGAAGTGAACTGAGTACCAAACAAATGTATACGATATAATTAAGGATATTGATTAGCTCGGAAACAGAATCTATATTGAAAGGCAGAAGTGAGATGGTATAATAGCATATAATAAACGAAAAGACCTAAATCCGTCGGATAAAATTATTTGGTTTTTTTTTCTTTTATCCACCCCATAAACGAACCATGTACAAAAAATATATCAGTCTATTTGACATATATATATATATATAACAAATATGTACAATATAATAATAAATGTATAACACAAAAAAGTGTGATTTACACAGGCTACATGAATGGTTTAATAAAAACACGAAATCATTTTTTTTGATCAGTAACCGATAAATTGTGCATCGAGATCTATATAGCTAACGATTACAATAGGGTGATGCATATGAAGAAGAAGAAGTACAGGTAGTAGTAGCCCTTTGTTTTGACTAGTCTTTTGATTTTACAAAATTTTTTTTACAACTCTCTTATTTAGACATATAAATAAGAATATATATGACTTGATAAGTATTAAATAAAAATTGTACCTAGTTAATAAAAGCAAATAAAATACTACAAAAAAAAACTTAAAACTATATTTTAAAATAAACAAAACCAAAAATAAAAATTTCCTAAGTACAACAACAGTTATCAAATTTTTTTTTTATTTTTTAAAAGTTCTATTCAAATTTATTATCATATCAAATATAAAATTTTTAATGTTAATTTAGAAACTTACAGAATTAGAATCTATAAAGTACTATATATACATATATATATATATATATATATATATATATATTTTCTAATAAATAAGATATAGAATCTACAAAAAAAAAACAACAATCTATGGCCGAAAGTCCAGACCAAAAACTATATATTATAATATTTACTAATGTAATAACAGAAATAAATTAAATAAAAGACAATATTCAAAATTTCGAATAGTTAAATATATTTAATTTAAAAAGATTATAGATATATAAATACTATAACACGTTTTTACGGAAGTATTTTGTTTTTATTTTTTCTTTATTTTTTATTCAAAATATTTATTATCTAAACAGAGCATTCAACAAACGGAAGTTCTTCTATTAATAAATTTTAATAATAAAATATATTTGTGCATATAATATGCATATATAATATATATTTTAGTATTACCAAATCAATCTGATGCTATACTAAATTAAGTAATTAACCCTTTAACTACCAAACTTATGATGCATTGAAAAAAAGGAAAACAATTTTTAAATTACTTTATAACAAGAAAAAACGAGAGAGAAAATAAATAACAAGAACAAAAAAAAATACTCAGATTTTCGAACTGAAAATTTAATCCTTTTTTAAAGGAACGTAAGTAGTAAAAGGGTTAAATTGAAAATTCTAGATTAAAACTAAATAAATATACGAATTATTTGTTTTTGTTTTGTTTTTTTTTTTTTTTTCATTTTTAACGAAACTATGATATTATTATGTATTAAATTTATTCTAATTATGAACATCTACTGTTAATAAATTTATCAAGAACAAAAAACAAAATAAATTAAACAACAACAAAAAAACAAATTAATAAAATATAACACTATATAAATTAAATAATAATAATAATATATATATTTTTTTGTAAATTTAATTCTCACATATTATTTTTTGAGAGCACATTTTTAACAGATTTTTATTCTTCTTTTCTTCTTTATTTTGATTTTATTTCTTCGTTTTTCTTTTTTTTTTTTGTGACTTTTTTCTTCTACTTTCTTTTTCTATATTCTTATTATTCCTTTCTTTTGTTTTCTGTATTATTATAATTAATATTATTTTTATTCTATTACTAATTTATATATATATATATATATATATAAAATTTTCTAGATATAAACTTTATAGATTTTTGCTATTTTATATATATATATAGATATTCTTTAAAAAAAAAATTAAATGTTATACAATATAAGAATTATAGTAAGTATTGCCTAAATCAATTTTTACTTTCTTTTTTTTATATACTACTATAAATATACTTATGTATATATATCTTTTAAATAGAATAATTTATCATAATTTTTTTATTTATTTATTACTTAACTACTTTAATTTACTGACATAAATATTATATATATAATATATATATATATATATATATATATATAATATACCTATACTAATATTATCTTCTACGTATATATATATATATATATATATATTTATATATATATATATATATTATTGAATTTTCAATAATTTTTCACTTCACTTTTTTATTGTTCAATTCTTTCTTCTTTTGTTTTTATATTTCTTTATTCTTTTATTTTCTATATTTAGGTATTAAAATATTCATATATATAATATATATTTTTAAAGAAATATATTTATTAGAAAAAGACATTATACATATATATAAATATGATAATAATAAAACAAAATACAGATTTAATACAAAGACGAAAAAAGAATTTAGCTTTAAAATGAAAGAACAAACAAAAAATAAAAAAAAAAATAAAAATTGAGGTTATGGCTAAAAATGACAAAATAAAAGAAAATTCACGGGAAAAATCTATATATATATGTATTGGTATATATATATATAAATAAATGTATATTTGTATTTAAAAGAAATTTAGTTTTTGTATTATAAAGGACTTGCAACAATTAAGCATGTTTTTTCGAAACAATCATAATTTTTAAAGTAAATTTTGAAAAATTCCATTCGCTCAAAAGGATAAAATGTCATAATATCTAAAATAATCATATTTCTAAATACATACACATACATACATATGTATATAAAAAAAAAATTTTTAATAGAGAAATACAAAAAAAAAAAAACAGAAAAAGACAAAAAGAAAAGCTGATGATGATATTAATATATTGTAAAAATATATATTTACGAAAAAAATTTTATATATTAAAAAAAAAGGAAAACAAAAGAATTTATTTGCCAAAAAAAAAGTTTTTATTTTTTTAATTTATTAAAATTAAATAAGTGTAAAATGGAGAAAATTGAGTAAAATTAAAGCGGAAAAAACAAGATTTTATTTTTATTTAGAAGAAAAACTAACATTTTCTTTTCAAATATAATTTTTTAATAAATCAATTTTAATCACTTTTAATTTATTCTGTAATATTTTAAGATGTATTTATATATATATATATATATATATATATATATATATATATATATTATATACAAATATTAAATAATATAAATTTTATTTATTTATTTATCTTTATTTCACACTTTTTATATTATCGACTACACACCAATGTTTACTTTAATTACGTTTTATTATTTTTATTAAATTATAAAATTTTTGATTTTCTAAAATTTTTAATTTTTTTTTTTAATTTTTCTATAATTTTATTTTATGTTTTTATTTTAATTTTTTTTTTTTTTTTGGAAGAAATTCAAAATTTTTAATTAAATAATATTCAACATTTTTGTTGATCTAAAATTATTATTTTTTGTTTTTTACAGTTTTTAATTTCTTTGTGTGGAAAATACACAAGAAATAAATTGAAAATTTATTTTTTTACATAATTTTCCTTATTATTTTTTTGTTGGTATTGTTGTTGTTTTATTATTATTTTTTTTCTATACAGTTTTAATCAAATATAATTTAACCGTTAGACTAAATTAAACGTTAACTGTGTTAACACGTAACGATTTCAACTCGAACTGCTGACAAATATTTAAAATATTTTCTCTTTTTGTACATATTGCTTTCTTTGTCTTTCGCTCTCTCTTTCTCTATCTCACTATAAATTTTCTTTTTTTTTTATTTTATTGTAGAAAATATATCCAAATCCAATACAATGAAATTGAAAGGATATTTATTTTTCGTTAAGTTTATATGGTAGTTATATTTTTGTAAGTTTTAACTGATTTCTTATTTCTCTTTATACATATATATATTTATTAATATTACTTTGACGTTTTTTCGGATTGCAAAATTTTTAATCGTATATCAAATTATTATGTTTTATAGTATTTGTGAGATGAGTTGTAAGTATAATACTAGTAGTAGTATTATTAATAGTAAATACATTTTTAAAAAGAAAATTCGTGGAGTTGTTTTAACGGTGGCTGAAAAAATTTCACATTGTTTCGTCAAATTTTTTTAATTTGACATAAGAAATTGAATTTTTAGTACATATTAGGTTGGTAATTATGTTAAATATTTATTTTTTTTTGCATATAACGAAATTTTGATATGACATATTGATTGACAAATTTACAGTAACCAGAAAATGTTTTTGATTTGAAAAGCGAAATTTTATTTTTTTGGCTTAAAGGAAAACGAATTCGGATATTTGCGTCCAATTTAGATTCCACGAAATGTTGTTTGTAATTTTTTTGTTGTAATTTTGAACAGTTCGCTGACTTTTTTTTGGCACTAACTTTTTCGATATCTCATTTGTTCTCAAACTTTCATCAACTTAACACTAAGTAAGAATAAATAAATATAGGCTTGACTTCGGTCCGAAATTTAAAGTCTCATTCTTATAGGATAGTTTTTTTTTTCAGATTTTGTATGATTATTTTTATCTGGTTTATAACTTAATTCATTTGTTATGCATCCCGTCATTAGAGCTATAGCGTGCAGCTAAAATATTTATAGTATGCACCTCAAGCATTTCTTTGCAAATTCTTATATACTGTTTATTAAATTTATTTTTACTTTGACAGCACTAAGCAGTAGACTTGATTCGAAACGAAGGCATTAAAATATATTTGAAGCCTTTGAAATGAATTTTAATACGTTTTAACGCCAATAGGTTCGAAATCGTGTTAATTAAACAAACGAAATAGTTAAAGAAGAATTTTTTTTTTAAAATTTACAGTGGTCCATAAAAGCTTTTTTCACGAAAGAAAATTTACCTAGCAGTAAACTTGTCAAAAACATATCGAAAAAAAACTAAAACATCATAACTAAAAATTTACACTCAAATATGGTTCTACGTTAAAAGAGCGGCCGGTCTAATAATGTTATTATGATGATCTAAGAGATTTTAGTACACCCAAATCAATATATACAATTTTTTACAATATAAAATATAGTATGTAAATATGTTTTTCTGTATGTATGTATGTATTTGTAAATTGAATTGTCAGTAAAATTTTGACATTTGCTTAAGTCAATAATATTATATTGCCAATTTGTAAAATTCTTATTTTTTATTTTTTTTTTTTTACTTGACTTATGTTATGAGTGAATTTCTATTTATTTTTTTGTATTTCGTAAAATTTTTGTATTTAATTCGTTAAAAAAATTTACTATATTTTTTTTTTTTAATTATTTAACGAAAAATATCTTAACGAAATAATTTTGCAACAATTTGATTTTCTTTTAAAGTAAATATCTTAAATTTATATTCAAAAAGGACTAAACACACGTAACGGTATAAAAAAAAAAATCAGAAGTAAAAAGTAAGAAATATGAAACGTAACACCAACAACAAACACATGACAACAGCCTGAAGGTATAGCAAATTCAAAATTGAGGAAGTACTGGACTTGAAAAGTAACAAGAAAACAAAAAAATAAAACAAAAAAAAAAAATGTAAATATGTAAGGTGTGTGTTTTGTGTATTCAGTCCATTATTAGAGAGAGAGTGTGTAAACCAAAGTAGCAAGTAAATAAAAAAAAAAAACAAATAAAAACAACTAAAATGGAAAATAAAACAAAAAAATATAACTAAATGCAATAAGAAACGAAAACAGTTATATTATTGTTAAATATTGGAGGGGAGGGATTGAAGAGAAAGCGGTGTTTTTGTGGTTGTACTGTGCGCAATTTGAAGAATAAAAAAAAACAGAGAATAATAAATGTAGCACCCTAAACTTTACTGCCTTTTTTATTCTTCATTTTTTTTTTTGGGGTTGAGTTTTTTTTTCATACTGTCTGCATATTAAAATTCGTGATAGTTGGATTAAATTCTGAATTTAGTATTCATGAGGAAATCTGTTTTATTTTTTTTTTTCTTTTCAAATTCATAAGGTACAGGTAATTGTCAATAATTTTTTTTTGATTCGGATCGGAAGTATTGTGTAACGACATTGAATATAGAAAAGATATGAACGATAAAATTTTCATAATGTGCATTTGAGAAATTCAGTAGTTGGTATCATGTCGGTAAATGTTACAATCCAGTGATCATTCATCAATAACTTTTATCTGATTTGATGTTTGATATCATTTGAATCACAGAATAGATTTTCATATGTCAAAATAAGCAGATTGCATGATTTATAATGCTCATCCCTTCCATTCGTTTGAGCTCAACGTTATTAACAAAATTATCACCCACAATAGATTTTTGTTGACTGATATGATTTTTTCCCAAATAGGTGGGGCTATTTTTGATTTCCATATTGTAATTAAAAATTATTTTGTTTATGGTTATCAATAGGTCATTGAGTAAATGTTTGAGTAAAATTTGAAATTCAAAATTTTGATAAAAGAGTTTTTACGATATAATATAAATATTTCTTTATTGAATCTACGTAGGTGAAAATATTTTTCAGATCAGTACATGCTTAGCGTATTGCACAGAAAACTGAAAAATAACTGTTTAATACCTCTACTACCTCTGGCTGGAAAAAAAAATTAACATTAGAATAGTTAGAGTGGACCAAGCAAAAAGAAAAAAGCAAAATATAATAGTAGTCATGAAACCACTTCAAATCCCTAATAAATCAAATGTGAAACTGAAAAAAGTAAAAAGCAGTCATAAAATAAAGCTCAAATACTACTACTACTACCACACAATAAAATTGAATTTTTAAATCAGCTCAAAATTTAAATTAGTTACACACTCCTGACTAATAAAATTAAATAGTGATTGCGATTTTTTTTACCAAGACTCTATTACTTGCTGCGATAATCAAAATTAAATGCGGTACTCAAATCAATAATGTCAATACAGGTTATTGACCATACGAGCGGATATAAAACTTTTAGTATATACGATTACGATATAAGATAGAGAAAAACAAAAGAATCGATAAAAAAGAAAAAAAATTATAATATTAAAAATTTAACAGGTCAACAGGCAGCAGTAGTGATGGTGGTGGCGGCAGGTAAACGATTAAAAAAAAAAATTGCTTTTAAATTTTATATTTTATACAAAAGGTTTTCATAATTTCTAATAAACGGAAATAACATATAATCAAAAAGGATTTCAAAACGGTAAAGAAAACAAAAAACAAAATAAAATAAAAAAGGAAATGGAATATTATTATTGATGAGTCAGCTGGAATATTATTTTCCAAATAATTCAAATAAGTAGAAAGGGGTGTAAAGTTGAAAATAAAAATATGAATTTTCAGTTGAATTTGTAGAAAAGAAATTGTAAAAAATAAAATTAAAAAAAGTAAAAAAATCTGTTTTCCATTTATGTTTCCTTGTTTAAATAAAAAGGATACTATTATCTATAAAATAAGCATGAATTTTGCAATTATGTAATGTTAAAAGGGTTTTTATAATAATGTGAATTATAAGTAACGGTTAATAATTTAAATAATATACTTGGAAAATTTGTTACATTCCTATAATAGTGGTTTCTTAAAACTACAACACTCCTACAATATATACACATGTAAATTGAACCTGGTCTAAGGATATACTTTCAATTGCAAACATTTTTTTAACTCATAGTTTATAGAAAGACATGAAACATTTTAATAAACAAGCAGTATTGGTAATACTGCTAAAACATTTCGTTCATAAGCAAAAGCTGTAATTTAAGTTTGTTCATAACTGTAACTTTTGATTAAAACTGCAAAATCAGTTTCATCACTTTTCAACTTTTTACAATTTGTACAATTTTTTAAGTAGTTAAATAAATTAAAATCAATTATATCAATTAAATCAATAAATAAATCAATTAAAACGATAATACTACAATATATATGAACTACCATTACGATCTATTTTGCCCCACGGATGGGGTTACACGACAAGGATGGTCATGATAAATACTATGTTTGTGAAGACCTCTCAATACTTTTAGGAACTCTTTTAATAGTCCTTTACAATTGTATTGACTTAATTTATACTCGTTCTAGATCCATATTTTAGAAAGGAATGTAGTAATGAGACTAAACTGAATTTTCGGAAACTGGGATGATGTTGGAAAGTTATTTTAAGCACAAGAATGTTTTTCGTTTTATTTCTATTTATTTATTTTAAGTCAGATGAGTTCGTGTACTCTTGTTCGTGGATGTGGGTTCCAATGTAAAAGAGTACATTTTAACGAATATAATATAAAAATGTTAGTTTTAAGTAAAACCACTTATTAAGTTCTGTCTGCACTGTGTATGGAATAAAAAATAATTCAGTTATGGAAATTGAAAAGAAAAAATTTTTGTGCCAACAACGCTTAATAATTTCTTTATGGATTTTACTTGAAACAATTGGTTCGAAAATTCTAACTATTATAATTGAATTGATGCTATAACTGGTCAATTGGAAATGTTAATTTGCGAGCTTCTATTAAATCTGGAAAGTTCGACATCAGAGGTTTTTCCTAGATAATTTTATAGGTTTTTTTTAAGAAGAGTCCTTCAAAATTTATATCAAACTTCCTTGATGTTATTTGGGGTTTTTTATAAATTTTTTATTATTTTTTTATTTAAAATTTTGTTTTCTTATTTCCCTTTTTTCTGATTGTAAAGCAATAAATTTAAAAAATTGCAAAAACAAACCAACAAATTTTAATTTGGAATATCACATTATTTTCCCCCGTAGGCCGCTTTTAATTAGTCTACCGAGATTAATATATTTTTATTTTTTATTTTTATTACAAAATGTTTCTGAAGTCTTTTCACGACGCAGTAAGGTTCTGCGTACGATGAACATAACCCATTTTTAACATTATCAATTCTGACGAAAACATGAGTCAAGTCTTTGGGAACAAAAGAGGAATTTATTGTTTTGGACCTCGCTGGCAACGACTTCAATCTTTGCATGTAACTTCTTAATCGGTTGGCAAATCTATTTTCTTTATCAGAAGTACCCCGAGTATTAATGAATATTTCCCCCCGGAATTCCAAGTGTTTAACCGTCGTATAACATTTCTACAGGGAAATTTTTTTAATCCTCTTTGGTGGTCATTCTTATAAAAATCCTCCAATGTTCTCTGTTGCACTTGCCATAAATATATGCTTTCAGCTGTCTTTGTGAATATCTTCAGGTGCTACCGGAATTTGATGGTAAGCAATCTTTTATGTATGTCTGGGCGCCAATCGATTGAATATTTTTTGGGCACCAGATGTGAAGAGGAAGCTACGGGTGATGGCAATGGTTTACAAATGCCTAGTACTATTTCCATTCTTACTCTTACTCTTACGACGTGGTTGGGAATAATGTAACAATCTCTCGGTAAGTATGTTGTGTATGACTGGATGTGTTGACGTATCGTGAGTGAAATCGGGTAATTTCGTATGAGTGGGATGATTTCTTCTTTTAGTACTCGACCTTACTTATTACTTATTATTTTATTTAATTTAGGATATCCATCTTAAGCCAACTTTCATTTAAAACATGAGTACGGTATTTTTTAAATTCAAATAATTTGTAAAATGTATACCGCTAGATTTTATTCTTATTCTGTCAATAGCACTGCAGCCCAAATTCAGTTATTCCTTCCTCTTTATTAATTCAATTTTATAGGCTTATTTTGAGTTTTATTGACATTGAATTTTAACCAAATGAATTGATCGAGCAAACCTTATTGGCCCAACTTTTAATTGAGACCATAGCACTTATAATTTCACCTAAGATTCAAATAACTGTTGTACTACGAATATAGCGCAGACGTGGTTTATAGTATGTATTAATTTTTTTTCTTATACCCCACTGATGACGTCACAGAAGAATTACGATGATGATCATTAATTTATACAAAGTTATTCTCTTAAAAACATTCAACACAAAACAATACAGGAATTTTTTATGGTAAACTTTTTCAAAAGCACAAACTTTTGGTTACCTGATGACTAATAATGAAACTAAAAAAATAAGGACAAGAAAGTTGGAAAATTTTTTTGAAAACAAATAAATATGAATAAATAAAAATTTTCAATTGTCACCCTCATATTTTTTTTTTGTTTTTTTTGGTTTTAATTAACCTTAATGTACTTCAGTACACCTTAATGAACACCCACTTTTTAATACACACTACACCAACTACAAAATAATATATCATTATTTTTCTTCAGAAAAGAATTCCCAAACCCACAAAAAACAAAAAAAAAATTATCACATTTTGATTAAAATAGAAAAAAATTATAAAAACAAAAGAGAATAATATAATCGAGTTTCCTCTAAAATATAATGTAAATACACAACTATGTACATAATATGTAATATATATTTATTTTTATATACCGATATTATTCATACTCAATAAATAATGAGAATTACATTCACATTCAGTCAGTTTATTTTACCCCCTAACTAACAACAAAACCAAAAAAAAAAAAACAAAAAATATAAATAAAAAAAAAATTACAAAAATAAAAAAGAACAAAATAAAAATGAAAACTAAAATTTACAGAAAAAAAAATCCTTTTTGATATTGGATTATCGAAATTGCTTTCACAAATCTTTATCAAAAATTATACACTCCAGATATATACATACCTACATACAAATTCATTTTTATAAACAACTTAATATGAACTCGAAATAAATAAAAATATCGCCCAAAAACAAACTGAAATGCGAAATACGAAAAAAGGATATTTTAATTTCTTGTTTTTCTATTTTTTCTTAATCAAAAAAAAAAATATATAACAAAAAAAAACAACAGTTTACTTTCAACAATAGGATGTGGGTGTTGATTTCATTGATAGTGTAAAATTTCTTCACTCAACCTTATTTTTTTTATTTGCTATTTTATTTTGTTCATTTTTTTTTTGTTTTGTTTTCAAGTAATATATATGTGGTAGCGCATTCTATCGTTCGATTAAGTAAACTATATTCTTTAAATTTGTATTTTGGTTGATGTCTTTGATAAATTATTTTTTACCGTTAACAAATACAGTGTGGCTAGAAAACATTTTAACAGATTTAGTATAGTGAAATATAAGAAAAAATTTCAATTAGTTTTATGACTAGGGACCCCTGTTGGTTATTTACAATTCAAGCTAAAAAAAAAAAAAAAAATTTTCAAGTTTTTGAACGTGGTATGATTTGATAAAGAAAAACATAAATAATCTTCATATACCTGTTTTTTTCTACTTACTCCGAATATTGATTAAAAATAATTTAGTACAAAAAATTTGCATTTTTGGCAATATTGGTTCATACATATGAAGAAACTTCAGTTGTTTAGTTATCTTGGTTTGCATTAGACTATCATTTCAGCTATATTCCCGAATAACATTTTTTTGAAAAACTAGTTTAGACCCTTCTTTTATAAAATATACGGCCATATAATAGATTATTTTTTAATTTTTCAGCAAATGCTTACATATTATGTTATAATATCAAAACGTTCGTTAGTTAAGAAGCTTGAGAAGATTATTTTGATGCTTCTTTGATTGCAGATTGATTTCTGGGAAGTACTTTGTCCAGCAAATTATTTTATTTAACTTTGTCCAACAAAATATTACTTATTTAAGTACAATATTACTTTAAAGTATATTATAACTATTAAGTAGTTTCAATTTAAAAAAAAAAATATATAATGTTGTTTTATTTCGTAATTTAACACTCAACTAATTGTAGTACAAAACAACTTTGGAAATATATTTTAATTGACCGTCGCGACTCGAATATACGAATTTTTAATAATATCAACTAAAACGTAATATTAACAACCAAACTATGCTATACTATGTCATTGGGTAGAATTATAATAACATACTTATACTCCTATGTTTTGATTTATTAAGCTTTTTTTACATATCTATTTATGTCCAAAGATTCGAAAATATCTTAACCCTCATATATGATAAAAACGAAAAATTAATCAATATACATGTAAGAAACAATCAATGACCTAGCTAAAAGAAAAGTCAAAAGTATATTGGAAAGGTTTATTGGTTGAAATAAACCAAAAATTGTATGGATCATGCATACTATTCTTAGTTTTTTAGCGGTACTATTCGTAAATACGCATGTTAAATTTTTTCTACATTAGTTTAGTCATATAAGATAAAATTAAAATAATTGCAATCTTTTTTTAATTTTCATACGTCTCTTTTCGGAATGGTAGGTCAAGCCTTTTCTCCGTCTGTTTGAAAAATATCTTGGCAATCGCCACCATCTTGTTTGTTCTCATATACAATCTTTACAACGTGGTTTAATTCTTTCTATATAATATCACTGTTTTCGTCAAAAAAACACTATATGTTGGACATTGCAGATTTTTATTCTCGTTAGTAGTACGATCGATCTCCACTCAGATCTCCCTGATTTTTCTATATATCAACCCGAAAAGATTTAATTTTGATGCCGTGACAACCATTCACAATATAATCGCAACATATCTTGTCATATATTTTCACAAAATCATAGAATTTGTTTAACTCATGACTAATAATTTTGAATTTTAATGGATGCGGTGGTCATTTTTTCATTATCATCATCAATGTCCTGCAACCCCATCCGTGGGTCATAGGGCGGAAAATATTCGGTCATATATTTGCTTCCTATTATAACGTCATGTGACGAACCAGAAACTATAAGTGAGTTTTGTCAGTGCCAAGTTTTGGAACAGTAAACTCTCTACACCAAGGTGTTTAAAGTGTATAAACTGTGCGATAGGCTTGTCATAAACAACCAATTCTGTTATTTTGATCCAAATAAACATTCTAAGAAATTTTTATCGTTGGCTATGTTAGATTAGATTATATTTTACGTTTTGGGAGGAATTCAGTCTCTGTATAACTGCAATCGCAAATGAGCTTATTGTAATGGATATATTTTGAAGCTTTCTACTATGTTGATGAAAGCCAAACTGATTTTTATCAATCTCTCTAATAATAGCAACATTATCCGTAGAGTATATTATTTTTATTACTATTATAAATTGTATAACCCGCGTCGACTTCATACGTTTTTCTATTCATCACTATCATCTTGTCCTATTTCTATTGATAAATCTTCTGTTAGCTTTTTTGTTAAATCTCAATTTTGATTGATTAAGATGACATTTATAATTTAACTTGGTACTCCCATTTAATTATCTTTATTACATCAGCTAATCTTACTTTGCCGAATACCATATGAATTAACTGAGTTCTTAAATTCATTTGTCTTTCCAATTATCTGATTTAAAATAAACAGATAGCCAATTAATGGATCATTTTTACTTTCCTTGATAATTTTTTGACAGTAAGATTGTAATTTGATCTTAAAATTTAGCAAACAAATTCTTCGATAGTTTTTTGTGTAGATTTTGTCATCTTTTTTTTTATATACTTGGTATACAAAAATTCCGAAATAAAGTCTTGTGCAACATGGTAAATGCCCCTTGGTATATTCGCAACAGTGACTTGCACAGACATCTAAAAATTCCTTGCATAAAAAATGAAATAAAAAGATATGCAACAAAGCATATTGCTCGTCTGGAGAGTCATGTTAGCGTTGAGGCCACTCAACTGCTAGATAACCGAAATTATATCACGAACTAATCCACTAGATTTAATACGATAGAATTTCGTAAACTTTTTCTTTAAGAAAATAACAATAGAAATAAATTAATGGTTAGTCCGTCGGATTAGTTTTAATGGGAGGGGTGTGGTTTAGTCAGTAAAAATCTGGCACACAATGGAAGCTACGGGGCTAATTGTGTCTATGAAGATTCCCACCAAACCACACAAAAAAAAAAAAATCTTTTTTTTAATATGAGAATGGTTATACCCATTTATATGTGTATAATAAGATTTTTTTCATTCTGCAGAGTATGTTTTAATGGTTTCTTAAAACTAGTTATGTTCAAAAGTTTGATAAAGCATAGATTTTCATTGAAGTTTATTAAAAAAAAATTTTTTTTATTAAAATAAAACTATAAAACTATAATAAAAAAATTTAAAAAATTTTTTCATTAAAATGGGTTCAAACTATATTTGTTTTATAAATAAATAAATTAATATTTAAATTTACATTGTGATAAACTTTCACTAAAAATACCTAATAATGCATTAAAAAAAAATTCTAAAAACTTTAAAACAACGATCAGTTTTTTTAAGCTTCACAGTGTCTTCAGTGGCTAAAATTTTATCTAAACTAAAGATATGAAATAAATATTCATTAAACCAAAATGGTTCAAATAGTCGTTTTAGACTCAAGACTCAACTAAAATCTATGCATCCATCAATCTACTCACTTAACTTACAAAAACGTAAAAATTTTAAACATTTGTTTTAGAGACCTCTAGAAAAATTTTGCAGGTTTCATAAATAAAAATTTAAATCTTCTTCTTTTACTAGTAATTCGCCTTCACAAAGCTTAGCGATTATTTGGAGTTAATGAATAATTGAATAAAATATCAAATTAATATAAAAAGGATATATGCCTTACAATTTTGATGCCCACTGTACATTTAACATGCAGAGATACCGTAAATAATTAATTCAACAACAATTACGAATTCATTATTAAAATTTTTAAATTACATCCTTAAAAGTTTGAAGAAAATTTTTGTTACATTTTCTTTCCGAATTTTTTTTTTTATTTTAAATTTTTTTTTTAAAGATACTTACAATATTTTACCGTTATTTTAAATAAAATAAATTTCTATAAAAATTATACTTTAAAATCATATGTTTTAAAAGTAATAATTCAAAAGAATATTTCGATTCGTAAGGGTTTTTTGTTTGTATTTGTTGTTGTTATGTTATTGTTTTATACTTTTATAGTATAGTAGAATAATAATCATCAAGTTTGTTGAAATTACGTGTAAAAGAATTTCGAAGGCATTAAATCAATAAATTACTACTACCAACAAATAAAACGTGTATTTTACATTAAAAAATAGAAACAAAAAATTTATAAGTGTATGGATATGAAAGTTAAGAATATGACAACAAAGCAATCTTCCAAAAAAAAAACGAAAAGAAAAAACACAAAACAATAAAATCCTGTACACAATAATTTCCTTATAAAACAAAAATAATAAAAACAAACAAAAAAAATTATATTACTTGATAAGGACGATATTATCATTATTGTTATTGTGATTTCTTCTACGAAACAATTTGGAATTGAAACATTCAAATAACGCGCATGTCAAAAACACATGCATATTTTCATTTTTTTTATGTATTAGTGCATTTACTTATTTTTTGTTTTTTTCTTGTTTTTATTTTATTATTGAATTTATAAGGGATTTTGTAAGTTCGAAATAAACCTGTGAAAATTTAAAATGATGAAATATAAAAAATAAAAAGTTATTTTTTTCTTTTCTTTTCTATAAAACTTTTTAATATCATTTTGAACATTGCCATGGTTACAATAGAAAGTCATGTGCTTGACCATACTCAATAGAACTAAAAACGAAAAAATATTAAAATTTATTAGTCACATATTTTAAATAAATTATCATATTTATTTGCACAATATTATATTGAGATATGAATTTGGCTTAAGAAAACTTAAGGATATCCTTTTACAAGGATACTTAAAGATAATGATTTGATATTAAATGATTCATTAATATATGTATATGTAATAATGTTACCACAAGACCAAAATATTAAGTAGTTACTATAGAAGGTGTATCTTCCCCAAAAATAAATTCTAATCAGTAGAAAAGCAGAACAATGTAAATTAAAGACAAGCTCAAGTTCAAGTCTCTTGGGAGATAAAATTCTTCTTTTCTACTAGTCGAGTACGACTAAATAGAATATTATTTTGCTTTATGAAAAGAAAATGCTTCCAAAAGGAGTACGGACAGTAAAAAAAAAAAAACTAATAAATGTATTAAGTAAAAATATACTGCAGTGTATCCTGAACAAATAGATTTTATTGAGAATAATGCAAAGCAATAATCAATATAAATGACTAAACAAATAATGATTTCATTAAATAGAATTCATACATGAGTAAATTGCAAGCCAATAGATCTGGCATAACAGAGAAAAATAAAATGGCAAACTCATATAATCTACAGAAAACAAATTATTTTTTGCTTAGCGGTGGCATGACGTAGTAATGTATAGTAGTTTTGGGAATGTAAATTAAACATACTTTTATCGCTTGATGCCGCTGTTAAAATAGATATAACAAATATGAAATTTTTTGATATGACAATCAAAATAAAATTAGCATAATATATAGAAATAGAGCTGAAGTAAACTAACTTATAGGAAATAATTTTTCTAAAATGAATATTTTATTCAATTTAATTATCCTACACAATTTGGCTTTTTCTACAATGCAAAAACTTAAAAAAACATATTAATAGAAGACTTACCCTGAGATGGTGATAGGAAAAAATGTTAACCTAAAGAATATAATTAATGAATGTACTATGCAGTTATGCATTAAAGAATATTTTAAATAATAAATAAAAACAATATACTATTATTGCGGGTATACAATTATTATTAAATCCTTTGCGGGTTTACAGGGATCAATATTTCTGCTCCCCTATATTTTTATTTTATTCCACTAGATCGTGAGGTTTTAGCCTTTTCAGCCCTCTTATGTCATCTGATCTGCTTAAAATTTCGATCGCAAGCTTTACATTGCCATAATGAATTAATCCTGTTTGATAGCATAACTCCTAATGACATCAGTAATGGTTTTTATTTTCATATCTCTGTGGGTATCTTCATTTGATTCGTAGCGGAATGCGTTTGTGATAATTACAGGGAATTTATTTTGACAGCGCTGTATAATTAATAAGTTAAATTTTTTAGTGCAGTCCCAAAAGCTGACTACCATAAGTCCATTTACATAATAGTAAAACTTCCTATTCAAGGTCGTTATCCTGTTTCAAAATTTGTATAATAAACAACACGAATCGAAATAACTGTTTCTGTAGAAGTATAGAAATGTAGCTAAAATCGCATAACGTATATTATACAGCAGGTTTTTAATTTAAAATAATCCCTGTCATACTAACATCAAATTTTCGGGAGCCCAGCGTCAAGAAAATACAGTAAATTATTTTAAATAGTATTAAATAGAAGAAATTAAAAATATTTCAGTGCAATTATATCCATAGAAATCTATTAGGACCTTTTTCTTCTTCGAATAAGCGCAATACTCAGAACAGATATCAAGCACTCACGTTCAATATGAGCTCAAAACTATTACACTCTAAGTTAATAAAGAAATGTTCAAAGCTCGATTTATCAACTGTATGTCTTATCATACCATTCGCCAAATTAGTTCCTTTCGTTTTTTCCCAGCTAACAAATCACGGTCTGAGAAGTATCGATTCCATTTCAAAGAGAAACGCAAAATTAACAATTTGGATAACATGAAATTAAGACTTTTTTTTCCAAATTTCTAACTCTGCTCAGATTAGAAAAATAAACAGGTCTTAAATGAAACTGTACAAGAAAAAAATTGATTGTCAGGAAAAAAGGAGAAATTGAACTGTTAAAAATTTTGTAAGACTTAAATATAATAAACGGTAGAAAATTATTGTTTTTTTTTTATAAAGTTTAAGATTTCCACCCATTAATGTCACGAAATCACTAAAAGTACTTTTAATGATACAAAATTAAATTGAAATAAATAACCGTTAATAATAAATTTCCGACTTAATAAGGGGGGATGGCGAACTCTAAACCATAACACACTATTACTATTAAAGTCAAGGGTTATCAATAACATAAAAAATGGTTATATAAGGTGGCATATAAAACTAAACAATATATAAATTAATATAATGTATTAAATTGAAAATTAATTTAGTTATATTTTTATTATTTCATAAAATTGTTATTATTTTGTTTTTTATTTGTTTTTTGTTAATATTCAGTTATTATTTTAATTTACCTTAATACAATAAATTTCTTAACTACGACACTTCAATGACACCATGGCACATTGCACGTTAACAATATATAATAATCATTTTGTTTAATAGTACATACATATATGCAACACGTGTGTGTCACATGCAATTTATTTATTTAAAACTATGTTTAAATATTTCCGTTATGATATTGTTTTTTAAATGTCTATCATATTTTGTTATTGAATTTTCTTAAAGCATTCAAAAGGGTAAAAAATTATAAGTTACTCCTTTTTTTATTTTTTATATTTTTTTTTTGCTTTATGAACATTTAATTGGTGAGTTAAATACAGTAATAGTAACATTTATTGTGAGTGAAAGTACCTTTATTTAATTTAAAATGTTTTGATCAATAAAAAATATTTGTAAAAGTAAAATCAAAAATCAAAAATTAAAAACCCAGAAATTCAAAATTTCGGAAACGAATTTCAGCAATTGCAGAAAAAGTGAGTATTCTTCTTTTTGTATCACATTTAGTCTTACTTAATTTTTTTTTTCAAAACATGAAGCCTTCCCCCAAATTTTGAATTAAAAACATTTTTTATAGTATTTTAGAATATATAAAAAAACAACTTTTGAAGGTTGAGCACCACTGACCGTAAGCCTCATTATTATATTTAATAATATCTTTTTTTCAGCACAGGTCAATGTAAAGACGTGAAGACACAAAAAAAAAGTAAAATATTTAACGTTGGTGGATGCAAGCCTATAATTGCCACAAATTATTTAAGTTCTTTCTTATTTTCACAAATTATTTAGGTTCTGTTCTCTACGCGCCTGCCTTTCAATCGAAGGGTCCCGGGTTCGATTCCCGATGAAGCAAAAAAAAAAACAAAAAAATGCTTCATTGGTTTTTCGAGCTGATCTAGTACCCTTTGTCATTGGGATGTAATAGATGACAAAAAATAATTGAGAGTATAATCTGGTAACAAATTAAATAAAATGACTATTCTACTTAAGAAGGCTTAGTTCCTGACAATAGTAGTAGTTTTCCACATTTAATGAGTAGATAAGCCAGTAATTTGTTAAAATAAATACTCAAATTATTGTAGATATTGTAGTGTAAAATTGCAGTACCGTACTTAATTAAGCACGAAAAGCTGATTCTACCTAAGTTACTGTCAAGATCATAAAAAAAAAAAAAAAATTTAAAGCCAAATTATAAATAAAAAAATTTAGAGTAGGAAGTAAAGCCATTCAATTCTCTTAATCAAACATTTTTGTAACTACGCAGGTTTGTACTGCTAGAGGTTTGCTATATACCAATATCATTTTCTAAGCTTAATCATTTTACTGATTTCTATCATTTTCGTTATTTCCTCGGTTACCAGAATATCTGTAAAATCCGTCTTAAGTATTTTTTGGCAAATAATATTATTACTTCTGTTACTTTCTATATTTCACATCCGTGTAAAAGAATTGAATGTATGTTAGATTTTAGAGATAGAATTAATGTAAGGAATAGAATTATTTTAATAAATTGGGACTGGTAGCGACAGAAAAAAGATATTTTTTTTTACAGTTTTATATTCCAATTCTTTTTTCTTTCTTTCTTCAAATAAAAAACGATATTTTGTAATAAAGTAAAGTAGCGAGGTAAGGTAGGTATTCGGCATTGTCCTGTAACATTTATTTTCGTCGCATAAAAGTGTTCTTTCAGTAAAAATAAAAGTTGACATTTTTAACCAATAAAACAAAAAAAAATTTTAAAAAACGATATTTTAGATCTCATATAACGTGGGTAAGTCCATTTAATACGTTTTATTCTACAATTACTTTTCTTCATCACCAAATCTAGAATTAAAATTAAGAGTAGTAGGAATAAAATATAACCTTGTTTTACTCCGGTATAAAAATTTAAAAGGTTCCCCATTTTTTCAATGTGTATACTGCATTTAGCAACTTTATTAAGTTCTTTATTAGTGTTGATTATTGTAAGACATAAATTAATCCTGTAAGCTTTTTAAGACATGTTTAAAATCAAACAGCATAAATAATGGTGTCTGCCATTCTTATAGGGTTTTTTTTTACCTGAAAACTGCTTGTTCGCTGTCAAATTATGGTTTTAAAATTTGTGACAAAAGTTGTTTTTTCATTATTTTTTTTAATAAATGATAAAAACAATATATTTATTCCAAAAATAAAATTGTTTCTATTTTCTATTTCAGTTTTTATAATAATAGAAACGTATTGTCTGGATTGTTAGTTTTTCCGACTCGAAATTATACTAGTTAGCATGTTGATCCCATTGTTGTGAAATTACAAGAAAAACACAAAACGAGTAGTGAAACAACTTGTAATTACAAAAACAGGGGAAATGGTGTTTTGATTGTCATATACAAAGCTGTTAAGAATGGTAGGATCGGTATTAATGCGACCCGCAGTTTAAGATTTATTCCGCTTAAAACTATTCAACAAACTATTCAGCTAAATCAACAAACAAAACTGTTTTTATCTTATCGTTTATTAAAAATTCAACATAAACATATAATAAATCAATTTCTTGTTCCATTTCATTTATAATATTTAATAAATTTTCATTTCAAATTATATTATGTTTTATTTGTATGCAGTATGTACTTACAATAAATACAACACGATAATTCAAAAAAATACTTCAAACACAAAATTTTCAAACTACGGTAACTCATTTTTAGAAATTCCTTTTAAATTTGAATCATTTTACAACTACAACAATAAAAATATAAAATGAGAGAAAATATTCATAACAATATTCTAACTCCTAACTAAAACTAACTACGAACAAGAATAGCAACAACAAAAATAACATCAACAAACAATTATATCCTTTAAAAACACAACAAAATCAAAAATCCAATTTTTTTCTACAATTTCTAAATTTCAATTTCCGTTAGTTTCACAATAACATTTCACAAACACATAGAAACATTTGATACAGATTGAAAATGAATGTTCAAAGAACATGGAAGAAGGCAAAACTAAAATAATAATAATAAAAAAAATTTAAATTGTTATCCTTTTCTCCACATACACAAATACATTGATAATCTCTTTACAACACACACATATTCATTCTCTAAATTTTATATTATTGTTTTCCTTTTTTTTTTTTATTATTGTTGTTGTTCTTCTTTCTTATCATAATAAAATATTATGAAATCTACGACAATTGCAAAAAAAAAAACAACAAAAATTTCAAACGTAATCAAATAAATTTATGACCAACACAGAAAAAATTTTCCAAACAAATACCATAATAACAAAATAAAAATAATGACAATAACAACAACAACAACAATAATAATAATAATAATAATTATGACTAGGAAAAACAAAATACAAGGAAAACACAACGAATAGAAATAAGAAACAAAAAAATTTCAATAAAAAAGGATAATAAAATCCAAAACATATATATAAACAGGACATAAAGAGGCATAAACTTTCGTCCTGACAGCAACTTTTTCCCAACAAATTTATATACATTATAATGTGTATATATACACATATAAAATTTTTTTTGTGAAATTTTTGCCTCTAATTTTCCAACATTTATTTTTTTTTTTCCTTTTCGTTTTTGTTTTTTTGTTTTTTGTATTTTTGTTTTCTTGAATGACAAGAAGAACAGTGAGTAATTTTTTTTTGCTGTGCTCTGCTCGGCGTGTATGTTTGTATATTAAAACAAATTTTTTTTAAAAAATAATTTAAAAAAAAAAAACAACATTGCGTTTATTTTTATAAAAATTAAATTATTTAATATAAAAATATAAAAATTATTTTTAAAATAAAATGTATATATATATTTAAATATAAATTTGAAATAGTGAAAATTGTTAAATTCATAAAATGTGTGCTTAAATTTCGCATTAATTTTAAGGTGGTGCCAAAAGAAAATTTTAGAATTTCAATTTTTTTTTTCTTTTTTTTTTTTTGCATAAATATGAGAGTATAAAAAATTAGTGTATATAACGGTAAATTGATTTTTTTTTTCTGCTAAAAGAATAAATTTTTATATAATATTTTTATATATATATATATATATATAAATAAAATAATATTAATTGTAGAAGATATGCAAAAAATTTAAATTTTAAATTTATATTAAATTTTTGTGAATAAAGAAATAATCAAAAAAAAAAAAAAAAAAGAAAAAAAAAACAAATTTCTCTTAGTGAACTGTGTCCGAAGAATATACAACAGACCAAGCCTGCGAAAATCGACAAAAAATTTGTTTCATATTTTTTTTTTCCTTACTCTATTCATCCTCTATAATATAGAAAACGCCGAGAATAGAACGGGACGAGACTATAAAATCAAAATGATAATAATAAGAAGAAAAATACAAATAAAAATAATAAAAATAAGAACAATAAGAAAAGTTATAGTAAAAAATAAGAGAAAATTAATACACAGAGTATAAAATAGGAACAAAAATAAAATAAAAAGTTTGTTTTTTAAGTATAGTTTAAAAAGAGTAAAGAGATAGAGAGAGAGATAGAAAGATAGAGAGTGAGAGAGTGTATAGTGGAGAGCCGGATGCAACATCCGGCTTGGTTGGTGACTTTTTTTTCATTTCTAATCTAACTCTAACTTTCTCTCTCTCTCTCTGATTTTTTCCTTTTTCTCTCTTTCTCGTTTTTTGTCCTTTTTTTCTTATTTTTTTTTTTTTTTTTTTTTTGTAAAGTCCTTACTGTCACTTTAATATGGATGACGTGAAATTTTCCTGAAAAACTTTTTTTTGCTTTTCTTTATTTTGATTCTGTTTTTTTGATTTAAGGGTAGAAAAAAGTGAAATAGATATCATTAAATAAAAAATGAGTGATTTAAAACATACAAAATTTAATTCTAAGAGTTAATAAAATTAATTTATTAAAATAAAGATGAAATTTTTCAGTAAATAAATTATAAAATAGAATTAAATTTTAAATATAAAATTGCAAATTTATGTGTATATTATAAAATATACATATTTATATATATATATATATATATATATAATTAAGTTTGTATATGTATTGAATTTAATTTCGAAAGTTATTTTTTTCTTTTTTGTATTAAAGTTTAAATATTTTTTAAAGGTGAATTATTTCAATACGAAATTTTTGCACATTTGATGAAAATTTAAAAATTTTAAATAAAATTTTAATTTAAAGTGAAGAAATAAGAAAAAGATATATATCTACTAAAGGATACAACTACTACACAAACAACAACATCGAAAAGAAGTTAAATAAAAACCAGAAAAAAAAAAGAATTATAAATATGTGTATAGAGAAAAGTGAAAGCTAGCTATAATTTTATAGCCGCTTTTAGTTTCTTAAAATAAATGGCTTATAGCCACCATACATAAATATGAAAATACATAAAAATAAAATAAGTGAAATACAAAATAAAATATACATTATTATATAAATGTATATATTATATAGTTATAAAAATTGAATAAAATAAAATATCTACAGTGTAAAAATAAAAATAATTTTCTACAAGTTAAAATAAAAATACAAATAAAAATTTGTATTGTTTTTATTATTAAATTTTATTTTTTTTTTCGGTTTTTTTTTTTTCTTTAAATACATTTTCGAAGTAAAGTTTAGCAGTCAAACATACAACAAAAACAAATTTTAAGAGTCTGGATAAATAATGAAATTTTCATTTCATATTTTATTAAAATCGTTAATATTAATTTTAAAATTTAATAAATTAATTATTCCTCTGTTGTAATAAAAAAAAAAGAATACAAAATTTAAGAAAAATTGCAAAATTATTTATCTAAACATAAATTTATAATTCTTAAACTAAAATTGCGAATAATAAATTAAAGGATATCAAAGGACAAAAAAAAAAAGGACACAAAATAAAAATACCTAAATTTTTGTATTTCGAAATTTTAAGTTGTATTTGTGTTCGTTCAACTTTTGTTAAACTGAATCGTTTTGTGTTTATTTAAATTCATTTAAACAATTTAATTTTTTTTGTATTAATTTTGCAATGTCAAAATCGCCAAATTTAAATGAATTCGATTTTAATAGCAATTCAGATGATGAAAGTAATGATACATTAAGAGCTAGTTTTTTAAATCGTAAAACACAAAGTAATCAACGTAATGGTGGTGGTGGTGGAAGTAGCGGTGGTAGTGGTAGCGGTGGTTCTAACGGTAATGGCAGTAATAACATAGGAACAAATGAATTAAATATATCACGTCAACAATTACCACCAACTTTACCACCACCACAAACAGCTGGTTTAAATTTAGGTGCAGCATTAATATCATCATCACCATTATCACCATCACCATCTGATTTAGAAGATGATGATGAAGATGATCCAGATGATGACGATGAAGATAGACTTGAAAATAGAAATTGTGAATTAAACAATAAAAATAATATAATTAATAGAAATAATATTAATGTTAACAATAACAATAATAATAATAATAATAATGCTGATGATGATGATGATTGTAATTTAAGAACAGAATCGAATGATGATGATGATGACGATGATGATGATGAAATTAATAATAATGATAATAATAATAATATAAATAATAATAATAATAATAATAATAATAATGATATAAATAATAATAGTAATGATAATATTGATAATGATTTATTAAATTCAACAAATATAAACAATAATAACAAAAATTCTAGTAATAATATTATTACAAATAATAGCCTTGATATTAATAATAGTGGTAATTGTACGAATATTTTAAATAAAACAAATATTGATTGTGGTGAAAATTCATCTTCATCGTCATCAACATCATCATCAACATCTTCATCTTTATCATCATCTCGTAATAGAAATTTAAATATTAATAATAATAATAATAGTAAAAATAATAATAATAGTGGTAATAATAAAACAAATAAAATATCATTATCAGCATCAGCTAAATCAACAGCAGCTGCAGTTGCTGCTGCTATTGCAAGTGTTAGTAAAAGTTTACATTCAACTAATAATAGTGGTCATAGTAATAAAAATCATTCAAATAATCATAATAATTCAATATCATCAATAAATAATTTAAATAATTTAAATAATAATGATAATGATGATATAGATGATGTTGGGAATGTTGGTTGTATTGGTGGTGGTGGTGGTGGTGGAGGAAATAGTGAACGAAATAGTATAGCTAGTTTAAAAGATGATAATCGTAATCATAATCGTATTGGTAATAATAATGGTGGTGGTATTTTAAGTGGCATTGGTTTGGGTAATAGTAGTAATAGTGGTGGTGATGGTAATGGTAATAATAATAATAATAATAATAATAATAATAATAATAATAACAATAATAATAATAATAATCATAGTAATAATAATAATAATAATTTAAATAGTGAACGTAATTTAATAAATTGTGGTAATAGTAGTAATAGATCTGAAACAGGTAGTATTATTGGTGGTGGTATTGGTAATAATAGTAATAGTAATTTAAATAATAATAATTCATCATCAAATAATAATAACAATAATAATAATAATAATAATAACAATAATAATAGTAATATTAATAAAAAATATCGTCATCAAAATTATAGTAAAAATATATATATTGGTACAAAAAATGCTGAATCATGGGAATTAACAAGATCTCGTTTATCCTTTAAAAATGATGTTGAATTTGTTGCATATTTATTAAAATTGGCCGAAAATGATACTGAAAGAACTTCAAGGTAAATTTTTAAGTTTTATTTTTGTATTTAATATTTTATTTATATATTATAAATAGATTAATAAGTATTTATTATATGTATTATGTACATATTATGGTTAGTTATATAGATAATATAAAAAAATTGTTTTTCAACAATTTTCCATATATTAAAAGAAAAAAAAAAAATTATTTCGTTTTTTTTCCTCTACCATCACACTACAATAATGATCCTTAAGATGAAAAACTTTAAATATACAGTGGGTACCCTATTCATCATTTAAAAGTATTTTTAAAAAATTTTCTAGCATTTTTATTTTTGTTGATATGTTGAAGTGGTAAAATGAGAATGTTTGTGAAAAATATTCATGGTAAATTATTTTATATATTATTTGAATTGTTCAATAATACAAGGTGTTTCAGAATTGGTTCAAATTTGAATGAATGAATTAATTATTGCTTATACTATTATATTAGGTACAGAATTTATTTGCAAGATGGTATAATACTTCGCATTTGAATAGATAATATCATAATGAACCTCATTTAATCTATCGTTTAAAATTTGGATTCAATAGAGAGTTTCGAATCCACCTGGAAATATTCATTTATATATTTATTTCAAAATTCAATGTCTAAAGAGATTTTACTATTTCATAGAAGACTACAAAGTATACAATAAGTATGATTATTATTAGTTATTAATTAGCTAACAATTTGTGTACATACCTACATACTGTAAACAAAAGTCCATCCTCGGAGCTGATGATTTAATCACTCCACCAAATACAGGTCGGTTAATTTAGAATTTGATAGGATCTGTATATAAGTCAATGATGTTCACAGATTATTATTAGTTATCATCAGTCGTATTTTAGTATTACTTGTATTTTTATTAGATTTAAGTTTAGGATTATACAAGATGTTGCATTCTGAATGCAAATTTTTCAAAATATTGTTTCCACTGTAATTTTTATAATTTTTTGAATATAAAAATTATATTACATTAAAAATTGAAGCAAGAAAAAAACAAAATAATAGATAATAAAAATTTCTATATTAATACCGTTATTTCTTTAACTCCTGATTTTTTTATAATATTTTATATTATAAAAAATTAATAAACTTCAATTTTAGGGTCTAATAACATTCGATTAAAGAAACATAAAATAATGGTTTTTAAAACCATTGAGAAGAGGACTCATATCATATCAGCTTTAAGAACAATATTTTTGAACTATTTTTTTTTTTTATATAATTTTTAAGCTTAATTTTCTACAAGTACATTAAGGCAATAAAAAATCTTAAAAATTATAATCTATTAAAACTAAATAAAATAATTTCGAAATTTTATAAAAATATTTAATTAAATCTCGATAACTTTCAAACGAATAGAAATAAACTCCCCTCTTCACTGTTCTATACAATTTTTATTCAATTTGACTCCAGCTTTCATCCAGTATACGATTATATAATAATAATGACATCTGTCAATTAAATTATGCAGTATGGTAGTGTTTGACGTCTTGTATTTTTTGTTATTAATATACTCGTAATTAATTATTTTTTTTATTATTATTTTTATATTTTTTTATTGTTATTTTTATATCAAATTTATTGATTATTGAACATTTAATAATGAATTATTTTATATATCTTATCCCAACCATGAACACATGCATATTAGTTGTGTATTAATTTATTGTATTTACATCGATTGTGTATTCTTGACAACAGTCAACGACATATTTTTCTTCCTTTTTGACAATAGAAATTAGTGACAAACACACTGATGAAAGAGGTATGTTGCTTCCAAAAGATTATTGTACAATACATAATAATACTTTCTGAAAAACAACCAAAAATTAATAAATAATAATAATTATTTAATAGGACATATTCTTGCTTCATATATCATTTGAGTTTGAATTCTAAAACGTTTTTGAGTGAAAAAACTAACTTACATAATTTCTATTGTATTTCATTGGATTAAAAATTATTATTAAATTAGTGTTAAACTTTTTTGGAACCCCACAATTAATTTCTTGGAAAAGTAAATTTAAGTAAAATTAAGAATGATTTAAATGACTATACATCACTAGTGTGAATTCACTACTGTATAGTTTAAATTTTATTTGTATATATATATAAGAAAATATATATAATTTTGAATGAATGAATGAGTTAAAGCATTTTCTTCAATCTATCTGATAATAAGATTAATATTTTCGAAATAAAATTCGAACATGTTTTATACAAATTATATTATTTTTAAATTCCAAAAATGACTCATATTAAGTACACATATACCAGAAGAGTTCTAGTTCATACCTAGTTACTTGTAGTGATTTCTAAAACTATAATCATTATCATTATCCTGAAACCCCATCTGTGGACATAAGGCGAATCATAATTATAATCAATGTCCTCTAACACCATTTATGGGGCATAGAGCAGATCATAATCATAGTCAACATAATGTAAAATATAAATTTAATAAAAATTTACCTAAAATGAAACATACAGTAAATTTATAAATGAAAAATATTCAAAACTTAAGTTTAAAGGTTAAATTTAGTTTAAAAATATACAAGAGGTACTCTCCATTTCATACAAAATATTTATTTATCTACCTGTATGAGTATCACCATTCATGTTTATATATTTGATATGAGGTGGTATACGTATTTGAAAATAAGATATAGTATATTTATATATCACATACTCCTCCATATTCTTAAATGAATGCTCAAAAAAATTTCCTTTTTTTTATTTTTTTGAAAATATATTTTAAAGGTGATATATTCTAAATATTGTACTCATATGTGTACACATGAAGTATTTAAAAACACAAAAATAAAACTTTTCTATACTAAATACCAAAAATACAAAAAAATAAAAACAATAACAAAATAAAAGTTTCTAATTATTTAGCAGAGTATGTATATATAATATATTTTATTTTTGTTTTGTTCTACTCAGTTAGGTTTTTCCTTGTTTAGGAAAAAAAAAAAAACAACTTCAAGGACTTAAGAAAACTTTTCTATACATCTTTTATTATTTTGATTTTTTGTTTATTATATTTTTTTTTTATATATAAAAAGAAAAGTCTGGAATATAAATACTAATGATAAAGATATAAAATGTTAATGGAATTTATTTGTATTTGACCTTTAAATTTTTAAGAAGAATAGTTCCAATTTTATTTATTAGTTTTAGAATGAAATTATTTTATTAGTTTTGAATTTTTCTAAGTATATAATAAAATCTTTAAAATTTCTTTATATTATATCTTATTTATAAGTATATCTTGTCTTTCTTATTAATATTATTATATAAATATTTATTTGAAAACATTTTCTCATCAATTTTAATAGAAGAATTTATATTTGACCTTAACATTGAAGTTTAAAATACTTTAAATAATCCTTAGCATATATTTTCTTTTTTTGTTTTTTTGTTTTTTTTTTTTGTTTGTATTAAAAGTACTGTAAAAGTTTATTTCCGAAAGTATTGCGAAGAAAGTTTTTTTTTATCGTTTTGTTATTTTAAAAATATGGCAATATTTGTATAAGACACGAAAAAAGTTTTAAGAATAATTTTTTAAAAATATTTTAAAGTGTGTATTTATAGTATATACGAGTCGATACAACTCTAGGATGTAGCTATGTATTGTGGTGTATGAGAAAGAAATTTTTCAAATTAAGTATTTAAGATTTTAAAGAAAAATTATTTAAATTTTTAAAAATATTTTTTTTTGCTTTTGTAGTTGTGTAGTTAAATGATGAAAAATTTGAATAAAATATTTTTTTAAAGCATTGTGGTAGTATCTATGTATTATGATCAAGGTTATTATATATTATGGTTTACTATGGGATATGACAAGGCACAATTAAGTGCTAATTGGTTTTCCAGAAGCAACTGGAATGACCATTTCTACCTATGGGGTATGTCAGAATGCTTATGATCCCTTTAAATGATTTTTGTAAGGCATTTATAGAAGTGAATAAGATCATGAACCAATCTTGTAAATTTTTCATATTCATTTATATGATAAAAAATTTTACTGTTAACACTTTATAGTTCTAGTATTAAAATTAAATAGTCCATTGTTTTGTAAGAAATTCGAAACAACATAGTAGCATCAATGCAAGGAAATATTGTTAATTCTGGGGTGCCACAATGGATAGTCTTGTGTTTAGGTGTGGTGCTTTTTTACAGCCACTGCTATACCTACTTTGTTAGCATTCTATAATTTACGGACAAATTTTTAATAGACATTTACCGCTATCTAAAGCAAGTTCAATTTCCTTCAATTATAACTTGGTAACAATACTAACTGAGGTTAAAAAAACAAAGTATATTTTTTTATGAACAACTAAAGCGTTAGAAAAATACCATCAGTACTTACGTACCGATTGGTTGGGATAGAATAAGATAGGATAAACTAGAAAGAAAAAGTGAGGTAGATTGGAAATTGAAGAATAAAAGTACTAATATTTTCCGAACCCATGAACATATTTCCTATCAGTAACATTTTTACCATTTTAGTATTAAATTGAGCACTTCCGAACTAATTGTTGCATATTAGGTACATCCATAAGTTGCAAAATGATCTGGAGTAATTATTATATTCGATATTGTATAAAATACATCGCAATTTTAAAATTTATTATTTTTCGGTCTCTGCAAATTCTAATTTGTCTCTTACAATCAAGCTGTTGAAAATTTATAGAGTATTTATATGACTTAAAATGGAGTAACGATTCCAATATATAGGCTAAAGCCTTCAGTAATATGTTAAAACATTTGAATAAAGTCGAGTTATGCATCTTGTCAATGATCCCAATTTTACTACTCATCTTGTTTGTCCCGAACATCGTCATATACTGTTAAAATGTTTCATTAAATTTGAAGATATCTATTTAATATATTTATATACTCTGTACGAACTCCTTAGCTTATTTTGAGAAACTTGAATAAATAAATAAAATAAATAAAATAATAGGCAAAGACAGAAGTGCAGTGGAAATTAATTAAATTTTATATCAACTCCACTCAAACGTTTTTCCAGTGAAATATGAAGGACAGCATATGCTTATCCTTATAATTCCTATCCCAACATTGTGAATGTAGAACCTAATTACATCTTATGTCTTCCTCTAATATTGACAGTTCTTTAATAAGGTTCAATCAAATAGTCATCTAAGTACATTAATGTTAAAGTTATAGTATCGCCTTCTTCTGAAATAGAACCACTGCCTGATAAGGAAACTGTTTAACTGGAAACGAATCAGCAAAATATTAGATACTCAATCTCTTAGTCTAATAATAATAAATTTAAAAAACATTTATTATAGAAAATGAAACCATTATTCTGATCAATGCAAAATAGAAGTCCGGCGTACCACGGAGATTTTGAAAATTGTTTTTTTCTTTTTGTTGTAATTTGTCCTTCGGATAATGGAGCGGGTGCCTACCGGAACCGAAACGTCTAATATTTGTGTAAATTACATTTTCCAAATGTTCATTTCTGAATAATTACATGAAAAATATAGGAAATTGGCGGAATCATTTTAAATTTGTTTTTACCATTTTAACTACAAATAAAAAAATTTTAAGACTTAGAATCTCTGCATTTCATCATGACTTAGTGTTTATTTTCTGCTTTTCAATAACAAATTGCTTGTATTTTCATACCCAAAATTTTATATAGCAGCCGAAGTAGCTTCTATTATGAGTTCAATTATAATCGACAATAGTAGCGTTCCATTATGCTGTGTAACCTAACCATTTTTACTTATTTTTGAACACAGCTACACTATCTCTTGTTATTATGTAGAAAATGGTTAGTAATGATCTACTTTCCACTAGGTGCTGAATAAAATTATTTAGTATAATTATTGTAATTTGAAGTTTGATATTGACATTTAAATACACAAAAATAAATTGAAATAATTTTCAACAAAAAAATAGTTTAAATATGATAAGTAACCATTTACTAAAATTAATGAATAAAACTGGACAACATCAAGAAAAGAAGAGCATTTTTTGATAAATTATTTTTGATAAATAAATTTCCAAAACAAAACAAACTAACATCAATGTTTTTGGGTTATGTTTTGCTCATGAGCATAAAATGAGCATTCCTTTTACAATCTATTCATGAGTAGCTTACACAGCTTAATAGAATGCTACCAATAAAGCATTCAAATTAATTATTTTTAATAAAAATTTGAGAAAAAACGTTTATTTAACTTCTAAATTAAAATTCAAAACAATCCAGCAGTTTTACATTAATTTCGCCCTTATTTGACATTTAACTACACACTTGTAGACCAAATAGATTACAAATAAAAATAGAGTTATTTTTGTTTTCAAAGACCATAGTAAAAAACAGATTGCATTTCTAATATCAAAATTTTGTTGGGTAAACGCCATCTGAATTCAAAATTTGTCACAAATGTTTTCTTATATTCTCTGTTTTTATAAGAAAAAGTGATGTGATCGCTAAAATGCACTGGTTTTATCATCATATCATATATTTACGATCACCATCAACAAACACCATTTTATTTTTAAGCAATAAATATATTTAAAAAGGATCAACATACAACGCTAACTTATTCTCATACCGCTTAAAATATTTGAGAGATGAAATGTTTATAAACAATAGTTTTCTATATTTTTTTTTCCTATTCCTCTTTATTTGTATTTTTGATAAATTTTTTGCTTCAGTTCCAAAGAAAGTCGTTTTAGCTTTAAATATATTTTATGAGTACTTATAATATTAACCCTTTCATTACCTATGTTTCTAAGAGGGTTGTTTGCGTCAATATTATAACATTTTATTTATTTTCGTTTGCATACATCATAATTTAGTCCCAAAAGAATTAAGTAGGAAATATAAATACAGTTTTAAATACACGGTGTGTTCAGTTGTTCAGTACTAGAATTTCGGCATATGATGAGACATTTTGGGGACTGAATAATTTCCAATCAAATTTAAATATGAGTTTCAATATAAAACAGATAGATTTTTTTAAATCTTATTTATATAATAGACCACAAAAAGTGAGCATAAACGGCAAAGTAAGTCAATCAAAAATAAATTTGAAAGGGTTAATATCGCAAGGTTCAATCCTTGGACCGGATCTTTTCAAAATATACATTAACGATATTACTTTATTAAACTTAAAAGGCCAAATACAGCTTTATGCAGATGATGCTGTAGTAAAATATTGTTCAAGTAATGCGCAGGATCTGAGGGAAAATATTCAGCACGACTTTAAAACTATTGAGAAATGACTAAAAAAGAATCGTCTATTATTAAATATTAAAAAAACAAAAATAATGTTATTTGAAAACAAAAAAATGTCCAACATGAATTTTACTTTTAATAACGAAAATGTTGAAATTGTTAAGTACTTTAACTACCTAGGCTTAGCTATAGATAATGAGTTAAAGCGGAATGAACATGTTGACCATATAATAAAAAAAATTACGCCATATGTTTTTATTCTAAGAAGAATGCGAAAGTGTTTCAATAAAGATACCTCATATCTTATTTACATTTCATATTTGCGGCCATATTTAAACCCAATATGGTGTAATACTTCACAAGTTAATTTAAATAAATTAGATATCCTACACAAAAAGGCAATAAAAATTATACACAATTATTCGGTTATGTATCCAACTGCGCTTCTATATATTGAAAAATACGTGAGCCTTTCTGATATTTGTAGATATGAAGTATATATGATTGCGTTTAAAATTGTAAATAATTACATAAAACACAATTTTATCTTAAGCCGAGCTATAGATATTCATCAACACAACACTAGGAATAAGTCAAATTTTTATTTAAGTTTATTTAGAACAAGTAGTCAAAAAATAACTGCTTGTATAATTGTTTAAGAATTTTTAATGATTTGCTAATTGAATTAAGAAATGTATGTAGGTAATATAAGCCATTTTAAAAAGGAAATTAAAAAATATTTATTGGCAAATGTCAAGAATTAAAATTACTAACTCTAAATAGATTTGAATTCGCTTATATATAAGTAATTAACAAAAAAAAATTTTATAAACTATATATAGAAATGCACTAAAATTGAATTATAACTATAAATATTGTCACTTTAATATTATGTAAATATTATGTAAAAAAATAATTAGCCAGACAGCTACCGCTAAGGCTTTGAAATGAATAAATAAATGAATATAAAGAAAAATAAAAATAAAACTAATTTTATTATTGTTTGAAATAAAAGTCAGACCTTTATTTACTTCTACAAAAATTATGTATGTAAAAGTATCAGGTAATGTCAATTCTGTAAGTTTTAGAATTTTGTTTTTTTATGCTATTGACAGTAATTTAGGTAGAATTACCTTTTTTTGTATTTTCATTCCAGTACTGCAAATTTAGCCTACATATTTTACTAATAATGCTTATCAAGTAATCGCACTATCGAATTTCTGACATTCAGTCATGTTGTGTGATCCACTCTGGGAATGGATCTGGAATGAAAATTCATTTCCACTCGGAATGAAATTTGGTATTCCGTATTTTATGTGATTTCGAAAATTTTCAAATTCAATTTGTAAAATGACAAAATATCTGATTTGTTTTTTTTAATTATATTCAATTTAGTTATTTTTAAATTTAAAATATTTAGTAAACAAAAATGTGGAAAACTACTACCATTATTGTCTATTATTGAAAAACTTCTGATTTTGGTGAAAAAATAAATTTTTAATAAACTTTGGATCCAAGTAGCATCAAAAATGAAAGCTAGAAATTTAGTTATTATGCCATTTCAGAAAAAAATTTTTAACTTTCCGTCAAGACTATTTTAAACAAGTTTAGAGTAAAGCTAAGCAATTAAAGGGATTGCAACAAATATGCCTTGAAATGTCGAAACATAATTAATACTGACGAAATGCCAGAACAGACAAAAGCCAGAAAACCAACTTCAAGCGTTTATAATTCGATAAGGATTGCAAATGGACAATTTTTGTTCCACAAAGTCTACCCTATCATATGCTGAAGTTCTACTAGTTAAAAATGAAACATCCTGTATATAGAAAATTTTTCAAAGAATCAAAAACACTTATTCCCATAAAATTAACATTTTTCCTATTATTTATTACCCATTGATACTATATTAAAATTTTTAAAAGTTAGTAAATTTAATTTTCCTTTTTTTGTCTTGTTTTTTTTTCTTTTCTTTCCAATTATGGTTATACCTAAAACAATTTTTCATTTTAATTAGATTAAATTTCCAGACGGGTGTGTGTGTGTGTGTATACTTCAAACGAGCAGACAAATAATCAAATTTTATATCCTTTAAAAATATTTTAACTCGTACACAAATAGATATTTACGAAATAGCTTCTAAAACTAAATTTTAAAATAATAATATTCAGAAATAAAACCGCAAATCTTTATCATCTCAAAAAAAAAAAAAATTATTAATTTTTCAATTATCTCGAATATTTTTACTATAAAACAATAACGATTCTGTTTTTTAATTTCCCTTCAAACTCCACACATATTCGAAAAATTATAATTACATAAGAAAAAAAAAAAAATTTAATTTAATCTCCAAGGAAACTCCTGACTTCATAGCTGAATCCCAGGGGTGATGCATTTTTATTCTTTGTTGTTGTTGTTGTTGTTGTATGGGTAGTTTTTTTTTCAATTATAATTGAAAAAACTTGCTGAACTATACAAATACCACATATTAAAACTGCGTGTAAATTCCATTAAAATTATAAAGAAAATTTATAAGAAAACAAAAACAAAAACGTGAAAAACTACAGTTATGTTAGATGACTTTAGGGTATTTAGCTAAGTAAAAAATTAGGAATTACAGTGTAATTGCTAGTATAAATTAATTTATTTTAATTTAACAAAAAATTACATTTTTTCGATTGAAACGTGGTACCATGAAGTACGCTTGCAGCTTGGTAATGAGTAGACTGCACATAAATTTGTGTATTAGTCAAGCCAATTGACTCTGCTTCTATTACAGCTTCTACATAGCTCTATTCTTCGTATAGCTACTTCTATTATAGCTATTTACGGATTATGACCTCTATTGTTAAGTAAAATGACTAAAATGGCTTCCTTGTTTTCAAAATTTGTTTGTGTGTTCTTTTTATAAACGAACATTTATTTTTGTATTTAAATCTGCCGGGTAGTCCCTTACATGTTTTGATATCATAATATTTTTGGTGTTAGAAAATTATCATAGCAATCATTTTTTAAATAATTTCATGCTTAGAAAACCTTATCCAAATCTTCAGGAACGTGCAAAAGATTTTATTTTTCCAAATACAAAACAAAAAATTTAAAATTTTACCCAACTATTAGATACGAGTATGCAGCTTTTCCTATTGGCACTAATTGACGATAATACATTCAAAAGGTTTGGAAGAAATTCAAATATCTACCATATCTATTCATAGATAAAAAAAAAATTGTAAAATATAGAACAAGATTCAATGATGAACTATATCGGACGGATAACTGTAATATAATGAAATTAAGTTTAAGACTTAGAGTAGCCTGTTAAGAGTGATAGAGCACATAGTACAGCGAAAATATTTAGCAAATCAGAAATTCAGTAAAAATGCCAACAATTCTGTAGAGGCTGGCTAAAAAATAGATTGAAAAATAATTCAAAATCAAAGATGGGTCGAGCATGCAACTAAACAGCTGAGATTATTTTCAGAAAACCAAATCACGCAAAATACCTTAAAGACAGTTTGAGAAATTCTAAAATAATAATTTAAAAAAAAAAACAACTGTAAATACAATTAGAGGTCTCTGTGGAGATGTTGTGAAGTAATTTGAAATCGACAACGGATTGTAATGGATGATGGCAATAAAAATTAAAGAAAGACAATTGGAAAAATCCGCGCGAGATTGAAATTGAGCCAAACGTAGAATCAATGCACCAAGCTGTACTTTATCCACCTTCAAGATCTGCAGTTCTCAGTAAGTAAGTAAATAAGTAATTTTCGATTAAGAAAATTACCACAATACATTTTTCTTTTAAGTCGACGAGTAATGTTTCTGTCGGATAACTGCTGTTAGTTCCGGAAAATGGTCGATTATAGCTAGATGGATTACAAATGGTAGAAGCTGAAAAAGCTTTTAAGTCCGGAGCATAAGTTGCTTTGAGCAAGTTTTTTTAAGTCTTCGCAATTTTAGATTGATATATACTTGAAACTAGAACAAAGCTTGCGTACTAGAACAATTTAAACCTTAACGCAAATTTGCTCATTTACGTTTTTCGAAATAAAAAAAGCGCAAACGATATCTGTTATATAAAAACAGAATATATTGTTCATGTTGTATACAAATTTAGTGAAAATTGTTTCACAAAAACTACTACAATGACTGACCGAGCTTAAAATACACAACACAAAGTGAATAAAATATGGTATGAAAGCTGAATGACAACATCACAAAATTAAAACGGACGATAAGTTGGGAACAAATATATAATATTGCCTAGCACAAAAAGAAAAAGCTGTGCAAAACTACTTCGACTCAAAGCTAACTTTTATACAAACTACATCGATTAAACTTTATCAAATCGGATAAATTATTGCCAATTTTTAAATGTTATGACAAGTTTGATAGTCAATAATGTCAAAGCAAAACACTTTGACTTAAACGTAAAATCCGTTTTGCTTTAAAAGATTTATCAGAAATGTCGAATGATAAATAATAGGATGATTGAAACGGTTGAAAGAACAAAAAGTTGTCAATTTTAATTTAACTAAAAAGATTTTTTTACTTACCTAATACCCAAATTAGATAAAGTTTCTTAAAGCTGATTAGATCCCCTTCTAATTCCATTTCTACTGATGATTCATATTGGTGTTACAAACTTAAACTGAAAAATAATACAAAACTATTATCATTTTATTTTTTTATGGATACAAGAGAAAAAATAATAAAAACAAATACATTTAAAAAAAAAAACACACATCACTACTTCAAAAAACGAAAAAAAAATATTTATGTGAATTCCACCATGAGAATTTCATATTTTCTTTGCAATAGGATTGGTTAAATTCATCAGAACGGAAATAAAATAACAGAAAATACGTCGACGATATTTCCATTTTATTTTCAATTTTCTTTTATACTCTTCTATTCACAGGATATTCAAGCATATAAAGTTTATACAAAGAAAACAACACATAAAATAACTGTAGAAAAATAATGAAAAAAAAAATAATATACACACACATATACTTTCATAAAATAAAAAATAAAATTATAAAAAAAAACCAAAACAAAAGAAAATAACAAAACACAAAAAAAAAATTAAAAATTACTTGCATTACTATAGCTCTTACAGAGTAACTAACTGTACAGAAAACAGATCTATATTATATATATATATATATATATATATATATATATGTACATACGAGTATGTAAGTTAGAATAATAGTTAGTATAAAAGAAAATATTATCCTTGCATAAAAATTTTTCAAGGCTTCATTTCAAAGATTTCATTTTTTTTTCTTTATTATTTTTTTGCTTTTTTTCTTTTTTTTTCTTCTTTTTTTTATTCAGCATAATCTTTAGCTTAACAAATGTGTGTACAGTTTATTTTTCGTAAAATTTTACATTGCTAATGTTTAGTTTAGTTCTTATATAGTTGTATTGAAGTTTATAACGTTTATACTGTTTATAGCGGTAGTTAGACAGAAGAGGCTGGCAAATCGGCACACTCTCTAGACTCCTTGGTCTAGGTTTATTGTGATATAACAGAATCGAAAACATTTCCAGCCTTGCATGGAATCCACTTGTTAACACAAATTCGAAATTTTTACAAAGTGATGAAATAACTTGATTTTGGAATCATGAAGATCATCCAGTAAGTCTATAAAGTATAGGCTTTTAGATAGACTTTCAATTATGGGAAGCAGATGCAGAGAAGATAGTATTGTTTAATACTGTTTTTTCTTCGTTTTACCGGACTCTAAAAAAATCATAGATAAAGATATATCACCATCCTCCTTTCCTAATTTTCCTTTCCCACCCTAGCCAAGCGTACCAATCGGTAAAAAAGGTCCCCAACTAGTGTTTTGGCTATGTATAAAAAACAAAAAAAAATAGAACCCAAACTTTCTAACATGCTTGCCTATATTGCAAGACATGTCTCATATAATCGTATTTATTTCTAATTTTGTAATTTATAGTATTTATATATCTAAGTAATCTCTTGGTCGATCATATTTGATTATTGATAGTATTTAAGGAACGGTTTATTGTTAATAAATTTGCCTAAAACTGCAGGCAGGTCTATTGGTTCACCTGCGATTGGAAAATGTAATTGCATCTTAGTAAAGGTACAATAAATTTACACGTAACTATAGAGGTGAGTACAAATTGGTCCTTTCTTGAAAAATCTGCAAAACTGTAGCATCTCTCACAAATTTATCTACTTCAAATGCTTCATAGATTTTTTTAAAACGTTCGATATAATCGGATTACACACAGTAGACTGGAAATAATGAATCATATATTAAATAATGGATCAAATTGTTTTTTTTTTTTTATTAAACCAAGATATTGCAATTTGTTTGAATTTAACCAAAAATAATTGGGATGATAGACACAAACCAACAGTTGTGTTATTAGACAATTGTAAAATGTTTTCATAAACATAATACTAAAAATATAAAATGTTTGATAAAATGTTTAAGGTGGCATTTTTATTTGTATAGCTTAATCTTTAGTACAACAGAAAACATGAAATCTAGTGATGTGATTCAAATCCCACGATAGATAAAATTAGTCTCCTTTACAAGATTATAGATTCGAAAAAAAAGTGACATGACGTACCCAGTAAACATAGTAACGTCAGACATCTAAACGTCATGGGTGGATAAAATCGCAGCAGAAATATGTTGCCGTCTTACCATGTATGCGAATCAAAGTGGTCTTCTATAGGAGGCCAATCTCCTATTTAGACAGTATAAACATATAAAAAATGAAATTTGACATTACCTCAAAAACAGCAGCTGAATGATGTAAATAGCAATCGAGTATGATGGAAACATGAAATGAAAACCCGAAGCTCCCAAGAGGAGTAAGTAAAACAAAAACAAAAAATTCGATTGAACGACACAGCTTGACAGGACAATAACAGCATACTTATATCTACTACTTGGGCCAAATTTAATGATCAAGTAACTGAAGCATAACTGTAGAATTACAAAACATTCAAACCATATTATTATCTTGACCATAGAAAAGCAAGACAGTAGAAAATCAAGTTCATTAATTGAAATACAAGTCAAATGTTGTTCAGATCAATAACTATTTCAAATCTTATGATTTCTTTTATTATGAAAATAACAGTATTAAATAACTTTTTTTTTTAATTAGTTTAATTTCTAATATATTTTTAGTTTATACTATTATTGCATATTATTAACTGCTACTTATTAGCATCTATTTATTCAAAACATCATAGTATAGGATAACTACAACCAGTTTTATGAAATCATAGGTTTAACTTTAATCTTATCTAATTGCGTTGTTATTTTATACACAAAACCATCAAACAAGGGTATCAACATATCGAGGGTAAAAAAGTCTTTAAGGACACCCCATTCCCCCCCACACTTATCCCATACAACTTCATTGTTTGTTTTGACCTAAAAAAAATTATCCTTGACATTTATTATTTCCGGATCAACCTGTGCAATGTAAATAAAATATTAATTTGATATTTAATTCATTCCTATATTATGAAAAGTTGATAATGTTATAACAATTGACCAATATAGTCACCATACAGGATTATTCTGCAAAACGTTTTTATGTACTCGTAAGTATATTATAATTTAAGTGATTTAATAAAAATTTGCAAATAATCAGCCTTACTTAATCCATATATTTAAACTATATGCTTAGAGCAAGTATAATATCGCAAACGTTAGAATAAATATTGTTCAATAAAATCACCCACTAATGATAAATTATACCGCAGTTTAAGAACATCCGATATTATAGTTATAGTCCCATGTATATTAAACAAGTGAGAATAAAAGTCAATTTGAATGAAGGTTAAAGCTGTTTTGGTCATATTTTCAGTAAAAAATTTTCGTAGTTCTTAATTTAAGTTCTTAATTCTTAAATTAATAAAAAGCATTTTGTTGATAGTTAAAAATCGGTAATTTAAGGTCTACTCAAAAATCCAGTTGAGTGACAAAAAATTTAAAAATTATTATAACTACTATAGTTTTTGCTTTGTCACCTATCGATAAAATGTTAAATTCTATAACATATTATACGAAAAGCTGTTTCTCTCTAGATCCTGCTGTTTTTAAAAAAAAAATGTTTTGTAAGATTGACTACCGATTTGATTTGGTCATGATAATATTTTTGAATTATATTAAAATTAAAATTTAGATTACTTTTCATTAATAATTTATTTGAATTTTTAATATTGAAATTTCGGAAGCATCACAGTTCCCCCAATAGGACTAGCTGGGAGACGCAGTAGGTAGAGCACCTTTCTTTCAATCAAAAGGTCCAGGTTCGATTTCCGACGAAGCAACACAGAAAATATTTTATGGGTTTTTTTGACCTGGACGCCTGCGACCAGTACCCTTTGTCATTGGATCAACACAACTGATAAAAAATAATTGGGAGTATAATCTGGAGAGTACACAACTTAAATAAAATGGAGCAATATTCTATTTAATAAGGCTTAGTTTTTGACAATAGCAGTAGTTTTCCATATTTAGTGAGTTGATAATAAGCCAGTAATTTGATAAATACAAATGCTCATAAACATTGTGGTAAAATTGGTAGCAAAAACTTGCAATACCGTACTTTAAATTAAGCACGAAAATGTAATTCTACCTCACTTACTATCAAGAATATAAAAGAAAAAATCAAAATTGTATGAGAGGTTGGATTTTCTATCTTCAATTCTTCAAGTGTTATAAATATGTTCTCACTGTTGAAATATATTGGTTTATTTTAGTAATGATATAAAATAAAAGTAAATGTGCTTTCTTAAAGCTGAATTAATTCCCCGACAGTGAAAAAAGTCCAACAACTTCTAAACCGTTTGAAATAAACAACCCAAACCAACCAACAGTTTTCAACCTTGTTCTTGCTTCAATCTATTCCTATCACGTGTACCTGTTCTGTTTTCATAAGCCATTATCCTATTCAGCCACCTATATTTTGCTAGTTATTTGGGTATTTTAAACTACTGAAAGTTGTAAATGAGCCAATAACATTTTCTGTGACCATAGGTAAAAATTTGAGTTGGCTTGGATATTTAGATTGCAAATGCAATAAATTCATAGATTATGCATCTGAGATGGTAAATAAGTGGTCAGCAGTGACCAACTCAACCAAACTTATATTTTATAGCGCTAATATCTTGAGAAGATGGACAAAAAAGTCCACTAAATAACATTTATGCACCTCGTTTTATTACTTCATACGTGTACTTATTAACTTTTACTTAGTATTATCGATATTAATATTATTCGCGGACCATTCAAAAAATATCTACCGTATGATTATAATTTTATTTATTTTAAAATATTTGGGATTCATTTTTCCACTTCGTCACAACTTTTTAAAATAAAAATTATGACATTCAATTTTAAATATAGAAGGGCAATAATTTAGAAACTAAAAATTATTGCAACTTGTAGCCCCAAGAAAAACCACCATTATGTCTTGATTTGTATTAAAAAATTTCTTTTAATTTCAGTCAATTTTTATAATAATTGCTTAGGGACACGTCAAAAACTGTGACGCTGTGGACTCAAAACGTGACCTAAAAGACATCAAACATAAAAAAAATTTAATTCATAGATCATTTTTTTTTTTTATTTATAATTTTCTATAGACAAACATTTTGTATTTTCATGTTTAGTATTATTTCCTTTGCGCTTTTCTCGGCATCGACGTTGCTGTTCTGCAGCTGTAAGTGTCATTTTGATTTGTTTAAACAAACATGCAAAAAACTACTTCTACAAGGTATCTTTATAAATTTTTATATAGAAATTCAAAAATATGTAGTTATTTGAAAATATTGCTAAAATAAAACAAAGTAATAATATTGTAAAATGTATTTTAATTCCAAAAATTAGTACGTCTAGCTTACATTATAAAAGTTAATATTATAATAAAAAAAAATGGCAAAAATTTAATTATTTATCGAAAAATCGTTGTGACACAGCAGAAGCACAATTAATACACGCGTTGACTTTGGTGGGTTAACAAGTCCTAATTTCACAAACACTCACAAAAACTTATAATTCCTATTTACTGCAATATAATTCTAATATTACGTCATCCTTTTTAAATTGCGTTGGAAATTTAAAGTGTATTTTTTTGAATATATATTATTGTAACGAATTTTTAGTGACTTAGCGGACAACTTACATGGACAACGTTTGATTGAAAGAAAATAATATTTTTTATTATTTTAAAAAAAATTTATGTACATTAAATCAAAAAACTAAAATTTAAGAAGAAAGTAATGTGATTTCTTGTTTTACAATAACTTTGTATTTTTTGTAATAAGCATTTTTGCTAATCAACTTCAGTTGGGGACAGGAGATTTTCGTCATTGGAAAAATTTTGTGTCCAAATTTTTCATCGTTCTAATTTGATTAGTTTTTTTTACCTTAATTGCAAGTTCGTAGCAATGTTTTCTTAATTTACAATTAACAATAAAAGTAAAACTAAAAATTTTTGTAAAATTTTATAAGTGTTATTGTCTAGTACAGCAAATTTGAATGGTCACGAAAAAAGTTATTGGCCCAAATACATCAGCCCTTCTTATAGAATAATACAACAACTAATGTATATAGAAATGAAACAACTGATGACGTATCAAAATTTATGAAATCTTCATAACGTATATGATATTGTCCCAATGTGTTTCAAAATGATACATTTGGAAAGAAATATTAATCAAATAAAAGAATATATGTACATATATGTATTCATATCAGAAGTACAACATTAAATATTTACTGAAATACGATACCTTAACATTTTCTGTCTAACAAAATTTTTAAAACTTATAAATTTATTACAACAGATGCCAACAATTCAGTAGTCAACCGTGTACTGAATGATAACTGGTGTATAAACGTTACAACAATTTCTATCAAATTTGTTTGTTCAAAATCCTAACTCGAAAACTAAACTTGGCCAATTGGGTTCAAATTTAAAACAAATTTTAAGTCTTGATAAAAACTTTTTCATCATCAGAATATTTATGGAAACTTCATCCCACCAAAGCTCCTAGTTTCTCTTTTTATTATCTTATTAGCTATAATACATCCAAAAAAATTTTAGATTATTTTTATGATCATAGTAGCGCTCTGTAAAATTAGACGTAATTCACCTGCAACAATTTTTTTGATAAATTAACTTGGCTAGTCGAGTTAATGGATTGGAAGCTAACTTTCACTATTTTGTAACGTTTATTTTACCATAGTATATGAAAAGAATGATGAAAATATATAGTGTCAGATTAATGTGTAGAGCAAGCACATGAGACGTCTATTACTAGACGAAAGCTTGCTTCAATTTGTGCAATATATCATATTGTGCATTATATCATGTTGTGCAATATATCATCATGCAGTAGGGTTCAGTGTTACCACTTGGATACTTTTGTATACATTTGGATACTTTTTTCCAAGATATTTCATATTGATACTTGGATACGGAAAATGTTTAAAACAACCAAAATGGATACTTTCTTTGTTAATGGATACATTTGGATACATATTTATCAAATTAACTCATATCATTCAAATGACGTTTTTTGTAGTCGTTATTCATTTGCTTGAAAATTAATGAAAATTATCTAAATTAGTTGAAATTCGAATTCAAATAGGTTATTTAAATTAAGTTCTTTAATTATACTCCATTACTTCACTTTTAGATTACTTTCCAAACCTATTAAAAAACCCTAGCAGAAAATATGAAATTACAGAGCAGTTCAGATTGGACTAATAAACTAAAAATAAAACTAATATTGAAGAATTTTCATCAAAACTTGGTTCGAATTTTATGATAAATCTGATGAGTTTATCGCATAGCTCCGTCACCGCCGAACGGATTTTTTATGATCTAATTTTAACAAACTAGATTTCAACTTGAAACAACCGATTCAATGATGGTCCGAATCGAATGATGATTTGTCCGAAAAAAAACTCCTAAAGATCGAATAAAGCAAATGAAATTTGGATACTCGTCCGGAACATAATTTTAATTATCGGACAAAAAATCATATTAAATGAATATTACATAATTATTTAATTACTCAACCAAATGAATTTATAATTTAATTTTTTATTTTAATTACCATGTGCAATGAATACTATTTGTACATGATTATTGTATCCTATTTGTACCTCTATATATATAATTTAAATATATCTTACGCTCGTTTTATTAAAGAAAAAAAAGGATACCTTTGGATACTTTATTTTTTTAGAATTGGATACATTTTTTTTTTGTCGAATGGTAACACTGGTAGGGTCAGTAAAACACCGCCACCTTTGATTAGAAAAAACTTAAAATAAACTAAAAATAAACTAAACCAGATCCATGCTGTTAGTAGAAAAGTAAAAGTCATAAGTTAATACCTATGTCAATAACTATACACTAATTAAAAATACTTGGAAAAGTTAGGCCGTACTAGTAATTATCAAAGCTAAAAAGAACAACAGTTGTTATAGTTAGTATCAGTTGAACGTACATTAAAACGTAATTGTTTTATTTTTTACAGTTAAAACACTCAGCTGAAGATCAAAAGAACTAGAGTTAGAATTTACTTCACGGCGCATTCTAGTGATTGGCCGAATATCAGTAGGGTGGAAGTGAATGTGGAAGAAGTGAACGGTTCTAAGATTATTCCGATTGGTTCTTCAAACCAAATAATTTGAAATTTCAGGGCTAACCTCTTACCCGAAAAGATCTGCTGAATAAAAGAGATATCTGCAATTACCCGACGATCAGACAATATCTGTAAGTAATTGAAGAAGTTTAAGACGATAGGAATAAAGTGGAAGTCGCAATAGATCATTCCACGAAAAGTTACTCAAAGCAAAGCGTAAAAGCTTTTGTTGAACCGAGTCAAGTAATGTCGGGACCACACTTAACTGACATATTTAAGGGTAGGCCTTACATATATAACATAAAGATTTTCGATACGTAGAGATCAGATAATTCTTTAGACCTTCGTTTAATGAAACCTAAAGAAGATTTGGCTTTGCTTACTATTTTATAATAATGTAGCTCAAAGCTCCATTTACGGTAAAGTGTTAACCCGAAGTCTATAATAGAATTTACTCTTGAAAACGAACAACCATTTAGTGTTCAATTCAAGCCCATTTTTCTAACGCCAAGAAGCAAAATTATTAATATCATTTTGTAGGTTTAAGCAATCCAATGAGAAAGATATATGAGTAAAACGCTTTGAGTCACGTGCAAAACTAAGAGGTTTAGAAAATATATTTGGCCTTATTCGCAGAAGAAAATCACTTTTTCGCTTCGCGTCGATAGAGCATCACAATGCAACATATTTTCTGAGAAGCGAATGAAATGATATTTTTTATAACTGGCAGCATTGTACACTGAACAATTTAAATTGAAAGTGTCAACAATTTTAATTTTGATTTTTTATTATTATTCTGCCATACAGTTTGTATTGCATATCAGTCGGCTCAAATTTATTTTATGATATATTTACAGATGAAAAAGAAATTTTTTGACTTCAAAAAACATAATTAAAGTTATCTTGACTTTTCCACAATCAAAAATATAAAATAATTTTTAATTATTCATATTAAATAAAGAAATATAAAAAAATAAGATTAATTTAATTGAATTTTGTATTAATCTTAAACTTATTCTTTCTCATTCACTACCTTTTACAAAAAAAATTTTTAGTGATAAATTTATAATTTTTTATGATAGCTAAAATATAAAAAAATATTGGTAAGTTGCACTATTTCGCTTCGCAGATTACCATGTTCGCTACACATCACAATATTCGTTCCATAGAATACGGCCCAATGTATCGGTCATAAGTCAGTGTATTAAAGTGGCCTTGTCTTGTCATTCAATTTTTAACATTCATGAATTTCATTTCTTTAAACATTTTGTATCTGTACAAACCGATTTACTTTGTAAACGATCTGTAAAGTTACATTACAGCTCTTATAAGATTACAAAGCGTAAACATTTTGTATCTGTAAGTATGCAGTCACAAAGTATAGATCAAATAACATTTATAACAGTAATCATGAGTTCACATTTACAATTTATCTTTTCTGTCTGCATATTCTGTAACGTCATTCTGTTTAAGTACATATTTTACAGTAAATTATTTAAAAATGATACAACAAAAATTTGTAACTATATACAAAATGTTCAATAGGGTCATTCGTGCAATGGATTATAACTGAGGCAAAATTGGGGAAAAAATCGTAATTCCAGTTCATAAGTTGTGCAAGTTTAAAAAAAAAAATTCAGATTTCAAAATGGCGTTATTTAGTTTTATGCTTATAAATTCACAATCATGTAAGATATGGCAAAAGAGGGTATGTTTTCTTCAAGCCTGTTTTGCAAAAGATGGGTAAATGAATATATTTTATACTGTTCGTAAGATTTTATATACTTTTTCTATTCTATTTCTTCATTATTATTTTCTAATTTATTTTTTATCTTTGAATCGTTTAAATTCTGCAAAGACATTTAGAATGCTTATAGCTCAATTAGAGTTCAAATAAAGAAAACAAATTTTTTGAAACTCTTCCTAAAATTATATTCAACAAGTATATTATGGCTCTTCGGTCGGAAAATATTAAAAGAATAAAACAAATTATTCAAAATTTTAAAAATATTTTAGACCCAATAAATACTAAAGAATTTTATGTAGAACACCCTCTCCCATAATATTGTTCATTCACTTTAAATCCCGTATCCCTCTCACTCTATCCCACACTGACTACTGACCCAGGGTTATCTTGTATAGAATTTCCTTTTTTTTCTAATAACAAATATATATAGTTTGATATTGGTATATATACATATATATATATCGTCGGCTTATCGTAAATACCACGTATCTCATTTTTTCTAAATTTTCAGGAGAGAGAAAAAACTAATTATTTCACGAGTCATCAATTGTAAAAACCCGACTTTTTTCTAACTTATTTATGTATTACGTAATGCATTATTTGGAAAATATTTTTTAAGATAATATAAAGTATTACAAGTTTTATCTAACTTACGTGTTATTAAAAAATTTGATAGAGTAAAGATACGTGTTATTATATCAAAAATATTTTTTTAATGTTCAAATAAATTATTTTATAAAAGTAATTTAATTATTTATTAATAAATTCAAAAAATTCAAGTAATTAAGAAAAACAAAATAAAAACAAAAGATAAATTAGAAAAATCAAAAATAAATTAACACAAATTATAAATAATTCAATTCGGTATCAATATAGGAACATTAATATTGTTTAAATATGCTTAAAATATTGTTAAAATATGCTTAAAGATGGTTAGTTGTCTTCTTCTGGTAAATTGTCATAAAAACAATGATTATCTTCAGAAATTACTGATTTTAATTCCTGTAGATGTTTGTACTTTGACTTAGTAATTTTTAGCTGCTGAGTATGCAGCTTTTTTAATGGCACATTAAAGTCAAAATCTTTAGTCATTCGAATTGGAAGTTCTTGGTATTCATTTCTATAATTTATTTTAAAAAAAATAGTACCATCTGGATTGTATTTAAGTGCCCTGAGATCTGTTACTGCTGGATCGTGGGGTTTTCGCCCGGGTCTTATTGATTTATACTTAATATTGTCGCTATAATCGAAAAAGAACTCATGTGTTAAATAAAACATGCTTTTAATGGAAAAGGTTTCTCTCGTCCTTGATGTGACATGGTGACATATTGGCTTGGTAAATAAATTGCGTGATTTTTTATCTTCCGTTCAATCATGCTGGGGACAGCATCACACTCCATTTCTGTGTGGCCATTTTCTAAATACTTTTGCTCTACCACAATGTTTTTCTGGACAGCAAATTGAAGTAGACCATTTGACATCATTGCATTTTGATTCAGATATCCACAATCATCAGAAAAAATTATAATGTTACGATCCGGAACAAAATAGTCGTGTAAATGTTTTATAAGACAAGAAAATGAAACTTGATGCCCGCAAATCACTTTCACATTCATTCCACCAGTAATTGTGATCCTTTAAGTTATAGATTGTATAATTATGAACCTGTAATTATTTATTTTCAGTTTATTTACATTAAATTAAAAATAAATGTTTTACCTGTAATTTTTGTTTGAAGTAGAGGGCACTAGCATCAAGTCTTGACTGCGCACACATTTTGACTGCTTGAACATCCATACTTTATCCTTCGACTTTTCTATTTTAGCTAAATCCGATTTCCTTTTATGTTCAATGTATTCATATCTCTTCTAAATATATTTTTTAATTACTTACCTTTAAACAAATCAATGCACTTAATTAATTATAATATTTAAATACTTTAAAAACTTATTAAATAAACGCAGGCACTCCTACGCTGAACGCTATGCAATGAAAACTAAGAGATACGTGTTATTTCAGAGTAAGTTTTAGCATTCGTAAGATACGTGTTATTAAAAACTTGTTGTAACTACCGTTACAATAATATTTTCGGAGAGAAAGTCAATGGAAAAGACGCCAAATTTCAATACGAACATTTCAGTTAAAAAATATAAAATTTGAAAAAAAAAATGAGATACGTGGTATTTACGATAAGCCGACGATATATACCAAAATCAAACATATTAAAACTGCACTATACCAATACTACCATAATCCCAAATATTTTTGCATTACTTCAATGCAAATTTGTGTTTTAAATTCTTTTGAAATTTTCAAACAAGAATAAAAGTGAATTGATTTCAATTCAGATTCAAATTCAATATACTAAATAATCTGTTAAAGGGAATAATAAAATATATTTCTCTACACCTCTGTAAATGGCATCGAATTGTAAATGAAATTATCGTTTTATTAAAACCTTAACGAATTTTACAATGAAAATTGCAAATTCAATTATTCTAGTATAACAGTTCTTACCATGAAAAATTGCAATTGTATTTTTTTGGTTTAATTAAACCAAAATTACTGTATCGAAATATTCACTTATGTTTAGATTCCAAAAATTTCGAATAAAAAGATGATCTTTTTTTTTATGAAATTTTTAAAAATGAAATTTAATCATCCTTACAAAAAAAAAAACAAAAGCAAAATTAAACAAAAACAAAAATAAGATAAATTAAGATGCATATAAAATCTAATTTGGTATGGTTTTGTTATTTTTTTGTTTTACATTTTTGCAATTTGTTTTTATTTTTGTTTTTTTTTTTCAATTTTTTTTTTTTTTTTTTGCTTTATGTCTTCATTATGAAAATTTTGTTCATTTCAATTTGCTTTCAGTCAATATTTTCATATCCTTTGACCTTTTTATTTCTCTTTCTTCATCGCTTACTATAAAGTATGTGGCAGATGAATTTTTTTTTTCTTTTTATGCTCCCTTCAAAATATTATGACAATTATTATTAAATTTTTCTATTTAACTCTTAATACTCAAAAAGAAAAAGAAAAATGAATAAAAACCAAGAAAAAAAAAAAAGAGAAATAAAATAATGAGAAGAAGAGTATATTATGAAACAGTAAAAAGAGAATTTAAAAGAAGAAAACCAAAAAAAAAAAAAAAAAAGTAATAAAATAGAAGTAGGAGGAAAAAAGAAAATATAACAACAGAATATAAAGAAAATGATAGAGAAAGAGAAGTGGGAGGAAAATAAAGATGAACAAAATAAAACGGAATATAAAGAAAGATGAAATAAAAAAATTAACTAAAATAAATAAATAAATAAATAAAGAATAACAAAAATATGCTCGACTCGTCCTTTATTCATTTCCATCGAATAAAAACTATATAAAATACAATAAGAACGAAAGGGACAATAAGAGATGATGAAAAATAAAAATAAAATAAAAAAATAAATAATTAATAAATATACAAAAATGTAAAAAAATAAATAAACAAAAAAAAAAATGATGAAAAGAGTTCTGGTACAGTCATAAAAATGTGTATTTGAAAGAACAAAAAAAATAAAAAAAATAACTGAATTTATAGAAAGTAAATTATTTAATGGCTTAATATACTTTCAGGATATATTTTAATTATATACTTGATGTACATAGTATATATATATAATTAATATATATAATATATTTACACGATATTTAAATAACAACAAAAGAATAGATAAAACTAAATACATCAAACATAAAATATACAAACATAAAATAATTCGTATAATAAAAATTTTTCTGAAAGCTTTTCAAAGTAATATGTGATGATCGAACAAAAAGTTAGAGTAGATATTTTTTAATACACTAAAGTGAATTAGTTACCTAAACACAAAAGAAATTAAACCTGTAAATTCTCATTACATTATTGAAGCAAAAAATTATATACGAATGAATTAAAAAATATTTAAATACTCTTGACAGTAGTTTAGGTAGAACTGACTTTTCGTGCTTAATTTAAAGTATGGTACTTCAAGTTTATACTACAATATCTACAATATTTCAAGCATTGATTTATCAAATTATTGGCTTATCAACTTATTAAGTGTGGAAAGCTATACTGCTATTACTATTGTCAAAAACTAAGCCTTCTTAAATAGAATAGCTCAATATTTACCTGATTATACTCTTACTTATTTTTTTTTCATTTATTTTATCCTAATGACAATTGGTACTTAACAATGGTTTATTTCAATAGTTGAGAAAAATCATCGAATAAGAAACTGAGCCCATAGTTCTTCACTTTGATTTAGTATTTCTTTAAAGCCAATTCATTATGCTTGAAAAATGCTATATAATGATAAGTTAAGAACAGTTTAAAATATTTCGAAGATATTTTAAATCTTTTGGAAGAAATTAGTGTCTTCTACTAGATGAGAGCTGGCGAAAACGACACTAAGTAGAAAAACATGGTGAATGACTTATTATGATAAAGTGTCTATCTTTCAACTGATAGAGTCCCATAGTTGATTTTCGATAAAATAAAAATGCTTTATAACGACCTGTTACAGTAGCATTTGTTATTGGGATCAAATAAACGACTATAATAATTGAGAATATAGCCTGGTCTGATTACAACTTAAATAAAATAGAACTATGCTATTGAAGAAGGTTTGATTCCTGATAACAGCTATAGTTATTTAATGAATTGACATGCCAAAAAAATTAATAAATAAATACTCGAATAGCATTGCAGTTCCAACATGCATTCAAAAAATTACAGTACCAGACTTAATGTGTGAAAAAGTATTTCTAATACCCAAGTTACTGTAAATAACATAAAAAAAACAATAAACTATGGTAAACTAAAATAGATACAAGATAAACATATATTCAAGATTAGTAAGTCCAACACAGACAGAGTGTAATTCTACTCAAAAGAAAAGGAACTGATCTATAATTTTCTCTTTGAACACGATAACATAGTTCCCGAAATATAGAAATATTTCTGATTCAAAAATTGACATTACGGCCATAATAGTGTGTGGTGGTCAAGGAAACAATTTAAATAATGAACACCGCATCAAAAAACAACTAATATGTGAAAATAGTGATTACTGAAACTGAAGCACAGTTTCAGAACAACAATTTCAAAGCTTTATATCTAAGATCTTATCAATATAAAAAAAACCCATTAAAACGATAAATTATGATTATTGTTCAACAAGAATTAGTGAAGAAAATAAAGTAGTAACAACATTTTTTGATCTCACGATATTTTTTTCGAAAACTTTCGAACCCGTTAATTTTTTTTACGTATTTCTTCACGAATGTGGGATAGTTGATACCTAACGAAAACCAATGATTCAAAAGCCATCTTTTTTCAGATAGAAGCAAATCATCAAAAGAGCCTTCTGTTCTGTGTCGGGGAAGAAGGAAGTGAAGGACTGTGCCGACTTTAACGCACTAAAAATTCCCACCCTTTTGTAAAAATTAAAACTAATCGTTAAGACTAACCGTTAAGACTAACCGTTAATACAATTTCGGCTCTATTATTTCAGATATTTTTAATCAAACAAAATTCCATTAGGATCCTAATTTTATCCTAACACAGTTCGAACGGTTTCGTCCGTTTAAGTTCTCTAACAAAGTTTTGACTATCAGCTAAACGTAAAACTGACGTTGAGAATGACAACTTTTATGTAGTACAGCCAATATTTTTGTTTCGTCTTTTATGAAAGGAATTCTGAGATCTCTATTAATATCAGCATTGCGAACAAACCAGAGGACATTAATAATGTTTCGCAATACTTTGTTTTGGAATGTTTGAATAGTTTGAATATGTAAAGTTGTTTAGGACAACCCCATATTTGAACACCGTATGCAAAGACTGGCTTTATCTGACTATAGATACAAATTTTGTTATACGTCGAAAGCGTAGTTGTCCGTCCAATTAGCCAAGACAAATATTTGAATTTCAGATTCAGTTCTAGTTTTGTTTTCTTGACGTATTCTTTCCATCTAAGCTTTGCGTCAAAACAAAAAACCATCTAAATAACATAAAACAGTATTCATAAATTAGTAGATTTTGAATAGGACGTGATACAGGACAGTTCTTTAGATCATTATTATCTTCTTTCTACAACTCTATTGCAAAGAAGTTGGCTCACACCTTTTTGGTATTTTAAATCCACTTTAATCCACTTAAATCCAGTGTAAAGGTATAATAATTTCCTGTACTGTTTGACACTGCTTTTCCGCTTTCTTTCTTAATATCAATATTTTTATGTATCTATATAAATGTATACTTTATATTTCTACTTACTATACTACTTAAAATATGTTAAAATATATTGGCAAGCTATATATACTTTGTGTCAGGTAGCAAGTTCTTTTCGAGAATTAGAGACTTAAAATAAATAAATAAATAAACCCCTCTACAGCCTAATAGGTAAAATGGCAGAAAAATTAAATTTAACCATCTAATAAGCATGGGTGTTAATCACCTGGAAATTAAAATTTGTCTCTTTTAGCAGACGATAGGTGACGAAAGCGACAGTAGACTAATCAACTATTTTGTGAAAATGATAATGGTGGAAAACTAAAACAAAATGGTGGGTTCTGACGCTTCACCTTCCTAATGACATTAAGTATAGTTCAATTTAACTCTTTAAATACCAATGTACTGAGTTGAGATATTTTAAATATTATTTATTTATTATTATTTTACGTCGTGATTCTTATGAATCTGGTGCGATACCTTAAAATAAAAATCCCAATGTACCAAAGTCCTAAAATCTAAATCCCTATGTACCAAAATTCCAAAAAAAAAAATAATTAACGTTTTTAAAAATTTTATATTAACAAAGATAATTTTCTGGAAATAATTTTCTATGCTACATCCAACAACGGGTATGCAAAAGAAATTTTTTTCCAGTTCTGCAAAAAGGAGATATTTCCATATTGTTTGTATTGAACAGCTGCTAAGCAAGCAAATTAAATTTTTCAAACAATAAAAAAAAAAATAAAACAATTAAAAAATTTTATCCTACAAAAAAGAAAACTTTGGATTTTAGTACAATGGGTCTTTTTTTTGGATTTAGGCGATTTTTTTTTATCACTATGTACATACATTCAAATGTATGCAAACACAACTGATATTTTTCTTCTTCTGCTCTTTCATGTATATTGAATTTGCTATAATTTTTTTATTTATTTATTTATTTGTTGCCATGACATATTCATATTTTTTTAACAATTCTAAATTTTTTAGAGTTTATACTATTGTACTTACATCTATGACTATTAATTTTTAGGCTAGCTGACTAATGTATTTAATATTTTCAATAATCCTATAGAGTATTCTTCGCTATTTGAAGCTGAATCAATGAAATATTCTATTCCCCTCAGCCGGATATATTGTTTCTTTATTTCTTTGCCGCAACGCCTCATCTTCCTAATTTTTTTTATTCTGACTAATTATCTGAATCAAATTTTTTACCTTCTGGTAATCGAAAATTGCTATTTATAAATATAATTTATAAACTTGATTACAAATCAAACAAGTATTCTTCTAAAGGATGATGTACAATGCTGCTACAGCTGCATTTGATAATAGAAAAATTGTAAAACAATAGAGAAACAATTTATGTCTCTAGATAATTTTTCATCTTTTAAACATTAAAAACATTTTCAATTTTTTACTATGGTTCTATCTTAATATTTAAGAAGTAATTTGCTAAGGTCTTTAAAAACAGCGTATATGTCTCAATTTATATTTTAGATTTAGATTTGATTTATTTTCATGTTAAGTGAGTTCAACAGTTGTGGCACGGCACGTCCAGTCTGTAATTAAATTTTTCTTATTGTAGCTCGTACAGAGTGAAATTCTATTTTGCATTCTTCTTTACAGTAAAATTCTTAGCCCGTGTGCTACTAACTGCTTTTCCTTAATTTTTTTATTGACAATTTGTTAAATACATACTGAATTATGCATACTAATTAAAATAATAACTTACCCGCGTACGCTTCTTTATAAATATACAAATATCCGCAAAACTACAACAAAATATAAATATGCAATACATAAATACATACACGTACGGCAAAACAATACCAAAAGAAAAACAAATTTATTTGCTTCACGTTATAGAGGTGTCAATAACGTCAATCTCGAGCTACCGGTCGATCGCATAATGATTTTAGGCTGATCGGCAATAAATATTCATATTTCAGATATTTATTTCCTTTCAAATTGCCATTTTCAATTTCAAGAATCACAACAAGCAACTATTAAGAAATGGCTCTACTATATTTTATTCATTTTGTAGGATTGGATATTTGCTAAGTAGATTTGGAATGCGGATTTGAAAATATTTCATATTTTTGAATTTTTTTTTAATAAGAAAATAAATTTTGGAAATATTTAGCAGAATATAAATATCTGAATCTAAAAAAATGTGGTGAAAATTTATACGCCTGTTTTGGTTCGACATATTTGTGCGAGTCAACATTTTCACAAATGAAAATAATAAAGTCGAAATACCGAACTAATTTAACGGACGAACATTTAGAATCCTGCTTGAGAAATGGTCTGAGTAATTATTCACCAAATAATGTGCAAATTATAGACACGATGCAATGTAGAATAAGTAATTCAAATATTGTACCATCAGGAAGTTCAAAATGATTTTTTGCCTATTCTTATGTAAGTTACTTTAGTTGTAAAAATAATATAATTATATTTTTGTATTTTTCAGTTTCCTTCTATCATAATCAATAAAAATAAAATTATATTTTTTTAAAAAATATGTAAAGCTTGTGAATGTTTTTAATTATTACTATTAATAAATATTATCGACATATAATTTTTATTTTATTTAATTCAAATAAGTACATATATAAAATGTTAAAAATCGTGAAATTTGGATCCCTAAATATTGCCTTCTCCTCTCACTCTTATTTTTAGAAAAAGTAGATCGCAGAGGATTTTTACTGCGCGAAGTAGATCTTATAGAAAAATTAGTTGACACCCCTGAATAGCCAATGTTAGCTATGCGGCATCGACATTGAAATAAAAACAAAACATAATTGCCCAACGTCGCCATCTATTTAACTTACAGCAAAACAACAGAATCTTATTAATATTTCGCTGCATATGCACGAAAGTTTTACAAATATATGAAGTGCGGCGGCAAGCCAATTTCACTCAATTTAAAATATTTTGGATATGCGGCAAATCTCGGAAATGCTACTTACCATTTGAACCAGCATTTCTGTAGTTTGTATTAATTTTACCTCCTAGAATTAATTTCTTGTGTAGCGAGTTTACTTTTTCTAATGGTAAAATTTCATGGTAACGATGAATCATTTGCGTTCATGTTCTATTCTTGTAGGTATAGGTAGATAGAAGTGGATATTCCAGTTGCTTCTGGAAAACCAATAAGCACTTAATTGTGCCTTTTTAATACAACGTTTCGAGTGACCTATTTATTGTTATTGGTTGTTATAGGGGATCATTCAGGTGTTAGAGCCACCCTAAAGAAGGTTGATCAGATCTCCAATTTTGCTTTCCGCGATAAAACCTATATTGATGGGGAAAGCCTCAGCTAAATTCCAGAGTTTGACTCTAGCTAATGCTGGGCAACTGCAAAGGAAGTGTTCAAGAGTTTCTGTTTCATTCTCATATTTGCAGCTTTTACCTAACTTGGAAGCGTAACTTCGTATCGGCAAATAATCCGGTACTGATGGCTACTTCTCATATATTAGTATGGGACCAGGCTAAAAATTTTTTTGGTTTATTGATGCTATACGAGGGCCATGTTTTCCTCGAATTCGCTCAGGTATTTAGTATATGCGACCTTTCATTCGCTCTGGCCAGAAAGTATGAATGAATGCGCTCCTTGACAACTCTCATTGAGCCTGTCAACATTGAAACTTTGATTCTTGATTCAATATCAGTTTTTGATCGCTTTGTTTTCTATTGTTTGTAATAAGTTTAAATTTTAATTGTATGTATTACCCCAGAGATGAATGCCATATGTTATAGTGTTGAACGGACGATATAGCACGATGTATTTTTAATTTTTATCGGAACCCTAATCATCTTTGATTTCGCTAATCACTCTAAAAACACCTGAAATCTTAGTTTTTTCTTCAGTTGCTCGAGTGTATGAGGTTCCCAAATTAATTTTTGTTCCAGTACCATACCGAGCTATTTATACTCCGCCACTATTTCAATCTTACTATTATTAAATTCAATATCCATGTCATCTCTAGTTTTTCTTTTGACTATCATACACTTGGTTTTTCTTGTATTGACTGTCATAGCTTATGTAATTTTGGATTGTAATCATGTCATTTTTTATTGGTACCTCGAGATGTTCAAATGATTCATTCTTGTAAGCAATGGCAAGATTATCAGCAAATTTTGAATGGGTTTCTATACACTCTTATGTTTAGCTATTCACTTATACAGCACGAAATCTAAAAACTTTAAACTATGGTTATTCCTGCAAAAGACCATATATCACATTTTGCAAAGCGAAGTTTAATTTAAAAATGTATATGACAGTTAGTTATAATTTTCTTGAATATCTTGTTGCAAACATTTTAGATGCATTTTTAAGCATCTTTATTTGATTTTTTATTTCTTGTTGTCAACATTTACGATTTGGAATGATGCAGTTTCATTTCATTGAATATCTAACCCAACAATATCCATCAATACTTTGAAGAATGTTTCATTATTATTTTACATATTTCCTATTATCAAATCCATTTTTACCAGAATCCTACACAATCCTTCATAATCATACTTTTTGTTTTATAACATTGTTAAAGCGATTTTCGAATACATCTCCAACTAAAATCAATTTTTATGAGTAATTTGAGAAATTCATGGTTGAATTATTTTCATCAAACCTCATATGAATGCAGATCGATTCTTGATGGAAAACTTTTCTTTCCTATCTTTTCTACTTTAGAATAAGAAACAAACTCAAACTAAATATCTGTTCAACATATGTTGGTTAGAAATTACACATACACAGAGAAATAATAACGGTTTCTGAAAGGATCATATATAATTTGTTTTGTTTTACTTTTTTTTTCCTTTCAACTTAATTGTTATTAGTTTTCTTCCTTTTAGAGTAATGGAGTTTAAAATAATTCTATATATATATATATCTATATATATATATATATATATATATCTATATATATATATATATATATATGCATACAAAAAAGGTTTTTTGTGTTGTTGTACTTTACTATTAACAATATAAACACTCTTTTATTCTTAATTGTGAAAGTGTTGCCGTTATGCTCATATTAGTTCTAATTTATTTGTATAGAAAAACAATAAATGTTACTTTATTTCAATTATTTTGATTTCTTGGAAGTCCAAGATTTTTGAAATAAAACTAAATATATTAAAACAAGAAAATAAAACTCATATGCATTATGCACTTGCATTGCACTCTCTTGATATTTGTAAATAGGATGTTGTGGTGGTTTATTTTTTTATTTTCTCTCAATTTTGGTGAATAGAATTTTTATTGTATAATTTTGAGGTGAATTGTTGATAACTAACTTTATTATATATTAAAATAATACTTCAATAGTTATCGATTTGGATCTTTGATCAAATTATAAAATACTTCAGCAGACAGAACCACAGAAAATATTTGAATTTGGTCTAATCATAAATGTCTATAAATCTTACATATTCGTTATCAAGTGGAAACTATAATACAACTTCATAAAATCTGTCATGTCATTATGCTTTTTTTCTTTTTCTTGCACCCAATCCAGTATTGGTATTTGGCTTATTGAATCAGTCATCCTTCACATTACTTGATTTTATGCTTCTATTTTCTTATGTCACTCTATTATAACTGCAAACATTTTTTCGAATAATATAACCATCGGGCCTATCAATTTTTCAACCAGTTTTTTTCTGTCTATTTTATCCTAATACGAAAATTTATAGCCGGTGTATTTCTATGTACATTGTATAAGTCTTTTTATTTTTAAACTACTATCTTCTAAAATATTTTCTATTGAAATCGTTCCAGTACATTTTTGTCCTGCGTTTTTTCTTCTGATGCGTATTTTTGTTCTGGGTGATAGTTTAGGCTTCATTGTCGTAGAATAAAATTGATTTGCAAAGAGATTTGCACAGGTTTAGTTTGTTTCTTCCATGTCTACTTCTCTTCATCACACTACCTTCAAAACAAAATATAATTCATACAGTTTTTGTATCCTAAAATCACTTCTGAAATTTTATTTTTGGATTTTGTTATCTCACTTGATTATCATAGTTATACAATGTTTTGAACCAACTCAATATTTACATAATCATTAATTGTTATGTTTTGTTGCAATTTTTGGCTACAATTTAAATTTATACTACTTACACATGTCTTGTTGTTATTAAGTTTTGATTTAAGTTTTTCAAAATATTGGAACTAAATTGTGTTTTTATTGAAAGCATAGAAATTGTATAGAAAAATGTAGAAAATGAGATAAGCCTGATGATTAGATAATATCCAACATCATCAATGAAGATCAAACTAAGTCAAATGCGAATCAAACTGTTATACAGTGCTTAAGGTTTGTACTTCTTTCCCCCCGATATCATAACGGTATTTGGCATCTTGAATTAGTCTCGTCTATATTACTTCTACTACCTTCTTAGCAAAAACAACTTTCCAAATGTGAAGAAATTTTAAATTGGAGATTTTAGTTAATTATTTTATGAGATTTAAACTATTAGAATGTTAATTAATAAATTTTAGAGAAGGTGACAAGGACATCAGCTATTCGTCGATGTTGCAACACTATATAAACCATATCCACAACTGGATTATAACTATTATATACAATAAAATTCGTAACACTAACAAATCTATAGGCAAATGAAATAGTTGTATTTTAGTGGATATCTCTTGACAGTTATCAATCATATGATTCCCCAATCATCTGAAGCAGTTTTCGCCAGCTCGGACTGTCATTGAGAGTATGCTTAATGTAATGGTTTAATTATAAAATGGTTAATTATTCATTTGAACTGATATAACAGTAAAGATAATCTGTTAATAAGTTACACTATTATTAAAAATTTATTGAAATAAATACACTGTTTTAAGCTTTTTCATGTTAAGTAAAAGGACTTTGTTCTTCCCTAGCTATTTACAATCATATAAACTTTAGAAAATCTTAATTTGAAGCAATTATAGTTTTGCATGCCTTCTGAAAATTGTATTGATATCGCTATAAATCTGCTCATCAGGTGTACGTAGATTATAGCTAGTTATATCAGATATATTCATGCTGAAATCGCAAATGACAATCAAATTTATCTGTTTTATGGCAATCTTATTGATATGAATAATTATGTGTTTCAAAGGTCATCAAACTCTATTGAAACTAATCACATACACGACTCTTGATTTTTAACTCGGATTAATTTTGTAACTTCTATCAAGATGTGAAGAGGACATCTGTGAGTTATAAGAATGAATAAAAAAAATATATATATAAAATCAATTATAACAAATTTTTTTTCTGATTTTAATATTTCAATACTTAAAAAGGTTAAAGGTCAAAGGTTGTTATAGCGATAACAATAAATTAATCCATTTTTTTAATGAAGATAATAGAATTATATTAACTTTAAGAAGATGATAGAATTATATTAACTTTATATCTAATAATTATTATTATTTAACGTAAATTGTCATTTCAATAATAAAAAAAAAGAATTAAAAATTATAATAAAACAAGAAGAAGTTTTAATAATTTAGAATTATTTAGATATTGATATTAGATTTATTCTATTTTATTAATTGATATAACATTTTTTTTAATGGATATGTGGGTGATTGCATTGTTTAAACTGGTGTTAAGACCAACCTCTTTTCCTTATATGTTAGTACTAGTTTCCTCTTGACTGTTAACAAAGAACATATAATAACAAGAAGTCTCATCTGGATATTTTTCAACTTAGTCTTTCAATTTTTTCAACTTAGTTGCGTTCGATAGTAAGAAAATGAAACGGAATAAAACTTGAAGAGAGCAAAGAAAAACACAAAAAAAATACAACAGCATTCAAGCAATCCATCCATGTAGATTAGATATATTATTTAAATATTTTTTCAAATCAAAGGTTCAAAATAAAAAATATTAAAAAATTTAAACACATCCGATCTCCAATCAATTTATAGTCGGCCAAAAAATTAGTTTTATGCATTATTTTTTATATGGATTTTTATTCGTATTGAAAACCATACTACCATACATATAAAAGTAGGTATTTTTTTAAATTTTCAGCAAAGAAATTTTTTGATTTTGTCTGTTTTTATTTATCAATCAAGTATGAATATAGCATTTATGTATATATATAGGTCTATCTTATTACAAACAAACAAACAATCTATCAAAAATGGATTGTTGCCTGTTTTATTTCTTCAAAAAATAAAAATACTAAAATTGAATAGAAATTGGATTCTTACTTATTTATATTCTAATAATATGTAGTACCTACATTTACATAGATATTCTTATTTTTATTATTATTTAGGTATATACACATATTCGTAAGTAGGCAATTCGTACAAGATTTGAAGAACAAAATTATTGTTTTAAAAAACAAATTGTTTTGAAGATATAATAAGAGAACGGGTTGTAATGCGACGAACCACTGTATAAAAATAGTATTTTAAAAATTTGTATGGGATGAGACTTCTTTTTATTATAACATAACATTATGTTCTTTGCTATTAGTCTTTCAATAATATATAAAACTATAAAGCATGCAAAATTTTCAAAAACAATTTTTGATTTTTTGTTATGCATATCGGAGTTTACCTATCTCCTATCAATTCTATCAATATTCCTTTTGCTTAGTGTTGATATTATTTTTGAACAGTAACCCAAGCTGATATCATCTAATCACTTGTATCTTTAAATAACCAAATATTACTACATAGTACTAATACACGTAATTGCCGCTTGGTTAGGGCTCTAATCTGATTTTGATTTAATGTTTTCAATTATATTATTTTATCCAACTATATTATTTAAAAATAAAAAATAATAATTAAATCTGGCAACACTGACAATTAATTACAATAAGAAAAATAATAATTATAACTTTTTTTTTTTCTCTTATTCACTCTAAAATTTTGTATTGTTGTGTTCATCAAGAAAAAAATAAAACAAACAAAAATAAAAACATAACGATAAAAAAATCAAACGTAAATTGCGCGGTCACTAAAATTTCATGGAGCAAACCAAGAGCTAAAAATGATAAATTTTTTTTTTCTTGTTTCTGTTTTTTTATTTTAATTTGTGTTGTTTCTTAGTTTTTTTTTTTATTTATTTATTTTTATGTACCATAATTGTTTTGACGATTCTTGTTATCATTATTTTTATTATTCATTCATTCATTCTCATTCTCATTTTTATAACCATATACAATTATTTAGTATATATGCTGGTGTTTGTTTGAAATCGTGAACTATAAAGATAAACTCAATTTCATTTTTATATATAAACATTCATATTATGTGTATACCTTAAGTTATATACTAGATTCTGGCACCTGAAATGATAGAACTAAGAAATATACAACAACAACAATAACAATAATAACAACAAAAAAATACATTCAAAAGTTCCAAGTTTATTTATACCCGTTCTACACAAGATAAATATACATAAAAATGATGAAACCAAAAAGAAAAATCAATTAAAAGAATAAAAATAAAAACGAAATAAACAAAAAAAAAATAAAGGAAAATAAAAATAGTAAAAAAAAAGGATAATGGTCGGCCAAGAAATTAGTTTTATTTTTTTTTTATTGTTTTTGTTTATTTTTTATTATTATTCTATTCCCCTTTTCGATAAAATATGGTTAAGAAAATTTCGGACTAACATATAAGGAAATTTCATTTGATAAAGAAAGGTCCTTTTACAACAGACTGAATGTATGTAAGTTATATTGAAGTTATATTGAATTTGACGTTTTTGTTCTTCAACACAAAAAAAAGGACTTTTATTTGAAATTTCGCAATGGATTACTGTTCTTATATTAGCTTCTGATATTAATTTGGAATTTGGATAGGGATATACGCACCTTTTGTGATTATTTGCGTTATCCTTAAAACAACAAAAACAAAAATAGAAATGTAATAAAAGCAATCTTTGATATCCTTTTTGTTTGAACAACAAAAAAAAAAAAAGTAATTTTGTGTTGTGATACCCTCCATTTTTATTATCCTTTTATTATTAAGGGTTTCTTATTTTTGACTTTTTCAGTTTCAATTTCTTTATTATAAAATATAGAATTATTGTTTTAAATTTTCAATTTAGACTTAATAAATATAAAGCCAACACAATATAATAGTAGAATAGTAGACATGAAGAACTGTTTTAAATCTTAACTTTTAAATTTTTAAATTTATTCAATCAAAAATTTAAATTTATTCAATTTTTAATTTTAGCCTTCCACCAATTTCATCAACACCAAAACCATTTGCCAATTTTAAATTAGAACCAAATTTAAGTGCCAAAGATTTTGATACATCTCAACATTCCGCATCCGATAATGTTGATTTTCTTCAATCTTCATCGCAACAAATTGTTAACTCGGTGGGGTCATCATCGATATCAAAAAAACAAAAACGTGTCCAATTTCAGGATTCATCATTAAATGGTTTCGTTAAATCAAAAAAATTCTCTGAATTTGGTGTTACATCAAAATCTAGTAAAAAACATAATAATAATAATAATGGTAGTGGAACTGGTACAGCACAAGATTCAAAATCAAATTTATCAAATACTAGCATAAATGATGAAAATCTACCTGAAGTATTAGATTGTCGGATAGCAGAAAAAATTAAAAATGAATTAGAACAGAAGACTGCATCAAATATTGATTTGGAAAATAATGATAACAATTTTCGTGGGGCTTTATGCCTTAAAAAACCAAAAGAATATAAAATTTTCAATAGATCTGATGATGATGCTGATGATGACGATGATGATGATGAAAATGATGAATGTGGTATTGATAATGGAACAACTGGTATTAGTGGTAGCGGTGGTGGTGGTGTTGGTGGTGTTGTTAGCGGTAGTGTTACTGGTAATGGTGAAAATAATGGTTTTAGAATACGAGATCGTTCAAAACAAAAACAAAAGAAATCAAGAAATAAATTACCATTGAATGGTCGAATAAATGAAACTGAAGATAATAAAGAATTATTAAAAGCTATAGCAATGAAAGCAGCTGCTAATGCTGCTAACGATACAATTGATGGTGATGATGAAGATGATGATGATGATGATGATGATGATGATATTATTGATGAACAAGATGATGATGAACCAGAGGAAGGTGAAGATGAAGAATTAAATGATGATATTAAATTTAATACAATTAGACTGAAACAATCATGTCGAGATTGTACAATACAACATGAATTTGAAACATGTCCATATAGAAATTGTAAAGATTTTATTGTTGATTCAATTGGTTTTCAAGAATATATTGTTAAAAAAGAAAATGAGCGTGCTGTTGAAGAAGCTAGAAATAATCTAGATGCAATTGCAAATGATTTAAATGGTGCTGATGATGATGATGAAGATGATGATGATGATGATGAAGATGATGATTCAGAAAATAGTAAAATTGGTAATAATCGTAGTTTAAAAAATAAACTTAAAGCTGAATTACAAAATATTATACCAATTAAATTACCATTATTTGCTGAAGCATCATTACCACCTGAATTTGAATTAAGGCCTATTTTAATTAATAACATCAATAATAATGATGATGATGATGTTATTGATAATGATGTTGATGGTAATATTGTTGGTATAAATAGAAAAAGTGATAATATTAATAATTCAATTGGAATATTTACAAAAATTAATATACCAAAACATATGAGATTTGGACCATTAATTGGTAAAATTGTTCAAAATAATGATATATCAGAGGATTGTAATATGAAATATGTTTTTGAAACACATGATGGAACAAAATCAGAATTTATATCAGCAAATGATCCAAGTTATTCAAATTGGTTAAGATATATACGTCCAGCACAAAAATATGATGAACGTAATGTTAATTTGGTTTCTATAGATAGAAAAGCATATTTTGTTACCACAATCGATATACCAATTGGCTGTGAACTTTTATATTGGAGTGACGATTGTAATTCATCATGGCGTAAAAAACACTGGGATAAAACAAGTTAGTATTATTTCATAAATATATATACACATATATATATATATATATATATAGTTTTAATTAAATATAATCAAATAAATTATTTTATTAATATTATTATAGATAAAAAATCTGACCGTTCATAATAAATCTTGTTTGTTTTTTTTTTGTAAATATGGATGCAATGAAACTTTTAGAGTTCCGCTATAAATTTTTTTTATAAATCTTCTTTTTTTATATAAAAAAAGGGTCGATCCAATTCATCCATGGCTTATTAGTTATACTAAACAAAAAAAAAAAAAACGAATAAAATTTTATTACAATTTTCTTATTGTGTATATTAAAAAATTACAGTTTAACAAATTCGATTTTATTTACTTCATTTACTTTTCTAATAATATGGCTTATTTACGACAATCTCTAAGGGGAATTCGGTTTGACAGTAAAAACAGAAGAAAAATAAATTTTCTCAATGAAGCGATTGATGAAGTTTTTTCATCCACATCATTTCTAATAATATAAAGCTAGATATTCAGTTTTTTATTGGAAAAAAAAAATAAAAAAAATTGCTTAAGGGTCGGTCATCTGAAGATATATGCATATATAAGAGAGGGTCAAAAAAAGATTTAAGAATATAATTTAAATTTTTTTTTTAGTTTTATCATATATGCACATAATGTACTGCGACTGCACAAAATTACATATGTAAAAAAAAATATTATTTGAAATGTTTTAATTTAAAATAAAACTACTGTGATTTTTGAAATGTCAAGAATAACGTCACAGATTTGTCAGCTTCACAGATTAAAAAAAATCATAATAAATTTTCATAACAATTTTCATAACAATTTTGTACTTTGTGGCTTTACAATCATCGTAAAAATAATTTTTGAATTTATTAATTGTATATTCAAAATAATAAGTTTTTTTGAACAGTGTCAGCGTTTTAGATGTGTATTTACACATTGTGACATAAACCCATTTACAACCTCGTTCGATAACAAAAAACTGATCACTGAAACAAATTAAATCACTGACTACCAATATAATAATGCCAAAACTTTGATAACTATATCGGTGGTAGCCCTAATCCACAAAAAATGCAGAAGGTACATCAGTGCACAGTACAATCAGTTTTCCTTCTTTCTATGTTTGAAATTATATTAAAAATAGCAATTTTGTATTAAAAATAATATCTTAAAAATTTTATAAAATTAAATTAAAATTTCTGATAATTAAGGATTACCAAATAACAATGGGTTAATGCAATGCCCTTACACATATAGCGGTATGCAAATTTTTGATCATTTTGATCAAACTCCATATTGGTTATTTTGTTTAATTCTTTGCTTCATGTGATTTCAATTATTAAAAGCCAATTTATTATTTTATTTGTGATCGGCACTGCGAATCTTTTATTTTAATGGTTAAAAAGCGCAAGAGAGCGATTCATTACAAAATCTTCTCATTTATTATATTTTATAATTAGAATTAAATTGAGTATAAAAGTGAGTGCATTCTAATGAGTAACAATAGTACATAGTTGGTAGTTCGATTACATTTACTCTCTTTGTCATACTGGGCAATATCTTTATCTTGATGAACTGATGACTAATTATTTTGAGGTGCTACATTTTTTATTCCCATCCTAGTTTCAAATAAGAAACGTAATGAAAATTACTAATTATACTAATATTATAGACAAAAATAATTCATTACTTGACTAAATTCTAGTTTTTATTTAAATTTTCCTGACTTAAAGATTTTGTCGACCCAATTCGACCCAGTAAATTCAGGTTTTACGCAATCCACCCGTACGTGTGTGTATTTCTCTAGCTCTTTTAGAATATAATCGTTTGACATTAGCGCTTCGTTTGACTTTAGGTTTCGCATATATGATTTCAGCCTTTCTAATAACGTATTGTTCAGGACTGATGCATTCCGCCCACATGAAATGCCGACGAAAATTTCTCCCGGTTTTTATTTTATGAAATTTCAAATAGGTGAATTATTTTTATTTTTGTTCTCAAAAGTCAAAAGTTTTTTGTTACTTGGTTGGTTCAAATAAAAAGATTTGGAAAAATCTCAAATTTGAGCTAAATTAAGTTAAAAAGTAGATAAAATGTTTTGCTACAAAAATTTTAAATATTGAAAAATTTACATTAGATATTTACATAACAAATTTTTGGCATTTCAAAACAACAACAACAATTTTATTTGCAAAAATCAAAACCTTGTTTATTTTGCTCATTGCTGTCGAAAATCTTCATTTTGCACTCACACATTTTGAGTATAAATTTAAATTTCTAAACTTATATTTAAACCTGGATTTACATTATTCAAAGTGTAAAATTTCATGATTTAAATTTGAATCATAAATTTGAAATTTTAGAATAGACATGCAATAGTAATGGGTAGAAAAAGCTTTCCGGTTCCGCAGAAGAAGTTGTTCTAAATGCTCAATTTATATACATAGAAATTGATCTTTCAACTATGATTAGAGAGTTACAATTTGTTGCTATACGTCAGTTCAACGCACAACGAACCCGTACAGTATAGTAAGGTGTGATAACTACAGTGTGCAGCAGATACACAACTTCTGATCTCATTATCTATCTTTTATCGTTTATTGCTCAATTAATAGAGTAAAGCGCTGTTCTAGCTTTCTTATTAGGTTTCCAAGTTAATTTTATATTCAAAATAAGACCCAAGTATTTTATAATAAGATTGGTATCATTAACTAAAAGCAAGAAAGTCAATTGTTCGAGTTTTATATCTCGTTGCAAAGATAATCAGATCAGAATTTTGTGGATTGATTATGAGTTGACAATTTGAGATCCATTGAGATAATTGATTTGAAACAGTTTGTGTTAGGTATATTATTGCTGTCAAATATTTTCTGAACACATCTATAGCAACATCGTTTGACATCGAATAAAACAAAAGCTCGTATATGGGCTGGGCTTTAAATTTATTAGAATTTCTGCTGACACACTAACCTTTAATATAATCGAACATGATTTAGTAAATAATATTTATATACTAAATGTAGTAAATAATATAAACTAAAAAAAAAAAATTTTAATTTAAAAAAAAATTTAATTTTAATTTTTAATTTTAGATTGTGGTGGCTGTAATGTTAAATTTGATCATCCATTACATTATCGAACACATTGTTCCGTTTTTCATGATCCATCATTTAGTTTAACAATCAGAAAATATCATTGTAAAATATGTGGTGAAGCTGTATTGGGTAAGGAGAATATTGTTAAGCATGCCGCCCAAATGCACGATGGCAAAGGTGCATATCAATGTCAGTTTTGTTCAAAATTTTTTCTTCGTCTTAATTATTTGGAAATGCATCGAACCTATGGTTGTAGTGCAAATCCACAAAGGACACGACCTCTATGTGATTTTTGTGGAAAGAAATTTTGTCAACCACAGAAACTTAAAATTCATATTAAACGAATGCATAGTGGTAAGTTAGCAATGAAAAAAAGAAAAAAATTTTTAATTTTTTTTTTTTTCAATAAAATTTTGATAGTTTAATACAAACTGTCATTCATTTACGACCATATTTTGGTGTCATAAAATTGCTTGAAAAAGTAATAAGGGGGATTTACAGAAATATTAAAATTTAATTATTATAGGAAAGAAGTGAACTTGAAAGAAAAAGATTTTTTAATTTATTGATTGACAGCCATTCAAAGCTGCTTATTTTGAAAAAAAAAAAAAAATTAATACTGGTACTGCTAATTTCATTAATTGGATGTTAAAAAACGATTATTACATCGATTTGTTTATTCTATATAATGCTTTTGCTACCGAATTATGATCCAATGAAATATAATTGGGTTTCTTCCCTGACTTGAATTTAAATACAAAATATATTATAAAAATATATTATAAAAATAAATTATAAAAATAAAAAAAAAAATACTGGGACCTTCATTTAAATTTTATTTTCTTATTAAGAACTTGGGTAGTAAAAATATTAATATTTAAATGTTCTCTAGAAATAATCATATTACAATAAACAAAACTTTGATTTCGTCAAATTAATCTAAATTAATCCCTTGGAAAATAAATTTAATTTATTTAACAACTTTTTATATTAATTTAAGGTACAAGCTGGAATTTAAAAACAAAAATAAATTAATTATTGTTAAATGTTGTTTGTAAGAAATGTTCTTTCTAAATGTTTACACAGAAATTCCTTTATACTTATAAAAATATCAAAATATTTTTTATTATTATTATTTTTTTTTTAAATAAATGTTTATTATATATACAGTTATTGATGTTGAAGCATGAAATTAAATCACTTTCTCTAAATCCCCCTGTACATTTATTTCATTTAAACCATTTTTAAATTTAATTTTAATATATTTTCTTATAATTTATTTTTATATTTTTTAATACACAAGTTATAATTATATTTTAAATATTTTAATTTTTGTTTACAATATTCGCAAAAGAAAAAAAAAAGCAAAACAAAAAAAAACATAAATTATTCCTCTAAACATAAAACTGTTCCCTTCTATGTATAGATATGGCTGATGTTTTAAGAGATTTCCAATGTAAACTATGTTCAAAACTTCTAGGATCGAGAGCTGCCCTGCAGAGACATAATAAAGAAGTGCATAGCAGAAATTCAGCTGTAGTTAGCTGTCCAAGATGTCAGAAATTGTTTCAGAATCGAAGTAATTTAAAAATTCATATGTTAACCCATTCTGGAGTTCGTCCATTTAAGTAAGATTTTTTTTTGAATAAAATTTTTTTATTATTTGAAAAACAAAATTTTTTTTTATTATATTTTTTTAGATGTATTGAAGGCGAATGTACAGCAGCATTTACAACAAAACAGTGTCTTCAATTTCATTATAAAAAAGTTCATAATTATTCGCAAGAACAAATGCCAAAAATTGAAAGAAGTGTTGCATATACTTTTGATGCGTATTCTGGTGGAATGAAAGTAGATTTCTTAGGTATATTTAAATATATATATATATATATATATTAAAAAAATTTTATTAATTTATTTTATTTATTTTAGAACAAGCACCAAGACGTCGAAGAAAAAGTTTAGAAGATCAAAATTCTCGTCTTAGTTCAAGTATGCTTGATAGTAATAATGATAGTGATTTTTCAGATGATAACATTTTTGAAACAATGAAAAAATCTGGTAAATCAATAAAAGATTTATGTCGTAATGAAACAAATTTATCATTACTCTCATCAAAATTAACATCAATGTTTGGTAATGGACCACCATCACAAACACAATCACAATCACAACCATCACAAATTCAACAAACCCCCAAAGAACAAAATAATAGTATAGAACCACCGAAACGAAAAAGAAAATATCGTAAAAATAAACAAAATCAACAGCAATCGAATTCAAATCAAATGTTAAATCCCTCTGTAGTTTCTGGTTTATTAGATGAATGTGGAGAAACTGATGATGATCGTTTAGAACAAACAAGAAGAAAACAAAATGCACAATTAAGTTTAGTTGAAACATTCCTATCAACAACAGCACAACGTTTAGGTACAACACCATCAGCAGTTGCTGCAGCAGCAGCTGCTGTTTCATCTGTAAATAATTTAGATACAGAAATTGTAACAAATAAATTACCTTCAAATATACATGATTCATCTGAGCTTCCCGATGATAATGACAATAATTTTCGACATGGTCCCATTGGTATGGGTGGCGGTTCAACAAATTCACGTGATTCCACAAATGCAGCATGTCAAAACTTGGTTGTGAGTAAAGGTAGTAAAAAATGGATAAGTGATGATGATTTAAGGCATGCCCATGCACAACAGCAACAACAACAACAACAACAATTAAATTTACATCAAGCTATGCGTAATGTTAATACTGGAAATTTATTAGATAATGAATCTGTAGATGATGTAGCCAATAAAATATTACCAAATCGTGATTTAATTGCACGATTTATGGGTATAAATAATGTTGAACAACAACATCATTTACCTCATCACCATCAACAACAACAACAACAACAACAGCAGCAACAGCAACAACAACAGCAACAGCAGCAACAACAACATCAACAACAACATCATCAACAACAACAGCAGCAGCAGCAACAACAACAAGGACATCATCAAATGCCACATGAAGAAGATGAAAATTCATCTTTCTTAGATGTTGTTGATTCACATAATCCCTCCGCTCAAATACCGCATTTTAATAATAATACTGATAATCAACAGGCACAAATGCATATGAATGCAATGAATCATACCCAATCGTTTATGAGTAATTTCTATAATAGTGCAAATTCTAGATTAACGGGTGCTGGTAGTGCTGCATCAACATCAGCAAGTATGTTAGTTGAAGCTGCATTAAATTCTGTTGGTAATATAATGGAAAGTGAAGGAAGCTTGAAGGTAAATTTAATTTTTATAAATTACATAACATAAATTTACAATGAAATAACAATTTCTGTTTTTTTTTTTTTTTTTTTTGTAGTGTCCCAATGATTCTGCCTTAGACACGGATAACGAAATGAATGCACAAATGGAAGTTGAAGCGAATAGATTTGCAAATGAAGGTCCCAATAATGGTGGTTCTGGTGGTGCTGTAAATAATATGAGCAGCATTGAAAGTTTAGAAAATGAAATAAAAATGATGAAAAATTTAAATAGTTTTCCAATGCAAATACCACCATTACCAATGTTTACGAATACAAATCAAAATCAAGGAACAAATAATTTGAGCTCTTGTAATATATCTCCGGATGCTCAAACCCCAAATACTAACAATCATAATACAAATAATACGAATGGTAATAATAATGATATAGATGTTGATGCTGGATCAACACCACGAGGCCAACAAATAAGTGATTCAGATAGATTTTCAAATCATCATCAAACTCCACCCTCACCACAAGTTATATCACCTGGTAGAGATTATTCAATGTTTGGTGGTCCAGGTGGAAATGGACCAAATTCAGTTAATACAACTGGAAGTGGAGGTAATGGTAGTAACAATAACATATCAGGATCATCACCGTTACCTGCCATACAAAATAGAAGATCAGCTGCTGGATCAGCTACTGGAGTATACACAGATCATGAATTAATATCACCAGCATCATCTCCAGCTATTCCAAGATATGATTTTAATAATGAAATGTGTAGAAAACGTGATGAAGAACGTGCTCATTTATCGGCACAAAATCAATTATCTAGTGATGAAGAGAATAGCATTATTGCTCAAAATAGGTATATAAATATTTTGAATTAATTAATTTTAAATAAAACTTATAATAATGTAAAAAAAAAAAAAAAAAAAATTTCAATTTTAGTACGGCCAGTCAAGAAGAAATGCGAATGAAATTTACTCAATCTCAAATGGATTTAATGTATTCAAAATATGAAAGTATGGCAAATTCTGGATTAAAATATAGTAATAATCAAGATATGGATGTTAATGATTTTCGTAATAATACCTCAAATGATTTATCTGATTTACAAGGATTAGATATGTCATCAAGATCAAATCAAGTTGGATCAAATTATCATCATAACTTCCAATTACCGTCTACAAATAGTTCAAATATAGGTTTAGGTCGATATCATCATCATATTTATGATATATTATCAGAACGTGAACAACAACAACAACAACAGCAACAACAACAACATCATCAACAACAACAACAGCAACATCAACAGGAACAATTAGCAATGCAACAACAACAGCAACAACAACAGCAACAACAGCAACATCAATCAATACATAATATGTTGCCTGATCAAATGAATGATCAAGATCATGATCAAACAACATCAGTTGATTTAAGTAGAACTGCAAATTATGTTGTTACACCACCACCATCATTACCATATAGTCATCCACATCATGATATGTTACGTATGGTATCATTAGATTTAACACCAAATACAAATATGGGTGTTGGTAATAATCGATCATTTTTATCATCACAAATTCAACATAATAGTCGTGAAACATTAGAACAACATCATCGTTTATTATCAACAGCTGAACAACATCGTCTTTTAGCTGCATCAAATCCAGATCAACATCGTTTATTAGTCGATCCCACCGCCCATTTATTAATGGAACAAAATAATAGACTATTAGGCTCTGATCAATCTAGATTATTGGGGGAAACAGCTGCTGTTGCACAAAATCGTCATATGGCACGTGGTTTTGGTGCATATCATCAAGTTGCATCTGCTAGTAATTATCATCCATCTGTTAGACCAGTTTTACCTTCATCAAATCATCATACACCAAATCCATCGAATTATCATCCTTTTCCGGCATATTATTAAAAAACAAATTGGTTTTTTTGTTTTTTTATAAATTTCAAATTTCAATCTATTTTTCTTTTATAATTTGAGAAATCAAATTTTAATTGATTGACTGGCTTGTATTTTTAGACATTAATTATATTAACCAAATGTTATTAGCATTTTAAAATATGTTTAATTTTTTAGTTTTAATTTAATATATTAATTATTTCTTAAAATATTCGAAAAATATTAATTAAGAATTTTAAAATATTTTCTAAAATGGTGTACAGTTATTTAAAACTGTACAGAATGATGAAATATACAGCATGTACTAAAAACATGTAAATTGCACAGTTCTTTAAAATTGTACAACTAATTACAAGCACAAATTCACATTAAGGATATAACTATATACAATCAAGTTAAAGATAAAACTCATTAAGTATAAAATTTATTATTCTTAGTTCGCAAAAATCAGTTTTTCTTATAAAAAAAAAGAAATGGGGAATGCTGAAAATTATCGATATGATATTAGCACCTATTATGTATTAACAGTGTTTTTTTAACCCACGTAAGTATACGGTTCAGGATCAGTTTTTAATTTTTTAGTACTCATTTATAGTACTCAATTAGTTGTGGGTAAAATGTAACTAAGGTGGCAGGCAAATATTATTCTTTTTTTTTTCTACCCGGACGGAACAATGTTGGGATAGTATGGTATACATTAACAGATTTTTTAGAACCTTAGCCGTTTTTCCTAATTTTTTGTAAACTAATTCAGAGCCAAAAATTTCATTGATGATTTTTCCAAATTTTAAGTGGTTATTCCATACTATTTCAAAATTTTACCGTATAAAATAACCGTTAAAGAAAAATTTTTGATTTAGCATAAAATAAAATTAATGTTCTTATAACTATTTTGCTTAATTATTAAAAACCAGTTACACTTTGGCAATGCAAAATAATGTTTGACATAGAAAAGTTGGTATATACATACATATTTAATTTAGATATAATATTTAGTTTACTTAGTATTTGTAACGGTTGTCTTGCTATTTTTCAAACAAATAAAACTTTTATAACTGCATTCATATTGCATAATGGGGGCATTAAAGGGTTAATCAACGAACATTAATAATATGAAATTTCATTTGAATATTTTTCAAATCTTTTTATCTATGAAATCAACAAGAAAAGGTGTTAATAATATAAATAGAATAATATAGAAATAGAATAATATTCATTTAGTTACTAAAATTGGGAACTAAGCTACTTAATTTCGTTTACATAACTTATTTTAATTTTTACGAAATATAGACATAGTTCTGTCTTTACAACAATTTCATTATTAATTTTATTTTGTGTTGCTGATAAAATATTTTGTATTTATTAATGTGTTAAGAAAAATTTAAAAATATATTTTACCGAATATGTTGTAGGATGTAGGTGAATCATTTTTAAATAACACAAGTTTGAAATATTAGTAGGTTTCACAAAGTTTAATTAATTTTTTTTTTTATTCGATACAATTGTTTGTTGCAATCTATACCCAGAAGATTGATGTTGGTGTAACAACCTGTCTTTTGATAATGGTGTACAAGCCAAATTGGATCAAAATAATAATTAAAATTAGTCAATTTCTAATTCTTAACAAAATTTATAAGACTTATTAACAAATTTCCATACACAAAATATCCAAAGACAAAATCTCCAAAGAGACAAGATCCCCAATAACAAATATCAGAGTTAAAATCATCAATGGAGATATTTCCAATCAACCTAAATATTACTCTTGGTCTTGATATTTATTATGACAAACAAAAATTAAAAGAATTTATTTAAAATGGCTAATTCCGTCTTCAAAATTTGACGAAATTTTTTTATTAATTTTACATACAGAGTTTAGTTCAGTAAATCACCAAGCTTTGTTTTGTTATAATCACAGAACAAAAATGGATGATAGAATTGAATAATGAGAATAGAATTGAGAATAGATTTGATTTAACGTAATTTCATCAAAATCTACTTAATGACTTTTATCTTTAAACTCATGATAATATAGTTTTGCTTTTAATTTTTTTTTAATATTCTTATTATTGTTTTTTTTCATTTTTTAATCTAATGTCTTCCGGATATTTTTTTTAATTCTATATATACACGTTAATTCTATGATATTCGTTTTCAAATTATTGTTATAAAGTTACTTTTTATACAATAGATATTAATTATTTAATTATTTAACTGATTTATTATTAATAATATAATCAATATAATTCATTTAAAAAAAAAAAGGCAACAAAAAGTGAAATGAAATGGATGTGAACGTATTTTAATTTATTTATTAATTTTACTTTATTTTTTATGTTTTAAGTTTTATATGGTAAATTTGGAAATGCATCAGCATCACGTATCATAAAATGTCATTATGCAAAAAACTAATTTCTTAATACCTACATTGTATTAGTTTGATAATTAAGTAATAAATTTTATTAAATTTAAACGATTAGCAATTTCAGAAAATATTTTTTTGCTTCATGACATTTTTTGATGCGTGATACTTGATGCATTTCCAAATTTACCCATATATTCCTAACAAACCTATACATTAAAATAATAAATAACCAATACATATTATATATACCAATTAACATAATATTATTTATTTTACTTCTGATCCTTTAACCCCTCTGTTGGGGCATATGACAGAATAATTATTACATTTTGTATATATTAAATATAAAATAAAAAATAATTTTTGTAATATAATTAATTATATAATTTTACGACGCTTAATATTTTTATAATATTTAAATATTTCTATGAAATTCATCCTCGCTATTATTAACAAAAAACAAACAAACAAAAAAAAATCTAATTTTATTAATTTAATTTTTTTTTATTGTGCTAATAATTTTAACAATACAACAAAAATTCTTAATTATGAGAAAACGGAAATGAAGAAGGTGAAGTTGGTGGTTAATTAAAGCATAAGTATTTTGATATACATAATTACATATACATTCATTTATTACATATATTATGTAAAATCAAAAACTTACGAAAATAAAATAAAAAAACATTTTTGTGAATAGTCATAATTAATTATGATTATATGAATTGAATTTATCAATTAAAGCATAAATTTTATGATCTAGGATTAATACAATCACTAATAAGGTCCGTCGTATAGCATATTTTGAAATGCATTTCAGAGGGGCGACTAAAAAATGGAAAATTATAATTAAAATTAGAGTTAAATTGCCAACCGACATAGTTGTACCAAATATAATGGTTGTACAATTATTATATTATCATATCTTGACTAATTGAAAGGTCTGTGTTGTTGATTTAAAGTTTTTTCTCTCTTTCATTATTCAGAAGATAATTAAATTTTTTGTTAGAAAAAAAAAATGTTGGTATTAACTTAAATAAAGTGAACCTGAATTTTGAATTATAATTATATGCAATACATTATTCTTGAATATAATTATTTTAATTAATTATTTCAAAAATATAATTCAAAATAATTATTTTAATGCATTATTAAAGATATTAATGCATTATTTTAATTCATGTAAAAATAATGATAATGAAGACGTAATGCATTCAAAATATAATGCATTAGTCACATATCTGACCTATACTTTTTAAGTAGACCTCCTTCCACATTTTTCCTAATTAAGTTCATGTGCCAGGATTTTTTTGAAATATTCATAAAGTATTATACGTTCCACTTTATGTAATAAATTGTAGTACTGTAATTTAATATGCAAAAAGGTAATTCAAGCTAAGTTTAGGACATTATCTGTAATTAAAATAAAGAAAAAAAAACTAAACATATTTTTTTTTTTAAATTAAAATTGATTAGACTCATTTTTCAAAACTTTTTAAATTTATTTAAATTTGCTTTTAATCGTATTCTAATAATTTAATTGACTTTTGATTGTATTTTCCCAATTCCCATTAAATCCCAATTAATGAACTAAAAATTTAATTTATTATCGTATATTTTTTATTAGTACGATAATTTGTGTGTTAAAAAAATGCCTAAAAATAATTATTATCACTTAACAAAATAGTCATCAACATGTAAATAAATAACACATTCCGAATTAATAATCGGTTTTAGTTTAATCCAACATGAAGCCACAACTACAAATTGGTAATGTTAATATGAACATTTAGAAGACAGTTAACTCATTGGCGGATTAGGTTACAATGGAGATACATCCATACTCTTTATAAATATATTTATATATAATATCTATCTAATCTAAAAATTAAAAAAACATTTTTTTTTTGCAATGTATTAACATTGGCCGACATTCATTGTAAGTCTTAAAGGTATCGAATACAAATCAAACGTAATATAATAAATTTAGAGTTATTTAAAATAAAATTCTTGCATTTGCACAAAATCAAAGTCCTCTCAATAAATGCAAATTTAATGAAAGATTTTAATCATAAATCAGAATACCCAAGAGGAAATGATTTGTTTTTTGCAACTCAGACTAAATTTTTTTAAAAATGAACTGCAAATCGAAATTTTTCAACATTTTGTTCCCCACAGTAATAATTAATTTTTCCTTTGTTGAAAAATAATTTCTACCATTTTGGAACGTTTCTAAATATGTGTATGTAAAATTAACAAAAATGTAATCAAATGAAAGGTATATACAGGCTGATACTATATTTACTGGACTGTCTTCTGATGATGGTTTAATAACCAAAATCAATCGAGATATTAATTATACTTAGTGAAACCAAACTGGGTGTGTTCTAATTTTTATTAATACAATATTATCAAAATATATTCAACTATCAAAAAATGGTGTGTCTCACAAACCAAAAAAATCCTCACACCGGTCCTGAATAATATAATATAAATAAAATATAAGAAACGTTTTATAGTCCGTGACAAAAATTTATAAGGACTTCTTTATTCATTTCAAAATATCCTAAATAATAATAATAACAACTTTGATTGATAAATATACAATTCTGAAAATCCAAAAAATATGACTGGGTAATATAACAACATCAAGTTGAAATTGACAACAAAATATAAAATCAAAATACCTATACAACTTGTAATACATTAACATTATTGAAACAATAAATTGACGTAAAAATATTACAACAAAAATTATTATGGAAAAACTTTTATATATACAATAACAAGAAAAACAAAATGTAAACAAAAATATAATGTTACAATAATATACCTTACATTATAAAATATATGTATACATAATGTAGTTATATATAATATACAAAAATTAAATTTAAGAATTTTTAAATAACTATACAAAATAACAACCAAATTACAAAAAAAATATATACACATATATATATATAAATATATATATATATATGTATATGTAAAAATATTTCTAACAATTAACGTTAAAAAATATTTTATATTTAAAAATTAAATAATCTTATAAAATTGAAAATAACCAGCTAAAAATAATAAAAAAAATAAATAATTTAAATAATTATAAGAAAAATAATTAACAAATGTGCCAAAAGACCCAACGGTTAAACAATTTCATTGTATAGAAGAAATAATTTCATAAAAAAAAAAGTATTTCTTAGAAAAATAAAAAAAAAAAACAAAAAAAAAACCAAAACAAAACACACAAACAAAAAACAATAAATAATTATTAATTAAAATACCACAAAAATAATATTAAAAAATTGAAAATAATAAAAAACAAAAATCTATCTACAAATTCATTTTCATAATAAAACAAAAAAAAAAAAAACAAAAATTTAAAATACAAAAAATTTAATAAAAATAAAAAAAAAATTTCAAAATGAAATAAAACAAGTACAAAAAATTGCAAATTTAGAAAACCCAAAAACAAATAAAACAAATAAATAAACAAAAAAAAAAAAACATTGTATACTCATATTTTGAATATTTGTAGATTTAGATACAATTAATAATCTTATATACAAAATAAAAATATATAAAATAATTTAATAATTTATGTAATTAATTAAATTATAGAAAAACAAAAAAAAAAAATTCACTGCATTTATGTCATTATTATAATAGTATATATTATAATATATATGTATTTATATACAAAACAAATAAAATACATTCATTCATCATAATATACAAACATGCATTAGTATAACAAACCAAATAACTATATTAAATTGAGTTGGCACATTAAACAAAACAAAACCATAAAACAAAAAAAAAAAAAACATCTTAAATCAAAAAATTTATGAAATTTAATTTCAAATTGTAATTTAATTATTAAATAATAATTTATATAATATAAAAATTATAAATTAATAATGCAATTGAATTGAATAATTTATTTCAAAATAATTCATTTGTATATCAAAATTTCAATTATTCATTTAAAATTATTATTTGCATTTAAAATTTGTATTATTATTTTATTTATCATTATAATTTATATTATAAAATTTATTATTTTAATTAATAAAACTATATATATGTAACAATTATTTTTATTTTTTATTTTAATTTGTTAAATATTTTCAACAATTTCATTTTTATAATTAATTTTTCATTTAATAATGCAAAAATTACAAAAAAGTTGGTCCGGTCCACCTTTAAAATTATCACAAGAAAAAGTTGTACATATTAGCACTTCCATTTAGCAATTACTTGCTATAAAAATTTTGAGTTTGTCTCTCTCCGGTATACTACACTGCAGAAGCTAGAATGAGCTGGATCTAGTATTGTGTTTGCAATGTTCACATTTTTTTGATATTAGCAAAAATTTTTTAATGTTAAATTTATGGTGTGTCTCGTCATAAAATTAACATTAAAAATGTTTGCTAATATCAAAAAATGTGAACATTGCAAACACAATGCTAGACATTAATGTAACTAAATAAAAAATATCCTGCTTTAGCTTGAAACGGGCACACATTAAATAATTTAAGATACATATTTCTGGCAACAAGTTATAACCGCTTATGTCTGAAATTAATGTTTCGAGCAAAATCAATTTTAAATTTTAAACAAAAGTACAAGATATTTTTGATAACGGTACTGTACCAGTTTTTGGTTTTTAAAATCACTGTGAAATCATGTAAGCAATTAAAATTCAAAATCTTTATTTTGTAAAACACGCTTATGTTGTTGTAAGATCTAAGATGTTAATATTGATAAATAAATTTTTGTAAAAATCGCTTTAGTAATATAAACCGTTAAATCTTCAATACATTTGAAAGTTTGAAAATGGAATTCCAAAATTTGTAAAAAATGTTTATCAATTTATGTTTTTATGGCTAATTTATTGTAGAAATTTATTTTTAGTTAAAAAAGCGATTATGACAAAAACATTTTTAGGTCATTTTGACAAAAATGTTACCTATAGTTGCCAGAATCAAACCAAATTCTGACAGAAAATACATACTTACTTTCAAAAATTCTGGATTGTGGTTGTTATTTTAACACGATTTTTTCTTATGTTGACATAAGCGGTTATGATTTGTTGGCACTGATATTATGTAGATACCATAATATTTATACGAGACTGAAAATATGTCCGAGACGAGACCGATATTATGTATAATCTTACGAGACCGAAAATAAAATACAAACAAGATGGGAACCAACTTTTTTGCAAACTTATCCTTTGGAACATATACCGGGTAATTTTAAGAAGCTTTTTAAGAAGGGAAGGAACCGTTATTTTAAAAATTAAAAAAATATTTATTAACCAAATGGAGGGTGCTCCATCGATTGGTGATATTTTCAACTTCCGAGAAGGACCTCAAATCGAATTTTTTAGCCCAAAAATCGCCGAAATTGGCCGAAACCGAAATTTTTAAATGGGAAGGAGTACATTTGAATGCAAATTCGGATTCTACGTTAAAAAATAAGAAACTTCGCATGCTTTGGAACACCTGGTATATAATTTATATACACTGATTATCATTAATAACTTTATTATCAATATATTCGAAAATTTAACGAACCGATTGTTTTTTTTTATTTTATTAATAAAAACAAAATAATTTTCTGTAAAAATCTTTTATAATATTTGAATATTTTTTATAATGGTCCTGATTGTTTTTTTTTTTTTTTTAAAGATAAGAGATATAATACCCGAAGGACCACAAGAGGTGCAGCCGTGCATGCTTGACTCTTGATTGTACAATTATTTCTTTGTTGCTATTTGGGCGATTGGTGATGTTCATTTCTAAAATTTAATTGTTTAATTTAATTTTTTATATTTTCAATAAGAATTCTAAAAATTTAATAAATTATTCAAAGTAATATTTAAAAAATATAAAATATAATTATTTCAGGTTAGGAAAATTTTATTGTATCAACATATCAATAATTGTATGTAGAAATCGATTTTCAAAATCTTTAATTTTAATACAAAAAAAAAATGTTTTCTTCTGTTAATTTGGTGAAACAAAACACACTTACAATTTATTTATATTTTTTTTCCAACTTTAATATTTTACATAACTTCCTATTTTAATATTTATTTATTTTTTATTCAATATTTTCAAAATAATATTTCTATTATTAAATATTAAAAACAAAAAAAAATACATCGATTGACCAAAATTAAATTAAAGTTAAATAAAATTAATACAAGAAAAAGAAACAACAACAACATTAATTTTAATTATTAAATAAAAATGTATAATAATTTAAAAACAAAAACAAACAAAAAATATTAATTTATTATTAATTTCTAAAAATAAATAATTAAGCAAAATATACGAAAAATAAATTAATTGTATTAAATAATATGTTTATAAATAATAATAATAAATACATAATTGTAATTTCTGAAAAAAATTTAATTGAAAAATAAAATATACTAAGAAGAAGAAAAAAGGAAACAAACAAAAAAGAGTAATGAATTCGCCCATAAATTAATTTTTAATTATATTAATATAATAATTCAAAATATACGTTTTATAACGTTACAAAACAAAACAAAAAAAAAATACAAAAAAAAAATAAAAAATAGATTATAAATGTCTATAAAATATTTAAGAATATTATAATTAAATGCTATTTATATTTTACTTACCTTATACATATGTATATGTATGTATTTACATATATGTACATATATGTTACCTATTCATAATAAATTATTACTTAATTAATTAATTAAATTATTAATTGTCGTATTTATTAAAATTTATTTCATCATACATACATACATATATATATATATAAAATAAATATTATAAAATATATTTAAAAACCAAAATAAACAAAAAAAATATTCATTTTAATATTTGTAAATTAAATTATTATGTATTATCATTAAATTATAAAAGCTTAATTTTTTCTTATAAATTCGTTCAAGAAAACAAAAGAAACAGAAAAATTATTATTTAATATGTGAAATATAGTTTATTTAAGTAATAAAAGTTATCTTTTATTTACTATAAACAATATAATATATAAAGTAATAAAATAAAATATATATTATATATTATATAAAAGAAAAAAACAAAAAAAAAAAAAACAAATTAACAAAAATTATAAAAATAAAAAACAAGTAACATAAAACATAATTTTAAGGCCCATTATACTATAATCATAATTGTATAATTATCAACTATACAAAGTATAATATAAACATAAAAACTTATATAATATTTATATTTAATATAAAAAAAAAACAAACAGAAGAAAAAAAAAACAAACAAAAGAAACAAACAAAAATAAAATTATTCAAATAAAAATGTAAATTGTGTTTTTTTATTAAAATAATTTTGTATCTTCTCTTTTTGTGCTGACTTTACTATACCCTAACCAAGAAATTAGTAAATGTTAACTATAACGATTACTTAACGGTTAAACGGATATCCAGAAAAATCCCATAACTTACTTATACTCAACCAACAGAAACTCTTTAAAGAGAAAATCTCTCACAAACCTACTCACTAATTAAAAGCTCAAAAGGGTAGCTAGCTAGCATTAGAATTCAGTAAATGGCAGCATGATTGGTTCTGAAACACAAAACTCTTCTAAGATCAACTAAGGACCAAATTGATCAAATCGCAAAATCGGAAAGATGCAATATCAGTTGCAGCCATTGCAATAAAGTTTATATACGATAAACTTAGGAGAAACATAGAAACGCGAATACCTGAAAAAAAGCATAAATATAGCTAGAAAGAAGAATAAAACGGGTGTCTGATCCAAATTAACAGAACACATCATAAAAGAGAGTCATATCTGAGATTCGATGTACATATCAGCTGGAAGCATCGAAATATATAAAACCAAAAATGACTTAATCCTGAATAAAGACCAAGGCAATGGATATTCTTCATCATCTTAAGTCCCGAATGGTGAAAAACCTTGAAAAAAATACATGAATTTATACAAAAAAACATAGATTACTTTCGAGATTTCTTTTTTAAATAAATAATTTTATAAATTTTAATCATCATCATATTGTAAGCTTAGTTTTATTTTTAATTAAAATTAATATCTGAATTTGTTTAGCAAAATTCTGTATTTCAAAAAAAAAAATACCTGAATATGTTTAGAAAAAAAACCCCAATTTGACAAGCAAATGCTATATATGTAATATGTAAACTGATATATATATTTAATTTATTTTAAAAAAAAAAATTATATTATTATTATTATTTATGTAATATATATGTATATTTCGAAAACAATTTAATTTGTTTTTAATTTTATTTACCTTAGGAGCCCAAAAGCTCAAGTTAAAATTGAAAATTTCATAAATCCACACACGCAAAATTTATTAATTTAATAATTTTGTTTCCATTTTAAAAAAAAAAGCACGGGCTTAATTCAATTCCAAAAACTAAATAATATAACTGTAAACCAGCCACAAAAATAACGTAAATATTTGACATTCAATTCAGTACCAACTACCAAACCAATCCAACCATACTACATGCATTGTTATATACCATACGGCTTACTACAATTTACTACACCGAATGTCACATGTGATGTAACCACAACCTCATTCATAGTGAATATAATATAGTAGTGTGCCATAATGAAAAGTTAATATTACAAATAATTGAATTCGGCTTCAATTCGAATTGATATCAATACAAACGTGGATTGATTGGATTCGATTTAATTTTTTATCGAATTGAAAATGAGGAACATTTTTAAAACCGCAAATTAAAAACTTGCTTTCTGATGTTGCAGAGCAATACGAAGACATGTTTGAGTTGTCTCCTATAAGATTTTTGAGTAAAAATTTTTGAAAAATTTACTTCAAATTCAAATGTAATAAAATCACATCACTATTCAACACATTAGGGCGAAAAAATGTTGTTCTGCAGCTTAAAACATATTTAAAAAAAAAACCAAAAATAATATATCAACTGTCAAAAAGTATATCGGTCAGATCGATAAACTATGATAATAGGACTGGCTATTAAAAACATAAAATATAACAAAAACTATTCCAACATACAATAATTCAGATTTTCAGTCGAAATTTGTAATTCATCATTTGTATGTAATTTTTCCTAGCTTTATTCGTCTTTTTCTAAAACAAAACATTGTAATTAAAGAGCGTCTTTATAGTTTGAACGACATTTTATTTAATTTTATCAATAGCTATATTTTAAGTAAATTAGTGTACACATCATGTGAGTACCAAAAACGAAAAATTAGTTTTTAAAATTTTTAATCATTAAAGTAAATTTTCTTAAATTTATATCGATTAATAAATATAATGAATTAATCATATTCATACATATTTGGTGCATCCCTACTAAAAATTTCTTATCAATTTTTGTAACTGTCAAAAATGGCATGAGAGCAGAGAGCATGGATATTGATTTGAATTGAATTAGGGTAGTTTGTTTACATTTTTTTTCATAATATTTCGTCATTAATTTTATTTCAGTTCATTACTTTTAAAGTATTTAATTTCAAAGAATCGAATTTGGTCAAAAGATAATTAATAATTAGTGTTTTAATTTGATTAACAAGATAACTAGTAAATATTTCTTTGATTACATTAATTAAAAAAGATAAATTCTTATCAAAGAATTCTAATTTCCGATAAGAACTTTTTTTTTTAGGCTTATCAGTGGAAGTCATTGACGAGGATGCTTTTTTTTAGTATACGTAATAACTACATAAGAATTTAAATTGATTGCGGTAAATTAAAATACAATAGAATATTTTGGACGGAAGAAATATTTTCAAATAAAAAAATTTAATTCAATTCATTAAATATGGATACAAATGAATTGCGTATAATTCAAGTAGAAAAAAATCTTTCTGAAAATCGTATTCGAGGTGGTTTTATTGATTTTGTAGCTGGATCTTTGGGTGGAGCTTGTTCAGTTTATGTATCACAACCATTGGATACTGTGAAAGTAAAAATGCAAGCTTTTCCTGAACTTTATAAGGGAATGTTTAATTGTATAATTCAAACATTTAAAAATGATGGAATTTATCGTGGTTTATATGCTGGAACATTGCCAGCAGTAATGGCAAATGTAGCTGAAAATTCAGTTCTATTTGCTGCATATGGTGGTTGTCAAAAAGTTGTTACACAGGCCTTAGGCTATGAAGATCCAAAACAATTAACTACATTTGGAAGTGCATTATCTGGTTTTTTAGCAGCATTTTTTTCAACATTTACTTTATGTCCAACTGAATTAGTTAAATGTAAATTACAGGCATTTCATGAGGTTATTAATAAAACAAGTATTTTAATTGAAATATGAATTAATAAAACAAAATATTAATTGCTCTTATCTTATGTATAATTTTTTTGTTTTGTTTTGTTTTGTTTTGTAGATGGGGGGTACTAATCATATGACTCCAGCTACGCTAGTAAGACAAATTTTTAAAGCTGAAGGTAATTATAATATTTAATTTTAACATTCAATTTCATTAATGGCTTTTTTTAGAGGAGATGCTAAATTTTTAATTTCTATATTCATTTTAAAAATTATTTATTTTTCAAAAAGGTATTCCAGGCTTTTATCGTGGTCTTATGCCAACATTTGCAAGAGAAATGCCTGGTTATTTTTGCTTTTTTGGAGGCTATGAAGGATGTCGTGAATTATTACGAAAGTAAATTCATGTCTTTTAATTGCTTTTTTAAATAATTTATTTATTTTTAATTTTTAGACCTGATCAATCTAAGAATGACATTGGTCCTCTGAAAACAATGGTAGCGGGTGCCGTTGGTGGAATGGCTCTTTGGATAGCAATTTTTCCAGCTGATGTTATTAAAAGTCGTATTCAAATTCATAGTTTAAGAATTGGTATGTTTACTATGGGTTTAAGTATTGTACGTAGTGAAGGTGTATTAGCTTTATATAACGGATTGTTACCTACAATCTTGAGAACAATACCAGCTACAGCAACATTATTTTTAGTTTATGAATATTCAAAAAAATTTATGGAAACAAACTTTCCTTAATTAATTAATCATTTGTAGAATAATCGTTTTTATTGTTGTTTTTTTTTTTTTTTTTGTTAACGAATTAGTTAGAAAATTTCTAAATTGAAATTAATATTTTAAGAAAATAATATGTAATTGAAGAATTACTAGCAAAAAAAAGTATTTATTTTATATTCATGTATGTACAAAACTAAAATTAAAATTCTATAATTGGTAACAATTTTCTTTTTAAATATTTTTGTCTATCATTTTCGTTTTCAAGTGCTCTCCATTCATGCCAAGGAATCTAGAAAAAAAAAATAATATATTTTTATAGAAATTATTAATTTTCTCTTTAAATAATATACTCATAGATTTCTACTTACAACAATATAGTTATGATTCAAGATTTCTAATTGTTTTAATTTCATTTCAGCTACACCAGTTAATCTATCAGTACTTCGAACATAATGATTCCAACCTTTAATAACCATTATTATAGTTATGATATTTTCCAATTGATTATTTCCTTTAAACATATTTTCTTTAGTTAAAATTACACCTCTATAATCATCATCAGAACTCTGATCGAATTTAATAAATTTTTTTTCTACTTTATCGTAACAAAGAACAATATCTGGCCGTTGAAAATGTGGTAAAACATGTTTGATTGCAGATTTTTTAAAAATTGTTTTACATGTCTCATTTACTTCTACTAATATTTTATCAGTAGCATTAAGTTTAAATTTTGAATTTTTTTCTGGAATATAATTTGTTAATAATCTTCCCATAGTTTCACGATTTTTATCAGATGCTTGATTACCACTAAAAATAAAAGAAAATATTAATATTAATAAATATGTATTACAAAAAAAAAATTTAAAAATATATTACATATATTTTCCAGCTAAATTAATTCTAGTATAAGAATCTAAACAAAATATTTCTCTGCCTAATGATAGATTTGATCCATAAGCATGTTTTAAAAATTTCAAATCAAAAATTGTATTTAATAATTCATCATTGTGATGACCACATAATGTTAGGTAATGTAAACAATTTGTTAAACATTTTGGATGCAATACAATTTCATTAATTCTTTTTGGTAATTCATCTAATATTTTCATACAAAGTTTATCTTTTATACCATTATCATTCGATATATTATATAATGACATTACATGTGCTATTCTTTCCAAATCTTTTAATCTACTTTCATTGATTTCTCTTAGAAAACGTTCGATTATCAATTGAATACATTTATCATGACAATGTTGCATATCAATACCTAATAATGCTATATGCAAACATGTTAATAAAGAAACTTTATTTACATATGGACACATTTTATCCATAAGATTATACATCATATTTGAGTGTGATACTCGTGATGAATATCGTAAAATTTTTAAAATATTTGCTAATGTTATATCTGATATAGTGTTCATTTCATCTAATAAACGTTTACATATCATTTCAATTAAATCTTGATGATGAATTGGTGTTTCAGTTTTAAAAAACCCCATTGACATTACACCAATTTCATGAATAGTCATTTCTTTTAAATGATTTTTCCAAATTTTTTCATAATCAATCATATCAATAATAGGTTTTCTCAATAAATTACAAAAGAACAATGAATGAACCATTTGATTTTTATCTAATCTTTTAATTTTACGACCAATTCTTCTTATTGCTAACCAAACAAAATGTATTCTTGAGGTCAAATGCAATGAATACCAACAATCACAAACATATAAAATTTGATTTGGTTCCCAATTTTGTAAACGTTTACTTGTTGCATCATCTAATGCCAACCATAATTCCATAAAATTTTTATAATAAATAATTGGTGTGGATGGTAATATTGTCATATATTTTAAACTTTCAATTAATTGTTCATCTGAAAATGTATGACATATACCAGTAAATGCATCAATGAAATCATCAAATTGATCATTTGATATACAAACATTATTATCTTTACAATATCTAGCAATTATTTGAAATTCATCAAATATTTGATTTGCATTTTTATCATTATTATTTGTTGTCAGTTCATTAATATTATCCACTATTGGTATATGAGATATATTTAAATCTTTAAATGCATGATAATTTTCATTATTTGTAAAAACATTATGTGCATGTTGATTCTCTCGATCTACATATAATTTTGAATTTGTTATTAGATTCAAGTGTAAACATCTTTGATTAAAAATATTTTGTTTAATTTTATAATTTAATATTGTTTGATTGTTTTTTAATATAAAATGATAAGATTTAATAAAAATATTTAGTTTTTTTAAAATCATTTCAGTTATAAATCTTATATAAATACTTAAGAAATTTATGAACAAAAAATTAAAATGATTGAATTGATTTTGAATAACAAAAAAAATTATAAATAAATAAATTCATATCTAACCTAACTTTTCAATCAGCTGATTTCGAAATTTTTTGCTGAATATTCGAAAATTCAAATAAGAAAAAAAATTAAGCATATTGTATTAATGCCCACACAATGAATTCATCCAAATTATATGCAATATTGTTTTGTAAATTTCTGATTAGAGTAAATATAGATATATTACATACCTATAGGAGTAATTTGAGAATTTTCATATTTCAATTGAAAACTATAAATTGGAATGGAGATTTGTGGATGCTGAAAATTGTTAAAAATAATAGAAAATAAAATAAAGTTTGGAAAACAAAGGGATGAGGTTTTTCGAAAAATTATCATTAATTTGTTACTTGTTGCAAATATTGTTAAGACTATTGGATGTATACCCTTTCTAGCTGCTCTGTACAGAGCATTGAGTCTTGACATACTAACTTAGTTATCCTCACAACAAATTATTTTGAATTTTTTTGTATTATAATTAATTAATATAAATGTAAATAAATGTAAAAACACTATGCACTGATTGATTATTATATCTTAATATAAAAAGCTGGGTAATTCTAGTCAAATATTTTCCTCTTAATTTTACTAAAAATGTTTTTCATACGGCGGGAAAATTCAGACCTACCGAATTTTACAATTTATTTTCCTGCAAGGAAAAATTCATTGTAACATAACACCAATTGGAAGTACATCATACATTGTACAAAATGTAGATGAAAGCTTTTGTCAATCAAGTGCTGACCAGCTTCGCACAAGCTGCATTAATATTGTAATAGACAACAATGGAAGATGATGATTGCTAACGGTTTTTAATATCATATTGTTTAGATATGAAATTGAGCCCTGTATTTGTCAATAACTAGTAAGTTAGCCCGTTTAAAAACGGGTCCCGAGTTAAAAAATACCGAACTTTTTTTTCGAACATAACCACTCAGGGGTCCCATGAAATTTTTTTTCTAGAAACACTTTTTTGTTATAATTTAAAACAAATTAATAATTTATTTTCCATCCATTTTATTTTTTATCCATTTTTCCTTTTTTTTCACAATTTAATGTCGAAAACACAATCACGACGAATTTTTCGCTTTCAAATACATGGGACTATATGTAAATCGTGACGAATGACGAATGACCAAAATTTCGCGTTCAAAAAATAGATCTATTTCTATTTTACTCGTCGACGAATGCGAATGACATTCATTGATGCCAACATAAATTGGTCAAAATGGTTTTTAAAATAAAACATTTTTAAAATTCAAATTCAAATAGAAAATTTTTTAAATTAATTTTTTTTAAATTTTTCCTCCATTTTATTAACTTTTTTATAAACAAATTTTGAAATTTCAAAACACAAAAATTTGTTCGTCGTGATTGTGTCTCTAAGGGCGAATTTGGGTCATTCGTCACTCGTCATTCGTCGTGATTGTGTTTTCGACATAATTGAAAGGAAAAATAATTTTTTTTTAGTAAAAACAAAAAATGTCAAAAAGCATCGTTTACAAACATACAACTCTGGTATTTTATATATAAAATAATGGGGCTTATGATTGAAAACGAAACGGAAAACAAAACGAAACGATCATCACTATCACCTTCTTCACATTTTGATATGATTGAAGACGTGTGAATAAAAACATTTTCGCAAATTTTCGAAACTTAACTGACAGTTGTCAAAAACATATGTTTCAATTTTTTATGGTTGTGATTCTGTTTATTTTTATTTATTTTTTTATTTATACTCCTTCGCAGTTTATACAAACAGTTTATAAAACAAAATTATAATTAAAAATTGAATTAAAATTTAATAAATAATTAACTAAAATAAATTTTAATAAAACAACAAAACAAAAAAGAATAGTGTAGAGTAGAGTGTAGTGTCATAAATTATAAATTGAAAAAAAATAGTTAAATGTAGTATACAAGTAGTATACATCACTCACCGCAACACATCCAACTATGCTAAGGATCCAAGAGCTTATACCCCAAGCAGAAAGCTCAATTGTTATTTTTTGGCTATCAGGCCATACCAATATATCACTGGCAATGAGCAAGCTGATAACCTTGCTAAAAATGCTACAGACATGGATCATGTTTCTCAGCAGTTGATGGCAGTCGACGACTACAGAGGGTTAATTAAAAGAAATGTTTCACATGCATATGAAGCTAGATGGAATAACGAACCAATGACTAATAAACTAAAACAAATAAAAAGGTCAACTGCTCCCTGGAAAAGCATATTGATTCTGTAAGCCGAACAAACGGATGTATAATTATAAGACTGAGGATATGACACTCATCACGACTGACGCATAAGTATTTATTTGACGGACCGACCTGAGAAGTCTACTTTTATATGTTCCTGTGATGGCCAGACCCCATTCAGTGTTCAGCACATTTTTGAGGCCTGTCCACGCTACAGAAATGCAAGGAGTATACATTGTATCGGGGGGTTAAATATTCTCGCTAAGGACACCGAGCAGTCATTGGAACGCATTATTCAATTCACCAAATACATCAACATCTTCGGTGAAATTTAAATGTTTTTGTTATTTATATTTATTTTCTTTCTTTCTTTCTCTATATTTGTTTACTAGCTTTGTAACCCGTCATAAATGACGGAAGCAAAATAAATCCTAGTTTCTTTTTTTCTTTTATTAGATTCTTTATTCCGAAATTACAGTACTTATGTTTATATCACTTTTTATTTATTTTTATTTATGTTTGTATTGGCCTAACGCTAATCTTTTTTTTTTTATATAACAGAAAAAGAAGTACCATATCAACAAATTTGTATAAAATGTTTGTATTTTTGTATGGTACACTCGTACTCGCTTCCATTTAGTTATAATTCGTTAGTTGGGTTCCATTTAGTATAAATTATACCGTATTAGCGTTATTGTGGCCTCTGGGAGAGCAAATTTAAAAATTGGATCTTATTTTCATATAAATTTTGTCTTTTGTATAATGTATAGGGATCTTATTTTGCTATATGAATAAACTGTTATTATGGTATTGTGTTATTTTTAAAAACATATTCAAAATTTTGTATCTAAATTGGTAAAATTTACAAAAAATACAAAAACATTTTCATCAATAATTTTCAATTTAAAATAAACAATGTTTTATTATCCGGCGTAGAAGTAGAGTTAATTATCCTACTCTACTTCTATCAAGTTCTATTGATTGAACAGTGAACCTGAACAGTGAAGTTAAATGTGAACACTTAACACTGAAAATAAAATAATATTTATGGAATGGAGCATGCAGAACATACAGATTACAGATACAGCAAATAATAAAAAAAAACAAAAAAAAAACAAAAATAATTTTTTTTGAGTGAAGTGAGTTACGCACACAATAATGACAAAAATAAAAGGTAGAAGCAATAAAGTAGTATAATGTATAATATTATACAATACAAATATGCTGATACACATGTATATTATTGTGTATAATTTTAAGTAATAAGAATAACCTTTGAGTGAATTATGTTTTTTTTTGTGTTAAATACTTTTTGCCATATTAAACTATTGATTAAATTTCTATTAGTCCTTATTATTATAAATCAAAAAAATTGTTTGTTTTATTTATATTATTATTATTATTTATTATTTTTCCTTATTATTTGCGAAGAAGACTAACATTAAATTAAAAAAATATAGTTCATGCAATCAATTTTTCCTGCAAAGGTTCAGCATGGTAGACAGGGGTTAAAAAAAGCACCAAAGCAATTTGTATATATATGCATTTGTATACATATGCAATTTGTATATGTGTATATGTGTTGGAGCGTTCCGTCAAACTTACAAACATCCAGATAAATGCAGAATAATATATATATATAAATTTTTACATTTATTTTTTGTTTAATTTAATTGTTACTTTTATATTACATTTCGTAGCTGTGTAGTATGTAATTTGTTTAAGATTAAATTTAATATATATTTGTTAAAAAAAAAAATAGTATAGGTATGACCCGAAAAACCTAATAAGGTTCAGCGGCCCCAAATACATTTTATTCAATTCAATTCTGCTGAGGCTTTGTTATTTTTCATTTTTGTAGATTGTAAAATTGCATCCACGGATGCTATGATTGACATTCCTTGTCATTTATATATTCTGCAATCGTTATGTTTCTATGTTCTAGGTATATTAGTTTCCACTGATTGTTCAATATTTAATAATTGTTAAAATATTCTCTCCGTCTTAATCTTTCTTGTATCTACCTAACCTATATGGCTATATCCATTCTCTTCACTCAGTAGGTATTATTTTAATTTTGTTATAGGTAGGTACTTATAACAACAATTACCTAGTCTGGGAATTGTCTGGAAATGGATTTCAACGACAATTATTTAGTCGTTTGAATCCATTTTTAGTTGTTTTTATCTGCATGCAGAAATAGTTTTATTCTTATACCTATTATTTTCAAAGTTCGTATAGGTATAGGTACCTACCTACATTTTTGTTGTTTTACTGTTTTCCTTAGAGCGTTGTTTTTTTTTTGATTTATCTTTGTTTGATGAGTTTAAATTATTTTTCCAAAAGTTCACTATTTGGGTAGGTAGATATCAGGATAGAAAATGGTGAATTTATAGCTTGTTAGGTATATTAGCTATAGCTAAAGTACTGTTTTCGGTCTTCTGTCATTTATGTTTTTATATTGCCTTGATAGGTATTAGGTATAAGTATTCTACTTTTACCGTACCTAAGTTTTTCTGTATCACCCATTACCACTTTTGTATAATAAAAATTCTTTATTAATACCTTACTTTTTTTTGTTTTTTCTCCTATTACTCCGCGTGGTCGCATAGGGCTTCGATAGTGAACCTCCATTCCTCTCTGTTGAGTACTACTTCCTTAATATCGTCCCAGGTATAATTGTTGATTGTTAATTCTTGATCAATTGTGCGTCTCCATGTGTTGTATGGTCTGCCGGGTCTCCTTTGGCCTTGTGGATTCCACTCTAGAGCTCTTCTTGCTATATCACTCTCTGATTGATTTCCTTAGTGTATGACCTATCCATTTCCATTTTTTCCTATTTATCTGTCTGTTGATAGGTTCTTCTCCAGTTATCATCCATAAATCTTCGTTGCTAATTCTTGCCGGCCAGAATATTCTGCATATAATTCTCAAGCACTTGTTGATGAATACTTGTAGCTTCTGTTTAATTCTGACCGAAGTGAGCCATATTTCAATGCTATATATTAATGTTGACTTAACACATGCTCTGAATATTGTTAGCTTTGTTGTTCTCGATATTTGGTTTGCTCCGCCATATCTTCATTAGGCTCCCAAATGTTCTTCTTGCCTTATTTATACGGCTGTTGACATCTTCTCTTGTACCTCCTCTTGATGTTATAATGCTCCCCAGGTAGTTGAATTCTTCTACGTATTCTATCTGTTGTCCACTCACTGTTATTGGCTCACTATAACTATTGTTTGTCCTCATTGCTTTGGTTTTCTCGATATTTAATTCCAGTCCCGATTTCTTTGCTTCTTCCTGTAATCTGTTGACTTTGTTCTGTAGGTCCCTTTGATTTTTTGATATGAGGCATACATCATCTGCGTAATCTAAGTCTTCTAAGTTTCCGAAGAGATCCCATTCTATTCCGTTTATTCCAGTGCAAACTTCTCTTAGAATGTCGTCTAGTATTGTGTTGAAGAGAAGTGGAGATAGTGGACATCCTTGTCTAACTCCTATATTGGTGTAGAATGGATCACTGATGATACCTCTGTGTTGAACTGTTCTCTCTGCATCTTTATACATCGCTTTGATGATGTTGATAATTTTTTCAGGAACTCCCTTCTTTGTAAGTGTTCTCCATATTGCGCATCTCTTAACTGTGTCGAATGCTTTCTTAAAATCTATGAATAGTAGATATAGTGAATAGGTCGAATAGGTCGGGGTCCAGTTTGACTATTTCTGCTGGAATTCCATCTTCACCTGGTGCTTTGTTGTGCTTCAATATATTGATTGTAGCTTTGATTTCTTCTATATTTGGAGCTTGAGTAGATATTGGCAGTCCCTCAGTTGGGTGGATATTTGCAATGTCTCGGTTTCTTATGTCTGCTTCATTATTTGTACTTTCTTCGTTGCTCAGTTCTTGGAAATGTTCTCTCCATCTCTTTAATTGATCCTCTAAGTTGGTGATGAGCGCACAATTTTTATCTTTAATTGGTTTGTTTTGTTGTTCCGAATTCCGATTGGTTTGTTAAGTTCTTGACTATGCGATGCAATTCTCTCAGATTATGTTGCTGTGTTGCTTTTTCTGCTTCTTCTGCAATCTCTTCTTGCTGCTCTTTTCACTGTTTTCGCTATTTCTTCATATTCTCTTCTTGATTCCATCTTGTTGTTTATCATTTTCTTCATTTCACCTCTTCTTTTAATCAAGTCCCATGTGTTATCGGTTATCCAGATTTTTCTTTGTGGTTGTGAAATTCCAAGATTTTGTTCGCTTGTTTGGTTGTAAATTTCCAGAATCTCTTCCCAAGTGTGCTCTCTATTATTTCTAATATTTTCTCGTAACGCCGTAACTATGTCAACTTGCGGATTTTTTATGTTGTTTATATTTATTTTCACCTTTCTATTTCTTCTGACTCTTCCTTGTTGACTTTCATTCCGAAGTCCCCAGTTAGTAATTCATGATCGCTGTGTATATCTGCTCCCCTTCTATTTCTCACATCTAACATTGATTGTTTCCATTTCTTGCTGATGCATATGTGATCTATCTGATTTCTTGAGATCTCGTTACTAATCTTTAATTATGTATATTCCTATTCAGAATCTTAACAGTTATAATAATGACAATTACAGGGTTGCTATAGATAGAGCATATTCAAATTCAAATAATAACCAGCACCACCATACCTACATACCAAATTTTGTTTTACTATTTAATTTTCAAACAAAACCATTTAAATCACCATAAATTATGATAATCCATAATTTATATCTTTACTTTACTATACAAAATATATCTCGTAGATTAAAGATATTATAACGCGTATGTACGAGTACGAGTACCAAAAATAATAGAAAAATCAAAGCAAAAACAGAAAAAATTTATCAATAACTAACAATTTGCTGAATTGTTCTGATTCCTTTTTCGTTAAATTCCAATTGGAATTTTATTATCTCCAATTGTATTCGATGTTTTTTGATACATAATATAAAAATTTATTTTGATTTACACAAATCAGAGCAAAGCAGCAAAGCATCACAATAAAAAATAAATAAAAATAAAAATTGATAGTGTACAGAATAAGGGTGTGGTTTCGGTTTGCATCATACAAATTTATAATATAAAATCCGGTTTTGCACTTAAAATAATAATATTGAGTTGAATAAAACATTTTTTTGTGTATATAAAAATGAATGTAGTTTGGTTTGGTTTCGTATACATTCCATATAGGTAGTACATCTACATCGTGATCGTCTATATACGATTTACTCTTAATCTCTCAGAGATTTATACAATATATTTATATATATTATAAATACAGTATATGTATTTATAAACGTGGTGTATTTGAATCTTATGTTTTCAATGGTTCGGTACCGGTTTCGATTAGTATAAATAAAGTGTAAAAGTTCTGTAAAAGAATAAGCAATTGAATAGGCAATTGTATGCATTGGGTAGGTATTTATAATATGATGAGTAGATATGTTGATATATATGTTGTTATATACATTTAGTGTATGTACATATTTCGTTCGATAATTTAAATATCTTTCAATTGGATGATGATTGCCATTGCTGAAATTTAATCTTGTATTGTATTTGTTTATAAATAAATGCATTAGAAAATAGGGTAAATTTTTTTAATTATAAATTTGAATTTGATAATTAGGTGAAATAATATAGGTAGAACATTAATTCTATTAGATATATGTATTTAATAATTTCTCTACACTGTATAGGTAATAAGCAAATTTATTCATTTTGAAAAATAAAATGTGATAAAATAATTTCCAGAAAATAAAAAATCAATAAAGATTGCCACCGATTATAGAACTATAAAGAATTATTAAATTAAAAAAAATTGATTTATTTTCTCAATTTTCAATCTTTCATTTACGTAGGTAGGTATAATAATTATAATCTAATCTAATAACTGTGAACAAACGCCGTTAACATCAATAGAATTGTCAATTTATCTCTACAATCAACTCAATAAGAACACTATATTCTAAAAACAATATTATTCTTCATCTAACATTTTTTTTGTAGGGTTTGTGTTCTCGTTAGTCGTTTGCATACCTAAATTTAAATTTAATAATAACAAGATGTTCTATAAAAATATAGGTTATACATATTATGTACATATTTTTACATTATAAGTATATTTAGGTACCTATGTATAAATGTAATTTTATTTTTTCTTAATAAGGATATACACTATTAGGTGTGTAGAAGTGTAGTAGGTGTAGATTTACAATGATTTGTTAAAACGATTTCGTGAACGCACCCTTGCATTTTTAATGTTGTACTAGATTTAGATGTAGAATTGTGACAGCGGTTTGTTTACATATGAATTTAATTTATAATAATTATAGAATGAGTGAGAAACAAATTTCTTTTTTTTACTTATTATAAAATAATTCAATTAAAATTTTGTTTCAATTTAAATTTTTTAGTATAGTTGAAAAAGCAATAATTTTTTATTTTTTGAAAATTGATTTATGTGTTCAACCCAGACCCAAGAAAAAAATCCACTTCGGTTTACACAACTAAAGTTTAATACAAAACTGGTGAACTTAAAAAATTTGTTTCTACAACTAAAACAAGAGTTGCATCCATATGCATCCATACTTTTGGCTTGTAAATTGAAATATTAATTATTGTATTGTAATTCAGTACAGTACCTATAAAAGCATTTTGTAACATTCCAAAACCGCTTAAGGTGGATCTGAAAGGAATAAAGTTAGTAAGTTAGTTAGTAGTTTTAATATTAGTAAAAAAAAGTCATTCATAGTAAATAAAAGTCAACAAATAGTTAGGTTCATGTATTCTATCACTTTCATATTATTATTAGGTTTATTATAATACACATACAACACATCCGCCAGGATAATTTAATTGTGACAATATGTTTTTTCATTAATTTTCTTCATGGAGTGATGACTTAAAGATTGAGTCAAGGAAAAGATAATTTGCTTTTTTTTTTTTAAAAAGAAAGAAAAAAAAAATAAGATACCATAATGACAACGTCAATATGCAGTATAAAATATGTCCCCATTTTCAAATATTTACCTTACAAGCTTACAAGAATAGAAAATACTAATGAAAATTAACCTATAGGTAGGTATGTACCTACAATAGTATAGTATACCTACAATGCCTACAATCATCTTGGTTTTATTATTCTGTTTTTAATATGTACTTTGAAAACGTAACGATGCTTCGCTTGAGAGGGCACGTGCCCACATGACATTTGTTAATAAATTTTTCTTTCTTTTGTTCTTTTCATTTCTTCTTGATAATATTTTTGTTTTTGTTTTTAATTCGATTCTTTGGAAATGATCTGGTATCTGGATAGTTATATATACGATAGTTGAAAGGAATTGTTCAAATAAATATAAAGGAGAAGTGCTTCTGATGAGATGATCGTTTTTTTTTCTTTTTTGTTTTCAAATTTTATTCTGAAAAAAACGATAGCGATGATAATAATGGCAAAAAAAAAAACAAAAACAGTTAAAAAATGGGACCCAGAAGCAATTAATAGTCAATTTTGTATTTTTTTAAGGTATATCGATGGTGTGCATTTTAAATTATAAAAAGTGCAGGAGTATACACAAAGGTATTTTGTTTAAGACATTTTGTTTTACGCGGGATTTTTTTTTTTCTTTTAATTTTAGTAAATTTAGTTTCCTTTGATGCGTATGCGATCTTCGACTGAAATGAAATTGAAATTAAAATATATTTATTAAAGATCTTCTAGCCTTGTTAGTAAATTCGGAATTATTAATTTTTCAATTTAGATAATTGAACACAAAATCTAAGGTTGAAATGAGAACAAATAGAATTTGTTACAATTTCTGCTACTTGGGAAGTATTATAGCAACTAGGCACTCAAGAAAATGTAGAAACAGATTAAAGAAAGCAAGAGTAGCATTTAGAAGATTGCAACTGATATAAAGGAATATCTAAATATACAGAGTAACTACAGTACTACACTTAGAATATTCCTGTCTTGTGTAAACATAGGCAGTGAAGGTTAGGCATTCAACTTGACTAACATCAAAAATCCTCAGCCAAGTTATAAGTCTTTATTAATAAATGCCGAATATTATGGCCCAACACAGTAAACAACAAGGACCTTTGGATAATAACTGGCGAAGAGCCCATCATATCGAAACCAATCCGAAGAAGGAGGAGGACCATAAAACAAGAACTAGAAAAAACAAACATAACATGGGAGCAAGTGAACACAGCAGCTATCATACTAGTACGATAAAAATCGCAAGTGGAAGTCCTATGCTCCCAAGAGGAGTAAGGGGGGGGGGGGAATGATTTACGAAATATTCAATGGAGGTTCAAATATGATTGACAAATTATTATCAGTAGATACACAGTTTTACAGGATACAGATATAAATTTATTCGGGCTAAGTTTCCGCAATGCGATTAAGCTCATTTCTGGTTAAATTATACTTCATAAATAAGTATAATTGTCTCATATGGCGTGAAGAAAATCCATATATGCTGTTCATGAAACATGTTTACACTTTAATGTCGTTTATGGTCTAGAACTGCAATTGGACAGTATTTATAATATTCATATATACTGTATGTCTCTATTGTGTGGTTTAGAAGATTAATATCTCGGGTTAGTGAGCAAATCCACCAACCGTAATCCAAAAATTAAGATCCACAAAAAAAAATCCATAATTTCAAAATTCATAAAATTGTAGCAAGATTAATTCTGGAAAAAGGAGATATTCTCTTTTTTGTATCCAACAGCGGCTACGCATAAAAATGATGTCGGTAAATATTCTAGAAAAAATGAAATGAATACCTAAATATTTATATTTTATCTAAAGCATTTAAAATGACGAAACCAAGCTGGGGCGAGATTTCGATATGCTAACGTTCATAAGCCAGAAATTGGATAAAATAAATTACTCGAAAATAAACTTTGCAGTGAAATTATGTACCTAGTAAAACTTGCAGCATATCGTAGATAATAAAGTGAAATGAATAAAAGCAATAACAAGAATCGTTTTTTGTGGATTTAGGGACTAACCCTACTGTCTCTTATTAAAAAAAAATTGTTTCTTTTGTACTCTTTTTTATACAAAACTATAGGAATGTGCCTTTTGCAATGTAACAGTCTTCAAATGTAGATCATCGTATGACCAAACCCAAAGAACCAAAAGGATAATTGGTGTTGCCATATTTCGAAAATATAATGTATCCCTGTAATGATGAACTTACTCTTTTAAGCACAAAAAGGATATTTGAGCTCATTTATCTGTTTACCCTACCACACTACCACCTGATCATAAAATTTTGAAAACAATAATTATAAATATTAGATAATTTTTTCTATAAAACTGTTAACCGAAGCCCATATTTCTTAACCGATCAAATAATAAATAAAATAATTTTAAATACTTAGTTTTAAGACATTAGGGTGAGAAAATGTGTAATAAATACATTTTTATTTTATTGTTATAAAAAAAAGTAATGTCTTACAAAAATAATGATGGTTAAAATAATGCAACTTTAATATTATAATATCAGCAACGGTCATCTTATTTTAACATTTCCGGTGGCAGATTAAAACAATAATAAAAAAAAAAAAATCATGAATTTCAAATTTGAAGGGGTGAACGATTAAATTTTTTTTTTATTGATCGAAGTCTATAACTAAGATATATATGTAATATGTATATATATATATATTATATATTCGTAGAAAATATTTTGAAAGAAAAATACAGTAATTATTAACGGTTTTTTAATTTAAATATCTGTTTTTGAATAATGAAAAATTGCGCATTTTTATAATATTATTATTAAAATAGACGAAACCTGGATGAAATTGAGCACAACTTATATATTACTTTTTTATTTATATAGTTTTTATTTTTTTTTTAAAATTCAATGTTTCTACATATTATTATTTTATTTATTTATTCAGAGAGTCTACAAATAATACTAGATAATATTATACGATGTCAAACAATTATAGTTAAAGTGCATTATGCTTGAATTGCTATTGGCAAATACAAAATTTTTGTACTAACAATCGAATGAATTCCAATGGGGTTTAAATAAATTGAATGCGATTATGCGAACCGAATGGTATTGTATGGTAACTGTAATACCAAAATGATATAATAAATATTATATTTATGTGAGAGGCTCAAACCTATAGATAGCAACGGGTTTTAAATGATTGCCAATATGGATTTAGGTAGATAATGTCAACTGGAAATCTTTTGACCTGTTTGACGGAAAAATTACACCGATGATACATACAAAAAATACAGTGAAGCTAAAACTATATAATCCTCTATATTTATTTAAAGCTTTTGATCGTGTCTGGCATGCTTCATTACTGAAAAATCTTGGACTGAAGCAATTGGACTGAGAAACATTTGCAATACGTCAATTAAAAATTTCATTTCAAACTGTTTAATACAAGACTCAATTGTCCCTCAAGGCTCAATTGTCTCTCCAACATTATTTATAATATTCATAAATTATCTCCTATCTACGATTTCAAATCAAATTCACAGTTTTGTCAACGATAATGGTATCAAGGGTATATTTTATATTTCTTTGAAAAAGCTATACTGTAGTGTGACACATACTTTAGTTCATATATAGTAACATAATCCAATACTGCGGGAAAATGTAAATGGGGTAATATTTAATGATTCAAAAACCCAGAGAATGCCATTTTTCAACAAAGCAAAATTCATTCATAAAAAATTTTCTAACATCTAACTTTCATAAGCATTAATAAGCATTTAACTTTCCCGGCACAATCACAATTTTTGTGTCGCAAAAGATACTGCGAAAAGCTTATAGACTTCTTAATCAGAAATATCAAATTCTTTATAAACGTCCGACTAATATACAAAGAAAACATTCGATCACGACTTGAATACAACTTGCATATTTGGGATGGTGTATACCCAGTATGCCAGCTTTACAGTACTTAGATAAGGTACAAACGTGAGCCATTAAAATTATCGATGATGGATATTTTACACAACACCTATAACATCATTAAGTCATTGCCGTAAATGCAGGGGCAATCACCCTACCTGTTTTATAAATATATTTAATATGTAAATGTAAATGTAAATATATTTAATATTATTATATAAATAATTGATTTGACAAAATAAAAAGTATTATGAGACCAAAATACAACCATTTCACCGTAATATTCGCAGGGCAGCCCTTTCCCACAAATTTGTAGTGAAGCCTCTTTGAACCAGAACTGTAAAATATCTATCATCTTATGTGTTCCCACAAACATGTAACTGGAGAAGTTTCCAAATGGATGGGTAAATGTATGTTTGAAACTGTCGGTAAATGTTGTATACTAACTGTTCTATTCTATTCTATTCATTTTGTTTCCCCCTCTTAACCTTAAATTTATTGAATTTTTCTGAAAGTGGCAATAATTTATAAAAATAGTGACCTTTATGGTTTATTCGAATCTTTAAATATAAAACGTTGGAAGTAATCTAGTCCATTGATTTGAGACTTCATATTTGCTCGTTCATTCCAATTTTCTGTCTTACATGACTGCTAGCGATTTTATTTCTATTCCATTCTTTTCTATAATTTTGCTTTTCGATTCAATCCGTATACAACAGTTTTTGTTGTCATAACAAACCATTTATTTGCTATAACAACTCAACCCAAGTCTTATACTCGAATTAAGCATTTGCGGTGACGAAAATTATTCAGTTCTAACAATAGCCAGCCATATGTAGAAATAATTAATTAGCCGAATGAAAAAACAAAATTGCTGCAACCATAAAAACATTTGTTGCTACGACGACCTAAATTTGCAATGCAACAATAATTTTATTGCATCAATCCAAAATTTGTAATAAGAACTTATAGTAACTGCTCTGCTCTGCAAATAGCATTTCTGTCAACCTTATCCAAAAGAATTAATTTTGTTATCGTATAAATTGGTTTGTATGTGCTATGAGAGATGCTCACAATCTATACCAAAGCAAAAAAAAAAAGCATATTCAAAAATATTGTACTACCTGCCAGCAGTCCTGCATGATTTATTTAAAATATATATTTAAGACTTATAAATCATAAATAATTACACAAACAAAAATGAAATTTTATTTTGGGACCTTTATCTAATAATTATGAAATACTAATGATCTCAATTAATCTTGACCTAATCTAATCTTTCAAATTTTATAAAACAACACAAAACTATCACTTCTACTTTTTGGTTCACTACCACATCGACAGATTATCATCATCTTTGAACCCTCCACATTCTATTATAATTTTATATTCAATAATTATCTAATTAAGTCACATGAAGCTATTTACAAGGCAAGAAAAAAACAAAACAAAAACAAAACACGAAACTCTCTACCTTAACCTTACTTAATACCAATAAAAACAGAAGAAGAAGAAAAATAATAAAACCCCGTCATCGTATATGCATCATCAGTTCATTTGTTTTTTTATACATCTTATAATTTCAAAGTCCAGCTTGAATTGATCTCAACTCTCCGATTAATTGAATTTTGAAATTCTTTAATGATCTCAGAACAAAAAAAAACAAAAACAACAACATGTAGAAAAAGATGTAAAAACACAAAAAAAAACAAAAACAAAAAGAAGCGGTGCAGGTGCTTTCAATTTTTGATCATCGCCCATAAAACATTCAATGTTTAACGCGTGCTAAATGTAAATAACAATTGTAAATAACAGCTTTGGGATCTGATCCAAATCAAAAAATTATTTTTATTACATTTTTCATCTCTTTATAAACTGATGCCAATCCAATGCCATATTAAATCAGCAGCATGCCAGGCTAAAGTATATGTTTATGTATGAGTATGTGTATACATAAGTCAGCAGTAAGTGAATTTGATTCTTTTAAATTATGTAGAGACGATCTAAGAAACGATTAATAATGATTGTGATGCATTTCGAAAACAGTGTCTTATAAAGAGGTACAGTGAAGAGAAATAAAAAAAAATCTTATCTAATTTTTGTTTGTTTCTGAACATTTTATTTAATTTATTAGAGAATGATAAAACAGTAGTTATGGTGATCTGACTTGGTCAAATCTTCGGACAAAAAAAAACGATAATAAATTTGAAATTATGGTAAATTAACGTATATGAGTTTAAATTTACAAATTAAATGAATGTTCGCTTACAAGAGTAATTTCTACCACAAATATCGGTACCTATTACACTTGACCCTAAACTCAGCAGCTATAATCTATAGCTCAGCCTAATGTTGGTTTTAGGATCAAATAATGAGCAAAACCAATTCTTTTTTAGGTTTCATTAAACGATGTTCTAAACAATTTTCCGACCCCTTACTATCAATACGAATCATCTTTATGTTACTTATCTAAGATCTACACTTGGATATATCAGCCAAGTATAAGTATGGCACCCCTAATTGCTTGACTGATATTAATCGAATAGAATTTGTTCAGCGAAATTTGTACTTTTCGTTTTAAATAATGATCTATTGCAATTTTCACCTTATTACGACGGTTTTGAACTTATCGACTTATAGTTATGTTCTGATAGTCGAGTAATTTCAGATATCTCTTTTATTCTCCAGATCCTTCTCGGCAACACGCTAGACTCTGAAATTTCAAATTAATATGGAAAAACTGATCGGAATAACTTGCTAACTGACTTATTAACCCTACTATGAATAATGGATGATGATATAAGTGTTGCACAATCAATTGTATAAGCGCAAGCTTTCATCTAGTAACATAAGCTTGCTCTTACCATTAATCTGACATTTTATAGAAATACCTATATTTGTTTTCTATCCTTCTATAGAGCTTCGGCATAGCTCAGATACTGTGATTCTGAGACTGCAGTTATCATTATTTTCACAAAGTAGTTGAATAGTCTGCTGTTACTAATCTACTTAGTGTCGCTTGCACCTCCTACCCTACCGTAATATTGTATGTGATATCCCAGAGCATTTGAACTTTGCCACATTGTTAGATTGTCTGGCATTCTGTATAATTAGAGAGATTTTTCATAATCAAAAATAAAATTGGAGATAGACCATACATTATGATAGCCATAAAGCAGAATAGCAAGACATTATTTGAGATTGTAATCCACAAAGCAAAAGCAAAATAAATGTCAAAGGGAAATTATATCAGAAATACAGGACGTAGAGCAACATGTAAAGAAACCGAATAAACGGATGAAGTTAAGTTAAATAAAGTTATTTTTTGCCGTCGTAGAAGTATTCCGCTTAGCTGACAACTAAAAAATTTTGTTTTCCAAACAAACGAACAAAATTATCCGAACTAGCTGTGTTCTGTTATAGTCTTTTATCTCTTTTGTTAATAAAATATTTAGAATTTTAGACTGTTTTAGATCTTTTCCTTGAAATAGCAGATTTGGGACGGTTTTATTTTTTTTAAAGGTATCAGAGAGCTTTAGACGTAAGAGAGAGTGTTTTGATATTGAGTTCAACTTTATTTACGTTACCGCTATCAGATATTATTACTGTGGATCATGGTTAAGTGAACAAAAACTGGACAATATAATATAGCTGGAGAGGGGCAACACTGTTCGAATTGTTTTAAAAAATATCTGTTTTGGCAAAACCCTTAACTCTTCCAAAGAACACCCTTGAATTAAAAATAATCTTGGCATAAAATAACCCATTACAAAAATAAGTACAATTTTAGACGTATTTGACTTTTAATCATGAATTCAGGTTAGAATCCCACAGTATTTTCGATGCTACCCAATATGGTCTAAGTGATGCTTCCCTTTCTCTTTCGGTGATTTTCTCCGACCACAAACAAAAACAACTACAAAATAGCAAATAAAAAAAATTGTCGCCAGTCTATGATTGTAAAAATCGGGTCAATTTTTACATCTAAGTATATTGTACAGAGCGATGCTTATTACCGTTATTTTTCATTTAAATTTCCTCCATTGTATTTTATATCGAATTTGTATAAAAATTGAAAGATAATAAACTTGTGTTCATTCATACGGGCTCATGTTATTACAATTGTATATGTTTGTTAATAAATTTAACTGGCGCATGGAATTGTTTATTGTACGGGGGTAATGAAAAGAAAAGATACAATACAGCAAGCAACATCAGTAACAATAAATAATGATTGGAAAAAGAATAAAAATTAATCGAAACGATTTAACGAAGAGATGATGATTGTTGAAGAGCAAAAAACCGAGATGAAAAAATGAAAAATATTATCTTTAAAATGTGATGTTGGCTCGTGCTTGTGCTTGTGTTTTTGTTTTTGTGTTATTGTTGTTGGATATTTAGAGGGGCTGATTACGCAAGCTGCATAGAGCAGATGATGATGATTTTTTGTTTCGCGTATTTATTAAATTTCTTCTGTTTTTTTTATTGTTATTAAATTTGGGGTTATTTGCCTCTTCATTTATCGAATCGATGTTTAGGGTTTTGTTTTAAATTTCTTTTGTTTTTAGTTTTTTTTTTTATAAACAATTGATGATGAATCAAATTTAATTTTTTTGGAATTAGGAATGTTGTATTTCGAAAATAAAACTGTATAATTTTTTAATAAAATATGGACAGTAGAAATATTTTTTCAAGGGCTTATATTAGAATTTATTGTGGAAAATGTAAACGAATGTGAATTCGTTAAATGTTACAAATTGATATTATTAAAAGCATTTGCTTGACTGTTTGTGGGTGCGAAAGGCTTTAATTGAGAAAAAATAGAAATTAAGGAAACAAAAGAGGTAATAAAAGATAGTTATATAACTGTGGCGTCGTTAAAATACGAATACAAAATAATCAAATTTACAAATTCATTAGGCTCCACGTCTATTTTGCTATATACATAAATATTTAGTTTAGACAACAGTCTGATCTAATATAAGGGCAACAATTTTTCTATGATGCTGCTTATTGTGGATCATAAAATGGATATACGAAACGTATAGAAGAGAATCTCAAAAGCATGGAAAACTTATTTAAAGAAAGAAAATTAAAGGAAAACAGTTAAAGAGATTGAATATCACATTCATACTAAAGAAAGCACACTAGATCACCTTAATTTTTATTTATTTATTTATTTAATTTATATAAATTGTACATAAGACGATTAGTCTTTTTTTACTATACAATTACAATATTCAATTCAGAACTCAACAAAATTTTTGTACCGACTAACACAACGAATATATAGTTCGGCATCATATTCCACATAGTAGCAACTCGAACAAAATACGACAAACTCTGATGCGACCTTTGTGACGTGGTATGAGTAAGTTTGAATTACGAGGTGATCTACCAAACTCTAGTTTACCATTTAAGTATTCAGGCTGTAAATTGAGCATCATTTTTTTCATAAAACAAAGATAACGGAACTTTAGAAAGCTATCGAATGTTAAGCTAAGTATATAATTTTCGACACATCTCTAATACTCTCATGTTTACGTCTATTCGTTACAAAACGTGTACATGCATTAAATAGAAGTTTTAGAGCATTGAACTCTCCTACACTCATGCCAGAGTAAACAACATCGCAGTATAAAAAATGTGGTATTATAAGTGATTGTATTAGTTTTTTCTTAATCCAATCGTTTAGATAGAAAAACAACTTCCTTCCTTGCGTAAGTTAGAGTAGACCTTGTTGGATATATGATTAAAGTGGCCTCGCCAAGTTAAAGTATTATTGAAGATCACCTCAAGATTTTTGGCTTTCTCAACATATTGAATAACTTCGTCATTCATTTTGATTTTAGGTAAATTTGATGTATCTACACCTCGCGAAAATATGATCATTGCATGTGATTTCGATGCATTCAATCTTAGGCCATTATTTTTAGACCAAAATAAAATTTGATGCAATTTAATCATCATTATTTCGATAGATCCATCACTAATTTTAGCTATGCATCTATTGATATTAATGGACCCACTAATATACAATTGAACATCATCAGTATATAGTCTGCACGTGGTTTCCAATAAACAAAAAGGTAAATCGTTAATGAAGAGACTAAAATCCTTGTGGTACTCCGCATTTAGTAGTTAAATAATTGGACATAACTTCATTAATATAAACAAATTGCTTTCTATCAATCAAATAATTAATTAAGAGAAAAGCAGCAGATGCATCAAAATTGAACTGGGTTCTTAGTTTGTGACAAAGCAGTTCATGGTTTACATAATCAACTGCTTTTGAGAAGTCTAGAAAAAGCAAGATGATTGCCTGTTTTTTATCAATTGCTTCAAAAGAAATTAAAGAATCAAAACAAGTGAACCAAAAGGTCTAAAGAATAAATTTTTTTTTAAATGGGATTGAATAATGGATTGAGAAAATAACACGCTGAGACCGAAACGAAAAAGTAATGGTAGAAGTCTATAGCAAATGTAAGCTTTAAAATAATAAATTCTTCAACCTTGACTTAGAATCCGGAAATCGTTTTTCTTTAAAGTCATTTTACTCAGTTCGTGATCGTATATGGTATATTTAATAATGTAAGAATTTTATTATTTTTGAAAATCCGCTTTAATTTTAATTAAGTAAGCTTTTGAAATATCGGTATTTGCCAACTTTCGAAAAAAAAAAATTGTAATAGAAACATGCAAAATAAGGTATTCAAAAATATGCTTATCAGTATCAAAAAATATGGATTCGCAACCAGATTGACTTATTTGATAGATCTTCGTTTATTTTATGACAGCAATCATCAATGTTTCTACCTGTTATGTACAATAACGCATCATCCGCAAATAAAATGATTTTACAAAATTTTATACCTGTTTTAACATCGTTTAATAACGAAAAACCTTACAACACCTAAAATTGTCCCGAACTACGAATTACTCCCACTTCGAATGACGTAGGCCAAACTAAGCTACGATTTGAAATTTATCAAATTATCAAATAGGTGATAGGCGACTTAAAGTAAAATATAATGATTATTTAATTGAAGAACATGTTATCGAAGCTGGTTTACCGCAAGGTAGTATGATCGGGCTCGAGTTTTTATATTTAATCTATATCGCCGATCTACATGATAGTAGACAAAAACTAACATCCATGTTTGCAGATGATATGGCTATCTTGCTCATACATAAACCCTCATGTTGCTTCCAAAAATCCATCTCAAATCCAAGAATCCATTACGATAGAAGCCTCAAGGCTCAATTCTCGGTCCTGATCTTTTTAAAATTTATATCGATGATATAGCACGGCTAAATCTGAAAGGCAAGGTGCAATTATTTGCCGATGACTTGGCTATAAAATATTCAACTAATAGCGAAACCGATCTTAAGTCGTCAATACTGTACGATTTATTTTTAATCGATGAGTGGTTAGTAAAAAATAAATTGGTTATAAACCTAAAAAAAACTAAAATCCTCTTATTTGAAAACAAAACTTTTGCTCATCCCAACTTCTTATTTAAAAATGATCAAATTGATGTTGTTAAGAACTACAATTACTTAGGAATGGTGATTGATTCTAATCTCAAATGGGTAGAGCATATAGACTTTGTATGTAAAAAAAACCTTATATATTCATATTAAAAAGACTGAAACAATTCTTAGATAAAAAAAGCCTCTTTGTTATTTTCTCATCCTATATTATTTCCAACATCACATATCTAAATCCAATCTGGAGTAGAGCATCAAAGACCCACGTAAGTAAATTAAATGTTCTTCATAAAAAAGCCATCAAAATTATTAATAATTACCCAATACTACATCCAACAAACTTACTATACTCCCCTGCATTTCCAAGCCTCGATTTTATATGCACCAGAGAATTATACATATTAGCTTTCAAAATAATAAATAACTATATCAAACACAACTTCATTCTTAACAGAAATATTGATCTATATACACACAATACAAGGAATAAATCAAACTATTATCTTTCATTATTCCGAACAGAACAACAAAAAACAAACTGCCTTTACAACTGCCTAAAATCCTATAATAACTTACCTACAAAGTTAAAAGAAATAGAAAATTTACCACACTTCAAAAAAAATATTACTTGTTTCTTGTTAAGCACACATAACATTACCTAAACAAAACAAAGTAACACATTACTAGAAAATTGGGTAGTTTATATTGATTGACTAACTGCATTTTAAAATTCATGCATTATAGCATTCAAAAGTATATTTTTGATTTTTGAGTTTTTTTTCTTTCTTTTCTTTTTTCTTTTCACATTTTCAACTCTATGATCTATTAGTAGGAATATATAATTTTTATTTGTTGTTCTTTTTTTGTTTTCTTTTCTTTTCTTCTTCTGGCTCTTATATCTTGTCTTAATACTTCTTTCAATCCAGCATAAAAAATATAAAATGTAATTAAAACAATAGAAATAACAATGGAAATAGCAATGCAAAAAAAAAAAAAAAATAATTGGTAATAAAGTAATAAAATTAAATGAAAGTAAAATTATATTAAAATGTATGAAACTAATTAAAATGCACTTTTGCATATATTTTATATTAATTCTATATTATTATTGTATACTCATGTGATCGTTCTAACACGTATTAGGAAAATAAAAATTGATTTATAATACACAATTCGACCAGACAGCTTAGGCTAGGTCTTAAACATATATTTTTACATCTTAATTTAATTAGTATATAATGTTAATCTTAATCTAAACTACTTTTTTTTTATCTTTTTCATTTTTTATTAAATCAAATATAAATACTCTCTATACTTAAGATCATGTTACTATTAGATTTAATAATAGATTTAATAATAAAATTGAACTTTATCTTATAAATATTTGAATAAGATTATAATTATAACAAAATTTGTATTTTACTCGTTTGAAATAATAAAGAAAAAAAAAAAAAAAAACATGGAAAAAGCATATAGAAGCGAAACGAGAATTCAAATGAAGTTAAAAATAAATAGTATAATACTGACAAATTGGCAAAATTTACACGCTGGGTGGCGCAGTAGGTAGAGCGCCTGCCTTTTAACCGAAAGGTCCCAGGTTCGATTCCCGACAGAGGTAAAAAATGCTTTCTGGATTTTTCGACCTGGTCCAGTACTCTTTATCATTGGGATAAAATAAATGATAAATAGTTGAGAGTTTTGGTTATCACTAAAAATAAAATGGAACTATGCTATTATGAAGGCGAAGTACTCTACAATAGATATAGTTTTCCAGATTTAAATTAGTCTATACCACAAAAATTCTACAGAAAAAGTTATTGCATGTGATTGTGTATTCCAAATCTCTGTTTGAAAAGCAGTTAGGGTGTTCATCCCATAGACTTGGAATTATATAAAAAAAAAAAAAAAAAAGTTCTCCTACGGATATTGACTATAAACTTTTATACAATTCAATCTTAAAACCTATCTGGTCATATGACTGTCAATTATGGAAAAGTATCTCTAAAAGTAATGTGGAAATTATACTTATAAAGACTACAATCAAAAATATTGAGAATCATTACGAAAGCTAATTGGTACGTTTAAAAAAACTATCTGGGATGAACTCCAAAGACTATTAAGGAATTATATACTGGCAGATTGTTAAACCTGTAGCGTATACCTATAGGGGGCAGAATAAATAGGAGCAACTTAGCATTGTAGGTTAACCTGCATTGATGTCTAATCATAATCATCATTTATACATTATACATTTTCAACTTTAGTATGTATAGGATTTGAATAAACTTGTTCCTTTTGAATAAGACAAAATGCTAAATCATTGTCAGTTTCTAAAAAAAAAACACTGAAATTATTGATAATAGTAGTGGGACCTTGAAGTATGTAAATGAACATCTTTTTATAACAGGGTAACGTCCGCATCAATGATCTCAGTATTTTAATTGAAATTGGAAAATTCAGAAAAAAATATTTAATTGTGCTACATTGGACTTTTATTTTTTTATTATTGTTGTTGTTCTATTTGCGTTATTGATATTCTTTGCTGTATTTTTTTTATATATATGATTGTGAATATCAATATGTATTCGTATAAAGAATTTGGTTCGCTATTAATATGAATATATATTGTATATAATATATTCGGTTTCTAAGGCTTCAGACAGTAAAACAAAATTTTGTATAAAAAAAAGACATAAACGTTCATAATTTAAAATTCTATAGTTAATTAATTTACTGCAGGATTCAAGGGTTTGATGCTTAATGGTGCCGGTTGTAAACACTATTTTCAGTTATAATTTATAGTTTGTTCAGATACACCACACTAACACTGTGAATTATTGATGTTATTTATACTACTTCATCTAAGTTGTAACTGCAATCATCTTGTCCAATTTAAATTCTGTTCATGTTGCCAAAAATTTTTCACGAAAATCAAAAGCATATCGGTTAAATCTGTTTTACTTTATTTGCTCATCCCTACCCTGTAAATTCCTACATGATCACAGAAGACAAATTATGGAAATTCGGTTATAACCTCAACATCCCAAATGTTGAACCAAATTCCATCTTATGTGTTTTTCAAACATGATCAATTTTTTATTTTTGACCTACATAAATTGACCTACTAAAGCTTACGTATACCAGCTTCGATAACATGTTCTTCAATTAAATAATCATTATATTTTTACTTTAAATCGCCTATCAGGTATGTATGTGTAAATGATAATTTGATGAAATTCAAACGGTAGCTTAGTTTGAATTTTAAAGTTTAGACCACCATGCCAGACTTTATGAAACGCCTGTGCGACATTGAGGAAGTCGACTGAGTAAAATTTCTTTTCTTCGAAGACTATTTGTGCAGCTATTCTATGTATCTGCTTTATTATACTGCGTGTTCGGCTTAAAATCCAAATTGATGTAGTTGGATCACACATTTATTTCAGTTATGAATTGCCTTTTTTTTGTGATGGCATCATAGTAAATAATCAAAGAAGACAAAAATTAACTTCTCTAAGAACTCTTATAATATTTTATATCCTAGCTATGACCTACGATTAGTATAAAAAAAAATCAGGTACTTTATTTAAAGTTTAAAAATCAATTCATTTAATTTTTTTTTCAACTTTTCATTTTCTAAAACCATTGCCCGAATTAGCCCTGTGTTGTTGCGATATGGGAACAGCTAACATATAGGTATTTTTGCTTTATTAAAATAAAAGCCGTTATTTTAATAAAAGTAGTATTGCACTTTTTTTTTTACCTATTTAGATGTACTTACTCATATTAGGCTTTGAAATTAAAATAATATAAATAGAAATAGTGCAGTATATAGTTTTAATTTAGTGAAAAATGGATGACATGACAAAATAATTTGGATTATTTTTCTAAATATTAATAAGTAATTATTAAATTTTATTTTAGGATAATTATTTTAACTAAGTATAGTTGCTTGTTAAGTGGAAACTTTTCAGTTCAAAACGTATCTTATACAAATTTTTTTCGTTATTATTTGTCTGTTGTCATATGGCTGGGCTAATCTATTATAGAAAACATTTGTTTTGAGTATATTATAGTATGTGATTTTTTTTTGTGGTTTTATAGAAAATTAACAGTAAAAAAAGCGTTGGATTATTTAGAAGAGATTTCCTCGGACATAGCTAAGTCTATATTTATTGAACCACCAAATGAAATTGGAGATTAAAGTGGTTTTTTCACCATTTAAAAAAAAAAATCCACGTGCATATGATTTTGGCGAATATAATAAGTACATAAATGGCGTCGATAGAACGAATGAGAACGTCAGTTTATATCGGGATTCAAGGAAAGAAATGATGGAACAGCATATTTACATGACCTATTGATATATCAATATACAATCCTTGACAAATTAATAGAGTTCACAATCCGGAAATGCGTGAATTGCAATTTCGTTGACAAATTGCTATATATTATTGTGGTCACTATGTCACCCAACCACTATCTACTGGAAATATAAAACGTAAAAAATCCTTTTCACAAGCTTTATATAGAATTTTGTAAATTCTATGGAGAAAAAACGAAAATGTGTTGGCAATTATTGTAAAACAGTTGGCGAAAGTATATGTATCAAATGTGATAAAGGACTGTGCATACGGTGTTTTGAATATTATTAGAAGCAAATAATTTTGTGTTCCATTATTTAAATATTTTTTTTATCAATTTTTCATCTATGGCTCATTTATAATTTTACTAACATATTTTATTCGAAAATCTAAAATGTGTATTTCATATAATTTTTTTGTCCTATTCACAGTCCGACATATGGCAACATGCCTCCTCAACAGCAGGACGGTGCCATAAACCAAAAGAAATACTAAAATATATTATTTTATTCAGGACTAACAGTTTTTACTAAATATAACCTCAGAATTAAAAACAAAAATAATCTGGGCTAATTCGGGTTAAATCAATGTATTATAGGACTATATAATGCTACCATTGAATAATATGAGATGGAGATTATTCAAATATGGATGGTGATGATGGAGATTGTTATATTTAGATTAAATGACTTATATACTCTATCTTGTTGATTTCACTACACTACACATCATCTAAATCTAAAATATTCCGAAACCATTTTTATATACTTAAAAAGTCTAATTATTGTGTTGTAAAAGAAAATGAATAAAAAAGAAAATCAAAATTTAATTTATATAGGTTTTAAATTAGTTTTCATAATTTTTTTTACTTTCCAATGGTAAAACTTTCGAGATGTTAATTTTTATTTTATTTTTTTATTAACATACTAAACTAGATCTACATTTACAATTTAAGCCATCACATATACAGCAATCGATTAAAGATTCAAATTTTAAATAAATTTAAAGGGCTATAAAAATAATTAAATTAAAACACCTAAAAATACCTGCTTTTAAATTACTCGATTTAAGGGAAAGTCTATTTAAAAATAACTTCACTCAATTAATGTTAAGGTACCTATACAACTTTAACTCGATTTCGTAAATGTTGGTTTGTGAAATTTAAAAAAAAAAATAATAATAAGAAAAATATTTACAATTGCATTTTTAGTATTTTAGTGTTTCTGCTTACGATAATTATTGTAAGTCTCATGTAATCAATGTCTTACACGTGACTTTTTCTATTGATTTGATTGTACAATACATTCTCGCTGTACTTAAAAAAAAAGACAAAATGACATGAAATCAAATTAAAATTCAGTACAATGTCTTGCAAGATTTTTAAGAGAGTTAAACTAAAGCAATGAAATGTTGGGCTGTTGGACATCATGATGAACTCAAATTTAAAAAGCGAAATATGTAGAAATGTTCGTATTTAATTTATTTTATTTTAAATACCATTTAAAGAGGCTACATTAATCTCAAATTTGAGAATTATTACATTTGCACTGTCTTAAATAATTATATATCAGTGGTTCTGAACCTGTTCTAATTGAAAATAAATTTGTTCGTATAGTAAGGTTGTTGGATACTTTATTTCCTGTTTTTAGAGATTTGTTTAGTATGTTGCAGAGATCTTTTTATTTTTTTTACACTCTTACATGCTTTTTTTAGAGACTTGCTTTGATATGTGTTTGTGAGCTTGGATTTATTTTATGTTGTGTTATTGGTGTTGCAGAGCTTGAATTGAATTTCAATTCTTTTTATTTTTTTAGACGGTCATCTATTTTTTTAGAGGCTTGTTTGGTTGGTTAATGAGCTTGGATTAAATTTATTATTCTTCTTCTTTTTTTAGGCTCTTACATCTTTTTTTTTTTTTAGATATTTGGCTAGTTGTAGTGCAAATTCTGTCTATGCTCAACCTGACACGCTCCCTTAACCTATTATCTTTTAAAACCCGTTATATATAAGGACTATGGTAGTAGGAGTGATTACGGGTCATTGTCTTATTGGGAAACATCAAACATGTCAGAAAGCTTGAACTCCCCTCAAACGAATTTTTGAAAGACATGTAGAGAAAAGGAAGAAGATGAAATTGTCCAACACCTGCTTTGTACCTGTCCTAATTTTTATCATAAAAGGAAATCTAGGAGCCTTCTTTCTGAACTCACTGGCTGACGTTGAAGGCACTAAAACCTAAGATTTCCACCGCAAAAACTCGAAATGTTTCAACGGGTAGAGTTTTATGCGAGGAAAGTTTCCGTGATATCACAATGGACCTTATTGTTGTAAATGTGTCAGCGTTCTTCCGCCCACTATTACCAACAAGAATTTTAACTCCAAATAACTAGGTATACAAGAACAAAAAATTATCTCCGAAAATAAGAAAATAAAACTACAATTCCATAAATTTAAAAACCGCAAGAAAATCATTAATTTTTTTTACCTATACCTACCCAGTTGTGGGTGGCTCATTTTCTGATATTTTCTTTTCGCTTTCTTTAGGGAAATCTCCCGATTGATGCTTTTCATCATTGCAGTTTTTCGACTGTAGAAATTTTTAAGAGTCGATTAAGACTTATTCTTTAGAAATATGTTTCTTCCACTTACGATGTCTTGCGGTAATCCAGTATATATTAATAAATATCCAGTATAAATATATTTTTGCTACGTGTTCTGTTTTTTTTTTTTTTTTTTTTTATTTATTATTTTATTTTTATTTCATTGTTTAATTAAAATATAATAACTGTTCTATAGACAAGCGGTTTTTAATATAAAAAAATTTTTTTTAATTTAAATGATTTAAGAGAATAAATAAAAAAAATACAAATTAACATAATTTATAAATTAAACAATTAACAAAATTAACAAAATTTAAGTAAGTAATTATTTTAATATAATCATAAGAACAAAAGAAAAAAAGAAACTTATAAAATTGTATTCAAAAATAAAGTTAGAGAGTAAAATATCAATTAAACTTATAATTATATATTAAGAATTATAAAATAACGAAAAGAAAAGTGTTCTACAAAAGCAAAATATTATAAACTAAATTAAGCAAACAATAAAAATAACAGCTAAAAACACTCTATGCAAAAAGCATGCAGTAGCGAGTGTAGTTACAAAAAAAAATATTTGACCAAAATAAAAATAGAAATATAATAACGAATAAAAACCGATAATAAGAGCTTATTGCCCTATTAAAAAAAAACAAAAAATAAAAACCAATATCTTATAAAAAAAAAAACAATTAAGTTTAATTAAATACAAAAAATTTACGTAACTATGCGTACTAAGTCATTTACTTGATCATGATTGAAATTAAAAAGCCAGAGTTTAACCAAACTGAGTAATTTAGAACCATAACAATTGTCAGTTAAAGGTGGAGGTAATAAATTATAAAGCCGAGGTGCAATTGCTAAAAATGAGCGTAAAAAATGATGTACATTATGAGGGGGTATGATAGCTAATCTTCTGTTGTTGATTCTCAGATTATATATTTCAGAATACCTACTTCGTAAGTAACCACTTCTATTAAAGAATACTTTGAGAACTCGGAAGTAAAAAAGATGCTTCAGAGGTAAAATATTCAAACATTGAAATAAAGGGAAGCTGCTTTCCCTACGATGTTTTTTTAAAATTAGTCTGATAACACACTTTTGTTGTATTAACAAAGGTTTAAGATAATCATTAAAAGTACCACCCCAATTAACAATTCCATATTGTAATTTAGAATTAAATAAACCATAGTATACAGACGTAAGCAGTTTAGAAGAACAGAACTGCTTAAGGTGATAAAACTGTCTAACAACTAAATGAAAATACTTACTCAAAAATCATGTATTAATTGACCAATCTAACTTAGAATCTATTGTAACACCTAAATATTTGAAGGAATCCACACAATCAACTTTAAAACAACCTGCGAAACAGTTATACATTTCGTTAAAATTACATAATTTCTGAGTAAGAAGAGAGAAATTATTATGAGGAAGAGGAAATCTTCTACATTTAGCACAGTGATACAAAATATTATCACACGTGGGAATAGAGTTACCTAAACTGAAAAACATAATTTTAGTTTTATCACTTAATAATAATTTGTGATGGCAAAACAAGCGACGTAATAAGTCCAACTCATAATTAATATTACACAAAAAATGACTTATTATTGTAGGATAGACCAACATCATCAGCAAAGGCAGTTGAACAACCCTTAAATTTTTGTAGAAGAACAGAATTAAAGAAGATTAAAAACAATGTAGGACCCAGAACAGATCCTTGAGGTACACCCAAAGAAATAAATATTAAGATCACTGATGGTGTCATCAATTTTAACTTTCTGAGTTCGACCCGTTAAATACGAAGAAAGTAAATCAAAGAAATTACCCCGGAAGCCAGCTTTATACAATTTGCCTAATAGGATTTTATGATCCACAGTATCAAATGCTTTTTTAATATCAATAAATAACGCAGCACTTTTTAGTTTATTATTAAGAGCTTCATAAATATGCGAACAAAAAGTTAGAAGTGCATCTTCAGTAGATCTGCCACTAATCAAAAATTTACCAGTGCAGCCAATTTATATATATGTATAAGTATTATTATAGTATTAAGAAATTAAATCGGGTGATAATAGTGGTAATAAAATAAAAGCAATAATTATTTTTATTAAAATATAGTAATTAGTATTAGTATTTTATCCAGCCAGTAAATACAAAATATCGGAATTCGGAGCGGCAATGGAAGAAAAAAAACGCGGGTGTAAAGTGTTTATGTAGCCAATAAGCACAAATCTTTTTTTTGTATATTTGTATATTATTAATCTTTTAAACATTTAATTTAATACATTTATTCAATTAGTAATTTTTTTTAATTTTAAATTTAAATTATTTATTGTTGTATTATATGAAAATTCAATTGTAAAAGTATCTATAAGTAATTTATATATTTTTTATTATTAGAAAAGAAAAAAAAAACTTGTAACAATAACTACTGTATAAAGAAGAATTATGTTGAAAATAAAAAAAAGTTTTACTAAATGTTTTTGATTTATACAAATAATTTATGAAATAAAAGCCAGTTAATGTTCATTATATTTACTGATCTTTTTATTTCAATTAAATATTTTGATTGTTTTTATACCCTTTTATAGTGGATGTTCAAAAATATTGAGTTAATAAAAACAACAGTACCCAGCCATAAACTACGGCACTTAATAAAAAAAATTGAACAATTTTATAGGGTAGGCAAATTCACTTTCACTGGTAGCACAAAAGTTCTTTTAATTTAGAAAATAAATAAAGTTTAAAAAGTTTAAAGTTTAATGATAGTTTATAAATTGTTACAAAAAGTTAATAAATTGTCAATAAATTGTCACTGATACCAATTCAATTCACTAATAGCACTAATTAAAAGCTTTGAAATTAAACACCAAATAAAAAGGTAAGCAAAACACGTCCTTCTTCTTTGAATTACCAATTAGAAGTGAATATACCGGGTATTCTAGATTGTGCGTATCAGTTTTTTAAGAAAGCAAAAAGCCGTTATTTTGAAATTAAAAAAAAATATATTAACTAAATCGAGGGTGCTCTATCGATTGGTGATATTTTCAACTTCCGAAAAGGACCGAAAACGGGGTTTCTAAACCTTAAATTCTCCGAAATTCAACGAAATCGAGATTTTCAAATGGGAAGATATGGTAGTGTCTTATACAAATTCGGATTCAAAAAATAAAAAGAGAATGCTTTGAAACACCCGGTATACATATAATAGAAAATTAGTATATATATTTTTACATAATTAACTTGCTTATATATGTATTTCTATATATCTCACCGGCAAGGCTAAAAAAAATGAAATCGATTGATGGAGCAAACACGGGGGGTCAAGTCCAATGTGAAATAAATTTCGTCTCATCTGCTAGACCATAAATTGCTTCAACGACACTAGTGACATCAATCGACTCCTTTGCAAAGAACTTAATGATTTCAAGAAACATTATATCACAGGTTTTGATATACAAATGATCCAAACTATCCCCCATCATCATAGACACATATTAGCAGTGTTCTTTTCATCCTGTTCCAAGTCAATCGTTTAATATGAAAATACAATAACAATTGAAAACCCGCATATTTATTTGGTTTTTATACAAGTCTCAAATATTTAGTAATGCTACTTGTCACGAGTGTACATAGTTCTGCAATAGCAATTTTTGATAATTCAATTAACAAGTTTTCCATCTTATAAAAATTATTCAGATCATTTGCTATACATCGTTCTTTGGAATTTAATAAAACCTAGAGCTTGAACTATATGAAAAGAACACACAGCTATCATTTGGCGGGGGGAAACATAGAAGATTAAATGTGCATCTTTACTTAGTGTGACTCACACGAACTGAGTTCAATTTATTTTGACGATACAAACAGGTTGCGATACTTACGCTCGCACTATTTGAAATCGCTGTGGAATGTAAAAAATAAGATTTAAAATCTCATAAATAACATGTTCTGAAATTATTTTGTAAATATAATTAAATAATAATGTAATAAAAATAATAAAAATAAAATTATTTCATTCTCATCAGATACTTCTCATTAATGTTTTTTTTAACTATATGATTTTAAATACCAGTAAACATCAGTTTCACATCACATTGAATTAATTTCCATGATATGAAAATATGGATTACTGCGCAATGCTAATTCATTTTATGATACGAAACAAATTGCTTTTGTTCGCACGGGTTTACATTATTTTGTATATGGGCCAGTTTAAATTAAATAAATGCGTTCCTCCTCCGTATATTAACCAATTATTATTATTATTATTATTTAAAGATCGTGAGCATCATCATGAAATCAATACGCGCATCTTTTACGTAATTTACATGAATTTTTGTCAATTCTCATAATACGATGATCATGATTTTTTCACATAAATTCGATGCCAATGACATTTATTTTTATTTTGAATTGAATTTTTTATTTTATTATAGCATTATTGTACTATATATAATGTATAATATGAATTGGACAGTTAAATTATGATCGTAAAAAGAAGGTAAATTTTAACCTGTGTTAAATGAATTAAAAAAAAAATTAATTCAATTTGTTTAAAAATGGTTAAATATGAAATTTTTGGCAATTTTTGCATCATGTATGCTGCTACTAAAACAAAACAAATCAATATAAGCACTCATCATAAACATTAAATTGATTCATTCCAAAAATTTTATTTTATATTTTGTTGTTGGATTTCGTCTTGATGACATTTTAAATGAAATTTATGATTATTTTATTATTAACCAATACTAACCATATATTGAAAATCAACTTTTGATTGTACGAAAGAAATTTTTGAACACAAATTCTTCGCTGCAAAGATTTTTGCTTTTTTTTTTTGATTTTGGTTGAATTTTAAAACTAAATTTATGAATGTGAGATGATTTGCGCCTTACGGATGTCAATATGTAAATTAATAATATTTATGTAGGATCATTGAAATTCTTTTGAGTTTGCTGCTCAGAATAATTTTAAGTATTATAGAGTTTAAATTTGCTCACATTTTCATTTCTTAAAATTTGAAGCATAATTTTTGAATGAAATTATGGAAGTTAATCTATATACCTGTACTGCAGCTCTGTTCTGTTTTAACATTATTATGCCATATTTTTAATCTCTTGTAAACCACGTGCTTCAGTGTGGGTGTTAAGTTCTGGACTACTCGGACTTCTTCGGAATCGATTTATTGTGATTTTATTCTGTTGTTATTACTTTTGTGGTTCTGTTACAAGCACGCTGCTTAAGTTCACTTTTTTTCTTTATCAGTTCCCAAGTTGCATGACTAATTCAGTTTTTTCTGTCTTGTTGGTTAGTGTCAAGTGGATTCTCTGCGATATGACTTATATTCGCAAAAAATTCTTCCCATTGCTGTTTACTTGGACGAGTATAATAGTATATTAATATAATAGTAGAATAATATAATAGTATAATTGTATAATTGTATAATAGTATAATAGTATAATAGTGTAATAGTATAATAGTATAATAGTATAATAGTATAATAGTATAATAGTATAATAGTATAATAGTATAATAGTATAATAGTATAATAGTATAATAGTATAATAGTATAATAGTATAATAGTATAATAGTACAATAGTATAATGGTATAATAGCATAATAGTATAATAGTATAATAGTATAATAGTATAATAGTATAATAGTATAATAGTATAATAGTATAATAGTATAATAGTATAATAGTATGATAGTATAATAGTATAATAGTATAATAGTATAATAGTATAATAGTATAATAGTATAATAGTATAATAGTATAATAGTATAATAGTATAATAGTATAATAGTTAAAAAGATACAAAAATGGATGCAAACACATAAACTAACTATTAATACAATGAAAAGTAAATATATTATAATTTGTAGTAATACACCCGAATTCAATGTCTGCATTTCTAATGATAAGTTAGAAAAAGTAAGAAAATATAAGTATCTTGGTATATGGATTTATGAAAGTTTGAAATGGAATACACATATAGAAGTACTAAGTGGATATTATCATCAACTGTAGGAATATTTTATAAAATTTCTAAACTCTTACACAGTGAAATCAAACAGTCTGTTTATTATGATTTATTTCATAGTCATCTTAACTACGGTGTTAAACTGTGGGGTACTAATTAAAAAAATTATATTGAAAATATTCAAGTAATACAAAACAAAGCTATAAAAAACTTATATAATTATAAATGGAGAGAAAGAACAGATTTCATACACAAAGATAATAAACTTTTAAAAGTCAGGGACTTTATTGAAATGAAACTAATTATGTATATACATGATATTGCTAATGATAATATCAATACAATGTCTGCTCTTACGCAGAGCAAGGATATACATAATACCAAAACCAGAAGTAAACATTTTTTCCATTTGAATAAAATAAGAACTTTACAATTTGGATCTTCCACAACTCTATACACTGATGGTACCAAGTTATACAATAAACTAGATATACAATTAAAACAAGAAAATTCAACAAATTTAAAAAAAAAATTAATAGAATCATTTATAAATAGCTATAGTAATCATCAATATTTAATTTCTCAATAATAAATTTTTTTATTCTAAATGTATAGGATAGACTTAAGACATAGCAATTATTGTACAAAATTTTTCTTCTTCGCTTTTCATTTTTTATTCTTTCACTAAACAAATTTCAATTTCCGCAAATGTTTTGCAATTTTTTCATTATGCCTGTTACATTCATTTTTTAAATTTTTATTTTTTATTTTTATAGTTTTATAATTATATATTTTTTGTAATAATATTTTTATAATTTTAATTATCTTATTGTTATATTGAAAACCGAAATGTAAACTTATATAGTTTGTAATGAGATAACTGTCTTTAGACATTGCTTTTGAAATAAATAAAAATACATAAAAATAATAGAATAATAGTATAATAGTATAATAGTATAATAGTATAATAGTATAATTGTATAATAGTATAATAGTATAATAGTATAATAGTATAATAGTATAATAGTATAATAGTATAATAGTATAATAGTATAATAGTATAATAGTATAATAGTATAATAGTATAATAGTATAATAGTATAATAGTATAATAGTATAATAGTATAATAGTATAATAGTATAATAGTATAATAGTATAATAGTATAATAGTATAATAGTATAATAGTATAATAGTATAATAGTATAATAGTATAATAGTATAATAGTATAATAGTATAATAGTATAATAGTATAATAGTATAATAGTATAATAGTATAATAGTATAATAGTATAATATTATAATAGTATAATAGTATAATAGTATAATAGTATAATAGTATAATAGTATAATAGTATAATAGTATAATAGTATAATAGTATAATAGTATAATAGTATAATAGTATAATAGTATAATAGTATAATAGTATAATAGTATAATAGTATAATAGTCATCTTCGATACTCTCTGCATCTTCTGTTGGAGCATAGCATTGAACTACAGTGGTGTGTCGAAGTTCGCACTTGCCATTATAACTGAATGAATTTTGCCATTATAACTCTATCTGAAATTGGCTTACATGTTTCTAGGGAATTTTTTATTCTTTTCGAAATTACAATTGCTCCTCCTTTGGCTTTTGCTGTTGTCCCACTGTATATCATTCTGCTTCCATTAGCCGTGTCACATTCTCCATTTCCATTCCATCTAACCTCGCCGAGCCCTAAAATATCTATTTTGTAAGTTACCATCTGATTTTCAAGTTTTGCTAACCATCATCTTTCACGAAAAGTACGGATATTCCATTGTGCTAGCCGTGTTCTTATTTGTGTGCCGAGAATCATTTCTTTGTTTCCATTAGCTATCTGCGTCGTTGTTTCTGTTTCGAGAATAATAAGTTTTCACTTTTTAAATGTTTATAAGCTATCTGCTTGTGATGTCTATTTAAATGTTTTTCCATGCCTTCAATCAGTCAAGTAGAGAAAACGGTGTCAAGAGACAACCAAAATTACTTTTTTCAGTAATTCATTTTTTTTTATTTGAAAATTTCGGTTCTTACGAGGTTTGAATCCTTGCTTCATCGGCTGTTACATTACTAGACTCGAGCGTTTTACCATTCGGATACCGACGCCACCTATGGATTGACAATAGTTTCGTAAAAATCTTAAGCAGTTTTTAAGCATATTTTTTATCTATAGATTTGTTAAGCATCTATAAAGCCTACATACGAACCCAAATGCAGCATAATATGCATCTTTACGCTTTTTCTGAAAGCGTTATATCTCATCAGAGATACAGAGATACATCAGAGATCGATTCCATTCTCTGCAAGTGAAGTATGAACGATCATCAAACGTCTATCCGGCTAATGTATTTGGTTGTTCTAAAACAAAAATCGTAACACAAATAATAGACCCAATAAATAGACCCGATTGTGGTTAAACATGTGTATAAGAATGAGCTATATAAGCCAACAACGAATGTTATAACACACATATAAAAATCGAATATCGTAGATAATAAATAATTCTAGACAACTTTATGCACAACGAAAAAAAAAATGATATTCAACTGCTGAAAATCATAGCAAGTGAAAATTTTTTTTAAACATAAACCAAAGCTGATTTTGAGCTTTAAAGCTAAAAACAAAAAGGAGAAGAAAATTAAATATAACCAAATCGAAATTTAGTGTAAAAAGTTAAAGAACTGCATTTTATGCAATTAATTTAACTGCATACTTTAAATACCATCTATTCTTCTTCTTTGATTAGTGCTTTGATTAGGCATTTGGTGCTTGTCTCAATAGCGTACGTTAGTATGGACCGAAATCAGCTTTTATATATTTGCGCTTTGTTTTGTATTAGCATGTTTTTGTTTCTCAGTAATATGGTTCCGGCTTTTCCTGCTTGGGTTCTTATTTATGTTTCCGTGTTTCGAGACCTAGCAATATATAAGCCTATTATCATTCCATCAAATTCGTAAATATTGACACCTCTTTAATAATGAATGAAGTATCTTAAATTCGATAGCAAAAATTGTTTATTAATTTTTTTAAACGTTTTCCATTTCTATTTTTCTTGCTCTGTAGTCTTATTCTCTTCTCTTCACAAACTGATGTAGAAATCCAACTTAATGTTGAGTAATTTAAAGTCTGAAAAAATTCTGAATATGCTCTGAATGGAATTAAATTCAAAATTGACCGATATTAATTTCAATTATGGTACGAAAAATATATAAAAATATTCCATTTCTTCACATAAAATATGGTAATGTAGGTATCGTATTTCAAAATGAGAATCAAATAAACCTAAATAATAAAATAAAACTAACTGACTTTATTGTTAACTTAACTTTATGATCGTTATTACCTTTTTCAGAAATTTAAATTTTGATAAAAAAAAAATTTACAAAAATATCTCGTAGATATTTTTACAAATAGATGGATGCCTAGGTAAATTCTGTATTTAATTGAGTTTTATTGAAGTTAAACAAAAAAAAAAATAAAAGCTTAGAGAAAAGAACACGGAAATTTTACCAAATTTATGATACTTTCACGATTAAAGAATTATTTCCCAAAAAGTAATAAAAAAAAAACAGGAAAAACCCAAGTCAATTTATTTTAAAAAAGATAATTTTTGAAAAATTAGTTTTATTAAACTCTTATATTACTAAAATTAGATAAGCAATCTGTCACTAGACAGGCGTATATACTTATATATTATCTAACTGATCTAGAGAGGTAATAAACAATTTTAAATATCCAAAAATTTAACCTTCGCATCCATTAAAACCTCTTCTATGGACCCATTGATTGTTGAGTAAATAAGTAGGTGGGTTATGAAAATAATTATTACGAATTTGAGTTTAAATTTTAGTTTTCATTCGATTGCAATCTTGATAACGGTTTGCCAAAGCAATTCGAATCAAAGTTTCCTATCTTGAAATACCTAAGTTCAATTTTGAGAAAACACCCATGCTCTCGGGTCTGCTCTACAAATCTAAATCATGAATACTCCAGACAAAAAAAAATGATGGCTAGCACATCTAGATAACGCGCCTGCCTACAACCGAAAGGCCCCAGTTTCAATTCCCGATGAAGCAAAATAGTGCTTTATGGTTTTTTCCATTTATAAGAGTATAATTTAGTAACAACTGAAAATAAAATACAACTGCGCTATTTAAGAAGGCTTGGTTTCTGGTAATATACATAGTAGTTTTCCTGCATTAAAAATTGCAGTACCGTACTTAGCTTTATAACTAAGCTACTGTCAAAAACATAACAAAAAAATGCAATTGGTAGCTTCTAGAAGAAAATTCCTAGTGGGATTAAGAAAATAACGATGAAATATGGAAAAGAAGATATAAGTTCGAACTGTATTAGTAGTATGAATGTGGTGAACATATAGTTAAGAAAAATAAAGTCAAGAGACAATAGTGGCTACGTACATTTAGACTGAATGGACGAAAAAGCTCCAGTTAACAGAGTCTTCGAATCCAAAGCCGTAGGACGCAGATTACTATCCCGTGATTACTTTCCCGTTTGATAATTTAAAATTGTAATTCCAAGACTTTCGCGAAAGCTATTATTGACAAACCCGAAGAAGTCGGATTTTTTTGCCGAGATTACTTACCCGTCATATCATTTAAAATTGTATATCCAAGACTCTGGCGAACACCATAAATTCGTTAGTATCGGTTTCTGAATCATCTGATGGGTATAATCTAAAGCTGAGGAGCCGAACTATTCTCCCGAAATTACTTCCCCGTTTGATAATTTAAAATTGTAACTACAAGACTTTGGCGAATGCTATTATTGCCAAGCCCGAAGTGGCCGGATTACTATTCCTAGATTACTTCTCCTTTTTTATCATTTAAAATTGTACATCCAAGACTCTGGGGAACACCATAAATGCGTTGGTATCGGTTTCTGAATCATCTGATGTGTGGAAATATTTATATCTTTTTCGAGCTATGACACTGCAATCAAATAGAACATGAGAAAAGGGTGCCGTCTCCCGTAAGCAGAATTTTAATCTATCTGTGTTGGATTTACCAAATTTTGAGTAGATATTCAGTTAAATGGGTAATGCTGTGTGCTAAATCAACGTAGTATTCTCATATTGGATCTGTTTTACCTGTTTGCCTAATAAGTTATTATTACATTTGAAGAAGGTTTTATTTTTCAATTTAGGCATAATCCAATTGAGAGTATAATCTGGTAACAACTTAAATAAAATGGAGCTATTGAAGGCGTAGTTTCTGACAAACAAACAGTAGTTTTCCACATTTAATTTTAGCAATTTACTAAATAAATATATTCGAAATATGTGGTAGATATTGTGATGTAAAATTGCAGTACCGTACTTAATTAAGCACGAAAAGGTTATTCTATACCTAAGTTGTTGTAAAGAAAACATAAGAAAAAAACCATTTTTTGTAGATATGTAGGTGTTTGAACAAATGCTTGGCAACAATTCTATAAAATAAACTCATCACATCTGTTTTTGCAAGGATATCTGCTTCCTCATTAACTTGTAAACCTTAAGCTTAAATACTGTTGGGAGGTATAAATATTCATATATAATATTTTAGTTCCCACATGTAATTAAAAAATGCAGTATCTTATACAAGAACATAAAAAAAAAACCCAAACTTGAAGCAATTTTATACCTTAAACTGGAAAGAAGCCACTCGTTACCAGCAAAAATTGACTAATCTTATGTACCTAAATAAGTAAGTAATGTTTTCAGCCAATCGTTTTAATTAAAATGGTACTGACCAAGAAAACGAATTTTACAATTTTGTAGACATTATAAACCTTATTTGATTTGACTTACACATTTCACTATACATAACATATTTTTATTTCTCACGGAATACTTATTAATGAATAACCTAAGGGGAACATCCGATTCCGCTTAGGGTACATAACATAACAAACAATTTAAACAGAAAGTGAAAATAATTAATAACAAGAAGCTAATAACGATCTGTGGGATCTGAACCTTCTTTTATTCAATTGGATGGATACTTTTATGATCGAATTTTGAACTGAGATTTCATATTTTCTAAAATATGTGTGTTAATTGCAGTGGCATCCAAATTTTTTTTATTGTTTATCTTTTCAAATCGATTATAATAAACAGCGCAATTTAATCAATTATAAAACCGTTCTTAACTTATAGTAGTGACCTAGAGGATGACAATTAGTGTTAAAAATATATAAAAAGTATACGTTCAATACTAAAAGGTACAATAGAGTTAAACGTTTGGAAACTTTCGTTGGAATATATTTTTTGAAAATTTTTATATATAAAATTTTCAAAATCAAATTTTAATTTCTTTTCTTAATTTAGCAAATTTTTATTTATTTATTTTTTTTTCACAATTTTATATGGGTATACTTTTTTATTTGTAGATATCTGTATATCTATAGAATCATCTAGTTAATGGTATTTCTGTATTGTTTGACTATTTTTAATAGTTTTTCTCTAATTTTTCGGTTAATTGTTTTGTGAAAAGAAAATTAAAAACTATCGATCTCAATTTCAATATGAATTTACATATTTTTAATTTGTTTAAAAAATTTCTCTTTTTATTAGATAATAATTTTCAAAAATTCTTTCAAAAAATTTTTGATAAAACTAAAATAAAAAGTTTTTGACACTTTGTTGATACATACCTGTGTGTACACCTGTGATGTACCAAATAGAAAAAAAAATCTAATAAATACTAGAAGAAATTATTTTTTATTTTCAGTTCTTTTTTAAAATTTTAACAGATTTGTTAACCAAACAAAATTCGCAAACAAAAAAAATATAAAAAAAATAAAATAAAAACAACAGTAAAATTTTATATCTTAATTTAAGAAAATTGAAAATTTTGTAATTAATCGTGTGAGAGAAATAGACATATAAATTTATGTACATAAAAGAAAAAAAGGATTAAATGAAGATTTTTTTGAATAATTTAGTATTATTTATCAGTGTTGTTACTGTTAAAACAAAAACTGGTATGTCATGTAATTTAAGTGTCATAATAGTGCTATAAATGTTATAATATAATATTTTGCTGCAAGCAATGTGTTGTTGAAATAACTTGATTCTGTCTGGATAATTTGAATATAAAAATATGTACCTATTAAGTTTCAAAATACAAAATAATAAAATGAAATTAAAATTTTAAGTGTAAAATTAAATTAAGCTTAAAAAAATTATTCTGTGTATATAATTTAAAAAATGTTTGTTGTTTTTTATATGGCCGAAATAATATGGGATAAACACATTGACAAACAGTTTTAGACATATTGTAGAGACAAAAAAAATTAGATTTAGGAAGGAAATAAGAAAAGAATAGACAAAAATAAATGAAGATAAGTTTTTTAATATAAACACGTTTTCGAAACGGACAAAAAAATACAAATTAATTTTTCCTAGAGCCCTATACAAATTCCTAATCTCATAATACAGCGGGTTGTCGTGATATGAGTTTACCAATAACAAGTACACTTTACAGCATACTTTTTATTTATTAGTTTTTTTATACTATCTTCGTACTTCGTAAACAATTTTGCGTATATTAAAATCTGTAATAATAAAAGTAGAACAGTAATCTAAAATTAAAAAAATATAAATACTGTAAATAAAGACTGTAAAATTAATTTTGTTCAAAAAATAAATTCAAATAACAAAAAAATAATAATAACACTTTCAGAATAGCTAACTTTTTTTAAAAAACGAAAAAACTCATTTACTTAATTCAAAAATAAAACATCATATCATAGGCGAAGTATCACATAAAAATAATGTAGAATAGTTTTCACTCATACTTATACTTCATACATACCCAAACACACAAGTTAACAGCTACAAACCCTTCACCACTCTTACGAAATTCTCATTCAATTCAAACACTGCTTGTCTTGTCACTTTGTCAGATACTTTTGCTCTTGATTTGCTATTGCAATTTTATAAGAGTATTAAATATCAACGTTTTTAAATATTTAATATTCAGTAGTTGCTATTTGTGGTTTTTGATAGCCATCTCTTACTGCTATTTTTAAATAGCAGCTATAAAATAGCAGAATAGCAAATAGCATAACATCTCTAAATGACATTAACTGTTAGCAATATGAAAATATAAGGATACGAAATGGAAATTAAATTGCTCTGACGCTTCCTATTTTTCTTTCGTAAATTTACGATTTCGTATTTTATCATCCCGTTCGTTTATAAAGCTTCATGTGAAATGTGTAGCAAACTTTTGATCAAAATGAAGCAATTTGATTTGTTCTTAGAGCAAACTAGCGATATAAAAGAACTAAAATAATATGATTTGTAAAATGGTACGTAATTGCGTGGCGGGAACGATTAATAACAATAATTCTTTATTGAATTAAAAATACTTTTATTTTTTTTTTTTTTTTTTTTTTTTATTTCAACTATAGAGATATAAGGCTTTATACAAACATTTTTTTTGTTTTTTTTTTTTTTGTTTTTGGTAGATGGTAAATGAAAATTTAACAAGTATAAGATTAAAAAAATAAAAAAATTAACAATTATAATTATATTTAACGTATAAATAATAAAAATAGTTTAATATTTATACTATTGAATATTTGAAATTGAAATTAGATAAGGTTGCAATAAACTTTATATTTTGTTTTTATATGAATTTAGGATTATTATCGTAGTTATTTAGAATTTTATTGATTAATTCTTTTTTTAGTTTATAATTATTTAATGTTTTTAGTTCATTATCTAGTTTATTGTATAATTTAGTATATAGTACATAACAAATCTGTGCACTTTGTATGAAAAAAAGAGATTTTCCGTTCTAAGTAAATAAATTTTTTGTAGGCATAAAATAAAATTATTAAAACAGTGTTTGTAAAACTTTTTAATGTGTATATAAGAATATAACTTAATTTATTGTATTAAAATGCGTTAGGCGTTTATTATTAATATTATTTTATTTATTGCCTTAATGTATTTGTACAATATGTTATTTTCATATATTTTAATTCTACATTTCAAGAGCTTATATTATACTAGAATATTTACACCTTTGATTTGTAATTATTTAGACTTAAATATTTAGAATAAATTTAATATGGCTAAATGACAAAGGACAAAATAGCAAGTAAAAACCTTTAATTTATTATTTTATGCTAATATAAAACCTAATATAAACATAACCTAAATTTTGGACTAAGTGTTTATAAAATTATATTAATATATTTAAGTCGACCTAGCATGGTGTAACTCGGTTATGTCATCAATCACAAAATTTGTTCGAATCTAGCTCAGAGAATTTTTTTTTTTTGATATATCAATATAAATTATTACTCTTCCTAACTTGTGTAACAAATTCCAAAACTAATTTTTTTGTGAGATGCAATATTATCACAACTTCAACGACGAAATAATATTGTGGGAAAAATAATAAATTTACTAACTCAGTTTAGATTTGTAATTAAGAATAAACTCCTAACATAATTTGTTTTACTGACTACCCACTGTGATAAATATATAAATACATAATTTGTTTTATCACTAAACAAATCAATTTATATAAAAAAAAACATGTCGGTTTCTATAAATCTTAATTTGGAAAAGTTACGGACAATAGGATAAAAAAATGGTTTTATTCGTGTTATCATGCCAGAGCAAACGCATAGTTTAAATTAGATTTAACAACCCTGCATAATCTCCATAAATATTGAAATTGAATTAAGATCAAGAGTATTTAAGCTCTTGTTTTAGATATATGTCAACTGCTCTTCAATATTGTACTCGTTGCAAATAGTTAAGATAGTTGTATAGAATAAAGTAACAAAAAATAATAATATTTGAATATTAATTAGCCAGTAAAGGCTAGTTTATTTCGATAACATACAATTATAATCATAAATTAAATTATGAAAAACAATAGAAGAGTTAAGGTGGATTTCTTTATTGCCGATTTAACATCGTCACTGTAGCTTTTTTCTGTGACGCCGATTTCAGTCACTTATGAGTGTATGATTGAAATTAAAATACATATATTCAAAATAAAAAATTTTTTTTATAATATTTCAAATATTTAAATAAAATATATATAAAAAAAATATTATAAATTTATTTTATTTTTTAATAAATAATAATAAAGAAATTTAAATAATAAACTATTTATATTTTTAGATTAATTATATTCACATCATAATTAAATTTGCAATACAAATACATCATAAAACTATTTTATTTTTATTGAATTTATTGCTTGGTATGCTAAATTTTTTCGTATGTGTGACCACCGTCACGGAAAAGATGAAGTTCACTCAGCGACGGTTTTATCTTTTGGTTATTTAGATATCAAAATCGACCGTGACGATAAATCGCCACATGTGAAAATCCAGCCTTAAGTATCAGTAGCAAATTATATTCAACTCATCATTTCATTGGATATTAAAACAAACTATAATTTGTATAAAAGAGCCTGATTAGCGGCATTATCATTTATTTACTTGATGTTTTGCAATTGTTTCCACTCCAAGGTCACTGTTGGATCTGAATTCATATCCATGAAATAAGTTGATTGAAAATCATATTAAATTAATATCATATAAAAAATTTATTAATTTTAGAGTTTGAGAAACACTTATTTACCATAAACAATTGTGTATGATTGATGAACCTACCTACCTACCTACGAAGTTTTAATTAAATGTCTGTTAGAATTGTTTTTTTTTTTTCAATTCTTTTCATTTTTAAGCGGTACTTGAAATTTTTTAATTGAATTATACGGTTAGTTAAAGAACTTTACTGTTATTAATTGAATTGAACAGCTGTATAGTTATATTTTATTTTTCTTTTGATTATAGATTTTTATATATAGATAAGTACAATGTTTTTACTATGGTGGTTAAAGATTACAAAACATAAATGTTTTTATACTGTTAAGTTAATAAACGTTGAAATCATGAAGTTTAATCAAATTCAAAAAGAGTGAGGCAGATTTTAATAAATTACTTAAAAATTATTGATGTGCCAAAATGTGATGTTCTTTTCTTATTTAGGTGAATTAAATTTTTGTTCCTGGTATTAATCTGGTGTTTGTCTTTATTGTGTACATGTTTCTATGTTGTGAATAAGTAATGTTAATTTTATGTTGAGCAAATACTTTATCATTAATATATTGTTTATACTGTGAATATATTCAGTCCTCTCATGCCAGTTGAATTTATATAGGTTTTTCAGACTTTTATTTTAGACTATTTGTAGTTCTTCTAATGTATGTTTTGTTGCAGTCCCCCATAATTTTATGCCGTAGCTCAAATGGCTATGAAAGATTGCATAAAATGGGGTCTTCTTAACTTTATGCGGAATAATGTAGGCTAATTTGCTGAATATTCCCGCAATAGAACTTAATTTTTTAGTTACTTGCATTGTATGTTTTTTCCATTTAAATTGCGAGTCTATCCAACAGCCTAGATATTTGAATTCATTAACATGTTCCAGTATCTGATTTGAAATTTTTACGTATTGATGTATCGATGATCATGTATTTAGTCTTTTTCGTGTTAATGGCTAATTTATGAGTTATCATCCAGTTGTTAATTTTAATTATTTCTATATTAATTTTCCTTTCTAACTCTTCGTAGTTTTGGGCTTGGAACACCAAACATACCTCATCGGCAAATAGAAAGTTTTACTATGAAGGTAGGAAAATTTAAAATGACTTAAAAGTGGGACGCATGCAACTAAATAGTAATAAGTGGGTGTAGTAGCTGTCGTTGAAATAATTCACACAACAGTTTATATAATTTTCAATGCAATAAAATTGTTAGTAACCTTTAGGTGAACTATTCTATTTAATTTTTTTTTATGGCGGCGTTGTTTCATTCTTGCGCTTCATCAAATAACGCCCGCAAATATAACTTGAGTGAGACTAAAACAGTTGAAAGTTTAAATATAGGTTATGATTTTTCTTTCAAATACATGGAGGTGGAATGTCGTGATGCTTTGGAATTTTATTAAATTTGACATTCTAATCTTATGGTTGACAACTCTCTTTATAGATACTTTTATGTTTCCAAATGCTTAAACAAAGTTTTAAATCAAATTTTCATTTTAATTATTATTATTTTCATTATATTATTTATAGTTATCATTTTAATCAAAACTGATTCTCATCAGATCTTAAAACTTTTCTTTAATTTAGAATATTTTAGAAACGTTGAAAATGGCGAAGTTATAGAATATAAGACATTTCATGTACCTTCCAGGAGTATCTCCTCTTCACTATCTCAGTGCTTTGGAACACAACGTAGAAGTAGAGCCATAGCAAATGGAAGGCAAGCGGGTGGAGGTCATGGTGGTGGTGGAGGAGGTCCTGGCGGTGGTGGTGGCGGTGGCGGTGGAGGTGGTATAGGAGGCGGAGGTGGTGGCGGTGGCAGTGGTGGTCCTGGTGGTGGTGGAGGAGGTGGTGGCGGTGGCGGTATAGGTGGTGGAGGTGGTGGTGGTGTAGGCGGAGGTGATTTAACCACAACTGGTAATTATATTAAACTCTGATAAATTGATTTTATCGCATACTGATTTTTAAATTGATAATATAGTTATAACTACTGGGATGACACCCACTGGTACAACTACCACTGATACAGTTCCTACTGACACAACAGCTGTCACTGAAACATCTCCGACTGTAACAACTAACACTGAAACTAATCCTACGGGATCAATTCCTTCTGGTACTACTGCATCTGTTGGGCCAGGTACTACAACCGCTGGTACAGGCACAGAATCTACTGGAACAGTTCCTACAGCAACAGTATCTACTGCAACAGTTCCTGATGTAGAAGAAGTACCTCCGGTAACAGGTACTACAGGAACGGCACCTCCGGGAACAGGTACTACAGGAACAGAACCTACTGAAATAGCACCTACTGAAACTGAACTTACTGGAACTGAACCTGCTGGAACAGTACCTGCTGGGACAGTACCAATTGGAACAGTACCTACTGGAACTGTACCTACTGAAATATTAGCTCCTGGAACTGTACCTACAGGAACAGTACCTACTGGAACAGCCCCTACTGAAACATTAACTCCTGGAACAGTACCCATTGGAACGATAGCTCCTGGCACAGTACCTACTGAAACAATAGCTCCTGGAACAGCACCACAAACACAAATTTTAATTGAAACAACTCCTTCAACTAGTCCAAGTGTAGGAAGTACAACAGGAGCAGTAATAATTATTCCTCCTTCATCTGTTGGAGGAATTTCCACGGGCGGTGGAAATATAGGAGCAACTGGTATTATTTTTTATTATTATTTTTTTATTTAAAAGAAAAAAATACTTCTAGCAGGAACATCTCCAACGAATGGTGGCGGAGTTAATACAGCAACAGCAACAACAAGTGGATGTAAAATTTATTAAATTATGTTTTTTTTTGTAAATATTTAACTCTGAACTTACTTTTCTCTTATGTGCACGAATTCAAATAACGGTAGTGGGGCAAACTAGCAATGGACCTATAAGTGGTACAAGTGGCACTGCAACAACTGGTTCTGGAGGTACAGGTGGTGGTGGAGGTGGTGTGAGTGTAGCAGTAGGAGGTGTAACTAGTAACACAGATAATGATTGTATTCTGTATCCGATTCGTAGTATATCAAAATTTAAAAGTGATTTAATGAAGAAGTTGGGTTACAAAAATAGTGGAAGAAGAAAACGAAATATGATTAACATGTTTAAGAAAATAAAAGCAATAAAAAAATAAAATAAATATTTATTTTAATTCAATTTTGAATTATTGTAGATCGATATTCAAATTTGATCTGGCTTGAGAGCGGAACTCAATGTTTACCTAAGAATTGTATAATTATTGTTGAATTTAGTTTTGAATCAGCATGAGATGTTGCTGCATTTTTGTTCATAAATATAATTCGGATTTAAGTTTTTATTCTTCGTTTTTTATGATATTACTATAGGTGTAATATACATATAAAAAAATATATTTTTTGAGTAAATTATATGTTGGGCAATGAGATTGATGATTCTGTGATTAACTGAAGAAATTATCTCCTTCTTGGGTATAGCTATGATCTCAGCATTTTTCTGGTAGTTCAGGGTCACGATGTCCATTCCATTTAAAACCTGTTCTAGCTTGATATAATTTTTGTGTGGTTTTTGTAGACCGAATACAGCTCGTGGTTGAATATCAGACCTCATGCTACACTATACTAGTTAAAATCACAATTATGTTTATATGTATTATAAAAATATAAGCTATTAAAACTATAAACGATAAAATAGAAAAAATGTAAAAATTAAATTTTTTTCTTTGTCTTCCTATGGTATTCGGCTTAAGCAGGTTTTCATACAGGTTTTCATACATAAACGTCCGCTCGTCCGTCAAAATTTTCTTTAATAATAACAAGAAGTTAAAACAAAAGCGAAATATCAAAGCACATTTTTTTATCTCGTTTTATAGTATAGAGTATCGGACTCTGTACTTCAATTCGGTATTGCTCTCTACATTTCTTCAATTCAAAATAGCTTTTTTTGTTATGTATTATTTTATATTCTATGGCATGTCATTAAGAAAATATTTTAACGATTTGTCTTTTTGTTTTTATTATTTGTTGTGATATTTTAATTATTCACGGTAATTAAGTGGTGCTAACAACTTTGTTTTTTATTTTATTTTTTTTTTTTTTTAATATAAATATTAATATTATAATAATTTAACTTCTTTTAAATTAAAATATACATAAATTTTTTTTTTAATATAGAATTTAATTATCTACCATAATTAATAGTCGATAGTAGTAATAAAATTAAATGAAACAATCGTTAAGTCTAAAAAATATAGTGGATCTAGATATACAGTTTTAGTGTGTAGGAAGTAAAAAAAAAATAAGAGAAAAAACATTCTATATTCGGTCAATAGAGAAAATGTTAAAAGTGTATTCTAAATTTGATTTTTGTTCAATAATTCGTAAAGTGTTGAACAGTGCTGATGAAAAACAGTTTTCATATTTTCCCCAAAGCTAGATGTCCATATTGGCATTATTATTTGTTTATATATGTATCAACATTTTATTTTCCGATATATTTGGTCGGATTCCTATTCAACAACCAATTGTTCCTATTCAACAACCAATTGTTTCTATTCAACAAAACAAATTTTTCCTATTCAACAACCTATCCAACCAAATTTTTCATATTCAACAACCAATCAAACTCTCTCGACATAGCTAAAGTTTGTGCTCACAAAAATGTTCTGTACGTGGTATGTCAAGTTGAATAATATTCGTAACTAAGTATAATTTATATAATAAGCTCTTAATACTGTAAATTATAAAATAGAGCAAAAATAAAAATTAAATTTTCTTATTCTTCTCTTGTTAGAAGGAGATATTGGCCTTAGGCCTGTTTATATATAATTATATTATAATTGTTAAAGTATTGTGATGTCCGACTGTTCTTTAACATTTTGATGGTCTGCCTGGTTGACAAGAGCTTTCAATTATTCCGTCAATTTTTCATTAAAATTTAGCTGAATTAAAGAGTTATACATCCGGGTTACATGTTGATCGCCACATGCTCATCTACTAAATCTTATCTAAATGACCAGTTTAAAAGTATAAATTATACGAGTTATTTTATTTACAATAATACATATAAATATAACAAAGTTAGTATTAATATTTTGTTGTATATGAAATATTTAACAGTTAATGGTGTTACCTATGGGTTAGTAGTGGAATCAAAACAAGAATATTAATAAAAATAGGCGAATAATATCATAGTTCCCATATATTATAATTATTTACAAATTTGTTGCAGTAGCGTACTTAATATACGAAAGCGTATCTACACTATCTACCAAAGTTACATTGTCAAGAACATAAAATACAAGGTTTGCATTACCCATTTGCTTATAACAAAGTATATAAAATATACAAAAAATATTTTTTTCCCTATAAACATCCAACCTTAGAATTGAATACCAGAAAATATTCCGAAAAATTGGAAAGATGGTTTGGTCATTAAAATTCCTAAGAAAGGAGATCTCACTGTCTGCAACTGGGGTGGTATCACACTGGTAAATGTTATCAATAAAATAATGCCCATCATAATCTACAAGCTATTGTCAAAAGTCCTTGAGCAGCACCTTTGGAATGAACAAACAGGTTTCAGGCCAGAACGCTCAACGATAGACCACATCAACACCTTAAGAATCATCATTGAACGTGGAATGGCAAGCACCATTATATATGCTGTTTGTAGATATAGTGTATCTACTAGATATGGTGTGCTTAGTAAAATAGTCAACATCATGAAAGGGCTTTACAGGAACGAAGTGCAATGTGTTACATAGAGGAAAAACTGGGGAAACTTTCAATGTTCACACCGGGGTAAAACAAGGATGTATTTGACCCCCCCCCCCCTACTCTTCATTTTAATTTTGGATTGGATGTTGAAGAAAACAAAAGGTGGAGCAAAAAAGTATTATATGAAGTCTTACAAGAGACCTTCAACACCTCGATTTTGTAGAAATGTTAGCAAAATAAAACTAATACGAATAAACACAGCAGTTCCTTCCAATTTACACGTATAAGACGTAATTGCAGGGAATAAAATAAATAAAAAATATTAATGTGGCTAAAAAATATTTTCTTTATACAACAATGAAGTAACGAAACCATAGCTCACGCTTATCTAATTTCATTATTTCATTATTGAATTCCATCAATAAATGTTCTACTAACTGCTTCTTCCATCTACGGCAATATAATATTACCTAGTTGTTCGCAACTAGCCATTCTGTTTTACTTTTTTTTTTGTTGAAGTTCAGCATTCATTCCAGCAAGACAAGGTCACCAATTTTTTTAATTTGATTTGAAAATTTTGTTTCTGCTGATTTTTGACCTGCGAGGGATTTTTGGGGATTTTTCCCATTTCTCGTTCATATCCAGTATTCATACCGTATTTAAGATTATAATCCAGTATGTATGAGATATGTATGAGGTGAAGGTTTTTGTCCACTGAACCCGAGTTTGCATAAAATCGTGCATTTTGAACTCAATTCACAGATTGTTTCGATTTGCATGAAACAGTTTCGACCAATTCTGTGCAAACTCGGTTTTTGCAAACAATATTTTTGTCATATCCTACATATTAAAAATATCGCTGTTTAATTTTTTGTTTTCTGCATCAAGCGTAACCAGAGATTTAAATTTTAAAGTTCATATTTCTGCAATGTGCAATCTTTGTTTTGTATCCTGTAAAGTTTCAACGACCTAAAATTCATATTACATTTTACGTTTCGTAAGTAACTAAATATGAGACTTGTGTTTGAGCACATATGTCTTGGAACTTGCAATATTCACAATCTTAAGCATGTAATATTCACGACAATCCGATTATCAATGATGATTTTATATCGTATCGTATTTTATATTGGTAGTGGTTCTTTAGTAATTTGGTTTTTGTTATTGATATACTTCCATATTGTACAGTTGTGTAACTTGAGAAAGTAAGTTTTGCACATATTCTATAATTCACAATTTGATATCCACACACATACGATGTTGTTTATGTTTCATATTATTTTGTTCATGGCCAAGTTGAACAAAATTGGACTGAGGCATTTAACTTGTCTTGTACAAGTTGTTGGAGTTATTATATTATCTCCGTAAGCAATTGCTTGAATTGATTTTTATTTTGTTGTTGGTAATAATGAATACTGTATTCTGTAATATGTTGTAGGATTCCCATTCCCGATCATACCTGAGAGCTGTGCTGAGACCTGAGACTTATTATTCCAAACAAAACTCTTCGTACATCTAATTATTCCTGTCGGTTTTAGTGTTTGCATATTTGCAGATATTTCAAGTTGTTTCGAAGTTCGATGTATATGTTAATGATATTATTTTGTTCTATACTGTCTCTTGTACAGGTAATTTGTATCTGGTGATGTTCAAACGATTCTCAATTTCGAAAACTACAACCTCATTATATACTTAAGATCTACGATATTCATTTCAATATTATTTGTTGTAATAGTTCGCCTTTCTGACGCTTGATATTGTTTGAATCATAATTAATGTCAGAAGGCTTAACGTATACTGTTGGAGATTCTGACGTCTTTAGATATAATTTTTTTTTTACTAATATTCTTCTTTTAGTCGTAATACTTTTATAACGTTCATGGTTTTATATGAAAAAGTTTAATGTTGTTAGCATTGTTATGAAAAATGAAATCAAAACCTAATGAATTTATAAATAATAATAATAAATAATAATAATAATTATAATAATTTAGATAATAATATATACATATATACATACCTATTGTAATAATTTTGATTATAGTCCAATTCTGTGCTTTTGTTTTTTGTTTTTATTTGCTTTGATGTAGGTCTAAAAAGTAAACGAAAGTAGATATTTTTTATTGTTATGGAATTTAACAGTGAGACACGTTTCTATTTACTACATATTCGTATTTGTGACCGTTATTTTGGTAATTCTTCTGTAAGGTATTTCGAATTAAAGTTTTACACATATTCACATTTGATTCATATGATGAGTGTGTTATTAAATTATTTATTCGTTTATAGTAGGTTCACTATACTCAAAATCAGTAACTAAAATGGTATATATTTATTGCTCACTAGGTCAATAAAAAATAACCTAAAAATAGTTATCTATAAATAAATTTTAATTTAAAACAAAATAATAAAAATAATAATAATAATAATTTTGATAATATCGTCAAATACTATTAAGACCACTCCTTAACTATGAGTGTTAACCAACTGTTTTATAGCTCAGTTAAGTATTCTAGATAATAAATCGAAAATGTATCTTTTTATAACAAGTATCTGTTTTTTTTATTCAATTTTGTTTTTTTTTGTTTACCAAATATTATTTTGTATATTTTAAAATCTGAAATAGATAAGAAAAAAATGTTTATGTAAATTATAAAAAAATATAACTTATGTTTTAAAATGATCATTTAAAACTAACACCTGTTGATAAAATCAGATTTAATATTTGAAATAAATTTATTCGATTGATAAAATATAAAATATTCATAAGATATTATTTTTAGCACAATTTGTGTGTTTATCGGTTTTTTTTTTTTTTTAATAAAAATGAAAATAGGTAAACCATTTTTACACAGAATAGACTTCATTTGCGGTAAATTATTATGATGTAAGGGAAATAATATCAGACATAAATTAAGATGGAAAAAACATCGTGGGTAAATAGAATGTCAAAACAAGAAACAATACAAATAGATAATGGTATCGATTCTCGAACCAAATTATTCAAAAGAAGTTAATAATCTGTTAGAGAAAGTAGAATAATTAAAATTGGAAAAAAAAAACAAAAAAAAATTTAAAATTTGTTTTTATACCTTGTTTACAATAAAGAATTTGGTTCTAAAATAAATTGTTAAGAACCATGTTACTATATACCTATCTATATCTAAATTAGATTGTTATTGATTAGAAAAATAAGATATGGAGCAATTAATTTAAATTTTTTTAAGTTATTATAGTTTTAGATTGTTATGGGAGTTCACCAACTTAAACCGCATGCTTCCGTTGTATTTAAAACAAATCTCTACTGCCATAATATGTAATGTATATATATTGTATATTTCAATAGTTCAATTAACATTTTAGCATTTTGGGCATCATATTTTATCTTATACATACTAATTTGGTTTTGCTGTCTGAAGCCATAGTTACCAAATATTATTCATGTGTATTTGTAGAAACCAAATTAGTTATACAATATACATATCCATATATACTTGTTGGTAGTCGTATACGATATAAAAATGTACTGATATATATCAAAAAATATCAACGCAAGAATAATAATGAAAAAACATTATGAAGTTCATTATGAATGAAGAATTAAGAGAATAAATCTTTTTTAATGAAGTAGTAAGAATAATTAATGCATTATTATGATGACAGATGATACATATTTAATTTACATTGTTGTTGGTATTTTAATTTAATATTTTAATTAGTAATCACGGCTTAATTTTTAAATAAATTTTATCACAAAATTATATTTTAATTTATCTAAACCAACTCTTTTTCATAAAAAAAATAATATACTTATCATAAAGAGATCGCGAGGTAATTGGATGTGTTTACATTGAAATACAATTGGAGTTAACAAAAGTTATTATAAAAACCAGCTCTTAGCGTTTATGTCATCAGTTGCAATTACATGCGTAAATGTTATCATTCCAATTTTTTCATCGGTTCATCATCATTCAGCATCTGTTTGAACTCTGTGAACTTAGAACGTCAAACACAAAATAAATATATGTATAAAGAAATACAAAAACAAAAAATATTTTCTATTTTGACAATTTAAAAAAATATATTTTAAAGTGTAGCAAAAATATTATTTATTTTCGTAAATCATTGCTACATATTTCAATTTAATATAGACATTTTTACGATGTTGTGACTTTTGAAAAAACTGTTCATTGTTTTATTTAATCCTACATTCCTGCTTTAATTTGAAATCATTTTCTTACCCTCCAAATAAATAATTTTACATTCATAAAATGTCAAAATTAAAATGTTGTCATTATGTCAAAATGTCTAAGGTTGTTTTTTTTTTTTTATGGCTGTTTTAAGTAAGTGGATGGGATGACCTACAATTTGTGAGGGCAGTTAAATTTTAGTCGAACAATTTTTTCGTAGTAGGCAGAGCTAAATGATATAATATATGATATGATTATGATCAAATTGAAATATGTATGTACATAGTTTAAAAATTTGTGGTTAATTCTTCTAACACATAGAAAAAAATCCAGTTTCGTTTTGCATGTTCATTAGAAAAAAACAAAAATAAATCAAATACAAAAGTAAAGTAATTTATAAAAAAAAACCATACACACACATAATACGGATGCTTACTTACCTATTATCTAAATGAAATTTGTTTTTTTTTTATGAATAAAATAAAAATTTGTGTATAAAAATAAATGAAAATAAAAAGAATTACTACAAAAAAACACAGGATGATTAAATAGCTAATAACTTCTGAAACACTGATCGCTGTATTGTCTTTCGAGGAATTTTCGTTAATTTTCGCTCCTTCGGTCGTTACATTACTACACTGGAGTGCTTTACCACTCGGCTACCACTATATTGTGAAAAGTTTTCTTTGGTCGCATCAAGAGGTTGTTTTAAATGACAAATATTTTCAATCACACAGAATCATTTGATTTAAAAAAAATTTTTTTTAAATAGTTTCATCAATTTCAATTTTGCCGAACAATGCTCCATCAACAAACTCGAATTAAATGCCTCTAAATGCCTGGTAGTAGAAAGTTTTTATTACATTTGTCTATTATTACATTTTTTTGCCATCTAGGAAATCAAACTTTAAACCGTTCTGGGTTGATTCGCGATCTAGGTGTTATCTTAGATCACAGACTCAATTTCAAAGCACATTTTAATTCCATTATTATAGTAAAGCTAACCCTATGATAAGATTTATAATGCGCTGAACCAAACAGATCCCTACATTACAAAACATTTAAACATCACATTTCTTCGACCGACTCTTGAATATGCTTTGTAAGTTTGGCCTCCATATCGAAATGTTGATATTTCACGTATTGGTGCAGTTCATACGTTGCAAGAAGCTTAAAATGAAAGCTTTTTAATCGATGAATAGTTATTGTAATTGATATTTGGTCTTTTTCTACTTTATTTTTGTATTTGAATTTATCTTTTTAACATTCTACTAGCCAACTAGCATGTTAGCTATTTATTGTTATCTCTTGCTAACATTAGTTACTAACGGTGATAGATACTGAACCACTGATGGATGATGATATCACCGCTTAGCAGCATGATGCAAGCTTTCGTCAATAATAGACGTCTGATTTACTTTCTCTAAGCAATATTTGATAGTATATAGAAAAAACCGGTTTTATTTCATCAAAAAATATTTTAATTTAAAATAAAAATTCCATCTTCTTAATTGCATTTTTTTTATAAGTTTAATTTAAAATTGAAATATAATCGATATACATAATAATAATTGACTGAGTGATCTACATACGAATATTGACGTCATTGCAAACACTTTCATTCTTAAAATGAAAGCAAATGCATAATAAACAAATGGGTATTCAAAAATTTGATCTAATTTTAAGACATTTTACAATTTAATATTCTTTTCATAAATTTTTTGTTCAAAAATTTAAAACGAGAACAACCCGAATAAACAACAAATCGGTTATTAAAATTCAAACATATTTTAATGGTTTATGGTCTATGGGAAAATTTTGATAACATAACAAAAAACAAAAAAAAAAAAACGATAGAAAAAATAAAATAAATCGGTCAACCATTGTTCGAATTCATTCGATTTTCGTTGTTTTTTGTCCATTTGAAATGCGGATTATTGGGAATTATGAAAATAAATCATGATAATTTTAAATTTTAAGTTACATACTCCAACATATATAGTTTAATTTCAAGATCATTATCAATGATATATCTAGTAAGAATCAAAATTGAATATAGAATAACAACGTTAATTTATTAAAATAGTAATCAAGTTTCAGAGATTTTCGAAACAAAAAATCTCCAACATAAAAAAAATAAAAAAAAAAAAAAACAAAAAATAGAAACCTATGCAATGAGAAAAGTAAGCTGCTGAGTGAAGAAAGTAATTATTAAATACATAATACAATATGTGAGTTGGTAATCTTTTGTTTTAATCTTCTAGATTATTTTGTTCATTTTCGATTACGGGTTTTACTAATATCGGCTATACGAAAAAGCTGCTAGTGAAGTAAGTTCAAGTCAAATAACTTTCAGTGAAATAACTGTCAATGAAATAACTTTCAATCAAAATGAAATAACTCCCAATGTCAATGAAATAATTTCCAATGCAAAATATCCTACAGTTGCCTTGCAGATTTATCTGTAGTTATGTAAATAAGTAAATAAATAATTGTATCTTATTAAAATAAATAATCACCGAATTCAAATTATAAAATAATAAATAAGTAATTAACAGTAAGTGAAACAATTGTGAAACAATGCAGCTTATCGCTTATTCGCTCCCTGTATGCTATTGCTATCTCAGTTGACTGAAATCTTCCAATGTTAAACTTCCTATTTTGGCTGGTGCATCCTTTTTTGACATTAGATATTCCTTCTCTGAACTGGGCCATAACTGGGAAGCGGTCAGAGTCGATAATAGCTCCTTGATAGGTACGTACATCTGACACACTGGTAGCATGTCGGGCGTTAATCATAATGTCAAAATCAATTTTAGTAACAATAAAAAAATGTATATATTTACATATATTTAATTTTGTTTCAAATATTCTGATGGTAGTTGAATATTGAAATGTTGATTGATGAATTTGCCAATCAAAATTCTATGGTATTGAAGGAGTGTTTCGTTCATTCAAAAATACTAAACTAATCATTAGTAGGTATATTGTACTATTGAAATTCTCTATATTATCATTTATGATTTTGAATTTTGATTGGCTTTATACAACTTAAATCGAGATAATGAAAAACCATCTGTGAGCTAGAAAAATCAATCAAAATGTGTTTACAAAAGCTGTTAATACAAAAGTGTATTCTAATTCTAAGAAAATAGGTAGTTATTTATTTAATAGATTTTAACAGACTTCGTCAACTGCTTATTGATGAGTACACGTATAGTACGTGAAATGACTCTGGGATAAAAATAACATTCAAATCACTAATTTTGCCATAAAATTGAAATGGGTTGTTTTTGATGAATTCGACGCCGTTCTATATTTTAAAGTTTAATTGAATTTTTTTAATAAAAATTTTTTTAAATAAAATCCATTAGGTATAATCATTGATTAATAATACTATAAAGATAGACATTTTCATACAACAGAAAATGTTCAGCTCACTTTTTCCAAATTCTCTTCATTATATATATTTTCTGGGGTATATTCAATGTGTTGGTGCATTTTCTATATTCAATTTGAATTTTTAAATTTTTGAGCGTTTTATACGACTTTATTCTCTAAATAATTTGTATGTGTTTAGTTTCTCTATACTGTTCTTGAATATTATTGTTTTTAACTTTTTGTTATTTGAATTTGTATAGGTAATTTGAATTTTTTTAATTGATAGGTACAAAAATTTCAAATTGGATAGCATTTTTATCGAGTAGTCTTTTAAGAATATTTTTTTCTAATTTTTCTCTCAATATACATTGTAATAAAAGGATTTTTATAATTGTTGATATTGTGCATGTATATTATTTGTAATAATAAAGGTTTAGGAAACGAAAATATTTTTCTTGTTTTAATTAAATAATTTTCAAAAATAAAACAATTTCAAAAAATTCAAATAATAGTGAACATTCATCCACGTAATGATTTCTAATATATATTCATACATACATATACGTATATGTATAAATTTACAAATAGAATCAAATTTTTATTTTTAAAAGGCTTTCTTTTTGGTTTTTTCAATATGTGGATATGTATGTACGCATGGATTTTAAAATTATAACAGAATTTAAAAATATTTGAAAAACTCATCATTAATTTTTGTAAAATTTATAAAAAATATTAACGGTAGAGTAAATTGAAAAGTATATTTAATATGTTTTTTTGTTGCAGTAAGCACACAATTTATTATATATATTAAGATAATTAAAGCTTGAAACGCACAATTTTACAATGGTATTTTTCAAATTCAGAATTTTCTACTTTCTCATTATTTTCATAACAAGAGCATTAAATATCAATATCCAAAGGCTTGTCATGATTTACTCCAGCTTTGAAAATATATTGTTGTTGTAAATGAAATTAATCAAATTCGTAATATATTTGTAAAAATCTTATTGTGCAGGTGGATTTGTTTGGAACTTTTAATTTTTTAAGATAATCTAACATTTTCTCTACGAACAAATATGGACAATTTTTAATAGTTGTTTGTACGTATTTTTAGTATAAATATTTGAAGAATTTAAAGAAAGACCAGCAGTTTACATATTACTCGCATTACAGCAAGTTTACTTTATTGCTCATTATTAAATGGAAAAATTAAAATTATGATTATTTTGTTTTCGTAGCTGCATATTTGCATATGTAATTAATTGAAAAGCTAAAACAGCTAAGGTTTTTTGCAAAGTACTGGGACCGATATGAGTATTTCCAGTTTTGGGCAATATTTTTGATGAGAACTTTTCTCTTTGGAAACAATTTTCTTAATTATATCTCAGTTAATAATTTCATAAAATGTACCAGTTACCAAAATCATTTTTTATATAAATGAATTTCTAAAGGAAATAATTTCTAAAGAAAAAGAAACATCTTACAGTATAAAAAGGGATTGTATAGATGGTGTGGAAGATTTAGATGGGGATAAAAAACAAAAACTAGCAACAGAAGCACATTTCTTTATGATTCAAAGTTTACTTGAAAGTTATAAGTACGCATAGGGTTACAATTTATCCAAAACTACTAAAATATCTTAAGGAGCTGACAAAGATTGGTTCTAAAACTGTTGCACCTGCTTGTGACTAATGCAGTACAAACCGAAATACTTATGAATTACTTGGTGTCAATAAGGTAGACTCTTTTTTATGATTGGAATGGTAATAAAATTTATGCTTAGTTTGATATGGCACCTTATAAAATCTGTCAGAAATTCTTTTATAAAACCCGATTTTGAAAACTGGAATAATGATATTATTAGCTTTCAACAATTTTACCTAAAGTTCGTATCACCCATATTAATTCTAACACATTTGAAAAAATGTCAGTAAAATCAGAGAGATGAAATAATTGAACGTAGGTGAAATTGTGTGCTTACTGCAACAAAAAAGCATATTAAATATACTTTTCAATTTACTCTACCGTTAAGATTTTTTATAAATTTTACAAAAATTAATGATGAGTTTTTCAAATATTTTTAAATTCTGTTATAATTTTAAAATCCATGCGTACATACATATCCACATATTGAAAAAACCAAAAAGAAAGCCTTTTAAAAATAAAAATTTGATTCTATTTGTAAATTTATACATATACGTATATGTATGTATGAATATATATTAGAAATCATTACGTGGATGAATGTTCACTATTATTTGAATTTTTTGAAATTGTTTTATTTTTGAAAATTATTCAATTAAAACAAGAAAAATATTTTCGTTTCCTAAACATTATAAAATTATATTATAATTTTATAATTTATTATTACAAATAATATACATGCACAATATCAACAATTATAAAAATCCTTTTATTACAATGTATATTGAGAGAAAAATAAAAAAAAAATATTCTTAAAAGACTACTCGATAAAAATGCTATCCAATTTGAAATTTTTGTACCTATCAATTAAAAAAAAATTCAAATTACCTATACAAATTCAAATAACAAAAAGTTAAAAACAATAATATTCAAGAACAGTATAGAGAACACATACAAATTATTTAGAGAATAAAGTCGTATAAAACGCTCAAAAATTTAAAAATTCAAATTGAATATAGAAAATGCACCAACACATTGAATATACCCCAGAAAATATATATAATGAAGAGAATTTGGAAAAAGTGAGCTGAACATTTTCTGTTGTATGAAAATGTCTATCTTTATAGTATTATTAATCAATGGTATAATAGACCTTAGGAAGTGATCTATAATTTTTAAGTCTCCCCTTTTAAAACGTGCAATCACATTTTTGACATATAATTTAGGTTTTTAGATAATCACTTGTCAATTTGTTTCATATCCACTTTTTAGTCAATTTGTAATATTGATGTATTTCTTATATTTTTGTATATGGTATGGAAGTTGGGATTTAATTTTTGTGATTGAAATTTTTTGGATTACAAAAAAAAAAACTGAAATAAATATTATTAAAAATTATGAGCTCTTCTGAAGTAAATGACCAGAATCATTATTTGGAGGATAATTGTTTTTACCACCTTTTGAAAAATATAATAGGTCTCTTAACGAGGTAAAAATTAAACTTAATTCGATTGACTTATTATCGGATAATAAGGCTTACCTCGTCGTGAGGATGTTTTTTGTTGTTAAAATTATTATTTGGTTATTCATTGCAGAACAGCTGATTTTGAAATTTTTATTGTTGTTTGCATGAGTGTTTAATACTGATTTGAAATTTGAAATAGAAACCGAAAATAATAAATTTTAGAATTTTTTAAAAATTCAATTACTAAAAAAGGAATAAATAAAAATTTAATTAAATATCATATTTTTGAATTGTTGCAAAAATGGAAAACGAAAACAATATTGAATTATAAAAAATAAATAATATAAAACAAGAAAAACACGAAGAAACAAAAAGGGTGAGATTATTTACAAAAAAATGGTGAAAAGACTTAGACAAAATTTTAGACTTTCATCTAAAACATCTTCTGTTTGTTTATTATATCTGTTGCAGTCTTATAAACGAACAAAATCTAATTGTCAAGTTAACTACAATAATAAGTTAATCGAATTAAATTTATGGAATAAAAGTCGAGTTTCCTTTCACTAATCATTTGTATTTATTTTGCAAATATCGATATTTCGGAAGCAACTTACTTCCTTCATCAGTGCTTTGCGACTAATTAATATTTACACTAATCCTTACATATAATTATATAATTTGAACCCTCAATAATATGCTCATTTTGTTAACAATAGTAATTCCTTAATAGTGCTACCTAATCTATAGTGTTTTATTTATTAAATTTTTTTTTTTTTTTTTGTATAATTATTATTTATTGCATTTAAACTAGTCTTACGCAATAACCCTTATTCTAGTATTTATGATCTTAATTCTACCTGAACCTGATTTTTAATTTTAAAGTAATCTAAATAATGGCGAGAATCCACTACCTACATCATTATTAAGTCTGTTGTTAGCAGGTTCTCTAGATATTGCCAGGCTTTCATACATATCTAGTTTATTATTTTTGTTTACCTCTTTTATTAATTTTAAACTATTCTTATTTATATGATGTTCTTCTTCAACTATATGTTGCGCTACAGCTGACCTAAAATTCGTGTAGTTTCTTTTCCTCGCCAATTGTGCTTCCCTCATATGTTCCTGGAATCTAACTGTAATTAACCTCTTGGATTGTCCTATGTAAGTTTTTGTGCAATCTTGGCATGATATTTTGTATATACCACTTACTTCTTCTATGCTTTTCTTATCTTTAGCAGATCCTAACAGATTACATAATTTGAGATTTCTGCTATTAGTGACTACATTTAAGTTGTATTTCTTAAATATATTGCTAAATTTTTTTGTGTATACGGAATGTGCTACACAGATTCGTTTTGGCTTCTCCATATTTTTGTTTTGTTCGAATAAAGTTGAGAGATTTTCCATTTCAGTTCTATGGATCTTCTTCTTTATTATTTTCTCAACATTTTCTTTCATAAATCCATTTACTTCTGCTGTGTCCTCAATATATAATTTTTCCTTTTTGAAGTTTTCTTCTGATAAAGGTGTGGTCAGTAGTCTGTTAATCATTGTATGATATGCTGCCATCTTTTGTCCATGGGGGTGGTTTGAATCGGAAGTGATAGTTCTTTTTGTTGTCGTAATTTTCCTATAGATATCAAAATTTATTTTTCCTTCCCTTCTAATTAATTTGATATCTAGGAACGGAATTTCGCCATTTTTTTCATTTTCCATTGTGAAAGTTATGTTGTTATGGATGTTATTGAGTTTAACAAGTAAACTTTCCATTTTGGTTTTTTCCCCTACTGCGATAATATCATCTACATATCGCATCCAGATCCTGGGCATAATTCCTTCTTCTACTATCCTTTCTTCTATAAAATTCATGAAGATTTCGCTACTTTTATTCCATAAATCTAAACATATCACTAAAAACAAATCTGATTATCAAAAACAAATAATCGAATTAAGTTTAATTTTTACCTCGTGAAGAGACCTAATATATCCTTAATGGTGTATTTAGTCTTTTAAAAACAAAGAAGGACATATAAAAGTGTCCTTATGGTTTTAATGTATTTTGTACATAAACCGTTATATCTGTTGATCTATTAGATAATTATATTCGGTGTTTAAACCAATAAGATTGCAATTTGAAAAATATTTTAACATCTATTTGATGTCGATAAGTGTTGTTATTGATGGAAGAAACTAGATATTAAAACAATTTGACATTTATATTGTTTTTAATGTGAAAAAATATAAATTAAGTTAAAGCAAAAATTTAATTTTAACGCTATCTGAACAGAGTATAAATAATTTGCGAAATGAAATAAAAAAAATTAAAAAAACAAAAGATTTATTAAGAGTTAAAATCAAAGATAAAATTAAATTAAATGTAGGCTTTAAACTGCATATTAAATACTTTATCTTAGAAAATTTAGTTTAATTTCGAAAATAAATAAAAATTTAAATGTAAGTTGAATATTAGGAGTAGTTAATCGAATTGATTGTTCACTATTGAATTATTTTAAATTGCATAAATATTGTTGTAAACATATATTTTGTTATCTTAATTTGTTGCTATAATATTAAGTATTCTTAAATCAGAACAGCTTTTCAGCTACGTTTTGCTGTGGGACGCAACTTAAATGGTTTCGAACTAATATTAAACAGCGGTATTCTACAAAATAATGAACTAGCTGAAGATATCAAAAAATTTCCTGAAAAAGAACTGAAGAAGGAATTAAAAAAAAATATCTAGAATTATATAATGAGTAAATCGAACTCTGTGATATTTTAAGTAATTTAATAGTTTTTTATCGTTTATTAATTAATAGCTTTTCTCTTTTATTATTTATTAATTTTTGTGTTTTTCGTTTCAATTTAATTGTTTGATTTTTGTTTCAACTTAATTATTTTATTTTTTTGTATCAATTCAACTCAATTGTTTGTTTTAATTCAATTTTTGACAATTGGCTATATAGCAGTCGATTTTTTGATACAATTTTGCTAAAAATTCGGTTAAAGAAAAATAGCCTTGAAATTCGGCTAAAAATTCGACAAAAGTAATTTTTCTTATCAAGTTTAAATAAGAAATAAAATTTTAGCCTATATTACAAATATACATTTAGGAAAATAAAACTATTTATCATTACATGTTATTTATATTAACATGTTACGTCTTTATTTCATATTATAACTAAAAGAATTTAAAAAAAAAAACAACAAGAATCCATTGGATTAATAAAATCCATTGGATTAATCTTAAATTCATAAATCTATAAAATTTATGGGAGCTTCTTAAATAAGATAATCTACATATTATATTAAATAAATTTGACAATTTTTTATAAAAATAAAATAACCAAAATACGAATCACGAAAAATCAATTGGGCCCATTTAAACCTTACGAAGAAATTGAAATCGTTTTAAACCAAACCTTATAAGATATAGATTTCTGAAATGCAAGAAATCTTAAGTTTACGTACACATAATATTATTAAAATATATTATCTAAATCTTGCAGAGCTTCGTTTAAAGTGCTTTAAATTTCTTCATCATTTTCCTCTATATAAATTTTGGATGTGCCAACTTTTTAAAGTATTTCGTTAGGTATTGCAAAATTATGGCACCACAAGTCTTTTTTCAATAGATTCTAATAACAAAAATGTTATTTAGCATTTTTGTTTGCATCCTGTTTCTGGATTTGGTTTTAACCAGATTCATTTGACGGAAAATACATTCCACTTCTTCTTTGAAATCAGAAGTGGACAATACCCCTAGATCGACATGCAGACAATGTAACGAACCATTAACTATACAACACGTACTACTAGACTGCCAATACATACAAAACAACCAAATAACAACATAAACATTACAACTAACAAACCAACGAGACATGCGCATTCTACGAGACAGACTAACATTACATGGAATATGGCACGACATTTAACTTTGACAAGGAAAGTACAGAACTTTAATGTTATTTTCTTTTTATTTTTCAGTATCGTCACAGTATAAGTTCAGTCATCATGTATCACGTCCGAATTTTCGCAATTTTATATCATATTTTACTCTTGCATGCACTTCAATTAAAATCTGAATTCTTTTATTTTTATTATTTTTTGCTTTACACTATCATTATCAGAATTACTCTGTACTTTGTTTTATTTTTGTTTAATTTTTTTACTCTATGTATTTATAATTTTTTTTTTAATTTTTATAATATTAATCTAAGTTTTTGTATTTTCATTTATTATTTTGTCTATCTCTAATCTCTTTATATTATGAATTGCTTATTTTTAGTTTTGCTTTTTTTTACTTTATTATTTTTTACTTTATTGAATTAATCTAAACGATATGAATTTTATATTTATGATTTTGTTTAACTTCTATTATTTTTCATTTTTTATTTTAAATTTCATTTCTTTTTGCTTAATTTTTACAACATTTCAAACTCTTAATTAAATATTAAGTTACATTTTATATATACAATCTGTTGGCCCACATCCGAAAGGAAAAGGGTCCTAATTCTTGCCTGCACATTTATATGCAGGGAAGATAAATAAATTAAATTAAATTAAATTAAATTCTTTGAAATCAGTAAAACCAAAAGAGATGTGACAAAATTCGAGAGTTCAGAAAAGACATTTTCATTTGAAGCATCTTTATAATGTTAACTGCAAGCCAGAAGGAAGTATTTTTCCATTTTATCAATGTTAAACATTTCCATTGAGTTTGAATTTCGTTAATTTTTTCTTTATCAATATTAAAGCTTATAAGTAATTCTAAAATGTCTGCCTTTCACGTTCAAGCTATTATCAATTGAAATGAAATTGATTTTTTTTGCAAAATCGTTAAATTCGTTGGCCTCTTTTTTTTACTCATTGATTAGTTTAGCTATGAATAATTTACATTGATTTCTAAATACTTCTCTTTGTAATTTTAATACGTTTTTTGTTTTGGATGTTTGAAGTTTTTGTTCACATTCATAGCCCAAATAAGGACATGGATTCAAATATTTTTCAAAATTAATTGCAATATCAATATCTTTTTTAAGAGGACTAGCTACGATTTTTTTTTTATCAAAGATCAAATTATGAAAAACTTTAGTGAATTTAGCGCACTCGTTTTGGAAAATTTTGTTTAATTTTTGACCTTGTTTCAGCATTGATTTAATAAAAGATAGGTATACAAAGAAATTTTTAATTTTTGTACATTTTTCTTAAAGTTTATGCTTTTTATCATTTTTCCTCATTTTTTCAACCATTTCATATTTCATTTATAATAAAATTCTACTTGCCTTTTCTATTTATCCCCAAACTATTTATTGATCCTTCATGAGCCAAAAAAATTAACAATTAAACAACGAAACAACAGCAACTTACAATAATTTAAATTTTTAGAAGCCTTGTTATGTTTTTCAAATTTTGTACGTCTGTCAAATAATTTTGAACATTTTTTCTGGCAGAAAAAAAATAACACGGCTAAAATAAATTTTTTACTGCTAAGACGAGTACTATTATTTTCTCCGGCTAAAAATAAATTTTTACGGCTAAAATGGTCACACTGCATAGCACCTATAAATATTTTATATTTTCTTTATATTATTTTTAGCACTGCACTTACAACAATAATTATTATTTTGAAGTTTATATATAGAAATTTAACTAAATTACCTTCTGTACGAGCTAACAAGCTCTTTGATATATGAATAAATCTATACTTATAAAAGGGAAAGTTTGTTTGTTTGTTTGTTCGCTATACACACCCACAGTTTTAAAGATAGAATTCTGAAATTTTGCACAGTTATTCATGGTACCGGTATGCAAATAACGCGGTACTTTAGCCATCAGATGACAGGTTCGGGTTGCTGCCATACAACTCTTACCAAGACTCAGAAATATTTTAAAAACCATGTGTGTGACAGATATGAAAATTTACATTTAGATTCTCTTTCACAAATAAAGAAATTCGACTGTTACCGATTTCGAAAATTTTAACTGGTTCGGGTTGCTGCCGTACAACTCCCAGCACGTACGTCCCGGGACTATTTCAAAAACCAATTGTGTTACAGGCATGAAAACTTACACTTAGATACTCTTTCACAAATAAAGAAATTCGACTGTTACCGATTTCGAAAATTTGGACTGGTTTGGGTTGCTGCCGTACAACTCCTAGCACGTACGTTTCAGGAATATTTGAAAAACCAATTGTGTTACAGGCATAAAAACTTACCCTTAGATACTCTTTCACAAATACAGAAATTCGACTGTTACCGATTTCAAAAATCGGGACTGGTTCGGGTTGCTGCCGTACAACTCTTAGCATGTATGTCTCAGGAATAAAAACCAATAGTGTTACAGGCATGAAAATTTACACTTACATACTCTATCAGAAATGTTTCAAAAAAAAATTGTGTTACTGACTTGAAAATTTATTCATAGGTATTCTATGAAAAATAAAAAAACATGTATTGTCCTGAAAAAGTATTTTCGAATTTAGGAATCAGTATAAAATTTTTACATGACTATGTAAAGTGTCTATGTGAATTAGCCACAAAAATGTGATGATTCGTTTTATTAATCAGAAAATACTACAGAGTGTTCGAGGGGGTCCATGTGTACAAATCGATAGATACAGTTATCGATGAAAATGAAGTTGTTGTTCCTCATGAATTGGAATTAAAAGTAGTAGCTTCAATATTGCTTCTACGAAACATGAAGAAGCCAAAACTACGGTACTAGATTAAGAATAAGAACTTGGCATCCTAATTTCATTTAAGTACAAATTCCAATTGATTGTGGAAAAAACGAACATTTCTTTATTTCAAGAATACCTCAACAGCAAGGAGCGTATTTGCTTATACTTCATCAGAAAAGATCACCAAAATATTGTTTACAAAGAAATAATTTTAATATAAGTATAGCTTAAGTTGGAGTATTGTTGATATTTTTTTATCGTAGTGAAAAAAAATATTAGAATATTTTTGATAAATTTTTTTCAATTCGATTCATAAATCAAACTTCATTGAAATAAATTCGATTCATTTTGTGGTCGACCCGGACAACGTCGGGTAACTTAGCTAGTAAATAAATAAATAAATAAATGTACTTTTAATTTTTTTTTTACACTGATAAATAATATTTGTTAATTCTAAAACACTTTACATGACCTGTACAGCTCTATGAGTTTAGAATATTACAAATAAAATAAAAATAATTAAAATTTCTTGTTAGTTTTGCAAATATTTAATTGCATAGTTTTTAAAACACTTTAAATTTAAAAATCGATTTTTTTCGAAAACTACTTTTTGTCATTTATCACAAGCTATTACTAAGGCGACGAAATCTAGAAATAAGAAATCTATATGTATTTAACTTTTGTTTGATGTTTAACGTCATCATCAGTGTCGATATTACTATCTGAGGGGGGTTAGGCTGGCAAAAAGAGTAAAGAAAGAAAACAAAAGCATGAATGTCTCATTTATCTTAATTTTAATTATAAAAAGAAATTTTAGAATATTTAGCTCAAAGTTATAAAATAACTTATAAAAAATAATAAATTAATAAATAAAAATTCTGTTTTAGGAGAAATTTAATTTTAATTTTTGCTTTTTTAATATTTTTATTTAATATCTTTTTGTATACCAATATAAATTTTAGTATTGTTGTATTCTATTGAATTTAATAATACATTTTTATTAATGTTATTTCTTTATAATAATTTTTAATTTTTAATTTACAATATATCAAAAATAGAAAACTAATAAAGCCCCCATATCTCGCATTATTTCTTCAAATTTAATATATTTTGTTGTTGTTCTTATTTTTATTGAAAAGAAAATGTTGACATTTTGATGTAATCTTGTCTATCATTTATGGCATATATCTATATTTTTTTCAAAAATTAAAATTGAAATGGCAATAATGAGAAATTTATTAAAAAATTAAAATTTTAATACAAACATATTAGGGTGTGACTTTTGACAAAAAATAAAAATACAGGATGTTGTTCTTTAAAATTGTAATATTTTGTTTTGGAATTGGATTGACATTAAAGATGATTCCCGATGTGATATAAGTAGATTAAATATTGTTTCATTACTATAAAATTTTAATCAGCTGCTTCAAAAATAGTGTGATGGACATTAAAAGTAAACTCTATTCAAGTAAGAAATTTTCAAAATCTCATAGTTCGATGGAGGCTCATAGCATATCATATTTTCACATCCTTCTTCTTTCAGTTCATCTTTCAACTATTTCTACTACTAGTTTTACAGTAAAATACATTTCATTCGATATAATGTTCTTATTTATTTATTTATTTATTTATACTATTTAGCTCAAACAGTTTACAATTTATTATTATATTTCATATATTAATTAAAAATACAATTAAATTTACTAGGTATTAACTAACAAAATTCAATATACAAAAATAATAATATTATTTTTTTTAATATAAATGAAAAAGTCAAGTTAACAAAATATTCAATTAATTTCATATAATTTTCGTCTTAAAGTATCTTTAGATACTGAAAAATTTACATTATTCTTTTATTTATTACTAATTATTAACATTCTATTAATAGGTTCATATTTACCATAATTTGTTCTGTGTAATGTTAATGTAAAGAGATTTGAGTGGCGTAAACGAGTATTTGTGTTAATGATAATTTTATTTAAAGTTGAAGGGGAAATAGTACCGCCTTTAATAATTTCGAAAATAAATAAAACATCAGCTAATTCCCGCCTTTTCCACAGAGACTTAAGATGGAGAAGGTTTAGCCTATGCTCATATGGAGGGAATCTTATATGATCATCCCAAGGCAAACTACGTAGTGCAAACCTTAAAAATTTTTTTTGAACAACTTCTATTCTTTGTATATGTGAATTATAAAATGGAGACCAGACCTGACATGCATATTCAAGATGGGGTCTAACGAAGCATGTATACAATGATTTAAAAATGTAAGGATCGTTAAACTCCTTTGACCAACGTCTTATGAAGCCCAACATTGAACTAGCTTTATTAACGATGTTCTTGTAGTGGAGTTTAAATGATAGTTTATCATCGAAATAAACTCCTAGGTCCTTAATTGAATTAACCTTTTCTAAGGTTTCGTTGTTTAGAGTATATCTAAAGCTAAATGGTTGGGTTCGACGTGTGTAACACATGAATGCACATTTACTAATGTTTAGTAAAAGATTGTTATTAATGCACCAAGTATAAAATTTATCTAGATCATCTTGAAGCATATAAACGTCTTGCATCGACGTTATTTTTTTGAAAATCTTCATATCATCAGCGTAAATTTTCAAATCGCTATTACAAATTATAGAAGCCACATCATTGATAGCAATAATAAATAATAGTGGTCCTAAATGACTCCCCTGGGGAACTCCAGAATTTGATATGAATGGTGATGAAAATGAAGAGCGGAATAAAACAGTATAGCTCCTATTAGTAAGATATGAGTTGACCCATTGTACAAATTTTGCAGGAAATTCTAGTTTTTTGAGTTTTAGTAAAATAATACTATGGGGTAAAACATCAAATGATTTACTAAAATCGGTGTAAATTACATCCATTTGGAATCCCGCTTCTATATTGACTAAGAAGGTTGATGTCGATTCTACAAGGTTGGTCACTGTAGACTTCTTTTTCAAAAAACCGTGTTGATGGGTCGTTAAAAAGTTGGTACAATGATTGTAAATAGAATCAAAAATCATCAACTCAAAAACTTTAGGAATAGTGGAAAGTTTGGAAATTGGTCTATAATTATTTATCTCATTTTTTGCATTTTTTTTATGTGTAGGTTTAATAAAAGCTTTTTTCCAAATAGATGGGAACAGGCCACAGGTGATAGAAGTATATTAAATATGATAGAAAGTGGAGCAGCCAAGGCATCCAATCACGTCTTGGGATGATTCGCCGGTTATTAGAGAAAACCTCGAGTGAAGAATAACCTCTTACGAGGAATCACATTTTGTGGGAATCCCCTACTTGTGGCAATAATCTGTTGTTGGAATCACATCTTGTGGGAAATCACCTCATTGTGTGTTATCACTTGTTGTGGGGAATAACCTCTTGTATGGAGAATCACAACTTGTGATGATAAAATTATTCACAAAATACTAATATAGTTTATTTATAATGAAAAATTAATCAAAATAATTTTTACAATAAATAAATTTCGCAGTTTAAAAAATAAGTAACACCCTAAAATACATGTACAATAAATTTATTATTTTATGTGTATAGATGATTAATATAAGTTAATTTATTTTTCATTTTATGGATTTGAATTGATTAAGTTAAGTTTCTCAAAAAATAAGAACATTTACTAAAAAATTTACATTTCTATAGGACTTACATATTTTAACATTTAATTTCTTATTTATTGAAATTAGTCTAAAAAATGTTTTTAAAAGATATTACAGATTTGGTTTTTAGTTCATACTTAAATATAAATAATAACTAATATAAAACTAATAAAACTATCGCAGATTACTTGAAAACAAATCAAAATCGAATCATTTAAATTATTCGAATCATTAATAATCCAAGTTCTGCAGTTGATTCTATCATAAGAACCAACTCTCAGCTAAGTGACATCCAAATCTCAAGTCAAGTGGCAATAAAGGCATTAAAATCCTTGGTGTTAATAGATAAGTGTAGGATATTGCCAGATGGTTTCAGTAATATACAGAGTAAAGCAGTGTTGGGTTCCTGGACATTCGAATATAATTTCCTGAACGGTCGAATATCCTGGCTAATGAAGTAGTCTGGATGAACTCACTAGAAAAAGGGTTCAAATCAATTTCAACTCAGCTGATGCAAGCATCCACAAACTCATAAAACAAGTGTTTTTTATAATTTATATACGGTAACAAAAAAATTTGTGAGCTCTGACTACTCGCATAAAATTAGTTCGGTGAGTATATGAGTAGTTATTTTTTGTTCCTTCTGCTTGAAAGCTTATTTTTAATTACAAAAAGTATTTATTAAATTATTATTTTTTAATTACAAAAAGCTAAATCTCTAGGTAGAAGAAAAACATTTTTAAGGTTGGTGCATTGGGTAAAACCTACCTAATAAAGATTTCAAAAACTTTCTTTCGAAAAACAGCTACTGGTTTTCTCGGATAGTAGTTAAATGTTCAAGTTGTATTGTGCTGTGATGAAGATGATCACTGTGGGTCTATACGTGTCAACAATTTGCCAACGAATAATTATGACTACCTCCTCCTTTTAAACTAACTAATTATTTGTATATCTCTTTTAGACCTTATGAATTTAATAATTTATTTTTTTTTTTTTTTTAATTACTTATTTCAAAACATCTTAGCAGTGACTGGAACAATTTTTCATTTTTAGATTTTATTTTTTCCGTTGGGTTCTTTTGAACTAGATGTGTAGCAAGTTATAAAAACCGCAACGTTTTTTATTCAAAATTTAGTTCTAGCTTAAATTTTCAAGTAGTTGGTGAAACTGAAAAAAAAAAAAATTTCAAAATTAATAAAATAACAAAAAAAAATAGCAAAAAAATTATTTTTTAAAAATAAAAATACAAAATAACAACAAAATATGTTATTTTTTTTCTCATAAAATTGGATTAACATCGATCGCTGATACTTACGCATTTTATTATTATTATTAAAGGATTAAAAGATAATTTATTTTATACAATGACATCCTTGATTGTTGGCGTTTTCCTAATATGTACATTTTGTGTGTGTGTTCAATCAAAAATTGGTATGTTAAAGTAGAACAAAAAATTGTATAAAAATAATTCAGGTCATAATTAGTGTTTTTAATGTATTCAAAAGTGTTTAACATAATTAATTATTTAAAAAAAATATATATATAATTATATAAAAAATATTAAAAACAAAACAAAACAATATTTATGAAAAATATAGACTAGAAGCCCCCGGGTACATACCTGGTCGAACAAAAGAAAGCAATTTTTCTGTGAAACGACACAATAAAATGATTATTCATAAAATTAAGCATTTGACATGTTGAAATTATCTGACAACAATATACATATAGAATAGTAATATTAATAGCACACCATAAAAAAAATAAAAATGTTATTCTTTATAAAATAAATTTTATAAGATCTAACTTTTTTTATAAGATTTATTTTGTTTTTATTATTTTTATTTTTCGAGGGAAGGAGAAAGCTTCGAAAAATACCAAGCAGACCGCGTAGCTATGTGGGACTCTAACCCACTAAAACCACCGAACCCCGTTACCATAACTGATGTTATTGACTGATTAATTGATTTTTTACGTTAATTGGGAAAATGTAGTGTGTTGGAATATTATTAAAAAATAGTTTCCGAAAATTTTATTAAACCATTAACCATAACTATGGCCTAGTACCATTCATTACCGTTTCCCAATTATTATGAGCGAGTTTTAAAATTTATCATATAGAAAAAATTGGATAAAAAGGAATATTCTAGCAAACCTCCTGTTATGCAACATTATAAGTTACACTATCCCTGTCAGTAGTTTTCTCCTGTCTTTATCCTGCTACAATTTTAATTTTTAGAGCAGTGGATCTTGTTGCTCTTGACAGATAATTTAAACATATCAAATGTTCGCATTTATTAAAAATCATTTTATTATGCCGTTTCACAGCAAAATTCCTTTTTTTTGGCTCACCGGAGATTTACCAGGGGGTTTTCTAGTATGTGTATTTATATAATCATCAAATAAAATATCCGCTATTGTTTTTTATTAAAATTAGCTATTACACAATCTGTAAAATAAATTTGAACAATAGAATTTTAATATATGTAGGTTCGGTAAATATAATAATATATCACATTATTTCAGTTATCTCTTTTTTGTATTCTTTAAAATTCTTTTTCGTATTCTTTTGTAAATTCTTATAAATTTTGTGTATTTGAAAAAGAAATACTTATATTTTATAAATTTTCCATTAAAACCTATGTTATTGTTATCCTACTAATTAATTTTTTTTCCTACTAAAAATGCAAAAAACCAAATGCAATAATTCAAAAACAATCAAAAAAAAAATTCAGGCTCAAAAGAGAATTAAAAATTTCTTATAACATGAGGTTTCAGCCAACTGAGCTAATATAAAAATTTATTTCGATCCCCACGGTCTACATCATTGATTGATTGAATAAAGAAAAAAAGGAAGGCACACGAAAAATCACGAAGAGTGTGCCTTCAGTAATCGTGCTCTTTTGTATTATAATTTAGATATTTTTTTGTGAGTTTTTAAAACTAAAATTATTGAACTTGTTTGTTTTCATATTAAAATTACTAAGTATATTACAATACTATAACCATTCTTAAGCTTGCCAACTTTTTGTAGAAATAAACTTAATGTAAATTTAGTTCTTTGCTGGGCGTTTTCATAAAAGTAAACAATCTGAGCATATGCTCCGTGCACTGTCAGAGTATGCATAGTGTAATCCGATCAGAGTATGATCAGAGCACTCTGATTTAATAAATAATGAACATGACGGAGTTCACAAATACATATATTATGACATTTTTGACGTTATCAAAAATGTCATAATATATGTATTTGTGTTAATCATTCATATTTATCATGTTATTTACCTTCACATTCAATCATTATAAAAATAAATGAATTAACCAAAAAACAAAGAAAAAATTTTAAATTGACAAAATGCCAGTTATTTTAAAAAATGTTATTAAATTTCAACTACTTAAATTTTGACAGATTAATAATTTGACATACTCATCAAATATACATGCTCGGTAATTTTATAACAAGTATTGAATAATGCTCTGATCACACTTGATTGAAAAAATGAACACAATTTGTATACTCTTAATGCTAGACATTTGCTGTTTTTGATAAAATTATATAAAATGAGCGACTATGTCTTTAATTAATTTAAATCGTAAATGCCGAATATCGAAATGACCAAAAACTAAAAGTGAGTTATGTTTTGAGTTCTACAATGATCCTGCGGTTTAAATCAAGAATTTGCGCTTCATTTCATTTTATTTTTATTATGAATTAATTCTATTTTTCTAAAACCATTTAAAAGAAAATATTACAGCTTTTGCAAATGATACAAAGCTTCGTATATGAACTATAACTAGAGATTTATACGGAATAGTGTTTTGGTAACTGTTATTTCTAAATAACAGTAGCAACCCTTTATTATTTTTCAAAGCATAATTTCAGAGTTTTTTTGTAAAAATTAAAAAATCATGAAAATTAGAAAAAATAGAAAGAAGAAACAATATATAATAATAAATTTCTTTTTTGTTACGCATACAATCAAGCAAACCCACACATATAGCCATAGAATGAATTTGACAGTATATTATACAGAGTTCATCCCTTCTTAATTACTAACAAGTAAAAAATTATATTTTTACTACCTAACTAAACCTAGTAAGTCTAATAGTCTCAAAAAATGTAATTTAGAAATAATAACAAAGTAGTTTGAAAATCAATTACATTTCTCAGAGAGGAACAACAAAGAATGAAATGAAATGAAATGCAACACAATCACAAGTTCAAACACAAACACAATCATAGAATTTCTTGTATAAAATTTATAACTTAATACTTAGCTCCATTTGATGAAAACCGATAACAAAATAGATCTTTATATAAAAATTTTATATCCAGTCATAAATAAAATTTCTAGTTTAAGTCCATTTTTGGAAACATTCTGTTATACGGTTTCCCCGTATGGATGAGTGCTGCCAAAACTAATTTGAATTTGCTTCAGAGAAAATAAAATGCTGTTCTTAAATTAATTATTATAAGTAAATCTTCTTACTTCTCCACTAGCAGATTGCCCTTATTAGCAAACACTAACACTATTTTCGAACAAATATAAAAATAGCCTGCCTTTCTTGAAAGCTGTTTCAATTCCGAAAATTTACTTAAAAGAGCGATAGTAGATTAAGATTTAGTATTAAGATTGAGATTTATGTTAAACCAGGTTTTATATTAGCTTAAAAATAATTAATCAAAGGCTTTTTTACTTGCAATTTTTTCCTTTACAAATCAAATTTATTCTAACTAATTAAGACAGGTTAGTCTAAAGTACAAATCAAAGGTGTAAATATTTTAGTATATAAGCTCTTAAAATATAGAATTGAAATTAAGCAATTCCGTTGAGAGAACCCGAGAAGCAGCAAATGTCCACTTCTACACTGTGAAAATACCCAGTTGGCTCAAGGTTTGGTTTTCGAAATTTATTTGTAGTCAGCACTTCCAGAACCGCATTTCATTACAAGCATTTTCAAGAAGGGATAACTTTTATGCTTCAAAGCAAACTGTATAAGGTACGAAAGTATAAGGGTTCCATGACCTAACAGCTAATAACGGTATTTTTCAGTAGTAGTGTATACCATGTTATTTCCGCAGAAAATCGAAAGATACTACATAGTTACTGTAAATACCTCTAAGCAGGGATACAACATTAGATTCATTGAAATTGTGTACAACTGTGCTGAATTTATCGCTAACTGTAATCTCAATCCATATTGCTTGTCACTAATGATGTCATTGCATTCTAGGTATTTCGTTAGGCTTTAGTTAACAATAATCTTCATTACTGTGGAAAGTATCCACGTGTTTGTTATAGGACTATAGTTCAAGGGATCGCTGCTCTTGTCACATTTTTCAGAGATAGAATTAAAACAAGCAATAATTATTTTGAGGTACTAGAAATTAATTCATTCATTGGATCTAGGATGATGACAATTTTCGACAATTTTTTTAACAAATATTTGTTAATTTAGTTTTATTCTTTCTTTGCAGAATATTTGCAATTAACTCCAGATGGTGATCGCATTCCTGTTAATAAAGTAGTTGTACAAGGTAGATCATTTTTGTCACCTTCACAATGTTTTTATACACCAAGAACACCGATTACTTACACCATAAACCTTAATGCACCACAGAGGAGAGCTGGAGGTGGTGGTGGTGGAGGTGGAACTGGCGTAGGAGGAGGTGGAGCAGGTGGTGGTGGTGGCGGGCCAGGAGGAGGAGGAGGTGGTGGTGGAGGTGGTGGTGTTGGAGGTGGAGGTGGCGGTGGTGGTTCTGGAGGTCCTGGTGGAGGAGGCGGAGGTGGTGGTGGTGGAGGTGTAGGAGGTGGTGGAGGTGGTGGTGGTGGAGGTGGACCTGGTGGTGGAACTACAACTACTATTCCTACTAGTCCAACTGTTCCAACGAGTCCAACTATCATTACAACTACAACTGGTGGTGGTGGTGGTGGTGGAGGAGGAACAACAACTACCGGTGGAGGCGGTGGCGGTGGTGGTACAATAACTACTGGAACAGGTGGTGGCGGTGGTGGAGGTTTTACAACTATAATTGGAGGTGGTGGGGGTGGTGGGGCTGGTGGTGGAGGAGGAGGTATCACACCAACAGGATCAACTTTTGTTGTTACACCGGGTGGAGGATTAACACCAATCGGAGGTACTAGTATTGTCTTATTTTACATATCATGTACTCAAAAATATTTTTCTTTAAGGTGGAGGAAATCCAACAACACCACTTACTGGAATTGGTGGAGGTAAAACAAATTTAATTAAATCAATTACAAAACATTTTGATAAATTAAATATTTCTAAATAATAATTAGGCGGAGGAGGTACTACTCCATTGACAAGCACTGGAGCTGGAACACCAATTTTAACGCCTAGTGGCGGAACTGCAACAGGTACAACTGGTACGGGTACAACTGCAGGCGGGAATACTAATGTAGGCGGTGGAGGTGGTGGCACCGCAAATAATAACAATTGTAATTCTCCCTTGCAAATGCTCTTTTCTATGAAAGGTAGGATTTCTAATATGTTTGGACGAAGAAGACGAAGATCGGTTCGTTTATTTAATAAGTCGAAAAAAAAATAAAAATTAATTAAAATAAATGTTGCCGATTAAAATATTTTGCCATATTAATAATTTATAATAAATTTTAAAATACTTTCATCTATTTATTTTCATTTTTAATGCAAAATTCTGTTTTTTTTCCCTATCTTTAAAGATAAATCAATCCAGTAAAAATGTATTTATTTATTATTTATATTAATAGACTATTTTTTATAAACTATTCTATATTATTCATATTTATTATGTTTAAATCAAACAAGTTACAAAAATTAAAATCTTACAATATTAAAAACAAAAGAAAAAAAACAAAAAAAAAATTAATCCAAAATAAAAAATAGTACAAAAAAAGAATTTAAATTAATACAAGGCAATAACCAAATTAGAGCAGAAACAAGTTTTGGTAGCTTATTTTAATAAATTATATTGTTGTATTTGTTATAAGTTGTATTTGTTTGTTTCTAAATTCTGAGTTCAAGGGTCTGTTTTATTAATAAATTTGTGGATCAATTATACATGGGTCCAAGAACGCACGTACCCTCACCAAAACAATCAGAAAATTCAATCAGATCAGTCCTAAAAATTTGTAAGAGTTTAATATGAACTAACTCACAATAAGTTTTGGTATTTAGCTAATTTTTTCTTGAACTTTGTAAAATAGTTAAAGTAGGAACAATAAACGTTTTATTTTATGGTGCCGTGAAATAACGCCATGCTTAATGACGTCAGAATAGCCTTATTTCATTTTTGAAAGAGAAATAAAATCAAACCGCACATTTTTCGAGTACTATGCGTTTGTTGAACAAAGCCATGTCCTTATATTTCCTTTTTAAAAATGTACTTTTATTTGTTCAAATAGAAGCAATTTAATTTTTCAAATAAAAATAATTATCAATATTTAAAGTATAGACTTTTGTGTATTGTTAATATCCGTGTAAACGGAAAATTTCCCAAATTTTCTGCAAAGTTTTTGCGAATAAAGTCGATCGACTCTATTTAATTCGACTTTATTTCCTTGACACGTTTTTTGAAAATACTAAAGTATAACCAATTTTTTCGGTTTTATTTCGCTCAGCCTTATTTCACTCGCCGATCAAAATTATTCAAATTGCATAATTTTAGTCAATTTTAACTAAAAAGCCATTTCGCCTAAATACACGCAATTTAATATTTTCAGTTGGATCAGATGGAATTTTTTTGGTTATCATGGTTTAATTTTCACATATAATTTATGATGTTGCTCATGTGTTCCAGGGACATGAAGCAAATGAAAAATATGTACTCAATCAGGCACTTTTTCCTATTTTGGGAAGGGATCATTCATTATCCCAAAAGATTAGAAAAAAAAACGAATGCAATAGTTACAGGCCTATCGTCAGCACGCGTATATTTCTAAGCAGTTTGAGTTTATTTTATATGATTCCCAGTATGAGAATTTTTATATGCTCATTTGTGTATGGCTTTCAAAGAGGTAAGTTCACAACTACTCGCTTATTTGACTTTTGTCTCTACCTCAGCGGAAAATGATTTACTAGTCGACGTCACTTTTACTGAACAATTTTTCAGAACAATACTTACAACAATACTTTTAAGAATAATACTGTTTCAGCCATTATATTTACATAGCTTCATACATGTAGCCACTTATATTCACATAGCTTCATAGTTTCAGGAACTACTACTCGTAATTAAAAATAGTTCTAAATTGGCCAGTTTTGCAGACTTCTCCAAGCTATATGTTTTATCAGACGATTTTCAACTGCTGTTTTATCAGACGATTCCAAATTGCTGTATCAGACGACTCCCAACTGATGCTGTAATATAAAACAATTTTGTTTCTTGGTGTTCGAATAACGATCTTGAATTGAAAAATTCATTTTGCAGAATTAGTCCAACTTAGTCTGTTTAATATAACTTCCAATTGAATGCCTTAAATGACTATTCGTTTATGAGAGTAAACTCCATTACTAGGGATAATACTAGACCCAAAATTTAATTTCAAATTAAACTATGATATGATTAGATTAGATTTCATCAAAGCTTGATCCAAATAAATGTTTGATCTCTAACTCCCAAGACACGTTTATGTTACCTATATCAAACCTAAATTTAAATATTTCAGTCAAGTATGACCCTGCCTTCTTACTTGCTTGATATTAACCTGTTGGATTTTGTTCAGGGCATTTTTTTGAGTTTTGAATTTAGATTTTTATCGTAGAATAACCCACTCAGACATCCACTTTTTATTTTTTTTTTTTTATTTATTTTTCTTTCATATTATTTTTTTTCTTAACTTTACAATTAGCAGTAGTAATTAATATATTTTGATTTTTATAATTTATTAATAACTAATTTGTACCCTACTAACAATATGACAAATAGCTACTCTAATAACAGCATGCTTTTTATTTTATTTCACAAAAATGTAGTACTCTTTAAACAGACGTCTGACATGCTCATCAAATCTGACAGTAAATAGATATTAATTCAAAATAAAACAAAACCAATTTTGATAATATTTTAAATATTCAAAAATAAGATTTAATAAAAAAATAAATTGAAAAAAAAACAGGTATTTAATGCTAATTCAATTCATGTAAAAAAAATAATAATAAATAATAATAAAAAATAATAATTTTTTCTATTTTTATTTAAAATTTTGTTTTGTTTGTTCAAAGTACAAACATAAAATATTATTATTTATTTTGGTGTCAGTGAATTTATTGCGTGCCTACATATATGAAATTTGTAAAAATGCGTGACATCTGTCAGTTTAAAAATAATATTGAAAAGTATGAGGCAATTAATTACATATGTACTAATTTCGACCAAACACAAACTGATTGTACATAATATACTAAAAAACAATATGAGTGTAGGCTTAAGCTTACAGATTACTGAAATCATTTGTAAACTTACCAAAATATTTATAATATGGCGAGATCTAAACGTTTATACCTGAAAACGATATTTAAACGTTATAAGTTTGTTGATAGTCTGTCTCATACACGACAGAATTCAAAACATTTTACAAGAATCTAATATACTTAAGTAGTGTAGATATACACAAGTATTGTATGTATTTGCCGAAAAGAAAAAATAATTGTTACCAAAGATGTAACATAAAATGCAAATTCAAAATTTTGTAGTCAGTTGTCAAGTTTATTTTTTATATTTCTATTGAATATCACAAATCTTTTTACAATTCTTTATTATGTAAATTTTGTATTAAAATAAATTTGATTTTATTTCTAAAGTGAAATTTATAATTTTTGCTAACAAAATAAATATTTCAATATTTGATACATAATGTATATTTAATATATATTTAAAATATTAATAAAATAAATTCAAATAGATTTTAAATTATTTATAGCTAATTTAACAACCAGACAACTCTTAATAAAACTAAACGTAGACCGATTTTATATTTTATAAATGAAATAAATAATTTAAAATTAGTGCTTAAGAAAATAATTTCCAGAACTCTACTATAGAAGAGAAATTATAGAAATATTCAAAATTAATACAATGTTGCTTCCTTTTATTTAAAACTAATCATTAAAATATTTTTTGTCTCTTTCTATCTGACTATCATTTTCTTTTGAAAGTTTAAAAAAATTTTTTTTTGCACCACATTTGAACTTTTTTTATTTAATTGTTGTTATTTATTTGATTTTATGTTTATAATGTGTAATTTTTTTTTTATAATAAAATTGAGAAAACTTGATTTAGGTTCAATTTGACTGTTTGTCAATATGAATTTTAAATATATGAAGGTAATAATTATACTTCGGTAGGAAACCTACAAGTTTGACTTCATAAAATCTTTCAATTTAATCAAATATTGAAGCCATATGTTTTGATATTCAAGTATGGGATATGTTAAATAGTTTAATATTCAATCTATCAAACGTTCTAAAATAAGGCAGTGTGTAAAATAATTAGTGCTCCATTGTAGTAAGTTTACAATGTTTAATATGAGATGAGATGAGATGTTAACAGGCGAAAAAAGGAAATGCGCTACATGGAATAGGAATTATGTAACTCAACATATATTTAATAGAATATTCAAGTATATTTTATAGAATATGCTGTCAGTTCTTAGGTGCAACATTATTTAAATTAAATTAGAAATCAAAAGACTCAGATGACGGTCTAATAAGCGAAATCGATTAAGATATTTAATAAAACTATTGTAATATACCTAGAGTTTTAATTTTTATTTAATATTTTTACAATCTATAATTATAATTGACAAGCATTTAGTGACCTGCGCAGTAGACACCTTTTCATTTTATTTCGATTCTTCTACTCCTTAATGAACTTCTAATATAATATATAAGTTGTATATAAAACAATAATGCGCACATAGTTGAAAATTTTTTACTCATACGATTTTATTATTCATCAAATACATTATTCATATGTGAGATCTAAATGTATATGTGAAAATAATAAACAAAAGCAATCAAATCAGTTATTATAATTTACATTATATACTTGCCAAATACTTGCCTATGTACATATGCCAAATAAAAACAAAGAAACAAATTCATCTCAAATAAAAAATATAAAAACAAGTGAATTCTTCATTTTTATCTTTTTAAGTAACTGTTTCTAAATTCTGGTTATTTGTAGTAATAATATAGTATTTATTAAAATTATGTATTATGTAGATAGGATATATATACGTACCTCTTTAATGATAAAATTTTTTATTCTTAGTAATTTTATCCACTAAATGCCACTTACTATAGGGAATATATCGAAAACGAAGCAGTATATGAGGGACGTGTATTTATGTGTCCTAAATAAAACTTACTAACCACAAAAATTTTTATTAAACACGAGTGGTTTCTGCTATATCGTGCGAAGTCTATGTCAGTACGTAAAAATTTTAAATTTGACTTCAACTTGAAATGTAATTGCTCTACAGGGGCCCTTAGTTATAATTGACAAGCATTTAAAGACCTGCGCAGTTTATTTCATTTCGCTTGTTCTTAATGAGCTCTGAATATGTAAATGAGTTGTATATATACGGCCGAAATGCGCATACGGGAAAAAAAAAATTCTATTTGGTTTTATAATATCCCAACTTTTTAATAAAATATAGTCATTTTGTGTCATTCAACATCTTATTATTTTTATACATAATTAAAGGAAATTTATTCTATTAATTTTTTTAAGTAACTGTCTCAAATTATTGTTTTTTATATTTTGGTCATTAGTAGTAATCATATAGCTTTGGTTAAAAATATGTATATGATGTATGTATATACATACCTCTTTAATTACAAAAATATTTTATTTTCAGTGATCTTATCCATTAAATGCCACTTAGTATAGGAATGTTGAAACGAAACGGTATATGAGGGAGCAGTATTTATGTTTTCTAAATAAAACTTACTAACTTCTAAATTTCTATGAAAACATGTTTCTACTATAACATGAGAAGTGTATGTCAGTACTAAAACTTTAAATTTGGCTTCAACTTAAATTATAATTACTCAACAAGGGCCCCTAGTATTTATATATTTTATTAAAAAGACATAAGTTAGTAACCTAAACAAAATTAGCATCGGCAGTTTATCAAGATTGAATGAAGAGCTAAAGAAATTGTGTGTATATGTTGAATATATGTCCAACAATACATCCATTCATAATCTGCTATATCAATATTTCTTAATAATATGTGAAGTTTTGGCCCATGTAAAGCGTTTAAATAAATTGAAATATTTTAATTTAAAATTTTGATAATCGCGAATTATTTCGATCGTTTTTTAAAGCCTTCCCAGTTAATGTTACAGCTTCATTCGATCGAGAAATTAAAGATATTCAAAAATTCCAAATGGTTTTAGAAGTAATCTAGGCTTTCTTGTAGATATTTTAAGAATAATTTAAAACTAGTTTAAAGCTTTCCATGACCAAATTCAAGTCAAATAAAAATATATATTTATTACTTAAACTATTGTAAGCTTATATATAAGTATATACTGATGTTTATATGTGTAAATGACTTCATATTGATGAACTACCAGACGAAAAGATAATAAGAAAACTACAATTTGACTTAAATATCATTTAAGCGATATTCAATATTATTCGAATTTGTAAACCAATACATTTTAGTTTACAGATCAACGCATATTAATTGATTTTACTAACATCAATTAATTTAACCGTTATTTTTTCATTTTTATCTTTTCATCTTCACTGAATAAATTTAATCGATGAACAACAGTGTGACGTCAATTAATTATTATAAGATTCAAACAGTATTCGTTTGTATATCTTTAGCTTAACTAATTTAACTTAGTATAGGCATCTAAAGTATCCTATTAAAATAAATCAAGTTGAAGCCTATAGCTAAATAGAAATAAATGAAAAATAATAAAAATAAAATAAATTTAAAAAAAAATATACAATAAAAATTTTTTAATAAAAAAAATTGATTTCTGAATATAAAAACAAAGAACAAGAATTATTTACAGTTATTTACAAAAAATTTTAAAATAACTTTTAAGATGACTAGACAATATAATTGTTTGAAATACATATATATGTATATCTTTATTTATTATCTAAATATATTATACAGGGGGGTGTATGATGATCAGTATTTTTAATAGAGTAGACAAACTTTCTTGTAAAGCTTAAATTAATAAAAAAGTTAAGTATTCTAAGACGAGATCAATAACAAGAAGGAACCCATCACTTGTAAGTTTTATCTATGGTGCAAAGAACCATGGTTGTATGCATAATTCTATATATAATTCTCCTTCTTCTTACTTACACATCCTTACTTACATTACACAAATTATTTTAACATTAAAATCTATACCTATTACCCATATACTATAACTATACTATACCTGGTTTATTTTGAATAATTTATTAGATGGAGTTGTCTTTCATTCGTAAATTAAATTTTTGAATTAAATTAATTTGTATAGCTTTGAAATGAGAGGAATCTCTTTAGGCAAAGATAATTGAAAATAAAATGAGAAATAAAAATAAATGTATTCTACTTTTTTGGCTAGTTTCATGTCGTTAAGCCGCTGATATAATTTGGTGTTATATTTTCTCCTCCAAGCGTCGTCGACAGTAACAGAATCGTAAACTCGAATCGAGAAGAATTTTTCTTTCCAAAATAACAGATGTATACTTACTAGTTTTTGGTAACTGTCCTAATGCACATGTAAAAATAAAAAAATGTATATAAAATTGAATCTACAAGAATCTGCTTGATAAAATCAATGTTTTCAGTTACGATATACCAATATGTCCTTTACATAAGGTAAACGATATATGCAGTCTACTGCTTGTTAGATTAGATTTACGTTATATTTAATAAAAAAAATATTAAAAAATTTTATACTTAATTTAAATTTTATTTTCAAATGTAAAATTACTTTAATACAAAAAATATATTGAGAAATTGAATGTTGCTTGAATAAGTGGCGCCACTGATGATTCTGTAATTCAGTCAAACTGTTCAATATTGATTTGTTATTAAGTTGAAATGCATTAACATTTACTAGAACCATATTTTAAAATTACTTAGAAATGCATTTGCAATCACCCTGTAAATAGATTTTTCTTTTAGTATACCTGGTAAAAATAATTTCCAATACTGTTATTTCATATGTAAATTAATTAATCTTAATTTAACTATTCCCAAACTATTGATTAAAAAAAAATTTTTTTTTTAGTGTCAATACACTTTTCTTAGAAAAAAAAAAAAAAAAAAGCTTATACTTAAAAAAAAAAAATTTAAAACAAAGATACAACCAGACTTTTTTGAATCCCAAGTCTGCACATTCAATTGTATATACATATTACATACATAAATCGTTACATATGTGGATGTATATATAACAATAATATTATTAGCATACATCGTGAATTAATTATGAAATTTTACAAAACTGATTTTTTTTTTTTTGGGTTTTTTTTTTTTTTATGTTACAACCACTTTTCTTTGAACTCCTAGGTTAATAAAAAAAAAGTTGTTTATGAATACTTCAAAACCTTTAATCTATAAATAATAAAATGAATCTATAATTTAATGGTCAGTGCTCAATATTAATAATCGTTGATCCATTATTGTTTTGTCCTATATGCCAAAACCAGTTTTTTTTAGTGTAGAATTTTTTTTACATGAATGACATATATGGCGGTAGAATGACATATTTGGCGGTAGAAGTTTGGAGTTAGTTTTAGAGTATGGAGTAAAAGAAGAATGAAGTGAAGTAATATTAATATGATTTTGTGGCATTCCTCATACATCGGTATACTAAATAAATAGTCTAAATTGACATTGAAACGGAATGTGCAAAGTCCAATCTTTATTAGAGAATTAAGGAAAATTCGGGTCTAGAACCTTCGTGTTAATATTAACCAATAAATCAAATTTGACGATCTAACAAAGATGTCAAAGATATTAGACTGATCAATTAACAGAAACTTTTAGACTTAAGTTTATGCAAACATAATTAGAAAGCTTAGAAAAGTCCTTATTATAATTAAGGGCAGTAAAAAAAGTCTCATATTATATAGTAATGAAATAATTTTTTTATAAAAATTATTTTAGAAATTGTAAAAAAATTGTGATGTCAAATAATGTTTTAAAAGACATCATTATCCTAAAATATCCTAAACTGTTTTTGCCTAAAATAACTGCCGAAAATTAGTTTTAATTCTTTGAGTTCTGTAATGCGCTTTAGGAAAATGTTTATTGAAATTTCAATATGGACCAGTTGGGCTTATGGTATGCTTGCATTATGGTTATATACCGTAGTAGTTGGCATTATGGTTATATATCGCTAATATGATTAATAATACGATTTGGTTCAAAAAAGGTACGAAATTAGCTCAGAAAAAGGCAACAAATACCAGCATTCAAACTCAACAAATTACAGAATTCAGTTGTTTGATGGTAACGGCTATGCGGACAGCGCATCATTAGAGACTGTGCTTCACCGAAAACTCCTTCATCTTTTTATATAAAAATAAGCAACGGTCCACACGTACAAATTAATTACTGGTGATGATCCGCAATTTAAAAAACTGGTACACTCAGAACCAGCTCATGTACTCCAGAAGGATGATACGCTCATCTTTTTTATTTTTTTTTTATAAACAGCCGCGCGCTAGGATAGGACATTTGATACTTGCATACCGCTTGGCTGGGATAGAGAAGAAAGAGGAAGAAGCAAAATGTGGTACAAATTAACAGGTAGTGTAAGCAAAAAACGGTTAATGTTTGATTTGAACCTTTGGAGATTATAACAAGCTGTTCTGTTATTATTTGGTTGTGGAAACACGTCGGGAGGGATGTGATTCCACATTCGTGACGCTCAGATTATAGATGAATTCCCATAACCATTTTTTGCCATCTTGGGATTTCCACTGTGCCGCTCCTCTTGTTTCGCGTTGGAATTGTTTCAGAGGAGGAAGTAGTGATTTGATTTCTACTGAGCAAGTCTCCACACCTACGAGGTATCTATAAAACAGGGAAAGTACGACGATGCCCCTACTGTACGACGATGTCCAAGAGAAGTTAAGGATGAAGTTACATTTGGATCGCCTATGAGACGAATGTCACGATTTTGAACGCGGTCAAGGTAGCCTAAGGCTGAAATGGGAGCGCCAGCTCAAATGTGAAAATTGTATTCCATCTTGGGTCGTATAAATGCTTCCTTCAACAAAGGATTATTAGTATGCTATACTGACGGCTCTAACAAAATAAATGTAGTAGGATCAAGAGTATATTTATAAAGCCTAAATGGCTCATATTTATTCCAGCCTAGAATCTACAAACACAGGTTTGCAAGTTGAAGTATATGCTATAAAACTCTGTGTGCGAGAGAATTTAATAAGAAATTACAAAAAAGCGTAAAATCAGCATTATCTCGGATAGTAAAGCAGCCATACAAACTATTAATTCATATACAATCACATCAAAGCTAGTATGGAATTGTTTAGAAATACTAAAACAGTGACAACAACAAATAAGGCCGCAATGAGGGGGGTACCAGGGAATTCTGGCATAGCAGGAAATGAAGCTGCAGATTATTTAGCAAAAAATACGTCTTTCATAGAGCCAAGTCCGTTCTGTGGGATTCCCCTGAGCCAAGCTAAGATGTAATTAAAAGCTTGGATGCCGAAAAAGCTGAGGATTTCTGGCCACTTGGGAAAAGTGATCCCCGAACAATGTGAATTATTCATCATACCATTGAAGAATATCCTGAGTGCGATCACAAAACCAGGTATCCTTAAGGACTCATGGGACTAACTAGATCTGACAAATATGAGTAACCCCAACAAACCCAATTGCGGCTGCAGTGATGGGGCCAAATTTTCTTCCCAAAATTCACAATCACCAATATACAAATAGAGGCTAATAATTTTAGTCAAGCATGTGCTTAGTCAACCATAGCCTATATGTTTCTCCTACCGATTATCGAACTCAGAATATATATTGAAAATACCACATCGCAATGACTGAAAGCAGGATATTAAGAACATTGATATTATAGAAAAAAAAGTTAATAATAAGCTGAATTCAAATATTGCTAGCATTCCAAGGTTTTATATGGTTGTGTGTCTCGTGGATTCCAATTTAATGTTACTGTTTACTTTGATATTAAACATCACATCAAATTTTGTGTGTTCTAAGTAATCCTTTTGTGGGATCTCTACTAGAATAATTGTATGAATTTCTAATTGACTTGTAGTATCCCCATATTTGTAAAACGTACATGATAACAGATACTGAAATATAATGATCTTTTGAGGCTGTATTTGTTGCCCCCCTCAAAAGTCCTGTTATTTTTCATCCTTTTTTTTAACAATTTTTTATATAGCTACCCAAATTTGAATTGTCCTCCCATATTACACTCATCTAAGCACTTTTAGCTTTCTACCATTTCCAAAGTACATTATGCATATATTATGGCAAAAATGTCGGTTTCGGTTTCTTCTTACACAGGATATGATATATATATGTATATATATGTACATAGTTTTTTGTTTGTGCTTTATTTATGTGTGTTTGTACTCCTTACTTAGTTCACATATTTGTTTATCGGGTTTTTTAGTGTTTTACATAAAACTTCTACGCAAAATTTTGGCAAAGCCATCAGCAAACACAGACAGTCCGTGAAGCAAACTTTTGCTTCAAATAGTTTATCCAGTATGAAAATAAAGGGGGCCAGAACTACCCTAAATTATTAAAAATGATTGTAGTTGTTGGTGGAATTTTAATATTTTCGCCGTCAAAGTACTGCACTCTGTCAGAATAATTGCCATTGCAATCATTTCAATTTCTTTCCTTTAACACCATGTGCACATAATAATTTTGTGACTGTCTATCAATGCAATCAAACATCAAATTATACTACTGGCACGCTTTTTCTGATTTTTTTTTATTTTTGTTTTTTATTTCCGATATCAAATTGGAACAAGGCTGGTTGTGTGAATTCAATTGAATTCAATAACACATTTATTTATATTGCGCTATTGTATATGCATTCTGTTAATTTGCACCATTTGGAAAATGCACTCAATATTCTTAAAGTAATTTAAATGGCTATTTTGTAACTTACATTATAAAATAATTTTTTGTAGTGTGTTGTGGAAGATTCTTCGACTTTATTATATGCAGGTTGATGTTATGGTATCATTTACGTCCTTAACTTCTCCTATTGTAAAGTGTAAGTGGAGTAAAAACTGCTTGAACAATAATGGATTATTCCTATTGCAACTGAAATTATCTATTGTCAGTTAGTAAATGAATTGGTGTGCGGGGGGTGAACTCAACATTTCAAAACTTTATAAAGTAAACCTCAAGTACATTACAGAGAATGTTTTGTTTGAAGAATGCGATTGATTCAATGGACTTGAACTGTAGGGCTAACTATTTATAGATAACCAATTATAATTATTTTGAGTCCTTTTTGATCTTTTGATTTTCATTACAGTTGCGATAGGGATAGGTAAAGATGGCCACTCCAGTTGCTTCTGTCAAACCAACTAGCACTTAATTGTACCTTTTTGATACCACAACTCGAGTGATCTATTTCTTGTTGTTGGTAGCTATAAGGGTTCATTGTCTCATTTTTATACACTCTGTGCAATTGAGAAGGTTGATCAGATCTCCTATTTTGCTTTCCGCGATAAAATCTATATTGCTGAGAAAAGCCTCACCTAGCTAGCTAATCTATCGCATGCATTAATTGATACCTGATTTAAGGTTAGGGATAAAATTAATTGATTTATCATATAAAAACAAAAAATAGTGATTCAGCTAGACTAATTTCCAGTATTAATTCGTTTTCGATTGTTTTAATCAGCATGTACTTAAATTCAGATATTAAAAAATCATTAAATATTAGCTAGTCTGTTTAAGCGTTTAAGGAAATGATTCGTGAACTCTTAAATGATGGCAGGCATTGCTTTGTACACAGATTTAATTCAAAATTTGTATCCTTATTTTTTTTTTGTTGCTTTTGAAATATAATTCATAATATTTTCCTATTTTCTAATCTAGGCTTTATCTAAGTTAGTTTTCTCTATGTAATAATTTATTTTTGTTTAGTTATTTTTTTTTTGTTGCTGTAAATAAATTTCTAAATTAATTTATTCCAAGTTTTGAATGGGGATCGTTCAACTTTCATCATCTTGATTAAAATTCGGTCAAAGAATATTTTGTCGTCGATTCTTTTGCAAAAAAAAAAAATAACAAAAAAAAAAACAAATAACACTAATTTTTTTTTTTACTGAAATGTTTAAGAAAAAGTTTTTAACCTTTATTAACATAAATGTTAATTAATATCTAGAAAACAGTTAAAACATTCTTTCTGTAATTTTATTCCTATATTTTAAATAAATTAAAATAGAACGAGAAACAAAACAAAACAAAATAAAAATATTTATAAAAGAACGGTGGCAACATTCTCGTATAAAATTCATATATAAATAAGAGTAGCGCAACTGAAATTGATACTGTAACTATTCGAAATTCGAAATTCTTGGACAACGTTTACTTTTTCTAGATGATCGGTTAGTGATCACTATATGCAAATCGCACATTAAAATCATGGATTTAAAGATTTACCTCAGTGTAATAATTGTATTTTGTACATTTGTACATGCAAATAACGGTAAATAATATTTTTAAAAAAATACTATTCTAATAATTTTATTAATATAAATATTTTTTTACTCTATCAGATTTAGACGGTACCGATGTAGCTAATAATGACGAATACGAAGAGAAAACTTTTCACATACAAAGTAGGAGCTTAAATGGTAGCCCTCGTTGTATAAGACGAAGACGTAGAAGATCTGTTGATGATATGCCAAATCAAGAATTACAAAATAAAAAAAGATTTATTAAAATGGAAGAGGATGAGGATGATGATGAACCACAAGGCAGACAAAGTAAGTTAACTAAGAGTATTATTTACAAATCCATTTGGATTCAAATTCGTATTATAAGGTAAAAATATAAATTTTTAATTTTATTATTTTTTTATAGCCACAGCTCCAACAACAGCACCAACAACTGCACCAACAACAGCACCAACAACAGCACCAACAACGGCACCAACCACAGCACCAACAACTGCACCAACGACAGCACCAACCACAGCCCCAACAACTGCACCAACAACTGCACCAACAACTGCACCAACAACCACTCCAACTACTGCACCAACTACTGCACCAACAACCGCCCCAACAACTTCACCAACAACAGCACCAACTACAGCACCAACAACACCAACAACACCAACGACACCAACAACCCCAACAACACCAACAACAACACCAATAACAACTCCAACTACAACAACTTCTCCACCTGCAACAACAACAACAGCTACTGCCGCCCCAGTTATTCAAGTTATAATTCCAGCACCACCACCATGTATGACAATATTCGGAAACAAATTTGGTCATGGCAATAATATGATGCCTCCACCTCCTGTTGTTGTTCCAGTTCCTGCAGCAGCTGGCAGAAAACGAAGGCGTAGACGTTAAACAAGATTTTATCTATAAAATGAAAACATCAAAATAAAATAATAATAAATGGAAAAAATGAATTCGCTCATAAGATTTCTAAAATAAAAAAAAAATAATTTAAACATTACAAAAGTAAAGTTTATGTGTTTTGTTTCCCATATTATTAGACCCATAAAGGCAAATACATTTCTTTATATTGTTCAATACAAACTTTATGTTCGAGTCCCATAACTAAAATCTAGTTCAATATAGAGTTAAAAATATGAAACAACAACTTTAATTTTTATTTTACATAATGTGGCAACACTTTTGAATATTTCCATTTTTTATGGAAATTGTAAGAGATGAGACTGATGAGAGTAAACATTAAAACGTAATAACCGTTACAAATTTTGGGTCACTCAAAATTTAAACAAAAAAATACTTGGTAAAAAATAAAAAGCACGAATAATACGAATTTTTTTTAAACAAATATTTTGGAAATTTTTTTTAATCTTTACACATTTATTATTATTTTTTATAATAATGTTGATTAATAGTTACAAAACTCAGTTACAATACTTTTTTTGTAACATTATTGTGTTCTCTTAAGTCTGTTTGATAAATTAAAAAAGTTAAATTTATCTAAAAGACCGGTGGCAATATTTTTCTACATAAATAGGAAGAACAAAATCAAACTGATATTGTAACAATTCAAAATTCCAACATTTTATACAAAGTGTCCCCATGTCCACAAAATTATCGGTTATTGATCGCTTTATGGAAATTACACAATAAAATCATGAATTTGAAAATTTTCATAAGCTTGTTAATTGTATTTTGTACCATTGTACATGCAAATAATGGTAAAAAATATTAAAAAAGAAACATGCAATCACTTTATTGAAATTATTTTTCATTCTGTCAGATTCAGAGGGTAAGGATTTAGCCAATAATGACGAATACGAAGAGAAAATTTTTCATATACAAAGTAGGAATATAAATGGTAGCCCTCGTTGCATAACATGGAGGCGTAGAAGATCTGCTGACGATATACTAGATCCAGAATTACAAAATAAAAAAAGGTTTATTAAAATGGTGGAGGATGAGGATGATGACGATGAACCACAAGGCAGACAAAGTAAGTTAACTAAGAAATTCGATTTAAAAATTTGCAAACATTTTAAAACAATTTAGATTCATATTATGGAAAAAGAATATAAATATTTAATTTTACAATTTTTTTATAGCAACCGCTCCAACAACTGCACCAACAACTTCACCAACAACAACAGCACCAACAACTGCACCAACAACCGCTCCAACTACTGCACCAACAACTGCACCCACAACTGCTCCAACAACCGCACCAACTACTGCACCAACAACAACATCTCCTCCAACAACTCCTCCAACAACTCCTCCAACAACAACATCTCCTCCAACAACTCCTCCAACAACTCTTCCAATAACTTCTCCAACAACAACATCTCCTCCAACAACTCTTCCAATAACTTCTCCAACGTCTACCCTACCTACCACAACAATAACAACTCCCCCAACAACCACTCCACCTACAACAACAACTGCTGCTGCTCCAGTTATCCAAGTTATAGTCCCATCACCACCACCATGTTTATCATTATTTGGAAACAAATTTGGTAGTAATAATATGAGACCTACACCTCCTGTTGTTGTTCCTGTCCCAGCACCAGTAACTGGTAGAAAACGCAGACGTAGACGTTAGATCAAATGACTTACATAAAATTAAATATGTAGTAACAAATTTAGAAATGAACACGCTCATATAAATTCTAAAATAAAAAAAATAAATAAATTTGAAACATTACAAAATATAAATTTTACTTTTGTTTTCTAAATTATTGGGTAGCCCCAACCGGATAAGTACTTTTGTTCATATTGTACAAGATTTTCTTTATGTTCAAGTCCCATAATCAAAATCATGTTCAATTAAGAGTTGAAAATATAAGACAATAACGTTAAGAGTACGGCAACACTTTTTAATATTTTCATTAACAATATGGGAATTGTAACAAGTGGGGAAAAAATTAAAACGGAGAACCTTTACAAAATTTCTTCACTCAAAATGTAAAAAAAAGAACAAAAACAGGAATTTTTTTTTTTTTTTTAAATATTTCTTGAAAAAGTTTTAATCTTTATTAACATAAATGCTAATTAATATTTTACAAAGAGCAGTTACAGAATTCCTTTTGTAACTGTATTCTCTTCTGTTAACTCTTTCTAATAAAACAAGTGAAATATACCTTGAAAGAACGGTGGTAACATTTTTCTACCAATTTTATGTATAAATAAGAGCAACAGACTTTAAATTGATACTGTAACTGTTCAAAATTTCTACATCTTATACAAAGTGTACCGTGTCTAGAAAATTATCGGTTATTGATCGTTTTATGGAAATTACACAATAAAATCATGAATTTGAAAATTTTCATAAGCTTGTTAATTGTATTTTGTACAATTGTACATGCAAATAACGGTAAATAATATTTATAAAATTTGTTCAACCAATTTATTTATTTAATATTTTTTATTTTGGCATATTTAGACGGTAAGGATTTAGCCAAAAATGACGAATACGAAGAGAAAACTTTTCACATACAAAGTAGAAGTATAAATGGAAGCCCTCGTTGCATAACATGGAGACGTAGAAGATCTGCTGACGATATACTAGATCCAGAATTACAAAATAAGAAAAGGTTTATTAAAATGTTGGAGGATGAGGATGATGACGATGAACCACAAGGCAGACAAAGTAAGTTAACTTAAAATTTTATTTAACACAATTTTTAAACATTTTAAATCAATTTTGCGGTAACAGTTATAGCAGGAAATACCATTTCTATAACAAACAATTTAAATTCATATAATGAAATAAATATATAAATATTTAATTTTATTACTTTCTGTAGCAACCGCTCCAACAACTGCACCAACAACTGCACCAACAACGGCGCCAACAACAGCACCAACAACCGCCCCAACTACTGCACCAACAACTGCACCAACAACAGCCCCAACTACTGCTCCAACAACTGCTCCAACAACAGCACCAACAACAGCACCAACAACAGCACCAACAACAGCACCTACAACAGCACCAACAACAGCGCCAACAACCGCCCCAACAACAGCACCAACAACAGCACCAACTACGACAACTCCACCTACGACGACTACTCCACCTACTACGACTACTCCACCAACCACAACTACTCCACCTACCACAACTACACCCCCTACAACAACAACAACTGCTGCTGCTGCTCCAGTTATTCAAATTGTAGTTCCAGCACCACCACCATGCTTATCACTATTCGGAAACAAGTTTGGTAGTAGCAATAACATGAGGCCTCCAGCTCCTGTTGTTGTTCCAGTTGCTCCACCACCAGTGGTAGCTGGTAGAAGACGAAGACGTAGACGTTAGACCAAATGATATCTAAAAAAATAAATAATAATAAATTAAAAAATGAATTCGCTCATACAATTTCTAAAATAAAAAAATATATTAATTTGAAATATTACAAATGTACATTTTACATTTCATGTTGTCTAAATTTTTAGGTATCCCATAAGGGTAAGTACTCTTAAGTCGAATAATTGAAATCAAAGTGTAATTTAGAGTCAAGACCACAACACCATACCGTTAATCGTTTTTTGATATTATACGGTAACAGTGTAACATTTTACAGTCACGGATCGAAATTGTTGCAAAAGAAAAAAAAAATGTAAAGCTTAATTATCGTTACAAACATCGATAAATCAAAAGTTAAAACAAAAATGTTTTGCGAAAAAAAGCAAAAAAGAAAAGTAACAGCAAAAATACGAAATCCACCAATTTTTTTGTTTAAAGAAATATTTTAGAAAAAGTTTAGAATCTTTCTACAAAAAAATGTTGATTAATTTACAAAACTCAGTTACAAAATGGTTTTTTGTAAGTTTATTCTTTTCTTCCAAATAAATTAAAAAATAAAGAAAACAAAAATATGTCTAAGAGAACGGTGACACATTTGTCTACAAAATTTTATATATAAATAGAAGGAACACAATAAAAATTGATTCTGTAACTGTTGAAACTTCCAACATCTAATACAAAGTTTACGGTGTCTAGAAAATGACCGGTTATTGATCGCTTTATGGAAATTACACAATAAAATCATGGATTTGAAGATTTTCATAAGTTTATTAATTGTATTTTGTGCAATTGTACATGCAAATAACGGTAAAAACTATTAAAAAAGAAACATGCAATCACTTTATTGAAATTATTTTTCATTCTGTCAGATTCAGAGGGTAAGGATTTATCCAATAATGACGAATACGAAGAGAAAACTTTTCATATACAAAGTAGGAATATAAATGGTAGCCCTCGTTGTATAACATGGAGACGTAGAAGATCTGCTGATGATATGCCAAATCAAGAATTACAAAATAAGAATCGATTTATTAAAGTGGAAGAGGATGAGGATGATGATGAACCACAAGGCAGACAAAGTAAGTTAATTAAGAGAATATTACAAATGCATTTGGATTCAAATTCGTGTTAATAAATAAAACTATAAATTTTTAACTATGTTATTTTCTTGTAGCAACCGCTCCAACAACGGCACCAACAACAGCACCAACAACGGCACCAACAACAGCACCCACAACGGCACCTACAACAGCACCAACAACTGCACCAACAACAGCACCAACAACAGCACCAACAACTGCCCCAACTACTTCCCCAACAACAGCACCAACAACTTCACCAACTACAGCACCAACAACAGCTCCAACGACTGCTCCAACAACACCAACAACACCAACAACACCAACAACACCAACAACGACACCAACAACACCAACAACAACACCAACAACAGCACCAACAACAGCTCCAACAACAACCCCAACTACTCCAACTACTCCAACTACAACTACTGCTGCTGCTCCAGTTATCCAAGTTATAGTTCCAGCACCACCACCATGTTTATCATTATTCGGAAACAAGTTTGGTAGTAGCAATAACATGAGGCCTCCAGCTCCTGTTGTTGTTCCTGTACCAGCACCAACAACTGGTAGAAGACGCAGACGTAGACGTTAGACCAAATGTTTTTCATAAATTTAAATAGTAACAAATTAAAAAATTAATTCGCTAAAATAAAAAAACATTACAAATGTACATTTTACTTTTTTGTTTTTCTAAATTTTTATATTGTTTAAATTTTTTGTTGTGCGCGTCAGCTCGTCCGATAGATTTCGCAAACATTTTGATTGCTGCATTAGTGTACTATATTTTCAAAAGCTATTCGTTGCATCTATTTTCCTGTAAAGCAATTGTCAAATGAGGATAGGGAAGCAAATGGAATTGAATCTGGTAGCAGGAAAATTTGTGTTCAATATGCTGATAACGGTAACTAAATTGTTAAGCACGAACTCTGTCGAACAATAGAAATCAATTTTAATTTAGAGTTAAGAACGCAACACCGTATATTAATCGGTTTTTGATATTAAACAGTAACATTGTCACATTTTTTCGTCACATATGGAGTAACAGTCATGAAAAAAAAAATTAAAACTTAATAATAGTTACAAGCTTTGATCAGTCAATACAAATAAAAACAAAATAAATTTTGCAAAAATAAAGAAGTAACAACAAACACACAAATAATCAGCAATTTTTTTTTAATGAAATATTTTGGAAAAAGTTTATAATCTCTATTAACATAAATGCTAATTAATATTTAAAAAATAACAGTTAAAAAATTCTTTCTGTAACTTTATTCTTTTCTTTCAAATAAATTAAAAAAGAGACAAAACAAAAATATGTCTAAGAAAACGATGGCAATATTCGACTACAAATTTTATATATAAATAGAAGGAATACAATAAAAATTGATTCTGTAACTGTTTAAACTTCCAACTTCTTACACAAAGTTTACCGTGTCTGGAAAATGATCGGTTATTGATCGCTTTATGGAAATTACACAATAAAATCATGGATTTAAAAATTTTCATAAGTTTATTAATTGTATTTTGTACAATTGTACATGCAAATAACGGTAAGTAATACTTACAAAATTTGTTTAATCAATTTATTGATGTAATATTTTTTATTCTGGCAGATTTAGAAGGTAAGGATTTATCCAATAACGACGAATACGAAGAGAAAACTTTTCACATACAAAGTCGAAGTTTAAATGGTAGCCCTCGTTGTATAACATGGAGACGTAGAAGATCTGCGGATGATATGCCAAATCAAGAATTACAAAATAAAAAACGATTCATTAAAACGGAAGAGGATGAGGATGATGATGAACCACAAGGCAGACAAAGTAAGTTAATTAAGTATTTTATTTAACAATTTTTAAACAAGTTAAGATAATTTTGTGATAACAGTGATAAATTTAATTTTAAATTCGTATAATGAGATAAAAATCTAAACTTTAAATGTTTTAATTTGCTTATAGCAACCGCTCCAACAACTGCCCCCACAACTGCCCCAACAACGGCACCAACAACGGCACCAACAACAGCACCAACAACGGCACCAACAACTGCACCAACAACGGCCCCAACTACTGCACCAACAACAGCTCCAACGACTTCACCAACAACGGCCCCAACTACTGCACCAACTACTGCACCAACAACTGCCCCCACAACTGCACCAACAACAGCAACCACCCCAACAACACCGACAACACCAACAACACCAACAACACCGACAACACCAACAACACCAACAACTGCACCAACAACAGCTCCAACAACAACCCCAACAACTCCAACTACAACTACTCCAGTTACAACTACTGCTGCAGCTCCAGTTATCCAAGTTATAATTCCAGCACCACCACCATGTTTATCATTATTCGGAAACAAATTTGGTAGCAATAATATGAGACCTCCGCCTCCTGTTGTTGTTCCAGTTGCTCCACCACCAGTGGTAGCTGGTAGAAGACGAAGACGTAGACGTTAGACCAAATTATATCTAAAAAATTAAATAATAATAAAATAAAAAAAGGAATTCGCTCATAAAATTTCTAAAATAAAAAAATAAATTAATTTGAAACATTACAAATGTAAATTTTACGTTTTTTCTTTTCCAAATTTTTAGGTATTCCATAAGGGTAAGTACTTATGTTCATATTGTTTAAAATTTTTGTTGTGCTCGGCAACTCGTCCGCTACATTACGCAAACATTTTTATTGTTACGTGTATGTACTATATTTTTAATAGCTGCATCTACTCGTTGCATCTATTTTTCTGAAAAGCAATAATTGCCAAATGGGGATAGGGGAGCAGATAGGAATAATCATTGGTGATATAAAATTGAATTTGGCCGGAGAAAAATTTGTGTTCAATGTGCTGATAACGGTAACTAAATAGTTAAGCATAACCTCTGTCGAGCGATTGAAATCAATCTTAATTTAGACTTAAGACCATAACACCATATGTTCGGTTTTTGATATTAAACCGTAACAGTCTCACATTTTTTCGTAACATATGGAGTAGCTGTAATGAAGAAAAAAATTAAAACTGAATATCGGTACAAGCTTTGATCAGTCAACTCAAATAAAAATAGAATAAATTTTGCAAAAATAAACACAACAACAAAAATATAAATAACAGCAATTTTTTTTAATGAAATGTTTTGGAAAAAGTTTATAATCTCTATTAACATAAATGCTAAAATTAATATTTAAAAATAACAATTAAAAAATTCTTTCTGTAACTTTATTATTTTATTTCAAATAAATTAAAAAAAAGAAACAAAACAAAAACATGTCTAAGAAAACGGTGGCAATATTCATCTACAAATTTTATATATAAATAGAAGGAACACAATGAAAATTGATTCTGTAACTGTTCAAACTTCGAACATCTAATACAAAGTTTACGGTATCTAGAAAATGATCGGTTATTGATCGCTTTATGGAAATTACACAATAAAATCATGGATTTAAAGATTTTCATAAGTTTATTAATTGTATTTTGTGCAATTGTACATGCAAATAACGGTAAAAAGTCTTAAAGTCAAGCTTAATTTTATTCAAATTATTTTCTTTATTCTGCCAGACTCAAACGGTAAGGATTTAGCTAATAAAGACGAATACGAAGAGAAAACTTTTCACATTCAAAGTAGAAGTATAAATGGCAGCCCTCGTTGTATAACATGGAGACGTAAAAGATCTGCTGATGATATGCCAAATCAAGAATTACAAAATAAAAAACGATTTATTAAAGCGGAAGAGGATGATGATGAACCACAAGGCAGACAAAGTAAGTTAATTAAGTATTTTATTTAACAATTTTTAAGAAAGTTAAGATAATTTTGTGATAACAGTGATAAATTTAATTTTAAATTCGTATTATCAGATAAAAATCTTAGCTTTAAATGTCTTAATTTTCTTATAGCAACTGCTCCAACAACTGCCCCAACAACTGCTCCGACAACAGCACCAACAACAGCTCCAACAACGGCACCAACAACTGCACCAACAACGGCCCCAACTACTGCACCAACAACAGCTCCAACAACGGCACCAACAACAGCACCAACAAGCACCCCAACTACTGCACCAACAACCGCCCCCACAACTGCACCGACAACAGCACCAACCACCCCAACTACTGCACCTACAACTGCACCTACAACTGCAACAACACCAACAACACCGACAACACCAACGACTTCACCAGTAACAACTCCACCAACAACCCCAATAACTCCAACTACACCTACACCCACTCCAACTTTAACTAGTCCTGTTGCACCAGTTATCCAAGTTATAGTTCCAGCACCACCACCATGTTTATCATTATTCGGAAACAAATTTGGTAACAATAACATGAGACCTCCACCTCCTGTTGTTGTTCCAGTTGCTCCACCACCAGTTGTAGCTGGTAGAAGACGAAGACGTAAACGTTAGACCTATTAAAGATAACTATAAATTTAACTAAAAACTAAATTAAATAATTAAAAAAATAAAAATATAAAATTAATTTCATTTCATTTCAAATGTAACTTTTACTTTTTCGGTTTTGTAAATCATTAGGTATGCCCCATTAACGAGAAGCACTTTCCATCATATTATGAAAGATTTTTCTCAGCCACACAATTGAAATCGAGGGAAATAGGTTTAAGATTTTTGTTAGCATAACAAAAAATAGTGATTTCTCTGTTAACAAGTTCTTGGCATTGCCGTCGTAAATAAAAATAAAATCAGTTCATCTTCTGTCAAGACTTTTATATGAAAGCTGTAACGGAACTAGTAGATATTGAAATACAGTTTTATTCAAAAATAAATTTCAATGGCACCGAGTGAATAGATAAAAAAAATCGTAAAAATATTGTTAAAACTATAAAATTGATAAGATTTTGACCCTCTGGGAATTTTAAAGTGATTAATGGTGGTGGTATATAATAACGTATATAATGTCTAATGATTATTTCAATTTGACCTAAAACTACCGTAATAAACGGAACTTTACATATATATGTATATACATGAATCCATATTGGCAATGAGTTCGGAATATAATAATAAAATTATATTTATATAGCTTTTTGATAATACCATGTACATAATATTAGTCACTAATTTACTATATATAAATATACACAATACATTAATGATACTATCATATTTTTATGAGGTACATGGAGATAGGAGCATCAGTTGGAAAAAAATTAAAACTAATAGTAGCTATTACAAAATTTGCTCATTCCAAATATGAAAAAAATGTAAACTTGCTATGGCTTGATTCTCATACAATGTCATAAAAAAACAAAAAATATCCTAAAGTTGAGTGGAACTACTGAGTTTTTATTATCTTGATAAACGAGTGGGTGCATTGACATTGTTCTTGATAAAGCCAATAGCCAATATGATATAAAAACAGAAAAGAAGATTTTTTTTTTTTTAAATTTATTAAAATATAAATTAAATAAAAAAAAAAAAATTGTAACATTAGAAGATGATAGAAATTATACGAATATAAGAATGACGTAACAGAACTAAGCAAAAAAAAATATAACTGCGGAAGGTCGTCTGCCGAAATTTTTATGGCAAAATTTTTCAATGAATTGAAATCTATTTCATTATATAATTTCATAACAGTGAATACCACCCTTGAATATGATAGTGAAGTATGTTCTTATTATTGATATCAATCGGTTTGGAATTTGCTCAACGTTAAATTTTTTACATTTTGCACTTAGATTTTTATTGTGGAATTATTCACTTAGATATCCACCTTATTCCCACTGTCTTAAACTTATTGACTTACAGTTATTATCTGTTAGCCGGATAATTACACATGAATATTTTATATACCAGATATCATCATCATCATTGATCCTGTCGCTTCTCATGGGTATATAGAGCATCAACAAGCTTTCTCCAACGAACTGGGTTTTGGACAAGCGATTTGATTTCACTCCAAATTTTTCCACATATGCTTGCTTCATTCATTACTGTTCAGCGCCACGTTATTTTTGGACGACAATGATTTCTCGAACCTGCTGTGTTGATTCGCATCAGTTTTGTTTTGCTTACATTTATCAACAATCCTACTTGCGCCGCATATTTGATTAGCGAATGCAGTTTATCGGTACCAGATACCACCAAATATACTATGAGGTAAAACTTTAGTCCCTGAAATTTAAATTTTCTGGTTGTAAGATCCAACTGGAATAGTCTCAGGATTGTTGAAATATTCCACATTTCATTTCATACTACAGAATATAACAGATTTCAGCCAATATATAGATATCTTCATGAGGTCAATTCTAATTCAATATTTTGTGGTAAATCGTTTTGAGTGTTTAAAGTAGACTGGGTTTTAATGTGAAACTAATTAGCTAATTGTTTCTCTTTCCTATTGTTTGGTTTTTTTTTGCTCTTTCATTTTATTGTTTTTTAACTTAACATTAAATTTGTCCATCATTGTTATGTTAACCCATTCGTAGGACATAAGGTGGAAATAAAATATTTCCATCAGCTCTTATCTGAATAAAATGAATGTTTTTATAACAATAGTAATAATTGTCTATCTTCTGATACAGTTATTATCAACAACATCTCATGTACTTTCGCCTTTACAAAGATTTTTATTAATGAAGTTTTTTGTGCTAGTAATAGTATCAAACTTAATACCATTGAACTAAATTTATTAATCTAATTCTTACAGTAATAGGAACATACATTTTTTTCACACACATTTTTAATACTGTATTAACTAGTAGCTCATATCCCACAGTATGGAAATGCGCAAAAATTATTTCAACCCTAAGAGGGGTTCCATCAATATTATTTCCCATCAGATAAGCTAATCAATATTATACCAAGTTATAAATCGTCGATTTCAAGCATAACATCATTTTCTGAAATAAAAAACTGCCCAATATTGGATCTATATCATAAAAAAAATTTCTGACTGAACATTATTGCCGTAAACCCAAACTAATTTTTTTTTGTAAGAGATCACTAGTTGATTGCATACCAGAAGAAAATCAGCTAAACAGATTATTTCAGTTGGATAACCTGTACTATTTCTAAATTTATTGATATGATTTCAGAACAGCTTAGAATCAAGACACATTTTAAATTAAAGGTTTGTATTGACTATACAGGAGCTATTCAAATATTTATATTCAAGTCTAAGTTGACAAAAGTCAGTTACACGTTTCTGCACAATTATACTTAACAGAATTTCTGTAAGCAGATTACATAAATTGTGCTATTCTACAAAGAGTGCTAACGCTATAGTTAACATACCTTTCATACCCCTTTGCTAACAAACTAATTTTGTAGAGGGGTTTTTTTGTAGACAAAGGGATGTAAAACGTATGTTATACGTACATAGCGTTTGCACTGTTCGTGGAATATAGGCCATTTTCCGTACTTCATAAATTATGACATTAACACCATTTTTCGTTGTAATAATAATGTTAGCATGTGCACTGCCATGTGTATATGAAATGAAAATAACAAAAATATAGATAATAACATCAGTCAACTCAAAATATTGAAATCGAAGGTTGTGATAGATCTAGTGATGTTGGTTTTCATACTATCAAAAGATTAGTAGCGTTGGTCTTCTTGAATTCTTTTAAAAACTACTATCTTGCATTCGCATAAAAAAAATTTAATTATATTTTAAAATAAATATTCTCCTAATCATATGCAAATAAATTCAAAGTTTGTATAATAATTTTCAACAATAAAAGCTTCTTTAATACTCTGTCATTTATTCTTCTGTTTATTTTCTATAAACAAAAATTAATATTATTAAGTGAAATATACCCAGTCTAAAATCACAAATTGATACTTTTTCGGTGTTTATTATATTCTGTAGAAAAGTGTATAGCTACCTGAATTATTCTATTCACCTAACCAAAATAGAAACAATCTTCTAGATTTTGAAATGTATGTCTATAATAACGGAAGAATTAAACAGAATATAATTCCGGTAATATTGTAGTACAAACTTTATTTTCTCGTTTTTAGAGACCTGAAAAATTTTAGGCATGAAACAATTTTGCTTTCTATTTATTTCATTTCTGACAAATTTTTGTACAAGTCCAGAAGCTAAAATTAAGTACGAGTACTCAGCAAAAACATTGTCTTAACATTAGGCCACTATATCGAAGCCAGCTTACTCCTAAGTATATGCAATGTATTTGGATTTTACAAATTAATTAGTTAGTGTAATTAAATAATTTAATCTTAATTCTCAATGGATCATTATGCATATAGTTAAAATATGCATATAGTTAAAATCGAGTTTTTCTTCTAGTTTATAATTTATTTCTAAATTTCTGTTTAGCAATTATTTAAGTGTGTGCTTCACAATTATTAAGTCACACAATCAATTTGGAAATTGTTATACAACTTTTTTATTTGATTTTTCACAGCATAAAAAGAAAATAAAAAACAAATAACTGTAAAGGAGTAAAATTTAAAATACAAACAAAAAATTTAGTCAAATACTTGTAGAATAAAGCTTTGAAAAATGCAAAAATCAATATCTTAAAAAATGTGTAAACTTTTATTCTAGTTCATTCAACTAGTTTCATCGAAATCGCTGCTTGAACCATTTAAGATGCTGAACTGTTCGCGAACCAAAGTGTAGTCCAAGATATTTAACTGTTTCCACATTTGGTACCTGAATATCATTTATACATATACAATGTTTTGGTGCTTTTCAATTTTGCATCCATTTGCTTACTTTGTCCAGCCCTTCCTAAAATTGTTCTGTTTTCTAGTCTTTGCGAATCGCTTACATCAACTAGAGCCATCTACAAATATTACAATTTCGACCTGTGGTATTAACGGGATGTCGGCGGTATATAACAAGTATATTAATAGGATCAAGTATGCTTCATTGAGGTTCCCCTGTCAGTATAAATTGGATCTTGCTTCAATCGTTTATCAAGGACCTACAGTTCTGACATAAGATGTCGCGGTTACATAGAACTTCCTATTAATAATTAACAAAAACAAAAATCTGCTACTCTGAATTTCCTATTTGAAATGTAAGACTCCATGATCTAACAAATATTTCCTGGTAAAGATTTGCGCATTTTATGTATGAAACCTTCTTGCCATAGTCTCACGAATGCTTGTAAAGCATTAAGAAATATTGCCATATACAGTATTTTTTTCCTGCAAAGCCCATTCTATTAACGTAACAGCACAATGCACCTGGTTGAATGTTTTTCTCTGAATCCAAATTGAATATCAGGTATGTTGACGAACGGTTGCAAACGTTTAAGATATAGTTTTTCGAACAGCTTTGATAGCAGTAGTGATTTGACAGCAATTTTCCGAATGAGATTATTTATGTTTTCCTTGAATTTCCATTCACTAAGGTGTTACTTGAATGTGAAAACATACCAGAAGCGATATGATTCAACATTCGTGATGTCCGGCTTATCAACGAATTTCGGTAACCTGTTTATATGCATACCACGCTTTAAATTTAAAAACTTATATTCTGATTTAACGAAACCTAACATAGTATGACATTCAATTGACCCACCCAAATCTATTAACAAAACTCAATTATCATAGTTTCACACCTTTTTGATTAGACACAAAAAATGTTTCATTCCAGAAAAAATCTTTAAAGAGCAGAAAAGAATTATACAAACAAAAAAAAGAGATTTTTCTTCTGTCCAAACTAAAATAGCTGCACCTTAAAATATCATCTAATAACAATAACAACAAAAGCAATTAGTATAATCATTATATAAAGAAGAAAAATAAATTCATGCTGCTAACAATAAAGAAAATCATCCCTTGATGAATATCCGGTTTGTACAAAAATGAAAAAAAAAACAAGCAGACCGATTCAGTCACACCTTAATTACTTAATTTCACGCAATTTATTTACAAAAGCATCATCACCACCCCTTATTCATATACAAAATCAAATATCAACCCTCACCCACTACCACCAATAAAGAATATTACAAATTTTAATAAAAAAAAAAATGAATTAATGGGGTAAAAACAACCAATCTCTTAGCTTAGAAAATTTTCATTTCTAGCATCACTGTTGTTTTTTTGTTTTTTGCTTCTTTTTTATTACATTTTTAAAATCTCTCCTGAGAATATCAAATTATTAAAAAAATTCAGTTATAAGACTTCAATTATCTATTATGAAAAGGTGAAAAGTTATAAAATAATGAAATAAAAACTTATGTAAATATTCTACAGTTACAAAGCAACACAGTGCTAGAATAATCATCGTCAAAATAATTAATCCTAACTCTTAACATATTATTTTTTCCAAAATAATAAGAAGAATACTAACATAACGTGTATATGGTGTGGTATTACACTTTAGAATAATTATAATAATATTAAAGGGTATAACAAATTTGATTTGACGTTTATGATAAGTCAATTTAAAAGATCTATGAGTTTTAATCTAATTAAATTGGAAGTCCTGAAACAACTTCCGAAAAAAGTTATAACAATGCTAACATACATTACAAATGCTGCTATAAGAATAAGGTATGTGCCGAATATGTGGAAAATAACAGAGATAATTATGATATTAGCTAGGTAAGCCTATAGATGAGGTCAAATCCTATTGACCGTGGAACATCAAAATTATTTGAAAAACCATTATTGATACGAATAAGACCTATCATAGATAATAGTAACCTAATTCCAAATTATCAATTTGGTTTTAGACAATCAATCAAATACATAGGATAACAAATAATAGAAAAAACTTTAGAAGAAAAGCCAGTATGCTCTACTATATTTCTAGATGTAGCACAAGCTTTTGATAAAGTATGGCATCGAGGATTAATACATAAATCATATACTAGACATAAAACAGACTATTTAGAATTAAGCAAGACGAAGAGTACTGTACTATTAGAGATATTAAAACAGATGTGCTTCAAAGTAGTATTGTGGGTCCCATACTGTATTTGATATACACCAATGATTTACAACAAATGGGAAATATAACTGTAGCTATATTCGCTGACGATACTGCGTTGATGGCAGTTGGATTTAATATTGACGAGGCTACGTAATATATTATTTATTACGTAGAATCCGATTTTGCATAACAAAGTACCCCTTCCCATTTGAAAATATCGATTTTGGCCAATTTCGGCGATTTTTGGGCTTAAAAAACCTTTTTCGGTCCTTCTCGGAAAATATCACCAATCGATAGAGCACCCTCGATTTAGTTAATACTTTTGTTTTTAAATTTTAAAATACGGTTCCTTCTCCTCTTGAAAAGCTGATATGTATGCTCTATTCATTTGAAAACGTGCTATTCATAGATCATCACTCCATTTGGTCATCGTCGTATCGTTGGAGCAATAATTCTATTTCATAGATATGTTGTAGCAATGGGCACATGTTTGGAAGAACCAAAAAAACTACTTCCATCTCTTAAGTCATTCAATTGATGAACGCGAGTGGCAAATTCCAACCTCTACACCGTGGAAATATCAAGTGGGTTCAAAATTAATTATGGAAATCCGTTTACAGTCAGAAATTCTAAAATGTGGAATCGCATTTCACTACAGGCATTCCCGACCAGGTATAATTTTTATGTGTTTGATTCACAAAAATTCAAAGTGAAGATCAATAACGTAATTTCCAACTCCTCGCAGCACCTATCTGCTACTTCGTTATCTTTCTGTCTCTAATATTTTCGTTTCTGTTTTCCAAATCCAAAGGTACGAATTTATAAATGTTTGTCTGACCTAAGTTTTGGCTAATAATACAAAAATAAAATGCTGCTCTACAGCTTAAAAATGCAACAGAGGGGATTACTTAAAGCAAGAGAGTGTGAATTTCGAGTCTTTAAAACGGAAAATTCTTTGTTGTAAAATTGGTTCTGAAATAATAATGAGATCTAGAGGGGGAAAAACTGAAGTCCATATGACATTTCATCCTATAACCTACTGATGGGAATTCATGTCAATAATGATTATGAACTGTACAATGAGATGAAGGCTCATATGCTATCACTGAATGTAGTTTAAAAAAAATTATCGAGTTCACATAGGAAGTGACAAACATCGGGAGAAAATCAAATTTTTATTAGAGAGACAATAAGTCGTTAGGTAGATAAAACAGTTTTGGATTTCGAGCTCAAGAGAAGTGACCCAATATCAACCGTTATTTTTGTCTAGAATATTTTGTCTCAATAACATGTATCAAGTAAAAAAAAACAACAACTTGAGATCAAAATTAACAATTATCAATCACATTGTCCTGAAATCCCATTCGTGGGGCATAGGGCGGAAAACTAAAAATAAAATGTTGTAATCACAATATTCGCAGAAGGTAGAAAGTGAACATATATATTTTTGTACTTGTTAAAGTAATCGAAACAATATTTAAAATCATGTATTTTTTGTAATGAACATTTCATAAGATAAGATTAAACCTAAAGTTGATCAGATCAACTTTTTATTTCGCCCCTTTATAGTACTTTTTGTTATTATTATTATTGTTGTTATTGTTATTTTTTTAGGTAAATATTTATGCCGCACCCACTACAGAACATGAAAAATATGACCACAAAAATTATTCAAGGGATGATGATGATGAAATTGTTTGCAAAAGTAACTACAATAACATGTTAGGGGACTGTTGTTGTTATTGTTATTTTTATTTTTTTCTTAATTCTGATTATGATGATGATGATTCAATGATTTTTAAATGCAATTCTGTTAAAAGATTGTAAATGTATACTCAGAGTACTAAAAATGAGAATAGATTATAAAGGATAATAATGGATTGAGGGTTGTTAGTAACACAGTTAGAAATTCTTTTATTATAGTCACAATAAAAGTTGATGTTGTTTAAAAAGTTAATCGAATTTTATGTAATCATTTAGCGAGCGGAGATTTTCAGTTAACAATATGACATGGTGTTTATAATTAATGAGATTGTTAACCTCTTCAAATTGTATACTGTTCCTTTTGCAAATGAATTATTGTAATTTAGATAAAATTATGAAGGGTGTATGCAAATATTAGAAAAATGTATATTAAATCTTTGGAGAATAAAAATTAGGATTCAAACAGATATGAGAATACTCCGATCATGTTAGTCTGATGATTCTGGTTATTGGTGAAGAAAAATCTGCCTTCGACATAACTTGTTATAAGTACTTAATAGTTGGGCCACAATATTGTTTGTTTACATATTAAGAAACATTTATTTAACATTATGACAAAAGCTTGGCTTATATCTGGCAATACTGCTGAGCTACACTTTTATTTACTACGTATGAAATGCATTTGGTAATTTGTTAAATGCTTGATTGTGAAACCGAACTGATATACCTAGGAGTAATCTGTATTGTTCTATTATTACTAATAACCGTTGAAAAGATTGGGACAGATACTTATATAATGAAATGACGTAACGTTATTTAATTTTGTTCAGTTTCACAATATGAATTATTTGTAATACTTTCCATTTAATTTAAGTGCTTAACGGTTTCTGGCTATTCTGCTCTTTATTTCATTAAAATATTCTTGCACCAAATAATTCTAAAATAACTGTTGATATTGGGCCGCTTCTCTTTAGTTGAAATTCAGAATTATTTTATAGGCCTGACGGCACTGTAAGCTTATACCATACAATATTTCACTACAATATTTTTCGAGCATTTATGTATTAAATTACTTATCTTGGCTTATCAATTAATTCCTTAAATGTAGAAAACTACTGCTTTCTACTGTTATCGGGAACTATGCCTGCGTAGAATAGTATAGCTCCATTTTATTTAAATTTTTATCAGATTATACTCTCAATTATTTGTTTTTGTCATTTATTTTATCCCAATGACAAAGACTACCATAGAAGCTCATACCCATAGAAGATTCTTTCGTCGGGAATAACCCTCTAGCTATCGCGCCATCCAGCGTCTCTCTTTATATGTGAATTTGCAGATTTTCTTGACTTGAGAATTTTCAAATGTTCACTTAGCATATGAACTACATTTTTGTTTTTGATGTATTGTTCATCATCATTGTCCTGAAACACGTCATCAGTGAGGCATAGAATGGAAAGCCTCACAGACCATCAGCTATTCACCTCCAGACCTCATTATTGTTTCTGACTCAGGTTTTTAACAAAGAATTTTTTTTTCAAAGAAATGAAATTGATACTGTTCTTCTTTAGGCAATGTCCTATGCTACAATTCTATACTGTAGGACAAAATTGCATCATCTTTTTATCGATTTTAGATCTGCCAGCATACATCGATTTGTGCTTTATGAATAAATGTCGAAATTTTGTTTCCCTGCCAAGCTAACCCGTTTGTCAAAAATTACCCTGATACAAGAAGAAGATACAGTGCCGAACTATACCAGCTGTTCAACGACATAAACTTAACAAAAGTCAAAATAAGAGCTCTCCATTGACTATAGACTATGTAGAGAGTATGGCTCAGTATACTCATCAAAGGAGGCCACACCTTCGTTGGAGAGATGAATTATCGTCAGATATGAAAAATCTTCAAATTACTAACCAACCGAAAGATTCCAATGATGAGAGCATACCCAGTTGCTTCTTTCGGATTGATATCTTTAGTAAGAACTTTTACAATCTCGTTCTTTTCAAATTTGTTTATTGGATCTATAACAGTTGCAAATATAAACTTCGTTTGTTTGATACAAACGCTATTACCAATAACTATGCGAATAAGAAAGGCAAGCGATTTATATTCATCATAATACACTCAGGGAAAAACATACTATTAAATGTTTAATAGTATACAGTTATTGATTCAATAGGACGGGTATCAATAGGTTTTTACTATAAAAAACAATAGTTTTCTATTTAAAACAATATGTTTTGTAGATTTGATTTAATAAGATGCATACTATTATTATATTAATAGTAGACTGCATTAATGTAATTAGAAATACTATAAATTTAAAACTGTTCTACTCATTGTATTTATTAGATTATAATATTACTTCAATATTACAAAATAATTAATTTTTAATAACATTGCCAAAAAGAGTTGAAAAATTAAATAAATAAATTAAAAAATTAAAGTATTAAAAGGAAATTTAAAAATAAAGATAAGAATAAATTAGAAATAATTGAAATAAAAGAATAAATAAAAATTTAAAAACAAAAAAAAAGCTTTAATAGTGCTTAAGTTAAATGTTATAATATAGTTTAAAAAAATCTAATTTCGATCAAAAATGTTTAATAAATGAAAGTTAAAAGTTAATAAATTAAATACTATATTTGAGTGGACGTTAAAAATTAAAAAAAAAAAATATTAGCGTTATTCAAATAGTAGTGCTTAAGCAAAATATTATAATATAGTAAGAAAATGTTATAATTTTCATCAAAAATTTTTGCTAAATCAACTATAATAAAGAACTAATATTTCATTTACACTTCCAATCCAAGCTGGTCTTTGATTTTCATATCAACCAAACGTTTTTTCGAAATTGATTTAGCTTTTGAAGAAAAAAATATATATATATATATCATAATAATTGAAGACACGAGTGGATGAAGGAGGTATCTGACATTTTTTCAAAATTGGGTTTTTTTTTGCATAAATCTAGGTTATATGACCTCCTCTATCAAATGCAATCATCAGAATAGCTAAATCTCCAATAGATTCTGAGATAATCAATGTATGAAGGGGTTATGTACTAAACTTTATGAGTATTCAAATGGAAGAAGGTATTAGCATTACTTCACCCCTTCATCCAGACGCATTTCAAAATTGTTGCAAATTATTTGAAGGAATGAAGGCGCTATGTGCGGTACATAAACCCGTCTTCCACGGATCATATCAATCAAAACTTGACAAGTTTAAGTTTCTTTGAAATGTTTTGTTTTTTTTTTATTTATGTATATCGCACATAACAGCACACAATATGTAAGTTGGCAGTTAGTTTTAATAGTAATTGACATTCAATTCAGTGCTCAGTGTAGTGTAGGTGCATAAATTGTTTTTCTAAATATTGGAGTAATCAACGTGTTGAAGAATGATAAAGAAACCAGAGAATTAGTTGTGAAATATACTGAAGAAAACTCGAATCAGAAAGGAAAACAGTATTTGTTGCTAAAATTTATAATTCCAAAAAGCAAAAAATGTAACCCAGAGAAGTGACAAAAACGTAAGGCCAGTCTTGCAAGAGAGAGGGATGAGAAATATTTATCTTACAAAAATGAAGATGTGCAGAAAAAAACCAACAAAAGGTATTTTATCCAGAGAAGAGTGTAGACTCAAATGTACTTTGCGTTTTATAGATGAAGATAGAATAAACTTTTTAAAGGAGTTTTACCAACCAAAACGTTGACATTAAAAAAAAACGAGTAGATAATTACGCAACTGCACTATCTCCCGATAAAAGAGGAAGACATTCTAACAGACCAAACAAAATCGATGAAGCAAATAGAAAATTTGTTGTAGACCTTATTAAACAATTTCCTGTGGAGGATTCACATTATTCGAGTAATAAAAATCCGAATAAAGTGTATCTCTTCCCTCTACTAAATCGAAGCAAAATGCATAACTTTTATCTTGAAGAATGTGTTAACAAAAAATTGGGGGGAAAATTTAAAGTTAAAAAAACATATTATTCAAACATTTTTGACACAAAATTCAATTTGAAGTTTGGATATCCCAAAAGTGACACTGTATGTATACCTGAAATGCTGGCAAAAATAACAAGGAGCGCTCACGAAATATTACTCATGCTTTTGAAGCAATGCAGCACGATAAAAATACTAGAAAAGTATCAAACGAGACTGTTTTCATAACAATGAATTTACAGCAGAATATGACTTTTCCAAAAATAACCACATACAAAGCTTGTTATTTAAGGCCAATGTGGTTTTATAATTTTGGAATTCACATTATTACAATAAAATTTGAAAAAGCTTGTTTTTGCTTCTGGACAGAAGACATGGCTAATAGAGGAAGCTCAGAAATATATAGTTCCTTGCTAAAATAGGACCGATAAGTAATTTAGTCTGATATTCTTGTGATAAAAATTTTGCAATGAGCTGTACCAATATTTGATTTTAAGAGGTTACTTTCGTAACATCGATCATAAATTTCCGGACGTTGACCATTCCTACCTAGATTCGGACCGAGATTTTGGAAGAATAGAGAAGATATTGCGGAAGCGTGGCTCTATACATCTACCAGAACAGTTCCGACAAATTATTCGGAGTGCATCCAAAAATAATGAAATAATTTATATGTCTGAACATTTTAAAGATATCGGAAATTTAGCTAAAAATATAAATACAATATAACGAACAGAAAAAAAGATGAACTAAATGGAAAAGTGAGATTTAGAGACAGTATTAAATGGATTCGAGTTGAAGAATATGGTTCTCATAGACTCTTCTGATGTTTCTAGAGTCTTAAGAGTCATATGATGAAAATATGCCATTTAAAAAAAGCGATATTATTAAAATTTTATAGGTAGCTTTTTAGCTATATTTTTGAGTTAAATATTAATATTTTCGTTACTTCTTATATCATTTAGGTTTATGAAAAGGTAATTATAATTTTAAAATAATGAAAAATAAAAAAATTAACAAAATTTTTGTTTATTATTATATTAAAAATTAAAAAATACGATTAGTAGATATTATATTATAAGATGAAAAATGGTTAATAAAAATATTATTTATTAAATTTCTGTTCATGAAAATTAAAAATAGTGACGACGAAAAATGCTTAATTTTGAAATATTGAAGAATAAAATGTATTTGAATTTCCATTTGCTAAAAACTATTGATGTTTACTGATTAATATTATTGTATTTTGTTAAGATATTACGTCATTTTGTATTTAATAAACCTTTCTTTCACACTTATATTGGTTTTTGTTTTTGGTTTATTTCAATGGATGAAGGAGCTATCTACACATTTTAACAAATAACAGAAAAAATACAAGTTTCTTATTAATCAGCCTGTAATGAGTAAAAAAGTACTACCGTTATTGACAATTTTCGTATATTCCGGCTTTAATAAAACTAGCCTAAAAAAAATGATATCAAAAAAACTTTGACTTGAATTTACTCGAAATTTTGATTTCGTTTGATAACCCCTTCATCTTCTCGTGTCTTCAATTATCATAATAACCTTCATTTGGTACATGAGGAAAACTATTCAGATTATTGAAAACTGACTTGTTCGAAGCTATAAGTATATCAAAAAAATAATATTTTGAGGCAAAATTTATAGGAAAAGTTTCTATTTAACAAAGTTGGATATTCAAAATGTTTCACTTTATCAAATCAAAGAAATAGTTTTACATAAAACTGGGCCTTATCTCTTATACAAAAACTGGCATGACACCTCTTTTAACGAGCATTTCCAAGCCTATGTTGTAAATGTTATAAATAATTAATCTTAAAATTATTTTTTCTTTTTGTTAAATCTAATTTTAATATATTTATATGTTTAATATTAGTTAGTTATTACTGTTATTAGTTATTTTCAGAGATTTAAGTTATATTTCTATTTTTATGATAAAGTACAAACAAGTCTGTTAAAAAGTACAAGTAAAAGTAAATAATGTTTATAGAATAAAATGATTTAATAAATAATTAATATTGTTTCATTTAATTTGGACTGCTTTAACTTTACATAACAAATATAGGCACCAGAAAAATAGGATTTACCACATTAAATTAATATGAAGTATAAAAGTAATAATATTTAATATTAAAATTAATGTGATGTTCCAATTATAAAAAAAGTATATCACTTCGACAATACTATATTAAAATTATAGTATGCATACTATTAAATTTATTAAATTGATATTACTAAAACTATTATTATAATAGGATATACTATTAAATTATAATGTGATGGACTATAATAATTACAGGACAATACTTTTAAAATTATGGTACATTTCAACTATTGATTTAATAAAATTCAAATTGTTATTTTAAAACTGGGATATCCCATTGATGAATTTTAATAGTAAAATCTAATTGAATTAATAGGAAATGATTTTAATTTTATAGCATTTTTCCCTGAGTGTATTAATCATCATAATTTTCTATAGTGGGATATAATCCTCAGCTAAATAAAATTACATTTGAAATAACATAACAGAATTACATCTGTCAAAGCATTTGAATTTCTTTGACAAAAAAAAAATTTTTATTCAAATTTTTGATCGCGTGTGTAGAAAATTATATTTTATTTATTTATTCAATATTCAGATAGACAGCACAAACCGGTTCAAAATTCTATTACCAAATAGCTTAGATCCAATCAAATATAAAAAAAGAAAATTTATAATCATTTTTAATATAAAATTAATAAACATTATTAGAATTCTTAATTAAGTTTTAATAAGTTGAGTTGTGTACTAAAAAACAAAATCCAATTACAATATCATCAAATTTTGGTATTATATGATTAGCAACGTATTGTTGTTGTCTGGTTGACTGTAAAGACAGTTTTATCCATTTATACTAAATATTATCTTCAAAATGTAATATTACCATAAATTATTAATTAAAATTCGTAGCTCATGAAACTAATTATACATAGGAAATATATTGTATTGATATTTCTCTCCGTTCTATGACCCACTTATGGAGTTACAGAACAAATATGATGATGTTGAGGATAAAATTGATTTGTTTTAGGTGTTTTAAATCAGAACTATATTTTTTTTTATATTATTAGCCAAAACTTAGTTCAGAGAAACGTCTTTACACTTCCGTATCATTGGCTTTTGGAAAACAACATAATAAAAAGAAATAAAAAGAAATAGAAGTAGGAGAAAGATTTGGCGGGGAGTTGCGAACTATGTTATTGATGTTCACTTTGAATTATTGTAAATTAAAAAAAAATAAAAACTATCCCTTCCTGGAAATGCTTGTAAGTGGAATGCGAATCCACATTCTAGAAGTTCTAACTATAAACGAATTATTTTAACCAGTCTTGAAGCATCTTGGTATCTCCACAGTGTAGAAGTGGTCATTTGCAGCCTCTCGGGTTCCTCGACGGAATTGCTTAAGAAGCGGAGGGATTGGTTTTAGTTCTTCAGAGCATGTGCCTACTCCCAAAAAATATCTATGAAATAGAGTTAGTGCTCCAACGATACGACCATGAGCAAGTGGGGCAAGTGTTGATGAAATTTTTTTTTTGTACGTTCTTGACAGTAACTTAGGTAGAATAACCTTTTCGTGCTTTTAATTAAGTGCGGTACTGCAATTTTACATTACAATATCTACAATATTTCGAGTATTTATTTAACAAATTACTGGCTTATCTACTCATTAAATGTGGAAAACTACTACTATTGTCAGGAACTAAGCCTTTTTAAATAGAATAGTTTCATTTTATTTAATTTTTTACCAGATTATAATATACTCTCAATTATTTTTTGTCATTTATTTTATTCCAATGACAAAGGGTACCAGACCAGGTCGCAAAACCAATAAAGCATTTTTTTTTTGTTGCTTCATCGGGAATCGAACCTGAAACCTTTCGGTTGAAAGGCAGGCGTTCTACCTACTGCGCCACCCAGAGTGTTTTACATCATCCATGAGGCGAATCGCGCATTTTTGTACTCTGTTAAAAAACTTAAAGTAGTCTTTGAGGAGCCCATAGATGAAAATTGTACTCCATCTTGGTCGTATGTAGGCTTTATAGATATTAAGCAGATTTTTAGGCACAAAAGATGCCTTACACCGATTTAAATAAACCAAACATTTTTGTATTCGCAATATCGAAAATATGGTCATGCCAGAACATATTTTGATTTACTCGCATTTCGAGAATATTTAAGTTTTCTATAGTCGCTGTAAGCTTTCATCTTGAAATTTTAGAATAGGTTCGAATGGCCTTAATTTTTGCGCAACTAGACAGCTTTGCATTTCGAGGGTGTTAAACTCAACTCTCTTTGGCTTACCCCAGTTGGTAATTTTGACTAAGCCATGATTTACTATACCGCCAATTATTGTTCTTTTGGCGGAAGCTGAAGCCGCTACAAAAGTGCTTTCATCTGCAAAACTAAGGATCAGGTTGAAAGTTATTTGGAGGAGATCATTAATAAATATTAGAAAGAAAGTTGGAGAAAGGACAGATTAATACCCTGTAGTATTAATTTGACGTGGATCAGATGTTATTCCATCAACTGAAACTCGAATGATCCTAAATGATCCTTAAAGCATGACATTTTGCTATTTGAGCACTATGCCATACTCGATCAAAAGCTTTTGAAATATCTAAGGTCACATCAGCGGTTTCACTAGATTGATGTAAGCTGATGTTTAGCCTTTCGCAGAGGGAAACCATAAGACCATTAGTTGAACGGTGGGCTTGGAAATCATATTGACGTGCTATTAAGGTATTTCATTATAGCTTCTTGTTGATCAAGGTTTTCATAGTTTTGGAGAGAATGGAAGTACTAGCTATAGGTCTGTAATTTGACATACAAATTAGTTTCTAATATAACCCTTGACAATCTATTTATTAATTTTTTTTAGACAATTTAGTTTTTAAAGAAATCGCACACGATAACTACAATATACTTAAATATTACAAGCATTAAAATAACTGCCATTTTTCTTTTTGCATTACCAAACCAATTTTTATGTGCTGCTTTTCTATATCATTACAAGTAATATCCTGATATTTGTCAGTTTAATTATGATCAGGCATACTTTTATTCGTTTTATTTTAAATTAATTTAAAGGCGCAATTTTATATTTTCTCACCTTGATAGTAATCAAAAATATGAATTAACAACAGCAAACATGTTAGTTCAGTTAAACTTCCAAATATTCCAAAAAAAAATACTGGAATATTATATTCCTTTCCAAAATTAAATTCCCAATACAATTCCAATAACATGTTTTTCAAACAAAAAAAAAAAACTAAAATGTACAAAACATTAACCCAAATGGTCATACTGTGAAAACCACTCAACCCTGAAGAGCCAATGGTCAGTTAAATGATCTTAAGATACAAATCATTCTTATTTTTATTACATGTATATATAAGTAATAAATATATATATATAAAAATATACATATGTTTGATCCTCATTTAAACAAGTTCTTAAAAATTACAATGTATATACATTAATAGAAAAACAACTACAACAATAATAATAATAACACTAGAAGAATTTTTCATAATATAGAGTGCAACACGTTCCCATATTTAAATTTTTATTTTTATTCTAAAATTTTTTTTTTCTTATTTTTTTAATTCCAAAAGAGAAGGAAGAAGAAAACAAAAACTTCAACAGGACATTAATATAAGAAAAAAAAAAAAAACAATAAAAATAATAACAATTTAAATTGAACCTTAAAAAACTGACCTCTGGTCAATTTGAGAATCAGTAGAAAAATTAATAAAAATAAGACCTGGAAAATTGCCCATCAGTATCAAACCAGTTAATAAAACAGAAATATATTCTTTTGTTGTTGTTATAATATAATAAGCGAAAAATAAGAAGGGCTGATATAAAAAAATCTTTCAATTTCACCCTTATATGACCCATTCATAGCCTAAAACCTTGGTAGAAGATATATATATATATATATGTATATATATATATACAGCAGTGTTGTACAGGTACTAAAATTAATTTTATATTTTTCACATTTATATTTAATTTATATTCTGGTGTATCCGGCCTTAAATCAGCCTTTACACACACACACATTTCATTTAAAATAGGAATGAAAAAATAAATCCTTTTTTTTTGTTATTTTTTTTTTTTTTTTTTGTGTTGTATTCAAGATGATTGCGGATTATTATGTATGTATCATCATAAATTTTCTCTTTAAAATAGATATTTCTAGTTTTCCCTATTTTTGTAACTGAAATTCTATTGCAGGACACATGATTATTTGCTCTTCTTTTGATTATAATTGTATATTGGACATTAAAAAGGGTCAAATGAAGGGGTCAGTTTTTAGATAATATAAATTTTAAGAAAAACAACATCTTAAGATTGAATTAATAATATGAGAATTATATTCGTATGTATTTGGAGTTTTAACTAAGTACGAGTATGGTATAGGGAGGAAGATTCTATAAAAAGGTATTTTATAAACAGACATTTTACCTTAATAAATGATCTGACCATAAAAAACAAAGGGTTAAAATTTTGATTATATTTTTTGTTGTTGTTTTTTTCTGTTAATACACTTACACATCTGCTATATCAGTGTTATCTATCTTATGTGTTGTTTGTTATTAATATGATTGGAGTTAGAAAAATATAAGATAAGACAAATTTGTCAGTTTAAAAAGATAGAATTTATGAAGTGGAAAATTTTTTATATGCATTTTAAGGTCCTGTTTAGATTAATCGGTTTTTATTAATTACTTTTATTAATTATATTTTCTCTCATTTCTGTTAGAAAAGGGCCGACATCTCTAGTGAAAAACGGCTCTTATATTTTGTTTATATATTTATGTCTTACTGATTTAAGTAAGGTATTTAATCTCTTGCTTCATAGTGTTATTTTACTAAAACTTCACAAGCTACGATTCTCAAGATTCATATTAAAATAGATAGAATCTTACATATTGAAGAGGTCCTATAATATTTTCTTTAGACATACAATTTCCAGTACGTTTAATGCTAATTCTGGTGTTTCTCAAATCTGGGTCCATTAATGATCATCATTTTCATCAATGATATAGAGCTTCGTTAATTAAACAGTGCAGCGTTATTATTTACGCGAATGATATGAAAATATTTAGAGAAGTGGTCATATCAAATAACACGGTCTTGCTTCAAGAAGAATGCTGATTCACGAAATTTATTTAGCCCAGTTGTTTTAAATCAAATAGTTAGGTTGCTCTGTTATTCAAATTAGATCAAATTTATAATTTAATTTAATTTTTATGATTTCATCTAATGCGGTAAACTACGAACGCACAAGTAAGATAAAGCTTTGTAAATACTGTTTATGTATGTACTCGGCAATCAATTGCGGAAATGCCCAACAGGATGTATTAAATTAATAAATCACTACGTGGATCAATAAATATACATATGGCACCATGTGCGTCACCCCTTGACTGTTCCCTCCATTGGCAGACCCATTATTACAATTAATATAATTACTTAATTACTTAGGTGGCCAACAAACCATGTATATCCTGTGCCTGACTAATCATAGGGTCTGGATTTGAAGATTCTCTTGACTGGATTATTTTCGTTCACCCGCTCTAGGAGTCCCCGCCATTGTAGTCCCTGAAAATTAATTTTCGCGACTATGTCCACCTCATTATACTGCTCATAGAGTTCACCATTATATCTTCTCCTCCACATCTCATCGTCGCTTTCAAGACGATATATTCGGTGAAGAATTTTCTTCTCGAAAACACTAAGTGCATGCTCACTTGTTTTCGGCATCAGTGTCTATAATTCTGATCCGTAGAGCAAAACCAAGAGTATGAGGGCTTTGTAGACTTATACTTTGGTGCTTCGGAAAAGGATCTTTGACCAAAGATTTTTTGACAAACCGAAGCAGCAATACCTGATTTTAAAGTAGGTAAATTCCTGATTTCTTCATACAACCTACCTGATTCCAAGGTAGGTAAACTCCTAAAATACCACGAAATTGTATATGTCGCCATTGCTATTTTGACCAATATGTTGGGAGGCCTTTCCATTTGTCGACAATATATATTTTGTATTTTACTCATTTACTTTGAGACCCATTCGTTTCGCGTTTTCTTTAATTTGGGTAAAGGCTACGATGACCGCCTGTTGTGATCTGGCTATGATATGTCAATGTCGTGGGTATATACCCTAGTAGTTGAACAGATCTGAAAAATATTGTGCTGGCCGTGTTTACTTCCGCTCGACGCAATAATATGACTATATGAAGAAAATAAACAATTTGAATGAAATTTTTCGTTAGAGGGCTATTGTTCTGTTAACTAACATTATTTCTTTATCATGGGACTGGGATTAGTACGTTTTGTGACTGGAGTTTTTAAAATGGTGTCCAACATTTTGATGATCGTTTTGACTCATTCAGTCAGATTGAATTATATCTTGGATATTAATATGTTTTTCTTATATCTTCTATTCGAATAGACAGTTCTTACATCCTTTTCTTGTCGATTCGGACATTGTCCATTAGATTCTTTCTTATTTACCATTTCTTAGATCAATCCTTAATTTGAACATTATCCCTTTAGATTCGCTTTTATTGTTATTTCTCAGCTTACATTCTTAGACTACTCATATTTAAGTCTTTCTTAATTTTTTTTTTTTGATGTAACTGACATCTTTACTCTTATAATTTTCCCACTTTATATTGATCTTAATCGTGTTCATAGTGTTAATGTAGTTATTGCTTCATATTGTAAGCAACCATATACCAATAAAACTTATATTTTGTTTCCATGCCATAAGTGCTTCTAAATGTAATTATTTCAACACCGGTATATCTTAAGAACATAACATATATGGGGTTTATTTTTGCCAACCATCAATTTACATTTGATTGGAGATTTAGATGTAACAGTACGTTTTGTTTTTCTTACTGATCTGATTTGATAAAAATATATATAACTATAGGTATGTTAAATATTAACTGTCCCCCAATCAGGAATTGTTGCATAGTAGAAGATTTCTATTACGTTTTCGCTAAATTTTATTGCTGTGGTTAATCATCTTTTGTTAGAACTTTATTTAATTTGATATTTAAGTCAGGTTCTTATAACATACAGGTTTTATCTAAACAAGAGTCAAACTGAATGACATTTTTGGTGATACTGAGAGTTTAAAAGTAGGTGTCTCTCAGGGTTCTGTTTTAGGTCCAATCTTGTTCCTAATTTTCATTAATTCTCTATTTCAGCAATCTTTTAAAGGTATACCTACAGCCTTTGCTGACGACACTGCATTCACGTACATTAACAATAATAATTTGGATAGTTTTTGTGATATAAATTATGACCTGGACCTCATAAGGAAATGGTTTTATGTACATAGCTTAGTTATTAGTAGTAAAACAAAAAATTATGTACTTTGGTAAAAGTAATCATGCCAGTGAAAACTCAACAGTTAATTATCATTCTCCTGTCTGTAAAAAATTTCCATTGATTCCGTCCCTGGATGGCAACACTATTGACTCAAGTTCTCTTGTAGTGAATCATGTTTTAAGATTGGTAGTGTTGAACCTTTTAGGTATCTTTTAGGCCTCGTTCTCGATTATAAATTAAACAAGGCAGAGCATATTTTTCACATACATAAATATTTTAAAATAGTCATAAGAAATGTCTTCCATCTAAACCAATATTGTTCCCTGAGAGTCATGAAAATGGTATACTTTGCTCTTTTCAACTCTAAATTACAATATGGAATTAGCTGCTGGGCAATCTTAGTTCAACAAAATTCGTCCCCTACTCATTACACAAAAATATTGTATTCGATTGATCATTTGACGAAAAATAGACTTACACCTAGTTTTCCACTATTTAGAAAGCTGGATATACTACCTATTAGACAGCTATATGTATTCAAAACACTAAAAATTTATTTCATTAGATCAGGTTATCTTGCCCATCGATTTAGCTCTCACTACAATCTGCAAGTCAATAACCTATTTTTAATAAATGTTCCTAGAGTATATACATCACATTTTCGTCACTTTTATGACTTTTTAGCTCCCAAAATTTTCAATACGTTAGCTTTCTCTTTAAGATCGGAAAGAACTTCTATATTACTTTTATCAAAAATCTTAGATCTCACTTATTCTTAATCTTACCTTTTTTTTTTTTTTTTTTTTTTTTCTCCTATTACTCCGCGTGGTAGCATAGGGCTTCGATAGTGAACCTCCATTCCTCTCTGTTGAGTACTACTTCCTTAATATCGTCCCAGGTATAATTGTTGACTGTTAATTCTTGATCGATTGTGCGTCTCCATGTGTTGTATGGTCTGCCGGGTCTCCTTTGTCCTTGTGGATTCCACTCTAGAGCTCTTCTTGCTATATCACTTTCTGATTTCCTTAGTGTATGACCTATCCATTTCCATTTTTTCCTATTTATCTGTCTGTTGATAGGTTCTTCTCCAGTTATCATCCATAAATCCTCGTTGCTAATTCTTTCCGGCCAGAATATTCTGCATATAATTCTCAAGCACTTGTTGATGAATACTTGTAGCTTCTGTTTGATTCTGACCGAAGTGAGCCATGTTTCACTGCCATACATTAATGTTGACTTAACACATGCTCTGAATATTGTTAGCTTTGTTGTTCTCGATATTTGGTTGCTCCGCCATATCTTCATTAGGCTCCCAAATGTTCTTCTTGCCTTATTTATACGGCTGTTGACATCTTCTGTTGCACCTCCTCTTGATGTTATAATGCTCCCCAGGTAGTTGAATTCTTCTACGTATTCTATCTGTTGTCCACTCACTGTTATTGGCTCACTATAACTATTGTTTGTCCTCATTACTTTGGTTTTCTCGATATTTAATTCCAGTCCCGATTTCTTTGCTTCTTCCTGTAATCTGTTGACTTTGTTCTGTAGGTCCCTTTGATTTTTTGATATGAGGCATACATCATCTGCGTAATCTAAGTCTTCTAAGTTTCCGAAGAGATCCCATTCTATTCCGTTTATTCCAGTGCAAACTTCTCTTAGAATGTCGTCTAGTATTGTGTTGAAGAGAAGTGGAGATAGTGGACATCCTTGTCTAACTCCTATATTGGTGTAGAATGGATCAACGATCTTACCTCTGTGTTGAACTGTTCTCTCTGCATCTTTATACATCGCTTTGATGATGTTGATGATTTTTTCAGGAACTCCCTTCTTTGTAAGTGTTCTCCATATTGCGCATCTCTTGACTGTGTCGAATGCTTTCTTAAAATCTATGAATAGTAGATATAGTGGGGAATCTTACCTAATTTAACCTAATTTTATTATATCTTTTAAGTTTTGTTTCTCAGACTTCTATTATTTTGTTGTAATCGTTTATCTCGAATTGTAATTTTTTCTATTTTTTCCTATTTTATTTTCTTTCCTTGCTTAATTATGCTTAACTAAATTTAATTGTTTCTAATGTATATTTTGATATTTAATAGCTATAAGTTTTGTATTTTATTTTATAATTTTTAAATTTTTTGCGTTACGCTTTACTTTACTTTATTACTTTAATACTGAATTTTTTTTTTTAATTTTTGTATTCCTGTAACTGTATTACTTTTAGCTCTGAATTGTCAACCTAATATTGTTTAATTATATAATTTAATTATTTCTACTCTTGTTAATTCATTCATCACATATTCTCAGGAATATCAGAATGATCTTACATTTATCTTACCATTACTGTTTTAATTTAATTTATGATAATGTACTATAGTATATGCAATATGTAATATGGTTTAATAAATAAATTTTTTTTTTTTTGCGTGGATTGGTGGGAATCTTCATAGACACAATGAGCCCCGTAGCTTCCATTGTGTGTCAGATTTTTACTGACTAAACCACACCCCTCCCATTAATACTAGTCCAACGGACTAACCATTAATTTATTGCTGTTTTGATTTTCTTAAAGAAAAAGGTTACGAAATTCTATCGTATTAAATCTAGTGGCTTAGTTCTTTTAAGCCTTCTGACATCATTTTGATTATCTAGCAATTGAGTGGCCTCAACGTTAACATGTCCCTCCAGACGAGCTATATGCTTTGTTGCATATCTTTTTATTTCATTTTCTATGCAAGGAATTTTTAGATCTCTGTGCAAATCACTGTTGCGAACATACCAGGGGGCATTTACCATGTTGCGCAAGACTTTATTTTGGAATTTTTGTATACAAAGTACATGTGTTCGTTTGGCACATCCCCATATTTGTACGCCGTACAACCATATCGGTTTGATTATCTGATTATATAACAAAATCTTGTTATGTATAGGAAATTTAGAATTTCTACCTAAGAACCAGTACATTTCTCTATATTTATTGTCAAGCTCAAATTTTTTCTTTTTGAAATATCAAATTTGCTCTTTCTATCTAAGTTTGACATCTAATGTCCTAGGTATTTAACATTGTTTTCTTGGGGTATATTTACCCCATTCAGATTTACCGATGGTTGATTTTCTAATTTTTTATTTGTAAAATTTACATGCACCGATTTTAGCTCATTGAGTTTAATTTCTTTGTCCAGAAATATAGTTTGTCGCTTGCTCTTTGCAATTTATTTGTAGCCTCGTCAATATTTCATCCTACTGCCATCAACGCAGTATCGTCAGCGAATGTAGCTACAGTTATATTTTCCATTTCTGCTAAATCATTGGTGTAGAGCAAATACAGTATGGGACCCAGAATACTACCTTGAGGCACACCCGTTTTAATATCTCTAATAGTAGAATACTCTTCTTCTTGTTTTATTCTGAATAGTCTGTTTTCTAGATATGATGAGAGTATATCTACGTATTGTTTAGGTAACATATTGTTTAGTTTATTTATTAAGCCTCGATGCCATACTTTATCAAAAGCTTGGGCTACATCTAGAAATATGGTATGGTTCTATACTTTCTTTTCCTCTAAAGCTTTTTCTATTATGTCTGTTATTCTATGAATTTGATCGATTGTCGAGTGCGTAGATCTAAAGCCAAATTGATAATTTGGAATCAGATTACTATTTTCTATGATCGGTCTCATTCGAATCAATAATAGTTTTTCAAATAATTTTGATACTATTGGTAGTAATGATATTGGTCTGTAGGATTTGACCTCATTTATGGGCTTATCTGGCTTTGGTATCATAATTATCTCTGCTATTTTCCACATATTCGGCACATACCTTATTCTTATAACAGCGTTTATAATGCGTGTTAGCATTGTTATAGCTTTTTTCGGAAGTTCTTTCAGGACTTTCGATGTAATTAGATCAAAACCTAGAGCTTTTTTATCTTTGAGTTTTTTAATTTGTTCAACTATTTTACTCTCTGAAAATGGTGATATAACATTTTCTTGTCAATTATTATTTTCTTCAGTGAGATCATCCGAATCAGTCTCGTCTGGACAAAAAATTTCTTCAAGATGATCTGCGAATGTTTCAGCTTTATTTTTATTATCTCTCGCCCATTCACCGCTTTTCATTCTGATTGGCGGGATTTGAGAGATCGAGGTTTTTGTACTCTTTGTTGCTTTCCACAACGAGTAGTTATTTTCTCTTTTAGCTGATAAATTTTTTATATATTTTTCAAAATTTTCATTTTTAAGATCTTTAATTTTTCTTTTAAGATTCTGAGTTAACCTATTTAGCACAGTTTTGTCTGCCGGATCACGCGATTGTTGCCATCTGCGTCTAGCTCTTCTTTTTATTTTTATCATATTTAATATTTCTCTAGGGTAGTTGAATCCTACCGATTTATATTCACAATTTTTTGTATTATTCCATCCAGCATTTTGAATAATTTTAATAAAATTTTCTACTTCAGAATCTATATCACATTTGGATCTTAGTTTTGTTTTTATGTTTATTTTGTTTTCTATTTCTTGTTTAAAGCTAGCCCAGTCAGTTGTCTTGTTCGTTAGCAGAGTTTCGACTGTTTCTTAATAACCTTTTCATATAGACTTAGTATGACTGCAGAGTGATCTGAGTCCAAATCATGGTTATCTTCTAGCTTAATATAATTGGGTGAAATTTTTTTTGTTATATAAAAATCAGGAGTTTTATTTCTATCAGTTGGCCAATAGGTAGGCTTACCGGTAGATTGGTAAATGCAGTCTTTTTCTTTTATAGCTTTTCTTAGCTCTCTTCCTCTCGTAGAGGTTACTCTAGACCCCCAATCTATGTGCTTGGCGTTGTAGTCACCTCCCAGGATAAATCTTTCGCCAAGTAGTTTAAGAATTTCTTCAAACATGTTATTCTTTATGTTGTATTTGGGTGGAAAGTATAATGCACCGACACAAAGGCACAAAGGCTAATAAATAAATGAATTTTAAAAACTAAAACTAAACTAAAAACTAACTAAACTAATATATTTCTGTAATTAGTAGCGTTATCATGGTGTAACTGTAAAAATTAAATCAAAACTAAAACCAAGTTTATGAATAAAAAATATTACTCACAACGCATACAGTTTCAGAACGCATTGAGAGAATATTTTATACCTTTATTAATTATAACATTTTTATTTTCATTTCCACTAGAGCTATACGCATCCAGTGCCGTTATTCTTTAACTTGCTTTCAACTTGGTTAGTATTTCATCTAAAATATACATTACTTAAAACATATATATGTATCTCTCACACATTTATATGAAAATAAATTCCGTCCAACCAATTACATTAATTCAGTAATTTTATATTAAAAAATAAAAAATATATAATTTAAATGTCATCCACGATACAAATAAATTTAAGGATAAAAAATAAAAATTCTCACACATTTTTGTTTTCTTAATAATACAAATTTTTTCTCAACAATTTTAAATTTAGGATATTCGCAACAAAATTTGACAACGCATCAGGTAGTAACCTTTTAAGCTAACCTCAATATTCTAGGTAATATAATTTTATTACGTCATATTATATATTTACTAAAAATTCGTTAATCCTTTTTTGATCCATCAAACAATACAATATGATTTTGTTTTGTTTTTTTTTTTAGCCAAAATTGACCGTTGAAGCGTTTAGAAAATTAAAATCAACCCAACGAATAAAAGGTTTACTGGTCGACCAGTACATTTTAAATTCTATATCAATTTGGTACTAACAGAATGTCCTGTAAGATGTATTTTTTTAAAAAGGATATGATTTTATTATGTTCTTTTGTTTTTTTTTTTTTAGTTCAAACCTCTACCTGATCAATGAAAACTATGAGAAAATTAATTTTATTTGCATATCAAAAGAAAAAAAAAACTCGTCAATGAATATAGTTTTTTATTTTTATGTCCGGTGAAAATTTTATGCGTTTTGATGTACAAAGTAATAAAAGAAAATTGAGCGCAAAAATTTATTGAGGCCGGTTTACTTGTCTTTAATTAGTTAAAAATAAATAATTAAAAATAAACAAAAATAAATTAGTTTTAGATTTCGCAGAAAAATGTATTAAAATATTATCCTATAATAATGGAAGATATTGGTTTAAGTGTGTCGACATACTGTTGTCAGCCACTACTACCTACCTATCTACCTATTTACCCTTAAAATCCATTAATATAAAGGATTAATTAACCCAATAATGTTAAATCATATACGATCTTTAATTTTTTTTAATGGGATAAGGATTAAAGGAAGAAAAAAGGAGTATAGTAAGGAAAAATAAGTAAAATTAGTAAAAAGTATAGAAGAATGGAATGGAAGAGTTAGTATATACGATTTATCGACAGTTTAAAAGATATTTATTTACCCGTTTCTTAAAAACTTCTTAGTTATAAATATAAAATCGCTTCTTCTTAGTTATAACTTAATTATAAACCGCATCAATCAAACTCCACATGGTCCTCCCTGGTAACTGGTAAAGCCTGCTAATATTTATACCAATCGATTTCTTGAAGTAACTGCCAACGGTGCTGCCTTGTACATCTCGACATTGAACTCTCAAAGACTAGAAGACGAAAACTTCGAAATCAAATGATCCGATCTCCCCGATTGGGGGTTGGTCGTATGGCTAACATTCAGACACCGGAAAACTATACGGTTGTGAGATCTTCAAATACACCTCGGATTACGATTAATTAAAACACAAACCGGACCCGGCAACAAAATAATGAAAATGATTTAGGACGAGCTACACGGAATATAAGAACAATGATGGAAGCAGAAAAAATGAATGAAATCGAAGAAAAAGTTCTTAATCTGAAAAATCTTTGGCCCAAAAAGATTACAAAATGGAGATTATATCAAAGAAGGAATAACGAAGAAATAATATAATACAACATGAGGATATTGTAAAGTTTGTAAAGGTATAACGACTAACATGGGTATGGTATGAACGAACGAAAATTGCTCTCAACAAAGAATTTTCAAAACAAGACCGATATATAATGGAGCAAGAAGCAGAGCAAGAATCAAATGGAAAGATATTATCGAAAATGACTGCCAGAAAATTAACGCACAAAACTGGCAGAGTTCTGCGGAAAATCAACTTACATGGAGGAATATTACGAAGAAGATTCTGGCTGACCGCGAGCTCTTACGATAAATAAAGAAGAAAATAAATTTCTCCAATGGTTTCGTATCACCGTCAGGCTTATACGTATTAATTCGGTAAGTGTTTTTTCAGTTGGTATAATTGTAATTGCTTAGTCCAAGTGTAGTACAAATCACTGTCCCGGCATTTAATTTAAATATGAATATATACAATCTGTACAATCTGTTGCTATCTCTTTGTAAAATACAAATATGAATTTTTTAGCCTAGAAGCAGCATGGATTGTTTCCCACCTAAGTAAGTATTCTGCAATGATTCTACATTTTTGAATATGTCCAAAGTTTAGGCAACAAAATCTTTAGTTTTCTAAAGCTTATGTTTGCACAACAGATAGTAGTAATTCTTAATTTTTCGTTTTTGCTTTTCTAACCCTTTATATATATTTATTATTTTATTTTTGTCAAATATAAACGTTATATCCTGCCGATATATTCTTCAATACAAAAACAAAAAAAAAAGGATTACAATTTTTTGTTGTTGTTAATTTTTTTTTTTTTATTCTTTTCGTATTGAACTAATAATTTTGAAATAAGGTCACTAGAAAAATATTTATAAGAAAAGAAAAAAACAAAATCTTAAATATAAAAAAGGATTTTAATGTCCTTTTTATAACAATGCATGTGTATATAGTTTATGGTCTAGTTGTGCTATACAAATCCAAAAGATTTATGTGTATGCATTGGAATTAACTAGATTGAAATTTATTTTATTTTTTTTCTGTTTGTTTTTCCTTTTTTCTAAAATTAAATTTAGATCATAGTTGTTTGATGGCATCTTATTGCGTTGCTATACTCATCATATGACTTGGGTAAAGGACATTTGAATATATCATATTATAATACTTCTTTAGTCAATTTGGAATATAAAAATTCCATTACAGGATATTATTCCAGGAAAGTGTATCTTGGAAGTAAATTAGAAACTACCTGTGATTTATTTTTAACGGTCATTTCATTTTTTATTTCTTTCTTTTTTTATTAAGGATAATACATGTATGTATTTTTTGAAAGAAATTTGGTCAGTTTGTTGGACATTTGGACAATAGATTTTTTTTTTTATTTATTTTTGGATATCGTTATAGTTCTGTCTTGTAATCAACATTAAATTTTAAGGGGCAATTTTCTAGAATTAAAATTTTGATTAAGAAAACGAATAAAAAAAAAAATAAAAACAAAAAATAGAATGTAAAAGAAATATAATAAGGACAAAATAAGGATACTTAGGTATCGGAATAGATTACCTTATGGTCAGTACAATATGCTTCTATTCAGTCCGAAATTTAAATAGAGCGCGCAATTTTTGACCAGTTTTTTTTTATTTTTTTTTTATTTATAACGATTATTTTTCTCATATTGCACCTAAAAATGTTTAAAAAAAAAAATTCAGGTAAAAAATTAAAATCAAAAGTATAAAATAAAATTGTGTAGTTTTTTGTTTTATTTTCAGAATAGTTGAGGTCAAGGATATTTTTAACGGTTTTTTTTTTGCTTAATTTAAATTTTATAAATACAATTTATATAATTTCAAAAATGTAGGTAAAATATGAGCTCAAAATATTATATAAAATTTTTAGCTGATTATCCTGTTCTAAAGTTATGAGAAAATTGTAATACCAACATTATAGTAATTAAGATAACAATACAATACAAGTTAGCACATTTACTTTCATCTGTAAAGCGCATCATAAAATCAAATATAAGTTGTTCTTAATTACTGTTTTGAAACCATTAATAGCTTAGAAAGAAGTATTGCATTATACAAAATACTGCATTGATTTCTGATTTTTAATGCTAATTAAAAAAATATAGCATCATTTTTTTATGCAATGAATTTCTGTTTTTGAATGATAATTCTGAGATCACTTAGAATATTCTGTTCTTGTGTAAAATCAATCGTAACATGTCCTAAGATATCAATTCTAAGATTTCAATCCTTACAGTGAAATTTAACTAACATCAAACATATTTGTTTCAACCAATTTGTTTCAATCAAACCAAAATTTACAAGTTTACATTAAGAAATGTCTTATATCTGAGTATATTATAGCCAGTAAAATTTAATTAGAAATACAATTATTATAAAGGGAGCTATTATAAAGGCGAAGTTACTCTAGAATAAAATTTTACTCATTATTATATTCAAAATTAAAATTCGACACGAATATTTCGATCGCACAACACCGTATTTGTTCCTTTTGCTTATTTAAAATTAAAAAGAAAAATGTCTAAGGACAATACCCCAAATATTCTGAACAAACACAATTAGCAAAAATAGTCTGAATTCTAACTGGTGAAGAATCCATATGTCAATACAAATCAGAAGGAAGAAATGGAGATGGAATGTGTGGCCATACACTCAAGAAGTCGTCAAATAAAAGTGAATTAGATCCATTCTAGGCTACCCACTAAAGCTAAAAGAAGACCCGGTGGCCGGTCATTCAAAGAGTACATGACGGAGAGCCATAAAAAAAGAGCTAGACAAACCGAACATACCGTGTGAACAATCGAAAACAGTAGCTACCAATCGAGTATGATGGAACTGTCAAATGAAAGAATTACGCTCCCAAAAGCTGTAATGAACAAAAGTGTAAATTTAGTGAATTCTACATATTACTTTTTTTTAGCCTCTTAATATTTTCACATTAATCTTAATTTATTAGATTTAATATCACATTTCATCATATTCGATAAAAGGTCATCCATTACCACTCGTTTTAGAACTCTCCCAATTAAATTCAGTTTTAATATATCATCATTATTGGCCTATAAGCACATCCGATCATAGGGCGCAAGCGGTTACAAGACTTAGGATGTAATGTGACGGTGATGCGCTTTATGCACGTTGTATCCAGCTTATACCACTCTAGCCTCTCCCACCTTATTTTTCTACTCTAAACCTTCTCGTAGTGGTCTTTGTTAATTCTAGCAAGCCTTAAAAACGATCGGCTTCCGATTCCGATGTAGTACGATGGGTAGGAAATTGAAGAGAGGAAAACATGGAGTGTATTGGACAACGGAAGATCCATGCGTCGAACTGAGCCACTTTCACATTTTGAATTTGATAAACTTTTGCAGCATCTGCACTCCTTATTGGAGCGGCTACATAAAGCGTCTGTACTCAGAATGAGCTACGTATAAGTAGATATATCTGACCATTCAACCGGTCATTCGATTCATTCCGGCGTTTCTCAGAATCATGCCACAGGGCCAACCAATTAATAAAATTTTATGAAACATGACAAAAAACCGTTGGGACTCCAAAAGGTAATCGTGATCAAATCACGGTGAATCATCTTACAGCTTCGATTGTATTAAATTGAATTGCGGCATATTTCAAATGGTGGTGTCGAACGGAACACCGAAATAACCGAATCGAAAAATTTTAATGTATACATAGAGAAAATTATCAACATTCATAATAACAGTTTCACTCTATCACATCAAAAATATTAATTGTAAATTTTATTAACAAATAAAAAATAATGCCTTTAAAATTTTTTTTTTTTTTATTTATTGATTCTTTTTTTAGTATAATTTTACTATTCTTAGTAACTATTTTATAAAATTTTATATTGTTTTTTTAAAAATTATTTTCAACATAATTAATAACAGTTTTTTTAAAGATATTCAAATTGTTTTCAAATTTTAATTCATTTGGTAAATTATTATACAAATTTGTTGTTTCAATCATTTTGACTTAAATATTAGCATTGATATAAGCTAGAATACATATAGCTAAATATAGTTAGATGTTACACAATATAGTCATGCCGATATACATATATCTATTGATTATTTAAATCATTAAACTTAAATGCTGATATCATAATACTCAAAGTGTAAAATTGATTAATTTGTGTTAAATTTCAAAAGAGGTATATACAAGCCTCAATCCCGACTTTAATAAAAATATATGCATAAAAAAATAATATAAAATACATTAATAAAATTTTTGAATGTCTACCTCCTAATTTAAAGGTGTTTAAATTAATGTCAAGAAGCTACTTTTTATAATTAATTCAATCAATTGTTTGTTTCATCCAATGAAAATGAATTCTGTAGACCATAATCTTCCAAAAACCAACCATAAAACTTTAAATTGTTTTTTTTTTTGTTTTTATCTTGAAGATCTTACTCAGACATATTTATTTAGTCGCTTTAATATGAAAATTAACATTTTATTTTTGTAATAAACAAAACAGAAAAAAATTAATTAAGGTTGTCACATCGTCTACGTTAGGTTAAGTTAATTAAGTCATTATTAAATTACGAATTACCTGAAATATAAGCTACTGTAAAAAAGTTTAGTTTTATTGTTTCAATATCCGTTACAATAAAATTTGTAAGTTATGTTAAATTTAATTTTTCGTTAGTAATGTTGAATTTGATTTTATTTAGCTAGAAGTAGTAATTATTAGTTTTGGCAGTAGAAGAGTTGTAGATCTTTTAAGACTTGATAATATAAAAAAATATTGTTTGGTTAGATGGGTAGGATGAGAAGCCATTATCCATTGCGGTTAAGCCTCACGGCCTCTTATACCTCATCCCGAAAGAAAATGTTACTTGGCATTTATTTTGCTTCTTAAACTGTTACGCGATACGTTCTTATTCTTGCTTAATATTATAATTCTCAACCTATAAAAGCTGTAAATTCTCAGTCCATCAATTTACAGCTTTTATAGAGTTTATTTACAGCTTAAATAGAATTATAACATTATTTTCTATTTCTGAAAAGTTTCTTTGCTATTGGGAAAAACATTTTTCTGTCGGCGGTGGGTATAATAAATTAATGATATTGAACGAAATTAAAACCGGATATTCAATTGCAGGACAATTGTACAATTGTATCAAACCAAAAAAAATAATCAACCAATATAAAATAATTAGTTCACCCTAGACCGCGGAAAGAGCCTTGACATAGCTTACAACTTAGCTCTATTTTGATAGGCCACTGTCCCCAATCCATTATATTAACTCTAATATTTCTACAAATATTCTCGACTTCGGTGAGCCATCTTGAACTTAGTCTATTTCTTGCTTCAGTATTGTATACAGCACTGCATTTAATATTATTTATAGATACCACATATCCTACCCATCTCAGTCTTTGGTTATATACGTATTACGTGTAGATAAATGAAATTATAGTTGATTAGATTAAGTTTGTTTACTTTACAATAACTAGAAAAATACTATTTCTAGCTTCTAATGTATTTCAAGATTTCTATTCATATTGGCCTTAAAAATAATCGTGTTTAAATTTTAATGTTCTAAGAAAATTATTGTAGGCAGTAATTCTTCAGAATTTGTACCTTACATTCGTCAATTGCCACTGAGTTTTAGTTTACTAGAGTTTATAACCAACTTTTCAATTTTTCATAGTTGAGTTCAGAGCCAGAGTTAATTTTTAATTGCCTCTGCTGAAAGTTAGTATGCTAGAGTTTATAACCAACATTAAATTTAGCAAAGTTGAATAAATTAAATTTTTTATAGTTGTGATCCAAGCCTAAGTCAACGCTCCACATACCTGAACGTTAGTGTGGAGTTTATATTCAACGTTAAATTAGGCAGAGTTGAGTTGATTCAATTTTTAAAGCTGAGCTCAGAGCCAGAGGTAATTAAAAATTAATTCTTAGTATGCTAGAGTTTATAGCCAACATTAGATATAGCAGAGTTGAATAAATTGAATTTTTTATAATTGTGATCAAAGCCAGAGTTAATTACAGCTGAGCGTTAGTGTGGAGTTTATATTCAACGTTAAATTTAGAAGAGTTGAGTTGATTTAATTTTTTAGAGTTCAGTTCAGTGTCAAACTTTATATACAACATTTGTTGATTACTACTGAGCTTTGGTAACTCTTAAGTGATATTGATATAAGTACGACTTATAGTATATATATAGTTAGGTTAATGCGAAAAAAAAATACACAAAACCTATACAAAACAATGTTAAAAACATGAAATTGGATATCGAATTAGTACTGGTGTCACTTCAAAATTACTGAGTAAAAAATAACAAAAAAGTCGAATCATACCAAACTTTAGTTTGCCGCTCTGAAATTTAAGTATCTGAATTTTACTTTTATTAACACATTTCTCAATTTATGAACTTCATTTTAGAATAACAATATAAATTAACAAAGAATCCATTTTCATTTAAGATTGAAGAAGAAGTAGAAAGAAAGAGAACTGAAAAGTACATTCATCTCATACCTTTGATTTGATAATTTGCTTTTATAAAGTTGTTTTTATTGTTTTTTTTTTATTAAGAGTCATGTTTAAATTCAGATGACAATAAAACAAAAAAACAGATACGTTTTTTCTGTTGATTTTCTTTTGTTTTATCACGCGTAAAAATAACGAAGTTTGTTTGTTTGTTCGTAGTTTTTGTTGTTAAATAAATAATAGTAATAATCACACTACGTTGTACCAATCACAGTATTTCTATACATCGTCGGCTGCATTCCTATGTATCCAACAGACTATTTTTTCCGAAATTGACTTTTCAATGTACTACACCATTTTCGACTATGCTCTATCCAAATTTGCAATCAAAATAAACGTATCTCTTATAGTTTTCGAAATATTTTTTTCTAATTTATCCAAACAACCTATATTTTGCTGCTTTTTAGGCCTTTAAGTTGTGCCTATTTATCCAAACTACAGTTTATGTACTGAGAAGTCATACAAATTTTTATTCCTAAGTATCTAACAGATCATTTTTATCCCCAAATGTCTAAACACATATGAAGCTTTACACTATACATACTAAAATTTTTTTACATTAATTTGATATACATTATTTTGATATTTCAAAATATCAAAACTATAAAACTATCTAGTTAGGTGTTAAAAAACTACTCAAGTTTTTATAAAATTCAAATTTTTTTGATTATTTTTAAATTTTTCTATTCAAAGTTTCCGTCGATTAGATATATGGGAATGCAGCCTACGACATATAAGACAGAAACACTCCCTTCATAACATAATTTCAATTTCATCACGTTCTAGTACGGCTTAATATCATACTTGATCACTGTATTCTAAAAGTTAGTCTACGTTGTTTTTTTTTTTGTTTAGTACATAGCCAAAACACTAGTGGGGACCCTTTATACCGATTGGTACGTTTGGCTAGGGTGGGAAAGGAAAATTAGGAAAGGAGGCTGGTAAAATGGAAGGAGGACAATTACAATGTAAATTTATTACCTTATATTTTTAAATTTTTATTATTTTACTTTTTTTATTTACTGATCGTCCTGGGCCTGCCGCAAAATTGTTCTCCACCAACTTTGGTCACAAGCGGAATCTCTGCAATTGAAGATTTGAAGTTTTTTTCATATATCTGCTGATACTTCATCTCTCCAGCAAAGGTGTGGCCTCCCTCGATGACGCGTTCCTCCACATGGCCTAGCCCATGAAGACGTTTTAATTTTTACTCTTTTTATTTAATTTTGTTGAATTTTGTTTGGTCAAAGATATCTGAAGTATAATATAACTAAAATTGTATAAATGGTATAGTCTGAGAGAATAGCTTTAATTTTAACAAATCAATAGAAATTTTTAGTCCGTTAAAGTCAATACAGTTCCTAAATATGTCCTGTCCCGGAAAATAAAACGATAAATTAAAATATCGCCGTAGTTATGTGAAAACTCAATGTCCTTTTTTTGCAATTCATTTAGTCCGGATGAATCGGACTAAAATATAATTTTTTATATTCAATAACTTCAAAATTAATAAAAGTGGGGGTAAAGGGGCTCCTAAGATTTGGATTAAGTACTACTATTTGTATACCATATTTAACTAATTTTTGTAAAATAACTGACTTGTAAGTTTTCGCACGTCGGCGATATATTTTTTATATATTTTTACTTCAAAATAATTTCAAATTTCATTACAATATTTGAAAAAGAGCCTAAATAGGTTACTTAGGCTGCTTATTCAACAAAAATATTAGCACTTTGTACATTGAAAAATAACTATATACGACTGCAAAAATCCTAAGCGGACATAAGTGTAATCCAGATTCTGTGAATCGTGAATGCTAATGTGAATATAGTAATCGCGATCCCTATACCTAAGCCTGTTTGTTGTATAATATTTTACTACAATCTTTCTCTAGCATTTATTTATCAAATTATAATAATTCTAATAATATTCTAATAATTCGATATCTTATGAACTCTGCTATGAAAACTACTGCTAACTCTGAAAACTACTGATATTGTCACAGGAATTGCGCCTTCTTAAATAGCGTACGTTTCTATTTTATTTAAATTATTACCAAATTATACTATCAATTACTTGTTGCCAGTTATTTTATACCAATGATACCATATGGTACTGAACCAGTTCGAAAAACCCATAAAGCATAAATTTTTTTTGAATCTGGGATCTTTCGGCTGAAAGACAGGCCCTCTACCTATTACGCAACACAGCGTATGGGCAATATGGTAGTAAAAGTGTCCAATTTTAACTTAGATTATTTTACGATCAAACTACTTTTGTTCTGTCTTACAATCAAATTACTGTATATTTCTGTCTTTGGTACTACTTCTGTGGTGTAATTAAATGTTCACTAAAATTTTTATAATGAATCAAAAGAATTAAAAATCATAATATTGTGTCGGCTCAAAATTTAGTTGTGCAGCGAAAACAATGAAAATCTGAAGCTAAGTAAATGTGAAATTACGATAAATATAAGGCCGGCAATAATTGAATTAAATTTGGTTGAAGAAATTTTTTTTTTAAAGCCACCCCGTTCTGCTCCGTCTTCCGGAATCGGAATATAACAATTTTCATAAAATTTCCAAAAAAAATATTTTTATCGTTTTGTATAGGAAGCGTTGTTAGGAGGCATCCTTAATTAATAAGCTCATGTCAAAAGAACCTCGTGATCGTACCCGCTTTCGGAGCCTGTGTATACCAATTTAAATTAAATAAATTCCTTTCTTTAATTTAATAAATTCCTTCACAAATGATTTGAACTTGCAGAGATTTTTTTATGGAATAAAGCCCTCATAAAAAGACTTTGATAAATAAAATGCTCGAAATATTGTAGATATTGTAGTATAAACTTGCAGACTGTACTTAATTAAGCACGAAAAGGTGATTATATACCTAAGTTACTGTCAAGAGCATAAACACTAAACAATCTTATCAGAATTATATTGAGTTTTATGATGGGCCTATCAACCTCCTGGATTTTATTATATGTCATATTATTTTTTGTCTGAAACCAATTCTTCTAAATTAAAATTAACATATTATATTGTTACTAACAGAAAGCTAGACAAATGTAATTTTATTACACTATTTCAAATTAAGTGACATTCACTTTAAACTTTTCTATTTTTTTAACTTTTTTAAATTTTGTGCTGACTTTTTATTTTTTTTATTTTTTGTTTTGTGTTTAACTTTTACAATGCGTAGTATACTTTTTCATCTTCATCACAATATGATTTTTGCTATTAAAGGTGTAGGAAACAATAGTTACAAAAAAAATAGATCTGATGATAATAAAGGTCGTAGTCAATTGAAACAATTTAATAAAGAGTTACCACTTAGAAGTTTCATAATATTACAAAATAATTTATTAAAATGTATGTCTAATGTATTAGATGAGAGAGTTGACAATAGAAAATTAACCAGCATAACGCTTATATACTTTACATATATATATATATGTATATATAGATATTATATATTGTTTTAAAAGATAAGTTGAGATTGTTGAGCAATTTAAGAAGGAGAAAACGGCTCCTTAGATCTTTATTTTTTGTTATTGTTATTTTTTAAATTGTTAGGTGCTATACAGAAGTTGTTTACAATAGTAAAGTAAATATCGAAAAGTAAGTAAGGGTTAAACATTTTTTTTTAATAACAAAAAATTAATTATTTTGTACATTAAAATTTTAAGAAACACAATTTTTCAATTACAAACCATTTGAACATAATCAAGACCCATTCAATTAGATTTGGATACCCATTTTGTAGATATTCACTTTTCCGGAATATTTTAAAAATCATCTTTTGAAATAAATCAAAAATTTCATATATTTCATACAAAACATTCATATAACTATCATTAAAGTTCATAAATCCCATTAATCAGAGAAGACAAAATTACAGAAAATTTTATCTCGATTGAATTAACTTGAAAGCAAGTAAAGAAATTCATCTCAAACTTAAGTCTGCAAAATGGAACGGGTCTCAGTTAAACTATTAGAGAATTATTAAAGAACTATTAGAGAACTAATAAAGAAATTAATGCATTGACACTATAGACAAACATCTAAAAAAATATTAAAATTTATGAAAGATTGTGTTAAAAATCTGGATAGATCCAGATCCGAATAGAAAAAAATCGAAATGAGAAAATAATTTTTTATGAATAACCTTAGAAAAAAAATGTACGTACCTCCGGAGTTCATATTTAATTTAATTCCTAAATGCTTCATTTTAATAAATTCAGGATCTGAAATATTCAATTGTATAACATTTTCTATTGAAATATTAACTCTAAACAGTTTCCGATATTGCATTGATTAAATTCGATATTAATAAATTACATAAAAATTAGGTAGAAAAAATTATTGCTTTCTATACGAATATTTGAACTGAAGGTATATTCACAAAATTTACTCATTTCGGTAAGAAAAATAATCTCGTAGTTCATCATCAGCATCATCATTGTCCTGTAATCCTATCCGTGGGGCATAAGACGGAAATAAAATGTTTCCATTGGATCCTATCTGCGACTAACCATTTCAATTGTGGCCACGTTCTTTGTTGGGTACTTGGTTCAGCTAAAACTGTTGTACCCTATGTTGTTCTTAACCCCTTCTGACGTGACGTGTATACCCTGTTGGTTCTATTCGAAACATTATTTAATATATATCCTCAGAATATGGATTGGGATCCAATGTCAAATTTCCATGTCCATTTGTTTTTGATTGGTTTTTTTTCACAGCAGCGTTCTATTGGAAATGGTTTGAATTAAATAAAACGTTATAGATTATATATAAATGTATTGGGTATTGCAATAGACTACATGCAGAACCTTGCTGTGCCCAATATTCCAATTCAGGAAATTTTTTACCACAGGTCAATTATGGATTTTTGAATTCTGTATTTGCAATCTGAAAAATAGAAAAGCTTCATTTTTTTCAGAACACGAAGGAATGGTTCTTAAAGGACCAATTGAAGTATTACCTTCAGAAAGCGCTTACAACAATAAGATTCCTCTAAATTTTAAAAAAGTTGAGGACAAAAAAATGTAATAAAATACAAGAGAAAACAAATTTTTATGATGAAATATTAGTTTGGCCTACAAATGACAAATAATTACAACCAGAAGAGGATTTCTAAGAATTTATGTGAATATTTTTTATTTTTTTTTATTCTTTTTATTTTTGTAATGAAGTTATTAAAAAAATTAAGAAAATAAAGTTATTAGATTATTTTTTTTATTTAATTTTACATTTCAAAATGATTTTTATTCAAATATTTTCAAATAATTCCAAATATTAACTATATTCCGTTGTAAAAAGGCATAATTTCATATTACGTTTTGACCAATAAAACAAAATCTGATTTACCTACCTTCAATCTGTAAAAGCCCAAAAGTTTTAAAATATGATGTGTAAACATAAATAATAACTGTAATTCTATGATTTGAGTATAATTTTCATAAAATAGTTTTTTCTTCCCCCTGAACAATTTAGTTTTTCATAAATGTGACCTTTTCGAAATGACCGATTCACTAATAGTTTAAGATTATAGTTATAGTTTTTTTTATGCTCTTGACAGTAATTTAGGCAGAGTCACCTCTTCGAGCCTAATTTAGTAGTAGCTATTTGTTTTATTTCCCATCAATTACGATAAATTTCAGATAATATTATTTTTCTAACCATTTACTTTTGACTCAAAAAAACTAAGATACGTCTGATTTTTTAAATCCCATAATGTTTTTAATAAATAATAATAGGTTTTAAGAATTAAATAAATTTTAAAACTCTAGGTATTTTATTCAACATCTTAATCGAATTCGATTATTACACCATCATCAGAAGACTGATTTGATATTCTTCGATTAAGATATTTAATAAAATTGAATAGACTCAGTCTTCTATAATGGTGTAATATCCAAAATCGATTAACAGATTTAATAAAATTGTGAAACGTACCTAGAGTTTTAATATTCATTTAATTTTAATAATGTTTCACCTTAGAGCCTATAGCATATTCTATAAATTATAAAATGTTTTAAACCTAAATCAAGCGATTTTGCCTCGTTTTAGTTGCTTAACAAAGTTTTGATTGTCCAATTAAGCTGGAACTAACATGTATGCTTTTTTTCAACAAATTTTTTTTTTAATATGCAGTTTTTCGATTGTTCTACAAAATTTATCCCCTTCAGACATTTTTATTTAAACACCTTTCGTGCAATATTTTTAATATTTCTTTTTAACCGCCAAATTATTTTTTTTCTTCACATTTCCCTCCATATTGAACTTTTCTTGTCTCTAATCTCTTTGTATTTTCTTAAAACAATTTGATAATAATTATTTTTTTAAATATTTATATTTACCATAGGTGATGTCCACCGAAGAGACTGAGTTTACATAAATTTGAAATACAAACGAAAAAAAAAAACAAAAATAAGGAGCTGGTATCATTTAAAGTGTTATGAAGCCATCCGCGACGGTAATTTTTTTATCGTTTTTATTCCTTACTTTCAACAAAAAAAAAACAATTTTTTCTTACCCCAACGTTTGTCTTTTGTTTTTTTTTTTTTGTTTTATTTTCTTCAACCGTCATCATTATAAGTCATGATCATCAAGATGATGGGTCATCGTAGTATTCATATCAACGTATATAGTAGATATCATCATCAATAATGATTTTGATATCACATATTCGGCTTGAGCGTCGCGTCGTAAAGAAAATGTAATTTTTTTTCAAATATCTGGTATCAGTCAATATATATATATTTTTTAATGTAGTTGTAAGTAATTATAATTATGAATTCATAAAGTGTCACAATATACATAGACGTATATACATACAGACATTTACAAGATTGTCAGTAGAAAAAAGAATTGGAGGGAATATAATTTTCATCTTTAATATCCAACTGGCATATTTTACTGGTATTTTTACAGCACATCTTGGTATACAAATGTTAGTTAAGTTATCATTAGTTTTCTTTTTCAGTATCTTCTATACACGAGTACATACATTTATTATATTGATAGTTATTGTATTTTCCTGATGGTTCCTTAAAAATGCATCCCAGATGTTGAAGAGTTGTTTTTTTTATCTTTGTTTTTTTTTAATAATATTGTTCTCTTTTTTACCAGGTCGTAATCTTTGCATGCATAAAAAAATATGGGTGAGGTTGAATTCGATTTTCTTTCGTATATCAATTTAAGTTAGTATTTGTTGTATGTGGTGGGAGATTTTAAATTACATTGTGTTTTATTTTTGGTGTTTGGAAATACCCTTTGGTTGTTGATGATAGTATTGTTCGAAACTTTACTTGATATAAATTAATGATAGCTCAAAAGTAAGAAAATGGAAGATATCAAATGATTTAAGAGGTTTTGTAATGCATCACTGATTTAAAATTTAATTTTTTATTGTTGTGAATTTATTAAGACAAAATTAAATGACTAAGAAATTCTACATTGACAAATTGATTAAAATTTTGTTTTTAGTTGATTTTAATATTTTATTCCTTTCACTAAATTTTGATTGTTGATGTTGTATATATTGTGCATATATTTTGGAAGCAATATACGTAGATTCACCATCAGTGCTTGTTATTTAATTAAATTTTTTTTTCATAATTATTTCTTTATTAGAACCTAATTTCTATTATATTACTAATTACTACCTTTCTTTACCTTAATCTCTATCTTTGTTTTTTATTTAATACAATATCATTTAATGTTAAATCTAAAAATTCAATAAAACTAAATCTGAATATTTAATGATTTTTAATAATATAAAACCTTAGCCGTAGCTGTAAGGTCTTATAGATTGATTTTCTATTATAAAACAAATATCTATATTATTTAATTTACTATCTATTTATTACTAATATATAATAAAAATAAATTGCCCTATGTTCGTTATTTGATAACCCGAGAATTACTGAACCGATTTCCAAACCAATACTTCAAAAACTTGACACTTCAAAATCTCGCAGCTGTCTTGTTAGTAACAAGCTAACAGCATTCAAAATAAAGGTATTCTGCGACTCAAAGACCTGAAATGCGAGTGAATCAAAATATGCACTGAGATGAAATTTGTTTCGATATTGTGAAAATTGCCGCCAAATGTTTAGGCTTTTTGAGTCGCTGCAAAACTTATTTTTCATCTCGAGACCTCTTAAAAATCTATAAAGCATTATATATGACCCAAGCTCGAGTATACATATATCATATTTATATTAAAAACTGCTTTAAATTTTTTGGACAAAGTTCAAAACCGCGCCATTTGTCTTATAGGCGACATAAATGTGACCTCATCCTTTCTGTATCCAAGTCGTATTTGTCATTCGTCATCGTCGTATTGTTAGCACTTACCCTATTTGGTAGATATCTACTCGGTGTTGGCACTTGTTCCGAGGAATTAAAACCACTTCTCCTTCTTCAAAAGCATTTCCATCGCATAACACAAGAGTCATCAAGTGCCCACCCTTTCACAGTGGAAATTCCGAGATGGTTTAAGTCCGGCTATGGAAATTTGTTGATAGTTAGAATATCTCGATTGTAGAATCGCATCCCAATAGAAGCATTCCCAATGAGAGAATGATTTTTTATTTATGACTTACAGAGGTTTAAGACGAATATTAACAACATTGTTCGGTCTTTCCCACAAAACTCTTTTTCTTCCTTTTTCTTTCTTTTCCTTTAACTATCCTTTACTTTTTCAAATAGTCAACGGTACGCAAGTATTTAAAGGTTCACAACCTAAATTGTGGCTATAATATAAAAAAAAATGCATGCGTTGGAAAGGTACCAACGAATACGCAACAGCAACAGTCAAATACGTTTAAATAGATCTAATCACAGTGAACAAAAGCGATTAGAAAATAAATTAACAAGGCAACGATTGGCACGATCAAGATCAAATTAAAATCAAAAACAAAAAAAAGAACGAATTGAAGGTGTGAGAATTAGAAACAGAAGAGATCGTGACCGTAACACTCAACATCACAATTAAAACAGTCAACAACGGAGACGTAGCCATTCAATTGAAAATTTATATCGTTCAGGTTTTAATTATGTTCATAACATTGATTACGCTTCGCATCCACCCATTCAAATTGGTAAAATGGATAAAGTCTGTAGTAAATGCAATTCATCGCAATTTAAAAATTAGGAATGTATTGTCCTGTGGCGGAAAAGTTAAATTAACACCATTGAATCTACCATCTGAACTATTTTATTTTTTTTTGGTTGCTGGCAGAACAAATCAATCAAAATATTTCCTGAAATTCATTCAGTCGTATGATATTTGCTGCTTTCAAATGAAATCATTTGTGTACCTACAACACATTTTTGGGGATAGAGATTTATGCCAACTTTTAAGCTAAATGAATCATGATTTATTTATTTATTTATTTCAATCTGAAATCAAGCAGCTACAAATAATATTTACTTAAATAAACATTACAAATTTTAAAAATCTACAAAAATAAAAAATAAAAAAGTTACATAATTCCAAATAAATTTTATTTTTAAATTCTTAACATAAGCTCGTAGATACTAAATGACGGTTTAAGCTGTAGGAGTGAGAGTTGTTGAGTTTGTGTATTGGTACAGTGGTTTTTTTAATACAGCCTTTGAATGAGAGAAGTCATTTACGGCCTTGTATTTATTTCCCATTATTAACATTCTATTAATGGGCCCAAATCTATCATTATTAGTTCTATGATGAACCAGGGTGAAAAGATTAACGGATCTAAGTCGAGAATTATTGTTATTGAAATTAAAAATAGGTGGAGAAATAATGTTAACTTTAACAATTTCAACAACAAAGGTTACATCAGCAATTTACCTACTTTTCTACAGGGTGGCCAGATGAATTAAATTTAGACGATGTTCGTAAGGTGGCAATCGAATCGGATCTTCCCAAGGAAGATTACGTATTGCAAATCTTAAAAGCTTCATATATGAACATCATAGAATGGAGACCATACCTGGCTAGCATACTCCAAGTTAGGTCGAATCAAGGTTGTGTACATAAGCTTTTAAAATATAGGGATCAGAGAATTCTTTAGACACTTTATAAACCCTGGCAAGGAATTTGATTTCTTTATAATTGCCTGAAATTCCACCGCATCATTTACAATTGAAAATCGAATCTCCAATCATTATGCTTCGTAATATAAATCTATCAAAATTATGCAACGGAACAAAACTTGCGGTCAAACAATTAATGATTATGTAATTGAAGTAACGATTTCAAATGGGAAATTCAAACGCATCTCAACGATTCCTATACTGATAAGTCATTTGAATTTCAACGATTACAATTTCTCTTTTAACTTTAGCAATAGCTTTTAGCAATAACTTTTAATAAAGCTCAAGGTATATCCGGTATTTTCATACAGGTCAACTATTTGTTGCATGTTCACGTAATGGAAAGCCGTTGTCTTTATTCATTTTTTTGTGAAAATGGCAATAATAAATGTTGTTTCACTTGTCGTTGTCGTAAATGGCAATACTAACAATATCGTTTACTACCAAACAGTACAATAATTTTTTTCTTTTTTGATGTTCTCACTTTAAAACATTGATATTTTTTTGCACTTCTTTTTTAGTAAAATGTCAATTCTTTCTAGAAGATTTCATTTTTAATGTACAAAGGCGTAAACGTATATTATTGTTTTGTCCAGCAAAGCGGGCAGGGCTACACTATTTATCTATATATATTATTTAATTAAACTATAATTATTATGATTCTGATTAAAAACAATCTACCGTAAAAAATATACATAATTTTCTATTATCGACTTTTAAGTCAAAAGTAAAAAGTTAAAAATCTATTTATTATACAATTGTAAAATAATTTGTTGTGAAGTTATGTGATCATCAAACTACTAGTATCTAACACTATAGAAATTTTATCTAAGTGAATAAAAATTAAATAAAAATGTCATAAAACAATTTACAAATTAAATTGCCAATGTCTTTGATAAGAAACGTACCATATTCAAAATCATTATTAACAATTCTAATTTACTTCTTTAGTCACCACCACAGTATAACTTTAAAGTCGTAGTTATCAATAAGAAAATTACAAAAAATTAAAAATGAAGAAAAAAAAGTTGACTGACCTAAAAAAACAAGAATGGATTGTATGTTAATTTTTCTCACCTTCAATCGAACAACACCTGTAGTTGTACATGTACCGCGACTATATATGAGTTTTGTTGTCAAATAAAATTGATAAGAAAAATTAAATTAAAAAGCTACACTTTATTGTAAAAAGCTGTAATCAGTTTCTGTCTCTGTCCTTTTGTAAATTTTTATCAATTTAGAGCAAAATTTTAGCGTGGGATTTTATTTAAAAAAAAATTTTAATTAAAGAAAAAATAGACCAGAGTAAGAATTAAAGTTTTGAGAATTTTAATCAGTTTTAAGTTGTTTTTCTACATTATTTTCTTTATTTTTGTTTTTTTTATTGTTATCTAATTTGCATGATGGTTTCTGCTGTTCACATACGGTGAAAAAAACACATTATTTTACGGAATTATTCTCAAACTACATTGATAACAAATAGACAATATGATAAGATACAATTGTTTTCTCAAAAAAAAATGTATACGTTTGAAGCACTGTTGTAGTACAATAGTCAAGAGTCAGTTTGAAGCACAATAATAAAGAGTCTATTGTAAGAATGCTGTTATTAATATAAATTAGAAAATTATCAGAAGTGAATGGAGCCCGGTTTCAAAGGGTTAATTAACATTTAATTGATTGGGTTAGATTATCTAGTAAGGATTTGGATCTGGTTCTGGTCCCATGTCACCGCAGCCGCATTTGGCTTATTATTATTATCCGTAGCAATTCAATGATGAATTTGAGTGCCTAAAGATATCATATTTAATGAGTAAGCTTAATACATTCTTCAGTTGCCAAATATCTACTTTCGTACATCGAACGCTGTTTCCAGATGGGAATTTTTAATAAGAGTAGTATACTCTTATATTCATAAAGTAGATGTTCAATATTATTTTTTATTTATTTCACATAAATTTCGCACAGGCTTTTTTCAATCAACCCGATTCTATATAAATGCATAGGTAGTTACCAGTTATTAACTCTACTATGAAATAGATAATGAATCTGGTTACTGCTAAAAACTAGAAGAAATTTGTTTTTTTAAGTTAACGTATTGGATCGAGCATCTTTGCTTATCAATTACCAAACATTGTTGATGCAAAAATTCTCAAATTTTTTTTCCAGGGTATCTCGCAGAACAGGTGAAGGTGGTACAGTCGATATTTTTCTCGCTCGTTCCCACCGATATCAGAATAACCCAGAACTTTCTCATTACATAATGTCTTTATTCACTTTCGTCAGGACTTTTAATACCTCTATGCAGCCCCATATTACACTTGATGTGTTGGTTTATGTTCTTAGAGCTAGTACGTCTGTTTTACTACCTGATATAATTTACATTTAATATTTTTTATAATTTCTTCTGCAATTATTTTGCAGATAATATTTTAATTGCATGCATTTCAGCTTGAAATCTCGGTATTTGTAGAATATAGGTTTGAGTGACACCTTTTTCCATATATGTACTTCCGATTCTACTATACATCCATTGTTATTAAGTGGTCAGATCATATACAAATACTCAGAAAAGATGAACTGATTTCCATATCAGGATTATTTACCAGACTAGTTTACCAGGTTATTCTTATTAGGATATTTTGTCAGGCTATCAGGATTATTTTGAGCCAATATTTTCATTGCAGAGAAAGTATAGTGACTTACTTTCTTGTCATAATCTGCACGTAGTGACACTTGATTTGTATTCAACAGTCTAATTTTATGTACAGACGAAAACTGTACATCAATTGGAGGTTAAATAATTGGATATACAAATTTTAGCATTTATTGTTTACTATAAAAACGTTATCACTGTTGTATTTGTTTTTTAACAGTTATTTATATAGTTGTTTATATGTATTTACATTTACAGTTTTAGCGGTTAACTACGGTCTTAGCTAATATGCTAATTTATTATAGATATGCATTCTGATGTATATAGAAATAGTTATTGGTTTGCTATCAAGTTAGAAAGCCTCATCTTCGGTGTTTTTCAGAAACCATTTGGTACAAACTCACTTTTAGACTGTATTTATTTTTTAAAGATTTCAGATCCTACAAAATTCGTTCTATACGGTATGTTTATTAATTTTATGCAACTCAGTCATGATCATCAAGGTACATACAGTTTCATCTAGGTACACATAATGTACTATATCTATTTTTTTGCATTACGTAAATTGTCGAACAGTGAAGAAGCTTCAAATAAATTACAAATGAAAACTCACAGAACGTATAATTGTGAAATCGAGTTTCATTATAGGAACTCGCAAAAAATATATTTAATATAGTTGACAAAATAAGCCAGTCAAAAGATTTTTCAAATTTTGATCTGGATGTAAAAATCATCCAAACAAACTATAATTTTATTGAACAGAGGAAATATTTTCTTCTTCTTTTATTGCCTATCCATAATTGGATGTCAGCGGTCACACGATAGATATTTCGATCTGTTGCTAAATGGCGATTTAATGCCAATGTTTCTGATATCTGTCGAGTTTCTAGTGTTGCGCAACCATGTTATTTGTTTTATAGCCCTTTTCCCTTCAATTTTCTCTTGAACTATTAACTGAAGTAGCTTCGTATTTATTTCCAATGCATAATATTCTCAAAGTAGAGGGTTTTTGTATCTGTAGCCTTTCAAGTAGTTTTCTTTCCGTGGTTTTTCTACGTAGAACTTCTTCGTTTGTAAAGTGATCTGTTCACGATATTTTTAGCACTTTTCGGTAGATCCAAATTTCGAAAGCTTCAAGTTTGTTGAATGCTATTACTTTAAAGATCCATGAGTCTACACCATATAAGAGTATAGACCAAACATAGCATTTAACGATGCCCTAAGACCAAATATAACATTTAAAGTGTTCTTTTTCTGTCCTCACAATCATTAATTTAGTTTTTGAGATATTTATTTTCAATTTACAATGGTTGACTTTATCGAATTTATGTTGAAAAACCCCTTTGGTTGTCTGCTATAAGGACTGTATCATCTGCATATCTGATATTATTTATACAATAGGGGCCCCTGTTGAGTAATTATAATTCAAGTTGAAGCCAAATTTAATGTTTTGAACAGTAGAAAAAATTTCCATTAATTATGAAGAAAAATAATGAGATGTTGAATAACACAAAATGGATATATTTTATTTAAAAATTTCAATATTATAAAACTAAATAGAAATTTTTTCAATCCCTATGCGCATGTCTGTTGTATATTCAACTTATTTATATATTAAAACTTAATTAAAGGAAAAATGAGAGTATGTCTACTACGCAGGTCCTTAAATGCTTCTCTATTATAATTATAGATATGCCATTTACTTTTACACCAACATCTAAATCGTTCACTGCTTCTTTAAAAATGACTTCGCAGCATAGATGTTAAACAGTAAAGTGGAGCGAATACAGTAGAACATTGTCGAGCTTCTTTTTGAATATCAATGCTTTGTGTTAGCACACTATATATTTGTATACAGGACTGTTTGTTGCCAATATAAGCTATATTTATACACATTATTATATTTTTATCTATATGCCAATTCTATCCATAAGTTGTTGATGAAATATGAAATATTCGCAAGCATCATAAAATATTTCTGGATCTCCAACGGAAGAAAATTCATATGCATCGGAATCAGTAGAATTATTCTTAAATCAATACCTGTGAAGTATATCGATAACACGCAATTTCACAATTGTATACGCTCTGACTATGACTAAGTTCCCATTTAATAAATTAAATTTTTTTATAACTGGTGTATTATATGGATCAAGGATTACGAAGGTTATTAAAAACGGAATGAGTTCGTCAAATAAAAATTTTTCTCACTGATCTCTGCTAAATAAATAAACATCTGTACAAGCTGGGTAAATCACTAATTACTCTTTTTATCAAAACTGCGTGGTGAAGTATGAGATACACTGCAACAAATCATAAGTGTGAGACGTTCGCAAGCACAAACATACTGATTTTTAGCCAGATATTTGTTCAACTAGAAATAAGAACCACTTTCAAATTCACTAAAACGCATGTCCTCCAAATACATTAAATCATCAGTGTGATAGCATAGTCCTATAACAAACGCGGTTAATTTCAAATTTTAGTATCAAATTTCACATTAAGTCTAATTTAGTCTAGAGAATTTTAATTAATACTTTTTAATAAAAAAATATAAAATTTCAGTTTTGGAACCTTCGAATCAAGAAACAAAAGTAAAACTGAATATTACAAAATACATCATATACCATTTTTGTTTCCTTGTCTTATTTGGTGTTTTTAAATTCAACTGAACCATGACATTTATAACCATCCAAAGATATTAATTTAAACAAGATTTCCGTCTACAGCTTTCGTTTCCTCTTCGAATATACGAATATGAAAAACAAAAAACACGAATATGAAAAAAAAAAACAAAAGGTTAAAGATTTCATGCCACGATGATTTCTCATCCTATCAGACTTGCTGGTTGTTGTTGTTGTTTTTTTTCAAAAATTGGCACAGCTCCCTTAAAATAAAATTTTTGTATATACATACTTAATAGTATGTCATCAGTTAGTGGACCTCTTATGACCTCTCAATATAATAAAAATTAAAACAACAACAACAACAACATTAGCCTTCATTTTAAACTATATCTTGTCTATCTTCTTGTTTTCTATATTGTACTCGTATTCACCCATAATAATGATTCTTTCTTCATCACAATTTTTATTTATCATTATCATTAGTACGATGATCATCAAAAAAATTCCTTTATAGGATAGAAATACATTTTTTTTTGTTCGTTTTATCTAAAAAAACCTGTTTTAATATTTACCCATTTAACATCAGAGTTCAATTCTCAACCCCTTCTTTAAATTCTAAAACATTCGCAACCAGATCACCAAATGTATTACTGATGTACTTTAAGGTTAAGTTTTTTTTGTTTTTGTTTTTTTCTTTATTTTTTAGATACAGAAAACAAAACACAGAAATAGGTAGTTCTGTGTGTATATGCATATGTGTGTATGTGTTTTGTTTATCTATATACATTTCATATGCAACAATTATATTTATTACCCTTTCTTATTCCTCTCACGAAATAAAACAAAAAAAACAAAAATAGAATTTGAACATGTCAACCTTTGTGCTGATTAATGATCCAAGGAAGAAAATAAAAACAAAATAAACAAAAAAAAAAAACAATTTTTCTTGTAATTTACATTAAGGAAGCAATCTAATACAAAGACATAGAACGAGTAGTCCAAGAAAATACGACCAAAGACCATCAGAATATCAAAAGGTGTGATGTTATTTCATATGATATTGGTAAGAAAAGATGTTGACCCCATTTGAATAAATTTTTCTTAAATTAAAAATGACTCAACTAAAAAAGGATAATAATTTAACATAAAATGTTATACAAATTTTGTGATGGTGATGCTTTCATAATAATAAAAAGGATATTTAATAAAAATGAGTAAATATTGACCCTGGCAGGATAATTTTGTGACCAAATAAAAAAATATTAAAATTTTATATGAAATCAAAATACATTCGAAGGATTTATTTTTAATGCGCCAAAAAATAAGAAAAACAATAATAAAATAATAATAATTTATTAGACAAGAAAAGAAAATAAAAAAAAAAGGATTCTTTGTAGATTTAAGAAAATTTTATTTTTAGAGATTCAAAGTGAGAATAATACAATGAAAAATTTGATTGGTCTTGTTAACTGTAGGATACTATGAAAATGAATTTACATTCAGTTTTTGTAATACTAAACTTTTTTCTTGTAATCTCTAGTATTTTTTAAGGCTGCAATTATAGCCACCTATAAAATTAATACGTAAAATTTTTGATTTCCATTTTACTGCGCCAGTATTTATGACTTATTTTATTATACCTGGTGTGCCATAGCATGTGTATCAGCTTTTTAAGCTGGAGGAAGGAGACGTTATTTTAAAATTTAAAAACAAAAATCTATTAACCTAAATCGAGCGTGCTCTATCGATTGATGATATTTTGAACTTCAGGGAATGACCGGAAAAGGGTTTTTTAAGCTCAAAATTCGCCGAAATTGGTCGAAATCGAGATTTTCAAATGGGAAGAGGTGCTTTTTTATGCAAATTCGGATTATACGATAAAAAATAAGAAACGTTAAATGATTTTTTTTTGTATTTATATTTAAATTAACAGTTGATCTTACAGATAGATCTGTAGGACTTTAAAGGTCCTTTTCTCTTTCGAAATGTGTATTTTTTTGTTGTTGTCTCAGTATTTTTTTTTTTAAATTAATAAAATTAAACAAAAATGCACAATAATTTAATTTGGTAAACTAAAATTAATTATAATGATTTTTATATATAAATTTATTTCTCTTTTATTATAATATTTTTTTATCTCAGTTTTGGATACCTACAAAGTTTAAACTAAACAAAAAAAAAATCTAAAAAACTAAAACACAAATTTTACTTTACAAAAGTTTTTTATTTATTGACGTAGAATCCGAATTTGCATAAAAAAAGTACGGCTTTGAGCTTCAAAAATCCCTTTTCGGTCCTCCCCCGAAGTTGAAAATATTACCAATCGATAGATCACCCTCGATGTAGTTAATAATTTTTTTTTAAATTTTGAAATAACGGCTGCTTCACTCTCAAAAAGCTGATAAGCATGCCCTGGAACAACCCAGTATATATAGTTTCCATCTGTCAATTTGACGGAACGCTCCAATAAATGTAACAAATCGTCAAAATATGTACAAATTGCTTTTAACATTCAGTCTGAGTTTTTTAACATAAAATAATAATAAATATATTTCGGTATTCAGAGAATAGCGCATTAAATATTAAAAATAATTAAAAGTAAACAAAAATGAGCCAATGAAATATTGTAAATCTAAAAAGTACCACCGTCATTAAATGAAATTAACTATTTCAGACGATGTGGCTATTAAATTTTGCTTAAAATTAAAGATTTCTGATACAATTTAAATAAATTATGAATATTCAGTATCCAATTATGGAGTTGTACAATTTATATAATTTGAATATTATACAAACTACATAATAAAAGTGTGTGGCAAAGCGTTAACGTCTTATACATTGTGATGTAGCTATTAGTTAATCTATGTAGATCAAGTAATATAACTGTGTGGATTTAGTGGCCTTTCAAGTAGTATAACTGGGTGGATTTAGTGGTTTTTAATTCTCACAAAATAATAAAAGGTGTTTGTCGTATCGTCATCCACATCTTTGTCTAGCACCCCATTCCATATAGTGGAAATAAAGTTCTTCTATCCTTTCATTATTGCATTCTATCTTCGGCTAACCTCTTCAGTTGTGGTCACATTTTTTGCTAGATGCTTGTTTTTGATACGACTGTTGTTCGTCATGTTTTTATCGGTCTGCCAATACTACTTAATATTCCATTTCGATTGGATTGTTTCGCAATGTTGTTGTCAGGTTCATTCACAGTATGTTTGGCCTAACATCATTTCTTTTGTCAAATTCTCACGTCTATCTGTTTTTAATCATCTTTTTGTTACAACATTCTGTTGAAAACTATTTGTAACCAGCGACCAGTTAAGAATCGCCTGAGGCATGTATTGATGTACGTTTAAAGTGTCTTCTAAGTAACATTATATTATTTACTAACCATTGCAAACGATTAATTAGCCAGGTGAGATATGGAGGATATTCATTGGGTGAACGTATAGGACAAGGAAGTTCATACCATCTTAAGTCAATTAAATATTCCTTTAATTAATCATTATCAGATTTTTGTACAAAATTAAGATATTCAATTCCCACGAATCTTAACCACTCTATCTATATCTTATCCACTAACTATATTCAACCCGTATTTCATTCATTAGATTGCTTTACTCATTTTTTTTTTAAATTATTGAAAACTCTAATGAAGGAAAGAAACAGCTAGAATTTATTTTGTTTATTTTTAAAAAGCTAACCAATTGCAAATTTTCAGATTTGTAGCGTTGTTTGAGCTACCCGAATATCGAAAAACGGTAAAAGACGTATTTGTTCATTTTTAATAGAGTTTATTTAGTACAAATTAACACAGGTCTGTTACTCGTTTAGCATTTGAAATATTGCTAATGGATGCTAGTAGGTGAATTTCTATCAGCTACCCGAACCTGTCATCTGATAGCATTATAAAGTACTACGTTAATTCTGCACATGAACGACTTTGCAAAATTTGTAGATTTCAGAATTCTATGTTTAAAGTTGGAGACAGGATGAGCTAACAAACAAACAATAATTCCTTTTTATAAGTGTAAATAGAAGATTAAATTGTGTTTTTAGACGTAGTGTTTACTTTCTATTAGATTAGGTGACATTTGAACAATTTTTGATATTACACAATTCTTAAATGCTGCTTACGTCTACTAATTAAACTAATGTCCAACGTCTGCTATTAAAACGATTCCACTCTAGACAAATATATTTTATGTTCTTTACTTGTTCTCTGAGTCTATAACGACTAAATGAGCGACAATATATCTTTACATAATTTTCTTATTTGCATCTCGAACAGGATCATCAATTAGTTTTTGTTTCTTATTTGCCAGAAATTTATTCAACCTATTATACTGAGACATTATTGATAACTAAAATTCACATTTTCTGGGGAAGTTTGTAAAATTGGAAATAAATCTTATTGATACAGTATCAAGATGGATTTTACAAATTATCATTTATGCTTTCTACTTTTTTATTCCATTCTTCAATTCTAACTTTTATTGTTCTTGAATATTGGCTGTCATAGAAAATCCTATATTGTACAAAGAAAAAACCAAATTTATAGAATAGATTTCAAGTCAACAGGATCGTTGGGATCGTATACTAAATTCTGATATTAACTCTGAATTTGCACAATAGTTCTGAGTTTAGAAAATTCTGAGTTACCAATTTTAAAATATTTTTCCGAAAATTAAATAATCAGAATTCTGTAATCCAGAATTTTGAATTTTGTATACAGAATCTTATAAATGAAGTACCCAACCCGAATCGTGAAATCTAAATATAATTTCAACGACAACATATGAACTACTCTTGAAATGATTTGAACTTAGCATTGGTGTTGAAAACAAAACTAATAACAAAAGTAGAATTTGAGTATATAGAAATGATGATGAATCCAATTTTGAGCAGGATTCAATTAAATATTGGAATTAAAATCTATGTTAACTTTGATAATTATTGCCACAATTTGATAAAAATTGTTTTTGTTGGTTTTCATGAAAACACTAAGGCCGAACCTCGTTTCCATGCCAAAACGCTTTGCTAAAGCACAATTTCAATATTTTTATATCACAATCTTCTTTATTTCAACTGTCAAACTTAAAACTAATGTTACATATAGCAATACCTTAAACTATGTTTACATGTGTAAGAAATATCAAAACAATATGCTTAAAAAATCGTTTAATTTTCTACCATTATTTCCGTTCGGTATTATGAACGTAAAATGAAAATAACAACAACTCTAAAAGTTTGTACAAGAAATTTAATACGCAAAGATTTTCGATTTAACAAAAGAAGAGTAATTCATTTGCATTATTTTATGTGCCTGTGCGATTCAAACCCGGAAGAATTTTAAAAAAGGACTCGCATAAATAATTTCAATTTCAATTTTTTGTTATGTTTTTATTTTTATATTTTGTTTTGCAAAAGATGATGGCTATTAAGACTTTTGTTTTTAAAGGATTCTTATTGTTCTTTTATTATGCAGAAGAAAAAAAAGACGTGTCCTTTTATAAAATTCGTTAAATAATTAGAAAAAATATTGAATAAGGATGTTGTATACAAATCTGTAATTTATTATGATTAGTGGCATGTAAACTTTTATTTGTTTTTTTTTTTTTTTTGCAGAGGACGAATTAACTTTTATAAGAATGAAAATATATTTTTGAGATATATTTTGTTTTTTGGTCCAGCTGTTTTGTTTTGAAATTACTGAAATTCAAATAACTATACTGAATGTTTTTATGTTTTTTTTATATATCAGGAAATGATTTTAATTGTAATCTCGTGTATAGGACAACTTTTAATTTTGGCTTGGATTGTTTAACACCTATATTGAGTTTAGTATGAAGCAATTCCTTCCAACTTGTTGCGTTCTACAGGAAGATATTTTAATTTTAAATAAATTTCCTTTTGTAATCCCCGTTCAGCCAAAACTTTATTTTCAATGTTTTTCTCATCTTTCTCAGACGATGAGGTCCCCGTGGGTGCCATTTAAAAGCATATTTTGAGGTTTTTTTGCATTTCTTCTCTCAGTTGTACTCATTTTTTCGTTACCACAGCAGTTTTAAGCGCTTGTATATCGTGAGCGGTAAACGAATTATAAAAATGCAGAAATAGCAACGTTTAATATACGAAAATTTGAAGTTTTCCTGTGATACTTGGTGACTTTACAAATTTAACATTGATGTAGAGTCTTAGTTTGGTCATATTAGTGATTGCTTACCCAAAGCAGTATAAGCTTTGCTATTAAAATAGGTAAATTAGTCATACATATTTGACTGATAATTCTTTCAAAAATGATTAATTGGCTTACTTTATTATGCGGCTTATTCTTAATACCTATATCGAGAACATTTTGATCGTCATACGTGGTACAAACAATGTGAGTTCCACCGCTATTTGTATGAATAAATCTAAAATACATTAGCAATATAGTCCATTTGGTTAAAATGAATATATTGTGGCGCAACCGTTACCGTCTCTACATGTTGCTTTAACTTTCCCTTACTATGGTAGTTATGACATCGTCTATATTACCTACCACAAATTGATGACCATATGTATCCTTAATGTACGTCTCCGTTTATTTCCAAGGATAGACATGGCAGCTTCAACGTTTTAACTAAAAATGTGGAAGTTATTAGAATGTCATACTCAGAACATCACAATACCGTTTTCTATTCAGTATTATTGAACTGTGATTTAAGGTTCACTTCGTGTAATCATACTAGACTCAGTTAAAATTCTATAATAAATACATATGTAGTTAAATATTAAAGTGTTGTTGTAAATGCAATTTTAATAGTATTCCTGAAATATGTAACTAAAGGTGAAGTTAATTATATTCAAGAAGAAGACTTAATGCGCTCCACTCATCAAAAATAATATCTCCTCTATAAAGTACCTCCAGAATTTGACTGTGTAAAATTCAAAACCATTATTCCCTACACTGGATTTCAAATTAAAATTTATTTACCTTAATTACGATTTATTTTCCATAACATCGGTTACCATTCTATTCTGGATTTAATTTATCGGACTTTATTCTTCTTCAATAGCAGTCCAACCCAAATTAAATTTTTAATTCTTCGAATTTTTGTTTTTATTCATTTTTGTTCCCATCTGTATTCTGATCTGTTTTCCATAATTTGTGATTTACATAATTTGTTTTGTATCATTTTGCATGATATTGGCTCATCTCAATCTGCATCAAGCCAAAGATTCAACATTTTGTTGCGACTTTATTTGATTCTGTTATTTTATGTGGAAATAACGGTTTTTTACAGTAGAGTAAAACTTAGATGAAATAAACAGAGTTTATATTCAGACTAGTGTTCCGAATTTCAAAAATTACTACCTCCAATTTATTCCGGAATCCGGACATTGATTTAAGTATTTTATACCAAACTACCATTTTTGTGTTAGTTTATCTGCATATCTGTTTTGTTATATATCATTACTATTTATCCAAATTCAATGCGTCTTCTATATTATTTAATGTTTTTATGATTTATCTCAGTTTTGATGTAATTATTAGTTTCTATTTAGTTTGACCCAAGAACGCATCTAAACGTAATTAAATATCTTAAGGTCTTGAAACATACTGGTATAAAAAATTAACCTCCAGAAAACACAAAAGACGAAGGGACATTCAAAATAGAGCCACGAGGAAATATGAAAAAATTCCAGGTGATAGGACAATCTATTTTAAATAGAAAGTAAATATAAATTTCAATAATTCAATCTCGTGTTAGGGTTCTTGAATAACTTGTTATTGTTGTTGTTTGCTTTCGATATTTAATTGCTAGAAATCGGCATTATAGTCACCATATTTAACTTTTTCCCGCATCAAACTTTACATATATGGTTTGGAGAACCCCACCCCGGTTTTCGTTCGGAATCCCTCACTCTTAATTTTGCTTAAGATGACATTTTATTTATTACAAACACTAAAAATAAATTTATAACAGTGTAAATACAGTAATTTTTGAAATTTTATTAATTTTTACCTAATACAATATACAAATAGAACCCATCTTTATCTAATTGTAACCTTCTAAAAAAAAACTGTATTAGTATTAACAGTTAAAAAATTTGTTGTGGCTCTAAATTAAAATAATTAAATTTTTCCATACAATTTTCATTATAATTGAACAGCAATCTATATATTTTCTGGAATTTTCGATTCACACACAAATCTATTAGCTAAATTCATACCATTTAGAATAATTTTTTTTTTGTTACCTACAATTAATATTCAGTATAACACTTTTTTTTTTTTTTATTTTAAATAATTTAATTCTTGATTTACTCAAGGCCGATTAACATCAGTATAAAAATTTTACGCATTTTTAAAATATCACATTAAAACAGCTACTTTAAAACACACTGATGGTCTGATATCTAAAATCAAATCTTAAACCTATCTTATTTTCTATTTAAATTAACTGCTCTTTGAACTAAATTTTGAAATGATATACAAATTTTTAGAAGAGACTATATAGGCCTCAACAAATAATAATTATTCACAAAAAAAAAAAAAAAAAAAAAAATTTCATCTTCTGTTGACAATCTTTCACGACTTTATTTTAAAGTGACAACAGGTAGCCACAAAAAAATAATCAACATATACCTGAAATTGAAACATGATGGTGCGGGAGTAAATAACACAATTGTTTTTCACAAAAGATTCATCCGCACTTAATTTATTATTCTGTAGGTAAATTTATAACGAATTCTTTTCTTGTGATTTTGTTTTTTGTTGTTGTTTTTTTTTTTTTTTTTTTGAGACACGAATTTGTTGATGTGCATGATGGTCTTCTAATGAATTCAATCTGTGTGTTGTGAATGATTTGAATTCCATTGATATATATTTTTTTTTTTATATATTTGAAATTATAATATTTCTCATCATTATTTTCTGCTACTCATTATGATGATGATAATGATGATGATTGTTATTGTGATAATCGATTTTTATCCAAAATCATCTACATGCTTTTAATGTCTTAATACTTTGATAAACTGTAAATTGATGAAATTAGTGGTAAAGTTTATTATAATAATATATTTTTAATAATTAACCCTTTCCTACCTATTGGAATGAATTAATATACCCGAAATAAAAACTAATATCAATGTAAATTCGTTCATGTATCAAATTATTTTGCAATTAAAGTATAATTTTTTATTAGGATTACTTGCAGAGACATTTGAATTAGATTGAAAGACTACATTTTAAAATTTCCAAGGATTTGTCACAGCTATGCCCAGTTCATGATTTTGATGTGCAGAAAGAAATTGCTATGGGTCTTGAGTGGTCTAGTATCTTGGCGATGACGGAGTGGTTTGAAAGTAATCCTATTTTTTGTTTCTTTATATAGTTCCAAGTCTATGGGATGAACACCCTAACTGCTTTTACACAAAGATTTGGAATTCACAATCACTAGCTTTTTCTGTATAATTTTTGTGGTATAGACTAATTTCTATTGTTAGAGAAATGTCTATAATATCTATTTTAGAGTACTTCGTCTTCATAATAGCATAGTTTCATTTTATTTTTAGTCATAACCAAAACTCGCAACTATTTATCATTTATTTTATCCCAATGATAAAGGGTACTGGACCAGGTCGAAAAATCCTGAAAGCATTTTTTGCCTTCGTCGGGAATCCAACCTGAGACCTTTCGGTTGAAAGGCAGGTGCTCTACCTACTGCGATACCCAGCGTGATAAAATTGAAACAAACTTAATAGATTCTGGATACAAACATAAAATGCATATCCAAATCTTAAAAACACAATTCGGCTAAAGTTATTTCAAATCACCCTTTTTTGAAGAAGCAAATCCAATTTACAGATTTTTAAATACCCGGATAGAAAAATTGTTCATTTTGAAGTGCTGAGATCAAGCCAAATAGAAAGGTTGCATTGGAAAAATACATAAAAATAAATACTGAGCAAAAATTCAGAAAAAAATGTATAACCGAAATAGTGTAGGGTATTGGGTTGTTTTATTTTTATAAGTAATAGCCATTAAAATCACTTGTGTAATACAATGTGTGAACGCAATTGAGTAAATTATATGCGTGTCTTATGAGCACATACAAAAACATTTTAAACCATATTTTGTCAATGTCTTCGAAAAATTAATAAATTTAAAGCTCAAAAATCTTTGAGACATTAGAAATGCCTCATAAGTTTTGTTAATCTTCGTGTCTTACAAAAATATACTTCAAAAAACAACGATTAGAGATGTAGAACAATTTTTAAAGCTCAAAAGTAAGAATTGAACTAGGCATTGCAAAAATAAATATTGACAAAAGCCATTTTTGAAAAACTGGGTATTATTTAGTAAAATTTGCAGTCAAAAATAATATGATTATGGGCCAATCTGAATACATGAATCAATTAAATATGAGAACATTTCACTCAAGTTATTATTGTACGCTATACCAAATTATACTCTCTTATATTTTTAATTGTTTATTAAAATATTTTATATATTATAATAAATATTTTTTTAATTGTTTATTAAGCTAAGCTCACAACCATATGATTAGTAGCCAAAGAAAATGACTTGAGCAGAACACCATATCGGTTAGCCAATAAAACTGTGATTATAATTGAGCTTTACATTGGTGTTCGACGATATGTCATAATAATCTAACAAACTAGAATGAAGAACATAAGATGAAACCACTGAGAGTAGGAAAGTGATATGTTTTTGATATGTTTTTGTTTTTTTTTTTTTGGAGCTGAAGAGAATGTAATAGAAAAAAGAAAGATTATAAACAAAAAAGTACAAAAACGCATTTTATTTATTTCATTCACTTGCAACATTTTATAAAAATCTTGTCCATGTTGGCTTTTTGGGACTACTAATACTACTATCCCATCACAAATAGTTTTGCAGAGAAAAGTTCAAATATTCAAAACCGGCTACAAACATTTTTTGTGGTAAAATTGGCTCGACTATGGAACTCGACTATTTAGACAAATTTGATCCCAAAAATCAACAATCAACTCAGTTTGCATTTTGTTCCAATAGGATTGAAAAAATATTTAAGAATAAGAATATGAATAACTTCCTTCATCAAAATATACCAACTAATCGCAGGGGTATTATCCGATTCTCCATCACTCTAAACCGCAATACATGTTGTATAAACCTTGGCCTAACGTTTTGTAAACTTAAAAAAAAGAAATAATAATAAAGCATTTCGTTTGTACACGCTTGTAAGAAATTTATTTACATCTTTTACCCCAACTTCTCCTTCTTTGTATTAATATTAATCGTAATTTTGACTTTATATAAATTTTAACTCAAAATAAAAATGCCCCAACATGAGTTAAAATATCAAAATTAAAGTAAGGTATGCATGTACAGGGATAATAATCATACCTTTGTAATGAAAAATATCGGTTTATATAATAATGGTATACAATTTGTAGATGTATGTGTACATATGATAATCAAAGTATAATCCAAACAACTAATGGAGAAATTTATAGTGTGAGAAGATTTTCCAACAGTATCCAAAACAGTTTTGTTGATTAATTTTTTTTGATGATTTCATTTGATGGACTCCAATTCAACTCTTGATGGTCTCTTAGTCTTTTGTCTTTTTTTTATTTTTATAACTTTATTCTACATAAATTAGTTTATTAGTAATATCTTGAAGTTTTAGGTTGAATATATTTTGTGCATCCATCTTCTTGGATTGTCTTTTTGGATTTTAAAATGAAAAAAAAAAAAAAAATATTTTTAATTTTGTGTTTTTATTTTTGTTTTGATTTTTTTTTTTTTATTTCTGAATGAATACTAAATTAACGCTGTCCGCATAATAAATAGATGGTGTTTGAAATAAGAGAAATGAAGAAAATGATATAAAAAAAAGCCTCTTAGAATATAAACTGAAGAACTAAAATTAAATATAAGTAGAAATAAAAAATAAAAAATAAAAATAAAAAAGTTTAAATTGAATTTTAAAGATGAGAATTTAAACAACAAATTTATTTAAATTAGTTGAACCGTAGTGGAGAAGAATTAAACAAATTTGTTTTGATTTTTTATTATTTTTGTTTTTTTTTTTTCTGAAATTAAAGAAAGACAATCATCCCGTAGACGACGCAACATCCTATTGTTTTTGACTATATTTATGTAGCTTGTTTTGTTATTGTGGTTTTTATTTTAATTCATCAACATAATAATAATATTATCATCAACATCATTTAATGAGCAAATTATATGTAATGCACGAATTTGTAATATAAATATATATACTAAGATGTATCCGGTCTTAAAACCAAAAAAAAAAAAAAAAACAAAAACAAAGATTCAATTTTTTTTTTTTTAATTTACCCTTTGAGGATTTTAAATTGTTTCAGTTTAAATGTTGGGATTCTCTTTAGAATAACTGATGAAATATATACGATAGTAAATATGATATTGGTAACATCTTAAGTTTGTATTCAATCAAATTATGTATATAGATAAAAGGTCAATGATTAAAATATATTTTGTTTACTCTCGAACTGTATATATAAATTTTATAAAATTCTTGTTAAACTCTCGTTAATTTATTCAGGGTGATAATAATAACATTCAGGGTTAAGTATTATCATTGTTTAGGTAGGTAGTAGGTATTTACATGTTTTCAAATCAAAAACTTCAATGTGATTTTAATGAAATTTTTAAAATGTTACCTAAGCTTTCCCAGTACGCGATTTTTAATAAATAATTTATACAGGTACTGGGGTATTTTTTTTTCAAATCCATTTGTTGTAAGCTGAAGCATTCGCAGCACACTTTAAAGAAGTATTTGAACAATTTTGTTCGGAACAAACAAGTAGCAACAAAGCACAAACGTAGGTATAACTTCGTCTTGCACTCCACTTCAAATGGACCTACCAATTAAAAATTTTACAATGGCAGAAATAGCCAAAATAATTAGAAATAATACCAAAACCAAAAAAAGCCCTAGGTTATGCTCTACGTAGTAGTAGAATATTGAAAGAACTGCTGGAAAAGGTTACAATATATTAATGTAGGTACATTATGAATGCTATTCTAAGATCTGGTTATTTTCCAGCCCAGTATAAAATTGCTCAAATAATCCTGATACCAAAACCAGGCAAGCCGAGTGAAGAAATTATATCCTACAGACAAATTAGCCTATTGCCATCTGCCCTCTAAACTATATTTGAAATCATAACACTACTAGAACTCATCAGTAGGTATTTATAGTGTTGAACTACCTATACAACTCCTAATTTTTATTTTTATTGATAACTTATTATAAGATGTCATTAGTACATGGACGAAACAATTTCTAAATAATTTGTTTATTATAAACTCTTACTATAAGTAAGTAATATTTAAATATACAAAGGTGATATAAATTTATATATATGTATCAATGTTCTATAATATTGAATATTAATAAAACGAACTTGCTCTTTTTATTGAAAGTAAAATGCTATGGAAATTCTAATAATTTCTAATTAAATTTATAATTACATAAATTTATTTTATAGTTATATTTGAAAGACTATACTGGGAAAAACTAAAGCCGAATTTGGAAAAAAGCAAAACCCCAACCACTTTCCCTGATGATAACACAATATTGGCATCGTATAATAATCCAGTACATGGCTAGAGAGATTCTGCAACACAGCATAAATAAAATTCAGTAATGGTTAAGAAAAGTGGAGAATCAGAGTAAATGGATCAAAATCAACACATGTCACATTTACCCTCAAGAGAAGAACTTGTCCGATGGTGGTGTTAAATAACAAAGTATAGTTCCATAAAACGAAACTGTATAGTGCATGCATTTGGATAGAAGACTTACGTTGAAAATCCGTATCCAAGGAAAAAGAAAACAACTGGGGTTGAAATTAAATAAAATGTATTGGATGATTAGTCGCAACTCACCAATGTCGTTGGAAAACAAACTTTTGATTTATAAAGCTGTTTTGAGGCTGAAATGCACTTACGAAATCCAACTAGGGAAAACCCATAAAGGAGGAAATCAGAAGTAAGAGCTGCAAATACCAAACAAGATTAGATTCTCATCGAAATACCCTAGCAAACAACTTGTTAGTCTCAAATGATGCTAGTCAACTTGAACGTCACAGCATTCTGCAAGTACACAACAGATACTAACAAAGTATAACTAAATTTTCATAGATAACTTTCCGAAATTAAAACACACTTGTTTTTATCCTGGTTCATAAAATATAATATAAAAAATGCTAAATATATCCTTGAAAAGCACCCCAAAATATCAACGCAACTATAAAATACTTAGGTAAACTTATTATACAAGCAACAAAGTATCAACATTCAGCCGTACCGGTGAATACGATCGGTGATACGATAAAAATCGAGTACTCGATCGTAAATTTTCAACCGGTGAATTCCATTTAAAAAAAATCGGAATATTTTTGATCGAAAATTTTCTCGTTCAAAATTTTATAATATTATTTTTATTTTATTTTTTTTTATACGTAAGTATGTGTATTTTAATAATTTATTTCTAAAACAGCAATCTAAATTTATTTTTTTAATTTGAAATTTAAACTTATTTGACATAAAAGTCATTACATTTCGTTATATTTCAATGAGTACAAAACTACTCTTTCGATCGAATTCACCGTTAAGAAATTCTCATCGAATCGAGTCGAGAAATTCGAATAATTTTATATCGAATCGAATTCACCGATACGGCTGATTATATTTTAGTGGCGGGTTTTTTCGTAGATTTTTAATTTACATTACATATTGACATTGCCCAATTGCTTTGGCTTCAGTATTTACAAAAGTGATGGGAACGACCATTAACTTCCAACTCAAAAAATATTTAGAGAGCTTTATAAAAGACTACCAATATGGATTTAGGTCGAAAAGCTCCACTGATGATCTTTTGACCTTTATAATGACAACGATGCATAGAAAAATACGGTGAAGCCAAAACTGTAGCCCTAGATATATCCAAAGCTTTTGATCGTATCTGGCATTCTGCATTACTGAAAAAAACTAAAAGTAATTGGACTGGGAAACATTTTCAATACCTGGATTGAAAATTTCGTTTCAAACCGTTCAAATGAATCTATGTAAATATGCCAAATAAAAACAAAGAAACAAATTCATCTCAAATAAAAAATATAAAAAAAAAAACAAAAACAAAAAAAATCAGTTGAATTGTTCATATGACTAGCAAATTCATTTTTATATAGTAGAGTTAGTGCATCTATAACTATCCTTAATGAACTTCTAATATAATAAATGAGATGTAAATATGTAAAAACAACAAAAAAACAAATCGCTTGAATTCTTCATTTTTATCTTTTTAAGTAACTGTTTCTAAATTTTGGTTATTTGTAGTAATAATATAGTTTTTATTAGAATTATGTATTATGTAGGTATATATATACATACCTCTTTAATGACAAAATTTTTTATTTTTAGTAATTTTAATCACTAAATGCCACTTACTATAGGGAGTATATCGGAAACGAAGCAGTATATGAGGGACGAGTATTTAAGTGTCCTAAATAAAACTTACTAACTACCAACAAAACTTTTTTTTAAACACGAGTGGTTTCTGCTATATCGTGCGAAGTCTATGTCAGTACGTAAATTACTGTTTTTTTAAAAACTTTAAATTTGACTTCAACTTGAAATATATTTACTCAACAGGGGCCCCTAGTCTTACATATAACTTAGCATGTTTTCAAGATACTGATACATGTTAACCTGTCTGTAAATAATTTTTGTACTAACTATATTCTATTCTAATTCTTTAAAAAAAATTTTTATTACTATTTACTCTATCCTTCTTTTTCTTTCGCCCGTCTTTATATGACTGAAATACTGCGAATTATTTTATGCTATAGTGTAGTCAATCAGCAACAGCAGATATAATTGTCTAACTCAGAAAATCTACTGTACATAAAATATATATATTAGAAAAGGTCCACAAACTATACTACCGAGTGGAAGATATGAGATTTCAGGATATCAGTAAATTTCTTCGATGTAAGCATTAGCTTTAGGTCGTATTCAACGATTTTGAAGACATTTTTTCAATGTATTGCATAAAACAAAAAAATTCTTCTGGTTTTACTAATTTTAATAAATACATTGAAAATGATAAATAGATACAGTATTATAACAATTCTGTATCTAATATTCATTATTTATAACGTATAGATAAGGTGTATTTCAATATAATTATTAAACGAAGGCTTCGTTCATCTAATGCTAATCATGAATAGGTATATTGTATTGTTAGACTACCTTTATTGTAATTGGTTTAACGTTAAAAATTCATTAATTTTTATAACTCACAGACATTATTTTGATATAAATTAAAGAATCAATCATAATGAGAAATCAGGACTCAGATAGGAGTGGTGTAGGTAATCTAACACTATAATTTATATATTTATGAGTTCCATTAGTGCTAGATGAACGACAAAATCCTTTAAAATTTATCGCACTGTTATTGTTAATTCATTATGCAATTTTATTTATATCTAATCAAATATTCAATATTATAATTATTATGCTATTGATTCCATTATTTATCATTGAATATTAATAATATTTTTTTTTATAAAATATTTTAAAAAACCTTTTAAAAAATAAAACAAAAAAAAAATTATTAATGAATTGATCATCATTGAAAATCAATTTAAATTCTTTATTAATCGATCCAATATCGATCTTTGTTCTAAGATTTTCAACTTCTTTGTCTTACATACTTACATTATTATATATACAGTGTGTATGTAACTAATTAAAACTATTTAATAAAACTTACAACACAGTAATAAAGGTAACCAAAGTACGTATTATGATATAAATATTGTATATATATATATATATATATATATATATATATATATATAAAAAAATATAACAGTGAATCTTTCAAAAATCTAACGGTCTAATAATTATAACATTGATTAATTCTTGATGATTACATGATTTTTATTACCTCTTTTATAATACAAAAAAACAAAAAAATAAATGAAAAAAAAAGATAGTTGAACAGACCTGTTCTAGGATTCGAAATTAAGAAAAAAAAATAATTTTGCTTGTATTCCTAGAAAATTTTTACTTTTAATAATGTCTCCTAAGTTATATGAATTTATACCGACTTACTATAGTATAAGAGGATGAAAACAAAATGGGTCCACACTTTAATCATGGGAAAAAAATCTTAATAACAAAATTTTTTTGATTTGAAAAGATTTAAATGACTTTTTTTCCCTTACAGAGCATAGGGCTTCCACTTGACATTTCTACTTGACGTGGTATCATCATTTCTGTTTCCGAGGCAATGTCTAATATCATTTTTAATCTGTGCTTACTGTCTAAGTATCGGATTGGCCTACTGTAGAATATCACTTTGATAGCTCTGTCTGCGCCTACGTGGTAAGACGACGTCATATTTTCTGTAAGATGCCGCTGTGATTTTATCCATTTTTGATGTTAAGATGCCTGAACTTATTATGTTTACTGGGTACGTCATGTCACATACTTTTTTCAGTTGTTAACATATTGTGTAATTACTATTAATGTTTGTCAATATTTATTTATTGTGTTATTTGGTTATTTTGTTATATGAGATATATGAGTATTGATATAGGTAATGTTTTTAGTTATAAAATATTGATTATAATAATTATTTTTATATTTTTTATTGATTATAAATTTTATATAATATTTTTGCTATTTTTTTTTTTGGTAAATTTTATACCCCCCACGGGAATCGAACCCGTGACTACCACATCATAATTGAAGTACATTTCTGTGCTGCAACCGATTAGGCCACGGAAGGGATTTTAAATGACCAAAAATGCATACAAATAAAATATTGGAATTCAAAATCTTTTATGGAAAATATCTTGAAAATAAAAATCTTGAAAACAAAAATCTTGAAAACAAAAATGTAGAAATTAAATTATTTCGTTATGGTTACCAGGAACTAATAGATATAACAAAAAATTATGTCAGAATTTCTAAAAACAAATATTATAACAGAGAAGACAATTTAAGGGTTTCTAAAAACATATTTTAATAAATTGATGTCAATTCAAACTTACTTCGTAGTAAAATAGGACTTTAATTACGACTTAAGTACGTTTAATTGATGTTTAATTTCTAAATTTTTGTATTCAAGATTTTTTCTTTAAAAGGTTTATGGCATTCAAAATTTTGGATATTATATTTCCAGCCATCTTCGTGCACCCGATCAAAAACGATTCCAATTTGGTTCGAATCAAGTAAAAAATATAACGAAGTTAATTAATTTTCAATATAAATTAAATACAATAAAGAAAATACCCATAACTGAATAAACTAACCGCAGATAGCAGACGATGGAAGAATTTGATCCGAATGGAGATAGAAGACGATAGAAGAATGTTCACTGAAGAGATTCTAGAACAAATGTATGAATTAAACTATATGCAATGGTATACAATTTTTCAAAAATTTATAACATAGTGCATTAACTTATTAAATTCATACTAGTTCTATTGATAAGCTGGGGTATATTTAAACGATTTACATCAAGCCGAGCTTAATTCATGACTGTAATATATCTTCTGAAACATATGAATTATTGTCAGACTAATTTTATCAACATAAAATCAATATAATCGTGATAGTACGGCATATCATTTTGTTTGTATCACTATAAACACTCCAGAGATCCTATGAATGAACTTTTTCTACCAAAGAACATAAATTGACGTGATCATAGTGAGTGTATTTTTTCTACAATTTAAATATGAAATCTATGCGGTACAAACAAATCAAAACCAATACTCAAGTATTATAGATATAATTATATTATTCTATTTAGCTAACATATATACGATAGGCTGAATCAATACAATATTTTAAAAAGAAAACAATATATTTTAATATAGTATTATAAATATAAAATTATTTTTATAATATCAAGATTAAATTGAAATAATCGAATCTAATATTTTTTACTGTTAATACAATTCATATATTATGTCTCTTTTATATACGTATACTCATTTAATGAAGGTGCATTCACATTGTATATATATTTATACAAGTTGTATGCGAAATATCAGTATAGATAGATACACTCTTCAGTACCTATATTGAAATTACAACAACCCCAATTCAACAATTTACTATAGATTTAAAACAATATACATACTTATATAGAGTTAATCCGTAACCAAAATGAAATTGAAAACAAAATCAGCCTCCAAAACGATTTTAACACGCGATAGTTTTTTTTTTTTAAGTTTTTTTTTTTTTGTATTAAAACTCATATTCATTGCATCCATATTATGTGAGGTGATTAAAAATTATTAAAAGTAAATCAATGATTTTGAAAGTGAAGTGCATATATTTTGAAAATACATTTATGAGTCTATATATCCATTTATATGTAAATAATATAACATCTAATAGTATAGTTTATGTTAAAAGATTATATCAGGGATAATCAACATGACAATGGCGTAAAACACATAAAATTGTTTTCCCATTCATTTTATGTTAATCTGATTATTAAGACAGTAGAGAGCATGTCTGCTCCTATGAATTTGAATGATCATAAAATAATTATTTGTAATTAAATGTCGTTAGTACGATTTACTGATGGTACTAAAATATAAAGATTAAAAATAAAATTGTTTGAAAAAACATTTTGCGGAGAATATGGTGAAGAAACTGTGTAGCTGGACAATTTCAAAAGAAAACTTTCGTCAATGAATAAATTGTACAAATTCAACTGCTTTAACGTTTTAACTTATATACATTACCAATTTTGGGTAAATAGAAAATTTGACGCATTGGATGCTATAAAATACAAGCCGATATAACAAAATTGGAATTCAATTTTTTAATTTTTCAACCTACACGGGCTTTAACATATCCTAATAAAAAGTTTTTAACCATAATTATATTTTAGTGACAGTGATAGTTAAAACTGTTTATTTTCAAAAAGGCCAAAATATTGTAATAAATATTTTAATTTTTCAAGTAATGTAAGAGAGAATAGTTTTGATTAGTAGTAAGGGGCAAAACCAATATGTTAGCAGCCCTGTAAATCAAATAATTGTTAATAAACATCTGTTTTCAACACAAAATTAACGAATTATCACAATTACGAAATGTCTCACTTAACCACCGCCAAAATGCGTTAAAGTTATTAAATTTTTCTACAGAAATAATAGTTCTATACCAACTGTATAAATCTATTTATATGCAGCACTGTAAACTAAATAACTGTTAATAAGAATATGTTTTATACTTATTAACAGTTAACTTATAGTTTAATGTTATTTAGTTATTTACATTAATGTGTTAAATGTTTTTAAATTTTCAAATTTACAAAATCACAATTATGAAATGTGTCGCTCAACATCCTCCCAAACGCATGAAATTTATTCAATAATTATTCTAAACAGAATTAGCAGTTCTATACCAACTGTGTATACCGAAATTTACAGGAAGATTATGGTTAATTTGACCGTCCTACTGAGCGAACAAATGGCAAATAAAACTTGTAAAAAAGTTTAAAGAAATTTGTAGTATTAAATATAGGATGAACATCACCGTGACGTTCGTTTCGAATTCGTTAAGAATGTCGGCTCATATAATTTTAAGGTAGTACAGAAGTTTATCTACCTTCGAACCAATATAAACTCCACCAATAACATCGATGTTGAAGTAAGGCAAAGAACTGCCCTTGCTAACCGTTGCTACTTCGGTTTGTCCAAACAAGTGAGTTAAAAACTCCTATCCCAAGATACCAAGGCGCATTTATACAAAACGCTCATGCTTCGGTGCTGCTATAATATGATTATGAATTATGGACATTACCAACAGTATGTAAAAGCGAGCATGCAGTTGGTATCATTGAGAGAAAAATTCTTCATCACATTTATGGTCCTGTGTCTGACGAAGGGACTTGGAGACCATCTTCTTACCGAACTATTCCAGCTGTTCAACGACGTGGACCTAGCAAAAAAAAGTCAGAGTAATACGTTTCTATTTTCTAGGCCATATAGAGCGTACGGATGAAAATGCTCCAGCTAGGAAATTTTTCGAATTCAAGCCCTGGGGGGTGCATCATCAAGGGAGGCTACATTTTTGTTGGAGAGATGAAGTATCGGCAGATATCAAACAACTGCAATTCAAAAACTGTAGAGATTCCACTCTTGAACGAAGTTAGTGGAGGACAATTCTCCGTCAGACCCAGGACCTTCAAGGTCTGTAGTGACCAACAAGTAATTAAGTAGGTCATAATATGGCGAAGAAATGCAGTGCTCAATATGTAGGTGTTCGTATATTTTTCACTCTTTTGTGGTTTTCTTTAGTACATTTTACACCAGAACTAGAACACTCATCCTCATAAAATTTAACTAATACATGAACTAAAGCTTAAATATCACGAAAAATTTACACAAATTGGAGATATGAGCAGCAGCATTTTCATAACATTTCTTTGCAAGAAATAATTTTCTCTGATGAGGGACATTTCCATCACTTTGGATATGTTAACATGCAAAATGGCCGCATATGTAGTTAAGAAAGAAAATTCAATAAGCATAATTACATGCCTTGAATGTAAGGGTTATGTATGTAAATGTGACTATCACGATTATGCTTGGCACAAAATCGAAAATATTAATATGAAAAACAAACGGTTCTAACAAGAACCAAATATCGGGTTCAACCTGTCTTCCAACATCATGCTCTCAGGCCGTTTTGGTGATATTAACTTAAAGCGCCTTGTGATTTAATATTTTACGTTGTTGCATTATTAACATTACACAGAAAAACCCGAAATGTTGTATGTATAAACAAATATTAGTCAAGTTGTGGTCCAAATATCACCCAAAATTTTAAAAAAATCATGGAAAATTACTTCGAAAGTCTAAACTACTGCACCTGTAATGGAACGGAGTGTTTTAAGTTCGAAATCTCATATTTAACACCATTTGTAAGATTTTAAAAATATAAAGATTAAGACTTAGTATATCCTAAGGTTAGAATTATCTATTTTAATTTGACTTTGATTTAGCTAATCCTTAGCGCTTCTTCGTGCCGCTTCGTTAAAAGCTCAAATTTGCTCAACGAGTCCTACGCGAGGAAAGTTCCCGTGGTACCACAATGAACCTTACCGGTCTACGTGTGTTGGCGACAGTAGTCGGCAGCCACTAATACCTACCTACCTAGCTAGTCAAAAATAGAAATAGAGCCACGAGAAAGAAAATTTGGCTAACGAACATTCAACGCATAAAAACAAAAATTGATTTTCAATAAACATTTATAGTTTTAACACCGCTGGTACAATTTTGAAGAGAGCAGATTTATTTTTTATTTTTTTTTTTTTGGATCATTTAAATATTTAATTATTATTTAAAATTTCAATGAATACAACAAAAATGCTCATCATTAAGACCCCAAGTGTGGTGAATGCATTTTTGGTTTTATTTCTTGGTTTTGATTAAAAAATTTAAAAATATTATTTCCTTAATGTTTTCATTTTTTAAATATTATTAAATATAATATTAAAAATATTTAGATAAAATACAGGAAATAATTTCTCTTTTAAAGATTTTTTAATAATTGAAATTTGAGGCAATCGGATTGGTGTAAGTTGGTACTCTTATTGAATTTGTTTATTGAGAGTATAAATATAGTATCACGTCGATATTATGATGTTATAGTCTTTTAACTAATCAAACATATCATTAAGTACGTAAGTGAGAGAGTTGGGTTTTAATCAAAACAAATGTAAATGTTAGCAAATGCTCTCCAGAGAGACCGAGGATTAAAAGTAGCCAATTAACATGTACACAAGGTTTAGTTCTTTTTGATTTTCTAATAATTTTTTGATTATAACATTCAAGTCACTAAGAACACCTTTATTACTTACATATTTACATCCTTAATTTTAGCTAGAGAATCTTTGAATCCAAATCCGAAGGTACAAGACGTTGGGGCATATCAAACTTTTGTTAAAAATATGAAACAATTTCGTATCTTCAACTGGAAAGTATAGCGGCAGGTGACGGCCCAAATAAAGAATGCTAATGAGATAGGACCAAAACCTACATAATCTGTTGGTCACCAACGTAAATAAGTAAATATTTACATAATTGTGGTTGAAATTTTAACTTCTTAGGTCACGATAACGTATTTGCGGAAGCAATTAGGGTAATTGTTAAAATATTTTCACAATAAAAAAGTACTACATTATAATACCATAAACTCGGATTAGCTTCAAAATTTAGTTGTAAATCAAATAATTTATTCTTTATCTAACTTCTTTTCTTTAAGCGTCAAAACTTAAATTTCCGGATATTTTCTTTCGAATATTTACTTATAAAAAATAAAAATTTTAAAACTTAAAATTTTTACCATCTAAGTGATTTGAATCTAAATTGAAATTGGTTTAAGGTTTTTTTGTTGTTGCCTTAACTGTAAAGTAGAAATAATAAATTTTATTCATTACTGTCAAAATACAGTTCTGGAGCGGATCATGGGGTAACATGAAATAGCTGTAAGTATTAGCAATGGAGAGCTGCTTGTTGATTTGTTTTACCTCACAACAGTTCACTATTAATGAAACTGTATTTCTTTACAAAACATGCCCCCTGATGATCGTAGCGAATATCAAATTGGCCATATAATTTTTCAACATGAATCAGAAATGAAACAACAGAACCACAATCGAATGGCTATAGTGAAAATAAATTTGTCTACGCGTGTATGAATCTAAGAACGTTAGGTGTGAAACGACGCATAATGTAACCGATAGGATTAGCTCATTTCAAAGCGTTGAAAACCTCACCATATGCTTTAATTTAGTAAATAGTCAAAATTCTAACGTGGATCAATGAAAAATAGAAAAGATACCAAAGTGACTTTTATAAAGGACACAGAAATCTCATAGATCTTGTGAGATAAAACTGCAAAATGTAGTTCTTCAAAGAGGAAATTCATTTTGATTTTATTGCCCTGGTGTAGGGGTGGGAAATTACAGTTTCTGGCGTCCCACGAAAAATTTGCAAAGGTAGTAATTTTAGTACTTCCAATCATGTGTCTAGTCCCACAAGATATCTATAAAATAGAAGTAATGGTCAAAAGATATGACCAAGTGAAGCAAGTGTTGTTAAGATATTTACATCATATATGAAGTGAATGACGTAGTTTAGTACTCTGCTAAGAAAGCTTAGAACAGACTTTGAAGCACCGGCTCATAGATGCGAATAATACTATTTGTAAAGCTACTAAGTAGATGAAAAATATGCCTTAAACCAGCTTAAAATAACTAAAAAAATTTGCCGGGCATTCCGCAATATCAAAAATATGTTCATTCCCCAGCATACGCGCTATATACCTGATCCCCTACAGCTTGACTCAAATTTTCTAATTAAATGGAAAAAAAAACTCTATCATCATAGTTGAAATCTTCAAAACCTCGTCTCTTCAAAGAAAGTTTAACTTTTTCAATTACATCCTGCTGTGTACTTACTTTTCTGCTTTTATGCACAATGCGTATTTAGGATCACGTTTCAACTTATTTTAAGTATATTCATTTTTTACTAATTGTTACATAATTTACTGTAATAAGGAAAGATGAAAATCACTTTAAATCATTATGCAATATGATGTAAAAATATTTTTAATGAATATTAATTAAAACAGAGAGTGAACAACCATCGATTAAATTACTTTTAATTTCGGAAGCAAACTAGAAATTATTGCATTTTTTCATGATACAAATTGATCTACAGTGTATAATCAAATATCGTGTGAGTATTTACATAAGAGAAATACATAGATATAAACTAAACATACCAATTTTCAAAGATTATGTCCCATTTTAAAAATCTTTAAGTTTTGTTTTTATAATCATACCATAATATTACTGAATTCACTGATTGCATGATGAAATCTTTTAATTAATAATTTTCATGTGCTTAAATACGGAAAGTGTTAAATTAAATTATTTTTTTTTTCATTTTGTAAATTAAAACAATTTAAAAATTAAAATCTAAAAAATATTTTCGGTTAAACTTGTATTTGTTACACATTATTTTGACACAATGGAATTTGAAAATGTTTACTGGTGATAATAATTTGGATGATTTTTTCCTTCTGTCCTCAAACCTATTTCTTTGTGGGTCTATTGTCTATTGAATGGTTTCTCAAAATTATTTCTTGACTAGCTTTGTAACCCGTCATAAATGACGGAAGCAAAATAAATCCTAGTTTCTTTTTTTCTTTCATTAGATTCTATATTCCGAAATTACAGTACTTATGTTTATATCACTTTTTATTTATTTTTATTTATGTTTAAATTGGCCTAACACTAATATATTTTTTTTATATAACAGAAAAAGAAGTACCATACCAACAAATTTGTATAAAATGTTTGTATTTTTGTATGGTATACTCGTACTCACTTCCATTTAGTTATAATTCGTTAGTTGGGTTCCATTTAGTATAAATTATACCGTATTAGCGTTATTGTGGCCTCTGTGAGAGCAAATTTAAAAATGGGATCTTATTTTCATATAAATTTTGTCTTTTGTATAATGTATAGGGATCTTATTTTGCTATATGAATAAACTGTTATTATGGTATTGTGTTATTTTTAAAAAAATATTTAAAATTTTGTATCTAAATTGGTAAAATTTACAAAAAATACAAAAACATTTTCATCAATAATTTTCAATGTAAAAAAAACAATGTTTTATTATCCGACGTAGAAGTAGAGTTTATTATCCTACTCTACTTCTATCAAGTTTTATTGATTGAACAGTGAACCTGAACAGTGAAGTGAACAGTGAACACTTAACACTGAAAATAAAATAATAGTTTTGGAATGGAGCATGCAGAACATACAGAATACAGATACAGCAAATAATAAAATAAAACAAAAAAAAAACAAAAATAATTTTTTTTTGAGTGAAGTGAGTTACGCACACAATAATGACAAAAATAAAAGGTAGAAGCAATAAAGTAGTATAATGTATAATATTATACAATACAAATATGCTGATACACATGTATATTATTGTGTATAATTTTAAGTAATAAGAATAACCTTTGAGTGAATTATGTTTTTTTTTGTGTTAAATGCTTTTTGCCTTTTGGTTATTACACCATATTAAACTATTGATTAAATTTCTATTAGTCCTTATTATTATAAATCAAAAAAAATGTTTGTTTTATTTATATTATTATTATTATTTTTTATTTTTCCTTATTATTTGCGAAGAAGACTAACATTAAATTAAAAAAATGTAGTTCATGCAATCAATTTTTCCTGCAAAGGTTCAGCATGGTAGACAGGGGTTAAAAAGAAGCACCAAAGCAATTTGTATATATATGCATTTGTATGCATATGCAATTTGTATATGTGTTGGAGCGTTCCGTCGAACTTACAAACATCTAGATAAATGCAGAATAATATATATAATAATAATTACTCTATTTGATTTCATTTACAGTTAATATAAATAAAAATAAAAAATAGCTATATATATCTCAATTAACGTTGAGTTTCCTTTCACTAACATTATATTTGTGTTTTATTGCCAATATCGATATTTCGGAAGTAACATATTTCCTTCACCAGGACTTTTGCGTCACTTTTAAGTTAGTCGCAAACACTGATGAAATATATATCTGAAATTATATTAGAAATTATATTAGTCAATTTTAATATTAGACTTATAAATTAAAAACACTTCTATCGAAATAATTTTGAATAAAGCGATTTCGAACGGGTAAATGGGTCCATGATCTCTGTCTCATGAGTAGGTACAATAAAATTTATGAAATAAAATTATTATCATTTTAGATTATAATTTTATTGTACTCATGGGACATTGCGCGTGGACCCATTTATCCGCGGCCATTTCCAACCATATTTATATCAAAATTATATTTACCCGTAAAATTTTTTAACTGCACTGACTGAACGAATAATTGTGACTATGCATGGATATGTACATTTCAATTCAATGCATATTTATTTTTACTCATATCTATTCTCGCTCCCACTTACATGTTTAACATTGTATCTCAGTTAGTTTATTTATCTCACTCGCACTTGTATGTTTAATATGCATTACATTAATAGTAAAATTAATATGCGGGAACAAAATTATAAAAATAAAAACAAAAAAAGATTGAGAATTATGAAAAGGATTTAAGTAATTTACTCTTACAAGTTTTAAAATTCAATTTTAAACATTACGCATGTGAACGCATGAGACTAAAAAAAAATTGTGCGATTTTAAAAAAATATTGCATTCTTAAATTTCGGTCGTATACGGTCTCATGCGTCTTATCGGTCGCAAATTATTTGTTTGGAGTATGTCTTACTAAATTAGTTATGTTACCACCTTTTTAAAAAAAAAAATGTGAGAAGATAACTATTTCTATAGTATTTAACATTGATACAATAATAATGTTGTCTTTTTGAATTAAACTGATCGCTCTATTGAAGCAATAGTTGCCCTATAAAAATAGTTATTCCAGTATAATTTTGAAATAAAATGATAACATAATTATTTCTATAAAACACACCATCAGTATAATTATGGAATGATCATTTTACATTAAACAGATCTTAATATAAAATCAATAGTATAAAACATAAATATAATATAACGCGTACATTATTAAACAAATAGGATGTCGTATTATAAAATAATAGTATATCTCATTAAAATTATATCAAGATATACTTACCTTAATACGACATTCCTCCTATTAATTTAATAGATTCAATATGTTTATTTTAAAAGGAAAAATCGCATTGACCAAAAATAATACCAAAAAATCATAATTTTAATAGGATTTCGTATTAATATTACCTGATTTTTCTTCCAGTGCAGTAATACATTATTGTAGGTGTGAACCACTGCTTCTTTTTACAGCATTATAAACATTTATAATATTTTTTAAAGCATTTAAACATTAAAGTGTGTTTTTATTTCCCTATCGATCAAATTGTATACAACCGACTTTCTACATTTTCATTATGATCTCGTCCATTATTAGGTTAAATAAAATAGGTCTCAGATAGCCTTAATTCATTTTGTATCTCGGCTTATATCTTAGGTAAAAAATTAATTATAAGTGATATTGCACAAGTCAACAATTGATTTATATTCGTTAAGAATCTTAACTAATGCAAGGGAATATTAAAAGATTTACAAAGTTTGTAATCGATGCCTTCATGATCTTTAATACAGATTTGTAATAATACAAAAGTAATTCAAAATTTCAATCATTTTTCAGAGATATAAATTCAAGTATAGATCAGGATTACAAAATATTTCCTGCTTTTAACAAATTAAAACCCCACCACAACAAATTCAATTTTACATAAATCTTAATTTGATTCAGTCAAATCGAAGTGAACGAAGAAATACAAGAAGTATAGATAACATCATGAATCAACGAAATATTTAACAATAATGAAAATTTCAAAAGCAAAAACACTTCTTAAAAATTAACAATAAAATCATTAACCGTTAATTTATCTATAAAAACATTTATTTAAAATTAAATTTTAGTTTAATCATAAAAACAAAAATTAAATAATCGACAAAACATTATCACTATGTCTCTTGTTTTTTCCTTTTTTTTTTAGTTTTTCTTATACCAGAAAAACAAAAGCTTCAAAAGTAAAAACGCAATCAAAAAATTGAATTCATCAAACTAAGCACGAGTAAAATTTTTTAAATCTCATTTACAATTAAAACAATTGTAACAATGCAAGCAAAATTCAATAAACATTAAATAAAATTTAAGTCTTTAACAAAAAAAAACACAAAAACAAAAAATCATAGATTTTTGTGTGCGGAAAACTACTATTAACATCATCAGGTGCAAAATGAGATTGGCACAATATCAGTATTGAACACAGAAAAAATAATAACAACAACAGTAACAACAGAAAACCTCAATACAATACGGTAATAAAATCTTAAATAATAACAAAAAACAAAAAAAAAAGATTATGCACCTGCTCACTTTTAACAGTGCTCTTTAACCATCTAGTCAACTCTAGATGATCAAAAAAATATATATACAAAAAAAAAAAAATTAACCAAAAAGCAAAAAAAAATCGAAAAGCTTTTGTCTTAGCGTGCACATTTATTGCTGCTGCTCTTTAAGTTTTGTGTCCGGACACGCTTTCTGATCATCAAAAACAAGAGGAATTTAAGTACTGTGCTGTGTTGTATTTCTTGGTTTTCAATTTTTTTTCTGTTCATAAAAATCGAAAACAAAAAAAAAATAAAAATCTAATGTAATGGTACGTACCAATCTGTGGTTTATCTTCAAGGCTGACTTTATATTATGATGTTACCTATAATACATGTTACACATAATAATAAAAAAAAAATTATTGTATAGTGGCGGTGAGAGCAAACGTTTTAATATATTAATTCTTCAATTACATCTATAAAATCATTTCTGTACTACTGTAAAGTAAATGAAAACAAAGAGATTTATATTTAATAAAAATTGTAACACATCGGGTAACCTATAGGATTCATTTTGAATTTTGAATACATCAAATTATATAAAAAAAAACTAAACCGAATTACTAAAGAACTCAATTAGCTTCTAAAAACTGCCAAACAAGTAGCACTTCAATCGTATTTAGAAAACTTATCACCATCTGCGCACATTGATTATTCTCTTTGGAAGGCAACAAGAAAATCTAAGCGTCCAGAACAACATGTTCCTCCACTAAGAAATAATCATGGAAGTTGGGCTAGAACCGATATCTTAAAAGCTAATCTATTTGCTTTACACCTGTAAAATACTTTCGAGGCATATCCCTTGGTAGTCTCAGATGCTGAAGATAACAACATTATCCAGTTATTTGATACGCCATATCAACTAGGTCTACCTATTAAAAAATTTAACATTAGTGAACTTCAGAATTCAATTAGAATAGAGCTCTAGTATCAATCAAAAAATCACCAGGTCACGTCGAATTAACAACAATGATGATAAAAGAAGTATCAAACAAAACAATGAAGCATTTCAGGACTGTGGTATTTCCCAGAAAAATGTAAAGTAGCCCAAATAATAGTGCTGCCCAAATAAGGTAAAGAGATCACAGATGTTAAATAAAATAGGCAGATGAGCTAGCTGTCAATTATGTCGAAAATTGTTTAGAAATTGTTTGTCAGAAGACTGAATGATACAATAGCCGAATTAAATATCACACCAAGCTATCAATTCGGCTTCCAGCAAAAGCATTCGGCAATAGAACAAATCCACAAAGTAGTGCAGCATATAAATGAAACATTTGAATGTAAAAACTATTGTTCTGCAGCATTTCTTGACATCACGCAGACCTTCGATAAGGTCTGGTATGAAGGGCTAATATTTAAATTGAAAAAGCTACTACCTCACCAGTATCATAATTTTTTTTAAATCATACCCCTGTAATCGAAAATTTGTAGTGAAGTACAACAGCGATATTACAGATATTAGACAAATGCGCACAGGAAAGTGTTTTATGACCAAAATGATTTATGTCATTTACATAAAAATTATACATAAAGATAGAACCACAAAATTTGATATCTACAGAAAAGAAACTACAACCTAACTAACCTGTGAACCATTCCCCTTGAATCAAATCACCCACATGGACAAAAAATGGCACCATACGATGATCAACAGATTTGTAATTATATCATTAGCCAAAGGCTAACTTTGAAAAAGAAAGACGCCACATAAAAGACATGGCAACGGCTACTGGATATAACCTATTGATACGGAAGAAACTGCACCATATCGAACTCAATAACATGATGAGCTTGTTCCAACAAAATAATATGAAGAAAAGCCTAGAAGGATTTGCGTAACGCACTCAACATTCACTGAGAAGTTAAAAAAACAATGTTCACAAACATGATTTGAAACTAGCAACAACTAGCAAAATACAAAAAATTGCCAGCATACTTGGATCAGCAAGAGATGGAAGAAATTAACGGCATATATAAAATATCATGCCACAACTGTTCAAAAGTATATACATAGGGCACACACAACGGCTAATTACGATGGGACTTTTTTTGGGGAATTGCTAAACATATGATCGAAGAATATTATAAAATTAATAAAACCAATTTATTATCAATAAAGGAGGTACGCAAAATAAGCAAACTAAACACATACGAAAATTTGGCAATTTCGACGGAACAGGTATTAACAGATTGAATAATGATTTAAGGAATGGATACTCAACGCTATTTAAATTGATAAAATAATTTGAAAAAGGCCAAGTCAAATTGTAGGGATTAGGATATAAAATGGAAAAAATAGAATTAAAATACATATATATTTAGTCACAAGCACTGATGAAGGAAGTATGTTGATTCCGAAATATCGATATTTGCAATCAAATATTAAAAATTATTAGTAAACGGCAATCTGGTAACAATTAAATTATTTAATTTAAATTATCACCATAAATGAAAATCCGATTAATAAATAAATAAAAAATAAATTGGACCTAATCATAAGCCAAGAAAAACAAATTTTATATAGTTTTAGAGTAACTCTTTACCTAATAATACCCAAATTAATATTTTCCTTCTAGAATCGTCCAATCTAATCCAATATCTGGAACTAAAATGTTGATGTAAATAATTTTTTTTTTCGAAAAATAGGAGGTAATAGCCGAAGAACATTAGTAACTCCAGTCGTGTGTGCTTCTTGATAGTGTTGGAATCGAACTAACTGAAGCCCACCTATCTTTTGTTTATTATACCAACCTCTGTCAGATCAATAAATGACTTTTTTTTCGTACATTTTTCTATCGCGTGTTTAGAAAATTATTATAGTAATAGTTTGTGTAGAGAATTGCTATTACAATAATAATTTCCGAGTAGGAACCTTATCGCTGTAATATTCTAGAAATAGCCATAGCAATAGTTTGCACGTTGGAAGATTATATTTCCGTAAAAAAAAAATATTATCGTAGAATATTCCATTTTAAATAATGACCTTCTTGTGGGGTTTCGTTCTCGAGTCAACGAACATTGTTGTCTATATGAAAAACTGCTGCTATTTCTGAGTTCACATTGATTAATTTGCAGTCAGTGTTTGTCTTTTACTGAATGTTTCTTAATTTCATTCATGGGTCATGACTGTTTCAATGTGCAAATCACACGGTGGAGATCTTTGTTATATCACGCAACTCTTTGTTTTGGAATTTTAGCATAATTTCAATGTTGATTTTATTTACACAACCCCATAACTGGATACCGTACATTCACACACACTGCTTACATATTAGAATTTCATTTTGCACTGATAACTTTGAATTACGTAACCAAGTAACAAATAGAATTTTTCCTCATCTTTCTTCATTCTAATTATGTTCCTTTCATCTTAGTTTAGCATCTAAAGGCATTCCCAAAATGCTGTATTGGCATATGGTACTATTTTCTTGTTGATTGAGGTAGGGATAATTGTGATCTTCTTATATGTAAAATTATTATGAGTTGATTTGCTTTCATTAACTTTTATGCGCATTATTCTGTTGCTTTGGCTCTTACTTACTCTTAGGTTCAAATTTTAAAAGAGGTTTCAGACCATTAGATCCGCTGCTTTGTAATATCTCATCAGTGTGTTTTGTTTAATTTTGCTCTTACGGAAAGAGATTTAAATCTAACTATACCCCAACATTAATTTTCTATAGGAATGTTGATCAGTGATGAGGTTGGTGAAAAACTTCAGCTGTAAAGTTATTTTGCGTTTGTTGAGCATTTAAGTAATGCGCTTTTATCTCAAATATGTTTATAGTCTCTTTTATTAAACCTTTAGGAGAGATGACTAGGGTTAGCATTCGATGAATTGTTGTGATTTAAAGATGAATCTTGATAGGAGTGGTTCATTAAAGTACCACCCTTCGTGTAAAACGAACGTAAACATTGATGGTTTTTTTGTCAAAGTCTTCGGTCCCGACACTTGGGACGCCGGAAATCTTGTTTGCATCGTGCTTATGGCCCATTGTACTAAAGACAAGTTAAAATAAAAAACAAAATTATTTCGGGGCTTTCTGAGACGGGACCCGGACCAATTTTTGTTGAAGGCTGCTCAATTTCTTGAACTTGGCACTTTCTACGTGTCACCACCTAGAAGATGTAATTTTTGATACCCTCTGATTGATAAAAACTTACAACATGAAATTTTTATTATGAATATTTATCATATCCAGTCAAATGAAAAGCAGGCAAATTGATTCGAATTAGGACATAACAAACGTTTAATGAATTCCAGAATAACCCAATTCAGTGAGATAAATTAATTTCGTGTTCGATTCTCTTTTTGTGTTTTTAGTTTTTAACGCGCAAAAATTATTAAAAGTGATTTACTTGTAAATAATTTACAAAAATAACAAAATGGAGCTGACTTACTGATGTAGGAACTGAATTAAATGAAAACAAAAAAGACAGTATAGATTCAATGTAATCACTTTTTTTTCTATTACTCCTCTATTTTAACCATTTTGATGAATGATGAGGCTAATGGACTCTTTTGTTTTGTTTTTGTTATTTTCATTTCATATATTACGCCTAATACCATTATAGATAACTACGATGTTTTAATGGTGGTTGGTATAAGAGTTTAAAGAAAAAATGAAAATATTTATTGAAATAAGCTGTTAGAAGTTGTGTATCGTATCTTGTACATTATAATAGCATTCAACAAAAACAAAAAATAATAAAAAAAAAAAAATTGGAAAAAATCATGAAAACACGAAAATAAAAAAATGTTAATTTTGAGGTGGAAGGTGGTGGATTTCATTATAATTCCAGATAAATAAATTCATAATAATGATATGAAAAAGACAATGTCGACAGTAAATTTTTATTAGGAAATTTGTTAGGTTTCTTTTACACCATTTTGTTGCATTTACTCTAATTAGGAAGTTGGGGTTTTGATTTGTTTTTTTGTTTGTTTTTAAGCTGCATTAAACTTTACTCTTTTTTTTAATATTTTCGGATTAAAATTTATGAAAATATGAGGAAATAATTAAAATAGATTTTGAATTTAATAGTAAAGATGTACCATAGATCATGAGAATTATTTGATTGTCAAAAGATCATTAAATGTGATTTTATATTGAACTTCCTGGTTTTATTATCTACTCTGATAAGTTTTAATTTTGTTTTTAAGCTATAATCGTTGTGACATGAGATAAAATATTAACAAGTTTTGCATAAAAAATTTTTAACGTCAGCTTAGTGTTTTTTCTGACCTCAGTAGACTCCTCAACAGAAATCACAATAAATTAATATTAAACTAATCAAATTAACAGCCCCAAGTATGTATCACTAAATTAAAATTATTATACTGTATACTGATCGATTTCAGTTGAAATATTATTATTAGAAGACTAATAATCGCTATAGTCGCCGTTGCAGATTACCCAGCAAAAACAGCATCGGATACACCTTTCATAGGGCCAAATCCGAACAATGGTAGCTATCCAGAATACCATTGAAGAATATCCTGATTGTGATCACAAAATCAGATATGTTTAAGCACTCACAGAGACTAACTATCAAACACGGGCTGTCACAATAAACTCGTTTGCAGCTGTGGTGATATAGGGGACGTATTCCCTCTCAAAATTACACAATCTACAATCTACAAATGGTATACCAAGTGAAATGATAAGAATTATCAGATCAGTTTTCTGGTGATACTGTTACAATTACTGGAATCGATTAAAATTAATTAAATTTAATGAAACCTAACTACACAGTTTTGATTTTAATTATTTAAATAATATTGCACCTATAACCTAGTGCATATATTTTATAAAATAAAATTAAAACAAATCAAAATTCAAGTTTTTAAAATTTGTTCTTTTATCATTTCAGAATATTAAAACTGTAGCACTAATCTAACGACACAAAAAAAAACCCAAAGACATATGTGAGACACGCTCGGGCTAATTGCTTTTCATTTTTAAATATTTTGGTTACATTTTGATTATTATCCTAATAACTATGACATTTCAATGTTTTTATGTAGATGAACTTTGTGATGTCATATGGCGTATTTTGTTTTAGATATACTTTCATCTTTAATACTCTTGATCTTTAAGTCTCTGTCTAGCAATTTGAAAAATTTTTCACAATGAATTCGAAAGTAATTAACAATATGAAAAAATATGGAAAGAAATTAAAGTCTTGAAAAATCGATAACAACAATCTCTTTAAATTTTTCATTTACTTGTCGCTCTTACTCAATTTCTTTTGCCTATTCTCTATATCAATTAAAGACTTGAGGATATTTTTCGATAGTAAGCTATCATTTCATCTACTCACATACAAAACAAGGCCAATTCAACGCTTGGTTTTATTAAACGTTAGACAAAAGACTTTAACGATTTCTATGCACTGAAATCCCTTTACACATGCTTAGTTAAACCTAATTTGGAATACGTCAGTCAGATATAGAATACTTTCTACAACATATAATTAAAACAGAATTGAATCGGTCCAAAAAAAAAACCTCAGGTTTGCCTTACATAATATCTGCCATGGGAAAACCCATTGAGATTACCTACATATGAGCACAGATTGAATTTAGTACATCTCAATACGCTTGAAAAACGCAGAACTGTCTTACTTACTAATAATTACTAAGAACTTATTAATTTAGCTTAACTTAAATTGTAATAAATAAATATATATATTGTCACTTGCTTGATTTAAGATCGGAATAAATAAACTAGTTCAGTTATTGGAAATAATCTGAAAAAGCGTAGCGGTATATCATAAAGTCATTGTAAAATATCACCCTGAGTAAAATAGTTTCGTTAAGAAGGCTATTTGCTATAGGCTACAAGGAGCTACTCAAATTAATATAACTAATTATAGATCTCTTCTCAACATTGTTGAATCATTAAATTGAAGATATCATAGAGAAATTGTTTATCAAAATTTACTTACATCGCTACTTATGGTTAATTTCAATAATTGAACATACTTATGCGTATTACGCTGGAATGGTTGTATTTTTATAGTATTTAGACTTTTAAAATTTCACCACAGCAATTACAAATTCTAACAAATATTTATAAAGTATAATGACTGGTCTTACATTTCGAAAAGTACTTAACATCGTTAGATATTATATAATATCCAACATGATTAATAACTTTAATGGTACGCTTGTAATTTATTCATGTACTGGAAAATATTGTTAAGGACACCACCCGCTATATGAAAGTTATACTCAAGACATCTTTTCTACACATTAAACTAAATTTGGCAGGTAATAAAATATAATTAAATAATAGTAAATATAGTAATAAGTAAATTATTTTCATCTCCCGCTTATGAACGCAAAATATTTATCAGCATTTACGACTGCAAAAATGTGGGCTGTTTAGTTCCATTATAATCATTCCTAACTTTCCGGAATTTTCACTATTAATATTTTTGAAAATAATACTCGGTGCTGAACAACTTTGTGTTGTTGATCTAAAATCTAACTTTGTTGAACTGGGTTTTGAAAGCGTTAAATTTGATCCTACTTGAAATCGCCGATCTTGGATTTTTGGAAGTTTTTGTTTAGAAAATTGAAAAGGTTATTTCGTTCATATGTAACTACGAGTCCTTCAGATATTTTATATTTGATTCAATAGTATGATTTTAAGCATTACATAAATACACTTTGTTTCGGAATATTACTATACAACTGATATGTAAATCCCATGTCCATTTTTGTGTAACAACATTATTTTTATATAATTCTTTGCAAAAAAATTCTCTTGTACTACAACAATTAAACATTTTGTAATTACAATTCTAGGTTATTAACAAAATCAAAACAAATTAAAAAATACTAAATTTCATTTAATCTTAGTTGTTTATATCTTCTACAAGCTCTTCTTCAAACAGAATCATTTTTCTCATCACATCTAACTTATCTACATAAAATGTTAACAAATTAAAAAAAAAAAAAATTCCCAGTGTTTTTTTTTTTGTTTTTTGACTTTCAAATTCTCATCTCATGTTTTTGAAAATTTCCCAAGACTCATTTGAACTTGCAACAATTTTTCAGTTCAATTTACAGTTGTCACCACATACAGCAATTTCATTATCTCATTTAATATGTAATTAACCATATATTAAAATAATTTAACTACTTTTCAGTTAACTACCATTAAAAACAGGCAAAACACATCAAATTAAAAATCTGTTTAAATTTTGTCTTCATCCAGCACGGCTCAGATCTGTTCAAATTGTAAAAACAAAAACACTCATAAAGCACAAAAATAAAATAAAAAAATTAAATAACAACTTTTGACCTTTTGCTTACATCAATTTCAAATCATAACACATACTGTCGTCGTATGACACATTCGCAAATAACTGGAATAAAGATAAAACGAGCATAAATTTATTGAAGGTAGCTTAGACAATTCTAGGGTATACTCATACAAAGATTAAAACCTTCGCTTTAATGAGATATCCTGATGTTAGAAATGTAGATACGCTGGGTGGAGCAGTAGGTAGAGAGCGCCTGTCTTTCAAGTGAAAGGTCCCTTGGGATCTATTACCTATCAAGCAAAAAAATGCTTTATAGGATTTTCCACTTGGTTCAGTTTCTGTTGCGTCATTGGGATAAAATAAATGACAAAAAATAATTGAGAATAAAATCTGGTAACAACTTAAATAAGATGGCGTGAAGAACTTTGATAAATAAATGCTGTAAAAATACTGTAATAAAATATTGCAGTACCGTACTTAATTAAGCACGAACAATTGATTCTACCTAAGTTATTGTCAAGAACAAAAAAAAAGATAATAGAAACGAGGTCTTAGCTCGAGATATAGCTCTTATGGTAAGAAAACAGAAAAGTGAATGGCGGGTGCCAAATCGCAATACTGATGAGAACACATATTCTTACAAACATCGTGTGACACCATCAGGCTCCCATCGCTTGCCGGATGTAAACAAACCTGAACCAAGTTGCAAATTAGAACATAAATTGATGCAGATCGAACTATGAAGTAGAAATTTCAATTGTTGATTATTTCAATCAGTTTTCGCTGGTAGAAACAAAAGATACCTCAAACATTTTACGTTTAATGACAGTTCATTTACTTTTCTTTTTTTTTAGTTTTTTTGTGGCTACGTTGTCGTTTTTGTTATTGATACGGCAAAAAAAAACTACGCATTGGGTGTAAATATTTTTAAATCGCACAACCTGGGAAGTACATAATTGGTTGTCTTATAACATTTTGCTCCAAAGAAAGAACCATGGATGGGAGTTTACTTAATCCACAACAAACATCTCGTTTCTTTTTTCTTCTTTCAACAGCATTGCAAACCAAATAAAGCCCTATCTTCTTCTTCACTTCCTCCGCTTTTCTCTACGTTTCTCTAAACCTGTCAATCACTTTCCAATTTCTGATGCTGAGCATTGAATGCGTATAAAACATCATCCCATCAAGTCTTCTCAGTTCAAATCGTTTAGTTGGTCTATTTTCATGAACTTTCTCTTAGCAGAGATTTCAATTAATTCGGTTCTTAAGCATGCATTTCAAATGTTCCGCCCATTGCAGTTTGTTGAGTACACCGCAGTAATATTTTGTTGTTCTTTTCTATTATTAGCCAAAACTTAGGTCACAGTCCTTTATATTTTCGAAGCGTTGGCTTTTGAAAACAGAGAAGGCATTGTTAGAGAAAAAAGGAAGAAATACTCGTCGGGAAGCTGTGAAACTGTGAATAGCCAGTTTTAAACCATCTTGGTATTGCCACGGTGTAGAAATGGGTATTTACAGCCTCTCGTGTTCCATAACAGCATTGCTTAAGATATGGAAATAGTAATTTTAGTTCATCCTAGCATGTGCCTATTTCCACAAGATGTCTACAAAATAGCGTTAGTGCTCTAAAAATAAATAATACAACGATGAGCAAGTAGAGCAATAGTGTAGATGAGATCTTTAAACCATCTAACCGGCGAAAAGCACATTTGCATAGTTTGTCAAGAAAGCAGTATTTTTTTTTACAATACCAAAAATACGGTCATTCCAGACCATATTTTAATTTTGATCGCATTTATATATTTAAGTCTTCCAGTCGTTCATTGCAATTATTGTCCTGCAACCCCATCCGTGGGGCATAAGGCGGAAATGAGTTATTTGCATTGGCTCCTATCTGCGGCTAACCATTTCAATCGTGGCCGCGTTTTTTGCTGGATACTTGCTTCGGCTAAGACAGTTGTTCTCCACGTTTTCTCGGCCTTCCGACGCGACGTGGAAGCCTCTTCCCTCGTTGTAAGCCCTTATTTTGAAATCTGAGAATTGGATCAAATTACTTAAGTTTTTGCGTAACTATTGGATGGATCATCAATACCTGATTTGTACCATTCAACACTGTCCTGTAACCCTAAGGGCGGATTTGTACCATTGCATTGCATTCGTTTTATATATTTGTCCCAAAGTTTTTGACTTCGTTTTCCAGCTGCAAATAACATTTTTTGTCTTTTCATTACAGATAGCTTACCGATTTTATACATAAATAAATAGACCTAGACATATCTACAATATTTTTCACAATTTCAAAAGGAGAATCTAATCCATAACACTTATATCTCGTTTGGAGGCTAATTATACTAAAACTTAAATATGAAAAGAGATATGTGACAAAAAGATGATGGCAATATAACGATTATTATCACACCATCATTATGAAGGTGCTATGCTTAAAATTTTTGTCAACTTGACTTGTTGAAATTATAATATGAGAACGAAAATAATAACAACAACAACAACAACAAAACAGCAATGTTATAAAAGTCAATGTGTAGTAACATATGATTATTGCTACATCATAGCTGTTGATTACAAGTGGAACTTAATTTAATGGCAAAGAGAAAATCAACATCATAAAAACAAAAAAAAAAAACAAAATAAAAATAAGAAAACGAAAGACAACTTTTAAAGCAGGTTTCATAGTCAGTTAAAAGGTTTAATGACGGACATCATTTCTTTTTTTTTTTTCAGATTTATGTTGTACTGCTCTAGTTTTAAGGTAAAAATTTCATAAATGTACGTTACAACATGGTATATGGTTGATGTTCTCTAGAGAACAGCATCTTATATTTTGGTATAAAACAATTGAAGAACCCCAAAATACAAAGCGATGAGATTATCAAGAAATGCTACTGTTGCGTATTAGAATGAGTTTTACATTAAAATTTCTTGCCAAATTTTTTGATGTGTGACGAGTCAATACCTATTTTCACCTCTTAACTGCTATAAATTTTTGTGTTAAGTGACTGAAAGAGAGAAGGAGAGAAAAAAATGAATGAGACTAATGGCACCATAAAGATTTGGTTTATTTGTAAGAAAAAAGGTGAAAGATGCCTTTATGAAGAAATTTTTGACTATTGTTGTTGTTGTTGTTGTTTTTGTTGTGAACAAGTTGATGAAAATATGTTTTTTGGTACTTTATTTTGTTTTATTTAACTTACATTGTAAATCAGTTGAGTAAACACTTACTAGTACATTATTTACAGAAAGTTTTTTATTAAATTATGTTTTTTTTTCAATTTGAATTTTTTTTTTCTTTTATGACGAATGATGAATTATTTCTCACCTGTCATAGCATTGAATATACTGTTAAGAAAAAAGTCAATGTTGTAGTCGAACAATACATGATTTATTACATTGTCTACCTACTCTGATTTCGCTAAGAACCTAATGCCTAACCATGCTTTTGCTCTTCTAATGCAAAAGTAATAGAGACTTAATGCTAACAATATCATTTGCATTTATTCATCTTTGAGATTACGAATCACTATTTTCGCTATATTTTTTACTTCTTTTTCAATCTTCATATTCGCAAACAAAATGAGGTGCTTATTTTGTACGCTATTCAGCCCTCCTTACCTACAATAAAAATCTTAAAAATCAAAATGAGTAGCTGTGCATTATCAGAAATAACAACTGATTTAAGAACGACATCAACTACAGAGTGTAGAACTTGCTTTTATATCAGTCAAGATGCATTGATTAAAAATCATGTATAGAGGATGATAATAGCAATTCAATAGTAGGTACTATACAAAGTAATAGACAAAATGGTGAATTCCAATTTTGTTCATTGAAATTGTTCCGGGATGAGAACGGAAGAAATAGCAGCTTCTTATGGAAAATTATATATACATATATATGAATAAAACCAGTGATAAAGACGCGTTTGGAACTAGTCCAAAGAAAGCCTTTAATCCATTCAGAAAATACAAATTTAGCTATTAAATCTGCGTGCTATACTGGATCAAAAGCTTTGAAAATATTCAAAGCAACAATATGAGACTCTTCTGAATTGCGTAGACTGATATTGAATTGTACACAAAGCCAATTACGTCACCGGTAGATATAGTATTGTTTTCCAAAGGTTCTGCAATTACTCTCAAGATTGTTTTTTTATTAGTGGGGAATTCTATGTGATTTTCATTGTAGATTTTTATTGCAGAGAGGCTTGTTATTAAGATTTTTATTGTAGAGAGGCTGAATTGCGACATCTTAGGATATAATGTACTTTGCCTGAAGTTTCTGCTACCAATTGCTTTTGTGATATAGTCTGACATTGTAATTGCTTCGATTTCTAGTTTAATTTTCTGTAGAATCATACTGTGTCTTGGTCTTTTGTGTTTGAGATTATTTTTTATTAAATGCAAACTTTTTGCTATCATTTCTGCCGTCTTCAAGTGGTATAGATGTATCGGTGAGAGTTTAAAATTTTGTTTATAGGGCTAGAGTAGCGTACACTTTGAAGTAGCCCCAAGGGATATTGTTCTTTGTATTTTAGTAAGCTTGGCTTCATGACGTTGCTTCATATATTATATTTTTGCCCACCATACAAATGCCTCGTAAGATATTATAGATTTTATTATAGACTTGTAGAGCCATAAAGAGAGCCATATTTAGAATGGCCAGTAATAGTTTATCCATGACTATTAGGCCTTAGCAGGGGCGAAATTACACCTCCTTGGGGACATCCTCTTTTGTCGTTATTTAGCTTTGCTGTTATTCTTCTACTTTTGAGTATACTAAGTAGCCACTCTATAGTAGTGGAGTCAAATTGCTTAGCTTCCACCGCTTGCTGGATTGTATTGTAGTAGGTGCATCAAATTCGCATTGTATATCAATATGCAGGATAACACCCCTTTATTCCGAAGCGTATTTTCGTTTTCGTAAATGAGCTCATGTAATGCTGTCTCTATTGATTTCCCTGCTTGATATGCGTGCTGATTCACGTTCCAGGGAAATTGCTTAAGAAAATTGGATTTTATGTATAGATCTAATACTTTTCCATTGTTTAAGACATTAAACTTATTGGCCGATAATATTTGACCCCGTTACTTGTTTTCGTTGGACCTGGTTTGAACATAAAAACTACTCTCGTTTCTCTCCATACACTTGGGATGTATCATAGGCTATAACTAGCACCAAAGGACTTTATTAAATTAAACACAAGTACTTTTATGCTTTGCTTTTAAAAGATTGGGTATGTACAATCCTCTTCCGGAGATTTATATGGAGCAAAGAAGCTGACCGCCCAGCGAATTGTTCCTTAAAACTTTTTCCTTTTGTTTGTAGGCTTGTTATGGAATCATGTAGGCATCCTTTATGTTCATGACCTGAGCCAATACTGATGGATTCTGGGAAATGTGCAGTAAATATCTCAAGACTTTTCAAAAATTTCTCATTAATTAGACTTTCCATCACCACCCTGGACATAATCGAAATAACTACTGTAGATTTATAATGTTTGAATCACTTTTTTTCGATTGGATATGTAACTAAATATGTAAAAATAAATAAAATAAGTACGTTTCGAAATAGTTTGAAAGAAAATTAATTGAGTAGGTAATTAAATGAATTCCGTTAGGGGGGCTGCAGCTGGTCGACTTGGTTCTTATTATGAAAACGAAAAATTGTTTTTATTAAAAAAAATAATAAATATAGTTTTTCACATTTCAACAAAAGTTGTTACATAGGCTGAAAAGGTTTTGATCATAGCCAGTCCTAATTATTGGCTATAATTTAAATTACCATAATTTAATTTGAAACTGTACCTCTTCCCTTTTGCAAATCTCGATTCCGGCGAATTTTGTGCTTAAAAAGCCATTTTCCGGTCCTTAGCGGAAGTTTAAAATATCACCAATCGATAGAGCCATCTCGCTTTAGTTAATAATTTTGTTTTTTTTTTAATATTAAAATAACGGCTCCTTGAAAAGCTGATACGCAAGCTCTGGACAATTGATATATAAGATTTATACCAAAATTTCACTTTCTATTATTTATATGAGCTTCATTCTACAGTTTTAATTAATTTCTATAATATTATCACAACAACTAAAATGCATTTCATAAGCTGGCATTGAAAACCTCTACATTCAAGTTATTAATTCAAGGAGCATAGCTACATTATGTTGATTAGCTTCTAAGAAAGTGTAGAATAAATCTGTAAATATTTAACAGGCAGCCAATTCTAAATACTATAAAGTCAATTAAAACGCTTGACATTAGTAACGCTCTAGTAGTCACTATATCAGTAAGATCATTAAGTATGATTCGAATGACAATGTGAGCATCGTTTTTGTTTTTATAATCATAATTATTGAAATAAAGAGATCCAACCAAAAAACTTATCATTTTGTAAACAAATAACCAATCCAGAATATTCCGAAATTAAATTTACCATGGACAGAAATTCAATAATATAACTTTTTTTCTTACCAAAATAATTATCAATGATGACCTTTATAACCCTTCTTCAAAATTCAATGATCACATAATATTTTTCTATTCAATTAATTTAATTTCTAAATAAAAAATTAACAAAAACAAAATTTTACTATAAAGGTAAAAATATTAGAATACACATTTACAATTATATAATAAATCTTAATTTCTATTTAAATAAATAACATTCCAATACATTCCAACAGTGTAATCGAACTAAAAATGCATTCGAGAAGAACTTATTGAATTGAATTAATGATTCTAAAAAGATACATAATAAAATATTCGTCATCCATTTTCTTATATACAACATACATACATGTATATGGTATACGCCTATGTATCCAAGATTTACAAACATACTATAGTCGTATAAGAAGCATTTAAAACCAAAAAGAATAAAACATCCAAGAACAAATACCATCACCACCACCATCCATAAATTAATAAAGTTCAGTGACCAATCTAAAAAAAAAAAGCAAACAAAAACGATGCGCACATTGTCATTCGAATCATACTTAATAAACTTACTGATACTGACTACTAGATTGATTCAACAACTAAGTTAACAATTGAATAAATGAGTAGATATGTAGTATAGTAAATAAAGAAGAATGCATGATGTTTTTATAAAAAGATACATATATATAAATATGTACACCCATTTAGATATTCATTCATATATCACAAAAATGGTAATATTTTACACGTTCATACTTCAGGTTTTCAAAATGTTAAAAAAATAGATAAATATATTATATAGAAGGTAGAAAAAAAAAATATGTATATACTTATATCTTCATCTATCTTCTTCTAAGTTTAACTGATCACCATAATAATTTCAATTCTATAGATACAAAAAAAAAAAACAAAAAAAAAACACCTATTATAAATCTAATGGAGCTGATGGTCATTTGTTTAATAACTATTTATAAATTCAATTTTTTTTTTCTATTTTTCTTTATTTGTTTCTAACGACAACCTATCTGGAAAACGTACCTACCTAGATATTTACTACTGATGAATAAAATTTCTTTAAAATACTTACATAAATTGTAGATGGTTATTGGTCTTTCCATAATTTTTTTTTTTTTTATAATTTTTTTATTGTAGATAGCCGCCATTATAATATGAAAGATCTATAAAAGAATTATTATTAAAAATCACATATATTTTGTTCAATTGTAATCATTTGTAGGTAGATGGACTTAAATTGAAAATAAGTTTATAATGTCATTTAGTTGTGGATTGTCAAAATTTGATTTATAACTTTTGAATTAAGTTGAATTTTCAATTTAAAGTTTTGCATAGAATTAAATATAATTTACTTACTTACTTTCGGGGTGTTATAAACGTTGAAGGGCCTGAGCCTGGTGCAATATTATTTTCTACTGTCTGCGGTTACAAGCAGATTGTTTCCAATTGGATTCATACCGCCAATACCTCATCTTCCTAATGAAGATGTGAAATCTTCGATGACGCTTTCCTCAGGGTTTGGATTAGAACATTTTTTTAGCTGGTTTTAGCATTTCCTTTTATTCTCACTACATTCGGTCTAACCATCAGTGAAGACATCTCTATCCACAACGAAAGTGTGAAATCCCCGATGACGCTTTTCCGAGGGCTTGAATTCGAGGAAGTCTTTAGCTGAAGCATTTTCTTCCATTCACACTACTTCATCTAGCCAGTGAAGGCGTCTTAGTTTTACATTTTTAGTTAGGCCATGTCGTTAAACAGCTGATATGATTCATCGTTATTATATCTTATCTTTCCTCAAACCCACCTCAAAACTGAATAGCAAAGATATTAAAATTTTTCAATAGAATTCTTCAAGAAAAACAGTTCATCGAGAATGCAAGAGTGCACAACCTTCGAGAATAAGAAATTCGATTCAGAAAGATTTCTTGCCATTTTCAAAGATTTTGATAAGGTATGAAATCCTAAACTTTTGTTCAAACTTAAGAACTTGTTACCATATCCATACTTCGAAGTCTTGAATTGCTCATACTAAGAAGAAAGACATTTAATAATCAAATTGAAAGGAAGGAGCTGCTCAACTGCATCCAACAAATTTGGGAGCTCGACAAGAAATTGTTTTGATGATACAGTGATTATGGCAAACCATAAATATCCTGTAATTGCTACACAGTTTTTGAACAAAAGAAACCTCGCAAAATGGCTCAAAAGACGGCGTATTAAAGCGAATACTAAAATGTGGCTTTTATACTCTCCCAAAGGAACCCTATCCTCTTTTAATAATTACTGGAATGCAAATTCCTCAAGCCGATAAAACAAAATACCTCCCAGTATACTTTGGAGAATACTTTGGTTTAAGTGGGGAAAAACATATAGAAGCAAAAATAAACAACTCAAATTGAAATCGATATATGGACTTACAGAACACAAATCGCAACTCTTACTTTGTTATGCTAGTGCTTCTATATAAAACAATTATTAATGCGACTTGAACGTATGGAATATAAATGTGGTGCTCAGTCTCAGCGTATAATATCACTCAAATTCCAGCGTATGAACGAAAACACTGTAGATATTTAATTCAGAAATGAAAGGAGTCCGCAGAAGTTGTTAACAAAACTCTGGTTTTGAAGAATCATGTGAACATGGGTCTTTCAGTACTCAGTTTTATCAAACCAGATATTTTAATGAGTATACATAATTATGTTATTAAATTAGAGACACATAAGAGCTCTGTTGAATTGTTTCAGAACTGTTGAGCTAATTTTAAGCCATTTCAGTAACTGTTTATGGATATAGGACCATCTTAATAAGTATATTATGACATTATGACATATAAATTTATTAATATTTCTAAACGAAAATGACAATAATTTATAACAATAGAGACCTTTATAATTTAATCAAATCTTAAAATCTAAAAAGTTAGACGGTCTATCCCATTGATTTGACACTTCATATTTGCTCGTTTATTTCAATTTTCTGCCTTACATGACCACTAGCAATTTTTTTGATAACCTTCTGGTTATTGAAATGTTTTGTAGATCTCTCGCCAAAGGGTTAGGTTGTTGGTTCAGTCAGTTTGTATATCTGTTTTTACATTTGTACCTAGAGTATACCTAGAGGCCTGGGTTATGTTACGTAAAAAAAAATTTCTTTTATTGCATTTATACTGACCTAGTAGAATTTTAGACTGGCTTTAGCACCACTTCATGTACCAGAAATAAAATGTAGAATTTTTCCCAATTATTAACGTAGAATACTGTTCAAAAAAAAATATTATTGATTCTTAATTCTATTCAGTTCCTATGATATTCAATTATTACAGTTTCTAAATTATAATATTTGAATTGTTGAAATAAAAATTTTTTTTTAAATTTAAATTTGAATTTTTATCCCCTCATTTTTCATATCGTACAGTAATTTAAAAAATTGAAAAAAAAAAAATTTATTAAATTTTACCACTCTTGATTTACTGATAGATAGATTTACAGTTGAATGTACATTGTTTGGAAGAAAGAATGTCATAAATGAAGAAAATAAATCTGTAGATTTTTTTTTTTTAATTTTTTCTACTCTGACATTTTTTCTATATAGGTATGGGAATACAATAATATGAATGAACTCTAATCAGTCAATATAGTTAGTTAGCTGTGTATGATGTCCAAAGAAGAATATTCAAAAAGAAAGTTACATAACTGTTGACATCCGGTAGATGAAAACATAACGATCATATAAAAATATTAAGTCATAGTGAGGTGCTTTATTGCATTTCAAAGAGAAGAAGATTTTTGTTTTATTCTTTTGTTTTTTTTATTTGTATAAATATGATTATATACAATATAATGGATGGTTAAAGGGGCACCCGGGAGAAACAATCAAAGTTAAATTTAAAAGAAGAAAACGAAGAATAATCATAAAGAATGATCAGAGACGTGATATATGTAGCTTGGATAAATTGGGAGTCATTTAGAATTTAATAAAGTTGGAGTTAAATTTTTTCTTCGATTTTTATATTTTGTTTTTTTTTTTTATTATTATAAAAACGCCGTTAATTCTGTATTCTATGTTGGAAATTGTTATTATATGGATATGATTATCATGATTCCATTGATGACATTTAAGGAAATGTTGATTTTTTTTATTTTGTATTTCTGTTTGTGATTTCTTAAGAGTTGAAATTATTTCATTTCCTGAATTCATAGTTTCCGTAGTTTATTTTGATTTGTTTTTTTTTTTAAACAAAATCAAGTAAAATAAATAAATAAAAAGAAAAAACCGTAATGAATAATTCCATTTTTGAAATTCTGATGAAAAATTTTAATTTTTTTATGGACATGTTAATCGAATCATTATGGTTTAATGTGCTCTTAAATTTATTATATATCAGTAGTAGTATGGATATTAGTCAAAATGGAATCAATTACTTCCAGACCCATTCTTGAGTTTTTCTAGTTGTAAATTTTTTGTAAGAGCTTTACCCACAATTCAATTTGAAGCATTTCTCATTATACATTTTCTGAATTATTCTAATTATTTTCTTATTATTTTTACTGTTATCAATCGATTGTAGAGATTCCATATGTCCTATTCTATTTCTGTCTTTGTACTCATTACTCAGGTTGTGAAAAAAACATTTTTTTTTGTTGTTGTCATATTTTCGAACATTCTGATAATATTCCTTTCATCATTTTAATATTAGAATTTTGTGATGGTTTCGTGTTCAATTCGTAGCTTGAATTCGAAATTCTACTTTAATATTTTAGTGATTTGATTAGTCATTTTAATTCTGACAGCTATCTTCTTCGCGGACGCTGGGAGTCACCATTCTCATTATTATTCTTATTTAGCATATGACTAGGAATGTCGTATAGAAGGTCATCACAGTGCTTGGAAGAATCTCTTCGTATTAAAGTATAGAAAAATTTTAATAAATTAAATTATTCATTATGTAATACTGTGACGACTGACGAGCTGACGAGACTGACGATTGAGTGTATAATCAACTTTCATTAATTAAACTTTAATATTTATTGTTATATTTAAATTTTATTCAAAAAAGAATACAAGCATGTGATAACCGCTAATGAAGAATGTTTTAGTACAGAGAGAATCGGGTCAGGAAATGCTTAAAACAAGCATGCAAAACAAAAAAATAAGAGGGAATTAGTAAAGACGATTAAGTAAATTAGTAATTAGTAATAAATTGATAGAATACTAAAAACAGAAACAAAAATAAAATCCATAAATGGAAAAAACGGTTAAAAATCTAGTAACTTTAATTTGAAGCAATTTAATCTTCAATCAATTAAAAAATTATATCATAGATTTAGACTAGATTAATTATAACATAGATATAGATCTTCCAACATGTCAAGATAGGCTAAATCAAAATTTTGCAATTTCAAATTATGCCGAAGAAGCATTAGTCAATTTATTTAGGTATAAACTAAAGAAATTAAAAAAAAAAAACAAGAAAAAGAAAGAAAACAAAATTATAAAAATATATATCCATACATACATAAAAATACAGCACATGCAAAACGCAATTAGTCAAAGACATAAAAATAAAAATACTAATAATAAAAATTAACATAATTTATATACACTTATGCATACATATTAAAAGTATGAAATACTACTGATTCAATGTGAACAACTTTCTATACTACATGTATTACATGTCCTACAAAAACTTATGACCTGTTTGAATAAAGCAGGTTCTTTAGTTTGGAAAGATTCTTTAGTTTAGAAAGATTCTTTAGTTTGGACTTACTAATATGAAAATCGAAGACATTAGAGTTATTGTTTACGTTACGCAACATTCTTGTAATTGGCTCATCCTATAAGAGAACGGAAAGTTGATATTGAAGTTTATGTGTTCTAAAATACCAACCGAGTCAACTGCACCTGAGAGAATTTGGTGCACAAATATAATATCAGCCACTTCACGACGATCAAAGAGACTTTGCAGACCTAGAAGCTTAAGGCGGTCTCTGTAAGGGGGTAAGTTATATGGGTCTGTCCATGAAAGACTACGAAGAGCGAAACGAACGAATCTACGTTGAACAGATTCAATCCTGTTTATGTGAACTTGATGAAAAGGTGACCATACCTGAGATGCGTATTCAAGTAATGGTCTTACCATAGTTAAGCTCTGGTGACATATGGGTCGAAAAATTCTTTTGACCATCTTTTGATTAACCCAAGAGCTGAATCAGCTCTACTGACAATATTATCTACATGAGATCTGAAATTTAGTTCGGTGTCTAATAGAATAACTAAGTCTTTAGTGGATGTGACATTAGAGATAATAACGCCGTTAATACTATAATAGCACGCTGATATTGCCGTTTTACGAGAAAAGGTGATGCTTTGGCATTTGCTAGCGTTAAGTGCTAGGTTATTATTACAACACCAAATAGCGAGTTATTAACGTCACTCTGAAGAAGATGAGATTCATGCGAAAATGAGATTTGTTTAAATATTTTCATATCGTCAGCGTACACTAGAATGTGAGAATTTTTTATAATTGCAAGCTGTGTAATATTCAAAAATAAATGTTAACGAAAAAGCTGACTGCGTCAATATATTTACTGCTTATATCATTTAACATGTAAATAGTTTCGTTTTTAAAAATGTTATTATATTTGAATCGGCATCAAGGTGTCTGTATTCATTTATGAATTCATGTTCTTTTATTTTTTTTCTTTTTTGTAAGAAGTTTTGTATTTCTTGCCTGCATTTTTTCTACGACATTTTCTGCCTTTTACTTACTGCAAGATTAAATTCTTCACTTCGAATTTGATTTTATTCAATTAAATTAATATATAAAAATTACAAAATATAAAATCATTATTAAACAATATTAACGTTTAAGAGATTTTTAACACTGATTAACTTTTAATGTTCTCTAAACTCTAATGAGATGTGACTCAGAAATAAATCAACATGCCAGTTATGAATTTATGATTCCAGAAGCTAACGGTATAATAATCGAAGGACTTGAAATTTATTATTGTATTATCATGTATTGTATATAATGATTTGTCAATATCAAATAAAATATTGGTCTTCTTTCCTAACATATTGGTATGTACTCCATTTCTGCTATTGAATATTATCGAGTTTTTATTTATTTTTAATTTTATCGAATTTTGAATTAACTTCAGTATAAATCGTATTTTGAAATAAAATTGGAATAATTATTGAATTTTATAAAAATTTACAATTTGAAAAGACTTTATAAATCAAATTTGGAACAAAAAAAACATCATGTGATAGATGAATAGAGCCCTAAATTTAGCGACGTTTGATATGCCATATCTTTTTTACGAAAAATGTAATAATCGAATTTTGAAAAAACACTCTTCAATTTTGGATTTTACAAATATCGACTATAAACCGAAGACTAAGGGTATTCCGTAACCGTGGCCGTATGGTATCGCGGTCATATATAGTAAACGTTCAATACCAGAAAAAAAAGGTCACATAAATGAACATTAGAAGTCGTTCGTTATTTGAATTTCTTTTTAAATGATTTTAAATGACTTATAATTCGAAGCTATGGGATCAAACACCATACCGTAACTGGTTATCGAGTAGAATCTTCTCATGTCATTATAGTTAAAGCTATTTTCACCATTATTCTTTCAAATAATAAATATTTAAAACGAGACGTAGCGAAATCAAATACTTTTTCAATTTTTTTTTAATTTTCAATAAAAAATTTCAATTCAAAATTTCACCCCATATATAATTATAATTTTTCGAATAAATTATTACGTATGTGGTTGTTGCCTAAGATAAATCAATAAAAAAAATAATTATATAGGTAGTACCAAAGCCAAATTTTCCTTTTGTCCAAGCAATTTGTAATCTATAATTAAGCAGGCAATGTAGTAATATGTAAAAAAAAATGTAAATTGTAGTTAATAAGATGATTTCATGTAAGCTCTAAATTAATATAAGTCGATAATGTCAGTACATGTTAACTATATTTTGGAATGAATAAGCAAAAATTAAATTAAATTATAGTACCAAAGATAAATCAAAATGATAGAAACCAATTCATAATGATATTGGGTACGATTTCTATCAAACTTACTATAATTTCGAGAAGTGGGCCAGTACTAGTATCATTATATTATACAAACATAACCAAAATGAAGGGAAAAAACTACTTTACAATTTCACATTTATTTATATTTTAATTAATTTATTTCTTTAAATATATTATAATTTTTTTTGCCCCAGTTATTCGACTTGAGACGCACTGTTGTTATGTAATATGAAAAAATTTAAATTATATTTCTTACATTAACGCTTTAAAGCTACAACCTCTAACTTTTAGCTCATTTTTTTTTTATTATTATTAAATAAACTCATCCACAAGCTTAACTCTTCTTTACGTGTAAAACGTAACGTAAAAGTTCAGAAAAATTATTTTCTGTCTGCTGTTTTTTGTTTTTGTTTTTATATTTTATATTATAGATTATTTTAATTTCTTGTTATTTATTTTCATTTTTAATTTCTCATTTTTGTTTTCTTTATTTTTTTTTTTAAATATCACTTTGTACACTAAAAACAATCCAACCAACAGCGTCTTTTATTATAAAATTTTTTTATTAAAAAAAATTAAAACAATCATAACAAGAAAAAAGAAAATAGTTCAATTGGGTCAAAATCTGCATATGACCAAAGTGTCTCATGTGATGAATATTGATGAAATCCATAAAGTTCAAACAAATGTATATAAGTAAGTACGTTATACACATTGAATGATCATTTACTTTAGTTCAATAATGTCTAAAATGACTTTTGATTTTTATTGTTTTATTTTTGTTGTTGTTGTAGTTGTTTTTATTTGTTAATTCTTTATATTAATTAAAATACAGTATCTTTGCTATAAATTTGATTCAAATGAAAAAAAAAACAAAAAAAATTACTTTCAATGATTATATTTTCTTCCGTTCCAAAAACTAACCTATATAATAAATTATTAAAGGTATTCGTAATCGTATACGTACATTTATAAATCTATAAGATATCAATTCATTTGGAATTAAGTTCAAAACCTTTTAAAATTGATTTTGACATAAAATGATTCCATTAATTTTTGAGTAAATTGTGTGTGTATGTTTATAGTTTAATTGAAATACAGTAAAAATAAAAATGAATCAAAAAAAGAAGTTTACATGAGTGGATGAGTTTCCATGACTTGATTTAGAAAATTTTAGATTTGATTTGATGGAAATTCAATACTATCAAAAATTAAATAAAATTGATATTTATAAAATGGTTGATGCTATTTGATTAATACAACTATAAAATGGTTGATACTTTGAGTTGATCTAATAATTAACACAACGAGCAAGGCGTTACCCTAAAAATTCAGCTTTTTATTATTTAAGAATTTATCATATTAACATAAAAGTACTTTTTTGAAGTATAAAATAATTTAAAAAAATAATATCAGTTTCATTACACAACAAAAATATTTCATTATTTCCATTTTACAATTAATCTCGGAGCAAACTCTAATAAAACTAAGAAAATAAACAGTAAAGTCAGTAGCAAAGTAAGATTAATCAGCATTATAAAATAAACTGTTACACCAAAGATGTATGTTTATAGGTTTATTTCAAATTATAATTACAGTAATAATAATAACAGTAATAAATTAATATGATTATTTGAATCAACAGAACATCTGATATGATAATGATATGATATGATATAATGATGTGATATCAAAACTAAAAAACGCTACAGATTGCATAATTAAATGACAACTCTTTGTTCTCACTATTATCGAGAGATCAAAAAGTTCTAATATATTCGCTCTATTTGTTTAATTGACTCCAGTAACGTAACCTAATCTAACTAATCAAATTCATCACATGAAAATATGAAAATTGCATCCAACATAGTTAAAAACTGAGAAATAACAAATTTAAATACAATATATGAAATTTTTGTCATACTATCAACACAGAACATGCAACCCAATAATAATAAGTTTGAAGAGTTGTTTCGTTCATCACAACACTACTTGAACTCATTTCATCAGTAGGTATTTGTAGTGTTAGACTACCACTACAATTCCTTATTTTTACTTTCATTGATTTTATAACCATGATTTTATAGCCCTGATCTGACTAAGATAGTCGACTGAGTCAAAACAAACAGAGTTGAAGTTAACTCGTTTAAAACTCAAAACTCAATATTTCCACCAAATCTCTTCTTCCAAGGTTATACAATTTATAATATATAATTTTAAGGTTATACACCGAAAAAATTTTTCCTAGTAAGATTGACAAAATAATTTTGTAAGCTGTTAACAAACATTTTTTATTCATACAACAATTTTTTTTTCTATTTTATCAAAAATTTTTGTTTGCTCAACAATTTTTTGTTAATTTGTGAATATTTTTTTATAATTTGTCCAAAATTTATAATTTGTAAAATGGAACATAAGTTTTGTAAAATTGACTAAGAAAAATTAATAATTTTTATCCAAGTGAATAATATTTTGTTATCTTGACAAAAAACCGTTTTAAATCAATATTTGTATATTTGACAAAATTTATCTTAATTTGACAAAAAATTTTACTATGCAGTTCATTGCAATTAATAAATTTTTGTTAATTCTACAAAATCTATTTTGTCAATAAGAAAATTATTATTATAATTTTTGATGCTGTCATAGTCAAATTAACAAAAGAATTTTGTAAACAGTTCACAAACAATTTTTTTTCTATTTTAGTTGAAAATATAAAAGTAAAGGGGCGATTTTCTGTGAAGTTGCGTTTTTGAATTTGCTTATTAAAGAGTTCAATTAAAAAAAAGTGATGAGTTAAATAAAAAAAGGCAGTTGAAAAATTAAATTACCCTTAAAAAAATAAAAATCCCTTCAAAAACAAAATGAAAAATGAAATAAAAAAGATTTTTTGAAGAATTAAATTAAAAAAAGATAACTTAATTCTAAGTTAAAAAAACTAAATACATAATGTGAAATATTTAAAGCTAAAATTTATTTATTTATGTATTTTAACAGAACTAGTGAATTATTTAATTTGCGATGTTAATAAATTTGGTTAGTTTTAGTAGAATCTTGCAATTAAAACATTTATTAAAAATAGTAAATAATTTGAAGAAGGAAAAAAATAAATTTTACTATTTTATTAAATAAATAATTTGAAGAAGCAGTATGAACCAAAGAGCTGGAACAAACAGAAACTGAAGTCTGTACATTTTTTAAATATTTTGAACTTTATTTGTATAATTTTGAAAAATGTAATGTGATAAGAAAAACTTTATTTTTTTAACTTTATTTTAAATTTTTTGAATGTAATAATGAATTTAATTTTTTTTTTTTGTTTTCAAATAATAGAAATGTTATAAAATAAATTAATTGTTAACAAGACTATTATTGTTTTATTTGTAACTGTAATAATATCATGCATTTATTTTTCAGACCAGACATTTAGTGCTAGTGCTTATAAGGACTGCCTTGTTTTGCTAATATAAGATTTGGTTCCACATTTAACTTGTAGAGTACGGTATGCATACAAATAAATAATTTACAGAATAGTTTATCATCAAAATATGTTAAAACAAAAATAAAGTTATTTATTTGTATAGGTATGCATACAATATCCTATTAACAAAATAATTCTGTTAAATCGACAACTAAATAGATGTTATTTTGATAAAACAAAATTGTTGATTTAACAAAAACTTTATTTAAATTGATATATTTTTTTCTCTAATCAACAAAATATTATTTTCATTTCAACATATTATTTTATTACATTGACAAAATATTTGATCATAATGAAAATTCATTTCGTCATATTAAGAAATTTAGTTTTGTCATTGCTACAGATTTAAATTGTTATATAGACAACTGTTTGTCATATTTACAAAATGAAAAAAAATTTGTATTTTTTTGTCATATTGACTCATCATTTTTGTTGACGCTATATTTACCTAGTTTTTGTTATTTTAACTCAGATTTTTGTCAATATTACCTAGTGTTTTTTTCAGTGTACATATATAATTTACAAAACACGGATAATCTAAATATGTAAGGCCAATGCGCGTGAATCAAAAAATTATTTGAAACGAACACATTTTTTGATATCACGAGAGGAGCTGCCAAGTATTTAGGCTATCTCAGTTGATGTACAGCTGTCTTTGAAACTCCTTAATATCAATATAATTCACACATTTTGATTGGCGCTTCTATTACAGCCTTAAGCTACCTTGACCATAATCTAATTGCGACTCAAATGTATTTTCAGCCCTTACTTCTCTTGGACATTGACGTGTAGTCGGAGCACTTTCCCTGCTTTATAGATACTTCGTAGGTGTAAATACATATGCTCAGCAGAAATCAAAGCATTGCTTCTTCTTCTTAAACAATTCTAATGCGAAACAAGAGGATCCGCAAATGCATATGGGTGAACATTTTGGAAATCCCAAAATGGAATAACATAGGTCATATGGAAGTAGGTTCATAGTCTGCACTTCAACAATGTGGAATCATATTTCTTCTAGTATAAGGAAAATATTAATACCTTTATTTTCGAACTTCCTAGTACTAATTTATCTCCTTATCCTATCCTATCCCAACCAAACGGCACGTAAGTGTTAAGATATATTCTAATCTATCGCTTTGGCTGTTTATAAAAAAAATATAATGTTTATTCAAAGAATAAACTATAAGCAGGCTTTACACGGTACAATATTGTATCAATTTCGATTGAAGCAATATTGTTGCAGTATTGCATGAGACAGCATTTACATGAAACAATTTTCATACAATATTGATTCAATATTGTTGTGAAAGCGTATACACAATACAATTTATAATAAACAATTTTTCATTCCATGAGATTTTCATGAACATATCTGATTTAGTTGAGCAGAAAAAATTTATCTTATTAGGTAGTGCGTTGCTAACGACAGAAATTGATTCAATATTCATGTATGCGTCTACATAAAGCAATATTGATACCATATTCTAAAATTTACGATCAAGACCATCCAATAATGCAACATTGGCTCAATATTGAATGAAAGCATTTACACGTAACAATTCTCATTCAATATTGACACAATATTGTAAAAAGCCTGCTTTACACCCATAAAACGAAAGCTAACATAATTTATACAGTCAGAAAGAGAATTCAAAATTTATACCTTAATGTAGAACACTAAATTTGTAATTAAAATTTTTTTTAACTTAAACCATTTTTATTACCCACCTCATTACACAAAATTTATGTAAATAGAAAAATCAATTTTTAATTTTATTAACCCGTTTTTTTCATTAATGATACACGTGCACATTAAATGCAAGTAAATAATTATTATATTTTAAATAAATAAATACATAAGAAGACAATATACAAAACGCACCTCTAAAATGATAACAGAAAACAACAATAATTATCGTGAATCACGTATAGGAAACATAAATTTCCATGGAATTTAAAAGAGCAAAAATATTATTTTTTTGTAAGTGAGTTAAAAATGAAAGGTTAAAAAAGTTTCCGGATTTTTTTATTTTATTATTTTGTTATTAAAGAAATCTATTAGAAAGTCTAATAATTAAAATCAAAAAGAAAAAATCGAAGGTCTTCAGACACGATAATTTTTTAATATTAAATCTTAAATTTGTTATATTTTTTTTTTTTTAACCTAAAGTGAAATAATAATAAAGTAAAAAATTTCCATCCCCTATGGGAACTCAAAATAATGTCAACAACAACCAAATACAAAAAAAGGTCATCAGAATCGCAATTACTTAGATTATTTACGACCTAAAAGAGTCAAACTGTAGCAAAATATTTTGTTTTTTTCTTTTATTGTTAAAAAATATCTAATCTTCTGATAAGATTAGAATTCTAGCTACCTGAATTGATCGGAACTTATGTAACATAAAAATAACAAAAAAAAAAATATATGAAGGTATAACCAAAAAGTAAAACCATACCGTTTTGAATCCGCAAAATGTCAATAAAATTTGATTTTAATTAATTTTTAAGTGAAAAGTGAAAGAAAGAAAATTTTCTAAATTGACAGCAACTTCAGAATTTCTTAAATCATTCAATTTTATTACCAACTTCCGATTTATAAAGACTTAAATTGATTTAGTTTTTTTTTTTTAAGTTTTAATGAAATATTGAATTAAATTTACTGTTGTGTCAGGATTTAAATAGGTACATATACGGATAGATTTCCAATGTGATGATTTTTTTTTTTGTGTTTTACCTTTTTGTGTCGGAATCTTCACCTTTGAGTAAGAGTTCTTTTTTGTCTTTAATAAATAATCCAATGGATAAACAGATGAATAGATTATGAATTACGGGAGGGAATCTGTCCCCTATATCAATGCATCCTCAAATGAGCTTATTGTGCTGACCCGTGTTTGTTACTTAGTCTATGAGTCATTCAAGAAGCCTGATTTTGTAGTCGCACTCAGAATATTCTTCAATGGTAAGTTGGATATATCCCATTGTTCAGCGAACGTTGTTTCCAAGTGGTAAAGTTTGCTACGAGTCAGCATTCATAGAGCAGATGTTCAATAGATTCTTCCTCTATTTCAGATATTCTGAACAAGTTGTTTCTAGTTAGACCCATTTTATAAAGATGTCTATTATTATACCTGCCAAGATACGTATCTGTTTACTATTGAAACATAGAAAAGTTTTGACTTTATTGAGCGAGCGTTTAGGCATGAGCATTTCCTTTTTGCTCTACCAAGGCTTTTAATTGTATCTTAACTGTGCTCAGGGGAGTCCCACACTTGACCCTGTGAAAATCGTATCCGATGCAGCGATCTGCAGCTTTGTTTCGTACTATGGCAGAACCCCCTGTTACCCACATTATCGTGACTTTATTTGCCAGGGTTTTAAGTATTCCTAAACAACTTAATACTAACTTTGATGTGACGGAATTAACGGCTAGTATGGCGGCTTTGCTATCCAAGTGAATGTAGATTTTACGTTTTTTTGTAATTCTTTTAAAAACTTCTCGCACACAGAGTTTTATAGCATGTACTTCGTCTTGCAAAACTGTGTTTGTAGAGTCTAGACTTGAATCAATATAGGCCTTTAGGCTTTTTCCATATACTCCCGACCGTACTACATTAATTTTATTGGAATAATACAATAATAGATTTGAAATTTTAATATAAAAGTAGTGGAAAGCGGAGGTATCTTTGTAATTTCCTATTCAAGCTCCGCTTTTATACCTAATGACAGCCATTTTGGATAATTATTCAAAAAAAATTTTCACATAACTGCTTCATTCGAAATAGTCTTATATAGAAAAATACAGAGAAATATTTAACAAATACTAATAATATAAATAATACATTCCTAGATCCTGATGGCTTTCTGAATTTATTTAAAAAGAAGTGTTCAAGTTCGCTCGCCTCTCAACTATCCATTCTGTTCAATATTTGATTCCATTATGGTACCTTTCCTGTAATTTAAAAAAAAAAAAATTTATAAGACCTACACACAAAGAAAGACGATAGACATGATATAGTTGATTACCTTCTTATTGCCAAATTATTGTCGATTCCCAAAATGTTTGATTTAATTGTGCTCAACTCTGTTTACCATAACTGTGGTCTTTTCCTAATGCAAAACCCAGCATAGATTTTTCAAAGACAAATCCGCAATAACAAATTGTGTAAAATTAATGTCAACCTTTATTAACAATATAGAGGAAAGTATAGGTATGTTATTTATACTAATTTTAGCAAAGTTTTTGTCATTCTACCTCATAGTATATTACTCCTCCGGTACCCTTCCTAAAATGGAATGATTAGAATATCGAAACTGCTCAAAAAAATTTTGTAAATCTTCTTTACGTTATACCTTCCTTTGGAACATCCGATTCGTTTGCTATGTTATAAACATCGTTTAAATTTAATTCATTTGAAATGGCTGACGTTATCTTCGTTGTAGAAATCGACAATGGTAAAATTATTTCTCCACATATTTTTCATAAAATTATTATTAACAATAACTCTCGACTTATGTTAACGTTTTTACTCTAGTGCACTATACAGAACTAATTACGGTAAATTCAAATCCATAGAATGTTAATACGTAATTGGAAATAAATACAAAACCATAATTAACTCTTTGATTTTTTGTGGGTGGTAGATATGGCAAAGAAAATGGTATTAGTGTTAAGTATTGAAAGTCACTTATTTGTGTTCTCACGTAGATTTGAAACGTAGATTTGCAAACACAAAATAAATTTGAGTTTTTCCTTTACTGTTTCAACAAAATGTCTATATTTTTTTTTTACATATTACCCAAATACTAAGAAATTGTCTGTACTAGGAGAATAGATAGGATTAGGAAGGAAATATCATATTTGGCGTAAATTGATTGGAAACAAAATTGGAGGTAAACGAAACGAATTTTTATCGGAGAGGAACACCTAAGATGAAAGCATGTTCCACATTTTAGCAGTACTTACACTTCAAATGAATTTCTGTTTTCGATACAGTTTTCGATCACATGTGGTGATTATTTTGTAAAAATTAATTTGTTTTTATTCTAATTACATTTGGATCAATTATGTATAGTACTAAAACCAAGGATATTTATAAATTAATTTATTAAAATATATATAATGAACCTGAAAGGCTTGATTTCATATTAAAAACTGCTATATAGGTATATATATACATATATGTATATGTTAATAATCTAATGCGATAACACGTACAATGCGAAATAGACAATTAAGTCTTAATATTTTAATCTGTGGAATTTCAACTTTCAATTGAAAATAAGCACCCAAAATATTATCCTAAAGCTATTTGAAAATAAAAACACACACACACAAAATAAATAAAATTACATATATTTATAATAATGAATGTGATGCATCTAAATCCCATACATTTGATGTGACCTTCATTACAATTTATAAATAAAAAATATAAAAATAAATCCCATTACCATAATTATTATCTTCAAATTCATGTTTCATCAAACAAGTTGATCCATAAATTATAACTAAAATAACGGGTGATGTAAAATAATTTAGCTAATACTGTTTTTTGTTTCTATAACAGAAAATTTTGGCTACATCATCTTAAAAACATAAAGAAGAAGGGAATTTCTCTGCGATACTTTGTAGTTAGACTGTATGTTTAATTATCTGTTCTAGACAGTTTAGCTATCAAATATTAGTTTCGTTTTGATTTAACCCATTAAAGATTTCTGAACAATTATGCTAAAGAATTTCTTTATGGTATTATTAATGTGACTGTTAATATAATTTATTAATTTCGTATTTCAAATCTCAGTGATATTTCAGTTCGTGTTCAGTTCCTAGAACGATGATTAAAATATTTTTGAAATCACATACAACAATTTTCTATGATTATTCCAATAATTTTGTATGACCTATAATATTTTTAACTGGCACTGTAAATAAGTCCATCCACCTTTGAACTTCATTTTAAAGTCTTATGTAGTGAACTAATCAATATATATTTAATATTTTTTTTGGAATCATTTATCCTCACACCATTCTTTGAAATTGTCAATTTTAGCTTTTGGGCTTTATGCAGAGTTGACACTTTAACTGATTACCAGAAGTTGATTTACCATCAGTAACTGGAATAATCAGTACCAAATTAAATTTGCCATAATATCCAGAACAGAAAATTGCACCGTGGGAGTCTAAAGCCATATTGCAACATCTTTCCATATCTTTAGTCTATCGCAGCGAACTTTTGATGAATCTGAAGCTATTTTTTCCATAAATTGAATGAAAGTGTACTACTGTAGAAGTTGTAGAATGTCTGAGATAAAGCAATTTTTTTTTATCAAATAGATTATTAATTCATGCGCAGCACAAAAAGGACCCAGCTAATTATTTATTTTGAACTGATATTTGGCAGAATGACTACTCTGAACATAAGTGTTGTTTATTTTATTTTGCAAACTCTGAGATTATGATAGTACAATCTTAACAAGCTAAGTTTACAGAAATCTGCAAATTTTTGATTCTGCTCTTTTATATCTTTCATCATCTTATCATATGTATTTAATAGCTTCATTGACTTTAAATTGGTGTTTTGATGCAATCTGTTTTTCCGTTCAATAGAATAACTGTTTCTTCGGGATCTACGAGCTTAAAATCTTCATTTGTTCCGTAACGAAATTTTTTTGTGACAATTTTCAAAAATATATTTTAATAACGATGTAAAATTAATACTTTGAAGTTTTTTGCGCACAGTTTCAAAACTGACTGTTACAACTCAGTTACATTTGGTCATACTCTTATAAATTTATCGTTTGGAGTATATAGCCTTAGTTTGAATTAGCTGCCTATTAATCCCTATACCTATATCTGTGTTTTATTGATTTGCAATCCCTTTTGGTTAAGATAATGTTCTAAGCTGACACAGAAACCAGGTGTATAGTCCAAGATATTTCATATTTTATGATTTTGAAACGTATGTATTATACACACACAGACAATGCTAAGATTTTTTATACTTTAGTTAGTGAATACGTAAAGTTAGAATCAGCTTTTTAGTCGTTTGTTTAGTTTAATTTGTTTTTAGTCTTGTATCTATTTACTTGTGTTGTCTGATTTTTTTGGAAGTTGTTCTTTTGCTTAATTTTGAGAACCGTTTATAACTAACTGTACGATCGTGACGATGCCATCGATCTCACGATGTTATCGAAATATTTGTAATATAAAATAAGTGTAAAAAATAAATTCACGGACATTGAGTAATTGTTAATAGTATATTGTTTTTTATATGCTATTCTAAATTTCGTATTTGAAATGTATTGCACATGTTTCTTACAGATGTTACCTAGTAAGGTATTGTACATTTTATGTATAAAATATTCATGTCATACCATCTCGAAAATTTGTGCTAAACTGTAAAATTTATATTTTTTGTTTTTTAACTTCGAATGTCAGTTTTATCAAAGCGATGACACAATATATATATGATCAACAGTGGAATATTTTTCTTTGACTCCGAATTGTATGTCTAGCAGGTTAAAAAATGAATTGATATGTAAAAATAATAAATTAAGAAAAACCGTATTTTCATATTTAAACCGTTTGGCTCGGTAAAGAACCAATAAAATTATAACCATATTGACATATACGTCATCCAAACCAAACGAATATATTTAAAAACAAAATAATATGGTCTACGTAAATGTTGCAAATACACGTTAAGAGACAAAACATTAAATAGCGATATTATTAATATGTATTAGCAACAGAATTTATGAAGATCGATTGGCCAAAAGAGCAATGATTGACCAACCAACCTTAGCAGGAAGATCACCTAAAAATTGTACGAATGCTGAACTAATTTGAATTAAAAACGGTTTATGAGTACATTAAAATAAACGACCAACATTGTATGTATGTGTGTCAAGAAGGAGAAGTCTGTAAACTACTCTTGTTTGTAGTTGAAATTGTAATTAAAATCTTTACATATATAGTAAAACAGTTTGTAAAACAGTTGCAGAATCTGAATATTTTTGAAGTCTCAATTAGATAATCATTTGAGATAATTATATTCAAAATATAATGATATGACCTAAATGTTGTTTAATACACTCAATATTGTAATTTCGTCTGATCCGCTGACATTATAATGTTTACAAGCTCCTCCCTTCAATCAATTTTTCATTATGAAAAACCAAAATTACAATCATAAATGTGTTAAATAAAATTTTAAATCTATGACGTGGTCAGACTTAGATTAGATTATAAAAAATTATTACTATAGTAAACGTATTTCAACATTTCTATAATTCCATATTCTATACATAAAGGCAAAAGAAGTTCTCAAAATCCAAAATCAATTCAAAATCAATCCAATATCAGTCATCTCTAATTTTACATATATGTATGTACAAATTTTTAACTAACTTTCATTTTACCATATTTAAATGATTTCAATTACAAAAGACTCTAGGTATCATCATTTTGTAAGAAAACAAGATTCAATATGGCATACCTGCATCTAAAAAAAAAAACAGAAAAAAAAAATAAAAATATTTCAAAAATATAATTTTTTTTCAATACCTGTTCAAGATATTAATGAAGAAACAAATAAACGGGTCCGCCTAGATTTGATTATTTTTATTTTGTTGTAACATTTTACAATATTTTTTACACTAATACATTGTAAATATAAATATATATATTTTTTTTTGGTAACCTCATACCTAAATCTCTTTAAAATCACCCAAATAATAATTGAATCAAGAAGAATCACATTAAATATACGAGTACATAAAATTTAACAAACATTCATGCGTATACACGCAATTAATCATAATGCACTAGACGTAAACATTTTAAGTGCGACAGTCAGTATAGTAATGTAATTGTAATGTAATTTAAAATTACATTCAAATTATTTTTTTTTATTTTGTTTTTTTTTTTTTTTATTTTAGCGAATCTAAATTAAAGTGTACATAAGATATGTCTTGTATTTGTATAAGAAAATAAATTGGTGTAATAAACAAAGAGACGGGAGATCATTCAAATTTGTTTTTTATTTGAAAAGTAAATGGGATGGCAGTAGACAAAATTAGAATCAAATTTTAATTACATTACATGGTAAATTTGCAGAAGTAATCATTACATAGACTTTAATTGCTATCAATTTATATTCGAATGATAATTATTTAACAATATTTTGATTCAGTTACTTATTACTTGGGACATAAGGTCTGCAGAGTGGTCAGATATATGGGTATTATTAATATATATTTACGTTAATAATGTCTGTCAAACTTTTCACCTTGGTGAACTAAAGCAAAAAGCAGGAACTCAAAAGCTTAAATGTGAAGCTTTTTTTAAAAATATTACCGCAAAAAATTACCAATTAAAAAATAAGAACCAAAAAAATCAAAAAGTTCTAATTTGTGTCTTCAATCTTCAAATAAATCATTTACAGAAAAACATATCCAAGTTCTAAACCCACATAGGAAACACCAATATCAAACACCAATAATCATCATAAAATAAATAAAATATGAAGTTTGTTAAATCAAAAGTATTTTTTAAAGTCATCAAAATAATTAAAATTACCCAAAAAATAAAGTACCTATTAAAAAAATTTAAATTCCCCTGGTTTGTGTCTTTGAATTAGCCAAATTGAAATGTTTCTAATTGACCGATGCAGAACATATCTTCAAATTAAAATAAATGTTTATTGTGTAAAACAAAATATTAAAAATTCGAAAAAAAAAAATTGCTTTTACTGACATGGTGTGTAAATCTTTTTTCTCATTATTTTAACATTCACTAGATTTGATAAAAATCCTTTTTATAGGAAAAGCACCAGAAGTAGGATAGGATACAGAGAATATATCAAGGATAATATGACTATTTGTAGTGAAATTACAAAAGCTACTACCATCTTCATCTCCACATGGTGTCTCCGTTGTATTCAATCACAGCTTTCCAACGCTGTCATAACAATAAGCTACTTTTGCACCCATATAAAGCAAAGTGGACCATTAATTATTTCACGATTAAGCCCATATATATGACAAATCCATCTTCATCATGATAATCATCACTATCATTGTTCTGTAACCACATCCGTGGGGCATAGAGGGGAAATAAAAACTAATCGGCTCCTATATGTAGTTTATCTCTTTAATTGTGGGTACGTTCTTCGATGGGTATTTGCTTCGGCTAAAATGATAAATCTGTAGACATCTAAAATAAATATCTTAGAGATATTTTTTTCCAAACCATTTCAGCTTAGTTCTAACAGGTCTTCAGTCACAAAATACATGTTTGATATCTTCCTGTGTATCTTATATATTTGACAAAAATCAATACTGATAAACTCCAAACACTTCGAATGCTTATTGATCTATCACTACATCCTTTACTGAGTTTTTATTTCATGCTCTGTGAGATGCAAATTTCATAATTTGTGCAAATGTCAGTCCGAATTCACATTCCTTCTAACAATCATATCAATATTTCGAATTTAATTTACTAGTTATATGGATACTAAGTATCTGTTAAATTGATCTCGATATCAAGATCTGTTATCACATTTGGCTAGAAGCTTGAATGACCGGAAACCCAATAGAGTTTTACTCTATAATTTTAAACTATTATAACTACACACATCAGAAAACAGATTTTAATTCTCATAATTCCAACACTTAACACATACAACACTTATAGTCAACAAACACCTAGGATCTTTATCTCACTGTCTTGATAGTGGTAAAAAAAAAGTTTTTTGTCAACTTTGAACTATAGTATATTTGAATCTTATAAAGCAATCTCCTTCCACTAGTTATAATAGATATAGGATTACGAAGACTGCATATTGAAGAACAATTAGTAAATTTCAGAATACAGAAATTAACAAATTAAGAGAAGAAACGGAGATCAATAATTGAGACAAACTATTAAGCAAAGATAGTAATCATTCAATTGGATGTAACTTGGTAAACTGATGATCAAAATCATCATATGCCATTGAAAATAAACTACTTTCTCGTTTTTTTCAATGGCCTAAGCGACAATGTGGGATAACAAGTATAAGTATGTATGATCTCAGTACCGCGGTATCACAATGGACCTTACTGGCCTAAGTGTGCGGCATACTGTCGGCAGCCACTACTACCTACCTACCTATGATGTCAGTAGGGCAGCATTGTTTCAAATAATAAATATTCAAACCGATTTCTTTGTGACTTCATTGATGTTTGTTATGTTTTGGTTTATTTTTTTTTTTTATTTTATTTCAATGTTGTCATCTCTGCCTTGACACTGTCAAATAATATTTTTACCTTTTCTTCCCAAACGTTTTTAAAACATTTTGGTTGTCAATAACTTGAATTTTTTACTCGATTTAACCTCTAATCAAACAATCACTTAATGTTCACTCTAATCTAATGCATTTATATATTCTACATTCTACCATTTTTTAGGATTTATTATGTTAATTCTTCTCTCCTCTTTTTTTATTATACACTTACGTTTTTATCTTTGTTCTACATTTTTAATTTTCCAATATTTTCAAATTCTAAACTTACTTTGTTAAACGCTATAGAATATTTGAAGATTTTGAACCCGATACAATATTGGAATCAATTGAGTACCACCCCGAATGAATTTTTCTTTACTAGAATATCTCAATTCTCGAAAGGTGGGTATATTGACCTTATATTAGCTTCTGACAACTAAATAAAATACTTTTTTATTATGTCTATTTAAAAAATACAAAAAATAAGCTATAAAGATAGATAAAATCTCTAATATGGATTACCCCCTCAATTTTAAATGTTAAATCTTGTCTCTTCTGCTTTTTCTTTTTGTTTTCTTTAATTCATAAAAATTTGAAATACCAAAGTGTAAAAATAAAATTTTCTATTAAAATATCTTTAAATTGTATACGAACTTTCAAAATATCATCAGGTAAATTATCTAAGTATGTTCAAGTAAATAAAGAAAAACCTAGTTAGTATGTATCTACTTAGATAGTATAGAGACCATCAAAATTTATAAACTAAGATCGCAAATTAATGAAATTTCAATATGGATTACAAAAACAATAACAACAACTTTTAATTTCTGTTATACCACGTACTGACCATAATTTTTGGGCATATTTTTAGTTGACATTAAAAAAAAAATTGTATTTCTATAGATATATTAGGGTGGGCGTTATATTTCGATTATGATTTTTGACTGAAATTTAATTGTCTTTCCATTAATATAAATAAATTTTAAGTTAATTTTAGTTATGACAAAATCACTTCGGGCCTCAAAGTTTTGCTTAAGCTTAGTTTCTTTTTATTTTCTTTAATTATAGACATTTTGTTCCATATTTTGCTTCCAGCATTCATACCATCTTTTCGGAGGTCATTCTGGTACACGTTTGATATTGATTTGGCCATTCATTACTACATTCGTCAGTCGACGCTCTGCCATTCTATTTACATGGTCTTTGATCCATTAGTATATATGTGGTAAGTGCAACCATTAGTATATATGTGGTAAGTGCAAAATTTAACAATACACCAATCTATGAGATACATTGATGTAGTTTAGTTAGGTAGATGGAAGAGGCCATTTTAGTTGATTTAGACTAATTATGGTAAATTTGAGCCAGTTAATAGAATGTTAATGGCAGTTAATCAATACAAAAACAGTGTTGACTTTTCTTTGAACAAAACCAGTTTAAAGAAAACCTTGTTTCACTTGCTCCCTTAGTCCTCCTAATTAATCTTGTTTTTCCGCTACTAATATTAACTAATTTGTAGTGTTATAATTAACTTTTAATACTTTTAATAACTTTTCATCTTCTCTTTTTTTTCTGAAGAAATTTATTTTATCTAATTTTGTTTTTTGTTTTTTTTTTTTTGTTTTTTATAAAAACTATGTTGTATTAAATTTCAAAGTAAATTAAACTTTAAATCATAAATCTTATTTGATACATTGTGTTAATTCAAAATTTTAATAATTAAATTGTATTATATTTTGTAAACTGTTTGAACTAAATAGTAAATAAATAAATAAATAAATATCACTACCGGAAACGGTTAGCAGTTGGTTTGTTTTAATTTTAAAGATAGCACTGATCTAGTTAAGCGGTTTTATTTGACATGATAACCTAATATTATTATGTAGATCGTAAGATTCTACGATTAAAAATCTACATTTAGGTATGTAACAACTATAAAGAAATAATTGTTTGAATCAACAATGGTATAAGAAAAAAAATCACCAACTTACCAAAACAATAATATACAACAATATAAAATCAACCAAAGATCATAAAACTTAAAAAAAAATCAACCCAGCGATGTGTCAAGTGCGAGTTAAAATAAGTTTCTTCTACTAGACGATACACGATCTTACGATCGACATGAGATATAACAGGAATAATAACATAATTACCAATAGTTTGTGAAGAATTGATTATTCCAAAAAATAGAAACATTTTACGCACTACCAAAACACTATAGGAAAAGATTGTCCTATACGAAATTATTATAGGTTCATGTACGGGGAAAAGGATTCGGGGGGAAATAGGATAATAAAGGAGAATATGGTAGGTAAGTTGGAGACGCACCTTGAAGTGGCTTCTTTTGAAAAGTGGCAAATTGTTTCAAGTATTTAGCTATGACATAATATTAGAAAGCGAAGGGAGTAGAAAAGGTAAGTGATTATGATAAAGCGTAGAAAGCTATATTTACATCATTACTTTTTGAGGCTTTTCATTATTGCAGTTATAAACACTTACTTAGCTTGGCAACGTTACTTCCTATCGATCAGTGAATCACACTGATTGCTACAATTCTTGATATATCAGTGGGCAATGTGGACAATGGACAATCAACAAATGATTGTAGACATTTTCATTCAACGCCGCAATTATGCAAGGATCATAAACATCTGACAATTGCATAAGCAGTTTAATCGCATGTGTGTAAAGAGTAAAAAAAAAATATGTCTTAATAAAAATTAGGTCCACCCTAATATTTCATGCATACAATATAACATAGCCACATAAATGTAATGTACTCATATCATATTTATTTATTTATTTTTTTTTATTTTTGTACCATAATAATTGGAAAAGAAGCTGATGAAGCATTTTTTTTTTTCTTTTTTTGGTCTTGTTAGTGATTGTCTATATATACAGCAATACAACGAGTAATTATTATTTGGTATTCAAAAGTTTTTGATTTTTAATGAAAGTCACATATTTAGTCTCGCCGAAAAAGATCCATACATATATTATGTTTATTTATTTCATTTTGATTGTTAATTTTAGATTTCATTTTGTTAATTTCGCGTATAGCATAAATCATTAAAATTATATTGATAAATGATCATTGTAAAGTAATAAATATAAATATAAATAAATAAATATAAATTAATTCAAAAAAAAAAATATTAAATAAGAATTGCCACATTTATTTTTAAGTTTTATATTATTTGGCCCAAATAATTTTTTCTGATGATTTTTTTGTTTTTTTTTTTTTTGTATAAAAACTATCAATTATAGGTACATTACATACTTACTTACTTTGCTTATGATATTATGATATGTATCAACTTTACTTTAACTTCACGAATTGATTACTAATATATGCATTAGTATTAGTTTTTTGATATATTTAGTATCTATAGTCATGTTGCCAAAAATAACAAAAAAAAAAAAATATAAAAAAAAAATGGAAAAAAATTGAGACCAATGGCATTACATGAACTTTTCTTTTTATTTTCATTAAATCAGATTTCAAACTGTTTTAATTGAATATTTTTTTTTAATTACTTTGAATAATTTGGTGGTGATATTCAGCGGATAAAATATAATCAGATTTACTTACGAATTTTCATTTGAAGTTCTAATGTATTTTATTTGATTGCGCTTCTGGAAAAATTCTCATCGATCATCTAACATTGCAGTATTTTAGAACAACTGATAAATGTTGGACAATATAATGATAAATAAGCAATATAATGACAAATAATGTTAAATAGTTTGTGGTTGCTATTTTTGTTGATGATGTTACTAAAGAGTGATTACAATTTATTAATATTGATTTTCAGTTGAATCTTATTAGCCACACCTTGTATCTTTTTTAGTTTGATATTTTGTTAATAGAATTGCTGATATTACATGAATATTTAATTTCAACAGTCATTAATAGTTATACGAAAACTTTTCAGTATAGCTGCAGTTTATATAACAATATGTAAAATGAATACGTACAATTTTTCTTTTCAATATTACTGAAACGGAAATCACAAAAAATTTAAGATAAAATTATAGCGATGGTAAATTTAAAAAAACAAATTCTGTTCTAATTTTTAATAATTAATTTTAGTTAAAAATCTTATAATAAAATCTATTTCATAATTTCACTGTTCCCTTGAGCTTTTACTTTTTGCTTGAAATGATAAAATAGATTTTATTTTTAAAATTATAATTTAAACTAGGGGCCCCTGTTGAGTAATTATAATTCAAGTTGAAGTCAAATTTATAGTTTTGAAAAAAAAAAAAAAACAGTAATTTACGTACTGCCATAGACTTGTCACGATAAAGCACAAACCACTCATGTTTAATAAGAAGTTTTGAAGTTAGTAAGTTTTATTTTGGACACATAAATACATCTCTTTCGTACACTGATTCGTTTTCGATATATTCCATATATTCAGTGGCATTTAATGGATAAAATTACTAAAAATAAAATATTTTTGTAATTAAAGAGAGATTATATACATCATATATATATTTTTAACCAAAACTATATGATTACTACCAATGATCAAAATATATAGGAAATAAAAATTTGAGACAGATAGAAAAAATTTCCTTTAATTATGTATAAAAATATTAATTATGTTGAATGACACAAAATGGCTATATTTTATTTAAAAGTTGGTATATTATAAAACAAAGTAGAAATTTTTTCAACCCGTATGCGCATGTTGTATATACAACTTATTTACATATTAAGAGTTCATTAAGGAGAAAAAAGATTAAATGAGAGGATGTCTACTGCGCAGGTCCTTAAATGCTTGTCTATTATAATTAAATATTGTTAAAATTATTGGAACATAATTCATTTTTTGATAATTTTCCACCATTAAAACAATTTTATATTAATATTGCATGTCCACCGGTGCATTAATATTAAAATTTATTAATAAGTCATAATTTTACTATTAATTTAAAACAAAAATATCAAAAAAAAACAAAAATTTCACAAAAATTAATCAAAAAATTTAAATATACACGCTGGGTGGAGCAGTAGTCAGTACAATACGTTCCGTAAGAAGTTTGAGAAATGGAATTTAATTTGAACAAAAACAAAATGTTCTGCGACGTCCTAATAAACATGTGAATAACTTTGAATTAAGATTTGAGTACAAATATATAATTTTATGTATTCCAGTGCCCCCGTTTTCTTAGTTTTTGAAGATTTTATAGTTTTTTTATTTTCGTGTATTTAGTTACTGCTAGACCCGACAGCTGTCTAGATGTTTGTGGTACTTGGAAATATTTATCTATTAAAATTCGAATATAAGTCCTTGATGTAGTTTTGCCACATTATCTCTTTATTTTTAACTTATTAGTTGAAATAAGTGCCCAAAACAATTATATATAAATAAGCCCAAATATATTCATACCATTTTCAAATTTTCCAGCAAGACTGTTCTCATGAATTTATATTGTATTATATAAAACTTAAATAAATTATTTATTTAACGACACTACATTCACATTTCTTTTAAGTTTCATTACATTTATACAGAGTTCAGATTTACATCTGAATAACTAAAATATTTAATTATTTATTATTGGCGTTCAGGATAATATCATGGAACACTGGACATGCACACTTTCCTATAAGCGGCTAAAATATAACTTTTATTATTATTAACTTCAATTGATAGACACAAAATGACCTATTAATAAGCCTCCTGTTTATTTAATAATTGTGATTTTATTTTTTTGTTTTTTGTTTTTTAATTTTATTAGTTCAATAAAAAACTATTATAACATCATATTTAAAACAAAATTTACAAATTTAAAGGAATATTGAAAGTTTTAATTTTAAACATTCGTATACAAAACTTTAATTTTTAACTATTTAAAATTTCAAAAGTAAATAAAATTTAAATACTTTATATCTCATTGTTCTTTATAATATCAATTAATTTTCTTTTAAATCTTGAAATATCCATATCATTTTTAACTGCATTGGGTAACAAATTAAAAGATTGTGTACCCTTATAGAGTAGACTATTTTGTGTTCTGGTTCTCCTGTATAATGGGAGTCTGAAATCACCCCTATTTCTTAGAAAGTAATAACCACCTATATATCTAATATTCTTTTGTAAATATTGCGGCATCCTATCATATTTCAACTTATATACGAACATTATTGCATTAAATTTTAGTCTTTGATTTACGCTCATCCATTCCAATTTATTTAGCATATCCTTACTTCGTGTTCTTCTGTCACACTTTAATATAATTCTCATAGCTCTATTTTGAAGTACTTGCAATCTATTTAAGTTTTCAGTATATTCAGGAACAGTACTCAAAATGTGGTAAGATAATTGCATTATAAATTAATATTGCACACTTTAGTGATATTTTATTTCTGGTTCTTGCCAAAAAACCAAGTTTTTTCGAAATTTTTTTACAAATATTATCAGAATGCATATTAAATTTAAGCTCTTTATCTACAATGACTCCTAGATATTTAATACTGCTAACACACTCTAATCGTTCATTATTAATATTTATATTTAAATTTTCTATTCGAGAATTTATCACCATACATTTTGTTTTACTTACATTAAGTTTTAATTTGTTTTTTGACAACCACTCATATAATGTTTCTAGGTCCCTGTTCAATTTATTTTCTAAGTCTACCAAATTATCCCCTACTAAGTAAATTAATGTGTCATCCGCAAACAAAGGCACTGAAGAAAAGGCAACACTATCCTTTATGTCATTTATGTATAATAAAAACAACATTACTCCCAAAACGGATCCTTGTGGAACTCCTAGTTCTACTCGTTTTTTGGCTGATACACCCTCTCCTATTTTTGTTTTTTGGAATCTTTCATTTAAGAAACTTTCGAACCACTTCTTTTCAGTGCCTCTTATTCCGTATTTATACATTTTTTCTATTAAAATTTTTCGATCCAGTGTCTCGAAAGCCCTTTTTAAATCTAAAAAAACCACGATGATAACTTTCCCAGAATCAGTTTCTTTACTTACGGTACCGTATTTAAGGTAACGATTGTCTTAATGATATGTATTTTAAATATTAATTTTTTTCTGATTATATTCTATGTAACAGCTATTTCCAACATAAAGTTTTCATCAATTTTAAACAAAAAGATGTACTTCATCTATTGACTGCTATAATTTACTTCGATAAAAGCTCCTTTATTTACTTTCTCTTTTAATTATAAATTTGTGCATATATCAAATGATTCATAACATGTTACATTTTCAGCAATAAACTTAAAAAAAATCTAAATTACTTCATTAAACTATCTCTACTCCATATTCATAATAAATACTATGTAGTAAAACAAACTATCATTTTAAAACTAGCTTTGTAACCCGTCATAAATGACGGAAGCAAAATAAATCCTAGTTTCTTTTTTTCTTTCATTAGATTCTATATTCCGAAATTACAGTACTTATGTTTATATCACTTTTTATTTATTTTTATTTATGTTTATATTGGCCTAACACTAATCTTTTTTTTTTTTTATATAACAGAAAAAGAAGTACCATACCAACAAATTTGTATAAAATGTTTGTATTTTTGTATGGTACACTCGTACTCGCTTCCATTTAGTTATAATTCGTTAGTTGGGTTCCATTTAGTATAAATTATACCGTATTAGCGTTATTGTGGCCTCTGGGATAGCAAATTTAAAAATGGGATCTTATTTTCATATAAATTTTGTCTTTTGTATAATGTATGGGGATCTTATTTTGCTATATGAATAAACTGTTATTATGGTATTGTGTTATTTTTAAAAAAATATTCAAAATTTTGTATCTAAATTGGTAAAATTTACAAAAAATACAAAAACATTTTCATCAATAATTTTCAATTTAAAATAAACAATGTTTTATTATCCGACGTAGAAGTAGAGGTAATTATCCTACTATACTTCTATCAAGTTCTATTGATTGAACAGTGAACCTGAACAGTGAAGTGAACAGTGAACACTTAACACTGGAAATAAAATAATATTTTTGGAATGGAGCATGCAGAACATACAGATACAGCAAATAATTAAAAAAAAACAAAAATAATTTTTTTTGAATGAAGTGAGTTACGCACACAATCATGACAAAAATAAAAGGTAGAAGCAATAAAATAGTATAATGTATAATATTATACAATACAAATATGCTGATACACATGTATATTATTGTGTATAATTTTAAGTAATAAGAATAACCTTTGAGTGAATTATGTTTTGTTTTTGTGTTAAATGCTGTTTGCCTTTTGGTTATTATACCATATTAAACTATTGATTAAATTTCTATTAGTCCTTATTATTATAAATCAAAAAAATTGTTTGTTTTATTTATATTATTATTATTATTTTTTATTTTTCCTTATTATTTGCGAAGAAGACTAACATTAAATTAAAAAAATATAGTTCATGCAATCAATTTTTCCTGCAAAGGTTCAGCATGCTAGACAGGGGTTAAAAAAAAGCACCAAAGCAATTTGTATATATATGCATTTGTATACATATGCAATTTGTATATGTGTTGGAGCGTTCCGTCGAACTTACAAACATCCAGATAAATGCTGAATAATATATATATAATAGATTTAAGAAAATTCACTCAAAGTTGACTCAATCTAAAATCTACTTATATAATACTAATTAGTATTATATACTGATTAATAATTACACTACATTAAAAATAAAATAAAAAAGCACGTGCAATAACATGCGATTAATTCTGAATGATGCCACCATCATTGTCCAAATCTCTACCAAATTATTTTTATTAAATTAAATTTAAAAACACATTTTTTCTTTTCATTTATTAATTTTACTTATTTCTTTATTCTAAAAATATTATTATTTTTCCCCGCAAAAATGATGCTTAATTGTCAATATGTACTGCTATAATATATTTTCTCACTTCCCACACCTAATTTCACACAGTGTTGAATGTCATTATTTTTGGTCATTTCTTAGTAAAAAAATCATTTTTTTTTTAACTGTATCTAAGTATAAATTTTACACTAAAATTACACTTGAACTTGAATTGGAGCAATCACAACTATATGAATGTATATGTATATCAGAATATCAGAGGCTAATATTAACTACAAAATTAAAACAACAACAAAAAAAGTATATATATATATATATATATATATATCCAAGGTCGTTCCACACTAAAAATACACTCTACGATTAACTAAAATGTTATAATCATCATTTTTAACTTAACTTGATTCCATTTATTAAACTTTGTTCCTAAACTATGCAATTGGATGATTATTTTTACGTTTAAATGCTCCCACGATATCAAAAAAAAAGAAAAAAAATAGAAATTAAAACAATAAAAATAAGAATCACCCGAAATCCAAAAAATATGAAAAGCAAGAAAAATCAAGAAATGAAAAAACATGTGATAAAAAAAAAACTTTGGAATCGCTGCATTCATAAACAAATATAGGAAGCGGTCAAAACAAAAAAAAAAAACAAAAAAAAACATTCCAAATATTTCTTAGACCAGACTATATTTATTTTTTTATCACCAACTGTTACTTTATACTAACTGAACTGTATACAAGTGTTAGTGACATTGGCATTGTTGGAGATTTTAAAATTTTATTAATTAAACAGTGTACTGCTTTCTTTACTCATTTTGTTTTCCCGGTTATGTGTATCAATTTCAGTTGGTCGTTTAAAATTACGCGAATCCAGTGATTTTTATTGTTTTTGTTGTTGTTGTTTTTGTCCTTTGTTTTCGTGCACATTTGAAATATTTTTGTTGTTGTTGTTATTATTCTATGATAAGAGGCATACTTAAGTAATTTTTTTTTTTATAATGCCTAAATTTTGACCTAGGTTAGTTATTAAAATGATGAAGTATGGAAAATTCTATTGTTTATATTTGTAGAATATATAATTTACTCATGGGGATCATATGATAAAATTTATTGTGATATAATTAGTGTGATTTCAAAATATAAAAGATTTGAAAATTATTTTGATGATTGAATTGGAATTTGTCAGCAGATTAAAATTAGTTTTACACAGGTTAATTGAGGAAAAATTAGTAAAGGAGAGCTAGTATCAATTTACAATTAGCAAAATGCTTAGAACAATTCACTTCTCTTTGTTACGACTAGTATAAAAATTCCTACTCTATTTCTCATGAATTAGTTTTAACTATAAAACGCTCTGTACGAGCATTAGTTCCCTTGACCAAAACTAATACTAATTAACATGGTGAGACACTCGGAGAGGAAAGCTTAATACTAGGCCTGTTTTTTTTTTTTTTTTAAATACACGTCTTATGAGAAAAAATAGTGGACCACCTACATATCGGATTATCACTCGAAAACTATTAATTTTTTTTTTAAATAATTTTGGAGTATTTCGAATTTAAAAAATTAAATATTTGAATTAGTAAATTTATGTATTTAAAAAAATGTCTGTCAGCAATTTCCACTATAAAAAGCTTATAAAATATAAAATGTGCTGCATAAACACATTGAAGCAATTTTGTGTCTCGGCCTGTTAATTAGTGTTAATCTTGATATTACATCAAATATATAAATGACAAGTAGAAATTGATAAATCAACAGATTAGAAATTTAACCTGTTAATTTTTGAACTTAAATTTTTGTACAGCAATGAGATATAAAAACATGAATACCAATTTTACTTTTGACAATCACTAAAACAAAGCATTATATAAAATTACCGTTAATATAAAATGACTGTTAATATAAAATTAAATAAAAGACCGATAATATAAAATGTTCACATTTACTGAGTTAAGTATGATTAAGTTCATAACCATAATATAAACATAATTTCAGTGCATTTATTTTTTCATAATTAACTAATCATCTAAAAAAATCACACTTAAATTATGTTTGATTCACGTTCACACCCCTGATTTTATGTTATATCGTAAATTTTATCGTATTTTTTATTTCAGTGATTTAATAGCTTGTTAATACAGATACGCAACTGTCAAATACTCATGTGGAGCTGCAAAATAAAAAAAAAATATGACAGAGAGTCAAAATGTCAACTGTGGTATTATTATATTATGTATATAACATTTTTTACGTTATACCTACACTTACGAACTGCTATGTGAGACTTAAAATAGAGCTGCAAAATACTCATAATGCATTATCGAAAGCATGCATTATGAGTATAAATAAATTATTACCATTTACTTGCCATGCTGCTTCATAATGAAGAGCATTACTATTAAAATACTGTAAATTATTTAATGAATTACTATTTTTTAATTACATTTTAAATTACCTTGAATTACTTTGCATTACTTGTAATTATTCTGCATTCCCTTAAATTGCTTAACAACATCTACTAAAATATAAAATTCATTCAAAGGCATTTAAAATAATGCAAAGTAAATTCTAACAACTACTTCAGTAACTTAAACGTAATTCAGCAAAAAAATAATGTCTATATCAATAGTAATGCCCTTTATTATTAAGTAGTGTTACAAGTAAATGGTAATAATTTATTTCCCGTTATTTGTAATATAATACCAAATACTTTCCATAATGCATTATGAGTATTTTGCAGCTCTGCATGAGCGTTTAACAGTTGTAAATCAGTACTGATGTAAGTATGTCAATGGTAATTAGCTATACTAGTGGTATTGGTAATCAATTTATTTTGCTTGTAAGACTACTTCAATTGTAATGGCAATAATTTTTTTACAGCTCTGCACTCATGTTGAGTTCATATTCATGTGATTGCATTATCTCTACGTGGTTATAAAAACATTGATTCATAGAAATTATATATTGGCACCCAACAGTTAAAATAAAAACAGTATATTTTATATTAAAAAATAATTTGAAAAATATTAGCGGGTTATTTTTGGTCATAATAAAACATCGCTCAAAAATGGAATGAACAAAAAACCGTTCACCAAAAAAAAAAAATACGACTCTATTTTTTGAGCCATTTTTAATTCTTGTTTCGTTTTTGAATGATTTTTCAAACATTGAAAGGCTGTTTGTACACATTTCATATGCTTCAAATTCATTTCATATTGGTTATTTCACAGGTTCTACTTTGCTATAAAATATTATAACTTCTCTTTCAACTTGCCCAGAAAAATTGTTTGAGCTTCTTATCTATCCATTGCTTTTATGTTAACTTGTTTGATGCCAATATGAATACATGTTAAAATTTAATATGGTGCAATACGGTGCAACGCATAGCAGCCGCAAAACAAAATTTTAATTATCCAGTTTGTCACCAGGCAATGCGTACCACCTTGCAAGTTATACAAATAAAATTTTTTTTTTTTTTTTTTGTAATACTTTGCATATATTTTTATCAAAATTATTTTAGAAGATTTTAAATTTCTTTTTTGGGTGTTAATTCATTTAGTTTTTATTGATTTTTTACCTTTGCCGTAGCTATTTTTCATAATGAGAAAAAATGTTGAGTAATTTTTCTATTTTTATTTTAGGAACTGTTTCGTTCATCAAAACACTACTAGAACTCTATTATAATGGTATTTATAATGTTAGACTACCTATACAACTTCCTGATTTTCATTTTTGATTTTATAACTTATTAGATAATGTCAATAATACATCTGTGAGTTATAAAAATCGACCAAAATTTTAATGTAAACTTTATTTTTATTAAAAGTAAAATTATATGGAAAACTTAAAAAATTTATAATTGCATAATTTTTTTTAAATATTTTCCTAATTCATGTTTAAACGATTTTTCATACCGATGTTGAAATTTAGCCGTATATAGAATAAATAGTATTTGTACTTTAAAATTTAACTCTAATGTGCTAATTATAACGAGATAGATTTTCATATGTCATGGCATGTTATATTCCATATATGGAAAATATATGTAACTGCTCACAATCGACATGTGCGACAATTAAGCTGAATCTGACAATTCGTTAAATGTTCGTTAAACATAGGATTCTTATGTTAAATGCCATCAAAACCGAACTCGACATATAATTTTTGTTTTTGTTTTTTTTCTAAGAAATATTTGATATGTCATTATGGGTCTACATATGCTTTAACAAAATACATCTATGTCAGCTTCATCAGGAAATTTGACATTTGCATAAATAGTTCTGTAATTATAGTTAACGCATACATATTAACTAAACTCAAACCACCACAGAACAATTTTTTAACAATTTAAATCAATGCAATAAACTATATCGGAATTGACAACTCAGTTGATTACTGCCTAAGACAAATTTGCCCAAGAAAACTAAAATTTACTTTTACAGACACAATTTACCCAAAATACCCAATTCCGATTGCAGATTTTTTAAATAAAATAAAAATACATTGTAAATATAGAAAACATAAGATTATTATAACAGACTTAAATATTTTAGATATGAGACAATTTAATCTACCACAGAAAATTACAAACAAAACGATAATTATTTAAAAAATAAAAAAAAATCTGCTGACTACTATGAGAATATTTACACAAGCTGTGGTTTTTAAAACAGTTTTTTTTTTTTTCATTTTTAATACTGTTTTTATTTTTTATTATGATTAAATGACAAAAATATGTATACATTTTTTTTTTTTTTTACTATTTTCATAATCATGAGACTTTATGATTCTAATTTTTGCGAGAAAATCGAAAAATCTCAAATAACCAAGTTGTGAAACAGGACAGTTGTTTAAATTTGAGAAATAAAAATAAATAAATAAATCTGTGATCAGCATTTCACCTCATTTGCATAAAAAATAAAAAAAAATAAAAATTTTCAAAAATTTGAAAATCTCGTGATAAATTTACACAAGACACAAGACTTTATTTAGACACACACAAATTGATTTAAATTTTTTCAGATGTTTGTACAAAAAGGTATGAATTTGATATTGAAATATAGAAATATGATTCTATAAACAGAATGAATAATTGTCGTGGTTGGTCATATATAGTACAACAACCTGATGATGAAATATGAATTGTATACGGATTAAATAAAATGCGAAAAGTAAGCCTGAATCAGAAATAATAGAAAAATGATGCTACTAATTATTAAAGTTCTGTCACCCAAAGAATCGTAATAAAATCTGTGCAGCGGCAACGATTTTAACAATTTTTTATCTACTTGTTGTGTACATTTCAACTATAGTAATATGTCATTATAGTTAATTTTAATATTGTCCCAATCTGATATACATTCAGTTTTCAGATTACATGCAGACGCCAAAATAAAAACAATATTAGCGTCTAGAACATGACAACTAGATACGGTTAGGATCCGGTTGAGCTGTACAAAAGCTACACAACCGGTACCTGCTAAACGGAGCACCTAGACCAACATGTGTACACATTGCAAAGGAAACCTAACAATACAACATACACTACTGGATTGCCAATACACACAACCCAATGACCACAGAAACAATAAAATTAACTAACCAAACAGACATACAAATAATCAAAAACTTGCTAGCAAACCCACGGCATATGGAACGACATTTAGATTTTACATTTAGATTACAGAATTATATTGATAAATAATAAAAAATGAAGAGAAGAACGCAATGCCTTCTTCCGGTTTAAAAATAAAAATAAAACCAAAATAAATAAAAAAAGTAAATTAGAAAAGGGAAAACCCCCAAATAAGAACTAACAATTTAGTAAATATTATGTACATAATTAGATTTAGATTAGATTTAAATTGAAATCATATTTAATTTATATACGCGCTGCTTTTTCTTCTTCTTGATCGCAAATTTTTGAAGCCTCGATGGCATACTATAGCTATACATAGAAAATAATTAATTTTAATAGTGAAAATGGCCAATTCAATGGACAGAAATTTGATATTGACAAAAAAATTTTGTACTCATTTCAGATCTCTTAAGTTCTGCCCTCGAATTGTACAACCCTGAAATAAAAATTATACACAGAAGTTAGAATTTAACGTTAATATTTGTACACCGGGCGGTTACAATCGAATTAGATAGAATTTTACCAAAATATGAATTAAAGGTCATTAGGATTGTACAGCCGTGAAATTAAGCTCATACCTTAAATTCTGAATTTGTTTATAAGTTTTACCATTTTGTTGTTGCTTTTATTTTTTTGTTTTATCTGTTGTTCTGAAAAACTATCTTAAATATTGACAAAGATATTGACTACAATATTAGAGAGTAATTAATATGTATCTAAGGTAAGAATGCAAAGTTTTGATAAAGTAAAACTGGTTAGTTTGAAACGTTATAGTCCATACATATACGCTTGATACTTCGTTTCTAATAAGCTACGCCTCAAATTAATTTAAATAAATCTGTAGATAATAATTTTCAGCTTTCTCTTCTATAATTTCGTTAAGAGATAAATTTTATAAATCCAACCTTATTTTGTGATTATCCATGTACCAATTAGCATCGAAAATACAATATCGAATATAAATTGTCAGAATTAATATTGGCAGGATGAATGTACGACATTAACCTCCAGTGAGTTTAATTTTTTTGTTATAGGGTATACTAAGCTGGCGTTCTTCGCGGCAGCCTAGTATCACTTGTTATCACTCTACTTGACATTATATTTAGGGGTTTATCCAGTATGCCTCGATAATTCCTAATATAGTGCTGAATTACTTCCTAAATCATCTCAATTATTTTAAATCTCTATGAATTGAATTATTTGTCCAATATACCAAGGCGCATCAAATATTGATCTTACTGATTTGTTCTGGATTCGCTGAATGATTTCAATACTGTACTTTTTCGCTATTCCCCTAAATTGGGTTCCATATGTCCAAACAGGCTTAAGTATGACCTTATAAATTAATGTTTTGTTATCTAGATCTATCTGAGGTTTCCTCTCAATCAGCCAATACACTTTCCTGCATGTTTAAATGTACTATTTTTGTAAATATGTGCACACCAAGATATTTAACATTATTGGGTTGTTGTATATTGTTGTTGTTGTTGTTTAGAAAATAGGAGGACAAGTTCCTCGTTTCAATTGGCGAAGGTAATGTGTTGCGACTTTGCTTCTTTTGCTCTGATTTTCCATTTATTTAGCCATCCCGATATTTCATTTAAGTGGTTTTGTACTAAATTCGACGCAGCATTCTCATTGTTGTGAGATGCCAAAATAGCTGTGTCGTCCGGAAAAAGTCGCTAAAGTTGTATTTGCAGTTTATGGCAAGTTAGCAGTGTACAACAAATAAAAAATTGGCCAGAAAACACTTCCATGAGTTGGGTCTTGACGAAGTAATAATAATCCTCAATATAGTTTTTGAGTAATTCATAATAATGGTGTGATAGACAAATAGTTTTAACTTATAAAATAAACCTTTGGACAATACTTTGTCAAATGCCTGGCTTATATCCAAAAACACCGCCGAACAAAATCATTTTTTATGGAAGTATTAATTTACTATGTTAACAATCCTATATGCACTTGTTCAATTGTGGAGTATTTGTTCCTAAATCCAAACTGATATGATGGGATAATCTTATTCACGTCAATGATAGGAAGGAGTCTTCTTACGATCAGTTTTTCCAGCACTTTTGATAGCGCTGGTAGTATACTAATAGGACGATAGGATTTTATTTCTTCTGGAGCTTTACCTGGTTTAAGAATCATTACAATTTGTGATGTTTTCTATTGTACCGGAAAGTATTTGAGGTTTGCAATTAGGGAGTGCAATACCGGGATCTTGGGAGAATATTTTCCGGTATTCGATACCGGTATTAAAGCATTAATACCGCAATATTTCGGTATTAATTTTTAGTTGTCAGAACACAAAAAAATATTTTAATTTTAACTAGTAGGCTTTTTAAATTCAGTAATTTTTAAATAACCCAAGTATCCAGCTTCTAAAATTGAGTAGCTTTACAGAACTCAGGAAAAATTTTAAAATAACTAACAAAAATTCAAAATAATATTCGTAGTAAATTTTGCTATTGGATAATAACGAATAAAGATATACTCAATTTCATATTAATTCCGCTTTCAAAGTAGTGATGGGAAATTTCGTTCATTTCTACTGAACGGGTTAATAAACATTGGTCAGTCGGTCGGAAAAAAACGGATATAATTCAAATTAATATCAAACTTATAAAAAGAGAAATGACACTGACAGAAATGACTTCAAGACGGTATTAAGACAGAATTTATGATATACAATACGTCCAACAAGCGCAGAATCGGAGCGAGCATTTTCTGCTCCTAGACAAATATGCACGAAAATTTGCTCCAACTGAAATTGCGAAAGGCTTGATACATTGTGTTTTTTAAGACCATACTTCCAATAATTAAAACAATAATTACATTTTTCTACTTAACTATGTAGTCTATATTTTATTTAATATCTTATGTTTTTATTTTATTTTATATGTTAAAGAATGAATTGTTGTTATTAACGTTTTAGCCAATTAGCAAATGGGGTTTCTTCTTAATATTGATTTTTTTTCTTATGTAGTGGTCCCGGTATTGAATACCGGGATTCCGAATACCGAAATACCGGTATTAATTTTTTACTCCAGTATTGCACTCCCTATTAGAAATTGTATTAAAAATTTGAGTTAAAAATTTAATCCATTTAGGTGTGATTTTATTAAGTATATATGACCAGTAAGCAAGTTATACCCTAGTACTTTTTTAGGATTAATATCTTCTTTAATTATTGTTGTTAGTTCTTATATTATTGTTGGAATAGGCCATGGTCTAAATACCGAATCAAAAATTAAATTAAATCATATTATAAAAATCTAATGTAACTTGATCAGAATACAAAAATCAATATACTACATGTAGTAATCCAGATTTTAATTAAATCTACTAGCTTTAAACGTGTGCTTATCTAATATTGTCAATGACTTCTTCATATCTATTAATTTTGAGCAAACTTCAATTTTAGTTGTATTTCAGCCATAACATTTTATTCTTCTCACACCCAATAAATTTTGTCTTTTACAATTATAAGAACTTACACTCTGTGGCTGTTTAAAATCATTCTATAAACCGTCCATTGATGTTTTACATTTTTTTTTTTTTGATTTCAGATGAAACGCGTTCTTCTTATAGGCATATACCTTGTGATAGGTTTATGATGATTTTATTATGACCATAATAAAATATTAACAAATTATTTTTTTTATTTTTTTTTTTATATAACGTTCTGTATACATTACCGGATATTTGTGACTGTAAAATAAAATTAAGCTTGTTTACGTGTAGTGATTACATAATTTCTATTCCATTTTTATAGTTTTTGGTTTTCTTTATTCAAAGATCGAATTAATTTTGATGTTTTGTTATTATATTGTTGATATGATCTGATGATAATGATCGTGATATAAAAAACATTAGGTACTCTGTACGCAGAAGCAGTAAACATAATACAAAAAAGGAAGTTAACTTAAAGAAAAAGATAGACGAGTAAGTGAGAGAGAAAGAAAACAATTGAAGACAAAAACATTAAATTTCGAATAAAATAAGACAACGAAGGATACTGAATAGATGGAAGGTTGGAGAAATGTAAGAAAAAAAAATATATTTTTGAAAGTTTATTCAACTTTAAATATTTTTGTTATAGTTTTGTTTTTTTTTTGAATCTCCATATCAGTAGATTTCTTCAGATTTCCATATGGATTTGCTAATGTGTCCGGTAAAAATGTAAAAATAAAACATTCTGATAAAATTTAATTTCTATAATATTGAGGCATATTTTTCTGCTCAACTAAAATAAACAAAAACTTATTTACATGATTTTTCATATCCGCCCGCATTTACATTAAAAACGTTTTAATCAAAACTTAAAGATATTTCCAAACATTTTTAATCATTAAATCAATAAGCAAAGATTATGTTAAGTGTACTTAACCTGAAGTAAGAAATAATTTGCATATAGAAAACAAAGTACTTCTGATGATAAATTCTACCATTCGTAATCCGATGTTATAATCGATAATCATATCATACCAATAATCAAATGATACCGATTCGTAATCGATAATCAACTGTGTCTGAGCTATAAATTCGTTTTGCTACCAGAAGATTTAAAAATGCAAGCATTCAGAAAGCTATACTGCCGTAAATTAAATCATACTATTAAAATTCTGTTGATTTGAAAAAATTTCATTAAAAACAAACTTTAAGCTAAGTAAATACAAATCAAAGTCGTACTAAACCACAAATAAAATTTACGATTCTATATTGATATGAAATCAATTCAAATTAGGTCAATTGTTACTATGAATGTCAGATTGAATAAAAACACTAAATTATTACCTGAACCCCTTACTAACCCCTAACAAGTAATAAAAACCCCATCATATGTAAAACCAAAGTGAATGCTTCGTTTTTATATGCAAATATTCCGGTATTTTTGTGTTCACAGTAATTGGAAGCATTTCGGCTAAAGATATTGGGGTGGATACTGATGTTTTTTTAACTTGAAGGAATGATGAAGATGTTTGGCCTAAAGGTGATGTTGAATAACTTAGTTTAGCTTGTGGTGAAATATCGTGTTGATTTTGTGTTTGATCAAAAAAATTACAAGCGTCATCTTCCACAGGGTAATTATGGATTTTTTTTTGATTATATATATTATTGCTAGGTGGAATCGATGTTTGTTGAATACTTAATATTTGATTACTATATCCAAAGATCGTAGTTGGTGGTCGTATATCAGAAGTTGGCTCCTGCAATTGTATTGTTGTTTTGTTTTGCTTGTAGAAACAAAAATTGAGTGATTTGCAGTAGAAACAGTATTTGGTGAAGTTAGTTATTGTTGTTGATAAACAGCAGAAGGTAAAACTTTGTCAGAAATGGAAATTGATTGTTGTTCAACATTTGATTTAATATCGGAAGATAAATTTGTCTGCAGTTGTCTGTTGATTAAAGCTCTTACTGTTATATAAATTTTGCAGATCATTTTTAGGAAATAATTCAACATTTTCTAAAAGATTTAATAGTGTTGTGGACGCTGTCGTAGTCGGTGTTACCATAATGGTTGAGTAATTATTCGATAAAGGCGGGACATATGGGAAAGAGAGATTTACATATACGATATTCGAACTTTCAACATTTTTTAAATTTTATTGCTTTTACTGTTGTGAAACTCTTATATTATTCGGTGAACTTTTGAACGGTATCAATTGTGTGCTTAAAGAAAGGTTTTCTATCTGAAGAAATGTGTTTAACCGGTATCTGATGTGAATAACTAAATCATATGCCACAATCGAAGCTTCCTTCAACACCCCATTTTGCGTTTGGTTTCAGTATAACTTCTCTGCATCAGCTATCAACTTCTATAGAATATACATAAATTTTAAGAGATTAATCTTCATCTTAATTAACATGAATAAGTCATCACTTTCATGTCGTATGTCCAATTATATAATCCCACAAAGCACGAAAACTAGCCCCTTCAGCTGGTGATAATGAGTATCCTCTAAGACATGCCAAACATTCTCATTTGAACCTTTAAAAGAACAAAATATTATTGACAATCCAAGTAAACCTTGACCATTCCAAGTAGAAGATGGTGCTGTCACGATTTCACGTACTGATTGCGTTTTACTACTGTAGACAGTAATTATTGTAAACATTATTTTTTAAAAGTTATTTTAAAGTATCATTTGGTCGCGACGAGTATTACCTATAGCTACTATAAAATTACAAAATGCTTCTAGATTTGCTTTTTGACCTGGATAAATTTCTTTAACTCTCAAAACATGCTATATACTTTTGTTCTAACTCCTGGGACATCAATACTAGGTCCAGCACCCATGTTAATAATAGGAAAATAATTAACTAACTTACAATAATTATTAAAGTGAAATAAATTTTTAATTATAGTATAGTCTAATTACATTACAAATAGTCTAATACATTTTAGGTAGTCTAATTACATTAGATATAAAATGTTCTGCTGTTGAAGTTACGTGGCAGCTATCAAATTGAGTTAGACAGAGTTAATAAGTTAAACAGTTCAATCCTTGTATAAGCGTTGTATCAGTCCTTGTATAAGCTGCGATTGACTTGTACTTATATACAGTCGTATTATATATTAAAAAAAAAGATTAATTATATATTTGTTAGCTGTAATCAGTTATCAAACTATATACGATGATCCATAAATTAACTAACATTTGTATACATATTATTTTGTCATTATTATAGTCTTTAACCGATTCTCAAACCGTTCCAGCTGATATAACTTTCAAATTAGCCGATCCTATTTACTTCATAGTATATTACTTGTAAGGCTAGGCAGACACAATGTAATTTTTTCCTGCAACAACCATTTAATTGCACATTTGTGTTCTATTAGTCTATATTATGACACCGCGCACACATGAAACCAGTTGCAGGTGTGCGCGTTTCATTATAAACTATAATGGAATACAAAAGTGCAGTCAAACAGTTGCAAAATTAAAAATTGCATGTCTGCGCCTAGCCTAAGTTTTTCTTTCTTTTTTGCGTGGATTGGTGGGAATCTTCGTAGACACAATGAGCCTCGTAGATTCCATTGTGTGTCAGATTTTGACTGACTATACCAGACCCCTCCCATTAAAACTAGTCCGACGGGTTAACGATTAATTTTTTTCTATTCGCCTAGCCTAAGTGTAGTTATAATCGATATGTAATTATCATCGACTTTGCTCATGGATGACATCTATAGTAGAAATACTTGAATCCATTATTTTGAGTCTACGACTATATTACATTTAATAAACATAATGTATATAAATATAAAAACTTTGAATACCAAGTGTCAATTTCATTTTTAAAAAAATTTAATTTCTTTCACAGACAAATCTAAAAAAAAAAAAAAAACCAATATTCAAAAAATTATTTAAATTCCCACGTTTACAGTTCAACAACCGATCTAGGTCCATCGTACTTGTTTCAAAAAGAAACAAAAAAATTATATTCAAATATTTTTTTATTCTAGAAATTTTTATTCTGAATCCAAATTGTCTACCAAATCTTTCATCCTTTATCCATCAACAAATCATTCAATCATTCATTTCATAAAACGGATGTCAACGTATCCGATTTTTTTCTTTTTTTTTACCTTCATTTCAACCATAACTTATTTTTTTATTTCCATTTTTTTTAATTAAGAGAATCCTTAGATATGTTCAATGATGTATCAGCAAACTGAATAAAAAAAAAATATTATTAAAAAAAAACAAAACTGATATTTAAACATTTTTCCAATATCCTTTCGAATTTCGAATTTCATATCGATTGTAATTGAAAATCTATATTAAAAAAAAATAACCTAAACATTTCGTCTCCCGTCCGCTCCCACAAACTCCTTTTTTATTTTTAGTTATTTTTTTCAAAAATAATTAAAGTATCAAATTTAGTTGTATACCCACAGGTTTTCACTGTAATGCGTCTTAAAGAAAATTAAACGGACGTTAGTATCCTCTCTGGTTTGGTCTCCTCAATTGATGTTGTTGTTGATATTTATTCAGATACTTTGATCAGATCAGGTGTACAATTAATGTTAAGAAAAATGCTGACCTAATTGATACAGAAGTCTATACAATATTGTATTATGTTTAATTTAATGTACGGACCATCAGAGTACATGAGAATACATCATCATAATTGAAACCGAATCAAATTCATTATACAGCTACAAAAACAAAACAAAAGAGTGCGAAAAATAAACGAAGATCAACAGCGCAAAAAAAAAGGAACTCAGCTTCCTTTAAAGGGTTCGGAATTTAGATTTCAGATAAACATATTATGGATTTTGTTTGGGATACGTTATTGTACACTTATATGAGTAATTAAGATGCATTACCAAATAAAATAATTTTTCATGTTAGATAGGGATGTATTTCAGTTCCTATGTTCTATAATAAGACATATAACATTTTGCGCGATATTTTTCTGGTGGCCAACAATAGAACAAGCGATAGAATGTGCCAAGCTTACTAAAATGCAAGTATGGGGCTACTGAAGCATTCAAAACGTGTCCTACTGTAGCTCTAGAAAAAATTCAGGAACGCCCACCTATACCCGATGAAGACGGCAGGAATGACAACAACAAAGCTCCATCTAACAAATAACCTCAAACACAAAAGACCAGGTCACAGTATGAACCTGCAGAAAATTGAGCCAGGAACCGAAGCAATTGTATTGTTAGAATACATGACAAAAGCAATTGATTGCCACAGGAACTGCACACTAATACTTAAAAGGGAAGAAATTGAAGATTTAATAAGATTGTTACCTCCAGGAGCTTCAGTATGGTATACCAAGGTTTAAATTTATCGTGACACATATCCCACTGTTTTTCAAGCTGAAATTCCATGAAGGTAACGGCATTACACTGCAGTAAAAGGCACAAAGGCATAAAGGTGTCAACATATACATAATTTTAGATTGCCAAGCTGCCTCAAAAGTTCAGGCTTCTCCAATTTTTAAATCAAAGCTTATCTATAGCTGTTTCAGAAGCTTATAAAGTACCTACAAATAATTGTTTCCAAGTGGGAAACTACAAATATCCAAAACATATGGGATAATTGCAGAAGACTTACGCAGTCTAAGGCATTTTTTCAACTAAGTATCCAATGACTGAATCAGGTAATCAGGAAGACTAGATCCAATATCATAATGCTGACATGGATTGTCACAGGTCATTGCCATTTAACAAAAATCTGTTTAAGAGTGGTAGATCGAACACAGATGCCGGTTCTGCTTAGAAGAAGAGAAATCTCCTCTCATTGATATTTGTTTGTGACGCCATAGCTCGCAAAAGACAAAATATTCCCAGAAATAGACATCGTTTAATTCTGAAATTGACATCAAAACAAAAGTAGCGTCATCAAGGACATAAACCTACAATTCTAAGATAATAAACGGGGACGTACCGTAGATCACGCTTACATAGAACTCCCTATTAATAATAATAAAAAAAAAGTTCCCATTTAACCCATTAGATTCATCAAAAGATCTATAAAGTACGAAGGGATGTTACAGTAGAATACTCCGGTGGCGTTGTGATTCTGGAATCAATCAAATCAAATACACTTGAATTTGAAATCTACAAAGAATACTTCAAATTTTAGATCTAAATAAATATAACCGTTATGTTATTATGTGTTATGCATTTGCAATTACAAACATGTGTAGGTATGCGACGAAATAATATGAAGAACAATTTCTCGTCAAATGTGTCAGTTTATTTTAAGGAATGGAAATAGTTAAGCTAGCAAGACAAAAGTACTTTGAGTCTTTGAAAAAACTGATTTTTATACAACAGGATTACGGTAGACCGGCTCTTATTACGTTTCCAAAAAATTAACGTTGCAATTTTCTTTAGATGAATTCAGATTAAATTGATTTACATGAAACAAAAATTTTTAGATTTTGAACTATTTCTGTTACCAGGAATATTAAAAATTCAAATTAACGGTTTAAAACTTTTTGAGTTTGTACTATAATAAACAAACTAAAAAATATAGCCCAGTGTTGAATGACATCTTTAAAGACATAAAAAAGTTTTGGAAAGTCATAATAAAATTGCTTATTAAGATTACAATATTTTAAATGTTTGGGTAAGAATTATTGCTCTTTTCTTCACAGTGCAGTGTCAGATACGGAGCTCATTGTGTCTTTTAAAACATTTTTACCTATTTTACTTAATCAGTAACTATGATACACACGAAACAAGTAAATTCATCAATTTCAGAGGGAAATTAAAACATATAGTGTGCACAATACCAAACAAGACTTGTTGGTAAGCCATCCAAGAAGTGTATTAACAAGGGTCCCATAAACTCAGGTAAATTACTTTAATCATCCCAACATTATGATGAACTTATGTTCAAAATTTAACGATACCATACACTTAATACATTATTGGCTTAATTTATTATTATTAAATATAAGGCATGGATTACAAGCCCCAACAACAAATTTACTATAATTAATTGAATAAGAAGACTTTAAGGGAACAGATTAATTTACCATTTCAAAAAATTTAAATTATATTTGATCAATTTTTTCAAGTTCTTAAATTCTGTAGATCTTAAATCCTAACAATTTTTTTAACCAGAATTAAACTTAAACTCTTATGTAAATTTTTAATTCAAAACATTTAAGTTTGTAAAACATTTTTAATTTTTGTTTTTGTTTTTTTTTTTCTAATTGAATAAACAATTTGATACCCAGTTAAGTATCAATAACTACAATATCCAACTTAGTGTCTCTGTTTGTTCAATTTTTTTTTTTCATTTTTTTTTCTTGTTTGACATCAGAACCATAATCTGAATGGATTATGGTAATCGATATGAGTCTGAACTCGGATGTTTCATTTATTTCATTTATTTTACGTTGTTGAACCATATAAGTTTTTTTTTATTCGTACTCATCTTCTCATTTGAATTTTTTTTTTTTAATTATTTTTTCGACTCTCTCTTCAACAGATCGTTTACCTGTTCGATCCCGTTTATTTTTTTTTACGTTGCTCTGTTTTTACCTTCTATAAAATACTTTAGATATCAACAAACGTCCTTTGTATACACGTCGTATCAATGAAAATTCCTGATGATTGTGTATAGTGAAGAAGAGACAGGTGCATAATTCCAAATAAAAAAAAAACAAAAGAAAAAGCATTGATGCTGCACCACTTCTGAAACTGAAACATATTTTGTATATTTCTGTTGTTTTTTTATTTTAATAACAGTTTTTTATGGGTTCATATGCAGGACTTGTTGTACACCTTGAGTTTATTTAATTTTTTTTCTTCTTATTTTGTATTTTGAAATTTTCAATTCTCTTCAAAAGTCTGGTCCACACTCAATGATGTCAGTTGTTATTAACAGTTGTGGAAACTTGAATAGTTTATTTTTAATTCTAATTTTTGTATATGTATTTTGGTAGTTAAAGGCGGTTAAAAGGTTGGCGGGATAAGAGGTTGGGTTGAAACTGTGGGTGTAGTTTGGACGAGGGGAGCTAATATATACCTTACTATTGTTATTTTGTAATTTTTAAGAAGCAGTAAAATAAGTTTTATTTGAAAAAATGTAGTGTATATTATTATTGTTCAGATTCGTATAGCTCTGACTAGAAATCAATTTCCTTATTTTGACCTATTTAAGGGATTCCATATCCTATGGATCAACTCATCCATAAAATAGCAGTTTCAGACCTCAACACGATTGTACTAAAATTGATACAGCGGTGATAAGGCAATATTTAAAATAAGCTTCTATTAAAGAACGAAACAGCTCAAACTATACAAACTATATTCAAAAGAAATAATATAGTTACAGTTAGATTTATTTCATGTTTTAGACGACCAGGTTACTTCTGAACTCTGTCTTTTTTTTCGGCTGCAATCTTAAATTTGCATGATCAATTATTTCACCGTTATCTGATGCCATCAACTATGGTTACCGTCAAATATTTCACAAATATGATGACATTTGTTTACTCTTCATGTTTCTGAAATCTTTTACTGGTGCAATTATACGTTAGGTCTTGATTAAGCAATCTAATTAAGGTTTTCCGATAAGATATAGCTGCGATGAGTGCTATTTTTTTACTTTTGAGGAAGTGGACACTGCCACTGGAGAAAAGTATGATTGAACTATGACGAAACTATGACAAAGTCCTTGCGGATCAGCCAGTAACATTTTTTTTTTAAATTGACAAACATTGATGCATTAACGAAATCAAAATATTGGAAGCAAGACATTCAATTCATCTAGAAATGAGCCATAGATGAATAGGCCACACTCTAAGAAAACAATCAAATAATACAACCAGAATGGCCCTAGAATGGAATCCCCCAGATAGGAGAAGAAAGGAAGGAAGACCTAATAACAACTGGCGTCGAACTACGACTTCTGAACTAACAGATATGGACGAGCTTGGAAGGAAATAAAAATCACTACGTACAATATAGAACAATTTAGGAGGCAAGTTGATACCCCATGCTCCCACGAGGAGTAACAGGGAAAAAAAACTACCATATGCAATTTCGTATTCTTATGTGGAAGTGATGGACAATTTTGGACTAGAACTTCATTTAATCTATTTACTTGATTGCGTAGCGCCAAAGTTAAAAGATATGAAATTGGTGTCAATTTTAAAATTACACCAATTTACCAAACTACAAACTTCTAAATTGCATAATTGCAAATTACAAAATCTCAAATACATTTTACTTTCATCAGGAAAGACAATATTTCAATATATTAGGGTTGGCAGTTTAGTGACAGCGATTGCGGAAAAAAAATATTTCTAAAAACAATTTAAAAAATTTTAAATTTCCCAAGAGTTTCGACGGTAGCACTTAATAACGCATTCGAACGCCATTTTTCTGAGGACAAGTTAGCAACAAAAAAAAAAAATTGTTGAAGTTCCAGGAATCGGAAATGAAGTTCCAATACCGTGTTTAAATGGCTGTTTTCTAAGGGAAAAAAATTTAATTATTGGACTGAGAGCTATACTATGTCATAGAGAATAGAAACCGAAGTCCTTAATGAATTGGCGAAATACCATTTTTCTAAAGAAATAAAAACAATTATTTCATACGACTTCAAAATAAAAGAACACATTTTAAATATGGGGTTTTTTAATATACCGTTAAATACTTGAAGTTTTATAATTTGTTATTTTGAATTTCGAGATTTTAAATTTGGAATTATGTACTCGACCCAATTGATTAAGTAATCAATACTGATTTTTAATAAATCCTATAGAAAAGCTAAAATAATCTATCTCAGCATATACACAATTCTAAATTATAATAAAATTGAAAGAGTGGTCCTATTGAAACTGTCAGTAGTGTATTGAAAGTAAAAAGACATTATAAAAAGTCCTTTTTAATACCAGTAGAAACTATTGAATTGTTACAAACTTAAGTTGAAACATTTTGTTGCACATTTTGTTGATAGTTACGTTTTTTTCTTTTTTTTTTTTTATTCTTTGTTGGTGAAGGCATTGGGTTGATCTTATATAATTCTATTCTATGTATATATGCATTTTAAGATGATGTTAGTAAAGTCATTTTTTTCATTTTTTTTTTTTTTTTGATGACCACATAAAATAAGTTCTTTGAACTTTTAGAAAGGACCCTTATCTTTTTAGTACTATTCTATCAGAGATAGAAATTATTGTTAGTAGAGAAAAAATGAACTGAAATTAGAGACGGACAATGAACCTGTATTTTAATAATGAAATGTTTTCTGAATGATTCCAGGAAGAAAAAAATAGTGGGAAAAGAGGAAAGTGATAAAATTAATGAGATGAAGAATATATTTTTTTTTTTCGCACCTGCAGTTCATTTTTCTGTAATGAACTCTCTAACTAGTCAAATTTAATATAAGATTATCTAAGTTAATAACATATTCTAATATGAGCTGATTAGAAAGTAGGAATAGTTATAGATAAAATTTGAAATTAGGTGAAATGAATATTTAAAAAAATTGCCTCATCATAATGCTAGGCGCAGATATGCAATTTTTAATTTTGCAAGTGTTTCACATTTGTATTCTATTATAGTTTATAGGAAAGCCCGCATACCTGCAACTGGTTTTACGCGCGCTTTCATATAAACTAATGGAACACAAATGTACAGTCATCAAATAGCAGATCTTAACTGCTCTACAGTTTTTTGTAGGGAAAAATCATGTCTTGACATTATATAGCGCATAAGATTAAAACAGCCTCTATTGTTTTGTAGTCCTAAGAATATTCTGTTTTACCAAAATGCATAAGCTTGCACTAATATAATAAATTTGATATCCTGTGAAAAATGCCGAAAGAAATGGAATAATATTTTAAATGCAAAAATATTGCTTTTAATCCTTTCAGGCCCACCTTAAGCTATTGTGTGATGTATTGAAATGTTTCTATACTGCGTAGTAATTAATTTTTTGATTAAAAAACCCAAAGCTATGATTGTGTAAAAAATAATTATTAACTGCACCGGTTATGTATCTAAATTTAATTGTGTAAAACTAAATTGAAATGAATTGAATTGGATCTGAAATGGTTAAGCTAAAATGCAGGAAGCCATTTAGTCTGCCTATAGTAATTATACAAAATAAAATTTTTTTGTCATCATTGTAATCCTATTTAAGAATAAAATTAACCGATCTGAAATATAAATAGAGGGACAGACAGGGACAAACTATTGCTTCAACGAAACAATTTGAGTGTTTGTGATTGAATTCGAACTAATCTGAATGCAATGATTTTCACAAGATCTGAAATCACTGAATATTCCGGTGACCGATTCTACTAAATTGGTTTTTGATACTAACTTTCGTAACATAAATATAAAATTTTAATATAAAATTAAAGTAAGATTTAAGATTGATGTGCAAAAAGAGTGCAATGAATTGTCTAGATGAAAAAGAATAAAAATAAAAGAAATAACAATAGAGTGTATATTAATTTTTATTTATTTAATTTATTATTCTATTTAAATGAGCTTACAAGCAAAAGACTCGAACGAACAGAGTGTACTTACAGAGTGTATAATTCGATTATAGATCGAGTCTGCCATTGTGGTCTTTTATCCCAATGCCAAGCTATAGTTGTGGGTTCTCGTTCGATTCGTGTCTTATTTGATATCCGATAAACAATGCTGATGTTTCTCAGAGATCAGTCCTCTCGTCTACTCTCTTTTTGATATTTATCAATGATCTTCCCCCAATCAACTTTCAATCCTATCCATAGTTTTGCACTCTAGTAGCATCCTTCAATTTTCTTCGAAAATCCCATGCTACAATACTAGTTATACTGACATTAAGCGTAACGTGATGATCGGCACGCTCAACCATGATTTAGCAATTATTTTCGACTGGGGAAAAAGTAATAGAGTTGAGTTTAGCACCCCCAAAACTTTAACCTGGCTAGTATCGCCCAAAACTACCCCATTTAACCACACTCTATTATTCATCGTGTACGTATTCAGCGAACTGAATACTTGAATATCGTGGGCATGAAGGTCAACAATAAAATAATATGGAATGACCATATCTTTGACATTGCTAAAAATGCCGCGAGATACATACATACGGCCCAAGTTGGAATAAAATTTACAAATACTAAATTTTCTGGACAAAGTTCAAAAGCTTGCCATTTGTCTTATTGTCAACCCTAATGTGACCATATTCCAACAAACGTGTTTCCACAATGTAAAAATATACCTACATACAATCTACAAAAGTTCAAGAGTAATATTAAAAAAATTATTCAAAATGTCCCTACTAATCAAAGGGACATTTTGCTTTCTACAATCCTCAATTAAAAAAAATTATATTTTGTAAAGTAGGTAGTCTAGTAGGAGCTCCTAATGACATGATATTCTACAAAAATTTCAATGGTGTGATTATATAAGATAGTTCTTCTCCTTTTTCTACTGCAATCCAATTTTGTGTTTGCAATAAATTTTTTTTTAAAGTAATCTTGTTAATAATGTATTTGAATATATCTCTCTCTTGCGTTGCTTTGAACAGTCCAAAAATTTTGTTTTTCTGATATTTGCTTTGATACTTGCTTTCTCCCGATACCCCTTCCTCATTCCCCTTTTTCCTTGATTGAATCATTCTAAGGTAATATTTTTACAAGTAAATTGAATGTACTTCTCTAGCGTGTGCACTGCCTTAGCAATCGTTGTAAAATGAAATGAAGCAGAAATCAACCCCACCTATCCGTATGTGAAGATTTTCCAATACTTCTATTTCAATACTCAAAATAATATAATTCTAATATTGATAGTAAATACAATCTGAAATAGAGCTATTGAATTAAAAATACTTCTATTTAAGATTTTATTTACTACCAACCAACATGGCTGCTTCGTACTGTGTACTCATATAAAAAACAGGATATCTGAGGTAAAATTTTATCTCATTTTATAGATTATACTTCAATACTCATCATCTTTATTATGATCGCATCAAATATTTTTATTTATTTAATTTTTTTTTTTACTTTTTAATATTTTTTATTGACATTTTTATATAAACAGAATTTCAAAGTTCTTTGCAACAATTTAATAATTTGTTATTATTTTTTTTATCTATAAATTCAAAATAAACAAAACAAGATCGTTTAGTAAATAAATATTTAAAGAGTACAGACTATACAAATTTAATTTCATCTGCTATTGATATCCACGTACTCATACAGAGTCAATATCTATCTACCTATCTACTATATCTACCTTTGCTATAACATACATCAGTAATATAGAATTTCATTTACTGGTGGTACATAATAGAGTTATTTTAACATTTCCAATACAAGATACCAGCTCGATGATAATTCACCCTTCCCTTTGAAATGAAAATTTTTGAAATATTTTACAATCACTGTCAAATCGAGTGGATCGAATAACAACAACATTCGATTGAAAATAAATAAAAATAAAAACAAAAAATAATTACTCCAACACATGTAAAACGAACCTATCAGATAAAAATGAAAACATTTGTATCTCATGAGAGAGTAATTCTCATCCGCTATCGACATTTTTTTTGTTTTTATTTTATTTTTTATTTTCTTATTTTTTTTATTTCTTACTTATTTGAGGATTTCTGCATTATTAACCATCGTCGGATTGACAGCACCGGTGATGTTGATCACGATGATGTTATTGTTGATACGATATCATATTCAATTCATGTGATAAGAAGAAAAAAAAATGTAAATATTGATTATTTCCCGTTAATGCTCATAACTTGTACAGTCTCTTTCAAATAACGTATTTACTTATGATTTAATATGTATGTAAAAATATAAATAAATAAATAAAAGATCTTATTCAGAAGTATTCAATGGATCTGTGAGTTGACCTGGATGTTTGATTTAAAAAAAAAAAATTAAGTTAAAGCTCTAATTATGCAGGCTTTGTATATAAACTATAGATAACACATAATAATTGAATCTTATTATATTATGCCCCTATTTTGCGAAGATGTGTTTTTATAAAACAACATTTTTTATAGCTCAACAGCAACAGTTAATAATTGAAAAAAGTACGATACAAATATCTGAACCATTTCACAACCCATTTTCATTATTATTCTTTTAATAAATAGATATTTAAAAGGAGACGTAGCGAAATTAAATATTTTTTAAAATTTTCAATTCAAAATTTCATTTTTAAAATTTGATCCCATGTATATAATTGTTAACGTACAACGATTTTAATTATTTTTTTTAATAAATTATTAGATATGTGAACCATGAAATCTATCCAGCATACCGATACCAATGAAGAATATCCTGAACATGATAATTAAATAAGGCTTCGTTATGGACTCAGTTGCTTAATGGCATTAATGCGATTAATTATAATAAGCTCATTTGCAGCTGCGATGTTAGAAAGACTATACCACCACATGTTATACGAGGGCAGTTTCCTGTAACGGCATCTTTTTGTCTATATTATAAATTTTTATGATTGCCATTTCCAAGAACATTCTTTTATGCCTAGCAATGTCTAGCAGACATATTAAGAATATCAAAAGATAGCGTTGGACGCATTTTGCATGATGAACTATTTATGAAAAAGCCATCATCGTTTATTAACATTGCCACAAAAAAAATTTCGTTGTAGACGTTGTGAAGAGATTTTGGCAATATACCACCGTAATCCAAATGAATTCTTATGTCCATTTATAACTATTCATGAGATTTGGGTCCATTACTATACGCCAGAAACAAAAAATGAGTTCAAACAATCGATATAACGTGGTGGAAGTGCGCCAAAGAAAGCAAAAACAAAAAAAATAGCAAGAAAGATTATAGCAACTGTGTTTTTGAATGCAGATGGTATAATATTCATCGAACTTCTTGAAAAAGGATAATCAATAAATGCTACATATTATTTTGCATTATTGGATTGATTGAATGACGAAATCGAGAAAAAAAAACGACCACATTTAGTACTGAAAAAAGTGGTTTCCTATCAAGGCAACGTACCATCACACACAACAAGTTTGCAATAGTAAACTTGAATGAATTACGGTACGAAAAAGACATAAATTATAATATAAAATATCCATGACAACATATTTTGTTATTAAAAAATATCTGCAAACAGTCTGTAAACAATAGAAATAAAATTAATTGACGGAAATTATATCTACGTCATCATAATGAAGCTGTCACCCATATACATATCTTATATAATACACTAATTTTGTTTTTGTCTGAAGCCTTTTATAACAACATTTATAATGAAAAAACAGTTCATTATGAATCAAAAAATGAGGATTGAGAAAATAAATCAATTTTTTTAATGTATTATGGAAGTAGGTATTTCCTTATATTATTATAAGTATTTACTTCACATTGTTGTTGATGTTTTGAGTTGTAATGTGCATACTTTTTTAAACTACACCAAAAATTTACCAGATTAGCAGTTGCATTATACTAGTAATATTATATATTGATATATCAATGTTCATTATTCTTGCCATGTTAACGCTTTTTTTTATCATAAAATACATGTGTAATCAAGGCCAGGGCTTACATTAGTTAGCAACTATAGAAGTTTAAATGTGTTAGTAAAAAAAAATGTTAATATATTAATTATTATCATTTACTATCCCCAAAATAAAAATGAATGAAAAGCTATATGCCAGTATCGAAGATATAGTAACAAAGATGGAACAATCAATATATGATTGATGATCTGTCAAATTTATGTCAAAACATTATTGAAAATGAAAATCAAAATTATAACATACAAATAAAAATAACAGTAAAATTAAATATTTTTAATTAAAAAATAAGTAGATTGACTAATGGAAGACTAATAATTAATAAAAACAAAAAATATCAAAATTATATCTGAAAAATCCAAAAATTGAAAGTTTTTCGTCTCATATTTTTTTGTTTTAGATAGTGGAGTAGTCAAAATATAGTATGTAGAGATACATAGTAAAAATCAACCAGTTCAATTATGTTCGCACAAAAACAAATAAAGCACAAATTTAAGCATATTTAGCACACAATACGGTTAGGTACATACTTAAAACGTATATGACAAGTTTATGCTCTGTTAAGTATCAGTACAAGAATTTAGTAAGAATTTTAGATTATCATCACTTAATCCTATATCAAATTGATTTAAAGCTCCAACACAAAACAAAAAAATTAATTAAATATTCAGCTCAGACATCAATCACCTAATTTATTCATTATCTTTTGATTTTTTTTTTTTTGATAAAATAATGACAGTTTCACTAAAATCATATGACGTATATTTTAATTATGATGATAGCTTTGTAAATTCCCAAAATTAATTTTCAAATTAAAATTTATCATACGTACATACATGCATGTATAATGTATGTATGTATGTTCTTTAAGACTTTTATTTTTCAAAAAAAAAATTTAATTTTTTCTAAATTCTTATCTTAGCATTTAAAAAATTAATATTTCTCACAATAAAGAAAAAAAAAATTATAACAAAAATAACAAAATGATAATAGAATTTGATGAATGGTTATAAAAAAATATCCCATAGATTTAAATTTTATCGGTATATATTTACGTTCTAGGTGTTTGTTCAGTGTAAATAACAAAATTGATTGAAATTATTAGAGATCAAAAATTAAATTATTTTATTCTTGAATTAATCCAGACCCCAATTCAGGTGTTCAATAATTATTTTGTACTAATTTTTGTAAAATAAGATTTATTGTTTCTAACTTTAGATTTAAAATTATCTAGGAAATTGTGAAATATTTTCTGGAAGTTGTTAATTTTGCTGATTTTCTCTTGAATCTTAAATTGAAATTTATAATCGAAAATTTATACATAACGTATAGAAATATTTTTTTTCGATTAAAAATTCCAGTTTTATCAAAAACAAAGTGATCGAAAAGAGCCGACAACGACAAATATGGCAATTGAATAGATTGGCGAACGATAAAAGAAAACTTAATAGGACTACAAAACATGCTACAAATGCTAGAAATGAAGCTATCAAAGAATATCTTCGAAGCTAAACTTTTGTTAATACCAACTGAAGCCACAAAATATTCATTGTGGAAAGCTACAAAAAAACTAAAACAGCAACAACGGTTTAATCCAACAATACGAATAAATAATCAACATTTTTAGGCACGTATTAGTAACCAAGAAAAAGCAGAAGCATTCGCAGCACATCTTAAAGAAGTATATAAACCGTTACCTTCGGAAAGCACAAACGTAGATACAGAAATACATTACTTCCTCTTCAAATGGGCCTACCAATTAAGAATTTTCAAATGGCAGAAATAGCCAAAACTATTAGGAATAACACAAAAACAAAAATAGCCCCAGGTTATGATGTAATTAGTGGTAGAATATTGAAAAAACTGCCGCAAGAAGGCTACAAAATATTAATGTATACATTATGAATGCTGTTCTAAGATCTGGTTACTTTCCAGCCCAGTGGAAAATTGCTGATACCAAAAACAGGCAAGCCGACTTAAGAAATTATATCCTACAAACATATTAGCCTACTATCGTGCCTATGTAAACTATTTGAAAGACTATTCTTGGAAAAACTGAAGCCGATTTTGGAAAAAACTGAAATATTTCCAGATCATCAATTCGGCTTCAGAAATGAACATGCAACTATTGAGCAAATACACAGAATAGCAGATGTAATCGGGTTAAGCGTAGAACAAAAAAAATATTGTTCAGCGTTTTTTTTTTAATATTAGTCAAGCATGGTTTGTAAGTAACGATATTTTACATCAAGACCTACACATGAAAACCATAAAGGAGGTAATCAGAAGTGCAAGCTGAAAATACCAAACAAGATTATATTCTCATCCAAATACGCTATAGCAAACAACTTATCGGTTTCAAATGATGCTAGTCGAATTAAGCGTCACAAAGTTCTGCAACTACCCAGACAGATGATAACAGAGTATAACTAAATTGTCAGGGATAATTCACGATTTTTCATTGGCAAACCATTATATATTGCTTAGATACATATACAAATATCATACAAACTTCTGAATGTCTCCATTAGAGACAGATTGTAAGGTTTAAAAGCGAAATAAAGAAAAAAAAATGTTTGCATTTAAAAAGATTCGAAACAAAAATGCTCCGACAAATCTATGATACTACATTAGATTAGAAAATAGACAGTATATAGAAGAAGATATAATGACGGACCATACAAGCTGACAAATGGCCATAATATAATAAAATTCATCAAAAATCAAAGACTAATATGGGCTGAGCATACAATAAAAATTTGCTGAAACCCAGATCAGCTTAGAATATTCTCGAAAAATCCCACGAGGGCAAGAGGTAAAGGCAGACCGAAAATTAGATGGAAGACAATATTAAAGCAGACGCGAGAAATTTAGAAATATTAAATTTGAAGACGACTGCAAGAGAAAGATATGATTGGAGGAAAATTTGAAAAAAAAAGGCTAAAACCCACTAACCCACTAACCCACATGTTTTCATATAATTTGCATTGATTAAAAATTTTAAAAGAATCACTTATAATCGACGACAAAAACGGACATTATTAAATCGAACAAAAATAGTCTGGATATCAAATTAAAACATCTTATTTTTGTAAACCTAAAATCTGCACAAGTAATAGAGTAAGCTTTTGTTAAAGAAAGCAAAGAGTGGATAAAAAAAATAATTTACCCGCTGAAAAAATCATTAACGCAGTGCTGTAGACAATCGAATACAGTGAGTTGTAATCAGTAAAATCTTTTATTTCGAGATTAATATCTACTAGATACATTCCCTCATACATTCATCTCATATCAATATTTTGCTTTACAAAATAAACATTCATTTGAATTTGAAGATGTGCCTGTACTGGTCAATGGTAACCAAGTCGAAGACATAAACCAGGGAAATTTAACAATTTTTAATGAGTACTTCATGTTTTGGGTAATATCAATTGTTTTGGTGCGTTTAAAAAATACTTCTAATTTAGAAAAACTTCCTATTTAATTGATTTTATGATGTTCTGGTATTTGGTTCTTGTATTAGATATATAGTTTTTCTTATATTGGTTCAGAACTTTGATATATTTTTCTATAAGTGATTTATTTGAAAGATGAGCACAAAAATTAGTACTTTCCAATTTTACTATTTCTTAATCGTTAATTTTTTACGGTAATATCTTGTAAAAGCTTCACATTTAAATTTTGGGGTTCGTGTCACTTGGTTTTTGCTTCAAATCGCTGAGATGGAAAATTTTACAGACATTATTAGCCAGAATAGAAAGAAAAGAAAAGATATCAAAAAGAAATCAAAAGATTTTTCCGTTAGTAATATGAAATATTTTTGAAGATTAGCCACTTGATTTGATGCTAACAACTAAGCCTACCCTACGATACATAATTAGGAAAATTATCTTACTGTTTTCTGTGTAAATAATGTTTACGTAAAGTTATACAAATTATTTCGAGTCATTAAAATATTTTCCATTTGATCTCTACCACTGCTCTTGATAGACCAACTATCCGATACAGAAGGATTGTTTTACTTTTAATTTACTGTACCCTACGAGTATATAAATACCGTTGTCATTAACTATTATTTTTTAATACAATTAAAAGAACCGGCAAATTTTAATTTCATCTATGTTTAGTTGTATTAGAAAAATTCAAGGGAAAAAAATTATTATTATATGACACCTTTACAAAAAAAAAAAAAAAAACCGTTAATAAATCTATGAAAACAGACTGTACATTGAAATATAATAAATAAATAATCAGAAAAAATTAAAAATGGCGGTACATCATTCATATTTTCTTATTTCTTTTTTTTTTTTTTTTATTTATTTAATATAACTATGCTCACGTATTTTCAGCTTATTTCGCGTTCAATTTTAGATACATTGAAGGTGAATAAATTTTTATTATTTGTTTTTTATCATTATTATTCTTATTATTTATTGTCACCGTATCTGAACTTATACCCGCTTAAAATGTACAGATATACATACATATATAAGAATGTGTGTATATATATATACATATATATATAAGGCGAGGCAATTATTATGTATTATAGCTTAGCTTTATGACTAGCTGTATAAGCTTTAATAAAAAAAAAAAACATAATAATAATAATAAAAAAATTATCGATCAGTGCAATCACTTTAGATAGAGAAGAGACATTTTTTTTCGCTGATCAAATATTGATTCAACATTGTACTCTCTGTAAGCGCTTAAATATTGACGAATAAAAAAAAAAAAAAAGAAAAAAAAACAGAAATTAAAACCAAAATACAAAAACAGTTCAAACGTGTGACATACTTTTATTACATAGCAGCAGCAGTAATAATTTTTTTTTCTTTTTTTTTGTTTATTGCTACAATTGTGTTATTGTAATAAAACTGCATTTTGTGATTTTATATCTTCTTTGAAACCATGAGATTCAAGGGACATTTTAATTAAATACAGAAGCTTTTACACGTCTGTTTTAATTTTTGTTTTTCTCGAAGTGTTGAATTTTTCGAAAAACAACTACGGGAAAATTGTATTTTCAAATAACAGTAAATTACGTTTGAAGAGTGTAATTTTCTTTGTTTCGAGTACAACATGCCGTTATCATATGGTTTTAATATAAATATATAAATTTGGGCTGGATTAATATATATAGTTCATATTTGGCCAATTTGAGCAATCAAATTTGTGCAATAAAAATTGTTTTACACGAAAGTGATAGTTGGCATTTGTCAATTAAATGCTCATGTTTATACGAGGCAGAACTCACGTTTATGGTAGATTTCTGCTGTGGTTGCTGTTACATTATTGTAATATGTAGATGTTCGAAAATGAAATTATTGGTAAAGAAATATTTTTTTATTATTATTTTGTCAATTATTATTTGTATAATTTATAATTTTTTTATTTTATTAACTTTCGATCCAAAAAGTATGTTGTCAACAACAATTTCCTTGTACTTTCTGTATAAAAAAAATAATAAGAATATTTTGACACATGACATATATTCAAAAAAAAAAAAATTCAAACGTCAAAAATTTACCAGAAATTTTAAATTTTGCTAGTTTTGCTTACCCTTTACCGAAATCACAACAACAGTTTTGGTAGATTTCTACCACTTTTCTACCCGTATGAACATGTATTATGATGAGATGAGTGCAGTTGTTTATAGCAACTTGTTAAAAATCGATACATACAAAATTTTAGTATAAAGTTATAGGGTTGGTAAAACTGTTTTATATAAAAAACAAAATCAACCGAAATGTCTAAGATTTGAAATTCGACATTTTATGTAAAAACATAATTTATATAATAAATTAAAATAAATTATATAATATGAAAAATAAGACCCTATTAAATGTCAAAATTTGAGACTTTTTTTTATTTTTTAAAACATTTTTACCACTTCTATGAAACTTTATATTTAAAGGTTGTGACTATCACTGGTCCGCTGTAGTAAAAATGAAAACAATAAATAATTTAAGTTTTTCATTTATACGAACCCGAATACAGCTGCAGTCACAATTATTTAATTCAATGCAAAAAAAAATTTCTAATTATTGTTCAAACTTAGATCAGGCATCAGAAATTAACTAAGCAATATAAAAAGATATAAACATACCTTGACTTCCATATTGTAAAAAAAAACCCTTTTCCTAAAATGCATCATATTCCATATTGCATCACACAACACAAGCTTTACAATCTAGTCTATTCCATATTGTTTAATATAAATTTCAAAATTTTGATAACTTTGATAATGACAGAAAATGACAACAAAATAAATGTCAAAAGTTTAAGATTGTGTTCCATAATGTAAAAATATTACAGCAAATTTTCTATTATGTAGAAAGTAAGTTTCAAAGATTAAATTTAAAAACAGTTTAAAAACGTTTTAAGAGCTGTTTTTTTTATACAATATGGAATAATAACAATATATATATATATATATATATATATAACAAACAAAAAGTGTAGCTGGATTGAATACACTAAATGATCTCGGGATGATGTTACGAAAACAGTCATTGAATTTTCAACACCAGTAAAATACAAATGACAGATAGCAGATAATAAATAAAGGCACCCATATACAGCACATGCATGCATGCATGCATGCATGTACAGTATAGAGCCGGTACATACAAACTGATAGTATATATAGTATTGATAAACATATCAAACATGAGCAAAATTGCATCAATATAGTATAAGGTGAGAATATAAATGCGCAGTTTAAAATGATTATGCATGTGTAGTATATGGGTGTCATAAAAAGGTCAAATAGCAAAAAATGTTGAAATTAGCTAAAGGTTTATATTTAAAAAAATTAATTAAGATTGATTCCGAAATTTTATTAAAAAAAAAAGCCTAATCAATTGGTTGATACGATCAGATATTTAAAAAAATAGCTCAAAACAAGCTTAGATGATATTTTCAGATTGATAACAACTATACTTGATGACTGAAAACGAATGCATATATTAATGCATGAATTAATTTGATCCAAACATTATTTTTATTCCAATAACCATAAAAACTAAATATCGAGCATGAAAATTTTTAAAAATCAAAAAACATTTTTTTAAATTTATTCTTTAAATTAAATTTTAAATTTTTATCTGGTCATATTGCTACCTATTGTGGAAAATCATTTCTTACAAAGATTTTGCAATCCAAAACATTCAAAGAATTATTACCAAAGCTCCTCAGTGTATGTTAAAAATTGCAACACATATACACAAGTATTTGAATACACCAATTGTCAGAAATGAACTCCAAAAATTAACAAGGAATTATACTGCTCGTTTGTTAAAGCACTCTAACCATATCCAACGCTAAATAATTCAGAAATCGACATGACCATAGTGAGCCAATTAAAACCTTAATACTGTAGTTGTAGGTGAACTAAACTGACATTTTATAATCACGTATAAAAGTAGGTATACTTCTTTATTTTATTATTGTTATTATTATATTGAATTGACCATAATTTAAATTATGGCCAATTTTATAAGCACTAGCTGCAGAGGCTTTCGGCTTTTCTTTAATTTAGTTTGTCGAATTTGAATAAAAGCCTGTTCTTTTTGAATAAATAAAAATGTCAAATTATTGACAATTTTTTATACAATATTTCAATAAATACTTAAATACCTAACAAAAAAATATATAATTAAATTTTTCGATATTTTTCGATATTTTTCATTTTAGAGCTTTTATATCCTTACCATTTTTTTTATTTTATGAATTTTTTATGTTAATTATATTCAATAACATTTTGTAGAGTTTCTTAAATTAAAAAAAAAAATATTATCATTTTAATATTTATTCTCTATATTTTTTTATCTTAACCTTGCAATTGCGTTGTGATTACTTATGTTGCACATTATTTTTGTTTTTCTGTTTTCTTTATTTTTAAATATCTGATCGTATCAATCAATAGATTAAGGCCTTATTTTTAATGAAATTTCGGAATCAATCTTAATTTTTTTCAATAGTATTATTATTATATCTACCTACCTACCTAACTTAACTTATACCTACCTATAAATTAATTATAATATTCTCTACTCGTACTTTAAAAGCTTTTTTATTTTTTATATTACAAATTACAACATATAAAAATAAAAATCCCAATATTTATGTTATTTTATAAAATAACAATAATAATAATAATAACAAATAAATCAAAATGAAAATTTGAATCTAATTTGAATATTTCTAAATAGAAGCTGTTAGTTTATTGATTGGGTTATGTTTAGCTTAAGCTAACAGATTCAACTATTAACGCACGATGCAATGTAATTTGAATTATTTCATTGAAACGGGATGAATGGAAAGCAAAACGTACGTTAAACCATATGCAATGTCCATAATTTAAAAAAAAATGTATATATATGTATATACATACATATGTATACATATTATAATATGTAGTAATACAGATGATCAATTCAAATCGAGGTGAATAATATGTAATGGTATTAATATATTGAATTTTCGTTTGTAATGTAATTAAAAGCAAATATAATAATAGATTACAGACAACAGATAACAGATTAAATAATGATTTAGGGAATAAATACTCTCCACTATTTAAATTAATGAAACTAGTCGAACAGCTCACGCACGGTTTAATCATTTAAATAAATTTTATCACAAAATTATATTTTAACTTAAGGCAACTCTCTTTCATAAGAGAAATTATTGAATTATCATAAAGAATAATAAAAGATATAATAGATCGCGTGGTAATGGGATTTATATATATTGAATTGCAATTGCAGTTAACAAAAGCTATTGTAAAAGCCAGCTCTCAACGTTTAAATTATGTCATCAATTGCAGTTGCATCTTCGTATGTGTGTGTGTGTAAATGTTATAATTTTAATTTTTTCATTGGTTCATACTCGCTTTGAACTCTGTGCACTTAGAACGTCAAAAAGAAAATAAATATTTTCTATTTTGATAACTTAAAAATATATTTTGAAGTGTAGTGAAAAAATTATTAATTTTCGTAAATCATTGTTACATATTTAAATTTAATGTAGACATTTTGACAATTTTGTGTACTTTGAAAAAACTGTTCGCTGTTTTATTTAATCCTACATTCCTACATTTATTTTAAATCATAAATTTAATAAATTAACAAAATGTCTAATGATTTTATTTTATTTTGCTTTGTTACCAGCCCAGTTGTTTTGGCTGAGCACATCATTCTGCCGATTTGATTTTTTTTCTTAAATTTTTAATATGAAAATAATTTCTTGTGTAACATAAACAATTTTCTGACCTATTAAAACATTTTATAGTTGTTTTGAGTAAGTGGATGAGATGACCTACAATTTGTGAAGCAGAAATCAAATTTTGTCGTAGTATTAGCGTAGTAGGCAGAGCGAAATGATAAGATATGATATAAATATGATTATATGACATAAATCTGATAGGTACCTACCTACCTCCTACATGAATTTTTTTTTTTATGAATAAAATAAAAATTCGAGTATTAAAAGTAAATAAAAATAACAAAATTTGAAAAAATGCAAAAAAACACGAAGTGTGGTACAAAATAGCAAAATAACTCCTGAAGCATTGATCGTCGTATAGCCTTTCGCAGTTTTTTTTTAAAAGAAAATTAAATTTTCTAAGAATATGTGTAAAAAAAAATTTTAACTTTTGAATTATAAATTTAAAACAAAAATTGTTAATAGTAGTACAAAATTATTTTTTTCAATTTTGCGAATTGGTTTGCTTGTTTTCCGCTGCTCTCTTAGTTTTGTTTCATAAACCAACGATAATTAGGCTTTCTAAACCAGAAATTTACCAGACTGCCCTTGCTTGGTTTGTAGATATTTCAGTTTGCTTTTTACAGCATAGTCGTCCTCAATGTTACGACCAGCTCGAAGATTACCTCTTGGATTTTCTCTTGGCTTTCCATTATTATCTGACATCGTCAATTGTGGTAAAGCTGAAGTTAAAGATTCAACTGAATCACAAGTTTCTTGATGTCGAACTGGAGTCTCTTGACGTTGAACGATAGGTTTTTACCCTGGAACTGGAATCTCATGTCGTTTCCAAGCATTCTGTAGTTGTCGTTTTGAATTAATTTGTCGGTCGTATTCAAAAGTTAATTCTTTTTATAGTCATAGTAATTTTTTACCGAATAAGTATTTCGTTTATAATTTCGGTCCGCAGATGATTTTCTCCCTAGAAAATAATATTTTAATTTACATAAAAATTCGTCAGTTACGTAAACTGAATCAATTTACAATAAAATTATTGCTTCTGTTTTTGATATAGGTATAAGATTTTCGTCTACTTTTTATATAAAATTGGTTTTCTTTGTAGTTGCGAACTCCAACATTGTTTCCACTCTTTTGATATTTCTCGTCGCCGTCACCAGCAACTTTCCTTGTTTTCGCTCACTAATCTTGCACTTCAATCTTCGTCCATAAGGCTGACATGATTTAACAGTTCCGGTTTCCTACGTCATGTACCTACGTATCAAAGAATATAATATGTCAATACTAATTGATTGATAAATAGAAATAGACAAAATTAACAAAATCAAAAAATATTCTTTCCTGAACATTTACGAATATACCTACTTTACATATAAAATCTTATTATTATTATACTTTTTATATTTCGCATTTTGCACCTTTGATTTGACAAAATATTGAAATATATCTGCATGAATGGTTAACCGATGGTTACTGTATTTTTTTTTTTTTTTGTTTTTTTTAATAAAATTATACTTTTTTACGCTCTTCAAATTTTATTTTCGTTTCATTTTCTTACCCGCCCGTACACACCTAAGTCGAAAAAATTAAAAAAATATTCAGATGACACTACTTATTATTATATGTTCTTTGATATGATGTATCAGGAGGATTAGTTGTTTTAAAATAAAATGACAGTTATTATAACAGACAGTTTCTTGCTATGAGCTCATAATAATGATCTTCTTTAACACTAGGCTATTACCACTGAACATGTTCAAAAGAACAATATTTATGAAGCCAACTTAATATAAGTGGTATAGACCTATCCTATAGATGTTACCTTCCCATATATTTCATTTTTAAACATTTTAATAAAATGTATTAAATCAAAATAAAAGTAATTTTTTTAATGTTTAAAATTTAAAAAAAAACAAATCTATTTTCTGATCACGTATTGATTATGTTATTCTGCTGTAATAACGTGTACTGTGTACATACATTTGCTGCTTCTTGGTAAAATCAATGAAAAATTTCATTATTGCTGTTTTTGTTTTTTGGATTATGACTCTCTATTTCTACTATCAGCTGAAATTGTCTTAAAAATATGCTTGAACTATGTTTTTTTGGGATTTGGACCTATCTTGTACTATATAGACAGAGTATGTAATGGTATATAAGAAATAAATTTGAATCAATATTAAGTAAACAACAAATTACATTGATGACAGTAAATAAATGATTTACGATAGTATTTCGGGGAGAGTGGGTAGCAATAATAATTGTGTAGGGAGGGATGGATGAATTTGATAATATTCATGTTTATTTTTTTTTTTATTTTTCTTATTTTAATTTTTATTTTTTTTTTTTTTTATCAATTTTGGATTCATAAGTGTAACTTTTTATGAAACACTGACGATTTCGATAGTAAATAAAAAAAAAAAAATTAAAAACAAATTTTCACTAGAAATATGAGGTCAAAATTATTTTTGTTTTTATTTTATTTTTAATTTTTGGTTTTTTAAATTTATTTTGTATGTTAAAATATTTTTTTTTTTTTTTTTTAGAAAATTATTAATAACTCAAAGAAGAATAATGAATTTAAAATTTAATGAGTATTCCAGTTTCATGAAAGGTTTTAGTATTCAATATGAGAGCTTCTAAGGTGATAGGTATTTTTTTTTAAAAATTGTGTCTTAATTATGTTATACCAATGGAGTGATATTATGTACAATTTAATTTCATGTAAGATGATGGACAACATTAAATTTTATAATTGAAATATGTAGACAAAAACTGTGACCAAATGTCTTAATACTTTGAGTTATCAAATGAAGAGGAAACGTTTTGTAAAGGGACGTTTGGAAGAAGGTGCTGAATGAATCCAATTTGTATCCAAAGTTATTCTGAAGGTTTTAATTTATTTTTTTTTGTCTTATTATAATAGACCTAGTACACTTTCTTACATATAGACTATAATTGAACAATCATTATTATACAGTATTCTTTTCTTAAATTTATGCTACTCTTTTATTGTTGTATAATTTACTATTCTTTTTTTCTATACAAATCATTTGGCTGGTATTTTTTCAAATATCTACTTTTTCTTTTTTCTTGTTCTAGCAAAGTTTTGATTTTTATTTTCATATCTTAAAATTCTTTTGTAAATTTTTTCATTAATACCACGGATGGGATTACAGGATAATGATGATGATTGTTATTAAATTAATCTTGGTATTGCTTACCAACAAGGTACCCCAAACTTCTACTTCAAATGTCTCAACAGGTTTTATAACTGTTTTGAAAAGCAAAAGCTTGTTGTTCATTATCAATTTCAGATTTATAGCTCTAATCAGTCGCTGTAGCTCATTGAATTTTAATCTTATGTATTAAATTAAATTCATCAATTTATTTACTTTCATATATACATGCACATCATTGTGACCAAAACCCAGAGTACAACGAGAGCTTTCATATACAAAACACCAGAGTATAGAGTACGCTTTTAAATTTGTTTCGACAGTGCTAGACCAACTAAGAACATATAATGACTGATTTTAAAGTTTTAGTGACCTTACTATCCACGAAAATAATAGCTTTTGATTTGGTAGCCGAAATAGGATTGAAACTCCCAAGCTTTTCCCCCTGATTATCAGTTATGAGATAGTCAGATTTTGATTTATTAAAAATCATCATATAAAACTGCTACGCACACTGTGCAGACTATTTTCAAACCATTATGCTTGTTTCACTGATTCAGAACGTATGTTCCGAACCCATGCGCGCGCATATTTTTTGTATGAAAATTTGACTTCTCTCAATTTTCAAAAATGTTCCGAAAATATTTTCTCTCCGGAACAAAAGTTGATTTAACTTTAACTTTGTGTTCGGAACAATTTTCGGTTGCTGTCATTTTTAATTTTTTTGAGATTTCTCACATTACAATTTACAAAGCATAAACAATTCATAAAAAAAACAAGCAATTCATAAAAATATTGAAAAACCAATATTTATAACACTTCTACACAATTTTGTATTTATTTTATATATTAACAATTATTTTATATTAAATATTATTGTATATTAAAAATATTATTTTATTTATTATTTAATAATTTTATTTATTTGAATAACAATGATTTGATATATTGAGATTGAAATAAACAAAAAATCAAATTCAAATGTTAATGTCTGTTGTTTAAATTTTTTTTTGTTCGGAACATAATGTTCTGAAGCAATGAATCTCAATCATAAGAATTCTCTTTTAACAAAATTGTTCGGAATAAAATGTTCTGAATCAGTGAACTAAGCATTAGTGTCGATTAAAAAAATGTATGTAGTTCAACTATAACTAATTCAACTATAACAGCCACATGGCAACAGTTATATTTGTCTCAGGAAAATTTGGCACATTTGGATAAAATTTATCTCGATTTAAAGTATTTTTATACCCATAAGTTTGTACTGTAAAAAACAACAAAAAAGAAATCCATCTCCGCCTTATGCCCCACTAAAGTTACATTACAATGATGTGATGAATCTGCATTTATTAAAGATAAATAGTCAGTCCCCTAAATGATGTATGATTTAACAAGTTTTAGTTTTTATTGATTTTTATTTTAATAATTTTTATGCACGAATCTCAGCTCAGCTCCTCAGTTCATTATAATTTCAATCCAACCAACTGAATTACCATGCGTACTCGTATATGTATTTTAAATATTCAAAAAAAGAAAATAAGTAAATAAATAAAATGTGGTTGATTGTGTGGATAGTGCGGGTCGATTCTTTTTTAGTTTCTCTTCATTTTGTTATTTTTGTTTACATGCTTTTGTTATGGTTTTTATTTTTCTTTTTTGTCATGATGAAGTTCGAAAATAAAAACAATAAATTTCAAATTAGGGATTTCAATAGGTACGCGGATTTTACCTTAAATATTTAATGAAACAAGCATCTTGGAGGTCTCATAAGTTTCGGTAAATGGTATAAATCCAAAATGGTTCGTGCTCTGATTCAATAAAAATGGAATTTTTTAATTTTTTTGTTTTTTTTTATTGAAAAAAAAATTATAAATCGTGATTTTTTTTTTATTTGAAATTATATTGAAAATAGGATTTTAAAGATGACATTTTTTTATATATGATGAATAAATTTTTATAAGAATTTATAATGATTCAATGTTTACTCAAATTGATAGAATAATTTTAAAGATTTATCAAGACTGCAATACCAATGTTATGTCTAATTTATTGGCGAGAAATTTCGTCAAAACTCATAAAACTATTATTAATTTTTAAATTTAAATCAATTTTGTATAATTTTTTACTATAAACAGTACCAAAACATCTGTCATCTGGCCTCGACATCGAAATGCAATTAAAACAGAATAAATGCATCTTTTTTGGTTCAAACTACAACAATGTCACAATCAGCTGTCCAAAGGTACGGCATCGAAATAGAAAATTCTCTATTTTTAAATGGATATCACAAATTTTGAAATTCTCTATTTTTAAATGCACTTTAGTTCCCTGATTCTGCTAACTCTCATTTAAATACACATGGTGATATCAAAAATTTGACACAAATCCAGATGATAATGCCTTGGTTTTGGTAATACAGTTATATATTCTATTGGGTTGGATTTATATTCACTTTTGTTACCATACCATGTCTTCTTTACGTCTCGCACAGAATCATAATTTATTAGAGATTTTAAATTTAAAAAAAAATAATAATTAATCAAATACTCGAAAAAAGCAATACGTTTTACTTTATTCAATAAAATTTCAAGTATCAATAAAAGTAGGATTCTAAATATGCGAAAAGATACTTTTACCTAAGTCAATCTTCTGCACATTTCTACACAAAAATGTACAAAATGAAAAATAGAAGGACTAAAAAAAAAATTTGTTGGTGCTTGAACTGTAAATTTGGCAGTTGATTTTAATTTGTACCTTTTCGACATGAACATTTTAGAAACTAGTAAGTCAGCCCGTTTAAAAACGGGTCCCGAGTAAAAAGATAGCAAACTTTTTTTCGAACATAACTACTCAGTGGCCCCAAGAAATTTTTTTTCTAGAAACAACAATATTGACAAATATCATTCATGAGTCCACATGAATGTGGTGATATTGATGAATCATCAAAATCGGTGCTTGCGGTTCGAACGATTTGACTAATTTGTTCTTGAGCAGTGCGACATGAATTGTAAAAATATTTTAAGCGTTGGTCATGTTGTTGTTCTGTTTCATTTGCTCGTCGGAGGCGTGCAGTAGCTGCCACTTGTTGTAATCGAGCTTAAGTTTCCTGTTCAGATTCGTTAGCTCTCCTCACTCTGGCATCATTTGCAAGTTTAAGCCTTTTGGATTGGTTTTCATTGGGAAAACTTTCCTTAGCTTTCCTTTTACGATATCGTGCCTGGCGCTCTCTGCGTTTACGTCGTACACGATCGTTTGGATCTTCTTCCATACTATGAATTAGATTTTTCACTAAAGATGAACAGAACTTTAAAAATGAAAAATAAGTACAGAACAATTATTGATTCGAACATTTTTTTTTTTTTGACAATTTAATTGAAAAGAAAAAATTTAAAAATCAAAAAATCATATAAAAATAATTGAAAGGAAAAATATTTTTTTTTAGTAAAATCAAAAAATGTCAAAAGCGTCGTTTACAAACATACAACTCTGGTATTTTAAATAAATATATTCAAAAATAACCAATGTATAAAATATATAAAATTTTGCTAAGCCAAATCAAAATAAATCGGGTTTATATACCCATGCTTAATTATTTTACCTCTTCTTGACATTTGCAACCATTCTGATGTTGTTCTAAGGTCACAAGAATTTACAAGTTGAAAAACTTAAATTTAATTATCGATCTTTATTTAAATTTTTATTACTAGTTCAGAGCAGTATATTCTTCTCTACATTATATAACTGCAGTTACAAGCAGATTCTCTCCAATTGTAAATATGAAATTTTTTCATATCCACCAATATTTCATCTCTAAAACAAAGGTGTGGTGACTTGGAAGAAGCGTTCCATGATTTGAATTCGCAAATATTTTTTTAGCTGGATCATTTTATACCATCTAAGCATGGCCTAAGCCAGTAAAGAAGACTTTGTTGCTTGTCTAAATTAATGTCGTTAAACAGCTGATATAATTATCTTTAAAATCTTTTCATCAGACACAAACAGGACCAAAAATACGAAAAAGAATTTTTTTTTTTAAATACCAAATGCATGCTCACTTTTGATAATAAAACCATTAATCGTTACAGAAGTGACCATTCCAGAAGAATAGAAGTGGCCATTCCAGTTACTTCTAGAAAACCAATTAGCCCTTTTTTATAATACGACTCGAGTGATATATTGTTGCTGCTTGTCATACGGGATCATTCTCTCATTCTCGCTCTCCCCAGGCAATCAGTACTAATGCTAGAGCCACCCTGTGTGATTCAGAAGGTTGATGAGATCTCCTTTCAGCGGTAAAACCTATATTGTTGACAAAAAGCCTCACCCAAAAAAAGAATAAGCATTTTAGGCAAGATGAGTTGCAACGATTGCAGCATCAAGAGCAATGTTGTATTCTATATAATGTTTGGAGGTTCTGTTTACTTATCGACAGCATATATTCAGCAATTGTTTATAAAAAGACCATCCTATTTCGCCTCTTCTTAAATCTGTGTGACTTCAGGCTTTAGGTTTCAATAACTGCATCGCAACATCGTAAATTTCAATTAATATCAATATCATCAAAAAAAACCTAACAGCTACATAGATTTATAAAATTTCGTCGCGTATGTGTTTCTCGACTTCAAATCACCGTACTATATGCCCCCAACATCAAATTGAAGAAGTCATCTCCTTGCCAGAATTCAGAATACGTTCAAAATATAAATCAGAAATATAACTCCCACTGTTTGTTTTTAAATGCCCATTTTCATAAACGGATGAACTTGACTTTTATACAACAAATTTCAATATTGCTTCACAAAGTGTAGTGCCTACGATGTAGGTATGCTGTATACATATAATCGAATTTCATATAATCGATAAAAATATTATGTGTGTATGAATTTTGATTAACTACCCTTTGATCAATCACCCACCAATTAATATTTTTCTAAATTTGCTATAATACATACATATTGTACATATATTAAATATAACAGTAATCAGTACCTATGTAGGTACCTACAAACAAATATAAACATGCAAATATATTTCTTTCAAATACAATATTAAATTTGACTTCAATTATTATAATTAATGATAAGCAAAACAATTTTTGAATCAAATTATATTACCTGTAAATTTTAATTAAAATGCAGGTATAGGTAAAAAATATTAAAATATGATAAAAAAAAAATTAAGTAACATTAATATAAACCCTAACCATTTACTTTCAATAAAGCATCGTTACTTTATTTATTTTTTGTCATTGTGGTGAATTTTTTTTTTCTATTTAAACCTTTGCCTTCATATAAAATTGAAATTCTGTCTCTCCACCTCCATCATTTATATTAATATAAAAATTTTCCGTGAAAATTATTAAAAAATAAAATAATGTCTAACAGATATTAGTTGTAATAGTTAAGATTATAACGATTTCGTATGTTCACATAATTGTAAATTAAAATTCTGTATTTCTATAAACAAAAAAAAAAAAGTAATAATAATAAAAAGTATTTCATCTTGAAAATTTAACAATAAAAATCTTTTTTATAAAAAAAATTACTTCATTCCTAAAAAAATCAATAAAAATTCCTCGTTTTATTGCTCAATGGCTCAATAATAGATTAATAATAAAAAAAAAAAAAAAAAATAAGAAATAAAATTAGAAAAACCTTCCCCATTCTACAGTTATACAGCTACAATTCCACCTCATCCATCCAAACAAACACAATCAACATCGTCGTATGAATAATATTGATAGTTTTTGGTATATTTGTGTGTTGTGCATGCTTTACTACAAAAAATATACTCCACTTATATATATTTACCCACAACACAACACAATTCAGGCTGGCAATAAGGCATCCTATTCTACTCGTAACTAAAAGAGAACTTATATTATATTCACCTCACTTATATACATTTTATAAAAAAAAATTTAAAGGAAACATTTTTTTTTTTTTATTTTAGATCTCTTATGCAATATACTCCAAGCCATTAAGCCAATATTACAAGCAATATACATTATACAATACAACTACAACATCACAGAACAACGTTGATATTAATATTATTAATATATAAATGATATTATTATAAAAAAAAAAACATATTAACAAAATAACAATTTTATATTATTATCAATATCAAACTGTAAAACTGTAAAACATACACATCTTAAAAGTTGTTTACAGCGCAGCGCGCAACTTCTGCTAAACATTTTTTAAGTCCACATTTTCTCTCTCTCCTATATATTAATTTCATTTACCTAGGGATGTAACCTATGTATGTATTTATATTTGTATAACGTAAATATAATTTCTTATGAACTTACAACTGTGGTGAATAAAATTCATTTGCTTTTTATTCAATAAGTATGTATGGATGGATAAAAAATGACATTTTTATATATAATTATTATAATGATGTTTTACTTACCGTAATAATCATATATGTGTGGATATATAAGGTATAAATTAATGTATGCGATATGTGTAATATGTGTAATACCTGCTGTTTCTGCCATGCCATACCAAATCAAATGATAAGATTTTGTGATTGAATTTGTGAGAAAGTTTAGGTCTAAGTCTTCTAAATTGCGATGTTTGGAGCCTTGGAGTAGCTGATTTAAATGTGGGGGATTAATTATTTAACAGTTCATTTTTTTAGAGTGAAGTTTGTATTTTTTTTGATACTAGGTAGGTATATATTTGGATAATTGTTCAAATTGTATATTGATACAGAGAATTATAGATAGAGAAGTATGGAGAAAATATTTTTCTTACATATATAGTATATCTATAGATAGACAGTTTTGAATTATGCTTTAATAAATTTATTTTGAGTTTCAAAGAAAGTTTGGTGCATGTAAAATATGTTAACGGGAAAATATACAGTATACAGTATACACAGTTAAAATTTTTGATGTGCAAATTGCAGTTTATAGTACGTGTATAGTGTACCCAAAATGTATCAAATAAAATAAGAATTTTTGCAGGATTCGATTTATGGTTTTGGGTTGTTTCTGCAATTCCAATGTCATTGCGATAATTAAGTCTATTGTATTATTCATCATCATTGTCCTGTAATCCCATTCGTGAGTCATAGGTTGGAATTGTGATATTCCTCTAGATAGACCCTGTTTTCGGTAATGCTGAATTGGCGATCAATCAATTAACATTTGATGCGACCGATGAACTGTCAAATCGACAAATGCATAATTTTGACGTCGAGCGTCTTTGATATTACCGAACATAAATTTTTGATTTGTGAATTGTAATTTATTGTGTGTATTTTTAGTTTTTTTTAATTTTTTTTTTAAAATCCGTTTTTTATAAAGACATCTAATAAAAACTACAAATAATTGACTGAAATTACATACTTTAATATTTAAAAACGTGTAGAATCATTAAACAATTTTACTACACAATCAAAGAACAAAACAAATGATGATCAACAACTATTCATAAAATTTTGTGCTGCTTTGTATGCTCAAATTTGACTGCCATTTTACATAACCGAAAGCATGACGATCGTCAATTGTCGCCAATTGCATATTGTAATTGCACACATTACCGAAAGGAGGGAGAGTCTACATTATTGTAAATTGATGAATATGTTCATACCCTGCATCTGCTGATGTTCCTCAAGGTAGTCAGTAGTCATATAGTTACTCAGTACGTCAATCAGTTTGGATTGTGCTTATACAAAAATCAGTCAGATAAATTTTGTTCTCAATAATAAGTGTTTCTATTGTAATGTATAATTATTAATGGTTTTGTTTATATTAGAATATTTATCTTAATACTTTACTTTAACACTATAAAGAATAAGGTTTTATAAAAACTGTTTTTGTTCTGTTTTTAAGCCGCTAATACAATTTATTCCTGATACTTGATTCTTTCAATTTACCCTCCAAAATATTGTAAATTAATCATATTTCAATAAAAATTTATATCATCATTGTCCTGCAACATCATCCGCGGGGCATAATGGGGCGGACAGGATATATAGATCTCACTGAATGATGATAAATATTGCACAAAAATATACCAAGCCCCTTAACAGTTTTATACAGTATTACAGACGTATATATACCTGCTCTAAGAGTTAAATCTCACAGTAAATACATATATATTCAATAATTTTCTGGAATTGATAATACATATTCATTATAGATAGGGTAAAAAGCACTAGTATCCGAACAGTTAACATACTTTTCAACTTCAGTTTTATTTTATTTTTTAATTATGAAGAATAGGGCAAATATTTGAAATGATTTTAAAATTGAAGATTGTTTTTAATAATATTAAATTGGTTAAAAAATTATTAAATATATATTTTTAATTTTAAATTATGTTTTTTCGAATAATTACGAATACAGAAATAAACACCAGAGTAGCCCAATAGTAGAATTTAATTTGTGAACACTTTTATTGTAGTATCCGAACACAGAATATTTCATAAAATAGGTAAGGTATTAGTTGTTTTCAGATTGAAAAATTATACCTACCTATAAAAAAATTATTATTTTTATTTCAAAATTATATTCTCTATAATTCATAAATACAGAAATTGTATGAACTTTTGTCAGAAATAACTTCAGTTAAATTAAAAAAATAACTTCAATACAAAAAAATACGTAAATTATAACAGAAAATAGATTAAAATTCAAGTAATAAAAATAAATTTTACATGTTCATTTATTATCTTAATACCTCTAGCTACTATCTACTAAGTACTAATATAACGTAATTTTATTTATGGTCCGATAGAACTCTAATATCATCACAGCAATAATTGCAAATATAGTATTTTTTACATGCTACCTCATATTCTTCTACAGCTATTGACGTGCATTGCAATTGAACCCATGTATTAGATGTATGTAGTCTATATTTTTCAAATTGTCGTCTTCCTATCTTCGGTTTAATTATATTTTCATCAACTCCTTCACTTTGTTTTTGTAATGTTCCATCACAGTTTAATAGATTATATACGCCAACACTTGAATTACTTAAACCTATGTGAATACTGAATATTTTAAATTATTGTTGTGTTTTGTATATAGAAATCGATTTCTAACATATTATATAGTCTAAAAGTCATCAAATAAATTTTTCATTATAGATTATCACTATCACCATTATTTTACACCAACATTATTTATTTAATTTACTAAGAATTAAATTGAATCTATTTATATTTTCTAATCTTATAGATTTTATAGATTTTATTAATCTAAGGTAAAAAATTTATTTCCCTTTAAAAATATTATTTTTTAACTCTCAACTCAATACCAGTTTTACTCTCTAAAAATATCTGTATAAAATTATGAATTTTGATGATTCTAAGTTTTTATCAAAATAAATTATATTTCACTTCATCCACTTCACAGTAAGCTTTGCTACTCTATTTCTCTATACATAAATAAAACAACTAAAGAAATAACAAAAAAAAATATTAAAACATTATTAAAACAATAAATTAAAACCTCAGAAATTAGATTATAACAGAAATTTATTATCTAGAGAGAGAGAGAGAGAAAAACAATAATTTTCATACGGCACAAGTTTTTTCAATAAAATATTTAACATATAATCAGTGGCGTTCATAAACATAAGAATAAGGTAGAATATTATTAGAAATGTGTTTATAAGGAATATAGAATAAAAATTATTTTCAACACAAAATTTTGTTTGTATGCATTGAAAAAATTTATAATAATAACAACAAAATAAACACAAAAACAAAAACAGAAAACTTAACAGTATAATAACGGTCGTGTTACGATAGTGACGGTTATTTTCAATTTTTTTACATTTTGTATTGTTTTTTATTGTTATTTTTCAATTTCTTGTAGTTTTATTCTCTTATCAGTTTTGATTTTTTTATAGTATAGTACAGTTTTTATAGTATAGTATTTTCATAAGTAAAATATAATAATAACAACACAAAAAAAATGTATACAATTTACACTATAGTATTTTTTATCTTAAATTGCGCCAACTATGGAGAGAATTTTCAAATTATTTTATATAAAAAAAATTTTAAATTAAAGAGAATTTATATCTAAAGTTTAATAGTAAATTTTATATAAGCAAACAGTAAGTAAATAATGTAACACCAACACATAAAACTATATACGAAATACATTTTATCTTGAATAATTGAATTCTTTGATGACGAGCACTTGAGTTTGAGCATTTAATTTATAATTTACATGCACGTATAGAAAAGATAGATGTGCCTACTCTTGCAACTGCCGTAGAAATTTATTTTAGTATATAATATACACAAAAAAAATATATATTTAATATATAATAATTTTTATAAATCGAAATAATAATGTATATAGTCGACGAATTCAAAATTTGAGTATTCATCTATAAAGAGAAGAATAGAAGATAGATACCCGCAACATAATTCCAACTGTACTGTGCAATGTGCTGAAGTAGTATGAAAACTCACTAATTATCAATACTCATTCGACGTAGAATAACTTGCAGGTTTGCAGCAGATATTTATTTCCAATTGTTTTATAAAAATTTTAATGTAACATTGTGATTGTTGTATGATGGTTGAACTAGTATAATTCCATATGTATGTATTTGTGACTTGTGAGAAATGTATAGACAATAATTCATTTTTCAAATTGGAGATTGGAGACAAAACTTTGTATATATATTTTGGCTGTTAATTCAATTTTTTAGACTCTGCTATCATACTGCTGTTGTTGTTGTTATTGCTGGTATTATTATTTAATTCTACCGCGATGATGATGACAGCTTAAATTCTGTTATAATAAAATGATGATTTGAAAAATTTTACTGCTTTTGTATTAGTTGATTGTTTGTTGTTATTATTTTTCTCTGCTCTGCTGTTCTACTGTTCACCTTGAAGGTATAGTTTTTTTTTTTTTTTTGTTTTGTTATCATTATTTGTAGTTTTTGTTTTTTTGTGTTATTATTATTCCTTGATGTACAAGTAGGTTTTCTTTTTTTTTTATAAGAGAAATAAATTTTTTTTTTTAAAAAATGAAGTCAGTTTGTTGTTGTTGTTTTTCATTTTTGTATTTGTGTGGTATTTTTATTTCGGTTTTTCATTGTTTTTCATTTTCATTATTATCATTTTTTTTTTTTTTGTTTTTTTGCTGTAGAAATATAGCTCTTCGCAGATTCGTCACATCTCCAAAGACAATTGTTGGAGAAACATCTGACAAATTGTTTAAGTCAAATTAAATCAAACCATATAAGAAATATAAAAATAATAACTCGGATAAAAAATTAAAAAAAAAAAAAATGTTTTTTTTTAAATGTTTTGGTGAAAATTATTTTTTGATATAAATATACAATTTGTATATATATATATAATATGTATGTTGAAATATGAAAATAATTATTACTGAATTGAATATTATATGAAAAAAATTTGCAATTAAAATTGAAAACATTTGATTTTTTCTTTATAAGTTGTTTTTATGTGTTGCGGGTAAAAATTTTCATTTAATTTTTCTTTTGATTTTTTTTTTTAATTTCTAGTTATATATTGGAATTATTCTAAATTTATATATATTTTAATTAAAAGTTATTTAAGAAATAAGCTTTGAAATAAAATTAAAAAAATTGATATTCTAAAAATTTAAATTGATTTCAAATAACAACAATTTCAAAAAAACAAAAAAAAAATTAATTTTTGATTTGCAAAAACAAAACAAAAACAAATAAAAAAATTAATAATAATTTGTTATAAATTTGAATGCACCTAGTATATAGGTATGTAAATATTATTTGCTATAAAGTAAAAAAATTATTAACAAAATTTTAAATTAACATTAAGAAATTGTGACAAAACTGTTTTAACAAAAAATTAATCGATTGAGAATTGACGAATATTTTTTGTTATTTTTAAAAGTAAATGTGAAAAAATGTTGTTTACAAATGAAAATTTTTAATAAATATACATTTGAACTTTAGAATAAAATTGTTATTATTAAAATATGCTCAGACATGATTGATGATATGATATGAGCCTATTATATTGCTTATTATATACCATAGATTTAATATTTGTGGATTATTAAATTTCTTGCATAACACATTGAAAAAGAAAAACAATGGTAAGTAAATACCTACCTATAAATTATTTTAATAAATTCTCGGTCCTAACGTATTTTTTTATTTTGATTACCACTATCTTGAATTTTTTTTATTTCAGAAAATTTGCAATTTCAATTTCTATTTATCGATTTTAATAGACATAGCTTTATTCATACTGTACACATAATATAACTTAATAAATATTTTTAACTATAATATAATTAACTTTAAATTTAAATAAAATAAAATTTAAAATTTCTGGAATATTTTAAAATAAAAAAAAATTTACCCAATATTTTCTAAAAAATATCATCAACCTGTGATTGGCATTAATCTGACAGTTTATCAATTACGGAAACCTGTTTTAATAGGTAATTTATTCTCTATAGTTATTGAAATTTAGTTTAAAATTTGACGTCCCTTTTTTTTCGTAATACCCTTATAACTCCTAAGATTTTTATTCTATCTCTTTTCTCAATTTTTTAACAATTTCTAAGCCAAATTCAATTATGCAAAACATAAAATTCGGTATATAAGATCTCTACATCCAGATCCCTACTAATATTGAAGCTAAGAATATTTCAATTCAAATTGAATAAATGTTCTACCCGGATTGAGTATTCACTAAATGGGATATAAATTGCGTATGGTTAGGATTTTCTATATTTTGGTATGATATAATATGTAAATCCATCGTGGGAGAACTGTATTGAAATTTAATGTCAAGGTGTGCAAATCTTACTAACTTTGATGATTACATAAACGACCAATCTACAGCAAGATATAAAATTTTTAAGAAGATATAGAAATTTTTGATATTACATAATCTGTTTGGGTTATTATGTAAAACAAAAAATTGACAGATACATTATCAAAACACAATTTATCAATCAAAAGAACAATAATATATTTTTATATTATATACCTATCAGGTTAAATAAAAAAAGAATTAGTTATACAAAAAATGAATTTAATTTGTTACTAGCTTTGTAATTCTGTTGAAATAAAGACGATTTTTATTATTATTAATTTATGTAAAACATAAAAACATTGTATTGATAGAAAGATCAATCATAACAAATATTAATAATAATAAATTTGCATTTTATGTTAAGCGTCGGCATTTCTTCATTTTATTGCACATTATAAAAATATCACTATAAATGTCAATAAATTGAAATATTTGCAGGGGAGTGAATTAGATTTGTAAAATAACCTGCATTAAGAGAGTATAGGCAAATTTATTATATACCAAGGTTTTAAAAATTCTACTGATGCTGTGTTACTTATGTTGTACATTATTAACTGTTATACTACAATCAATAATTATTAGTTTTGAAATATTTGAACAGTAAAACTGTCATATTGATACAATTTTATTAAAAATTTAAAAAAATTTTTTAGATTTTAATCTAAAGTAATTTTGCAGAATTTAATAAAAAAAATTTATAGATTTAAATCTAAAAATCTATATATTTTTAAAAATAATTTTGATAAATAGTTTTTAATCTAAAGTCTATTTACAGTGATATTTCAATTCAAAGTTCGGAATGTTCTATAATAAGAGTATCTGTATAGGTATTCATATTATATATATAATAAATTAGTTTATTATTTATTTATTAATTAAATACTCGTATTAATGTGGAAATTGAATGATCCTGGAATATGGAATGATGTTATTGACATCATAATATTAAGGTGAAACGTTTTTTATTCATATTACAATCAATCCATTATATTAGGTGCAACATCAGTGTTTAAGTGTATATCTATGTAAAAATATAATGTAATAGTAATAATAATATCATTTATAAGTGTGTATGTTTGTTAACAAAACTATTTGTTCAATAATTTTGAGCACACTAGTGGTCTTCATAAACAAGCAATATTGGCAGTATTGACAAGTATTTTGTTCATATAAGCAAAATGTTGCAAATGAAAGTTAGTTCATAAACATGTCTAACTTAGCAGTGACAATCAGTTGTGTTGCTATTTTTGTTTATAATAACACAAAACTGTAAATGTAAAAAATTCAAATTTTAACAACTTTGTCAAAAAAACATTTTATTTTTTCCGGTATGTGTTTGTGAAAAGCCCTACTATATTACTTCGCATTTCCAAATCAGAATTATGATTAATGTGGTTTCAAAAGTATCAACATAGAATTCAAATATAATATAATTTTGTACTTACAGTTATTTTAAATTCTAATACTCATATATAACCTTCAAAGTATAATTACAAAAAAAAAATCCCAATTTCAAATTTTTTAGTAATGTTGGATTTCTTATCTTAAATTGTTATATCTAAAAATAAAAACATAAAGCCACATCTCTAATTGAAATGGATAACATAAAGAAACATATTAAACCACAATACAAAACAATTTTTTATATTTTTGTTTTTGTTTTTTTTTTAATATTTGAATAATCAATAAAAAGTGGTTGGATTTATTTCTGATATATTCCAGACTGATTCTGATAGGTTCAATATAAGACGCACGTTATATTTTTTTTTATTATTTATCAGTTGTGCTATTTATCATTGGAATTAAACCACATTCAGCTAACCACAGATGATTCTGATTTTTAATTGTATGTTTTTATTTTTGTAATTTTTTTTTTTTTTTTGCCTTAAAAAATGGAAAAATATTTTTTTTTTTAGATAAAATTTTAAAATAATTTATTTTAGTAAAAAAAAAACTATTTGTATTTGTATTTATTTTTTGTGTTCTTGAAATTTTTCTATTAAGTACTAAAAAATTAAATGAAAATTATTTATTGATTCTGGATTATAAATATTGCAATGTATTCAGTTCAGATTATCGAAAACAGCTTTAAATTTATCAAAGTTATTTAAAATAGTTTGCAAGTGAAACTAAAACTATACCTTTTTCGTCTTCTGCAGTGAATTTCAATCTCTTCAGAGAAGATTGAAATAAGCAAAAAAAAATTTTTTTCATCGTCTGGCGATATGCGATATAATCTACTCAGTTGTGAGGTGTTACGTTTAATTGCGGGTTAACTACGCGTTAACTACGTTTTTTTATTAAGTTTTCGTTTCATCTTAGACATTTTTTTCATTTGTTGTTATTGCTTTTGAAGTTTTATTTAATTTTTTCAGACTGGGCTTTAGAATCGCTTTTTATTGTTTTTTTTTTTTTAGATCGATAAATCGATTTTGACCCAATTTTGTTTGCCGAAATTCTCCACATATAAATAATATTTTGTCTGTTTTATTGGCAACAATGTTCTGTTTTAAAAAATATATGATCAAATAATTTTGTATGTGCACCGGCATATATTGATGTGCACCATCAGCATCTATATTGTTATAATAATAAATGTGAATAATAAATCTTTGTTAAATATTTAAGAGTATTACAAAAGTAGTAGACACTTTGGTGATGCAAACTTCTGGATATCAAAGACATACAACTGTTTAATTTTTTCTATTAAGAAATCTGTGCATTGATCTTTAGATACCAAAATTTTTTATTATCATACAAATACAACTTTCGGCACGTATAGGTATGATTACAGTTTGCAGGTATAGCTGGAACGGTTACATGGTCTAGTGGCTTGCATTTTACTTTGTAAAGGTCTTTTCAAAATCCAAAAATATGTGATGTTATATTTCTATATATATTCGGTATCTGTTTGATACACATATAATCAGAGTATCATGAGAAATTGAACTTGAAAAGATGCATAATAATGTGTACCTCGCATCAGTCATCAGTTATTGTAATAATTCTGTTAAGCTATATTTCTTCAATTACTGGTTGTTCACTTGCTATCATACCTACCCTACCCATATTGATTGGAAAACAAATTTCTCCGACTACAACCTTAAAAAAAATTTTATGATTTTTTTTTTTTATTTAATCAAATTAATTTCAATAAACACTTAGTTTGGGGATTTAATTTAATGCATCAGCATCATATGAGACAATGGCGGACAACGTGGGTAGTAAAATTTTAATGATATATTGTGTAAGTCACATAAACAAGATTTTAAACTGCGTAAGTTCTTGGTAATTATCCCATATGTTTTGGGTTCTTCTACTTTCCCACTTGAAAACAATTCTTTGTATGTAGGCGTTTGAAGAAGCAATATTTGACTCTGGTCCTAAAAATTGACTCTTCGCACTTGTTTTTGTAAGGTTAGTATGTTGTATTAAATTACAAGTGTTCTACTACCAATGATAAGAGTAAATTAATAAAATGAAGATGATATTATCAATACAGATTCTCTAATTTCATCCTACATAAGAGAAGCTTCAAATTCACAATCACCAATTTTACTTCTAAATTATGTTATGTGTTGCAGTGTTCATTGAAGTCAGTATTGTACCAGTGACGTTGATACGTTTAATAAAATATCCGATAATATTCTTAATTTAATCAAAATTTCACATTACTGTACAAATTATTATAATTTTTCAATTCTAAATTGTTTTTAATTTGAATCGAAAGTCCAAAAGATGACCCTGAATTTTTGTTTGTTTTTTGTATTATTGTTGTTATTCAATTTCCTTAATTGAAATCAACTTTTAACCTGAAAAAAATTAAAAAATTCTTAGCACCAAAGATCAAGTAAATCTAAGTATGCAAATAAATTTATCCATCTTTATACTCATTTACAGTAAATAACAAAAACAATATTAAACACCTTTATAACCTTTAATTGAACTTTTCTTGATCTATATTACAAAAATTTACATTTAAATTCAAGAAATTAAAATGAATTTTTCTTCCCTTCAATAATATTTTGTTGTTGTTGTTTTTGATGTTGTTGCTGTTTTGTTTTTTATTAAAATCATTTTTTTTAAATAAAATTATTTTTCCTGTTTTAAGAAATTTCCTGTTATTAAATTTTTTTTTATTTTTTAAGTAAATTTAATGTGTTAATTGCATGCTGATTTCATCAATTCTGAATTCTGATGATGAACTTCCATGCTCTTTCATAAACCCATTTCTTCCTTTTTTTGATGACATGTAAAAATTCAAGTAAAAAATTAATTAAATTTTTTTTTAATTCTGATGAGCTTTACATGAAATTTAATCTTTGCAAAAAATAAAATTTTTATCCAGTACTTTTAATTTTGTTGCTAATTAAAAGTAGATACTGTAAATCACACTTTCTGATTATTCAATCAAAATAATAAATTTATATTAAGTCTGATTGTTTGCGCTTATATACTAGCTATGATGTAAAAAAGTAAGATTATTTAAATTAGCAGTGATGTTCAAAAGGTAATCAACGTTTACTGCCATTGTAAATGGGTTTTTACATCAAAACTTATGTCATCTTTTCAAAAAATATCTAGTCAAGCTTACTAATCTTTTACAGTGCTCAAAAATAAAATTCAAAATTAATTTGTTTAATTTTTGTAATTAATTAATTTGCTTTTCAAATTATTTGTAATAAAAAATTGAAATTTTAATATTCATTTTTTAGCTGCGTCTGGCAACGCTAATCTAAATTTACCCAATAAACAATTAAATTACTTACTTAATAATGCTTAATTAAATCGTAAGCTGAACTTGAATTGTGTTCAAACTAAGCCTTGACTAAATTAAGCTGTATTTTCTAACTTTTTTTTTTGCAGTTTTAACTACGCAGCTGTCAAATTTCAATCAATTAGAATTTTAGAGTTACGTATTTGCATAAAATCAAATTGATGTATATTTTGTTTTTTGTAAATTCTGCAATAAAAAATATTTTGATTGTTTGAAATTTTGACAGCTCCGTGTTTAGATCTGAAAAATAAATATGAAAGTTAAGTTTCAAAGACATCATTAATTTTAATGTTGATTTTTGTTTTATTATTATTCTAATTATTATTATTATTATTTTTATTGAATATAATTTAAATTATACACAATAGCTTACAAAAAAAAATTTAAAAATAATTTACACCACTAGCTGCTAGGGCTATAGGTTTAATTTTTGGTTTTAAATTTACAAAAATATTATTATTTTAGCAGCTATACAACATTCGAACAGCAAACGTCACAGAACAAAATTTCTTCAAACATTTTTAATAATACACAAAAGTGACGATAATAATGGAATACACGTTCACTCTTTTACTGTATAAATTTCAGATTTAATTTAAATTATTTAATTATAATAAAAAATTTATTTTGTAAAATAAATGAATTAAATATTAGAGAAAAAAAAAATAGATTAATAAAAAAATAAAGAAAACAAAACAAGTACAAACAAAAAATAAATATAAGTGACAAATGTCAATAAACTTTGATTCATTTAAGAAAATTTAATTTGGATACAAATGCATACAAAATAAAACAAAAATAATAAATATATTTAAATTACGGTTATTGAATATTTCAAGATGTTGTTGTGGTTGTGATTATTATTATTGATTTTTTGATGAATTTGCATTTGAAATTATGACATATTAATTACAAATAAATAAAAATAAAATTAAATGAATAAATTTCAATGAATTTGATGATTTCCAGTCATAATTTTCATTAAAGCTAAAATCAAAGAAATTGGTGATATACTTTATAATATACAGGCCACGGTAACCTTCTTATTCAAACTTTAAAATAAATCTTCAATTTATCAATTCCGATTTAAATTACTCAATATTACAATTATGGTTCTGGTATTCAGATACATTTCATTATATCTTGAGCGCTGAAGAACAGTAATATTACTTACACATTTTCTTATTCTACCCATTCTAGTCCCTAACATTGATCAAAATTATCTTATATGTTTTCTGGAATATTCAATTTAGCAGTAGATGTTTTCGGCCTAGATCAATTGTGATTCAGAAGTTACAATTCACTTTAAATATTCCACAAAATTATTTGAATAATCTACTGTTGCTTTAATCATATCATTTCTATACTTATGTAGTACTAAGGGATCTCATAATAATGTTTGCTTAATTATAAACAAAAAAACCATAGTCTAAGGAACTTTATCATACATTAACTAGATGAGTATTCTCTCTTTATCGTACCTATACACTAATGAATGTTAGCTATGAATGTGACATGAATTAACAAATGTATTCCCATCAAAATCCAATAATCAGCCCACTTATAATTTTCAAAGATTTAAGAAGAATATAAACAGCTTCGTCGAACATTTATATCTCCACTGACTGTAAGGATATTTTCTTTCCTTCGATTCTCCGATAGTCCAAACTGTCCATTTATTTATATAAAAATCTAACAACGTACTTATTTATTTATTAACTATTTTTTATATTTTATATAATTCAAACAGCTTACAAAAATAATATAATTTTGTACTGGCTTGCAATACTTAAAAATATCCCATAGTTGCTATATTATATACTGGCTACAATTTTTCTATATATTTTATTGCAATCTAATACTGCAATCTTTTATTAATATATAATAATATAATATTTTATTACAATCTAATGACCATTCATTGACATTTAATAAACCTGTTCAGTATCCAATGTTTCGTAGCCACAAACATTATGTTATATAACAATTATTGCTTTTCTACCTTCGATTTGGACTTGCAAAGTAAGTTGAAAATAAGTTGATAAGTTGCCATATTTGTTACCCCTTATTATAGGTCCAGAATATAGATGAGTATTAAAACCCGTTATTTTAAATAATTATTTTTTATTTGACCCTTAAAATAGACGAAAATAACTTAAAAATCACTAAATCAAAAATCTTTGAAATTAGTGAAAAAACAGTCAGCGCAAATGACACAGATTAAATAAATTGAAAAATATATCAAAATGTCTGTTTTGTATTTGAATAGATCAGATCTAGATTGACATAATTCGTTCAAAAATAATTCATCACGGAAGAATATATTCAGAACAAAATATTACACAGAGAGTATATGGTACTGATCTATATCAAAACAAATGAAAATGAAATATTTTCTGCTATTTAAAACTCAAACTAAAATCCCTTTTCTATTCAAGCCCAGGACTTTAAAGACAATAGTCAATAACATTATTTTCTTAATAAAGAGTGTATTACGTACTCTTTACTGATTGTGAACATCTTATATTTCAATTAAAATTTTAAGTTAATTTATGTTTTGAACAACGATACGCGATCCATAAAACTTTGTATTGAATTCGATTTACCTAGAACTAAACACAACTCATTTGTACAATTCAAATCCATGTAACTTTTCTCTAATTAGAAATTGACTCCAGTATTTAACTTTAAAGATACACATTCAAAGTTTTTTTTTTCAAATACATCCACATCTGAATCAGTATTCCTACAATATTAACTAAAATTTTTTTTTCAACAAATCTGATTTGAATTTGGATTCCGATTTCAAGCTGAATTTATAAATTCAGTTCTTAAATTTCAAAATAAAATTTATACTAAAAACTGTTATACTTTTAAATAACTGTCATATTTTGTTACTAACATAAGAGTAGAAATCAAATTCAAATCCAAATAAAAAAAAAAATGGATTTATGTTGTTGTTGTCTGTACACACAACAATAACATAAACCCATCTTACATTTACATTGCTGCATATACATTTGATTTAGATTTATTAAAGAAGCTCAACTATAATTTGCTAATCATTAATTTCTAACCATCAATTTTCTTCACTAAAGTTTTAAAGATTGTTTAAATAACATAACTATTCATTTTGATTTTTGAATCAATAGCTTTTAATCATAAAACATAGATTTAATAAATTTAATATGGAAGTTTATTGAACTTCAAACACTTTAAAAAAAAAATAAGAAATAAAATTAAAAGCATCACAGCTGATCAATAATAGCAACTGTCATTATCTTAGCCACCCCTGATCACACCAAAAATGCACATTATGTTACAGCATTTACACTACATAATATAAGAAATTAATAAATATGTATACTTGCACTTGGTATATACTTATATACAAAAAATATTTGGAAATTTATTTATTCTAAAAATTCTTTGTTCTAAATATGGATTAATTTACGTAATTTGAAATGAAATTTAAGATCTTTTTTTTTTCATTTTAATTTTTTATTTATTTATTATTTTTTTTTTTTTGTTTTTTTTTTTTTGAAGATAGTATGATCGAATGACCGAGATTTTTCATTGTGAATTCTAAATAACAAAAAAAAACAACAGTTTTGTTTTTTAATGTAAATACAGTGGCAGAATAATTCGTTATAATTTTTTTTTTTTAATTTTCAATTAATTTCTTGTTGTTGTTGTTATTGCGTTCAATTTACAACAATAACTACAGCCATACATAAATACTCGAAATTAATAACAAAAAAAAAAAAATAACAGAAAAGAGCTGTACTCATATAAGACAGGTGTAATTCTGCCGTAACTAAATGTTGTGTGCGCACGATGACATTCGTTCATTCGATGAACGTCGTCGTATGGCATAAAAGAAAAAAAAATACAAAAAAAAAAATAAAAAAAATTATATTCGCGGTTTTGTTTTGTGTTCTTTTCAATTTCGTTTTTTTTTATTATTGTTATAAATAAATATTATAGTCTTTTTACGTTTTTATTATTTTGAGAAATTACTCTTTATTACCATTACAAAAAAAAAAACAATTTAAGAGAAAATTGAATTTTCTTTAAAAAAAACCGTGATCGATCTTGAAAAGTTTTGTTCGGGGGAGGACAAATATTATGATATTCAATCCAGACTTTAGGTAGTTTCACTTTAGATTAAATTAAAGCGGTGGTATAGGTTTTGAATTTTTTTTTTCTTTTTCTCTTCTATATTTGTACCGCCGAACAATAGACTTTAGCACTTCATCAATACTCTCTTAATTGCAGCCATTACGACTTCAAGCTATGGGCTTCCGATTTTTATATGAAATAATTTTTGTTTTCCTTACGAAGATGGCTCTAATATGTCAGGACCGGCATGTAGGTTTTTACCGCTTTATGCCCTCCTCCAACCCTCAACTTAATTAACCCTTTTGATAAAGGTTGTTTGTTTCCCTCGTCAGGGTGTTTTCTATCGATAGTATAATATTACCAATAGATATATGTTGCCCACCGATGATCTGGCTAGTTCATCAGTTTTCTCATTTCCAGTCAAGCTGCTATTACTCGGTATCCAGATCAGTTGTACTTTATTTCAGAGTCCGATATGCGGTATAGGTATATGAGGGATGAAATAATATTTAATAAACAATATACAATAAACAATGTTGTCTACCACAATGCATTACAACATTTATTTTTGAAATTTCTGACGGCTATATACTTATCTAATCTTTCTATATCTATGTCTATGGCTTTCTTTGAAATTATTATTCTTCTATGTATTAATTATAGTTTACTTGATATTCATATTTTCACAATAACAGGTGTATACCGAAACATTATTAACAATAAACCAATGTGGTACTGTAGTTGTTACCAGTCGTAACCGATGTTGTACTGTATAGTTATTACCACTACATATTAAATGTAAACAGTTTCGAATACTGCTGCGGGTATCGATATTTTAATGACAAATTTTGTTAAAATACTATGGGTACATTGATCATCACTCAAATAACTTTTATCTGAACATTTATAAGGATCTTGATATTTAAATTGCTGGGTATATTTCTAGTAACTCAACTTCATATGTCCATCAATTGAGCATTATAGAATTACTTGGTATACAGTACCATTTTGATATCTAGTAAAAACTATTAAAAACCTATACATTTTGTTATTATTTCAATTGATCTAGTTTTAATTACTCACTACCGTCATTTATGATTCAAGGAAGCGTCATCAGACGCATACTCTACCTATCTATACGCAGATATTTCGATGGCACCAAATGGGAAAGTAGGAATTCTTGCTGATGCAACAGCTATCATAACCCCAGACATCGATCCATTATAGGCTTCAAATTACCGACAAGAGAGCCTTAATCAAATTATTCCTCAAACATCAATCAAAAATTCAAAGATGACTTCACAATCAATGTAAATAAAAATCAATGAAAAAAAGTCAACCCATAAGTAAAGGAAGTTTGAACAAAGCTTCTACAAATTACCAACCTAAATTGTGCAGTGTTTTACATTTACACTTCGAAAATTTAACTGCCCTCCAGTATAATTTTTAACAGTACAATCATACCGCAGGAAGATTTCGTTAAGTATCTCGAGGTTCATCTTGATAAACGTCTAATATATGGAAGAAGCCAATAATTTGAAAATCGGAGAAGCTTATATTGTTTAATGGGTAAAATATCTAAATTGTTTTTGGAAAACACTAGATTCTGCTGTACAAAGCTATCCTTAAACCTATATGTAGAATAAAACTCCGGAGCACTGCAGCTAAATCCAACATTCAAATTGACTCAAAGATTTCAGAACAAAGTAATAAAAATGGTAGTCGATTGTCTGTGGTTTGTATATGAAAAAACTTAATTCACAATTAATTACAGTCTCCTTCAGTACCCAAATATTGCAAAAAGTACAGGTACAGAAGTAAATTGGAAATATATTCAAACATTTTGGTAAATATTTATACTAACCTAGGCTCTAAGAGATTGTAATATCTTATATATTATACTAATTTCATTTTTGTCTGAAGCCTTTTATAACAACAACAAAAAAAAAAACAGTTCATTATGAATGAAAGAATGAGAATTGAGAGAATAAATCTATTTTTTTTTAATGTATTATAGAAGTGGGTGTAGGTAGAAGTAAAATGTAGTCATAAAATAATATTAAAGCATTATGATGAGACATGGCTACATATACATATTTTGGTATTTTGAATTGTAATGTGCATACTTTTTTTTTAACCTGCGCCCTGGAAAACTTTACTAGATAGGAAATGTCATTATACTAGTTATATTATAATAAGTATAGGGTAGGATTGTAATAGGATACTCTTCTTTAAGTCAGTATAGTAAGCAAAATTAATTTAACTTAATTAATTTTAAATTATTCAGATTGTAAATATTAATAATGGGAAGAGAAACATTAACAAACATACTAAATTATCCTCTCAAAAATCTTCCAACAATTCATTATGTTAAGAATAGTGAAAACACAGTATTTAGATTGAATAGGACTGAGACATTCTGATTAGTAATCAGATCACATAATCACTACACAATGTAGGTCGGTAATTTATAGAAGCTTGGCTCAAACCTCCTTCAATTATACATAAGCAATAAAAGGGTTAAAAGTATTTTTCAACATTGGTATTGACTTCGATCAAATTGATTGTAAGTAATAAAAGGGTTAATAAAGCATTTTTTAACAGTGAATATTTTCGATCAAATCAATTCGTATATTATGAAGAAACTACAAAATTCACAATATTTGTTAACATCTGTAAAAAAAAAACATTGATCCATTTTACACACACATTTAATAAAATTAAGAGAAATTCAGATGACTTAACAAGTTATTTTTTTTTTTTTTTTTCAAATCTATTTGATTCGAAAATTTTAATTATTCGTTAAAAGCACCACAATTCTTTAATTATACTATTTTTGAAAACAATTAATTTACAGATATATAACTTCAAAAATCTTCAGAGAAATCTTTTCAATCTCTTTACTCACTAATCTTCTTAAGTTAAAAAAAAAAAAAAAAATTATTTTTAATTTTTGTTAAATTTCGAAATTTTTCCAATTACATTTCATTTCAATTAAGTTGATTTTTTTTTTTATTTTGTTTTTTATACCTTCACGGTATCAAGAAAATCAACATTCAAAATTTATGCTTGGCCAGATCCATAAAAAACAGTTTTTGTTTTTTTTTTTTGCTTTATTTTGTTTTTATTGTTTTTGATCTCAATATGCTGGCACTGGCACTATACCTTTTGATCTTTTGAATTTGAATTTTTATTCTACGAATCGAAATGTACCAAAAAATTCATTAAAAATTCAACCGTTTTTTATTTATTTTTTTCTTAATTTATTTATTTTCAGTTTAGATACACATACATTTATGCATATATAAATATATTAATCTCGCGCATGCCATGAAAATGCACCTGCCTACACCTGCGTGCCGTTAGTAAAATTTCACTTTTGTTATTTTCTTTTGTGTTTTTTCGTTTTTTTTTGTTGGTTATTTCCCTATATTCCTTGGAAATGCATTCAATTTCTCTGGATGCAGTTATACTGATGAAATAAGGAAAGGAAATAAGGAAAAAGAAACCCTTCGAATTTATTTCTTAAATTTCGAATTGTATACAGTATTTCCGAATTTATGCATTTTTTGAGCTCAATAGAAATGCATAAATTGTGCATTTCAATATCCTTTTTTTTATTTCGTTTTGTTGTTGTTGTTATTTATTTTTATCCTGTTTAATAGTCATAGTATTCACAGGATATAATATAGAACATATGATCTTTTGAAATAATGGGGGTTATTTTACTAGTATAGCTTTATTTGTTTAAACTTGTTTTGTTGTTGCTATTTTGTTTATGGATGGTCAGTGAACCTGACTGCTGGCTGATCAGTTAGCATTTTGTTTTGTTATGGTGGTATTCTGAGTTACTACATTGAAACTAAATCAATCAGCTGAACTTATATTATTATTCTTAATGATGTAAAAATAAAATTTATTTTTACAATTTATAAGAAAAGAAAATTCTAGAATTTTAGATATTTTGTATTGTAGAGTATAGTCTTAATGGTATTGAAAGTTAAAAATTAAGTTCAAAGTGAATAATTTTATTGCTCTCATTAAAATTGCAAAATTATTATCACGATATTCGTGGGACAACAATAAAATTGTTTATATCGATAAAAAAAAATTAATTGAAATTTTGTATCTAAAGTCGATAATCATGGCTTTTTAGTAGATATCTAAAAAAAAAAAAAATAATAAAAAAAACTGTATTTCTTACAACTTGTCACTTGTCATAAAATAAAATTGTCTTTTCGAAAGTTGTACACACAAAAATTTGATCCCATACGACTTTCAGTATAAAATTTGTGTTTTAAGTTTACTAAAAATCAAATCAGTCTGAAATGAGTCGAAAATTTTAAAGCTATATAGATATTTTAATTACCTTCAAATATACCTTTAAATATTACAGAGCCTAAATCATCATCGTCCAGTAACTCCATCCGCGGAAGATATGGCGGGGTGCCTAAATCCAAATGAAAATTTAATGTAAGCACTGAATTACAAATGATCCAGAAATAGAACCTGATTTTAATCGTGTAAATAAATATAACAAAAAACCGTTAACTATTTACAATTATAAGGGAATAACTTTAAAAGTCTACGACAGTTGTCTACGATCTATTATTAGTTAGAATGCAATTGCAAAAATTGTTTTCAAGGTAGCCTTACGGTATTCGAAAACGTTTTCTTTCAATAATATGGAAACAATTAGATGCTTTCAATATACATACTCAAAAATTCCCAATTACGGCCATAGTTTGTTTGCAATACGCAAGAATATGGAGTTTGCCATTTCCATAATGTTTTCTATAATTCTTCATCAGTGGTGCGAAAGTCCAAATTAAATCGTGTTTGGCCTGTATAATAGCATGACTTCAATCTTTATGGTTCGAAGAAAGCATATTTCAGTCAATAATTCCTAGTGTTAATATATAACTTCTAAACAGTGTGGCTTGGACACATAAAGTGGATGAACGAAAAGCCTCCAGTCAAGAAAATTTTCGAATTCAGAGTCGAAGGTACAAGGTCGGAAAAGACCAAAGCATCGTTGAATTTAAGCTGAAATATCGGCAGACACGGAAAAAGTTCATATCTTCAGTTGGAGAAAGCCGTCCATGGCCAGCAAAATTGAAAGACGCTTTTGAGGTCAGATCCGGAACCAACATGGTCTGTTGGCCTCCTAAGCAAGTAAATAAATAAATAATTCCTAAAATTGCTTATTTTGTTTACAGAGTCATTCAAGCATTTCTGTAGTTCTTTAACTGACAACCAGAGCTCCTTTTCTAATCGTTACTGTCATGTAATCCTATCTGGGGGGCATGCATAATACAAATTATATAATTGTTTAAAAGGCGCAAACTTGTTTGAAATGTTATTGATTTTGTTTTCAAATACTAAAAGTTTTTTTTTATTATTATCTAGACAGTTTGTTTTACACAAATAATTCGCGATACAACTGATAACTGTCAAATCGATGAAACTAAGCTATTAAGTATATTTTTTTTTATTTGCTCAGGATGACTCCAAACAGAATTAAAATTTTTTTTTTAATATTTTTCAATTATTGAATTTATTTTTCCCATAATTTACATTGATTTAAATTAATTAATTTACCCTGCTAGCAAATATAGAGCCAGAGATTTAGAAAGGAAATGTACAAAATAGCTAAAAATCATTTAAAGTTGGTGTATATGAAAAAAAAAAATAGCTTTCAATAATTTTCTGCTTGTAAAAAAACAAACTTATCGCGATCGGTTGGGGTCGAAACTATACATTATTTACAGATGATTGGTATAAGTTCTGTAATCCAGTACTTTAATTACATGAACTTCTGAGATCACTTTATTTTGCAGGTTTCCAAAAACCAGAAATGATATTTTCTCCTAGTTTTTTGTATATTTTAAATTTCGTGTCTTCAACCGGAGATAAGCCACCCGTGATCGGAAAAATAACGGACACTTATGTGTTCGGCCCAGGATTTACATGGTCTATTGGCCATCTAAGTAAGTATTGTTTCTTCCAATTATATGATGCTGTTCGATAACCCTACATATACATTTTCTAAAATCGGAAAACAATTTACCAATAGATACTATCTTTAATTAACAATTCACCACAGTTACCTACTAATGTATCAGAAAATTATTTACACAGTTTTACCTATGCTTATTAACTTTAAAAATAATATTACAAAAAATAAGTATTAAAAATCTCTCTAATATTAAAATTGGTGCACAAATGTCTCGTGCAGCCAATTGGTTATGAGTCATTTTGTAAACAGATTTAATTTTTTCTTTAGAACCACCAACGCCAAACAAATTACTAATAACTACCACTATCACAAAAAATTCAACCAACTTTATTCATTCATCACGAATAACTTATTTACATCATATACGAGTGTATAGACACACATATAGAAAATAAAACATTTCTAAGGATGCAGACAGACGTTCAAATTAAATGAGATGGAAATCACCTGAAATTTAAAACCCCCATTCATTCATTCGGTCATTATTCAAGATAGCTTACCTTGATTAAACGTATACAATATAAATATATAGTATTAATTTCAAAATGTAACCAAATTAAACCCCTGCCAGCCACAAAAATTCAAAAATTTATACAGTCATTTAAATACGACCAACATTTTTCAATATTTTATTTACAACAACAACAACAACATAAACAAAATACAATATAATTAACAGTAATAAAACGGAATTGAAATTTCTCTAAAAAGGTGGTATGGTAATGGTGATAGCTCTAGTGTTGTCAATATTTGTAAAAAAAAAAACAATCGATAGTTACGTTTCCTCTTAAATATAAGACCAGATCGATTTTTGTTATCCGATGATGTGTCCTTTTCCTGAATTTATCCAAGCTGTTTTATTTCACCCTTCCTCTATATTTTTTTTTCTTTTTTTGTGATTTTTGATTTCCCGTGAGTAAATTTTTTTTACGTTTTTATAAAAAAATAAAAAGCAACAACAAATTTCATGCATCCTATCAACTTAACTACATACAATATGAATTGATAATAATGGTGAAAAGGTGAAAAAAAAATAGTTTTTACCATTCAAATAATATAATTATGCAGCACACCACACCACACACATATTACGAATAAATTGCGTCATCATTATCATCAGAAGAAGGAATCACTGGCGCAAGAAATCAATTTCCTTCCGATTTTTGTTGGTTTTCAAAATTTTCTTGTTATTGTTTTTGTTATTTTTATTGTTGTTATTGATTCTTTTTTTAAATTTCTGTCAATATATTTTTTTTTGATTTCATGTTGGTTTTATTTTATTTTAATAAAAGAAAACCACATACAACTAAACATGTGACAATTATTGCATTTGGGATTGGGATGGGTTAAAATTATTTTGTTCTGTTGGAAAAAGGGATGATTGTAAATATTATGATGATAATAATAATAATGATAATGATGGTGATAGTAATTATTTAAACAGTTACATTATAATGCAAATACACTGCAGTGAAATGGAGCCAATTAAGGCGGGTAATGCAATGCAGTTCTCTCCCTAACTTAATTAAGCTATATTGTAGAAATATCATCGTTTTTAAGTTACTACTTTTAATTTACTAAGGACTATAGTAATACGGACTAATATAAATATATAGGGGCTTGTAAATGTGAATGAAAATAGTACTAGTATTCACTAGTCATTTTAATTTATTTTTGGTATTATATAATTTTTTGATCGATTTATCTTAGACAACTACCGAATACGGAGTATTATTTAATATAAAAATTTAATTCAATTCTGGTCAGGAAAAAAAGGAACTCTTTGGCAATTTGATAAATTAAAATTTTTCTACGTTAAAATGTATGTGTATCACATTGGGTTAAGTTTTTAAATGAAATTTCTAATTAAAACAATATTTAATTTCGCTACGTCTCCTTTTAAATATCTATTACTTATCACTTAAAATTTTTGTACGAAATTATCCATATTAAATCTCCATATATTATAATCTTTCACAAAATAGATTCAATTCAAAGATTTTAAAAATTTATCCAAAAAATAGGTATCCACAAGAGTATAATATTTTGGCATTTGATTTGACGTTTATTTCAGAGACAATGTGTTTAGAGTGATTGGAATTGTAAGCAAAGTACATTGTGTCGCCTACACAATATTGTCAGTTCAGAAAATTTGACATATTGTATTTGATGTACATTGTATCGGTTGAAATTTTTTGGATACATTTCCGATGTCACCGTGTGTAATAATATATATAAGGATTTAATGTAGAGCTAATAATGTGATGGATAAGTAGTAGTTTGTAAATAGTGATTCCCAAAAAACATAGAACAATCAAATAAAATCAAGAGGGTACATTGTGTTGTGGTGTTACAAAATCAAAAACAAATTGTCTTGTATGGATCTTAGGCTATACTATGAATTGATATTTGCGTGCAAAAATCGCATTAAAATCGCATGCGATATTTTAGTGTAAAAATCCAATTAAAATCGCATGCCTTACATCATACCTTAATGCAATCCTATTAATTACACTTTATTATATTTCCTAATCACCCACGTGTTGATGATATTTGAAACAAGCGGGACCAAAAACAATGACTATGAAGTACTATTCGTTAAAATAACACCAAAAGATATGCATAAAAATGGCAATGTGTACCTTTAGTAAATGTGTATCAGAGAAGTTCCAAAAAACTTCTCAAACAAAAAATTTCTTCAGAAGCCGAGATGCTGAAAAAACAGAGATCATGCAATCATTGAAAAGAATCACCCCTCGACTTTATTTAAGCATATGTACATATCATCTGTTACTAAAAACACATACTACAAGATTAAAGCTTGTATAGACATTCTAGAGGATGCGAAGAGAAAGAGGAAGCAATTTTTCATGTATTTTGTATTTGTGCCACGTGCATAGAAAAAGAAGAAAATAAATACTCTGCTAAGAAATTAACCAACAAATATAACTCTGCTGCTCGGATTTATGGGTTAAAAAAATATTTGAAACATTCTAACAAAGGTATTAGTTGGCTTAGTCTGATAAGAATTAAAAGTGAGATCCTGCAGGGTATACAACATGCCAAAATGATCAAGTGCGTGTGATGAGTATGTGTTTATTTACTATTTTTTAACGAAATAACCCAACCACCTAAGCACAGCCAAAATACATATAAAAATCTGATAGGATCAAAAAAATGAGAGTTTCTGCGTTAATATATGTACTCGGTAATCGTCAAAGAAAAATATAAATGCCAAAATGCTCGCTTATTTCAACATGGAACAAATGCGCTTCATGGCGCTAATAACTGCTTAGTAAAGAAATATCTTTTCGAATCGGACTAACCAAAAACAACCTATGCAGAATATGTGAAACCATCTCAATCTATATATTATGCTCTGTGAAGTCGAATGTAATAGACTTTAAGAAAGACGTTCCCTAACAATGGAAGATGCCCATCATACCACTATGAAAATATTCTAAGGGTAATCACTAAATTAAGGTATAAGTATATAAATGAATCAGACCCATAATTGTATTAATACGGTTAAACATAACCCCTATATGGCTGCAGTTATAATGGGATCAGTTCGATATACCCCTCATATAGGTCTAATCTACAATCGGTATATTACTACTATATATCATCGGTATATTACACAGTTCACAAGGCTCAAAAGGCTCATTCTATTATCTTCTATTCTTTATTTTCACATTTCAAAATAAAATAAAAAAAATGTGTTCAATTTTTTGAAATGGAACGAAAGGTGATGTTGGGGTTTAGGTGATAATAAATTTATTGCATTTTGAAATAAATCACAAACATTATACCTATACTATTAAATTGTTGATGGTACGCTGTAATATATATATAGAGGGAATTTTTACATCAGGGGGAATTTAAATGTTTTAGTTGGGGGGTTCAGAAATTAGAATCATAATGGGTAACACGAGTGATTGAAATATGCATATGTGTGTTGTACAGTTAGGATATTAAGTAAACTTCAAAATAAAATTTGATAGAATTATTTTGTTTGTTATTTTTTTTTTGCTTTATCTGTGAGTGAGATAAAGTCAAGAAGGGATGTGTATGTATACGTTAGTGATGTTTACATACTTTTTGTTCTTGTTACAAATAAAAAAGGCTTCATAATTGCATAAAGAATTGCGCAACTGCTTGATATTTTCATTTTTTTTTTTTATTATAGGTGTGGTTGGTATTGAACAAAAAGAGAGTTTCAAAAGAGAGTGATACTCAAAAATAGACTAGATATAGAAAAATTAAAATAAGCACAAACAAACAAGAAAATTTCTATAATGCACACGTATATGAGAGTGTTTGTGTTGACGTTTGCATGTATTGAGCCATAATAATTTAATTGTGTTTTTCTCATTTTCTTTTCTTTTTTTTGTCAGTTTGTTTATTTGATTTTCGTTGTTTTTGTTTTTTTTTTATTTTTCTGATTTTTGATTTTGGTTATAGATGAGGAAATTATTATTTGATTATGACAGCAGATGGTTTTTTTTTTTTTTTACTTTTTAATATCGATAATTTGTTCTTAATGCAAGTTATTTGTTTTTTTTTTTATTGTTATGAGATCTGAAGGGAGTAAAGAGTAACATCGGTCTTTTGAGATTCATGATTTTTGTTATGTTTATTTATTATTCGTATATATAATATTTAATAACAATATTAATTTACATTTTAGAAGGGGAAATTGTTTATTATTTAATACGATATTACAATTAAATTTATTTTAATTTTTGTTTATTAAATTAATGACGTATTCATAAGTAGATAATTGTATATACAAGTAATTTGATTTTGTTTTTATGTTTTAATTGACTGTAACAAATTTTTATTGTAATTTTATTCAAAAATAAATATTTTTTGGTATTATGTAAAACGGTTATTTTTTTCTGTAGAATTGTATGCGAGTACAAATTGTGTAGAGATTTTGTTTCTTGACTGATTGAGACCAAATTTGGGTAGTTGTAAGTTTTTACAAATATACTAATTTTTTTATTAATTTTTTAATTATTTATTTCTATATATCTATAAAAAAAAAAGTTAACATTTATGGACATATTTTAATTTTCAATTTAGTTTTTGAGTAATTTTTGTTTTGTTGGAAAATACTGGAGAGACAATTTAAATTAAAAATTGGGTTCAATTATATTTAAAAAAAAAATAATAATTAAAAGACATTAATTCTGTTATCTTATAAATTTTTATTGTAAAAACCAAATTATTCATTTTTTTAAAATTTTTTTATATTATATGATTCAAAATATTTATAAAAATGTTAATATAGTTTATAGGTATTGGATTAGATGGCATAATTACAGCTTCATATCTTCTTTTCATAAAGCCGGATAAATTTCTCAATGGTTAAGATGGTATTGAGCTCGATGTGGTTCTAATTAAACTTAGTTCAAGTTGTCCATTGTTTCCGGACAATGCTTTGCAATCTGTAGCTTTTATATTGGCAAAATATTTTCAATAGGATTTAGATTCAGGCTAGATGGAGACCATTCCATTACTGTGCTATTTTTGTTTTTCATGTTACCTTGAAACTGAAAATAAAATTTAAAAAACAACTAGCTGTATTATGAGACTGGAATACCCACTTAAGAAACATAAACAAAAAAAATGATTCTTACCTTTCTAGCAGTGTAACAAGCAGCATTGTCTTGTTGAAAAATCAAATCACAAGTGTCTCCAAAGAGCATATGAACATCAGAAGGCTTGAATTTATTTTCCAAAATGTTTATAAAAACATCCGCATTAATTTTTAAGGAAACAAAGCATGATCTTCCTATATTTCTGAATCGGAGAAACAATCCCATGTCACCTTCAAATTTTGGTAACAACATTTGCAAGCATTCATTGCTTAATCTTCCTACTACTTTTAGCCGAATCAATTGTCTTCCATCACTGTCGTGAACTTAAAAATTAAAATAGAAAACATTATCTGCTTCCACATATCCTCTGCCCAAGAAACTTATTCTTTTACCCATGCAAGCCTTTTGTGTCTATGTATTAGCTTCAATTCAGGCGTCATGACTAGACGATGTATAAATTTGATCTTCCGTTAAATAGCCTATATTGTACCAAACTGGATAAAATCGTTGTTCTGCTTGCCCTATACAGAGCGTTTTGATAATCTGTAGTTGTTTTAAAACTGTTTCTCAAACTGTGAATTTTTATGAAGTGGTCTTTGACTTACGTTATTTTACAAGGTTGTACTGATACCCCCGATTTCATGATATTTAAAAAAAAATATATAAACCACTTTGCCTTTAGAGCAACACAATATTTCAGCAATTTGCCTTGTTGACAAATTTTCCCGTGACATCACAATCATATTGCCCTTTAACTCGTTACTATTCATTATTATTTTAATTAGTATTGCATTTCACACTTTATATTCACTTCTAATCAATATTTAAAATGTTGGTCCTCTATATGTTCAATACTGGTAGAGATATTGGATAGATAAACATATTATCAAAGAACAAAAAAGTTTAACTGTTTATAAATTTTATTATTTTTTTTTATTTTAACTTCTAATATTAATTGATAAGCAAATGTAGAAATGTTTGTTCTAAAAAAGAAAATGAGTAAACATACTATTAGTTAAATCACATGAAATTAGATGATCAGGTTTATGTGGTGTATACTAATTTTGTCAAAGGCTTTGATAGGTTAGACCCCCTTCATTATAATGCTTTTAATTCATATTCCCCGCTTATCTCAGAATTGTAGTTATATGTCCTTGATAAACGCTACAATAGTACCTACATGATATTCTGAAATTTTATTATTATTTAGGTATGTATCTAATATATATGTATATTCATATCATGTCATATGATGTCATTATTCCACAATTTTTGCAATTAGTTTTTTAGTGTTGATTTTTTGATAGTTATATTGTTAATTTTAAAATTTGTTTAAATTCACATAAATGTAATACATGTAACTAGCTTGAATTAAGCCTGTAAATAAAATAAAATAAAAATAAAATATATTCGTAAGCAAGTAATTTGTATAAGATTTGTTGAAAAGCAAATTGTTTTGAAGATAAAATTAGAGACCGGGTTCTAATGTGGCGACCCGTTATATAAAACTAAAATTTTAAAAACTGGTATGGGATGACAGTGGCACTTATTGTTATTATATTTATGTTCCTTTATCATACTTAAGAAACAGATTGCAATTTATAAAAATCGGTCAATATAATTTGCCTTCTAAATATCTTTAGGGATCTCATTTGGGTCCAACGCTATTGATTCTTTTTATAAGTCGTTAAAACTTTCCCATATCCTTTCTTTTGTAGATGATGCCAAAAAAAATTCAAAAATATCATATTTACATGATGCAGTACTGCGAATGTATCGTACAGTAATGCAAAACAACTTAAATATATACTATGGCTGGTGCCAACAATTTTTTTTTTAGAGCTAAACATACAAAAAAGTATCGTTAAGTCCTATTTCCTATTATCATAACTAATAGACGGAGACATAGAGTGTAACTAATAATGGACGGAGAGAGTAACTAACGAAAGTGGATACTAACAGACGAAGCGAGTATAACAAATCAGTGGAACTGAGAGAGTCACTGAAGCAATTTTGTTTCGGGTATATATAAAAAGAAAACTATTTCAAACATTGCATATAAATATTGTCAAATTTATAAAACTGATATATTATATCAGCCATATAACTCAGCACCGGCAGAAATAATATGAGCTACTCAAGATAATTCTCGAAAACGGCATTTACGAAAACTGAGACCAGAAAAAAAAAGCCACCTAGGCTAGGCTTATATGTTGAACAGATTTAGTATTTCAATAGTATTACAAAATCATTCTTTGGATCTGAAAAATGAATGAAAATAGTTATCTTTTTAAGTAACGTTCGCAAGACATAAACCATCAGAAGTAGAGCAAATAGATCATTAAATCTATTAATTCTATATCAAAATATATCTCGAAACAATATGAATTAACTTTATATAAAATAAAATTTTTTGTTCCAAATCCACCGAAATAAAAGAATTTTGTATTAACTTCCACTAAAAAATTAACATTTTTACTCCAAGTCAACCAAAATGATTTTTACCTCCACTCAAAAATATTTAAAAAGAAAAAACAAAACAAAAAAATGTAATAACTTGTATCAAGTTATAAAAGATCGCCATAATAATCAGTCAACCATTAAAATAATTTCGCAAGATCATCAGGAATATCATAAAAATCTAACATAGAAGACGAGACTTAGAATTACCATTGCGAACCTGATTGCAATAAAAACTAAATGGAATAATAATAACACCATCATTCGTTTTAATTTTTTTTTTTATTATTAATTAAAGTCTGGTCTGTTGTCTATAGTGATTTAAAATTTAAGGTTCCAAAAAAAAAAAAATGAATAATTTAAATAAAGATGGATGTGCAAAATAAATTGAATTATCAAAAAATAACGAATAAAAAAAAAATTATTTGTTTGGGTTAAATTGGACAAGATTTTCGTGATCGCGTCTTATTTATTTAATTTTTTGTTTTTTATTTTTATGTATTTTAATGGTCATGACCTCAGTTGGGTGATTTTATGAACATCATTTGGTATGTAGCATAAAATGATGAAAGAAATTGCAATAAAAAATGTTTACCTTGTCACAATAATTATGTCCTTTTTGAAATGATATCTTTTCATGATACACACTTAAACAAAATAATAACAATGAAATTTTATTTATTGCTATTTTTATAATTTGTGATCACAACATCCGGTTTTGAAGTGTTAAAATAAAATATATTAAGAAGGATGTTGATAGTTTTATAATAATTATCTTTTAGAATTTCCTTTTTTTTTGCTCTGCCTTAAAAAAACACCAACTTACCTGTTCTTTGTTCTTTTAATTTTAAATCGAATTAATTTTTATTATTATTTTTTTTCGTTTTTTTTCATAGATAAAATTGTTGACAGATTTCAAGAACATATCAGAAGCAAATTAATGATTTAAAAATTAAGGTAAACAATATTTTTAATTACATAAACTTTAATTTATTTAAATATAAATAATTTTAAATTCTATCAAATGCCATTAATTTTTCAAATATTTAAATTGTAAGCAAAGTTTGGCTCATATTCAGCACAATTTAAAATATATTATTTTTTTATAACATTATTGAATCTACTGCAGTTCATACAAAGTCATTGATTTATACCTTACCTGGGTACTGTTGGATGCTACTGGGTACACTGGCCCAAAATTGTGAGTTGTATTAAAGTTGTGGCCGAATGTATAGATAATTATGTATGAATGAATAATTTTAAATTCCATCAAATGCAATTATTTTTTCAAATATTTAAATTGTAAGCAAAGTTTGGCTTATATTCAGCACAATTTAAAATATATTATTTTTTTATTACATTATTGAATCTACTACAATTCATACAAATTCATTGATTTATACCTTAATTAGGTTTACTGTTGGATGCTACTGGGTACACTGGCCCAAAGTTGTGAGTTGTATTAAAGTTGTGGCCGAATGTATAGATAATTATGTATGAATGAATAGTTTTAAATTCCATCAAATGCAATTAATTTTTCAAATATTTAAATTGTAAGCAAAGTTTGGCTTATATTCAGCACAATTTAAAATATATTATTTTTTTATTACATTATTGAATCTACTACAATTCATACAAAGTCGTTGATTTATACCTTAATTAGGTTTACTGTTGGATGCTACTGGGTACACTGGCCCAAAGTTGTGAGTTGTATTAAAGTTGTGGCCGAATGTATAGATAATTATGTATGAATAAATAATTTTAAATTCCATCAAATGCAATTAATTTTTCAAATATTTAAATTGTAAGCAAAGTTTGGCTTATATTCAGCACAATTTAAAATATATTATTTTTTTATAACATTATTGAATCTACTACAATTCATACAAAGTCGTTGATTTATACCTTAATTAGGTTTACTGTTGGATGCTACTGGGTACACTGGCCCAAAGTTGTGAGTTGTATTAAAGTTGTGGCCGAATGTATAGATAATTATGTATGAATAAATAATTTTAAATTCCATCAAATGCAATTAATTTTTCAAATATTTAAATTGTAAGCAAAGTTTGGCTTATATTCAGCACAATTTAAAATATATTATTTTTTTATAACATTATTGAATCTACTACAATTCATACAAAGTCATTGATTTATACCTTAATTAGGTATTGTTGGATGCTATTGATGGGTGCACCGCACCGCCTCAAATATGCGAGTTGTATTAAAGTTGTGGCCGAATGTATAGATAATTATGTATGAATGAACAATTTTAAATTCTATGAAATGCCATTAATTTTTCAAATATTTAAATTGTAAGCAAAGTTTGGCTCATATTCAGCACAATTTAAAGTATATTATTTTTTTGATAACATTGTTTAATCTACTACAAATCATACAAAGTCATTGATTTATACCTTAATTAGGTACTGTTGGATGCTACATATGGGTGCAACGCCCCAAATGTGCGAGTTGTATTAAAGTTGTGGCCGAATGTATATTATTCCTTGTATATTATACAAGGAAAATGTTAGGTATATTTTATTTCTGCTTAAGAAAAACATTTCGTAGCGCAAAAAAAATGTTAGTCACAAGCACTGATGAAGGAAGCATGTTGCTTCCGAAATATCGATATTTGCAATCAAATATTAAATTATTTTATTGAAAAAAATATGATCGTGATCAACGAAATTTTGCCTTTTATTTCCATTCCAAGAATTCTTAATTTCATAGTTTTCAATATTTATTTTCGAATAGAATATTTGATATTAATGGATTCTGTTTTGCTAATATGAGACAGATCTAGGTTTTTGAAACATTGAATTTTTAATATTTGGTAAATGTACAAAATCAAATCAACTGATTTAAAATATATTGTATATTTCAGTGTACTTAAATTTATATAAATGTTCTTAATAAATCAAAAAATAATCAGTAATTATATAACCAAAATAATGTATGAATATGATGTCCGATTGTATATAGGAATATTCTTTTCTATGAACTTAAGTCCTATACTTTTTGAAGCAATTCAAACATTTTAGATAAAGCGATAATTTTCGTATTGATCACGCAGTGAGTTTAGAAAGCAGACTCCTAAATGGTGCTTTTTATTACTAGTGAAGATAAGATGTATATATGATTATTTTTTACACTATAGGTTTGTTTCACTACTTCGTATGGTTTCATACATGATTTATACACATATCGGAACATAATTAAATGTAATTAATAACATTTTATAGTTTATATAAAATGAATTATATTGAATTGAACTATAATGAAGTAGATTATATAAGTTAGACAATTCCTAAATTGAAAAATATATAGTAACAATTATAATGAAATAAAATGAAAAAAAAATACTTTGTAATTTGTTTTTGAGCTCATCTAAATTCCATTTTCCCACAAACTATAAATATAGTTTTGTTAATAAATATTTAATAAGTTTTATTAATTTATTCATCATAGAATATAAAATCTATTTTGAAAAAAGTTAAAATTAAAATTATAATGAGTAATAACAATTATGGTGAAGGTAGAATATTACCTAAAATAAGTTAAAAAAAATTGAATCATATTTTAAAATTTATATAAAAATTATTTTAATATTAAAAATATATTTTATTACAAATTTTAATTCAGCTTAGCTGAATTGATTTTATATATATAATTTTATTGTACATACAACTAAGAATATATTCTAATAAAACTTGAATTCAGCATAGCTGAATATATTATTTGAACTCATTTTGTATACATTATGTACTCGTTAATAATATTAACCATATTTTCTAATAAAAACATCAATTCAGCTCAGCTGAATTTATTTTATATAATAGAATAATAAAAAAATAATATAATGTAATATCAATCTTTATAATATATTTTCGGAAAAAAATGGAAAGTTCCATATAAAACCTATTTTCTTAATAATAAAAGAAAATTTTTTGTTCAAAAACTTGAGAAATTAGTTTTGAATTTTTTTAAATTATTTTAAATAGATTGATTTTTAGCAAAGCAATGCCCAAAGATACATATGAAAATATTCGTTATAACAAAAAATTATTCGTATATGGATAGTTTTTATTACTACAAATTTACAAACACTTGTTTTTTTTCCCACTACTACGGCATGGTCTTGTGTTTAGCAGTAATTGAAAAACTTTACAATAATCAAATAAATTTTTAATACTGATACGAAAGCAATTTTTATATTGCAAAATATTGTAAAGATATTCAAATTCAGCTAAATATCAAAATTAAGTTTGATTTGAACCTTTGAACCAAATATACGTAAAGTAAATAATAGTTGTATAATTAAAAGGCAATCATAAATTTTAAATAAAGCATAATAAATATGATTATAATAATGGAAACGTAAAAGGTAAATTTAGCTGATCTAAAAAATATAATGGTTAAAATATGTTCTAATTCAGCTTGACTTTGCATATGGCGTATGAACTAACATATTATATGGACTGCTGAATTTAAATGTAAGTGCCATATTTAAACAAAATAAATACTGAATTTGAGTGTAATCATTGATTTGATTACAAAAATAAATTTAAATATAAAAATTGAATTTGAATATAAGAGCTGAATTTAAATTTGAATGCTGAATTCTATAAAAATACAGCATTAATAATTCCCAAATTGATTTTATAATTTCACTTGAATGTTGAATTCAAGATCTTTTCTCTATTATCTAATTTGTTATTTAATTCTTTTTAAACTTAAAACTGTTTAATAAAATATTCTTGAACAATTGTAAAAATTACAATATTATAGCCTTAAATTCTCTTTGCAATATTAGTACGCAAAAAACAATGTTCACATTTTTTTTTTCATAATGTTAAAATCTTCACCACTTATATATATATATATATATATCTCTCTCTCCCTCTTATATTTTTCTTTTCAATTCTATATAAATATTTTATTTAAATATAAAATGGCGGCATTAAACTCATAAAATAAGCATCCATCATCTTTCAACTCCACTCCAAATGAATCCATGTTTAAAAAGTCACGAACATTACAAGAAAAACAAAAAATCTAAAAATATAATTTTTTGTTTTGATTTCTCCAATTCAACAATTCACATCAGAGATGATGATAATGATGAATATCATTAGCATTTTTAAACCTGTTCTGAATTTGACCAATACATTTTTAAATACAGAATCTTAAGAATACAAAAAAAAGATAAATAATAAAAAAAAACAAAAAAAAAAAAATTATTTCGATTTACGATCTTAATAATTACTAGTCATAAAATGAAGTGATTCCATGATTATTCTGTAAATATACAGCAACAACACCATCAACAAGATCAACAACAACAACAACATCAACAACAAATTGAATACATTTTATAATAATGAATTTTGTGGCTATACCATCAATTTTATTAAAGCATCGTAATGGATTTTAATTCCCATCTTCTGATTTGGTTTGAATTTTTATTCTTTGCTTGTCTTAAATTTTTAACGATCGCGTCTTTTATTTTTGTTTTTATTTCTTATTTTTTTTTTTTTTCTTAATTCGCTCATTTTTTATTTTTGGTTCAGTGATTTTGATTATTGTACAAGTTATCTTGTCTATATATATATAATATACACATGCTATTTGGTATAGGGTCTGTTGAATCATTACCATTAATATATAGTAAGTAGTGATGCCAGCCATGGTGCTCTGCCTCTCATTATCATGATCAACATCATCATCGCTGTTGTTAATCTAGAAAACAAAATGAAAAAAAAAAAATTGTTTACAGCATAATAGAGAACAGCAACGAACATTAAATCGAGTGAAGAGTCATTTGTTAGTTCGAATATAATCTTTAAAGTTCTTTGATTCTGTTATATTGTCTTAAATCTATCTTTATTTTTTTATATATGTATATATATATATACATCATAGAATATAGTCTGATTTTTAATTTATAAAATATCTGACGATACCTACCTTTTATAAAATATTCATAAAAATATATATATATATACATGCATAATCTAATAATAATCTTCAGATATCGTCGTTACCGGTCAATTGGAAAATTTCCAACGTCAAGAAGATAAAAAAACAAAAACAAAAAAAAAATTCAATTCTATTCAGTCTGAAATATTTTCTTTTTCTCCTCCTCTGAAAAACTTAAACTCAAAATACATTATTCTTTAATATTTTTGATGTGCGATTTCGATGTATGTATACAGTTTTTATCAGAAATATAAATATACTTGAAAACTGGAAGACTTACAATACGTGGATGATATTGCCCTACTCGCTAATACACACAACGACATGCAGAAGAAAATAAGAAATTGAAAAAATGAGATGGAAGTTGGTTTTTAAAATCAACACTAAAAAAACAAAATGTCTAAGAACTAACGCAGGAAATGGTGCCCGCCCGCCAGTACAATCAACAACGAAATAATCCTAAAATAATCACCGAATTCTGTTACCTCGGTAGTATAATTACTACAAGACAAGGCACTAAAGATGACATTGACAATCGATTAAAATTATCCAAAATGAGTTTTGGAAGACTGTTGGCCTGTGTGGAAACAACCAGGGGCACAAAACTTAGACTACATGATGTCTGAGTGAAAGCAACCCTATTGTATGGTAGCGAGACATGACTGATAAACCAGAATTATACAAGAAAATGCAGATTTTCCCAAATTTACAAATGCTTGCCCATAATATGCAAAATATTCTAATTCCGAACAATTTGAAACATTGAACTCTGGAAAGTGGCCAAACAAGAATAAATAAACGTACAAATAAAGCAGAGAAAATGGAGGTGGATGTGACCCTTATGTGAGCACCTACGAACAATTTAGCAAGGTAGACATTGGTAGAAGCCGAAACACTTAGACCAGTAAGGTCCATTGTGATACCGAGTCCATTGTGATGCATTTCTTTATTAAAAATTAATTATCAAACTCAATGAGGCTTACAACAGTCTGATGTACAAGAATTCTATATTGCTCGTTATTTCAGCTAACTGTTCCTTGGAGCCTAATTCTTTAATGAAAGTCAAGCTAAAAAGTGATATTTTATGATCTTTCAAAAATCTTCTTCATTGGCTTTGTAATGTTGAGCTGAATTTGAAATTATTATATCTAAAAAAAATTATAAAACGATATTGGGATTCCAATTCCTTAGTAGCTACAAACTGGAACGAATATAAGAACAATTTAAATAGAATTAAGTGTAATCACAAACTAAATTATTATTACAATTTAACAAGCTTTGCTAGTCAATAGAACGTTATTGCCAGCTTTAAGTTCAAAGTCAAATTTTTACTATACATGCTTTCCTAAAATCTATTTGGTATTATAGAATAGAATTGAGGGATATCACAAATAACTATTATTTAAAAGATTTTAATCCAAAGTGTATCTGTGAATACTGACTGCACCATTGTTTTTTAGAAATGAACAAACTATACAAAGAATCTAAACATACAATCAGTTAAAGTAGCATCAAGAAGCTCCAAATATTTTGGCAGATTTGAAATACATTCAAATACTCTCGCATCATAGCTGCTGCATGCAGAACAGCATGTACGAAGGCTGAAAATACATGAAACTATAGACCTTCTTAAATGGATAGCTTTGTTTTACATAATTTCACCATCTTAAGCGATTGTGTGATGTTCGTGATCTAATTCAAATATAGTTGACAGTGAAATCAAACCAAAAATGTTTTGTTAAACTTTTCAATTTTATTTTATTCTTTTTTTATAATTGTTATTTAGCCATAGCTACGATTGAGTAGGTTGGTAGCTATGAATCAACCAGCTCAACATACTTCAAATTATTGAGAGGATTATTCTGACGCCATGGTCTCAATCATTGAATATTCCACCGTTGGATATCACCTGACATAGGCGTTTAAGCAATATCATTGGATTTCCAGTATTATTTAAAAATCCAATGCTAATGAAAAAAAATATTGCACTGATTTCTGATTTTCAATGATAATGATAAAAATAATGCTTTGAATGCATTGAATTTATAGCTTTTATGATTTTATAGAAAAATTGTGTACACTGAACATCAGAGATGCAGATGCAGTACAATATTTTTATTATTTTTCAAAACCAGATCAATGCATTGTTTTTCCAAATGCACCCATTACAGGGTATCACGACATTTGATGTCCACCATTAGGTATCACATCAGTATTAAAGTGTCTCACTATTATGATGCTCTACATATATTTGGAAAAATAAATTGAGAGGAAGTGATACGTTTCGTGGAATCCAAGCCAATAAATCAATGTTTTAGCATAACCACAACCATCTTGCTCATATCCAGCATTTTTCTTTACAGCATTAACCCCTTTCAAATATACTAGAATTATTTTTTTCTGAATAGAACTGTACTAACATCTTTGAAAGATTTGATCATAAAATGAAATCTGAATGGAAACAACAACCATAAATGAAATGCGAATAAAAGAGAAATATTTATTATGGTTTGGATTTTATTGTGGTTTGCCAGATTATTACTCTGTGCGTTGCTGTGTTGTTATTGTTGTAATTTTCTTTCTTATTTTTTATTTTTATTTTTTTTATTGTCTAGTGAATCTGAATTGCTTAGTTAATTGTTATGCAGAAAATGCATTATCATGATGAAGTTGAATTCGTCAACCATCATTTATGTTTGAATTTGTTACTGTTATTGTTGTTCTTGTTGTTGTTTTTGTTATTATTATTATTATTATTATTATTATTATTATTGTTGTTGTTACTGTTGTTGGAACGAACAATAAAAAAATGTTGGTCTTTGTGATATCAAAGATTGGAATTTGCACAAATTAATTTTTTATTTTCTTGTGAAATGTTTTTTTATGCAAATCATTGTAATGCACTGGCAATGAACAATTTTGATGCCCATTTTACAAGAAAACAAAATGGTCAACAGACTTTTTTGATTTTGTTTCGTTAAAATGAATTTTTAAAAGACAATAATCAAAAAAGAAAAAAATGGAAGAGTTTTTCTTTGGAAGAATTTAAAATATCAATAATGATTTGGATTGGATTGTTTGCATAAATTTCACCAAGACATTTTATTAAATGGAAGACAAATATGTTAAAATTTTAAAACTATTTTGAAATTTTATTATAAAAATTTATATTTTTAAAATATTTTATAACCTTAGTCTGTATTTTGAACAGCCCTGGAGAGCACTTACAAATGTTTTTATTAATGTATCTACCAAAATCCTAAACCGGATCGGATAACCTGTAAGAGATTGATAAACCGTTTGTATAATTTTATTTTTTATACTGCACCTACCTAAGCTACATATTTTAGTTAATCAGCTACTTTTCTGTATAACTACTAACAGCTCATATTTGTGTTACTCGCTGGGCGATGAAGTAGCTTGTTGATTTACTAAATGCAATAAATTTATCTTCAAGAAGCTCCGATACAAGCTAGCTATCTATACTTCCCTTGCAATTATGCTTATATGCTTATGATTATTTTAAATTGAAAAACGAAAAAAGTATAAAAACAATAACTATCATAATAAAACAAAAACTAATTAAATTAGCTTCACAATCGAATTTTGTCACTATAGAAAACATTTTGTACCTATATTTAGGTTTCTAAAGAACTAATTTAAACGCTCTTCAAAACCCCTATCGAACCTCTGTCGAAGAAATTTTTAACTGATTAAATATCTATCAAGAATAATAATGAAAGTCGGTTGTGAAATGGTTCAGATATTTATACCGTACTTTATTCAATTTACAGATTAAAAATAATAATGCTATGAAAAGAGGACTTCTTTTTGGAAAACTAACCTGATATAGGTCGTCATTTATTACTGGATCTAATATTCGAAAATTTTTTCTTTAAATTCAATAATATTATTACCTAAGTATTAAAAATAGAAAAATACAACTTTACTAAAAAATATATCCATACTCGCTAAAAGATTTAGTACAATGTGCTGAATGGCCGTAGTGAAATTGAAACTGAAAAATCAACACTGAATCAAATCTGATTAATGTATTAAAAATATTTCTCTACCCCATGTCCTACTGATAGAGATTTGATGATGAAGGTAATGAAACAATGTTGATAATAATAATGTTGATAAGTTATAGCTTTAGCTATTGTTTTTATATATATTTAAAATATGTAGGTACATTAATTCAAGATTAAACAGTAAAGTGTAAACCATATCTCGACAAATAAAAAGACAGATATAAATGGTTATCTGTGGCCTTTCGGTGCATCCCTTTGAAAGTCTTTTTTAAATATCAGCCCTTTCAATTACTAATTTATTCACTAATCCGGTTAATATCAAGTGCGAGACCCTTATTTGATTTTATTTTCAAAATTTTATTATAACAATGTTCAAAAATTTCATGTGGACATCATTGTTTGTAATATTCGTTTAATGTCGTTTCGCAAAGGATGCCCAACGCAGGTATATCTCTATTTTCTTCATCAACTATACATCAAATACCTGCAGTGATGTACTTTGTAATACATTAAGAGCTTTACGCATATCAGCTTTCAATAAAGTCAGTAATTAATGCTTCACCGTCTTCAGTATAACTTTAAGCTATCCTATATCAATTATTAAATTCAATCTGGGTATGTTCTGGTGACAAAGGAGCTAATCGAAATCTTGTACAACGAAATTGTACTGCTGGAATACAATTATTTTTCAATAATTCTTCTCAGAGCATTTTGTACATCATTAGTCATTGCATCGGCTTCATCCAAAATAATAAGCTTGAATGCCCATTCGTTCCTTCAACTCAAAACTCATTGATTTAAATTGAACTGGCGAATATAATTTTTTTGCACATGCTAATATTGTACTAGTTTTAGTGCCAGGAGGTCCATAAAACAATAAATGAAGTAATTGTTTTTCCGCAATAAATCTGTTAATAGTTGAAATTTTAATTGTTTGATACAAGATCACTTAGTTTTTCAGGACAATATTTTTCAACTCATTGCAATCGAGTTTCACTACTTTCGGATATTTTATAATATTTATAAATTTTTATAACAGAATTTGTTCAAAAGAAATATTTAAATGTTTACTTAATGCACTGCACTACTGGTACTGTGAATATAGAGTCAAAAACTATAGACTAAAGACTAACCTCTCAAAGGTAAATCTTTCCATTGTAACTGCTCTACTTCAACTCATAAATCTATTTTTAAAAAAAAAAAACCATTCATACTCCTCAATCCTTGAAAATCTACCAAAATGATCTGAGAGATCAATCTGTAGACACAAAGAAATAATTATTTTTTTGGACAAATTGTATACTGAAAACCTTTGCACAAAAAAAAGGGAAAAAGGAAGTCATGCATGTCATTTCGTCAGGTTTTAAAAAAATAAAATCCAACAAATTTGAAAAAAAAAAAAATAAAAATTAAATAAATGTCTGAATATAGGAGTATGTAAAGATGTTTGTAAGTAAGTAAGTACCTTGAATTTAAGAAGAAATAAAACAAAAATATTTTTTATAACCTATAAAAATGAATGTGACTCCATCCGATTCTCTTCGGAACGGAAACAGCACAACAGAGAAAATTGTATTTTATTTTATTTTATTTTATTTTATTTTACATGACATGATGGTAGATGTATTATTGATATAGGTAGAGTATAGATAGGTAGATATGATGATGATGGTGGCTCACCCTCTTTGAACTATTTTAGAAAATTATATTTTTTGTTGTTGTTATTTGTGTCGGTTATTTTGAATTTTTGTAAGGCGCAATCGCTCCAAGAAAAATTACAATAAAAATAAAACAGAAAATAATGATGCCATTTGAAAATGTCTATTGGGAAATCTGAAATACAAGCTTACATATATATTATTGTGTATATATACCATACATTATATATACATATGAAGAAAATATACATATATAAAGAATTTGAGAATAGAAAAAGAGGATCAGAGCAAAATACAAGTAAATTATAAAAACAAAAAAAAAACAATATTTAGGCAACCATTATCTGAGGCTCCCTATTTGTTTTATATTCAATTCGTGTTCTCCCCTAAACTATAAAACAAATGAAAATGTATAGCCTTCAATCTGACTTTAGGCTTTTTGTTTATTAAGTTACAAAAATCTGATTTTGTTTTTATAAAAATATATTTTTTATGTATGTATGTGTGTGCTGGACATTTATACAATTTTTATTTTCTGTTGTTCTGTTTTTTTTTTTTTTTTATGGAGATTTGTCTCCTCTGGGATAACAATGATGATAATTTAAAAGCTAAATTTTATTTCGAAAAACATGAAATGATGTTTAATGTGTCCTGAATTTTAATTAAAATTAAAATTTTTGTTTTTAATATAATTTTCAGTGAATGAAAGAGAAAGATAATATTTTATTTTTAATGTAGTATAATTATCTTTCTCTTTCATTTGAAATAATTTGGTAGATGATAGGGATAAAAATTTAAATAAAAATGTGCATACAAAATAATAATTTATTTGTTTATTCAGCTCATAATTTTGTTAAGCAATTCTGTTAAATGTTTATTGTATATGCAATTAAATATTTCAGTTGGAAAAGTCTTTATATTCTGAATTGCCATCATGATTTTAATGAATCTAATTTAAATGTAACAATTCTGAAAGAAAATAATTTAAATAATATTATTAAAGATATGGAAGCAGCATTTTGAGCAACTAGAAGCAGTACCAGTCATTACAAGCAATTTCCCACAGAGTTTGTTTACGAAGCAATCAGCAAGCTGAAAAACAACAATTTTGCTGGACCTGATGCACCCAGCTGGGCTAATCAAAGTTGAAGGAGATATTTTGGTTAACTGCATTAGTCAAATCATTGACAACATCTGGATGGAAGAAAAAAATGCCTAATGACTGGTGTATCAGTTCTATATGCTCCATTTACAAAAAGGGTGACGCCATGTCCCTGTTAAATATCACATATAAGATCCTGTCGAATGTCTGAAACCCGTTTTTCAATGGCAATTATCAATGCGGTTTTCGCCCTGGAAATTCAGCAAGCAACCATCATGTTCACACTTAGGCAAATCCTGGTAAGATCCATGAGTTTCAAATCGATACACATCATCTATTTATCGATTTTAACTTTGCATACGATAGCATATACCGTAGCGAGCTGTACGCTCCTATGTCGGAATTTGATTTAACAGCTAAGCTCATCAGTTTGCCAAAAATGACAACTGAAAACATAAAACGTGCTATGGTCATTGGTAATAACATTTCCGACTTTTTTCAGACTGTTTCTGACTTCTTTCTTCTTCAACCGTTTATTGATTTGTGCACAATTATCGTAGACTATTTCTACTAATTTCTACCAATTTTACTACTACTATTATCTACCAATTTAAATATCAATTAATTTTTTTAAATATCTGCATATGATTACAGTGATTATAATCTTGACTTTTGGAAAGGTGGAATGTGTTTATTAGAAAATACAGAAATAGAAAATGAAAATAACGGAAATTAATGACTAAATGGAAATTTAGTGAACTTTGGCAAAAAAAAAATTATTTTAACTGAATTAAAAAAATACCAATTTGCTGAATTGATTAATTGTAACTTTAAATTAATCAATTCAGCAAATTGGTATTTTTTTAATTCAGTTAAAATAATTTTTTTTTTTCCAAAGTTCACTGTCCTGTTCACAGTATATGCTCTATAACACGTTATCATCGATTAACTATAGTTATGCAAGGTGTTATAACTAGAATTTTTTTTATGTTTACATTAAGATGTTAGCTACGGGAAAGCACAAGAAAAAGGGTTGCTTTTGAAAATTAGTTTGATTTTTTGCCAAATGAAAACTAATTTGTATTGTGAACACCATTTCTATAATGAGTTACCCGAGCTGGTTAACTTATGTTATACACTTCTCTCGTAGTGTGAATAGCACATAATTTCGAAAAATAGGTATTCATTCGTTGAAATAAATATGTAATTCAAAATTGCTGAATTCAATAGCTCCAATATGCTGAATATAATAATTTCGTGTGAAATAATTATGGAAATTATAAACTTGTGTTCCGGACATGAGAGAATACAAAAGCAAAATAACAGGAAATTATTAGTGAGCTTTGCCAAAAAATATATACAATAGTTGAATTAATAAATGTAAAGTTGATGAATTTAATAAAATTGAATGTTGCTGAATTAATTAACTGAAACTTGCTGAATACAATGCTTTCAAAAAATATTAGTTCAATGAATTAAAAAATTAGAAAATTGTTGAATTAAATATTTCAAATATACTGAATTGTATAATTTTGAGAAATATTATTTTGCTGAATAAAATAATTAAACGTTGCTGAATTAAATATTTTATTAAATTATTATATTTAAAAAATTATTGAAAATTTTTTCCTTTTTCCAGAAATTAAAGTAAAATTATTATTTGATGTGAATAGATGAAATTATTGAAATTTATTCATATCCCTATCTCTCTTCCACACTGATCACAATTGATTTTTTCATTATAAATATTTTACAAGTCTTAAATTACCTGATACAAAAACAACAACAAAAAACTAAAACTTATTTTGTAATCTATATAGAAAATTATCTACCACCGTATATTTTCTCCTCTTTTGAAATAAATATGACATCCACCCAATTTATTCTATTTTTTTTTCCTTTGGAATTCATATTTATTACATACTTACTTTGTATATTTTATTATTTTACATGTATACATAAGCAAATTATATATATGTGAATGCATACATCTTAAGATAAATTCTATTTTTTTTTTATTTTGATTTTAACTTCTGCGCAAAAGAACAAATCTAAATATTTAATTTTTTCTACTTTTTTTTTACTGTGCTGAATAAAATGATGTTGATAATTTTCTTAATGGTAGTACATACTATGTCGCCATACCATTCTATATAATGTACATACTGTACTATACAAGAAAAAAAAAACAAAAACAAAAAAAATACCATATAAATAGAAAAATCATAAAGCACCTATTGAACAGATTTTTAGTGGAAAATTCTACGCGTCCATCATAACCATTTTATATACATAAGTACATATTATAATACAGTAATCGCTCGATTTATATTTCATGGATTAATTTATTTTTTTTACATTAATTTTTTCATCACTGCTGAATTTTCAAAGCTTGGAAAAGTATCCAGTTGATTTAAAAAAAAAAGAAAAAAAAAACTGATCAAATATGATTGGGAATGCTGATTTCAAAACTGCACAATTTAGGTCGGTAGGTAGGATTTTGTACTGTGTACTATAACGAAAGCCCACTACATGGTTCTTGGTTCATGGTTTTCATGGTCCTTTTCGTAATTGGAAACATTATATTCTTAACAATAATTTAAAATATCATCTACTATCAATTATGTTCTATGTTTGATCCAAAGAGTGCTGTGAGATATTCTGCATAACATATTAAGGCTCTTCACGTATATTAGGAGCATAGGAAAATATCTTCCATCTGATCATAATGCATTAAAATATTATTTTCTAACTACATTTTACTTCTACCTACACCTACTCCCATATAATACATTCAAAAAAATTGATTTATTCTCTCAATTCTCATTTTTACAGTCATAATTAACTGTTTTTTCATTATAATTGTTGTCGTTATAATAGGCTTCAGACAAAAATAAAATTAACATATATAAGATGTGATATATATATATATATATTTTTTAATTAAAAGAATGTTTACATAATTTAAATTTGTAAGTAGTTCTTGTACACATATTTTTAATCAAAAACTTGTTTTTTAATAGAACAAATTAAATTTAGTTAAAAAGTTAAAGAAAACTGTTTTGAAAAAAGTGATTTAGAAGTGAAATAAACCATAAAAATGTCAAAAATTTATAATTAGTAGTATTTTGTCATAGTATAGGAACTACTGAATTTTTTACAACTGCTATTAGCGTATCCTTATATCTCTATAATCTAAAAATCAAATTCATGTAGCGCTGGTTATAATTTACAAACCACGCAATAACGTAAAATCAAAATGAGATACACCCAAATCGAGCGTTTACTGTATTTATATACTTATACACAATATTTGTAATTATTATTGTATCTATATAGATATAAATATAAAATATTGAAATTATTTTCTGGATCTATATTATAATAACAATAATATAATATTTTTGTGTACCAATACTACCATTAAGCCAAACAATCTATGATTATTTAGTGTATACATTTTGAAATAAAAAATCTGAAAAAAAAATGTATGTATGAGTGACTTAAACTGAATAATAAGAAAAACAGAGATTTAAAAATTATATATTATATTTCTTATTTTATTTTTTTTCTTTACATTTTTTCTTAACATAAATTCTTATTCGTTGACCTGCTCACACTACAGTAATCATTTTATTTTTCTTCATTTTTTATTTTATAGAATTGATTTTGACTTCTAAAGTCGTAGAAAGTCGTTCTAAGTCGTTGTATTTATTTGTTTTGTACTTCTGATGAAGTGAATAAATTCTTAGAAATTCAAATAACAATAATAATAATATAGTAACAACAATTTATCATCCCATTAATACAGAATGTACCTAGTATTCGTTTTGAAGTAAAAATTTATGCTTAAAGCATGAATGTATATGTACATAACTTTGTACTTATAAGAAAAAAATATTTATACTTTAGTTACCTAAATCTAAGTAATATAATAATTTATATCTATAGATATATTTTTCATACAAAACAAAACAAAAAAAAAATAGAAAAGAAAACGTAAGAACTGAAAATTCTGTATCTAAAGATGTGAGACATATTTTTTATGTGAAAACTACAGTCAATACCAATTATTTTTAACCAAATTTAAATAATATTGGCCTTTGTATGAATTTGATTAAAATAGCTGTTATAATGCGTATACAATTATTAGAATCGATTGTAAATTAACTAAATATTTTTTTTCCAACCTGTACAAGTATTTAATACTTTTTTATCGGCTCATATATTATACTCGGTATCATACAAAATTTTCAATCGATTTTAAAGTAACTTCTAGAAGAAATTTCTGCCTAAGCTCTTATTTAGATCAAAATTAACATTTCAAACACACTAGTTTCATTCAACTTTTGGTAGACATATTGATTTGTGAAAACTACATTTTTTTTACCAAAATATTGGAGTATATGGGTCAAAGTCTTTATTTAGACTAAAATTCATATTTTACAAACTACTGGACTAATTTAATTCAAAATGTGCATAATGAAAAATTCAATTAAAATTATAGAGTTAGAATAATTAAAAAATTTCTTAATATTAATTAAAAATAAAAATAAAATAATATATGCTGCTATATCAGTACAGATTCTGGACCCCATACAAATTGTATTGAAAATATATTATTTTTAAATCTTTTCTCAATTCTTCATTTCTGAATCCACAAAACATTAATATCCCTTTTGGAATGAAATTTTTTTGTATGCCAATTTAGGCATCACAAGTAGTATATAACATGACGTACCCAGTTAACATAGTAACATCGAAAATAGTCGAATATTTTCCTTTTAATTTTACTGATATGCTTATCATACAGATACGCGTATTTCGTCTACTACTTGCAGACTTCTTCAGTGTTTTGTACTCGACGAAATTTTACTCTAACGCTGGAAAACAAATTTTTATAAAAACTGTAGTAACATCATTTTAACGTCATCGCAATAACGGCTTCTTAACGTCAGGGATGGATAAAATCGTATCTGATTGATAAAATCTACCTCTTGCAGTAATATAACGTTGTCTCACCACGTAGGCGCAGATCTAGTTATCAAAGTGGTTTTTTACAGTTTTTAGTAGGCCAATCCTTACACAGTATAAACAGATAAAAAATGAAATTAGAAATTGCCTCGGAGACTGAAATGATGATACAATAGTAATTAACATCGGGACACGAGCTATGACAATAATACGATTGGAACAAATGAAAATAGCATCAGCTAGTTTTCAAGTACAATGGAAATGTAAAATCAAAGTCCCTAAAAGGAGTAAGGTCTATACCAACCTGAATTAGTATTTATTTATTCTGAATTAAAAATGTATACCTAAAATTTCTACTAAATTGTATTAATTTGTCAATTATTGCAAAAAATGAATTGAAATTTATTTTTTATTCTAATTATTCTTTGTTCGACCTAAATTGTTATCAAATAAAATTTCTTTTTTCATTTCTGATAATTCTGATAGATTTTGGTTTTTTTTTTTTTTAGATACCCCGTAATTCTCTTCTTTACACGTCAATTTTATCTCTATTGATTTTTTTCTTTGTTTTGATTTGAATAACTTTAAAAATGTTGTCTAATCATTTTATGTCCACTTAACAACGAAACTGCAACCTTATCAGTTAATCAGACCTGCTTGAGAAAGCTCACTGCTGGTTTATCTGTGCAAATAGAAAATGACTTATTTTGAGATAAAAATAAAAAAAAAAAGATATTTAATTTAAATAATTTTAGAGTCGACTGTATAATATGTACATAAATACTCCTCTACTTTATTCTACTTATGCATACTTACATACAAACACATATATTTTTAAAGATATAAGAAAAAATAAGTATCTATAGATTATTTTTGAAAAAAGAAAATATATATCTTTAAGATACATTTGTATATATACAATAAACATATATAGAAACATACAAAATTAAGAATAAACCAGAAAATGAATTCCAAATTCAATTTTATTATTGTGAGTGAGTATCGTATTTTTGGAGTATACTTTTTTTATGTTTTTGAAAAACAGAATAAATAAATTTTGTATTTTCATCTGGTGATGGTGGTGAAATGGATGACATGGATATAAAATAAAAAAAAAAAGTATGTTTTCTTTTTTGTTTTTCAGAATTGAATATATATGGATGTAGATACATTATGGAGGTATATATAGATATTTTGTTCTAGATGCGTTGTTTCTTTAGAGACCCTTTAGTGATGGCTGATGAGACTCGTTACGATTGGTTGAACATTATCTGGTCTGCGCGAAAATATTTTCTTATGTTTTTTTTTTTTGTTTGTGTTATTTTTTATATTATATTATTATGTACATATATTTTTACTTTATTATATTATCATATCTTTGAGATGTAGAGAAGAGAATTGTATTATTGTTGGACAAAAAGTAAAAAAAATAATGTAAAAAAAAAGAGAATTAAAATTAAAGATAAGAAAGGTAACTTACCTGTCTACTACCACCACTACTGTACATCTTATTTTGATCGGATTATGGTATAAAAATTGAAAATAAGAATTTAAAAATACGAAATTATGAATATTTTAAATAATATATATTTGGAATTCCATGATATAGAACTTATGTAAAAGTATGGTATGTAATGTACAATGAAAAATTTAAAATAATGACCTCGATATAATTTACTCATACATAATTTCTAATCTTGACCAATTTTTATTTAATGTTAATAACTATTTGATACGAATTTGATATTAATTCTCTACTCTCGCTGTAGCGATAATATCTAATATTTTCGTTTACGCATGAAGGTTTGAACTAGCAAGGGTGCTGAGAAATTGAGTTGAAAAATATAGTTAACCATATTACATCATGTAAAATTAAATAAATATTAAGTCTAGGTATGTTTCACAAAATTTTATTAAATATCTTAATCGATTTTGGTTATTACACCATCATCAGAAAACTGTTGTTGGTGTAATAAAACTACGGGTTTTATATGGAGGTAAAAAAATTCGTATATGGTTGAATGAAATACAATATGAATGTACTTAACATTTATAATTAATAACAATTATTACTAATAATTTATAGTCCATATACAGACATGTTATTTCATTCATCATCAACATCATTGCCCCATCCGTAAAGCATATTAGGGAGAAATTATTGAATTCACAAACATTTATTATGTTTACAAAATCTATAATTGTAATTGACAAGCACTTAAGGTCCTGCGCAGTAGACACCTTTTCATTTTATTTCGATTCTCCTACTCCTTAATGAACTTATGATATAATATATAAGATGTATATATAAAACAAAAATGCGCACACAGTTGAAAATTTTGTACATTATGCATAAGTGAGATCTAATGAAATACATTAGGCATAAGTGAGCAAATACATAAGCAAATACATTATGCATAAGTGAGATCTAATGAAAATAATTAACAAAAGCAAACAAATCAGTCATTATAATTTACATTATATACTTGCAAATGAATCTATGTACATATGCCAAAAAAAAACAGAAAAACAAATTCATCTAAAATAAAAAACATAAAAACAACAAAAAAACAAATCACTTGAATTCTTCATTTTTATCTTTTTAAGTAACTGTTTCTAAATGTTGTTATTTGTAGTAATAATATAGATTTTATTTAGTAAATTACTGTTTTTTTAAAAACTTTAAATTTGACTTCAACTTGAAATATAAATACTCAACAGGGGCCCCTAGTATTATTTATAATTGAAACAAAAATAATTATGTTTAGAGTAAACTATAATTATATATATAATTTTCTGCATTTATCTGGATGTTTGCAAGTCAGACGGAATACTCCAACACATATACAAATTGCAATATGTATACAAATTGCTTTGGTATTCTTTTTTTAACCCCTATCTACCATGCTGAACCTTTGCAGGAAAAAATACCATTGCATGAAATATATTTTTTTAATATAATGTTAGTCCTCTTCGCAAATAATAATAATAATAATATAAATAAAACAAACAATTTTTTTGATTTATAATAATAAGGACTTATAGAAATTTTATCAATGGTTTAATATGGTATAATAACCAAAAGGCAAACAGCATTTAACACAAAAAAAAACATAATGCACTTAAAAGTTATTCTTATTACTTAAAATTATACACAATATGCATGCATATGTGTCTACATATATTTTTTTTGTTGTTGTTATCATAATGATCATAGCATCATAGTTTTGCTACCGTATGCCTGTATAGTTATAGTACTATAGGTATATATACTCTAGCCAGTAATGTGATATGATGAAGAGTTAAAATTGTTATTTATTTTTATTTTTTTGTTTATTGTTTTTTTTAATATGTATATATTATATCTATATGATATATGAATTTATGATCGTATATAATATTTAGTATATATTATGGGGTTAGGTTTTGGTTCTGCTAATTTACACATAAAAACAATAACAACCTATACATTTTTAAAGAAATTAAATGAAATTTTGTACTATTATTTTTTATTTCTTATATTTGTAAATTTATAATTTTTAAGTTTATTTGTTTTCTTCAAGTGTGTAAGAAATATATCTTGTAGAGAGTGATGAATTTTTTTTAATATAGTATGTAGGTATATAATATATATAGGTATCGGTTAAACCATATTGATTGTTGTTCTTCTTTTTAATGCATGTTATAAATAATAATTATGTAGAATTTTAACATGAACAGTTCGATAATGAATTTTTTGAAATGAAATGAAATTTTAAATAACCGATCAATAATGGTTCACAAGATATGAACAGTTTTGTAAATACCTATTTATTTGCAGTACATTTTTTTATTTTAATTTTTTCTCCAAGACGAATTTTTATTTTATTCATCAAAATAAATATTATATATGTACATACTTACAATGTTATTGTTTTTTTATATTTACAATTTTATTTATTTTTGTTTTTAAAATATTATTTGTTCGCTCTAAACTTTGACGCTAAACTTACGCAGCGAATGTTATTGAATGTTAGCAGGATTAACTTAATTCTGAATTACCCGATAAATTTTCGATGTTGGCAAAAAGGATGTTGCTAAAATGATGTGAGTAAATGACCCTTAAGGAATAGAAAATTTTGCACCTTACTATTACTACAAATATTCTGTTTATATGGTAATTAAAAACAAGAATAAAGGTATAATAAATTAGTAAACAAATACGTATTTTTCTTAAACTTGAAATGTAAACTCTAATGAAGGAAAGAAATGCTAGAATTTATTTTGCTTCCGTCATTATTCGCGCGGGTTACAAAGCTAGTGTTATTATAATTACTTTCTGCAGAATTATATTTTATTCTCAACTATAATATTGTTTACCTATAATTACAATAATTATTTTCTGGAGTGGTTCTGTTCATTAAAACACTCTATGAACTCATCAGTAGTGTTAGATTGACAAGTGACAACTCCTGATTTTTATTTTTATTGATTTTATAACTTATTAAAATATGCCATTAATTCATCTGTGAGTTATAAAAATCGACCAAAATTTAAACATAAAATCTATTTAAAACTAGATAAAAATAAATATAATTATAAAATTATTTAGAAATTATTAAAACTAATCTTTAAGAATCTAATAAATAAAACGAACCAGTAGTCCGATTTTTTATTATAAGCAACTAACTATAAGTACGTAATAATTATAGATACCGAACTCGTCCTTTTTATTTATATTCAATAGTAAAATCCATACGAAATTTTTAATAATTTTTTAAATAAATTTATAACTAAATTTATTTTTATATACCTACATATATTATGTATAGTTATAATGTTATTGTTTCAAATATAATTCGCTAACATATACTGCCAAAAATAAATATAATATGTTTGAATGAAAAATACTTATGTATTTACATCAAAAATAATTTATAGTAGCTACGACCATCAGTTATAATATCATTCTCACAAACTTGAGTTATATTTGCAGCATTTCATATGATTGTTTCGATCATAATATGATTAATATTACTACAAATTTTTGTAAAACAACTATAATATGATTTCTTTAGCCCATGTTTGTTACAACTACTGGATTATGGACTTCTTGACCATATTTTGATACCCATAACCATAATATAATGTTGGAACAATAATATTTTTGTAAGCAATATAATTTACAGTTGGTTTACATTTTTTTTAGTTTAGCAACAATAAATTATTATAACATATTTCAACACAAATGTAATATGTTTCTATATCAGCTATAATATATTCCTCATTAACAGTACAGTTTGTTTCAACTCTACCTATCTAACATCATGATAATATAGCAGATATTATAACGGTACGGGATACAACAAAATCACAGATCAGGCTAAATCAAGTTATAAGAAGAGTGTATAGTTGGATGAGAGAACATAGATTATAGAATTAGCAACTGCAAAAACAGAAATCGTTATGTTAACAAAGAAAAGAATGCCAACTATATGATTCCAATGAAAATAAGTCCATAAACAATAATGGCCAAAGAATCAGCAAATTACTTAGAAGTTACTATTGATATAAGGCTATAACATTTTGACGACAAATCCAAAAATCAGCAAATAAAACAGTAGAATCTATACAACCAAATTAAGTAAAGTTATGGCAAACATTGGTGGACCCAAATCAGAAAACTGACAAATCATCATGAAAGCGGTAAAATCAATCCTTCTATATATTAAGCTGAAATTTGTGCACATGCGATGGACAAGAAGTACTGAAAAAAACGCATAGCAGAGGTGTAACGAAGAGGGGCTCTCCGCGTCGAGTACTTCCATCGAAAATTTTTGCATTCGACGGTCATGGTAATATAGCGAGCATGATTTAGCGCAAGAACGAAGTAATATATATATATGAGATCAATATGTAATTGTAGTAGGAAAGAAACAACACGAGGACGGGTTAACCGACACCATGCAGAAGTAAATTTTTATATCACTCAGTTCCAATCAGGTCACGGATACTTTCTTTACAACATGGACAAAGTAAATAATCCGGAATGTAGTCAATGCAGCGAAACACATGTTATAGCGCATCACACTTTTTTCTGTAATGATATTTACCGCAAGCAGAAAGAGGATCTTTGTAACTAGCAGTAGGAGTATTAACAGCAGAAAATATAATTTATGTAATGCTTGAAAACTAAGTTGAAAAAATGTAACGCATTAGCTAAATACATAGAACTACATAATACTACGTAGGAACAAACTGTTTAGAAATTTAGAGGATTCAAAAGAAGAAACATAGAAAAAAAATAAAAAACGGAACAAGCACGGCTCAACTTGAAGTAACAAGAAAGATGGTCCGGGTTGGTTTCACCGTGGGAAAATGAGGTGGGTGTATTTGGTAAATAACCCGAACAAGATCACGGAAGTCCCACATACCAATGAAATGCGGACCCTTCATATATACTTATAAAAGGTTTTCACCACCTTACCTACACAAAAAAAAAAATTATCTAACCTAATAATGTTTAATTTTAATTTAACCTGTTTGTAAATATTGCATGTATACATTATTTCTCTTATGTACCTAAAGTTTCTAATTTATTTTTATTATTTAAAAATGTTGCTCATCGAGCCCATAGCATATATTTGATACAATATACTTATTTATTTGATATTTATCGATTTTTATTTCGTACAAGCGTCAACTAACACTTTTTGTATATTTGATTATTATGCTAATGCTGATATTATTTGACATTACAAATCTCGAAGAAATTATAGTTCAGGTTTTATACTTAAACCTCTCAATTTCATTCCAATTTCAATCTCTTTTATATTTTCGATAACACTCATATTAATCTGTATGCGCATCTTCTTGCTTCTTCTTCCTCCTACTTTATCTCAGAAACAAAATAATAAATTATCGTATATTAAATTTCCTACTAGATAATATACCCATGGTCATCATTTAAAAATTATTATTTACGATTTACATCACTTAAATACCTACATACTCACTAAATATTTCAATGTAACAATGGAAAATATTTTTTTTTTTTGGGAATTTTTACTTTTAATTTTAAATTCAGCACATGAAAATATTATTTAAATTAAATGAAATTAAAACAAATATTTAATTTAACAAAATAATTTGTATTGTTATTGTTATTTTGTGTAATTTTCAAGAACAAACCTTTTTAGATGAACATATCATCATCAATGAATGAATGTAATGAATTTAATTGCTTCTAAATGATTGTTTGTTCCCCTCCGAAGAAAATTTGTTTTTTTTTTTTAAATTGTCTGGAAATTTTTTGTTTTGGATGTCATACAAATTATTTGGAACAAAAGAATCATGCAAGGTGTACTCATTAAAAATGTTGTTGTTGTAAAAATTAATAAGAATAATTTTGTGCTATGGTATCTTAAATGAATAAATTTGATGTGTATTATGTTTACCTATATGTAAACCACCTATGCTTACCTGATTTTTTGCTATTATCTCTATTTTTTTTTATCACATATGTAGTTTTATTAAATAATTTATTTTAAAGTGTATTATTAAATTGATTTTCTGTTTATAATGTATTTTAGAACACTCATCAAGTTTTGTGATATCTATATATGTAGCTAAAACTATAGCGGTATATTAAGATCGTCTTAAGCCACGTGATACAATGTGTATAGTAAAAATGCATTTAGCAATTTCGAGAATAGCATATTGCTGATTTGAGTCAGTATATCAGAGTAATATGTTAGCATTTCTAGCCGAGACAAGTAATACGAGGACAATAAGCGGGGAAATTTGATGGCTTACGAAACAAAAACCTATAAAGGCCGGTTTTCATGATAAATTTTTAGCTGATAAATTGGAGTTTAGAAAGAGAAGAGTATAGTATACCGTTAATGTGTATGAGGAAGTAAAATTATATTATTTTTATAGTAACTTTTATAGATGATTTGAAATCTAAAATCTATATACATAACCTTCAAATATTCAAAATGTAAACAAAATAAAGGTTATTTAATTTAAGCAATCTTCCTTAGAATTGTTTAAAATTTCGCGAAAGTATATAAACAAAGTAAATAAAGTGAAGAAAAGTGAAATATGATATGATTTTCATCTGTGGAATTTTTATTTAGTTTTTTTTAAATTTTAAATTCACTTGTATTTATTATGTTTTTCATTTCTACATAAGTATTAATTAGAATTAAAATATTATTTTTTTATATTATACTAAATAATGAATTAAGAAAAAAAATGTATAGATACATACATTCTAAAATTCTTTCAACAAAATTTAAAATATTCATTCAGATAAAAAAAATTAAAGTTACAATTGTAATTAAAAGTAAATTTTTTAAATGTGTTAAATAATTAGTTTATGTATAAGATAAATAGAATATGTATAATTTTAGTATAAATATATTACACCTAAAAGCTAAAATATTATTTTTTATTTACATATGCATTCAAATATTCAATACAAAAAATTAATTTTTGTTATTGTTTTTACTCAAATTCAAAAATTTAAATGTCGTCCCGTATCCATAAAATGTGTTGGCAGTGTGCGAATTTTTTTTGTGTAATTACACATTACTTTATGTTAGTGTTGAAAATATCGGCGATAATTATAGGAAACATATCTTTGCGAAGATATGTTTTTTTAAATATTCTCCGATATTTATGGCGACTCTCTCGATATTTCTCCCGATATTATTGTCATTCTCCCGATATTTTATCATTGTTTCTCTATCGCACTTATGAAAGTTTTGTATCTTCTGCCTATGCTCTAACAATTCGCCGATATATCGGCTACATGAAAACCGGGCATAATCCAACAAAAAAAAGTAAACCGAAAAGATTATAAAAGGAGTAGAAACTGCCTCCAAATCCTAGAATGAGTATTTCAATTACTCAGAGTAAAAACGGTGTTGGAAGGTCTGCATGAGATGAATAGATGGTTGGTCGACAATAAAATAAATGAATATTATTACACGTTGGGCTGAAATAAAACAATTAGCCATAAATAGAGTACGATAAAGAAGCGTTATAGAAAATCTATTATCCCCCGGATGAGGGGGTTAAAAGAAATGAAGTTAAAATAATGACAAATAGATAGATAGATCGGATAGTGACGAAATCTTATTTTTGAAAATCTTATTTCTGAAAATCTTATTTCTGAAAATCTTATTTTTTCAAAATCTTATTTCTAAAAATCTTATTTTTTAAAAATCTTTTTTTTTTTTTTTGAAAATCTTATTTTTTCCTGTAAAATTTTTTTCTCGTCCACATTAATCTTTGTTGTGAAATTTAATTTATACACAAAATGGATTTAGTACAACCGCCCTTAAATGTGATGAAGACAATAGGTCCGGAGTCCCAGGACTTGGGGTCGAAACTTAATATTACATGCTTTCATGCGTTTCGTATGTGTTTACTTGCCGCCGACAAAAACAAAGTTCCAATAAATGAGTAGCGGGGGTTTGGGGGCGGTAGCCCCCCACGTTGAAAATAAAAATATTTTTTTAAACACATTTTTTACACTAAGACTGTGCCGTATGCGTTATTATGCGCTCCTATTTAGAAAAAAAAACAAAAAATACAAAATAAGATCTTCAGAAAATAAGATTTTCAAAAATAAGTTTTCGACCCCAACCGTCAAGATTTAATAATGGAAAATGAAGAAATTTAATGATTTGGCCTATTTGGTTTGCTTGGTTAATAGGATGAAAATAAGAAATGATGATGTACAATGAAGTACCCTCTAAGAGTCAAATCTAGTATTCCATAATAGACTAGTGGCCACTAAATTGTGATTTATATTGCTAGTTGGATTTAAGCCTGATTAAAGTTCTGAATACCATCTCTTTGCCATAGATTTCCATAATTAAGATGCGTAAATGTTATACTGTCAAATTATATTCGCGTTAAGTTTCTGATACTTTGACGTTACAGAGTTCCAATTTTTGAATTGTGATAGCAGTAGTACTACTTAGTTAGGAACGTGTACTGTGGATGTAGTAAGAGTATTCTATACATTAATGTAATTTCTCAAGTACTAAGATTATCAATACCTCATAGTTTGTTAAATTTATCTTTAAATATTATTTATTTTTTTTTAATTCATTCTGTGGCTGTGTTTAATCTGACAGATTTACAATAACGCAAAAAATAATTTGAAAAAAAAAATCAATTTTTTTATATGAAAATTAACAACAATAACAACAAAAACATAACAAATTATTTTGCTTATTATTTTCGTCGTTTTTTGAGATTTTCTTTTTATTGTTTTTTTTTGTTTTTTAGAATTGTTTTAAAATGACTCATAATTTGAAGTTATTACTTTTAAAAAGACATCATAATCTTTTCATATTTTTTTTTTTTTGTTTTTTATTATAATTTAATTGTGTATTTCTGAATTTACTACCGCGTATTTCTTCTTCTCTTGTTCACGATTCATTATAAATGATTGTTGTAAAGTAATGATGATACGTGATGTCGCGGTATTATCTAATTTCAGTGTTCCAGCAAATTTTTTAAAAAATAATTTGAAATAAAAAACCAAAAAAAAACAAAAACATTTTTTTTATTGTTTTTAATTTTTTTTTTGTCTTAAAAATTTTTTTTGTTTTGTTCTATTCTCTAAAATAATTTCTTAAGTAATTTTGGAAAATTTTCTCGTTATATTTTCCAACCTTGAAAAATTTTCAACCGTGAGATATTGTTTAGAACGTGATATATTCTAAAAACAAAAAAATATATATATACTTATATTATTCTTAAATAGTTAAATTTATTGTCAATGTGCTAAATTAGAATATGGTACTAACATACATATTTATTATATATATTTAGATTTACATACATTGTAGATAGATGATTATGTTGAATTTTCTGGTTGAGTTGATATTTTAAATAAATAATTTAAAAAAAAAAATATATTTTTTTTTTCTTTTTACAAATTGATGTTATTTTTGGTAAATAATTTTAAAGATTTTAAATCAAATTTCATAATAGTTATTCAAATTCAAAGTTCAACTGATGTAGAACTATATATATATACGATTGTTAGACATATAGAGTTTTGCATGTCATTTTTAAATGACGTCGTGAGATCTTGTGTTATCATTGGTATTAGATGAATTATTTATTTATTTATTTCGTCTATAAAGTAAAACCCTGACTATTACACATCAATGACTTCATCAACGACAATTTAAATTGATGAGCTATTACATATCAATGGGTGGGTTCAGTAGCAATACCTAGGTGCATCTGGAATTCATTTTGGATACATGTTCCATGGATAGCATGTACCACTGAATGCAATTCACCACAAATATTTACCGCAATACTAGTGCCATGATCGAAAAGTATAATAAGTACCTTTAAAATTAAATTAAATTTTAATGAAATAATAATTATTATCATACATAATTTATTTTTTTTTATTACTCTTATTAATTTAAGCTTTATTTACATAAATGTTTCTCAAAAATTTCAAGTTTTACACTAAGCTTCTTCACAATTTAAAAAATAATGACGATTTAAAATTCACGACTTTAATCAAAAAATATAAACATTTAATTTTTTTACAGTAGATGTCACAGCATTCAACATAAAAATGTTTGTTGTTATTTTTATATATAAAATGTCAGATCCACGAAATGTGTATGGGATTTTTTCAGATCGATTTCGATTAAGCGTGGTACATTTACTGCACCGTTCAGTAAACAGATCTATGGATTCAAATTCCCCGGTTAATGTCACTGAACTCTACCAATGTTGAACTCATCAATTTCGTATCCATTTTTTAACATTTTGCAATGACATATTGTAGAATGGTTCTGAATATATGTATTTAAAACATATATGAATGACATTGAAAATATAATTTTTGGACAAATGTTTTTGACTTCAATTCAAATTCAATTTTTAATTTTAATTTTTTTTAATTGCTATAATTGCTTAAATTTGCTATAAATTGTTTAAAATTGCTATAATTATTAAAATTAATATAAAAATTGTCTTTTTAAAATTACATTACTAGACTAGAACATTATCTGAACATTTTCAAAAAAAAAAGAATCAATTTTTTTAACTCAGCTGATTTTGACACTAAATATTGATGTGAACATTGATGAGAGCATTGATGGAAAATTGATGAGAATAGAATTACCATCAATTAATACCTCATAAATATATTGTCAATAATGGTATTGATAAAAACATTGATGTGTAGATGAGATTAGCAATAAGCAAAAACAAAACAAAAAAACCTATATACAGGGTGTTTTTTTTTTAGAGGCAGAGAACTTTGAGTTGAAATAAAATACAGAAAAATGTTATTAATTAAATTATCTTTATTTGACACATATTTTTATGACATTAATGTGTTGAAAATGATTTCGTACATGTGACATACGTGGCTTGAGCGTACATGGAGTAATCTGGATGCAATACCTAAATTAGGCTGTAGAACAGCAATAACGCGTTAAATATTGCCTTCCAAGTTTTCAATTATTTTTGGTTTATCAGCGTAGACATGCGATTTTACATATCAACAGAGAAAGTACTGTAATTGCACCAAATCGAGATGGTCATCCGTTAACAGGTCCAATTCATGATATAACTTTTGTTTGTGAAATGCTTTATTCAATAAATTAATTGTATTATGTGCTGTGTGGTTGGTGACCACATCCTGTGTTAACCCCAAGGCACGAAAAAGTTAGTATTGAATTTGGCTATAAGTCTTTATTGAATATTCTTAATTGGAAATTTTTTGATGATTGATTTATTGAAATAACGTTGACCATCTTCGGAACTCTGTAGTCGATATTTGTTAGACATTATTTTTCAAATCCGATTTTCTTCAACCCAGATCTCCTTTTATTCAATTTTCTTTAACTAAGATTTTACCCAAGTCAGATTTAAAACAAAACAATCTTTTTCCGAAATTAAAGGATTTTTGGGGAGTCATTGCGGGCAAACTTGTATTTATATAACACCTTCATTCATATATCTTGACTCGAAATTATATTATATTATGTATGAAATTGAAAATAATTCCAACATCATCAACATATCAACCAAATGCGTAAATAAATATATACACATAGCTAGGTACCGTGACATCTGAATTGTCGTAAAAAATATTGCAATTCGATACAATATAAAAATAACACAAATGTAAAATTTATGATTTCAACGACATTGTATCAAAAACACATAGTTTACAATTTTGATCACTTTCAACACAACGTATTTCAGATAATTGTCAAATCATATGTTTTTTAACATTTGAAATATGATGTTTTTACTTTCTTATCAATACAAAAGTAATATGTACAATTTTCGAAAGTAATTTTCCGTTAATCATTGAAGCTTGATTTGTACTGCAATCTCACCGTTAGGAGTAGTATTTTTCTTGCACGTGTCCATTTATTATCACTTTAAATTTAAAATTAAAATTATTTTAAAAACGCACTTCAAATTATTATATAAGTAAAAATTAAATAGTTTATTTTTAAAACTTACTTAAATTGCATCTTTCCTTTATAAAACAACAACACGTAGATATACTGAAGAACAAACTTCAAAACAAAATTTTCAAATGACCGCATTTATATACGTGTATTCTATTTGTGTTAGATACGTGTATTGTGTATCGAGAATTTTTTGCATACACAATTTAACAACACGAATACATTGTCAAATACATTTCCGATCATGAGACAATGTCGAATATTTTTTTTTATATATTTCAGATTATGATACATTGTATTGGAAACGTTTTCGATACATTTCCGATGTCAAGGATACATATATATATTTTTTAAAATATGTATAACAACAATTTAGGTTTAAAGAACCATTAAGTATCAATATCATAGTAAAAAGTAGCGATGGGGAGATGTATAATATACCAAAAAGAACAAAAAATAATTACTTTCATTTTCATCTTTTGCACATAATTGTTTTCATATATTATGTAGGTATTTAAAATTTATTAATTTTTGGAAAATATCTTCAATGGAACACAACTATACCCGAACTAAATAAATAATAATAATTTGTAAATAGAATATAGAATCTGTGAAAACTTCTAATAAATCCTTTAACAAACATAATTTGCATTAAGTAAATTTCTAATAAATTTAATATTAACATTAAATATTTTGTTAATTACAATATTACAATAATAATTGTGTTATTTATTGTGTATAACAGTTTTTATGAGTATATAATTTATAACAATTTATAATGTGTTTATATTTATTTATTTCAATATCAATGACCTTAATCTAAAAACAAAAATTTGTATTCTTACTCTATATAATTTTTTATTTAAATGAAATTATAATGTATATATAATACACGTTATATATATATTATGTATATATATAATATAGCCAGTGTTGTTGTTGTTGTTGCTATTGTAATGAAAGTGAAAATTCCCTCATTAATATTTATTTTAAGTTATTTTTTTGTATTTTTATTCTTTTTTTTATTATTATTTTCAATTATATACTCTTCATCATAACCTAGAACAAAACATAAACGAGTAAAGACGAATGAATGAAAGTTACAATTTTTTTCGTTTAACGAATAAAAAAAAAACAAAATTAGAAAAGAATTTCACTCCTTGATGTCTAGTCTAGCCAATTTAAATAGCAGTAATATGTCAATTATATACCTATTACACATATATATATATATATTTATGTAAATAAATATTTATATATATATATATATTATACAGGTGTATATATTTAATAGTTTAGAGAAAAAGAAAATGAATCTAATTAAGTTATTCCACCTTTAACTAACATTAATTAAACGTTACATTTACCCGTGTAAACTGTTGCCATTATTTGTTTTCCGCTGTTAATTTTATTTTTGTTATTATTTTTTTTTTTTTTTAAATTTTCATTTTCATTTTAATTTAAGTTGGGAAAAACAATAATTTTTTTTTAATATAAAATACGGGTACATCGCGCCGCATATAAAATTTTAAACTTAAATATTTTATTTGTATCTTAAAAGTACGAATTACTTACGAACATCGCGCTTTGTTATTTTTATTATTTTTTTGTTATTGTTTTTTTTTAATTGTAATAAGGAAATTTAATTGGTATTATAATATTAATATTTGATTTATTATATATAACAAAATAAAAATAAATTTGAAGAATAGCTAACAATCTAACATCATAGGCTAATTTAAAAGCTTTAATACTAACTATATGTACTAATCTATATCAATAAAAAAAAAAAAGTTAATAAAATTAAATTCGAATCATTTTCGAAATAAATTTAAAACTAATATATACCCTAGTTTGCCCCTAAAAGCGAAAATTTTAAAATCTATAAAATTATACACAATCATTTTTAGATTATACTATTTTTACCTATTTTAGGATTAAAATTAAATTAATGGTTAATAAATCTTGAATTTTCCGAACAAACATGATTATTATAAATTTACAATTATAAGTTCGACTTCATACAGCACGAAAAATAATGATAAATTAACCATTATCGGTTTCAATCATTTCAAAACTTGTTTAAATAGTTAAAGTCTTATTAATGAGGAAATCAATTAAATGTTGGGTGGAACTGTGGAAGATATTTTTATACTTGGTTTAGGTTGAACTAGAATTTACCGATTGTTATCAAAACAAACAAAAATAAATGTTCGATGCAACATTACAGTACAATTTGTTGCAACAACAGTACTATTGTACTAGATTATACTCCAGTTTAGCTATATAATTTAAGCTAATCTTAAAAAAAAATAAAAATTCATGTTGATCGGAACAAAATTTAAAATCATTACTGAGAGCAGTACAATTTCTTCCGAAATATCGATATCAGCACAATGAAGTTGGTCTACAGATTTATCTGCAAGTGTGATGAAATAAATAAATAAATTGAACTTTTTGAATAAAAAAAATGCTGAGAATACCATGACTTCATAATGAATTTGGCTTGATCAAAATTTATAGAATAGTTTGTATAGCACAGTCACAAATATTGAAGCAAAATCAAATCTTTTTATGAAAAATATAAACAGTTATAGCGAAGAGAATTATGTGAAAATATTTGAATGCATCAATACAGCATAATAATGACTGTCGCTTAAAATTCAACCAAGATATCTTGTAAAATGCTTCCAGGAAGTGCCTATAATATACTAACAGTTATAAAAGTAATGAATATTATATATATGAAATCTCGCATATGAAATAACAGCCCACTGAAGTGGTTGCAAGATATTGATTATGATGATGATGATCTTAATGATTATAAAATTCAACATGCTGAAAAATAAATCGAAAAATATTAGTAAATAAACTGAAGCAGGACTTTACATTCTATATATAGAACAACTAAATTTGTTTGGGACTTCTTCTCCCTCAATTTACCCCATTCAGGGCGTAGTAACAATTCATTTTTATTACACTTTTGCCGAAAATTATCATATGATTTCCCCTTACTTGGCTGATTCTATGCTGTTTCTTACCTAGATATAGTAGACATTTTTGTGTGGTTATTTGTTTTCATTTATACCGACACCCTCTCGATAACTAAACACGTTAGCCGCATTTAGCGTTTCCGTCCCCTGCTATGATGAGGTATATATTGGGATTTTCTATTCATCAATCTTAACAACTAGTTGTATTTCTAAGCTCTCCAGGGTTTCAGCAGACGGGACTAAAAAACTAAAAATTAGGTATAAAACAAAATAGAAACAAAATTGAGAATAACTGAAACGAAATTATAAATAAATTAGAACCCAAATTTGACAGTATAGTTATAATGCTTATTGATATTTTTTTTATATTAGGCAAAAATAATGTGATAAGCAACCTAACCTAACCTAACTACCTCTGCAGAATTTTAGTCATATAAAGTTGAAATATATGTATGCTACATAGCTTTTAAACCATATAAAATTAATACTTAACGGTACTTAATGGGGGTTAATTTAATTTTCAGCTTTTCAATTTTTCGAATTTAAATTAGGTATCACTACTTTATTATTTGTCAAGTCTACCATTCATGCATTGAATTTCTTTAGCATAATTACCCATTACCTTCCCTACATACTCCTCTGTTAATAACTACAGTTCTTCATTTGTAAATTAATCACCTTAACTCATTATATTTGATATAAAATATTTTTCAATAAATTTCCAAACATGGCACAACAATTTAACATTCCTCAATTCAACCGCACCGCAATAATATAACAGCTGTTTTTGTCATTTGTGATGTACAAAATATCTTAAAGTTGGCTTGGTCAACGATAATTACTCATTGTTTTACCTATTATTATGCAAAAAACACTTTTCACGCTGAATTCGTTTTTCACTCATTTCATTTCTGATTTTGTTAATTTTAATTTTTCCTAAACGTTGAACACATAGTTGTGTCTAAAAAAAAAAAAACAACAATAATAACAAAAAATAATAATAAATAATAGTTAAAAAAAAAAAATTTTAATAAAATTTGAATCATCGCATATATTTGAGGTTTTCTTTTAAAGTTCTAAAACATACGACGTTTACTATAGACTTACAATTTTCTTTTTTCCTTTCTTTAAACCTAACACCCTAATAGAAATGACGTAAAAAGGTGAGAAAAGTATAGAAAAAAAAAAACAACAAAACATTGAAATGAAAATTTTAATATGAAAAATTGGATAGTTATAACAACAATTATTTTATATGTAGGTATGTACAGTAAATTACAAAATTATTTGATTAGTGATAAAAATTTAAATTTAAAAAAATATTTTATTATATAAAACACTGATTATGAAGATAAATTTGAAATTTGATTTATATCGAAATGTTAAAAAACTATCTGTGAATTAGAAACATCAATCAAAATTCAATTACGTAAGATCTGTCGTTATTCAGAAATTAATAAATAACGTTCTTAGGGGTCTTATCAATTTTTATTGGTTTATAATTACATGGAACGAAGTATTCAGAATCTTATGTTATTTACTCGGCAGACACTATATCGGGAGCTTGAAATTTTCAAAATAAGAGAGACTCATCAACTTCCAAATTTTCCAATTATATAACTATAAAAAAAGACTATAATAAATGTGTGAGTTGTTACTACCACATTACAAATTGGATCGTATGCAATTAAAAATTATTTTTACATAATAAAACCGTTACTAAATTGACCGATCGAAAATTCATCTGAGAAGTTTATTATAAAATTATGAATTGATGTAAAGTGTTATATGCAGAGTATTCATTATAAAAGTAATTTCATAATTGATGGTGGCCAAATGGCAAAAAATGTCTACACTTATAATGTTTAAAGCTTCTAAAGACGATATATATGACTACAACTTGGTGAATACTGAAGCAGATTGATTCTTCATAAAAATGTTTTAGAAACATTCAAATTGCGCGATAGTTGTAGGCTATTGTTATAACTAGTAATTTATTTTAAAAAAATCATTACAAAATCTCACATATAAAAAATTACTTTATTTTTATTTATAAAAATTACCAGCTGTCATCATGGTATTATCATCTGACGACATTGCCATTTGTAAAATACGTAAAGTATCAGTCCTGTTGATTCAGCTTGTTTTATCATTGAAGAATATTTCCATATTGTCAATTGACTATTGACATAACGATGGGCTGACATTAATTCTTTGTAATTTTTGGAACATAAAAGTTCACATATTTGAAAATTAGTATCCACTGAATTTATTAAAGACCTATCACTACCATTCCAAAATTTTATACAACCACTGTTCCACCATTCCGCCTCTTGTTGCAATACTATTAGATATTCATGGGTTCTGATGCAGATACGAAACCATTTGAATGGTTCCTGGCAGCTGGCCATGTATATTTACAATTTTATCGTTTCCACCGCTGTTGACCATTTTACGCCACAAGCTTCTTGAGTATTTATGCTCTTAGTGTTTATACTCTTAGATTTTATGATCAAGTTGTCTTACATCATTCGATATTATAGAACTATCAAGATATAAGAATTCCAAGCTAATAAACCAACTCTTTCTGGATGACCTTCAATAACACGCAATCTTTTCATTTTTGAACAATCCCATAATTCAACAGTTCCATTATTATTGAACATATTGTAATTAACACATATTTCAGACATTATCAAAGTACAATATTTAAGTTTTTATTTAAATGTATCTCAATAGAAGAGCTTAGTAGCTTCCATTCCAAAAATGTAAAACCACAAAAATTGTTTTTAAATTGCTTTAAATATTCAAAAAATTATGAGAAAATAAAATTTTCACGTTTTTGTGTTCCACAATTTTTTTTTGCAATTTTTGTTTGTCCGACGTTTTTACCGCTGCTTATAAATAGGTTAATTTAGATTATATTAAAATTTGAGCTAAATTCAAAATGAACAATAAAATTATAAAAATTGTACTGCTCACTAACTTTTGAATACTACTGTACCATAAGACTGTTTACATAAAAAATGTGAGAATTTAAGGTATATGTACATAAATTTGATTTTATTTCTGAAGTTATAACAAAGATTTTCTCACCTTTTAAATTTATTCTTTTTTTATTTTTTATTTTTTTTTTTCATGTCGAATAAATGTTAGTAAATTAGAGGTGCAAATAATTTAAATTTATGTTAATTAAATTTGTAATTATCTGTTGAATTGTATTTAAAAAAGTGTGACTTAGTTTGTTAATTATAACTAATAATTAATTTTATTGTTTTTTTTTTTTTAATTAATTTGTTAATTATTACAATTGAACACTATTTTACAAGTATCAATGGAAAACACTGATTTCAATTTGTTAACTTTATAAGATGTTTATATGAAGGATGTATAGTGTAAAATGTTTGTAAATTTCAAACAGTCAAATTGCAAGAAATAGGATGAGATTATTAAATAAATAGAGAAAAAAGTATTATGAAAAATGTTATGTGCATCTGACGGCATTTAGGAGAAGTCAAATTTTATTAAATATTTATGTATTTGCAATCATTTGTTTCAAATGATTTTATCTTTTATCTATAAATTTATATTTACTTGAAAATAGCTCTTCGGAGTAATTGTCGCAGCTGTCTCTATCTTATCCATTTATATAGATTAACCTCTATGGTACTATTTGTTATACATCAATCAATCGAAATACATTTTTTAGGGCACTGGATATGAATAGTTTTAATTCCATTAATTCATATATAAATTTAAATAATATTTGGCTTTTCAGAGCATTAAAAACAATAATTACTTCTTCGAACAGTTTGTTAAAATTCCCTTCCCTTCGATCGAATATGGAATTTTGTCTGACATTAGTCTTATTTAAACTTTGTAGTCTACGCTATAAAACTACGAAATGTTTTACATATTCACCTATAGACTATATGTAGAAATATAACTTTAAACACAAAATGTTTGCCACATCAGTGTACAACTGTTTAGACTTTCATTAGCAGGGAAAAAAGGATTCTCAAGGATTTCTAAAGAATTTCCATTCTCGACAAAAGTATGTGTGCTTAAAGAAAATATTTAGCTGTTCAAAAACAAGATCCAATGTGACCATAATTTCCAAAAAGATACAGAAAAAACAATTAAACATAATTTGATAGAAATTAATATTTATATTATATTGAATCATTTGAAAAAATACCGTTATTGCTGTTACATTTACTATTATATTTATTGTTATATTTATTTTTATGTTTACTGTTGTATTTACTATTATATTAACTATTATATTTATTGTTATAATTACTGTTACATTTACTGTTATATTAATTACTGTTACTGTTATTACTGTTACATCTTGGAAATTGCTTTATCTTGAACCCAAATCTGATACAAAAAATTTTCATCATAATAACTGTTTAAACAATGGCATACTTAGGAATGCCGCTAAATTGGGAATAAATTAGATTATCTTTTCAAGTGGGAGTTTATTCCAGAGTCTAATTTTCACCACTATCACTAAACTTATTCTACTGTAACATATTCAGAGAATTAAAAATAATTGTTATAATTGTAAATGTAAGTTAATACATAAATTTATTTACATTCATATTACATTATGTGATTATGTCATATAATTCAAATTTTCTACAATATTCATTGAAAACATTCCAAAAATCAAATTAAATTCTAAATTAAGAAATAAATCCTATATTGTATCACTATAAAAATATATATATATATACCTAGAACTAAGAAATGGGTGCGGTCTTAATAAAACGATGCTAGGATATATTTTCATTTTACACACTTTAAATGTGTATATCTCATATACACAATAAAAAAAATACTGATAAGTTTTATTTATATACGTATATAATACCTATATTCATCATTAGCCTATGTATCTCACAATTTCTTTAATATATATATATATATACATACTTACGAAATATATCCCATCTGATAATACAATTTTCATTTCATAAGCCCCATACATTATATACATTCATCCCATCCATATACAATTTTATATATTTTATCCAAATTTATTTTTGGCAAATTTCCAATAAAATAAAATAGAACAAAACTAAATTTTTTTTTTTTCATTTTCCGTTTGCAGCTCAAACAATAAAATAAAAAGAACAAAGAAAACAAAACCCAATTATTTTTCATTGGTCCAAAATAAAATCTTGATTATGTAACAAAATCTATAATCCGCCATTTTGAAAATTTTCTAATTTTTTAACTTTATATTCATATAATTCCATATTATTATATATACTGAATTAACTACCTATATGATTATACATAGAAAATAGAAATAAGAAAAAAATAAAAATAAAAATCCATATTCGAATCCATTTAAAAATCTGTATTATTCAGAGGGTATAGAAATATTTTCTTTTATTTTTTTGGATCTTATCCAAAAAAATAAAAAAAAAATTAAACAAAAAGAAATAAAAAATATTTACATTCTTTATTTAAACTTTGCTAGAATCTATGCTATATTTAATATATATAAATATATATACACATATTAAATTGTATCTACATATACATACAGTCATACACAAATTTTACCCTAAAAATCGTTATAGATTTTCACCCTCTAAAACTACGAAACAACAAAAATCTCTGCTTCTCTTCATAGATACTTTTAATGTATATATATATATGTATATATATATATATATATATATATATACAACGTTGTATATTATAATATATGATTACCATGTATGTATCCACGTATAAATATGGTAAAAAATTTTCTTATTTCAGATACACATCCTGCGCAAATCAAGATTTCTCATCATATACCGTTCTGTTTCTTTTTTTTCTATTTTTATTCACCCAATCATAGAACGTTTTAAAAAAAATCTCCTGCGTCATTTCTCATCTCTTTTCGTTTTCTTCTTTTTTTTTGTATACTATACTTTTTTCACTTCTTCTTGATGGTATTCAGCTTTGTTATAAAAATAGAAAACGACATTATTTCTTTTTTCTTACGTTTTTATCTATACACAACTAACATTTTCAGATTTTTTTTTTCTTTAAGAAATTTCTAGAATACCAACCAACCAACCAACCAACCAACAAACCAACCTGCTATAGTTAACTAACAATCAAATGAACAAACTAACAAACAAATAAGAATAACATTTAAATAAAATTGAGAAAAATCAATGGAGTTTTTCTTCTCTCTAGAAAAATAGAAGAAAAATAAAATTCCCATTTTCTTCTACGATTTCATTTTCATCTACCCACTGAAGTTGAATATTGTGTCTCCTCACAAAACAAAAACAACAACAACAAATAAATAAATAAAATTGTGTAATATCTCAAACACTCAAAAATACATGAACAATCATCTCTATTATATACATACATACACCATCAATAGCAAACAATACATTTTTATATATATATAAACATATATATGTCCCGTTTATCCTTATATTTTCATGAAAAGCGGTCATGGACATCCCTAGCAATATATAAATGTAGAATAATTATATACATTCATATAGTACAGAAAAACAGAAAATAAGAAAAAAAAAAAAAGGTAAAACTACACACAGAACAAAAAAAAAATTAAATCCATAGATACTAAAAAAAATGTATATATATACTTATATTATATACCTACAAATTATATTTATCTTTTTCTCATACCAAAAACAAAAAAGGAAAGAAAAAACCAACCCACCACCAATTGTACACCAAAACAGTGTACACCATAATTTAGAACCATCTCTACTACAAAATTTCAATAAAAAAAAAATAAAGGAAAAATAAAAGCCACAGAATATTCTAAAACAACTAGCAATCGTACTGACAATCGTACAGTTCCCACATATATATTATATACTCCATACTCTATATACTCTATATATTTTACCACCCATTTAGAAAATTTTACTGCACCTGACGCTGTTTGCTTTCTTTGAATTCTACATTTTAGACCTATATTTATGTATGTTGTATGTATACATATACATATAGATATGTATGGATGAATATAAGTAAATAGGTATGTATATAATGTAAAAATGTTAAACCCGCAAATATTTAATATAGAAACAAAAAACAAAATAAAAAAAAAATCTATAAAATCTGTTGTTTGCAGTGCTTAAAGTATTTTGGGTAATCTAATATTCTTATAAAACTATATTTATTTAGTTTTAGTAGACTATAACATATTTAGATACTGTTCTTAAATGATATATTCAAATAATAACCTCATAAAAAATATAATCTTATTTCTAATGCTTATAAAACCTTGAAAATTGAAAGCCTGGCGTAATACTGTCCTCCATTGAAATCTCTCCAAAGCTAATTGAAATTTTTAGTTTTTAGTAAATTTTAAATTGAAAATTTTCAAATTTTCTCATTTGAGGCGATACTTTATCTCTTTAACGAAAATACGGTTTTAATGACTCCTGATAACTCAATTGATTAGTGTTTTATTTTGGGGAAAGCCAAATTCAATATAACTAATTTATTATAATTATTTTATACAATCAATATCAATAATATATTATTGATATAATGGTGAATTAAAAAAAAAAATCAGTCATCACCAGAAACCAGAAAATTTAAATGTGAAGCTTTTTTAAAATATTACCGCAAAAAATTACCGATTAAGAAATAAAAAATATTAAGAAATACTAATTTTTGTGTCAATCTTGTGCAAAAACAGTGATAGGAACTCAAAAATTTAAATATGAAGCATTTTAAAAATATTACCGCAAAAAATTACCGATTAAGAAATTTAAAAAATTAAAAAGTACTAATTGTTGTGTCAATCTTGTGCAAAAAGCAGTGATAGGAACTCAAAAATTTAAATATGAAGCATTTTAAAAATATTACCGCAAAAAATTACCGATTAAGAAATTTAAAAAATTAGAAAGTACTAATTGTTGTGTCAATCTTGTGCAAAAAGCAGTGATAGGAACTCAAAAATTTAAATATGAAACTTTTAAAAAATATTACCGCAAAAAATTACCGATTAAGAAATAAAAAAATTAGAAAGTACTAATTGTTGTGTCAATCTTGTGCAAGAAACAATAGCAGGAGCTCAAAAATTTAAATATGAAACTTTTAAAAAATATTACCGCAAAAAAATACCGATTAAGAAATTTAAAAAATTAGAAAGTATTAATTTTTGTGTCAATCTTATGCAAAAAGCACTGACATGTATTTTTTCTTGCAAAAATGCGATTCCGATCAAATTCAAAGGCTTCGCAATTATTATTATAATTATTTTATTGAAATAAAAATATACCGTTGAGGTCATTGTATTCTAATACAAGTGGTTTCAATGAACAAAATCTAGTTCGCAATTTTAATACGATTTAATTGGATTTCAGTTTTTTTATTCAAAATAATAGAATTGATAAACCTAGCTCATCGTTGGTTTGTTTACAAGGAAATTATGACCACAATAATCTGTCGCTGCCACAGTACTTATAGTAATCTTCTGCAACCCGAACTAAACCATTATAATATCCCCCGAGCAAGAGTTTAGCTGTGAAAAATTGGTAAATACCAGGAATAGGTATAACTTTGAGATTTTTTCTAGGTTATCAAAAACATATCGAACTGACTACCTTAGCCTAATTTTTGCTAGTTTTTGCATTTGTATTACTTGTAACTGACATTTATAAACAAACTAAATTTATTACACTGGTAGTGTATATTCTGATGCATTCATTTGACTACTATAATCAATAATAGGTACCCAGTACCGCTTAAAATATGAATGTTCAATTAAAGTATTTTTTTTTTAATTGAACATGCATCTTTTAGTTCAGATCATAAACGATTTGATAATTAATTAAATAAAGTGGCATAATCCTAATTCAAGAAGCCTAAACCTATAGTTTCTGATAGTAGTTATAATTTTAATTCTATTTAGTTCTAAGATAAAATGTACAATGATTATAATTAATAAATTTCAAAAATCTAGTTAGTGAATTACAATTATAACAAATTTTGACATTCTAATTCTTTATATTTTCCAAACTATGATATGCTAGTGACCGAATTACTGGGATGCAACAGAAGAATTAAAATGTCAGTTATATCTTGTATTAAAATTTACTCCTCTACTACGTACTTATACTTATACACTATTCACGTTGCAGACATTGGAGGTATTAAAATTTACTCCTCTACTACGTACTTATACTTATAAACTATTCACGTTGCAGACATTGAAGGTTCTTGACCTGGCACAATATTATTATCCATTGAGCTTGAGTTGTCTATTGAGCCTTAATCTTATAAACAGACCATCCTAAAATAGAAAAAAAGGCAAAAAGTGGATTGATTTTGGATTGCCCAAATATAATAAATAAAATAACAACCATTGCACCAGTTCTATTTTTTTTTATTGTTTTTTTTCTGTTACCTTCACGAAAGAACATTTATTTTTTATCTGCTCTTCCGTTTGTGTCACGTCCATAAAAAAGCCTCTTAAATAATTTTTTTTTTATTACGATTATTTTTTTTTTTTTTTTGTTTTTTTCCTTTGTTGTTTTGTCACAAAAGTTTTCAATTTTTTTTTTATTATTTTTCCAAGGAAATCTACATATACATACATAGTATAATACAATATTACATAAAAACAACAGATAGAATTCCATATAGAAATATAACTATATATATATAATAATAAGTATATGTATACATGACAGGACACTGTTCCAAATTACATTTAATGACTACAAAGCTGGGGGGAGGGTAGGTGAATATATTTTTTGTTTTTGTTTTTTTTAGAAAATCCCTACGGTATTTTTTTTTTGTTGTTGTTATTTTTATTTGTTAAATTTATCCTACCACCACCCCTATAAAAGAATTGTTGTTTTTTTTTTTTTGTGATAAATAGATTAGGCATTTCAGATGTAATGTGGGTTGGTTAAATATGAAGAACACTGAATATGTATAAATTATACATCTATCCATATTTATAATATATACATAATATAGAGATACGTACATACATACATACATAAAAAAGTGTCTATTTTCTGCTGTTCTAAAATGGAAAGAAGAAAAATTCTGTATTTGTTGGTAAAACCGATTTTCGTTATGTCCCTGATTGGTAACCATAACAACAATGATAATAGATTTTATTTTATTTTTTATTTTTTTTTTTTTTCTCTTCTCTACAATTATATACGAATGTATGTTTATCAATATAATTTGTATATTAAGTAAAGTAAAATGAAAAACGGAAGAAAGAATTCTATAAAAATGTTGGAACAATAAAAATGAAAATTGAATTTTCTTTAAGAGTTAAGAGAAAATTTACCAAAAATATTTACCAATTGTCCTACATTTTAGAAAATTTTTATGTGGTTTTTTTTAATATTCGAATTTATTATCTGATTTTATATACTTAATTTATGAATATATTTTACATAAAGTATATACTGTAAAATCGATAAAATATTAAAAAAATGGATGCCATTAACGTTTTTTTTTAAAGAAAATCAAGACAAAACTTTTTAAATAAGTAGAATAGGTTAGGTATTTTGAAAAATAATATTGCTATTCTGCTATTTGTGTCTTTGAATGATCATTTAATAGCTCTATTCTGCTACTGGTACCTTCGAATAATGGTACCAGTACCCTGTATGTACCCTGTATACGGTACCCTGTGAATGGAACGAACGTGTAATATTTTTGAGTATATTTATCAGTTTCTGATAATACCTACATTGAATCATAAAATGTTGAAAAATACAAACACTATTGGGAACTAGATCGTTTTAGATAGTAGTAGAATAGTAGAAGTAGAGCAAGTAAAAATACTTATCAGTGAGTGTGGGGTCCTATTTCAGCATAATGTTTGTCTGTAACATAGCAAACAAATTAAATAAAAATTAAATTTACAAAATTATGATGCAGGTGGTGATTTAAGTTATTACCAAATTATACTTCAAACAATTTTCTTTATAAAATTTCATTATGTTATTAATATTAAGAGAAAAATTCAATCAAAAACCTATGTCTTGAGTGGAATTCGAACCAAAAATCTTCTAATTAATAGTCAAATGACATAATCACTATACACCATATCGACCTGATGTTATTATAAATTCATGATACTAACATATGATACTTTTATGTCCAATCACATTACATTTTACATTGTTGTAAGAGTAATTCTTAAATTTATATATATATATATATATATGTATATATATACAATATATATATATATATATATATATTAATATCCTTGAATATCCTTATATCCTTAGCAACCTTATAAGTTTAAAAATTCCATAATTAAAATACCAATTTATATATTAAAGCCTATATGTATAACATATTATATAAGTATAATTTATGTATAACAGTTATAAGAAAAAATAAAACTCAGGTAACAAAACTTCGTCGTTTTTAGATCAAAATCAATAATTTTACTTTTTCTTTTTTTTTTCAATTCCCCCTACATATATCTACATATTTTATGATGTCGGAAATAATCTTTTATATACACATTTATACACACATAACCTTATACAAAAATATATAATAATATATTCTATAGATTTATTTTATCATTCTTTACAATTTTCACCAAAAAGAAAAAAAAACAAAAAAACAAAGGAAAAAGAGAAAAACTAAAAGATCAAAAAATAACATGAAAAAAAGTATGGGGAAAATCGAAGAAGAAAATTAAATTTTTCCATCTGCTTCCTTTTTTCTCCGCAAGGAATTTATTATATCGAATTATTTTTGTTGTTTTTTTTTTTAATTGTGTATATTATTTTTAGTACATACTTTGAACAATTTATAAAATATGTATATATGCATAATATATTATAATATGTTGAATACAGCCTTATGTATGCATGAACACAGTTCTTTTTGATATTTTCTGATTCTGAGTTTTTTTCTTTCAAGTCTTCTATGCCGAAAAAAGAAAAAATAAAATTAAAAACAAAATCCACCCTCATCTTTATCAGAAGGCAACAACAACCACAATAAAAAATAAATAATTTTTTTTTCTCAAAATTTACCTGTTCCAAATAAATGTAATAAAATATTTTTATGTATATATATATGAAATAAAGATAAAACAGTTAGAAGAATATATAATATCTGAAAAAAGAAAAACTACAATAATAACAAAAATATAAAACAAAAATTAAGAATTCTCTTTACGTTTATGGATTACGTCAGGTGAAACATTATCTAAGGGGATATTAAAAGAAAAAATAAGAAAATAATACAAAATACAAAAATTCAAAAGAACAAATCAAATATGGCTTCTTAAAATATATACATATTATATTATATGTATATACATATATATAATTGTACATATAGATAGAGAGAAAACAATAAATAATTTTCTGATTCGGAAATAAGATATAAAAATACATATTCCACCTAGCTACATACCTACTCGTATGTATTTATTATATATTATTAAATTTTCCTCTTATGTAAAACTCTAAAAATCTAAGGATTCATTTTGAATTGAAATTTTTTTTCTAAAAATAAGGACTTCCTAATATCCTTTAAATATTTATAAATATGTATTTGAAAATTTTATTAAATTAAAAAATATTGAAAATAAAAATGTGGTATTGACAATTGGTTTTTTACGGCTATAGGAAGAGAAAATGAAATTAGGAAAAAGGAAGAGGTTTATCCTCCCTATCAATTACGGTTGAGGGTGTTAATGTTTTAGTTGAATTTGAGCAGGTCATAATTTAGGAAATTACCTAAAAAGTACCACCATCATGAAATGAAATTAACTATTTCAGTTTTGTTTTGCAACCGTAAACTAGAACCAGAAATGTGATCAATATACATATTTGTATATATTTTAAATTTATAATCGTATATATATGTCCATATGTATGGAATTTTTTAGATTTTGGTTCTGCTGAATTAATATAAAAAAAAAGCAATAACAACCAATACATTTTTTAAAAAAATAAATGAAATTTTGTACTATTTTTTTTATTTTTTTTTTTTATATTTATAATTCAATAGCAAAAGTCCTAAAATAATATATTTTTTAACATAATTAAAGAAAATTTAATTTCATTTAAAAAAAAAATCTTCGAAAGGCTATACGGCGATCAGTGCTTCACAAGTTATGAACTGTTTTGTCACCACACTTCCTATTGTTTTTTGCAGTTTTATTCTTAACACCTCTTACATATATATAAAAATATCTAAATATTATATCTAAAGGTTTGTGGATTAACATAACATAAGTATATATAAACAAATAAAATATAATTATATATTTATAGATTGTATAGAAAAATAGATTTTACAGAAAAATTTAATTAATTAATTTAAAAATGAAAAAAATCTATTAATTAACATAGATCTGAACTTATTATTACTTATAAATTTATGTAAATTACATTATTATTATAAACAGATATCTATATGACATTATATGTTTATATATATATATGCATATTTATATGAATAAACACAATAAAATAATTTAGTATAACATAATATTAAAATTATATTAATTCTAATTATATTGAATATTATCAGATCAAATTGGAATGATAGATGAGATCGTTGTATATTATACCACCTACTCGTATTCTACTCGTATATATGTATTACAATTCGTTTCAATATAAATCTTACCCCAAACGATCCTAAATAAAAACGAACATGACTACAATGTATTTTATCAATTTATATAATTAGTTTTTGTTTTTCTTTTTTACAACATAAATCCTTTTCTTTTTCTTCCTTCAATTTCCCGTTATGCTTTCTAAACATATATATAATTTCCTTTTTACATACACCCCCACACATCACACATTCATTAAACATATTATTGTACATAAAAAACTACTTTTCGAAATTTATTGATTGATTTTAAATCTATTATTTTCAAATAAACATTAATACACAGTGTATTATGGAGAGTTTTGCGTTAATGAGGTGAAATGAAATGTGGTGGGAGAGTGGTGGCAAATAATGTATCTATCTTTAAAATCTTTTTATGTTAAGTCAAATTACTTTTTTTTTTATACTCGAACACATTTATAGATACATTTACAAAGTGAGGTTAGAAAATATCATCATAGTTTTGTAACCCGGTAGCTTAGGGTATGTTTGGGCTCCATAGAAGATAATAGATTTTATTGTGTTCGTGCATAATGGTGTTTTCTGTATTCATCTCTCAACTGATTCGATTGTTATTTAAAATGGATTCTGGTTTTTGTGAAATTCAATTTTTCAATTCCAATTTTAGGGAATTGAATCTATTTCATGATTGTTGATTTTAATAATATGATGATTTAACGTAATTATAATTATTGATTTCGTGTTTCGTCAGATTTCAAATCAATATCAATTTTTGTTCTGTGACGAAACAAAAAATATCATCACATTTGATTAGGTCATTGACTTCACTTACTATTATGTCTTCTGATATACTATCCATTTTCTAATTTAAAGAGTAAACGAAATTTAATGTAAATATAAAATTAAAGTCTAATACTTTGGTATCAAAATCTGGTAGTAAGAATATTTTTCACAATAAATAAATTCATGAGTTGATGCTCTTAGTTCGTAAATGTCATCAATCCTTTAATGTCATCAAAAAGATTACGTAAAAAATTCACTAAACTTAAAAAAAAAAAAAAAAATTTGAATTGGTACGATCTTTATCTAAAATTCACTATTTGCACATAAATTGCGAAATAGCTCCAAGAAGATCTGACATGTCGTTATTATTCTGAATTTGAGATATAATCTATTCTAATTCAAATTATTTGTTGACCTTCATAAATAAATAGTTTGGATTATACAGTTGTATAAATAGACTGTAATTTGTACATCGTACAGTTTTTAAACTAAACGATGAGTCTTATTGCGGTTAACAATTGGATTATTTGAATAGAAAATATAACGATTAATAAAATTTGGAATAACGAATTTAATTTAAAATAGAACGACTCTGAATAATCTTGGCAGTAACAGGACCTCTTCGAACTGTACAATGTACAATGTTAGTTAGTTTTATTTTGCACGACACTGTGCATACACATATTTTTATACACATCTTATGTGGAAATACAATATTGTTATCATTTCAATGTAACGGTATTTTAAGTGAAGAAATATCATTTTTCATTTGTGTTTCTGTTGTTATTGTTGTTGTTCTTGTTACATTTCTTTGATATCAAAACAAAAATTACTTAAGTGAAATTAAAAGTAAATTGAATATCACAATATGAACTTTAAATGAAGTTTCAACGGTGTACAATAAAATTTAAATTATATTAATGAAAAATTTATTTTTTTACTTGTGGTCCTTCAAAGGACTATAAATTTTTGATTAATACAATTTAAGAAACTAAAAAACATGAATAGCTAATTTTTTTGAAATAGGTTTAGAGAGGTTTAAGAAAATAAAAAAATAAAATTTATTGATGGAAAAATTAAGTTTCGGAATGTCTTCGAAATATTTGAAAGAAATAAATGTTGAGAAAAATAACACGGTTGTTGGTGCCATTTATTGGGTAAAATAAATGGCACCAACAACCGCATACATTGCTATAATAAAATTAAAGTAGCTTAACATTGTGTTGAATAATATCAAATTTCATATTGACAATGACAACTAAAATGAATTTAACGAATCTTTAGTTATTTTAATGAATCGGTTTTTTTTTTATATCTTAAATTTAATATTTCGAGTTTAAAAAACTTGAAGATTCTGAAGCATTTTAAAATCAAAATCACTTACTTATATTTTCGAAATTGTATTTTTTTATGTTATTTGTTCTATTTTAATTGTCAAATTGTCATTGATAAAAAATTACTTAAAACTGTTAAGTTGATTTTCAGTTTAACTATATAATTGTCACACATCAACTATATTTAATCTGTAAATTGAAAAAACTACGGTACTAAACCATTTCACAACCGATTTTCATTATTATTCTTTTAAAAGATATATATATTCAAAAATAGACGTAGCGAATTCAAATATTTCCTTAACTTTCGATTTAAAATTTCGCCCCATGTACAATCTACCAAATACATTCGCCAAAGTACAGAATTTTTTCTTTTCCTCTTTTCCAATTTTTTAAATATGTATATTATTATGCGGTTGTTGTCTAAGATAAATCAATAAAAAATACAATATAGTACCAAGGATTAATTTAAACAATGAAAAACAATAAATTCATAAGGAAATTGAATATGTACGGATTTTTTTATTAAACTTTCTGAAATTTCGCAGAGCGGACGAGTACAATAGAATGGTATATAGTTTCTAAAACAGACCTTTTAAATTTTAATTTGAGACCATAACAGAAAATGAATTTAATGAATATATTAATTGTCAATAATTACTTTCACAGAAATCTTAATCTATAATTTGACAGGCAAAGCATAATAGAAAACTTTTTCAGTATATTATAATTATTTTATTAGGTATTTTTTTTTCTACTTTGACAACAAAGGGCCTCCGTAAAACATTAAAATATAAACTTATTTTAAGCTATTTTAGGCTATCTATATTGGACAAATTGAGAAAAAGCTTTCTATTATGATTTGCCTGTCAAATTATAGGTTAAGATTTCTGTGAAAGTAATTATTGAGAATTTTTGAAGAGAGGGATTATCGAAGAGGGGGGCGGGAACCGGACTATAACTAACAAGCATAAGAATATTCGAAATATATGGTGTAAAATTAATCTCAAATTAGTTGAATTTCAGACAAAGAAAAGTCAAAAACTACCTTTAAGCTTCACCTTGGAAGCGATTCAAGTATTATCACAAGCTCCATGGGAAAAATATGGTCTGTATAAAGGTCTAAACAATGCTATATAAAACAGTATCATGATGTGGGAAACACATTGAATTATTAAATATTTAAGATCATTTAACCCGTATTGTGGCAGAAGGCCGAATTTTTAATTTATTTATTTTAGTTGTTTATACTTTGACATTGTATGAGATTTCAAAACTAGCAGCCTTTTTACGGTTTACTATAACAATTGTTATAGAGAGATTTTCCTGTTAACCTGTGAAGATTTTCGTTGGCTTTAAATTTTAAATTTAATACAAATATATCTTCCGAATTTTTGTTGACTGATGGTGTATTTCCTCTTAGTGAACGAACATTCAGACTACTTTTTTAAACAACAAAAAATTTCTATTTTACCAACACATACACAAAATAAACTCTCCGAACATTTTGCTTCGTCCAATTTCTTTGTTAAAATATTTTTAACTTTTGGCTGAATTGCTATATGAATTAATACATTTATTGCTATTTCGATTTTTGTGTGAATGTATTCACATATAGAATTTCAAATGTCAAAATATTTTTTTACTTATCAAGCATAATAATATTAATTACACATTAAAAAAGAACATAAGTATTAAATATTATTTAATTATCTTTTCGCATTTGTTTTTGAAATTTGAAATTTCAGTTGAAATCTCTCCGAATATTACGATGTTCGCCCATGATTAAGTATTCCATTATTATTGTAATTTTTTTTAATAAAAATAAAATCCGCGCATGTAAACAATTTTTGTAAACGTTAAACTTTGGGACATAACAAATGTCAGTCCTTCGCGCATTGAGAGGAAATCATCAATTTTCTGTATTTGTATTTCAATTATAGTGTAAAATAAAGTTGTCCCGACGTTCTTCCATGGAGAGGATATCCACCTTTACACATACAGCTATACTAAACTAATTTGACAATCGAAATACATCGAAATAATTTGTTAAATTGAATTTGAATACTGCTTACTAATTAAAAATTGAGACCAGAAATTTCTGTATTGTATCAGAAAAATTATAAAAACAAAATTTATATTTTTATAGAAAGAGACTAAAAAAAAAAATCTGATATAGAAAATGTGACGTAATTTTGAAATCCAATTAAAGAATCTGAATAGAAAATCTCATGTTAATTTCTTTTTTCGTTTGTTTTTGTTTTTTGCTTTTTTTGTTTTGTTATTTTTGTTTTCCTCATTTCAAGAAAAACTAAACATAATATGTATGTATAATATACTTTTAGGTATATATACATACTTTTACTGTGATATATGAATACGGTAGTGATATAAAAAAACAATAAAAAGAATGAAATAATCACAGCTTATGAAACATCCTCTAAAAATAAAAAATATTAAATTGTTCTTAGGAGGAACATTATTTGTCATTAAAAAATATAAAATATTAAAAATAGGAAACCTGCAAATATAAAACAAAAAGAAAACAAAAATGACATGAAAATTTGAAATAAAAAAAGAATTAAAACAATTTAATAGATTTAAAAATCTATAGATAGATTACCTTTCTCTACAATTTTTCTTCTATTTCAAAATAATTTCATATGATTGGCTTAGATTCTATCATGATAGTGTTATGACAATTTCTATGCTCCAATTAAGATATAATTTTTTAATATTGGTTATGGAATTGAAAATACATACTCATATAGATTTATATAATATTTGATATTTTTGTTCCTGTTCAGTGTCGTGTTGGAATTTTATGAAAAGAAAAAGTTAAAATAATAATTAGGAGACGTGGTGATGATTAAAATATTTTAATAAATTTTTTGAGACATACCTAGAGTTTTTCATATAGCTCTAAGCATATTCAATTAAATATGTTTATTAAAAAATGTTATTATTGTTTACAAAGAATAAAATTTCTACACAATAATAAAATACTGAATAAACAAATTGATATTGAAAAGCATACAGCTACGCGCATTTCGTCTGAGTTTTGTAAACTTCTTCAATACTTTTTATTACAAATATTTATAATTCGACATGTAATTTATATATGATAAGCATATTTAGTAAAGTTAAAAGGAAAATATTGGACTGTTTTCAACAATAATACTAATTTTATTCTATACACTGACACACTTACACATCAAAAGCATACAAAAATATTTTAAAATTCCGAAATCAACCATAGATACTAGCTAAATAATTGTACAGAGTAAGGATTTTTATTAAATAAAATCATGGCTTCATAATATTTGGGGAAGTTGCATTTGATTCTAGTCGCACTTAGTGCGGTGAAATGTTTCAGTTTGCCGTAGAAAGTATGGATCAACCTAAAATAGACTCCCAAACAATAAATTTAAGTTATTTTTTACTCAAGGCTTAATACTAACTGCCTATGTATTAAAGACCACATGATGAGTAAAAAAAAACTAAGATTTGAATAACTTAATCAAGCCTATTTGATCGAACATTATAATCATAAACCCAGTAAACATAATCCTGTTTCATAGGTCTTTAAATCAATAAAAACAAAAAATTGATAAATCATAGTCTGCGGTTATAGCGTTCAGTAAAATTGGGCCTTAAAGTTCAGTATGACTTTCTTCACAATACTCACAGTACTGACAAGTACTGTCTTTCTTCACAATACTCTTCAGACTCTGTTGATTATCTGCAACTATTTTCCAATTTCTGAATGGCAAACTTCTTTTTCCAATCTTTAATTTTCTTCAATATTATCAACCTATATTATTTAGTTACTAAGGTGGCCATGTAGGTCTTTGGGCCTGACTCATCAACATCCTCCATTTTTGTCGGTTACGAGCGGATTCTCTCCAATTGAAGATGCGAAATTGTTTAAAATATGCCGATACTTCATCTCTTCAACGAAGGTTTAGTCTGTCCCTACGTCTTGTACTTTTGGTTCTAGATTCAAAGATTATCTTGACTTGACTGATTCCCTTGTTCATCTGCTCTAGATGTCTGAGCCACTGTAGTCACTCGTGTCTTAAATATTCATATTTACGTCCACCTCATTATACTGTTCATAGAGTTCTGTATTATATCTTCTTCTCCAGATCCCATCGTCGTTTTCAGGAACATATATCCAAAAAAAAATTCTCGAAGACCCCAAGTACATATGGTCACTCGCTTTCAGCAGTGCTTATGATTCTGATCCGTAGAGCAGAACCGAGTGTGTGAGCGTTTTGTAGATTTGTACTTTGGTACTTCGGGAAATGAACTTTGAGACATTTTGACAAACCGAAGCAACAATTGTTTGCAAGAGTATTCAGGATCCATTTTTAACTATAGATTTTGCGAGTTATTAAAAAAAATATTTCCAAAACTCATTATTATTTTTGCACAGTTGTTCTGGTAAGTGACATAAAAAATATTTGTTACAATCAATTTCTTCAGATGGCCAATTTTTTGGTGAGCAACCATAATTTATTGATTCAATTTGGATGTTCTAAATATCGTGTTAATGGGAAATTCAAAACATTTTTTTACAGAAATCGCGTGAGATGGTAACATACACTTTTTTTTTTTAGTCAACTTTGTATGAAAATCATAATGAAATTCATCAAAGGTCTCAATATTATCTTAATGCGGAAAATATTTCGATGTAAAATTACAAAGGTCTAATCAATAAGAAAAACAAAAACAAAAAAAAAACATCCTTGAAAAAAAAATATGTTTTTTTTTTTAATTTCTTTTATTTTTCTATTCGAAATTTTTTTTTCAATATGAACATATACACTTATACATACATACTTATATCTAGTATCTACACAAAGTCAAATATCATAAATGAAACCTATGAAATTCACTTTGTTTTGTAATTAAGATGTTTTCCGAGAAAAACTTCTACATATATAATTTTTTTTTTCTTTATTGTCTTCTTCGGTTTCAAATAACACCCAAAAACTTAGTAGAACCTATATAAGAACAATGTATTGATGGAAGCAAATCAAATAAAAACTGTAGGAGAGAAAAGACTTGGCGAGGAAAAACAAATTTATGATGGAAAACAATAGAAAAAAACCAAAGACTAAAATGCTAAGAATGGAAAAAAAATTAGACGACAGAAATAAAAAAAAGAATGAACGGTTTTAACCTTAAAAAAATGAAATGATCGAAAGTTATAACAGATAGTGTACAAGTTACGTAAATTATAATTTGACTGTATTTATACGGTGATGCGAATTAACGCTATTCATTTTTATGAGTAGTCGCTTCTTGGACACGAGCAGATAATGAAACACTTCTTTTCATCTGCCATATATCATCACAATCCAAAAAAATTTTATTTTTTCTCTTCATCAACAATTTACATAGAAATATTTGATTAAATATGTCTTATTATATCTTGTATATCAATATACAGAGTAACGATTAAGAGTACGATGAAGACGCTAAAGAAAAAAATTTAACAATTTATTTTTATGCATAGTTACTATTTGCTGTTCAATACACTTAGGAGAATAACAATCTTAATACAGTCAAATAAAATGCTTTCAAATTAATACGGTAGTAACAGGCAAATTAAGACACTAATAATCAATGCCAAATACAGGCAAATGTCATCAAATCTTATGTCACTACAGATAAATGATATATAGTCAAATAGTAGTAAATCGATCGAATTAGAGTATTATAGACTTTGAAAGTAGATATTACCAATTAATAAGCACAATTAATAGCCGCTCTATACCCCACGGATAGGGTTACACGACAATGATTATGAATTATATTGACTTCTTATGACAATTATCTCTTTAGGCGTAAACCGTTGAAATAATTAAATAATACAAAATAAATACCATAAAACGACATATTGTTGCTATCATAAGTTTATGCAGATAATTACACGAAATCCAAGAAAATTTAAAAGAATATCTAAAACCACACTGCTATGCTGATATTCTGTTCAATCCCCATTTTTACATTTTAAATAAAAAAAAACGAGACAGAAACTGTAGACGACGAAATACTTCTTTAGCCCCGTAGTTGCCCAGTCGCTCATTAGCTAGAGCCAGTTTTATCACTTAAGTGTGCGTATTTATATAGAGTTTATTGCGGGAAGCAAAATATATACGACTTTTTTATATTACGCCAAAATAATGGGACAAGTACCCTTCGCATAATTTAAGCTATTTAAAAGTGAAGGAAAGGAAAAAAGAGGATAGTAAAGAATAATAAACAAAATTAGAAAAAAGTATAAAATAATTAGAACAGAATATTACATATAATATACAAGATGAACGACGTGGTGAGTAAAAAAGCAAAAATAATTAAATAGTAAATTATTTGCACCACAAAAATATTAAAATTTAGCAAGTTCTTGGTGCAGAATACTTAAAACATTTCAAATATTTACACCAAATAAGTGACGGTTATATCCAAGCTGAGCGACATTTATACTCTGAAAGAAATTTCAATCACGAACAGTTCTTAAAAAGGCTTCATAAAAATTCTGTCATTTTAAATAGACACACAAACTTATAGAAAATGTACAAAAACAAAAACACAAACAAAAATTGAAAACAAAACAGAAAAACAAAAATCAGATCAGATCATACTCTTCAAAAATGATATAAATAAATGTTAGTTCATTTGCTTCTGCTATTATTAAAAAAAATATATACAGTAAAACACGGTTATAGTCATTCGCTAAATTTCAGTAATATATCTGACTATAACCGTTTTGTGACTATAGGCGTAGTCAAAAAACATTCGTATAACAATTTTAAACTTTATTTTATTCATAAATAGCAATTCTGTTATGTAATCACAAAATATACATATTTGTAATAAATTTGTATTGTCTAATATAGGTATAACTCAGTTTTTTCATAAAAAAAACTCACTTTTGACTTATTTTTTTGTTTTTTTTGAAAAAATTGGCGTTATATTTTAATGTGACTATAAACGACATCGATTGTATCAACTTATGAAGTTTATTACTTTTATGGTTGACTATTGCTAGTTATAACAGAATTGTGACTACAAACGTTTTTGACTATAGAGTCTAGTCTAAATAGTCAAAATGTTAAGTTATATTGAAATTAGTATTAATTTCATCATAAAGTATTAGGTATTATACTTTAATTTCATTGTAAAGTATATATATTCAAAAATCAAACGATTCAGAAAACAACTACAATTATACCAAAACAAATATTTCTTTTTATATAGAATCGTACCTGAAAGAACTGCTTCTGTGCAATTGCACAGGGGATTCACTAGTAGAATATATTAGAATAAATTATAACAAAATAGATTAAAAGAGTTAGCACCAAAATTTACGGACAGGTTAAAAGACATTTATTTACTTAATAGACTTCCTCAGTAACACAGGGTAGCTCTAGTACTAAGACAAGTATACCCATGATACAATCAACAACAACAAATGTCAATCGAAATTAAATTTGATTATTATGATTAAATTCACTCTGGATTATTTGACTTTTTGATAAAATAAAATAATGTAATTAAAGGAAATGTAGAATATATTTTTTTCTTCGTATCAGTACAATTCAATTTATAATAGAATTAGTATAGAAGAGAATAAAATAGAGACTTGACGTATACGTATTTAAATTTAATCTAAACCAGATGATCGAAACGCTTTGGCACAAATCGTTTTAACTCAGATTTACTTCGATCGCTTTAAATTCTACAATATCCTAAAAACGAATAAATCGATCTGTTAAGCTGCTCGTAAATTTTTATATATGTATACTAATTTCTCTTTCTATTATATTTCCTACATATTTTTTCTGATTTGGTTATTTTTTTCTTTACTATCCTTCTTTTTTTCAATATTTTAAATGGTTAAATTCTGTGAAGGCAATTAGGCTGCATTCTATTAATTTGGCCCCAATTAAAAAAAAAGTCCTTATATACAGCAAAAATTTTACCTTGGAGATAAGCAAAGCTTAAAACACAGTAAAAAAATTTTAAATTTAGACAATGCTGGTGAGGCACTTATGATTAGATAATTCATCTCTAACATTTAGTGATCCAGCGAATACATTGAAACAATATTTCGAGGATAACTCAACAAACAATATATTCAAATATTTAAAATTAATAAAATCGACAACTTTATACAAAAACTATTTATTTTCTATTTAAAAAAAAATGTATTACTATATTTAAGAAAAGGTTATACATCATATATGTAAGTATTCATGCACATTCATTTCAATTCAAATATGAAATACATTTTTTTTTTTAAATATTTTTTCTTCTTGTCTCAGTATTTTCGACACAAAATAAAAATTTTCATTTAAAATAAAACCAATAAAATATAATAATTTTTCTCAATTTTTCTTCTTACAGAGTTGCCCTATTTTGAAATCTGATATTATTGAAACATTCGACAACATACACGTATATAAAATAAATATATTCAAAATATATGTATATTATGCCAACACCACATTATAAACGTATATATATGGATATACGAATAAAGTAATTGTATATTGTATTGCTTTCATCCCTATAAGCACAATTCTGTCACACAAATGTAAAAATGTGGTTGAATAATATACAGGTAAGTTAAATAATAACATTTATTACATATGTACATATATAAATAAATATATTATACAGTATTCATCAAAAGTAAATTAATAAATTAATATTTACAAATAAAAAAAAAAAACAATGTTTTTTAAATGATATCAACATCCTGAAATGGATTTGAATTTCACAGGACAGTTATGTTTACAACTCGAAATCTAACAATTTATTAAATTTTTATTCACATACTTGTTGGTTTCGAAGATAAAACAAAGTAGAATTAACCTGATAGAAAATTCAAAATATTCCGAACGATTGTACAAAACGAACAGGAATAGAAAAAAGAGAATAAACAACCATTATTTCATTATTCTATTATGTTTATTCCATCTTTCAGGTTAATAAAAGGTATAAGGCTAAACTAGCCGTATTTAAGTTAACTTAATATACTTTTTGTTAACTTAAAGCTACTTAAGGTTGATTAGCCAACTTTAGTTACACCCTGTAAAACTTCATTTGATTTGACACTTTGAAAGAAGAAACACCACCATTTTGATTTTTTTTACATTTCAATTCTTATCCACAAATCAAATGTCATTTCATTCAAACGTCATTTTACTTAAGTAACCTATGACGAACTGGAATCGTACCAGCTTAAGTTGAACAAAAAATAAATTTTTTAACGAAACTGAAACATAACTTAACTTAAGTACGGCTAGTTGGGCTGGTTGATTATATACAAGCCCATAAGAGTGTACATGAGTTTGACATTAACTTAAGTTAACTTAAATACGGCTAATCAGGCCTATACATTCGGAGTATTCGGAATAAATAAAAACAAAATGTATAAACAGATTATACATATGTATCAGATTATATACATATCTCCGAATGAATACCAAAAATGTATTTTGACGTTTTCCAGAATTTTCGGAATAAAGAAATGGAAACAACCGTAGTTATGTCAATTTTAATTGAACAAAATAATGACATTTGACAAATTGCAATTTTTGCAATTTCAAGTCTTTGTCAATTTTTATTTAAAAACAATAAGCTTTAGCAACAGCTCCTATGTATGAGTTTTACCTAATTTTCTATCAAACATATCGTAAACGTCTCAACACAAAGTTGAATACAATGTCCATATGACCTTAACTATCTACAAAATCTCACAAAAGCTTGATACATTGACTCCATGGCACAATTGTTGTTGACGATGTCACCGCAACCGGATTGACAGATATTTAGGTTGTACAGTGTTAATAAAAATGTTCTGTTCATTTTGCTTGATCACAAATGAATTTAGCTACAATGTCTAAAAAAGCTCTCATTACACAATGTTGCCAACTTATATTACAGATAATATTTACTACGTATATATGATGGCTTGATTACTTGACTTGAATTCTTCTTGACGTTTCAAGCTGTGTATACGATTGATCAGCTTGAGTAACTGTCAGCTTGCAAATAGCTTGAGTTTGACATATGTATTTTTGGTGACATAAATTTTTCGCCTCAAACTTTTAAAATTTTCTATAAATTTAAAAATATAAACAATATAAAATTAATTTTTTTTATTTATTTACACTTTTAAATCTCCTATTTTTTAAATTCACTCTAAATATTAACAAACCTTCATGAACTTTTGACATTCAATGTCAACTCAAACTGCGTATTCGATTGAAATTTTCATGACAAAAATATTTTTGTGATTGACTTAAGTGAAGCTGATTTCAAGAAACGAGCGTATACATGATGTTAAAGCTGTCTTGAAGCTTACTTGAAGCCATCATATAGACGCGGTATTTGACAACTTAGTTTTATTACATAATATCAGGTTGAAGTTTTTTTTAAAAACATTGTAAATCACCGTATGTTTTTATTGATTTGATTGGAACAACCCTACCTAGTAACAGTACATTTTACTGTACTTTAACTATAGCTTTTTTCGTTTTCTCTTTACATGAGGTTTTTACTTGTGTTTTGCATCAAGTATCATACCTAGATATATGACCATCTATTCATATTTAACAATTTGGTCATTAATATATACAGGTTCGAAGAAATTGTTTAAGTATTTTCAATTATCTGCTAAACTATTTGCTTTCTCTCAGCAAATCATATCTACTCATGAGAAAGTTCATAAAATTTCCTTCAAATATTAGATAAAACAGTTTCATTCAATGACATTATTTTCCACGTTACGTCACTTGAGATTTGCTAACCTGAGTTGTGATAATTTCAAAATTTCAGAAATAAACTGTATAAAATGAATAAATAATAAATCAAAAAGAAATCGAAATTCTTGGAAATCCACAATAAAAGGGATTTCTTTTTTATTGCATGAAATTTTATTGACTCACACAAACAAAGCAATACACACATACATACTAACTCATAGCATTAATTTTAGTTAGAAAATGAAAAAATAAAATTTTAATATTTTTTTTCTATTTATCAGTTAATATCCATATATTATAGTACCTATATATATATATATATATAAATGTAAATATATAACGATTTTTAATATAACAAAAAATATATGAAAATAAAAAGTATTACAAAATACAGTTAGTTATCTGTACATATATATCTATATAACGGTAAAATTATCTATACATATTAGAATAAGAAAAAGAAAGAAGAGGGGACAAAAAAAACGGCAGGTGAAATAAGGTAGACAACTTTATTTGGATGCGCGTAATATATAACTATATATGTATGTACATAATATTTAAATTTATATATAATTATGTAAAATATAAAAGGGATAAAATTATATATTTACATATTATGTATATATGTATAAGAGTTTTATTAATAAAAATTAAATATTTGAATAAATTGAATCATTAACATCTGGCATCAGGGTAACCTACATAGGAAAATTTCAAAAAAAAAAATGTTTATTTTCTTGAAGATGAAGGGGATGGGGGAGATTTTAACTCATTTATAGTGTTGGAAATTATTTATTTTTCGTGTTTTTGTAATTTGCCTATACTTATACTTTTTTCAATAAAAACCTAGATTATTTATAAGTATGGTGGCTGTTATATTAAAGCTATAACAATAAAAAATATAGTGTCAATGTTTTCAATAACCTGGGTCATATATTAAAGGAAATTTTGTAGATTCAAATTTTGTAACTGAAGAATTGTTAATATATATATATATACATATAATATATTTAAAGGAAATAACGGTTTAGTTCAATAACCATTTAATACAATTTCCAGTTGATAAGACGACATTATATGTAATTCGAATAAGCTGACTAAAAAACTAAACTATTTTTTAGACAAATTTATTCACACGTCAAAATTAGAAAGCGCACAAAATGCGCGTATAATGCTAGATAATTGAGTACATAAACTACAAAAGCAAGAAAAGAAAAGTGTAAAAAACAAATTTAAATAAAACTATTCTATATTGAATTATAGTGTTTTTTATGGGTCAAATAAAGCAGTTCTGAAATAAATCTTGTACTTCGCTTAAACAATATCTATAATATCCTTATAATTGTGTATAGCGCTATGCAAAAATGTAAATATGTAAAAAAGTGAAATATTATTTGATGAATTATTATATAGAAAGACTTAATTAACCTTAAAAACTCTTCCGTTTATAATTGACAGTATGACAATTAGCTTCGTATATGATTCAATTGATTGGTTTATCAACGAACAAACAAAAAAAATGCCTCCATCGAACTCGATTACATGCAAAAACACTATGTTAAGTTATAGTACACAATGTTAAAGTATACTATGTTAAGTTACACTATGTAATGTGTTATGCGAAAAAGTTTAGAAACAGCTACAACGCACAGCTATTGCATTCTATCTAGGGCAGACCAGCACTTCAATTTGGTTTTAAAAAGTTTGATTCTCATACTGTAATTTTGTAATTGTGTGCATTAATAGATAGATAAATAAATTATTAATTTTTGTTCAAATTCCTACTAATCTACAACATACTTTTCTTCCTATTTTATTCTATCCTATCCTACCCAAAACAAGCGGTCAGTAAGTGCTAAATAAAACATACTTGGAAAAACAAATTAGAAAACTTAAAAAAGTGCTTATTATAATTAAGGATAGTAAAAAAATCTGAAAAACTACCTTAGATAAATCTAACAAAGAGTTAGTGGTCAAATTAATTAGAACCAGAGTGGGATGCTCGGTAACTACACAAAAATATCTACCTAAGTCTAACCACTGTAATCGACCGCTGAGTATGAAGCACATATATCTAGAATTAACAGCGCTCGCTAGCAACGAAAAAGAAAACTAAAGATCTACTTGAATACTTTGGAGTAATATTGGGAAATATGTATAGTCTAACAATACTAACCCAAGAATTAAAAAGAAAAAAAAAAACTGAAAATTTAAGAACTTATTTAAATTAATTTATAAACAATATTATTTTTATACATTCAGTGTCAAATAAATTTTTTTTTCTTTTCGAAATCTTAAAGCCATTTTAATTTTTATTATTTTTATTTTCTTTTAAATCCTTAAATTCTCAAATAATATTCCTCCCATCAGTCGCTGATGTACATCAGATGAAGAAAAATTTAACTAAATACAACAACAATTGTTGAAAAAAAAAAATAAAAAGAACAAAAAAATGCGCACATTTTCCATTTCAAAAGAAAAGAAAAACCAAAACAAAAAAAATGAAATAAATAAGAAGAAGCCATAATTTTAGTGTGTGACCCTGTCCAGTATCTATGGTTACGGATCAATAGATTTTTCTCTATATACAAAATATTTTCATACATAATATTTATTATATATACACACATATTATTATATGTATATGATTGTAGATGTAATAAATAAATATCATCAAGGTACAAAAAAAAAACATAAAAAAAATAAAAAAATTTTACTATCTAATAAATGGGGTGGTTTGTTGGAAAATTACCATTGGTTTTTCCCTTGAGAAAAAGCCTTTATTTAACATTGCTCAGGTACATGAAATGAAAATTTTAAAAAAAAAATATTTAATAATAATAATATGTACTTATATGTATCTATCTATAAGATACTTTAGATTTTTTAGTATATAATATCTAATAAATTCAAACACGATTCAAAGAAAAAAAAAACAAAAAAAAAATTTAAATGGACATAGCATATATAGAGGGCGCGCAAATACTATCTCAATAATAATGCAAATTAAATGACGTGACAACGCAATTTTTGTTTTTCTTGTTTTAATGTACATACATACCTAAATATATATTCGTTTTCTATTTAATAATTTTGTTTTGGTTTTCGTATTTTATTTTATATTGTGTCATATAATACGTCCTTTTTCCCGCTGCTATACTTCTTTTCTATACATAGAGTACAGAAACATGTTACAATGCTGTTTTATGAATACACGAGTAATAATAGGGAATGAGGGAAATGAAATTTTTTTTTTATTTGTTTGAATTTTCCTCCCCCACCCCCCCCAGGGTCTTTTATTATTTTTGTATATTTTTTTTCTTGTTTTGTTATATGTATACAAGATTATCTTTGATCTTGTGCATGTATATGTATATCTATTAGAGTTTTTTTTTATTTTTTGTTGGAGTATGGGGGTGGTAGTTTTAACTCTGATTCCGAGAAAAACTAAATATATTTTTTTTATAATGAAACAAGAGTAATGCATTTAAAAGGTAAAATGTGATTTGAAAATAACAATTTCGGTACCAATTAAGATTATTATCTTAATAAACTGAAACTAAAAAAAAAACAGTGTTTGACCACCGCTCTTCGAAATTAGAGGAATTTTGATAAAAAAAAATCGTACTCAATTTCATTATGAATTTATTGTTTTCAATCATTTCAATTTATCTTTGACAATATATTTTTAATTATTTTTGTTGATTTATCTTAGACAACATCCTATGTAATAATTTATTTAAACAAAAAATTAATATTAAGTTTAACTCTAGCGGTTTCATTTATCTTAGACCACAACCTCATATTTAATAATTTATTTAAAAAAAATTTATAATAAGTTTAATTCTAGCGGTTTAATTTCTCTTAGACAATAACCTCATATGCAATAATTTATTTAAACAAAAAATTATTATCAAGTTTGATTCTAGCGGTTTTTTTTCCTTTATTTATCTGCGTTCACTTACAATTTTATTAATTCAAAAATAGTTACAAATTAATTCAATATAATAAATAAATTGAATAACAATTTTAAAGTTGTAATTTTAATTTATTGAAATGTTTAAAGTTGTAAGGTTTAATTTATCTTAGACATCAACCTCATATTTAATAATTTATTTAAACTAAAAAATAATATTAAGATCCTGGCGAAGAACAGCTTTGGTGAACTTTTGGGAAATGTATGCATACTTACATCATGGGGTTAAATTTTAAATTAAAATTTCTAACTGAAAATTAAAAAATTCTTAAAAAATATTTAAATTCGCTACGTCTCTTTTTAAATATCAATCACTTAAAAACATAATAATAAAAATCGAAATTTTGAAATGGTTCACAGATATTTTTGTACCGTACTTTTTTTTACAAAAACTGAATTATAAATATCCAAAAACATATTTTATTTGAGACTGAAGGTAGTGATTAATGATCAAACCTACAGTCTCAAATAAAATATGTTTTTAGAATATATATACAATATAATGCTCTAGTACTATTAGAATAAACAATTTATGTTTTTATTGTTTTACGAATTAAATGAGTGAAAAGTAGGTGTTTGTGTGAATTTCAGCCATCATTAAAACAAATATTGTTATAGTACACTACAATTGAACCCAATTTGAAAATAAAAAACTACAATAATTTTAAACTATTATCATCGCAAAAATATTCTTATATGAAACAATTGTGTACGGAAAAGTATGATTTAAGATATTTAAACTCTTATCAAATCAAAAATATATTAGAACTATTAAAATTTTTATGTAATCAGAGAAAAAAAAATCTATTATTTCCTGCTAAATTTCTAAAAGTGAGTTCCATATTAAAAATAAATTAAATTTTGCACTAAAAAGCGGTATACACTTTGTATAATAATATATTTGCATATAAAAAAATCAAAAAAAAATTTTGTATATTTTAAACAAAAATACTTTTATATTTTATTTTTAACTAAAACAAAAAAAAAGCATATTTTTAAATTTACACTTGAATTGACACATCATTATTATCAGCTTCCGGTTCAATTTAAAATTTCAATATAAAATTATGGGGATATCAGCCTCCGCGAATTTTGAATGCAGTATATTTTTTTTTAAGGCTTTTTTTAACTTTAAAAATTTCTTTCATTAACTTCTCATCCATATTTACTTTAATAATCTAATGTGGTTCATGTAACTACCGAAACTGGGTATCTGATCTGCTGTTGTTTGTGTTATGATTGTGTTATAGAAATTGTTTTGTTAATTTATTAATTTTTTTAAATTTTTCTATAACAATCGTAATTTAAATGTATTAAAATTACCTTCCATGGTCCAGCTTTCAGTAATGTGAACATGAAAATATTTTTGACTAATAAAAACTTAAAAAAATAAAAATTAAAACCAAAACTTTTTTATATCAAATTCGCTCAATTTTGTGTAGGCTGATAATTTACACAAACACTTTTAGTTCATAAAACATAATAAAAATAACAAAATAAAAATTTTAATTCAAAATTTTTAAGTTCTTATCACAAAACCGCATAAACATTTATAGTACATACTATAGGGTACTATGATAATTTCATAACATTGTTATGATATATTATAATCCAAAGAACTTTGGTTAGTATATTATTGGAACAACTTTGGTGGAATACTTTAATTAATATTTTATGCTAGGATTTATAATTCGCTGGGCCAAATAGTTTACAGATCCCTACCTACATTACAAAACATTTATATATCACATATATTATAGACCGACACTTGAATATACTATGCAAGTTTGATCCCCATATCGTAATGTTGATTATTTCACGTATCTTTGGTTGCTTTTGATAGACGTGAAATATCTTCAACAACATCGATTGGTTGACTGACATTACGTTTATCCATCAAATTATTGCTGGGAATATCCTGGCACTTCAAATTAAAGATTTAACAATTTTTAGAGAGAATTAACGTAATTTACATTCCATTGACCTGTTTAATATTACTAACCACACTACTGAATACGGTAAATTTGAACCTGTGCCTAAAATGCTACATGAATCTAATTCGAGCGAGAGCAGCTTGTTGTGACACTAACCTTTGTAAAAGAAGCTTAAAATTAAAGTTGTATAATCGATAATAATTATTGGAATGGATATTTGATCTTTTTCTACTTACTTTTTTGTATTTGAATTTATATTTTTAACATTTTACTAACTATAGAATTTTTATCTCTTACTAACTGTAAGAGATGATGGATACTAACCCACTGGATAATTACTAACCCACGGTGATGATAGATACTAACCCACGGTGATGGATACTAACCCACTGGATAATTCATCTTACCGCTTAACAACATGATGCAAACTTTGGAATAAACTTCTGATTTGCTTGCTCTAAGCAATGTCTGACACTATATATAAATATTAAACGAAACGGTTAGTCTTTGTGTTCCAATGCCACACTTCTTATAATTTTTTTTTTCGAATACTCAAGTTCTTCTTCATTCGTATTTTTTAAGATTTTGAATTTTGCATATGTCATGTTCTCTTCTTTACATGTGTCATGTCCTCAAGTCCATTAAATTAAACTAGATTAATAAATTTTTTTAATAGGATCTGACACCTATATCACCGCAGCCTCAAATGGGCTCATTGTAATTACCCGTATTAATGCTATTAATCATCTGATTCCTTAATGACACTTGATTTAGTAGTCTCTTCATTATATATTAAGTTCTTAATTTTTTCTTGGGAAAAATTTATTTGATTGAACAAAATTCCCTGTACGAAAATTAGAAGTTTTTAAATGGAATATAATGCACTTTACTCTTACATAAGATATTATATTACATTGCATTGCATGCTTTTCACTGATTTTCATTTTCTTTTATCTTATTCGCAATAACTTCGTTAGAATATTTTTTCGTACATTATGAACGGTACTACAATTTATTATACAAAATGGAACAACATTTTTTTTTATCAACGATTATTTATTTTTTATATATTTTGTGGTATTTTCTATTAACTAGTATACTAACATCAGGAACTAAGCGTTCTATTTCAGCATAGTTCCATTTTATTTAAGTTAATACCACCAGATTCTGTTACACAATTATTATTTGTCATTTATTTTATATCAATGATAAAATGTACTGGACCAGATCGAAAAAGCCATTAAGCTTTTTTTTTGGTTCGTGAGGAATAGAACCTGAGACCTTTAGGCTTATACGCTGGATGGCGCAGTTGGTCCCAGGTCCGATTCCCGATGAAGCAAAAAAAATGCTTTATTGGTTTTTCGACCTGGTCCAGTATCCTTTGTCATTGGGATAAAATAAATGACAAAAAATAATTAAGAGTATAATCTGGTAAGAAGGCTTAGTTCCTGACAATAGCATTATAGTTTTCCACTTTTTTGTTGAGTGTCCAGTTACCAAGTGTATCGTAGGTGCTAGAACTTAATTACGCAAATTTTTCAACATTTTCAGTTCTTCTCCCTTTTATATATATATTTTCACGTTGTCTCCAAATTAAGCCTCCATAAACACCCCGATATTATTAATGTTAAATTTTTTATTTGTTCTTTCTCTACTTTCTAACTCTACTTTTAGGCCTCTGTATGTTATGACCCAAAAGTAAGGTATACTATTACTATTAGTTAGCCCCACATTATGTAGGTATTTAATTTCCTGTATTTATCTGGATGTTTGAAGGAACGCTCCAATACATATACATTGCAATACATATACAAATTGCCTTGGTCTATTTTTTTAAGATAAAACAAGTATATTTCAGTACCTAGAATTTGGTGCGTTAAATATTAAAAATAATTAAAAGTAAACAGAGAAAAAAATATTGTTGACCCAAAAAATACCACCACCATGAAATGAAATTAATAATTTCAGACGATCGGGGCTATGAATTTTTCTTAAATTTGAAATAAAAACTCTAATAAAGTAAAGAAAAAGCTAGAATAAAATATTTCTTCTGTCATTTATGGCGGATTACACGGCTAGTTATGAAATAAATTCAAATTATACTAAACAATGAATTTTCGTTTTTTTTTTTTGTTTCGATATAACAGAAAATAAAAATTGAATGGTAACACTGTAATAGAAAATTTACTTTAAATTCAAATTAAATAATTCTGGAAATAACTTATGATACATCCATCAAAATCACTAAAAACAAAAACACAATAAATAAAAAAAATGGGGTGGATGGGGTTGTATTTTTTGTTTAGAATTATTTGAAATATTGATGTAAAAGAGGTGAATGTTGAAAGCTATCCAGAAAAAAAAAATGAAATAATAAATTTTAGAATAACATGAAATAGGATGAACTATTATAGTTTTGTCTATAAGTCAACACACACAGGTACAACATAATAAATAAACATATTCCATACATAGATGGTATTTTTATATTGTATATATTTAATTGTATTGCCTTAGATTTGTTGTATTTATTATGTACCCACTTTTATTTTATGTTTTTTTTTTTTTTTGTTAAATATGGGCTTTAATGTCCTCAATATTGTATATTCAAAATTAATCGTTTTCTGTGGGTGAAAATATGGAAAATCCTCTTTTATCTATATTTAGAAAAATTACAATAACAAAAACCAAATTCATTCTTTAGTTAGGGGTTTATTCTGTTAGTCATCATTAGCAACAATCATCACGATGATGATGATGATGATAAAAATTTTCTTCTATTGCCTTCTATTTGTTTAAACATTAAATATTTGTATGATATGAATATGGATAAAGTGTCTATATATGTGTGTGTGTGTGTCATTATTGTTTTTATAATATTATGACGATATTCGGTTAATGATGATTACATGATCTGGACTTTCATGTAAGCTTTCATTACTTCTTTTATTTATTTTGTTTTTTTTTTATTGTTTTGTTTTTGGAAGAGTTGAAAATGATGAAAATTTATGTGTTTGTATTTGGGGATGAAAAACAAAAAGGTGAGTTATTTTCTGTGTTTCATTATTTTTTATTGTATGCTTACCTTAGATATTTTAATTTCTTTTTCTGTGGGTGGTTGGTAAATTTTAGAATAATGTTGGTGACAACAAAATTGGTATAACAAAAAAAAAAGAAAAATATATTTAAATTTAATTTTTATTAAACAATGATTTTTTATATATGTAGGTATGTACATTGAAATTTTAGAGGAGGATTTATTTGAACTGCAATTAATTTTAGATATACCAACCGTTCTAATTTAATATTGAATAGAAATAAAAAACTTTTACGACCTAATATTTGACAGTACATAACAAAAAAAAAAAAAAAAATACGAAAACAAAAAAATAAAGTTATTTTATAATATTTACATAAAAAATGTTTTTTTAAATAAATTCAAAAGCAAAACCGACAACATTTAATGTATTAGAAGGACATTAATTAATGTTTGATTTGATATATATAGGTTATTGAATGGAGACCAAACCTGACAATAATATTCAAAATCAGATCTTACGAGGCATGTGATTATTATTTTTTTTTAATTTATGTACAGTTAAACTTCAAACAAAATATTGTATTGTAACATAACATAATAATAAATTTGATTTTAGGATATTTATAAATAGTGTTACCCTATATTTGGATAGCACATAAGTTTTTATACTACGGAACATGCTGTAGAACAGACTTAGTTTGTATATATACAAAAAACATATTCATACAAATAAATCTAATTAAGAAAATACTAGTCGAGATGCCAATCGATTACAAAATTATTCGCTGATAGAAAATAAGTTATTCCATATAAAAGTTTAATGTAAAAAGCTTTAAAAACAACGATTGAACCCTATTAAAATTTTTACAGTTATTTTTTTTTATTTATACTGCAAGTTGCAAAACGAAAACCTTAATAAATTTTTACAGTTATTTTGCAGAAAATTATACTTTTCAGTATACAAACTGTTAGTAGTATGTAATATATATGAAAGCCCTGAGCTATTTTTATGCAGTTTTTATGTTATATATCAAGCTTGTTTAGATAAATTTGTGAAGCCCTATCCAAATCGAGTTAAGATATGAAATATGATGGAATATGATAAATATATAGTAAAAATAGCGCTATCCATTAAGAACGTAATCTTCTAAATATATAAATACGTATGGAGTAATATTTTTTATTATTTGGTGGTAGTTCCAGTTAGACTTATTATCCCTAATTAGACAAAGGTAATTAAATTTTTTAACAATTTCTAAGTATATTCATTGTTGAACAAATAAATATTTGTTGTGTTAAATTGTTTATTTTTTTTCAAAAGTAAGAATTTAAGTTTTTTTTTTAAATTCAATACAAGCCGATGATTAGTGAACCACTGATTGATTAAATGTAGATCATATTGAATGGATGAAAATGTGGCTTCTTCTTTTGTTTCTGAATATTTGATTACCGTATGATCAGCAAATAACTGAAACTCTTCCCTAAGATTCAAACATTTGATATCGTCAATATATATTTTAAGCATTATTGGTCCCAGTATTGAACTCTGTGGTACGCCCTTCCTAATCATTTTTCCGTTACTTAAGGACACTATTATTATTCTAACCATTTATGTACGATTCTGAAGGTAAGATTTAAAGAAGGTGTGTGGTAAGATTTAATTAGTTTTATTAACGGTATGTTGTGATCCACACATTCAAAAGCTTTTTTAATATCTAGAAAGAGACAACTAACAAATTTTCCACCATCAATGTTTTTCGAGATGAAATTATTAAGACATAAGCAGTTGTGTTGCGGATTTGTTCTCAAAACGATTCTGTTTATCACTTAGAATAGGATTTTTACAAATGAATAAATTTAATCTTATTTTAATTATTTTTTTAAATGTTTTAGAAAATGCAGATTGTAGTGATAGTTAGAACAAGCTGTGGCCATTCCATTTTTAAAAATAAAACTACTGTATTAAAATAAATTTCTTTATGAATTTTGTTGAAATGTTATTAAACCCATCCGTGGCAGCCAGCTATTGTGTTCAATGTCTTTATTACATTTAACACTCCTTCAGAATTCGTAGGATATAGATCAAAATTATTAAATACAAGTATAGACCTTTCAAACAGTACATATATATTTTGGGGAGATTTTATTGTAAAATCTTGAGGAATTTGGTTTCTCAAGAAAGAAAATAAGGATTGTTTTTTTTCCAAAATTTGCCACTTTGAACTACAATATCTCCATAACGGCAGCATCATCATCAAATAAATGCGAAAATATGCTCCAGGCCATTATCTTTCTAGCATATATAATTGAATATATTTAATTGATATATTTAATAGATCAACAGATATAGCGGTTTTTTTTTACAAGAACATCAAAAAAACAAGTCTACTTTCAAATATCCTGTCCGTCCTTAAAGGATAAGATGCGCCACTAAAGATATATATTTTTGAAAAGTTAGCAATTCCAGCCATCCTTGGGATATGGTCATTAGATCCTACGCTGATACACATCTCCCTCAGAATCCCTTACTATAGTCTGTTCAAAAAACTGTGCACATTACAATTCAAAATACCAGCAACAATGTAAAGTAAATATATATCAATTCTCATCAATATATTTAAAAAAAATTGATTTATTCTCTCAATTCTAATTCTTTTATTCATATTATTGAACTGTCTTTTGAATATTATTGTTATTGTTGTTGATAATTGTGTTGTTTTAGTTATTATAGTTGTGTTAGTTAGTATTCTTTGCTGTACATTTTTATAACTTACATATATGAATACGGTTGTTACGAATATATATGCAAAGTTAGTACGTTAACATGTATGGTAACTATGGCCTCAGACAGAAAAATAAAATTAGTATATAAAAGATATTCCTATTAAACTGGTTTATATTGAAAGTTATATTATCTGTTGAAATATTTAGATTCTCTGTTACATTTGAGATGTAAGTTCATTAAATACTTATGCAATTTCGTTTTCCCGTTCCAACATTTTGTTGTTGTATAATGTATTATACTTTAATTGATTTATTTATTTTGATATTATTTCCGTTGAAAGTTATATATTTTTATAAGTATCTCAAAGTTTTTTATTGCAACTTAAGTTAATATAATGATTTCATTTGAATATATTTTCTTTTTTGTCTCTATTATTAGCTTTTTTACCCTCATCTTATACTTAATAAATAATATTGAAATGTGAATATTATCGGGAATTTTTTTCTTATATTTGGAAATATAATTTTCATTTTTAATCCTTAATTTTTCAAATTTATTTAATTTTTTGAAAGTTTAGTTTTAAAAATATGTATGTATATATGGTTGATTAAGTATTAATTTATTTGATTATTTATTACTATTCTGATATACTGACTGTGATTTGATTTTGTATTAAAAAAATATCATATAAGTCCTCATAACAATTGTTATGAATAACAATATACATAGGTAATAGCAAAATTCAAATATTGGACAAAAAAAAATTATATGATACCAAGAGGAGTACCACAACAATAATTATAATTCGATATTATCTTAATAGTTAAAAATTTATTAGTCATTTAATACATTTTATCGAATTTAGGTTTTGTATAATTGAAATAAAATTCAAAATGTTTTTTATTATTCATTTTTTTTATTTTTGTTAACAACTTTATTATTCTAATTCAAAAATTAATTTGTTTTTTAAAAATACTAGTAATACTGTTCATATGCAATTCAATTTATTATAAACAGTATAGACTAGTAACTATAAATGTTTCACTAAATTTAATTAATATCTTTATCTATTGATGACAGAAGACCAGACTTCTGATGATGATGATGGTACGGTGTATTAGAGCCGAGATAGAATAAAATGTTATATTTTGGAATATGTTTTCAGTTTTGAATTTTTTTATTTTTTTACTTCATTATTTTGTTATACATTTAGTCCATAAAACAAAGTTATAAAAAAAATGGTTCCTAATCTTTATTATAACAAAATTTTAAACATTTTGTTTTGTAATTATTTAGTTTTAACTATCTCTTCTTGTCACATACTTCAGCATTTATAAACATTACTGTTTAAAGTTGGGTTTAATATATATTTTAAAAAATTTGGTAAAAACCAAAATAACGTAGAAAATAAATTTATACTAGGGGCCCCTTATAATTCAAGTTGAAGCCAAATTTAAAGTTTCATTGTATGTAACTAATAATAATAACTGATTTGTTTTTTTTTTTTTTTTTTAATAAGAACTCACATACATAATATGCATAATGTATTTGGTGAACAATAAACCCATATGATAAAAAAAAATTTCAACTGTGTGTGCATTATTGTTGTATACAACTTATTTATATTATTAAGAGTTCATTAAGGCAAAGCGAGATGAAATGAAAAGATGTCTACTGCTCATATCCTTAAATGATTGTCTATTATAATAATTATAGATACTCTAACTCTACAATATAAAAATGAATTTGCCAGTCATATGAACATTTCAACTGATTTTGTTTTTGTTTTTGTTGTTTTTATATTTTTTATTTCAGATGAATTTGTTTTTTTTATTTTTATTTAACATATGTACAATGTACATAATGTTCACTGCAAGTAATTATAATAACTGATTTGTTTGTTTTTGTTTTTTATAAAATAATAAAACCATATGAGTAAACATTTTTCAACTGTGTGCGCATTATTGTTTTATATACAACTTATTTATATATTAGGAGTTCATTAAATAGAAGCGAAATAAAATGAAGAGGTGTCTACTGCGCAGGTCCTTAAATGCTTGTCAATTATAATTATAGATAATTATAATTTTTTAAATTTCTACCTCATTTTACTTTTGATAAAAAGGACAAGTTTGATTTATTAATTAATATTCAATCTTGATATACATTATTAGTTTCGTTCATCATAACACTACTAGAACTCATCAGTAGGTATTTATAGTGTTAGACTATACCTATACAACTCCTGATTTTCATTTTGATTGACTTTATAACTTATTAAAAGATGTCAATAATACATCTGTGAGTTATAAAAATCGACCAAAATTTTATTGTAAAATGTATTTTTACAAAATAAATTTATATAATTATAAATTTTTAAATTTCTACATCATTTTACTTTTAATAAAAAAAGTTTAACAAAATAATGTGTACCTGTCTATGTTAGATTAATATTAAAACTTATACCTACTAAGCTAAAGACCTAAACTAACATAACCTAAGTGAATTTTTTTATTATCCATTTACTTTGAAAGCACATTGTAAAAATTAATTTAAATGATCTAATTTTTAATATTTAAAAAAAAAAAAAATTTAACTTATCAGTATGATTCGACCTCCTAAGATAAATGAAAAGATTATACATTAAAAATAATTTTAAATCAACCGCCGATTATATTTTTCATCTCCACCCAATTCTACCTACATACTATATTATACGAATAATATAGGTACTCACCACAAATGAATCAATATTTCAAATTCTAGATAATTTTGCAAAATACAATCTTACTTTTTGAGCTCCACCTAAAAATCTATCTTATTTTGATTTTTTTTTTTTGTTTAACTGTTAAAATATGATTCATTGTGATCACCCAGAAAAAAAAATTATTGAAAATTTAATTACATATGTACATACAATCTCATGACTATATTAATTGTCGAAAATCATAAAATTCCAAATGTATATTATGGCAAAGAAGTATATTGGCGTCTCCATTACACCATAATATTTTATACATTTTATCTATGCCATGCATGCTAAAAATAAAATCGAATATCTTTCCAGTTTCAGATTACTCAATCCACCATCAAACAACAATATTGCTATACAAAAATATTTCCTTAACAACAACAACAACAACAACAACAGCAATAAAATAATAATTTGTATTTTAGAAATTAGAAGGAGAAACATAATAAAATAATCGAATCGAATTCTATTCAATTTTCAAACATCATCAAAATATACCTATACCAATACTATATATATATATATATATATACATATCGATATTTATAGAAAATATGATAGGTAATTCTAAAATACTTATATGGAATAAAAGATTATAAAATCTATAATTTATTAGTGTTAGTGAATTCAACTTTTATACAAAGATTGTGTATATTTTGTATGTGTTTTTCTTCTAATCTTCTTCAAATAAGATTTTATGATTATTGATTGCGTAAGAGCATACAATATAAAATTATTGTGTATAATATTAATATAATAAAAAAAAAAAATAAATAAAATATCCAATTAAAGATTTTTTTACGCATTAGTAGAAAATATATTTTAGTCTAAAATATTTCATTATTGAACTGGAACATTGATTCTCAAACTGTTTAGAAACGGCAATTGTCGCATTCCAATGAATTTTTTATAATAAGTTTAAGTTGGAAATTATGTACTCTTTGTTGACATTTAACAAATAAATTTGATTACAATTTTAGATAATATATATTGCCAATATTGCATAACATGCGGCAAAACATTAACTGTTATTCCATGACCATACTAAACCATAAATTTCTACAATATAGCATCAGAATGCCGGTGTGCAAAAGTAAATTTTATTAAACATTTCTACAATTGCGAAGCTTTATAGACAAATATTACTGACATTCAGATATATTTTGATTAATTTTAGCAGTTCCACCTGCGCTTACATCAAAAAAGTTTAAATTATAGAATTCATTTCACGAAGCATTCTAATAATTGGCTCAAATCTGCCATATTGTGTATAGGGTAAAATGGAATGTGCAAAATCTCGGCGGTTCTGAAATAATTTCAATTGTTTCTTTCAGTTAGAAAATTTGAAATTACTGGGGCTAACATTTATTTTTCCTATGAGTAGCTGATATCTCTTAGGACAGATAATGATTGTTAGTTTCTAATTTTGTGAAATTGTTTTCGTCCTTGTTTTAACAAAGTAATTAGTATTACTAATGGTACTTTCTTTCAGCTCTAAAAATTCAAAAGGTACAGTTTCAATAAGTCTGAAGTCTGAAGTATCTATTTATAGGCCTATTATTACAATACCCTCTCCTCTGTATTTTCGAATATAACTGTTATATAAAAGAATTGAGAAACATTTAACCAATCACTGATTTTTGTATCGCTACCAGGATTTCAGAAAGGTATTTTGTATACTCATAATGCTTTAACAGGTGTTATTTTTAAAATGGTGGTAGGAATGTCCTTGGATCTAAACAAAAATCTTTGATTGATCACTCGCTTCTTCTTAAAAAAAATTTTTGAATTTATTAGGGTTTTTAGAGAGTCAATCTTTAAGATTTATGAAGACATACTTGGAAAACAGAGTGCCAATATGTCTGTTATAAAAATGAAAATAGTACAAGAAAAAAGTTTAATATGGGGAGTTCCGCAAGGGTCATCACTAAGCCCATTGCTATTCTTGATTTATATTAATGATATACATATAAATTGCCTCTTCATGGTAAATTATTTATTTTCGAGGACGATTGTAGCATATCTTATCCGGGAAATATAGTGCGAGTGGCATTATAAAAATATGATCGAACATGATTTAACCATATTATTGGAGAGTTTCTTCGACTCATTAAATTGCTCTGGATTCCATGAAAACTAAAATAATTAATTTTAAGTCTTCAAAAAGAAAAGTTGAAAAAATAAAAATTTAAAACGGCAACAATTTTTAGAAGAAATTAACCCTTATGTGAATGACGAGGTACCCGGGTACGTTTTTCATTTTAAAAACCACAAAAAAACAAGATTCTGAAAGAGGTAACGAGCTCCCTGACAACTATTAAAAAGGTTTAAATTTACTAATTTTAAAGGATTTGAATTTTTATAATCAGTGGGAGTCGAGATCTATCATTGTTTTGAAAAACAACCTTCACGAGGGTGACGAAGTATCTGTGTACCTCTATACATTTTGTATGGAATTCTATAGATATTGCCGCCATTTTTTTTTACTTATTATTTTGATAATATTATATTTTTAAAATTATTTTTACTTTAATTTTTTAATATTATTATTTTATTTTTTTTTTTCATCTTTATTTGATTTAGGTACATATAAAATTTATTTCAAAGTAAATATGATTTTTACATCGAATATATTTATATTTTTACAATTTCATATAAAAAAATTCAAATTACAAAAATATCAAAATTAATTAGTCCCCATCAGTGACCTCAAAACAATTATTACATTTTTGTAATGGTACAAACAGAATTGGGGCGACTAGCGACAGATACAGCTACTGGCGATTAATACATCGCTGGCATAAACACAATTGCGGAAACAAAGTAGAGCTACAAAAACTATACTAAATTTACTAAATTTATTAATTTTTCTTCAAAAGCCATTTCAAAGAATGTAAAAGAAAACCGATTTACTTTTAATATTTTAATGTTGTTGTAAATTGTTTACGATTAATCATACGCTCAATCATATGGTACCAAAAGTAGCTGGGCGACGGATACAAAAATTGAGATTTTTCTAATTTGTATTCGTCGTCCAGCTACAGTATTTGCAATTGTGCTTATGTGCATATAAAATGTATGGGGGCTATTTTTTTTTTTTTGATAGAAGTTGTAGCTGGATCTGTCGCTAGTCGCCCCCATTCTGTTTATACCATAATGATGTACTATGCTCACCACAAATTCACTTGCTGAATTCAACACAGCCTTGTTCAGTTTTCTATATGAGTACCACTTCTAGTTTACCAGTATAGTCTCTCTATTTTGATAGTTGCTTGTTATTAAAGGCTGAATTTGTCTTCCAAGAACATCTTGTTTTCAAAGTATAAATGGTTTGCTAACGACTAGGGGAATTAATGCACATATACTGTGTAAAACAGGTTCGTCCTCTATAGCCATGTAATTGTGCGTTAACCGTCATACAATCATCTGGTTTATACACTGTTTCTTCAAATTTGCATTCATCATTACTCAAATACCTTTAATTGCTGCAGCCTTATCAGTATTCAAACGTACATCTTGTATAATATATACTACGTAAAAGTAAATATTTACAATATATAGGTACAACAAAGATTTTTCATTTTTCATTTTGAAGATATGGAGGTAAATGAAGGTAAAGGGTTCCGCCCTATGCCCCACGAATGGGGTTGCAGGACAATGATGATGAAATGAAGGTGTTTGAATTGTCACTTGCACAAGGTTTAATGAAATAAAGTTTTCAGGAATTATATTAGATAGTATTTTGAGTTGGCAAGCACATGTCAACAACTCAGAAAGCATAGTTTGTTTAAGCACGTTAAATGGAATATTATTTTTTTTTTTTTCATTACTTTTATTGACAAAATTGTACACAAATTAAAAAATATTTAATATTTTATAAAATTCACACATTCAGTTTTTATATTTACTACTCTACAAGAATTTAATTTTCTTTAACCGTGATATAGGCAAAACATTATTTTTGGTATAAAATATCATAGAAAAATCCATATTTAAAAATAAAGTTACTTACAATCTAAAGATTACATATATACATAATATATAGATATACAATTATTATATATCATAAGTTATGATTCGTAACATAAACCAAAAAAAAAAAAAAAAAACAAAGAAAAAAAAATATATATATATTATGTGATAATTCACTCTTTAATTAATCTATTCCATTTCTGCAGGATTATTTTTTAATAATTTTTTAATAAATTTAATTTATTTTAATTTAAATTTAAAAATAAAATACCTCGAGAAGTAAAATTAAAAATGTATTTTGCACTTGAACATTCTTTATTATGGTATACATACATACTTGTATGGGGTATTAAAAATATAGTTCGCCGTTCGCAATCAACGTCAAGTATCTCAAGATAAGTTACTAAAAAATGTTTTGAGCTTGCTGTTGGTACATGACGCTTCCAGATTGTACTCAGAAAATTAAATTTTGCCTATTAAAGGTATTTCTCAGTATCAGAAAATTGTAAAACTTTATAGAATCATAAATAATGTTGATCACATCTAATATCACTTCTATACAGCGATATATGGGTATGCCATAGATTCAGCCATAGAAATGACATAATAGTAGATGATCAATTATTATTATATCGTCACAAAGAGTTTCTATATCTGGTTTAAGATTATATAATTTTTTAAATATTACCAAAAAAAAATTAAAAATTTAGCAAACATTAATTACCTATTTTAAAAGGGAATTTATCGAATATTTATTGCCAGCTCTGACTATTTACTTTCCGTTATTTGAATTGCATGATCATGAGCAAAAAAAACTTATTGGATAATTTCTTATGTTTTTTTTTGTAAGTACCATACAACATAAAGTGCAACAGATGTTTAATACTATTTTGGACTATTGTAAATTATGGATATTAAAAGTGAACTATACTAAATGTGAAACCGTGTTGTTTCGGAAAAACTTTGTTATTAAATTGCCAAATAACTTACCTCTAGCTAACAAAAAAGTCGTTAAATATCTCGGAGTTCTTCTACATCGCAACTTGAATTACTCTGAGCATGTAAAATATACAATTTCCAAAGGTAATAAGTCCTTCATGACAGTAAAAAAAAACTTTTTTACAACAAAAACATAAGTAATAGGGTAAAAATAATTTGCTATCAAACATTAATTAGGCCAACATTTGTGTATGGTATACCTGTATGGTATAATATCAGCGCAAGTTTAATGGAAAAAATCCGCAAGTTTGAAAGAAAGTGCATAAGAGTTTGTATTAATAAAAACCGCATAATATTTAAAACCCAGAATAAAAAGTATGATAATATTACACTTAAGGTAAAAGAAAATATATTACAGAGAGTCGACAATATTAAATATTTAGGAATTATAATTGATGAAAATTTAAGATGGGACAAACATATAAAAAAAAATTAAACAAAAAATTATTCCTATAAGTGTAGCTATAAAGAGATCTGGTGGTATTCCTAATTATGCAGCCAAACTTGTGTATAATGGGCATATCTTGTCAAGCATTAGGTATAATATATGCAGTTGGAGTCACTGTTCAAATTTTCATGTAAAACAGATTGGAAAAGTAATGATTAAAGCGCTAAAAAGTTTATTTAAACTAAACCCCAGAACTAGTACTAAGGAGTTATACAAATCAATTAATGTACTGGATATAAACCAACTAATTTACTTTGGGAAATGCAAATACATATACAATATTCTAAATAATAAGTTTAAATCAAAATTAATTCTTAAAAATAGAGAATATATACATAACTACTTTACTAGAAATAGAAAACATATTGAAATATCTAAAGCTAGAACATCCAAAAAACAAAAAAGCTTAAAATGTAGTGCTATAAAACTTTTCAACACTCTACCCTTAGAAATTAAAAATAGTAAAAACTTGGAAATATTTAAAAACAAACTTAAAAAGTATATTTAGCAATTTTAGAAATAGTTAATAAAAAAAAAAAAAAATGTCATCTTAAAATTATAATATTTTGGAAATGTTTACAATATGTAGGTTATAAATTAATCTTTAAGTTAATATTAAGTTTTCTTTCTTTTTTAGTTTATAATTTCTTATACATAATTTTATAATTAATATTGTAAAGTTATCTGAATTTTGAAAAATAAAAATAAATAAATAAATATAAATAAATAAAATATAAGCCCGAATCCGATTACAAACATTTTTATTCAAATAAATATTTGTACAAGGAATCAAACATAAATAGAATCGACAATTTTATGATAAATCTCGTTCGAAAACATTATGTAAGAGCACAAAATACTCCAGAAAATGGTTTAATATGTCATATATTTTACCACAATGAGGAGTACATAAAAAAAAATCTCTGCGCACAGGATTCATAGCCCCCGAGCATTTTATATTTCTTGATCAAAATGGTTTTATCCAAAACCAAAATTATGTCCCCATACTATATCACTATAGTAGACGGGCATGTAAAGCGATAGAATATGAACTGGGCAACAGTAACGGGGATAATCTTCAATTTGATATGTCCATACCAGACAGAGAAAAAACATTAAAAGAGCATATTGGTGGTTCGAAAGCACATTCAATTAGTAATATACTAGGGGCCCCGGTTGGGTAATTATATTTCAAGTTGAAGTCAAATTTAAAGTTTTTAAAAAAACAGTAATTTGCCTACTGACACAGACTTCGCACGATATAGCAGAAACCACTCGTGTTTAATAAAAAGTTTTGTGGTTAGTAAGTTTTATTTAGGACACATAAATACACGTCCCTCATATACTGCTTCGCTTCCGATATATTACCTATAGTAAGTGGCATTTAGTGGATAAAATTACTAAAAATAAAAAATGTTGTCATTGAAGAGGTATGTATATATATACCTACATAATACATAATTTTAATAAAAACTATATTATTACTACAAATAACCAAAATTTAGTAACAGTTACTTAAAAAGATAAAAATGAAGAATTCAAGTGATTTGTTTTTTTGTTGTTTTTTTATTTTAGATGAATTTGTTTTTTTGTTTTTTTTTGGCATATGTGCATAGATTCATTTGCAAGTATATAATCAAAATTATAATAACTGATTTGATTGCTTTTGTTTATTATTTCAATAAGATCTCACATATGAATAATGTATTTGCTGAATAATAAAATCATATGAGTAAAAAATTTTCAACCGTGTGCGCATTTTTGTTTTATATATAACTTATTTATTATATCAGAAGTTCATTAAGGAGTAGGAGAATCGAAATAAAATAAAAAGGTGTCTACTGCGCAGGACCTTAAATGCTTGTCAATTATAATTATAGATATTAAACATGTACATTCTAGGCTTAAGAATTAGTTTAAGTTAGTTTAGATAGGGTTAATTATTAGGTTAAGTTAGGTTAGCTAGGTATAGGTTAGGTTTTATTTAAAATAACAAGACATAATATTGATTTTTTTCAGCCTTTTTTTACAATATATTATACATATAAGAAAGTAGCATACAATAATAATTGTGAATGTACAAAAAACAAATCATTAAGCAATTAAAATTAACATAAAAATTTAAAATTAATTTAAATGTTAATAGTAGCTAGTTTCATTATAGTCGTTTTTCTTCAACTATTTATAGGCTAAAATAGTTTTAACTTTGTATATTAAAGGCACATAATAAAAGTTTAATTAAAAAAAAAATTTAAAAAAAATAAAAAAACTAATGTTCTTTTTAAATTTTTTATATTATATCAATATTTTTTTCTTTGCTGTAATTCTTTGTTGTACAAGTTTTCACAATAAGAGCTTGAATTTTTTTTAAATCGTTAATTTTAAATTTTTATGAATAATGTCTCAACAATCCTTCTGCATAATTATTATCTGTAAATAAAGTGAAAAAAAGTCAATAAAATAATGGAAATAATAGACAGGAAGTACGACAAGGAGACGCGTTTTCAGCTTTGTTATTTAATATGGTCTTAGCACAAGCCACAGAGGAAATAGAGGATAAAGGCGGTAATATATTCACAAAATCCTTCCAAATTATCGCCTACGCTGACGATCGTAGCTGAAAATTGTAGGAAAATGGCAGAAAAATGTATTATACTAGAATAAAAGACAAGACAAGTTGGATTTTGGAAATTAACGAAAAAAAGACAAAATATATGAAAATAACAAGGAAAACCGATCAAAGAATACCACAAAATATTACCATCAACCACTTTAATTTTGAAGGTGTCACAAACTTTAATTATCTTGGTGTACTAATAAAAAATGACAGGACAGGAGCGAATAAATGCATGAAATAGAAATTACTAAGTTAATAAAAAATTACTACAATCCAAAATGCTTACTAAACAAACAAAACTTGTGATATATAAGACAATAATTAAACCAATAGTAACATATGGATGTGAATGCTGGTCACTTACATTAAGAGACGAAGAACATTTACGTATATTCGAAAGAAAAATAATCCGAAATTGGCTCAAAAAGATTACAAAACGGAGAATATCAAAAAAGGAATAACGAAGAAATCAATAATACAATACAACATGAAGATATTGTAAAGTTTGTAAAGGCACAACGACTAAGATGGGCAGGGCATATGATAAAAATGAACGAAAATCGCCCTCAAAAAAGAATTTTCAAAACAAGACCACTATATAATAGATCAAGAGGCAGACCAAGAATCAGATGGAAAGATAATATTGAAAATGACTGCCAAAAAATGAATGTACAAAATTGGCAGAGTTCTGCGGAAGATCGATTTACATGGAGGAATATCACGAAGAAAGCTCTAGCTCCCCCCGAGCTGTAATGCTAAATGAAGAAGAAGAAGATAATGGAAATAAGACGGAACTCTCAGTGGATCATTCCACGGTAAAAATCTTAGCTAAACAGATTCCAACCATTAATACCAGTCAAGGCTTTGCTCGTTACACATTTTGCTATTAAAAATTAAAAAACTATAACAAAACAATAAACTACTCAATTTACTAATCAATTATTAATTTTTATCTTAATTCCAGCAGTGACTCAATTCAATTTAATTTTATCTCTCTTCTTTTAGTTAATTTCGTCTATTTTATTTTTGTAATTGCACACCTTAACCCAAAACTACCTATGATGTAATGAAAATTCCAATTACAAAAAAAAATTACCTTTTTTTCGTTTATTTCCTAAAATTTCTCCTCTATTTGATTTTCTACAAAATTATAAAAAAAAAACCCCCCAATGTTAGTCTGATTGTATTTCCTTCCTCTCTAAAATCAACAGAACTGAAACAAAAGGAAAAACATTAAACAAACCGATAAGATGGGATCATAAAATTGTCACTACAAACAAAACAGAAAAAAAAAAAATTAGAACAAAAAAAATCAAAATAAAATCAAAACAATTAAAACATCAATGTTTTTTTTTTCTTAAAACTTTCGCGACAATTTGAATGATGCTCGCGTCGTCGCTTATTATTATTTTATATATACGTACTTATATATTTATGTACTGTTATAGAGATTATAATAAATACTTGTAGTTATAGTATGTACTTATAAAGCGATTACCTATGATTAAAATTTTAAAGAATTACCGACCCGACGACACGACAGAATGGTGTCATTTAAATGTATACCTAATGTCATTTTGTTGTTTGTCTATACACGAGATGATGATGATGATGATGAACTCTGTGAAGATATTCTTAAAATAATACAATATTATCCTAATCTAATGTCATCAATAGACGCAGCACAACACACAAGGTAATAAAAATTTATTTTTAAAATGTTTACCTGTGTATCTGAGATGCGCCTCTATTTTCAAAAAAGATATCTATTTTTGTTTTTGTTTTTTTTTTCTGCTTATTTATTTATTTTGGGAAAACGGATTGAAATTTAAAGTCACATTTTTTGATTCTTTAAAAATAGTTCTTCCGTGTTGACTTGACGTGTGTAAATCTTTTTTCTTTTTTTCTTCTTTTTTAGTCACTCTCACTTTAGGGTACAGCAATTTCTTTGATTGTTTTTTATTGTTTTTTTTTGTTTTTTTTTTGGTTTTTTTTTTTTTGACTCAACATTTAGCTCAATTGATATCATTTTCATAAGAGGGGTTTTATCATCATTTTAGAACTAATAAACTTGATGAATTCTATACTCTTAGAGAAATTAACAAGAAAAAAAACAAAAATAACAACTAACGATTTCGTATTGTATGCAAGCCCAAGTCAACTTCACCTTTTTTAAGGAGTGGTATGTATATATGTATGTTATATTATACCATACCATGCTGAAAATAAACATTTCTATGAGTATGAACCATATGGACGTAAGAGTTATCTGAAATTATCTACAAAAAAAAAAAGAAGAACAAAAACAAAAAAAAATAATATGATTTCAATAGTTATAGGCAAAAACTTAGTTGGCATGGGCATGAATTTCTTTTTTGATTATTTGATGGAGTAAAATGAAAAATGTTTTTTTCTGTTTTTATTTTCTTATGTTTGCATTATACTTTTTTTGTTTTTTATTATAACCCCACAATATAATATTATAGCCCTATTCATTTAAAACATTATCTTTTGTTTATATTTAAGAATATCATCTTAATATTTATTTGATATTAAATTGACTTGATAGAATCTTGAATCCAGCCAGTGCTCATTTTTCTTTTATGTAAAATATAAGTAAATTTTTCAATATTATGGGAACTGATGGAGTGGAATTTTGCAAAGTGATAATTTATAATGACTGTGGCAAAAAGTAAAAGCGATCAGAAATGTTGCTGAAAATTTTCTGCATTTAGTAAAGTGATCATTTTTAAAATTAGCAACATTAAGCAACATCTAAAAATGTATATTAAAATCCAATTAGCAAAACATACAACGATTATAAAAAAAAAAAATTGTATTACAAATATATGTATACCTATGAAGTTATATAGTTGCTTAAAAAAAAAATTATATTTTGTATGGCGGTGACAACGATTTTGTTGTCACTTTCAATTTAACAAAAACTGTCGCTATCACAGTGACAAATATATGCAAATATGCAAAATGCCTTACAAAATGCCAAAAAATAATTTGAGATTATTTTTTTGTCACTATCACCTTACAAAATATCACTTCTGCTTTTGACGCATGCACACTAACAATTACTAACAATCACATATTCGTTCAAACAAATCTGTTTAAGATTGGCAAATCCAACAGATACAGATATTCTAACCAACTTCTATTTAAATACGATAACATGGGTACGCAAATGAAAATTCCAAAATCAAAATCCAAAAAAAATCATAATATAAAAAAATTTCAAATTTTATTTTTAGAAGATATATTTCCAAATTTAACAAATATTTTTTTCAAACTCTAAAAAAACAAAAATTATTTAAAACAATTTTATCCTAATACAAATATAATTTGGGGTTTTTAGTGCATTGATATTATTTTCGTTTTTGGGATTTTCGGTAAATTATGGTTTTAATTTTGGTATTTAAATAGGCTTTCGATGACATAATTGGCAAGATATATAAATATTTCCAGTTATACACATTGTCTGATTCAAGTATTGATATTATCGCAATAATAGAGTTCGCCAAAGGCATAGATCTGTAATTTGAAACAATTCACTTACAGGTAACTATTTACTGCTGATGATAGTGTATATATACTATATAGATACATAATTAAAATATGTTAGATGCTATAATAATATCGGGGTAATGTTTGATGATAAATTATCATTTAATCAACATTTATACATTATCATCAATAAAGCAAATTCCATAATATTAGGCTTTATTAAAAGATGGTCAAAAGAATTTTATGACCCTTATGTAGTTAAATCTCGATTTACTTCTGTAGTTCGTTCACATCGAGAATATGTATGGTCATCTACCTATGTCAACCATATAGTAAATAGGATTCAAGCTACTCGGGAGAAGTTCCTTAGATTTGTTTTACAAAACCTTCCTTGGTCTAATCCTATTCGCTTACCACCTTACAGACACAGACTAAAGCTTTTACATTTATACACTCTTGAATCCAGAAGAATAACACGAGTGCCATATTTAGTAGAATATTATCCTATAAGTTTCATTTAGTAGAATATTACCTTGAATTGACTTTTTATACTGAATGTATCTAATTGCATATTTCTAGATGTAAAATTTCACAGTAATAAAAAAATTAAAACCATAAATGCTCTGAGAATTATCACTATTTTATAAATATAAATCGCTTGTTCTAGTATTAAATCGCGTACATACAAAAAAAAAATTTTGTATTTTGTAAACATTTTGATTTGCAAAAAAAATTAACTTTGACAACAAAATGAATTTTTAACATCAAAAATAAATTGTAATATAAATTCTGAGGTTAGGTTTAGCTCAAAATTTAATTTTTTAGCGTTTATGAGTATTTTGCTCAGCAAAAAGAAACATTTATCATTTAAAATATATTTAACTAACCACAAAATTATTTTTTAAACTAATTTTGGTTTTTGATGCACTCTTGCCCTTTTACAAATAAGTTAAATTGTAACAAGCATTTTTTGACTTGTAATAAAACAATTCTTTCGGATTACTCGTAAACATTTATTGCGGTAGATTAACGAACTTATTAATAATCATTCGTTTGTACATTGTTTGCATAAACTATTAAACATACTCGAAATCGAAATACGAATTTACCGTAAAAATATTATACCAAACCAATTTAGAGAGCCACAATTTTAAATATACTCAAAATGAAACACTGTCAAATCGATTAAAATAATATGAATGAATGCATATATTTCTGATGTTGTTCACAGTGTTGACACAAAATTCACGTATTAAGTAAACAACATTAATAATGATGCGCATCAATATATCTTAAATTGCAACATTTTTATATTATCTATATTGTACATACACACACACGCACATCATATACTGTAAATGGGAATGGTATTGGGATGTATTGTTATTGTGTTATGACATGATGTCGCTTAAAAAAATTTAACGATGATATCAAATGTGTCAATTATGTTTTATTATTATAACTCAATGGTTTGTTTTACAACTCAATGTACCTATGATGATGAATAATGGATGAAAAAAACGATAATAAAAATAAAATTAAATAAAAAGTAAACAAAGGTAGAAAAGACAATGAAATGAGATAAAAATGAGACGAAACAAAATAAATGATAACAGAAAAAAATGATGAACCCAAAAAAATTTTCACAACAAAATAAAAATAATAAAAAATTTAAGTGAAAAGTGAGAGAAAAAAATGTGATGTTTTTTCAATCATTTATGATGGCACATCACATTCACATTATTGTTATTGTTAAAATAAATCTAATCTCTAGACTCAATATACATAATTGTTTACTTTAGTTAGTAAACAAATTATTTTTATTTTTTGATAATTTATTTATCATCGTTGTCGGATGATGATGATGATGATGATAATATAAGTTAAAATCTATAACTTAAATACATTTAATCAATTCACAAGATTTTATCTTTATGTATTTAAACTGGTAAGCATCATATTTAAAAATAAACAATTAAAACGGATGCTAACACAAATTGGCAAAATAATGTTAATTTTGATTTGAAATTTGACAATACAACAAAATTAAATTTATTTTTTATTTAAGAGTGTGCATCTACGGGTCCATCTACGTCACTGTGTCTAAAAAATGTTGCAATGCATTTGTTGTGTGACAATTGCAAATGTTGTTGGCCTATTTCCATTTGCTTATATTTTGCTTTATAAAATTTGTAGATTTTTAATTAATATTTCATATATTAATTCGATAGTCAAAATCATTCGGTATAGAAAAAAAATAATAAAAAAATTAATGATAAACAAGTGTGAAAGCAAGTATTTATTGTATTTGAAAAATATTTCAAACCGAAAAATTTATATTACATATATTTTCATTCATTATGGGACTAAATTGTTTATATAGTTGATTTCGTAAATTCTTTCATGAATAATTAACTCCAGATTCCAAAGTGTGATTCAAGACCCAATTAAATTTTAACAAACGAGTGATAAATTTATAGTGAAAGAATTATACCTTCATTAATTAACTACGAGCATTGAAATAACAACAAAAGAAAGTCAACAGCAAACTTTGATAATTTTTTTGATGATCTCAAACCAAAAAAACAAACCGATTCATGCTATAAATTGAACTGCAGTACGTTTTTACACTATAAACTATTTTATTATAAGATCAAATTAATTTTGTGGAAGCTCTTAGTTGTTGTTGACTCAATCTCTTAGACATACTTGAAGTACAATACCCTCTTTACTTGTTTAATATACTGTAATGTATTACCCAACAGCGGAGTGATTAAACTCATCTATGGGGAAATAAAATGTAGCAATTTTGAGAAAGAAATAATTTATGTAGTCAAAAGCTGATAAAAATCATACAAAATAAATGAATCAATCACAATATACATTTTTTTATTTATTTTTCACATCCTGTTCGACACGACACACCTGTATCACGTATCTCTATCCCATAAATATAACCAAACCAATATTCAATGTCTGATGTTTGTATATCAAAATACGAGTTTCGAAACAATATAAAATTCGATAGAATTATCCGACTCAGTGGTGTATTCCTAGTGCTGAATATTAAAAATTGTTAAAATTGAAAAAAAAAAAACATGTGGGACATAATATTTGGATAATTTGCAATTCAAACAGATTTACTTAAATTGCAAAACGAAGCTTAATGAATATAGAGATTAATATAACACCTTATTATCTAATAACCTAATTGATATTAATCTAGAAAATTTCTAATTTCTGCGTACTATTAAGGTTTTTATTATAGTTTAACACCTCTCTCTTTGATAATTCCTAATCTTATTATGGATTAATAATGCCATATTCATACACAATAATTTCAGATAATCAATATATCAAAATTTCATTTCAATTGAATTTATTTTCAATTTACTTAAGTGAGTTACGAAATTCATTTGATCAATTTACAGCAGATTGTTTACGATTTATTTTTATTAAATTAACAATTATAGTCGGAAACTAGAAAGTTACTGAATAGAGGGAAGATTAAGAAAATAATGGATGTATTTATATGTTTTTGTTGGTCGAACACATACACAATGCGACTGGGACTTGTCAGAATTGATAATTGTTGAATCTGCGACTGTCCAGGTCTTAATCTGAACTCAGAGGATTGTGTTTATGGTATAATGTTTAACAACCTAACGGAGATTTCAAAAGGTAATATTCAGAACATTCATACATTTCTCATAGCTCTTGGAATGTTCGAAATGGTTTAGTTTGTGTTGTGTTGTAGGAAATTACTATGCACCACACGTAGCATAGTTGATCGTAATAGTTCGCATAATTGTATGGTAGCACAATTGATCGAAATGGCAATGGTAGTATAGTTGATAGAAATGGTTATAATGTTTCAGTTTATTTTCATGTTGTGTTGTAAGGAATGGCTATGAACCACACGTAGCATAGTTTCATGATGGCAATATATTTCTTTGACTTCCACCCCCTTATTTAAACAAACTAACTAACGTAACAATTTTCACTAATTTCTTATTTTAAATTTACCTCATTAACCTTCACATTTGCTTCAATATAATAAAGGTACGTTTGTATGTATATGTATAAGAGCATTTTATTCTCACGTAGGCAGATGAACTTGAAAAAATGTTTGGTACAAAGTTCACTATTAAGAAAGGATTATTGATAAGAATTGAAAAAAAAATGGCACTTGTTAGAAATTAAATAAATAATTAATATACATATATATATATATATATATATATATTGTACATTTATAATTTCAAGATTATAAATGTTTATTCTTGTATAATAGTATCTATACATCAAATAAATACATTTATACAAATGTCGAATGTTTTCTAAAACTTAATCTACACTCTTAAATATAGGTAAAGTAAAGTACCAGTGCAATAACAATCAATGGCCATACATTGTTTCATTTTCAATCATTAATCAATCATCAATAATTCCGTTTTCATCAATGATAAAAATAAATTTATTAGAAGAAATAACATTACATATTTTAAATCAATGCTTCTCAAACTATCGTTTTGAAATTGTTGAGTATAAACTTAGTGATATTTATTGAATTAAGTGGTAATAGAATTGTTGTAATGAACAAAACAAAATGGTGGGAAAAAATTATAACTATATCTACACATGTAAATACAAATCCTTTTTTACTTATTTATCTTACTTGACTTAGGATAAGTACCCAGTCAAATGATAAATCGCGGGGATTTTGTTAATTTTTTTTTTTTGTTTTATTTGTCAATAATGAAGTTTTAAGTAGAATAGGTAGAGACTGTGAGTTGTTATTAACAATCAAACGCAGAAAAATAACTTATCTGGGTATCCTAGTAATAATATCATATTCTACAACTGATTCTACAAGGTAAAATTGAAGGCAGGAGACATGTTGGCAGAAAATAAATATCATATGGTTAAGAAACATCTAGCAATTGACGAGCCTCGAACCAGTGAGAGAACTAATAAGCGGAGCGCAGGATAGAGAGCGCTTCAGAAATATGATCGCAGACATCCAGTAGTGGATATTCAACTGAGCTTCAATTTAGATAATGAAACTAAGCTGAGGTGTCATGTCAATAGAATACAAAAAGTATAGTAATGTAATTGGCAATGGATTAGAAAAAATATAGCATCGGTGAGCTGATTTGAATCACACTCGGTATAAAGACAATATTCAGGAATATTGTTAATAGCAATTATTTATTTATTTTTTATTTACTTTCATTATATCTTTGCCTAATTATATGCATAACACCGGGTGAATTTCTTGCGGACATCAGAAGTTTGATAGCAGTAGAAGAAGCAGTAGCTCATTTCTTGATTATTTCTGAATTACATTGCATTCTCTTGTTATTATGATGTTCATGTTTTTTTCTGATAATATGACTGTAACTTTCGTTTTCCTGAATTAAAATCATTAATTAAATATACTTAAGAAAATTTCACAACAATAGTAGAATTGATATCGAAAATATAATATTGATTGACATTCCCACTATTGATTATACTGGAAATTTTTCGGTTTTATAGGAATCATTCTAAAGATACTTTAAGAAGAAAATTACATGAAATTAATTAAATATTTTGTTAACTTGACCTTTTTAATTTATATTAAGAAAAAAAAATATTACTATTTTTGTATTTTGAATTTTGTTATTTTTGAATGCATACTAAGTAAATTTAATTATATTTTAATTAATATATAAAATATAATACTAAATTGTAAACTGTTTGAGCTAAATAGTATATAAATAAATAAATAAATTGCAGGAAGTAAAATTGATGATCTAATTAACTTTCTTCATCAAACAGTGTACCTCTTGTACATTGAGACAGTGATCCCAACAACAACAAATTGGTCACACTGATAAAAATAATTTTTTGGTATGAGGTTGCCGAAAATACTATTCAGTTGCAGTTGTTCTAATTATGTTAGATCTTATTAGCAACTTTCGATTGAAACAATATAATTGTTGTTAATACTCTTCTTGCAAAATATGCATTCGGTTAAATAATTATTTCTATATGTAATTGTTGCCAGACCCAAATAATTTTTGGCCTCGCAAATGTAATTCGGTTATAACAATTATCTGGGTTGACATAGTAAACAAATGGTTTGTTATAACAACTAAAAATTTTGTATTAGCTATGCTGATTGAATCATACTGTTAGTAAAATCCTATTTCCAATTATCTTCAACGTCCTGCTCAGTTTTAGGAACCGAATTTAAATTAGCATTCGATTTTTATAACAGAAAAGTAAGATTTATTAAATAATTTTAATATTCAGTTGTCATTCTGCTTCGAACTATTTACGTTCGGTTGCGGTGCCTGATATAGAGTTACATCAAACGAGTAAATTTGTTGATATAGCAATAGTGTTCGTTTATGATAAACAACTAATCAGCTTTGCAATGCAAATAAAGAGGTTACTGCAAATCTTAATTTGAAAAAATTATGACAACCGAATCCTTCGTTTGGCAATTTATTCGGTTGCCGCAAACGAATTCGTTCTCAGGACCACTATAGGTGCACTCAAAATAGTTTCATCAAAAAAAGGCACAATTAAGTTCTAGAAAGAGCTTGAATGCTCACTGCAAACTACCTATTCAAGTTCAAATTGGGTATTTTTTTTATTAATAGTCAAAACTGAGGTTGGATTATAAGCATTACTTTTTTCAATAATAATTAATGCAAAATTTATTTTCCATTGTAATATATAATAAAAAAAAAATTGAGAGGCACTGCATTAACAGATGTATACACACCCAATCAATATAGTACATTATATAATAAAATGTCATCATTGTCATCATCGTTATTAATTTTATCAATTCTATCATTCATTGTCATTATATTATTATTGAGAATTATTATATTATTAATAATGTAAATAATTAGAGCAAATTTTGCAATTTTCAGAAAATATATATATTTTATATATATTTACATATATATATTTTTTAATAAACCTGTAATAAGGTGTTAATTGTAAACTACGCCTTATCTTTTGACAATATCAAAGGTAAGAGTATATATTTTATATATATATATATATATATATATATATATACAAAATTTTCAATAACGTTTTTTTATTCTTTATAAATAAGAAAAGCTCTGAAAAACGATTTATTTGTTTTTTTTTTTTATATATATCAGATACGATTTATATTTTTATTATTAAATTTGAAATTTGAACACTTCTTCCTGTTGTTTGGTTAAGGTGTTGACATCAATTTTAGATTTTAAATTAATTTGAAATTTTACAAGGTGTTTAACTAATCGTTTAAGATGTTTTAATATTGGATTTTAATCTAAAAGATATTTTTTTTGAGTAAATAAGGCTACCTAAATTTATAAATGACATTCACAATTTCGTGGATTCCACAGGGTCGATACATTATTGTTATTTTTAAAAATGTATATATCAAAGTACAGTGTTTTCAAATCTTATTTTAATAAAGTTATATTTTCGAAATAAAAATTGTATCATATACCAATCTAGGTATATGCACATATTATACAATTCAATTTGAGTACATCAAAATGTATAGATACAAAACAAAATTTATCTGCAAATTATTAATATCGAAAAATCATTAGCACTTCCGGTTCTACTCTATATGGATCAGAATCATTGGGAACTGCCTGAGGCAAGTGGTGTCTTCGAGAAGAAAATTCTTCGCCGGATATATGGTCATGAAAGGGCCAATGGGCTCTGGAGGAGAAAATATAGGCACTGTCCCGAAACGTCAACGATTTGACGATCATGTCAATCACGTCAATCACTTTCATTTGCAAGTGACAGTCATAAGCAAATTAAACCAATTACCGTCCATGACGCTTTGGAATTTTAAAGCAGCATCTAGTAAACTTTCTTATTTTGTAATTCATATTCATATTTTAATCTTTCTCTTATTAAAAGTTGTTCACTTAAAAAAGGAAGGAAATAGAAATATTGATTTTGATTAATTTTTTTCAGGCTATTAAGTTTAGACTATACCCATCCATTAAAAATAAATTTTTTCATTCATTGAAAACGTTTTAGTGAAAATAAAGAATGAAAATAAATCTCATCTATGATCTTTCATCTGAGGCTATAATTTGAAGCCACTTTTGGTTTAGTGAGTATAGCCCTTTGATAAAATTATTTTAAAGTTTTCTTGATATTCAGACACGACATATTGTATCCTAGACGATGTCTGGTTGTCATTGTCAGATTTCACTATATTGTACAGTTATATTCATCATTCACTACCTACTATATAACTAAATTGATTGTGCATGTTCGGGTTTTAATTAATACTTTTCCTCTTTTTAATATTTGTGAAAATTTGTTGATGACCGGCTTTTGCAGACATTTTTTTTTTTTTTTGGCTTTCTGGTCCTTTTAAACTAATAAATTAGCATAATTTCTATTTCAATATCTATAATTTTTAATTCCATGTCATCAGTGCTGTTCAAATGTACCTTAACTAAATAATATTTTTTGTATCTAATATAGAGATGGGTTGTCGTTTTCATATAGATACATGTTTCTCACCAGTTTGTTGTAAGTTTTTGCTCAAAATTACAAATGTAGGTACACACACATATATATTCAACAAAAAATCAATCTGTGAGTAGAATGTTGGTAGAATCCCCAAAACTAAACATTATTTGTTACTAAATCTTGTTTCTAAAATAAAAATCTAAGTAACGTTTTAGAATATCAAAAATTTTATCTAATGATAAATTTTAGAATTCAAACAAAGACGTACGATCGTTTTACAATAAACCAATAATATTTCAAAACACTTGATACGATTATAATAAATATATATATATACATACCATATATTGATATATATAATATATACATATACTTAAATTATTTTATTATCATTCTAACAAAAAATCCCATGGTATCAGTAGTGACATTTTTACATTTAAAATAAAATAGGGTGTTTCAAAAATAAAACTGACATCATTGTGTAATATTTTACGTCATAAGTGCGTTATTACACATTTAATAAATTATATAAAAATAAATTGTAGGTATGTATGTGTATGTATGTGAGAACATTTTTATTTTTTCTTTGTATATCTAATAAAGACATTCAGTGGTTAATAATATGTCGGTTTTTCAACGTGTAATGACTAACGGATTCGGATACCTAATAGTTAGCCATCCATGGACCATGATGATCTAAATAGTTATATTCCATTATGTCTGTTAGGTAGTTTCAGACAGATTATTGTTTTAACATCATTTAAAACACCATTTGAAGTTAATTTTGTTTGGTATTTGTAGTTTGAACTTCAGTTTAAGTTTTAAGTTTAAGTTTAATTTATTATGTCTGAAATTTTTTACAATTACTTATTACCATGAACTTAAAAACTAATTTACAATTACATATACTAAACTATAATATATGGCTTAGTAAAGATTTGAACTTCAGATTTCCTATTTTATGGTTTTAATCTGTATATATGTATGGCTTGATGTAAAATATCATTATTCACAAACCATGATGCTGCTGCTAGAGTCGTCCTAATACTTTTGACTGAAATAGTTGCAATATTACAATATTAGAATTACTGATGGTCATTTACGATAGCTGCGGATTCCATAAGTCCATATCAACTTTAGTAGAGCTTTATAAACTAATAATTTGTTGTCTATATATATATTAATTGTCAGTGGAAATTTGTATCCAATCATCCAAAAAAATTTAGTTAGCTTCAAAACCAATTTTTTTGTTTTTTTTTTACTATATGGAAATGATTTTCCCATTAGTGTGTTCGAAAATGCTTTACAACTTCTTCTTCAACAGATATTAGGTCTCTTCAAATATATTTATTAAACTTAACTCAATTAACTTTTATTATCTGATAAATTGAATTATTTTAAAACTAGCTACCGGGCTTATTAACTTTAAAATAATTAAATTATTTTAATCTGTCGCCGTTTATGCCATTTATTTGAAAAGTGTAACAAACTTCTTATTAACAACGGGATGAAAAAGCAGCTAATTGTTACAAATTGAGTTACCTTGTAAATTTTATCTCGGGAAGAGATCTATTAAATAATTAAAAATTAATTATCTATCCCCCCCTCCCCTTCTTGCAATTCACCTTCTTTCAAAAAATACATTAATTTCATATTGATATAATTATAAGCCCAATAACCAGTTAATTTTTTTTCATATACACATTATACACACATGCATTCCATATATATATATATGTAGATAGATTATAAATATTTTATTTACAATTTTAATTTTGTTATTGGTTAGCTGTAAAATTGCAAAAACAAAATTAAAAATAGTTTTTTTTTTTTTTATTAATATTATTTATAAATAATTTCCAGTTTTAAGAATTACCAGAAACAAACAAAACCGAAAATGAATATAACAACAACAAAAAAAAAAACTTAGTGATAACAAACAAAAAAAAATATAACTTACAGATATAAATTTAGCTAACTCTCCCATATACTAGATTGAGGAGACTACATATTATTATTATATACCTACATACAATGACATCTTAACAAAATAAATAAATATCAGTTATCTTTATTAATAATATATGAATATATATATATATAGATAGTTAATAATATTTGTAACTAATCTTTTTAATAAATATCTATGTATGTATCTAAAGTATTTTTTTTTATAATAGATCACTAATTTTTTACCTTAAAGGTAAATTATTGAAATATTTTGTTGTTGTTGTTGTTGTTATCATCAATATTATTATTATTGTTATTTCCTTCTTATACATTTTATTATTAGGTTATGATGAAATGCTCTAAATGCAGTCAAGTGCATGAGTTATATATTATGTGTTATACATACAGGCAATTTTGTATCTAATTTGACTTTGGAATGCTTTTTTTTATATATATTTTATTTTAAATTATTTACTATTGGTTACTGATTTAGTTTTTGTTTTTTTTTTTTATTTCTGTTAGTTGTTCATAAGACCTTGAAATTATTATTAAAACTATATTCTCGTTTATTATTTTTATTTTTATCTATACAAATATTAATAAAAGAAAACAATGTATGTATATAGGAAAAAGTACTAAAGGGTGGTTCATACAAATCTATATGTTAGTTTACCGTCGAACTGAATATTAAAGCAACTATGTAGATACAGTGAAAAAAAAATTTTTTGTACAATTATAGTTTTGTCAATTACTTTCTTTTTAAATTTCAATATATATTATAATTACTATTTGTCAGTAAGTAAAGTTGTATCAGTATGCCTAAATTATGCAGTGTGCAGACAAACTTCACAGATATTTTTGCTTTCGGAATGAAAGCCCCTGGTTGTTCGTTTTAAATATAAAATTCTTTAATGGGTGATTAGTTGTAGTATATTAGGAAAAAAGATGTTTTAGACAGTGGGGCTGTTTTTAAATTTAACATAGGGAGCCATAGGGAGTTAATGAAAATTGGATTGAACAAAGTATGTCTAACTAATATCAATATCCACTACAGTCTCGAAGATGTATGTAAGATAGAGTAAATATATTTTTTTTTATAATTGATACTTAACTATAACCGTTTTATTTGGTGGTTATCAGACTTACCGTTTTTGAGTAATAGATGCCCAAACTATGGTATAAAAAATTTAACAAATTAACTACTTTAACGTATTGAACTATTCTCTATACATTTTGGCCATACACAACTTTTTTGTCAGACTTGCCGTCTCTTTCAGATAAAGTCATATAATAAGGGTATACTATAGGACAGGTTGAAAAACTTTATAAAGCATTTTAATTTTGTTGATGGGAATCGAACCTGGGACTTTTCAATTGAAAGACAAGTGTACCTCTACCTAATACAGCAGTCACCCAGCAGTATCTTCCTAAAACTATTTCAATATGTTATTTTATTAATCCTGGTTGTTTTCAATGTGAAACAAATTTATTATATAGTGATGTCTTTTTTTGAATTGCATGCCAAGCCCTTTTTGCTCTTAATTCTTTCTTCAACTGAAGGTTTTGTATTGAACTATTGATGTAGTGTTATACATCGTTTTTTCCCAAATAATATTATTTTTTATTGATAAGATATAAATATATATATATATATATATATAAAATATAATATGAAATTGTTACATATGTTAACTTTATTTTTATAAGCATTGCACCAACATTTGTTTACCTAATAGACCTCTAGACATTGGCTTTGATCGATATTTAACTATAGTTTTTGCTATTTTTGTCTCGAACTGTGAAAAGTAATAGCATCTAATAAAAAATATTCTATATAGAGATTAATAAAATTTTTCAAATTATACAATTTGATAACTGAAGTAAGTACCTCTATATAATATTGATGTACGATAAATTGTCAATTCGCTGTGTATTTATTTGATTTCAATTATAAACACACGTTCTTCATACATTTTATACAAACAACAACCTTGTATATATCGTATAGTATAGGCTGATATATTATACATATTTATATATAAATATTTAAGTGTCCTTATATCATATTTATTTAAGATTATATTTTACTTACATAAAAAAAAATACAATTTATTTGATGCTAAAGTATTTTTAAAAAAAAATATAATAAAAAAAAACATTTTCTGTTGCAAAAAATTGTAATAAAATAAAAATTTAACTTTTTAAGCGCGTATCAAGATTAAAAATTAGAAAATAAATTTTAAATTTTTTCTAAAGTTTTTACATTTTATGTTAGTTTTAAATACTTCGTGGTAATAACCTGATATACGTATATAATTTAAATGATATACAAATATATACATACATATATTTTAGTTTCGTTATAGGTAGTTAAGAATTGTGATATTTCACTCGATATTTCTATTCTGTGTTGTAACAATACATAGATGTAATTTAGCGCCAAAATGAATTTTACAATTTTTTTTTTCGTGAACGAAAACAATATGACCGTGGGGTCATATCCTGTAATAACGCATGTGGGAGTCATATCCTTTCCACCATACTTTATTATTTGGCTAATCATCATCACTGTCTTTGTAATCCCCACCAGGGGTCATAGGACGAAAATAAATTTTTCAATCGTATATCCTATCTGCGGCCATAACCTTTTCAATTGTGGCCCCGTTCTTTGTTAGTTACTTGTTTTTACTATACTTGCTTGTAACTGTTCTCAATGTTTTTCTCAGCCTTCCCATGTGACATATATCCCCTTAAGATTTCTTCACAACATTGCTTCGGGATGTTGTAGTCATGTTTTGTCAGAGTATGCCCGATCCAACACCATATTTTCTCTATCGGATTTCTACGTCTATTTACTTTTAATTCGTTTTTTGCCAGTGTTCTGTTGAAAATGATTTGTGGCCAATAAATGTTTAAGATACACCGTAGGCATTTATTGATACATATACGCTTAGAATTTCCTGGTGATACTGACTGAAACTTTCCATATTTTGCAATCGTACAAGAGAGCAAATTTTACCACTTGAATTGAACTTCTTTAGTTCTAAATCAGCGATATGTTGACATGTTTTTAAGAGCATCCCATATACTGTATGGGCTTTGCTGATGCAGGCTTCAATATCCAAATTGGCACATCCATCTGATGCTGATCGGGTAATTAAACTTATACACCTAATCGATTCGCGTTTCTTAATTTAGGATCGGATGTTGTAAATTGCGAGTTGTACGCATAATTAGCTTTATTGACTTTTAGGCTCGAATTTTTTACAGTGTCGTACAACATTTGGCAATTATCATTTAAAGCTATTATTCGTTTTTGACAATAAGCACACATCTTTTAAAAAAATGCTTATAAAATTTCACCAAGAATGTATAAGTGAAAACCACACATCGTTGGCGTAATCTAAGTATGACTGATATACGTTCGAAAAAAACGCCACTGGATACCGTTTACACCCCCACAGTAGTAGTCATTATGTCATCCATTACTATACTAAAAAAATATGGGTGATAAAATAGAGCCCTGCCTAACTCCTTGACACACCTCGAATAACATTGAGTCATGGCATAAAAAAGCACAATCTAAATATTGATTAATTGCTATTCCAGAAGAACCTATAATAGTCACTTCCATCTATTTATCTTATATTATAATTTGTATTCATCTTAAAGTATATTTTATTTCATTAAAGCATCACTTTGTACGTCACTGTATCTCAGTGGTCGTTATAAAGTCGTTATCGATTTTTTTTTTAATGTCTTTAGACTAATATGATTTCTATAATTACATTAATTACATCTGATTCAAATCGTCTTCTCAATCCTTTTGGTGGTAACATGATGGTTTGTATACTACTATCAAATACAAATTTTTCTTCTTTTGATGGTAGGTACTACAATCTAAATTAACCTCTTCTCAAGTAACATTGAACAGCGACTTAAGATAAAAGGATTTTAGTGTCTTTATTTCCGCTTGACTGTCACTAAAAATAATAATGAATTAATGTCCGTATAGCTTAAATTTTGTGTAATGATAACTCCACTAATTCTATTGTCTTGTACTACTTGTGCTTGTTTTATAAATTAGCAGTTTGATATATTTTCTTAAATTTATCCTTTCAATAAAAATTCCAGAACCAATTCCAGCCTTCATTGTTTATCCATTTGTGTAAATTATGGCAATTCGTCCTTGATGTATGTATAAATTATTACATACAATGCGTTTGTTTCCTTTGCATTGGTATACTTTCAAATAAAATATTTAAAATGATTCATTAAATTCCAAATAAACTTATAAAATATTTATTATCCTTAATTTTGTGCAAAATGATGAATTTTTGAGTAGTAAATATGTATATATATTACCTTTGATATATATCTTTTGTATATATACAGAATTCTAATAAAAAAGGAAAAAAAAGTTTAATAACCAAGAAAATCAACTTCTCATAAAACTTTCTAAAAATGATAAGCAAACCAATTCAAGACACAAAAATTCTTAATCATAACTTATGTCGCCAAAAAACCAAAAGAAAAAATCAAATAATCGCGACATTTACGGAAAATTCTTGTTCTTTTTTTTTTTTTTTATATACATGCAATAGTTAGAGTCATGAATCACCAATTAAATCTTATAAATTTAACCTTTAAAAATTTTCTTTATTAAAATCTGAACATATAACTTTCTTAATTACAAATTGATAATACCATTTTCGCTGTCTAGTCAACATTTTTTACTTTTTTTTCTAATTATTCCATATATCCTTCCCTATAACCTAAAATAATTTAAAAATAAAAATCCTTCTCTCCACGTCTCATATATATATATATAGTAAAGGAATGAATACGAGCATATAAAAATATATCCAGGATATTTCAATAATAAAAATATCCTATCTCCAAAAATGAATCAATATACAAATTCTTATGGTGCTCCTATAGTCAAACATTTAAGGTGTACGGAAACAGGATTTAAAAAAAAAACAAAAAAAAAATTGCGTTTATTAAATGTAATTTAAAAAAAAAATTAAATCACCAACAAGAAACCTTTAATGACTTTTTAATCTCTTAAATTATCCTTTAATTACCCAAACAAACCAGTATAAATAGCATAAATAAAAACATTATATACATATACGTATATATATGCATAAAAAACTTTAAAATATACATTTAAAAACAATTTATGAGTCAATGAAAATGATCTAATGAGTTTAAGTCCCTGTTTACATCACATAAACCTTCTTCACTAATTTATTAACTATAATATATAGTATAAATTCAGAAGTAGCATAATCTTATAAATATCCTGGCGCGCATCCTTAATATATATATAGATTTTAGTATATATATATATATTAGATAATTATTATATTGTTTATATTGTGCACTAATTACTTAAGTAAATTGTCTAGAACTATATAACTAAATAATAGGAAGTCATATTTATCGAGTCTCTCCTACCCTAACCACGTCATAAAAATACAAAGTATATACCTAAACAATATACATAAAATATCTACAATCATTTTTTGTTTTAATTCTGGCAATGAACAGGTTACTTAAATGCAAATATTTTTTACATACCTACACAATACACATCGGATCGGTGGACGGTGACATAATTTTGACAGATGTCATAAATCAATTAAAAAATTGTATTAGGTATTGATTTCCATTTTCATATTTAGGTTTATATTTAGTTTTAAATGTTCTTTTCTTATTTACATTTTACATAAGTAGGTACATAAGTAAATAAATTTATTTACTAAAATTTTAAAGAAACAAAAAAATATATTTAAAAAAAAAAAGTATAAATATAGAAAACAAAATCCACACCCCTCATTATATGAATTGTCTCAGGACTTGAAGGAGTGAATTATGTTTTGTTTGACATCAGGTATATGATGAAAAACACACATAAACATTAAAAAAAAAGGAATTAACAGGAAAGTATTGCCATATAATACAGTTCAGTTCAATCGAAAAAATTGTTTTTTCATTGATTTTCGTATTTGCAAAGTGATGAAAAACAAATTTCATCCATAGACGGAAATGTCAAAAATTAATTTCGCAATATTATGATAGCGTAATAAAATTAGTATTTAGATTAACCATTAAATGCATGATTTTTCCTTTTCCATTGAAAAACAGATTTTTGATTTCAACTCCCTGAAACCCAAAACGTATTTAAAAAATCAAATTGAACCTTTAAAGTACTCTGGAGCTAAAAAAAAAATGGTATGATGTCAAACTGATCCACCATACATTAAGGGGTTATAAATTTTGACAATTTTGTTTAAGCATAATAGTTTACTTATACCACAATCATTTCAGTAAAAAACAAAATGAATAATGATTCATTTAAATTTCTTTGAAAAAAAAAATATTTATTGGTTACATAAACGTTCATTACATGCGACTTCTTCAATCTAATACTGGAACGTATAGAACGACGATCGGGAATAAACACGCACTATACTAATAAGATCTATCCAAATTCTACTGATAATATTGATTTCATCGCCAGATCGCAATGGATGGTCGTCGAGGCATTTACCCACATTGAAGAGAAATCGGAATAGATGGGTTGCGAAAGCAAATTGGGAAAAAAATAAAATATATGTTGTCGATAAACAAAAATGCCTATCAACATCATATTGATCAAAACACAACTATTGGCACATATAATTCCGAAGTAGTTCAGGAGTTTATCTTGGAACTATAGCGTCAATCCCACAAACGATATCAATGTAAAAATACGGCGAAAAATAACGATTGGAAATCGTTGCCGCTTCGGTTTGTCAACATATCTCGGGTCAAAGCTCAAATCTACAAAACGCTCATACTTTCGGTTCTGCTCTACGAATCAGAATCATGGACCCTGCCCAAGGCAAGTGTGTATGTATGCTCGAGAATAAAATACTTCGATCAAAACGTTTTATAGAACCTTAATGGATTACAGATAATTATTAGATAATTTCAGCTTTATTATCCTTCAACGTTGACGCACAAATATCTACGGTGAAAACATTTGCAAAAACTTCAAAACTTTTTTATTTCATAAAAATGTCCATGACAGTTGACGTCTGACAAACAATTGTCAAAAAAGTTTATAAACAAATAATAAAGCCGAAATTTTTCTGACAGTTATTATTTTTCAATAAACTGTAATGACAATGTTTTATGAAATAATCGAAATTTTATAAGTTTGCAAAATTGTAATGTACGTACGTAATGTTTGTTTTTAATCCAAAATACAAAAACAAATATTTGAATTTATGGCAAAATGGCAACCTTATATTAACCAAAAACAAAATTCACAACCCAATTCAAAATCTCATATCAATCATCATCAATTCTATTTTATATAGCTACCTACTTTTAAACTACTCGGTAGTCGGGATCGGGATATATCTCAATTCTATAATAGTATATAATATACCTACATATTGTAGTAGGTACCTATTGTATTTAATATAGTCAAACATTATAAACATACTCTTGACTCTTCATAATAAATTCAAAAAATAAAATGAAAATTTGCAAAAAAAAATGTTGTTACCAAAGAAACGTTGCTAGTCAACAAAAATTACAAATTTCATTTGCAAAAAAAACAAAAAAAAAACAATGGTATTTTAGTTGAGAAATTCAATTCAAAAATACACTCTTGTCTTGACTCTACAATCTACATTGGTATCTAAAACCAGTGACGTTACATGACGAGATACGAACGGAAACGACACAACACCAGCAAAAAAAAAAATATTTGACTTAACAAAATAAAACCAATCTCTCACTCTATTACTGTACATATTTACTGTCTCTCCAAATAAATGATTTTCAATTTAAAATAAAACCTTTAATATTCAAAAATGCACTTTTACTAACTACAAAAAAAAAAGTAAAAAATTTTCTCTACGGCCATCGTATATCGACATCATCATATTTTTATAAATTTCTCCACTCCCCAGACTTTAATTTTTTTTATATACTTATGTTATATTTTCAATTGATTAACGTATTCACCACTCATAGAAAATATTATTTTATCAAGGCAAACATTTTTACCTGTGAAGATTTATTTCATAACTGAAAAATGTAAATATGTATATAAATCAAATTTCAACATTACCCCAATTCAAATATGAAATTCAACTCAAGGTAAAAATTCAACTCTGATTGTACTTCTTAAATGATATGTAACTGTGCGGTTGTGTAAAGCTTAAAAAGACTAAATATACATGCAAATAATTTCATTTTTTATGCACCAAACGACCAAACAATTCATATTCAACTTCTGCACAACTAATACTCAAGAGATGCTTCTTGCTCTTTTCAAAATGAAAATATGATGTATGGGAAAGTGTGTGCTTATTATCATTCTATATAAAAAAACTAACTATATTTATATACACCACAGTGTGTTGAATTCAAAAGGAATTAAAATAATCTCTTTTTTATGATGATTCCGTCGAACAAAATTATATTTATATGTATATAACAGTGTATTATTTTATTATATACATTCTTTATATAAAATACAAAATTTTTCTATATATAAGCACAAAACAGATGATTAAAATTTTTACTCAAAAAAAAATAAAAAATTTACTCTTGATTCTCAACTCAAATGTGGGGAATACAATACAATACAATACAATACAATACAAGTATATATGGATGGATTTTCTTATCTTTTTGAAATTTGAATTCTGCCTGCAAAGCAGCTACAAAACATAATACGCTTCTTCTCTACAATTTCTTAAATATTTTTTAGTTCAAATCCAGTGTTCAGTTCACAGTTCAATTTAAGAGCAGAGGAGACACAGAGTTTAATAATTCCTTCTCCAATTGGCTGAGACAATTTTTTTGTTTTTTATATTTTCTACATACATTTATATACAATACAATTGTAGCGTGTGTGTGAATGTGCTTTTAAATTTTGTTAGTTTATTTTTCTGTTTGTGTGGAATTGACTCTGATTCAAATTCAACACATTTATGTGAGATTAAATTATTTTAAATGTGTGTATGTTTTTGAATATATATTTTGTATCTAAAATAAAAAGGTAAAGGGATATAAAATATTCATCTACATTTCAGTTCAGTTTACAGATAAATTTATAAGAAAACAAAGAAGAAAATGACACTTGAAATGAGAACAGGCATAGGTTAGTTTAGTTGTTAACTGAGAAAGGAAAAAAAGAAAAAAATAAAATAAAATCAAAATTGAGAAAAAGGTTGCTGCTTTTTGTTTTTGTTTTCTTTCTTTTTTTTTCGGTTTTTCATCACTGTATTTTATTTTATAAAAGTTGTATAAATAAATTTTAGATAAAAGTTTTCAAATCAGTTTCATTTGTACCGTAGAGCTATAAAGATTAATACTTACTTTGTTTTTGGGATCAGCTCTTCTCGTTTATTATCTTAATTAATTAATTTTTATTTTTATTGTTTTTTTTTTTGGTTTTTAAAATAAAATGAAAAAATATTTTTTACTTATGTATATACTTAAGATTTTTGGAAATAATTTATTTATATAATATATACATATATATATATATATATATATATATATATATATATATATAAGATATACCTGTTCAAATTAATCAATCAATTATTAATTAAAAATATTCGAACAAGATTAAATAAAAAAAAAAAAAAAGTGATATTAATAGTGCCATATTGGAATATTATTTATATGGAATACATAACACAATATATATAATAAAGGATATTATGAGAAAATAAATTAAATAAATATAAGCATATATATACATACAGATTCTTGTTATACTAATATCTACTGAGAATAAAAGGACACAAAATTCAAATTTCTGTTTTTGTTTTATAACCTGTGATAGTAAATAAACTTTTTGTTAATTAATTTAAAATAATTTTAAATAAAATAAAAAAAAATCAAAATACATAATTAAAGTTTTTATCAAAGACTGAATTCTATATTAATAACCAAAAATAAAATAAATCTAAATTTTACCAAAAAGTTAAATAATTAAATAAAAATACCTATAAAAAAAAAAATATAATTAAATTAAAAATATTAAATTTAATAATACATAATTAATTATAATAATTCTATAAAATAAAATAATGAAATTAAAATTAATAAAGTTGTGCAATTTTAATCTCAACAACACTACTTACAAAGATAATTAAAAAAAAAAAAAAAATAATATAAAAACCAAAGCTCAAAATTTATTTAAAAAATTTAATTTTAATTAAAAAAAAAAATTTCGTTAATATTAAATTTTTGTGTATTTATGCTGGACATAATTAAAAAAAAAAAATAAACTCTATTTTTGGATTATATAATATTTTTATTTAATCATTTAATATTTTATTAATTTGATTTAAATATATTATGGATATAATTTTATTTACTTAATAAAATAAATATATAAATACATATTAATAATTAATTATATAATAATTGAAAGGTAAGATTAAAGTTTTAAAAATTAAAATTATTTTAATTATTTAAATAAAAATATTAATAAAATATCGTATGAAGACTTAAAACTATTTTTATTATTTATATCCTACATAATAATATCAATTAAATAGATATATGTATCTTCCTATGTATCGGATTATTAAAAAAAATAATATATAGGTATCTTTCAAAACTTAATTATTGGCAAATAACTATTGGACAATAAATTCATAATTTAAATTTAACGAAAGTATTTTTATTTATGTAATACTCTAGGTATTTCTAATAGTTAGCTATAATCAAATAAATTTATACTTATACATACGTATTGTTTTTAATTAAATAATTTATTTGTAAATTATATTTTTCTATAAAAGGTCCACATTTCGAAAAGTAAAAGGACATGTAGTAGGACTGCAAATTTCACTGTTATAAATAAAAAAATAATATTTTTCTAAATTTTAAATTTTTTTATTAAGTAGAAACTTTTTTTTTTTAAATACCTAGGTACCTAGTTATATACTCTCTTAACAAATTTATCGAAAATACACTGATAAATTATTATTTTACAGTTATGTATTTTATAGGGAGCGGAGTGGTTTACCGCCAATCATTACGCCGTAAAATTAAATTAGAAAATAGTCCTCCGATATATTTAACTATTTATTAAATCTCTGTTTATTCAGACGTGGAACTTTATAAATGAAAATAAAATAAAAATATTTTTTATCAAAAGGTTGTAAGAGTTTTAGAATTAGTTCAAAAAATTACCTTTAAAAAAACAAGTCCATGTGTGCATCCTAACCATCCCAAATAACTATTATTATGACAAAACAAAAATTAAATGATGTATAGATAGACAGGTCAGTGATTCTAATCGTACAGTAATAACAGTATTGTACTGTAATTTACACTATACGTACAAGTAATACAGTAAAACACTTCAAATATTACAGTAATTTTTGATAATAGGTTTACAAAGACAAATTTTGTGATGTTTTGGTAGCAAAAAATTAATGCAAAACTCGACATTTAAATATGAAGTTATAGGAATGGTAAAATATTATGTTCTAAAAAATAAAATCCTGTTCCAAATTTTGAAGTTGAGAATTTGATTAAAAATATCAGTTTAAAGTAATAGTATAATAATAAAATAGATTTTATATGAAACATTTAAAATAAATTGTTAAATTTTTAAACTGAATAAGTTAGGACATAAGTATATTTTTTAATGCTTAAGTTAATACCTAGTTAAATATATTAAAATTTTGTGTTTACCGTTGCAGTAAAATTGACAGGAAAAACATTTTCATTTTACGAATCGCTGTATCAGTATAACTGCAACTGAAGTAATATTAATTGCAGTAGTTATATAGAATGAAATTATATATATTAGTTATAGTAATTTTTCTAAAATACAATGAAGTTAGGACGGCTAATTTTTTTAAATGGATTTAGAAACACTGAGCTAGATTCGCAAATAAAAATATATAACTATAGCTATAATAGAAAGTTATTGAATTTGTACCTTTTTGACGCAATAATTCAATTGTTATTTTATTATACCAATACTTAAATACCAATTTAATCAGAAATGATATGTATACATACACAATGTGTGCATAAATTAAATCAGATATTGTATATATTATATTACAACTTCTTGTTTAATTAAATTTGTAAATAGAAAAATTTTATCAACTTTATCAACTAAGATTTTTCAAATTAGAAATGCAAAGTATAAAATTTATTATGAAATAGTTGTATGTATTTTATTTTAATATTTCATATCGGTTTGTAATAATTGAAATGTATATACACAATTTTTTTTTTGTTAATTTATTTGATAATACTTTTTTTTGTTTAATTTCGCTAATCATAATTGATATTTATGTTGTAAATACATAACTATACATATTTATAACAATTTTGTAATAAATTATTGGTTTTCCCTCCTATAATATAATTATATACATACATTTATTTATTATATTAAAATAATTCATTTATTTCAAATAGCATTTTTATAATGTAATACATATATAATTAATAAATTAAACAAATAGTTAGATGCATATTAGTAAATTTAATTTATTAAACAAAACTATATTAATAATTTTCTACATCACATATCAGATCATTTAAAATACATTTAAAATAGGAAATTCTAAATCAAATAGACAACATTTGAGGTGGTTCAGATTTAGTCCTAATAAAAATAAAAAATAAATACCATTAGTTACCTATACTTAACAATTTATACACCGCATTTTTACCTGATCTACAAAGTTGTTTAATTTGTATATTTGCTGATTATAGGTACTTCGTTGTTTAATGTAGACTTCTCTGACGATCAAATACTTTTGTGATTGGAAAATTATTATAAATCGTGAAAAATCAATTCAATATTTTTTACACGCAAGCTTGCAATGCAAAAAATTGCAAATAGTATACAAAATAAAATTCTTAAACTGTTATTTAATTTACTTTTCTTTTTTTTCTATAATTTTGGTTCATCAAAAAGCAAATGTGAGCCTATTTTAAGCATAAATTCAAAATTCATAGATAAATTGGAATATTTTATTAATCAATTAATCAGAAATTTTGAAAATTATGACCCAAGTATAGGTAAATACTTACATGAGTATATATAATTAAAAAACTATTAGTTAGTTATAGTCTTGAAATTTTAATAAAATTTAAATTTTACTTTAACGGAAGTTTTTACAGTTATAAGCTAATACAGTTTAGTATTTAAGTTTTGCAGTAAATTTTTTACATAATGTTTCTTCATGTATTTGCTTTTCCATATAAATTTTATATTTTGTATTATAATTTAGAAATCAGAAACAGTATTTTTTATTGTAGTAAACACATATTTTAAGGATAAATAATAAATAAACAAATAAAATAATAGTTTACTTATTAACATGATATTTAAGATATTTAATATATTGTATATTAAATTTACAACTTATCTACTCTATATTTTACTTATACAAAGTGATTATAGTATTCATTGATAGAAAAAATATGTAACTATATATATAATACAATATATGTATATATTGTATCAGACAATTACATATACCTAACTATATATAACAATTAATACTTAATAATATTAAATTAGTTTAGTTACTTACTGTATATTTCTTCTTATTGTATACGATAAATATTATATATATATAACTACATTAGTTATATAATATTTATCACATTCTCTTATTCTCTTATATAAAAATTAACGGGTTTTAAACTATTTTTGAAGGACAATTTTTTATAAAATAACGGTTTTTAATTAAAAATTAACGAAACCGATTTTTGAAATACATAATGGTTTCTTAAATAACGGTTTTTAATTAAAAACTAACGAAACTATTTTTGAAGGACAGATTTTTATAAAATAACGAGTTTTATTTAAAAATTAACAAAACTGATTTTTGAAATATAATTTTTCTTTTTATATAACAGTTTTAATTAAAACTTAACGAAACTTTATTAGTTTATTAACTACTAAATATAAACTACTTTAGTTTATACATATTAGGTAGTTAGATTATATTTAAAGTCTATCTATAAAAATTATCTTAAACTAAAATTAACCAAATTAAAAAATAACACTAAAATAACAATCAACTGTACCTATACCTATACCGAGTTATACAGTTTTTAAAATATTATTATATAAATTTCAATTTTAGAAATAACTGTAGTTGTGTAGTTGAAATTCAATATTTTTGTTTTATTCATCCAAATTTTGTAGACTGATCGAGACAAAACTGTAGAGTACATAACTACTCAGTTAAATAGGAAAATTATTTTTCATTTATTAATTTTTTCACACATACCAGCAAAAAAAAAAAAAAAAACGTTTTTGATAATAAATAATAAATATTTGATTCAAGGAATAACAATAATAGTAAAAAAACAAATACGAGTAGTTACATTTAAAATTGAAAAAATATTTTTTTTTATTTTTGTAAATAAAATAACAATTTATTTTAATTTAATTATATATGTAACTATATATATTATGTATATATTACCGTGTTCACCGTATGTTATATTACCTATAATATTATATTCATACTTATAATTTATTTATTATACGTATATTATTGATACTATGTAATGTATTGAAATTGTAGTGAATTTTATACAAAAGATTATTACTCATCACTCTGTACTGTACTTTAGGTCTTTTTTTTTTGTTTTTGTTCTTATTATTTTTCTTTAATTCCATTCTTTGATATACTACCTATATAAATAAAAATATGAAATGTGATTTTCAAATTATACTATATATATTATACACCTTATCAATAGTTATATTAAAAAACTTAAACAAATATTTTGTAAATGATACCTGAGAACTTTAACTCATACATGCAAACGGAAAAAGCACGTTCATAATTCATACATAACTACATGCCTATATATATTTATGTATATTACAAAGGAATTATATATATAGCTACAATTTAACATGAATAAAATTATTAATTTCGAAAACAAACTTAAATTAAACATTTGAAATCATACCTACATATTAAGGTGTAAATAAAAGTATTGTACAAGAAACATGGTATTCCAATTCAATTTCAATTAATCCAAAAATTCAAAAAAAAAAAACAAAAACAACAATAATAAGAGCAAAAAACTGCGAAAATCGTCATTTTTTTTTTTCTTATTATCGTTATTTTTCTTTGTGTGATTTGAGATGTTTATGATTAAATAACGGAATTTGAACTAAATATTTAATTTTTTTTACTTCTCAAAAACATAAAAAAAAAAAAATATATTTGTCTTAAAAACGATTGGAATTTTTTTTTTCTCGGCGACAAAAAAAAAATATAATTTTTTTTATTAAATAAATATGGGTACCTTCTAAGTACATAAATTATAGTAGATGTCGTAAAATCTATTAGTATGAATGTACATACATATATACATATCTAAATATTTCTAAGTATAATTTATATAAATTTTTTGTTATTGATTTTTGATTATCTTATCGGAAACTGAGTCAATCAGACCACTTCTTAGAAAGATTTCATGTATGTAAGCAAGTAGTTAGGTAGTTAGGTACTAAATAAGAATTGGACTTTTTTTTTCTATTATTAAAATTCATTTGAAATGAATTAAGAATAAATAATAAGAATTGTGAATAATAAGATAAAAATATAAGTACTTAATATATATGGACGGACATAATGTACATGTATATAATGCGCAAGGTGTTGCAAAAATATATATATAAATTTTTTGAATTCAAAATAATAGTTAGTATTATAAAGAGAGATTGTCTGTAAAGTGTGAATTCAGAATTAATTATCCTAAATGTATATATCATACACTCTTAATGGTTTCTGATAAAATAAATAATTTTATATTAAAACAGGGCAGGCCAGATAATAAAATTGCCTTTTACTAGCTCTGTGTCCCAATGAGAATTTTGTTTACTTATAAATTTATACTAAGTATTGTAAAATGTCTCATCTACACTATACCTCTAACAAACAAATAGATTGATTTTAATTATGGTTAAAAAATATGGCTGGTGGTTATATGTAGATAACTTATTATTATTACATAATATTATTTATTATGTACTAATATGTAATACCATATTACCATTGATACTATATAATATGTATGAACTAATACCATTGATGCTATGTATATATGGAGATAGACATTTTAGAATTAAACATTATTCTTTTGTATTAAATTTACGATCATTTTTAAAATTTGTTGTCTTGTTCAACTATAAAATGTCTATCTGGACGGGTCCAGCTAGGGTAACATATATATCTAATCTATATAAGTATATTTTCAATCAATTGTAATACTTTATTATTACTTACTCATATTTTGACTTTTTCACTAACAACACAACATGTTTCTCTATAGTTAGTTCAATTTACTCTAATGTTCAATAACTTAGGCTGCCAGAACGTTTTACAGTTTTACTATTCTATAACCCAAAATGAATGATTATACATTGCAAAAAAACATAAATGTAACTAGTCAGCTTTTTTTTATACTTACCAGACCAAACGCCCTGGCATTACTTATATTTGCAACATAGCATCAAGTTTAGAAAAAAACCGGCAACAATGGCAACCTTGTTTACAATCTTCTTAACAACAAAATTTATTTTAAACTTTTAACTAAGAAGAATGCAATATTTTTTAAATTCTGCGAAATTAATGAAAAAAAAAAATTAACTAAAGTAACTATGCACTAACTACTACTTATAAGCTTTGATTAGAATTATGATAAGTTTTTGAAATTTCAAGATTGCTATTATTTAATAAATATATAACTACCTTATAAGTATAGGTACATAATACAAAATACTGAAAAAATTATAGAAATATCAAGTGTATGACTAATTATTGTAGAAAATATAAATTATTTAGGAAAATGCTAATATTAAAATTTTCATAAAAAACAATTTATATAACACAAAATTTAAAACCATAATAGTGTTTTTTAATTTAATTTACAAGAACTCCTGCTCAATCAAGAATTGTTAAATTAATGCATTAACTATAAATATAAGTTTTCCATCGGATATTTATTATTTGTTGTTGTTTTGGATAATTATTTTTTCAGTTATTATGTAACCTAGAATATTATATTGTACTTTGATTCTTTGTTGTATCATAAACGAGTTATATATATAGAGAAATCATGCAGAACAAAAATTTTGACAATTTTTTTTAGCTTGAAAAATGTATAGCAGTGCCCCCATCCATATGTATAATCACATAAAAATTTAGTTTGTTTAAACTAAAAATGGCTGTATTTTGAAATATTGGTGATATAAGAAGAAAAATATTTTCTTGGAGTCAATAATTCTCTAATAGGTAGTTACCTATATAGTTCTGTTATCACTTTTTTCTGTCATATCATATAGGTATGTATATACATAATATTAAATTGAACCAATTCATCACACTTCAACCATCAATTATTATTTGAATATAATATATATTGTATCATACCTATTTATGTATATGTAATATCAAATTTAATTGCAAGTTATTAGAAAATTATTTTACCTTATAATCACTTATATCAATAAAAAATAAAAATTTAATAAAAATATTGTTACTAACATGAGATAATGAAATTATTTTTAATGTAGATTTTTATAGAAATTATAATGTTTTTCAATTCATTTTTATTGTACCTACTTTAGATAGATATTGTTTTATATAAATTCAGATCGCAAATTTATAATCTTATGATTATTGATGGATGATGAAAGAAACTCATTCATAATATTAGCTTCTGAAAAAAATTCGAAACTACAAATTTCTGGTTAGTTGAATTTTGATTAGGATTTGACTTCTATATCAATTTTTTCCGATGAATTTAATTTGAAAGAAAGGTAAATTTATACAGAGAAAATATATGTAAATAGAAATATGATAACTTGAACGTGTAATAACTATATATTTGATAATAAAAACTATGAGTTACATATAAAACTAAAGTTACATATGTAACCAATCTTTAAACTAATCTATATTTTAATGGAATATAGTTTCGTTTTATTTGAATTACATATTATTAAAAAACGAATGATCGACGAAGTTGGATAAAAATCGTACTCAATATTTCATTATGAATTGTTTTCTATCATTTCAATTTATCGTGGACACTATATAATTGTTTTTTTTTACTGATTTATCTTAAACAACAACCTCATACGTAAACATTTTATTTAAAAAAAAATTTAATTTTAGGTTTTGTTACTGCAATTTGATAAATAAAAAATTTTTGTATATGTTATAATGACTTATAGGAACTTTGGGATAAAATTTTAAATTGAAATTTATAATTGAAAATTAACAAATATTTAAATTCGTTACGTCTCTGTTTAAAAATCATTTAAAAGAATAATAATGAAAATTGGTTGGTGAACAATGATTTATTTTTGCTACAATTGAATCTGCTACACCTAAATTCAAATTTATTAAATTTACTACACTACTACATTAAATAGTCTTCTCATATTAAATCTACTACATTTTTTTTATTACCCGAACAAATTTACAAAAAAAAAAATTAAAATTTTAAGGAAGTATCCAAATGTTTGCAATATTTTTTAATATCAATAATCCTACTAAAAAATTAAATAATACCATTTTAAAGTAATGCTAAAGTCCCAGCACTGTTTTTAATGATTATAAATTTTTGTATTGACGATTGACCATTTTGAATAAATAAATAAATAAAAATAAATTTACAGATTAATAAAAACATATTTTATTTACCTAATCCTAAATTATTATATTCAGTATAGCTGTATTATACCCCTGGACTATACCCCTAATATACCTTGCCATAGAAATTAAAATCTCATCCATACTTAATTCTTTTTTTGGAAAATCCAACAAAAATGTAATAATTATAATTTATTCTAATTTAAATACCACAAAATAATTTCTTCGATAATCAAGACATGATATGAAATTTAATTTAAAATAATATTTACATAATATTATGCATGTATATATATACGTATATATAACATATATAAAAATTTGAAAAAACTAAATCAAAGCAATCTTGAAATTTGATTCTTGTTTTTGATTTGATTTGATGCTCAGAAAATTTTAAATCTTAAATTTGAAAATTTTAAAAAATAAATGTAATGTAAACAAAAACAATTTCTTTATAAATAATAAAATTAAAAATGTCAATCTTTTATTTAATTACAGAATCGGATCAAATAAATTAAATACAAAAACATAAAATGATAAAAACAACCAGCAATAACAATAACAATAATAATATATTAACATTTACAAATACATGCTCATTAAATAAAATGAAAATGGAAACATCAACAACAACAGAATCAAAAGCCGTCATAGCACCAATAACAGCAGTAACAACAATATTAAAAAATTCACTAGAATTATCACCACCATCATCTGCATCTATATTAAGAAAAAATTCAATAAAAGGTGAAAGAAGATCATCATCAACATCTGAATCATCTGTCGAACCAATGGATTTGGGACGTACACCAACACCACCACCACCACCACCACCACCATCAACATTAATTACAAAATTTTCTCATAAAAAATTATATAAAAATAAATTACAAAATAATGATAATGAAAATAAAATTAAAGATGATACAACAACTCAATTACAAAGTACACCAATTCGACGTAATAGATCATATTCTAATAATGATTCTGAAGAACCCGAAGAATATGATTCAAATGACAATGACGATAATGATGATATTAATAATGATGAAAAAAGTTATAAACCAAAAAATAGTGATACCAAAAAATTAAAATATAATAATAATAATAATCGTTATAATAAAAATAACAATAATAATAATAATAATAATTTAAATAATAATAATCGTTATAATCATCATCTTTATCGTAATAATCATACAGTAGTTGAAATCGAATCAAGTGATAATCCGAATTCATTAAGAAAAAAATTTCGTATTAGTACACCAAATCGAAATAATAATAATAATAACAATAATGTAAATTTAGATAATAATAAATATTGTGCAAATAAGAATGATATTGATGATGATAATGGTGATGAAAATGATGAACATAATAACAACGAAAATGATAATAAACGAAAATCAAAAACGAATTCTTTATATAATAATAATAACAATAATAATAATAATAATAATAATAATAATAATAATAATAATAATAATAATAATAATAATAACAATAACTATAACAATAATAATAACAATGATAACAATGAAAATGATAATTTAATGATAAAAAACCATTCAATAACACCATTAACACCAGCATCTTCAACATCATCTTCAAGACGTGGTAGTGATAATGATAATGACAATGATGATGATCGTATTTGTGATGGTAGTAATGGATTAGTTGACGATGGTGGTCGTAGTTTAGATCAAAATAGTGGTGATGATGAAGATATCGAACAAAATCGAACAAATCAAAATGAATCAGGTTTTGTTGATGGTAGTAGCCATAATTTATTAAATTCAATTAATTCAATATCTAGTCCAGAATCTGGTGGCGGGGGTGGTGGTGATAATGGGAATGGAGGTAATATTACCATTAATGGTAATAGAAATAATTCATGCGGTATTAATAATAATGAACGTGGTAGTGGTGGTGGTGGTGGTGAAAACACCAGTGGTAATGAAGATATTAAATATGTTTGCCCAATATGTGAAGTTGTATCAGCAACACCACATGAATTTACAAATCATATTAGATCACATAATTATACTTCTGGTGATACAGAAAATTTTACTTGTCGTATTTGCAAAAAGGTAAATAAATCATTCACTTATTAGTTATACAAAATTTCTCTAATCTGAAAAACTGTTTTCGCTAAATATCAAATACCACATACACATAAATTTTGATTATTTACTATTTTATAATTTTTATATTATACCTATATGTATATTTTTATTTTTTTATTTTTTATATATATAGGTGTTATCATCTGCTTCATCATTAGATCGTCATGTACTTGTTCATACAGGTGAACGTCCATTTAACTGTAAATATTGTCATTTAACATTCACAACAAATGGTAATATGCATCGACATATGAGAACTCATAAACAACATCCACATCAAAAACGACGTAGTAGTAATAATAATACAATAAAAAATAATAATAAAGACAACAACAATGTAAAAACAAATAATAGTAGTAATGGTAATAATAATTATAATAGTAACAATAACAGTAATAATAACGTAAATTCAAATTTAATTAATAATTTAAATGCAAATAATAATTCAAATACATTAAATACTGGTAATATTAATAATAATAACAACAACAATACATTTTTACCACAATTGAATAGTGCTAATACAAATATTACAACAATGCAAAATGGTAATATTATTGGTGATGGTGGCGAAAGTTATGAAAGTGAAGATGGTGGTTGCTCAACAGATTCAAGTGCCAGCAATAATAGCTCAAATTGTAGAACAAATAATATTAGAAATAATAACGGTATTAATATAAATAATAATTTAATTAATCAAAATGCAATACATACAACAATTAATAATAATAATAATAACAATAATAATAATTATAATAATAACAATAACAATAATAATAACTATTATAAACGTAAAAGTACCGATGATGACATTAATGGAATAATAAAAAGACGTATGAAACTAATTAATAATAATATAATAATTAATGAAAGTGAATCATTAAATGATTTTATAACAACATCATCAACAACAGCAACAACAAATACAAATGTAACAACATCATTAAATACAGAAAATAAAGAGAAACAAGAAATATTAGAAATACAACAACAATTACATCAAAAATTTTGTTGCCCTGTTTGTAATCGTAATGATTTCATTAGTATGCTAACATTGAGTACTCATATGGATCGTGAGCATTCTGATATACCAGCAAAATGTCGTCAATGTGATGTTGTTTTTAAAACTCATAAACAATTAAATGCTCATCGATGTTGTTTAATAAAACAACAACAACCACAACAGCAACAACAACCGATTAATATAATGCAAGGTTTCAAGGATTTAACATTTGTTGATTTTAGTAGTGAAAAATTTCCATTAATTGCAAAATCATTATGTGAACAGAATATTCGTCAATCAATTGCCAATTCAAAATTTCAATGTACAAAATGTTATTTACCATTTTCATGTGCTGATTCACTTGAAATTCATTTACAAGATTGTAATGTTGTTGAAAAGAAATTAAAACCAGTACCACAATTAATTAATCGACAAGCATTGATACTATCAAATATGTTAATGCAACATCCATCTGTTGGAGGTGAATTACCAAAAGATTTTTCAATGCGAAAAGTGCTTAATATTCAACAACGAAAGCAACAACAACACCAACAAAAAACAACCGATAAAATATCTGAACAAGAAAAATTAACTGTTAATGATAATGAAAATGTTGATCAATTACTATCCAATCAATTAAAACGTAGTTTAAGCAGTGAAAGCTTAAATTCTATAAAAGATAGAGACGACAACATTGATACAAATAATAAAAATACTAAAGATGAAATTGATCGTAATCGTGATGAATTTTTTGCTCATTTAGATTTAAAAAATAAATCAATGATGAGTTTTAACAATCATATATCAAATAATAATAATAATAATAACAATAACAATAATAATATTTCAATTGATAGTAATATTAAAGAAACTTCAGAAAAAATATTAGACTTTAAATCATCAGATCTCAATCGAACTAATACTTCATCACCAACATTAGAATTAAATAAATCTAATTCAATAACATCAAAAGAAATTGAGAATGATCAGAAAAGAGAAAAACGTGAACAAAAATTACAACAACAATTACAACAAAATGATTCAAGAGATTTAGCTGATATACAATCTATTTTGAATGTTACTGCTTCTTCAAGTAATTTTTTGCGTAATTTTGAGATTAATGTTAATACACCAATGGGTAGTGAATGTGGTTATGGCAAAGATGAAGAAGAGGCTCAGGATTCATTTACAGCTGAATTTCGTAAAATGAAACTTCGTGGTGAATTTCCATGTAAACTTTGTACAGCTGTTTTTCCAAATCTGCGAGCTCTCAAAGGTCATAATCGTATACATATTAGTGCTGCTGGTAATGCTGGACCATTTCGTTGTAATATGTGCTTATATTCGATACACGATAAGGGAGCCTTAGTACGCCATATGCGAACACATAACGGAGATCGACCATATGAATGTGGTGTATGCAATTATGCATTTACAACAAAAGCAAATTGTGAACGACATCTACGTAACAGACATGCTAAAACAACACGTGAAGAAGTAAAACGTGCCATTATTTATCATCCTTCAGAAGATTCATCATGCGATGATCCAACCAAAAAATTACATTTGTTTTCATCACCTGAATTCGATAACGATGATGAATTACAAATAAATCCAAAAGATCGTTCAACACCAGTTTCTCATTTAAAAGAAATACTTCAATCTGAAACTACACCAAAAGCATCTGTTAAAATACAAGTTAAAAGTTTAGAAAAACTTCTTGATAAAAATCAATCAACAGTTTCATCAACTTCAATTTTACCTTCAAGCAATTTTCATTCAAATTTGTCAAGATACGAAAGTGATCCACAAATATCGAATTCTAGTGAAAAACAACATTTAGATTTAGAAGATTCAGTTGATTCTCATCATACTGATTCAGCACGTGCAATTGATCTTAGCATGGATGTTTTAGATTTAAGTAAAAAATCTAAACCAGTAATTGAAGAAAATTCAATTCCTCCAAATCATGAAGTTCAGGGAGATGCATTAAAATTAGATTTTTCACAACAGTTGTTACTTGCTCAACAACAATTCTTTGCTGATGCTTTACCAAAAATTGATCCGAACAACTATTTTCAACTTTGCAGAAATTTAGCTTTACCTTTAACATTTAATCCATTTTTAACTTTTAATCCTTTAATTTCTAATGGTCTGGTTGACTTTAGTAAATTTGCTCCTTTTATGAATTCAGCAGCACTTTATGGTAATGCAACTAATCAAATACCTGGAATAACAGTTCCTTCTGTATCAAGTACAAATTCAAATGATTTAAGCAATGTCCAAACTCAACCAATTTCACAAGATCCATCACAGAATATTGAAAAAATTACAACTGAGATTCCTTTGAAAAATGTTACCACTGCAAATTCGTCAAATGTTCAACCTTTACAAAAAAATCTAAAGAATTCTTCAGTAAATTCAACAGGAAATCAAATTAATTTATCCGGAACACCAAATTTACAACAAACTCAACGTTTACCAGTTCAACAACAGCTTCAAACGACCACATTAAATCAATCAGTTAACAATAATGGACCTGGTAAGTAATTTAAACTATAATTATATAATAATGTACCTATATATGGACAAAATTGTATATTTTTATTTTCTTTTACAGTTAAAATGGTAATAAAAAATGGTGTTCTTATGCCAAAGCAGAAACAACGTCGCTATCGTACAGAACGTCCATTTACTTGTGAAGTTTGTTCGGCTTGTTTCACTCTTCGTTCCAATATGGATCGTCACATTAAGCAACAACATCCAGAGATTTGGGCAAAAAAACAGCGTTCTGGTCAACACGTTATGCGAGGACGTGGTAGCAGCTCAAATGTTATGTCACATATGCAATCATCTCATTTAAGAACTCAAATGCCAAGTTCATTATCATCGAATCCCTTTAGTACTATATCAAAAGAAGTAAAATACGCTCTTCTTGCTCAGAAGCTTCAACCACGCAAAGACACTGATATTTTACAACAAGCATTAACACAAGGATCAAGTAATGCTTCTTACAATAACAATAACTCTACTTCTAACAATATTAATAATAGTGGTAGTGTTGAAGATGATGATAATGATCCGAAATTAATAATTGATGAAGATGAAGATCTTGAAGTAATAGATGATCAAGAAGATCTTGAAGATGAGGATGAAGAAAATGAAACATTTAATGCCGAAGATGATCAACCTGATCAAGAAACTGATATGAAAAGTAAAGATATTTGCCAGCAACAGGAGGAAAATGAACGTACACGACCTGAAAATATTATTGGTGCTAAAAAAGTCGCCGAAACAATTTTAGAACAAGCTATTAAAACCGGTTGTAAAACAATTAATAATCAACCAACTAATGCTAATTCAAATGAACAAAATCTCAAAATTGCCAATAACTTGATTGCTCGTGCCGAATCTGTTGGAAAATATCTAAAAGAAGTTGCCAGTTCTTCATTCAAATCAGATGAATCGACTGATTTGGTATCAGTTTCAAAACTAGTTGATAATGCAACAAATAATGCCATGTCATTTAATAATTACTTTAAACCATCAACTGACATTAACGAGTCAACAAATAATGTCAATCATATGGAACAAAGTGATGAAGAAGGTTTGGTAGCATCGGGTAGCGCATCAGATAATAATTCTGGAGCTGAAGAATCAGCTATTAATGTTGTTCCTGGTCAACAAAAGAAAAAATCTGCTTATAGTTTAGCTCCGAACCGTGTACCATGTCCTTATTGTGATCGTATATTCCCATGGTCAAGTTCATTAAGACGTCATATATTAACTCATACTGGTCAAAAACCATTTAAATGTTCACATTGCCCACTTCTATTCACAACAAAAAGTAATTGTGATCGTCATTTATTACGTAAACATGGTAATGTTGAATCAGCAGTTTCACTTTATGTTCCCATTGATGATATTCCAGATCCAGTTCCAATGCCAAAAGCTGTAGCAGAAGCTTTTCAAGCAGCAAAAGCAGCAGCAGCTTCAATTGCAGCATCAAATAATAATTCATCTACTCAATTACCAATATCACCACAGCAACACCATCAACATCAACAACATCAACTACAATTACAATTAAATAAAAATTCAATAATTGAAGAAAATCAGGAATCAGTAAAAGTTTTACAACCAAATTCAGCACAAAATTCATTACAACAACAACAACAAAAATCAGAACAACAAACAATTTTACAAATATCATCAACAGATTTACCATTCAAATGTCATTTGTGTGATAGCTCATTTAGTGAACGTATACACTGTTTAGATCATATTAAATTAAATCATATACAAGAATTTGCATTATTATTACAAAAAGGTGCTATTGATACAGAAGTAGATTTAAATTGTAATCAAATTCAACAGTCAACAACTGAAGAAGATGATAAACGTGATGATGGTCGTGGAAAATATCCAGATTATGCTAATCGTAAAGTTATTTGTGCATTTTGTGTTCGACGATTTTGGTCAACTGAAGATCTGAGACGTCATATGCGTACACATTCAGGTGAACGACCATTTCAATGTGAAGTCTGTTTTAGAAAATTCACTCTTAAACATAGTATGTTACGACATATGAAAAAACATAATGGTGGAAATCATAATAATCAATTGACAACACAAAATAGCGGTTCAGATTGTTCAGATGATGATCAACCTACAACAAGTATGATATTATCAAATTCATTAAGAAATCATAAAATTAATGAACTTTTAAATAAAGTTGGCCACAATGGTAGTGAATGGCAAAATAATCCTATTCATAATCATCATCATTCTCATCATCATCATGCATTCAAATCTGAAGATAATAATGAAATTATTAATTCAACTACATATGTATCAAATGCTAATAACACAAATACAAATTCTGATTTAATTGGAAATTTACTTGGAATTAGTGATCAAAGTTTATTGAATAAATTTTTAACAAATCCTAGTGAAGCGGCAAAATTTTTTGGTGTTGAAAAATAAATAAGATGAAATGTGAAGAAGATCTCTCGTTCGTTCGTTCTTTCGTTGCACACATTATGCAATTTAATGGTGGTTATTTTTATATAGTTATATATAATTTAAATAAATTATTTCTATTGTTTTTATTATTATTTTTTTTTTTTTTTTTTAATGTTTAAATTATGGTAATAAGGTTATGATAACAAAACCAAAACATAATGAAATGACAAAACGATATAATTCTCTAGTCAGTTAAAAATTTAATATTTAAAATAAATGAGTTACAAAAAAAAAAAAAGGATAAAATACAAATTCATAGCCAATTAATTGATAAGTAAAATATAATTAAAAAAAAAAAAAAAACAAAAACATGGTCATAAATATAAGAAAATTAATTAATTAAAAATAAAAAAATTATAAAAACTATAACTAAAAATTTAGATTTTTAGCTAATAATTTTGCATGCAACGAAGACTTTAGAAATATATAATAAATTTAATTAATTTAAGTATAATTCTTAAGCAGTTTAACATATACATATATATATATATATATATATATATATATATATATATATATATATATATAATTAATAATTGTATTGTAAAAATTTTAATTTTAAAAAATTTTCTGAATTAAAGGTTTTGTTTACTTTCTCTTTAATTATGGAAATTTTTGCTTTTCATACTTAATTTTCATTATTGGTTCTCCCAAATTGTAATTTATTTGAAAAATTTTATTTTCTATTTGATTGAAAATATTTAAATATTAATTAAATATTATTTAAATATTAATATTTATTTTTTCTTGAATATAATTAAAATCACACTAGTGATTTACAAGCACTATATGCCATTGCTATCAACTTTTAAAATATATTATAAAATACATCGAACTTCTTAAATTATTATAATTCTTTTATTCTATTCAATTTACAAATAAATGACATTTTATTGAATTCCGTTATTTTTAACCTGTCATCTTAATTTAATGGCTTTGTATTTGTTATAACCAAACAGAGAGTATTTTTTAATTCAGAAAATTTTTTAATTACATTTTGTAATTACAAAATTCTAAAATAAAAATTAATAATATTAGGGAAACCAAAAAGTAATGTTAAATATTATACTATAATTTAAAAATTTCATTAATTGCCTTGCGAACAGAAACAAAAAATCAAAATAATCATTAAGATGAAATCAAAATAATCATTAAGATGTTCATTAAAATACTTGTTTGAAAAATATTTCAATTCGATTAATAATATTAGATACACTAACACTTCAATTAATAGATTAAAGCAAATTAAAATAAAAATAATAAAAAGAAATTTAATTAAAAAAAAAAATAAAATAAAATAAATTATTAGAAGTGATGTGCATTATATAACATATTAAATTAAATTATATACATACATGAATATTTAATATTTTACATACATTTTTATTTGTTTTGAAAAATCACAAAATATTTTAAAAATATGAATTCTCTTTGCACCGAAATTAAAATCCTTTAATCAAAAAATATTTTTTTGTTTTTATTATTATTACTTATTTGAATCGTTAATTAAAAATTTTTGAGGTTAATATTGTATTGTACATATATATATGACATAACCTTAAAAATTAAATGAAACCAAAAGTGGCTTATTATGGTAGCTTTGTAGAAAAATATAATTGTAATTGAAAAATATGTGAAAATATTTAAATGAAATACATAAAAATACATAAGAATTACATAATAAATTTAAATGTTAAATATTTAAGTAAAATCAAAATAAGAAAATAAATTTTTGAGCTCATTTTAATGAATTGACTGTAAATACAAAACTATAATTATATTTATATAGTAAAAAATTATAGATATATATATATATATAAAAGTATAAGTTTCATTATAATTTTATTAAATTTTTGTTTTAGATCTGTATAATTATACTATAACTATTTTAATGGTATGTTGCGGCTACAAGCACTGACAAACGATCGATTGTAGTGTTAATTGATTTCATCATTTTCAGTAAACATGTTTCTTATTTAAAAAACAAAAATTTTATATTATTAATTTTTGATATTTCTATATTTTACACAAAATAAAACAATTATTCAGAATTTCATTTTTCACACACAAAATTAAAAAAAAAGATTTGGCAAATTGAATTGGACACCGCCGAATAACTTCAAATGACAGCCGTATTATTTTTTTAATTGGAAAATCTAACAAAATGAAAATACATGGAAGTTTTTCGATTGTTTTGGTTTCAATACCAAATTAAAAATTTATTAATGGTAAAATTGCAAAAATTGAAAAAAAAAACAAACACAACATTCAACATTTACATATATATTGTGTTAATATATGCACTTTCTTCCTATTATTTCATTAAAACGACTTAATTCAATTGACAAATATTCAATTTAAAAATTTATTGTTCTTATATATTATTATTTTTATTATTTTATATTGAATTATTTTATTTTTCTTTTTTTTTCTAATAAAAAGATAGATATTCTAATTTAATTTATTGAAATATTTTTTTTTAATTGTCTCTCTTCAATGGTAAAAATTTGGTTTTCTACTAACTAGTATGTTGTATATTAATTTTATTGGTTCTCTAATATGTGTTGTAATTTATTTGAAAAAACATTGATTTTAAATTAATTTAATTTTATATTTCATTTAATTAAATTTATAGTAAACAATTTTGTATAATCTATACAACATTAATAAAAAAAAAACAAAGCAAATCAAAAACAAAATAATAGTATTAAATTAAAAAAGTAAACAAAAAAAATTATAATTAATATCTTATAAGTATTAAGGAAATTTTAATTTGCACACTTAGATTTTATTTAAAATAATTTAAATAAACAAATTATATTTTAAATTTTAAATATTAGTACTAAATAACATATTATATATTAATTAATAATTTTTTTAGTTTTAAATAATATTTAATAAATTTATAATTATTAATGTAGAAAAAAAATTAATTTCTTTATAGTTATTATTTCCATGTGACAAATTTTAGAAACTCTTCTATAAGATAAAATATAATTAAAAATATTAAATGTACTTAATTTTAAAAATTTTAATTATTAATTTTAAAATTTAGTATTAATAATAATAATAACTAAAAAAACTACTATTTAAATTCTATAAATTATAACTAAAATTTACTTTACAATAAGTAAATATACATAATATATAAATAAATAGAAATACATATTATATATTATAAAAATGAATATTTAAAAATGAAATATTAATATACAGCAATAACCAAAGCATTTTGTTTGAGTGTGTAATAAATTTAATTAAAAAGATATTTAAAAAAAAAAAATATGTATAAATTTTAAATATAATTTCTAAAGAAAATTATTGTGAAAACAAATAAAAGACAAAAACAAAAAACATTTTAAATTTTTCTGTGAAATTTTTAAGCTTTTTTTTTGTTTTATTTCTTTGGGGAAATATAATATATATAAAATTAAAAATTAAAAATGAATTAAAAATTATAATAAAATAAAAAAATTTCTGTGTTGGAAAAAAAATGTGAAAAAATAATTGTTTTGTATTTTCCTTTAAATCCTTAGTAACAAAAACCCAATCTTAAAAAATCTTATCCTACTTAAAACTAAATAAAACTTAAATTATCCTAACCTAAAAAATTAAGACTTTTTAATGGGTTAGCTATATTAATTGATTTGATGGAGCTTACTCGAACAACTAGTAATACCAAACTAGATCTACCAAAGCTCACACTACCTTTATTTTATTATTAATGTGTTATGTGTCTGAAGTTATCTTTGTAAAGTGGTTCCATGTCAATGTCTAAACTCAAACTGACATAAAAATTTTTCTCATTGATGAAATTGTCAATTAAATCGTAAGCCAAACCTGAAATATCATTCGATGTAGTTGTACGAATTTGGTTGAATTTGTTTAAAATTGATCTACGATCATTAATATACCTATATATATATATATATATATATAAATATAAATATCGTACCACAGATTTATCAATTATCAAAAAATAAATAAGACAACAGTTTTTTATATTTTGACGTAGAATCCGAATTTGCATAAACAAAGTACCTCTCCCAATTTAAAAAATCTCAATTTCGGTGAATTTTCAGTTTAAAAAAACTTATTTCCGGTCCTTACCAGAAATCGAAAATATCATCAATCGATAGGGCAAATACGATTTGGTTAATAAGATTTAAAAAAATGATATGCATGTTCTGATACACCCGGTATATTGTATACCACTTTAAAAAAACAAACTCACCTATTTATTTAATAATTAAATTTAATAAAAATTATCGCCTGCTTCTAAAATAGTAGTTGTGAGGCTCAACAAAATTTTTCAATTCATATTACGAATGACACAATTGATAACGCGGCACAACGAATAACACAATTGACAAGAACTTGAATGGACCATTTTATGTCGATTGGCACAATGAATGACACAATTGACAACGATTAATTTTATACCGATTGGCACAACGAATATGGTTCGGCATCCAAATCCAAATAGTAGAAAATCGAACAAAATATGATTTATTTCAGAATATTTGATTAAGATCGGATGATTTTGAGAACGTTTTAATCTTCTTTTAAAGGAAAATCTGTTAACAGACTACGACCGACACTATGTGATTTGGATGTTGTTCAAGTTAACAAAAGTTAACGGAATGTTGTATTCAGTGTACACTGACTGAGCCACCATCTAGAAATTTAAATATTACTAATTCAGGTTCATGACTGTAAGTTACTGGACTGCAACTGAATTGCAAACTAAAATAATGTCATTTTAGAAGTAAAAAAAATTTAACAATAACAAAAAATTACTTAATCTATTTCGAAAGAAAGCCAAGACATTGAATTAGAAACTACTAAACTAAATAGACTAGATTAATAATTTGTGATTTAATAGACACTGCCTTACATTTTTAAACATATAATGTATGTACTTCTTTTTTCTACCATAATTATTAAAGTTGTAGAACAAAAGAGCTAATGATTTAGGTTTTCAGAGCCAGGAAATTTGAGTTTGCAATTCAATTATTTATATTAAGCGCCTAAACGCGAATTTAAAATTATTGGAAAACTACATAAACAAAATATTTTATAAATGCCTACATTTTTTAAGTATTTTCTTTTTATATATCTATGGGTTCATGTAATTGCTAATTTTTCGAAATATGTTGCTGAATTAAATTTGACATATCAGCTGTTTGTTACGTTCAAAATTTTTTCTTATTTTTTCACTCTTTCCTTTTTTAACATTGGGTACATTGAGTACAACGTCCAGTACTAGATTGATAGATACTTACTACTTAGATTGCACACGATTAAAGCCGGCAAAGTGACAGAAAATAAAAAATCTATTTGAATTTGAAAAAAAGCATTTTTAATTTAAAAAAATATCTATTTAAAATTACTTTTTAAAAATAATCTTCGATTAACATTTGAGAATTAATTGTTCTCAATTTGTTTATTTAAACTTTAAATTGAAAATCTAAATTTATGATAATTAAAACTGTGTTTCGTGGTATTACAGCGAATTGTAAATATTCAAATAGGTAAAAATATATTTTTTTAATTTAAATCGCTTGTAATGACAATTACATTCATATTTTTAGATATTTTTGTAATAAAAATAAATTAACAGGAATGGAATTAGAAGAAGTTATAGAAAAACTTGAACAATTTGCTCCATTAAATGTTGCAGAAAGTTGGGATAATGTTGGACTATTAATTGAACCATCAACTCCAAAGTAAATTTATTCATTTACATTATTATATTTTGTCAAATACATAAATAAATATTTTTGTTTATTTTTTATATTTTTAGAGAAATTAAAAAAATATTCCTTACGAATGATTTAACTGAAACAGTGTTAAATGAAGCTTTGGAAAAACATTCTGATATGATTATTTCATATCATCCTCCAATATTTGCATCTCTTAAACGTATCACACAAAAGTAAGTAAAGAAAATATGTACATATAATAATAATATATACTAATAAAAAATTTAAAATAATTTTAAGAACATGGAAAGAACGTATTGTTTCAAAGTGTTTAGAAAATCGTATTGCATTGTATTCACCTCATACAGCATGGGATGTTACTAATGGTGGTGTTAATGATTGGCTTGCATCTGCATTTGATCATATACGAATTTCACCAATTAAAGTAAATTTATATTTCATACATATTTTTTTGTTTATTTAATTTTTCTTGTTAAATATTTAAGGCATTTGCTGAAAATCCAAAAGAAGGAATTGGTCGAATTATTACATTAGCTAAACCAATACAACTAAAAGATACTATTGAGATAATTAAAAAGCATACTGAAATATCAACTGTTCATTTAGCTATTGGAAATGAATCAAGTATGAGTAGAGCTATTAGAAATGTAGCTATTTGTGCTGGTTCAGGTGCATCACTTTTAAAAGGTGTTCAAGCTGATTTATATTTAACTGGTGAAATGTCACATCATGAAATTTTAGATGCTGCACAAAATGATATTTCTGTAATGCTATGTAATCATAGTAATTCTGAGAGAGGATTCTTGAAAGAATTCAAAATTAAATTGAGTTTATTATTAGGAAATAAATGTGATGTTATTGTATCTGAAAAAGATGCTGATCCATTATCATCGTATTAAAATTAAGATTTTTGTAAAAGTGCATTTAATGTGTTTTTATTTTAATTTAATAAAACATGTATTTTCTTTATGTGAGTATTTGTTTATTTTTATGAGTTTATTTTTTATAATTGTGGTATTAGTCAAAATCTAACTTTTAAATATTTTTTATCGGAATTTTTAATCAAATTATATTTTAATTATAATCGAATTTTCTTTCTTTAATAATTTCATTTGTGAATATCGATATTTCAGGATAATACATAACTTCTTTGTGCTTCCGACTAACTTGGTAGTGTACGCCAGACTACAACAGTATGATTTAATAAAGTCCTCTATGAATTATTAAAACTATTTAAAAATTATTTAACAATTTATTACGAAACTTGTTGCGAAATGATATTCTCAAATCTCGTAAAGATCTAATTCATAAAATGGTCTTACGTTTTCAAATTAATCGAATTTTTTTTTCAATTCCCATGATTCATCAATACAAAAAACAATTTGCATCGGAGATTATTTATATACATATATATTTAAAATATTATTAAACTATAAATAATGACTCATTGTCGACAAATTGTCGTTATTTGTTTAACTGGTTCAATTTTCTATACTCTTTTGTGATTTTTCTATTAAAATTTTTTCCTAAAGTTATACTGTTGTGATTCTACTCGTCTTATTTTAAATTTTAGATTCTAAAATGTTCAATAAACTAAATCAAACATTAAAAACAAGAATAGTTTTAAAGTTTTAGAATAGTGACGTTTAATTAAATTTTATTTTAACTAAAATATACAAATTAAATTTAAAATCAACACACTTTTACATGTTCATTTTGTTTAATTAAAAATAGGAATGTTTAGACTGAATGTAAACAATAAAGTTTAAATAATTTTAGTAGATACAATTACCATACTTAACTTAGAATGTGCTTCTAGCCAACTCGTAATGTTTCTAATTGATGACAGCTTAATTTTAATTAAAAAAATAACTCGAAAAATAAAATTAATTTATTTTTTTTTTGTTTTAAAATTTTTTTAAATTAATTTTTTTTTTTTTTTGTTTTAAAATAAATTTATTCTATGATAATTTAAAATTGTGTATTGTTTATTGCCAATTAAAATTGTCCATGTGGTGACTAAGAATTAGAATTAGTGCTTTATTGGGCCTTATTCTAGCATTCAGTTTCGTTAACGACTTTTTCTAATATTAAGACCAAACTGTTTTATAAGATCAAAATGGTGTTAAGTAATTTTTTAATTTTTAAATTATACCACTTCTCTCAACAAGATTGCCACAATTAGTGTTGTCGGAGTATTGAGAGATTAAATATTTGCAAAATTTTAGTATTGAAAATTAACAAGTTTTAAATTATTAGAGGCAGTAGTTTTTATTTCAATACTTTTAAAAAGTTATTAAAAACATCTTTTTCTTTTGTTTTCAATAATTAATAATATATTTATATAAAATAAAAAAAGAACATTGAAATAATAATATATAAATTATTTAGTTACTAAATAAAATACTAGATTTTTTTCTTCATTTGTTATTTTCTCTTTAAAAAGTACATACTTGTAGACAACTTTATTATTATTATTTATTTTTCATTTCTTTTTTTTAATGTATTATTTTTTCTATTTTTATGTAACTTTATTTAATTTTATATAGTGTCAGTAATTAATTAATTTATTTGTTAATTATAATGGTTTAATTTTTTTTTTTTTTTTCATTTTTTGTTTTTATTTTATCTATCTAGAGACTCAACTTATTTTTCATTAAATTAATTTACATAAAATTTAAAAAATAATTATAAACGCACATTGACTATTAAAGAATAATAATACAAATAAAATAGTATAATTAAATGAAGAATTTTTTTATAATAATACATTATTTTTCAACATATTTTTTACTTATAAAAAAAAATAATAAAATCTGATAACAAAAATCTATAATATAAAATAAAGAAAAATTAAAATTTAAAATGGAAGTTTAATAAAATTTAATTTTTAATTTTTTTTTTTGTTTAGAGGATAAATTTTACTTAATTGTTTTGTTTTCTTATTAAAAAGTTTTCTTTTAGTTTTCTTATTACAAAAAATGCATTTACAGCTTTTTTTAATTTTTTTTTTTCCTTTACATTATTATAATTACATAATTATGTATATTTATATAAAAAAAAAAAATTTAATTATTTAGTAAAATAATTTTAAAATTAAAAAAAAAAAAAAAATTAAAAAGGAAACAATATTAATGTGTGCGCATTGTTAATTTTTGTAGAACTTTTAATCCTTGTTCTTGGTATTCTTCTTTTGAAATCCAAAATGGAACATTATCTTTAGCTAATTCAGCTAATACAGCACCACCAATAAATACCATATCTTTCCGTCTTGGTGGATCTTCAATACGTATTTTAAATTTCTTAAAAATTAAATAAAGAAATTTAATTAATAAATAATAATATATTTATATACATATTTTAACTGAAACACAATATGTATTTCATTTTTTCACTTAAAATTAAAATATGTATATTAAAATGTATATTAATATTACCGATAATTTTTGATTATCATTCTTTAAAACTCTCTCTAAATACAATTGTTTTATTTCACGTTCCAATCGACTAGGAAGACCTGGATACATTGTTGAGCCACCAGATAATACTATATGTTTATATAATTCTGCGCGCATATCAATATCAGCCGCTTGAATTGTATTAAATACTAATTCAGCTATACCTTGGCCTTCTACATTTATTAAATGTGGTTGAAATAATGCTTCGGGTGCTTCAAAACGTTCACCACCCACTTTTATTATTCGACCATCTGGGAGCTAAAATAAAAAAACATTTAAAATTATTTAATTAATAATTAATCTGATTTCAATTTTATTCGTACTGTATATGATTCAACCAATACTGTCGTTTCCAGCGCCAGTTTTTGTTCCATTTCTATATCATAACCGATGTAACATAATTTTTCCTTCATCATTCTAACAGTTTCAAAATCAGCGGAATGATTAAAAGCATAACCACGCAATAAAAGCAACTATAATATAATTTTTATTTTGTTAATTATAATTTTAATAATATATTAAAAAAATTACTTTAATTAAGTATCTAGTGATATCTCTGCCAGCGATATCTAATCTTCTAGTTAAATGCGGTAAAGCATATTCTTCATAAACAGGACATATATGTGTTACGCCATCACCAGAATCAATAACAACACCAGATATTAAACCTTGAGCATATAAAGTCAGTACAGCTTGTATAGCAATAAAGGCTGAATGAAAACCATATTTTTCAAACATTACCTAAAATTGAAACAAATTTTATGATACATTATTTTTAAATTAATATAAGACAATAAAATAATATATATATATATAAATAATTACTTCTATCATTTTTTCTCGATTTTTTGTTGGATTCATTGGCGGTTCTGTTAATAAAATTTTTGTATTTACTGGATCAATATTCATTTTTGATGGACCAAATGTATAATCCCATACATGGCACATATCTTCCCAATTTCTAACAACACCATTTTCCATTGGATATGATACTTCTAATAAAGATCTTAATTGTGAAGCTTCATCACCTACCATTAAATCCTAAATTTTTTTTTTTTTTTTTGTAAAAAAAAACAATAATTAAAAAAATTTTTATTTTACAAATTTTTAAGAAGCAATTCCAGAATGTTGCTAAAAAAACAACAACAAAAAATAAATTTTCTATATTTAACTTGAAAACATATTTTCGATTTTTTTTTTCAATTTTAAAAAATTTACAAAACGAAAAATACGAACTATATTATAACAATTAAATATGAAAATTAATTGTTTTAAATCTAAGGCACACAAGACAACAGGGATTTATTTAAATATTTAGTCAAAATAAACAAAAAATGTTAGTTAATATTTTTTTACAATTAAGTTTTTGAATTGTGGAAAAATCATTTGGAAATAACGAAGGTGCAACTGACAATATAAAACAAATATAAAACAAATCTTATTAACAAAAATTAATGAATTAATAAAAAAAAAAAATAGGTAGGTGGGTACAGACCATGAAAAAATTAAGTCTGGAATTTTAATTAAAAAAATTTAATATGGATATGGCACGATTAAATATGAATTGGTTTGGTTGTTTCTACTCGAATTGCTATTTAATTTTCAAAATATTTATTTGCAATTCAGATTTTAATCAATTGAAATTTAGATGTAGTCATTAATTGTCATTTGAAAGTAATTAAATGATAATTTAATTTTTACGTTTTTACGTTTGTAATTTTTAATAAAATTTTCTTTGTTTTTATGTATGACATGATATTTACAAATATTATGTTTGAGCTATTTTTGACTAATTCTTAATCATTATTGACTAGGTATTTCTAAATTAAAAAAATATCATTTTTAATTTTTTTATATAAATTAAATAGAAATTTTACTACACACTTAATCGTACATACTCATATTAACAAATTTCATTTTTATTTAATAAAATTCACTCACATTCTACATATTTGTAAAATTCATATTTTCAAAAGATAAATTTTTTTTTATTCCAGTCATAATTTTAAGCATGCATTATTCATTTCATTGTGTTATGGTTGGGTATGTTTTAATGTTTCATATTTTTTAAACGTGTTTTAATTTAAAATAATTTACACTTAAGTATTAAAGAATTTTTTTTAATAATTTCAAAATTAAATAAAATTAATTCATTCCACTTAAAATAATTTTTTAATTGTAAGAAAACTTTAAAAATTATAATTTAAAACATTATTAAGGAGCTTATCTTATACAAAATACATTGTCAAAATAAAAAAAACAAAAGATAGACGATATTTTTCGAATTCTATTTTACTGGATGATGATATGAATATGAATGAAGAAAATGTAAATAAATTATATTAAGAGAATATTCTATATTTAACAATTAATATACATATTGAAAAATTTTATTAAGATTTAATAATTAATATAAAATGACTCTTAATACAACAATGTTTACAAATTATTTTTGAAACATTAATTCTAATATTTAAAATAAGCTCAAATCTTATTAAAAAGATTATAAATAATTTCCAACTTATTTTGCAGATAAGGTGTTTTAATTTATTTTTAAATTAAATATTTTATGATATAGAATTGAATTAACAATTTTCATCATTGCATTAATTAGACTATTAAGTACATACTACATTTACAAATATATACAAGATCAAAATAGATTATCTATGGATATTAAATTCAATAATATTTTTCGAATATCAAAACTGAATGCTTGTCAAAAACGTTGGAATTGTAAAATAACACATCACTATTAAACTATTATGATGAATAAATGAATTATATTACAATGATAAAAACAAAATCAAAAACAAAAAAAAAAAATTTCAAAAACGTTTTTAATAAAAGTGCAAACTATTAATTTTGCGAAACTTATTATACGTAAACATATTCTAATTATAAAGCTGAAGTGAAAACCAACATATTAAAATTAAGTTGATTTGCTTAAAAATCAATTTTTTTTTTTTTTTTTTAAATAATTTAACGCATTTGAGCAGCAGTGTAAATTAGCTTCTTTTAGAATTCGTAAAGTTGAGCAATTTTCTAAAAGCAATTTCATATTTTTAATTTCTGAAATTAATTTGCTAGAAATATTTATTTCAAAAACTTGATGAATATTTTATTTAGTAGGTATTTTTTAAAAAAAAACATATATTTTTTTATGTTAATTCCAATCATAAAATATTAACATTAAAATATTGGAAACAAAAATAAATTCTAAAAATAAAACCAAATATTAATATTATTAAATAAGAGAAAAACAAAATTAAATCAAATGCTTTCTAAACACAAAACTATATTTTGTTAAAAAAAATTTTGAGCAATCTTTTTTGAAAAGTTAATTTTTTTTCTTATAAATTTGTTTGGTTTTTAAGACTTACATCAACATGTAAATCCTGTAAATAAAGTTTTTTTTTTATTTTCGTTCAGAGATAAATGAAAAAAAAAAGAAAATTAATTAAAATAATTGTTTTTTTAAATTATTGATTTTTTTTTTTAAAAAGTAAATCTTGAAAGTATTAAATTTGTGTTTGTTTTATTATGTTGAATTAAAATTAAAAATAAAAATGAATTTATATAAAATTTAAAAAAAATAATAAACACTTAAATTACCTTAACATCAATATCACCAATTTTATTAACAGCTCTGATCATAGGTCTTCCGACTATTGATGGAAATATATAAGCAGGAAAATTGCTACCGGCATAGCCACATTTAACAAACTAAAAATATTTAAAAAAATATTGAGTGCATATAAATAATAGAAAATATTTTATCTTATTTTAAATATAATTTTATATTGTTTTTAGATACATACAATTTTCTGAAAAGAAATTTTCCTATAAATTAGATTACTCTTAATTGCATTTTGACATAATTTTCTTTTTACTTACATACATTATTAAAATGTATTTTAAATAACAATAGAACAGAAAATTTTTTTATAACCTCGTTAGATTTTTAAACTATATTATTCATATATATAATACAATATTATATACCACATAAATTATATACGAATAATACCCTTAAAAGGGCGGGTCAGTACATCTATGAATATTCAAATGAATTTAAAGTCAGTCAAGTTTTTTTTTCTCTTTTAATTTACACATTTCCAATCACATTATCTTATCTATGTTGAAGTTTTATCAAAATCTAAAATTATTAACTTTATAGCTATATATAAATTTGATTTTAATTTAAGTTTTCATATAATTTAAACATAAATGTGTCATACACTAAAGAAATCACATATTTTTTTTTAATCAATAAAATTCCTATAAAGCTAAGAAAAAAAATTTCTTCCTTTTTAGTTTCAGTTTTTTTTTTTTTTTGGATTAAAATATCGAAATTTAATACTTACACCAGTGCCATTATCACAAACTATAACATTCCTTCCTTTACTATCCATTTTGGCAAATATTTTTTCATAGAACTTAAAAGAATTAAAAACTAAATTTTTAAAAAATTTTTGGTTTTATTAAAATTTATCTAAAAAGTAAATTTTTTTTCTACTGCTACTAAACTCCCGCAATGAAATTTTCGATGACTAAACCAAACGTCAAAAAATTTACTTGCATTTTCAAACTGTCTTCGACTAGCATAAAAAAAAAAATAACAAATGACAGTCTGTGGTTGTAGTAAATTTTTAAATAGATTTGAATGTCAGGGATGTGTTAAGCAAGTTATTTTGCTTAATTTTTCTTTATTTATACGAAAATGGAATATTGTTCAATAAATTTTTTTTTTATTTTTATAATATTTTTTTTATTTATTAAACATAATTAATTAAACATAGCTATGATGTGTTATATATGTAGAATGTTACGAATATCAATTGGAAAGTACAATTCAGGAATATTGCGTTGAAAAAATCCTTTTAATTGTTTATTAATAATGTAGTTTATTTGATCTAAATCAAGTTGAGTTTTTTTAAATATGCAAAATCAATAAAACGAAACAAAAATTTATTCAACTGAGTAAGTACAATTGTTTTTCGTTTGGGGTCATGACGTTCGTTGTCATTTATTATATGCTACCAATTGACTAACCCTTTGGCATTGTGTGAGATAAGTTTGCTAAAATTTGTTTTATATCCTCCAAAGTGTACCTCAAAGGTTTAAGATTCGATAAAGTTAACAAAAAATTGGTTAAGTTCAATAGAATTGTAAAGATGCAACTTCGTACAGTCGTAAAAAAACTTAAGCTACCTTAAGTTGGCTTAAGTCGCTTTAAAACAAATTAAGTCTATTACAGACAAAGATATTTTGCTATTATTATAAAAAATAAAATACAGTCAAACCTCCTTTCCTCCGTTTCTAGTTCTTCATTCCCCGGAAGCATAAAGCTATATTATATAGAAAATTAAATCAATCAATATTTCGAAATTTTCCATATCTCAAATATATTTTTTTATTTCATAAAGCAAAGTATTTGAACATATAAGCAAAACATTGAAATAATTGATAAATTTAGTGAAGCGAACTTAGAATTTTAATGTAAACAAATAAGGCCACAGTCATAAATAAATAATGTCGGAAATTTTTATTGTTTCATTTGATTTTGATGTTATTTCATTTATGTGCGACGTTATTAAACAATTAAAATTATTTATTTTCTTTAAAACTTTTAAAAGATTAAGTAAAGGGGTTTTTTTGGGTGTATTAACTAACTAAACAAAAAAGTGTGTTACAATAAATAAATAGCGCCTTCGCTATGTCAACAAATAATATTGGCTTATTGCCCAACCTAAATCAGAACGTACGACGTAAAATAAAACGTAGGCATTTTTCAATTTAATGTACAATTAATTTAATATATTTTTTTTTATTTATAACGTTATTTTTATTTTATATTGAAAATCAATTTACGATGTTTTAACAAATTATTGTTATTGTAATAAAATATTTTGTTTTAATATTATTTTATCGAATATACTGTAGGCTATAATTAAAACATGTGTAATAATAAAATAATAATTTTAGTGTAATAATTTTAGTTCAAACTCCTAATATTTTAGTTATTTTATATTATACATGACATAATTATTATTTCTTAAAAAGATTCTTACAAATTATCAACATCAATACAAATTCAGAAGAAAATACAAAAAAAAAATTCTCGTAACAAAAATACGTCGTGTCGTATAAAATGTATGTACATATCTGAACACATTTTGACAGGCGTTATACGTCGTACGTCATTATTTAGGTTGAGCATTTAATTTAATTTTATCAATTTTCATCTTTTTTTGGCGTTATTTTGTTACAAGAATTAGGAATAGTACAAAAATTAAATGATAAAATCAGATAAAATGAAAAATAATTTTACAAAAAAAAAAAATTAATTTTCGGCTTCGGCAATTTCATTTATTTTTGCAACGTTATTTCATACACTCCACCTACTTAAAATTTTGTTTATATTATTTTATTTGTATTTCATTAAAAATTTTTACTTAAAATTTAAAATTTTTCTAAAAATAAAGTAATATTAATTAAATTTTAATAAAGTTTATTAATTTATTTATTTATTTATAACAGTGGGTCAGTATAACAATCTTTTATATATTAATTATTTGGTATAAGTAAATATTGTATATTATATTATTTTTTATTTGTTTTTATTATATATATGCTTATTAATTTAATAAAAATTTTAAATAAATATTGTTAATATTTTAATAATAATTTTTTTTCTTCGTAGGTGTAAAACGTAAACAAAAAATTGAGAAGTCATCAACAAATCATAAATAACACATCATAAAAACTACTTGAGATTACTTACTAAATCATACATTACTTACTTACAAATACACCTACACAAATATAACATTATAGACACGTTCAAATTATATAAAAATAATTATTATTATTGTAAACATTTTAATTAGTCGCAAGCACTGATGAAAGAAGTAATTTGCTTCTCAAATATCGATATTTGCATAATAAAAATATATATGTAAGTACCATATACGTACCAAACAAACAGACACTGGTAAGTTAATATAAAAATATGTAAAATAAATGATTAGTGTAAACAAATTCGGCTTTTAATTAATAAATTAAATATATCACTAAAAAAAATCTGATTATCAAAAATGATTCTCAAAAATTATATAGACACCATTAAAATTGATTTTATTAATTTTTCTCTAAATTTCTATATTTTTTTTATTTAAAATTTTGTTTATATTATTATTGAATTTATTTTTTTTATAGAAAAATTGACTTGCAGATAAATCTGCATGCCAACTACAGACTCTTTTCCCTTTCGAAATTTGGATATTTTTGTTAATTTATTGCCAAAAATTTTTTATTAAAAAATAACAAATTTATATTTTTGCAAATAATTCTAAACTTCTATAAACGATAAGTAATTTTACATAAAAATTATTTTCAAAAGAATGTGGTGAATTTCGAAAAATTTATATAACATGTAACGGTAAAAATTTTATTTACTAAATAATTTAACAAATAACTGTAAATAAAAATTTATTTGTTTCAATTCCATTCTTTTCACACACAAAAAAAAAATTTCAAACTGTAACGACTTTTTTTAAATTTTTGAATTTAAATTGAATTTAATTAAAACAAAACTGACTGGAAAAGTTGAAACGAAATTGAAATAAAAAATTATTCGTATTCATTTATTTTTATTGTATTATTTTTTAACTTTATTTTTCATTCGATTTTCTTTTCTTCTGACATTTCTTTTTGGTTGAAGGTTGCTGATTGCCAATTGCCATGTATACATTTTATGTTGTTGTTGTTCTTCTTGTTGTTGTTGTAGCAAGATTTCAATTCGAACGATCAGTTGAATCTGTTGAATGGAAAGTTAATTCATTTTAATTTTTCATCATTCGATCGTGGTCATTCATCCTTTAAGGTTGTGTTCGTAATTTTGTGGTTCCGATTCCGGTAGTGAAAAATTAAAGAAAAAAAAAAGTTGTTTTTTTTTTTTTGATTATTTTTTTTTTAGTTCTTATTAGCATATAAATAGAAAATATATAAAAATAATAAAGAAAACATGTGTTTTATTTAATTAATTATATTTAAAAAAAAAAGAAAATTTTGTTTTTTTACAGAAGACCAAAAATGCAAATATAAATATAAAAATTAAAAAATTGTTTTTTTTTTTTTAAAATAATAATTTAAATAAATTTAAAAGCAAAACAAAAAAAAAATTATAACATAAAAATAAGAAATTAAAAAAAAAAAAATATATTTTTTTGTTAACAACCAATTCTTACGGTTTTTGGTTTTACCACAAAATCAGGTTTAATGAAAAAGAGATCTGCAAAAAATTCAATGCAATCCTCTTTGATTTGACAAAAAAGCTTCAAAATTCACACATGAAATATGAGAAGAACTCTTAGTAGAAATCATTATTTCATTTTTGGATTTTTATTTGGTTTAATATTAAGTTTTTACATACCAGAGGATGTATGGGAAATTGCACAAGATGCTGCCGGTTGTCCTGGTGTGAGTATTGATGATGAAAAATTTGGTGAAGGTTTTGAACCTCACTTAAATTTAATTAATAAACCTTTAGCAGCTAAAAAACGAGTAAGTTCAGAAATATTTTATATTATTTTTAAAGTATTAGTTCGAATTAATAATTTATTTTTCATTTCATACTGTAAATCTTTTTTTTTATAAATAAATGAACATACATAAATCGTTTATATTAAAAAAAAAAAAACAATAACAAAAAATAAAAAAAACCATGACTTTGAAAATATACTTTCATACGTAACTTTAATAATTCACATGTTGTGTAAAGGTTTATTCTTATTTTTTTGTTACCTGTTTTCTCAGTTTTAAAAATTAAATAAAAATAAATTATAGCTATAGACATTTTAAAAAAACAAAAACAACAACAAGTAAAGACAGTAAAGGCACTTTATATCTATAAATTTTCATCGATAACTTTTGTGTGTATTTAGGCACTTACCTTTACCTACCTGGTGTTGATATTGTGTAGTGTAGTATGCATATATGTACTTACTTAGTTTACTACTATTTGTAACAGGTTCGTTTATTATTACTTACTATGTATATATACGTATATATATAGCATATGTTAAAGTGAATGAATGTAAACATATGCTTCCTATGTCCATTATATTCTAAAAATTATTTTTAAAATTAATTACACCATTATGTGTATTTTTTTACACTTACTTATAATTAGTATTTATACTTAATTACACTAAATCTTCGCTTTTGAACAGAATTTTTGTTTTTAGATCACATTTATAAAACATGGTTTATAGGGTATCTATTGTATAGTATCAAAAGAGTTTAGAAGGTAGTAAGTATAGTAAGCGTTAACTAATTGAAGTATCAATGACTATATTATATAGTTATGTTTATGTATATATATAATATGTAACTAGTCATTTTTAAATGGTCGAATATATTTACGTTTTGATTTGATGACTCTCTAATTTAATTCAACTACTTATATGTTAAAAGTTAACTATTATTTAAAAGATCCAGAAAATAATTGTAACTCATCTTTCTTTATTTTGCTAATTTCAATCTGTAAAATATTTTTGAAATGCAATTAAATTGTTAAAAGTTGATAATTAGTACCTACTAACTTATTTCAATTGTGTAATCAGACTAAAATGACTTCAATAATATTTTTGATTAATCTCTATTTTGGATAACTGTTTTTAATAGTTCTACTGTAGCCTGCACAAGTGTTATAACTATACTTAGTTGATATTTCTACTTCATCTTCGATTTACCTCTGTTGTCCTCACCGCTTTTTTGTTAGATTTAAAAGATATTTTAGTTGAGAAATTTTCTTCACAGTCCTTATAATGTAGTCTAGCAATGTTTTAGTTACTATTAACTACTTCTTTCAACCATTCATCCCAAATCGTATTACATTCTGTATATATATAACAAGGAAATTATTTTATAATTTTTTTTATACAGTTCTATAAAAAATATGTAGATTTGAATTATTGGCCAGAATAAATTATTCCTAAGCCGTTTAGACTATTTCAGATCACTAACTTTGTATACTCCAATGGATCGATTAGTATTTTGATATTGACAATATGGATAAAACCAATGTTATAGTCACGATTAACTCATTATTTGATTCAGCTTACTTTACCTGTGTTGCGTATATCTGGGTTAGACTTAATTGAATAATTTTCTTCCATTTTTTTTCATAACATATCCGAACCAGAGCTCAGTCGTTGTTTCTTTAATTAATTGTCTAGGTTGGTGTTATTGCAATTCCGATTTTCTATTTTAAGAATGTAACTAGTTTAAAACGAATATAACGAGTTTTTTTTTTTTAAATTTAAAATCCGTTGTAGTTACTTAAAAAAAAATTGTTTTAGAATAGTGTCGTTTTGGAGACATACAATTAATGAGTCGAAAACTCTCTATGGATTAATATACAGCTAAAACTTATGGTCATAACGGCTCATAACAGATATGTTTGAGCAAACGAAACAGTTACTATTCCATCCAAAAACTTATTATGAATTATTGTAGAGTTAAGAAATGAATGATTTGTAACAGAGTTGCTTGAGGTAAGCAATCAATGTGTCGAAGCATTAAAAGAAAGAGATGGAAAATAATAGAAATGTTTATTTTTTTTCAATTTATTAAAAAATCTCGCCATTAATCTATACGATAATTTATATGGGATCAATAAAGAAAATCTTATTTAAAATAACTTAATTTATGTACTCTTATAGCTACTTACTGTATAGTTTCAAACTAGAACTCTTAATAAATTGATTTTAATAGAATTATAATACAAAACAAGTAGTTTAAATGTAATAAATTAATTAAAAATTGTAAAGAATGTGTGTTATGCGTATGGTAGAAATAAATTGAAAGCAAATGGAAAATTAAATTGCCGGCAATTTATAAACAAAATAATTTTGTTTTTGTTTTTATTATTTTTCAAATCATTTCCATTATGATAATATTTTAGTTGGGTAAAATAAAAATTTGCGAAAGCAGTTAAAAAGTAAAATACATATATATATATATCTAGTATCTTACGTATGCATGTATTCAAATATATATAACATATCTATACATAAATATAGTGAATTTATTTATTATAATTGCGGACTGAGCACGCTTTTGTCACTTATTTTTTTTTTTTTTTATTACTTTTTAAATATAATTCGATTAATAATTTTTATTTTATTTATCTATTAGTAATAAAAAATAAATTTTATTGAATATTATTTATATATAAAGAAGACTTGGTTAGCACAGTAGAAATAATTCAATAAATTTTATTAGGTTGTTTTGTTAAGTATACTAATGGGTTAATATAATATTTTATTTCTGAATAATCGTATTATTTGTGTTCTACTTAAATTATTTTGTAACAATGTAGTTACAATATAAGTAAATCATAACATTAATAATTTTTAAAGTTTTTTATTATACGATTAGGTATAATAAGGTATTTTTTTTTTCGTTTACTTAATCCAAATCAATGAAGTTGTTAACTATTTATGATGTCTCCAATTTCATTGCAATGACATACAGAATTTTCTTTGGTTTTTTAGACATTTGCTCGAAATGAATTAAAATATGATATCAAAATTGATATAAAAAGCTTTAACTAGTTGTATAGTAGTATTTTGGGGGTATTGCACAGTTCGATAAAAATTCGAAACATGCATTGCGTATATCCAATTAATTTAAATTATTGGTTTTACAATATTTCGATTAAATATTTTATATAATATTTAGGTTATTAAGAACGAAATTGGATAAAATTTGCACATCACATTATTACAGATTGCAAGGACTTGCAGATCAACCTTAAAGATTGTTTTTTGTTTTTAGATTGAGTGTTTCGTAAATTTTAGTATATTATTTCAATTTATTACGCAAAGTGGAGTTTTGTCAATAGAACACTCTCGATTTAGTTAACAACATTTTTTTTCAATTTTAAAATAACGACTGCTTTCCTTCTTAAAAAGCTGATACTCATGCTTTAAAACACCAAGTAAATTATATTGCTATATATATATATATATAAGTAAGAGCACCATCTACCGTCAGTTTAGTAGCTTCATTGGATAAATGACATTGTATTTAAGAAAGTTTCCCTAGAAATGGATTTTTCTAATTATTATTTAAAAGAATTAACAATTACCTGTTTAATTATGAAAGAAACTATTAAAAAATATAACATGTAACATAAATAAAATTATTTTTTAAATTATTGTTCGGTATCCATTTACCGACACTAAATTTTTGCCGTACCCAAATACTGACAGCAGTTGATCCAACTACCGACAAGCTGATATTCCTAATGTTTTATCAATATTTCAAATAAAATAAAATTTGTTTACATATAGTTAACTTTCTTCTCGGTTAAATTCGTCCGAGATGCAGGCAAAATCTGTGATACTATGTGACCTACCTGAACTAAAAGCATACGGTTTCTTTAGTTTCTTGACTAGCTCAGCTACTGAGTCAAGAAGTTGACTTTTTGTTATGAGAACCTCCAGTTAGCCAATTTGTCATCTGTTAAAATACTTTGCGTTCTAGGTTTCACATTAGAGTCAAACCTCTTTGATATTTTATCGTATAGATAGTCATAAGTGGAATGGAAAATAATTTACTGGCCTTAAAAATGCTGATTCCCTGATTTACAACCTCAATAGATTTTCTTTTGAGTATTGTAACTTTTTCGCGGATACATCTTTAATTATTCTGCAAAACCGAAAACAAAATAAAAGCAAAAAAAAAAAAAATAAGAGTACCATTTTACCGACAGTTGCTTCTTCTACCGACATACGTGGTAAATCTGATTTTTTCGACATAAATCAATTTATTTGTAAAAAAAACTTTGAATTCCACATTTTTAACTGATCAGTTTTTAATCATTATTCATTGAAAAAATTTAAAATAATTAAAAAATAACAATAAAAAACGTAACAATAAAACACGTTTAATACGGAATAGTCTGGTTCGATTCACCGACATCTGGGTAAACCTACTACCGACAGCCCAATTCAATTTTCATTGTAGTGACTTACCTGACTGCATTAGGTTCCGGTAATTCGACTGATTATAAACTTAAATAAATAAATTTGAAATCAAAGTGATATTGGTAGCACAAATGGACATAATAATTGATTAAAAGTCAATTATATAAAATCCTATTAAAAACAATTTTGTCGGTAGATGGAGAACCTAAAACGTCACTATATCCAATTACCGACAAAATTTAAAGCACATTTTTATCATTAATGTTACATAATTTTTTTTTAATTTGAACAAATTATTAATTTAAAATATATTAGTGTACACTAATAATAAGTTATTGTATTGTTTGCTAAATTAATTAAATCTTAAAACAAATTTAAATATTCTTACCATTTCTTAACAAAATCTTTAGTAAGAAAAAATATTGCTTCTTCACTTCACCGCATGAAAATGTTTGATGTTTTATAATTATATTTTATTGATAATATGTAAAATAACCAGATCAAACATGTTCAGAATTGTTTACTTTTAAAGAAACAAAAGTATTTTTTTTTAAAAAAACGTTAGTTTTCCTTGTTTTTTATTTAGAAAGAACTGAATTTTGTCGGTAGAGGGGTACTGTCGGTAAATGGTGTCGTCGGTAGAGGGGGTACTGTCGGTAAATGTTTATTTATAAATTTTCTACTATGCACCATCAACTAATTAATTGTTGAAATCTAAAATTATTATCAGGAACTAACTAGTTAGGTTTTCTGAAATAACAGATATTACAATTCGTATTTAAGTTATTTCAGAAAATTATTTTTACCCTTACCCAAAGTTTTTTTTTATTTATTTTTTCTCCATTGAAAAAAATAAAAACCTTAATTCATGAGCTGTGGGAGAATCAGATTTTAGTTGATCTGATTGTAGTTGTTGTCTAATGAGTAATGACATAACCACAACGTGTTCTGACAAATTAAACTAAGTTTGTATCTTCCTGGACCAGATAATTTACCAGAAATTATTTTAAAAAAGTGTTCTGAATCCCTTTGCACTCCTTTATCAATTTTATTTAAACTCTCACATTCTCAAGAAATCTTTCCTGATTTTTGGAAAAAATCGTTTATTAGACCAGTTCATAAAAAAGATTCTAAGAATGATATAAAAAACTATCGCCCAATCGCAAAACTTTCAAGTATTCCGAAACTATTTGAATTAATAGTATTTGACTCTATTTATGATCATTGTTCAAACTTACTGTCCCCTAACCAGCATGGTTTTATGAAAAAAAGATCCACAGTAACCAACTTAATAGAATGTTGTTCTAAATTCAAAAACTATATGGAAGCTGGGTTTCAGACAGATGTCATATACACCGATTTAAGTAAGGCCTTTGAACTTCTTCCTCATTTCATTATTATACTAAAATTTAAAAAAATGGGATTCCCGCCTTCTCTTACCAATTGGATTAATTCCTACTTAATTAATAGAAGCTACAACGTATTATTTAGATCCGCTACTTCTGAACCTTTTGAAGCTAACTCTGGCGTTCCACAAGGCAGCCATTTAGATCCGCTTCTCTTTATTATTTCCATTAATGATGTAACTTCCGTCATTAAGTATAGTAAAATTACTATATCTATGTAGATGACATGAAAATTTATAAAAAAATTACATCAGCAAGGGACTCATCCCTTCTTCAAAAAGACTTAAACTCTTTTTTAAACTGGTGTAAAATTAACAATCTGACCTTAAATATTAATAAATGTGCTTTAATGGCTTTTACTCTCGCTCTTCTGAATCATTAATGGTTGATTATACTTTTGAAAATAAATCTATTGAACGAGTCTCACACTTTAAAGACCTTGGTGTACTCTTTGACAATAAATTATGTTTCAAACAACATTTAAACGTCATAATAAATAAATCTAACTCCATGCTAGGCTTCGTCAAAAGATTTTCTAAAGAATTCAACGATCCATACGTCCTTAAATCACTTTTTACGTCTCTTGTTCGACCAAATCTTGAATATGCCAGTCAAGTGTGGTCGCCTCATTACCTCAATCATATCCAAAGAATTGAAGCTACACAAAAATTTTTTTTGAGATTCGCACTGCGTAATTTACACTGGTCAAATCCAGTTATTCTGCCACCTTATAGGAACCGGTTAAAGTTATTGGATCTCAAATCATTAGAATCCAGAAGGGAGGTTGCTGATATCATATTCATTATTAAAGTTTTAAATAATGAAATTGATTCTCCTTATGTTAGAGATATGATCCACTTATATATTAACAACAAAAACCGCTTTATATCGCAAAATATTTTTCGTCCAATATTTCATCGTACCAATTATGGTAAATATGAGCCTGTTAAAGGAATGTTTATGTTAATATATAAACAGAAACACCATATTGACTGCACTTACATACATCTTAGAGTTAGTATAAATTTATAATTTTCTAATATTCTTTGGTAATAAATTACAAAATGTATAAATATCAATATTTTAATATTAAGATCTTATTCTTATTAAGCTTAAAAATTATATTTTGTTTGTTTAATTTTGTACACTTATGTATATTGTAATATGTTTGTACTAAGCATAAATAAATAAATAAAATCTCTTATTAAAATTCACTGTTTTTTTTTTTAAACTAAAGCTATGCAAATGCAAGTTAACTTTCTAAATACAGTAACTATAGTCATTAATTCTACATGGTTCTACGTTTAAAAATTTGTATGCTTAATTTCAAAATTTTTACAATCCAAGTTAATTCTAATAAAATTCTATAATTTTTTAAAATTTATTTAAAATAAGTGAAAAGTAAATTTCATATAGGACTTATGATTATAATCCAAAAAAGTCAATAATAAATTAATTGGGACTTCTAAGTAATTACAAAAAATAAATATAGAATTATATGACCTGACAGTTGACACATTGTTGTACTCTGATACACTGTTGTTGTATACCTAAGATAAAGTAAATAAGAATTCTACAAAATCATGTTCAGAGTGCGGATAATAGAAAAATATAAATATGTAATATCAAAGGTGTAATAAGATGAGGCAAGGTTAAAAAACTGATAGAGGGTCATATAAATAGAATATAGTTATGTATCAAAAAAGATTATCAAAAAAACTTATGAGGTTGGACGGAAACGTATCTAAGCCCCTGAATTTAAAATCTCCAATTGTTAAATTCCCAATTACAATATCCAGAAAAAAGAAAGTAAAAAAAAATCAAATAAAAAATGTTTGAATAAAGGAGTAATAGAAGTTTTAGGGTAACAACACTGAATATTAAAAATTGGATGATCCCGGGTAGGAAGAGCAAGGAACATGTTTGTTTATACTCCATGATGAAATAGTGTTTACAAAGCGATGTTGTAGTTCAATCTGTAACTGGTATTGTTGACTTTATTATCGTAGCTAAAAAAATATATAAGAATATTTTTGATAAACCAATTTTTTTTTTAATTCAATTCATAAATCAAATTTTATTGAAGTAAGTTCTATACATTTTGTGTTCCATCCGGACAATGTTGGGTAACACTTTGCTATAGTCGATTATAAGATAAACAATATTCTAAGTTAGCAAAAAAGATAACTACATATTAGAAATTGCACAATTAAATAAATGTTTTTTTTAAGCGATTGGTTATAAGGGTAAGAAGTTCAATAATAGTTCATGGTCCCAAGAAGATTCAGCTATATAAGTCGTATAAAAATTACCAATTAAAAAATAAAAAAAATAAAATATCTTTAAATTTTTAAGTAATAGAATTTCATTCACTTGAATCCAAGTATGATTTAATTTATTCAAATAAGAACTTTAATATTTATTTAATTTTTAATACCTAAGTTATAGTATATTTATAAAATTTTTGTTAGCATAGGTAACTAACTATTTATATCTGAATATATACATATATATATATATATATACATATATATATATATATATACAATACATACATATATATATATCTAACTACCTTGACTCGTTTACTTAAAAATCTACTTTAAATTTTAAATTATTTAATGGACTTTGTCTGATACTGATTTAGCATAAAAATAAGAAAAAAAAAAAAAAATAAAAACATTGCATCACTTATACTTACTTTAGATCAGAGGGTATTCTAAAGGAGAAGTGTTGTATTTATTCGTACAAAAATTTTTTTTATTATTCTTTTTTAAAAATATTATTCAATTTTCAACTTTAGCTAAGTTGTTTAAATTGTCCCATTTCCGTCACATTTCTGTTTTTTTTTTATTTTTTTTTATTTTTCATAAATTTTTGTAGTTGTTTTGTTTTTCTCAACATTTAAGCAAGCTCAAAAGAACTAATTTTAATTTTAAAGATCTACTTAAAACTTATATATTTTATATAGATGACGTATTTATATTTATGTTTGTACTTAATGTAGATATAAATGTTAAGAAAAGTGTGAAACGTGTAAATAATTTTCAATTTTCTTTTTTCTAAATAAATTCATACAAACTTATAGGTGTATATATGAATGTGTATGTGTGTGTATTTAAAATTTACTATGTGGATTATAACATAATAAAACATTAAAACAATCATAAAAAGTATCTATACATAAGTAGGTATGTACTATACATATTATATATTTTTAAAAATTTAATGTAGGTACTGAAAATAGATTAAGACTTTTTTAATTACTGTAAATTTCCATCAAATATAATTTAATTTATTAATTTGATGAATCAATGAAAATTGATATACAAACAGAATACCATGATCAATAAAAATTATCTGATTTGAGAAGAAACAAACAAAAACAAAATGTTCTAAGAATAACTATAGTTATTGACAATGACCTAATTCTTCGCATAAATTTTGTGTTTTTTAGTAGCTAGTTATTGTTTTTACAATAATCACTCAATTTAGATATTTAATTATAGAACAATTTGTATGGTTCTCACGATGGGATAATATTGTAGGTATAAATTAATATTTTTGACCTTGAATATGGGATGATCTGATGATAAAAGCTATTTAAAAAAAAAATTAAATGTTCTGGATCAAGGCTTGTGGTGTTTGGAATTTGTTTAATTTAAAGATAAACATTATGAAGTTTCTTTTTGATGAAACTAATATATCAGAGCCGACATGTATGCTCCACCCCTCAACTTAATCGATCCTTTTGATAAAGGCCAATTAGTTTGAAGGTTTTTTCATACAAAAGTTTTGTGAGGTTATGTAGGGCGTTTCTAACATCCTGAATCTCAGCCTTGAAAGAGCTAGGCATTCACCTACAACATTAATGAAGCTTTCTTTCTACAGCTTGCTTGTCTACAGGTTGGGTCGTCACTCAGTGCTAGTCTGGTCATGTGCTTATTCATGTGGTTATGATCAGTAAATATCCCATTAAATATACAGTCTGCTCTATTGAGAGTTAGCAGGAAGTTGGTTATTTTGGGTTTTATTCTTGGTGTATATAATTTGAAGACTCTATGGTTTTCTTAATAGTCTACAATATAAAATGTTTGTTTCCCTTTTCAGGGTGTTTTCTATCGATAGTTTAATATTACTTACCAATACATATACCATTTTCCGATTAAGGTCCATAAATGTTACCCGCCGATGGTCTGGCTAGTTCACCAACCCTTCCCATTTACAGGCAGTCCACTATGACCCGGTATTCAGATCAGTTGTACCTTATTTCGGAGCCCTATGATGCTTATGGCTTCCGAACATTCATCCACTAATCTAGATTTGATGAAGTTACTTCCAATTGGTTTTAAGGCAGCCTGACTATCACTAAAGACTTTAATGACTTTGTTAGACCACCTTTGTTCTAGTTACTGCTGCGCTTATAGTAAAGACTTCTGTCTGGAAAACTTTGCAGTATTTGCCAATAGGAAACTGGAGTTCAAGTTGTTCTTTTTCAAAGAGCCTAAGAGACCCGCCAGTGACAATGTCAGAGGTGTTTGAAGACCTAGCCTGGTCTTCTGAATCACGCTATGTCTCTCTTGTCGGGATTTCTACTTTGTGTCTATTCTCTAAGGATATGTATGTATAGTGATGTCATCTGTTGGCATGAAGAGCCTGTGCTCTTCTTCTAACTAAGTTATGAAGTCTCTAATATAAGAGTAGTTTAATTATTCAAAATTTATTTCAATAAAACCAAATTTGTATTTTCTCAGAGTTGAATCTCATTCAGTATTTTAAAGACATAATCTCCGAAAATCATTCCACATGATTTTCTGATTTTTAATCTCAGTCATTTTTGATGTATTTAGGGTGCATTTAAATTACTTATATTTGAAATTGTAATTTTGGAAAGCACAATTTTCAAAAATGAAACCTGTATATCTAATAAGAGATAAAGAACAACTAGTTATAGAAAATAGTGAAAGAAAGATTCAGTGTGAATTTAAATTGTTGTTCGTTTTAAATTTTTGAAGATCAAACAAGTAGAAGCTGTTCCTTCTTGAGATAGCTTGTAGTCGATTAGACATTCCATCAGGTGGATATAAATTTTCATAACCGATCTCTCATCATCTCCATATTTCCATTATGTATAGAGTATTTGCAATCTCTTGCATTTGTAAACAGAATTGTTTAAGAAGTGAATGTAATTAAAAAGTGGAAATATTAGTTCTAGCGAATATGTGCTACCTTTGACAAAAAATATATATAAATTGGAGTTAATGCTTAAAAATATGAATAGTTAATAGTGATATATATATATAGTTAGTAAGTTTAGACGAGATATGTAAATCATCTATCTTATATATGGGCCAATAACATTTTTCGTAGCCATTCAAATTTGCTGTACCTCTCTAGACAATAACAATCATAAAATTTTACAAAAAATTTTAGTTTTACTTTTATTGTCAATTGTAAATTAAGAAAACATTGCTACGAATTTCCAGTCAAGGTAAAAAAAACTAATCAAATTAGAACCATGAAAAATTTAGACATGAAATTTTTCACATGACGAAAATCTCCTGTCCCCAACTGAAGTTGATTATCAAAAATGCTTATTACAAAAAATAAAAAGTTATTGTAAAACAAGAAATCACATTACTTTCTTCTTAAATTTTAGTTTTTTGATTTACTGTAACTACATAAACTTTTTTTAAAATAATAAAAAATATTATTTTCTTTCAATCAAACGATGTCCATGTAATTTGTCCGCTAAGTCACTAAAAATTCGTTACAATAATATATATTCAAAAAAATACAATTTAAATTTTCAACGCAATTTAAAAAGGATTACGTAATATTAGAATTATATTGCAGTAAATAGGAATTATAAGTTTTTGTGAGTGTTTGTGAAATTAGGACTTGTTAACCCACCAAAGTCAACGCGTGTATTAATTGTGCTTCTGCTGTGTCACAAAGATTTTTCGATAAGTAGTTACATGTTTGCCATTTTTTTTTTTATTATAATATTAACTTTTATAATTTAAGCTAGACGTACTAGTTTTTGGAATTAAAATATATTTTACAATATGCAGATAATAACATTTTTACGACATTTTTCCACTTCGTCACGTCAAATTCGTCACAGTTAAAAAAGTTACGTAGTGGACCCAATTGTGACGTAGCGGAATTCAGTAATTATAAATTACTTATTTGCTATTTTTTAGTTATTATTACTTTGCTTTATTATGGTAATATTTACTGCAGGCTGCAGAACGGCAACGTCGATGCAGAGAAAAGCGCAAATAATATAATAATAAACAGGAAAAATACAAAATGTTTGTTTATTAAAAATTATAAAAAAAAAAATTATCTATGAATTAAATTTTTTTTATGTTTAATGTCTTTTAGGTCACGTTTTGAGTCCACAGCGTCACAGTTTTTGACGTGTCCCTAAGCAGTTATTATAAAAATTGACTCAAATTAAAAGAATTTTTTGAATACAAATTAAGACATAATGATGGTTTTTCTTGGGGCTACAAGTTGCAATAATTTTCAGTTTCTAAATTATTGTACTTCTATATTTAAAATTGAATGTCAGAATTTTTATTTTCAAAAGTTGTGACGAAGTGGACAAATGATTGCCAAATATTTTAAAATATATAAAATTATGATCATACGGTAGATATTTTTTGAATGGTCCGCGAATAATATTAATATCGATAATACTAAGTAAAAGTTAATAAGTACACGTATGAAGTAATAAAACGAGGTGCATAAATGTTACTTAGTTGACGTTTTTGTCCATCTTCTCAAGATATTAGCGTTATAAAATAGAGGTTTGATTGAGTTGGTCACTGCTGACCACTTATTTACCATCTCAAATGCATAATCTATAAATTTATTGCATTAGCAATCTAAATATCCAAGCCAACTCAAATTTTTACCTATGGTCACAGAAAATGTTATTGGCCCATATACCTTCCAGATTAGATTGGAGTGCTAACATATGAAATGCTACTATGAATGCTACTCTATTGAAAAATAGTAGGCCAACTTTAAAGTTATTACCACAATAAAAAATGTTGTGTAGGCAATTACTTACTATCTATAATAGATTTGATTTAATATCGCATCTATTGAGATTTTATGGGAAAAATGAGAAAAAAATTAAAAATCATTATTCGACTAAATATTCCACTAATACTGAAACGGATTAAAATACAAACAAGGTATGGTATTTTGCAATAGATTATTATTTACACGGATATAGTTGAAAAAAAATGAAGCCTAGAGTTGGCTTTCAAGTTTTTGTTGCAAAATTAAATATAAATAAATCTATTAAATTGTCAAGCTATATAGTGTAGGTAGTGTCTTCCAAGGGTAACAACTGGTAACTACTTAACACTAGGTGGCGCAGTAGGTAGAGCATCTGCCTTTCAACCGAAAGGTCCCAGGTTCGATTCCCGACGAAGGCAAATTAATGCTTTCTGAATTTTCGAACTGGTCCAGTACCCTATATCATTGGGATAAAATAAATGAAAAATAGTTGAGAGTTTTGGTTATCACTAAAAATAAAATGGATCTATGCTATTATGAAGGCGAAGTACTCTACAATAGATATAGTTTTCCACATTTAAATTAGTAGATATAACCCAAAAAAAATTCTATAGAAAAGCTATTGTATGTGATTGTGTATTCCAAGTCTCTGTGTAAAAGCAGTTAGGGTGTTCATCCCATAGACTTAAATGTAAATGTAGTAATATTAGAAGTAAATGTAGAGTATATCAATTAAATAACTCAGTATAGAAGTTATAGAGTAAAACGGGTGTTCTTTAGTGAAATATACGGTAACATCGTAAATGTCTTTAAAAAAAACTTCAACCTGGTACAATATAAAAAACAACTAAGTTTTCAATTTTATCCGAAAAATAAGTTGGTAACATTGTGTAATAAGAGCTTTCTGCGACATTATGTTTTAATTCATTTGTGATCAATCAAAATTAACATACAGTTTTTATTAACACTGTACAGCATTGGGTTTTTAAAAATTTTTGTAAACCCAAATACCAATTTTTGTAAATAAAACCGGTCGCGGAGACATCGTGATCAACAATTGTGATCATGTAGACAATGATGTCTCAAGCTTTTGTGAGCTTTTCTATACATTTAAGATCATGTGGACGTTGTATTCAACTTTGTGTTGAGATATTTACGATGTCAAGGATACCTAAAGTTTTTCATTTTTATTATTAAAAATATTTTATCTACAGCCTACATCATATTTTATAAAATATATTAACAGATTTTATTCCATGATTTGTCATTACTTTCTGTCAAATTTATTATAGGATGGCCACCATATATTCAATTCAATACTAAGTGTCTGATTTACCTAGAGAGATATTATCTCTTAGAGCAGAGCTATAAAGGTATGTTACAAATGAGTTCAACGGTCGCCGTGATATTGGTATCAAATTTAAATTAAAATCTAATCTAATTGAACTATTTTTTTTCTCAATTTGATTAGTCAATCATTAGAGTAAATTACCACAATTCCAAAATTATAAAGTGTGTCATGACACAAAGAAAAACGGCGGATGATCGTTTCGACATAAACATTATTAGATCTACACCATACCCGAGTTGTGTATGTAATGTATTTTTATGAGTTCTAATTTTCTATTAATCAAAATACATAACAGCCTTGTTAATGCTATTTGATCTTTCCGTTTCCTTTGAAACAAAAGTTTCACATAATTCACATATTCGGTTAATTAAAAAAAAGAAGAATAATAAAATAAAATTAGAAATCAAGTTCAAAAAATATTAATTTAGAAAAAAAAAAACATTTTATTCGCAAAAATCTTTGAAATATGGAAACAAATTGTTTTACATGATTAGATATAGGTTTAAAGATTAAACGAAATAATTATTTCCCTTTAAATATTTATGGTCTAATAAAACATCTGGATCCCATCTGAATTCAAATTTGATTATTGTATTATTTTATGATTTTTATTTTGTAGAATTTTTATGCAATATCCTGTTATAAACAGGAGAATATTTATTTTTTTTTTTTCTGATTAATTTTCGAAAATTATCATTTAAAAAATGATGACCACCCTGTTAAAGTTTATCTATATGCTGTTATGAATTACGATTGTTCTATCTAAATTTTTCTGTTAAATAATTTAATAATGTTTTTTTTTTTTTTTTAATAATGGTATTGACGACAGACAAGACAAGACAATCCAATTTCCAATTTTTATGTTATCTCTTGTGAGAGCATTCACATTTACTTAAATTGTTTTATCTCTAGTATTGTACCGTTATTAAAATTATTGTTTATTATTTTTAGAGATAATATTAATTTTCGGTACATTAATGAAGATAATTAATTTTTTTTTTGCATTCATAAATCAATTCAGTTTTTTTAAAATAAAAAATTTCAAAGATTACATAAAGTTTTATTTTTAACGAACAAGAAATTTAGAATTAAATGTCATAATTTTTTTTATATTAAAATGTCAAAAGAACAGTATTTGTTTTTTCGGGATCGTAGAATTTTCAAAAAACATTCAAGTAAAATTTAACTAGCCGTACTTAAGTCAGTTTCGTTAAAAAATTTACTTTTCGTTCAACTTAGCCGGTATGATTCACGCGCTAACTATAATGACATAGAACTGCCATATGTAAATGTTAAATTTCCTAAAGAAGCTGACATAGATATATTTGTCAAAGTATATGTCGACCCATAATAGCCCTATCTATAATAGTCATATGATATCATATGATACTTCGTCGTTAAATGTTCGATATGAATGCATACAACAAAATCATAACTAATCATAACCTTAACTTTGATTGTCATACCTAACCAAATCAAACGCATGCTATTTTCGAATACACAGCTTGAAATTTTAAGAAGAATTCAAGTCAAGTACTCAAGCTATTATGCATACAACTACGTAGTATATTATAGTTAGAGGATAGAGACCCATTGTACGAACTACAGAGTATACCTGTAGTGAGAGTTTTATTTTTTTTGATGTTTTTATTACTTTTTACAAAAACTGAACAAATGAGTGCACTAAAGGTGGATTTCCTCTTAATGGATGAACGTCCGGACAAATTTTTTAACCAATCAAAAAATTTTATTTTACCAACACATACACAAAAAATCCTCTCCGGGCATTTTCTTCATCCAATTTCTTAGTTAAACATTTTTAACTTTTGACTGAAGGACGAAATAAAAGAAAAGGATAGATATATATAATTATTTGATAAATATTTATTGCAATCTCGATTGAACGCATTCACATATAGAATTTCAAATGTTTTTTAAGAAAAAGATATGAAGTGTAATTTTTTTGTTTTTTACTATAAGATTCTAACGAATTATTTATATTTTAAGATAAAAGCAAAGCGCTATATTTTATTTTTTTCGAATATTACAATTTTATTATCCACTCTTAACAAAATTTTAAATTTTTTTAATAAAAGTAATATCAACGCATGTAAACATACTTTCAAACGTCAACCTTTTTTGACTACATAACAAATGTCAGTCCTTCGCGCATTGAGAGGAAATCATAAAATTTTCTTTAATGATATTTGTCTTTCAATTATAGTGTAAAATAGAATTGTCCGGACGTTCGTCCATGAAGAGGAAATCCACCATAACACTATGACACCACCATAACACAAATCCACCATAACACAAATGAGAACATTATTTTGCAATTATTGCAAATAAATTTTTTATGCGTAAAAATTTAACAAAACGTTTGTTTCTTGTTTTGAAACATCAAAAGTTTGTTGTTTGTCGTACGAATTTCGTCCATGTTTTTTAATGTAAATTTATTCAAAATGTAAAATTTTTATATAGGAAACGATTTTATAAACGGTATTAAAATTTTATACACTCTGTACGCACTTCTTAGCTCTTTTTGAGTAATTGAATAAATATAGATTTGAATAAATGAAAAATTGAATAAACATCAGTGGGGGTGTAAAATTATATAACGCCGGAATATATTTTATTAAAGAGCATATAATTATATTCCCGGCTTTTTGCCAAAATTAAAAAAAAATATATTAACTGTATATTATTTCTTTTTATCTTAATCATAAAACTTAGGGTTTGGTAAATAAAATATTTGATATACTTAAATCCTAAAATAGAATACTTTTGGAAATGTTTTTAAATTAGAATCTAAAAATTCTAAAAATAGCTATATTTTAACATGAGTGCATTTTTTTAACCAAAATTAAGCCAAAAATTTTTAAATTTTCAAATTTTTTTTTTTTTTTTTTCAGTTTTTATCAAATTAATTCTCAAATTCTTAGTATTTTTAAATTATTCATGTTATTTGATATTTTTTTTTTTCTTTAATTAAATAATAACTTCAATATCAATTATAAAAACGGCATTTATGATTTCTTATCTGAAAGTATGTACTTACCGTAATTTATTGATTAAACTCAATATGTACATAATTATTTAATGTTGCAGTCTTTTTTTATTTTCTTTACCTGAAATTGATAGCATGAAATTAGACAAATTCGCATAGTTATAACGAAACTTATAATTGTAAGTACACCGAGAGAAAAAATATCGTAATATCAAATAGAAAAAAATAGGTAAAATTTAACAATTGTTGCTTTTTTTTTTGTATTATTTAGAATTAAATTAGGTGTTAGATATAATTTAACTAATTTTTTAATTAAATGTAAATTGTATTCCATATCCATAATAGGAATATACTTGACAGAAAGTTTCGTCAAAATTTCGTTAACTTTACTTGGCTTAAGAATATGCGATTTCATTCGTACATTCTGTACGGAAATTTGACATTTTGATTTAGGAGTTATTATTACTTACATATTAAAAATTTCTGATATAGCTATAATAAAATAATTTAATTATTTACCTACTTAATAGCTAATTAATTATACATAATAATAATTATTAAAGAAAAAATAAAAAAAAAAACATTAATGAAAATATAAATAAAATAACACTTAAAACAAAATATGATTAATAATGAAAATTAAAATTTACTTATAAATAACCAAATGACAAAATTAAACTTTTGTTTATAGCTACCTATATTTTATTTACATTTACAATTCATAAATGTCAAAATTACTTAACTTATCCAAAGTCTATTATATTTGAAAGCAACGTTCCCTCTAAGCTGCGCATTAATTTTTTTTGAATAGAAGTTTGTTTGTAAATATTTAATATTTAAAAAAAAGTCCCAAAAAAATTTTTTTTAATAAACAATTCAAAAATTCAAATAAATACTGCCTTAGTAGGCTGTGCAAATTGGATTTAAATAGTATAGCCAAATTAATCAGCAAAACCGCAGCAAGAGAAAATCGTACAGAAACCATTTCTAGAACAAAAGCTGGTTAATTATAATAGATGATTTTAGGAATTTTAATAGATAATGTTATTTTTGCCATTAAAATGAATTTTTCACTCAGTCCAAGAAATAAACAATAATTTTGCGAAGTATGTAGAGATTTCAGAAAATTGGAGGAGTAAAAATTATGCTTTTGAATTTGTTGAGTGCATCAACCACGTTATCCAACAAGAAATATTAAATGAAATAAAAATGGCACAATTCCATTGCTTAATAGTGGATGAAAGCACTGATATTTCCATTCACAAAATGTTAATTATTTATATAAAATACTGCTTTAATTTTAATTAAAAAATTGTTTTCGCTGGAACATAATATAATACAATTAAATGCATGGGACGGAAAATCAATTGTGGAGTCCATAAAATGTTTTTATAAAAATATTAATTTGGATATGCAAAAGATGATAATGTTAAGATCTGATGGAGCTGCAGTGATGCTGGGAGAATATAATGGATTTAAAGCACTATATTAACACAAGAAATTTGTCCTTAATTTCGCATTATGTGGCACATGGAGAGGATTTGGAAATCGATGATGCTTGGAAGGGTATAGCTCTTATTTCCCAAGTAGTAACATTATTGCGAAAAGTATATACCAAGTTTTGATATTTTACCAAATTAGAAGTTTTGATGTTCCGGCCTCTTAATGCAATACTCTGGCTTTCTCGTCATTTTGCAGTTATTCCGTTTATTTGGAATTATGATGTCTTAATAGAATATTACAAAGAAAAAATTGATAGTTCCAATTCAGTTGATCCAATCGCAAAATATTGCTTAACAGCTTTAGAAAATAATGCAAATCGGTTAACATCGATGCGATCAGCATTAAATAATGTTTTTATCGAATTAACGAAATCATCAAAATATTTACTGTCACCTATAGAAGCGCAACAATATTCTAAATCGATCATCACAAAATTAAAAGAAGTCAGTATCTTGGTGATATAATTTATTGAAATTCTTGAAGTTGAAAGTAAGACTAATATGAAAATGTCATCTGGGATTTATTTTTATTTGTTGAAAAGTTTTACTACCATTTGGATTAAAGATTTCCTGATGCTGACATGAACATTTGGAATGATCAAAACGCTATTATCAACATAATTTTAATTATGACAATAAAAACTTAAGACAAAAAAAATTAATTTTGAAATATGGGAATCTCATCCCAAACATGAATAGTAAAATAATAATGGATGAGTATAATGATTTAAAATATTTATTTACGGAAAAATTCGAAAACAATAGTCGAAATTTGAAGATAGTTTTCAAAATATAAGAATTTTGTTTGATATTTGTGAAACCTTTCAAGTGTCGAGTGCTGATTGTGAAAGAGGATTTAGCCTGATGAATTTGATTAAAACTTAGAAATAGGTTGGAGTAAATCCCTTGGGTAACTTAATAAGAATAAATACTTAATGGCGGAAAATATTATTGACTGGAAGAAAAACAAAGACAGTAGAAAAAAAAAAATAATGTAATAACTATGTAATTAATAAAAAAATTCAAAAACAATAAAAAACTGCAATCAAAAATTTTTTTTTTTAATAAAATATCTAATTTACGAAGTTTTTGTTTAATTTTTTAAACATAGCGCAATTTATTTTTTTTTTGCTCAGCTAAAAAAAAAATTAGAGGGAACGTTGTTTGAAAGTCTTTATTATCTAAAGACTATTATAAAGTCTGTTATAGTCTGACTTTTCGTTTAGTTTTGACATTAGCTTAAGCCAGCTTAATGTTATTATGATTAACCCTTTATTCAATATGTAGTTGAAATAAAAATAATTTAACGAAGGGATTTGTCATTCATTATTTTTAAAATTATTGAAACAGTTAAACTAAATTTGTTATTTTAACGGTAATTTTTTTTTTTATTTTCGGACAAAAATTAACAAAACTAAACAGATTATCAATTATGTTTCTGTATTAGAAAATTGATATATCGAAAAGGGTTCAAGCCCAACTATTTAAATACAATCATCTATATAATATACCTCTTTCAAAATTATTTTATTAATTTAGGACGTAATGAACAGATGTGAAATCTTTTACATTAGATGTTCTTATTTTTAATAAAACGTCATTAACGTAAATGTACGAATTTCCGTCCCCTTAAGGAATAATTAGTTAAAGTTGACAAAATAAGCAAAATATAAGCTTTTTTTATTTTATTTTTTTTTCAAATTACAATAATTAGTATTTTTCAATTAAAAAAAAATATTTTCATCTAATTATAATTTAATTTTTTCTAAATAAATAATAAAATATTATAACTGCCACAAAAAAGGTTGATTGTACGTATTTCCGCTCGACAATTTCAATCTGAACTAATTCCGCCCTTATATGAACTCAATTTCGTTTTTCAACCTATTTGCGATTCACAGTACCTATTTACGATTTTATTTAAAAAAGCTATTTAAAATAATTATTAAGAGTAAAATTAACTTAGTTAAATTATAAAAAATAATTTATAATAGTAAAAAATCAATATTACTATAAGTAAGTAATTTGAAAAAAAAAAAAAAAAAACAAATAGCTATACTTAATGTAAAGTAAAATTATTTGTTACACATGAAAATATACATTTATTTCAATATGAAAATTAAAAAAAATTAAACAATGCAACGATTTAGTTATTTTAAACAAAAAAAAAAACAATTCAATATAGTTAACATAATTAACTTAAATATTATAACAATGCACATTTAAAATAAATAAATAAAAATACAAAATATTTCATATACATACAAAGTAAAAATCACATTTACTAATTCTTAGTTTTGGCATTTTTTATTTGTATGATTTCGAGTATATTATATTGTCCTCTGATGTTCATTAAAACTGGAGGCTCAATTTTGCACATTATGTAATTGTCGAATATATTAGAATATCTTCTTTTACAGGCCATCTCCAAAATGTGCCAGACATGGTCATGGTTTTTACTCCTCTATTTAACTTATTGTGAAATGTATACAGAGAAATTATTTTGGTAATTTATAATGGACACTTTAATAAAATTTGGGTGGCAAGGCAAGATAATTCCAGAGATTTTTTAAATTATTCAAAATCTATATAATATAAGAAAAATATAGTTTTGGAAAAATATTATTCTTTAGGGTTAGCGTTAGAGTAAAATTCATCTAATTGTTAAACATAGTCGAATATTTTCCTTTTAATTTTACTAAACCCCTTAATTTTACTTTGCTTATCATACAGATACGTGTATTTCGTCTACTAATAAAAGGAAAATATTCGCTTATTTTCAACAATTAAAATATAGTTTTTTCTTTAATATAAGGCTTGGTATGAATTTAGTGAAAATAGCTTACACCTGCATATTTAGTTCGGAATTAGGACATATTGAACGTATTACCGACCCACTTTTTCATACAAATTTTTATAAAAAACTCAAAATTTAGTTGTAACAAAAAACACATATGCGAAATTAAATTTATATATCGTAATTAGGTCCAGCTTGTTTTGTTCAATTTCAATTTAAAATTGTCCAGTTGCATCCTTATATATAATCAAAAATAGGTGTGAATAACTTAATTAATTATTTCGATATATCATTTTCCTAATTTCGCCCGGTCGATCGTAAATACGTACAACAAAAATTTACGTGTACCTAATTCCCGCTCAAAACTAATTAGTAATTTTAAATATTTTTTATTTACAAATTGAAGAAAGTATGAATTAGAATCTATTTAATAATATATCTTTTATAATTATTTGAATAAAATAAATAAGTGAACATCATAGTTTAATTATTATGGTCTTAATAAAATAAAAAAAATTTTAAACGTTTGAACCAATATTTTCACTAAAATGTCTACCTAGTTTAGCTTTCTATCAATAACTTATTTATTAATATGAATACAAATGTGCATTAATTTGCATTACAACGAGGAAATAATATTATTTTTTTATTTCAAACATAAATTTGAAGTATAAAGCGTGGGAGTATTATATTTAGAAAAAAAGGGCTCGGGCGGCATAATGTACTAGGGCGGTGTTAGGTACATTTACGTTATCTCATTCATTTTAGCAGTTAGACCTTTACTAACTTCTATAAAAATGTTGCATGAAAATTATCTTTCAACGTGCAAAAATTTCCGTTTTGCATTGATTAAGGATATTATGACGTAAATTTAGTTCGAACATATTTGACGTAATTGTAATCAATGCTGGTATCGTATGTTAATTACATAAGTTTCGGAAAATTAATATCGAAAATTATATCATTTCTGCGTAAAAATAATTTCTTGATAAATTTGAACCCGAATCATAAAAGACAAACAAAAACGAAAAGACGAATAATGTAATAAATTTATTTATGATAAACTGTTTTTAACAATTTAACATAATTCGTTTGAATGATAGATAAGTAGTTATGGTGAGAAATATGGCTTAAAAGTACAGAATCAAGCGCTTCTTATTCAGTAAGAGTTGAAAATAAACCCCCTATCCTATTGAATGAAATTTTTTGTTCGCCAAGATGTCCTCTATTATTATGTTCAATAGTTCTATAGATACCAGTCAAGAATAATACAAATTATATTATGTATACTTTGATATAATAAAATATTCTATAACTGATTAATCTAATATAAAAATATCTCTTATCAATTTTCTTCCCACCTCCTTTTCATTATCATAATATTACTATTATTAGTACGACTACTTATAACTAATATTAACAATAATGAAAGTAGATATAATATATTTAATTAAATTAGCTTTAAAATGTCACACTGATTGATTTTATTAATTTAATTTGAATTTAAGAAATTACACCACACTTGATACTAATTAAAATTCTTAAGTTATTCTAAATAGAAATACTAATAATTGGTGTTGCAATATATTTAACTGTAAACATAATTTATCAAAATTAATGTGAAACTAACAAAATATTCAGTTGAATTAACATAATTCCAAGTTTTATTAATCTGTTAAATTAACAGTTTTTTAACAATCAGATTTGTTTTAACAGTTTTGTTTACAGTCAAAAACAATAGGAGAAATTTGTCAATTCTACATAAAATACTAATATTGATAGAAATTCTATTAATTTAACAAATTTTTGATAAAATATAGCAGAAATTCATATTAAGAGTACTAGACTGTTAAAATTATTGTATCGATTTTTATCAATGTGTCCTGATAACAGATCAAATATTTACTTAGTACACAATAAATGTATAGTTACTTATTAACTTATTTGTATCAAAATGTATTTTATGTTACCGGTCGAATTCATTCCTAATCTCAACTATACAACGTAAGATTATTTTGTGTAGAATTATTTGTACCTAATGAGCTTAAAAGCTAATTGATTTTGTATATGTGTATCAATTGATCTGTGTATTTGTATTGTATGTATCAATACTAATTATTTTTTTAAATTATAATATTGTCTAGAACTTCTCTTTATATCGTCAAAAATTGTAAAATTAATTTGTAATTAATTATATTTATTTTTTGATTTCATGTTCCTTGACAAGTCAATCACTTATATATGATCAGGGCGATATATAGTTTTTTTTTCAATTGTGAATTTGGTTTTGAAAATACATTATTTATATAATTAAATTAAATTTTTCCTCTTTGTTGTTTTTCTAACGTTAAATAAAATTTCGTATAAATAAATGAATAATGATCATTTTAATTTGCTTAAATAATTTATTGACACCTTCAGTCAATCTAAATATATTTTGTTTGTTATTATAAAAGGAAAGAAATAAAATAAAATGTGTTAGAAAATAGCAAAAAAGTAGGATTTTTTTTCTTCTTCTGATTTAATAGAAGATAAGATATGTATGTAAAGAAATAGAAAAGAGAAATGGTGAAATTTTGTAAAGAAAAATGATTTATCAATAATGAAACCAACTCGTATAGCATTAATTTAAGCAGAAGAATTTTGAGACAGCCATGATTGAGTAGTATAAAAATAATGCTTCAGAAAATATTTGTCCAAAAATGAAGATGATTAGAACAGACTAATAAAAAGTTTAATTTCTACTATTAATAAGGCTATTTTAAAATCTATATATGGACAAATTTAGAATTATGCCGAACAAAATGCAATACAAACATTAATATTTTACAGAATTTAGTTCGAAGTTTGAATATCACTTATAAATCCACTATGGTAAGTTCAAAACGATCAGATAAAGACAAAATTTCAAATTAGGTTCGTCTCCAATTATCATCCAACTCTCTCCTAACATCCTATTTCTGACCTAACCCAACCCCCTTATCGAAACCAACAATTGTTTTGTATAAAGAAATCCTTTCCGAGTGTTTAAAGTAAAAAAAACAGTAAATACATATATCAAAAATATTAATACACAAATTATATAGAGCATTACCTACCGAACTATATAGTATTACAACTAGTTAAGCCAAATGAAGAAATTTGTAGATTGATTAGGTATATGTATATTACCGTTGTATTGTAAGAGATAGATTATATAAGCATTTATATTTTATTTTTGAATCATAACTAGTTATTAAAGTCGTTACATGACATTAGATCAATTGATTCCACAAGTCAATGTTCATAGAGTCTAACTTCCCTCAATACTACTAATAAAATTAGGATTAATTAGATAGTTGAAAAACAGAAAAAACACTTTAAGACTGCAGTTATAGCGATTCAAAAAATGAAGATATGTAAATTGTTTGTTCTCAATTTCATGCAGCAATAGATACAACCATCTTAAGATAAAAATATAAGATTGGTAAAAAATGTTCTAATAAACAAATTCAACTTATCTAAAGAATTCAATTAAATTAATACAACGGTAAAAATAAAATATATTTCATCAATTGTTATGACCGAAGTATTTCATACAATTTATTTATAATGCAGTCGTACATTCTATAACCGAGTATATTTTATTCAAAAATTTAATTACACATACAATTAACATTATGCAGATATGCAGAAGAAGAAAAATATAATTGAAAATAATTAATTAGCACAGAATATAAAATATAGAAAATGTTGTAAAATAAAGTTGTATTGAAAAACATAATAACTTGTGGTACATGAATCGGAACACGATCTAAAAATCAATGTGAACAAAACAAAGGTAATAAAAATAAATTGATTTAATGTTGAAAATAGATTATGAAAATTACATTTTGATAGGTTATAACACCTGATGGAGTAGATAAAGAAGATATTACATTCGAAAGAAATGAGACCGAATAAGCTATTGCATAGACTATGAATTCCACAATCCTCTTCAGATAAAAAAAAAATCATTAAGCCATTTAAATTTAGCGTCACGCCTATTCTGATATACAATTGTAAACAGGAAAAGCTAAAATACAGTAGCCAAACAGAATTATCAACACTTGAACAAGATCAGTCAAAGCATTTGATTGGAACCCATAACACAATGAAATCTAAAATTTCTTGATGAACAACACAGTGAATTCGGAGACTACCAATATTGAAATAACACGGAGGGGAACCAACATTTTTGCACATCAAGATTGAATTGATTGGAAGGGTTTCGTTAAGATTTTTTGCTACACAAGAATCTACTGAAATTCGGTACAGATATAAAATTGTATTGTAAATTTATTAATAGTATTATAAATAGATAAATAAATATATATCACTGATGCGATGAGAAATCAGCCTATATAGCTGAATATGCATTTTTGTAAGATTCTGATGTACCAGATTTTACTATTTGGGTAGTAATGAGAAGTTTTTTTTGTCATCTTGGCAATTTAAGACGTAGACGTGACCTACCCTCAATAGAATAGAAAAATATTACTTAAGTGATATTTTCATACGATACGTCTAAGAGAATATGGGTGATAATAAATGTAATGTGATGTGATGGATATCTATAAGTGAAAGATAAAATAGATAAATAGATCTTTAATGACCTAGCTTTTTGTCTTCAAACTTACCATAGCTAGAGCTATATTTTTTATATTTCAAGTTCAACCAAACCTTTTACTTACCAAAAAGCACACTTGTATCAGCCCAATCTGCGTTATGATAGATTTTTGAGGTGGCATGTCATAAGTCGCAAAGTCATCACTCCCATTGGAATTTATGTTCCACTAGAGTTTTGTCTTACTTTCACCCATTAATATGCCATACCTAACTTTCCGCCCTATGTCCCACGGATGGGGTTACAGGACATTGCTGATGATGATGATGACCATACCTAATCGAAGAAGATCACGAAGATATTGCATACAAAATTTCCATGTCATCAACAATATTGCAAAATTAATACACAAAAAAATAAATGAAGAAAATTATCACTTTTTAATAGATGGAACTTTTCGTACGGTTTCAAAATGCGGGTACACACAATTAATGATTATTTATATTGCCCATGCAGAACATGTGAGTAAAATTAATAAGCGATTGTGCGCGTAGATAGGTCAGATCGGACACAACGTGTGCGGTAGTGTAACGTTCGTAAAGCGACGCGCGTAATACCCGCGATGTCCATCTTTTTTTACAAACACACGCATATTTTTTTGCAGTCCTATTTTTTAATTATTTTTAATTATTAAAAAGTAAATCCCAGGAAGCTTATACGCACATGTTACAGTTCATCAATTCGAATATATTTCAATTTCGTCCATTCATCCTATATGTTTAATTTATTTGATCTAAAAAGGCCACAAGTCCCATTGTAAATTATGGCCTACCTATCTGAGACTATACTCCCATGAGATTTTTAACTGGAACTGAAACCAACTGAATTATCAAATGATATTGCATTAAATGTCACAAAGGTCTTACGACACTACCATGAACAGTATGGACAATTACCAACTTTTAAATTTGATTACAATGACTCTGGAAATTATGACATGTCATCGATTATTTATTGTATACAGTATATACATTTGAGTTGTCTAGAAACTGTATGCTCTGAAGTGAGTCAACCAGAAAAATTTATTTGAATTAAAACACGACTATAAAATCAAAATAGACAGACGATTTTATTTGTAAATATGGGAAAAACAGTTTTCACTATTTCATTTCATTTATTTTTTATGCGAACATAAATTTTTTTTTGCTTTTGTTTTTTTTTTTAAATCAGAACAGGTAAACCAATAAAAACAACATATTTCAGTTTATTTTATTGTAAATTTTATTTTTACTTTTTGTATTTTAATATTTTAAAATTCCTGTTACGTCATTCTATATACTATGAATAAGTATTTAACATTAATTTGAATATTGGAGACCTTGACAGATAGGTTAAGAATTGGAAAAAAAAACGAAAAAAAAATTATTCAAATAATTTTCTTAGAAAAAAATTGCGCAAAAAATAAACAAAAAAAAAATAGCAAATTTTTCACCACCTTCAGTGAGTTCAATTTAAACTATATACCAGTCCAAAAATCATTATTGCCATAAATTATTATTTTAATCTAAATTTTGTATTATCCAAACATAACCTCATTTAGAAATCTCATTTTTATCTCACTTACTTTAAAGCAGGCCCCCACCATTACTTTATCACTTTGTATTTTCTCATTATTTTCATTCCAATAAAAAACGTGTACATCTGAAAAGTATTTCACGAATCGATTCATGCTTACATAAGTATTTTGTATATAAGAAATTGAATGGCCTTGAAGAGTTTCTCTATAATATCTTCATTTTACTTACGTACTTACAATTCTAATTAAAATGTTCTTAGGTATTCTTATAAAATTCATATCTAAACTACAATCACCTTGTAAGTATTTAAAACAAAAAACAATTTATTTAAGTTTACATTTGGAAAAGAAAATTCATAGTGAATCTTTTATCTTTTTTTTAAAGAAATGAGATCTCAAATTATTGTCTAATATGCTTATCTAATGAACACAGTCTATGCCAGAATTATTTAAACACGAAAAGCAAAAATCGAATTAGATTAGAGAGTCAGTTTTGAAAATATTTTTTATTAATTTCTATCTCTCATATTCTGTCTACAATGTATTTTTAATTATTCTAGAAGATTAAATTAGAACATATTAATTTTAAAACGAACTGTTTAAATAATATAAGGTTTCAAAGTTTCTATTTCGTAACAGTAAAGTTCAAATATAAATACTATCGTTGGCCTGATGTATTTCCAAAGTCAAATAATAACAGTACAACAAGAAGTTATACAGTACACCCATATTCTGTTAGACCTATCTCGCGAGATCGCGTGAGAATATCTCTGACGGGATAGTTTTATATTCTGTTAGACCTTTGACGAGACGAGATAGCCATTTTTTATCTCTTCAAAAATTGTAAGCGATAGAGTATCTCGTCAAAGTATTTTGTTTTTTTTTATCAAAAAATTGAATTAAATAATTAAATTGAATAGACAAAATAGTTAAATAAAGATTAATAAACAATTTTTCATTATTTTTTTTTGCATTATTATTAAAATTGTTTTTTTGTTTTGAAAAAAAAAAAACCATCTTTACTATTACTGTTTTACTACTGTTTATGTACTAAACTAAAAAATATTTAAAACAATATATTTATATTTATTTTCATTTAAAAATTTTTTTAAAACTAAACCACACTAATACTTTCTAAAAAATTTTTAAACCATATTTTGTTTATATACCAATAATTTTGGTTGACAGTAAAAAATGGATCAGTACTACCAACAAATAAAATATTCTATGGCGCCGCTTACAGTGTCTAACAGAAATGCATATTCAGCGAGACGAGACGAGATGAATTTTTTCTTCTCGTCAACGATCTAAGAGAATGTGGGTGATAATCTTCGTAGATTCAATATAAACATTAACTGTTTTTTTACTTCCTTGTAATTTGTATCATCCTTTTTTGCTTCTCATTCCTTCCCTATCCCAACCAACTAAGCATTGAAGGTTCTATCAAAGATTGCGGTTATTTATACAAAAATAAAACAAAGAAAAACATGTTCTAATTCGTTCCAAAAAGCCATGGTTGTTTCATATCAATAAAGCAAAACCCACCAATACCAAATTTTCTATTCGGAAATGTAAATATCAAAAACTTTGAAAATTTAAAAATTATTGCAATGGAAATAAACAGCAAACTTTCGTGGCACGATCACATTTTTTCTGACGCGAAAGATGCTGCGGAATGTTTAGGATTCTTAAGCAGAAGTAGAAAATACTTTCTACTACATCTTCCAACCTCCTATTAATATATAAGGCATATATTCCACCTCGTCGACTTGAATATAACTCACATTATTAGGGCAGTGCACCTAGATAAGGTACAAAAGTGAGCTATAAAAATTATCAATAATGGAGATGTTACACAACACCGAACATCATTAAATCATCGCCGTAATGTAGCAGTGGCCACTATGTTTTTAAAATATATGTTTGGTAATTGATATGATAAAATAAAAAGTATTATGATCAAAATACAACCATTAAAGCATAATACTCACACGGCTGCCTCGCTCACTAATTTGTCGTAGAATCAAAACTGTGAAATATAAAAATTCTTTCATCAACCGAACTTCTAAACTATGGAACATCTTACCATCTTTTGTGTTCTCAAAAAAACATAACTCAGAAGTTTTTAAGAGACGGGTAAATAAATAGCTTTTAAGCTGTCCGTAATTTTTTTTTACTAACTCTTCTATTCTCTTTTCATTCTTTTGTATTTTGTATTCTTTTCTAATTTTGTTTATTATTCTTTACTATCCTTTTTTTTCTTTCCGTCATCTTTATATGGTTTAAATACTGCGAAGACAGTTAAGGTGCTTATTCTATTATTTTGGGCTAATATAAAAAAAATATAACAACTGTACTTAGTGTCTTCGAGCAGAGTATTTTTCGTCGAATAAATTTTTCTGCAAACATCCATGTTGTTCGGAGGTTGCGACGAGCGGTAGACGAGCTATAAAATAAGCCAAACTTGTTATACGTTTTGTCAATGGAAAAAAATAGGCAACTAATTTTCTAATTCAGATTTGAAGTTGCAAGTCATTGAATTAAATCAAATAGTTATTGGAGAGATGAATCAGCTTATCAGATGTACACAAAACTGGAAAGAAGTCGTTCTGTTCTGGAAATAACGGCAATATAGGTTCATGATTTGATCATGGATCATGATAGGCCTATAATCATGACCGGCCGAATCATGACAGACCGAACAAGTAATTTAGTAGTATGTGAAACGAACGAGTGAAAAATGAATCATTAACGTATAAAATCGTATTAACAACATTAAGTAGGATTATAAAAAAAATTTGTAAGTAAAATTTATCACATGACCACGTTGGATCAATCGAATACAATTGTATCGAATCGTCTTTTTTTGCTTAATTAATTAAGTATGGTACTGCAAGTTTACATACTGCAATATCTACAATAGTTCGACCATTTATTTATCAAATTACTGGCTTATAACTAATTAAATGTGTCAGAAATTAAGCCTTTATCATACACAGTAAAAACGAATTAGGATCTAGGAAAAAAAAAATAGAAAGAGAAACAAGATGTCTTCGAATGTCTTATACATCTTTCGAGAAGACAAAATTAAGTAACATGTAAGTCAGCACTTCGATCTATGGAAGATATAAAAAATCGAAAGTATGCACATAATTTTCTTAACTTTTATTTTCTGCAATCATGATAACTGGGAGCATCGGATACAGAATTTTATTTGATGTATTAATAATTTTGGCATAGATTGTATATACAAAGATATTTAAATACGAATTTAGTACACATAACAATTTATTTTTTTTTTTATTTTTTTTTTGTTTTTTAAGATATTCTACTCGTTTAATTTCCACGCAAATTTGGAAAAATTAGTTTTTGTTATTTTTTTTTTGTTTTTTTTTGTATTTATAAAATGTATTATGAAAATGAATATAAGATTTGAATTCAATTTAAAGTTATTGAAATGATTGGTTGTTGATCACTTAATATTAAAGATGGAACTCACATCAATCTAGTTAGTTGGCTTATCTTTAGTTTTTTATTTGCGGATATTTAAGAAAATTTTTACAACAACTTATTACGAGTATAGATACCTAACTATTCCTCCAACATTTCCGTGGTATACCTTTTTATTGATTGTTTGGTTGGTTAATAGGGAGGAAACAAGAATTCGTCAACCGACAGTCTTATCCCTTTCGCACTTAGGACTCGCGGTCCGTTATACTCCCTCGCAGCAACTTCACCTCCGCCTCTCAGCAAACTCCATCACTGAGTCAATAAATAAATTTTTGTTGATTAGTGAATGGTTTGCCGTCGCTGGTCTATACTTACTATTTTAGTTACTATTTAATCATACATTGGGGACATATGATCATTTCTGGCTCTTCTTCTGCGTCTGATCTATCTGATCTCTTCAAAAATGTTGTAAACTTGTTGGGTTGAGCTGTTTACAATTCCATCTCTAATAGTGTATTAATTGGTAACCTGTAAAAATTCGTTTTGTTTTAATTTTTGCATTATGAATCGCATTTTTTGTTTCGCCGATGTGAACTCGCAGGACTCTCAGTGTATATCTAATTGAACGAATGTATCTTTTGTATAATTTTAGCTTAGTCTTTCCGTTCATGAATTTACTATTCCAAATGAGGCTTTTCAAACATTAAAATATTCTGGCTGATTTGTTGACTTTGTGATACTGGATTTCATATTTACACATTTTAAAAGCCCTCCAACGATCATTGCATAATATTTTTTTATGTTGCCTACAGAGTTGTAGCAAACTTAAAATTCAAGTTGAAATGAAAGAAAATGGAATAACCATAGTAAATTTAGTATTGTTTAATAAACTGACTCAATTAATTACACTACCCATAAATATTAACCATGTAGACAATCAATTATTTTATTGTCCTATATTAAATATTGTATAATATTATTGAGATAAGCTGTTGTTTTTACCCAATTTCATAACTTTTTCGCTTTTTTTTTCTCCATTTGCATTGGCTAAAGTTAATTGATATACTATTACGTATTTTAATGCCTTACTAGTTTTGCTAGGTAACTGTTGTTACCTAGATTCGTACATACTGTACATACTGTATACCTAGTTTTGTATACAAGAGACGAATTTTATTTCTTTACACACAATTTGTATTCATGCTTGTCACAGCCAATTTTTATCTAACTATTATGTAACTTCATATATAAGCTTAAATTTTCGACAAAATAATGTGTAATTTTTTTAAAGCCAGGACTCAGGAATCAGGCTGGGATTGAGTTAAGATAACTATGATTATTAATAATATAATAAATTGACAATCATTAATGATCACTTAACGAAAGCCATATTAAAGCTTTATCAATAATCAATATTAATAAAATAAGATAAGCGTTCACTTTGTTAGTGTTAGAGCGCTTTAAAGTCAATTAAGTGCTGATGTCATGTTTATTGTCAAATTTTATGAATTTTATACTGAACGATAATAGATTTAAGTAAGCAATCATAAGAAATATTATTTATTATTTAGAGCGTACGTTTAAACAATTACTATATATACATTCGTGGTAATATTTTCTTTTATTTTAAACCGGAAGATCCTCATACAACTATATTAAGTCCGCTCTGTCCACAAAATATATGGGTTTAGTATTTTGATTTATTATAATTTTTTTCTTTATTTTTGTTTCATTTTATGTATTACGGTATTAAACTTAATTTTGTTAATCTGTCATTATAAAATTTTTTACTCTGGATTGGATGTCTTATATATATATAGTCATTGGTTTAAGACATAACGAAAAGTTTTATTAGACTAACGAAATATTGGTTAAGTTTATTGTGTTGTTTGTCATTATGAAATTTCATAAAAATTTAAGACACCCTAAGGAGTGTTCAGTTAATTATAGTCACGGCTATAGACTGAGACAAAATTGATTTATCGATTCACGTAGTATTCCTAAATTTATTGTAAAGCAAGACAATCTTCGATTTTAGCCACTGATAATGATGGTCCTAAAATTTAATTTACTTTAAACAAATTCAAATAAGATTTTTAGTATGAACAAAAATGATTTTCAGAGTTAAATTTAAAATTGTCATGATTGAATTCAATTTGGGTTATAATAAGAAAATTTGAAATTAATATCGTGACATAAAATGAAAAATTATAAATGTAGAATTTCAATTGAAAAAATTTTCAAACACAATCTTATCATCTTGTTTTACAATTTTTATATGATAATGAAAGCAAAATTTAAAATGTACAATTTTAATGTGTTCTATGTGTGAAAGTTCTACTGTTACTTTCATACTAACCACTTACCATAAATGAACTTAACCACAAGTGAATCGAATTACCCCACACTAAATTATTGAATTGTGGTACAAACAAAAACTATAAACGATCATTGTTGAATTGATTAAAAGTTCAATGATCGATCGCATGAATACTTTTTTGAATGTCAATGCCAAGAGTTATGTATGTATATACGTATATGTAAAAAGTGTATCTATATTGACAAAAGTTAGAATTGATTTTGAAATGTTCAATGACATTGACAATTTTAGAATTCCATTAATATAAAATTAATTAATAAAAAAAAAAAAAATCAATTTTCAAATAATGGGTAAAAAAAAAATTCAAAGGTAAAATGTAAACGCATGATAGGTAATTGTAGTACCTACCTACCTATAGCATATTTTTTATTATTGACAATTGACAACAGATCGTAAAAATTAAATTTTTAATTGAACATCCAATTATTGCCAGTATTGTCAATTTCTTACAGCCAGTAAAATCAATTTTATTTTATTTCAATTAATTTTCATTACTATTTCGAAATTTGAAATAAATAATTAATAAAATTTACTCATTTATTCTTCTCTTCATTCTAAAATTAATTGGTTTAGTAAATTATTAACGTGACTGGCAATAAATTGTAGAATTTTTGATTAATTAAGATTTTTTTTAAGGCCGAATCAAATTTATTAAACAAATACTTGTAAATATAGAATTTAATAATTTAACAAGCTTCAGCTGATGAAATTAATGTATTCTGATTAACTCCCAAGCTCAGATCAAAACCACACAGTCAAGCTTATTCTATTTCTTTTAATTATCATTGCCGAATTTGCAATAATATTTACAAGAGAAAGATTCTTGAACATTTCATTTGAAGTTTTATCGTCTTATGTAGAGCTGGGTATCTCGTTGAACAAAGTTGGTCTAATTTACTTCCTAAGCCTCACAGAATCGCTTTAGTATCGAGGTCAAACGAGTTATTCAATGTTGTTAATACATAGACAAAATATCAGGTAAAAACATTTTATACTAATTGGTGTGCTTAGCTGTGGAGGGAAATGATGAAATATGAGGAAAATTATGCACGAAGATGTGAATGTTTGTCTTGAGTTTATGCGAGTCATCTGTTGAGAAATGTTCAAATTTGGGGACACATTAGGGTGGAATTTAATTTCAAATTTTCCATTTCCTGGTTATAAACTAATTATCATTAATTTGTTTTTTCAATTTCCCGGGATTTAGACGGTGTAGGAAAATGCTGTCCTACGTGTTTCACGAGATTAGGACTTGATAGGAGGTAGTACAAATTTAATTTCCAATTTGAGCATTTACCCATGCCTGTGTTCATTTATAAAATAGAGAAAAAAGTCGAACAATTTGGCTGTGTTCAAGAGGAGCAATATGAGTTGTCAAATTTGGGTCATTGATAAGATGAATAAGCCATTTTTTGACTATACCCAAATGTTTCATCGGATTATTATGACTTTAAAAACATTATAGATTTTAAAATGGCCACAGGAGGAAAAATACGATTTATATAGCGACTAAGAAAACAAAAAATTTAGCAATGTCGAATATGCGATCCTTCAAGATCATATTTCGAATTAAAATTCGAATTTCGAATAATTATTTACGATATTTAATGTTTAAGTTTTCTAAACTGTTGTTCCTAGAACGAAAGATTAAATTCGACTCAATTTTTTAAGCTCTATTTAGCTATTTCGACTTAAACATCTTTAAGGAGACTGATCAATATTACAGCGATTTACAAACAGACAATAACAACAACACGAACAACTCTACAAACAAACAATAAAAATTAGTCACTGGGGTAGCGGTATAAAAAAGAACTAATTGTCTCTCCAGAAGCAATGTAAAAAGCTACTTTTGCCAATCTACCTGATATATATTAACATTGTTATGCAACTGATTTAAGTCCGTTTAAATCACATTTATTTTTTTACATAAGTAATAATCGAATATTAATCAAACTATGGTTAAGTTGTCTTTAAAAAAACAAATAAAATGAGCACGATGTGTTAATGTAAGTGTGTACATATGTAGTTACTTAAACCACAAATTAAGAATGGAAAAATGAATATTTCATAAATGGTTAAACATTTTGTGGCTGTACTTAATACGACTAATATGAAATCGAAAACAAAAAACAAATTTACATATAATTTGTTAGTACATAGTGGAACAAAATGTAAAAATTAAAATTGAAAAATTATTGTTGATTTTGTTTCTAATAAATGTTGATTGTTATGTAAGATTGTAGGTAATAATTTGAAATATTGTATTAGATACAGCATTAGATTTAGTAATGTTATTGAAAACTGATTCAGTTGTGTGATATTAAATTTGCAGAAATAAAGCGTTTGATCATAATCTCTACATGGTATAAAGCAACTCAAATATCATTAACAATCTTTATCATTTTTCCTCATTATTTGAAATTCACTCTATACTAATAGTTTTGAAATTCAGTTACTGTATTTTGTCATTACAACATTTTATTTTATTATCAAAATAGCTTAGTAACGGTGATATCGGAAATGTTTCCAAAAAATTTCAACCGATACAATGTACATACAAATACAATATGTCAAATATTTTGAACTGACAATATTGTGTTGGCGACACAATGAACTTTGTTTACAATTCCGATTACTCTAAACACATTGTATCTGAAATAAACTACAAATATCAAAATATTATACTGATTTGTGGATATCTATTTTGTTGTGGATGAATTTTTTTTGAATTGAATACATCTGTGAAAGAAAAATTTGATATGAACAATTTCGCAACAAATTTGGTTCAATTTTGTTTTTTTGAAGAAAAATCGTTTTAGCCTCATGGTTAATAAAAGCATCTTTCTTCCATGAGTGCATTTCCTATTAAAATTAAAGTAAATTAAAATAAAAAAAAAACTTTTTTAAATTTATATTTCAAACACGAATTAATATTTATACTTATTTTTCTTTAATTTTAAAACTTTTTCTTCCTCCATATTTTTTATTTATTGCTTGATTAATAAAAAAAATCAATACAACTGTACCAAACTATACTGTGTATCAAAGAAATTTTCGGATACATAATTTAACAAGCCGTGTCGTGAAAATGTGTCGCGAATACACTGTCAAATTAATTATCGATCATGAGTCAATGTAAACAAAATCTTTTTGACATTTAAGATCATACGTCAATGTGTTGGGACGTTGTCGATACATTTACAATGTCACGGTTACTCGTAGAGAGTGTAAATAAAACTACGACACAAAGAAATATAACATAGAATATAAAATACAATGCAAAATTTTCGATTGTTATACAATGTATTCATGTAGTTCAATAATTGAAATTTTAAATATTAATAAAACATAAATAAAACAATGAAAACTAAACCTAATTGTATGTACACATTTACTTAAATAAATTTCATAAGTTGAGTAACAAGATGCTGTATTTATTGTATAAAATTTTAACAGGTCTATTTTTTTTGTGGTCATATAGAGATCTGTTATGGCTTTATTTTGTATTATTTGTAAATTGTTTAGATATTTGTTAAAACTGTGTCCCCAAACCCATATATATCATATTACTGTCAAACATATTGCAAAATGTTTGGTTGCTAAAAGTGTAATTCTAGCGATTTTGTTTTCTTTTAGTATTTGTTTATTGATTTGTAGAAAATTATATACGTCTAGACTACTTTCCATTTTATAATAGTATATTTTCATTTTTATTTCAGTGATAATTAAATTGTATTGCAAACATTGAGTAATGAAACAAAATGTATTTTTAAACAGCATCTATGCAATCATAATAAGTTAATAGTCATATTATAATATTACATAAACATTATACAATTTGACGGTCAGGTTAAACAATATTATTTTTAGCTATGGTTTTCCTATTTTTTTTTTTTTTTTTCATTCTACTTGGAAATATAGAGCTTTGATATAGCTCAGATATTATTGTTGTGAGAGTGCACTTCAGTTTTTAATCATAATTATTTTCACAAATATAATTGATAAGCATATTATTCAACTTAGAGCTGCTTGTCTCTATCATCTAGTAGACATATTTTCTAATTTATCTACTATAGTAGAATTGAAACGAATTTTATCTACCATGGAATCGTTGTGGATTTTGACCGATTAGGGTATAGAGATTTTTTCATTTAATGCTTTCCATATATTTTAAAGCAGTCCATCAGATGACGAAATTTATTTAACAAACGAATATTTATTTGGCTAAAATATTTGCTGCATTAGAATATAGGCCTTTTCACAAACTCATAATGGAATACATTAATCTCGTCATGTGTTCGTAAATAGGTTCATTCAATAGCAAATTGTTTTCGATTGCAATAACTTGCAATCATGTTTTTTTGTTCAATAACTTTTCAATCACTTTCAATCACGATTTGGAGGGGAAATTTGGTGATTGAAACTCATTTTTTTTTTGTTCAATAGACGTGATTGAAAATGATATTTTCTGATATATTCTGATTGCGCTCAGAATTAAAATCACAACCATTGATTGGAATTGAATATCAAAGTTTAATTTTGAAAATTATTCTGACGCAAAGTATTCGGCAAAAATTAATTATATATATTTTTTTGAAAAAACATTTGTTTACAGTTCATAAACTGCATTGCAACAATCATTATAACACAAAATTGTTTAGTAAAACAAAGTCAGCTATGCAGTTTGAAATTTTGTACAGCATACAAATTTTTCTCTTGTCAGTTTTTTAGAGATAGATTTGTTTAAATTTGCAAAATGGCTGAAGATGAAGTATTATCAAAATAAATTGCTCCATTTTTATTGTAGGTATTATTTATATTTATTTTAAATTTGCAACAAAATTAATTTTAAATTGTAAACAAAATTAAAACCAATGAAAACTAAATTTTAAAATTGTCACGTTATACTGCGCTTATGAAAAAATCTTATGTGTGACAAATATTTTGTTAAATTTAATCTAATCCTATTTTGCATAGTTAAACTTTGAATTAACAAAAATAGTCATATTAACAATAAACGAATGGTATACGAAATATATTCTAACAAAAGAAGTACGAAAAATTAGATAACTCTGAAATATTCCATTGTAAAGCATGTGCAATGGAGCAGACATATTATTCTCTCTTTTTCCAGAAGTTTTAAAGTCAAATTTTACAAAAGTAACTAAGCCTAGTAAAGTCAAAATATTTTATGGTAAATTTTCTGTTTTTATTTCTTCAGTATTTATTTAAAGATTCGAAAACACATTTTATTATTTGATTGTACATTTTTATTTGTCGTTAAATTGGTTTAAATAACATTTCCATCTGATTTGCCATTTTCAATATAATATTTCCACCTCATTTCGAAAAATATTTGATTCACACATTTTCAATAATATCAAACAACTGCGATATACACATATTTGTGCGGTGAAACAACCATACAGTTTCTGAATGAAGATGAATTTTAACAATAGTCAACATTTTAAAATCTGAAATATTTTGTTGGCTCTAAAAAGGGAGCTATAGCTTATAGAATTTTTATGTCAGAAAGAAATAGATCGCTGCAAAGAATTTTCTAAATTTCTATTTGGGAAATTTATTTTATACACAAAAAAAAAAATGGTAAGCCGTCAAAATCATTGTTGGAAAAATTATATTATTTTTATATAGATTTACACAAAAATTTATTAAAAATGTGTTGCCGATATACAGAAACTATGGCCGATATTTTAAAAATATACTTTATCAAAGTAAATATCCCAAATTTTTTGAAAATATTTGCAATATTTGTGAAAATATCCCCATTTTTTGTGAAAATTTTTCTGAAAATATCCCCAGTAAATGATATTTACTGTTCTTGTCGTACACATCCAATTCTCATATAAAATAATGTCATTTCCTGTTATCCACCTTTTTAGAGCCAACAAAATATTTAAGATTTTAAAATGTTGACCAGCTAAAATCCACCTTTAAGTCCCAATATATTAGGGAGTTGGACTCGCCTAATTTCATATTTTTGACAACATTACGCTAATACCTTTTATAAATTTTCCAAGCTCCCTAGTAGCATATTCAATTATTTTTTTTTATCAAAAAATTTGTTTTTTTCTCTATTTTAATCTATTTGTTCAATTCGTTCCATCTTATTGTTAGTTGTTCGTTCAATAAAGTTTATTAAAAAAAATTTCTTCATTTATTTTCATAAATTTTTACACTGTCTTATATTTTTTTTTTTTGAAAAAAAAAACTCGTGCGATTTTTATCATATATACTTAATACATAATATACTTATATACCTCATAATTTAAATATAAATATTAAAAAAAAAGAACACAATTTTCTGTGAATGAAATTCAGAAACAAAAATATAAAAACAAAAATAAGAAAAATAAAATTAATGAGTTTTAAGTACATATTTTATTCGCCGGGCTAAAAAAAAAAAATTAGTTTATTTAAGCGATTTTAAGCGCGTTGCTTTTTTAGTTGCTTTTTTTTCTTAATAAATATATGTATTCATATACAAAGTATACCTATATATTATAACATTCGTCATAATGTTAATGTAAACATTAACGAATAACAAAGTAAACAAAAAAAAAACATATTCATATTAATTTTCTCGAATATTAAATGATTACTTTAAAATTCATAACTATAAGTATATCTACTTAAGTATAAGTATTTAGTACTTAAGCATAATACTAAATTATAACATACATATATACTAATATATACTATATTGTATGATTTAAGTGAAAGCTATATAAGACTAATGTTACTTATGTATACAATAAAAATGTGAATTAAAATGTTGAAATGGATGAAAAAATAGCAGCGACTAATAGGTAGGTATTTTCGTCCACTGGTTGATAGAAGTTGCCAAACGAAAAGTCATTTCAAAAATATAAACTATGTTTTACTCTTCCTCTTCTTTCTTACCCGAATTTTGATATTCTACGATTACGGTATAAAAATATATAGAAATTTTCTTATGTAATGGTCCTGAAATATTTTAAGGCAGAGCCATATCAGATGACGAAATCTATTTAACAAAGAGCAAGGTTAATCATTCATAGTGAAACACCCTGTATATTGAATTAGAATTAATTCGAATCTGCGTCCACCACTGCTGATATCCTTGAAAAATTGAACTAATATTTGTTGTTGTTTTATATTATCTAGTCTATTGCAAAAAAGTTGACCCAACTTTAAAGTTATCATCACAATAAAAAATGTTGTCTACAAAAAATGCATCTACTGTAATTTTATGGGCAAAATGAGAAAAAAATTAGAAATCATTATTTCAGTGCTGAAACGGATTTAAAATTCAAACAAGATATAATGGACGAATTTTTTTGGTTACAAAAAAAAAATGGAATGAACAACACCTTATAATTTCAACAGACTCTTGGCAAACTTATTTATTTATTTATTTGGACAATAAAAAAATAATGTTTTAACAGTTTAAGCATAATAAAATAACAAAAAAACAAAAACAAATCAAATTTATTTAAAAATAGTTTAAAAGATTGCTTGAAATAAAAATGAAGATTAAAATTAAAGCCGTAAATTTAATTCATTGCGTTCGTAATAAATATGCTTCATATACTTTAATAAGGCAGTTGGGCCTATTTTTTGAACATCGTCAATTTATGTAGCATCATCTTAGGTATGATTTCTAGCTTATTTGTAATCTATATAGACTGATCTATACTTTCTTAGATATAGGTTGAAAGTGATACTGATTGTTTGTTCAAGATTGAAAATGGTTGAATTATGGTTGAATAGAAGGTTTTTAGATTCAAATGTATAGTATGCCAATAGATTAACAATCGTACACAATTTTTTTTTCCATTTTGAAATTTTAGTAAATCTACCTTCATAACAGTTAATTTATTTAAAATAAATTTAAATTTAAATTAATCAATTAATTTCAAAGAATAATGAAAATATCGTTTTACAACATTAATTTCATTAAAATATTTGTATATAAGTACATATACGGAAAAGATATACCCAACGAACCATCCCCACTGAGTCTAATCACCCACATGGACAAAAAATGGCAGTATACCATACGATGAGCAACAGATTGATAACAATGGGTGGTGCAGTAGGTAGAGCCTGCCTTTCAATCGAGGTAGGTTCCAGGTTCAATTTCGTTTCAAGGTTCGATTCCCGATGAAGCAAAAAAAAAGCTTGATGGGGGTTTTTACCTGGTTCAGTACCCTTTGTCATTGGGATAAAATAAATGACAAAAAATAATTGCGATTGTAATCAGGTAATAACTTAAATAAAATGAAACTATTCTATTTAAGCAGGCTTAGTTCCTGACAATAACAGTAGTTTTTTACATTTAATGAGTTGATAAGACAGTAATTTGATAAATAAATGCTCGAAATATTGTAGATAAAAAAGGTGATTCTACCTAAGTTACTGTCAAGAGCATAAAAAAAAACTATACACTTATCAAAGGCAAACTTTGAAAAACAAAGACATAAAAGAAAAGCAAGGAAAAATGGATACAATGAAAAAACTGCACCGTATCGAACTCAGTAACATGACGAGCTTTTTCCAACAAAATAAATAGAAAGTATATATGTAGGGCAATCAAAACCGCTAATTACGGTGAGATTCCAAGAACATTTAAGGGAACCTGAATTAGCAAAAATAAGAGGTACTACCAATTTTAAGTTGGCTAAACACATAATTGAGGAGCACCATAAAATTGATAAAACTAATTTATCATTAATAGAAGAGATACACAAAATAATCAAAATAGACACATATGAGAGCTTAGCAATTTCGAGGGCATAGGACAGGTAAATAACATATTGAATAATGATTTTGGGAATGGAAAAAGTACAGGTAAATTAGGTAGGGAATAGAATATAAAATGGGAAAAATAGAATTAAGATGAGCAGCATAATGAAGGAAGGAGTTAAATAAGTTGCTTCCGAAATACCGATATGTGTAAACCTGACAACAATTAAATCATTTAATATACAGGAAATTATTATCATCACGATTCAAAGCAAAAGACCTATTTTGAAATACACAAAGCGGTAGAGGGTATCATGGAACTTGTATACAGTTTGATAGAATTCGGCAAGATTTCTTCATTGAAGAATGAACTTTTTTTGTTTACGACTGAATTTATCTGAGCTAATTTAATATCGAACAAAGTGAAAAGCCCTGCTTTAAAATAATACGACGTTATAAGGCAAGAGTAATTATTAATTAAATAATATTGCAAACATTTCTAAAAAGTATGCTAAAAATGGACAATTAAAGGTATTACTTTATTAGGGGGATTCAGTTCTCAAAATAGTTGCCACTCTGTAGTTGTTTAATATTATTTTCTATACGTCTACGTCTATATGTTACAAGTAATGCGACTTAAATCGTAAAATAGAATGAGTAATGTTCTACGTTTTATTTATCAATTATATAATAAAAAAAGTATAATTCCATTTTGTTTTTAAGTGATTATCAAATTATAATTCTCCACAATTTTTATTATATTTTATTATATTTGTTAAAAATAATGAAAAGAAAATTTTTAAATCCATGCCCCGGGAAAAATTCGAGTAAATAATCTTGTAATTATAACTGTTACATCACATCACATCGGTCAGTCAATTATCATTGGCTTTCTAATTCTGATTGAGTTCATGTTCAATAACTATGCTACTTTGAATTATTTTAAATGCTTCTGAATAATTGGAAAATAGCTGCAAGGGGGCAGAAAAAATTAAAAATCAAAACCAAGGGTGGGATCAAAACCAGATATATAGAGGTTGTCATAATATTTTATATTTCAAATATAATTCACATTTAACGTTAGAAAATAGTTTTTTCTTTTTAAAATCGTATACTCAAGAAACAAAAACATAATATGCATGTCCTCGTCAATACTTATACCCATCAGATTGTTATTCTATATTTAAAAAATTTAAAAATAGAATTTGAAATTGTATATACACTCTTGAAACGAATTCGCATGAATTGAAAATTCTGAAAAAACAATTTTTGGAAATCAATTTTAAAATATATTTTAAAATGCATTTTTAAATCAATCTTAAAAATAACAACAAACCAAGAATTCAGTTTATTCATGCTGAAGAAACACACTTAACTTCTCATTTCAAGATTCAGTCTCAAATATTATTTTTGTGTTTATTTTTAGAAAATGTCTGCACAAGTCTGAAATTGATTTTTATTTTTCTGATTTTTTTTTTTTTTTTTTTTTGATATTTTGTTGATAGAACCAATTCTAACCTTCACTTTGACATTTGAAAAAAATTTTTTGTTTAAGTCAATCTGTAAAATTAAAAAACAAAAAACAAACAAAGAACAAAACAACTTATTAACGTTGTTGTATGGTAGGCCTTTGATCATTTAAAATTTCCTAGAAATTTTCAAGGATCATGTTAATTTAATTTTTTAGAGATTTTTCAGAGGCGTAACTAAGATTTATTTTAGTGGTGTAGGTTTTGAAAAATTGTGTTTGCTTTATTTTAAAATATTTTTATTAATAAAAATTATAATTAGGTAACTAATTTTGTCTTCAGTAATTTATAGCAACTTTTTAATTGTTTATTGTCAATCCTTGGAAATTTCAGTTGAGTCATCATTATCATGCCACATTTTTTTTTTCATATATTTTTTATCTTCCGTAACTTAACCGTTTCTACAATAACTAGGGTACTGAAATTTTTAATTCTATGTGGGGTTTATTCGAATATTTATCGTCCAAATATCATATTAACGATGGGGTTCCACAAAGATTTGATTCCACCCTAATATTCGGAGGTGTACGTTTTCAGCGAACTGAACACTTGAATATCATGGGCATATAGGTAAACAAAAAATTATATGGAATTATAATATCTTTGACATTGTCATAAATTCCGCGATATTGTTTGGATTTTTGAGTTGCTCGAAAACGTATTTTACTATCCAGGATATGCTAAATATCTATACATCATACATACCACCTAAGTTGGAATTCAATTCATATAATATGGGCCATTGCATCACGAAGTACATTAAACTTTCTTGACAAAGTTCAACAAACCTTGATGTGACATCCACCCTTGTACCACTTGAAGCATTTTTCCTGTCTAATAGATGTCTTGTAGGCTTAGGTACTTGTTAAGACAAAATAAAAATTCGAAAGCCCCGTAAATATTTCCGCCGAGGAATAAGAGAGGTATCAAATGTCCACCTATAAACAATCGCAGGTCTCTAGGTGGTTCAAAAATGGCTATGCAAATTCGTTTGTAGTAAAATTTTCTGACAAACGTGTTTCCATAGTGCAAAAATATATGCTCATACAACTTACATTGAAGTTCAAGAGTAATATTAAGAAATTTATTCAAAATGTGACTTGGACGGTTTTCTTTCCTCAATTTTCCCAAACAATTCATTGAAACAATGAATTCATATAATTAAGAAAGAATAAAGATCCGAGAACGAAGATGTAGAAGAACACGTATTTTAAACTGAAAAATATAAACCCTGCACTTGTGACTGTAGTGTTAGTGGAATCAAATCCTACCCATTATAAATAGATAGATACGGTATTCCAATAAGAGTGATATTTTTTTTTTTTTTTTACACTCTACAGTAACTTATGTAGAATGAACCTTTTCGTGCTTAATTAAGTACGGTACTGCAATTTTACACTACAATCTACAATATTTCGAGTATTTATTTAACAAATTACTGGCTTATCAACTCATTAAATGTGGAAAACTACTACTATTGTCAGGAACTAAACCTTCTTAAATAGAATAGTTTCATTTTTATTTAATTTGTTACCAGATTATAATACACTCTCAATCATTTTTTGTCATTTATTATATCCCAATGACAAAGGCTATTGGACGAGGTCGAAAAATCCATAAAGCATTTTTTTTGTTTTGCTTCATCGGGAATCAAACCTGGGACCTTTCGGTTGAAAGGCAGGCGCTCTACCTACTGCGCCACCCATGATTTCTTTTTAAAAAAAAAACACACTAATTGTAAAGAAAATTCAAATGTTTTTTATTTAATGTGAAGTACAATTGCTACAATTAAGTTCCTCCACGACTTCTTCTGCAGGAACGAATTCGATAAACCCAATTTTCGAGCACTTTTTCCACTAAATCCAGTCGTATGTTATGAATAGCGTGTTCAATATTGACTTGTAAAGCTTGAAGAGAGTTTGGTTTATTGCTAAATACCAATGACTTCAAATACGCCAACAAGAAATTGTCTAATTGTGTTAAATCACAGCTTCTTGGAGGCCATTCAATATCAATTTCTTGAAATAATAGAATCTCCAAACTTTTCTCGCAATAATTCAATTGTTGCACTTGCTATGTGGCACGTAGCCCCGTCTTGTTGGAACCAAATGTTGTCAAGATCAACTTCTTCCAATTTCGGCCATAAAAAGTTGATTATCATCGATCTATACCGCTCTCCATTGACACGAACGGTGTTACCAGCTTCATTTCGAAAGAAGTACGGACCGATGATTCCACCAGACCAAAAACTACACCAAACTGTCAATTTATGTGAATGTAATGAATGGTCTTTCATGAATAATTTGTGGATTTTCTTCGCACCAGAATCAACAGTTTTGTTTATTTACCGCATCACTCAGATGAAAGTGAGCCTCATCGGAAAAGATGATTTTCTTAAAAAAATCGTTATCGTTTTCAAGTAGTTGTTCCAAGGTAATATCAGCAAATTCACGATGTTTGTAATGAAATTGTAAACATTACTGAATTCAATGAATATTACAAATGGACGAAACGTCACTTCAAAGTCATATCATCCCCATTGGAAAACCCTTTATATATTGAGAAAGTTAAAATATTTTCAGTATATGAACAATAACATGTGGAAATTGATTGTGTTTGAGTAAAGCTTGATATTTTATTATCTTTTTAATTTCCCATTCGGACAAAATTTACAATTTCATTCTTCAAATGTAAAACAATGTATGTAGGTATATAGCAAAAAAAGAAAAAAATATTTAAAAATAATTTTTACTTAAATAACAAAATTTGTGTAAAATTTTTTCATAATTATTATTTTTTTTTTTTGCATAATAAAATGTTGATAGTTTTGGCGCCAAAAAAGAAATATTCACGTGTTTTCCTATACTAATTATGCATTTTTGTATTAAAGTAAAAGTACAAGAAGACAATTTGAATATTTTTTTTTTGTTTTTTTTTTTTTTTGTTCAGTTTGGATGCGTGCTAAAAATTTTTAAAATTCAATCAGCATAATAACATTAAAATGAACTCGTGGTTTGAATATTTTAATAATTAATTAACAATTAACCCAGTTTTTTTGAATAATTGTATTTACTTATGATGATTGTATGTATTTGCACTAGAACTATTTAATTACATTTATGTAAATGTATATAGAAATTATAGTATGTAAAAAAAATTACTTAATTATTGTTTACTTTTTTCAGATGAATTAATTTTGAAATAAAAAGTGTATTTGTAGTCAAGTGATTCATTCATTTATGGGATTTATTTAAAAGTACTTAATATTATTTATGAGTATACAATTTAATTGTGTAGCGTTTTGAGATAAAAGTGATTATTTTTTAACCTTCTTCTTCTTCATAAGCTTTTCCCTTCAATCCTCCTCGTTCTGTGCTGCCAGCATTCGCATTTCCGTGATATGCAACAACTGTTTATAAGTTTTATTATCTGCTGAATAGTAAGTAAAAGGCTAACCTAACCTTAACCGAATAGTAAAAGTCTACACCTTTAATATATTTGAGCTTAACTTCTTGTTATAGAGATGCACTGATTTACTAATCAAATGTTTTCGTTCGGTTCTAGTTCTAGTTCGGTTCTCTTTTCGTGCTTAAATTAAGTATTTAGTTTTTACTACATCGTTTTAACATTTAACACGAGTATTTATTTATCAAATTTATGGCTTATGTATTTATTGCTAATCCCCTGAGAAATCCTAAATATGACCATTCTTCTTTTTGCTCCTTTATTTTGAGTAAATTTCGTTCCTTGATGTAATGGACTCTTCTTATTTTTTTTTTTGAGTACCCGACCTCCAATCTCCATTTCATTTAAAGCGGATAAAATTACCATAACAAAGGTGAATGTATAAATATATATATATTTTTTTTTTGTTAGAAACAGTCAAAGCATCGTTAGGAAGAAAATACCTTTAGCAATTACGTACCGCTTTCAATATACTTGGCGATTCTTTCGATAATAAGTATATTGAATTATTTTTATATTTTGTTTTTATTAAGTTAATATCTTTTTTAAAATTTACTTATTTTTGTTATTTTTTTCCGGTATTTTCTATATTTACAAATTGGTGCAAAATGTACTGAACACATATAAGATTCTGGGAATAGTGCAATGTGCATAGTTTGAGTTTATATTAATTAAATGACTTCAAGTTTTGAATTCTTCTAAAATATTTTAAAATAATGTTTTTTATTATTTATGATAGGTTACAGGGCTAGTATAATTTATTTTTCAAAATTAATATTTACTATGTTCTTTGTCATTTTAATTGATTTAAAGAAAACATCCCTGATTTCTTTTAACAGTTTTTCTTTAAGTTCTTTTTAACTGTAAATCATTTTCTGACCAATTGTATGATCTTAATTTTGTTTTTATTGTTACAAGAACAAACAAAGCATATTATTTAAATAATAGAGTTACCATTTTATAATAAAAAAAATCTGATAGATCTTATTGAATAAATGGATTACTTATAGTGTCGGCTTTATTGGATGCACGAAATATTATACTAAATTATCTCATAAATTCAAATAACTATATACATAATATGCATCCTGTGGAAGAAGAAAAGTAAAAAAAAAATAATTTGTTTTTGTTTCTTAAAAGAACTAATCGTCATTCCAGATTGCAAAACCAAAAAAGTATTACTGCTTAAGAAAATATTCAGTATTTTGAAAATGAAAATTGTAAAGTGGGTCTATTAATGTTGTATATATGCTTAATTTGTAATGAATGTAATTTATTTATATTACATTAGGTTGGTACAAATACATGGTATGGTGCAAGATTTACAAAATGGTGCAAAATTAATGATATGGTGGAAAATGCACTGAACGGTGTAAGATTTTGAGAACAGTGCAATGTGCATAGAATGGTGCAAAGTGCACAGAACTGAATAAGAATAATGAATAAATTGTATAAATTGAATACATTTTTTTACCAAATATTACACGTTGTGTTTTCTGTGAGCATTTTTTTTGATTTTATATTTTGGGTGACTTCAAAAATGCAGTATAAAAAGTTTTAATACAGTTGAAATATAGATCTACTATCGTTTAAAGCTTTTATAACCATTTCATTGTAAAATATATAATAAAACTTTTGATACATTTTGGAATACCATTTTGACAATATAAATACAAACATACATTTTGACGCTATGTAAACTACGAACTACGAACTATATACATCGGTACAAATACGAATTTTTGTTTATATTTCCATAAATTTACTTTTGTTTTATCTTTCGTTACAGAAAAATTAATGTTGCCATATCTTCTTAGGTCATCACATATTTTCGGCGGAAAAATATATTTTATTATAATATTTTGTTACAATTTGGCAATAAATTTATTTTTTCGCCGAAAATATATGCTAACCTATAATTTAATTAATTCTGGTGACTTTATCTATGACATGCATACAAAATGTAGTCCTTGCTACACAAATCTGCTCTTATTTTACATTTCCATTACGTGTTTTAAACAGTTTTGAATAGTGCACAAAGTCAAGAGCTTTTTATGTATATTTTGGAAGATATTACATTGTAAATACCGGAAAATACCGGGTGAGAATCCCGGATAGTAAGTTAGTTGACATATCAAAAATTGAAAAAGAAAAATCGCTGAGTAAAAGCACTTATGAATGTTTAACCCATAATCTTGCCTTTAGGTAGGTTACAAATTTTAATTCTTGTTTAGGGGTTTTCAATTGTATTTATTTATTTATTTATTTAACAGTGGACCTACAGATTAATCTGCAGGCCAACTACAGGCCCTTTTCCCTTTCGGAATGTGGGCCTTTATAATATAAAGATAAACGAAACAATATTTAAAAATTTACAAAATGTAACACTTAATATCTAGGAAATATAACAAATAATCTAAAAAAGAAAAAATTAAACAATTCAACAATATTTTAACTTCAGTTTAACAATTTAACAAACTAACAAATTAAACAATTCAAAGTACAGACCAAGATAGAGATAAACTCAAGCCAATGAGGTACAAACCAGGAAGTGCAAAAGTAGCATTTACACCTCCTGGTCTGCGCCCCATTGATTGACTTGGAATCCAAAAATACATTTTTAAATTAATTTACAATATATAATATTATAAAAAGTTGTATATTTGTGTATTTGAGTGCTTAGTATAAAATAGTATAAAAATTAAGTATAAATATACTTACCATTCGCTAGAATACTTAATCCAACAAATAGTAAGTAAACAATAGTGTTAATGAATGTAAATGGTTGGTAGGACTTATTCCTACCAAGTAATAATAGTAATATGTTAGTAGATTATTAGAGAAATTGGTATATTTCATCCCAGATGTTATGATGTAGTAGGAGGTTTTTTATGAGAGTTATGTGTGTATTGGTATGGAATTGTAGGGCTTGCAATGGGGTGAATGTGAACTGAGATGTAATTGTGTTATTTGAGGGGCATTGTGTTAGGATGTGTTTGATAGTGAGGAGTTCTGGACAGTGAATACATGTCGGAGGTGTGGATCTGTCAAATAAATGTTTATGTGTGGCAAGAGTATACCCTAGGCGCACTCTTGTAAGTTTAACACCTAGGGCTCGAGAATGATTTTTTATTGGGCCAGGAATGTTTGCATTTGGATTGTGTAATCTAGCAAAGCGATTGGAAGAATTCCAGGCTGATTGACGGATGTGCGCCGCGTGTATTGCAATGATCCTTTTAGCATGGGAGTAGGACATTAATGAATCTCTTGTAAGAGGGCTTTTGGCCGCTATATTTGCTTCAAGGTCAGCTCTATAGTTTCCATCTATGCCTACGTGGCCTGGAATCCATCCCAACCGCAATTTGCCATTGTTGTATGATATGGAGTTTCTGATGTAAGATGACATATACTCACTATTGTAAGGGTTTTTGATTGATTTTATTGAACTAAGGCTATCTGTAAATATAATAATGTTCTCATATAGTGTTTCAGCGGCTTGGACTGCTCTGTATATGGCGGTAAGCTCAGCTATGAGAATCGAGCATTCCCCCGGCAAGATTTCCGCCTTCCAGAGAGAGTTGTTCTTGACTATCGCCCAGGCAACGCCGTGAGGTCCTTTTGATCCATCTGTGTAGATATCGGAGTGTGTTGGGAGTGCTTGTTTGAGTTGGATGTACAATTGTTTGTACTTTTCAGAAGGTGTTGTGCTTTTGGGATGTAAGGATAGGTGATCATGTATGAATGATTTCCAGTTGTTCCAAAGGTGCTCTTGTCTATATAACTCTGGGGAGGCATATAGGTCAAGCTCCAATGGTTCAACCAGAGGAGTCATTTTATTTATTGAGGAAGTTATATTTGGAGGGGATTTATTTTGTAGAATGTATGAGTAAATTTTATGAAGAGGGTGATTTGGATCAAAGTTAGCCCTGGTTATAAGCCTTGTCGACAGTACATTTCTTCTCTCCACTATGGAGGGGAAGTTTGCCTCTACTCTCAAAGATTCTAAGGCTGTATTCGGTAATGCACCGCCTGGTTGATAGCAACTTGTAGCTTTTGGACATTTCCTTTGGTTGTGAAGCCGTATAAGGTGAGTCCGTAGTCGACTTTACCATACTGAATAGCTTTCGCTATCCTTACAGCTACATCGACAGGAGGGCCCACCTTTTTTCTGCAGATAAACTTGAGTAAATGGTTCGAACGTTTAATTTGGGATACTAAATTTTTGACATGTAAATTGAATTTCAAATTTCGGCTGAAGTGGATGCCAAGGATTTTAATATTATCTATTGGGGCTATGGTTATGCTATTATGGGATATTGTAAATTTGGAACAAATGTGTTTTCTGCAGAAATGTATAGCTTCAGTTTTGTCCGGAGCCAAGCTGCCACCACTGGCCAGAGTCCAACGATCAATACATTGTAAAGAGTTTTCCAAGGTGTTTGATGGAGTGTCTGAAATTCTTGTAGTGTAAAGTATGATGTTGTCAGCGTATATGAGGTGATTTAGATTCGGGATAGTGGATAATTCAGTACTGAGGCTGTTTATGTAAATGTTGAATATTTGAACAGAAAGGGGTGAACCTTGAGGGATGCCTAGTGTGAGAGGTTTGCAAGTCGAGTAATGACCACTGACTTGCACAATGTATTTCCTGTTTTTAAGGAAATCATTAATATAGCGAGTGACAGATTGGCCCGATTGCCAATTTATCAGCTGTTTGATGACCGTATCTCTTGGTACTCTGTCGAAAGCTTTCTCCAGGTCACAAGAGATAAGATCACAATGCTGTTTACTGTCCAATGCTTTTCCAACATCGAAGTCTAGCTTATGTAGGAGGGTGGTCGTGCTATGTAGTTTTCTAAAACCTTGAACCTCTGGTGTTAGCTTAGTTTCAATGTGCCAGTAGAGCCTTTCAATTGTTTTTAGTTTAAAAAAAAACGGAAATATACATTTGCGGAAAGAAGAATAGAAATTAAATTCTAAACTTAGTTCGTTTTTGCCTTGCTTACCCGATATTTTTTTGCCTTTTGTTATAAAACTTAGTCTAATCGAAATGAATTGTCAAGCGACCAAGAACTACCCGTACAGCAATATTCTCTAATTTTGTTTTAACCTGACCACATTTCAGTCTCAATTCTGTTCATTCCATCTGACCATTCTCTCTAACTATATGTTGTAAAAAAACATATTTTGTTTTTGTATTTTTAAAAGAATATTATAGTAAAGTTTTGTTAAAAATTTATTCACAAAATTTACTTATCTATTTAATTACATAATAGTCTGCAAAAATCTTTTATTATAAAAAAAATCACAATTAGAACTCGAAAACGCTTAAAGAAAAACAAAAAAATTATTTTTCCTTTAATTAAATTTAAATTTATTTATTTTTTTTTTTGTTTTGGTTTTATTATTATAATTTAATTACAAAACAATTATTGTGCAATTGGAGTTGAAAAACAATATCAAATTCCGTTGCGAATGAGGCCTTGTTTTTAATAATTTTTGTCATAATATTTGAAAAAAAAAAAGAAACAAAAATTTAAATTGTTAGCAAAAAAAACGAAATTACTTCACTTTGTTTTCTTTTGACGTGGTGTGGTGATAACGAAGAAAAATGATTAAATTATGATTTTTTCGATATGAATTTCGATTCATTTGTATATCACAGGCTAATATATTTTCGTCAACATTCTTTGGTATATTCCGTATATAGCCCGACAATAAAATATCAATTTTGATTGATTAAATAATTAGTGTTGCCAATTGGATTTCCCCTAAATTTGAAAAAGTGTAACGTTAACGTTTATAATTAACGTGTCGTCAGTCAATGTAAAATCATCACTCATACATGCTTATTTTCTCAATTATATAGGATTGTTTCTACAAGATAGTAAATTTACTAACGACACTAATAATAAAATTTTAAAATGTAACCACACTCTAAACAGGATAATCGAAAGGAAAACAAGGAGGGATATTTTGTTATTGTCAGTAATCAAAACAACTCTTAGATTATTTTGTCGATGGAAAATATTTACTATAGCCTTGTTGGCTTGTAGAAATATACAGGATGCTCCAGTCCGACCTAAAAATCTTTCAAGGGAAAAAATTGTTCTAGGGGGTCTATTTGTTTTTTTTTTTTAAATTTAATTTAAAATGCAGAAGTTTAAATAAAAAAAAAATAACAGCTCCAAAGATATACAAGCTAGAGCTTTGATGTCTAAGCTTTTAAATAATAACTTTCGAAACTTGGAATTTTTATATAGAAAACTGATATTTTTGTAAAAAACTTTAACATTATTTCAAAAGATTTCGTTTACATTTTTTTTAATTAATTGTTTTGATTTATCCATCTTCTACAACTTCGTCATACCCAATTTTCATGTCAGACTTGCCGTGGTAAAGCCATATCTAAAAGTGCATTATTTACATTTTATTAGAAATTTTGTGAAAATTTTTCTTACCACTGCTACCGATTTTATGGTGGTATGGAGCGGATTTTACAACAGCTATATATTCAAGTTGTTTTATGGTACTCGTATTTGGAATTTTGTAACTGGCTGCCTGGACGAAAATTTGATAATAATAATTTTGTTAAAGTCATTTTATAGATAGATGAGTCAAATTTTACTACAAATGGTATAACTGAATTGTATAATCTACACATGTGGGTTAATGCAAATCAACACACAACGAAACCGACATAATTTCAATATCAATTCAATGAAATTTTTTGGGATGGCGTCATTGACGAATTATTTATGGACTCTTCTTATACTTCTAAATAAATTCAATATCATTAATGAAGATTGGCAACACTATTTAAGTCTTCAAACAATATAATAACAAAAATTAATCTCTATAAAGCTGACAAAGAGACAAATAAACAACATATGATGACAATATAATAATATAATCATTTGGATAAATTAACGATAAAACAACAATCAAAGAAAAAATAAATCGGACGCCATCATCTGTTAGAAAAAATAAGAGATGCGTATATAAATATGAGTTTCATAATAATTGTGAAGTGATGTGTTCCCGTTGTTCCCAATTTATTTTATGAAATTATTATTTTTTTTTTTTTTGTTTAATTTTTTTTAATCCTAAAATGAAGTTCAGTCTAGAACTCTCTTATATACTTAACTCATCATACTATGCATAATATGTCAAAGCTTATGCAAATAATACAAAAAAAAACAAAATATTGTTTTAAATCCTAAAAAGAAACAAAATAAAAATGAAAAATAAAAACGAAAAAAGGAAATAAGAGTTAATGACCGTTTTTATTGCAAAAATTGCAGAAAGTGATGACGCTGAAGAAATTAAAGTTAGACAAAAAAAAAAAATAAAACGTACGTTTTTAACTTTGTAATAAGGCATTTTGAAAAACGCATTAAAAAAAAAAACTCAACATAAAATGATGTGATGATATATTATAAATATTTGACGTTAATTACGTACTCAGATATTTAAATATGTATGTATATTGTATATATATATATTTTAAAAAGTATATTTATGCTTATGCAGAATAGTGTTATTGCTTTAAAAAATAATTAAAAAGAGGGAATCATTAGTGATATAAATATTAATAAAAAATTTGCAATGATAAGTCTTTTGCGAAATAACCCCTCCCTTCCACTATTCAACGGTTTTCACTAAATTTAAACAAAATAACAATTTAAAGGTGTATTAGATTTCTATTGGGATCGCTGTAACCGCATTTCTAATTAAAATATTAATTTTTCTTATTTATCACTGGGCGGTACTTAATTTAAGTAGTAATCCACTCAACATATTTAATTCACCTAATCCTATCATTATCAACATTGTCCTGTAACCCCATCGATGGGGCATAGGGAGGGTTTTTTTTCAGTTATCTCACTGTTTCGGTCGACACCACCACACCGCATGAAATATGTCGCACTTCCAAATCCGATATGCGGTTTACTACAACCGAGGTTGTAGTAGGACTCCTAGGGACCTACCGTTTGTTGTCAGGTTTCATGATATGTTGTTAAATGTTGACCCTTTGGCATTTTCTGAGATATAGGTGATAAAATTACAAGCTCAAACTTGACAGACACACACCCTCGTTTGATGGTCAAATTCATATGATGACAATAGCTGTGAGTTTCATTGTGGGTACAGACGCCTTTTGTAATCTTAAATTCAAAATGTGAAAGTGGATCAGTTCTGGCCATGGATCTTACGCCTTTGGTTGTTACTTCCGCCATTTTTCGATACACTCCATACTTTCCCTTTATTTTGTTCATACTCTTCCGATTACACAAGGATTAGGGCCCGGTCATTCGCAAGGATTTCTAGGGTTGACAGAAGTTGCCACGGGAAGTTGAGAATAGAAAAATAAGGTGAGAGAGGCTAAGTGAAATAAAAAAAATTTTGCTTCAACCATAAATTTAAATGCGTTTTATTTCAAATTAAAGTTCTGTCATTCTGAAAATAAAACATCCGTTAGATTATAACAATTCCAGTTTTGCTTTTAAAAGTCAAATAATCCTCTGTTATGCAAATTCTTATCAGTTTCATATATTGTTTAACTGTTTGGTTCCATCCTTGATTTGATTCTTCTTTACGGTTAACCAAATTTAGAAGTCGATAATTGGAATGCTGATGGAGATATTATGTTTATTTTTTTATATTTCTTTCGATTTTATTAACAAAACTAGAAACTATCAATGTACTAATACTAGTACAATTGCTATACTTCTATTAGAATTTTTGAAATACTCAGCTCTATAAACAGTTATAAGCTTTACATCTATACAACAAAAAAAAAAAATAATAATCACACACAAATTCATAATATTGATCCTATTCAAATCACAAAATTTTTATAATGTAAATATTCAATATTGATGTAATACATCAGTTCATATATTTTTTTTAATCAAAATTAGGCTACCGAATCAATTAGCGAGTGGAACAATTGTTATTGACCAATTAAGTTAATTTAAAAGTCTGCTTTCAAATCGATCATTATTCTGATATATTCTACTCTACGAAATGCCTTTAATATTCTAACACTATACATGCATGCAAATAAAAAAAAATAAAAACAAAATAATTTACTGATCAATGAATTTTTAAACAAGTTAAGGTTACTTTTTCTTATACATTTACATATGAGATACATATGTGCATATTGAAGATAAAAACAAAACCTGAATTCTGAATAATTGAAAAGTAAAGCAACATCATTTTTTTTAATAGAACTAAACTAGTAACTTAAAATATTTAAATATATTTTTTCATATAAATGAAATGAATGAGGAAATTTAGTTTAAATAAATTTATTTGTATTGATGCCATAAACTGGGATACATCTGCATAAAAATCTTTTATTGTATAGAAATTTCGATTTTAAGAATAATGGAAATCTAAATATATTTTGGAATGAGCGACTGTTTACATTATTGTAAAAATGTTTTTTTTTTGTCTTGTATAATTTAAATTTAAGAAAGACTATCTGTCTGTGACAAATTTTTGCATATTTTTTTATTAGTTTTTGATTATGTACACACCATAAAATATTTATAAATAGTATCTATAGAATAGAACAAATTTTTTTTTAGTGACTATCCCACATAATGAAGTAGTGAGGTAACATCTTCACGAAAAGTAAAAAAAAAAATTTGTCATAAAAAAATATTTTTATTGTTCTTTTTTTCTTTGTGTGTTCCGAATCAGTATAAATCAGAATATATTATAATATGTTAAATATGTATAAAATGTTACGGGGAATTCAATGAACGCTGGAATTATAAATTTTGTATTTATCCATCACTATACAATATAATACTGTACATTTACATTTAAGGTATATGCTAGAAGGTAGAATTTCTACAATTTATACCGATCACAGGTCTCTCTCATCTTTGCATTTAAATCAAAAATGGACAAATGCTCGCCCAAACCAATCCGACATCTAGATTTTTTCCGTCAATTCACCTCAGACACATCAAATTTGCTAACATTAATTTAGTCAATTACAAATCAATAGCCTAGGATCAACTAATTGACGAAGAAATGCAAGGATTATTGAAAAATAACACAACATCCTAAGCTGATTTTGTATGGTGAATGGTACCAAACTATATTAAGACACATCCTCTAACCGTGTGTATTCATTTATTACAAAAAAAAATTCAATATAACTTTATCAGATTATCACACAATTTAGCTCATCCAGGAGTTCAGGGAACAGTTAAACTAATCACAGAACGTTACGTTTGGCCGTCTATGAAGAAAGATATTGCCAAATTTGTAAAACATTGGATTACATGTCAGCAAAACAAAACACAAAAGCACACCCAATCCCTTTCCGGTAATATTAAAATTTCAGATAAATGTTTTTTGCACATAAGCATGGATCATTCCCACTAAATCGATTCTCGAGATGGTCTGAAGCTATACCAATCCGGGATATAACTGTTAAAACAGGGGCAAAAAGTTTCATTTGTTCATGGGTTTTTAGATGGGTATGGTACACCTATAATTATCATTACGGGACAAGGACCTCAATTCCAATCTCATTTAATGCAAAATTTATTCAAAATGCTAAAAACTTTTCACATCAACACGACACCATATCATCTGTAGTCCAATAGCTTAATTGAAAGATGGCATCGTACGCTAATTTATGAAAGGATAAATACCATTGGGTAGATATATTACAACTATTGATAATGCTTGACTTACGTTCAGCTCACAGGTAATATATAGGGGCTGAATCAGCTGAACTCGCTTTGGTACTACGATCCAATTACCAGGGATACGAGTTGATGAAGACAGTTGTACTTTGAAAAATTACGACCAGTCTACACAGCGAATAGTCAAACGAAGCAAACAAGATTTATACCAACAGATTTAAACTATACTGTACTCATGTTTTTGTAAGAGATGACACTATATGAAAGTCACTCTCACCCTCGTATTTGGTCCTAATGAAATTTTTAAGATTTATAAAATTTTACAAAATCAAAATCGAAAATAAAACAACAAAAGCCACATTTCATCGCCAACCCGGAGCTAGTATCAACTACTAAGCAACACCATCCTTTAGTTCATCCAAACTCGGATATTAAAATAATCCATTTAGTTATTAATATTAGAGGGGGATATTTGATTTGTAGCAGATTAACAATCCTACATTATTTTGTCTCGAAATTGGAAACACTAATTAGACTAACAATAAATAGTATTATTCGTATTTAATATTTTTACTACATGTGACACTGTATTTAGATATAAGAAAATGAATTCAATTCATTTTGTTTGAAACTATCAAAAAGAAAAATCATTCATTTTAAACTAAATAAATTACTAAATACAATAAGTACAAACAATATTGGTGAATATGATAAATATAATAAATGAAATTCACTATACAAAATCACAAAATAATGATTACAAATTAGAAAAACAAATGTGAATCACAAATTTATCGAATTCCCGGTAACATATATAAGTATGTACATTTAATATATTAACTATATTTGCTAAAATAGTTTTTAAAAAAAATTAGATTAAAAAAATAAATAAATAAATAAAATTAGACTATAAAATGAGCTATCCGAAGATAAAAATTTGATCGATTTTAGAAATGTAGGTAAATTGATAATTACTTTTTAAAAAAAATAATTAGCACTAGGTTACATCTTTTTGATGCCAAGATTCGAAATGACAACATTTATTGTTACTGTTTGTATTAGAGAATCATTCATTTAAGCTCGGTTCTAGTGTCAACGTTCTAAACAGTGTTTGGTTGTATCTTCTAAGCAACCCAATTTGATTTCTAATGTCCAGTCTAAAAATAACTCATATAGCTAGTGCTTCTAATAAATTAGGTTAGGTTCTGGAGTGAGTTTTGCTTAAGTGCAAAAGACCTTAAAGGAAATGTTGAAAGGTGAACATGCCCTACATATTTGCAGCTACAACAATGAGAATTAAATGTAAAGTCTAACTTGATCTTTAATGGTCAATGACTTGTACTGATATCTACAATTTTCGGTACGTTAATACGCGACAACGTTTAGAACTTGGTTTTTTATGTTTATATAACTGTCAGTATGTTTATGTAACTGTCACTAACACAATCTTGCGTTTATTCTTTCATACGAATAAATTGTTTCCAAACTGTTGCCTTCGAAAATATTAAACTCCATTCGCAGAGTAACCATAAAAATTGAAACCTTAGAAATTTCATTCATCAAATCTGCTGAATGCATACATATTTATAAACATATCATATCTAGAGTTCACTCAATTTGTGAGCTGAGAAATTTTGGATTACGCTTAATTTCTCAAATTTTATAAATTCAATTTATCAAAGGGTTCAATGTTTATTTATTTTCTCATCATTTGAGCAATGAGCTTATATGACAAATAAGTTCGGTTGAAAATAAAGAAAGTCTGAAATCTGTAAATTAATACAAAAATTAAAACAAATTAATGTTTATTTATTTAAAGGACAGTGGGATCTGCAAATAAAATTTACAACCCAATCTATCGTTTTGGAATGTGGGCCACTTTAATGTAGTAATTATTTGGTGTAGATTTTGTATATTATATTATTTTATTAGTTTTTAAATATTATATGTTCAATAATTATTATATTATATTATATTAAATTAGAATCGATGAGGTTGTATTGAAAATTTCTATCAGTCATTTTCATCATTTGAAAAAATATTCGGTTCTCACTGCTTATAAAAATGTGCTCTCTCAGTAATTACATTACTACACTCGAATGCTTTACCACTCGGCTACCTAGGCCACTTCCTAAAGATTTATTTAAAAATAATTTTTCAAACAGATTTTTAAAAAAACATTATTATTTTTAATATTAAAAAATTAAGCCAATAGTCCTAGTTGCTCATACTTTTGATTAATGAGTAATTTAAGTTATAGTTAATATTTTAAACAAATTAATAAAATAGTTTTAGAATTTATGGTTCATGGTATACATTTGATCGTGATATCATTAATTTCATAATTTAATTCCATTGTCAAGAAGTTCGATTTCTAATTAAAATCTGTATAGAATCACAATCTTGCGCCATATGCGACATGGACGGATTGGAGTACAGGAAAATGATGATGAGGATTACAATTTGTAATAAAATTCTAAGCCATAAATATGTTTTCATTAATACCTATATAAAAAATTACTTTAAATAAATTTTGTAAAAATTAAAATGTAATTGAGGCCATTCTCTCTTGCTCAACAGGAATGCAAATTCAATAAGAAATAAAATTAAAAAAAGAAAGTTTTAGGAATTATCAACCTACTTCGATTTTAGTTATTTTCGTAATGAATTTCATTAATGATAGTTAATAATCTTTTTTTCTCGAAATGGAAAATAAATACCTGTATAGAGAAAGAAAGGTGTGTTGGATCGGTTGGAATACAATTAAATAAAAATTAATTTATATCGCAATAATATTAAGATTTATTATGGTTGGCTACGAAATCCAGAAAAAAAATTCAGCAACACAAAATTTAGATGTTAAAAAAAAAGTATAAAAAACCTTAAATCCAAAAATTTGAGGAAAATTCAGAAATTGCCACAATTGTGTAGAAATCGATTTTATTTTTTATAGTCAGAACTATTTTTCCAAACCCCCGCTACTCATTTATTTGAACCCTATTCTTACTGAATGTAGGTAAATGCAGACGGTAAGTTTTTCATGAAAAATATTGCCTTCATAAAATTTATTTACGATTATTTAAAGTGCGTAACTAAAATTTTCAAATGTCATTTTAACCCTTTATTGCTAAATGCGGGTAAAAAGAACCCCACAGAAGTTCATGATATTCATTGTAGTTTCGTTCGCAAAAATTGCAAAAAATCGGAGAATAAAGGAAAATAGAGCTAAAATATTTAAAAAAAAATCAATTTTATTTGTAAAGATTCTATGAAATACGGCTACGCATAAAAATAAATTAAAGTAAACATTTTGGAAAAATCACACATTCCGGCTACACATAAATATCTACTTTTTCTAAAACAAATTAAAGTGAAAAATTTAATGAGAAAGCTGATATTCTCCTTTTTTTATAAACCATAATTTCTGCTCTCGTTAGCGTAAATAGAAATTTGTATAATAATTTGAATTAGAATTAGAATATTTTTTCTTTTAATTTGAATGAATTAATAAATTTTTCTGAATTCTGGGATATCTAGATTTAAAACAAATATATATATACGGCATATAATTAACGAATAAAGTGAAGAAAATTTTCACATCCACTTAGGATCTTAATTGCTGACCTTTAAAAAATTTATAATCAAAAAATTATTCGATTTAGAATATAAGTATGTGGGTAATTGGCCGGTATCTCATGTATATTCAGACCTTTAAACAAATTTTTCAATATTTTTATATAGTACTTTTATATTAACTCGTCAGCATCTGTTTATTTACTAATCTAATTGTTTAGTTATTTTTCTTATTAATCTATAATTATAGTTGACAAGTATTTAGGGACCTGCGCATTAGACACCTTTTCTTTTTATTTCGATTCACCTTAATGAACTCTTAATATGTAAATAAGTTGTATATATGGCCGAAATGCGCATACGAGTTAAACAAATTTCTATTTGGTTTTATAATATTCAAACTTTTAAATAAAATAGAGCCATTTTGTGTCATTCAACATCTTATTATTTTTATACTATTCTGTATAATGTTATTATATATTATGTTCTGTTAAAAACTTTAAATTTGGCTTCAACTTAAATTATAATTACAAAACAGGGGCCCCTAGTATATTTATAGTATAGTTATATTTATTCAATTCAAATATTTAATTTTTATTTTATTTTTTTCTTTTAAGGTAAAAACTGTTATTCGGCCACGCTATTATTCATCTGAATTGGGTATTCGTGAGAAATTATTTATTGGTGTAATGACGTCACAGGAGAATATTAATACATATGCAACAGCAATTAATAGAACAGCAGCACATTTAGTAAATAAAATAAAATTTTTTATAAATGCCGACAATGTTAAATCAAATTTTAAATTAAAAAACATTGTCGGCTTTACAGATACTCGTGAAAATTTACGACCATTTCATATTTTAAAATATATAGCTGATAATTATTTAGAAGATTATGATTATTTTTTAATAATGCCAGATACAGTGTATGTTGATGCAAAAAAATTCAAAAAATTATTATATCATATTAGTATATCATTTGATATATATATGGGGCGAAGAAAACTTAAAAAACAATTATATGAATTTGATGATGGTGTTGATATTGTTAATGGTGGTGTTGGTGGTAGTGATAATGGTAATAAATATAGTAAAAATATTGAAAGTGATCATAACTATTGTGATTTAAATGCTGGCATTTTATTAAGCAGTAGTGTTATTAGAAAAATGAGAACAAATTTAGATTGGTGTGTTAGAAATGCTAATACAAATATACATAGTATTAATATTGGACGTTGTGTTAAATATTCTAGTAAGGTGACTGGATGTCAAGATAATTTTCAGGTAAGCTATAATATAAATATTTAATAAATTTTAAATATTAATTGGACTGTATTTTTTTTTTTCAATAATTATGTATGTTGTATGAAATTTAGTTTAATTGCAGGATATTTCATAAAAAAAAATTAATAATATTAGCTGTTAATTGTTTTTAAGGTATAATTTTAAAATGTTTCAAATACTCGTAAAGAAATTAATTTTTATTAAATACATAATTGGAATTAAAAGGTCAAAACAAAACAAATAAAATTGAAAATATCTGATAACATTGTACATGGTGTACCCTACTCAGTTGCCAACCTTGTCTACTTGGTAAAAAATTAAGTGAAAATGAACAAAAAATTCGTATAAAAATCTGTTTTCAGTCAAATAGACAAAGTTGAATATTTAATACTATATTTCATCATCAGAAGTAGAAACCAGCAAAATTGGAAGAATGAAATGTGAAAAGATACATAGTCTACACCGAACTGCATTTATAGTATTATGGCGGATCATGGAGTGGATTAAATAACTGTGAAATTCTCAACATTTATTCTTCCATTTTTTTTTTATATAATTCCAAGTCTATGGGATGAACAACTTAACTGCTTTTACACAAAGATTTAGAATACGAATTACATACCATAGCTTTTCTTTAAAATTGTTATGGTATGTATCAACTAATTTTAAATGTGTAAAACTATATCTATTGTAGAGCACTTCACTTTCATTATAGCATAGTTCCATTTTATTTTTTTTAACGATAACCAACCAGCATTGTCTACTACATTTTTTAACATTTACCCCAATGATAAAGGGTACTGGACCAGGTCGAAAAATCCAGAAAGCATTTTTTTTGCTTTTATTGTGAATAGAACCTTGGAATTTTCGTTTGAAAGGAGGGCACTCTACCTACTACGCTACCCAGCGTGTATTGGCTGATTTTCTATTCTATTTTATTCTAATCTATTTTGTTAACACATCTTGATTTTGATATTTCGTTTAATCTTTTATATCATTTAATATTTTACGCTGGAATCTATTTTCGTTCAACCTTACTCTGTGTCCAAACAGTCCGACCCGTCGAAGACGTTGTGGCTCAAAAATCAATTACAATTTTATTTTTGATATCAAATATTTTATATTAAATTTTCTGCTATATTTGGGAGAAATAAGTATTTCGGTATTTCAAATTTTTTGAAGGCAAAAAAAGACCGTTATACCAATTACAAAAAACAAAAGCAAAATCTTTTTCAGTTAGAAATTTTCTTATGTAAATTAAAACAAACAAAAGACAATCCTACAGCGGCTTCATTAAAGAGAGTCAGAGTATTGGCTTTGAATCTCACGAGGTAGAGATGCAGAATTAATCGCCTATGGTTCTCCTACTTATAATAATAAGAAGCAAAACGATGATATTTGAAAGCTTAATTTTCGGGACAAAACAGTTTCAGAACAAAATCTGTTAATAAATTTAAAAATTAGCAAAATATACCATATTTAAAATTTATTTAAATTTAAAATCAATTTTATAACATTGTGTTTTTTTATCTGGTTTGGTTTATAAAAATCAAAGCGCAATACCTGTCATTATATTTATGATTGCATAATTGTAGTATATAACATATTTAATAAAATAAATTGAATTGTATTGTTGACTGCTTCACCTCAACCCCAACTGACCCGTAATTTATTTTGAAATAATTTTTTTTATTTTTTTTTTTATTTATTTATCATGTGTCGTACATTTATCATTAAAACTATATCTACAATCGTGTATTATGGACTAAAAGTGTTAATTACGTTAATTCTATCGATAGATATATCATATTACATACCTTCAATGCCTTCAATATGTAAATGTAAAAAAGTAAAAACTGATATTTTTAATCAAAGCTTTTTCATAACCGGTAAAATTTCTATTGAAACAGAAATAAGTGGGAAAAAGAGAAAAAAAAAATGCTCACTTTATGCTGTAGTGTAGAAGAGGAAGAAAATTATAAACAAAGTTATTTTTGGCGCTCATATGAGAAATTTTTAAGAAAATAAAAAAAAAATCTTTAATAAAATTCTTCAAATGTAATGAAATGAGTCAAAAATCGATTTAAATTCTTACTAATTTAATAACAGTTATGTTTTTTTTTTTTTTTATTTATTTAACATTTTTAATAATTTTTATTTTTTCCATATGTTTAAAGGTTAATGACATTTTAAATTGTTATTTCAAAATATTTATGAATATTTGAATAATAAAAAAAGTATCATAATATACAGAGTAGTTTGTTCGATACTCAGTGATTGTATTTATTGCAGTGGGTGATGACAAGAATATGTAGTTGAAATAAACAAAAAAATTGATTCTAAAGATAATTAGATCTAATTAAAAATACCTTTAGTCTTATCTCTATAAAATTGCAACCATGACTGCCAATATGGTTTTATGTCGAAAAGGTCAACTGATGATCTTTTGACCTTTATCTATAGTCCTAAAAAAACTATAACCCAAAACTATAGCCCTAGATATATCCAAAGCTTTTGATAGCGTCTGGAATGATTCATTATTTTAAAACCAAGAAGCAACTGCACTGGGAAACACTTTCAATACGTGGATTGAAAATTTCCTTTCAAACCATTCAATACAAGTTGTATTGGATGGTTTTATATCTCAAAAATTCACTATCAATGCTGGTGTCCCTCAAGGCTCAGTTCTCTCCCCAACATTACTTATAATATTTATAAATGATCTCATATCCACGAATTCAAACTAGATTTATAGCTTTGCTGATGATAGTACCCTTGATTTTCTGTATTTCTTTCAAAACGCTGTTGAAACCCAGACTTCAGTTCACATCAGAGCGAAATAACATATATTGTTCTCTAAACAGCGACCTTCAAAAAATACTTAACAGGGGAAGTGTAAATAGGGTAAAATAAACCAAAAGTTAACTCATATCAACAAAGAAAAAATTCGGCATTGACTTGAATATGACTCGCGTATTTGGGGTAATCGTGCTAGTTCCAGCTACAGTACCTAGATAAGGTACAAAAGCGAGCCATCAAAATTATCAATTATGGAGTATGTTACATGAAACCCAACATCATTAAGTCATTACCGTAATGTAGGAGCAACCACTCTGTTTTATAAATATCTGTTTGGTAATTGCTATGACGAAATAAAAGGTATTATGCCCAAAATACAACCTTTTCAGCCAGTTGGTAAATAAATATCTTTTAACTTGTCCGTAAACTATTCGATTCTATTCTAATTTGTTTCTAATTTTTTTTATTACTAACCTTTTTTTTCTTTCCTTCATTTTTATGTGGCTGAAATTCTGAGAAGACAGTTAGTGAGCTTATCCCATTATTTTGGCCTAATATAAAAAAAAATAAAAACCATAAATGAACCGCCTTCATTCACTGCTTTCCTTCGGAGAAGACAATTTTTGCATTCCTTTGTCAGTTATAGACTTGTATAGTGGCTGTGTATCACTTTCTATATTGTGTATTTATTTTCTTCATAGTCTACCGCTTGCACGTTAATTGCTTTTAAGTATCTTTCATAAACTTATGATGGTTTGATTTAGTTCTTTCAAAGAGTCTTTATTAATAACCTCTTTAAATATAGTTACATCTTATTAAATCTAAATTCGAATTTCGAAAATACATTGACATAAATCTCAAATTGGGTTGGCACCTATATACATATTTCATTTAATGAATTTAATATAACGTTATAAACTGACAGTTGAACGCTTTCTGTCCCAAATTATCTCAATTGTTTTGCGAACCACAATTATATTGATGAAGTATCATTGGAGCCAATATTGTTTTAGCGAAACGCACAATATCATTGATTAAATATCATTGGGGCCAATTGTTTTTTGTAGCTGTCTAATTTTGTTTCAGTTTCTTTCAGCGCTATTATTTTGAATGCTTAGTTCGAATAATGACCACTGACTTGTTGTGTTGCTTTCCAAATATGGTGATTCACTAATTTTTACATTACAACTGACCCCTTCTGAGATTTGACGACTCACTACATAGTTATTTACATTGTTATATATATACGTTTATAATTAAAATTATATTTTCTATATTTAAATAACTTCATTAATTTAATTATCTCAAATGAAGATTAAGCATTTATGAAATTATTTAAAATTCAATTAATTAAAAATCATCACTTTAAATTTTTAACGCAAATTTAATTAAGGTCATTTTGTTATCCTTCATTTCGAGTATCATATATGGCTAGTAAGCTGAAAAAAGCTGCTATCTACAAAAATGACTTTTTACAGGTGGACAATTTAATGTTTAATTTTACCAACATGTTGAAATCAGTTATGGTTTGTATTAAATAGGATTGATGAGAAGCTTTATTGTATATTTGTTAGATATCTTTTTTCAATCCGATTTTCTTTCATTTCGTGTAAGCCAGTAAATCAATTCTGTACATTATGATTCTCCTGAGCACAACTAAGATGCGGTTGAAAGCTTGGGTGGAAAAAAATCTGGGATTCTGGCCCAACGGTCCTGGAAACCGTCAAGCTAAAAAACTTATCGCAAAATGCTCGCTCAAGAAAACTAAAACTATTCTAAGTAATAGAACAGGGAACAGTTGCGTATCATGGTAGGAATAATAACAGAATACTGTCTAGTAAAGATGTATTTTTATGAAATGGGTCTAACCGAAAACAACTTGTACATAATATGTAAAATAGAGGAAGAATCTATTGCTCTGCGAATGCAAAGTGCTCCGTAGAATGCGTAGCAGCCTTCGTCACCTGGGAACATTCTTCTCTGCAGAATGGGAGGTATCCAGCAATACAATTGAAGAATATCCTGAAATCAGATTCAATTTTTGCGCAGTTTATATCATAAAAAAAAGAAAAAAATTAAAAAAAAAACGACAGAATTAGAAAAGAAAACGGAATATTTTTTTTTCAAAAAGTTAGAAATTCTGGTTTTTGTTATAAAAAAAGAATAAAAAAAAAAAAAATTCGAATTTATATAAACCGAAATTTAAAATATAAAAATTGGAAACCCTACAGAAATTATAATATAAAAAGAGAATTTAAACTAACAAAACAAGGTATATGAAGTAAAAAAAGTAGAAAGAATGCAGCAAGTTTTTGTACCAGTTCAAGGGCAAGGTTACAATTTATTGCATAGAAATCTATACACAAGCATAAATATTTTGATTCTATTCTACCTTTTTTTTTTATTTTTTTTTTATGTTGGGCTTTTTTTCTTTAGTTATGTATGAAAATATATTTATAAACTTTTTTAATTGGCTTAATAACTATTTAGGTAAGCATACACGAGTTGAATTATAAATTTTTTGTTTGGTTAATTTCTAATCTTGATTTTTGGTTCTCCTTCTGTGAAATGTAATTTAAATTAATTGAGCCAGAAAATAAAACAAGCAATAAATATACATGAATGGTCTATAAATTGCTCTATTTTTACAATTTATGTCGGTTTTATTTGTAAACAAATATGTTTAATTATTTTTTCAAGTATTCTGATAACCCACTTGTAGAGACTTCACTTACTTAACTTTTATTTAAAAACAAAATGTGTAGCTATTCCAATATAGCAATGTATAATATCAATGAGGCTAGATGATAAAAAAATATTAAAAATGGATAGTAGAGCAGTATTATGCTATGAGAAAATTAATAATAGAAGATTTGTTAGACAAAATTTAAGGAATATTTGTAGTGATATTTTTGAAATGGACGATAAGAGGTAAACATTTCGGAATATTTTAAGTATTTTTATATATATACATATATACATATGTATAGTTTTACGACAAACTTTCGTCTGAATAAATCTGCTTTTGAATATGTATTAAAATAAATTGAGGAAACTATACCGACATCAATTAAATCATCCTCTTAAAGACCTATATTAAAACTTGCTGCTTGTTTGAGATTTTCGGCTTAAGGTACTTATCAGCAGTCTGTGGATCTGGACTGTCACAAATGATAATCATGTTAAGATAGCTTAACAGACTTTTTCACAAATATTGTCATCAGTATTGGATATACTAGAGGTATATCCATTATTTTCAACATGAATAAAATTATTTATGCATTACATTTTTTTACTCAAATGAACAAGAATATTGAAAAATACATCATATATATATATTATATAGTTACATTTTGTTGTTCTAATATTTTTAAACGCAAACTAATCTTCACGTTTTAACAATACAAAGAAAATGACTGCCCCTTGTTTTGAACAATACCAAAAATGTATTCACGTTTAATTTCTAAAATGACGTTTGACATTTTTCATTTAAGGTTTACCCGCAGTCCGCACGCTTACCGCAATACCAATTCACGTGTTTCGCGTTTCTATTGCGTTTGCGTTTATGACAATAGGACCCATTAAAACTTTAATTGAACGTGTATACGGTATTTATTGTATTGAACTGTCAAAAGAAAATTAATATTAAACCTGTCAAATGTCATGGCCTATCATTTGTTTCATCCTAACATGACAGTAAAATTTGGTTAACATTCAAAATTCTCAATTATTAGAAATTGTAATTTTTTCACTAAAAAATTTCGTAGGACAATAAATTAAACATTGTGGGAAAGTTCAATAAGTAACAAAATATCCTCAGCGGGATTCGCATTTGGGACCTTCAGATATGTAGGTATTCAGATGACATAAACACTACACCATGCACATCAAAATAAATCAGAATAAGAGATTGAAAATGTATAGGTCATTAACTTAGAAAACCAGGAAATCATATTACGTGTATGTGTGCCTAAAATTGAATTCTAGGAACTTTATATTTGTCGACCAAATAATATTTGATGACAATGGAATAAATGTAGATGAACAAATACTGCATTCATAATTTCTATAGTATCAAGACGTAGATGCAATTGGTTCTTAAATGTTTTCAGGGATGCTTATTCTGAAATGCTTAACAAAAACTCAAAATAAAAAATTTATCTCATATTAACCCATTAACTTTTAAAAGGTTGGAAAAAAATTTTCGTGTTTTGTTTATGTATTTAGATTTTTGTGAAATTTGTGATTTATAATTTAAGTATTTAAAATTTTTGGTCATATCTGTCTTGGTTTAACAAATTTCATAAGTTTTGCTATGTTCATACATGCATACATACATATTATACAGAGTGAGCTGTTTTCAGTTTAAAAAATATTAAGGAGTGTATTATAGGGTTCTTGGAGTATTGTAGGAACAAAATAGTCGAACAAAATAGACTATAGAGGGTTAAAGAAAATCGGATTGGAAAGATAAGGTCTAACGAATATCCATTAGAGCTACAATTTTCCATTTATAAATTGATGGACAGTAATTGATGAACAGTTTTCATTTTGTGTATGTCAGACATACCGTTTTCGAATAATTGCTGCCTAAACTTAAAATTTTTGAAAAAGAAAAACATTGAATATTTTGTTATGATGAATTTAAACTAGACTTACTGTTCTGTTTTCCAGGTAAAGTCATATCTAATATTTGAATAGATATGAGTTTTAGTAAGAAAAATAAAAACTGAAGTTAAATGAAAGTATTGTTTCGTTCAACTGGAGCTCATTAATAGATAGGTCATATATATATGTAGGTATATTATAATGTTAACATATATATATATATATATGTAATGTTATATGTAATGTTAGACTATGTCAAGAATTCCTAGTTTAATTCTTAAGGTTGAATTTTGTAACTAGTTTGTTTTTTTAAGTTAAAATTAGTCAAAATTGCTATTTTTACAGTTTTAAATATTTTAAAGTTACCGAAATTTAGATATAATTTTACCTGAGCCTAGAACAGAGTAACTTTCTTTCTAAAAATACACAAAAGAATCACCACTTAAACGATTTTGTTTTACTTAAAACGGACCACTCTGTTTATCTTAAATTATTTTCTATTATTATAACATAAAAAACATAAATGAGTTTAATTTCATAAATAAACTCATTAAAAGAAAACTCAACTTACAAAAATTTAATGAAAATCAAAAAAAAAAATCTATTTATAAATATTTTGAATGAATAACACTTAACGAAAGATCATCATTTTCTTTTATGGAATAGATTAACGACGCATTGTCATGCCCGATAACATCTGCTACATTTGAAAATCTGGATTTTTTTTTTTAAATTATGACGAATATAATAAATGAAATCCTAAACTTCATAGTTACAATAATTAAACGTACAAAAAATAAAAAAAAGTAAAAAATACCCAGACTAATCACAGCGTTAAACTATTTTTATGTTGACTTACCAACAAATTTCCTACAATTTCTATTTATGATATCAAAAAAAAAAATTAAATAGTTAGCTAGGTTTGAAATTAGATACATTTAATTACATACATACATACTTCTTACTTTACTTACACATTATAATGAGTTGTTATGAATATTCAAGTTTAGAGAAAATTAAAATTTGAAAATTGCTAGTAAAGTACTTTTTAATCAAAAAAAAATTTTAAAATGTCTATTTTTGAAAACGGTGTTGTTTTTCATTGCATTGGGAATTGTTTCGAAACGCATTCATGGTATAATAATTTTATTATTGAAAATGGCAATGTTAGGAATGTGTGAATCGATAAAATATATTTGTTTTTTATTTATTATTATTAATATTATGTACATTATTATATATAGGTAATATTATACATTAAAATATTATGTGTATTTTAAATATTTTAATTAGAGTTTGATTAACATAATTATTTATTTTAATGTAATTAAATATGAGTAAAAATATTTAACACTTCTCTCAATTTAAAAGATTTTGGGTTTTTATCTATTTCGCATTTCTAAATTTAACATGAAAACGAGGCAAACATTTTGCGGACTTAAAATGTATAAATTTTGTATGAGAAGAGAATCGTTTGTGTAAGCTCTCGACCTTTCAATAAATGTACCTTAAAAATTTGAGCATACAAAGCAGCAAAAAAATTTTATGATTATTTGTTGATCGTCATTTGTTCTTTGATTGTGTAGTAAATTTTTTTTTGATCGTTTTATAGATTTTTAAATATGAAAATATGTAAGTTCAATCTATTGTTTGTAATTTTTATTAGCAAGTCTTTATAAAAAACGGGTTTTAAAAAAAAAAAATTAAATAAAAACCAAAAATACACACAATTAATCACAGTTCACAAATAAAATAATTTATTTTCGGTAATATCAAAGACGCGACCCGAAAAGTATGCATTTGTCGATTTGACACAATCATCTAAGCCCAAAGAAATGAAAAACAATGGTATGTACATAGAAACACACATGCGTAAATTTTTTTTTGAACGAAAAACAATGCGAATGCAGGCTTTTGAAAACAAATGTAAAATACGAACAAAATACGGATTGGCCGCCAAAATTATTTTTCGGTTTTCCGGATTTTGAGATTCTGGATCTTGTACTTTCCAGATTTTCAATTTCCAGATTTTGTATTTTCCGTGTTTTGATTTTCCAGATTTTGTACTTCCGGATTTTGTAATTCAAAATTATGTTACCAACCCTAGATTAATGTGTCAATACTCTTGCGAATTTGTTGTTTGTGTTATCAACAATAATAAAGTACCGCATCATAGTTGGTACTCAAATGTAAAACAGACTAAAAAAGGGGGTTTAAATAAATGATCGGAGAGGGTTTGGGGAGCAGTTCTATACGTCGCCGCTGTTGGATACAAAAAAAATTAAATATCTGTTTTATCCAGAGTTAAGACCCGAATATTTATGTACCACACCGTACCACAGCGTAGCGTCCTAGGTCCTGTTTCATACCTCATCTATACTGTGGACTTACCAACAACAAATGAGACAACCACCGCCACTTCCGCTGATGATACGATCATATTGGTATCGCATAATATTTCAGTACATGCTACAGAAATTTTGCAACACAACATAAATAAAATCAGCAATGGCTAAAGAAGTGGAGTGAATGGAACAAAATCACCAAATGTCTCTTTACCTGAACAGAAAAACTTGTTCGACGGTGATGCTAAATAATGAAGTAGTTCCACAAAAAGAAACAGTCAAGTATCTGGGCATGCGTTTGGATAGAAGACTTACATGGAAAATCAATTCAAAAGAAAATAACTTGGTCTGAAATTAAATAAAATGTATTGGATAATTAGTCGCAATTCATCAATGTCGCTGGAAAACAAGCTTCTGATTCATAAGCTTATTTCAAAACCGATATGGACTTAAGGAATCCAATTGTGGGGGATATTCAGCAATTTTAATATTAATATATTATAACGATTACAATCAAAAGTATATTAAGATTAATAGCACGTGCACCATGATTCGTAAGTAACGATATTTTACATTAAGACCCTACAGATGAAAACCATAAAAGAGGAAATCAGAAGGGCAAGCTGCAAATACCAAACAATATTAGATTCTCATCCAAATACCCTAGCAAACAACTTGTTTGGTCTCAAATGGTGCTAGTCGACTTAAGCGTCACAACATCATGCAACTACCAAACATACTATAGATTGATTGATATAACTAGATTGTTATGAATAACTCGACATTGGGTTTTTCATCCGCAAGTCATTATATTATGTTGCTTACATACATATACAAATATCATACAAACTATTGAATGTCTCCATTAGAAACAGATTGCACAGTTTACAGGGAAATAAAAACAAAAAAATAAAAAAATTTGATGTTATTTTGAAATTTGTCAAATGGATGTTTTGCAAAGTAAAACTTTGACATCTACCCTTTTTGACAATTGCGTTTTTGCGAAACGAGTTTTATGATTTTTTCCAATGTAATGTTTGTAATGTGAGTTTAGAAATGTAACTTACTTGATTTAAGCTCGGAATAAGTGAATAAATAAATAAATATATTGATAATTTTTTATTAGAGAGACCTCTAAATATAATCTCAATTAATTGTAATATTATATATTTAGTAACGTAAACACATTTTCTCTCAAGTACAAAGTGCAAGTGTCATCACACACAGTATCGGACGAATATACATATTTACTTGTCTATGTGATAATTCTCTATTTCATAAAAAACATATATTTGTAATTTGTAACATGCATTTCCACTTATTTTAGACTTTTTTTATTACAACTTTTTTTTTTTTGAATAGTTGGATTCCGCGACGTCTGAGAACAAAAACGAAACAAAAAACAGAATAACTGTAGAGAAAAAAAAACTGCAAACATTATGTACGATGTTGTATAGTTCTGGAGATACAAAATAAAACATATTATTATTGTATAGTGTAAATAGTTTCTAGGATGATGAGTGGTTTTACTTTTTATTGTTGAAGTCAATTAGTGCATTCAACTACATTTTTGAAATATTTTAAAACAAAATGAATAAAACAATAAACAAGACGTGTTATATATTTTTTTGTTTGAAAATAACTAATAATCATTTAACTAATATGTAATTTATTTTTTTTTAATTCTTCTACATACATAGGACTTATGAATTCAATGTACAGGTTTTGAAATAATTTAATGAAAAAAAAAAAATGGTTTATGGAATTAATATTAATCAAAATTTTAACGATTATCAGGTTCAGAGGTTATATCAAAATTAAAATTTTATTGTTTTTTTTTAAGATGTGAAATTAAAATGTTAAATAAATAATAACCATATGACCTACGTGTGCCAAAAAAAATTAATTTTAAAAAAGATCGGTTCTTAATGATGGTGACTGCGAAACTCAATTTTTACAATTTTGTCGTTTAATTTTTTAAAACGACCGTTAGGGAATGTATCGTAATTTCAAAGATCAAAAAATAGAAATTTAGTTATTAAAATCAAATACCTCTACCTCTAGCTCATGGGATGTGAACTTATTACTTTTTTGGTCATCTATTTCATTCGAGTGACAAATAGTACTGGACCAGTTCGTAAAATCTATAAATCAATTTGCTTTGACTCATAAATCACTGTGCTACACCCAACGTATGATATTCGAATGACAAATGGTACTGGACCATTTCAAAAAACCCATGAATCAATTTGCTTTCATCGGGGATTGTACCTAAGACCTTTCGATTGAAACGTGGTGTAGTACGGGTGTAGTACTCTAATTCATTTGATTACTATGGTATTTTAAAATTTTAACAATGGAAGAAAATAAAATGGGGAAATTGGGATAAAATAGAGATTTATATATGTATAATATTATAGGGATTTGAAATTTAGGAGTTTTTAAAAATTTTGAAGTTTGAAATTTTGTAATTGCTAAATTTTGCAGCAAATCTTACCACCGTTAATTTGCAAAAAAAATTAATTTTTCAAATGTCAAATATTCAAATGAAAGTATTTAAATAATTTGTTGTTAAATGTTATTAATAGGGTAAGTATAGCAAGTCATTGATATTAATGTGTGGTTCAGTATCTCTCTGTAATCTCATTGGTAGAAGGACAGAAAAAAATATAGTTCTTCGATGTAGCAAGCATGGGTTTCGTGGTGAATAAAATCCGTTTCTGCCATAGATGAATCACTACTATATGATTTCAAGAAAATGAAGCCGAATCAAAACGAATTATTCCGAATAAAAACTATCAACACGTGTTGAATATAAAATATACAATTGTTCGCAATCATGATTCGTGTGTAATATAAACAAAGTAAATGTTTTGCATACATAAATCTAAAATTTAAATAAATATTTTAATTAATTTAATCCGGAAACATTTTTGTTTTGTTTTCACATACATATGGATGGCATTTTCATAATGAATCATATTGGAAACAAAATAGTAGAAAATGAATGAACCACTGAACTCTTGCTTAGAAAAAAAAGCTAAGCTCGTCTTTCTATATATAATAGACTTGAAATGATCTCAATTTGATACGGTTATATAATTATATTTTCTGTTCGATTTATTTTTAACCATATTAATGGGGCGCACATTGTAATCTCTAATGAAGAATATATTAATTTCCAAAATATCTTATATGTATCTATCTATATACATTTATGTAGTTGTAGAGTTCACTGAGTTTCGTGTTGATTTTTTAAAGCAATTTTTTAATGAACTTGAGAACATTCAAATAGTACTCTTATTATACTTTATTTCATTTTCTAATTTATTTAAAATGTATTTTGTAAAATGTCCCAAGTAACTTCTGTTAATTCTAAATTATTTCCTAGAACATTTTGATAGTAAAATCAAAAAAAATATACCATTAAAGATTTTCAAACATGTAGAATAATTATAAATTTACCATCACAGAATTTTATGAATTTTCAATTGAAAAACATTTTTTTTTTTTTTTTATTAATGCATTGAGTTTCCATTAAAATTCAAATTGCATTTAATTTTGTTTTATAAGGAATTAAAGGGTGTATGAAAATTATTTAATCATATTTTTTTTATATATATATTTTTTGTTCATGTGTCGTGAATTGGTTATGTGATATAGACAATAATTTATTTATTTCTTTATAAATTTGTTTATATATAGGGCTTATCACCACATTAGGATTTATGAAGCCCATAACATATACAGACAGTAATTGAAGTGGATATAGTACATGCATGAGTAATATTTTCGATACTATATGATTATCTCAAGCTATATGGTGTTCTTCGAAATATATAAAATATATATGCACTATTTATTGGTGGCGTACATATGGCCACACTATATACAACCATGCTATAGAATTATTAACAAAAACCGTAGTATCAAAACTTATATATACCTAATTACTTTATGGTAGTAAAAGCGATTCACAAATAACAACTAACCTGATCTAATGAGAAATATTTTTAACACATGTCATTTGTAACAATACAAATGACGCACTAATAAGAGATTTGTGTATTTGAAAATCGTCAAACTATGATGCAAACATAGTTTATTACAGATGTGGCGATAGTTAAGTTTTCACCATAATTAGCAATAAACCCCGCGACTACACCTACTTTTCTTATAACATGTCTCTGTAGTCTGTAATACACTCTACACGAGCTACTAAGCTCATTTTAAGATAGATGGAATAAATAAATAAATAAAATAAATAAAAAAAGGTATAGTGGTTGCAGTTTATGTCAATATTTGTCTTACATAAATAGTCTGTAGCCTCATTACCTGCGGTGCAACAATGCTCTGGTAGACCGTTATATTTAAGTGATTTTATGTAGTTTTGGCAAAGCTTGAGTTTGTTAGAGTTTGGAGATGATATTAGGAGAAAAACTGTTTTATTTCTTTATTAAAATTTATCATCATCATTATCATTGTCCTGTCCCACCCCATTCATCCATCATTGTCCTGTACCACCGTTCATATCATTGTCACGCCATCCGTGGGACATCGGGAAATCTTTCCATCGGCTTTTATCTGCTGCTAACCTCTTTAATTGTGACCACGTTATTTGCTGGATACTTGCTTCTGTTAAGACTGTTGTTACTTCAAATTTTTTTCTCGACCTTCCGGCGTGACGTGGACCATGAGAATTCACCCGATCAAAGCCATTCTGTCGGATTTCTTCGTCTATTTTTTTTGCTTCGTTTTTTGTCACGTTCTGTTGGAATGGTCTGTGGCCAACGATAGCTTAGGATGGGCTGGAAGCATCTATTGATGTACGCTAGAGGTTCTTAAAGTTTTATGAAATAAATTTTGAACTTTTTAATATGAAAATACTCTTTGCATTTTTTTGTTACTCACTTATATTATTTAATTTAAAAAATATTTTTAAAACTTTATTTTTTTTTTTTCATTTTTTTGTAGGAAATTGAAATCAAATCTTATGAATTTGAGAATGTTAATTTATACAAAGATTTAAAAGTATTACAAAAAGACTCAGAGTTTCGTAACTCAACAATTATTTATCCAATGACAAGTGCAGATGAATTTTATATATTGCATGCCTATTTTGCTCGGGTAAGTTTTTTTGTTTTTGTTTTTCCATATTTAAAATTATTTATTTTAAAAAAATATCTTCTAAAAATTATTTGTGCAAATAAGAATCTTCAAAATATGTGCATATGTAAATAGTTAGAAATTATTAAATTAAAATTTTATTTATATTTTTAAAAAATATTATTTTATTAAATCGATGACTAATTTATATAAGCCCTAACCCGAAAAAGAAATTTTACAGGTGGCAGGAAAAACATTTGCCCGAAAGAATAAAAACGTAATTGTTGCGATACACATGGTAGCATATATTATTAAGAAAAACCCAAATTCGATATTATTGTCCCATAAAGAATAATAGATACAGTAAAATGGGTTGACTTTACTAGAATGCATCAATAACGGATTGAATTCTATGTTAGAATTAAACCAAAGACTATATGCATGTATATTTTTATATAGTCTTTGCTTAAACTCATGTACTTCCACTACACGATTTTAGCATTTTAAAGAGAAATTTGATACTCTCTAACGTGAAAGTAGTAGGAGATTTGTTGCGACAGTAATATTTCCACAACTTTTATATCACGTATTGTTGCATGTCGTTTTTTACATATTTTGTTAAAATCCGCAATATTTCAGACATACGACATTACGACAGAACAAACTTACTACAGATTAATTCAGTAATACATGGGGAGACAATCTTTCGACTAAATTTTACCTATAATTTTTTCAGGCAATTAATTAATTCTACTTAACAAGCTAATTTTTCAACTGATGTGTCTTATTTTGCAGAGGGTGATAAAATATTGTATAAAAAATGTGCATGCTTCACTTTTAATTCAAATAATTTTCAAACGCACAGATAGTTACACACAAACGGGTACAAGCATAATGAAAATAACTTTTAATCTGGATAATGCACATACACTCATTCCAGGATAGACTATACATTATAGTATAGAAATGTGAAAAAATTAAGTATACAACTAGTTTACCTGATGTACAGTGAGAGGTTTTCCAAAGTTTTCGAAGTTTAGGAGGAACATTTTTGGAAATGATCAACCCATCTCCATATTAAAGTTCTATTGAGAGTAACATCCTAATTTTTTGTTTTATTTACAAATTGTACAACTGAATGATTTAGTTTAACTCTTGGAAGTTTTTTTGGGCCAATATTACGTACATTATTATTAAACATAGTCTGAAAGTTTAGATGAATTTAATCTTAATCCATTTTTTCAAACCTAGTAAAGATAGTCGATAGCGTCGAGATAATTCGTTCATTTATTGCAATTTGTCTATATCAGCAGCTGGACCGTAGAAGAGCTGTAGGAATTAGTACGGATAATATGGCCGATAGTAGACTGTAAAATGCATTTTTAAGCGCTATAATTGTTCTTTAAGAATCAATTTGGATATTTACGTTTATCTAATTACCTATACCGATCTAGAATAACTTAATAAATATAGTTTGAACCGAGAACATAGAAGGGCTTAAATTTGAGTTAAATTTTAATCTATAATTGACTTCAACATACATATCACTACTTTCTGTAGCTTCTTTTGGTTAGATCCTTTGACATAATTTAAATTAAAAATTAACTACAATAGTAGGCAAAAAGATGAATGATTAATAGTTTCAGATATATAATATTAATAAAAAATAATACTTATTTTTAGAAAAATATATTCAAAGAATTTTTAATTTATGTACTTATCATCAAGACCGGTAGCTACTTGTAGTGTGCCTACTGATTCGCAGAAAAGCAATCAAAGCTGCAAATGTCAGATGATCGGGTAGAACGGTCTGGTGCAACATAGTTAAAGAAATATGGCATATGCTCAATCTGAAGTTCTCCCTTAGCGTATTGGGGTTAAAACGACCCAACAATTCAGCACAATGGTAGCGAATATTACGGGTATTAATATTGTCAAATATGCCAGAAGGCTTGGATTGTCCATGCTTGGATTACGCGAAGCTTGGACTACCCTAAAATGATTTTTGCAAAATTTGTAGATATGAAAAAGTGGATGAAACTGTCCAACAGCTGCCCATGTCTATATAAAAAAAATCAAAACTCATTAAGTAGACTCACTGGTTTTCTGCACTCACTGGGTGGCCTTGAAGGCGATAAAATCCAAGACCTAAATTACTTTGTAAAAACTGCCACTTCTATCCACTTATCATCAACAAAAATTTTCATTTGCACAATTAATTTAAATTGGAATTCTTCTCTCTCCGTTTCAACTCTTTCTTTCTTTCTTTTTATACTAAAACAAAATACTTCACTTTCATATTTGGTTATCATAGTTTTTATATTTATTTTTGAAATTAATTTAAAAATAAAACATTAAAAATATTGAACATATTTTTATGGTTAGATTTTTCTTCTTAAATTGTTTTTCTATATTATTCTATACATAATGTATATTATATGTATGTATATCAATTGCAAGATGCATACCAATTTTAATTTTAAAATTTATAAATTTTCATCCAGCTGCATTTAGATGAATTACGACAAAAAAGTTATCAACTTGAAAAGAAATGCTATCATATTGCTAATGGTACAATACCAAATGAAATATTAGAAATACATTGGCCTTTAGGTACTATACCGGTCAGTATGCCAGAAACACGACATGATATTTTAACATGGCATTTTATAAATAGAACACATACATTTATGCCAAATCATGAGAATGCTGTTGAACCATTAAAACAAATTGATTTAAAAGATTTAAATAGAATTATAAATATAACAATATCATATGTTAAACGTAAATATCGTCTACAAGATGATTTCAATGAAGACCAACATTATCATCAGGAACAACAACAACAACAACAACAAGAATATCAGCAACAGTATCAAGAAGGGAAACAGTATAGTGAAATAATTGAAAATTTAGATTCATTAAAATTTGAAAAGATTCATTCAATTTATAGACGTTTTGATCCAATACGAGGAATGGATTATCATTTACATTTTGTATTCTTAAATTCAAGAACAAATGAGAGACATATAAAAAGGTCAGTAACTATTTTCTCTTTTATTGAAATTTACATACATATTTAGTATAAATTTGAAAGAAAATTGTTTTTTTTTTTTTTGTTTTTGTTTTTTTTTTTTTTTTTTTGGATGCTGAGTTTTAATACTTAAGTGTTATAAAGAATAATAATTTATTTAGATAAATTTAAATAAATCGTAAATAGACGATTATCAAATTAAATTTAAGAATAGTAAAAAAAAAATAGAAGATTATTCTAGACTCTTATATTATTAGATAATTGAAAAAAAAAAGAATTTGTTGGAGAAAATCTGAAAATTTATTCTCATATAAATCGTGGTTGAACAGAATATTTTCAACTCATGGGAATTTTTTATGAACTTTGAAATAGTGTAATATTTTTGTTTTCTAGTTTAGCATACCTATGTACAAGAATGTTACACTCTTACTTTTCAATTGAAAAATAATTCAATAATTTATAAAAGTCTATTGTTTTAGTTGTTGTTGTTGTAATTGTTGCATACACTACACATTATTGGGTTCATTCAATACAATGCTATTGCAATCAATCATAATCAAGTTAAATTTTAAAAATGTTTTATTAAAATATTTCAACTTTTTTTTCTTAAATATTTTTTCACAAAAAAAATTTTTACCAAATATTTTGCGTCAGAATAACTTTCAAAACTAAACTTTGACATTAAATTTTAATCAATTGTTGTGATTTTACTTATGAACACAATCAGAAAATATCATTTTCAATCACGTCTATTAAACAAAAATCAGTTTCAATCACATATTTCCCCTCCAAATTGTGTTTGGAAGTGATTGAAAAGTTATTGAACAAAAAAACATAACTGCAATCAATTACAATCAAAAACTATTTGCAATTGAATGAACCTATTTTGATCTTAATTTCATGTAATTGAAAAAAAAAACATTCAATCCTAAAAATTCAGCGACTAGCTATTTGTTTTCTTTTTGCTTTTGATATTAATATACTGTCTTATTCATTTCATGCTTATAGCAAGCCCATAATATTATTTTTTTGCACTATTGCACCTGCCGTTTTATCTACGCAGTATAATTTTCTACGAGGCTTTTGTTATTTGATTGAAGCAAAAATGAATCTACTTGCGCAGCCACTTTTATTTTAAAATATTTTATTTCTTATACAAAATTAAACTGTTTAACTATTTTCTGATTTCTTCGCTTCAACATTTACATAGCTTTAATATTCGAAATTTGATATGATACGTTGAAGTCTTTACTCATGTTTATTCATAAAATGAAAAATTTAACAATATGAATGTTTTCGGGCATATTGTCACCCAGACTGTTTTTGACGAAGCACATTATATGCCATGAATAAAACGAACAATGTTGGCCTCCAAGGTACCAGTTTTTGCTGATTTATTAGCATAAGTTCGATGGTTCGATGGTACCGGTTGCAGTACGTAGTGCCATCCTGTTAAAACTACATTACATTCTGATTAATATCATCGATATTTTCAAACAAAAATCATCAATCATGGTGGGTTAACGATCTTCATTGACTGCGCATTTTTCTGGATGTAATTATTGGAGTTTGTTGGGTCTATTAATTGTGGATATGCAAATAAAATTATCGTAAATGCTGTGAGACCCAACAGCATTTACGGTAATTTTATTTGCATATTCAACCAAAAATGAGGTGATTGAAACTGAAAAATAATTTTGCGACAACGGGTCAGTTTTAAACTGCTCTATCGCCTAATCGGCAAATTGGCTTTCACCAGCTGGATCTTATACGGATGTATGTCTTGCGCAAAATTTTCAACGTAATGAACGAACAGAGTCCCAATGTATCTGCAACCAACGATGAATCGATATATTCGGATTTTCTTATAACATTATAAATATAAATAGATAAATTCTACATTTCCTTTACAGTAGCTATATTTTCTTCAGTACGTGTTCCGTAATGTTGAATGTATACTAAGTAAATTTAATTATATTTTAATTAATATATGAAATGTAATACTAAATTGTAAACTGTTTGAGCTAAATAGTATAAATAAATAAATAAATCCGTCGACGTTTTGGTGTTATTGCATCATTTAGACTTTAGAGAGTATATGTGGTATGAAATCTATCCAAAGTTCGGTTCATGGCTTACTCAGATGGACGATTATGTATGCCATAAAAATCACGTTGACTTATTTTCAAAGTAAATTTTGATAATTGTCGGTAAAGTTTTTTATGCGTGAGGGTGAGCCTATTCATGCCAGAATATACTGATCATAAATGTCAAAAAGTTAATGCATTATGACAGTTTATTTGACAGTTAACTCTTATGTAAGTTCTATCTAAGCAAAAGCAAAATCCCCCATTGATATAATTAAAAAATTTACTTAAATTTGTTTTTTCCGTTTTTAAATTTCGGAAGCCCAAATGGGATCACCCTTTATAATATTCAAAATGCGAATTTTGAACTGAGTTGAAATGGAAATTAAGTACATACATAATTTTTTTTTTAATTTTGAAATTCATATATGAAAATAAATAATTTCTGTACAAAATATCTCCAAAGTCCAAATTTATTAAATTATGTATTCTTTTAAATTTAATTTAATTAAAATAAATAATATATATATATATGTATGTATATAATTTTTTTATATATTTTTAGTTTATTATTATTATTTTTTTCACTTTCCTTATTCATTTTGATACACAGATTTTTTGCTACATTCTTTTTTAATTTATTATTTTTTTTTTATTATTTTTTATAGTTTTTATGTTGTTAAACCACTTGGACGAGTTGAAATAATTCCATCACCATATGTAACTGAATCAACTAGAATTGCAATATTATTACCAACATTTGAACATCAAATTGATAATTTAGATAATTTTGTAAAATTATATGAAAAAATATGTATGGAAAATCAAGATAATACATTTTTAATGTTAATATTTTTATATAATTATAATTCATCAAGTAAAGGTGATTTAGATCCATTTCGTAATATTAAACAATTAGCATTAGATTTATCAACAAAATATAAAACAGATGGTTCAAGAATAGCATGGGTATCAATAAGATTACCACAACAATTAAATGAAATCTCATTAAATTCAGATAATATTATGTTAAGTTCAATATATTCAAAATATGAAATACTCAGTTTGGCTGTGACAGATTTATCATTACCAAAAATTGGTTTAGATAGTTTGATATTACTTGGATCGAATGCAATGACATTTAAGGCTGATTTTTTAAATAGGGTAAGTTTTTATTTATATATTATATTTAATCATTTATTATAATATCAATAAATCAAAAATTAAATGAATTGAGTTTATTGAGATTTTTTTTAACAATTTTTGAAGCCTAAACACTTGTACAAAATTTGTACCCCACATTTCGTTTACAAATTTGAGATGCATAATGCAAAAATGAGAAAAAAAACAATATGTAAAAATATAATGCTAAAGTAGTAATACGCGATAGCAAAAAATTGGTAAAAATAGACCTATTCTCGTTAGTTAGGCATGTAACCTGACCATAATCAACAAAAAACAAAACAATTATGTACGTTAGTTTTAGCAGCTAACTGAACAGACCGATCGATACACTTAAAGAGCTCCGTTGCACTGCACGGAATAAAACATATTCCATAACTCAATCTTTAGTCGCTAAAATCAATTGAAGCGTTTTACAAAGCAATGAAGGTAAGAAATTTAATATTTGCAAAATTACCCAGTGAGTCCAGAAAAAAGGTTCTTAGATGGGTTTTTATATTATTGTTATTGCTATTCTATTAGATACTACGAAATTTTAAAATGCCAAAAATAATTAGAAAAATTAGTACACGTTTAAATTTCCGGTTTATTTATCATTAGAAATCTCGATTAATGTTAATAGCATTTCTAATCAATTTATCTGTTTATCTAAAAATCAGATTAGATTAGATCTATATTAGATCTGAGTTTCTCAGATGAACTTTTTAATTTTTATAATTGTAGTGTAGTAAGAGATAATATTCTTTGAATCATATACTCAGGAAGCCCATGTATACAAATACAGATGATGAAATTTATCTTAATTTGATATATTCAATTGCATTCATTATGGCGTACAGTTCTGCAGAAAACTGCACTAGTCTACGCTTGATAAGCTGTACATAAAATCTTCGTTTTTTTTAGTTTCGTTTTTTTTTAAAGTCTTGCATTTACTACATTTTCCTGTAATCAGAAAAAACAGTTAATTTATGATTTTTCCAAAAATTGTATTTCTTCCGTTATTTGTAAAGAGGTAAACTGTTTTTCCTGATAGCATACAAATGTATACGAGTAAGATTAAAAAAAAAAATTAATTATTTAAAAAAATATATTTTTGTTTGATGTCGCCCCAAATTATTGAAAGACTGTTTGTAGTTATGGTAGGAAAATGTTTGTCAAACCCCAATCCTAGTTTAGTCGAACCATCCTTTAAAAATTAAAATTTTCTACATTTCTAAGCAATTTCAATCAGCATTTATTGAAAAACCGACATTTAGTGAAATTTTAAGGGATTCAAGATTTAAAACAAAACAAAACTTTGAAAATTTAATATTTAAAAAGTACGAGCTATCGCAGTGTTCTCGCAGAAAACATACTGCTTTAAGGAGAATTTGTTTTGTACCATAATTGTTATTTGAAGAAAGATGTTTAATTAGTGCGGAACGTGTGTATCTATGTGTAGTGCTTGTGTTGAGCGATTTTATTTATTCAACATAATTTGATTGTATTGTTCAATTGCTTTTGTTTTTAGGTGTTGAACTGCTTTTCAACCATATAAATTTTTTAACTATAGTCTTGGTAGCTAATCAAAAAAGATTTCGATATCAAAACAATTCAGATGTTTTCGATAGAGTTAGAGCTTTTCTGATGCAATGAAGAGAATGTTTGTAAAAAAAAAATGTTATTATTGATTGGATGAACTGCCTTTAATATGTTTTGGCTAAAACTTATTCTTTGGTTTTCGGTAAAAGTATGTATTTATTACATGTTAGTTTGAATTCTTATCACTTCTATATACAACAAAATTACATTGAATTGTATACCGTATTTCATAAATCATATCGTATCTATATTATCTGCTCTAACATCTATGAAAAAAAAAATTATGAACTTTTTAAAGCAACCTTAATTAATACAATATTTTATAAGCTTGCATGATGTCTAAATACATTGTATGTAATTTTGAAATACGGATTAAGAGTGCTTCTTTATTTGAAGCACAAAATTTAAAGTTTTAAATTATGATTGAAAGCTAATGATGTGGTGATCGTCTACATTATTTAATTCTATTAAAGTGTAGTTTCTTATTATAATTTAGTTCAATCTCTTCAAAAATTTAAAATATATCTTATATATACATATATCCATATAACTTCTTCGTATGATGTATCTATATACATATCTACATACACTATGTGTATGTGTATGTACATCTAAAAATCTAATAATATTTAAACTCAAATGCTCAAAATAATAATGACATTAAACTTATGAGTAAGTAGTTATTTAATTTTTTTTTATAGTACTAAAATTATAATAAGTATAATAAATTTATTTAAAATGTATACGTATATGTGATATTATTGTGTTATTATATTTGTATTATAATAGAATACGACCTCTGCCATGAACTATAAAGATTTGATCATACACAAAAATTTTATTGATTTAATTGAGACTATTAACTTTAGAAGAGTTTATATACTATTTCTAATTTCAAAATGGATTAATTTAATTCTATTGAAATTTTCGAAAACTTTTCGAATTTTATTGATTAACCAGACACAAATTGATTTCGAAATATTTGAAAAAAAAAAAAAAAGATTATTTTTTTTTTAAATTTAATTGGATTAGAATAAATTTTGAAATATGTAAATGGCATATACATATACGATAGAAGTACTGGGATTTACATTATCTCATTATCTTGAGATGTTAAAACTGTATTAACTTTTTTTTTTACAATTGTTTCAATATTCAATACAATTTTATAAATACTATGCACAATAGTGTAGGATAGATTTTATGGTATAAATGGGGGGGTTGGATGTATGATGGGTGCTTTAGTAGGAATGTTTAAAGCTCTATTATTGAATTTGATTACCATCTTTCATTGAACCGTTCTGGGTTGACACTTTGATCTAGGTGTTATTTTGGATCACAGACTCAATTTCAAAGCAAATTTCCATTATCCTATTATTAATAAATAAATTGAATTTATCATTTTAACATTCTACTAAATATACCATGTTAGCTATTTTGATTTCTTACTAACATTAGTAACATGGTACAAGCTTTCGTACATGATTGACGTCTGATGTGCTTGCTCTAAGCAATATCTGACAGTATTGAAAAAAGAAAGCATTTTGAATTAATGGATCTCTATACTTTTATACTATCTGACGAAATTAATATATTTTTTCAACATTTTTAAATTAAATTTTAAAACAAATGTTATATTAATTAATTTATATTTATCCAAACAGCGATGTAAATATGGTACAGAGCAGTTAATCTAAATTCACATTGCAAAAAGCCACTTGCCTAAATATCATTTTACAAAAAAAAAATATTTCACAAAAGGTTCAGTTATAAGAATTTCACTTTGTAAGACATTCGTTTGAAAAAAATGTCAAATAACAATAATTGGATAAATAATTGTAGAAAAAATTAATAATTGAAGAATTTTCTGGACAATTTGAATATTCTCCATTTTTTTCTGAATAAAATTCCAGAAATTTTGGGGAAATTGTATTATGAATATAATTTTTAATATTATAAGAAAAAATGATCGTTAATTCAATGTGCTATATTCCACGAAGAGTACTAACGTTATGGTTAACATACGTTTCATACCCCCGTTTCATGCCAACAAACCGATGTTGTAGAGGGGATTTTTTTGTAGCAAAGGGGTATGAAACGTATGTTAACCATGGTGTTAACACTCTTCGTGGAATTTAGCACAATGGGTCGAATGCGCGAAACTGAGTTTGAACTCAAACCTCACTTTTTTTTTAAAAAAAAATTGTTTTTACATGAAAAACAATCAAGTTTGATCTTAAATTAAACTTGAATCAATATCTCAGAGAATAAAATCTTGTGCGAAAAATTAAAATTTTCCCAAGCTTTAGCTTAGCTTGGTATACAAGAAAAATTTATTTTTATAAATATAAATATGATATATATTATATATATATTATATATATAAGATGCGCCACTAAAAATAAATATTTTTGGAAAGCTAGCAATTCCAGATATCCTTGAAATTCAGGGATAGGTCCTCATGCCGATACAACATCTCCTTCAGAGTTCCCAAAATTTATTTTGTGTACAAAAAAATTAATAAATCTTGTTTTCAAACATTTCTAGCTGCAATTAAGGTTATGGGCCATATTTTGATAGTCATCTCATAAAAATGAAAATGACAAATGTCATATCATTTAAATGATTTTTTGAGATTTCGATAGTCGGGAAAAATTAAATGAAATTTGAAATTTAAATGAGATGATTTTTGTTTTGAAACGGGCAACACTTTTTGTTTTGACATGTCTTGGATATAATTAATAAAGAAAGAAAATTTATTGCGAAGAAAAAAGTCTTCACAAAAGAAAAAAAATATGTCCAAAAGGTTTGTTTAATATGCAAATTAATATTGAATAGATTAGAGCCAATGTGTGTGTATTCAACGGGACCGTGTCATATGAACTACATCTTCTAGGTGGTGACTGATGGAAAGTGCCAAGTTCAAGAAATTGAGCAGCCTCTAGCCAAAATAGGTCCGGGTCCCACTTCACAAAGCCCTCGAAATTTTTTTTTTTAAACTTTTCTTCAATAAAATGGCTCATAGGCACGATGCAAACAAGCTGTCCCAAGTGTCGGGACCGAAGACCTTAAATTTTTTTGTTTTTTTTAATTTTTTTTTGTCATTAGTACAATGAGCCTTAAATGTGATGAGGACAATAGGTCCGAGGTCCTAGGAATTGGGGCCGAAAATCTATATCACCAGCTTAAATTTTATTTTTCTGGGAAGAAGTTATTAATAATTATTATGAATAATTTTTGAAAAATTTTCAGATTGTTCCGCGGTTCAGAAGTCGGGACCGTAGACCTTGAACAAAAAAATTGTCCAAAAACCAAAATGTCAATAATGTTCATTACGCATCAAGATAAGTATAAAAAAAATTTTGTTCAAGGTCTTTTGATTCCGACTTCCAAAGTGTCGGACCAATCCGAAATTTTTTTAAAAATTATTTAAAATAATTATTAATAACCTTTTCTCAGAAAAATACAATTTAAACCGGTGATATAGAGGTTCGGCCCCAATTCTTAGGACCTCGGACCTATTGTTTTCATCACATTTAAGGGTCATTGTACTGATGACAAAAAAAAATTTAAGGTCTTCGGTCCCGACACTTGGGACCGCTTGTTTGCATCGTGCCTATGAGCCATTTTACTGAAGACAAGCTAAAAAAAAAAAAAAAAAAAATTCGAGGGCTTTGTGAGGTGGAACCCGCACCTATTTTTGCTTGAGGCTGCTCAATTTCTTGAACTTGGCTTTTTCCACCAGTCACCATCTCGAAGATTTCTTTACTTTTTTCATGTCCACAAATTTAAAATAAAATACTTACGAATTTTTTTGTAAATCCATTTTTTAAATTTTAAACAACAAAAGTTTTCAAACAAACATACCCGTCACTTAACAATTTCAAAATGACAAAATTTGTCATTTTATCCGAATATATTCATAAAACCCGACTATCAAAATAGGCTTGTTTTCATTTTTTCCGACTATCGAAATCGCAAAATTTGTTTTTCATAAAATATGACAGTGAAATGACTATCAAAATATGGGCCTATGTTTGCATAGTAAGCCATCCTACCAAATCTTATCAAGAACTTGTAGTGTTACCCTGTGAATAATATTATGGAAAATTTGTAATTATTCTTAACTGATAAATCTGGGTAAATAAAAATAATAGGTTGTTGCTTTTATAACTCACAGATTTACTCATAACATCTTGTAATATGTTAAAAAATCAGTCTAAGTAAAAACTATTAAGCCATTCTACAATGCTGGCGCTGGCTTGTAACTAACTTTATCGTCAAACTATTTTAAATACATAGAAACTAATATAACCTTCTACGTATACTAATAATAGGTTCTGATCTGATGGAAAATTCAATATCGTCTTCATTGATTTTTGTCTCTTAAGTTATTTCGTATATCAGCTGTGGTATGTACGTATATACAGAAAATATTCATAATTCAGTAAATTTGATAAGCTATATATTCAGGATGTGTATATAAACAATTACCTGAAGATTTTTCGCACCTATCTTGATTACCAAATTTATTGAGGTTATTGTTACCCCTCACACCACTAAGCTCATTATTTAAAATTATTTTTTTTTTTTACATTTCTATAAAATGTTGTGGAGTGGTAAAATGGTTTTATTCTTTTCATTTTGCTTGTATTTAATTTCTTTTATTTTTTATTACTTTTTCAGTCGACCAATATATCAAGAAAAATTATTCCAAATTGTGTACTTAAAGTAACATTGTTTTGTTGTAGTAATTTCTTGTAATTTTATGTCATTGTAGTAACTTTTAAGTTCAATTTAGAAACATAGTTTTGATATAGTGTCAAAATTTGTAACTTATTTACCAAATAAAATTGATAAATTTTTTGTGGTAATAAAGAGTAATAATTATTTCGACAAAATGTCACCAAATTAATTTTCGTAATAATTTTACGACATTTTTACGTAACAGTTACCACATATGTGTCCAAAGAAGAAACATACACATAATGTAGAAACGACGTCGACATGTTTCTACTTTTCTAAAAACGTGTCTAAATGTGTTCACTTTTGTGACTAAGATGCTGCTTGGGTAATAATGATGAAAATGCCGGAAGTGAAGAATTGGAAATTTTTGAAGAAAAAGAATTTAATAGCAAAGCTCTGGCAGAATTTTTGAAAATAGGAAATCAACTTGGTGAAGAAGCTATTGACCTAGATCCTGATTTGGAGCGTGCTTTGATATTCCGTAGACGTTTGACGGAAGCTTTAGCGCTATATAAAGAACTTTATCGCTCAAGAGATACTAAGCAATCAGTATTAACAGATTTTTTTTACCAAACCCTCGATTGCAATGTCAAATTCATCATCATCGGAAGAAAGTAGTGAAAATGAAATGCTTTAAAGATTTTTTATTTCATATTTTTATCAATTTAATTTATAATTTTTATTTTTTTGTTTAACTTTATAACACGGAAGACAGTAGAGGAAATGAAATAATTTAAAGATATTTTGTTTATTTTTGTTTTTATTTTTTGGTTTATGTTTATATTTTTATATTTAATATCACTAGTCACTGAATAAAGACTTTATTTTAGTTATGTAAATAGTTTAATTTTAAATTTTTCATGAGAATTTTAGATTTGGAACGTTACCTTCTAATTTCATACAAAATAGGGTTCATAGTGCGCGATTTCGGATTGCGCGCTGTTTTTTCGGAACGTAACTGCCGCGCAGTTCGAGGGATTACTGTACAATGTAAATGTAATTATTGGCGGTAAGCGTGAAATTTTTTAAAGTTGAAGTTGAGCAATCTTCAACGCTGAACGATGAACTATTTGAATTGATTGATATCTCTTTTATTTGATTGTTATTACAATTGTTTTGGGTGTTGTTTTTTTTTTAATGTTTGAAATTTAATTAGTACTGTAAAGTGTAAATTATAGTTTTAGTTTAATAAATATTAAAAATTAATATACATATTAGAAAAATTAATTGAAGAAGCTTAAGCAGCATAGCGCTTATATAATTTAAAATGGCAAAACTACCGAAGAGTTAATGTGAAAAACGAAATTTGGCAAAAACTTGATGTACAATTTTAAGTTTTCTTTCCAATTCTTGTTTGTCCATTTCAAAAAAACTTTAAAAAATTTCTATAGCTTATAGTTTTAAAATTAAAAAATAATTTCTTAATATATTGCGGAATTTTATTATTAATTTCCGTAATATTTTTTTTAAATTTATAGTTTTATAATTAACGAAAAAACTTTTATAGCAATCTTAGTTAAAACACAAGCAAAGCAAATTGTGAACACAATTAAATTATTTTAAAGCCAACGCTAACTCAATTTGAAACACTAGCATCAATTTTTTTTTTTAAATTAAAATTACAAGCCAGCATTAGAGAATAACCTTTAGTTGTATTTGTATAGGTATAATTTAACACTATAAATATCTAATGATTATGAGTACACTTAGTGTTAGGTGAACGAAATCATTCCTTTAATAATAATGAAAGGCTTAAAGGTTGTTTGCTTAAAATAGCAGAACAGTGGACATGGAAGTTGAAATCCGTTAACGAGTGGGTAAAGTTTCACCTGCCGAAGCAATGATCCCTTAAAATGGATGACACTTAGTTGTATACCTATAGTAGGTCATTGTTAATGTAAATGACTTACATATATACTTATATTATTTTATAACATATAATTTTTTTTACATTAACAATTAAGTATATAATGGTATGCTTAGAAGTGTTTACCGTGTTTACCGTGAGCTATTGTGGTAGTATAGCAAATAATCGAATCAGACCTTGGTGGACTTATTGATAATGAATTTGAAACAAAAAAAAAACTGTTATTTTAAAGAAATTATATATTTTTTTATTTTTAATTAATTATTTTTTTTTTTTTTTTTTTAGGTTCGAATGAATACCATACAAGGTTTTCAAATATTTTCACCTATCGCTTTTATGACGTATCCATGTAAAGCATTTAATTTTTGCAAAGAATGTGATACGTGTGATGTTTCACAAGCAAATGGTTATTTTGATAAGTATAACTTTGATGTTGTATCATTTTATAGTAGAGATTACGTTGAAGGTAAATACATATATGTACATACATATTTACATATATACTAAAATATCAATTAAATAAAATTTATTGACCTATTTTAATATTTTTTCTTAAAATTTATTTTTAAATTTTTTCTTTATTTTCTTTTTTAGCTCGTAAAAAAATTGAAAATTCTGTGCCAATAATACGAACTGATAACGATATTGAATTATTATTAAATCGTACAGATGATAAATTAACAATCAATAATGTTTTAGATATGTTTTTACATTCTCAATTAACAATACATACATTGCGTGGTATTGAACCAAATTTAAGATATGGTAATACAATTAAAAATTTTATAAAAAAACGTAATTCATCAAAAAATTTACCAAATTGTCCATATAATTTAGATTCATTAAATAATAATAATAATAATAATATAAATGATAATGAAATAGAAAATATTCCAAATAGATATAATGAAAATAAATATAATAATTTGTTAAATAATAAAAATAATAATAATAATAATTTAGTAAATAAATGTATACATTTGGCAGCTAGGAAACATATTGGTGATGCTATACTAAGATATGAAGATAATATTAGTAAAACTAGAAATTAATTAATAAATGCTCAACTAAAAATATAAAATAAAAAAAAAAAAAAACGATAAAAGAAAAATTATAATAATAATTAAATTAAAAATGATTCTAGTTTTTATATATGTATATGTACATATATATAATGTGTATTAAATATCTTTATCTAGTTAATTTAATATTAAATTATATTTTTAAGAAAATTCGATGATACATCAGAAAAAAAAAGATTAATAATAATATGGATATTTATTTATTTTCTTACTTTTTTTACTGTCATTTTGCTTTTTTTTTTAATAAATAAATAAATTTGAATTACCATTTTTAACTGTACCATATCGGTCAGTATCTTAAAGTCTTGTTTATCTGCCAATTATCTTATCTGTCATACTATCTCAATAAACAATTTATTATCACCTATGGATTTACATTATTTTATTTTGACCATTATTATTAGTTTTTCGGAAAATTGACTATTTTTAGATTGAAATTGGTTGACATATTTTTAAATTATTTAAATTTTATAAATCGTTTGGTGAAAATATTTGCATTTTCGTGAGCTTCCTCTATTTCAAAATAATTTTACTGTTATAAAATAAATATATTTACGTGTTACGGATAAATGAAATTTTTTGGATAAGTGAATAATAAATTGTTTTTCACTTAATCCGTTTTCGTTCACTTAATCCGTTAATTATTTGTTTTTATTTTTAATTTTTTAAATTTAGATTTTTATTTTATTTTTATGATAAGTTCTTGATCTATGGTTTAACCGATTTATTATTATGGTTTTGGTTTATATATTTGCTTTTGTTTATGTATTTGGTCTACGATGATTTTATTTGTTACCGGTCTTATTTTGTGTAGTACATGATGACACAAAATATTTACTTGATTGTAGGAATGTCCTATTAGTAGTATAACTTGACTCTCAATGAATCGATCATTTTTATAAAACCATTCATTATATCATAAATTTTAACCTCCCTTACATTGTAATATGTAACTTGAATTGTTCATTGAGGAATAAGTTATCAGCCCTTAACTTAATAATCAAAATTTGAATTCATTATACAGGGTAGTTTCATGTATTTTTATATGCTATTGTATGTTTATATTCTTCATTATTAGGTTAAACTTTCCTATATAACAACTCAGGCTAATGCGGGAATATTTATCAGCTTAAAAGCAATTTTTGTAATATAAATTGAATCATAATTTTATTCTAATAAAATTAAGAAAAATAAATTTTATAATTTTATAATTTAGAATTTTAATGTTTGAATTTTGTAATTACAATAATGTGTTTTTAATTTATTATCTGGAACCTGAACAATCTCATGATGGCTCATACATTTTTGAATATATGTAATAGATTGGGTATCCATTCTTTTTGTGTAGTTTTAATAATTTTTTCCAGAATTATAAGGCAATTGTGCGACAGTGGTCGATTCTGATTAAGCTTTTGATGGTAGTTAGAGCAACATATAGGATTGGAAAAAAAAATAATTGATATTTTCTTGTATCTCGAATACTAAGAAATGATTCATCAACATCTAGTAAGCTTTCCTTTTTGAATAACTTCACTATTTAGGTTGATGAGGTCGCTTTAGTACCTTTATACTTTGTTTTTATTATATTTTCCATATTTCAACGAACCTCAAGAATTATATCCTCATTTCTGTTGAATTGTGAGTTTTCATTCAGATTATCTTCTTTTGTATTTATGAGCTTGATTTAATTGTATTTTGTAATTATTTCACGTGAAGAGATGTTCTTTGTTTTCTAATTTTCAGATTATTTTGAAGGTAATGTACCACATACTTAAATTTTTAGAAATGAATGAATCGATTTCTTTTTTTCAATTTTTTGATTTGAATATGAATATAAACAACATTTCAGATTTGTATTCGAAATACTAACAATATCATTACAGACATTAAGTCCTTAATAAATACTTTTAATTATTTTGATGTATTACGAAAATCAAGATTTATTGTATATAATATGTAATTAAATAATTATATATATATGAAATTGAAATTATTATAAATTATTTGTAATAATTGTTTTAATAATGAAATTTTAATTCAATGTTTTTGCATTGGTTCCTATTTTATTTTTAATTAAATACATATACTAGTATTTTATTTAAAAAAAAAAAAAAAAAAAACAAAACAATTGATTTATTTTTATTTTTAAATTAATAATTGTTTTTAATTTGAATATTTTTATATTATTAATTAAACACATTTTTTATATGAGGTCTATTTAAATTAATATACATACTTACATATTTTTAAAATTCATAAACACATTTTTTAGTTATTTAACTCATTATAATATTATTTATTAAAATATGTATTTAATGTGAAATATGTAAAATATTGAAATAGAAAATATGTAATTATATACAAATTATTTAGTTTATCATTAAAATGATTCTCATGATTCCATTAAATAGTTATTTATTTTATATTCTATTAAATTTAATCGCTTTGTGTATGCATTCAAAAATTTTCTAAAAAAACTATATAAACAAAAAAATAAAGCAATTATTATTGTTATGTAATTAGAAATATTATTAAAGGATTATCTTAAAATATTTACAAGGTATCAAATCAAATATGAACTCTAAATAAATCTCAAATTTACAATATTCAAAATTTAGGTACTCAAATGATTCTTAAAATTAATGAAACAATTCACCACTGTTACCATAAATATTTTCAAATGTATACAATTTGAATATAATTATAAAAATTTGATTTTTAAAACTTAAGCAATAATATAAAATTTCTATAATCTAACTAAAAAAAATTATATTCTATCATGCATTGAATCAGTTTTACATATAACTAAAATAAAAATATAACTGTAATTTAAATTTAGACAAATAAAAATCTAATCCTGATAAACAGAGAAATAAGTTTTTACCAAATAATTCCTAAATTTTGATTATTTTCAATAAAATGTAATTTTAAAAAAATATATAATACAAACTAAGCGGGCTATTATTATAGAACCCGCAGTGTTCTTCACACAACCCACTTGTATCAGCTGTTTTATTTGTATTAAATTATAAGAACAATGAAATAAATAAAAATAATGAATACATTATGTATTTATGTTATGTAGATAATAAAAAAATTAATTATTTAATTATATTAATTTTTATGTATGTTGTATTGTGTAATTAATTAATTAATGATTAAAATTGTAAAACAAATGGAACACAAACACTGCTCAGTTCTTTAATATAAACTCAATACTAAAATTCAACTCAAATTTTTCTATTTTTAAATTAAGCAAAAATATTTATAAAACAATAGAAATTAAATATATAAAAATTGGTCTAAATTTGGTCTAAATGATCAGTTTTGAGGTTAAGTTTTTTGATTTTATATTAATTTATATCAGTTCAGAGAATAAATATACTAAATTTTTATGAATTCATTAATATTGAAGATATTAGATTATATATGATATCAAATATTCAAATTCTAATTAAGTTTCACCTAAATGACGTAAATTGTTACAATAATAATTGATTAAACTATTAAAATATGTTTGATTTAAAAATGGATACAATTTGAATTTATTATTTTAATAATTCTCATTTTTAATTTATTATTTTAAATTTGAATGTATGATTCTCGTTTAAAGATTTATATATATATGATGTATATCAACATTAAAAAGTCTAAAAAAAATATTCCTTATTATTAGTTATTTATTAATTAGTTATTATTAATAACTAAACTAAAAGTATATTAACATTATGATAGTCTAAATAATTTTAAATAATATATAATATTGTAAAATAAGTATAATTTCTATTTTTGTCTTAAATTATATTACTAGAATGTAAATTAAAAATTAAACAAAATGAAAAACAAAAAAAAAAAAAAGTGCCAAAGTTTTCTAAAAACGAAATTATTGAATTTTAATTAGTCCTTTGTATGTATGTAGTTATGTAGAATTTAATTAAATGTAAACATCTTATTATTTAAGAAATAATTCATAAGACTCAAATTAAATATCTGTTAAGGGACGAGGGTTGAAAATTGAATTAATTGTATGAAAAAAAAAAAAAACAAAAAATTAATAATAAAAAAATGTTTATATATTTTTGATAAGATTGTATATTATTTTCTTTTAAACGAAATCTGAATGCTGCAATTAATTAAAATTATTATTCCAGTTTTTTTTTTAATAAAATGAAAATACGTACATACTTCATTGGATAGGTAAGTTGTTCAACTACTATTGCACTGTTAATCTTTTAATCTATTACCACTGTAAATCTATCACTTAATAATTAAAGAGAAAACAATTCCACAAGATTTTAATTTTCTAAGAATGAATATCTTTATTTTCAAATGTTTAATATAATTTCTAAAATTTAACTGGTTTGCTAATACATATTTTGTTATTATTTAATTAAAAATATGAATAATTAATAGAATTGATAAATATTGTTGCACTGATACACAGTTTAGTTATATTTAACTTTAGAAATATGTAAAACTCTATACGAGCTTGTTAGCTCTTTTGAGTACTGAATAAATGAATAAATGAAAATGAAATGAAATTCATTTTTATTTACATTTAATTTTCAACAGTATTCAATAAGAAGCTTAAATCAGATCCTGGTTCATATTCCTTTGTTTCACCATTCCTACAAGTAAATCGTACGAATACATTTAGGTAATAAATAAATACTATCTAATTTTAACTTACACCAAAAATAATTTTAAATTTCTATCACCAACCAATTTGATGCAATCTCCTTGGACAGATAAACTACTACCTTCTCTTAATCCAACAACTAATCGTTTATTATATTCAATAAATTCTTTCAATCTCTTATTTCTAATTTTACTTTCGTGAGTTGACGCTTCTATTTCAACATAATGTGGATTAATATTAAATGGTACTAAATTCAAAGCATCAAATGAAGGTGGGTAAGTAACAGGCATGTCATTTGTAGTATGAATTGATCGTGTAGCTACATTTGTACCAGCACTACTTCCCATAAATGGTATACCATCATCCAAAACACGGTTTTTAATTGAATTCATTAAATTGTTTTCATAGAGAGTTTTAATTAAAACAAATGAATTTCCACCACCAATAAAAATTGCTTCAGCATTATCAATTGCCACGATTGGATTTAAACTAGTATGAATACTAGTTACTTTATAACCCCAATTATTAAAAGGTTTTGAAACAGTTTTAGTATATTTATCATAATTCTTGAAAGCATATGGAATAAATAGAACATTTTTCACATTATTTCTAAAATATAAATTAATATTATTAAAAATAAATAGACTTTATTATTTTTGAAATTTAAACTTACTTTTGTAGTAATTCATTTATAGCCTGTTTTGTATGCTCCAGAAATTCAAATCCATGAACTCGTGATGATGATATTAGTAATAATTGACGTTTTGCCATACTTTTTAAATTGTATATTAATTAAATAAATGTTAAATACTGAAATTTTATAAATTATACCAGTCTTAACTGCTGGAAATAAGAATTAAATATCAAAATTTCTTCACTGAAAGCTCGTTTATCAAAAAAATTCTATGTAGTTAAGTGTACCAAGTTTATATTATGCTAATAAGTAGTACTAATAATTAATGTACAAAGTACAAACTATAACAACTTTTAAATTCGAAAATTATTTGAATACATAAAATATAATACATATTTACTAAGTGGTATATACACATAATTACATGCAGATATTCGAAACATTTATAATTTTAAATGAACTCTTTTTATCGAGATCATAATTAATAACTATGTACATAATAACGGTTCACAATTAGAGATGAAAAAACTTGTTATTTTTAAATATATAAAAAGTTCTGTGTAAAAAATTCTGAGTTACGAAATACTGATTTTTAAAATTTCTGGAAAAAGACTAAATTATATTTTGGAAAATTTAGATTTGGCAATTTTAGAATTGGCCTAATACCATCTAATACCATAATACATAAGTAGTATGCATGCATGCAATCTTTAATTTCATTTTCATACATGCGTAATTAAATTGGTAAGTGTTCATATATAACTACTATTAGTATTTTAGGGTATCATCAGTGTACATCATTTTTCTATTACTGATTAAAAATTCCAAATGATTTTGATTTTCTTATAAAGAATCTTTATTTTCAATTGTTTAGTATAAATTTTTGAAGAAAAACTGTTTAAAACTGTTTACTTTTTTGTTATTATTTAAACAGTTATTATTATACAAATTTATTTTTCAGCAAGCTTCAATAAGAAGCTTAAATCAGATCCTGGTTCATATTCCTTAGTTTCACCATTGCTACAATTAAATCGTACGGGTTACATTTAAGTAAACAATAAATACTATTAATTTTGACTTACACCAAAAATAATTTTAAATTTGTATCACCAACCAATTTGATGTAATCTCCTTGGACAGATAAACTGCTACCTTCTCTTAATCCAACAACTATCCGTTTATTATATTCAATAAATTCCCTTAATCTCGGATCAATAGTTTCACCTTTATGAGTTGGTGATTCCATTTCAAAATAATGCGGTTTAATATTAAATGGTACCAAATTTAGAGCATCCAATGAAGGTGGATAAGTAATAGGCATATCATTTGTAGTATGAATTGATCGTGTAGCTACATTTGTACCAGCACTACTTCCCATATATGGTATACCATCATTTAAAATACGATTTTTAATTGAATTCATTAAATTTTTTTCATAGAGAGTTTTAATTAGAACAAAAGTATTTCCACCACCAATAAAAATTGCTTCAGCATTATTAATTGCATCAATTGGATTTAAACTTGTATGAATACTAGTTACTTTATAACCCCAATTGTTTAATGGTTTTGAAAAAGTTTTAGTATATTCATCATGATTCTTCAAAGCATATGGAATAAATAGAACAGTTTTTACATTATTTCTAAAATATAAATTAAGATTATAAAAAATAAATAGACTTTATTATTTTTGAAATTTAAACTTACTTTTGAAGTAATTCATTAATAGCCTGTTTTGAATGCTCCAGAAATTCAAATCCATGAACTCGTGATGATGATATAAGTAATAATTGACGTTTTGCCATAATTTTTAAATTGTGTATTTTAATTAAATAAATTTTAAATACTGAAGTATAAAATGAATTATTCTCAAAATTAACTACTGAAAATCAAATTTACATATCAAGATTTATTCAATGAAAGCTCGTTTATCATAATGAGTTTCAAATTATTAAAAAAAATTGATAAAAATAAATATGTAAGTACATACTTATGCGGTAATAATTTTACTAAGTGCAAACAGTAAGTTTTTAATCCAAAAATTATTTATCTATATATTAAATTTTTTTTCGCATAGATGAGCGACTCTATTCTCTGGAGTTGGCTTTGGCTAGTCATAATTAAAAAGTCTAAATTTTTTTTTTTTGGTATTGGTGTCAATAATCTATGAACCTATCTTTGCTGTTCAAGTCGTCAATTTCTAGATACTGTATGCGGTGATACAAATAGCTTTTCAACCAGTTATATTCGACGTTTGTACTATCGTGCCTATAAAGTACTTACATTTGTAGAATACTTCTTTGATCGTTTGATTTGTTTTGGTTTAAGTTTGAAGTTCACTGCTCCATGTGCTTTCATTCATGTGGTTTTTATACTCTATAATATCCACTTGCCAGCAAATGCTGCTGATCAGGATTTATGTTCATGGCAGTTTTTGGTTTTGCAAGCATATGTACTTGCTCGTTTTCCCCGATGTCAATGTTATTCAGTACTAATTGTTTGTATTTATTCGTTTCTGTTTCATTCTTGTGATAAGAATCGTTTCAACTTATAAATTATCGGTCTTTTAAGTAACCATTAAGGGAATTTGAGTCTAATTTTGATGTCGAAACAGTTTCAAGGTGCTCCGTACCTTTAAAGCATGAATCTTATCTGAGTTGTTGGCTCCGTTTAGATTTATCATTGTTATTGAATAATTAGGTAACGACTTAGTACTCTTTATATTTATTGATTTTTCACTGCACATAGTTTTATAACATACATATATGTATGTACAACAATCCCTCCGAATGTCCCGAATACAAAGTAATTTTTTGTAAATTGTTATTCATATAACTTATTGAATTGGACTAATTAATTTATTAATTTCAATAGAAAACTTCCAAAAGATTTTAATTTTCAAAGAATGAATCTGTATTTTCAATTGTTTAATATATTTCCTTAAAATTTATTTATATAAAAAATTTTAATTTAGTATTTATAAAACTGGTTTGCTAATATTTTCTTGTTTGTTATTAACACACAAATTTAATTTTCAATAGTGTTCAATAAGAAACTTAAATCAGATCCTGGCTCATATTCCTTAGTTTCACCATTCCTACAAGTAAATCATTTAAGTAAAAAATAAATACGATCTAATTTGAAATAAAAATTTTCACGAATTTTTAAGAATTTGAAACTAAAATACTTACGCCAAAAATAATTTTAAATTTCTATCACCAACCAATTTAATGCAATCACCTTGGACAGATAAACTGCTACCTTCTCTTAATCCAACAACTAATCGTTTATTATATTCAATAAATTCTTTCAATCTCTGATCTCTAGTTTCACCTCTATGAGTTGATGATTCTGTTTCAATATAATGTGGATTAATATTAAATGGTACTAAATTCAAAGCATCAAATGAAGGTGGGTAAGTAACAGGCATGTCATTTGTAGTATGAATTGATCGGGTAGCTACATTTGTACCAGCACTACTTCCCATATATGGTATACCATCATTTAAAACACGATTTTTAATTGAATTCATTAAATTTTTTTCATAGAGAGTTTTAATTAGAACAAAGGAATTTCCACCACCAATAAAAATTGCTTGAGCATTATCAATTGCATCAATTGGATTTAAACTAGTATGAATACCAGTTACTTGATAACCCCAATTATTAAAAGGTTTTGAAACAGTTTTAGTGTATTCATCATGATTCTTCAAAGCATATGGAATAAATAGAACATTTTTTACATTATTTCTAAAATATAAATTAATTTTATAAAAATTAAATAGACTTTATTATTTTTGAAATTTAAGCTTACTTTTGCAGTAATTCATTAATAGCCTGTTTTGAATGCTCCAGAAATTCAAATCCATGAACTCGTGATGAAGATATTAATAATAATTGACGTTTTGCCATATTTTTTTAAATTGTATGTTAATTAAATAAATGTTAAATACTGAAGTTTAATGAATTAATCCCAGTCTTAAATGCTGCAAATAAAAATTACATATAAAAATTTCTTCAATAAAAGCTCGTTTATCAAAAAACTTTCAAATTATTCAAATTGATAAAATTCAATGAGTAATGTACTTATGCCATTGACTATTAAGTTAATATAGTATGTATATTATATTTACTTAATGCTTCTGCGCTAATAAGTTTACAAAGTACAAACTGTAAGCTTTCAGTCGAAAATCAGTTGGAAAAATAATTGGAAACATAAAATCAAATTTCTATAATTCTATATTTATTTAGATTTTATATGTACATGCAGTAAATACATATATATCAAAATATCCAAAACACTGTAATTTAAAATTTACTCGAGCTACACGTGTATTCAGATGTAATTGTTAGGATATAAAAAAAATGTTTTATACACGCGTATACATATTATAAAATTACTTAATTCTTCTTCTTTTAATAGGGTTCGTGTTTTCCACTTCCACTAAATCTTTTTAATAAACAAAATTTCCTCACTTGTTGTTAAATAAAATATTCCAAATTATTATTTAAATAAATATATATGTACATACATATGTATAATCTCTTTTAAATATTATAAAATTATTATACAAAATCCTACAAAAACTAAAATATATTATTATTCATTTTACGAATTAGCTTTCCCTGTCATTCCAGGAACTCTGTACAAAAATGTTCCATCATAATCATAGTAACAATCTTCTACTTTATAAGTTGCTCCTTTCTTCCATAAATTTTTTGGTATATAAATTTTTTCTTTAATCAGAGCTACATTATATTTTTTTATATCAGTATTATTAATTGAAATTTCAGAGAATTCAAATTTTTTTATTGAATTTGATTCAGATTGTACATTTTCATCCTTATCATTTTTAAACGGATTAAATTCTATTTGGCATTTATTTGTCTCAGATTCAGGAACAATTCCAGCTTGATTTTTTAAAGTACTTAAAGTGATAGGTAATTTATTATTTATCTTTCCCATTATAAATGATTCCTTTTCACCAAGATTTTTACGTTGTCCAAAATTATTAATTAAAATTTCATTTTCATTATTTGATTCAATTAGATCTATTTTATCATTATCTTCAATTAATTTTTTTTCTTGATAACCTTTACAATTTGTAATTATACTTGAAAATTCATTTGTTTTAGGTTTTGGTATTTCAGGACGTTTTGATACCCATTTAGTTTCAAGATTTTTTAAATCATTAGTATTTCGACTGGAAAACTTTTGTAAATGTTCTTTCAAATTATTTGGTAAATTCGATAATTCACCTTTGCGAAATTTATCCCAATTTTCTATCACCTTCTCATCATGTTTTCTTAATCGTTTTTCTTCATGGGGATACCAGCGTGCTTTTATTATTTTTCTTATGGTTATTTCATCAGCAGGAAAACTTTCAGATAACTTTTCAGGGGTCCATTCATCTGGTTCACGACTATTAAGTAGTCTAATTTGTTCTTTTTCAGCAAATGTTAAAAAATTTGGATAATTTTCTTTGAAATATTTATTTTGAACAACTTTCAAACGAATAAATTCTTTGTAAGCATTCGTTTCCTGCTCATGTTGTTTATAAGTTTGATGAACACTCATAAAATCAGATTCAAATTCTTCTAATGATTCTGGAACTTCAGTATTTTTATATCCTGAATTATTCAGCTCTTTTAAATGTCGATTTAAACCGGGATTTGGACCTCTTTTACGTGCCATTAAGGTAGGTTTCGTTGAAAAAAATTTAGGACTTGCCAGTAAGCATTTTAATATTTGATTTTTAAACATATTTTAAAATTTAAATTTAGTTTTTAAAATTAATTAATATAAATTTTAAATGTAAACAAAGTTTCTGACTGATTGACTTTACTTACCAGCAAAAAGCCAAAAGAAAAAGACAGATGATTTTAACATGTTTTCTTTTATTAGGTTAAGGTAGGGTTGAAATTGAAACATCAAAACTAATTTAATTGTGGTGAAATTTTTTTCGGAGTTTGAAACCGAAATATTTGAAAAATGATTTGAATTTGAAAAACAAACGTGAGTTTTGTTTGAGTTAAACAATTGGTTATTCATGGAAATGTTGTAATATTATAATTAACTAGTAAAATAAAATTTATAAATCAGTAGTTCTGTAATTAACGTTTATTGAAAAATATTTTTAATAATAGTAAATTTTAGTTTGCATTTTCTTTAACAAATATTTATAGGATAGAAATAAATTTTTACTTTCAATAAGTCTCTTTTACTTTACTTTGTATCATTGATACTTTTATCAAAAATGAATTCACCTAATCCATTACCACATCTACGAATATTAGTAATTAATTCTCCTATTTCTTTGATAGCTTCATATTGCTCCTTTAATTTAAAACAACAATATTAAAAAAATTACTAATAGCAAAATTATTTTTAAATTTTACATTTATCATTTCGGAATCCAAAAATTCTGCTAAATCTACATCATTTTCAGAGGAAGCCAAGGCATGCATTTCAAGTAAACTCTAAAAATTTAATTTTGAATTATTTCAATAATAGAAATATGTATAAATTATTTTCAATAATTACATCAGTAACTTTCTTTTCCAAATTTAATGCATAAGTCATAGTCATTTCAAGATTATCCCATTCAGTATCCTCTGGTTTATTAATATTTCCTAAAACGATTTTTCCTCCACGTTTATTAAGACTAAAAATAAAATTATATGCAATTGAAATAATGTTAAATGAACAAATTATGAATTATATATTTATGTACTATGTCATAAATTTCATTGCATGGTCTCTCTCCTCATCAGACGCTTTCTTAAAATAATTGTATATTCCTTTTAGAGCGACATCGGATCTATCGTAATGAAATGCCTTAAAATAAAAAAATTCAAAAATAATTTTTATAAAAAACCATTTTAAAACAATACTCTAAAATTAAATAATATAAATATATAACTTAAATTGTTGAACTCAAACTGAAATTCTGCTTAATCTCAACCAAATTCAATACGAATTCAGTTTCAATATAAAAAAAAATATTTATTAAAATTCATTGTTCATTAAAGTAATGTATACATTTTCGTGAATGTTGTATGTTGTACATATGAAAAATTACGAATGAATTGCCCATTTGAATATATTGGAACCAAGTGACTCTGACAAATAAAAAAATTGATGCAAATTGTAAAGTAGTTTAGGAATAAGTTTTTAAAATTCTAATTGGTTCGACAATTTGGTGTAATTAACAAAATACTATAATAACCTACATTGGCAATAAGTTATGTTATTAAAATTATTAATTGCGACTATGGAAACGTCTATTATATATATTATATATATTATATATATTATAATTTTGTAATGTATTATATATATATATATAATTAAACACATTTATATAATAAATGAACAAATTATTTTTTTATGATACCATCAAACTTTATCATTGCAGATGAAATATTACATAATAGTTTTATTCACAATATCCATTTTTAATTTAAATATATTTTCATTTAAAAATATTTATTTACCATTGATAAATATATATAACTGGCTTCCAATTCCATATTAATTTGTTTATTTAAAGCAGACTCCAATTTTTCAGAAAAATTATGTCTTGTTAAATTGCTCATATTTCTTATAGCTTTTCCAGTTAAATTAAGTCCTTGTCGAAAAATTGACATATTGTTGAATTTCTTTATCAGAATTATTTAATTAATATAAAAGCAATATGAGGGCATTTATCAGAAATAAAAGTAAAAAGAAACTGAAAATAGGCGAAATTTTCTATTTCTTTTTCTATGAAAATTAATGAAAATATATTTTTTTTTTACTTTTAAACTATCACTTTGCGTGACTTACTACGAAAACACGAAATTACAAAAATATGTATTTCAAAAAGGATATTATTTATTGTATATACATATTTTATTTATATATTTATATATATTGGTTTGTTTATTAATTTTGTTTTTTTATTGGAATGAATAAAATGACAGTAATTTTGAAAAAACTGCGCAATATATCAAACAAACAAATATGTATTTACAAACAACGGTAATTGTCGGAAACAAGCCCTATTAACAAATAAAACATTTCACCTTTATTTATTTTTCCTTTGATTTAATTCAACATAATTGAACAGCTGATTTTTGTTTTGATTGCAAATTCGCAATATGCCGAAATTAAAACAAAAAGTTCAACACAAAAATGACAATTTGATTTGAGCGACGATTAATGTAAAGTGCAGCATTTTTGTGTTTCTGAATAATAGAAAAGATTTAATAAAGAAAAGAATTGAAGAATTGTTTAATGAAAATATTTACTTATATTATAAATATAGATATGCATATAAGAAATATTAAAATAAAAACAAATTTCTAAAATATAAAATACGTAAATAATGTTTAATACATATACAAAATTTGTAAAGGATAATTCAAAAGAAAAATGTGCAAAATTTTTATAATTTTTACAATTGTTTTGCCTTTTGTATATTTGGTTGATTCAATAAATCATTGGGTTTTGGATGAAAATGGGAAAATTACACAAAAAGTAAGAAAAATTTATAAATTCTTCAACTTTATATTTAAAAATTAAATATTTGAAAGTAATAAAATAAAAAATAAATTCGTTAAAATAAAACTAGAGTTTTTAATTTTATTTTTTGAAATTAAAATTTTAACAAGCAATAAATATAAATGCATATATTTTTTAACAAATTATTTTAATTATAATTTTTAGATTGATTCTCCATTTTACCTAAGAGAATCCAGTAATCTAATGATATTTTTAGATCAAATGAAGCACAATGATATTATTGAAAGTATTTATTTAGAATTATTTCGAAAACGTGAAGAAATGGTAAAAGAAATTAATAATTCAATAAAATTTGGCTTAGAAGTTATTGATGAAGCAAAATGTGCTATAGATTATTACATTGAAGGTTCCTTAACACATGCAGTTATAACAAAAACATATTTAAATAGAATTCCATTCAAAATAAATAAAAATATTATTATTGAAAATAGACTGCCATATTGCGGATTAATACCAATTGAATATGTTGGTATTTGTTGTTATGATCATATCGAAAGCATTAACAAATTTCATAATCTTCGTATATCAGAAGAATTAGATTTATATAATGAAGAATTGGAATTAAATTCTTTATCATTTATTAGTAATTTAGTAGCTGGTTTAAATGAAAATCCAAAATCATGGATATATTATACATTAAGCTCATATTTTTGGCGTATGAAAGGTAATGCTGCAGAAGCAATAGAATGTGCTAAACGTGGCTTAATGTTAGCGCCACGAAAATATCGTGACATTCCACTATTAAGCTTGGGTTCAATATTATTTCGAGCTGAAAAATTACATGATGCTGAAATATTTTTTGAAGCTAGTGTAGATCATGCACCAGAAATTCCAGAAAATCATTTTGCTTTAGCCACAACATTGGCAATGTTATCACAATTTAATCGTTCATTAGAACATTTTGAAATGACGGAACAATTAGATTTGACATATTTGCCAAAAACACAATATTTGAAAAATTTCTTAACATGCATTGAAAATTTGAAAAAGAAAACTGTAGAAATGTATAAGTAAGTACTTAAAAACTGTATTTACTTTTAATAATACATAAGTATAGAATAATACATATAATATTATTTTTAAAGAAATGCTGAATACATAAAAGAAGAAGTAAATGACCTTAAAGATATGAAAAATCAATTAACAGCAAGTCATGAGAAGTTATTAGAACAACAGGTTGTTAACTTTTATTATATTTTTTTTTTATTTATTAATTAAATTGATCTATTTGGTAGGTACCTTTAAGCGTACGTTTTCATGATGTCGAAAATTCAAATAAAAAAGAAGAATTACTTCATCGTGGCCAATTTTGTAGTACTAGCAAAAAATCTGGTAGTGAACCGATTGTTAGATGTGATTTTTATTCAGATCTTCAAATGCGTTTAGAGAGTAAGAATGTTGATATTGAAACTCTTGAGCGAGACATTAATGCTAACAGTGAAGAAATAATTAAAAAATTGCCAATTGATTTTAGTTCCCAATTTCATTTTGATAAAAAAAAAAATAAAGGGCGCAACAATCCCAAATGAATTTAATTTTAAAAAAACAAAAAATAATAATTTATCCTTAAACAGAGAACTATTTTTATTATTCCTTTTATAATGTTTTAATTCTGGAAAATGGATTAAATAAAAATATATTAAAGACTGTAAATATGTATGTTTTGTTTAACTCGTTAAAATAATATGTTTTGTATTAAGAAATTTAAAATAAAAAATATTAAAAAATAAAAAATCTTGTTCATATTAAATTAGTTTTTTTAAATGTTTCACCACTAGATGACACCTCAATATTAACAAAATAGTATATCAAAGTTGCCATTTCTAATTTGAAATGAAAAACAATTGTCAAATCACTATTTGACAATTCATATGTTGAATGTGTTTGTGAATGTGTACTTTAATTTTTTTTATTATTTTTTTTGAATAGTGAAAAGAAGACCAAATTGCGAAAGTATTAGTATATAAAAAGCTATTCGTATTCAATTTGGCATAGAATTACAAAAAAAAAAAGAAGAAAATAATAAATTTCTCTGCTGTTTTTCAATTAGTTTTATGAAAATTTATATAAAATTTTAATATTATAAAATAATTTAGAAATTAAAATATATTTAGAATAAATGTAAAGATGTCAGGTGCTAGTGAATATTTCTCCATTGGAAGTGTCGTTGCTTGTAAAACATGTTTTAATGAAACAGTAGAAGGCGAAGTTTTAGCATTTGATCCAAATACAAAAATGTTAATTTTGAGTATCCTTTTCAAAAATGAAAACAAAAATTTACAACAACAGAAATACAAATATTTTGATTTAATTTCTTACTTATAATTTATTTAAAAAAATATTAATTGAACAAATAATTTTAGGTTTTAATTAAGTTTCAGTCTAAATATTTTATTTAAAAAAAAAAAAAATTAAATAAAGTGGAGCAACTATAGCAAGTCTACTTAATTTTGACGTTTTCAATATAATATAGTTTAATTATTGGACATCAAATGCGGTTTTCTATTCATATATTTTTAAATTAAAATATTCAAATTTAATCTTGTTTTGATACAATATTTCCTAGTTAAAAAATTATTCTTATAATTTCAATTTGTAAAAAATATAAAATACCACAATTTCAATATTCAATTATAACCAAAAAAAAAAAAAAAAAAAAAAAAAAAAAGAAATCCGTCTCTGTCAGAGAAAAAGAATCCGTATTACAAATGAAAACAAATCCAAATATCACAATAATTAAAAATTAAAACATTAAAAATGATTTGTTGATACCCACTTTGTTGTCAATAATAGAATTGATATGCATAAATAATTAATTTGTTTACTTATTTCTTTTTCTTAAATAAGACTCGTTTATAATTTTAAATATTTACCACGTCACATTGAGTTATAAATTATAATAAGGTCAAAATTATATTTTTTTGAAATATTTATTAAAGCCTTTAAGTTAATAAAATATATTATTTTTAAATATTTTAAAAATATTCATTTAATTATTTATATAATTATAATTCACACCTATTAGATATAAACCCATAAAAGAAAACTTTTTAATCATGACAACTTTATGCAGACATTTATACAATTATCCAAGATTTTTCAAACCAGAATACATTATTATTATTATTTAAATATAAGATATCCCTACATTTTATATAAATTTTATAATTTAAGTCATAAACATAAAAATGATTTTCCTTAATTAAATTTAATGAAAGAATGTCGATCAAAAACAGCAGATAAATTAAGCGATGTATCAATAATGAATTTACAATATTGTAGTGATGTTCAAGTACTAAGAGAAGCAAGCGGGCTTACGGAAACTCCACAACCACTTAATTTACATCGGGTAATAAAAATTAATTATAATTACAATTTATTTATAAAAATTATTATTTTTATTAATTTGTAGCTTAAAACTCGATTACGTAATTCAGTGGATCAGCGTCAACGTTGGATTTTATCAAGAAATGCTGGTGTTAGTATTGAAGGTCAAAATCTTTTTATGGCTATTGGTAAAACGTTGGATAATGTTACATGGGATGGCCATAATATTATAGTGTTCAATGAAGTAACTATAACTCCACCTTATAAAAAAGAGAATGTATCAACTGACGATCCAAGCAAAATTAATGCACTTAATTACATTAAAAAATTGGTAAGTTAAATGATTTTTTAGCTATCTAGCTATATATATAAAAGAAATTATAACTACATTTATGTATTTCAAACTTAAATAAATTTGTTATTAAAGACAATAAATTTTTCTTCTCGTACTTTTTAAGTTGAACTCATTTACTTAATATCATTTAGATTTTTTAATCTTAACTCAGATTTGAATTTTTAATTATACTGTTATATATATACGTACTGTGATCTATCCAAATTTATATTTTGTATTTAACTTAGTTATTGTGGTTTGTTCATAATTTGCTTAGGTTAAAATATCGACATTACTAGATAAATTTTTTTTTATGAAAACATGAAAGCACTAAGATTTCTTATTTTTCAATATTAATATTTCGTACTTTTCATCAATCGTGATTCTAAAGTCATTAATGGCATTGACTTAAATAGTATGAACCACAATTAAATAAATAAAAACAACACAAATTTAAAAAGATTGTAGTTGATTTGAAGTTTAAATTTTAATTTTTTTAATGCTTTTTAAAGATTCGTTAATCAAAATGATTTTTTACAATTCAAGTGAATTTCTGTAACTGAGGTTTCAGTCAAAGCTTAAATTTGTCATTTGTCAAACATTATTGTTACGATATAAAAAATTACATATAAACCAAAATATTGGCGACAGGATTTATTCTTGTCTTACAAAATAAATTAAAATTAAATCAAAATAAAACATAGAGCTTGTATAAAAATATAATGAGTTTGGATGCAGTATATTAGAAATGCATTTATATTTACGCCAGTAATTAATAATTACTGGTTGACACAATATTCTGCATTGATTTCTTAGGTCTAACACTGACCGGCTTGTAGTAATTTATGGTTTACTAGTATTTACTCTTACAAAAAATAATTAAAAAAATTTATAATAAAAATTCATTAATATCAATATTTTCGTTTTAGATTGATCAAAATAATAAGGGTTCCCAAGGAAACAATACCACAGATTCATCATTATCGTTGTCCTCTTCATCGTCTTTTTCGGGTTCATCATCGACAGGAACAAGTAATGCAATAACATCATCATCAACAAATGTAGGAAAATCTTCATCGCCGGTTCCTACCCATTAAAATAAACGCTAACACAAACAATTCTTAATAAAAAAAAAAAGTTTAAACTCAATAATTTTTTTCATTTTTTTTTTTTTTATTTCGTCTAATTTCCAATCAAAATAGGTACAATATTTTAAATAAAAAAGAAATAATTTTTTAAAATTTTTGTTGAATTTTGTTTATTTTCTAAAAGAAAATACTAAAAAAAAATATTTTAAAAATTTCCTTTGTCATATTTTAAAACAAAAAAAAAAGAAAAAAGAAATAGATAATAAATGAAAAAAAATTCTTTGAGATAAACTTTAATTTATAATAACATTTCCCTGGATTACACAACAACTAATTGAAGAAGTTAAGAAGCTATGTAATTGAATAAAAGAAAACTAAATATTTCAGTTCGTAATACGTTATTATTTATTATTTATAAATTTACCAAAATTATATATATGTATGTATGTATATATGTACTGTACAAAAATAATGATACATAAATTAAAATTTTCTTCTCTTTAATATATCTGGTCGCCAATTAATTGGATGTGACTCTTCTGAAGCATCATCATCTTCTTTATATATTTTAATAGTTTTATCAGCTTCAGCTGTTATTAAACGAGAACCAGATTGATCAAATGTCATAGCAAATATACCAGCTTCACTGTCCATTGAACCTGGTTGAACTGGTGCTTGAAATCTTTGAAAATTATAACCCGTTCGCCAATCCCAAAAGAACATTGTACCATTATCACCTCCAGATACTAATACACCATCTGGATTAACAGCCATACAATTGACAATGGCATTATGTCCCGATATATTTTGAATAAAATTTCCTTCTGGACATCTCCACTGTTTAATATTATCCGGTGATGCAGATGCAAACATATATAATGTTGGATGTAACACAATTGAACGAACACTTTTTTTATGATTTGTTAAAGTACAAACACTTTTACCAGATGCCAAATCCCATAATCTAATTGTTGAATCATGACTGCCAGTAATTATTTGAGGATTTGTTGCTTGTGATACTATACTTGCAACAGTATTTGTATGACCGGTTAAAGTATGAATATTTGCTTTTGTTCTCATATCCCATATACGGGCAGTTGAATCTCTACCAGCTGTTGCCAAAACATCAATTGTGGGATGTAAAGCTAACGAATATACAGCTGACAAATGTCCGTGATAATGTCTAATAACTTTATTATATTCTAAATCCCAGCATTTTACTTGTCTATCTTCACCACAACTGAATAAGTACGGATGCTTTGTACTAACTGCTAATCCACGTACCGTACTAACATGTCCGGTCAATGAAAGTTTCAATTTACCAGTAGCTAAGTCCCAAATTTTTATAACACGATCAGCTGCTCCTGTAGCAAACCATTCATTACCAGGTTCAACAGCAACACATCTAACCCAACCCAAATGACCTATATTATAAAAAATATAAGATAAAAGTTTATAAATAATGTTTAATATAAAATTTTATTTACCAGAAATAACTCTAGATAATTTCCAAGGTGGATGCCATTTCGGTTTCGGTATTGTCGGTGCTTTTTTCGGTATTAATTGAAGGTTAGTTGGTGGAGCATTATTCAAAGTTTGTAGTGCTAATGAATTTTGATTTAGATTAGATTCGTTGTCCGATGGCATTGACATTGGAATTTTATTGCTATCAGTTTCATTCATTGATTCTCCAGATTCAACTATTTCCATTTCTTGTTCTAATTCACCTGCTTGCTTTTTGAGTTCTTTAATTTTAGCAACTCGATCAACTATTAATCCATAACTATCTTTTGCTTTAATCGTTTTCCACATTTGTTTTCTAAAATGAAAAATAAAGTAAAATATATTTCCTTTTAAATACCGAAAATTAATATTTAAAAAAATATTACAATTTATCGTCTACTTCGGGAACATGTCCCTGATTCGAAACAAACATATCATGAGTTCGTTTTAATGATCTGAAAACCAACGTATGAACACTATGTCTTTGAACTTCTTCCATTTTAAATAATGTTTTTAAATAAGTTTAATTATTTTTTTAATTATTCTTCTACTTTAATTATAAAATGCTTTTGAAAACAAATTTTGAGATTATTTATCGTGAAAACAAAAATGACAATTCTATTTATGCATAAATAAATTTGAATTGAAATTACACTACTTGCTATTGCTACAGGTAATATGTCAGATAAGTGCTGCCATTGCGTAAATATGTGTTACCATTGGATATCGCAGATTTGTTCCTACAATTAACTAGATGGACATTACAATGGACATGGAATTGATTGAAGTAGAACTGTCCGCAACATACTCTTAATTATTAAACGCAAAACAAATTAAATTTATATAGTTACATATTTAATTACTGTAAACTACATTTGTACCAAATGAATTGATTTATAATTATGCAAAGGCAAAATATACAAAATGAATTAGTTCTATTTATTTTTTCGAGTGGCAACACTGACTGATATTTATTTTGATATTTGACAATCGGCTTTTGAATTAAAACATATTTTACTACATGTAGGTATGGATATAGTTTAGTTATGAATGGGTAAATATTCAATAATAAATATCTGCATCGTAAACGTAAATAGAAAACAAAAAATGTTATATTGAGTGACGTATTTTTATTAGAAATTTTATACAATGGTAATAATTAAAATATTTAATTTTTTTGTAATATTGCAAACATTTTGCCATGTAAGCTGTTTTAGAAATCAACATTACACCAAAGAAGATATTATAACGAAAAGGTAAATAATTTCTATTTTAGAGAAAAATATAATAATCTGCAGCTAGTTACATTTAGGGAAGAAGTACGTAAAATATTTCAACATGCTTATGAAGGTTATCTACAACATGCGAGTGGCTATGATGAATTGGTATTTTACTATAAATTTAATATAAATTTTAATTGTATAATAATCATATTTATTGTAGCGTCCTTTAACTTGTGATGGGATTAATACTTGGGGTAGTTATTCATTAACACTTATTGATGCATTAGATACGTTGGCGGTAATGGGAAATTTTACAGAATTTCGTAGAGTAGTACAATATTTAGTAGAAAATTCAAATTTTAATAGTGACATAAATGTTTCTGTTTTTGAAACAAATATTAGAATTGTTGGTGGACTACTTAGTGCTCATTTAATGTTAAGAAGAGCTGGAGTTGAGCTTGAACCAGGTTGGCCATGCAATGGTCCTTTGTTAAGAATGGCAGAAGACGTCGCAAGGCGTTTGTTACCAGCATTTGATACAAAAACTGGAATGCCTTACGGAACTGTTAATTTACGTTATGGAGTACCCCTCGGAGAAACACCTGTAACATGTACGGCTGGAGTTGGAACATTTTTAGTAGAATTTGGTACACTGAGCCGTTTGACTGGTGATCCTATTTATGAAGAGGTTGCTTTGAATGCAGTTTACTCTTTATGGAAATATCGTTCTCCTATCGGATTATTTGGAAATCATATAGATGTTCAAACTGGCAGATGGACAGCTCAAGATTCTGGAATTGGTGCTGGAGTAGATTCGTATTTTGAATATTTAGTAAAAGGAGCAGTTTTATTAAATAGACCAGACTTATTAGAAATGTTTCATGAAAGTAGAACCGCCATTGACAAATACATGAGAAAAGAAGATTGGTATGTATGGGTTAGTATGACAAAAGCTCAAATTACACTGCCTGTATTTCAATCTTTGGAAGCATTTTGGCCTGGTATTTTATCAGCAGTTGGAGATATTGAAGCAGCTACAAAAACGTTTGCAAAATATCATTCCGTTTGGAAACAATATGGTTTTCTGCCAGAATTTTATAATATACCCAATTTAGAAGCAACAGCTAATAGAGAAAGTTATCCATTAAGACCAGAAATTATTGAATCGGCAATGTTTTTATATAGAGCAACCAAAGACCAATATTATTTAGAATTTGGTGACGATATGTTGACTAGCATTCAACATAGTGCGAGGACAGAATGTGGATATGCAACGGTATAGATTTCTATTTATCAGTTTTTATTTTTTTATTCATTTTATTACAATTTTAGGTAAAAAATGTTAGAACACATGAACGTGAAAATCGAATGGAATCATTTTTTCTTGCTGAAACTACAAAATATTTGTATTTATTATTTGATCCAGACAACTTTATACATAACGATGGCTCTCAAGGTATTGTTTTTGAAACACCAAATGGAGAGTGCATACTTGAAGCGGGAAATTATATTTTCAATACTGAAGCCCATCCAATAGATCCATCGGCTTTGCGTTGTTGTCATGAAATTGTGACTAATGATATTTTTTCGGACTTTAATATTGATGATTTTAAAGGGGAAGTTTTAGATTTACAAACTCGGAAGTATTTGATAAATGAACGTGAAGAAAAAAATAAAAAATTAGAATGTCCGGAAATTATACCTCGAAATGCAAATATTACAGTTGATATAGAATTTGTAACTGAAATCGAAGCAAATTTTTCTGATCCTGAAAAACTACTGTCACAGCTATCAAAAGAACAAAATAAAAAGAAAAGTGAAAATAAAATTTTATTGGATGAAGAAATTACTGAATTTGAAAAAGATATTTGGAAAGAGCTGGAGAAATCATTGGATATGAAAAATAAAAATAATCTTAATGAATTGAAGCATATAAATATATCAGAACTTACAGATGTATTTAAAATGTTAATGAAAAAAATTGTTCTAAAAAAAAAAATTTCAAATATAACGCCAATTGCAAGTAAAGATGACGATAAACCTATTAATTTATATGATTTGTATATTGCACAGGAGAAGAGTAAAGTGATTGAAATGCTATTATCTGATATGGAAAATTATTGTAAGAGCTTGTCTAATAATGAAAATAAAATAAATCAAAGGGATCTGGTCCTTATACTGGTTGAAATTTTAGAATTAGTTAAAAACAATGTAAAAACTTTTGATTTTAAAGAAAAAATACATCACACATATTTATTGAATTTGCTAAAAAAAATTCAGAATAATTACGAAAATAATTTGAATAATATTTTAGAAATTTATACTTTTATAATGAAATTTGGTGTTGAAGATTTATCTTCAATGGAAGTGTTAAAAATTTTAAGTTCTCAAACTTTGTATAAAAAAAATACCACTGATGACAAAATTGACAATTTTGAAAATATCATTTTGAAATATGAAATTTTCGAAGTTTTTACTAAAGTATTAGAGCTTGATACAGGTATATTTCCGGATTTGAAGGAAGTAAAAATACTTAAAAGTATTTTAGAAAATAAATTGTTACGAGAAAATCATGGCAAGAATAATGTTGAACAACAAGAAAAATTGAAAAAACCTAATATAATGGTTGATGATGATATAATTGTTGCAGATCGAAATAAATTAGATTTTAAAGAAGAGGAATCAACAGGAATTGGTTCCGCTGAAGCAAGTAAAATTGAAGATTTCTCTCACTTAGAGAATTCAAATGATGATTTAATTAGAAAACGATCTACTTCTAGTAGACAGGCGATAGACAACTCTAAAGAGAAAATTAATGAAGAAATAAATAAAAAAATCGATGATAGTGATTTACGTTTACAAAGTCCAGTTCTAAAGGCATATGGTACTGATTCATCTGCAGAAAGTCCTTCAATATTGACAGAATTTGTTCAATCAATATTAAAATCAACGATTCCTGCAACACCTAAATTCGATCCACAAATTTTATTAGAAAAAATTCGTTCTAAAGGCAATTATTTGAATTTTGTACCAAAATGGGAATTATTTTCTTGTAAAGCACCCAGTTTTTTACAAAAAATTTATGTTCATGGACTTTTTTAAAATTTTAATTAGAAATATTTTCTATATGATGATGAAATTTTAAATTGTTTTTTATTTTTTATAATTATATATTTATAATAGTTTAATAATCTCTTAGAGACTCCTGAACTGATTCCTCATCAAAAATTCTCATAATTTTATTTAAGTATTTGGATATTATAAAACAGTTTCTACAATACAAACTTAAAAAAGAAACTATTCCATTTCCATATTCAACACGTAAGCATTTCAGTTGAAAACATCTCTTCACTGAACAAGTGAGGTGTATTAAAAAAAAGTAATTTAAATTTTGTATATATATAGTAACAAACAGATATTTGAAATTAGCTCTTGAACTAAAATTATTTTTAAACGTCAAAAGTATTCACCACTGTCACTTCAAGTACATTACATGTATGTATTTTATTTTGAATTGTTGCGTTAGTTTTAATGGAATTGATTAAATTAGGATTTGCATTTTTGTAATCAAAAAGAAGACTCACAGTAAAAGGTACTTTAAAATATGTAAATAAACCGTAACATACAATTTAAAAGAAAACAATTATTTAATTTTCAATATTCTAACTATTCATTTTAATATTTTAGAAGTTTTGAAGGTGAAATTATAATTATTCAATAAAAACTTCAAGTATGTAGTTAAGTAATTTTTTTTTTGTGATTATTTTAATACAGATGCATAAAAATACTCGATAGGCACTTTCTTAATTTTCTATCTTGTGATAAATACCGTTGCGTTTAATTTTTTTTTTCTAAATATACTAATATATTACAATTAAATAAATTTAATTTTCTTGAATGGAACGTATGGATAAACGCTTATTCGGGAATTGTAAATTTAGAAATTATGTTAGACCAGACAAAGAATGTAATACATATTCCAATAAAATAGTTTGATACAAAATTAAGTTTGAAATGTATTCAGTTATTGAATTCGGTAAAAACTTGTTTAAAGTCAAATTGGTTGTTTTATAAACAAAGGTATAGAAGGCTAATTGAACTATTATGAAAATAACTAGTACTAAAATATTCGAAACTAAATAAAAATTAATTAAAATGTTAGGGAACAGTAGGCCTAGAACACTACTAAACTTATTGATAACTAAAACACTAAAACGAACTTGCCGAACTAATAATCTTGAAATTAACTAACTTCGAGATAAAATACTGATAAGGTTTGAAATTGTTAAAATATGTGCCCAAACAATTCAATGAAATATTTTCGAAGAAGAATCAGTTATTTATGGCTTGTATAATTTTAAATTAGACAAAGACTTAATTCAAATTAATATTTAGTTAATGTTATGTGTAAATAAATTTAATTTTTCAAGACCCACATTTCGAACTAGCAAAGGATTTCTAGCTTTTTTACAGATTGATATGTAGACCAGGTGTCAGACCAGGGATTCAGAATGAATCATTCATTTCATATATACATATGTTAATTATTCTATATCTGAATTAAATTGAATTCAAATTAATGATTTATCGTTTACATTATATTTTATTAAATTTATTCAATTGAAAATAATTATTAGATTTTTATATAAAAATAATTAAATATTAAAAAAATCTATTTTTTCTTTAAAGATGAAAAACAGCCGAGTATGGAGTCATTTTAATACAATTACTGACGTAAAGTCAGAGTGTGTTCATTGTCGGAAGATTATTTCAAAAAATGGTGGTACATCAAATTTAAAAAAACATTTGACACGGAAACATCCGGAAACCGCCGCTGATTTAGAATTATACTCAAACAAAAATTCGTTAGTTATTATTATTTTAAAAATTTATTAAGAAGTAATTAAATTAATGAGTAAAATATTTAATTAATTTTTAGTTATGACGATCCTATAGGATTTGAAGATGATGAAAAAATTAAAAATTTTATATATATGATACAAATGAATCCCATTGTATATAAAAAAACCAGTGATGTGGAATTAAGCGCTTATGAGAAACGAGCTTGGGATACTGTTTGGGAAGAAATTTCAAATGAATTTATGATTAGTGAAAGTGATTGTCGTAGCGCTTGGCTCACATTACGTAAACAATATGAAATGTATTTGAAAACAAAAAATCCAGATAAATGTAAATTTATAAATCAATTAGGATTTTTAGATGAAATACTTATATCAAGTAAAATTGAAAAAATTCCAATGAAAGATACTGATAGATTAACAAATAATTATGAGTCAATAGATGCATCAAAAAAAGTTTTAATATCAGTACCAGATATTTCTGATACTCCGTTACATGAAATAAGTGTTAGTAAAACAGAATATATTGATGAGAATTCAGCAGAAGACTATGAAATTTTATTTGAAGACTTTGATCCAATTTTAGTAAAGAATCAAGCCGTGGATGAATCGCTCGACAAATATCATAATCAAAACAATACAGAAAGTATTTCCCCTGAAGAAAATGAATGGGAAAATTCAACCAGACATGCAAGTTCTCAGGAACGTTATCGACAAAAAACTCAAAAACAAACCTCAAACCAAAATAGGAATGGAAATATTAGATCAGAAGGTCGTTATTATTCAAATAATTCAATTCATAATCAAAATAGTTCATCATCACCAAAAAGAATAAAAAGATCGACAGATGGCATGGATGAAATTGATTTTTTCTTTGAATTTCTACAAAGAAAAATACGTAAACTATCTCCAGATACTGTTAGACAATTACAAATGAAATTTATGGAAACAATTCAGGAAGCTGAAATACAAACTCGAAAACGAGTTGATCAATCGGTAGATACAAGTGATGCTTTCGAGTAATTCTTTTGTTTTGTTCATTTTATATAAATCGTAATTTTTTTTTTTTTTAATTATTGTTGTAGCTTAATTTTAAACAATGTGACATTATGTATAAGTAAAATAACTTTTGTTAAAAAAAAATTTTTAAAATTCACTTTATAATTATATAACACGTAAGAATGTAAAAATGGTAGAAGAATTAAAGAATGGAATGGTAGAGATGTTAAAAGTGTTTACAAATTCAGGAGTTACATTCTATAATTTGAAAAATTCATATTATAATTTCTTGTGAATTCGATTCTATAAAATTGTTTTAACAATTTTTATTTTCTTACAATGATTTTAATTTTTGTCTCACCTTTTTTGATTTTCTATTTAAGAGAGAAACAAATTTTTTTTAGGGGTCTTGTAACAAATATAAAAATTGACGATAGAAAAATACTTGCCGCCAATTTTTTGGTTGTTGTGAAAATAAATTTGAATCTTTTTATCCAAACCAAAATTAATTTGTTTTGGTAATTTTTAGATGAAATAAAATATTTTTAAATAAAAATTAAGTTATTTATTTTATTATTTTGATAGAAAAATAAGACATTGAAGTAGACATTGTAAAATTGTCTCTTTAGTAGATACTGTATTTTATGTTATCATGGTGTTATCGGTAAATTCAATTGTTTCTGTTAGGATACAGTTACTTGAAATATAAAAATTTATTTAGAATTTAAAAAGAGGAAAAATGTTTTTAAATCTTAATGAAAAGGTAGAATTTCAAAGACTATACAATCAGATTTGATTAGATTTTTTTAAGTAATGGAACTGTCAAATTAAAGAAATTACGAGGTCCAGAGACAAGTATACGTACATATACTCGTTTTTAGCACAATGGTCATTACACATACTACCCTAGGATAGGTCTGGCGTATAAAGAACCGAAACTATAACGACTCTTTATTTGTCATCAACACTTAAATGTGATAAAAACATTAGTTCTTAAGACTAAGCAGTTGGGGTCGAAGTTCATTTTTACTCTTTAGTAATATTTATAGCAAATCATTTTTAAAATTTGTCGGAATCAGAACCGAAGTTTTTAAAATTAATAAAATCGGGCTAATAACGTGGCAAGTTTAGAAATCGTTTGGAATAAAAATAATTTTTATTTCCTTTAGTTTCATAAAAAATATTTATAAATAGTAGAAAACTTTAAATAAATAAGTTTAAGTTTTTGTATTGTAATAAAAGCAATTTTAAAAATGCAGCTTAAAGGTTGATAAAGAATTTTAAGCTATTTGCACCTTGTAATATTAATAATTTATTAGATAATTTAATTTTTATTCTAATTTTTTTGAATTTAAAATAACCTAAAAAAAAGTCAATCATGTTTTTTCCTAATTCTGCCCTGGGATTTTTCAATTTTCATTTATTTGAGAAAAAAGTGAAAACAGAAAAAATTGAACTTTTTTTTAAGTTGACTACACTGTTTTTTTTCAGTTATTTATATAACGGTTATATTTAAAATTCTAATATTGATCTTCGGTAGATGGCTTTAGACCAATTTATTTGAAAACAAATTATGTAAACATAACTTTTTATTTTTATATATTGAAACTAAGCCTAATTTATACCACACGTAACAATGTTTAAGAATGGTACATACATATGTGAAAAGTTAAAGATAATGAAATTAGAATGAAACATATTTGTAAGAAACGCAGGAGTGCTTAACATTTACATATGTAAGAATGTTAAAAGTTAAATTAAGATTCTGTTAATGGCTGGATTTGCCAGTTTTTGTATGGGTAAATCAATTTTTTGAAATTTTTCACCCACTATCAAATTTGATCTTTTAGTCAACTACGACATATCGACAAATCTAAAATGCAAAAATTTCAAATAGAAAACTTTTAAGTTGGGCTCTGTAAGTTATAATGGAATTTCATAAATACAAATTTTACCTTTGGCTAAATATAGAGCTCGTAAAACAATTGATGAAGAAAATATTAATTAATAAATTTATTTTAATAATAGAAATCAAACATGAAATTTTTTTAGTTTATAAAACTATGAATCCCTATGCAAATCATGAATATAATACAATAAACAACGTTGCAACATATACAAATTATCAGTGACGTTGCGTGATATTTTTCTTTCAGGAAGCATTTTCAGTTTTTGATTGATAGAAAAAAATGATTTTTTTTTTGGGATTTTGATTTGTGCGTTACAGGCAGTTTACTTCTACATAGTAGATACATATACAATTCATAATTTGTAGGTGAAGTTTTTGTATGAAACAATGGGTTCGATTCGTAAATATGTATGTATATTTAAATGGAACATGTAAATTGGGGTCATTGTGAATGCTTGCTTTAACAGGTCCAATAAATTCATTCTTTGCGATTTTTTGTTTGTATTTTCCTTTTGTATCATTCGATATTTTTGTAATTGTTGTTTCTATAGTTTTTCTATTTTGTGTCGCATAGATTTGGATTGAGTTTAAACCACTAATTCCATATTTTTTTCTTTTGAGTTATTGAACCTGTACCCAATAGTATTCACAATGACAGCTTTAGCATACGTTTCATATCCTCCACTTACCCATAAACATATTTTGTGGATGGAATTTCTGCCTTCACGAAAAAGAAAATGTTCAACAAAAATTTTTGAATTGAACGATCAATTGAACGGTCAAACACAAATTGCACATATAGATAATTACAAATTGAAAATGTTGAGTAGGGATAGAAATATTTTATGTATTCGCTGGATTTAATCTTGTTTTAGAAAATAATCGGAATTTTTATTTTGAAATTTGAAATGAAACACACACACTCACAGATAAATAACCTCGTTGAAGATAATACAAGTGGTGGAAACGTTAAGTGTAGTTATGAAGCATTTGAAAGATAACTGGTGGAAACAGGTACATTTTTACTCTTTTTTATTTATTGTATTTCCAATCAAATTTATCAAAGATGGTATTTGTAAAAATAATTATGTCTATAGAAAGAAAGAATACTCCGATTGAATAGATTTATTTTTGTATTGGCATTAACTGTAGTTGTATAAAACATTTTGGTGTGGTGTATTTTTTATTCTTATCATTAGCCATACACACAACTGCTTGACTACGAGTAATTGTGTACATTTTTAATGTGCGATTGATAGTTTTTTTCAAATCAATCTATTTATTGTATATATGTAATGTATGTATTATTATAATTATTATATGTATCTTTTTTTTACAATACCTTGTATGTAGGTAATAAAATAAAATAAATTAAAGCAATAAGTACAAAAGCGCTCAAGATACTTCCCACTATTAGACTAATACCCTATTCATACTATGCATGGTTACCACTTATTTGTTGGCTACCTTGTTGTATACCTAGTTCACTTCGCATATAAAATACATGTAAGCATGTAAGCATAAATATGTATATTTTGTTTTAGGTAGCACTGAATCAATTCAATATATGGACACTGTCGTCTCTGATATTCTCGACTTCAGTATAATTATGGCGATGGATGATCTTGAAAATAATATACATAATGTATGTATTACCTTAAGCATTTTTCGTTACATTACACTCTCTATAAAATTCTAAATTATACGATTAAAACAATTACCATTTTTAGTAGTGTTTCTCATAATATTGGATGGATCTATAGTAGGGTCATATTATTCCATTCTTTCTTTATTGTGTTTTGTTTTCATACTTTATGTACTCTTTGGTTCCCTTCCAACAATTATTATAAACCCGTATTGTGCATTTTTTATACTAAATTTTTGTTGTTATTATTGTAATGGTCACGGTTAAAGAAGCAAAACAGACTCGGATGTGCGAAGTCACCTATTAGATTTCTGGTTGACTGCTTGACCCCATCGTTTTTGTTTTTTTTTTTTATGGTTTAATTTTTATTTTTTCGTTATTTATGAAATTCTACTAAAATTGAACAAAAATTTAAAAAAGATAGAATGTAAGAGGAGTATGTATAAAAACAATAAATGAATTAACAGGTGAGTTTAGGTATTTTCTATTAAAATAAAGATAAAAACATAACTAATTGGTATGTTGGTAGCTTATGTGACTCATGTTATGGTTCGATAAACATTTTATTGGAAGAATAGTCTAGTTTGTTGTTGTGATGTGATGGTCTTTATGCGAAATTTAAATTTAAAATTACCTACACGTATGTGTGTATGTAATGTACCTACATATATATAGCAGTTTTTTGTTGTTATAGGTTTTATTTTTTCCTAAAGATACAAAACAGATGTTAAAAGTTATTAGAATGAGGTAATTCTTAGATGGCAATCAGCAAAGACATCTTTTTTCGTTTCAAAAGACAATTTGTGTAAATAGCAGAGTTATGATAAAAAATTGGAATGATGGACAGTTTGTTGGCATATAAAATAATATAGTGAAGGATTTATTATAGCTGGTGGGGTTTTGTCCAAGAAGGCATATATCGGGTAAATCAGATTTGGTTAACTCTGTATTCCACTCGACCCCACGGCTTGAAATATGCTGCATTTCAAATCCGATGTGCGTATAGAAAAATTCTATTCGGATTTGGTTGTTATTACGTTTTGGGAATAGATCGTTTGTTGTCATGTTTCAATTAAACCTTTGGAATTTTCCCAGATATGAGTAATGAAAACATAAGTTTATAGCTGACATAGCCATTTTTAGTTGCCCAAATTCATCTTCATACAGACTCCTTATTGTAAGTAAAGACAGCTTTTGAAGCCACTCTAACGAGGAGATGCAACCACAGAGATGCAAAAATAGTTACGAAAATTACTATCAAATTCAATATGTGAAAGTGATTCAATTTCGTACATCGATCCCCCTCCATCTTCGAATGCTACTTTCTACGTTGTCCACTACACTCCATGGTTTCTTTCTTTTCTGTTTCCTAACATTCTTATTATATCGGAAGTGGAATCCAATCATTTGTTAGAGTTGTTAGGGTTAACAGGGTCACCGCGTTAACGTAAATAAAGTGGGGAGAGGTTTAATGATGTAAACTGGATACAAGAATCATAAAACGTATCACCGCATTCCATTGAACTAGGTCTGTTTAATTCTGTTCATCACATCCACACATATGGTTTAAATGTTTCAATAAACCTTGTATTAAATATATGTGATTTAATTTTAATAGCAATGATTTTAAGTAAACTTCTGTTATGTTAGTTAAATGTTGAGTTAATAAATAAATTTGCTTTTTTTACAAAATTTTAATCTTTGTTTAATCTTTGAATCTAATGAAGAGGAGTCGATCAGTCTCAGCCCTTAAACATTGACTATGAGCTATGAAATATAGATTAAAAACTTATTATGACTTAAGTAAACTCGCAAAGCTAAAAAATGTGCACAGTTGTTGTTGTTTGGTCCCAAATAGAATTTTTTGATGTACACTACATACCCTGCTCAATAATAGTATCTACGTACGAGTATTGTTTCTACTGTTTTTTTTTTAAAGTATTTATTTATTTATTTATTTATTTTAACAGTTGATCCTACAGATAAATCTGTAGGCCAACTTTATAGGTCCTTTTCCCTTTCGAAATGTGGGCCTTTTTTTATTAAACTATATTAATTATTTGGAATATATTTTTGTATATATTATATATTTATATATTTATATTATTTTTTTATTAGTTATTATATCTTTATTAATTATTAGATTATATTTGAACCGATGTGGTTGTATAGAAAATTACATTTTCAGTAATTTTCACCATTTGAAAAAATTTTCGGTTCTCACGGGGTTTGAACCCGTGCTCCTTCGGTCGTTACATTACTACACTCGAGTGCTTTACCACTCGGCTACCGAGGCCACTTTTTTTAAAGTATTTAAGTAAAATTATCTTAGTCTAATATTTATATAATTTCGGCAGCTTATCTTTTGATTAACATTATTATTTAGAAAATTTTTGTTTCTGGTTGTTTCTATGAGTATATTTGATATTTGCATGGAATTCTATTTACAAAAATTTCATTCAAGAAGGTGATATAAATGCTCAACATATGAGGGTGACCCATAACAAATGAAACGTACATAATTGCATGCATGTATGTTTGTGCATATCAATGAGCGTAGTGCATAATTCTGGTAAGTCACAAAATTAAAAATTTACAGGACAACAATTTAAAATTTTAGCAGGATTACCAAATGTCTAAAACTGAAATGTTTAAGTTAGAAGAGTGGGACAACATTTTTTTATTCTGTTCTTTTCTAACACATTAATTGAAAGAATTTTTTTAATATTAAAAATTTCGCTATCGCAATCACCAGTGATATACAAGTTGTCCTTCTTACAGGTACACAATATAGCCAGTAAATCATTCCTATTTTCATCATCTGGTATTATTATCACCAGTGATATTTATAAAATTAGAATTTGTACGTAGAGAAAGGAAAATTTTGATGTCTTATTGGTGATCATTGGTACCTGATAACGAAAATGGGGCTGTTAATTGGTGATGAATTTGCATCATCAACGTGTTAAATCATTTTTTAATATGCACTTAACATTTTTTCGACTTTTAAATTTTACAAATTGAGGTACTTATCATTTTTGTGTTGAGTATATAATTTTTTGTGTAGATTTAATATTCTAAGGAAGCTCTTAAGCGTTAGAGTTAGTATAAAGTAACCGTTAGTTCAACGTTAGACTACATACGTTTTCAATAAATCTGTACTTACACTTTGTATCTCGAAAACTGTTTAACGTAGGCTTATGATATTTATATAATAGCAAAATAGCAATTTGCAAATATTTCACTGGATTTTGAAAAAAGTCTTTGATATGGGAGCCTAACGAAATCTTGTCTCTTAAAATATCGCTTTTACAAAATATGGTTTTCATTCCAGAATATTTACCTTAGTTCCAATATTTACCAACCGCTGTTGGATACAAAAACGTTGTATCTCTAATCGATATACATATACTCATATTATTTTTTATACAGCTTTTTCAAACCAAAAATACTTCCTCCTATGTATATGTGAATGTGTACATATACGTGTTTAATCGAATTAACATTTTTTATTACATAAAATGAATTGACCATTTAAATTTTTAATTTTCTACATTATGGTAGAGTAAAGCTCACTATAGAATCTACACACAATGATAATTTTACTGAAAATAAAGAAAAAGGAAAAGCGAATGATCGGCACAACATTATGATATTTTTAAAGGACGACAGCCCATTGCTATATTTTCAAAATTTGAATTAATTTTAAATTTTAAAATTTTAATGAAATTTTATGGTTTGTTTATTTATATTTGTTTGTACTGTGTTTGTTGACCTTCGCCTTAGATTAAAATTTGAATGTACACTGGAAAAATGACGGTGTTTTTTTGGATGGAAGCATCACTAGCAAATACATACAACCATGTGTGTATATTTGGTAAATTTGTTTATTAATTTGCTTTTTCTTGAGTTCAATTTAAATTTTTAGGTTAGCAGAGGTTCATAACCATAATAACATGTAATATCAAGATTTTATATAGGATTTCCTGTGTTGAGAATTATCATTTTTTTTCATTGTTCATCCCTTGTCTAGTTATTCGGTTATTTATTTAATTGTTAGGAAATAATTTTGTGTTCGGAATTTTATAAAAGAATTTTTTTATTTGTTATCTTTTTAGGTATAATGAAATTTAAATATTTATTTAGAAGATATGGTGAATAGAATACCGTTGTTTTTATTAGTAATTAAAAACCTACTACTAGGCACCTGTGCAACGTAGTAATTTTATTTACAAAATTTTGGATAACATTCATATAAATTTATATGAATCTTATTTCTTTCTTTCTGTAGGTAGGTTGGAGTCCTCGAAGGACACCAAGTGGTTTCAGTCATGCGCGTGCAAACCAACAATGGTAATGAATGCCTTAAATCCACTAAAATCACCTCTTTTTTGTCTTTCATACATAACAAATCTACGCTAGATCGACTTATGAATTCTTACTCACAGAAAAAAAAAATTTTTGTTTTTTTTACATAATTTAAGTTGTGGTTATGTTTCTGTATTATTAACTAAAAAAAATTTTTTATGAAATATTAAAGTAAATTTAAATTAAAATTAATTAAAAGCTTTAAAAAAGTGATTTAAAATTAAATAAAATATAAAAGTGTACAAAATTAATGTATTTTTATATTTTTAGTATTTTGTCATAGTATTGGAATTGCTTAACTTTTTTCTGTTATAAGCTTATCCTTATATCTCGTTAATCTTAATATTTACCATGACATCATCATCAATTACAGTAAAAATCCGTTATAGTCAGTACTAACTGGTTATAATAGGCACAATTCGCTTTTAGTCAATAATTTTACTGTCATAATCTTTTTTAATATTTTTGTATGCATTTTAAGTCGTTTATAGTCAAAAACGTTTGTAATCACAATTCTGGTATAGTCAATAACTTTTTCGAAAGATAGTAATAAACCTCATAAGTTCATACAATCGATGTCGTTTATAGTTATAACATTAAAATATAACGCCAATTTTTTCAATAAAACAAAAAAATAAGTCAAAAGTGAATTATTGTATTAAAAAACTGAATTATATATTATATTTTTTTGTTCTTTATTACAAATATATATATAAATATGTTTATCTTGTGATTACATAACAGAATTACTATTTATGAATATTACTGAAATTTAGCGAATGACTATAACCGTGTTTTACTGTATATATTTTTTTAATAATAGCAGAAGCAAATAATAAAAGAAGCAGAGTATGATCTTTGTGTTTTTGTTTTTGTACTTTTTTCTATTGTGTGTTTATTTAAAATGACAGAATTTTTATGAAGAATTTTTAAAAATTTCCCGTAATTGAAATTTCTTTTAGATTATAGCGATGTCGCTCAACTTGGAAATAATCGTAATTTATTTGGGTAACTATTTGAAATGTTTTAAGTATTCAGAACCAAGAACTTGCTAAAATTTTAATATTTTTGTTGTGTAATTTACTATTCAATTATTTTGCTTGTTTATTCACCACGTCGTTCATCTTGTGTATTATATGTATACTAGGGGCCCCTGTTCAGTAATTATAATTAAAGTTAAAGCCAAATTTAAAGTTTTTAAAAGAACAGGGATTTGCATGGACTGATATAGACTTCTCATTATAAAGCAGAAAACACTCATGTTTTAATGAAAAGCTTTGAAATTAGTATGCTTTCGTTAAAAAACATAAATACCTTACTTTTCATTTTCTGTTTCTTTTCTACATATTTCTTAATGTATTTGGTGAATAATAAAACCATATGATTAAAAAATTTTCAACTGTGTGCGCATTATTGTTCTATTTACAACTTATTTATAATATATTAAGAGTTCATTATGGAGAAAAGAGAATAAAATGAAAAGGTGTCTACTGCGCAGCTCCTTAAATGCTTGTCAATTATAATTATAGATAAGATATCTGATTTATTATAAACAATTATTTAAGCTTTATTTAATCTTTCATATTTTTTCACTGTTTTTGTTCGCTTTGAAAACATTTTGTTGGCAGCCTTACAAATTTTTTTTATTTCATTTTCTACCAAAATTTGAAAAAAAAAGAACTTAAAGCACTAGCATACAAATGAGTTCAGTGAAGGAAGTTTGTAAATACTCTTTACAACTACCAGGAGTAATAGTAATAAAATTACCTCGTAGCTTATTAACTGAACTAGGCTATCTAAATCAAAGGTACTAAAAGCAAAGAATATCTATTAATAAGAAGGTTCACTGGAATAAAATTTTATAATTTATCAATGTGTTGGTTACCATTCTTCCAGTCGATTTTCCATATTGTAAGAAATAGATAGTAATAAGAATTTAATTTGTGAGAGAGAGATAAAAATTCAAAATACAAAGTGGAAAAAAAATGAACGAACGATTTTTTTGTATGTAAGAAATATTGTATTTATTTTTAGTTAGTTAGTTTATTTCCAAATTATGATTTTTTTCAGCACCGCTTACCAAACACTTAACACGATGATGCTTTCTCATTGTGATATAATTAAGTCGGTATATTACAAACTAAAAATTGAATTTAAAATACCTTCGATAAATTTTCATTTATGTCAAATCTATAAAAATGGTGACTTATATATAATACATATATATATTATATAATAATGTATTAACTATATAGCTATATATTATAATTGTAAGTCTATAAAAATGGGGACTATATAATTGCATCAATATAAAAGTAAGTTTTGATATTATTATAAATATACACATTATATTAACAATAACAATGCATTATGCCGACATTTCACTTCTTATATTTAAAAATAAAATAAATAATATAATAACAAAAAAATGAAATAAAACTAATTAAACAAAAAAAAAAAAAAAAACATACAAGGGGGTTATGTCAGAAATTAAATTTGAATTAAAAAACTAAAAATAAAAACAAATTAAAGGTACGCTCGTACTAAGTAACAACAAAATTTTGAATTTGGTAACCCTATCAATATAATAAATTATTGTATACATATATGTATGTATATTATGCACTTGTTCCATATTGAATATTTTTTTGTTAACAGTTCAGAAATAATTTTTGATTTTCCCCTTTTAATTTTAATTTTATTGAGTATAAATAATGCTGATAAACAAAATTAACTTAATTCTTGTATTTTATTTATTCTTTTATAAAAGTAAAATCTTTAAAATGTTTTATGATAACAAAATTAGGTTTGTAATGCATACCTAATAAATAAGAAAAGTGACAGGAGTGTAAATTGGTAGTGTATAAAGCTTTGATTTTGACAATTTGGAGCTATATTTCAAACTTGTATAGTAATTCTAACATTGAAATACGTTTCCCGTTTCAAGGTACTCAGATCTATCGTTAACAATACACACTGTCATTTGCGTATAATGACAGAATAACACTGATGAGCATCTAAAATATTTCATGTGTTGGTGATATGACAGAAAAGAAACTGAAACATATGCATATATTGTCGACAGATTTATCTAAAATCATTTGCACCTCAACTTAACAGAAACGAGGCATCAGCGAGCGAGCGTATAAAATGTTTCAGACCACTGGACTTAACAAACAAGTATACTTGAGTCTAAAATTTAGCTTGTTTTATTATTAAGTATAACATGTCAACTGGTCTCAAATATTGTACTCAATATCTTTGTAAATACTTTGTAAATATTTTTGTTAGACATACGATGGGTCAAAAAAAAAATGTATAGGAAGTCTATTCTCAACCATTTAGAAGTTAGGGTGAATTTATATTTGATTTTGGTTATAGTTGTGAACAAAAAAAAAACTTGAATAAACGTTAGAAAAGGACTTTAATCTAAGATATAATCAAATATGATAGGGAGGTAGGTGAACCATTTCAGTTGCTTCTGGAAAACTGTAATTTGCAGTTAATTGTGACTTTTGGATGACTTAACTCATTTTTTCTTGTTTGTTATTTTAGTGGATCATTTCTTAGTCATCTCACTTTTTCAAGGATAGATAGATAGATTTGAATCTGTCCCCTATATTACCGCAGCCGCAAATGGACTTAATGTGATAACTCGTGTTTGTTAGTTAGTCTCTGAGTTCTTAAGGATATCTGATTTTATGATCGCACTCAGGATATTCTTCAATGGTATGCTGGATAGCTCTCATTGTTCGGGGAACGTTGTTCTCAAGTGGCGAAGTCGACTACAAGTGAGCCCTTCGCATTCACAGAGCAGATGTTCAATAGATTCATCCTCTATTTCACATATTCTGCATAAGTTGATTTCGTTTAGAATCATTTTATAAAGGTATTTCTTTATTAGGCAGTGGTCTGCTATTATTCCTGCCAATATATAGAGAGTTAAGAGAGTTAAAAGAGTTGTGGTTTCCTTTAGCGAACGTTTAGGCATGAGCATTTTTGCTTGACGATTTCCAGGAACGTTCGCCTAGAAAGCCGCAGATTTTTACTGTACCCAAACTTTTAGTTTCATCTTAGCTGTGCTCAGGCGAATCCCACAGAATGGACTTGGCCATATGAAGTTCGTATACGATTCTTTCTTTTGCTAGATAATCTGCAGCTTCGTTTCCTGCTATGACTTTATTTGTTTTTGTCAGGGTTTTATTAATTTCAATCATTTTAGTGCTAGAACTATTCTGTGTAATTGAAAAGGTCGATATTGTTAGGAAAAGTCTCACCTTAAGTATTCCGGAATCTGGCTCAGAACTCGTTTTTGGACAGTGACAATACAAGGATTAATTGAGCCAATACAGTTTGTTGCCGTGAGCATTTTCCCGGTATAGTAGAAAACCGGAGATGGGATGGAATTTTTTTTTGTTTTTTTGTATAAGTCTTAAAGATGGAATAATAGAGGCAAATGAATATCCTATTAATACTCTAAAACCATATTGTTTAGATGATTCAGTTTCGTTTTTAGTTTTTTTGTTTTTTTTTTTTTGAATCGTATAAAATGAAAGAACCAAACCCAATTCATTTTTTTCCTTCTCTATTGGTTATTTTCAAATTTTGGTGTTCATTTCTAATTCCTGATCATAATCAAAATAAAAAATAAAAAAACAAAAAATATCGATTTTTTATTTGCCTAAAACAAATTCGTGAAAGTACAATTAAGAATTTAACTTGCAAAACAAACTAGTTTTTATTTTTGTTTTATTTGTCAATAACCAGTAGTATTCAAACCAATTTCCGTGTAGCTTTGAAAAGTTTCATGAAAATATTCTTCTTATGTAAATGAAATGGTGAGTATAGGTATAGAATTAGATGAGCGATTGGATTCTTAAACGAGGGTTTGCTATTTTTACCCAGAAGTATTCAACGTATCTTCTTTTGTCAATTATTTTCTGGGTGATGGCGATTACATTATTAATTCTAACATTAAATATGTTTTTCCATTGTTTTCAAGTTTTGAAAAAACGATCGAAGTCTTGTCGGAGTTTAATATGGATCGTATGTTTCTATGTCACCATTATTTAAATTTTCAAAATGTGAATGTCGTTGGTGTTCATTTCTTTATTTTTATTTTGCCTTATTTATGTCAATTTTCAAATATAATGTAAAATAGTTTAAAATAAAATTAAAATAAATTTAATATAAATTGAATATCCTAGTATACATAAAAATTGAAAATAAACGATAATAAGTACGAGCTATTACTGCTTATTTACTTTTGTTGGGCGCTACAGACCTTGAAGGTCCTGGGCCTGACACAAAATTGCCCTGCACTGACTTCGGTCACGGGCGGAATCTCTCCAGTTGGTGATTTAAAGTTTTTCCATATCTGCCGATACTTCATCTCCCCAACAAAGGTGTGGCCGAAGGTATATTGTTTTTTTCATTCTCATTTATGAGAAGACCCGCTTTATCTGATTCCTCTTCAATCTGTGCAAAGGCTTCGATGACTGCTTCGTGTTGTCCGATGTTGTTCCGATAATATCGACATCATCAGCGGAACCCAGGAGCTGCACCGATTTGTAAAATATAGTACTCTGTGTGTTCACACCGGAACGTCACACTATATGTTCCAACACCAGATTATAAAAATTACATGACAGCGCATCGCTTTGTTGAAATCCGGTCATTATTATTTTGGATAAAAATGTAATGGTTTTTTTTGACAAACGTATAAGCTTGGAAACCAAATTCCAACATTGATTCCGTAAAGCACAGATCAATGCTGTCATAGGCAAATTTGAAATCGATAAAACGATGGTGCGAATTCGAGAGCCTTCTCCAGGATCTTCTCTAATGCGAACAGCTCGTGGGTGGTTGACTTACCAGGACGGAAGCCGCACACAGAATATTATACGCAACGTTTAATAGGGATATTCCTCTATAGTTGGCGCAGGACATGGAATCGCTCTTTTTGAATATTGGAGATATTGAACTTAAACTCCAGTCATATCAGGCATGCTCTCCAATCCAGATTTGTTTGATGATTTGGTGCATGAATTCAATCACTCCACCTCCTACCTTAAAAAACTCAGCTAACAGGTTAACTCGTCCAGCAGTTGTGTTGTTCTTTAATTTTCGGATGGCTCCCCTTCTGTAGGACTGGGTGTATCTGTATTTTCGGAGTTGATTGGGTTAGTTCTGTATCTGTATGTTTTCTATGTTTGTGCCATTCAGCAAGTTCTTAAAATACTGTTTTCATGTCTTTAATATCCCTTGCGTATCGGATACTAAATTTCCCAAATCATTTCTCAGCGCGTGCGTACGGGGCTTTAAACCATCTGCAAGCTGCTTGGCTTTTTTATAAATGCTCCGTAAATCGCAATTGTCACGGCTTGATTCTATATCTAAAAGTTGAAAGTTTTCGAATAAACGTTTTTTGAGCCTTTTTATTTTCTTCTCGTCTCTTCTTTTTGTTTTCGTAAACGAACTATTAGTAAATATATCTCTGTCCACTTCCATTTGTTTCACTGTCGAGCTATAATAGGGAATGAAATATCTCTTGAGTCAAATATGGCGGAGCAGAATATCTTCAATAAAAAGATTACAAACCATCTCATTGAAGTAGTTTGCCTTGTCGTTAATATCTTCAAGGAAATGCAAATGCGCCCCAAGCTGAGACGCATTGTTAAGCAAATAATTAATATTTAGGATTTTATAACCATAAGTCATGATCAGATAATCCATTTAGGTAATATAAAATCAATTTTGTATGCTCAGTACTTGCTCACAACAAAACCGAAAGAACTTAAATTACAACTTCTGTCTCCATAGAAATTTAAGACATGACAAAGCCGAATACGAAATTAATTCAAACGAGGATCTTAGAGGATGCCAAAATAGTGTGAAAGATAATTAAAAAACAAAGATACAAATAGACAGGACATGTGGTTGAGAGAAGGTTGAATGATCAAAGCATCTAAATAAAAATGTTTAACGCAGTTCCATAGAATACGAGAACAAGAAGTTGACCAAAATTAGATGGTTCGACCAAGTCGAGGACAACGCTGTCGAAAAATTGAAATTAACGGATTAAGAGTAGTCGCTCAAAACATATAAGAATGGAGAAATATTATAAAAAAGTTATTGAGGCTCATCCGAGTTGTATCGCACAACAACAGGGTGATAACGAGATTTGTTAATTTGCAAAATTAATAAAAAAATTTATTCAAAGTTTATTTTTATTTTATTCAAGCATAAACAAAGAAAATCAAATAAAATGGTACTGATGGTTTTTAAATACAATAAAATTCAATAAGTTATGTTCGATCATACAAAATGTTATAATTTGTTCTAAAATATTTTTCTGCGAATAATTTAATTAATATATATGTATATATATATACATATGTATGTAACTATATGTAACGTGATATAAATATGTATATAATATTTATGCGCAGTTTATTTGAATATTTTCGTTTTATCGTTTTATTCGTTTTGTTGTTCTTCAATCTTTTCTAACCAATTTTCTAATTTTAGACAGGTAATTGTACACTACACACATATTTAATATTATTGCAGACAAAATATATCTATTCATATGCATAACTTACGTAGGCTCGATCAACACCAAAATCCAAATACAATAAAATTTAAGAATTGCTCAAAAAGGGAATTGAATCAAAATAAAAAAAAATAAAAATAAAAAATTAACAAAAAATAACCGGTCTCTTAATGATGGTTATATTTACTCATTTTATGGTTTTTTTGTAATAATAATATCCAGAGAAAATGTTAACAAACAAATAAAATCCACTGTTATTATTCGAGTGAATACAACCAAAACTAACATTCACCTTTACTTGCCGCTTACCGCCACCTGTTTGAATTGCAACCACTTAAGTGAAACTTAAACCTACTAAAAATGTAAAGTTAAAAAAAATGTTCTGGTACAAAAGAGTGAGTGTCAAAAGAGAATTAGAGTACTCAAACAGTCAAACTCACTTCTTTTACTTTAGAAATTGAAATGTAAAAAAAAATATAAAAAAAGTATAATCATAAGTTTGTATATATAATTTTCATCTGTTAAAATAATTTGCCAGAATTGTCGAAAATATGTATAAAAAGTTAAGGTATACATAATTAAGATCCACTGACACCCAATAGTCAATAGAAATTTTTGTATTGAAAAATAGAACAGAATACTGACATAACAATAATGTTAAAAATTTAACTAATTTAATTTGACTCTGTAAACTATTCTTAAGGTAATGGTGCTTGGAAAATATACCAAAGGAAATAATACCGGGTTAGGTTGGCATTATTTCATTTTAAAAGATGAAATTATGCCAAATGAAAAATTTGTTGGGCATCGTCAGCTTTGGTATCATCAGAGAAACATTTGATCGGCTGATTGTAGTTGCACGCATATACGCAACTGTTAATTTACTATTCATATCATCGATTTATTTGAACCCAAATGTCTCAGGTTCGATTCCCGGTGAAGATAAAAAATGATTTATGGTTTTTTCGACCTGCTCAGTACCCTTTATCATTGGAAAAAAATAAAATGATAACAAATAGTTAGAAGTTTTGGTTATTACCAAAAATAAAATGGAGCTATACTATTATGAAGGCCCCTAGTTACTCTACTTAAAATTGTATATGCCAAATCTCTGTATAAAAGCATTTGAGGTGTTCACCCGTCAAAAAATATACAAATTATTGTATCGATTTGGTTGTCAGCGGATCTTAATTATGTATAACTTCACTTTTCATGTGAATTCTGAGATACTATTTTCCTAATTATTAACAGTTAAATATCATATAAATAAAAAAAATTTAATATGATTTTTTATTAAGTTTCCTCGATTTAAATGAGAAGCGACCGAATACTAATCAATTAGTAATTACTCTTTATTTTGTGATTTGTTATAAAAAGAAGTGATTAGAAATGAAAATTTTGGTATGGAACGAAAGTATTTGCCTTGGATCTATAACAATTTACTGGAAAAAAGACCGCAGAAAAAATCTTGCAAAAATTGCTGATTTGACAAAAACCTCTAAATGGTAAAAAATCCTGAACTTACGCTTACGAAAAACATTTTTTATGTAGTTAAAATCCTTTCGGGATTCGATATATCTACCTATATATTTTTGGGTATAAATTCATGATTTTCTAGCATTGGATATTTTTGGGTTCCGGTAATTTTTCGTTCGGTCTTTTTTTTTTTTAGTAAACGTCTGCGACATAAACAAAAAAGTGTATTTGATTCGGTGTTATGTCCTATATACTAAAAATTTTGATTATGCTGTAAGAATATGTATACATTATATAACTGTTATTATAATTATCTAAATCATTTTTGAATAATAGAAATATTTAACATAACAGTTTGTTTGTAAATGAATTAAAAAAAATAATTATATTATGTTATGATCATCGAACGAGCAGCAATCAACTTTATATTATGTATATGTATGTTTATACTAAACTATGCTTGTTGTTGACTGTTGTATTAACATTTTGAGTGGTTATTTTAAATTAACTTTAAAAGAAGAATATTGGTTGGTATTATGTTAATAATAATGTATGCTGTTATGTTAATGTTACAGAAATTATTTATGTATAAAGAAATAAGAATTATTAATTCGAGCGAGCATTCGAGTATTATTATCCACAGTTAAAAAATGTAAAACTAACATTGAGTGAAATTTAAAAATTCAGTTAATTTCTAACATCGAAGTTGTTAAGTTTACAAAAATCGTTGTAGCGGATTAATATATAATTTTTTTTATACGTGCGCGGTATTACCGTTTAATTTTTATATTTTTCTTGTTATTTACTTTAAAACTATTGTTTCGAATACATTTTCATTTTTTAAGTGTAAATTATTTTTTGTTTTACTTTATTTTATTGAAATTTTGCAATATTATTTTTTTTTTTGCTATCTATTTAGTTTTTGTCTGTTTAAATTATACGTATTTGTTTATTTTTTTTGTTTATCTTTCAGAATATTTAAATTTCATAAATAAATAATATCAGTTTAAAAATTATACATTGTGAAATAATAATAATTGAAAAAAAATTATTGCTGCTCTGATAAAGTAAAATAAAAAAAAAAAAATGAATGCTTATTAATTAAATAAATAATTTTATTAAAGTGTGTATGTACCTACCTAGTTATTTGAAAAGTGAGTTATGAATAAATTATTATATTAAAATTATTATTATGTTTATTTATAATAAAATTTATGGTGAAATTATAATTGTATAAAAATAATAAAAAAAATTGTATTTTTTTTTGTATTTAATATAATTTTTATGGTGAAAGTTAAATAAAAAAAATAATTAAAATTAAGTTAAAAAATTAAATAAAAAATATAGAAAAATTCTATTTTTATATTAAATAACTCCAAATGAAATACAAATTAAATTTATGTTATAGTTTTAATTACAATATAAAATAATAATTTAAATTAAAAATATTCAGTTTTTAAGAATTACTTAATAAAGTAATATATATATAAGATCAATTAAAATATTATATTATATATATATTAGTATAAATTAAATTTTAAAACACAATTATATATTAAATTATAAATTAAATATAAAAATTTACGTGTAAATAATTAAAGTGAGATTTTTTTTCATGTATTTATAAAATTAATTGAAATTTTTATAAAATAAATTTTTATTGGATTAACTTTTTCATATCATTGAACACTAACTATTATTGGATATCAGTAATTATATTAAAAATTATACTGAAAAAAGTAAGTTTTTACTATTTAAAATTATTTAAATTTCTTCTTTTTGGAATATGTGCGTTATGTGCTTGGGCCATAAGCTACCATTATCAATATTGCTACTTTATCAGTTGCAGTTGCAAAAAAATGATCTTGTTCTCTTATTCAATTGTGGTATATTTCTTTTCCTGGATTGTTTTCTTTGCTTCAATTTTACCTACCAAAACAATCGTGTCGTTACAGTGTGACATATTTTTTTGGATACGGAACTATATACCCTGAATATTCCCGTTTTCATGGTTGCAATAATATTCAAAATAATTTTTATTCCTATCGTACTTATACAATATACAACCTATTCGTACCTATACAATAAAAATTTTCGTAAAATTTTATAAAATTTCATTAATATTTCGCATCAAATTTATATTAGTTGAATTTTCTAAATTAAAATCTGTGGAAAAAAAATAATCAAATAATCAGGAAAATATCAATTTCTGATTGATTGAAATTCTGCGAATTAAAAAAAAAATATAGAAATCAATTCTATTCTTTTTACAAAATTTTAAGTTGTCAATTTTTTGATTGGTTAAAATTTTACCAATTTGAATTTTTTTTTACCGCAGATTTGAATTTAAAAATCCAGCTTAAGTAACAACAAAATTTTTATATGTAGAAAACTGCAATGAAAATTTCATTAAATTTTATAAAATTTTATGAAGTTTTTTGTACACGAACAAATTTTGTACATAAATATTTTTCATTATCTGCAACGTAATCATTATGTTATTTCCAATCGGTTCAGTTGATTTTCTGGATTCTACGGTAATATTTTAAAAGTCTTTAATTTATTTTAGTGAGGCTTCCAACTTTTGAACTTTACAGAGCTCCCAAAATTGTTTGAAATGTACTTAGGCTTACTACAGTTATTTTGGTTCAAATTTTAAATTGCATTCAATTTCAATGTATTTCAAGTTGTGTTTAAACAAAATCTGACGATTTCGACTTAAATTTTTATCTTTTTTGACAGGTCTCGTTGCTTATTTAAAATATAATAAATATAATAAAATTTAAATGCTAAAGGATTCTATTAAACCATATAGGTACCTATACATATTTAGTTTTGTTTGAAAATTTATATATATAGTTATATATATATATATATATATATTTGAATATACAAAAGACTTTAAAAACGTTAAACAATAACAATGCTCATTGGTATTCTAAGACTATTTTTTTTTATCTCATAATTGGATAAATTAACTACGTAAAAAACAGGGGGATAATTAATTCATATCCGTAAAATAATATTGTGATATGAATTTTATATAGCAACTTATTGTGTTGAATTTTTGCATGTATTAGTATAGAAATTACAAGGAGTATATGTATATAGTAAGTGTATAGTTAAGGTTAATACGAATAATTTTGATTTGTCTTTTCTGAAAGTTTTTAAATTATATCATATAGAAAAGATAGTAAATTAATTTTAAGGCTTATAAAATAATTAATTTGAATCTACATTGTCAATCTGGTCTGGCTCATATCGAGTTTTATACAACCATATAAACTTTATTCAAAATAGCAACAAATATTTTAAAGTTTATTGTAGCTAAATTTAATTGGTTGCAGAAATTTGCATTGTTATAATTTTAATCTGCATTAACCCTCGAATTGAGTTCTATAGCATGTAAATAAATTAAATTAGTTCCAAAATATTATTAAATTAATGATCCATCAAAATCACCCAATCTTGTATCAATAATTAAATCATTTATTTAAAGAATTGCAATTATCAACTTCAGATCTCACCAAAACTAAAATAACTGCGATAATAAATATAGGTACATGATACTAGTAATATTCACTTAAATAAGAAGTTTAAAATAATTTTTATTTTATAAAATTCAAAATCATTTCGTAGATTGCAAATAAATTTCGTAATTTGTATTTCATACATGTCAAAAATGTTTTTCACAAACAAATTTTGGTTTTGACATCCTTCAATACGGTTTGTTGCTTTGCAATATTCTATTTTTACTACAAAAATAATTATTATTTAGAGGGACATCCTGTATAATAAAATTTCAAAACATAATTTTAATAATATGTACATATTTAAGTACCGTACTTATCAAATTATTATTATTTTTTTTTTTCTAAATCTGTGACATTCAGTCAAAATTGATTTTAAACCCAAATTCATATAAATAAGACGACCTTTAATACACCAACTAAAAATTCTTTACAATTAAAAATAAAAATAAAAAATTAACAAAAACAAATCAAAAAAAAAATTTCCCAAATCTTAATTGTAATAACAACGATTAAATTTTGAAATACTGTACATGGGTACTGACTGTTTCTACTGTACATTGGTAATTTTAAAAATATTTACAAATTATCTAAAAATTAATTTTAATTAAACCTTTATAATTATGAATGGATTTTGTTTTTGTATATTGTATGTGGTTACTCTAATCTAATAAACTTTTTGTTTTTACCTGACAATTGGATTAAAATTCTATGATTTCTAAAGGTAATTAAAAAATTTTATTGTTAATTTTTTCGTTTAAATTAATCTCATTGAATTTTCTATACTTATTATATCTATAAAGAAAAAAATTTATATAAAGGAAATTTGAACAAAAAAACAATAACAAAAAAGTAATTGTAGAGAGTTAAACCAGTTCAAAAATAAATTAGTGGTGAATTCGTATTAAATGGTAAATTTATATCAAAATTAGTGGTGAATTCGTATTTTGAAATAAATTTACAAGTAAATTATATCCAAATAATCAATAATATATATAGAATTATTATGCCGAATTTGTATTTAGGAGTTTGAAATTTGTTGGATTAAATATTTGGAAAATAAAATTTTGTTCAGAAGGAAAACAAAATTTTTTTGTTCGTGAGTCTTAAAAAAACAGAAAATAAATGTCAAACTTTAATTTTACCACCATTTATTTCAATTCAATCCAATTCATTTATATTCTTTAATAGTTATACTTAATTTTTTAAAAAATACATATTTTTCTTACAGAGTTTATAGGATATTGTCTTTACAGGTTGACAATTTTAAATTTTAAATAAGTGGTACATTACAAACGGGATAGTAAAAACCTTATACAATATTTTTTTTTCATCAATATTTTTAATATTAAACAATTTGAATTTAATATGAAAAATGTTGTATTTTCTGTAGTTTTGACACAATTTTCCAAATGCTGGTCATGAAAGTACTTCATGAGAACTGAACTTACCCTATAAGGGTGGAAAAACTATACACAATCAGGCATAAAAATATGCGATATGCAAAAAAAAACATGAAAATGTTGATGCATTTATGTTTAATTGTTATTTAATTTTAACTCCCTAATAAATTTATTTTCTAAGCTTTTGATATTTTTTATGTTGGAAATTTTTATACTTTAAAACATTCAAAATTGTGAGGATTTTCGCTTAGAATTTACAATATTAATTCCATAAACCTATTTAGAGAATTTATTGGGTGTACCACTCATCAATTACAACAACTAGAAATATCCCATAAACTCAAATACTATATGACATTTAATACAACAGTCTGCCACACTTTAGATTTTAGAATTTTTTATCACGATTTTATTGCAGTTATAGGTACATACATATATCTGTTTTGGATATATATTGTTGTCATATTTGATGAAATATTATCAATTGGTTAATGGTTATTCGTCCGATGTTTTTTGGCGGACGTTATATAAGCTGCTTCTTGTAAGTACACACGGTTTTTGCAGCCGCTTCAACTATGAGATATAAATACTGCATACATTTAGTTACGGAAATGACTAACTATTATAATTTCGTCTTCAGCTGACACTTCATTAATTTGGTTGTGTAACTGTAAATACGATTCAATTCGTTACACAGTTACTACTAATTGTTGTATCTCTTTACTTATGTAACAAAGAGCCTAAACGAAATATTTTCATTCAATGCGGTACTGGGGAGCAACTTCAGTTTACCTTTATTTAATTTTGTAATTCTGCGAATTTTTTGTTCACCTCCACTTCGGCCAACTTCGTTTCCTTGTATTATGCTAATAGTTTCTTTGTATTCTGCTTGTCTTGGGATACCGGGAAATCGTTAAATACTTTTTATAAAACCTTAATAAGTGGTTTTGTCCGGTTCATCTATAGGTGTAGTTATCTCGCCAATTTCTTGCGTTTGTATTATTCAATTCCATAACTGATGCACTATTAATGGCAGAGTTATTATTTCAGTTCAAAAATCCAAGAGTGTTTAATTTACAAATCAGCCAAAGAATTGATTCTTTGGTTGGTGAGTATTAAACGTATTAAACGTACAGTTCAAAAAACCAGTCAAACATTAACTCTACTGATGTTTTATTATAGAAATTTGATAGTTAGATTTGATAGACGGCAAAGAAACAAGTAAAATAATTTTCAAAGTCGATTTTTGAGAACTAGCATAAGAAATAAAAATTTCCCAAAGAAAAACAAAAAGATAAAAACAAAAGATTGTTTTGATTTGGGTAGAATTTCATTCACGCGTAACTGAAAATCCCAAAAAAAAAAGCAAAACTTCAAAGTGTGAGTATATATATAACTTTTTCTTTATAATTTTTTTTTTTTTTATAAAGACAATGAACTTAATTTGAACCGGATAGCATTTAAGCTAAGTTTATATTGTGTCTAATGCAAAAAAATATTAATTAAATTAGTTAGTTGAATGGTCTACTCAAATTTGAACCTTGAAATGTCATCATTCTTATGCAATTTTATTATTAATAATTTTGTGCAATTTGATTACATACAAACAAAATTTAGAACTTTGAAAACAATTTTGTTTTTATTTTTTTGTTAGCTAGTGATAATTTTTAAATGACAATTTAGAAATTATGCAATTTTTTATCCCATATGCATGCATTATACTGTTCTGAAACGTGAGATTCGTGTTATATTACAATATAATTTTTCTAACTTTTAATTTGATTACAATTTTTTGACATATAATATTATGATTATGTATATATATAGATTTTGTAGATATATATTATGTTTAAATTACTTTTATTTTAATTTAAAATTTCAAATTGAGTTCGTTCAAAACTATTGAACCTTTTTAATCCATTCTTGATTAAACTCAAATTGTATAACTAATTGTGTAATTATTGGCAAATGTGAAAGCGGAATTCAAACATCAGTAGAGTTAATGTTTGAGTGGTTTGAGTGGAACTGCAATACGTTTAATATCCATCAACCAAAGAATCACTTCTTTGACTTATTTGTAAATTAAACACTCTTGGATTTATGAACTGCGATACGAATTGTATTAAATTGCGTTAATTTGACAAATAAGCAGAGCTTATTTACAACCATAAAAGTTCATAATTTTATAGAATTTTAAATAAATTTAGATATCGGTTTCTATTCAAATAGTATAAGACAGCTCGGCGAGGCTTTCTTAATGACTAATTGTCAGATAATAGGTTTTGCTATTCTTGTAAAATAAAATAATTACGCATTAATTTACATAAGTACATCGAGTTAAATAGCAAGGAGTTACATTGATAGCAGCAAGTTGAAAAGAATTCTGATGGTGAGCAAGGCTTTACCTAAGGTTGTACAACATCATATAAAAGAAAAACAATAACAATATGTAAGCTTGAATAAAAAATACAAATAATATTTTAATTTTTTAACACAATTTGTATTTATTTAAGCACACAGCTTCTGTTCTTCACAAAGATTGATTAATTCTAAAAACTACCTTTACTTTTTTTTTATCGTTGACAGACGTTGATAGTTGAAAGCTTATATCAATTACAATGATTACTAACTACAGGCCTATTGCTAAATTATCTTGTATCCCAAAAGTTTTTGAAAAGATAGTTTATGATTCTATATATGAAACCTATTCAAACTTTTTATCTTCTTGCCAACATGGTTTTATGAAAAATAGGTCAACTGTTACTAACTTAGTAGAATGTTGCTCTTCTTTTTGCAACACAATGGAAGCTGGTTTTCAAACTGATGTAATATACACTGATATGAGTAAAGCGTTTGATATTCTACCACACAATGTTATTACTAAGAAGCTTGCTAACCTTAATTTTCCACCAACATTCATAAATTGGATTCAATCGTACCTAGTTGACCGAACATATAATGTACTTTTTAGATCAATTATTTCTGATCCATACAATGCTAATTCTGGAGTTCCGCAGGGCAGTCACTTAGGACCACTACTGTTCATTTTATCTATTAATGATGTAACAACAATTTTGAGAAATAGCAGCGTATCCATATATGCTGATGATGTCAAAATCTTTAAGGCAATTAAGTCACCTAATGAAGTTACTTTACTTCAAGAAGATCTTAATTTGTTCTTAAACTGGTGTGATGTCAATGGATTAAAATTGAACGTGGAGAAATGTGCTCAAATCAGTTACACTCGTCGGACTTCTCCGATAATTTCGAATTATATCCTTGATAACAAGATTATCAAGAGAGTTAGTTGTTTTAATGATCTCGGGGTCATGCTTGATGATAAATTATCATTTAAACAATATTTCAACATTATCGTCAATAAAGCAAATTCAATACTAGGCTTTATTAAAAGATGGTCAAAAGAATTTGATGACCCTTATGTAATTAAATCTCTATTCACTTCTTTAGTTCGCTCAAATCTAGAATATGCTAGCCCAGTATGGTCACCTAACTACGTCGACCATATCAATAGGATTGAAGCTATTCAAAAGAAGTTCCTTAGATTCGCTTTAAGAAACCTTCCTTGGTCTGATCCTATACGTTTACCACCTTACAGAGACAGACTAAAACTTTTACACTTAAACACTCTTGAATCCAGAAGAATAGTTGCTGACGTCGTATTTATTTTAATGATTAATTCTGAAAAAATTGATTCCCTAATTATCAAAGATAAGATCAATCATCATCGTAATATTAGTACACGTTTTCGTTCTGAAAATAAATTCAATGTTGTTCATCATCGTACAAATTATGGTAAGTTCGAACCCATTAACAGAATGTTTCTCTTAGTTAACAGGTACAGAGACAACATTAATCTTTCTATGAATAAGGAACAACTTGAAATTAACTTGTTTTCTTTGTTACCATAACCTCTTATTTTCGTCATAAATAAGTAAAAGTTATTGAATATATATTTAAAAATTATGATAGTCTAATTTCTTTTTTCTTTTTTTATATTTAAATTAAATGTTGTTTTAATACTAATTTTTATTCTAATTTTAAGAAATATTTTTGTAATATGCTTGTGTTAAGTATAATAAAATGAAAATAAAATTCAACAGGAAAGTAAAGTCTAGACCCATATTATCATTTGTAGTAGAGATAATTAGTGTTACCTCCTACAAACAAAATATTTGAAAACAATTTGAATATGCAGTTAAAATTACACCACTTTGGATGAGCATTAAGTTGACAAGCTAAAAGTGGATTTTCATTGAACAATATTTAAAATCTTAAAAATTTTATTGGCTCTAAAACGGGAGATAGCTTATTGAATTTTTATGTAAGAAAAAAATAGACCGCTGCAAAGGATTCACTAAATTTCTATTTGGGCAATTTATTTTATACACAAAAAAACAACAATTAAACCGTCAAAACCATCTATATATAAACTTTATGTATCAAAAATAGCAGTTATATTTATTTATTTAACATTTCATCTCACATTCGCTCGTACAGAGTATTTTTGATTCCTGTCTGTTGAAAAAAAATATTTTTTTTTACACATATTTACTCAAAAAGTTGCTAAAAACAGGGCTGACGACATAAAAAAACTATCCCCGAAATTTTAAAAATATACTTCCGCAAAGTATAATATCCCAAATTTTTTGAAAAATTTCCCCCAATTTTTGTGTAAATATTTTTTTTATTTATTTATTATTTTTAATTTCATATTTTTCGCTTAACAATAATAACAATAAAATATGTGTAATCCGATAAATGATATTTTCTGTTCTTGTTGTACGCATTGAGTTGTCATATAAAATAATGTCATTTCATGTTATCTCTGTTTTTGGAGCAAATAAAATTTTTAAGATTTTAAATAATGCTCAATGAAAATCCAACTGAATCCACAGAGACATTCTAATCCACATTCATTCAGATAAACACAGACTTGAGCTATGGATGGGTGTTACATTAGAATACAATAAATAATATTTGGATTCTTGAACTGAATCTTCACTTAAAATCCAATCAAAATTATATTTAATATAGCTAATTAACAAGTTTACATGTAACTAAAAAGCCATATGAACTTTATAGAATTTAGCTCACTTTGATTGTGCAATTGTTTTCTTTTGATTAATAATTTTACACATTATTTGGCTTCGATGTTCGATTTTTTGAAATAAATTTTAAAATCGAATTTTAAAGTTTTGTAAAATTGATATATTAGTTTTCGCATTATCATTTACAGACTTTCAACTTATTTCAGCGATAACTGAATAAGATCGTTTTGGAAAGAAAAAACATAAATTTAAGCTAGATTTTCGGTTTAACAGTTAGTTTTCGTAATTTATAAAATAAATATATTTTATTATCACTCTCTGCTATGACTTTCAAACATCAATATGCCAATATATGCGACCGTTATGGTGTACTGATTATGTTATATATGGACTATACTAATCAGAAAGGTTCAAATCCAAATTTAAAATCCGTGTTCAAATCCCGCCTAAGACATGGAAGTCGTCAAAAATGTTTTCAATTTTTCGTAGATATCAATTTGAAATACAATTTGTTTATCACAATTACAAGTGAATTGAGTAACTATATGGTATTACGAAGATGAAGTTAAATAAAAAGCTATTGTTTGTAATGTATGCCAAGTCACTGAGTAAAAGCAGTTATGTTCATCTCATGAATGAAAAATGGCAACTTAAATAATGTAAGCTGCTCTGGCGCCCCTAGATTTTTCTCAAACGAAAATTTGAGACTGACGATCGGCAAAAGAAACGTTATCGTGGGTGAACTATTTGTATAAAATAAATTTATGTAATTATAAATTTTTTAAGTGTGAACTTTTAATAAAAAGAACAAGTTCGAATTAATTAATATTCAATCTTGATACATAGTTATTTTATATCACAATTGTATCTATAAATATTATTATTATTTGTGTTAACAAACAAAATTATTTTCAGGAACTGTTTCGTTCATCATAACACTACTAGAATTCATCAATAGGTATTGATGGTGTTAGACTACCTATACAACTCCTATTTTCATTTTGATTGATTTCAAATGATTGAGTGAGTTATAAAAATATAAGTAGTTTTGTATAAGTAGTTCATTGGTCATTGCTTCTAGCTGCAACCGATAAAATAACGGTCATTGAAGCTAACATCCACAAAAAATAAGATACACACAAAGAAGAAAAGAAAATATAAATTTGCATTTTATGTAAAGGTCAATTATTATTTTTTTTTTTAGTTTAAAGAATCTTCTTCTTTTCACATTGTAATCAATATAGACAATAATTTTGCATTTCTTAAAAATAGTTTTATTTTCTTTTCCCTCTTGTTGCATTTATTAGAAAGTTCTTTTAATTTATTTTTTATGCAAAATTTTAATGTTATGCTCCTATATTCTCGCATTTAAATATTTAAATATTTTTCCTCATTTAATTTGTATAGTTATTTAAATTAAAGAATTGGTCATATTATACTTATCTAAGTAGTGAACCTACTTAATAAATTTTTTTTTTTTCATAACCTAACCTAACTTTATAGAATAAAGTACCTTGCATAAATTTCCAACAACAATTGGTTGGTTGGTCAACTAATAATTCAACCAAACAACCACAATACATTTATAACTAGTGTTAAAATATCAGGTTTAGTTGTTGTTAGTGAGCATATTTTGTGTTAGTGTACTTACTGAGTTTGAAAAAAAAAAAAAATAATAACAAAAACAAAAAAAAAATCGTCTGAAAAAAAGAACCACAAAACCGTCTCTATTGAATGGTTTCATATAAAAAGCAGGAAGCGTAACGCCAAGCATAATGTACATAATGCATAATTTTGTTGAAAAATGTATATGTACATCAGTACATCATACATGTATTTATGTAGTTAAGTATAGTTAAGAATATAAAAAAAAAAAAATAGTTACATGTAAACCATAGTTACTCATAAAAATTGGATAATAAAAAAGTCCCCCATTTAAAATTTGTAAATTAAATGAAAGAATATTATATTGCCTCCTTTGAATGTTAAAGTAAAATTTGAGAAAATTTTAAAAATAGAATTTATTTTACAGACTATATTATACAGTCATTGTTTAATTATATATGTAATCTAATAGTTCAATATGAGTTACAATTCTTGATTTACGTACCTTATGATTTCAAATACCATTTTTATTTTTACCTTGAATAGACTTAAAAATGTAAAAATGTTATATTTAATACATTTGTTCGTTTAACACTTCAACGTGAGAAAATGCGATGGCCATGAGAAAGGTTATACGGTTCATTATCATTATCATCATTGTCCTGTAACCCCATTAGTGGGTTATATGGTGGAAATACAGTCCTCCCAATGTTTACTATCTGTAGCTATCTTCTTCAGATCCTCCAACGTTCTTTGTTATGGGTGCTTGCTTTGGCAGCCCCATCAGTAGGTTATCTGTCGGAAATAAAGCCCTTCCAACGTTTACTATCTATAGCTAACCTCTTCAGTTCTGCCAACGTTCTATGTTGGGTGCTTGCTTCGGTTAAGATTGTTATTCTTCATGTTTTTCTCGTTCTTCCAATGCGACGTTTATCCTGATGATTCCGTTTGAAACATTGTTTTGCGATGTTGTTATCAGCTTTCCTCAGAGTCTGTACGATGTAACGCTATTTCCGATCCCAAATTTCTACCTCTATTTGTTATTTGGTTACGAGTCGTCATTCTGCTATACTTATATATTTATTAGTTATCAAATTAATGATTTTGTTGTTTACAAAAAAGTATCCTTAAACCCAGTTGTATCAGTTTAAAAAATATTAGCTTGATTCAAGTTTGTTGAATCTCGTCCTTGACAATACAATTACAAATTATAGTTAATAAATGCAGTTAATACAAATTCAGGCTCTGTATTATTATTTAAAATAACAATTTGTTTTTGTGTAAATTAGACTTTAATGTTCTCCTAGCAAAGTACTATGTCGAATGTAAGTCTGCTTTATATTTTGAATTTGATTTTATTCACAATTGTATCATTATTTATCTAGTCATTTCTTTCTTAAAAATCGCAAACCCCTAACTATTAGAACCCTATATAATATTTAAATTTTATACCGCCAGGCCATTCAAGACGAAGTGGCAATTTGACAAAAATTGATGTGGCATTGAAAGAGAATTATTGAGTAGGTCTGGAGGTTTACATTAAATTGTGATATGTGATAATAAAAAAAAATTCTCTGAAGATGTGCAATTCTTTTGAGTATCGGTCAATACAAATCAAACAGACAAAATATAAAAGTAATAAAATTATAATTGAAAAATATTGAAAAAAATGTCTTATACCGGGTGTCCAGAGCATGCGTATCAGTTTTTAAAGAGGGAAAAGGGCCGTTATTTTAAAACTAAAAAAAAAATATTAACTAAATTGAGGATGCTCTATCGATTGGTGATATTTTCAACTTCCAGAAAGGACCGGAAAAAGGTTTATTAAGCCCAAAATTCGCTGAAATCGAGATTTTCAAATGGGTAGTGGTACATTTTTATGCAAATTTGGATTATACGTGAAAAAAAGCTTTGGTCAAGTAATTTTTCAAAAAAAACATTTTGGAATTCACGTATCGTTATAACAGTTATAATTTCCAGAAAATATCACTATTTTGAGTATTTCCTTGTTAATAAAATTTCAAAATTGGATTGAAAAATATCAAAAAAACATTTAAATACAATCATTTCCGAATGTCCAAAATTTTTTAATCAAATAACTACCTAATTCTTATACCTAATCGTTGTATTTATAACATGTGACACTCAATACACGCAATATATAGCCTACACTTTTATACTGCTTCTTTACACTACTCGAACGTTTTCATTATGTATATTTAAAATTTTGGAACAGTTTACAAAGTCAAGTTACATTTCAGAACATGCTACATTGTTATTTGCTTATTTACTTATTTATTAATTTATTAATTTGTATACATATAAACATAAGTATAGAAATAATTTTTGGATCTTTTACCAATCCATATGTGTGGACCATAATTACATTTGTTTTTGCCACCTTGTTGATTGTAACTGTTTACTGCAAATGCTGAAGAGCATGTAAAAATTTAAACAACAAAAATTACCTGCATTATTATTCTGAAATAAGACAATTTATATAATGCCAAGGTCAAAACAATCAGAATCCATAATTTTATTATTCGTCTCATACGAAATCACATACAGAGAAGTATAGTAATCTCTTAGAAAATTCTTTAATAAGCCATCCGTGGTACCAAAATGATCTTAATATTAAAAGGTCATTTGATATGTTATTTGATAAGGGCTTCATATCATCGGCGAGATTTGTATTTTTAGATAAAAATAATTATATAGAAATAATTATATATTTTGAAAGTTGCAGAACCTAAATATGTACACTTAATAAATAGCATTCTAATTTTGATACTGGAAAAAGTGTTAGTTACTAATCAATTGTTTAATTCACAAGAAATTTTGTCTTATACTTTCTAAATAAACAGTATTATTAGTAAGAACTTATTTAATGCTCATAAATATGATTTCAAAATTCTATACTTTTAAATTTCATTAACACAAAAATTTGTATATCTTATATCATGTAAATATAGTGTTTTTAATAACACTTACTGACATTCTAGAAGACTTTCTAAATATCAAAAACCAATTAGAATGTAAAAGAAGATTTTCATTATAGATAATCATAATTAACTCAAACAAACATTTAAAAATCAATGATTTTTCGGTTAATAGAATCATTTTTTTTTCAACATTGAAGAATTTTTCGTACTTAAATCTTATAGTTATAAAATCCATTAACCGTCATTAACCGTCAAAAGTATTTCACCTTTCCTTCTATTTTTTTTTTTGTTTTTTAAATTTTTATTTTACATGATTATCAGTTCTATATAAAGAAAAAATAATAATTTTAAGTGAGTGTTACAACCATACATCATTATTGGGTATTAAAAATATCATAAAATAGAACAAAACAAAAAAAAAAAATAAAATATTTGAAAATGGCTTTAACTTTTAAAAAAATTATTACCTTTGTTACCTATATATGACTATATTTTAACCATTTAAAGATAGTTTATTAAAAATGTTGTTATTTTATTTTTTATCTGTTTTTTTTCAGTTAATGAAATTAGATTTTCTTATTATAACTATCGTATAAGTACAATGAGAAAGTTTATATATATATATATATTTCTTTAATGGATTTTAAATATTTTTTTATGATTAGTAAAAAATATTTATGATTTTTTGAAGACATAACTTTTATATTAAAAAAAAAAGAAAAAAAAAAAACAAAAAAAAAAGTATAGAATGTGAATTAGAAATTTTCTAAAAATATTTTTAACACTGCTGCTGTTTACTGCTGTTGAATTACCTTATAGGATTAAAAAAAGGTGATGATAAACGATTTAAATAGTTGATTTACCTGAATTAAAATATATAAGGTAACAGTTTTTTGGTAACTTTTTTTTAATTACTTTCCATAATTTAATAAATTTGAAATTAAAGCTTCTAGTTATTATATCTTATGACGTTTGAAGTATTTTTTGTTCTTTGTTCGTTGTTAAGACGAATTTTTTATATTTAAAAACAAAGCTTTACTTTACTGTTTTTATTCTTGTTTCGATTTCTCCTCTGTTTTTTTTTTCTTTTTTTTTTATACCTAATGCCAAGAATACTTAGACGATGATTTTTTTTAATAATTCCAAGACCCTAACTGATGTTTTTATGTAGAGACTTGGCATACAATACTTTTTTTCTCAAACAAGTTTTACCTTCGTCGGGTATAAATTTGAATTTAGTATCACTGATATGATGATGTGTACCATCTGACAGATCAATATATTTTTAACCAGTACATAATATCGGTTGATAAATACTATTAATATGATGGTTATTTTCAAAAGTATATATCGATATTTTCTTTATGTAAAATTTACTGCAAACTGAATGCTGAATGCTAGCCCGAAAAGCTGAAATTTAGCTTTTTTTCATAATAAATATATTTGCTATTAACTATTTAATATCGGTAATAAAATGTTTTCAAATGTATTTGACGTTACGGATATGGTGAAATTATGAAATTAGATTCATTGACTTTTTTATTCACTGAAATCAGTTGAAATTTTTGACAAAATTGTTAAAAATGATGATGATTTCAAAAGAAGGGTTTGTTCCAAATGAGATGGAATTGTGACAGATATGTATACTTTATATGTATATGTATAATTAGAATTTAAATTAGAATTGAATAATTTTAAATTTCCGTGGTTTGTGTCTTGGAAATAGTCAACTTGGAATATTTTTAATTGATGACATATCTCTTCTAATTGAAAATATATTTATTATAAATCATAAATAAAATTATATTTTATTACAGTTATATATATATATATATATATATATATATATATATATATATATATATATATATATATATATATATATTTAAATTAATTTATACATTTTTAATTGATAATTAAAATTTTTGCATTGTATATTGTCAATTTAAATTGTCAAAGGAATTGTTTATTTTGTGTCTAGGGAAATAGGATTAGAATAGGTTTTTGATTAGGCACACATCTGTGATCAAATGCTTTTTAGTGGAAATGTCAAATGCGCATAATTTGTCATGAATTTGTAAGCTATAGTTACATGATTGGTATATAGAATATGTGTAGATATACTTTTTTGCAATCAAATTCAACATTTCTTCGTACAAATTGTTTGACAAACTGTTGAATTTGAATGAAAAATTGTTTAATTTGTTTGAAAAAATGTTGAATTTGACTTCAAAAAAGTTTTTAGTATTTAATAGATCAACAAATATAAAGGTTTATGTATACAGAAACCCTAAAACAACAAGGTATGCTTTCAAATGTTGTTTTCGTCTTTAAAAGTTATGATACGGGATTAAAATATTTTTGGAAAACTGGCAAAACCAGGGATGCTTTCAAATGTTGTTGATACGACATTAAAATACTTTTGGAAATCTGGCAACATCAGATATTATTGTGATATAATCATTTGGTTCTAGGGGTGTACAACATTTACTTCAGCATAACAATTATTTTATATACTTTTTCTAAGATTATTTAATTTTTTGTTTAAACTAGTTATTAGGTATTTCACTTTGCAAATGATTTTACTTTATGCAAACAAAACGTCAAAGATGTTGGCAATAATAACTAGTATTCAACCAAAGTTGACAATTCGATTTTTAATGAAAAAACAATTTTTACATACATTGTAAGTCTGCAAAATCATTGATGTAAAACTGTTTTCAATTGCATTTGGTTTGACTGTTTCGATTACACTTTATGTATGTTACCCCAATACTACACTTTTGTAATTAGTTTCAAATGGTTTCACATTTATTAAATATATATATAAATATAATATATAAATATAATATATAAATATAAATCTAAAAGTATAACTAACTGTAATTAGTATTCATTTATATTTTGTCACTTTAAATCTAATTTTCTCTGCTTTTTTTTTATTATTATTATACGCAAGTATTTTCATGGCTTACACAATATTATTCACTTTTTTAGAATTGCAATGCACTCTTAAAAAATCTAAAATTTATTCTATTTATACGGAAGAATTTAATTAAACTTCAACTTTGAAAAAATATTTAGAGCGAAGGCTATTAAAAAAATCATAATAGTTATAACAAAAAGAATAAATAAAATAATAAATCATTTATAAATAAATAAATGAAATAAAAAATAACAAAAAAATTGTAATTAGTACAAGTAACAATAAACTAAACTGCGAACAATTAAACAATAAAAATTAAGTATAAACGTGATCTATATTTATTTATTTATTTGTTTTTTGTTTTTATTATTATTATTATTATTTTTTTTTTTATTAATCACGATCAAATTTTTTTAATTCATTTATTTTTAAAATTAAAAGTTATTTAGTACTTATAACAAATACAGGTTACTTCAAACAATGTACATAATAATATATAGTATAATAACAAGTTATAGAACAGGTTGAATTGATTGAGAAATAATTGTTACAAAACATAAAAAAAAGGAAAAAAATAAAAAAAATATTAGACAAGGTAATTAAAATTAATACAAATAATATAAACAACAGTTATATTTAGTTATAGTTTAACAAAATATTTACTAAATTAATTACTATTTTTTTTTTGTTTTTTTTTTTTTCTGTAATATTAATTATATTGATTGACATTCTTCAGTTATCTTTACGATAAAAATTTATGAGAAATGAAATAATTTAAGAAAAACAAATATAAAAAATAATATATGTATTATTTTGAAGGGCGCCCGCCACTCTTATACAAAACTAAACAGAATAATAACGTTGTAATCTGTAATGAGTAAAAAAAAATATTTTTCTTTTATTATTATTTTTATTATCATTATGTATTTTGATTGAAGTTTGACATTTGTGAAATGAAATATAAAATATAAAAAAATAAAAAATTTTTACTTATGTTATAATATGACCTTTTATTGTTTATTTTAAGAGGTTTTAATTTAAAAAAAAACTTCTCTATTTAATTTTTTATTTTTGTTTTCTTTAATTAAATTTTGAAATTTATTAAATTGCTCTTCTTTATATTTGATTTATTTGGATGTAAAATACATTAATTTAGTTTAGTTTTTATTGTTTTTAGTTTTGAAATGTTAACAATTTCGATTTTTTGTTTTGTTTTAACACTAGCTATTTTGAAATCTTTTTTCTTTTTTTTTAAATTATAATTTTTAATTATCTGTTTTAGTTAACATAAATTTACATCTTGATGTGAAAATATATATTTCTCATAAGAGAAAAATAGAATTGCCAACTTAATTTTTTTGTTTTGACGAAGTTGTGACGAAGTATAAATTATAATATTCGGTATTAGGATTTGTCTTACTGCAAAATTGAGTCGTAAAATCAGAAAGGGGTACTTTCTAATAATGAAATATACTTAATAACTATTAATTGTCTTTCTAAAAGTTATTCTATCTACTTGGTATACCTATTTACCTAATTAAAACTTACGTTATTATTTTTGATAATCAGATTTGTTTTTAGTGATATACAATTTTGCAATTAAAAGCCAAAAATTTTTCCTCTTGTATAATGTTCGAAATACTGATCTCTATCATAAAAGATGAAATAAACAAATTGACTGTAGATTGAAAAAATAGTTTTTTTATTTTCCAATACATAAATTTAGAATTTTTAAGCTTATCTGACAATTCAAATATTGTTGCATGGCTCAAAACGAAAAAAATTAAAATTTTTACTTACAACCAAAGCTTTGTTAAACAACTTAAACGAACGAACAAAGATATTAGCGCTCGTCACGCATTTCGTATCTTCGTATTTCGTAACTTTACGAATGTCAATTTTGCGTGAAGAGTAAATTTGTAAATTTTGTATTTTTCATTTCGTAAATTCGTAATAACAGCTGAATCCATGCTTCTAGAAAACATTTCAAAACTAAATAGAAATGTTTGTTTTAATTTATTTTTTATTTTTCTTTTTTATAAAAATTTCACTTACACGTTTAAATTTAAATTTATTTTTATTTTAAATTTTGCATGTTTAAGTTTGTTAAGAAAAAATTAATTTGATTAATATTTTGTTGATAATTTGTATTTGTTTTTGTTTATTATTTATATTTGACATTAACTGTCAACAATCTTCGTATTGATACGAAAATGTACGAAGATACGAAATGAAAATTAAGTAGCTCAGAGGTAAATTTACGATTTCGTATTTTATCATCCGTTCGTTTATAAAGCTTTTGTATGAAAGTGTAGCAAACTTTTTTGGTTTTTAGTATGAAGTTTAGCAAACTAGCGTTATAATAGAACCAAAATAATACGAATCGTAAATTTACGAAATTGCGTGACGGGCACTATTATAACTATGTATGATATAATTTAATCTGTCAGAAATTTGTAATAGTTATAGAAGTTTATTAAAATCGACATAACTATTCACTATGCTCTTCTTTGGGCTAAATTAAACGATTAACAATGAAGGGTTTCTCAATAATTTCTTCTAAAACGTTGTACAGTTATAAAACTAACAATTTTGGTTTATTATAAATTTATTTAATTATATTGATAACAGTTAATTCATTTTATTAATTCATTTTTAAAGATTATGAAATTCAACAAAATGGCAACATTTTTATTATTTTATTAAAATTTAAAAACTATAGTTGATTTGTGTCACCAACAAATCAATTGCTTATTTTGACATTATATTTTGACAATAGTCATGGATATAAAATTAATATTTATTATGTATAAATTGAAAATGACATGTTGATATTAAATCTATGGAAATTTTTTTGATTTGTTAAGATTAGAATCTTTCAAATCAAATAAATTTGGTATTTTAATTTTAGATTTGTCAAGGATTTAGAAACAAAATCTTAATTTTTTTTAATTAAAATGTCAATATAAAATGTTTTATGTATCGATAAAGATGATACATGCTTTTTGTTATTAATAAATTATTTTTAATTATAAAATTAAAAAAAAACCAATTATATTTTTTTTGTATATAATGATCGTTAAAATAAAAGTGAAGCAAGTTTTATGTGACAGCTTTATGTCGAAAACACAATCACGACGAATGACGAATCTTTCGCGTTCAAATTAATGAGATTATATGTAAATCGTGACGAATGACGAATGACCAAAATTTCGCGTTCGATTTATTTCTATTTTACTCGTCGACGCATGCGAATGACATTCATTTATACCAACATAAATTGGTCAAAATAGCTTTAATAAAACATTTTTAAAATTCAAATTCAAATAAAAAATTTTTTAAACTAATTTTTTTAAAATTTTTCATTCTTTAAAAAATCTTTCGTTCAAATGCCTTCAGTTTTTAGATTTGTTGAACGTCTATATTTCACAACTATAGATTATAACTGGTCTAATTGCCGTTTTGTAAATTATAATTTTCGTGTTATTAAATTAAATGATAGAATATTTTTTACACCAAACAAGCATTTATTTGCTGCCTTAATTCTTCAATTTATTTCGACACTACAATCATTTTTGAGGAGGGAGTGATATTTTGAGGCTGTTGCAAGAGTAAAAGTTTGTGGTATTTGTCTGTTTATATTTGCGAATAAAAAATTTTCTCATTTTGAAGTTTGTTCAGTAGGTTTTTGAACAGATTCGGACAGAACTTTTTTGGACAATGAACACTTTTTTTATCTTTTTTTAATTTTTTTGTTCTAATTTTTGCTTACCCTCAAATTTCTTTCTTCTAAAATTTAAAGAAAAATCAACAAAAAACAGAAGTTGTCCAAAATTGTTCTTAAAAAAATTCCGGACAAAACAGATAACTGTTTTAAACAATCTACTGAACACTGATCAGAACATTTTTGGACAAAAAAAAATTAATTAACGGTAACTACTAAACACAAAAAACCGTTGCTTTTTCTCTATATTTTTTTTTTTTTATGCATAGCCAAAACACTAGGTGGGGACCTTTTATACCGATTGGTACGTTTGGCTAGGGTGGGAAAGGAAAGTTTGGAAAGGAGGATGGTAAAAGGGAAGGAGGACAATTACGAGCGAAGGTGTTAATGTTCGTCTTGAAATTGTTTAGGTCATAAATATAAAATTTGTCATGTTTTGGGAACACATAAGATGGAATTTGGTTCCACATTCGGGATGTTGAAGTTATAAACGAATTTCCATAACTTGTCTTTTGCCATCTAGGGATTTCAATGGTGTAGGGATGAGCACATGCTGCCCTTCGTGTTTCGCGGGCGAAACGCTTAAGTGGAGGTAATATAGATTTAATTTCCACTGAGCATGTGCCGATGCCTACGAGATATTTATAAAAAAGTGAGAGAGCTCCGACTATACGACGATGTCCAAGAGGAGCAAGATGGGCTGTCACATTTGGGTCGTTGATTAGACGAATAGCCCATTTTTGGACTTTATCCAAATGTTTTAACGTAATACTTGAGGCGCCAGCCCATATGTGGCAATTGTACTCCATTTTGGGTCGTATGAACATATATCGTTCAACATCGTTCTAGAACTGTTTACTAAACAAACCAATGCAGGGGTCACTTCTCTTTGCAATTGACACCATTTTGATGAATTGTTCAATTATTCAAATATCTAATATATTAACTATGATTATTAATATAAATATTGTGATTCTTTGACGCATACCATAACTATTATCATCAAAGTATCAACAAATTTATTTAAAATTAATTTTGAATTATAAATTTTAAATTTAAATATCGGTTACCATTAAAACATAATATTCTTTATTTGTTCTACAAATTTTTTATGTTTTCTTTTATTATTATTATTTAAATTAATTTTTAACAGAAATAAAATTAAAAAAAAAAAATCAAAATTAGCCAATAAATATTTATATTAATTCTAAAAAATACACAAATTTCTAGCACATTCAATATTAATTTAAATAATTAAAAATAAAGGTAAAAAAATAATAAAAAAAGAACTAAAATGTTATACACAGTAGGATTTTTGGTCATGGTATCTATAATCATATTCACCACAACTAAGTTTCTATCTATAAATCCATCTGTTAACGCGTTTACAAAATTAAAAAAAAAAAAAAATAAAATATTATCTAAGAGTCATCTATATGAATATAAATAAAAAAACACTTACTTTTTTTATACTACATTGACTGAAGGTATAAATATTTAAATTTATCTTATATGAAATTATTAATAAAATGGTTGTATGGTGCTGCATTTTAATTTACTTGTATTTTATTGTATAGTTAAATTTGAAAAAAAATAAGATTGGTGAACTTTTAATCTTGTATTGATATATGCAAAATATGAAATCTAAGCTAATCAATAATTTCTCGTGTAATAATATAGAATATATTATGTATATCTATTTGTATAGATACAAATAGACAGCTTTATACTGTTATGAATATGTTTAAAATATTAATATTTAAAAAATCAAAACAGCAGGGATTCTTGTAACGTGACATTACAATCGTATAGACGAATAAAATCTACAGATAAATGCAATCAACGACAATAAGTTACTAGCGGCGATCTTTGGAATACTGTTTTTAAATTGAACTTATGAACTAAAATTAGATATGTATATTATGTATATATATATGTAATGTACTATGTATGGAAGTTTACATATTTTATATTAAATTTTGTTAATTTACAGAATTATTATTTAGAAAGAAAGAGTGAGAAAGAATTATAATAGAAATTAAAAGTTTTATACAATTAATATCGTCAATGTATGTAAGTATATTGAATTAATTTTAGAATAATTGAATTATTTTTTAGTCGTTATTACTTACATAAGAATGAAAATTATAAATTAGGTAAAGCAGGACATAATTTTAGGCTTTCATTTTCACAAGAATTCGACATAATTAATAATTAGTAGTAAAGAACATGTAATAATTAAGAAGTCTCTTCTGGATATTTTTCAATTTTTTCAACTTAGATGCGAACGAGTGGGTAAAAAAATGAAACGAAAATAAAAATTGAAGAGAGTAAAGCAGGTTAATTATGAATTTCTTAACAAAATAAAATACAACAGTATTTATTCACTCCATCCATGTAGATTAGATGTGTATTGTCAATATTTTTTCAAATCAAAGGTCCAAAATAAAAAATATAGATAAATTTAAATAAATACACGTTTATTAGTACATATATCGTATATTATTGAATATTTAATTAAATTTGTGTAATATTTCAAAATTATTGAAATAAAACTTTGATGCGAACGAGTGGGTAAGAAAATGAAACGAAAATAAAAATTGAAGAGAACAAAGAAGGTTAATTATAAATTTGTTAACAAAAAAAAAAAATACAACAGTATTTATTCACTCCATCTATGTAGATTAGATATACATTTCAATATTTTTTCAAATCAAAGGTTAAAAATAAAAAATATTGAGAAATTTAAACCCATACGTTTATTATTATATATATATCGTATATTATTGAATATTTAATTAAATTTGTGTAATATTTCAAACTTATTGAAATAAAACTACATATTAGTTACATATTATTAGTATCATAAATTGATAACAATTTCTTGTTCGAATTTTGAGTAAGTCAGTGTAACAGAGTAAATAAAACCAATAGTTTATAGTGTTAACAGAGATAATATAGAACCAGTTAAAGTCTAATAAAACCTAAGTCAATACAAATCTATAATTATAATTGACAAGCATTTAAGAACCTGCGCAGTTCATTTTATTTCGCTGCTTCTTAATAAACTCTTAATATGTAAATGAGTTGTATATACGACCGAAATGCGCATACGGGTCAAAAAAATTTCTATTTGGTTTTATAATATTCAAACTTTTAAATAAAATATAGTTAGGCATTTTGTATCATTCAACATCTTATTATTTTTATACCTAATTAATATATTAATTAATACTAATTAATTTATTCTATTAATTTTTTTAAGTAACTGTCTCAAATTATTGTTTTCTATATTTTGGTAATTTTTAGTAATCATATAGTTTTGGTTAAAAATATGTATATGATGTATATATACCTCTTTAATTACAAAAATATTTTATTTTTAGTGATTTTATCCATTAAATGCCACTTGGTATAGGAATATGTCGAAACGAAACAGTATATGAGGGAGCAGTATTTATGTTTCCTAAATAAAACTTACTAACCTCTAAATTTTTATGAAAACATGAGTGGTGATTTCTACTGTAACGTGAGAAGTGTATGTCAGTACCGTAAATTGCTGTTATGTTAAAAATTTTAAATTTGGCTTCAACTTAAATTAGAGTTACTCAGCCGGGGTCCCTAGTTGTAATTCTAATACAATGTAACTATAGGTAATTTTTATCCTAATTTATAAAAAATATATCTAATGTAAAATTTAAATATTTTGAAACTATAGTTTTCCATTTTATTTGTTTTATAATTTCAAGACTTTCACAAACGTCAAGTATATATTCTAGTGTCGTTAATTTCTCTGATTAATTCGACCTTAGTGTCATATTCTTTGGTAGCGAGGTTTTTTACTGTTGATTCAACATTGAATATTTTTCTTGTATTCTTAACAATTTAACTTTCTTTAAATGTCCTTGAAATTTTATTGTTGTTAATCTATTTGCCTGTCCGATGTATATTTTTTTACATTTTTTTGCAGGATATTTTTGTGATTCTGGATTTCTCTGTTTTTTCTTTTAATCCTTCATAATTTTTGTTTTTCCTTGGTTTTATCATTCTTAATTTCTGTGTTTTAGTTTCGTCCTATTGACTTGATTATTTCATCACATAGTTATATGGGATTAAAATTCTTTTGGTCTGTTTTTTGTTTTACATTCCTGTTGGAACAATATGTCAGATTATCCCTTCTCATATTTTTCTTTTTCTTGTTAATAGCTTTTATAATCGTTGTGCTCGAGTATCCATTTTTTGCAACTGTGTCGATTGTATAATTTCCCCCCCTCATTATAGTTTTCTTATCGCCCAAAGAACTGCCACAAGCCGTTGAATCATTGAATTAAATTGAGCCATCTTTTGTTTGATGATTTGATGTACTTTGGGTTACTCTTTGGATGTTCGTCGGTTTTTGTAGATTGGAAATTTTGTTTATGTGTCTCCCTTAATTACCAAAATATCCAGGAATGGTAGTTCATGATTTTCTTCCATTTCTTTTCTAAATTTGAAGTTCTTGTGAACTTTGTTAAGAGTGTTCAAGATTTTATCTAATTCATTTTCACTGTTAATCGAAAATACCTAAATATGATTTATTTAATTATTAACAAAAAAATTTAAAGACAAAAGAAATACCGATAGAAAAACGTTATCTTGTTGGAGAAATTTACATGAACAAGAGACGTAAAAAAATATGCAAACATCATTGCCAGCATACAATAGTGTACAATCTATAACAATATGTCGTACAATCAGTAGTGAATTGGCAGCAGAAAATGAAGAAGAAAACAACATTTTTGGTATTCACAAACATTCACAATTTTATCTCTTCCCATAAAAGTACTATCTATCAACTGTACAAGAAAATGGTTAATCCCAGTTTTCTTAGATAAAATATGTAAATGCATTATTGATAATTTATAATTTATTTTCTGCAAACATCTAACTATACAACTTAAACTTAACCTATTTCATTTTTGAAGATAAATTCTGGCTTTTCAAATTATCTACAAGTATTACTTGTAATATTCTAATTATTGTGAATCCGAGATTAATTTTATACGCGAAATAAATTCTCACATTCTTAGTTTTCATGTGCTTAAAACTGAATTTTGCACCACACGGAAGAGCATGTTTGCAATATTTTTCGAAGTTTACAGTTATTGAACATGTTGTTCTGACAACTTGTAATAATTAAAAAATCACGAGTATTAATTTATGATTATACTTTATATAAATATATGTATATATATATATATATATATATTTGGTATGTTTAGAATCGAATACCATCATAGTTAAAAAGAAACCGAATCATCATTTTATTTCTCACGCAATTCACTCGCTTCAATACAATATGTAATATAGTTAAACGTGTGATTATTGTGTAAGCTATTTTTAAGATGCAAAAATATAAAAAATAAAAACAAAAATTTAAAATAAAAAACTTGTTCATTTCAATTTTAGGTCGTTTTTTTTAACTATATATAGAAATATCATGAATAATCGTTAAAATGCAACCGCTCACAAATTATAAAAATATTGCGTTAAATTATTGAATGACCTTTATTGTATATATAATATATATATATATATATTTTTACTATTATTTGTTTTTCTTTATTTACAATTATTTTGATGAGATTTTCTTGTACGAGGAGATGATAAGGCATAAAAATATTTTTGATGATTTAAAAAAACAAATTCTTGATTGTCAGAGGAACGAGTTTCATTTTATTGTTATTTTTGTTGTTGTTATTATTATTTTATTTCCTTTGTATGAAAATGTTTCCATAAAAAGAATGTAGAATTTTTAAGTTTTTCCACGTTTTTACTTATAATATTTTTCTTTTTAGAGAGAGACCAAAAAAACAAAAAAAGATGCTAATCTAAAAAGTAGAATAATAATTTGTTTTTTATTTAAATATATTAAAAATTAAAAACATAAAATAAACAAAAGAAAAAACAGAAAAAAAACGAATGAACAGGATTGAAATAAAAAAAAAAACAAAAATTTTATTTCTTTTTATTTTTAGGTTAAAAAAAATAGCATTTTTCTACTCGTAGAAATGAAGATGCACTAGACTTTACTAGAATATATTGTTATGGGAAATCAATGACATGATAAAATAAAAGATTTCTAAAAATTTATTGGACAGGGCTGGGAACTTAGACATTTTTTGTTATACCACGAGATCTTTTCAGGCTTATTGGACTTCTTTTCTATTGGATTATTTAAAATTGCAGGGTTATGGAATTTAGACATATAGTTATATCGATGATTTTTTGGTTAGGGGATAGTAATTATATACATTTTTTATTAATTGACTTAATTTATGCCAAGGGCTGACTTTGGGATGTAGCACCCTAGAAGAAGAGAAAGAAGGAGGAAAAGAAAATGAATTTGTCTCCGTGTCAGCGATGGGTCTAAGAGAATATCGGTGTATGTTATTAAAGGTTGTATAATTGTTTTGTATATTAACATTATTTTTCTTGACAGTATTTATTTATTAAGAATAATTCTCAAATGAGCCTAATTGCTCGTATAGAGTGTTTTATATAATATAATAAAATAGATCAGTGTAAACTAAAATTCAAAATACACAAAATACTAATATAATTCAATGTAAATAGTGTAGGATAATAAAAAAACAAAACAATAACAGTACCAGCAAGATTAACTTATTATAAGATAATTCAATACTAAACATTAATAAAACAAAGATAAAATATATCACTATAACTAAACGCACTGTACATACTTACTAACTACTTAAACATATTCAATTTAATAATTCTATTATACAGGGTGGTCCGGTTTAGAGCAAAAAGTTTTTAAGGGTTGATTCCTTGGAGTATTTTAGGAAAAAAATTGTTCTAGAAGAGGGTCTATCTTTAAATTTACCTGGGCTACAGAGGGTTAAAGAAAATCGGATTAGAAAAATTATGTCTAAAGAATATCAACTACAGCTCTGAAGAAATTGAAACTAGAGCAACATCTTCTTCATAGCTTTTTTTTTAGAATTAATACACCTAATTAACGGTATATGTTGAATAAGTATCAGACTTACCGTTTTTGAATAAAAACTGTATAAACTTAAAATTTTGCTTTTAAAAACTTAAATTTTGTAATAAACGTTGATTTTTTTTTTATTGTGTTGATGCGCTACATCATCCCCTACAACTTTTTCATACACAACTTTCATATCAGACTTGCCGTTTTTCAGGTAAAGTCATATTTAATATTTGTGTAACCCGTGTTTTACTAAGAAAATAATAAATGAGACGAAAATTATATCAATATATTTTTTAAACAATTATCTTTCATCGGACTAGGAATTATATTATACAACTTGTTTGCTCTATTATATAGGGTATCTAGTAAATTGAATCGGATATTGGAAGAAATTATTTTGATATTTCCTGCTGATCTTGTTGTATACCCATGGTATTCATTGTTTTTTTCTCGCTAGGGTGTTTGAATTTATATTTTCTGTTACCATCAAATAAACATGAGTAACCAATTTGGATTCAATCATCAACTTAATTGGCAAGATGTTGTGAGTACTATATGTATGTTTGGTAGGACATCTTCTCTTGTGACCAAAGAGGTTTTTTATCGCTTTATTTTGAATTACTTGCAGATCATTTAAATATTTATAAAAAACTACTTCCCCAAACTTGTATAACATATGTGATGACGCTATGAAACATACTGTAATACATCGACTTTTTTACTTGGTTTGGCACTCGCCTGCCAATTAATTGAAATATTCCTTTCAATATTTGTTCTTTAATTTGATGAATCCAACTCAATTTACTATCCACTATAACTTCTAGATATTTGTATTGATAAACCATTTCAATATTACAATTATTCAGTATAGTTTAGCTTGCAAAGGTACTTATTTGAAAAGTAATGATAGATACAAATTCTATTATTTATTTACAATTGCATAACTCAATTGCATCCAACAACAAAAACTATTCGCTCAACTTTTTCTAATCAACAGTAAGAAAATATAAAGATGTGAAGTTGTAAAGTTGATGTGTAAAATTTCTTAAAACTAAGCTTTGTCTATTAACGCATTCACTGCCAAGGCAGTTTTCGTAAATCTAACTTCATGTGTCAACTCAAAATTTTTATTTTATATGAAAAGTATTGCAATAATAAAGCATAAAAACACTTATAAAGTATTTAGAAGCTTATTTAAGGTAAATTTAGGCACTTTTAGGTAATACGAGATATCTCGTATTTTCGGCTTATTTATATAAAATACAGTGACTGCAAATAACTATTATCGATCAATTTTTTAGTGGAAAAAATCATTCATAAGGAGTTATCGTAATATCGAATAAAGTATACGTATGTGATCGGTAAGAGGTCTTTTATCGATCTCACATTTATATAAAAAAAATTAAATAGCTACTTCAAACCATATTTACTTGAAAATTTGCATCGATGTAGCTTTAAGTATCTATTTTTATACAAATCAAGTGCCAGAACTGTACTCTACTAAACAAGGGCTAGATGGCCATCCGAAGTTATTAAAATTAAAGTACCGATTTCTCAAAAACTACATTTCTACATTCCCTATTAACATGGGACTTGATTTGTATAAAAAAAGATACTTAGAGTTACTTCGATGCAAATTTTTCAGTAGATATGGTTTGAAGTAGCTTCAGAATTAGAAAATGATTTTTATTTTAATCAAAAAAAAAAAAATAAAAATTACTTTGTAACAAAAAAGAAAAATTTTTTGATTAAGAATAATTATTACAAATAATCGATATGAAAAAAAGTCAAAGAATAACTCTTTCAATGGGATTTTTTTAATAAAAATTATAACAGTTACAGTCTATGATAAAATATCATTTGGATATGCCAACCACGAGATAACTCGTACCTTATTTTTTCCATAATTTCTTATTTGATTTCAAAATAAATAAACTGAAGTGAAATAAAAATAAAATTCAGCTTTATTATAAAAAAAAAAAAACACTTTTTAAATTAACGAAAAAAACAACCTTTAATCTTAAAAACCTGAGCACGACTAAATTTTTAATGCATAAAAATTCAACTTCATTAAATAATTTTCTTTTGGGGAATACCCGATTTAGAATACCCAATAGAATTACTTCTTGCTACGAGTTATCTGTTTAGTAAGATCTCCAACTACGAGTTATCCCGTAGTTGGAATTGAATGGGTTAATATAAAAAAACTCATCTTAATTCGATCGCATATCTTGTAAAATGCTGTTCTTATTTTTAGATATCTCGTAGGGTATGATGGGTCAGATTTAACTGGAAAATAATATAAAATTTCCTAGAACGTCTCGCATTCTAGACATTCAATATTTTTTTTAGTTAAGATATTTTAAAAGTTCAGATTTTAGTTAGTTAACAGTTTAACGTATTTTTTTGGGGTTTAAAAATTTAGTTTTGAACATCTTAAAATAAAAAATTTCCGCAGACCGTTTCCAAAAATCTCGTATTATTCAAAATCAAAAAATAAAAATAGATTTTGGATTAAAATAATTAAATTTTTGAAATCATAAAATTCTATGCAGAAAAATCCCAAAATTAACAATGTTTTTTTTTTTTTTTATATAAATTCAGGACCTGATAACATTCGAGATTTGTTCTACAAAATTTAAATTCGTGATTTTTAAATTTTAGAACTTTTTTGTTTCAAGATGTTTTTGTTCAAGACTTTTTTGCCTTTGGGATTTCTTCTACAAAGTTAAAATGCGGGATTTTTCATTTTCATAATTTTTACGGGATTTTTTCGTTCGAGATTTTTTTTTTTTCAAGATAAAATCATACTCCCGAAGTTTTTATTTATGATTATGACCTGGTTAGATTTGAGATATTCATTAGCATTTTTATGTTCGTTACATTTTTTACTCACTTGAATTTCATGTTCGTCCTTCTTTCGCTTAAATTCAAGTAGCACGTGATGGTTCCGGAATTAAAAGTTTCTATTCAATTGTAAAGTATTTTAGATACACTTACATGTACGTTCAAATAGAGAATGAACAAAAGAAATAATAATAAGATCTAAAATTCTGTAGAACTAAATTATAAACTCTATAACATGTACCTATACAGTTCGTGTATATAGTTAGGTAGTCAAGATTGTGTATTAAGTAAACAAATAAAGGATTGTGCATAGCAGTCTTAAATTTTTTGTTTTTTTTTTTTTATTTAAATTAATAAAATATTTTCTTTCGATATTTTTTTGAATTCTCTAAACACGAAAAACTATTATTTCAGTTTTTATATAACTAGCAGCTGCTTTAAATACTTACCTACACTTCTTTTGTTTGTTTTTATGAAAGTTTTTTGAGCTCAGTTAAAAAATATGTGATCTAATATTAATTAAACAAATAAAAATAAAATTGGTTTTTAATATAAGTATTAAAAAAAAAAAAAAAAAAAAAAATGATTTAAACTTCAATTAAAAATTTTTAACTTTAAAGAAAATTTTACATTACGAGTCTCGAACAAATTTTTTAAATTCCTAAACAGTTATTGTTTGTAACTGTATACTCCTCAACATATTTAATTTTGTTAAATAATTTTTTTGTTGTTGTTTTTGTTTCAATAATAATGAAAAAGAGTATTTGCTGTTTTTTTTTTGCTTGCTTATTCGTTTTTGTTAATTTCTTAAAAACCGTTTCTGTCTAATCTTTGAAAAATACTGTAAATTGCGTGTTGAATAAAAAAAAAAAACAACAAAGAAAATTCTTGCACAAAAAAATTTCTGTATAGTTATCGGTTGAATTTGCATAATCTAATAATATTAATGTCTGCCGGTAGAAATATTAGAATTTGTTGTTAGTAAAAAATGTTAGAATTTTTTTTTGTTACTAGATTTGGCAAATGAAAATTTTGAATAATAATATGTTGTACGTTGTATGTATTTTTATTAAGCATAGAAATTCCAAAATAGATGCAAAATAGATAATATTTATTAGGATATTTGTTCCGATATCACTTCAACATCAACATAATGTTATAGCACTACTACTCAGAATGAGCTTTGGTTTTCAGCATTATACTTTTCCAAAAAGGTAGATCTTGTGTCGCTTTTTTTACACTCTTGTCAGTAACTTAGGTAGAATGTTACACCTTTTCGTGCTTAATTAAGTACGGTACTGCAATTTTACACTACAATATATTTACAATATTTCTTGTTTCTAATTTGGAATTTGTAGGGTTTGAGCATCATTTTTATGAAAATTATGGGTCGTATAAAAGTTTTCTATATAATTGTCATTTTACCTTTTCTTGATATTAGCTTTGATTGCATCAAATTTCTGTTTGCATATAAGCATATATTACCGTACTGGATTCTGTTATGAATTCTGTTAAATAGATTTAATTTAATTTAATTTTTGTTATTTCAACACATAAATGTACAATTAAAATTTATGACCCTTTTCTAGGTAGGATGTGGGGCAACTCTTTATTACATATCTTATTTCTACTTATTCAATACTAAGTAATAGAACTAAAAAATTAAATATGACTTCAATCTAAATCTAGTCTAAATCTAATTATATACATTATACATATATCTTCTAAATTTTTAGTTGTTATTTGGGATTTGTATTTTTTTTTTAATTTACTTTTTTTATTAATTTTGTTTTTGTTTTTATTTTTATTTTTAAACTGGAAGAAGTCATTGCGCGTTCTTCTCTTCATTTTTTATTATTTATTAATTTTATTCTTTGAATTCTAAATATAAAGTTTTTATAAAAACTTGTTTTCCAGCGTTAGAGTACAATTTTGGTATAACAGTGAAAATAGTCGAATATTTTCCTTTTAATTTTACTGATATGCTTATCATACAGACACGCGTATTTCGTCTACTACTTGCAGACTTCTTCAGTGTCGACTCGACTGAGGAAAGAAATCTAAAATTGTCTTATTTATTTTATTCGTACAGGTAACAATTTGATGTTTCTTGCAGCTGCATGGTTGTTTATTATCCAATGAATTAGCACAGGTAGGGGGTTGAATAAAAATATTTTTATTTATTTTATTATTGGTATTTGAAATAATTTTTCCGACGTTAGAGTGACAGGTAGGGGTGGTGTTATTTGTTTTATTGTATTTCACTAAAAATTTAAATAAAGAAGAATATCCATTGCCTTGGTCTTTATTTAGCAGTGAGTCATTATTAGTTTTGTAAATTTCGATGCTTTCAGCTGAATCTAGTTTCCTAGAATCTCTAATGTAATTTATCATTACAATGTCTTCTTTCGAAATGCTATGATTCTCCTGGATGATGTGTTCTGCTACTTTGGATCGGAACTCTGTTGAGTTCTTCTTTTTAGCCAGTTCTGCTTCTTTCAGGTGTTGTTCTAAATATAAAGTCTAAATGTCGTTCCATAACTATGCCATGGGTTGTAAATAGGTTTTTGGTTATCTGGATGTCTTTTTCGTTAGTTAATTTGATTGTTTCTGCGATCATTTGGTTTGATTATTACATGTATATTGGCAGTCCAGTGTAGTGTATGTTGAATTGTTAAGTTTTCGAAATGTACATGTTTGTCTAGGTGCTCCGTTCAGCAGGTACGGGTTAGTAGCTTTTGTACAGCCTAACCGGATTCGGGTGAATTTCACACCTAAGTGAGTTTGATTGGTCCCCCATGCTTCTTGTCTTTTTGTCTGGTGAAATTCTTGTTTTGCCTGTTCATATGATTGTGGTGTTATCGTTAGTAATGGTCTTTTACCTGCTTGTTTTCCTTCCTTGTCAGTTAGTTCATTTACCCTCTGTATCCCTGCGTATCTCGTTATTCATATAATTTTGATTTTGCCTCTGTTTTTAATTATTCTGCCCTTTATAGTCGTTGTGATGTGTTATGTGTTATATATGCTTTTAATTGTTTGTATATATCGTGCTCAGATTGTTCGCGTATATTAGAGCTTCTTTACTTATTTGTTAACTAGGATTATCAATTTGTAAAGTGCTGTCAGCTTGGCTGTGTACACGTTTGGTTCATGATTGTCGTTGTTAATTAGATCATAATAATATTAGTGAAAACAATACAAGTGGTTTTCATAAACCAAATGTTGCAAATGAAGTTTGTTCATAAACATTTTTAACTTAACAGAAAAGCTACAAAATTATAGTAAATAGCGCATGACAATCAGTTGTCCTGCTGTTTATATTTATAAGAGTAAATTTCAAATGTCAAAAAAAATTTGTTCCTGCATTTTGTATTTTGTTTTTGAAGTATGTGTTTATGAAAAGTCCTACTATGACATTTTGTCAAAATGAATGTATTCGATTCGTTATACAGCCAGCAACTCTGATCAGAAAAAAAGCAATCTATGAGAGCAATCAGACATTTTCAAAATCTTCGTATACAAAAATTTATTACAATTTCGCATTAAGAATAGTTGTTATCCATTGGGATTTATCTAAATTAGTAATACCAGGTAATACAAAAATATAATAATTGCCAAAAAAGAAACAATTTTGATTTTGATTAATTGTTATTTCTTTTTTATTTGTTATTTTAGGCGATATGAGTTTTATTTCAGCACTAACTATTTATTATTATTAGTTTTTTACTTAATTTTTTTTTCTTAATTTTTTTTTTTTGTAAATATTCGCTTACAATATAAATTTTTACAATACATTCAATCAAATTATTTGTCTTCAAATTCCAATTATTAAATTAAATTTATTTTCAATTTGAATTGTTTTAAAATTTTGTTTTTATTTTTTAATTTGTTTTTTTTTTTTTTTCAGTTTACCTCTGGGCTTTTTTATGTTTTGATTCATAATTTTGCACAAATGGTGTTTGCTTAGTTATATAAAAATTTTAAATATTTGTTTCGATTAGGTAGGGAGGAGAATGGAAGTTAAAAGAATAAATTCTCAAATTATAGATTAATTTTTATTGGTTTATAGATTTTTGTTTTAGTTCAATTGACCATTAATGAACCGGAACTTATAATGATATTTAATAAATTTATTGATTTTGCCTTGCAGAAGGTTACTTTACTATACTTTAAATAAATTTTAGTAATATTAAATGCTTAAAGCTATTTAAAAAAAAATTAACTTAAATTTGAAGTTTCCGATGCAGTTCAAAGAGAAAAAATTATGATTAAATATTATAAATTGTTGTTGTAGAAAACTGACCTATGACACTATGGTTCTTGAAATTTAATAAAATATATATTTTGATATGGTATTTAATAAAATACTATTGATATAACTGTACAATGTGTAATTTTACAATAGAATGCATTGAAATTGAGGTGAAGGAAAGAATCACAGAGGTTAATCCTGAACAGATTTTCTCTCTAAGGTTATTTAAGGCTCGCAATTGTCATGTTCAGACTGCTGTACAGTTTTTTATGAATGTTTGTGTTTTTTTCGCCGGTAAATTTAGTGTCTAATCTCAGATAGAACATTTTCTTTTTTGGATCATTTTCATATATTCTGAAAACTAAAATAAAGTGATTCCAACTTTTTTTTAAGATAATTTATAGTAAATTTTGAATAAAAAAAAATTGTTGGATTAGTTTAAGCTTAAAGAATTTAATTAAAATACTAATGAAAATTTTTTGAATTTTAAATTTTGATAGATTTGCTTACCCCTTAACTAAATCACCTCTCACCAATGAGTTTTGGTAGATTCCTACCACTATTCTAACCGTATCAATATGCATATAGAAAGTATTTATTTAGAAATATCTAAAAAAAATTGTTCAAATGAAAATTTATAAATTTCAGATACACAAAGAAACATTTCAAATCTGAATAACAGAGAAATGGGATAAAATTAATTGTTTCAAGATAAATGTTTGCATGTATTAATATTTAATGCATCAATCGCTTTCTAAAAAGCTAAAATTAGTTTTGACAACCTGTGTTGAAAATCGAGATTCTGTGGTATCCCAATGGGACTCTCTGGTTGAAGTTTAGGCAGCCATTCTAACGTACCGAAGATAATATATTTTTTTTTAAATACCCAAACATTAGAGTAAGACCCCTTTAGGATGGGTTTAAGGCGATTGAGGTATGGGGATGTCTGTACGAATAGTATAAATATTTCTAACAATGTTTTTCTTAAATTTTTAACATTAGTTAGGGTACATTATTAACATTAGGGTGCATTATTAGAATATATGGGTGCATTCTTTGGTTTCAGGCAGCCTGGGGGTTTAATCAAAAGAAAAAGAAAATTGTTTAATTTCGAAAACATATTAAACGTATTGTTCTGCATTCGAGAAAATGTAATTTGAAATAAATTTCCATTTTGGAACTATTTATGTGTAGGTATTTTCAATTTAATGTAACTGGAATGTTTATTCTATCTCTATGGATAGTTTTTCAGGATTACTGTTTTAGTATAGAAAACTCCTTTCTATTGTTAAAACAAAAAATATGTTACATGTTTATATATATATATATATATATATATATATATATATCAAAAACAAATATCTGTTATTAATTTAACAATTGTCAGTTAATACATGTAATATATAAGTTACAATATTTAACAAAAAGACAAAAATACAATAAAAATAACAAAAATAATAAAAAGTTATGAACTTTTTAATTAAATTTACAATTTGAATGAAATAAGAGATTAAAAGACACCTGGGAATTTTTTTTTTGGAATTAGGTAAATATTCCAGTACTATAACTACTATAAACAATCAATTATAATAATAAAGAATAAAACAACAACAACAACACAAAATTACAAAACTGTATTGTAACAATATTTTCTTAATTTATAATTTTAAACTAGTTTATTTTTTGGTTGATTGTAAAACCTGTAAAGGTGATAGCGCCAATAATAAATCTTAAATTTAAAAAAAAAATTTATTTATTTTTTATTTATATAAAATATATAATAATAATTTAATATTAATAATAACTAGAAGGAGAAATATTATTATAGCTGCTGTCATTAAAATATTTATTTATTATTATAAAGAATCTAAGGAATTATTAGATATACATAATAATATACATGTATGTATATTTAGAAGTAGGTACTGTAAAATTGCTTGCATTGTAGTACAATAGGCGTTAAATATGTCTTTTTTTATTTTATAAAACTACTTTTTGAAATATACATAACTAATTTTAATTTTGGGTGGTCGATAAAGTCTACTTACAATTGAATTTTTGTTTTTGATTTTTATTATTTTTATTTGCTGAAATTTGAATGTAATTTGATTTTCATCACAAATCAAAGTTGAATTTTTTTTGAAAATATGTAAAAAATATAATACAACTCGCATGTACATGTAATATAAGTTATTATGAAGGAAGAAAATTAAAATTTTGTAAAGTTTTGTAATTAAAATTATGTAAATTTTTTATGCATACATAGTATGTACATATACATATGTATGTATATCTGAAATTTCAAATGAATATGAAAAGCTTCATAGAAAAACATATGAAAATTAATATATATGTATATTTATTTGACAGAGCAGAGCAGATTTAATTTTAACTAGATTATAATTTATTAAATTAAATGATATCAAATCAAATAAAATTTTAAAAGTTGAAAACATTTTGTTTCTTTGATATTAGTTTACTTCCTTAGTTATTAGATACTGTAAACTAAGTCTACTAAAATATTTTTTGTTTTAAAATTTTGTTTACAGTTAGTATTAGTGGCTAGTGGTTAGTGGTTAGTGGCTACTGGCTAGTGGTTAGTGGTTAGTGGTTAGTGGTTAGTGGTTAGTGGTTAGTGGTTAGTGGTTAGTGGTTAGTGGTTAGTGGTTAGTGGTTAGTGGTTAGTGGTTAGTGGTTAGTGGTTAGTGGTTAGTGGCTAGTGGTTAGTGGTTAGTGGTTAGTGGTTAGTGGTTAGTGGTTAGTGGTTAGTGGTTAGTGGTTAGTGGTTAGTGGTTAGTGGTTAGTGGTTAGTGGTTAGTGGTTAGTGGTTAGTGGTTAGTGGTTAGTGGTTAGTGGTTAGTGGTTAGTGGTTAGTGGTTAGTGGTTAGTGGTTAGTGGTTAATGGTTAGTGGTTATGTGATTAGTGGTTGTCGGCTGTAATCTGATAACCCAAAATCCAAATTTTAATGCCAAAATTGCCCTCTAAAAATCCCGATGTACCAAAATTACATATATGATCACTTTTGATCATATGACATATCACCACACAGATGGCGCTAGCATTAACAAAGATGACTTACTAATGTGGTAATCTGGAGTTGCATTTTGTAAGGTGATAGTGACAAAAAAAATAATCACAAATTCTGTTTTGGCATTTTGTAAGATTTTTCTCACTATCAGTTTTGTTAAATTGAGAGTGACAACAAACTCGTTGTGACCGTGATCGCCGTACAAAATATTATTTTGTCTCTTCTTATACAACTATAATTTCATATACCTATTTGTCATAAAATTTTTTTTAGTGATTTTGTACTTTTTTTGTTTTTTTTTATTTTTTTATTTTTACTTTTACAAATGATCACCATTAAAATACCAAAAACTTTCAGAAACATTTCTGACTGCTTTTCATTTTTGTCAGACTCAATTATCACTTTATAAAATTTCACTCCTGGTATAATACATATAACTCTGCCATTACTATTACGCTTTTTTTACTTCCACTGCTTGTACGAAATTTTAATATTTATTTTTATTATTATAAGACAATATTTAAAGGTTAAAAAGTAGATTGAAAAAGAGTATATAGTAAAAAGATTAAAAAATAGTGTAGGAAAGTGTATTATTTGCGTGTAGTATCTATAAAAGACAACATACGCGTATACATTACGAATTTTAAATCAAATTCAATTAATAAATAAATTAACCAAATTTTCAATGAATTGAAAAAACAATTTCAAACTAATCACAAAATTAATAATTGAAAAACTTAACCTTTAATGTAACACAATTTTAAATCACCACTCTAACTACTTTATAATAACACAGTATATACACAGTAGGTAATTTCTTATCATGTACACCTTATTTTAAAACATACCTGTAACAGAAAATACAAAATTACTTTATCTGTAAATATATATTTAATATTTTCTAATGGTAATTTAATTAATTATAAATTCAATTTAATTTTTATTTAATTATAATAATTAAGGTAAACAACTCTCTATTAAGCAATAAAACATTAACAACAAATAACAGTATTATCGCGCTCTCTCTCAAAAATTAATTTCATATAGAAAAATCATAACCTCATGTAATAGAAATCAACTATGAGTTCAATAGATTAATAAAAAAAAAATTAATTAAAAAATATATTTTTACATGAAATACCTAAATCAATGATAAACAACAACAACAACACAACATATGTTGTGTACCTATATTAACATGTGTATGTATGAATTGTTATTACATATTTACAGTTAAAAATAAATGAATTATTGACATAGGTAATAAAACGTCTATGTATAAAAAATCTGTTCATAACATAACAATGTAATAAAATAATACCAGTATATAGCAATTTCAACTCAACAAGATTAGAATCCAATCAAAAATTCATTATTTTAGACTTATAGACGACGATCGTGTTCATTGTTGTTATTGTTGTTGCTTTTGTTTTTAATATCAATTTTGAAGTTAAGACATTTTGCTGTAAATAACGCGAATGTCGCGAAGTTTATTTGATTAATTTTTTGTTGTATTTTTCTTTTACATATTTATGTACTTTTATACTAGATCAATGTCACCAGCTTCAAATGATGCAATTTGCATAATAATAATAATAATAATAATAATACATAACGATATGAACTTCAACAATTATTTATGATCGGTCTGTGATAAAAAAAAAATAGTTAAAAAAAGTTTTAATTTGATTTGTTTTTCTGTTTCTTTTTTTTCAATTTAAACAAAAAAAAACTAACGTTAATTTTACTGTCGATGTCTAGTAATAACTTGTATATAACACATAATCAATCTGTATAGATTTGTAACCAGTTAGGAATTGAGTTACCAGTATTTTTTTTTTTAGGGACAGTTTATATTTGTTTCACCTACGAAAATTCTAAGTTAAAATTAAGCAGAGATTGGAATTAATGCATTATTTTCATAATGAATTTTCTTTACATTAACATTATTTTGTAATGAATTAAAATAATGCATTATTTTTTTTATATAATGCATTAAAATTAATTTTTTGAGTCATTAATTAAAAGTAACTCATTAGATAGGAACTAACGCATTACCTTTACATTAAGATTATTTTATAATGAATTAAAATAATGCATTATTTTTTTTATATAAGTAATGCATTAAAATTATTAATTCATTAAATTAATTCATTAAATTAAAATGAATTTAATTTATTAGAATTAATTTTGAATTAAAAAATAATTCATTAAATTACTTGAATTATTTTTGAATTATTTTTCAATTGTAATTCAAAAATAATTTTAATTATTTTTGGTAGTATATTGTTGTTATGTACGTTATTTTAATGTAATTGTAATGGATATGGTATTCGGAATTAAATTAGTTAATCAAAGTAGTCTTAAGTAAAACGTGGAATAATAATAATACAAATTATATGTAATGCATAATTTTTAAATATACTGAATTAGTTTACAAAAGTATTTCAATAATTATTTTAATGTATTGTATCTAATTAATAATTACAAAAAAAAAAATGCATTAAAAAAATTATGCAAAATTTCCGTTTCTGACATTAACAACTGTCTGGTGAAACGTAAATGGGGGCTTTCAAATCAAAACGTAATTGGTGGCTTTCAAATTAATAACCTAAATGGGGTCGGTTAAATTTACATTTAAGTTTTGTATAAAAATTAAATTTCTGAGATTAGCTGTCAGATTAGTTTATGAATCTTTCTAAATATGGTATACTTCAACTAAGAAAATTGACGTTTTTTTTTTACAGTTAAAATTTTAAATTTGTATTTTGTTTTAACGCTTTTTAGGAAAGACAAAAAAAAATTAAAGCGCTTTATTTATAGAATACGACGTCATCGATTTTTTTTTGTATAATAATTATTTGTCTACACATAACATAAAAAGATACAATTTTAATAAAAACGAAGAACAATTTAAATAAAAAAAAAAACAAACAATTTTAGTAAAAAATATATTTTGTCACGCTAAAATTTACAACTGCAAAAAAATTGCATCTAAAATGTTGGAAAAACTGACTCTTTTACTGACATTCACAATATCAATTTTTGTCATTAATGTATTCACAATTTATCACTAGTTCGTTGATAACTACTGATAATCACAATATTTATTTTGAGTATCTGCTGACACTTCTAAGATATTTATTGAAAACTGACACTTCACAATATTAATATTAAAATTGTATACTAAATCTATTACGTTGGCAACTCTTTCCTAAAATGCATATTTTTCAAATGATTAACTATGATTTTGTAATATTTCTATAGAAATATATATATATACATATAGGTGTGGTAATTTATAACGGTATACATTTATACCTACATTTTAATAATATTTTTAAATATCATATATTTTGTATGGGTATACATCTTATAATAATAGAAGGAGGAGGAAGGTGGGATAAAAATCTTAAAGTTAACTTGAGTTCTTTTTATTGATGATGAATTTCAATTTTTTTTTGATAATTTGAAATGTTCTGCCTCCCTATTTTTTTTTGCATTTTTATTTATAAATTTTAAATTGTTTTGTACTATACAAAATTTTTGTATTTAACTATAAATTAATATAAAAAATTTAATTTTGAAGTAACATAATTTAAGTACGTATTATCTAAAGTTAAGAAACCTGCTCACAGATTAGGACAAGGTAAAGAAAGAAAGAGAGTTTCAATTAGAGAAATTATTATAAACATTTTTGAATATTTTAATATATATATTATTTAAATTGTATATATATTAACTTTTGTGACCTTGTAAAATATATTTCTATAAAGGTGTTTACATCAGAGCATAATTTTTTTTTTGCAGTTCAAAGTACGAACTACAAATATTTGAGAATTATTAATTTACACTTTAACTTTGCAGTCGACTTTTACTCTTTAACATTAACTAACAAATATTTTTTGAAATAATTTTATTTAAATTTATTAATTAATTATTTATTTCCTGAATTTCCAAAAAATTAAAATTTAATTTAAACTTTCAAAAATAAATATAAATGTTTTTGGAAAAAATAAATTATGTAAAATCATTCAGTACAATTCTCTTTCACAGGGTCGACAATAATTTAAAAAAAAAAAATTAAAATGAAAATGAAAAAATAAAAAATTCAAAATAAGAAATTCAAAAATATAAAGTTATAACTTCGGTTAAGATATATAGATATATAGATTATGTATGTCGTTCGGTATTTTCTTCAATTCAAACCTTTCAAGTTAAAAACTTTCATTTAATAAACAAGTAAAATTCTTTGATTTAATTCACATTTACAATAAATTCATATACGAGTACCTACATAATTGTATAAAAATGTTTAAAAAATTTAATAAAGGAAGTTATTATAAAATTTCCAATTCAACATTTTTTTGATCTTTAAATAACACAGCCATTACAAAAATTCAATCAAAGAGAGTGGTTGTAGTACAAATCAGTAGTATGTAACTACGTTTAATGTATAATTATATATTTCAGTAAAATTTTATGTATATTAAAAAAAACATAATATAACAACATCAAAAATTATATCAATAACGGTGCCAATCATTTAACAATGAGGTCATCGGTATGTTACTTACTATACACAATAATATGTAGCATATACAAGATAATTTTCATCAAAGGAGTTTATGATGCTGTAAGCTCAGGACCACATAAAATTATTTTAAAATAAGATGTTGTTGGAGATTAGTATAGAAATTTGGTAACTCCATAATTGAAATTTTGGAGAAATTTATTAATGTTTGAAGGTTTGAGGAAAAATAATTTCAATTTGGATTTTATAATTGCATAGGAATGAAAATATCTAAGAAAAACTATAAGAAGAAAATCTTTGACGGGACGAAAATATTATATTAGGATGATGAAGTTGTAGCGATAAGTAAAATGAATAAGTAAGCATTTTCATTTTCAATTTCAATTTGCAATTTTAATAGGAAGTTAGAGCAATGAAAAAAAATGTTCTAAAAAATAACGTCAGGTCCAAATTTTTACATTTTAAGTTCAGAATTTTATAAAAAAATCCCTTTTATTATTTTAAGAAAACAATAAAAATTTTGTAATAGCGATAAAATAATAAAATGGATTTAATAAGTATGAAATATTTACCGTAAATTGTTTTTAGAACATTGTTTGAACTATAACTTTATATTAAAATTTTGTGCTTATCATCCCAGTAAAATTGAAAATAAAAATTTGACGTATTTATTTTACGTATCCGCCCTTTAACTGCAGTCTAAAACTGTTAATTGTAAATCAAAAAATGATCTGTTAATTATTTGAAAATTGTCTAAATAATAATCGAAAAATTGCTATTGGTTCTGAAATATTTGAATTCAAGTATAGTAGTTTTAGATATTAAATACATCGATGACAAAATTATTTACCTATCAAAAATAATTAATTTGATAATAATATAGTAATGCAATTATAACTGTAAATATTTATGACATTAAAATTGTTACCGTTAATTTTTTATTATTTCTATAAATACGATAAAACTTTAAAATAAATTGTTATTGCAGCGTAAATTTTGCCATATAAAATTGCACGAGTTTTACTAAATACAAATAACAGTTTAACAATTTTATGCTGTTAGTAAGATTTCAATATTTTTCAATTAACGGAAGTATTGAAGGCGCATAATTATGTTAAAAGAGTAGAGAGAGCGAAATTTCGGTGTAAACAATATCAAAAATTAAAATAGTAATGAAGTAAAATTACTATTCTTAACGAATATAAGATTGTTTTTTGAAATACGTTTTTATAAACTCGCTTTTTCCTGTCTGTTTGTTTGTGGTGACAAAACTACTAAGTTAGTATAACTATTTTACTTGTATATTGTAATTGATATATGAACTGTTGTATGAGTTTTCTAAACTGTATATCTACTCCCTATCCTGTCGTTTATTTTATTCAAATGAAAAAAGGGAAAATGAACAAGGTCGGAAAACTTATAAAACATTTAGTTTTTATCGGTAATAAAAACTGGGAAGTTTTTAAGAAATGTTCTACCTACTCCATAGTATTGATTTAGATTGTGTAATATCACTAGAAGGAGTAAAAAATGATTGTATATATATGATTGTAGATTTAAGTCCGGGAAAGTGAAATTTCGTACTTCTCTTTATGTCATTGATGAAATGTTGAGTTCACTGCGGTTGGTTATCCAACTTCAATTCAGATTAAGTAAATATGTATACTAATGAAGTAAATATTATCTCTTCATGATGAACATTGTTGTGCTAGGAATGGAACAATCACGGACAAAACCAAATATACTTTTCCTTTGTTCTACACTTTCTAAATTAATCCTTCATTTGAATCTCAATACAAATATTTTTCATTTAAAATTGTACCAAAACTGAATTCACAAAATTCACTGAAAAAATTGGAGTTAACCGATTTGAAAATTCGTGCCTTCAATTAATCTAAGTAAAAATTAATTAAGAGAAATAAAACTGATCTTCTGGTGCTCGGATATATTTTCTCGGATATTTTGATATGAAAATTTTCAATACAGAAAATTATTCTGCAGATTTTTTGGAGCACAAAGAAAAAACAAAATGATGAAAACAAAAAAGAGTAGAACACAAGTTTAAAACTTGAAATTTTTTGTTATTTTTATTTTAAGTTGTTGTTTTTTTTTTTTTAAGTTCTTCTCCTGTTCGTTGTTCTGGCAAAGTCATTGTTATTGGCATAAAAATAGGTTTTTATTATCTTTAGTTGTTGTTATTATTATTTTTACTGCTTGTTTTTTTTTTTATTCGGTTGACTTGACCATTGTATGCTTAAGAGCCATAAAGCCGGTCTTTTGTATACCAGTTATAAAACAAAAGGAGATCGTATACCTTTTACTAGTTTTTTGTTTTCTTTTTAATTTTTTTTTAGTTATAAAAAACAGGAAGAGGGGATAACTAATATATATTAAGTTCCACTGAATTACTTCATCATCATTGGATTTCAAGTAATGAGAAGAAAAAAAAAAAAGAAAATTATTTTTGTTACTTTAATTTTCAGTTCACTTTACACACATCTCATCATCATAATTTTTTTTTTTGTTTTTTTTTTTTTTTTTTTTTGCTACCTTTAATGCCTGTAATCTTGACCTAGAGATTTAATATTCTTGATAGTTAGAGAGTATAGACTTTCAGATTTTGGTTTATAACAATCTGTGTGTGTTTGTTTTTTTTGTTTCATCGTCTTTGGAATGTTGTAATTATCCTATATATGTATATGTATGTATATATGTATACAATATTGACTGAATTTGTTGCTGATTTTGTTACTTAGAAGAAAATATCCAGTTTTTTTTGCAGTGTTGTTGTTTTTGTTGCGTGTTATCCTATCCTAAAAATTTCCAAAGTCATCCAGTGTTGCCAGTTTTAATAACTATCGTTTTACGCAGTAATTTTTGTTGTTGTTAAATTTAAATTTTTTTTTGGTTTTTTTTTTCTATTTTCTGTAATCTCATTTCTATAAAATGATACAATTTTCAATTTAGAAAATGCCAATTCATTATGGTTAAGTTCGAATTTATAATTTTTTATTTATATTTAGTGAAGTGCCAAATTATGTTAGAAAAAAAACAATTTTAAAATTTTATTATACCTACTTAAATTGTGATTTATAGAATTAATTGCTATTGTTGTTGAAATAAACTATACATTTCAACAACAATAGCAATTAATTCTGTAAATCACAAGTTCCATTAATTGATTATTAAGCATGCATAGAAAAAAAGAAATTTTAGTGTAAAGTGGTATAACGAAGAATTGAAATCGCTTTTGTGTAATCAACTGAATAAAAATTTTCATACTATTTCTAGTAGAGTAGAGTGTCCCATACTACTTTTAAAAGTATGTACATAACATTCGATAATTCAATAAGTTAATTTTTACTTTTATGTTGGTTCAACCAAATTCAGGTTGATTTAATTTTTTTGTGCATATTTTTCAGTGCGCCACTTGAGAATTCGATATTGACAATTCAATAATAATTAAAGTGAAGAATCAGTCGTTGTTTTCTACGGAATTCGCCCATCTCTAAATTCGTTGTTTTAGCCAGGGTAATAATTACAATTTAGGTGGTTATGCTGAAGTTCTTCGGAATGTGAAATTCCGATTACATTCCGCATTTGGTATGCTGAAGTACGTAAGTATTCCGCAGTCTGCAAATGTCATTATTTATCCGAAATTTTAAAATTTATGTATGCTGAAGTTCGTCGGAACGGAAAATAATTTGAAAATTGTACACCAGAATTTCTCATTCGGAAGTATTAGAATGGTTCGGAAATGAATTATAAAGCATACAATGTTTGTATTTAGAATATTAGGAGAAGTAGAAAATGTAATCTAGTTAATGTAACGTAAAATAGTTATTTTTAGGAATAAAAAAGCGCTTCAAAAGAATAATATATTTTATTGTTTTTAATATTATCACATAATATGTATATATATTAAAAACGATACATGTATATTTTACATTCTTTAGAGAATTAATTTTCTCTGATGTAACAAAAAATTACTATTATATAATTTGTATAAATATACATACTACATAATATGTAATTAAGAAAGTTATAACTTTTACTTTTAATTTATGTATGCATATTGTATATATGTATACATAATGTCATATACATTATCTATTAAAAATTTTTTACAAAATAAATAAAAACAAAATTTAAAATGAAAATGTTTGAAATGAATATGAAAAAAAAAAAAAAATCTTCCGAAACATCTGATTTTGATTTCTGTACAGACTTTGCAGTCGAATGGACTTCAGCATACCAAATTCTTCGTATTCGGATTGAAATTTTTTTTCGGAGAAATTCCGCTTCGGACTTCAGTATAACCACCTTAATCTGCTTAAGACGTGTCTTCAAAAGGCTGATTTAGTTTTGGATTTTGTTCTTCTACAATTAAATTTTTAAAATTTTTTTTCTCTTTTAAATTTTCTATTTTTTAAATTCACTCTAAATATTAACAAAACTTCGTAAATTTTTGACAATATTTCAACTCAAGCTCTGAAGCTCCCAAGCGGCATATTCAATTAAAATTTTCAAGTCAAGTAAGTAAATTTTTTGTGATTGATTTGATGATTTCAAGAAACTAGCGGTGTTGAAGCGTACTTGAAGCTTACTTGAAGCTATCATGTATATGGGGTAAGTGATAAGTAGAGATGTAATCGATAATGTCATATGCGCGTCAAATTCTTTAGTATGTTAATCGATGTTGCAGTCGACAAAAGCATTGTAACTTTTAATACTGTCAGCACTGGCCACATTTGTAGTGTAGCCAATAATGCAAAAAACAAATATCACGTAATCAATAATGTTATATGCAGGTCATATGCTTAAAATTTTAAGCATATGTGAAGGTAAAAATATTCAAGTGCGAAATGTGTTTTTGTTGAAATTTTTTTTTTAAAAATAAATTTTGAAGAGGATAAGTAATTATTTAATGTAAAAGCATTATGTATATATAAATTGACGATTAGTTATTTTATATATTTAATTTAAATATTTTAAAACAGCACAATTATCAAAACAACGTCAAATATCTAAATTCTAACATTAATTTGTTTCTAAAGTAGTTGTCAACGGGTTGTATGCAAAAGTTGTATACGAAAGTTTATATGCAAATGTTCTTTGAGCATTTGCATGTTAATTGCCGGTTGATGACCGTCAGATTTAATTGTTGTCGATCGGCATATGACATTATCGATTACACCTTATTATAGCACAGAGTGTGTAGGGAATAAATGTCGTTGGAAAAACTTGACAGATTTTGTTTGACAGTTCAGTTCATTTACAATGCAAGAAAATTGTTACTGACTTAATTGGAAATTATATTCATTTCGATCTGTTCCTTTTCGACTCGGTCCAAATCATTCGAATGCCTGATTATCTTGTTTCGTATTTTAACATTATTTTAACACTTTTGGTTACATTTTTCAAAAAACAAATTTAAACAATTCGTTTAAAAGTTCTGTTTTTTTATAAGAAAAACAGTTTTTTATATTTATAATATATTTTTATAAATTTTACATAACTCCTTTACACTTTTTCAAACGACAATAAATTTGAATTTGAATGACAGCTGCTGTTAATTTTCAGGTTATACACAATTCAAAAAAAATCAAAATTTACTCAACCTTTCCGTTCCGTTTCGATTCGCTGAATATAACCAATTCCATTTAAATGTCATTAAAGTAAATTTGACGTTTATTCGAAACGGAACGGATGGAGTTGAATATAATTGCCACTTTAGATGAACTATAATGCATTACCTATTGCGCATGCACCCTATTGTTTTTATTCAAAATCTTACCAATATTTTCAGCTGTTGAAAATTCACAATCACAAATTTTGCATATAATCTGAATGAGGACATGAAGAAATTAATACATGTATGGGATTAGGAGAAATTTGTTTTTACTTTTAAGTCTATTTTAAAAATGTGGTAGATATTAAAAAATTTTTTTTCATAATTATTTAATTTAATTTTATAATTCACAGACAATATTAATTAGAAATAGTTCTAAATAGTAAATGTAGAATTAATGGTGATTTTATTTAATAATTCGCTAACTTAACTTATAAAGAGTTCTGAAATTGCATGAAATTGCATTTGCGATTGAATTAAATTAGATTAAGTTAATGATCCCATTTCCCACTTTGCCATAGTAAAATGTATTATATATACGAATATATAAATAGAAAGTTTAGAATAGATTAGTAAAATATAATCTTCTTCTTTTTGTTTATTAGGTTTGGATTTTGTTTTCTTTCTTCTAATAAGTCTGTTTGCTACTTTTCTTCGGTGGTTTGCTTGAAAATTCTGAACTATTTTTCAAATAATATTTTCTAATTTTTGCAATTATTTTTTTTAAATAATTTGGTTGCGACGTATAAGCTATAATGCATCACAAACATGCTCTACATATAATACTTGTCGTCGCTGTTTGATTTATAAAAACGTTTAAAAGCTTGAATAGATTTCGGTACTTTGTTAATTCTATTTAAAATCTCTGAATTTCAATCTTGTATACAGAAATTTTTTTACTTTCAAATATTTAAACTACCTTATCTTTATTCAATCGTTTTATAATTTACAGCTAATTTAATTTGTACCTTATGATATCTTTTGCAATTACGAAACATTTTATTTTTGTCAACGTAATTACCATATGTTGAATTTTACACACACACACACACAGACTGTTACAAAAAAATTGGTCCAATAATTTTCATAGCTCGTATTCATTTTCAGATAATATAAGACAAATTTTATAACGGAAGTAAGGCATAGTAAATAAATAATAATAATAATCAATTAATTATCTTTTGTTTTTTCTTTCTGGTAGATCAAATATCCATTCACAAATCTTTTTGTTTACAGCTTTAACCTGTATTTAATTTTAGATAAAAAAAAAAAATATTAAATTTTTTTCAAATTAGAATATTTTAATTTTCTTTTATATTTTGAACATAAAATAAAATTCTTCTATTTAACCTTCTTTTAGATTATGGTGAATAACAATATAAAGCACTATTCATTAAGTTTTTTCAATAATAATTAAATGTAGGTAATTAAAGTTTTACATTTAATTTTACAAAAAAAAAAAAAAAAAAACCAATTTAAGATTACAGCGCTGCAAAAACCCTGACTATTATAAAAAACAAAAAGTGAAGTTAAAAACCACTGTCAATTAAATGATGCATAGGCTTTCACCATAAGCCCCTAGGCTAAATCAAAAATATATATATATATAATTTTCAATAACAGCAGGAAGAACAAAGACCATCAAGTTGAGTTGAGAACAGCACATTAAAAAATGGCAAAATTAATTTACTTCTTTTAAATGTCGTTTAACAGCTTTTTTTTTGTACTCTCTCATCTGGTACTAAAAAAATCAACACAAACATTTTTTGATTTTTAAATTAAAAAAAAAAAAAAAAGATTTCCAAACAATCAATGAAAAGAATGAAACTTAAAACGACCTGAGCCGCCTTAGAGAAACCTGAAAAGAAAAACCGTTAAAAAGTTAAATTTTAGGTTGACGTAGGTTAAAATCGTTTTATTTTCTAGAGAATTTTTTTTATTATTATTTTTGTTGTTGTTTTTTTTTTGTTGCTTTATAAATAAGATGGCTTCCTCATTTTATCTTGATGTGATAAGTTTTTAGTGATTTTTGGTCATTCGAAAATTAAGATTTCAAAATAAAATTAAAAATTATGACTAATAGATGACATTTTCATAAATTTGAGTATCGTATTTTGTAGGGTTTAAAGTTTCATTAATTTTATGAGCGTTTATATACATTTAACGTTTATGTTTTGTGTGGAGGCTTTATTTTTATAGTTTCCTAGTGTATAGTTCTCAATAAACACCACAAAATAGAACGGAAAGAATTGACAAGATTTGAAAGAGCACAATAGAAATTATTTTTATGACGATTGATTTTTTAGAAGGTGGTGGTGATATACAAAACAATTCATTAAGAGAGTGTGAAATATTTTTTTAATTTAAATATATTTTTTTATAGTTTTTGTTTTTTATTTGGAATTTGTAAAATATGTAAATAGGTTAAATTAAGATTATTAAAAATATTCCCGGTTATAGACAAAATGAAATAAAAATTTTGATATACACCTGAATTGAGGAAAATAAGAAGAACTAATAAATATTAAATTAAAAAAATGATAATAATAATAAGAAAGAAAGAAATTTGATTCAAATACAATTATTACAGTTACTTAGAGTTTTTAACACAACTATGTTATAAATTATTAATCGCCACAATATGATTTTCAATTGAATTTTGACATTTATACTCACCACTTAAATTGTTGATAGTAATTAAAGAACAAATTCAAGTCAAAATTTGTATTCACAAAAATTCATTAACAAATTTTGACATTTCTAGTATTTGATAACAGTTTGGAGAATAAAATAAACTAATAATTAAGGTGTATTTGAAAATGTCAAATTAAGATCAAATGCAAAAACATTTGATGATCAAGCAACAAAAGTTTGAAAATATGTTGATGAAAATGCTTTTGTTTCAATTGCATTGCACGTGATTTGGTGTAGTTTGACTTTTGACATTTGATGTTTATTGCAATATTTTTTTAGGCAAATAACTTAAGAAATTTAATTTAATAAAATGAAAATGCTTACATGTATATCTGTTTGCTAAGAAATTTTTACATATTTACGGACAAAAAAAAAACATAAAAAAACAAATAGAAATAAAATAATGAAAATAATCAAATTGTATATGGAATCTATAAGTATAAACAATAGTTTCATACCCAAACGCTAATTAATTTGAAAATTTAAAATAAAAAACTTCAATAGAATTCTTCTATTTACCTAACATGGTCTGTTTCACAGATTTTCTATTTTACTACACAACTGGGCTTCACACATTTAAAATTTTTTTTGACTAAATTGCAAGTTTCCAAAACGCAAATGACATGCAAATGACATTATTGAGTAGATGATTTATGTCTTACTAAATAATCGATTACACACACTGCAAGAGAAGTCATTTAAGATTGATATAATTTATAGAATATGCTGTAGGCTCTAGCTAGGTGATACATTATTAAAATTAAATAAATATTAAAAATCTAGGTATATTTCACAATTTTAATAAATATCTTAATAGATTTCGGTTATTACACCATCATTAGAAGACCATCATCATCAGTAAAAATTAATTAATATATTTAATAAAATTGTGAAGGATACCTAGAGTATTAATATTTATTTAATCTAAGATTGACATTAAAAATTACATGATTTAAATCAAACTGCTTAATCGATTAGACTGAAAATGCATTTGATTTTAGTTTGACATATCCGATTACAGCTTTACGAATAAGTAAAATTTTTTAATAATTTCCCACCATCAATTCAAAACTATAGTTTGTAAGATTACAGTGAACATTCATAAAACTTCATGCATTAATTCTAAATATGTAATATACATTTAGGCCAGTATCATTATTACAATTATTGTAAGAATAGTCAGAAGAAAATGATAAATAACAAATGGCTTGATGCTTGATGCGTTCAAAACTATCAAAAATAAAAAAATCTCAATGCAAATCTATTACAAGCAAGATTGAAGCATTTAAAGAGGATATCATGTAGAAAATTTAATAGATGACGAAAACACCATTTACTAGATCAAATAATTGGTAAGAATTACATTATAAATCTTTATACCAGATGACAGAGAGTCTGATCTAGACACAAAAGATTTACCAAATCTTCATGATAACGAAATCAAATCGGTGACTCAAAACAACAAAGAAAACTAATAGAAAAAATTAATATAATAAATCAAAAAATTAGCTTTTGGTTATGATTTAATAATAAGTGAAGTCATCTCACAACCTTTAACCAAAAAGGGATTAAAAACTCTGATCGTTATTTATTTACACAAGACACAAGTAAAACTAAAACCTTTGCAACTAAAAAGTGTAACGTTATCATTATTACCTATAATTTGAATTTAATTTATGATGGGAGAGACATATTTTCCCTAATTATCAATTTAGATTTAAACAAAGAAAGTTTTTAGTACACCCATTAAATAATAGTTATTAAAAATGTTATAGATGCAAATATAATCGTCAACAATCTTTTCTAGCTCCAGTTTTTGATAAATTGCAACACCAGTAACTAATACACAAATTAAACAGGACTTTACTGAAACAATACAGACCAATGACATAGTTAGTATGTTTCAGAGAAACCGTTTAGAATAAAACTGCAATATAATACGGTTTCAGAAATTCATTAAGAGAGACTCCACATATCATACTAGGTAGCACATTAATTTTACATCTGTTATACATATATGAAACATTATTCCACAAATGGAAAACTTAACAATAGCTCTATTTGTATTTCCTTAAGTTACAACCTTAGGATTGTAAAAAAAAATATTGACAAGACTACAAGCACATTGCAGAAAATCAGAGTATGAGGTCCATAATTCGACCAAGAAGTTAGTTATATGAAATAAAACCAAGTCATCTTTTCTTAAAACTAAAATGGATTAATATGGTATATGGCAGACAGCTATAAGGCTGTGTCAAAAAGAAGCAGAATGATACCATCTAACACAGTTCTGGTTTCGAAATCCGCTCTAGGCATGGATGTTTTCTTAAGTTTTTTCTTTATTGGTATTAAGTAAAATTGAAAAAATTTATTTAATAAGGCACAGTTCCTAATATGGCTATAATTTTCTAATGGATATACAAAAAGTTTGTTAAATAATAAAGTACTCGTCCCAAATATAAATATCCTATCTTTGTGAATATCTAGAGTATTTCAAAATGAAGTGTACTTCGAGATATTCTAAATCGTAATGTGACATGGTATTGCGATAGAGATATTTAAATAGACCATGCTTTCGGTAATACTGAATTGACGATCAATATTAACTTTTGATTCAACCAATCAACTGTCAATAGACATATTCATATTTTTGACGTTGCGTGTCTTCGATATTATCGAAAATAAATTTTTGATTCGTGAATTGAGATTTATTGTGTGTATTTGTGGTTTTTATTTAATTAAATTTGTACAAAGATATGCAATAAATATTACAAATATTTTATATAGTTACTGCATATTCTCATCTTTTTTGCCGCTTATCACAACACACTAATACAGAACAATAACGTTCAACAACTAATCATACAATTTTTTGCTGCTTTGTATACTACAAAATTTGACTGCCATTTTACATAACCGAAAGCATGACGATCGTCAATTGTAATCAACTGCATAACCGAAAGCGTGATGTCATCAGTGGATTTTTTTACAGTTGAAGCGCAGACGACATATTTCTGTTACTAATGAAATAAAGCGAATTTCTGTAATACATGAATTTCGCCTTCACCAATATGACAACGAACTTGGATAACAATTTTGTCAATGATTAGAAAATTAAAAAGAACCAAAAAATAATCAAACTTACGTAATTAGCCAACCTCCTCACTTAGTACGATCGTATTGTATGACTAGATCGACCATACTCTCTTAGCAATATTTCAGATAGATTTGAATAACCTTATCATATTGTAGGTGTATTTAATGAGTAAAAATTTCACATTAATACAATTTGTAATACAGTTAAGGTATTTTGGAAGATTTACATAGAAAACAACAAATAAAAAACTATATGCGTTGAAATATTGAAAGCGATATTTTTAATACAAATTTTATAAAATTAATATTCATTAATTTAAATCACATTTTTCACAAACATCACTTTGACTTTATGAAATATTTGTGGGATAAAAAAAAACAAAATTATTAGTTGACCGCCTTTAAAATCAAATTACAAAAAATTAAAAAAAAAAATGTGTATTTGCTAAAATATTTTTTGCATAATATTTGAAAATAGTGAAAGTTTTTGTTGTTGAAAATTAAATATTTTTTTATTTTAATTTGGAATTAGATATTTTTTGTTTTGTTTTGCTTTGTTTTTGTAATAAAGTTCATCGGTGCCTATTTTGATAAATTAGTTTGTTTTCATATACACATAATGTATGTACATTATTATTGATTAGTAAGAAAAATATTTTCGTACATTGTTTACGATTGTTATAAATTTTTTGTTATATATAAAAAATTTATTAATTTTCAAAATTAAGGCCTAACATTAAGATAATACCCCTTTACATCAAAGCAACACCTCTAAAGATAAAGTTTAATAAAACGCGGTAATAGTCTACAGAAACGTTAGTTTTTAATTTTTCAAATACTTAATTATTTCTTTATTGGGCTTCTACAAAAAAAAAGAAAAATTCTGGCTTCTGGCTTCCCTGATCGTAGATAAGTAAAATATCAAAATTTGGTGATATAAAAATGAGCAATCATTTAAAAAAATTTTAAATATTTTTTTTGAATGTTTCATTTTGTGGTGTCGTTTATATTTTTATGGCAAACTCGTCATCATTATCTCTTCTTTTACTGTTCGTGAGTGTATTTGGTATCTAGAATTACCTCCAATGTACTTGATTTTGAAGTATCGGTTTTAGTTCACACAATTGTTCCCATACAAATTTATTTTACTTTTTATAGTTCGGTGCCACTTGTTATCTTTGGTTATTCATCTTTTCTCTTACCCTATTGATGTCATTTTAAGTTTAATTTTTATTTGGTTTTAATAAAATTCTAAAACTGTCTTTGCGGAATTCCCACAGGGTTCTGCGGCCGATTACATTTAACATTAATTTTATTTATTAAATTTTATCTCATAAAGAGCTAAAAGCTCGTACAAAGTGTGTATTTTTTAAGATATATTTATAAGAACTGTAGTTAGTGCAAAATTGAAATATTAAAAACTAATAAATATAAATATGGGGAGAAACAAAAAAATATATTTTAAGCTTAAAATAGGAATTGATATTACTTTATACTTACAATAATAATAAAAAAAAGATGTAGAATAAAATATCAAGGTAAAGTAAAGCGTTAGAACTGAAGTGTTTCCCTTTATTATTTTAAATTTAAATAATAAAGGGCGTACCACATAACTATAATAAAAATAGAACAAAAGATAACTTTTAGGCTTTATAGTTTTCTAAAAATAGATTTTTAATAGTTCTTTAAATTTATATTTCGGCAAGCTTTAACTTCATCTTTTAGTTGATTGATAATCGCCTCAACCTCATTCAATATCAATCTTGGTTGACATAGCAATTGATTTGCTGTTCTAATATTGTAGCGGCGTATATCATTGTTTTTAATTATTTGTGTGTTTAATTTTAAGTTTTTAATTTCGATGTTATCAATATGGACGGACAATCTGTAATATTTTTTTAAAAATATATTCAATTTTAAAATAAATACTATATTTATACTGCATTTCATACGTTGCTGTTCTAATGGGTATTACTACCCGAATACATTTTGTATGGATTTTTTTTTTGTAGTTTCTGTAATGCATCAATGTTTTTATGAAAAATATTCCCCCATATTGCAATACCATATGTGATTGAACTATGAAACAGGCTGTTATATAGTATACATATTGATAATTTAATTTGTTCAGGTACTTTGACGCTGGATGGCGCATTAGGTAGAACGGCTGCCTTTAAATCTTTGGTTCGATTCCAGATGAAACAAAAAGAAAATGCTTTATTGGTTTTTCGATCAGGTGTAGTACCCTTTGTCATTGGGATATAATGAATGATAAAATATAATTGACAGTAGTTATGTATAATCTGGTAACAAATTTTCAAACAAAGGATTAGTTCCTGACAATACTATTGACTATTTTAACTTAATTCTTTATATATAATCATCCCAAGATATTTGTATTTGTTGACTTTCTCCAAATTATTACCCATCATAATATATATATACAAATTGATATTTTCAGATTTCATTAGCATAATCTCAGTTATCTTTAAATATTTAGTGTAAGCTTATGTAGATTGATCTGCTATTGCTTATGTAGATTGATAGATTGTGAGCTTGTGCATCCAGTTATAAACCGCGTATATAACATAACAGATAATTTGTCATGTCATACGTATGTCATGTATTTAGTGTGTAATATGTATGGAATCTAAATTAATATATTAAATATAGCTGGTATTATAGAATATGTAAACTCAACATGTAGTTATATAATACAGAAAAAGTACGGTTTAGTATGTAGCGAACCATAGAGATGATAACCGGTTAATTTTTATATGATTGTAATATAAAGATTGCATTAATTGACGACTAGGATGGGATGGAATGGGATAAATTATAAGATCTTAGAAGATGTCTTCAAAAACAATGTTTTTACACTCCTTTCATTTACCCTATTCAAGGCATAGTCACAAAATATTGTTGATTTACTTACAGCAACATTATAACAATTGATGATGATATTATGTAATAATTAAAAATAATATGCCTATTGTAGAATAAAATAATACTAGTATTCGCCCACTCTTCAAAATTCGAAGAAGTTTGATAGAAAATCGTACTCAATTTATCTTATGAATTTATTGTTTTCCATCATTTCAATTTTTATTTATTTGTTCTATTCTCAATAAAAGAGCGTTAGCTCATACAGAGTGATTATTATTACTTAAATTTATCCTTGGTACTATATTTATTTTTTTTATTGATTTATCTTAGACAACAACCGCATACATAATAATTTATTTAAAAAAAATTAAAACTTTTGTATGTTAAAATTACTAAATGAAATTGAAAATAAAATTGTAGAAATATTTGGCTTCGCCACGTCTCCTTTTATATCTATAATTTAAAGGAATAATAATGAAAACTGATTTTGAAGTGGTTCAGATATTTGACCGTAACTACTTTTTTCAATTTACATAAGTAAATATAATGATTGTTTGAAGGTTTACAAAAAATATAAGTAGAGAAGCACGTATCTGGGTATAAGGTATAGATGAACATAATCCAACATACAAGTAAACTCTTACGACAAAAATTATTTTATCAAAACCGTATTCCGTTTGCAAACAAAAAAAGCATCAGTTTGCTTATTTTACTTTATTTATTGGTCATCAATATCAAACGTATCAATCAATATCAAACGTATACCAGGAAGATCTCCGAAAACATGGTATGAATGTTGGACATAGTCATCACCGAATTGTGGATAGGATATTTATATTGAAAAAAACAGGCACTGAATGCCTAATTAGAGCAGGAATATTTTTTATTTTGTTCTTTTTTTATCAAGGGGTAAAGGTTAGATATAAATCAGAAGCCTCTAAGTCTAGAACCCTCTAATAGTAAAAAGTCTGTTCTAAGTCTGTTTTACGATCTTTAATTAATTCATTAGACAGTTTGTTGATGTTTTCAGACTCTTACATGCTTATACTGTTACGGGTGTGTCCAATCCATTTTAAGTGCTTCCACGATTTCTAATCAAAACTCACCACAAAATTTTTAAAATGTAATTTTTTGTTAATACAAAATAACAGTAAAGTTTTCTGGATTTCTGAAAAATGCAATTGAAATACAAAAAAAAAAAAATGTATATCAATTTATTTTCAATTTAAAAAAATATAAGCATTTGTTTTTAGAATTTAATTAAAATATAAGTTACAACAATTATAATTTTAATTTATCTTAATTTTTAATTTCACGATTTTTTAACTTTCGATATTTTTTCACTAATTTAATTTTTTTTTTTTGTTCATTAAATATATTTCAAAAATAATCAAAAAATTATCTATGTATATTTTTTTATTTATGTTAAATTTAATTCGAAATTTTTTATTTTGATATAAAAAAGTTAAAAACACTTAACTTCATCAGAGTCTGAAAGGCGTCTGGCTAAAAATAAAAAAAAAATTTACAATGTAACTATTAGAGGTGAAAAAATTCATGACTCAAAAACTGTAAATTTAAGTCGTGAATTCTTAAAATATTTCTCTGCAAATCAATTCAATTTCAATATACAAGCCCCAATTTATGTAAATTGGTATAAAAAATTTAAATTTGTTTTAAAAAAAATCAAAGCAAATTTTTTCAACAATAAATCGAATGTTGTAAATATACTCTGCCGCATTATGCTCCACTGAAGGTGTTGCAGATCAATGAATAATTAATTCTAAATTGTTATAAATCTAATTAGCATAATTAGTTTGAATTGATTTGAGACTACTCTGAATTGTGGTTTAACTTAGTTTGGGGATGAAAATAAAATAGTGTACAAAATGTTTAAAGTAGGCGTGAGTGAAGATACAAGAATACGCATTTATGTTGATTTCAGAACAGTTGTTTTTATTTTGTTAGAATAGACAAAATAAAAAATAAACCTGCACAAGTTTTTTGGCCAAAACAAATTTTGTAAATTTACAATAAAGAGAAACAAGTTTTCTTTGGAGTTCGTTCTGTATTACGATTTTTTTATTTTATCATGTATGACGATTTCACAACATTTGCCCATATTATGAATTAAAATATGAATAATTACTAAAGTCTACAATGCAAATCAAAATAAGTTCAAATACAAAAACAACATTCGTTATAGGTTTGACATATAAGATATTTTATGACAAACGATATTCACTCATTTTGTGCACATTGTCCGTTCAACTTCTTCGTTTAGTAGAATTTATGCAATGACTGGCAATGATCTTTACCAAATTATAAAATTAAATTTTTTTTTAACGGATGGGGGTTCTTTGCGATATTTTCAAATCAATTTTTACTTCCCGTTTGAATGTTTAAAATAGGTGATCTATGTCCTTAGTGAACCCCTATCATGTCTATTTAAATTAACCAATTTATATGTATGTGAGTAGTATCGAACATAATATTTTAATATAACTTCACACGAATCAATTATTTTTTCAAGAGGCTTTAAAATTACCAGAAAGAAAAAACAACAACAATATAACATTACAGAATCAAAATAATAAAATCTTAATAATTATAGCTTATAGGCATACCATACGTATATATGTATCGTATATTATATACCTATTCAGCAAATCAGCAAATAAAATTCTATAATAAATATATTCTGTATATATATATAGATCTGTTAACAGCAGCCAACTGCTGCACCTAATTTACCACGTAAAGAGAATCATTTTAAATCGCTTCGAGGCTACTTTTTTTTCTTGGTTTGTGTCTTTTTTTTATATTTTTGATTTCTGAATTCGGTTTCTTAATTTCACGGCAATTTATCATTCTTTCAACTTAGAATTTTGTAATATTAGATTAGATGATGGTGATGAGAGGGAGGAGATAGTTTAATGTACAATATATAATAATATTTCGATATATAAGTATGTGAAATTTAATGAATTAAAAGTAGAATCAATTCGAATTGAATATAATGCAGGAGTATATTGTATATATAGAGAAGAGTTTGAGGGAGAAGATATAAATTTTCAAAGATATTACATTTCTTGTTAAAATTACAATAATTCTACGATCTCTTTTTGGAATTTTTTTTCGAATTTAATATTATAGAAAAACCGAATTATATATCTGCAAGATATTTATTTTCTTTACTAAATATCTGTAAATATAGAGTTGTTAGTAGTATAGCTGTTTTTTTTTTTTTTAGGAATTATTAATTTTTTTTTATAGTTTTTAATTTTTAGCACAGGTTTCGATTAAAAGAATCTCGTGTTGAGAATTATGTTATTGTTGATTGGCTATAAATGGTAACATCGAATTAAATAATAAAAAAAAAAACAATAACAAAAAAATAAATAGTAACGATATTTTCAAGGATTTAAACTATTAAATGTTATTGAGGTGAATTTCAATTTATATATCAGTTAAAATTAGTGTTGACGTTTGTTTGTTTTTAGGTTTTTACATATTGATAAATTCTTTATTTTTTTTTTGTATTTGAGATGGTTCAAAATTCCTTTAGAATATTATTTTTCTTCAATAAAATTTTCGTACAGTAAAAGAATATTTAGGATATATAAAATCTAAAGACGTGAATAAAGAGGTGAAAAAACGTCATTGTATTGTATTAAGTGACTCTGAACATAGAGTATTCACACAGAATAAAAAATGTTAATCAATTTTGTTGATTTGCAATCACCCCAAAATCGTATTTGGGGTCATTTCGTAAAAATATGACCATATTTTTAGTTTTGTTAAATCAAATTGACCGTATTTATTTTTTGTTGTTGTCTGTCTGTCAGTTATTCATGAACCTTTGAACCTTTGATTTGTAAAAATGTTGAAATGTATCTAAACTGCATGGATGTATTGAATGGATACTGTTGTATTTTTTTTCGTTAACAATATTATAATTAATCTTCTTTGCTCTAAGTACGCATCTGAGGTGAAAAAAATTGTTATTAAATGCTCTTTAATTATATACAAAAAAAAACAAAAAACAAATAAAAAAAATGTATATACAATATTGTACATATGTAGTATGTACATACATTGACTGACGTACAAACAAAAAAAAAGAAAAAAACAACCAGAATAAAAATAGAATTAAATACGATCAACTTGAAAACTGAATTTCTGATTGTATTCAAAACACACAAACCCACCACCATACATTTTTTTTGACTTTTCTAAATTTTAATTAAATCCGATTTTCTTTTATTAGTAATGTGATTTGATTGCCAATATCGGTATTTTGAAAGCAACATACCTACTTCTAAGGTATCTACCATTAACTTTAGTTTAGGTAACATCGCTTTCGACAACATTGAAGTTGTCATCTTCAGTAAACAGACTGCTTTTTCAAGATAACATTTTTGACGACAATTCTTGATGACATTTCTGAAAATGACATTTTGAATGCTTACTAAAGATGACAACTTCAACGTTGTCGAAACATGCTTAATTTTAAATTTTAATTTTTTAAATTAAAAAGAGACAGATATTATAAGACCGATAGAAAATAAAGACAGAAATAAAAATATTTTTTTTTTATAAGAACTAATTTTTTATTCCAATGTCAATAAATTAGGTATAGAATACCTTTTCGTACATTATTTATTTATTAATTATGTACTATCTGTACGTTGTCCTTAAGAATTAATTCAGAATGTTGCTTCCAAGTATTAAAAGCACTGAAAAAGCCATGTTAGTTTGGTTCAATGGTTTTCCAAAATATGCCAAATGGTTTTTGTTTCGATTTTGGTTTCTGCTATTACTAAAAATAAAATCAAATTTTTATATATGAATAACAGTTTTTAGTAGTGGTAATTAGGTTGTCATAACAGGGTTGTCACATTTTTTATAGTTAAAATTAAAAAAAAATTAAAAAATTAAATGAGATACATTTTTGCCAAATTAATAATGTGTTTTGGTTTTGTTTTGGTTGCAAGTATTTTTGTTGGTTCACATAAATTTTTGGTTAGGTTTGAAACTGGTTGCCATCCCTGGTTGTTTCACCAAGCTTTAAGGCTTACGTGATTAAAAGCAACAAAAATTTTTCTAATATCATCTTATTTATTATGGTATTGCATTATATTTTCTTATATTAAGCGCAGCACTGCAATTTATTAAATTAAAGAAATTGGAACGATAAATATTGAAAAATCATGTTAATGGGGAAACTATAACTATTATCATAAACTAGGTTTTTATTCTTAAATAAAATTGTTGAAATTTATTTAAGCTGTTATTTTTTTCCAAAATAATATTTTTAGGAAATTTAATTATTTTAGATTATTTTATATTAAATCAAAAAAGCTCTATGAAATGAGCTGGTTTCAGACCAGGACTAGTATTAATCAGAGTACTCTAATGACATGATAATTTAATTTTCCTATAGAAGAAAACAGAATAATTTACAATTACCTAATTGTTTCATTTTTCTTAATGAATGTGTACATTACTCCGAACAATGTTCAACGATAAGTCTTCTCTTATTATTATTTACCAATTCGAATTGATTTGATGTAATCAGCGAAAAATTATGATTTAAGCTTCTTCTTCATTGTTTTGTTCTTCTTTTTGTTTATAACTTTGATGAACTTGTTGTTACCATACAATATTATGAACATATGTACTTATTATCTTATATATTAATTTAATTAAATAAACTAGTTTTTTTCTTCATATATTTAAAGGTGTGCAATTATTTATTAAGCGGAAATTACTTTTTTAAATTCGTAATTTTTGTTTTTTTTTTTTATCTACGAGTAGATTTAATATTTCTATAAAGATGTAATTTTCAATGATTACGTTCTTTAATGTTAAATTCCAATTATAGAATAATTTATTTTCCAAATAACATGTTAATCATAATCCAATCCAATCAACAAAATTATTAAATTTAAGTGCAACAATAAAATATTATATTCGAACAAAATGTTGATTGGCAAATTAAATCCGGGTAAGACATGAAATTATTTAGTAGGTATTTATATAGATTTAAATAGTTTGATAATAGTACAAAATCTTCTTTGAATTTTTAACTGTAAAAATCTTTTTTTTTGATTAGTTCTTGTTAAATTAGTATTTTATGAATTGGAATGCATATAATTTGTAAAGGGGTTAATTATTTACAAAAACATTAATATTATAAATTATTTATAATTTTTGTATAATGTATTTATTATATTTATAATTATTTAGTTTTTACAAAATTATATTAATTATGATTTCAAAATTAAAATAATACAGCTATTAGATATACATGCAACTATCTTAATATAGTAATTAAATATGGGGTGTAATATGTTAATTTAAATATTAAAATATTATTGAGAATTAAAATTAAAATGATATTAAAGGAGTGTTTTACCACCACGGACTCATAATTAGGTATTGTAGGTTATGTTGAAACTGTCTAGACGAATCTGAGTAAAAGTAAATAGTTTCAAACTCATATATATATATTGATTGCACAGAAACCAATATGTGAGTTATAAAAACCAAACAAAATTCCCAATTGGCAATTCAATCGAAGCAACGGTAAATAATCATTTTCGATTCTACATATTTCAATACTTTTTAATAAAATTAGCCTATTTTGTGCCATCTTACGATATCCATTATATAAGGGTGGGTACTATTATCGCTTGGTTCACACTTATTATGTATTAAATCGCCGATTGTAAATTCTGAACCTCTTTTTAAAATTATTGATTCTTAATGCTAAGATAGACAAGACATATGTACATGGAAATAAATTGCTAAAAGAATACTTAACTACTTTTATATTTTAAAGGCCCACATCCCGTAAGAGAAAAGGGTTTGTAGTTGGTCTGGCAGATTTATCTGCAGGTTCACTGTTTAATAAATAAATACAATACTAAACGCGAATTCATATTGCTAAACGATATCTTTATGTTGTCTGACTAATAAACGGAACGTCCCTGGTTCGAATTTCGGTCAGGTCATGAATATTGAATATTGAATTTGAATTCTTTTTCCTTTAATTATTCTGAAAATAATCAAATTTTATAACATTTGTGTAAGGTTTAATTTCGCATATTAACTCAAGTAAAGTAGAAATAGAGTAGAGTAGCCCTATTAAAGAAGGTCTGGTTCCTAATCTATAGTTTTAGACATTTAATTAGCTCATGCAACTAGTTACTAGAAAATTTATGTTTGTATATATACAAAATGTATTATATTCATCCTATATTACTTAAGTAATGAATTGAAGAACCGTTCCTCATATTCAGAGAGCTAGTTCAACCTATATATATAAGTTGTTGATAAAATGATTTTTTAAAAAAAATACGAGAGAAAGAGGTAGACTAAGATCAATTTTACCCTTGGTCAAAATCCTAAATTCAAAATCAACAAAACATAAAATTGCCAAAAACTATTTTTTTGTTGGAAAAATAACTGTTTTTGCCAAACTCAAATAAATAATCCGATTATAGAAAAAATATTAAAAGGTTCAAATAGTATTTTAAAGTTACGGGGCTGCCACTGCCAAATATTCGGTTCTCATTCATTAAAATATTTTATTTATATATTTTAACAGTTAAGGATTTAGAATTTGAAAACTAAGAAGTGGTTCATTTAGATAAAGATGGTTAGATGAAGTCGAGATTAGTGTTGTCATAAGGATAACTGTCTAAAAATTAGAATTGGAATTGGAGAACAACTGGTATAACAGATGGAGAATATCTTAAGGCAAATCAAAATTGATAAAAATATTAAAGACAAGATAAACGCTTACCTCGACCCCTAACACTTACTATGTGTTTTTACTGTATTAATTTAAAATTAAATTAATCAACAACACCATTTTTTCATGAGAAACAAAATTATTAAAATTAAAAAAAAAAATGTAAATTCCTTAATTAAATCAAATTAAATATAATTTATTCTTATAAATTATTTTTATTTCAAATAACATTAAAATCTCATTAAATTTTCAATTCATTTTAATTATTTTATCAATTAATTATAAATAGTTGTAGACATTTTGAAAATATCAATAAAATTATTCCAATTAAGAGCATGACATAAATTTTAATAAAAAATAAATAACTACTTATTTTAATTTTCTGTTATGTACCTATAATTCTTGTATTTAACAACAATTTTATTTTAACACTCATATTTTAATATCCAAATACATTTTTGTTTACAAACGCACATTAACTACATTTCAGTAAACAGAAAATAGATTAATTTAAAAAAAATTTAATAACAATTTTTTGAAATTCATGATTCTGACTGATTTCGTGTCATTTTTTTTTTTTGTTTTCAAATATTCCATGCTCATATAAATTTTTTGATTTTGTTGTTGTTTTGTATTTGTTTACGTTAATGATGTTGATTCACTTTAGATCATTTAACTCTATACGAGATCAAGTGAATTACAGTGAATGTAAAAAGTAAAAAAAAATGTTTCTTTTTCTGAAATATTTACACATATTTTCCGTGAAATTTAACAATTAAAAATAAATAAAGAAACTAAACCATAAAATAAAAGTAAAAAGTAGTGAAAAAAGGAATGAAGAGATGATCGTGTTTTACAGAAATAAAGAAAAAAATTTATTACATTGTGTAGGTATATTCATCCATATCTAAAACATTGTGCTTGGGCAATTGTTATAATTTCAACGAACCCATTCATCATCACGTTAATCATACCACGACTTAAGCAAAATATTTTTGATTTTTTTGATATTTCAAAGAATTTTTTTGTTTTTTTTTTTACTATTTTACCTCTTATACAAATTAGAGCAGTCTCTACCTAACTAATAAATAAATCAATTACTAACAAACAATTAAGATTATAATGTCATAAATTTATTTTGGGTACTATGCGATTCTAGAATAATCATTTAATTTAGGTAGTGTACACGGAGGAAGGGGAGGGGGTTTGGATCGTTTCATCATTTAATATTGTTGGATACGGGAATAATACTGTTTTTTTTTTATGCATAGCCAAAACACTAGGTGGGGACCTTTTATACCGATTGGTACGTTTGGCTAGGGTGGGAAAGGAAAGTTAGGAAAGGAGGATGGTAAAAGGGAAGGAGATGATGTTTGATTCTTAATCCAATTTTGAATGTTTGCGACAATGTTTTTAAGTACATCTGTCTCTTATGTCATTTTTATTAGCTCATCGATGCCGTGTTTTTTTTGGTTCACTGCGCAAATCATATGCAACAATGACATTTGCTTAATGCTGATTTCCTTATCTAATTTCAATTTGATGATACTTGTATTTGATTCTTGTTAATATCAGCTGTTCTAGATTGGTTCTAGATGCACATTGCCTTGTATTTTAAAGGACATCTTTCGACATTTTGTAGGATTTTGAAATTGACATCAAAGCAATAATATAGTTTATCAAGGACATAGATCTAAAATTCTAAGATAAACGGTGATGTACAATAGATATTAAGAGGTCGCACTCACGTTGAACTCTTTACTAATAAAAAAAAAAAAACTTCAATTTCAATCTAGTGTAAACGGGCATAAGGCCTAAGTGTTTAAGATAAAACTAACTGATCTCGTTTATGTTATCGCTGTAATTTTTGTTGGCCAAATCGATTGTAGTACATTGAAATATTCTTAAAATGTTACTCAAATATGTTACTTTGTATATGTTTATTTATTCTTATCAATGAGTCAGATTTTTGTTTATTCTTCTCAATTTTTCTTAAGAATTATTTGTTCAGAACAGTTTGAGAATCCATCTGTAGAGTTGCATTTCGTCATCAAAATTATCTCAATTCTATTCGTATCTATTGTGTATTGTTCTTTTTCGACAAGTGTGGTCAAATATTGGCTTAAACTCCACTTTCTACATATCTTTTATTGTATTGGAGATTTTAATGGCCGAAACCTCGTTTTTTCGGGAAAATGGAAATTCTAAGAAATTTTATTCATAACAAGCTTGTCTATAAGTCAGGCCTTAATCAAAAATATTTTTTTAATGTAGAAAAAAGTATTGGAATAAGGGGTTGAGTTCCGAATCTATTGTTTTTACCTTCTTTCTGCAATTACCTTCTTTATTTCACTTTTGTTACAAGCAAATTGGACAGTTACTATGTGTTCACCACGATCTGTTCAGTGTCGTTGTTATGTGAAAATAATTCTTCCAGTTCTTCCAGTTTTTTCCAATATTGATTTTTTCTTACCAATTATTTTAAAATGTATAAAAAAAAAACTAATTTAAAATTAAATTTTTTGGTATCCTATAGTTGTTTTGTTGCAACTGCAATTAATATTTCTGAACTCATCTTTGTTTAAATAAAATGGAATTTTAGTTTCATATTCATAAAAATATTTTTATTTTTTTTTACATTTTATTTATTTTTCCAACTTATTTGATTTTATATGATTTGAAATTTGAACAAAATTAGAAATATGGAGAAATACATTTTGTCATTGCTGGAATTTTACTTTTTATTGTTTTTATTTTTATTTTGTTGTTATGAGTTGTACTTAAAATGAACTTTTCACGTTCAATGAAATTCGAGTTAACTTTCGTTTAAAAAAAATAAAATAATATGATAAGGTTATTTAGGTACAAATATTATAATTAAGAATAATTTTAAAAATTTTCTAGTTCAGAAATTAATTTAAGTGATATAAGTATGATGAAAGAGCTTAGAATGTTAACTAAAATTAATTTTACAAATTATAAATATAAAATGTATATAATTTTGGTTCTGATCTTTTTTATTTAGTTAGAATTGTAACTGAAAGAATTTTTTATCAGTTAGAACTATGCACTGCAATTAATATTGTAACTATACTTCAACTAGACATTTATCGGTATTAAGCGTATATAAATGATCAATCGTCAGTGGAGTCTGGCTTTATAAAACCCAGCATTTTATTCCCCATTGCGATCTCTTTTAATTCACATGATCATGGCAGAATATTTCGCGGTGATTTCCAGTGAAAATTCGCTTCATAGCATCAAAAATATAATTTATGTATGATATTGTTTTATTTATATCTGCATTAATTTATTGTCGAAATAATACGACAACAAAACATCGATTATATAAGATATTGTGTTGTTGTATTACCCCATAACAAAAAAACATCACTTACAGCTCTGTTATTTTCATTTTCTGTTAAAATCCAACATTTATTCATTTATTTATACTATTTAGCTGACATATAGTTAAAAAAAAAAACCGTTATAATAGTTTAAACAGTAATAAAACAACAGTTTAAATTTACCTATTTTAATGTGACTATGACAAACATTATATCTAACTTCTCTCATTCTTGTCACATCAATTACACACGGAGGCTATTAATTATACATATTAGTAACAATAGGCCAAAGTATAGAAATTTGCTTTTAAAATCATAATAAATTTTTCAAATTTCCTGCTTTAATCCCTGATTTAATGTCTTGAATCATAAAAACACCACAGTAAGGTGTTCTATGTATATTATAATGAGCCGAATTTTTGTTAACGCTGCAGATTTACATTGTATAAAATTCTAAACTTTTGTTTTAGAAGAACAAAAACTTTTATATGGATGCGTGATAAAATCAGGATGGTATTATTCTGACGTTATGCTTCTAAAGAAATGAAGCCATTAGTTTTGTAAGGCATGCATTGGATAATTTTCAAGGGGGTAAGCTGTAAACCTATTTTAGATAAATATAGTGATATGAAACATATCGTTTTTTTTCTGTTTTTTTTTTAATAATTTAATTAACTTAATTAAATTTAAATCATCAACACTTCCTAAATCATCAATAATTTGGTTTGAAATAAAAATAAGTAAAAACTTTTGACATAATCACAAATGTATTACAACGCAAATGTTTGACAAAGCTCGAAATACACAATGTTCCAACTTATTTGTACGCATATAATTGGCAACTCAGCTTTTCATCATTGTATCAAATTTAAGTTCCTTTTAAAGACATTTATGATGTCACCGGTATTGGCGTATATATGTTCAATCATCAGTGGAGTTTGGCTTTATAAATCCTAGCATTTTAATCGACATAGCGATTCATTTATAAGTCACATGATCAGGGCAGAACATTTGACTTTGATTTCCAGTGAAAATTCACTTCATATCATCAAAAATATAATTTATTGATATTAATTTATGTCGGTACAAAATAAATAAATAAATAAATAAAATAATCCTTTGTTTATTTGTTTTCTTTAAAACTAAACAAAAAATTGACTTTTTGTAATGCATTATTATTAGATTTTTTAATGTACCTTTATAATTCAATTCCAGGAATATCGTGTATTTCCAGATATTATAAAATTATTTCCAGGTATTATTACGAAAATTCTGTTATGCATCCTTCTTGTAATTTCTGCAGTAAAATTACATAACATTTTTATTACATAATTCATTTTTGTATCGTTTATGTCTAATTTTTAATTCTTTATAAATAAAAGAAAATGTAGTTATGTATGTAGGTCTATTTACAGTGTCAATAGAGTTCAAATTATCAATGATATAAATTTTATTTCCTAATAATGAAATTCAAAATCTAACAAAACGAATTAAATTACAACTTTTATTTATTTTTTTTTAAATTAATTCATTTCAAATTTAAATATAACATAAAAACATACACACATACACAATTGATTTGCATTTGAATAGGTTCGAAATTGCAATTCGAATCAAATTCGATTCATAATGTTTAATATGGGTACTTTTATTTAAATGAATATCGTTTATTTATGTCAAATAATTCGAAATTTATTTTCTAACAATATATTTTTAATAATTTTACTTTAAGGTATACAAAAAATGACATTTAAAAAATGACAATTATTGAATTGAAAAGAAAAAGAAAAAGAAAAAAATGAAACAACAATAATAAGAAAAGAAAAATAATTTTTATGACATATTAACATGTATTGAAAATTTTCTCATGAATTTTTACATTTATTTAATGTATTTGTAACTGTATAAGTCAATTAATGACAATTTGACATTTAAATTGACACTTTAATTTTCTAATTGAGATTTTTATTAATTAAGTTTGTACAAATCACAGAAGAAAAACAATTGAGATTTATGAGGTTTATTATTAAAGTGTAAAATTATGTGTACATTTTAAGCCTGTATGTGATATGGTCTGGTCTGCAGGTATATATAATAATCCATGTATATTCAGAAAAAATGAATAGAACAAATTGAAAGTTTTTATGCGTTTAGTTTTTATGAATTAGATTGATGTATAATAGTGTTGAGAGTGGGATTAATTTGTGGAAAATTAATTATTGTTTTGAGCAATTAAGGATTATTAAAATATTTTATTTATTATTTTAACTCAGCTCATTCCATAGTTTTATATTTATAATTTTATTTTTTATACCTTCTTTAAAATTTATTTTATCCTTTCCTTAAGCCATTTTGTGTCATTGTCAATAATCAATATACAAAAACTCCGTTTTCTATGTTCATTCATTTTAATAAAAGTGAGTCATCGTTCTGCATTAATTCAGTTACAATATTGACAAATCAAAAAACCAAATGCAAGAAATAACTCTATAGAAAATGTAATTAAAAATATTTTTGCAGTTATAGACAGTATAAATGTATACAAATAACTGACAATATACAGTTATTTGTGTATCAAATCTTTGTGTGGAGTTGAGTGGATCAAAATCTTTGGTGTTGTTAGCTTATTGTTTTGTTCGAGTTTGGAGAAAATCATCGAAAAAGAAACAGAAACTAAGCTTGATCAATGTGTTGCAGACTGTAGAATACTGTGGATCTCGAACCCATTAACAATTCCAATTAACAATTAAAACTAATTAAATATGACGAACTATTAATATTTATACGAATCTACGAATCTTATGCCGAGCAGTACTAGAATGTTCCGATCAGTCGGAATATCAGTATTGTGCGTTAACCATATTACAAAGAACTTTATTTTAAAATGATTTGACTTGGTTTATTTTTTTAAATCATTGCATAAAATGTATTAACACATTTGCACATGGCATATGGACCAGATTTTGAAATGTTTAAAAATTTTGAGTATAGACTTGTTTAACACAATCCCATAGTTGAATACTGTAAGTTAAGATTAGTTGACTATTTGATTATATATCAAAACTATGTTGTATGTTGACTTGCGACGGATCAGGGAAAACACTTCTCTGTATTTGTGGTAAATTTTCTTTTTCTTGACTAGTTCTTTCCAACGAAGTTTTGTATAATAACAGTCATACGCAGGTATTTTGCCTAATAGTTTTTTTATCCATGTTGATAAATAATAATAAAAAACCATCAAACAGTTTGAAAACAAAAATATTCTGAAAGTTTGAGAAATTCTATAAAAATTGAATTTCGTAAAAAAAAAACGGTAAATTTAAATAAGATGTAAAAATACAATTTTAGGTACTATAAATAAAAGGCTTATTTTACATTATATTCCAAGCTCTACATCAATATTTTACATAATTCAATACATAATAGTATTGGGATAATAAAACTATTTTAAAATTTGTATCCCGTCCTTTGTATTCTATGCTTTGCCAATAATGATTTATAAAAAAAATGTTTTTTTCTCGTTTTTTAAAATCTATTCAATATCTTCCATTTTTATTACTCTTTCTAAATTCATTCATTTTATTTCATTGATTGAAATATTTTTATTAGAATAGAAGAGCACTCGTAAAAGGCTTAAACTATTTGCAAAGAAAATACTTGTTTTTTTTTAATTTCATCAGCTCAGTTTTTTTTTTAGAGTTTTTTATGAGATGCGGAAATAAATATCTTTTGTTATAAATTATTATGGACTATCATTATGGTACCATACAATTCGAATACCGCTATATTAATATTAAAGCACTAAATTATTATATTTACATTATATTATTGAAATTGGTTCTAGAACAAGTATTAACAAGGTAATTTATAACAATTCTTGACCATTGGATATAAGTTTATAGAAATTTTTTCAGCTTTATCTTAGATTCAATTGTTTTATTTTAACTGATTTTTTTGTTTGGCAATTCTTAAAAAAAAAAACTAGAAATCATTAGATAGGTTTTTTTGTTTTTTGTTTTCTGGAATTTAATATACATTTGAAGATATTAGAATTTGGTACCGTTTTTAGTTTTTCATAAAATAGATATTAAATTAGATATTATATAAAATGTTTGGGATGCGAATAATTTGAGGACTTAAATGGTGTAGGGGTTGGTTATGTCATTTAATCAAATCATTGAGAAGGTCTCTAAAATACTTATTATCGCTACGTCTCCTTTCTAAATATATATCATTTAAAAGAATAATAAAGAAAATGGATGTTCAGATATTTTGTACCGTAATTTTTTCAATTTACAAACTAAATAATATGATAATTATGTTTAGGCTACTATTGATAGACTATTTTCTATCTTCGGTAAATTGGTTCCAACACAAATTAACTTTGACACGTTTTCAATATTGTAATTTTCTCATTAAGTTGTAATTTAATCATTAAGTTTTGTCTTGGTGTTAAGTTTGATGATTCTGAAGCGCAATCATTTTTATACTTACTTACTTGTTGGTCGCTACAGACCTGGAAGGTCCTGGGCCTGACGCAAAATTGTCCTCCACTGATTAATATTATATTTTATTTATTATATTAGCAATAATTTTTATATTAGATCAAAATAATGGGATAAGTACCCTAACTGTCTTCGCAGAATTAAAGCTATATATGATGAAGGATGAAGGATAAAAAAGAAGGATAGTAAAGAATAATAAACAAAATGTGAAAAGAATATAAGAAAATTAGAATAGAATAGAATAGAAGAGTTAGTAAAAAATTTACGAACTGGTTAAAAGTTACCTGGCTTTTGAAAACTTCTAAGTTTTTTTATTTTAAAAAAAAATTTACGAACTGGTTAAAAGTTACTTTGGCTTTATTTATTTACCTGGCTCTTGAAAACTTCTAAGTTATATGTTTGTGGGATCAGCAAAGCTGTGAATCGAGTTTGAAGTCGTGAGTAGGGTATCATTTATAAATATTAACGATATCTTATTCTCACATTTACACCAGATTCACAGCTTTACTGATGATGACTGATGCTCGTTTCTTCGGTTGCTACGTCTTTAGTGAATATTTCTTTTGCGATTGTGATTTCGTAATTATTTACATTAAATTAAAGTCATCAATGCGTTTGTGACTATTGGTTGATTAGTTGAAAAACTGAACTGAAAAATGAGACTGAAAAAACAAACCAAATGCTCTCAATTAGAATCTGGAGAGCGCAATATTCAAATCTTAGTTACAATTTATTGTACACAATTATTTGGGTTCAACAACTGTGTGTTTCGGCTCAAATTTATTATAAGCGATTTGTTTATATTGTCAGTTTAGTTGTTCCAGTCTTTACACAATTGCTATAACTGCTTATTTACTATGACAGACTCGCATTTGTGTTACCATTTACTCGCGCACTTTATCTCCACCTCGCTCGGTACATGGCAATTGTTGTAAATGTAGTCCAGTTTTTGATTGAGTCGCATTTTTGTAAAACTGTCCTTTTTCGTGGCAATTGTTTTTACTTTGTCCTAAATTATTTTAGAATCGCATTTTTGTAAAACGGTAGTTTTTCAAGTGCTCCATATTCTATCTTTGGGCGTAGAATTCCTAAGTAATTTTTAACCAATATTCAAATTTATTTTTCTATAATTACCTGATTTATAACCTAATTTTTTTGATTTCCGATTTTTAGTATATCTCGGCGCATCGCCAACGTAAAAGTATAAATTTAGAAAGTATTTTAAAAGCTTTTTGTAGGGCTTTAATTATTTATTATTTAGCGAATTAAAAAATTAAATGTTTGCTTTGTGTTAAATGCTCAGACTGTACTCATAAAAGTGACTACCATTGTGATAAAGATATTGCGAAGAAGAATTTTTGTTGTTGTTGTTTTTGCTTTTTTATAACATTGAATCTGTAGATTACTTTTACAGTTTCTTTTGCAATTTTTTAATTCCAAAAATGTTCTAAGAAAAAAATTATTTTTTTTTTACTAATTTTTTAATTATCCTAAAATAAAGTTAAATATATACAAAAGGGAAATGTGCTAAGATTTACTACACTAGATATTCTAGAAAAAAAAGAAAACAAAAATTGCTCATAAAACTACTGTTTTCTTTTCAATTTTAAAATATCTAATATACATGCATACATACATATACACACATGAAAATGAAAAGATGAAAAAAATTCCCAAGGAAGTAATTTAACATTCTAAAAAGTGTCTATGTACTGATTTGGAAGGTTGTTGTTTCTTTCTTTATGAAAATTCATTTTAATGATGACCAGTTTAACGGCAAATAAAAAACAAAAATCTTCAATTATGGTAAACTTTTTGTCGGTTCATATAAATTGTACAATACGAAAAAAAACCGTTGAAGAATTTTAAACATATTATTTTGTTGTTGTTTTTTTTGGAAAATCTAAGAATGATTGTTTTTTACTAAATATTTTTTATATTAATTCGACTACAATATTCTATTTGAATATTTTATCATGACATTTATTTGCGGAAGTCTTATAATATGTTTATTCTCATATGAGAAAATTTTATTAAAGCTATTTAAATAGACCTCTGTGAATTGAATATTTGATATCAGACTATATTTTTATGTCAGTTTTTAATTATTATGAAGTTTTTAACGAAATTAAAAACGTCACGAAGTGAAGTTTTTAAGTGTGCCTTAACTTAAATATGATCGAAGATACGGTAAAAATGTTTGACTTAACTTAAACACCATCGAAGCTTATTAGATCCGACATCAGTGTCTGTATTATGTAATTTAGAGTATTAAAGTGATATTCGCATTTATTTATGTTTGTAGAAGCAAATCGAACACAAATTAATTGAAAAAAATTAATATTTTGGTATTTGAGATTTTTGCATGTATAAAATTTTAACTAATCTGTGTACTAACTTAGTTCCAAAGTACTACAGATCTTAAACTTTCTGGCTAAGTCAAATTATTTTCCTTTTTAAAATCCTTCCAGTTCAAAATCTGAAGTTATTTTCATATTCATCGATACGTAATCTTTTAAACGATGGTCTTGTCTCTCTCAAGGACCCTTTTTTCATGGCTTGGCTTTAAACAAATTTTTAGCTATAGAATTTTCTTTCATCATCCATATGGATTAGTCAGTCTTGCTGATCAAAATAGTGTAGCACTTATGTCATCTGACTACTAATCAGAAGAATTTGGGTTCGAGTCCCGCTCAGTGGATGAGTGTTAAAATTATTTTTTTTTAAATCTACACTTGTAAAAGCAAAATTTGGTATTGTTTGTTCGCTATGTATGGTCATAAAAATCCATGGTCACTTATTCATCAAAAAAGGGAAATGAAGGAAAGAATCAACAATACTTTAAAAGGCTATAAAATTGATATTGATATTATGGTCGATTTTTATAACTCACAGATATATTAATAAAATCTTTTAATAAAAATCGAGTACAAAACACTGAAGGAGTCTGCAAGTAGTAGACGAAATATGCGTATCTGTATGATAAGCGTATCAGTAAAATTAAAAGGAAAATATTCGGCTATTTTCACTGTTATACAAAAATTTTACTCTAACGCTAGAAAACAAGTTTTTATAAAAACTATCTTTTAATAAGTTATAAAATCAATCAAAGCTATTATTCATATATTTTATATATAATTGTAGAGACTTATCGTCTCATATATACGCACAAATTAATAATAAAATATATAAGTAAAAAAATTAATAAATAAAATGAGAGGGTCCGGGGTTCCGCCATGCGTGTTACACAACTCAACTCTTCAGGAATATTTCACAAAATAATTGTGGAGACCTAAAAATTAATACTGTCTCATAAATTAACAAACATTTTTAGAAGTTATTTCGTTCATCGCATTCACGAGTAGGTATTTATAGTGTTATGCTGCAGACAATGTTGACACTTTTCAGCGCGAGATGTCAGAGTCCGAAAGTTAAAATATATGACAATGTGAACGGCGTAAAAGTTAAATTCATTTCAACTTTGGCGCCATTAAAATTATTAACAAAACATCATCTGTCATCTTCTGGTCTGATTTTTCAACTTCTTTTTTTTGCAACAGCCAGAAATAGCATTTATTGTGGAAACACCAATTTTGCAATCTCTTCCATTTAAAAATTCCATTTTAATGTACAGCACTCAGCTAATAATATTTTTCATTTAAATAATTTTTGAAATGTCATTAAGAATTTGATATGTGTACCAGCGTTGAGATTGGCAGCAAAAAATAATATTTAATATCGCCGTGAACAAGAGAAGTGCGTGAAATGCGTTGAAATTGTCTCCAGTGTTAGACTACCTATATAACTCCTGACTTTTATTTTGATTGATTTTATAACTTATTACAATTATGTTATTAATACAGCTGTGAGTTATAAAAATCGACCAAAATGTCAACGTCAAATCTATTATAACTATAAAAACAAATATATGTAATTATAAATTTAATTAAAAAATATTAATGTTTCCATCAGAGTTTACTTTTTAATAAATAAAAGCCCAATTTATTTATTTACACCATAGATATTGAATTATAGACACCATTATATCTATAATTATTACTTACTTATCGTAAGTTGTTTATAATAAAAATAATTGTTAGACCCTGACCGGAGTATGCAACAAGCGATCTGACTATATTTGCGTAGTGCCTGCTCTGCTTATCTGCTATTTTATTATATCAGTTACAATTTATTTGCTTTGTAATTCATTAACAATTTATATTAATTTATTTTTGTTTTGGGAACTTCTTCATCAGGTTATTTTATTAGATTTACAAAATTAATTTAAAACTGCTTTTTTAATTTTTGTTTTTTTTTCAACTCCGTGTAAATTTATTGACCTAACGAAAATCAAATTTTCTTATGTTTAAATACGAAATTGTGTTGATAAAGTTATTACTTGTCATGAATGAATTGTTGTACATTTTCTTTGTATTATTTTTTTTTTATTTTACATTTTACTACTTTTGTTTACAATTTATTTAAATAGTACATAGAATTCAATTTTACTAAAATACTTTATACTTTAGAATTTTAATGAAAACACATATTTTACATGTTTTCCACAATTTAATTAACATTTTTATTTCTTAATTTTTGACAGCAGTCAGCAGATACAAAAGAGTAACTAAGAAGAATTATTATGAAAATATTATGTCAAAATAATTGTTGTCATAAATTTTAGTTGTTTTATTTCTATTTTACAGCCAGTAAATAAATTTGTTTAATAATTAAAAATTTTCTTATTACATTATCTACTTATACTGGTATAAGAATAAATTTCAATATTTCCGTATTTAAAAGGTGAATAAATGTTTTTTGTTTTTGTTTATATTTAATATTTTACTTTAGTAAAGACAACAACATTATATTACTGTATTATTATACTCTTCTTGACATTTCAGGGTTTAGTGTTGACGTTTTCTTAAATTTATTTTTTACTTAATAAATAAGTGTATTTAATAGTATAATATGTAGATTTCTAAAATAATTAAATAAAAATTAAAATATTCATAATACGAGGTATATAAATATGTACATAATATTATGTAAGTGTATTTATGTTCTTATATATTATTTTTCAATTATTTGAATTAAATAATTTTGAAATAAAGTTTGTGTACAGAAATGAGAGTAGTAAAAATGAATTGGGGATTATAATGTCAAAAATAATGTAACAAGGTGACTTATGTCAGTTATAACTAAAGATTTGTTTATCAAAATTTCAGTATAATTAAATAAATATTAAGATTATAAATTACAAAAAAAAAATATTTGTAATTAATATCTATGCTGTACAGTTAGCTTAGATTAACACAGTTATTGTTATGTTAACTTAAATTAAATTTAAGTTGAATTTTCAATTTAAAATTCTGAAGAATTAAATAACAAGTTGTCTATTTAATTCTGCAGAATTTTATTTGAAAATCCAACTTTAGATTCTTGTTTTAAAAACAAAAAATTTTGTTTGTTTTTTTAAATGATTGCATTACGATTTAATATTTCTGTCTATTTTAAGCTTAACAAGATATGATGGATGTAAATGAATTTCGTTTTAAATGTCTTTTACGATGTCAGATCTTATTAAATTTTGTTTTTTTTTTTAAATCTATGGTTTAAGGATTTAAATCTACTAATTCATTATGTCAATACAATTTTTGAAACAAATTTTATATGTAAATTTGTTTTGGTTGCGGGTAATGTTTTTCAGAAAATTCATTGCATGTATTTACGATTATAATGTCACATAATATTGCTTCAGATTACAGAGTTATCATAATATTGGTTATTATAGTTTTAGTAAGAGCAGTTCGTAACAGCTCAGCTCTAGATTTGACTAAATCATTTGAATTCATTTTTTATAAGCACGATATGTTTATGTTGTCCCTGGTGTTTTTCTGATTCTGAATTGTACTACTCTAAACAGTTAGATTAGATCTTGTTAATCTAGTACTGGCGTAATTGGCTTCCAATTTTATTTTCAAACATTTTGCTCATAAATTTTATAGTAGATCAGAACTTTAATAAATAGCAATTGTATATACATTTTTAATTGTAATAAGTTTAAAGGTGGACCAATTTTTATGTAACAGAGCTAGTATGTAGAAACTGATATGATAAAAAAAAAATTGGATTTCCGATTTAGAGCTTTTGAATTATATTTTTTTCGTGATAAATATTGTTTATTTCTGGTTTGGTGATCTTATTGGGTAGCACACGTTTTTATTTAAATGACTTATTTTTATTTGTAAAATAAATAATTAAATATCATTATTATATTAATATTAACTATAATTTAATTTATTTTTTCTTTTCAGAATGTTTAAAACAATTTTTTAGATGGTGAGTTTCAAAATTTGAACTTAATAATAAAATAATTACAATCATATAACTATGTATATATTCGATTTTCATTCAATTTTTAAAATTATTTATTTTTATTTAAAATTAGAAATTCTAGGCATGCTCTACAAAGTTTAATCAATATCTTGATAGATTTTGGTTTTTAGACCATCATCAGAAGACTGATATGGTCTTCTGTTGTGCGATGATGATGTAGCCACCCGAATCAATTAAGATATTGATTAAATTTAATGAAACATATCTAGAGTTTGTAATTTTTATTATTTAAAAAGGTTTGACTTACACCCTATATTTGATCAAATATATTCACTCTTATGAGATGAAAAATCTGTCTCACTGAGGATATGTATTTTCGTGAGAACTTTAAGGTTGGTGTTAGAAAATATCACTTTATTGTATATTGGTAGTACTGGAAACTTATTTTGTCAACATATTCAATTTAAGACTGTCTCACTTCAACGATTTTTTTACACGATACGTCTAAGCGAATATAGACCTTTTAATAAACGGAGTATGACGTGACAATTGCATTATACATGGCTGACTTATAATCATATGATTTTAGTTTATTATAACTACAGTAATTTATTGACGTTTATGAACATGCATTTTAAAATTTAATATCCATTGGTTTTAATTTTGTTTACAATTTAAAATTAATTTTGTTGCAAATTTAAAATAAATAAATAATACCATACAATAAAAATGAAGCAATTTATTTTGATAATACCTTGACCTTCACCCTCCGCAATTTTAAAACTTTTAAGCAAATCTATCTCTAAAAAGCAAAGCTCTAAAAAACCAAAACTGACAATAGAACAATTTTTGTGCAGTATAAAATTTCATAATGTGTAGCTGACTTTGCTTTACTAAAGAATTTTGTGTTATGATTGTTGAAATGTAGCTTATGAAGTGTAAACAAAAGTACATAAAACATTTATGAACACATGACTGGATTAGTGTATTGCATTATGCTTTTGTGAAAGGTCTTATGGGTGACTATTTATTCTTGTTTACAATATACGAAATAAAATTTAATTTAGTTTTCTGCTGAACACATAGATAAATCTGGATACTATATTTTTTTGTTGTTGGATCAACTCTTTTACATTTTTGATGTTGGACTTCGTGCTATTGAAAAAAAAAATTTAATTGACATTTGTAATTGCAAGCATGCTGAAAAGCATTATTTTCAGTAACTAAAAGTCAAATTTTCTTTCGTTAATAGATTATTTTTTAGTCGAAAGCACTGTTCAACGAAGTAAGTTGCTTCCGAAATATCGATTTTATTTCAAAATTAAAATCAATTTATTAGTAAAAGAAAATTCGACTTTTAATTGCAAAATTTATAATATTATATAATCAATAGAAATAAATCTGATAACCAAATATAATTATTTTCAGTTTTTTGTGGTAATCCTCACAGCCGCCGATTACCTGGTTTGTTTTTACAAAACAATTTCGCAAGTCCCTCTTATCTTGTACGCCGCTTTTATAGTTAAAAATCGATCTCTAAAATCCCTTTAATTCTTATTTCCGTTACATTTTTGTAAGTTTGAAGAACAATTTACTATTCAGCTATTCATTCGTATTAGTATTAGAGTGTTAGTTAATCAGAATTGTTTTTGCCAAAAATGGATAAATATGAATGAATTCAGTAGAAGTTGAATTTATCAGTCTTTATACAACCAATTGAACAAATGCAGTTTCTAGTATTTTATATTTAATTTCTGTCTGATAGAGTTTGACTTTCATTAACTTTTCATGTTTTCTTTTATTAAATAAAGAAAAATACTTATTATTGATATTTACAACTCCATAACTTAAAAAAAAAAAACAAATTGTAAATAAAAACTATACTAACAATATTAAACCATTGTGGTATTGATAAAATTAATCCAAGGTCTTTATTTTGGTTAAATACAATTTTTTTTTGATTGAAAATGTTTTGAGAGTTTTTTTTTTTTTAATAAAAATTAAATTTTTTAAATATCTAGAAGATTTTTTTATAATTTTTTGTTTACCTTTAATAGGGTTTCATTTTATTTAGAAGAGATGAAATGAAGAAGATATACATGAAATATACTCAATGTGTATATATATCTAAGCATCTTTTAAAAATAAAAATTGTTTTGATTTCATGGATTAATTGATAGCGTTATTTTTTTTATTTTTTTGATTTTAATTTTGATATGATCTTCAAAAGATGATTTTAACAAGTTTAGATGATGACAATGGTGGCGATGATGATGCACTTTAATAATATGATGTAAGGAAGTAATTGTGGTTAGATCAATGTTAATTGTTGATGAATGCGATTCAGTATAAATGGATTTTTTTTTTGTAAATGGGGTTTTTTTTTATTATTTTTGAATTAGAGAGACAATAAAAACCACTATTTTATTAAGTGGTTTTTTTGTTGTTGTTGTTGTGTATTTTCGTAATTCCAAAGATACAAAAAAAAATCCTTTAAGTAGATTTGGGAACGGTTTGTGTTTTTTTTTACTTTTTTAAATTGATTGCTGGTTTGAAAAAATTTTGTAGAGATATGGTTTAGGTGATCAAAACCCTAGATTATGGTAAAAACGTTTTAAAGCATGTAAGATTTTATTTTTCTAATTTGTGTAGAAGTTTAGTCGGCTCATCAAAAACTTAAAGGTTAATTATTAACTCATTATGAACTTTTGAAGTTATGTATACTTGTTTGTAAGCACAAGAGTTAAAACATATAATTAAAATGATGGGATATTTATGATGAATTAAAATGCTAGAAACCCCTATTCTCTATCCTCTGGTTATTATTCCTGTAATTTGTTCTGAAGCGTCAAAGTGATTGATTCTAATTGATATATTCTGAGTTGCTGTTTGTCGTTTATATTTTTTAATTGAGGTAATTTATTTAATTTGTGGTTTTACTCCTCTTGTTGGTTTTTGTATTTTTACTGTTGTGGTGTACACTATAATGTATGTGTTGATTATCCTTAACGTGGTCATACTATCTATAAGTCGGTTTTTTTAAAATTTTTCTTTAAGTGATGTTATTTTTGAAATTCTTCTGCCATTATGTTTGTTATTTTATATTTTAGTGTTGTACTTTTTATCTATATTTGGACAGCTTCGTCTAAGTTGGGTTGGTTGTAGAAATATTTAAAAAAAAAAATAGCAACACCATAATACATCATTTACATTTTTTTTCCCACCAGTGCAGAACAGTACAAGTTTATGGTTTTTAGGTTATTTCATAAAAAAAACTGCGATTTAGTTCATCCCGGACCTCTAATTGGAGACAGTGAAGTTTATAAGGTATAGTAGTAATAACACACGCTTGTATTATAATTTTTAAATTATAATTGGAGAATTTGGCAACTGATTAGGTCGTCTAATATCAGGTGGTTTCGATATAGCCTGTCCCAGAATAAATAATACAAAGTTCTGAATACTAAAAAATATTCTGAACATCAACAAAAGAATAATAAAATAGGATGAATAGGTAGGTTAGGAATAGTTTCGTTCATCACACCACTACATGAACTCATCAGTAGGTATTTGTAGTGTCAGACTACCTATACAACTCCTGATTTTGCTTTGATTGATTTTCTAACTTATTTAAAAATGTTATTAATACATCTGTGAGTTATAAAAATCGACCAAAATCTTAACGTAAAATTGAATATTACTATAAAATAAATTTATAAAATTATATTAAATTATTCAATTGTGATGTTGAAATTGTAGTTCGTTAGACAAGTTTTTTTTCTTGTTTCTTTTAGTCTAAAAATCTTTTAGCTCGGCATCGTTATATTTTTTTATGCATTTTGAAAGGTAAGTATAGTAACATTAATGTTTGATAAACTGTTATATTCGATGAAGGAAAACAATACGTTATGAGATTATATTAATTGAGATTATATGAAATGAACACAAGCTAGCGTATTCGATATCTAGTTATATCTCTTCTAATCGTAATTCAGATATAGTCAATTGCAATTCAGCAGTAGTAAATTTTAATGCAGAACAAAATTTATTTGAAATTCACATGTATAGATTTTTTTAATTTAGATATAGCAATTCAATTCAGAAATAATCAATTGCAATTAATTCAGAAATAATCAAAAGCAATAAAAAAAAATTTAAGAAATTTATTTAAAATAAATTTTGGTATGGTCATTTTGTATTTTTAATTAATTAATTTTACTATGATTATTTCGGCGATTGATTTTGGTACTTCGAAAATTCTTTAAATATGAGAAATATTTAAAAAATGATGAATATGAAAGATGAAGCAACGGTGAACTGAACAAAAACTATAATCCATAGTGAATATACAGTTTCGACAGCTTGTAAGGCTCAGTCACTAAGATGAGACAGGATATTATAATATCATTAAAATGGATGAAAAAATATAGCCGTCCACATTGTAATCATATTCACTATCATAATTATGTATATATACATTACGGAGTGAGTTTTAACCAGTCGTTTTCAATAGTTTTCCAATTTCCATATTGAGCATAACAGCATAATTTATAAATTATGGAATTGTAATCGATTATACTTGAATTGTAAATGACCAACATTTGAATTGCAATTGATTATTCTTAATACCAAACTAAATAAGAAACTAAAATTGGAAAACATGTAAATTATTTCAGTTACTAAAAAAAAAATTTAATATTAAATCTATATCAAAACCAAATCAAAAACAAATTTATTCACTTTATTGAATTTCTATCAATTTTAAAATTGAGACAAGTCTAAATATATAACAGAAATTGCAATTCCAAATTAATAAATTTGAACACACCTTTATTAATACAAATAATTTTTAAAAATTATTAAAAAAATCTCTTAATTAAATATTCATCTTTTATTTTAACATTTAAATTAATAATTATAAACTGATATGTGTGTACATACGTATAACATTGTACTACATACATATGTCATGTTTAAATAGCGCGATTAATTTTCATATTTGGTTTCATAATTCCATTCTCATAAAATTATTAATATAACGATTAATATGATATATATATATATATCTATAAATATGTATATAATATATATATAATTTTTTTTAAATTCTAAATTTGGTTAAACAATTGGTCGCTCTTTGATACTATATAGATATTAAATCTTTCAATTACCATATTTAGATTAAAAAAACAATTTTCAAAAATTTGGTATTCCTATTCCGGAAAATTTTTTAATAACATTTTTTTTTTTTTTTGCATTAAATTTTTGTCATTGAATTTAATGTGTTTTTTTTTTTTTTGCTTTTGTAAATATGTAAAATATTAAATTGAATTCAATTGATCGCATTTTAGTTATCCAAATTAGTAGTTAAAAAAAACAATAATAATATATTAATAGAGTTATTAAATATATGCATCAATTTTTAATAACTAACCAAAAATTAAAAAAAAAATAAGAAAAACAGAAAAGAATTAAGAGAGGGTTGGGTTTTGCAATCCCATAAAAAAACAAAACAAAATAAGAGAAAAACTAATAATGAAAATTTAAATTAAGATCTAAAATATTAGTAAAATAATTATAATATATATACATATATGTATATATCACATTTATTTCATATTCAAATTATATAATATTGCCTTAAGAGATCTATTATTATACACTATCTTTTTTATATCATAAATGGAACTCTTTAATTAATATGTAAATTTAAAATATATAAAAATAATTTTAAATTTTCTTAAAATTTGCATATCTATCTATTTCATTTCTTTTGTATTAATATCTACATAGACAAGACAGTTATTAGCAAAAGTTTTTGACCACAAATGATTTTCAAGAAACATAATGTAATTACAGTATGTTTACATAGTTAGAAAATTATAAACTTATACTAACTATGTATGCAAGTATATTATTATGCTGTATATATTATTAATATATGTATATTAGTATGCAAGTATAATATTATTATGTATGCATGTATATTAATATAAACATTTATTTATTTATTTATTTCATAAAATGTCATGAGAGCTTAAAGCTCATATAGAGTGTAACATATATAAATTAAAACTTAAATATAGTCAAAATAATTAAACAAAACAATTATCAAGTTCAGTGCAAATATAAAAATATCTTCATATACATAATATATAAGCTAATATATTCAAAATATAATATACATTATAGGAATTAAAGAAAAAAAAAAAAATGAAAAAAAAAACAAATTACAAAAGATAGTTTAGTTTATAAATTCAAAGTAAAATAATGATTCAACAACAATTATATATTAAAATAATTATATTCTAAAATTAATTTGAAATGCTCAATATTATTCTATGTATAGATTTTTTAGATTTATTTTTAATTTTGAAGTACACAGATTTTCCATAGAATCTCGTAATTTGTTGAAGGCAGAAGAAACTGTATTAATTATAGGTTCTAATCCTTTCAAATTGTGACTGGCGATAAATCTTAGATGGCTGGCTGATCTCGTATTATGGCTATGTATGTCTACATTTGTAACTAGTTTTGTATTCGATTTTATGTTGCTTGTTCTTATACTGTTAATGTGTAGAATCTGGATCATTTCCTTAAAGTGTTTTACTTTTAAGATCTTGTAATTCTTATGTATTGTGTCAGTGTGTGTTCTAGCATGAAGCATAAATAAATTTTTTATGGCTTTATTTTGAATGATTTGTAAAGCATTTAGAATTTCTGTAAACGTATTGCCCCATACGCCAATACCATATGTTATCTTGCTATGGAAAAGACTGTAAAAAATAGATATTTTTGTAGCTTCATCAGGAACTCTAAATCTAATTTTTTTTTTTTAAAAACGCCAGCTATTCTACGTGTTTTGATTATAACATCATTTATATGCTCATTCCAATACAAGTCTTCATCTATTATGATACCAAGGTATTTGTATTTCGTTACTCGTTCTACAATTTGATTGTTGTATGTAACGGATATCGTTTTTCCTATGGCTTTAAACAACATAATTTTGGTTTTTGTTGTGTTGACTGTGAGTTTGTGTATACAAATCCATTTGTACACATTTTCCATGTCCGCGTTTATTATTAATTCTAAGTTAATGTAACTGATGTCTGTGTACACTATAGCTAAGTCGTCTGCAAATAGAAAGGCTTTTCCATACAAGTATAACTTTGAGAAGCTACTTACGTAGCATGAGAACGAAACTGGTCCAAGTGAGCTTCCTTGAATTACTCCATAATCTACATTATTTTGTTTACTTGCAAGGCCTTCACATTCAGAATATTGCTTTCTATTTTTGAAATAATTTTCGAACCATTGATGTTCTCTACCTTGTACACCGCACTCAACCAGAATTCGAAGTAAAATACTTTTATCTATACAGAATCGAAAGCTTTCGTTAAGTCGTTTACTTACTTCGGTTTGAATATGTGATATAATGTCAAATAGAGTTAAATTTGTATTCGATTGTTTGGTAAAGCCATATTGCAATTTGCATCCTAAATTATTATCTACTATATAATTGACCAGCTGGTTGTTAATATAGGTTTCGATTAGTTTACCAAATACTGACGCTATATATATAGGCCTAAAGTTGTTTATATCAGATTTATTTCCGGACTTTTTGTAAATTGGTATAACTTTATTGATTTTAAACTGTCAGGAATTTTGCATTCTTCAATTGAAGCATTAATTAAAGTTGCAATAGGTTTTGCAAGTTCTGTTTTAAGTGTTTTGATTGTGGAAGTTCTAATTCTATCTACTCCTGAACTATTACTTGTTGTTATACTTTCAATAAGTTTTATAACCTTTACTTCATTAATTTTTTCAAAATGTAGTCTACTGTTAGTTCGCATTTTCGGTACATAGATTGATGTGAAATTTCTAGCCATATTTGTTCCTATGTTGCAATAGAAACTATTATGTACGTTTAATTTATTGCATTTATCCTCAGGTTTATGTTCTCCTTCAAAAAACTCACTATTATTTATATTATTCACACCATCTGTGATAATTATATTCCAAGTTTTTTGTTGGTTATTTAGACAATTATCAAATCTATATTTATCATAATTTTGACGTTTCTTTCTTTTTGTTGCTGTAAGTATATTTAGCCAATAACGATTCTTTTCTTGTATACTATTCCTTTAACAAGTTTATATTTACCATAATTTCCAATCTAAAGCGTTTTCTGTTGTTACAATGTTAGTGGACCATATCTCTAACATAAAAAGAATCAATTTCATTATTTAAAACTTTAATAATAAATATGATATCAGCAACGTCCCTTCTGGGTTCTAATGATTTAAGATCCAATTACTTTAACCGGTTTCTATAAGCTGGCAGAATAACTGGATTTGACTGGATTTAAAATACGCAGCGCGTAATCAGATCTCAAATTTTTTGGTTTAGCTTCAATTCTTTTGCTATGATTAAGGTAATGAGGCGATCACATTTCACTGGCATATGCAAGATTATGTCGTACAAGAGACATAAAAAGTGAATTAAGGACGTATGGATTATTGAATTTTACAGAAAATAATTTGCCGAAGCTTAGCATATAGTTAGATTTATTTATTATCATATTTAAATGTTGTTTGATTGACATAATTTATTGTCAAAGTGGACACCAAGGTCTTTAAAGTGTGAAATTCGTTTAATAGATTTACTTTAAAAGCATAATCCACCATTATACAGATTCAGAACAGCGATAAAAAATCATTAAAGCACATTTATTAATATTTAAGATTTGAGATGGTTTTCAGATTGTTAATTTTACACCAATTTAAAAAAGAGTTTAAGTCTTGTTAAAGAAACCATGTGTCGCTGGATGATGTAAGTTTTTTTATAAATTTTTATGTCATCTACATAGATATAGTAATTTTACTATGTTTAATAACGGAAGATACATCATTAATGGAAATAATAAAGACATAAGAGTGTTCGGGGGCGTCAGCTAATTTGCTTTGTAAATAATCTCGATTTTTTTTTTTTTTTGTTAAAGTAATTTTCAATACAACCACATCGGTTCTAAAATTATAATATAATAGTAATTTAATATAACAATTATATAATAAAACAAATAAAAATATAATATAATATACAATATTACCATACATACCAAATAATTAATATATAGAAACAAGGCTCACATTTCGAAAGGGAAAAGGACCTGTTGTTGGACTGTAGATTTATCTGCAGATCCCACTGTTATAAATAAATAAATAAATCTTACCGTCTACAAAAACAAGGTTTCAATTAATAAATAGGGCGTTTTAGGGACGGTAACTTGCCGTTTACAAAAATAGAGTTTAAAAATTTATCTTTCTACTTTTAGTTAGAGCTAATACAACCATTTATATTTACTAATTGGGCCTGTACATTTTCGACATTTAACAAAATTTTAATCTACAATCAAATATCAAAGCCCGTCTATACGGTATTCAAATTTTGGGTTGTGCTAAACAATTTGATATTTAAATTGTACTAAAGCGTTTGAAAACAAAGTGTTGCAAAACATAGTTAATGTTTCATGGTATATTTGCAATGCTGATTTACATTGAGATGTCAAGATATGTTCTTTAAAAAACGAAATAAAAATACTGGATGTACGTCACAAAATTTAAATATCTCAATGAAGAAGTTTAGCAGACAATCACAATTTTATTAAACGATTTAAAAGAACGAATCCGTTGGAGCTGATGAGTTAAAAACTTTAAATATCTCAATAATACCTAATGGGATTTTGATTGATCAAGGATATCTGAGGTTAAGGGAACAAAAATTGTATTAATGGTTCGTCTAAAAGTCTAGCTTTACTTTAAACAAAATTATTGGAAATATTACATCGAAAGTGAGAAAAAATGGATATAAATTCGTTGAATATTTTCAATTAGTTTTTATGTCAAATTTGATTTTCATGTATTTTTTAAACAAATCTAGTTTACTTACGAAATCTTAGTAACATCACAAAATCCATTATGACAAAATGACACTTTTTATATATGTAGCTGTTTTGATTAAAACATTCTTACTTAATGATGTCGTAATAAGATTTTTCATAAAAACATACTGCAAAAACAAAATACTGCAGAAAATTTTTTTTTTTTTGACAGAGCTACAAAAATTTAAATTTTTCACATCTGCAGTTTTGTGTTATAAATAAAAGCAGCAACACAACTGATTGTCATGCGTTATTTACATTAGTTTTTCTGCTAAGCTAGAAATGTTTATGAACAAACTTCATTTGCAACACTTTGGTTGTCTATAAAGCCAATATTGCCAATATTGTATGTTTGTAAAAACCACTATTGACTGGGTTTTAGATCGTTGTATATTTATTAGTATTGGTTATCCAGAAACTTTTAATAATAACTGTACATATTTCAACAAATATAAATTATGAATTTAATCGTTGACGATGGTAATTTATCTGTAACTTTTTAGTAAAAGACATATGAATGTACTAGGATATTCTTACTTAGTTGAATGCATACAACATGCCATAACATTGTTGCTTTCACAACTACTGTAATGAATGCATTTTGGGTGCATTTTAAATCATTTTTATTTTTGTTTTCTATTTTTTGTTTGTTTTTTTTTTTTTTATTTTGTTTTGTTGCAAGATAACAAATTGCACATATGAATCTAAATTTTGTTATTAACTGCTTTTTTTTTTAAATCTATTTATGTAAATCGTTTACTCCTTGTAGTACTGGAGATTTTTAGGTTAAATATCATTAAAAAGTCTTTTTCAAATAAAATGTGTTACTGAATTTGAATTTTAAACGTTGAAAATTCTTTGAAAGACATGATGTGTGTGTACACATACAATTCAATTTGAATTTTTGAAAGGTAAAACTTATTTTTTTTTGTGTTGTAAATTAATTGATTTCTGTAGTTAAAATCAGCATGAGTTTGAGCGGTCTTTCTACATTTTATCATTTAAAATAGACAAATAAAAAATAAAAAAAATTAAAAATAAAGGAAAAATTTTTCGTTTTTATTTTTTAAAGATTGAAAAGATTTGTTAAATTCAAATAGTTTACTTTTTGTAATTAATTACAGTTGTAAAAATTCAACTTTAAGTAAACTTTGTTATGAATTTTATAATTTTTTGATTTAAGATTTGTGATAATTTATGCTGAAAATTTGATTTTAGGAATGAATTATTGGTTAATTCTAATAAAAATAAAACACTACAAATAATCGATATAAGTGTTCGTTTAACCTTATTTCGATACATATTAGTGCCTTATACATTATTTAATATGTTTATTTTTTATTGATTCGATGAGATTTGGATTAGAATTAATTAATAAGTAATTATCAATAATGTTTATCGATCTCAAAGATTCAAATAATATTACAGCAGTACTAGTAGTGCTATATTTGTAATATTTTAATTTTAAATTTCTTTTTAACTTAAAACTAAGAGATATAGACACTAAATTAGGTCTTTACAGCTAGGAACATTTTAATTTTATTTTATTGAGTATTACTTAATCTATGACTAATATATTATGAGTTGAGGAAAAATTTGACCAAGAAAAACCTTAATTTAAAATTTTTTGTTATTTAACGAATATTACAGAAGTTCAGAATGATTTTTAAATGATAATTATAAGTGTGGATTGAATAAAGGAATCCTTTGCTAGTTACGGAAATTCCGAAAACTATTTATGACAATCAAAGAAGCTAAAAATTTTATGTAGAGTATTGAATTAGTGTTTCAAATAAATGTTTATGGAAAAATTAAATTAATTTAAGCAGATTGAATATTTGTATTAGTGAAAATTTGTAAGAATTTGTACACTGACTCATCAGTACTGTCTTGTGTGGCCGATTAGTACATTAAATTATTAAGAATCGTTCAATATTTAAAAAATAATGTTATATACTGACCGGCCAAACGATAAAGTACCGGTGAAATAGTACACAAATTCTTATAAAATTTTCACGAATACAAATTTAATTATTTTGACTGTTTTGTCCACTGCAGTGCTGTTTGGATAGTAATTTGACATTCTGTGTTATTATGTGTATTAATTATGGAGTATTATTTCTAGAATGAATGGTAACAAATGAAAAAATTTGCAAATTCTATTAATTTGGTTTTAGTGGTAGAAAAAATATAAATAAGATAAAAAAATAAATAAAGAACAAATTTGTTGAAATTTAAAAACATAAATGTTCGCAAAAAATTGGAAAATTTCCGTTGCTTGCTCGAATTTTCAATATTATAAAAACATTTAACAGTAAAAATGCCATCTATGTGACATAGACAGTAATTAGGTTTGACATTTAATATTATTATACAAAACGTTGAAGGCAATGACTGTCCCTTATAGCTGTTAAGTTGTTGATAGTGTTGTTGCCATTATATTTTCAACAATTTGAACTGTCTTGACAGTAAAAATGCCAGTTACATTACATAGACAGTCATTAGACAATAATTTGACATTTCATATTATTATACTGAACATTCAAGGCAATGACTGTCCCTGCTGCTAAGTTGTTGATAGCGTTGTTGCCGTTATATTTTCAACAATGTGAACTGTCTTGACATTAAAAATGTCATATATTATGTCACATAGACAGTAAATATACAATAATTTGATATTTAATATTATTATACAAAACGTTCAAGGCAATGACTGTCCAATGACTGTCCCTGCTGCTAAGTTGTTGATAGTTATGTTATATTTTCAACAATTTGAACTGACTTGACAGTAAAAATATCATCTATGTCACATAGACAGTAAATAGACATTAATTTGACGTTTAATATTATTATACAAAACATTCAAGACAATGACTGTCTCGTGCGGTCGTTAAAACCAAATTTTGCTCATTTAATTTTTAGGGAATCTAAAAATGGCTACAAGCTAAATGAATAAAAAAATAAAAATATATAATTTTCTTTAAAAGGGAAATAAACTATCTGGCCAAGAAATATTAAATATTTGAATGATATCACTCTATGCAAGGAATTTTAATTCCATGATACCACAATGAACGTCTAAGTGATCCGGAAGTTTGTAAGGACAGAAATAGAGAATGTCTTTGGTTTAAGATAAGTCAAAGTGCTGTTACAAATTGGTGAATAATTCATAAAGCCAGGAATATAGAAGAATGTGACAACGTGAAACCGTGGCTGTGTCAAAATATACGTTAACAAGATCGAACAAACAAAAATAATTTAGCTCTCCAGAACGAGTACCTGCCAATCGAGTCGTCGTTTTTACAAATTCGACGATTTATTTTACTTACATTACATAAAAAAAAGGATAATACGATAATCAACTTATGTGGTCAGTGCATTTTGTAATTATAGAACATTTGATTAATCCATAACCGATAATGTTTAACAGAATATAGATGGGGAAAGTTAGATTAAAAGCTTAAAGTTTTTGACGTTCTAACCTATATAACTGTTAGGTGTCAATATGTATATGACATGAATTTACATAAAGTACTAACTGTAGTGTAAGTTGACTTTTCCAATTGCTCATATATTTAGTGGATTATTTAAGAATTTTAAATGAAAACTCTTTTAGTTTTCGATTAGAGTTTTCTTTTTTATACAAAAAACAGAAAAACAACAACAACTTTTTGGTTATAAAAATTTAATCTAAAACATAGAGTTAATTTTTTTTGGAAATTATTATATATGTATAATATTTTTTTATTTATACTATTATTGATATATTAGCAAAAAAAAAAAAATTAATTAAGAAGAATTCATTTTTTTTTTACCAAACAAATTTAATTGAAAAACTTCGAACCGAAAAAATTCCATATCAAATGGTTACTGAATTCAATTTAATATCAAATTACTTTCATAGAATTATGTAAAAAAAATTTCAATTTCAATAAATTCGAAAATAAAATCACTTTTACTTTAATTTACCATTTAATCGATAGAAAAAATTTATACTTATCGTAATTGTGTATGTGCAGATTTTTTTTTATCTTTAAACTTTTCAGACAAGTAAAATTTAACCTAAAGTTCCATTCGAAACTTAATTAATTTACTGACATATCTTTTGTTTTTGTATTTATTATTGTTTTGTAAATTTAACCATATCATTTTCAATTTCAATTAATTTTAAAATTCACTAAAATTATCTAATCATTAACTCCTACTTATACACGTTATTACACCATAACGGAATACATTATACGAGTATTATGTATATTATATATATATATATATATATATGTAATTAATAGAATTGGAAGAGAGTTAAATTTTATTCATTGGTACATAATTTATTATTGTTACCTGCAAAAAAGGCACCTGAATAAATCATTTACATAATTATAACAATGATAGTTATTTTCTTGAATAATAAAAATACTTTAACTGTATTTTCGAAAATTACGGTAGCTTTAAAAAGTAAATTATATCGTTTTAACGTATTTATTGTCAAACAGAGTCAGTTATCAAAGAGAAAATAGTGTTACATGATTTTGTGATGTTACTAATTTGATAACAAATAAATTGAGTGCAAATTGTAACTGTATTTCTTCTCTTTTACTGAATATTCTGCAGCCCTTTCGGTGGAGTATATAGTGAACAAACCCATTGGATTGTATTCTATCTTCAGGTAGTTTTTTCAGTTGTAGCTATGACTTTTGTATTTGCAACCATGAAATGGTTTGTTTTGTTCTCTTTTGTAGTCATAATAAAACGATAAGCCCCTAATGGTATGCAATGGATTTTAAATTTAGGATAGAAGTTAAAAAATTACATAGGGTAATTGGAGGTTGTAGATTGAGGAATTATGGCTTTCATATTTGATTTTTTAGATATTCAAGAGTATAATATATAGCCAGAGTGGATTTTCAAGTGGAATTTCATGAAATTAAGTACTACAAAACTATTTGATAGTACCAGTGTCAGGAATAACTTTGTAATAAAGCCGAAAGCCCTGACAGGTAGTGCTTGCAAATCATTATAGTGTGCGATTTAAATTATATTCAATAAAAATAATAATAATAATAACTTCGCAATGAAAAGTATTTGATTATCATTAGATAATTTGATGTATTTTAGAATGAATATCCAATCTTTGACGATGGCTCCTTTGATATCCTTGTTTTTGCTTTTTGATATTTTAATATAAAAAAGTATCATTCGGCAAAGACCAAAGTGCTTTGGCGATTGATTATAACATTTTATTTTAGAATTTTCCAAAAATTTATTATGTTATGTTTTTGCTGTTACCACTCACTACTCTGTTATGCTCGGTTTTATAGATAATAGTCTTACTCTCACACAGTCACATTTTTTTATTCTGTCAACAATTCAGTAGTCAGGACATTTATGTTAGTTTTTTTTTTGTTTTACTGTTGGTAACTTAAGTAGATTACATTTTTGTACATTTAAGTACGGTATTGAAATTTACTAAATAAATTTGAAATAGTAATGTAATTATCGTTCATTTATTTATCAATTTTTTGTTATATAAAGTAATTAAATGCAGAAAACTAATTAATATTAAATTATATTTTAAAATGACAGTTTGACATGTGAAATGTTAATATAAATGTGACATGTTTGCATTTATTCCCATTTTCTTTTATTTTTCATCTCCTAAGTCAATCATTTATCTAGGTGATTTTGTACATTTCTAAACGACTGCTTATTGTCGTTGGCTAATGTTCGTATGTGAGGTTATGTACAGTGAAAGATATTTAACAATTTTATATTTGAAGTATATAGAAATTTCTATAATTCTTAATATTACTTTTATTGTTATAGTTATTGTTATTACTGTTATTCTTACTACAATGCATTAATGTAATTAAAATAAGTTAATAACATCACTTATAGTGTAGATATTATTTCAAACTAAGTCACAAATAAATTTTATATTGCAAATTTTTCTTCGACTTATTCGACTCCATTTACTTATAATGTATTCTATAGTATTGATAAAAACGAAAATTAGTTATTTTATGTTATAGAATTCAATAGATTATAATATTAGAATTTAAATTCACCTCGCTACTTTATAACAAAGATGAAAGGAAGCTGTATTCTCGTATATTACGATTCAACTTTTAAGAATCGATTAATCGAATCACTTTCGATCGATTTTTATTATTTTGTCAAAATACAAATAAAATAGTTCTTATGAATTCATTTGCATCAACAGATTGTCATAACTGCAACAATTGATTTGGATACTCTGTGTACGCATTTACTGAGTTTGTAAAATTATAATTAAATTTCTGAATTTATTACAAATGCAATTTGATCTAAGCTAAATAATATAAACATCAGGTAAATTGTGTGTCAGACATAATGTGTAAACACAAACGTAATGTAGTCAAATCTATCTTTATATTTTCGTAATTTTCTCAATTACATTATTGAAATAAAAATCTATGATTACGTACGTATTCACCTAACTACAAAATAATAATTAATCTGAATGTGAAGAAACAAAATTTGTGGAATATTTTTGCTTTTGATTTTATAATTTATTGTTTTTATAAAATTGAATTCAAACTGTGATTTGTGAATCAACAATAATATCTACAATACATTTTAATAAATTCAATAATAACATTTTTTTATTTTTTGGTTAAAATTTAATTTTAAAAATGATTCCCATAGCGTTTAAATCAATTCAAACAAAGTAAATTACAAAATTTAACTAAATTATTTATATTTAATATTAAAATTATACAATGAAGAGTTGGTATAATATACATGTATATACTATATACGGTTGTTTCTGTTATTGATTGTAATAACACCCTTCTTTTCGATGCAATCGAAAGTTCTCACATGTAAAAAATGCGCACGCTTTTATTTAATCACGTTTATTCCCGCTGTAAACATTTTATTTCGAATAATTAATAATTTTTTTCTAATTACATTTAATAATAAATATATAGGTATACAATATAAAAAAAATTAAAATATGACAATTAATTGTCATTTATGTAAGATTTATTATGTTGTGTTGTGTAGTTCATTTATCTAGATTTGTTTACTATTGAAAGAAAATGTACGTCATTAAAATAAGAGAGTGAAAGAAAAGCTGTCATTCTGACATGTAATTGTAAACAATTTTTTTTTGTTATTGTTGTTATCAATAAATATTACAGCATTTTATTATTTATTTTTGTAAAAATTATATCAGAAATGAGAAAGAGATTGGAAGAAAGAAAGAATGAAAGAGAAAATTTAAATATTATAATAAATTATGATTGCTCGAATTATTAATGCTTTCTATTTATTTTTAATTGAATTGAAAAAAAAAGGTAAACTTAAAAAATATAAAAATATAATTTAATTACAGTTGTTTGCTTGATAGATAGATAATAATAAAAACAAAAATCAAAAGAAATGTTTTTGTTTTGGTTGTGAAAGTGTTTTTGTTTTTGCAGTTCAAGCGTTAAATGTCATAATTTGTTACATTTTTTGACAGTAATTTGTAGAGAATAAGTTATATATACGATATGATATATGATTGTTGTTATATCTTACTCAGTTTTTATGTATGTAATTTGTTACATCAATATGGGGTTGTTGAACTTTTTTAATTATTTAAGGGCAATATTTAGCTGCCAGTTAACAGTTTTTCGTCAGAAAGAGGTGTTTAATATTTTATTTTAACTACAAAAAATTATTTTATGAACTTTTGATACGTAACGTAGACGTAAAAATTCGTTTTAAAATATGACTTGTTGTCAAATTATCCAAATATTTGCTAATCAATGCTATTTAGTGATTATATTATCTGATTACTAGTCAGAAGATTCTAGGTATGTATCCCACCCGGGAAATATATGTTGCTAAAGGTTTTTCTTTAATATTATTTTAAATTTATTAGAAATATAATTTGATATTATTACGAAGAGGAATTTACTCTACAATAGATGATAGAAAATCTGACCAAATTCTAAGTAAAAAGGAGTTAGAATATTTATCGCATAGCTTGGAGTGTGTACTCGAAGATCACTATGTTGATTTTCATTGATTTCTACCACAACTTAAACAGTTCGAACATTTGTCTGATAGTTTTGCAGATAGAGTTGGAGTTGTTATAAAATAGTTTTGGACAAAAACCACGATGATCATGATATGGATTATTTATTTATGTCTAAGTTTACTACACTTATAAATCTATAATTCATTTGCATTAATTTTACGGTAAGTTAATTAAACAAATGAGTCCATTCAAGCCTCCTTACCACTACATTATAATATTACAAACAAAATGTTAACATTTATTAGAAAATAAATTATTGAAATGCAATTTTCAACAAATTCAAATTCAATTCAATGATCATTTTTGTGGCTCAATGTTGGGACAACAGAATGTTAATAAAATTAAAGTTCAATTAAAGATACGGCGATGATAAACGTTAATTATCCGTACATTTATTTGTCATTTATATTCAATCTTCACATTTGATATTTGCATATATATACATATTAAATAGTTTTGGATGGCCTAATTTTCCCGGAAGTTCTTTATTTAATTCATATTTTACATTACTTTCCATTACAATACATAACTCAACATAATTTAATTTCGATTTCATTTTACATAACCTGATCAAACCACCTGATTTAAAAAAACAAAAAATTTTAAATAAAAAAAATCCATGATTTTAAAATAATTAACAAAAAAAAAAAAACATTTACTACATAGGCATATGATATTTTTATTAATTGTATGACAATCTGATATTCCTCGTAAAAAACAAAAAGAAAAAAAAAATAACAACAAAACGAAAAAATATTAAAATATAAAATTCTCATAACCTTAAATTACTATAGTTTAGTAGAAGAGTTAAAATTGAACCACTGAACTAAATAAATATTATTGCACAGACATGTTAAATAAGAAAAGTGAAATTTGCTCAAGGTGAGATAAAATAATAACAAAAAAATTAAAAAAAAAAAAAAATTAAAAATCGAATTTAAAAAACACGCGCAAAATATCAAAATTCAATGTGTAGAAATTAGATTAAACACACAGGTGAAATTCGAGAATAATTAAACTTGCACAAATATACTAACTAATTTATTTACTCATATAAATGTCAGATTATTTCAATTGGTGTGTATGATTATTCATAATGTCGAATAGATATATTTTCAGTATTTTATGTTGATTAGAAGCTACCTGTCATTTACATATGTGTATACATTGTGAATTGTTGTAAATTTAAAAATAATGAATGAAATAAAATATTTTATATTATTTATCGATATTAGATGAGTTTTTCCAGTTTTGTGTTGTCATATTTATAAGATCTAAATAAAAAAATGCCGCAAATTTAATTAAACTAATGTTATTTGTTAATTAAGTTATACATTAGACTATATTTTTGGATCTACATATTAGATACATTTTTTGAATAAAAATACATTTATGTACAGTCATCAAATTGATTCGATATTAGATGTTTAAGAATTTCTCAACTCCTTTACATCGGTATATGATATCTGTTAAAAATGAAATTGAGTAATCAGAGTACATATTTATGATAATTCCTAATATTCGAATAAATAATGTTTTATACAGATATTAGGAAATAACTAAATTTAAGTTATGTGTTTGTTTAAAGTATAAAGGTAAAATATATGGAATTAAGAAATCTTAAAAATATATCGAATTTCGATATTTATTTTGTTTCAAATTACTTTACTTTATTTATCACATTAATAATAATAATATTTTATTTTAATTTTGTTTTGAGTTTTTATAACACATGATTTTGATAACAAAATAATATTGAAAATGTAGCTTGCACTGCCCTGAGCTCTGACCAAATCAAACTGTATCCTAGGAATGTACATTTGGTTGCTTTTATTCGCCTTTTCATCGTTCCCGTAACAATATTGTATAATGTAACTCTCAATACATGTCAACTGCTGACTGACTAGTGTCAGAACTTTCGGTGTATATATTATTTTTCAGTTTTTTTTATAATAACGAATGGTGCATGGTGCATGGTGCATGGTGCATGGTGCATGGTGCATGGTGCATGGTACATGGTGCATGGTGCATGGTACATGGTGCATGGTGCATGGTGCATGGTGCATGGTGCATGGTGCATGATGCATGGTGCATGATGCATTGTACATAGTGGATGATGCATTTTTCATGACAATCGATGTATTGTGAATACATAATAGTGCAATATAGATCATGTAATGTTCACGAATATTAATCAATGAAAACCAATTAAACACCAAAATCTACTTTGATTTTGAACTTTTATTAAATAAATTAAAGTTAAGCTTCTACCGAAAACTTACGATGTTTTGGTAGATCAAATAATGACAATATCTATCGGCGACGCAGAGAATTCAAGATTTTAAACAGAATATTTCATTGACATTTAATATAATACATACATACAATTTAATTTTTATCTTTAACAGTTTTAATGCAAATTTTGTATGATGACAGTTGAAATTAACATTACATATTTTACAGAATAAGCTTACAACATAATGTTGTAAAATTTTTTGAAATAAAAGTAGAATTTCATTTTATTAATAAATTTACTTTTATTTTGGAAATACCCTTACAAGTTAGTGCCAAGTACCTATACTGATGAAAGAAATAAATTGCCTTCGAAATATCAATATTTGAAAATGAAAAATTAATCTAAAAAAATTGACTTTTAATTGTAAAATTTAATCCTCAATATTAAAAAATATTGTTTTTTGATTTAATTTCACTAGACAGTCATATACATTGGACCAAATTTTACACATCAACTTTTCACAACAGAAAAAAGACACTCTAAGCCTAATGGAAAGAAAAATGAAGTCTAAAAGATTGTAAACGGTTGCGCCCATGGTTTTGGTCATTATTTTTTTTTATGTAACGAACAAATAATTACGCAAGAAAAAAAAAATTAGTCTTGCTCGTGAATCATATTATGATCATAAAAGGTCATTGAATAATATACTTTGATTTGTATAAACAATAACGATATTTAACGAAATTTAACGAAATTTGACTAAAATTTTAATTTTAACTTAACTTGGTTTAATTTGGACATTCTATGCATAATAATAAATAAAATTAAAATATTTCCATTTCTCAAAATCATTTAATGTACAGTCAGTTTCTATTTTAAAACTAACTAAATTCATTTTCTATTTCATATTTATATTTTCTTAATACACGAATTGTACAATTTAAAAATATTATTTAATTTTTTTTTTTCAATATTCAACGAATTTGTAAATTTTTCTCCAATTACAACGATTTATCGATCTTTCTAAAAAAAGTAATAAACAATCAACAACAAAATGTGTAATTAAACCTATGATTCCAAGTTGTCTAAGTTTGTTTCCCATATTGAAAGAGATATAAAACAAAAAAAAAAAAAGTCATTTCATTTAACATGTTAAAATATGTTGTTTTTATTTCATTTATTGACCATATTGTGATGTTTTGGATTCAATTTCCAATTTCAAAAATTGCCACTTCTAAAATAACTGACTGACTGACTCATTGACTGATTTATCATCATAAATTGCAAAAAACCAACAACAAAAAAAAAACTAAATCTTAATTCGGTCCAGTTTTTTCAGTTTCTCAATTCCTGATATTTAAAAAAATATTTCAACTTGGTGCAAATTTTTTTTTTTTATCTAGATTCGGACTAGATCAATTGAGACTTTATATCTTTGTTTGTCTATGTGTGTGTGTGTAAGACAAGAAGGTGGACGAAAACATTAATTTTTAACACGATTTAAAAATGAAAATTGAATTTTTTGTTTTTTATATTATTTTTTTTTTTGTTTAGAAGAGATAAATTAACACTAAAGATAAATGTTTAAAAAACAACAAAAATTGAAATCACACTATTTTGAAATTGGATTTTTTTTTTTCAATTAAAACTAGTTTAACGTCATTGCGGTGAAGTGAAAAAAAAAAAAATTAAAAATTCGAAATATAAAAAAAAAAATGTTTTCGAAATTAAATTCGATTTTATGTGAAATTTATTCGGTGTGAGATTTTTTAATTTTATTAGTGTTTATTTTTTTGCAATTTTCTTTTTTTTTTATTAGACGACTTTTTTTTTTTTTAGAAAATCTCAAGCATGACATTTAATTTATTGAAACAATTTTCTGTTTTGTTGTTGTTGTATTTTTCGCTTTCATACCAGTAAAAATTTCATGTGAATTTCCATGTCCAATATTTTATAGAATTTATATCTATAGATAAACATTTCACTTTTTACAATTTTATTTCCTACTAGATAACTCTGAAGGGATAGGGATATAAAAAACAAATAATCTTAACCTTTGTATGTATGTGGGAGTTAAATTTTCTGTCTTTTGTGATTAAATGTGTGATAAAAGAAAGGATATAAATAATTCAGACATAGATCAGATATATAGATTACATTTTTTCAATATTTTATCATATTTATCATTTATGAATAATAAAGTAGTTTTATATAAGTTAGTTTTTTAAATTGAGTAAAAGCGAGATAGATTCAATTTTTCATCGTTTCTTATCTGTGTTTACTAATTGCTTTCAGCTTCGTTCAAAACTATTTAATTAGTTCTTCTATCTTTTATTTTGTGTTCTGACTTTTCTTCTTTTACTTGTAGGAATCCAGCCTAACAATGGCTTAGTCTATCTGTTTAAATTTACAATATAGCCGGTTTACTTCTATTTTAATTGACGATATCTCACTAATACAACAAGTAATATATATCTGACTTCTAATGGGTTTTGTAAAACAAATTTACCTTCTGATACTGAACTTTCTAATTTGGTCCTTTATTTTAAATTCTAAATAATTGTTGTTTCATTGATCTCTGATAAATTTGTAATTTCTATGCTGTTTTTATTTTGAGGCTGATGGTTTTGGTTTTCCTGGTTTTACACCATGTTTGAACCCCGTAGTTACGTAATGGTAGTACTGCAGCATCGAGGATGTTTCTGTTTGACTGTCTTAACCTTATTTGATATTGATTTGATTTGCATGAAAAGTAAATAAATTTATACTAGTAAAGCAGAGTGGCAGAATATTTTGTTAGTGTTTTATTTTATTTATTTTTAAAATCCAGTTTTGCCTCGAAATTTTTTTGCAGCACTGTTTTTGAATCCTGTTTTTTAAATTCATTATACAGCTTCTTCAAGCAAACAATTTCGCATTTTCAACTGGAGAGAATCCGCCCGTGACCGGAAAAAATGGAGGACGTTGAAGAGTCAAGCCCAGGGCCTATATGGTCTGTTTGTCACCTAAGTAAGTAAGTAATACCGCTTCTTCTGCTAAAAAATCTAGTTTAGTCTGTCACTTTATGAAAGACGTAATCCAATATTTTTGTTAGCTTGAGAAATACTTAATTTAGCTTTGATTTGCAAGTACATACACAGTTTGATTTATTATTGTATTTGGTTATAGTATTTTAGAAGAGAAACATACTTTTCGAAATAATTATCGAAATTTTCATAAATATTTGTGTTTCTTCAGTGGCTTTTATTTGGAACCAAATCAGATTGTTTTTTTTTTTTAATTTAACGTCTTTACCTCGAAATACGTATATAGAAATAACGTCTTTATATCGAAATGTTCATAAATATTTGTGTTTCTTCAGTGGCTTTTATTTGGAACCAAATCAGATTGTTTTTTTTTTTTAATTTAACGTCTTTAGCTTGTTTGCAGTGATCTTGAGGTTTTCAATCAAACACAGCTTTCTTATTGTGTGTTGAGGCTTTCTTAATTTTCAATCAGGTTATATTATTTGGATTTTATTAATTTGACATTAGTCATTCGAATTCAATTTTGGTTTTGTTTATTCTGCTTGCCACATTTATTGCCAGGCCACCATTGGTAGCTAATGCTCTACCCAGGTAATTTATTTTCATATTCTAGATTTTTGTTATGTTTTTCTATATTGATGGTACTAATATTTACGGCTTTTGTCTTACTCAATGTTAATTTCTAGTTCAGCTTTTTTAGCCAATGTTTCTAGATGGCATAGTTTTGATTCCATTTCGCTAAATTTTGTTGCGAAAGAAGACTAATACCATCGGCATATATTAGATCTATGAAATATCTTGTAATACCAGACAAGACCTCTTTTATTAGCATATTTTTTTTTTTAAATATCATCAATTACAGAAAGAAAATACGAAAATAGGCAACCCCGTTTTACACTAGCATTTGTGTTGAATTGCTTCTGTGCATAGTATTTATGTCCATTTTGGTACATGGCTTTAATGGTATTCAATTCAATAACCTATTGTTCTTAGAGATCGAAGTGGGTCAAATCATAGTTTTGCAATACATTTCTCCTCATTAACGTGTTCCATATAAGAGTTATATTAATACAGACTCGAAGATTTCCAACACTATTATTTTCTTTTTAGCTATTTATCGTTTATATATGTATATATATTCCTTCCTCGTAATATTGGCTATATTTATCATGTAAGTCTAATTTATATACATTTTATCTTTACGAAATTGATTTGGTTGAAAAAACTATTGAAAAATTTTAACAAAAAGGATTCAAATTGCTGGAAATGAAATTTACGTGGGCAACTAAAGACCTTGCAGGCCATCCATTTTTTAATGGCTTAGTAGAATATATGAATTCAGGATCAGTAGTTCCGATGGTATGTTAAGGCTTACATGTTGCAAAAAACTGATCGCCAGATGCTTGATACTACAAATCCAGTTGATTCAATACCGGGAACAATTCGGAGTGATTATTGAATATAAGTTGATCGTAATATTATTCATGGATCAGATGCAGTAGAGTCAGCAAACAAACAAATTGCACTTTGGCTTACAGAGAAAAAATTAGTTCCATGTAACTGAAAATTGGGTTTACGAATGAATAGATAACACATTAAAATCAAAATTGCAACCAATTAAAGAACATTCATACACACTAAATGAAAATTTCATGTTATATTTAAGCATTTCAAGGTTAAATAAAACCGATATTGCCTAATATATGAATATATTTATATAGTGATATTGTTATGCCTCTTGTAACTACATTTTAATAGACATCTTTTATAGATTAGAGAGGGCATAATATGTTTTTTAAGATTGCAGAATAAAATGTTAGTATAAATATGATCAATTTTTAACATAATAAGTTTTCATTTTGTAGTAATAAAGTAATCCACTTTCTTTTTTTTTTTAAATGCCTTGTCCAATCAAAAATTATTTATATTACTTAAATTAATAACAAGTTTAATTATATTTTTAAAAACAATAAAAACCACTGATTTAACTGATTAAACAAATCAAAGTCTAGAAAACATGACTTTTCTAACATTACTACAATGCAAAATACAAGCAAAAAAATATTTTATTGAATATTATGTTGAAGTATAGCAACACTGTTGCTGAAACATTTAAGTACATAATATACAAAACAGGATTGAATTTGGATCATTTTTGACATTAAGTATACTTTTTTTTATTATCTTTGATTTAATTTCTTTTTACTTTTATTTATTATTATTTGAAAAAAAGGTTAACTAATGATGAAGGTATTTTCACTGTATGTAGGTATGTTCACTTATTTGTATTGCAGATGAATCAAGGTACAGATACTAAAATTTTTATAAAATCTGTATAAAATTAAAATTGAAATAAAATGGAATGTATAGAATCGAAAGAAAATTTCTTCTGTCAATTAGGTATGTTTAAATTGACATACTGACCAAAATCCAAGACCTTGATGAACTGTTGGATTAGTAGAAACTATTTAAATTTTATTTTTTTTTTTATTTTGGATATTTTGTTTTCTTTGACATTAAATAATAAATAATAATCAAAATTGTTAAACGAATTTCTTGGTAACACAATGAAAATTTCGAATAAATATTTTTAATTTCTAGTTATTGTAATTCTGTGTTAGGTTATGTTAAATAAGTAAATGGTTATTAGTCCATAATATGTCTATATTCAAAAAATTATAGATCTTCAGAGCCAGTTAACCTAATCTAACATTTAAGTTGAAAGAAGTATTTTAATTATCTATAGTTATGTTATGATTCTGAGGCTTGTTAAATAAATGAAAACAACTATAATTATTGGCTTTAAATGTTCATAGCTTGTATCGAATCGATATTTAAAAACCATTGATTATCCACAATATTAAAAAAAAAAACTATTAAAATATATTTTAATTTTTTTCTTAATTGAAATTTCATTCTAAGCAATTATTACTGTTGTGTAGCCTAAATATTTCCTCTTGGTGACTACATCGGCTCTCTCATTCCCCTCTGTGTTACTGTGATCAGAAAACCAGAGTAAATAAATCGACAAATGGTTAGCCACGAGCTTTTTGTGATATTATAATGTGTTGTGTCTGGCAAATATTCATTTAGAAGCTAGGCGAGTGACCGTCACAAATACAAATTAAAATACAATTTGTAATCACAGTCGGCAATTTCACTGTATTACGATTTGTTTCGGCAAAGTACGAGTTCAAAACTAACTTCATTTGACAAGCTAATATTCTAACTCGTAGTTGAAATAATAATCATATTCTTCTATCCTTTAATAAATTTTGCATTTTCTCAATCACAGATCGTTTCATCATTTTTATTAACCAAAATATTTCTAATTGACATGATGGTTGTCAAATAATGAATTTAGTACAAAAACAAAACAATTTAACTGTTATTTCAATTCAAATTTGAATATGTTATGCCTAACTATAATGGCATAGAACTAGATATGTACATACCAATTTATCTAACGAAGCTCACATAGATGTTTGTCAAAGCATACGTAGACATATAATGACATAAGAAATATATCTTAGAAAAATAACAACAAAAAGAAATTAAATATGTCGAATTCAAATAATATGTATGCCATGTCAATCAAACATTTATTTTCATTCAAATTTATTTGAAAAATAACTCCGACTAAGTATTTTTAAAAAGTATACAAACTATGTTATTTAAATGTGTTGTTACTATACAGTCAGAAATTACAAATGCTGAGGCAGTCGTAGATTAGCGTGAATTGACATTTTTATTGTATATCGCTCTTATACTGAATATGAGTATACGAATAATAATGTAAAACAAATAAAAGCTAATATGCAAGTCATGCAAATAGAATTAATGATAACAGATGAACCCAAAATTTAATAAAATGGACCCAAAACTAAATAGATCATTAAACTCAAATTTAATTGGTTTTTCTTTTTCATTTTCAAACTAGAACATTTTCGTACTAAACCAAATGTCATTTCGTCTTTGAATTATTTTACAAATTTATAGAAAGTGTTAAGATACCGTCACATAAGTCTTGTAACAAGTCAATATAGCAAATCAAATTACTAATTAAATAAATTAATGCAATTTGTATATCTCTAAAAATTTTACAATATTGTAAATTACAATTTTCTAGACTAGATTATCAGAGTCTAGAGATGATTTCCATTTTAAATTCAATCAAAAAATTAAATTAAAATTTTTAGAAAAACCTATAGAAAAATACAATTCAACAACATCAAATATCAATGAATATCCTCATCTTATTATTACCATATATGTTTAAGTAGACCTCGACCTATAATTAACTAAAAAAAAAAACAAAAAAAAAAAAATTACTATTTTTGTTGTTGTTATTGCATATACGACGAATTGCAATATTTTTATTTACCATTCTTAGAAATTTCACTTTTTAATTTCCATTTCAAGCATTTTTAGAAAAAAACAAAAATAATAATTATTGGATTCTTCAGATCCAAATCCAGAAACTGATATATAAAAAATATAAAATAAAATATTAAAAAACTGGCCGAGCCTGATAGCCAAACCTATAACTGGTAAAAATGAAAAAATATATATATATATATATATTAAAACAAAAAATTATTATTTTATTTTCTGTTTTTCTATAATTGAGTTTCACGGGAATCCGCGAATTTCCGATTTATAATCAGATATATATATATATATATATATATATAAGTTGTCGATTACTTTAAAAGTACATAAAATAAAAATTTTCAAGACGACTCTTTGACTTGCTTTCCTTTGTATATATACATATATATATATATATATATATGTTGCATTCTTCAATATTGCTCTAAAAGTTAAGTTGTTGGGTATTTTTAAATTTTTTTTGCTTCAAATTTTTATACTGTTATGATTGTTGTTGGGTCTCTGATGCAGTTCAGATCTCTAGGCGCATTAACTACTTGGAAATAAAAAGTTGAATTGAAAATACGAGTACTATAAACACACCTTAATTATATTTTGAATGAAAATTTAATGATTATAATTTGGTAAGACTACTTTTAATGATTTGTTTTAGGCAGGTCGAGCTAAGCTTGGTGTTCCTTATTTTTTTATTATTTTTTTTTTTTATTTTTTCTGTAGTAATTATAAATTTATGGACATATCTGGTATTAAAAAACAGATATTAAATAAAAAAAAAAAATTAAATAAAATAAAATAAAATATATTATATTTAAGAATTTTTGTTATTTTTATGTTGTTGGAATTCATGTTAAAAATGTATTTGAGAAAATTTATTAGAGTTCACTTGTAAAATTGAAAAAAAAAAAAAACAAAAATAACAAAAACATCATTTTATTGAGAAATAAAAATTTTGCATAATTAATTTTAATAGGACAAGGAGGTTGGTATTTAATTTAATAAGTTTGTAATTTGTGTCATTAAGAGATTTTCACAAAATTAACAGGGTTTAACGCGATTTTTAATAAATTTTAAAATATTTAATATAGGTTTAATAAATTTAATATGCCTGACTTAAAATTGGTGGGAAAAACCACGGTAGCTTAATAAGAAAAAAAAAACTGTAGTTGATCATATTTGGATCAGATGAAATTACATAATCAAAATACTCTTAACATAATATGTACTTATTTTTGTAATACATTTGTGTTGTCAAGATTTTCAGTGGTGATATTAAATTGCTTAAAAGTTCAGTAATTGATAATTATGGGTATGTGAGGCATATCATCAATCAGTTATTGATGTCCAGCTATTTATAGGCTTGCTCCAACACATTCCATCTTACACTTTTTCGAGGACAATATATCCAATTATTTGACCATTATTTGTGTCATCATCTTGTTGACGAATTTTCTCTGCTTCTTGTGTCTGATTTTGATGGTCTAAGTTCTATTACATTGAGTCGTCTATTATTATTAATTCTTGCTGTATGACTTGCACATTCAGCTTTTATTTGTTATACGTTCTGTAATATAGTAAATTTGGTATCAGTATACTTGTATTCGGCATTCAGGGTGTTTAACGACAAACATTGTGATTATCGAAATTCAGGGTGTAAATGAAATTGAAAAGAAAAATAAATAAAAGTAAAATTTAAATAAACTTTAACAAAACGTCATAATTTTATAATTATGTATTAGTTTTTATATACGACCTGGGATTATATACATACAGGGTGTATACAATTTAAAAGAAATATTTTTGATTTCATTTCTTTCTATTGAACTGAACAAAATTTGACTTGTAACAAAATATGACTAAATCATTCATAATCAAAAATAAGAAATGGGCTTTCCGTTTATCTTTGATATATAAAGAAATGGTGTGTGGCATCCCTTTCTATGTGACGGTACGGTTCGATATTGATTTTAAAATTGATTGTTCTTGATTTGACGATGTATGTTGATAATGAAAGTTATACTTTTATGTATTTTATTTTTAATATTTTTTAGTTGGAGGTATCGATTTTTTCAGGTAATTGCAATAGAGTATAGCCCAACTAAGTATAGGAGCGATGTGGGATATCCCCCAACATCCATCTAAGAGGGCCCCAGTTTTTTTTCTGACCCAGTCCAAATTTCTGACCGTAGTAACAGCACTTTTACATAACATAGTTTGCACCCGATGGACCCTCCTGGATGTAAAACAAGTACACTCTCATCACGTGCATCTTTATAACATTGGATAAATTAGTGATCGATTATATCTATCATCCTGGAACAAACCTCAATTTCTCGTATTTGAAATCGAAACTTCAAAATCTCTTATTGAATGATCAAATTTTTCGTATTTGAAAATACGAATGAATGACAAGGTTTAATTTTGAATTACATATTAGAGTACTATCGAAACATAAACGATCAATATTCATAAAATTTGAAAAAAAAAAGAAATCGCTTGATATAGGTGACATAACCATATTTACATAGACAAATAATATACATAATAATATATATGTATTACTTTGCAACACAATGTTAACAGTAATTAATTAGATACGCGTGACTGCTATGAATTTTAACAATCTTAACAGAAAAAAAGAATTGTAAACAAAGCAAAAACTTACAATGTCTAATAGGTATACTGTATCAGATAATATCATTAGATAATACAAGTAATAATAATTATATACCTTTGAAATATATCTAATAAATAAACTGATTATAAAATAAGTTAAAATTTTTAATTACACAATATAAATTAATGTTTTTGTTACATATTTTATATCTGAATTTATACCTAATCTACCTCTAGTTGTGGGTATAAATTGTTGCTTAATAAAAAAATTGAAGTGCATTTGTATGTATTTTATTATCAATAATAATAAATTTACATATGTATCGATTCTGTATGTTTTTTTTCTAATTTTAATTGTAATTCAAAAATCATTGAAGTTATAGTGCAAAAACTATTTTAAAACTACTCAAAACATGGCTTAAAAGAGTTGTATTAATTTTTTTTTTGTTTTCTGTTTTCATTTTCTTGTTTTATTGAACATAAACTTTGTTTTTGGGAATTTTAACTACTATCAATAACTTCTATATGTTTTTTAACCACATAATTGATGTTGTACTCAAAATATAGTGAGAGTAAAAGTAAATAATTGACACTAAAAAATGTGTATACCAAATACCGTTATTTTTCAAATTAAGGACTTAAAATGTTATTGTGTTTATAAAAAATTAAATAATATCCGATTTTAGGGACTCATAATTTTCGATTGGAAATATCCAAAATAATGGTTGAAAATGATTAAGAATGGGTTTCAAATAAGCGTGAAATATACAAAAAAATAATCGTTTAATATTGTTTCTTTACGTTGTAAAATTTTTGTGAAAATGTGAGTAAAGTACACCATACAATCGATCAAAATTTTTTTAACTTCAATATTTCAACAGCCATTTTTTTCTATTTAACAAGTTGAAGAAACTTAAATGTTATCAAATCCATTAAAATAGTTTATTTCCATAAAAACAGTTATTTTGTGATCAAAGCTTAAAATTTTTTTTATTCAATCTTAATAACACCAGTTAATTGAACTTTATTGTTATTTAAATTTTTTATTAAGTTAGCAATAACACTTTAATTGTCTTTCATTATTATATTTTTTTTTTTTTTCAAAGATGAACTTTAACACTTTATATTACAGACATTTTAAAAGTCTTTTATTTATTTTTCAATGGCTACAATAATTTCCATAAAAGATATTTCATTGTTTTCATCACCATTTTATTAAATAATGTAATGATGCTATTTTAATTAAATCTCGTTCAAAACCAAACTATAATTAGCTATTTGCTAATATATAATTTTCCATTCAATTTCCATAAAAAAAAAAAATCATTTAATTTTTTATCAATTCATTAAGTTTCTATTCAACTCCCGCATTTCGTACATCATTATTGGTCACTTGAGTTCGCTGAGTGCTGCGATTAGGTAAATTCAATAGATTCCATTTTTTATTATTTTTTTTTTTTTTCATTTATTACTGTTGAATAGAAAATTAATGTTATTTCATCAATTCATTATGAGTACGTAAATTATTGGTACTTAATATATATACATATATATATAAATATGTGTAATATTATTTATATTTATATATATATATATGTATATATTTTTTTCAAGCTTGACTTAACTTGAATTTTTTGATGAACTGGAAAATGTTTTTTTTTATTTTTGTGAACACAAAAGGTAATTTTAAATTAGTTAATAGATCTTCAAAGTTGATCAATAATGTAGTTAAAAAATTTAAAAATTGATTTATAAAGTGTTACCGTTTTAGTTAAACATTAAAAAGTTTTTCCTAAACAATGTTTTCTTAATTCCAATTAATATTGCTGGAGTAGTTGGGATATAAAAAAAAGAAAGGTGATTAGATACTACATCTACAACATTACAATTGTACTAAATCTACATCATTACTATTACTTATTCCTTACGAGTTCCGGGCCTATTTTTTTTTTTCTTTATTTATTTATTTCAAATATTCTAAATTTACAGTAATTAATATATTTATAAAATTTTTTTAATTACATGAATTTTGAAAAAGAAATTTTTTTTTAATTTAAAGCCTTAGCTGTAGCTGTCTGGCTTAATATTTGTTTTTAAGTGGCCTTAAAGTAATATTATATTGAGCTCGAAAAAATTTTTTATATCCTTTTTTGAATCTTTAATTATTATTATGAAAATAAAAAAGAAAAAATATTTATATTTTAAAGAATTTAGTTTTAGTTGATTTTTTAATTGATATTTTAATTCTAAATTTGAAATTTCATTAATTATGATTTAATGTAATAACTATATTCTTTTATTTTTATTTTGAAATGTGATATGTTATCGTTATTTTTTAATTCAGGCGTTAATTCATTATAAACTTTCAAACAGTTGTAAAGTACATTATTTTTCTGATTATTGGTTTTAAAAAGGCTTAAGTAAAAGTTGGATTTATTCCTAGTATTATATGGGTCTGGATGTTTCTGTTTAATATGAAATTGTGTTTGATAAGATTATTTACTATACCTTAAATGCTATCATATACAATTCTTTTGTGCAAATATTTTCTAAGCTTATGTATAATTGTTCGCTAGGAAATATTATTGAATAATGATGTATAATTTTAATTGCTTTTTTGTATGTAATATTTAATTTGGCTAACGTATATTTCCATATCCTAGGCTTGTTTTAAGTCTTTCATAACTACATTTTTTTTTATATGACTACATTCATTCATAAAGCAAAGCACAAAATCTGACGGCAGCAAAAATCAGCTTTTTACTGCCAAGTTAAACACAATTAGGCAGCACAGCACAGCACAGCACAGCACAGCAGCACATTATAGGCAGCACAGCAGCGAAATTTGCCTTTTGCTAAAATTTTTTGATTTTTAAGAAATTTGTTTTGTGAAATAATTTTTTTTAAAATGGATAAAGTGAATAAAATAAATTAAATAATTAAAGTTATTTTAAATATTTTTATAGTGAACAATTTTTTACCATAAATTTGTAAAATGTATGCTTTAAATTATATAAAAAATGTTGTTTCTATCAATTTTTCTTCAAAAGACATTTTAGATTTCAAAACAAAAATTCAAATCACAAATGTCTAAAATTTCAAATTATTGATAGGCAACAGCAGCAAAATGAGCTTTAAATGCAAAAACAATGCCTCTATACTTTCTGGCCAAGGCACAAGAATATTTTTATGGAATTTACTGAATTACGATTTTGTTTTAATATTTTTGTTTTTGTTTTAATATTTTTGTTTTTGTTTTGTGTATAGTTTTTTTTTGATAAAAATAAAATTTGGGAAAAACATAACTAACACGAACAAGAATATTCTGTAAAATTTAAACACCATCAAAGGTTTTGTTCAGATAAAAAATAATAAATAAAATAATTTACATGCGATTTTAATTTCATCTTAAACATTTTACTGTATCCACCATCAGTATATCTGTTCAAAGAATATTATTTCAATTGCACTTTGCAGTGTCCACTATAATTTGATAGAAATAGGTTCCACACGTTGGATAATAAGAATTTTTTTTTTTTAAATGGAAAACTTAATTCATAAAAATGTTTTTGTATTTTTTGTAAATTTTACCAAATTAGATAAATAACTAGGGGCCCCTGTTGAGTAATTATATTTCGAGTTGAAGTCAAATTTAAAGTTTTTAAAAAAACAGTAATTTACGTACTGACATAGACTTCGCACGATATAGCAGAAACCACTCGTGTTTAATAAAAAGTTTTGTGGTTAGTAAGTTTTATTTAGGACCCATAAATACACGTCCCTCATATACTGCTTCGTTTCCGATATATTCCCTATAGTAAGAAGCATTTGGTGATAAAATTACTAAAAATAAAAGGTTTTGTTATTAAAGAGGTACGTATATTTACACCTACATAATACATAATTTTAATAAAAACTATATTATTACTACAAATAACAAAGTTTTAGAAACAGTTACTTAAAAAGATAAAAATGAAGAATTCAAGTGACCTACTATATCAAAATAAAGTACTCTAACTCTACTATATAAAAATAAATTTGCTCGTCATATGAACAATTCAACTGATTTTTTTTGTTTTTGCTTTCTTATATTTTTTATTTGAGATGAATTTGTTACTTTGTTTTTTTTTTGGCATATGTACATAGATAAAATACATAATATAAAATATAATAACTGACTTGTTTACTTTTGTTTATTATTTTCATAATATCTCACTTATGCATAATGTATTTGCTGAATAATAAGATCTTATGTATACAAAATGTTCAACTGTGTGCGCATTTTTGTTTGATATATAATCTTATATATTATATATATTAGAAGTTCATTAAGGAGTAGGAGAATCGAAATAAAATAAAAAGGTGTCTACTGCGCAGGACCTTAAATGCTTGTCAATTATAATTATAATTTTTTTTTGGCATATGTACATAGATTCATTCGCAAGTACATAATATAATATATAATAACTGATTTGTTTGCTTTTGTTTATTATTTTAATAAGTTCTCACTTATGCATAATGTATTTGCTGAATAATAAGATCTTATGTATACAAAATGTTCAACTGTGTGCGCATTTTTGTTTTATATATAATCTTATATATTATATATATTAGAAGTTCATTAAGGAGTAGGGGAATCGCGAAATAAAATAAAAAGGTGTCTACTGCACAGGACCTTAAATGCTTGTCAATTATAATTATAGATATTTTTGATAATGAATATTTTTTTAAAAATAACACAATATTATAATAACAATTTATTCATCAATAAAGTCAAAATTTTGGATGAAAATAATGTTGAATTTTTAAATTTGCTCTCTGTGACGCCAGTAATATAGAGGCATTGGCAAAAATTATAAATTTTTTGAATAAACTTCAAAATAACTGTAAAATAATAATAATGCGAAAGTGACATTTATTCCTATTATAAATTTGACATTATTATCTGGGAGCTCATTTAGATTGTCATTTTATTATTGTCAATTATTTACAACGTCAATTTTAGCTGTATTTCATTTAAGAAAAAATGGCAGCACTCTTATTTGCTTTAATTTGGTTTAAATTATTTTATAATAATAATAAAAAATAAAAATAAATAAATAAGAATAAAAAATTTAAATCTTAAAAATTGATTAACTTGTGAATCACGTCTTTTAAATATTTTCTTGTTTTTTTTAATTTTATTTTTTGAAAAAAAAAAAATCTTTTCATCACTATCTTTATTATCATCAATATCACCATAATCATCACTGTAATGTTGTATAGAGTTGTTTATTACCTATTATCTGTTACGGTAGCTATAATCTATCAATTCTTTAAATTTATGCACGTGTTTCAGATTTTCTGATGTAGATTTAATAAATAAAAAATTAAAAACTGTTCTTAAGTAAATAATTTATATAGAAAATTAATTAGAATTAATTAAAAAAAAATTTTTTTTTTGTGTTGGAAGATTAATAAAGTCATAATTTTATAAAAATAAATTCAAAAAACCTGTTAATTATCTGATATGACCTTCTATTTTGTAAATTGTTTAAAAAACTCAAATTTAACTATTGTGATTTCGAAATTTTACATTTTTTGTTAGGTCAGGATAGTATTTTGTAAATATTACAAAAAGTTTATCGGATTTTGAAGGGTTATGAGAGGTTGAGTTCGTAATAGTGAAGGTCTCTTTGTATGGCTATTTAATTAATATTAAAAAAATAAAAAATATTATCCAAGAGTCTTGTATTAAATTAAAGATGATTCAATTTCTTGCAAATTTACATTAAAAACATAAAAAAAAAAAACAAAAACAAAAAATTAAAATTCTGATCGAGAAAAATGTGCTGTTTAATGTCATGCAAATTTTATAAATAACAAAATTTATATATAAAGTGGGTGAAATAACTGAATATTGACTATATTTAGACTTTATTCAATGAATAGTAATTTAATTTTATTGGACTGCGTTGATTCTCTCTCTGTATTTTTTAAGTGAAAAGTTCTTCTATATTTGTTTTGTTTTTTTTTTGTTTTGTGCTATATGTGAGATGCATGCAATCTTAAGGTGTGGTAGTAATTTTGGTGTGTAGCCATAGTCATGTTGTATAATTTTTGGAATTTTTGTACACAAGAAAATTTTTGATTGTTTTTATTAAGAATACACAATTTTTATTAGATCAGTTTAGATCACTTTAAAATTTTTGGGGTCAAATGCAGGTGGAGTTATAATAATGGGTTATTTTATTAACATAATTTACGTGATTTAAACTCATATAATATTTGTAGGTTAATATTTGTATGCATATTAGGTGGTGACTTATTAAATTTGGTCATTTTCAATTTAATCAATTTATTAATAATGGGTAATGAGTATAAATTAATGTCTACATATTTACATATTTTTCAAAAATATATGATTAAAGGACTTCGAAGTTTAACCTATATACAAAATGTTAATTCACCCAGGTTTAATTTATTAAAGTGAATTTTAGGTAAGAAATCGAAGAAAAATTTAATAAATTTGAAAGGTAAATACTAAGGAGCATTTAAGCTTCGAATAATGAAGATGAGCCGGGAATTGTATAAATGTACAATGAAATAGAGCTGTTGATGCATATGAGACTCAATAAGACATCTGAGCCTATATAAGCCATATGTATTCGAATTGAACTCTCCAGAAAGCACAATAGACCAGCAGGACAATTTAGATTAAGATAGTTTGATGCTGTAATAGTTTTTACATCATCATTACTTAATATAGCACACTTATATTGTGAAAATCTGCAGTACAGAGCATTGATATTTAGTAGAATTTTTCGAGTGCAATAAAAAACTATATTTACAGTTATTTTAAGTTTTTCTCAATTCGAAGTATACGTCATCATAATATTATACTCTTGTTGAAGTTTAATTTTTTTTTTGTGCATTTATAGTTATAATAGGCCGACCATAATGATATAGAATTACATTATGTATGTAAATGTCAAATATACTAAGGAAATCTATGTCAGCTTGTGTTGACATAAATTGTGTCGATTCATAATAAAATAATAAAAATTAAGAAAATCATTTGGCAATAAAATATATAAAAGAAAACTAATTTTGAAGTAATAAACTTTTTACTGTTGATTTATTTATTTACATTATTTTTATTATAAAAATTATTTTGCAGATATAAAATGTTAATAAAATTTAAAAAAATATTATCATGTACAAAAATAAGAAATAAAAATTAAAAATTAGTCATATAGTTTTTTATTGTACAGTGGGGGGTTTTGAGTGTATTTTGCATATTAAACTATATTCCAAATTTGCACTATCAAAATCAAATTCCATAGTTAATAATGTAAAATTCGGTTTGAATGAAATTAACGAAATTTTCTTATGTTTAACGAAAACTTAGCGAATATTTAAATTCACATTAAATCTGGATTATTAAAAAAACAAATAACTTTTATTTTTTTCCGTGATCTGTGTAGAAATCTGAATAAAAAATTGTATTACGATTTGTATGTAAATTCAAAAAGCTCTGTGATCGGGACCTATATATATATGATGATCAAAGAAATGTATGTAACGACATATAAAAATATTGATTATATAATATACAATATGTATACAATGTAGATGTCAGACGGAATGTGTCATAATATGTCATGTCAATCTTTAAATATATAATTGTCACTGAAGAATTACATGGAAGAAGCAACGTGTTGATGTGTTCATCTTACATATAACAATTATGATAAAATAATGTAATAAGAATTTTTGTTAGAGTATTATTTAAATATTTATTTTGATTGAATTATTAATTTTTATTTATTTTATTTATTTAAAAATTTTTTTCCTGTAATAAATATTCAACGATTTTTAGTTTAATTTGTCATAAGAATTCTAAGGTTAAAAGTTTAAAATGTAAATATAAGTAAAAAACTAAAAGTTCGTGATAATTGTTATTATTTTATGTACCGGCTTCGAATTTGCTTTAATTCTAAATTTTTTTTGTTTTCGATAATAATTATTTGCTAGGTAAAATTTAAATGATTTCTAAGTAAAACTTAATTCAAGTTTTGTTGCAGTATTTTACTTGGAGAATAAATTTATTTAATTTGAATGTTTTTGTGAGTAATTAGGTGGAAATTATTTTACTTACACCTTATACTTTGCAACTGTTCCTTACACCTTAAATTATCTTTTCCAGAAACTATATAACGATAGTTACTGAAATTTATTATACGAACTAGAATGAAAAATTATTTAAACGTTTTTGTCAGTTTTTACGTTATTACCGAGTTAAATTTACTAAGAAGAAGATTTTATGAATTTATAGTTGTTTTATAACTACCTCAGGAAAATCAATAAACAAAACTAGTATCGATTTTGGGCAAAAATGATTCATCTTTTTTCCAAATCAATTTTACGCAAAAATTAGTCTAAATCTAGCCCTTGTTTCCTATGTAATTAGAATTACATACAAACATAGATTAACATTAAACTAAAGCACAAAAATGAAGACGACGCAAAACTAAATAGAAATTTTTTATTATTTTATTTATGTCGGGCATTATTTCAGTCTTGAGTCGAGACTTTCTGAATAGTAGTGAAATAACATAACCAGCACATCGGTGGGTTGGTGCCAAGGAGCTTAAAGACTGCCAAACATCGTTTTCCAAAATATGTAATTTGTTGTTTAGAATATGTAATTGACTATTTAGATAATAATGTCTACATAAATTATTTTTCATCGTAATCAGTACTGTATAATCTGCTAAACGTCTGTGTATTTATCCATGTCTTAATTAGTGATTAGTTACCTGATATCATATTTAGGATTACTTACGCCTGATAGATTTACAATGAGTAGATCTTAGAAAATTCATTCGGATCGGATTGCATATTTGTACCTTGGCTATCTACATTTGGTATATTTTTGAATATTTCGATGTAGAAGTAATAGATTTTCATTTGAACCATTTCAACCGGAACGTGGGGTTATTAATTTATCAATAAATTATGATTGGATGATTTTGAAGAAAATTTGTTCGTTTGCTTATTTGTTTCATTGTGTTTTACAATTCAACATCAATTCATATCAATTTCAGCCCGTATTCTACTTAACCATGAATTAAATTAGGATCAAAATTTTAAATTTCCTACGTAACATCTAATTACGAAGAAAGCAACGGCAAGGTTCTTTTTTAATCCTAATTTATATCCAAAATTAACAATAAAGTAAAACATTGGTCCTTCGAACCAGATATGAACCGCAGTGAACTTACAGTTGTATTCATTGTTCATAAATAAGTTTATTAATATTACTAACCATGACGTTAATAAAAAAAACTAGTTAAATAACAGTTAGCAGACAAGTGGCTGTTTTAAGACAACGTTAAAATGTGTGATGAGGATAAGTTAGATCTAGAGACCGCACGTACTATGAAATCGTGCTCAACGACTTAACAGATATATGGGAAGAGATAAAACGACATTGAACAGATATTGAATGTAGCATATCTGATTCCAAAGTGGATGTCACTCAAGTGGAATACTTGGAATCAAATGAATTGTCGTAAGGAACATAATTGTTGTAAGGTATATTGTCGTAATACCAAGAATGTAACTTTAAATTCAACAATGAAATGAACATCCCTACTTCTACTCAAAAAATAGCAGCATAATACATCTGCACCATCAAATAGTTCCAACCATCATCGACCATCAGACGCCCTAAAATACGATAGACTAGTTTGACGGTGACTAATTAAAATTACCCTCTTTTTTCATCTATTTCAGACTAGAATACACAATACTGAGTCATTAAATTCGGTTGAAAAACTGCAGTATTTAAAACTACGTTTAATTGGAGAACCATAGAGAAGCTAATCCGACCATTTCAAGTCACCAACAGCAATTACACTTCGCATGGGATACATTAACCAACAACAACAAATTCGACTTAAGAGGGTGCTGGTGTGTGTACATTTTGAAGTATTGTTAGACTAGGCCCTAATAACACAAGACTCATCTGGAAATTTTAAAACTGAATTAAAATTAATCCTAATTCAGTTTTATCCTCTTCCATCATAGAAAATTTGGTAAAACTTAATTATTGGCCTTTGCTTCCTATGTAATTAGGTGTTACCAAATTTGCTATGATAAACCTAATTACGGTGGAGGATAAAACTGAAATATGACATAATCTGTTTGACAGTTATTTGACAGTTATTTAACATAATGACATTTTACTGTTATTTTACATCACAGTTATTTGGTTTTTCCAACTTTTTAAGTAATAATTCATTTAAATCTCCTCTTAAAATTTTTTAAAAATTCCAACGTTTTGTAAGATTGCAAGGTTGTTGTTAAATTAGATTTATTAAGCGATTTCTGAAAATTTTCAACCAGTGATATAATTTTTTTTTCTCTATTCCAATATTTGTAAATCTAAAATGCATCAGTAAAAATTTAGCGGTTTTTGTTTTAAGTGTTTTCATTAAATTAGTAGGAGGACCAACTAATGATCTGCAATGTTTGCCACTTAAATTTTATTTTTCGTTTGCCTTTTTTTTGTATATAGTTTGGGAGCAGAAGTCACGATTTGGATTTTATAAAAACAAAATAGACAAAAAACAAAAATAAGAAAATAAGTTAAATTCTTTTTCCTATGTTTGACTTCGAGAAGAAATCCTAAAAATGGAATTTGGAAAATCTTTAAAGAAAATAAAATAAATATATATGTAAGAGTATGTATACCTGAATTTTGTCATTATATGGATTGGATTTTTAAGATTTGTTGGAAGTAAAACAAAAAACATTGCAGGTTTGCTATTTTGAAAAATTGTAATTTTTTTGTTTCTGTTATGTTTGTTCTTTTTTTTTCTGTCATTAACTTTAATAATATTTTATTATTTTAGAAAACTATTTTCCTCTTTTCGAAAAATGTAATATTTTAAAAATTTCTTTTTATTTCAGTATTGATCCAGTTTGCGACATTGTTTGAATATTTTATAGGTTTTAGTTAAAATCAATGATGTTATTTTAAATCTTAGCTTTAATTGTATTTTAATACTGTTTTAATGTCTATACTTTTAATGCTTTGTTTAAGCCAATTCCTTATTTCAAAAGGAAAGAAGTATATTATGAATTATATATAGTGTGTATGTATGTATGTATTAAGTTATAGATTACTTATGTAAAGATAGCTGTGGAATTTATTGTAATTGTCGTGGCCGGACAAAATTGAAATTGCCCTGAAATGTATTATTTTAAGTAAGACCACTAGAGAAAAATTGGGCTGAAAATCATTTATTAAGGAAAAATGAATTGTGCTAATTCGAGTATGGTGAACTATTGACCAATTTGTTGAAATATTTGACGCATAATGTAATAACGTAATTCATAAATTGAATTGTTGATGTCGGCGTAAAATCATATAAAAAATAGTTTGTTGGAACACAAAGTCAACAAGAAATAATGATGATGATAATATAAATTCAATTCCAAATAAATCCAAATGCCATAACGTTTGATATACCAATTGTAAAAGCCCCCCATTACACTATTCTATATGTTATACGTAAATTTCTAATGAATCTGAAAATATTTTCTAGTTGAGTCAATATGAATGGTTTGCTTCTATCTTTTTATATCTCATTTTAACTACAGTTGTACAGCCAGTCCCCGAAAAGCTTTTTGTACTCATATTAAAAAACGTTTTTTTTTATTTTTCTCCTTCCAAATCAACTTACTTTATCAAACGTTTTTCAAACTTTTTAATTCCATCTGAAAAATACGCATTTTCAAGGCCTTCGAAATATGCTTCAGTTTCAGCAATAACCATTTCATTTGATGTGAATCTCTTTTCAGCAATCCATTTTTTTGAATTCGAAAACAAAAAGTAATAACTTGGGACTAAATCTGGACTGTATGGTGAATGCGGAGCAATTTCGTACCGTAATTCATTCAATTTTACTGTTTTCAAACTTGATGTGTGTGGTGGTGCGTTATCAAGATGGAAAAGCACTTTTTTCTTTGCTAAATGTGGTCGTTTTTTTCTTGATTTCGTCATTCAATCGATCCAATAATGCATAATAATAAGTAGAATTTATTGATTTTACTTTTTAAAAATATTCGATGAATATTATACCTTCTGCATACTAAAAACCAGTTGCCATAATCTTTCCTGCTGATTTTTATACTTTTGTTTTCTTTGGCGCACTTTCACCAGATTATATCCTTTGTTGGACTGATTTTTTATTTCTGGTGAACCAAAGTCTATAAATCGACGTAAGAATTCATTTGGATTACGCTGATATATTGCCAAAAGTTCCTAATAAAATGTCCAACGAATTATTTTTTGTGGCAATGTTAATAAATGCGGCACCCATCTTGTTGATAGCTTTTTCATAAGCAGCTCAGCATGTAAAATGTATCCAACGCTATCTTTTGATATTTTTCATATGTTTGCCAACTCACGAAATTTTACTCGGTGATCGTTTGCACTACATCATATAGTTTTTCCTATAATTTCAAGGGATGCAGCTATTTTTGGTTCCGCACTTCTTTGTTTATCATTTACACTTGTACGATCGCGTTTAAATTCAGCTACTGAAAAACGAATGGTTGCATATGATGGTGATGAAATACGTAAAGTACTATCCATATCCTTTTGGATATCGGTTGCTGGCACATCTTTCAAAAAAAGATAACACGAATTTAAAATGTATATCCTTTATCTGAAAAGAACAAAAGTTAACTGATTGGCTCATTTTTGATTTTGAATTTTTAAAGAGAATAGTCTTTTTCAGCAATTGTGTGGAAAATGTCGACTCTGAAACGATCTTTAGATTGGGAAGCATTAAACAAAAGACCAACAAAGAGAATCAAATGTAATCCGTTCGGGCAAAGTGGCAGTTCTGCTACGCATACATCATCTAAGAACAACATTGGACACCAAAGTACTGCACCTAGTTTACAAAGTCTATATAGACGGACAAATGATCAACCTAGTCCGAATAATAAATATTCAGACTAGGTTGACCAAAAATATTCGACATGAAATCAAACGTTTACACAAACCTAAGCAATTACCATTTTCAGCAAATGCCTTGGAAGATATGCAGGATTCAGAGTCTAGTTGTTATGAAATGGAACCAGATAGTCCTTGTCGTCCTGAGAGTCCTCCAAGTATAATTAAAAATCTAGAAAAGGCTTTATTTACTTTTAAACAGGTGTAATTGATTTGTGAACGTATGTTAAAAGAAAAAGAAGATGCATTACTTGAACAATGTGATGCAGTTCTTACAACCAAATGAGCAGAACAGTATGATGCTTTTGTTAAATTCACTTATGATCAAATAACTGTTTCAGAATAAACTATTAGACTATTAACTTACAACTAATTAACGTACCATTACTAAACCACAGATGGTCATTTCAGTTTAAATTAAAATTTGTTTAAATAATACCTTTTTATTATCGTCTTGTTAAGAGCCAAATTACCACAATTTATTGATATTAATATTATACTTGGCGTCTCTATAGACTCATGTGCCATATTGTTAGCGGAATATTATTGTTGAAATTTGTTTCAAAAAATATTCATTTTGGTGTGCTTCATCTTTTGCTTTTTTTTTCTGCGTACTTCTCTTGGGAGCATAGGTATTCCACTTGACATTTCCATCGTACTCGATTTCAAGCTGCTACTTTCACTTGTAGTTGCGAGGCAATGTCTAATTTCATTTTTAATCTGTTTGTACTGTCTTAGTAGGGGATTGGCCCACTGTAGAATACCACTTTGATGACTTTATCTGCGTCTACGTGGTAAGACGACGCCATATTTTTCTGCAAGTTGTCGCTGCGATTTTATCCATCTTTGACGTTAAGGTGCCTGACGTTACTATGCTTACTGTACTGGGTACGTCATGTCACATAATTTTGTTACTTGTTAACAATTGTGTAATTATTAGTGTTTATCCAATATTATTTATTGTGTTATTTGGTTATTGTTTTGTATGATATATATGAGTATTGATATAGATATTGATTTAGGTAATATTTTTAGTTATATATAAAGTATTAATTATATTAATTATTTTTATTGATTATTAATTTTATATATAATATTTTGCTATTTTTTTAGTTATATTTTATACCCCTCACGAGAATCGAACCCCTGACTACCACATCGTAATTCAAACACATTTCTGTGCTCTAACCGATTAGGCCACGGAGGGGATGAAAAATCTAAAGGCATGAAAAATAATGGGAACATTGCTTTAATTGAATTTGTATGTCATTATTTTGATCAAGATAAAGAAATGCTTCTGGAGGGATGAAACATGATTTTAGTTTATCTTCAATGTATTTATTTTCCAGCTATGCAGAATGTGAGATTAAGCTGTTATATGTAATATTAGTGTTTAGTTTATAATAATGCAAAATAAAAATATCAATTCTAGAAATGTTTGCAGTGTTATACAGCGTTTTATTTGACACGAAATGTATAAATTCAATCTCTACCTAGCATAGAAACCTGCACATGCTCTAAACAATTTTCTTTCCAACTTCCTATAAATCTCCATTAGTGAGGCTTTAATGCTAAATACAAAATTTGGGAACCATAGGTCAGAATAAGTCTGATGAGTGCTTGATATGCTATATTATTTTAATTCTGGCGGACAAAATTTTTGATTTGAATAGTTTTTGGGCTGTAGCAAATGCCTTTCTTGCTGAATTTATTTTATTATTAATGTGTTCAGTGTAATTAAGATTTTGTAAGATTACCCCTAGACATTTTACGGATTTTTGGTTTCATTATTTAATATTACTTGGTGCTTTGATATACAAATTTATCCAATTTCGGCGAAAGTCCTTATTACATTTATCTAATGATGTTCGGAATAAAATAACCTCACACTTTTTGGAGCTAATTCTCATTTTCCAAAAGTTATCATAGAAGAACTTGATTAAACAATAACTATAATTTAGGTTGAATAACTAATATTTTGTTGCCCGGTACTTAAACTATAAGATTTTTGGTATTCCAGTACCAAAAATTAAACATTCTAAACGATGTGAAGATATGCGCCCAATCAATATGATGTCTCTACATGAGAAACTGTTGGAAAAGGTTGTCTATGAACAACTAGAGAAATATGTTGAAACAAACAATATTATCGCAATGGAGGCTTTCGAAAAGGATATTCATGCGAAACTACATTAAACCGGATGACCTTTGAATGGAAAAAACTGGCTGATGCAGGAGATTCCGTCATAGCAGTATTTTTAGACCTAAAGCGTGCATTTGAGACACTAGATAAAAATTTATTACTGTCAAAACTCAAACAATATGGGATCAAAAACAATGGGCTAAATTGGTTTAAAACATATTTAGTAGGAAGAAAGCAGGTTACCAAACTTCACAATGTTTTATCTAGTCAGAGAGATATTAAATGAGGTGTTCCACAGGGATCAGTGATATTGGATACAGGATATATTAATGATATTGGGAATATTCTTAAATTTTGCTTCTTACAGTCATATTCGCCGATGATTGTCTGGTATATATTAGTGGCTGAAATTTTTCAAACTTAGTTCGAAATCTAAACACCGATCTGCAAAATATACACAACTGGCTTTGTATGAACAAGCTAAAGCTCAATGTCACAAAAACAAAGTGTATGCATATCAATATTAGATCTGCAGCCTCTACTGCTCCTACTATTTATATTAATAATGAGATTATTGAACCTGTATTACGAGTATTATAAGTATTTAGGTGTTATAATAGATAATAAACTAAATTTTCGTGAACGCTTAGACTACGTATGCGGAAAAATTAACAAAAAAAATGGCTTTCTACGTCGAATTCGAAGCAGTCTTTCTTTTGCAACAGTGAATAAATAATGCGATTATTTTACCTCATTTTGATTATTGTGCAACAGTCATGTTCCCGGGTCATCAGAACACCTGAACAGGATGCAAAAGGTGCAAAACAAAGGGATGAGAATATTGCTAAAATCTAGTAATAAATCAAGTATTAAATTTATGCTTCAAACACTAAATTGGATGAGCATAAATCAAAGAATACACTTTAAGGTTTTAATTTTTGTTTTTAAGTTGAAGTACAACTTACTCCCACAATATCTCACAAGGAACTTACACCCCTTGAGTATAATCTGAGAGGAGGAGAAAGATTTAGAGTCGCACGATTCAACAGAACAGCAGGTCAAAACTAATTACTGTATAAAGGATGACTCACTGCCGAATGAGATAAAATGTATCAGGAACATCAATCGTATCAAAAATACTATTTCAAAGTATGTTATAGCAAATTTTTAGAATATTAATTTTAAAGATTATTTGTTTTTATTTTGCTGATAAAATTTATTTGATTATTAGATTTTTGATGCATTGAATTAATTTATTTGAATTAACTGAAATTAGTATTAAATTATTGTTAATGTTAATTATATACAGTTTTATACAAAACTAATAAAAAAAAAAAAAAAAAAAAATATCATCAGCAAAAATGCTAAACTAATCTTACACTCGTTATTATTACATAGATTCTGTAAAAAGGCGCTCAGACCATAAGGCTGTTGCACACCATTTTGAATGTGGAATATTTTTTCCGAAAATAAATATTACCTATTTTAACTATAAACGTGTTATCTGTTATCATATCATAGATGATTTTAATTAAATCAATTTGGAAATTATAGCCTATGAGTTTAAATATTAAGCCGTCAGTCCATATTGAATTAAAAGCAAAGTCGAAATTTATTAAACATATGCCCATATTTTCTATCACAAAAGTTTGCCTAAGAAATTATTTTTGACTAACTCTTGGTTTTGACTTAAAAGTTCCATTTTAATATTCTGAAAAATCGGTTTTTGACTTAATTTTTCTTACCTATTTGATTAAATAAGAACAACAAAAAAATTTAAAATTGTAATACCATACATGTTATCAAAATGTCAAAATTTATCTTTCAACATTTTTATTTTTCTCTATTACATAATATTTTACAAGATTTCGCATTGTATTTTTAGTTTTTGACACATCTCACTTGATTGCCCTAAATATTTATATTTTTAGTACTACCTACCTATACACACACACACAATTTATATGTACACAAATCTATAAAAACTCTATAAGTAGGTATACCTATAATATATGTATATGTAATATATAGTGTCAGTTTAAGTTAAGATTATTGTCATTAAAAATTGCATGACATTTATTGCAATGCAATTGTAAATTCCTTTCTTCTCTAAAATGTAATAAAAAAATTTTTACAAACAAAGCATGAGGACAGCAAAATGCACTGTTGTTGCAATTGTAAATTGTATTGGTCATTATGTAGTGAACCAAAGAGTTTCTTGAAGACCATATGTACATATATAGAATAGTTTGTACATACATATGTATATATTTTTTGTTTATTTTATTTAGTTTTGTTTCTGCAAATGTCAGAGTTAGAAGATAGCGAGATACAAAATAAATTAAATAAAATAAAATAAAATTTTAAATAAAAGGAGATTATGAACTGAATTATTGATATGTCTAAGAGAATCTGTCTCTTATTGGTCAAGGAATTTGATGAAATCTCTTTTTTTAAAACAAATTGTTAATGCTGTACTCGTATGTATAATATAGGAATAGGTTTATGAGAATTCCTAATAGATATGCATATATAGCATAGAAGAAGGAGGAGGAGATTTGTATAGAGATTTTTTTATTTTGTTAGAAGAAATGGACACTTTTTTTTTTTTTTTTTTAATTTAATGTGGGTTGTATAAATGTCGTTGAATTGTCCAAATTTCAACCACAAATCATTGTCATTTCTAACTTAATAATTTCAAGATTTTATGATTTAATATTTTTTGACTTACACAATTTTTGCTTTAATTATTAAAAAAAAATGTAAATTTGTTATGGATGAAAATGGAATTAAATAAGTATAGTCGACAATGCGAGCCCTAACTAGCGCTTGAAGTTTAATTGTGAAATTTTTTTAAGTATATCGGAAGCGGTTATCTTAACTTTTAATAAGAAATATGCCCGATTCGATGGTGAATCATAATGGGTTCATAATGTGTTCTGTTTTAACAAGCAATATTTAAAAAGAAATGTGCGCTACGAGAGAGAAGATTTGAAATTGTTAGAAAAATCATGCAAACGGTGAAAACAGTATATGATCGGTCTGTGGGTTGTTGGGATATTCAGAAAGAGATAAAATTATTAGTAAAAATTATTTTTGATGGACTACATATTTTAGGGACTTGCAAACATAGTACAAAATTATATTTCAAATTAATTCTATGTTCTGATCATTAGCATTGCTTATTTTGGTAGCTTCGTGCGGCTTGGAAGCCAAGTTATGCATTAATTTTTTCAGATTTGATTTTGTTCTTACAATCTCACATCACCGGTTTTTATAATCTTATGTGGTCCTATTCTGTCTTTTTAGCTATATTTCTTCTTCCTTATCCAACGATTTATGTCTTGGTTATTGAAGATATTTCTGATATTCGCATATTTACTATACAATGAAAAAAATCATGTAAATATTTGTTTTATTACTGTTATGTCAACATATAGTTAGGATTGGTCGATCTACGACATGTTGAGCTGAATTCTAATAGTTATATTAAGTCAAAACTGAATTTCGGCAATGTGTTCTAAAATAACGTTGAATTTGAACAGAATCGAGTTTGATGAAGAAGTTTTAACATTGTTTTATGCGATCAGGACAAATGTTAGAATAGGTATTGACGATAAGGATAAATCTAAATTTTTATGATTATAGTTCTACGTTATTCTTTTTTTTTTTTTTTTTGGGGTTGGGAGAGGTAATTTTTCATTTTATGTATTTGCACTTTAACCTTTACGAATTGTTAGGATTTTATATAATTGTTATTGAAGGAATTCAAATAATCTTTTAGGTACTAATTATTTCCAGTATAAAGGAACACAATTTCAAGCATCTTGGGCTGAATAAAAATTTGGCAGAAAAAAAATCGTGAGCATTCAGTGGTGCATATTTCATTGAGCAATAGAAGTTTAAAACTCTTTTAGAGCTATGTATTGATTTTGAACCAGCATTCAGAATTAGTAAATCGTGGTTAAAAAAAAATTAAATCAACGGTTTAATAACAGTATTAATTCATTATTTCGAATTGGAGCCCACAAAGATAAAGTTACAATTATATTGTATATAGCCAATAGAATAATACATACGAAGAAAAAGGAGAATTGTTAAGAAGTATTTGTTATTAAGGTAACAAGTTTTATTGATTTTAAGGGAGGGGTATTTTATTCTAACAATCAGTAAGTGACTGTTTACTTTAAATAATGACACCGGTTTCAAATTCAATTCTAAATAATTTTGTTTTTGCATTACGATCACAATTTTTATTGCAATTCACATTTTCAACCTCATAATTCCATTTTTTTGCATTGCAAATATTCTTTTAGTGATCAGTCCTAACGTTAATTGAATTATTATTTTTTTTTTATTATTATTTGTGTGGGCTTATCAGATCAGTGTATTGTCTATTTGTTATAAACTTGGTCAGAATTATTGTTTTTTTTTTTCATGTTTTCTTTTGTACATACTTCTCTGGTCTGTTAAAAACTACAACCACTATGTTGAGTTCAGATGAAGGTTGAAATTGTAATTTATTATTAGAAAAATTTTATATAGTGACGGAATATTTTGTAGTGTACTATAGATTGCAATTGATTATATTTATATGTACACAGGTATATAAATAGAGATAAAATGGGTGATGGTGCCGATGCGACGCACAATGCGAAGAACAATGACGTTCATTGATATTAAATTCGATCATAATATCTTGTGTATTGCTTTTTTTGCTTTTTAAATTATGGTACATAATACTGTTAACTTGAATGGGAATATTATATAATTAATAAGAATATCAAATTTATTGATTTGCTTCAGATTGATGCAATGTTAATATCATCCTTCCCAACAGTAATTTAAAGTTAAGCTTTAGGAAAGCATTTTGTAGAAGATTAAATATTAACATTTTTTCATAGTTTTTTTTTTGAATTTACGAAAAAATTCATCCCTTCATTTATTTATTATATTTGGGTATGTTCTGATACATTGTCACTACGCCTTTAATAGAAGATGTTCTGACAAAGAAGGGAACATTAGATAATTGAAATAGCGGGACCAAAAATTTTGCAGACATTACAGAACGTGTATTTCAATGCTGGAACCGTGATATCAATTTAAAACATGAGACAGAAAGATTTTCTACGTTGATAGAGTGACTTATATATACATATATATATAATGTACCTTGAATAGAGTAACAATAGATATATAATTTATTTAGGTACTTCGGACTTAAATGAAATTAAAATTACAATTTAATTCAAATTATCATTGTGAACTTGAAATAAAATTGATTGTAATCGCAGGATGTCGATAGAAAGCAAATGAAGTAGTAGTGTAGTATGACGAATTGCATCGGAATAATTACTGTACTGTTGTAGAATTGGTCCACACAGTCAAGAAGAATTTGTCTACATTATAATGTAGAAGAATAAATTAACCAAAAAAAAAAAGTACAAAAATATTTTTTGCGGGAAATACGGTGGGGTTTGGTAAGCAATTACTCAGCATCTATGTATATTAACAGCCAATTTTTCTGATATTTATCAACCATTTAATTTTTTATTTTTTTTGTTTATTTTATTTATTTATTTCTCTACTCAATGAGCTTATAAAGCTCGTACAGAGTTTAGTAATTCATAGTATTTTATATCATAATTCATAATTCAAGTAAATCAATAACATGAAATGAATGAATAAAGATTTCTATTTTTGTAGGATTGATTTACGGCCATTTACCAGGATTCATGGCGTTCGATTTTCAGTATAAATTCGTTTTATTTCGCACAGGTTTTGTATGCTTTAATTACGTAGAGATTACGCAAAGTGGAAGTCATAAGTTATACCGAAGCACGCTGCAGACCATGCATGTAATGAAGTCATTATTTTCGCTAACATTTCACTTTTTCAATGACTTTATTGGTATGCTGTTAAATTTATTAATTAAAGCATGGACATTAGACTTCTCTTAGTATAACGAAAACTATTTTTTTTTGTGAAATATCTCTCCATATATAAATAAAGTGGACACAGGCTATAAAGTAAAGCGGGAGAGTAAAATATTGTCTATATGAATAAAACAATATGAAAAAAAGCAAATTAGTCTCAGCTGTAAGTTATGCAATCTACTTTCGGCAGTCAAAAATGATTAAATTGGAAAAAGTGAATGTGAAAAAATGATTATATTCAGTTCATATGATCAAATTCATATTTTCAACACTCAAATTATTGGCTCAATCTGTTATAATGAGTGGTATAAACAAGATCAAATTAACACTTCACGAAGCATTCAGGTTATTGGCTCAAATCTGTTATATTGAGTGCGATCAAGTAGAACGCGGAATATATGAATCGCTCTGAGAATATTCCGATTGGATGCGATTGAATTTAAGATTTCTTTCGTCCATTGTCAAATAAAAAAAATATCTTTTATATGGAAATTATATGATGATTAGATGGCAATGACTGTAAGTCAATAAAATATATATAGATTGTTGGAAAGGGGTCGAAGACGCCTCGACGGATCATTCCACGTAAAATTTTTTTAATGTGAAACATAGAAATTTGCACAGATTCCAACAAAATAAGAGACGACACAAAGTTTTGCATCAATGACTATAAAATCCATTAAAGTTGTCATAAAAGTTAGATCTACGAGTCGACTATATTGGCACTTCATATATGTTCAAGCTATTTCCATAAAATTTACTTTCATCAATTGATTTTTTGTTTTTCAAAATATTTTTACAGTTTGTAATTTTCCTATTAATGTGCAATGTTGTGCTCTTGTCTATTTGATCGTGTTGTTGTTGTTAGTTTTATTAAATTTGAATTTCTATAAATTAAATGTTTTGTATATCAAATGGGTTGTATAGTAGATTTTTAAGTAGACTTTAGTTTTAGAGGATTCAGCAATGCTCACATGATGCTACAACTTGTATTTGTTATGAGCATTTATATTGTATAGAAATTTTCATATATGTTTGTATTGCTATGTAGGCCTGCTTGAGTTGGTTTTGTTTTTTCGTTTTTATTTTTTTTTTTACAATTCATTGATTTCTGGATATGAAATTTCAATTTATTTTCTATAATACATAATATTTGGTTAGGTTTTTGTGCTATTTGTGTTTTAGTTTTTTTTTGAATATTTTTGACACGTTAAAAATTAAAAGAGTTATGATCATTTTTTTTTTTTTTAGCTTTGGTTTTTCTTTGGTAATTTAATTTTGTGAACCGCGATTGTCTGATTAACGTTTTTAGATTAAAATGAGGTTATGTATATAATACTTGTTGTAAGATGTATGAAGGGAGATAATTTTGTAATAAATAAATATATATATAGGTATATATATTTATTGTGTTGAATCTTTTAAATCACGAATTATTAAATAAAATGTAAGTGATTATGTAAGTGAATTTTGTTTCGTTTAAAACTCTTTTGGTTTTTCTTTTTATTAAAGTTTGATTTTAGAATCAGGAAACTTTATGATTTATCGAGTGACCGATCACTTGTTGTGTTATGTAGCATATATATATGAGTAGTAGAATTGTTACAATATTATGAGATTTAAAACAAATAAAGAGCACAAATTTTATAGAGATTTTATTGAGAAGCTAAATATTATATGTTTATCAATTCATCATCATCATCATCATATGGTGCTACAATTTGGGATCAAACTGAGGTTGTCTTTTATAAATCTATATATGTGTAGATGATGAATCAATTAAATATAAATGGTCAGTGTTGGGTTTTCTGGAATTAAGTATTCAATATTAAAGCTGGTTTATAGTTTTTTAGGTATAGATTTTTAGTTTTAAGTATTATTTGAATTATTGCCTAGGTATTGATATTATTTTGTTATTTTGAATTTTAATTTTTGAGATTTTTTTTTTTTTTTTAATTACTTATAGCGAATAAAGAATTTTGAACTTAAATGTATGCTTTCCAATAAATAATAATTGTTAAAGTTTAATTCTGAAGCTTCAAAACAACAATTCAATTCAAGCCTATTAATTTACGCTGATGATATGAAAATTTATAAAAAAATTACTACCTTGAAAAATGTCCTAGCTCTACAATTTAAATCAATTTTATAGCTGGTATACCAACAACAGTCTCCATTTAAACATTAATAAATGCGCACTAATTACATTTACTTGTCGCTCTTGCTCAATTTCGTTTACTTATTCTCTTATGTTCAAATAAATAAATGCTCAATTGAGCGGAGCTAAATAAATAAATAAATAAATAAAATTTTATTTACATTTGTGTTTTTGGACCCTTCTTTTTTGTGTCCTACAATTTGGTATGCTGATTAATGAGTTGAGTTTTTATATTTGGTTCTTGCTCCAAACTATTGTTGTATTTTAATTACTAGTATCTTTAACCGTTTTACTGTAAACTGAAACAATGTGTAGATCATTTTATATTAAGATAAATTGTCTTAGCTCTCTAGTTTTCCGTTTAAGTTCAGAAGACAAAAGAATATACATACCATATGTATATATGTATATATATATATGTATAATTTTCCAGAATTATAACAAATAAATGCTACCTTGTTTTATAAACGTTAATTTACGTGGATTTTGCTTTTGGTAGTAACGTCCCTTTAGTTGGATGTCGTGTAAGTCCAGATTATTTTAAATATTTTGAATTACATGTTTTTTTTTTCATTTTATTGCAAATTATTTACTTAAGCCAATTTCATCTTTTATCTAAGTGTATGTGTAACCCTATGTATTTTAATATAAAGATATTTTTATGATACAACATTAATATTTAGAGTAACGGATGCGAAGGTACTTCCCCTTAATGCAAAAACTTATTTTAATTCATTTGAACCAAAAATAGTAAATTTTCAATTTGTTGATTCATAATTGTTGTATAGATTCAATTTTTTTTTCAATATGGACAAGCTACAGGATAACTATAGGAAAAGTTCTAAGGCTCAATATGAGAAATTATACATTTGAAGAATTCCTAGAGATGTCAATTATCCGGACTTTCTAGTATCCGGATATAAAATAGCTTAAACATGAATTAAATATCCGGATATCCGGATACTATTCGGATATTTGCCAATTCTGGAATTTAGAAAAAAAAAACCAAAATATTTGAGTTTTTAAGTTCGTTTTGAGGTTGGTGGGATCGTATTTAAAAGTTTTTCTAGGTTGTGAGTTAGTTTTCCACTGCCTACAAGAAGTTTAAGTTCTTTTTGTAAAGAATCAAAATTATTTTGAAATTTTGTTGGAATTTCACTGCTCATCGAAGCTATAGATTTTTTCCATTCCATAACCAATGTAATCGGTTTGGAAATTCCATCCTCAGATCCGGAAGAAGGCACATGATTTTAATCTCCCGGAATTGCATACAATATACTCATTATATTTTTTGAATAGGCATAGATTGGGTGTCGAAGTATAAGTAATATCATCAAAATTATCATCTCGGGAGATTGATAAATTTTTTTAGAAATTTCATCAAAGATACTACTTCTTTATTTCGTTTTAAGATTTCTGTTCTTAATGACGTCAACATTTCATTGCTCAAATCTGAATCAATATTGTTTAATTTTTTAAACATAAATTTTAAAACACCTTCGCTAGATAAAAGTGTTGCTTGTTCGTTACTTTCTGTTCAATTCTTTAAACCTAATTCAAGTGGTTTTAAGATATTTAACATACTTTATAGGACTACGAAATTTTGTTCATTGTAATATCCTTTTTCTGTTCCTAATAAGTCAGATTGTTTAATACATTTTTTTTAACTTTAGGAGTCGCTCAATCATAGAAAATAATGAGTTCCACCTGGTTTTGTAATCCAACAGTAAATGTAATAATTATACGTAATAAAAATTCAAATTTTTGAAATGATAAAAATTTACTTTCTCGAAAATCGAATATCCGGATAATTGATTCAAAATATCCGGACTTAGAATTATCCGTAAATCAGAAAATATCCGGATATGCCATTCCTTTTCATTACAGAAAATATGTTGAAATAAGTATGCAAACACGAACAAACTACTTATAATATGCAAGTCAATGTGTATCGAGTGTCATGAAACTAGATTTAATAAAATTACACTCGTTAAAAGTAGCAAATTAGTTTGAAGGAGGAGATGACTTAAATTTTCAACAAAAATGATATTATATACAAAATAAATAAATAAATAAATAAATAAATAAATACAATTTCAAATTAACTTTTCATCCATTCAATCAATTTTCTTTTTCTAATTTCGGCTTGTCCTAGCACTTGCACAGTATCTATAATTATACTTCCAGCACACTTTTATTCATTCTTCTCCTCTCATCATCTTTAGGTATTAAAATGCATGCACTTAAAGATCCCAGGTTCGATGCCTAATAAAAGCCAAATTTACGACTTTATAACTTTTCGACCTAGGCCAGTACCATCTCGAACGCCCCAATATCAAATAAGTGAATAAATAAATTTTCTTTAAGGACTAATGTTCTGTTGTTTTACTTTTTATTGTGGTACTAGGGCTAAACATTCTTATTGTTGTATTCCAAATTCTATAGTAAAGTGTTAAATTCGTTTAGATTTGCATCAGTGGCTGTAATGAATATATTAGGGTTTTAAGTTATGGTTAATAAAAAATTAAGCAAAATAACAAATCATAATTAGTACAGTTGTTAATATATCTCAAGCCAAAGCCGAGAGCTTCTGCAGAGTGCTTATAAAATTGGTCATAATTGAAATTATGCTCAATTCAATAATAATAATAATAATTTAAGGACGATAACTTCATAAGATCTTTAATTATTTAATTATAATAATAAATAATTTAATTATTTTCTAAGAGTAACATTTCTAATTATATAAGAACAAAATCTAAATATTAATCACTGTTAATTTTGAATCAATTTTAACTCAAAATCTTCACAATATCTACTCAATATTTTGATTTAAATTAAATTATATTATAAAATTTTAATGTAGAGCATTAAACTTCATAGAAATGTAATTGGTACATACAGTACTGAAAGTAATTTCATTAATCCATTCAATTCAAAAACTTTAATTTGAAGCGAAATTGACTGACAATAGAGATTGATTCTTAAATTGATCATACTTTCACTTAATTACAATATTTGGAATTATTTTTTGTTTTTTTTTTGTTTTTCTTTTTACAAATTATAACATCTCAGTCTATACAAAAAGTACTTTAAAAGTTCAAATTTTCTTTTTAGACGAAATTTTAGACGAAAAAAAAAATACTCTATTCTTTATTCATCAGACTACACAATTGCTTCAATTGTTCTTCATTTTACATCTATAATAAAATGAAAGTTCCATTAGGTATCTGAGGGAAATAAGCAAAAAAAAAAAAAAACATTTCTAATCTTTAATAACAATCAGTAATTTTCATGTCTATAGTAGCAAAGCAATTCAATTTAATTTTCGCGATAAAGTTTAGTTTACAGTTTAATGCGGAATGAAATGGGAACGTTTAAACTTAATGAAAAATGAAGTTGTATGAAAATGTGTGAATAAATATGACATATGAATGATTGATGTGGGTAGTTAGCTTTGGTGGTTATCTAAATTAAATATGTAAATATATAAGGTAGTCTCAGCCCTAGGACTAGTTTTTAGAAAAAAATCTGAAACTTCCACTGATTCATCTATACCTGATGAAGCCGGTAGGAACGTTCTACCTGGAAAATAACCTCAAATACAAAACAACAAGACACAGCATGATCCTGACCTAGATACAGTAGATACAGACACCACTACAGCCCTAGAAAAATTTTTGAAACTCCCATCGATGAATCGATACCTGTCGAAAATGATAGAAATAACACCAAACAAGAATTTTGAACACAAGAGACCCAGACACAGAATGATTCTACAAAATTAAACTATGAACCTAAGCCATTGCAATGTCGGTCTACATGATAAAATCAATTGATTGCCACAGAAACTTGACTGTACTAATACCTAAAGTAGTCGGGTATCAATAAGAGGCTTACCTCCAGAAGGTTCGGTGCGGCATACTGATGGCTCAAAAGTTGGGAAGAAATCCGGTGCCGGCATATTTAAACCAAGATTCAATTGTAGCCACTTGGCATATATCGTTGATATATATTGTTATTATTAATATTCTTTATTATAGTAAAATAAAAATCACGTATGCTTAGGTTACAAATGTAAAGGGTGATATGATGGGTGATATCTGTGATTGCCTAAATTGGATAAAAATTATACAGAAGAGAGGGATCTATTTATAGCATTTTGGCCGTTGTGGAGGTTTAAATATTTTCATGTTGTTTGTTTTAGATGTTTATAAAGTCCCAATCATACAAGATTGAACAAAAATAGATATGATTTTTTAAATAATTTTTAGACCATTTTCAAGGCAATTTTAAAAATTATTCTAGGCCTCGTTGTTAGTAGCAAAATAAATTTTAATATGGTTTTGTATTGTTAAAGTATAGCCTTTTATTGACGAGAAAACAGTATTAATAAGTAAACCTTTTTTATTTTAGTCCTGATGATTCATCGTCCCATTTTGAATATAATAGCATTTTTTCATTTCGGAAATTTATAGATTTTATTGAACAAAAACCTTTTTAAAACTCTCCAAAACATGGTTTATTTTTGCTCATTTGAACTATAGCTATCCTCCAGCGTACTGGAATCACACTGTATAGATAAGTAGGTAGGTTAAAGTGGTTATTCCAGTTGCTTCTCGATAGACAATTACCTATAAATCTTTTTAATATCACGAATCGAGTAACTGCAACTAATAACAATAAATCGAGTACAACCAATAACAATAAATAAGTTGTACTCGATTCATAACATTAAAAGATTTAAAGCTAATTGTCTATCTAGAATCAACTGGAATACAAATTTTAACCTACTTGTCTATCCATACAGTGTAATCCCCATCCAGTACATTAGTTCAAATGGGCCTATTTGTTGTATTTGGTTGTTTGAGAGGACTATACGCTTAAACTAGATACTAGAGCCAACGAGTGTGATTGTTGAAATCAACAAGATCACTGATTTTGTAGAAAATTATCAAATGTAGAACCAACCAGTGTCGTTCCTGATTTTAATCATCCTTTGACTAGACTGTTTTTTTTTTATTTTCTATTTGTTTGGATAACTTTATACAATTTAATTTCTCACCACACTGTTACAATATCGTGAAAATTGCTAATGGTTTATAAAAACCGAAATTAATTTGATTTTCAATATCTTCCAAAAATAGAAATTTTCAAAATCAAGAGTAAATTTTATAAACGCATCTACCAACATTCGTGAAAGAATTTGTTATTATTTTTTATTTTTATTTTTCTCAAATAAAAAATCAAAAACTATTTTGCACACACAGAAGTACACACCAACTATAATGCACTAATCTCAACTTCTCAAATCGTGCTATTTAAAAATTTGTTCTAATTATCAAACAATTATTTATCAAAATGATAGAAAGGAAGAGAAAAAAATAGGCAACAGATTAATTCAATTGATTTGAACTCTTTGCTGAATTGTACCAACAAATTGATAGGATTTTTTTTAGAGCCCTAAAATAATATAAAAATAGTTAAATTACCCTGAGGTGAAGTGATTAATTTTCTAACAAAAAAAAACACTACAATAGACAAAGAATAAAAAAGGCTCACTTAAAAATTAACAAAAAAAAAAAATCAAATTACACGACTATTTTTTGCTGACTACCAAAGTTTGCTATTGTTATTAATACAAAGTTGATATACAAATAAGCAACTAAACAGTAGTGCATAGTGGTTCAGAAATAGGTTCTAATAACTTACAAATATTATGAGTTATTAACTATTATGGTGAAGTTTAATGTTTTTAGTTTTGGTTGTTCCAATAATGCGAATCGATCAACCCGTGGGCTTAAAATGTTTTAAAGTATAGTGCTCAATATTTTTCAGATTTGATTTCTCTTACTAGGCACGAGAGTCATTTTCTTTATTATCTTTATCATTTATAACGTTTATGTAATTATGAGCCTACTTTGAGCTCATATAAACGTTGATTGGCTTGAAGATGGCTTCAATGAAGTAAATCAATAAATTTTGTGTCAAGCTTGAAAGCTTAAAAGTAACAATATAATAGAGTACATCATTTTGCATCATATCTGATCAGTGATCATATTAAATCAAAAAAAAAAATTTATATAACATGTCGAAAAGGGATATATGGAGTAATGAAGAAATGAAGGAGATATTAGAAATATTTAATAAATTGGGAATTATTGAACATTTCTATATTTCGTTACAAATACATACATGTCTCTTTGGAAACTAATATGTATTTATTTTATTTTTAATTTTTTTAAAGCTTGATTCGATTATTCCTATTTTTTAGAACAATTGCTGTTTAACAGCATTTTTAAATAATGAAGAAATAAGTCGATTGCAAAAGCTACAAATTAAAAATATAAGAAGTATTTTGAAATGTAATAGATTAACACACATACACAATATGTTAAAATCATTAAATTGGCTGAATATTAAACAAAGATTAATATTTAATACACTTGTGCTCATCTTCAAAATTAAGCACAATATGATGCCAAATTATTTATCAGAAAAGTTAACATAATATGTAGGGGATGTTCAGCATTATAGTTTAAGAAACATCTCCAACTTTAGATTACAGTTTTTTAGAACGGATCTGGCTCAAAAGAATTTAATGTATGAAGGGTTAAAGCTATATAATAATTTACCTCCGGAAATAAAAACTGAAACTAATATTGAAATGTATAAAAAACTTATTAAAAGTATAAACATCTTATTTATTAAATTAAAATAAATATAAAAAATATTGTAAGTAGTATTGCAATAGTTTATATATTTACATGTATAAAAATAAATAAATTAATAAATCTAAATCTAAATATATTCCACCAACACTTTTTTTTAACTGTATTCATTTTCTTTAATTAACACTGTTTAAAATATTTCAAGCCGTCAAACTCAATTTGATTGGAAGCTAAATATCATTTTCAAGTTTTCTAGCTTGCATACAGAAACCGCTTCTTGAAATTCGAGCAAATTTAAAGTCAAGTGGATACTCAAGTTGCCATATAAATGCGGTAATTTTTCAAAAGTGCTTACATCATATGAATAAGCATGTGAAAATATACACAGATGTAGCCAACCAAAGGCTTGAAATTCTAAAAAAAATAAATGTCCTCTCATAATGTCATTTTCAAGAACTGTCAATTTCGAAAAAAGTTTTAAACTTACAAAAAAAAAAATGCATTAAATAAATATTTTGTTTTGATGACCGTAACTTTTTATTATCTGAACCATTGTGCAATGGCGTCATTTTCTTCCACTAAATAATGATAAAAATGTAGTGTTAAAAAATTTAACTGTCAAATAGAAAGCAAATTTTTTTTTTTTGTTTTTGTTTAATTCTATATTATGTAGGTACCTATTATTCGTATTGTCGATCTTAGGAACAAAATGAATTGTTATTTTATGGGGCTCCATTAAAAATTTTCCAATAAATCATGATTTTGAGATTATTTAAAAATTATATTTTTATTTATTTTTTGTTTATTTTTGCTATTTTTTTTTTTTACCACAAAAATGGTAAAATTGGTAAATTAATCAAAAATTGAGTTCAATAATAATTTGGCTTGATGGTTTTAAAGAAAAAAAAAAATTTAATCACAAATTATGTGTTAGCCGCCCGCTATTTGACTTTTCAGTAGCTATTTTTCAAACACCTACCTAAATAATTTTAATCTAGAAATTAGATCGGATTAAAGGAATTATTCTTAATAGGTAAATTTTTTGATGTTGAATTTATGGTAACATGAAATTATTTAAATATCAAATTTCGTTAAAGTAAGAAATATTAATTTTAAAATGTTGTGTTCTAGAAGGTTTGCAGATAATATAAAATGTTTTCAACACAATTTTGTTGTTGTTGTTGATGTTGTAGAGAATGCAAAATTAATTGGTTTTAGCTTTTTTTGTTTTTGTTTTTGTGAGTGGAGATCTACAAAATAATGTTTGTTGAACTAAAAGAAGTTAATTTTATGCGAGAAACCATTTATACAAATCTTGAACCAAGCTTCTTCGAAATTATATATAGAGTAATCAAAAAGATTAATTACAGTGAGATTTCAAGCAGATTTAAGGGAAGCCGACTTAGCAAGAAAAATGGGTGATATTAATTTTGGTTCGGCATATGCTAAATATATATATAGACTCAAAGCTGGTTACCATAACTGACTCTTTAGGAAGCTACTTTACCCAAATGGATGCTTTTATAACTCCTTAAAAGTCGTCCTTGCAATAACGGTTACGATAACCAAATTAAAGTCTGTGCAACTGGTATCTCAAGTCAGATAACATAAAAGTTTTCGGTTTTAGGTGGCCCAAAACTAGGATAGGCTGTTTTGCAGGTTGATATAACCTTCCCAAAACTCCCGGTAATAATTGAAGAACATCATAAAATTGATAAAAATCAGTTTGTCATCAAATAAAGAGTTCAAAGAATAGACATATACGAAAATTTAGCAATTTTTAGGGAACTGTTAGGTAATAGATTGAACAATGATTAGGGAAATATCTACTCACCGCTATTTAAATTAATATAAACTAATTTGCAAGAGTAGAGGAAGCACGTAATTTTTTATGTTAGCTAAAAACACTTTTGGTATAGCATGTAAGCAACGTTGACTTTAATTTTATTCCCAAAATAGAAAATTTATGTTTTTTTCGGTAGCATGTCAACAACGTCAAGTATATTTTTTTTTAACGTGAACGTTATTTTTTGAACGTCAGTAATTTTCTTACCGAACATTCGGAATATTTTTTCCGATTTTCGTAACAAATTTTCAACGTGGTGTTTTACATGCTTCCAAAAAAAATCTAATTTAAAGTATCACTAAAGAGAAAAAACCCGATTAATAAAATTGATTAAAACGTTTGGAAGTGCAAATAATCTGTAAAGACATAATTTAAAAAAAGTCTTTAATTTGACAACAAAAAAAACGTTCGATTCAGTTCATTACACCTTTTGAAATTTTTTGCTTACCATTTACACAAAAATATTTTAATAAATAAACGATGATACGGTTTTTAGTTTACGAACTCATAAATATTGACTAAAATGTCAATTTTCAGTTGATGGTACAAACATGGAAAATTTAGCAAAAAAAATTCGTTTTTACCGTTATAATTTATGTTTACCTTTATTTTCCATTTACCTATCATACTTTAAATTGACATAACTATAAAATATTGAAGTGAAACTAGAAATTAAGAATTTCTGAGTTAGTAATTTGGATGGTTCTGGCTATATTAAATTAATGTTTGTATGTATGTATGTGGTGTTCATAAGAAAGTAGAAAAAGTTGATTTGTTTTTGTTTTCTTTTTTTTTTAATTACGTAAGAAATATTTAAATTTTACTGAATTTATTGAGTTTTTTGTAAAGATTGTCATTGTAAATTTTTAATACGGTAGTTGCAAAATTAAGTGTTTATCTATTGCACATTTTTCATTAGAAAACATTCTATAAAAATACAAAAAAAAAAACAAAAAACTATTTAAATAACCGGTGTAGAGAAATAATGTAGATTTATCAATATTTTCTATATAGGTATTTTCTGGGCAGGTTTTGTTAACATTTTCTAGTACTGAAATATTTTAGTTAAGTTGATAATATCAATGTAAAATATTACCGTTATTATTTTCTGTCTTGAGAATTTTAACTGTAAATAAAATAGTGAATTTTATTTAAAATTTTGAGATTGGAAATAAATTTTTAATTTTATACGATTGATTTGCGATTATTATAGAAAAATTTTGACAAATTATAAGTGTCTGAAATTTCTAACTAAACTGATGATAAAAAAAAATATTCAAATACATTATCATCATGACTGCTCTATTATACAGCTGTAAATAGATGTAATATCACAATAAGCCCATTTTCGACTGCGGTGATATAGCGGATATATTCCCTCCCGAAATACACAAATAGATATAACATAAATTAAAGGGTTGCACCAACCAACCAATACTACTGGAACTCATCAGTAATGGGTATTGTAGTTTATTTATTTATTTAATATATTCAGCTTTTGTTAGCATAACATCAGATTAATCTGTATACAAGCGAGATATCTTTTGAAATGTGGGTAAAGTATTGTACTGTTAGACTTGTTTGCTAAATCTTGAATCGTATCATGTGACTAGCTTTGAATAAATGCATAAAATTTGAAAATGGACGTGATCCACCATGAAATGTAAAAACGTGATGCTTTCAGTTTTTTATCTTAGTCCATTTTAAATTATTAATTGAAAACTATAAGATAGTATGGATAGTTTTATACCCCGCAATACCTGTAAAAGAATAATTCAAGCGGGAGCGTGTCATATGTCTAGACTGGAATATCAATTTGGTGTATTTTTATTTGCCTGCATTTCATTTGACTGAATATGCTGGATACTCAATACGATAAATATTATTCATATACCTACCTATGAATATAGGTATTTGCGAGATTTTGAGTTTGAAAGAGTTGGATTTAAAATCAAAGTTATATATTTATATCAAATAAAATGCAGGCAAATGAAATACAGCTACAGGCATGTGATAGTAACCACTTTCAGATGAATCAATTTATTTTCAATTGAAGTTAAAACAATTGTTCTGAATCACCGGAGATGGAGATGTATATTTGATATTTCTTCACTGGGTGATAAAACCAGATGATGATTACCACAGAATACACAACAAGGTTTTTGTGGTTTGATTTTGCAAAGCAAATGAAATTTTTTATAGGTTAGAGGACCTTGAAAATAATATCATATCAATAAATTCAGAAATTTTTTCGAGTTAAATATTCACTTCGATACAAAATATAGCAGGTATATAAATTTTTCGGATCATTTCATCTTTAAGTGAATTAATCCAGTTGAGTTATTCATCCACTCTGGATTTAATATGAAGTTATAAAATCATTAAACTACATGAGAACAGAAAGAACTATAAATGAGCATGGTTGTTATGTAAGCTTCTCTAGACTATTATCAGTTGTCTATTACTGCGTGATGAAGCTTGAATACTTAATCACAAGTCTGTTTAATTAACTTTCAAGTTACAAGTTTATAATGATTTACAAATTTAGTTATAAAGATATGAATAAATATTTTCAAAATAAAAATTGTAGCAATAATTCAATACCCAGTATAGAACGAAGATGCCAAATATGTTAATTGTGTTAAGTAAAAGCTTTCAGGCAAATTTTTAAACGATAGAAATAGAATGAAGCAAAAAGAGATCAACAGGATGTGAATCTCAATAGAATTTTCCAAGAACTTTCCATTGAACCTTTACAAAAAATTATTAGTAATAGACATCCATACGTTTAAATGCCACAAACCATATTTCCAATAGAACGCTGTGGGAAAAATCGAATCAAAAGGAAATAGACATGGAAATCCGACAATGTGCATATTCTGAAAAAACCTGACAATTGCGAAAAAATGTTTCGAATTGAATCTTCGTGTCGGAAGACCGAGAAAACAGCAGTCTTAGTCGAATCAAGTATGCAATAAAGAACTTGGCCACAATTGAAAAGATGAGCCGCAGATGGTAGACTATGGAAGGACTTTTTTTCTACTTTATGCCCCACGGATGGGATTACAACAGGACATTGATAATGTTGATGATATATATAAATATGAATTATTTAACAATATTAGTAACTGTGTATTAATCATAAAAAAACAATTTAAGATTATTATCTTAAAATTTTTCTTCTTGAATTGGATAATTGAGATGGTGATGGATAATTGAGTGAAATAATTTTTTTTTTCTTCTGACATTTGATGGCGATTCTATTACATATGAACCATAATTGGAAATGATAATAATCTTAATTTGATTCCATATGAACCATAATTGGAAATAAATTAGAATTTTTTCAGTAATCAAAATAGTAGCTAATTAATATTTGTTTGCTACATATTTCGTTGTAGAAACTTTGCTTAATAGAATTTTCAATCTCCATCCAAGCATTCGTATTTCAATTTACTAAATGTCACGATATATAAATATTTCAAATAGTACTTAAAATTTATATTTTAAATTTTTTTAGTAAGTCCCAATGCCAATTATTGTCCAGCATCATTTTAATTTGTAAGACATTTACTTTCGCGTATAATGCTTACTCTACTCATATCATTGCTTCCTTTCTCTAATAGGCTTAAGAATTTTTATTGTTTGTTTTTTTTTTTTGGTTTTATAACAATTTATTGCTTCACGAATTTCTTGTTTTCTTTAGATGCGTCATAGAAATTTCTTTTTGTTTTATTATTATTTTTTTTTTTTTTTTTTTTTGCATAATCATTACTACATTCCATTTTGTAACTCAACAATGCCACAAAAACAGTAAAACTTTGTAAGAAATATAAAAAAGAAAAAAAAAAAGAAAAGATCAAATGCTTGTGAATAATAATAGTAGGCATTATGGTATAAAAGAACAGAATTCAAAACTTGATTATCAGGTTTATTTTGAAGTACAAAAGGTGGAAATGAATAGGTTATGGAATGTAAGAAAATTTATGAAAATTTCCATACTGAATTATGGGTAATTTTTTGACGCAATTTTCTTCAACAAAAATTTTTTTATACCTTAATAATATCAGTTATTTATAAAAGTGGATTGGTTTCATTCCTGTAAAATTGTATTGTGTTGGAAATTCATTGAATTTTTTTTAAGAAAATGTTTTTATTAGTTTAACTGGGTACAGTTCAGCACTTGGATGGTGTATGGGTTGTAATAGTTAATGACAACGAGTCGCACAAGTGAAAGAAAGCCAACTAGAACGCAAAGTAATAGATGATAATTAAACTATACTAGAAAAGTAGTCATGTTTGAGAAAGTGTTGATACAATGATATAAATGATATTTTCCAATACATTTACCAAGTAACAATCTGTTGTTCGAACACGTTAATTTATATCGCGTTTTGTCGTATAACGAGGAATTTGGCATTTCAGTCGAAATAAGAACAAGAACATCAATCTCGGTGTCGCATACGGTAAAGTAGCAATGAAACATGTCTGAATTTTTGTTACACAGGATAATGCCAAATAAACAGATCGAAAGAGTATCAAAAACTAATAAAGATGGAATTTTCAGCTCATTTTGTCAATTTTGTGATGTACGACAGTATAATTGCAGAGACGCGATTTGTCCATTAAATTTTATTTAAACAAATTTCTCTTCTAACATTTTGATCTCATGTTTTTCTAATTTTTGACTTTTATACAAGATTTCCAGCAATCATTCTTCAGTTGCTCTAATGAAGAAAATTAATACAATCCAGTAATTTCGTCATGGACGTGAATAAAAATCCCAACGTAGTGAAAAGTCTGGCATATTCCCAATATCTGATACCTAATACCCTAAGTACCTTCTTTACTTTTTTTCTAGTCATGATAATCTTCGTGACACGTTTTTACCTTCCTAATTAGTACAAAAAAAAGCAATACGACGACACATGAAAATTATTTACTAAAAGTTGACCAAATTTTGTTTCGCCATGATTTTGATGATTAAAACTTTTATATTATCGGTGTTTCTAATCAGGGCCATATTTCTGCACTTCTTTTCTCTTCTCTTTTTTAATATTCAGTAATGCAGGTAGTTTGTTTTCAATTATACTTATTCGTTCAAAATTGTGATGCAGTCGTTCAGCATTGTTACCATTGTTTTTAGTGACTTATCTTTGTGTTGGTCATTTTGTACTTGGATGGTCAATACTATTTTCTTCAAACGATCTTAATTCGTCCTGTGCATATAATTCCTACTTTTCGTGTTGTGCGATACCATCGAACAAATAGTTGTATATCATACATGTTACGGAGGTCATTTATTGGTATTTTTTGTTTCTCAACTTTAGCAGAAGATTTGTATTCGAATTTGTATTTATTTATTTCGTTTTGAATGTACTTGGTCTGTATTTCGATAGGATAATATATTGTGACGGATGCAATTTTTATATAAGTAATTTGTTTTCTATGAAATTGCATATTACGTTTTTGAGCGTCGTTAAAAAAGGTCATAATTTATTGCCAAACTACCAAAGAAAGGCAATCTGACTTACTGCGATAGTTGGAGAGACATTATACATTGCTCAACATAGCATATAAGTACATAGCAGCAATAATTAAAGGCAATTTTAAAGAAAAAACGAAGAAAAAAATTTGTGAAGAACAAGCTGGTTTACGTCCATCCATGAAGAAGAACCCATGCCGAAACAAATCAGAAGAAGAAAATGGAGATGGATAGACCATACACTCAAAAAGCCGTCAAAGAACATCGCGCGAATGAGCTTAGAATAGACAACAAGAAGACCCGGTCGTTCAAGAACACCTGGCGGAGAACCATAAAACAATAACTACAAATAAAAAAAAACAAAAGGTAAAGTGGAAACAAGTCAAAACAGTAGCAAACAATTGGTGCGATGAAAATGTTAAGTGGAAACCTAAGTGGAGTAAAGAAAACAAAAATAAGCTAACCAGATAGTTCTTCTGTTTGGGGTATCTGTACTATTCGATAATTTGATTGACAGTTTCAATTGTACTAATTCTTTTAAGGTAGTTGTTAATTTTGTTTTCTATGTAAATATACCTCCTTGTTGTACTAATTTGTAATCTTTATGGCTTATTTTATCAGGTCATCTTCTATTTTTGCTGTTGCTGTAAAACTGGTTCGTCTATGTTATGGAAACGATTATCTATACTTATAAAAGGGAAAGTTTGTTTGTTTGTTTGTTTGTTTGTTTGTTTGTTTATTTGTTTGTTTGTTTGTTCGCTATACACGCCCACAGTTTTAAAGATAGATGACAAATATGAAAATTTACATTTAGATTCTCTTTCACAAATAAAGAAATTCGAGTGTTACCGATTTCGAAAATTTTGACTGGTTCGGGTTGCTGCCGTACAACTCCTAGCACGTACGTTTCAGGAATATTTCAAAAACCAATTGTGTTACAGGCATAAAAACTTACATTTAGATACTCTTTCACAAATAAAGAAATTCGACTGTTACCGATTTCGAAAATTTGGACTGGTTCGGGTTGCTCCCGTACAACTCCTAGCACGTACGTTTCAGGAATATTTCAAAAACCAATTGTGTTACAGGCATAAAAACTTACACTTAGATACTCTTGCACAAATACAGAAATTCGACTGTTACCGATTTCAAAAATTTGGACAGGTTCGGGTTGCTGCCGTACAACTCTTACCAAAACTCAGGAATGTTTTAAAAACCATGTGTGTGACAGATATGAAAATTTACATTTAGATTCTCTTTCACAAATAAAGAAATTCGACTGTTACATTTCAAAAACTTGGACTGGTTCGGGTTGCTACCGTACAACTTCTAGCACGTACGTTTCAGGAATATTTCAAAAACCAATTGTGTTACAGGCATGAAAAGTTACACTTAGATACTTTTTCACAAATATAGAAATTCGACCTTTACCGATTTCAAAAATTTGGACTGGTTCGGGTTGCTGTCGTACAACTCCTAGCCCATACGTTTCAGGAATATTTCAAAAACCAATTGTGTTACAGGCATAAAAACTTACACTTAGATACTCTTGCACAAATACAGAAATTCGACGGTTACCGATTTAAAAAATTTGGACTGGTTCGGGTTGCTGCCGTACAACTCTTGGCATGTATGTCTCAGGAATAAAAACCAATAGTGTTACAGGCATGAAAATTTACACTTACATACTCTATCAGAAATGTTTAAAAAAAAAATTGTGTTACAGACTTGAAAATTTATTCATAGGTATTCTATGAAAAATAAAAAAAACATGTATTGTCCTGAAAAAGTATTTTCGAATTTAGGAATCAGTATAAAATTTTTACATGACTATGTGAAGTGGCTATGTAAATTAGCCACAAAAATGTGACGATTCGTTTTATTAATCAGAAAATACTGCAGAGTGTTCCAGGGGGTATATGTGTACAAATCGATAGATACAGTTATCGATGAAAATGAAGTTGTTGTTCCTCTACGAAACTTGAAGAAGCTAAAACTACGGTACTAGATTAAGAATAAGAACTTGGCATCCTAATTTCATTTAAGTGCAAATTCCAATTGATTGTGGAAAAAACGAACATTTCTTTATTTCAAGAATACCTCAACAGCAAGGAACGTATTTGCTTATACTTCATCAAAGAAAGATCACCAAAATATTGTTTACAAAGAAATAATTTTAATATAAGTATAGCTTAAGTTGGAGTATTGTTGATATTTTTTTATCGTAGTGAAAAAAAATATTAGAATATTTTTGATAAACCAATTTTTTTCAATTCGATTCATAAATCAAACTTCATTGAAATAAATTCGATTCATTTTGTGGTCGACCCGGACAACGTCGGGTAACTTTGCTAGTATAACATAAAATAATTGTTATTTTATTGTCTCAAATTTTGTATCACCATGCCTTTTTATTTACACCTTTAATTATTTTGTCCATAATTACATAGCCCAGAGTAGGGTTAAGGTCTTGTCTTATGCCATTTGAAATTGTTATAACCTCCATCAGCTTATTGTTCGATTTAAATTATGTTTTGTTATTGTTATGTATAAGTCTTGTACTGCTCTTTCTTCTCCCAAATCCTTAAGTACTTAACAAATAAAACGATTTCCAGTTCATCCCATAGGTTTAGAAAACGTCTAGGTATTATAAGGTTTTGTGATCTTTTAGAATTTGAAAAAAATATTCATATTTTTCTTATATACAAAAACAAACGATGTTAACATAGGTCAATCTATTCTATACTAAACATTTTTTTTGTTTTCCATGTTCGTTTTATAATCAGAAAGTATTAAAATAATTTTTAGAATATTGAAATAATTGTCTGTTGTTAGCGGAACGACTTTACGTGTTATCGCATAAAACCCTCTCAATTAAAAGAAATTTTGAAAATTTTGTTTAAAAAATAAATTGCGTAAACTACATTATAGATTTGTTGTTACACTTATAACATCCGAAAAAATTTACTCTAGACATTTTTACTTAACACTGTTTATAAGATTAATTTGATTATTAACCTATTCTGGCGGATTGGTTTAATATTAAGTAAATGTCATAACACCATTATAGCATTGCTGTATTGTAAGCTGCTCTAGACCATCATTAGTACTTCTTAGGGTGTGAGGAAGAATAATTATTCAATCTTAAACCTTAAATGCCGTAAAGCACACAAGACTATAATGAAAAATTATATAGAAAAAATAAATATTTAGGAATTCTAACAAAAATTTAACCCTGTAGTGGTGAAGGTGTATGACAATCTGTTAAATATGAAAGTTCAAATGCCAGTAATAAATGTGATAGAACTTGTGAAAATAATATTCTTAGATGAATATTCTGTTTAAAGAACAGTTGTAACAGGAAGTTGAAATATTCTGTTCATTAAAGTTTGTATGAAGATTGAAGAGTTTTTCATAAACACATACTGCAAAAACAAAATACTGCAGAAAACATTTTTTTTTTACAGAGTTATTAAAATTTGAATTTCTACATTTCCAGTTTTGTGTTATAAATTATAAATAAACAGCCAGTACAACTGATTGTAATGCTATAATATCTACTATATAATCTACTATAATTTTGCAGTTTTCCTGCTAAGTAAGAAATGTTTATGAACAAACTTCATTTGTAACATTTTGTTTATGAACGAAATACTTGTCAATTTAAGCAATATTGTTAATACTGTTTGCTTAGAATGTTCTACCAATGGTCAGAACACTAGTCTTGAATAGTGAATGTAAATAATTGGTAGAAATGCATTTCGAAGATTCAATATTCAACAGCACATACGAATAATTTGCTTCAATTAAATTATAATACATATACCAGTAGTGTGCTAAAGAATATTAAATGATTTGTTTAAATGTTGTTGACTTGTGTGAAGTACTTAGTTGTTGAATTGAGATGACCAAAACTGTAAGAAGTCATATTTAATACACAAAAAAAAAATCTATCTTAACACATGTCATTGTATTTGAGTTAATTAACATTCCATATAGGTTAAAATTACAAATTTTTTACTAGTAAATATCTTAGAATGAAATGCGGAATATTCTAGCCAAGTAAAATAATTAACCAAATACCTCTGGGTACACATTAACGAGAAAACCCATATCAAAACAAATAAAAAAGTAAAATCAGTAAACAATATTACATATGTATGCGTTAAAAAAATACATGACTAAGCTCGGACACGGTTATTCGATCTGCTTTTTTTTGATTTAGCACATTCGCAGTTAGTTTTGAAATATTTGAAACGTTTAGAAACAATTTGCATTACAGTAAACACTATTATCTGTTTTTACTGCTATCTAATTGCTTTTAGGAAATTCTGCTATGTGTAGATAAAACAAAACTCCCAAAATATCGATCTCAAAAATATATATATATATCCGGCGGTCTTAATCAGGACGATACAACACAACATCAACCCAGAATTAAATGAAAACATTCAAATAATTTTAATTTAAAAAATTAAATATTCCCTGTGGAAAAATAAGCCAAGTTATCCGGCATAATATTACTCACTCCGATATAAAATTTGTTCTACGAAGTTTTAACAGATTTCGAAATCTATTTACAATCTCAGATTTGACATGATCAACTCAATTTTTTTGATTTTAATTTTTTTTTTTTTCTGTACTTCAAGCTAAAATAGATATACATCAATTCGTGTCCAAACATAAACAGTTAATTTTGTGTTTACTCTTGACATTTGGGATAATCAGTTTTGTTATACCAAAAAAAAAAAAACAAAAAAAAATATCATAACAAAGACAAAAACCATGTATAACAGCACAAGTAGTGAATACTTAACACAAAATTTTGTATGAATGATTTTTGGTTTTTTGTTTTTTTTTTTTGACAAAAACGCTGAACTTACGATTTTCACCCGAATTCTATTTAAGCTTTTATATTGTATATGTATAATAATGTAATGTTTTGTCTGGAGGCGGAATTCCAACCTAAAAATACCTGACCTGAAATATTTTTGTTTCTAAATAATTGTTAACAAGATTTTAATTTGGTGTTAGTTATGGTTTTGGGATTAGAATTAAGAAACGACATTAACAGAATTGTTAATACACTGATGGTGGAGATTGTTTAAATTAATTGTTGTTGTTGTTTTTTTGTTTATTTGTAATTTTGATGCTTACTCAGTTGTTGCCTAAAATTTAAATGAGTTAATTAAATATGAGGAAGTTAGAATTCAATTCAATATTTTGTAATTTAATATGAAACAGAATATTGTGCAGATGGTGGATATTAGGAATTATCCAGGGTCAGGATAGTGAGCATACACGAAGAGAAGCAATCAGTTGGAGGAAGTTTTAAAATTAATACTGAAGTGAACTGTGAACTAAACTTAACTAAAGGTACCCATTTTCTCTGCAAAATTTATTAAATGTGTATTCAATAAATACAAATTTCGGCCCAATATTTAATGTACGAGTATCTTAAAATTAATACGATACAAATTTAAGCAGCTTTGATTATACAGCGTTGATTCAAAAACTGCGATAATAATAAAGAAATTCGTTTCAAAATGCGTTGTAGAACTTTTTCTAAAAAGATTTTGTTATAGATGTTTTAATTGGTTGAAGGGAATGCAGAGACCTTTGCATCTAAGAATTATGTTAAAAATAGAGAAGACATATACATTTTGTTACACGAAATTTTTTATATATTATATATATGTAAATCCCTTCGTTCGGAAAATGCTGCTCATATATGGCGAAGTATGCTACGAAAGAGACTCTCATATTCACATGTTCAATAGATTCTTCCTCTACTTCACATATTTTGTACAGATTATTTTTAACTATTTTATTTTTGAAATGTTATCTCAGTACAAATTTTTAGCTTTCTAACACCTTTGGCTCTTTAAGTTGTTAGTGGTCTTGTATTCAACCAATCATTATGCGGATCTGGTTTCCGTTAAAGAAGAACAATTTTCCCTTGAGCTGAGGTTGTTGTTCATCAATTACTAGGTTAAAAATATTCAGCTTTTTTCTCCCACCCCCATTTTTTATATGCGTTTTGAAAACAGAAATGATAGACTACAATATAAATATTAAGCGTGAATAATCGAACTGTAATGAGAATGTGTCTAACCTGATGAAAATGAGTAGGTATTCTGAAATATATAATCTGAGAATCAACAACAGAAGATTAGCTATCATACCCCCTCATAATGTACATCATTTTTTACGCTCATTTTTAGCAATTGCACCTCGGCTTTATAATTTATTACCTCCACCTTTAACTGACAATTGTTATGGTTCTAAATTACTCAGTTTGGTTAAACTCTGGCTTTTTAATTTCAATCATGATCAAGTAAATGACTTAGTACGCATAGTTACGTAAATTTTTTGTATTTAATTAAACTTAATTGTTTTTTTTTTTTATAAGATATTGGTTTTTATTTTTAGTTTTTTTTTAATATGGCAATAAGCTCTTATTATCGGTTTTTATTCGTTATTATATTTCTATTTTTATTTTGGTCAAATATTTTTTTTTGTAACTACACTCGCTACTGCATGCTTTTTGCATAGAGTGTTTTTAGCTATTATTTTTATTGTTTGCTTAATTTAGTTTATAATATTTTGCTTTTGTAGAACACTTTTCTTTTCGTTATTTTATAATTCTTAATATATAATTATAAGTTTAATTGATAATTTACTCTCTAACTTTATTTTTGAATACAATTTTATAAGTTTCTTTTTTTCTTTTGTTCTTATGATTATATTAAAATAATTACTTACTTAAATTTTGTTAATTTTGTTAATTGTTTAATTTATAAATTATGTTAATTGGTATTTTTTTTATTTATTCTCTTAAATCATTTAAATTAAAAAAATTTTTTTTTATATTAAAAACCGCTTGTCTATAGAACAGTTATTATATTTTAATTAAACAATGAAATAAAAATAAAATAATAAATAAAAAATAAAAAAAATAATTGGTGCATGGTGCGCTAGAACAAAACAACTTAACTCTGACAAGATTATTCGATTTGTTATTTAATTTGACCTATTTGAAGCATTTAAAAGCAATTTGCGTTACATTAAACACTATTGTCAATATAATTTGCTATGCATGTTGTTACTCTCATAGATATGGGGGTGATTTACGTAAATAACTTGATTTATTGCCATTTTATTTAGTCACAAAAATTTAACAAATTATTGGATTTCAGGATGCAGTTAAAATTTGTAGAAGTTATACAATTTTCTATTTTGATAAATGACCGAAGGTAATGTATTAAATAGTATGTTACGTTCTATATTGTATATGAAACACTGGCATTGAAATTATAGCGCACATTTTTAAAATATCTGAGAATAATACAAACTAAAATAAAATCTGTTTGCGAACAGCTAAACATCGAAAAGTTTGTTATTTTAGCTACACAATATCTAACAAAGAAATGCGGACTTCTTGAGTTGATCATGTTATGAAAACACAGGTCTCAAATACGTTGCATGGGCAACAAACATCAAAAACTAGATGGGAGTATCAGTTGATGAGCTTTTACGATGGGTAAAGAGTTGGGGTCTATACTATGGCAATGGTGGTTATAACAGTACAGAGAACAAGACAATTTTCTTTGATTAGATTGTCAGATTTGTCAAATTGTCAGACTGTAGATCAAAATTGGTCTGTCCTTTACGATAAAACAATGTTTTATAATTCATAATAACAAACTTTAATTATTCAAAAAATTCATTTTTAAAATAATTATATAGCATTTTAACTTAAAATTATTTCTTTAATACAAACTATAGATTCTAGAATCATTCACAATGTATCCAGTTAACAAATTTATAATTATAATTTTATTTTTTTTTTTTCATTTCAGTTAACCAATAATTTTCTAAGGCAGCTCATTTTAAAGGAATTTAATAATAGAAAAAAAAATTATTTTTCTAAAATGAATTCCGGCGTCATTCTTTAAAAAAAAGGTGAGTTTCGAGTTCTTAAAATAGCATTCAATTTTTTTTGCTTTATAATATTTAAAAAACTATATTCCTGTCCAATTATGCTAAATGACAGTAGCTAATAATTTTGTAAAAGGTAAAATCTTTACTAATTAATCAAAAAAAAACTAGATTTATAGCATCAATCATTCAATTTTTTTTCAATTTAATAAAAATAAGTATATGAAATCAGTCATTCATTTGAAATACAGAGTGTCACCAGAAATGTAAACGTATAATTTCAATTCATTGGTTAGTTTAATGTTATTGAATTTGGTTATTGGGTTTGGAATTAAGGTTAACGGGACTTATAGGTTTTCAACAAATCAAAAGAATTTTGCCCGAGAATTTTTACTTACGCCATATTTTTCTAAATTGGGCTTGGTATTTAACAAAAACCGTTTTACGCCAGTTGAAGCAGTTTTAATGTTGAATTTCCGAATTTTAAAATTTCACTAGCGGTTTACCGCGCGATCAAAATTACTATAATTTTGACAACTTCAATTTCAAATTATAACTTTGTAAATAATTTGAAGCCTTATATAAATTCAACCGCACACATTTAACTGTTTTGTTCAGCTTTTTCATGACATTTTCGATGTTAGTCTTATAGCACATTCAAAGGTAGTGTTGCAAAGCTATCTGTATATCTTACCTCATTATATTTTCTTTATACAATCTTAAATCTTAAGTTGTGATGTTTATTTGAAGGAATAATTTTATTTAAGATTCTGACAGCCCAGTTAGAAACCACCTGCAACCGTTGTTTAATGAAGATAATCTTGATTGCATATATTAGGTTGAAAAATGTTTTTTTTTCCCGAGATTTCGTAATTTTCAAATAATAATTGATGATTTTTATAAAAGGGTTTGTGTCAGCTCTTTTTCTTTTCACCATATATAGTGATCAACAGATAACTTAGTTAGTTAGTTTCAAACGAGGTTGGCAGTAAAATAAATATTTTATTGTCACAATACTGTGCCAGTAATGGCAGTTATACCTTAAAGTATAAACTGGATCCAAATTTTGTAAATATTCAATAGATTTGTAGTTTTATAGTAGATATCCAGATTTGTATAGTTATCATTTCAGATGTTTTCTAGGTTATCCAATAATTAGCTGATCCTAGTTCTCGGTAGGTTTTTAATAAACTTTACTTAAAATATTGACATGTTTTAGAGATGATTTAATTAAACTGAGCAGCTTCTTTATTTAGTCGCTGAGTACTAATTTTTTTTTATTTTAATCAATGCAAATTATTTGTTTTCTAAGCTTTCGGGCTTTAGCACCACTACATTTTTTTTTATTCATATCGCTTGTATTACAGTAAAATATTAACATCGGTGTAGATCTTCAAAATAGTTCTCACTAGACATCGTATATGATTCATCTATTGATCATTGTCAATTTCTTCTATTATTTAATACCAGGCTCTTTGGATATTTTTTTATTACAGCGTTTAAAAATCGAATTTTCTTGAAACGGTTGACATTTACAAAGCTGAAAAATGTTTTATTTTTAATGCGTTCCATATGACAACACAAGCTATAAAATTTATTTTATTACCGAAAACCCTTTTCAAAATCGATGATTCGACGTTGGAAGCAAGGTGTGCAAAAGGAAATTAAAAAAAAAAATAATCAGAATAAATTAATCCTACTTGGGCAACTGCGCATTCTGCGGTTCTTTTATACCGTTATAATTCTGTGAAGTTTGTGTTAGAAATCCAACCTCAACTTTAAGCTAATTTAGATAAAGTCCGGCTCGTTTCACTAATATTTTTTTTGTTTTTTTTTTCCATTCAAATATCGACTTTTCGGAAGCAACATACTTCCTTCATCACTCTTTTCGACTAAGTTCATCTTATCAAGTTGCAAATCAATTTAATTAAATGGGTAAACTAACAAGCCTTAAAAAAGTGGAATCTACTAATCAACTTCTCTGACAAAATTCTAAAATTTGTTTATTCATACCTACTAATTTTTTTTCTTAACAGACAAATATTAGGTCTACTACTCTTAGACAACACTTTATATTTTATAAATTAAACCTCTACCTTGAATTGAGATCTCAATAAAAAAAAAGAAAACCTATAATAAAGGAAATTATTAAAATTATCCAACATTCATCATTTCATAATCGTTTCGTATATGCGCAATGCAAAAAAAAAAAAAAAATAAAAACAACAAAATTTCCAATTCAAGGACTTCTAATAGAACTTCAATCTAGAATGCTGTATAAAAATATCAGGTCGGTAATTTTTCAAACGAATATTTTTTTAATTTCTTTTCTATTTTTTTGTTTTTTTTTTTGCATTGGTGAATGACTGATTTTCATCCATAGAAATACCAATTGGGTTGCGTACCTTTTATTACAACGTTATTTTTAAATTGAAATTATGATGGTTGTACGCAGTTTAAAGTAGTCATCTTCTGGTTAATGCCACAAAATTATGGACATCCGGTTTTGATTGTTTTTATTTTTTTCTCTTTGTTTTCATTTAATTCTTATTAACTTGAATGAAGGATAAAATCGCAATTGCATCTTACGCCATATATCTACATAAGATGATGATGGGCGTAATAAGTTTTTTTTTTTAAACAAAATAGTCTGGTCTATGGTGATTGGATATGAATTTGTAATATATTATGTATTTGGTATAATAATGAATCAACATACATATTTAGATGAATATAAACTATAGTGTGTATATGCCATAAGTTGGTGTGTATTACTTGAGTTAAATTTGCTTCTTATATTCATAATTTTATTTTCGTTATTCAATTCTATTTTATAAGAGGCTGAAAGGCTTAGATTATCTGAATAAAATTTTTGTTTTGTGTTTCTTATTCTATTGATAGAACTTAAGTCTATTTGTATACATATTAGGAATGTTAACAACAATGTTGTGTGTATATACATAGCTTCGAGTAAAATAAGTTCATCCACTTTTTGAAAATAGGCGGACATTGTAAAATATAAAAATAGAAAAAAATAAATAAAAATTTGAAATCATAGCACATCAGTCAAGAAATTTTATTAATGCTGTCATTACCATTTTCATGTTTCATTAAATAACAAGTTAACCAAATAAATGAATAGGGAAATCATTAACAAAGTTGCAGCTGAATGAATTTTGAAAAAAGAAAAAAAAAAAAAACAAAAATTGACGCATTTATGTCCTTAAAAGATGGAATTTCCAATTAAAAACAATTTTTTTTTTTTATACTGTTTGGATGATATGTAAAAGTTGTGGGTTTTTTGCTGTTTGTAATTACCAAATGTGTTGGTAAGCTAAATAAGATAAATCAGGCTTTAACATCAGATTGTCATTAAAATTATAAATTACTTAATTAAGTATAGAGAAATAAAAACTAGTTTGAATTTTGAGGGTACAGGAGGTAAAATTAAAAATGTGTATTGTTTCCTGAAAGTAAGCAGGAATTGGAATCAGAAACAGTTATTCTAGAGAGGGATTAACATTGTGAAATTGATTGAAACATTAAAAGTGTGGTTTTAATGATAATCCGCTGTTTATCATCAATTCATATTTTTTTTTTCTTAATTTTTTTTGGCTTAGAGCCTTTTTTTCCCCAATTAGTCTGCTTCTTGAAAAGTTGGTGTCCAACATTTGGTGCATTTTTTCGGTGGTCTGCCTGGAGGTCTGGTGGTGTTTGGTCTGCCATCTCTAGAAATTTTAACAATTCGGTTATTTTGCATTCGAGAGGCGTGGTTGTTCCAACCTCGCATTTTCTATCTCTGGTCCATCTCACAACATCTTGGATATCACAAACCTTTTCTTATTTGAGCGTTCGGAATTCTGTCCCTTAATGTGTGCTTTGTAATTTTCTGAGCACTTTTATTTCGGCTGCACGTGAAGCGGCTTTCGTTCAGCTTTTCTCCGCTCTTGTTTTCGCTGTATATATGTCATAATCGGGCCAACACAATATGTTTTGTATATTTTTGTTTTTGATGTTTTACTCATATATTTGTTTTTCCATATAATGTCGTTTAAGCATCCAGAGACTCTTACCGCTTTGCTTAGTTGTTGCATATTCTCCGATTCTCGGTCTTGCGTAGAAGAAACCTCTATTCCTAAGTACTTAACCGACATTACCTGTTCGATTATTTGATCGTTTACAGCCAGTTTGCACCTTATCAAATCTTTTACAATAACGAGTGATTTTGCCTTTGCAACCGAGATCACCATTTTGAGTTTTGTTGGTGTTGTAGGGATCAACGCTGGCCGCCCCGAATTAGTTTTAGAAACAATTGAAATTTAGTAAGTAAGAAACATTTTCAATAAAAAAGTTGTGATATCGTCCCCTTTGCTGGTGGACAACTAAAGGAAAAAAATTGTAACCCGACGTGATTGAATCGACAAAAAAAACATTTTTTTAAAACATTTTTTGCCACCGTAATTTTTACTCGAAAGACGGTGGCCAGCGTTGGTCATTACAGTGTTAGGTAAAACTGATACAATAATTTTTGCAGCTCATATTCGTTTTCGGACATTGGGACAGCATCATCAGCGAACCATTTGAATTGTATTTCTCCTTCATGCGTTCTAAAGCCGCATCCTGCATATCATCCAGGATTGAAAATAAATGAACTTAGAAAATCACTTTGTCTTATTCTTGCTGATATTTGAATTTCATTCGACATGATGTTATTGGCTAGTATGTGTGGAAGTATTTGTATTTAAAGCTCCAAATATTTGGTATAACAATGATATACTGACTTTTGTAAGGGTTAATTTCAGCAAACACATTTCTTGGATTTACAGTCTATTAATAAAGTATTAAGTGGTAAACCTGGACAGAAGGTTCGCTGTTGAGAAGCGTTTTAATCTTCTGTGGTTGAATACTAGATTGTCTCAACAGTTTTTTCACCAGTGAATTTCTATGATTTTCTAACCGGGTCCAATATCTTTTGGTTGACCCAATTATTTCTTCTTTCACAGATCGCACTTGTAAGTCATTTGTTATGAATAGAATTTCGAACATACTAAGGTGCCTTGATGATTACTCTGAGTACCTTTGCTTGAAAACGTTCAATAATTTCTATTTTTGAATTGTTTGTCGTAACACACAGCTCGGTACCATGAGTAAATATTGACTTCAGTATACTTTTATGCTAGGACCTTGCTTTCTAGTGAAAGTTTGTTAATTTCTGCCAATTAGCCAGAATAAGTTGAAGTTTATGCTTATAAATGGGAAAGTTTGTTTGTTTGTTTCTTCGTTTTAAAGAAAGAGTTAAAGAGAGTTGACGCAGTACTTCAAAATACTATCAAATTATAGGGTCGAGTAGGTGCCATACGTAGCTGTACTCCAATCAACAATCAGAAATCGGATAAATTACATTTAAATCGATTCTCACATTCGTATTGCAATTGTGACAACTCAAAATCGTTTACACCACCTCTTACAAAATAAAATTTGATCGGTTGCTTGATGACATCTATTGTATTCGTTGCTGTATAATATATATATATATATATATTACTTGGTTATATTACATATATGTAATACTCACAGCCGCTAAGTCATCATTTCTTTTAATCTGTATATATAGATCTAGCAGTTAAATAGATCTAAATCAACAACAAAATGACTAACGTTAAAATTCAACTTGATGGATGGTATACAAAAAAATCGACCTTAATTGTATATAATAAAAATGAGAAAAAAAATAAAAATGCCATATCCGTATTAGTAGCTGTCACGTCTTTATGCAATGACTGTTATGTCTCCGTAGCTCCCATATTCATATTATAGTTGTACTTTCCGACATTGTTTTAACTGCCAAATAAAACGTCTTCCAAAATTTTATTGGAATCTCCAATCTCCTGTATGTCGTTTGTCAGAATACATTTTTACGTGGGGTCACAGTAATTGCTGTATAACAGTTATTTGTTTATTTATTTCAACTATCTTTGCCTATCTTTTATTTCATTTCAATGCTTTATACAAAGTTTATGAAAATCTCCCTCGTTTTCTGCATAATCATGTTTTAAAAATATTTATTGAGACCTGGTTTATCTTATAGATTTGATTTTATAAATTGGGTAGATTTTAACTGCACAATATTTTAATGTTCTCAGTGAAATTAAAATTTGCGACTGTCAAATTAGTGGACAAATCAAACATACTTCATTCTCATGTTTTGTATACTTTTATCGCTGTAATCGAAACTTACAACTTGTGTGAAATCATAAAAAATTACATTAAATTAATTTTATTATTTCAGATATGCCTTACAAGTCTTTACTAAATTCTTTAATATTCCTTTTATCACATATAATTTTGTAATTATTTATTAATTTTATTCTAAACTAAGTCCAGAATCAATTTATCATCCATTTTTTTATCTTATAATTTTAATCTATAGATACAATCATTCTCAAAATTAAATAAAATATTTCACCTGTTACGTTTCAATTTTAAAAATGAGATAAACTGAAAATAAATCTGAGTCAACAATGATAGTTGAAGAAAATACCTACGTATATTATTACAAATCTTAAATCCATTTTGAAAAGATTTTCTAAAATGATGAAGATTGAAATTTCCCACGTATTCTCCTACAGTATAATGGTGTTTTTCATAATCTTATATGCTTGATCTGTTTCTATCATGTTTTTATTTTTTATGTATGAATGTGTGTATACCGAGTATAGTGATCTCTGATCTAGCTATTTGTTTTTTCTCTCTCTCTCTATTTTTTCTTAATTTATTATCTTTTGTTTTTATTTTCGTTCTAAAATATATAGCTAGGTAGTGTCGACTATGCAGATTATTATCATAAACCATAATCTCATAATTGATGATGCAACTTTATGTTATTCTATATCTATATAAACATCGTTATTACACTATAAAGTTACACGATGAATTTTATTTGAGTTAAAATTTTACCGCCACTTTGATTTCATTCGAATGAAATTTTTTGATTGTTGATAATAGGGTTGCCATCTTAGATACATTTTTAAAATTTTTATTATATTTATGTGATCTTTTAGATTAATGGACATTTTAATGTAATATAATGTGAAATGTGAATATTTATATTTTGGAGGAGAATGTATATTTTGTGGAAACTAAATTTTATTTTGTGGAACGAACAGTTCGATAGGGCTATTAGAATAAAGCAGTTAGATGTTAAAGTCTGGTTGATTATGCAAACATCAATATTGATTGGACTCAGTAGAATGAATGTAGAGTTGTATTAAAACTTGGTTGATTATACTATAGTTAACTATTTATTAAGCAACTTTAATTAAGTCAAAAAATTACTAATATAGATCAATACCAAAACCAAATTATATCCATTGAACTTTTAAAACAATTATTGAATTTTACAATTTGCTTATTACTATTAACCAAAATATTAGGCATCTTTATTTTCATTCCCAACTTGAACTATTTTTGACAACATAAATATTATGTCATGATTATTGTCAGTGTTGGCACTTACGTTTGTTATTTGCAGAGTTGGTGGATTCGTGTGCTACATAAAAGAGTCAGAGGACGATTATACCGACATGGATAATTGTTAGATCTAAAAATGTTCAAATTAAATTGAAAAAGTGAAACATTTTAAGAGGAAAGTTTACTTTGGAAGCAGTATTAATCAGTGTGGCGAGTTTTAGATGGATTAATTTTATTGAAATTTTTTTTTAATTTGTAGCTTAAATAATAATGTACAGTACAGTAATATTTAAATATGATCAATTGTACAATTGTGTTCAGAAAATTAATTTTATAAATATTAATATCTATTTACAACTTTACGTTCTAAGTTGCAGCTTTACTGATAATAATACTACTATCTAATTTTTAAAATGAAAAGAACTGGAATTGAACAGAACTTCAATCAATCTAGTGTTTCAGTTGATCGACAAAGAATATTCCGATTATTGTTATTGATTACAAAATCATTATATTTAAATTGTAAAAAGTACGGCACAATTATCTGAACTATTTCACAACCGATTTTCATTATTATTCTTTAAATGATATATATTTAAAAAGAGACGTGGCGAAATCAAATTTTTTTTTAATTTTTTTTTAAATTTTCAATTATAAATTTCAATTTAAAATTTCACCGTAACTATATGTATAAGTCATTTTAACATACAAAAATTTTAATATATTGAATTGCCGTAACAATACCCTATATTTAAATTTAATTTTTTTTTTAAATAAATTATTACATATGTGGTTGTTGTCTAAGATAAATACACTTTAAATTAAAATGATGGAAAACAATTAATAAAGAAATTATTGAATACAATTTTTTATTAAACTTCCTCCAATTTCGCGGAGCGGGCAATTACTTTAGTTAGATAACTAATTTAACACTTTAAAAAACTTAAAGGTTTAGTTAGAGCTTTGAACTATCAATAGCTTCTAATGAAATAAGAGTAACAAATAAATTCAAATTTCAGATCTTATTTCATTTTGATTTTTAGTTCTTATTTTATTAGACAGTATTTCATAGAGCCTCATAAATTGTTAAAATTTTTGAAACAGGTATATAAGTAGATGTTCTATAAAGTAGTATGATAGTATAACAGTTAATCTGTTGCAATAATTTCATTTAAAAACACAGTAGAAAAATATCTTGAGCGAATATGACACAACAATTAGGAAAAGGGAATATGTTCAAAAAAACAATTCTAATTGAAGTCTCAAATATAACCGGCTTCATTGGAGATTGAAAAGAAAATTCAAGATCAGAAATAAATTATTGATTAAAACCTGGATTTTAAAGTTGCAAGATTCAGTTGCAAGATTCAGTCAAGTGCAAGATTCAGTTGGCCGTGAAACTGCCTACATGAACTGAAATATAATCTGCGTTAAAATAAAATGATACGCTCTGAAAAATCAACTTGATTGCAGCAATATATCAATCTTGAGGTAATTCGATGTACTACTAATAATTAGCAATCTATTAGAATACTAATAAAATCAAAATTTCGAAATTGTATAATATTAGATTTGTTATTTAGAATTTCAAATTTTCGTCAAATTTACCATATTGTTTTAATAATTTTATTAAATCACTTTAGGGAAAAATTAAAAGTTAGTCTTTAGTGGAGTATACTCGAATTCAATTTTGCGGTCAAGTCAATATGAAGCTCAAAGCTCAAATAAAATTTTGGCTCATAGGTTATCAAACATAACTTATTTTCTAATCATAAGTTTGAACTCAAGATATGAGTGAGCTGAAAATTTGAATTGAGCGAATAACAGGATTAGTTTTAGAAGATTCCACATTATAGGCTTTGTTAGGTCATAACTATCATAATTTCGATTATCATATTTACTTATATTCTATATAGGTCAAATCCGAGTTTTTGAGATGTAAATGGTAAATGTGATGATCTGGCAATCTTTTAAATTTTGTATCAATAAGAGTTTCTGATTTCAAATTAAAGACAGCAGCAACAGCAGCACAAACAGCTATTCTATTTCGAACTAAAAATTGCAATTTCTATAATCACACTAATGCCGTCTCAACAGAAAAACAGAACTGAAATTTTTGTTTTTTTTTTTTTTTGTTGAAAAAATTTTTAATGCGATTTTTTGTTTTGTTTTTGTTTTTTTTTTTAATATTGGACTTTGGTGTGCATTTTGCTCGTCGTTGTCTGGAATTCAAAGTTTCTCATTTATGATGCGGTCTATTAATACAAAACTTTAATAAAATTGCATCCATTTTAAAAAAATTTTTATTTTTATTGTTTTTTTTTTATTTTAAATGTTTGAATCTTAGTAATCACATGCCTCTGGCGATGAACCTAGTTTGGCTCGTTTTTTCGCTTTTTGGTTTATTTTATTTTTTTTTGCTGCTGTGAAGTTTTTTTTTTTTTTAATTTGAGATCAGTGAATGGGATGAAAAGTTTCGAATTTTCAAATTCTTGAATTGCGTTGCCTCTCTTTTAAAATTGTTTTTAAAATGACTTCTAAAAAATTGCACCGCACTCATTTTTAATTTTGTTGAAGTTTGTGGAATTTTTTTTTTTGTTTTGTTGTTTTTTTTTATATATATATTTTAATCTAAATCTTTGGGTAATAATAATGTGTGTTAGTAGTAGTTAGTGTAATAGCATGAATGATAAATAAGTGCTAGTAAAGTGTACGTTACAGTATGGGTGATGATTAGGTTATTTGCAATGCATTTGTTGTTGTTTTTGTTTTATTAAAAAAAAATGTATGTTGAGTCGAGTAATTATGGAGTTGTGAAGAGATTAAAATAATAAAATAAAAAAAAAAAAATGGAGAGTTAGAATTTTTCATATGAAATTTTTTTTTATTACGTTTTACGGTTTTAAAACTGAAGAATTTTAAGATTTTCGAGAAAAAAAAAACAACTTTCTCTATAACAGAATTTCCCAATTTTTTAACTCTGACTGTATTTTAGATTAAAACAAAGTATTTTTTCACTGTTTCATATATTTATGTATTTATTTTACTGATTGCTATAACCACAGTCATAGTTCTATAGAAATATATTCTGATGAGCTTTATAATCATTTACAAATAGATGTAGTATCGCTTTATATATTTTTAGTTCAAATGATAACATCAGGACTTCAAATAATTTATACACAAGATGAAGTAGCTTTTGTTCACAATTTAGATTGTTATGTGAAAGAGCCTATCGTACACCTGGTTTTGGAATGTGGGAAAGAGATTCAATATATAATAATGGAACCCCAGAAATACATGCATTTTCAATTGGTTTAGCAAAATCAGCTTTAGAAGCTATAAACGGTTGTAATTTATTTGGTGAAAAAGGAGCATCTTGGAGTGTTGTATATGTCGATATTGATGCTCATAATAGAAATAGAAATATTTTTGAAACAATGCTACCTCGAGAATCAAGCTCAAAAGGAGTAGATTTATCATTATCATTTCCTGCTTTTGCAAGTCATGAAGAAAGGCTTGTTGATCAAACCAAATCTATAATATCCCATGTAACAATTTTATCGCTATAAGACTCTTGCGCACTCTTATAACACTATTATAAACACTCTTATAGCATAATTAGTGTTAATTTGAGTGCTCCGCGATTGCTGAGAAAGCTTATAAATACGTTATAGCACTAAAATGGAGAATCCTATAAGGCACCGGAGCAAGTGCTGAAATATATGTTATAGGATTAGTATACATGTATTAGTGTATATATTTTTATTTTGAAATGATATTCATTTGAAATAATTTATGTTATGCGAGAGTGAGAAACGTATTATTTTTTATTTTCAAATAATAATTTTATGGAGTTTATATTTATTTCCTGAGAAAGGGAGATAGAAATTAGTTAATAATATAAAAAATGTCTTACTAATAAATAATAATGTTTCGGTCAAAAATATAATATTTATAATTATTGTGACCAAAATGCAAAATTTGGGTGGGAATGAAATTTCATTGACATTTATTATAAAAATTCTTCGAAAAAATACATTGTCCTTCAAAAATAGCCAATTTTTAAATAAATAAAAGAAAATATATTTTTAAATTGCATCTTTAAAATATTTAATAATGTATGTTAATTATTGCATAACATCAAATTTGATATTTAAATAATTATTCTTTTAAGTAAAAATGATATTTTTGCGAAAAGAATGCAAAATAAAACTTTTCAGTTTTTGTTTATTTAAAAAAAATTTACCATTTTTGTAGAAAATAATGGCCGTCGCAAAATATTTATCTAAAACCTACAGTAAGTTTATTAGTAACATTATAGGAATACAGTAAAATAATAACACCACTACTGCTTTTCTAGCAATTCTATTCTTATAACAACACCTTAACTCTTTTTATAGGATTACGCTCTTTTAGATTTATAAAAACATTGCTGTATCACTTGCGGAAAATCATTATAACAACTTCCGCAATTGCTATAAGAACATTCATATGACAATATTAATCACATTATTCCCATAAAAACATCAGTATAACACCTTTAGTGCTTATCGGGAGTCATATAGCGAGAGTCTTGTAGCATTAATTTTGTTTTTATAACAATAAAATGTTACGTGGGATAGTTAAAAGACTGAGAGTAAAGCATGGTTTTAAAAGATTTAGTCGGGATCGTTATTTAAGTCGAGCAGAAGATAAAACTAGACGATCTTATAATAAAGGAGAAATAAAAGATTTTGAAGGTAATGAAGTTTAATGGCCAATTTTTTATATATTTATGATAATTGATGGAGTTTTTAAAAATAATATTGAACCAATTGAAGAATATCAATCATTGTTAAGACGTTGCATGATCAAAATAACTATCCTGTTGTTACAACATTTTATTCACCAGATGGACAAGGCTCATATGAAAAAGCATCAGCTAAAGCATTATTTTTATGGGGACAAGCTATGTTTATTATTGGTCAATTACTTACGGCTAGTCTCTTACATATTAATGAATTAGATCCAATCAGACGTTATTTACCAAGTTAAAACCGTCCACGTAAAGTAGGAAGGTATTCTGCTTTTCAAGTAAGCAAAAAAAAATGGATTTGAAATTTAAAAAATTTGTTTAAAAATGAAAAATTCTGTTTATTTAAATTTACAAAACTGAATAAAAATTCTAGAAGTTATTTATGTAAATATTTAAACAACAACAAATAGTATTTTTAAATTTATTCAGATTTTCAGTTTTTTTCAATAAAATACATTATGGTATTTTATTACACTTTCAATGATTAATCAAAGTTCTAATGGCTTTAAGTCAATAAATTGAAAAATTAAATATCATTATATCAGACCGATATTTAATTATGCTCCATGATCTTTGATTTAATCTCAATTGTCTCTTTTTTCTTGTAATAATGTCTTTTAATATCTTCTGTCGACTCTCTTTTAACTGTCATGTTATACACGTTATCATTTAGTTTGTCTCTTTTATTTGGCGAACAATTTGTATTGATCAACTGGTCTGTAGCTGGCTACTGTAGTATCATTAAATTTTAGAATACAAAGAATGGTGACTTAATAAAAATCTAAGTTTAAGCTGTTTTTTTTTTTGTTTATTAATTTAATGTAGTTGTTGAATTTGAGTAAGTTATTGATGTGAATTCCTATAAGTATTTAATTTCTGATTTGTAAGGTACTGCTTGACTGTCAATTTCTAAATTTTTATTTTATATTATTATATAAAAATTGTATATTTTGTGTATCTATAATTATATTTGACAAGCATTTGGGGACCTGCGCAGTAGACACCTTTTCATTTTATTTCGATTCTCCTACTCCTTAATGAACTTCTAATATAATAAATAAGTTGTATATAAAACAAAAATGCGCATACAGTTGAAAATTTTGTACTCATATGATTTTATTATTCAGCAAATACATTATGCATATGTGAGTTCTTATTAGAATAATAAACAAAAGCAAACAAATCAGTTATTATAATTTACAAATGTACTTGCAAATGAATCTATGTACATATTCCAAAAAAAAAAAAACCAAAAAAACAAATTCAACTAAAATAAAAAATATAAAAACAACAAAAAAACAAATCACTTGAATTCTTCATTTTTAACTGTTTCTAAATTTTGGTTATTTGTAGTAATAATATAGTTTTTATTAATATTATGTATTATGTAGGTATATATATACATACCTCTTCAATGACAACATTTTTTATTTTTAGTAATTTTATCCACTAAATGCCACTTACTATAGGGAATATATCGGAAACGAAGCAGTATATGAGAGACGTGTATTTATGTGTCCTAAATAAAACTTACTAACCACAAAACTTTTTATTATATACGAGTGGTTTCTGCTATATCGTGCGAAGTCTATGTCAGTACGTAAATTACTGTTTTTTTAAAAACTTTAAATTTGACTTCAATTTGAAATATAATTACTCAACAGGAGCCCCTAGTTTGTGTATAATTGACAAAACTATGAGATGAATATCCCAATTGAACTTACCCAAATGTTTGGCTTTCTAATAATCACTCATAATAATTTTTTGAGTGTTTTTTTTTTTTTTGAGTGATTTTGACTTATCAACTTATTTAACTGTGGAAAATTGCATATATTACAAAGTAGCTTTGCCTTCATAATAGCTTAGCTCTATTTTTATTTTTATTACAAAATTATCCAGATTGGCAAACTCTGTTTCAATAACAATCTAAAAAAATGCGTTGTGATTTGGTTTTTTTTTTAGCTTTTGACATTAATTATGGTATTTTTATCGTTTTAAATTCTTTATTTTTATTAAATTGACCAAGGTTTTCTTGTTAGTGTTGATTAGAAACTTGAGGACATTAAACTGGTATTTGTGTTTTTAATGTTCTTATCTTAAAAAAAAATTCTCATAAGAATTTCAATTTAATGGATTTTAATGTAATTTACATTTTTTATTAGATACCAAAGAATTGTACACACACACACACATACACAGGCTGTAACACAGTAAAGAGGATATGAATTGAGATTTTTTTTTACTTGAATTTGTTTTTTTTTTTTTTTTAGATAATTTTATAATAAGAAAATAGGAGTTAACTTGTAAAGTAATTAACGATTCTTAGTAATATCATAATTTATTTAATAGTAAAGTAAACAGCAATATTAAGTTGGGTAATTAAATTAAAACTACATGGAGTTATGACCTGACTGTACAAAAATGAATGATGGTGAAATGAACTTTGATGAAGTAAAATCATTTTAAGTGTCTTGACTCTAGAATAGAGATTGATTGCACCAGCAATTCATTAGAATATTAATAAGGAGATTATACCATCTTATCGATATTATTTCTCACTCTATAAAAATGTCGGATTAAAATATCGATCGAGAAAATCTAAAATAATGGCATATAAAACACTTGCAATAAAATCGCAGCGACAACTTGCAGAAAATGTGGCATCGTCTTACCACGTAGGCGCAGATAGAGTTATTAAAGTGTTCTTTTCTTCAGTAGGCCAATCCCCTACTTAGACAGTATAAACAAATTAAAAGTTAAAATAAAAATTGACTCGGAAATAGAAATGATGATACCATAGTAACAAACATTGGCACACAAACTGGGACAAGAATTGAACAATGGAAGAAATCGAGTACGATGGAAATATCAACTGGAAGCCCCTAGTAAGGAAAAAAAAATTGCTAAGATTATACATGAAAGATCAAACATTACGATGGGCTACGTAGAAAAAATTAATAACGAGATATGAGCGGTCTATAATGGAAAGAGTAATGAAACCTAGTTAAATTCAGTCAAACACACTGAAGCTATCTAAAGTTGTACGAAGAAGACCGGTAGAAATATCCAGTACGACTGCATTACAAATCGAATGAAATTTTAAGCAAAAACTAAATAATGAAAAAAACCAACCTCAATACTTGGATTAAAATTGTAAAAGCAAAATCAAAACCTACTAGGGGATGTAGTCTAGGAGCAAGAAAAATAAATTAAAATAATTCTGAAATTTATCCTACCAATAAGACAAAACTTTATAATATTTTGGTTAATATTTTGAAAAAAAAAACTGAATTAAATCTACCGGAAAACTATTAACAATATACCACCAATACAGACACCATCAAAATTGAACACAATTATATTATGTCAATCAGTCAAATATGTTGAAAGCTTCACCAACCTAGGCAACATATTAACAACAAACGGAGAAGTAGACAAAAATAATAAAAAAAAACCAAAATTAGAATATTAAAAGCTTGCGTAATGACAACACTTTTGTATGACACCGAAACTTGAATGTCGAGAAATAAAATAAATCAAATACGTCAAGTATTCGCAAACAAGTGCCAAAGAAGAATTTATAAAATGTTCTGACCCAACAACATTTTTAGCATATATAGGGACTTATGGCAGCTATAACAGGTGAAGAACCTGTGATTAACAAGTGATTAACAAGTGATTAACCAAATTAACGGGTAGAAAATGGAAATGGACTAAAACGTAGAAAATGGAAATTGATAGGTCACACTTTGAGAAAACCACAACAAAAAATAACCACAATAGCCCTAGAATGGAAACCCCAAGGCAGTAGCAGGAGAGGAAGACCTAAGAACACCTGGCGTCGAACTATAACGGTTGAATTAGTTTTTTTTCGTTTTAGCTTTAAAATTTTTAACAATATCAAAATGAGTGAGTTAAAAAAAACCCAAAACATTACAATGAAAAATTTTGTAAAATAACACAACTACAGAACTATTAGCTAGTTAAAGGCTAACTTGAGAGAGAATGCAAGATCACTACACAACAGTGAGAACAGTGGTGGAGGCAAAGTGATGTCCTCATCTCCCAGAAGAGATTAACAAGAGAAAACTATTATGGTATGTATAAGAGTAATCGATGCAAACAATTATATGAGTATAACAGTTATCGAAGTAAACTATTCTATTCTATATTTTTTCAAATTATTGTCTAATTTGTCTAATTTATTCTGTAAAATGTTTTAGAATTAATTATGAAGAAGACAACAATCGAGGTCAACCTGCGGGCGCATAAATTTCTCAGTTTTTGACAAAAGTACTTACAATTTTTTTTACAAAAGTACTTCAAACTTGTATAATTGTTTTTTATTTGTTAAAAATAATTGTATTTTGCTTTTTGGAATAATAATTCTTCTCTTGACCTTTACCAAAAATTCAAATGCAAAAAAAAAAAACAAACAAACTAACTTTGAAAATGTTTATTCTGTTGAATTTATGTTGCGTAACGAACGACATCTTGAGACAAAAAACAATAATAACTCAAAGTAAAGAAATGACAATAATAACCGTTGGTTGTTGGTTGTAGGTTGTTTGTTGTTTTTGTTTTTTTTAATGTTTTGGGTTTTTTTTTTTAACCCACTCATCTTGACGCAAATATTTTCATTTGTTTTGAAATTATGATGTCCGAAATTTTAAAAAGAGTTTATGAGAATTATGAAGATAACTGACATTTATTATAGAATTGTGTATTTAAATTAAGTGCTGGAGATTCACTGATTGAATTTTTAGTATGTGTGGTTTTGTTTTTATATGTACATAGGCTATCATAAATGAATTGTGTTTTTTGTTTATTTATGTGGTAATTACACATTTATTTTTTTTTTTTGTCTTTTTTAGGTTATGAAATTTAATAAGAAGTTTTTTTTTTATTTATTCAAAATTTTAGAATTAGGTTATAGAATATGTAGTTGTAAAAACAAAAAATCGTATTCAATTTCATTGTGAATTTATTGTTTTCACCATTTCAATTTATATTTGGTACTATATTTAATATTTTATTGGTTTATCTTAGACAACAACCGCATACGTAATAGTTTACATATTTAAAAGGAAAAAAAAATTTAATTTAATTGGCAAGGAAAAGAAAATAAACTCTTTTGTTTTTTTTTTTTTTTATATTTATTTGTAATAGCCAACTTATTTCTATCTCAAATCAAACAAAAAATTAACAAAAAAAAAATGATTCACATTAAGACTTATAAACTAACTTATTGAATCCATTACGATTACTCTAAGTTATTACATTACACTTAAAATTAATTATCTTAGTATTTTTTACATACGTTTTACCTGACCGCCACTTTCTTGAGTTACAATTTTATTATTAATTCTAACAAGAGTCGGAAAAGGCTAGAAAAAACCGACTTTAATTTTACATATTTTTAATAAAACCTTTTACAAACTATTTAAAAACTAACTTACAACTAATTAACCTACTATTACTAAACCAGAACTGTAATGTTTAGTGGAATTTAAAATTTAGTATACAAGTTAAAAAAAAATGTTTTTGTTGCCAATTTTCTTAGTAGCATAACCACCAGAATTTATTAATATTTATAATATGGTTTACGTCTTTTGGTGAGAGTCTCATGTTATATCTCCAAATTGTTAGTGGGGTATTTGGGTTTACATTTGGCTCGAAAGTTCTGTTTTTGGATGCTACATCTAAAAGCTTGATAAATAATAGGTATATTGCTATAATTGGATTGAGTATATCTATTGCGATCAAGAAAGAGAAATGCTTCTGGGGGAATGAAACCTGAGCTTAATGAGTCTTCAATGTAATTATTTTCTGGATATGCAGAATTTGAAACTAAGCTTTTATCTATTATATTAGTTGTGAGTTTAACATAATGTTTTCCAATTAAATGCAAAACAAAAACATCAATTTTAGATATATTTGCCCGGCTATACAGCGTTCTATTGGATAAGCAATGTTTATATTCAGCATCTGGCTTACGATAAATACCTGTGCACCCTCTTAGAAATTTCCTTTCTAACTTTTTATATAATTCCATAAGAAAATAAATTCTAGTTTGATGAATTTGATAAATGTATTTAGTGTTTGTGATGTGTGATATACTTGGGGTGAAATTTTAAATAGAAAAATCTAATTGTAAATTGCATTTTTTTGAAAAAATATTTATTTTCGCTACGTCTTCTTTCAAATATCTATTATTTAAAAGAATAATACTGAAAATCGCTTGCGAAAAGGTTCAGACATTTTACTGTAATGTTTTTTCAATTTACAGATTAAATATAATGAATACGTATATAAATTTAACAACGATTAACGGAATCAGAGTTTTAAATACTTAGGGAATAAAAAAACTCAAAGCAAGTTAAAAAAAAAAAATTGATAAATTAAAAGAGGTTGAAATTCATAAAACAAAATTATGTCACCACAACTGACAGTTTAATATATATTTTTTTAGTTGATATATTTTGACAATTCAATGGAACCTTTCAATTTTCTCAGACACTTAGAAATTAATATTGTTTCCAAATAAACAAAAAAATTTTTTTTATCATAATAAAATACAGAGAAATATGTAAACTATACGCCCATTCTTAATTTCTCCATTTTGTAAAACAAAACTAAAAAAAAAAAAAAAAACAAAAGAAAAACACTTAAAAAGTGATTAAAGTTTTAAAAAAAAAACTGCCGCCTGTCATAGTTGAGTTGTCAAGATTTATAATAATCTGAGAACTTCTTCTCAATTTATTTTACATTTCATTACTTTTATATTCTTACACTTGAAAACAAAAAAAAAAAAAACAAAAATTGTTTTGTTGTTGTACTCTTCAACAAATCATCACTTTTTTCACAACAAAAGTAAAACAAATGAACGGCTAACAGACAAAAACTAATTTTCTTTTTTATTTAATTTGTTTACAAACATTTTTATGAGGAAAAGAGAAATGTAATTAACGAGATCATTTCGCACAGTCGCATTTCAAAATGTCTTTTTAGCATTCCTTTTGAATTTCATAATGATGGTTTTTTTTTATTTTGAGTTGGAGTCATTAACTGCGACGAATATAAATCAGTAGTATTTGTGTTAATTAGAAATTCGCTCATCTCATGGAAATGGAATAACCAAAGACAAATTTAACGTCAGATATGAATGAATATGAAACTAATTTGGAAATTTGAATTAATAACTAACTGTCAAAACCGATCCTTGTACATCCCAGCAGATATAAAAAAAAATGTAATTGTGGAAACAGGATGGCGATAGCTCTAATAGTTGGTAATGCTATTACTACATCTGGCTACGCTTAGCATAGCTTCTGCAAACAAATTTGGGTGTCATTAATTTTTACAAAAAGTGCTAAAAGTGAATTCGTCACCTCTTTTGTAGGCAAACTAAATTTTGAGAGAAATAAAGATGAAAAAAGATTTTTAGTAAGGACGGAATTGGAAAAAAAACTGAGTTCGGATAAAGCAAATTTTAAATAATTAGATTTTAAAAATCCAGATACCGGTAGAACAAGATTCCAATACACCAGTTTTCGTTCCGTTCCCTTTTATTTTATTTTATAACCAATAATGCCCTTTACCTATACCAATAGCCAATATATATATAACCAATAATCAACCAATTCTATAATAACCAATTCTGCCCCATGGATTGGATTACAGGAGAATTATGATGAATAACCAATTTTAACTATCAATTACATGTGAAAGATAATGTGAAGAAAATGTACAACAACCACACCCCGGTCTATATTCTAACCGGCGGCACTTTCTGATTAGTATAGTCAAGTGATGTAATCACTGTACATAACGAAGTTAATGTCTATGTTATTTCGTAGACACAATTTTTGATATTTTGTAGAACGGCTTAAAATCCCCCAGCTGTTCGTGGGGGATTTTGAATATTGAAAACTCAATATGTTCAGTTACTTGCAGATTAATTTTAAAAAATGTACAGTATTTTTAAGCTGTTACTTTTAAGCTGTTTAACCTTATTGTTTAAATTTATTTATTTTATTTATTTATTTCGTTTAATTCAAACAAATTACAATAATTATTTTCCTTTTTGTTTTAATATATAAGATTAAAATTTAACAAAATCAAAATTTAAAAAAAAAAAAAAAACAATATTAAAAAACAATAAAAATTTACAAAAGTTAACTACCTAATGGTTAGAGTGGTTAGTTAGAAGGGTTCTGATTACAGAGGTATATTCGATTCCTTAACACATCTTTTGAGAGTGATAAGTCAATCACGTTCTTATATTTGTTCTCTATTGTCATCATTCTGTGGTAGGTCATAGTTGGATCATACCATAGTTAGTTTTTAAGAATTCGGGCAGAATTCAATATAAATGGGGATGTAATATTCCCCTTCACTATATTTGGATGATGAAAATAACGGGTTGGGGTCGAAATCTTATTTTGGAAAATCTTATTTTCTGAAAATCTTATTTTGTATTTTTTGTTTTTTTTTCTAAATAGGAGCACATAATAACGCATACGGCACAGTCTTAGTATAAAAATGTGTTTAAAAAAATTATTTTATTTTTAAAGTCGGGGACTACCGCCCCCAAAACCCCGCTACTCATTTATTGGAACCCTATTTTTGCCGACTGCAAGTAAACGCATTCGGCACAGTCTTAGTAAAAAAATGTTTTTAAAAAAACTGCTGCCCACAAACCTTCGCTGCTCACTTATTGCAACCCTGTTTTTGCCGGCGGCAAGTAAACAACAAAAAAAAGATTAATATGGACGAGAAAAAAATTTTACAGGAAAAAATAAGATTTTCGGAGAAAAAAAATAAGATTTTTAGAAAAAAATAAGATTTTCAAAAAATAAGATTTTCAGAAATAAGATTTTCAGAAAATAAATTTTCAAAAATAAGATTTTGTCACTATCCGGAAAATAACATCATCAACTTCACGCCCAGTTTCTAATGTAGCTAAATGTAGCAAATTTAATCTGGGTTCATATGGAAGCAGGATAAGTGGATTGGACCAAGGAAGGTGGTGAAGTGCATGTCTTATGAAGTTCTTTTGAATAGCTTCTATTCTTTTAATATGAATTTCGTAATAGGGTAACCAAACCTGACAAGCATATTCCAGTTGTGGCCTCACAAGACATGTTTATAAGGATTTTAAGATATAAGGGTCATCAAATTCTTTAGATCATCGCTTTATAAAACCTAACATTGAGTTAGCTTTACTAATAATATTGTTATAGTGTAATTTAAAAGACAGGTTTTAGTTAGATTGTATTCAATTCTGCCAAAACAACTGATGGCTTGTAACACATTCAGAAAGTTGTAGAAAATTCTAAATTTCAGTTTGACTGAACTCAGATTTAGGCCAAAAAAACACATTATGTCATCAGATTACATACAACAAATAGTTGTTAAAAATATTTAAATGCTAGTCGGCATTTTTTTTTAAAATTATTTTTCTCTTCATTATCGTCTCTTGGATGATTTATAGGTTTTTAGTTTTTGTGATTTTGCAATTTTGCAATATTTTCACGGTGTTTTTTGTTTTCTTTTTAAGAATTTTTTTTTTTGTTTATTTTTTGTTTTGTTTGTTTTTTTTTCAAACTTAACGATTCAAATTATGTTATTTGTTTATTATAGAGATCGCAGTTTGTTTTTATGATTGTACTGTCCATAGTGTAATATTGATAATAACCATAACAACAACAACAACAACAATAAAGAAGTATTATTTATACTTACTAATTGTCATTTCTGAGAAAATTTTATTTTGAGCGTCGCGCAATGTTGTTAGCAACATTTTTATTTGCTGAGATTTGTTTATTTTAGTTTTAAGTTTTTAGATAATTGGCATTAAGAGATTAAGTTTGTCAAATAGATTTTTGTTTTGTGGCAAGTTGTAATGAAGATAGGTTAAGTTTAGTATACTGTGGCACTATTGGGGTTGAGTAATCTGTTTTGTTATCACATTGATGTCATCGTCAAAGTATTCCTACAATTTCAACTTTCTTCAGATCCAAATGGAGCTTTCTGAAAATATTTAGAGTTGCTCTCGGTTTGCTCACGGCATAACCGATCCATATAAATCTGTGAATTATCATAATTTTGACTAAATTATGGTTATATTCGTCACCTCATATACAGCTTATATATATCTTTCTCTGTATTCTCTGTTGTCTATTTGTCTGATGTGGTTCATAGATTTGGCAAAATTTATTTTTAATGTTATGTCGTTTCCTATATGTGCTTCTTTGAGCCATTCTAGTATTCAACTGATTATTGTAAGCTAAACATAACTACCATAAGAAAAATGTAGACAAATTATTCTAATATTGGTTGTTATAGTCAACCTTCGTAACGGGTGCTTGCTATAGACTCTTTCTTATATAAGTATAATGGTCAAATCAAATCTGTTTTTTCGTTGAACCGTTGTAATCCATATCTTTGACAAAACAATGATTAATCAATACAATCTGTGTAAATTGTTTCGCTGACACTACGTCTACTAACTTTTCTTTTCATCTGAAGATTTGAGAGATGAGAGTATTTTTGTTTATATCGAAGCATATAGTTTACTAAGCTCCAGATCAATCAATTTAAATTTACTTGATTTTATTTGTATTTTTATAGTAAATTTTTTTTTGTTGTGATAGAAAGTTGTGATAGATGAACAGTGGTTCATGGTTTTGTTGGAAAAAATATTTTATTCAAAGTAGCCTACATAAATAAGTCACATATTTTTATGTAGAACATTAGTCAGGTCTCTTTGGGATACCGCATTTGATGCATTTGGTTTACATATTTGATGCAGAATTTTGTGAAGGTGTCCACGTTCTTCATAGCCCACCAAAACCTTTATTTTTGCAAAAAACCATTATTTATTGTTTTAATTTGAATGTTATTGCTTATTGGTTATGTCGCTATTTCTTCGTATCATAATCAACACGTAATTGAAGCATTTTATACCTTCCAGTGTCGTACCTCTAGCTACATGTTGTTCGTTCGTGTGGCATACGACGTTTGATAAATTGATATTGATTAAAATTTATGATTGACGTTGGACGCAAGACACATATTGTATTCAATACATTTAAACTCTTAATCTTGATTTCGCTCATGTTGTTTTGAAGTTTAACATTTGTTGGTATGTTCTGACAAGCTAACATATATCGTATATTTCAGATCATAATTCAGATCGTCTATCACAGGATGTTCACAGATATAATTTGGTATATCTAAGAGCGTTATTGGTTTTTCTTATTAATTTTCTCATGAATTGCTCTAATTTATTTTTGATATTATCAATACTTCATCATCATAATATGTCTGTCTTTAAGCATTAATATTAATTATAATTACAAAATCTTAAAATTCATCATACAAAACTGTTACAGTTACCGACAAATAGAAAAATATATACCCATCTTGGTACTGTAGGTTGACAAATTTATTACAATATTATTATTTCCTAAATTGTGTAGGGTTAACCTCAACACACACACACACAAACATACATGTATCGTAATACTAAATCTTAAGTCATTCATCAATATTAAAATCATAAATTTTTAAATGAATCTTATTATGGATAAAATCAGAAAAAAAAAACAAAAAACATTTAAAATGAAAATTGTAAAGTGACTTCCAGCAAATTAAATTTTATTGATTTTTTCAATAAAAAACTAAATAAAAAACAATCAAAAGACCATCAAATATCAATGCGTTGGTAATATTAATATTCCGAAATCACCTTAGCTATTATATAGGTAAACGAATATTAATCCATTCTTCCCAAATAATACAAAAACTAAAAATAAAAGTTAAATAACTTAAATATTAAATAATCTCTCTTAATCTCTAACTGTTTATTACCGTGATAATCGATTTTTATTTCATAATCAACAGTTTTATATTTATTTTTTTATATAGGTATATGCATATGTAAGTATACGTTTGATTGTAATAATAAAAAGGCGGGCACACACAACAAAATTAAACGTTTCGATTTATCATAAAAATCGAATTTAGAATTGATCGATTTTATATTTTGTTTTTGGGAATCATTTAATTTCAAATCAAAAAAACAACTTTGAAAAAAAAGTAATTTTTCACCAAAAAAAAAAAGATTTGCGATTAATTTTCATGCTTTGAAGCAATCAAAAAAAAATTTATATATATATATATATATTTTATTCAATAATAATAGCCTCAAGTGCCAAAATCTATTGCTAAATTTAAAAAATTTATTTTTCTTTTATCTTTTAATATTTGGCCAGTATAAATCAATTTTCTTAAAAATTGAAATGCGCAAAAAAATAACAAAATTATGTAATTTTCTAACCTTTGACAGCAACACACCATTTTAAGTAATTCGTAGAGCCTCATTTTAATTTTTTTTTTTTCACTTTTTTAATTCTGATCAATTTCAATGGAAATTTATCCAAAAGTCTAAACATATCCAATTTTTATTACTAATTTGTCACTAAAATACATTTTTTTAGTGTTAAAATTATTTTTATTACCATGATTAAAAATCCATAAATGGTCCATGTTACTCCATCAATAAATTTTTATTACCATTCAATCATAAATTTTAATCAATATCAATTGAATATCAAGTTTTAAAAAACATTAATGATTCATTCTTTAACAATTTTAAAAGTAAAAAAAAAAAAACAAATTTCAACATTGCACTAATTAATTTTTATATTTCTCATTAACAGACAATAAAAATGCAACATAAAATTACCGTTATTTAATGAATTATTCAAAATATCCAAAAACAAATTGTATTTAGTATATAGGGAAATGCAACCCAACAAAACTGTTTAATCTCATATCTTCTTATGTAATTCGAGATAAATTGCTTGTACTCTGATTTGATTTATTTATTCTGTTAATTAGAATGAAACTACAGTAAACTCAAAATATATAAACCGTTTTGTTTTGTTTTATTTTTTTATAGAATAATAAAAGAGCATTTCATTTACTTGGAGATTTTTTTTTTCTAGGAGAATATAATCAAAAATTATACCTGCATCTAGTTTCAGCAATTGTTCGGTGCAGAAATTGTGTGTCAATACTCAAAAAATCTCTTATAAGTTTTTAAATGGATGTCTACCGGTGGCCAGCAATAGGAGGTAAAAAAAACACTTGATCCGGAATTGAAGAGTTGCAACGTTGGTTAGACAAGACTGTTGGTTAAACAAATTTATTATTATTTTTAATATGACCAGAATTTAACTTATGGCCAATTATAAACAATATTATTACTGGCTTTCGGCTTATGATCAAATTTAAAAAAACTGCATTCGTTCTCGTCTTATTAAATCTCTAAAAGTGGAATATGTTTTGAATATTACAGATAAATATTGAAAATTTAACATAAATGTTGTGAGAGATATCTGTACAGAATATTGTTCAGTAAAATGTTATATTAAAAAAATTACGTTTACTGAAAATAACCGTCATTCTATGACAAACAGAATATTAGAACGTTGACGAAGAAGATAGAACTGCTTATACAAAAACTGTATTGACTGGTTGAATTTTAACTCTGCCTCTGTAATTAATCATTTGTGATATAGAAATTTCTACGGGCTTTGTTTTTGCATAGCCTTATAATGATTTTGTACAAATATTTTCTTTTCCTTTCCGATCGAACAAATAATCGTGTTCGTGATCGACAATGATCGTGTTAACCACTACAAATAATTAGTAGCTTACTACTAGATTTAATAACAAATCGACGCAATTATTTTTTTTTAACCATTAGTGTTTTCTTCTACTTGGTGTACTTCTATTATAAATGTACCCATCAATTTCACTTAACCGATTCGGTGCTACTTATTGAGCTTTCTCCTTACATGAGTAAAGTTATTTTTACAAGAAAACAATTTATAAAATAATACGTAAAAATAAAATTTTTAATATAGACTTTTATCATCGAAGCAAAATTAGCCCCCTAAAAAGTAGAAAATAAAATGGATCTTATAATTGGTAGAATCTCAAGATTGACAACCATACATGACGTATGAATGTATATTGAAATTTGAATATTTTCTTCAGTTTTACTGATTCTTGTATTTCTTCACGCTGGGTGGCGCAGTAGGTAGAGCGCCTGCCTTTCAACCGAAAGGTCCCAGGTTCGATTCCCGATGAAGCAAAACAAAAACAAAATGCTTTATGGATTTTTCAACCTGGTCCAGTACCCTTTGTCATTGGGATATAATAAATGGCAAAAAATAATTGAGAGTATAATCTGGTAACAAATTAAATAAAAATGAAACTATTCTATTTAAGAAGGCTTAGTTCCTGATAATAGCAGTAGTTTTCCACATTTAATGAGTTGATAAGCCAGTAATTTGTTAAATAAATACTTGAAATATTGTAGATTGTAGTGTGAAATTGCAGTACCGTACTTAATTAAGCACGTAAAGGTGATTCTATCTAAGTTACTGTAGAGTGTAAAAAAAAAAAAAAAAAAAAAAAAGCAGCCGATGCTGACTTATAAAAAATATTAATGTGAAGCAGCATTGTAATTTTTGTTTATTTAAAAATCATTGCAAAATTTTTATTCCTTGGAATTCTGACAATATTGAAAAAATTAGAGAATGGAAACTAACTCAATCTACATAATCTGATCTTGACCACATTTACGAATTCATATAAAATATGTGGCCTAATTTTTATGTTTCTATAGCAACTCTTATCTACATTCGATTTGTTTTTGCTTGTAAGTGGGAAAAAAATATCTATAAATCCAGAAATCTAAACAAATAACCCAATAGATGCTGATGAGTTAATATAAAAGTATATAAAATTGTATTATATCAAAATCAAATTAGAATTAAGAACAACATTATACTAACGAAATTAAGTAGAGTAATAAAAATTAGTGTACATAAGAAATTAATTAAAATAATTCGATATGGATAACCATAGAGTCGAACATGGGTTAATAATTATCCCTTAAAAGGCTTCTCAATTTACATATACTTATATTATAATCGGTCATTATGACGTGAATAAATATTTGCACTGACTCGACAAATCTGCACAGACCTCTATAAGTATACTTATGGTATTGAAGTAGAAAAAACAATGCAATACATTTTACCTACAGGTTAATTATTTGAAAAATAGTACTTTATCTTTGGCAGGGACTTATTCAATTCGAATAATTTTTATCCAAATCACCGAAATGTATTTCTAGACTAATCGAGAGATCAAAAATAATATAGAATGTGCTATGGAGAGATGGTAGAATAGGCTTAATAGTTGCATCCGTTGCATTAGAAGTTTAGAACCTAACACTATTAATTTCTATTTAACTTAATTTAATGAAAATCACTTCATTATATCGAGAAATTTCTGTAATTTTATTTTATTTCCAAAATTCGTAACTAAACTTGCCTAAGTTTTCCGCTTCAAATCATATTACTATAATTTGACTACTGCAAAAATATAATAACCTTACTTTATATTTTTAATTAGAGCGTCTTAGCCTATGGCTATACAAGCACCCATATTTTGTTATTATTTAGAGGAAGTATCACATCATTAAATTGAATATTTTTATTTTAACCACCGCTATTATTTAATTGTTATTTTTGTTGTTGTTTTTGAATTACCATATTTGGATGCGATTTAAGAAAAATAAAAAAAAAAATAAAAACAATAACAAAACAGCCAAAAGATGATGAGCGGGAAACTGAACTGAAATTAAAATTTCCGTCTTTTGTGTACATTTTTGGACATGAAGCACGCTTCTTGTTTTTTTTTTTGTTTTCTGTATTTTTTCCAATTCTTTTAATAAAATAAAAAAAAAAAAAAAAAAACGTTACCTTAATGGCGGAATTGAATTTAAAAAAGTAAACAATAAATTTTGGAATTATAAAATTTGCATTTAAATAATTTTTAGACTAACCTTTTAAATGCGTGTTTTTTGTAGGTATCAATTTTTAAATAAAATTAAATATTTAGACTGGTAAATTTTAATTATGGACCAACAAAATATTTTTATTATTATTCTTATTATTATTAGTTTATTATGAAGGTGTTATTGTGAATTTGTTTTTAAAAGTGTCATTGAAGATATTTTTTTTCATTAAAATTTTAAATTACGAATATAATTATGGTGAATTTTAAATTGAAAATAAGTGTAACGAAATTTGTTTAAATAGAATTAATTGTGTTTTTGGTTATAAGTTTGGGCTGTATTGAATGCGTTTAGAAAATTAATAAAAATAAAAATATACAGTGATGGTAGTGGTGATTTGTGTTGTCTCACAAACGTCTTTGTTTACTCGATTTAGTGTTATTATAACAGTTTACATTATGATAGTATAACACATTACATTATGACAGTATATTGAATTTTTAATTTGTTGCTATCATCATTGTGTTATTCTTTGTTAATTCGAAATAAACAGGTTGTACTGTATCAAACAATTTTGTTAGATAGTTGTTGATGTAACTGATTATGTGTTATTTATATATAGCCAAAACATTAGGTTGAGACCATCTACAAAGGTTAGTACATTTGATTATTCGTGTCCTATTCATTCCAATATGTTTGAAACAGTCAGAGGCTATCACATTGATAGTGCTATTGTAAGAACGGTTCAATTTGTTTATCATGGAAATAATCCATCATGTAAAAGTAAGTACGTAATAACATTATTCTCGTAGACACTGCCAATAGACAATGCTTTTCAGATAAATAGAAGTGGTTATTTAAGTTGATATTATTAAAGTGAATCTTTATCGGGATGTTGAAAAAGCAAAAAAAAATTTACCCGAATATGAATTAAAATAATGCAAAGTAAAATAAGAAAGTAATACAAAATATAATTCAGACTTTCAATTCTATACCATTTGCTGTTTCTCGATCATCATCCAATTTCACAGTTCCAGAATTCCAACAATCGAATGTGAATGTAAACTGTATACATTAAATACAAAAACAGATAATATTAATGTACATAAATCAAAGAAAGCCAGATACAAAATATAAGAACACTGCTTCGCCACATGCCCACATGTATTATTTTAAATTTCAAGAATCAATTCATGATATATGTTTTCGGAATGAATGCTCTATTAATACTATTGTTCTTATTATATATTATAAAATACATAATATTACTAAAACTAGAAGATCATTACAGTTCCATGACCTGTTGGCCAACGTACATGTTGACAGCACTTATAATTAGGTTTACGTTACATGAACATATTACAGATTAGTTCACTTATTTAATACAGAATGACTAGAATTATTTAAAAAAAAAGTTCTATACTTAGTTTAAAATTCATTATAAGCCGAAATCTCAAATTTATTTATTTATATATTAGTTTACCTGCCTTTTAACATGCAAACCAACTTTCAGGTTTTCTCCTCTAATACGGAATGTAGGCCTATTATTATCTTTAGCGTTGATTTTTTACCAATCTCTAAAACCCTACCCAAGAACCAACCCTAAAAAAATGAAAGGCAGAGCTCTATTTGCTATTCAGCGTATCTAAGTACTAAACTAATTGATGAGCCGATCAAGAAGTAAAGACACACCGGTAAATAAATTGGAAGGTAATATTGGATGAAACGTTAGCAATCTAGAATATTGTATTGCAAAACGATTGCAACAGACAGCTGGAAAATGTTATAAAGTAGACTGATATCCACCAATGAATAATAAATGAAAGCACATTAGTGAAATTAAAATTTTAGTCCAAACTGCTTAACTTCAAATAGCAATTAAACGTCTCACTAAAAATTTCAAGCCATCATTTTCATCGTTTTCATTGCATACATTATTTTCTATTTTATTTCTGATCAGTCTCATATTTATCGCTTATTGCTTTAACATTTTATACTTTAATATAAATATTTAATCTTAGGGTCTTACTAGAATAAAAACAATAAACGTGAGAATGGGCAATGCGATAGAAACCAGATATAACATCAAGAAATAATTATATTGATTTTGTACTTATTAGCTAAATATAATTTAACTAGAGAGGAAGTAAAATTAAGAGCTCAAAATTGGATACGATGAAAATGTCCTAAAGGACTAATGACGCAAATAGAGACAATAGTAAATAAAACACTGCCTGTAATATATGAAAACTGGACATTTGAATCACCGAATTAAAATTTAACTAACAGCATTTAATCTACACCATTTTGAATTTTTTATCCAGGGGCTCCGGAATAAAAAATTTCTGAGAACGCATGAAAATGAAGAAGAAAGAATCCTTTATCTAGATGGGGTTGAATGAATGCGGATATTCATTTCATTAGTAGGTGCATGTCAATGAATCTATTGCATTACAAAGTAAAAAGATACATATATTTTTTGTCGGTGGACCGGATATGCACGTATTTGAAGCTAATCCAATTTTTTTTTATTTTTACAAAATTTTATTAAGACTTCATGGTTTTCAAAAGATTTCTCATAATTGCATAATATTGTTTTCCAATCTGATTCATAGGTTTTTTTATTTTATTTTTTTATAAGGTATTATGTATTAAAAGAGTTCAATGCTTTTAAGAAAGATTAATTCAATTAGTTACTAAAACAAAAACAAAAACAAAAAAAGAAAAACAAAATTTCACTTATTTTTAAAATTTTGTTTAAAAACATGACTGTTCGCATTGTAAATTCATTTTACAGTTCCACTATATACTACTATTCATCAGGTGTACGTTGTACACACATTTTTCGAGATACACGTAATTTTTTTTGTTTTCGTTTTTTTTTTTTTTTTTTCACTTTCGATTATCAATATTTTCACTTAGAAGGTGTTCCATAAATTTTCATTCATTTTTTTTTGGTGTTGTCCAAAAAAATGTTTAAAAAAAGAAAATAAAAAAAACAAAATCTGTGTGTACAGCACGACAACAAATGATGACTCAACCATTCCGAATCAATTATAATTTCCCTTTAATTATTGTATACAAGGTAAATTTTGACTTCTTGTACACTAAACTTCTATACAAATTACAATTTGTAAAAAACTGCTCTAAATTCCAAATTCACTTTTTAATTATTTTATTTATTTATTTATTTTGTTTTTCGTTTTTTGTTTTTTTTTGTTATTTTGGAAATTAATAACAATCACGTTTTTATTTACAAAAAGTTAATCCATCATGTTTGGAAATTCATCCGTCTTCATCTGCTGAATGTCTTAAGAACAAACAAACATTTTTTTTCTTCTAGTTTTATACAACAGACTTTTTTTTTTTGTTTTGTTTTTTTTTTAATTTGGAAAGTAATTTAAAAAAAATTGAAATTAAAAAATTTATTATTTATATATATATATATTGTTTTTATATATATATAAATTTGTAGAGAAAATTGTCTCAAAAAAAAAACGCCTTATTCGCAGCACAATGCATGATGGCATATTGGGAGGTTAATTACTTTCTCTCATGCAATTAAAATGTTTGTACAAAATTCAAAAGAATTAAATTTATGCGAAATCGAAAGGGTATTATTAATTTGAAATATTGTTTATAATTCAATTAAATATGTAAATTTATTTTATTTTTCATTGTATATATATATTTAATTTGCTCAATTTTTTATTCCAATTTTTTGACTTATCTCTTTTTTTCTCAAATGAGAAAATGAAATAGAGAGATATTAAGTCAAAAATTGAATGGTAAATTTAACGTATTGGACGGGTGTAAGATTCATACTAATAATCAATAACGATGTTATGAACAGAAAATTCTAAATAAAACCACCATTGTAAAATTGCAAAGGGGGTCTACTGGTTTTATTTAAATACGATGGCGTTTCTTAGGATTATTTTATATAATAATTGCCTACATACATTCAGTGTTTTTAGTTTTAAGGTTTGAAACATGTAAGACCGATTTACACCACTAATGTGTTGACTCGATCCTATATCATCCTTCCTATTTCTTTTGATCACGCCGCAAGTGTACATTTATTCTGTTTTAACGAAAAAACTTATTCTGATAATATTTTTACGGGGGTACAGGGGTGCGGTAGAGGTATAAGTGAATAATATCTACACAATAGCGGCTTTTGAATGTCTAATGACAGTAATGACTGAACTCTACTATATTTACACGTTTACTAAGTAGCTGTTAAATTTCTTTCTTTTCTTTTTCAACTTCTTTTCAAAATCAATTTTTTTCTTTCATTTTATTATAGGTGTCTCTTACCTTCATAGTTTTTGACATAATATTGAGTATGTTTTAGTGTAAAAAAATAACAAGATTTTTCTATCTTGTGGCTTTTGATACAAAACAAATGGGTTTGATTTTGCAGTCACCAACCATTTTCAATCTAATTGAGTTAATCTTATTAAATTTTGGGTCTTTATATATCTTCGTATGATTCTGTTTCGGAAAGTACTGTAACTTAATTAATTAATTAGTATTCATCCACTTATCGAAGCTTGATAAAAAATCATACTCAATAATTTCATCATGAATTGTTTTTCATCATTTTATTTATCCGTGACACTTTCTATTGGTTTTTTATTGATTTATCAGAGACAACATATATTATTTAAAATTGAATTCTAGCGACGAAAAGAATAAAGTCTGTACCTTGGTAAATAAAATTAGTGATCTCTGTACTTTGCTGACTATGTATACTTATACATGAGGTGAAATTTTAAATTGAAAATCAAAAAATTTTGAAAAAAATATTTAGTTTCGCTACGTCTCTCTTTAAATATATGTCATTTAAATATATGTCATCAGTTGTGAAATGGTTCAGATATTTGTACTGTACTTTTTTCAATTGACAAATTAAATATAATGATTAACGTTCGTTGTTTTATAATAACGCTGACTGGGCAGTAAATTTTCTACTAATGAAAGTACTGCCATCAGTTCTTTTATTCAACCAGAATACAATAATTCTTTTCATCGAAAAGGGCCTCCACATTAATCGAGTCCTTGCACGAAAATGAGCACGGCTTTAGAGTCACTATTTTTTTTTTTTTCATACTCCTGTTGGAAGCATAGGGCCTCCACTTGACATTTCCATCGTACTCGATTTCTAGCTGCTCATCATTTCTATTTCTGAGGCAATGTCTAATTTCATTTTTAATCTATTTGTAGTGTCTATTGTATATTTTAATTCGCACTTCGTCACCAACGTAGATACTAATTTAGTGAATTAATTTCTTTTGAAATGTTGGACACCGTTCTTATTACATTTTGATAACAATCACAATGTATATTAAATTACTCAATTAAATGACTACCTTAAAATTGACATTACAGTAACAGCTATCTTTATGTCACAAAAAAATTTCCTTGTTTATTTCTAAACTTAAGTTATTGCTTAAAGTACCACGACTTTAGTTATACTGTTTTTGTTTCATTTTTTTGTGTTGTTCTTTTATTAACAATTCAAAAATTGACTTAAAAAAAATTACTAATTGTTTACATTTTTGAAAGAAAAACATCCGATCATTTTTTTGTTTTTGTTCTTTTTGTTTTTTTTTTTAAGAAAAGTTTTTCATGACTTAAACGTTTTTTGATTTATTTCCTGTCAAAAAAATATAAAAAAAAAAAAAAAATTCATTCTGTAAAATGAGAAAACACAATACGGTAAATTTTTACTACTGGTTTTCGTGTGAATTTAGTAAATTCATGAAAATATCATAGTTATACGATAGTGTTGTATAAGTATGATGACAGTATTGCATACCTAACAACATGTACGCATGCATGCACTTCAAAATTGTTATAAAAACTATACTGTAGGAAGCAAAAGTAAATGAAAATAGATGTACATAAAATGTGTTCATTCGGGTTCATTTCAAATTACAAAATTTTCACAGTTAAGTAAATGAAAATGAAATGTCAAGGAGGAAAAATAAGCAAAAAATTAGTTTAGGAAAATTTATTGTGTACAATAAAACGTTGAACATATTTGATTGAGTCGTTGGTGAGCAAATTTCTTAAATGATTTATTTTACATACATAGTGTTATACACATATAGCGGTTGGTTAAAATATGTTGTTAACATTTTTTGCAAGTCAGTTCGTGTATTTTCAGTTAACTTTGCTACTGTTGTTGTATAGTTTTAAAATTTAATACTAGTTGTGTATTTCGTCATCTAGGCACCAACAGAATCATCATCAACAATAACATAAATCATAAACATAAATTTTGAGTGATAACAATGACCAACATTCATACAATCTTTTGGAAGGTCTTCCTGGTGAACGCTTGATGTTGATTTGACTATTTAATGTTACATTTACCAGTCGATCTTCTGCCATTACAGGATCTGTTCAATTTCTTCGTCTATTTTGACTTCTACAGACAATATTTTTTATGTCGCGTACGTCTCTAATTTCTTTGCTACGTGTATCGTGTTAAAATCCCGCAATATATGAAACCAATAATATTAACTGCCATTCATTTGTAAGAATAGTAACTCTTATTATGCTGAAGACCTATTTTATTTTGTACTACATTCAATAACTCTGAACTACACTCAATAACTCTGAACTACACTCAATAACTTGGCAATTAAAAAATTTAAATTATTTTTTTTTTATAATTTTCTAAATTGTTATTTAGGATGATAACATTGTTTTGATTTTCTTATTTGGTATATACGTTCATAAATTAAATGTCAATTATTGACAGTCCTATTTGACACTTAAATTCTAAATTTAGTCTTTTATAATATTTTTATTTAATTTTACTTTTAAGAAAATCTTTTCAATTTTGTTATGGTGGCAACGTTTATGGTGCTTCTCAAACTAAACTTGAAATTTAATTTACTGTTAATTATAGTATATATATGTATGTAAAATCAAAGAAGTGTCATTTAAATAGTTTTTGTAGTATTTTGATTTGATTAATAAAATGCTAATTAAAATATACTTTTATGGAGTGTCAGTTAAAATTATTTTTTTTTTATTTATTTTTTTTTTTTTATGATGTAGTCTACATATTATGTTATGTAAGTTGTTCTGTGGAAAGTGTCTGGTTTTATATTCAGACAAATTTAAAAGTGTAATAAGGATTTCATAATTTTAGAAATGTATGTAATTTTGAAATATGTTGGAATATTTTTTTTTATTTATGTTGGAAGTTGATATCCAACAAAAACTATTTTTTTTGTAATTTAGAGAAAATATTGATCTTAGAATATCTGTTTTGTTATAGTAGTGGTGGCTAGATATCAATATTGTGAGCAAAACAATAAAATAAAAATATGATTATTAAGTTGTATGGTTGCATTCAAACAAATTTCAAATTGAACATATTGAGAGGAATGGAGATTGAATTTTCTAAATTAAAATTATTATTTTTGACTTCATCGTAAATATTTTCTACTATTTTATTTTACTAGTGTTCAATAATTATTCAAAAAATTTTCTGTTTTACGGTTTTTTTTAATAAACAATTTTAGAAGATTATTTCTTGTTGCATAATTCAAATCGTAGTGAGTTATTACATGGTGAACCAGTGTTAAAAATTTGGTCGAATTCGGATTTATTAGCATGAATTTTTACTATGTACATTTTATTGTAGATTTGTATGTTGTCATAGAGGTTATACATTTTGTCATTACTGTTGAAATCGAATTGTTTTTAGTTTTTATTGTGAAGTAGGAAAAAATCTCACAATGAAATGCATAAACATATATGCACCTAAGCTTAGATCTAATACTAAATTTTATTTGCGAGAAGCAACGGAAGATGATGTACTAAAATTAATTGATAATTTACCAAATACTCAAAGTGCTGGAATAGATGAAATCAAATCATGTATAGTAAAAAAATACAAATTACAATTATTAACACCAATAACACTGTACTCTTAAATACCTCAATCAAAGAAGGTGTTATGTCTGATCTTTTGAAAACCAATAAAGTAGTTCCTATATATAAAAAAGATGGTAACAAAAACGATATAAATAATTTCAGACCTATTGCTGTGTCATCAATTATTAGTAAACTTATAGAACATTATGTAAATAAACAATTATCTGAATATTTTTATAGAAATAATTTAATATGTGATCGTCAGTATGGATTAACTAAAAACTCAAATACTACTTCTGCTTTATTCGATGTAGTTAACACAATCTGAAATTTCTAAAAATAAAAAAGTTGGATTGAACTTTTTTGATATTTCAAAAGCTTTCGACACAGTAGACAGAATAATATTGCTCAGAGTACTATTTGCATAGCAAGTACGGAATATAATTGGTTTAAAAGCTACTTAGAGAACAGACAACAATATACAGAATGTAATGGAATAAAATGCGGCAAAGCTAACATTGATTTTAGTGTTATACAGGGTAGCTCTCTTGGACCAACGTTATTTGCTTGCTATATTGGTTGTTTTTAAAAATTAAACTTAATTGGAACACCATTTATCTACGCTGATGATTTAGTTATTCTATACTCAGGAGATGATTCCAAAGATATTGAAATGAAGGCTAATGCGAATATGCCTAAGATATATAATTGGATATGTCTCTGCATAAACTGACCTGTCAATCTAAGAAAAACCAAACTGGTAAAGAGTAAGAAAACTGATATTACAATCCATTATAATAAAAATAAAATTGATATGGTAAGTAACTACAGATATCTGGAAATAATTATTGACTCTGATTTAAATTGGAACACTCACATCAATCAGTTACTTAAAAGAACAAGAAGGGTAACTGGCATGTTGAAAAAGGTTGAGCACACAGTTCCTGATAATATTAAACCATCAATATATTATAGTTTATTTTCACAGTGTTCTTACATATCGAATTACAATTTGGGGAAATACTTTTACTAAAAATCTGAACACATAAGTACAAAATATTGAAGCTTGAAGATTATAAGAAATTGATCCAGGTAATACATCTATATAGTATAGAAAACAGAAAAATAAAATCTAAAACTGAAATAACAAGAAATTGTGACATACACAACTACAACACAAGGTCATCTAATCAAATTAGATATTGTTTTGGAAATGGACTTAGTGGTGTTGATCCAGTTATGAAATCAAGTTCATCGTTTTACAATAGACTTCCTTTGGGGCTAAAAAATCAAAATAAAAGTATATACTAAAACAATGAAAGAGTTAGAAGTTATATTAAATACAGACTTAAAAACCTTATGCAATTGGCTGGATTATAATGAACTATGTTTAAATGCTAAAAAAACTAACTACATAATATTTAAAACCCAGAATAAAAAGTATAATAATATTACACTTAAGGTAAAAGAAAATATATTACAGAGAGTCGACAATATTAAATATTTAGGAATTATAATTGATGAAAATTTAAGATGGGACAAACATATAAAAAAAAATGAAACAAAAAATTATTCCTATAAGTGTAGCTATATATAAAGAGATCTGGTGGTATTTCTAATTATGCAGCCAAACTTGTGTATAATGGGCATATCTTGTCAAGCATTAGGTATAATATATGCAGTTGGAGTCACTGTTCAAATTGGATTGGAAAAGTAATGAATAAAGCGCTAAAAAGTTTATTTAAACTAAACGCCAGAATTAGTTCTAAAGAGTTATACAAATGTACTGGATATAAACCAACTAATTTACTTTGAGAAATGCAAATACGTATACAATATTTTAAATCAAAAAAAAAAAAAAAAAATGTAATTTTAAAATTATAATATTTTGGAAATGTTTACAATATGTAGGTTATAAATTAATCTTTAAGTTAATATTAAGTTTTCTTTCTTTTTTAGTTTATAATTTCTTATACATAATTTTATAATTAATATTGTTAAGTTATCTGAAATTTGAAAAATAACGAATTAAAATTAAAAAAAAAAAAAAAAATTATATATACTTAAAAAGAAAGTGAAAAAAATGTTATTAGAAAATTATTTAAATTAAAAATATATCTTTATTATATAATTTTTATTTCTAAAATGTTAACTTTTTCTGTTAATCTGTAAAGCCAATTTGTAATAATAACCGAATTTTAAATATGTTGAGTTGTAAATTAGCTTTTAGTTTATTTTAGTATTTTTTTTTTAATTGCACTGAATTGTAGAATTTTAATATTTTTGTTTTAAGTTATACACTCTGTACGAGCTTACTAATAGCTCTTTTTGAGAATGAAATAAATAAATAAATAAAGAATATTAAGTATTGTTCACTCTTTTATTTATTAGCTTCAAAACTAAGGGTGTATGCTCTAAATTTAATTATAATTATTGTTTGCTTATTTTGTTAATACTTTTATCAGTTCTTGTAACTCTTTAATGAAATAAGAACTCGTTGAATAAACCGTGTGCCCTATATTTTTGCTCAGCAATTACCGTTGGTAATAATTTTAACAAACTTTGTATACGAATACTTGTAAATCGAATTTATAAACTTCGTTTTTTATTACTGTTAAATTTAATGCTTAGATCAAGTATATCAGACTTATACCAGAGACAAAAGATTGTTACATTTTTGTGCTATATTTATCATCACGCAGTGAGGTTAGTGGAATCCGACACCGTTAGATAATTTTGTAAAATATTATATTATAAATTTTGTTAATTTTGTTAATAAAGTAGATAAACGTACCGTTAGTAGATTACAAAAATTTAAAATATATAAAAAGACTTAGTTAACGTCAGATTGTCTAAATACATCCTGTAATTGTGGAACAAAATAAATCAGAAACAAAAATTAATTGTAATGATTGAATTTAAACAGATGAAAAATCCCTTTGACAAATTGAAACAGTAGACAGGAATACTCTATTATCGAAATTAGAAGCAATAGGCGTTGAAAATATAGAACTTAATTGGTTTAAATCATATTTAAGTAATAGAAGTTCAAAAACTAAAGCCAACGGTGTAGTCTCACAGGCAATTGAAGTTTTGTTGGGAGTTCCACAATGATCTGTATTAGGGGTGTACTGATGTACATAAATGATATGGAGATAGCTGTAATTTTTGCGCAGCTGATCCTGTTTGCGGACGATGCACTTCTATATGTTTCAGGAAAATCAGCTGATGATTGCATAGAGAAAATAAATAATGATTTGGAAAGAGTCAACAAGTGGCTAAGAATGAATAAATTAAAGCTAAATTTAGATAAAACAAAGTTCATGATAATTAATGGTAGCTCAGAATACCAAGTAAAAATCGATGATGAACCTGTTGAAAAAATAAGCGAAATTAAGTACTTAGGGTTAATACTAGATGATCAATTAAAATTTCATAAGCATTTTGATTATACATGCAAAAAAATTTAAAAAAAAAACATACATACTTCTTCAACAAAATCAGAGATAAAATGTTTCAAAAATGTGCAATATCAGTATACAATGCAATTATTAAGCCTAATGCGAACTATATTCGAGTTTAACAGCATTTTTAAATAATGAACAAATAAGTCGGTTCCAAAAGCTACAAAATAAAAATATGAGAAGTATTTTGAAATGTAATAGATTAACACATATAGACAATATGTTGAAATCATTAAATTGGCTGAATATTAAACAAAGATTAATATTTAATACACTTGTGCTCATCTTCAAAATTAAGCACAATATGATGCCGATATATTTATCAGAAAAATTAACATATGTAGGTGATGTTCAACATTATAGTTTAAGAAACATCTCCAACTTTAGATTACAGTTTTTTAGAACGGATCTGGCTCAAAAGAATTTAATGTATGAAGGGTTAAAGCTATTTAATAATTTACCTCCGGAAATAAAAACTGAAACTAATATTGAAATGTATAAAAAAATTTATTAAAAGTATAAGCATCTTATTTATTAAATAAAAATTAATATAAAAAATATTGTAAGTAGTATTGTAATAGTTTATATATTTACATGTATAAAACTAAATAAATTAATAAATCTAAATCTAAATCTAAATCAAATACAGAATGCTATATTTAAAATTAAAAAAAAATAATAAAATGAAAATGACAAAAAAAAAATAACCAATTGGCAAGAAAAAAATTCATATAGTTAGCCTTACGTACATTATTACGCAGTCCACTATCAACAGTCCCGCAATGTTACCGTGGTGGTGAAGAAAGATTCAATAAGAATTTACTTCGCGAAGCACTATAATTCTGTAATAATATACAGTAATAGTTCTGTCATATTCTGCAGGATAGTGGAAATGGAATATGGAACAATTCTCAGTGGTCCTGAGATTATTCCGATTGATTATTTCAACTAGAAAATTTTAAATTACATTTGGCATATCTCACATGTACCATTTGTCTTTTAATCTAGAATGAAAAATTCGTTTTTTATAATTAAAACTTCAACGAAAAGTTTTTTTTAAATCTAAAATAGAACAGGACACAAATTTCAATGATTTCATCCTAGTATCATAATATTCGATATTTTATTTCCCAGTATTTTTTTTTTTTTTTAATTTAGCAGGAAAACATTTTTAAAGCCTTTACACAAAATTGATTTGTAATTTCCTTATATATTTTTTTTTTACAATAAAACAAAAAGAAAAAATTTCTTATATTGACCTTGATTTTCATCAGATGGCACATATATGTCTGGAAGTATCTAATAATTTGTAATTCTTAACGTCACTCTACAATCTAAGTACGTGCAAATTTCTCAAATTACCTGTATTTCTTACCTATACATTTTTCTTTTTGATTGTTGCAGCTAAAAGTTACAATTGAATTGCAATTGCAATTACAATTTGTATTTGAATCGTCATTGATTGATTCAATGAATTAAATGCAATGAACGGAACTTCAATGGAATTCAGATGTGATAGAAATTTGATTTTGACATTTAAAATGATTGTTTTTAATGATAAATTAAATTTTTTTAAATAATTATTTTACAATCACTTGAATTATTGTTAATCATGATATCTACTTGTAAAAAATTATGTACAACACTATACAAGCGGGTATTATTGAAAGGAGTATCAAACAACATGACAAACAATAAAAAAATGATAAGAATAAAACATGAGAAAAATATTTGAAATGAAAAAAAAAATGCTTTTGATTGTCATAAAAGAATTTTTCCAAGTTGACGGAAATAATCAATTAATGACCAATAAAAACCGGATATCATGACCTGAAATGAAAGAGATTTAAGTAATCTGTAGATTGAGCATAAATAGGAATTGATTACGAAAATAATTTAATTATATTAAAACAAACATTTGAAATCTTTGTCGGTGGTTTTTGAAATAATTTTGTTTTGGTAAATGTTTAAGCAAAGTTCACACTTAGAAATGAAAATGATGAAATGGAAAAGCAAGCCTTTGAGTGGAATTCTTTAAGAACATGTCTTGTAGAAATGTTGAAAAATATGTGAAAAATATGAATTTTAGTTCAAGTTGATGAAGATGAAAAACATGGTGTGGATTCTATAGATTGGAAGTAGATTTTTTCTGTTTTATGTCCAAATAGGGGTTATTGGCCGCTTACCATTAAAAACAAATTTTAGAGTCATTTTTTTGTAAAGCAAACAATTTTGTTTGACTAGACTTTTTAAATTTGTATTGATATATTAGGCGACGGAGTTTGGAATAAAAAAATAAAAATTTAAAATTCTATTGAACGCTTATAATGCGAAACTGATGTTCGAAACTGAGGGTGGATTAAAAATTACGGTACACCAGTTCTTTTATATAGGCTAAAAATTTGAGTATAAAATTGTATTTGGTACTCACATAATACGAGACTGAGGAAGGCTTACGAAAACTGCTACTCTAGCTAACATTATAGTGATATCCGTACCAAATATGAAACAAATTGTTGCGATTAAAGAAGCCATAAAATAAAAGGTAGTGTATAATGATAAAAATAGTAGACGAAAATAATATCTTTCACATTAGTTGAAATGCATACCAAGGTACGAAAACGTTAATCACATTAAAAAAGCCGAAAAAATATTTACATGATTGAAGCCTGAGTTTTGTTTCAAATAAGAAGTCGGAATATGGTAAAAGTCGGAATGTGCAAAACATGCCTTTTAGTTATTATGACATACCCACCTGAAAGCCAGAGTATGGTGAAACTATAGCTAAAACAAAAATGACATCTTCGCAGTATAGAAATGAGAATACTTAACCCTACACTGCTTGATTTTTTATATCTTGTTGGAAAAATAGTTTTTAGGTGCAAATACAGTTTATAAATATGAAAAAATACTAGAAAATATATATAAATTTATAATAAGGTGTTATTTTTAGACAAATTTAGTTGTAGCATATCTGATACATAATGTGTAAAAGCGTTAGAAATGCCTTATGATTATAAAAACAAATTTTTCGTTTTTTTTTTTATTTAAAATTAAATTAAATTAAATCAATAACAAAAAAATAAAGTTAATATTATAAAGTAATATTGCATTTTAGTAATTTCAATATGAAAAATATAATAATTATCAGTTTTTTTTTTGTAATTTGTGGGAAATTTTATAAAGCATTTGTTATTTTTGTCCAAACAAAAATGCAACCCACATATAGAGCATTTTATATATGAAAATGATTTAAATTCTGGAAGTTTACATCTTTGTCTTATAGACTCATACGCTGGCCAGTGGTTAGTCAAATCAAGTCGAACATTTTTTTGTGGTATATAAGCTGTTGTTGAAGATCTTTATGATTCTTCCCCTTTTATTTTTGGATGAAATGCCTTGGTAGATAAACAGTAAGCTATTTCAACTCGAAAATCAGCTAAAGCAAGTGGTTTTTCATTTCATTCTATAGTAATTTTTCTATATACTAGCCAGCTATTAATTATTGTAACATCTAAATGATGATAAAATAATCTATGGTACCATTTTTTTGTCCTCATTTGAATTTTGTACCGTCCAATTAAACTATCTAACAGGGCAACGCCTCCCATATGCTTATTATTATTTTTTTTTGACTAAATTTGGACATTGAACAGAAATACATTTCTTATTTTTTTTTATCAAAGCGTTGAACGTCAGTGAAAGGAATTTGCCCCGTTGATAATAAAGTTAGAATTTTGTTATCTATCCAGCTAACAAGAGCTCATGTGAGCTTCCACGATTTTCTCTGTTCATTGCTTGTTCACTTGGGAGTTTGCAGTTAGGAATTCTGATTCTTCTTACTGTTCCAAGTGGCAGTATTTCTTGTTTTGCCAAATGAAGTTGCAAGGAAACAGAGATGTGAAAGTTGTCAAAGTACACTCTGTAATTTTCGTAAGGTAGTATAATTCTGCACAAACGCAAAACTATGTTCGCACTAGATCCTAAATCTAGTTCATCAGCCTCACAAAATTTTGGATCATTCTCAGAGCCAGTATATATAAAAAATGAATAAGGTGTAGATAAATTTAAAATTCCTGGAGAATATGTAATTGTTCCTCAAAATTAATTAAACAAAAAATCAAACAAAATTTACCAGAAGCCATTATAATGATTAATTAATATAATAATAATGTTTTACTATAATTATTCAATTTTAGAATTTTTCATAAAAGACACTAAAACATCAAAACACTCCCCATAAGATAAAATACCTATAACAAAAAAGAAATAAGTTTTTTTATTTATTTTGTGAGTACCGAAAACATTATGTATCATTAAGGATACAACCATATTCAACACTTCACCTACACTTATAATACATTGGATTAACAAAAAGTTAATCCAATGTATTTTTTTATTTGCAGTTGAAATAACACTAAATTTGTTCTTACTGACATTACAAAAATTTAAATTTCTACAGCATAAAACTAAAATAGAAACAATATTCTCTTTTGTGTTTTCTCTTCATTATAGTTATCTTCTGACAACTGCGATTAAATGCTCATTTTCTGTTTAAAATTTAAATTCTCAGAGAAAATATCTGTTATTAATGTAAAGTATACAGTTACAGTTGTAGCTAATCATCTACATATCGCATTAACGAATATTTATTATATGCTTCAATTATTAAGGGTTTCTTAGATGTTGTATCAGATATGATACATCAAGCAGTGTAGGGTTAACAATAATTGAAAATTCGAATTTGAGTACACTAAAGACTATTTCATTACACACCATATAGAGAAGTGAGAACATTTGGAAATAATTTGTAATATGAACCAATACAGAATCAAAAGTGAAATCAAAATTGATCAATAAAATTAGAAAAGTATGCAATATTTTTTATGTAGACTGGTGAAGAGGTAGTATGTATAAGACGAAACTGGAATGATGATAAAAAAGCAGACGATGGAATATCGAAAAACAACTGTCATTCAAGCACATTACAAAAATGTTCGAGGTACATTTGGGTCTCATCAAGTACATCAAGTATATATTTTATAAGATTTACACATCATAAGCTTTATAAAATGGAAATATGAACTTTAGTTCAAGTTAATGATGATGAAAAACATGGTGTTGTTGTAGAGTGTGGATTGTATAGATTAATGCTTAATTCATGGAGAACAGGAGGAAGAATATACTGAGAGTTACAGTCTTTCAAGTTCTATTTACTTAGATTTTATAAACAATATCTATTTACACTTCTGGGTAGTAAATTAACTCAAGTTGGAAGAGTTTGAACAAATGAAGTGCTAATTTCGGTAGATTGTTATCAGTTGTCACCGCCCAGTCACAAATAAAATAGTTCTCTCTCAAAACTAAGACTTATTCAAACCATTGTACATTTTTTGTTATTATCATCATCATAATTTTCTTGTAATGCCATCCGTGGTTATTTGTTTTATTATACGTCTTGTTAAATTTTAAAAATCAACGCACAATAATTACCTAAGTAGGTACTAACAACGCTAATGCAATAATACCATTGCCTCCGTTATATTTTAAAAAGACGTTGATCACGCACAATCTTCAATTGACTTTTGTGACAGTGAATAAATTAAAATATATAGTTCTAAGTTTATGAAAATTGCTCATAAACTTAGATATATCGGAAAAACACATGATGGAAGAAAAACAATTAAATTGAAAAGTAAACCGTTAAGTAGAAGAAAATTCGTTAAGCAAATTCGATATCTAGAAAAGCTGATAAAACCCTGGAAAACCATAATCCTATTTGAAATTGAAGAAAAATATTGTCTTATCTTAAATCGTCCACATGCGAAGAAGATTGTTTCTGCTATACCAATAGGAATTAGAAAAACAAAAATAAAATAAATAATAGTCACTTTCAGTAGTTTCCATTAAAATACTATATGTTTAGCATCACAAATTAAATTTGAACAAAATAATTTTTTTCAGAAGTATTTTTGACATATCAATCGGGATGTTATGTAACAATTAAAATATTAACTAAAAATAATAAATTTCCGATCAGTGTGTGGTGTATAATGATAATGATTATGTCATCAACAAAAATATTAAAATAATTTGATAATTAAATAATTAATAACATATTATTTTGGTAACTATTAACAATAATCATAATAAATGATGATTGATCATTGAAATTAATTTTAAATGTTAATGCCAAAAAATAAATCTAAAAAAATGTATGATGTAATTCAAATTTTAATTAAATTTTAAACAGTGAATATAATTTGTACAAATTACTTAAATATAATTTCAATTATTTTATTATATTAATTTGAATTTAATTAATATGTTTAAAAATTTATTATTTTTTGTTGAGGTAACTAAAAGTAAAAAAAAATATATATATAATTTGTTAATATCCTTTAAAGTCTATAATTAAATTAGATGAATTGTTGATGCTTCAAAGTGATTAATTCAGATGGATTAAAATGTACTTAACTACAATAATTGATCTACAAAATTTATCTAGTTTTGATTTTAATTCAATACATTTAATCCCAATTCAAATTGCGATTACTTATAAGTATTTTTTAAATTTTATTAAACTGTTTTATACTAGGTTTGTAACCCGCCACAACTGACGGAACCAAAATAAATTCTAGCTCTTTATTTCTTAAAAAATGTATTGGTTGTTATTGTTTTTATATGTAAATCAGTGGCAGAACCAAAATCTAAACAATACCATAATACATATGTAATGCACATATATATACGATCGTAAATTTAAAATATATACATATTAGAGATCTGCGGCACCTTCGCGCCTTCTACATCGTAGAATGTCGACAAAGCACCTGCTGTAGTAAACCTAATCAGACCTATTTGATTTTTTTTACAAAAGTTTTTATAAATAAAGTGAAAATGACGCTTTAACTAACTGAGCTAATAACAGATTAAATTTATTTCATCAAAATGCAAACATAAAATAAAAATTTATTTTGATCCACACAAAATTCATTAAAATAAAATGAGTATCTATACCCAAATGGGTGTATGAATATCTATATCTATACCCATATTTAATGCCCTGCTTTCTGGGTACCGAAATATATTTATTTTATGTTAAAAAAAAACAGCCCAAAGCAATATGTATATATATATGTATTAGAGCGTTCCATTAAATTTACAGATATACTCAGGTTTTCAAAATGATGAGTACTTATTTCCATATTTATTCACTTAATTACTTTCAGAGACCTGATTGATTTTCTCAATGTTATATGTTGATTTTAAAAATGGTTTTGAACTAAGATTCATCTACATATATCAAACCGAAACAATCAAAATACTTAAATTGTGTCTAATTATAGTCTAATTTTAATTATTTTTCGAGAACCATCCTGACCACTTTTATCTATCTACTTACTTACTTAACTATTTGGTATGACATTAGTGATTTTGAAGCTCTAGTGAATTGCATATATTAGCTCTAGAATTTGAAACATTAAAAATTTAAGACAGAACCAAGGTAAGAACACCAAAACATCGTATATAGAGAATTAAATATTATTGATCGATTTTGGTTATTACACCACTATCAGAAAACTCAGACTTGAATAGTTTACTGATAATAGTATAATAACCGAATTCAGTTTTCTGATGATGATCCTGGGTGTAATAAACGAAATCGATCAAAAATACCTGGATTATCTAACTTTTATTATTTTTCATTTAACTTTATTGTAATCCCCTTACTTTAATTACTGTTATTAACCTTTAACTATCAGCTTACATGTACTTTAATTTTTACTGCTACACTAATTTGTATAATTTTTTAGTAATTTAAATTACTTTCGTGTAAAGCATATAACTACTAAAATTTATTTTCACCCTATGCTTTGCCAATGGAGATATAGAACAATAATTATGGACTTACAGGACAATGACAAGTTAGCGTTTTCAATCAGATTAAATACTTTATTACGACTATATCACATAATACCGTGTGATGTCATAGTTCTGAAAGTATTTTGCGTTTTCGATTATATTTACATACTATTGGTCTTCTAACAACGGTTGGTATTAATATAAACTGTTGCAATAGAGTAGAATTAACTTTAATCGATTTTCTCGTATTAATTTCCATATTTTCCATTTTATTGAATTATTAAAATATTTACCACAAAAAAAATCTATTGAACCTATAACACTTATTTTTTAATTCAGAATATTTCTATTTATAATACTAAAACACCACAAAAGGTATTCATTTACATATTTTATAAAATTAAAAAATTAATAAAATGTATTTAATCTAAATTACCAAAATTGGATTTAAAATTCTTTTGTTATATTTCTATTTTACTGTCGTTACCATTTTAATCATTTACGAGATATTCAAAACTGTGTTAATTGATTTCTAAAAAAAAAAAACATTTTTTTTATATTTTTTTTAAGGTAAAAGAAATTTTATTAAAAAATATAAACGTAATAAACTCACCACTATATTCTGACATTCTGTATATACAATTATCTGGTCATATAATGATATAGATACGTAAATTTCAAATTAACTCTTTAGTAAGAATGTCAAATTACATTTCATCTGAATTTCTCTCTTCTTTGATATTAATTTTTTTTTTTTTTCAGAATAAATTATTAGTTTTTTTTGTTTACATTATACCAGGGCAGGTTTTACAAAATTTGAAATTGAAATTCATGATCTCAAATATATACCTATATAATAGTATCAAAAGTCGCCAATTTGATGTAAAATTTGATATTTTTAATGTTGCTGAGCAAATCTGAATATGAAATTTTAATTTTAACATTTTTTTTTTTTTTTTATGCATAGCCAAAACACTAGGTTCCCTTATACCGATTGGTACGTTTGGCTAGGGTGGGAAAGGAAAATTTGGAAAGGAGGATGGTAAAAGGGAAGGAGGACAATTACGAACGAAGGTGTTAATGTTCGTCTTGAAATTGTTTAGGTCATAAATATAAAATATGTCATGTTTTGGGAACACATAAGATAGAATTTGGTTCCACATTCGGGATGTTGAAGTTATAAACGAATTTCCATAACTTGTTTTTTGCCATCTAGGGATTTCAATGGTGTAGGGATGAGCACATGCTGCCCTTCGTGTTTCGCGGGGGAAACGCTTAAGTGGAGGTAATATAGATTTAATTTCCACTGAGCATGTGCCGATGCCTATGAGATATCTATAAAAAAGTGAGAGAGCTCCGACTATACGACGATGTCCAAGAGGAGCAAGATGGGCTGTCACATTTGGGTCGTTGAATAGACGAATAGCCCATTTTTGGACTTTATCCAAATGTTTTAACGCAATACTAGAGGCGCCAGCCCATATGTGAGAATTGTACTCCATTTTGGGTCGTATGAAAGCTTTATAGATTTAAAAGAGGTCACAGGGGGAGAAGTAAGCCTTGCAGCGGCTAAGAAAACCCAAACATTTGGCTGCGTTTTTTGCAACATCAAATATATGATCATTCCAGATCATTTTTCGATTAAGGGGCATACCTGATATGCTTAAGCTTTCAAACCGCTGAAGTTTATCTTCCTGAAACAAAAGAGTAGGATCAAAAATGGAAATTTTTCGGGAGATTGTACAGCTCTGAGTTTTAGAAGAGTTAAACTCGATTCTGTTTTTTATGCCACTATTAGCTATTGCGACCAAATCGTGGCTGAGGGAACTAGCCATGATGTCTCTTTTGGTTGACACAGCGGTGGATGTAGCTTCAGATTTTTTATGAAAATCGTAGGAGGCTACTAAGGTGCTGTCGTCTGCAAAGCTGTTGATTGGATTGAAAGTGGTTTGGAGCAAATCATTTATAAATATAAGGAATAGGGTAAGTGAGAGAACTGATCCTTGTGGAAGACCAGCGTTTATTTGGAATTGATCGGACTTAAATCCGTCAACTAAGACTTGAATCGTACGATTCGAGAGGAAACTTTCAATCCATTTGAGAGAAGAGAGACCCAGGCCTATTGCTTGACATTTTGCTAATAATGCGCTATGCCATACTCTATCGAAAGCTTTAGAAATATCTAGAGCCACAATATTTGCTTCACCCGAATTGTGCAAGCAAATATTTAGCTTCTCGTTAAGGTATGTCATTAAATCACCGGTGGACCGGTGGGATCTAAATCCATATTGCCTATAAATGAATTAAAAATTTGATTACCTTATGAAGGAGAGCGAATTTGTGACTCCAGATCAGAAGGTTGCATTTTAATATCAGTGTGGGTCACCATTTCCTCGTCTTTATATAAAAATGCAATTATTATTATCGAAAGTTTAATATGGCCATAATTTTCTTCGTTTAGTAGTTTATTAACAACACTAACTTAATCTATGCTTTCTTCACTCTATACTACAATTCAATACTTTGGTTAAGTGAGGTTATAGTCGCTGCTAAATTATTTTACGTACTCTTTTGATACGTGCTGCTTTCAGTTATGTACTGGTTTGGTTAAGAGGACTCCATAAATGAATACAAACATAATTTTCCTAAACCGGATTTGGATTTGGATATGGACGTTGGTCCATTTATGAACTAAACTTTCATATTTCAAAATCATACTGAAAAAACTGTTCTAATTTTATTCAAACTGTTATATTTTCCATTACTAAGCGTTTCTGTGATGAAATATGAAACTTGCAAAGCTAAATTCAAATCCAAATCCCAAAAACAAAACATTGGATTCTTGTTTATTTAAATTATTATTGTTTTCTATTAATAGACAAGACTTACAGTCAATCAACCACCAACTATCTCTTTATTTAGACTTAACATTGCAAAAAAGTAAATTTTGAGTTTTTTTTATACTTATTTTACTATGAATGTTAAAAAATTTTTTCCGCTGATCCCGTTCTGTATACAAAACTATTATTAACATTTTAAAGAAAAAAGAAATTATTTTTACACGTTTTATTTTACAACACCTGTATTCGAGGTAGTTGACTTCAACAGAATTTTTCATTGTTTTTTTAATGTGAAATTAATTTTTTTATCTTTTTTCTAGTTTTTTTTTTTGTTGCCAAAAAAAAGTATTTTTTTGTTGCAAAAAAATAAATAACACTATTAATATTAATTTTTTTGTTGTTTTTTGTTTAATTAAGAAGTTAAATTTTATTATTACTACTAATGGATTTTATTGCTACAATAAATAGGAATATAATTTCGTAGTAATTAGAAGATTATTAAAGATAATGAGATTTTTTTTGACAATAGTTCCGAAAAGCTACCGCATTTGATTTTTTTTTTTAATATTTGGGAAATAATTAATGACTTTGAAGATCCATGTGAAACACATTTGGGATTAAGGGGTTAAAAAAAAGTTATTATTTTTGTTCAAAAAAAAAATTTAATTAAATCGAAAACAAAGCGGTATATTTTTTGATAAAAAAACATTTTTTGAAATATTCTAAATTTTTTGTAAAATATCTAAAATGATTTTAATGACTGAAAGCTATATAAAATATAGATTGGCAGTTATAATAAAAATTTTCAGCCACTTTTGTTCAGCTGTTTTTGAAAAATCTGAGTTCAAATAACTTGGTTTCTACTGCAAATAATTCCCTTGAAAATGGAAACTTCGGACCAATGTAGTATGCAATGTTTTAGAGTAAAAAAAATATAAAATTATAATAATTTTAATAAAATAAGGAAAAAAAAATTTTTTTTTTTAGAAATATTTGCCTTCAATTTAAGCGTACGAAAACTACAAAAATAAACTTTAGAATCGCAGCTTGATAGGTATAATGTTTTCATAGCAAGTTATGATTGTAATTACGGAAAAAGCAAATTAGCCGAACTTTTTACCAAATCTCTTAATCTCATCTCAAGACTTCCTAGAATTTTGGCTAATTTGCTTTTTCCGTAATTACAATCATAATTTGCTATGAAAACATTATATCAAGCTGCGATTCTAAAGTTTATTTTTGTAGTTTTCGTACGCTTAAATTGAAGGCAAATATTTCTAAAAAAAAAAATTTTTTTTTCCTTATTTTATTTTCAATTAAACTAAGCCATATGATTATGTATGTAACAAATGCAAGCCCTATATGACACTTGTACGTACATTTACATATACTTAGTCAGAGAAAGCGAAATAATAAAAGAAAGAGATTAATAAAAGAAACCAAATTATAAACAAAAAAAAAATATAATGAAAATGATGATTGAAAATAATTGAAATTGAATAATAATAGAAAATGATTGAAATATAATGATAATTTGTATTGCACACATTTATTTTGTATTCCTTTTTTGTTTTTTTTTGCTTCTTTACACCATAGAAATGTCAATAAATATAGTGAATTTAAAGAGAAACCAAATTTTGACTTTATCAAATATCCATATTCCATTATTAGTACACACACATATGTAAATTTCACCTTAGTTGAATGCAAAGAATATCTATAATCTATATTAACAAGAATACGCACTCCCATTTTACGACAACCTAATTTTTAAGAAATATCAAACCGAGCAAAATATCATTAGTTAAAAGAGATAAAATTTACATTTACTTATCGTATACCAAATTTATTATGAGAGAGAAAAGGTACAAAACAGATGTTTACCTTTTGCTTTATACTGTAAAATAATTTTGCGTTCTCATTATTCTCCTTTGGATTTGTTTACGTTTCCTCCCATTATTTATATGAGGCAGGGTGGCAAAAAATGTTAGTTCTAATTTAGTTTGTTCCCTTATACGATGATTAATTCTGATCTTTTATTATTTCAATATTTTCATTTTAAATATTATTATTTTCTTATATACCTATTAAAAATATTAAATTATAATTACATTACAATAATATAAAATATTATTAATATTTTTGTCAGTAATAATTTGGAGTTACAAACATTATTATTTTTTATTAATTATATTAGTAAACCTAAATATTTATTATTTTGGTATACGATTATAAAATAATACTGAGGAAAACATCTATTTATAAATCACAGAATTTAAAGAATATGATAACGCTGTTTTAGTTAGGTCTCCTAAAAATCTTATGCATAGTTGATACAATTTAGAAAATAATATTGTTAAATATTTCAACGAAATTTTTGTCGAAAATATTTTTCAAAATTATAAACTTTATTTATTTAATTTCAGCCAACTTTTTTTTGTTACTCTCTTTTGTTTATATTTTTTCTTTTTCTTACACCTAAAATTCTTATTATCGTCTATTTCTGACAATGTTTATCAAATTTGCATATGAATTTGTGTGCAAACAAATGAATGCATTGCATACATGAGTTCTTACTCTTTTTATGGATATACTTTGGTTAAATTGTTATTGAAATGGGTATTTTGTTGAATTGAAGCAAATTGAAACAAACATATAAAGTCCAAGGCAAGTTAATTAAGGCAAATATAATAATTGGATTATTTTTAACTTAAAATCTCAATTAATTTAAAATAATTTTTTTTAAATTTTATTTTAAAAACATGTGTATGTGTATATTCATACAAAATTCACAATAATATATAATTAACAAATCAAAAAGTAAAGTTAAAAAAAGATGTTTTGATACGTATATATTTATGCTCTTGATAAGAATTATATAAATAAAATAATTAAATTTATACATGGGCTGATACAGTTTGATGTTAAACTAGATAAAATGACCAAAAGTGGGAAAAAATTCTTTTACTTTATCGTATACTATATAAATTTTATAAAACAATTCACATATAGATTCTATTATTTATACATTCCCGTGAAATTGTATGCCTACATATATATTGATAATATTAAAACATATTAGATGATAATTATATAAATTTATATTATTCATAAGTATTATTATTATTATTATTATTTAATATTCAATGTATATCTAATCACTTGTATTATATGCATGTATATAATATTTATCATTCCCATCAAATTTAAAGTTTTTCCCTCTATTTTTCTTTGAAAACGTTTTCTAATGCTCTAAAATTGCAATTAATAAAATGAAATAAAATGAAATAAAATAATTTTCAAATTATCGTATTAGCATAAATAATATATTTAAAACAGAAAAACTATAAAAAATAAATATTTAGTAAATATGTATAGATAAAAATGTTAAAAAACAAAACTAATTTTAAATTCAATAAGAAAAAATTTAAAAGAATCTATTCTACAAAACTATCAAAATATTAAGAAATATGGCTGTTAAATTTATAAAGTCAAATCAGCTGAGTTAAAATATTGAAAAACATATGCTCATTTTTGGCTGAATCTTACATTTAATAATTAATATGATAATGTATTAGAGAGAAAGAGAAAGCAATACCAAGCTGCCAATCTATATTTTATATATGTATGACCATAGAGTAATCATATAAGTAGAGTATTCACGTAGAACAAATATTTGTTAATCATTTTCTTCTAAAAATGCCGTCCCATTTTTACTCAAAACACGAAAATGCCGTCCCATTTTCACTCAATATCACAAAACACTCAAATATAATTTTCGAAACTCAATTATTTTTACTCAAAATTTTTTATTTATTGAGGAGAATATTTCATACAATGCCTCTATACTTCTAGCCTATTCACAGAATGATTTTTTCGGAATTTTATCGAATTACAATTTCGTTTTAAGTTTTGTTTTAGTTTTGTGTATAAAGTTTTGCTCTCCCAGTGACTAGGCTAGGAGTATAGAGGCATTATTTGATAATTTGAAGAGTGTACACATACGTATGTACTTTTGATTTATATGAAGAGTGTATATCGTATATGTTTTTTTTTTTTTTTTTTTTTTTTTTTTTTTTGCGTGGATTGGTGGGAATCTTCATAGACACAATGAGCCCCGTAGCTTCCATTGTGTGCCAGATTTTTACTGACTAAACCACACCCCTCCCATTAATACTAGTCCAACGGACTAACCATTAATTTATTGCTATTTTGATTTTCTTAAAGAAAAATTTTACGAAATTCTATCGTATTAAATCTAGTGGCTTAGTTCTTTTAAGCCTTCTGACATCATTTTGATTATCTAGCAATTGAGTGGCCTCAACGTTAACATGTCCCTCCAGACGAGCTATATGCTTTGTTGCATATCTTTTTATTTCATTTTCTATGCAAGGAATTTCTAGATCTCTGTGCAAATCACTGTTGCGAACATACCAGGGGGCATTTACCATGTTGCGCAAGACTTTATTTTGGAATTTTTGTATACAAAGTACATGTGTTTGTTTGGCACATCCCCATATTTGTATGCCGTACAACCATATTGGTTTGAGTATCTGATTATATAACAAAATCTTGTTATGTATAGGCAATTTAGAATTACGACCTAAGAGCCAGTACATTTCTCTATACTTATTTTCAAGCTCAAATTTTTTCTTTTTAACGTGCTCTTTCCATCTAAGTTTGACATCTAATGTCATTCCTAGGTATTTAGCATTGTTTTCTTGGGGTATATTGACCCCATTCAGATTTACCAATGGTGGTTGATTTTCTAATTTTTTATTTGTAAAATTTACATGTACTGATTTTAACTCATTGAGTTTAATTTTCCATTTCTTTGTCCAGAGGTATAGCTTGTCGCTTGCTCTTTGCAATTTAATTGTAGCCTCGTCAATATTTGATCCTACTGCCATCAACGCAGTATCGTCAGCGAATGTAGCTACAGTTATATTTTCCATTTCTGGTAAATCATTGGTGTAGAGCAAATACAGTATGGGACCCAGAATACTACCTTGAGGCACACCCGTTTTAATATCTCTAATAGTAGAATACTCTTCGTCTTGTTTTATTCTGAATAGTCTGTTTTCTAGATATGATGAGAGTATATCTACGTATTGTTTAGGTAACATATTGTTTAGTTTATTTATTAAGCCTCGATGCCATACTTTATCAAAAGCTTGGGCTACATCTAGAAATATGGTAGAGCATACTTTCTTTTCCTCTAAAGCTTTTTCTATTATGTCTGTTATTCTATGAATTTGATCGATTGTCGAGTGCTTAGATCTAAAGCCAAATTGATAATTTGTAATCAGATTACTATTTTCTATGATCGGTCTCATTCGAATCAATAATAGTTTTTCAAATAATTTTGATACTATTGGTAGTAATGATATTGGTCTGTAGGATTTGACCTCATTTATGGGCTTACCTGGCTTTGGTATCATAATTATCTCTGCTATTTTCCACATATTCGGCACATACCTTATTCTTATAGCAGCGTTTATAATGCGTATATCGTATATGTGTTCACCATATATTTTAATATCTAATTCAATATAAAAAATATATACAGAAAAATGTAAACAAAAAAACACAATTAATCGCAAAGATAATGAATGAAATTGTATCCATACAATAATAGGTCAATGATGGTATCACATAATCCAGAAAAATTTTTTAAAAATAATGCTAATAAAAGAATAAAATTTATTAGTAATGCATTACAAATCGTGAACTTTGTACAGAATACCGTTTTGTTTTCTTTTCTCAGAAGTTGGTTAAAAATCGTATTTCTATTTCAGATGATATAAAGATCCATATAAAGAATAAAAATGTCCAGTTTTATTTTTTTTTACTTACTTTTTTAAATTTTGATAAATTGTTTGTTTGTTTGTATTCATAATTATATTATGTATTCATATATATATATACTATTCATATTATTATCTACGGTAAGAAACAGACAAAATTAACAAAACCAAAATTGCTGAAAATTTAAAAATACATGTAGGTACCTACTTTTCAGTATATTTTTCAATAGAAATCAATTTGAATTATTTTTAATTTTACAAAACCAACATTAATTTTTTTGTCCCTCTCTTCTATAAAGTTTGAAATCACAAATTTCATAAATCACATTGACCAAGTTCAAATAAAAATATTAATTCTTCAAATTTTAAAAATTAAAGCAAAATAATAACAAATCCAGCAATAATCTTGAATTCTTTCAATTTTTAAAAAAAAATTCAATACTTTGATTTGTAATATTATTTGTGGTCTATTGAAAGGACTTTAAATGCATGTATATTTTTTTATACACATTGTGTAATTTTTAATTTTTATAACATAAGTAAAGTAGAAATGCGAACAGCGAAATAAAGAAGTATTTATACTCTAGCATGCACATTCGCATATATACATTTTAGAGTACCTATACATACAACTTTTATATCGTTGACACTGTTGGCAGCATAATAACAAATAAATATGTTCATACGTAGTAGGTACACAAACTTTTTTTATTTTTGAGTACAAAATACATTGTGCTCAACTTATAAGCAGTTAAAAATTGAGTAATATTATTTTGAGTGAACACAGAATTTTGATATTTGAAAAAGTGACTAGCAAATTTTATTCTACGTGAATACTCTACTTATATGATTACTCTATGGTATGACTGAAAGCCTGGTGTAGTGCTTATGTCAAATTTAAAAAAAAAACTCTATATAAATTTTGAATAAAAATCGCTTCATCACATTAACTGAAAGTACACATATTCAACTAATCATGCTCTTTCAAAAAGTAAGAAACAAGAAATAATCAAAGTCATAAAAACACGAACGCTAAAGCCAGAATTACTGTCAATCTAAAGCCAGAATACCAAATCAAGACTACAGCAAGATATTTAACAAGCTAGCTTACAGAAATTATAATATAAGTCAATAAAAAATATATAGTACTAAAATACAGAATCAAAATGCAATGAAAATGGCAACCCATTTTCTTTTTAAATAAGCAACCCAAAAGATGTAAGCTTAGCTTAGTTATAGTGACAAAATAGTATAACAAAATTGAATATCATTCACATTCACATTGACAAATTACAAACCTATAGCTATTCTCTCTATTCTCTCCATAACTAAGAAACTGTTGATCAAAAAGAAGCTAATGAAATATCTTAATAGCAATGGTATAATTCAGGATCGTCAATATCAATATCAACCACCCACCATTCATGGCTGGCACCCACAATTCAAATGATGATCTTATGACTTACCTCTACGAAATGCTAAACATTAGTTTAGATCAATGTGCTGAGGCTGCTGTTGGAGTCTTAGATATTTCAAAAGCTTTTGATCGAGAATGGCATAGTGATGTAATAGCAATATATGATGCTATAAGCTTAAGTTCAATTTTCAGAAAATTAGTTGAAAGTTTTCTTTTGAAATGGGTCATTCGAGTTACATCTGATGAAATGGTGTTCCATTTAAGTTTTAATTCCAATTCATTTGATTGAATATCCCTCTATTCTCACTGCCAAATTATTGTAACATTCTAAAATATAATCAAGATGATATATGTTTTCATTTGATGTATTGCGTCCACATATAATACCTAAGAATGAGCTACAGATGACTTTAAAAGGTAATTTACAAGATATGGGAAGTAAAATCTAATCCCTGCACTTACATTACATTACATTAGCCACAATTAACATTACAATAATTTTATGATTTTTTTTTAATAATAGTTTCAAGATCTTTAATAGTTTAGCAAATAATTTAGGTAGGCAATTTCATTTAAAAGTATTATAGATGATAGACTGTGCTTCAGTTTCTCGTAATCATTCATTTTTCAGAGAAAGTGAGTGATTAGTTGATTTTCTACCTAGTGTCGATCGCAAATCATTATAATTATTTTATGTATATTTTTTTACATTATACATATTAATAATCTCTTTTGTTTCTATAGAATATTTATTAAGTTTTATTTGAACAATAAAATAAAAATAAAAATATAAATGAAAAAAAAAAAAATGAAACCTATCATCTACCACGGCGTATTTCGATTCGACTCATGTATTTCTGGCACTTGGTTGGGGTTTCACATACACATAACACATTTTCTTTTGCGTACCTACCGATTAGACTACAGAGATATGTTTAGGAGATATTTACAAAAAATTGAATTAATCAATAAAATTTTCAACCTTTTGTCAAGTTCCAAATACAATTATCAAAACCCACACAGAACTTCATTATAGTCATAAGATTCCTTTGAATAAATTTGAAGAAAATTGGACACGGCTGAATTAATACCAATAATGGCTCTTCTGAGGGAGATGTATCGGAGTAGGACCTAATGACCATATCCGAAGAATAGCTGGAATTGCTAGCTTTTCAAAAATATATATCTTTAGTGGCGCATCTTATCCTTTAAGGACGAAAAAGACATTTGAAAGTATCCTTGTTGTTTTGATGATTTTGTATAAAAACCGTTATGTCTGTTGATCTATTTAGATATATATACTCAGTTACATATTCGGTAAGATAACGGTCTGGAGCGTATCTTAACATTTATTTGATGATGATTGGTGCTGCCGTTATGCAGATATTGTAGTTCAAAGTAGAAAATTTTGAAAAAAAAAAAACAATCTTTATCCATTAAACCTCCTCAATATTTATATACTGTAGAAAAGGTACCTTTTTTTTACTATAACTCATGTATACATACTTTATGTCTAGTCTAATAGTTTAAAAGATATAAGCATTTATTAACTCCCCAGTGAACCTTTCTCTTTCTATTTTTTCTTTTTCTTCTCCCTAACTATCATCCCTTTTCTTTTCTTTTCCAAAAACCAACGACACGAAAGTATAAAGTTTTTAGAAAGTACAAAATTTTATCTAAGTTACTGCCAAAAACATAAAAAAAATTACAAAATCTGCAAATACAAAAATTAGAATAGATCAATAGGAAAACAAGAATACCTAAATGTTTGAATGAGAGCCTTATTTGGAGCAATAAATTCATGAAGTCCATAAGGTTTTTTTTTCTTTTCCTAACGGAACTGACCCTAGTATGTCAGTACTGGCATGTAGGCTTTCACCCCTTAATGCCCTCCTCCACCCGTCAACTTAGTAGACCCTTTTATTTTTGGTGCATATATTTTGAAGGCTCTGTAGCCTTCAATATGCTCCCAAAGAATGTTTATATCCCTTTTCAGGGTGTTTTTTATCGATAAATTAATATTACCAATAGATATATACCAACTACCGGTTCCGGTCCTATAAGGTTAATATATGCAAAAAAAAAAAATGAATTTACCCAGTTATGGCATACACAGCAGAAATTAAAATTGCAACTGGTGAAACAAAAACGAGTAGGTACTAGAAAAAATGAAAGACTGAGAAAATAATACACCATCAGAAATCGAGTCCATCAAACAATGTAATTCGACAAGTGTGCAATATTTTTCATATAATTGGTTTGGTGGATCAGAAGTAGAAGAATATCGCGAAATATTTTGAATTAAATTAACTCGAACGTATTATAACACTGTTAGATTTTATCTACTGCAAAACACTCCAAAAAATCTCTTTATATTTGGCTTATCTCCAGACAAGAAATAGTCTAGTTTGTTTGTTTTTTTTTTTTTTTTTTTCAAAAGATTGAATATTTAAAACAAAAGAAAAAACGAAAATTAAGTTTATAAAATTGCATGTTTCAAAGTGATTACGTGTACTTTAAAAATTTCTCTCTTAATTTCACATTATTATTACATAAAATTGATTTTAATCGATTGAAAAATCGTTTAATTTCGATTATTTCTTACTTACTTTCAAAAGTACAATCCATTTTAATTTTATTTATGCGCCAATAATAATTAGAGGTAATTTAATTTTAAATTCTTTAAACAGAAATTAATTTTATTTTATTTTAAGAAAAAAATTAATTGTTGGTAGACATGATGTTCTCCGAATTGGTTAATTAAGATTGTTTTTTTTTTTTTTTGTTACTCTCATGAGAATTATATTAAAAGAGAAAAAATAAAATTACAGAGTAATTACTGTAAAATAATAGTGTATTAGTTTACTAGTAACTAAGTACTTAATTATTTAGGGAAACAATATTTTATTAGTGTATAATTTGGTGTAAAGGGTGATTGTTTTTTTAAGTGATAGAACTTTAAAATGAAATAAAACCAATATACAAATTAAGTTTGAATACAAATTTTTGATTTGGTATTGTTTAAAAAGAATTTTTGGGCGTAAACAAAGCTACGATTAAGCTCAAATAATATATTGCTATCAATTAGGTTAAATTTTAAAAAAATGTTTGAAACCTAGCTTATTTCCGTAATAAAACGAGTTATGTTGATTTCCAAAGCATCAATTTTTATATAAAACCAGTGACTTCAAATACCTACATAGAAAATAATCCTGTGGCATTAAGTATTGTAGTTCAATTCACTGTATTATTGTAAGAAATAGAATTGTTGTTATAAAATGTTGTATTTCAATAAATTAGTTTGGTTTGGGTCTCAATATGGTACGTAGCACCCTTTACTGAAACAAAAGTTGATTTCAAACAAATTCCTTTTATAATGGATCTGTAATAAACACTATTTGACGGTAGAAAATTATTTTTATTTCATACATACGTCAATTTTTTGTTAAAGTAACTCTTTATCATTAAATAAGTTTAATCTAAAATAAATTTTTCCATAAAAAAAAGTGATTAGGCTTATTGTTGCACCATTAATTCATAGAACCACCAAATAAACGACGAAAACAATGAATTTGTTGCATGAAGATCTTAAACCAATTTGAACTAATGCCTTGAAAAAAAGCGAATTGACTTTATTACCAAAAAAATTGTTGATATTCTAAGACTATTATAAAATTTCTGTAAAAAGTTATATACGCCAATTTTGTAAGCAAACTGTCGATACTTGCTACGTACAAAAGTTTTATAAAAGGAAATTTGTGGTTTTGAAATTAAAATAAAGTATAAATACACAGTTCTGCATGTATATGAGACTTTGTTTCCTGTAATTTAATTCTAGCATAAATTCTGCTGTAGTCAGCACTAACATTTAAGGGTTATTTTTACAGACTATGAGTTCAATGGAAGCTCAAACCCTACAAATCCCAAATTGGAAACAAGTGGTGCAAGATCGACCTTTTTTGAGGAGCATAGTGATGAAGGCAAAAGTTCACCCAGAGCTGTAGCGATATAAGATGATGATGAGTTCTATGGGAGTTATAACTAATATAGTTATAGGTCGGAGTGAGAGTTAAGTCATAAAAAAAAAATGGTTTTTTCATAAAAAATATATTTTTTTTAATATAAATAAAACCGATTTCAATAAAACGAAAATATTTGGAAGTGAAAGTTGAGATATTATAATTGGGTTTAATTTTGATTTAGAAGTATGGTAAAAAATTTTGGAAATTTTTTGATCATAAAGTCGATTCGATTTTATTTTATTTTAATTTTTATACGACTCCAATGATGATGAAACAAATTCTTATGCCAGAATTTTACATTTAGTTGAATAACAAAGACCAACTTCTTGGGAATTCAAATTTTTATTAACACTCTCACTTAGCACTTATATTTTATTTTGTTACGTATATCTGTTATTCGTCGTTTTGTTGCTGTTACAGTGTAATTGTTCGATATTTATCAATGATTCGACAAATAAATTGCTCAAATAGACAATGTATACCATGGAATTTACAGAATGCTCTATAAATTGATGAAACATAACATTGTGTTTGGAAATAAATTTTTACAATTTCCAAACGGTGTTGTGGTGTCAGTTTTGCGGCCTAGTTATTGCAATACCGGATGAAAACATTACCACCGGTATTTCCATATTTTGCTGTATGAAAACTTGCATTGCGGTTTTATACCGGTATTAAGAAAATTATATAATACATTAGAAAATTAATTTTTTTAATTCATAATTAAATTCCTTTACATAAAAAAAAAAACTATAAAAACAAAATTATAAAGTTCATATTTAAAAATAAACATGTACTTATAACAATTTATCATCAACAGACTATCACTATATTTCATCAATCTTAAGTACACATATTATATTATGTAATATATATTTGGTAAAGATTGCAAAACTTTCCAATGGCCACATTGGAACAATAATATTTATTCAAAAAATGGGCTCGCAGAAAACAAAATTTATATAAAGTTTTATCAGTCATTCTGCATCTAATTTGAATGCGAAGTGAATTTGCCGTTGGAAAGGCTCTCTCCGCTTGTACACTAGTTGGTGGGATCGTTAATAAATAATCATGTACCCTCTGTAGCATCAGTCCTAATATTTTTTCTACTTCATGAAACCAGATTCCAATGAAACTGGTTTTTGTTAAATTTTTTATCGATCGCTATCTGTAATTTTTCCTTTAAAAACATATCGTTGTCGATAAAATTCTCATTGTTGTTATTTGGATCGACGTTGTTGAAATTTTCTACAGTGGTTTCTGAGTAGTTACAGTATAGTTTTACACGCTTTTCAAAATATTTGATATGTACATTTTGAATTTGATTTGAAATGTGTCATATTATGTAAGTTAGATAAATGGTGATGTCAATGACAGTGATAGAATGATGGAAAAGCAAAATCGAATTTTAAAAAATCGATCAAAAGTTTATAAAATCAACATTGATATGTTAAAATTGATTTAATATAAAAAAAATAATTAATATTTTGTAAAATACCGAAATTCAATACCGCATAAAAATGTCTGGAATATCGGTTTTTCGGTATTTGGGATTCCGGTATTGATTCGGTATTTGGGTCAAATAACAGTGCTGCATCAATTGACAAATCCACTTCTCCTTAATCAACTTTATATTCGAATTTAGAAAATTTGATATCAGGTAAATTATAAATCGATTATAACGTCGATTATTACTCAACCCATTAATTTAATCCTTTTGGGTTCAACTCATCGATGTTTCTCCTATTTTTTTTCTCGGCAAAAAGACAAAATCATCGAAAGAGAAAGAGAGAGTGCGTTTAACGGAGGTTGATAGTCTTTATAATACTGAGGAATTCAATTCATAATTAAAACTATTCAAATATGATTAACTATGTTCATCTATGAACAGTTTAATTTGCAGTCTCAGGTAGCTTACTGGACAAACTGTTGAAATTGTCTATAAACTGTCGATGGGTTATAATCTGTACGAGGTAATTAAATAACTAGTTTAGCAACTCAATAGCTGCACAATTGGTTAAATGAACGATCAAATAGTTATTAATCTCAAATTTTACCAAATATATGATACCATTTACATTTAAATATTTTACAAAACGATTAATTTAATATTAAATAAATTTGACCAAACTTCTTTATGAATTATATCACAAATTTTCAAAATATTACTGATCACTTAAAATTTAATTCACTATAGATAATATTTCAGTAGTTTGTTCACATTTATAAACTCAGCTTGAATAATTGAATGAAGAGTGGAATAAAGAAAATGAAAATACTATTAAATGTGGTATAAATGTTGCCGCAAATGTTTATAAACAAAATCTAGAGCAATTCAATTTAATAAATTATCATTAAGTACTTACCTATTTCAACAAAAATCGGTTGATTCAAAAGATTTATATTTGATTACAAATTCACCCTGGAGGATAATTAATAACTGAGTTTATTTATAAACAGAAAACAAAATATATATATAATGTAGGTATATATATTTATATATTATTTAATTTATCGATCGATCCTTTTATAACCACCCACTCATAATAGATATACGTACGTATAGTATCTTAAGTGAGTTATTATACAATATACAATAAAATGGAGTCCTAATTTTTCTATATAGCTTTTATGAATGATTTCCTTAATAAATATACTTCGAGTCACATCAAGTTGTAGTAAGCCTATAAGCAATTAAAAATTTATTATTAAATAGAAAATAATAAAATAAAAAACAACATTACATCATTTATTTATTGCCTTTGTATGGACCTGATTAAGTGGGTGGAAAATCAACTTGTTAAAGATATCAATACAATTTTTTTGTTTATGTTGAAAAGCCATAAAAAACATAATGTAACTGAGTTGCACAGTGACAAGAAGGACAAAAATATAAATTTTGTAGTTTTCATTATCTAAATCAATGAAATCAGTTCCAATCATTCTATATGAATATATGGAGTTGGTAATGTTACACATAATTAAGTCCAGTAGATAGTACAATTGTTTTTGTAATTTTTTTTTTGTCTTAAATGTGAAATATCGCACGTTGTATAATCGTGCTGAAATCGAAAGTTATTCTGAAGAAAATTTGGCAACAAATAATCATTTATCGCGGTTCTGAAATGAACACAATTGAACTAACTGATAGCCTTCTTTTTTTAAGAAAACAAGGACCTCTTGGCTTTAGTATATAAACCACTCAAAGCAATACATTTTTTAAAGTTTAATGGAACCTGGTAGAGCTGTAGAGGATAGTTCTCACTCCATATACGACAATTTTTTAATGTTTATACTGTGAGGTGCAACGCACTTTAATAATTATGAATGTAAAGACCAATGTCATATGCTAGTTATTGGTCAATATTGCTAATTAACACAATTGGTAGTCATTATTATATTCATAATTATTAAAGTGCTTTGCACCTCACAATACAGACTATTTGACAATGTTTTTACAAGGTCTCAAATTTAATTATCTACAAAATAAATAAATGATATTTTACTCATCAAACGTAAGTCAGTGTTTTTTTATCATAGATGCAAGATTCATAAAATTTTATTAAAACCTACCTGTCTATGTAAGTCATAATAATCCTATTGATATTAGCGAAAACAGAATTAATCGATTTTATCTAATTTTATGGAATACAAAAAATTTATTCCAGAAAATCCTGAATCTTACAGGATACTTATTTTAGAGATTGTATCAGACCGGTATTCCGTCCGGGGAAAGCTGGAAGAGTAGCATGGTTCTGACGAAGGAGCACTTACATCTCTGAAGGTTCAAAACTGAATGATAGAGTGGGGAGTGAAGTATACTCGATTAACTTAAATGAAAGTTTATTCTTGAGCCCCCTACCAATATATTGCAATGTGTTTAAGGCGGAAGGACTGGCTGAGATCCAGCGTATAATATGTTAAAAATAAAATATGAAACACTAAAAGACAGTCAGGTTGTAATTAAAGCACTGGAGTCTGTAACCATCAACTCAAAAACCTCTCGCAGTTCTCTGGACTAACTAGCTAATCGGTTGAACATATGGATACGTTGTGTACCAGTATTCAGTGGTATTGCAGGTAACTGCAATGCAGATCAACTTGCTAGAGAGTGTACTATCTTAGAAATACTTCCGGAAAGGAACAATCATCAAAGGGTGCATCTCTAGTTACTTGTAATCTATTGATTCGCAAAGCTTAAAATTTAAGATATTCAGATAGACCAAATTGCAACATCAGCAAGCAAATCTGGTCTGTGTTAAACCTGAAATACTAACTATGGAAAAGTGTGACTTTAACACTATGGTAGAGTCATTACATTCCAGAACACTTGGACTCTTCTCAAACGATTTGTGTAGAACGCGTAAATAGGAGGTCTTTCTTCTCTGAAACTGATGTTCAGCACCTATTCTATTCCTGCCCTAGGAATTTATCCCAAAAGGAAAAACCATCTAGGAGCCTTCTTTTTAAACTTGCTATGTGACTTTGAAGGCACTAAAATCAAAGACCTCCACCACTTTGTAAAAAGCTCGAAATAGTTCAAACATTAGCGAGCTTATTAATGGTATCACAATAATGGATCTTACTGATGGGTTAAGTGTGTCGGCGTACTATCAGCAGTCACTATTACCTCAACCTGTCTATCGAATATTATTCAATTATATTTTTATAATATTTAATATCGAAATTTTGTATTGTTTAAAAAAAAAACAAAAATGGCGGAAATATCTTATTGTTGTTGTTTTAACTAATTTTTTTTTTGTTTGTAAATTAAAAGCAAAATAGGGCAACATATGATTTTTTTGTTTTTATTATTATTACTAGAGCATCAGGTTAAAATCTGGTACATAGTTAATGAACGTGATTAAAAAAAAAAAAAAAAAGAGGAAGAAGAAAGCATTAAAGTAAAAATGAAGTAAGTAAAATTCAGAAAATTTCAATTTAATGTGTTCTGTATGATCACGTATTTGACCTTTATGTAGAAAATTAATTCAAATGAAATTAAATGGATTCACATAAGACAAATAGAAAATTAAGATTATTAGAAAAAAATTGGGTAAAGTATATTTTACAGTAATGGTAATGATGTATTTGATAATTCGTTCAGGGATTGTTATATCATTGGAAATAAAAAAAAAATTTTATTCGTTTTGCAGATCACCGGTTGCACAGGTTGCTTAATCGAATCAAATAAAATAAAACAATAACAATAACAAAAAAATGTGTCAGTAGAGTTATTGTAAAAAATAGTTTTCACGGGTAACAGCTAATTTTCTTTCGAGTAGCATAATCTGGTCTATACTTGTCCATTTCCGGAAAATTATATTTTTTCCGTTTACCTTCTGCGTTATCTCTATTGTATACTGATATGCTGTTTCTCTAAATTTTAAATCGTAGAATCAAAAATCGCTTTGGACTTTCAACAAAAAAAAATTTTTGAAGAACTGTTGTAAGAAGATATGACGTTGATTAAACCCACACGAATGTTGTATCATGACAACATAAATAAGTTTTCGTATACAAAGCCATATAGTTTCGTACCGAAGAGTTTTCGTTAGAAATATGGTAAAAAGCGTTACGAAAGTCCATTAGATGGCAAAACTAAGAAGAAAGTTGTAAAAATTCTATAATAATATCTATTTTATAGATATCTACTTGGTGTTGGCACTTGTTCCGAGGAACTAAAGTCACTTCTTCCTCCTCTCAAGCAATTCTGTCGCTTAACACGAGAGGCATCAAGTGCACACCCTTTCACAGTGGAAATTCCGAGATGGTTTAAGTCCGGCTATGGAAATTCTTTTATAGTAAGAACATCTCGATTGTGGAATCGCGTCCCAATCGAAGCATTCCCAATGAGAGAAGGATTTTTTATTTATGATTTACAGAGATTTAAGACGAATATTAACAACATTGTTCGCTCTTTCCCACAAAACTTTTCTTCTTCCTTTTTCTTTCCTTTCCTTTAACTATCCTTTCCTTTTTCAAATGGTCAGCAAGTGCTAAAAGGTTCAAAACCTAAGTTTTGGCTATAATATAAAAAAAAAAAATGTACATTAAATCGCCTAAAACCAGCTTTCTTCTGAACCATCATCAATGGCATTGGCAACAAACACTTTGAAAGAAGTAAAGCCCGGATCAGATTAACAGTTACAACACGATCAAGAAGGAAAAGTACATATTCAACATAAATGTCAATATTTGCTATATTAAAGACCTATTAGAAGTGAAAGTGATGTAATTTAAATAATTTGGAGTAGTTTTTTTAGTAGTATTTTAAGGAGTAACAATACTTCGTGTATTTGTGCTTCATTCACTTGGAAAAAGCATTTAACAAGAGCAGTAAAGTAAAATTGTAAAACTCATTGAAATAGATGAAAAGCCCATTTGGATAATAGAGAATTTATACAAACAGCATTACATAATTTTTGTAGAAAATCAATTTTGAAAACAAATTTTGAAATAAAGTTAAAAATAAATGCGACGTTCGTCCTGGTTGAATTCTTATTTAATGTCTACTACAAATTCATATTTCGTGTATCAATTCGTGAAATATAATGGGTGGAGTAAGACGGTTAATAACTTGCGCTATGCTGATGATACGTTTCCCATCAAACAAATCTAAAAAACTGACTCGGCAGCTGAGTTCTGTAGTAGCTGAATGCAACAACTAGGGGGTTAATATGCGAAAAAACTAAATACATATGTACTGAAAAAAAAATTGTTCGTAATATCAATGAACAGCGATTATTAACATATTTTTTGTTGGCTCAATTAATTATTCATTAATATTACGAAAATATAACATCTCTTATTTTTTTTCTTAATAAACTGTTTATTGATTCAACGAATTAGGATTTATTGACACAAATATGCAGTTTTTAATACAATAATTGAACAATTAATTCATTAATAGTACGAACACTTTCATTAAAATTAAATTAATAACGGTGTTCGTTGTTTTAACAAATTCGTTTGTTAAAATCAATAATTTTCTCTTTGATTAGCAATGCCTTCATTAATATGTATGTATACTTTTATATTTGTTACTTGCATAATATCAACCAAATATAAAATGTTTCGTTATGCCCACGAATTCATACTTTAAAATTCGGAATTTTTTCTTTATTTCAACGAACTAGTTTATTAAAACTAACAATTTTTTTGTTTACTTAATGACACGACGCGTGTTACTTGTAATTTATGTACTCGTATTTTAACAGAATTTTTCAGTGTAAAAAAGAATTTATAATTGTAAGATCTTATAAATTAGCGTAATTTTAAATTCTTTATTTTCTTTCCGGTCAATTCCAATATAGTCTTAAATATACATAAGGAAGGAAAATTACAAAGAACTATATAAAAATTAATACAAAAAAACTTACAATAATAAGATGGTTCTATCATACACAAAACTTAAATCAAATTCCAAAATAAAATATAAGAAATTAAAATTAAATACAAATGTGCAAAAAAGAGAATAGTTAGTGATAATTTTTATTTAAAAAATAGTGTTAAACGCCACATAAAAAAAATTATTTACAATAATTAAGAAGTAAATTTATTGTGAGAATATAAACGAAAAATCCAAAATAAATATAACAAGTAAAGAAAATAATAATTAAATAAAATGTTATAAACTACTTAAGAATATAATTTAAAAAATGAAAAAACATATTTAATCATTTCATATTTAAAACTAATGAAAATTTAAAACGAAGACTAAGAGGTACAAAAGAAAATAAGTTATCAACAAAAATTTATTATAAAATAAAAATTGTTTAAAAAAATAAAATCCAAATAATTAAAATAAAAATACACAAAAAGTAAAAAACATTGTATTTTTATTTAAAGAAGTGATAAGTGGCGGAGAGTGGGAAGTAAGAGGAGAGCTCAGAAAGCGGGGACAACGATCAAATAAATTATAGAAGTGGAAGACGTGGGAACCGACAAAATGCCGACAAAACGAAATTTTCAATGAAATATTTTATTATTTCAACAAACATGTTTATTGAAACAAAAATCTATGTTATTAAATTAATAAACAAATTTATTAAATCAATGAAATGTTTTATTATTTCAACAAACATGTTTATTGAAACAAAAATCTATGTTATTAAATTAATAAACAAATTTATTAAATCAATGAAATGTTTTATTATTTCAACAAACATGTTTATTGAAACAAAAATCTATGTTATTGAATTAATAAACAAATTTATTAAATCAATGAAATGTTTTATTATTTCAACAAACATGTTTATTGAAACAAAAATCTATGTTATTGAATTAATAAACAAATTTATTAAATCAATGAAATGTTTTATTATTTCAACAAACATGTTTATTGAAACAAAAATCTATGTTATTGAATTAATAAACAAATTTATTAAATCAATGAAATGCTTTATTATTTCAACAAACATGTTTATTGAAACAAAAATCTATGTTATTGAATTAATAAACAAATTTATTAAATCAATGAAATGTTTTATTATTTCAACAAACATGTTTATTGAAACAAAAATCTATGTTATTAAATTAATAAACAAATTTATTAAATCAATGAAATGTTTTATTATTTCAACAAACATGTTTATTGAAACAAAAATCTATGTTATTGAATTAATAAACAAATTTATTAAATCAATGAAATGTTTTATTATTTCAACAAACATGTTTATTAAAACAAAAATTTATTTTAATAAACACATTTAATAATTTTTCATTGTATTAACGACGAGGTTATTAAATTAATAAATAGCTATTCATTGGCTCAATGAGCAAGTTCATGTTTATTGAAACAAAAATCTATGTTATTCAATTAATAAACAAATTTATTAAATCAATAAAATGTTTTATTATTTCAACAAACATGTTTATTAAAACAAAAATTTATTTTAATAAACACATTTAATAATTTTTCATTGTATTAACGACGAGGTTATTAAATTAATAAATAGCTATTCATTGGCTCAATGAACAAGTTCATGTTTATTGAAACAAAAATCTATGTTATTCAATTAATAAACAAATTTATTAAATCAATAAAATGTTTTATTATTTCAACAAACATGTTTATAGAAACAAAAATCTATGTTATTAAATTAATAAACAAATTTATTAAATCAATGAAATGTTTTATTATTTCAACAAACATGTTTATTGAAACAAAAATCTATGTTATTAAATTAATAAACAAATTTATTAAATCAATGAAATGTTTTATTATTTCAACAAACATGTTTATTGAAACAAAAATCTATGTTATTGAATTAATAAACAAATTTATTAAATCAATGAAATGTTTTATTATTTCAACAAACATGTTTATTGAAACAAAAATCTATGTTATTGAATTAATAAACAAATTTATTAAATCAATGAAATGTTTTATTATTTCAACAAACATGTTTATTAAAACAAAAATTTATTTTAATAAACACATTTAATAATTTTTCATTGTATTAACGACGAGGTTATTAAATTAATAAATAGCTATTCATTGGCTCAATGAACAAGTTCATGTTTATTGAAACAAAAATCTATGTTATTCAATTAATAAACAAATTTATTAAATCAATAAAATGTTTTATTATTTCAACAAACATGTTTATTAAAACAAAAATTTATTTTAATAAACACATTTAATAATTTTTCATTGTATTAACGACGAGGTTATTAAATTAATAAATAGCTATTCATTGGCTCAATGAACAAGTTCATGTTTATTGAAACAAAAATCTATGTTATTCAATTAATAAACAAATTTATTAAATCAATAAAATGTTTTATTATTTCAACAAACATGTTTATAGAAACAAAAATCTATGTTATTAAATTAATAAACAAATTTATTAAATCAATGAAATGTTTTATTATTTCAACAAACATGTTTATTGAAACAAAAATCTATGTTATTAAATTAATAAACAAATTTATTAAATCAATGAAATGTTTTATTATTTCAACAAACATGTTTATTAAAACAAAAATTTATTTTAATAAACACATTTAATAATTTTTCATTGTATTAACGACGAGGTTATTAAATTAATAAATAGCTATTCATTGGCTCAATGAACAAGTTCATGTTTATTGAAACAAAAATCTATGTTATTAAATTAATAAACAAATTTATTAAATCAATGAAATGTTTTATTATTTCAACAAACATGTTTATTGAAACAAAAATCTATGTTATTAAATTAATAAACAAATTTATTAAATCAATGAAATGTTTTATTATTTCAACAAACATGTTTATTGAAACAAAAATCTATGTTATTAAATTAATAAACAAATTTATTAAATCAATGAAATGTTTTATTATTTCAACAAACATGTTTATTAAAACAAAAATTTATTTTAATAAACAAATTTAATAATTTTTCATTGTATTAACGACGAGGTTATTAAATTAATAAATAGCTATTCATTGGCTCAATGAACAAGTTCATCGGACAAATATTAATAAATTTTTAATTGTCTCAACGAATTTTTTTATTGTAGTTACGTACCTTTTTGGTTCAGTGTGGGTTGTATATGGAACAACCATATATATTGAGTTGAGCGAATTTGAAATTTCAAATAAATAGGATCTTTTAAAATGGATAAAAACGGCTAGATCAGAGTCTCTATTCAAAAAAAAGCTGCTTCAATTCAAAAAAAAAAAGAGGGTAACATTTTTTTGGTTCATAAAAATTAAAAAATGGCTCAAATTTGAAACTACAAATCACAGTTATAAGATATTAAATCTTCTCAATACTTTTGTATAGGATTGTAGCTAAGGCACTTTTAGAAGTCTCCCTGAATATTAAATCAGATGCTTTCGAGATTTGGTAGATGTTGGAGAATGCTGAAAATCATTTGGATGGAGATGGTTATTATAATGATGAAGCATTATTGCGGACAGTAAAAAATTCAGAAAACGTAAATATCACATTTTTTAACCATTATGAAAATTTGAAAAATTTAAAAGTTCTAATTGTTATCTAAGAAAAAATAAAGCAAACCGAAACCCCAAAAGAAGAAAGACATCGTATGTTAGTGGTTAAAAGGTAATTAAAAGTACAAAATCTTTGCTTCCAGCTGCAGCTGAGAAAATTAAAATAGTCATCAATGGTAGCTAACGTTTAGAATATGATGCACGAATATGATGCACGAAGAAAAAGAGTATTTAATAAAACTTATTTGTAATTTTGGAGTAAAATTTATTGAATGTAAAATTGAGTAGAATGAATTGTTAAAATAGAGCAAGTTATTGTGAACAGCTAAAATTGATTTTTTTCTTTTATTATTAAATAAATTCAAATTGTATTTCTAATAATTTAAAAAATTATAAATTGTCGAATTTACAAATCAAATGATATACAAAACTCTCCGGAGCTGTAATTCATTACTATATTCTTTGTAAACAAAAAAAAAAACAAAACCCCCTCACGATCGTTAAATTACACAAGCACTACAGATTATTACACTTCAATTTCAAAACTTCAGCAGTAGGTAGAGTGCCTGCCTTTCAACCGAAAGGTCCCGGGTTCGATTCCAGATGAAGCAAAAAAAATGCTTTATTGGTTTTTCGAGCTGGTCTAGTACCCTTTGTCATTGGGATATAATAGATGACAAAAGATAATTGAGAGTTAATCTGGTAACAAATTAAATAAAATGAAACTATTCTATTTAAGAAGGCTTAGTTCCTGACAATAGTAGTAGTTTTCCACATTTAATGAGTAGATAAGCCAGTAAATTTGTTAAAATAAATACATGTTTTTTGTTTTGATTGTTTATTATATAGGTACGTCTTTTACATCCTAGGCTATTTAGGTTAAATTTTATTAACAAAACATTAAAATGCGGAAATTATATGCCACCAAGTGGTGAGAACCTGATATGTTTAGATAATTTTTTTTTTTTTGTTTTATTTTTATTTTTTAAAATTTTTCAACAACCTAGTAATTACCAAGCTAGTTGAATTATTATTGAACAGTAATTGTATTTGTTTCCCGGCTACATTTTTAACTATACCTATATATATATATAATTAGACCGGCAATTTAAATAAGAATAATTTGATTATAAATAATGAAAATCGATTGTAAAGCACGTGCTGTGATATATATTTTCCTATGGCGCCAAAGGTTGTAATTTTATTACAATGAAATTAAAATTAAAACAACAAAAAAAAAAAAAATAAAAAGAATATGGGTAGTTTTATTTTTTTTTTGGCATAGATTGGATTAATTTGATTAAATTAGATTTGAAGTTTTGGTGTAAATTTAGAAAAAAAAAAAAAACAAAATCACACTAAAAATTTATTGAATTGGAAAGATTAGTGAATGATTATAAGCAAAATTAAGTTATTAGATTGTTAATATTTTAAAATTTACATTCTGTATGTTACAGTTATTATCGAATGGCAACCATTAACAAGGAAATTAGACAGTTGTAATAAACTTTTAAATTAGCTCAGGGTGTTATTTTGGGTAATAATTTGTTACCATCGCATTTTTATTTCTAGTTACTACATTTTTCAGGATTATTTTTTTTTGTTGATATGTCAGTAGTTTTCAGATAGAATAGTTTTACATTTAGTACGGAACTACAATTTATTAGATAAAGTGTTTATTTACGTAATTTATTATGTATTTTGTATGAGTGTTTATTTTTTTTTATTAATTTTATGGTATTTATTTATGAAATAATTTTACAGAGATGTTTTTTTCCATTTTCCTCTCACATTCTGAATTTAGAATGTTAAAAACGTAGAACTAAGAATTTAAATTAATTTATATGAGATCTGCTCTCTCTCAAATTAAATGTACTTGTATAAAAATGTGAATTTTGTATGATGAATGAATTGAATTGAACAGATTTATTATCTAATTAAAAGTGGAAATTATAGGCCTTCTTAAGTAATGTACTTAGTTCCACTTTATTAAATTATTCTTGATTAGTTGTATGGCAGCTATCCGAGTCAGGCAAAATTTTCGAAAACGTTAAAAGACATGTTTGTTTATTTTTGAGAGAGTATCCAATCTATGTACTAATTTTTAGATCTTTAAAATTTTTGGGTTTTCGATATAATCTTGATGATTGCAGAAGTTGTATTGCAGTTGCCCGAACCTATGCGATAATTTAAAAAAAAACGTTTGCGGGAGTGTATTCAACAACTTCTCAAAATTTCATGGCGATCGGATGAATGGTAAAAATAGGACAAACACGCATACATTGATTTTTTAATATATAGATGAAAAATGCAACACAACTAAGTCTGAGAACTCGCATTCGATCAGATTAATTTTAAACCATTTTTTCGAGTAATTCAAACCTGATTTCATCAATCACACGTGTTAAATGGATTTCCAAAACGTATTTTGTTTTTGGTTTATCATCACAAACCAATGACTTGACATAACGTCAAAGTAAATAATCCAGTGGCGGGTGTTATGTCACATGATCTTCGTGGCCAATTAATTGGACTATTTCTGGAAATAATGTTATCACCAAATCTTTATTTCAATAAATCAATTGTTGTGTTACCAGTATGAGATGTAGTAGTGTAGCACCATCTTGTTGGAAGGAAAATTTTTAAACAAAAAATTATTGATCATCGATCTGTAACACCCGTTATTACATATTTTACTGCAGTCATTTTCGAACATTTATTTTTCAAATTTCTAGCTTATCAACTCATTAAATATTGGAAATAATCAGGTACATACTAATGTCAGGAACTAGTTAATCCTTCTTAAATATAATCATTCCATTTTATTTAAGTTGACCAGATTATACTCTTAATTATTCGTGGTGATTAATTTTATTCCAATCACCAAGGGTACTGGACATTTATTCTTTTTAGTAATCTATAATTATAATTGACAAGCATTTAAGGACCTGCGCAGTAGACATCTCCTCATTTTATTTCGCTTCTCTTTAATGAACTCCTAATATATATAAATAAGTTATATAAAAACAATAATGCGCACACAGTTGAAATTTTTTTACTCTTATGATTTTATTATTCAGCAAATACATTATGTATAGTGAGTTCTTATCAAAATAAAAAACAGAAATAAAACAAGTAAGTTATTATAATTACTTGCAGTGAATATAATGTACATTGTACATATGTCAAATAAAAACAAAAAAACAAATACATACATCTAAAACCAAAAATATAAAAACAACAAAAAAAAACAAATCACTTGAATTTTTCATTTTTATCTTTTTAAGTAACTGGGACGTGTATTTATATGTCCTAAATAAAACATACTAACCACAAAACTTTTTATTAAACACGAGTGGTTTCTGCTATATCGTCAGTACGTAAATTACTGTTTTTTTAGAATTTTTAAATTTGATTTCAACTTGAAATATAATTACTCAACAGGGGCCCCTAGTAATTAATATATTAAAATATACTTCAAAATATTGAATTTAAATAGAAGAGAATATATTTGGTGATTATAATTGATACAAGGGTTCCGGAAGTTGTTATACGTCTGTTGATTCGTCTGTTGATCCAGTACAGCTCGAGGTGAGATTTAATTTACCACCACAAATATTTTCCATTCTGTACTGTCTTGAACAACTGTTCTCGGTTAAAAAATGTACAATTTTGCTATAAGTGCGCGGGGCTTGAGTAAACGAATTAAACGAATATTATTCGACTAGAATAGAATTGGACAAACGAATTCATTTTGGTTTTGATCTACTTTTGGTTTACAGTATAATACAGAACTATCTCTACTACTCTTTTTGTAATCATTCATCCTTCAGTACATGCCCTTCCTATCTTAACCTTTGTGCACTAATCCATTTTACATGTTTTTCTGTTTTCAGCTAATGATACTGTTTTCTTGTGTGTTTTAGAAGTGGATGTTTAAGTCGTCACACTTAGACGAAGGACGTCCATTGTGATAAATAAATTACTTTATTTGTTGCAATTTGCAATCATGGTGTTTCAGCAATTATTTTCAGCAATTCTAAACATTTAGAAACAGAAATTTCATATTTTTAAGTAGTTATTAACAACCAAAATATAACTACAGTAGAATTCATCCTAAACAATAATAAGACTAGTTCTCTCAGAAAAATATCCTGTACTACACAACGCATTGATATACCCCGATACTATGAAATTTTTTTTTTAAATTGAACATTTTAAAACATTCTATACAACAACAATCACAGTAATAATTAAAAATGTTTATTAATTTTTAAAAAAATTAAATACAAAAATTCCAAGAATTTAATTTATTTTCATCAGATCGATTACATTTATCTGACTATGTAGCACAAACAATGAATTGGCGCACCTCTCATTAAAACAAAAAAAAATCATCTTAAAGATTCCTTTTACCAAAGACATTAGCGGAATTAAAACTTGATATGAAAAAAAAAAAAAAAAACAAAAAAAAAAATTAGAAGAAAATCTAACAAAATGAAAAATTTTCATTTGAGGTCATTAGGTTGGGTCATCAGCAAATGGCATCAAAATTTGTAATTTTCCGCTTTACCTATATATAAAATTTTTCTCTTGTATTTCGACATAGAAAAGGAAATCAAAAGAAGATGATCATTTTTTGAGAAACTATTCTTTTCAGTACCTAGGTAATAGTAAAGAAATTTTTTTGTTGGTTTTTCACTTGGAAAATTTGTGTATTATAAGCCAAATACATTGTGCTTAGGATTGAATAAATATTTAGATGTATACCTATACTTTTATGGAATTTATTTAAACAATTTAATTTTAGTTATTCAATGGTAGTGCATATAACTGTAATACAAAGTAGAGAAATATTTCGTACATAATAACGATTTTTTTTTCAGCCACAACAGCCACGCCATTATAGAATAGGTTATTGAATACTTACGTAAAACTTGGCTGGAATAGGGAAGATGTTATACAATTCGTTTCATTGAACCTATGATATTCAGACAATATACCTTGTTCAATCGAAAAATATTTTACTTAGTTTTTAGTCTTAGTTCGTTCAGGATTTTCTTCTCATAAATTTGTCTCTAAATACATACAGATATTGCATTTAGAGCAAGCAAATCAGACACCTCTCATTTTGTAATGTAGAGATCTGTAAATTTTTTGGGCCCAGCAAATTATAAAATCCTAGCGTAGAATTGGCTTTATTAATAATTGAATTGAATTTGTGATTCAGAATAACATCGAGATCACGAGTCAACTCAGAACGGTTCGATTCCCAGGATGGTAATCAAATTGAATAATAGAGTTTTGAAGCTTCCTACTAAAGCTAACGATCTGACATTTAGAGGTAATTAATTCGAATATATTAAAATATACTTCAACATATTGAATAGCTAAAAGAATATAGGTGATTATAATTGATACAAGGTCACAAGGGTTCTGGAAGTTGTTATCCATCTGCTGATCCTACAGCTCGAGGGGAGCTTTACTTTACCACCACAATTATTCTCCATTCTGTACTGTCTTGCACAACTGTTTTCTGTTAAAGAACTATAATTTTGCTATAGGTGCGCGGGTTTATAGAACGGCTTAAAGTTCGATTCCCAAGATGGTAATAAAATTCAATAACACAAGCTTTGAAGCTTCCTATTAAATCTAAAAACCTGACATTTAGAGGCATTTAATTTGAAGTTGTTGGCGAAGCAACATTCGGCAAAATTATTAAGATAATTTTGAAGTATAGGGTATAATCTTTAACAGACATAATTGTTTTGCTTAATTTGGAGTCCTTAGCAAAACAATTTAACTTAGCTGATACTATAAATAGTGATATATCAATCGGCTACAATAATAAATAAAAATGGACCCAAGCGGTACCCCTGGGATACTTTAGGTAGAAGGTGTAAAAAAGTGAGAAACGAAAAAAGACTTGATATTCCCTATTAGATAAATATAACCCCATCGGCTTAAGACTGTTTTCAGAAAAACCTATTGCTTTATGTTTGATTAGTATAAAATCATGAGAAATTTTGTCAAATGCCTTGCTAATATCTGTAAATAAGCCTGTAAATAGGTATGTCAACTTGTTGCCCAGATTCCATGCCATATTAAGATTTTCTGAAATGAATTCTATTAATCAGGTAACCGTTGACCTTCCTTTCTGAAAACGGTATTAGTCTATATAGAAATGAATGATTTTGAATAAGAATAAAAATAATTAATTAGGTTGGATTCGCTTTGGAATGCAAGAAATTTTAGCAATGCGTTTATAATTGGAAACCTAAGACCGTGACTTCTTTTTATAAACTAAGGGGAAGACAGCAGTTTGAAACCAGACAAAACTATGGAGGTAATCACGTCTGGCCCACAGGAATAATCCTCTTTGAGAGATAATAACTGTGATAAAACTCTATCAAAGGCAATTAATATTTCATTAATTAAAAAGCAAGACAAGGACCCTTATTGTGATCGACGATTCGTCATTTTGTCAATAGATATTGTCGGTAGCATGAACGACGTTGCATAATGACATTTAAAATAAAATTTTTTGACATTATTGGAAAATTTTATTCTTTAAATGTACACAAGTGAAGCAGGTTGTATTTAAAAAAAAAAAAGTGAATAATATAATAGTGATAAACAATAAAAAAAATAATTAAAATGACCTCAGCGCAGACCCAACCAACGTCTCTGGTGTTTTAGTTGGCGGACCAAGTTTATTTAGTTCTGCTGCGTACTTGGCCCATTTTGGTAACAACGTAGATTTTTTATGTTGGTCCTTTGCAATTGAAGGATTACTTTTCATAATATCCATCAATCTCTCCAATTGCTTTTTATTACTGATTTGTTTCCTAGAGAACAGACTTTTTTTTATATTTTTTTAATATTATTTTAATCGATTGTAAGCGTCATAATTGTCGATCAGGCTACCGATGTGTCGCCAAGTGTTGTAAATTTGACGATAAAATTTTTTTTTTATATATTTTATTTATTTATTTAATTTATAATTATTTATTCATAATTTAAAACTAACAAGACTAAACATATTAGAAAATAACAATGAAAAATGTTAAAATGTAAGGATATAAAGTGCTTAAACTATAACTGGATTAAATTGAATTACTAAAAATTAAGCTTCACTTTGCGTTGATTAGAATAAGTGTCAATCCACGTAACAATTTTATCGCTATAAGACTCTTGCGCACTCTTATAACACTATTATAAACACTCTTATAGCAGTATTAGTGTTAATTTGAGTGCTCCGTAATTGCTGCGAAAGGTTATAAATATGTTATAGCACTAAAATGGAGAATCCTATAAGGCACCGGAACAAGTGCTGTAATATTGTTATAGGATTAGTATACATGTATTAGTGTATATGTTTTTATTTTGAAATGATATTCATTTGAAATAATTTATGTTATGCGAGAGTGAGAAACGTATTATTTTTTATTTTCAAATAATAATTTTATGGAGTTTATATTTATTTACTGAGAAAGGGAGATAGATATTAGTTAATATTATAAAAAATGTCTTACTAAAAAATAATATGTTCCGGTCAAAAATAATTGTATTAATATTTATAACTAGCTTTGTAACCCGTCATAAATGACGGAAGCAAAATAAATCCTAGTTTCTTTTTTTCTTTCATTAGATTCTTTATTCCGAAATTACAGTACTTATGTTTATATCACTTTTTATTTATTTTTATTTATGTTTATATTGGCCTAACACTAATCTTTTTTTTTATATAACAGAAAAAGAAGTACCATACCAACAAATTTGTATAAAATGTTTGTATTTTTGTATGGTATACTCGTACTCACTTCCATTTAGTTATAATTCGTTAGTTGGGTTCCATTTAGTATAAATTATACCGTATTAGCGTTATTGAGTCCTCCGGGAGAGCAAATTTAAAAATGGGATCTTATTTTCATATAAATTTTGTCTTTTGTATAATGTATAGGAATCTTATTTTGCTATATGAATAAACTGTTATTATGGTATTGTGTTATTTTTAAAAAAATATTCAAAATTTTGTATCTAAATTGGTAAAATTTACAGAAAATACAAAAACATGTTCATATATAATTTTCAATTTAAAAAAAAACAATGTTTTATTATCCGACGTAGAAGTAGAGTTTATTATCCTACTCTACTTCTATCCAGTTCCATTGATTGAACAGTGAACCTGAACAATGAAAATAAAATAATATTTTTGGAATGGAGCATACAGAACATACAGAATACAGATACAGGAAATAATAAAAAAAAAACAAAAATAATTTTTTTTGAGTGAAGTGAATTACGCACACAATAATGACAAAAATAAAAGGTAGAAGCAATAAAGTAGTATAATGTATAATATTATACAATACAAATATGCTGATACACATGTATATTATTGTGTATAATTTTAAGTAATAAGAATAATCTTTGAGTGAATTATGTTTTTTTTGTGTTAAATGCTGTTTGCCTTTTGGTTATTATACCATATTAAACTATTGATTAAATTTCTATTAGTCCTTATTATTATAAATCAAAAAAATTGTTTGTTTTATTTATATTATTATTATTATTTATTATTTTTCCTTATTATTTGCGAAGAAGACTAACATTAAATTAAAAAAATATAGTTCATGCAATCAATTTTTTCTGCAAAGGTTCAGCATGGTAGACAGGGGTTAAAAAAAAGCACGAAAGCAATTTGTGTATATATGCATTTGTATACATATGTAATTTGTATATGTGTTGGAGCGTTCCGTCGAACTTACAAACATCCAGATAAATGCAGAATAATATATATATATAATTATTGTGAACAAAATGCAAAATTTTGCTGGGAATGAAATTTCATTGACATTTATTATAAAAATACATACTTCGAAAAAATACATTGCCCTTCAAAAATAATCAATTTTTAAATAAATAAAAGAAAATATATTTTTAAATTGCATATTTAAAACATTTAATAATGTATGTTAATTAATGCATAACATCAAATTTGATATTTAAATAATTATATTCTTTTAAGTAAAAATAATATTTTTGCGAACTTTATTTAAAAAAAAATTTACCATCTTTGTAGAAAATAATGGCCGTCGCAAAATATTTATCTAAAAGCTACAGTAAGTTTATTAGTAACATTATAACATTATAACATTATAGGAATACAGTAAAATAATAACACCACTACTGCTATTCTATTCTTATAACAATACTTTAACTCTTGATATAGGATTACGCACTTTTAGATTTACGCACTTTTAGATTAGACATTGCTGTATCACTTGCGGACAATCCCATTATAACAACTCCCGCAATTGCTATAAGGACATTCTTATAGCAATATTAATCACATTATTCCCATAAAAACATCATTATAACACCTTTAGTGCTTATCGGGAGTCATATAGAAGTCTTGTAGCACTAATTTCGTTTTTATAACAATAAAATGTTACGTGGGAAGTTTACACTTTTCGCCGATATACAAAATAATACCGCCTTCAATTGCATCTTATCAAATTATATTTAGAAAAATTATTGCCATAGTAGTATTATTGAATTCATCACAAGCTTCATACATTCTACCACAATCACTTCGGTTAGATCATGTCTTTTGTAATTATACAAAAAAAAAAAAAAAACTCAGTTGATACTGGCAAATACTTCGTTTATATACTTATTTACTTTAACTGTGATGTTGAACTTAATGCTTCAATAATTTCAAAATGACAATTTAATGTAGGAAATAAATTATATTTAACTCTTAACAACACTTTTACATTTCTATTGTCTGTAGTGATTGAAATAAAAATATTACGTGTCCAGGAAATATTTTCAATTGAAACTACAACAAAAAAAAAAAAACATTTTGTAATCGAAAGTTTTAATTTGCACCATCATCTTATAGCGGTAGCTGTTTACATAAATAATTTTGTCTACCATAGGTAGCTATTAAACAATATAATTGCAATCCTAACGTCCTTGCAAGTTATTTTAAAATTACCAAAAATGGAATTTATTGAAAATTTAAAATTCAAGAAATGAAAAAGAGAAAAACAACAAAAACAAAACAAGAAAAATAAAAGAAAATTTAAATTATTCAGTGACAGTGAGTGTGCTAGAAACAATCGACCATTAGGATTTTATTACCATCTTAATGTCAAAAATAATACAAAAAAAAAAACACAAGAAAAACAAATAATAATTTTTTATTTCATCTTCCAATTTAATTTTTAGAAATTAATTTTTTTTTTAGGAGGTTTCTATTAAATTTAAAAGATATTCACATGCAATCTATAATTTTAGTTCACATATTGCAGTTTCTAATACAATTGAAAAAATGGCCTCTTGATAAGTTTAAAGCCAACTATGATCAGGCAGATGATATTCACCGCTCTATCAAAACTATTTTGCATTACTACTTGTGTTGTACCATCAATTCGAGTTTTATTTTAGTTTTTATTATTAATTTTTATTTATTTAATTTTTTTAATCTGCTTGCTTCAGCATATGAGCATGGGACAATATACCCAGATGTTAAGTGAAAATTCAATAAGTTATGGATTTGGTATCAGCATATATGAATTGTAATCAATGATGATGTTGGGAAACATTAACAGCATCAGAACTGAGGTCAATAGTTTTTCAAAATGAAATCAATAAAATTTTTTTGTTATTGTTTTCTTGTTGTTGTTTTCTTGAATGTATAGGAATTTTGATGTGAAAATTTTCTAAATTATTTTTGTTGGTTTTTTATTTTGGATCCTAGAAATTTTTTTTTATTAATTTTTTTCAACAGTTTTTGAATAGTTTTTCATGGTTTTAAATACACAAATCTGTTGTTGACAAGCTGATAATCGATTGTAGTTTTGTGTAAGAAATAATAAACTGCTGAGTAGTTAGGATCTACGATTTGAGAATTTGTTTTTTTTTATTTGTTTTTTTTTATTTGTTTTTGTTATTTTTTTTTCTATAAATGTGTCCTGTGAATTATTAGCTTTCTTTTTGTTTTTGTTTGGCTTTTTGTTTTTTTGGAACCCGTCTCATATTAAAATTCTTTTTTGATTCGATTAAGAGATAAAAAGGTGCAACCATAAATCGATTTTTTTGTAATTTTTGATTTTTAATTTTTTTTTTTTGAAAATTTGAATTTAACGTTTCGAAAGTTGCAATATGAGTTTGTGAATATTTATTTTGATTTTTTGAAAAAATATTTTAATATTTTTGGATTGAATTTAAAAGAAAATAAATTGGTGAAAACTAAATTTAAAAAAAAAAAATTGAAATGATGGTGTTGTATTTTGAATTTAATTGCAACACATCAATATTACCACAGGTGTCTATAATTATAGAAATTGAAATTTATTTTGTGAATCTTTTTAAATTACTTTTAAAAGGTCCATCATTATACAATGTCCAACTGTGTTCAATTACAATTGATTGACTAAAAAATCGTGTAAATTAAAAAAAAATGATCTGCAGTTGTTTTTGTTGTATAATTTTGAAATTCATTTGAAGTGTTCAGATATAATAGGTAAGCTTAGATCAGGAATGAAATCATATTGGCTGTCTTATTATTGTAGGTTTATTGAAATCAAAATATTCAAGTTTCGAAAATACTGATTTATCAGTTAATCTGTAGAACTTGTTAATAGATGGTAATATCGAGTTTTTGATTCAAAGCTATGCTTTGAGCTTGCTGAATTGTTAAACACTGCTTTAGTATTTATTTTTTTGAATCTATCCATTGTTTTATCGGCCTACCTACCTAAAGTTTACGGAAGATTGAAACTTTTTTTTTGCCTTGTCTGCTTAAATAGCTGATCTGCGTCACTGTTTTTTTTTTTTTTTGAAAGAAACAAGTTTGTAAAAAAATAATAAAAAGAGACGCAGAGACTGCCTGATATCAAAGGCCTTAACAAACAATTCACATTTTCTATTTATATTGCTTGGGAAAATAAGTAACATAAAAAATATTTAAATATTGAATTACTTAGCGACATGTCAAATGTATATATTATTAATTGTACATTGAGGCAGCAATTGGAACTGTAACTTCTATCATCAAACACGTAAGATTTTTTTTTGGAATTAAATTCAAAATCTCTTTATTTTCCTACCACAAATGATTCATGCAACAAATGAAAAATTAGGGTTTAATTGAGTTCATGAAATTTTACGTAATAAATTGGATTTAATATTTCATTCAAATTCGAATTCGAGAATATTAAAGTCTATGAAATAATCAAGCTATTAATTGTTAAATTTAACGGTCGCTTAATTCAAATATGGCAGACAGTTTAATATAACTTATTGTATAAATTGTATAACAATCCGTGACTTTCGAAACATCAAAAGATACGATTGTGAGACGGTTGTTAAACTTTTATTATCACAATATCAAAATCATGTGTTTGATCTGTAATGTCTATACAATGTATTATTTGACGTTTATGAACACTTCCTGCAATTTTACGATCATTTGTTTTTTGATTGTCATTAGACGAAAAAATTAATAATAATATACCAAAAATATTAATTAATATTATATTTTTATTGTTATATTTTATATTAATATTATATTGTTTTGCATTTAAAAAAGAAAATTTAAGCATGAATTTAGCGAAATTTATTTCTTGTGCTCTTTTCCCTATTAAAAAATGTCAGTTGCGAGAACAAAAAATTTTTTTTTATTATTATTTTTATTTATTAAAACAAATAAAAACATTTAAATTTTCCAAATTATTATCAACGTCAAACAAATGTCTTTCAGAAATTCTCGATACCTTCTTTGCACATTCGAGGCGTCGCGAATTCATAATTTAGGCGTTTATAAACTCAACACATTGTGTTACAATTTTGATTTGACGAATATAAACACAAGACATTGTGTTTCAACTTTTTTTAGACGTTGCGAAAGTCATGGAATGTATCTGTATGTATATATGTACAAAAATATTACAACAATTCAGTTGCGGAAAAATTAAAGAAAATGTCAAGCAGGATAGTCCCATACTACTATCCAGGGTGCTATCCAAGATACTTATGAGTAGACAGTAAGCTTGTAAGCTTGTTATGCGACTTGAATTTTTAATAAATAAAAAATAATTTATGAGTGTTGTTACAATTTAAAACACAGAGAGAGAGAGAGAGAAAGAGAAGGTAAGACTAACTGGTCACGCAAAACGGCAACGACAAATTCTACAGAAAACTAATTGTCGTTGTCGGTGAATTAAATTTAAGTTTAATTTTGGAACACAATTTTAAGAAATTTCCGAAAATGGAACTAAAAAATATTTCAATATATAATTTTTATTATCCACAATTTATGTCAGAGTTGTGTTCTGTTTTTTTTTTTATAATTTAAATTTGCATTTTAATTATTTTTTTGTTAAAAAAATATTTACTAATTACTTTAAAAATTTCAATATTTACAATAAATTTTTAAATTCAATATTTAAATAAATATAATTTTTTTTTTTAATATTTTGTACTTTAAAAATAACAATGTTTAAAAATAATAAAAAAATAAAACAATAAAAACAAAAAAAGTACTCATTTAAGTAAATTCGCAAAGATCAATATTTGATCACGCATTTGAATTCTTTTTAATGTTAAACAAATAATTTTTAGTGTTTACTCTGCAAATTCAAATAGTTCCATTATGATATATGAAACAATATAATATGTATTAAGTATATATATACAAAAAGGGTGGTTCTAAAGTATGTTGATAAAATCTACAAAATAATTTTTGTTTTGATTTCATATTACTAATTTAGTACATACTATTTGGACAGTATCGTCTTTGACTTATACATCAAGTCTTAACAATTGTATACACTTTATTTTAGTTTGTGTATAGTACTTGAAATTTGTTTACATAAATTTGCTGTTTCAAAAATAGTTCTTTACAATTCAGATATAAAATCATTAAAACAGACAAAGTCTATCATTCATTTCCAGTAAAAACTCCTATATATATTCTTCTTATCTATAATATCTAAACTAATGCGCTAACTATAATGACATATTATGTATGTGATATTCCGTATATGGAAAATACATTTAAATGACCACAATTGACATATACGCAGCAATTCAGTTGAATCTGACAATTCATTAATAGTTAATTCTTATGTCAAATTCCATCCAAACTGAATTCCACATTTTGTAAATTGTTTTTCTAAGAAATATTTTCTTACTTGTTACTATATCATTATGGGTCCACATATGCTTTGACAATAATATCTATGTCAGCTTCGTTAGGCAATTTGACGTTTACATATTATGCAGTTCTATGTCATAATAGTTAGCGCATAATTATTACAATTTTAACTCTATTATTTCAAATATCTTTGATGAATCAAAATTAAACTATAGGAACTATTGAGAGATAAAAATTTTTATCTCTCAATATGAGTTGTCTCTATAGAGTTATGACTCTAACTGTTTAAGTCGGCTAACAAAGTTTTGAATGTCAGTTCATTAAAATTTCTACATTAACATGTTGAGAAAAATGACTTTTGTGGCGTCAAGCCAGTTTTTGTTTTATTTCATCTTTAATCATAAACATTTTGAATATCTCTATTAATTATAGCATTGCAAACATACCAGAAAGCATTGACAATGTTTCGCAGTACTTTAGCTCGAAACATTTGGATGGTTTGAATATAAAATTGTTTCGCATACAACCCCATATTTGAATACCGTATGTCCAGAATGTTTTTCATATTTGACTGTAGATCATAAATTTGTTATAACTCAAAAGCGTAAATGTTCGCTTAATTAACTTCATTAAATAATTGATTTTATATTATAGTTGAATAATATTCTAATATCTTTAACCTTGTTATAGTTAAACCTAAGGGATTCCTTAACTCTTGTAATTCTTCTAAAAGGTATTTAAATAAAAATAATTATTTCTAAATTTTAGTCAAAAGCTCGTAACTAAGCTTCAAAACCTCTAACAAGCATGTTAAATCAGAGTATTGTTATTAGGCCAGTCTGTAGGTGGCTTTTATCATTAAAACAAACATTCCAAAATACATACATGTCTCTTAGAGTACAAAAATAATACAAAAACATTGTTACCAAACCTTGACTCATCCGCACTCCGAAACGTGACTACAATTTCCTTTAAAATATTTTTTTTTTTCTTCAAAATTGTTATAAGAAAGACAAACAAATAAGTCCAACATCGATAGATCTTTGAACTGATATTAATTAAAAAAAAAATAATAATAATTTTTTTAATTTTAATTTTCAATTCTCTCTTTTATCTTCCTTTCGACTTTAAAACAATATTTTAAGATAAAGTTAACCAAAATAACAACAACAACAACGAAAGAACAAGAAACATTATGTAATATTAAAAAATAATTAAATAATTTCATATTAGATCACCTTCAAAGTCTTCAGATAATAAACTTAAAATTGAAAAAACAAAAAAAAAAATAGAAATAATATTTGAATAGTTTGTAAAATCAAATAACAGTTTTGTGCTGGACGTAAATATCGTGCAGTATTTGCGTAAAAAGCTTTGAAATCCGTTAGTCCAAATCGTAATTAAAAAAAAATTGAAATTAAATTGAATAACAAGAAAATAGAGTTATCTATGATTACTATAGGATCCAGTGAAATGGTTGAATGCGGATTAAGTAGGTCCAATTAGAAAATGTAGACATATGCATTTGTGTGGTAGTTGAAAGTGCTAATATAAAAATATTAAATTTTATATCCCCAAATTTATGGATAAAATATATTTAATTCTTTCTTTTTGGTTCAGGCTTCAACAGACCTAGAAAATTGCATGAGCTTGAATGAATTGTCTACTAATAAACTACTTCATGGTAGAAATTTTTCAGCTATTCTGTTTTGCTTCCCCTATTTTATTTATTTATTTATTACTTTAAACAGAATATTATAAATAAAATAATTTCAAATTTGACTTAATGGCTGGCTCTTCCCAATTTGTCCATTTATTCTGTGTCAACTGCATATTTATTTATTTTTTGTGTAAAAAGTGTAACTTACAGTATATCGATAACATTTTTTGTTTTTATATTATGAATACATCTATTCTACTATACAAAAGTATTAAAAATTTTTGTTGTAAAGAAAAAAAAATTATAACGGAAGTTCCCCAACTAAAATATTAACCTTTTAAAATATTTATTCCATATATGTAAGAACGTATTTCGATAGATATGATTAATACCTAGGTAATTAAAGCCATTTTGTTTAGTATATAGTCGCTTGGTAGTATAAAGTCGATCAATGTTGTAACCAAGAACTCTTGCTATTATATGATAATGTGAATGTCATTTCAGTAATTAAATTTAATAAATTACGGTTATGATATATAGAAACAACTGCTAGTTACATCCCAACAAGGGAGTAAACTACTTTTTGGTGTAGATGTTAGTGGTTGCATATTCTGACCTTCTCCACAGCAACCTGGTAAAGTTCTAATTGTGCAGTATTCATCCATTTTCCAGCATTGCCGAAATGTGAATTGGACAGAATAATTTGAATATTGGTGTTTCAGTATAAAAAACAAAGTTTTCGAAAATGAATAAATAGTGCTCTCTCATTGTATCATTGATAATGTGAACAGGATTTTATAGGCAAGGAAAGCAATTATTGAAAGAAACTAAAGGCTAACCGAGCAACAGATTTAAAGGAAGATATTGCTGGATGACATTGTTCTAAAAATGGACCAAACGATGATTGAAAAAATTAAGAACGAAATAAGTCAATAATTGTTGTCAATTTGTAACGAAATAAGTCAAAATATAAGTCAATTGGTTTTCGAAGAAATTAAAATTTACCGAAAAGAATGATAATATATTTTTGAACTATTTATCTATGTATGTATACATATTTGCAATAAAAGAAAAGACAACAAAGCAATAAAATTAGCTTATTTACTTTGTTTAACTTAGTTGAAAATTTGACAAAACTAACCGCTCCACATTGCAGCGGATAACATTAACTTGTTTGGAAATGAAATGCTTTATCAAAAAAATTATTTAAAGCGATTCTCAACCTGTATTATTTCATGAAACAATTTAATCTATTTTTAATTTATGGAAAAATCAAGTAAACTTTTGAAACACCAACTATTTTTATTAGTTAGAAAATATCTTTAAAAACACCTTTTAAGCAACTTCATTAGTTCTTGACATCATCAACCACATTATAAACAATTCGTCAAAATATTTTCTTTGAGTTTATTAAAAAAACAAATGTACTTTTATTAAATAAATCATGATGCAAAAAAACAAAAAATTCATCTCTTCAAATAGAATTATGAAAAAGAAAAACTAAAATAATAAAAATCTTCGATTACTGATCATAGGGCACACTGTGATCGTTTATTTGCGCTAAGATAACTTTGATGGTGTAATTAAATTGTGCTCAATCATCATCAGTATCATTGGATTTAGATTTAAAAAAAAATTTATTTTTTTTTTATTTAATTTTATACCACTTACTGACTGACCGACTGCCACTACGTATATACTATACGTGTATAATATCTACGCAGCTGCCTCTAGCAGCAAGTAATTCAGCATCCATCAATATTTTGTAAATGAATAATTATTCATTGTAATAAAGTAGATATGAAAAATTTGAACAAAAAAAAAAAATGGTGGTCTCAAATTTTAGTAAATCAGTGAGTAAAAATGGTAAGAAAACTATGCCAATGGTACAAAAAAGCAAAAAAAAAGAAAAAAATAATAAATACAATTTTTGTGAAAATTATTAAAAAATTACAAAATGAAATGATTAATTTGACAGATAAAAAAAATTTTAAAATAAAGAATTAAAATAAAAATAATCAATGTTTACACACATACAGTTTTGTATTGTTCAGGCAGGAGTGTATTTCAGAAATCCAAAATTCAATTGTTTTTAAACTGTCAAACTTATTTCTTTTTAGAATTTTCATTTGTACTGCTTTACATTTAATTCAGATAATCAAACTGAAATTGATTCATTTTCAATTTTTATTATGATGATATTATTTTAGGCTGGTTATTGCATTGCATAATATTTGTTTTTTTTACTAGTATATTTATTGAAACTTTTTTTATTTATCTAGAAATTATTTTTTAACTATCCATTTTGTACCATTGAGAAGAAAGAAAATCTAATTGAGGTAGTCTAATTGGATAAGTTTGATCAATTAGCTTTTTTAATTTGAAAGAATGGTTGTAGTTTTAAATACTATAAGCAAAGTAAATTTCACTGGTAAAAAATTAACAGAAACGTGCAATTGTAATACTTAAATAGCAACATAGCAACTGAAAGCAATTATGGTATAACTAATCATTAATCAAACTGTCATTATTATGAAGTATATTTATAATTATATACACGAACAGGTTTAACCAACATGTGGTAAATTCATTTAAACGGTTAACAAATTTAAAAAGATTGAAAACTACTCTCGACTTATCCCATTCCACACGTTTAATTTTTCTTTCAATTTTTGTTATCATATTTTTGAAGTTTTAAAACGTCAAAATATTTTCCGGAACTAAATAATGAAAAAATAAAATGCCAAAAAAGTGATCCATCTCAGATTTTTGACTTTCAATTTTTTATTTTCCTTTGACATTTTGACAATATCTCTTTTAATGTCAAATTAAAAAATTAAATGTCAACATAAATGTCAGAAAATTGAATGAAAAATTGACACTAACTTTGAATGTGTATTGGTTGGATCTAGCATAACAACTAACAAAATCGTTGTTGTTCTGAAAAGCTGATAGTTATGTAGGTATATTCCATATTCTTTCATTCAACAATTTTAATTTTGCTATCAGAGTTGAAAATTATATCAGACTTATTACCAACTTCTCGAATACTAAATCAATATTACAAAAATTTAAACTACAATAAAATATAATAATTGGAACTTATACAGTATGTCGATAACATTTCTTGTTTTTATTGCAATATATCAATTATATTATATACAGAGATTTTATAAATTTTGTTTTAAAGAAAGAAAATTTATAACGGAATTTCCCCAACTAAAATATTTACCCTTTAACACTTTTATTCCATATATGTGTGAACGTATTTCGATAGATACGATTAATACCTAGGTAATTAAAGTGATTTGTATAGTATATAGTTCAGTCAGTACTATTAAGTCGATTGATGACGAAGAACTCTATCAATTATACAACCATGTGGATGTCATTTCAGTAACTAAGATTAATTGATTACGATGATTAGGACATATGGAAAGAACTGCTAATAACTTCCCAATAAGGAAGCTACTCTTTGGTATATGTTATTAGTTGCATATTCCAACCGCCTCCATATAGCATTCTGTTAAAGTTTTAATTGTGCGAATATCAATTCAAGAAAAACGAAAAATGATTGATGAAGAACTTATAAAGTGAAGTAAACTTTCTTTAGCTTAAATGAAAATTTGACAAAATTAATCACTCCACTTTTCGAATACTAAATCAATATTTCGAAAACTTAAGCTATACAATAAAAGATAATAATTGTAAAACATTAACATAACTGCATTTGAACTTAGAAAAATTAACAAAATCTAAAAACTTAAGGTTCCATCAGAAGAAAAAATAAATAAAATAAGAGTTTGAATAATAGTAACTTAAAATTCGAAATTAGTTAAAGGCTATTAAATGGTATCTTTCAAATCAGGTATTACGCTTGCAAAAGTTTTTATTAAGACAGATTAATTTAGCAAAATAAGTTGTTAGATCAAACTCACTCCGCACAAATGACATTTTGCAGAATCTATAAAGAGATTAGGAATAGAATAAAACTGTACAACACCTTCTTCGTACCTAGCCCAGTCTTTATCAAAAGAGAAAACACACCAAGCAGTCCTCTTTCAAGATTCATTTGGTGACCATGAGAATGCTAAAATCCAAGATCTTCATCGCTTTATCAAAGCCTCAAACTAGCTTAGTGAATAGATTTATCCGACGAAAGTTCCCGTGGTATCACGATGGACATTATTGGTCTTAGTGTGTCTTGCGAATTGCCGACAAGCCCTACTATCTACCTACTTAGATACACCTACTTAGTAAAACAAATTCAATACAAAATATATATTAGAAATAAAACATTATTCAAATTTTTGAATTATTATCATTGATTTTATCTTGACAGCATAAAGAAAGCAATTTAATTGATCCTGAGACTAACCCTGAAAATGCATGCATCATCAATAATTATTTCTTTCTACACTATAATTCAATAACAAAAAAAAATTTAATCTCTCTTGTACATGTTAAGACGTGTGTCTATCACTGTCATCATCTTCTATATTACATATTTTTATTTTTGACTAAAAAAAAACGATACTCATTTGAAAACATAACACAAAAAAAAAATACACACACATCGAAAAACACCTCAATTTATTGCTTAATAATCCCTTTAATGTCATTTTGAAAATGTTTTCAAACATTTTACAAATATTTCAAATCATCAAACAAGTTTCAAATTCCAAAACTTCAACAGAAATATTAAAACTTCTCAAAGCAATTGTCATTCACAATACTTAATTTGTTCACCTACAAAATTTGATCATTAATCGATCGTTGGAATAAAATCAAAACAAAAATAACACGCAAGCCATTAAGAATGATAATGAAAAAATCGTTAAATTATGATTATTTTATCATTTTGATTTTTGACACAAAACGGTAATTATCGATTCTTATAAATCATAAATCAAAAAAATAAAATAATAAAAAAAATATTAAGTTGGTGGCGTCGGTTATGTTTTCATATTTTTATCCTCTTCACTTCTCAGTTCTATAAGCCGGCATTACAATTATTTGCGTGTCACGCAATTCACATGGAAATACATGAAAATTTAGTAGCGACTTATATGACCGTGTGTGTAAATGTGTGTGGGCGATCATTACAAAATAAGTCGTCGTAGTAGTGTAGAACACTCTTGTAAGAAAAAAAATAAAAAAACAAGAAAAAGAAATTTATCAGCAGGTTAAAATCAATTTTAAGCAGGCGTTTCATTAATTTTGAGTACCTACTTTAATTTGTTTTATTGTTTTGTTTTTATTGTTTTGGTCTTAATAAAAATTGGTATTCTCAGCAAAGTGAATAAATAAATCAATAATCTGAGAGAGACAATATACTTATTTATACTGTTTTATATGAGTAAATAAAGTAATTATTTTTTACGGATTTATTAAGGATACGACGTTTTTCTGATTCTTTGCTTGTGATCAAAATTTATAATTGATTATTATTCTTTGGTATATGAAGGTAAAATAAAAATTTAATTTAATTCAGTATATGTAAAATATATAAAAAATATCTGCAAGAAAATTCAGCTTTACAAAATGAATTTTGTAGAGTAAATTCGGCCTAACAAACCAATGAAATAGTCAAACACAAAATAAATCAAGTCAAGTTAAGATCAAATTTACCCATTGAGAAAAAAATAGTTATTTCACAATCAATCTAATGCCGACTACAGTCTTTAGTCTGTTTAGAATCGAATAGGCAGAATAGTAAATTCTATCAAATATTGTTGTGTATTGAGCAATTTCTGTAATTGAGAACTATTTCAGTTGTGGAAAAAGATGAAAATAGAATTTTTTTTTACCACATATTAATTACCAAAAGCTATGCGGGAAAACTATAGAACCAATTTTATAATGAGTAATGGTAAAAATAATAGTACTGATAAGATACGAGAATGATTAAACAATTTTTTATTAATTCAATCACATTTTTTCATTGTCTTGACTATTTTCTAACCAGTTATATATAGGCTTTCGTATGTTGTTTGATTACGAAACCAACTGTGGTAAAAAAAAATGTATAATGTGTGTATTGTTTTTACAGTAGAAAATAATAATTAAGTACAAAAATTGCCTTAGCTTTAGAAAAATTTGAAAGCCTATGGTTTTAGTTGAATTCTTAGTGTATTATAAACTGTCTTACTTAATCTTTTAAACGTGGTGTGTACACTGAAATCTATACATTTTCAAATTCTGGTAGACTTTGTTCAAGTGAGAACAGATATTAACCAAAATGTCTTTATTAAATTTGCCATCTACGTCACACATCAGTCAGCAATTTGGTGTTTTCTTTATAATATAATATACCAGTGAAGTTCAAACTTATTTTTATTGGGCCAAAAAAATAAAATTTTAAAGACTTGACTTGCAAATTTTTGCAAAATCATATTAACAAGAATAATTAAAATAAAATTTAATATATTTAATAGGCATAGTAAATTTTAAATGATAGACTTTAAAATAAATAGCTATGCGATGGATTGACTTGCATTTTAGATTGTAATCCCAAAGCAGACTCTATTTTCGACGTTACAATTTATTGATTATGATATCCTGCCAAACCTGTAAATTTTGTTACATTTGTATATTTTTAATGTTTTTGTAATAATTATTGTAATTATTATGTATCTTTTTTTTTTTTCAATACAATTTATTTCTGCTTTTAAATTTCATATTTTTCAATTACGCATACACATATGAATGAGCTGTCAAGAACTTACAATATTTTGTATGTGAATATTTTTAGTCCTTTATAAAATACTATCAATTTTTTTTTTCAGTAAAACCAATTTTAAAATTATTTGTGCTTTGTAAATTGCAATGCTTAAAATGCTTTATCTTCGTCAAACTGAAAATGATTTTCAATAATAATATTTCGTTTAATAAATTATGTAGATCGAAAAATGTTTCATCCATATTTTTTATAAATTTTTTTAATGTATCACAAAAAACAAAACATAATTTTAGGTTTCTTGTACGCAGATTTAATTGCACAAATGTAATTTCTAGAATCAAAATGTTTAGTAGAAAATTTCATTTTTTGCTTACCAACTACTTGACTCCATAAATATTTGAATTACTGTAATTTGCAATAGTATACATACATGGGCGTATATGTGAAATATTTACACACATAAATTTGTACGCATAAATTTTTATAGAAATGAGTAGATAGGTTTTATTTTTATATGAAATTGAAAATAACACCGCAATAGTTTTTGCACTGGTTAATGCAATTTTAGGGAAAAATATTAATAAATTCTTAGAAGACCAAAAAAATGCAAACTCTCGGAACGGTTTTAGCCCGCAGACTGTAGTTTGGACATCACTGTATTATACAAACGGTAATGACAGTGAGTTAAGGCATTTTTATTGTTATGAATAATTCTCGATCGTTTTCAATCTCCCAAAGCAGCTCTGTTTTATTTTTTACCATATCTGTCATAAGGGTTAATATGACAAGTCTGTATTTCATTTGCTTGTATTTTAATTTTGCAGAATTATTTGTTTTTCAATAATATTACCTAAAGCTATAATGTTAATTTGATTAATAGTTCAATGCATTATTTCCCTATCTGATAAAAATTGGCTAGATAAATCTTTTCACAGTTTTATGGGCAACATTTATAAGCCATCGCCAGTTCCGAACATTAATTATATGTAAAATTTATGGATTCGTCATCACGAAATCACAAATACAAAATTTGATTTTGATTCGTTTCATCGAATTCAAGCATTTTGTTTCTATTCAAAAGCGACTACACATAAAAATATTTTAGGTAAATATTCTGGAAAAAGGACTTATGCTCTTTTTTGTATCCAACAGTGGCTACGCAATGTATATACAAGCAAATGAAGTCTTTTTCATAAACGCAGTATATGAAGTGACAATTGCATTATACATGGCTGACTTATAATCATATAATTTATACAGTTTATAACAATCCCACTACAATAATTTATTGACATTTATGAACACGCATTTAAAAATTTAATTTTCAACATTGGTTTTAATTTTGTTTACATTTTCAAATTAATTTTGTTGCAAATTTAAAATAAATAAATAATACCTATAAGGCAGCGTTTACACTTCTACTAACAAACTTCTATCAGATTGTTCATTATGTTGAGCATTAATTATCAGATTGATCCATACCGGTTGATCTACCATATATTATAATAAAATCAATTAAACATATAGCATTTAATGCAATGTGGTTTAAATTTCATACAATTATTACTATACATATAATATTTTTTTTTTTTTTTTGCGTGGATTGGTGGGAATCTTCATAGACACGATGAGCCCCGTAGCTTACATTGTGTGCCAGATTTTTACTGACTAAACCACACCCCTCCCACTAGTCCAACGGACTAACCATTAATTTATTGCTATTTTGATTTTCTTAAAGAAAAAGTTTACGAAATTCTATCGTATTAAATCTAGTGGCTTAGTGCTTTTAAGCCTTCTGACATCATTTTAATTATCTAGCAGTTGAGTGACCTAAACGTTAACATGACCCTCTCCAGACGAGCTATATGCTTTGTTGCATATCTTTTTATTTCATTTTCTATGCAAGGAATTTTTAGATCTCTGTGCAAATCACTGTTGCGAACATGCCAGGGGGCATTTACCATGTTGCGCAAGACTTTATTTTGGAATTTTTGTATACAAAGTACATGTGTTTGTTTGGCACATCCCCATATTTGTATGCCGTACAATCATATCGGTTTGAGTATCTGATTATATAACAAAATCTTGTTATGTATAGGTAATTTAGAATTACGACCTAAGAGCCAGTACATTTCTCTATATTTATTTTCAAGCTCAAATTTTTTCTTTTTAACGTGCTCTTTCCATCTAAGTTTGACATCTAATGTCATTCCTAGGTATTTAGCATTGTTTTCTTGGGGTATATTTACCCCATTCAGATTTACCGATGGTTGATTTTCTAAATTTTTATTTGTAAAATTTGCATGATTTTAACTCATTGAGTTTAATTTTCTATTTCGTTGTCCAGAGGTATAGCTTGTCGCTTGCTCTTTGCAATTTAATTGTAGCCTCGTCAATATTTGATCCTACTGCCATCAACGCAGTATCGTCAGCGAATGTAGCTACAGTTATACTTTCCATTTGTGATAAATCATTAGTGTAGAGCAAATACAGTATGGGACCCAAAATACTACCTTGAGGCACACCCGTTTTAATATCTCTAATAGTAGAATACTCTTCGTCTTGTTTTATTTTGAATAGTCTGTTTTCTAGATATGATGAGAGTATATCTACGTATTGTTTAGGTAACATATTGTTTAGTTTATTTATTAAGCCTCGATGCTATACTTTATCAAAAGCTTGGGCTACATTTAGAAATATGGTAGAACATAATTTCTTTTCCTCTAAAGCTTTTTCTATTATGTCTGTTATTCTATGAATTTGATCGATTGTCGAGTGCTTAGATATAAATCCAAATTGATAATTTGGAATCAGATTACAATTTTCTATGATCGGTCTCATTCGAATCAATAATAGTTTTTCAAATAATTTTGATACTATTGGTAGTAATGATATTGGTCTGTAGGATTTGACTTCATTTATGGGCTTACCTGGTTATCTTTGGTATCATAATTATCTCTGCTATTTTCCACATATTCGGCACATACCTTATTCTTATAGCAGCGTTTATAATGCGTGTTAGCATTGTTATAGCTTTTTTCGGAAGTTCTTTCAGGACTTCCGATGTAATTAGATCAAAACCTGGAGCTTTTTTATCTCTGAGTTTTTTAATTTTTTCAACTATTTCACTCTCTGAAAATGGTGATATAACATCTTCTTGCCAATTATTATTTTCTTCAGTGAGATCATCCGAATCTGTCTCGTCTGGATAAAAAATTTCTTCAAGATGATCTGCGAATGTTTCAGCTTTTTTTATTATCTCTCGCCCATTCACCGCTTTTCATTCTGATTGGCGGGATTTGAGAGATCGAGTTTTTTGTACTCTTTATTGCTTTCCACAACGAGTAGTTATTTTCTCTTTTAGCTGATAAATTTTTTACTATACATATAATATGAAGATAAGCCAAATAAATAAAGCTATATTTTATAAGAATTTTTTTTTCAATAATTTTCCCAATAATATCAACAACTAAATAATAATTAAAATTTTCCTATCATTTTCAGGTTTATCATTCTCTGATGTTCATGAGAATCATAATATTATTTAGAGGTGAGTTTTAAATTAATAAATTACTGATTAAATTTCTAAACATGTTTTTCAAATTCAAGTGATAATTTCAACAAGAAAGAAAATTAAATAAAACATTAATTTTATTTAAATATATATATTTTTTTTTATTATACAATTTTACATTTGCAAAATAAACTTTCGAAATTGGATATTATTGTTTTTTTTTTGCATAACATTTGAAGATATTTGTCAATTAAATGATATCTAAATTGGTGAAAATCAAAAGAAAAATGAAAAATTATTCAAATATGTACGAATTTTATATAGAAAATATAAAAATTACATTCTGTCAATATTAATCGCTTATAACAAACATTTAAATTTAAAATTCAAAGTTTAAGAGTATATTGAAAATACACAAAAAAAAAAAAAAATAAGAAAAACAAAAATAGTGACATCTACTGTTACCAAGATTCAAACATATATTATCAATAAATAACAACTTTCTTTTATGAACGCCTTCTATTAAGAAATTAAAATAAATTCCCATAATCGGTTATTAAAAGAAAATGAAAGCCATTTTCCTTTTATTATTTTTTTTTTGTTTTGTTTTTATCATTATTTTATTTTATTTTTATTTTTTTTTTCAAGATCAAACTGACAAAAGATCCTTGCAACATTGTTACTTTCACAACACGACAATCAACAAGCGACATCTTCTTTTTTAGTTGTTTTTTTTTTTGTTTTTGTTGTTTTTGTTTTTAAATTTCTCCTAAATGACAAAATTTAAAAGAAAATGATAACTGTTGTAGTTGCAACGACCTTTATTGTCCAAATTAAATGCACAAACAAACAAACAAAAAAAGAAGACACAAACAAACTAGAAATTAAAAAAAAAAAATGTTCAAATACTTGTACATATGTGAAAAATAATTTTTAATGGGTGTTATGAAATTGTAATGACCTTGTAATTCGGTGTAATTCAGTAGAATGTATTTAAATTACAGTCGGAAACACTGATGTAAGTAGTAAGTCGCTTCCGAAATACCGATATTTGCAAAATGCAGACTGATTTATTTACCGACTTTTAATTGTTAAAATTAAATTTTATCAACATGCGCTGTAGAGTGTCTGCCTTTCAACTGAAAGTTCCCAGGTTCGATTTTCCCGACGAAGGCAAAAAATGTTTTCTGGATTTTTCAAAAAATATGTGGACTGTCCTACACACCTCTAGCGGATTAAATCTCAATAAAATCTAATTTGTTTGTGCATTAATGTCAAAAGAAAATCAATAACTAAATTGAGTTAGCAGAGGTCAGGTCATCAGGTCCATGATAGTCAGACAGATGCAGATTCTGCTGGAATCCTCCTCTCATATTCTATTTGTTGGCGACGCAATAGCTCGCAAAAGATATAAATATTTGCAGGAATACACATTGCCCATTCTGAAGTTGATATCAATAATGGCGAATGTTTGTGATAGAACAAAATAGAAAAAAATTTAAATGCCTCGAATAGGTTAGAATCACTATTGAATAGGTGTCTTGTTGATGTGGGAGCATGCTTGAAACAATTTAATTCATTACTTTCAACTTTAATGAAATTTTGTCTACCGTAGAAAAATGTTCCGTATTTTTTTGTAGTTGTAAGAACATGCTTAAAAGAATTAAAAACTTTTTAAGCACTTCCGACGTAAAACTAGAAAAATTCAAATTTTTATCTTTACCTAAACTATCAAGTAATGGATGTTTAATTTGAAATTGTGATATTTAAAAAGGCCTAGTTCCTGATTATATACATAGTTTTGAAAATTTAACTCTTGAAATTAAAAGAGTGATTCATTCCCCAATATTGCTCATCAGTCTAATAGCACTTATGGACTAGCTAGGAAATATAACAGCAGCTAGGCGTTATAATAGCAGGTGATATAACTAGCTAGGCGATATAACAGGCGATATAACAGCAGGACTAGCAGGTGGTATAACAGCAGATGGACCAGCTAGGCGATATAACAGCAGATATGACGCAGTGATGGACTACTTAGACAGCTCCTGGTTTTTAAATAAATATGGTTTTGACTATGATTTTGTGTCTTTAATTCTTGATGAAAATTGATAAAGACTTGCATATTGTTTTGAAATGTTTTTAATCGTTCCATTATATGTAACAAATTGGGGCAAACGTTATTGAGGATGCTAAAATTGATTCTACAAAATCCCAAAAGAAACGAAAAACGAGGTATAGCGCGGTTTTAAAACTGGTTCTGGAAATTCGTTCATAGTTAGAATGCTTAGTATGTGAAATCGACATCATCATTATCATTGTCCTGCAACCACATTAGTTTGGTATAGTACTGACTGTCAAATCGCATACATTTTATTGTTAATATTCACGATTAAAACAGATTTCATTTGTTTGATTTCTTTAAAGAGAAGAATTTGGAATGTCATTGTTCGTTCGTAACTTCCACCGAAACATTTATGGAATTAATCTTTCCATTTTTTATATGGAATTATTTTTGTTGTTTCTTTCCGTATATTGAAAGCATACAATTTTATTTTGAATTGTTTCATGTTCACAAAGTAAGCACTTGTTCTGCTGTCCCTATTCTACTTAATATCGTTCGTGTGTCATTTTTTTTTTTACTTTCGGGATTTTTAAAAAGTTTAATTTACCTACAATATAATTTATGATTAATATAGGAACTACACCTATCTTATACCAAAAGTATAGTTTTCTTTTGCTTTTTCTGCGTTTTATATGACTAGAGGTCTGATTGTTTTGTAATGTATTTTTATCGTTCTGTCTTAGTAGTCGACCATTACTTGATGCAACTTTTCAATATTTTCTTCAGCCATTCTATTTACGTGGTTCGCCCATCCCTTTTTTTATCTTAAACTTCCCCATCCAACAATACCTTGAATATTACACTTTCTTCTTATAATTTTCACCTTATAGTAATGTTTTACTATTCGATTCAAATATTTTATTTCAGTTATCCTCATTTTTAAATTGGTAAGTGTTCGCATTTCATTAATTTTCTTCATGAAACCAATAACATTCTACGGCGTAGGTTCTAATAAACTTTATGCATGTTTTGTAGGTTTTAATTCTGTTTGCAGTGTCTTATATACTAATTGTTCCAATAAATATCTCTTAAGCATGTCAAACCTAATGAAACCTTTTCTGCTTATATTTAACTACACTGAATCAAAAATTCTTAATATGACCTAAGGTTGTTCAATACAACTGTGATTCTTAACTCATTTGACAAATTTAAAAAAAATATCAATTTCTCAATTTTTTATTAAAATAAAACGGCACGATTTTGTAACAATAATAAAAATAAAAACAAAAAAAAAAAAACAAATCCTAGACACAAACCAAAAAAAATACAAGTTTTCATGTCTATCCAAAATCAAAAAAATAAAAACAAAACAACTTTTCTTGGGAACACATCAGAGGTAAAAATTTTTTAATTTCTTTTATTTTTTCGTTTTCCTCATTTTCATTCTTTAGCGTCAATTTGGAAATTTTAAGGTGGGCACACCAGAAAATATTTTTCATATCGTCATCCCACCGTTTATGTAAAATAGCTAGGTTCAATTCCTTAAATTTCCTTTAAAGTGTTTTTGATTTTTTGTTGTTGTTTTTGAAACTTGATTATTTCACAGTATTTTTTTCTTCGGTTGATTTTTGTTTTTGTAATTTTACAGTAGCTGCGATTTATAGAAGTAAGTATCATTTTTTCAAACTATTCAACTAAGCGCAAACTTTGCTATACGTATAATAAATTGAGATCTTCTATTTTAATATTAAATTTTGTATTCGGGGGTTCAGGAACATCTCTATATGAATCTCATTTGTACATTTTATAATTTAATCCTGTAAAACAGTGCTGGGAAAAACTTGTAGTGTACTAGTGATAATTTGTAGTGTGCCGTTTTATTTATTTTGGTATATCAGAAAAATTGTTGTATTATTATTTTGTATGGCAACATCGAATTTATTTAATATTTAATCGATCGGGATCAGAAATAAAATACACATTTTCTTCGTTCCAGAGACAAATATATCACAAGTGAGCACTCGTCCACAGGCAACGTGATTACCATTGATATTTAAATATTTATTACCAGTGATATTATGTTAAAATTTGTACTTAGAAAAATGTCAATTTTGATATCACTGGTGATGACGGTATCTCAGAACAAACTCAACGATGTTGACAGTGATACATTCTTCTTTTAATGCCTATGCATAATTGGATGTCAGCGGTCATATGATATTGAAAACGATGTTCTGGTAGATGTTTTGATCCGTTTCTGAATGAATTAAATCGCCAATGTTCCTGATGCTTGTCCAGTTTCTAATGTTGCACAACCATGTTAATTGTTTTCTTCATGTATTTTTTTTCCTTCAATTTTTCGTTAAACTATTAACTGAAATAGCTACAATTTATTTCCACGCATAATATGCCTAAAGTAGAAGGTTTTTTGTTTCTTCCGCTTTAGAAGTAGTCCTCTTTTAGCCAACGGGTTAAAATCTTAAGTAATCACTTAATCATATAAAATGTCTGCAGAATATCCGCAGAACTACAATTTCTAAAATATCTTCAATTTTCGGTAGAATGCAGCCCCCTTTATTCAACGATAGAAAACACCGCAGTGTTTGAAGAAAGATTTTTCTGGAAAATTATGCATGTGTAGAACTTGTTTCAAAAACTTGAAGTAAGCTTTTTTAATTATAATTAAAAGAAACATTAGTAATATTACATTTAAATTTATTTGTATGGCTCACTTCTGTACAGTTAGTTTGTGTGACACAATGTTATGTCAATGTAATTTTTTTGAACGAATCTATGCTATATGATATGCAATGTTTGGTCGACTTCGAACAACAACCACGAGTTGGTCTGCGGTGTGCGTGCGATTTATTATACTATAGCTCAACGATAGTTTTAAGAGTAAAATCGAATGTTAGTATTACTAAAATAAAAACGATATACCTTTACAAAATACCACACAGTAAAATTTTACCATGAGTTACATCATTTTCATAATGTTCATGAAAATTATGTAACTTATCAGACATCTTAACGTCAGGAATAGATCAAATAGCAGCAACACGGACTTATATACCTTAGCTTCGTCAAAAGTGTAACAGTCAAACTTCCTATCTACAGAACTATCCGTGGACTCGTATTTTAACTTCACCTTCATAATAACATAGCTCCATTTATTTTGCATCAGTTATACTAACCGTTAATACAATTTCGGCTCTATTACTAAAACGCTATAAAACAAGTTTTTCTAAAAATCTATATTTATTGACCTGGATTGACATGTCAATTAAAATTACATATAATATATCTAAGATATATACAAATAATAACCTAGCGCATCAAAATTGCTGGTCAAACAAGCAAAATTCACATCATAATATAAAGTATCACATACTTATACCTGGTATTCACGTATGGATATGAAATATGAGAAATAGAAAACATGTTGACGACAAAAGACTGAAAACAAAAAATTTATTAGAAGACACAATCACGAAGTAAACAACCGATTCGGGTATGTAATATAAATGTTTTTCAAATCCTTTTAAAACCCGTAATTTTCCGAATTTTCCAAGATTAAAAATTAAGATTTTGAAAACCGAAAAAAGTCATATTAAAAAAGCAAATATTTCAAAAACAACATTAAAAAAAAAACTGACAAAATAGATTTGGTATGGTTCCCAAACAAGCTAGTCAAAAATGAAAATTTAGTTCGTTTCGTTAAGGCACGTGTCGTCTATTATGGCTAAATTGGTAAAATTGAATAAAAATAGATTCGACTGTAAATTATTTATTGGCTTATTACTATCGTGTTAGGCCAAGGCAAGACCAATCACGATACCCAAGACAGATTGATTATGTAGAACAACATGTGAAACCTTGAGAGTAGAACATTCGAAAACAGTTTCCCAAGATCGACCAAATTTGAAAAATTTAGTAAAATTTACACCAAATTGTAGCACTATAAGTAGATATAATTTACAGAGGGGGTATTTGAAGAATTGAACAGAACTGAACTTATGTACGCTATAGATTTTTGTTAATAAAATTTAAAAAAAATATAGTTGTGTAAAACCGAAATCCATAGAACCCACTTTTAGTAAAATTTAATTAAAAAAGTTGCAAAACACTGCGCGCGCATCCAATGCGCATTTTTGATTACAATAAACTTAGAACGAATAAATGAAATTTAAACGTTTTCAACTATGCAGGCCGTTTTATTTTTTTATTATTTTTTTTTTCTTTCTTTCTTCTTATTTCTTTTGGGAAAATTCATATAAAATAAATAATGAAAATTTTTCAATAAATTTCAATGGAACTGAACAACAGACAGCAACAATAAATGCCATTAAACTTGAAATTTATTATTTTCACAGTTCATAAATGTCGTAATAATGTATAGCACCAGTTGTTGTTGTTGGTGTTGTTGTTATTGTAAACATATACATATTTTTTTTTTTACCAATTTATTACGGAATACCAATTTTATATGGGTACCCAGGGAAATTTTTTCAAAGAAATTTATTTTCAAGCTATATTTAAGGATTTAAAATTCAAATGAAAAAAACTTGATTCGATTTTTGGATTTTAATAATTTTTGTGTAGGATTCTTTGATATTTTCTTCTTCAATAGAGAAGAGTCATTCCCATATAGCAGATGATCATATTGCAAAATAATAAAAAAAAAAAAACAATAAACAGGAATGCAGATGTTAAGGTGAAAAAGATCACCAGTGGAATTGTTGAATAGAAAATGAAAATTGAAAGAAAAAAAAAAAAATTAAATTTTTTAATCTAAACTTTTAAAATGAATAAATTTTTTTTCTTTTCTATAATTTAGAAAAATTATAATAAAAAAAAATTTTTTTAACTGATTTTATGAAAAGTTAACTAACTAGCTGACGAATGATATTAAGCTACTGAGTTATCATAATCTTTTGGTTTTTTTTTTTTTTAATTAAAATTGCACAATGAATGATCGATTCTTAAATTATGATATTGTCAAAAAATTTTATTGAATATATTTTCACAATGGTTATAAGGTAGTACCATTATGGAATTGGAATTTGAATTTAAGAGAGAAATAACATAAAATATAGTTACCTTAAATGACATGGATAGGAAGTGGTAACAAGATGATTATATAAATTTAACTATGTTAATTATTAGAGTTCGGGATAACCTGTTGTTATTGACCCATCAATCAAGCTAATGTTGTAATGCAGTGATTGTGGTATCTAATTATACTATTCAAAGTTGTAAGGCTTCGATTTTCGCTTTAGAAATACAAATCGTAAATTGCTTCAGTATAGCTCATTTATTGCGATTCTAAGACTGTGCTTCAGTTTCTTGAAGTCATTAATTTTACAAAATAGCTAATTAGTCAATTATTACATGAAATCGATAACAACAATAGTAAATGCCATATAAAAAATGGATTCAAGACATTATAACCGACAAAAAATATAATAAAGAATACATTAAGTTTTTGTTAATTGACAATTGAACTACAAACATACTTTTGGTAAATGAAATCACAGATATGAGTAGATCTAAAATAATGAAAAACATAAAAATAAGCGAACTGTTAAAATACATTTTAAAGTCTATCTGTAAAAAGCAGAATGAAACAAAATCAGTATACATAAAAGCTATACCTATTAACCCTAAAATATAAACCAGATTTTTCCATGCTGATATACGCATTCAACAATAATTGTAAACGAAACAAAATAGAAAAGTTAAGCAAATGTGACAAATTGTATTGGCTTAAAGGAAAAATTTACATGTTTGCATACATATAAATTAAAATATTGACTTGCAATCAAATAATAAAACTAGCTTGGATATATGATATTCAAATATAAGAATGTACTATACAAAAACAAAACCATTCATTGTATAAAAATTAAAAAAAAAATTAAGGAATCAATAGACTTAATACAAAGTATTTATAGGATAGGAGTATAGGAAGGAAGCGTTATGCCACCTGTGATCTCAATGGTGGACATAGTGATTTAGTGAGGTAGTGAATGGTGGACATAGTCACAACAGATGGCTATAGTGGTTTAACTATTTTTTAAAAATAAATTGGTTCAACACATGAACACCGAAGTGCTGTAGGTCTGAGAGAATAACATCTTGACATGAAAGTTGAATAGAATTATACCTTTCGAATTTGTCTCATAAAAGCCGAAAAATAAAAAAATGTAGATTATATAAAAAACTATAAAATTATTGAAAAATGATTGAAATAGCGTAAAACTATTAGTGCAATAACGGTGTATAATATATTAAAAACGAAAAAAAAAAAACAATTTTGTCAAATTCTGTTAGAATTATTTTGATTTAAATTTAATAATCATCTATTTTTTCTTAATAAAATATCAACCTACGACAACCTATATTTCATTTTTTATATCACATTGGTCTCTAATATCAATGTTATTATCATTTATTTTGTTTTATAAATATATTATTCACTTTTGGGGTTGCCATTATAAAGTGAAACGTCAAAAAGTATTGCCATTGTGTATTGTATTTTAGATGAAATTTGTTTCGATGTGATCATTATGCATTATACGGGTAGAAAAGTGGTAAAAAACTACTAAAATTTGTTGGTGATTGGTGATTTCGGTAAGAGGTAAGCAAATCTACAAAAATTTGAAATTTTTGGTAGATTTTTGACGTTTGAATTTTTTTTCTGGGAATATAATGTATGTCAGTGTCAAAATTTTTTGTCATTATTTTTTTTTACACAAGAATTGTTGTCGGATCATATGCTAATAAAATAAAAAAAATATAAATTATACAAATAATATTTTTGGATTAACATTAAAATAATAATAAAAATATATTTATTTATTTTTTTGCCAATAATTTTGATTTTCGGCCATCTGATACTTCAATAATCTGACAGTAACAATGGCAGAAATCTACCAGTTTTTTTACGTATTAACATAAACGTAAATTTCTGCGGCAGATTTGCGGTAGATTTCTACCTTGAATAAAAACTGGCATTTGTGAATTTTCTCGATGTTATCATTGAAAACAAATAAATGAAATGAGCGCTGTCTCTTATGCACTTAATTTTTTTTTGTAAAAGATTGTTGCAGTGAATTTTTTGATTGAAAATCGATAAATAAGTTTTAAAAGTAAGCAATAATAAATTAAGGAAAAAAATTAAAAAATTAATCTGAACTTTCATATTAATGCAATTAGTAGGTGTTCAACCAATTTGTCCATTTGATTTCTATTGTTAAATTTTCTCCCGAACATACTTGCAAGAAAACTCTTTTCTATTAAATTATATTTATTTAATTAATTTTTATTTAATTTACTTATATTTTTCAAACTTTTAAAAATACATACTGACAACAAAAATGACAGTTCATTCATTTATTTTAAATGAAACGATTCATTCATAAATGACATTTATGACACATTAGTGGTCTCTTTCATTCATTTTTGCTTTCTTTCACATAATGACAGTAATAACGGGGCCTATTATCTTTCTTATCTGGTATCGGCAGCTTCTATAATTGCATTTTGGTCGTTTTTCATATAGTACATGTCAACAACGTCTTGGAAACTTCAACGATTACTTTCTTACGTAGTGTTCTAAATATACATTCGTGACTTCTAAAATCCAGTAAATAAAAAATTATCATAATCTTTAACGCAAGTTAAAAACTGTATAAACAAAATATTATGATTCTATAAATGAATATTTTAAATCTGACTTTTGTATTTTGACTATTCAGCTCAGCTCATATAAAATTCAGGCTAATCCAGACTAATCAGCTCAGCTAATATAAATAAAAAAATTTTCAATTAATGAAATTTGTCCAACATTATTGTAATACAAACTCACATTTATTTATTTATTTATTCATTTTATTTCGTACATATACATGAGACGGTAAGTCTCTATAGGAGTATATAAAGTATAATGTGTAGCAAATTCATAATTCTTAAATTGAATATGATATTTAAAAATACATTACAGCAAGAAGAAGAACTTAATATGGTTTTATAGAATATGATGAAGCCTCTAATAGGTGAACCATTTTCAAAAATAAAGATTAAAACTGTCAGTCAGTCGTTTGATGATGATGTAATAACCGAAATGGATCAAGATATCACAGTGAAACATACCTATAGATTTTGATTTTTATATTTATCTATAATTATAATTGACAAGCATTTAAGGTCCTGCGCAGTAGACACCTTTTCATTTTATTTCGATTCTCCTACTCTCTAATGAACTTCTAATATACATAATATATAAGATTATATATAAAAGAAAAATGCGCACACAGTTGAACATTTTGTACTCATATGATTTTATTATTCAGCAAATACATTATGCATAAGTGAGATATTATGAAAATAATAAACAAAAGTAAACAAATCAGTTATTATATTTTATATTATGTACTTGCAAATGAATTTATGTACATATATCAAAAAAAAAAACAAAGAAACAAATTCATCTCAAATAAAAAATATAAAAAAACAAAAAAAATCAGTTGAATTGTTCATATGACGAGCAAATTTATTTTTATATAGTAGAGTTGGAGTATATATAATTATCCTTATTGAACTTCTAATATAATAGTTGTATATAAAACAATAATGCTCACACAGTTGAAAATTTTTTAATCATATGGTTTTATTATTCACCAAATACATTATTCGTGAGTTCTTATTAAAATAAAAAACAAAAACAAACAAAAATATAAAAAATACAAAAAGAAAAAAAATACAAAAACAAAAAAAAATCATATGACGGGCAATTTCATCTTTACATAATAGAGTCAAAGTAGCTATCTATAATTATAATTGACAAGCATTTAAGGTCCTGCACTGCGCAGACACCTTTTCATCTTTAATGACAAAATTTTTTATTTTTAGTAATTTTATCCACTAAATGCCACTTACTATAAGGAATATATCGGAAACGAAGTAGTATATGAGGGACGTGTATTTATGTGTCCTAAATAAAACTTACTAACCACAAAACTTTTTATTAAACACGAGTGGTTTCTGCTATATCGTGCGAAGTCTATGTCAGTACGTAAATTATTGTTTTTTTAAAAACTTTAAATTTGACTTCAACTTGAAATATAATTACTCAACAGGGGCCACTAGTTAAAAATTTAATTAATAACTATCTAACTAATACTATTTAAAACAAAATAAAAGCTCTAATACTGGCTAACCATTCAGTAATCGCATAATAGCTCGATGGAATTTTCAAAAGTAATCCTTCTCATTATTAACATTTAACCCCATTTCATTAGAGCCTATATGAATTCAGCACATCTTATTAAATATCGAATTTGTGAATTTATTTTCTGATTTCTTCCAATTATTTAAAATAAATTTTATTACTATTAATAATTAACTGTTTCCATTGTTCATATAACTATAATAACTACCAATAACCATACCCATATTCACGCAATTTTCATTATTGTAAATAATTTAAAAAAAAAATTGCTTTAAGATTATAAAATTTAAAATTTTGTAATCCTCATCATCAGTTTGGTTATGCAATCACACTAATAATAAAATTAAAATGAAAAAAAAAATAAAAATATAACAAAAAATAAATTTCATTTTTCACCTCACAATTAACTGTTTAAAAAATTTTCCTCAAATTTATGAATTGTTTAGCACTACTCTTGCCCGTACACATAAATTATAAGAAATTACGATTAACAATTTGGAAAAAAAAAAAAAAAAATTGGAAAAACTCCCATGCTATTATTCTGTCAATTTTAGTGATCTCCTTCTGTCTGTTTTTCTTTTTTCCAATATATATATATTTTTTTTAATAATAAACTTTATATAAAAGCTCAATACCTACTATAACTCCTCAATTCCTACCTTTTATTTACAATAAATTTTCTGATATAATTGTATGTGATCAATAAAAGAATTCAATATTAAAATAAATTGTTTTATATACGACACTATCATAGTTAAAAAAAAATGTATATATATGTATACTTATATTTATATATATATATATATTATTTAGCTGTAAGAAACTATCAAAACTCTGTATTCATACACAGATTTTTTTTGATATCCTAGTAATCACCTAGTTAGTTACCAGCTGCAAGTTAAACGATATAAATTATAAAAGTTAATAAATTATAATAATAAAAAAATATTAATAACAGTTATTATTGAGGCGTTAATATACAAATGATAACTTTATGATTATTGTTCTTTTACTTTCGTTAGATATAGTCAATAAAAAGAGATAAAAATAGTAGAGTAAAACAATTTAATTAAATTTATCCAAATGAAGCTGACATTTTTTTTTTAATTATACTTTTCAATTTTTTCTTTCTTCTTAAAATATTGAATTTTCAATAACTGTCATAACAGTAAATATTCTGCAATTAGAAACTTGAAAATTTCAAACTGTTAATTATAGTCGGTTTAGGTGCAATAAATACTATCAATAATCATTGTAATTTTTTGATGTATAAAATTTGTTCAGTAGATCTAGAACAGAATCTGGCAGAACAGTTTTGGACAATGACAATTAACTGTCAAACACTTTAGAACATTCTAGAACAGTTTACTGAACACACCTATAATTATTATATAATATGTCATTATTTAAGAGAAAAAATGTCAAAAGTGATTTGTATGCCCATGTTTATACGAGGCAGAAATCTGCTGCAGAAATCTACCATCATGCTCATACGTAAAAAAAAAAACTGGTAGATTTCTGCCATTGTCACTGTCAGATTATTGAAATATTATTATTCTAGTGTCAATTCAACATTATTATTATTTGTATAATTTATATTTTTTTATTTGATTAATATTCAATCGGAAAATTACGTTGTCATTGTCAACAACAATGCCCTTGTTTTTTATGAATAAAAAATAATAAAAATATTTTGACACTGACATATGCCCAGAAAAAAATTTAAACGTGACAAATCTACCAGAAATTTTAAATTTTGGTAGATTTGCTTACCCCTTACCGAAATGTCCCATCATCTATAAATTTTGGTAGATTTCTACCACTTTTCTACCCGTATAAACATGCATTATGATGTGTGATCAATGCTGAAATACTAAAATAAAATTAAGGGCCTTTATTGCGTAAAAAAAAAAACGAATTGTTTCGAAAACCGAGTTTTCTAAGTCGATAGTAATAAATCGTAGTATTGCGTAAGCCGGTTTAATTGTAAAAAGAGCTGGCGGTGTTGTTGCAAAAAGATAAAAAATTTAGTTGACAGACGATTTGAATTGAGACATTTTTTTTTATTATTGTCAATTTTCTAAAAAGTACATATATTGTGTTTTAAACTATTTATTAATTATTGTGTTTTTGTTATATTTTTGTGATTAAATAATTTGTTACCTATAAATTATAGACCTAACATTTGCGAATATATATTTAATATGTATACGAAGGTATATTTATAAAAATGACTTTTATTTGGCTGGATATTTTTAAAGAATAGTCATAGGCATGAATTTTCTTCACGTTGCATTTGGCAAATGCTGGATTGTTGTCCATAATGGAGACCAATTTCCCCAGCTGCCTTTCATTCCTGATTTTTTTTTCTAAAATAAATAAATTATTCAAAAACAATTTTTTTATTAATGTTTACTCAATGTTTTACCAGATTTTCAATAATTATCACAATATTCAGGAATTTACACTAAAAAAATATATAACGCCATACAACAAAAATTCAAATGTCGCGTACAAAAATGGCTTCGATTTTTCAATCGAAAAAAAATCTATTGAAATCGACATTCGCAATACCAACTAGTCGATTCAAGTCGTAAAAAAAAAAATTCTATTCATTCTACGCAGTGTGATTGGATGTATCAAAAATACTATCGTAAAAGTTAATCTCTGTCGTATGCCATGCCAATGGTGCTGCAAACAATAATGGTAATGATGATGAAAAGATGTTCTGAATTATTAAATGAAGCTTTTGCATATTATCTACTAGATAATACTGAGTAAATTTAATTTTGTATTTCCTGTAACAGTAGAACGAACAAATAAAAATCACAATTAACCAAAACTAAGAACATGAACATAAAATTATTCCAACTCAAGTAAAACATTCAATAGAAGTAAAAAGATATGCCGAGCAAGTTATGGTTGCTTGTAGCTTTAAAAATTCAGAATATTCCAATTTAATTTGAAGCGAACTTCAATCAAATTAAGATAGAATTTAAAACTTGCAAATATCATTCTCATAAATGTCTACAACGTATTAAAATAATAACTATACAAGATTTGTATTTGATAACTTTAGTTTTTTACTAGAGCTAGAATTTCTGCTTCTTATCTTCACCATTTTCTATTTTGTATGTCTTTTAATTTGCTATTAGCCACACATTTCTTTTTGATGTTAGGCATACCACATTTCCAACAACTTTGACAGCTACCTACTTCAAAAAATAAAATGTTATTCAATAATTCCACTTAACTGCTTAATTGCAGCATTCTTATTTCTGTAGTTTTTGGTTATTTTTGTTAATTTGAATTAATTAAGCTACAATTTTAATTCATGATTAAATGTCAATTGAACAACTCTTCACCGCCACCATTTTTAAAGAGATTTATTTGTTTTACCAAATTCTAAATTATTTCCACTTTTATCTGTCAATCTTGTTCTACTTTATACTTGTCTACATAATGTCTAATTTCGAACAGAAAATATGCAAAAACTTTATGTACTGGTGTACTGTTGTTCCACAACGAATTTCTATGGATTAATTGTGTCCAGTTGGAAATACATACTCACTATACATCCCATTGTTGTCAAAAACTGATCTAAACAAAAATAATATTGATTAGTTGGTTTAGTTCATCGGCTCATTGATACCGGATTTTGTGATCACACTCAGGATATTCTTCAATGGTATATGTTAGTATGTCAGGGCATGAGTAGTCAGTTTCTAACACAAGTTTTTTGATTTTTCTAAGCTGTTAGGCAAATATTTTTCCATGTCCTATGTTTCAAAAGTTGGCTTTTATAATAATATAAATGAATTTAAAAATAAATTTGTTAAAATGTATGCCACCAAGTCTGCTTATAAACAGTAAATAACTCAAACTTAGTTAATTTAATTCACTCTATTCCTTAAAGGAATATTTTTTTTTTAAATTTTTTTTTATAAATTTTCCCTTTAAGGCGCTACTGAAGTAAATTCACAATGATTAAATCCCATTTTTATTTTTTTAGTTTTTCTTTTAATCAAATCGATGATAATTTTTATTGTGTTGTTATGAAAAATGAAAATGAAAATGAATGAAAATTTTTTTATGGAAAATTCGTGCATTAATTTGTCTAATATTATAAAATCAAGTAAATATGGTTTGATTTATGAATTAAATTTTATTAAATTTTTCATAATAACTGTTAAATAATTTTTTATAGATATGAAAGTGAAAATTTTTCAATATTTCAACCTCCAGTTAGTATTTTCTAATATAATTTTTAAAATTTTCTCTTCAATCTCAGTTAGCATTTTTTGAAGATAATGGTTAAAAAAAAAAAAATTCAAAGTCTAGTGAATTTTTCAACGATAACGATGAATAATGAACATTAATGTAAGTAGATAGGTTATTAAATTTCTAACACTGCCTAATTACGTCATATTAGTTTTGACAAATAATAAAATTTTTGAATTTAAAAATGTGTATAGTATCGATTGGTTGGTTAGTAAAAGATATGGTGATGGTATTATGGAACATATTTTTTGTAGTATATAAATTAGAAAGTGATTGCGTGAGATATAGAGGGAAATTATTTTGAACAAATACTTGTCGAAGTGGGGGGATTTATATATTTATTTAATTTATAACAGGGTATTTATACAATATTATACCTTTTAAAATAAATTAATACCTTTTCAACCCTTTTACCAGAAACAGTACAATAAGAATATACAACTGATGCAGAAAGTTTGCTCTACTACAACGACAACATAATTAACTCAAGTCTTCCTAAACATGTAGCTATGATATTCTAATTAACTTATAATTAAAATAGCAGATAGAAATAAATTAGACATAGACTAACATACTCAGAGTAGAGCAGAAACAATTACCCATTAATATCTATTGTGCAATTCACACGTAAAACAAGTTAGGTAGAACTCGATAAACTTTGTGAAAATCAGTGAAAAACAGTTCAATTAAGTGTAGTAGAAAATCAGGTGTGGAAATTATACAAATTGTCCAAAATAGAGTGCTATAGCGGAGTGTTATATTGATGTTTTCTATTCGCACATGACACAATCAAAAAAAAATCTTATATGAGTCTTCATTAAAAATACTCCTGGTATTAATTAAAAAATCTTTTAAATTAAAAGAAGAAAAATTATTTCTAAATAATCAATTTGATTCCTTAACAGATACATATATCAATTTAAAGCTGCTAACAGAATCCAGCATTACAATTTATCTCACCACCTAATTTATATTTTATAAAAATTTATATTTTTAGCGAACATTGATTACGCGTGTTTACTGTTATGACATTTCAATTTTTGCAATCAATTTAAATATTAATGGAGCTCACCTGAATTAGGATTGTTCATTTATGTTATTTTTTATGCAATATTTGACTCCTATGTGGTTAGTAACAGGTTTTAATAAATTATTAGAAAATTACTTGATAGGTTATTTTATATTGCATAACTTGAGGGACTTTTGTTCAGATTTATTTGATTTATAACGAACGCTTTGTCAAATTGTTTACGAAATGAAATAGATTCTGTCAGGGGATTGAAAAAAAAGAGATAAGTACTATATAGAAAAAATGTAATAATAGCTCTATTTAACAGGTTTGAAGAAGATATAACAGACCCAATTAACCAGAAAGAAGTGTCTGATGCGAAAACGAAAATGTTGATTTAATAAAAAAATTCAAAGTTCACCACGATAGGCAAAATTACACTATATTAGACTAATTTCATAACACAAATCATTAAATAATTTTTATAGTGAAACAATTAGAAGAAAAAGTGATCTGCTCTACCATTTGTCCATGGTTACATTACCCATAGTGTTTCACCCTTAAAATGAATATCTGGCATAAAGAAAATATGCTCTTCTCTTAGAATAAAAAGAGCAGATGCCAAGCGAAATATCTTAAATCCCACTTTCTTTATACCTTCCTAATATCAACGATCTTCAACATATTATGAAAAATGTGACTATACGAAGGAAATTATTCCGCCACGATCAAACATTGATGAAAAAAATAAAAATTCGGATTTAATTGGATTAAATCTAATCAAATAGAAACATACGAACACCCAATTATAAATAAAATTAAATTATTGTTCTTCATCATGGAAGTATTGCTTAATACATATATAGGTATGATGTCGGGCATTTAACCAAAATGAAAAGAACATGTAAAATATAATTTAAATTGAATTTAAGTTCAGAGAAATGTATGTGTTTCTCAAATTGAAACTGTCAATACAAATTATTAATTTAATAATATTTTATAAATAATTTTTTTTTACCTAAACTCAAAGAACTAAAACACAATGGTAGAGACATATCCATACAGAAAAGTGACATATTTTTTGATATATTATCCTCTCTTTTTATGCTTTTATTTATTACTTCATCACATTTTCTCTCATTTTTTTCTTATTTATTTATTAACTGTTTTATTTGACAACTAAAAATTTGTTTTTTGTAATTGATTCCTAGTATTAGTACTTGTGTTTTCATACTACGTTTGATAATAAAATAAATTCATATGTTACACACAAAGTGCTACATTTTCAATATTTCAAAAATATTAAAATTTCTTTTATTTTATTTCTTTTTATTTTTTTATGTTTTCGATAGTAACGTAGTTGGAATTACCTTTTCGTGCTTACTAAAGTATGGAAATGCAAGTACATATTTATTTTACTACATATTTTACTACAATATTTCAAGCATTTATTTATAAAATTTGTGCCTTATCAACTCCTTAAATCCGAAAAAATTCTACTATTGTCAGGAATTAGGCTTTCTTAAACAGCGTAGTAAACTTAAAAAAAAAGTCCTAAAGAAATAAAGTTAAAATTAAAAAATAAAATATTGCTATTCTTGATAGGATTCATTTTTGATACCTTTTATTTTATTCATATTCGAAGCTACATTTTCTCCTTAAAATAATTATATTAGAATAATTATATTTAATTTATATTTACATTTATTACAATTAAATTTTAATAAATTTATTTGTAATAAATGTAAATATAAATAAATAAAATAACTATTCGAAATAATTTTCTGCAAAATATGGCACGCTCTCCATCACGAATGTTGACATTGAATTTGAATAAAAGTAGTGTTTCGTTCACCAATACCATTCGAAATCAACATTAGGTATAATATGACAAGGCATTCTAAATATACAGGCATGAAACTTTGTACTTTTTTTGTTAAGATGACGCTTTAAAGACCATAAGAAAATGTAAACAAAAAAATTTCTTATATAAGTAATATATATTTAAAAAATAAGTATAAAAACTTAGTGCAATATTTTGATGAATAATTATTGTAAAAATAAAAATAATTATAAAAGAATTCATCAAAAAAATTTTGTCACATCAAATTCATCTAAATCCATTAAACAAAGAAAATTAAACAGTTTAACTTTAAATTAAACATTCATTTCTTAACTTTTCATATTTTTTATTTTTTTCTATTAATCTAAGCACGAACAAATTTGTTTTTCTTATTAAAATTAAACATTGTAACTTTTATACATAACTAATATTTTTTTCTATTAATATAAACATAAACAAATTTGTTTTTCTATTTCAAATATATTTTAAAATATAATATAGTCTTTTCAATATATGTATAATTAAATAATATATTTTTTATTTGCATTTTTCTATTCTTCACCTACATTTTAATTTTATTTCTGTATGTTGATATATTTTTTGATTTAATAAAGTTAAAAGAAAATAAACCGGTGTTTTTTTTTTATTTTTAAGAAGTAAATTATAGGTATGTAACCAAGGCATCCTAAATAGGATGAATTTAAGAATTTAGGATGTATAATAGCATAAATAAATTGTTTAGAAACAATTTTTTTTTAATAAATTGTTTTACTTCCTCTAAGACATTTATATTTTTACAAAGTTCTTAAAATTTTTTTTAACAATTCCGGGTAAAATACTGCAAGGTTATATGGAACATACAATTTACGTGTCAACACCAGAAATCTACCTTTTATTCCTATGATTTGTAAATCACACTTTTGTCATTTCTATAATGTTAGTGCACCTCGTTTATTCAATAAATTACCAGATTATATTCGTTGCAAAACAGTTGAAATCAAATTTCTTAAGGGAATCAAATCATGGCTTCTTTCTTTTGATCATCACGTTATTGAAAACCTTTTAAATCCCTTAATTTGAATTTTTGTTTTTTAATTGTATAATCTGCTTTTCTCATTGATTTTTTTTTTGCATATTTTATTTTAATTTGTTTTACTGTTGAATTTTTTCATTATTTTCATTTATATTTTACTATATAAGCATTATTTTGTCTTTATAATTATTCTATTTTGTTTTATTTTTAATTTTCCCCACTTTATTAAATATGTTATTTCTTTTAAAGGTTCTTTCGTCACTTGTCTTTGGTTAACAGATTGAACCTAACTTTTTCATTTAATCAACTAGGCTAGTTTTAAATTTTTATTTTACTATATTTAATATTTTTTGTTTTTATAAATTTGGGAGATAAGTCTTCAATATTTAATGTAAATTAGCTTTTGGTTTTGATGAAATAAATTCTGTTTTATTATATTACTAGCAAAGTTACCCGACGTTGTCCGGGTCGACCACAAAATGAATCGAATTTATTTCAATGAAGTTTGATTTATGAATCGAATTGAAAAAAATTGGTTTATCAAAAATATTCTAATATTTTTTTTCACTACGATAAAAAAATATCAACAATACTCCAACTTAAGCTATACTTATATTAAAATTATTTCTTTGTAAACAATATTTTAGTGATCTTTTCTGATGAAGTATAAGCAAATACGCTCCTTGATGTTGAGGTATTCTTGAAATAAAGATATGTTCGTCTTTTCCACAATCAATTGAAATTTGTACTTAAATGAAATGAGGATGCCAAGTTCTTATTCTTAATCTAGTACCGTAGTTCTGGCTTCTTCAAGTTTCGTAGAAGCAATATTGAAGCTACTACTTTTAATTCCAATTGATGAGGAGGAACAACTTCATTTTCATCGATAACTGTATCTATCGATTTGTACACATATACCCCGTGGAACACTCTGCAGTATTTTCTGATTAATAAAACGAATTGTCACATTTTTGTGGCTAATTTACATAGCCACTTCACATAGTCATGTAAAAATTTTATACTGATTCCTAAATTCGAAAATACTTTTTCAGGACAATACATGTTTTTTTATTTTTCATAGAATAAATTTTCATGCCTGTAACACTATTAGTTTTTATTTCTGAGACATACATGCTAAGAGTTGTACGGCAGCAACCCGAACCAGTCCAAATTTTTGAAATCGGTAACAGTCGAATTTCTTTATTTGTGAAAGAGTATGTAAGTGTGAGTTTTTATGCCTGTAACACAATTGGTTTTTGAAATATTCCTGAAGCGTACGTGCTAGGAGTTGTACGACAGCAACCAGAGAACCAGTCCAAATTTTTTAAATTGGTAACAGTCGAATTTCGATATTTGTGAAAGAGAATCTAAATGCAAATTTTCATATCTGTCACACACATGGTTTTTAAAATATTTCTGAGTCTCGGTAAGAGTTGTACGGCAGCAACCCGAACTATCATCTGATGGCTTTGTAAAGTACCGCGTTATATGCATACCAATACCATGAATAACTGTGCAAAATTTGAGAATTCTATCTTTAAAACTGTGGGCGAGTATAGCGAACAAACAAACAAACAAATAAACAAACAAACAAACAAACAAACAAACAAACAAACAAACAAACTTTCCCTTTTATAAGTATAGATTATGTATTAATTGACAATAAGTAAATTTAAAAAAAAAAAACTTCGAATCACTCCAAAATTCTTATATGAACTGAAAAATCTCATATAAGAAATTTCTTTGTTTACATTTTCAAGTGGCCTTTATGACGCCATCTTGAATTGAATGTTGTGGTCTGTCTATTTAGGAGGCCTTGAATATGATGTTAAACTTCCAAAAAACAACTTCTAATTTAATTCTGATCAATTTCACAACTCACATTGTTTACAATGACAAGTTATATGGAACCCTCAGGATCTCAACACGAGACAAAATTTTCACCTGAAAGTACAAAACAATTGTGTTTTCGTATATACAAATTTGCACAAATATAAAAAACACGTTACACTCGCACATGTTCGGAAAAAGATTTAATTTATGATTACACTATGTACAATAAAGTCATAAAATTTATTTTTTAATTATTTATTTATTACCAATTAGTTGAAATAGTTTACAATATTTAAATTAATAATTCTGAATTAAAATGAAATAATTTTAATAAAACTTATGATTCATCAAAAGTAAATCAAAAACAAAAACAAAAAATATTACTGAATTTTATTACTTTTTTATTTCAATTAGAAATTGCAAAAACAATCTAATAGATACAATTTTATTTTTTTTTTATGAAAATTCTTTTGTTTATTCATTTTTTAACGATGATTCACATATCGCCACTTTTCAAATTTTGAAATGCACATATTTAATTAATATCACGTACTATGTAGTATGTTTTTGACCTACATCGATAACGATTATATTTCACAAATCCGGAAATCTTGTGTGTGTTAAATCAAGATGATCGGTTGCATAGGTTGAACAAAAAATTTCCAGAAAACCATCTTTCAGTTGTTTCATTAAATCAAATAATTTTTCAAAAATTTTCATCATCTTTGACATTTTTTTTTGTTATTAGATCGACCCAATAATGACACAGCAATGTTAAATGATTTTTAATACTGTTTACTGATACAATATAATAATATAAATATTTCTGTTCTTTTTGTTTATTAAAATTGAAAATAAACTTTGCAAAAAAATAAATAAACAATAAATTAATAAAAAACGAAGTCTACTTCAAATTTTGAACTTACGAACTTTGAACTATTTTGAAGAAATTTTCATTTAATAATAAAATCAAATATGAATTTCGAAAGACGGATTTTTCCGAAGCTTATTTTTTTTTTTTTATTTTTATTATTTTCGAAAAGTTTACTAAATTCTATTTTTGTATTAATGTGTGATGATGACATCTTTTGTTAAATAGGGGTGCTACTGAACGGAATGGTGAATATTTATAATCGTATTTGATTTATAATTGAGTGTATAAAAATGTATTACTATTGTTCTACTAAGCTTTTTATTAATTTTTCACGAATTTGAGAAAGTGAAAATGAAAATCGGTGTTTGTTTTTTTTTGTTTAGAGCTATAAAAATCTTATATGTATTGCCCACTATTAAAAACCTTCTATAAAATAAAGCAGTACATACTTGAGAACAAAATGCTTTTATTAAATTTCGCACTATCTAAGATTTTATCGTAAACAAATTCGGATGAGTGTTTACATTTCAGATTTTTTATCAGATTTTATCTACGATTTTAAATCAAATATTTTTTGCACTTTTTTGCAGAGTGTTTTTTAGTGAATTTTTTTTAATAAATTTTTTAAAAAATTTAAAGGTATAAGTGATCAAAAATCTTCAATAATTTTTTCAAATATATATTTTAAAATATATTTTTATATGTTTGTTACATTAATGTGAAACATTATTATAAACTTGAGGCACTATGAGCAAAAATTTTTGATTTTCGTATTCACTTCCTGTGTCGTAGTTCTAAATTTTAGTGCTATTACATGCCTTGTTCTTCAAAAGAATATTTTCATAATTTTGGGAATGTATATTTCAAAGGCATTCAGTTTTTCTTTGTACATTTCTATGAATTCAAATAGTGTAGCTCCTATTATTTTATTTTTATTTGAATTTTCCATTTTTTAACCTATTGAATTATTATTTTTTGTTTCTTTTATTACATTATAAATGAAATTTATTTATTTTTGATAATCAGATTTGTTTTTAGTGATATATTTATGTATGATAAAAGTTGAATTTCCTTTTCTACAATGATTAGTGCAAATTTTTTATTGTGCAAATATCGATATTTCGGAAGCAAATTACTTCCTTCAGCAACGCTTGCGACTTACGTTATAAACAAATGAAAAAATACTTAGTTTTTCAAACAACTCAACATTTCCAAAATAAAATATTTCAAATTTAAAACTACTGAACACAACCTGTAAACATTGAACGACTATATATTTTCATATGATTGAATAAAAATCACCAGATGACAGTAAAAAGCTCTTAAATTTCAATTATGCATATTGAATTTTTTAAAATCTGAATAAAAACCTGATGCCAATCGGATGGTTTTCTATTTTTTCCATCAGATAAATTTTAATTTCAGACTGCGTTTACATTTCACAATTTCATCAGTTTCAGATTTAATTGTCGATTTTGCCTAACTTGTAAACACTGCCTATTAAATGTAAAATTTGGTGCACATGCCCCGTCTGATTATTACAAAAAATATCAAGAGGAATATACCAATAGCAACTTACATCAATGAATACCGGGAATATAAAATTAGAAAGGCAACAAATAAGAGAATAATGTCGCCAAAGAAAAAGGTTCAATGGACTTGATGCAGTTTATAATCTAGGTTTTAAATATTATAATGCATTGACTAATGTATTGAAAGCCAATATCAACCTAAATAAATGTAATTTAATTATTTGTCAGTAAAATTATTGAAATAACATTTTTAACTCATGTTGTAAAATCAATAACAAACACTGTTATAACGCCGCAGCGACTCTTATGTAAATTTCATATAAATAAATTAAATCCAATCAAAATTTTTTTTGAATTCGTAATTATTGCAAAGAATTTTTGCATGGTACATGTACATGTTGTTTTATTACATTTATTGCAGACCTGAAATATTTGCCTTTTGATATGGCAGAGATGACATTGTTCACGTTTTGATTTTTTCTTAGGAAGTTCGTTTTTATTTAATTTTTTATTATATATTGACATTTTATTTATATTCAAATTTACATTGAGCCTCACCGGCGCCATAACAGTGTCTATGTTTATGAAATTGATTTTGTATTATATCAGCACGAAGCTTACAAGTTTAGGTCGAATTATTTAAACATTATTATTTTAAAGGGTTATTTGAAGATTATGTAAATTTTTAGAAATATTCTATGTTAAATGAAGGAATTGCAATAATTTAAAATATGAAATAGCCGAAGCAGCGCCATAAATATTATTAAGGGTTAAGTTTAGTGCCGCACTCTATTGGTAAAAAAATATATTTGACATTGACAGCTTAAATAAAGAAGTAAGACAAGAGAATTATAAAAAAGACTTTAATTATGAGCTTTTTCAGAAATTTATTTTTAATTTAGTTTTAACGTGGAGTGTGTTGTTGTTTTGTAAGCTGAGTTAACTGCAAAAACTTCGTAAAAGCAAAAACTGCAAATGCAGTATTGGCAATGTGTTCGAAAACTACAATTTAAACCTGCAGGGTTTTTTACGCAATTATACAGTATTAAAGTTCTGCTTAAAAAATTTAAAATTAATGTTAGAGTGGTCTGTTCGGAAATGCAGAATACAGTTCAAAATCTAAACTAACACAAAGACATTTTTTTCTGTATACTGTGAAAATTTTAAGCATTACAAATTTACTAAATACCAACTATGAAAAGTTGCAAATCTGCAAGGTAAATTTGATTTGTAAAATTTGTTTTGATAAAATTAAAAGTATTTTCACTTTTGATGAATTTATTTTTTTAAAAAAACTATTAATAATATTTATTTTGCAGAAGAAAAAATAATACTGCAAGGTTGCCACACTATGTTGTTTTAAATCTAATTTGCAGCTTATAATTTTCGAACTTCTGCTTTTGCGAAATATGCAGTTTCGAAATTTCGAACTTGCTGCTTTTGCAGAATGGGAATTTTTATTAACAAACTTGCTGCTTGTTAGATTATGTTTTAGAAAAGAATTTCCGAACAGACCCATTTTTAAACCAAATGTCTGATATTGAAGAATTATGTGCCAAAAGTTTAATTTTTTAATGATTAATTAACAAATTAATTAATCATTAAAAAATTATCCATTTCTTTCACTAATTTTTAATCAAATCCGCAAAATTAATATTTTTAAAAAATAATATTGAATGTCATTTTTGAACTGATAATTTAGTTCTTGCATGGTGCAGAACTTTTCTTAAATTTAAAAATCCAATGCAGAAGTCTGCGCATATTGCAAAGTATGCGTATAATTTTTTTTTTTCAGTTGTCAATTAAAAATTTTAGTGCAGTATGCATTTTCGAAAATTCCCTGCAGTTTCTTTAAGTTTAGGTTAGAATTTGTGAATAGGTTTTAAAATAAATGAAAAGAAAATACTAAAACCACCAGGCAAAGATGGATCTTATTTGAATTTAAAATAAAAATTAATGAATTCTATCAAAGACTAACATAAGTGATTGTAATATGTCTAAGCCTAATATTTTGAAAAAATTTAAGTACTCATTGCTGTTATTATAATTTTATATAATTTATAATACTATTTTTTTTATTTTATTTTATTTTGACATTGTTTTCATTTTGTTTTTATTTGCACTGCTTTATAATTTGTAAAATATATTCTCTGTACGAGCAATTGAGCTCATTTGAGTTAAATTAAATAAAAATATATTTAGAATTTAAATTTAAATTTACCAAATTTGATTGTTTCAATTTTGATTTTCTAACGTATACAATTTTTATTGAATCTGCCTTTCTTTTGCATTTTCAGTCTAATTTTATTTTTTTGAGTATTTTTTATGTTCTATCATTTTGTACAAATTTATAAAAAGTAAATTAACTTCTTTAAATAACTTTGAATTGAAGTAACTTTAAAGAACCATATTAAAAATTTGGTTTTTTATACTATTCAGAAGTCCTTTCAAAATATAAATTGATATGTCCTTGTTTTTGTACAAACTTTGGGCAAATTAGAAATTAATTTAAATCAATGAAATTTTTTTATTTTTTTTTTATTTAGAGTTTTTATTATAAACTTAAATCATTTTCTGATCGAGAAATCACTAATTCATAAATCCCAAATAATTTGCCACTACTAGAGGCTGTGTGCCATGTTTTGCTAAGAATTTGTCACAAACTTAAAACATTTTATGATAAAGAAATGACTTTCCTAACTAATAAATTCCAAATAACTGTGGTAGTAATATGATTAAACCTTAAGTAAATAAGATCATACTGGCTTGCAGTTATTTAGCTTACTGAATTTGGTTGAGTATTATGATGAATGAGATGGGTGAAACAACCGTTTAAAATATACGCATAGCGTAGACACTACACAAATTGTAATATGTAGTACAAAAATGCATATTAACGCATTATAGTTTTTAAATGATATTCGTATTACATCGATGCTGATTTCGTAATACAGAGTACGAAATGTTAATGTGCGAAAATAATTTTACACGCAATATGCGGTTAGGTAGCTAAAGTGATATTGAGATGTAAAATAGAGTCAAAAATAGAAATGTGTTACACATTAAGTATTAAATTATTTATTTTATTATAATATGTCCAATTAAATTTCCATTTAACATTTATATTCATTTAAACATATTTTTGGGTTAGCAAAGCGTTGATGTACAATACCACTCTTAATTATTGTTAGACTAAATTTAATTACATTTCACATGTTTCTCTTTAATTTAAATTGTCAAATTGTTTGCTAATATAAAACAATAAATTGTAATGTGCTTGCACCCGACTTAGGTATATTGCTTGTACTATCCTAAAAGGACTATTACGGGAGCTTAAACGTGTTATTCAGTAAGCGCTGAAGAATGTAGCAATTAAAATAATATTTAAAAAAAATAAATTTAAAATTTACATTATTATCGCTTATTATAAATATTGATGTAAACATAGATTTTCTCATATTTTCATCTCAGAATTTCCCACGAATATTTAAATTACATTTCTTCTTCGTCAGTATATAAAATCTAGAGTTTAAGATCACATTTCCTTTTGTAATCATTTTGTAATTTCATCTCTTCTATCATTAAAGTTCCAAATATTTTAATTTTTTTCTTTTTTATTTAACTCTCTTCAACACTTCTTCTCTTAATATAAATTTTTGATTACCATATATGAATTAAATTTATTCCATATTAAAAATATAATTATAAATTATAATTTTACACTTTGTTGAACAGTAATAATTTCAACCTGTTGTAATTTTTAAATTATAGGTTACATGTATGTAGTGAAAATTATCACTGCTCGTGTATGTTTTCGTATATATATATATATATATCGTATATATGTATATTATTGTATTCCCTTGTTTTTCATATTAAAAAGAAAATACAAAACAATCTAATCGTTATGCCAGTATCCAACTCGACAGTATATTCACATTTGTATGAATATTATGGTCTAATGACAGTAATTGAAATAACAGCGGCTTCTAAAGTAATAGAAAATTTTATAAGCACCATAGCCGTGGGATTAGTACAAAGAAATGCTGTTGAAAATAATAATTTCTTCCTTCTTTTTTTCTTTTAATTCATTTTTAATATTCAATTATCATATTTATCATGGATTTGATTCAAAAATGAGGTTACATCATAATATTCGAGTATAAATAGTAATTAGGGTGGGTTATTATGTTGAATTGTTGATGGTTATTAAATGTTTTATTACTTTATATGTTGACGAGTATAGTGTGTATATAGAAAACTGGGTGGTCTGGTTTGACCAGAAAATTTTTTAAAGGGTGATTTTAGACTTTATTTCTGTTTTTGTTTTAATTTTAATTGAACTGCAAAGGGTTAAAGAAAATAAAATTAAACAATAAAGTAAATTAAATATTAACTACATAATCGAAAATATTTAATCTAGAGGAAAGCGTTGGTTAGAACTATTTTTAAATTGAATTCACCTAATTAACGGTACTATTTGGGTGGGTATTAAACCTATCGTTTTTGAATTATAGCTACCAAAATTTAAAATTTTTATTTTAAAATCGACATTTTAGTAAAAAAGAAAATGTTGATTATCTCGGGACAGTCCCATAAAACAATTTGTGTTTTATTTATAGTTTTGATGTCTCTAGAACTTCGTATATACAATTTCATGTCAGATTTATCGTTTTCATGTCAAATTATATCTAAATTTCAGTGATATTTATGTAAATTACCATTTTAAAGGTTTTTAGGTCAAACCGAACCACCTTATATTTGAATATTATGTAGGTATAATAAGCAGTTTCAACAGACTTGAAGTCAAAACTTTTAAATTTATTTTACCTTCAAAGGTTATTAATGCCGATAATAGTGTCAAAATAAAAAATAACACTGGTATTTTTAATATTAATAAAAACTGGTATGATGATGTCGAATATAACGGTGCCACAAAATTAAATTTATTCTTAATTGCATTGAGACTTTCTACTAGATGATAGATTTGATAGCCAAACATTGTTTTTATAACTCTTCTTAAGAATTGGTTTTTCAAACTTAGTAAAGAATGGACAAAGGATTCACAATTAAGGGATGTAAAATCTTTATAAGGTAAAACATAATACATCGGAACAACACTTTGTCCATATCTCATATAGAATACTTTCTCGTAAATTAAATTCGCTACCATAATTTATTACGTGATATTTGATATAGAGCTAGTAATATTTTACAAGTACCTATTTTTTTATTTATCAATTTCAAAAATATCGACTAATTAAATGTGGTGGAATACTATTACTATTATACAAGAACTAGGCCTTCTTCAATAGCTTTACTTCTGTTATTTTCGAAGTATATTCTCAACAAATTTTATAGAAATCTATGCATTGAACATGTATGGATTCGAACCCGGAACCTTTCTGATTAGTAGTCAGATGACAGTCAATAGTAATTGTTGTTGATGTTATTATTTTTGCTTTCCCCCATATAAAATTTCAGTAACCTTAACTAATTTCAATAATTTAGACTAATTTTGACAAAAAAATAAAATTGTTGATATCAGTTTTTATTTTTTTACTAAAACACGGGTTACCCAAATATTAAATATGACTTTACCTCAAAAACGGCAAGTCTGATATGAAAGTTGTGTATGAAAAAGTTACAGGAGTTGTAGAACTGTAGAAGTTGTAAAAGTTTTTTCGAGACAATCAACGTCTTTTCAAAAATTTGTGGTTGGTTAAAGTAAAATTTTAAGTCTCTACAGCTATTATTCAAAAACGGTAAGTCTGATACTCATCCAACACATATCGTTAATTAGGTGTTAATTAGGGTTATGAAGATGATGTTGCTGTATTTTCAATTCCGTCGAAGCTGCAGTGGATATTGCTTAGACATAATTTTTCTAATCCGATTTGCTTTAGCCCTCTGTAGCCCAGGTTAAATATAAAGATAGATCCCTCGCCTAGAACAATTTTTTTCCTAAAATACTCCAAGGAATCTCCCCTTAAAATATTTTTACTCTAAACCGAATCACCTCGTATAGGAAAGAAATAAATAAACAAATAAAGAAAACTAGAAAATAATAGAAAATAAATTATAACAAAAAAGTTATTTCATATTTGGTAACTTTTTGATTTATCGATTTTTGCTCAAAAACCAGATACGAAGCATTTGTATTTTATCAATTCAATAAGATACCACCCTAATAATTATCATTTTGAATTTTTTATTATTAATTTTTTTTATTTTTATTTTTATAGATTCGCATAAATTCGACCTTTTCAAATTATTTAAACGGTTTTATAAGCGTTTCTAATCAAAGTATACATGCTTGTCTAGATATGATGAAAAGTTGTTACAAAAATTATTACGTACTCGTATATATAGTATTAGAGATTTTGATCGCAATTTTAATCATTTCAAAATGTGAATATTTGGATTTTTGAATAGGTTTTTGTTTTTATGATGAAGATTCAGCTGAAACCAATTAAATTAATTGACCAATTATAATTTAATTTATAACAATCATTATAAAAACGAAAATATAAGTTACTCTAGTGGCTATTAAGTAAATTAATGAAAGAAAAATTAAAATTTTGGAATTAAATCTTGTGAATTGTAGCATGTAATTGTATCTATACGTCTTTCATTAATAATATCTTTAAAATTCATCTATACCTATATAGTGTAGATGCTTTACTTTTGATTGTTGAAATTAATTTGTTGATAAATAATAAATAAAAAAATAAAAAATGTTTTATAATTAAATTTTAATTAAATTTTTAATTTAAAGTTTTTATTTAAAATTATGAGAAAAAGTTTTCGGAACAAGGTTGTCATTAAAATTTCAATTATAAAGTTTTAATAAAGTTGAGTGTTTTAATAAGAAGAAAATGTTACCTTGAGGTTTGATAAAATTTCTTTGATAAATTTTACCATTTATCAAGCCTTAAGTTTTGATAAATTTTGTTATTTATAATTATTATCATATATTTATTAAACATGTTGACTAACTAAAATAATGAAATAGTGAATTGAGTTATTGATTATAATTGTTTTTTTTTTGTTTACGAATATTCAATTTTAAGATATTCGTCCATTTTATTTTTATTAAATTTATTCATCAACTTCTCTCAAGTTTGTTTTTAAATAGTCATCTTAATGTGAAATTAAAATCAATATCGTAATATTACTTTTGATAAGGCAACTGTAAATTTCTGAATCCTAAAACTAAAAATTTAAAAAAAAAAATGTCATATTAGTTTTTCAACAAGGATTTTTAAAATATGTTAATGCAGATTTTGACCATTTCTATTGTAACGTGAAATCTAAATAGTACAATTTTCAAAAAAGATAAAGAATAACAAAGAATTCGGAAAATGCTTGCCCATAAACTACAATTGAATCGATGAGTAAAACCAGTAGCTGTACAAAAGTGTCATATTGTTAAAAAAACTGTCTTGCCAGCAAAATATGAATGTCTGCTTAGTTAAAGTAATGTATTGTAAACTTGTAGAGTTCATGTTTATTTATTCATTTGTAGTACTGTTAAAGAAAAATTTCAATGACTAAATTGCTGCAAGAAGATATATACAAAAGTCAACCTACATTTTTTTTTACTTTATTATTTCAAACTATTAAAATACAAATTTTGTTATAATTATAATCGTATTCAAATATTTATAAGATAAAGTTCAATTTTATTATTAAATCTATTATTAAATCTAATAGTAATATGATCTTAAGTATAGAGAATATTTATATTTGATTTAGTAAAAGATAAAAAAGATAAAAGAAAGTAGTTTAGATTAAGATTAATATTATATACTAATTAATTTAAAATGTAAAAATACATGTTTAAGACCTAGTCTAAGCTGTCTGGTCGAATTGTGTATTATAAATCAATTTTTATTTTCCTAATACTTGTTAGAATGATCACATGAATATACAATACTAATATAGAATTAATGTAAAATGTATGAAAAAGTGCATTTTAATTAAGTTCATACTTTTTAATATAATTTTACTTGCATTTAATTTTATTACTTTATTACCAATTATTTTTGAATTTTGCTATTTCTATTGTTTTAATTACATTTTATATTTTTTATTATGGATTGAAAGAAGTATAAAGACAAGATAAAAGAACCAGAAGAAGAAACAAAAACAAAAAAAAACAACAACAAATAAAAATAATACAATTCTGCCAATAGATAATAGGGTTGAAAATGTGAAAAGAAAAAAGAAAAAAAACTCAAAAATCAAAAATATATACTTTTGAATGCTAAAATGCATGAATTTTAAAATGCAGTTAGGTAAATCAATATAAACTACCCAGTTTTCTAATAATGTGCTATTTTATTTTTTTAAGGTAATGTTATGTGTGCTTAACAAGAAACAAGTAATATTTTTTTTGAAGTGTGGTAAATTTTCTATTTCTTTTAAGTTTGTAGGTAAGTCATTATAGGATTTTAGGCAGTTGTAGAGGCAGTTTGTTTTTTGTTTTTCTGTTCGGAATAATGAAAGATAATAGTTTGATTTATTTCTTGTATTGTGAGTATAAAGATCAATATTTCTGTTAAGAATGAAGTTGTGTTTGATATAGTTATTTATTATTTTGAAAGCTAATATGTATAATTCTCTGGTGCATATAAAATCGAGGCTTGGAAATGCAGGGGAGTATAGTAAGTTTGTTGGATGTAGTATTGGGTAATTATTAATAATTTTGATGGCTTTTTTTTGAAGAACATTTAATTTGCTTATGTGGATCTTTGATGCTCTACTCCAGATCGGATTTAGATATGTAATGTTGGCAATAATATAGGATAAGAAAATAACAAAGAGGCTTTTTTTATCTAAGAACTGTTTCAGTCTTTTTAATATGAATGTATAAAGGGCAATTTTTTTACATACAAAGTCTATATGCCATATCTACCCATTTGAGATTAGAATCAATCATCATTCTAAGCAATTGTAGCTTTTAACAACATCAATTTGATCATTTTTAATTAAGAAGGGAGTAAAAGTTTTGTTTTTAAATAAGAGGATTTTAGTTTTTTTTAGGTTTATAACTAATATATTTTTTACTAACCACTCATCGATTAAAAATAAATCGTATAGTATTGACGACTTAAGATCGGTTTCGCTATTAGTTGAATATTTTATAGCCAAGTCGTTGGCAAATAATTGCACTTTGCCTTTCAGATTTAGCCGTGCTATATCATCGATATAAATTTTAAAAAGATCAGGACCGAGAATTGAACCTTGAGGCACTCCTTTTTTGCTTAATTTACAACTACTGTAAGTTTTTCCTATTTTTATTTTTTGCACCCGACCAACTAAATAGCTTTTAAAAAATTCTATTTGATTTTGTACTATTATTCCATTCAAATAAAAAAAACAGCCTAATTAGTAAAAAAATCAATTTTAGTTTTTCGTTAGTTTTATTGCAAGAATCCATTAGTAATTTTTAACAATTAAAAAAAAAAAAATAACAAAACAAATAATAATAAAATAATAAAAACAATTTAGTCTGTTGAATTAATGACTTTCCACGATATGATGTGATAATAAAATTCCAATATTTCTGCAGTCACAAACTGTTCATTTTTTAAGATAAGTGATTTTTTCGTTAATAGGATGTGCTTCGTGATAGGCTTGCTTATGTGGGAATCGTGGATGTGCTTTAGGTATAACTAATTCAAATGTTTGCGATAGAAAACCTCCTATATATTTGGTTTATTTTGAAATAGTCGGGAATCTCACTATCATAAGTGAATTGGTTGATCGATCGATTTACATATTCTTTTGTAGAAATTTTGCCACCAATTTTTAAAATCAATAACATCTGTATAACGAATTGTAGATACGGTAAATGGTTTTTTTCTTCGAGAATTAGCTAGCATTTCTTGATATTCTTCAGACAGATAAATGTGATAAATTTTTTTTATCGAAATCCCTGTCGTAAGGTAAAAACGAGTGCTCTCGAACGGAAAAATAATGGTTAATCTTTTTAAAGCATTTGGACGATACAAAAATCATTAAAAATCTAACCATTGTATTATTGCGATTTTGTCTGGAACACCAGACGGAGTTCAGTTCAGGTGGGGTTCAGTTTACTCTAAATAGTTTCTTATTTATTATATAATCTAATAGAAAACTGCAAACTTCATCTGGACTTTATTTAGCCAATGTTTGTACCGCACAGAGTCAAAGTAAAAATAAATAAAAGTTTTGGGCGATATATATGTATATACCAATAACCAAACATGAATTTTCAAAATATCGGCTCAACCTATTTTTATTTGACAGACCTTGCGATACAAATTTTATAATTACATTGAGATAAATATTCTAAAGGAAGCTTCTATTGTAAGAAAATAAATTTTAAAAATTTACAAATTTTCGATATTAAAAATTTATTTTTTGTTTTCAGTTCAGATTTACAAACCAATTTTATTTATTTACTTTAATAATTATTCGAAATTAAGTTCGAATTCGATTCTAAAAATTTTTTCAATCAAATCTGGCTCAAGTGATGGGCCATATTTTGATTCGATTTGATTTTTAATACTAATATACATTTAATGAGACAGTAGTATAGTACACAGTAATATTATTATTAATCACATCATACCATCATATTATTTAGATATAAGGAAATTGTATTCTCTATAAAAAAATGTTAGTACAAAGAAATTTTAATTCAAATTTTATTGTTTTACATAAAAACAAAAATCTATGTTAACTTCATAAATTATTGTAATTCAAAAACATCCAATTTTAATTCCATTTAAATATTACCATGTTAAATTTGTTTAATTACTCATTTTTATTTAAAATTTTATTATTTTCCGCATTTTAGAATTTAAAAACAATTTCACTTAGATTACAGAAATTATTTGACTCACAAGTGCATAACTAACATAAAAATCACTCATGCAATTTCTGGTTTTCATACTCGTTCGTATACACCACAACATAGTTTTCCGTTTAAGTTCGGAAGACAAAAGAATATACATACTATATTAAATATACATATATATAAAATTTTTCAGAATTATAATTAAAAAAAACATTTTTAATTAAATTCAATCAACTCAATTCAATTCAATTTCAATTTCATCACTAATACTCATATAGAATTCAGCCTATATAGAATTTGAATTTGAAAACTTGAATGAATTTTGTTTTGCTATTTCTTCTTAATATGGTCATTTAGTATACATCAAAAAATATACTAGATTTAATTTTAGTACCTGTTATATTATCAACCTACTCAAGTGAGCAATGAATATATTAATAACTTCTCTAGTTGTTTACTTTGCGTATAGAAGGAGACAAAAAAAAATTGAAAACTTTAAAAGCTTATTAAAAATTAAATGCTTGTACACAAAACATAATACTTAAAACCGCAAATCGATTAGTCTGTGTTTAAAGTATGATGAAGGTGATGCGCGGTGTGAGCGCAGTTGTAGTATACATTTCACATCTATATAAATATGACCTTGTTATGTGTGTAACAGAGAGTTATTTATTATTTACATTTCAATGTTTAGATTAAAAATTTAAAAAAAAATTTAATTGCTTTTTAAATTAAAGCTAATTGAACACAATTGAACATCGAATAATTCAATTTAACCTGATCAGAATTTGAAATATAGATTTTAAATAATATTATGAATTTAATATTAAGTTTGTAATATTTGAAATGTTTTGTATCAGATAATTTATTCAAAATTAATCAATCCCAATCTGCCCTTGTGCAGAACTTAATTCAATTTGATTGAAGATCAATTTTACTAAAATGAAAATATTTTATTAGGTTAATGATATGGGAAGTACCCATAAATAAACATTTTTATTAGAGAGCTACAATTAGCAGGGAACTTAATAGAAAACAAAAAATGAGAATAGCAAGTTACGAAAATTACAAAAGTAAATTTCGATAAGAAAATGTAAACCATTGTTCGTTAAATTACCAACTGGTTTGAATGTTTTTTCTTATGTCTTTAATGTAGTTCTTTGTTGGCTTCGCGATCGTTATCAGTAGTTAATTTTGTATTTGAGACGTTTGTATGGTACTATAAGATTTTTTTTTTAAATTATAAACTAAATATTACCCACTAGTCTTCTACGATTTTGTCGCATTTTTTATTTAGAATGAAATAATTTCAATTGCTTGACTGTCATCACACGGAAGTATAATGAACACTTACTGGTAAAGCTGTCTCATAATTGCAGCATTAGAATTTTCCGTACTGCAAACAGTTGGCAGTTTCCCTGTCATTGACCAGACGATCATTCGCGACGGCAGTTAATAAAATAATCGTCACCTAAGCAAATCATCGAAACGTTGGAAGCACTGTTAGACCTCTCTACATCTCTAATCATATAATATGGTTATAAAAAGGCAGAAAAGGAAGAAGAAGAAGAAAATGAAGGTTCAAATCCTTTGGTTCTAGGCGTCTCGCTGTCTCACTGGATTCTGAACACGTAGAGTTAAATCTGGCAACAAATAACATTTGTGGTTACAATTTTGAAGATACAGGAATGAAAATATTAACTACTTGCACAGAGTTTTGACATAAACACAAAATATTTTCTTTTGAAATTCTGGTTTGACCAATTAAGTCCATTACATTCATTTTATTTTTAGTAACAACCAAATTGTATTGTTAGAAAATTTCCAGAAAAAATAAAAAAACAACTTTGTACAACTTCTATACCACAGCGTTATTCCAACCTATTCCAACCCATTACTTAGCAGTAAATTGAAATCCCACTACCAGCAGTTAAAAGTAACCAGCATTTAAAATACTACTTTCTAGTTAAAATTAATTAAAAAACCATTTTTTCTAAAATCATATTTTATTTTTTAACCCGATTAATTTAGTTTATGATTTTCGAATAAGTGTCCGACATCTAATACTGGCTAATAAAAATAAATATTAATAGCTTAACCACTTTCAATTTTTTTAATTTAACTGTCAATAAAAATAAAACTTAAAATAAAAAATTTGTACCTGTAACACTTTAATATACCTCCCCCATAACAATAATTTTAAAATTATTTTGAAAAAACGAAATTATAGTGGGTCCCGTGAACATTGAGGTACACTTAAACACAATATTATTGATTATTTATTATACAATTAGTATAGAGTTAAGCTTATAGTGGAGAAATAATTAAAACCGATTAAATTTTAAAAATTCATAAATTGATTTTGCAATAATAAACGTCATAGTTAAAAACCGCATATGTCGAATGTGATTTTTGAAATTCAATTTTTAAAAACACTGTTGTTTGCAGATGTAGTTGATTGCTTAATTCAAATAGATTATTCGAAAATATATAAAACCTATTGCGCAACTCTGATGTGTTAAGAAGATTTTCTAATATTCAAAGATGTTTTCTTCAGCATTTTCAAGTTCCTGAAATAGTTAACATCCGAAATGAAACAGGAAATCCACAGGATCTATTTATATATTTCCACATAAGAAAATAAATTAATCAATCAATCAATCATTCATATGACAAAATTCAATTTTGTAAATGTTTCTATAAGTACAAAAAAAATTTTTTGATTAAAAAATATAAGTTCAAAGTTAGTTTCATCAATTTTTAATAAAATATAATGTTCGGGAGTCAGAAGATGATATTAAAGCTCCGGAATCGTATACGTGGAATCAGCATGATTATTGTAATCATTGAAAAATCTTTCGTTAGGCGATCATGACAAATAAAGAAATTTATTTTGTTGATTGATGATACTATGTAAATCCTAGCCCTCCAGTTAATTTCTAGAAATTACGAGTGACTTACATCTAGTTGAAAACTAAATTATTATAATTGATCATGATCAATCGCAACTTATGGCAATCATTGTATTGATTTGATTGAAAAGATTACAATCAAACAATTCAATCAGTCTGATATTCTTATGATTTGATTGATCTGATGAAAGTGATTGAAAGATTGATCAAACCGGCATTGAATGAGGCGCTTAAACTTTAATATGACAAAATTTTCTACAGCTATTATTTTAAAGCTTTATAAGTTTATAATATATGTATTTAAATGTATATATATATTTAAAAAGTCACGTCAATGGAATGACAAATTATATAATTTAGAATAAAAACTAAATATTCACAATTTCTAAAAGAAATAAATCTCTGATTTCAGAAATAAACCAATAAAAATCGTTTGATGTTTTCCAATAATAAATCAAATAATTACAACAACCTGGAACACCTGGACCAAAAATAATATAAATTTGTTTTATGAAATATTCAAAAATGTTCTGATTGAAATTTTTATAGTAATTGATTAAGATTGAGCTGACATTATTGTATTGTTTGGACCTCTGTAACCAGCAACTAATTAATGAATTGGTCTATCCGATTTTGAATACTCTCTTGACTAGATTATATTCTATACATTTGCCCGAATGTCCAAACTTCTGTAGTAACTTAACTTTAATTTTAAATTTATTTTCGGAGGTATTATAAATTGAACATCAAGTCGATTATACTACTTGAACGATAATTTTCTAAACGAGCATTAAAACCAAAACAAATATTGAAGAAGGTTATGTGATTTTTTATGTACGTACATTTAGATTTTATGGTGATCATTTTATTCACTAAAATTTGGTTTGGTAATTAGACATTTAATGGCATCATGGCAGCCATATTATGTAATTCCCTTCTTCTCTTATAACTATTTTATTTTAAGTTTTTTTTTTTTTTTTTTAAATTGAAATGCTTGGAACACATATAATGAAACTAATTTGAATTCTTTTGAATTAAAGTGAAAAGTGATTTTCAGAATTAAATTTTATTTTTAGTGAAATATTTATTTTGATCTTGAGTTTTGACATGAATTTAAATGAGTAGCAAGAATTGAACACAAAGAAATTATATTTTATTAAAAATGGTAAGACATTCTTAGGTTAAATTTAAAGTGAAATAAAAAAAAAAATTGTTGTTTCCTGGAATCAATGGAAAATATTTGATTTTATTCAAATTTAGTTTTAACTGTGGGTCTGTACTGTTGTGAAAAGAAAAGGCAATTAATGATAGTAACTAAGAATATTATATTTATAATGGTTACAGTATGTGTGTATAAAAAATATAATACAACTTACATAAATGCTGGTTGGTTGAAGTATAGCCATTCCAATTATCATTATTTTGACGCAACGATAATTTTGTTGTATGACCAAGAAATTCAGGTATCATTAAAGAAATGCGATTAGGTTACCAATTTTGATCCTCGTAAATAAATCCCTATATATTGTTGGGGAAGACTTCACTTAAAGTCCAGTTTCTAGCTATCGCTGGTCAATTACAAAGAAAGTGTACAAAGAATTTTTATTGTATTAAAATATTCGTTTTTTTTATTGCAACTGCGACTGTGAATGAAGGCTGAATGGAATACTCCAGCTTGGAAATGTGGCTTACATTGAAAAATGGCATTTAGTGGTTGCCACCACTCTTAATATATATCAATACGGGACCACTCTGTGCTAGAAGTTGTTTTGTTTTGTTGATGTCTTTTGTTTTTTTGTCCTTACTCCTCTTGGAAGCATAGGACTTCCACTTGACATTTCCATCGTACTCGATTTACTATGTTATCATCATTTCTATCTCCGAGGCAATGTCTAATTTAATTTTTTAATCTGTTTTATACTATCTAAGTAGGGGATTGGCCTACTGTAGAAGACTACTTTGATAACTCTATCTGCCCTACGTGGTAAGACGACGTCATATTTTCTTCAAGTTTTCACTGCGATCTTATCCATCTTTGACGTTAAGATGCCTGACGTTATTATTTTTACTGGGTACGTCATTGCACATACTTTTTGTCAGTTGTTGACAATTGTGTAATTATTACTAGTGTTTATCCAATATTTATTTATTCTGTTATTTTTATTGTGTTGTATGAGATATTTGAGTATTGATATAGATATTGATATAGGTAATATTTTTAGTATTTATAAAGTATTAATTATTAATTATTTTTTTTTTATTGATTATAAATTTTATATGTAATATTTTGCTATTTTTTTTAGTTATATTTTATGCCCCCCACGGGAATCGAACCCGTGACTACCACATCGTAATTGAAACACATTTTCTGCGTTCCAACCGATTAGGCCACGGAAGGGATATGTTTGGATTTGGATTTGGTCACGGATTTGTTGATGTTATACGAGAGCTATGTTTTTCTAAAAGTTCCACAGATAGTCAGTTTATGCCATCTTTCATTTGTTCTGGCCACATAATACAAATGAATGTTTTAATTGACTGCTTCCATTGCATATAGTGAACATCCTTTGTGAAGAACCGATAAGATTTGAACGTTGTTGAGCCAGTTCATTAGCTCTATCATTCCTCTTTATGATACTATGATTAGGAATGCAAAGTAGAGGGTAAAACGAAAAACACCTTAATATATGTAAAGTAGATACATTTAAGGGATTTGTAAAAATTTTTGTTGAACTTGAAGCTAAGCCTTTTATTCACTCAACAATTTTTTGATCTACAGTACAGTTTTAGAGATTTTATGTGTTATCTCTATATAGAATTGAAATTTCTCTACACAAACAATACACTATTTTGGCAGATGACAGGTGTCATAAAAACGATTACGAACACGAATACGACATATAAAACAAGAACTAATGAGCAATCCTATTTTGTGTTGTGTTTGAGCTTGTTTCAATTTAAACTAATGCTATGACATGGTTAGATCAAGACTAATTTTGAATTTCATATGTCAATAGCCAACTAAAACATTCTGTCAGTACGAATCGGTCAATCGATTTTATTCGAAATATTTGGAAATGCGTGTATTTATATATGTAGCCCAACAAATAATTTTCAATTTGTGCCCGTAAATGCGACCGCTTGCGTCCGCTCAGTCGCCACACAAAAGTCCAACATGTGTCGTCGCATTTCCGTATAAATTGTGGTTAAGAGTCAGAAAATACCGCTACATGGGTCCAGATTGACGCATTCTGAATGCAAGAGTTTGTTTGAGTCAAACACAACTAGTGCTCTTTTGATCAAGATTCGCAATATTTTGAGGGATTATATGGACTGATGAGTTAGCAATGCGATGTACTAATGCGGTGGATAAGAGTCTATAAAATAGCATTGCATGCGTCGGTTTGGGTCAGTCACAACTAATGCTCTTCTGATCGAGATTCGCAATATTTTAAGGGATTATATGGGCTCATGAGTTAGCAATGCGATGCACTCATGCGATGGACAAGAGCCCAGCAAATAGTGTTTCATATGTTTGGATTGGCGCTCTATAGCTTCTAGGAGTGATCACCTATAGATGATTTCAACTGCAAAGATACGCACATATACAGATTGTTGACTTACAAATGTAACTTGTTAGAAAAATATATTCAATATAGTTAATATTTCTTCTTCGGAATATTTTTTCTTAATAAATTGTCTGTATAGTTATTATAATGATTAAAACTCTTATTATTTAATTTCCCACAAATTTTATTTTTGAATTAATTTTAATTTTGCTTTATTTATTTTATTTCCACAGATTTTATTATTAATTTTATTATTCTTTGTATTTTATAACTATTTTAAGATTTTTCTTATACAACTACAGATTTTATTCTATTCTCTTCAATGGTCTATCTCAGACTGAGTTTTTAACTATAACAACGGTATCTTTCATTTCCGTGCATGCACAGCTACCGGAAATAGTAACCGGCTGAAATATATCTTTGACAGACACCACCTTTTAGATCTATTACATAACTGTATATTTCAAAAATTTTTGAAATAGAACTCTGTTTAAGAAATCTAAACTGCTTTCAAATTGAATTATTTGTATTAAGCTGTATTAAAGTCTATCCACATCTTTGTAAAAGATAATGGTTGAATAACTTTTTGTATATTTTGTATACATTCAGGAAATTAATATTGTATAGAAATATCAGCATTATTATTTTCAACAACAAAAATTACGTCACAATCAAACGATTACAATTTAATAAAAAGAAAATCCTTTTTAAATATATTTTTTTTTGTTTTTTTTTTCTTTTATTATTTTATTTTTTATTATAATTGAATCATTAAATTATATTTTCTGTATGTTTTCTTCCTAGATAATCTATTAAATAATAATACCCATATAATATCTAGACATTAATGTATTTGAAAGCATTAAGCAAAAAAAACAAAATATTTTATTTTCATTTTTATTTGACAAACGAAATAAATTTAATGCGCCCATCAAATATTTTTTCAACTTGATAGGTTTATAATTTTTTTTTTTTGCATTCAAATGCATAACGCACCAAAATTCAATTCAAACTCAATCAACAGAACAACGAACGACAACGAACAAACAAACTGTGTGTTTGTAAATGCATTAACCTGACACATCTGTAAAATAAAATGGCGAGATTTAACGTTCATTTCTCATATCATTTTTTAATAATCTTGAAGTTTTACTATTTTAGAAATTGCAAATGTCTATCTTAAAATATTAAATGGAAAATTATTATTATTATGTATTTAGTTTATTAACAATAACCAAATTTAGACATAATTATAAACACCCTCTTTGAAAGTTTTATATGCTGCGATCGTTTTTTTTTTTTTTCCAATGATAAAAATCTTCAGAATTAATTTTAAACTTGTATAATAGATGTCGCATTCGTATATCAAAAAATGAAAATGTCTTCAATTCCAATCCAATACCGATTAAAAAGAAAACTTTTTTTTGTTTTTTTTTTTTTTTTTAGTTCAATCTTTTTATACCGGAGTTTGTCTTATAATCTGAAAACGATGAATTTATTTATTAGAAAAACAAAAAAAAATAAAACAATTTCATGGTGATTGAATTTATAATAAAAAATAAAAAATCAACAGGTCTACCAAATTAAGAAAACAATGAAAATCAACCACCTGTAGATCAGCGTAACAATCACTTTGGTTTTTTTGTTTTGATTTGATTAGGAAAAGTGAAATGTTGTGAAGTTTTGAAATTAAATATTTGGAAGTGAAAAATTTTGAATGGATGATTTATTAAGTTTAATGTGTTTGGTCCGGTCAATTGTTGCCAACTTATACATAATGTGGTATTGTGTCAAAATCATGGCTATCGTGCATATTAAATTTCGTAAGGCAATTTGGAAATTCGACACTATTTTTGTTTTCATTTTTATAAACAGCCAAGCGTTAGGATATGTAACCTTTAGTACTTATGTACCGCTTGGGTGGGATAGAACATTCCTACCCTGTTCTATAGAAAAAATAAATTTATTGGAGGAATTGATAGGAATTTTCAGAGTGAATTTATTGATGGTTTCCTTGAATTTCTGCATGTTATACACTAGGATGTTATTTGAATGTGGAAACACATTAGAAGGGATATGATTCCACATTCATGAAGTACGGACTATGAACGAATGTTTATAACTTGTTTTATGTCATTTAGGTATTTCTACTGTGTAGGCATGGGCATCTGCGGCTCCTCTTCTTTGACGATGGAACTGTTTAAGACGAGAAATTTTGATTTCTAATGAGCACGTGTCCACAGTCCACAACTACGAATGAACTATATTGAGACCATTAGGTTTTGCGTTAAAAATATTTTCAATTTCTCTATTATGTCAGTAAATTGAAGAGATCGCCTAGATGTATTACATTGCTTTGATAGTTCGTATTGCATTCGTATTCGAAGATTATTGTGAAGTGAATCACTTTATTTCCAAATTATTTGATCATGAAGTCGATTCGGTTTTATTTCGATTTACCTTTTATTTCATTGACCTAAAATTAGTTACATGTGATTTTTAATATGCCAGCATTCTTTGTAATTCAGTCATGCTAGGTAGGTAGTGGCTATTCACTAATGCAGGGTAGGTATGTATGGGATTGTTAATATGCCAACACTCTTCGTAATTCACTCACGCTGGTGTACTGTCCGCTGGCAATACGCTGAAAGATTAATACCATTAAGGTCTATTTAGATACCACAGGAACTTGCCTTGCATAAGAATCTGCTCGTTGAACTATTTTCAGCTTTTTACAAAGTGATGGAAGTCTTGGTCGATTTTAGCGCTTTCAAGGTCACATAGTGAGTCAAGAAAGAGACTCCTAAATGGGTTTTTCGATAAACACCCAGATAGGTACAAAGAATATGTTGGACAGTTTGATCTCTAATAAGACTTCACTCACACTAACAGCTTGGCATTTAAAAAAAAAGAAAAAAAGTTAAACAAAATTTATTTTAACCTGGAAAGCAGTATTTTATATACAAAATTCAAAATTAGATGATTTGGACTCTGACAGACGAGACTATTACGAACATAACGCACAAGAGAGAAAAGCTTATTTAAAGCTAGAATATAATTTTGAAATTGATTTCTTAAAAGTCGATTATTAAAGAAATCAATTTCTTATAAACGAAACCCTTACAACTCAAAATCAGATGCAAATCAGATAATACCTAATAAAAAATACAGTTACACTTCTTCACTCTAATTGTTCTGAACATAAAAACATTCATTTGTACTCATTATCATTAGCACGGCACTTCAATTATCTCCGGTCGCTTATAGATTAAACATTCAATAATTACGGTTCAAAGATTGAGTCCTCCATCGGAAAATCCTTCATATTTCGTCTACCATGCTATGCTAACTACATTACATGCTTGAGAGTACTTAAAGCGTTTTCGTGAATTTCTTTCGGGTAGTCTAAATTTAATTCTGTTATTAGAGCATCATATTTTAATATTTCGTATACTCGGACATTCATTGCACATACCCTGCTCAATATAATATATTTTTATTCAAGATCCCCAAAACTGCAAATTAGAAAAATGAAGTTCTTGTAAATATGATTTTAACAAACTTAACTCACATCTAAAACGACAATAGCGTAACAGTTAACTTGGAAGGTCACAAAATCACAAAATCAGGTATTCTTAATTACTCAAACACTATTTACAATAACTAATAAGCACGGGTTATCACAATTAGCCTATTTGCGGCTGCGGTGATATACAGGACAGATCCCGTCTCGGAAAAGTTTAAGTCTAAGTTAAAAAAAAATCTAACTTGGAAGGTAGGTATGTAGTTGGAAGTGGCCGCCTGGGTTGGCTCACTTAGATCACGAAGTCCATTGCACAGAATCTCAATTCGCCTACTCTGTCCTACTGTTCCGCCCTACTACCAATCCCCGTCGTCCTACCAATTTGAACCCTTTACATGCGATAGAAGTACTTAATTTTTATACATGCAAGATTACCCAGGCAGTCCATAAAGTTGGCTTAAACTAGAAAACTTAAAAATTCGTTTTGAAAAACTATAATTTTGTATTAACTCTCTTTTGCTCAAAATTAATTTATTAAAATCATGATTTGTTAAATCAACAACTTAAACGTCGCTAATGAATGCCAATTTTTTGCAATTCGAATTGAAACTAACAAATTTATTACAATTTATTTCTTTTAAACAGATTTCAAACATGTCAATGAAAATAACGCTTTATTAAATTTTGTTAATCAATACAAAAACATTTTTAGCGTCAAAAATTGTTGGAAACACTTTCAAAGAGTGTGAGTTTTTTGTTTCTGCTTTTTTTTTTAATCAATTTTGCATATTTAGCAGAGCAAAAAAAATTTCAACAGATTTTTTTTTTTAAAATGTGTTAAAATGACGATGGTAAATATTTTTTATTATTATGCTAGAACTGTAAATCATTGCAATCATCATAATTTGAATATACGAAAAAAAAACAAAAACAAAAACAAAGCGAAAAATTACAAGCTATGAACATTTTGATGTCCACCATATTGATTTGACTAAACGATTTCCGTAATAAAAAATTTTTTTTTTCATAATTAACTTTTCTTAAATAAATTTCTTAAATTATTAATTTGTTTTATTAAAATTAATGATCTTGTCTCGATCACATGATACTATGTTGTGTTGTGAGAGGGGAATATGTCATCCCTGCTGTGCTGTTATATTACAAATTAGAGCAACAAATTGTTATGGAGATTACTGTACGAGTATATGACCTCAAATCAATTTTTTTTTTTTTTTTTTTTAATTTTGTTATAATAAATTTAATTATTTATTGGTTAGGTAACTGTAATTTATTAGTTATGCAAATATTGTAACGTATATGTATATAATATACAATACAATGTGTATTTGAAATATAAAGTAAAGAGGGTAGACTTCCAGCTGGGGATTGACAAAAAAAATAAAAATATTAACTAAAAAAGGCATTTGAATAAAATTGGGGCAAAATTATTAAAAAAAAAAAAAATTGAAGATGTCTAAAGGTCGCTAATTTACTTACAAAATGCACACCTGAAGTGAATTATGGAGGTCGTTATATCATGAAGATATATTATACTGATTGTGTTTGTATTTAAAAGAAAAATGTTTTGATAATAATGCAGTTTTGATATTAATTTTTAGTAAAGCCTGTAATATCTGTACTGTAAAAATGGTTGGAGGTGGGGGCTTAGAGTTTTTACTCTAAATACAAATTATTCTTTGAGTATAACACTATGTATAGTGAGAGTCTTTCTAAGCTACAAAAAAAATCAAATTGCTACCTGTCCAGGTAACATAAACGGCTTTAAATTTCTTTCTTCAGTCGAGTACAAAGCACTGAAGAAGTCTGCAAGTAGTAGACGAAATACGCATACCTATGTAATAGGCATTTTTAGTAAAACTCGAAAGAAATTATATTAGTAATTTTCTTCTTATAATAGTTGATTTCTAGTGTGATCAGGACCGTTAGAGCTATTTTATGTTGTTCTAATTAAATCTATTTTACAATTCGTACAAATTATTCAATATTTTAGAATATCTATATAGTAAATATTGTATGGTTCGTGTCAAATCAAATAATCGAAAATGAAATACGTACCCATGATACATTATAATATATCTCAGTCCATAATGGATTAATAAAATACACCAACAAGTACAAGAGTAGATTAGACCAACACGCAAATAGTAATTTAAACCATCAAAACGCGAAAAGGTCAAAAAAAGATTGCATGCAGATGTTTTGAAGTTAAATTAATTAAGTGTGTTGCATGGCCAAACTCTACATAACAAAAACATTCTTATTCAATTTTAAAAACTGTAGAACTGTAGTAGTAAGATAAAATTTTATTTCAATAGTGTTCTTAATGGGATTTTGATGGACGAAAGATATCTGTAGTGAATAGAGAACAAATTGCATTAATAAGGTTACTACTGTTTAGACTAAAAGCAAAGAACAAGCAAAAGTCTCATCCCATACAAATTTTTAAAATATTATTTTTATATAGCGGGTTGTCACATTACAACCCACTCTCTCATTTTATCTTCAAAAAAATTCGAATTATCCATTTACGAATATGATATGTATATACATAGCTACATACATAAATAATAATAAAATATCAGAAAATCAATATAAGTACTATTGTATATGGATTAACATAAGTAAATAGTTAAACAGTTTGTAAGTAGATATGCATATGTATATTAATAAATAAATACATTTTTATACATGATTGATAAATAAAAACAGGCAAAATTAACCAAATCAAAAAATTTCTTTGATGAACATTTGAAAATATAACTACTTTATATGTATACTTTATGCGTTTAATGTTTTATTTTGGACCTTTGATTTGGAAAAATATGCAACCCAAATTAATAATTGATCTTCTTTACTCTCTTCACTTTTTATTTTCGTTTACTTTACTTACCCGCTTGTACGCATCTAAGTTAAAAAAAATTGTAAAAATATCCAGATGAGACTTCTTGTTATTATATGTTCCTTGAGACTAGATCCAATTTTACCAAAAGATAGGAGTTGTTAGTGCACAGGTCGACAACGATCTTCAATTTTTCTCTCGCGGAAAATAGAGCGATACATGAAGGCTCTTCTGATGATTTCGGTAAAAGCAAAAAAAAAAAATTGTATTTCACTGTACAGATTTGTAAATGAAATGAAGAAGTTAAAAAAAATTTATGAAGTCTGTTCATTATGTTATTTCTGATCTTTCAATGAATCTGAAAACACATACATACATTCTTTTTTTTCAATTAAATCCATTTTCAAAATGAATTAGGCTTTTATTTATTTCACCCTCATACTAAATGTGGTACACTATTCCTTCTATTCATTCTAATAGTTTGAATATACATACCTATATTTATCAGTAACTTAACTTGTGCAAACCTTTGGTAATACCATTTGAACTTTATTACTCTTGACTAAGTGCTAATTATTGTTTATCAGTTGTATTACTTCTAATTGACATGTCAATGAAGTTCATCATTACATTTAATAGAATATCGTATTAGTTTTAAATTTTTTTTACCTACATTCGATCGTCAAAGAAGTCGAGATTAATAAAAAACTATTTTTAAAAAATTACCAATTAAAAATAGCCAACACCTTTACAAAATTTAACTAATATCAAATTAACAGACTACTTTCACTACAATCTAAAAAAAATATATATGATTTAATAATATTAATTTTTAAAAACTAATTCATTCCGAAACACTTCAAATACTATCGATTAACTTCCAATTTGTCTATATTTTTTCTTAGAAATAACCTTTAACACTTTATTGTCAGCTTCCAGGTACACTGCAACTATTAAGGAATTATTAAAGCATTAACTTTATGTCAATTATGTTTAATACATTTATTAAATCGTTAGTGTGTGATTTTATGTCCACATTAATTTTATTCAACATACCTACTACTATATACATACCATACCATACAAACTAGCTCTCAAATTTACTGTAATGTAACTGTAAAAATATAATACAGATACAGATAGACTTACAGAGCAGTAGCATAGATCAAATCATCATTTAGATCAAATTTCTATAAACATTTGCTATACATAATCTGTGAATGGATCGACACATATTTGTGTTATAGTCTCCAAAAAAAAATAAAAAAATAAATAAAAACAAAAGAAATATTGCAAAATACAAAATAAAGAAAAATAAAAGAGGGCGCTCTTAGTTTGGTTGCTAAAATTTTGTAGAATGAATTTTACGCATTCAAATTGTGTTAAGATATTTTAATGTTAAATATAAACAGTGTGTTAAAATAATGAAGGAATGATATGTCGAATGGTTGTTTTTATTTTTTATCATTGTAGAGGGGTCATTGAGATATTTTTGAGTAATGTTGTATCCAATTTGTTTTCTATGAATAGCTAAAACTTGGGTGAAAACAATATTTTTACTTTTATTTGATTACACAGGAAAGTTGGAGAACGGTAAGACCTACAAGAAAGTGGAAGAAGAAGGAGAGCTTTTCGGTGGGAAGTTTAATGCACGGACAAATAATTTTAATGCTCTCATGAAATTTTTAAGATAAAACCCATTAAAGCTTTCTGTTATTGGCAATGCTAATAGTAAAATTGGATTTCGCCTTACTTACCTAGTTGACCAACATGTAGGCCTCATCAAAATTTGCCTCATCAAAGTCCTTCATTTTCATCGGTCACGGGCACCCTTTCTCCAGTTAAAGATACAAAATTGTTTCATATCTGTCGATATTTCGTTTCTTCAATAATGGTTTGGTCCGCTTCGCCGTTTGGTATACCTTCGTGTCTGGATTACACATTACATACATTCTAGTCCAAACAAATGTCGAAAATATAAACGTATAAATTCATATTAAACTCGTAATTTCTACGGGGAAGGTATGAACTTTTTCAGCTTCTCGCATTCGTCTAAAGAATTTTTGAAAAGATAAAGATAATCGTTATTTAATAGTTCAATACGAACATGTGGCCATTCCTACAAGACCTATAAGCTTAAAGTTAACGTTATCACAATTGAAAAGATTAGCCGCAGACAGGAGATGATGGTGGTCCTATATCCCCACGGATGGGGTTAAAGTATAATGATGATGATGAAGACCTATAAAATAAAATTAGAGTGGAACATATTTGAACTGCTCACATTACGATGCTGATGGCGGAATTACTTTAAATTAAATATTTAAGTAATCTACGATGCGAATGGGTCATTTTTGCACTCTATAAAAAAACAGAATAGTTGATGAAGCTCCAGCCTATAGATGTAAATCGTACTCCATCTTGAATTATATGTAGGTTTTTCTTCCGCTGCATAACATTAAAGAGCAAATTTATTGTTTCTATTCTCTTCGTTTAAATATTTAACAGAAAATCTGTTCTGTTAATTAGTCAGATCTTGCAAGTTTTATAATTATCAAAGAACTTCAGTACACTAAATCTTTATCTTATTGTAGTCCATCTTTAGTATTCATATTCATAAAATTAATCATTAGGATGACAATTAGCATTTATTTATAATCACCTTTCTTCAACAACCTTTTTTTCTTCAAAATTGAATGACCCTATACAAAAAATTCATCTGCTTGCTATTTTCTTGCATCTGTGATCATAATTGTCCTGTAACCCCATTCGTTAAGCATAAGGCGGCGATCTGTCGCATCTAAATATTGATTTTGTTAATCGTATGCAAAATACCGGACAACTTTGTGCCACGGGGTTTGAAAGTGAAGAGTTACTTAGCCATTACGATTTCATATAAACATTAGACAGTACAAGGCTGATATAGGAAAAGCGGTTCACCGATTTTTGTACAGTTTTTATAATGTTCATCGTTTAATTCTGAATAATCGAATTTTTCAAAAGCAGGATCATTGAGAAAAAATTTTCTAACATAAATAGTTAGTGAATGTAAGTTAGCTTTTAACTATATAGGAGTAATATATTCTGAAGCGTTATACTTTCTGGCAGTTTCAAACAACAACTTTGTACCGAATTGCTTCGAATAACATTTTAATTGTTGTCTTTTAAATTTGTATTGAACGATTCGGTCCAATCCGATCAAATGCATTTACAACAATTGCAAAACTTTGCATGTATTTAGTTTTTATTGATTAATTTCACAATTTATTTTACGACGTTATCTATTGAATGGTTTTCGTTATTGTTTTAGAAAGTTAGAAACCAAACACTTCAACCACATTAACATGATCAAAATATATTACAATGAAATTTACAGGACGAGATATTTTCGAACATAATGCAAATGTAGTAGTAAAATGCATATATTTTTTTGCCACTCTATAATATGAAAAAAAAATGTTCAAAATCGCAACAACATCCTAACTGTAATGTGGTTTATTGCATATTCACTATGAATACCTATGTATAATTTATAACGGATTATTTTATTTTCTAATGCTGGTGTACTGCTGAGGCTGCTGTTGTTGTTGTTTTTGTTACTCTAAAATATGTGTTTTTTTTTTTGTTACTAAATTTTATCGTAATAATTACCCAGCACACTTTAGTTCACATGTCAAATGAAATTTAAATGATATTTTTAGCAGATAAGTTAAAATGTCAGTACAATACGATGTAGTGTTATATAATACCGTTAGTTGAAAGTTATGTGATACTTAAAATTAATAATTTTAGGGTACCACATTTGCAGTGTAAAACTAACTTTTGAAAAAAATAATTTTAATTATGCAATTTTACAGTAACATTATAGATATTTTGTGCGGGTGGGATTTTATTCAAGTTTGTTAATAACTTAGGTAATAAAATGGAATTCTTAAATTTCTTCTTCTTTTTCTTTATTCTTCATTCAAAACGATTAGGGTATTATAAATGAAATAAAAATAAAAAGAAGAGATCAAACTGTGTCTAATACAGTATTCAGAAGATTGTTTTTTTTATATGTGTGAAAATAATTTTGAAAGTTAGTGGTTAGTGTGAGGGTTTGTTAGTGGGAATGCTCTATAAGCTAAACTAAAAATCTGACTTTATATTATTTTTTTGTAATAAATTTAGACGTAATAAAAAACAGGTAAAAGAAAACCAAGAGGTGTTAGAATTTAAGATTTAATATCATCGGAAGTAAAATAACAAGCAGACAATGCAGATCTGCAAACGAATAGTGTTTCACAACACACCATTACGGGCAATAATTTGTTTTGTAAAATGATGAGATGATTAAATCTATAATTAGAAAAGGTGTAACTGTATATTTCTACTTCAATAATTTGCCCAGATCATTCACAGCTTTAAGTTATTAATTATAGAAATTCTGATTGCAAAAACACTCTATAGTTTATTATCTGAATCGTAATTTTTCAACTACCTAGACACATTTTAGTAGATCACGTAGGAAGCTATAACTGTGATATACTAATGCCATCTACACAGATCAGTAAATTTTTTTGTTTATCAGTAAACGATGTGTTTACTCGTCATGTTTTGTTTTTCAAATATGTACACGCAAATATAACGGTAAGATTGTGTTGAAGTTTAAAGTTCGATTTATTTTATTTTGCAAGTAATTTATTCCCAAACCTAAGACTTGAAATGATGTTCAATCTAGATGTTGTTTTGTATATGTAAATAAAAAAGTAGTTCATACAAATTTTTCGAACACTTTAGCGCAACTCCTTACACAAAAATGAACTGTCCATTGAACCCAAAAAAAGTTTAAAATGGTTTGATTTCATACCTTTGAAGCAATTTCAAAATAATAACTTCTGAAGCGTATTATCAATCAAATTTTATTTTTCGTTTAATAGACTTAAATAAGTTTCATCTTCTAATTATATCCCACTTCTTGCAAAATTAATATTCCGAATTCAGGTCATCTTGTCAGTGGGCTTGAAACGGCAAAAAGTGTTTTGCAAAAATTAGTCCGAAAAACTGTCATTGTCACATCTACTATATTTCTGTAATGTAATTCCGTTGCATTCTATTAGAGACTATTTTACCACATCTCATACGTTACATGGATTTTGGTGCTTTAAATTTGTTCACTTAATCTTTATTCGTCCTGTTGGTTTTCTGAGAGTTTTCATTCCAGCTACACGTTCATTTTTTACCTGATCTGTGTTCTAATTTCCATTGCATACGCTATCATGCGGTGAACATAATATGGTTTATTTTTTTAAATTTATGCCTTCACTGCTTGTGTGGTTGAAAAATTCAGTTGAACTCACAGCTTAGTAGATTCAACACATACTCTTCGATTTTCAAACCAATCTTTTTTAATTTTATCTTTAAAATAATAAAAATATGTTGTTACAAAAGTAAATCAAAATTGGTTTAGTCTAGCCCAAAAAACAATTCCTATTTATTTTTACATAAATATCAAAGACTCAGTAATCTTCTAAGTTTTACATGCAATGTGCAGGACAAAATATTCTAAAACCAAATTGGTACTAAAAATCGGAATTTAATTTGACTTAAAAATTAAATTTGGTTACGATGTAAGAAGTCAAACAAAGCGTGCTTTGAAATTTTAATATTGCACGGTTGAAAGCGTGCTTTGAAATCTATTTTTAAATTATTTAGATTTAAATCTAAGTTTCTCCAAAGTCCAATCTAAAAAAAAAAAATTATTTTTAATTCAAATTCTAAAAAAAAAATCTACACTTATAAATTGTTTTAGAGTGAAATTTATTGTTTTTCCATTTTTTTTTTAATGCCCGATTTTCATTAGAAAATTTTTAATTACCTCTTTATCGACTGCGCAATTAATCGAATAAATATCTCATAGGCCTATAATTAAAAATATTTTTTTTTTTATAGTTTTAATTTTGTAAATTGTGCGTTTGTTTCTCAGTGTTGTCGTCGTTATGAATTCTTTGAATTTAAAAGAATTAATTATAGGTAATAAAAATGAAATAATTGAAAGTGAAAAATATATGTGCATACAGTGTACTTATAGTTTACATTCACCTAGATTCAAAGTTGCTATATGTTACAAAAAAAAAAAAAAAAAACACAAAACAAAACAAAATAAAAATTAGAAAACTTAAAAAAAATTTTTTGCCGCGTTAATTTTGTTGCGTTTTAAAATTCAACAAAATTTTTTATGCTTTCATAGTTCAAAAAAGCATTGTGTCAGACATGCTAATAGACAAATTTATGTTCACATGACTCTAATGGACATCAATTCACATTACGATACTTGCATAACAACAATATCTCCTTCTCTATCTCTCTTCCTGAATTATATTCATTTGTAAAAAAAAAAAAATTAAAATTTGCGTTTTAAGACATGTGTTGTTGTTGTTGTTTCTAATTTTTTGTGAATTATCCTTCTATGTCGGAAAATGAATTTTAGTTTTTGAATAAAAAAAATTATTTTTTTTTATTTTTGAATTTTAATGAAAATGACAAGCCCTTGTGGCAAAACTAAATAAATTGAAAATGACAATTGAAAGGCTAAAGTGATTTTTACAGCGGGCTTTTTTTATTTTTACATATTTTGAAATTTTTTAATCAGGAATAATACTTAAAAAATTATTTAAATTAAAAATAATTTTTTTTGACTATGATTAAATTTGGACGAGAATACAAAATTTTAATATTTTAATTAGACATGGTTGAGTTGAGCATTTTTTTTTTTTTTAATTTTGCTGTTATAGAATTAACTATGGGTATTCAATAAGTCTTGTTAAATATGAAAAAGTATTTTAATTAATCTTGTCATACATGATCTTTCTGGAATAAAATTAAATATAGTTTGATAGAGGTATATACTTTTATAGAAACATATAGAATTATAATTATATGTGTACATATGTATATACACAACTTAACAACCTGGGCAAAAAAAAATTATTAAATCATGAAATTGAAGATTTTTTTGATAAATGTATCGTCATTGGTTCTACAACGAATTTTTCGACAGTTGTCCTTAATTTCATATTGCAATTTTAATCTTGATCTTCCTAAACCTAATATTGTATGGAACTGTGTCTAGTATTTTTCCATCAGTTAATCGTTCACTATTACCACATTTCCTGCCCATTTTAGATTTTATTCCCCAATGAGTTGCTTTACGATATTTCAAACTTTGATTAGGACTTCTTACTACTCATGTGAATGAAGTAAATGCATGTTGTAAACTCTTATTAGTAGATATAGATATTTGAGTTTTTATGGGTCACTAATCCAACGTTTAAACTTCATTTTAAGTTACTTCGTAGTCACAAACCCTAAGCAAAAGACTAGTTGATACTCATTTCACCTAAATATGGTTATGGTTATTGTTGTATATACGGTTATACGATTATATAAGTGTTTAATTAATAGTGATCAGCACCTGAAAATGGACTCAGGACTAGAAATTCAACTATTAGACACTGTATTAGGAATCGATCGGAAGCAATCCAATTGATCTTTCACAGAAATTTAAATCAAACACAGAAATTTTTAGCGTACAGTTTTACTTAAATAAGTGGACAGTTTTTTATATGAGTTTTTTAAAGTTTTGGGGCTTGTTCTATATTTAAATTATATTTTGCCCAACTTAAGTAGTAATTCCATTCAATTTAAAAAAAATATGTGTTATAAGTTACATAGAGTTTGCTTGAGGGATTTGTAATAGTAGATTGGTTGAGGGAAATTTAATATGGTACGTACCCAATACGAACTTGGTATTGTGTGCCTATACCATATTAAATTTCACTGCCAAAATAAAAACTTTTGTGATCCAATAACAACAACATATTCGTTTACTTTAACTTAGTCCTAAATAAAACCCGAACTTTTCAACTTCACTAATTTATTTTAAAATAATTCACTCATTCCTAAACGTTTAGCTGTGTCACATTTAAACCATATATTATTTTCAAACCACAATGGTCACTCTATAAATTTACAAAATTTATTAAAATTCATAATATTAAGACAGATTTTATTTATTTAATCAATTTTAAACATTTTAATTTAAAAAATTTATTTTTCTATATTCAAAACTTAATATTTATCACTTAATTTACACAGCTGTATTTATTTGTATATGTTAGAGTATAACGATTTTGTAAGCAATCAACTGTCCGGAAGCCTAGAAGTATTTATTTTGTTGAAATAGAAGACTATATATGTATACACGATTTTAATTGACTTGTTAAATTTTTTTACGATTTATGAATGGTAATGCGGTGACCCCTATAGGGATTTTATTTGACAGTTTCTATCATGAAACAAGTTTTTACTTATATGCAAAATACATACATTCTTTGTAATACCACAAAAAAAAATAAAATTTATTCAAAAATTTTCTATGGCAAAAATGAATAAACGAAATAAAATAATTTATGAATTTTCAAATTTATTAAAAGAAAGTCAAAATGAGAAATCTAAATTCGCAGATTGTTTTGCGTAGTAAAATTTATAAAATGGATAAAGTTAATTTATCAATCCAGAAATCAAATATCAGTGTCTTACATTTCCTTTAGATTAAAGTAATTACTTTGAATTATCATAATGCCGGACATAAGATATGTTGTGTATTACATACTGTAAGATTTTTAATAAATTATTTTTATGCGTCCTAAATATGAATAAAAATAGATCGATCTCACAATACATATTTAAACTAAATCTCAAAACATAAAATAAAGGCAAAATTTGTTGTCAAAAAGACTAAGAGTGATATAAATTAATTGAAACAAAAATAAAATTAGAATATTAAAATTCACCTGGAATTCTAAAAGTTATAATGATGGGTATTGGCTTGCTACTTTAGCTTTAAAAGAGTTCCACACCAACGTTTTTAATTAATTCAAGCTCCAGTGCTGACGTTGGTATCTGACCATTCGAGCAGAACTGCTCTTTTTGAGAATGGAAATAAATAAATAAAAAAAAATAAATATTAAATGCTAATGCCAGTAAAAAAAAAAATTACTGAAAGAAAATTTCAAGTCAGATAGTTCAGCGTACTTTTTGGACTCTGCTTTGCAACGCACAATTTTGCAGCGCGCAAAAATACTTGAATTTTGTCCAACTTCAAGCAGTTCACTATTATTTCCATACATTCACAATAGTTTGATGGTAAAGTTACAAATCGATGCTAGCATTATAATTATAGGTCCTATGAGATTATAAATAAATAAATAATTAAGTATAACCAAAATATTAATAAGCTAAAAATGTCTGTAAAACTTTCCACCTTAGTAAATTAAAGAAAAAAGCAGTGGCATGAACCAAAAAATTTAATTGAGAAACTTTTTTGAAATATTACCGCAAAAAATTATCGAGTAAGAAATAAAAAAAAAATTTAAAAGTAGCCATTTTTGTGCCCGCCCATCTTTCAAATAAATCATTTATAGAAAAGAATATCCAAGTTCCCATTTAGAAAAACTATTACTTTTAATACAAGAACCAAATAGCAAAACATCATAAAATCAATAAAATATGAATCCTTTTCAAATTAGAAGCATTTTTTAAAGTCCTCAAAACAATTAAAATTATCCAAAAATTAAAGTATCTAGATCTACCCATTAAATTTTTTTAAATTTCTCTGGTTTGTGTCTTTGAATTATTCACCTCGAAATGTTTCTAATTGGTCAATGAAGCTAATGACACTAATCTTTAAGTTCGAATGAATGTTTATTTCGTAAAACAAAATGTTGACAAGCAAAAAAAAAAATATTTCTATTGTTGCCATGGTATCAAACCTCGCTTTTTCACCCTTAAAAATTCAATAGATTTGCTAAAAATTATTCTTATAGGAAAAACATCACAAGCAGGATATTATCTAGAGTAATATTTACTATGTATTCAATTTGTGCTAAAATTACAAAATTATCATCTTCTTCGTTTCAACATGATGTCTCCGTTGTATACAAAAGAAAATTTTAAACCAGAATAGACAATTGTACATCGGTGGCTCCACGGAGCTAAAAACAAAAAGATTCGAGAAAAAAGATACCCTATGTAACAAAAATGTTTTACTTAAATTATATGCTAAGAAAAATTAATTGTTTTGTTAAAATAGAAAACTTTTTTTTAGTTAAATATTTAAAGAAGAAGAAAGTATTTTTTAATACTTGACCAGCCAATGTTTCGTCGGAAATGGCTAGTATATATAAGAAGATGGGGTATTGACATTTTTTTCGCTAATTACAAATTTGAGCACGCTTTTTGACACAAAGAAACTAAATAATATTTCAATGTCAAATTTGAAACTAATCAGTTGGAATTCGAAAAAAAAAATAAACAAATCTAAATTGACCATGTTTTGAGCTGTCAAGAACACATTGAGCACGATTTGTGATATATGAAATCTTTATGAAAAGTTAGTAAGAACTAAGACTGACTGAACTATTTATATGATGAACAAAAAACAACATTATGCAAATCATACAGACTAACATGATCTTGGCACAACAATTAAATATACACCATAAAGATTTATTCCATCCGTTAAAAATTACAAAATACTTGAAAAAAAAAAATATTCTATTCAAAATTATAATTACTACCAAGAAATGACATGATCTACCTTACTCAATTCAATTCAAACTTTAATTCTTTAATTCTATTAACATCTTTTTTATTACTTTAATTCTTGTCAATGAAATTATTATTATTTTATTTATTTTTTTTCTGTTATATTTCAATCTTCTATAACTCAACTGTAAATAAATTATCTCACATTATTTATCAACATCACAAGTCAGAATATTACAGCGTTAATCACACAAACAAAATAATAATAATACAAAAAACAAAATGTCTCAACATTGTTGCTTAAATACTTACAGTTTGGAATAACTACTACAGAATTGACAAAGACGTCGGCACTGTATATACACCAGCCAGCACCATTGAAATTTGAGATAAACAAAATTTTATTGCATCATAGTGAACTACTTGTATACTTACTGTTGTTGTTGTTGTGAACCACTCTTGTTGTTAATTCTTTGAAAAAAAAAAAAAAAAATATATATTTTCAGTACCTATTAGAAATCATAGAAACTAAAACAAAAGAATAACTTTAAATAGATCTCCTCCATTACAAAGGTATAGACGAAATATAAAATTATATAAAAAATAATAATACCAAAATGTGAAGTCGATAATTTTTATAGAAAACCTAAAATATAAAGTCAACTCTTTGTTTTTTAAATTGTTGATTACTTACTGTTATGCAAAATGCAATTATTTGCAGTACTGTGCTCAACATTTTCTTTTTGAATTTTTGAATTTTTGCGACTCTCTTACTAAACTGTGAAGTTTTCTGCTATAACGGTAAATTTTAATTGTATCATTGTTTTTGTTATTAAATTGAGAAGGGTTTAATGATTCTCAGTGTTACATTATGAATATGAAAATAGGTTATGAACAATAATCATAATATGACCATAAATATTCATGTTAGATATTTGTCTAGAATTATTTTATAATAAAAATCGCAATGTCCCTAATCTTAGATATTTAATATTTGAATTAGAGAATTATAAAAAATATTGTAAAATTTAAATGATTCTGGGTGTTTTCGTAACCGCTGCAAACTGATAGCAAGTTTGCCACCAGTTGGCGTACTTTGCAGTAATGGGAACAAACTCTACCTACCTATATTTTATATTTGCTGGGCAATTCTGCTAAGTGTCTATTCATTTATTATGTCTTTTATTTCAAACGTTTTTTTTTTTATATTTTCCACTTCTAAAATCGTTTTCAATGGCAAATTTCATAGAAATTAACAATTTTCAAAGTGATGTCGACCATTTGTTTATAGTCAAGCTTACTTCGGAATCATCACTCCTATAAATAATAAATTTTTTATTAAAAGTTTTTGTAATACCTATTTTGGAAAATATGCAGTACTTACATTTTTAAAATAACAATTTTTTTGAATTTATGAAAACAACCCCTATATTTCCGAAACTGTACAGAAAAAACAATAGCGAAATGAATATCAACAGACAACCTCATATCAGAAATATGTCATTAAGTAAGCCCCTTGCTAAGTAAGCTTTTGCACAAACACTCTTGATAGTAACTTAGATATAGAATCACCTTTTCGTGGTTAATGAAGTAGGGTACTGCGAGTTTACACTACAATATCTACAATATTTCGAGTATTTATTTAACAAATTATTGCTAGGCGAATTCAAATGTTGAAAATTGAATGCAAAAGAATGCAAAATCTTAATGTGTATGAGTATATTGAATTCAAATATTTTTATTTACAAAAAAAAAAACCAATCTGCAAAGAGATATAAAACAATAATAACAATTATATTTCTACAACAGGGATGGGATCCTACAGACATGCAAAATATCGTGAACACTGAAATTGGTATGCAATTTAAAAATTTTAATCCCGCAATTGTGAAAATGAGAGAATTTTACAGTTAAAATGCACATTTTAATAAATGTTTGACATATCCAAGTTCTAAACCCATATAAGGAAACCATATATTTAACACAAGAACCAAAATATCATAACATCAATAAAATTTGAGGCTTTTTCAAATTAGAAGCGTTTTTTAAAGTCACCAAAACAATTAAAAGTTTAAAGTTGAAATTTCTTTGGTTTATGTCTTTGATTAAATAGTTTCTAATTAACCAATGCAGGCGCATTTTCAAATGAATGTTTTTAAAGCAAAATATTGATAGATTTAGTTAGTTTTGTAGTGATTTTTAATTTATCTAAAAGATTAATATTGTAAAAAAAAAAATTAATTGACATAATATTAAAATTACAATACACCATATAGTTTTGCACTCACATTTTTGGAGTCAAAGTGTAAATGGGAATACAGACTTATAATAGTATCTTAATATTATTACGCAGATAAAAAGGTGAATGCACAAAAAAATCATACTATTGCAACCAAATTTACCTCGCTCCTCAATTTTGATCCCAAATCTATGTCGCTGCACCTATATTATTAGTGAAAATCATCTAATACTTGAATCCGATCCGATTTTGGCTTTTCTGTCTTCTATTCATTGAAAAATCCATAATTGTTTAACATTTACCGATATTCTATCCCCCAGCTATTTAATGTCTTGCATCTCTTGTATCGACATTTGAATGTTTTTTTTCATTACACAGTCGTCCCCATATATTCAAGCCAATGACATTTTTTTATTTCCGATTTTTATGATTTCATTCTCGTCATTGTACACAAACTGATAGAATTTGGCATTTTATTTTCTACTTTAGACCCCACCATCGTTTTTTACCATTTTACAAGTCATAGGATTTGGTATTATATTTGCTTCTGTAATCTTTACCATAATTTTTAGTTAAGAAAATATTTTGTATTTTAGAAATTGTGATTTGCGCTCTGAAAACTGAAATTTTCTTATGTAACATAAAGGTTCAGAAACTTCTTGTTTTGGATGCGTAAACATACACACAGCTTTAATTTTAATTTTTTTACATTCGGCATATTTATTTTTAAATTTTTTTTTTTGTTAAAATATCAATTTCGATTTAGAGATTTCACTCCGATTAATCGGTTAATCAATAATCGGTCCTTTTCCAATGATTCGATTAATCGATTAATCGTAAAAAAATTATCGATTATATCCGATTATATTAATGAAGAAAATTCCATTTACTATCCTCTATTTTTTAGTTTAACAATTATAGTTTGTAGAGCCAGATGGAATTCTCAGGTTGCAATGAACAAGCGCCTTTTAAGAGTAACAGATTACATTAATAAAGCATTAGATGAAATTGGTACCACCAAAATCAATGATGAAAACATCAAAATATTACAAGAAATGCTATTGATTCTTGAATCCATGGAACTTGGTGTAAATGAATTGGGAAAAAATAATACGAATTTATTAAAGGCAGAAGCAGTTCTTATGTACATTTTCGAAAAGCTGAAGAATATAAATACAGAAATGTCACTTAATTTGTTTGCAATATTAAAAAGACGTATCGAAGAGCGTCGAAATAAGGGTCCAATTTCTCTCATGTACTTTTTGAAAAATTTTACTTATCCCAAGCCAATGAATTTTTGTCATATACTTCGAAATCTGATATAACTTTATTGGCCAGTGAAATATACGAAACATTATTTACATTTGGAGAAAATAGCATAACAAAAGAAGAAATATTAAATGTTGAAGAAGTATCTGATGGTGAATCTAAACCTGAATCTGAATTTAAAAAAATGCAAAAAACTATTGATTGTTTTTGGATGGTTCCGAAACCCAATAAGTCGTACAATATCAAAAAATATTTTCAAAATTGTAGAAGGAACTAGTCAAAGAAGCAAACAATTGGAGAATCTTTATCAAGCCCTATTGACTATTCAGCCATCTTCGACAAATAGATCGAACGAGTCTTTTCTATTTCCGGAAATTTTATGACCAAAATTAGAAATCGTTTGAATACTGATACTTTAAATGCTCTTGTTTTTTTTAAATTTTACTTCAATAAAGATTAAATTTGAATTGTGGTATAAAATTATTCTTTTGTTTTAGTAGCTACTCTTTTTCAGGCTTCCTTTTCTAAATAGAACATTTGTACATTTTTGAAACGATTAATCGATTAACCGATTAGTGGTTAAAAGAATAATCGACTAACCGTTTATTATAAAAACGATTAATTTGAAATCTCTAATTTCGATTTAGTCCTTTATCATGATTCTCGAATCGTACGTAAAAGTAGGCGAATTCACTGTGATGCGATCATGATTAGCCAAGCGAACTTAATACGTTCGACAATTTGTCGAATGAAAAATTTGAGTGACAACCGTAAAACAAAAATAAAAAAAATATTGATGTTGTTTTTCGAGTGAAAATGGAAGGGAGAGTAAATTTTAAAAAAAATGTGAGAATATTATTTATAAAATTTATGAATAATATAATATGATATTATTTGCAGCTATAAGAAAACAAATAAAAAAGTTTAATAAGCTGGTGCAATTGAGAGAATACTGATTAGGGTTGTGGGAACAGCAAATTGGAATTAAAGTGCATTAAAAGTGTTGTGGAATCGATTTGCAACCAAATTAAATGCATTAGGATCTTCAAAACGTGAATCCAAAGAGTAAAATAAATCATTGGCTATTTATTTAAAAAAAAAAAAATATGTATAAAAATAACAGGCGTAGGAACAAGTTGTCGATGCTCTGTTGAGCAAAAATAAAGAGTCTCCAGAGAATCCAAATTAACATAGAGAGTCGTTCTAAGTGTTGCTACAAATTCAAATGCACTTGAAGAAACCTAAAATGAAAAATAGCAGTAAATATATCCCAAACAATCGAAACCCTGAATTATTACCAGTGCTAATTTTCTTCATCGGAAAATCGTATTGCACAGACTAATGACACTATTGGTAATATATTCCATTTGTTCTAAGTTAAGGCTTCAATTTATGTTTTATTGAATTTAGAATATAAAATAATGCATCTTTATTAAACTGAAAGTTTTTTATTAATCTAAAAATACTTGTCAAAATATTTAATTTTCAAGTGTTAGGCTAGCAACGACTTTTCCACAGCGAATAAATTTATTCGCGAATCGTGATCACATTTACGCGAACGTTCGACTAGCATATTCGCTTCGACTCATATTCGATTCGAGAATCATGATAAGGGTATTAAAGACACCTTCTCCTTTGACATGTTAACGTAAACTTGTACACAGCTTTAATCGTAGTTAAAGGTTAACGAATTTGAATTACTGACTTCAATATTCTTCAATAAATTATATTTAGAAAATATCCCAAAGTTGTTAGAGGGCAAAATATATAACTTAATTTTGTTTGAGTTAACAGCCTCAATTTCTCTATAGTAAAATGATACAATTTTCCTTCTTTTTCTACATCTGTCTGATTCGGTTTTCTTTATTTGTATACAAAAATCTATAAAAATTATTACATAACTGTTAATATAAAATTTTTCAAAATGTACAAAAAGCAAAAAAAAAAACATTTTCCCATTTCGAATTAAACAACTTTAACAGCTTGTCTAATTAAAAAAAAAAATAAAATAAATAAAAAAAATAATTCAATTCAATTAAATTCCTTTTTTTAATTTTTGTTTTTTTTTTTTGTTTTTTTTTTTTCAGGTGAATTGGCAGAATTGGTTTTTCCTCAAAAAAAAAAAAATAATAATAATAACAAAAATAACAAAAAACAAATGGAAAAATTTCACGTTTTGAAGTGACAATTTTGTTTTTATTTTTTAATTGGACTTTAGCAAGCCTGTGAAATACAACAACAAAAATAAAGAATCGATTCTTAAAAACGATCGTAAAACCAAAAAAATAAAATATCGAATAATTTTTTTTTTTAAATTAAAAATTCGATACAGTTTATATTATAAAAATGACAGATTGTAGTAGTATACAAGGATCAACAAGCTCATCTAGTGATGCAATGTCATCACGTGGTGGTAGCAATAATTCAGGAGCAAGTGGTGGTAGTGGAAATTCAAGAATTCGTATAATACGAATGATTCGACCTAATGCAAGACGTATTATATTAGGACCAGAAAATGGTATTAGTTTTGGTTTTGCTATACGTGGTGGTAAAGAATTTAGTACAGGTTTTTTTGTATCAAAAATTGATAAAGGTAGTGAAGCGGATTTAAGAGGTTTAAGGGTAAGTTGGGTGGAAATAGTATTATTGCTATTTTACAAATTAAATATTATTTATTTTTTTGTTGTTTTTTTCTTCTTTTTGTTATTTTAATAATTTGCAGGTAGGTGATCAAATTATACGAGTCAATGGTTATCATGTTGATGACGCTATACACAAGGAATTAACACAATTTGTATCATCCCAGGATCGTTTAACGTTAAAAGTTCGAGGTGAGTTTAATCAAATGTAATACAAATAAATATTCATGTGTTCATTTTCGCTATCTAACATTTTAGTCCAGAAAGAGATCATTTAATGGAATAAGAGAGAATCAATAGTAATTTTTTTTTAATTTGAGAATTTAATTTCAGAATTTCAATTCATTCTGAAGCTATCATGCTGTAAATTTTTTTAGTTACTTAACACTTGTATTTATTTTATCTGAATACACTTAATAATTTTTGCTACCGGCTGCTGAAGGTTATCTATTATCTAATTGTGCAAACTATGAATATTTTTCGATGCATTAATTCGTCTGTGCTTACTTGACTTCCGTCCAACATCTGTCTTATCTTCAAATTTTCCCTGGACTATTAGGCTTAAAACGTTAACGCTTTTCACCTCATCTCACCTCACATGCCTCAAGTAGGAAATTTTTTTTGCTAATTTCAGATTTATCACTAATCCTTGCTGTGCTTGTATTCATTTGAGAACTTTTGAAATGTCGAAATGGATCAGTTTACAACATTTTTCGATAGATTCATATTTCAAATGGTTCGAACTAATTTCCAATCTAGATATCCCTTTCATATGAACAAACAGACTAATGTATATCACTTCCCGAATTATAACTGAGGATTAATATTCAAGTTTCCATTATAGAAACTGTTTTTATTGTATTTACTTTTTTTAAGTTTACCAAACGTTGGATTGTACAAAATATGTAGTTTGTACTGGGCTAGAATCGAGAAAAAAAATATTCTTACGATCATCGGGGGTATTTTGAACAAAGTTGTATATTCATCTTACATTTTTATAATGCATTTGTTGGAAAATATTTCAACTTTCTAGAAAATTTTACCATAAATGAATTTCAATAACTAATTTGGAACCTCCTAACAATTTCCACTATATAGGGACATTGGGACTTGCCACCTATTTTGCTTGTCAGCAGAATTGTTTAAAATGGTGGTAGTAATATTCTAAGTTCGTCTGACCAAATATGTGAGAACATTTCGAAAGCATGAATAGAACATTTCGAAAGCATGATGAGCCAAATTATAAGATTACAAACATTTAACATGTTCTGCAAATAAAAATACGCCTTAGAAAGCCATGATTATGACTTAGAAAGCTTATGATCATTTCACATTATATTATTACTACATTCAAGCACGTCTAACAACTTCTATTCCACATTTATTCGATAACCAAATGTATTTTGAATTCAAATGAACCATGTTGTATTATCCTACTCATTAATCTAAACCAGTGATGCTCAAACTTATGTGGATTTGAGCCAAAAATTAAATTTTTAAGATATGCCGGCCAAATTCATTTTAAAATCGTATTAACAAGAATAATGAAAATAAAATAAAATATATGTTTACATAGTTGTTAATTTTTGTTAAAGTTAAATAGAGAACGTGTTACCGGAAATGTCGAACTAACATCAAATAAATTTGCAGTCTAATCGATTATTTAGTAAGACAAAAATCGTGTAATTGAAAATGTCATTTACACGTCATTTGCATTTTTTTTTACAATATATTCAAAATGTTTAGATGCTGAAATTAAGTTTAATATTAAAATTGGAAAATGAGTGAATTGGATTATGTAAAATAAATAAATATAATACATATTATATAAAATATAAAGCTTCTAAAGTAATAATAAAGTGACAAAATGTCAAATACAAAAATGAAAATAATTGCAAAAATACTTACAATATAAAACTGAAACAAAAACATTTTTAACAGCATTGCCATACTACATGTTGAAAATCACTTTAATCTACGTTTGGAATTTATTCCTATTATAGCTTAATTCTTTTTTCTTTAAACCGTATTAATAGTGTAAGAATTTATCCATCATGTAATGTATGGGCTTGCATTTTTGTTGTTAATCCCACAACATTGGGCTATATTTTCGAAGTTGCAGTTTTAAAATGTCGTACAAGTGACTATAGCCTGCAGTCTAATGAAAACGACATGGCATTGTCGTCGACAAAATATGCCAAATTATTTGATCAAAATTCAAGCTTTGTCGTTGATCATCATCATCATTGTCCTGCAAACCCATCCGTGTGGCATAGGGCGTTGTTTTACTACGACATTTCATTTTGACAGCTCTAAATCATTAAATTAAAAATGTTTTTCTTGTTATTTTTGAATTTTTGTTTGACAATTAAAATGTTGCATTCATTGGACTTGCTTTACATTCTATGTCGACAATCTAGAACGCCAATATCGTGTCGTTTTCATTTGACTTCAGGCTTATCTGTCAATTTATTTCTACTCTTTCCTTTTATATTTTTCACTCTGCAAATACCTTTGCGCTCCCATATGTATTAGCTGCCAACAATACTGTCAACATTTTCGATACGGAATGTTAATAGATAGGTTTAGAATGTTAATGCATGTGTTTGATTTTTATATGAAATAGAAAATAATATCTTGAAAGTTCTTTAAGTGTTATTATGGAATTAATTAAGGCAATTTTCAGAAAATATGTTAAATAATTTATTGAAAAATTGCTGTCGGACCCTGTAGTTTGATCATCACTGATATAAACGATAATTAAACTTGCACATAATTTTTCAAATTAAATTTATTTCCTTAGAATTCTGCACCCAATAATATCATTTCCGGTTAATTACAATTATACATACTTACTTACTTAACTTCCGATTACATCATTTATTTTATTCCGATTATTAATATTACATTAAATGTCCCGCCACAAATAAAACAAATTACATATTCCTTATTTACTAAACCAAAAAAAAAAAATGTTTATATTTTTTTATTTTAATATTTTCGAACAAATTCACAAAAAAAATTTAAAATTGATTTTAAAAATTATAAAATTCCATTAACTGTAATACACTCTATTTACAAAATTAACTGTAATTAATTATAGTACTTAATGGTAAAAGTCTAGAAAGTTTTTTTTCTTTTGTTTTTGTTTTTTAAAGCAAAACAATAAAGAAAAAATGGCAAAAAAAAATCAATTTTCTCCGATGATCGGTTGGGTTGATAAAACCTTATGATTTGTACGTATAGAGTGCCGTGTCGCCATGCAATGTACCTATATTAAAATGTTAATACTAGAATTCATCAAAAATTTACTCCTCCTGGGCAATATATTTAATATTTCATTGGTATTCAATTGGGTATATTTTACCTATTTATTGTCTATTCATAAATCAATTATCAAATAACCGAGTCTGTATGGGAAAGGTTAATTGTGTTATTAAAGGTGGTTATCGATTATTTCTATTATGCGTTGTTTTTTTTTTTGTATACTTTCATAAATTATCGATTCAGCGAAAATGAAATATGAAATTTTCAATATGAGATAAAAAATCATAACATAACAACAACCAAATCTAATACCATGTCAGCCGTATAGACTTTATACTAAAACAATAAAATAATGAAATGAAAGAGAAAAAAAAAATTAATTTTTGGTATTCAGTTTATTGATTTGGAGTTTTGGAAGCTTATCATTTTTAAATGATTAAAATAAGGTGCAAAAATTATATTTCTTTGCAGGGTTGAACTTGTGCTGGTTTTAAAGAACCGAAATAGTTAGCTTTGCTTAAATTTTTTTTGTGTTGGCATTTTTCTTGTCTCACAAGAAAGTCAGAAATTAAAAATTTATATTTGAACAAAAATTATGTCTTACGCTGTATGAGTGCTGGATATTGAAGAAGCTAGTGATGAAATTAACCGATCTATAGGGCACTGAAGTGGTTGCAAGACATTGAGTGTATTCCGGCATGAGTCCACTTTCAACCAGCATCTAAAAAGAAACGACATTTTGAACTAACTAAATTGTAAACAAACACTTACCTAAAACTGCAGATATCGTAATTGGATACAGAAATATATCAAAGTAGTTATGTTTCGGAAAAACATGATTCATTAAATAGATAAATTTTTATTTAAAATTAGGTCATATGTAACATTGATGGTTACTATTGTATTTGTTGGAATCTAGTCAGATATTTTTTTCCTCGCTGTTGAAATTTATTTCTATTTTTACTATGTTTCTACAAAAAATATGAATGTACACATACACTATAAAAAAACAAGAAAATGATCAATCAATGAACAAAAAATATATAACACATCAGTTTTCCGGGTACACGTTGAGTCAAGCAATAGGTTGAAGACTTGCTTTTCAACCGAATGGTTTGATTCCCGATGAATGTAGAATGCTTTATGAGTACACTGTTTAACTTGGGGCACTACTCTTCGTCATTCGGATAAAATAAAAATGGCACAAAAAAATAATAATAGACATACAGAAAGATAAAAGGTCCTGAAAATTTCCCTCCATATTAAAATGCATGTAAACTGTAACAAGTAAATAAATTCTTTTACGGTTACTCAATGACTAGTATAGAATATTCAAATTTCTTTCATTGTTGATCATTTGAAAAATTGTGAAATTTCGAACGATTCGGAAGACGAAAATAATGTACAATTTTTTGCAAACACCTAAGTCAATATTAAATTTGCTTGAAGAAGCTTTTTCTCACTTAATAACCTCGGGGACATAAGGCATACACTTGACTTCTATATCGTTTTCTGTTTGAAAATTTTTGTGCTTGCTTCCTTCTTGGTTATGTGATATTAGCCAATTTCTGGTGCAGTATTTACATCCATCATATTGTTGACGTAGTCTGCTACATGTAGGACCTATTTCTTCAGTTTCTTCTGTTGATTTGCTTCGATATTGGCTCTTCTTCTGCATTTACTATTCAGAGCCTATTAATATAGTTAAACTTGACATTAATAAAATAATGTAAAAAAATCAAGTAATAAAATATTAAACCAAATCAGTAAATAAACTCCATCTGTTACAAGACTAGAAGGGGAACATGTCATATGATTGTATTTCATTTGCCTATAGTATAAATTTGCCTATAGTATAAATTTGCCTATATTTCTTGCAATTTGCCTGTGAAATTAATTGCCTTTATATCATTTGACTGCATATATATGCTATACTCAATATGGTAAATATTGTGCATTTACATTTACATAATTATTTTTATGCGTAGCCGCTGTTGTGTTGGATACAAACAAAACTATTCGAAAACAATAAATGAATTAAAGTCGGATCTGAATCTTGGGGTTTTGTATTTGGTATTTGGGTATTCGTGGCCAACGCATAAATTGTATATATTAATACAGGCAAATGTAAATACAGGCAAGTAAAAATACAGGGAAATGACATAAAGGCATGTGATAGTAGCCCGATTAGAAGAATATACTAAAACGGATATCTTTGTAGTTTATTGCTCTTGGTTAAAATATTCGGATTAAAGATATTTATTAGAAAAACTGCTTAGGAGAAGCACCTCAAACGTCTATTAATAAACAAAAGCTCGTTACGTTCATTGTTGAATATATAATTATCCAGTAAAGTTAGTAAAACCCCACCAACCAAAACACAACTAAATCAAAATACTCAAAAAAACTAGGTCAAACTAGTAAGTAGAATATTTTTGGTTTACTTGTACCCTCTTAATCACCCAGTACAATTATTGTACCCTCACCCTGAATATATAAATAGTTATGCGTTTTGAATAATTTACAAATATTTCAATCATAATCTAACCTAATTTAATTTAAATCATAACTGGCCTAATCTACATATTAACAATTAAAAATTATAACTCTTACTTGCATGGAAGTAATTTATCACTGTCTACAACCTATTATTATTATTTTAATTATTTCTAATTATTATCACATTACTAAACGTTTATTATTAATTAACCCCCAAAAACATAAACACAATATTTTCTACAATGATCACGTAATTTCATTCATAATTTTCAACCAAATCATTTGTTACTACTTCTAACACCTATAATCTTCTTCAAAATAAACGCACTACCTACTAACTTAAATGGAAAAAGAAAACAATAAAAAAAAAACGCCAAAATAAATAGAGCGAAACAAATTTTTTTTAATTCGCCGCGAATTTTTTTTTTTACATATGAAAAATTTTAATATTTTAAAATTTTGAAATTTTTGAATAAACAAAAAAGATTTTCCGGTTAAAAAACCCGAATTTTCCTTATTTTGAAAGATCTCTGAATTTGGACAGAATACTAAGGTTACATAACCATTATTACGATTTAAAATTTTCACAATTAATTCAAATTAAAATATTGTCATCTCGTTTGTGCATAACTTCTATTCAATAAAAAATAAAAATATTTTGTTTTGTTTTTACAGGTGTTGGAATGCTTCCAATTAAAGAGTAAGTACCGTTACATTTTTCATATCATTTCAGAATATAAATATTTTTTTGTTTTATTTTTTTTTTATATCAAAGAACATAACCTTAACCTAATTCTTTATTTTAATTATTAAAAAAAAAAAAAAAAAAAAAAATTGATAATAAACAGGAAAACATTAGATCCATTGACTTGGCATATTGTACCACGTCATGCATTAGCAACAACCTTGACCGCATTAGATGAACAAATGACAGCAATTGGTAAAGATGTACGAATTGTATTAAAAGTTGCACCAAAAACAAAATTAGGTCTTGGTATATGTAAAGGTCCAGAATGGAAACCTGGAATTTTTGTACAATTTACAAAAGATTTTAGTGTTGCACGTGAATCTGGATTGCGACCAGGTGATCAAATATTAAGTTGCAATAGTATTGATTTCTCTGATGTATTATTCAGTGAAGCTGTTGCTGTTATGAAAAGTTCAAATATTTTAGAAATGATTGTTAGAACCGGTGCTGGTTTAGATTTATTTCCGGGTGAATCAAGTGGTTATAATAGTTCAGCTAGTAGTATAACAGGTGATCAAAGTCCATGTTGGGCAGATCAATCGGCAAAACGATTGAGTATGGTACGAGAAGAACCAACATTAAGTCAAACCAAACATTTATGGACAACAATGGATGGTCAACGATGTAATTTAGATCGACGAAAAACAGTAACTGGTATACCAAATTCAGCATTAAATCAAGCATTAGAAACAAGAAATAATAATCATGATGAATCGAATAAAACAATAATACAATTATCTGATAATGGTACTTTAATAAATAATACAATAATAAATAATAATGGAACAGCTAATACGGGTGCTTCAATAACAAATAATGTAAATAATCGAGGATTACAACAATTTAATAATAATAATAATAATAATAATAATGATAAGTTAATTGTAAGACCAAATATTGGTCATTTATCTTCATCTATGTCAAATTTTATTTCACCTGATTTTAATGCAGCACAAAAGCACCAACAACATAAACAAAATGGTACAAATCAATCATTACCATCAGATGGTAATAATGGTATTGGTAATTCAAATAATAATAAAATTGCTGATATTTGTTTTGTATCACGTCAAAGTGAAACAAAAACTGTTATAGTAGAAGTTCATCGTAGTGACAACGATGAAAATTCACATTTAAATACAACGAATTTACAACAACATGAGCAACAGCAGCAACAACAACAACAACAACAACGAAATTTTAATAATTATAACGATAATATTATTTTAAATAGCAATAATTCTGGTCAACCTATTTATGGTAAAATACAACAACAAAAACAACAACAAACAGCAACATCTCCAAAACCTCCACCACCAATGATGCCATTAACAGCCATAACAAATGGATTAAAAAATTCACATTCAAATACTGTGTCACCATCATTATCAATGTCATCGTTATCATCAGCATCAGCAACAACAGCACAATCATATTTGCCATCTACAATGTCACCATCATCTTTAAATAATGGTAATAGTTCAGCATCAATATCATCAGGTACACCTTCAATTGTATCAAGTATAACGACCAATGGTCATGAAAGGTCTCCATCGATTTCAAGCAGTATTATTAGCTCAGGTGGTACTAGTCTATCCAGCGCCATCAGTGAAGAATTAAAAAAAAGAAAAGAGGTGAGTTACAAAAACAAATAAAATAAAAAACAAAAACAAAAACTCAACCACATAAAACAATAAAAATATTATGTATGTATAAAATTTTTAAGAGGATTTCTAAACAGTTCGATTGATGGTGTACAGTTAAGTAGTTTAAAACAACATTTAAATCTAAAAAATTCTATAACAAAATTTTAAAAAAAATTTTATTTTGTTTTCTTTTTTTTTTTTAATTACAATGCCCCGCCATAAAGAAAAGCATTTGCAATATAAAGGTATATAATAATGTATCGTGGTGAATATTTTTTTGTTTTATTACAACAAAACTAAAATCAAAATTAATGATGGTAATGTGGGAATTTACAAAGTATGTATTTTTTTGTACTTATCTAATTGTTCCGTTTTTGAATTTCATTCAATTACATTTGTGTAGGTGTATATGTCAAGTTCAAGTTTAGGCTTTTTCAAGCTGATGGATGGTAAAATGTGATTCATGTTTTTTGTTAGAGGGATTTTTTTCTTTTGTATCTTGAAGATACCAAATAAACGAGTGGGTAGAATTTATTACATTTTGATTCTTATACTCATTATTCATATTAATGTTAGTATGTATGTATGTATAAAAAATGGGATCAAATTCAATATAAAAGATAACTCTTATTTAAGTTGTATAATAAACCTGGATATTTTACTAAATCGAGAACAGAAGTGAATAAAAATATGTATTGATAATAATGGGAATACATTTAGCAGTTAATAATATGTTCTACTTAAAAATTTTATGTAATTTGCAAGACAGAAAAAGAAAATAAAAATAAAGAGAAAAAAACGAGATTGTTAAATTTTTTTGTTCTTTGAATTGTTTGAGCAAAAAAAAAAAAATTGATCGATTCAAATTCATTTACAGGAATTGAAAGGTTACAATTTCCGGTGATAAAATATTTTTATAGAAGTTTGCAATTGTTAAGATTAAAATTGTTTGTATTTTTTTTTTTTATTCTTAAATCATGTGATTATACTTAATGTTGACTTGTAGAGGAACTTTTATGTGTCAACTAAGCTGATGTACATTCTAAGATAGCAATTAGAATGTACATCAGCCAAGGTGGTGGTACAGAAAATGGTTTAAGAACAGAGTATTCGAATTTCGTAGAGCACTCATCTTTCTCAATAAATAATGGTAGTCAGGACGGTATTCAAGAAGTTAGAGGTAGGTAGGTGGAAGTGAATATTGCAGTTGCTTGTGCAATACCAAATTTAATAAACAATACCTTTTTGATGTCACGAATAGAGTGGCCTATTAATTGTTGTTGTCGGTTGTTTGAAGGGATAAGTCTCCCATTAATACTCTACCATTAAAATTCAGTACATTGTTATGCATACTCTTGGGGCAGAAATCCTACATTGTTATGGATGACTTGACTTAAAGTCCGGTATCTGAATCTAGCTAATGCTGAATGGCTGCAAAGGAAGTGTTTATCAACATTTTTTGTCCCGTTTTATTTTTTGCGTCTGCGAAAATCGATTGAACGGAATAAATAGCTAGGCGCGTGGCTTCATATCGATAATAACCGTCACTACGTCACTACCACTCTTAATATATCAGTACGAGACCAGCCTCAAATTTGTTTGGTTCTGTTGATGTTATACGAGAACAGTGTTTTCCAGGTTTCAAGAAACACGTACATTCGACTCTTTAAAATAGACTTCCTACTTTTTATACCCGTGTATATGTATTGCGGTAAAAACGATGTTTTTCAAATTTATCTGAAAGAGTGATATTCACAAAAAATATTATGCTATTTCTGCAATTTTCAAATGAACTTAATTTTAACTGTTAAAATTTAGCAATCAAACCATTTTATGCATCTCATGTGCAAATTTATGTCATTTTACGTTTCTTATTTTCTTTTTTTTTAAGACGTTTTTTTTTACCAAATTTCTTAAGCTTAACTGTTATTGAATTTTGAATAATCAACAAAAGCTTAACTGAATCCAACATTACCGTTTCATTTTAAAATTTCAACAACCGTTTTCTGTTATTATTGTAAGCTTTTTTTATTTTTATTGTACTAAAAAATTAAGTTGAAATGATTAATAATAAAATGCAGGTACATTGGTAGGCATATGTAATATGGTTTTTGTCTTGGATAAATTTTCAAATAATTTTGTATGAAAATTAAATGAACACAAAAAATCATTAAAATTATTTCAATTTATTTATTTTTTATTTCAATAGCGTCTAAGTCAGAGTACAAACCAAAAACTAAGCATAGATGAAAGTGTGGCGAATTTAAAACAACAACATTTGCAGCAACAACAACAACAGCAATTATTAACAAAGCGAATTGGAAATCCGTTACTTGGTGGAAATGATCCACGACATAATGCTTTAATGGATGAATTTAAAGCGGCACATCGTCGTATGTTTCGAAATGGTTTCAACGATATCGAAATGGTAAGTTATTTTTAAAAATTTCGAAATAAAAGTTTATTTTTTATTGTTTTGATTTGAAAGCTTTTAAGTCTAACTTAAAATATTTTGTTCAGGATAATTTTTATATAATAATATTTGTTATTATAATGTTGATATTACAGTTGAAAAGCTTTCTAAAGTTATTTTTTTTTTTTTAAAGTTAATTTAAAGTAGAAATACATTCACACATAATAACGTGTTCGATTATATATTTAAGATAACAGAAAAATTAGATTTTTTTTTTTATTTATTTTTCCATAACAAATAAAATATTTTTATGTAGTTAGTATGTAGTTTTTGTTTTATATTAACCATTTCAGAAATAAAAGATATAAATTAAATTTAAACAACAAAATTATTCTAAAAATACTGTTATATGTATAATATTATATATCAGAAATAAATGAATTGAAAAATAAAAATGTAGTAAAAAAATTACTTACTCGGTTCGATTGATATCGATAAATTATTTTTTCGATTAATGTTTTATAACTTCATGCATGTACATACAGACACACACATATACATTTATACATTACATACTGTTGGTTGAAAAGATTTTGTAACTTATAAAACGTGTGGTTGAATAAACCTGATATAATTTTAATTATGTATAAAAATAATTTGATTTATTAAATTATCAGCATTCGATCTTTATTTGCCGGGAGTTAAAAATTTTAATAGTAAAATTTATGTTGTTATAAACAAAAAATATGCTTTTAACGTTCAAAATTTAAATATGTATATACATTATGAACTGATGGTGATCTCTTATAAATTAATGTGACCTCTACTTAAATTCATTTAATTGTCAAATACCTAGGTACTTGCAATTTTTCTGTAAAATTAGTCCGATTTAATTTATTTCCTGAATTATGTTGTCCTTGAAATTATTGTTTGAGAGTTGTCATAACATATTTTTTCTTCAAAAAGTATACTATAGAAATTAGTTAAACTATAGAAATTTCATATTAAAATCATCTATTCTGTACAGTCATACTTTCTTTTTATTTCATAAATATTATTAGAGCTGTAGAACCATCCACACCAACATATATGTTCAAAGAAATAAGTATCAGTCATTTCACAACAACAAAAACTGTGGTATAAAGCAATCATTATTGTAAAACAAACACATTCTATTATTTTTTATAGTTCAACTGTCAAAACGAATTTCACAATGTATGTAGTCTCTACTTTTCTACAAAAATAACCCCTTTCCGCGTGAAAATAATCATTTTTTATATTTCTACTAATCTCGTCTTATTTGAAAGTTTTTACTTTCAAGGCTACTCATATATTCAGCTCCGTCACCCCAAATGTTTCCCCATATTTCCTTGTTTGTCTTTGTTCCATCGGACAGCGTTCAATAATATTAACAATAACTGAAATGTCTCAACTTGACAGCTGCACAAGCAGATGCTGCAATCCTGCAATCCCTATTTATAAAGTACAAATAAGTACTTATAAATATAGGTATATTCAATGGATATATTCAAATTTCACTATCTTATAGAAGTAAGTAATGGAGAACAAAAAGTAAGTAAAAACAAGTTTCGAACATTTTGTTGAACATTCGAATTTAAATCCTGTATTAACAGACATGTCAATTATAATAATATACGCTAAACTTTAAATAGACTACCCAAGTTGCTATTTATTAAATTTATTTTAATTAAATACAAATTACATACAAATATACCTACATTAAATAAAATAAACGATACAACTGTACATTACATATATAAATTTAAAAATTTTATTCATTCGATGATTGAATTGTAATTTTTTAAATAAAATTATTATATTTTGACATAACTAACATATTGACAATGACTTGCACTTGACATTCATTTTGAATGACAGTTCAAACATAAATTGTATTAATGTCAATTAAATTTGTTGTTGATTTTTCAATAATCTACTTATTATCGATACATATATATATACACATTCATTTCAATTATGCATCTGTAATGTATGTCAACAGGTGATCATATTTTATATTTTATTATGTTCAAATTAAATTTATTATCTACTTTCGATTTCATTTTTGTATTAAGTTTTGTTGCAACTTAAGTATTTATGAATAAGCATACAAATTTATATATAAACATTTGTGTATGTATGTGTATATAATTAGAAAGTAATAATAAATAATTTGATTTGTTTTTAATGATTTCATTTCATATTAATTGAATTGTTTAATTCTCAATTTTGATTTTTTCATGTTAATTAAATAAAAAAGAAAAATAAATATAATTTGTTTTCAACAGAGTTTCAACCTTGAATTTTAAGAAGTTAAGAGATTTTTTTAAATATGAATTTAAAAGAGAGATAGAGAGTAATAGAAATAAAACTGAAATATTTTTATTGTGAATTAGATTTTAATTGATAAAATTAAACTTAAAGCATATATGAATTATTGCGTATACTAACTCAAATTGATTAGAAAAAATTTTAATATGTTAGAGTAGATATTTTCAAATACACACCCTTAAGAATGTAAAAATGGTAAGAAGATAAGAATGTTAGGGATTGTGAAAATGTTACCAAATTCAATGAGGGTTTTATTTAATTCTAACGTAACAAAACAAACCAAAAATATCAAAATAAAATTTTATTAAGGGTATTCACGATTTAGTGTAGTAGGTGCAGATCTGCAATGATTTGTACAAGGATTTCGTGAACGCACCTTTGTACTTTTGATGTTGTACTAGATGTAGAATTGTTACAGTGGCTTGTTTTCATATGAATTTAATTTACACATTATTAGAACACAACTATTATAGAAACAACTTTTTTGTTTATCACTTACACCAATTAAAATTTTGTTTCAATTTAAATTTTTGATTTAAAAAATTACCTCTGTTTTTATCTCAGATATTTCCAAATATATGATTTGACTTTACAAATGTCAAACTTAAAAAGTACAATGTCAACTAAAGTACAGTACTAAAAGTACAATAGATTTGAGTCTTTCAAAAATCTACAAGCCTTGTAGAATATTTTTCATATAAAAATTTTACAATGGCAATACACACTTTTACATCTATAGTTCAAGACTACATACACCATCAATCCACGCCTATTCATTAATATTCTTTTTATGTTTTTTGGATGCAAAACAAATTTTGTTGGAAAAATACGATGAAGAATGCACTGCTACTGTTGGTGCACTTGAGCTTTTATTCAAAGAAATAAATCTATAATAATTAAAGAATATTAAAAAGCCTAAAAAACTTTATATGGTTCGAAATTACAAAATATCATAAAACGTCAAAATTTTTGTAAGAATGATACCAAAAGGTTAATTTAACTTTAAATAAATGCTTATCAGTCTTATAGCATTCTTAGCATTTATTATTACGTGTGTCATAAATCAGGCGTTAATTAATAAATGGCTGAATTTCTATGAAAGTAGTATCGTTAAAAAAATTTGTGTAACAAATAAATTAATTTTGATGAATAAAAATTTATGCACAAATAGCATGAATAAATTTTTTTTTTTTTTCTTATTCTTATTTACAAAAAACAGAAAAGAATATCAATGTTTTCTTTCGAAAATGTGTTCTAAAACTTCTAATTCAATTGTAAGACCTTTTAATTTCAAATGCTTTATAATGCATTTGGTCTGTGTATGTTAACTCGCAAATTTATATAAATTTACATAAATTTAAAATGTATGTTAACTTTTTATTTGCATGCTCTTTACAAATTTTTGAGAATATTTAAGAGAATTTTATTAAAACTTTTGTTTAAAACGTGACGTCAGAACTCTCTCTTAAATAAATTTTTGCAAATGAAATTTCTCTTTTTACTGTCAATTTTTTGTTGTTGTTTTAAATGTCAATAGAATATTTTTCATATCAAAAGTAGTATACCTAAAATAAATAAAATGTTGTATACCTAACCTGAAAACTTATTTATATAACTTTTTACCGACAAAAAGACCAAAATCACAAAAAATTATTCAATTTAATTTTTTTCAACAAAAATATTCAATGGTTTTACAAAAAATTTCAGAAAATTACTAAATTAATTCGAATTTAAAAAAATCTCATAACCTAAAAATCAATTATTTTTGACATGAAAAAATTTGGTAAAAATTTATGCAAATTTTGCGTTTGTCTATTTTTGTTTGTAAAAGAGAACATTTTCAACTATTCTCGCAGAACTTTATGATCACGTGATTTTTCCTTAAATAAAAGTTAACATACAGACCTATTATGTTTTCAACAAATTTGTTTTTATTCCGAGATATCTTGCCTTAAATTCTAAAATCGAAAAAATCTAAAATATATTTTAAATTATAAAATTTTAAATCGATTTGCATTGACTTGCTATAAAACTCTGTTTTTTGCTAAGTTTTCTACATTTTCAACTTTTCTATTTTTCTTTTTTATTAATTTTCAAAAATTGAAAATGAAATCAAAAGTAGGTAATATATATACATACATACATATATAATTATTATTTCCAAACCATCACATCACGTAATAACCTTTTTCTTATTCAGTACTAAATTGGCAATGCGTTACTCTTCCTCTACAGTTTTCTATAATAATGATAATTGAAAGAATGGAAGTAGAATGAGTTCAGATTGCGTTGTAAAAACATTGTTTATTAACTAAGATTAATATTGATGGATGTAAATCATCAAATCAAATATACTTATATACAAACATATTTTGATTATTGTATAATGAGGTAACTTTTAAACTAACATAAACTCCATCATAATGATGAAACCTGATGAAACTAAGAAAATTGAAAACAAAAAAACATTTTAATTTAATTGATTTATTATTTTAAGTTAAAAAAAAAAATAATAATGATCGTTGTTTGAATTAAAAAACTTAAAATAAATTTCATCACAAAATCAAAAAAATATGTATTTTATTTATTATGATTTTTTTTATATTGACAAATTTTTATACTTTCCATTTTCATTAAATCTAGATCATGATAATATTTTATTTTTTTGTTATTAATGTTATTAGTTATTACAAATTTATTAAAATTTTTTGCAATATTTATTTTTTATAAAAATCAAAACACCATGTCCTCCAATTTCGAATTTTTTTTTATTTCTAAATTGATACCTTCTTCAAATAAGAAATAACAAAATAAGAGAGAGAACTGTTATTAAAAAAAAAGTAATATTAACTTCCGTTGTATCGCTCTCTATATTAAAATACTAGTACAGTAGTACCTCTGTTTCTATTACCTAATTATTATTACTTTTCTCTTCATTGAAGTTTGTTTTTTTGATGATATATTTTTTGTTTTGACATTTTAATTGATATCAAAACAAATTATTTTGTCAGGGACGTAGCATTATAATATTGTATATTAAGATAATTAAGTGACAATTGTTATCATTAAAATTAATGTTTGTTTTGAGTTTAAAATGATAATTTTTAAAAATTAAATTGAGATTTTTTTTGTTTTTTTTTTGTAATTAGAATTTAAATTTTATTACTGTAAATTGTTATAAATATATTTGATTATCTTAAATGGAACGTGATTAATTGTAAAATTAGAATAATACATCATTGTTTTTCATTATTTTTTTCTTTTAATTTATTACTTTAATTATTTTATTTTTTATTAGTTAGTTACAATTTGATAGCTATTTATAAATTATAAGTAATTAATTAAATTGAAATGAAAAATAAATTTTACGCTAAAAATAAAAAATTAATTATCCGGAAATTAAAGCTTAACTTTCAAATGAAATATAAATAATAATATATTAATTAGAATTTATTGTGGAATTTTTTCTAATATATACAATTAAATTTTTTTTTTATTATTGAGCTAAAGCAAATGTTAGTTCCAAGAAAATTTTTAATACCGAATTTTTATTCATTTTTTATAAGAAATCTATAATTTCATACAAAGAAAATGTCAACTGTAAATTTGTGATTAACTTATTGAATATTGTTTTTTGATAAAATATTATAACTTTTTATTAATTGTTTTTTACCATCTCTTGATTCTAAAGACGGGGGAAGAAGTCCAAGGCAAGACGAAAAACGTTAGACAAAGTTACTGAAAGCTGTCGAAAAGTTCAAATTAAACTGATGGACATTATTTGAATAAGACATGATGTGTCTGTAACAGTAAATTGAATTGACATGATCTGTCATCAGTTTAATTTCAACTTTTCGACAACTGTCAACAACTTTGTGTAACGTTTTTCATCTTGACTATCTAATTTTTGTTCTCTAGTGTTCTTTTGGCAATTATTTTCAATTATGGTCTTTTGGCAAATATTCTTCTCTCGAATAATTTTATTTTATTTTCGTTACTTATTTTTACCGTTTGGACTTTACGGCTAAAAATTAAATGAAGCTTTATTATAAGGCCTATTGCATTATTAATTTACTTAATGTCTTGGCTACTCCCAGGAATTATTTAATACGTTTTTCATCTTTACTGACATTTTTAACTTGATGAGACTTTTAAAAAGTCGTTTTTATACCTTTTTTTATTGTGGCAAATCAGATTTAAAAAAATTTATTTACCCTTTAACATGTACATATTTATAATAAATGATTTAAATATCAAAAATATCTATTTGTACTATATAAAAGAAACCCCTTACCTTACTACAACAATATCACTAATATTAGCCAAAATTACATACATATATTTTATAACATATATAATAATTTTATTTTTATTTTTCAACCCATTTCAAAATATATAGATTACTTCATCATATTTTAAAGAAAACAAAAATATACCAATCCAACAAAATATGAAAATTCTCTTCAAGTTGAAAGAAATTACATTATATATATACATAATAAAATTTTCTATGGTTTTTGAACATGAATCTATCATAATGAATAGAATATCACCCGACCGAATATAAAACGAAGTTACTATAAAATTATATTAAACAGCATGGATAGTAAAGTATAAACAAATAAATGCCAAGTGGTCAGTCAACTTTTACTGATTTATCTTCATTGTCATGCATTAGTATGAACATAATAAACAATTATGATTTTAATGCATGATATTTTCTTGCATTAAACAATAACAATAACAACAACAACAAGTTAATTATTGCAAAAACCATAACAAATCACCTCTTTATATAAACGAAATCGATATTGAAGCGCCACTTACAAAATAAGAATTTGAATGAAAATAAAAATAAAATTTATTTTTTTTTTTTGCAATAAATTCAAGAGCAAAACAGAATACATAGAATTTTTACCGTTTAAATTGTAACTGTAAATTGATTTTTATATTATAGAAACAATGTATAGCCCAAAATTTATGATGTTATTAATATTGATAACCATTATTTTTATTACAGTTTTTCATTTATTCTTTACATTTTGACACATTCAAGCTACCTCAGTTTCAAAATTCAAATTAAACATTCAAATCCGAAGGTTTGTCGATAAATTGTATAATATAGAATCAATAAATATATATAGTCAAACTCTAAGTACTGCTATGGCAACATCAGAAAAAATATTTTCTTTTGTACATTCACATGGAAATTTTTCCAATAAAGTAAACATGTCTGGTTATAGTAATGATATAATATGAAATTGAGCTGCGGAATATTTTATGATTGACGAACAAGCTCATTGCCAAAATTCTGCAAAATAGTTGGGGTATTCATCTCAATAGTTTTGGCAAATGTAACATTATATGGAGAATTCAAAATTCAAGATGGAAAGAATATTTCGAAAGTATGCATCTGTAAATAATCTGGTAGAGATAGACACAATAAATAAAGCATTCTACTTATATAGAAATGCATATATAATTAAAACTGACCGAATAATTGTAGAAAATAGTCGAATATATACCTTTTATTGATATTTGACTAAATATGCTTATCATACAGATACGCGTATTTGGTTTCGTACTGCTTACAAAATGCTTCAGTGTTTTGTACTCGACTGAGGAAATAAATCTAAATTCGTCTATCTATTACATTTTACAAAAAAGTTAAATAATGAAGAATATCCATTGCATTGTTCTTTTAGTTAGGAGTGAGCCATTTTTAGTTTTATAGATTTCAATGCTTTCAACTGAATCTACTTTTTTAGAATCACTTATGTAATTTACCATTATTATACCTTCTTTGGAAATACTGTAACTTTCATGGATGATATGTTCTGCTACTTTGGATCTGAATTTGGTTAAATTCTTCTTCTTAACTAGTTTTGCTTCTTTCAGGTGTTCATTGAGTCGTGTATCCATGTTTCTCCTAGTTTTCCCAACATAAACTTTGTTGCAATGACTGCAAGTGATCTTATATATACCTGATTTTTCGATTTGATCAATTGGGTGTTTATTTGAACCTAGCATAAAACTTTGGTATAACATCAATTGTGAGATCGAATCTCTACTTCAGTTTATTCAAATCATTAAGTTGTTTACCAAACAATTAAAAAACGATGGTTTCATTCATCTAATAATACTGGAAGTCATCAAGAGGTATTGTAGTGTTAGATTATCTATACAACTTCTGATTTATTTTCTAATTTATATCAAGAAGCTGTAAACATCATCTGTGAATTATAAAAATCAATCAAAAAAAGTAGTTACTTAATATAGGAGAGATAAGTATTATTTAGTATGTACAATTGAATTTGATAACAAACAGTTTAGATGCTGCTATAAAAATTCACAATATTTTGTCGAAGTTATTTCACTTTTAATTGTCAAAGTTATTTCAATCAAATTTATTTCGCAGTGCCAATAATTTACTATTGGGTTTGACAAATTACTTATTTGTATTTTTTCCTGCCCTCTTATTAAGCATCCTATAGACAGTTAACCCCTTTCTGTATAACGCTAATCTAATGGATTACCAGGAATGCTTGTACGCGAAAAAAAATAAAAAAAAAAAACATAAAAAACTATACTGATAAATAGACCGATGGACATATCAAAAATATAAATTCACATTTTTGTTTTGGTAAGCGAACAAAAATTTTTAATGGAAAGAACGAATTTCAAATAAGATCCTCTAACCCAGACGAAACAATGAAGAAATTTAAAATTCTTCTCTCAAAAATTTATTCATAACATAAAGGTAAATTGATAATGATGATGATGATACTTGATAGAAAATGATTATAAAATTACATTACTGTAATAGAGTAAAATTTTGCAAAAAAAAAAAGCACATAAGCGTGAATATTTAAAATTTTGGAATTTTTTTATTTTACCAACAACAAAAACAACAACAAATGTTCGTTAATTTACTTAACGAGATGCGAGCAAGCGCAAATTATAATATTTTTTTTTTACTATTCATTTTTAATTGAGAGTAAAATAATGAGTACAGTGCAATCTTTATGGGAAATTTTCAAGTTAAATACAAAATTTGATGAATAGATGTGATGATAGGAGATGACAGTATTGAAGAAAAAAAAAACTAACATTATAGTAGAGTAAATGTGGTGTTAGTTTAGTTCGCGTGCGGTTAAGAACATTTTTAAGACTTGTTTTTGTTTTATTTGATTTTTCATTGAATGTAAAGCTGAAATAGTGATGGAACAGCGCAGAAACATCAACATAAAATTTTGTAATAATTTTATTTGTTTGTATTTTGATGATACTATGAACAAAAAAGTGCAACGATCTGTGAATTATTCGATTGTTTTAAAATATATATTTTTTTTATTACATTATTTTTATTTTAATTATCATTAGAAAGAAATGATGGTTATGGTGATGGTGGTTGTTTTACTATATGAACTGATTAAAATTTGGTCGAATTTCTTAAAAACTAACAATCGCTCATATATTATGCATATTAATTTGATGTTTGTATACACCTACAAGTTATATGTACATATATTTGTATGTATAGTATTAGTTGAGTAATTGAATTTTTATGTTTTTTAGGTTGTAATTTTAATGTGATCTGCAATGATGAAGATCGAGATTATTATAAGATTGTGTTTTTAGATATAATTCAAATTTTGTTAAATATACTCGTATGCCATCATATTATGTTTGAAATCTTTCATAATTTAAATGTCTTTTGTTTTATACATATATATATTTTTTTATTTTATAGATCACGTCCGGCATTTTAATCAGTTTAAATTAGGATTTTATGTGTAAAAAAAAAAAAATTATTTAGTCTAGATAACGTACATAAATAAATTATTAAAATATATATATATGTATAAAATTTTGCAATAATTGTTTGACTTTCATAATGAAAATAAAAAAAATAATTAATTGTTGTGAAGTTATCTTGTCAAATGTGACTAGATTGCAAACGGATAAGTCACTTGAAAACAATATGATGAGTGTTTATTTATAATAAAATAAAATAAATTTAAAATATTGTAAATGATCTATAAATAATGATTTACTTTTGCTATATTTATATATATATACACAAAAGCACTTATCTTAGGAAAAAAAAGACAAATATTACAATAAGATATGATATTGAAAAATGAATGTTTCATTTAAGATTATCACTCTAGTCTACTCAAACACTTATCGTCTGTTATCATCAATGGAATTTTTATTTATTTATTTTGATTTTAATATTTTGCAAAATAGGTAAGATCTAGAACCTTTCGTGCAAATTAAAATATCAACGAATTCACGGGAGTAGGGAAAATTACGTATAGTATGAAATATTTATCAGTGCTAACACTGATTCAAAATATTAATATGGTGTTCCAGAGTATGCGTATCAGCTTTTTAAGGAGCCGTTAATTTAAAATTTAAAAAAAATTTATTAACGAAATCGAAGGTGCTCCTATAGATTGGCGATATTTCCAAATTCCGGGAAGGACCGCAAATCGGTTTTTTGAGATTGCAAGACCAAAAATTGCCAAAATTGGCCGAAATCGAGATTGGCGAATTACTTTGAAAATTTTTTTAATTTTTTGACGTAGAATCCGAATTTGCACAAGAAAGTACCCATTTAAAAATCTCGATTTCAGCCAATTTCGAGCTTAAGAAACCCTTTTCCGGTCCTTTCCGAAAGTTGAAATAATCACCAATCGATAGAGCATCCTCGATTTAGTAAATAATTTTTTTTTAATTTTAAAATACCGGCTCCTTCCCCTCTTAAAAACTGATACGCATGTTCTGGACAACCCGGTATAATAGGGATTCATTCAAATTATTTCTACCGAGTCTACAAAAATGAAGAAAAGGACAAAAGAAAAATCCATCTGGCGTCATACTTTCTAAACTCACTACGGATATTGCAGGTACAAAAATTAAGTGATTCAAATGGTTTGAAATTTGGTTTGAAATTTGGTTTTAACAGTCTCGATTTGATTTTAACAAGTATGATTTGTAACTATTTAGAAACATTTACAACTTTTTTAAAAACATATTTTTAGTCATATAGAAATTATTTATTAAATAGGAAGAAAAATAAATATGTAACACTTTTTTGGTTAATTAGGTGCAAGAGGGTTAATTAATTTTTTAATTATATTATTTGAATGCAAATTCTTATATGTAATCCGTTTATCAAAAATAATTAATTTGCTTGGACTTAAAAAAATTGATAAGGTCCAAAAGGGTTAATTTATTTTTAAAAAAAATCAATTTTTCTGTGCAAAATAATGAACTAAATAATCAAATGTTAACAAAATTTTTACTTACTTCTTCCGGTAAATTCGAGTACTGGTTGTTTTTAAGAAAAGTTTTTAAAGAATGAAAGGTAGGCGATCTATAGAAGTGATAACAGTTACCTAAAATTTTGTTTTGTAAATCAAAACTGAAATCAAGATATGAATAATCTGTATTTGATGGACTCATAATTTTCAATTTAATTAGGAATGGGTTAGAAATAGTTTAGTTATTTCGCTGAAGGTAAAGGGTACTGTGAGATTGTTTAGAAAGTCACCCACGAATAAATAAATTTTATAAAAAATTTTCTATTATAAAAACCTTGACTACAAAACTATAAAACTCTATAAATTTTAAATCAAGTTAGCAGCTTTGGTCATATACATTTTTTTAATTATAAATTTTGTAGGAGTAAAAAACTATTGGTTTTTTTTACTACAGCATATTTATATCAAATTTGATTATTTACATCATTTGATGTAGGTTCTAACGATCATACTTTTTTGTTTTTAGTTTTTTTTCCCAATTTTTTATTAATTTTCAAATTAAACATTAAAGCAAAAGCATCGTATTTCATTATGTTTCGTTTACATTACGTTTATTTACTAATGAAAAAAGGTAGATAATCTATTCTAATGTTTTTTGTTAGTAAGCTAATTAAAGTATAGCTAATTAAAATAACAAAAAATTCAAAAAATTTTGTGTAGAAGGTTAGATACAGAAAATCACGTACCTATTCACAATATTTTTTTTGTTTTGTATTTTATTAAGATGACTACGAGTACAATAATGAAAATAAAGAAAATTATTTATTTATTGAACACTTCCTGTGCATAGTTACTCAACCTGAACTAGAGCGATACTCCAAACTCTATAGGTAAAACTATGGCTAAAGCACAGTACTTATATCAAAAATCGAAAAAAATACAACATTTTTTTTCTACATAATATTTTCTACATATAATTCTAAAGTTTTTGGGATGAGCACCCTAACTGCAATACACAGAGCTTTGGTATGCATATAATTATACATAAAATCGTTTTTTTTTCTCGAATTTATGATTTTTACATCAACTGTAATTCAATCTATTTATATCTCTATCTCTCTATTTCAATCTATTATACCATATCTATTTTAGAATAATTTAGTCTTCGTAATATCATAGTTCCATTTTATTTTAGTAATAAGCAAGTTATATTCCAAATTAATTCCAAATTAATTCCAAAGGATAATTGAAAAAGCTTTGTACAACATCCATATACTCTGAGTGAGATTCGAATCGAACACCTCCTGATTAGTTGTCAGATGACATAACTCTTACATCATATAGGTTGGCTAGCTAAATAATCAATTTCACGTATACATCTAAATTAATATTTCAGCCATTCCTCATAACACGTTTGAATTTTATAACTTTACTGAAAACTCTGCTTTCCGATATTATTAAAATTACTTAAAATTAATTAAATTGGTGTTAATTTTGAATTAGTAATGCCTGCGAATGCGCTTCCAAATTTGTTTCCCTTAAAGCCATAAGATAACATTTTTTGGTCTTTCTTTTTAATAAAATTTCATATTTAAAATTGAAGCATATATGCAATCACGGTGATACTAGCTAACAAATATTAATGTTTAGACATTATAATGAGCACTAAGTAAAGCAATAAATTTAATAATATGAAAGCACAATTAACATTGCAATATTATTGTAGTTTGCTAGAAATCAACGTACATTTCCAGAAATATTAGAAATCTGCACCGCCTACGCTCATTCAATTTATTTAGAATCAGTAATCATAGGACTAATTATAGCAAATATGAACCTATTAATAGAATGCTTATTATAAGTAGCAAACATAAATTCAACATTGTTTTTACACTATCAAAACATTCCCAAGAACCAAAATTATACAATCGCACTTTTTAGGATATTGCTGTTCTTTTATTTTGTTTTGTTGTTTTATAAAAGTGTAAATATGTTTCATTAATTTCAATTTTAGTCTAAATTTGCAATTTCAATTTCATTTGTAGCAAAAATATATAATAATTTTCTTTGTTTATTTATTTTAACAGTTGATCCTACAGATAAATCTGTAGACCAATTTTATAGGTCCTTTTCCATTTCGGAATGTGGGCCTTACATAATAATTTTGTTTTATAAACTGTTTGTGCTAAGCAGTTTAAATAAATGAACATATTTTTGTACTAACAGAAGATTTACTAACCCTAGTAAATAAGCATAATGTAAACGATGCATTAAAAAGTACAAATTAAAATTATTAACTTCAAAAATACCTTTAAACAAAAATGTTAATTTCTTTATGTATTTATTTCCTTTTCTGGTAAATTAAAAATTTTCTTTAAACATTTCGTTTTAAAGTTTTAATTATTAAAATCTCCAAACAGCATAGTACCCATTTATAAATAGATTGGAATTTAAAATATTTCTTATGAATGATATGTCATTGACCTTATTAAGCCCTTTCGATTTCATTTTCTAATATCTAAAATTAAATATTCCAAAAATTGATATTCTCCTCATCATCATCGTCATCATCATCATCATCATCATCATCATCATCATCATCATCATTATCTACTACTAATTTTTATACGATGCATTATTTTTGCATATTAATCACCTAATAGAAATTATTAAATTCATTAAATATTCATAAAACAATAATAACAACAAATTTAGGAATACTTAAAAACTTTCTAACCTTCAAAACAAACTACTAAACAGCAACAACAACAACAACAAATGTGCGACAATACATTTTTTTTTTATTTATATTTAATCAATAACATATAGTCATTTTATTCAATTTCTGGAATTAACGCACAAAATTTTAACTTAATAATAGTTAATATAATGAGTATGAGTTTTGATTTGCCGCTTGCGATCCGGTATTATCTTTATATACATATATTATATCCGTTGTGTAGCTATTTAACATAATCACATAACTTAAAATGCTAATATGTATATAAAACTTTCGCTTATTGAATTTGAAAAAATAAAAAAAAAAATTTAAACTAATCACTTTGATAGAAAAACTTAATAATGCTTTGGTGTTTAAATTAACTTAATAAAATAAAAAAAAAAATAAAAAAAATTGCATATAAATTAAATTAAAAATCGACTAACATTGATTTCGTAACTGAATTTATTGTTAAAAAAAAAAAAAAAAACAAAATATCCACCAGTATTTCCTTCCTAAAATCATTTTCATGTAAAATTCAAAATGTGTGCAAAATTTAAAAAAAAAAATCAATTCAAGTGCAAATTTGTATTTAAATGTGGGGACATTCATTGTCCACCTTCATTTTTGCTTTGTTAATTTATTTCTTTAATAAAATTACCAAAATATTGAATTGAATTTCAGTTTTTTAAACAAATTTTATTTTAATAGTTTAAAATTTAAAAATAAATAAAAAATTAGTAAAATAAGTCGGAATAAATTTATTTTATTTTTATGCAATCGAAACATTTCTGTATAGTAAACTTGTTTGATGAAGACTTAATGAGAACACACAAAATACTAAATTTATAATAAATAAAAAATTGTTTACTCTCCTGAAATAATTAATTTTTTTTTTCGATGAGGAGTTCTATGTAGACGCAACCTCTTTGCAGATTTATTGTACTTCTCCGTTTGTTATCTTATTGCAAGTCAAGTACATTATATAGACGCTATTATTTTTTTAATGTCAATTTCACAATTATGCGATATGTATTCATGGAAATATTTATGCCTTTTATGAGCTATGACATCGCAAACAAATATAATGGGGGGATTCTCTTCTGAGCATCTTACATATATTCTATGTATATTCTGAAGGATAATGTATATCCATCTGGTCTATTCTGTTTTGAACTTACCAATCTTGAACGGATGTCTATGGATTGCACCATGATCAGTGACAAACCATGTCAGTGTTCTAGTGTCCATGATAAATAACGAATTAAAATTTACTACAAACTTCATCATAAAATTGTTATAGAATTAAATCCAAGAATACTAATGTACATTACACGTCTATAATATTTATAATAGAGACAATGTCCAGTACTATAATTTTAACTTGCTTTTAGAAGTAAGTTAAACATGTAATAATTTTTACCATTACAAAAATCCAATTTTGTGAAAATTATGGTAATTATCGGAAAACGACATTTAAAAAAAAACCAAATTTACATTTTTGATCGAAGTGAAGTTATTTTTCTTGTCTCGTTCGAAAATTTATTTAAATAATTTTTTTTAAAAAAATAGAAGTTTTCCTGTTCCTGAAGTTTTTCTCAAAATCTTCTATTCATTTTAATTTATTTTTTTTTTTTCAAAAAGCATATGTGTTCGCAGACAGCAGGTAAACGAAGAGAGCAATGTTTTAGTAAAAAAAATCATCTTATATAATACACAAGATCGGCGACGTGGGGATTATAAAAGCAAGAATAGTTGAATAGTAAATTACACCACAAAAAATATTAAAATTTTAGTAAGTTCTTAAATCAAAAATAAAAATATGCAAAATTTATAAAACATGCAACACATTCCACAAATCAAAAATAAAAAGTATACAAAACGGTGGCGATTTTAAAATTGAAAACATTTAAAATTAAGTACCAACAAACCAAAAATAAAAAATAAAAGTAATAATTATTATACAATTGTATATTTCACGATTGTATATTCAATCATGGGGTTGTTAAATATTTAAAAATGAATTGTTAACGATCTGTGGTACATAGGTAATACAAAAGTACAAATATGGGATAAATAAAATACTATAGTAGCTTATAAACACATTAAAATGATCAGATTGTTTATTTTTATACTTTCGAAAATGAACGATTAACATCCTAACTGTTTCAACGGTTTGTAATTTACAATAATATCTACAAGACATGGCATAGACAATAACATTATATTGGTATATTCAGCCAATTGAAATGTGGAATTGCATCAATTGTAAAGTAAAATTTTGCCTTCATATTAGCAAAGTTCCATCTTATTTTAGATCACAACGAACATGTATCCAAATTGATTCCAAATTAATTTGAAAAAATTGAAAAACTTTGTATATACATGACTGAAGCGGGATTCGAACTCGAAATTATTCTTTTACTATTATATAAGATAGTGAATAATATAACCACCACACTATATCTTAGTCCGTCTAAATTAACGGATGTCTTTAATATTGATTTTTTGATTATATATAAAGAACCAAATCTGATGAATAGATCTCTGATATAGAATTCATCTGATGAATTGTTTCAATACGCTTTAGAATATATACAATAAAATCCTAAGACCCACTTTAATATCTTACGAAAACACTAATTTATCGATCATCTACATTAAGAGTAATGGGATTTTATTGTGTTAAGTTATAATGAAATTAGTATTCATTTCGTTATAAAGTATAGGTATTATACTTTGATTTCATTATAAAGTATATATATTCAATAATCAAGCAATAATCAGAAAACAACAACAATTGCACCAAAGCAAATAATTTTTTTTCATTTAAATCGTGCCAGAAAGAACTACGTCTGTGCAATTGCACAGGGTATTCACTAGTATTAATTTTATTTGTAAAACTGTAAGCTACCGGCCTTAAAACCAATTTTATCAATCCATTAAAAAAGCAAGGTTTTGAGAAAATAAAATATTTGGTCAAAGCAAGATTAGTTGATTGGTTAGATGTAAGATCGACCTCTCGGTCGATTGTACTCAGTGAATTTTGGGAGAAAATTTTTCCCCTATATCACCGCAGCCACAAATCGGCCCAGTACTTCCAGTAATTTCACCCAGTACTTCCAGTAATTTCACCCAGTACTCTAAACGATTTCATCTCTGGATATCACCTGACTCTCTAGCTAAGTGAGATAACACCTTCGATGAAACGAAGTATATCTCTCAATTTCCTATTTCTTACTTATAACAAGTTTTCTCGTTTCCTTACTATCTAGAATTCTTCTATTATCGCCCTATGCGTTGCACATGAAGAACTGTCATCATTTTTTCGCTGCAATACAATTTTTCACAAACCCTAGTTTTGCAACATATCCCCTCGATAGAAAATATCCTGAATATTACAACTCGCAATTTATCTTTTATATTTTTCAATCAATGTAATAATATCGTTTACATATCACATCCATACATCATTGGCATAAGTTCTTCTTCTTCTTCAAATAAGACCTGTGGTACTAGATTATTAATGACAGTTTCTTTCACAGTTTTGTAATAAAATAATAATGGTAGTTTTATTTTCAAATATAGGTTTTGGAAATGGAATGGAATAAAATTAATTAAATAATTTAAATTCATATTAATTTGGGATTCGTGATTGATTATTATTTATCAATTTTCATTTATTTCAGTCTGTATTTTACTTAATTGATCATGACAGTAGGTACATACATTATGGCAGACAGAAATAAATCGAAAAAAAAATTCATGTTTATTACCACCTTCTAACACATTTTTAGTTTTAAATAAAAAATTCTTTGGAAACAGCGTACTAGGCTTTAATTGAAATATATTAAAATAAAAATCAAATAATTTAAATTGAAAATATTTAGAACCGAGTTTTTCACTTGAATCGCATTAAATTAATTTCACGTAAAAAATAAATAAATTCATTGAAATTACATAATTTCTACGAAATTTACTTGGGCATTTTTTGTTTGCAAAACAATTTAAATTTCTCATAATAATTTTTTTTGTATTTCCATTGTTAGAGCTGTGATACCATAACCATAATAAAACAAAAAAGGTGTCCAATAATTTTTTATTTGTTTTTTTTTTTTTTGTTTATCGAAGAAAGTTGTTTTAAATTTTAATTTATTTTTTGTTTTTTTCGCTAAATTTATATTACAACATTTCCTATGGCTAATATTTTATAATTTTTATTTTTTATCGATTTAATTTATTTTTAAATTTTATTTACCACAAATAAAGAAAATTTATAGAAAATAAAAAAACGATAATTTTACAAAATATGTTTTTATTTAAAACTATAAATAAATTGATATTTTGAATGTTGTTGAATGAAACATTTAAAAAAAAAAATCAATAATGTATGATTTTTAATGTTTTTATTTTTAAATTAAATGTTAAAAAAAATGTGTATATAGAGTAGAGACAATAGTATATTTCAATTTTATTTGAATGTTTTCAAAACTAATTCAGTTTATGGTTTTAACTCAGATTAACTAAATAACAGATTTTATAAATAACTGTCCAGTAAATTTTGAATGGGTTTCACAGAATTCGAATTCAAGCCGCTGCATTTATTAATTCAAATTTAAATCCAAAATAATATTAGGGCTAAAATTTTAGGATTAAATTCAATTGTAAGACTAGCTTCTCTTTCTGTCGATTTTTAGACGGTAGACATGATTATCAATGATGATACGTTAACATCGTATACTGAAAATATGTGTCATTTAGAATTTCCGATTTTTTGCTCTGTTGGCCATAATATATCTACCCAATCATTTAAGGTTTGTTTTGTATTATGACTCCATATGATTTTACTGTTTGCTCTTGTTCTACATTCTATTAAAAATTTTGTCTGCCTGTTATCATTCATTCGTGCTACATAACCTACTCATTTCCATTTAATTTCCAATTTAGTACAATATCATTAACTTTTGTTTAAGCTAGACAGTACTATTGGTATATTCATTTCTTTTTTTCCGACCATTTACCTTAATCAGGGGTTACTGACAATATCGCTATTGTCAAAATCACTAATGTACAGTATATTAGTTGATTTTTATCAATTTGCAATAAGTTGTATGGTTAATTGATAGATTATAAGTTTATAAACAAACAAAAAATAAGCTTTTGGTTCTTTGTCTTATAATCATATTTGGAGTTCTGGTTCTTCTTGTGATGCCCAACATCGGTTTCTTTGAGCTACTTCTAACTTATATTTATATAAATCTTCTTATGAATATAAGCATTTCTCTATCATATGGTAAAAAAGGTATAACACATTAAGTCCAATATTTTGCTCTTTACACTTAATGGTATATCTTTCTTAAATATTAGTTTACAAAATCCATTAAATATTAGTTTACAATGACCATCCAGCATTTATTTCATGATAATTATTGCTTGCCTGATGTCCCTGCAAATCGTGCATAAATTTGTTCTTTTTGAAGATTTTGTATTTAATTTAATATTACGCTAGAAATAGTCATTCATCATCCATACATTGGTAGATATATATGAACATTTCATAGATGGATAATCATTGTCTTTCAGAATATATACAGAATAGCCAGTAATGTCTATTCGTGTCTATGTGTGGTTAACTAAAACTGTATATTTGAAATATGTAGGTACCTTGTCAGTTGCCACTTCTAAATGAATGAGAATTTAGAGAATAGCAATTCAAAAATTGGTATTGAACAAAATGAGCAATAGTAGATGATCAGTAGTATAACAAAAAAATTTATAATTCTAAAATTTGGTGTAGTAAATTATTTATCATATTGAATCATAGCACAACTTACTGAAATAAATTTTACTATGCCTATTAAAATGCCTAAAGACTGTACTGTAGTTTTCCAATAAAAAAATTCAATCCAATAAGATTTAAATTCAATCACCCAGTGACTTAATTTTTTTTTTTTTTTTCTTATTGTTATTTGTTTTGTTTTTACGATATTAGTAGAGAATGATAAAACGATTATATGACATTTCTTTCAATTTAAGAAAAAAAAAACCACAAAATTTATTATGTCCAATTTCTTTTTCTTATATACACACAGCTCTTTACAAGATCTAAACCATATAGGGAAAATAATAAAAACAAATAACAAAAATTTCCATTTCTTTTGATGGAAATAAAAATGAGAGTAGTCAAAAAAAAATCTAAAAATAGAAGTTAGTTACATGCCTCCTAAAAATTATTTAAAAAAAAAAAACATAATAACAAAAAATATTTCTATTGTTTGTTTACGGTTTCATTTTCATTCAAATTTCACCTGAATGTCAAATTTAAACCACAAATATGAATTTCTAAAAAAACAGAAAAAATAAACACAAAAACATTAAACAACACAACTGAATCGCTGATTAGTCAAATTAGTGACCGTATCTGAGATTGAAATTAAAAAGAAAAAAACAAAAAAAAAATTAAAAGAAAATTACAACTTGTGACAAACAACTAACTTACATTTTAAGTAGCCACGCACCGCACCACACACACCGTAGTCCATCAAACAGACCAAAACTATTTTTTGATATTTTGAAGTTCATTCATTCCGGTTCATTTTTTTTGTTTGTTTGTTGTTTGTTAAATAAATCAGTTGTAAGGTACTGAAAATACAAAATGGTTAGTTGATTGGTTAGGTTTGGTACATAACTTTCAGATTCAATTACATATCTTTATTTTGATCAAATTAAAATGGCGGGTGATTTAATTTGATCATATATATATATATATAACTATAAATAATGTTTTTTTTTATTATTTTGTTTTCGGTTTGATAATGATTTTTCTTTTTATCAATGAAGATGATTCAAACTTTCTATATACGAAAATTTATTCGTCTAATAATAATAATTTTAACAAGCTTAATAATACATACGTAGAGTACAACCGAAAAAGGTTGAATCTAGAGAGAAAGAGAAAACAAAATAACCGATAACGATTAGTTGTTTGGTCTGTTAATTATATTTTTAATGTTGTTATAAGCTTGGACTTGAACATGGCTGTTTGTGTTTTTTTTTTTTAAATTAATGAATTTTCCAAATTTTTATTTTGGAAATCATTAAATTCAATTTATTGAATCATGTTTTTTTTGTTGAAATATGGGGATGTTACCTATAACAACTGTTATACAAATTTAATATGTTATTTCCAAAATTAAGTTTCTATTTTTGGGAGTATAAAGACAAGTTTTATGTTCGTTAATTATATTATGTTATGTTAATAAATTAAATAAAATTTGATAATCGAATAATTTTGAACATTTTAGAATCTTGAAAATCACCAAAGGGCAAAGCTAATTTAAATTTAACTTGATTCCACTGAGTTTGGATGAATTTTAAAATTACCGCATATGCCACAATCATTTATATCTCCTGAGTTGACATGATTTATTTCCTGTCAGTTATTCTGATAGTAATTTGACAATCTATAATTCATGTTTATTCGGGTAGAAAAATGGTAGAACTCTAATATCAAATAAAAAAAATATAAATTATACAAATAATATTGTTGGATTGACATTAGAATAATAATAAAAATTTATTGCTTTGTCAATAATTTCATTTTCGGCCATCTTGATATTTTAATAATCTGACAGCAGCAATGGCAGAAATCTACCAATATACACAGTTTTTTACGTATGAACATGAAAGTAGATTTCTGCGGAAGATCTGCGGTAGTTTTCTGCCTCGTATAAACATGGGCATTGATATGTTTACCTATATTTCATGATATTTAGTCCCACGACCAAACACATTATTTAATGTAAAAAACATTTTAAATAAAAACTTTAATGTAATTTTATTTATGTCCCATCATTGATTCTATACTTTGAAATTTGAATAAATTAATTTCAGGTATTATTTACTTACTTTACTGTCTTGAATTAAAAATATTTTCTTAAGAATTTAATTTGATACAAAATGTAAAATGTACTAGTGACTGAATGAAGTCACAAAATTAAAATTAAAATATTTACAAAAAAAAAAAACAAAAAAAATGTTTACTTTTTATTGAGAAAAAAAATAATAAAATGGCGATTAAAACTTAATAAAATTGAAGTGATCAGTTAATGACAATAACACATGTCATACTTTTTTAACTCTAATACGGATTAGGGGAAAAAACATATCTGCACATTTAAGATCCATTATTATTGCCATACCGGTAAATATTTTTGGTATAAAATTATTATATTTGGAATTCTTAAATTTGGACATCGAATCGGAAAAACCAATAGGATGAAAAACATTCAATTCATATATAATAGGATGTTAACAGTGTTAAGTGATCCGTACTAAGTTATTTGATAAAAAAGTAGTGAAATGTAAAAAAATTTAAATATGAAAGGTTTGTAAAGTTTGTAAAATACTAATCTGTTGCGGTGTATTTCTAATTGTCAAAGAGGGTAAACAAACTGGTATAGCCCACAAGAAAATAATCAGCCTACTAATACCCCTATCACATTCTCAAAGTAAATCTAATCTATAACATTTGTATATTTCAGATCAAATTTTACCTAAATTTGCATAACTCTGCACGTTTACAAAAATTTATATATTCCTATCGTCTTTATGTAAAAGAGTGAGCTCGTCTAGCATAGTAGAATCGTTGGATATTTTTGGCAGAAATCGTTTTGTTTCAGGCATAAAAAATATGCAACGAAATTTTACCTAGACTAAAATATACTAGAATTCAACTATATATATTGCAAATTATTGAATATTTATTTTTTTTATTTATTTATTGGGCAACGGATCTTCAGATAAAGTTTGGTTTTATTTGTTTTTGTAATTTTTACTCTGCAGGTTATATTTCACAAGAGGTCGTTCACATAATGTAAAATTTTCAGCTATTATTTTCCTACGATCTTACTATCCTAAACCAGTTTCATACTTTACTTGAAGTAGTCCTGTATATTTCCAAAAATTGATTTATCTTGTAATAAATATGTAATGTAAATAATATCTGGTATATGACGCTTGACGCAAAGCTTAGATGGAAAGAAGCTAAGAAAACGTTAATAAAAAAACTATAACTAAGCTTAAAATACAAACAGTTGTAATGGCTAATTGAGCGTCGAACATCTACGCTTTCGACGTATAATAAAAGGTTTCATCTACAATCAGATATTAAAGCCAGTCTCGGTATACGGTATTCAAAAATGGAATTGTACTATACAACTACATATTCAAACCATCCAAACGTTCCAAAACAAAGTATTGGGAAATATTATTTCTGCCCCCTGGTTTGTTCGCAATGCTGATATTCATAGAGATTTCTGGATCCCCTTCATAAAAGAAGAAATAAAAAAATTTGCTGTACGCCATAAAAGTTGTCTTTATCAACATGTCAATGTTGAAGTTTCACATTTAGCTGGCAATCAAAACGTTGTTAGACGACTTAAACACACGAAAACGTTGGAACTATGTTAGATTAAAATCTTTTATGTCTGTAGAGTTCCGACAATTAAATCTTGTTTGATCAAAGATATCTAAAGAAAAAGAGCCAAAATTTTATAAATGGTTATAGTCCAAAAACTACTTTTAATTTTAACAAAAATATGGGAGTTTTAGTGTGTTAAAGTCGGCACAGTCCTTCAATTCGTTCTTCCCCGGCACATAGAAGAGAAGCTGAAGGCTCTTTTGATGATTTTCTTCTATCCAAAAAAAAACTTTGTAGGTAAGTGGAAGTTATTATTTTAGTTACCTATTTATAGAATTAAAGGTAGATAGGAAGTGACCATTGAATAAAAGCTTCTTAAAAATTAATTATCATTTAATTGTGTAATTTTATTACCACGACGTGAATGGCCTCTTTATTTTTATTGTGTGTTTTATGGGATCATACTTCCATTATTGAGCTCCCAAATAGCTCAATACAAGAGCCAGCCCGTGCAATTGAGAATGTCAATCAAATTACCAATTTTGCTTTCCGCAATAATTTTAATATTATTAGAAAAACCTTCCCTAAAACCCAAAATTTGGCTTTAATTAATGCTGCACATCAGCAAAGGAAGGGTTGATGAATTTCCGTTTCCTTTTGTTTTTTATATGACAATGTGGGTTGAACGTGGGTATGCAGCTTGGTAGCCTGATTTCCTATCGAGTATAGTGGTCCGTACTGATCGTTACATCTCTTTATATATCGATATGAGACATATTGGTTTATTCATGTTAAACGAGAGCTGTGTTTCAAAGATGGTTATCCTATGCCACCTTTCAATATTCCTAGAACCACAATTATGCGTTTTTTTTTTATCTTTTCATAAAAAATTATGATTCTACAATCACTTATCTTGTTCGAAATTGTATTATAAAACAGCAATTTAACATTTTCACAAGATAGCATAGAATGTGAAAAGCAGAAAAACATTAAAAGCACTTTGACATTGCTCTGTTATGGGTTAAAGTTTTTTCAAATATTATTGCAAGCAGATGATGTGATGTGATACTGATGTGTGATACATCCTCACCTGGACGTTTATTTTTGTAATTTTTCAAAATTGAATTTTTGTTTTTCTTAAAAATTATTATTAACTCAATGAGACAACAAGTCTTTGTGTGTGTGTGTATTGTAACTGGGTATTTTAAGGTTAAGGCGAAAAAATCGAATGAATTGTTTTGATAAGATGTCATATATATATTTTTCAAATTTATTATTATGTTAATTTTTAATTTTTTTTTATTGAGATTTCTAATTAAATTTCTAATAATAGGTACAAATTTTTTTTTTTTTATCAAGAAAGAGAATTAGTGAGAGAGAAATATTACAGAAATTAATTATTAAAGGTAAGAAGTTAATAAATAAAAAAAGTATATTTTTTTTTTAATTAATTCTTGAAGGCTCAATTGATTGAATCACTTGAATTGAATTTAATAATCATTTATAGTTTATTAATAGTTTTTTTTTTTAAGTTTGAATGTTAAGTACATCCGTACTTTAAAATATATAATTATATATGGGTGTTAAATAGAGGGACACAATATTTACAGATTATGATGTTTATACGGTTTTTCAGTTTTTATACACAAATTTTTATAATTAAAAACCTGAAATATTTATTTTCATTTATAATAGGCGAAAAAAAATAATTAAATATTTAATTTAATTGAATAATTAATTGATCATAATATATTTTATTAATTTGATTGATAGATTGGTTTTTTTTTTGTTTTGTCATAATTTATTAAGAAATTATGAAAATTCTTAAGTTTTTTTTTGTGAAATTTTCTGTATTTGATAAATAGAAAAATTTATTTTTAGATTTGGTTTTTCTGTTTTTTTGTTAAAAACAATCATGTTCTTTCTTGTTCTTTATTTTTTTTTAACATTATTGAATACTTAGTCACTATATGTACTTCTTCCTGAGAGAGAATGTTTGTGATATGAGATGGGAGTAATGTTGAATCTATTCTCTTACACAGTGCTGTGATTAATAAAAATTTTGTCCGATGATATCTTGAGTTCACAAGTGGCTTTGTGTTGTAGCTGCTACGTATTAATATAACTGTTAGCCCGTTTTTAATTTTTATTTTACTAAAGTCTGGAATTGTGAAAAAAAAATTAAAATAGTATTATTTTAGTTTTATATAATCAGCCGTACCGGCGAATTCGATCGAATAAATATCGAGTACTCGTTCGTAAATTTTCTACCGGCGAATTCGATTTAAACAAATTCGAATATTTTTGATCGAAAATTTTCTCGTACAAAATTTTATAATATTTTTTTTATTTTTTTTTTTTATACGTTTTTTTTATATATTTTAATAACTTATTTCTAAAACACCAATCTAAATTTATTTTTTTAATTTGAAATTTGAACTTATTTGACATAAAAGTCATCACATTTCGTTATATTTCTATTTATTTATTTATTTTAACAGTTGATCCTACAGATAAATCTGTAGGCCAACTTTATAGGTCCTTTTCCCTTTCGAAATGTGGGCCTTTTTATTAAATTGTATTAATTATTTGGTATATATTTTTGTATATTACATATTTATATTATTTTTTTTTATTAGTTATATTATATCTTTATTAATTATTAAATTATATTTGAACCGATGTGGTTGTATTGAAAATTACTTTTTTCAGTAATTTCACCATTTGAAAAATTTTTCGGTTCTCACGGGGTTTGAACCCGTTATATTTCTTATTTGATTATATTTTTTGAAATGAGTACAAAATTAGTCTTTCGATCGAATTCACCGTTAAGAAATTCTCATCGATCAAAAATATTCAAATTTTTTTTAAATCGAATTCGCCGGTTGAAAATTTACGAACGAGTACTCGATTTTTATTCGATCGAATTCACCGGTACGGCTGATTTATTTTATTTATATTAAAGTATAGTTTATTAGATCGAATTACTTTACCTATTACACTATATCAAAGGCTTCGATTATGTTTGTTGGTGCATTATTGTTTAAATGTAAACTTTTGTTGTAAATTTTCATTATTATCTATGACTCTTTGGTGTTTTTTGAGATGCGGATGATAAAAATATAGAAATTATAAATATGAGAAATACTGTAAACGTTTTAAATTTAAATAGTCGTAAGCACTGATGAAGAAAGCGTGATAAAAAATTTAACTTTTGCGAAAAAATGCTAAATTTAATAAACAATTAAAGCAAATCTAATTATCAAAACTATGAACTAATATCTGACGGGAATAATTAAATTCATATTGATACAAGTCGATTATTTAAAGTACAGTACTGCAGATACCCTTATCTAGCTTCAACATTCAGATAGAGATGCTGCGTATTCGATTTTAGAAGTTATGTTCAAAATGTTAAAGTGAGTCAATTTTGGAAATGGATTCTCTGTTTGCACATACCTTCCATGACAGCACATTTCATCTTTCTTCTGTTCTTCCTATTCTATCCTATTATAAAATTTTTTGATGACAATATCCCACTACAAACACACTCTGGGTTGCACAGAATGGTAGATCGCCTGCCTTTCAATGAAAATCTCAGGTTTAATTTCTGACGAAGCAAAAAAAAATCCTTTATGGGTTTTTCGACCTGGTGCGGTACCCTTTGTCATTAGAATAAAGTAAATTCATAAACAATTCAAATAAAATTCTAATAAAATATTCTAATTAAGAAGCCTTAGTGCCTGACAATAGCAATAGTTTTCCACGTTTCCAAAGTTAATAAGCCCAGTAATTGGAAAAATAAATGCTCAAAAAATATTGTAATATAAACTTGCAGCGACGTACTTAATTAAGTCACGGAAAGATAATTCTATCCATACGAGTGCATATGAAATAGGAAAACTGGTAACGTGTGTCAAAACTGAATATAATGTAGAAACTCTGAAAGAAATCCAGAAATTTTAAGTTACCGTCAAGAGCATAAAAACAAAAAAAATTAAACACGTATTAAATTCATTCTCGGGCTTTCTACACTATGTTCGCAAGAAAATCAATCTATAGATAATGTATACAACCTTAAACGAGATTCTGGACTCCTAGAGATTTCAAATAAATACAACTCAAGAACTCAATATACATTTTTTTTATTATATAATCTTTGATGCTATTCTTTGTCTAATATGATTGCTCACGATCAATTCATCGGCTTCTAAATGATACTTTCAACAATATTCTTCATTTACTTATATCCTACAACACTCTGATCAGCTCGTACATGCTAATTTTCCAATCCTCTTATCAAAACTGTTCAGCTATGACATATTTGTAGGTTACTATAACATTTACCAGGTTTTTATGATTCTAAGTAGAGGAAAATATCTCCTTCCGATGAATTTACGAATGAATATGGTTGTCTCAATTCAATTACTACTCAATATTAGTTTTATGTACATGAACAAAGTAAATATTGTTAATTGTAATCAAAATAGTGTAGCCATGCATATTTATTACTATAGTGTATAGTAAAATAGTTTTTCATTGCTTATTCGAAGAGCATGCTACAAAGTACTTATTATATATTTTTTAATAAATTATTAGGATCATGTCGAAAACACAATCACGACGAATGACGAATTTTTCGCTTTCAAATAAATGAGATTATATATGTGAATCGTGACGAATGACGAATGACCAAAATTTCGCGTTCAAAAAATAGATCTATTTCTATTTTATTCGTCGACGAATGCGAATGACATTCATTGATACCAACATAAATTAGTCAAAATGGTTTTAATAAAACATTTTTAAAATTCAAATTCAAATAAAAAAATTTTTAAATTAATTTTTTTTAAATTTTTCCTCCATTTTTTTTATAAACAAATTTTGAAATTTCGAAAACACAAAAAGTTGTTCGTCGCGAATAGTTCGTCGTGATTGTGTCTCTAAGGGCGAAATTTAGTCATTCGTCACTCGTCATTCGTCGTGATTGTGTTTTCAACATCAAACTTATTTTGTCATGTTTTTAATATGTTTTCAGATTGTTCTAGATTATAGTAGTTAGTTTGAAGACAAAAAATAAAAAAAAAACTTAAAAGAAGTTACATAGCTGCCGTAAAGTTCTGAATATAATACACAGGTACACTAATTGGAAAATGCCAATATTCTGAAGAAAAAAAATCCAATTGGTATATTCAGGTACTCTAATTGGATTTTTACACCCGGATACACTATTCGGAAAACATACTTATAGATATGATCGTTACCTATACATACATAATATGATAGATTCTGCACAGGTATAGTAATATTAAAATAACATAATTGGCTTAGTAATAGATAACATGAAAATGATTTTAGTATTAGATAACATCCAATATCAAAATAGATCGAAATTAATTTTCGAAAAATATAAAATCTAATTACTGTAGCCGGTGTTCTGTAAATGGAAAAATGTTCCGATTAGTTTATCCGGGGTATTTTATTGGGAGGTGTATTATATTCAGAATTTTACGGTATTTTTCTTTTAATAAAACCACTCAATGTTAATTCAATATCCATAATTATAATAAAATTAAATTAAAATAAGGAAATCTTAGAAATGCCAAATAATTATAAATAAAGAGAGAAAAAAATATTCGAAATCATATTTTAATTGAAAAATTAATTCCTATTATCGAAATAACAAATTCAAAGCCATCCTTGAAGAGAATTTTCTGTCAACGCTTATCACAATATAAATTTTACATCTTAACTGACCTTTATAAGCATTCAAATAACATAATAATAACTACCGAACAAATAAAAAACTTCTGCCTCATTACTATAATCATAATTTTCTAAAATTGACAAAACAAAAAAATGTAAAATCACGACTACTGTCGACAATCTTCAATTATATAAACAAAAAACAACCATTTTATATTAAATGTCAAACTTTAAATAATATTTTTAAAAAAAATTAATTTTTTTTATTTTTTATTAAATATCTTAATCGAATCAAATCTCTCTTCAATTGAATGACTCAATCAGAATTTGAAGTTTATCTGTGATCATGGATTTTTTTTTTTGCTTCAAACAACAAAAACCACTTTGTCGAAATTTAGTACTTAAAAACCTGATTGAGCTGCCAATTTTTATTCAATTTGTGTAACAATATTTTTTATTATTTTAAAAAACAAAAACAAAGAAAATAAAAAAAATAAAAAAAAAAAATAAAAATAAGTCTCCAGTAGTTTTAATGATCATCTTTAGTATTACCACCTAATGAGGAGTAAAACTTTTAAGAATTGCTTAAATCCAAAGATATTTCTTAAGGCTTTCATTCTAAAATGAAATTAATTAGAAATGAAACAAAAATGTTTATGTAATTTTTAATTATGAAATTTTCCCTGGAGGGAGTCATTGATTTTTTTTTTATTTTTGTTTTTTTTTTTCTTGTATTAATGACACAAAGCAAAATATATGAAAAACGACGCAACTATTTTTTTACTTGTTGTAATCGATTAACTTAGTGTAATCGTTTAAAAATGAACTGGGGAAAAGAAATTAAAAAAAAAATGATTATTAAAAAAAAAAAAAGTTAAAAAAAAAACAGAGAAAAGTACCTACCAATCAAATGACCATTATGATCATAATATTTTCAATGTGGGTGATATTTAAGAAGAAAATTTGAGAAAATAAACTAAAATAATAGTGTTAAAATTAATTTGAAAAAAAAAAACAAAAAAATGTCTGGGGGGCAATCCATAATACGCACGCAGTCAATCACAAAATTAATGATGATAATTTCCAATATCACAATTCTTTAGAAATATCACGATTGTCGATATTATCGGATTTGATGTAATTTTAATGAAATGATTTTGAAAAATTCAATTTTACTTTTTTAATTGACTCGATTTTCAGTCCTACTAAAACAAGAAGAAGAACATGATAGGAGCGTGTCATATGCTTTTATTGTCATTTGCCTGTATCTCATTTACCTGTATATATTATCGTTTGCCTGTATTTCATTGCGCAGCCGCTGTCGGATACATAATAAGAAACATATATCTTTTTTAACAAGAATATTTACCTAAATAATTTTTATGCGTAGCTACTGTTGGATACAAACAAAATGTATGTATTTGGAAACACTAAATGAACTAAAGTCGGATTTTGGAATTTTAGTATTTTGCGATTTTCAGTGTTGATATATTTGGATTTTGTAAACCAACCCATAAATTGTACATATAATTGTACATATAACTAATGTTCGGAACTGAATTTATATAGGCATTGTTTATCAGATATGGGGGTAAATGCATGGAGTTATTAAATACATATATATTAATTTAGCCTTAGCTATTATTATTAATGAAAGTCAAATAATTTTGCAAAATATAGACAAATAATAATATTGGCAAATTAAAATACAATCAAATGAAATAAAGGCTTGTGACAGTAATCCGAATATGATTTTTGAATTTGGAAAAAACATTTAAATAGTGCAAAAAGTCTCATAACTCTCTGGCTGACTGAGTTCTCCTTGTTTTCCAAATAATTGATAAATCTGCAGGAAAACTACAGTTTCTTTTCCCTTTCGGAATGTGAATAATTATTTGTTATTTTTTTTTAGATAGATTATTAGCCTGAGATTATTAACTTTATTATGCCATGTTTCGGTAGGATGCTTGGTTCAAAGTGACAGAATTGTCTACTTCTTCATTACTTAATGGTTTATAGTTTTCTTTCTGATTCTCACTTGCAGTTTTAGCTCAAATGATATAATGATTCAATTACAATCCGTCACCATGTGAATGTAAAGCACGTTTTTGATCAGTATTACAACTCTGGATTAGCAATTAATTACGGTATATTCGGATACTGCTAGTTAAATTATAGTTGTATAAATCTATAGTTAGTGTGCACTAATAAAGAAAGGTGAAAATTGTTTAGTATAAGACACACAGAAATTACGTGTGCCAGCAAACTAAATGGCAAATATATAAGGACCAAAAAAAATTACTGTAAGTGATCTTACATATTACATCATTGTTGTTATACGACAGATAAATGTAAAAAAAAATTAAGTTTGTCATAATAATGTGAAAAACAGTATGGTGAGGTGAATTTTTCATTATATACATTTTTCCAATGATTTAATAATGATATGTCCAGAATTTTTTAAAATCCTATTTTGGAATCAGTGTAACAAAATTTAAGGCATTGATCAAATTAATAAGATCATTGATTGAAAAACATTTTTCTCGGAAACAATACGGTGGTGTAGAGATTTGTAATTACATTAAAATTACTGGCTACTGATGAAACATACTTTACTCTATCAACAATTTATAATTTAAATAAGTACCAAATATCAAACATTATCATGTATGAATGCAAATAGATAGTTTGAGATTGTGTCGTTGGTTCCTGAAACAAAACTAATAGTAGTGCAGCAGAAAACAAGCAAACAAATTCACAAAATTGAATAAAATAATTTTAACTACCATTTTTTATTTCATTTTTAATTCTTTATTCAATAGCGAAAGTCCTAAAATATTTTTTTTTGCACACAATTAAATAAAATTTAAATTTCCTTTAAAAAAATCCTCGAAAGGCTATACGCCGATCAATTATTTAGAAGTTATGAGCTGTTTTTTGGAAATACACATCCTTTTTTATTTCTACTAAAATTTTTTATTTTCATTTATTTTTAATACACGAATTTTTATTTTATTCATAGAAAAAAAACAAATTTTATTTTTAAATTATTAAATTTTTTTAGGTAGGTACTCATCATATTATGTTTACGATTTTATGGTTTTTTTTTTTTATAATTTACTTTACTTTTCTACTTGATTTGTTTTAATTTTTTTCTAATGAACATTCGAAACTGAATTTTAGAAATTGTATTAAAAAAATTAACCACAAATTTTTAAACTATTTAAATTTGATCATAATGTCATAATCATATCATATAATATCATTTCGATCTGCCTAGTACGCTAATCCTATGAAAAAATTGTTGCGAGATTTTCAACTCAAATTTAGCTGCCTCAAAAATTGTAGCTTATCAATCTGCTTACTTAAAATAGCCAAAAAATGTTTCAACACGTCCGAACAATTTTTCTTTTTTAATAAAAAATATCAAATCGGTTGGACCAAAACAACTGGGCTGGACATTTTGTCATTTATTAAATTTATGATGTAAAAATATTTAATTGGAGGGTAACTAAATTATTTCAAATGAACGTAAGAATGTAGGATTAAATAAAACAGTAAAAAGTTTTCAACAGTTAAAATTCACAAAATGTCTATATTAAATTTGAATATGTAGCAATGATTTACGAAAATATATAATTTTTTTTGTTACACTTCAAAATAAATTTTTTAAATTGTCACAATATTTTTGACGTTCTAAGCGCACAGAGTTCAAACCGATGATAAGCCGATGATGAACCGATGAAATTCGAATGATAACATTTACACACGCATATGAAGATGCAATTGCAATTGATGACATAATCTAAATGCTGAGAGCTAACTTTTACAACAGATTTTGTTAATTGCAATTGCAATTCATTGTGAACTCATCCAATTATCGCGTAATCTATTATGTCTTTATTATCTATCTATAATAGTTCCATTATTTCTTTTATGAAAGACAGTTGTTTTAGATAAGTTAAAATATAATTTTGTGATTAAATGTAATTTAAATTATTAAACCGTGCGTGAACATGGGACATTCGACTATGGGAATATGTTCTTAAACTCATTTCTGTAACTGTGTTGCATATTCAATCAATCCTGTTAGCTAACAAGTATAACATAATGAATTTTTTTTTTTACTATAAATGAATAGCCATACAATCAAATATAAACTAACATGAGACACATCGGTTCATTTTATTTTGATCAGTTCTTAAAACACTTAAGTTTTACTTATAAGTTCACTAAAAACGAAATACGACCATTAAAGAAAATCAATCAATGTTTACATATTATTTCATTAACATCAAAATCTACTTTAAAATATTCGATATTTTCCATCACATTTTATTCGAAATTAACACTTAAAAAATTTTCTAATTTAAAAATCAAACAGATACAAATCACGTTTTGAATTTTTTGTTGATCGACCGACCGAACCATCATCAAATTATGAAAAAAAAAAAACAAACTAAATTTCAATCGTTGAAATAAAAATTCTTAAATTAAGCTCTAGAATTAAGATTATGTGAAAATCGTGATTTTCTATTTCAAATTCAAAACTTTTCCAACAAAAATAACTTTCGAATCACAACGTTTCAAAGTACATTTTGTACTCAGACCAGACGGAATTAAGGTGCCTATACTACCACTACTTAAAGTGTTATTTTTATTTTCTTTTTTAAATCACAAAATTTTTCGCAGTCATTTGATTTAACCACGTTCGAAATTTACAAAATTTACTTTTCAATTAAATTAACCGTGTTATAATCTATTAAGTATATTTTTGTGAGTTAAAGTAATTGGCATTTTATCATTTTTCAAATTCTAACCTAGAAATAAAAAAAAAATCGGAAAAAATTTTGTAACCAAAACGAAAAAAAAAAAATATTTAAAGAAAAATTTAAAATAATTGACATTTTGAGATGTTAAGCAACTCAAATTCGAACACAATTTCATTTAAGATTTACTTTTTTGTTATTGTAATTTTCTATCAGGGTGGGCTATACCCAAAACCAAATGGAATCTGTATTTTAGGGCAAATGAAAAATTAGTCAAGCACAGTTTCATTTTGACAAGATTAGTTTTTTTTTTTATTATTGTAATTTTCCATTAAAGATGGGGACGTGGGGATTGTTAGAGAATAATTTTAAATCATTTTAAATTTTATACATTTTTTAATTTAGAATTATAATGCTTTTATGTTTGTTTATGAAATTTGGCAAAAAATTCGGCCCTTTATTTGGTCAATTCTTGTTTATTTATAATTTTTTTTTATGATCTTGACAGTAACTTAGGTGAATCATCTTTTCTTGCTTAATTAAGTACGGTACTGCAATTTTACACTACAATATCTACAATAATTCGAGTATTTATTTACACAAATTACTGGCTTATCTACTCAATAAATGTGGAAAACTACTACTATTGTCAGGAACTAAAAATTGCCTTCTTAAATAGAATAGTTTCATTTTATTTAATTTGTTACCAGATTAACTCTCAATTATCTTTTGTCATTTATTATATCCCAATAACACTCATTTTCAATTTGTCATTCAAACTGTTTGCGATCTATTTAAATATTTTTTTTAAATTGTGCAATTCGATACCATTATACATTTTCAATTTTATTAAATGACATCATCAATTTTGAATTTGAAATTCATATCTGTTTTGATTTTAGAACCAGAACAGAGATTTTTTGTTTTAAAAAATTTCTATTTTAACTTGATAAAAACCATTTAAAACATATTTCAAATATTTTGGGTTTTCACATCAGCTATAATACGATCTAATGGTTAAAAGATGAATATCAATTGTCCCTATTGGATATCATCTACAAACGGGGTTTCTATTTGCTTAATACAAAAATTAAATAAATAATTTATGTAAAGCGCACGAGATGGAAATTCACAAATGATTACTTATACTGCACCCAGCGTATGTTAAATCCAAATAATAATAAATTGTGTTATAATATAATAATCACCTTCTGTCACAATGAATCACTCTGATCTAAGCTAGCCGTATGTATGTATGTATGTATAGATGGTGTTCTGTATTTTTGATTAATCCTTGAGGAAAAAAAGGTGAATTGATATATTGATTTAACCCATTCCCGCCGGTTGACCTATATATAGGACAGCAAACAATATGTCATACAAATACGTATAACTTCCATTAAAATTAACTTAGCTCGGTCAAAAGTATTTTATTTTGAAGTTAAGAAATAAAGTATATACATTTTTCAATATAGTAACACCAACTTTTCAGTTTAGAAATAACAATTAAACTCAATTCAAAATGTAATTTTTACAAAAAGTTAAAAATAGTAGAGGTGAATGTATAAAATGTTAACAAATAAATACTCTAAAAATATTTAATTGTGTTCAAACTATCAAAATTTATTTGTTTAAGCTTTAAAGAAACTTCGAAAACTATCAAATATTGGATTTTAGTTGAAAATATTAATTATTTTTTTATTTAAAAATTGGTGTCCTATATGTAGTCCAACCGCATAAGTATGTAAGAATTTTTATTTTGTTGTAGTTTTATTTTGGAACATGTAAAGCGTAATTATGACACAAGTAAAAGCATTTGCATGGTAAAAGTAAGTTCAAGGGTCTTCAGGTAGCTATTGAAGCTTTATTGGGAGTTCAAAATAACTTTGAAGATAAACGTAAACATTTTCCCACCAGAATTGGAGAAATTGACGAATTGTGAAAAATTTTATGATCAAAATCTATTTGAAAACGAATTGCCAAGAGATGTTCAAAGTGCAAGAGAAGTGAAAATTTGGGACGAAAGTGATGAAATCGAAGATACTAATGATAATTCGTTTTTGTTGTTAGCTCAAGATAAAGATAGCTATTTGTGATTGTGTCTATACTTGGCATACTTAACAGTTTGTTGGATAATAGTGTTTCTGCAATGCTATCTAATATTGACTTTATAAATCCTATACATTCAGAAAAACGTTGGAATAGAGAAAGCAAATTTTAACGCTGATATGAGTGGTGATAGAATTGATCAAAATAGCAATAAGTACAGAATCATGCTAAAAGGTAAGGATTGTAGTGGGAGATTTTTATTTCCTTAATTGGTTTAGCAGTTGTAAACGTTTGGAACTTATACTTTGTATCATCAGACGAATCATCTCAACACACCGCTGTTCTATAATTTGTAAATATCTTCAAAAAGCAAGAATTTTTTAAAAGAAAAAAAACTAAATCCTTCCTCAACAGTAGACCCCGAAATAACAAATCCCACGTTCTTTCCAAAATTAAAGAACAGCTTCGCTCATAATACCATCACTTGCACAAAGTCGTTTATGTTTTACAAAGTATACTAAATTTTTATCATATAATTGAATTTCTTATTTATTTTTAATTGTTTTTATTCCATTTCGGGAATATAATGTTTAATAATTAAAAAAGTTTCTAAAATTTAAATAGTTTTATTTTTCTTTATGTATTTAATTTATAATATTTAGTTAATTTGTTTCAATGTATTTATTTTTGTCATTCGAACTCTAAAAAATATAATAAACCAAAATAATATTTTTATTTGTTTAAACTTTTTGTTTTAAAATTATGCTCCCATATTTGCCGGTTGGCCTATTTATAGGATGGTCCATAGATCGGATCCTACAAGGGTTAGAAGTACCAAACTTGAGTTTTGGCTTATCTAGTCAAACATTACACTGGTTTTAAAATATTATTCGTTTTAGATAACGGGAAAGGGTAGTCGGCGGGAAAGGGTTAAGAGAGATATCAAATCTTTTGATATAACATTTTCCTTCACATCATTATAGTTAAAATAAACCGTTGAAAGAGCATTAGGCCGATGTTGTCACAAATAATGCAAAAGACTTACAATAAAATTGAAACAATATAAAGAAAGTCGAATATTTAAAAAATGTTCAAAATTAACCCTTGACCATACTAAAACCATCTCTGTTGTAACTCTAACTTTCCATTTAGTATACTGTAGTTACACAGAACGTGTTAAAAAAACATTAAATTTTTATTGTTGTTCCAATTGCAAAATATGATTGAAGTTTTTTGATTTATTTAAAAAAAAATAAAAATAATTCTTTAAATCTCACATTTTTGCTGTTCTTTTTCCTCTTTTGCTTTCTTGTTTTTTTTTTTCTTTTGATTGATGTCAAAATTCCGTATCTAATCCATCAAGTTCTGGTCATAAAAAATTATTTAAAGAATTGATGGAAAAAATTGAAAAGTATTAGTTTTTGTGTTGTTGTTGTTGCTGCTTATGTTGTTATTGTTGTTGTTGTTGTTGTTATTGTAAATTGTTACTCTAGAGAAAATGTAAATACAACATTTCTATTTAAAATCGCCATTTTGAATTAAAAAATTCAATAAAACAATTTTTATTCAAAATTTTATAGTTATATTCTATCTAAATAGCTCACAAATTTTAGTTTATAATTAAATTTTATTAGGATACTGTTATAGTTAGTCTATAGCATAAGTAAAAATCCTGAGGGGGTCATTAAACTTAGACAAACAAAATTTATTGTAAATAACTAACAGGTTATAATAAAATTTGACTTGGATTCTGATGTGATGCTGTTTGTTATAGTTTATGTATAGGACGATTTCAGAAATTCAAATTGCAGGCGAATTCGCTAGACGTATATCAAGTACAATAATTTAAATTTGACAAAATATGAGATCATATGGAATTAGAAATTTGTAAACGATTGTAAAACCATGAAGAAAATGTAATAAAATTGACAAAAACCCTTAAATAGAAACGACGACATGTATTATGTGTCGAAAAAAATATCAGCTGAGCTTGATTTGCAGTAAACTATACGAAGCTAAATTTTTGTAACAATTGAAACTTTATAACTTCAGAGTTAGTTCTTAAAAACAGATGGACAATGTTTTGCATATTAGAAGCAATGGAGACCAGTACAAAATGTAAGAAGAGTACAAAGAGAGAAAAATAACTATACTATTGAGTTGCACAGAACACCTGTTCTTCTTTTGATTGTTCCACAAATGTTCTACAGTGAAAATTGAGCTGTTCTTATTCCTTCATGCTCCTTTGCACCTAGAAGGTTTTGCACCTGGTTTTCATTAGATATTAATTATTAAAAGAGCATTTTGCTTATCTAATACTACTGTTTATCTAACACAACTCCTGTATTTTAACTTTAACTGATTCTATAACTTAAATCAAGTTGAACAAAACACTAAATTTCATCATAATCCATTTAATAATTATTGGAATAAAACTTACATTCTTGATAATGGTTATTACATACAATGCACTACATCTATTCATCATCTTCAATTAATCTATTTTTTTAGATATGAAATAATCAACATCAAACCATCTTAATTAAGATTGTCCAACTGACTAGTTATAACAACTGATAATTTTTTGCCGCTCTATGCACCACGAATGGGATTGCAGGACATTGATGCATCATGATGCACTTTGTATGAAAAAACCTTTAAGTAGAACTCTAAGTATCCATATACCATCGTAATCCATTCATCAGCCATCGTCCATCGAATTTCGTTGAGCTTTATATAACTCAAATACTTTGGAATCTATAAGCTTCATATAATTCGGAACTGTACTTTATTCTCCACGTTAAATTTCATATTTCAGATCTTTTAATCAGAATTTTTTTATTTATTTTTTTATTTAGTGGCAGCTCTATGTAAGCGCAACCTCTTCAGATCTGTTGTATTTCCCCGTTTACCTCAAAATTGTAGGTTTATGTCTTTGATAAACGCTTTTATTGCTTTGATGTCAATTTCAGAATCAGGCAATGTGTATTCCTGGAAATATTTATATTTTTTGCGAGCTGTGACGTCGCAAACAAAAATAGAATATGAGAGCAGAAGCAGAATCTGCTTGTGTGTGCTTGTGCTACCAATCTTGAGCAGATGCTTGTAAAAAGGGCTATAACCAGTGATAACCCATGTCAGCATTCTGACATTGGATCTAGTCTCCATGATCATCTGATTCAGTCTGTGTATATACTTAGTTTGAAAAAGACATTAGACTGCGTAAGTCCTTGACAACTATTTGATATGTTTTGGGTTTCTGTAGTTTCCCACTTTTTAAAACAATTGTTTGTAAGTAGGCGTTTGAACGAGAAATACTTGACTCTGGTCCTAAGAATTGATTCTTCGCACCGATTTTTGTAAGGACATATCTGCCTCTTTATTGCCTTGTATTCCTTAATGCCCAGGAGTCAACATAAGAGTAAATCTGTTTCGCTCCGCTAGCTTTATTAAACTTCTGTAACAGTTACAGATAAGCTTTGCTTTAAAAATTGGGGAAGCCAGAAGCTTCTAATGCAGCTTGGCTATCTGAAATTTCCTTTGCAATCTATTCAATTTGTTTCGAATTTCTGCGTTAAATTTTCAGTTCTATAGATTTTCATTTTGCTGTTGTGTATATTTGTTATTGTAAATTGTTACACAGAGGTCGCTTGTATATTCATTACATTTATTTCGAATTTAAAAACTCGATCTTCTACGTTTTTTTATTTGATTATTCTTCGATTGAGAAAAACATATTAATTTGGGGGAGACAGATAAAATCCTCAAAAAAACAGAGTGAAAGTCTAGTCCTACATCTAAATAAATCCTATTTCTAAATAAATCCTATAATCCGAAATCTACCTAATCCTAAAAATGCTAATTTTGAATTAGGTTTTTCGTACCGTGTTCAACCCTTTCTTTGGTTGTACAATTCAACCGTTTTTATCTTATAACTCCTATCTTTGGTAGGTAATTATAGAGCTCAGGTATTTAAAATTATTCATCACTTCTATGTTATGTGACACTGCATTCAATTTTTTGATCTTGTTCTATACTACAATTTTTTATTTACATTTCAAATTTTGCCAATACCATTTAATATCGCAAAACAAGAGGACATTATCCTCTAGTACTATTTTACTTTATAAAAACAAAAAAATTTCAAATTTCAACAGTATTGTGAACTTATGAACATTCTCTAAATTGTGCGATTTATTTTTATTTATTTTTTTTTATCTTTGTTGTTGTTTTTTTATAAAACATTCAACAGCTTTCAAGTCAGTTTCATACAAAAAAAAAATTACATATTTTTTTTTTTGTATCTTTCTCTATCAGTTTTTGTTACCTTCTCTCACTTACCTTTTCGTTGTTTTTATTTTTATTTATTTTGTTATTATTATTTTCTTGTTATTTACAAAAATAATACAAAAAACACAAAGCAAAATAATAAAAAAAAAAATATTAAAATAGCGAAACACAGGTGATTTGCAGCACCGGCAATATTATATTTTCATTTAAATTCTTCTGTGTTCATTTGCTCATTCATTCACTCTCACTTACACATTCATCCATTTTGTTTGAAAATATGTAAATATATTATTATGATAGTATTAATAATGGTAAAGTGTACAAACAGCAGGTACAACAGGTATCTCTAAATAGATAGATAGATGTTGTATCTAAGTTTTGTTATTTCAAAGTTGGCTGAAAAAATTGAAATTTTATAATTTAGTCAGTTATTTGCCATCTACCGTTAATGGTTTACCTTTTCTTGAATACAGAAAAATATCGCGGAAAATAAACTTACCTAAAAAAACAACAACGAAAAGAAAATTATAAAAAATATTTAAAAAAAAAAAAGTAACGTAAAAATTTCGTGATTCGAATTTATTCCTTTCGTGTTTTATGTTTATTATTTTATTTTTGTTTTGATTTTTATTTATTTTTTTTTTTTTTTGTATGTCAAAAGGTACCTGTCGCGATTTTATCTTATATATTTTATCTTGTTTTTGTTGTTATTTTTTTTTTTAAATTATAAGTTAGTGAATGTTGTAAACTTGTATTTTAACTTTCTATAATTAATTTTGTACCTGCGCCAGCGCATATGGAAAATATTGTTATTTTCCAATTCCATTGAATATTTTAGTGAAGGTGATTTTTCCCGAAAAAAAAGAAATAAAAATAAAAAGAAACAAAAAAAAAAATTAAAAAAAAAAAGATAAAAATTTTGTGATAATTTCTCAAAATTTGTACAATAATAATAAATTACGTGCTAAAATGTATAAAATTGAATATTGATTTAATCAAACTATCAATCATTATCAATAAAATAGTTTTACCATTATAGGTACAACATTAATAGTATCTGACTATCTTTGAATATTGTTTTAAATTGATTTATTATTAAAAAAAAAAAGATATTTCAAAACTTTATTTATCTTGTTATCTATATATGTTTTACCTGTAATATCAGGTGAAACATAATAATATACAAAATTTTTATATCGAAAAATAATATCGAAATTTAATATTTGTGTTTTTGTATATTCTGTGATAAATTACAAAATTAAAGAAATCATGTCAATTCATTATTATTGTGTATAAATAAAAATAAATAAGAAAAAATAAAAATAAAAACATAAGCAAATAATTTAATTATCAAAATCAAAACTAGAGAAATTAAATGATCAATTATAGAAATAGAATTTTGGAAAAAAAAAAAATGGAATTTGATTGATTCCCCATACTGATGTTTTAGTCGGGCTTGCCCTCATCATCAATCATATTGGATATTAACTATCATAAGATACAGTTCTGGATAATTTTTTTTTTTGAATGTTTACTTCCGGTCTGATTGTTAACTTCCGCAATCTGAATGTCAAATGTCAATTATACAAATTGACTGATGTTTGTACTCATCGTACTGTTCTAATTATATTGAGTCGTAATTTTTGTTTCTTAGCAATTTTTCATCTTCTCACTCTTGCAATGTATCACTTAATTTGGTATAGTTGTGCTTTTGAGAATAGAATTCAAGCTATTTTAGGTCTGTATACCTAAAAATAAAAATTAGAACAAGAAAGTTAGAAAGCAAGTGTTAGAATAAAAATCAATATTTGGAAGGAACTAACCAATTGAAAAAATACACCTGGATTAAAATAAATACAATAGTTTAGTGAACACATCTACAACATATATAATGTTGAAAAAGACCGTCCTTAGGTTAAATTAAACAATTTCTTTTAACTTTTTGTATAACTTTATTTAAGAGGCCTATGAACACAATATAGGTTTTTTCAGGCCGTGTCTTTACAATTAAACAATTGAAATCGAATATTTTTTATGTATAAATATTTTATGCTTATAACACGATCTTTAAATACTTCTTTTGAAATTGCTCAGTTAGAGTATCAGTTCGTATTTTAGATGGATGGGTACAGTCTTTCCTAAAAATGCAGACAATCTCTTGCGAAAAAAAATAATTAAAAACCTATAGAATCTTTTTATTTCACATAATTACTTTTACTGGTATAATTCCTACGCTCCTTACGCCCCCCATATAAAGGGACTAGAAAAAAGATCCAAAACAAAAATTCTTTCATACTATATGTACTATACAGATATTACTATAAAGATAATAAAGATCTGTAAAACTCTGTAAAACTATAAATCTATCAACAAAAGTACAATATTTGATTAGATCCACAAGAAGGCCACTGTGTCCTCACACTCATACAATTTTTATATTGCTTAAGTAAGAGTTGTAATTATATTGAAATTGTTCCGGAATTGTGCAAACAAATATTGCCTCTAGTCTAATTGTTATTCTGATGAAATAATCAATACAAATAATATTAAACAATTTTCTAGGGTCATAAATAGTTGCGTTAAAGGATGATTAGCCCTGTTGTCAGAGGACTGAGCTCAAGTAGCAAAAGTTCTATATCTATAAAAACACATGAAAATTTTCAATACATAAAATTCTTCTTTAGTTTTGGGTCGACATAAAAATAGTGACAAAAATAAGACTTAAAAGGTTGGGGTGAATTGTGTATAAAAAGTAATGACAGTCGAAATTTCTTCTTCTATATATAATATAACACTTTCATTGTCCAGCGTACCCAGAGTACCTAATTGTTTCTGTCAATTTTTATACTTTAAAAAAATTCAGCTCAATTTGAGAAAACATAAACTCCACAACCTCAATAATATATAAATGCTATAAGAATGTGTTTATATTTTAAATTTTATATATCAATATTGTTTAAGAGATCAATAATGTTAAAATTAAATTTTTAGTTTACATCATAACAGTCAACTCTTATTACATTTCTATGATGTGTTCTAATGTACTCTATGTATTCTAATGAACTTCTATTCTATTTAATTTTATAAATTTTTAATACTACAATATGTTAAAAATATTGTGATGACCAAGAAATTTTATGACTTTCATCTGATTTGGTAGGTTAGACTATAATTAGGTATAATTAATCGAACTTATTTAATATTGCTCTTAGCTATTTGTAATTTTCAATTATTATCTTAGCTTAGTTATGATATCAATGCCATAAATAATTGTTAAAATTTATATTTCGAGATATCATATAAATTTGGTTCCGCCAATTAAAATTTTGTCATGTAAAAATGCCGTCATATCAAAAGTAATTTAAGGTCCCGACTTCCTACTCTTTTACCATAGTTATATGCTCTTTTTTAAAAAGAAAAAAAGATTAAAAAAACGGGATCCTAATTATAGTTGGGTTTTTATATGAAAAGATTTTAATCGATCAGTTTTTTTTTGTTGGGATATTATTACGAGCCTTATAAATTAATATTGCTGGTTTTAGTTAAAAACTGGCTACTACCATAGAGTAATCATATAAGTAGAGTATTCACGTAGAACAATATTTGTTCTTCTAAAAATGCCGTCCCATTTTTACTCAAAACACGAAAATGCCATCCCATTTTCACTCAATACCCCAAAACACTCAAATATAATTTTCGAAACTCAACTATTTTTACTCAAAATTTTTTATTTATTGAGGAGAATATTTCGTACAATGCCTCTATACTTCTAGCCTATTCACAGAATGATTTTTCGGGATTTTTTCGAATTATGATTTCGTTTTAAGTTATATTTTAGTTTTGTGTATGAAGTTTTGCTCTCCCAGTGACTAGGGTAGCAGTATAGAGGCATTGTTTAATAATTTGAAGAGTATACACATACGTATGTACTTTTGATTTATATGATGAGTGTATTTCGTATATGTGTTCACCATTTACATATCTAATTCAATATAAAAAATATATATAGAAAAATGTAAACAAAAAAACACAATTAAATCGCAAAGGTAATGAAGGAAATAGGATGTGTACATACAATAATAGGTCAATGATAGAATCACATAATCAAGAAAAAAATTCTAAAAATAATAGTAATAAAAGAATAAAATTGATTAGTTATATATTACAAATCGTGAACTTTGTACGGAATACCGCTTTGTTTTCTTTTCTCAGAACTTGGTTAAAAATATTATTTCTGTTTCAGATGAAATAATTTTTGAATAAATAAAAACAACCAACAATCCATATAAAGAATAAAATGTCCAGTTTTACTTTTTTTACTTATTTTTTTAAATTTTGATAGCTTGTTTGTTTGTTTGTATTCATAATTATATTATGTATCCATATAATATATACTATTCATATTATTATCTACGGTAAGAAACAGACAAAATTAACAAAATCAAAATTGCTGAAAATTTAAAAATAGATGTAGGTACCTACTTTTCAATATACTTTTCAATAGAAATCTATTTGAATTATTTTTAATTTTATAAAACCAACATTAATTTTATTGTCCCTTTCCTCTATAAAGTTTGAAATCACAAATTTCATAAATCACATTGACCAAGTCCAAATAAAAATATTAATTCTTCAAATTTTAAAAATTAAAGCAAAATAACAACAAATACAGCAATAATCTTGAATTCTTTCAATTTCTAAAAAAAAATTGAATATGTAGGTACTTTGATTTGTAATATTATTTGTGGTGAATACTTTACCTATTAAAAGGACTTTAATAGGACTTTTGAAATAAGTTTTTGTACCAATTGATTTTGGTTTATTTTAAATTCTATAAAATAAACTGGAATTTCTGATCTTAGTCATATCTTCTTTATTATTTTTCATTTTATTTCAATTTTAGAATATTTCAAAAATTAAATGTTAACTCATCATAATAAATTTAAATTTAAATTAATTTTAAAAAAAAAGTACAAAATAAAAGCTACTGATTATCTTAAAAATATTGTTATTGTTCTACTTGTTTTTAAATTAAATTAATTAAACTGTATTTATAAATTTAAAACAAAAAAAAAAAAACAAAAAATTAATTTTATATTTTAAATTTTAATAAGATCTGAACATGCAATTTTAATTAATTATATTCTAGCTAACAAACTTTAGATTTAATGAAAAATATTAATAAAAAAATGCATCAGGTTATTTTTAATAACATTGTCTGTGTTATGTAAATAAATATAAAAAAAATAATTACTAAAAATTGAAACTAAACGAAAAGATAAAAAAAAAGCCAAATCAGAGGAAATTGTATGTACAAGGTGTGTACGAGTATAATTTTTCAAATCTATAAGAGATTTATTTTAAAATTCAAAAACAAAACAAAAATGTTAATTAAACATTATTAGTATAGTTGTATTTTAACACTAATAGATTGGATTTCCTGTATATTTTTGTCAAAAAAACCATTTAAAAATTCATATTTTACGAATCCAGAACACCATTGTGATGCTACAGAATGCGAGTATTTTTATTACCATTTATTCAAATTATTTGGTGTTTTGAAAATAATTGTAACACTCCTGTGTCATTGTTTATTAAATTATTCCAAAATAATTAACCAATATCATAAACAGGCTTACTAATCAAGGTTATACAAATGGAAATAAAAAAAAAAAGAAATTACCGTCTTCCTCGTTCTTGTTCTCTTGCCCTAATGTCATGGAATATGCTTGCACATTTGTTCTTGCAAATATAAATTCTGATAGTACAATTTTTATGAATAGAATTTGTTCAATGACATAATATCTATGCTGACAATTACAAGTATAACGAGAAAATCAATTTGAAAATACTATAATATATGTAGAGTATTAGGGGCCTCTATTGGTTATTTAAAAATCAAGTGTTATTGTTTTTTTTTTTTAGTTAAGGTCATTTATAGTTTTAAAAGAACAGAATGAGTTATGTATGAGACTATGGATATAAACTTCTCACTAAAATTCAAATAATTATGTATGTATAGCTACATAATATGTATTTAATACAATTTAATATTGTTATTTATAATCGAGTAATCAATTTTAAAACTTAGGTGAAGCTCGATTTCATAGTTTATATTTTATAATTTCCTTCATAGCTCTACTTCATTTTAGTTAATCTTTTGGTGAATTTACAGACACAATTCAGTGAACTGGTTGAAAATTGTAGCTGTATAAATCTATTTTCAATGTGAAGTAATATTGTACTTTGCTGCTCAAATACACAAAATGTGTTGTATCATTTATTCTATCTCATAACACAGTTTATATATAGAGATCTAATTAACAACGACTTTTAGATCTATTCTGACATAATTTCATATGAAATTCGTATTCAAATCTTCGAGTGTTTTCAAATCTGGCTGGCAAATATTCGTAAAATATTGGTCAATGAATTTTGCCTTCAAACTAGAATTACACTGGATATCGATAACCCCCATTTGCATATTATGATTAGGTAGTTATTCTATATTTATTGAGAAAATTGAAGAAAACAAAAAAAACTTTTTTTTTTTTTTATGAAAAGCGTTCTAGCGTTAGAGTAAAATTTTGGTATAATAGTGAAAATAGTCGAATATTTTCCTTTTAATTTTACTGATATGGTTATCATACAGATACGCGTATTTCGTCTACTACTTGCAGACTTCTTCAGTGTTTTGTACTCAACTGTTTGATACTCACTATTATAAAGGAAACTTGTTTTCCAGCGATTTGAAATCAGCAAATCTTGTTTGTCTAGATTCGAGAGACAAAATTCAGTTGTATAGTGATTACATGTTGTAGCTGAATAAATCTATTTTCAAAGTGAAGTAAATGGCTTAGCTTACCAGCATCTCACACTCACACAATATGTGTTTTAACATTTTTTTCTACATTTTAAAAATAGTCTATACCTGGTAATCAACAATGTTCCCATAAATTTGTACAGATATGTGTTCACTTGTCAGTAAGATGTTCAAAAAATACTAGTTGTGACAATTGTATTTTATCAATTTGCAATAGCTCTGTGGGTAGTAAGTGAATTTAATTTTTGGTATTTGAATTATTTTATTTCGTTTTTTTTTTTAATTGTTGGTCATCCTGTACATGAAATAATCTATTCATTTTCATAATAATTATTATATTCAACAATGACGTATTAACAATTTATCTCATCTAATAATACTCTGTTCATATTGTACATTACATAGCTACTTATCATATAACACAGCAGTATTGTAATCCTATTGTAATTAAATATTATGATACGAAAATAAAGTAAAAACAAAAAAAAAATTTTTTTTATTTTTTCTATTAATAATCGATTATTATGGTGAATAATAATTAATCGTTTTTTTTTTTTTTTCTTATTTATATTAATTTGATATCGCATGTATATAATGCAATTTTCTATAATTAGCTTTAATATTAATTTTCAAATATTAAATTAAACTATAAAATGTAAATGAAAACATATCGTATAAAAAAAGGATGATGATGTCATTATGAAACGGAAATTGATATGTAATTTATTGTAACAATATAATATTACAATGTCGAAATAGTATACATTTTTAAAGCTTTAATTTTAAATTTATTATGATATTTTTGTTAATTATTATTATTAAGTTATTTATACAAATTGTGGGATATTGTTTCACAAGTTAAATTACATCAATTGAAAATTTCTTGAGTTGTTTTTTGAAAATTCTTCGTCTGTGAAGAAGAAAAGATGATAGTTATATATACATTATATTATACATTATATTATATACATTATATAAAAAATTTATATAACTAATTAAAAGTGTCCATTAATTTATTTTATTAATAAATTTTTATTAAGCTTTAGCTGCGTGGGCTATCGGCTTATTTACGGCTTATTTTGTTTTTAATTATTTATACATTTACTATAAAGTATTTAACTTTATATAAAATTATATTATATCAATAAAGAATATATTTCTTTATATGAAGTTGATAATGATAAAAATTTGAATTTTATTTATTACAAATGAGTAACGAAAAACGATCATAGTCATAGATTTAAACAATTTTTTAAATCTCTCAAAATTCATGATTAATTATGAAATATTACTTTAATTAATCTTCATTCACAATAATTCAACTGTTTCGTTAAAGTTGACAGGTGTCAATTTGATAGTTTTATTTTAAATAAAAATATTATACATTTAAATTTGATAGGCTTCTTAAGTTGGTATATACAATTATTGTGATACTTTTTTTCTGGTTTTACAACTCAATTAATTCAACTTTATGATCAGTTTAGTGTTGTGTCATAAGACTTCACTGCATATTTTGATATTTTCACAGAAATTGCCATTAATACAGAAACACTTGTTTTTGTTGAATTCAATATTTTATTAATCAGTCAAATGTCATAACAATTTTATCATATTGATGGTAGTTAAGTAAACGAAGAAATAATATGAAATGATTGAAGATACAAATTAAAATCAATTTACATAATACGCGTACACCGTGACATTGAAAATGCAGTATTAGAGTTTTAAATGCAATCTAATATGTTTCATAACGTACTATATACAACGTAATTAGTTCCAAGATGTTTATATTCTGCATTGTTAAGGCAGTCTGTAATATTTTTGGAACTATTTACATTGTATGTAGTACATTATGGGAATTACTACAGTGCAGTTGATATTTTAATAATGCATTTTCGATGTCGCGGTCAATCAACAATATTAAAACTAATTGTAGGGGTTTTTTGTTTCACTATGTTTTTTAGGATTCATAGATTCACCCTTTTTTCTCCAAATTTTTGATGGTCCATTATACCCAAATATATTAAACTTACTTTCGTGTTATAGAAAATAACTTCTGTCTAGTAAGTTAAATCGCCATTGATACGTAAAGCTTTTTCATAAACGCAGTATGACGTGACAACTTACATGGTTGACTTATAATCATATGATTTTAGTTTATGACGGTTACACTACAATAATTTATTGACATTTATGAACATTTTGTTTACAATTTCAAATTAATTTTGTTGTAAATTTAAAATAAATAAATATGCATAAATATATAATACCTTATCCTTCACCCTCAGCCATTTTAAATATTTATACAAATCTCTCTCTAAAAAACCAAGATCTTAAAAACAAAACTGACAAGAGAAAAATTTTTCTACATAGTTCTCTGGTAAAGATTCCACAATGAAAATCAATTTCTCTATGAAAATTAATTTATCATATCCGAAAATAGAGCCCATACTCCAACGAATTTGTCTTCTTTTAAAGCAATTGCATTGCAATAGAATTCGTATTGTAAGCAAAAAATTTCCTTTTTTAACATCTCTATTCTTACAACTTTTCTATGATTTTTCAATTTTTTTTTTTTTTATCATTGTGAAAGTGAAAATTTTTCACCTTTAGGAAAATAGGAAAATAAAAGAAAACAACAACCAAACAAAAAATGTAGCATAATGGAAAAAAAACTTGAAAATTTTTCTTTTAAATTGTCAAAACAAAAAAACAAAAATAAAATTGCTAGGTACAGGCCATTTTTTATTATTTCTGTAGAAAAGAAAATTTATAAATTTTAAGGTATATCATTATGAATAATTATTTAAGTCCTTTATTTACTTTAACAACGACTCTAAAAAATACAAAAAAATCCAATTATTTCTTTCTTAGTCAATTTTAGTTATAATAATTTTCTATTTTAAATATCAAAATTAAAAAAAATTTTTTTTTTGATCGAGAGTTTTATGTATTACAAATTAAAATATAATTTAATATATTATTAATATTTATTTATACTTGAATTATTTCGATTCTTTATAATAACAATTTGCAGTTCAGAGAAGGAAGATTCAAATTAATAATTGTAAAAATTCAGGAATTCAGGAATAATTTGAACTTATAATCGATCTCTGAACTTATCAAGTAACCCAATTGGACTTATTTTTGAGTCTAATCTAACGAATTTTAAAAAGAGTATTAAAAATTTGTTATTGCTTATACTGCATTGTCTATTACTTCATACAGTTGTGATCAAGTTGTGATAATATTAGGTAATATGTATGTCATTTCGGGGTATTCTAAATTATAGATTTCTTCATTAATGAATAGAACGTCTACGCTATTGTTTATCTACTTTCATATACGATTTATCTATAGTTTCAATTTATGATTGTTATTTCTCTCATTAATGAGACTCAAATTTAAATCAATACGAAACTATCGTTATTCCTGAAATTTATTCCCTTACGTAATTAAAAATTTTTATCTATATATAGAATTAGCTTATTTCAATTACATCAGTATTTCGTTTTTAGTCGTTAATTCGAACCGGAGAAAAACGACTCAAATCGAAATAGTTTTTTCTACAATATTTCTTTGTATTTTGTATTAATTAGTTCTATTTATTGAGAAATTTATTATTTTATAATATTTTTTGAATTGGCTTAGTTAAAAAATATTAAAGGTTTAAAATTATAGTTAAAAAATTTATCAAGTGGTAATTTGATTTGATTTTTAAAATCAATAATAAAAATTACACAGTTTAGACAGTGTAGCTAGCTATGGATGTAGTGTTGTCAAACATACGCAAACGTATAAGATGACATGTTGATTTTGTAATTTTGACAGCTACGTATTTTTAACAGTATTAAGTAGCATGCAGATTATCATTTCGTTTATCATTTCAGTCGCGACTATCATTTAAAATGATGGTGTAATAGTGTTAATTCATAGAATGACAGTTTAAATAATGAAAATCATAAATTTTTTAATTTGGACTGACAGTTTTTTAAAATTAGAATAGTAAGGAAAAACAACAACAAAGTGTTTTGAAAAATGACAGTTGTTTTTTATAGTGTGTTGGATTTCATCAGTTTAAATGATAGTCGCACAAATGATGAGAAAACTGAAATGATAAATGAAATGATATTCTGCATGCTACTTTATGGTTACATACGTTTAATACATTTAAGCTTTCAATTTATTGAAATATAAAAAATTGAAAACTGTCAAATTCAAATTTTAACAGCTGCGTCATTAAATTTGATAAAAATAAAATTTGCAAATCCAATTGAAATTATTCCATTTAAATTGTTAATTTTACAATGGGTGACAGTAAATTGAATCACATTGTAGAGTACTAATGTTGGTTAGCTTAATTTTTCTTTTACGTTATTGTTTGCGCAAAACTCTTCTTTATATTCCAGAACACATTGTTAAACCAATCTTTTTGATTGGATCGTTGCCATTTTAATTAGTATGAGGTTATGTAATATGTAAAATACACTAATGCATTAATACAAAAAATGTTCATGAAGACTGAGAAAGAAATGCATCTACAACTTTATCTTTGTTAATTTAAGTATATAGTGTCCAAAGGACATCGAAAATGCAGTATTAGAATTTTAGCTACAATCTAGTATGTTCTTTAATGAACTATGTACAATATAATAAATAGTTTAATAATACTTGCATACTGCTTTAACTATGAAGAAAGAAAACAGAATATAAGCATTTTAGCATTAATTATATTGTACATATATAATACATTATGGAACATACTACATTGCAGTTTAAACTCTAATACTGTATTTTCGATGTCACGGATATTTCCATTCAAATACTGTTGACTGTTGACAAAACACTGAAAGTCAAATTTCAGTATTAATTGAATGTGAATTAATCTTTTGTAATTACTGGCAAATCTTCTACATTAAATCCATTTAAAGTTTAATAAAATCACCGGTCTTTTCGTAATTCCAATATTTGGTTATAATTATTTTTTCTTTGAAAAAAAATATTTCAAATTCAAAGTTGAAAGACATTTTATTAAAACCAAAATAATTTTCTTTTGAAATAACCTGCAAGGATTGCCCAAATTTTTTGAATTTCGTTGTTTGTTTTTTATACTTTTTAGCATATATTTTTGGAGTGCTTCTTGACCACAATTCCATGCAAAATTGAAATTTTCAAATAATAAAATGAAAGGAAATGAAAAACAACAAAGCTATGCAATGAATAAATTTTTGTTGTATTTTTGGTTGGTTGGCAAAGTAAATTTTGTTTTCAATTTAAATGCAATTTTTTTTTTTTTTTTTTTTGATTTTCAACAGCAACAACAAACATCAATGATTTATGATAATATTTCTCTTAATTTGGTTTGAAATTATTTTTCTTTAATTTTCAATTTTAATTTAACCAAAATAAATATTGTCTACATTTTAAAAATGCCACTACAATAACCAAAATAAAAAAATAAAAAAATACAAAAAAAACAAAACACAAAAAAGGAAAGTGAAATTTCTCTAAATGTCAACTTTACAAGAATAAACATTATAAAATTGCAAATGATTGCCACTTGATGCCGATCAATTATTGTTAAATATTTTTGTAAAATGCGTGTGCTTTTTGTTTTTAAATATTTTGTTTTTTTTTGTGAACTTTCTGGAAAGGATTCATGAATGATTGGACCCAAACTCAACTGGATACCACCATTAATTTTTTTTTTTTTTGTTTGATTTATTAAATTACCAATGGAGAATCAATTAGTTTTGTGATGTTTTTGTTGTTTTATATTTATTCAACTTTGAACCGGTTTGATTATAATCTCATCATCAGTATATATTATTAGCAATAATAATATTATTATCATTATGAATGTCTTCTTCATATCATAGGCTTTTGAAATTAATATTTGAAATTGTGTTTTTTTTTTTATTATTATTTGATGTCACGTCACGATTTTTCGAAACTGGTATTTTTGGTTTGGTTTGTGTTTTTGTTTATTGTCAATTGATTTGATTTGTTTGCTTTTAGAGGTACTTAACCAACACCCCAAAATGATATTTAATTGTTTATAATGATGACTTATACATATATATATTACTAATTTAGTAATTTATGTGATTATTTTATAAGTTTTCATTTCTTGTATTCTGCTGGTTTTTAAATAAAAGTTGAATTTTCTTTCACTAAAAACTGTTTTTTTTTTACGATATTTAAGAGGGTTTCACAGGTGCTTACGACTAGCTTAAAACAATTTTTTGTTTTTACATTTGTAAAAATTCGATGTTAAGTGTATAAATTAGAAGTGGTAACAAAATAAAATACCAGAATTATGTTTGGTCTGGCAACTCTTACAGGTGTAAACCCGAGCAGCGAAATGTCACAAAAAGGTGTCAATATGTTGATAAATATTTGGTGAATTGTCGATAAAATTTTCTGACAATTTTTGTTGAAAAAAGGTCGGTAGGGTTGACCCCATGTGTCACAGTGTAGATCACAATTTTATCAATATTTTGTTGATATCATTTTGTGGGTTATTTTGTTGACAATTTGTGAATAACTTGTCATCATTTTGTAGCCAACTTTCACAACAATTTTTTTTTTTTTTTTCACAGACAGGACAGTTTTTTCAGTAATTTAGAGGAGGAATTTCAATAATAAAACCAATTTGTTTTTTATATATTACATATTTTATTCTATCTATAATTTATTCTAATAATAATTAAAAAACAAGTTCTATTTCAATTGTTTTTTAATTACAAAATTCATTCATATTTTTAAATAGACTTTTGTTGTGTTTTTCAAAATACAAATGTCGAAACAATACCGATTCTCAAAATTGTTGAATAGACTGATGAATACTATTACATATAAAAATAGATAAAAAAAATTACAAACCCTGTCAACCAATTGTCACATATTGTTGACCAAAAATTGTCATGACAAATATTTGTCAACATTTTGTCGAAAAAATGTAAGTTGGTTTTGGTTTACAACCACAATTTTGTAACAAATTTTGTCGACAAATTGCCATCATAATCTTGATGACAATATTTGCCTACAATTTTTTGACAATATGTTGATAAAAACTTGTCATGATAATTTTTGGTTACCTCAGGTTGGGGTTCATTCTAAGCCTATACCTGTTTTAACCTCATCTTACCACATCTTGGACGTTGTATACTCTACTTATTTTTCCTCTTAGAATTTTAATTTTAAATGTATGTACATATATATTTTTTATAATATTTTAAATAACTTTCAATTTGATTGCACATGATTTGATTACCACTTAAAATTCTATGTTATTTAAAATTAATTAGTTTAACTTAATTATTTACGTAGATTCTATGTATTAGAATATAATAGACCAAACTGAAACATGGCCAAACAAATATGGCTTATGCCGAATCTGAAACGGTCCCTTAACCTACTTGAGTTGAAAAAAGGCCACATTATCACTATGGTGAGGGTGGTTACGGGTCCATTGTCTTATAAATAAACATGCCAAAAGGCTTGGTTTCCCTTCAAATGACTTTTGCAGAACTTGTAGTGATGAGTAAAAGTATATAAAACTGTTCAACGTCTTCCTTGCATCTGTTTCTTTGTTTCTTTCTGGTTTTTTCAGAAATAATCACAAAAAAACGACATAAGCTTAAGCTTTTAATTTACTTTGTAATTTTTTTACTCTCTTTTGAAATACTGGATTTTAAATTTTTTTTTTTAAATTCAACTTCTATTGACGCTAGTCCGTGACTTCCATATTATAAAAAAAAACAGTGCCTAAAACGCCTTTAAACTGTTTTTAAATTTAGTTTTTGGAGCTTACTTTCTACATGGTAAAAAATTTGCTGTAATATTTTCACATTGTGGAACACAATTTTAAACTTTTGACATATATTTTGTTGTTACCAAAACTATAAAAATTTTAGCAGAAAAGGCCAAAATTTACCAAAAAATGTGAAAAATATTGGAAATATAATTAAAAAGAAAATTAATGTTCAAATAAATATATCCTGTTAATACTCTGTACAAAAAATTTATAAATCTGCTTGCGTAGTCTGCTTTTTTCTGCGCATTTGAAACTTATATTAAACAATATGGAATAGACTAGATTGTAAAAAAATTTTTGTGTACAATATGGAATATGATGCATTTTAGATATTATATTGTTTTAACAATATGGAAGTCAAGGTTTCTCAATTTGATCTTTTAATTTCTTCTCATTATTTTGCAATCCCTTCAATGGAGTATAAAACGTGAAAAAATCCTTCCTCCGCCTTCTATCTACTATGCTAGTCTCTTCCATTACAACCAAGTTGTTTAATTAGTATTTCTCTTCTTTTTCGATAAAACTGTTACCATCCAAATTTGCTTTGCCTTCCAACGCGGCGACGGGTACATGAATTCATTCAAAACTTTATTTCGCTTAGTTGGTACTCAGTTTTTTGCTATTTACTTTCAAAACTAACAATCTATTAATCAAGATTTTATTCTCGATTCATCTGAATAATCTAAAATATTTGCAAGATTATTGTTACGTAAGACTTAAAAACACAGAAAATAAAATAAAAACTCCCCTAAATGTGTCATGTGGTCATGTTTCTCATGTGCACATTTCATGTTTGGATTTTCCTTAATTTAATTATAAACTTTTACAAAAAAAATTTTTTGTTTTGTTTGTTTTGTGTTTAATGAATATGTGCTGATATTTTAATTTAATATTTACTCTGTCTAATTAATTTAAATAGCATTGTTTCACGTTCTTAAAAATTGAAATAAAAAAAAATATATTTTTTAATAAAAATTTTTGCCGGTTTTTAATTTTATTTTTTTTTTTGTTTGCAATAAAATGATTTAAAATGAATTCTTTTAAAAAAAAAAAAATAAATTATAAATTTTATATAAAAAAAAAGAAATGTAATTCTTAAAATTTACAGAATTATGTGAAAATTTTATTTATTCTCAGAATTTTTGTTTTTTAAACCCTTTTTGTCGTTGAAAAAAATATTAACGGTACACATACATATATATTTTATTGCATCGCTTGCATCCGTTATGCATTTGTCACTTTATATTATAAATAATACTTTATAAATAAAATTATTATTACAAAACTTATAATTTAATTCTAAAAATAATATTACTTCACATTGCATTCACTAGTCATTGTCATTTCATTACATTGTGGCGTTGGCGTTGTTATTTTCATTATAATTTTTACTGTTTATTGTTGTTTGTTACTGCAATAAATTGTCAGAATTCTCACAGTCTAAGCAAACGTCACAATTTGATCTGAAAAAATAATTTGCATTGTTTTTTTTTTTTGTTTTTTCTTTTTTGTTGTCTATTCCTGTTTTGTTTTCTCTCACATTGAATATCTCAATTAAAATTTATGTTTTTGTTTTTGTTTTTTTTTTTTTAGTTTTTTAAATAAAAATAAGCAAAAAAAAATTGTATTTAAAATTAAATTAATAATTAAAATAAAACTAAATAAGTAACAGAAAGAGAACACATGTTTAAACTCTGAGCAAAAAAAAAATTTTAATTTAAATAAAACTTAGAAGTAAATAATTGAAGACACTGTAATTATATAACAGCTGGTTATATTTACTAGAAAATTTTGTAAGCAATTTATTTTTGTTATTATGAAACCGACTGACAGTAACAATAGTAGTCGTAACAGTACATTAAATAGAAGAAACAACAATATGAAGCCAATTGTAACAATATCAACGTATGAGGTAAGCATTAAGATTCTCTATAATTCTAATTAAAATCTATTTAACATTTTTAATGTGTATGTACTAATTTAAGAAATTCTATATATTATAAGGTGTTTTTTTTTATATAATTAATAAATTGATATTGACGTAAGCTGATATCCTTGACATGCTATGCTATATATGCAGTATTATTTATATTTTTGTTTTTAGATTTAATTTGGTATATTCTTTTTAAGAATATGAGATTAAATAAATTTAAAATTTATTTTTGATATATTATTAATTTTAATATCGATAGGTTAATCATATTGACATAAGTTATGTTCATATTAGATTTTGGTATACTAAAATATAAGAATGATAAATTTTTTATGTTCTTCCATTTGATACAATGATTGTGATGATGTATCAAAGCAACTTGTGATTTATTAAAATTACCTGTTTTGTTTTTGACTACTAAATTAGGAAAAAGCCAGAGGTAGACATTAATGCGAAGTTACCGCAATGACATATGTTATGACATATTATGTGATATTCCGTATATGGAAAATACATATAACTGCCCATAATCGACATGTGTACATATGCGGCAATTAAGTTGAATTTGACAATTTGTTACATTCTTGTTAAACATAAAATTCTTATATTAAATTCCATCTAAACCCAATTCGACATATTATGTAATTTAATTAGTTTTTATTGTTGTTTTTTTTTTAAAGATTTTAATTGTGGAAAAAGGATATTTCGAAAATAATTTAATATGTCAAATTCTACTTTATTTTTTTTAAATTTTTGTTTATTATATTTTTTATAACGTAAATACTAAGAACAATTTGTATCTTTAAAAGACAGTTAATTTCCATTTTATTTTCTAATTATAGTAAATAACATTTTCTTATGCCATTATGGGTCGACATATACTTTGACAAATATTTATATCAGTTTCGTTTGGAAATTTGACATTTACATATGCAGTTCTATGTCATTATAAGATGTAATCGATAATGTCATATGCCGGCCGACAACTTTTAAATCTGACGGTCATCAACCGGCAATTAACATTTATACTAAAAGAACATTTGCATATAAACTTTCGTACACAACTTTTGCATACTTGACCACTTTAGAAACAAATTAATGTTAGAATTTAGATATTTGACGTTGTTTTGATAATTGTTCTGTTTTAAAATATTTAAATTAAATATATAAAATAACTAATCGTCAATTTAAAATACATATATACATAATGTATTACATAATTACTTATCCTCTTCAAAATTTATTTTTCAAAAAAAAATTTCAACAAAAACACATTTCGCACTTGAATATTTTCATCTTCACATATACTTAAAATTTTAAGCATATGACCTGCATATAACATTATTGATTACGTGATATTTGTTTTTTGCATTATTGGTTACACTACAAATGTGGCCAGTGCTGACAGCATTAAAAGTTACAATGCTTTTGTCGACTGCAATATCGGTTAACATGCAAAAGAATTTGACGCGCATATGACATTATCGATTACACCTATAGTTAGTGCATTATTACTTAGATAATAATTTACAATTTAACATTGACAGCTTTTATGCTAGAGCGCTTACATGCATAAAGTTGTTTACACGAGTTTAAATAAGAAGTTATTCAAATACATACTCAACACAACGTATTCATGATATTCGAATGTCTAAAACGAAAGAAAGAAATGTTCATAATTAATTATCAAATACAAAATTTAACTATAATTAATTTTTATTGAAAAAACTGACACTCCACTAACGCATAAACAAGATGGTGTTAAAAAAAAATATTGATTTTGCATTTATGTAGACATAAGCATTTTATTCTGATAAAGATTTGCCTTTTCAAGCTAGGCCAGTGTTTAATTCCAATTTTTCCGAATATACTTTTGTTCGATTAATATACATACTCCTATTAAATACATTTGTTTTCAATTATTTGATCCTATTTCACTCTTCTAGCTAATAATTAACATTAAAAGCTCATACAGTATTTTATATAAAAATTTTGAAAATTGGGAGCTCATAAATTGATATATAACAGTTGTCACAAAATTATTTTCAATATTAAGAAGTTTAATTTATTTATTTTTAATTTGGCTTACGTTATAGACTTTAAGTTTGCTGTGCTTATATCTCTCTATAGCCTAATCGGTAGTTTGGCAAATAAATTCAATTTCACGATTAGTCAAGTCTTTTGGAAGTTAAAATCCTGAAGATAGGTGGCGCAAGTGAAACTAAATAGAATAGTAACAGTAGACTAATCAACTACTTTGTAAAATTAATGATGATTGAAAACTGAAGCTCAGTCCCTACTTGGAACTATTGGGTGCAGTGAAAAAATATAATGAAAAAAATTCAATCAAATTAATTCCTATTTTTGTAAAATTTCTTCTTTATGATATACAAGACAACACTAACAGTAAATGAATTATCAACTTTTTAATTGAAATGTCAAAGTAATGAATTAATTCATTATAAAACAATATTAACCATATTTCAGCATTTTAAACAATTTTAGTTAATTACTTAAAAATTCGAAAAGTTTAAAAAGCTTAAGTCATAGTTGCAAATAAAATTATTTGGCAATTTTTTACTAAAAGAATTTTCGAAATTTAGAATAAAAAAAAAAATTAAAATAATTTATCGAAAATTGGCAATTCTGAATACGACCAAATAAATAATACAAATAAACGTCAGTATTATGACAAAGAAATAATATAAAAAATATAAATGTTAAATCTTGTATTTTTTCTTTGCTGAAATTGCACTGAGATGAGATGAACGAATTTCTGAGTTATAAAAAGTGTTTGTCTTATTTCTTTGGCCGTATCAATTCGCTCTTAAATAACTAAACTAAAAATGCAAGAAATATTATTCATATCTATATTTATACAATTTTTTCTTATATTTAGGTATACGATACCTATTAATAATAAATACTATCTTGTTTTAAATTTTCTATTTGAATAATAATGAAATATAAATATTATTATTAATTAATTTAATATTATTACATATGTAGAGGTATTTATTAGACCATATTATAAAATTTAAAAATTAACTTTGTAATATCACCTGTCAATTAAATGTCAATTTGAATAAATTCTAAATTCAACAAAATATTTATGTTAAAATGCAAAAATTGTTGCATAATAATTTGACAAACACTTTAAAACCAACACAAATATTTAAATTTTTTTCTGTTTTTGGAATTTTCCAAATTTTTGATTTAATAATATGTAGTACCTTATATACCTTCAGTTCAATTGACATTCTATTAATCATATGACACTTGAATTACCTTGATAATAATAATAATAATAATAATAATAGTAATAATTGAACCCGTCTCAGCACTGCATGAAAATCAATTCAATTCAATAACCTATTCAATACTATTTACGCCTTCTTTAAATCCAAATAATTGCATAATTTTAAATTTTAAATGAAATTTTAACGGTAGTTAACGAAAATATTTTATAATAATATATTCTGAAATAAATTACAAAAAAAAAAAAACACAACAAGCTAATTTTTATGGTGTAAAAAAATTAAAAAAAAATATTTTTTTGTAATAATACCATGATGATTTCGTTATCACATACTCGTTGTAAAATAACAAAAAAAAAAGACAAATAAAAAATTAACATTTCACTTAATATAAAAATTAATAAATCAAAATTAAAAAATTAAATTACAAAATAAAAAAGTTTTTAACAATCCTTAATTTTCATTTTCAATTGTGATAAAAAAAAAAATACTGAATTTTTAAAAGCTCATCCTACAAATTCAATTTCTTATGATGCTCGGCTCTATGTAATATAGGATGTTGCAATTAAAATGCAAATGCAAAAATACAAATGAAATGAAAAATAATGTAAGAGTTTCAACAATAGTTGTCACTGGCAATTAAAAGGTGAAGTATAATAAAATTAAGTGCAAGTGAGAGAAGTGCAAGACTTATTTCTACTATTATTGAAGTCCGTAAATGTTATAAAAAGATTTTTATTAATTTAAACTTAAGTCATCACTTTACATCTCTCCACTACATATCTTCACTACACATTAACTTTCAACTTTGTAGTATTAAAGAATAAATAGGCCCAGATTAACACAAGCCCAACACAAATCAGTGTTTTATAATTTAAATATGGATAAACTTGGATTCCGATTTAATTAATAAAAAACTTTTTAGCGAAATATGAAGGCTTGTTTTTGTCCTATTTTCCACCTTATATGATCTTTATTTTTGCCTACGAAATACAAATGAATGTCAAAAAGCAAAAAAACATTAAAAAAATTTCGATTATGTTTTTTTCGAATTCATATGCATAAGTTATGTACCTGTATTGGTCGGAGAACGATGTATCTTTAAATTGTATTTTTTTTTAATTGTTGGTAAATTTTTAAATGATGGCTGGATCCAGTGACTGGCCTATATTCCACGAAGACTGCTAACGCCATGGTTAATATACGTTTCATACTCTTTTGTCTACAAAAATTCACTCTACAAAATTAGTTTGTATGCAAAGGGGTATTAAACGTATGTTAACCATGACGTTAGTACTCTTTGTGGAATATAAGCCATTGGTCACATATGAAGCGATAACCAAGAATAAAAAAATGTTTATATTTTAATATTTATTTACAGACTTATCGGTTTTTCGTTCAATTTTGATCTAATTGATTAATTGAATACTGATAGATTAAGTTACTAACTTTTTGATAAATTGATTTTGCTAATCTCTTTCTTTTTAAGAATTTTATGTTCCACAAACTAACAATTCAAAAAATAATCAATTGTAATTTTGCTCATTATTTAGGGGTTAGGAATAACTTGCTAGAAGATTTTGCAAAATACACTAATTATTGCATTAATTTTTCGACAATTTTTTTTTGGCAAATTTCAGCAACGCTTTTATTAGTCCTTGGTTTTTGGTTGTCCTTTTGTTCTTTCGATCGATAAGAATATAGATCAAATGAATATAACTTAACTAGACTAACAACTTAGTATCTCTGAATTTTGCTGATTAAAAAATTTCAGAAAAGTATGAATTGTGATCTGACTGATTTTAAAATGTATAAATATAACAATTCACTGCATGACATCTGAACAAAAATAGGTGGGATTTGAATCTGGAGTATGATTGTTTTCAAAGTCACAGTGCAATTTGCACTCAACACCAAATTTACTATTCACCTATAATGTTCCTTACAAACGTTAAACCATTAAATTTTCATCTTATGCTTTCATAACAGTACAATATTACAGTTAACTGGTTAAAAATTCATAACTGTTTTAGTTTCTTTCTTTACTCTTCTTTAAAAAACAAATTCCAATTGTTTTAAAAAAAAAAGTTTTTTTTTGTTTTTTATTTTGATATGACTTCAAGAAGGTGTGGAAGTGCGCTTTTAAGCACAGCTATTTTTTGAAAGGTGTGTCAACATCATCCAAATTTTTTTTTTTTTTGTTTTTTTTCTCTTTTATTGTTTTTGTTTATCTTTAAGTTATTGAAAATTCTCAAGATATTTTATGTACACAAGATGAGATGAACAGTTATTTATTTTAAATTTTTTTTTATTTATTCATTTATTATCAGAATTTTATTCAGTATCACTTTGCTTTTATTGTTTGCGAATTAAAAAAATGCACAAAAAATAATTCCATTTAAAAAATTTTAAATTTAACTAAAAAAACAAATTTGAGGAGGAGACAAAATGTCAAATATGTTAAATACATAGTAAATTAATATACTTAGGTTGACCTGAAGGATTGTCTTGATTTAAATTTGATTATTGTAAATTTAAGGAATAATATTAGGATAGCAACCACTGTAGGTAATAAAAATGATATCGAGCTGTAATCAATCTTATTCCCCAGGATGAGATATGAAATCTTTCCGAAAATAAAATTATTGATTTTATTTTTTTGTTGTTTTGTAAATTAGTTTGTTGTATTGAATGACGACTGCACGACCTTAAATCAGTTATCATTATTATTCTTTGAACTGGTTGGAAATGACTTGTGTTTCTTTGAACTGTGTGTGACAGTTGCGTCTCGAAAGAAAAATATAAATTAATTGAACATTTTTGAATGATTAGAATTTCGGATGATCTTTCTGCATAACTCTAAATGCTTTCCCTGTATCAAGAATCAATTAATAGAACAGCACAGATTGTCATGATAGTGCTTATTTAATCTAATTGATTATTTATTATGTATATTTTCCGTCCATCAAGAAAACTAGAATTAATTTCAAAAAATGGGGTAAGACAAATTTAAATGCAAATCCGATCCACTCAAAAACAATTATAGTCTTCGATAAAAATAAATCAGAATTTGAGAGAAGAAGAAAATAATTTTAAAATGTATAGTACTGGTAGTACAGTAGATTGTCATATTATAGCTATGAGGTTGAATGCACGAGGTTGAATGCATATCCCTGTTGTTATTTTATATGTAATTAATTTTGAATAGACTGAAATGTACCAATGTTGATGACAAACATGGCGAATCAATACGTACCACATCTAAATCTTGAAAAATACTCACCAATTTATAAAAAGTATAATTAATTCTTATTCATACAAACACACTTTTCTAGAAGTTATTCGAGTATGCTAATTATGACAATATTTAAATAAACATTAATATTCAAATAAAAGAATTTCACATCTGAATTCTAATTGATTTTATTTTAGACTTCGAATTAGTCACCATTTTGTTTTTAAATTGTTTTGGAACGAAATATTTTATAACAAAATAAAAAATTTAACAGAAGGAATGTTGTCCTTGATATCTAATAAATTAATTGAATAAAATTTGATCAGACTTATTGTCGACAGACTACACTAATAATTTTGAAAATTTGTACAGTCTAATTCAGAATAAGTGTAAATGATAAGTTGGACGGTTCATAACAATCTATAGGACCAAAAATTTTAGTATAGAGTAACACTTCACAGAGAATATGTTACCGTATAATCGATACAAAACTTGTGAATATTCTCAGTCTCAAAATTTTGACTTTAATATTACAATGATATACAAATGCTTTATATACAATGAAGAAATAAATAAAATATATTAGTCATACCTCATTAAAGATATTAAATAAAAAATAAAGAGTAGTTTAGTAAATTATAAACAAAATGAATTATTTCGGTCAAAATATCACTATACAGGATATTCACGGGTGGGCGATTCAACTGTCAACAAGACAAGAAATTCAAACGTTAGTACAGGACATCGGGATAGATCAAACATTTGGTATAGAAATAAAATATTCATTAGAGTAATACAATTTTGGATTTCTAATTAGAGAGAAGTCGCTACAGATCGGTATAAAGTAAAAATTAAGGATGAATTAAGTCAAATATATATAACTATAGTAGAACCAAAATTGGAAAACCTCAAACTGATAATAAAAAAATCAAACAAATATAAAACTAAAATTTCTTCATAATTCATTCAGTAGCAAAAAAAATTGGTAAATAACAAAAATTAATCTACGACACGCAAAGCAAGTTGATGTTGGTAGACATTACTGAAATCAAAATATTCGGGAAATCATAGAAGTCTTCTAAATAGTACGCTGATTCTGAAATTTCTACCATTTAAAAATGTGTCTTAAATAATACAACATTATAATTCAATTTTAAATGTTTCTGAACATTCATTCCACACTTCCAGTCATCTTAGGTTGAATTGTTATTTATTTATTTTTTTATTTGAATAATTTTCAAATTTTTTATTAATTATAGAATAATTTTATATTTTGAAAATAAATTCCACATTAATTAATATTTTATTCTAGACAACCCAAAAATGTATCCATATTATATATGTATACATATCTACTATATATATATATTTTAAAATCTTTGCAAAAAAAAATTATTATTAAAAATAAACAACAAACTTTTGACTTTATTTTGACTTTGGCAAAACAACTGATATGGAAATTATTAGCCTTAAAATTAGAAGATATTAATAATATCTTAAAAAAAAAAGAAGAAAATAAACAAAAAAACAAATTTTATATAGCTCTTAAGCAAATAAAAAAAAAATTAAATTTTATTTTATTTTGTATTGTGGTTGGTTATAAATTAACAACGGTGACGGTTATAAATTAACAGAAAATTTCATTAGAATTCAAAGATTCTGTTTTTTTTTCTGTTGTTGTTGTTTTTTGATTTTAGTTACTTTTAATAGAATTTTTGGATGATGAGAATCCTGTTTGCAAATTATGGCAATTAAAAATAAAAACTATAAAATTATCATGTCTGAGTAAATTATGTAATAATAATATTTAATGATTGTATCTTCAAAGTGCAATGATTTTTCTCTAAACTCAAATTTATTTCAGGATAAAAATTCAAGGTTAAATGATTTTTAAATCAGTGAATATTCAAATAAATCAAATTTAAATGTTGAGACGAGGTGAATAAAGATATCCCCTCATAGAAAATTAAAAATAAAAATATATCGATAATTAGTATAGAAAATTGATTCAATAGTGTGAACAATAGATAAATTTATGGGAAAAAATTAAATAAAAAAAATTATAATTGAATATTGAATAAAAAAAATATTGAAAAGCAAAAATCTTGAATTTTATCCTGAAATCGATTTCATATTCAACATTACAAAATAAAGAATTTTTCTCACATTATCGGAGTGAAATAAATTCATATACCATCAATAACCAATATGTTTTGGTCCCTAGTTTTTTTTTTATTTTTTAAGTTCAGCTGGACTACATTTTCCGTCCATCAGGAAAATTAGAATTTCAAAAATTGCGGTGAAACCTTGACTACTATCTAGCTAGTCTTCTATAAAAATAAATCTAAAATTTTTGAGTAGAGCAAAACAATTTTAAAATGTGTAGTACTGGTAATGCATTAGATATGTCACATTATAAAATATGACGTTAATGCACGTCTGTACTAATTTTTTGAAATAAAATTTTAAATATTTAAGTTTATATTAACACTAAAACCGTTAATTAGATATATTGCATGATTTAAAATTTCAATTTTAATCAAAATAAATATAAATTTATTATTGAAATATAATCTGAAAAAAATAAAAAATAACGAACGTCATCTTCTAAAATAATTTTTTTGCAAATTCGGTATTTTCTTTTAAGTGCTGACTAATAACAAAATTAATGTTTGCAAATATTTGTCAAATTTATTGTCAAGTTTTATGAATTGTGTAAAATTTGTTTATGAATATGATATTTTTATTTTTTTTATTTTTTTATTTGAATTGAAAATATGTATTTTAATTTATAAATTAGATATATAGCAAATAATTAATTATAAATTTTAATTAGAGTTAGCAAATAATTACGAATTCGATTATATTCAATACGGAACACCTAGACAAATACAATATTAGTTTTTGAGTAATTACATACATGTTATGATTGAAAGTAAGGTGTTTTTAGTATGAGACTTGTAAAAAATTTTTAATGTACCTATTAAAAAAAATTCATTTAAATTATAACAGTGCTTGACAATACTGATAATAATTCAATTCAAATATTATATAGAGGTAGGCGAATATCAATTCTGTAATTTTTGTCTGTATGCTATCAAAATATATTCTAATCATTATAACTGTGTATCGTTGACAAATTACAATTTTCATGTCTATGAAATCGAAGCTGTCTAATACTAGGGGAATGGAAAGCTATTAAAATATTGTACGTGAAAACAAAACACGATGCTTATACATAATAAATCACTATACAATCAGTAAATTTACACAAATTTGAGAAATTACAATCGGAAATAATTTTCATTTTCAGGTTAAATAAAGTAGAATTGCGTTTAGTTATTGAAATAAAGCTCAAATTCGTCTTACGACATAGATGTAAATCAAACTCATAAATGGCAAAAAATGGTATATATGGAAATTATTTTTTAACCAAAGAACATATAATAAAAAGAAGTCTCATCCCATACAAATTTTTAAAATATTATTTTTATATAGCGGGTTGTCACAGTACAACCCACTCTCAGTCATTTTATCTTCAAAACAATTTGTTCTCAAAAAAAATAATTTTGCTCTTCAAATCTTATACGAATATGATATGAATATACATAGCTACATACGTAAATAATAATAAAATAACAATAACAAAGTTAAAGTAGTTAAACATACAATAATAGAATGATAGAATCATAGAATCTAGAAAAAATTCTAAAAATAATAATAATAAAAGAACAAAATTTATTAGTCGTGCATTATAAATCGTGAACTGTTTACGGAATACCATTTTGTTTATTTTCTCAGAACTTGGTTGAAAATCTTATTTTTATTTCAGTATTTTAGGATTTTCTATTAGTATTTTCAATTCAGTATATTGTATTTTAGTATTTTTATTTTTTGAAGAAATAAATTATGCAACAAGCCATTTTTGATAGATTGTTTGTTTGTTTGTTTATTTGTTATGAGATATAAATATATACATATATAAATAAATACATATTTATATGTGATTGATAAACAGGCAAACCTAACAAAATCAAAAAATTACTTTGCTGTAAATTTAAAGATATACTTATTTTTCAGTATATACACTATTTTCATTTAAATTCAACTTTTTTTCTAACAAATTGTTTGACAAATCGTTGAATTTGAATGAAAATTTTTTTTAATTTATTTGAGGAAAAGTTGAATTTGAACTGAAAAAAGTATACTTTTCAATACAAATTAAAATTCATATAAAGAAATAATATGCACGTGCATAAATTCAATGAAGATCGTATGTGCTTAAATTTTTCTATATTTTTTATTTTGAACCTTTGATTTGAAAAAATATTGAAATATATCTAATCTACATGATGGATGGACTGAATGAATGCTGTTGTATTTATTTATTTTGTTTTTTAAACAAAATTATAATCACTCTTCTTTATTCTCTTCAATTTGTATTTTCGTTTCATTTTCTTACCCGAACGTACGCATCTAATTTTACAAAATAGAAAAATATTCAGATAAGACTTCTTGTTATTATAATATGTTCTTTGGTATAATGTGGAGTAAAATTCGAATTCATTTAATTCGGATGACCAAAAACTTAAGCAAATTAATATCAACTCTTATAATTTTCTTCCATTTTCTCATCTGATATCTCCTCCACATATTTTTCTTCTGCAAATAGTCTAAACTTTTTTAATAATTTTCAAGTAATACTATTTCTTATAGCCTTGAATAGAATTGCTGACCAAAATTAATCTAATTAATTTTATCCAAATTCATATGCATCATAAATTTCAAATAACTCATTACAATTCTAACATTTACACCAATTTCTATACAACTTAAATTCGATCTCATAAGCCATTATAATTGATCACAAAACATGCGGAAGACTTAAGATATAATTATTTTGCCTTACTTATTAATGATGAATATTTTATCATAAAAATAAGGTGCTGCAAATCAATATCATGTATCATTAATTAGAATATTATATTTTATTAATATCACCTTAGGTTTTCTTTGAATTTTATTTTTTGTTTTTGTTTTTTTTTTAAATTTATTTATTTTAAAATTGCGATAAAAATGCAGGAAATGCTTTTGGAACTGATTAATTTTAAATAAATATTAAAAAAAATTAATAATATACATATATAAAGAGGTTTTGTTAGTATTCTAAGAATGAATAATAGAATTTATTAAGATTTAAAAGAGCACATATACACCGTACATGAACTTCACCCATTTAAAATCAACTGAAACAATTGAATTTGAATTATTAAGGTATGGTTTGAACTTATAATCGGATTTCTTAAGAATTTTTTTTTAAAATACCTATTGTATATTTTTTTTTTGATTTTAAACGTTTAAAGGTATATTGTTTTAAATTCTGTTCCAATTGATTTTTTTTTTTTTGTATTTGAGGTAGAGATTTATTTTATTTTGTTAAGTTCTGTACTATTCGAATAGGTTTTCAGATCTAATATTGATTATATGAAAGCTTAACGTGCTATAAAAACCTAAATCAAAAAATATACATTAAGTCATGACAACCTAATGTCACGTCAACTATTATAAGAATGTCATGTGAAATTAATTAATAGTGTTTGTAATTGGAGGAATTAGTATGTCTTACTGATGAAAAGAATAATTTAAAAAAAAAAAACACTAAGTTAAAGGATTAACTATGTTGTAAAAATATTGGTGCAAAACGAATTCAATCAAAATAAAATTTTGTATGATCAAAATTAAGCTTTTGATAGATAATTCTGCAACTAAATGAGATATTGGTTTAATGTGAATCTGAATGATATTGAACTCATCTTAAATACAAGCATTAGACTATTTGACAAAAATGTACCAATAAATATATAGAAATTATAGAACAGGTAACAAATCAGTTTAAAAAGGCTTGCAAAAATTTATATATTTCTATATAAAGGTTTTAGATCTATACCAAGTTATGAGTAAAGCACTTCTATACGAAGATGTTACATTATATCTGTGCAAATACAAGTGTCACAAAAATACGAATGAAACTACTTTAACGTCATTTATGTATAACGTCAACAATGTATTTTGGTGACTCCTGTATCGGTACAGATAATCTGTAACATCTACGAATACCCGTAGTGGTTGCTTTTACACCTTCATAAAGTTGTAAAGTTGTTGTCATATTTCCATATAGAGTTTTCATATTCGCGTATTAATATCTCGCATACAGCGGTTGTCTCATTTCCGAATAGAGTTCTCATACCAGTAGTACTTTCTCTTATAACTTCATACAGTAGTTGTCATATGTCCACATAGAGCTCCCGTATTAGTAAATCTGTTTTAGCAGCTGAACAACGACGTCTTCTAAGCTCTTATTAGACGATCCAACAATCTGCATCCAGGTTGTCAGTACGATTTTTACCCGTAGTCATGACAACTGTTGTATTACAACTGTTGTATTACAACTGGTCCATTTGTAGGTTGTGATAACCTATCTCGTTCTGTGCTTGAGTAAATAAAGTGGTTTAATGGATTCTTTTGAATCTCATACACACTAAGCCTACTAGCGACATCATATGATTATTAGAATACATTTCTCTCTTTTTTCGTCATAATATAATTTACTATATTTTTATTGTTATTAATATTTATTATTTATTTATTTATTACCATGTTACATATTCATAATTTTTTCACAATTATTCTAAATTTTTTTATCCTATGTATTTACTTACACCTATGACTATTCTTAATTATTATTTTGTCTGGCTGACTAATTTATTTATTATTTAATTTATTATTTTAAAAATTTTATGTATTTCATTTTCATTTATTTAAATGTATTTTTTACGAATTTTTCTATCTTCCTTCTACATTTATTTTTTAACGTACTATGGGTATGATTATTTTTAAGGTATAAGATTTATTGCACTGAAATTAAGATACTAAGAATTTGTAAAAATTGCTATACACATAATAGCATACACTCTGTACGAACTTTTTAACTGTTTTGAAAATATAACAATAAATTGAATTAATACGGCATTTAGACTAAAATACTGGATGTTAACGCATATATGTATGTTGATGACTGTCTAATATCGGAGATTAGGGAAAATTATATATGTAACGGATGGGGTTCTCGTCCAATATCATCGCAGTCACAAATGAGCTTGTTGTGATTATTTATATTAATGTAATTATATCTGCAATGTACTACACCAATGCCTAACGATATGGCTTAGAAGTTATTTCATCTTAAGTATATATAATTATTACAAAATAACCAGGCTTGAATCCCGCTTCATGCATGGATGTTTTAAAACATTTTTTTTTTTTCAATTATTCTTTGAAATTAATAATTAGGAATACAATTTGGTTATCACTAAAAATAAAAATGAAGCTATGGTATTACGAAAACAAAACTACTTTACCCATGGATATGGTTTTCCACATTTAAATTAGTTGATAGACACAAAAAAAAATGTATTCACTGTGATTGTTGATATAACAAAACTCTGGGTAAAAATAGTTATGGTGTTCATCTCATTAAAATTTAGTCAAATCTTTCCACTTTTATTTAACATGGCATATGAAATTGCACAAATTACATATATATGTTAAACTTTTAAATCAAATTTTTATACAAACAAGTGTTAAAAAGGAAAATAATACGTCAGCGTTTTAATAAAGAACCGCAAAAACAATTATTTGTATTTTGCAAAAAAGCATCCCATTTCGAAGATAATAAAAGTTTTTTTTTTATTATTTTGTTTTTATTTTAACATATGCAATCACAACCTGTTAAAAATCATTTCATAAAAATCTCGTAACAAGTCATTACAAATTATTGCATATATATCTACATATTAAGATTTAGTTAATTACATCACGAACTGATAATTATGATTATAAAAATAATGTTGTTGTTGTTGATGTAAACTTCAGTAAACGTAATTGTATACATACATACTTACATACAACCACACCTTTTCATTTTTTGGCACTTAGTTTCATCTCAGTAAGATAAAAATTTTTTTTTTTAATCTTAAACATTCTTATAGGTATCTCCTATATAGGTACAACATGTAAAAATAAAAACAACAATATTTGGTATTTTGTTTATCAAAAATAAATACAACAGTCTTAGTTACATCATCATCGCAAAATAACTCTGAACAATAATAAAAAAAAATAAAAATAAGAAAAATTCAAATAAAAATTCCAATGCGGACATTCCTCGCAATAAAATTTAAAAACAAAAACAATATTCAAATAACAAAAGGACTCTCTGTTTTAGTTCAGTTCAATTTTCAATTCGAAACCAAAAAATACAATAATTTTATTGTTGTTGGTTGTATGAGACTTGACTTAAGTAACAAAAAAATTAATATAATAAAGTAAATAACCGAAAAACAAAAATTAAAAAAAAAGGTGAGAAAAATCACATGCAACGCAAAAATATAAAAAAAAAAATTTGCATCAAAACAGAAATAAGAAAATTACTGAAATTGTTGTAATACCAATGTTGCAACAATGTTTCATTAATAAAATTTTATATGCAATATGATGTTTACTGGCTTGCAATAATAAAAAAAAAATAAAGTAATTGAAATTCATTAAATTTATTTAAAAATAAAAATAGTAACTCCTTTCCTTTTTTTTGTTATAACTCACAGATGAAGCCATTAAATTTTTTTTTTATATACGTACAGAAATAACTTTATTTAAATCAGTTTCGTTTAAGAATTCGTACTTTTGTAGTTTTATTGAATTTTTATTAAGAATAAGAAAAGTAGGCATTGTAATTAAAGAAAATTAATTTATTTCATTTAATTAATATAACTCACAGTCGAAATTATAAAGTAAAAATTTCAATTATTTATCTTATAATAAAATTTCCGAATACCGAAATTCAACAAGGATAAACTACAGTTTAATAACTGTCTGCCACAAATGACCTCATGTAACACAAATTACCACAAATGACCTAATGACCTCATATAACAAAAAAAAAATGCGCAGGTTGTCGTTGAATTAAATTTGCTACATGTGCAGTGTACATACTCTCATCATATCTAGAAAACAGACTATATTCAGAATAAAACAAGACGAAGAGTATTCTACTATCAGGGATATTGGGGTGGACGGGGTAGACGGGTGTGCCTCAAGGTAGTATTCTGGGTCCCATACTGTATTTGTTCTACACCAATAATTTACCACAAATGGAAAATATAACTGCAACTACATTCGCTGATGATACTGTGTTGATGGCAGTAGGATCAAATATTGACGAGGCTGCAAATAAATTGCAAAGAGCAAGCTACAAGCTATACTTCTGGACAAAGAAATGGAAAATTAAACTCAATGAGTTAAAATCATGCAAATTTTACAAATAAAAATTTAGAAAATCAACCATCGGTAAATCTGAATGGGGTATATATACCACAAGAAAACAACGCTAAATACCTAGGAATGACATACAGGTGTCAAACTTAGATGGAAAGAGCACGTCAAAAAGAAAAAAATTCAGCTTGATAATAAATATAGAGAAATTTACTGGCTCTTAGGTCAAAATTCTAAATTAGCTATACATAACAAGATTTTGTTATATAATCAGATAATCAAACCGATATGATTGTACGGCATACAAACGAACACGTATACTTTGTATACAAAAATTTCAAAATAAAGTCTTGGGCAACATGATAAATGCCCCTTGGTATGTTCGCAAAGTTAGAATAAGTAATTAAAATATTAAATTTTATAAAAGATGAAAAAAATAATTAAATAAATTAATTATATCTTACACATAATATATATACTAATTTTTTTTTTTGTCTGAAGTCTTTTATAACAACAACAATAATAATGAAAAAACAGTTCATTGTGAATGAAAGAATGGGAACTAAGAAAATAAATCATTTACATTGTTCTTCGTGTTTTGAGTTGTAATTTGCATACTTTTTTTAAACTGCACCCAAAATTATTATAATTAACTAGTATGATGCCATTGCCAATCTAGATTGCTATACTAGTTAATTATCATAATTTTTTTTTTTGCAGCTCTAACTTTTTTTTATATTTACCTTTTTCCATTTTATTTGCTAGTTGTCGTAGGTGGTTGTCACCGTTCTTATTATGCGCCACTGAGTGACAAAACGACCTCATTGTCCATGGGTAGCATGCCAAAAAGTAGATCAAATATATAATAACATTTTTTGGTACTTAATTACTTTTTGGTACCAGTGAACTGTCTTGAAAAAGCTTTTCTTTTTAATTTTGTATAAATAACTGCACTCTTACATAACGAACATTTTAATTATTGGGAGATATTTTTACCACTTATAAATAACTTTTAACTAACACTATCAAACCAATGAGATTAAAAGAATAATTTAAAAACATCATGAGCGAATTTATACAAAATTTAGGTATTTGGAGAGTTGGGCGGACATAATGTTTGATAACGTAATCTAATCTGAAATATATATTTCACAGTTACATGACAAAATTACATATGGACAAAATTACAAAAGACACAATTACATATGTATCTTCTGTCATTTTGTCCTATGTAATTTTTTATTATGTAATTTTATCCCGTAACCATATTTTACATATAAATATGTATGCTTATATATGTATGCTATAAATTTGTTACGGCTCGGATAGTCGGAAAAATATTTTCAATCTTTAAATGTAAGTAATGGATCTTTTTCAGAGAATTTAACTGAGCCTGCAAATGCGCATGCGTCTTTTAGACTAACTAAGTAATAAAAGTTATAACATACATAATTTGTTGAAGTAAAAAAAAATATAACTAACAAACTTTGCAAATTTTTTAAAATTAACATTAATTATATGCAGATATATGAGTCAAATTTTCAGTAACCCGGAAATTATCATTTAAAATTTCACGGTGTTTTTATGTGCAATCAAAGTTTTATTTTGTTATATTTTCACAGTATTTCAAATTAACATTTTTTTTAATAAAACACCTTTGATACATTACTGCTGAGTATTTAGGGTTTGACATTAATGTCAGTATAATAAATTGTCAACATATTTAATAGATAGTACTAAACGAAAAATAATTAAAATAAAAAAAAACCAAAGAAGCAAACAAAACCTAACATTTTATTCAATGTCATATGGACATGTGATTTTTTTTTTTTTTTGTATTTCTACCGGCTACTTCAATCACGTTTATTACCCAAATCACAATTTTCACTATTCACTTCACTATATAATAATACTATTTATTTGTAATCTAAAATTACAGAAATATTTCATAGAGCACGACATAAATCAAAATGAATAAAGAAAATTTTATATTCTATTTCATTAAACATTGTAGGTAGGTAGGTGTCTGATGTGAAACTTGGGTAACTTTCAGTTTAATTACTTTAAATAACATTATACCTGATTATACTTACCTATAGAAACCCAACTAATATAAATCACAAGAAATATAATACAGTATAATGGAATGTAGAAACAGTGAAGGTGTATTAATCATTAAATACATTTTTTTTTTATATAGAAAAATAATTTTTAATTTTCTGAGATTTATAATAAAACAAAAAATTGAAATTAATTATAAAAAATTTAGACTTGTTAATTTCAGAAGCTTAAAACCTTTTAAAGAACTTACATATAAGTTTAAAAGACTTTTGTAGGCTCTAAGTGAAACTCTTTTCAAATTAAGATACTAGTTTATATTATTAATAATTCATTTTAAGATATTTAATCGATTTCGACTCTAATCATCAGAATTAATGATATGATACCACATATCATTCTTAGCGAAAGACTGACGTTCTTTGAAATGATTCGTCTTTCAACGGTGCCAAAGCATTAATTACTTCAGAATTAATTTTTAGTTGAATTTATGCTTTATTGGATTCTATTGTATTTAACTATTAAATGATTGATGGCCTTTTGAATAGAGACAACTATTAGAAAAAAAATAGTTCCAAATATTGTATTTAAATTTGATCAAGTTTGGCTATATTTTACTTAAAAATTTAATGTCTTTGCATATCAGTAATATTTTTGATTTTAAAAGATTGTGTTGTTGTATGAGAACAAAGAACATATAATAAAAAGATGTCTCATCTCTATCTAATTTTTTAAAATATTATTTTTATATAGCGGGTCGCCACATTACAACCCGCTTTCTTTTTTTAAACAGTTCTATGCTTTTTAAAACAATAATTTTGCTCTTCAAATGTTATCAGAATATTAATCTAGGTATTATTGTATGGATTGAAATAAATATAGTTAATCACACTACAGTAGAGTCAATGATAGAATCGCAGAATCTAGAAAAAATTCTAAAAATAATAGTAATTAAAAAAAAATTTTTTATTAGTTGTGCATTACAAATCGTGAGCCGTCTACAGAATATCGTTTTGTTTATTTTCACAGAATTTGGTTGAAAATCATATTTTTATTTTAGTATTTTAGTATTTTCTATTAGTATTTTTATTTTTTGAAAAAATAAAACAATCAATAAATAAAATAACCATTTTTGATTAATTGTTTATTTGTTTATTTACTATAAGATATACATATATACATATATAAATACATATTTATATGTGATTGATAGATAAAACAGACAAAATTAACAAAATCAAAAATTTTGGTTGCTGAAAATTTAAAAACATACTTACCTTTCAGTATATTCTTCAATCCAAATAAAAATCCATATAAAGAAATAATACACGTGCTACGATTTGTAGAATGAAATATTTTGTTAAAACATTAGTCAAAACATTAACGGTTTTTTGTTTTATTTTAAATATTCTTAAGGATTAGACTTTTGATTGAAATCAAACAATGATCACTAAACCGATGAAATAGATCACTAATTCGTTGGGTGGCAATTTATTAAATGTTTTATTAATTTTAACTATTTAAATAATTTGAAATTATTTAATTATTAATTGATTTGTCTTTAAATCACGTTCATTTACATTTTAGTAAAATTATTGAATTTTAATAGTTTTATTTAATTTAAAGACTAGTCAAAACATGCAATTTATTAAATAAAATCATAATATGAATTTTATTTTCACTACCTTATATAAATTAAATGATTTTTCTAATCAATTCAAATTTGTGTAGGAAATGAAAGGAAAGTTAAAAAATTTTTTAAAAAACATTTAGTTTCGCTACGTCTTCTAAAATCGATTGTGAAATTGTTCAGATATATTTGTACCGTATTTTATTCAATATAAAAAATTAAATATAAATTTAAATTTAAACTGATTTTTGTTTATTAAAAATAGAACAATCTGTATTAAATTAACTGTCATTAGAGCATAATAATAAAAGTTCATAAAAAAAGTGAGTGAATAGAAGGACATTTTCTTCGCCTGGGTGATAAACTGTTTCATGCGTAGTTGCGGTACTATTTATTTGATAAACCAAGATATATATATCTATAAAATACTTATTTTAAATTTCGAATATGTAGATTTATTACTAGTTGTGGAATAACTAGTTGTGAAGTAGATAAACCTCCATTTTGTGGTCGTAGTTAACCGCTATAGTTTGTGACAGTAACTAATATATTTATGGCTGTTATGACCCTCTTTTACTGTATAAATTAAATTCGAAAATCATTATTCGTTTTCCTATGTTGATGAGTTAATCAAAAACTATATTTTAACGGAATCTAAGAGTGTATGTCGCCCAATAAATCTCTTCTACCGAAGCCTGAATATGAAAGTAAACTATGTATTGTTAATTCTTTCCCTTCTTTCAATCAATCTAACTTTTTTTTCCATCTACTTGAACCTACAACAATAATCTAAATCTAAAAGAATTACATTACATATTTAATTTGCTAAAAAATAATTTTGTTGTTTTTATAAACAAAATAATAAACAAATAAATTTAATTCAAAATTATTTTTTTTTTTAAGTAAAATTTTATTATAATAAAATTCTATTCACGCTTTTCTAAGTAAAATAATATTCCAGTAAATTGACAACAACATTTTGTTGTTGTTGTTGTTGTTGTCGTTTTTATTAAAAATTTATAATAGTAATTTACCTTTAACCATATATACATATAGTTACCATAATAAGATTTATTCATTTATGGCAAGGTTATCATTCTATTAAGAGTTACACCATTGGGTGCACTATATAATAATTATATGTAGCAAGCAGGAGTTAAATTATTATGCAAAAAGAAAAAAAACAAAAGAAACAAAAAATTAAATTAAAAAAAAAAAAATTTAAATAATTTATTTTTTTCATTGATTTTTGATTATAGTTCACGTTTCGATCTAGTTTCTTGAATATGTGAATTAATAATGGAATAACAATCTTAACAACGACTCCACATACATATACAAAACCTACTATTATTGTGGGTATTACTCTTGATGTGGTAAATAAGACAAAAGCATATTTTTAAGTTGTTTATTTTTATGTTATGTTATGTTATGTTATAATATTATGTTATATTTCTTTGTACAGGGTGAACATTTTAAGATTCATGTATGCTCAGCAAATAATATTGAAGTCTGGCTCTATGGTCTTTGATTGTCAAAATTGAATAAAAATAAATTAATAATGAAGAGAACATTTTTGTGAGACTGACATAAAATCTCCAAAAATCAAAACCCCTAGTTTTTTCAAAATCCCCAAAATCCCCAAATTACTAAATTAACATAATATGATTGTATAAATTTTGTATGTTTTTAAATTTTACCATAACAACGTTTGCAATAAATTGATGTGCGAGTTGGGGTCAAACGACGTTTGTTAGTAAAATTTTTCAATTTTATTTAAAAAATTTATTGTTGACATCTTACTGCTGTCCAGAAAAGCAAGATTTTGATAAATTGGAGGGGAGTTCTTGAGGAAAAAATATTTTTAATTTTTCTTTATAATTTGTACTATCTTTCACTCTTTCCACCTGTCTACCTTTACCTGCCGTCGGCGAAATCATTTTCTTCAGAAACAATTTTGTGTTTGTAGAATTTTATGTTTTACGGATTTTGTTTTGAACATTTTCATTTTGGGGATTTCTATCCCAACCCACATTTTTATTTCCAATTACACCAATATGGTATAGATATAGTGAATGCACTATACCATCATTGAAAACCCACTTTTGAAATATTTTGAGCATCAACGTAGGTAAATTAATAGAACACAGTGAAACAGTGAAGTAATTTACTATTTTGATATCTAATAACATTAATTTTGAACCTGGAAACTATAATCATAATCCTTTTCTATTAGTATTGATTGACTCGTTAAAATACTTTCATAAGTTACTCATTTCTGCGCCAATTTACACAAGCCTCCCAGCATGCAATTATAAATTTTAAAAATTAATTAAAACAATAACAAATAAATTAGTATTAGCCCGCTAATTGACATTGGAGAAAATTTGATAAAAAGTCGTACTCAATTTTATTATGAATTGTTTTCTAGAATTTCAATTTGTTCTTGGATCTTTTTTTTTCATCAATAAATAATCAAATATGCCAATTCCACGTGCAGCTCCATCTAAAATCCAAGTTTGTGTTATACTTATTATATTTATGGTATATTTTACTAAATCTAACAAATGGGAACAATGGGTCTGTTTTGTTTGGGTAATGGATAATTTCGTTTTTTTTAAACTCCTAGCATTTAGGTAAAGAATTTTGAGGTAGTTAAATTTGCACTTGTAAGTAAATTTTAAATTTGGAAGTGTTAAATATATTTGTAGTTACATGGGTAAAGTTAACAAATCAAATCAAAATCTAGTTCTTTATCTATAATAAGTTTATAATTTTTGTATTCCCTTTTGTATTTTTGTATTTTTCCCTATCAAAAACTTTATCCTCCTTCACCCATGTGAATTTAATTTATTTTGACTCGAATAAACGGATAAAAATATTTTCCTTTATAAAAATCATTAACGTACTTATATTTGAGAAAATATTGTTAAAATTGAATTGCTTGTTTTTTTCTTCCACGTAGAAATTTTATTTTTACATCTAAATTTTCAAATTTAACTAAAATTTTAATTGGCTCACCTGAGTTTTTTGAATGTTTTGGATCTAATTTAGCATACCTAATATTTTCAGGATTAATTTCTACATTTATTTCCTCAACAATTTTTGTAACCGCAGTGTTTGGATCCATTCTTTCAACAACACCTATTATTCCTGATATTTCTACAAAATTTTTATATCCATTTGGTTTTAGGAGTTTTATCTCAATATGATTCTTGTTGACATGGTCCCGCAACATTGCGTTTTCATTGCGAAGATGAATGTTTGCATCAATTTATAAATCCAGATTTACTCGAAACTCTTTTAGTTGATTTTGAAATTGTTGAAAAAGTCTATCATGAGTTTTGATAGGACTTCGTTAAATTTCTGCAGCATAATATGTCGATCATTTTCATCATTTTGTGTGACTAGTGTAGACTTAGGTTGATTTCTTGAATTATTAGTTGTGCTAGTTGAACCATTAATTCCCAACAAAGATTTACACTTTTGACGTTTGTGTTCACACACTGAACCTAATTTTTTCAATATTGCCTTGTAAATTAATGAAATTTTCATTACCCAAGTCTGTACATCGTTCATGAAACCATTTTTTGCAGTTTCCATCACATCATTTTTGTTGCACTATTTACAAGAAGCTTTTGTTGACATCTTGACAGTTGATTTTTGCTGGGATTTATCTTAGACAACAACCGCATACGTAATAATTAAAAAAAAATAATAAATTTAAATTTATTTCAGGCGAGGAAAATAAAAGACTCTGTATACTGTTGGTCTGGTCTGTACTCTGATCTGAGTTGGGGCAATTTGATAAATTAAAATTTTTCTATGCTAAAATGTATTTGCATATATACTTATACATAGACTTAAACTTTAAATTGAAAATAAAATTTTTTTTAAAACCATTTAGTTTCGCTACGTCTCCTTTTAAATATCTTTGAAAATCGATTGTGAAATGTTCAGATATTTGTACCGTATTTTTCCAATATACAAATTAAATATTATTAAAAGTAGAACAACCTGTATTAAATTAACTGTCATTAGAGCATTATAATAAAAGTTCATAGCCTTCGTGTTAGATAAACTGAATAAGAGTTAATAAAATATAAAAAAAAAACAAGAAAAAAATTATTATTTTTTTCCTGCCAACCACTCTAACATGTATGTGCAATTTTTATTTTATTATTTTTCTGACTTACAATCAAAATTCATGAGTTGAAAAGGGGACAATTTATGTCGAATTTTTGGCATATAACAATAAAATTGAAATATTTTAAGAATTTTTAATAGTTAACATGTACCTACTTACATATATAAATTTAAAACAAGAACTTGTAACAAATAATATTGAACCATTGTTGTGCAAAATTTATTGATATGATCAAGAGTCTATTTTGTTTCTGTTTTTTTTTTTTTTTTTTTTGTGTTCTCTTTTTTCTAACAAGTCGAGTTTTTAATCAAACAACAACAAAGTTTTTAATTTAGTTTTTGAATGACAACGAAAAACAAAATTGGTTTTGTGGTCTACAATCTAGACCTCAACTTTAATAATTGTAACAATTAATTTTTTTTTTTTTTTTTATTATTCTTCTAGATTTTTGAATAAAGATTTAGAAACGTTAATATGTTTTCAAAAAAATAAAAATATGTTAAATAGGAAGTGGGGTTCTAAAAAATATGTGACATAGAAATTTTTTAATATTTTGAATTTCTATTTGAAATCAAAAAAATCAATTTAAATTTTAATTAGAAGCAATAAATGATTACAAGAATATTGTAAGTAGGTAGTGGAAATATATCTAAATAAAAGAAGTACACTATATATTATTGTGCTTGTCATTTAGGAATTTAATGAAACTGTTTTGCAACGAGAAGGCTTTGTTAGGATGATTTTGAAGGAAGATCTGTACGTGTTGTATGTAATCTTTAAAATTGAATTTTAAAGATTTGTAAAAGATTATCTTAAACGAGATGCAGATGAAAACACTAGATAGTTATTTAATATTAAAATATACAATACTAAAATTTTCTTGAGTTGTTTTCGAAATGTTTTCGTCAGTAGAGAAAAGACACAATTTCATACATAATAATCAATACAAATCAATCAATATAAATACAAATCCAAAATATCTAAAAAAATTTGATACTTGCTAACATCTATAGCATAATTGCTTAAAAATAATTTCCAGCTAAGGTCGGCCCTACCAACCCCGAATAAATCGTATTTAATTTTGCACCACTTTGCACCCAAGTAATTGAGACCTTTATTTCCGAAATAAGCCAAGGTATGTTCATTTCCATATCGTCAACTATTGATAATTTATCATCATAAACCAGTGACTTTAAATATCCTTCTAAAAACTAAATGATGTTAAATAACACTAGTTTAGAAGTCAATTTACTGAACCATTTCTTGAAATAATGTTGTCATGAAATTTGTTTTTCAATAAATTAATTGTTTGACTCATTGTATGGCCCACAGTGTAATCTTGCTGAAACCAAAACTCTTCTGGGCTGGTTTTAAACAATTTTAAACAAATTTGTAATGTAATGATTACCATAAACAGTAACACACACTCCAGCCTCATTTTTAATGAAGTAAAAACCAATTATGTATACACCCAGCATCTAAATTACACCAACCAATACATTTTTGAGGATTTTAATTAAACCCGTTTAAATTTTGAGGATTATTTTAATTTCGTGTATATCGAAATGTTGTTTGTTAACATTAAGACCATTTAACCGGAAATCAACATGGAAGAAAAAGTACACAAATGGTTGTCTTGCTGTTTGTAATCTATAACCAATTGGATCTTATATGTATGTGTGTAGGATGTGTGTAGACTAAAATATACAAAACTCTCCAAGCAGTTTAGTGGACTAACAAAGATCAACTTTTTGATTAGACAGATTTAAGTGACAATTAACATCTTTTGATAAAAGCACCGATATTTTCTTCTGGTATATTCAGTCATCTATCTATCTTGTTGTTACTCTTGCATTAAGTATCACATTAATACTGAAATCACATATTACTAATTGAATACAATGCCTCTATAATACTTGACAACAAATTAATAATTTATAAATCAATTCTAAAGCAGATATGGACTTATGCGATCCAGTTAAGGGTAAAGCAACTATTTCAGCCGAATGTATTAAGCGTATTAGTAGAGGGGCACCATTTACCTCGTTTATAGCTTGAGAACTTGACTAGAAATCAGATTGAGTTTCAAAAACTGTTTCTATTAATATATCACAAAAAATAGTAAAAATTCTCATCTTATATAAATTTTTGTATTGTGGGTTCGCATATTAGACCCACACATAGAGGAAGAGAAAAATGGGTGAAAAGAACAGCGAAAACAAAAGTCTCATTTTTATTTATTTTTATCATTCCATCTTCCTTTGAAACAATTATATTTTACAGTATACACTGATATGAATTAATATAGTTACATGCCTAATTATATTAATACGCACCTAAGTCGAAAAAATTTAAAAATATCGAAAGAAGACTTCTTATTATTATATTATGTTCTTTAATATAAAGCATGTTGGCACGAAAGCTCAAAATGACATTACATGCTTCTAATTAATATAAAAAATGGTTATGTATTGTAAAAATTTGTTTTAAATTAGCGCTGATAAAAATAAATAAAAAAATTCAAATAAAATTCTGCACTAAAAATTCTTTGAATGAAATTTCTTAAATTTATTTGAAATTTGCATTTTTTTTGTGCACTCATATTGATGAAAACCTAATTAATATACGTTATGTACAAAAGTCTATTTTTCATTTTCAAGCTTTCAACCTGCATTTTTACTTCTAAATTAAAAATATTTTTTCAATGGGCTTCAGATGAGCTTCGCCATGAGCTTCGAATCAAGCAGCATTTACATGAACTTCAAGTACGATTGAAATTGTTATATAAACGGGATAATGGATTTTGAACAATGAGAGTTTGCATCAACATCTAAGTACAGTTAAAAATCATAAAGCAAAAAAGCAGAAGTGTAAACTACAAATACTAAACAAGATTAGCTTCTAACCCCAATAGGTTAGTAAGTGGCTTACACAATACATCACAATATTCTGCATTAGGTCCAGTAATACGATGAGCTATAACTAGATCGTTGCCTTATGGGTCCACATTAGATTTTTGGATTCGCAAGCTATTTATATATGTTGCTTACATGTAAAAATAGAATGTTTGAATGTCTCCTATAGAAATAGATTCTATTGTTTCATATGGAAATAAAAACAAAAAAATTGAATTTCCAAAACTAAGGATAAAAGAGGAATCCGTATTTGTAATTGATATGCGGTAAATATGTTTAAAGAAGTCTCACTAGAAAGCCACTAAAAACTTCTCAATGTTCTTTCAGTCAGTATAAAATGTAACTATCTTTTAAACTAAACTAGACTGAACCACTATCAATACAGTCGTAAGTGAAAACTAACAAAACATTTAATTTGTTTAAGCCCGAAAATATCCAAAAAAAAAAAACCATAAAATGACCACAATAATTTTTTTTTATATCCACTCAAGAATGACATAAGATTAAATCCATAAATTAAAACAATAAAAATAAAAAAAAAAGATGGATTTGTTTTAATTTACGCGACATTTGTAAATTGGTTTTAGATAGCAAACAAAATGTCGCAGAGAAGAATACAATTATAGTTATCTAAGTATTAATGACTACATTGTAAGAGAAATATTAATCTTCTTTCCTTAAAACCGTCCACTCAAACAATTAAACTCTCAATTGAACGATATTGATTTAAACCAGGTGTGGTTTGTTATACATGTGGCACTCAAAAGTAATCTATTCAAATTTTACCAAATCATATGTAGTGACATGACAGTAGATGAATTGTTGTTGATTCCATTGTTGTATACCCGTACATATTATCATCAAGTGACTCTTTTTTTTTTATTATGATGCAATTTCCCAAAAATAAACTAATTTAAAAAGTAACGAACAATACAAAACAACGACAACAACAACAGCAACAATAACAAAAAAGTAATTAAACACGTTAAGTTACTTTAATGATCGGTATTTGTGTTGTTTTGGTTATTTTTTACTTTTTGGTTTTTATTTTTGTAACGAAAAAATAATGTTTAGAAATGGTAATGACTTGATTTTTTTTATAGTTTTTTTTTTCTTTATTATTTTTATATTTTAAATTTACTTACTTTAAACAAGTTCAAGGCCAGCAAGTCTCACATATTTGTTACAATATCGGAGAGTTATGATGATTTGTTATTTTTCTTTTTTTTTAGTTTTAATTTAATTGAAAGTGAATTTTACGCATTTCTAGAACCAGATTAAATTATAACTATTGAATAACACTAATAATAAATAGTGCGCTTAAAGCGTTTTGGTAGCATTATTCTGCTCATCTAAAATGTCATCATGACTTTTGTGACTTAAGTAATTTTTTTTTTTTTTTTTTTGTATTACGAATAAAATTTAGCTGACTTTTTGTAATTAGTTGTAAAAATATTATTATTTTTTTTTTGTAAATTGGAACGGAATGCTTACGTAAAAATTTTCCACACGTTTGGCATGAATAATTTCATAATTATAATTATTGGGAGGAGGTTGTAATGAACTTTTCAGGGCAGAATAATTACTTTTGTTTTTTTTTTTATTTTATCAATATTACAATTTTTGTTTTACGATAAAAAATTTAATTTTGATTTGCGAAAATTAATCAATTTTGTTGATTTTTTTTTTTTGCTTTAAATTGATTTCTTAATTGATGGTAGTTCTAATTATATTTTTGATTTTTGCTTTTTAATTGGACTGTGAAATTTAACGAATTTGAACAAAATGTCATTAAGATTAAAAATTTCCAGAAAATAAATTTATGTTTAGATTTTATTATGATAATGTGGACTGACTTTGAGTAGGTACTCGTAAATGTTATTTTAATTTTGTTTAGAAACGCAAGACGTCTACATTGTATTTGTATATTCCAGGCTCTTGCTTTCTCAATTTATTTCAATAGATGTTCTAAATAATTATTATTATAATAACGGGTTGGCGTCTGACACGCCTATCATCATAGTCGCAAATGGGATATTGCGATTACCCGTATTAAAGTAATTATGACATGTGAGTACTAAAGGGATGCCTGATTTAAATTATCATGTTCAGAATATTTGTCATTGGTATACTGTGTAGCTCCCATCTTTTACTCGACAAATGCTGTTCCTAGATAGCAAAATCTAATATGAGTGAATTTTTCACATTCACAGAACAGATGTTAAATATATTCTTTCTCTACTGCATATATTCTGCGCAAGTTGTTTCGGTTAGGCCAATTTTATAAAAATGCTTCTTTTCTAGACAGTGATCAGTTTTTATCTCTGCGATGATACGCATATGTTTTCTATTGGAACTTAAAAGAACTTTCGTTTTCTTGAGCGAGCGTTTGGAATCAGTATTTTAGCTTAACGATTCCCATCATGATTACCAGAAATCTTCAGCTTTTTGTTCCAACCAAATTTTTATCAGCACTTTATGTTTTTATTTTCTTAACTCAAATGAGCTTTGGTTGTGCTTAGTGGAATATCATAAAGCGCGGTAATGGCCCTTTCAAATTAAACCGGACAAGGCACTTTCTCGCTATGTAATATGTAGCTTTCTTTTCTGCAACGCCATAAAATGCTCTGGTACCCACGTTATTTTGATTTTATTTATTTTCGTAATGGCTTTAAGCATTTCTACAGAATGACATTTTATAGCTTTGATGTGATGGTGTATAAATTGAAGGTTAGTGAAGCTGCTTTGTTGTCATTTCTTCTGAAATTCTCTCGCCCACAAAATTCAATAACATGTACTTCAGCTTGGGAAAGAGGGTTTTTGTAAAATCTAGTCTTGAGTAAATATGTTTTCTAAAGCTATTTCTATATAAGCGCGATCCTATACTACTAATGATGCTCCTTTGTCTAGTGAAAGTAAGCTGATTTTCTATAATCATACTTTAAATAAATTATCTTTATTTCTCTGGAAAAAATGTCTACTATATAGACATCTGTATATTATACATGAATTACATATGGAATAATTTCGAAATTATACCTGATAATTTTATTAATATCAGACCAGACACATAGTATCCATTATAGACAAGCAGTAAAGTTTTCCAGATATTTCCAGAATTGATTTAAATGTTGGGACAGTATCCCATTCTAGCATTTCAGCATCAGTTATTCCATTAATCAATATTTAAAAAATTTAATTTATAACCGTTAACAACTAAAACAAAAAAATATATTTAAAATATAAATGAAAATTCAAATCAAATTTCGTATTTTTATCATCATAACCTTTACATAACAAAAATAAATGTTGGTAATTATTTTCAGAAGAATTAAAAGAATAGACCAGCAGTATCATGTTTATGTATTTTAAGTTTTGTTAAGTAAACTAAATGGACAAACACATTTTAATTCAGTAATTAGAACTTAATACTATTGTCCAAAACAACTGAGGATGGCAGTATAATTGTATAATTATACTGATGGCATGCGATTGTTTTTGATTTCCTGAAACCAGTATAAAAAATAAAATTATTGTAATTAAAATATAAAAAAAAAGCAAAAATTGTGTAGTTTTGTAACTTTTAATATGTAAAGGTATAGAATTAGAATAGTAGAATTAAATAAGATATTAAAACAAACTTTTACAACAATGATGATGTATTTAAGTGTTAATTTTAAATTTGTTATTTTTATGTTTCAACAATACCAATCAGGCGATGAAACAACTTACAATGTATAATTAATTATTATCTATAAATAAAATGCAAAAAAAAATGTTAAGCTTTAAATTACAAAATATCGTATGCAATGTAATAAATTTAATTAAATTAAATAAAAAATTATATTAACAGTTCTTGTATTTGTTTGATGATAGAATACAAATAATTGAAACTCCAGCTATGAATTAATTTTGTTTTTCGATTTATTTCGATTGAATATGAATTTCACTAAAATCAACTTCTGATTATTTTTGTTGCACGTTACTTTATTGATTTTATCCTTGTTAACTGCTTTATAACATGATGTACTACAGTTGATGTTATATACCTTGTTATACTTGCATTTTATAACTCCATACAGCACAGTAACCTAATAAAATATATTATCTAATTTTCAGTTTGTAAAATTTGATATTTCCAATTGCCACGACTTGAATTAATACAATAATACATATATCAACACCATACATCGCTCCAAAAAACAGCTCAATATCAATATTTTAGAACCAATATATGTACGATTGAAGAAGTCAATTATATTTACATAAATATTTAAATTAATATATAAGTACTAGTGAACACCCTCTGCAATTGCACAGAACTAGTTCTTTCAGACACGATTTTATATATGAAAAAAAATGTTTGCTTTGGCATTATTGTTGTTGTTTTCTGAATTTCTTGATTGTTGAATATACATATATACTTTAAGATATAAGATATATAAGATATACGCATAAGATATTAAAGTGGGTCTTAATATTTTATTGTAGAATCTAAAGCGTATTTAACCCTAAACCTCATAACATATTTTGTTACGTAAATTCATAACATGAGCCTGGCAGGCTCACCTTATAATGTAATAGAAAAAAATTATTTTTAATAAAATTTAAATTTTTTATTTCAAATAATTAATTTTTAGATGTTTAAAAACAACAAAATTAACAAAATAAACGTTACCGTTATGAAAATTGCAGTACGAGATGGTGGTAATTGCAACTTTTTAGTACTAGCACGCTTTTTGATAAGAGAATTTACTAAACTTTCACCAAGTACCCTTAGATTCTAATTAAATTTTTTTTATTGGAATTTTTTTTGTCCTAATAATGTTGATCTCTATTTTTACTTGGAAGAAATTCGAATATAAGTTTTATTTCGACGTAAAGTTCCTACAATCGTCAATCCATTATCATAACAAACTTTTTGCAAGTTTTAACGTTGTGAAATAGTTTTCCATTGTAATATTCCGTCCAATTCTAAAATATGGTGTACACAAATTATCCACTACATTTTGAGCAAGTCCTGTTGCTCTGTTATTATCTTTGTTCCCAGTATATGGAATTCCTTTGAGTAGGTATGACGTCTGAGAGTGAGAGAAAGCCACAAAATTTTAATACCGTACTTGTCAGGCTTTGATTGCATATGTTGGTATTAATTGTTCGTCTACGATAAGATTTTCTGAAGATGTATATAATATTTTCCCAAATTCTTATTTATTGTTTCAAACACGTCTCTATTGGGGCTAATTTGTCAAATGTACGTCGATTATTTTTCATCAAATCTAATAAAACGTAAAATTTTTCCAAAGCGGTTTACGCCTATAGTATAGCGTTGAATATAATTGAACAATAGGCTCCTAAAACGATTGATTGTTTGATATCGAAGAAGACGTGCAATTGCGGCAAATGGTCTCCAGCGCAAAATATTAATTTAGACAAAGCGTTATGGTCTTTGAGCCCATTTTTTACCATCTTTTGCAAAAAATTCTCCATGAGAAATTATAATTTCACCGCTATTATCAGAATCATAAATTAATTCATCTTCTGCCTCTGAAGCTTCAGATAAATGATCCTCTTGAGAGTCAATTGACACATCATCGAATTATGTGTCGTCAGTCACTTCATCATCATTTATTCATGTCAAAACTTGTATTATTGAGAAATTATTATGAAATATTATATGAGAGCCTCTCAGGCTCATGTTGTGAATTTACGTGGTATTTTTTTTTAGGTAAAAAAAAAAAGAAAAAAAAAATATGTATTTTTGTAATTGTAATATGTAAATATTGACCTAAATGAAGATTAGAAAGAAAAATCGTTACAATATTACGAAAAATTTAGAAAACACGTAGTTTTGAAAAAAAATTAGCCTGATAGCATGTTATGAGCTTTAGGGTTAAACAATTAATTCATCAGATTCGGTTCTTTATGTATAATCAAAAAATATTTGTAATATTAAAGACAGCCATTAATTTAGACGCACTAAGATAGCGGATAGTGTATTGGGTTATATTATCCTGTAAATACCAAGCCGTTGAAGCAGTTAGGATGTTAATCGTTTATTCCTGAAATTATAAAAATAAACAATGTGATAATTTTAATGTGCTTGTTAACACATTACTGTATTTTATTTCTCCCATATATTCTTACTTCTTTAGTGAGCAAATTTATTTGTACTTTTATATTAACTATATACAGAGTGTTAACAATTCATTTTTAAATATTCGATAACCCCATCATTGAATAGGAAAAATACTAAAAATTCGGTGGTTTGGATAAAACTTCAAACTAATTATCTTACACTAATTTATTGTCCTCCTGTGACCTTTTAAAAATCTAAAAAGTTTTCATACGACCCAAAATGCAGTATAATTCTCACATATGGGCTGGCGCTTATAAAAACATTTGGATGAAGTTCAAAAATGGGTCAAAAATTCGTCTTATTAATAACCCAAATGTTCATCTTGCTTCTGTTGGTCATAGTCGTATATAGTTAGACCTCTATCATTTTTTTATAAATATCTCGTAGGCACGTGCAAATTTTCAATTGGAAATTAAATCTGTATTTAGCTTCACTTAAGCAAGTCTCTCTTAAAGTGCGGGGGCAGTATTTGCTCATTCGAAATTCTATTTTATGTGTTCCCCAAACGCGATCAACTTTATACTTATGACCTACATAAATTCAAGGCGATCATTAACACCTCCTTTCCTAACTTTCGTTTAACTCACTAGCCACACGTACCACTCGACATAAAATGTATTTAATGCAAGCTATTACAGTACTTAAACTAATTATTATTATTTTAAACTAAATAATTTATTGATATCAATTTTTATTAGATTATTTCCAGCTATACCAGGCACATATTTGTTCTAGTTTCAGATATGATACAAAGTCTATATTACTTTATTTAATTTTATATGATGTAGCAGGGACAATGTTAGAATAAGAGTCATGATATAAAAATAAATAAAAACAGAATGGGCCCTGTTATGAATATCACTTATAATAATCCATTTTTTAGTGAATGTATCATTCACTTTCGGTGCCATGATTCAAAAATTATAACACAAAAAATGTTGCCATTTTGTATTGGACTTTTATATGGATGTGGAATTAATTTTTTCTAATAAGTTTAAACTTTATCTGTTCAAAAAATAGATACAAATTACTTTAACAATACTACAATGTTGTGGTAATGATTCAAAATCAATGTCACTGTACTAATTCAATGATAAATGAAAATTATTTACTTTTAATCAGTATTAAAACAATTAATATTGTATACATGTTGCATAAAAATATAAAACTTTCTTTGAAGGCTACCAAAAAACTCACAATAATTTTTTTTACACAAATGAAAATAAATTAAAATACTCTCAATACAGACTAATAAAAATTTTCCTATAAAATAATTACCTAAAGAAAGTTGAGAATATTTTTTTCATTACTATAATAAAAAAAAAATTCAAATCATGCCTATACATACCAATCTACGATTCAGATGCATTTACATTCAAAGAAGTAACTTTGAAAATTAGAAAATTAAAATAATTTGCATTCAAAAAAATTAAAATTTTTTTTTACTTCCTCATTTTCACATATAAACACACCTGTAGAGATGTACCTATATTACCAATAATTATATTATAACTATATGACATGTATTGAACATCTGGATCAATATTACTTTCCTTTGGAAATAACAACAACGATATCAGCAATTCAAATAGTGATAAACTCATCACGATATTTTTATTTTTCATATGTGGCTCATAACATGGCTCTTATTTACTTCTCGTTTTTTCTTATGATTTCATTATCATTATTATTATTATAACAGCTGCTGATAGTTATACTGTCGCATTAATAGAGACATCATTTGTAACCTACTTTCAAAATTTATGAAAACAAAAAAACCGAAAATTAAGAATAAGCTAAGATATAGTTAAGGTGTTGCCAATTAGTTGCAACGTGTAACAATCATAAATTTAGAGGAGAAATAAAACAATTTATATGAAATTTAATAAACGGAAACCAAATCACGATTGAACTTTTACGATTAAATCACGAAAATATGCAAAAAAAATTTCCAAAGTTTTTTATTTTAATTTTTTTTTTTGAAAGAATCAACCGCAAATGTCATTTGAGCATAAAAACGTGATAATAAAAAAAAACATTTACCTTTAATTAGCGCAATAAAGTAAAAATAAACAAAATTAAAAGAAAAAAAAACAACAGAAAGGTAACAAACGGTCGAATATTAAATTACCAACAGGTATCGAATTTTAATAAAATCAAAATAAACCAAGTGATTGTCTTATCGAATTTTGATTAGGTAATGTTTAGCGTGTCAGTGATATTCAAACTAAGTTTAGCGGAAATAATTTTATGTACCTTCGAGTATTAAAATAATTTTTTTTCAAGTGTACTGTGGCAACATGATAAGAGCGGTGCAAAATAGAAATGAATTTAGAGACATCGTTGAGAGCATCATTTGAATAAAATGAGTTAATTGGTCTTTGACATTGGACAATGGAAAATTTGAACTCTAGAGCAGAAAAAGGAGAATCCATAATGAATTATTCTTTTGAATGTACGAAACGAACATACAACATTTAAGTATTATTATTTACATTTGTTTAAATGACATTGGTTATAGCAGTATACTAGTATTCGTCCACTGCACGAAATTCGACAAAGCATGATAAAAAAATCGTATTCAATTTCATTATGAATTGCTTTTCATCATTTCAATTTATTCTTGAACGGGACCTTATAGTATAAAAAAACAATTTGTTTCGAAAATCGACTTTTCTAAATCGATCGTAAGAAGTCGCGTACAAAAATGTCTTCGGTTGAAATCGGCATTCACAATACCAACTAGTCGACTTAAATCGTCAAAAAAAAAAAGTTGATTCACAATCGACATTCATAATAAGGCCTTAAGTACAAAGTACAATGTTTTTATTAATTTATCTTAGACAAAAACCACATATGCAATAATTTATTTTAAAAAAAATTTGATTTAAAGAGGAAACTCTGTACTTTGGTGCATTTGATAAATTATTTGTATACAAGGGGTGAAATTTTAAATTGAAAATTTTTGAAAAAATATTTATTTTCGCTACGTTTCTTTTTAAATATCTATAAGAGAATAATAATGAAAATCGGTTGTGAAATGGTTCAGATATTTGTACAGCAGCACTTATTTTGATTTACAGATTAAATATATTGATTTATTACAAAAATGTAGAATAAATGGAAAGGATTCATAAAATTGGTAACCACTACAATTAAGTCACCGTTAGTTATGTTCATAATTCACAAACCAGAAGTGTCCACAGCTCTTGATTATAAATGCAGAATGCAGCTCATAGGTGATACTATGAAATAATTTTAAATAATGGAAAAATGGATAATTAAAATGGATGCTAATAGATAGATCACGTGCAATGGGTTATAACAGCTGTTCATTATATTCATATAAATATACTCAAAGTATTGAAGCTATTTTTATTTGTAGCCAAAGTATTGAATCCATTCAACACCCAATGTTTTTAGTTCATTTCAAAACCTATAAATTAGTTTATAAAATTTTATAAAAATACCATGAAATAAATAAAAAAAATTATAACTAGAAGATTTATATTGAAATCAGAAGGTTGACAACCACTGATTCAAAAATTCGATCTAATTTTGATGATTCTATCAATTTGTAAAAAATCATTTAAATAAAATCAAAACAAAAAAAAACTTTTATTTGATAATGCTAATCAAAAATTCCGTTAGGCAATTTTTATTATTCGTTTTTTATTTACAAATTCTTTTTTTTTTTTTTAAATATTTTTTTTGTTTTTTTACAATTCATTGAACCCAATTTTTTTCTTTTTTTTTTTAATATCATTTTAGGAGCGACAAGAAGATCTAAAAAAAACAACAATAATGCGTGATGAAACTGATCATAGATCACCACCACCACCTCCACCACCAAAAATTTTACAAAATCATAAAAGTAATTGTACAATGATTAATGGTAATAATGATGGTGGTAGTAGTGGTGGTAGCGGTAGTAATGTTGTATCAAATGGTCAACAAAATGGTCATCATTTACAACATCAATCTCAATATCTGCATGCAACGGCAAGTGCTATAATCGAAAATGATGGAAATAATGGTGTAAACAATGGTTTAAAGACTGAGTATATTCATGGTAATCATCATCATCATATTGGAATGAATGGTAATAATGGAATATTAAATAATGGAAACAATAATGGTACAAATGGACAATTTCCAACACCACCACCGGTAAATATTTTTTTTTATTGTATATAGCTTTTAGTGATATAGCAATACGGTTTCTGTTTAATTTTTCACTAATTAATACAGAAAATATAAAGAAAAAAAATTCCAACTAAAATGGATCGTTTATTAGAGTTGTCAAGTGAAATTTTCTAAGCTACATTTTTGTCTAGTATAAAAAAAACAATATTATAAATTAAAGCAAATACCTGATCACTTATCTATATGCTTAATTACTTACTTTGATTTCCCTATAACTTTGAATGCATTTTGACCTCATCACATTTCTTTATCCAGTCAGGTCTATCCTAATCTATACTTCTACTACAGTTGACAACATCAATTATTGAAATGTCTGCATTTATAATCATTTCCATTGGACATTCGGACAATTCTTTCTGCTACTTTTTTTCATATCTGGATTGAGCCTATTTTTAACTACAACGTTTTCTTGAATACGATCGATATGATTTAGACAACAAACGATCGGTTAAATTAAATCAATAGCGTCTAATACACAATGCATCGTCAATATAGGACTTCAAAGTCTAAATTCTTACTTTAAAAAATTTATTCACTTCTAAACCGTTAAACTTATTCAGCGTTCAGTGGGTTTAACCGGTGGATGTGAAATCCACAGATCCATGGTAAATTTAAATTATTGCGGTAAATGTTTGTGGTGAATTGCGTTCAGTGAATAGATCCATGGTACCAAAATGGATTCCAGATCCACCGGTTAATGCCACTGAACCCACCCATGACATTTTGTTTATAAACCACACTATTGGTTTAACAAAACAATTCAAAAGGACCCTAATACACATCAATCATTCGTCAATCATTCATCCATATATTGTCAATCATTGTCCACTGATTGACCGTTAATTGATGAGTAATGATTGATGGTGATTCTATTCTTATCAATCATGTCATCAATCATGTCATCAATCAGCGGAATTAAAAAATGGCTTTTTGGGGAATGTTCAGATATTATTTTTTGGGAATGTTCAGATAAGGTTATAATATTAATTTGTGATGTAATTCAAAAAGAATAATTTTTATATTAATTTTAATAATTATAGCAATTATTGTTAAAAAACAATTAATATATTATTCAAATGTGCAAAAAAATATGTTGTTGTTTTTATACACAACATTTTCTTTAAAAATTCAATTCAAACTGAAGTCAAAAACATTCCTCCAAAAATTATATTTTCAATATAGATATATATTTCGAAATTATCAATATATTCAGAACATTTCCACAGTATGTCCTTGCAAAATGTATAAGAAGATTGACGAGTGCATGATTGATGTTCCATCGGTCATCATTCTTTTCATCCATATATTGTCAATATATGGACGAAATGATTGATGAAAAGAATGATGTGCAATAGGAACCTTAGCAATTAAATTTCAGTTGGTAAATTATGACTTATGAGGGAACAGTAGACTCTCTCTAATTTGTACAATATTGAAAATTCAAACTTTTGATATATTGCAAAATTGTTTTAAACAACCAAAATACTTTTCATTTGTCGAATTAAAACAAAAATGATGTCAAATACTTTGGAAATGTAACTGAAGTATATATATATATATATGGTGTTGCTAATTTAGATCAAATTAAAATTAATTTGTTACGACAACTTTTTTCTCTTTAAGAATTTCATAATTAATTGCTTTAAAAAACTATATTTAAAATAATTTAAATTGGTTAAATGAAAATTCCAGTACTTGGCTATGCATTCAATTTTTGTAAATTGTATTTACCTATCTCTTAGCAATTATTATTACAGGCCTATTTATTAACAGATATTGAAAATATTATTTTTCATAGCAAAATAAAACTCACTTTACCAAAAAATTATCACACTATCCTGTAATAATCACACACAATTAAGAGAAAAAAAATAAATAAAGCATAAAAATGAAACCTGTTCATACCAATTTTTATTTTCATTTCATTTTTAATATAAACTAGAAAATTCCATAACCAGAAATATTTATGTTATACATATTAATAGCTGTAACAGTAGTTGAGTTGTTGATTCCTTAAAAGTGTTATAATAATTATTACATGTGACGTAATATCACTTCAATTAATGCTATTAATGTCATATTCACTTATAAATAAAAAATTAAAGAAAAATGTATACGTTGTTTCCACCAAAATTGCACCACACTATGTCCAACAATTGGTACAAAAATATTTATTTATAATATAAATTAAGGACATATCAGATATTATTACCTAATCGAATGGCTGGGTTTATATAGTAACAATAAATTGATTTACCGGTTTATAAATCTTCATTTCGAAGAAATTAAACTATACAGAGTGTATAAAGAGTGAACAGAAGTACATGCAGTATTTTAACAAAAAAAAAATTCTAGACGTCTATTTTTAAATATGAGGTTACAGAGGGTTACAGAAAAACGGATTAGAAAAATAATTTTTAACAAAATATAAACTACTGTTTCGAAGAAATGCCAGCTAGAGCAAATGTGTTCTTCAAAATTTTTAGAATTAATTTACGTAACTAACTGTATACTGTTTTGGGGTATCAGACTTACGTTTCACAAGTAAAAGCTGCCCAAACTTATCATTTTGGCATAAAAAACTTAAATTTTTGTCAAAAACGTTGATTATCTCGGAAAAGTTCGTAGCATGTATTATTAATTATTCTGTTAAAGTTAGAAGTAGGTACCTTAATTTCATTCCAATAACCTTGACATCGTAAATGTCTCGACACAAAGTTGAATACAACGGCCACTTGATCTTAAATGTCTACAAAAGGTCACAAACGCTTCAGACATTGACTTCGTGATCACAATTGTCGTTATCGATGTTTTCGCGACCGGTTTGACAGATATTTGGGTTTACAAAAATTTTTAAAAACCCAATGTTGTACAGTGTTAATTAATATTTTCTGTTCATTTTTCTTGATCACAAATGAAGTAAAAGTGTCTCAGAAACCTCTCACTAGACAATGTTGACAAATTATTTTACAGATAACATTGACAGCTTAGTTTTTTTTACATTATATCAGGTTGACGTTTTTTTAGTACATTTACGAGGTTACCGTAATTTAAATAACTTTAATAATTTTGACTAATTTTTTCTAACAAAATAAAATTGTTACAATATTCAACCCTCTGTTTTTATTTACACATAAACGCGGGTACCCAAATAATAGACATGAATTTAGCTGAGAAAGGCACGTTTAACACGAAAGTTGAGTATGGAGAAGTAGTAGTGTAGTAGTAGTGTTCAATGCATCAAAATATTTATTAAAAAAAATATGTTAGTAAATTTTGGGATAATCAAGGTTTTTCACAAAAATTTCAATGTTTTATATTAAAAATTTTAAGTTTGGCAGGTATTATTTGAAAACGACAATTCTAACACCCATTTAAATTGTACCGATAATTAGATACATCAGGTCAAAATACAAGTTGTGAAGAACGCATTGCACCAGCTTGCTTTGAAACTGTAGTGAACATTTGTTGGACATTATTTTTTCAATCCGATTTTTTTAACCCCCTAGGTAGTTTAGGCCAAATTTAAAAAAAAAAATTTAAAACATTTTGTTTCCTAAATACTCCAAGAAATCACAACTCAAAAGATTTTCAGCTTAAAATTGTCCACCCTGTATAATAATATCACTTAAATGATTTTAAATTGTGACAGTTAAGTTGGGTTTACACAACAAAACTTTGATTTCCTTAATTTTGACTTATTTATTATTACGTACTACAGTTATATTACTGTAAAATAAATAATTATTAATCTCTGAAAGTACAACGTAAAGTAACAAATTACTTCCTAATTTTAACCATTAAATAAGTTGCGTTTGTAACTTAACCTTTCTCTTTCTCTCTCTTTCTCTATCTCTATTACATACGCATCATATGCGTTGCATATCAGTAGAGTTTTTGTGATTCAATAAATTAAATTGCATTTTGCTTTTATTTTTGTTTTTAATTACCAGAAACAGAGAATAATAACGTAATGTGACGCGAAAATAAAATGAAAATTTTAAATGACCACTTAACGGAACACACTTTGGAGTTCAGTAGTGATTATCAGTTGACTTGTTTTCAATTATTTAATGTAAACCTCTCTGGCATCATAATTTATTGATTTTGAACTTAAATAATTTTCAATTAGTTACAGATCAGTAACGATAACGAAATGCGTTTACTTTCAATAGTACTGTAACAGCAGCAATAAAAACAACAACAACAGCAGTAGCAGAAGCAAAGTAATTTTCATTACATAGCTTGGGTTAATGTAGATCAGGTTTAATTTTGATTAAAAGTGAAATCGTATATGTTCTTGTATCTCTACTATTAAATTATGATAATTAGAGTCACTGTTTTTTTTTATTTTTTATTTGGAAATAAATAAATTTTAACTGGATGCATATATGGATAAGTTTAAAAACTGTTTATTATTTAAAAGAATAATGTTTTATTTTATATTTTTAAGGTATTAAACCTAAATTTGTAGTCCCCCATTAATTTAAAAATGATTTAAAGAATAATAGTGTTTAATGGAATTTAAAAGCTATCTCCTTCCTACCTTGCTTGAATTAATGGTATTCCTCCAGTTTTTTGTTGTTTTCTTTTTGGCAATTTTCCAAATCTAAGGTATGACTCTTTATTTAAGGTCTTTATTTAAGATAACTACTGTAGAAATTACTCACTTTTTTCTAATGTTATTTTTTTGTCCAAATATCGACGAATTTGAATAATTTGGATAATTTGGTAACGTTGTTCAATCGTTGGTCTATTGATAATTGATTTTCAAAAATATGCTGTTCATAAATGTCAAAAAGTGAATTCAGTACGTGAGTTCGTTTGACAGTTAACCCTTTCTATAAAAAACGAAAAAAACATCCATTACAAGCAAAGCACATGAACATTGAACAGGCTTTTATTTTACTGAATTATTTTAGCCTTCTTCAGTGTATCTCCCTAATTATAATAACCTACGCAAACATTCATATTACCACTTCACTAAAAGATATTATATCTTATGTAGACTATATATATGTTTTATAATATTAAATTTTTTCGAAAATATTATATTTAAGGTTTAATTTATATTTCTTACTTTCTTTTTATATTTTTAGCCACCACAATTCGCTAATAAGCCACCAATGGGTAAAAAAATATTTGCCAGTATAAATGCATTCAATGCTGCCAATAATTACAATAATGGTAATCAAAATGGTCACAACGAACAATTACAACGAACTATATCACAAAATTATCATACAAATTCTGAAATACCACCAAATTTACCACCACCACCACCTCCACCATTACCACAATCACCAATACCTGATTATGAATCAACAATAATAACAACAACTACAACAACAACAGCAACATCATCTCCATCTCATACATTACCAAAACAAAATAATCAATATAAACATTCAAATGGTTGTACAGCAAATATAAGTACATTGGGACGTGTTGCTGCATCCGAAATAGCAAAAGCTAATGGTGATATGGCTGAACTTGAATCAATTGATTCATATCAAATGTTAAATCCATCATCACCAACACCAAAACCACCATCAGCATATTTTGTACCACCAAATTCTGGTCCACCAACAATGAAAAAATCAAATCGTCCTGTATCAGTAACAATCGGTGAATATGGTGCTTCTAAATTAGGTGGACGTAAAGAACCTGGTAAATTTGATTTTATTTCATCAAGATCTGGTAGTAATTCACCAAATGATTTAAGTAGTCCAATGACACCTATATCACCAGCATTTAATGGTAAAGATGAAAATGTAACACATATGTTACGAAGTGAATTAGAATTAACTTTATCAAGATCAAATTTAAAAAAACGTCATGATTTTAATGGTATAAATAACAGTAATAATGATAAGAATAATAACAATAATAATAATAATAATACCAATAGTACAATTGTTCAATTTAATAATGGTATTTATCAAAATGGCAGTTTCCAACATAATGGTTATGAAACAATAAATCAAAATAATTATACAACAAATAATGATGATGGTATAAATAATTATCAAAATAATAATAATAATAATAACGGTAATATTCATCAAAATGGTTGTACAAAAATACAAAATGGTGGTGCTAATAATAGAAATATTGCATATCAAAGTAGTAATAATAATAATAGTTTTATAACACAACAACATTCATTGAAACAACCGTTATCATCAAATGTTGAAAAAATTACAAATATGTTACAAAATATGAATGGTAACGGTATATATGATACAACAACTGCAACAACAACAACAACAACAACAACAACACTAAATGGTGGCAACACTTTAGATAAAAATTTAAGTAATGGTGCCAATTCAACAAAAGTAACAATTTCATTACCGAATAATAATAATAATAATAATAATAAAATTGATTTAAGAAAGACTGACAGTAATAATTTGACAGGTGCAGTAACAGCAGCAGGAACAACAACAACAATAACACCATCAAATGGAATTTTAAAGAATTCATTGAATGGTATAATAAATGGTGGTGGTAGTAGAAATAATTACGTTGACAAAAGTATAACATTTGGGAATTAAATATTTAAACAGAAATTGTAGAATTAAAAAGAAAAGAAAACAAATTTGTATGTAATTTTAAATTATAGGTTAGATTTTTTTTTTATTATTATTATTTTTAAGCTGAATAATAATTTATCTAATAAAATTAATTAATAAATATTAAATACATATCCCTTTTGCTTTCTTCTAATTGTTTCAATCTGCAAAAATGCAGATCAGATCATATTTTGTTTGATAGTCATATAGTAAACTTTTTATTTAAAATAATTAATAATACTATAATATATTAAATACATTAAATTTAATAATTTGTATATTTAAAAGACGAAAATAAAATTTATAAAACAATTTTAGTTGGTACTATTTTTAAAAATTTATGTCTTCGAAATCGAAAATTGAAATTTATCGACACAATTTCTGTTTATGTTTTTTTTTTTTATTTTATTAAATTCTATAAAAATTTATAAATTATAATAAATAGTTATTATTTTATTATTTTTCTTTTTATTTGCATATATTTTAGTAATAAAGAAAATAAATGTATTGTGTAAATAAAATAAAATAAAAAAAAACTCCATATTTAATATTTTCTCAACGAATATTTTGTTTTATTTATTAAAAAATAATTTCAGCGCTCAATTTCTCATTTGACTTAAATCAAAAACATCTTTATTCGGTACTTAAGCATCATTTTTAAAATATATTTTGTTATTGAATGTGGTTTCTGATTGCTATTGAATTTAGGGAATTTATTTTTTTTTTAAATGGACTAATCTATTAAAACAAAATGCTGCCTGCTAATTATAATCGAGTCCAGACTCCAGTGAAGGCCCTGTGCGAAAACAATCTGCAAAATTACATGGAACTTAATACTCACACATTATATGAATTTATTTTACCATGTTATACGGGTATATTGAACAAATCTGATATTGTAGTTATGTACATAAGAGCATCTGAATTTGAGCCAAGACTCAATTGTAGCACTGCAGCTTAATACACACGACACACTCTTTGAAGCTAAAATTTATTTTATCGAGATTACAATGCTAATGCATTAAGAGAGAGCACAAAGGTGCTTATGACACAAGTAATCCATAATTTTAGGCAACTAGGCTTCCTTAAAAGTTGTTACGAAAAATTAATATAGCTAAGAAAAAAACGGAGTGTACTCCTGGACACGCAGAAATGTAAAGTAATGAAGAAGCAGACATTCCTTGCAAAAACAGGTCTGATGAATCAGGACAAGAGCTCAGCATTGCTTCATTAAATGCCTATCAACGACTACCGTAGTCTAAAGTCATTTTAAAAATTAATATTAATCTATTAAATTAGATGATAAGAGAAAGTAGATCCAATATCAGAACATTAATATGGCTTATCACAGCCCACAGTACACGATTTTTTAAACAAATATCGGTTCCAAATTGGAAAGTTCAACATACCAAGATGCAGTTTCTAGTCACAAGAAGGCCACTCCTTGTTTCTGAAGTTGAAATTTTCCTTTTCCTTATCTGAAGACAAATCATATAGTTTAAAAATATGAAAATAGCTTAAAATCAGGAATAAATATTATATCTTGAATAATTTATTTTTTTTAAACTCTTGATTTAAGTTTTAAATAAATCTTCCCCAAGAATTTCAATTTTCAAACTAGTTCGAAAAATAATGGCGATTTAAATTTAACTTTCATAAAAAAATATAAACATTTCATTTTTCTTACAGTAGATGTCACACCATTCAAGATAAAAAATGTTGTTGTTATTTTTACATATAAAAAGTCAGATCCATGAAATGTATCTAAAAAAATTTCACATTCCACTTATCCACTACACACCATATCCATTTTCATTAACCGCGGTACATTAGCCGGTATATTTACCACAACGTTCAGAGAACAGATCAATGGATCTGTGGAGTGGATTTCAGACCCACTGGTTAATGACATTAAACGCAACCTAACCTACTGCACTGCTATACATTTAAATGTATATGAGAGAGAAAACTTGAAAAATTTGTATTTGCTAATTTTTTTCTTTTTTTTTCCATGGTGGAAAAATTCATGGAAGACCTTTTTAAACATATATGTAGGTATGTAGATATTTATTAATTAAAGTATTTAATTTTTTTGAAAACTGAATATTGCAAAATAAGTAAAAAAGATGGAATTTTAACGCATTCTTGGACGAAGGTAAAAAAAATGAGTGGTTTTTGAGCTACAATTCAATTTGTAAGCGGTCAACTATTATTTTCTCCCATAAGATTGGGTGTTTTATTTAAAAAACCAGGTCCACTTTGAGCTTTCCTCTTGGAGTGACTCAGCCTGATAATTAATGTTGGTCTTGTATTAACATATTGTAAATTATAATTTTTGTCAAATGTACTTATTTACATTTTTGTATTTTATGGTGTTTGGCTGTGTGTGAATAAAATTACACCCAAACCCCAGCACCTGTTCTCTTCACATGAAAATATTTTTGTTGTAATTTGTAATTGTAAGATATTTGATCTATTATTAAGTGAACCACCGTTTGTACTTTCTGTAAAAGAATAATTAATTCATCTAGTTTGGTTCGTATTTCAGACAGAAACGTAGTTTCAACGATTTGGATTTTCCAAATTGAAGGTCCTGTATGTTATTTAATTCGATTATTTGAGTATATATGATGTAATTGGTAAGAAAACAAGTTTTGATCTGAAATTTAAAAAATAATGAATTTTTTCAACACAAGCAATTTTCTAAGAATTTTAAACATTCATTTTTTTTTAACTGGAGAGGTAGAACTTAGGAAAAGGAAACTGCTCTTTTCAATTTCATACCATTTTTGTTTTTTTATTGTTAATATTAAAGATAAAATTAAAATGTATAATTAAACTAGAATTTGTCAATTCATAACTATTTTATTGCTAATCATAATTAGTTTCTAAACTCCCAAATGTAATTTTTATACGAGAATAATTCTTAATTTTACAAATTAATTTGAAACGAGCTTAATATTCGATAGAATATTGAAATAAAATTATATCAATTATATCTGGACATACATACATATACATATGTATGTACTACAAATGTAAGTACATAGACGATTTGAGAAGTCAACATTTGTTTCATATGAGATTTTAAATGGCTGTAAAAATACCTAGATGTTAAATCTAAAAGAAAATTCTATCATTTTTAAACATATTAAATTTATTACATATATACATGTACTTCATTTGATAATATAAATGTATATTTAGTATTTATATTTTATTTTATGATACAAGCAAGGAACTAAAATGCATAAATATAATGGTTTAATAATCATTGCTTTGTATACTGTATAAAACAATACAATACAAGGCAATGGTATAATTTATATCTATACCATTCCCATACAAAAATGCAAGCAACTTTTTATACTTTTAAACTTTTTATACTTTATAAGACCAACTTTTTGTACTTTTCTTAAATCATAATTATCTAATTATATTTGCTTTAATGCATTTGTGTCAAAAATTAATGTTAGGGCGTTAGGCAGCCAAAATATAAGTAATATCAAAAACTAATTTTATAAAGAACAAAAATTTTTTTTAAAAATTGATACTACAATAGTAGTTAAAATTATTACATACAACACATAAATCATAAATTGGATTTTTTAAATTTTAATTCTTCAACCTTAAACTCCAGCATTTCTAATTCTATCTTATTTTTTTCCCTTAGAAGTTCTAATTTTTCATGCAAATAGTTTTCATAAACTGCAAATTGCTTCTCTTTCAATTGGTAGGTTTTCCTTTTGTATCGAGCGTTGCATTTTAAAGTTTTCTCAATTCTTTGTAGTATTTTTGTTTGTTCCTCCATTACGTCCAGCTTAATTTGTTGTTCATTTTCTTCATACTGCATCTCATGTGTGAAGCCTCTTTTTTGTGAAGTTGTGAATTCAGGAGAAATCTGGGACATATCTTCAGTCTTTATGTTTAATCTTTCTTCTTCAAAATCAATCATGTCACAAAATTTTTGTGAACTTACCGGTGGAGTGTTAGATTCCACCATAACATCTGAATTTATACTACTTTCTTCTTCACTTTCTTTTTTTACATCAATGCCAGCAACATCAACTATTGCTTTCTTTGGCTGCATTGTGTCATCCAATGAGAGTAAATTAATGACTATAGTTTCCATTTTTGAAAAATGACGATATTTATAGTTTTCACAATCTATTGGTGATCTTTTGTTATTAAAAACTTTTTTCTTTACTTTATTTTTTAAATCATTCCACACCTAAAAATAAAGTATTTTTATATTTTGTAATTTATTATATTTTACATACTTTAAGCCAACCTGCTCCATTACGACGCGGAGGACCTAGAGCATTTAGTTTTAGAGCTAACGATTTCCATATATCCCTGTAGTTAGCTTTTGTACCGCCAAATCCTTGAAAACCTTTAACTACAGAAGGATTCATTTGCATCAATTCGATCAAGCACTCAAACTGTCTTACATTGGTAATTTTTTTGCTATAGATTTAAAGTATTTAACATTAAGTAACTTTATTTATTCATAATTTATTTATTTTTTTATAATTACTTGCTTACCATAACATATTCTGCATTTTTAAAATATTAAAAACTTCGTGCGATGAAAAAAGAAACAATTTATTCGTTGACGTTAACTATCGTAAATGAGTGAAGTGAAAAAAAAAACAAACAAAACAAATTTTGTACTAGATTAGATAAAAATTCTTTACTTCACAAATAAAATGTATAAACAACAAAACGAGCACAAAAAGTAACAAAATTGTATAATTTATTATAAAATCTACTTTAAAGTAAGAAAATTGAAAACATAATAGTTAAAAGTGCTGCCAGCTCAGTGTAATTATGTTGTCATTCGTTAATTATAGTATTCGCCTGCAGTGAAACGACAACAAAATGTCAAATCCCAATCCCATACTGCATGTTCATACGGATAGAAAAGTGGTAGAAATAAGTCAAAATTTTGTTGGTGAGAGGTTATTTCGGTAAGGGGTAAGCAAATCTACAAATAAAATTAATATTTCTGGATAGATTTTTGACGTTTGAATAAATTGTTTCTGGGAATATTTCAAAGTCAAAATATTTTTATTATTTTTTATATAGAAAGTACACGAAAACTGTTGATGCAATGTAATTAATTGTATTGGATTGACATTTGAATAATAATAAAAAAATTATTTATTTATTTCTTGTAAATAATTCTAACTGCAACAATTGTAGAAATCTATCAGCTAATTTTTAAAGTTTAAACAAACATATGAACATGAAAGGTAGATTTGTGGTAGACATCTGCCTCATAAACATGTGCGTATAAAATTTATATTTTTTTGGTTAATAGTTTGTAATCATAATTCAGTATTTTATAAATAAAAATTTAATCAAAACCAAATGTAAAAAAACTCTTCTTAGTAGTCGTAATTTTAATGATGTGGATCCGAATCTTTATAGTTCATCATAAAAAAACGGAACGTTATTGGTGAAATGTAAATTTGCATCAATTTCTTTTGTATGCTACAAAAGAGAAATCAAACTCTCCACAACTGATTTTTATCGGAGAGAATTTCACCTTGAGAACCGAATTTGATTCAGTATATACTTTAAAATATAAAATACTTTGGAATGCAATTTAATGTTTTCAAAATATGAATAAAAAGAAAGATTATCCACAGAATGTTCCCTTCAAGAAAAACGCCATGTTAAATTTTATCATGTTTGGTGGCCTGTAGAGGCAAATAATTTGACAAAACCGGCAACACTTAAATGATGAGATGTCAATGTCAATTTTTGTTAAAATGTAAACAAAGATAAAATATTTATGTAAATAAAAAAAAATATCTTAAAATATAAACAAAATTTGACTATAAAATCAAAATATAATTTGTAAGACAATAATTAAAAATGTTCAGCTACATCAGATAGATGTCCAACTTGTATACTCTAATAGAGTTTAAAAATGGAAATAAATTCTTGGTTATTGCATATACACATTTTTTTTGTAAAAATAATCTCTTAAAATTAACAAAATATGTAATATATCTACTTGATGTTAACATGGTTTAAACAAAAATCAATAATGTAATGTAGGCTGTGTTAAAATCAAAAATTAAATACCATAATCATCATTTCATCTTGCCATCATCATCAGTGTCTATTATTATAGAAATTATGTACATATTATGTACATATTATGTATAAGGTTTATTTCAAAGTCTATTGAGCAATTTTCACAATATGATTTGATGGAAAAATTAACAATATTTTAAAACTATAGCTTATAAATTATTTAAAAAATTAAATTAAATAATCATAGTCATAATGAAATAGTGATAGAGTGATTGTCTGCATTTATAATTTTATTTTAACATTTGAACAATATCTACATATACATATCAAGGAAAATTACAAAATTACCCAATTGCTTTTTAAAATAAGAAAATTTTACGGAATCGATCGAATTAATCCAGTTGAAATTGATTTTCGATTAAGAGTAGAGTAATCAATGTTATCTTTTGCATTACTTAAATCTACAATATAATCTGGTTCACTATTCGATTTGAAAATTGAATTATAAGCTAATTTATTATCTAGAATTCTCAGCCGAGAATTTGTAAGAGCATCAACAAAATATCGATGAATTGTATTCATAATTGTTTCTTCATTTGGTGTATTTTCTTTATTATCTTGGTTATGCAGAGTTTTATGCTCAATGTGATATGAATTATTTTTATTTTTTATTTTTGTTGAACTAATATGAACATCAGCGAATACTTTAATTTTTTTAGGCATTTCATACTCACTATTACTTGTTAATGGTGTATCTGGTTCTGTGCATGGATCAACATATGGTAAAAATTTTGAATATTTATTTGTAGAAATTTTCATATTTTCTACTCGATCTTTCCATAAAATCCAATACATCTAGTAAAAAAAAATTTATTATTCAAATATTTTAAATAATTTTATTAATTTTGATTTTATGTTCATATTATAAAAGTTTTTACTAATATATATTTTTTTCAGTTTGGAAAATCAGTCAGTTCCTACGAATTTTAACAAGTCGTTTTTGACTAACATTTTTCAGAATTATTAGAAAAAGTTTTTTAACTTATATGTATATAACTGATTTTTGAATTGTACAAAATTTATTCAATCAAACTACAATATTGTCTTTGCACCACAACATAGTTGAAGAAACGAGTCAAATACAATTTATAAAAAGCGAATTCCAGGATATATGGTGAATATTCCTAAAACCGATTGAACGACTTAATAATGAAAGAAATATCTAATAATATATAGTAACCGTAATGAATTTAGAATAATAATAAGGAAAAATTAATTTCAAAAAATCATACTGAATTGAATATTGTAATTGTATAGTAAAAAGACTAATCGTCTTATGGACAATTTATATAAATTAAATAAATAAATTCTCTTTAGAGGGAAATAGGAAAAGGAACAGGAAATTAAATTATGAAGTTATTTTATTAATTAAAGAGTTTATTCGTCTGACATAATGTTTTTTTTTTTTTTGTAGAAGTCGTTATTCAAATCAAACAAGCAAATCAAATCATTTGGTCTGAGGAGAGTAAAGTAACTTTAAATCTAAAGTTTTGAAAATAAGTTTTGAATTATTTAAATTAAACAGGTCTAAAATTATCGACAATTTAAAAAATAAATAAGTATTTTACAGAGTTTTAACATAAGACTTGTTACAAATATAATTGATATTACATTATTTCAAAAAAAAAAAAAAATGGTTTAAAACAGAAGAATGTTTTTTTTGCAAATTATTAACTAACATGTTATGTCAAGGACAATTTATAATATAAAACTCACTCTTTTCAATAGATGCCCACCAAATTCAAAATACATAAGTTTTGAAGAATTTCCAGCAATTATTTTCAACATTTCACGATTTTCACGTCTATACATTTTCAAACGTATTGCTTTCAATGGTAATATTTCAATTAATTGCATTGATTCAAATTCTGGATCAATATCTGGTTTAGGATAAACATTTAATAATTTTTCACTTGCTTCTCTGTCAAAACGATCTTCGCCTATTAAAATGTATTTTCGTGTCAAAGCTGTAAACAAATTTTATTTAAAAACAAAAAACTTAGCTTTTAATAACACATTTAAAAGTAATTCGAAAATACCTAATTGAACTTGTCGAATACCTTCTCCATATACATTTACTTCAGCAAAAGGACTTTCAATTAAAATTTTTTCTTTTAAACCGTAATATTCATCCATTACTATTCGAATAAGGCGAAACATTTTTCTGAATAAACTTTTTTTTAAATAAAAATTATTGTAAAATAAATTTAATAAAAATAAAGTTTTTAAAATAGAAATAAGTAAATGTATTTTTCATTCCTAAAATGTGTCAATTTAAAATTTGAGAAATAATCTTTTTTTCAGTTTGTTTAAAATAAATTTACTTTGTTTTCCGCCATCTGTTGGTCTTGTAGGTATAATTATTTTCTCCCAATATTTAAATGGTTTAGTACATGCACGAAAGAACAACGCATATGATATGATGGTCTCATAATTTCACTTCCTGTACCAACTGAATTTTACACGGGTTTAGCCCAAGATATTTATGAAAAATTTCCACGTATAGTGAACGTACAGATCTGCGATCGACGACAAATCGATAAATTGGGATCTCCTTCACTTTCGTTTACAACGATATTCTCGTGATGGTGTTATAGCATCATTTAGAGAGTATGTTGTATGAAATATATCTACAGTTCGATAGATTGCTGGCTCAGAATCACGAAATTGTTTATTGTATGTGAATCGACAACTAGTTTTCAAAGTAAATTTTTCAAGCGTCAGTATATTCAGAAATTTAGTTAGTAGATAATATATTTCAGGGTTTTCCTTTATTTCGTATTTCGTTTTCGTTATAACATAGAGAATTCTCAAATAAAATTATGAAAGCAACAATAATATCAAATCAAATATTTTTATTTCATATTAAATCGTTTCTAGAAAAACCATTTTTGTGCAATTGTACAGGGAAGCCCTACTAGTCTTAATAAATAAACCAAAATATCTATAAATTATCATTTTTCTTAAAATGTAATACATATTAATAATTTTATCTCGACAAAATTATGCATTAAAATCTGTTCACCAATCATTGTAATATCCGTGAAAACTCTCTACTAAATTATTTATTTAAATTTACTAATATTTTAAATAAAAATGTAAAAACTCCTGTAATTACATATGCATAACTACTCTATTTAAAATATTTGAAAAATTTCTTAAAAATTATTATGTACATATGTTGGCTATCAAGAAAACTGAAATTCACATAACCTATATTTCCTCTTATTAAACTATTGAAATTATCAAATGATAACAAGCTCTTAATTTAGTTATAAACTCTAACTCTACTCTACTTAAGCTAAGAAACTTGTTAATCGATTTCTAACAGCATTCAAAATGTTACTATCAAATTAATATCAAGATCCTTTACGTAATATCCTATCTATGCAGCTTTCTAAATCCAAGTTTTTCCAAAATGAGGAAATTGCTTAAAACATTTACATTTTTAACCAAGACAAAAAAAAAAAAACACGAACAAACTTACAACAGAATCAAATGGAAAAATAAGAGTGCAGTAAAGTAAATGCAATTCACCACCTTCTTGCAAATCATTTCGTTATTTATTATTAATAATTAAAACTACACACTATTATCATTATCATCAATAACATCATAATCAATATCATAACTATCATCACTATAATCAGTAGTTAATAATCAGTTTTTGAAATTTTCGGTTACTTTTATTTAAAAACCAGAGATGGATTCAGGAAATTAAATGAATAATTTTACAATAATTTTTAAAAATCAGTTTTAACAATATTGTAAGATTAAATTACGATATTAAGTAATTATCACCCATATTCTGTTAGACCCATCGTTGACGAGAAGAAAAAATTCATCTCGTCTCGTCTCGCTGAATATGCCTTTCTGTTAGACACTGTAAGCGGCGCGATAGAACATTTTATTTGTTGGTAGTACTGATCATTTTTTACTATCAAAAATAATTATTGGTATATAAACGAAATATGATTTATAAAATTTTTGGAAAGTGTTAGTGGGGTTTTAGTATTAGTTTTAAAATATTTTTTAAGTGAAAAATAAATATAAATATATTTATGTTTTAAAAATATTTTTTAGTTTAGTACATAAACGTAGTAAAACAGTAATAGTAAAGATGGTTTTTTTTTCAAAAAACAAACACAATTTTAATAATAATGCAAAAACAATAATGAAAAATTGTTTATTAATCTTTACTTAACTATTTTATCTATTCAATTTATTTATTTAATTCAATTTTTTGATAAAAAAACACAAAATACTTTGACGAGATACTCTTCGCCAACAATTTTTGACGAGATAAAAAATGGCTATCTCGTCTTGTCAAAGGTCTAACAGAATACAAAACTATCTCGTCAGAGATATTCTCACGCGATCTCGCGAGATGGGTCTAACAGAATATGGGTGTATGTATATCAACACCTTGGACTAAATAAAATGTCTTGTGTCAGTTAATTGAAAAAGAAAATTTCGTAGTAAATTAAAAAAAATAACACTGAATTGAGCAAAAGACAATCGTAGTGAATACAATTATTATGATTTGAAGTATCTAGTTAGTTTAGTAAAAATGACTATTGCCATAAAGGAAGTATAATATAGAGAAACTATCAGGAACAAAAAAAATTTTTTCAATATTTCTTAAATTTTACTTCACCGTAGAACCCCAGAGAAAAAATATATTTTATATGCCAAAATACCCCAGAGCGTAAATTATAATATCTCTTATAAATTATAATCTTTCTCTTGATTTTGTATATCGCATGCGGATTCAATGATCTTGATAACAATATTGTAATTCCTTAATCCTTCATTATAATTTATATATGTGTGTCTTGTGATATGTGTGCAAAAAAAAGAAAATAAGGTAGTAAGGAAGAAGCCATAGAAAAAATGTAATATGTTTTGTTTATATTCACACATACAATGATATAATTTTTATTTTTCTGTGTTTGGGCAAAACAAAAGAACACCTGCAACAATGCAGTGTAAATTGTTTTTGTAATTTGAAATTTTTTGATTTTGTTTTTGGACTGAATTTGTATTCTTTATTAATTTAAATTTTAAAATAAATTGAAAAATTATTTTTGTACTATTTCGTTGAAGGGTCATTTCATAGGTATCATAGGTAACTTAGATATGTCTTGAAAAATAAAAAAAAAAATATATGGGTATGAATTGAATTTGTGGCTGTAAAATTAAAATTCTTAAAATAAAAATTTCACAAATGTGTATGTACATATATATTTTGCAATAGGTATATATATGAATATTTTAAATAAAAGCGGGATTGAAGTTTAATAAAAAACTAATAAATATTTTAAATGCACATGTAATCCTCCTCTATCACGTCCAGAAATTTGTGAATTACCCTCTTATAACACGCTTCGTACCTCTAGCCAAACGGTTACATATTTTTATTTATGTACATGCAACAAGGTGAAGGTTTTGAGGATGTGACTATTCAGGATTTTCAATATTTATTAGTGACGAAAGCGATCTGGTAGAATTAGCATTAGAAACTGTAAATGAAGTTCTTTATGCGAACGGTAAAACTGATTGTTTATAAATAAGAATAATCATAACTAAACAAATGCAAAAGAAAAGGATTCGCCTAAGCATAATATAAATAACAAATATTTTATTTCCTTTGTACCTCGTACAGTATCGTACAATAATGTTGAACATTTCAAAAGATGAAAATTTATAAAATATTTAACTTTGTTTTGTTGTTTTTTCTTTTGTTCATCAAAATAAAAAATAACACTAATGGAAGCGTCTAAACTGTTTTTATAATTTCTAATTCTTTGATTTTGTTCTTGGATTGAATTGGAGTTTTGTTTCAATTTCAAATAAAATGTAAAATTCTATTTAAATTACTTTTTTATGCGTTGAAAAATAACATTTCATAGGCACCACTTAGATAGGTTTTGAAAAAAAAAAATGTACCTGTTTTAGAAAATGTGGCTCTAAAATTAAAATTCTTTAAATAAAATTTTACAAATGTACAAATAATATGTACCTACCTATGTTGTAAAATATATTTTAAACAAAGAGAAAAGGCAGAATTGAAGTGTAATAAAATAATAAACACTTTGAATGTAATAAAAATAAATAACTTGAATATAAAAATGAAAATGAAAAATTAAATAAACAAAAATAATTTCTTAAATTTATTATAATATTACTAGTATTAACAATATTATAATATTAGAAAAAATAAATAATTTATTAATTTATGTTTTCAATTACTTCAATGTGCTTATCTTTTTTGTGCCACACTGCAGTAAGTAAGGATTTTGCACACTATCGTATTCATATATATGCATGTATTCCTTGATTTCTTAGTGTATAGTGCATAGTAGAGGTAGAGTGTAGGTTATTAAGATTAACTTATCATAATATATTAACAATGAACGTGAACATTATTTTTGAATATTCTATTTCAATATTAAAATTTTTTAATTCTCCTTTCTTTATGAATTTCCAATTTAAAGTAAGTTGTTTGTGTTTGCATTAAAAATGTAACATTTTGGTTCCATGACAAAATTACATGTGGACAAAATTTCATAAAGACAAAATTTCATATTTAAAACAATTAAATGTTTAAATTTTTATTAATCATTATAAAATGTGGAAGAAATTGTCAAAATCTGTAGTTGATTAATAATTCCTTTCAAAATATGATTTTGTTTTATATTTTTATAAGAATTGTTTTATATAAGAATTAGGTGGTTATGCTGAAGTCCGTCGAAATTACAAATTAAAAAAGCGCTTCAAACGAATAATATCTTTTATCGTTTTCAACAAAATCTAATGTGTAACAAAAAATTACTATTAAATTTTAATTTGTATATACCTACATATGTAATTAAAAATGTATAAGTTTTACTTTTAATTTATGTACATATTACGTTATGTAATTATTAAAAAATTTATAACTTTTTACAAAATAAATAAAAAAAAACTTAAACTGTCAACGCCTTTTTTATTTGAAATAAAAAAAAAATTCCGAAACATTTGATTTGTGCACAGACTTGGCAGTCGAATGGATTTCAGAATACTGATATTTTTCGTATTCCGGTCGGAAATTTTTTTCGAGGATATTCCGCTTCGGACTTCAACATAACCACTTAGTATTCTTACTTTTTTTTAAGAAAAAAAAGTACCTTCATTACAAAACCAAATAATTTCAAATTTGTTATAAAAACTTAAATTGGGATTTAATTTTTTTAAATATGTAATTGTGTCTTTGAAATTTTGTCCCGACACCATGCATTTCATATTATGGTATACTCTACATCTACCCAACAAGTGTGTATTTGATACGACATACACAACATTACCTCATTGCCGCTACTACACTATATGTATGTTATATAAAAGCAAAAACAAAAAAAAAACAACAAGAATTAAAATCATTTTAAGATTCTCTCTCTCAAAGCTAGAATCTATACAGTTGAACCTGCATAAAAGAAAAAATTTTAGTTCAATATTTTGTATGAGTTTCTGTTAACGAAGACATTAAAATGAGTTATTCCAAATTTTTAAAGTGAGTTTATCTAGGTCCTACTGTGTATGGGGTATTTTCAAAAATTTTTTAAGCAAAAAAAAATCGTCACAAAATTTGTTCCGCATAGTTTCTCTTATTATACTTCCTTTATGCTATTGCTCATAATATTAGAGATGGTATTTGAATGTATTTTGAAAATTGATGAGCCATTCATTTTATTTAACTTTGGGTGGGTACATTAACCAATTTTTAATATAAAAATCAATTTTTTTCAGAAACTACGATAGCATTACACTTCATTTTTATTTTTAGCAGTCAAATTCAAATCATATTTTCAAAGCATTTTGTATCAAAAAAAATAATGAAAAAGAGAAATTTTAATTTACAATTTATAACATTTATACCTATAGTGGCGGGATTTGTAGTAGTCACATAACATATGGTCTGTATGTTAACTCGCAAATTTATATAAATTTATATAAATTTATCTAAATTCCTGTATGTTTACTTTTTTATTTGCACGCTCTTTACAAATTTTTGAGAAATTTAAGAGAATTTTATGTCAGATGTCTCTCTTAAATAAATTTTTGCAAAAATTTCTAAAAATTTACTGTCAAATTTTTGTTGTTTTTTTAAATGTCAATAGATATTTTTTATATAAAAAGTAGTATACCTAAAGTAAATAAAAAGTTGTATACCTAACCTGAAAACTTATTTATATAACTTTTTATTTATATAACTGACAAAAAGACCAAAACCACGAAAAATTATTTAATATAATTTTTTTCAACAAAATGTTTATACTAAATTAATTCAAATTTAATAAAATCTCATAACCTAACAATCAAATATTTTTGACATGAAAAAATTTGGAAAAATTTCTGAAAATTTTGAGTATGTTAACATTTGTTTGTAAAAGAGAATATATTTCACTATTCTCGAACTAATTTTATGATTACGTCATTTTTCCTTTCATTTCTATTTTTTTTTTGCAAATAAAGGTTAATATACCTACCTATTAAAACCATTTCGTTTTGGGAATTTTAACATAATTATTGGGAATTTGTTAACAAAAGTTTGTCTTATATTACGGAAGTAATGAAATCAGGCCCGATTAAACTATTGAAAATTATGCAAATTAAAACAATGAAATTATGAAATTTTTTAAATGTTGTCAGATTATACCAGGCCAAAAATGATATATACATAGATGATTCACGTAGAACAATTTTATTTTATTTTTATTCTGGTTTTTCTTTTTCTGTCATCATTTTGTTTTGTTTTTCTATCAGTCGATGTATGTACGAATGCCTAATCTTCTAGTCAATATCTTCTAGCCAAGTCAAACGATGAATTTTCCAAAATTTATCGAATGACATTTTTTTTTTTTGTTTTGTTGAAAAGTATACTGAAAAGTAGGTATATTTTCAGATTTTCAGTAAAGAAGTTTTTTGTTTTGTTGATCTATTCCTATAATGAAATATGTCCAAATTTACATACATCCATTTATATATATAAAAAAAGAACAAAAAAATATAAAACAAAAATATTTTTTAAAAAGATATGTTCAAATTATAGGAATATATAGTATATACACATGTAGATACATACATACATATAGCTGGCATTGGCATACAAACAACAAAATAAGAAAAACGGTCATTTTGATTTTACAAAACTAAAAATACGGTCACAGTCTTACGAAATCACCCCAAATGTGATCTTGACTAACATTTTTTGTTTTCTGTGAATGCTCTATGTATGACCAGACTCAAAAACGTCTGCTAAGTAAACCAGAATATCGAAATATGAAATTTATTTTATTTTTAAAATGTTAAAGTATACAAGTCTCGAAAAAGTATGGTGAGTAAACCAGAATATTAAAATATGAAAATTATTAAATATTTGAAATGGTGTCAGAGTATACCAGACTCAAAAAAGTCTACTAAGTAAACCAGAATATTAAAACATGAAAAAACCTATTTTATTTTCAAAATGTTGCCAAAGTATGGCAGACACGGAACAGTGAGGTGAGTAAACTAGAACAAAATCAAAAATCATTATGTCTAGTAGGTACTTAATAATTAATTTCAATATAATAATTCATTTTAATTGGTTGATTAAAAGGTATATTAAAAATTCAACTCAATTTTTTTCAGTTCATATATTCATAATTTTCCACCCTAAATCCAACCTTGTTTATTTAAAAATACATAATTATTTCTAATAGTATAGCATATCCGTATAAAGTAAAAAATTTGCAAATAAATAAAAAGCTTTAAAATAATATACATTATTAAACCCGTTATTGTTATTTGTGCATTTCTAAGATGAAATCTAATTTTGGATGTGTATAAATTCAATTATCCCAAATTAACAAAACCATCAAAAAGCTTCAAATGTAAACCAAGTGCATTGCTGTGAATTTTTATTTGTTTTTTAGCAATATGTAATAAAATTATCTAAGCAACATAAATAAATAAAAATGAAAAAAAAAAACAAACAAATAAACTAGGTAAGTAAATCAATGAGGCACGCGGACGAATACATAATCACAAGCAAAAGTGATCTTGCAACCCACCAAATAAAATAAATATTCCTACTGCTTGCTGCGGCTGTTGCATTCATATACGAGTATTATACATACCCCAAATACTAATAATAACATTGTAAAAAGTAAATAAAAACAAAAAAATCATAAACAGGTAAAAATACAGGTGAATTTAAATATAAAGAGGGGTATAACGTCTCAATGTTAAGTAGTAGTTTTTGTTGAAAAAAGATTCAATCAAATCAGTTTACCATTAAAAATGTTAAGAGTCGCTCACAATTTATAACATTTATTTTCAGAAAAGTGAATTTTGTTATTTTTTGTTGTTTTTAATTTTTCTTTAATTTTTCGATTTCATACAAAACTATTTCGTAATTTTAGTTTTGACTTCATATTTAGTTTGATTTTAAATTGTTGTGGTTTAACAAAAATTAACTTAGTGGAATCTAAAAAAAAAAAAGAAAATGAAATTATTTATTTTAACGGTCTATTCAATAATTGGAAATTTTAATGGAATTCTTGGAATTCCATTAAGTAATCCTAGTGATAATGAAATTATCGAAACAACAAATTCTGCTAAAGATTTAACGGTATGAATTACATAATATTAAATTACTAATTGGATGAATAATAACAACAACAACAACAACAATAAAAATTGGTGATTCTTTAACACAAAAATAGAATTTTTATATTTTAGGGAAATCATCATCCAGTAAAACCAGAAAAATCAAGAGAAGATGTAAAATTAGAAAATGAAGGATATCCATCTAAAATACTAAGTATTTATGATAATACACAACAAAAAGCTGTTAGTTATTTGGATGTAAGTATTACAACAGTAGTTATTATATAATTTCTGATATCAAGTTGCAGTACTTGTTTTGTTAAATTAAAATGTTGGTGATTTTTTTTATTTATTTTGTTCTTTTTTCTTTACTTGATTTCGTTTTTGTTTTGGATTAATATTTCAAGGCTGAACCAATTATTGATACAATTACAGAGGAAGAAAAATATGGTAATAAAGGTGATATGTTCGATGGTGTAGCACGTTCAATTGTTTACGGTTATGAAGCATTTTCAAATTTTATGAATAAATTAATTGCTGTAAGTATAAAGTAAATTCAGATTGTGTTGGTGAAAATTGTTGTTAATTTTATAAATTTTTGGTATTGTTGAATATTGATAGGCTTGATAGGTTTAATAGGCTTGATTATTAAGAATAGGTATTATATATTATAATAGTACATATTTGTAATTGTACCGTGAAATGAATAACGACATTTTTCTCATTCGTAGTGGAAATGAAAATTGAAAGGAAACAAATTATTCTGGAAGAGATTGTTGTTGAGATTGTGGTGTCTGAAACTGATAATATATTTACCAGGGTTATTCAAGAACAAATCACTGACAATCTTTTCCAGAATGTTTTTGTTTTTCTTGCACTATTCACTTCTACTAGCAGGGGAGTTTGTTTTCATCCATACTATTTTTATCTGCATTCTCTGATGAAGGGGTGGAAAGTTTAATATTTATCGAGTTCAATTGAATACTTAATAACATAACTAGTTTTTGTAAAGCGTAATTTCTGGGAATATACTTTTTACATTACCTGAAGGCCAAAACTGCATTCAACTTTTCATCGTTGGCAACATTTAGACAAAATTCATCATTATTGACAACCACAACTACCTTTTATTTACCCTATAAATAACAATAAATAACATTTCGCTTTTTTTAGTTTGATTGATTGTACTGGATTTATTAATTCTGTTATGTTATTGCTAACAATATAGTATAGAGGTTACCCGAAAGTTTATAATTAGTGATCTGAGTTATTTTATTAACTGCTCTGGTTGGTTTTAGAATTGACTTTTTAAAACGGAAGTTAGTCAAACAGCAATTAGGTTATTAAAATTGGTAACTGTTAACTTAAAAACTATGATAGATTGCCTAATTTCTCTTAACGAGATGGCGGATCGACTTAACATTCGTCTATATTTGGTACCAGATCATAGTGAAACTCCAGGAAACTGCAAATCAGATGAAATTGCTAGAAGCTAAACGGACATAGAGGGGTAATCTGGGCATATCTCTAGCTACGTTTAACCAACTACATCACAAAGAAGCAATCAGAGCTTTCGATTGCAAATAGTCCAATAGAACTGACTGTGTAGCTAAACTTATCTAGTCCATACTGGGCAATAACCGGTCCCTTAACCTACTATAATTAACAAGATTAGATATCAGAACAATGGTAGGGGTTATCACAGGAAACTCACTGACTATTTTGTTTTAAGTTATTCTATGAAGTAGGCAAGCAAGATAGAAGGCTTGTGATTCGTTGAAATGATTTCTGCAGAGTCTGTAAAATAAGAGGTCAAACCTGCCTCGTATTGATTCACAACCTAAGAAAAGCCTATCTACTAAGAAAAGCCTACTTCTTAAACTCACTCACTTTTGTAGGTACCAGTACCAGCTTTGTAAAAAGCTCGAATCCGCTTAACAAATAGGATCCACATGTAGAAATTAAATTTTATAGTCTCACAATGAAATTTTGTAGTCTCTTTCGTCTAAGTGGTGCCGACTATGGTATAGTCATTCGTACCAACCTATACCTACTTATCTTTTTTGGTATATTTTTGTTCAAGATAACTCTTTGTAGATCTTTACAGATTTGTAGATGGTTGAATATGTTTTGTATTGCATTTTATTTACCTTTTATTTCTCCTACAAAAGTTATAATACAAATTTAAATTAGGGTATTATTTTTGAAATTTAAAACTAAAAAAAATACGCTGAAATACTAATTAAAAACTTGTATCAAGTATAACAACCAGGTAATTTACTTTGTATATATTACTAAGTATATGTATATATATTATAATAGGCCCCAATTTATATGTATATATTATTAGGTATATTATACTCATTTACTATAGTGCCGATCCTGTAAGGTATAAAAACTATTCCAATATTTTTTTTGAGTTATTCTATGAAGTTATTCTATGCTACTTGAGACTGCATTGAGGACTATATTTGCTGAATAGCGAATAGCTACACTTTACAGCACGCAAAACAATCTTCTTCCATCAGTTTGTATTCAGATACAATTTGCGATCGAATTAGCTGTGTCTATTATTTTGAATATAATTCAAGGTATGTTCTATTGCTTTAACTATCTTATACAGTTTTTAAGTACTTTCTCAAGAATTCATACTTTTATTTTTGGGTTGGTGGGAACAAAAAATGCAGTATCATGGATTCGATTAGATTAGATTTAAGTGAGGGAGTTTGTTCCAGATCTCCAATGTCTTGCACGATCATGAAATACTTTACTTTCGTTTTATATAACTTTTGTTTGTATAACATGACTAGTTGAATGTCTGGCTAATTTGACTGATTCAATTGGATAATAAAATAAATTTTTATGTTTAAAATTCAAAAGTTTTTATCTACATAAAATATAATAATTCTGTTATCTAAAACAGAAAATGATCATATTTATAATTTCGTATCACTAAATGTTCATAATCTCGAATATTAAATGTAAACATTGTATAGTTTTTAAAGTGAAAGTTATAATAAAAAAATTTTATAGCAAAAAAAAAAATGATTGTTTTCATGAATATGTAATTTTTACCAACATATTCGGTAATATTTTAATATGTATTCAAAATTATTTTTTAAAAGTTCAAAATTGCTATAAATTACAGTTAAAATTTTGACATTTTTTTGTTTGGTTGATTCTACTGATGAAAATTTGTTTAATTCTGTTTTCCCCTCTATGCCCCACTGATGGTTAAGGTTAAAGGATATTGGTGGTGATTATGTTAAATAATATATGGGAAAAATTAGAGATTTGATTGACTCTGTTTTAATTGCTTAGGTTGGCTTTTAGAATTGAAATTCAAAACATATAATAAATTTATACGAAATAAAATCATAACGGCTTTATTATTCCACAATATTTGGCTTTGTTTTCACAAATGCTGATTATTTTTCCGTTAAATAAGAAGTAATCACTTCCTTTAACTTACTTACCTATACGATACAAGTGTTTTTATTTTTTGACAGTTTTAATTTTTTTTTTAATTTATTGCTACTCACCGAGCCCAAATATCTCTACAAATTTTCTGTGTGAAAGATCATTTGTCATTTATTCATCATTAAACTCGTCTTTGATAGAAGTAGTTGATTGTAGAAAATCGCACTAACATTGTTCTGGCTAAATTACATTTATTTATTTGTAACAAGAAGCAAAATAAAAGAAAGGAAATGTGTTAGGGCTTAACAAAACAGAATACGGTTTTAGATAGATTACGAGGGAAAAAATGTATATCCTAAGTATATAAAATAATGAAAACGAAGTATTAACGACCAAGACGTTAAATAGATCTAAAAACTTCTATACACCAAATTGGGTGGTTCCAAAACTGAACATCTGAGTCATAAAATTAAAAAAGTTGATTAAACGTGTACACTAGCTAGTATACACTACCTAAGAAGTATCCACAAGACGAAATGTCCGATGTTCGGTACCACTCCGAAAAAAAATCAAATAAATATATGAATTGAATAAATCAACATTTTGGGCTTTATCTCTTTTGGCTTAATTTAAAATAAAAATGTTTTTATATAATTATTGATGATTGAGTGAGGTTTTTTGATTAAAATTGTTATAAATTGTTGTACACATTTACATAATCTCTTATTTTTTATTTTTAGGCACCCGGATCTGTTTTCAAATCATTTTCAAGAAGTTTAAATGAAAAACTTGATCTACTTGGTGGTAAAATCGTTGGTTTAGCGTAAAACTTGAAGATCCTTCATCAAAATTCATATAATAATTTAATGTAAATAATTTCAAATTAATTTAATTTCTTGTTATTGTCTTTCTCGTATTTAAAACATTTAAATTAAAAATTTCATTACATTATTTCATTATGTACCTATTTTTTTTTTATATTTTGTATTTATTATTAAGTTTTTAAATTGTGTTATAAAAGGTTTAATATTATTAAATTTTGGTTACAAAAATTAAATGTTTTTTTTGTTTCAATTGGCAGAATATTAAAATAGTTATTGTTTTCATTTTGTTGTGTTAAAAAAAGTTGTGATTTTTACTAGAATATATTTAACTTCTCTTTCTACAGACGAGTGTTATACATCTTCTTACAGAAGTCATTCAATAACAAGTTTGTTAAGTAGATTTAGAACAGTTAGAACTTTTGCACTATGATAAATATACTGTCAAATACTTTGGAAGTACTTAGAACAAAAAAAATCTAATGAACACTTTTCTTGAATTTTTTGTTCTAATTTTTCTTTACTCTCAAATTACTCTCAATTTTATTTTTTTAACTGTCAACATTTAAAAAAAACAACAACAAAAAAGTTTTTGAAAACTGTTCTCTATGATCAGAACACTTTTTGACAAAAAAATTCAATTAACGGAAACTAATAAACACAAAAAATTGTTTTGTTTTTACTCTAGAACGTTCTAGAACAGTTTACTGAACAATTCTAATAAAATTAAATACTTTAATTGTTGTCAGGTTTCCTTTCACTAATAGTTTTTTAATATTTGATTGCAAATATCGATATTTCGGAAGCAACATACTTATTTTATCAGTGCTTGTGACTAACTGTCTATCACTAAAAAATAAAAATAAATTATCATTAAAAATAAAAAATATCCGATTAAAAAATAAAATTCTTATAAGTTCAATATTTTGACATCCATTTCATCCATTAGGTCATTAGGATATTTTGCGCAATGTTATAACTTATTATAACTTACAAGAGAAGTCTATATATCAATCTATATAAATCCTTATCGTTTCAAGAACTTTCAATTTGATTTTAACTTAATTAACCAACAGGGGCCTCTAGTAGTGTAGGTATTGTTATTTTATAATAACAAAACAATTTATGAATAATATTAAAACACAAACATTTTCTTTTACAGTTTTTCTTTATTTTTATTCGTTTAAAATTTACTTAAAAACTAAAAAAAAATTTTATTAAATATATTATTATTAATAATTATTATTATTATTATTATATAATAATAGAGTTGGTAATAATAATTTATTATTTAAAATAATTTATAATAATAATAATATTTTAATAATATACTTTTTTTATGTTTTCTTTTTTTTTTTTTTTATACATCACATATTAATAATATTATTTAAATAAAAATTTTTATTTAATAATATAAATTTTATTTTATTTTTATTATTTATTATTATTCATATTCGAGAACAACAAGAACAAAATTAATAAAATTAAAATGGAATAAATTTAAAGGAATTTATTATAGGTTTTTAGGAATATATAGGCAGTTTTATAAACTCAATATATATTATATTATATATATATATCATTACATTATTGCATAAATTTAATTATTTAAAAAATATATATTGCTTTAAAATAATTCAAAATCATAATATTTGTTTTTTTATATTAATAAATATTCATTAATGAAATTCAAATTTTCACATAAGATCAATCTTTTGTTTACATTTTGACAGTAGAGTTTATAACACTGTTGACAGTTAAACTGAATAATTAACAGTTTCTTTTTTTGTAAACAAAAAATGAATAAATTGTGAATATTTATCTTGTCAAGAGTAAATTTCATATCTATAGTCTTGTAATTGTAATTAAATTTTTTTTTTTCATTTAAATATTTTTAATTGATTATATTCAGTTTACAAACTTACAAATTAAATATTTTTAAATTAATTATATTATTAATAATAATTTTAATTTATTTATTTTATTGTTTTTTTATTTTTTATTATCTAAAGCTATTTTTTTTAATTGAAAAATATTACTTAACTTAAGCAAAGTAATTTCATTTTTTTTTTTTAAATTAAATTATTTAATTCGTGTTTTATATTTTATTTTATTTAAGTTAAATTAATTATAACAAATAATATCTATTTAAAATTTGGTAGTAATTAATATAAATTATTAAAATAAAATTAAAAAAATAAAATTGTTTTTTGGCACATTTTGTTTTTTTTTTATTTTTTAATTTTTTGTTTTTTTTTTTGCTGCGCTTCCATCTATACGCGATGACTTTCTTAAAAAATAAAAGTTTATAATAGTATTTTCTTATAAATTACAAAAAATTAAATAAAATTTTCGATAAAAACGATTACAGTAGCGCCATTCAAAATTCTATGAAAATTTCAATAAAATTAAATCAAATCGTTTAAAGCCGGAAATTATAATTTTTATTCTTAAATATTTTAACATAATTAGTGATCGGTTCCATTTTGTCCGTTTGGTAGTTATCACTACATATAATATATATAAATTAATTACGTATGTTTCAATGTTTGTATATTTGTTTATAAATGAATAATATTATGTATGTGTATTTGTTAGGATTTTAAATAAAAATTTCCATTATTTTTTGTTTTTTAAATAAAATTAATTTTTTTTTGGAAAATATTTTGAGAATTTTCAAAATAAAATAAATCTAAAAAAAAAAAAAAAAAGAAAATTTATTTTATATATTTAATTTTTTAATGATTTTGTTGTTTTTGTTTTTTTTTTTTTGTTTTTATTAAAAATGTGTACTCGTATGTTAATCATCCCAACTGCTCGTTCTAGTTGTTGGATCAATTGATGGTGAATATGATTTATATGTTTGTGATTCACGTTTATGTTTTACCGTGCAAAATAATAGCATTGATGTTATTAAACCAAATAATTGTAAAAATGCTATAACTAAACCAATGCTTCCAATAACATGTAAACGTTGAGCGAACCATATTTGTAATGAATGAGCACAACCCTTATCGAACCATAGCAATGGATTTTCGGATCTAAAAAAAAAAAAAAAAATATTTGAAAAAAAGATAATATTAAAAAAAATATAATTTTAATGTAATTTTATGTTTTACATTTTTTACATTAGTTTGTTTAACAATTTTTTTATCATGTTTGATTCAATCGAAAAATTAAATCAATTGTGTTGAATAATTTTGTTCAAATCGTCGTTTAATATTTAAAATAAAGTTTTGATTAACAATCAAGAAGTATTGAGGCCCAATCTGGACAAATTCATTCATATATAATAAAATTTAATTCAAATTAATATTTATAAATTTTAATTTATTTTGTAAACATTTAAAAACGGTTTTAATTTGTATTACATTCTATTATTTGTTATATTAATTGAAATTCATATGATATGATTTTGTTTCGTTTTATTCTAATTATTTTATTTGCTTTTGGTATCTTCTTTCTTTTTTTTTGTTTGTATATACTTTTATATTGTTTTTTTATTGTAAATATTATTATAAGATTAAATTCATTATTGTAACTTGTTTGATTTAAACATAGTAATAAATAAATAAATATAGGATTGTAGTAAGCAATTTTCACAATTTCAGGTTCTTTATCGTCACTTATTTTTGTATAACAGATTGAACCTAACTTTTTCATTTAATCAACTAGGCTAGTTTTAAATTTTTATTTTGTACTATATTTAATATTTTTTGTTTTTATAAATTTTTAAGTTAAGTCTTAAATATTTAATGTAAGTTAGCTTTTGGTTTTGATGAAATAAGGTCTTATTATTATTATTTACAATGAAACATTGTTAATCTTCGCTATAGTATTTTGATCCTGCTATGAGATCATGTTATTATAAAACAAATCAAAAAATTGAACACACGACACAAAATTTGTTGTTGTCTATGAGTTAGCGAATGAAATCGTTCAAATTGTCCAATGATTTGACAAATTGCTAATGAAAACTATAGCTTGATAAAAGATATTTGAAGTTTGGCTTTATAAACATACAATGTTGAAATAACAAAATATTGCACAAAGAACAAAAGTAAATTGCAAATACATCCTGGCAAATAATCAAATGACGGACCCAGGCCCTAGGAGATTATAACGAAAAATTCAATGTGTAGGGTTTTTTTGTGAATTACAATAATACAGTTTTAAACCTTTCTCGTCAAGCCCTTTATTTCTTCTGACCATTTGTACATTTTTCATATAAAATCTAGGTAATACTTTGCTAACCAACAGCAATATAAAACATATTTGTTACTTTGTCACACACATTATAGATACGTATACATTACTTAAATGAATAACATAAAAGATTTTTGTTTCTTTTTTTTTCATTGATTGCACTATTGACTACATTATGTTAACTACATTAAATTGATTACATTGTAGTAATTACATTTATTTGATTACAAATGAAACGTGTAAAATAAGATAATAAATAGTGAGATGTTATCATAGAATACTCTTCTTCAAGCCAGTACATAATATAAAATTATATAACTTATTGAATTGTAAATATTAAATGGTAAAAAATAAAATTATTTAATTAAAAACAAAAAGATAGAAGTTTGTATTATGTTAAAGTTGAAACAGTCCTTATTTTGCTGCTTTTAAATGATTTGTTGTTGATTTTGAAGTTGACAATAAAATATTTTTAATGACTTAGTTCAAAAGTTGAAGATTTAAAATAAAAATTTACGATTTTATTGGAAAAGCATTGGAAAATGGAGTTCTTAGCATAACCATTCATTACTTTTAAAGAACATTTAGCGAAGGAATGACGTATAATTGTACATGCATCGCAAATGTTCCGCTGAAAAAAACACGCCAATCAAAATCCTGTCATATCAAGACTTTTCCATTTAAAGTTCCGTCTTTGTTCAAACAACGAAAATCCCGCAATTCAAAATAAAACAAAATAAATAAAAACAAGACGATATTTTAACCATAGTTGCGTAACGGGATTTTTAGATGGAGTTGTTTTAGTTGTTGTCGTGATATCAATATGCACCCCTAGTGCGAAATTTTCTTTTTTTTAAATTCTAAATTTGTGGGATAATCAAACAGAATTAAAAAAATAGAAATAATATCAATAAAAAGAGATTCACCAAATAGCAGAAACATAGTTGTCCTAACAAAACCCGATAACAAATTAGCATTGCAAAAAATAAGTTAAAACAAAACCAACATTCCAACACTGACAGCAATCGATATCAAGTCTAACATTATAATTTTAACAAAATTCAGTCAATTACAGAACTTTATTTTATTTTTATTAACTTACTTTCCACATTCTACCGTTGGTTTTCCATCGCCAGAACCTTCAATAAGTAACGCTCTATTTTGATATATTGTTTTGCAACATGAATCTGGTACCCATCTTTTACCACTCCATGCAGCTATATCATACCAATCTTCATATGATGTTACACCACAACATTCCATCTACAAAAAATATATTTACATACATACATATATATAAAATATACATATATATATAATGCAAAAATCATAATATACTTACAGACTGTTGAACATTATCCCAAATTGCTGCTACTGATGGTGCTGCTAATCCACCACGATCTGTTGCATTATAATGTTTTTCAATACCAAATCTCAATTCATTTGCTAATGTACGACCAAGTCCACCTCTGAATAGAAAAGCTATTGAACCAATTAAAAATTCACTTAAGAACAATAACACGATCAAGATGAAGTACTAAAAAAAAAAAATAAAAACAAAAATAGCATAAGAAAAAATACAATAAATGACATTTAAAATTCTGTTAGAGAATTTTCAAAACTTGTTAAAATGTCGTAAATTTTCTTCTTAAGTAAACAATAATAATAATAACAAAAATAAAAAACAATAAACATTTCAGTTACATCGACTATTAAAAGTTATCGTTTTTATTTTTTATTTTGTTATTATCATTTTTAACTACTCAAATGCCAATCATGTATGTACATATATTATTCAGTATATAACTATTTACCGTTATTAAAAGACAACGTGATTGAAACCATGCTCCACAACAACCAAAAAATGATACAACAAAACTAAGCACACCAACACCAATAAACAATGAGTCAGCACTTAAACCATCATGATCGGGTAAGAGTGTAGCATAACCACGATATGCTAATCGTAACCAAACACCAGCGCCAAGAAAAGCACAACCGCATGTCTGTAATGATAATAAAAAAAATAAAAAAAAAATTAACATAAAATAAAATTTTATACAATGATATTTTACCAAAATACATAATTTAAAAAAATTTCCAAATGATTAATGGCAGAATTTGTGGTATATAGTTTATTCATTAAATCAGGAAGTATATTTATGTATCATTGGAAGATGGTTTGATGACTGTAAAGTTTAGGGAATACGACGTATAGTTTGACAAAAACAAAGTTATAAAATTTTTAGTCATATTGTCGAATTCGAATCTTGTTTGTCCCACTGGTCGGATTACAGTTCATAGACTTATTGAGTATAGACTCAGTCAGTTCATAGACCCATGTTGATGATAAAAATAATTAAATGAGATATTCGATGATTCGATTTTATTGATGTGTGTCCAGTCAATTGTGAAATTAATTCTCTTCCAAATAATGAAAAGTTTTCGCAAACACGAAGCGATTCAACGAAAATAATTTTCTTCACATAGAACATAATATGACAAAGGGCAGTTGATATGATGCCCAGAACCCAACCCAAACTAAAAATCTATAATCTATATCTAATCTAAGAAAATAGTGTTGCATCGCGCACAAATTGAATTGAAAATCGAAAAACAACCAACCGCAACAAAGGTTGCAAACTGTATATTGAAGAGGTTCTCAGGAGCTGGGAGATATTGTAAAACATTTATTTCGGTTGTAGGTTCCACTGAAAGGATTACAGGAGAAAAATTTATTTTTACGCAGTTCATAATTTGACAATCACAATTCATTTAGAAATTTTAGGATAATTGATGGGGCAATTTGATGGGGAAACATGTGGGATTATATACTTAAAAAGTATCTCTCCATCAAAGAAAGTTTTGCCTCCTTCGACGACGTCCCGTTTCCCGGGGATTGGATTCGAAGAGTTTCCTAGCTGAAACATTTTCATCCATACGCTCTACACGACCTAATCAATGGAGACGTCTTATACTGACTTTTTTTGGCTACGTCCATGTCGTTGAACAGCTGGTATAGTTCGACATTGTATCATCTTCTTCAATCCCCTTCACAAGACCAAAAATTCGGCAAAGAATTTTTCTCTCAAATATACTAAGTACATGCTCGCTTGCTTTTGGTAATGTTCACAATTCAGAACCATGTAGCAGCACCGGAAGCATGAGCGTGTTGTGTAATTGTGCCTTGCAATTTTGGGATAGAAGCTTGAACCCAATTGTTTGGACAAACTGAAGTAGCAACGGTTTGCAAGGATAATTTTTCGCCTTATTTCAACATCGATGTTATTGGTGAAGTTGATGTTGGTTGCAAGGTAGATAAACTGCTGAACCACCTCAAATTATATGATCCGGAAATGAGTGATGTTGTGTTCTAGATGATGTTGTGAGGACATTTTATTTGTCGACAGCATATATTTCGTTTTATCCTCATTTATGAGAAGACCCACTTTATCTGTTTCTTTTTCGATCTGTTTAAAGGCTTCGATGACTGCTCGTCGTGATATTTCAATAATATCGACGTCATCAGCGAAACCAAAGAGCTGCACCGATTTGTAAAATATAGTGCCCTGGGTGTTCACACCGGAATGTAGCACTATATTTTCCAACACCAGATTTAAGAATTTACATCAGAAATTACATGACACTTGACAGTGCATCGACTTGTCAAAATCCGGACCACTTGTCGAAATCCGGACCACTTTCGAAATGAATCAGAAATGTCATGGTAATTTTTGACAAACGGATAAGCTTGGTTATGAAACCAAATTCCAACATTGGTTCGTAAAGTACAGATCGGTGTATGCTATCATACGCAGATTTAAAATCGATAAAAAGATGGTATCGAATATAACTTGAGTCCAATATCACTCTTTTGATGATGATGTAACAACCATAATCAATCAAAATATTAATTAAAATTAGTGAAGTACACCTCTAATTTTTAATTGTTTTGAATCTCATAACACCATCTTAAGAATTTCTGCTGTTTATTAAATTTTTTGATAAAACACAAAGAATGTAAACTTATCTAAAGAATGATTGAAGTGATAATTTATTGGGGAAGATACCTTTTGTTTTACTAAAAATATGACTTTATTATTCCCTATCATAATTTTATAAGATACAACAAAGCCCTGGTTTTTTTTTATATTCATAAAAATATTACAAAGACTACTGGATGCATGCAATATTAGATTACTTTAAATTGAAATTGATCTCTTCATGTGTTTTGATTCTATTTACTATCTTAACAATTTTATATGCATACGACAATTATTATATTATTTTCTCAGACTAAATCTAAGTCAATAACCAAGTTCACTTCTCCATTTATATTTTTTTGCATAGATATTATATTCAAGTTTGTATGTATGTAGACTTGATTGAAGGTTTCATTTTACTAATTTTACTTTACAAAAATCCTTTATTCCATTTAGTTTAAAAAAAAAAATTACACACATTTTTTCACACAAAACATCGTCATTGTTACCATATATAATATAAATTTTGTTATTTCCAGTTGGTTTTAATAGCCGCAATTCTATATAGAAGTTCATTGGTCCAATTATGTCTATATGCAAAGTTATTTAATCATTTTAGGAAACAATAGAGATAACTAAAAATCTATTGGTAAAAGATAATCATAGATTGAATAGAATGAATTAAAGACCCCTTCAGCAGATACGATGGAGAAAATATTTTTGTTGTAAAATTTAAGATTTATGAGATTTTGTGATGGTAGGTAGGTGGTATATATTTTAAATATTAGTCTTTAATAGAATTAATTATTAGACGAGTGGAATTGTTAGCTGACTTTTTGGAAAATATTTGGAATTTGAAAGAAAATAAATTAATAAATACAAAACACAAGTGGGTGGCTTCTAATTATTATGGAATGATAAAGTAATAAAAATGTATATCAATTGAGATTGAATTGATTCTTAGGATGATATTTAGGTTAATTAGATTTGTTTTTCTTTTCAAATTTAATAAAATTGGAGTTATAATTTGGTATCCAGAAAAAATATTAATAACATATCGGTAATATATTTTCAAGATGGTTCGGAACCCTGTTAGAGTTGATATTGCTTAAATTGATTTGTGAAGACATTACAACAAATCAACAAGACAAATAGAAACAATAAATGTTTGTTATTTGTTCAAGAAAGCACTGAATAAACACATTTTGTATATGTTAATTAGGAACTTGCTGGACCAAGATCCTACTGACATTTAGGTAATGTTTTTATAATGAAATAGAAGGTATATTGCTGTACGATTAATGGCATCTATTATTTGAACAAAGATACTGTCAGTGACAACACAATAATACAAATTTTGTAAATATATGATATGATCATTGATTCAATATATACCAGATTCATTAAAAATTTTATTTTATTATTTGTATCCAACAAATTCAACAAATTTACATCCAAGAACCACATCAAGCAAAGAAATATAGGAAGAATTAGCATGCAAGCGCACCAGTAGGAGAAACTGGCAAAGTCGTTCAAATAATGCAAAAAAAAACAGCGAGAAGACAGCGAGAAGACAGCCAAACAAAATTGAAACAACGGCTACACGATGCAATACAAAAAAAATTTCCGAAGTATCTTGCCAGCCTATCTACAATTATATTGAAATGAACTATTCTTTGTGAGAAGCCACAAAAAACCTAAACAAAAGCTGCAACAAGATGACCCTTTAACCAGGTTAAATAGCGGAGACTGGGGGGAAAGAGATAAAGTTAAAAAGCAGAAACCTTTGCAGTTCACCTGGAATATGTCTTCACGTTACATAACATAGCCACATCTTGCGAATTACTACGAGCTAGAAATTAAAATATACCAGTAAGACCATGTTATAGAATTAATACGCAGTTAGTTGAATCAACAATCAATGAAAAAATAAATCCCAAAAAAACAGCAGGCTACGTTTTTTTATTCAGCTAGAATGCTACAAGAGCTCCCAGGCATATAGCTTTTAAGTACATCACACAAAACTTCAATGCTACCTAGAAGCAGTCTATAATTATAATGATCTTAAAATCAGGTAAAGATTCAACAAAGGTCAATTCATATAGACCCATCAGTCTATTGCCTATATACTGTCAAGAAAAATTACAGTACATAAAATGATGCCCCCAATTAAAAAACGATGGAGTGATTTCCCAGCACCAATTTGATTTTCAAGCTGAACATAGCACGATGAAACAGGTACATAGAATAGCTGCCCAAATAAGACAAAAATTTGAAGAAAGGGAGTTCTGTTTTGCAGTGTTTTTGGATGTCAAACAAGCTTTTGATAAGGTGTATTTCGATGCTACTACAGTTGAGTCTCATCTACTACTAAGTTCTTATATATACATATAATAAATTAGACAATTTAAAGTTATATTCAAATCCTATGTAACCGAAGAACATATGAAATCAATTCTGGCGTTCCACAAGGTAGTGTACTAGGACCACTTTTATGCATAGTATAGATACGTCTGATCTAGCTATTAACAGAAACATATTAACATCCACCTTCTCAGATGATACTGCAATTTTAGCCTGCCATCCAAATTCAGATACAACATCTACAAATCTGCAAGAACATTTTCAGCAGATACAGAAATGGCTCTACAAGTGGAAAATGAAGGTCAATGAGAGTAAAACTTTTTCGTTAAAGAAGGAATTATGCTCACCATAAAATGGTGATATAATGGACTAACTATACAATTCGCAAACTAACGAGGTTAAATAACTGACAAAAGGCTAACTTGGACAAAGCACATAATCGCAAAAAAAGAGCAATTAAAACACAAGACGGACAGCATTTATTGGTTTATTTGTGAAAAATTCTATACTAGATCTGGAACACACAGTGTTGCTATATAAAGCCATTCTGAAACCAATGAGTGTCAGTTATGTAGAACTGCTTCTAATAGTAAAATCGAAACAATTCAAAGGATTGAATCAAAAATTTAACATACCACAACCCAGGCCCCTGGGTACCGAAATATTAATCTAAATAAAGATTTGAATATACTCTTGGTTACAGAAGAACTTAAAATATTTAAAAACAGATATGATCCTACACGGTAAACCCTTTGGCGAGATATCTACAAAATATTCAAATAACCATCAGGTTAAAAAAAAAATCGCTAGCAGTTAAGTAAGGCAAAAAATTGGAATGAAAGAGCAAATATGAAGTTTCAAATCAATGAACCAGATCTTCCGACTTTTAAGATTTTAATTAAGATTTAAATAAGCCATAAGGGTCACTATTGTTATAAATTATTGTCATTTTCGTTTAGAAAGATTCAATAAATTCGGTTAAGAGGGGAAAAAAATATTATTTTTGTAACAGCTCAACGATGTAGTCTTATTGGTTGTGGGAACAAACATTGATGAAGGTAGGAGTTAAAATTATAATAAACTGTTATAAACATACTTCATATATTGAGCAAAATTATTAAAGTGATTCGTAACAAGTCAATTTCAATACAAATTATTATAATACAATTCGATTTTCTGAAATGACTAGGAACCAAAGAAGTTTTTGTTTGAATCAAAGTATTAATAATATCCCAATAAGTTCATTTGTGACTGCAGTGATATGTGGTTGATATACCCAACCCTTAAAAACATTTTTCTAAGTATTCAAACAGTGATGCAGAGGTATAAAAAGTGTTGTAAAATCAAAAAGGCACAACTAAGTGCAACTTGAATAGTCACTCCCACCTATCTACCTACACACTATAAAATTTATACAATCACTATTTTATGAAAGAAGTATTTGATTGTGCAATATTTTTGGAGTAATGTTCACAAACACATAATATCCACCAGATCAGTGTACAACCGTTGCATATCACTGAATATTGCACCAATATCGATACAACAACAACTGTATCATGTATTTGGTGCCTAATACAAATCCTAAAATAAATCCTTAGTGATTCGAATTTGATAATAATTGATATAATGAATAATTGATTTAATGACAGAACTTTTACAAAAAATGTTAAAAATATTTTTTAATCGCAAAGAATGTTAAACGAATAAACTGTGATGAATATTTTTCGTCATTGCAAAAATGTTAAAGGAAATTTCCTCAAAGGATTTAAAATTTTCAATTTTGAATATTGAACAATAATTAAAACCAATAAAATTCTTAAATGATTTAAATTCTTTAATAAGGATACGAAACAGCACATACACGAGTATAGAATATGTATAGTCAGCATTTTTTGATTTTGATTTCTCAGCAATCAAGAATTTTATCGTATGTACCTATACCTAAATATCATTACAACATAATTTTTTGTTGAATTGTGGTGAATGAACCACAATTAAACAAAAAATCGACAAACATTCCTTAATTTCAGAAATTTTGTAAAGAATACTAATTGTTTTTTTTCTTTCGAATCCTTTTTTATGTTCATTTAATAAAAATTTGGAGGAGTACATCAGTACGAATAGATATATATTTGCAAGTATTTAAAGGAACTTAGTAGCTATTAGAAACAGCTTAAATCATTATCGATTTTATTATTGTGGTTTTGTTTTTAATTTTCAATTTTTGATAGAATTTTCATTTAACTTTATTAAAAACGGAATGTCGGAAGTATAAAATTGAGTTAAATATTTTTGGGGTTAAACACAGTTCGACTCAAAAATAAATACCCAGTATAAAAAAATAAATATGTGTAGGTGCAAATTTTAAATCTATCAATAAACGGTAACCCAGTGTCAGAGATTAATACTTAGAGACATCAGACATCAGACGTCTATTATTGTAGACGAAAGCTTGCTTTAATTTGATTGTGCAAATATATAATATCATCATCCAGTAGGGTTAGTAAAACACCGCTACCTTTGATCAGAAAAATTCAAAAATAAACTAAACCATTCTGTTGGTAGAAAAGTAAAAGTCATGAGTTAATACCTACGTCAATAAGTTACTACGTCGAAAAGTTACTCAAAGCGAAATGTAAAATCTTTCGTTGAACCGATTCAATTCGATTAATGGCAGTCAAGTAAACTGACTGGCATATTCAAGGGTAGGCCTTATAGATATGTAACATAAAGATGTTTCTTGAGGTAGGGGGATCAGAAAATTCTATAGACCATCCTTTAATGAAACCTAGATTGGCTTTGTTCACTATTTTATCATAATGTAATTTAAAGTTCAATTTCGGGTCAAGTGGTAACCCGAGGTCTATAACAGAATTTACTCTTAAAAGCGAACAGTCATTTAGTTGGTAGTTGAACCAAATTGTCCGAGCAGAATTTTTCCAAGAAAAGGTTGGCATTTAGAAGTGTTCAATTAAAGTCCATTTTTTGAACACCTAGAAACGAAATTGTTGATATCAATTTGTATGTTCTGCAAACCCTTCTGTCAGGGATGGGGTGAAACAGAGACAATTTATTGTCAACCTGTTTCAATATTCATTTTTCTATGTATAATTCATTTCTCAAAATAAATTTAGTGACAATTCATATTGAATTTAAAACGCTTTGACATCCTCTCGGAGTTGTTATAATATAATTAAGTTGTAAAATAAATTGTAACTAAGCACTCTATCAACTATGATTCTTTTATGTCATTTAAAATGGTCATGGTTATTATGCCATTTTTGAGATAGTGAGAGACTACAAATGGCATTTTTCTTTATTAGTTCAGAACGCGACAAATACAAATCAAAGTCTCTAATTTAAAGCTCCGTGTTCCTTAATTCACTCCTAATATTGTCTACCCTACTCTGTGTTTCTTCATTCAATTAGAGCGTAATGTGATAGTGTTTAAAAATATATTTTTTATACTATATCGAAAACAATGGAGTGTACAATGGAGTGTAATGGAGTGTAATCATAATATGGTGTTACTCAAAGTTGTTTCTTTTTTAACTCAGTTTGTTCAGACTAGAGTAGAGTAGGAAATGTTCAGAGGGTGTTCTGTTTATTCTTATTCCAATCTAAGATCTTCTCTGCTGTACTCTGAACTAATAAAGAAAAACGCCAAATGTAACACGCAATGGATGACGTTGCATAAATATTTGTCACTCATAAATCAGTGATTTTCAAATTTTATATGACAATTATAGGCGGAAATACATACATGGGTGTAACAGTGAATTATGTTGTTATCATACTATCCTTTATTCCAACGTAAAAAATTTATTGCTATAAGACTCCTTCGCACTCTTATAAGACTATTATAAACACTATTATAGCATTATTAGTGTTAATTTGAGTGCTCCGCAATTGTTGCGAAATGTTATAGCACTAAAATGGAGAATCCTATAAGATACCGAAGCAATTACTATAAGATTGCTATAAGATTAGTATACATATGTATTAGTGTATATATTTTTGTTTTAAAATGAAATCCATTTGAAATAATTTATGTTATGCGAGAGTGAGATAGGTATTATTTTTTATTTTAAAATAATAATTTTATGGATTTATATGACACTTTTAGACATAATTTTAGACAAAAGTGCTGTAGCAGTTGCTGAAAATGTCATTATAACAATTCCCGAACATTCTTATAGCAATATTAAGCCCATTATTCACATAAAAACATCATTATAACACCGTTAGTGCTTATCGAGAGTCATATAGAAGTTTTATAGCACTAAGTTTGTTTTTATAACAATAAAATGTTACGTGGGTTGCTGCTGTAAATTTTAGAGCGAAAATGAGGTAAGCCTTATTTATGTGGTAAAATTATATTTTTACCTGATATTTATAATTTTTGTACTTTATATAAAATTAAAAACAAAATGACTTCGACTATAGACAAAAAATTTTTTTATCAATATTTGATACAGAATTATGCATGGTGAGTGGAGTTAAAAATAAAATGAAAGTATAATGTATTTAAATTGTTAATGGAACACTTTAAACCAATCTTTGCCGACCAACTTTGCCGATCAATTGTGTATTGGTTACGTTATCTGGCTACTAAACAGAAATTCCTGGGTCCGAATTACACTGGTATGGCACTAATATTTGATCTTTATATTCTCGTCTTTATTTTTGAACTATCTACTATAGGTACTGCACAAGATATTTGACTAATCTTGAATTTAAGCTAAAGTTTTTGCTTTTATTTTGATTTTTATGTTTGTTATTTCTTTCAATATGAATTTCTATCACAAAATATCGGACTGGTATAAGCGTATCTTAAAATGGATAAAAAATTTAAGAATATTTCGTCACTCATGAAATGGAAAAAATTGCAACGTAGACATTTGAAATACAGGGGATGCGGCTCTTAATTCGTTGAGAAATCACAGCATAAAGATTATGTTATTCGGCCAAAACTATGATATTACGTATTTATTTTTACCTTGTGTATGTCCATAAATTAAGGGATAGATATATATTTAATAGAGTTATTTCTGTAAATAAAGTTAGCCATCATATCACAAATCTAAATCTGAAAATCAATACTAATAAAACAAAGTTTATGATAATTTTTTATTCTCTGCTATAGTCTAAACATAAGAAGGTACGACATATTATGTATAAGATCTTTATAATAAAATTTTATATTGTCTCTATTTACTTTTGACACTCACTGTACATACATTCACAACATACAATTTCATATGTTGTACTTAATGAAGCATAAAAAAACTGAGACCATGATTATGACTTCTTTATTCAAGTGAAAAATTTTCCTCATGCAATTTGATTTTTTTATTATTATGATTTTTTGTTTTTTTTTTTTAATTTTATGACAATGAATCCTGGAAATCCTGATTATTATCCTGATGAAAAAAAAAACAAAAATTACTAGTTCAGGTTTTTAATGATTATTCAATTTTATGATGGCATTTAAATTTTATGATTTTTGTTTTGCTGCTGGTGATTCTTTGAAAAAATTTAGTCCGGATTCAAAATAATGAGAACTGTCATCAAGGTTTTATATATTCATGTCATTAATCCTTACCAGTTTATACTATACGATCTTATCAGTTTCTTAAATATATTTCCATTTAATAATGTTTTTTATTTTATTCTTTTTTTCTTGGGTTATAAAAATTTTTTCATATAATTCTGAATTTTCTTAACAGTTTTGGTATTTTCTAAAGAAAATTGTGTTTTAGAAACTGCGGGGAGTTTTTAGAAGTTTCCATGTTTTGCAAGAATTCAAACTGAAGTAATATTTAAATTGAATTTGATTATTATTAGAATCAGCTGAACGTTGCCTATTCCACACTCGTTTGTTAGTCTCTTATTTATAGATTCTACTGTGTTTTATTGACGAATATCACTACAATACGATGACGACAAAGCAATTTTAATTTTTTTAATCACAAAACCTATGAAAATTTTTCGTTGAAATATTCCGGTCTTGTGTAGAATTCTGACATACGGTAGTAAAACTGTGTTTCATCAAAAATCCTTTACCAGAAGTTACAAGTCATCATTAATAAATGTCTAAGGATAATATGCCGAAGATTCTGCCCAAACACAACAAGCAACAAGGATATCTGATATTTACCAGCGAAGAACCCATATCGTAACAAATCAGAAGAAGGAGATGGAGATGAATAGGCAATACACTCAGAAGACCATCAAACAAAATTGAGAATGAGCTTAGAATGGAATCAGCAGGATACAAGAAGACTCGGTCGTTCAAAGAACACCTGGCAGAGGACAATAAAACAAGAATTAGAAAAAAAACAAATATAAGGTGGAAGAAAGTGAAAATAGCAGCTACTAATCGAGTACGATGGAAATGTCAAGTGGAAGCCCTATGCTCCCAAGAGGAGTAAGGTAAAAAAAATTTTTGAATAAAATATCAAATAGAAATAAATTTGCGTCAGCGATCCAATAGCAAAACAATTGTTTCGAGCTGCAGTTACTAAAATGAAAAACGTGGTTCTGCAACGGACTGCAGAAACAGTAAAATTATAAGAGGAGGGAATCACAAAAATTAGCTGACAAAAATGCTTACAAGAGTCTTACGGCACTCCTATCAGTGAATCTTTATCGAAAATTTGTGAGAGTTCTATAGAAAAGGGGATACTAAAATGAGTATTAAAATAAAGCGGTAGAATCTGCAAATAAAATATTTTGAATATTTTGAAACAAGGAGGAAAAGGAAGTGCAGAATAACCCAGCGAAAGCTGCTTTTGCCAGCGAAAGCTGCTTCGATATTAGCTTTCACTAAGCTATGATCAAAATCATTAAAATAAAATAAAACATTGTGTGCAAAAATCAATTTAGACTTGAATAGTAGTAAGAGTGACAAGATCAGCGATACTCAATCAAATGAGATCTCTTCTATTGTATTTGTATATATGTGCAATTGAAATGGTTGTTGATTTTCTTCACAATTTCGATTGACAATTATCGGGTAATCATATTTGCCATTTTGTGATAGGAACACAATGTGGGATATTTTTATGTGAATGAATATTTACAATGTCGTCGCAATTAAGTACGCTTAGTCTTAGGTTATGTAATCTCATTGGCAAACATGCTAGAAAGCTTGGACTCCCCTCAAATGACTTGTGCAGAGCATGTATAAGGGAGAAGGAGAACGAGACTGCTCAACACTTTCTCTGTGCCTGCCCGGTTTTCGTCAAAAAAGTAAAACCCATTTAGAACCTTTCTTTCTGGACTGATTTACTGGGTGACCTTGAAATCCAGAATCTATCGCTATGTTAAAAGCCTTAAATGGTTTAACGAGTAGGTTATTAAGTGCATATGGTATCAACAAATTATCTCACAGGTCTAAAATATGTTGGTATATTTCCGTAGTATATGTCGGTAGTAGTGGCTACTACCTACCTTACCTACCTAGATTATGTTATTATAAATTTAAAAAAAAATATATAATCAAGATAATACAATTTCTTAGATTCTTTAATTCTACTTTTTTGCCGAAATTTGTTTAGTTCTAGGTTCAATTTGTTATGTCTTATTATCTACTTCCCGATAGTTAATATGCTTCACATTTAAACAAAACTAATAACAAACTTTTACCATACCAGGATATGGTATATTATTTTGTACCGCAGCACTTGTTGGACATTATTAACTCAGTCACGCAAATCTGTAAATTAGATATCGGTACAATCCAGAAAAAAAAGCAATATTCTTTTCATTCCTGTCTTGTTCCAATTTTCCTGTCATTTTCTATTAACGTTGCCATTATTATTTACTTGATATCTTCAATTATTATTTTTATTAAAATTCCAATGCAATGGAAACAACTAGGTTAAATTTGATTTTAGGTTTGTCCTTGTATTCGAAAATTATATACAAATTAATTTTGTTAATTTTGTTGTTTTTATAATAATGTAATGATTTAAGTATTATTAGTTTAACTCTGCTTTAAGTAAAAATCTAATCAAGGATAATTAATTCTTTTGGTAATAAAGTCAAATCCTGCAGGACTTTGAAAAAAAAAATCCAAAAACGATTCAAGTTGCATATATAGTTAAGATAGAATTTACTGAACAACCATTTTTGTTTTGAAAATCATTTTTTTTTTTGTTACTGCTACCAATGTTATTGTTGTAAATGCTATTATCGTGCTTATATCCCAATTTTGAGTTTAGGAGCATAAAACATGCAATTTACTTTAAGTGTTTTTAAGGTATGGTTCTCGGGTTTTGTTTATGTTTTTTTTTTTTTTTTGTAAAAACGGAGGCTCTTTGTTAAAATTTTCCTATTTAACATGTTAGTAGAAATTGTTCTACCAATCAACATTACAAAGATTTTATCATGCCCAAGTCATTTATCTTTGGTTGGTTTTTTGTTTATTTATTTTTTTGTTTTTGTTTCGGTGGTTCTTTTGTCTTCTGTTTATTTTTATTTGAGTTATGAAGTTTCTCGAAACTATTTAACAATAGTGTTATCAAGGAAAATCCAATTTAGAATTGTTTGTAAAGTAAAAATATACTAAAATATAATTTTAAAGTAAATTGACGACGGTGATGGTATGATATAATGATGATGATGGACTGAGACAGCATATCATATTTTAACATAAAATTAGCTAGGTTATTTTTTTGTCTGTCAAGGGGTTTTTTTTTTTGGGTTGAGTTTTTTATTAAATGCTTTGTGTTTTTTTTTTATAGTTAAAATATTAAAATATAAAGAGTAACAGGACGGTACAAACAAAAAACAAAGTTATAATTAAAATCCGTATATATGGGTAGTATATTTATGTGTAGGTCTATCTATTTGACTATATTATGTTTTTCTTGCACAGTCATTATGTTGAATTGGGGAAATACGAATACGAATGTAGAAAAAGAACAAAATAACATCAACCACTGTTACTTTATTTATTGCATATATATTTTTTTTTTATTAAATGGTCTTTGGGGACCATGATGATAATTGGGTTAGTAAATTGGTAAAATATTTTCAAAATATCACGAATTTAAATTTTTGAATATTTCTTTTTATAAGGGTAGTAGAAAAGAAGTTTTGCTGTTTTGAATTTTCAAAAGTTTTAATTTAAGAAGAAAGTATTTTAGGTGAATATAAATTTTAACAAGAGATATAATCAAAGTATGTAAAGTATATGTTTAGTAAGGGAATTCATTAAAAATATAGATCAAGACTTTAATATATTCAAAAATTTAAACTTTATTTGATATTTACATTAAAAAAATATTGTTATTAACTATCATAATTAATACTACGTCATCAAGAGGGTTTGAATATCATGATATCAAGTGTATTATAATATTGATATCAACATGACTGTTAATAGTATTGTAATAATTAGTTAGTTATGTCGATCGAGATGGTGGCTACCACTACACCACTATGTCATTTGACTATTAATCACACAAAGACATACGACTTCGAATTCCGCTAAGAGAAAGCGTGTTGCAAATTTTTTTTTTCAAATATTCCTTAAAAATAATTTAGAATACAATTTGGTTATTACTTGAAATACTAATGTAAAATACTAAACAATAGATGTAGCTTTCCACATTTAAAATAGTTGATATATCAAAAAATTCAATTGAAAAAACTATTGTATGACATTACGTAATACTCTGCGTAAAACTCCAATAGTCCTAGTATTATATTATTTTTTCTTTCTGTTACTACTCGTGGGACATAATAGGGTATTAACTTGCCTCCTTCATTGTTCTTTATTCTACACAATGGTATTTATTTCCTCCCAAGTTCGTCCATATCTCGTTAGTTCAGAAGTCATAGTTTAACGGCAGATTTTGTTGGATGTTCCTCGCCTTCTGCTAGCTTAGAGGTTCTATTCTAGGGCAATTTCAGTTATATTATCTAATGATTTTCTTAGTGATCTATACATCTCCAGTGCTACTCTTAATTTGATACATTATCGGTTCTTCACCTTTTGGCTGCCATATAAGTCCTTCTTGCTGATGGCATTTGGCCAGAATATTCTGCATATTTTTCTTTGGCACTTGTTCGCAAATACTTGAATTTTTTGACTGATGTTATTTGTCGTACATAAGTGTCGACATTACACATGCTTTGAATGTTCTAATATTAGTTTTTCTAGTTATTTGGCCATCCTTCCATGTTGGACTTAATTCACCGAATGCAGCTCTGGCCACACATAGTCTGTTGTTAACATCTGCTTCTGTACTTCCGTTTGTTGTTAGAATGCTACCTAGATAAACGAAGTTTTCCACATATTCGACTGTTTAACCTTCTATTGTGATGGTGTTTGATATTGGAGTTATTTATGCTGATGGCCTTGGTTTTAATTTCTGCCCGGACTTTAATGCGCTACTTGCTGAAGTAGATATGCTTTATGTTGGATGTCGCAGAATCAGTTTGCTAGCAGAGATATATCATCCACATAGTCAAGGTCCTGAAGTGTTTTTTCTACATCTGCCGGAAGAACCCGTTATCTCATCTATATATTACAAGCGTGAATAGAAGTGCTGAGAGAGGACACCCTTTTCTTACTCCGGAATTTGTGGTGAACGTGTCACTTTTTTGTCCCCGTTGGAGAACGGTTAATTCTGCATGTTCATTCAAAGCTTCTGTTAATATTATTTATTTTTCGGGAATTCTCTTTCTTCTTAATGCATTCATTCCGTATCGCAATGCGTTGAATTGTGTCAATGCCTTCTTGACATCGACGAACAAGAGATATAGTAGCAAGCGCCATTCCATAGATTGCTCTATTGATCAGCCGGAGTGTGTTCATGTGATCTGTACAACTATTTTCTGGGTGAAATCCTGCCTGTCGGCCCTTCTATTTTAGGCTGTATTCCCCGATTCAGTATGGTTGCGAAAACTTTGTATGTGATGTTCAGCACTGTATCCTTTTTTGGGTAGTTTCACAATCAGGCCTTTTCTACCAAGATTTCGGTAGTCTTTCTTCCTCCCAAGCTTTCATGATGTGGGGTTCTAATAATCCAGCAGCTAATTCCGGATCTGCCTGTAGCAATTCTGATAGAAGTTATTATGCCCTCTTTAATATCTTGTAAGCTTGGTGGCTCAGTATATGGATGTTCAGTTCTGGACTATTCGGAATACTTCGGAATTTATTTTTATTTTAGTATTATTTATATAAGTGTTAGCTTAAACTAAAATCTCGAACCTTTTTTTTTATATATTTTTATCATTATTACAGTTATAGTAGAACTTATTTTAATAATTTATTTTTAAACTTATACAAAGTATATATTACTAACTTTAATTTTTATGCAATACCTGTTAAGGCTAACTTTCCAGTAGATAAAATAAAAAAAAAATTAATAAATTATATAGGTTGTAGTCATAATAAAGCTTCATTGCCATAATATCAGGTCACATATAAGTTCATAGCAGTCCGCTACACTTCATTACTTACTAACCGAATAAGACTGTAAATGTGACAAATCTGTATATGTTGCCTTTCCAATGACTACTGTTTTTTTTCCAAAAATTTAAAAGATTTTATGTGCGGTCACTGAAAAATCGAATTCCGCGTAGATTTATATGCACAGTTGATGATTCAAGGTTTCATTATATCATGTCTAATATTTTATCTCTTCAATTATGCATTATAAATCACAATCGAGTATGAATGCCATGTAGAAGTGTTCTTCTTAGAAATATTCTTTGAGAGATGTTCTTTGACGATTTGAACATTTTTGTGAAATTTTTTTTCTTTGAGAAATAGTCTTTGAGGATTTGAATATTTTTTTGTAATTGTTTTTTTTTTTTTTCCATTTACTCAATGTACGTAAACCAATAAAAACATTTAAATTTGATTTGTTTTGCAATACACTGACATGTGACAGTTGATGTCAATGCCATAAGGTGTCATTACCACTGTTTGTACAAAGTATGAACATCATAGAGAGATTATACTGCTACTGACTTTTTAAATCACCTGGCTGCAGGTTAGTTATGACTTATACGACACAATAAGCTCGACTTAAATTAATAATTCGGGAATTATATTTTGAATATTATTTTCTTTTTACATTCTGATTGTATCTTCTTTTCTGATTATATTTTCTTATTATCTTCTGTGTGTTTGTACACACTAGCCAAACGCTAGAAAATAATTCCTTTACACAAAATTATTGTAGATTCAGGTACGGTTAAAATGATTAGGAGGAAATTAGGGGGTGATAAAGTTTCACAAATATCAGGGCGCTACGAACTAAACCCCCAGTACAAAAATGATCCAATCACAATACAATTTTTGTTACAATTTAACTTGGGGATTAGTTCTTTTTTAGAATTTGAGAATTAGTTCTATAAGCTAACATTTGTGACTTGGAGGTTAGTCCGTAGACTAAAATAGCACTTTAAATAAATTTACTTATTAGACATTTTAACAACTGATGTTTAGTTTAGTTAGATTTTACTGTTGTGTTGGTTCTTGTAATTGAAATATCAAATTAATAATTATATATTTTATTTTTATAACCGGTTTTATGTTACAGGTTTACTCGGATGTACAGAAAATATTATATGAAAAATTAAAATAAATACTAGAAAATTTGCCAGAGTCGAAATATTGAATATCGTTATTGAATCCTCTCGTCATTCTTAATAACATTTATAATATTGAACAATTTAGCTCTCAACTAGAATAAAACTGGTAATCCATATCTTATAATAAATCATTATAAAATATCTCACAATCTTAAAATACTAATTTCATAATTGAAATTGAGAATCAAATCGAGAATGAAAAATTGTTCTTAAGACTGACTTTAAATCACATTTTATCTTAATAAATATAATATTTTTTTGTTTAAATCACGGAAATGTAATTTTTTTAATATTATTAACTTATAAAGTATGGTCAAACTGTTAGAAGTAATAATAATATTATAGTGAAACCTTACAAGATATAAACCTAATTGGAATAAAATAGAGAAGAGAATTAAAAAAAAATGCAAACAAAGGTAAATATTTTTAACGATTGCTGACAATTATAGAGTATTATGTATTAATCGATTCATCACCATTATCTTAAAGCACTACTGGTTTTCACCGATATATCTACTCTAAATAGGTCGATGTTGCACAACTTGTTCCTAATTTAGAATTTGTAGGAAATGAGTGCCTTTTATTCTTCCTATACGAAGATTACTATCGGGTGTTCTTACGTGACCAGTCATATTAGTTTTTCGGCCTTGGAAAACTATATAATGTCGTCCTTTGCGATCAGAATATGAAGTTTACATTTGTTCCTAATTAACATTCTCCCGATTCTCTAATGTTTTTCGAACGAATATTTTTCGCAGAAGTTTTCTTTCCAATATGCGTAGGGTGTTTTCTTTAGCTATTTAAAGCATACTTTCAAAATTTAGATGTCAAATATACTGGGTGGTCCAGACCATGCGTATCAGCTTTTTAAGAGGGGAAGGAGCCGTTATTTTAAAATTTAGAAAAAAGTTTGTTAACTAAATCGAGGATGCTCTATCGATTGGTGGTATTTACTTTCGGAAAGGACTGCAAATCGGTTTTTTAAGATCAAAAATCGCCAAAATTGGCCGAAATCGAGATTTTCAAATGGGAAGGGGTACTTTTTAATGCAAATTCGGATTCTGCATCAAAAAATAAGAAACTTTTGTAAAGTAAATTTTTTTTGTTTTTTTTTTGTTTTGTTTTGTTTTTTTTTTTTTTGTTTAAACTTTGTAGGAACCCAAAACTGAGATAAAAAATATGATAACATGAAAAGCAAATTAATTTATAAAAATGATTATCATTAATTTTAGTTTACCAAAGGAAAATATTGAACATTTTTGTTTTATTGTTATTAATTTTGACGAATAATACTAAGAAAACAAAAAAAAAATCATTTAACATAATTTCCTTATTTTTTGTCGTAGAATCTGAATTTGCATTAAAAAATACCCCTTCCCATTTAAAAATCTCGATTTCGGCCAATTTCGGCGATTTTTGATCTTAAAATTTGCGGTTCTTTCAGAAAGTTGAAAATACCACCAATCGATAGAGCACCCTCGATTTAGTTAACAAACTTTTTTCTAAATTTTAAAATAACGGCTCCTTCCCCTCTTAAAACGCTGATACGCATGGTCTGGAACACCCGGTATATGTACGTCAGTATGGATTATATGAGAGTTATCATATAATATTATAATAGAGTTAGTTGCCAACATTTCAACTCAAAATTATTCAATCTTTTCACCAAAAATGAGAGAAAATAAATCACCACACCAACACTACACCTACCCCAGTACACAATTCTATTTATACAAATTTCAAGAGAATGCATAGCATAGGTAGCATATTAGTTTTATTTTCATCATTAAATATAGGTAGGTTAGGTATAGTTACAGACAATTTAATGTGTTTCATAGTAAATTGTAAACAAAGTTATTATTGTTTATTTTTGTTTATTGATAGTGAAAAATATCAATATATCGAAATCCCTGTTCTGTTAAAAACGTTAAATTTGGCTTTAACTTGAATTATAATTAATAAATAGGGGTCTCTAGTAATATATATTTTATTTTAATGAGAGATGGAAACCGGTTTTTGAACCGAACCAAATAACCACTGATATTTTCCGAACCAAAACCATAACCAAAACCAAACCCCTTTTATAATGAATTGGGCGAACCAAACCAAAACCGAACCATTTCTTAAAATAATTCTGAAACCGAACCACAAACCAACAAAACATATGGTGGTTTACGGTTTATGTCATGTTTTAATCTATTTTTTAACATTTTAAATTTTAACATAACTAATAAAAAAAAACTGATAGTCGAAATCGAAAGTAATGAAAATAAAATTTGTTTATAGGGAACGAAAAAAAAGTCAAATTCAATACGAAAAAAGTCAAATGTTGAAATTTGATTTGACTTTTTTCAATACACGAATTTATAACTTCTTTGAATTTTGAAGTTGTGGTGATGTGAATGTGAGTAATAAAATTAATTAATTTCTTATGATTTTTTATTATAATTTTTTGTTTTTTTTCTCAACGTTACCTCAAAGAAAATGGCAAGACAAAAAAATAACAAAACCCCAGTATTTGAAAAAGTTTTGTTTTCAGAAAGAAACAAATACCAGCAAATGTAACGAGTATAGTTTTGTTGAGAAAAGCAATCACCCCGAAAATCTAATGCGACATCTTAAGAGAAAACATCCAGAATGCTATAAGGAAATTGATTTAAAAAGAAGAAATAAGTCGGTAGAAAAAATTATAACAGCCAGAAAAATTTATTAAAGTTAATAAAACTCGGCAACAAATAAATATTTTAATTACGGCCAATGAATTTAAAGAAGCCTGCATTGAAATGGTCACACAGAATGGAAGACAATTATCAATGCTAGAGGACACAAGCTGTCGAAGAATTATTAATCCAAATCTAAAAGGTTTAAACGAAAATATATCAATAAACAGGCAAAATATACGCTATGAAATAATTAAAAAAACTAAAATTATACGACAAGAAATTTCAGAAAAATTAAAAAATAAATTATTATCGATAGTGTTACTAGACTGGACAGATCCATATTGGGAATTAACATTCAATTTATTGAAAATGGAGCCATCCATTTTATTTTTAACAAAATTGAACCAAAACCGAACAGAACCGAAAACCATAAATAAAAATTTTTATTGAATCAGAACCAAACCAAAACCAAATTTTGAAATTTTTAGAACAAAAACCAAAAATTAAAATTAACCTTAAACCAAAATCGAACCACAAGAAAATTTTTTTTTGGTTTGCATCTCTGATTTTAACACTGTTATCATTATTGATTTTCTACTTAACGATACGCAGTTAATAGTTTTTAAATTAACAATTATTTATGTAGTTAAACATTTTAAATTGATGTAAGCATTTTTTGAGGACACTGTAACTCTATAATTAAGATAAAACGTGATTTTAAGAATATGTAAAGTCCTCTTTTGATATTTCATTAATCATTACTTTAATTATCAGACTGTTAGGTCAAATGTTATTAAATTTCATCAATAAAATATCAATCGTTTCCATACTTTAAACGAATTGTTTCCATACTTATTTTGTCTGGACCCAGAATATTTTTTATAACCAGCAAATTTTTTATATTCACAAATCTAATATAAAGTCTTAAAATAATAATAAAAAATTTAAACTCCCAAAATATTGAAAACATATTTTTTGCATACATTTTTTTTGTTTGTTTCAACTTCTACAATTAAATTTTTATGATTTTGGTTAAGCCCAGTTAAACGGATAGAAACAGCTAATTAAGTATTAAGCTTTATAAAAATATAAACGAAAACTGAATTTCATAACAACATGATAAGGTAAAATTTTAAATTCTGTTTTAAAGAGTTTTACATTTTATAATTCTATTTACTTTGATATTAAATAACTCTGGTGATGGAGAATGAAACCTCAACTCTGACAAACATGACGTAACTATCATAACTTTGTAATTATAAATTTTAAATATGCTCCAATAATTCCATTTACGATTTTAAAAATTTTTGCATTTTTAATCCTTTAAAGAAAATACATTTGAGAATGAAAAAATGACAATCGACAATTCAATTGTTCGCATAGCCTTTTAAAAATTCATATAGAAATGGTACTTATGAGATTTAGTGGTCATAGCACAATTGGGTGGCAACAAAACTGAATTTAATGATTTCATCGTACATTTTGTATACACATTTTGATATTGGATATAACGCAAAAAATGAATCACAATTTACTTGTATATTAAAATAATAGTGTTTTTTTTTATTTTGATTTTTGGCATCATATTGGAATTGGGACATGCTGTGAGGTGAACTTTGAACTAAATCAAATAATGATTGATGAATACAATTCTTTGTAAAAATTGGTATTGTATTGATGAAATTTAAATTAAATTTGTTTGCTTTTTATTCCATCATAGAACAACAAAATGCATATTAGATACTATTTTAAACAATTCTTTTAGTAGGGCATGCCGGAATAAATTTGAAGTGATTTGAAGTTATTCTGTTCTGTTTTTATTTTAAATTATTCAAGAAAATATAAATTGAATTACTTTGTGTCAATAGCATTCTGTAAATGGTTTTCTGTGCTATGATTTTTTTTTTATGTTTATTCTGATGTAGTTTTAAAATATTCAAAAAAAAATTTATTAGTTAATAGGTTTATTATTTCCTACAACATACATATTTATCTGAGTCTTATTAATTATTTATTAATTTAATACAATGTAGCAAACGTATACGATTAGAATCTAAATTTAAACAGAGACTAATTACCCTAAATAATTTTTTAATAATAAAAATTGTATGAATTATAATGAGAATTAAATATTTTAATTTTCTGGTAGCTATCATCAATGGATGTCTGAACATTTGAATTAACGGATGAATATAATGAGTGAATACATATAGAAAACAATTTATTTAGATTATTTCCGTACTAATTATTACACTTTTACATTCTTTGGATGTAGTCTAGTAAGGTTGTAGATTTGTTTTTTTAATTTTAAATTTATTCGGAATTGTTAAGACTGTAGACACTCAGGTTTAAAATTTTTGTATATACAGATTTCTTCAGTCTAAAGTGACAGTTATAATCAATCCGATACGAGTCGATTTTTTTTTTCATTTATTTATTTTATTTTATTCGATATATAATGAGAAGATTAGTCTCAATTAGCCAATTTGATCTAATTTGAAATATCATTTGGAAGAGGTGATTTTATTCGTTCAGTTTCGATTCGAATATTGATAATTCGTTAGCGCTTTTATTTACATACATTTGAAATTTTTTTTTGGAGAACAAAAAATGTTTTAAATTTTTTTATAAATCATTTAAAAGTTTATATATTTTAGTAAATAAATATTTACCAACAATTATTAAACAAATATTCTTTATATTGCATTTTGATTCGTGTTATTTTCTTTTTTTAAATTATTAGGTTATGCGTTTCGAAAAATTTGAAATAAGTTTTCCGAAAAAAATCGATTGACATATCTAACAGATTACATATATTGAAATGCCATTAGAAAATATTTGACAATTTGTTCGAATCGGATCAGATTGATTTTAATTGGCTGTTTAGTCTCTGTTCAAAAATTTAATTATTTTCAAATTCATTCATTCATTTCAGTTTGAAATCTTATCGGTGATATACCAAATTGTCTTAGTCATTTTCGTGATTTTATTGTTTTTAATTTAGATGAGGCTTAACATTACATTTATTTTATAATTATTGGCTATCGATATACCAGGATATTGTTATAATTCGTTTTCATACAGCTGACTAAGTAGCAGTAAATACTACAAACACAAAAATATAACACAAGGGTATCTATTGTGGTAAATTGCATTGTGATGACAACTGATTATAATGACTGTATTAACTATTGGTACTTCTATTTCTTATATTTCAAGCTTTTAAGTCTGTTATAATAATAAGGTTTAGCTTCACTGAACATGAAAATATTTTGATTTCATTCCGCTAGTGATTAACAGTCTTTCTATTTCTAATACATTTTTTCTGTTCTATATTATTGCATTCTATTGCGAGCAATCATCAAAAGTGAGATAATTTTCATGAATTTGATTTAAAAGTATATAAAGTGAATATTTACAGTTTTAGTCACAACTTCCTCTGCTTTAACCTCAATCCATCTTCTTTCTCTTTTTACAAAATATCCTTTTCCATGTTCCTAACCAAAAGTTATACTAAAGTAATATAAAAGTTTGTTCAAAAACCTAAGTTTTTGCTACTCATATAAAAAAAAAATGATTTCTGCGACTGGATAGAGATGGATGAAATTTTGAAAGCAGACATTAAAAAATAAGTTAAAAATTAAATTATTTTTACATTTTTTTTTTTTTTTTTGTCTTTATTTCAATCATACTAATTTAATATAAAATTTCATTAACTTAAAACTAAATTGTAAGTTGTAGATCTTAGCCTAGGCTGTCTGATCTTAAAATTTAAAAAAAATTAAAGTGCAAATAAAAGTTAATATACAAAGAAAAGCTATGGAACTGGCAATAATATGAAATAAAATAAATTACATTATAGGAAAACTTAAAAAATAAGATAAACTTCAATGCTTAAATTTATAAAACGAAAAAAAAAAAAAAAAAAAGAAAACAAAAAAGTACTAATTCTATTATAAAAATTATATATAAAGACTATTTAAAACTACTTATGAAATTAACTTTAACATTTTTACTGCAATTACTACTATCAAACATTTTTAATTTTTTATTATTGTTGTTGTAATAATACAAAATATTCTTATATTCAATTATTTTTGTTTATTTATAATTTATTTTTACTTTTTTCCATTTATTTATTTTTATTTTTTTCTATGATTACAACTTAAATCTGGCTACTTAAGGAAAACACTTGTATCGAATTCAGTGTATCGAAATCGCTTATCCCCACACACAATAGTTTGTGAAATGTTGCAAGATTATATTGAATTAAATCAAGATGGTTTTGTATACGTCTAACTAAACTTTAAATTTGACTTTCAGCTCGGAGTGATCCATAACCTCATTCATAATTTTCCTCCATTAAATGTTTTGGATATCTGTTTGGACTTTGTCAGATCATTATTTTGATCTATTTAAGTATTATATGAAGCACTACGCAAGTAAATAAGTCATACATACCGAAAGTATTCCCTTTGTTTGGTTTCAGAATTTTAATAGTGATCATATCCTAAAGATCATTGTTAACATAACACCATCTTCCGAACTATTTTGTTTCAAAAAGATAATTTTTTGTTCATCAATTCAAATCTTATGTTCCATACTTATTTTTGATTTGAAATGAGTGAACATCATTTGAAAAAAATCAGTACCATATATGTTTTATAAATTAGTAAAAAAAAAAATTTATTATGTTCAGAGTGTGTCACGTTAACAATGAATCCTCTTTTAAATAAAAGCATTTGCGGAGATTAAGCAAAAGCCCAAATCCAAAATTCGGAGTGTGTTACTTTAACAACGAATCTCCCTTTAAATAAAAGCACTTCGAAATATTAACCAAAACCGCATACTCAAAATCTAGAGTCAAGTGGAAACAATTTTATATCTATCACATTGCAAAACTACAACGCCAATATATAATGATATGCACTACTAATAATGTTTTAGATTGTCACAAGTATTATTTTAACAAATGACTGCAACTTAAATTTTATAAATTTCTCGTTTAAATTAATTTCCGCAAAATAAACAAAAAAATTAATTAAATTATTATTTAAAATAATATTTCCATTAATTTCTAGATTGCTTTAAATAATGTTCTACATTTAATGACCCTAAACTATATTTTCATGATATTTTTAATTTATGAATTCATAAATTCCTCGTTATACATTAACATATACACCTTCTATACTTCAACCCAACCCAACTCATTTACACTATACGAATATTCATAAAGTCATATTCATTCATTCAAACATTTTAATATAAAATTTTCGGTAGACATTCATCTATTCTGTTGGTGTATATTTTTTGAATGAAAATGCTGTCCACTAATTAGTATGCACGGCATTCCAGTTTTACTGTCTTCCTTATTTTGTTGTTTAATACATACAATTTCTAAAATCCTTCCGTTCTATTCTTCAACCACATTTTGACTAAAGATGTGTAATAAATTTTCTTGAAATACAATACCACCCTTATACAAAGCAATATTAAAAAAAAAAAAAAACAAAAACAAAAACATCATTACTTCCATCTCCGGCTATGACATGATAATATTTAATTTCTTGAGATAATAAATTTTCCTCGATTTCAAAATTTAAATGAAATTCTTCTATGGCACAAATATTCTATATAGCACCCTGAACTGAACTAAAACAATTGAAAGGGTTTTCAATTTTAAATTGTCTATTCTAGAATTCTGTTTTTTAGTAGAAAAAATAAAACAAAACAAAAAATCCCTTTGAAGAATACACAAAAGGGAGGAAATTCTTGCATAACATCCGTTCGTCCGTTTTATAGTTTGTGATTGTGCAGCAAAGTAAAAGAAGCAAAAGCAAAGAATGATAATAAAAGGCAAATTTAAGTTGGCGACTATATACATATACTATAATAATCTTGGGTGAATGAAATCATTATGAGTTGATTGTGCTAGACTGCAATTATTTCACTTTGTTAGAATTAAAAGTGGGCATCGGTCAGAAGATATCAAATTGCGTGATTAAATCTATTAAATTGTAATTATTATATTTTAGAGAAATTATTTTTTTTTCTTCTACTGTCTTCCACATTTATGATTTAGAGTTATTATTTTAATGAATAATGTTAAGGCAGGGAAAGAGCAGAGAGTTTATGTTATAAAATAACAAAATAAAATTATGAAATAGAAATGGATGGTAGAAAATTTAATATTAAAAAAAAAAAAATATAGCTAAATCAATATTTTTACTGTCTTAAGCAATACAACAGTGAAAGCTTTAGTTGAACTTTTTTTATTACAATTTATTTCAATTTATACTTTAATATCCTGGTTTTTATGTTGTAGTATTATAGTATTTATGTATCTGGCCGGTAATAAAAACGTCGAGGGGTCAAATCACATTTATTGTAAATGATATTTCTGTTTGTGGCTGTCTAGAAATGTTACAATTCTTGTAATTCCTGTTGTTAATTTTTTCTTTAGGTAAAGCAACAGGAATTTTATATGACTGGTATATGATATCTAGATGTGAAGACCCCGGAATGGAAAAATGCCCAATCTTCTCTACTAGCTCACGATTATCATCTGATATTAAGAATAGACCCAATAGAGATGATCGTGATTCACCAAACCGAGTTGGTACTTTCTTGTTGACTAGCTTTAATGAACAATTATTAATAGTTTGGGTAATAACATCTCTAAGGGCGTGAGTGCAGTCAAGTAACAATATTGAAGTCTCCACCAACGGTTATAGATTCGTAGTTACCACCGAAATTATTCAGCACTTTTTTAAATGTTTCAAGATTAAATGCCGTAGGATGAGGGAAGTATACAGAATTGCATTGTTATTACATTTAAGCTCAGTAAATATAAATTCAATATCATCATAATCAACAGAATTAGTCAAGAGCTTAAGTGGAAGACCACATTTGGCATAGATAGCAACCGCACCTCCTTGTGTTACTCTAACAGAATTATCTAGTTTACTCTGATCACACTGGTAAAGTTTAAACCCATTAATTTTTAACATATCAGACCTAGGATTCAACCAAGTTTCTGTAATCATAATAACCTGGACATTCGTTTTGCAGATGCAGGATCAAATTGGGTCAATTTTAGGTTTTACCCCACTATATACCAACACTTCTATATTTTGGCAATCTTGCACCACTATTATAAAATACTGGTGCGATAATAGGGAATAAAATCCAGCAACCAAGCTTACACTTCATCGTAATAGGATTTTACGCAGTTGAAAGAGGTCATCATCACCATCCGTGGGGTATAAGGCGAAACTTGAAAGAAATAAGGAGGTCTAATGAGGGGCACATGTGGTTTTTTTGGAAAAGCATTTAACATAGAGGAATATCATGTAACCGATTCATTTCTACCTTAATTAGTTCTACGATACTGAGTATATCCAACAAATCTTGTGTCTTCAGTAGCCTCGAAGACATACCTAAAACGAAGCTATGTAATAAAATGGACGAATCAATATACGATGTCAAAATGCCGTAAGCAAAATATTACTCAAATTACAGATCTTGTATTAAGCAACTTAGTTAAACTTACATCTTGCATTACATAATGGTTTTCCCGTTGTGAGTTCAAATCTTAGGGCGAAATGGGTAACATTTTTTTTTTAGAATTTTTCTTGTAATGAAGTTTTTGAATAAACAAACCGTCAGAGCATTGTTTTACGGTCGTTATACTATCACCTTCACGGAATGAGCTCTGTTCGGAGTCCAACTCGAATGGTAAAGCACCAAGGGTATGGAATAGAAGAGAGAGTATGGATAGCGAATATGTAGTTCTTTGAATAAAAGTGGAAGCATAGGAATCGAACGCGAAAGATGTCTGGAAGTGAGCCGTTTTCAAATATTTAATTAATCTTTTTTTGTTATCACGTGTGCAGGTGCAGCGCCTGTATAATCTCAATGAAGATAATGAATTTGAGCAACCAACAACGGTGGGTGTGACTATCCAGTATTTGTTTATAGTTTTATCATTCATATTTTCGAAAAGATCGCTATAATTTAATTAAATTAAAAAAAAACCTCTCCCTGATTGGATTACAGGACAATAGTGATTATGAAAGAAGTATGTAAAATCATGAAACTTAATTCGTTAACAGACAAATCAAAATTAGTTATCAAATCAAAATGATTCAAACTATTGTAATGCACATTTACATTAAAAACATAGCGCATTCACATAACACCAGAACAAAATATATTAGTTTGTCTACCAGAAGTATACTCAAATATCAGAAATAGACTAGTATATCTACACCAGAAGTAATCTAGTATACTAGCTAGGTTGTCTACCAAATGATTGATTTTAAACAGACTTGCTTGAATAACCTAGAGAAAAAAAAGGTGAAAAGAATTTTCATTAGAATATACTTTTTGAGGTGAAATAAGGGGTTGGAATTGAAATGGAAATGATAAGGAAAATAATCTAATGTTTTTAACACCATGATTACTCTCAAGCCTTGCTATATTTAAGATTTTCGTTCGTTTTCAACCTTATTCAACTTAATTCAATGTTCAATCAATACACTGTTTAATCTCTTGTGTAATTAGACAAAAAATTAATATATTCTGACACATCTCGTGAGTTAACCGTCATATAAATTTCATTTCCGATTGCTACGCTCGTCTAGTGTAATCTCTTTTTCTATATAAATGTCTTACTTATATAATTATCGCTCAAAAATTAATGTAACGGAGTACAATTCTGTAAAAATATATTTGCTATAGTGAATCTTTTGATTCAGAAGCGATCAAAAACATTTTATTAAAATAACTGCAAAATTCAGATAAAATTAAACTAAACATACACGCTACTACCGTGCAATTTCAATTTCAAACTTAATTGAATATTATCAATTCTAATAACTGATTCCAAATGCTTGTATAATTGATATATGACATTCCTAAGTCTCTATTGTAATAAAATTTCAAAATTTAAATTGAACTGGACCTGGATAAAGAATGCCAGTATTGCCAGTGCATTGAATTTCAAAATATGAACTAAAGAGAAAATACGAAGGTAGGCGAACAGTATAGGAAACCCATTAAAATGTTTGAAGAACTCTGTAAATGAAATATCCAGTTCACTAAAGGGATCTTAGAACTGGAAGATGTTGTTTTTAAGTCGAAAAAATCTAACACGTGATACACAAGCAACCAAGATCAAATTTGACATATCACAGCAATAGAGAAGAAGTAGAAAAATAACTGGTTTCTATAATTGAATTTTTCAAAGTTCCCTGATTCAGTTTTTGTTTTTTCAGTTGTTTGATTCAATGTGGTTAATATTCTCTGTTATTTAAAGGTTATTTACCTTCTAAGGAAGAACTCAACATTTTCACAATTCAAAAGTTTTCTCTTATCAAACAATCCTATTTTCATTCATTTGTACCGATACATGTATTAAATTTTCTAATTATAATCTATTATTGATTTTTTTCTTTTTATTTTTGTTTTTGTTTTTATTTTAAAAGAACATCAATAACATCAAGAATAATTTCAATTATCAATTGGCGGCATTTTTCTTTGTACCTACTATCAATAAAAATTTAATAATCATATTTTTTATTTAATTTTAATTTTCTTTTGAGAAGAATATTCGTTTTAAAAAATTTAAATATGCAAACGATTCTATTTTATTAAATTTAATTCGTTTTGTTGAGTTGTCTTCTATTATTATAATTACAGTTCCTGTATTGATATATAGTCGGCACTCTAATACGGTATTTGAATTGAATTCAAGTAATGAGAAAATGTTTGTGACTAAAATAACAAATACAACAACCATCAGACACAATATTTTCTACAATGTTTACATATTTATTTCTCACGTTCTACACCATGTCTAGAACATTTGCTGATGCAATTTAATGTAGGTACTCGTACTATATGCAACCACACCGATGTTACTAGAATTTGTTTTTTTTATTTTTTTTGCTTATTTTTTTTTTGGGAAAACTTTTCTATTCTAAATATTGGTAGGTTTATAGATATTTTGTTGTAAACTGGTAGGTTGATTATGTTTTCTTTTATCGTTTGTAGTTTTAACCCATAATGAGGCGACGAGATGTTTGTGTGTCTATAAAAAATGTTGTTTTTGTTTTTTTTTTTTTAATTTATCCCACCAATTAAATAATTTTACATCATAAATTTACTAAATGACAAAATGTCTAATGATTCTTAGAAGACGAACTTTTTATTTTGATTTGACTTTTATTTTTCCTTTGTTCCCAGCCCAGTTCTTTTGGCCCAGCCGATCTGCCGATTTGATTTTTTTCTTAAATTTAATTTTTAATATAAAAATAATTTCGTGTGTAACATAAACAATTTTCTGACCTCTTAAAACATTTTATGGCCGTTTTAAGTAAATAGAGCCAGCTAAATCTTAGTTGAAAATCTCGCAATAATTTTTTCGTAGTATTATCAGCGTAGTAGGCAGAGCGTAATGATAATATAATATGATTATAATCATATTGTAATACATAGTTTAAAAATTTGTGGTTCATTCTTCTAACACATTTAAAAAATTCAATTTTGATTTTATATCTTCGTTAGAAAAAAATAAAAATAAATAAAGTACAAAAGTAACGTAAATTATAAAAAAAAAACCATACACATAATATGATGCGTATCTACCAAACCTACCTACTAAATGAATTTTTTCGTCATAAATAAAATAAGAATGCGTGTATTAAAAACAAATGAAAATAAAAAAAATTACTGCAAAAAAACAGGAAGTGTGGGGATGAAATAGCACATAACTTCTAAAGCACTGATCGCTGTATAGTCTTTCGAGGATTTTTTTTTAAGGAAATTAAAGTTTCTTCAATTATGTGGCAAAAAAAAATATTTTAGAACTTTCGCTATTGAATTATAAATTTCAAAATAAATAAAAAATAGTACTAAACAATTATTTTTTTTTTCCAAAAAGAAACGGTTTTATCGTGTTTCACTTATAAAAAAATTAACGTTAGAACAATTAACATAGTTCACAGCTCACTTCATAAATTTTGCCTACATCATTTTGCTTTTGCCTGTTCAACGATTCGAAGGAATACAAATTTCTTTTAAATATTTCTTAAAGACCTACATATGTTGAATGAAACTAAAATCTGCACAAAATTATAATACCAACTAAATAATTAAATAAATCCGATTTTTTATTTATTAAATAATTTTAATTAAATAATTCCGATTCGAACCCGACCTCTACAGATGATTTAAATTAAATTACTCTAGATAAATCGTTTTCATAAAACAAATTTTAATATAAATTTCCAGGTGGTATCACCACGCCTTTTTAGCAAACAATATGGCAGAATGTATATTCATTTTTTTGTCTATGCATTCCCATAAGGGTTAATTATAATACAATTTTTCTTTACTTCTTGTCTATTTCGTTCATCATTTACTTTGTAGTGTACATGTTTTGGATTAACAACATTATTATACATGTTTTCAATCTATAGTACGAAAATAAAAAAAAAACTAAAGATTTCTTTACGGGAAGACTTTTATCTGAATGTGGTGTGGCGTGGTGGCCCAAAAGAATATAATTTAGAATTCACTATGAATTTTAATTTTGTTGGTATTCTTTAAGGGACTCTACTCATAAGATAAAAAAAATGTTAAATTGATGTGATGTTGTGCTGTTGTAATGAAACAAAAACAACAATATTGTTTAGTGTGATGTGCATTAATGCCGACATCATTCTTAATAGTGAATTTTATTAGCTTTTCTTAGTAGCATTCTCTCACGCCAGTTAATAAATAATGTGCAACAATATAATAATGTTATGATAACCCAGGTTATTTTATTTGACAGTTATATTGGTATTTTTATTTAGATTGTTCTTTAATAATATTGTTCGCTTTCGATTTATTTTGACTACTATGGTAATAATTTACGAAGTCTGCTGGTTGTGAAAATTATAATATAAAGTTGAAAAAAAAAATGTATATGTATATAGATTTTGGTACTCCCAATTTATTTGATTTTAAAATTAGGATTGTTACGCAGTGCCGTATACTAGAGCAATACTATAAGCAAGAGGTAAAATCAAGATGGCTGTACCAAATCGAAGATAATTGTCGCAAGATGGATGAAAGAAAGATTATCGAAACGGATGGAGGACAGTTGCACAACATACAGTAGAATGAATGAAAATTGTAAATGTAGTAAGGGCTTACCCTGAGATGATGATGATGAAAATAGCATTTGTATTTTTGATTTGATATCAATCAAAAATAGATACTCTAAGAAAATAATGATAAGAAAAATACTGGCAAGTTGTCACAAATAAAGCGTAGATTATAATGCGATTGGTAAATTAACGCAACAATATTGATTGTGAGTACCGCAATGGACGTGTTTGGTTCAAATGTGCTTAATTTTGCACCCATTTGTACCTATCCACCTACATACTGTTAACGGATATTGTATTTCAATAAAAATAAATTTTTCTTCAAAATAACATTAACGTTTATATGTACATCATAATATAAATTTACGCACCCTATATAACATTACAATAATATATTATTTTTCACAATCTCTATTTTACATACATTATATAGCAATGGCTATATGTAATTTATATAACATGGCACTATATCTTAATTGCTTCATTTCTTCACCACAGGCGCATGGTAGATATAGAGTAGCAATAAAAATATTATTGTTGAAATTTTTATCAATAGACCGATTACAAATTAATTTGTTCAGACTTTTAATTTGACTTTTGGTAATTAATCTCTTATTGCATTCGGTTCTATTTGAAGAATCAATTGTAGAGAAGAAAATGAAAATAAAAAATAATACAATTTTTTTTATTGTTTTATGATGATGAATTTAAAGGGGGCAACCCGAGCAACAACAATAATAAATATTAAATAAGATCAACAATATGGTATTCGAATGTGTTATGTTAACACTATAGTGCATTGTAGTTCATGTGATATTTAGGTTGTAATTTACTGTCAGATGAAGGGTGAAAAAAGAGTATGCCAGAACGAAAATTAATATATTATTGTCTTTCGTGTAAGTAGTTTTCGTTGTTTACATTTCTTCTGTTGTCTTGTTTTTGTTTTTGTTTGCAAGGTAAACATTCTTTTAAGTCTTTAAAAAAAAAAAAAAATTGGAAAAACAAAATGTTTTATTCTTTTAGATTCTTAATGCTGATGTTATTGAATAATTTCGTGGAAAAACAGAATTTTGTATCACGGTTCAATGTGGATAGTACTAACGTAAAATAAAAATATTTTAAATTTGTACAGACAGTATGTATAGAATATAGCATTTTAGTTGTAAATGAAAACAGATATTCTTTGCTGATGAAATTGGGCAAAGTCTGTTAAAAAATTAGAGCACAAGCTTTATTAGCTGCAGAGAAAAAGATTGATGAGATTACGAGTAAATTGCTATAGACAATGTATTGGTGTTTGACTGCTTGAACTAAACGAATAAATAAATAAATAAATAAGTTGTCCATTTCAGTATTCGATGTTTATCGTGGGGACACAGGTTTTCAACATACTTCATTCACCACAATCGAATTATAGCGCCATATGTTTTTCTGCTTCCTAACTGTTTTATTTATTGAATCTTTCTAAACGGAAATGACAATAGTTTATAACAATAGTGACCTTTATGGTTTAGGGTCTACTCCATTGATTTGACACTTCATATTTGCTCGTTCATTTCTGATGGTTATTGGAATGTTTTGTAGATCCCTCGACAAAGGGTTAGAGTGTTGGATCAGTCTGGTTGCATAATTTGCTTTTAAATTTTTCTGTAACCATGAGTAAATTCAAATCTTTAGGTATAGATTAATATTTCTAAGGTGCCTAGTGGCCTTGGATATGGTACGTAAATTTGATTGTTTCCTTTGAATTGTTTCAATATTATTTTTAAGCAGTTCTACATAACTGACACTCATAGGACCAGATTGATTTCAGAATGGCTGTATATAGCAACGCTTTGTGTTTCAGATCTATTTTAGAATTCTTCCCAATAAGCCAATAAATGTTCTTTGTTTAGAGTTTTAGTTGCTCTTTTTTTAAGCCTTTTATCTAGGTATACTCCATGGTATCCTCGTCAACTTGCAGAATAGTTATCCTATTTATACCAACTGGTGAGCATAATCCCTTCTTTAAAGAGAAACTTATATGAACACTTTCACTCTCATAGACCTTCTTTTTCCGCTTATGGAGTCATTCCTGTATCTGCTGCAAATATTCTTGCAAATTTGTTGATACTGTATGGGAATTTGGATGGCAAATCGTGTTTTCCATGGTTTTATGTCGAAATTTTCTGCAAGTCCCGTATTCTGCATTAAAGATCTGTTTATTTATACGAACAGAGTTTGCGAAGTGTGTCTAATTCCACTTTTGAGGATATTAAGAGATCGATTTTTTTTTAAATAACGTCATTCGAGCCTATTCTAAAATTGCAAGATGAAAGCTTTCACCAACAAACTTAAATATCCTCGGAATGCGAGTAAATCAAAATATGCTCTGAAATGACAATATTTTCGACATTGCAAAAATCGCCCCAAATGTTTGGGTTTTTTTAAGTCGGTGTAAGGCATATTTTGCATCTAAGGCATCTAAGTTTAATAATGTGTGCAGTTAATAAGTACCTAACGAAACCAAAGATCCAATGGTTTGGGGTAGCTTCAGTAAGAGCGCTTTAGGTGAGATGGCATTTGTAAACTGAAAAGTAGCTGGAAATGTGAACATATGGAGAGTCACTTGAAGCCATCCGTTCTATTGAAAATATTTGGGGTATTATGAAGAAAAAAGTCCGACATAGCAATGAGAATATAAAAAAATATATTTTATAATTATTAAAAATCTTTTGTAAAAGAAATCACTCTTTAAAATCATTTATTTAAGAAAAATTTAACTGCCCGGATTTCATGCACCCTACTGTATGAGATAAACTCCTGAATGAATTGTCAATTTGAAATCTAATAATTCATAAACAATAAAACTTTCTCAGCTGTTGTTTTAAGTGCAGAGCGATAGATAATTCTGTAGAGCTTCGGATAAAATTAAAAATCTGAGAGATATTCTTAACCTATCACCTCTTGAAAATATCTCATTAAATTTTAAATTAAAAATAAATTAAAACTTACCCATAATATAATGTTGAGCCAACAGAATGTCCGACGTATACATGTGTAACCAGATTTTCCCATTATCTGAAATTTAAAAAAAAAAAAAAAATTGAAGATTAATAAAAAATCAACTCCAAATCAATTGTTTGAATTGATGTGCACATATACGAGTACAATAAAATACACATTCTTTAATTTTTTTTTTTTTTTATTTGATTTTTATATTGAGTGCTAAAATTTTCATAAAATATCACATTTAAATTGAACTTTAAAAAAATTTATTGAACTTTAATATTCTTCTTTCATTGAATTGATTTTTAGTGGTCTGAATTTCGACAATAAAAATCAAAATAATTTTTTAATAATGATGACAAAATTTTGGAACTATAGAAAATTAAATGCATTGAATTGAACCCCAGATAATAGAACGCTTAACATAAGGCTAGATATCATATGCAATAAGTATAAAAATGTTCTAAAACCTCTCGTCTCGACTCGTCTGAACATAGGAGTTATAAATGTTTAAATTACATTGTTAGACTAATATATTCTATCTCTTCCCATTTTTCTACAAGATGTTTTTAGTTAGATAATATACAGCTCGACATTCTAACTATTTTATTTTATATAACTTTATCATTTAATATTAATTGCCAGATCTTTATAAGTAACAACACACTCAAACGTCTCTTTCGACAATATTACCTCGTATCAATTTTTTGTTTTTTCAACTGGTTTTTGAATGTTGAAATGACCTCTTTGAATTCTTCCTTCATTTTTTTTAAATATTTTTTTTCTTAGCAAACACTATAGGGTATACAACATTTAAAGTATATTTAGCTGTATCCGAGGTTGTGTCACAATTTCATGTATCATAATTATTGTTGGTTAAATTAAGTAATTAGTATATTGTGTGTACCATCTACTTTAATAATTTTTGTTTAACTTTGATAATTTATTATTCAATAGAATAACGTATTATGTGCTCACAGCAACGTCTATAATGTGATATTTGAGGTAAATAAGTTTTACAGTTATGCGTTAATATACGAATTCCGGCTTATACTGGAATCACTTACCAGCTGAACTGTTAGTAGGAATTATTGGCTATTTGTTCAAGCATTTGTTTGTTAATTAAGTTAAAGGAGGTTGGCATAGTTCAATCAAGAAGCAACAATATTTTCCTAACAAATAATTGAATTATTGTTCTGAAGCCAATACGCTTAACCTTTATCGATTATAAATTATTATAAATGTACAATGTAAATGTATACATATATTATTTGATAATTTGATGTGTAGTATAAAAATGTTAATTATATTTTTGTATATTTATTTCAAGTTGCATCAATATTCTACTCTTGGTCTAAAAATAATTAAATAAAATGATCGATTGAATTTAAATCAGTTTATTGGGTATGATTTAAGCTTTGCTCCTATAACTTAAGGTATAATTTAATCAGTGGAATTCTAACTATCAGCTTTCAGTGTAACATTAATTTCAAAACACTGAGATGTAAGTATGGATTATTTTAATTTTTTTTTATCTTTCATGTCTCATTGTCTGCGATTACTATGATTCATCTTACATAAATAATATCGTCCACTACTCTAATTTCATTATGAATATCGATTGGTAATTCTATTATAATATTACAACACCACTTACACTAATAATTTTATCCGTATATTTATTTTTACTCAGTGATGTCACTTTGGTCTTCAAAAATTGTAATAAATAAGGTTGAAAAATGTATCAAAATTTCATGTTAATATCATAAACATTACATTTTGATATAATTTCTTCTTCACTGATTAGTGCATATCATTTTGATAGTATTTTAATGTTGAATACGATTAACAAATCTATTTTCAAAAATAGAGTTATAGTGTATACCCGGCGTACGGCTATATCTATATCAAACTGGATTTAACTATATCAGCTGTACTACGTAAACTATATCAATTGGATTTAAATACTGTATTAGATTAAATATTTCATTTTTGAATTTAAATATACCTTCTAAAAATATTTTTTTTAAACAATTGAAACAAACTGGTTACATATTCATGATAAACTGTCACGTAATTATCACTAAAGGCATTGAATTAAACATTGATAAGTAGTTTGCTTGATAGTGGTTCGTAGTGTAATTTATAAATATGGTATAATAATGACTACTGATTAAATTAAAAAGCAAAATTTGGTACTATTTCTTTTCGTCAGTGAAAAGTTACAAGGTATGTAAAAAAAAGTTAGAAAAATAAAGTGTATTAGCATATCTATGATGTGGTACCAAATTTTAAAGAATTAATCGGAATAGAATCAGTAGAATCAAACTAACTATACGGATTGGAATAGAATAATTAATCAATAAAGTGACAGCACTGTTTTTAGTTTCGATACTAACATATTATTGTGATCCACTATTTTATTTGATTAAATTCTCTACAGTAATTGGTTTCAATTTCATTAAAATGAATTTAGATCAATAATATAAGAGCAACATATGAGTTCAGATGTGGTAAAATCAATAAAATAAAAATACGATTACAATAAGTGGGTCAATTTAATGATGGGAAATATGTTGTTTTATTTTTAGATTTTTTTTTTGTTATTATGTCTGAAATAACTGTAAATTTTATTTTTATATATTACAATAAATTTATTGTTTGTAGGATTTTCTATACATTATGAAATGGAATTTTATAAACACACTTTACTAAATCGTTTTCGAGAAGATACAAAAATAAAACTATTTCCAGGAAATATTTTGTTTGATATACAATTTCGCAATCAGCACAAATATCTTTATCTTAATTATTATTATTTGTCGTAAATTCCAAAATGTTATTCATCAAGCAAAGAATGTTCAATTTATGATAATAGTATTTTTTCTTCTGCATGTGTCATATCCGTTTGATGGTTATCATATTGGCTACTTATAATTTTATCAACTGCGTGGATAGCTTTAGTAAGGTAGTTTAGTATTGAGAACGCTATTCTTGTAGACTTTTTGACCAATGATGTTATTGTTAGAAGATATTTTAGTTCGTGAGTAACAGTCAAATTCAGTATATTTCCAAATTTCATATTATTTTGATCAAATTAACTAAATTTTCACATTCTTATGGTTCTATAGCAACTTCTAGCTCTTTACTGATTCTACGAAGAGCATCTGTCAAAGTTATTCGGTTTGTACAACTAATGAGTAATATAATATACAACTATCCACTATTATTTGAAAGACCTCTCATTTTATTATGATTGCCTCTAAAATGGTTCAAAAGATTTTATTTCATACATGAGCACTGGAATACAAAAAACTGCTAATAATAATCAAAATGTTAAATAAAAGTGTATGTAACTTTACGAAAAATACTTCTGCAAGTTTTTTTATATAATTCAGTTTCATCGGAGTATGAAAACTATTTATGACCTTAATAATTAGTTGTATATTAGCATTAATTATAACCTTAATAATTAGTGTACTTCAAAAACACACAATTTCATCTATTTTTTCCAATTTGCAATTTTTCGACATAACTACAAAACATCATTTACTGACAATTGTTCACTTTATTATGTCAACATATTTGGTTTTAACATTTTCAATAGTATACTTGCAATTTTGGTTACCGCGAAAGAAGCTGATAAATAACTGAGATTACGAAAAATAAAGAGTCGATATACCATTCTTTTTTTAACTTTAGAACTCTATAATATGTATAAAACAAGAAAACGAAATATAATTCTGGATTGGCCTTTAGTACATTAAGCTATATACATTGATCGCCATTTAAAATATTTGCACAAGGCTATGTTTTAAAAATATAGGTATGCAATTAAATTTACGGATGACTGCAATTAGGACCCTCCTTACACCCTCCTTTCTGTAACTGAAAGTGTACAACGATCACGTCTAAATACAGAATATTGTTTCTCATCAAAAATTTTAGAAGAATATCTGGATACAACCAAGTTTCAGTTAATAAATAAATAAAAATAAAATATTCAACCGAGATGTGCCGTAAAAAGTACAATCGAAAACGGTTTTTTGAAATAGCAAACCGATATATATATCGAAATTCACCAATAGAATCTTACAAATATACGCCTTAAGTGTATTAGAATGAAATATACTTCGTAGGTGTGATATTTCTTCAGATTAAACCAGTTAAATTGGTGTTATAGAAATTTATTTATAATCCAAAATTTTATTAATATGGAATAATATTCCTTCGTATTTGTTCCCATAGTCAAAAAATATTCTAATGTACAACTTGCAGAAGTCAAGCAAATCTTTCATTCTTCAACTTTGCCCACTAATCAATACAACGAATATCTCTTCTCTTGTCTTATCCTTTCTGAACTATGCAACAAATCTGTATTCCACTGTTTTTGTTGTTCATACAAAAAAAATTCCAGTAACAGTAACAGTGTTACAAACGTAAAAAAAATTAAAAAATGATAAAACTAATATTGGATTATTCCAAAAAATTCCAAATATTGACAAAATTAAGCTTTGATCATGGAACGGTCATATACTTAACACAGTTGTTCTCACAATAGTAAGATATAGATATATTATTGAGAGTGATAAAATTTTTTCTAAATCAAAACTCATTTTCTTCTACTTCTTTCCTTTTTTGTTTTTGTTTTGATGGGGAGTTCTATGTAAGCGTGACCTCTTAAGATCTATCTTTGAGATCTGTCCTTGATAAACGTTATTAATCCTCTAATGCCAATTACAGAATCAGGTAAGGTGTATTCCTGGAAATATTTATGTCTTTTGCGAGCTATGGCGTCACAAACAAATAGAATATGAGAGAATGTGAATCTGCCTGTGTTCGATCTACCAAACTTGAATAGATGCTGGTTAAATGGCGCATACCTGTAATAAACCATGTCAGTAATCTGACATTGAATCTAGTCTCCCTGGTTACTTGATTCAGTCTTTGAATACTTAATTTGAAAAAGGCTTTAGACTACCTAAGTCCTTGGCAACATGTTTTGGGTTTCTGTAGTTTCCCACTTGGAAACAATTCTTTGTTCCTCTGGTCCTATGAATTGACTCTACAAGGCCAATCTGCTTCTCCCTTGTCTTGTATTCCTTCATGCCCATAGGAGCCTACATAAGAGTAACTCTGTTTCCTAACTTTATTAAATTTCTGTAACAGCTATAGATAAGCTTTGATTTAAAAATTGGGAAGCCAGAGCTTTTAAGACAGCTTGACTATCTCAAATTATGTATAAATTAGCACGTTTTATTTAATCCTAATTCTTAGGTGTAATATAAGGACTAAAAAGAATTTGCATAAGAACACTCTGTATACTTTTCATACATTCGAGTCGATAACATTTAATTTTTCTCTCTTTTTTAAATATTTATTTCTTTTTTGTTCTTGGTCAAGTTGGCCCATATGGTGCAAGATTTTAATCTCTTTTTAAATTCAATTAAATCCATAGCCATTATTAAAATGTAAATATGTATTAAAAATATTTCAATTAAAAAAATTTGAAAGCTAACATAAAAAAAATAATAATCACCTATTGATCCTTATCCAGAATTTAAAATTTTAAAATTTCCAATAAATAATTCACAATTTCAATTTGGAACATTTTTTGTTAGAAATTATTTTTGGCATGTTGAAGAGTGAACAATTTTAGTTTTACAATAGTACCAGGGACATTCATTATAAAATTCAAGAACTAATGTCCACGTTCATAAAACCTATCAAAATATAATTTTTTTGTTTAAATTAAGGTCGGATTTGCTTTTAGTAATACATTAATTTCATTTGATTGCAAATATTAATATTTCAGAAGCAGCATAGACTTTCCAGATGATTGCGATTAATTTTAAAAATAATTAAGAATATTATAAAAAATAACTGCTATTAATGAAAATTACTGTTAAAATTATTTTTATAAAGTTAATTTATAAAATTCTAAAAAAAAAAAAATCAATTAAAAGTGAAAACAAAAATGAAGAACAACAAAAAAAAATGTATGATCCCACCAACAAAGTAGTTCTCTTGTGGCACGAACGAAACTTATTTAAAAATTAGTTCAATCTAAAAAGAAAAATAACAACTGAAAGGGCAGTAATATTTAATTTTCATTGTTTTCTTCAGTGCTATGTATATACTTGGCTGTAGTTGCATCGTCATATGCATTATAATACTTTGTAACATATTACAGGGTGATTTATTTTTTTGTAGAGTAAGAATGACAGAACTTTAAATTGAGGTAAAACATTGCGATTGCACCATCAATTTACATTCCAAGAATTTAACCTCTGTGATTAACAAAATGAAAAAACGACCAAAATGTTTTATGTAATTTGGGGCAATTTATTTTAAGGTTACAATTTATACAAAGGGTTCCCATTTTTGTCGTTTAGTGGTATTTTAACACCAATTAGGGTGTTTTTTTTTATTTTTTTTTTAAGCTGGGACAATTCAAAATTTTGGAAATATATAAATCGGTAACCAATTTTTTTTAAAAAAATTGGGGGGTACCACCACTTCCAAATTCCAGTCACTCATTTATTGAAATCGTGCTTTTGCTGACTGCAGTTAAATGTCGACGACAAAGTTTTTAGACAAATATTTTCCAATTGATATTTGAATAATAATTTGAGTTCATAATTAAATAATCTGTGAAATAATTATGATTGGGCTAATTAAAATGATTTATGGGCTAAAAACAAAATAATTTTTATTTTTTACCATAATCAGTTTACTTGGGAGCTTTTTCATTTTTATTGTTTGGTTCATATTTCATATGAGTTATTATCTCAAGCTTTTGCACCAATTTTTCATTTAGACTATGTTTTCATTTTAAGGTCAAGGAGCAATAAAATAGCCATAGCTTTATTAGAAATATTATTTTATGACTTTTATTGTTTAAAAATTATTTCCGGTATACGGTATACGTCCCCAACAACCAGATCTAATAAATCGCATTCGATTCGTCTAATTTAGGAGATTTTTTTTCAAACAATTGAAATTTTATTCCCATTAAAAGACGAGTTATGTTGGTTGCTACTGGTTTATCAGCAGTATAGCAGTGATGGTTCACTGCATTACCATTTAAAGGTTTCACATCCCTTAATTGTGAATCCTCTTTTCAGTTTCTACTAAGTTTGAAAAACCAATAAAAATAAATTACACGATTTTGAAGGACAATCAACTGAACCGTTTTTTTCTTTTTTTATTTTATACATAGCAAAAACACTACTTTTTATACCGATTCAACAGCTTTCTGAAACCAGAAGTCTGATCAATCTCAAGCATTTGTGAAATGATGTAATAAATAATTTGTTATAAATTTGTAACGATCATCATTAACGATAAAATTATCTTCGATTTAATTTTTTTATGAAATAAAGACGAGTCCTGCTACAAGCATATAAGCCAAACATTACATTTTTGATGATGTAATGAAGTCTGATTAACATTGTCAGTATTATTTTCATTCCATCTATACGATAATTTTGTTTGTTAACGTATTAACCACTTAACCTGAAATAAGCTTGAAAGATTGAAAAAAAATTGTTGATAAAAAAGTTAATCAGCTTGCACTAGGTTTACTGTTAGTTCAATTAATCAAACAATTGACGTGAACGTAGTTGTTGCAGCTTAAAATCCTACATCAATTGTGTTTTAATATGTTTGAGAAAAATTTTCATCTAGGACAAAAGCAAAAGCCTACTTTAGGAAAACTGTGGCGAATAGGCAAATTCAGATTTTTATCATCAACCGATATTAAACCCATATTTTTGTTGGTATGTATAGTTCTTCGTCTTATTGTTAGTCTTGAATCAAGTAGAATAAATATTTTTCGAAATTTATTAATAACCCAACGAATAAATTCAGCTTAGATTGGCAATTGGGTATACGATTATATTTACGAAACATAAATTTGACGGACATTGATTTTCTAAATAGATTTCCACAATTTTTAAACATTTTTGCGGTATAAGCTTTTCCATGTCAAATGTCAAATATCAGCTTTCTCTATCGAAAGTTTTATTAATCTAAAACAAAAAAATCACCCTTTATGTCTATGAAAACGGAATAGTAAATGAAAGTAACCTTAATCTGATTCTCCCTATAGGCTCACGTATCCATTAAAATGTCCATCTCTATTAAATTTCAGCAACAAATTATTTTCACATAAATGTTTTTTTTTTTTTTGCTTCTCTTTCATTCCAATAGTCATTCACTGTTTAATGGACCTTAAATGAAAATTCGCTAGGCTTGATTTGTTTTATTATACTGTTTTCAATTAGATTCATTCGTTTCAATTTTATACCATCTATACAAATATACAAATATATAGAACATACATTTACAATGACTATGAGCTCAGTAATTTTTTTTTTCATTAAAAAGTGTGGAAATTGGTATGTTATAAATTTAGTTCAATACCCAATCCTTTATTATTAATGAAAATATAAAAAAAAATGGGATTAAGCTTGACTCGTGTTGGGATTACTCTATATAATAAACACATACTGTAGTATATTGGATAAAGTTAAATTGTGACAAAGTTAAAAATGCATAGAACAAATCTTAATTAGTTAAGTTAGTTTACGACACGAGAAGCATTTTTATTATTTATTAGGTAGTATGATATGTATTTGGAAATTAATCGAGATTGATAACTAGAAGGAGATTTCTACATTTTTGCTAGCAAATTTGGCTACCCAATTCTATCGACTCTTCTAATTAAATATTTTCAACTGCAATGTATCAATCCATCAACAATCATTATGTCGACCGATATATGATGTAGTACAGAGATATAGCATTTGAGATATAGCTATAGATGATGAGATATAGCATTTGACTGTAAATTAAAAAATACTGGATTTGAGTCTCGTTCAGAATGTGAATGTTGTATAAGTAAACATTTTTTTTAATAATGACAATTTGGCTAATGACTAAAAATAAAAATTTCATGTCTTTAAAACAATATAAAAAAATTATGGCAGTTAAGAAATATAATTTCTGAGTCCGCGTGCTTAATATTACCAATGCCACTTTCTTTCTCTCTCTCTCTTTCTCTTAACCTATTATTAACATTGGGTGGGCCCTCTTCTTTTTAATGCATCAGGATGGTTTGTCAGATGTTCAAACAATTCTGCACGACCATATAACCACTAATTGTTGTTGCTGTTCCAACTATTGTTAGAACGCTATATATCACGTGATGCTGTTTCTTCTGCATAGCGCAATCGTACCATTTAGGACAGCTTGTTTTATTAACTTTTCTTTAAATAGAAATAAAGTGAACTTTTCTTTAAATAGAAATATATTGAAACAATATTAATAAGATGTACAAAGTCACATTTCGTGACTATAAAACAATATTTTACCGCATACAAAAGGATCATATACCGAAAATATTGCACCCAGGGAAACTAACACTAATTGTGTGTCTCGTATCGAAAATATGACACTTTTAAGATATAATAGGCAAAATACACAAGAGTCTAAGAAAATTCAGAGTATAGTAAATTGAAAATACCGCTCAAGGGGAGCATAACAATATTTTGAAATAGAATAAGCGAAATAGACATCGGATGTCCTAAGAAAACTTGAAGGATAGTGAATTGATAACATTGAATAAGATTGGAAGAAGCATAACAAATGTTTTGAATTGAATTATATTTATTTTTAATCCGTTACTCATCGTGATAGCATAGAGCATCAACTTGGCTCCTCCACTGTTTTCTGTTTTGTGCAGTGATCGTTATTTCCTTCCAAGTTTGTTCAGAACTAGCTAATTCAGCTGTTATGGTTCGAAGCCAGGTTTTGATGGATCTTTCTCTACGTCTATTGACTGAATTGAATCATGAGGTGTGTAATAAATAACTTTAAAGTATTTAAGAAAACTTATCGAACTACATTTGTAGAAAAATTTTCGTAAAACCCAGAAAGGGATGACTACACAGAGTATTCTGACTGTTGTATACAGCTTGAAATATTGTACCAAAATTTGGCTCATCTATCAAGTACAAAATTGATTTAATCTATTCAACTTTCTTCAACTGAATGATACCAAAATACTTCTTCAGCAGAAAACACTTATTCTTAATTACCTGTTTTAACTAAATTCTAATATCGGTGCCAAGATTTATTCATAAAACTATTTATGTTTATTTGTAACATATGACAACACATTAGAGACATGGAAGCAGTACTTTCAGCAGCTGCTAAATGAAGAGCAACGATAACAACAAGATGCAGTAACATGAGCGCCAGTCATAACTAACAATCTTGCCACACCTACCACTAGGACCTACAATTTCTGTTGGCTACGTAAATAAGTAAGTAAGTATAACAACATGAGCAAATCTAGGACTTCAGGACAGATAATCCCATACATACGGCAACATGTCTACAATATAAGACTTCAAAATAGTGCACCCACCCTCAGACAGTAATTAACAGACTTTAGCAAATCAGGGCATCCCTTCTTATAGAGGAGACTTCTGTTGAAAGCTTTTATTACAAATCGATAAAAATTAAAAAATTTTGTGAAACACATTTTCACGTGAATTATTCTGACCTGTAATAAGCAGTTATCTGATACAGATATTGCGATCGGAACAATTTAAATTTAGTTCAGTTCAGTATAAAAAAAAAGTAAATTAGAAAAATTTTTCTCAGGTATATTATATCGAAGTATTTAGCAGCCGTAGTAAAACAACCACCCATTTTTAATTCAAGTGTCATTTCAACAGGAAAAATATTATCTAAACATAAAAATAAATTTATAACTTTTTCAATAGACAATCTGATATTTATTTTATTTTATAAATATGGTGAGTTGTCATAAGTAATACTAAACTATATATTCGTCTCGTTTTTATTGATAGGCTGGATTTTATTTTTTTTTTAATAAAAAATAACGCAAAAATTCTTATTGTTACTTCTAAAGTGTTAATCAAACCAAATGATTATAATATAAAAACATTGTATCAATGGGGTAGCCAGCAACTTGTATCATTTACTTTATTTTTATTTCTCTATATCAGATTGTATTAAATCCCAATGGTTTCGGAAATTATTATGTTTGATAGTGTTGTTATTTTTCTATTTATAGGTTAATATATATACATATGTATCTACTTATATATGATTCATGGTTGATAATAATATATTAAAGTACAATTGGCCGAGTTAAATTAGTCCGATTGAAATAGTAATTGATGACAATAAAATTTGATAAAAATCTACTTTAGAATATTAGTTTCTTTTGTTATTTTGTTGTTGTTTTTGTTGGTGTATTGGAATTTATTCGCTTTTATAGAACATCATGTCCTATTAAGAGGGTTTAAAATGAAACCAACACAATTTTAGGAATTGACTTTTGATACCTAATTTTGTTTTACTTGTTGTTGTTGTTAGGATAATTATTTAATAATATCATGATTGTTATATAAAAATTAATAATTGAGAAATTCATGTATATAAATATTTTTAAAAATTTTAAATTCACATAGGAGTGTAATTTTAAATCAGGCAAATAAATTTAAGTGTTTTGATTGCTGGAAGTATTGAAAAGAATAGAAATTTTGTTAATTTAAAATAAAATAAATATTATTCAAATAAATGGGAAGTTTTTTATTAAAGGTGTTTTTTTACGTACCGTTAACTATAATTTGACATCGAAAGTGAACGCAAGTTAGTCGATAAATATATGTATCGCAAACGGTACAGTATAATAAAAATAAAATATTTATTCTTTATTGATTGATTTTTATTTAATTGTCTCTGTTGTTGGGGATCCAGTCTGAGCTCGTTTGGTAAATAGTAAGATATACGCATAGTTATTATTTGCAATACACCAAAGCATCTTGTAAAACCTGTTTTTTTTTTGTTTTAATAAAATTCTATTTTAACTTTGGAGGTAATACCGGGTGTGCCAGAGCATGCGTATCAGCTTTTTAAGAGGAGGGAGCTGTTATTTTAAAATTTAAAAAAAAAAATGTTGACTAAATCGAGGGTGTTTTATTGATTGGTGATATTTCAAACTTCCGATAAGGACCGAAAAAGGATTTTTTAAGCTCAAAATTTGTCGAAATGGGCCGAAATCGAAATTTTGCAAATGCGAAGAGGTACTTTTTGTATGCAAATTCGAGTTCTACAACAAAAAATAAGAAATTTATGTTAAATAATTTCTTTTTGTTTGCTCGGTAGGTTTAAAAATTAATAAAAATATAACAAGAATCCTACATATTTTGCTTTGGTAACCCAAAATTAATAATAATCATTTTTATAAATAAATTTGTTTTTCATGTTATCATATATTTTTTTTGGGTTCCTACAAGGCTTAAGCTAAAAAACAAAAACAAAATAATTAATAAGACAAAATTTTCTTATTTTTTGACGTAGAATCCGAATTTGTAAAAAAGCCTACCACTTCCCATTTGAAAATTTCGATTTCGGTCGATTTAAACGAATTTCTGGCTTCAAAAAACCTGTCTTTTCTGGAAGTTGAAAATATCACCAACCAATAGAACACTCTCGATTTAGTCAATATTTTTTTTTAATTAAAAAATAACGGCTTCTTCCCCTCTCAAAAAGTTGATATGCATGCTCTGGCACACCCGGTATACACATACTTTGTATATATATATTTATATAGAAAAATGTGTATATGAATATCACTGTTTCGTCCTTTCAACACTATACTAAATTCATTAGTAGAATGTAGTGTTAACTATGCCAGATTCCTAACTAATGTTGAACAAGTTTTATAAAATATCAACTTCTGAAAAAAATATCTGTGAAGTATAAAAACGAGATAAAAAAACACAATTTCTCCCCCGTTATTTTTCAACCATTTCCAAACTTAAAAAATGTGATAATTTTTTATTTTTATATTTTTTTTTTTTTAATCGGCTTTTTTATTTTTAGTGATAATTTAAATTAAATAATTAAATTGTTGTCAGGTTTCCGTTCACTAATAGTTTTTAATATTTGATTGCAAATATCGATATTTCGGAAGCAACATACTTCCTTCATCAGTGCTTGTGACTAACTGTATCTGATTTAGTGAACGGAAACCTGACAACAATTTAATTATTTAATTTAAATGTGATAATGTTTAAAAATTATATGCAATCAGATTAATGATAAATCATTTGAGTTTTGGCATCAAAATGTGATGTTAGTGCTAACTGTTTTTCAAAAAGCTACTTGTCTAATTTCACTGACATATCGCCGGCTGCATTCCTATATAATATATATAATGTACCAAAGTCAAAATGTTGAGAAAATCGATTTTTTAAATTTGACGGAAATTTTGAGTAGAAAAATTCAAAAATAATCAAACAAAACTTGCCTTTTATAAAAATTCGAGCCATTTTTTAACCTCTAACATAAAAAGTTTTATAATTTTAATGTTTTGAAATATCAAAATAATTTATTTAAAAAAAAACTAAGTAGAAATTTACTGCACAGTGTAAAGCTTCGTATGTGTTTGAACATTTAGGAATAAAAATGGTCTGTTAGATGGTTACGTATATCCAATCATACGCAATTACTTTTAAAATGTTTATGACTTGTCAGTACAAAAACTGTAGTTTGGATAAATAGGCACAATGTGAAGGCTTAAAGGGCAGTAAAATATAGGTTGTTTAGATAAATCAGAAAAAAATATTTCAAAAACAAATTCAGATAGAGCATATCCGAAAATGATATAGTAAATTGAAAAGTCAATTTCGGAAAAAAAGGTCTGTTAGATATACATAGGAATGCAGCCGACGATATTTAACTAATGCTGACTTACTTTTTGTAGCATTTTGATGTGCATTTTGCCTTTCTTCAAAATATGTTTTTTAATTCGCCTGAGTTTACCCAATTGTTCTCAAGTGCAGAACTAACCAAGATTTCGGAATCGTTTTTTAATATTCTAAGCTAATTTTTGTTCTTGACGGGACGCTTGTATTATTAAATATTTAATTGTGTGCTCTATTTTGGTAAAAATCTCCGTGCCCCATATTTTAATATTTGAATTCAATCTCGTGATGCCTTAGTAAAATGAGTTGTTTTTCATTAGATGGTTCAACTTAATATTGCTTCATTTCTTCCATTAAACTTATCACTTTAAACACTTCTAGCCCAAGAATATCTTTTGCTATGATTTTTTTCTATATTGTCTAACAGTACCGAATTCATATGATTCTGTTAGAATTATTCTGAGTCTTCACACATATTATACGTCACTTATTTACTATACGTGCCCTATGTTACATTTTACTGTAATATAATCGTTGGATATATTAGTTGTGTTCAGTAGATTTAGAACAGAATCGGAGAGAACAGTTTTGGACAATGACAGTTAACTGTCAAACATTTTAGAACCATTTAGAATAGAAAAATCTACTGAACATCTTTTTTGATCTTTTTTGTTCTAATTTTTGTTTACTCTCAAACTTCTTTGTTTAACTGTCAAAATTTAAAGAAAAAGCAACAACAGAAAAAGTTGTCCAAAACTGTTCTCAAAAAAATTCAGAACAATAAAGATCAATTTAGAACAGTTTCGCACAATCTAATGAACTCAGAACAGAACACTTTCGAGTTAAAAAAAGAACAAGTAAGGGAAACTAATGAACACAAAAACGTGGTCTTTTTTACTCTAGAATGTTTTAAAACGTCCTAGAACAGTTTACTGAACACAACAATTACCAGTTTTGTTTACCGGATCGAAATTTGTTGTTTCTAACGATAAATTTGTCATTTACGATAACACATAAATTGCCAGCTTTAATTAAGATGCTTTGTATACACAAACCCATACTATTGTCGTTCCTTATCATTATGCCATTATAGATTAAATAATATAATAAAACCATGGTGCTGGTATGTGATCATAGTGCGACATTTTTCAGCATAATATATGTAATAAATAATTAATTCTGAGTGATGCAGTAGGTGCAGGTGTAGTAGAAAAGCTAATGAAAGGTTCTAGGTTTGATTTCAGATAAGGTAAAAAAATGATATAAATGGGTTTTTTGATTTGGTGCAGTACCCATTATCATTGGTATAAAATAAATGGCAAAAAATAATTGAGAGTAATAATTTGGTAAGATCTTAAATAAAGTGGAGCTGTTCTATTAAAGAAGATTCATTTCCTGAACAACAGTTTATCAGTTGATATGCCAGATATTTGATAAATAAATGCTGGAAAAACAGTATTTACATGTGTCAAGAAAAAAGAAAAAAAAACAAAATTCAGCCAATCCAGTAAAAAATATTCTTTCATCTATTCAAACTTGATTAACGTGAAAAATATAATAACATTTATTAACAACAGTGTTGATAAAAAATTGGTTCAGTTAGTCCTTATCGAAATTCAAACAGAATATCACCACGTTTTAAGTTTGTTTCAACACCAAAAAAAATGTTTTTTTTTAATTTTTTAAATAACACAAACATTTTCAAATTATTTTCCAATTTGTATCAAAAAACTTCCTCTATATTAAGATAACCTCATCCGAAAGCCTTAATATCTAAAATGTACACAAAATTTGACCATGAAATTTTTATTTTGTATTTTTTTCAAATCCAAAATACAAAAAACTAAAGTCATTGTTTTAAAAAGTAAATAAATTTAAAAAAAAAAAATATAAGAAAATTTCAAACTCTTTCATTTTAAATTACGTGCTCCACTATGCACGGCAGCTCAGCTCAGATCACATCTCTTAATGGTTTTTATATTAAAAACAAAATAAACTCAAAATGTTCAATTGTTGTTCCACATACATTCTTATGGATTGTGATGTGGTTTCATTTGTACGTTATGTACGTTTTATCATTTGCATACATGTTTTTTTTTTTTTTTTTTTTTTTTACAGTTAACCAGTCCAATATTTATTAGTGTGTACGTGAAGATCTCAATTTATGGGATATTTACGTGACTCTAAATAAATTAAATTAAAAAATTTTCTTAAAAAAAAAAAACTTATTTTACAAAAAGAAAAAAATGGTTTTATTTTATTTTGTGGAATCCATACAGTAGATTAGCATTCTTTAATCTTTTCCCTCCTTTTCTAATCGGTAGAGAACACATTTAAACAAAAAAAAAACTATCCAACCGCTGGGTTTACATTTTTATTTCTTCATTTACTTCAATGTAATCACTTCAGTGGGGACAAGATTTCATTTAACTATTTAAGAATTAATCAAAGGATTTGTTTGATTCAAATTTCATTATATTTCCAATATAATGATTAGGGACTTAGGGATTAAGGATACAAATTTATTATTTTTTTATTTATGTTTGTGAAATTTTTATTCTGCATTTTGAAAACGGTTTTTGTTTGGGACCATGTAACGTACACAATTTTTGATTGAATTCCAATATTACCAACTTTATAGAACAAAATATGCACCTCCTGGAGAGATTTAGGAAAAACATTTATATTGTTAATTTTTAAGGTAATGACAAGTTAAAAGATAAAATTAAATTTTGGGTAAGTTTGTAAATTCTATAAGGATTAATTCTAAAAAAAATTTAATTGTTGAAAATTTTCAATAGTATTGATTGAGTTATTTTTACATATCCACACGTATATATATATATATATATTGTTTTAGTTTATTTTCTATATAGCTCAATCGAGTAGGATGACAGAAAAATACAATCAAACATAGTGGTAAGAATGGGTTGAAGTTCACTGAGATATCAAATTCGTCTCAGTTGTACTGTCAAAATATGAGTAATCAACTACTTTGTAAAAATAATATGATGATTGAAAATTGAAGCACAGTCTCAAAATGACAACATTTTTGAGTTGTGCCGAAACCTTACACTCCCGTTAAAAGGGATAAACAAAATAAAATATATTATTTTTTAATAAAAAGCATTAGATTTGAATCAAGAAAAAAAATATCAAAACTGAAAAAGATTAATTAATTTCTAATGAAGAAGTTCTGTAAAAAAAACAGCCAAGCGTTAGTACTTATGTACCGCTTGGATGGGATAGGACAGAATAGCAAGAAAGTTATTAAAGTAATTTACAGGAATTTGCAGAATGACGTTATTAATGTTTTTTTTTCGAATTTCTGCAAGTTATACACTATGGTGTTATTTGAATGTTGAAACACACTAGAAGGGATATGATTCGTGAAATTGGGACTATAAACGAATTTCCGTAATCTGTTTTGTGCCATCTAGAAATTTGTAATGTGTGGGGATGGAAATCTGCAGCTCATTTTGTTTGACGATGGAACTGTTACTTGATTTTTAACGAGCATGTGTCCACACCTACAAAGTATCTAAGTAAAACATAGAAAGCGCTCCTACTATATCCGACAATGTTCGAGAGAAGTTAATTATGAAGTTACACTTGGATTAGACGATTTGCGAGATTTTGAACGCGGTCAAGGTAGCCTAACGCTGAAAGGGAAGCGCAAACCCAAATTTGTGAATCGTATTCTATCTACTCCATCTTGAGTCATATAAATGATTTATAGATATTAAGAAGTTCCGAAAGTGAAACGAGAGTTTTAAGCGAGGTCAAAAATATGATTGTTCCAGGCCATTTTTTGATTCACGTGCACACCTAAAATGTTTAGACTATCTGTGTTTTGTAAAGTAACCTTCAATGCAGGCCAATTTGACATGGATTCTTGCAGCATTAAATCTTACCCTATTTACACTTCTCCATTTTTGTATTTTTTGAAGGTCGTTGTTTAGAGAACAAGATATTTTACTTCGTTCTTTGTCAACAGATTTTTCAAAGGAGTACAAAAAATCAAGGGTACTATCACGGGCAAAGCTTTGAAGTCATGGATAGGAGATCATTTTTAAATATTATAAACAATTTTTGAGAAAGAACTAAGCCTTGAGATATAAAACCATCTAATATAATTTGTGTATTGGATACAACTGGAATTGTTTGAAAGGAAATTTTTAATTCACTTATTGAAAATGTTTCATATTCCAATTGCTTCAATGAAGTATGCCAGACCCGATCAAAACCTTTAGATATATCTAGGGTTATAATTTTGTCTTCACTGTATTTTTCTATGTATCGGTGCCATTTGTCCGTCATAAAGTAGAACTGGTTGAAAGTTTGATAAAACCACAACTAAAGTCAAAGAAATTGGGTGATAATTGGAGGGATTGCTTGGAGCACCCTTTTTGGGATTGGCTGGACGTGAACTATTTGCCATGAAGATGGGTTAACACCAGAAACGTATGATGTATGGAAAAGTTTACTCAGTAGCCTCATCGTGTTGTGAGACCCGATATATTTGTTTCAATTCTATACATTACATTATCTTGCAATATGTCACATTAATTTAGTAAAATTAGTTGTACATAAATACATAATTTAATTTTCGAAATATTGTTTCAATAACTTGCAAAAAAATTTTTGTAGTTTTTGCAACAACTTTCAAAATATTGTCCGTGTTGTTTGTAGTTACAAAAGTGTATTTGTTATATTTTTTCTAATGAAAATCGTAATGTTCTACATCTAATAAGGGGTACTGATTTTGATTTTGAAAAGGTATTGATTTTAATGTATGTACCTGATTTATACGGTATATAATAAAAACTAGGATTTCCAAATTTCCGCTGTTAAATAAATAAAATAATTAGGTATTAAATTTAAGATTTTGTCATAAATTGTTAATAAGAACATGAACATCTTTTCTTTTTTGTTTAAAAATAGTTTATAAAATGTATTTTGATTCGTTGTTTATTATTTCGTGGTTAAAGTATTTTTTCACTGCTTCATTTTGACATAATATTCAGTTTATTGAATGCTATAATCGAAACGTAAAACTAACAAATCGTTAAATTTATAATTAAACCTTCTTAATATTAAAAAAAAAAAATAATATGTTTCAACCCAACATCATGGTCTTGACTCCTTTACACAATAACAATATATCTACCATCAACAAAAATAAAACTAAAAACAATCACGAGTAAATAATACATAACTAACATTTACTATGTTTAAATATAATACAATTTTCCATATGAATTTTTTCCCGTGTGCCCCATTTTCCATATACACATTCTTCTGTGGGGCAATATTCCAGTAGGCATTATTCCGAATGGATAATTTTTCAGTACGCATCTTTCCGGTTACCACCCACAATATATAGTATCAAACATGATAAATAAATAAAATATTTTAAATTTTAAATTAGCTATCTTTAAATTTTCAATGCGCAGTAAATTCTGGGAAAAAATTCTAACATGATGGGAATTATAAAAATAAATAAAAAATAATCAAAAAAGTTTAAAATATTTAAAAAATTCAATAATTATTAGTTCTGTTATTGATCAATTACCTACTAATTTTCTAATACTATTAATACAAGAGAAATTCAAAATAAAATGTCAGTAGCTATCATTTTTTAGTTCAGTCATAAAGTACATATCTACAAATTTGTACCTACTACAAAATTTTGTAGATACAATTTAAATGTAACAAATTTTTATTTAAAATTAAGAACATATAAATATTAAAATAATTCAAGTTTAAAATATTAAAAAAAATTACATACATAGGTACATATTTTTTACCCCATTCATTCTGTAAATTTTATTTAGAAAAAAAATTATGTATACATGGACTTTATATATGTATATATTTATTTAATATCGTTTATTAAAATAAAATATAAAATAGTTTTACGTTAATTTCCAAATAAAATACAAAATTTCAAACAATATTTTTTATTATATAATATTTAATTTATTTAGTAACACACATTTGTTACAGTCATTTGCTAAAAAATGTAGATACCTAGTTATGTTTCTTTTTTCTAAATAATGTAAGCTTTTGTATTTTATAGTTTTCGGTTCATTTAAATATCAATTACAGTTAAAAGAAAATAATAATAAGAAAAAGTTAAAAGAAAATAATAATAAAAATTAATTCTTAGTGTTGACCTGGTTAATTAACGGTAATTATGTTAAATATAATTAATGTTTAATATAAATAATGATATAAAAAATCAAAATAAAGTGAAATAAAAAAGTTTGAGCAATGCACCACCAAGTACTGCTTTCCTATTTGTTTCCTCAATATTTATTACAAAAGTCTGTAAGTTAAAAAAAAAATTGATGAAAAACCGGTGAGGTTATTGCGCAATTTTTTATCATCATCTCACACATTTTTCATATACAGTATTTTTCATTAATTGTAACCAAGAGCTGCTTTGAAATGAATACATGTTTTCAAAATGATATAAAATTCAATTTTTAAATAAATTTGCTCAAAATCAAACAATAACACGTGAGCTCGTTCGATCTCGGTCAACAAATCAATTACAGATGAATTTGATGTATTTGGAAGAAAGGTTATTTGTATTGTGCGAAAACAATTTTGGGAACAATAAGATAATAATTTAATAAGAACGAAATCAAGCTTCAAATATTTTCAGAATTGAATCTCGAGCTCATGTGTGGCTCCAATTATAATGGGACAAGTTTTTTTCCTTTGCATGACACAACATAGACACACAAGTTGTCGCTTTAATATATTGCCTCTTGAACAGTATAAATATGGAAGTCTATTGTGAATTTACAAAATCTGTAAAATAGTTTGTGATTCGATCACCTGAAGGAGATTGGGTGAAATAGCTGCGAGTAAGTCAATTAAATAACACATTCAATCGGAAGTTGTTTATTTTATTTTATTTTAATTTTCTAGATTTGATACAATTTAAAAGTAAAACAAAAATTGGAAGACAACAAAGATGAAATAAAAGGAAGAACTGGTGGTGTTCAAAATTAAAAAATATAATTTTTCGGATACGGAATAAACTGTTAGCAGATTAACGAAGAGTTGTGCGAAAAAATCTTCATATAGAAAATTCTCGATACGATAAATTTTCAAATACAAAATCCGCTAAAAATGGAAAATTTCCAAAGGAAAAAATCCGCAACAGTATAGTCCCCGAAGGAAAAATCCAAAGAACTAAGATTTCAGTTATAACTAGTGAAAGTGAAATATATTGTAATATGATTCAATACATAGATTTTGGGAGCAGAATGTATGAATGCCAAAAAAAAATTAATTTTAAAAATGTTATCAAAAACTGGCTTTTAAAAAAAAGAAGAAATATTTTAATTTTCTAGAGTTGGGAAAAAATATTTATTTTGTCTAGCGCTGGTTGGATACAGAAAAATACAGAAATACAAAATGAATACAAAAATATCTCCATCGGGGATTTAGTATTTCGGAATTTTCTCTTTCAAGATTTTACTTTTGGGAATTTTCAACGTAACTGAATTCTGAAATATCAAATTATCAAAATTCACAATAGTAAATTTGATTGATAATTGACAACCACGATTAACCTCAATATATCTTGCATCACATTATTTATTTTTATAGAATTAAAATAAGTCAAAAAAGATATTTGAGATACCGCATTTGCATTTTTCATATTTCAATTGCCTGCGGGCCCGTTCATAATAATAAAAAAAAAACTTTGGACGATTTGCCAGCACTAAATACATTTGGTATTCTGTTACACCTGTATCAGTTTAATAGAATGTGTTTTGACTAAGTGCTGAATAGTGAAATAAAGTGGATATTTAGAAGAAATAAAGTGTTCCGGGATACCAGGTCGCTCAACGCTTTTTTTTATTATTATGACAAGGTGGTTCAACAAAATCTCAATATTGGGATGAAAATATCTCCTATCAATGGTTTTTGGCAAATGACTGTACATTATGTACATTTTCTATAACATAATATATCTTAAATCATAATAACTGTAATAATAATAATAATAATAATTTTAATATAATATGAGGTCAACCTAAATATGAAATAATATTATTAATAATAATTTTATAGTTGTGATAACCAGAATAATAAAAGAAATATTTACAACAAAAACAAATTTGAATTAAAAATAAAAAAAAAAAAATAATAATTTTTTCAAAACGACAAAATAATTTTTATATTTTTATTTATTTATTATTATGTATTTTTTTTTTAGTTCTTCTTTTTAGCTGAACTTAATCAGCCGCTTTTTCATATGAAATTATACTATGATGGTATTTCTGGAACACTCAGCGCAAATAGATTTGAATTTATGAAAAAAAAATTTTCGCAATCTAAAATATTTCCCATCTCTTTACTCGCCTATAAACTAAAAAAAAAAATTTTAAAGTGAAAAAAAAAAAATGAAATAAAAATAAAAGTCAAAATTAAGAACTAGAAAAACAATAATAACAACAATAATAACAACGATAATAATAATAATAATAAAATAATTCGACCTCCCCCAGAATATAATATTTCGTTTCCTTTTTAGTTTATATTTGAATGTGCGATTGCATTGTTGCGAAAAAAAAAACAAAAAAAAAAAAAAAAATCAGCAAAACAATAACAAAAACAATATTTAATTTACTATTATTATTAGTATAATAAAAATATTATTATCATAACAATTTACAACACTATCATCATCATCAACATCATCATCATCATCATTATCATCAAACTAAAACTATATACAATACAATAAACGGATAATAATGTTACTACTACTACATCAAATATCATCGTATAAAATTTTATCAATTCTATTATTATTATCATCATACAGGTTGCATTCAATTGAATCACACGTGATACAAAATCAAAATAATGATCAATTATTGCAAAATATTTATCATTATAATAAACCGGAAATAAATACAATTTTAACAACAAATTCAATTGAAGATATGCAAACATATCGTGAAAAATTATCAAAAAAAATGTTATCACTTATTGATAAAACAGCTGACCCATGTAATGATTTCTATGAATATGCATGCGGTAATTGGGATAAACAAATTGAATTAGAAGATGATAATAATGTATATGATCCAAGTTCAAATTTTTTTATTGGTCTTAAAGATGATATGTTAGAACGTTTGACATATATTTTAACAAGTACAGAATTTAAAAAAAATTATCAAAAAAATAAATTATATAATGGTTTATTAAATGCTAGAGAATATTATAAAACATGTATGAAAGAGAATATATTTGATGTTAAACCAATACCAGAATATTTAGAATTTGTTAAAAAAAATATTGGTTTTCCAGCAATTAATAGAAATTGGAAAAAAAATAATTTTGATATAAGTAATGCAACTGGTTATTGTAATATAGTTGATAATAATTGTTTATTTAAAATAAAAATTGCTGAAATATATCCATTTTGTCCAATATTAGCACCACTTGAAACATTCGGATTAAATAATGGTATTAAATTAGAAGATTTTACAAATGAATATTCAATAGAATTAGAATTGAATAAAGATGTAATGAAATATTTTTTGAAATTGTATGGTGTTGAAGAGAGAAAAAGTATAAAAATTGTTGGTAAGTTATATTTAATTTTTTTTTCAATTAACCCTTTTACTACTCACGTTTTATTTTTTATAAATTGTAAAAAAAAATTTAAATAAAACTTTTATAATATTTTATTTCGTAAGAATTCTAATTCCAAAAACTAAAATTTCCATTAAGTCAGAGTTGCCTGTTTTTTCGGAATACTTTGATTTTTGAAATTTTGTTTTTGTACTCAATCCATTTTTTTTTTATTTTCATATCACATAATATAAAAAAGTAAATATGTAGGTAGTTATATAATTTAAATATATTTCATTTAGTAGTGTAGTTAAATTGTTAATCCTATATAATATACACCATTCATACTTTAATTATAGTGTTTTATTAAAAATATAAAATTTATAATTTCAGATGATATTATGAAATTCGGTTATAAATTATTAAATTATAGTTCACAAGGTAATAATTCAGATATGGAAGTTAAATATTTATATGAAATTCAAGCAGATGATAATGATGCATTCGATTGGTTAAATTATTATGAAGCTGTATTAGATACAAATGATTTAGATCCAAATTTTATAATAGCATTTCGTAATCGTGAATTTTTTCATAATTTTTCAGTAGATTTTTTTAATTTTGATAATTTTGATACAATATCAAATTATTTATCATTAAATGTATTATATCAATTACATATTGAAAATCGATGGAATGGTAAACATCAATCATATTGTTTATCAAAAACAAAAATTGATTATTCATTTTTAATTGCATCAATTTATCATGATTTATATACAAATGTAACAGAAACAAATAATTTAATGCATATTTTTAATTCATTAAGACAAGCTCAAGTACAAGTTATACAAAATTCAAATTTATATGCAGAAAAAACCAAAGCAACAACAATAAAAAAAATTCAAAATTTAAAAGTATATATGGGTTATATAGATGATCCAATTATTATTGAATTAATTAAATTAATTGAAAATTTTAATATTACTGAAAATTATTATAAAAATAATTTAAATAGTTTTTTATTAAGAAATAAAATAAAATATTATCATTCAGTAAATAATGTTACAAATACAACACAACCATTGGGTGTATTAAATCCATTAATAATAAATGCATCATATTATCGTAATAAAAATTCAATACAATTGAATGCAGCCGGTTTAAGACCACCATTATATGATTCAAGATTTCCAAAATCCTTAATATATGGTGGAACTGGACAAATGATGGCACATGAAATATCGCATGTATTTGATGCTGATTCATCAAAAATATTAGAAAATTATGATATGATAGTGCCATGGATTGATACAGATTTACAATTATATGAGAATCGTACAGAATGTTTTGTTAAACAATATAATAAAAAATATTTTCCAGAAATTAATTTATCAATAAATGGTACAAAAACATTATGTGAAAATATTGCTGATAATGGTGGTTTATTATTAACATATAAAGCATATATAAATGCTGTTAATCGTATGACTTATAATCAATTGATGCAAGAAATTTTACCAAATACCGAATGGAATCATTTACAAACATTTTTTATTGCACATGCACAAAAATATTGTACAACATATTTTCGTAAATGTTATTTAGATGAATCTGATACACCATACTCGTTTGCAAATCTTCGTGCAAATGTACCATTAGAAAATTTACCAGAATTTGGAAAAGCTTTCAATTGTCCAATTGGAAGTAAAATGAATCCAGTTGAAAAATGTAGTATTTTTTGAATTTAAATTTATATTTTTTTATTTTATTATTTTTTTTTAAAAAATTTTGATTAAAATTGTTTTATTTTTTTTTTCTTTTTGTGAAAATTTTGAATTTTTCCGGATAATTATTATAGAATAAAATATTTGTATAGATTAGTAAATATTAAATAATAATATTGTGTTATATATAAAAAAAAAATGTTATTTTATTAAATTTTTAATTTTAGTAATCAATTGTTTATTGCCTGGTATGACATTGACTTCTAATTTTATATTTTGATATGATTGTGAGTAGGTAGATAGGTAGAAATTACCATTGCAGTTGTGCCTCTTTGATACCATGACGAGAGTGATTTATTATTTGTTGTTGGTTGTTTTTGCCAGCCTGTGCTCACCAAGAGCCACCCTGTGCCACCAAGAGCCACCCTGTGCCACCAAGAACTTGTAATATCATGTAATTCTAGGCGGGTGATGTTATATTTTGTGTATATTACAATTAGAGTCAAGATATTGTCTTCGACGAAACAATTTTGAATAAACGCACTTTAAATCATATTTGATTGAATAAAAAAGTAATGATATTACATTTGATTTTAAGATCGAATAAATCACGATTCAAAAGAGACAATGGTTAAATATTTTGCGAAATTGGTTGATAATACTTTAGAAGAGATCTTCAATTAATTTTCAATAATAAATACTTACTTCTCTCTTATATAATTTTTATCTATATAAGACTACGATTTTATATAAATAAAAATCTGAACCAAAATATTTTAACCGTTATCAATTTTTAAGGTCTCATAACTAATAAATAGTTAAAAATAGATCTTACTTCACCTTAAAAAATTGTTTACTAATTGTTACAAATTTTCCAATCATCCCCGAATCTAAATTGCAAGGTATTCTCGAAAAATTCTGTATTTCCTATGAAATCAAAATTGTAAATTTACGAGTATATTAAAAATTTACTTGGAAAAATTATTTATTTCTCTTATCAATAATCATTTAGATTTTGAAATATGGTGTGATGTGCACTACCAAATATTTAGACTTAAATATCAGACAACAAAATTAAAAATTTAAATTTCCCTATAAATAATTAAAAATCACTTCTCTATTAAGTATATAATTAAAAATTGTTTAATAAATTCGATCTTTTGACATTTCGAAATTATAAAAAAAAAAAAATATTATTATCAGAAATTATTTTTTTAAAATCAAACGCAAACCTTATAACCCTAAACAATTCCATAATCAAAGTAATTCACTACAATTATATCAAATGTATTGCAATATAAATAATAAAAAAATTAATGAAATAAATCGGAATTCCCAATTATAACTCTTAATTCGTTATAATTAAATTATTTAATTTATATTGTTAAAATAGATAATAAGTTCATTTTGAAGTCTCATCAATTAATGTGTACAGTGATTCCTCGCTTTATGAACATATTATGAAATGACGTTATGCAAAAATGAATTTAAAATTATAAATAATTATTGTGAACCTAAGATTTTTTGAAGTAAACACAATAGACTTTTGTTTATTCCTGGTTAAAAAAAAAATGTTATATTACAAATGACATTATCATATTTTATCGTTAGTGGCAAAATATTCACATATTTTTACTAAGATGTTTTGAAATTTTTAGTTTCTAACCAACATTTTGATTGAGAACTTAAACAAAAGAAACACATACATAGTTTGAATTGTGTTTATCTATTGTGTAATTTCAATATAATTATTTTAGGAATAAAATAATAGCAACAGAAAAATTAATGGTTATTTTAATTTGACTGTAGTTTTAAATTGTGAGCGATAGATGTCGCTAGAAGTTTTAAACAAATTATGGTAAGAAAACTATATACATTATAGCTATTATTAACTAATTTCTCAAATGTTAAATAGTTTTATTATTTTTTTAAAAATGCTTTATTAATAAATAAAAGGGATAGCTAAATATCCTTAACTATTACCTAGAAAAATTTCTTTTTAGAAAAACATTGACACAAAGGTTTTTTGGTGTACATTCTATCAAAAAAATATATCTACAAAAGTTTACTACAGTACAGTACCATACCATCTATCAGATGATATTATTCTGATGAATTCCAGTTGTGATGAGGAACCAAATACTCCGTCCGTTAAAGAATTTTTTAGTTGATTAGAATCTTCACAGTATTATAGAGACTGCCCAACTTAATTTAATAAAATCTATTTCTCTTTCGATAACTTTTCTAGCCGCAAAACAAAAACAACAGATTAAAATTTTGGTTGACGTTATTTGATTTACCTGAAAAGTTTGAACTTTGAAATATATAATTCTATTTCGATGCCTGCAAAATTCGGTAAAATTATTAACTAAGTGTTTCATAAAATTTTATAAAATACAATATACATTTACAGGATGTCATTGCAGAATAAATCAAATCAAGACCAATTACTACAGCCAGTTCTAATAAAATTATTAACTTTCCTATTGCAGTCAATTTGTATATAAGTAATAAAGGTTCTATATACTAGTGTATGATGCTTTTAATATAAGGAAAAAAAAATGTCATCCCGAATGCAATGTAAAACGACAGATTACTGTATAAATTGATATTAAAAAATAATAAAAATAAAATATTAAATAACAGTAATTTGTTATTTAATCACTATAAAAATCAATCTTAATAGCTGTAAATCATTAAAATTAATTGATACTAACGGTTGTTTTATATTTCATTTAATACATATATATATATATATATATATATATATTTATTATTTTATATATTATATATATATATATTTTATTATATATTATTTATATTTAATTACTATCATTAAATAAAACAATATTTTTATTATTGAATTTATTACAATTTGAATTTTATTGAATTTATATTAAAAAAAAAATGTTTAATAAAATTAAAATAACGGTAAAATTTATATTAACAATAATAATATTAATAAATTTTTTTGAATTGTCAAATTCTTATGTTCCAAAAAAAAGTTATTATATTAATCAAAATTTATTTGATGAAATAACAGATTGTCCAAAATGGACTGAATTGAATGGTGGTTATTATTGTATGGGATATGGTGGTGGTAATATATTATATAATATTTATAAATATATTATTTTATTTTATTTTAAATAAATAATTTATTTTTATTTAACAGTTATAGAAATATATTCAGCTGTCGAAATTGAAAGATATGATAATTCAGCAATTCGAAATGATATTCTAAATCCATATTATTTTTTAATTACAATTATTTTGTTATATATAGCTACTTAAATTTTATTTATTATTAATTAATTCTTAATTAATTAAAAAATATTAATTTGTATGTATACTATGAAAAATAATTTTGTTTTATTTATTTATTTTTGTTTTTTTTTTTAATCTACAAAATTGAACATTTTTCTTTTGAATTCATTGCCGAATCAATTGAACAATTAAATACTTTAGAAAATTCATCAAAATTTTTAACAGCAACATTCACTCTTGCAATATTAGTGGGATATTTTGATGTTTCTATTTCTAAAAAATTATAATAATTAAATGTTGAACAAAATTTTTGTGCATAACCTATAAAATACAATTGATCAATTGTCACATTCATATTTTCTGATAATTGATTATCTAGCATATTTTTAATTTCATTAATTTTATAGGCTTTTTTAAAACCATAATATGCTATTTTTATACCAATATTATCAGCAATACTTTCATGTATTGTTCTATAATTATTTAATGATTGATGAATTTTAATAAATTCTGGTATATTTATATCATCATAATTTTGTATTAAACATTGTAAATTATTCCAATATATAGGCATAATATGATTACTAATTAAGCGTTCATGTAATTTACGAATTTCAAAATCAATTCCAGTTATATCAAAAGCATGTGACATTTCATGTGCAATAACATTACCAATGCCACCATAATTAATTGATATTGGTAAATTTTCATCATATAAATCATAATTCAAAATGGCAGTATATAAAAAAATTGAATTTTCATAAAAATCATATTCAGCATTTATTCGCATTATATTCAATTCAGCAGCAATTTGATATGAATTATTTAATTGCATTTTATATGGCACGAAATATATATTAGTTGACATTTGAAGTAAATTTATATTATTTATATAATAATTATATTTTATATTAATATTTTTTTGTATATTTAAATAAAATTGAAAATTTTTTTCAGTAAAATTACTTATATGAAATTTCATTGAATATGTTTTAAATAGAAAATTATCACGTGTTATACGATCCATCCATGTTGATGATAATATTATTGATATTAAAGAATTTTTTAATTCATTCCATATTTCTTGTATATCATTAGAAATTTTTAAATTTACAAATTCTTGCATATAAATATTACCAATAACAAAATTATAATCTAAAATAATTTTATTAAGACAATAATCACTATGATATTGTCTAGGAAATTTAAATTCAGAATGAAATTGATCTAATAGTTTTAATGTTAAATAACCATTTACAATAGTTGGATCAAATGATTCTAATAATATTTTTAAATCATTTAAATAATATACAACCATTGGTTTAAAATGTATAGATTTTGATGTATTAAAATTAATTCCAATTAATTGTTGAAAATATAAATTTAAATTGAAATTATTCGAAATGAAATTATCTCTAGAAAATCTATTAAAATTCATTTTTTTCTCCAAAATATTTGATAAGTTCTCCAAAAATTCCATAATTTTATTGATTAATATTTCAGCTTCATATTCTTTTATACCATATATATTTAAATATAATTTCATTAATTCTTTATTTTTTAAATAATTTATATTATTATTTTTTTCTTTAAAATCATCTGGTGTTAGGGATACTCTGCCAATACCTATATGAATATCTTTACTTATAATCAAATTAAATGGATAATAATTTGTAATTCTGGTTCCAAAAAATATTCCTTTTCCCGAAAAATATTTATCAACTTTAGCAATAGTTTTAATATAATCAAATTTTTCTGAATTTTTAAAATTTGGAAATTCAGTAATGTTTTTCAATAAATTTAAATATTCAATTGACATTCGTGTTGTAGAAAATAAATCAGTTGAAATGCATGAGTTATAATAAATTCGAATATTATTGATATCTTCTGAATTTTTTTTTAAATTATAAATTATTTTATAAATTTTTTGATAGATTTCTTTATCAATTGTATAAAATGTATTTACAGTTGTTTCTCCGGATGTTGTTAAAAAATTTTCTTTTTCTAAATAATTTTCCCAATTTCCACATGCATATTCATAGAAATTATCACAAGGATTCACTGTTCGATCCATAATAGAAGAAATTTTTTCACTAAATTTTTTTTTTATTTTCTCTAATCTAATTAATTTTTTTGCCATTGGCAGTGTACTACAAGATGTATTAGAGATTTTAAAGATCATTAGATTTGTAAGAGCAATAAATATGATCAATATTAATTTTTCTCTAATCAATTGAATTTTCATATTATCTTTTTTTTAGCACAATTCTTTAGACCCGTTTATTAAATGTATTTGAATTCAACTAAAGTGAAATTTTAATTTTTAAAAAAGGAAACCCTTTGGCTTTTCCATATACTCTTCTTAATAAATTTATTCTTGTCTGGTATTTTATTTATTTATTTTTCTTTTTCAACAATTGAAAATTGCAATTGCAATTGTAAAGAAAATCTCCATTTTGTATAAGATGTTTCAATTTAAATTTTCTATTCCGTGTTTGATAAATTATATTTTTACAATTATTTCTACGCTATTTTGTTGTGTTAGGTCATTGCATTGCACATATTGTAATCTTATTTTCAATCAGAATCAACGGAAAGAAAATTAAAAGATTTTGAATTGAATTCAATAACAATCAGGAAATTTTCTATTAAATACAATATACATTTACAGGGTGTCATTATAGAATAAAAGAAGTCAAGAGTTAAAATTAACAATTTTAATGGTACAAAAATAATATGGATTAAGTACAAAACCATTAAATTGAAATTATATTATAGATCATCTCTGTCTCATTAGATTTCACATCCTATACGACTTGCAATACTTTTATGTGATTATGGGGAAGATATTATAATCTGATTTTTAAATAAAATTTCTATTTTACTCTGTATTGGATGTAATTATGTAAAAGAATTGAATTTCTAGGCTTACATCGGGTAACAGTGGATACCAATATGTAATAACATTTATAAAACAATCTTACAATATATTAATACGCTAATAATGTCTATAAAAGTTTCCACGTCGGTGAATTAAAGCAAAAAGCAGTGACAGGAACGCTAACATTTAAATGTGAAGCTTTTTCCAAATACTACCGCAAAAAATACCGATTAAGAAATTAAAAAAAATTAAAAAGTACTAATTTTTGTGCCCATCTTTCAAATAATACATTTATAGAAACACATATCCTAGTTCTAAACCCATATAATGAAAACTATATTTAATAGTTAAAAATAATTATTGTTGAGATTATTATGTTATATACCAACTCATTGGATATATGTTATATCTATATCTAACTTGTTTGGTCGGGATTAAACATTCATTATCGAGACATTGTTTTTGTTCTATTCGAAAATAATAATTAAAAATCAAATTAAACTGTTAGTTGACTACCCAAGCATATACATTTTGTTTTTTTTTTATATTATGCCAAAATAATGGGATAAGCACGATCCGATGCCTTCGCAGAATTTCAGCCATATAAAGATGAAGGAAAGAAAAAGAAGAATAGTAAAGAATAATTAGAAAATAGTTAGAACATAATAGAAGAGTTAGCACAAAAATTTACGGACAGGTTAAAAAATACTTATTTACCCATCGTCCCCTTATAAACACTACAATTCACTACAATTGTTTTTTAAAAAACTTTTGAATTAAAAAAAACTTTCAAAACTGTTTTTTTTTTTATAAATTTAATTTTATTTTTAATTAATTCTCATAATAAAATACATTTATGTAATGGATTCATATTTGATCCAGGCTTACATTTAAAATATTTTGAAAATTCATCAAAATTTTGTAAAGGTCCATTTACTCTAGCCATTTCAATTGGATGACTTGATAAACTATTTGTTATAGTCATGCTATTTAAACTAAATGTAGAACATAGTTTTTGAGCTTTTACTATAAAAAATAATTGTTCATCATTGAAATCCAATGATGCTAATAGAGCTGGCATTGAAACATTCTCTTTATTCAATTTTTCTTCTATATTCTTTTGTAAATTTTCTTTGAATGCATTATAAGCCAACCGAATACCAATTACATCTGCAAAATTTTCTATTAAAGTTTTTTTACCATTCATAATAATTCCAGCTTCTGGATATTCAAAATTTCCATATTGATTTTCTAAACATTGTGTAAAATTGTGATAAAATTCTAAGCTTTTATCGGTAATAAAAATTTTACATTCTTCTTCATTATTAATTTCAAAATCACATTCAATTGCAACGGGATCGAATGAATGAATTATTTCATGTGCAATTAATTCACCCATTGCACCATAATTAATAGCAGCTGGATATTCTCTATGATATAATGTTGGATTAATAAATGGAGGATAAATATAAACAGAATTTAATTGTTGATCATAAAGTACATCAAATGACATTGGATTTATTAATACATCTGATGGTGTTATATTTTGTGATTTCATCCAATTAAAATAACTTATATCTAATATTGATTGTAAACGTTTTAAATTTATATTATTTAAATAATAATTTGATGTTAAATTAACATTCATTTGATGTGCTTTTAATTCTTTGGCAATTGAAAATGTCATATTTCCCGGATATACTTTAATTTCATTTAATTTTTCTATAATATTTGTACGGCTTACATTATTCAACCATTTTGCTGAATTTAACATTTTAGTTAAACTTAATTTCAATTCTATAATCATATTTGTTAATTCGTTGACAGTTGAATTGTTAATGTATTCTATTGAATAAATTTCACTAATTAAAAAATTCATTTCTGTTGCAATTTTTATTAAACAAAAATTTTTATTTAATTTATTAGAAAATTTTAATTCATCATGTAATTCTGATAATAATATTAATATTAAATAATTTGCAATTGTAGATTTTTTAGTTGAATTTAAAATTTTATCTAATTCATTAAAATAAAAATCATTTTCAATATATAATGTTGTCATATTAAAATCTGTTGTTTCTGTATAATATTCAAAATATTCTTTTAAATTAAAATTATTATTTTGATTGATAAAATTTTGATTTTCTATTTCAATTTCCTCATCTATTGGTTCGTTAATAATTTCTGTAAATTTTTGTAAAAATAATAAAATTTCATTTATTATTAATTTTGAATTTTTAACACCATACAAATCTAAATATAATTCCATTATTTCAATATTTAATAAATAATTAGTTTCATCATCATTCAAATCATGAAATGTATAACTTCTCGATCCTAATTGTGGTAATGGAATTAATTTTAATTTCTTTATATCATAGGTTATATCAATTGGATGAATTTCGAAAAAAATTTTATATGGACCCAAAAATTTATCAATATTTGCAATCATTTTAATTAAATTAAATTCATTTTCATTCCAATTGGGATTTAAAGCAGGAAAGCCACCAAATTCTTCAATTAATTTTAAATATTCTGGTACTGGTTTAAATGAAAATATATCTGTTGTTAAACATGAATCGAAATATTTTCGAATTTTTTCTAAGCTATCACTATTTTTATTGCGATTGTTAATAATTTTGAATATGTTTTCCATAACATCATTTTTAATTGAATGAAAAATATTACCAATTGTACCAGGATGATTTGTATGATTAATATATGCTTCGAAATTACCACAAGCGAATTCATAAAAATCATCACATGGATCAATACTAAAATCAATTAAAGCAAATATTTTTGCTTCCATTTGTTGTAAAAGTTGATCTTCTTCTTTAAATAATGTATTCTCATATGATTTGGATGATGACAGCTTGTTATTGTTTTCAAATGAAATTGAACTTGTCCCATTTATTAATAATAAAAATACAATTTTTAATCTGGTACACAATTTATTATTTTTCATCTTTAATTTTTGTCTATTTTTTTAATACTACTAAATTTGAGTATATTAAAAATCAGCATTGAAGGTAATTTAATTTTAAGAATATTATTTTGGAGTTACAGTGCAAGTCTAGTTTATTGAGCTGATGGAATAATTGTGAAATGTCTTCTCTATAAACATCGAAAAAGGTTTTAAAAACAACTTCTCTAAATTTCTACTGTCACTTAAATCACTTTTTATAGGTTGGAATATCTATTACAAAATTTTTGTTTTCAAAATGCTTTTTATAAAATTACAAAATCTTCTGTAACACAAAATCTATCACTCAAAAAATACAAAGTAGTTGTGTTATAACTTCTATTGACTATTATCTTTGGGCTACAAAGTAAAATTGTGTGGTGTGAATAAAAATTTAATGAAAATTCAAAATAAAAGTTTTTGAGTAGAGGAAATTTTTCTGAGTGAGTACTCAATCTGGTGTGAATAAAGATTTTTCAAAAGTTGCTCCTGTCAGTCAATCTAAATTTCAAAATTAAAGTTTATAGTAATGTCAAATAGAATTGTTCGTATAGTAATAAATTTGTGTGTATAGGTACTATAAAAAGTGTAAATAAAAAATAATATATTTGAAATATAAATAAAATTTTTAGTAAATAAAGATTAATTAAATAATTTTAAACAGTAAAATTGTTTTAAATATGTTTGTAAATATGCATATTAGTAGAACAAAATTTAGCGATGGGCATTTAGACGATGCAAACGATTTCAAATCATTGTACAGATTTGAATATGATAATTTGGTTAAGTAACGGATTTCATCCAAGTCTATATTTTTTTTTTTTGTAGTTTATAGTTTTTACTTTTTACCCTTCTTTTTTTAGTTTCAAAAATTTGAGAATACCCTAAAGCATTCTCAACTTTTAACAAGTATTCACTCATAAATAAAATCTTTATTCACCCCGAAATTGAGTATACTTTAAAATGTTAAAAATAGTGAGTAGAGTGTAGTGATATGTTTATCGATACTTTTATAGTGTTGTCCCCATACCTTTATTAGTGTATCTCATACCATACTCAGTGTTGTCTAAAAAAAGCTGAGTGAACATTCGCACTCAATTTTTATTCTTCATATTAACTCAGAACTAAATGGAATTAAATGGTACAGTTGATAAAGTGATTTGAAAAGATTTTGCATTTTTTCCTCTACATTTTTTCCTTTTTGATATTTCTACCTCACCAGCCAGAACCAAAAGTGGGACTAGGATGGACCCCGAAATTGAGTATACTTTAAAATGTTAAAAATGGTGAGTAGAGTGTAGTGATATGTTTATCGATACTTTTAAAGTGTTGTCCCCATACCTTTATTAGTGTATCTCATACCATACTCAGTGTTGTCTAAAAAAAGCTGAGTGAACATTCGCACTCAATTTTTATTCTTCATATTAACTCAGAACTAAATGGAATTAAATGGTACAGTTGATAAAGTGATTTGAAAAGATTTTGCATTTTTTCCTCTACATTTTTTCCTTTTTGATATTTCTACCTCACCAGCCAGAACCAAAAGTGGGACTAGGAGGAAAAGAAGAAGAAAACGGAGTTACATTATTCTTCTATGAAATTTAAATCAGGCAAACCTATGGAATACCAAATCAATACTAAAAGCATAAATATAAAAATTGTACCCATGTTTGTTTAAATATCTGTTATGAAACTTCCAGAATATTTGTCGGAAATTATTTTTCTAAATTCTTGCCATAAATAAAACTGTATTGAAGTAAATTTTATACATGTTTGCTTTTTTTTCAGCTTTATATTCACTATATGTTGTTTGTCATTTGGGAACATATTTTAAAAGTTTTCTTTATCATACTATGGGTGCATGAAATGGACTCATAGCCTTTTTTTCACCTTTATTCAAAGTTTTTTTCACAATTTATTTATGGAGTGTGATTTAATCTATTTTTTTTTTATTGTATATGTAAAAAAAACCTAAATAATATGGCAGAACACTGTAGTTATTTTTTAACTTATCATAAATATTAAACCATCAAAGGTTATCATTTCAAGTTTAACAAAATTCGAAGATTAAACCAAGTTTTTTCAATAGTTTTTCAAATAGAAAAATAATTTTACATAAAAAATCTTAAGAATTTTAAATTTGGAAATAAGTTTGACATTTTAGTTAAATAAAATATTTTGCAGATAAAAAAAAATAAATCTGATCCTTGTTAATTGGTCTAAACCTCAATACCTTGTAGGTAATAAAATAAAAATAAAATAAACATGGTAGATTTTTAATTGTATTCATTTCGACCACCATTAAGGCGGACCATTGGACACATGGACACATGGATTATGATTGAAATCTTCGAAATATTTCTAACAAACCTGTTTTCACAGTTCAAAAATATACTACGTACAATCTACAAAAGTTCAAGAGTAAGATTTGATCAAAGGTACCTTTTTCTTTCTACAACCCTCAATTAGTCCAACATGTGCATTCGTGTATAAAGGTATCATTTGAAACTTAATGTTTGACTTAATTAAAAAAACCAAAAAAAAATGAAGTATAATTCTCACTTGTGGGCTGACGCGTCCCAAACTTTACTAGATTATTTTGACAAAAACCAAAATCACCCCCCCCTTCCGTTTAAGTAACCTTTATTCCACTTAATATACATTGAAACTTTGGAACTCTCTCTTGTATAGATACCTTCTTGGAAATTACATGTGTTCTATTAAACTGTAATTAATAATGTCCTCCCTTTAAATAATTCCACCATAAATAATAGTAGTGACTCTTCAAGTGCTCTTTTCTACACTGTTGAAATACCCAGATGATTTAAAATTGTTTCCATGAATTTATTTATTGTAGGAATTGCTAAAATGTGCTACCCTTCGATAGAAATTTTTCAATTTATTATTTGCATCTTTGAAAAACAGCCTGTTCAGATATAACTTATCTATAGCAATTCTCCTCTATCATTCTATTTCTGTCCTAATCCTAGTGTTTGGGTATAGTGAGTAAAAAAATACATTTTTTTGCGAAAAATAAAGCAACGCTAATAAACTAAGAAGATTTGTTGATGCTAGTTGATGTCAACAATGTTTGAGGTTGTTGATAATTTATTATGTCTTCACTCTTCGATAAGACATCTAACTTTATATTGGCTTTAGAAGTATAAAATTCACAGTCTCTGCTCTTAGATAGTCACAAAATATTTCTTTCAATGTTCATATTTCAAATTCCAGAAAAAAGCAAATAAATTTTGTAGTATCAATTGACTGACACACTTTTGATAAATATTACTTTAAGTATCATCCGTCACCTCCAAATGGAGACAATGCTGTCGTATATATTTTTGTTATATATCACAATCATAGTATAATTCATATTTAATTATTCATTCGTCTAACAAACGAATTTAATAATTTAAAAAATTATGAAATACATCCACAATCGAATGCACATTCATTCATTCATCATCCGCAAAACCAACTGATGACCTATTTTTGGTTCAAAAGAACTTTTTTTCTTCTAAAATTATATTAAAAGCCTTTTCCAAGAGAATTACGTATTCATATTTTATATTATATTATTTACGTACAAAGAAAATGTAACTCTCATCTCTAAGATAAAAAGTAATAAAAAAAAAACAAAAAAAAAAAACTCATCCGAATTTAATTTTTCAATCACAATTGCTAAGTCGTCAATCTTCAAATTACTTTTCATCAAGATTGGAACATCATTTTTTATGTTGATTTAAATTTAAGATGAATTTTATAGTTTCAGTTATTGGAAATTCAGTTCGTGTTTACACTATTTTTATACTATGTATCTCTGATATGGAATTAATGCATAACATTTTATTCAACCTAAACATAAAAATAACTTTATAAAATCAATTTAACTGTAAATTAAAATTATAGGAAAAAAAATAAATGTACGGCGGCATGTCATCTAAAAAAACCTAATTTCACCGTAAAGGTAGATATTAAAAAAAAATATATACCAATAAAATAAGAAAATAAAAACATTGGCTGCTGTCATCAACTAAAGTAATCTCTCATCATCAGCCAGCGCCACAGTATCACAGCATATGTTTGGCGTAAGCTTAACAATAAGTCTTGTTTGATTGTACGATAGTAGTTAATTACGATCACTGATGGGATTTTGATTTTTTTTCTGTTATCTTTGAACATTTTTTTTTTAAGAGTATAATTTGTGTACCTATAATTATGGGGGGTTATACTCGTACTCGTATATAACAGTGCATTATAACCTTTTTTCATGCCATGTCAAAGATTTAAAAAGCAATTTCAGGTCATTGATATGTGCTCTATATGTAAAAAGCTAATAAAATTAAAATTATCAGTTGTAATTTTCTAGATTTAGGTATTTATTTCGAAATATGCCGTTATAGTTGAATATCTTTATTAGAAATTCAATTAATTCATGAGGTTTTGGAATATATCAAATTTTACATTAAATACTACAACAGTCTAGAATTGAAATGAGCTGACCAAATAAAGCCTCATTTACATTGCTTAGTGTTGTTTATAAGACTTGTTATTTTCCCGTAGGTAACACGCTGGGTGGTGCAGTAGGTAGAGCACCTGCCTTTCAACCGAAAGGTCCAGGTTCGATTCCCAACGAAGGCAAAATAATGCTTTCTGAATTTTCGACCTGGTCCAGTACCCTTCATCATTGGGATAAAATAAATGATAAATAGTTGAGAGTTTTGGTTATCACTAAAAATAAAATGGAACTATGCTATTATGAAGGCGAAGTACTCTACAATAGATATAGTTTTCCACATTTAAATTAGTAGATATAACCCAAAAAATTCTATAGAAAAGCTATTGTATGTGATTGTGTATTCCAAGTCTCTGTGTAAAAGCAGTTAGGGTGTTCATCCCATAGACTTGGAATGATATAAAAAAAAAAAAAAAAGGTAGAGTCAAATAAAATTTGGTATTCCACAAGTAACACCGTCCCGTATTGAAACTCCATTGAGTTATACCGGTTTATTGAAAAAAAAGTTAAAAAAGATTTTAGATTTTAGAACATTTTATGCATTTATGTGTACAGTATATAGTCGAAAATAAGGTTCACAAGGCTGACACAAACATGAGAATATTGTCGAATTGTAAAGGGAATGCTTAAATGCAGATAGATGGAAGTAGGTAAGAGCAGAATATGAACTTTTGGAAGCACAATAATTCATATTGGATTATGTTTACAGTTTACAGTCATGAAACCTATTGGTATTGCTTGATAGACTCGATTTTTGAATCGTTAAGTCTTATCGTGTCAGTTAGGCGATACTAGGTAACATAAAAAATTTTGTTTTTACTATAGCCCAAAATATTTGAGATTATTTAATTTAGAGTGTTTAAATAAATTTCATTTTGTATTTCATTTGTCTTCCCCTGTCGGATGCAGTTGTATTTCTTTATTATTTATTGTATATTAAGCTAAGCTCTGCAATCGGTATTATGTTTTATTGTTGTTCACGTAGTTAAAAATTGAACCGAATTTAAAATATTTTTATTATAACTTTAACGGCTCCAACAACTTTGCTCCACAACCAGTTTCTATGATAAATTCCATCAATACTCCAAATTTCACTATTCACAAATTCGCGATTTCGTTGTAGACGCTATATCTCCAATAAAAACTTTTGATTTGTTTGACAATTAATATGCTTACTGGTTACTTGGGCGTGGTTCTGAGTTATCAGTACAGAACAAAATATTGATATATAAGCAGATATTAAAACCTGTGTGGACGTACGGTATCCAATTATGGGGCTGTGCAAAGAAAACCAACATTGAAATGTTGCAAAAATTTCAAAATAAAGTGCTCCGTGGTATAGTAAATGCACCATGGTACATACGTAACAAAGATCTCCACCGTGACTTGCACATTGAAACAGTCACGGAAGAGATCAAGAAACATGCAGTCAAACACGAGCAGAGACTGCAAACTCATGTGAACTCGGAAATGGCAGCAGTTCTTCATATCGACAGCAGTATCCGTCGACTCAAGAGAACGAAAAAAAATCTAAAAAATCTTCGCACGCGGAACTATTGCTGTGGCTATCTCCTTCACGGGAAATATCATAGTGATAAAGTTCCTACACAGTAATTATTATGATGTTAGCGATCCTCCACGGAAACTATCACTATAATAATTTCCTAAACACGCGACCGAAAATTTACGAAAAAAAAAGTCATTAGTCGATTTTACGTAGATTGGTTATAACGGAAAAAAGATAGGTGGGCTTTAGTGGGTTCGATTCCTACACTATCAAGACGCACACGCGGCTTGAGCTCTTGATGTCCTTCAGGGATTACCTCCTATCTTTCGCAAAACAACAAAAAAAAAAAAAAAAAAAAAAAAAAAACAATTAATATGCAACATGTACGAACAATAAAACTTTTTGAATAAATTCTAATAGAATATAATTATGAGATTCTAAAAAAAAAATGATTATGTGTATTCAAATATATATTATGTCGCCGCTTGTAATATGACTTAAAAGTTCTATTCACCATTCTGACAATACTTTTATGTACTTTACGTAGAAGCTTCTTCTTTTTAAATGGATCTTGCAAGTTATCTTTAGGTATAAGACAAATACAAGGTGCGCGGTTTACGACAAAACGTTTTACTTGTAGTAATGTTTTCCTCTATGATCTCGGTTCGGCTAATACCGTTGTTTATAATGTTTTTTCGGCTTTCCCACACAATGTACTGCATAAGCATTCCCCTCAAAGGCTTGCTTTGCCATATCTTCGTTTTATTTTTTCATCATTACCTATGTGATGCCTATTTACCGCCATTTTCGTTCTCGAATATTGTTTCCTACTACAGTTCCCACAAAAGGCGATTGGACATCGTGGTCACGCACAAACCGAAAAAAATCCAACGTATATAGAAGTGTAATAATCGTTATCACGGCTATATCTTGAAAATTTGCTTACACGCACGATCAAACGCGTATATTAAAACAAAACTGGTAGCTTAACCGGTTAAGGCAGCATAAAATTTGTTAATTCAACCTTAATTTGTTAACTCGCTTTTCAACCTATACCCCTTTTACCGAAATTTCGTCAAAAATTGATTCGTTGATTTTCTACGCGATTTACTATGAATTTTTGCATACTGTCTTCAAACCTGCTCCTTTCCCACTTGTATATAAAAATTAACATATATGATTTAATCCCCTATTTCTTTGTACCATAGAATAATAGATTTTTTAAAGACCCTAGAAAAGTTGTTACACAACCTACCGGTTGTAGAGTTCTGTTCTATAAAGATAATTTTCAATCTGTGTCAATTAATAATACTCTGGTTTCTACAATATTGAACAGTGCACTTTAGATATTTAATAATGTTAAAATGAAAGTTGTAGGCGCTGATATACAATTGATTAGATTGGATTTTTAAGAGATTATTGAAATTTCAACAATATGATGGAATTTTCTTGTAAGTTTTTTTTTTTTTTAAATTTAACATGTATGTATGTACATAAAAATTGTGGGAGTTACTTTGAAAATTAAATTTATTGTAAATGGACGGTCATTGACTACTCAATAATTTTTGTTTTTTATTTATTTAACTTTATTATACATAATTAAGTTAATGATAGGCTTTTGAAAAATTTTGAAATAATTTTTTGACTTATCTCTGTGTAATATTTTAAAACCGTATGGCATCGTATTGTAAAAAAAAAATGAATATATCCTACTGCGCATTTTTATATGGTTATAATATTTTGAATAAAATAAAAACAAAAGTTAAATACAGAAGTTAAATAGTAGCATTATAGAAGTACATGGAGCTACTTTGATTCAAAATAATAATTTAGGAGTTGTATTAAAAACTTGAAGAAGTACGAGTAAGTTGGATTCATTGTTCCGAGCTATGTATATTACATTTTATAAAAATTTGAAATTGTAGCTTATTTAAATTGGGTACAAAAAATGTGGTATAAAATATGTTTTACCACATTTTATACCACACATCTTTTAAATACGCAACTTTTGCTATAACAAAAATAAAAAAAACCACTGCCAAATGATGTTAAAAATTTTATTGCAGTTTTGTATTGATATCTAACTGAAAAATAAAAGTTAAAAAGATAAAAAATTTAAGATTATAATTTGGCTCCACGGTCATATACAAGCTGGAAAATATTGTATGTTTGGATATTATACCTAATTACAATTTAGACTTATATACAAGATGAAACCCTAGATTACGTCATAATGTATGAACATATTAGCATATGAATAAAAAAAGAATGGCTTGGAAATGTAGAATTAAACTATAACGAATCCAAAAGCTGGCATAAAATATTCAATTCAAATAAAAAAAGATGTTCCAACAGGAACATTGAATAATGTAGCGATCCCACCGTTGAACGATGTAAGTATTTATTTCAGGGCATTTACAAAATACCTAAATGCAGTCGGAAAAAGTAAGTTGTTGTTAAATTATATCAAATATTATATATGGTTAATGTAGTTGCAGCTTGAACTTACAGTACTAAGTTATTGCAAAAGTAAAAAATATAACTGAACTAAAAAATAATCCAATTCAACTGGATAGAGCTTAGATATATATATTTCCACAGATATAATTCAAATCAAAATACTGAAAACTTATTAAATAATAAATTAATACGTCAAAAGACTCAAAGTTTCACAAAATTATTCAGTTTTGTTCACTCATTTTATTCACTCATTACGTTACAGTTCCAACAACACTGTGTACGAATGTATTTCTATGGCTAAAAACTTACTATAAAGTTCTATAAAAACAAATTATGAATTAAAAGTTTTAATCCATAAAGCTTGTCTTAAATCTGTATACAAATTAACTCTTTTAAAGTTTATAATCATTAAAAAAATATTTTGTACATAATTAAATTTTATAATTTTAAAATCCATTCATAATAATTTAACTATCATTTTATTTTATATTAAAAAAATACATTAATACTCGTACCAAGTTAGATTATAGTGAAAGAATTCATAACAAAATCCAAACTTTTATAGAAAATATTTTATGTGACTTCATATAATCACCATTTTGCAAATTAAAAATTAAAATTTCGTTCCAATTCTCTGCAATTTAATATTATTATAATAAAGTAAACAAATACAGTGGTGGAGAGTTGAATAGAAATACAAGAAATAAAGTAAATCCATTATTGGTAGGGTGTAGTAAATAAATATTTGTTACACTAAATATTAATTAAAACTTACGGTGTTCAATTTTATTATTTTTTTATTATTATTTATAGGGTAACAAATTAATTAAAATTTCTGTTTTAAAATTCAAAATACAAATAAACTAAAAATTTGCATGATTACCACTAAATCATTTTACAATAATTTCATTTGTATTGTTGTATTTCATAAACTTAATACTAATTATTAAAAATAATAAAAGTATATAAAGTAATTATAATCATGTGGTTCACAACTCAACTATCACAGATCAACATTAATTATTTCTAAGAATAGGAAAGTACTAAAAACAGTCTTCTTACGATGGTGTTACAAACGAAATTGATTAAAATATTACAAGTAATTAATTTTGGTAAAACATACTTCTAGAATTTTTCATTTCTATATTTGAAAAAACATTACTTAGAGCCTACAACATATTCTATAAAATGTACTAAAAAAATTTATTTACCCATAAATATAACCGAACACTTTTTGTAAATAGTTGTGAATAATTTCACATTATTTCGTAGAAAATAACTGAAATAAAGTTAATACAAATGATCATGGTCACTTTTATAGAAATATAATTTTCATTTTTTTGTAATGCTAAGGTCCTAGAGAGAACTTGTAAACTGCAATGTGATAACATTTCAAACTACTAACAAAGTTTCAAAATATTTTTGACTTTCGGAATTTTTTTTTAATCTGTCTCTAAATAATTTGCAAATTGTGTGAGAAAATATTAAATTTATTTTCATTTTTTGTTTTGATTTTTTGTTTTATTTTAAAAAAAAATCAAAACTCTAAGCATATCAAATCAATAAAAAAGTAAAAAAAGACAAACATTAACTTTAATTAGAAATAGTTAACACACGGATTACTATTACAAGCCTATATTTCATTTGCTTGTATTTTGCAGAATTATTTGACTTTCATTAATATTAGCTAAGGCTATATTAATTTAATTGATAATTCAATACTTTACTCCCATATATGATTTAAGTAATGACTTTATGTGGAAAGTTTATCCATCATCACTAATTATATCTACAATTTATGGGTTGGCCACGAAATCGTCAATACAAAATCCAAAATCCGACTTTAATTCATTTACGGTTTTAAAATTCATGTATTTTGCTTGTATCCAACGGCTAAGCATAAAAATAATTTAGGTAAATATTCTGAATAAAGAAGATTAATATGAAAAGTACGAGTTATATTCAAGCTTTATATATACTATATAATATGTACATATATATACACTATTTTCCAGAACTGTATTACTTTTCAATAATGCATTATTGAAAACATTATCATTATAAATAATAAAAATAAATGATTACTATTATAATTAATTGTTATGCTACTTCAAAATGAACTCTTTAAAATATTAGATAGTTTGCTAAATTACTTTTGAAACAACATTTTCAGTATTTGTCAGGATTGCTTTGGCATTATTTATATATAAAATAGAACTATTTTGCATATATTTACTTGTTAGTTTAACATTATTCCATTCCACAACACGTTACAACGATTTGTTCATTTGTCTCACCCTGTTTTCTTGCAAACTTTGTACAGGCTTTTTGTGTTGCAATTTTTCATCAAAGTTTTACCAGTTTCACGGGTTGACATTTACTAATGCAAAGAAAATATCAATAAAATATTTTAAATATTCCAATTCTTGTAAATTAAATATTACAATTCGTAGTTTGTACAAAAATTATTTTATTTAAATAAATTATTTAAATTAAAATTTTTTTTTTTTTAATTTGTTATTTTCCATTGTCAGCAAATCTTACAACCACATTTATTTGCAGAAACAGGCATATTGCAGCAGTTAAAATTAGAGTGATGAGATACATGTTTTACTGATGAAGTTCATAGTGCAACAAAGTGTATTACCCTTAGTATTTCAATTTAAAGTGAGCCTATCAACTACACTGATAGTCTATGGATTACTATACAAAATGATTGAAAACCCGGGATCTGAATTTTTTAATTTTTAGTTTAAATTAAATTATTCTAGTCGAATCCTGATATATTCATTATTATCAGAACCAACGCAACAATTTAATTTCATTTATATTTACTATTCGCCACTGTACCTTACATTAATTGCAGTTAAATGAACGCAGAGAGAATTAGAGTACAAAGTAAAAAAACAAAAAAGTAAATAAAATAAATAACCACAAAAGTTAATTATAAAATTGAATTAAATACGCGGTGAGAACTTCAATTTTAAATTTTCAATTTTCAAAATAAATTCGATTTCAATTATTTTCAATGCTTTGATTTTTTAAGTTAAATTTAAGTCTGTACAATTAGTTTTCATTAAAACTGGCTGAAAATGAATACAATAGGAAAGAAGAAAAAAAAAAAAACAGTAGTAAGATTTTAACCTCAATCGTAATTACAAAATTAATCGAATTTTTTTTTTGTAGTTTAAATGGAAACAATTATTTGGCAGATAGAAATCAAAACATTATGAAGAAAAATTTATTTTTAATTTAAATTTAACAAATTTTTAATTTATGTACAAATTAGTAAAATAATTAAGTAAAATTTAAGTATACAAACAAGTGAGAATATCTGTAAAACTTCATAGGAGATGCATACTCTACTGGTGCTGTACTCATATTCAAGCCGCATTCAATTGAACATCAACTTGTTGCACTACGCATGACATGTGGTAATATGTGGCAGAATTATAATTACTATTCTAATTACTATTAATCTTAAATAATATATTTTAAGGTTAAGTTTTTGAAAAATAAATTTTGCAACAATACGACAGACTTCCATATGCCTATATAATGTCAACTTTTCATCAAATAATATCAAAATCTAACCACATTTTCATTTTAGCAGGAACAAAATATTATTGAAATTATAATTTATTTCGGTTTTATCAACTCATCTTGTGTAAGTTCTTGTTTGCTAGGAGTTCTTAAACGACATCTTTTTTCAAACAGGTTGGGTATTTAAATGTCAAATTGTACGTAATTTTATAAATAACATATCAGGAAACACAATCGATTTTATATTCAAATAAAAGTTTTTTTTTTATTTATTATTAAAAATCTGTATGTTAGCTAAATATTTACATAATAAATATGTTTTTGTTTAACGGTGGGTTGTTCTATATAGACCTGATATTTTCAGATTTATTGTATTTTCCCTTTGATTATTTAAAATTGCTAAGTGTCCATTTTCGTATCCGGTCTGTACATATTTATATCTTTTGCGAACTATGACATCGCATTTTAATAATAGGTGATGGGAAGTTTGTAAACCATCTCCTGTAAACCCTTTTACTGTAAGCCCTTTTTCCTGTAAGCGAATACTGCCTTTGGATTTTTACACTCCTGCATCTAGATTTATCAATTTTGAAGAGATGTTTGTTGAATGGACCATGACTTGTGATATGGCATGTCATGTCAGTGTTCTGAGATTCGATTTACTATTCTACATGATTTAATTAGTGAATATTAAATTTGAAAGTAGTTTAAGATTGTAATAGCACTTGGAATTATTTAATCTGGTATTAGTTTATATATCAGCAGCCCACATAATAAATATACTCTGTTTTCTTCTATTATAGGAGATATATACTAGCTATATTAAAACTTTATAAGCAGTTATAACTTATAACCAACTTTTAACGACCAACGATTTAAAAATTGTAGTAGTCAAGTCAGGGCTTTTAAGGTAGCTTTTTTAGGCAAAGTAGCCAGAGTGTCAGCTAGCACTCCTGTGCCCTCTTTGGAAAAAAATAATGTAATTGCAAATATATTTAACCGACCAATAATAGACATGGGAAATTACAATCCAATAAAAGTAGTTTCTCTAATTTACATTTTTAAAATGTAAATATAATATAAGTTAGTAAAAATACATATATAAAACAATGAAATAATATTATCTCCGCCCTATGCCACACGGACGGGGTTTCAGGACAATTATGATAAATAAATATTTAATTGTGTAAATTTTTAAAGATTTTCTGATATAATTTGCTGTAATCTCAAATAAGAAAATTTGATAATAATTGGATGAATGGAAGTTTGATAATAATTGGAAGAAGGAGGAGTTGACTAGTTTACTATGATAACATAAATCATAACAGAAAACAATTTTTTAATTAAATTTTAAAAATAAAACATTTAAGTCCTCAGTAGATATAAACACCTTAATTATTATTGAAAATTTTCATTTCAATACCAACTGTTTTAAATATTCCCTATGTAAAAGAAGAAAACTCAGAAGGGTATAAGAAACAAAACATAAATCAAAAAATAAATACTTAAGCTAGTAAAAAAATATTTAAAAATATTAAATAATCCAAATTGAAAACAAAATATAAATCTAAAAATTTGAATAAGTTCGAAATAAATTCAAAAAATTCGAATAAACAATGACAAAATATAAATTCCGCTTATTTTTTTTTTTTTTTTTTTTTAAGTAATTTAATGCCGCCGATCATTAACCCATTGAAATCATTTTTGACATAACAAAACCAATCCAACAACACAACAACAACAAATGTAAAAACAAAAATATATAATGTTTAAATGTGTTAGTTCTGAAATGAATACAAATAATGAAAACAAAAACTACAGTTAATAACAAAACAGTAAACAACATAAGAAAATTAAGGTACGAATCGAGATTTGAATAAACAAAACGAAATGAAAAAAACAAAAATACAAAAATACAAAAACACAAAAACAAATTGTGATTCAAATTCCATTTCAATTTCGATTGATTTGTTTTAAGTAATATTAAAAGGTTTCTTGGTAGCTTTTGTTTCAACAAATCTCTTAAATAGACACAAAACTTAACAATAAAAACAATGAGAATATTGATCCCATCAACTTTGGGATATACAAAAATTGAAATATTAATATAAATTCTATAAAAAATCATATGAGTTTACTACTTAAGTATATCGTCTTAATAGGCTGTTAACACGATGATCGTGGGTTCGAGTCTCAAAATGCAAATTGACATATAGGTAGGCATATTTTTGTAGAATTCTGAAACAAACAGTAGGCAGTGATAAAAATATCAACAAGGGTATCACAAAACAATATATTACAAACAATCAGTCGTGAACTAAGATCTTTCCATTATGTCACCTAGTATGACTGTCAATGATAACCACAAAACGTGCCACACTATACTATAAAAAAAAATCTTAAAACTTATGAAAGTATGATTAAAAATATGACCGACAGTAAAATAGCACTCCAAATCCTGTTTGATAAAATATGGAAATTATCTGCAGATGACTATGGAATGTATGAGTACATGCATGTGAATGTCTGTATGGCTATAATAAGACATATTATATAAAAATATGACTTACAGTAAAACACCAATCCAAAATCTATTTGATAAAACATGGGAAATATCTCCACATGAATGGGTTACGTAGGACCAGGAAATTATCATTCCATGTTTGTATGATGGCTAAAAATAAAACAGGTGGAAGCATGCTCCATGCGAAAGACACATAAATATTTCGAGTTATAAACCTTGTCCAATTGTGAAATTAACATTACCGCAATAGCGTTCACCATGGACTGCAATTTTATACAATCAAACACGGACGTACAATAGATAGCGCCCTCACTACAAAGACTACATTCTTACAATTGAAAAAAATAAAACAAAAAATTAAATGCTTGAGACGAAAAATGAAAATATTTTGGCTGCGTAATCTATTGATATAATGCAATTGACTTTGAACCAATGAGACAGTATATAAAAAAGATAAATTGTGATTGCATAGACCTAATTCTGCACAAATTCATGCAAAATATCGCGAGAATAGCTATGGACTGGAACTCATATGATAATATGATAGAGGTATAAATACGGCTGAATCAACAAATTCTTGACCGAAAACAAAACACTACTGACCATAATTGTTGATCTCCTATTTTCAGCAAAATAATAATGCGAAGCTCACGATGATGATGATGATAAATTCAACATACACCATAAAAAGATATTCTCATCGGCATAAGATTTGAAATAATCCAATCCATTGAATTCAATAACACCCAATGGCTTTTCACTTTTTACAAAGTCAACATTAAGTCACAAAGATGATCTGTTACCTGTTAATAATTTTTTTAATGTACATTTCCAACGGGAAACAATTTAAACTTTAAATTTTGATTTCTTCAATAGACTCTTCATTGTACTGCCTTCAAATTTTAATGAATTAAAAATCATTTTTTCTTTATATTTTTGTTATGATTAATGACATTTTGATTTGTGTGTCAGTTCAATTTTCTTTGGAAATTATTAAAAAAAAAAAAAAAAAAAATAATTGAGGTAAACGTAAAATAACTATTCAGATTACTTTACATGTACGTGCGTACGTAAAAAATAATTTAACTATTTTCAATTGAATTTTGAAATATTAAATGATATGCTTTTTTTTTATGAAATTACATATTTTTGAAATGTATAATTTTCTGCCTTCTGCTTTCTCAAACAAAAAAAAAAAATAAATAAATTTACCAAAAAATAAAATGTTAAAACTTTACTCAATTCTACCAACGCATTCATTTACCGCCATCATCAAAAATCTTAAATTCAAGATGAGTTGAATAACCTTTTAGGAAACGTGATTGTTGACTTCGATACTATTTTGTTTTGTTTTTTAATATGTTTGTTTTATTTTTTGGTATTAATTTACATTCATGTGTCTCTGAATGAGATGAACACAGCCCAAAGTTCGTGAAATTTTTCTTAATGAGTTGGCAAAATTATTTATTTTTGGGTAGTTATTTTGTAACTTCTTTTTTTAAAGTCAATTGTATTCAATTTGTCTGTTTTATTTTGAAAATGTCAATTAAAGAATTTAAAATATTTAATTTGTATTAAAAATTTACAATATACAATTTTTCAGATGTAAAATTGAGTGTTATGTAATTATAACATCAAATTTCAGACTATTAAATTAATTACACTTGGCTGATTTTGCCAGTATTATGGCAATGTTCATAAAAATGATTGAAATTTGGAATTTCTATACTAACAATATTTAAATCAACAAATTGGCATTGCAATTGAATAAAATTTTGTAGACCTTGAGTTGTTGAAGAACAGTTTTGAGGACCTTTGAGTGATAAAATGTTACTATTTACAATACTTCTAAAAGATTTTCAGGATAGTGATGATACAATTTAACCTTCGCTTGGGCGGCAAATGAAATATACGTAAGCGGGCAAGATTAACATATGTTAATATTTTTGGTTTTGCCATATATTTTGTATGGAGAATTTTTTGACAAAAATAAGTGATTTTTATGTTTTTATGATTATTTTTGTATGTGCATTAATGTTACTTTTATGTTTGCTTTTATCAGCAGCGAATATCTATCATATAAGATATTTTTTTGGAAATACCGGTATTCGAGAAAAAAAGAGTCCCTGTAGCACTCTTCCGTTTGTTACAAGGTACTTATAACAGAGTTAGTAGTTCCGACAACACCAGTGTATCTATTTCAGTGAAATAAAAAAAAATATGAATAAAATATATATATTTTGGTAAGATTATTTATTGAATTTTCAATATTTGCAATAATATGGAAGAGTTTAAAATTTTATGTGCCGTTCAGGTAGGAATGTAAGTAAATTTTGGAATTTTTAGTAAAAATGCAAAAATCACAAAAAATGGGTATTTTTCTTCGAAAAAACCATTTTTTCAATTTCCTATATTTTGGTGTAAATATTAATAAATTTCTTCGAAATCAAGCAAAACTATTCAAAACATATGAAATTTAAAAAAAAAATGCCGTTACAGGTATATGACACATTTTTTTTATTGAGTTTTACCATGAGAAACCCAAAAAATAAAAAAAAATTCACACAAGAGTCACAAAAAACTTATTTTTAAAGGTTATAGAGAAAACTCTAGATTGGTGGAACATGTGCTAGATGATAAACATGCTAATCTAGGACCACCGGAAGAAATAATATTTAAACCAGTTGCTGGTCCCTCAAGAGTCAAAAGTGATGATAATGATGACAATGATGAAAATGAAGATTATTGTATTTGAAAAAATGAAAATGAAGAATCAGATGCTTAAAAAATCCATCTTAGACGTAAGTGATGGTCATGATTCTGAGGATGAGTCACTAGATGATGAATCAAAAGTACAAGAAGAAAATAATCACATTATTGATTCAAATCAATATTTTATTGGAAAGGATGAAACAAAGTGGAATAAAATTCCATCAACATATCAAAGGGCCAAACAACAAAATATTTTCTGAGAAAAATCGATAGGTCCACATCCATCAACAAAAAATTAAACTGATTGTGAAACATTCGTCGTAATTTTCAATACATCAATCGTTGACATAAATTTTAAATTTAACTTCGTTACAGAATTTTTCTTTTTTATAACATACCAACAATTTGAAATTAAAAACAAAATTTTTTTTCAAAAACCCTTTAGTGTTTTATTTATTTTATGTTTTAAAATATATTAATTTTAGTATATTTCTATTTCAATTTAAAATATTTCAGAACCTTTTATTTTATTTTTCAACTCTTATCGAAATAATTACAAAAATTTTATAGAATACCATTTTGTATGAATAAAAAAAATATTAACATATGTTAATCTTGCCCAACAACGAAGAAAAAAAATTAAATTGCCGAAAAATTGGGCATAGACATACTTTGTATATTCAATACAAAAAATCTACCTCTAACCTACTCAAAAAAGTAGGCACTGATCTCTGATTTCATTAAGATCGGCCAAATAATGAAGTTTTTATGCAAAAGTAAAAAAGTAAATATTAAAATACGTTAATCCTGCCCAAGTGAAGGTTAAAATGTTTAAACTGGCAATACTACGTATTATTTTTTGACATTTATTATGATATTTGTGTTCATGGAAGATACACGCTTGAATAACGTTTAGAAATTTGTTAAATTATTTTATCAAAATCAGTGCTCATTTGTGATTGTGAATACTGAAAGAAGTTTTAGAAGAATTCATAGACGACATTATTCAATTAATCGACTCTGACTAGTGGATTGACTATTCGTCGTATTGTAGACAAATTTGAAAGTGAATTTTCTTTACATGTTATGATTAAAGGTGTGTTCGTAATGGTTGAAAATATTTTTTGTTCGTAGTTGCATATCATCAAAAATTCTGCGGAGATAAAAAACAGGCACTAGTGTTCATAGTAATCGACATCACGTCTGTGCAGATATTTTAGTGCGCAGGCGTTTTAGAATGATTTTTAAAGTAGATGTAATTTAACATGTAATAAATGAGAATGTCGTCAGAAAATATGTAAGTAAAAAATAAAAATTAATTATTAAAATAAAGTATATTAAAATATTACCGATAAATATAAATATAATAAAATAAATATATTAAAAAAAATATATATTAATTTTAATATATTTTAATATATAAGTAATATATATATTAAAATATGTGAAATTTGTTTATTAAATATTTAAAAAAAAATATATATAAAATATTAAATATATATAAAAATAATAAATTATATAATATAACTATACAAATGAATTGTCCATGTGCTGCGTCTATGAATAAGAATGACTACTAAAGAATTTTCTGCGTGGCTGCGCAATTTTTTTTGTTCATACTGACAGAAAAAAAAAATCTGCAAGACACCGATGCATGTTTTACTGCAACTACGAACACGTCTGAATTATATTAAAAACCGCTTGAACCAATCGATGTTTTGAACTTGCTGTACAAGACTAATATTTGATCATGAAACAAGTTCAACATTTCCAATCAAAATACATGATACAAACCCAAATCAGTCTCCAAGATCACAAGATTACTCCAGCGTTCACGAATCATTCTAATACGATAGTGATTCTGTATTGCTATTATTGAACGGTTAAGTCTTGTTGTGAATAATGAAAAAGAAATCATAGTTGTAACAACAGTGTTCACAAATGATTTTGATTTTGATACGATAGTGATTATGGGTGCGTATTGCTGTTGTATAATAAATAATGTTTAGTCTAGTTGCACAACAGTATCGTACCTAATTTAAGCACGGAAAGGTAATTCTACCTAAACTACTGTCAAGAACATTTAAAAAAAATCAGAGAAATATAAACTAAGCAAATTCATGTAAGCAATAACCTAGTCACCGAAAGAAGAGGGATATCGTGTTCAATAAAAGAAAAACACTTAAATACTTAGGCGTATATCATCATGAAAATCTCAATTTTATTTCCCACGTGGACAAAGCAGTGGAAAAAGGCACAAAATCCTTCATGGCTTGTAATAAATTATTTTACAATAAAACCATAAATAGTAGAGTAGAAATCTTAGCTTATCAGCACATTATTAGGCCAACTATGTCATATGCTGGACCAATTTGGTTCAATATTAGTGCAAGCCAAATGGTAAAAATCAGGAAATTTGAAAGGAAATGCAGAAGAGCCTACGTAAATCTACATAGAAAACGGAACACAAGCATTTTTACTTTAATAAATGCTTGCATCAAAAAGCAAATATAAGATTCGATAATTTTTTAATAAAAACTATTCGTAATCACTTCGGGAGATCTCTTAACACATTAGAAAATGGTTTAATATCCAATATATATTACTATAATGAAGAGTACAAACAATAATCCACTAGATTCATTATATACTTTTGTGTTTTATCTTATAGTAGTTCTAGATGCTCAACATCCACCACTAGTTTTATTTTCTACTTTTTAGGGGGCTAGTTTGGTTTCGATAAAAGTATATTTTAAAAATTTTTATTTTTACATTATTATTTTATTTTATACTTTTTAGTTTTAAGTGAAACCTATAGGTATTATAATTTCAGAAAGAGTATATAACTGTAAACTCTCCTGTCTATAACACAATTGGTTTTTGAAATATGCCTGAGACGTGCTAGAAGTTGTTCAGCAGTAACCCGAACCAGTCCAAATTTTTGAAATCAGTAGAAATCGTATTTCTTTATTCGAAGCAATTCGAACCTGTCATTTGATAGCTTTGTAAAGTACCGTGTCCGGTTGCTTTTTTCATCATGAGTAACTGTGCAAAATTTCAGAACTCTATCTTTAAATTTTTTAAACAAAATTATTCTTTTTCTTTTTGCGTTTGGTTTTAATAATAACAAAAAAATTCCTACCTACCTACCAAACATATAAACATATATATATATATATATATATATATATATATATACATATATACATATATACATATATACATATATACATATATACATATATACATATATACATATATACATATATACATATAAACATATATACATATATACATATATACATATGTACATATATACATATATACATATATACATATATACATATAAACATATATACATATATACATATATACATATATACATATATACATATATACATCTATACATATATACATATATACATATATACATATATACATGTATACATATATACATATATACATATATACATATATACATATATACATATATACATATATACATATATACATATATACATATATACATATATACATATATACATATATACATATATACATATATACATATATACATATATACATATATACATATATACATATATACATATATACATATATACATATATACATATATATAAAGAGACACTGGCAAGTTAATATAAAAGTATATAAAATACGTTAAAAACAGGAGTTATTGCGCCCGAACATTTTATTTATATTGACTCTAAAGGGTATATTCAAAACCACGAGCATGTCCCTCTATTATATCACTATAATAGAAGGGCTATATGTAATTGTATAGAATATAACCCTCAGAATATTGAGACTAATCTACTAAAATATGACATGTTTATTCCTGAAAAGGATAAACAATTATCAACAAACTATTGGTGGTTGAATAGTTCATGAATAACGTGAATAAAATAGGTTAATATATCAATAGAATAGGTTTAGATTAAGTCAGTTACGGTTTTAGTTCGTATAAGTATTAATAAGAAAAAAGTCTATAAAATTTTTTGGTTTTTATCAAAATTTTAATAAATATTTTTGATATTAAAAATAATAAATAGGTATATTAATAGTGTATAAATAATATTTTAGAACAAAATTAAACAAAGTAATTAACTGTTAAGATTTTAGTTCTAAGTCAATTAGGAAATATTATTAGTTTTATAAAACTTTTTTTTTCTAATTTTATACAAACTGAAACAAGAAAATAAAAATAAAAGTTACAAAAAAAAAAAGAAAAAAAAAGAGGAATACCGTAGTTGCAAAACTTACACCTGGGCTTTAATAAAACCACAAAATCTTTGTTCCGAGTGGCAAATGGTTAAGTGAAAATTGCGATAATTATAACAAATTGTAATCAAATGAATATGTTTTAAATAATTTTCGCTAATATATAGTTAAATACATATCTTCCTACATTGCAGGTGCCAACATAAAATATGAAATTTGGTGAAAATCGACACGTAGAATTATAAACATTTGAAACAGTTGTTGAAGATTGAAAGAATTTAAAACTGCACTTACCATCAAATTTTATTACATTATTAACTGTCACACACAAGAAACTTCACTTACCTGTAAAATAAATAAAATAAAATTAATTATAATTGTTATAGATAGGTTAGTTTAGTATAAATTTTAAAATTATGGTGTGTTCTGTTAGAAATAAATAGTCAATATCATAATTTGCTGTTAAAAACATTTTTTAGCAGGTACCTATGTAGTTGGTTTTATCACTGAACATTTTGTTCGAGTTATGAAAATTTAGTTTTGAAAATTAGTTAAAGAAAATTGGTGTTATGTAGGTTATTTTTCAATTTGTTAGGCGTAATAAGAAGTACAATAAATACCCTAAATGAAAAAAAAATTTTAAACAAAAAGATTTGTAATTAATGATTAGATGCGTGATAACTAAAATTTTTAATACGATACTACATTATAAGAATCGAAAACTTAAGATGACGATCGAATCTAATAATGTATATTTAGTGTCAACATTTTTGATTAATTGTTATGTTAGCATTTTGATAACAAATTATGAGCCTATTAAATATAGAAATTGGGATATTAAGAACTGTGCAAAGCAAGAGTTATCCAGAATTTGTCTGAATGACATATGAATGAAGACATCTGTAAATTTTCAGTTATAAGAATTCATAATAAAATAATTAATTTTTTATTTGATCCCGTTTTTTTGTTTTTGTTTAAATTAATTTTTTCTAGTAACATAATATTATTGAACTTAAAATAAAATAACAAAAATAGGGAGGGAGGGATTTTGAAGCAAATGTTGTATCCGTGTAGGACCAATAGATTATACCTAATGGATCCCTAGTGTTCAGAGATGTTATATATCTATCCAGATTTATATAAAATATATATCTTTAATGGCTCATTATTATTGGACTGTAAGGACGAAAAGAACATTTTAAAGTATCCTTTTTGTTTTAATGTTTTGTATATAAACCGTTATATTTGTTGATCTTTTAATTATATGTATATTCGACTAGTAAGATAATGGTCTAATAAATATTTTAACGTTCATTTGATGATGATAGGTGCTGCTGTTATAGAGGTATTGTAGAACAAAGTTATTTCTATGTTGCATAATGCTACCGAAGAGCAAACCTTTTTACATACTTGGGACTTATCTGGATATTCTGAAACAGCTGAGATATTGTCTAAAATTGTTGTGGAGCCTATTGATATTGCAAAGGATCAGTATTTTACTGTTGCTTATGCTGTTGTATCCGACAATGCCAGTGATATGGTTAAGATGGCAAAATTCCGCCAATCTATTTGCAAAGGATGTAAGCAATATCGTCGTGTAGAAAATAATGTAATTTAAATTGCACAAAACTGCGTATAATAGAGGGAAATTACCTATTGTTTGAAACATTTTTAACGAAAAAAAATAAAGTAAGTTGGATTGGCTTCCACAACCGGAAAGACTATTTCTACCTTTGTATTAAACCGCATCATCTTCTAAAAAAATGAATAATAATAATAATAAATGGGTCATTCCAGTCAATGTATTTAAATAGACACAACTTAGTGATAATTGTTTTTCCAGATCCAAATCATCACTTAAATACACTTTTAATCGATATTTTCACTTCATTTAAAAATATTTTAAAAGCTTTGGTTTTTCTTTTTGCTGTATAATTAAAATTTACACCTCATTATAAAAAGTTCAAACGAATTGTCGGGATTCTACTATAATTACTTATTTTTCTAATTATAATACGTTCTTTTAATTGAAGCCATTTTTTTTTTTAATTAAAAAAATAACAAATATAACAAGATTTGTTTCTGGAAGGTCAAATTTATTAAAATTGAAAATTAAATGAAAGAATTTTCATACTATTACGCTTATCCAAAGAAACATCTATCACTTATCATCATTCTTTTCAATTTCAGTTTAAAGCATTTAATGAATTTAATCAACTGTGTAGTTATTAAGATGAATTTCCACACTAAGTTGGAATATTAAAATATGTAATTAAATATGTTTTAAGCAATTAAATATTTACACTTCAATTAAATGTGCATAATTTTAAGTCCAAAATTCCGTAAAATATTTAGAACACTCTTTTTTAATATGATATAAATTTTGTATTCCATACTGCGTTACAAATCATTTCCATTCGTAATTTAACTATATACAGTTTAAGTATATATTAGTATAATTTAGAAATGGCAAACTTTACTCTCTTTCTAACAATAATGTCTTTGTGAATTTTAGGCTGTTGACAGAACAACGATCTGGCAACGGCAACGCGATGCCATTGAAGCAGAACAAAGGGTTTTATTAGACGATCAGTCATCGTCAACACAGGTCAATACTACATCAGCTTATTATTAAACGGTTGGATGTCAACAGTTAACTTATATCTATGAATTAGTAAATATTTCTCATTTCAATTATAATAGTCTTAGTATCACAAAACAAAATTTGGAGTGAGCAAACATTTTTTAGTGCTCTTAATTGTTTATGTATTTTGTGAAATTGTGACCGTGCGGCAAATAATTTGTTGTCTGCAAATTCTCTCTCGGTGCAACATACCTATATATTCTCAGCACAAATTTAGTTTGATGGTACGAGGGTGAGAGACAAATAAAAGAAAATACATCAGTTGATATCGTCTAATAAAAACATATCACTTGGCTGTCACAATCAACTGTCGCAAGGCATTAACATCGAAATAGAAGTTTTATATTTTTTCAAACGATGCAACAAAACGATGCTTTGATTCTGTAAACTCTCATTTAATAATACATGGTGGGATAACAAAATGTGATATAAATCTAGATGTCAATGCCTTGGTTATGACTAATAATTACGATTGCAATGTTAAAAACTTTTGTGAAAATAAGTAAACTCACTTTTATGTGGATATCCTGAACCCATACTAATGAGATAGAAAATTACCGCAGAACATCGGCAACGTCTTTTCCAACAATAAATTCTTTTTTTTGAATATCCCTTTGCACAATTAAAATACATACGTTTTATGTGTTATATGTATATCAATACGTTTTGACTTTGCAGGTAATAGGGTAGTAAAGAGACAACCTAACAATAAAAGCATCAGCAACGATTTTTTAGAAAGTCCTATCGTTTGGGGTACGCCTAAATCATAGTCAAACTGTAAATCAAAATATAATTGAAGAACAAAATTGAGGATTTTTGAGCCAACATACTTGTCATTTGATAATCCTAAATACTTCTGCCAAAAACGTTCACAAAAAAAGCCAAAGGTTTTGAAAGAAGCCAGAAGTATATCATTAGGAAAGACGAAGAATAATAACTGGGGATTAACCTCATCAGTCAAAAATCAGCTACATAAGTTTGGTTGAAAATAACCAAAATATATTTTTATTAGTTCTATGAATGTGAGGATTTCAGTCAAAGCAAACTTCAATATCTGAGAGTAGCGTAATAACGAGAGTTGCACAACATACTATAAAAGCAAGTGCTGGAGTCTAATCAATAAATGAGAAATACTTAACGATTATATGATGCATGATTGAAATGCTATATGGATAATCACAACAAATTAATTTCCGAATATGGCTCAAATTCAACTCTAACAAAATCTGACCTAATCAAATCTAATTTATCTAAAAAGATTAAGATTTGCAAGTCTACATAATCTCTCCAATGCAAACGAATATTATCTCCTCATAGTACATTATTATATTGTTCTCCCAATGTTGTAATTGCTGCACAGTGACTAAAATTATTATCTAAACACCTAACACATTACAATTATAATAAAATTTTACAAATTTTTGCAAATATAAGGCTTAATCTCACCACTCAAACATTATTTTTTTCATTATTTATTTTTTTTTATTTACAACCTTTCCCTTTCGGATGTTGACCATCACATTTTTTTTTTTTTTTTTTATCAAAAAAATGCACATTCAATCTGTAGTTTGACATCTAAAAAACTACGTTCACACATCTCAATTGCATCTAATCATCAGAATCATTAATGTCAACAATTAAATTTTATTCTAGTAAAGTCATTAAATTAAAAACAAAAAAAATAATCATAATTTGACATCATTACAAAATAAACTCATCTTAGATTTAATTTTATACAACATAGTATATACGAATTACTATCATAAAACAAGAGCGAGACACTATTATGGCACTTTAATGGCACGTCAATTTACATATTTATGCGAAAAAGCTTCAATGCAATTTGTGTTATACAAAATCTATGCAATTAAAATTTTAATTATATATTTCCCGATGGCATTGAACGTGATTGTAATTTTTAATTAAGTTTCATATATTCTACCAATAAATGGCTGATCGTGATAAATTGAACTTGGAATTATTGTCCCTGAGGCAGAAGAGGGTAGGTATAATAAAATCAGAATAAAAAAAATATGTATGTAAAACTGAAAAACGATATCACTATTTTTAATAATCTAAAATGAAGAGTTTTAAAATAAGTAAATTTTGCGACAGTACTTTGAGAACTAATAAAAAAATGTGGATTCCATAGAAAACCTTAAATAACGAGAATTTCAAAGAAAAAGCATTGCAAAATTTTATGTTATAGTTGACAGCAGAATGATCCAATGTAGTACAGAATAATTAACACAAATTCTGATGGGGCTTGAGATGATTTGAACCAAGTGGAGGAAACAATGACACTCCGAAGTAGTAACAGTAGGTTCATCATTTGCTTTTTGATTCACTATAAACCTGAGACTCATAGCTCTTTAAATATACTTTACATGCTGTATACTCTGTGTGAAACTATATAAATAATAAATGATAAACAATAAGCTTGTTGAACAACATCTTGATCGATTTCATCACTTTTACAACATTAATTATTATCATTCATAATTCAACATCTGGATATTTTTTTTTTCTGTTTCTATTTCATAATATTATATCTTGAACAATTTCGGCTTTAATCGCATTAGATATTCATTTCTCTTCTTTTCCAATATATCATGTTTTCTGTTTTCCAACAGTAGCAAGTTATGATAATAATGGAAAATTTTTCTGTTCATGGTTGAATGTGGTTGAATGTGGTTGAATGTTCGTAAGCAATTAAAATATAAAATTTAATAGTGAAACTAACCTATTGCCTTTTATGTTGCTGGTTACTGCACAGCAGATAATTGCGTACAACTTTATACGGTAAATTTATTATAGGTGTTTTAGAAATGTATTTTAAACTGTCAGAAACGAAAATATTCAGTAAGCCAAGCCAAGCCGGTTTTGTCTTTCATAATATATTTTTTGTAAAATGTATTGCAGGTATAGAGTAAAGCTTAGCATTAAATATTAAATAAAATTGAAAGTCCTATATAATCTATATATACGGTTTACTCTGCTAACAAAATGGTTCATAGTAAAGTAATGTAAATGTTAGAAGACTTAAATACATTGTTATATACTTGGATTAGAAAAAATGAACTGCAATGCTTATTGAATTAAATTATTTTAAATAATTAAATATGTTAGCTTAAAAAAATATTTTTTTTTAATAATTAGGATTATTTTTAAGAAGTACAAAAAAAAAAATGGCGTGCAATAATATAATGGTAACATGCATTTAATTATACTTAAATATATGTACTCTAATAATTATTATTATGCACTAACCTTTTTTTCAATCTTTTTTAAACGATGATCATAACAATCGCTTATATTTTTTTCAACTAAATCAAGTTTTTTATTAAATTTCACTGAAGTTTTACATTCACTTTCATATATTAATTTTTTCATCAAAAATTCCAGTCGATTATCATGTGACAGACCATCATCATCAGATTTTTCTTTACTTTCAAGATATTCCAGTGTTGAGGACATTGTTGTACGTGTACTTTTTGAGGCCCCCGTCTTTAACAAATTTGGATTTACTTTGATTCTCAAAAAAAAATTTATTTGTCGTTATTCTAGAATTTTTTCTATTCTAGAAAAATGGGTTTTTGTTTTAGTTTGTTTTTAGCCACAAACACCAATATACACAAAAAAGCAAGCAATTTGTTTTTTATTTTTAAAAGTTGGATTATTATATTTTTCACTAAGGGTGAAAATTATAAAAAAAAAAACAATAAATAAATAAAAAAAATAAATAAATATTAAAAAATTAAATGAATAGAAAAATAAAATTTATTGAGTTGAGAGTTAACATAAGTGACAGAGAGAGAGAGAGACTTTATATAAATTTAAGAACACATACATTTAAATTTGAAAGGGAAATTGTTTGGTGGGATGAAGAATTGTGTAATAGAACTAAGTTGAAAATTTGAATTCGATTTATTCGATTAAAATTGAAATACTAGGTAAAGTGTTAAATTAAATAATAAAGTGCATTTCATATTTATATTTTGATTTAATTTTAAATCTAGATGATGAAAAATGTTCTAATGATGAAAATATATTGTTGTTGTGCTTACTTTTCTTGGAGGTTTCGGGACATTTTCTTGAATCGTTAAATTTTTCCAAAGCAGATGATTATTAACTACTAGTAGAATAGATGCATTTTTACCGTTATTTCAAATTCGAGCTTGCCAAGTAGTTGGATTGCATTATTTCAGCGTCGCTACTTATTAGATTATAGAGAGATGGAAAATATAATGCTTTGAAATATTTTTCTTTGTTCAACATTATTTTTTTCATAATTTTCTAGTCTTTTCTTTACTCTGTTACGGATTTTTTACACTAATGAGTTCTTGTTAGTAAAAAAAAACAAAATTTTTTTCATTTTCAAGAAAAAATATTATTTTTAGTTGTGCAAATAACAAAAACATATAAGTATAATTTTAGCTGTGACTATTAACTGTATAGACATAGATATCATCTATTAAAATAATCTCTATTTTTGTACTCTTGTTTCTTCATAAAATTTTGTAAAAATGTTTTTAATTGCCGAAGCAATGTTATGAAATTCGTAAATCTGTGTGTGCAAAGTTTTGGAATTGAACCAACAACCTTATAATATTTGTTTTTTTTTTTTAAATATTTGGTAGATTTAGACAGATTCAATGTTAAACTAGCTTTTTGCAGTTAAAATTTGCTTAATATAAGCTAAATTAACATGGTGAAATCGTACCAAGTTCTGATTACCAAGTAAGCTAAACTAAGCCAAGAAAACTGAATACAAAATTTATAATTGTCTAAGTAACACATTTTAAATAAATAAGGCATTAAACAGGGATTTTCTGCCATTATATTTGACTTATCCTCCTTGAACTAGTATTTAGGAAGCTATCAATCGATAGAAATTCACTATTGATATAGTAAAACTAGCACAAATACAAATATTTATATAGACGATTACAAATACAACTATATGCAAACGATCTGAATATCGTATTAGTCGATTTATGATAAAAGCCATAGAGTGCTATCAGAGACTGGATAACGAGGCCTGAAAAATAAAAAAAAATAGGGACTAGTGATAAATGATGCAAAAAAGAAAAAAAAATAATACAAAGCAAGTATAAACTTCTTTATGTTCTGCTTGACCACCCGGGAAGAGATGGTTTCATTTGTCCACAAATGAACATTAGAAATAATAGAGTTGGTATCAACCTTAGATTGATATCAGGCGGAAGGCGCATTTGAGCCATTGCAAGAAGAATAAGAAGAACTATTATAAAAATGTTTGTTCTTCAGTAGAACTTCTGTTCAATTGAGTGAGTTGATCAAGAGTTGTAGTTCAACTTGTTCAATCACAGGGGCAAAAAAGTTTGAGAAAATCACAGAATAAATAATGAAGAATACAACAAAGAATATTTTACGGAAATCTATTTGATAATAAACGAAGACAAAAAAATATGAAAAATGTTTAGTCGAGATTTGACAACTTCCGATTCCACATTCCAGATGTGGTCTAACCAAGAACGAATTTCAATATCAATCAATTTTCAAACCGCTTTGTATTCCAATGATGTAGAGGTGTAACTTTGCAGTATAAAAAGTGAAACTTGTGACTTTAAATACATTAAATACTAGCAATTCAACAATACGATGATGGCTAGCTGTAATATCGCATGACAGTGATTAGTTTTATAAATAATATTTTTGCTCTTTTATATCTCATGGGATGATTTTATATAGACTAATTTTTTAATTTTGGATTTAGGATCAAAAATTATATTGCAAAATCTAATTATACTGATTAGCTTGTAAGATAAAAGCAAACAATAATTCCGTCTTAGTATTATTGTATTAATAGTATTAATCTTTATAGTATTAATCGAAAAACGTGCTCCAGCTGAAGGAAATTTAAAACATAATTATATTGTTTTTATCTACTAAAACATTAAAGACGTAGTCCGCGAAAATATTAGAGTAACATAGTGGGCACATTTTCATCTTCTAGAATTGATATAATTATAATATGTTCATGTCCCATTCTATTGATGTGGACGTATTTATTATGACGTTATAAATACGAAATGCACTTTATAAATAAACAAACAAAAAAAAAGATATAATTAAAAAATTCTATTCTACATGAAAACATCCAACTGTGGAGTAATTTAATAAGAATGTCTTGAAAGTAAAGTAAATTTATTTATATAAAATCTGAAAATGATTTCGAAAAATTGCAATTTTTGTTTTTTTTTTTTTTTGTTCTTTTTTATAACTTAACTGAATATTAATTGAAAAATCGGTTGTGCAATTCAAAAAAAATGTACATTTAGAATATTTAAATATTTTATTTTGTAATAATTTTATAATATTTCAATAATATTTACATGATTAAATAAAATTATTTTAATAAAATATTAAAAATTTTAATTGAATTATTAATTAAATTTCTATTTATAAATAATATGTATATTTAAATTTAAATTAATTAATTTAAAAACAAAAAATGTAAATATTGTATAATTAATGATAGATGAGGGATCTCTCATAATGAATTTGATGTTTCAAGGTGAATTTATAATATATAGAGTATTATATACAAAAATAATATACATACATATATATGCAATACAATGCAACACTATCAATTAAATAATTCACCACCTCATCATTAAGCATTTTCATAATTAATTATTATAGTTATTCATGTTTTTAGTGGTGAATTAATTCAACAATATTGTTAATGATATCTAGTTTATTTTTGTTTTTCTTTTTTTTTTATACAGCTTTTTAATAATATCTAGTTATGATATGAGTACCTAATAATAAAAAATTGAAATATCAAGTAAATAATAATAACGTAGAGTGAGTTGTCATTAATGAATTTTTAAGTTAAAATTAAATTTTTTCTGTAAGAGTATTTTTCTGTAGGTGAAATATTTTTAAGAATAAAATAAAATACAAAAACATTGTTGATCATTGAGATAAAAAAAAAAGTTGTTTTTATATCAGTAGTCTTTCCCAATTTCGAATATCGTACATTACGTTATATAGTGAGAGGCAATAAAGACATTAAAGTTTATTCATAAAGTGATTGATAGGTGTTTGTAGGATGCTAATTTGGAATCTTAGTAATGCAAAGTAAAGCTCTGTTGGATTTCTAAACATTTTCATATACAGGTTAAAATAGCGGATGAATTCGCTCTAGTATTTGAGAGTTTTGGTTATATCACTAAAAATAAAATGGAACTATATGCTATTATGAAGGCGAAGTATTCTACAATAGATATAGTTTTCCACATTTAAATTAGTCTATAGTCTATACCATAAAATTTTTACAGAAAAAGCTGTTGTATGTGATTGTGTATTCCGAATCTCTATGTACAAATAGTTAGGGTGTTCATCCCATAGACTTGGAATTATATACAAAAAAAAACAAAAACCTCAGCGAATGTAACTTGGAGATTTAAAAGAAATTTATATCAATATTAACAAGGTCATCAGAAGACAGATGAACTCTTGATATGTCTTGAGATGAGATTCTATATAATTATCAGAAAGTTTATGTCCAAACATTGATAAGCATAAAACTTGGAAAGTATACTTCATGAGTTAAATGAAGAAAATTAGAACAATAGTGAATATATTGACAGGTCACTTTTTGTTTAACAAGAATACGATTAGGATCTATCAATACTAATATATTTGCCGAATTCATTCAGATCTGAGTGTTAAGGCACAAAGCATATTTATATCTCTAACAGAGTTCTCAAAGATTCTTTTCCGGATATCTACAGATTTGTTTATGGCTGCGAGTCTTTATGAAGAGTAGGTATAGTCCAATTCGCATTTGTGATGTTGTGCAAGGTGTTCCTATACTTTGTCTAGTAGCGTAGCACCGACAGAGTGCAGCTGTAGCCCCATTTTAAACTAAAATAAACTAAACTAACTTTATAAATCAACTGATTTAATTTCAAAATATTGGGTGAACACAATCGCAAACTTATATCTAAAAACATTTAATTCTGAAAACGTGAAGTTAGTTAAGCTATTGTGATTGTAGTGGTATTTAAATTTGTAGTATTCGAATAACGTGATAGTTTTAAGAGTTAGATGTAGTTGACGTCATACAAAATAAGTATATTTTATAAATATTTAAGTTATGTACAGTTTAAACTTTAGGCTTGATTAATAGCAGAAATAAGTGGAAATATTTTATAGAAATTACTTTGAACAGTTAAAGAAAAGTTATAAAGTTATTGCCAACTGAGATATAAGTATGTACTGATATATTACAATATTAATTATGTAAACTAAAGTTATGAATTAATATCTTTATTTCTAGAAAATATAAATTTCAATATCCTGTGTAGTATTTCCACTAGTTAGAGGTTAAACTTTGCAGCTTCTTAAGATGTAGTGACTATTTCTTTCGAACATATTATGTATACTCCCGCAAGATATCAAACTGTCGAAACTTCAACTTAGTAAATGCTTATGAGTCAGGATAATAATTTAATCGTTATTAATTTATCTAAAAAAAAAAATCATTTGTAAAGTCAATACTTTTTTCAGTTTTTATTACGTTGTAAGAAAAAAATTTTTGTCAACAATCATACATTTCAAAAATTTAATTATTAAACTTTATTGCGGTCAATCACTTTAATCAAAAATAATCCAATCTCAGCATTAATTTTTCAAATCACAACAATACCAACATAATACAAATTTTATACTATTTTAAATTCAAATTTATTGTGTTTCACAGCCAGATGATTATTGTTAATTAATATTTCGTAATTAATATTTTAATAACAACAATAATTATTGGTTTTTTTTTTTGAATTACTTAGTTACTTAATTACGTAAAATGCTAACTTTAATAATTTTAATATAAAAATAAAAAAATAATAATTAACTAATTGCAAAAATAAATAAATTTAATTTAAAATTATTGCTTAATGACAATTTTAAATTTTCCAGTAGAATGAAATTTGTTCTATCTGTCAAAAATGTTCAAGATTTTATTTTCGAAGAAAATGTATTGAAATTAGTTATACTCAAATTGATTGCAATTTATAACAAAAAATAATTTGAAAAATTAAATTAAATTTAAACTGTTCAAAAATGCAATTTAATAGGTTTAAATACATACATTCATTTTCGGCATTTTCCATTCTTGGTGGGAGAATCAAAAGAACAGTTATATCAAGTAAAAATTTATAACTGTCAATATATAGGTCTGAGATTGGCAGTTAAATGAGCAAGTGGAAGTTAAATGAGCAAGATAAATAAAGTGGAAGTTAAATGAGCAAGATAAATAAAAAATTTCCAATAACATTAAACTAGACATTCGATATGAATGTTTTAAGATTATCTCTATTTGACTGCAATGACAAACCTAAAAATATAGCGACAAAGAGGAAAAACAAAGCAGAAAACTTAAAATTTATATTTTTCTAACTAACAAAATTTTTACAATTAAGAATTGGACTCGGAATAATGATATGTTAGTATTTATCGAGCTAACTATGATTAAGTCTCTAACCATTGTAAAACATAAGTCGTTTACCATAGTACATATATAATTTAAGTGTAATCTATTTTTTTTCATACAAAACTAATAATACTTGTAACTATAGTTAATAGTAAAGCTCACATAAATTATGTTAGATTCACTCTCCCAACCCTGTTTTTATGTTATATCGTAATTTATATCGTTTTTTTTTTTGTACAATCTTGCGAAGGATATTTTTGAATTTTCAAGCAAGTAAAAATGTAAACAAAATTTATTAAAATAAATTTATATCTACCTAAATAAATATTGATAACATTTACAATCAAAAATGATTTCTAAATTTTTTTTAATCCAAAAATTTTTAAAAAATGATTATAAATTTATGCATCAATTCATTTTTGGATTCATATTGTTATTTTTTATATTTGAAAATGTATTTTAACCATTTTTTTAAAAATTGTATACCAAAATTTAGTTATGATATCTACATAATGTATATACAACACTTTAGCCTATTATATATAATTTGATGCTGCACTGTTGTATTTTTCTACTGTTTAATTTTGATATTTTTGAAAGATATATAGGTACTACAACTAGTAGTGTTTTAATACTCTCTTTCGGCTTTTTATTAAAATATTTTTTGTTTGTTTTGTTACTTAAAAAATATAAAAATTTAAAATGAAATAAGAACTTTTTTGTATAAATATAAATTTAAATATAAAATAATAATTATTAATACTGACACTTACGGTTTTTACTACTCTGTTAACAGCCTTTTCTAACATCTTTCTGGCATTAATCTGGCATTAATCTGACAGTATTGGGCTTGCCTTAAGCATTAATATGACAGTATTGGGCTTGCATTGTCTAAGCATTAATCTGTCAGTATTAAAATTAGCTGTCATCAGACATTTTCTTATAGTACATTCAGTACAACAGTACAACAAAAAACATTACAAAGCAGCAATGTGTGTTCACGTCATTAAATTTACAATAATTGTAAAAATAATACACGAACTTATGAACCTCTTTAATTAAATGTAATTCATAACATTGATTAATTTCAGCTGTCAAATTTAACAGTTAAATTTAATATAATGTTGACAGCATCAAAATGGCTTAATGCTACAAATCTAACGAGAAATCAATATTTTAAATTTAATTAAAATAATGAATTTGATAATTTAATTTTTAATACTTTTGTTCATAAGTTAAAAGATTTTTAATGGAATTTTTCAAATTAAAATACAGATACAATTTTCAATGTAAATAATAAAATAATAAATGGAGTAACAAAAATCCCGGGAGCAATTTAAAAGTCATAATTAAGGCTGTCATATTTTTGAAATTGAAAAAAAAAAAACAAAATTTTATAAATTAAAATATATAACTTATATAATTAGATAAATAACACCTTTCCAGTTTAAGAAAAAAATCTATTTGGCAGTTTAATAATTATAATTTTGTTAATAAAAGAATGATCAAACAAACAAAAATATTTAAATTTTATTTAAAAACAAAAACTGATTTTGTTTTGATTCAAAAACCCATAATGAATCACACATTCCAAAGAATCATATCCTGAAGTAAAAAAAAATAAATCATAGCTTTGGCGCCATTTAATGACGTTATTTTTATTATTGATTTTTGTCTTCTATTTTTTGTTTTGATCTGTGTTCTTTTCTCAATAATTTTAACGATCATTTTGATTTCATAAAATCATCTCCTATTTCTTATCTTAATATAGAAAATTATTCCCAAACCAATTAAAAAAAAAAAAAAAACATTTTTTTGTTTTTTTGCAATTAACCAAATTTTATGAACAAAGCAAAGCTATTTAGCATAACAACGAGACTTATTTTTAACGGATGGTTCCGGTTCTATTTCTATTTTCATTTTCATTTCAAATATTTATATTTGAAAAGTTATTGACTTAATAATTAAATTGAAAAATGTTGATATTTTATAATAATATGATGTTATTAAAAATGAATTTAAATTTGAGATCATAAATATGCAAAAAAAAAAAAGAAAATTGATTGAAGAAATCAATTTAAATGCTAATTTTGTATTGAGGTAATCAAGAATTTTAACCTATGGGAATACATATAGAATTTATTAATTTCGAATGTATGTAATTGAAGAATATATACGTTGAAATCATATTATGGTGATGAAAATATAACTATGCAGGTTTTATCGGAGACAAGTTGAAGTTAAAAAAGTCATTCGACAATCAAAAACTTAAATTCCCTAAATATTAAAAAGCCACCAAAATTAAAATTTGCAAAACATAAACACTTAAATAAAAAAAAAATTTTAACAATAAATTATTTTCATAAAAAATTTCTGTAGTTTTATGTTTATTTACTTTCGGCAAAACATCAGCGTTTCCATAAATCAGGACTTTAACATTATTATTTTTTTTTCATCAAAACATTGGCGTTTACCAGGTAGGTATGTAAGTATAAGTAGGTATAGGTATACCTTTTTTTAAAAATTCTGTTTTAAATAGCAGTATTCTGGATTTGGATATAACTCTATTTTTATGTAGTGGTATTTTAATTGGCTGGGTTTTTTTGGCCGAAATATTGATAAACATTCAATAAAAATCCAGATCAATGAATGGTGAAATATACCTAATTCCCGACTTTAAAAATGCACCTAAATTAAAAATGAATCTGGAATGATTATAATATATTTGATGTTGCGAAAAACGCAGCTACATGATTGGATTTACTTAGCTGCTATAAGACTTATTTTTCCTCCTGTGACCTCTTGAAAATCTATAAAGCTTTTATACGACCGAAAGTAGATTTCAATTTTAACATATGGTCTGGCGCTTCTAGTATTGCGTTAAAATATTCGATAAAGTCCAAAAATGGGCTATTCGTCTAATCAGTGACCCAAATGTCACGGATCATCTTGCTCCTCTTCGACATCGTTCTATAGTTGGAACTCTCTCACTTTTTTATAGATATTTCGTAAGCAGCGACACCTGTACGATCCGAGAAAAACGAAGGGTAGCATGTGCTCATCCCTATACCGTAGAAATCCCTAGATGGCAAAATACAAGTTATGCAAACTCGTTTATAACCTCAACATCCCGAATGTGGAATCAAATTCCATCGAGTGTGTTCCCAAAACATGATAAATTCTATATTTATGACCTAAATAAATTCAAGACGAGCATTAACACCTTCGTTCGTAATTGTGCTCATTCTCTTCTACCTTCCCCCTTTCCTATATTTTTTTCCCCATCCTAGTCAAATGTACCAATCGGTATATATGGTCCCACACCTAGTGTTTTGGCTATGTATATAAAAAAAACAATACTATTTGTTTTTTTTATATATATTTACTGTAATTGACCATGTTCAATAAGAGATACCCTCAAAATCCTACAACGAAAAAATTCCGTAGTTTAAAAATAATTTTGATCACAAAACCATTCGAAAATAAATTCCCGCAATAATTCCCCGAATAATTTCGCAACGATGAAATCCACTAAATCCACTAAATTCCAGACTACGTAATACAATTGCACTAAAATTTCAGGTTATGTAATACGATTATTTTGAACCAAGGCTTGGTACAGTGATTTCGAACGTAAATTGAGGAATCCCCGATCATCTAATTAATTTTCACAGTTTAGATTTTATTTCTGACTGAGGAACAACAGTGTTTCAATAAATTATGGTTAAAAAGTACACACGCTTTTTCCAGAAAAACATTTGTGTTTGGGGATTTTATATTTTAAAAGATTAATGTTTTGAAATTGTAAGTTGAGTAATTTTTATTTGACAAATTGATTTTAGGGTTTTCGGAGCCTTGAGCTAGTAAAAACTATAATAATTCAATAAATGAGCAGCTTCTTAAGATTGATCAAAGGCAATTATTACAAAAATTAAGTTGACAGCACAATCCAAAATATCGTTCAGAAATTGTTCAAAATCAAGTGTACAAAGTATTATTTACAATAAATAAATGTGACAGTTTATATTGATTAGGGTTAGAATTATTGTAATTACATTTAAATTTATTTTAATTACAATTAGAGCTCTGAAAAGTTGAAATAATTAATGAACTACATATAATTTTTCCACATTATTGATGGTACATTTGAGTTGGAGGACAGTGATTTGATTTCAATAGTACAAGCAAAGATATTATGTTTTCAATAGTACAAGCAAATTGCCGGTTGTGAAATTAAACCAAAGCAAAAATAAGTATACAAGTACAAGTAAAGGTAATATTTTTTCTTTATCAGTTTTTTATGATAAATTAACACAAAATTATGTTCTGTCCTATAGGTCTTATGCTTATCAAAAATCGATCAGTTTATAAAAGTATAGAGAAACATTATGATTTTCTCATCGCTTTCGCAATTTAGTGAAACTACAACATTACCGAACTCAAATAAATTTTGATATAAAATACCAGTTTTTTTTTTAGTATATATGGCAAGTTTAATTTTTAAATTATATTTTTTTAATATATTTTAATTACTATTACATCCATATTACTTTTCATATATACATATATATTTACTAATTATGTAATTTTTTTCAGCATTTAATGTAATTTAATAATTAAATATTAAAGCATAAAAATCAGATTTTAAATTCACTTTGAAATCAGCTATACAGAATTGCAAAAAAAGTAACAGCCACTCTACCATGCCAATTATTTATTTATTATTAGCTCCTCTTTTTTTTTTTTTTGTTACAAGTCAGTCACAATTAAATCACTTTTCAGTTTGTTTGTGAAATTTAAGACTTTTTTTTCCCACTAAATAATAAAAAATAAACTAAAAAAAAAAAAACTTATACTCGTACCTCTTTTTTTTTTAATTAAACCCCCTTTTTTTGTTTTTTATAATCCCTTAAAAGTAAAACTGTCGTATAATAAAATTTTGTTGCAAAAAAATAAAGAAAATAAACCGCTGTTAAAATTTACTATTATTGGTGGTATTTATAACCTGATTTTAATTAATTTAAACTGTTCAACCATATCGGTATCGGTATCTGCAGTCAACCATTAAAATAACAAAAAAGGTGACATTTAAAAATTAGAAAAATCACCTTTTTTAAAGATAACCTCCTGTCATCATTATTTGGATTTTATTAAAGATTTACGATTAACATTTAAAAATAAAGACTGTTCTGAATTGTAGAAATTTTCGCTAGACACTAATATAAGTACCATGTGTATGTATGTATATGTGAAATGACTTTTTTGAACTGTTCAAAGTGAAATTGTTAATTTCCAGTCGAACACCTTGGTCAGTTTTAAAACAAAACAACACTGATTTTGATTTTTTATTTTTACCCATGTCATTTGGTTTTGTAATTTTGTAATTTTGCATTGCATTTTTTTTGTTTGTTTGTATTTTTTTTTTACTTTGTTATTTTTGTCACTTTGACATGACATAGATTAAGAAAAAAATTTCAAAAGGGAAATTAAAATAAATTTTAAAAATCTATTTTGAGTCCAAGGTACCAAAGCTAAATTATATACAAACAACTGACTGCACTGCACTGTATACATAATGTATTTATTTTGTTTGAAGACGTACGAACCGAAACAATAAAACAGGTACATACTGTGATTTAAATCTGAGTTCACTGTCACAAATTTTGGAGGACAATATATTATTGGCACACAAAGTAAAGTGTCACAAAAAATTTTGATTGAATAGAAAATTAGCTATTCTTAAATGCTTTGGAAAATAATTTTAATTTGTAACAATAGAAAACGTTCATTATCGAAGTGAATGCCTTGGAAAATCAATTACAGTTCTTGAGTATCGAATATTACAAAATTTTATTTAATTGGCAATAATAACTTCCACTTTTTTCAATAAATGTACATACTTATATTTATATTGATGACAGCAATTTTATCACATATTTTTCCCTAGTATCAGTCATATTTTAAATTTAATGAATTTTTAATCGGGAAATATTCACAAATAACAATCCAGTTATCACACCCAACTCAAATCCGTCATATAGCCCCCTTAACTATTGCAAGAAAGATTGTTTGAAATAGCAAAATTGTTAAAACTTGCTGAACCGAGACAAAAGCAGGAAAATTGATAATCGTTGAAAATAAATTTTTCATATTATCTGACCAGAGCCAACGTAAGATGTCAAAGATTAACTATTTGTTGTAAGCTGTAGGAAAACATAGTCTTCTTATATAACATTAACAAAATTAAGAAATTACTAGCCAAGTTTCGCATTATATCAAATATATCAAGAAGGGCACAAATTAGAATTGTTCCCTAAAATAACCAAAAACAACAAATACGTCATTCGAGTCATAGAATCAAAAACTATAACAACTATTTCAATTATGCAGAAGCAACTGATATGAATACTTCCAGCTACGTAGTTATCCCCAGGAGTTTTCATTGTACATAAACAAATGTTATAAGCAAAAATAAATATACAATGTTAAAATTCAATTGATTTTACTGGGTAATGGGACGCACGCACTTTAAATTGATCATGAAGAGTAAGACAACAAAGTATAAATATTGTGGCATTGAAACTCTGGATATGGAAATACAGAGCTTAAAATTATGAGGTACCAAATTTCAATTAAAATATAGATTCAGAAAGATTTCGGTACATATTTCTAAATTTAATTGTAAATTGGCACGCACGTTTGTACGGTTATGATTATGACAATTAAAGGTATGTTTCTAGCAATCTTCACAAATTGTTTTCGCAGATTACGAAATCAGCTAAATGAAATTTTATAACAGAAATGAAGAAGTACGTATATAGACTCAAAGATTGTTATGCCTCATTGGAGCAGAGAGCCTCATTAGAGTATAGATCGTCAATTTCATTTTTAAATTGAAATGTTTTTCCGAAAATGACCAATTTTTGTAACTAAATTGTTCAAATATTATGTACACTCTTTCAACACGACACGTTTCCATGCTAGTTTTGACCGTTATATTTTATATTGTTTTAGGTTCGATTCTAATGCAGTTTTTGCTATTGTTCCTTCAGGTCTTTGGATGATTTGACTTATCCAGAACCATTTTATTCTTTATAATTTTATTTTATTATGTGTTATCACTCTCCATATACCTACGTTCGGTAGCCTTTGCGGTCAAAATATTTTCAATATGTTTTTCAGACAGCTGTTTAAAAGTAACTGTAGTTTTCATATATTATTTTTTTAAATTCATCAGCTTTTGCTGCAATAAAAAATAGTCTTATTAACATAAGAGTAAAATAAGATGTTGAGAGTTCTCTAAAAAATTTATATCTCTTTTTATTGGCCCTTACAGCAGCATTACCGTCATTCGTTAGTGCGCTGGTTAGCTTGCCAGAATTGATTTATATAATCCAGGATTTATTTGTAAATGGTTTTTAAGACTTATATCCGTTCAATGTTAATCTCTTGCTCAGCTTGTTAAGCCAATATTTCTAGATATGGTATTAACTGCATATTGGTAAACTTGTACGATATTAGATTACTATCTGTCAACTCAAACCCAGCTTAGGCGTTTATGCGATGCGATGAAATGCTTCTATACTGTTTTATAATTGATATCAAAATTCAAAAAGCATCACCGATCCATAACTTTTGGTTAGTTGTGTTAAAAAAGATGTTTTTTTTTTAGGTTCACACAATATTTGCGGGCCTGAAGGGGATATTGCCGACATATTTTAGTTATTCAAGATGTTTGTTCAAGTATCACAATTTTTGTTTTAGCAGAGCCAACTTCTTTTATAACTTGATCAAATACTAATGTGAAAAGAGGTACGATAGTATAAATTCTTGTTTTACAACAGCATGTGTTTTAAAAGGCTTGCTGATATGTCCATTCTGTAAAACTACTGTTTTTGCATATTTAAAAATTAATAATAAAAAAATGACTTACTTTTCTCTTTATTTGATTTAAACTCAAGAACAAAGTAGAGTAGTATGATGAAGAAAACTCACTAGCTTCTAACGTTATCGATTTCAACTCAAAAATAGTCATAGAGTAACATACGAAGTAAGATGAAAGTGGTTACATTTAGCTAAATTAATAATTATAAAATACCTTCTTTGTGTCATGTTTGCTTGTTGTATTTTCACACTCAACTCATTGCAATTTTTATCTACAATTTTGTTTCTATTACAAATCCTCTACCAAAGACTGATGCCTGACATAAATTGCAAAAATATTTTTGTGTGATTTAAAAAATAAATTCAATCAAAATTAACTACCTTTCATAAAAAATATCCTATTATCAACAGGTGATGAACATTACATTTTTTTTGTTTGTAATTTTTTCGATGTCGTTTTTGTGTCGATTTTCTTTTTTACATTTTAGGTGGCGGGTGCCGGCGCCATTAATAAAAGTTAAAAACTTTTAAGGTTAAAAAGAAAATTTTGATTTGTTTTTTAGGTCAGCATAAATGAAAATAAAACATAAATTTTCATGGAAAATTTTTATGTCAAAAGAAAAAAAAACTATTATACAAAGTATGAACTCAAGAAGCAATGAAAAGAGTTTTGTAGCTTTTTCTTTAATATTAAATTTTTGTTTACAATTTTAATTTTCGAATTTTTCCAAAACAAAAAAAACACTTTTGTATAAAATTTTTTATTATTTTTTTCTCGTTTTTAATATTTTACTGAATTGCCTACTAAACACATGATAAAAGACGTTACGGTGATGTATCGGTTGAATTCAACTATCACTGGATTATAATAATTATTTTGAACAGACAAGTAGTGTTTTGAAAATGAATGTATACCTACAATGCTTGACGTGAAGGCTGAAAGTAAAAGTAAATACAATCATTTTTTTTTTTTTGATTATTTCAACATTTTCACTTCTTTAACACGACGACGACTATGTAAATGAAAATGTTTTTAAGAATGGAATTGGAAATTCTAGATTTTGTCATTTACTTTCTACTTTTGTTTATTTTATTTTTATAAAAATTTTGAGATCGTGTGGAACAAATCTACATTTTCTATTATGAATATTTGTGGAAATTTTAATTTTATCCATGATATGTAGTTCGAAACAATAGGGTAATTTACGAAAAAATATAGATGTAGAATTGCCATAATACCATAGCGCTTTATTTATTTATTTAATTATCTCAATAAAACCTTGGCTGGTATAGATTGTACGCAGCTTTAATTTTAAGCGTTGTTTACAACGCCTATGTATGTTTCACAACTCTAGATTAATATTTACGTTAATTTTCCAAACTCAATAATAATTGACTATAACAACCACAACTTAGCCATTATTTTCAACTGGGGGAAAAATAATAGAATTAAGTTAACACCACCAAAACTCAAAGGTGTCTAGTGTCATACAAAACTACACCATTTAACCCCACCCTATTATTCAGGGTGTACGTATTCAGCGAATCGAACACTTGAATATCCTGGGCATGAAGGTCAACAATAAAATGATATCGAATGATCATATCTTTTAAATCGCTAAAAATACCTAGAGATGTTTGGGCTTTTTGAGTCGCTGCAAAGCGCTATATATCTATAAATCATACATACAACCCAAGTTTGAATACAATTCATGCAAATTGGTCGGTACATTACAAACCGCACTAAACTTTCTAAACAAAGTTAAAAGCGTACCATTTGTCTTATTGACAACCATAATGTGAGATCCTTTCTTGTACCACTTGAAAATATAGATCATTTCCGATAAGCCACACATCTAAAACATTTCCGCCTAAAAACAAGACGAGGTATCAAGTGTTCACCGCTACTCAGTGCAAGTTCCAAGGTGACTCAAAACTGGCTATGGGAATTCGTTTGTAGTCACATTTTACCGAATGTGTACCATAATCCAACAAACGTGTTTCCACAATTCAAAAATATACCTACGTACAATCTACAAAAATTCAAGTGTAATATTAACAAATTTATTCAAAATGTCACTACTGATCATAGGTACATTTTTCTTTCTAAAATCCTCAATTAGTCCAAGCTGTGTATTCGTGTATAAAGGTATCGTTTGAAACCTAATGTTTGGCTTAACTGAAAAAAAACTAACGTATATATTGTCAGCGGGTCTTTTTTCGTTCTTTTATTTCACAAAAGTGTCAAAGACTGCCTTAAGTCACGATAGATTATTCTTTTTTTCACTTTCATTGATTATTAATTCAATTTTTCGGGCGTGTAATTTGTAACTAAGCAAAATTTAAATTTTATTTTTCGTTTGTAATTCAAGTAATTCCAGTGTTATTTAAGAAGATTTATAAGAAAACGCAATCATTCCAAATATTTAAAAAAAAAAAAAATATTTTTAATTATTTTCACATTTTAAACTATAGAAGTAGCATTTGCTATAACTATCTGTTATAGCTGAACCTTTCATTTCACTTTTTTATTGTTCAATATTACGCCTGCATTGTCTTCAAAGTATATAAATACACCGTCCCGCCTTTTAAATGGTTTAATTTGTCAAATGACGATAGCAGGCATTCCCTTTTTTCTTAATTCTGGTTTACCCTTTTTGACTATTGCAACAAACATATCTCCAACACCTGCTGAAGGTAAACGATTTAATCTGCCTCTATAACTCCATGAACAGCAATTACATACAAGTTTTTACTACCTATATTATAAGCGCAATTTATTACTGCACCAACTGGTAGACCCAAAGGAATTCTAAATTTACCCCTGGCCAATCCACCACGTCCTCTTTTAGACATTTTGATTCCGGAAAATTTAAAAGCGAAAAGTTGTCTTGGTATAACAATTGATTCAAAGCTTAGATAGAAAGAAGACCTAAAAAAACAATTACAAGTACCTACAACTAATTGTATTTAGCCAATAACTGATGATGTGAAAATTTATGTGTGAACATATTTCAGATGAACAGATGTACTTCAACGGATTGTACATAAATTTAGGTGTGTTACTCTAAAAATATATGACATAATAACCGATAGTGACAAAATTAGATTACCAGATATCACAAAGGATTTTTTTATCTAAATTTGTCAGGTTGATAAACCATTGCTATCCACCACTGCAAACCTATCAATGTTAGTGAGTTAAAATTGTGGAAAATTTTGCTGAGTTGATTTTATTATCTTGATGTCTTGAAGAATTTTTTTAAATGTTAAATTTTTTGTAGACTTAGGGTGTAGCTTGTATTTACCGCATGCTATACAAAGTCTATGGGGATGAAATCATGTCTCACTTATTTGAAAACATGAGTAATTCAGATTTATCAAGTGGAATAATACTGTTCAGTAAACAATATACTAGTAAAAATACCCCAAATAAGTATTCTGGGTCTGATCCAATATTTATTCTATATTAATTCAGGTAACGATGGAATCTTTTGTAAATGATAAGGCTGTATTAAGGTTGATAATATAATAAATGATATAACAAATAAGCTACAACCAAATACAAATCAAATATCCAGATGGTGAAAAACACAGATTAAAATAAATGAATCCAAATTACATTCTTTAATTTCACACACAACAAAATAGAGTCGTCCAACCCGGTCACAATAAACCATGTCATCATACCTAATCAAAATTCTGCAAAATATCTTAGTATGATACTTGATTCAAAGGTCAGATCTATAGAAAATGTGAAGAAAAATAAACAAGGACTAGAAGTGAAATACAATCATCAGTTGTATGCATTGGCTAATTGGGCGGATATCTACGCTGACTACTTTTAACAAAGTTTTAATCTACAATCAATTAATGTTAAAATCAATCTAGTTAAATAGGATATTCAATTGTGGGATTTTGACAACCAACTTCATATTCAAACGTTCTAGGAAAAAATATTGGGGAACATTGTCAATGCTATCGATATGTTTGTAATGCAATAGCCATAGGTATTTCAGGATCCCTACAATAAAAGACGAAATAAAAAAAACTGGTGGTACACCATAAAAGTCTTTTGCAACATGTTTTACAAGTAGCTAATAATTTAAGCTTTATTAGGTCACTGTAAATTAATTGATCATTGTAGATTTGAATTATCATTCATTTTAATCCCAGTAAATTTCAACAAACTGAAGAAAAACTACTAAGAGTTTAGAACATTTACGAAAAACTAAAAAAAAATTTCAGCCATTGAAACCTTCCTATTGTGTCTACGCGACATTCGCTTAATTATTTTCAATTTATTATTATGACATATTTGTTCAGTAGGTATGTTGAAATTTTAAAAATGCCAGTCAGACCTTGAAAGTTTTTTAAACTTATTAAACAATATTTCAAAAACAAAATAAAAAATAATAGAAAAACTGTGCAAACAACAAATAATTAAATTTTACACTCGAATTTTTCTAATTTCAACAATTGAAAAAAAATACAAATACTCGCAATAGTTTGTACAAAATTGAAAAGCTTGAAAAATTATTAAAAATTAGAAAACAGATTGAAAGATGAAAATTAAAAAAAATAAATTGTGGTATATAGCCTCTTTAGCTCAGTGGTAGAGCACAGGTCTTGTAAACCTGGGGTCGTGAGTTCAATCCTCACAGGAGGCAATTATCAAAATTAATTTTTTTTTATCAATAAAACTCAACTTAGATTTCTCAGCCTATCTACATTATGTACATAGTATAATTATGTCTAGTTGAAGTTTAAAAATTAAATAAAAAAATATTTGAAAATAAATTGGAATAAACTTTTTTAAACTCAACAAGTGTACTTTTTGTTTTTGTTTTTTGTAATTGTTGAGTTAAGTTAAATTGAAATATTTTTTTAAGAAAAGTTTTTGAAAAATCTATCAGCCTTCAACTAGTTATAAATAAATCAATAATAATTGTTCTCTTCCAGTCAAGCTGTACGTAAATAAAAAAAAATTATATCCTAGTACACGGGTGTTACATGCAAAAAACAACAACATCCCAATGTGTTTCCACTTTTACACTTTTTAAATTGCATACGAAATTGAGTGCTTTTTTTAGTCTCTTTGATTTCTTTGATTCTCATACGGACTTACGGATCATCGGTATGAGAGAGATGGAAAAAGATGATGAAATTACTGAAGAAATAACCGTGAGAAAAGAAAAGAATAAAAAAAATGAAAAATTAACTGTAAATCCTAGTTGAAGTTTAATTGTGAATCATTGGAGATCCACAGACATGAATGGATGTCTAAGTCGGCACACTTACACTAAGAAAGTCCATTTTGATACCACTTTGATAGTGATTATTCCCCGGATCTTACTTGTCGAAACTAATTTAAGCTTTTCACAAAGCGGTAGAGGCACTTGCGATGGATCGATAACCTGTTATACCTGAATAATACCTGCTAGATCACCCACTGAGTAGGATCCTAGATTAATTTTTTTTTGTGAATTAATGCGAAGCAATTCTGATGAAGATGTAAGATTTTTTCGTTCACCACTTCATCTTCGCGGGATCGGTAGAAATAAATTTAAATGGACTCCAAGATTTGCAGTGTCTTTGGATAACTACCCTACCATATCGTACTGATATCTAACTTTGTTAATCATAGATTAAGGGATCGTTTATAGTTCAGTATGGATCAGATAAGTTCAGCTACACGATGAAGGTATTCTATTTTGATATCTGCAGGATAACAAATTGAACATGGTTCCAAATTGTGTTTTTTTTTTATGAATTTTTTAAAGTTTGCAAAAAGAATAATAAGAAAAAGAAAAAATAATGGAATTATAATGAATTTTATATAATTTTATATAATTATAATACTAGATTTTATAAAAAGTTTTTTAAACTAATAAAAATATAAAAAAAAAAAAAATTAATGCGAGGGAGCTCCGAGGAAGATGTTTTCGTTCACTTCTTCATCTTTACAGGCTCTGCTGAAATGAATTAAGTGGACCGAATATTTGTAGTGATAACCAATACCTTCGTATTGATAACTAATTATAGATTAAGAGACCGTTGATGGTCCAGTGTGGGTCAAATAAGTTTTGCTTTATTAAATTGAAAACTTTGAGTGTTTCTTTTTGATTGTAGTAGGTCCCAAGTAGGTAGAGGTGTATCCAGATAACTCCTTTCCTTTCAATTAATCTGTAATTATCAAACAAAATATGTTTAGGAAATTGTTTCGTTCATCATAACACTATTAGAACTCATCAGTAGGTATTTTTAGTGTTAGACTACCTATACAACTCCTATTTTCATTATGATTGATTTTATAACTTATTAGAAGATGTCAATAGAACATCTGTGAGTTATAAAAATCGACCAAAATTTCATTGTAAAATGTATTTTTTGGTAAAAATAAATTTATATAAATACAAATTTTTTAAAACTTTTACATCATTTTACTTTTAATAAAAAATGTAATTATACTCGGAAACAAACCTAGACAAATATTGATCAATTTTTTTTTTAAAAGACTGAATAATGAGCCAACTTTATATTTTCGGAGAAGCCACCACCTCCCAATTTTTCATCCATTTTATACCCATCAGTGTAGAAATGAAGATAGTATTTTTTTTTTATACATAGCTAAACACTAGGTGGGGGGAGGGACCATTTATTCCGATTGGTACGTTTGACTTGTGTGGGAAATGAAAATTATAATAGGAGGAAGGTAGAAGGAATGGAGGATAATAACGAACGAAGGTATTAATGTTCGTCTTGAATTTATCTAGGTCATAATATAGAATTGATTATGTTTGGCCACAAATGTGTTGCATTCTTATGTATAAAGTTCACGTTTTACTAACATGGAATTTGGTTCAATATTTAGAATGTTGAGGCTTTAAACGAATTTCCATAACTTTTCTTGTGCCATCTAGGGATTCCTACGGTGTAGGGATGAGATCATGCTGACCTTCGTGTTACATGGAAGAAGCGCTTAAATGGAGGTAATCTTCCGCCAGTATCGTGTTATTTTTTCATCTATCTTTGGATCGTATATCTGTCAGGTAGAATTTCTCGAAGGATTATATAACAAAATGTATTCAAAATCACTTTGATTTTTATTAACCATCAGCAGATAATCATAGTCTATTGATAACTAAATATTAGGTAGCTTTAATTTGTCGTTGTCAATGTTTTTATACATGAAAATGGTATCAAGTAAACCCGATTATAAATTTATTTTTAATTTCAACTAAATACGAACCTGCAGTGTTGTAAATTTCACATTCAATAAAATTTTTCAACGTTATTAAAGTTCACTTTCATAAAATCTGTTGAAAGTCGTTAAATTAAAAACAAAATTTAAAATACCACTGCCGCGAATAGAAGATAATTTCATAAGTAATTTAAGAATATTTATTAAGTAAAATTAAATGGATTTTTGCAAATTTATTTTTTTTTTTTAAATTAAAGAAATTGTCAACTTATACCTATAGGTACTTATCTCTGTAAATATCATAAAATTAAAGTTCATTGGCGCAAAAACACAAAAACATTATCAAATATAATAACTTATAATAAAATCGCATACTAAAGATAATCAACAACCCCTAATTGAATGGAATTTATCTCACCTCTTGTTTTAATCTTAAAAATAAAAAATTTAATGACTAATAACTTAGGTGTAGATGAAATCTTTAGTATTGTTGTAAATTATCTATTAATATTAACACCTGTATAAAAATCAATGAAAAAAAACAAAAACAAAAATATCCTGGAAGGTTAAAATTCTTATTTTATGATCATTTCATGATAATCTGATGAAAATCGAAACTTGAAAGTAGTCAGTTAATTTGTTTATCGAAAAACTAAAGAAAAATGTTGTTATGCAAGTGAAACCAAATCAATAACATTGAAGTGAAGACTGTTTTAATATTAATTTATCCAGAAAATACAAAATACCAGTCGGAATTTTTGTATCCAGAAATTTTTTTAAGTATTTTAGTTTGAACATGTTTGGATGTGTATATTGCAGAGATGCCGACAAAGAAAGAGGCCGCCGATCAAAACCCCATCTTATAAAAAGTAAACCACTTATTAAAATTTCGTTTTTTTTTTATTTTAGAAAAGGTATTAAAAAGCTGGATTTTTGGGCAAGCCAAATTTACAGCCAAGACGGGATTTTTAATCAAAAGATTTTTATATATCATGATTTTAAATAGCCGGCTAATTTTATTTACTTAGCTTTTATGAACCACCTGGGTTTTATCAAGCCCTCATTCTAATGTTTCTTACTCAGGTCACCGATATTATATTGTTAAAAATAACACCAAAATTTTAATGGAGTATAATTAACAAGATACAAAATTCGAGTCGAGTTAGATTATATTAAATGTGGAGATTCGACAAAGAAAATTGCTAAAAATAACAGTTTTAAATATAATTGTTGATACCACAAGCCTAAGGTATTATGGTAATGGAACATTTTATAGTTTTGAAAAAATTATATTTATATTATTTTTAGATTAGATTAGCTGAGCATGTTGGTTCTGAGTTTGACTCATCAACGTCTTCCATTTTCGTCACAAATGGTTTCTCTCATTTGAAAATACAAAATTGTTTTTATAGGTTTTTCACTTCTAATTCAATTTTATTTATTTCAAATTCAAATTTATTTATTTCAATATTTGTAGAGTTTGTAATTTTTATTTTTAACTGTTTGAAAGAGAAAAAACTAAATATGCAAACAAAAATAGAGTTTTTAAACAAGGAACCTTTAAATAAGTTTTAGCATTTGCAGTAGTCTTGATAATCTAAAAAATGAATAACACTTCGTCCATAGAATCGAGTCCTTTCATCAGTCCCAATGGACGGAATTATCGACTAATAATATCTTCCGACGATAGAAGTGTAGAAACTACATTTAACTTGGTTGTACGTCGTAGAGGACATCATAGGGAACCATACAGTAAAACTAGTTTAGACAAAAAGCAGATCCTAATAAAATGCTATGAAGAAGGTAAAACCATAATTGAGTCAATCAATAAAAATACTGCCATGTCTATAATAAATCGTTACAAAAAATTGCTATAACTGATAATGAATCGTTGCTGCTGCTCATATCATAGTACCAACTGTAAGATGGCGACATGTTTCATTAATAACAGCTATGAATTTACATGGAATAATATATAGTCAAATAATAGCAAACTCATCTGTTAATTCAAACAAGTTTTATTACATTCTTTGATGAGTTATTTATTAAACTGAAGCTAACATAACAGGATCATGGCTGGTTTTGGACAATTGCACAATCCACAAAACTCTAGAAGTGCGTGAAAAAGTTAGTTCGACAAGTCATACTTTAACTTTTCTTTCTCCATACTCATCGATGTTCAGTTCAATTGAAAAAGTATTTTAAAAAAATAAAATTATCAGCAAGAGATTTTTTGGCGGATCAACAAACTAATATAAATTTGGTAAATGTAATACACACATCCGTGGCAACTGTTACATCAGCCGATTCCAACAAATATTACGTGGATATGGCAATGAAATTACAATTGGGTGTAGTTGGGCAACTATTACATAAATTTTTACATTTAATATACTTATTTAAAGTTTGTTTTGTTCAAAAAATTTATTTTTATTTGTTTAAAAATACTTAGCTTGTTTTCTTTCAAAAATTTAAAAATAAAAATAACAAAATTCACAAATATTGAATTTGAAATAAAAAAAAACTTGAATTAGAAGTGAAAAACCTATATATGTAATTTAAATTTTGTATGCAAATATTGAATGCAAATATAACCTAGCTTTTCGCAATCCCTCTACAAAGCATAATACTTTCGTACATGATAAACAATTGTCGTTTGGTTTTGTTTAGTCTTTAAATTTTACTTTCCTACTAAACAGTTGGGTGCCATACCATTATTAAATATTTTATTAGCTTAGTTTAATTAAAGAGGGGTTAACTACGTTAATTCTCAGTCAGTGGTTAACCCGTCTTCTGGTGATTGTATCAATATTACAATAAACCATATATATTGGTATAGGGAATGAACTAATATCGATTCGCTGAGCGTTAAGCTGAGCTGAACTAATATCGATTTCAGACTACTTTATAGCAAATTCCTCGACTACGTCATTCGCAAATTAATGACAAATGAAGTAGTCGATGAATGCGAAAGAATCGACCAGAATTTTACTCTCTATAACTAGAGATTTATCAATAACTAATTGCAGTCACATATCTTATATCGCTACTTTAGGAGACATTTCTATGATTGTTTCAACTCACTGTTATTGTCTATAGCTTTGCGTTTCGACAAAAAAAAATGCTAGACAATGCAATGAATACCGTATAGTAGCTTTTACGCATTTAATAAATTTTTTTTAAAGCTGATTAGTATTTAGTTTAGATAGTAAAACTCCACATCATGTTAGTCGGTCTTCTAACTTGCAGTTACCTTTTTAAGTAACAAATAATACTAAAATAATTCAATTTCATAAATGAATCAATTCAGTAGTTGTAAAAATTTACAAAGTTGAATTTAAATGATCGTATGTAGATGGCTTTTAGAGTACGAACATAAAGTACGAAATGCTGCAATTGATTCTGCAAGAAAATATTGAAGATAAGTAAAATACAATGTCATAGAAGTTGAGGCTTGTTTTAAAATTCGAAACAAATGTTTTGATGGTTGTGAAATATTCGGCAGTAAAATAAATAAAGTATCATCGACAAGCTGATACCAGTGACATAAAAGAAGAGATATATTTAGGGATCGGGACATAGTCATAAGCATCACATAACATAGTTAAACACATCAAATGGTAGTGGACATGGAACAGCTGAAATCAGATCGCGGTAGACGAAGAAAAGTTAAAAATAATTAATTTTATAAATCGTCCTTTTTCAAATTTATATACCAAGTATAATTTATTTTTAACTTCAAATATACAGTCGGAATTACAGCGGTATATTGGGACCGATCCATGATCATTAATTATCTTCAAATAGTAAATCTTAGATTTGAGCTCCTGTGGTATCTAGACTCAAGTGGCTGACAATATTAAGATTTAATAAATCATTTTTACAAATAACTTTTAAGCTGAGAACCTTTACATAAAGGCAATTTTTTGTGTCAAAGCAACTCTTCGCACTGATTAAAGAGGTTTCAAATGTTTAAGTCTAAATGCCCAAATTTTAAGTCCAATTTGTTAAATCCAAATGTTAACTCCAAATGTTTAAGTCTATAAAACTTCGAAATGTTTAAGTCTAATATTTTTTCAATTAAAATTTTTATTTTCAAAAATCTTCCTAAACCTCCCCTCAGAATAATACAATTTCAAAATCTTATAAAATTTAAGAATTAAGAGCATTTTTATTTTGTATTCCCCTGTTAAAAAATTCAAATCCTTTCAACTCTTTAATTTTTTTTTCACTCAATTATTTCGCAAATATTCTCTTCGTCACATTAAAACTTAATAAAAAAAAAATTCCCATGCTCCTTCTTACCTGATTCAAAAAATAAACAAAAAAAAACATTTTTTTCTTATTTATTTACAATTTTTTTTTTGTTTTTGTTTTTTTTTTATTATTTTTTCTCATTTACTTTTTAACGCAACCTATAAAAAAATATCAAAAATTGTTCCTTTTTAACACGTTCATCGTTTGGTTCCTTTGTCGCTTCCATAAACGTATGAACGTTTCATTACTTGGTAAAAAACATAAATTTTATCTGATTTCGTACCTCTTTATGTTGTACTTATGTTCTTTACAGTAAAAAAAAAAAAAAAAAAAAAAAAATAAAATAAAATGACAAAAAAATAATGGAGAACAAAATTTAAAAAAAACTATCCTCCAAAAAAAACGTTGCTATTGTACCTTAGCTTATTATTTGTATGCGCGAATATGTTTGTCACTGGCTTATAGGGCTATGTAAATACAATGAGAAATAAAAGAAAGAAAGAGAAAAAAGATTAAAAAAAATAAAGAAAAAAGTTTAATATTATCTCTTTCATCTTGACAAAGAATGGTAAGAAATAAATGGTATGAAAACAGTTATTTTTTTTTTTTTTTTTTAAATACACTTTGGATCACTGGGGACGGCTTTAGTCAATTTTATATTCTATTCAAATTCTTTTCATAATAAAGCTCTTTAATTCAAGTGGTTTTTTTTTTATTAAATTAAATTGAAAAAAAAAATGATTAGAATTTGAAGCTTTGTTAATTTTATTTTACTGAAAATTTATATGTGAATGTAATTTTACTTCTACAAATAATACAGAGAAACCTATAGGTAAATTCAAAATTTATGACCCAATAACTAATGGCGTGAAAATTATTTTGTTTCAACAGATGGTACAGAAATCGAAGTGTACTGTGAATTTAATTTGTAACTCAATAACCGGCGGGAATTTTTTTTAATCTAAATAACCCAAGGTGGCAACCATTGATACCTACCTAAACACCTACAACTATAACAGTGACTTAAAATTGGTGTTTAAAATTTACAATTTTTTTCAGTAAATTTTATTATGTAACCGCCTTGAAGAATTTTCTTGAAATCCTCATAGGCTTTGGGTTGCTACTGCTATCTTGAATACAACAATAAATAGCTTGTAAGCAAGCCCTTCATGACATACTTACGAGTTGCACCGTATATACTACTCAAAGTATATTTCCAGCTTATCGCATCTTACTTATCAAAACGAATATTTAAAATTAAGCAAGAAGAAGTATATATTGCAGTAAACATGCATAAATACACCAAATGAGTATATTTTGGGTAGTATTATATACCAGCGATATCCTAGAACTAGAAAATGCAGCAATGGAACTATTGCAGGGGATATTAGTTATATTAGCGGTTGGTAATAATATAAATGAATCAACTAATAAACAAACAGCGAACTATGAATATGCAATTATTATTAATATTAAAAGAAAAAAAATCCACTCAATTAGATCCCATCCTCGTCGCCAATATTATATTTGCATCAGGGGCAAAAGTAAAACATGTGAGTTTACTAGACTGAGCGTTTACTAGACTGATTACTATTATAATAATAATATTGCAATGCATACCTATACATTCCTAACATATACAATTCCATACATAACATATAAACAATGTCAAGTTATATGATATAAAAATTCTGCACAATATTCTGCACAATATTCTGCACAATGGAAACAAGAAGAATAAACAAGACCTAGAAGTGAAATACAATAATCAGTATAGTTGTATTGCCTAATTCAGTATTTACGTTTTCGACATTTAACAAAATTTTGATCTACAATCAAATACTAAAGTCAATATTGACATACAGGGTATTCAAATATGATCCTAAACAATTTCGTGTATTCAAACTATCCAATTCAAAAGTGTTGCCAAACATTGTTCATGTTCCTCGTATGTTCGCTGCGGTAATATTTATAGAGATATCAAGGTCCCTATTATAAAAGATGATATAAAAAAGAACGTTTGAGTTGTTTTGGCGAAAATTTGTTATCTTTAAATAAAGCCTAATAGGAATTTGTTTGATCAAATATAATCTGAAGTGAAATCGTATTAATGGTTACTATAACTGCAAACTGAACTTAGTGAGTTTTCATAGAACGACAAAAAAATGTGGTGTAGTGGTTATGTTATCTAATTACTAATCAGATGGTCCGGCTCAAATCCCATTCGGGGCATGGATGTTGTAAAAAGTTTTTTTTTAATTATTCTTTAAATTTAATTTGAAATATAATTTGGTTATCACAAAAGATATGAGTCCGCGGATAGTTCTTCATACATAGAAAATCGAAGTAAAAGTTATAGAATTGCAGTACTGTTATATATGTAAGTAGAATTCATTTCAGAACTAATTTCATGCATTTGTTTTTTTTTTTTGTTTTTTCCTACTCCTCTTCGGAGCATAGGGGTTCCACTTGAGATTTTCGATCGTACTCGATTGCTAGCTGCCGTTTTCTATTACTATGGGTATCATTTCTATTTCCGAGGCAATGTCTGATGTCATTTTAAATCTGTTTATAGTGTCTAAGTAGGGGATTAGGGCCTACTGTAGAATACAACTTTGATAACTCTATCTGCGCCTCTACGTAGAAGACGACGCCATAATTTCGCAAATTATCACTGCTGTTTTATCCATCCCTGACGTTAAGATGTCTGATATGTTACTTTGTTTACTTGGTACGTCATTTCAATTTTCTTATCAGATATTGTTGACAATTGTGTAATTATTATTAGAGCTTATGAGTAAGTATTCAGATATTGTATTATTGATTATTGTGTTGTATGAGATATATGAAGAATATTGATTGAATATTATTAATTGTTAATAATGTGTATTTTCTTATTTTATATATTGATTATAAATTTTATATATTATCTTGATATTTTTTTTTAGTTATATTTTATACCCCACACGGAAAACGAACACTAAACTACCACATCATAATTGAAACACACTTCTGTGCTTTTAGATCACGAAAGATATTCTAATCGGTCATTTCGGTATTACAGATTCGAAATTGAACTTGAAATTTAAATTAATTTCGTATACAATTTGGGCGTATAACGTCAACAGTTGGTGATATCAAAATGTCACAAATATACTACATAATGTTACCTAAGCAATATACTCTCATCATATTTACAAAACAGACTATTCAGAATAAAACAAGACGCAGAGTATTCTATTATCAGAGATATTAAAATGGATGTGCCTCAAAGTAGTATTCTGGGTCAGATACTGTATTTGCTCTACACCAATGATTTACTACAAATGGGAAATATAAATGTAGCTACATTCGCTGACGATACTGCGTTGATGGCAGTAGGATCTAATATTGACGAGGCTACAAATAAATCGCAAAGAGCTAGCGACAAGCTATACCTCTGAACAAAGAAGTGAAAAATTAACATCAATGAGCTAAAATCGGTACACGTAAATTTTACAAATAGAAAATTAGAAAATCAACCATCGGTAAATGTGAATGGGGTAAATATACCCCAATAAAACAACGCTAAATATCTAGGAATGACATACAGGTGTCAAACTTAGATGGAAAGAGCACGTCAAAAAGAAAAAAATGTCAGCTTGTTAATAAATATAGAGAAATGTACTGGTTCTTAAGTCGAAGTTCAAAATTACATATACATAACAAGATATTGTTATATAATCAGATAATCAAACCGATATGGGTGTACGGCATACAAATTTGGGGGATGTGCAAAACGAACACATGTTCTTTGTATACAAAAATTCCAAAATAAAGTCTTGCGCAACATGGTAAATGCCCCTTTATATGTTCGCAACAGTTACTTACACTGAGATCTAAAAATTCCCTGCTTAGAAAATTAAATAAAAAGATATGCAGCAAGGCATATAACTCATCTGGCGGGTCATGTTAACGTTTAGGCCACTCAACTGCTAGATAATCAAAATGATATCAGAAGGCTTAAAAGAACTAACCCACTAGATTTAATACGATAGAATTTCGTAAACTTTTTCATTAAGAAAATAAAACTAGAGATAAATTAATAGTAAGTCCGTCGGACTAGTTTTAATGGGAGGGGTGTGGTTTAGTCAGTAAAAGTCTGATACACAATGGAAGCTACGGGGCTCATTGTGTCTATGATGATTCCCACCAGCCGACGCATCAACAAACAAAAAAAAGAAAAACAATAATGCTGAGCCCCACTGAAATCAACTAACCAATATTCCATTTAGAAAATAACTATCATCCAGTTATCATACTAGTATAAATTTAAAAAAACAAAAATGGCGTTCACAATTTTTTTTTTTTTAGTTTTAAAGCAACAAAAAGAAACATGAATAAAAAATAAAAAAAATAATTTTAAAAATTTTACGGTTTTTTTTTTGTGTTTTTGGCGCGAATTGCAAAATATATAACAGTAAAGTGATAAGAATATTATTTACAAAAGAATTCGTTATTGTACAATATTTTTAGGTAAAAAAGAACTGAATTGAATTATTCCTTTTTAAGGTTAGTAGAATTATTATGGTGAATGAATTTTTATTCACAAGAGAATAAGAAATGAAAATATATGTATAAAGTAAAGAAAAACTGAGAGAGGTAAATATAAAAATAATGATGAAACCATAATGATTTTTGTACTTACATTGTAATTTTTATTTTTTTTTTATTTTCTTCCTTGTCTTTTTTTTTTTTTTGTTGAACACTTGAATAAAACTCTTCCTCAAAGTTCTATTTTATAATTTTATTTCAGTCTAATATCAACAGACATGAAGTTTACAATAGGTAATATCCTAATGGTAATCCACCTACTGACGAATATGGTATACTCTTTTGTTGATATAATCCAAATGCAATCTGAATGCTACTAGTCCAGGGAAGAAAATTTGTAAGATTTCATATTTTTTCTTTTTTTTGTCTTTGTGTTTTTGTTATTTTTTTTTTTTGTTCTTACTTTAATTATATCTTGTTGAAATGAAAATATAATAAAAATGGGGAAAACTTCAAAAATCTAAGAAATTTGTCCAAAATCTTCCAGAATTTAAGTTTTCTTTCCGAATATTAAAAAAAAAAAAACAAAAACAAAAATTATGTTATTCCAGATGTTTTTGTAAACATGAAAACTTTAAATGTCACTTTAATCCCTTCGTTATCTGGAACCTCTGCAATATCTGCTTTTGATTTTATCAAATTCTGAAAGAAAAAAAATTGTAAAAAAATTTTATTTTGTTGTTTTGAAATTATTTTATTTAAAGTTTTTTGACTTGTAATATAAAAATAAAAGTTATTAAAACAAAATAAAATTTTTTAACTTTGAAAATGTAGATTAGATTTTTCTAATTAAGTTATGTTTTTAAGTTTATTCCTTCTCAGGTGTACATTGATAGACTTTCTGCAATAATAGGTTATTATTGCTTAGTTACTACAAAAATATAGTTCGAACTATAGGCCTATAGCTATTACTTCCATTATTTCCAAAACGATGGAAATCTTAATCAATCAAAAGTTGAAGAAATATCTTGATAGTAGAGGTATAATTCATGATAGTCAATACGGCTTTCGAGCTCAGCGTTCCACCGGTGATCTCATGACATGCCTCTGCGAAAAGCTTAACACCAGTCTTCATCAATCTGGTGAAGCTGCTGTTGTAGCTCTGGATATATCTAAGGCTTTTGATCGAGTCTGGCATTCTGCTCTTATAGCAAAATGCAATGCTGTAGGCCTCGGTCCAACCTTTTCTAAATGGATTGAAAGCTTTCTCTTAAATCGATCTATCATAGTTTCAGTTGACGGTAGTTTTTCCGACCAACTTCAAATCAATGCTGGTGTTCCACAAGGCTCCGTCCTTTCACCCACCCTATTTCTCATTTTCATTAATGACCTTCTCAAATTAACTTTCAATCCAATCCATAGTTTTGCCGATGACAGCACTCTAGTAGCATCATATGATTTTCTTAAAACAAATAATGCTACAGCTTCAGCAGTCAACTCCAAAAGAACAATGATGGCTGGTGCACTCAATCACGACCTAGCCAAAATTGTCGACTGGGGTAGAGCAAACAGAGTCGAGTTTAACACTTCAAAAACTCAAAGCTGTCTTGTTAGTAACAAGCTAACAACATTCGAACCAATTCTCCGGCTTCAAAATGAAGTTATTCAGCGACTCAAAGACTTGAACATTCTCGGGATGCGAGTGAATCAAAATATGCACTGGAATGAGCATATTTTCGATATTGCGAAAAGCGCCGCCAAATGTTTGGGCTTTTTAAGTCGCTGCAAAGCTTATTTTTCATTTCGAGACCTCTTAAAAATCTATAAAGCATATATACGACCCAAGCTCGAGTATAACTCACATTTATGGGCAGGTGCACCAAAAACTGCTTTAAATTTTTTGGACAAAGTACAAAACCGCGCCATTCGTCTTATAGGCGACATAAACGTGACCTCATCCCTTATACCACTTGGTCATCGTCGTATTGTTGGAGCACTTTCTCTATTTGATAGATATCTACTTGGTGTTGGCACTTGTTCCGAGGAATTAAAGTCACTTCTTCCTCCTCTCAAGCAATTCTGTCGCATAACACGAGAAGCATCAAGTGCACACCCTTTCACAGTGGAAATTCCGAGATGGTTTAAGTCCGGCTATGGAAATTCTTTTATAGTAAGAACATCTCGATTGTGGAATCGCGTCCCAATCGCAGCATTCCCAATGAGAGAAGAATTTTTTATTTATGATTTACAGAGATTTAAGACGAATATTAACAACATTGTTCGCTCTTTCCCACAAAACTTTTCTTCTTCCTTTTTCTTTCCTTTCCTTTAACTATCCTTTCCTTTTTCAAATGGTCAACGGTACGCAAGTGCTAAAAGGTTCAAAACCTAAGTTTTGGCTATAATATAAAAAAAAAAAAAAAACGGAAGAATAAAAACGTAAACGAAGCATGCAATATCAGGATTTGATATTAAAACAGCAATGGAAGCGATTTCAATTTCATAAGACTTTACTAAAATAATAGCGTAAGAAAATATCTACAAATGCCTGTAGCACTCTACAAGTCTCTAAAAAGCATAAAAAGCAAATATGGTAGCCAAAAATAGAACAGATGAAAGCAGCATACGCCAATGTTGCTAAAATACAAAGGCGGAAATATCTCGGGACAACTGCAGTAGTTATTTAAGGTAAACTTCCAACTGAACTTCCGAAAGTCCAAATGATTTATCTATAGCTGATGAAAACGACAGAAATAACTACAAATAGGCTGCATTTAACAAGCACCCTCAAATACAAAAAATCAAGACACGTGAAGATCCTAGAAAACCTTAACATATAGAAAAAACACTATTGAAATGGGGGACAAATCAGAACACAGTAGATCAGGACACAGGAGATCCTAGAGAATCTTAATACTATAGAAAACAAAGCAATTGTGATGTCGGATTACATTAAACAAATAATTGATTTCCGAAGGAATTTTACAATACTTTATTTTTTTTTTAATATTCATTACTTTTATTGACAAAATTGTATACAAATTAAAAAATATTTAAAAAATTCATACATTTAATTTTTATATTTTACTACTCTAAATAAATTTAATTTTCTTTAACGCGTGATATAGACAAAACATTAGTTTTGGTATAAAACATCACATTACATTTACATTAAAAAAAGAAATTGTAAGATTAATACAAGCCTTACCTCCAAAATCATGATCGAATCATTATGGTATAGGTAATCAAAATCGTTCATTCCGGTATAGGTAGGTGATATGGTATGGTATACTGATAGCACAAAAATTGGGGACAAAACTGACACTAGTATTTGAATCAATGTTCACGCGCAGCGATGCGCTTGACACATATCCTACTATCTTTCAAAATCCTAATGTCTGAAATCTATGCTATCGAAGTATATGCATTGCAATATATTAAACGGGAACATACGGAGTTCATTATTTATATAATTTCAGACAATTGGGCTGCTTTAAAAGCACAATCTTCTCTAATTGTTAAATTAAAAGTTGATTATAGCTGTTATAAAAGCTTAAAAAAGCTAACAGAAGAAATCAGAGTCATTATATTTCTTTTTTGTTTTTATTGAGGCCAAAATAATGTACAACTCTAACTACCTTCGCAGAAATTTTATATTTTACATTTGTGAAAGGGAAAGGGGTGCCCATTTCTAAATTACACTGGAATGGTTGTACTTTGGGTATAATACATTATTAAGGTTGCTGTTTACAGTACAAGCTAATATGTTATTTCGTTTTCTGGGAACTGAAGTCTACGTGACACTACACTATACTATACTATAGTTTTGTCTTCACCGTATTTTTCTACATATCGGTGCCATTTTTCCCTCAAAAAATCCCCAGTTGACCTTTTAGACCTAAAGCTAGTTTACACTCCTGCACATGAGGGAAAACAATGTAATGAGGAAGCATAAATAGTTTTACAAAAACCGATATGATGAGTCAAATCATGTTATAGGGCCAGAACCAAGCATTTCATTCGCAAATGTTCTACCTACAGAAAATATTTTCAATTGGAAAAGTAATACCATAAGGGATAATTGCAGTCTTAAACTTTTGTTTTATAGAGGTATATAATTCTGTGTCTTCCATACAGTTTTAATTATAAATGCCAATAAAACTAATACAAAGGAGTACTATATTATGTAGTAGTAATGTGCAAATTTGAGAAAAAATTATACACTTATAACTACAATTATAACTAATTGAAATTTCTGTTGTAACAACTCTATCAGAAATGTATTAACTAATCCTATGCATTCATAAAGCGCTTCCTAGAATCATTTCAACATTTTGCCTACTTGAAATGTATATTTTAGAAAATAAACGTTAGTTCCACAGATTTATTTTCAATTAAAAAATTATCAAAATAATTATTTTTATGGATCATTTTAAACCATTACAGTGCCCTTAAAGTATACTGTTAAGTGTGCCAGACCGACGGACTAGAATATAAAAAATATTTTATTTCGATTTCATACTGTAGAAGCACCTAGTTATTTGCTACACAAATTTCTCTAGTAATTCAAAAATTATCAGTGGATCAATTAATCAAAACAAATTTAGTTAAACATTCCATCATTTTCTTTTGTTCAATTTTAAAAACCAACTACTTTATTTGGAAATTAACCACAATGAAATTTCTGTACTTTTTTTTTTTGTTTTGTAATTTGACATTTCATGTATTTCGACTTCGAATGGATGAATTTCAAACAAATGTAAATGAATTTAAGATAGAAATTCTATCCTGAAAATTTTCTATTTTTTCTTGATTTGCTCCTTCTGGATTACATTTACCTATTCATTGTAAACAAAAACTAAAAACAATATGGATATATATATGTATATATAAACAGTTATGTAAGAAATATCCCTATTCGTGTTAAGATATCTTTAATACAACAACAACAAAAAATATTTCTCTTTGTAGTTATTATAATTAATTGAGAGCATTACGTTTTTCTGAAATTAATATCCTTTGTATCCAAAAAAAAAAAAAAAAAAAAAAAAAACAAATTAAAAAAGAACAAACAAAGTAACATGAAACGTAACCAATTCCGGCATAACCAATCTTTTTTTTTGGTTTGATTTATTTAGAGTTGATATCTTAAATGAATGAAAAAGTTTGTCAAAGTATAGTGAACTGTTCCATTGATTACGATAATTTTCAAGAACTGTTATATGGTGGTATAGATAAGTTTGTTCTTTTTCTGCTTCTACTTCGTGTTATATAAACATAGAATGTGTTGTTTTACAAACTGTCTTTTTGAATTTAAATTCAGGACTACCTAGAATTGGAAATATTTGAAATCCATACTTTTGATGGTCATTTTAAAAGTTAATGACGACCATCTTTCAGCAGCTTCGAAGAAATTTTAACCATTCTTTCTTCACTCATTCTACTTACGTCGTTTCTCCATCTTCTTCCTTTCCCCCCAATGAGCTACTTGATCTTGATCTATCTTGAATATCACAATATGTTCTGCGTATAATCTTAGTCTGAACAAGAACTTATAAAGTTTTTATTTACTGTTACTAAACATCTAAATTCAATTGTCTTCAATTTTTGATGGTATATATAGACTGTCAGTCTGCTCTACGTAGTGACGTACCGTCATAATTTTGCGCATATTTTTAAAATTTTAGTTTTCTTTAGGTGTTGATGTACTTGTTAATCCATACTGTATCACTCAAGTAAAGTAGAGCGTATGAGGATTTATCCGGGCAACCCTGCAACTTAATTATCTCAACTTAAATAAGCACCAAAAGACGATTCTACCTAAGTTACTGATAAGAAGATATGAAAAAAAAACCTCCAAGTTTGTATACATTGAGATATGTGGAACGTATATGGTTTGTTCTGCAAATATGTTTTCAACCCCCCGTTTATACCTAGGTAGGTATAGGTAGAAAACTTTTAGACAATGCAATTTATTTCACCTTCCCAAATGATATTTTTGTTTTTCTTATATTGTCTGTAATGTTAGTTCTGCAAAATCCCAATTCTAAAAATCCAAAAGCCACAAATTCCAGATATTTTTATTTTCAGAAATTCATTAAGTCCAAACACCACATAATCCAAACTTGACAAAATCTTAACTGACATTGATCCGAATGTGAGACTGCGTTTTGGGGGTGATGACCCACACCATTTTGAATGCTGTAATTTAATATAAATGTGCAAAAATATTTATTAGGCACATTGTATAGCATTGTTCCATGGTCATGGTAATCATGGTTATAGGTCAGATTACAGAATAATATATTATGTAAGATTTAGGAAAGTTTTTATAGTTGGGTACAAAATCAGGATTTTAATAAGTTGTTTATCGGTTGGTGTGAGTGCAACAACTTCCAATATTCCAAAACTTTGTAGTTCAATTATGTATGCTAGAAAAAAAAATTAGAAGGGATTTTAGAGTTAGTTACGAAGTCAACTTTTACGCTTTTTCCAGAATATTTATACATACCTAAAGTTGTATTAAAAACAGCCGGAGGTTATGATTTGGATATTCGAAATATTTGGATTGTTTTGTTTTAGATTTTGAAATTTTGTGGTAGGTATTTGTATTTTGTGGGTCTTGAATTAGCATGTGTTTTAATTTTGTTTTTTGAATTTTCTAAGTTGGAAGTTTATAGCAGAACTGTCAATAACTTATAACCAGATTACCTTTTCGTAAATATATGGTACTGTAATTTATTATATAAGTGGAAAATGTTTTTAACTAAATCAGGAACTAGACCTACTTAAACAGCACAGTTTCAGATTAATACCAAATTAAATACCAATAAGTATGCATATTGTACAATTTTGTTGAAGGTACATAAGTAATATTCAAACTCTATGCCCTACTTCATTTTTCATTTTTCTTTGCTTTGTTTTTATTCTTATTTTATTCATAATTTTCCCGATCAAAATAATTAATATTTTCATTTCAATAATTTATACCGTTATTACAATAAATTATTTAATATTACAATTTTGTTTTATTTACTTTTTTTTTGTCATAATTTCCCGCATATTAAATACATGTGTTTTCAATGTACAATATTTTGTGTTGCAATAATGTTGCATGTATATTTTGAAAAATAAACAATAATCAAACAAAACAAACATGTTAACGAAAAACAAACTAAATAGAAAATTCTGTTATAGTGGAATTTATAATTGTGTCAAATCAATAATTCATGATGAAATATTCATGATGATTATAACAATTTGTAATTAAAAAATAAAAAAAAAAAATTTATTTCTAAACATGGAAAATATATGAAATAAATCAAATTTACAATTATTATCGGGGTGAATAAATATTGGAGCAGCAACAAGCAACAGACAAAAAAGATATTCAACATCAAATGGTCATTTCTGTTTTTGAGAGTATACAAAAGGTACTGTACTGTAACTCATTCGTAATGAAATTTGTAGTGTTGCACTACCTAGACACCTTTTGACCTATAGACCCTTTGGATTACAATTAAATAGCTATATAAATATGAACTGATTAATTCTACAACTTATATGAAGATTAAAATGTTAATCCTGTCATTTCACCATGTCATTTCATAATGAATGTGGCTATCTCTACTAAAAGGACTTGAAAGTTATTTATCTTGGAAAAGAATTAAACTTAATTTGCAACAAGAATTTTCTAAGCCAGGAATTATTACGAACATAATTTTTTCTATGTACCTATAACACACCAGTAAACCAAAACGAATATTTCGCAGTCTATCTCTTGCAATACAATAAACGTTTAAAATAATCTAATACTGCACTTATTTAGAGACACTCTGTGCAATTACAAAAAAAAAATTAATCCAAAGGATAAGTGAAAAGAATCAAAACTGAACACAAATTTTCAATACCCATAAATAGGTCACTAGAGTACCTCACGTAATAATACTTCCGTATCCGATGGACAGAATAAAATTTACTAACTACTTCACCTATATTATATCATCACTATACTTTATATAGTATATATAGATACATATATGCGTTCATCAAATACAAATGAATTGATTCATGAACAACCACATTTCATGAAGTATAATTGAAAGACAAGAGAAATAAAGAATTTTAATCGTCAAAGACCACTCAAAAGGATAAAATAGTTATGTAAAGAATCAAAGGATAATGAAAAACTCTTAATAAATTTACAAATCAAAGAATTCTGTTATTCTCCGGTTGTAACATTTTTTTAAATATAATATGACAGAATTTTTTGTATTGAAATTAGATTTAGATTCCAAGTAATTTTCATCTCAAATGTGGAATTGCGTTCCAATCAAAGCATTCCCAATGAGAGAAGAATTTTATATTTATGATTTGCATATAGAGGGACTTAAGGCGAGAACTTTTTTTCTTCATTTTGCTTTCCTTTCTTTCAACTATCATTTTTCTTCTTCAAATGGTATACAAGTACTCAAAAGTTCGTAGCTCCAGTTTTTGCTGTAATAGTAAAAAAAAGTCAAAATGCGAATGTGAAAATGTAACTGAAAAGTTAATATGGAGATTTGTAACAGCACCACTGGAAAACAGCTGTCACCGATTGATTGAAGTGTTTTGTTAGAGTAGACACGAGAACAAAAATAGGAATACAATAGAAGGTTTTTGATGGAATGAAGGAATTGTAGCTTCATTAATGTAAAAAGTTAGCTCTGGCTTTCTCAATCTTTAAATCAAACCTTATCTGTAGTTGTTACAGGAGCTTAATAAATCTAGCGGAAGGAAACAGAGAATATGGATATGCAGAACAATATCTTGGACATATCATATAATAGATTTCAAGACTCGCAGTATAATACAAACTGAAAGACAACACCTGATAATTGTTAAATATCAAAAATACAAATATTTCGGACAGATAATGCATAACAAGAAATACGGATTAATTTTTAATGGATCAGACCTCCTTTTTTTATACTTAGAGCCCTTCCTCAATAAACAATTCAAGGGTAAATTGAAGGCAAGCAAGTAATTGATTACAAAGCCAATTATCTATGTGAGCTTCTCGACTCTTATGTGGGCTTCTGGGCATGAAGGAATACAAGACAATAAAGAAGCAGATGTTCTTTCAAAAACATGTGCAAAGAGTGAATTCTTTGGACCAGAGCCAAGTATTGGTGGTTCAAATGCCTGCATACAAAGAATTGTTTCCAAGTGGGAAACTACAGAAATCCAAAACATATGGGATAATTACCAAGGATTTACGCAGTTTTGTAAAGCCTTTTTCAAGCTAAGTATCCAACGACTGAATCAAGTAATCAGGGAGACTGAATCCAATGTCAGAATCCTAGCATGGTTTGTAACAGATCATAACCCATTTAACAAGCATCTGTTCAAGATTGGTAGATCGAACACAGACGGATGCAGAAGCTAATTAGAAAAAGAGGAATCCTCATCTCATATTATATTTGTTTGTGACGTCATATGTCGCATATTTCCAGATACATTGCCTAATTCTGAAATTGACATCAAAGCAATAATAGCTTTCATCAAGGACATAGAGCTAAAATTCTAAAATAATCAATGGGGAAGTACAATAGATCTTAAGAGGTCGCGATTACCTAGAAGTCCCCATCAACTAATACAAAAAAAAAAATTAGAAACATATGATCGGTGAGCGTCAGCGACTATTTGATACAAAATTGTTTAGAACTGCAGTAAGCAAAATAAAAATTATGATTATGATAAGTCAATAATTAGATAATCAATAAATATCAAGAAAAATAAGAGGGGTTATCTCTTTTGGATCAGATCTACTAATAAATCTGAAAAATAAATGATAACTATAAAATTTCACCGGCACTAGCTTTAAGTCAGCAATAGTAAAATTTTCTATTTTAAAACAGACTATATTTCTATAGTCTTATCAGTGGAACTTTCTAAGAATAATTTAATCCAATAATTTGGTAAGCACAGATTCTATTCAAGTACATTCACGCTGGTAACAATGTAGATAGAGCACTCCTGTCTTTCAACAGAAAGAACCCAGGTTCGATTATTTTATTTATTATTAAGGCTAAAAAAATAATTAATGGGTTTTCCGACTTGGTCCAGTACCTTTTGTAATTGTGATAAAATAAAAATAAAGTTGAACTAGTTATATGATATTATGAAAACCAAGTACTCTATACAATAAATATAGTTTTCCACTTTTAAATTAGTAGATATGTTGCGGTTAAAGTAATAAACTGATAATTATTAATAATAACCGGTCATTATTAATAATTACCAAATAGAAAAGTTAAAGTGATTCATTTTTGGACAGAATTTATTTAATTTATTACATAAGCCGGTAATTATTAATAATTCCCATCTTAGGTAAATGTAATTAATATTATAAAGAATTTCTCAATTTTGTTTGGATAGGTCCAACGGTCCGGAAATCGGGACGAAAAGACTTAATATTTTTTTGGTTTTTTTTATCATCAGTATAATGGATCTTAAATGCGATGAAGACAATAGGTTCGGGGTCCCAGGAATTTGGCCGAAATTCTATATCACGTGTTTAAATTGTATATGGCTGAAAAAAGGTTTTTAATAATTCATTTTTGAAAATTTTTTGGATAGGTCCGACGGTCCAAAAAGATGTTATGTTTCAGTAAAAGATTGCCGTCTGCGAAAACAGGGTTTCAATAAATAAGTAGCGTGGGTTTGAGGCCGGTAGAACCCGACTTTAAAAATGAATAAATTCAAATCTAGGTGATCAAGATTTCAATATTGTAGTTGTAAATTCGATTGTAATTCAAACAGCTGCAAATGTAAAAACTCAAGTATAATTGAAAAATGTCAAATGTCATAAAAGTTCTTCTTGTAAAAATAAATAAATTAAGTTCGTAAAAATAAATAATTAATTTAACCATAAAAATATAACTTTTGTTTTTTTTTGTCATAATTTTAAGAACAAATATAAGAAAATTAAAAAAAATAGTTTTAATTTTAATCACATTTACTAATCCATACTGGTAATTATAAATAATTACCGGTAAATGTAATAAATTCTACTCATTTATCACATTTACCAAAATACGCTGTTATTGTTAATAATTACCGAATTTATTACATTAATCGTAACAGATATACCATAACATTTCTAAAGGAAAACTATTATATGTAATTGTGTATTCTAAATCTCTGTGTGAAACCAGTTAGGGGGTTTACATAGACTTGGAATTATATAAAAAAAAAAACTGTAGCAAAGTAAATTCATCTCTTTTACAAAATTCGCCTCTTCTGGCTGTTGAAAAATTAATTATTACAATTAACAAAAGCACAGTATCGGACCCACAATGGATTTAAACTATTCGAAACACTATACTCCCAAAAGGAGTAGAAACGATAAAATATGACTGAATATCATTCACAAGTTATTTCTGTTGCTGAATACTTTCCAAAAAACAGGCAAGATTTTTGTTCAGCTCTTCACCATTTCCAATGCTCAACTTTTAAAGTTTTTGTTAGAGTCATCGACACTTCTTATATCATGAGTATTTTTTTTAAACCCCGTATCAACTTACAAATTCATAGTAGAAATCATATTAGAATTACATTCCTATTGATTTCTATCCAATCACAAAGAGTAGAATTTTCAATAAAAATAATTTTTTCTACTCTCATTAAATTAAAGTTGACAACACAGCATACGCAGAGACCGTATTTTTTTTTTGTTTTTTTTTTGTGTTTCTGCTGTTCCTGCTGTTATTTTTCAGATACTTTTAGGATTATTGTTATTTTATGAGATAACTATTAAAAACTTTTTTTATGCTATAAATAGTCTAGAGGATTTCCTTTAATAATAGTATATTTTAGAAATTATTATTAAAAATCAATGAATATAAGTACAGTTGTTCAGTTGAAGGTTTTTTGAAAAGGAAATTGAGAAAACAGTGTTCATCTTTTTTTTTTTATTTTGTATTTAATATCATCATTTTTATTCAAGAGTTTTTCTATATTGAATAAAGTTAATGAATTCTCTATATTAATTGTTTTTGGATTTGTTTTTGGATATCTATAGATATAGTTATATATTTAAAAACAACAATAAAATAAAAGGTTATCTATATATATATAGTATATCTATCATGTTGGTAAAGTGTTTAAATGGGGTGTAATAAAGAAGAAGGAGGTCATAATAAAGTATACCTAAACTTTTGTGTATAAATCTGTTAATGGAAAGCATTTAATGACAGACACTAAAGATTAAGATTTTAAATTGAATTACTTTGAAAAAATTGCTGCTAAAATATCGTAAATTTTTTATTATAAAAACAAATAAAAAAGAAAAAAAAATAAAATATCTCTAATAATAAACGTAAATTATAAATCTTAACATGTGTTGTTAATAGTATTTTCAAAGTTAAATGATATGAATTAAAAGAGAGTTTTTTGTTTTAGATTATGTCAATTAAATGAGGTTCAAATTTGATATTCCATTTTTAAAAAGGTAAAATTTAATTTAAAAAAACATTTACAAAATAGATAACAACATTTTTTTTCATTTTATTAATTTTGTTTTATGAGATACTGATGTTGCATTGTTGATATTGAAAACGTTTTAATTTGTCGAAGATATGACATTTATTTTATTTGTAGAAATGTCAAAATAATAAACTAATATAATTTAGTCATTAGTAGTCATTGGCCCTTATTTTCATAGTCTTTTCACTGTAATTTTTTATGAAACACAAATTTTTTGATTCGAAAAAATGAAAATCAGTCAATTTCGGTAGTCACTTTTTATGAGTGTAATCGGAAAAATGTCAAATTACTGTCATTTTGAAATTGTTAAATATTTGGTTATAAAGTATTCGAAAAAATATGGATTCAACAAATCATTTTGGGGATGGGGTCTCATTCAATCCCCTAAATACTTAATTTATAGAAAATCAAGTAAAAACTAACAAACAAATTTTATTTATTTTTTCTATTTATTTATTTATTTAGTTTAGCTCAAACTGAATTGCAATTATAATTTTTTTTTGTTTGTTTTAAAATACAACATAACACATTCAATTTACAAATTGAAATTATATCTAACTTAGATCTAGTTAAAATACATTGAAATAAATTGGACACATATTTTAATTACTATACAGATTATTACAGATTACTTATATAATTTAATTTTTTAAGTCTGTTTCGAAAGTGTGAAGTCAATATTTTATTACCAATTAGTAACATTCTATGAACTGGCTCATAATTGGTCCTATGGAAACTTAATGTAAAGAAGTTTGTATTTCGTAGTCGATTATTTGAATTAATGTTGATGTTATTCAAAATCTGAGGAGAAGTAATGTTTACTTTAATAATTTCATTAAGAAAAATAACATCCGCCACTTCTCGTCTTAATTTCAAAATTTTCAAATGAATTAAGTTCAACCTATGTTCATATGGAGGTAAAATTAATGGATTTGACCATTGGAAGTTACGCAAAGCAAATCTTAAAAAATTTGTTTGCACTGCTTCAATCCTATTAATATGAACATCATAGAAAAGTAGCCAAAATTGAATAGCATACTCCAAATTTGGTTAAACGAGACTAGAATATAGTCTTTAATTGAGCTGGTTTTGGAAAGGCTAATACCATTTAAAGAACAATTAAAACAAACCGAATTACGTCGACGTGTGTAACACATAAGTGCACATTTATTCACATTTAATCACACTCTAATTTTTTCTGCCATTATCAGAATTGTATCTGGCACTATAAATTCAATCGACTGGGTAAAACGCACTGGAAATGGGACAAGTCCAATCTTCCAATGCACATTGTCATGCCAGAATATACGACAATTGTTTAAAATCCCGATGTCCTTAAAAAAACTGTTAATTAAGATATTAAACAGACGAAAAACTTTGTAAAAGAAGAGTATGGCTTCAACATTAGGTAGAAGTATCTGGTCTCATTCAATTCGCCGCATGCTGTAAGCTTCATTTTTTCACATTATCTGAATAGACTTAGAACCAGTCAGCTACCGAAACATTTACTTATAAATAAAATTTATATAAAATTGTGAATTTAAATGAAAGAAGTGGTTTGTTTGTCAACATTCAGCACTACTTACTGGAACTTATCAGGATGTGTTGTTACTTATTTTCGAATCTTTATATGAGTTGTTAAACTAATCAGAACTAAAATTGGTTATGTTTAATATAATATAGTTAATTAATTATTTCCAATATTTCAATAGTGTTGATGAAACAAACCCTTCCTTTCAATTTAGTTTTTTTTTTTTTAAATTCAACCATTAAATCTAGTTGAAAGATGGTTTAATTTAAATTTAAAGTATTTTATTGACATGCTTCCGATTCTAGCTGTAACATTTGAAAACAATAAAATAAACCTCTATATCGGTATTTTCTGACTCTTAACCACAATTTATACAAATGTGCGACGACATATGTTGGACTTTTGTATGGCGACTGAGCAGACGCGAACGGTCGCATTTGTGGGCACAAATTGAAAATTATTTGTTGGGATGTTTTAATAAATTTAATTAATTAAATCTAATATACGCGAATAATGTCTGTAAAACTGTCCACCTTGGTGAATTAAAACAAAAAAAAACAGTCACATGAAGCCAAGAATTCAAACGTGAAACTTTTTCTTAATAATTACCGTAAAAAATTACCGATCAAATAAATCATTTATATTTATCCAAGTTCTAAACCCATATAGTAAAACTATATATTTAGTACAAGAGCCAAATAACATCATCTGAATAATAGCAAAACATCATAAAACCAATAAAATACGAAGTTTTTCAAATTAGAAGTATTTTTTAAAGCCCTCAATTAATGGTTAAAGAGCAATAAAGTTACCCAAAAAATAAAGTATATATTAAAATTGTTTAAATGTCCAGGGTTCGTGTCTTAATTAGCTCCGAAATGTTTCGAATTGACCAACGAAGTCCCATCTTCAAGTTCAAATGAATGTTTATTTTGTAAAGCAAAATATTGACAAGCAGAAAAAAACATTCCTATTGCTGCCATGCTAGTAAGTCTTTCTTTGCAACCTTTAAAAATTCACTAGATTTGCTAAAAGTCTTTATTATAGGAAAATCAGCAGAAGCAAAATATTATATAACACACAAGTAGCAATGGTAATATTAACTAATATTTTCTCAATTGGTGGTAAAATTACAAAACTACCATCTTTTTCATCTCCAGATGGTATTTCTGTTGTATACAACAGAAAATTTTAAATTAGAATGGACAGTTGTACATCTGTGACTTCACAGAGATGTGTAACAACAAGGAGATTAGAGAAAGAAAATATAGAAATGTAATAAAAATGTAATGACCGAATTGGACGATTTGTTAAGAAAAATTAATTGTTTTGCGGAAATAGAAAACTTCGGTTCGAGTTAAATATTTAAATGAAGAGGAAAAACATATTTTTGTGATGCTGGACCGACGAATGTTCCGTCGAGAATAGATAGAATAATTTAATACATCTAAATATTTTGATTGATTTCAGACAGATGATGGGTACCGAAATCTATACAAACCGAAATCTATAATGATACTAATTCAGTTTAATGAAATAAAATAAGTACCTATATCTATATTTTTTTATTTTATCAAAGTCCATAAAGTTTGTCTAAGTATTCTGTGTACAAAATTTCAACTTGTCATTTTCTTTTCGAATAAAAATTTCTGGTTGAAAATTCATATTTCTATACAAAATTCCAATTTTTCTGCCTATATAAGAAACATACGGATTATCTCTTCAAATTTATTAAATCTCATGTAAATCTCATGTACAACATATCTTATGCGTATTATTAACATAAATCAAATTAAGAAATCTTATAAGAAAATGAAATTAATATCTAATTAGAAGAACTCATGTAATAAATCTCTTCAATTGTATCTATTCGTATCTTGTGTATTTTATAAGTATGAAAATTATTATTATTAAAAATTCGAAAATGTTCACTGCAATATTTCAAAATAATATTTACTAAAATTCAACACTTTAATTTTCTATGTTTTCTTCTATATGAAATTAAAGTTGATTTTAATTCTCGAATGCAACAAAATACAACAACATTTTAATTTATTTGAAAAACAAAAAAAAATGTATCTTAAAGTTTTTCAACATTTCAAAGATTCATGTGTACATATCGAAATCCCTATAATTCAAATGAAATGAGATAGCATGAAGAAACAGAAAATTAATGCCATTAGATTATCCATAATAGACTTATCGTCATTCATTTACCAATGTATACGTATACATATATGTTATATATATATACGAGTGTACATTATATATTACCAGTTGAATTTATAATCTTTAATGCAAAAAAAGTAAATAAATTTCTCATAAGATTATACAACAATTATCTAAATGATGCATCTGCAAGGTAAAATGTATATAGAGTGAAATTCGCACTACAACCGAATAGAAACAGCAACACAAATTTCGAACTTTGAATTTTCAATTTGCATTAAGAAAGTGAATATTTGAGTATGGTTTTTCTTATGAGAATGCAATTTTAAATATAAACAGAAACCTTGATGTATAAAACATTTGAAAAAACAATATCTTTACTGTGAGAAACCTTGTCTTTGCGTTGTTGTTGTTGTTGTTGTTTATCTTTTCTTTCATTTTTGTTCTCATTGTAAAATTTGTACATCATTACTTTTTGAAATATTCCAACTCTCTGCACTGTATTATGTCTATTTAATGTGAAGTTGTACCAGTATTTTTATATGAAAAATTAAATTGATGGCATAATTTTGTTCATAATTCGTTTTTAATATGTTCTATTTTTATTTTTCTGGTTAACTTTTAATCGATTTGGTGATTTTTATTCACGTGGATCGTTAATGTGGCATAAATTTTGCCCCCCTATTTTTAATAAAGATTTTGAGATCATTTGAGTTGGTTGCTATTAAAAAAACTCATAATTCTCAACTAAAATGTAAATTATACAAAAATATGAGAATATTTCAAAATTTTTGAAGCGGACTACATTTAAAGTATGACTTTTAAGTTGAAAAAGAATAAAAGTGGTAAAATTCACGTTCCATTAGCGATTAAAGGTTAAATGGAAAATTTATTATTATTATTTTATTTATTGCCTTAATGTTATTTGTACAATATGTTATTTTCATATATTTTAATTCTATATTTCGAAAGGTTATATTACTAGAATCAAAGGTGTAGATTTGTAATTATTTAGACTAACCTGACTTAAATATTTAGAATAAATTAAATTTGCAAAAGACAAAATGGCAAGTAAAAACCTTTAATTAATTATTTTATGCTAATATAAAACCTAATATAAACCTAACCTAAATCTTAACTATCGTGTATTAAGGGCGTTTCCGAACCTCTCGCACTTGCACTTGATACTCGCAATAAACCTGTCAAATCGCACTAAATTTAATAAATTTAATTTTGCGATATCTAGTGTACTCGAGACTACAATGAAATTTTGCCAACAAATCAAGTGCGATTTGACAGGTTTAGTGCGAGTATCAAGTGCAAGTGCGAGAGGTTCGGAAACGCCTTAACTAAAATGATTTTAATACTAAATATTAATCTATTATCGCTCTTATAAGCGGATTCCACATCACATTAGCGATTAAAGGTTAAATGGAAAGATTTAACTTTCATGCTATTTAACTTAATATCCAAATAATAGAATAAACATTCTTGCTCGCTGAGAAGATTATAAGAATTAGACCAGATACTCTTACTTAAAATAAAATATTGTGATTTAAGTGAATCAATTGAAAAACAATAAAGAATTAGTCCCACCAGTCGAGGTAGGCAGAGGTAGGTAATATAGTTGTTACGAAAAATTGCCACACTTATACCAAAGTATAACAAATTTTTCCTTGCATCCTATTCGTACTTAGTTTCGGCACTTGCAAGATTACACATAAGCGAGTCTAGAAAGTAGACTCATTTATAAATAGATTTTTCTAATGTGATACAATGTGACGTAGGTGCAAATAAACTAAAAATTGTATCATCTTCTTCTTGATCTTTGCAGAGTCTGCAAACATAATTTGAAGGGTAGTTCATGCTTTCTGGCATGTTTGCTCAGAACACAGTAAAAAATCGTAGTGATTTCTAATCCTTTAAACGATAATAGGTGGAGAGATCATTTATGGCTCATTTTGAACATTGTACAGTCAGATTTGTTTGCTCATCATTGAGCGCGCTTATTTTACTTAAAAAAAATTTTCAAATTCATTTCCCATCATTACCTAAACTTTTTCAAGATATTTATTTTGTGAACTTCAAGTCAACGTCAAAAATCCGAGCAACATAAGAAGCCGAACTCACAGTAATACACAAGGGACAAAAAAGCGCTTACTTCACCACCACATCAGGAGTCAAACAAGGATATATGCTCTTAGCGTCCTCGTCACAATCGTCCTAGATAATATGTACTAGAACCGGCTTTCTCAAGAAAGAAAGGAATAACTTGGAGTTTCAAAAAATAACTTGAAAAACTCGACTATGCAGATGTAATCTTCTTCTCTTATAATCTTCTCTTGCAATCTTCTCTTGTAATCTTCTCTTGTACAAATTCAGCGACATGCAGAGCAAATTAGAGTACCTGGAACAACTTGCCAAAAATGCCGGACTAGAAATCAACCTGGAGAAAACCAAAGCTATGAGAATAAATAACACCAGCGCAGAAGGTAGAAAGGAAAACCAGAATAAAATTCGTAAACAACTTCTGCTACTTGGGAAGTATCATAGCAACTAGTGGTGGGGCTCAAGAAGATGTAGAAAAGAGATTAAAGATAGCAAAAGCAGCATTTAGAAGATTGGAACCGATATGTAGGAACAACCCAGAGCAACTAAACTTAGAATATTCCGGTCTTTTGTGGTTTCCAACAAGGATGTCTGGATACTAAGCGTCAAAGAACCCATATCGAAACAATTCAGAAGAAGGAAATGGAGATGGATAAGTCATACATTCAAAAAGTCGTCAAACAACATCGCGGGAATGAGCTTAGAATGGGAATGGAACCCACGAGATACAAGAAAATCCGGTTGTCCAAAGAACACCTATAGCAGAGGTCCATAAAATAAGAACCAAAAAAAAGTCATAACTTGGGAACAACTGCAAAGTGCAGCTAGTAATCGAGTACGATGGTCAAGTGGAAATCAAGAGGAGTAAGAAAAAAAAACAGAATACCAATTACAATCTTTTGATAACAAGCATTACGCAATTTTTCAGTCTTTGTTTTTAAATTAGTATTTTCAAATCTTAATACTCGAACATTTCTATATACACGAACATGCAATCACAGAACATTTCATGAATACCAACCAACCAAAATTACAAAACTGCTGTAAGCTATCAACATAATCCTATTATTTTTTAGTTAAACAAAAAAAAAAAGTTTTCTTTGCTACATGACAGTAGCATAACCATTATTATCATCAACTTCAGATTGCGATTACATTTCGTAAAATTCCCATTGTAAAAAAAAAGAAAAAATTGCAGTTTTTCATTTACTCACATGTAACAAAGTCAAAATCATAATAAAACAAAAAAAATATATATATATATTTTTTTTCTTTTATGAGAATTTACAAAATCATCTGATCTCATATGAATATTCTAAAAACAAGTAATGTACCATGGCTTTTATACAAATAACTTGTAGTAATAAAATAAGAGAACTTATAACACTTTTCCATGACTCTATTGAGAATATATATTAAAATAAAGAAAATAAAAAAAAAATAAAAAATAGTGAAACAAACCCTCAGAGAAATATTTTATCTATTCATTTCTAGACGGACGTAACTTTATACCACTATATTTACTCTATCTACCTATACAATACTATCATTGTAAAAGTAACTGAACTAACAATAATATAATCTATTTCAAGTTACATTTACTAAACTGTATCTATACACATGGAAGAAGACAAACAAAATTTAATATTCATGTGAAATGTTCTAAGAGATGAACATTTTCTACGATTCTATTTCTATGTTTTTCTGTTAAAGGGAAATGACAATGAACAAAATAATAATAACAATAACAACAACAACAACAATATTATTCAATGCAACCGAAGAAAATCCAGCTTTTATGGTTGAATTCTTTATCATCATCGACATTATTTTATTATTTTTGTTGTTTTTGTTGTTGTAGTGACGGATTTTGCATAAATAATAATTTACTAGTAAGTAGAAAAAAAGACATTGGCCACAAATGTATTGCATTTTTATGCAAAGTTAACTTTCTTTTGTATGCAAATGTGTATAGAGACATGTAGTCAAAAAATTAGGAGCAGCTCTTATATGAGCTTTGTTCTATTACTATAATTTTATGTCTCAATATTGTTCTGTAAGAGCCTTTGTATATAATTGGTTATGATGAGCTAACATTTTTTTTCAACTTAAAATTTACTTTAAATTAATTCACTTGATGCTCTGTGAATGCGAAGGGCTCACTTATAGCAGACTTCGTCAATTTGGAACACCGTTCTCCAAACAATGAGAGCTATCCAGCATACAATTGCATAATATCCTGAGTGTGATCACAAAATCAGGTTTCCTTAAGGACTCAAAGACTGACTAACAAACACGGGTTATCACAATAAGGCCATTTGCGGATGCGGTGATAAAGGGGACAGATTCCCTTCCAAAATACACAATCTTTCTATCTACTTTAAATTACTGGTTATGGCAAATGGCTAAGTTGAAAATTACTGTTTTAATATTTACTGTTATTTCTAGTTTTATATTAACTGTTATTTCTAGTTTTATATTTACTTCTAAGCTAATGTTTTAATTCATGTTTTCTTAGCTTTAGTTTTTTTTATATACTTACATAGCCAAAACATTAGGTGAGAATTTTTATACCGATTGGTGCGTTGGCTATGAAGGAAAGGAAAGTTATACAGAATGGTAGAAGGGAAGGGAGACAATTACGAACGAAGGTGTCCTGAATTTATGTAGGTCATATTATAGAAGTGATCATGTTTGGGGAACACATAAGATAGAATTTGGTTTCATATTCGGGTGATTGAGTTATTAATAAAAAAAATGTTTATAACTTGTCTTCTGTCATTTATGGTTTTCTACGATGAGCACATACGTGTTTTACTAAGTAAGCACTTAAGTGGAGGTAATACAGACTTAATTTCCACCGAGAATATGCCCGTGCCTACGAGATATCTACAGAAAGGTGTGAGAGCTCCTACTACACCACAATGAGCGAGTGGAGCAAGATAAGCAGTGAAATTTTTATTCTTGATAATACGAATAGCCCGTTTTTGAACTTTATCCAAATGTTTTTATGTATTACTAGAACCGCCAGTTCATATTTGAGATTTGTACTCCATTTTGGGTGTTACAAGAACTTTATAGATTTTCAAGAGTTCACGGAAAGAGAAGTAGGCCTTACAGAAACAAATATTTGACTGCATTTCTTGCAACATCGAATATATATGATCATTCCAGATCATTTTTCGATTTAAGTGCATACCTAATATATGCTTGCCTTTCAAACTGCCTAAAAGCATCTCTACTGTTGCTATTAATTGTAATATTGCGGTAACTATTATCTAGCAAAAGAGAAGCAATTTTTCTCATATACATAGAGTTAGAAATTGAAGTTGAGCCTGCTAACATCATTGAATTGCAATTAAGCTCTTACCGATACCATCAATTAAATAGATATTTCGTAGACACAATATCTTCTTAATAGGAGTAACGCAAAAAATTGCACTACATTTTTTTTTACCAAAGGTGTACATTTTCTAAAAGCATGAAATAATTTTTCATTTAATACCAGTACTTACTAAAATATACTCAACAATTTCTTATCGTCTACTACATTACAAATGCAAATAGATACTGTTTTATTATAAATCTATATGAAGTATACCAATGCTATGCTTTCTATTATTAAAATCTACTCAGTCAATTTTAAATCTGATGATACCTAAGAATGTAAGAACATAAACCGTGTTAAATTATAGAACCTCTATCTGTACATAATATATATCGTATATGTATATGTAGATGACTGACTATACGTTTACATAAAATGTAGAAATTGACAATAACACAATTTGAAAATTTAGGTCATGTAATAAATGGTCTCTCATACTCTCGTACATTATAATTGTAAATATTTAAAAATATTATAATTTTAAATAAAATAAAATCTAATTGTCATTTAAAATGCATTAAAAGTTTTGTATGGTGGTGCAACTTTTTGTTACATTTTAACATAGACAATAAGTCAGAGGTGAGGTTGTTTTTATTAATTACAGTTCAAATAATCTAATCAAATATAGTTAGGTACATATTAATATTATTAATATGCATTATGGTATTTGCTATATGGTATATTATGGTATATGATATATGGCATTATGGTATTTATACTTATAGTTACATATTAATATGCATTTATGGCATTATGGTAAAGCTTTTTAGATTTAAATAAAAGTACTTAGTAAATTTTCTAATACATATTAATTCTATCATACTTATTTAAATTTTTTCTCAGGTTTATAATTAAATATTGCTGTCTTCCCAACAAAATTTTGATAATAGTATTTTTAATAGTAATTATTTCAGTAACAATGACTTATATATCAGCGGCATAAATTTTTTAAGTGAAATTTGGATTTTTGATCATGAAAAACTAAATTATGATATTCCTGACTTCAATTTCTTTGCTAATTGTAATAATAAGTACTCTTCTGGTGTTGTAGCCGTTTTTGTAAGAAATGATATTAAATGTGATGTATCTTATTTTAGTTTACTGTCTGCTGATGTTATAAAAGCTGTATGTGAAATTGAAAATTTGATGTATTGTTTTGTTTGCGTGTATAAATTCCATGAGTTTGATGTTAATACTTTTCTGCATATGCATATATATATATATATGTATTGTACATATATGTGTGTATTAATGTAAATATATAAACACATTCAGTGAAATAAAATTCAAGCAATTAAAATATAGGCAAATGAAAATTCAGGTAAATTGCAAGAAAACAGGCAAATGATACTACAGGCAAATGAAATACATGCATATGATCACAGAGAATAGATAATTTTCCTCAATTTCACATATTCTGCACCGGCTGTTTTCGATCAACCGAATGTGTTTTTAACTGGACATTGACCAGTTAACTATGATACCGATTTAGTATCTGTAAAAATTTAAAAATGATATTCTTTTCTTCTGAGGAATGTGTTGGCATAAGTAATGACCTAAAACGATTTAACCTAAAATTATAGATCTTAGCTTAACGCAGTTCGAAAAGTTCATTTGATTTGTCTAACAAAATATTGATTGTAAAAAAGCGTATTTTTTATTTCATTAATTATATCTATTATTGTTCATCTCTCAAAGGCTACGCTATGTCTCTCGGACGGGGGTGCAAGACAATGATGATGATGATAATTTATATCATTTACTTCATCTCTTATATATAAATACAGAAAAATTAATGGATAGGCATATTTTATTACAGTTTTAATTCTTAATTGAGTAATAGTTTGGTAGTTGATAGTAGGTTAGAATCGTTCTAAACCAAGCTAGCCTCGATTAAGCTTATCATTTACGTTACAATTCGAACAAAAAAAAATTTGTATAAGGGTTCTTAACGCCAGTATTGCATACATTACCGAGGGCTGTTAAATTTAATTCGCAAACGTAATTTCATAAATTTATAAACAACAATAACCACCGGGATTTGTAAATATGTATATATGTGATGAATATTATACAAAACAAAAATTAAATATTAATAGCAAATAATGAATTAGTTAACGCCTTCCTTTTATGATAAAAAATCTGTTTGAATATTTTCAAATTATTTAATTTCAACTAGATAATACATAGTTCGCCTACTACTTAAGAATGATTTGATGGAAGTTATAAAATTATAACAATTTCATAATATATTTCAAAATGAATTCCCTTAAACGAACAAAATTAAATTTAAATTTAAATAAATGATTTCCTCTTAAAAATAAATTCGAATTAAAAAAAAAAAAAACATATTAAATCAAATCAAATAAAGAAATTCAACATTTCTTAATTTGAAAATTTCAAATTAAATTTAATAAAATTGATATTTCATCATTCATTAAAACAATAAATATTTTTATATATAAATTATTTTAATATGACGTGTATAAAATGAAATAAAATCAAGTAAAAAAAAAGAACCTGTTTAAAACCAAAAATGTTCAAATATCTAACACCATAATTTAAAAATTTAAATACGCCTCTGCTTTTTTATTTTTTTTTATTTGTACTTTAATTTTACCTATGAAATAGTGACGAAATTTTCAATGAAATAAAGCAAAAAAAAAATTATTCTATTAGGTCAATCTCTCAGAATTATTATCAAATCAGTTTTATTTTAGAAAAATATGTAGAAACCTGATTAGAGAGTTTATGGTATAGATTTTTAATTTCTGTTGTTAGTTTCGAAAATGTTTAGCTTACGAGTATATAAACATTTTTTATATCATATGGACGACAAGGACCAAAAAATTTTGACTGCACATTAATGCCGGGTAAAAATAATAAATTATTTTTTTATATATAGTTTTATTGCTTATACTTATTTAGCTAGCTATTGACGTATGCAGAAGCTAATTAAACTTCCATATTCATTGCATGGGGAAAATATTTTATTGTCAGGTGAATTTCATTAAATATTTTAAAATAATGCAATCGATAGCATCGATTATGAAAATAATAAAAAAATTATTTGTTTCAAACTTGTAGACTCAGTAGCTAACTTAATTAGTTGATTGTAAAAAATCACTGCATTGGAATATATATTCAAAATATCCCATATTATATTCAAAATTAGAATTAAAATAATTATTAAATTTTTTCTTCTATATTCCCTTCTAGACTAAGTATACCCTGTATTAAGCTACATTCCATTTTAAGCCACTGAATATCGTAGATTTGTTCCAATCATTAGAATGGTTAGTGAAATTTGGTTAAATTTTTTAAGTTTTTTTTTAATTGCCACACAGTTTTTGACCGTCTATTAAGTTATTGTCAAAAGTAGATTGTGTAATCATGTACGGATGACTGAGACTAACTAATAACAAATTTTTAGCCTGATTACTTAATTTTTCAAAGTATACCTTACAATTACTCAAATTTTTAATTTCACTAATAAGTCCAAAATTTATTTTACTAATATCGCTTCTATAACTCTGTAGCTGTTTTACTAATCCAATTGGGATGATAATATCATTCAGCATTAAATCGCATTATCAATCTTTGGATGCACGGGGTTTACGTACCAAAACTTTTGTATGTTTTTCGTAGCTCCATTACTCTCAATTTTGACGTTTACTCTTTAACGGAAACCTGGTTGACTAATTCAATTGAGTCCTAAGAACTATTCACACAGTCCAATCTACCACTGTTCTTGGAAAGGATAGGCTTCAACAACTGGTGGTGGGGTTTTTGTGTGGCAAATAATTATTGCGGCAATTAAGAATAGCTTTTATGCTACTAAGTGTTGATTCTTCCACAATTTGATTCACTTTAATTAATTGTTAGTATAACTTCTTAATTAATCGCTTTATATTGTTTGTTAACCTCCAAATCGTTGTTGGTGTATATTCTAACTTTATGCTTCCTTTAACCATATCTCAACCTTAATGAATGCTTCTGATGAATTATTAGTCTGCGGTGACTTTAATTTACCGAAATTATCATTGGCACATCACGAGCATGACACATATCTAATTCCACTGCAGATTAAATCTGACTGTGAGTATACTTTACTGGATGGTTGTAATTCAAATAATTTTCAACATATCTCTTCAGTGACCAATTGTCTGGGAAGGCAACTTGGTCTTACTTTTGTAACAGATTGGGCTGATTATACTTTTAGTGATCTCATTATTCCCTTAATTATGCCCAAATATTAGATATGACTTTAGCTTTGAAACGGAAAGTTTGAGATGTGAAGTTGTGTATTGCTAGGTTATAGAAGATGGTTGAATGCATCAAAATAATTAATAACACAAAAAAAAAGTTAGTCTATTGTTATCCATTTGGGTAGCTATTACTCGAAAATGGTAAGTCTACTACCGTTAGTATGTACCGTTAATTACTACATCAATTATAAAAAAAACTAGTTACTGAAGAACACATTGCTCTACCTTGCACATTTTTGCAACTGTGGTTGACATTCGTTAAATGTTATTGTTGCAACATTATTTTCTTTAACCCTCAGTAGCACAGGTCAAATTAAAAGCTAAACTCTCCCTGTTAGAGCAAATTTTTTTGCCTAAAATATTCCAAGGAATCATTCTTTAACTATTTTCAGAACAAACTGACCATCTTGCATAAAAAATTTATCTACTGGTATCTAAGATAGAAAGACCACTACTTGGGAAGTATCATAGCAACTATAGTGGTGGGGCTCAAGAAGATGTAAAAATTGTAGATGTAGATTAAAGAAAGCAACACCACCATTTAGAAAATTGCAACCGATATGGAGGAACAGTCTTAGAGCACCTAAACTTAGAACTTTACGACCTTGTATAAAATCGATCCTGACGTACGGCAGTGAAGCTTTGTTAACATCAAAAATTTTCAACCAGAAGTTACAAGTCTTTATTAATAAATGTAAGGGTAACATGCCCAATATTGTGGTCAAACACATGTTGAAACAAATCCGAAGAAAGAAGTGGAGATGGATAGGCCATACACTCAGAAAGTCATCAAAAACATAGCGCGAATGAGCTTAGAATGGAACCCGCAAGGTACAAGAAGACCGGGTCATACAAAGAACAGCTGGCGGGGAACCATAAAACTAGAAAAGTCAAACATAGCGAGGGAACAAGTGAAAACAGCAACTAGCAATCGACTATGATAGAAATGTCAAGTGGAATGCCTTTGCTCTTAAGAGAAGTAAGAAAAAGAAACAAAACTGGTATCTGAAGAAAATCGAATATAAGAAAATGTAAGTCAATATACTCATAGAAAATATCTGACGTTACTATACATGGCAAGATCTAAAATGAAACCTATAAGAATAAAAATAACAAATAACTAGTCGTTAATAACTTAAACCTGTAACTAGAAGAAAATTTTTTTGCCAACATTTTTTTTTTAAATTGAAAATTTTTATTATGATTGTTCGTCTGCCACGATTTTCAAAGTAAAACTTTTTTGTAATTATTATAAATTATTTTCAATCTGTAATTAAAAAAATTTTAAAACTTGATCTGCCATTTTAAAAATTTTATAAATGATCAATTTCCGAATAAAACAAAAACATAAAATGATATTTCGAAGAGGAAATAAAAATTGCCCCTAGCAAGAATCAAAATTGAATTTGAAGAATTATACTTTTTTTTTATTTTTGAGTTGTTTTTTTTTAAATTGAAAATAACCTCAATTACTTGCACCACTGATCTAATTTGAAAAATCGAATATAATTTCAAATTCTTAATATTTCAATTTTTTTTATTCTTTATTCATATTTTTTTTTTTTTATTTAAAATAAATTTATTTCAATGAACAGAAAAATACCGTCTGCAATACAAATATGTTTTTTTTGTTTTGCTTCTGTTCAAAATTTAAATTTAAACTCATATAAAGCTTCTCGTACTTGTTCTTCTCTAATTCAAAGACAGAAAAAAAAACAAAAACAAAACAAAACAACAACATTAAGTGGCTGGCACAAAAGAGGCAAAGTACTTTAATAAAACGTAAAGACCTTCAATAACAATCAGTGTGTGTTGATTTATAATCATTTTTTTCTGTATTCTCTACTCATTCTCACTTTAGCACAAAAAAAAAATTGTTATTCTCTATTGCATGTTATACAATAATAGTACTCAGTAATTAGTATACCAGATAATATTTGAAGAGTGCAATAGATGAGATTCTTCTCCCTCTGTGACTCAGAAAATGACGTGCAATTTCAGGTTAATTTTTGGTTTATACAGTATTGATTATGTATAGACAAAATACATAAAACAACTCAAGCGATCAAATTTGAATATCTCGGCTGCTGGTTATAACTGACCAAAATCTTAGATGGATGGTAAGTTCTTTATCTAATAGGGAATATCAAATCTGCTTACGTTCCTCATTTTCTCGCCTCTTTGTTGCCACATTTGGAGTACCCCAGGGGAGCCACGCGGATCCATTTTTCTTCATTATTGCAACCAATGATGCCTCGCAATTTATGGCATTTATGGCATTAGCTAAGTTAAATTGTTTTGCTGATTACTCCAAAATTAGCGAAATCATTATGTCTGTAGATGATTGTACCCTACTTCGAAATAATATTAAATATTTTGCAGAATGGGGCTTCACTAACAAACTCGAATTAAATGTCTCTAAATGTCGGGTTGTTAGCTTTAGTAGGAAGCTTCAAAGCTCTATTATTGAATTTGATAACCATCTTGGGATCCGTTCTGAGTTGACTCGTGATTTAGGTTGTATCACAGACTCAATTTCAAAGCATATTTTAATTCTATTTTTAATAAACCTAACTCTATGCTAGGATTTATAATGCACTAGGCCAAAGAGTTTACAGATCCCTACATAAAATTTATACATCAAATTGTTAAACCGACACTTGAATATGCTTCGTAAGTTTAGCCTCCATATCGCAATGTTGATATTTCACGTATTGAAGTAGTTCAGCGTAAATTTTTATGCTTTACACTACATATTTTTTTCTGGTTTGACCCCTTTCAACTTCCTCCTTACGAAGATATGTTGCCTTTGATAGATCTGAAATATTTTCAACATTGTCGATTGGTGAGTCATATTGCATTTATCCACTAAATTATTGCTGGGAATATCCTGGCACCTAAAATTACAGATTTAATAATGTTTAGATAGAATCTGCGTAATTTACGTTCCGTTGGCCGGTTTAATATTAGTAATCATAGTACTGGCTACAGTAAATTTGAGCCTGTGTCTAGAATGTTACGTGAATCGAACTTGAAAGTGGCTTGTTTTAATACTAACCTTAGTAAAAAAAATTAAAACAAAATCTGTATAATCAATAAATAGTTATTATGAATGATATTTGGTCTTTTTCTACTTTAATTTTTGTATTTGAATTTATCTTTTTAACATTCCACTAATTACAGCATATGTTAGCTATTTATTTTTATCTCTTACTAACATCAGTTACTAACGGTCATTGATACTAACCCACTGAATGATGATTTCACCGCTTAGCAACATGATGCAAGCTTTCGTTTATAATAGACGTCTAATTTGCTTGCTCTAAGCAATATTTGACGTTCTATAACAACAAATCATTTAATAAAATTAAATGTCGAATCGAAAGTATTAGGAATATATTTTGCACACTCAAGAAAGTGTTCTTAATGGATTGAAAACTAGGTTCGATAAATCTTATGTAACGGCAATGTATAGTGGCTTCTGTGTTGTATAATATGTCAAAATTTTGACTTTGAAAGCAGCATAAATAACAATAAAGTCCGATATTGTAAATATTTGATATATTATGTAGAAAAGCGAGCGAAAAATTAAGCTGACAATGTAGGTTTGATAGAAAATAGCTGGAAAGTACTTATAACAGAAAACGGCATTGCAAATTTAATTGGCTTGAGAAGTTACAGGTTCGAATCTTTAATAAGCCCAAATTAGTGTCATATTAAATAGTGTATATGAACATTTTTATTATTATTAAAAAAATTTAAATATTGAGATTTATAAAATTTAATTAAAAAATTTTGGCACTTATTATTAACTATACTTTTTGTCAAATGTGCTATATTCCACGAAGAGTGCTAACACCATGATTAACCCCTTTGTTTACAAAAATCCCCTCTGCAAAATTAGTTTGTAGGCATTGCAAAGGGATATGAAACGTATATTAACCATGGCGTTAGCACTCTTCGTTGAATATGGGACCATTGGACAAAATGTATTTACAACGAAAATACTTAATTAAGTTTTCTCAGTTTTTTTTTCTTGGACACTATTTCCAATCAGGCGCCAGAATGAATCTAACTTATATTTTTGATAATCATTACAATTCAAAAAATCTATAAAATATTTTTTTTTTAATTCTTTGGAAAGAAAGCAATTCTTTATTAACAAAATTTTGGCGGTCTGCATTTCATTGCACACTATTGTAACAGTACTATTGTATTTAAATTATTTAAATCTTATCACAGCTGAAATTTAAGTAAACACAAATATTATATACAGATAATTATTTTTATCGCGTCGTTATCGTTCCGTCGACCAAAAATATTTAAAGATAAAAAAGAAAAAAAAAACAGCTGATTATTTATGAATTTGGATTGATATAATAATGATGATGATGATGATAATGATGATGTTTATGTTTGTGTTGATTTTGATCATTTTCAGATATTAAAATTTTCTTTACAAAATTGTTGCAAAAGCCATAAGCAATTTTTTTTTATTTTAAATTAATATTACCAACATTATTAAATTAGATCATGTAGTTCAAAAAAAAAAAAAAAATGAGAGGAAAGAAAGAGAAAGAAGTAGGTAAAGTGGAATAGAAGAAAGAGAAAATTTTGAAATTTATTCTCTATAGGGATTAAAAAATATTTTTGTTGCAGGAAAATACCAAAAGAAAGTGACATATAAAAAATTATTACATATTCATAAACTTTTAAAGACGAGCGGGAGAATGTACTGTTTTTTTTTTTGTTATTTATCTTTTGATATTCAAATGAGAGTTCAATTGAATTTAATTCCCTCTCCAATTTTTTATGATATCAAAAATATTATAAATTAGTTTAAAATATTTTTTTTTGAATTGAAAAAAAAAATATAATTTGTTAAATTGTCTATACGTAATTTGTTTTACTTAATATGTAAAGCGAATGAACATAACTTACAGTAAATCGTATTACATAGAGTGAAATAATAATTTGTAGGGGGTGGGCAGAATTCGTGTTAATTTTTAGTTCATAAATCGTTTTTGGTCGTTTATAATTAATTTGAAAACATGTTTAAGGGACTATTTATATATATATATATTATATTATTATATTACACAAAATTCCTAAACTAAATACTTATTGGATGATTGCAACGTAAGAAGCACCAAATTAAAGTCCAATCCACAACTTGCAAGCAAGTTAATGAATTTAGTTGATACGCATTTAACTTAGTTTCAACTAACACATATTAAGAAAAATGTTGGGGTAAAAAGCTTCATGATGCAACCTTTAGTACTTACGTACCGCTTGGTTGTGGCAGTTAGGACAGTATAAAAAGAAAGAAGAAAGTTATCGAAAAATTGTAGTGATTTCTTAAAATTGCTTATCTATGTCCTTAATGAACGCTATTATTGCAGTAATCTAAATATTGGAACTAGACAATGTGTATAACTATTCATTTCTTTTGCGAGCTATGGTGTCTTATTCAAATATGATATGGAAGGAGGATACCTCTTCTTCCAAGAAGAAATCAGCGACTTACAAATCTTGAAAATATGTTTGTTGAATGTACTATGACTTCAAAAAACAAAATCATTGTTCTGACATTGGATCCAATCCCCCTAACTATCTAATTTAATCGATTAATATTAAGTTTGAAAAAGGCTTTAGACTAAAACCAAACCTTATGTTATTAGTTTCTGTAATCTCCCATTTAGAAGAAAAACTCTTTGTAGGTAGGAATTTGAACATCCAATTCTTGGCTACTGTCCTAAGAATAGAACTCATAACACCCATTTTTGCAATGATATCTGCTTCCTCATTACCTTGTATTCTCTCATGTTCAGAAACCCATACAATAGTGACTGAAATGTGAAATGACTATATTTTCTTCTACTAGCTTTATCCAGCTTTCGTAACAGCTATAAGCGAGCTTTTCATTTAAGAATTGGAAAAGTCAGAAAACAGCTTGACTATTTAAAATTATGTCTATGTTGACACTTTCCACTTTTAATACATTGTAATATCAATATCTCAATGACATAGGTTTCATCTTAAAACATAGTAGCGTGTGTGCCAAACTTATTGACAACAGTTTCTCTTTTATCAGAATTATATTGAATCAGGTTTGATTTTTATGCCCGAATAGGGTTATCAATATTTGTGTGTTATTTTTTTATGACATTTGAATTTTTTTGACTTTTATATTATTATGTGTTAGTGGGCACAATAGTGAAATTTACGTTTGGGTCTCAAATTCACTCCTAACAAAATCAGGAGCAGAAGGTTTTCTCACTTTTCTTTCCCAAAAGCAAAAAAAAATTGATGCATAACTAAATTTTTTCTATAAAATTTAAAAACCGATAATAAATGTTTCCACACTATATTGAATCACTCTGTATTATTTTTATATAAAATATATGGCATTTACATAATATGTACATACATATTTACTAAATTTCTATTAAATAAATTTTTGTTTATTTTAAAGACATTTCTAGGGAAATTGTTTTCTAAATATTTTTATAAGTGTATGCTGAGTTATTTTAAAAATATTCAATTTTTTTATCTGATTCCAATAAAAATCAACCATTTGAAAACATTTATTTTTTAGCAATAAAATATCTTATTACATATTATTGTATCTGTAAATATTTACATTTCATAAAAAAAAAAAAAAAAATAAGTAAACATTTGAGTGCGAATATTACAATTATTAATACTTAAGTATTAATACATAGAACATAGGTGAACTAATTTTGTATACTACGCGATTACTTGTAAGTAGAGAATAATATTTAAAGTGTTGCCTGTGGCTCGATTTTGTTATTTTTAAATTAAAGTAAATAATTAGTGAAAAAAAAATTGTGTTATGGCCTAATAAAATCAATAATATAATTTAAATATTGATGATTCACTTTACAAATTAATATTTATTCAAATAAGTAAGTATTAAAGATAAAAACTGATTTGGTAAATATGTATACAATAAATATATATATATATCTTTAAGGGCTTGATCCCAGTAGATTTTTAAATAAATGCTTAACAATAATATGTGCACAGTGCACACATGATTATATTTAAGTTAAATAAGTTATTATAGTTGGGTATTTAAACTTTCAATTGATTGCATTCACAAATTTAAAATATTTGAAGGCGTTATTTAATTGTTTTTTTTTTAAATAATTACATATTCATAAAGATATAGCTAGTTTATTTCAAGCTAAGTGTTCAAAAGGTATAATTATTATGGTATACAGAGATTATATTATCTGTGGTTGCATCTAATTACAAACACAAAATGCGTGTGGACAAATACCACTTGTTGCATGGATGTAGTAAGTTTTTTTTAGTAAAACTGTTAGTATATAACAAAACTCTGTGCAAAATAATTAGTTGAGGATTCATTAATCATTAGTCTTTATAGATTTGACAAAAAATACAAAAACATAAAATTAACCATCTTGAGAAAAATAACAGAAGAACATAATCTTGTCAATAATTGTTAACAAAAATATATACTTATGTACTTATATTAATTTTTATTAATTTTTATTTTATCAGCACGCTAACCCTTTGGCGAGAGATCTACAAAACATTCCAATAACCAGCAGGTTAAAAAAAAAAGTCGTTAGCAGTAATATAAGTTACAACATTGGAAAGAACGAGCAAATATGAAGGGTCAAATCAATGGACTAAACCCTCAAACATTTTTAGATTTTTAAGATTTGAATTAATAAGCCATTAAGGTAATTTTCTTTTAGAAAGATTCAATAAATACAGTTAAGAGAAAAAAAAAAATTGTTTATATATATATGAACTATATTAACTTTAAGTCAACTTAAACTAAAACAATAATATGTTTGCTATATTAAGTAATATTCACTTTTTTGTCCTATGATATTGAAAAAAAAACAAATGTTCGTAAAATTGCAGGAAGTGTTCATAAACGTCAAATAATACATTGTATAGACCTTACAGATCAAACACATGATTTTGATATTGTGATAATAAAAGTTTAACAGCCCGTCATACAACCGTTTTACCGGTCTTAGAAGACGTTGCGAAAATCACGGTATGTTACAGATAGACGATCCAATATTTTCTGTATCAATCTTCTTCTAGCTTGAATTGCAATGAATGAATTAAAATCGACAATGTTGTTAATTCCATAATATTAATATGTCTGTCAATAGTACATATACTACTGAACTAGTTTACAATAATTGAATATTACTATACAAGCTATGCATTAATTATTAAAGCTCTTTACTACTTTATTCGTAAATGTTTCAAATGAAATAACAATTTATTAACCAAGTTTAGAAAAATTTAAAGAATTACTAAAACTATTTTTGTCTGATACTTAAACACATTTTAATTATTACTAGATAAATAATATTATGTAATTGGCAACACTTTTTATCAAACTGAAATTCTTCTTAAATTTTGTTACATTTTTTTTAATTGTTTACAAAAACTTTTACCTTATTTACTTCTTGCATTCGTTTACTTGGCATTTTTTTTTTTTGTTTTTTTTTTGCATATTCTAATTTTTCGTAAAATATTTATTAGTGAATTCTATAAATTTTGTAAAAAATTATTTAAGATATATTTAGTAAAATCTGATTTTATTTAAGTTTGTATTGATATGCAGGTATTGTTAAATAAAAAATGATGATAAGCCAGGGGTTTGTCAAAGGTAATCAACGGTAAACCCGTTAATTTTATCAACGAGTAATTATTTTAAGAATACAAATTTAACAAATCAAAATATCGATCAGAACTTCTGGGGTGAGAAAATTACAATGTCTAGAAAAAAATCAATAAAAACAACATTGGAATTGCCTCTGAACTGGTTTTGAAATTTTTATTTAAATCAAAATAATTGTTACAATACTAATATGTATGTAGTATTAGAACAGTACAATTAAAAGTAAACGTATATAATAAATCACCATAATAAGACAATAATATATAATTAAATTATTTTAAATATTATTTTTCACATATTTTAATTTAATATAATTTTTTTTATTTTCTATTCTTAAAAATTATTATTATCAACATTTTGTACATACTGAATCAGTATTTTTGCTTTTGTTGATTTTGCAAAAATTTTTAGCACAATGCAAATATTTGGTTTTTTTATTGTTTTCTAGTAAAAAAATATTTTACAGTCTTAAATATGACATCACATTATTTCTTTGTATTTTTCGCAATAATAATGTATTCTGAAGAATATTTTGTACATATATTTATGATTTTATATTATAACGCTATAATGTATCTACTTGTATTATACGAACAGATTTATTGTTGTAATTTTAAATTTAAAGATAACAAATTGTTTACTTCCACCATTCATTTTAAAGATTTTGTTTCACAGATTTAAATCTGTAATATCAAATTTTTGTTTATTATATTTGTTATTAAATTTATATTTTGAATACTACAACAATCTAATACAATTGACAGTAGGTTAGTTATTTATAAGGTATAGCATAGAACATGTCTGTATATGCGTGAAAATGAATAATAGAAAAAAAACTGAAACTGTCTTTAATGACCCTGAATTGTAAACAAAAAAAAAACAAACAATATTTAAATGTGCGTTAAGCATAGAACAAGTTTGATTAAATACCAAACAAAAAAAAAACAGAATTTAAGAGAAACAGTTCCTTATCAGAGCACAACAATATATTGACAAGTATTTTGTTCATCAGCAAAATGTTGCAAATGAAGTTTGTTCATAAACATTTCTAACTTAGCAAGAAAACTGCAAAATAGCGATAGTAGATAGCGCATGAAAATCAGTTGGGTTGCCATTTTTATTGATATGTAATACAAGACTGTAAATGTAGGAAATTCAAATTTAAACAACTCTGTAAAAAACAAAAATAGTTTTTTATTGCAGTATGAACATATTAATTAAAAGCTCTATTATTACACTCAATGAGAAATATCTGAATCGATTATCTACTTACGCAATGCTGTCTGTAAATCTTAATTGTACAATTTTGATAAAATGATAAAAGTTAAAACAGTCATTGGCGGCAAATTCTGTACTTGTTTCATGAAATTGTATGTCCTTCCAAATAAAGATAACCGAGTTTTTGAATTTCAGAGGAAAATACTCATTTGGAAATAGGGAAATCATTACATATACACATTACATACATTTCCCTGTACAAGTACACAGAGAAATATAAACATTGCTTTCTATATTGGCGTTATGGTCATCTGGACTAGGTGAGAGAAGTCAAAACTGTTTTTTTTTTTTTTTTCAATTTTTACACTTATTTTGGAACTGCTTGTTTGTCCTACAAAAAATTAATATATATTTCTGAGACAGCACTCAAAGGATGACGTACAATATCCTGACTAAAAAGCACAATTTTCAAAATTCCGACATTCCAAAATCACGAAATTTCAAATTACGTTAATTCAACAATTAAAATCAGTCCCGGTCGAAAATTCTGTTTTTTTACCATATTTGAATATCTTAAAGATTTTACTTTTATTCACATGTTTTTTGTTGTCGTTATGAATTTTGTTTGAGGAGATTTTTATTAACACGTTTTTGAATGCTAAGATTTGGAAATGTCAGGGTTTTTATAAGCGTGTTTTTTAGTCGAGATATCGTGGTGTACTGGTAAACGATGCTTTTTGACATTTTTTGTTTTTACTAAAAAAAAATTTTTTTCCTTTCAATTATTTTTATATGATCTTTTGATTTTTAAATTTTTTCCTTTCAATTAAATTGTGAAAAAAGAAAGAAAAATGGATAAAAAATAAAATGGATGGAAAATAAATTATTAATTTGTTTTAAATTATAACAAAAAAGTGTTTCTAGAAAAAAAATTTCTTGGGGCCACTGAGTGGTTATGTTCGAAAAAAAGTTTGGTATCTTTTTACTCGGGACCCGTTTTTAAACGGTCTGACTTACTAGTAAATAAAATAAATAAATAAATGTTCAATTTAAATAAAAATATAAAATAAATACTCGAAAAACATTACACGATCTATTTTATAAAGATTACAGCAAAAATGACAGTACCGTACTACTTGTAATACATTAAAAGATATTCTTTCTAAATTATCAACACTCAACAGTCCCAAGGCAAGGGACATTTTGTATAATTTATAGTCAGAAATTTTTATTGTACATTTACAAATCGTTTACTGTAGACAAAAATTTTAAATGTAGTTATATACATAGTTAAACAAAATTATGTTACAGAATGCATACAATAAAGATAAATTGTAAACGTAACCGTACGTTGTGACTATATAGTTACAGATACAAAATATTTACTTTTATGTAAACTTATAACTACAATGTACCTTTACTGGTCGATTATTAAGTAATAAGATATAACTATATATATAGGGTTGCCAGGTGTCCCGGTTTTAAACAATTTTCACGCAGTCTCGAATTCAGACTTATAAATCCCGATTTTTCTAATTATTTAATTTTTTTGTGACAAATCTTTTAAAATATATAATACATCCAATAATAAATAAATACTATAATAAACAAATCGATTTAAATAGGATTACAAAAATCTAGAATATCGATGCACCTTTACTTTTTTACATTGAATAGTTATTTTGTGTCATCACTACTTGTCAATGATATAATAACATGGCATGATAGTAATGCTATTTGATTTGACAGCTTTGATTGATATGGTGTATTGTTTTTGTTGAATTAATTATTTGTTTTTTTATTATCCATTTCTGTTTAGAATTTTGACACTATACTAAAAATATGTAAAGTGTAAGTATAATTGCACTTAAAATTTATATCATTAATATAAAAATAAATTAAATTAAATCCAGCCTACTGCCTATCAGAAAAAGCAAACAATACACATGAAAAACAACTTAAAAGACTTGTGAAATATAATAAAAATTGTGCAATATACCAAAATAATGTTTTTTTCAATTGGACACGGTGGCAAAAGTGAGATTAAAAAGCGTAAGTAGTAGTTGAAAATTTAACACTGCATGTTTAGCAACTGCAAGTAAGTGTAATAAATATAAATACATAATAAAAAAATGAAAATTGTCATTTCCAAAGCAAAAATTGACAGAACTATTTTTATTATATAGTTAGAGCTATTTTTATTAAAAAGTTATTGTCCCAACTTTGTATTCCAAAAAGCTGGCAACCCTAATTATATATTAGATTTTAATGATTTGAATGAAACTTAATGATATATATTTCCATTATCGTTTTCTTGTTTAATTTGATTCTGCTATAAAACAATATATATGTTTGTTGACCATGGCAATAGAAATATTTCTAAATAAGATATATTAGGAAAAGGTATACCTAAGTTACTGTCAAGATTACTCAAGAACATAGAATTAAAAAAAATGTTTACATAAACTGTTCCAGCTCTTTATTTTATATGTTTATTTAAATTGAATTATATATACGTTATCAAAATCTATTCATAAATATTAAAATTAACAACTTTTGTGACACCCTGTATTTATAATATATTTGTTCTATAATATTTATAGCTTATCGATTCTTAAAATATGTTAAATAACCTTGAATTGAACAAACAAATACTCCCCATATGTTTTTTAACTTTATTTTTGTTCTTTTTTTTTATTAATATTAATATTAAAATTTTTAACATTATGACAGTTTTAAAATTAATTGTTTTCCAAAAACAAAATATAAAGATTAAATTCTGATTAATTAAATGAATTTTTGGGTTTTTTTTCATTGTTATTTTTTTTATTGTGTTAACTTTTGAATTAAGCTGTTTAAGATAAAAATTGTGTTTAAAATTAAAGGTGCTATGATGTTAATTAAAATCTTGAAAATCTTGAAAATTAGAATTAAAAACAAGTAGTTAGTTATAGAATAGTTTTTTTTTTTTTTTAAAACTAATTAGTAATTTTAAAGAATATTTAAAATAAAGTACTTTAGTTATTCTAAGGAGAGGATTAATTTAAATTTATGTACATATTTTTTTATTTTTTTTCTTTGTGTATATGATTTATTACTAACATTTCGTAGAAAATATCCAATTCAGAAAGTTGAATTTCCTTATATTTTAAATCCACCTGCCGTAAAATTGCCGTATACCGGTTAAATAAGGTGTTAAACGTTTTAGATATTGTTTTCAATTTACTTAAATGTTGTTTTTTCTTTTTTAGAATTCCCGGTCTTTAACAAAATTAATTATACTAATTGATGTATATTAGAAATGAGAGAGTAAGGGCTCAAACTCAATAGAGCGCGTTGAACTGTAAAAACAAATTTCTATACACGCATTGTTTAACACCAAACAATGTGAATAATTGTTCTACCAAGTAACTAATTGTGTCAAAAAATATAACCTGACACTTTTTTCCTTAGTATACTAAGTACCTAAACGCGGTTTGCGGCAGGATGTACCATACAGTTTTCCCTAAATGATGTTTTCTATCATATCTATAATGTATATGCTTTGTAACAAAGATTCAGTTTCGTTTTATCGGGTTTTAATCTCATCAATTTCATACTAATGTTGAGCTTCCACAAGGATATCTATTTTCTTCAACCAAATTTTTTATTTTCATTAATGATTTTCTTCAAACAACTTTCAATCCAATCCAATAGTTTTATGAATAACAATACTCTGGTATAGTATGTAGTATGAGCAAATATAATAGCCACAGCTGCTTCAGCTAATGCAAAGACAATATAATGAAAGGCTACATTTTAAACCATGACTTAAACAAAATGGTTGACTCAGCTATACAAACAGAGTTGAAGTCAACTTCTCCAAAACGCAAAACTATTTATTTACGTTAAAACTGATGCCATGCAACCTAAATGTCAACACGATTACAATTCAGGAAAGTCAAAACAGTTTCATGATTAGTTTTATAAATTGATGAAAATGCATTCTAGGACCAACACATTCAACAACATAAACATTAACCATAAATTACATAGTCATTGAACGAGTCTTCAGTTGTAAATACCTAGAATGATGGCTAAAAGAAAACTGAAACTCAGATATTGAAATAAAATGCTGCATAGGAATTTTGTACAATATAAAAAATTCTATGTAACTGTGAAATCAATCTCGAAATAAGAATCCGGTTCCTTGAATGCCACGTGTCGTCGATACTCCTCTATGGTATGGAAGCGTGGATACTGAAAATAACGACCGTGAATAAGTTTAAAGCATTTGAAATGATATCTTTAGTAAGTATTCCATGATATACCAATGATGTCTTCAGTATTCTACGGTATACCCAATAGAATACTGAAGACATCATGGGTAGATCGAATGAACAATAGTGCGGCTTATTAACAATCGTGTTTATTCCCAATCAATCTAAGAAAACTAACTTATCTGGGTCATATGACACGAAATGACAAATTTTACTGCTAGGTTGACAAATTGAAGGCAGAAGACGTGTTGGCAGAAAACAAATGTCATGGCTAAACAACATCAGGCACTGAACGGGTCTCCAAACGGTGGCAGAATTAATGCACGCAGCGCAGGATAGAGAGAGCTTCAAAAATGTAATCGCAAACATATCCAGTAGTGGATATGTAGAAAAAGAAAATACAACTTAACCATAAAAATTCATATATTAATACTTACAACTTATTTAAATACATATTATTAGTAAGTAAGTGTAAGTACATACAAACAATCATTATGAATTTTATATTGAACAAACCGGGAAAGTATAATTTATTTTCTTTCTTGTATTTTTAACCTAGTGCTCTATAAAAATCAATTAAAAAAACTTATCGTCAATCGTTATAATTTTATATGTGAAACAGATTTAAAAAAAAAATCAATAATAATTGATTTACCTCATTCGTGTCTTTTATGTTAATACTTATATCTTTTCACTTATAATCTAATAAAACTAGTTTAAACGGTATTTCGCAATTATAATTGAATTTAATTTTGTTTTTATATTAGTTAAGTATATTAACACTTTCATAATTTGTTTTTTTTTTTAGAATTTGGATTAAAATTTATCTTTGAACAGAAGTTGTGATTAGGTAAAATTATCTCTCTATATCCTAATAAGTAGAAGTAAGAAAAGTAAAATCAATTCAATATTACAAACATAGATTGCGAATTCCATTAAGTATACCAAATTCGTAGGCAAAAAGTGAACGGACAATAAATATCAAGTTCGGTGAAAAATAAATATCAAGTTCAATAGACTCGTCGACCGTTATAGTGAAATGAACATATAGGGTTTAACTACTAAATAGAAAGTTCCAGTTTCGAATCCTACTCAGCACATGGATGTTCAATTATATTCACTATAGGAAAGTTTTTGATATAATTTATTGAATGTTATTAGATAACAACTGAAATAAAATTAGTCTGTGTTATTTAACAATTGGTTTCTAGTTAAATATTTATGTAATAATTATATTACAGGCATTCAAAAGAGCTAATTCATTTTTTGCAAAAACGATAGAAGTCCATAATATAATATACACTCAACTTATACTGTAATAATCACAATAGATATTAATTTAAATTTATAAAAATTAATTCTGTAATTTCATCATACATACTTATACTGAAATTTGATTGATCGAATTGATTTTTTTAAAATGTACTGTACACTTTTGAACTTCCCTCCCCTCCATAAAATTGTAGATTTCCACATTTATTCAGTTCATGTAACTATACTAAGAAAATTGATAAATAAAAATACTAACTACTAACTAACTTAACTTTATATAAAAAATTACAGTAATCATCGTACTAACTTAATGTGCGGAAATTGATTCTACCTGTGTTACTTACAATATCATAAAAGAAATAATCTACTTATTTAAAAGTACAATTTTAAAGTTACAGAGAATGTGCAAAAAGTTCATTAAAACAAATTTTAGTACCTAAATATTTTAGAACATAGCGATAGTCTAGTTCACACTAATGATTAAGTACAATTTTTCCAAAATTCAGTTCATGCTAAAAGTAATATTTTCAAAGTAATATTCTGCCTTAGTGTAAGTATCATAAGCGTTCGGCAAATATTTTCCGAGATATAGAGTGTAAGAATAGATTAACTGAAAACGTTATCGAGTTCTTTGTAGATTAAATGCCTTACTTTGAATATTAAACCTAAAAAAGATGTATATTCCAACATAAATATGTATACTGACTTAAGAATATTAAACCAACAAAAAAATATATAGTTATTAATGTAAGTTACCCATTTTTGAATATTATGCCAACAAAGCAATTGCTAATAGTAAAATGTTACATTTGTTGCATGCATACATGCATAGCATGCTATAAGATTAAAAATAATTAAGGTAAGCATTCTGGAAAAAAGAGACACCCTGTTTTTAATCCAACAGTGTCTACAGCATAAAAACAATTGTAACCAACAGCGACTATGCATAACAATAATTAAGGTAAGTTCTTCTGGAATTAAAACCATATTTTAAAAAGCGAGATTTTAATTTTATAAACAGTAAATAATCAATAAAATCTTAGCTTCGAAAAAAGGTTTATATTGTTTTTTTTAATAAAGTTAGCTTTGATAAATCAAAATAAAATCAATTTATATACATATTCCATATACATATATCTATAATTAAAATTGACAAGCATTTAGGGACTTGCGCAGTACACACCTTTTCATTTTATTTCGATTCTCCTACTCCTTAATGAGCTTCCAATATAATATATAAGTTGTATATAAAACAATAATACGCACACAGTTGAAAATTTTTTACTCATATGATATTATTATTAAGCAAATACATTATACATATGTGAGATCTTATTAAAATAATAAACAAAAGCAAACAAATCAGTTATTATAATTTACATATGTACTTGCAAATGAATCTATGTACATATTCCAAATAAAAACACAGAAACAAATTCATCTCAAATAAAAAATATAAAAACAACAAAAAAAAAAACAAATCAATGAATTGAATTGTTCATGTTTGTCTTTTTAAGAAACTGTTTCTAAATTTTGGTTATTTGTAGTAATAATATGGTTTTTATTAAAATTACGTATTATGTAGGTCTACATATACATACCTCTTTAATGACACTTACTATTACTTTAACTTGAAATATAATTACTCAACAGGGGCCCCTAGTATCAATATATTTATAATACATTTAATATAATAAAATATGTATTATATATTATATATCATAGCCCATGCTTAACTATACAAGGCAAGAATCTACCGCAGATCTGCCGCAGAAATCTAACTGCATGTTCATACGTAAAAAAAAGACGGTAGATTTCTGCCATTGATGCCATTGTCAGATTATTGAAATATCAAGATGGCCGAAAATGAAACTATTGGCAAACAAATAAATAAATAAATTTTTATTATTATTTTAATGTCAATCCAATACAATATTATTTGTATAATTTATATATTTTTTTTTATGTTATTAATATTCGATCCGAAAATTACATTATCAACAACAATTTCCTTGCACTTTGTGTATAAAAAAAATTAAAAATATTCCCAGAAAAAAGAATTCAATCGTCAAAAATCTACCTCAACAATCTACTGAAATTTTAAATTTTTGGTAGATTTGCTCACGCTTCATAAACAAATTTTAGTAGATTTCTACCACTTTTCTATCCGTATGAACATGCATATATATACATATATCTACTTCAGAAGGTACGAAATAAGGTATAAAATGGTTTTTTTATCAACATTAAATTAAATTTAGAATTTTTGCCTTTTGTAGGTAAGGTATTAATCATCCTATACAATGTTTATCATATATACCGTTGGAAATGACGTGAAGGGGTTTTTCCAAATGTATAAAATAGATATAGGTTGTCTTTGAAAATTTTCAAAATAGAGGGTTTCTACAAACTATATGGGGAAAAAAAAATTTGTATTCTAAAATTTTCATTTTGAACTCTACTACCTCTGAAATGATAACACTAATCTAGACCAAATTACTTTCATATTAAAAGCTGGAGAAATACCTGCAATATTGTTTTAACAAGCTTCTCTATATTGTTGTAGCGAAAATATATTTAAATGACCTAGTCGCCAAAAGTGGTCTTATATGAAATATTTGTGACATCGTCAGGTACCATTATGTAAAATTTCGTTTCATTCCGTCGCGCCCCCTTTTTCGAAGTTAATCCAATTTATTTACTACAAAATTTAAAAAAATTTCAATTTTTATTTCTCACCTAAAAATATTTTTATTTTAATACGTCTTGAAACACGAGATTCACTAAATATAGTAAGAGTAAATATCTTGTCACTAATTCTAAATTATTAATCAAATGAAATTATTTTAATAATATTATTTAAAAAAATTTCTAAAATTTTTAACCCACTACACTAACCAGTATTAACCAACTAAAATATTAATAACAAAACAGGAATTAACAGTTTCTCATTAATTATTAATTAATTAAAAAATTTTGTGCAAAATTTTGTTCATCATAAAAGAGAAATCATCAAGAATACCACATCAAATTAAATTACTATTTACTATATTTACTATATATAAGTATAAAGCAAAATAAAAACAGAAAATCAATTAAAATTCATGTTTCATTAAACTTTTAAGTGACCATAAATAACTCCCGTGATATAATAACACTTATAAATTTGAACGTGACCATTTTTAGATTTGCACTCGAAAAATGAAAAAAAAAAACTATATTTTCACTTTTCACGGTTATACTTGAATGCAATTATTTCCATCATAGGTTAGTTAATCAATAAATTTTTAATTTTAAAAATTATTTTTTATTTATTTTTTTTTTCTTTTTTTGATAATTTCCATAAAACTAATTAATTTTGTAATCATAAGCTTTAGTTAGTTAAAAAAATTTCTTATAAAATTTTTATGCAATTTTTTATTAAAAAAAAATGTTTTTTATTTTTGTTTCACTTACTGTAGTTAAGTAGTTATTCACATAATACTCATACTTTGAGACATAGCGGTTACATGATTTTAGGTTAGTTGTAATTTTCAACATTAATCGTTAATTTTTTTTTCTCGTTTATTTCACTTTAATTCTTGTCTTTCTTTAATCAATTAATTAGCCTGGGATACGACAAATCAACAAACTGAGTTCTGCACTGTTCAATTTAACTATTTATTATAGAATGAAGAAAAATGAATGAACGAAGGTTAAAGCACATTGTGAGCTTCAATACTAACAGATGATGATGGTAGGTTTACAACACAGATGAAAATCTAGTAAGTTTTATGTGATAGACTGTATAGTTTTTTATTATTAATAATTAATATGAAACATAAGGTAAATGACTCTAACAATGACAGTGGATGTAATACTGACGCATGTAACGATATTCTAATCTGACTCTAATATTGACTAGGTTCCAAGACTGACAGTAAATGTAATACTGAAAAAATTATACATATAAAAAACACACGCTGGGTGGCGCAGTAGGTAAAGGTCTCAGGTTCGATTCCCGATGGAGCACAAAAAAAAAAAAAAATTCCTTATGGATTTTTCGACCTGGTCCAGTACCCTTTGTCATTGGGAAATAATGAATGGCAAAAAATAATTGAGAGTATAATCTGGTGGTAACAAATTAAATAAAAATGAAACTATTCTATTTAAGAAGGCTTAGTTCCTGACAATAGCAGTAGTTTTCCACATTTAATGAGTAAGCCAGTAATTTGTTAAATAAATACTCGAAATATTGTAGATTGTAGTGTAAAATTGCAGTACCGTAATTAAGCACGAAAATGTGATTCTACCTAAGTTACTGTAGAATGTCAAAAAAAAAAAAAAAAACGGTCTTTATAATTAGCTCAAAAAATTTCAAGACGCATTGTATTAGCGCTTGTAAGGACTGATTCGTCCAATCCTTTATTATAGTTAAGGGTTTCACAAATTAAAATGGGTTAATTAATATGTACTAAAACACTCAAAATGTACACAAGATAACACTCTAACACCCTCCTCTACACTCTTCTCTATACTCATATTTTATTTAAATCGGCAGGTTGGTGTAGAAAATGGAAGAAATATAAGTTCAATTTTAAGGTAGTTGCGATTATACGTATTATTGCACGCAGAACTTAAAACTTAAATTTTGGAACTTCGTTTTTTTGCTATATTTTTTATGTCAGTGTAAACTAGTAACTAGAAAGGAAATAAGCTGTTTCTTTATTCAGTTTGAATTACTGAAGTCTACATACATTAAAAAGTGAAAATAATTATTAATTTTAATTAAAATATTTTTGTCAGAATTAGGAACAAACGAATACCCACCCTATACAAAATACAGCATTATTGTTACGCCAATATTATAAATGTTATTTTAAGTGTAATGTTAGTGTTATCATGGTGGTAATGTGCTATGTAAGTTTAACCTTTGTCTATTTGACTTATTTAAATCACTAAACTATTTGTCACAGCTATCCATCTAGTTATAGATTTTTCTTGTTCATTCTCTGTTTCACTTTAATTGGTCTAAAACTGAAAAATCATATATAACAAGTTGAGTTGTGTAATCCTGTCTGTGTATTTAAGTTTAATTGTTACATAAATTGATAACAAAAAATGTCATGAATATAATATAGGCATTTATTTATTCGGTTTGGTAAAATAGAACATATTATAGTTAAATCGCCGGGTGAGTTCTTAAGTGTCCAATATCATACAATAAGCACTTTTTGATATTTTGATTGATCTAAACTAAACTTGACGCGCTCTTTCTAAATTTTTAATCAGTTTTGTTCTATCTATAATAGTTTTTGAGATATTTAATTTTGCTTTTGTTCAATATCATACAAAGTGAATTTTTTGTTTTACATTTATAGTGCTTAAGTGTCCAATTTGCAATTAATATGATATTGGACAAAAAATGTCAAAAAATATTTTACACTTGAGTGAGTAATTAAAATTTTGTGCTTAAGTGTTCTATTTCAAATGAAGTTTTTGTATAGATCGATCGATCGATTTGCTACGATCTTCAAAAAGTTTTTATGCTACCAACAGGAAAAGCAGGAAATTTTTATTATAAAAGAAAATTCAACACATATAATTTATTTGGTCATTGTAATATTAACAATAAAACGTACTGTGCCATTTGGTACGAAACACAGAGTGGTTGCAGCGGAAATGACCTGGCCAGTGCGTTAATTAAAATTTTACAAGTCATTCTTCTTGATATTCCTGATATTCAGAACTTTATTTTATGGTCAGACGCTTGTGTTCCACAGAATTAAAACCGAATAATGTCATTAGCTATTTTAAAATTTATAGAAAAAAATAAAGAAATAAAAACCGTAGTTCAAAAGTTTTCTGAATCTGGACACTCTAGAATCCAGGAAATAGATGCTGTTCACTAAGTTATAGATCGCCATTTAAAAAATAACGTTTGCAGGCCACTCGCGTTACTTAAACAACTGACCTCAATGAATTATCTAAAGGTGAAATTAAGAGTTTTACAATATGTTCCGGAAGATTTTTGGATCTATAATGCAGCTAGTGTGGGGCTAAATTTTTCAGCTGTTAAATATAACTCTGCAAAAGAAATAATTTACAATAGGAATAATTTTCATATAATATTTTGGAAAAAACTACCGTTCCATTATTTAAACAAAATACTCGAAAGAAAGGTTTGGTAAGACAAATTGCTAAAGTAATATTGAAAGTCTTTGTTAATATTATTTTTTGTTCCCAAAACTTGAGAAAAATGTTTAGTTTAAGTTCTTAAGTGTCCAATATCATATGAAGTTTTATTAACTGTGTTAATTTCCCATAAGATATTGGACATTGAAAAAAATATTTTTTTCAAAATATTTGTCACCCATACGTTTTTGTCCAATATACATTTGGGCTATTTTTTCAAATTTCGAATATCAACAGAAATATATAATTTTTTTAAGAAATCTAAACATCGTATTTCAAAGCTAACAAATTACAGATTATGTCACAAAAAGTTTGATTTTCTATATCCTTAAAAAAATACGTAAAAATTGTTTTGAAACTTTAAATGCGTTTTTTTTCCATTTCATTTTTCGGTATATTGGACACTTAAGAAATGTTTATAGACTTAACTTTGAACAGTATAACTACTAAGAATATCAAAACTTCAGCAGACCTACTAACTAATACAAGTTGCTTGAAATGATAACAATTTTTTCAAGTTAATTTCGTAGCTAGGTGATAATGCAAGAGTCTGGTAGCCATATACTTAATCAAATTGACAGATTTCTGTCTTATGAAGTTCAAAAATATTATTAGCATTTAGCCTTTCTATCCCCCCATGTTTTGTTATTTTCCCTTTAAATGATATTTTGTTTTTAAATATTTAAATATTTAATTTTATTTAGATATTTATTAAAAAAATTAGAAAATATAGGTTTTAACTATTTATAAGTTTTGTGATTTTATTTTACTATCTGACTTCATGTACAAGATTAGAACAATAGTTATAGTGCTGTTTAACTCTTCGGTTCAATTATTCAATTAAAGTTTACATAAAAGAAACTGTTGCGGCTATAATCAACTTTTATGGCGGTCCGAGTAAGTGTATTTAGCATTAACAGGATAAAATCATAATCATCATCAATTCCTGCAACTCCACATACATTGCAAAAAATTTTTATGCGGGGCATACTGTGGAAATTTTCTAATAGAAAAAATAGTACGTAAATAATTCATGCCGAAAATAAACGGAGCTACCATCAAAATTAACTAATAGTTTCTCCTTACTGTTCTACCATTTCTAAACATTTTAATTTAGACAATATTTTCGTATAGTTAAGATGTGATTTTTTAAACATTAATAAAAAAAATATTTTTTGTTCATCAACATGTCAGTTTAAAGAGAGAAAATTAGTTCAATAGAAGTGATAATTACTTAAATTTAGACGTTTAAAATTTGTAAAAAAAAACTTTTTCTTTGTTTTTAAATTCAAATTTTTTGTTACCAAATTTCACACCGTTAATTTAATTTTTTTTTTTTCTAATTTAACTTTTAAACTTTTGTATTTCAACATTTTTAATCTAAAAAAAAAAAAGATTTAAAAAAATTAAAATTTAGTTTTTTAACGCATCACGCAATTAAAAGACCTTTAAAAATTAAAAAAAAAAACAACCTTTTGTTTGAAAATTGTTTGAAACAGTAACAAAAAAAAAAAAAACAAAAATAAACAAAAGAAGTTAACAAAATAACTTTAATACAAATTCAAAATCTATTTTACAAAATTTGAAGTTTTTCTTTTCAAATCATTCAAATTTTAAGACTTTTGTTTATTTTTGGTGCGTTTTTTACGTAATTTTTTGAATGATTTTTAAGAAATTATAATTTTTTTTTTTTGTTTTTGTTTATATTAACTAACATTAATAATAAACTTCAATTATTACTTCAATCCAATTTACCAGCCCACTGCTTCGTTTTACATTTTTTTTTCTTTTTGTTTCAAATCTTGAACTTCATTATTTTGTTTCAGGTTTTAAGTAAGTAAATTTGTTTTTATTTTTGAACTTGTTGTTGTTTTAATTGTGCCAACTTTTATAGAATAATAGTTTAATGAAGAGATCTACCAAAACAATACACTTGAATAAAAAAAATAATTGAAAATCACTGATCTTGAAAATTTAAAATAGTTTATTTTTTTGGTATTGCTTTTAACTATCATCTACATATATATGTAACTATGGCTTTTAACAGTTCTTGCGATAGAAAATAAAATTAAGTAAGAATAAGTAAATTAGTATTCTTTAATGTCATCATCTCATCAGTATAGATGTAGAAGAAAAAAGGGTTAGGTACGAAATTCAAAAAAAATAATTCCAGACAAAAAAAAATCCAAAAATCAAAATATTCTGGTAATTCTGACATTAACTAAGTTAATGCAATTTTATTTTTTAAATTATCTAGATAGAGCATAACACCTCTAAATTAAATAATTATTTTGTGCAAAACTTAAATTTTGAAAGAAAGTAAGCAATTATTAAAAATCACAATGGGCCCGATATTTAAAAACTCTATTGCTCAAAAAAATTAAAAAGCGCAAAAGAAAATAATTGCAATTAAACATATACAATATACATATATACAATACATATATATATAATATATATATATATTGTATATATATTTATGCACATATTTTAAGCGTATTTTGTAATATAATTGATTTATTCTTTAGTTTAGAGTTAGATAAAGAGTTTTAGTGTAGCAGTCAAATGAATAAAGAACTCTGAGAAATAAAGAACATAATAGCAAAATGGTTTACTCAAGTCTTGGCATAAAAAATGTACAATTTAATGCTAATTGTCTTTCAGAAGCAACTGAAATAGTCACTTAACTAATATTAATTAACCAAATAAGCACAATATGTATAACACTCATAATAACAATCTTTCTTTTCTTTTCTCTAAATTATATTTTTGGGTATTACCTAATTATATGCTTGCGTGCATGTAGTATTATTTAACAATATTTCGTCAATTTTTACAATTTTATTTATTAAAAAAAAAATCATCAATGATTGTGTGTCAAAAATTAGTTGTTTTCAGATACTGTGAATTTCTGAAAGAGTTAATTATGAAATTTTTAGCCTCTGAACTGTTATTTACCGATAGAAAAATTGTGAAAAATGTTGCGGTTGCAGTTAACGGAATTTCAGAATTAGCTAGAATTGACTTTGACTTTGTCTTTAACGATGGATTATGATTTTTTACCATAGCGGATCACATTTGCAAAATCGAAAACGAATTTGACTACAAAAAAATTTGATAAAAGTGTTTTACAACCTTGAAGTTATGGTACAAGTTAGTTGTTTCAGAAGACTTTTACAAAAAAATAATTTTAAAAGTATACCAGTTTTTTAGTTTAAGAAGATGTTACAGACAGATCCATCTCTCTAAATTTTTCTATTAAAAAGCATGTCCATGTTGAATATTTCATACATGATTTTTCATACATCAGCGGTTTTTATTTAGTTACTTTTCGCTTCTGCTTTGCTTTTCGCTCACCTTAACCTTAATTTCACATTTTATAAAACAATTGCTGTACTTGTTATCCAGCAAATTGAATTTCATACATTCTAGACTTAGTTTTCCTATTAGTCTTTAACCGTAAACTGACTGAAAGTAAGTAAAAAAAATTTGTTGTTTGGAAACTATAAAATTTGGACCACAATTCTTATATCCATAAAAATGTAAAGCATCAAACCATTAAATTAATAAATTCGAATTGAACTAGATAGAAATTAAAATCTAGTACACCTTTTAATAAACATAAACCGCATAACCATTTAGGACTACTTAATACCGGATATTGTTTTGAGACACGTAAATAAAATGTAAGATTAAATCTATACTAATGAAGTTGAAAGAAAAATTTCTCTTAATTTAGAAAGCTCAAGCAATTTCTTTGCACGGTCTCTGAATGAGGTCCTGTGAGCTTTGAGGCAAAAATAAACGTGTTGATGGGTTATTTTTGCCTATTTTTTTTATTTATTTTTTAACGTTTTGAATCCAATAGTAAGGTTCGTCGCTTCTGGGGCACGGCCTAGTTTTAACTTCATATTATATTTTTGAAACCTCATTACCTTTGGAGTAATTTATATTTATTTTTCTTTTACTTCAGATTTTCAAATGATGGTAAGGTAGCACTGAGAAGAATCATTAAAAACTTCATCTTACATCTATACTTAAGTACTTATATCCAATTTGAAATTTATTTGAATGCAACAAAATTATAATATTTTTATTTGATACTTTGATGATACTTTCCCAATATTAGTATCAAATCTCTACCAGTGGTTCAGATGATTCAGAAAACAGATGTTCTAACGTACCATTAACACATCATACATAATATACGATTAAATATGAATCTGATGAAAATCTGAAATATAAACTTGATCTGATTTTGTATGATTGACATCCGGCTTTCATCAGATTTTTAGTTATCTATTAATTTTATATTTACTAAATTTTATATTTTACATCAATGGTCTAAAACTAGTTCTTTTACTAATAAAATTATTATATTCTAATAAAATTGTTACATTTGACATATAGTTAAGGGCTTTTCATAAACACATAACTACTGACAAAATAAAATACAGCAGACAATTTTTTTGTTTTTGACAGAGCTATTAAAATTTGAATCTATATTTGCAGTTTTTTGTTATAAATAAAGATAGCAACATAACTGATTGTCATGCGCTATTTAATATAATTTTGCAGTTTTCCTGCTAACTTAGAAATGTTTATGAACAAACTTCATTTGCCAAAATGTTGCATGTTATGAACAAAATATCTATCAATATAAGCAATATTGACAATATTACTCGTCTATCACAACCACAATAACGTAAACATAAAAAAATAATTTGAATATACAGATAAAATATCTTATACCATCTTATACATACTTTATCTTACAGATATCGTAGATTTTGTCTAACGTGTAAATGTAACCTAAGTTCAATGTTTTCCACAAATTTAAACTTAACTTGATATTCTTGAAAAATATTTCAACTAATTTTGTTTTCACAATTATTAAAAGTAATTCTAACTATATAACTATTACTTACTATTAGATACAAAATTAACCAAATTCCGAAAAACTACCCATGCCCTAATTTTTTAATTTAATTTTAATTTTTTGAACAATTACTCATTTATTTCAATTCGCAATTCATCATCACTAAGTATTCCAAATCTTATCAAATTTTTAGATTTAATTTTTTTTTTTTCTCTGTTAACTAAATAAAGATTTCACTTTTCTTTTTTTTATTATATATTTATCTTGTATCTCATGGGACGTGATATGTGACGAACCAGGTTAAATAAAAATTATTTTTGTTTTCTACTTTTTAGAATGAATTTAATTTTAATTAAATTTTATGATAATTCGAAGATTATTTTAAAAAAAAAAAATTAATTCTATTGAAATAATTACGATATTATACATAAGCACGTGCCAAATTTACATAAATTTCCAACTCACCTTTTCAACTCTCAATACTATAATATTTCATTGAATAAAAACAGAACAAAAAAAAAAACAAAACAAAAACTCGAAAAAAAATATTTAATGTTTTTTTTTTAAAGTTTACTGTCTTATAGAAACCTTTCAAAATGCATTACAATAATAATTGAAAATTCATTTACTTTGGAAATTAAGTAAATAATAATATAATGTGTATATATGTATGTATATCGCAAAAAATAATCAAATCTAGATCGGCGCTAGTTTATTTTGGTTGTTAAATTAAAAATGTGTCACTAAAAACATTAAATGAAAAACAAAAATTCGCTTTTCTTTTGATATTCACTTTTATTTTCGTTATATATACAGCCCAGTACAGCGTCGCAATATTATTTTTATTGTTTATGTTTTGAATTTCTCTTTCTTTACAATTTGGAAAATTCAAGTAGTTAATGACTAGATGAAAATATATATATTTAATATTTACTGCACAAAATTTTTTTTTTAATAATGTAAATAAAACCTGTAATTTTTTTATGTATTTATCCTTTTTTTCTGTTTTTGTGTTTTTTTTTTTTTGTGTTACAACAGTAAAGTACGATTAATATAATTTATATAATGTAAACATTTAAAATTTAATTTATGTTTCGTTGTCGGGCTTAGTTTGTGTTTTCTTGTTTTCAATTTTCTTTTCAATAATATTTTCACTTTTTTTTTTGTGTGTGTCGTATTTAATTATTTTTAAATTACAAAATGTTTTAGAAAAAAAAATAATTCATATCATTTGCTATTTAATTATTATTACTTTTTTAATTTTCTTAAATTCGTTTTAAATTATTTTTTTTTTTTTGATTTTATGCACAATCAGAATTGTTGTGTTTAGTCTGACACAATTAAATACATTTTTATTTTTATTTTTTGTGTTTTGTATTTTATTCTACCGTTGTAATTTTCAATTCAATTGCACAAAAAATTTTAATTTCATTTGCACTCGATAATTTATTTTAAATTTCTTTTTAATATCAATTTACTCAACTACTGTATTAATTTGCAGTATTTTAAAATTTGTCATTATATTTGCTGTTGTCAATCAATTTGTTGTTGTTGTTGTTGTTATTTTTGTTTAATATAAATGTTACGGGAATATATTAAAGGGGGGGATTAGTTAAGCATATTTAGTACAGTATTGGGTCTGAGTATATAACTATACTGACAATAATGTTGATAAACATGACGTTAGTTATACGACAAAACAAACAAATTCACCAATCGTTAAAAAAAATGGAATTTCAATCAATAAATTAACTAAGTTAGATCAAAAAATATATAATACTTTCTATGTTCTTTGGTTAGGTCTAATCAAATGCTAGTTGAAACGATTGATTAATTCGGAAAATATGATCAGATCCGTCTTACTTGTCATAATATAAAATATTTTAGCATTAAAAACTTACTTATATTGATGAAGCAAAATAAAAAAACTGTTAACTATTTTTTGTTAACAGATGAAATTTTGTTGTTCTTGTCTACATTTTGAATATACTTACATATATATATATAAAATATTGGAGTAAAGTAACTTTCAAGAGTTTTATTTAATGTTCGACAGTCACTGAAAATTTAAAACAATGTCAATATCACTGTCAAAAAAAGGAAATTCATAAATTTCCCATGCTTTGTAAAGAGATCTGGTATCCAAAGGTGAATTAAAATTTGAATGTAAATTTTTAAATAAAGGTCTGTGATCGTGATCTATATATATTGAATTAAAAATACGCAACTAACATTATTTACATTTATTATCTAACTTTAAGATTAATATGTAAGCTTAAGCTTACCCCAGTCTGTTATCAATTTTATAATTCAGTTAAGTAACAAAAATAATTAATATATCTAACTACTAACATCTACGAACTATTTAATATTAAAAAAAAAAATGCTTGGAAGTTAATCAACTATATTATGTTATATATAAGTTAACAATAATCAACAATTATAGTCAACATCATCAACACTTTTATTCGCAATATTCTCAAACTTGAATGAAATATGTACTTTATTTATATACGTCTCATCCAAATTTTATTTGGTTTAAGATGTGAATTGACTGTAATATCTCTTTTTCAATATTTCATTGTAAATTTTATTTGTAAATTTCATAAATATCTATTTTAATCGTTATAGATAAAGCCACACATTTAAATTTCTTGGTTAGAAATAATATAAAAATGTAAATATAATCCAATTGGATTTAGACCTCTAAACCGTATGGTTTAAGTTTGGTCAATAAAGTTATAAAACTGAAAAATAACATTTTAATTATTTTAGCTTATTATATATATATATATATATATATAAATCCCCCTCTATTATCAATATCATCCTGTTCAGTTACTTATAACTTAGATTAGTAATTTTAGTGCAAAATTTCGGTATAATCTAGTTCCACTTGAAACATATTACAATCAGTTACATTATATAGCTAGTTGTAAGTTGGCTTAAATCGCGTTCACAAATTATATAAATTTTATTATATATTTACTTATCAATCATAATGCTAAAATATGTGGATAAATTTCTGAAGCCATTAAGTACAAACTTTTAATATATAAATTAATATTGAAAGTCATATGAATGTCAATAAATTATGTAAGTTGGCTAACATTCATTTAGTTCAAATATAATTCACCCTGTAGTCTATTATGATCAGTACCATTGCATAATGATCAATATATGCAGTTAAATAGACTTAATTCTAATTTAATTAAGCCTTAAGCTAATATAATTAAAGAAGCAGTTAGTTAGCACGATAAATTGTTTATGAAACAATTAGAATACAGTTTGGTATGTATTATGTAAGTGAACAATAAAATTGATTTTCAATTAAAACAATTACATGTTGTTCTAGTTAGCCAACAATAAAACAATATATATATATATGTAGTTAGCCATCTTAGATTGCATTGGGAATAAATTCAAATATACTTATTTATGAAAAATTAAATTTTATAAACTCTATAACTACATCGATTAGAGATCACATTGGAAAAAAATTGTTTTAGAAATTAAAATTAAATTTCTTTCAATTTTAAAATCGAACTTCTATAAATTTGAACGTAAACTAGTAAAGCAATATAACTTTTTTTTCTCATTTTATTATTTTACTATACTTATTAAAACTCAAGTTGTTAACTCCAGTTTATCTATTTTAATGGTCATAGCAATATTGATAAATAAAATTGATGATGAAATACAGTTGAAATTGATTGCAAAACAACAAAATAGAAAATTACAATTTGTTAAAATTATTTGATTTCTTCTATCTCGTTTTTTCTTGTTTTTTTTGAGGATTCTCTACCTTTCGTATTTTCAATTGAAATAGAAAACTATTAAATAAAATTTAATTATTATATATATATATAAATAAAGGATATAATATGTAGTACATACAAAACGATTTATTTAGTTTGATAGAAATTTTTAGTTGTACAAGAAATAAATAAAACTTGAGCAAATAAAGAAAGCGGTAACTAAAAAAGGAAATTATAACAATAGTTATAAAAGAAATCTTTTAGCAAACTTCAAGGGATTTATTGAGAGAATCTGCAATTAATTTTGAAAAATTACAATAATAAAAACTGTGGGATGGAGCACAGTAGCAGATGTAATAAGATGAAATTCAGAAAACTAAAAAGTAGTTATTATTACTTAACCTGCTATGTTTTACTTGCTGTGGGAGAATGAGATATTACACAAATTGTTTCACATAATGAAATTTCATCAAAGGACCTTTTTAAATAAAGTAGATGTTACAAAAAGATGAAATCAAACACTTACGAGAGATTTATCGTAACAACAGTTTTCAAGATGGACATTTGAACAAAAAAAAAACATTTAAGAGATAATTAAAATCAACGAAGCATCCCCTGAAAAAATTCATTTTTTTTTAAATAGCTATAGTTAATAATTATTTTAATTTTTCCCTTCATTTTTCTGCCATTAGTAAAAAGTGTTTGTTTAAGGATTAAAAATGCCCAACAAAAATGTTTGTCTAATCAACATTTTCTTGCTTTTAGCAAAAACATTTCAAAATTTTCGGTTTATCTATATAAGTATATACGTTTTTCCACAATTTAGAGTGTATTTTGATAATAAGTAGTGCAATTTGATTCTCATCTTAGCTTTAAAACTCACTATAATAATATTATAAATAAAACTAATTTCATATTGGTAAATTCAAGTTTACACGTTGGTCAAAGGAATTTTCAGATTTGTTCCCCATGTTCTTAAGTCGTTTTACACTTGTCCTGTAAGACCGAAACTTGAATATGAAAGTCAAGTTTGGTCACTGTTTTATCCTATCCTATCAATGCGATTGAGGCAATACAAAAAAAACTTCCTTAGATTCCTTTACGCTACTTGTCATGATGTAATCCTATTACCTTACTACCATATAAGCAAAGACTAAAATTAATAATTGATCTGTGTATATTGAATTTTAGACGTGAGGTTTCTAATGTTATTTTCATTACAGAGATTATAAAGAAAAACCATTATTAGAAATCTGCAAAGCCTGCACTCATCCAATTTATCAGTAATCATAGGACTAACTATGGTAAATTATTCTTATTGTGGATAATAAACATACTCGTAAGTTCAATGTTGATTTTACACTATCAAAACATTCCCAAAAACAAAAATTATGCAATCGCTATTTTTAGGATATTGCTATTGCTTTTATTAGCAATCACATATTCACATAATGAATTTTATTATTGGTTCTATAGGTTTACTATAGCGTTGATATACATTTTAAATAATTTTTAAGGCAATGTTTAAATACATATGTTTATTCAATTTTAATTTTAGTTTTAATTTTCAATTTTAATTTTATTTGTAGCAAAATTATATAACAATTTTGTTTTGTAAACTGTTTGTGCTAAACAGTATAAATATAAATATAAAATTTGATTTCTCCAGGTGATTTGGGAAAAGTGGATTTTTATCAAACATCTCTTCGTTAAATAAACTTTTGCAAAATGGCTTCTATTAAATAATTTTTGGCGAAAGATATTTTTGCAATATGTCATTTGATAAATTGTACCTAAACCCAATCCATTTACTATTTTTATCATATCTACAAAAAAAACTAACTAAATCAATTGGTTTTAAAATGAATGTGGAAAGACTTTCATCTGAAATGACTAAATCAAGGGATTACCAAAACAACTACTGATAGCATAAAACATCAGAATAACACAAATATGATGTCGGTACATACATTTAATTTTTTCATTGGTTTTTCAAACTTGCTGGTGGATGAAAAGAAAAAAACCATAAAAAAATTCTACAGAATATTAACTATTGATAAATAATTATTCTGCATTTATCTGGATGTTTGTAAGTTCGACGGAACGCTCCAACACATATACAAATTGCATATGTATACAAATGCATATATATACAAATTGCTTTGGTGCTTTTTTTTAACCCCTGTCTACCATGCTGAACCTTTGCAGGAAAAATTGATTGCATGAACTATATTTTTTTAATTTAATGTTAGTCTTCTTCGCAAATAATAAGGAAAAATAATAAATAATAATAATAATATAAATAAAACAAACAATTTTTTTGATTTATAATAATAAGGACTAATAGAAATTTAATCAATAGTTTAATATGGTATAATAACCAAAAGGCAAACAGCATTTAACACAAAAAAAAACATAATTCGCTCAAAGGTTATTCTTATTACTTAAAATTATACATAATAATACACATGTGTATCAGCATATTTGTATTGTATAATATTATACATTATACTACTTTATTGCTTCTACCTTTTATTTTTCTCATTATTGTGTGCGTAACTCACTTCACTCAAAAAAAATTATTTTTGTTTTTTTTTTGTTTTTTTTTGTTTTTTTTTTTATTATTTGCTGTATCTGTATTCTGTATGTTCTATATGCTCCATTCCAAAAATATTATTTTATTTTCAGTGTTAAGTGTTCACTTTTCACTTCACTGTTCAGGTTCATTGTTCAATCAATAGAACTTGATAGAAGTAGAGTAGGATAATTAACTCTACTTCTACGCCGGATAATAAAACATTGTTTTTTTTTAAATTGAAAATTATTGATGAAAATGTTTTTGTATTTTTTGTAAATTTTACCAATTTAGATACAAAATTTTTTGAAATTTTTTTAAAAATAACACAATACCAATTCACTCTACACAATACACAATTATTCATATAGCAAAATAAGATCCCTATACAGTATACAAAAGACAAAATTTATATGAAAATAAGATCCCATTTTTAAATTTGCTCTCCCAGAGGCCACAATAACGCTAATACGGTATAATTTATACTAAATGGAACCCAACTAACGAATTATAACTAAATGGAAGTGAGTACGAGTATACCATACAAAAATACAAACATTTTATACAAATTTGTTGGTATGGTACTTCTTTTTCTGTTATATAAAAAAAAAAAGATTAGTGTTAGGCCAATATAAACATAAATAAAAATAAATAAAAAGTGATATAAACATAAGTACTGTAATTTCGGAATAAAGAATCTAATGAAAGAAAAAAAGAAACTAGGATTTATTTTGCTTCCGTCATTTATGACGGTTTACAAAGCTAGTTGATAAATAATAACAGTTTATAAAGTAAAAAACGATTAGTAATTTTTCACAATTATGTAGGTACCGCAACGCATTGAGCCAGTTCACAATATACCCGCTATTGCTGGTCGATAGTATGTGAAAATGCTTAATGTGGAGCATCGGTTATTTATATGAGTATTTATATATGTATACAATATACACTCTTGCGATAGTACATATATATTTTTATTATATTTAAGTTAACATTTTGTACTCTGTAAGAATAATTTCTATTTATTTTTTTATAAAACAGTGCATCAAACGATCTCAAGCGAGTTGGGAATATATTTATATATACAAAATATAACATAGCATACTTATACAATATATATATATATATATGAATCCGAATTCTAATTCATTTTATTAAATTATCAAAACCAGTGCCAACTTTGCAAAAAAACATTTATGAAATATTAACTATTGATAAATAATAACAGTTTATAAAGTAAAAAACGATTAGTAATTTTTCACAATTTTGTAGGTACCCGGCGCAACGCATTGAGCCAGTTCACAATATACCCGTTATTGCTGGTCGATAGTATGTGAAAATGACTATGTGGAGCAACGGTTATTTACGGGAGTATTCATATATGTATACAGTATATATACTCTTGCGATAGTACATACTTATATATTTTTATTATATTTAAGTTAATATTTTGTACTCTGTAAGAATAATTTCTATTTAGTTTTTTATAAAACAGTGCATCAAACGATCTCAAGCGAGTTGGGAATATATTTATATATACAAAATATAACATAGCATACTTATACAATATATATATATGTACATATTATAGCACTGTAAAGCTTAAAAAGTAACAGAAAAACCAAAACAAATACATTTTTAATAGTAATGTGTTGCAATAGAATAAATAATTAATACAACTTCAAATCGTAAAGTTATTTAGTTTAATAATTCACCACAGGTAAAGTAAGGACTGCTCAATGTTGTAAGATCCAATTGATCCAAAAATTCAAATTATGCTATCAAAAACTTGGTAAAGAACCTCAAAAACATTAATTGTAACTGTTAACCGAAGCAAAACACATTTTGGCAAATCATTATCATGATATTTTGATTAGAACAGGATGTTGATCGTAATTATTTTCAATATATGAATCCGAATTCTAATTCATTTTATTAAATTATCAAAACCAGTGCCAACTTTGCAAAAAAACATTTATGAAATATTAACTATTGGTTTTACAAATTTCTCTTCTTTTTCGATGTTTATCCATGATCAGGATGTTAGCCATCACATTATGAATTTTATTATTTATTCTCTATGTTTACATTGCGTTGGTATACATTTTAAATAATTTTTAAGGCAATGCTTAAATACGTCAGATTTTGTTTATGCATTTTGTTTGATCTGATCAAACTTTGATGAAACAAGATTCAACAAAGTTTATACTCTTTGTTTAATGAAAAAAATAGAATAATAAAAAATAGATCAATCCTCCACTATGTTCGATTCGAAGCTGTGCATTCGTGTGTAAATGTATTGTTTGATTCAGAAGTGAAGTAAATTCTAATTTTCATTCTTTTGATCGACAACTAAGTGTTTTGGCTGTAAAAAAAAACGATTACGTTTTAATGTACGTACAAATGAGACTAACTAACAACTGTTGTTCTTTTTAGCTTTGATACTTTCTAGTTACACCTAACTTTTGCAAATATTTTTAATTAATGTTTAACTATATAGTTATTGACATAGGTATTAATTTACGGATTTTCTACTAACAGCATGTATCTGCTTTAGTTTATTTTTAGTTTTTTCTAACCCTACTGTATGATGAATTATGATATATTTGCACAATCAAATTGGAGCAAGCTTTCGTCTATTAATAGACGTCTGATGTGCTTGCTCTAAGCATTAATATGACAGTATAATTATAATGTTTGGCTAAACTTAAAAAAATATTTAGTTATGAAATATTTTTGAAATTGAAAATGGTGGAAACTAAATATTTGTTATCAAACCGAAATTAGGACTTGTCAGGTGCTTATAGGTAGTTATACGTTTTACTTCTCTTTTAAATTACTGGCTATCTTTGCAATTTTAATTTTTTATTTACACTTTTGACATACATAGTTATATGTAATTTAGGATTTTGAAATAAAATTTGATGCAATGTTTGATGGCAATGTTTGCTTAATATGTGAACATCCAACAAAATCTGATGTATTAACTGTCTAACAGTATGAACTTCTCACAACATTTGGGCTCGCATTGTTTTTCCAATGCATTGTTTTAATGATGTATTAACAACGATGTCTAATAGTATGAATCACCACATTTGAGCTTGCATTGTTTTTCCAATGCAGTGATTTAATGGAGTATAAACGCTGCCTAACAGTATGAACTTTACACCACATTTGGGCTTGCATTGTTTTTCAAATGCATTGATTTAATGGATTGATTTTAGAAAACTCAATGCTAAATGAAAAAAAAATTTTCATTGATTTTTAAATTTCAATAAAAATATTTTTTTAATCCATTGAAATTTTTACATTGTATTTCTTAATTATATTGATTTTTTTTTTAAAATGAAAATGGAAAATCAATGCAATATTATTTTTCATTAGCATTGAATATTTTTCAATGATAATGCAAATTCAATGATAATGCTTAAACGCTCATGTCTATGATATATATAATCAAAAACATTACAAAATTATATTAAAGTTAAGTATGTACTAAGTAGAGGGAGGATTAGTTAAACCATTATCAGAATAGAAGAAAAACAAGGTAGTTACTACAGCAAAACAAATGTGTTCGGGATTACAAAATTGCAAAAGAAAACTAAGTTTAAAATATTTCGGAATATAAGTTAATAACAACAACAAATTACTCTAACTACACTTCAGTATAATCAAACTTAAAATAATTTTTAATGTAATTTCATCAATTTTTTAATAATAAAATTTAATTGCAAAAAAAAGATGATTTAATAAGAATTATAAATAGAATAAAATTTAATAAAGTACTATAATAATTATTATAATTCATCACGAATTCATATTTTCTAGAATTCTTATGAAAAATATAATAAAATAAATTTATTCAAAGACAAATCGTTTTTTAGAAAATTCTCAAGTTCTTCACAATTATCTAAGTACATTCAAATGAATTTAAAAAATGTAATATTATATAATTAAAAAACTATTTTTGCATAATTTTGTCAAATGTTTAATAATAGCAATTTTATTATCTTTCACATGATTACATTGAAAATTTAATAACAGGTTGTTGTACAATTATAAATTCTTGTAAGTAATTTAGTGTCTAATTATTTATTAGGTATTTTATTTTTAGAATTAATTACTTTTAAAATTTGCAGAATATTGTCTTAAAAATATATGTACATATATACTTAAAATTATTCTCTTTGAGTTTGATTTATTAGAAATTATAAAATTGTGGGAAATTTTTAAACTGAAAATGATAAATGAACACATAACATATACTGTAACTATATAAAACTACTCTTATTTAAATTTGCTAATTAAAAGACTAACGAACTACTAAGAAAACTGATAAAATTGTATAGTTAACTATCTTATACCAGATTATATACGATTGTATATAGATAGATAGATGTAGAATATGTAAGGGTTGTTGGATTTTAATCCTATTTCACATTGAGCCACAAATTAACTTGTTAGGATAACCAGCATTGAATCATGCACCTGAACGCAAATTAACTTGTTGTGATAGCCTGAATTGCAATCATGCACCTGAACGTAAATTAACTTGTTGTGATAACCAGCATTGAATCATGCACCTGAACGCAAATTAACTTGTTGTGATAACCTGAATTGAAATCATGCATCTTCAGCCACAAATTAACTTGTTGTGATAACCAGCATTGAATCATGCACCTGAACGCAAATTAATTTGTTGTGATAACCTGCATTGCAATTATGCACCTGAACGCAAATTAACTTGTTGTAATAATTCGAATTGCAATAATGCACCTGAACGTAAATTAACTTGTTGGGATAACCTCAATTGCAATCATGCACCTGAATTTCTACAAATGTTTGATTAATTGATTTGACTCAGGATATTCATTAATGGTTGTATATACGGGTTTTGTTTGTTCTTTTTAGTAACTTAGGAAGAATTATCTTTATTTGCAGCACTACATATTTTGCTACAAAATGTAACAAACTTGCGTCTTGTATTAGATGTCTGTCGGGGTGCTCTGAGCATTAATCTGACAGTGTAAAGTAGAACCGTGTAATATTTTTCGATTAATTTGTTAATAATACACTCTATTACATTATAATTGTGAAATTTTACTCTAACGCTAGAAAACAAGCTTTTATAAAATCTATTACATTGTTTTATACATGGACAATTAAGTTTCAATTGGGCTTTATATATTGTGCTTTTAAACCAGAACATTAATTTTCCTAATAAATGAATAGTATAGTGACCTAGGAATCCATACCAAATTTACAGATACTTGTCGCAGCTGCAATTTAGATTATCTCTTTTGGATATTATTTTTCAAACAACCCAACTTGCCACCCTGAAAGGCAACTGATTACATATTTCAAATATCTATACATTACGAATTAATATTGTCTAGTAATTTATCTGTGCTTATTTTTTTTTTATTATTAATTTTTTTTTATACATGTTCCGGTCACGTTAAATATTTTTAAAAATTATATAAAAAAAACTTAAATAATTTTTTCTAAAGTACATTGCAGTCACTGTTCTTTTGTATTTTTATGAATAAGCGAATTTTTTAGGGAAACCAGCAACCAAAAATAAAATACATTAATTAAGTATAACAAATTTTACATAACAGGTGGTTATGATTTCTATAATATAAAATTTCATGCTAATTTTAAATATTTTATAATTTGATTTTAATTTTAATTTTTTCTATAAATAATTATTTTAAAAATAAGTTTATTTAAACAAATATATTTCAAAATTAAAACTAGAGTGCTACATTTCTTTTCTCACCCCCAATTATTTTTGAGGGAATATTGAATTTTCCATTTGGTAATTATTTCCATTCTTTATGAATCATTAGTTTTTTTTTACGTTTACGCAACAATTCGTAACAGCAATAAAATATGATTTTGAAGTGATAACTACATTCTATAACGGTAAGTTTTTTCAATTCAACAGTTATATGGACAATTATGTTCAATTGTGCTTTATAATTGTTCTGATAAATCAGGAAACTCATCTACTGTAATAAATGGATAGTAGTTATTACCATTTAGCAATTCACTTAATTTGTTTATAAAGCTAGAGTAAACAAAAACATTGTAGGTGGAGTGGGGTAGCTTTTATAGCGGATGTTATACATGTAGATTTAACTATTGAGAGTATTATTCGTTTCTCATAATGAAAGCTGAAAGTTTCGATGTCAGATATTATAATTAATATGCTATATGGATCTAAAAAACAAAGGTTTGATATGATGACTGCTTTAAATATTGACTTAATGTTGCTTCTATTATGAACGATTACTATTTACAGAGTTTATTACCAATCATATTAATGATAGTTTAAATACGTATCGAAATTAATTTTATAATAAGTTTCCAAAATACAAACAAATATCTTGTACGAAAAAAAAACATTAGTCAATCTACTTTGGTTAGTTGTGGTAAAGAATGTATGATTTTAGTTGAGTTAAAATCGCACACTCGAATTCAAATTCAAATCGATTTTTTCTTTAAAAATAATAACCAAAATGTTCATCTCTAACAGATTCAATTATTTCAAGGTTATTTTTATCTCATCTGTAAAACTGATAACTTAACCAACGATAATAACACTAACTTTTCTGGTGTATAAATTTTGTACACTAAAATTGACACTTTATTATACAGCTGTAATCGGATATGCCAAACTTAGAAGATCTACAACATGTAAATTTGGCAATATTGATAAAAAATGTTTTTTCTCAATTTTATTGTAAGTAAATAACATTTTGGTTTTTGTATTTGACATTCGTCGCAATATTTTTACCTATTATTTGTATTAATATGTTTGCAAGATTTATTTTGTATTTTAATCATTATTTATTTTACATAGTCCAGGACCAGGAGTTGCATTTTGTAAAGTGGTAATCAATAAAAAATTGGTACTACACACTTTGTAAGTAGATTGTCTCTATTTAAAGATAATACTTTGTTACTATTTTATTCGATTATTATTTAGTTAAATTTTATTAGATTATTATTTAGACTAGAGCAACAGTGTTGTTCTTAGGTTAACATAAAATAAAATTTTTATTTATTTTATTTAAGTACCTATGTATATATACATATTTTTATTTAAAAATAAAATATAGTTAATAACATTTTTTCATTTTAACTCTTAAATAATTTTAAGAATTCGATATTTACACAAGTATTTCATTTTTTTGTTAGTTTAAAAAATTAATGGTCATTTTCAATTTAACAAAAAATTATCACTACCACACAGACAATATATGTAGTTAGAAAGTGTCAAAAACACAAAGTATGCGTAGTTAGTGACTATATTTTCAGTTACTATCACATTTATAAAATGCAGTTTCAGATCACTAATTTTCCAATTCTAACATAAAACTTGATGTCATGCACCAAGAAATATTTGTTTTAATTAAATTGCAAGTTCAAAACATGCAAATGACGTAGGTACATATATGACATTTTTGATTAGCTAATTTATGGTTTTCGTCTTACTAAAGATGTAATCGATTACACTGCAAAAATATAATCATCGAAGCTTGATATTAAAAAAATTAATGGCTTAAATAAAAATACTTAATCGATTAGACTACAAACGTATTTGATTTTACTTTGAAATTTCCGATTACACCTTATAATATACAGACATAAGTATTTATTAGGAATTGAATATAGAAATATTAAAAATAATTTAATTAAACTTATTCTAAAATATAATTTATAAATATAATTTCATTTAAAATTTCAAAAATTAATTTAATATTTATAATTTGAAAATATAATTAATTATAGTTATATTTTAATTGAATTTTTATTCACAAATTATATATGTTCACAAAATACTCTTCATAATCAATAATCAAGTCATCACTGTTATAAAATTTTATTTAATTAATTTTTTTTTAAATATTTTTCTTTTATCCATTAAGTTTGATTTATTTAAATTTCTTTGATTTAGAAGATACATAAATACCTATTAACAAATAGGTAGTTTGTTTAACAAAAAAAAAAAAAGATCAAAAATAATTTATAATAGAATTAATTAATATCTAAATGTGTGATATGATAATAATTTCCGTAAATATTTTACCAATAAAAAAATTTAATATATTCATTTATAATAATTGCATTAATTTATTATTTAACACTTTTATTTTTTTTTTGTTTTATAAAATCTTCACACATTTTCAATCACCATTATTTATGATATTTCCTAATAAATTTTAAAAAAATTAACCATGATAAATAATAATAAATATAAACACAACACACCTTCTTCATCTATTGTTTTCAATAACTGTAATTTTTTTTTTTCCTTATTATTTTTTATTCACCTTAAACTTTACACTTAAGAATTTTGATTAAGTCCAAATGATGGAATTCCAAAATATAATAATATAAAAATTTGAAAAATTACATAAAAAATATTTGTTTTACTGATAATATATTTGTTAGATACTGCCGAACTCAACAAAATTCAGATTTAAACTGTGATTTAAAAAAAACAAAATCAAAAATGAAAATTTCTAATAATGCACTTGTTTTATAGTGTGTAACATATTATTATTATTATTATTATTGTATATATGTAGCTTATTTTAAATAAGCTACCATAATTTTAGAATTATTCTAATTCTAAACTAGATTTAAATTATTTAGATAAATTAATCTAAAAAAAAAAAAAAAAGGAAAAACAAAACAAATAATAATAAAAAAAACCACAACAATTTAATTTTTTTCAATTTACGTTGATTTATCTACCTGTTATAAAAATATTTTAAACACACATATACATGTGTACACTGACGACAATATATGATATTATGAAAAGCTTCTAAACAATCCAAACTCTTAACATTAGCTGTGATTTAAATTCTTTTTTTGTTTTTTTCTAATCGAAAACACCACCGATTTAATTTTTAATAACGAGAAATATTTTATTAACGGTAAACGCGAAAATACCGAAAATAAAATTATAAGAAAAACCGCAACGCGACGACAATACCACCTTCAACGGAAGTTGTTCAAATCAAACTGTTTTCGTTTTCAGTTTTTTGTTTTTATGTTTTTCATGCTTGCTATAATGCTATGCTTTTGCTTTGCTGCTGAAACAAAAAGGAGATTCTCATATTCACATTATTATTTTATTTCTTATTATTTTTATTTTTGGTGTGTTCTTGCTTTAGCTTTTTTCAGTCAGATTCAGATACAAAAATAATCGAAAATACAAGATACAAATTGCCAACATAGAAAAAGATACAAAATTTTATTCAACATAATTCTAGCATAGCAATAAAGCATCAACATTTTTTATTATTATGTTTTTATGAATTTATTTATTGTTAACATAATGTATAGATACATATTTTTTTGTAAAGAAATAAATATTTTATTTTTATTCAATCATTAGCAACATAGTAATGAGGTGAAATAATTTTAGAGATATGTAAATGGAATATGTATTAAGTATGTATAAATACTATGTATATGCATGCATAATAATATAGATCGACATTAATATGTATCGGACCAGACAATAATATCCAACAGTAGAACAAATTAACATAGAAAAGAAATGTAGTGTTAAAAAATAATATTCACGTAATTATTATCAACAATGTTGTGGAGCAATGTTGCTGAGTATTTGAAATGCAACATATTTATTTTTCTTTTTATTCAAGTATGTATTGGTTAATGTGGTGAAAAACTTTACAACTTGTTGATATATTATTATTGTTTTTGTTTACATTTTAGAAGGGGTCGTTTATGTATAACGTTTGATTTATAATATTCAGATTGGACTTAAAATTTTGTATCTTACAAATTTTCAATATCCTTTTTTTTATTATAATTTTCTTTTTTTTTTTTTTCTTTTTTGTTGAATGTTTAGAATTAAGAAGAAGAATACGATTTAATGTCAATAAAAAACAAATACTTTTTATCATAACCATGACCTAGATTGTTTATTGAATTTTTTATAATTATATATATTTGGAACGCGTAGGTCTAATAACGTATAGTTGTAGAGGCTAATTATATTAAAAAATAAAAGTCAATTTTACTTAGAATTTTATTTTAGAAACATTTACAAAATTTTTGAGTTCACCTCGAATTCAAATCTGAAAGTACAAGACATCAGGTAAACATAAACTTAGTCAAAGTAATGGCATTATTCATTTCGTGTGTCCGAAATAAAATTATCTGAAAAGATTAAACAATTTCGAATCGAACAATGTCTACTGTGGAAACCAAACCGGAATAAAAAATGTCAGTCCGAATATACAATATTTTATCATATTAAGCAAGTACGTGTTAAAAACATTTTATTTTTATTTTTAGTTTATTACAGTACGGATTTCGAAGCTATTACATGCTTGCTTTACATGCTCGTAGAGTCCGGCTAGGAATTAACATAGATCAAATCAAGGCCATGAGGATAAATAACACCAATAGAAACACCATCACAATAGAAGGTCAAACAGTTGTATATGTGGAAAGCTTCTCCTACCTAAGTAATATTCTTCAACAACAACAGATTTCAACAACAGACTACGTAAGGCTAGAACTTCGTTCGGTGAATTAAGTCCAATATGGAAGAATGGCTAAATAACAAAGATTAAAACGAAAAGATTAGAATATTCAAAGCATGTATAATGTCAACACTTATGTATAGCAACGATGCTTGGATGACAACAAATAACATGAGTCAAAAACTTAAAATATTTGCGAGATTTGCAAGGGCCAAAGAAAAATATACAGAGTATTCTGGCCCAACACCATCGGCAATAATGACTTATGGAAGGTACCAGGAGAATAACCGATAATGTATCAAATTAAGCGTAGATATTCTAAGAAAACCATTAGATAATATACACAGAATGGCCCTATAATGAAACCTCCAAGGTAACAAAAGGCACGAAAGACCCAACAACACCTGGCGTCGAACTATGACTTCTGGGAGGAAATAAAGATCGTTGCGTACAACAGAGGACATTGGAGGATGTAAGTTGATGTCCTATGCTTCCACGAGGAATGACAGGAAAAAAAGAACATGCTTGCTTCAGTTCTATATGATCACGTAATTAGCATTGTTGCTGTTGTTAATTTCAATAATATAGCAGTTGAGAAGTTCTACAAATGATTGTCTTTGTGAATTTTGTTTTTTTCAAAATTTGGATTACAACCTCGGAAGTCTAAAATTTCAGTCTCGTATTTTTGTCAGTAAAACAACGGTTTCAATGATTCAATTTAGCGATGATTTGAAGGCTGTAGGCTTCGACGAAAAAAATTTATTTATTCTGTTATGCATGTCATATATATGCTCCTAATGTCAAGCCAAGTAGAGTTTCAATAAAATGGGGTGCGAGGTTGTACAAACTGAATTCATCGCATCAAAATTAAATTTAGAAAGTAAAATAATATTCAGTGTTGGCTTAATAAACACGCAATGCGACTATGAACGACGATCAATACTAATAACCGTCGAATCTACAAGAGTCTTGACACTCCAGAAAAATTTAAAACAGGTATAACAATGACTAAAATCAAATTGTTTTTTTTTTATATTCAAAGATTTATCACAACTACGGAGGTATAAGTAATGGTCCAGTTCGTATTTGTGATGTGATGAAGGTGATCGTTATAGGCCTACTAGACAACGTTAGTGTCGTGATGGCGATGGATTGCTATAGTTGTCACTCCCTTTTTAAACAAAATTTAAGTCGCAAAATGTAAGAATTGACTCTTGCCCTAAAAATTAGTGCGGAAATGTTCCATAAAGGAAATTCTTAATATTATACAACATGCACTGTATGTTATTCAAATCATGCTGCAAACTGAATCAAAGCAGTTGAATAAAGAAAACAACAACATCAAAAAATAATAAAAATAAAACGTGCAATTCGACTGCAAAAATTAGCTTTTCCAAAGCATCGAAATAGAAAATTTTTTATTTTTACTAAAACGATGTCACAACTTTAATACCCTGATTCTGTTTACAACTATTATTTAAATAAATGGTGGTGATAAAAAAATCTCCCACAAAATCAGATGACAAGGCCGTGGTTTTGGTTAAACAGTCTAGAGTAAATAAATGCTACCAGCGTTCAATTATTATTAATTTTACTTCGGAAACGGTTCTAAAAATTTTACAATTATATATTTTTATTGATCAAAAATATAATTAAAACGAAAAATAAAATCTTACAACAGGCTTAACATTTTATCTATTCTCCAGCATTTTTTTTTTGTCTTCCAATGAAATCTCCAATAAATCCAATTCAAATTAATTAAAAATCATGAATAAATTTCAAACGTTCTTTAAAACCGAATTTTTAATTTTAAATTGATTATCAAAACTAATTAAGATTTGAGATAAATTATCAAAAAAAATTAATTTGAGTTTTTTGATAAATTTAATATTCTACATCCCTTTTGTGTCCTTTTTCGGCATTTTATTAATTAATATAAACTCCTTCTTTGATAATAAAAAAAAAAAATAACATTTATCGAAACAATCAAAATACTTTATAACATTTATATATATACATAGTGTATAATATACATACATTTTTTGATTTAAATAAGACATCGGTTAGTCCAACAAAAAAACAAAAATTTTTATAGACCGATCCCCGATCTCATATACTTTATTAAATAAACATGAATATGAATAAACCAAAAATCACTGAGAAGTTTTTATCATATTTTGAGCACAACAATGTACACATACACAACATAATATTTTAAAATAAACAAAATATACAATAAAATCATTTATGATCTTCAATTCAATATTGTGTCCAAGTGTCATCTAAAATGCTCTCCGACAACACTCCAAAAATGGACGACATTATAATTCAAATCAATAAATCTAAAAAAAAAAAACCAGAAAAACAAAAACAAAGCAAAAATTAAAATAAAATTCCAATTGAAAATTTAAATATATCTAAAAAGTTACTGGGCACAAGCACAACCACTATATCGAATGAAAATATCACGCTGAGATTCTCACTAACAGTCTTCGAAACAGTTAAAATATAAAATAATAAAATAAAAAAAAAACCTGAAAAATAAAAAACAAAAAAATTCGACCCCAACTCTCCACTGTATACAAAAAGTGAATTAACATTTTGATTTTGATTGCTTTATCAATAGATTCTTATTTCCTAATTATTCCTCTTGGATGGAGTAGGATGTGAGCTCTTCTCAGTCCATTTTCTTTATAAACATTTTTTTTTTGTTTTTTTTGAAGATTTGAATATTTCAGTTTTTGGTGACTCTATTGCGTTGCATTTTTTTTTAATTCTTTTTGTTGGCTTTTTTGGTTTTGTATCAATTGAGAAAGAAATAATGTGGCGCACGAATAACGTTTTGTTTATTTATAATAATAATGTTTGCATCATGAATGTATATATATGTTATTATATAGATACAAAATTTTGACAATAGGTACCTTTATTATAACATTTTTTTTTTTTTTTTTAGTATTCTTTATATTAAACTGTAACATTATAGCTTATGCCCTTCCTGTTTACTAACTTATTTTGAATTCAGAGTTTATGTTTTAAACTAAATTGAAATGGGTATTATACTAAACTATATTAGTAGCATTACAATTTTTAATTCAGTTTCATGATACATATTTATTTATACTGAAATATGAATTAAGTAGACTTCCCCTTATTATTTAGTAATTATTCATGCTCTCAAACAATTTTTACAATTAAAATAAACTATCTATGGCCAACTTGGTTTATTTAATACCTGTCAGCAGATAATAATATAAGGTAAAAAGAGGAGCAACGTAATATGTCTAATTAAACTAAAATGGGACTGAGATTGACATAGTATAGCAATACGAATACATTGTTGTTTTCTCAGCTGACTTCATCAAGGCTTTTCTATCCAATTTTTCTACTTTGGTATTCAAGTTTGATATGTATGTTATTTCATTGCTGTTCTTATGAGACTGCTTTAAATAATTACATTCTTAATATAATAATATTCACAATTTGTATTACTTTACCTACTTATACTAATACTTATACTATAATAATTATAAAGAGATAGTGTTACCACATATATACACGACAAAGTCCACCCTGGTATTTCTAGAAAATATTTATTTGTTCGAATTCGTAATCAACTTCAGTTGAGTGAGATTGATTTAGGACAAACAAAAAGTTGAGAGGTACCAGACTATCCAAACGTAACTGTTCTTGCCAAATATGAGCTCTTTATCATTATCGGAAAAAACCTTAATTGGTTGAATTCAATTTAATAAAACAATTAGAATCTAAATATGTTTCATTAAATTTAATTAATATCTCGATCGATTTCGGTATTACATCATTACATACCAGAAGACTGAATGATGGTGTTATAACACTGTTTTCATCCGATAGTGGTGTAATATTCTAAATTAATCAATATTCTAATTAAACTCAGTGATAATAGTGAAGATTTGAAGATATGCCATAAAATCTTTTGTGTGTATTCAAATGATCAAATACAAAATCAAATCGATCAACAAAACTGCATTAATCAACAAAATCACTTTTCTTGGTACATAATTAAATATTGTTGATATTAAAAGTGACCACCACCATCATGGAATACAGGGTTGTTTTCTCAACCTTGGATTCTATCGAAGTACTGTCTTTGTTGCTTCAAGAATCCAAAATAAAATAAAATAAGACAAAAAGTTTAATCATAGGCTTTCTTATCTATGTATTGTGTTTGCAGAAAAATAAAATAAGAGAAAGAATTTGCAATTACAATTTGAGTCTAATGTAAAGCAATAATGATTCGATAAAAGTAAGCAGTAAACAGTAAGCTTTTTGACTAATTAATATATCTAGTAATCAATTAGTAAATCTCAGTCTTCCAGAAAAATTATGCAGATTCTGTAAGTACAAAAATAAATTGTCAGCACACATCATCAAAGATTGAGATTACTGTATTTTTCTGTAAAAATCTTGAGTAGGATATTGCATAGACGCAGTTATTCTAACCTACATAATATATCTTATATTCATATACTTATAGACATTTGAGATATTGAGGAAAATATAATTTTTGGAACAGCATACATTTTGTAAACTTTGATCAATTTTTGATGTTGTCGATCTTTTTACAATATTTCATAATATGTAATAATCACTACCTTATAGAAGACTTTGCACGAACGTTATATAACAAGTGGTGTACATAACTTTGAAACAGTTAACTAATTTATTCCCCTTAGAACAAAAATTAACATTTTGAGATCTTGTTTGAACCCTATCCTGCGATACAGTATACAATTTATATGTCGGAAGCAGCTTTTCATTCGAAACTCATTACTGTGATGAAGTATCGACAAATATACAAAAATAAATTCGCGTTACTCCCTAACCTAAGCAAGAACGCTGGCGTATGGGGTCTATTGAAAACCCTTTATGCAGATATTATATTTTATATGAAACCATCAATACTAGCAATGGTGATATACGTTTAAATTTTCATTTTACAGTAATTATTTTAAAAATTCGAACAAGAATAAATAAACATTAGCGTTAATTTCGGATACTTTGGCGTACCATGTTAGCGAACGTACATACGCCCGCGATATTGTTTAGGTAAGGTAATTACTAAAAAAAGAATTCACAAGCAAACATACAGTATGCAATGTATGTGAAACTTACGAATTTCAACATGCTATTTTAAGGTCTGAGTTTGACTATTGATGTATTGGACTTAATAAACACTATTAACCTACTATAGATTTAACCACAACAGTTGACATAGTAATCTTAATAAAGAAATTGATTTTTTTTAAATTAAATGTTGATACCTTATGATAGCAGAGCATAATTTAATCAATATAAAAATCTTGAATTGTCTTGTACGCTTTATCTCATACAAAAGGTGATTTTTACATGATTTTTTTTTTTTTAAATTCAATTCAAATTCAAAAACAAAGTCTCTATTGCATAGCCTAGCCATAATACAATGGCTACACGTAGGTATTTTTCTTCATAATATTTATTTAAAGCTTGAATCTTAATAGCTATTTATCTAATATAATATATAGGTATGAGTATGTAGATGTATCAAGTTGTTAGATACTAAGAAAATCAGAATTTTGATGATTTCTTAAAGAATGTGTAATGTATAATATGGGTCCACTTTTGTAATACAATATCCAAAAATTTTTGATCATAAAATTTTATAACTCTGATGTATCAAAACAAATAAAAATATTAATTCTAAAGCTGACTTGAGATATTAAATAAAATCAGACCTTCGGTACAAATCATATTTAAAAAAAAAACAATGTATACATATAAATATAATAGTAAAATATGTGTATATGTAATTGTAATAATGCAATGTAGACACCGGAACTAGAATTTACAAAATATCATTTCTGGAATTTAGAATAAAATGTTACATTCTATAAATTTATATTTAGAATTAAAATAAATTCTAATCTGATGTACATGTTACAACAGTTCTAAAAATATATAAATTGTGTATGTATATATAGCTACATTGTAGTGAAATGCTAAAGTTATAATAAATTTGATTTTTCGTTTAGAATTCCTATATTTTTTTTTTAAATTTTTCAAATCATAAAATTTTTAGAGAATTTGTTTAAATCGTTGTTTGCATAAAATAAGATAGATCTGTAATTACTGCGTTTTTTTCGCCAGTTCAGAATAAAATTTTGATAAAACAATCAAATTTTTCGAAACGACCGAACACGGAAGACTTAAATCAAAATCCAAGACACAACATTTTCAGAAATTTATAAATTCCTAAAACCAAAATCCCAGAAACAAAGAAAGTAGTAACATAAACAACATTGCACAAAAAAATAAGAAGTGTTACAGATTTCCATAAACATCCAAAATTGATCAGAGAAGAGGCCAGAAGAAGAAGCAGAAAATCAATAAACGTGTAAATAAATAAATTAAATAAATATCTCGTTTTGTTTTACTTAATTACTTACCAACAGATCATGTAGGCCCCTGGGCCTGACTCATCACCGCCCTCCATTTTTATTGGTTACGGGCGGATCTTGTCCAGTTGAAGATGGGAAATTTTTTTAAATCCGTCGATACGTCTTGGCTGGAGTATTTTCGTTCATCCATTCTAGATATGCGGCCCACTGTAGTTTCTTGTTCTGACTACGTCAACCTCATTATACAGCTCATCGAGTTCGGCATTATACCTTCTTCTACAGACCCCATCGTCGTTTTCAGGACCATATATCCGGCGAAAAATTTTCTTCTCGAAGACATCAGGTGCATGCTACTTGCCTTCGGCAGTGTCCATGATTCAGACCCATAGTGCAAAACCGGGTGTATAAGTGTTTTGTAGATTTGTACTTTGGTGTCTCGGGCAAATAGTAATAACCAATTTGACAAACCGAAGTAGCAACTGTATGCAAAGGTTATTCTTCGCCGTACCTCCGCATTGATGTCGTTTGTGGGATTAACTCTGTTTCTTAGATAGATAAACTCCTGAACTACCTCGAAATTACTATGTGCCGACAGTGATGTTTTGATAAACATGATGTTGGGAGGCCTTTCTATTTCTCGACAACATATATTTTGTCCTACCCGCATTTATTTTGACCCATTGGTTCCGCTTTTTCTTCAATCAAATGTTTCCATGACCGGCCGTTGTGATCTGGCGATGAAGTCAATTTCGTTGGCATACCCTAGTAGATAAAAAGATCTGAAAAATATAGTGTCGACTGTGTTTACTTCCGCTCGTCGCACTATACGTTCCACTACTAAATTGAAGAAGTCGCATTTATCCAGCTTTGTGTTAAAAGCACAAAAATGCCTAAGTTTTGAAATTATATAATTTTAAGGATAATTTTTTAGCTATCTTCACATTATCTCTTTCGTCCTACTAAGTCATTATCACTATTATATATGTTCTTACTGGCATGAGATATGGTATTAATCTCTCTAATTTTGTTTCAACTTGTTGTACTACTTGTTGTACTAAATTTTCATACAAAAGCTGACTCATCATGGTTTATGCGTAAATTTAGTATTTATGTTATTACAAATAGAAAAACAATTATGTGATCACTTATATTTCAATTCGTGAATAGAGAAAGGAAAGGCAAAAGCTCCGATTAACCTGTTACTGTCGATCACCTGCCCGATTTACCTGTAATTTTGTATGTACAAATAAAGTGAAAACAAAAAAACAGGTGCCGATAGGCGAGGTCTATATTGAGGGATGCATTCTAGGGATTCTAAGGAAAACTGTTAATAAATTTTATGTTTCGGTGTATACTATAAATATTAAATTGTTAGTTATGCGGTTCAGAAGATTCACAAGGTTAGATACAATGTTCACAGCAATAGTTATTTGTATTGAATATTTTATAACTCTAGTATGAGTTGTGCATATCTACTTTTCTATATATACGAATTTGTTAATATACCAATAATTCATTATTTTCAAAGTTTGTCTCATTTGTGGGATGGTGCAAAAAAACTTTTGCTATTGAAAAATTCTTTTATAATGAAAAACTTATATTTTCAACAGGTACTTCTACATTAATGTTCAAATCATTTACAATTTGTACATACATATCTTCACACATATATTTTGATAATTTTTTTAATATGTCACTTTTTTCCGTTCCAGACAATTTCTATATTATAAATTTATAGTGTAACAGAGACAATTCATAGAGCAATTTTTTAACATACTATGAATAAATATTATATAGGAAATGTCTGTAAAAACTATTTTACAAAATTATAAAATAATAAAACAAAAATGTTTTCAAATGTAAAATAAACAATAAATTTATTAAAAGTTTAAAATGAAAGTGACAAGAATACAATAACATTTCATACAACTTCTTGATCCTGATGGGTGGGTCAATTTTCATCTAACACGATTTTGCTTCATGTTTTTCTTTATAATTTGTACGAAATCAAAAAATTAGACTGAGTCGATTGACTTTTCTGGGTTCTATTTTTTAGAACTATTTTCAGAATATTACTTTGCGATGAGCGCTAAGTTAAAAAGCTATCGCTGTCATTACATTTAACCTAATGATTAAAAAAACAACTGTTAATTTAAAGTAAACACAAATCATTTCAAATTCTAACTTATTCGCAGACAACATTGGATTAATGAAAAAAATACTATATAGTATAATTGGTAGAAATATTTGAATTACTTGAAAAATAAACTGCTGAAGTTGTTTAGACAAAATTTAACAATAGCAGAATATAACATTAAAGGTCTAAGTGCATTCAACTTTGAAACAGTAAACTACAATGACACTGACATACAATTATACATACAATAGAGTAATTAAAGTTTTAAATTTATCAATAATTCAAACAATAAAGTTGCTACCAGCAGCTAAACTCAAATTAACAAAAAAATTTTCATGCGAGTAGACTCGAACCGCTACTGATATCAAAAAATATAATCCAGTACCAACAATTTGGCTTCAGGCGAAATCATTCTGCAATATAGAACGGTCATTTCCCCATACATAGTGAACAAAATTAACAAATCCTTAAAGTAAAAAAGGTATTACTCAGCTGCATTCCTTAGTGTAATACAAGCGTTATACAAGGTATGGTGCAACCCATTGCATCTCCACAAAGTGAACATCATTACTATTTAATTCCAGAACATTACCTTGAGAATAGAAAATTTATGGTCAAATAAGAAGTACGTGTGTACTTTACTAAAAAATATAAATTCAGGAATACACCAAAGCAGCGTGATTGGTCCGATGTTGTATTTGTTATACTTTGCTAATATGCCTATGAGCGAAAACGCTATACTGGACAAATTTACGGATGACACTGATACTGTCGTCACATAAAAATTAAAAGATGGAGGGATTAAACAATGGTTCAACAATGGTTAAAACATTTCCGAGAATAAAAACTAACGAATCTAAATCGATACAAATAACATTCACTGACAAGAGAAACATGTTCACGAGTAACCTTAAAAATAAATTGTAGGGCTTGCACAATAATTGTATTTGGATGGATGGAGTAGACGATTTCCGTCCTGTATAAATTAACTTTCATTTATCAAAAATTTTAATTGTTACCTTTAATATTTTTCTGCTTTGTAAATTCAAAATATAGTTGCATAGCTGGTGCAAAAATTAAAGCCACTAGATCATCATATGCGCCGTTATTTCGATTGGACTATAGAACGGGCAATTGGAACTGATCCGTTTTTTTATCGCAAAATTGTGTTCAGAGATAAGGCTCAGTTTTGGTTAAATAGCTATAATCAGTTAAAAGGTTTAATTTCTATATATGGAGTGAGAGTAATCCTCAAGAAATCACAGGCTCTATTACATCGAGAAAAATGTACTGTTTCGGAACTTACGTTACGGTCAATGGAGATCGTTGCCACACCATGATCGATGAATTTTTGTTTAAAAACATGGATGTCATTACTCCGGACGAAATATAGTTTCCACAGGATAGCGCTATGTGCCAGATGACGAATGTAACCATCGGCTTACTGAAATTACAATTTGGCGGTTAGATGATTTCAAGAAATGAACGTGTCAAATTTCCTCCAAGATCGCGATAAGCCAGAAGTAATTGATGCCTTGGAAACAAATATTGTTCGTGTTATTCGTAACAATATGGTCGAAAATTGACTCAAAATTAAACGCCTGGAATAGGCTTCATCAAGAACAGCCGCAATAGCCACATACCCGAAATCATTTTCAAATATTAATGGCATTAATCTTTCGAACAAATAACAAATTTTGATTAAAATATAACTTTATTTTTTGTTTTATACAATTTGGAGTTCTAACAAGCTTAGAAAAGCAGTCGAAATATTCATAGACAAAAATAAAATAAAACAAAAAAAAATAAATGTAGGAGTCTGAGTTTCGACTTATTTTTATTTATAATTAATTAATAATTCATTTCATTTTACTTATTTTTATAATTCATATTTTTACAATTCATTTATTTATATAATTCAAGTTATTGTCTTTTTTTTTGATAATTTCGAACGACTGAACTTGACGGCTACTCTCGCAAGAAAAAATCAAAACCAAAATCTCCTTCCATGTTTTATTTTTGTTTTCATTACACAGCTACACCATATTGTTGTAGCGGCGGCTGCTACGTGTATGGTTCTCGATTACATACATAAGTATTTAATATAAATTTTGTATACGTGATTGTCAGCTTCCAGTGGTGTGTTGATATCCCAAATATATAACAAGAAAAAAAAATAAATTGCTCAGATGGACGATTGTTTTATATCACAAATTTAACGAAGCTTTGTCGAACAAAACTTTGATTCTGGAAATAATAATATTTCGACAAATTGTTTACAAACATTAAGTTTTGTTAATTTTATTAAACCTTACTAAACACAAATGTGAAAACACATGTCATTCACCATCTGTCAAATCAAACAGTTATCTCTATCGAAACATTTTTATCACTCGCAGAACATCACCCCATTATAACTTTTCGTTGTTAAAGTTTTCTTTTTAAGTGTGTGCGTGGGAAATCAATTTAAAATCTCAACATTTTTATTATCAAATCATCTTTATAATTTTTTTTTTTTAAGTCCTTTTCTGTCTCAGTAATTTTATACAATAATAATTACTTGCATTTTTTTATTTACTATCTTCAGATTCAGGATATACTCTGATTTGGGATTGAGAAACTCATTATTTCATCAAATCGTATTTTATTTTTTCATTTAAGAACTCAAAACTTATATAATTACACTTCATAGGATACAAATTTTTACTTTCAATAATAATTTACTGTCTTCTTACTTGCCTTTGCCTCCATTTAATTTTATTTTAAACTTTATTCGTAAATTGTGAGCAACGGTATTATTTAATATGGTATTTTGCTGTATTTAATGTGAAACTGAGAAAAGGATAATAAAAAGAAGATAATTCATTCATTCATTCAATCAACTTCACTTTTATATTTAAAACAAAATAAATGAAAACAAAAACAAAAACAATAAACAACAAAAATTTCATATCCTTTTTTTGTTTTGGGTCTGAAAAATTTAATAGGAAAAGTTTCTTATATATAGATTTGCAATTCACGCTCAGAATGAGAAAAATAAAAGAAATTTATCTTAAGTACACACAAATGAAATAAATTTAAGAAAAAGGACTATGAAGAGAAAAAATTTATTTGTTTTGATTCGAAAATTTAAAAATTTACAACAAAAGAAAGTGATTTGAATGCGTTGAGTTGATTTCAAGAATTTGAAGTTGGTTTTGTTGCAAATATATAAAGTTTATTTAAATACACATACTTATACTTACTTCCTTATAAAGAATTTAACAGATATTAAAATAAAATATTAAGACAAAAAATTAGTATCGAAATAGAAAATTGTATTTTCTTAAAACATATAATTTTATTAATTAAATTAAATAATTAATTTAAAATAATATATAAAATAATTAAAAATAACGGAGTAAAAAAGGATAATTAAGTGAGATACATTAATAAGTTTTGAATGACATCAATCAATTATTCACTTGCACAACTTAGGGCATTATACAATACGTAAAAAATGACAAAACCAACACTTAAATAGCAAAACTACAAACCTTAAATGACCAAATGGCAAAATCAAAACTTAAATGGTGTTGCTTTTACCATTTTTTAAAATATCAAGTCCTTCAGTCCATTTATTTTAATAAATTTGATTAAAATTAGATACCATATTAATAATTGTATCATTAATTTCTGTTTTTTTTTTTTTAAATAACTCTCACCTATCCTATTCAATATTGTAATTGACCAAGTTATGAGGAAAACAATTAATAAAGATGGTAAATAATTGGAATACCATAAACAAATCAGCAGACTTAGAATATGTTGATGATGTATGGCTCATATTCCTCATATCTATGATGACATGAAAAAAAAATTAAATAGATTAAATGAACATATGCAAAAGAAGTGGGTCTGCAAATAAATATTAGGAAAACAAAAATAATGAGATAAATTTAATACGAGAAATCACAGTAGACTAGAAATAAAAAAGACACCCATTGAAGAGGTAGAAGGTTACGAATATCTAGGCAGCATCATAGGAACAGATGGAGACACCATGAAAAATATTGATAACAAACTATGCAAGGCAAGAATGGCATTTGGTAGAAATATCTGGCAATGTTCTCAGATCTGAAGAAATATAAAGCTGATGATTCAACGCCTTTGTAAAATCAGTCCTGTTATATGGAAGTGAAACCTGGCTAACCACGAACAGACTTACAAACAAAATGCAGGTCTTCATAAACAAGTGCCTCCGAATAATCTGCCAAATTTTCTGGCCAAACAGAAAATCCAACTGCAAACTCTGTCCTATTGATCCTATCGAAATACAAATAAGAAGGAAAAAATAAAAATGGATCGAGCACATAATCAGGCGACCAGAATATATGTTTGCCAGAGAGAAGCTTTAGATTGGCAACCACAAGCAAAAAGAAGCATGGCAGACTTAGAAACAGCTGGAAAAGAACAGTAGTGAAAGAAATAGGGAAAATAAATAGATCATGGTCGCAAGCGCAAAATAGAGATTGGTGGAGCGGCTTAGTAGATGTCCTATGCTTGCTAGAGGAGTTGTAAGAGGGAAAAAAATACAGATAACACCTCAATATGCTAGAAACTGATATGATTATTAAAACCTATACACAATTATATTAATTCCACTTTGACAAAAACATTAAGTATAAGAAAAAAACATTAAGTCACAATAGTCCCAAACGCAAGTAAGTTTTAAGAAAGCCAACTTGTAAAAAAATTCTATGATGACGACTTGATCGAACAAATAAATTTATTTATAACATCATAGCAATATGCAGGGTTTGTTATTGTTTGCAGAAAGTTCACTGGACCTTAACAGCCAAAGAAGTATAACTAAATACTAATGAAAGTAAAACTAAAATCACGACGCAAAGTAGAATAAATTTGGCACCCAAAAACAAAATTTAAAAACAAAGGTTAAGCAAACTTAAAAATTTAAATTTATAATATTGAAAATATGCTGAATTTGACATAAATGGGATATCCTAGGACAAAATGATATGAAAACGATTTTAACGAAATCAAAAGAAGACTAAAATGTTAGTGAATAAAGCACTCTCGGATTTAAATATTTAAAAAAAGTTTTTAAAATCAATACCTTTTTATGAGTACGAGATCTAAAATTTTAAAAAAGCAATTAGTGAAAATATGATTGCTTATTTTGTACGAAAAAAATTTAAAAATTAATATTCTCAGATCAGACCTGTGCACTTTGAGAGTTCGTTACCACAATGAATTGCATAATTTACATGACGAACTTAAAATTGGGTATTTCCATTATCGCCACACTTAAACCAAATATTTTAATTATAATTTCATGGAATTAAAAACCTTCTACGCATAAACATACACGCTGAAGCAAATTACAACCCTTTACAATTCAGTAGAAGTGCTGAGTTTTAGTACTTAAAAAATCACATCGTGAATCCAGAAAGAAGCTCGTTGATAGACCTTTCTTTAATGATGTAAATAATTCAAAGCATTGCTCTTCTTCACCTCTACAGACTCTGCTTTGTTCTAGCTTATGTTTTATTCAAATTATCATATGATAATACATGGTTTGATAGTACTATTACTATTGATGATTTGTTGTAATTGACGAAGCAAAGATTTAATAAATATGTATAAGTATATTAAATTCTCAATAAAATTCTGACTTTTCCATTTAATAAATAAAAAGGATTAATCCGATATATTTATTGAAGATAGTATATATATATAGTATTCTATTAATACTGTATCAACCTAATAATTATTACTAATTTAACAACGTAAATTTTATATTTTTTAATAATTATTAGATGAATGTTTCCTTCATCTATATAACTATTTGAAATCGTCAGTAGGTATTGTAGTGTTAGTCTACCCATAAAAACTCTTATTTTAACTCTGATTAATATTACAACATAATATATATTAAGATGACATCTGTGAGTTATAAGAATAAATCAAAAACATCGTAATATAAGTTATAGAAGCAATCAAAGTTGAAAATCAGGAGTTGTATATAGGTAGTCTAACACTACAATATCTACTAATGACTTCCAGTTGTGTTAACTATTTAATCATAACTATTTAAATTGTTTTAATTTCTGTATAAGTCGCTGCACATTCAAAATATGTGTTTATATTTTTAATTTTTATTTCGAAATTCAACGTAGGTCCTCGATTGAAATATAATTGAAAAAATAATTGTTTAAAGAAAATAGTTTTTACAGTGGGCGATTGAAATAAAATTAGTGGGCAATTGAAATAATAATTAGTATTAAAATAAAATCTAAATTCCTATTGTTAGGTTACAATCATAGCGAATCATAAAATGAATACGTAAAAAATGTTTGCTTTCAATTTTACTGCAACGGTATAGAGATCAAATTTTAATATAAAAAATAGGAATGGTAAAAGATGTTCTAAAAATTACGTTCAGTTCCAAATTTTATATAAAAAATATAATTCAATACTTTATTGTTACCTTAAAATTATAAAGATATTTTTATATTTTATAAAAAGCTGAAAACCTCTGATATAAATTGTGGTAAATTAATAATAATAACAACTATATTTCATCAATTGATTAACTTAAATTATTAAAATTTAGAACAGAATTTGATTTTTAGAACATAATTTATAAATGGCCGAAATAACCAAGGCAAGCGGGTCTTAATATTGGCGGCAGGATTTATTTCTGCCATATAATAACATTTAAATTAAATAATTTATAATTCCTAAAATTTCATATTGTACACACTACAGTAAAATTGGAGACAAAAATGTTTACGTATGTATTTTACGAATCGCTACAATTGCAGCCTTAATAAATATATCATTTTTTTTTCTTTTTTTTATAAAAAAACACCTTCACTTATATTTATCATAAACATAACATTAACAATAATTTTTTTTACAAAAAATCTTAAATTTAATGTATATTATTTATGTGCACCTACTGAACTTAAAATAATTAATTATAATTTAATTACAAAATAAAAATAAAAAAAAAACAAACATTCTATTTATTTTTTCTTAATTTTTCACTAGAAATTTCAATAGCATCTAACCATAATCTAAATTCTTCTGGCATTTCTGGTCTTACAGCACCCTCTGGGAATTTTTTCATTATTTCCATAACATTTACTTTAGTAATACATTGTTTGGATAAAGCAACTGCACGCACAAAATTATCAGCCAATGTAATAAATTGTTGTTCAATATAAATTGCTTTTTCATCCCACCAAACTAATTTTGTTTCAATTTTATATGGATTGAAAATTGGTATTGTTCTACGATAACGTACACTTGATGCACCTTGTACAGCTCCACCACCATTATTACGAATTTCTTCATATAGACCAGTTAATGCATAATAATGAAATCTTGCAAAATCAAGTTCACGAACATAACGTGCATTATTCATATGACGTATAAAAATGTCAACATCTTGTGAGGTGCAAATACCTAAAATTTTAATTTAATTAAATGTTTTTTTAGTTAATTTGAATTTTTTAAAAAACTGTATATATATATTTTTACTTACTGTAAATAGATGTTTTCTCCGTGATTTTACGTTTCTTTTGAAATAATCGACCAGCAAAAACAGTGCATACACATCTAATAAAATAATTTACATCCCAGATGATGTATAGAATTAATAAGAGTACTAGCCAGGACATAATTTAATCTGAAATTAAAAAAAAAGGCAATTATTTTAATTTTCAACAATTTGTATTTTAAATAACTATGACAATGTAAAATTAATCTTAAAGCCTGTTATATGACACCAGAGGCCTAAGAAGTAAGAAATTCGCTTCATATTTCTGTGGCAACAAATCATAACCGCGTATGTCAACATAAGAAAAACCTAGATAAAATAACCAACATTAATAATAAATTTATTTGATTCTGGCAACTATAAGTCACATTTTTGTTGGGGTAATCGCTTATGTCAACATAACCTAAAAATGTTTTTTGTCTTAATTTTATTCAACTTACAATATTTTAAATAATATTCCTTCAATTAATCATAAAAACTTATTAATTGATAAGTGTTTTTTTTACAAAATTATTATGTATGTAATACATAATTTAAGCTAAGCGATTGAGAGCGACCAAAAACTGGTATATTAGTGCTGTTGCTATATTTTTAAACTCTTATTTAAATTTTAAAACAGTTTTTACTCGATCGAAACATCAACTTCAGACAGAAGTGGTTATGACTTGTTGCCACAGATTTCGTTTTTGATCGTTTTTCGTTCGTTGCGAATTTGAAATGTGATGCGAATGAAGCAGAAAATAATGATTTCTTTAGCTAATATTTTTATACTGTTGGGGTCTATTTGTAGTAAATTTCTCCAAAAATAATAAGATAATTCAATTAACTTATATTTTTTTATAACCAGTTGATTTCTCATACCGTTCGTTTATACGACGGTGTAGTATTCTCGATGAATCAGATAATTGTAAAAACCATATAAAATGACCAATAGACCATATAAAAAGTTTGTTACACTTTTTAAATTAATTAACTTCAGGGCTATTTTTCAAATAGCTCAATCAACGAGTTAAGTTTAATTTCTATCTTTGAAGAGACGTAAAATATTATGAAAAATGCCTGGAATGCAATAATTATCCCATACAATAGTTTTTTCTTTTGAATACGGAATATATTAACAAACTAGCTTTGTAACCCGTCATAAATGACGGAAGCAAAATAAATCCTAGTTTCTTTTTTTCTTTCAATAGATTCTTTATTCCGAAATTACAGTACTTATGTTTATATCACTTTTTATTTATTTTTATTTATGTTTATATTGGCCTAACACTAATCTTTTTTTTTTTTATATAACAGAAAAAGAAATACCATACCAACAAATTTGTATAAAATGTTTGTATTTTTGTATGGTATACTCGTACTCACTTCCATTTAGTTATAATTCATCAATAATTTTCAATTTAAAAAAAACAATGTTTTATTATCCGACGTAGAAGTAGAGTTTATTATCCTACTCTACTTCTATCAAGTTCTATCGATTGAACAGTGAACCTGAACAGTGAAGTGAAAAGTGAACACCTAACACTGAAAATAAAATAATATTTTTGGAATGGAGCATATAGAACATACAGAATACAGATACAGCAAATAATAAAAAAAAAACAAAAAAAAAACAAAAATAACATTTTTTGGGTGAAGTGACTTACGCACACAATAATGACAAAAATAAAAGGTAGAAGCAATAAAGTAGTATAATGTATAATATTATACAATACAAATATGATGATACACATGTGTATTATTATGTATAATTTTAAGTAATAAGAATAACCTTTGAGTGAATTATGTTTTTTTTTGTGTTAAATGCTGTTTGCCTTTTGGTTATTATACCATATTAAACTATTGATTAAATTTCTATTAGTCCTTATTATTATAAATCAAAAAAATTGTTTGTTTTATTTATATTACTATTATCATTTATTATTTTTCCTTATTATTTGCAAAGAAGACTAACATTAAATTAAAAAAATATAGTTCATGCAATCAATTTTTCCTGCAAAGGTTCAGCATGGTAGATAGGGGCTAAAAAAAGCACAAAAGCAATTTGTATATATATGAATTTGTATACATATGCAATTTGTATATGTGTTGGAGCGTTCCGTCGAACTTACAAACATCCAGATAAATGCAGAATAATATATATTAACAAATTTGATATTGTGAAGAATTTCATCTAAAAAATTTCGACTGTGCTGATCATTTATCCAAAGTAGCAGATCACGGCTTAAATGTATCAGATCTAAATTGAAATATCTTAATACAAAAGGTCAATGTGTTAATGAATTGAAATCATATCGTTGTTTGGAATCAATTGCTGAGGAGCGTGTTGGCCGTAGACTTAGATTGGGCTGCTCCAGATACTTCATACAAATATTTTGAAATTATATTAATTGATATTCATCGTAATGAAATTCGTCCCGATCCTAAAACTAATTGGATTTGAAAAAGCTATTCATAAGCATCGTGAATTACGTGGTTTTATCTCAGCTGGAAAGAGCTCAAGAGGTATTAACAAAGGTTACAGATTTTCACAAATAATTGGTGAATCACGTGCCTGGAAACGCAATAATCATCTACATTTACACAGAAAACGTTAAAATGTATACTCTTATTTACAATTAAGTTATCCTACAATAGCTAAAATAAAATAAAAAAAATAATAAAAAAATCAAACTAGAAATATTTGAGCGGAATATATTTGGAAAAATATTTTACCCATCAATAAAGTAAACCCACGTTATTTACAGAGTCCATACTAATACAGAATACAGAACAATGTATGGTGATGCGATCATAATATCGCAGATAAGATTTCAACGTTTCTGAATATGGCCCGGATAATCTAAACGGATAGGTAAAACCCTTTGTGTAAAGTTTTTGCCAGCCGCAAAGTGCCGAACGTCAAGGAAGACAAATTGTAAGGTAAATGTACAACAAATAGGTGAACATAACTGGAGAAAATGTGCTAAGGATCAAATTATCTGTAGAAGAATTTGAAAGAGATCTGGACGTGCTGTAGCGCAATGTAGAAGAGAAGAAGAAGAAGACAATAAAAATGTATGCCAAACAAAAAGAGTTTAAAATTTCCTTTCAGAATGTAATCCGAGTAGAAAATGATTTGACATTTGAAATAATTGATATAATCTAAAAATTAATTTTAATAATTTAAAATTATAAAAACAAAATTAAAAAAAATATAAATTTTGTTTTATTTTTCTAACAAATTAAATAAATATTAGGATTAGCACAACCCGACAGGTACGGATAAACACAAATTGTATAGCAAATCATATTATAAAGAATTTATAAAAAAAAAATATATAATTTCAAATTCTAAAATACTTTTGGTTCCAATTCCAAAGTTGAAAGATCTTTGAACTTTTTCGAAAATTTCAATAAAAAGTTTTAAAACTTTGTTCGTTTAAAATTTATTTTTAACTTCATTGAAATCAACTGAATAATATCGGATTATTCCCAACATAAATTACATAAGCCTTTTTTTTATATTTTATGTGAAATAAAAAAAAAAGAAAATTAGAAAATTAAAGAAAGTCATAAATTAGTAAAAAAAAATTAATAAAAAAAAAGTCTATCACCTTTTGTTTTTTGTAGATGCACAAAGACCACAAAAAACTAATCATTAAAGTGTTGCTTTCTTCATATAATTCGACCTTTGGATTTGAAGTAATACTAAATTTAAACAATAACAAAAACAACAAAAAATAAAAATGAAAGTCAATTTGCCACTGAGAGATCTTCAAATAATTAATGACTACAAAATTCAGAAAATAAAATTTGGAAAATAAAACCGGTTGAAATTTTGATTACATCTTGTTTCTTATAGTTACACTTCAATAATTTTTAATTTGAATAAATTAATTGATTGTTTTCGAAATTTTTAAAATTAAAATATAATTAATAAAAAAAAATTAAAATAACTGTGTATGCATAAATAAAAAATTTTACAATAAATTTGAAATAATTTAATTACAAAGTAAGCAAAAAAGAACCAAAAATATTTTTTCCAACTTTGCAAAAACAAAATTATAAAAGTGTTACAACAGTTTACATAAACAAATATCATATGTTATGTTATGCACCTAATATTTTAATTTACCCTACTTATGTATCAAAATAGTAATACCCATTACATTACAACCATTCATAAAAATTTATAAATATTTCGTAATTTCGTAATTTTATTTGAACCGGTTTTTATAATGTATTAAAAACACGTATCAACAAATTTCTGTATAAATTAATACCTTTATGTAAGGTATATAATACAGTTTGAATACACTGAATGTTTAATATTACTTTTTCAAAGTTTTGTAATTTAAATATTATAAATTATTAAAAACACAATCAATATTAATTGAACTCACCTCAAATTGATATAATTAAATTATTATTCTAAAATTAATTAATTAAATTTAAAATGTGACTGTATTTATAATTATTTATACTAAAAATAAAATCAATTATTATAATTTATTAAAGTTCATAGGCAATAATAATTGTGCGCAGCAAAAATTAATAGTTAACAACTTAACGCAACCGAAATTGAAAATGAACTGAAATAAATTTTTCGAAATAATGTTTTTAATGTTTTTAAATAAAGCTTTATTTACAAAATAATTTATCATTTTATTTCACCTATAACGGTCGAGGTAAGAAAAGGTACGATAAAACTTTATTTTATATAGATTAATACTTTTAACGTGTATAACGGGTTTTTTTTTCAAAGTGTAACTGAAATTTGAAGATAGAAAAGCTTTATTTTTCAATATCGAAAAAAAAGTATCAAACTATCACCAATGTACCGTTTGAAATTGCATTTTGATATGTAAAACAATATGTTGTTTATGCAGAGAAAAAAAATACTACAGAACTGCAAAATATAAAAAATTCTGACATGAAAATGATATACAGCTTGGATGGATGTATGTGCATAAACTAACTGTAAATACCTGTTATACCTAAAAATGATGAAAACTTTTAAATAAATAGGAGAAACCCAAAGAGAAAAAAATTTCAATATTTTATAATCTGGATATGGGGTAACACTTTTGAAAAAAATTTTGTTAACGAACAAAGAACACAAAACAAAGCCATTAAAAATATCTTCCGGCTTTAAAAAGATCGACAACAAATGAAATGCACACAAAATCCTGCAAGTATTAAAACTCATTAATTTCATAAAATTTCCACAAATGACCGACATATACAAGTTACAAAATTAACATAATCTGTTTCATAAATTGAATCATTATCTGTAAGTTAAAAAAAGATACAAATGTATGACCTATTCACAATCGATTTCATTATTATTCTTTTAAATAATAAATGTTTTAAAGGAAAAGTCGCGAAACTAAATATTTTTTTTAAATTTTTTGATATTCAATTAGACATTTCAATGTAAAATTTAAACCCCTGTATAAGTCGTTTTAGGATACAAAAATTTGAATTTATAAAATTACGGCAACTCACCGAATCGTCCGAATTAAATTTAAACTTGATTTGTTTGTAAATAAATTATTATTTATGCGGTTGTTGTCTAGGATAAATAAATAAAAAATATAGTGCCAAGAATAAACTGAAATGATGGTAAAAAATTAATAAATGAATTGAATACGATTTTTGTCATCAAACTTTCTTGGATTTCGAGAAGTGGACGAAAGCTAGTAATTATTTAATTTGAAAATATCTAATATTTAATGAAATTCATATGCAATAGTTCTTTGACGTAAATTTTAATAACTATTAAAGGAACTGTACATATAGTACAAGATTTTCAGGAATTCTGCTGCTTATTTTCTTGAACTTATTATTTTTTATTTATAATTATATTTTATTGTTTAGAACACGTTGGAAGAATCCTGAAAATAATTTAAATAAAATAAAAGAAATAAAATTTTTAAATAAATTATGTTTAAATTAATTTTTATATTTTCATTTTAACTAATTCATAATAGTTTTTATTTTTCATTTTCAAAGCACACAATATCAATTCTCATTAAAATATTTTCATTTAATTTTTTTTTTACTTGACTTTCATAATTTTTCTTTTCTTTTTAATTTAAAAATAACTACAATTTAATATCAATTTAAAATATGTATGCCTTTTCATTATATTATTTGTAATTCCTAATAATGTTTTTTGTTTTATAAACTTTCTATTATTTATGTTATTTTTGACTAGTTTTTTTTTATTTAATTAAATTCATAATAATTTTTCCCTATAGGTATAATAATCTAGTAGATTACTTTTATTTACTTTTTTTCACCCGTTTTTTCAATGGTTGAATTTATTTATTTAGTAACTACATTCTTTTTAGTACATATAAATATTATGATTCATTTAAATTTATTAATACTATCATATTTGTAATTTTTAATAAATACATTTAAAAAAAATAATAATTAACTAAATTAACAAATTGTACAATATTTATTTTTTTTATTATTTTTAAATTTTTTTTCTTGATATTTTCACAATTAAAAAAAAAGTTTTAAAACGATTGTTTTTCTTTAAAAAATGCTAGTTAGAGTACATATTAGATTATTATTACATTTATAAAAAATAAAACTAAAACTCAAAAAACATTAGAAAAATATTTATTTATTAATTTTATTACTTCTTTTATCCTATAGAAGATAGTAAATATAATATTTAACATTTTTAAAGATATTTTTAAATTTATCTAAATAGAAAACCATAATTATTTCATGTGATTTTGCATAGTTTTATTTATTTATATCAAAGTGACAAGAAGTTCACGATATACATATACATAGTTATGTTATTCGATGAAGACACTACTACCTATCAAAGCATAGAAGTCAAATAATGAAAAAATCAAAAACTTAAAAATATTAAATAAATTTTCTTTTAATAATTTTGACAGGCATCTAAACTTAATATTTAATAATATTATTGTAGAGCTTCTTTTAGTCCATTTAATCCTCATAATATCAATTTTTTTAAAGTTTTTATCTACATTATCAATAAATACCTTACATCCTCAGAAATATAACTCCTCAAAATAACAAAAGCTTTTACATTTAAACGTCAAAAAAATTTAATAAAAAATTGAAAGTTCAAAAAATTGCAAAAAATATTTCCCTACCACATTTTTGACATTCATTAAAATATTTTTTACTCAATTCAGACCATAAAATGGCAACATACTTAATTTTATGGATAATGGAACATTTGGAACGAGTGTTCAGTTAAATAACACACGTAAATTACCCAAGTCCATAGTACATAAGAGTAGTAGAATAGCGTATATTATTCAGACTTACGTCTACGTTTACGTAAATTACCCAAGTCCATAATACATAATAGTAGTAGAATAATGTGTATATTTTTAAGACAATTATACAGCCATGCATACGTGCCAGCACACTGATAATAAATTTCAAAATGTGCGATATTATAAAATTCAATGCATTTGTTTGACATTTAGAAATATGAAGTCTGTAAATATTTCAATTCTAGTTATTTTGACATTATAGAAGTCATGAAATGAATAATATAATACCATTCAAAATTATATGTTTGATGTCGAAAAACCGATATACATTATGTATATAATATCTGTACTGCCAAAATACAATAACATTCTACATAGATATATATACATATAGTATGAATGCTTGTTCCAGAACTCGGTGTTACAGATGTTATATCGAAGAAATGTTATATGGAAACAAACCCGTCATGCATTGCCTTCAATTCTGGTAACTCCTTTCGGCATGGAAGCCAATTAAAGCTTTTTAATTTTTTTAATGTCTAGTCTTAACAGTTTGACAACGGTTCAACTGTCAAACTTTGTAGTTCAATTACAATTCAATTTACCAATCTACCTTTGGACAATTATTAGTTAGATTACTAATAGACAAATATCAAATAATATTTTCATTTTCAAATTAAAAATGAAAAAAAAATTTTAAAATCTTTTAATTTTGTCTGGGTAAGGCGGAGTTAATTTGCTAGTATTTAATAAGCTGCCATTAATATTTAATCATTAATATTTTGATGAAAAATTTTTTTTCTATTAATTTAAGTTGAAATATTTCAAAATCAATTTCGAATATCTACGTTAACATATTATAATATGTATGTATATCGTGACATCTCTTGCATTCATTATTTATATTTTTTTATTCTAAATAATTTTTTTTGTTTTTGTTTACTTAAATCAAATTGTATTAGAAATAAAAAAATAAATACGTTAACTTGTTTTATTTTTATTTTAAATTTAAATTTTAAAAGAACCCACCCGATAAATTTCCATAATATTTCCTAAAAATTTCCCATTAATTATTTTTATACATTATTCTTATCTAAGTCACGTACCTTTTAATTTTTTTTTTTATATGTCACCACATATACTATCTACTACATTCAAACAAAAATGCAATTTCAATCATTTTGACAGTTCTTTGTATAACAAAAAATATTATTTTTTCATAGGTTGGTATAATGCAAAAGTTTTAGAATTTAGAATTCAAATAATAAGACAATTTGTATTTTCTTTTTGTTTTTTTTCATTTTCTTCAAATTAAGCTCTTAAAAGCTTTTCTAAAACTTAATAAAAACTATTAAATAAAAGCAATTCAAAAAGAAAATCTCATTTCTACTATGAATTTAATAATTTGAATTTTTGGTGTGTTCATTGGACATAAATATGGCAGTTGAAATTATTCTTTTTAGATCAATTCAAATTAACTGAATTTTAAAAGATTTTTTTTTTTTTTGCTACAATTTCGTTTTTCAACATATAATTGTAATTTTTAATAAACTTAAGAATTTCAATTTTTTAATGATAATTTTGATTAATTTTAAAAAAAATAATCATATTTAACCAATCAAAAAAAAATGTGTTTATTCATAAAATTTGATCCAATTTCCAACATAAATATCACAATTCGTTTTCATCAACACTATATAAATAGAATGTTCCATTCTTCATACATATATATTCTTTTCAGTTGAAATATAATGAACACACAGACATATCCAATTCGTATATTATTTAAATACAAAACCTATTCAAATAACCATATCTATATAATATTTCATCTAAAATCCATTCATTGATAATAATGTTTCTTTGCATTTGATTATGGTCAGCATTTACTTGAATTTTTCAAATTTTTACTAGATATTTCATTATATTCCAACCATTTAGCAATATCAGCTGGAAGTTCTGGTTTAAATTTTGTCATATCACCATTTTCAATACGACTAACATCATGTTGTTGTGCAACAGTTGCAATACTCAATTGTTCGGTACCATTTGATGATATTTCTATATCATTAGATTCAGCATTATTTGTTCCTGTAGTAGTTGTAGTCATGGAAATACCATTTGTTGCTACTGATGATTGTGTTACTGTATTTAACATTGTTTTATGATGATTTTCTTGACTTAATAATATTTGCATTACATCATTAGCTGAACAATCAATTAAACGTTGTTTACATACAGCAATACAATGTATAAAACCATCTTTTGGATTTATAAATCGATGTTCTAAATATATTGATTGTTCATCCCAATAAATAACCTGAAAAATTAATTTAATTGTTTTTATATATATTTCAATTTTTATATATATATATATTTAATTAAACATAATATTTTGATATAGAAATTTAAAAATGTATTTAAACTTACCCTGGAAGCAATTTGAAATATAGTAAAAACTCGAATGAATCGACGATAACGTATTGTTGTTGCTCCCTGAACAATAGTTCCATTCTTAGATACTATAATTTTATAAAGGCCGCTTCTTTCATAAAAATCAACTCGTGCGAAATCCAATTCACGTAAATATCTGGCATTGTTCATGTGATTTAAATAGACATCAATATCATTTGTAATACATAGACCTGAAAATATTTTATAGATAACAATTGAAAATTATTTGTCAAATTAAAATCGATAACAGTAAAAAAAAAAAATAAAAAAAAAATCTATTTAGAAACGAAACAATTTATTTAGTTTTGATTTAACCTTCACCTTCAGGTTATAAAATAGTATGGACATACATAAATTTTTGTATACCAAACCTTTATTTTGAAATTTTTATGTTTTTTTTTTAATGTAATGTGCGCTTTTGTACTCATCAGTTTATTACATACTATTTTTTTATTTAATTCCATAATTAGTTTAGTTAAGGCAGTACCTACATATATACATCATAAATTTAAAATTTAATTTTGACTAACCCAAGAAATGTAAAAGAAAGATAAAGAAGGGCAATTTTAATATATTTCATTGTCAATTTATTTTTAGAGGTATGAAACAACCTAACTTTAATTTAGTCCAAAAACAAATTGGACATAAACATGAATGTCATATTACAAAACTTAAATTAAAATATCCCAAACACGAAAGGGTTTGTAGTACAGCAAGTTTTACCAAAAATTAATTATCATTTTAATTTATATTATTAATTTGTGATTTTACGTAATCGTAGACAAGTTCGTCCGTATATGCACGGACGAACATAGCAATTTACTTGAAAATTTTAAATAGACAAATTTTAACAAAAAAATATCATTTAATTTGTTTTTATGTTTAATCATACATCCATCTGATTTTACATCCGATAAGTGGAATTGCTGTTACCATTAGACCAAATCCCAGCTATAGATATTACCATCTACAGTTACAGTCTGGCTGACTCATAATGATCTGACTGTGAAGATAAATATGATTATATGTATATTGTCCGATCAAGGCTTAACAAGTGGGTCGTTATGGGTCACTCGTGTGAGCAATGGATTTCTGTGGTTGATATCCCTTTTAAGCTAACTCACTAACTAAATATATCCCATAAATATTAATTTGGATAACAGCATATGTCGAATACAATTTTTCTTTAAATTAAAAATTATTAAAAACAACATATTATCTACCCCTCAATTGCAAAAGTTGACCCATCTTTAAACTGACCATCATAATAACAAATGTGGTGTAGGTAATTATGCTCTCTATAAAAGTTTTGATTTTATATCGCATCTACTGTGATTTAATGGGAAATATTAGAAAAATATGAGAAATCATTATGCCGGTACTGAAACGGATTTAAAATACAAACAAGGTATGACCAAATTTTTTGCAATAGAGTAGTATGGTAAATGTAAAATATAACCTTGAAAACAAAACCATGGGGTTATTTATTATCAAAAAAAAAATTTACCAATATTTTAACTCATGAGATTTATAATAAAAAATGTCAAAAAAATTGTAGAAAAAGGCCACGCATTAAAAACAATAAACTCTATTTATCATCATCATCTTATAGCACCACAGCTCTGGATGAGCTTTGGTCTTCATCACTATGCTCCTCCAAAAAAGGTCGATCTTGTGCTGCTTATCTCCAATTTGGGATTTGTAGGGTTTGAGCATCATTTTTCACGTTGTCTACCCATCTGCTACTAGGTCATCCTCTACCACGAATATCATCGAGCTTTCTATTCAGCACCACCTCTTGTTTTCGATTGTCATGCTTTCGACATACGTGGCCAGATCTTATTAGTCTTTGTGCTTTTGCAAACCGTACAATGTTCTCACTATCGATCATACTATTTAGTTCGCTGTTGCTTCTGATCACATATTCTCCATTCTGTAATCTTTTTAGGCCGAGTATTTTTCAAAGAATTTTTCTTTCAAATATGCCCAGGCTATTGTCCTCGGCCACGTACACACTCCATATCTCGCACCCATACGTCACTATGGATCGTATGAGAGTTTATATATCGTTATCGTGGCTTTCCATACTCTCTATTAAGTATTGGAAATATCTACGTGACACTATGTAACAAAATTGGAGGAAGTGGACAGTTGTATAAAAACATAAATTTTCAGCTTTAAACATATGTACAGTTTTTTTTACATAACTACTTATTTGAAATTGAGTGTGACAAATTGTCCGACAATTATAAAAATTTTGTTATATACAATTTTTTTTGGTTTCATAATAAAACTAGCTTAGAAATTACTGTGGACAAACCTTGACAAATTTTGTAGAATCCGATTTATTGATGACACCTACATATTAAACAAATTATAGCCTTAACGTGGGAATGATCTCTTTAAACATTTTATTGTTTAAATAAATTAATTAAAACAATATACTGAAGGCACAGCCAAACCAATTATAACAGGCACAAAAATAATAGCAGTAAATTATATCTCCATTAAAACAAAATATTTTTCACTTTAAAATAAAAATTTTCAATTTCTTAAATTTTCATTTCTTTGCATTAATTTAACAAGAATACAAAAACTTGAAAAATTTTAAAGAAATTAAATTTCTTTTTCATTATTTCAAAAAATTTCAGCATGCCACACAGTTCTTTTTTACTGCGTCCTCAACCTCCCTACTTTGACATATAAACACCTTGAAATTTAATTTGTTCTAAAAACGAATAGAAAAAAAATAAATTTAAACAAAACAACAATAATAAATGGAAAATCGATTTATTTACTGGACAACCGTGCATATTATTGAGTCATACATTCTGATTTCATGATATTCGATCAACTCAATAAAGATAAAAACAACAAACCTGAATTCATGATGGTGCATGGTGTGGTAACAAAAATTTAACACCACAAGTTATACTATCATATACCGATTTTGGGACTGGTAAGTAAAATTTTCATTGCTGCTAAATATTTTATATAACGCCAATTCAAAATTTTTTTTATGCAATTTAAAACTTAAAAAAAAAAATACTTAGGGTTGCGTGGAAACTTGGCTAAAACAAAACAACAACAAAAATTAGAAATTACCTTTGGAAAAATAAAATTGAAAAATTTAATTTTCAACAATAATTCATTTTTTTTCATTTAAACCTAGGTACTCGTGTATATAGAATTATTTATATATATGTTTCGGTATAATATGTATGCAAGTGACTACACCAAATGTTTAGTAAAAAATATAGTTTGAAGTGTATTGATATGTATTTTATGTTATAGCGACCATTGCGTTTTTATTTTTTATTACTTGTTAAACTATAATTTATACTCAAACAATTTTATATTCACTTTTTTTATTAGTCTGGCAAATTATATTATTAAACTTTGTTGTATTTATTCTACATTCAAAGTTTTCAACTATAATATAAAAAGAAACTTAAAAGTTAATTAAAGTGCAAAGATAATGTAAACATAGGATCGATCGAATTCGAATTCATTATGTAAATATGAATAATTTGGTATCTTCAACTGGAAAGAAGTAACCCGTGACCGCCAAAAATTGAGGACGTTGATGAGTCAGGCCCATTACCTACATGGTCTGTTGGTCATCTAAATAAGTTAGAAAATAAGATACGAACATTCCCTTAATACTATATACAAACATAGTTAGTAGATATTTTATTTTAAGACCTAATAAGGCTCTCGAACTATTATTATCACTGTTTTGCAATCCCATCAGTAGGTCATAGCGCAAAGAACTATGCAAGCTCAATATTTACACTTATTATATCGATAAACAGTATACAAACTATACTTACTGTCATTTGAGTATATGTATTGAGCAGAAAGCATCTAATCTACTCAACTGCAAAATATAATGTAAGCTTTGGGGAGTTGCTATGAATTTGATATACAGTTAATGACAGTATTTTTACATTACCAAAAAAAGAACAATATCTACTCAAAATTATGCCTAATTCTTTTCTCTATCTTTATTCTGTAAAACGATCCTGTGTAGGTAAAAGTGTTTGCCTAAGTCAGCACATTTAAACGAAGGAGATTGTAATACCACAGAACCTCGATTCCCCGGGCAGATTAGAAGCAATTTGAACCTTTTACAAAGCAATGGAGCCATTAAATTTTCATATCTGCAAGATCATCCCAAAGAGTGGCTCCTAGATAGGTTTTTCTTATGTGATCCATTGCAGGGCATATGAAAAGGAGGTATCGGATTATTTCATCCTCCTCTTCATATTTGCAGGCTCTCCAGAAATCAATTTGGTGGAGCACTAGTCTTCTGACATGTTTGCTTATCAAGCAATGTCCTGTGATAACCCCACCATAACATTTATACTTAAACTTGCTAGTGGCAACAGATTAAAGGACTGTTTAGGTGCAGTATTGGACAGATTAGTTTAGCTATATTACAGCCAGATCTATTACACCATTTGTGATTGTAAGCTTTCCAAACTATCCCAACTATAAACATGAATATTGAGAAAAATATTGTAGAGCAGTTAACATGTATTTAAAGAAAGACTCTGGGACTCTGGGAATTCAATTTAAATTCATTGGTTTGAAATATTTTAGTCTCGCTTGATTTTTCGTTTCTGATTAATTAAAGTGCAAATGAATTTGGGTGAATCTCTAGAGGAGATTATGAATATTTTTTTGCTTTCTTTTTTATAAAATCACCAACAGAAGAAATGTTTAAATCCTTATTCTGTCATTACGCCACATACTTCGAAGCATTGACGATAGGTTTTAGTACTTTGCACTGGAAATGTTCAGGTTCAATTATTTCAATATTATAGTTACTAGAAGTTCTCCATATCTCCACCCCATAACTCTTATCTGACCTGATGATAGTTTTGATGATACTTCGCTAATTTACATTTTCAAAACAGTTAAGAAAAGGTTGCGGTGACCCAATAAAACGGATTGAATTTTACTTTGAACTACTTATATTTATTGATAATGTGAGCTCACAAAGTGAGTCGTTTGTCGAAATGCATATCTAACGACTTTACCAGCCCGCAATATACCAACTCTTTGTTATTAAAATGAATGACGAATGGTAAAACTAATATGCAGATATAATTTTTAAGCTTTAATATTCCATATTTTTAGCTAGTTTTGTATGTCTAACCAGTTTTTTTGAAGTCTTCCGGTACCTAAATTAGATTGATGTGCGACATGCGGACAACTATATCATCAATAAAAACAGCAGTGAAATGATTTTGAAAACTATGTGATTATGTGAAAATAAGTTATATAGCAAGGGTCTTGGGAGACTGGGAAAGATCTCTGAGGAATAAGAACAGGATTTATTTAATTTGTATTAAATTTATCTAACATTCTGTCACATCTACATGTAGATATGTACATTAAATGTTATCAAAATGAACATCTCAGAATTTTACAAGTTTTATATAGCCGGTAGCCAGCACTTACCAGCATTCTGGTAATCTTTACAGTTATCTTTTTTATGAGCTACAGATGGTTGTATCAGTTAGACTCATGTCAATATTAATATCGTATCGAGTCAAACAATCCGCTTGCTCGGTTTGCCTGTATATTTAAATTATCAAAGATCTACCATATTTTTTTAATTCTCAGATACTACCATTTTAAGTATACTAAAATACTAATCATTTCTTTAATAATAATTATCTACTATACAACTTAGTGTAAACGAACTATAGTTCTCTAATTGTTGCTTGACTATTCCAAGAAATGGAAATATTAGGAGCTGAGTCAACACACTTACATAAATTTATTTCTATTGATCGGAAATATATAAATATATTCAAGAGAAATATTCTGCTTATTAGCATTACTCTTTCCTTGCATACTTAAATAACAAAACTGAACTTGAAAAGCCTAAAGTTGAATTCTAGACTATGCCTAACTACCTACTAATACATTTTTTTTATTTTTTCACTTTCCAGTTCGATTATTAACTCAGAGGCAACAGATATTTTTTTTAACTATCGTGTAGAGTTTTTTTTGTTTAACCGCAAATTAAAGAACTTATGAGATATCAACGCAATAGTTGAAATGCAAAAAAAAACAGTATTTGGATAAGGTGGCAACCTTTTTACTAATCGAATTAAACAGTTTAGTTCGTGCTAATATTCGTAATCCATTTTGTAATAATCAAGTAAATTAAACCGTTATATCTGACATGTTTTGTATTGTATACATAACTATCTATTGAGTTGCTATATTGTCTGTTGACCTTAATATAGGATATTTTATTATTTTTGTAAATACCTAACTGTTAAATTAATCCCATAGAAGTTAAAAATAAATTAGAAAAAAAAAATATTGTTCTAAAAATGGTTCAATTAAATTGGGGCAGATTCAGATAATGAAAAAAAAAATCATATATCCCTGTGATAACTATCAAAATTCTAAATGTATCTATATTCATAGTTAATATATGTATGGATAAAGTAAAGCAGTCCTAGATAATAGTTTTTTTTTATTTTAGTAAAAAAATTGATATGTAGGTACAGCTATGATGGCAGCGATGTGAATAATATACAATAAAGTGTTGGAATTGATTTATTGATTTTAATTATCAATAAAAAAAAAATGAAACATTTACCCAGAGGGGATTTCAGTAGTTATTGAATATTATATGTAGACCAGTAATTTACGATTATATAGCTATATGATTATTTGTTAATCTTTGTTTTATTTTGAAGAGATTTATAATTTTTGACACGTGGAATTATAACTACAATATACCCAATCAATGATTTATTTATTTATATTATTTATAAGTTCTTTATTATGGGCTTACCAAACTAACTTGGTTTTATCAAACCTTCAATCTTTAAGGCCAATTTTCTATTGGTCAATCAATGATTTATATCAAGCAATATAATAAGACTTTGAATCCAGTTAATTTAGAAACAATGTTAGAGTATACCAGTTCCACATACATAACATTTGTTCTTGTGATTCCTAATGTAGCATATTTCCACACAAACAGTTAAAGTGAAAATGTAAAAAAAGCAGCTCTCTATCAATCATACCTCTACATCTTCTTTATGCTATGCTATATCTACATTTTTATATGGGGTTGTAGCCTGTATGATTTAGGAAGCCTCTCTAAGAAAATTAGAGGCCTTCATAATGTTGTGCAACCAAAGCATGCTGAAAATATGAGTTGGATAGTGAGGATCTATGAACTTGGTATGATTTGGATAGAGGTACTAACTAATGAATAAGTATTATTGCAGATAATGAAAAATAAATCGTAAACATTAACAAATCCATAAAAGTTGAATATTTTGAGCATATATAGTTAGGCAGAGAAATTTCAATTGATTAAAATGATTCTCAATGGCAAAGTTAAAGAAAACAAAAACCCCTTAACAAAAAGGATACCGTGATCAAAACATTTACGTAGGGATTTCAATTTACTACTTTTATTTTTTATAACGACCTGAAGTTGATAAAGTTAAAATTTCGGCCATGATAGCTAACTTCGCAAAAAATAAACCGCACGCAAAAAAAGCACCTACCACCAGAAAAATAAATTATCTATGTTAAGTTTTACAGTGAATTGGAACAAATTATATTCTGTGAACAGACGAAGAATCCACTAAAAAGAGTCCTCTTCAAAAAGAAAAACAATGTATTTGTTGGCATCATATAACTGTGAGATAATCTTAGAGTATACATATTAAAGTACAACTTTGGAATAAAAATGTAATTAATTATAGCTTATGGATACTACATAGAATTGGGGTAAGTTAGAATAGACCTACCAGATCGCGTGAACGTTGGGATTATGTTTCTTATTTAATCTACTCTTCTAAAACAACATACAAAAAATATTGTAATTAGATTTAAAAATTACTTTAATTTTAAAAACAATTACGGTGTTCTGGCTCCTCCACCAAAACCTCTGCTTAATTGAACATGACTAGCACCACATGACACTTTTTGTCTCCACCAGCACGTCTATATTGTGACCTATCTTCACCTGTTATAGTTAAATTTGATCTTGTTGCAGCAGTTGGTCAAGAACAATTCTTGAGGTTTCTAACCTTTGTGGTCTCTTCAATGTTACTTGTACAATTTCTGGAGGAAGATGATGAGATATAATCTCAAATAATGGATACCTTCATTAGTTAAATAATGACGCCAAGCTAATTAATCTTGAGTTAATTCTCTAGAATGTTATGATTGAAGGGGTTTCGTTTTAATCACATGAAGATTTGGGATATTTACAAACTCTGGATGCTTAGGTGAATGAACATGTTTTTTAGCTACAATTACAACTTCTTTATAGAGGTACTCGTAGATAGTTATACTCGATGCGCTTTTGGCATTAACATTTTCTATACTTTATTGGCTTGGTAACCGGGAGAGAAAGAGTATTAATTTATTAGGCATATTGTAAAAAAAAAACAATAAATCAATAGATATAGTATATGTTATCCTTGACTTTCAATGAACCTAGAAACACTAATAAGTGTTTATAAATAGAAGTTTTTCTAATACCAGTTAGTAAATGATAGGTAGAATCATCTCTACCAACACAATATTTAAACTGTGTACCCTAATCGCACTTTTTTGCAATACAATCATTAATGATTGAATACTGCACCTCCAGCACTCAACTGCACCTCCAGTATTCAACACTGCACCATCCTATGTATTATATTCACAATCTAGTCCACCACTTGAGACAGCACTGAAAATCGAATTGAAAGTCAATGAGGTGAGCCAAAGCCAAGATTTATAATATTAAAATCAAAATGAGAACTATAATGTTATTTTCTAATACAAGATCTACACCTAAACATAGGCCTTAAAGTTTTACAGTAATTTTATATATGTACATATTTTGAATATATAGGTTACCCTATACAAACAATATATGTAATTAATTTTCTGCCTTTTAATGACAAGTATACATACATGATTTTTGATTACTAATTGCTAATTCACCAGTTCATTAGAACTGATTAACAGAATAACTCTTTCCTTTTTATTGTTTTTCTGTTTTTATTTTTGTTGTCCTTTCTTAAGAATTCTGATTACAAAAAATAAAAATAAAATAAAAAAATGGGATTCCTTTAACATACATAGTATGATTTGATATGATTTATTTAAGGTTTCAATTTTTACAATCAAGTTCATAAAATTAAATTTTATTTTTTTTCTCATTTAATTTCATATAGGTCTTCTCCAATACAATATAGAGTTGGTACATATTAATTTAGGAAGAAATATACATGAGCTTATTTTGTTCTGTTTTCTTTTTTTTCCTCAATCCAAAATTTTTTTTACATTTTCACGGAGACAAGTACATTAAATACTTACCCGCTTAATTTATATGATGTCAAAGTTCAAAAAATAAGATGGACTGGTCAGATAGTCAGAATGAATGATATGAAATATCAAGTCAAAACATTTAGGGTTAAGCCCGTTTATATAAGACCTTTGGTACGAATTTTTACATTACAATGTTGACTATGGTATACAATAGTAAAACCTGAATGCCGAAATATCCTGAAATAAACTGTTGATGTCAAGTAAAAGGAAAATTATTTAAATTAAGAAGAAATTTAATACCAGAACGCTAAAGGAGTGTTTGCTGAGCATAATTAAACGTTATTTTCGTATTATGAAGAATTTACAGTTGGAGAGTAAGAAAATATTTAAAAATTCCACTTACTGGGTTCCACTTGTTTTTGTTAATAGTATGTAGTTTTTTATTTTCAGTATATGTATATTAGTTTGTCGAGTATATCATAGGATTTTATATCCTGATTATACTGAAACAATTTTATTAGACATTTTTCATTTTTGAATATTGGCTTGATAGTTACGGATAATGAAAATATTATGTTAAAAATATTTTTTCTGAATTTGTTATTTTTTACGAGATATTTGGTGCCCTTTTAAAATACGAAAATCCTCCGAAATCAACGACATTTAATTATTCTTTTTAAAATCAAATATTGTTTGATTTTTTATTAATTTTTTGTAAAATAATTGAATCTTATTTGCTTTTATTAGGCAATAAGATAATTGATAGATTATAAGGTGGTCCAATTGGCTATATTTTGAAAATCTAAGCCGATAGGTTAATTTTCTTTATAGTTCTATGTTTAACCACATATTTTTTTCCACAGTTTGTTCCTCAATCCTTGTTCTATAGCAAGTCTAGTTCTCAAATAATCTATTTTTGATTTCCATTGTGATAATGTGGAAGTCCCGTATTTTGTTTTGTCATTTAATTATTTACTCAATAATACCCAATATTATTTTTTATTCTTTTTGTTCTTTATACTTCTTTATTCTATAAACTTTTATTCCGATCAACACATGCAGTACGCAAAAAGTCAGACTGTAAAAATGTTTGGAGCAATTCACTGTAGATCTATACAATATGTTTTTTTTTTATTTTTCTAAACAAACGGTTAGATTTGAATGTAAGAAAGTTCTAGAAATAACTGTAGCTACATTAGAATATTTTTATTCATACGCCACAACATATAACACCTCTGTTTCATCCCCATTGTGGTTTTCTTCGCATGGCTTAAATAAGTTATTGAATAGTCTGCAATTTAATTTTTTATATTTTCTACAGCACGAGCTCCTGTTAAAAAATTATCTCCGAAGATAAAAGATGTCGTGGCAGACCATCACTTCGTTGAAGATATATTTTATCAGCAGACAAGAAACAATTTTGTATCTTTAACTGAAAAAAAGCACCGGTCTTCGGCTAAAATGGAGGACGGTGGTAAGTCAGAACCAACATGATCTGTTGGCAACTAAGTAAGTAAGTAAAGTATACACTAATACAAGTTTATTAACACGAAAAAATTAAGAAACATTAAGCTCTATATTAATCAAAAAGAAAAAAAAATATCCTTTTAAGGATTCCAGAAAATAGAAACTAAAAGAGAATAACAAGTAATTTAATATTCTTTACTTTATTTTGTAATTTTTCTTATTATTAGAAACTAAGATCCATATGATTTGAATATTTCACCATATGGGATTCTCTTGAAATTTTTCTTATTTACTTTTTTTATATATATATATATTTATAGACTATTATATACTATTATATACTAACGTTATATAAATACACATTTAATTTTCTAAGAATTAGAAACATATCCTTGTGAATTTCCATCTTTTCTAACCCAATTTAAATACTCAAATATAGAGTAAAATATAAGAAATAAAAGCACCTTTCAAAGTGTGATGTTATTTATTAGAACTTATTAAGGTCAAATTTGAAATGTTTATTCAAAAGGATTCTTTCTTTGTTTTTTTTTTTATTTTTAATAATGATGGCGCCTAATGCTAAGTATAGAAAAAGTATAGAATAAACAAAATAAATTATTGTGAATTGTGATTTTGATACTTTATATTAGACAAAATATCTAATATTATGCAAGAGTGTATTATATATAGAAATAAAATTAAAATTAAAATAAGAAAAACTTAATTGGAAAGAATAGAAACAATGAAATATACTAGGACTAGCTGCTTGTCATTTTTCATAGAATAAAAATAATGAAAGTGTACCGACAAATTTGTTTATGTTTTTATTTTAATATTATAGAAGAGAATTAATTGAAAAAAAATTCACTGAATAATTACAAATAAAGTCATACAAGCAATTAATCTGAATCTATGGTATGCAACTGTGAAAAATTGCAAAAATGTGTAAAAATATTAAAATACAGCAACGGTTTGTTTTTAAAACAAAATTGTACGAGCTCCAATGGTTGTAGCTTGATTTGTCACCATACTATGTAATTAAGCGATATTAGTAATACAACAGCTATGACAGCACGGCACTTATAACAAATATAATTCATACTAGACTACAGTGAAGTACTCCAGGAGATGTTTGAACATTTTATTAATTGTCATTTCAAATTTAATCGAAAGTGTTTTAAAATGCTGCCATTGTAAAATTCAAATCTACGATGAAAATGACATATGTTTGATTCTTTGACTGTCAAATTCAAATTATTATACGAAAAAAAAACAAAACAATAGTGTTATATTTGAAATTTTTAAGTTGAAGTTAAAAGTGTTTAAATAAAATAAAAATTATTAAATTAAAAGTGGATCAAATTCCATTACGTACTAGAAGAAAAAAGTCAGACAAACAATTATTTTTATGATTAAAGTAGAATTACTGAAATAATTTATATACACTAACTTTCATATTGCAGTTTGCTTGTAACTGGCCTTTCATTCCTATTAAAATTTATTTTAATACAAAATAATTATGAAGAATAAAGTAAAATACCTAGTAACATTTCAACTTTTAAATTTATTTTTATTCCAAAAAATATCGCAAATATAAAATCAACACCATGTGCCCCAGCGTCACTCTTTTATTTTATCTTTTCAATTCAAAATTGAAATAATTTGTACAAAATCTCTCTTTAGATGTCTCTTTCGTGATAAAATTTTACATCGTTTAACTTTATCGATTTCGTCGACAATTTCTGAACGATATCGATATACATAATGGCAATTTTGCATTTTGACATTTCGTTCGATCAAATCGTAATCGTTATCGAAATACTTTTTATAGGCACCTCAATTTTAATTTGGTCAAAATTATTTTATTTTTTTCTTTCAATTCTCTTATTTCAATTTTAATAATGTTAATATTATTTTTTAATTTTTTTCGAACTTATGTTATATTTCATAAGTGCTAAAAAAATTATTAAAATTAAAAATGACATAAGTTCGCCAGAAAATTTTGCCGAATTTATGACATTTTTTGTATCGAACTTATGATAGAAAGCCTATGTGGTACACTTTCTGTATTGAATTTGGACAGTTTATTTATAAACTAAAATATTAAAATTTAAATTCAATATTTTTTTTGTAAGACAAAAAATACTTTTTCAAATGTTCTAAATAGTACGACCTTACTGTAAAATATTTGAATCAAAGAAATTTTAGATCATTGGTAAATAATAGACTAATTATCAGTCTTTAAGGTTTTGATGTAACAAAATAGACATAAAGATAAAATGCAATTTTCTGTATGTAAAATAGAGTGAAGGGTAGAAGAAATTGCTATCAGTCCCAGTCGTAAATTAGAAGAATTTAGAAGGAGATTTCAAAATTCATAACAAGGACTGACTTTCGTTTCAAAAATCCCGTTAGTCCCAAAGTGTCCCAAAGTTAAAATATTTTCCAAAATCTTCTATAAATTTTTATATCCGACCAAAGCGACCACGACTAACATTTCCTGATGGATATATATACCTAATCAAACATCCAGAGAAATATATTATCTCTGAAAACTCTCCGCTTGATGGCTTAGGGTATTAGAGCAATCAGGAGTAATCTTGTAAGTGCTTAATATAAATTTTTATCCCTAAAACGTAAGAAGTATCGGATTGGTTTAATTACCATTACCTTCAAGACTGCAAGGCTGAATCCGAAACGTACAAAGTTGATAACATCAATAAATCGGAAAACAGGAATAAATGTAAAAAAATTATGAATTGACAAACATTTTTGGGTAACAAAATGTTGAGGCAGGAAATTTTACAACTTCCATATACAATAGCGAGTACTTCTGAACCTTTGCTAAATTCTTATACAAATTTTTTGTGGATCCTTACTATTCTTTGATAATTCAGTTATTATATTAAATTCATAATTTGGTGAAGTAAATATATTTCGAAAATCTATTGATGCTGATGGCATCCTCGCCATATTTTCCTACGACATATTACCTTTGCCCTTAATAAACATCTGCTCAATCTACTCCATATACCCTATATTCTTCAGAATATATTATTGTCCAAGCTTGTGCTATTCCAATAGGTGTGACAATATTAAGAGTAATCCTTCTAACCACAGACCTATAACTGTATAGCTTATTAGCTTCGTCTAAAACAATGAAAATCTTAATCAATAAAAAATTAATGAAAGACCGAATACGTCTCTTCTACGAGCCATTAGGTTGTGCGTATGACAATATTTAAAATCGAAATAGGATATTAACCAAAAAATATACGTTCCCTCAATAACCAGCATACCCGGGTATGCAATACATTTTGTATGAAAAATTAATATAAAATTTTGTTGCCAAATATTTCACAACATTTTTTAGTAGTATCTAATGCTGGCGTTTTATTAATTAAAATATTATTTCAGGAAGTCCCCCTTCTGTTGCTTTGTCTATTTTGAAACAAATGTTATGAATCTATTATGAAAAACGAATTATTTCAATTTCAAGGAACTGAAGCAAATCTTTGAAATCACATTGAATCCGAACCATACCGATAGTCTCTACGCTCACAAAGATGAATGACAATAATTTCAAGCGTAATGGCAATGTATGAAAAAGTACAAAAACAAAATAAAAGCATAAGAAGGTGGTTTGAATAATCACAAAAAAATTCAAGACTCTAAAAATATGAAACCGATTTATAAAAAAAAAACTTGAATAAATCATAATAATCAGATAATTGATAAATCAAAGTCAAAAAGCCTTATCAACATTACAAACTAATCAATAACAAAAATACCGGCTACAATAAATCTCGCAGATGAGCTTTAATGAATTTCCTGAAAGTTTTGATAAAATTTCTGCGTAAAATATTATATATATTTTTTTTTTTACAAATTGATAACATTTTTCTTTTTTTTTTTTTAATTTCTATATTCAAACAATTTTATTAATCAAAATCTAATTTCACTAAAACAATATACAAAAACAATATTATTCACTAAATAAAATTCATTCAACAGATAAAATAAAATATAAAAATCTTTATTCAAATTACACCTTTAGTATTGTGTGTACATATGTATATATAATTTCAAGGCTGTACATATAATTGAAAATCACGTCCCAGAAAAAACTAAACAATGTGATATAGTCATATAATATAGAAATTATGCTAAATTGATCATCGTATTCAAAACTGAACTACTATACATAAACTCGTGTAACGTAATATATATATAAGTCTACCTACAGGATATAAAATGTTGACAAGTTTTTTTTTCGCATGACACAGCATTTTAATTAAATTAGCAATTTGAAATCATTCACCTGTACATAAAATTGATTTAGTTGATGTGAATAAAAAAATATACTCTACATAAGCACAATGAATGGAAATAAAAATAAATAAATATGTTAGAAATTTTAATAGTAACTAATAATAACAAAAATATATTATAACCAAAAACAATGAACCATAAATTGACTGGAAAATATCGGGAATAATGAAATAGTGTGGAACAGGGTGTGGAATGAAAGCTTGCCTTATGTATTTTGCAAGATTTGAATTTGTTTCCATATAGTTAGAATTCAAAGCTATATTTGAATCCAAAAGATTGAACAGGTTAAGTAGAGCTCTGTCACAAGCATTGCTGCATTTTACTGAAAGCGATGTATTCTTCATCAATTGGTTATTTATGTCTCTAAACTATGGAACATCCTATCATCTAATGTGTTCCCACAAACATATAACTTAGAAGTCTTGAAGAGATGGGTAAATAACTTATCTATTAAACGGTCGGTAAATTTTACATACTATCTCTTCTATTCTATTCTATCTCTTCTATTCTATTCTATTCTTCTATATTTTTTTCTAATATTGCTCATCAATTTTATTTACTATCCTTCTTTTTTCTTCCTTTAATCTCTTAAATGGTTTAAATTCTATACGAAGGGTGCTTATTCCATTTATTTGGCTTCAAAAAAAAAAACAAAAAACAAGTAAAATTGTCCTATATGGGCCAATAAAAATACTTAAAACATACTCAGCGAAATTGTATGCAGAACGTATGGTGGGCAACATTAACAGCGTGTTAGTCAGATGCAGTGACATTTCAAGACGAATAGCTATTTTTGCACTTTATTCAAATGTGTTAACGCATTACTAGAGATGCCATACCATATGTAAAATTGCATTGTGGGTCATATTAAAGCTTTATAGACTTCCAACAGGTCACAAAAGAAACAGTAGGTCTACAGTGACCAAGAAAACCTAAACAATTGGCTGAGTTTTTTACAACATCGAATATATTATCATTGCAGATCATTTTCCGATTTAAGTGCATACATAATGTGCTTAAACTTTCACACCCTTGAATCTTATATCTGCCTGAAACAAAAGATCAGGATCAAAAGCGGATAATTTTCTGGAAATAATGCATATATCTGAGTTTTTGAAGTATTAAACTCGACTCTGTTTTTTAAGTCTCAATTAAGTATTGCGACTAAATTATGGCTGAACGAACTGGCAAAAGACATCAACCATATCAACCAAAAGAGACATCATGCGTTTGGTTGATACAGCGATGTATGCTAATATGTGGCTTAATTTTTTTTATGAAATTCATAAAATGCCACTAAAGTGCCGTCATCTGCAAAGCTGTTGATTGGATTGAAAGTGGTTTGGAGCAAGTCGTTTACAAGGAATAGCATAGGTGAGGAACAGATCCTTGGGGAATACCAGCGTTTATTTGAAATTGATCGAACCTAAATCCATCTTTTAAGACTTGATTTGTATGATTCGAAAGAAAAATTGTAATTCATTTGAGGGAAGAGGAGCTTAAACCTACGGCTTGACATTTGCTAAAAAAATGCACTAGTTATGTCATACTCGATCGAATGATTCAAAAATATTTAGAACCATAATATTTGCTTCACCCGAATTGTGACATTCAGGTATTCGTTAAGGTATGTCATTAAATCATCGGTGGATCGGTGGGATCTAAATCCATATTGCCTATCGTGAACAATACCTTGTCTATCTAAATATTCGGCCAGCTTCTTGTTTATTAAGATCTACTAAACACTAGACTTCATAAAATCTTCGAGTTGGTCTAATCCACTTTAAATATGGAAATATGATAATTTAAAAAAATTATACCAAATTATTCTATATTATTGTAATTAATAAACCAAAAAGAAAGCAGCATCATATTTTTTTCATATTCGGAATTAAAATGACTGATTCTACGAGACTTATACACGACCGTCGACCGATTAAAATAATAAAAAAACAATTTTTCCCTATAACTAAAAAAAAAAAAAATCCAACATGAAAACTCCTCAAATCCATTCCGAACTCATTTGAGCATTCTTAGAATTCAATAATAAAAAAAACTTCATCAATAATTCAATGAATACTAATACAATTTCATTATTTTAGTGAATTATTTATGATCGTTTATATTTGATCCTTTAAGCAATCTTAAATAAACTAAAATAAAAACAAAAAATGTATATATATATATAAATATTTAATTTTAAAGTAGAATATACAAAAATTCCAATATCTAGAGACAATACAGAATATTCCAAATTTCTAACAAAAAGAACGAAATAAAATAAAAAAATGCCTAAAATCAAATCTCAAGGATATATGCTAGATTTTTATTTGTAAATATTATACCCTTATCAAAAAGGATATCATCACATATTGATATAACAAAAATGTTTTGGGTTTTGTTTAGCACACGCACCCAACAATGTATACATTTTGTGGATGTGAAAATATGAAAAGAATTTATTAAAAATAAAAATTTAATTCAATATATTAATTTGTTCATAAATTATTTAGGTCCCAAATGTTTCCATCAAGCAAACAAAACACTGTCCCAGTATAAAAATTTTATTTGAATATGTAAAGGTGGATATTATACTCGTATTTCATCAATTTCAATTTTTGAATATTGTAGGACAACATTTATTTTATTTGAAAATCAATATCTATATATACTAAGAGCTGCTCAAGCTTAAAACTAAAATAGAATTTCTGTTACAGGGTGATTCAAAAAGATATTTAGAATTTTCATTTAATGTTTATGAAAAACATATTTTTTCAATTATTTACTATTCAGGGTGGTCCCGGTTTAGAGATAATCAACGTTTTTTACAAAATTTTCAGATTTTAAAAGCAAAATTTTAAGTTTATGCAGTTATTATTCAAAAACGGTAAGTCTTATACTCATTCAACATATACCGTTAATTAGGTGTATTAATTCTAAAAAAAGCTATGAAGAAGATGTTGCTCTAGTTTCAATTTATTCTGAGCTGTAGTTGATATTCTTTAGACATAATTTTTCTAATCCGATTTTCTTTAATCCTCTGTAGCCCAAGTAAATTTAAAGATAGACCTCTCTTCTATAACAATTTTTTTCCTAAAATACTCCAAGGAATCGCCCCTTAAAAACTTTTTGCTCTAAACCGGACCACCCTATATACCAGTTTGTTTACATTACAGGTAAACTTTTCTCTTTCGGGATGTGACCATATTATTTTTCGTCATTTAAGTTATATCAACGATAAAAGCTATCTACTGGATTAGGTCGAAAAACCAAAAAGCATTTTTTTGTTTCGTCGGGAATCAAACCTGGGACATTTTGGTTAAAACGCGGTTACTCCCCCTTCTGCGCCACCCAGCATGTCTATTTTGTTACAGCAATGAAAATTCCTAAATCATTTTTCCGTTTTACCGTACTGCATTATACCAGTCAGCCTTTTATCTATATAATATAAGGCTTTAAGAAAACTGAAATCGAGGTTAGGAATGATATAATCGATTGTGCGTGATAGTTTTAGTAGAAACTGATCAAATAGATTCCTCTGAACAAGATATTTCTGATCTTTGTTTAATTGCAAAGCAACAAGTCGTCAAGAAGTTTCAAAATGAGCAGCATACTTGGATCAGCAAAGTATAAAAAAGAGATGGAAGATGTCAATCGCGTAATATATAAAATATCATGCCACAACTGTTCAAAAGTATATATAGGGGCAATCAAATCGGCTAATTAAAAGCCAAATTAGCAAGAATAAGAGGTACTACCAATTTTAGGCCGGCAATTGTTAAAGACATAATCGAGGAACATCATAAAATTGATCAAACCAATTTATCATCAATAAAGGAGGTACATCAAATAAGCTAACCAGACAACATACGAAAGCTTAGCAATTTCGAGGGAACAGTTAAATAACAGATTTGAATAATGATTTAGGGAATGGATACTCACCGCCGCTATTTAAATTAATAGAATAATTTGCAAAAGTACCGGTAAAATAGATAACTGTAAGGGATTAGAGCTTAAAATAGAAAAAATAGAATTAAGATAATTAGGTAGTCACAAGCACTGATGAAGAAAGTATGTTGTTTCCGAAATATCGATATTTGCATTAAATATTAAAAATCATTAATGAACGGAAACCTGGCAACAATTAGATTATTTAACAAGTAATAATTTTGTTGCACAAATCGAAAGGGATATGAGAATAAAGTAAACGAAGAATCACATTGAAAAGGTGGAGCGGCACCTGTGATGCCAATTTCCACAGTTGGTCGGGTATGAAATTTTGCTTTCCAAAATGGTGTTGGACCAAAATCTTTTTAAAAAATAGTTTTTCAAAATCTAATTTTTTTTTTAATTTTATAGAAATTCCGGAAAAAGGAGATAAAAATAATTAAGGTAATTAAATTAAGGCTAGAATTGGAACGATATTTTGACAAAAAAACAAACAGATTTTGAAAAGCGAAATTTTAAGAGACCAGAATTCGTTACGCTCTATCCTAACGTTCTATGGATTCTTCTTAGTTCGGTAATATTGTTGGCTTTGTTAACCGTCAACCATCAAATCCCCAAAGAGTATATGACAATGGGATGTACGAATGTAGTTGTGAATGTATTATAGTTCAAATTTCAATACCAGCCAAAAAACTTCTACAAATTCATACAGGGCTAGTGAGAAAATCTACAAACCGAAATGCAAAAATAAAAATCCACAAAAAAAACATCCATAAATTCAAAATCCATAAAATTATTGCAAGATTAATCCTGGAAAAAGGAGATATATTCGATCTTTTTTTGTATCCAATAGCGGCTACGCATAAAAATAATTTTAGCTAAATATTCTGGAAAAACTTAAATGAATACCTAAATATTTATATTTTACTTAAAGCATCTAAAATGATTAAGTCCCGCTGCGATTTTGATTGGTGAGATTTCGTTGGGCTCCAGTTGATAAGTCAAAAAATTTTATAAGATAATTACTCGAAAATAAACATTGTAGCAAAAATATGTAGTAAAAACTTGGAGTACCGTCCGTAGATAATAAAGTGAAATCAATAAAAGCAAATAACAAGGATCGTTGTTTTGTGATTTTTTTTTTTGTGACAAATGTACTAATCCATCAACATATTTATTTCATGACTATAGTTTTTTTATCAGATACGTCAAATTGAGTTGTCATGGCAAAATATTAAGTTTTATAACTTCAATAACTACATTACCTGTAAGTCATACTTGTAATTTTCTTAGTTTTGCAGTTTTTAATTTGCATAAAGTTCTTTTTATCTAAAGTTCAATTTATCGTGATTTAAATGTATAATGCTTGATTAATTGTGAATGCAGCTTTTACATAATTAATAACAATAAAATTTTGATATTACACCCCTCCAATTCATTTTAATAATATTTATTCATTTCAAGCTTAAATCAAGCAAATACAAATTGCTTACATCTAGAAAAATTAACATTTGAGAAAAAATAAATAAAAATAATACAAAATACTATAAAATTTATAGATTAATATAGTTATAAACTTAAAGTAGTAATTTAACAACACTACTAAATAAATACTAACGGATGCTATACGAATAGGTGTGTATTTAGTTTAGTTGGTGTAGTTGTTTTTTTTTTCAAACAGACTTTGAAAGGGTGAAGTCGATTAAGGCCTTATATTGATTTCCCAATATTAACATTTTGTTAATGGGTTCAAATTTACCATAGTTAGTTCTATGATGTGACACAGGATTAAAGTCGAAAATTGGTGAATAGAGGTGATTGCGAAATAATATTGCGTTTAAGAATTTCAACAATAAAAATTCTATCAGTAATTTCCTTCTTTTTCTGTAGGATATCCAATGAATTAGGTTTAATCGATGCTCATAGTCATAAGGAGGTAAACGAATGCGATCTTCCCAAGGAAGATTACGAAGGGCAAATCAGAAAAATTTTCTTTGAATCAATTTTTTGAATATGGGCATCATAAGACGGAGACCATACTTGGCTGGCATTTTTAAAATTAAATCGGAACAATGTTGTATCTAGGGTCTTTAAAATATAAGGATAAAAAAATTCCTTTGTCCAACGTTTTATAAATCCTAATAAAGAATTTGATTTATTTATAATGTGATTGTAATGTAATTTAAATGTTAATTTATCATCCAAATCACACCTTAGTCTTTAATAGAATTAACTTTTTTAAATTCAGCATTAAAAGAATAATTCCAAGCGAATGGATTAGAACGGCAAGTACAACACATTAATACGCACATTTTAATCTTGAGAAGCAAGTTATTATTTGTACAGCAGACAAAAAAATTATCAAGGTCATTTTGAAGTAACACTTTCGGACTTAATTTTTTCATAAATTTTCATATCATCCGTGTGAACTTGTAATACGCTATTTTTGATTACTGAGGCAACATCATTAATGGAAATTATAAACAAAATTGGTCCTAAGTAACTACCTTTTGGAACACCTAAGTTGGCCATAAATGATATCGAAATATATAACGTTAACAAAACACTATACACTCTATTGGCTAAATATGAGTTGATCCATTTCGTAATTTAAGCAATATTACACTATGTGGTAAAATATGACAACACACACATCCACTATAATATGACTAATTGCTTTAAATTAACTCCTGGTGCATAATTAAACTTAAACTTTTCTAATATAGGTAATTAAAAAAAAAAAAGTTTGTTTTCAATAATTTTAACAACCATTGGTTGATTCCTTTTAAAAACTTTTACTATTTGGTAATTAGTTTTACAACATAATTATACAATTCCAATTTTTTCTCTCATAAATTTTAATTAAGTTATATTTATTATGAAAAACTTCCCTGACACAAATTAGAAAACACCTACATTTTTATTTTAACTTAATTAACTATAATTTATTAAATGACATGTATTGGAATGAGATCCTTATAAATTAATAATCTATCTTAGAGTGAAAACTTTTTTTTTATATATCCTTTATTAAATTATATTTTAGCTAAATAAACAGATTTTTGTTTTAACAGATGAATGAGATGAGTATTACAGCAGTGGTGTAGGTATAGGGAAATTCCGGTGTAGAATTCCCGGTATACAAATAACTTTATTATAAAAACAAAAATGTTAATTGATTTTTTTTTTAATTCTTTGTTTTTAATTATAGGTTCATTTAATATTTAGAATATCAAATAATTTTTTAGAAGAGATATTAAATGAAATTTGGTATGGGTAACTATATATAAAGAGCACGTCAACTGGGCATAACTAGTACTAATACCTTAGGAGGTAACAAAAATATTTTGATAATTGATATTTTGGCTAAAAGGAAGCAGATAATTACATAATAAAGCAGTTAAATTTGATAACATATACGTATACATACACACGTATACAATTTGAATTAATTTTAGCTACCATTTAATAACTGCCACAAGTCCTACTAATGAAAATTTTATTTTGTTATTAGAATATGAATTTATATATATGTCAATTTACCAAGTTAGATGTTTGTTCAAGGGCATACGTAAGTACTTTACCAATTAACAGTATACAAACAAAGCTTTCTTTCGAAGCCATTCGAGCTTCAGTTGATCGGAATAACATCTGATGATCAACTTGAAATTAATGCTGGTGTTCCACAGAACTCTGTCTTTTCTAATATGTATTAATGATCTCCTCCAAACAACTTTCAACCCAATCCATAGTTTTGCTTAAAAAATCTGATGTTGATGATTTTTTGCTTAAAAAATCTGACTATACCTTAGTTTACGCCAAAAGAATAATAATGGGCGGCATGGGTGACATGAGCAAATTTCCGACTGGACTGAGTTAAGTTTAATACCTCCAAAACTCAAAACTGTATAGTTACGTAAAAACTAACGCCATTCGAACCTATTTTAAAAATTTCAAAATGAAAGCTTACAGTGACTAGAAAACTTAAATATGCTCGGAATAACCATTTTTTCGATATTGCGACGAGCGCCGCAAAATGTTTTGGTTTTTTTAAGTCGATGCTGCTAAGCATATTTTTCACCAAGCCTACATACGACCCAAGATGGAGTATAATTCGCATTTATGGACGGGCTCTACAAAGACTGCTCTAAGCCTTCTTGACAGAGTACAAAAACGCACAATTCGCCTGATAGACGATATAAATGTTTCATCAACACTTGTTCCACTTGTTCATCGCCGTACCATTAGAGCACTAACTGTACATTATAGATATGTCGGGGGAGTAGGAACATGCTCGGAAGAAATAAAATTACTATTTCTGCCTCTTAAGCAAGTCCGTCAAAGAACACGAGATGCTGCAAATGTCAACCTGTATACCATGGAAATACCAAGATGGTTCAAGACTGGTTACGGAGATTCATTTATAGTCAAAGCTTCTAGAATATGGAATTGGATTCCACTACAAGCATTCCCATAGAAGGAGTAATTTTTATTTGTTTAATTTACAAAAATTCAAAGTGAACTCGAATATAACATAGTTCGCAACTGCCCGCCGATCATTTTTCTTCTCTCTATATATCCCTTTTCTTTTACAAAAGCCAACGGTACGAAAGTATAAAGCTTTCTTTGACCTAATTTTTGGTTAATAATATTTAAAAAAAAATTATCTATTATTCAAAACTTCCGGGCAATTTCCTTTACGGTTAGTAAAAATAATTTGAAGAGAATTGTATCAATTTGATCTTTGTGTCTTCATGTTTGTAGCTATTTTTATATAGTCAGTTATTCTGAAGGTTTTTAGAAGGGAAGAAAACAGGACAGGTGTGTAATCAGTAAAAATAGTAGTGAAAGAATATGCTGGAATATAATGTGAAAAGTGTTGATGATCATGTTGGAAGATGATGTTAAGTTAATGTGGAAGTAAGGTTTAGCAAGTGACCTAGGACACTTCTTTGAATCAGATCAAATTCAATTAGTTTTAGTGCAGTTTATTAAACATTTTATTTAACAAAAAATCTGACAAATGTATACTCTGACAGTATAGAATGACAAAAGTACATGATAGTTGTGTGATATAAGTCTATTCCGCTTGCGCAGAAGTCCGAAAATATTAAATAATAATTTTTAACTATACGAATCAAGTGTCAATCGTATCTTTTTTGGAAGACATAGAATGCATAATGATGATTTGCACAAGATTTTGGAATAGTCAAACTATTTTTTTTTGTTTTGTATATTTGATATTTGTATTTTGACTATTAACCAACTGCAATACAGACTAAAAGCTACATCAATATCGAGTTGAGTTATTTCGACTTCATATGATATTATTTATTATTATTATTTTTTTTTTTTATTTATTTAGACTATGCTAATATAGTTCTATGCCACAAATTGGATTAGAATCCATGACATTCTTTATGTTTTATGAGTCAAACATAATCAGTATGGTCAGCTCTCATAACTATCTGTAACCATTCGTAACCATTCGATACAGATTTAATATGAATTATGTTATTTATTAATATTAAAAATATTTCCGCAAATTAACTCGAATTCGAAAAATATGTTATTCCAAATGATTTCATTTTAAATTAAAATAATGTAAATTTCAATAAATTGAAAAACTTCAGATTTCCGTAAATTGAAAAAAAAATTTAAACGCTTTGTTTATAAAATTTGTAAACAATTTGAATTTATTTACAATAATTTTTGTTTTGTTTTTTTTTTTTTAATTAAAATAAATACTATGATTCATATTGAAATTGCAAACGCATCATTAAATTTAATACTTTAATAATATTGTAAGTGATTTCATATAAAAATTATAATTATGTTTAAAAATGCAAGGTTAGAACTTACTATACTATACATACACACTTGATTACATTTAAAATGATTTTCTTTTAAACAAAACACTCTTGTCTCTTATTACACACTCTAATGTTATTAATTTAAATTTTATTATATTTTAAAGATAAAGAATTAAAGCTCACACGCTTGTTAAATATTAATTTTAGCTTTGTTGAAACAAAAAGCCTAAATTAAAAAGAATATTAACTTTTATAGTTATTACAACTAAACTTGACTTTGCTAATCTGGCTTAGAAGAGAATAGATGTTATTTTCTACTAGTTATCAAATCTTGTTTTTTCTTTCCTCTTTTTATATAATATGAAATCTTGAAAAGTCAATATTAAGTTTAAAATAATATCTTCGTATACCGTTATATATTGGGTGATTTTTTTTTACTTAGAAAGAACCTACGAAAGAGTTAACTTTCAAACATTCTGTCATACAGCATTTACTTTTTAATTTTTATGATCAGTATACTTTGGCAAATCATCATGAATAGACTCACGCTTGAGCAACGTTACTTTGCAAAGCAGTCATCGTTTGGCGAAACTCATAGACGACTTCGTTATTTTTATGGCGCACATTATTGTCAATCTGAGCAAGCTATCCGTCGACTTTTCGGTACATTTCATACTATATACTCTCTACATGTTGAAATTGCAACTGAGACGCCGAAGGAATGTACGTATTGAAGAGAATATCGCCACTGTAAACGAAAATGTGGAACAAAAACCAAATGTATCGATTCATCGTTGGTCGTAGGAATTGAAGCTCTCTTCGACCACTACGAAATTGTGTGCGTGAAATTAAAGCCATGTGGGATTAAATCTGGTGAAGAAATTTAAACCATTATATGAGTCGTTCTTTCAGTTATTTGGCTATAGAGCAGTTGGAAACTGATCCGTTGTTTTATCGGGAAATGGAATTCAGCGATGGGACTCAGTTTACGTTAAAATGTTACGTTAACACACAAAATTGCAAAATATTTTCAGTGAGATTAATTCACAAGAAACCCTACAGATTGCATTGCATTGCATCCAGAAAAACGCACTTTTTTGCGATCCCTTTGGCATCGTCGAACCTAAATACAAATTTTTACGAATCAAATACATTAAAACTTTTGATATTTATAATTAGGCATATAGATTATCCCTCTTTTTTCTCTTTGGTTATAATGAAATAAAATTCCATATTCTAACTATAAGCAAATTCACATAACAAATCTCGGTACTTCCACAAACATTTGCAGCCTCTCACGTTCCTCAACGGCATTATTTTCAAATGTGGAAGAAATTATTTAATTTTTTTCCAACATTAATTATTGACTCCTATACAATATCTAGAATACAAAATTTTAGTAGATCTACACTTTTGACCAATCAAAAACGATAAAACGAATACTAGCGTTTTTTGTGCTGCAAGTCATGAAGAATAATTCGGTCATATTGAGTAATACAACTTTCAAAAACTACTCTCAGCTTTAAATGATGCCCTCTAAACCATTTTCAAAACTTAAGGAAGCGGTAGATCTATAGACGTTGGAAAATTCCAGATCTAATGAAAAATAAAGACTTTTCAAGATTTATCACATAGGATTAACGGATCACATTATGGGCTCACTAACAACATTCACTGTATTATTTGTAAAAACAAAATTTCTTATTCAATAAATCCATATCGAAACAGAAATAGCGAGAAAAAGAGAGAGAGAGAGAGATAACAATTCTTTTAAAATACATCAGCTATAGTGGAAGAATTTTTGTTATGAATGGTCATTGTGATCTAGTCAAACAATGAAAATTGCTATTAAGATCATTGATTCTAGTTTCAAACAAGCAAAGTAGAAATGAATTTAGTTTAGAAAATATCACTAACCTATTGTACTTTTCAAGAGAAAGAAAGATCGCAGTTAAAAGAGAAACACATCTTTATAATTGATAATGTTTGTCATTAGTTAATGAAATAAACTTAGAGCCGACGTACTACACTATAGTAAGATCAAAATGTATATGTAGCATTTATGTAGCAAATGCAAAGTAGCTATTATGCAACAGTGAAAATAAATTAAATTGAGACCAACAGGATTATTTTGTGGGTTTTCAGGAAATATCAGTAACTGCAATGCTTTTGTATGTTCTTTGGAAGTTAAGTTGTTATTGCATTCTAATGAATTAAGGTTATAACTTTATTGAAACATATGTTTCTTTAGATAAAATAATCAAATTTGTATGTAATTCTAAGCAATAATTCTATACTTTAAAACCAGTAATAAACTTTATATATAACAACTTCTGTATTCTGATGATTATGAATTCTTGACAAAATAATTTTGAAATAAAATTGTACTTTTGTAAAATATCACTTTACAATATAAGATGAATGTTAATTTCACCTAAGTTAAATTCTAATAATGAATTGCAATATTAAAGATGCATAAAATTTAAATTTAAAATAAAAATATTTGAAAATCAAACAAGAAACCCATGTCAACATAATATATTCACAATTCTAATTAGAATTATAATTACACAATATAGTATTGTATATAGATGGATACTCAAACATTAAATCAGTCAATATATAATGTTTATAAATAAAATATTTATTTTTTTAAATTATCACTTAACTTAAAACAAAAATTATTGATTTTAATAATTAAAAAAAAAATCCACCTAATGCATAATAATTTGTTGCAGTTGCTGGCCATAATTAATGCAACTAATTAAAAAGAAATATTTTCATTTCTCAAAATGTATTTCAAGTGCATCCCAATTTATTTATTTTATTTTATTTTATTATTTATTGCATATACAAGTGCACCCTGATAATTTAATAATTTATAAATGCATAAACAAAGAAATATTTGAATAAGTAAACAAAAACCAAATTTCATATCCGTTTCATCATAAGAAGTGATACACAAAAACATTTGGCACTCGACAGTTATCAGAAAAAGTCAAATATCTTGAATTACATCTTGATTTGGATTTTAAATGGAAGCATCACGTTAAAACAAAAGCACAATAAGTCAAGGGATATGTATTGGTTAAAAACGTGGTGAAATTCCAAACTATAATAATATAATATTTGGTTCACATTCCAAGCTCCAAATATTATTTGGCTACACTTTAAATTGCTGTATTGTACTGTCATGCTTAATAGAATAATTTCTATAGATGTCAATTTTTATTTTGACATCTGTTCGGATATCTTAATTTCAATTATAGCAATATGCATTCGTGATGGTTCTGAGAAATTTGTTTGGACAACACTGTATATAATATGCAAAATCAACTTCTTAGTGCATTTCTAAATTGCTGATTGCAATAAATCCAGTTGGGCTTAATTTTAATACTAAAAAGTTAAGCTTGCTAATTATACCGCGCTGTCAAAGCAAATTTTTCAAATCCATTCAGAAGCAAATAAACTTCAATCTAATTATTACATGAAGCAAAAAAATTCTGATTCTCGATGAAGCAAAAAAATCAAAAAAATGTTGTATGAGTTTTTCAATCTGTTCCAGTACCCTTTAATTGTTGGGATCAAATAAATGATGAAAAATAATTGACAGTAAAATCTGCTAACAACTTAAATAAAATGGAGCTATTCTATTTTAAAAAGGCTTAGTTCCTGACAAGACTGAGCAGTAGTTTTTCACATTTAATAAACAGACAAGCCAATAATTTGATAAATAAATTCTCAAAATATTGTAGTGATTGTATAGTATAAACTTGCAGGACCGTTTTTATTTAATTAAGCTTGAAAGGGTGATTCTACCTAAGTTACTGATGTCAAGAACATAAAAAAAAATTAAAAACAAAAATCGTGTTGATGTGTTCCATATAGAAAAGTCGCAGTAAATAGTTATGATTGTGTTAATAACTATAAAGAATTAGATTCATTTTCGATCGATTCAAAGATGATCGATCCACTTCTTGTATCACTTCGTACGGTTTTGGATAATTTTTTCAACCTCAACTTTAATCGCATAAGTTCGCATCGCGATTCGAAAGTGGAGAGAAATGTATATAAAAAAAATTACTAGAAACCCGTTCGCATCAAAATTGGATAAATGTAGCTGTAAAATGATATTCAAATTCAATCTCTGCTATAATTTCAAGCTAGAGACCAAATTTACCTATATACCAAATTTTAAAATTTTGAAAATTATTTATTAAAAATAGCAGTACGTAGTTAGGTATATTACAGTTATTAGGTATATAGGTATAGGTATATTCATTGAGTTACATTCAGGTGAGATAATCTTTCTACAGGTGTTGAGTGACTTATCACTAGTCCTACTATCTTGTGGGTTTTAATTAGAAGCTATATTCTAGTGAAAACTTTTGTGAGTTTTGCCAAAATTATCATAGAACTGAGCTAAATGTTAAAGTCCAATAAACAATAATAATCTATCACAGCTAAGATTTAACTGATAACCAAAGAGAGAAGATGTTACTGGTTACTAATACTTTGGTTATTAATACTGAGAAAATATTTAAATACTGCAAAACAAAAAATATGTCGGTTTTCACATCAAGAGGAGACTCATATAGTTACTACGAAGCCAACAAGTAAAATATTCAATATAAAGAAGGATAGTCTTAGTACCTACCTGCGAATGCATCAACATTTTTATTAAACAATAAAATATTGGTTTAAAAAAGGATAATCAAAGCAATATGGATTTATAGGGTAAATTTTTGCGTTCTGCTAGTCAATAATTCTACATTCAAACATTTCAAACATTTTGTGTTTTGAATAATTACAAAATCCATCCAGTTCCAAAGAAATGAGTTCTTTCGAATACCGATAATAGAAGCAAAAAATTAATAAATAAGAGGCAAGGAATCATTCTAATACGTAATAAAGGACATACTTATAACCATCATGTAAATCAATTAACACTGAAATATAGTCCATATATATAGGGTTTTCCAATATGGATGATATGATTTTGAAGTGACATTTCGGCCATTTGTAATATGTCATGATCTGTCATTTTTTTTTCATTGAATTAAGTAATTTTTACAATTTCATAACTAACGTCGTGAATTTGCTGATTTTGCCTTGGAACAACTACTTGAAAACGATAACGATTTTTTCAAGAAAATCATCTTCTCCGATGAGGCTCAATTTCATCTGAGAGTTGCGGTAACAATAATAAACAAAACTGTCGATTCTGGTGCGAAGAAAATCCACAAATTATTCATGAAAAACCATTACATTCACATAAATTGACAGTTTGGTGTGGTTTTTGGTCTGGTGGAATCATCGGTTCGTACTTCTTTCGAAATGAAGCTGGTAACACCGTTACTGTCAATGGAGAGCGATATAGATCGATGATAACCAACTTTTTATAGCCGAAGTTGTCGATCTTGACAACATTTGGTTCCAACAAGACGGGGCTACGTGCCACACAGCAAGTGCAACAATCGAATAATTTCAAAAAAAGTTTGGAGATTCGATTATTTCAAGAAATTGTAATATTGAATGGTCTCCAAGAAGTTGCGATTTAACATCATTAGACTATTTCTTGTGGGGGTATTTGAAGTCATTGGTCTTTAGCAATAAACCAGACTCTATTCAAGCTTTACAAGTCAATATTGAACGTGCTATTCATCACATACGACTGGATTTAGTGGAAAAAGTGCTCAAAAATTGGGTTCATCGAATTCGTTCCTGCAGAAGAAGTCGTGGAGACCATTTGAATGACGTTTTATTCATAACTTAATTGTACTTCACATTAAAAAAAAAACATTTGAATTTCCTTAACAATTATAGTGTGTTTTTTTTAAAAATAAATCATATCACTCTTATTGGAAAACCCTATACTAGTGTAGAAATAACTTTGTTTCAAAGATGGCCTATATAATGTACTTGATATTGACAGGGTAAATAATTCAATATGCAGAATAAACTGTTTTGTGATTGTACTCCATTCTTCCAGATATTTTTATCATTTATTACAATTCCGAAACTAACAAGATTTTAACAATCGAAAAATTTGAACGTGAATTCAATTATTTTACAAATCGTTAAATTCTAATAAACCATTAAAAAAGCTTTGATTTTTATGTAATTGAAAAGTTAAACTTATTAGAATTTTACTTGTAAGTTATTTCTTTAATAAATAGTCTCATACATAGTTGGTTGGTTACATGTTTTATATTTAAGTGAATTTTATTTAAATAATAATGTGTGAAAAAAATATGTGTTAAAAAGAGAAAATTTAATATAAACATTATTCCATTTCCATATACTTAGTTTTTATTTGAATATGAAAATTAAGAGTTTATTTATCAAAATGGTAGGAAAAAATTTGAATTTGGGTTTAAATTTGAATTTGACAAGTAATTGGAATTGATGGTAGAGAGTGACCTAGTTTATTTGTTTGTTTGATTTTGTAATTAATTATATGCGATAATTTTCCTATAACCTTAATTTAGGGCTCTGTACCATTTGGTTTGTGATCTAACACAGTAGTATGATATTGTGTGAAAATTATTTTAATATAATTCAAATTTCAATAGCAATAACTAGGTAGGTACGATACTATTTTAAAATATATGAAAATTGTTAATTATCCAATTACTATGAAAAAGCTTCAAATCAGCAACGATTTAATAATTAAAAAAGCAACGTAAAATCAAAAAATCATTACGATATAATTTTATCATTGGCTTTTGAAATATTTTCGATGACTGCTAAGAGTTTTATGCCGGCTTCTCAAGCCAGTTCGAGTGTTAAAATGTTTTTATTTATTTGCAGGTCATTGTATTACATTAAATGTTTGAAATAATCCGAAATAGTGCAAAGAGTTGTACGGCAGCTATCCGAACCAGTCCAAAATTTCGGATATATCTGTAAAATAAGTGTTTATTTATTTTTGAGAAGGTGACCTAACTACCAATTTTCTGAAACTAAAAATTTAGGAGCTGTTTGATAACAACCTGAACGAATCCAAATTTTGGAAAAACGGTCAAAGATGCATTTTTTTAATTTTATCAGAGATTACTCAAGCATCAATCATTTTCAGATTTATAACACAATTTACTTTTGATATATTCAATCTTGGTAGGTGCTAGCTAGAGGTTCAGTTGCTGTATGACAGTTATCGAAACTATCATTTGATAGTTTTGTAAAGGACTACGTTAGATTTATTTTTTCCATCATGAATAACTGTATACAAAATTTCAGAATTATTAAAGTTCTGGACGTTTATAGCGAACAAGCAAACAAACTTTTTGTTTTATAAGCATATAGATATCAATATTTTGTCAATATAATTTCGGCTCTTTTGAAGTAAATGTTGTACGTAGCATCAAATGACTATAGCTTTTGGTGTTTTCAACTTTACAAAAATATATGTCTCCTAATTTTTATGGACGAAAAGGACATTTTAAAGTATCCAAATGTTTTTGTTTATAAACCGTTTTATCTGATGATCTGTTATAGATTTAAATATAAATATTCGATTTTTAAAAATGATATATAAAAACAATATAAACCAAATAAACCAGAAGAGAAATATTTCTAATCAGATAAAAATATCAAGCTTTTTTTTAGCAAAATATTAAAATGGTTTTTAAGAAAAGATATGGAAAATTGTTTTTTTTTTCAAAAAATTTTAAATTTGAACTACAATATCTCCAAAACGACAGCACTTATCATCATCAAATGAACGATAATATATTTGTCCGATGTTATTTTACTTGAATACCTTACCGAATATTCATAAATATACATAGATACATAGATCAGACCAGATATCTTATACAACGGTTTATTTATTACAAAACCAAGGGTGCATTCAAATGTCCTTTTCGTCCTTCGATTATAAATTTGGTTTTTTTTTTAGAATGATAGAACTTTAAATTGAAATAAAACGCATTTAAATTAAGGAAGCCAAATTTATTTTTTTTTTTTTTTCATTTTAGTAAACATTGACAAATTATAAATCATAAAGCCGATAGCCATGGTATAGCTAGTGCTTGTTTATATACTATTGTATATAATTCAAATTGTATCCAATAAAAATAATAATAATAATAATAATAATGCAAAGACTCATGCCTCAACAACATTGGAAAATTGTCAAAAATTATTTTCAAAATCAGTGTTCTATTCGCTAAATTTATAGAGGAATTCATGAAATTTAAGGTTTACATAATCATCCATCAGAGCAAATTTATTCTTCGAACTATCGATAGATTTCGGGCATAATTTTCTCATTTCGATGCAACAACAACATCAAGACAAGGAACTGTACGTACAGAAGACATTATCGGTGCTGTAAGAGCTAGTGTTGATGAAAATTCAAATTTGTCTATTCGTTGACGTTTACAATAAGTTGAACTGTCTGCAATCACCACATGAAAATTTTTTGCATTTTTGTCTACACCTATACAAGTTTCAACTGGTTCCAAAACTAAAGCCACTTGGATCATAATAAGTATCGTTTCTTTGCTGATTGGACCCTAGAACACCTTGAAGTTGATCCACCTCTTTTTTATCGAAAAATTGTGTTTAGTGATGAAGGTAATTTTTGGTTGAACGGCTACGTAAACAAATAAAATTGACGTATATGGAGCAAAAACAATTAAGAAAGAAATTAAGCAGGTTCTATTGTCTCCTGAAAAATGCACCGTATGGTGTGGTTTACACGCTGCAGGCATCAGCGGTTCATATTTGTTTAAAAACTATGCTAGAGCTAATGGTATAGGGCTAATGGTGCTTGTTACTAATCGATTATCAATAATTTTTTGTTACAAAATTTGAATGGTATCGAATCGGAAGTATTTTGCTTTCAACAAGATTGATGCTACACCTAATATTGGTACCGCAACAATTGATTTATTGAAAGAAAGATTTGGTGATAATATTATTTCGGGAAATGGACCAATCAATTGGTCTCCAAGATTATACGACATAACGCTAGTGGACTATTTTCCTTGGGGCTAGAACCAGGAGCAACAGACGATTATTGATGAAATATGGCTTGAATTACTCCAAAAATTGTCTAAAATTGGCCTGATCGAATATGATTTCTCAGAGCTACTCGTGGTTTACAAAAACCTAAATGTTATAAAACTATATTGCAATTAAAAAAAATTTTTGGTTTTCATCTTAATTTAAGTGTGTTTTATTTCAATTCGATCACTCTAAAAACAAAACATTCATTAAAGGGATAATATGCACCATGAAAAACATATATTTTTGGGAAGCTGGAAACATTAAGTATTTTTACTATATAGTCATTTGGTCCTACGGTTGTACAACATTTACTTCAGAATTCCCTAATTTCCTACAACTTGACTGTGTGATTGAATAACTAATTCTGCTAATCAAACACCCTGTTTTATTAACACATTTTAATTAAATTATTCGCTGTAGATGCCCTTAAATAAAATTACTATCAGATCATAAGCAATTTTCAATAATAAAACCTACCAATTAGCCTGTATAAATTTCAATAAAACTTTTTTATAAATTATTTTTTGATAAATCCTTTTATCCTTCACAAAAAAAAAAAAAAAACAAAACAAAAAATATTAAAATTAAAATTTCAAAAATTTATTTTTTATTCTTAGTTTAAAAAAAAAAACAAATTATAATTCTTTCAATCTCTTTCAAAATATTAATTCAAAATATCAGAAATCTTTTAACTCTTTTTTTTCTTTTGTTTTTTGTTTGGCAAAATGCCACCCCCAATAACAATCATAACAAATACGTAATTACAAAAACAGCATTTTTCATTTTCATAAGAATGTGAAAAGCTTAACAAAAAAAAAAAATCCTAAATATGGAAAATAAAAAGGCAAAAAAATAAAAACAAAGAATTTTAACTTGTGCCAAATCCAAAACAAGTGTTTAAAACATATTCGTACATACATATATGTATGTATGTAATACACTACATAGATAAAAGAAAATACATTTTATTATTATTATTTTTTTTTTGTTGTTGTTGTTGTTAAGATCACAAGCTTTCTTAGTTTCTTAGCTTTCAATTTCTACTACTTAACCTTGACATTAAAATAAAAAAAAAATAAAAAAATTCAATATTTTTAAAATGTTTAAAATAAAATGGCGGTAAACATTTTTATGATTTCATTTATTTTAAGAAATTATTTTACAAAAACTATTAATGAATGAAAATTCTAATATGAAAACATTTTTAAGAATGAAAATATTGTTTCAAAAATAAATTATTTGCTGTCATCTAATGGAAATCATTTTACTTTGTAACCACATTCAATGTAACGTGATTTAAAATTTTGTGTAAATATTTTTATTTACGTTATTTTTAACCATTCCGAAATTGTATATTTTTGTTATGTTTGTTTTTCAACGATTTACATAATCCATTTACAGAGAGAGTGGCAAAATATCCATTAATAGTTTTGAAGTGCATTTTTATACTTCAAACTATTTGTTTTTAATTTCAGATAATGCTATCCTGAACTCAACTATATGATATGGGCATTTAAAAACAGTTAGATGAGCAGTGATAATGCTTTAAAAAATATATCTACAAAAATTGTCAATTATATTATAAATATGTAAATATTATAATAATAATTTCCACATTTTTAGTAATTAAATATGCCTAAAAATTCATTTTTAAAATGTAGATAAAAACGAAATAAATTGTTTAAAATATATCATCCCTCCCTATACTGGCAAATTATGTGTAATATTATAGGTAATATCATATTACTAATATGACAATTATGTTATTATAACAACTTTTGCATAATAGTTTTGTGAATTTTAACAAATTATAAATTTGTTAGTTATAATATTCGCAAATTAACTCTATCTCGCCGAAATTATGAAACACAAAATATATCATCATATCTTAATGCAAATATATAGTTTGAGATTGTGTATCGTTCGTTCATGAAACAAAACTAACAGGAGAGCAGCAGAAAACAAGCAAATTAATTCACAAAATAATTTTTTACTACTATTTTTTATTTCTTTTTGAAATTTATAATTCAATAGCGAAAGTTCTAAAATAATTTTTCAGATAATTAAGCAAGAAAAGGCGATACCGACCTAAGTTACTGTCAAGAGTGTAAAAAAAGAAAAACAAAATTTAATTTCCTTCAAAATACATTATCGAAAGCATATACGGCGATCAGTACTTCACAAGTTATGAGTTGTTCTACACTTGTTACACATCCTTTTTATTTGTACTAAATTTTTTTATTTTAATTTATTTTTAATATACGAATTGCTAATTTTATCCATAAAAAAAAACCAATTTTATTTAGTAGGTAGGTGATGTGTACCTACATTATGTGTATAGTTTTTTTTATAATTTACTTTACTTTTGTACTTGTTTGGTTTTTATTTTTTTCTAATCCACATGGTAAATTGAAACTTAATTATTTTCTATGTGTGCCAGAATGAACCACAAATTTTTAAACTATGTTTTTCAATTTGATCATAATAATATTATCATATAATATCATTTTGCTCATTTGCCTACTACGCTAATACTACGAAAAAATTGTTACGGAATTTTCAACTAAAATTTAGCTGCCTCACAAGTTGTAGCTCATTCAATCCACTTACTTAGAACAGCCATAAAATGTTTTAACAAGTCGAAAAACTTTTATGTTACAATGCACACGAAACTATTCTCATATTAAAAATTTAAATAAAATATCAAATCGGCAGATTGGCTGGGCCAAACAAGTGGGCTGGGAACAAAGCAAAATAAAAAAAAATCATTACACATTTTGTCATTTATTAATTTAAGGATATAAAATTATTTAATTGGAGAGTAAAAATGATTGTAAATAAACACGGGAATGTAGGATTAAATAAAACAGTGAACAGTTTTTTTCAAAATTCACAAAATTGTCAAAATGTCTATATTAAATGTAAATATGAAGCAATGATTTACGAAAATAAATACTTTTCTTTTCTACACTTCAAAATACATTTTTTAAATTGTCAAAATAGAAAATATTTTTTGTTTATATTTATTGTATATATTTATTTTATCTGTGACGTTCTAAGCGCACAGATTTCAAGCCGATGATGACACACATAATATGAAGATGCAATTGCAATTGGTTAAATAATTTAAACGCTGATAGCTGGGTTTTACAACAGATTTTGTTAACTGCAATTGCAATTTGATGTGAACACGCCCAATTACCACCACGCAATCCCTTTATTGTCTATGTTGATAATTCTATTATTTCTTTTATGAAAGGCAGTTGGTTTAGATAAGTTAAAATATAATTTTGTGATAAAAATTGTTTAATGTTTAGACCGTGCGCGAACATGTCCGTTCGACTAGTCTATATTAATACAATCTTTTCAAATTCTTATAAAAGTAGATGCAATTTCTAATTTTAAAAAAAATTTCAAAGTTAGTATGTATACAATTTATGTAGAGGATGAATTTATGGGGTTAAAGAAAATCGAATAGGAAAAATAATGTTTAATAAATAGTTCCGAAAATATGCAAAATTATGGTTTTGGTTTTACATAACTACTGCTTTATACATAACCATATGACTGTATACATAATTATTGTTATACAATAATTGGCTTGGGTTATTCTTGGAGACATGTAATGAGAATGAATGTTCAAAGAGAATACCAAAAAGAATATTAAACGCAGTAGTATACAAGAAGTAAGACAATATGTAAACCAATATCAAAATGATTAGTCGAAATCGTGGACAACTGTCTCAAAATAAAGATTAACTGATTGAGAATAGTTAGATAAAATATAACAGATTGGAGAAAAATGGTAAACGAGGTTAATACTGTTGAACCAACAGAGATGATATGAAGATGATGATGATGAATCAAACATTATACTGTTCAACTTGCAATCTCAGCAACACATAAATATTCTTTTGACTTTCATATATTGCAAGATCAAGCTTTAAATCTATTCGAATTTCAAGTAAATAAATGTAAATTAAACCATACAGAACTAACCTTATTTTCTAGGATCGAATTAGAAGACAAATCGAAAAAAAAATTAAAAAATAAGTGTGCCATACAAATATTCAACTCTCCGCCTGAACCTTTCTTCTACTTTTTACTTCTTTTTCTTTTCTATTCCAAAAGCCAACAACGGTACTAAAGTATAAAGGTTTATCTGACTTTAGTTTTGGTTAATAATATAAAAAAAAAAAAACAAAGATAATTTTAAATCAATTTCAAATAATTTTTTCGAAAATTGTTTATAAATTTTTATAACATTCTGTACTTATACAAACTACATATATATACCGGGTGGTCCAAAATAAAAAACTTTATTAACTAAATCGAGGGTGCTCTATCGCTTTGTGATATTTTCGACTTCCGGGAGGAACCGCAAACCAACTCCTTCCCATCTTAAAAAGCTGATACTAATGGTCTGAAACACCCGGTATATACATTATATATCATTATTAATTAATTTATTCAAATATTTATTTATTTATATGTAACTATATAATTTACTTACTTGTACATATTGCAGTATCCATAATACGAATTTTTTTCTTAACATATCTTGCTAATATCACACTAATTGCTATTCTTATAAAATAATGAATTTCCAATAGGAAATAGAATCCAATTACAAGTCCTAATGAACTTGCCAGAATATAACACCACACTACCATTTTTATGCTTCTTTTTTTTTTTATTTTAATTTAATTAGAATTTTCCTGATTTCAATTTTAATTTTTAATATCACTATTTAGTTTTTAAAGGATACATTTTACTGATTAAAGGATATTTAATAATTTAAGCATTTTATCATCAATCACACCATCATTATTCATTATAATTACATTTTATAGATTTTATAATATAATAATTATTTGATTGTCCATAATCAATTTTAAATATCCAATTAATCAAAAATGTCATATTTATTTTATGTAAAATTTGAATTTAGTTATAGATTAAAAAATCGGTATTTTACTGAATTCTACTGAAAATTCTATAATTAACAAAATTATTTCAATATTCTGTAATGTTAAATAAAATAAATTTAACAAAATTTAAATAGCAAATAATGATGCAAAATAAATGCTAGATTAATATTATAATGTGTATTAAAATAATTATTAGGCTGATGCAATTTACGTTTTTATTCATTTTTAATAATTATTTGATTCAAAAATGAAAATGTTAGATAGGAGCTATTTAAAACAGTCAGAGGGACATATCTAGATATGAGGTGGAAATTTAAGATAAAGTTAAAAATTTTTATATTTTTTAATTTTTATACATGTTTTTATTTGTATATCAGTTTATCTGCATATGGCTGCGCATATTAGTCAAACTCCTTTCAAAATGTGAACCAATAATTTTTTATAAATTCATTTCAATGACATTTCGATGGCTGAATGGCAAAACTTTATTAGTTTGTGCATTTGTGTTTTTTTGCTTTAAAGACACAAATTTGTTTTTCTTGAGGTTAAATAATTTAGCATTAACATGCACTAAAATAAAATCATTATATATATATACATATATAGTTTTTTGCATTTATCTGGATGTTTGACGGAACGCTCCATATACATATACAAATTCCTTTTAACATAAAACAAATATATTTCAGTACCTAGACTCTAGAGTGTATCATAAAAAAAATATATTACACAGTACCTATTGTTGTTGTTTAAAGTTGTGGCTCATTGTCAAATTATATTTGTTCAGTATTCTATTCATTGCTTTGTTCTATTTATGCGTGTTAGTTAATAAATATTATAAGGTTCAAAAATTGATATAAATAAGACAAAGAAGTTGATAAAAGTAAATTTAATATGACACTAACGAGATTTCGATTCTAGAAATGTTATACAAACACATGAAAAAAAAGACCCATATTTATAAGATCTCGATCGTTTTTTTTTTTAAATTAAGCTTACGAAGCTATTGAATGTTAACACGATCAACTTGATTCTTAATTATACGATAAATCGTCAATGATGGCAAATAAGATGTCGCTAAAATGATCGAGTAAATGACCCTTAGAAAATAGAAAATTTTCAACCGTACTACAAAATAATATTCTGTTTTTTATGGTATAATCAAAAGCGTTCTAATAAAAAAATAAAGGTACGATAAATGAGTAAGCAATCAAAATACGTAGAAAACTTTAATGAAATCAATAAGTGCTAGAATTTATTTTGCTTCGGTCATTTATAGCGGTTTACAAAGCTGGTTTACAATAATATGTCAAATTAAGGATATATCTACAATAAAAAGTTACATCAATAAAATTTATTTCGGGTTTCAATATGTGGGATGAATGAATAAATTTTATTTAATCTAAATTAAATTGATGTCTAAAGACCAAATTTGAAGCTAATAAATCCAAAGACAAAACTATTAAGAATGTAGTGAATGAGATCATGATGGATACAGATTATGACGAAACAAAAAACTGAAATGGGTCGTTCAATCCTTGGAACAAATATTTAACTACACATACCCAGCATTGCTCCGCCCTATGTCCCACGAATGAACGAATGGGGTTACAGGACATTTATGGTAATACCCAGCACTACAATACAAAAAGTAAAAATACAAAAAGAAAAAATATTTCGATAATCTCGTTTTGATTTTGAGACTATAGTCTTTTAAAATTTATTTCTCAGCTTAAAGATAATTTTTAAAAAATAATTGATAGGACCAAGTTCAATCTATTATTTGAAAAAAGTGATCATATCAATCAATTTGCAATTTCAATTTAAAAATTTCACCCTATTTATACATACATAAGTCGTTTTAACATACAAAAATTTTAATTAATCAAATTGCCGCAACTCACTCACCGCAAGAATTAAAATTAAATTTTTGTTAAATAAATTATTACATATTATGTGGTTGATGTCTAAGATAAATCAATTTAAAAAAGAAGAAGAATTTACAAGAGTTAAATTTAATTTTTTGTTAAATAAATTATTACATATTGTGTGGTTGATGTCTAAGATAAACCAATTAAAACATAGTTATATACTTAGTGCGAAGAATAAATTGTAATGATGAACTATTTTTTATCAAACTTCGTCAAATTTCGAAGAGTGGGCGAATATCATAGTTCATTTTTATTTTGAAATTATCGATATTTCGGAAACAACTCATACCTTGACTAACCTACTTTATAGTGTATAAAAAAAAGTTATGATAAACGTTCGAACATAACATTAAGAGGTAAAGCATCTCAACTACCATCGGTAGTGATTCATATTCAGACAATTAATTAAAATATAGGTTAGTATAGTTTAATATAGGGTGGTAGCGGGCCCATATACAGTGTAAAGGTGGAATACGAATGATTAAATATTTTTTATATTATTTTCACAATTATTCCGTTTCGATGAGGTTAAACTAAAAAATTTGGAAAAATGTTGCTGTACATGTATTACATTGGAATTGTGGCATTTTTAACATAATAATTTTAGCTTCATCTGCTTTTCATCATCTAATTCAATAATTTTAATTTGGCTACACATTTCGGTGATGATTTATTTTTTTAATCGTATTTTTGTTTTAAACTTAGTATATTTATTTATATTAGACTCTGGATAAAACTCATTCATTTTTTTCATTTAAATTATTCATAAAAGTTATTATTAGGTAATTCATTATAATATTGTAATTCATTAGGTAATTCATTAAAATATCTAAAAACGTAAATTATAAATTGCATCCAGTTAAATAACTTTTTCATCATTAATATTTTAATGACTCACTTTGGTGTAGTATATCTAAAGTACTGGAAAGTACTATTTCATGATGCACCACTTCAGATATTATACACGGGTTATATTCACGAGTTAAAATCGAATGTATAATTTTTAGTCATTAAATTAATTTATTACACTTTAATCGAATATAATAAATTCATTGATTATTCATAAATAATAATAATATATATATATATATATATATTAAACTATTTTCCAACTATATGAACATTTGATATCTAATTTATACAAATATGATGTATATGTAGTAACAATTTTCAAGTTTATTTTCAAAATTAATAATAAAAAAAAAAATAAAAATTAAAAAAAAAAAAAAAAAATTTCCAAATTAACGAAAATTTGCAACAAATTTTACTGTTACAAACCAAAAAAAAACCGTCACAACACTCTACCCACACAAACGCAGACAAATTCAAAATTTGTTGTTTTCTTATTGTTTGTTCTATACACAATATCGCATATATGGCATTTGCATCAGCCTAATTTGCATCAAAATTTTTACTTCCTATGTATATATATATATATGTATGGATATATATACATATATCAGATATACATATATTGATTTAAAATTGATTATATATATATATATATATATAAAAGTATTATATGTTATATATATGTGTACCGTAGTAAAATATATATATATATATATAATTAGTACATATGGTTAATCTTAAAAAAATCACAAATATAATATTTTCAGATGAAATTTCCAAAAACTATCGGAAATTCTTAAAAAAAAAAAAAAAAACTGCAAATATCGAAAATAAACAAATAAAAACAAAAAAAAAAATGTTTATGTAAACATTTAAATTTTTCAATATGTACAAACTTTATTTTTAAAAACTTAATTATTTTATTGGTAAAAAATATCGGAAATATTAAAAATTCGCGTTATTTTTTAATAATCGCAGATTCATTATTGATATTTTTATTTTTTTGTTTTTCTTTTTTTTTCGGTACTTTAAACTAAACTACAGCAGTAACAAAATTTTGTGACCCCTTTTTCTTATATGCAAGTGATTTTTACAAATAAAAAACAATATTGAGTAAATCAAAAAAAAAATAAATTAAAAAATTGAAGATTTTCACACGACCGGGGTTATTCTTCTACTGAGCTTCAATTGAGAACCGATAAAGCTTTTTGTTGTGCAAAAAAAAACATTTTTTTTTTCAAAAAAAGAACATAAAAAGAAATTCAAGAAAAAGAAAAAAATATTGAGAATCTATAGAATAAAATTTATAACGGTATGTGCATTAAATTTTGTTGTTTTTTTGTTTTTTTTTGATTTTTTTATTTTGTAAATTTACAAGGTAAAGTTCAGTGTCTATGGTGCTTTTCCTTTCATTTACGTATGAGGAAAACTTAAAAAAAAAAAAAAAATAAAAAAGGAAAATAGGTGGTGATTATGAAAAGTTGTAAGTTTTTATCATAAAAAGTTGGTTTTTCCTTTATGGTTACTGTATTAAAAGACCCATTAAAACTAGTATGTATGATATTTGGTTTTAAAACGAAAATCAAAACTCTTTTATTTTGCTTTTTTTTATTTGTTTTTTTTTTTTTGTTTTGTTCCATGAGAAATTTTTCAAAGCATGCGCTATGCATACTTTACTTGACCAATTATGAGATATATCTTGTGAAAAAACAGGTGATGTAGTTAATGTTAATACCCATATAACAGTTTTGATTTTCCGTATAGTATAGAATTTGTATGGTGTATATATACACAACACATGCACAAAAATAAATAAAACTATATCAGATAATTAAAATGTCAAAAAAAAAAGTAGATTTGAGGATGCCAAATATACGGAAAAATTATCAGATTTAAGCTTACTACAATTCAGGGCTGTTTTAAATAGTCAGGATATTAAAGATAGTTAGTAGATTTACTCCACCTCTTTTCCAGATTTCGTACCATTATGATGAATTTAATTGTATTTAATAAGATGGAAAGCAAGCACAAATTTAAAATAGAACAGAAATGATCTTAGGACTAATTCTTAAGAATATATTTTGATTAACTCCAATAAAAAGAGATCACTATTCAGTAAATATGGTTGGTTGGTAAGATGTGTTGTATACCGCTCTATCCTTCGCACTTAGGCCTCACGGTTTTTGAGTACTGAAAATAACCAGACTCCGCTACCAAATTTAGTAACTATAATAATAGTTTGGTTTGGCTTACATAGTCCAGACATCCCACATATTACTATATAAATATAGATATAACTTTACCTGAAAAACGGTAAGTCTTACATGAAAGTTGCATCAAAACTACAGAATACATCAAAACTACTATTAAAAGAATTGATTTAAGCTAATTTTTCCGAGATAATCAACGTTTTCCAGCATTAATATCAGTTTTACAAACTAAAATTTTAAGTTTACTCAAAAAAATTGTAATTACTCAAAAACGGTAAGTCTGATACCTATCTAACAACAATCTACCGTTTATTACAATTTTAAAAATACAGAAAACATTGCTCTACTTTGAATATCTTCGGAGCTGTAGTGGATATTATTGCTAGTTTGTTTTAATTCGATTTTCTTTAATCCTATGCAGTGCAGTTAAATTTCAAAATAGACTCCATATCTTGAACAATTGTTTTTTAAAAAATACTCCAAGGATTCATTTCTTAAATGATTGTAAAACTGGACCATAATGTATACATAATGGCGGACCGGACCATAATGCATGCCAGGTTTCCGTTCACTAATAATTTTTAATAATTGATTGCAAATATCGATATTTCGGAAGCAACATATTTCCTTCATCAGTGCTTGTGACTAACTATCTCTCGATTTCCCACAGATAGAGTTATAACACAATGATGATGATGATGAACAAAAAAACCCGTCTTGAATAATATTTCAGTATGAAAACTTACCCAATCAAATGACAAACAAAGTTATGGAAGGAAATTTATCAAAATAAATTGACGAACATAGGCATAGAAAGAAACATTAACGAACGTTTACGATTACTTCATGGAGACAGATTATTGGTTATCATAGTGCAATAGCGTTTTACTATAATAGATTTAAGGAAACTGAAGTTTGGTTCTCAAATACGTTATTATAAAGTTTCAATCAAGATTCCCCCAAACCTATACTCTTAACTTATCAATTTTAATAGGATTAAGTAAATTGTAAATTTAATCTCTGTTAAGATTTCTTGAGAAATTATTTAATAAAATTATAAGCTGGTATGTATCTGGCAGAGACGCTGGTCTGTAAAATAATCCAAATTTTACTTAATCTGAGAATAGATTTTGATTCTTTGGAAATCTAATCATGTAGTTATGCTTTTAATTCTACATCAATAAATAAATGTTTAAATTGACTTAAATTTTATTAAGTTTTATTTTTACAATATTGATTTTTTTTAGAAAAGAAATAAAAATAAATGTATAATAAAAAGCAACAATCAAAAAATTAGAGATAAAAAATAAAAATATTTGTATATAAAAAAAAGGACTTTACAGTTTTTTTTTTTTTTTTGTTTTTAAAAATCTTTCAATATTATACTTAAATCTAAATCTTAATTTTTAAAAAAAAATTAAAAACAATTTACAATAAATTTTCGTTATACAAATATTATTTAACACATAATCATGCTTTAAAACAAACATTTAAAAATATACATAACTTTTTTTTTCTTTTTTTTTTTTGATTTTCCCCTTAATTTAAAAAATAATAAAATCTACAATTTATACATTAATAATTAATTACTTATTTAATTCCTCTATTTTAGATATGTTTATTTATTTATTAATTTATTATTGCTGCTATACTGGCCAAATTCTATCAAACATATCATTATATATATTTAAATATATTTACCATAAACATAATAAGGATTTAATAGAATAATTCCGAAAATATTTTTTTGTTTATAAGCTACCAATATCATTAAAGCGTTTTAATTTCTCTGGGAAATTATCTTTATAGAGAACTGGATCTGCACGAAATTCAACACTTTTTAATGGAATTGTTCCATATATTCGAGCAAAACTGTCAATGCATGCAGATCTTTCCATCATATGATTTAAATCAGCCGAAAGCATTTCATTATTTATACATTCTGGACATTTGAATTTTTTTCTTGGTGTAACTTTAATTGGTGGTTTATTTGTAACATTAGCAACAAGAAAATTCATAGCAATATCTTCACAATTCATATGATCATCAACCCAATCTTTAATATCACCTGGCATTTCATTTGTATACATATAACTCCAATATTTATGATGGAATGCTGCCCCAGTCAAAACCATAGAAATTTCATTCGTCCACTCAGATTCATAACGCCATTTTCGTGTAACATTATCAAAAACATGTGTTCGACTAGGAAAACCAACAATACGATCTGGAAATTCACGCCACACTTCATATCTAAAACCAAATAAAAAAATGTTTTTTTATCAAAATCATTTTAATAGAAAAATATTTAGAAAATAAAATTATTAATATTACCCAAAATCTAATTCATCAGCTGTTAACATAATAATATCATCATCTATTGTTAAAATGGCTTCTGTTTCTATCTCATCATACGGATAGAAACGATTTGATAATTTATTAGCTCTAGTTTGAATAACTTTTAGTGGCTTACTAATTTTAGGAAACATTGAGGCTAAAATATAAGAATTAATTAAAATTTTTTTTTTTTTTTTTTATTATCAAAAAATAACTTACGATGTGGTGGTGATTTTTTCTGATTATTCCATACAACTAAAATTTTTTGTAAAGACGGCACAACTGATAATTTTTGAATTAATGTAAATAAACTTTCAATTCGATCGTATGTTAGTATAACAGCGGTAAATCCTTGTGATTTTGGTGAAATTACAGGTAAAAAGAGAGGATTTTGAGCTGATTTTGGAATGTCTCTTGTATTCCACTGCTTAAAAGTTTTTGCCAAATGTGGAAAAACACGATCATTAATTATTTCTAAAGTTGTATCTGTAATTTTTTCTATACTACTAAAATAATTATCATATAACCAAGCTCCTTGAGCTTTTAATTCGAAAATTTTATCTTTTGAAATAGATTTTAATTTTTCAGCAAGGGAATGTAAATCACTCTCTTTTATACGAATTGATGCTAAATTCCAATCTATAACATCATTAAATGGCATAATATAATTATCAGCCATAATAACTGGAATACAATTATGAGCTAAAGCTTCCAAGAAATCTGGTTGTGCTAATCGTATACTACGACTAATCAAACAAAATATACTTTTAGCTAAAACATCTGGATACTTATGTTTTTCATTTTCTATAGTTTGACTACAACGTATTTCTCTACTAAATACACCATCATTCTCGAGATTCGGTCCTGGACATGATTTTAAAAATAAAATTTCCTGTGGATTTTCAGTTGTTATATCATGTAAAACACGAATATGTTGTGGAAATAAATTAAGCTGCCCAATAATAAGTAAATAATTAGTTTTATGTAAATTAGAATCTGATGAAATTGGCATTTTAAAATCTCTTAAAGTTGGACTCCATATTGGCAGTGATACATCAAAACCTATTCTATATGACCATGAATCAAAACCAGCTCCAGCAATTATTGCACGATCTGTATTTACATCCATTACCGTATTAAAATTTGGATACATGCCTGGTAGCATATTGAAAAGAATATGATTATCACCATTTTCCCAATAATTTAAAGTTGCTAAAGATTTACTAACTAAATTTGTATCAATTAAATTTTGATTTAGAGTATCTAAACTTGGAATAAATATACATGCTTCATTTGGATTTGGTGTATAATATGGACTATCCAAAATTGTTTCTAAAATCTCAAAATATTCTCTAGTTAAAATAAATGCCTTTTTATTTTCTGAATTTACATATTCATGCAATGGATATATATATATTGATATTCGATCTTGTTCTTTTTGACCACATTTGTAAACATTGAAACAATTCCAAAATGTACAATTTTCATCCCGTGGTTTTGCTAAATCTAAATCATCTTCTAATGTAATTTGACTAATATGATTTATATCTAAAGATATTTCTTCATTATAATTATCTCCAGAATTTGTTCTATCCAAATAATTCCAGAGAAATATTAAGCCCCCAAAAACGAGGACAGTTACCAGTATATATGTGATGAAATTTAATATTATTTCGTTCCTTTGTTTACTTAACGATTTTATGGCACCTTTTTTGACTATATAAGTCATTCTTATAACATTCAATTATTAGTAAAATTAATTTCTAATTTACTCAATTTATTTACATTTTGATAACATTATAAATTAACATTTAAATTAAAATACTTCACTTTCGCTTCGTATCGTAAGTTTTTTCTGTTTTTAGAAAAAATAATTTTGATAACTTTTGACATTGATGACATTTTACAGAAATATTCTGCAAAAGAAAACAAAAAAAAAATGCATTCAGCTAGCTTCATTTTTGTAATTGCCAAATGGTGAAGTCTAAAATGACACAAATGAAGCTTGAATGAAAGTATTTTATTAAGGTTCAAATACAATTCGTTGAATTTTTATTTATATTAAAAAATTATTATCATCATTTAATATAAAATTAAATCATATGTACTTTAATAAAATGTGACAGAGTAAATCATGCAGTAAATATACGATTTATTATTTGTATAAAGAAATGTTAAATTTGTAGAAAAAATGTGGTGAAAAGCATCAATATTGTAAGGTGTAACACTTCGATACCAAAATTCGTGGTTTCGTTGTATTTGCCTACTTTGATAGTAATTGATTTGTTTTTATAGTAATTTTTTCATTTCAACACGGCAATAGTATTTTCTGGTACGTATTGTTAAATTCATATTTTCATAACTGTTTTAGTTCAAAATTTATGCAATCACCGTTTACAAATATAATTTACTTTAATTTCCTTTTATAAAAAACAACTTATTTCAAAAACTAAATAACCCTGGAAGGATAATACTGGGAAAGTTTGTCGCGTCATTGGTACAACGGGTCGTAAGACCTAAAGTCGAGGAATAAAGACTTGTCGCACCCATATAATCAACAAACCTATCATATAAACAAGTGTTAACGACAACGTGATTAACAATTTGCTATAAATACCATACCACAATACTATCATCAAAATTGCAGTGGAGTGAATGTTGTTTTCAAATACGAAACAAATATGAATTACTTTAAAAAAAAAAAAATCAATTGCACACTGTCAAAATACGCAAATTTCTCGAAACCAAGAACTTTCGTGTTAGGGCTTATAGTAATTGTATTTTTGCATTTGTATAACAATGCCTTAAATTAAGTACTAATACAGGTGTATAAATTTCAGGAGCTTTTCTAATATTTTTTATGTACAAATCGAAATGTTTTCAATTATTTAGAAAAATTGTTTATTGTTGCAAATTTTTAAATTTATGTGAGTTATTCTCAAAAAGTGATTAGTTCTCATAAAGTTTGTTCATTTTATTTTGATATAATGGCTCATCAGATATTTAAATTAAATAGTATACAAATACCCAAAAAAAATACTCAAGCAAAAGACAAATTTACCAAGAACACTAAAGTTATCGTCTTTTAATATCAATGTCAACTCTCAGCAGTTTGAGAGCATGTGTAATAAGTTCCAATTCAACTAATGTCAAATGAGTCATTGGTGTAGTAAACAAAACCTTTAAAAATTTAGAAGAAAAAAAAGTGAATACCGGTTAGGTTACAGTATATTTTCAATAAAAATTAAAATTTAAGTATGTCAGGCTCCGATTTTATTAAAGTTAACATTTCAAATTCAAAAAATGATAGTGTATCATTTGAAAAACGTTTTCCAAAAAGCTTGACTATTTTAGAATTTAAGGTAAGTACATCTTACATATTTTAAAATAATACAAAAAAAAAAAAAAAAAATGTAGGTGTGTAATTCTAATATGGAGAAATTCTAAGTAAAAACTAAACCCAATATGTTTCAACAATTCTGTTTCCAGATCAAATTCGAAAACTTAATAAATTATAAATAAAATTAAAAAATTAAATTAAATATGAAATAATGTTTTTAGGAAAAGCTTGAAATAATAACGGGAGGATGTGCTGCTACAATGCAATTACAACTTTATAAAGGTGATAAAATTATTTGTAAAATTGACAACAATGAATCTCTATTAGGATCCTATCCAATTGATGATGACATGAGAATACATGTCATTGATAATTTTTTATATATTGCTGAGCAAGTTGAAAAATTTGAATTAACCGAACAACAATATGAGCAACGGGAAGATTCATTAAAAAGTTTTTTAAAAAAAAATAGGCTGGGCAAATACAATGATGAAGAAATGAAAAAAATTGAAGAGAAAAAGAAACAAACTGAAGAAGAAGAAAAATTAAAAGCAGAAAATTGTAAAGTTGGGTCTAGGTGTAAAGTTCAAGTAAAGGGAAAACCAACTAGACTTGGAACAGTAATGTATAATGGTGAATTAGATGGAAAAAAAGGGATTTTTATTGGTGTTAAATATGATGAACCATTAGGAACAAATAATGGATCGTAAGTATTAGAAAATTTTGTATACATATAAAAGAAAATTTTAATATTTATATAAATTTAATTTTAGTATTGATGGTAAACATTATTTTGATTGTGAAGAGAAATATGGTGGTTTTGTTGCACCAGGTTGCATTGAATTAGGTGATTTTCCACCAGTAGAAGATGATTTGGATGAAATATAAAAAAGTCTATCAAAATTGCTTAAAAACAAAAAACACAAATGGTTCTAAATTTATATATTCTGCTGGCTTTTTTTTATAATTTAGATTCAAAATAAAATTAGCAATTTTCAATTTTTGTTTTTGTAATTGCACGAATACTAAATGAAAGCAATAAATATTTTATTCAAACTTAATATTATCTTTTAATTCATCATTTTGAAATTTGGAGTAAATTTGAGATGTGTCTTTATTGATTCTGATAGTCACAGTGTTAAAAGAATTTAAGATTCACCATAACGAACGAAAGGAACATTATTCCTATTTTCTTTATTAAAATTTTATTCTTGAAAGTATCCAGCACGGACTAAAACCAATAGTAAAACAACTATATACATATAATCATTGCTAAGACTACAAATTACTAAACTATTTTCATATTAAAGTAAATAAATCTTCATGTTCTTTGTTTATCTACTTTACGCAAAAAACCAGTACAGCTACCATGGAATATCATTTATAGCACTTCTCATCCAAAGTCAAAAATTTACTTTTACATTGAAAACAATCAACAGATTTTTCTGAAATTATATAACATTATCTAGTTTCCTAACAAAACACAGAATTGCAGTTTTAAGTGGACATTTATATTTTATTCGAACCGATTCAATATTTTAAAGTAAATATTTAATCAATTATAATTAAAGTTTTCGGTTATAATTAAAGTCTATTATCTTCCGAGCATAATTCTTATCAAGCACTGATTAATGATATCATGTAGAGCTATTAAGTAGATATTAGAAATATTATTTCGAATTAAATAAATATAGAAATATTCCAAGCAATAATTTATTAGATACATAGTTGTTATAACACTCTACATATATCTATGTATAATTTTCTTTAAATTAATTGGATCTTTTTATTAAAATTAGTAAAGCCATAATTTTAAATTTCTTTATTTTATTTCTTTATATTATTACATATATTTAAAAAACAAAAAAAATATCCATCAATTTGTTTCATTACCGAACTTTAATATTATCAGATTTCTATCTTTAGAGAGCTGTTCTGCAAATTAAAATTTATTAAAATGTATCAAGCTAAAAAATTAGTTATAAGTAATCTATATTTTTATTAAATTCATTTGTATTCCACATATTTTTTTTTAAATTTTTTAATAATGAATGATTACGTATGTGGAATTTATTGGATGTGAAGACGTGGTTTCTAAATGATTCTGCCATTTATAACATAATTATTTTGGATGAAATTATTTTTTAAATTTTCAACTATGTATAATAATATGTATCTGATTTTAAGACTTTACTAAATTGTTTCAAATTTATTTCGAAGTTTAAAGACAATTAAAAAAAAAAAAATTGATAAGAAGCGTTATCTATTGTTTGAAAAAAGTGATCATATCAGGTTGAAAAATTTGTATAACTATTTGTGCAAGTTTATCATTGAATAATGGAAACTCAGAGAGATGAAGGTAAACTAAATTAATTTTTTTTTTTGAATTATGTAAATACAGCAAATATTTTAGTTATTTTTGTTTTTATTTATTAGTATTTTTTAAGGTACACAACATAATTTTAATTTATTTTAGTTTGGTTTTTGTTTTTTTCTTCATTACTATTGACATGTTAATATGTGTACATATACAATATATATTTTATATATTCATACATAAATAGTTTTTTACTTATTTTATAATATAATGTTTACACGCATAGAATATAATTGGTAATTATTTATTTTCATTTACCCTGTATTATAACAATAAAAACATTTCATATAACATTTAATCTCTTTTATTTTTTTATATAATATTATTATGTATATTTATAGTATTTATATTTTATAGAATAGGTACATAGTTAGTATTTTGATTTATTTTTATTTTGTTTTTTTTTTCTAATAAACTTTAATAAATTTTAAAGTTAACATGTATCTCTAATTATATTATTTATTTAAGTTTAAAACCCATTTTATAGTTTAATATAGTTATATTTTATTCTATTTAGCTTTGCTTTGCGTTTTTACTTTTATGTTTTTATTTAGCTGAGTTTTTAATTTTATTTTTAATATTTGTAAAATAAGTTTTCATAGTTTCATAGTTATTACAGCCAATTATATAAATATTATTTACTACTTCTTTAATGGATATTTTATAATTCTAAATGAAGTTAAATAAAATTAAAAATAATTAGACTCTTAATAGTTTGTTTTAGGATTTTTAAATAAAAATTATTAAACATTTCAGTTAAAGCAAAAAAATATTTAATTTTTGATTAAAATTTTTAAAAAATATATAACTAATTTATGGTAAAATGTTAATTCACAGTTTAGTTATAAAAAAAATTATCTGTAATATAAATATTAATAATAATTGCAGTTTGGAATGTGGTTGAAAAATTAATGCTGTTTTAATGATTTTCTTTACCACGTTAATCTTCAGATGTGATTTAATTATTTTCAAACTGTATATATTTCTTAATTTCCATAAATATTATTTTCAAAATTTAAAATAATAAACTTGTAAAGAGAACTAATCTATCTATGAGTTGTTAATAAACTATTTAAAATTTAAAATAATTAAGAAAAATATTTTGTTAACTCTAGTGACGTTAAAAAATCTCAAAAATTTTTGAGTATTTTGTGAACATATCCTGTGTAGTTTTTTAATAAGTTTGTAAAATTGTATAATAATCTATACTAGTCTTTGGTTTTAGATAGAAAAAAACTTGAAAACACAGTACTAATATTTAGCATAATAATGAACTATAGTAATTACAGTCCCTATCATATAATTAAATAACATTTTAACTATATATAAATCGCCTTACAAATGTTATATTTTGTTAACACTAATATTTAAATAAAAATGTAAATTAAATTGGAGAATGGCAAAAATAGAAATGCTTAAAATAAAAAATTGTTTTGATATGCTGTTAAAATTTTCAAAACCACATATTATAAATACGTTAATAATTTCATTTAATTTCCTTTAAAACTTAGATGCAAATTTGAGTGTAATTCTTTGCTTATAGCAAATTAATTATTAAAAAATCGATGTAAATTAATTTTTACAATTTGGCTATTTATACAGAATGATTATTTTAATTATTTGATTTAATAAACAACATTCGTATACGTATAGACATTAATACTAAAATTTTAAACTGATGTTTCAAATTTTATTATAAAATTTAAGTATAATTAAATCAAATTCTAAATATTATTAAGTAGTTTTGAAAAGAATTATAAAAGTTATAAAATATAATGATGATCAATATTGGAACTGTAGTGTTACAAAACTAGAAATTTTTTATGAGATTTATAAAAACTATATCTGCAAATTTTTATTTTAATATTCTTTGGGATTCCTAAATTTTATTAATAGAAGTTGAAAATCTTTAATACTTATTAATAAAAAAAAAATTTTATATTGAAACTTATTAGAACAAAAGTTCTTTAACATATAATTTTTTGTTTCTTTTGGTTTTGGTTAACCAAATAAATTTGAGATTTTTGTTCTTAATTATGAAATATAAAAAAGAATACTTCGGGGAATATTTTGTTCTTGAACAAATTATTAATGCATAAATAGCCACTTTTTTTTTTTTAAAAAAAACATTTCTAATAATATTATATTTTTTATAACTAAGTCATTAATACTAAAATATTTTTTTGTTTTCTTTGTTTAACTTTGTACTTAAATTTTAACATAATTAATTTGTATTATTATATAAGATATTTGAAAAATTTAATTTAACAAATAAAAACCAAAATTCAGTAATCTCTACAAGTAAATTCAATTATGTAAAAGTATATACATATACTAGCTAAATAATTTTTTTTTTTAATTTATGTATTGAAGTGATTATTTGAATTGTATTAATGAAATTATATTGTATTAGTAAAAATTAATATGATTAATTTAAAAACTCAATATAATATCGAAGTATAATATTAAAATTAATATAATTAAAAATTAAAATATTATCCCTCATCTTGTCAATTTTTTTTTTTTTTTAATATTTTTTTACATATCCGTTGGTAAAATGTCTGGAATCAAATATTTACATAATTCGATTTCATTATTACAAAAAATTACTTTTTTTGATGTATTTTCATCTAACCATGATCTAATTATTGGCCATATTGTTGAAAATATTCCTGGTGAATTAATAACTAAACAATTACCCAATCTTTCTGGATAATGTTTACTCAATAACCAAATAATATTTTTTATCAATTGATAATCCATACATCCTGTATTAAAATCAGATAAATCAAATATAATACATAAATTATCAGTAACTTCTTCAAAGCATTTAGCACAAGCTTCTTCTAAACAATAGACAATAAATTTGGTTAGTTCATCAATATCACGTTCGGAAGCATTGTGATTTTTAGCAGGAATATAGATTACCTAAAAGTAAAATAAATATGTATAATAAAAATTTAAATAATGAGAATAAATTTATTTTGTTTTATTGATTATAATTGGAAATATAAAAACATACTGGTCTTCCGATACAATCTCTATGCCTTAATACTCTTGCTTTATTTCCATTATTTTTTACTGCATCTGTATCCGCTAAACTGTTGACACCATAAGATTCACGCCATTTATTTGTTTTAAGAATTGCCTAAAAATGAAAAATCAATTTTACAAATTTAATTTTTTTTTTTTGATAAGTACATATACGTTGTTTTTTTTGTTAATTTTATGATTTTTATTAATATTACTTCATATCTAATTTTGAATTAATGATTGTTTATGAATATTTTATTTTTTTGGTTAAAATATAAAATAAATATCCTAACGAATTTAAATGAATCATCTTTTTTGTTTTTAAATATGTAATTCTTTACCTGAAAAGCAGCGTCCACTGTTTTAAAAGCTCTCAAATAACGTTTAAGAGAATATTCATTATGGAATTGTTTTGGATCTGCTTCCGAAATTAGTCTCATACGTTCCTTTAAGTCTTTTAAGTCGTTCGGATTAACTTGTGGCAATTCATCCTGAGACATTTTCTTTTTATTTTTTTAATTGGTTATTCTCGTTTTTATTGTATTTTCGCAACTTTAACGTCAATATTTATATTGATTTGTTTAATTGACTTTTTTCCCGAAGTAAATTTTGTATAAAATAATTTTTGTTTTTTTTTTTGTTGTGAATAAAATTTTTTAAAACCTTCGCTGTTTTTTTTTTTTTTAATTATTGTAATGATGTTGAAACAAACTTTTCATTCAATATAGTTAAACAGTGACACGAAAGCAAAAAAAAAAAACTATTTTCCTTCAGTTATGTATTTTCTTTTTGTTTTTATACAATAATGAATTTGTTTCAATTAAATTCGATTAAAATTAATAAAAATGTTCACTTTGTAAAAATAATGAAAACTAAAAAAAAGTTATTGAAAACTGATTAGATTAAATTTTTCTATGTATTTATGGTTATTATAAAACAAAAATATAAATAAAATTTTTATTAAATAAATTAAACAACACAAACATAAAAATATTGTGAATCGAATATGTTATCAGTTTTCGCGGAAAGTCTTTTACGAACAGTAATAAAACATTATTTTTCAGATTATGTTCTTGGTAAATTTATAGATCCATTTTTTAAAAAGCTTTCAAAATTGACAGTAGTAGAAATTCTCAGAGAGGATTTTTTGAATTTTCATAGAAAAAAAAGTAAACATCAATGGAAATCAGCTGTTGATGATGTTTATTTTGCAGAAATACCAAAAGCTTTGAAGAGCTCTGGTAAGTTTTTTAATTAAATTTTGTTTATTTGGATAGTTTGAGAGTACTTTGTACGAATTGGCGTCAGAAAGGAAAGGCGGCGATTAATTTTTGAATACCGTTTTTAAATCTGTATACCGTGATTTTTAAATTTCGTTATATTTTCAATTCTTCTTTGTAATTCACAATTGTTTTTCATTCAAATGAATAAAAAATAAATAAATTGGTATTATATATATTATGAATATTACTATTTTAATAAAATTATTTTAAAAACAATTTATTTTTCTTCGAAATAACTGAACTTTAAGTCTTTAAGCAAATTTACGTCATCTAACCGTGATTTGTCCTATTCTAATGTTTTAAAACTTTCAAATTTAAATTCTATATTCTACGTATATTCCCCTCCCCTACGTAAATTGTCTAATTTAAATCATATGATTCAATTATCAACTATGTTATATATATATATCTAATACATTTAAATTTAAGTCATGTGAATTTCATAAAAATATAATAGAATATGTACATATATAGTACAGGACAGTTGCACTAATATTTTTTACTTTACATGCTTTATCATTTACCAATCACTGAAATTCAATTAGCATAACTCAATACTATGTTAAGAAATTTGCTGTTTGGAAATTTTACCTGTAAAGTTTATATTATTAAAATTTTTAATACGAAATTTAAAAGTATATGAGAAAATGTTGATTTGAAATTTTTCAATTTGAATTCAATATTCAATTTATGAATTTTCAATTACTCTAACTGTTCGAAAATACATGCTGGACATTTGCATTCTTCCCTATTAAATTGAATTTAAGAATAAAACCAACTTCAAGGTGTAAATAATTTGATTATCTTTGTTTTAAATTTGGTTATGGATTGCACTATAATTAAAATGTTATTGTGTGTTCGAATTCTTACAAGTAACCTAGTGTCTAGACTTGCACAAATTACTTGCTGAAAGTGCAAACATATTCAAATATTTGTACTAATTCATATACACTTTCTAAACTATACAAGCGGTGTAAAATCCTTCGGTTCATTATTGGTATTACTTGGCTTGTAAATGGAGTCTGTTAAGAGACAGAAATAAAATTGTTGAAAGGGTTTACAATGGGCTGAAAGGCCTATGTGAGTAGGATAAGAAAAAAATAAAAATACTTTGACCAACCTACCATTTTAGACCAACCAACCTAAAGACGAAATTATTTGACATTTTAAAATTACCAATTGAAGTACATTTAACCTTAACTAAATTCATCACTATAGAATTAAAAAAATAAAAAAGTTATAGAAATTTTTAAAAAAATGGGTTAAATTTATGAGATGTTAATGAACTATGAAAAACCACAATATAAAAACTATACGCATGCCATTATTATATGATTTGAATTCTAAAACACTCTATTAATCTACAAAATTAGAAACCTCAATAATTTCTACAAAAAAAAAAAAAAACAAAAAAAAAAAAATAAAAAAAATAGTTCAAGCGCATTTTAAGTAAAGTTGACAATATTTCACAATCGAATAAATTATTTTGAATTCCTAATTTCAGTTTCAATTTTTAATGCTAAAAGTTAAAATTATTTAGTGAATACGAAACGTAATTGTTTTGTTTTAATAAGTTTTATAGAAAAAAATTTAATAATTCACTCAAAATTATTCCTAAATTTTAACTTCGAAGAATATAACTCGCAGCTGTGCACATATAAACGAATCCATATAATATAGCATTTAAAAATTATAACCAAAAATTATAAAAAATCATTAGATTAATTCACTATGTCATGTGTGGAATAAACTTTACCAGGACTGTGGAGTCGTCAATTAGACATGGGCTGTGATTTTGAAATTTTTCAAGATAATTTAGTTAAATTTGGGGTGGCGCCAGCTTACATCATCATTGTCCTGCAACCCTCCTTCGGGCATAGAGCGGACAGCTTACATGTGAAAATTATACTCCATATTAGCTCCATATTAGGATTTAAGCTTTATCGATATTAGACAAATCTTTTGGAGAAAAGTAGACTTTACATCGTGAACGAAAACTTAAATACTTGGCAGCGTTCTTAGCCATATCAAAAATATGCTCATTCCACTGTATTTTTCAATTAAGCCGCATTCAATCCATTTTCAAAGAGGTCGTGCAAATATATCAGCTCATTTTTTAAAGAAAAATTGTGATTGTAATCTGACTTTTAAAATTTTAATTGAAAATTGTTGTACTAAAAAGCTTGTCTAAAGGCAATTTCCCCTAAATAAATTGAATTTTTTTTTTTTTGTTTCGAGGAAACATTACTAATTAAATGTGCATGCATTGTCAATGTAACTATTTTTTGCTTTCATTTTTATAATATACCCAACAGATGAAATGTAGCTTTATTCTGTAATTGCGCACGTACCAGAGAGGTTGGGTGGTTGATTTTAGTACTTGAGACTGAAATTGCTTAATTGTTTTTTTGTTGGATTTACTAAAGGTTTCCCATACCTCCAGTCCACAGTTCAAAATTAACGATAGTTTTATGAACTGTTACATTGTACTCTTTATACGCTAAAAAGCGTCACATTATAGTCAATAAAGTTAATGGAATTTTATTTTTAACTGTTTCTTTTTGTTTGATAATCTGAGTTCTCTAAATGACGTGTTTGAGCCAGTTTTGAATATTTAATAAGTTGCTTTGAAGTTTTTCAGTAGCTATCTCAATCCAGTTTTGTCGGTTCAACGATTGCATACATTGTCTATGCAGTTCTCACAACGCACTTCTATCGGCCATGTAACATCAGTTATTTGCACCGTATAGTTAATGCTTTTACAGAAATCTTCTGTGATTACTTCAGCCTCTCAAATTTTTGTTAAGAATACAAACACTTAATTCATCACACTCATGATCTGTGACTCTTGGGAAGTTCTGTTGCTCTCTTATATTTTCTTTAAATATTTATAACAGTCTTCTTTAGTATTATCTGGAGTATCAACATTCGATTGTCTTTCGTGTATTTAATATGGTATTGTATGTAATCTACTTTTGTCAAATCTATTGTGTTCTAAAGGTTGCAAATAATTGTTCCAAGTAACCAATTAAAATACCCTAAAATTGGCAGGAACAATTTTTTAAATAATTTTCATAGTTTTTGATAAAAACTGCATTTCCTAAACAATTCAAAGATAAAAGCATTTTCATTCTTAATGGAAAAAATTGTAACTTACAATATTTTATAGGGCACCCTTAATACCAGAAACTGTATTTTTTTTTTTTTTTTGAAATTTTGCAAATATTTAGTTTAGAAAGAACTTTTGATATTAGAAAACCACAAATTTTATTTTAGCACAAATAAAACACATTTTGATAAAAATAAAATATAGGCTAAGCTTCCTGATTTAAACAAAAAAAAAAACAAAATTTTGAATTCTAATTTTAAATATTTTTTTTTATTATTTTAAAAATTTCTTTTGAATTATGTTCTCATTAGATTGGCAATTAGAGGCTCATCCTTTGAATACAAATTTTGAATTATTAAGTTTTGATATTCGAAGTCAACGAATTGATTGGAAGCGATTGGTTGTGCCATTAAAGCGAAGAGATGAAGGTTCATACAGGCTACTTGGTTCTAATTTCAATTATATGGCTGAACCGATACGTACTTTAACTAATAGAGGCAATCGGCCTGAGGTACTTGTTTGTCATGATATGATGGGAAATTATTTGGAAGATAAGTAAGTTATAATTTTTTTTTTGTACTTCAATTTTATTTAAAACAATTTTTGTTTTATAATTTTAGGCACTATAGATTATCAAAAAAATGGGATGATTATCGATTTTATCATTGGGCAGCAATCGATTATTTTAATTATTTTAGTCATTATTATATAACAATACCTCCATCTGGTTGGATAAATGCAGCACATTCACATGGTGTCAAAGTATTGGGTGAGTGTTGTTGTTGAATTGAAAACCAATTAATTGTAAATCGCGATTTGACACGATCCGAATATATTTTTTAGGTACATTTCTAACTGAAAATAATTCTGGTACACAAAAACTTCTCTATATTTTGGAATCACGTCAACGTATCGATGAAACCTGTATGGCTTTAGTTCGATTATGTGAACATTTTTGTTTTGAAGGATGGCTAATTAATATTGAATGTAATGTTCCAACTGATAAAGCAAATGATTTAGTGTAAGAATTTGATTCGAAATTAATTTAATTTTTTTATTTAGAGATTAAAATTTTGTTTTTTTTTTGTTGTATTACAGTTATTTTGTAGAAAAATTACGTTATTATGTGGCGCAAAAAATTCCCAATGGTGTTGTATTTTGGTATGATAGTGTATTACATAATGGTAGTCTTAGATGGCAAAATGAAATTAATGATAATAATGTTAATTTTTTTAATGCTTCTGATGGTATGCTTATTAATTATTCTTGGACTGATGGAAATATTAATCAAACTCAAGAGATTGTATATCGAGAACGTAAACCAAAATCAAAAGTATTATTTGGTATTGATGTTTGGGGACGTGGTCAAGTAGCAAAATTTCGATGTCGTGAAACATTATCAAGAATTGTAAGAAATGATTATTCAATTGGAATATTTGCACCTGCTTGGACATTTGAAACTTTAGGTGATTATGGATTTAATATCAGAGATTCGAATGGTTTGTATGAAGTTAATGAAGCTTTTTTGCAACGTAATGAGAAATTTTGGTCACTTCTTTGGGAATATTTCATTACACATTCGTATATAGAACAACCATTTTTTACGGATTTTTGTTTGGGTTCTGGTCGATATACATACAATGATGGTAGTGTTGTAACTGGATCATTTTTTAATTTAAATCGACAAAGTTTACAACCATCAATACCACTATTAGATATTGCTGAACGTTTTTATGATGACGCTGTATTTGGTGGATGTTGTTTAAGAATTATGAAATCAGATGTAGTATTACGTTTATTTACAACAAATTTTAATGTTAAAAAAACTTTAATATTTGCATATGCATTTAAAGTAAGAGAGTTGGATGGAGAATTGGAAGGTGTTTTAAGATTTTCTGATGATTCATTAAATTCAAGTAAAGATGCTTATATTTATTGTGGTAATTATAGTCATTCGATAAATATACAAAAAGGTAAATGTTATTTATCACCAATCAAAGAAATTGATTATGATGAATTAAGTGATTTTATGGAAATGTCTAATGCTGCCCAAAGAATTCCATTCAATTTAAATAATAATTGGAAAGTACGATATTATGGTGTAACATTTGATAATGAAATTAATATCAAAGATATCGGAGTTATATTTAAAAAGAAAACAACTAGTTATGGTGCTAGTGCTTATTTAGGAGCTGTGTATTTTAATAGTTTTGAAACTGAACCATATAATTTATATGATTCTAGAATTTGGGCTAATATTTCAAATCGTTATATATTAAGAGATTAAAATTGAATTTTTAATAATAATAATAATATTGTAATATGATTCTAAATTAAAATTGAATTTTTAAGTTTCTAAATGTTGTGATTTTGATATTTACATTTATATACATTTTTATTGTTGTCAACATTTTTATATTATATATATAGCAAAGATAGTAAATACATATAAGTACATACATAATATAGCTTGAAATAATTAATCTACGCTATACAGTGGTGTTTCAAAGTTACTTGTGCTGATCTTTGTCTAGAAAAATTTATATTTTTGACATTAGTTGATATAAGTTACGCAAAACACAAGCATTTAACGTTTGAGGTATCTGTTATTAACGGTTTAAATTACAAATTATTGTTTTTTTTTTTTTATTGAGCTCAAATGTTAGCCATGCAGTTCATGCGGGACTTAAATTCAGAACATTCTGATTAGTAGTCAGAATAAATCTGTTACATATCCACTTCACCACATGGGATCGCTATTAAAGCTTCTCCTTTTATTAGATTTGTTGAGTTTTTTTTACGTTTTATTCTATTTATCCGGAACAGTAAGCGTAAATCGTAATTGACCAATATTTTTTTAGGTTGAACTGTAATGCACTTCATCATCAATATTTAAAATCTTATCAACCGTAACCCGAACCGAATTAATGTTAGAATTTTATTATTTTTTTTTTTTCGTTCAGGTTTTTGAACAAAAAAAAACTCTGTAATATTGTGATTTTTCTACAACATTTTATTCTTTACTGTTATTTTTTGGTGCTTTTATGTTATTAAGACTTCAATAAAGAATTTGCAGTATAAATTGTAGAGTTCATTATGATATATTCATTTCCAGACTTACATTGTATTTCTTTATAATTTTTCTTGGAATATGAATTATCTAAATAATTTTGAAACTCCACTGTATATATTTATAAATGTTATTAAGTATAGTTTTATTAAAAATTATATATAGCTAAGTATATTTTTTATTGAATTAAATTTGACATTTTTATAATTACATATATGAATAAAATTTTATATGCCAATAATTAAATTTATTTAATTTGTTGCTAAATTTGGTACTGTTTTGTATATGATAAAATTAAAAATATTATAACAATTTTAAATAATTAAATAAATAATAAAGTAATGTTTTTGCAATTAAATAAACAAAAAAAATATTTTTTATTAGTTTAGTAGTAATTGTAGATTTTTAATATTTGAAACAAAATAAAAGTACAGTCACTTAACACTGCATTAATTGCATCCGCTCTAGATTCTAGGTCAATCAATGTCAGACATGTCATAAATAATTGTAATGAAAGTATTTAATGATAGTTTAGTATCGATAAGGCTACATTACTATAATGTTGCATATTACTTTTTTAAATGTTATTACGAATTGTGTATATTAAACCTGGAATGAAGGAAACAATATTATAATAATTGGATTTGAGCCTACATACCAAACATTTTTTTATATTAAATTGAACCAATTTTTGATATTGTTTTTTTTTTTCAAAAACAAACTTTCAATTTTACTCTACATTTTTTGTTTTTAAATTCAGAACAATAAATTAAACAAATTCTTAATTCAATATCCTATCCACCATCAATTTACATACACTAAAATTCTATACAATACACTATTTACAAAATAATTTACTATACAAAAAAAAATATTCCAATGAAATTTCCGTTTAAATTTTTATTAGCTCTTTTATCTAGGTTACAAAAACGTAAAAAATATTCATATGAGTATTTCCATTTTAAATTGGTAAAATTTAAAAATAATGATACAAAATGTATGAAATTGTAACACCATCATCATCAGCAGACACTTACTCGCATCCTAATTTCAAATTATACTTACTATATTGTACATTTTCAATTCAATAAGAAATATTTTCGTATTTAATATTCATCACACCTACTATTTATATTGATTTCAAATTCGCAATTCCATATTTAAAATTTTTTATCATTAATCAACAAAAATCATCAACGGTATTGTTAAGTTAAGTAGCAGAGCACTACAGCAGCTATACATAAAATGGAAAGCTAAATTTTCACTGAAAACATAAAATTAAAAAATTCTTCATGCATCTTATCTTATTCTCTTGACTTTCATTGAATATTGATAAAATTGCTGAACAGAAATATTGATGAGATTTAGAATTGGACATAAACTTGATAAAGACCTAGATTTAAAAAAAAAAAAAAATTTAAATAATTTTGTGAGGCGAAGCGTGTATTGAATGTTTTTTTTTATAATTTAAATCTACATTTTTGAAAAAATTTTGTCAGAATATGTCTGGATAAATTAAAGTGACCATCTGTATTTAATAAATTTGTTGGTACTTTATTATTCAATTATGTATTCTTCATTTATAACACTAACAATTTTTGTTTACTTTTCAATATCATTTTTGGACTTAATTGACCAATGTCTAAATTTAAAAAAAAAACACCAACAAAAAAAGTTCTTTAACTTAGAACTGTTTTGGACAATCTACAGAGCAAACCTTAGAACACTTTTGGGCAAATAAAATCATTTAGTGGAAGCTACTTAACGCCAAAAGGTTTTTTTTGGTCTAGCTCAGTTTAGATCGACTTAGAATAGTTTACTGAAAAAATCTGTAAATATTATATTGTAGAGGATGAAAAAGGTAAAAAAATTAGCATACAATCTAAATTTAAATAATTTGAAATGAATACACTTTTAAAATCGATTATATTGCCAAAACAAGTTATCCAAAAGTAATAAATTGAAAGTACAATCATAATTTAAAATTTGAGCAGTGAGAGATGTAAGAATATACAATTAAAAATAATTTATAGATATAACCTTGACAATCTGTTTCATAAATAATGTCATTATCATCAATTGAAGGAGTCGAGTATTGTGAAGAAAGGTTACATCCATCATATAGGATTTTTAATGTTATAATATGATGGAGATGATGATGTAGTATTAAAAATGTTTTTTGAATCAATCTCTTCAGCTGAAATATAACGAATGAAGTTGGTTAAGCTTTAAAAAAAGTTTTCATAAATCGATAGGTAAATAAAATTCAAAATTTTTGTAATAAATTTATTATAGACATCGCAACACTGTAGATTTCTTGAGATACTCTTCTCTTAATTTGATTTTAATTTAAAAAAAATGTAGGTTTTTGCATAATACTAGAAATGAAAATGTGAATAATTTTCTTCCATAATCAATGTCTTCTATAAGAATAATTGATTGTATTTTCACAATTTCCAATTGACAAAAATGTGATCTGTGTATCTGCAAATCTCTTCTGATATATTTACATATATATTATATTAATTGAAAAACTGCTCTCATCAGTGGTCTCTCCGTTTATATGTATTGTTACACTAACCAAACAATTAAAAATTAAAATTTCGCTCTTTCAATACTCTTTAATGCACTAAGTTTAGTGGATTCCAATACATTTATTACTTGGTACAATATATTCTATCCACCATCCTCATGGATTTCTATGTCATCAATATATTGTATAACACCATTGTCATAATTAATATATATGTATGATAAGCTATCCAATAATATGCTCTAACGTTCTTTGTATTACTGCTATAAATCTGTGGATTCAACATTTTTTTTTTAGCCTATCTATTAGCTAGAATAGAGATCGCTGTATTAACTAATTAAATTAACAAATATTCAATATGGAATAATTATTTCCTATCAGTTAAGCAATCATGAGCCGAATTAAGATCAAAATAATTTTTCTTTTGTTATACTATTTTTTTTTTATTTAACCTATTTTATTTAATAACACCATGTTTTTGGTTTATAAAAATCTATTGCGATTTGTTAGAGTAAAGTAAAAGCCTCGCCAACATACAAAATTCCATATTGTAGTTTGTAGTTAAACAGAGCGTAATATTATTCATATATATATATATCATTAATATTACACGAGCTGTATACAAACTAACATGGTATAATTTGCTTAATTTTTCTAAAATGGTATTGCTAACATAGTATATAATTGCTCACGTAATCGATTATATGGTAAAATTCCTAATAAACAGTATTATAATAATTCTTAATGTAACAGGGGCGATCAGTTAAAATCAATCAATAAGCCTATAGATATTTGAAAGATTCACATCTTTCAACCTTTTAAACAATTAGAGTGACAATTTGAAATAGCAGAAGTTTTATAATTACATCTCAGTGAAATAATATGTTATTAGAAAAAATGAGTACTGAATTAATATATTTAGTTTTTTTCGATTAAATTAATTAATGCTTATTAAACCATCAATTTTCGATATTTTACAAATCAAAATTTATTTGATCAATAATTTCAGAATTATTTTTTCGTACATAACAAAAACCAGTGTCATCCGCAAATGTAATAGGTTTGCCCTACTTGAAAGGTTGTTGACTGAGACTGAATCTGATACAATCGACTTTTTACTTATATATATGTATATATATATTGATTGATTTTAACTGATCGTACTTGCTACCTTAAAAATTATTATACTACTGTTTATTAGCAATTATACCATACTAGCAATTACGTTAGCAATTATACTATGTTAGCTTAGCACATATACATATATATATGCATGTAACAGTTCTGTAAATTATTTGAACTAATTCAATAACTGTGTATTGTACTTGATTAATTTTAAAACGACAGTGATATGGTCACCTTAAAATATAGGGATGATGGTCATCATAAGTTACTGATTGATTAATAATCTCCAGTTTATTAAGAAGGTGTGAAGCTTTTTAGTTTTTTGTGACACTGATGGAACCCAACATCAAGAAAAATAACATGAAAACATTTCCAAAAAACACATACGAAAAAGAGAACAAAATAATTTTAAAGTGAAGCACGTGAGTTTATTTTATTATTTTAAATGTTGACCATATTTTACGAGTGTTTTTACCTGTTACACCTATTTTTTTTTTTTTTTTTTTAAATTTAATAAAATACAAATACAAAAAAAAAAACTAATTTCACATTAGTACATTTTGTGTTTTTTGTTGTTTTGTCATCTCAAAAAGAAATTTTGAAAGAATTAGTTGAGTTGCTTCTTTGTACGTAAATAGAGATGGGGATATAAGTATAATCATAAACAATATTGTCACTTCCGTCGGTTGCTCATCACATCATTATTAATTTGATTTCTCTTTTTTATATTTTTGCTAAGAAATTTATTTTCTTGTCCAATTCATCAATCTCTTTAGTCATGGATTAAAAGAAAATAAATAAAGACTATTAAAATAGAGAATACTATAGTTGTTAGTAATAGGAAATGGGAAATTCTGTATTGTTATATACTTTTTTTTTTACTGTCACTACATTATTGTACTAGTACTACAATAATTATTGTTAATGTCAGTAAATAGTGATTTAATTTTTGTTATTGAATTAATTATATTAGAAAAAAAAATTGTGCATTTTCATTTACTATCATAAAGTAAGACATCACTTTGTTGAGTAGATTAAAAATGAAAGTTAATTTAATTGAAACATTTTACTTTACAATTAGGAGGATGTCTTTATTAGTTCAATTTTAAATTTTACATCAGAATTTTATTGTATTTAGACTTTTCACAGTGACATCCAAACAGAAAGCCATTAAATAAGGTGAAAAAAAGGTTTTTTTTTCCAAAAATCATTACCAATTGTTCTGTGATATATCTTCGCATACTATGGCAATCAACTCTTTAAATTGCCCTCTATCTATAATTCAATAATTGCAATCACATTCTTTGTTCGATAATATTGTTTCTGCAAAGTCTTATATATACGGTTTTGTATTGGTAGTCACAAAAGCTATATCAAAGCCCAATGCTCTGAAAGTAAGTTGAAAAATATAAATATTTACGCAGTTGTATTTTTATAATACATCAATGTTTTGTAGACCTGCTAGAGTGCTAGCTATCTCAGTACTATATATCAAATATTTTGAACTTAAAGTCGATTCTGTTATTCAGAGTATCTGCGATACAATGGAATTCTATGTACTTTACTTCCACATTTATTATTTTTATTTTGGTTCGTTTTCTACCCCAACGCTCCTGTTAGAAATTATTTGTGATTAATGAACGTTTTAGTTTCGCCGGAAACATCTATCTATATTGATTTACTTTTAAAACTTCCTGCTGATGTTCACCGAAACTATATTTCGCAAAAATACAAAATTATCAACTGATTTTCTTTTTTTTTTTTACTAAGCCAAAACTTAGGTTAGAAAAACCTTTATACTTTCGTACTGTTGGCTTTTGAAGAGATACGAGTTTATAACATTTTCTGTACCAAACGATAAACTAAACAAATAAGTAAGTTTCACTTGCAAAAATAATATGCTAAATGGAATTGATTTCAATACAGTTATTGGTTGTAGTAAAAAGTGATAGAATTATCCAATGTGAAAAGTTCAAATTTATAGTTATTCGAAGTTAAATAATATAAAGTAAAGTAAATAATAAAGTGAAAATTGTAAGTTGAGACATGAGGGCAAATTTAGAAGAAGACCACATTATATTCAGATATATTTGCTGTGAAATAGTTAGTTAGATAGAAAAAAATGAGAAAGAAGTAGGAGGTTCGGTGGGCAGTTGCGAACTATGTTATTGATGTTCACTTTGAATTTTTGTAAATTAAACAAATAAAAACTACCCCTTCTTGGGAATGCTTGTAGTGAAATGCGATTCCACATTCTAGAAGTTCTGACGTTAAACGAATTTTCATAACCATTCTTGAACCATCTTGAAATCATTTCACATTTGACTTCACAATCGTGGTGTAATCTATGTAGAATCACGTAGAAAGCAGTTAAAATGATAAAAAGAGAAATTTTACAAAAGGTGCAAAAATAAAATAAGAATTAATAAATTTGAGCGCACCACCGTGCCTATTGTCCCTTTTGTAAATTATTGGATTATAAAAATTTCAGTTCTGTTTTAAATCTCGTGTTTTAGTTATGAGACGAGATTAGTTGAAATTCGAATAAATGGAGCGATGAGGAATGGAGATTCTAACACATAAACCTTATTAGAAAAACCTTATTATTTGGTGCTAAATATAAATATGGTACATGCTGAAAATACTTTGCCACAAAACGTACTTGAACATACTGAAGTTGCTACCCTATTACTCTCATTTATTTTTTATCATATATTTTATCCCAATGGGTTAGTATTAGATGAGATCGAAAAACACATAAAGCTTTTTTGTTTTCATCGGGAATCAAACCTAGGATATTTCAGCTGAAAGCCAAAGTGCTATACCTATTGCGCCATCCAGTCTTTAAGGCAAATGATATAGATTTCTTCTCCTGAGATAGCTATAAGCACTAATTAAGATATTTTCCACTAAAATATGAAATCGAATTGACCAAACAAGGGCTTTTGAGCATTATCGATCATCATTGAATTTACGCTGTCGCGGAAATACTGGATAGATATGCTAATGAAAAAAATATTGCATAGAATGTTTTAATTACTTTGAATTTCTTATTTTGAATGATAATGCTGAGATCAAGGTAATATGGTTAGTACAGCACCATCTTTATAGCTGAAAAATTTGGTCTATCTTTATAGCTAATTGTTGGGGGCTACAGATCTTGAAGGTCTTGGACCTGACGCAAAATGGTCCTCTACTGACTTCGGTCACGTTGGTTATATGAAGTTTTTTCATATGAGCCGGTACTTCATCTCTCCAACGAAGGTGTGACCTCGCTCGACGACGCGTTTTTCGGGGCTTGGGTTTGAAGAGTTTCCTGGCTGTAGCATTTTCATCCATACACTCTATATGGCCTAGCCAATGCATTGCAGCAAAACTACGCTTTTAAATAACTAAACGAAGAAATGTGGCGGTTTATTCTGATTTCAGTTGGTTTTATGTTTCAATTCAAAAACTATTTTGATGAGTACTAGAAGTCTACAAATAGCTGTACACATAAATAAAAAATGCATTCATTATGAATTTAGTTCTCTCATCATATTCCGTTAAATCTTATATATTTGGACAGTTCTGGTTTTATTTAATATTTGGTACCATTCAGTTTCTTATTCTCCAGACATTATTTTCACAAATCGAACCCGCTTAAAAATATGTACCTTAAATATTTTCTTTCAAGCCCAGTCAGTTTTTCTGCTGTTACCTGAGTTATTATTCTATCGCTGTCATTTTGCCTTAGTACTGGGTATTGGGTAGATAAGCATTTTATGTAGGTTAAATTTGGATCTCTTATACAGATTTATGTATGTTTAGTTATTTATGTATGATTTTAACATTTTGGTAATAATTGAGAAAAAAGGCTTTATTCGCTTGTAAGATTCGGGGATTAATTTTTTCTGCATAAAGAATTTGAATTTATTTATAATTTCAAAATATTACGCTCGCATACTGCTAGATTACTATACGTTCCGTTTCTACTTTGTACCATTACTTTTTTTTTCATTTATCATATAGTCCGATATTTTAATCTAGTTTTCTAGTTTCAGATACAACTCTTTAGCCCTTGTTCTATATCAACTTAATATTTTCAAATCATTTGCATATCCAACTTATTTATAGCTTAACAATCAAATAGTTAGTTAATGTTGAGTTTCTGTTGAGTGGTAGCTTCCTACCTATACTGCTTTGACGGTTAGATTTAAAAGCATAAGAGCTAGTCTATCTTCCTATTTCAAACTTCATTTTTTAAACGAAAAGGTTATCAAATTTAGTTTTACAATCAATGTCGAATCATTGTTAAGTGATAGCTTCGTGATTATTGCTTCAAGGGTTAGATTAAAAAGCATGAGAGCGAGTCCATCCCTCTTTTTAAAGCTTCATTTCTTAAACCAAAAAATAAAATAAAATTTAGCTTTACAGTCGATGTCGAATCTCTATTGAGCAAAAACTTCGTGGATACTGCTTCGAAAACTATGTAGCTTAAAAAGCATGGGATCTTCATCTTTAAAGCTTTGTAATTTTTTTTTTTTAATGTGTTACTTATTAGACTGTTCTGGATTTTAATTGTGCTGTTGTACCAGTAATTGATGTCATTCTCATTACTTTAATTGGCATTTCTACCTGTATCGGAACTTTCAACAATTGTGTGGATATATATGAATGTTCATTTTTCAAAATTTTTACAGCAGCTACCCTTAACTTACTTTATAGTCAAAATTTAAGCAACAAATACAGAAATTATAATTTTATAAAATTTCATCGAAACACAATTTTCCTATAAAATTTAAATTTTGACTCATATATTTTTGAGTTTCATCATAATTAGGTGGATCACGAAAAATCAAGTGCGTAGGTAGGCAACGGCGGCAACGTAACAGTAATAAATAAAATAAAATAAAAAACAATAAAAAGCGAGAAAAAAACACTTGTAACAATCTCTTACCATATTTGCAATAAAAAGAAACTTCTAAACTAAAAAGGAGAAAATTAAAAAAAAAAAACAAAAAACAATAATAAAAATAATAACAAAAAATAAACAAAAACACAGTGTTTACATTTCACTTTCGATTCTCCTCCATCGGTCAATGTTTTCAATTTTTCTATATATAAACTTATAAAGACTAGGGTTTTAATATTAAATTTTTAACAAGCTCCTGGTGCTAATAATAATGGTGGTATCAGTGACCAAGATAATGATGAATGATGTTTACTTGATGGTGAAATAATATATATATATATATATATATATATATACATATATTAGGATAGTACTTGAATTGAATGTTCCCGCTAAATATTATTATTCTCTTATATAGTAAAAGTTAAATTTTGGATTCAAATATTATTGGCTGGCTATCAAGCTACAACACAACCAAATCCAATGCAAATGAGAAAAATGCGCGTGAAATTCTTTTAAATTTGATCACCTTTTCGTTTAAGAAATGAAATTTTTTCGAAATTCATTTTATTGGAATTCCAAAAGTGAAAGAGAAATTCTTAATTTTTATTTTATGAATATAAAATGAATTTTTTTTTATTTTTAGTTTTAAGGTCTCTGAATATAAAAAAAAAAAAAACAAAAAAAAAATGTTTAACCTTTTATCAAACAGAGTTTCTCATCTTGAAAAGAAATCGTAAAAACGAAAAAAATAAAAAAAAAACTATCAGTTGGACTTGCATTGAGGTAAATGAGATAGAGTTTAAAAATGGTTAAATATTGAAATTTGAAGAAATAAAAGAGAAAAAAAAAATTATTTGTAATGTTAAAAATTAAGTGGAACACAACAGCACAAATGATTGATTTAAGTGACGAATTTGATAAACGAAAAAAAAAAAAATAAAAATTCTTATGGGTATCAGGTGGATGTAGTGTAGTGTTTTACACTTATTAGGAGACTATAATAAATCTAGACATCTAAATTAAATTTTAAAAATAATTTTAAAGAAAGTATTGTAGTGTGCCATTGATTGCGCACACTTAAGTGATTATTAATCGAAAACAAAAGTTATAATTAAGGTAAAACAGCAATATGTCCAACGGATGCGGTTATAGCACAATGATGTAAACCGCTTTTAGTTGACACTCCTGCAATGATTAGTTCTTGAAAAAAGAAAATATTTGTACCAAAGCTGATTGCCAATGTATCAACCATAGTTGTATTGGCTAATTGAGCGGACACCTAGATATTCGACATTTAACAAATTTTTGATCTGAAATAATATATTAAAGTTAGTGTGGGCAAACGGTATTCAAATATGTGTGCTAGGGCTAGTCTATATTCAAACTATCCAAGGTAAGGTTCCACTATCTATCCACAAAACTATCCAAACTAAGGTTCAAACACAAAGTATTGCGGAACTTGTGTTTGCGTTGACCGAGTTTGACCGCAGTGTTGATGTTCAGAGATATATTAGGATCCCGAGAATAACAGACGAAATAAAAAAAAAAACTGCCTGTATGCCTTAAAAATTTTATTTCTAAACATTTCAATGTAGAAGTATTATGCTTAGCTTTTAATCAAAACTTTATCGACTTAAGCAAACGATACAGTTTGAATTGTGTTTATTTTCAAAATGAAGAATTTTTTGCTTCAAAAATTTATTTCATTTTAATTTTTTTTTTTTTTTATATTATAGCCAAAACTTAGGTTTTGAACCTTTTAGCACTTGCGTACCGTTGACCATTTGAAAAAGGAAAGGAAAGAAAAAGGAAGAAGAAAAGTTTTGTGGGAAAGAGCGAACAATGTTGTTAATATTCGTCTTAAATCTCTGTAAATCATAATTGCAATCAAGTTGTTCACCTATCAATAGTTATGTCTTTCTTAGCATAAATATTTATTTATACTGTCAGATTATTGCTTAGAGCAAGCACATCAGACGTCTATTACTATCGACGAAAGCCTGCTTCAATTTGGTTGTTCAAATATATATCAAATATACATATATAGTAGGGTTAGTAAAACACCGCCAACTTTGATTAAAAAAAATAAACTAAACCATATACATGCTGTTAGTAGAAAAATAAAAGTCATTTAAGTTAATACCTATATGTCAATAATTATACATTAATTAAAAATTGCTTGCAAAAGTTAGCCGAACTAGTAAGTATGTATATCAAAGCTAAAAATAATAACAGTTTGTTAGGTAGTCTCAGCTGTACGTACATTAAAAAGTAATCGTTTTTTTTTTACAGTTAAAACACTTAGTTGTCGCTCAAAAGAACTGAAATTAGAATTTACATCACGGGGCATTTTAGTGATTGGCTCGAATTTACCATATTCAGTAGGGTGGAAAGGAATGTGGAACAACTCAATTGTTCTAAGATTATTCTGATTAGTTCTTTCAACCAAAAAATTTAAAATTTCAAGGGCTAACGTTTTACCCGAAAGGGTTGGGTGAATAAAAGAGGTTTCAATCGCGGCTCGGATATTCATTCGATTTGGTAAAGTTGGTATTTTTGAAAACGCGCGTTTTGAAAATGAATCGGTAAAGTTTATTGGTATTTTTAAAAACGTTGTAGAAACGTGCTTCATACAAATTATAGCATTTCATATCCGCTATTAATTTAGCGCGTTTTATAAAATGGATATAAAAAACTAAGTTAAATATATTAAATATTTGTTTATTTATTTTTGTTTTATATCAACATTATTTAAAAATATCGAATGTTTGGTTTTTTTTTAATTTAAAGAAAAGTTTTATATTTTTTTACATTTTTAAATGAATAACAATTTCGAGAGAATTTTATGAAAATCAAATTCTATTTCTTTTAAAACATATTTAAATTAATTTTTATTTAGTCAAAAGGTATTTATAAAGCTAAAAGTTTTTTAATCATATTATACTTATTTTGTTAGTACATCTTTTATAAAATAAATTTTAAATATTTTGTTCAAACAAATTGTTTTTACTACTCTTCATTAATTAAATTAAAAATATCCTTTGCAATGTTCTTTACCTTTCTTCTTTTATCATTTCTTCAATTTATTCATGTATTAGTTATAAAATCCAGTTTTGAAATATTTTATTCTTACTAAATACTTATTGCGTACATCAATACAACAACAAAATATTTACCAATGACAGATACATTTTACCGATTACTGGAGCAACCGACGTTTTCAAAAATACCAAATTATCATTCAATCGAATCGAACACAGTTTTACTCAATACGAGCCGCGATTGAAACGTCGTTTTCAATAATAGGCACGAGTATTACCGAGAAGAGAGGTGACTCAAGCCAATTAAGGCTATGTGGCTTCAGTAATATGACACTATAAGAAATTCTGTCAAACGTCTTACTCAATATGTCAGTAAAGATAGTATAAATTTCGATGGTATCAATAACAAACCATTGAGGTCATTATCTTGAAGACAAAGTCAACCATATTAGTAGTTGTTGATTTACCTCTTTGGAAACCGTGTTACTCAACAAAAATAAAACATTTACAATATTCATATAAGAAGTCATATGAATGAACAATAGATTGTATTAAAATATAATAACAAAACTTACGTGACCGTACTTTTGGTAATGTGGTCAATATCATCTGTTAAAAATGTCATAGAAATATAGAATAGAAAACAAATCTTGTTTAAAATAAATAAAAATTGGGCTGGCACTTTGAACAATAAGTTAGCTGGGGCTATACCACTTAATAAATCGCTTAAAATATTTTGTCAATGGTTTCGAAAGCAAAAATGAAGTGTAAACATAGAGCTTAATATAAGCATAATGTAAGCATTCCATTCAACACTAACATCCAGGTACTATTTTTCAGTCAGATCTATGTATGTCAGTATGTCAATATAATTTTTAAACCGAAAATATTCCAGATTTTCATTAACCCAACATGTTTATTTTATCATATAACAGTTTGATATGATTAAGACCTACCATCAATTCTATTTTTTTCTTTACATCATCTTATTTTCCAGTTGGCTAATTTTGTTTTGATAAAAATGTTCTTTAAAACTTGCATTCTTACATATTATTTTTTTAAAATAAAAAATACTGTTATGGAAATATGCTACTGTTTACAGTAAATTTTGTCAATGAAATCATTTAAGTAAATCGGGAGTTTACATGTGATGATTGTGAATTCATATACAATTTGAACCGAGCTTAGCAGAACATAGAATCTGAAGTCCGATGTCGAAACAAAAAATAATTGATAGAGAAAAGTCTTTTTTCAACACTTTTAGATTCAATGGGACCTTAAATATTTTTTCACTTTTATTTTATAAAATTCCATTTCCACACCATTTGATTATACTTAAATGAAAAATATTTACAAAAAAAATACACACCCTTAATGATTTTACATCAGAAATTTAAATAAAATATTTTTATAGAAAAGTCAACTCTTAAAAATAGCAATAGCAAATTCCATAAGAAAAGAAGGCGACAATATTTCAATGACATTTAATAAATTAAAATAAACTGAAAAAAAAAATAAATTTTAAATAATAACAGTACATATTATTATAATAGTAAGTAAGATACCAATTATTATTTTAGGCTTTTAAAATTTATGCATTCTATGAGTTGAACTTAAATATGTATGTACATATTGTGTAATAATGACGTAACCAACAATTAAAATCGACTTAATGTGCACTTGCGTTTGTTTGCTGATGTTGTTGTTGTTGTTGATACATATTTAAGTACCACCTTAAAAATATTTTGTATTTAAAATACATTGCAATAACACATTACAAAAAAAAAAACATAAATAAAAGAATTCTGCGAAGGTTGATTCAATACATTATGTACAACCAACCACATAAAATCAGTTAAAATCAATATGTTAGCAATGCACCAATATTGTACTATAAAAGTACAGAGGCTTTTAGAATCACAACATGTTTGTTTTCTATTCTTATTTGGACACTGCTGTAATTGTTATGATTTTGGTTATTCGCATGACAGTAAGATTAAATTTAAACTATTTATTATCTTTCATTGAATTTTACTGTCATAAAAATTAAATTAAGTTGAATTTATTCATCACAAATTACATTTAATTTCTAATATTTCATTGTCGGATCTGTGAGGGCCTTGATATTCTATGAAAATTTTTATAGTCAATTTTCCTAGCGAGAAATGGACTCAGTTTGTTTTATTTTATTAATATTTAATTTGTTTCTGCTATTTTAATATTTTTAAGATGTGCACAATTCTTAATTAGACTACGATAGTAAAATAAAACAGTAGAAAATATCTCTTCGAAAACAAAAAAAAAGAGTTACATTAACAAGTAAATTAAAATTGTTAGAAAAGCTTAGATGAAAAGAATGCGTCAAGAAAAAAAACTAGAACTAGTTCTTAAATATAAAAAAATGTATTGGCTATATTGGACGGATATCTACGTTTTCGACTTATAATAAAATTTTGATCTATACAATCAAATATTGAAGTCAGTTTGGGCATACGGTATTCAAATATGAGGTGGGGCTAAGCAACTACATATTCAAACTATCCAAACGTTCCAAAACAAAATATTGCGGAACATTGTTAATGCCCTTGTTTTAGTGGTTTGATCGAGATCCCTTTCATAAAAGACGAAATAAAATAATTGGCTGTACACCATAAAAGTAGTTTGTCTCAACATGTCAATGTTGAAATTTCATGTTTAGCTGACAATCAAAACTTTGTTAGACGACTTAAACTAACGAAACTGTTTGAACTATATTAGGACAAAATCTTTTCTCTCTCAAGAGTTTGTGGAATAAGTAATAGTCCAGTTGTTTTTCTAGGGGATCACTATATGGGCCCATGCATGATCTAATATTGTAGCAGTAACGAATTACTGTGGGTATCATATTTTTTTAAAATTAACTAAGTGATATAATTTCAAAGGAGCCTTAAAATTTGACACAACTTAAAATTTTTCATCTCGCACACCATTTTACAGTCATGCCATCGTCATGATTTTTTTGTAAGTAGCATCACAATATAGTGTTCTTAAACCTGTTTTAAACTAAGATTACAAGACAGACAGTGTTATGGAGAGTGTAGGAAGTGGTTTCACATTTCGTGTTCTGGAATGAAAAATGAGGAAGCCCATAAATACCTTGCTGATGTTATGATGCTGATAAAATTTAATTTACTGCTTAACCTGCAAAAATAAGCCACAAAAACGCAAATCAACAGGCCCTAACAATTCGATTAGCAATTATAATAACCAAAATATCAGTTGGTGGTAATGAAATAGTTATCAAAAAAACTAAATTAAATTTTATATCACCAATAAGAGCATAATACTAAATTCGGCGAATTTAGAAAAGCGGTTAGAGAATTGAATATACATAAGTGAAAAGTGACAACGATATTTAAAAAAAAAAAAAGTAATAGAGAGAAACAAAGTGGAAATAAATATGATCAAACAATATATAGAAACAAGAAATTTATTGATATATCAGTAGTTGGAGAAGTTGATGTATCTGATCACATTAATGCTGTAATAAAAATTGCAAATGAACTGGGAGTTATCTTAATTTAATTGTTCTGCTTTTAGTGTGCAAAGATATAATTTTTGGGGATTTTGGATTATAATTCGGGGGAATTTTTTATTATTTATTAATGTACCTAAATGCATGAAGTTATATTTACTCCTTTAAAGTTATTGCCATTTATTTTTATGCTTTGAGCAGATCATCGTATTGTTCCCAAGCTCGTCATCTTCGTATATAGTCTAGTTTGGTTTTGTTAATTTTTAATCCAACAACAGCAGTAGCATATTCTTCTTTTAGAGTTAAAAATATATTGTAATTGCAAACCAGTATTAGCATATAAGCGCTTATTATAGACTGCCCTATAAATATATGTCTTCTTCTATTTTGCTTTCCTTCGTCACGTTATTTTGTTAATTATACTGCTTTTAATATTTTGTTGCATATTTAAATTTGATAGTTTTCTTGATGGACATGCTAAATCAGATTTAAAGGGGAACTACTAACTCAAAATATTATTTTAAAAACTGCAAACACTAGACAGTTAAATAATTGATTATTTATTGCGAAAATTTCTACCAACGTCAAATGAAATTGTTATATTAACATAATGGAAATCATAATAAATTGAAACATACATTAATAGTGTATTCGATAGTAATTATTATTAAATGTATTCAATTTATTTAATTTACTATCAGAACAGTACCTACATAAAATAAAACTCAAGCACCTGCTGCACAACATTTCTTTTTGAATAGTTATTTATATTGTTAAGATTAAGTTCCATGAAGTACATAATATAACAAATTTTGGGCATAAATTGTAGTTACCTATATTTACCTATAGTTAGTTGCAGACAAAAAAGTTTATTTGAAAAATATTGTATGGCTCTCATCATAAAATACTGAATACATACTAATAGAGTCGCATAATATTTCAAAATCAAAAATTATTTTTTTTTTGTTTGTTTTTATTTTTGTTGTTGAAAAATTTCAATTGAAATTCTTTCGGTAAACATTTCGCAAAAAATCAACAACTTTGTAACGGTAATGGTTAATTTTTAAATTCCAATATAAAAACCTAAATATTTGGCTTAGTTACATAAAACAATTTATGTTTTTTATTTTGATTTTGTTGTGTTTTTTTTTTTATTGTTGCTGCAGGTTTTATTTTTATTATCAGTATTGATTTTAAATAATTTAAGGTGATCAGATTTTATAAAACTGGCTTCCACTGCCACTGTTGTATAGTCACAAAATTTTCATTCTAAATTATTTGTTTCAAATTTTTTTTGTAAAGTAAATAGAGAGAATATGACAATTAAGGAAATTGAATGGTTATTGTTACCTGCACTGAAGGTTGACAATTAAATAAAATCTAAAATAATGGTTATCATACTTAGTTTTGTTCTATTTTATGTATATTTTGTTTTGTAAAACTGCGAAGATAATGGAATAAGCTCCATAGCTACTTCAGCATGCTAATCGCACAATAAGTTTTGTTTTGAAAATTTGGTGTATACTTATTAACCAATTTAAATATGTAAAAGTGTAAAACTATACATATGCATTACAGACTACTAACTACGCTTGCATATAGCATAGAATAATTTCATTTTAGCAATGATTAATTTATTTCATATTTTGAACTAACTTCAAAGATAAATGAAACAAAAATTTTAAAAACATCCATGTTCCACACATCCATGTTCCACATCCACACAAGCGGATTCAACCCTACATCCAAATTATTACTCGAATTAGTACAGTGATATAGAACGCTTGATGGATTACTTGCGATTTTTTGAACTTAGAACAAAACGGGTACCCTATAACTCTGATAGGACTGAAAACAGTTTTGTCTAAAACTATTTGTTGTTCATTTCAACATCAATCTATTTAACTCAAAGGAATACCATTATGTTGCTTTTTTAGCTGAATAATGAAGAACCTATTCGTTCTTAGCAGAATACTGCGGCTATCGAACCCTAATCCTGTGGAAAGAGTCGTCAACGATGGTATGAAATAGCTTCAAATCTCTAACTTGAGATAATAAACTTGTAATCGCTGTCACTGGACAACAATATTGCATCAGCGTTAATAGAGCCAGGAAGACTAAGTATAAGGCTAAGTTGAGAATATATGTATTTAAAAAAAAAAATGTTAAAGTGTTGCAGTTGTTAATTAATACACAACAGCTTCCACTGGACTAAACTTATATTTTTTTATTTCATGTATATCAGTACTTACAAGTATATACGATATAAAATCCATACATATAAATAGTTCAGTTCCCATATTGTAAATAATTTATTTACGAGACCTAATTGATAATTTATACATCATCACCGGCAGTGAATTGGATTGCAGATTTATATTGAAATTAATTTCTATTAATTTTTCTATTTTCTATTACAGTTGGCGAGAACAACACCACTAGGTAAAATAGCAACACAGTAGACTATAATCAATTATATAATTTGTAAAAAAAAATGTTTGGAATTATAATCGATCGAGTTATGCCTGTAATATACGAAGTCCTATGTATGAATATGAAATCCTATGTATGAATAGGATATGTAGGAAGTCCTATGTATGAATAGGATATAATAAAATTACCAACACTGTTCACGACAACAATGATTCGATCTTTTAACTGTCAGATTTTAATGTTACTGGTGGTGTCACGTGTATGCATATTTTTGTTTATTTTTTCTTCCGTTTAATTTGATCATATTTTCTAATGATTATTATATTTAATTTGTAAATTAAAAAAAGTACTGAACAAATATATATCTGAACCATTTAACAACCGATTTTCATTATTAATCTTTTAAATTACAGATATTTAAAAGGAGAAGTGGCGAATTCAAATATTTGTTCTAAATATTTTTAATTTTCAATTATAAATTTGAGTTTTAAATTTCACCCCCATGTATAAAAGTCGTTCTAACGTGTAAAATTTTTAATTTTTTTAAATAATTATTATGTTTGTGGTTGTTGTCTAAGATAAAACAATAAAAAACAATTATATAGTATAGTGCATAGTGTCATAGTAATAATGATGGAATATGTATAGTGTCATAGTGATAATGATGGAACACAATTCATAATGAAATCTTGAGTACGATTTTATATCAAACCTCGAATATTATTAATATTGAATGACAAATGAAAAGAAAAATAATTACCAATTTTTTGAAATAATATAAAAAAAAATTAATAAATCTAAAATATAAATTGATTTCCTTCTGGAAACAAATGAAACTGGTCACTCTAATCTAGTTGCAATAGTCTTCTTGAAATGCAAATAAATAATATGTAAAACTTTGAACTGCAAAAGACCTAAATATTTTCAATGATTTTTTGACAATGGATTTTATTTTATTTATCTATAAAAAAAAAAACACAAAATGTTTACTCAGTTAAGGATTACTCTAACAGCAAATTCAATAACAGTAAATTTGAGTATTTATTGCTGATATTTTTAAATGTAACATGATATTTTTTAAAGTTAAATTGTGGTGAATGTTATAATTTTGGTAATGAGCTGGATTGTCTTTTAATTTGTTTGTTTTCTTTTTAGTAATTTATTGTATATATATATATATAAATATATATATATATATACATTGGCATAAAATTGGTAATGAGATATTTTAATTGTATATTGTTTACCTATATAGAGAATAAGAAGATTGTGAAATTAAGTAATTTAATTTAATTTTGTTGAATTCATTTTTAATGAAAACATTCACAAATTAATGAATTGATTTATTTTTCTTTAATATATTATATTTTATTGAAAATTAATTAAGTCGTAATTTCATTTAATTAAATAGTTAAAATATTTTTTTTTTTGGCAGTACTTAAATTAAATTAATTTTTTTTTTTAAATAATTGTCGATAATGTCGTTCGTTTATTTATATGTAATTAGTGTACTTTTATATTATTTAAATTTTAGTAGAAGTCATTAGTGTTCTATCTAAGATTTCAGAAATTCAGTGGAAATAGGACCAAACCACTGAAGTCTTTAAACCAGGCCAATTTGAAAATTATGATAATTTTGTTGTTGTCAGTATTTTTTTTATTTAAGCAAAATTGTAATATTTAACTAAGAGGTGAAGAGCTTGAGCTTCTGTAAAGGCTCCAATATATCTACCAGTTTAATAAATACTAACATTGTATGTATTTTTACAGGAAAGATTTAATTTTGGAATAATCGCTAAAATTAATTTTAAAACTACCTACTTTGCTTAACTACTTTGAACTACTTTAAACAGGTGTGGAAGGCAAATTTTCTGATGAATGTTGGGTTTTGAAGATACACCCACGAACTGTAACCCAGAACTATAAAAAATTTTTGTAGTTAACATCTAAATGTAAAACTGAACAGCACTAGAGGTTAATACTCGGTACGGTTAAGCTACGGTATAGCTATAACGGTAGGTATAGTTAACATATTTTTGTATTTAAGGAAAACTTTTAATATACCGTTATAAATAATTTTGAATAAAAATAAATAAAACTAAAAAATATACTATTTTTGAGTAAACTTAATGCTCAATGGGCTTCGATTGGCAGAACATTTGAAACGTATATCTAACGATTCTTCCAAAGATAATTCATTCAAAACTTCATGAAAATGAGCCAATTTATAAATGACTTGGATGATTTATATTGCTATAATAACTAACGCATTATCATTGCTCAACATTAAAAACTAAAAAATAATTGCTAAATTTTGAGAAGCATGGAGTAGATTCATAGATGAGGCTCGACTTGCATTATACCATCGTTTAATGTGAGCATTGCTTATATTTTGAGTTAGTATTTCCGAAGAAGAAAATTATATATTGAATCAAGTTTGATTTTTGCATATTTTCTGAAAAGCTATTTTAAATGTAATCTCATGTAAATTAACATATGAGTATACTTTCGATATAAATTTAAAAATTTTGTTTCTATTTTTCCAATTATATCATAAGTTGTCTATATTGATTGTTAAATTAAGTAATAAAATTTCTTTTTTAATGTCTACATACATATGTTTTTTTTGTCTACATATTTTAATATACATTACGTAAAAATCTAAAACTCAAAACAATAAAATAGTTGATCAATAAAAGGAATGACAATGTACTTAACATTATATTATCATAATCATCGGTCCCAAAATATGTGTGCATATTTCTTTAATTGCTATCCAATCTATACAATTTTTTTGCTTTTTTTCTTGTTTTTGTTAATTTGATTTCCATTTTAAATCTTTGCAATTGGTATAACCTGGTATAACTAATAAAAAAATTACTTTCTTTTAATTGAATTGATTGATAGGCAAATAAAATTTAAAATTAAGGTATTACGCATTACGCATTATAAACCATAGGTACAAAATTAAGATTAAAATAAGTAGGTACCAGAGGTAAGGTAAAAAAGAAAAATTAAAAATTTCAAATTTTTATTTAATTTGTAAATTATGGAGTTGTTGTGTCATAATTTGTATTTTTTTGTGTTAATTATGAAATTTAATCAATATTGTAATAACCGTTAAAACAACCAACATCAGTGGTGACTTGTAAAAAAATTTAATTTTTCAATAAACTATCCATTGAGTGGGTGTTATTAATTACTTAACTGTACAATAGTTTAAAATTCTATAATAATTAATTTTCTTAAATTTTTTAATTATTTTTGCCTTTATCTTCTTCTTTGTCGTGTTAAAAGATTGATGCCTTTTTGATTTTATACTGCCTCTTTATCCTGAAACTGGTGTAAAACTTCTGGGGACTAGAAGCTCCACTAATCAATTCATTGCTTGATTTTTGTCATTATGTGTCATTATGCATTGCAATTTGTAATTAAATTATCTTTAACTGTTCTGTAAATCGTTCTGCAATTTTTTTTCAATCTTTATGCAAAATAAATACGAAAACCAAAATCAGATCAACAAAAAAGCGAATATATCCGGATCTTTAAATAGCCTCTTTTGGAATTATAATAATATTATTAACCGAAACGTTGAAATTAAAATATATAAATATGCATTCACTCAGTTATGACATATGTTCGTAGCAGAAGCAAGAGCTGTTCAATTAGTAAAACAAAAATCATTCTTTGTGCTGAAGACATAGAATTGTCAAACAATCAAATTCGATAAGAGAGCAACATTTTTGAATAAGTTATGTGAATTAGAAGTAAACAAAGATATTGGAATGATTTTTCCGAATGAATAATAAAAGACTAGCAATAGACTAAAACAATACTTCCATTTTGAATACCATTTTATGCCAGTTTTGGTATACTTTAAAAAACTCAAAATAAATTAAATACAATTCAATTTTGTCCTCTCTATAAGTTTTAGTTGCGTATGATACTGATTATTTTTATTCTGTATAGTCAAGGGCTTGTAATACGAATTCATATAATTTTCCAGTGCGATGCTATCCACCTTTTGTAGATTCAAAATACTTTTGACCGTTTTGTTATTAATAAAAAACTTGACTTTGTAATTATCAATTGATTAAATGGCCTATTTTGGCATATTTGAACTTTTAGTATTAGGCTGCATCGGGCCCGAGCTTGAACTGATTTATAATTTTCAGTATTTTCGTAAGTTTTTGATCTTAAATTAGATTGTTGCAAATTAGACAATGAAAGTTTGTGTGTTACTAACCACAATATCCAGATGTTATTTTCATTTTTAATTGCCAGACTGTGGTACACAAATTAGTGGTGTTGATGATATTGACTTGAACTTTTCTAATTAATATAAATTTTAACTGCTAACTTCTATATAAGAACATCTTATAGTAAGAACATCTCGATTGTAGAATCGCGTCCCAATCGCAGCATTCCCAATGAGAGAAGGATTTTTTATTTATGATTTACAGAGATTTAAGACGAATATTAACAACATTGTTCGCTCTTTCCCACAAAACTTTTCTTCTTCCTTTTTCTTTCCTTTCCTTTAACTATCCTTTCCTTTTTCAAATGGTCAACGGTACGCAAGTGCTAAAAGGTTCAAAACCTAAGTTTTGGCTATAATATAAAAAAAAAAAAAAAAAAAAACTATTAACTTCTGATTATCTAACTTTTTACCCTTAAACATGTACATTTTTTGATATTTAGGTAACCAATACAATGTTTAGGTAATCTAGAAGGTGTTAGTTATGAACTTAAATAAATTTATTTGGTTAGTATAGTAGTAACAAGCCAGTTAATATTTATAGAACAGAATAATAGATTCATTCCTAACATATTCAGGAACTTTCCATTCTCGACTAAGCGTTTATTTATTTCTAAAATATAACCTATATAGTAGCTATTTAGAATTTAATCATTGTTAAAGCTAAATTTGAATTATAATTTTAAATATGGGGCATTAAATATTTACAGAAAAGTAAGATCCAACCTTTTCAAGCTGTGTACTTTTGATGGTACTAAGAAAGATAGATGAGTCAATGCAATATAATACTGTATATAAATAATATAGTATACATATATAAAAAATATGATAACATCTGGAAAGCAAGAAAGGGGTTATTAACCATTTTATAATTATTAAAAATAAATTAAAAAAAAAAAAAAACAATTGGCGCATTCCAACTCGTTTTAAATTATTTTTATAAATACAATACAGAGCCCATAAAACAATCATTTGAATCTTTTAATTTTATTATATTTTCAATTTATTTTGTTTTTTAATTGATAAAAACAATAAAAAGAAAAATTAAATTAAATGCCACTTTCACCTTAACAAATTTGGGAGATAATCGATTTTGATTACTTTTAATTACTAATGCTCAATAATTATAATTGTTGCAATTAAATTCAATATCTAAATTAAAAATCAAATTAGTACAATGCTATATATGTAGATATACATATATATATATGTATCAGTAATACATCTCAAACTGAATATTAATTTTATTACCATAATTAAAATTTCCATTTTACTTTATAATATAGGTAATTGAATACTTCCTGGAGATTTCAGACGATATTGTCAAAATATCTGATCGAAATCATCACCTTTTTTTTCAATTAAATTAAAAGAAATTTTTATGTTATGATGAAATCAATACACAATCAATTGAAAGAAAATCAACTGATCGATAGTATACATTTTGTGGTTTTGTATTTTGAAATCTGTATTGAAAATTTTTGAATATTTTTTCAATTTTGTTTTTTCCTAATTCTGAGTCACAAAATTTTTTAATCCAGAATTTTAAAATTAAGAATATGCACTTTTAATAATTTATTTTAAAGTTCACATTGCTAACCTTTGGTGGAATTTAGCCTTCTTCACAATCTCTGTCTCTTGCAGTCGTCTTCCAATTTACTATTTCCATATTTACTTTGCCGGTTCACTACGTTAATTTTATCATTTATCCCAGGTTTATGTAAAGACTTCGTGACTGTATCTGTTTTCCGAAGCAGTTTGTTCAGTTCAGAACACTGCCAACCCCTAATTAACAGGACCGAAGCCCTTGCAATAGCAGTCTAAATTTCAAAATACCAACAACAATATAAAGTAAATATGTATCATCTTTCATCATGATGCATTCATATTTCGCACTACATTCTAACTACATGTCTACTCTACACCTACTTTCATAACACATTAAAAAGACATTTGATTTATGAATTCTCTCAATTCTCATTTTTTTATTCATAATAAACTGTTTTTTCATTATTGTTATTATTGTTATTATAATTGGATTAGTTTATATTTTTTGATGTATACATGTACATTTTTATACGTAGCGCATAATATGAATATGTATACAGAATTTTTTTCCTACGAATATGAATGAATGAAATTTGGTAGTTAAGGCTTCAGACAGAAAAACAAAATTAGTACTGCAGTCCGAATAATTTTCTGTAACGGCATATTTCTGTTAATATTATAAATTTTTATAATTGTCAGTTCAAAGTACAATCTTTTTTGTTGTCTATACTTATATTTTCTAACCGATATGTAAAAATAGTTTATTCTGAAACAGTTATCTAATCCTTTAACTTTTTTTCTTTTCAGATAATGGATAAATTTCAAATTCGTGCTGCAATTCATTATTTTTATCTTTTTTGAAAGGTTTATCAACAACCGATATCCAAAAGGATATGGAGAGGACTTTAGGTTATCATCATATGAAACAATTCGTTTTTGGGTAGGTGAATTTAAGCGCGGTCGTACAAGTGTAAATGATATGAACAAAGAAATGGGAGACCAAAAGCAGCTGTATCCATTGAAATTATAAGAAAACTACATGATGTAGTGACAAACGATCGCCGAGTAAAACTTCGTGAGCTAACAAACATATTAAAATTATCAAAAGAATCAAAGTTGAACGCATTTTACATGATCTCTTATGAAAAAGCTATTAGCAAGGTAGGTGCAGCGTTTATTAACATTGCCATAAAAAATAATTTTTTATGAAGAGCTTTTTGCAATATATCCGCGTAATCCTAAGCAGGAAAGATTATGGCAACGGTTTTTTTGGATGCACAAGGTACATATAATATTCATCAATTACGTTGAAAAAGGAAAACCAATAAATGCTACATATTAAATATTGAGTATTATTGGATCGATTGAATGACCAAATCAAAAAAACCACATTTAGCAAAGAAAAAGTGATTTACCATCAAGACAACGCACCCATTACACACATCAGGTTTTACAACATTAAAATTACGGTACGAAATTGCTCCACGTCTACCATACAGTCCAGATTTAACTTCAAGGGATTACTTTTTGTTTCTGAATTGAAAAAATTGGCTTGCTGGAAGGAGATTCAAATCAAATCAAATGATTACCGCTCAAACTGAAGCATATTTTGAAGGTCTTGTTAAAGCATGAAAAACGTTTGATAAAGTGTACTGAGTTGGAAGGAGACCATATGTTGAAAAAAAAGGGTTGTTTTAATATGAACACAGGATACTTTTCGGACTGCCTATAGATATATAAATACGATAATATCAATTTTTAGAAGGTAAATGGTTTGCTGGATGGAGGTTTCCCACCCAAACTTATTTAATATTACACTGTTGAGTACTCGGTAAGATTCAAAAATAAAAATTATTAAAAACATAGTTGTGACGTCTTCAACGGCCTTCAACAATAATAAAATTCATTATTTTAATCCTCATGCAATAACAAGCAAAATTGAAAACCTCTCAACAGAAAAAAAGTACTCAGATTTTGATTATACGGAGATGCAAATTTAAACACTAAAATCAAGCTCCACATATGGAAATATTTTAAAGTGCTTATTTTAAAATAAAAAAACTAATTCTTCGCCGCAAGAAATCAATTTAGACTTCACTTATGATTTTTAAAATGCTTTAAGTGATGGTTTTTGTATGGGGCATATGAACTATGTAGGCTCCAAAACTTTCAAAATGCTAAATTTTAGAAAATTGTTTAGAATTTCATGACAGAGCAGCGCATACTTTAAATCAAGACACTCGGGCACATGGATCAATTCAAAAACAAATTGAATGAATTTATAATTCAATAGAAAAATAACGGTAACTAAGTTAAAAATTTATATTTAAGTAATGCTAAGATAATTGCATTAACAGTTTTAACTCTCCTCAGTTACTATAAGTATAGAAGAAATATGTAGCATTGTAAACAGTACATACAATATTTAAATTTTTTTAAATGAAGTATAATATTATGATGTATAATAATAGTATGATAGTGTATGTATATAACAATGTAAAGTAGATATGTAATAGTATATACCATGATGTAAAGTATATATACATGTATGTACAGTGCAGATATATGTCTTACCAATAAAGGATGAACTACACAACATTTGAATTTGGAGTATTAAAGTAATTCTTCAATTATTTTCAGTTCAAAAATTAAATTTCAGTACCTATGTAACAATCGTCTGCAATAATATACCTTTTGGAATCAATTCAAGAGTTTTCATAAAAACAATAAAGAAATTATACTACTATCGCTTCCAGCAACATTTTTAATTTTTGTTCCTTTTTTTGTTAAATTTCGTCGTTCAAAAACTCAAGTTCCAAAAATATTTTTACAAAATAAAATCAAAACTTTTACTTAAAAATACAAGTTTATCACTTGAACGAACCGCCACAAGCATCAATAAAGTAAAAAAAAAATAAATAAAGAGGACCAATTGTGCAGCGTTAATGGAATCAAACCTATTAATAATTTATCAAAATGTTAAAAAAATAAAACAACAACAACAACAAAATTTACATTATGCGTATTATGTATATATACATCACCTTCACCAACTGGTTATAAATATTGATTTATGTACAACCAGTTACAACAATTACAACAATTACCTATTATCATAATTTCATTGTTGTTATCGTTGTATCTTCGTTATGATCAATTCATTTGTGGATGACCGTCATTACTTCATCCATTTCAAGTGTACAAGTATATATATAAATGTTGTATATGTACATACTTGAAAATTCGTCCAATAAAAAGAATTTGATAATTAATAAGAATCATTAATTTTTTGACCACCAGTTGTTTGACAACTTTCATTCCAAATTTTAATTGCAACATAATGAAATTCGAATGAAATTGAAATTAATAAAAAATTATGAGAAATGTAAATTTAAATTGAACCCTGAATTGAAATAAAAAAATGCCTCCTCACAATAATATGTTGTTCGGTTAGAAATGAATAATTCTTAAAAGTGCATTTTAAATAATTTCGAATTTGAATATAAATAAAATATTTCTTAAAACAGCTAAGAATTTGATTTTTTTTGTTAAATAGAAGAAAAATTGAACTAAAGACATAATCAACAGTGATACACAAATTTGCCTTCTTCTATTACTAGGTGGACAACACACCATGTAGGTCATATCGGCTTGATTCATCAATGCCTTCAATTTTTGTCGATCACGGTCGGCTTCTCTGCAATTGAAAATACGAAATGGTTTCATGTTGGCCAATATTTCGTTTCTTCAATAAAGGTTTGGTCTGCCCCGATGTTTTATATCTTCGGGTTTGGGTTCGGAGATTCTTTCGGTTGGAGAAGATTATCTTCTTGTATAGGTACAATATACTATACCACTGATTATTCTTACTTTCGTCCCCAGGTACTGTGATCACGTGAAAGACGAAAATTTCGGTATTCTGAGAACGAAAATTGGGATGTTGGAATATAACGTGTTGAAATTCAAGTTAAATTCATATTAAAAAGTTTTTAAAAATTTATGCGATTTATGTTTTAACGAAAAGCTTTAAAATTGGGTTTAATAAAAAAAAACATAAATACTTCTCATACACCCCCTTTCTTCTCTATAACCTATTCCCTACGTTGATACAAAATAATTCAGTTTTTTTAAAAGCTAACTTCTACTAATTAGGTCTTATTTTTAAATCCATTTTTGATACTTAGATAATATTTTACATTTCAGCGAAGGATGAAGCGCTGAAAACTGTTGAAATTATCAAATCCTAGAATAATTTTTAAATTCGTTGTCCATTATAATATTTCTTGGCTATCATTTATTTATTTAGTTTTTTGTTTTGTTTTGGTTATTGTTTTCTTTTATTTTATAGATATGGAATAACAAACCCATAATAATAAAATTATTTTGAAAAATCACTCAAATCTGCCATATTTATTAGTTTGCTTATTATTATCTCTTGCAATATAAATTTCTTCAACTAGAATCATCATTCATCATTATCATCATCAATCAGCCTCCTTTTTTCTAGCTTTATCTGCTATGCACTTAGTTTTAGTCTAGTTGAGTCTATAGTTTTTTTTCAAACCATCCCTACACCTAGTTGGCGGTATTCTTCAATTTCTTCTGTTTTCGTTTTTGATCTCCATTCTAGTATAGTCTATTACTGCTCAACCTAAATAAGAGCGTGCAACCTATGACATTTAGATATTGATATCTAAACACATGTAAATTAAGAAAATCTCTATACGTAATACACACAAACGCATGTAAATTCTATACCCCATGTCTCTTATTTAGGTTGAGCAGTTAGTCCACCCAGTGTTGGCGCTACACATTTTTTTCATTCGGTGCACTTTTTAAGATATTTGACCTGGATAAGTTCGTTTCTACATTACCTTTGAGGTAGAACTATCATAAGACATAATCCCCAGGCATATACCTCAACAACAAAGATAAAAATTTAAGGCGAATAATTAAAAAATTTATATTTTAAATTTTATTTAATAATTAACATAACTTTATTTTAAAGAAGTACTAAAAACTAATCTTATGACTCTTTATTTAAGCGAAATCGTTTATTAATTCATTGTAGTCCAAATTTTAAAGGAGCTCGCTTTTAGTTGAAATGGTGGCTAATCCTACTAATCTATTTTGGGTTATTGTAGATCTCAAATATTTTTAATAATTTTTAATATTGAAAAACTACATTCTGCAAAAGCTAGATACTATATTGGGAATTGTTGACAACATTTTTAATACTACAATATGGTTGGGATCTAATATTTCAAAACTAAACTCTAATATTTCAATGGAAGAAGTTGGTGTTTCCGAAATTAAATTTGGAAATGTTTTGAGCTCGTCAAATAATTCTAATGCATTTCACTCCCAACTCCCAATCCAACCCAAGTCTCACTCTCACTTTCAATTCACCACTTACCATACACCACAATCCACATACAAAACGAAATAGTTGACTTTACTCATTTCTCATTTTTTCGCTTGGAATGTATTATGATGTAGTGTCCACCTATTGTCATTCAAAGGGCAAAAATACCCCTGCCAATAGCTATTTAACTTTTGTTATACAATACAAAATATTGGTAACTTTATTTTTTTGCTTTAGTATAACCAAATTTAGTAATTATAATTTCTTTTGTGATTCACTACATCGATCTTTCCATGGCCTTTGAGCTACTTTTGTAACGTTTTCAATCAACTAGAATGTAATATGATTTTAAAATTCATAAATTAAATATTTTTTCTTTTAACTCAGTTCTTTTTTTACCTTAACAATTACATTTTTTCTTTTTGCAATTTTTAATTTCTATTTTAAGAAAATTTGTTTTAATTATTTTTAACATTAAAAAATAAAAATGCGAATTAAAAATTTATTATTATTAAAAAAAGTAAAAAAAACATAAGTTATAAACGATTATAACCTGTATAAAAATTTTATAGATAAAATATTATAAAAATTAACTAACTTCAAGTGTATAATGAAGTTGATTTTTAGTTTGTAATATTAGAGCAATATTGTGTTGTAGAAAAAATAAACTATCTACCAATAATGACTTACAATAAATTATTTCTTTTTCTTCACCCCATGAGCATATAGAACAAAGCTTTTACGGTTTCTTACCCAAAGCATCAATGGATTCTTCGTTTCATTTCTTTAGTTACATTAACGTGATACAAAAATTCGCAATGTAAATTTAAATCAGCTTACATTCTTTTGAAAGAACTGTTACATCCCCATACTAAAAGAACAAGTAGAACAGCATCCACTTGTCACTTTGATTCATTTCTTTGGCATACAATAGCATACAATAGCATACAATAGCATGTAATAGCATACAATAGCATACAATGGCATACAATACTGTTACATTTATGTTTTTTATGCGAATTCTAGTAAATTATCCTTTATTGGAGAACTTCCTGAAAACAAATTTTATATTTTCTTTCTTTTGACTGATATTACAATTTCAACGAATAACTAATAACTTCTTTTTTCTATTCCGAAGTACTTACTTATTGTCAATGCTGTCAATTACGCACGTTCATAACAGATTAACCTTTGTGTGAGCACCCAGTTCTGACCAGACCATATCGAATTTTGAACTTAATTTTAATTGTGTCGAGCTTATATTTCATGAATTTTTAAACTGAACCTACACCAAGTAAAAAAAAGGTTAATATTTAAAAAACGATAATATATGTGTATATCCTTTCCGGTACCTGTATGGTCTGGCCAGACCATAGTATAATTTCAAACAATTTCATACAAAATTCATGATTTTTTGATTTTTTTTGTCTTTTTTATATTTTATTCACATTTAACAATTTAAAATGCGTGCTGATCAGTTTGTTAGTAAGCTGTCTGTCATCATAGATAAAAGTTATCTAATTTATTTCAATTTAATTAAGCCCGAAAAGTATAGTATGTATTATAATTAGAGTATTTTGAATACAGTTTTATAATTGAAATTAATTTTAGTATTCCAAGTAATGATGAAGATGATGATGAAGATGAACAAGATGAAGTTAATAATGTTGTGGTTCAACGACTCTTGCTCTTAGATAAATTTCAACTGATCTGTTTGTACTATAGTAGGTATATATAGTTCGGAATTATGATACTTGTACAGAGTGGAGTTATAAAAAAATATTTTTTTTTTGTTCCTGTACTAGTAGATGAGTAGATGAATATTATTTATTCCATGTTACTTAAACGGATTCGTTGAATTAGATTTTTGTTAGTATGAGGAGATCTGAGTGAACTTCAATAATTACTCCTAACATTTTAATTTGATTTACATTTTCTGTATTGAATATTTTAAAATTTGGGATATTTTTTTGTTCTACATACCACAACTTATGTATTTTATCTAGATATTTATCTGTGTCCAGTTACATTATTTTTTATATTTCATTCAATCATAAACCGGACGGAATTTGTGTCAGAATGTGAACTGCTTTTAATATTTAACTGTTCAAAAAATAAAATAAAAATAAATAAAACAAATCTCCTACAACGAAACCTCAATCAATTTCAAAGCTGGCATTTTACAGTTGGAAAATAAAAGTCAATGAAAATAAATTAACCCATGTAGTATTTACACTGCCATATGACATGTAATATTCAAACATGTAAAATTCCCACACAAAGTTAACTGCCTTCCAATATTTTTGAACAATAGTGTTATCCTGCAGGAGGATTCTGTCAAATATCTGGGGATTCATCTTGATAGACATCTAATTATCATCTTGATAGACATTTTGATAGCACATAATTTGTAAGCGCACGCATTGGAACAAAAACTGAAAAGCCTATACTCATTAATGGGTAAAAGATCGGAATTGTATTTGAAGAATAAGGTTCTGCTGTACAAATCTAATTTTATGTGGTCGTACGGAACTCAAATCTGAGGTGCTGCAACTAAATCCAACATTAAGGTAATTCATTGAAATTTTGTTATTTCAAAATAAAGTCCTAATCATAGTGGTCGATGCTACGTGCTTCGTGTCAGATAATTTAATTCACAATGATTTGCAGATTCCTTCAGTACATGTTGAAATATTAAAATATTGTACAAAGTACAAAAGTAAATTGAGAATACAACTAAACCAACTGCAAAAGAATCTTATGAAAAACCCAGATTCAAGGAGATTGTAATATAACATAATAAGTAGAGTAGGGTTTTTATTGAATATGAAATAATAATAATAATATATAATATTCTTCAAGCAAGTATAGTACGCAAAATTGTTTAACTTAATGAATTGTGGACTATTCAGATTGTTATTAAATAGGAGGAGAAACAAACAAAAAAATGCAAGACATAAATATTTTCGGTACTTTAATACTACCACAACGATAGAAATGGCTTAAACATTATAACTTTTATTAAATTATTCTAGGTTAGACATAGTTTTTCTATGACATCCATTCGGATTCAAATACTTCTGGTTTTAGTTTAGCACTTGGAATTCTGATTCATTACATCAGAGTGTGCTTCATTTCAAAATAGTTCCTGGAAAACACCACACGCACCAGATAATGTAAGAACATGAATAAGAAATTATCACTTGAGTATCTATAGGTTAGAGACCGGTCAGATATTATCTCAACAATCTCAAACCAGCTCCACAACATTTTTCTTCATCAGTATAACCAATTTATTATTTTAAGCTTTGAAGTATCAGATAAATTTAATTTAACAGATATTATATATATAAAATTTACCCATAGGTACTTATTTAATAGAAAATACCTAAGACTACCCAGATCAACGCGATATAATTTTTTACTAATAAAATAAAAGTTTGATGACCATTAGATTTAACCATTTATCTGTAAGCATATTTTTTTTTTATGAATCGTAAATACCACCACAAAGCAAAAAAAAAAACGAAAAAAAAAAAATAAATAAATAAATAAAATGTAATGTATTAAGATGTGCGTTGACCGCTTAAATATAATTTACACGCTTTTTCCACCTCTCTATTATGGGCATACTTTTGCTGTCCCATTATAACGGATTTAACACCTTTTATTATTTTTGTTGTACTCAAACTAGAATTGAATTGGAAATCTTTAATTATTATTTTTATTTTTTTTGTTTTTTTACTTTTTTATAATTACATAGATACAAACATGTGTGTGAGCGGATAAGTATGATGATAATATGTTATTATAAAGTTTTATTTGGAAGAGAGAAGATAAAAAAAGGTGGCAAATTTTTATGATTGAGTTGATTGACTGAACAGCTTAAACAGATGGTAGTAGTAAATAAATATATAAATTAATAAAATTTGCTGCCATGAAGTAATAATAATTGATTTAAAATTAAATTTGCAATAATTATATATTTATAAAGATAGAATTTCGGCCAAGAAAAAAATAAAAATAAACATTCCTTTTATAGAAAATTTTATTGGTGTTGTTATCTTGTTCGAATTCAATTGAAGTGAAGATATTATGTGACTTATTGTAATTAATTTGATTTTTTATATATAGATAGTAAGTATACTTATTAGCTGTGATCTTACAATCTTTTGTGACATGTCGATCGCACTGATCTGATATGGTTATATTATCTGATTATTCTTCGCATGTGTTCTACGTTTAAATTCCAGGCAAGGTATACATTGCTAATTTTAATAATTACATAAAATTTGTTTCTTCTTCTTCGAATGCCTTATCCGTTGCAGACGTTATCTAAAACCTGATCGCAATTTATCAGCTGCAGCTCAAAAAAAATATGTTGTGTTCTTATTACTTTTATCAACTACGATATTATATTTTTCCGGGGCCTCGGTTTCAATTTTGCTTTCGACAATATTTTTTATTAATTCTAAATTCTGTTTCTGGATTTGATAATGTTAACAATTATTTTCTTTTTCATTAACCGCAACAAGACGTTTGCATTTGTTATTTTGCACTGTTATATTTTTGCACTGTTATATTTTTGCACTGTTTTTAGGTAAATTTGTTATCTCTCCTTCCAATTGATTTTTTCAGAGAGACTTCCGGAAATACTTCAATAACATATAAAAGTGCTGTAAATTGGAGTTCAAGCAGTTTGTGGATCAATTTTTATAAATACCATTTTTGCTTTTTCAAATCTATCATATTCAAAAATCTTTGTCTTTTCAAAAATCTCATTGCTCATTTAATTGACATCTCAACTCGTTCTTGGTTTATTCCGTCCGCATCCAGAATTGTATATTTGTATTAGATATCGTTGTCTTGTACTTACAACAATGTATTTAGGTTTTTTTTTTGTAAATTGCTATGGTTGTCTCGCTCTTGCAATTTTTCGTTCAATGCATTTTAATTTCACTTGCATATTATAGTTTCTATTACACTTTTTATTTGACGGAGATCAGACATACAAGATTTTTTGTTATTTATTATCAGTTATTTATAGTAAGTAGTTTAATAAAAGTAGCATACATGTTTTTTCGAACTGCAGCTGATGAATTGAAAATTGCATCGCGCATGTTAGCAATCTATTATATCATTTTAGAAATTTAACAGAAACTTCCAATTGAAATATTCAGTAATTATGTATTTAACCATAATATAATTTAGCAAAAACACTTAGATACAGAGCCCAATTTGGCTTAGGATTTTATTTTTTTATTTGAAAGTCTTATGTAGTAAGCCTTAATAGAAGATTTGCCAGTGAAAAATCTCTTAAGCTCCAATTTGATTATTATTTGATTGGCTCAGGATGTTTTTTTACCGATTTTTTGATTGTCTTACCGGTGAATTTGTGTGGTTACCTAACCGAGCCTAATTTGTTTTACTTTAAGAATATATTTTGACTTTTACTGATTTCATTAGTTAGACATTTCTGTTTACATGCACATATTTTAATAAATCCAAAATTTCTAAATTAAGTATAATTGTTAATTTTGACTGGTGGACAAATTTCTCTACTAGTATAATGAAAGTGACAAACAAGATGGATTTCAATATACTGATCTATACCAGGCTTCAATATACTCATCTTTACTACCTTTCACACATCTTATACTTTAGAATATTCATAATTTTCTCTTATTTTGAGAAATCTCTATCTGACAAGTTGGATTTCAATAACTTCACATATTGCTTAGGGTGCAGACTTTTTTAATATAAAATTTAATAAATCGAACTTGTTCTTTTTATTAAAAGTAAAATGACATAGAAATTTTAATATTTCCTATTTAAAAAATTTATATTCACATAAATTTATTTTATAAAAATTGCACTTTACATTAAAATTTTGGTCGATTCACTAGAACTCACAGATGTACTATTGACATCTAATAAGTTATAAAATCAATCAAAATGAAAATAGGAGTTGTATAGGTAGTCTAACACTAAAAATACCTACTGATGAGTTCTAATAGAGTTATGATGAACTAAACAATTTCCTAAACATATTTTGTTTGTTAAAATTTAAATTTAAGTTTAAATTTTTTTTTTCTTTATTTATTTTTTTGTTATTTCTAATGGCTTTTATTCAGATGATACTTTATTCTATTATCCTATATTTTATTTTATTTTTATTAAAAATTTCAAATCTTTTTATATTTTACAATTAAATTAAATTAATTCTTCTACAATTAAATAAAACATTATATCAAATAATTCTACACTAATTTTATATTGTTTTTCCCCATTAATTCTATTATATCTGTTATTTTAATAAAGTAAAACATTCGTCTCTTGTACTATGGCAATAGAATGTCTTTAGCTATTTCATTCAGAACTTGAAGCTTAAAAGCGACTATTTAAGGATATATTATGTAAAAAAATTTTGATTTTTTTTATATTTTCTAATATGTATATATATATTTGTAGTTTATAATAATTGTATTAATCTTCCACTATATATATATATATATAGTATTTGTGAACAATTCATAGTTTAACTGTTTGTTTATTTAATAGTATATAAATTAAATGTTATTTAGTATAAGTTTAAAATGTAATCTGAATTATTTTAAATACTAATTTTTAATTTGAAATAATTATTAATTAGATTAATAATACATTGTACAAGAAATGTATTTAATTTGTATGTATTAAAAATTTGTTACTAGCTTTGTAATTCTGTTGAAATAAAAACTATTTTTATTATTTTATTATTAATTTAATTATTTTTATAAAAAAATTTTATAATAATTTTTATTATGACATAAATAATCATAATGATGATTGATATTTGTTTGTCTTCACTTGAATAATATGACTATCATTCAGTTATAAAAATAATTCCCTCTTTGAATTACTAAATCTTTTCTGCTCTACCTTTGTTTAATTTTTTTTTTGCTTTGTGGTGATTAAAATTGAATTCCAATACCTTTACTATTTATGTAATAATCAAATTTTTGATGAAAATTAAAAAAAAAAAAATAACAAAATTAATTTATACAATAAGCACTCTATCATGTCATTTTGTCAATATTAATAATAATAATATATCATTAGTAAAAATTAAATTCAATTAAAATGTAAATTTACATAATAATATTTTTATTTAAATTTGCAATTTTTCAAAATAATAATTGAGGACAGGTAAATAGATACTTGGTGTAAAAAATGTGAGAAAAAAGCATATTTTTATTTATATATAGGTACGAGTAATCACAAATGTATTTTTCTATAATAAATAATAATAAAACTTCAAAATCTTTATAAAATCAATGGATCATTTAAAAATGTATATAGCTAGTATTTTCATTTGTAAACCCTTTTTGTAATTTAATTACAATGTGTGTTACATAATATGAAATTAATTTCCATGGTCATTTTATTTCATTTGAATATTTTTAAAATTAGGTACACTAAGTTATAATTATAATACAAATTAATTTCAATGTGTGTTATTATTTCATCTGATTTACATAGAAAATGTTAAAATCAGATATTAGTGATGACACAAACCAAAAGAAAACAAATAAACAAGCGATTGACAAGGCATAAATCACGAAGGCTCATAGAACTTCTATAGATTCTGAACGAGTTGGAATCGTGCCAAGACAATATTAAATATGTAAAAATAATTTTAGCAGACTTCGCCACTTGGGAAAAGCGTTTCACGAACAATGAGAGCTATCCACCATATCATTGAAGAATATCCTGAGTGTGATCACAAAATCAGGTATCCTTGAGGCTAACTAGAATTAAAAAATACGCGTAATCACGATGAGCACATTTGCGGCTGCGGTGATATAGGAGACAGATTCCCTCCCAAAATTCCACAATCTAATCTAATGTAAAAATAAATATCAAAATGATACTACTACAGTCCAACAGTCTAACTACTACAAATGTTACTAATCAGTTGCAGCAGTGTTGTGTGGTCACGATTTATTGGACTGGCCAAATAAGAAAATCATATTAATACGAATATTTTGCTGTTAAAAAATAAAAAAACATTCTAGGCACTGGTCTGATATTCTTCGAAACCGGATTATTTGTTGCCAGTTTATTTACAAAGAAAGGATACAACAAAAACATTATAGTTTTTTATAGTGTTATATTATTATTATCTTGTCCTTCCATTTTACCCATTGCAACAATATATTATACTCTCGTGAAAAATAATCAAGTGGAGGCAATTTCGTACCTTCAGAATAAGAGAGTTTTTTTTTTTTTTTTTATATAATTCCAAGTCTATGGGATGTCTAACTGCTTTTACACAGAGATGTGGAATACACAATTACATACAATAGATTTTTCTGTAGAATTTTTTTTTTGTATGGTATATCTACTAATTTAAATTTGGAAAACTATATCTACTGTAGAGTACTTCGCCTTCATAATAGCTACCAAAACAAAATCTTAACTATTTATTATTTATTTTATTGCAATGATAAAGAGTACTGGACCAGGTCGAAAAATCCAGAAAGCATGTTTTTTTTCCCCTTCGTCGGGAATCGAACCTGAGACCTTTCGGTTGAAGGGCAGGCTCTCTACCTACTGCGCCACCCAGTGTGTTTGCCTTTACAGAAATGCTGATTTTACCAACAGCCTCTCAGTTGTCATATACCTTAGCTGTAGTCATGATTGGCCGTTCTCAACCACGGGGAGGTATGTATTGAAATTCTTAATTCATCAAGCTTAATACATAATGACATTTACTAAGCTCTCCAGGACATTAGAGAACTTCTTTTTGTATATGGAGTTCAATTGAGGAAATGTCTCACCCAAACAACACTACTGGAATTGATTTGTCGTAGCAATTGTAGTGTTAGTAGACTACCTATACTAACTCCTACTTTTAACGATGGATAGTTTGACAATTCATATATATAGATTTAAAAAAAAATTACATTACAATTATTTGCCTCCATGCTTCTAAACTTTTCGAATTCGTTTTTAACTTTATTTATTACTTGTTTCTATTATCATTTTCTGTCATCTAGTGGTGCCATGATGGAGCACAATTCACACATTTGGGCTGGCGTATTCCTTAAAGCCTACTTAGCCTATCGCATTCAAAATCGAACTATTCGTTTAATTGACGACTTAAATGTATCTTCATCTCTAATTTCTCTCGGGCATCGACGTGTATTCAAAGCATGTTCCCTGTTTTATAGATACTTCGTACGTACGTAATTGGTAACTTATTCAATAACTACTTTACTTCAATAGCTGAGAACACTATTCCAGGTCAACCATCTATATTATGTTCTTGTTGTCACAGTCTTAATCTTGTTAATGATGTTTATCGTACGAACAGTTTATATTTTAGTTCGATTTCGCCCTATGAATTAATGATTGCGATTAATGCCCTGAATAGTTCTAACTCTTGTGGTGAAGACGGTATTTCGAATGTATTTTTAAAAAATGTTGCCTTTAATATCATAGATATTTTATCACATATTTTTAATTTGAGTTTATATTCTGGAGTTTTTCCTGAGTCATTAAAACTTGCAACTGTTATACCACTCTTCAAGAAAGGTAACCCTAAGGATGTTAGTAATTATAGACCTATTTCTCTACTTTCCTCAATTTCCAAAATATTTGAAAAACTAGTTAAGAATAGAGTTTTGGATTATTTAGAAAAAATCAAGTTTTTTAACTCAGAACAGTTTGGTTTCAGGAAAGGATGCCCTACTTAATTTTTGCATAAATATTAATAAAGGATTAGATAGTAAAAAATTTTGCGCTGGACTATTTGTCGACATAAAGAAAGCTTTTGATATGGTCAGTCACGAAATTCTCTTAAAAAAGTTATATAATATTGGATTTAGAGGTGCAATTTTTGACTGGTTTAAATCCTATCTCAACTTTAGAATGCAAAGGGTTAATATTGGTGATAAAAAACTAGGCCTCAGTTTATTAAACATGGTGTACCACAAGGGTCAGTTTTAGGACCGATTCTTTTTTTAATTTATATTAACTCTCTTTTCAATCAAAATTTTAAAGGTAAACTAACTGCTTTTGCTGATGATATCGGCTGTTGTTATACCTCGCTAAGTCCCCTTAATATGGTTGCAGAAATTAATCACGATCTAAATGTGTTAAGAAGTTGGTTTTCAGAACATAGGCTTGTTGTGAGTAATAAAACCAAATTGATGTTTTTTAGTTTATCTCAACAAGATTATCCGGACTTAGATTTAATTTTCCATGCGTCTGAATGTAGTAAATTTAAATTAATTAATGAAAATTGTTCTTCCATTGCTATTCAGCGTTCCTTTTGTGATGATTCTTTTTGTAGTGTTAATTGTTTCAAAATTGAAGTAGTGAAAAGCTTTAAATACTTGGGTGTTACTTTTGACAATAATATGAGTTGGGCTGAACATTCATTGTTTTTAAAAAAGTATTTACGATCTACTTTACGTAGCTTTATTCTTCTAACACTTTAAAAATGATTTATTATGGAATATTTCATTCTAAATTACAGTATGGTATTGCTTGCTGGGGAGGATCATACTATAATAAAATATCCCCTCTACTTATACTTCAGAAATGTATTATCAGAAATATTTGTAACAAGAATCGCTTCTATCCAACATTTCAATTATTTTCGAGTCTTAAAATCTTACCTGTTAGACATTTGTATTATTTTAAAACTTTAAAAATTTTTTTTGTTCGGAGCGGATATTTAAACTCTAGAATCTCTAGTAATCACAATTTAAGAATTAATAATAGCCTGTTAGTTAACATTCCTAATTTCCGCACAACAAATTTCCGAAATTCATACTCCATAGTTTCAGGTAGATTATTTAACAAACTTCCACATGCAATCCGAATTTTACATAATAGAAATGTTTTTTTAAACTTGACTAAATCTTGGCTTCTGGGTTTTAATCATGATGAAATCGAAATTCTTATAGAGTTTTTAGTATAATAATATTGTGAATTATAATTTGTTCTTGAATTGTTAACTTTTTCTTTTCCTTCTTTTGATTTGTAATTTAATTGTCTTTTATTAGCTTTTACTTAAAATATTTTATTACATTCATTTCGTTTTAATAATTGTTTTTATTATTTAAATTGAATTTATGATTTATTTTTCAATAGTTGAATATTTGAGTTTTTAATTATTGAACTTATATTTTGTTTGTGAATAATTTGATTTTTGTTTCACATGCTTATACTCATACTATTTTATCTTAGTTTACTTATTTTGTTTTTTTTTTTATTTTTATTCTTATTCTTTTTTGTTTTCTTTTATTACCTAATTAATGTATTATTTTTAATTTTTTGTTTTTTTTATTTATTTGGGTATATTGAATTTTTAATACTTTATTGTTACCCCACAATAAAAAATTTTGTAAATTTCAAATTGTAAATTTTTATTGAAGTGGCGCTTAACACTATTTTCTTAATAAAAAGTGTCACTAACTATTCTCTTATTTGTAAAGAAAATTTATATAAAAATCGATCTTTATTTGTAAGCACTTTAATTGTAAATTTGAGAATAAAGAATTTAAAAACTAAAAAAACTAAAAAAACTAAACGTGTGAGCACATATTCAGCAGAAATCAAAGCATTGCTTCCCTTTCTTAAACAATTCCAACCCGTAAAAAAAGGAGCCGCAAATGCTCATCTCTACACTGTGGAAATCCCAAGATGGCATAAAATAGGATGAGGTTCGTTAGAAGTTCTCACTTCAAGAATGTGGATCTTTCTGATTCCAAAGATTTAAGGAAAATATTAATACCTTCATTCTTCAACTTCCTAATACTAATCTATCTCATTTTTTTCCCCTAATCTATCCTATCATATTCCATCTCAACCAAGCGGTACGTAAGTGTTAAAAGTATTTTCCTAACGCTTTGGCTGTTTATAAAAAAAAAATTTACATAATATTTGATGTTGTTATTATTTTTCATTATAGCCAATGACTATACCAGTGTTCCAAAAACTACCTCTTCTCCCATTTAAAAATTTCGATTTCGGCAAATTTTGGCAATTTTGAAATTATGAACAATCGATAGAGCACTCTCGATTTAGTTGATAAAATTTTTATATAATTTTAAAATAACGGCTCCTTCCCCTCTTAAAAAGCTGATACGTATGCTCTGAAAACCCTGTATAGTCATTTCTATAACCCTAATCATTTTAAATATCGTCTGATAAATTCAGATCTAATTTTGATATTCAAATATTTATTTATTTATTACCTAGGTGTATACTAGATTTAGTTAATATATTGTATTTTTCTGATCGCTATTAATTATCTTAATTTTAGTTGTCATACAATTTTATTGTAGTTACTTTAATCATTATCTATTAAATTATGTTTCAATAATCATAAATTTTATAACATCAATTCAAAAGCTTTCTAAATCTGGTAGATTTTTTTATGAAATATTTTAGCAATTTATATACAATGTATAAAAAATACCAATCGATTGTGAATAAAAGAAATTGCAATTTTCATTTCAAAAAGAAAAACCAAAACAAAACAAAAATTTAACTTTGTAAACAACCAAACCTGCTATTAATGATAAATAAATATCCTTTATTTACTCTTAGATTTTTCTCTTACAACATTTTCAATCAAAAACTGTTAATATAATATACAAAACCACAATATTTCGCGTCGCAAAGTCTAAAATCATTCCTAAATTTATTAACAAACACTAATTTTCCACTTCAACAAAATCAAAAATTCCGAAAACTAATAAAAAAAAACAATAACTTAACTAACAAGACTGAAACTCAATTCCAATCTCTTAATTACTTCTCTCAATTCAATATTATAAATCGAGCTCAATTCAATCAAAATCTAACCAAAGAGTAAAATAATTTATTTTTTTTTGTAAATGAGAGTGAGAAAAATAGTAAACATAAATAAAAATGTAACTGCACTGCACCTGATTGATGTTATCATCATTTTAGTTTTTAAGCCAGCTAAACTCTTATAAAATACAAAACTACAAAAAAAAATTAATTTTATTGTAGTTAAATTTATGTAATTGCTTAAAACAGGTGAAAAATATTTAAGCTTACAATTATTTATATCTTATTGCACTACAAGGCTACACAACTACAAAACCAATAAATCCAAACTTTAAATTAACCACAAAAATGTAATTATTTTTTTTTTATGACTTTCAATTGAGAAAAGCTTCTTTCATCTTGGATTTTTCTTTTGAGCGCCAAACTTGTTTGTTTTTTTTTTTTGTTAAGTAGCAAACCAAACATATTTGGTAGGCTATGCTATGTTGTTTGTAGCACTGCCAATCTATATGTTAAAGCTCTTAAAACTTTTTTACTAATTTTTCTTTTTTTAAAAGAAGTGTAGATAATAAATATGAGAAGAAAATTCCACCTGATCAGTTGGATTATCTGAAGTTTAGTTTTAAATTAACTATCGATGTGATCGGTTGAACTATTTTTATTAAAAATTATTAAATTACGATTTGAAAACGAAATACGGTAAATTTTTTTTTTTCATTATTACAGTATGATTATCATCGTATTTATTTGTATTTTTTGATTAAAACATAACAGTTGTGCTTTCTATTCGTATGACAGTGCAAGCGAATTATTATAGAAGTGAATTAAAAAAAAAAAAATAAGAAAAAAAAAATTAAAACTAGTTTTTGTTGACTTTTGCATTTTATGCAATTTTTTTTTTTATTATTTTATCAATTGTTTCAGTTGCTTTAGTAATTATTATTATTATAAATTTATGCTGCAATAATAATTATTGTTAGTTAGAAAATTAAACGAATATAAAAATTAAACAATTAATGGTATAAAATTACCGTTAAGATATATAAATTTGAAATTAAAATTATTGTAACCAAGAAAATGAAATAGTTTTATGGTGAATTTAAAAATAATATCATTACATTGGTTTTGAAAATATAAAATTCTAATAGATATAATTAATAAATAATTAATTTATTTAATTAATTATTAAAATTAAATTTTACTTTTAATGTAAAAAAATATTAAGTGAAAAAAATTATTTTTCAAAAATTGTTTTTATATTTTGTTTGTTTAAAAACAATAATAAAAATTGAAAAGTGTGTTCATAATTTTAATTTGCAATTAAAATAAATAATATATATTGATTTAATAGAGTATATCAGTATCATTTTTATTGATTAAAAAATTGTAATAAATTTATCAAAATCAAATAAAAGAAATATTTCTTTTTTGAATAATTTAAATAATCAAAATAATAAAAAGTGTTTGTTTAGGAAAATTAAAATTTCTGTTCAAAAATTCACGTTTGCAAAATAATAATAAAAATATTTAAAATAATAAATTGAATATTGAATATTTTTATAAAATTTATAATCTTATCTACATTATTGTTATTCATTTATAACAACTATACATATTTTTGGATTTATATTTGGAGTTTTACCTAAAAACAATTAGTAACACATGTACGTATTATAATTAAACAAAAATAACAGTTTAAATTGTACTAAATTATTAAATTATAAAAATTAAAAAAAAACCGCAATAACTTATGGTAAAGAGATGACAATATAGTTTGTTAGGCAATTTCAATTAAAATTAAAAAAAAAAATTCGTTTTCCAAACATGTGTAAACTAAAACCGTTATTAAAATATATCTTTATTTAAGAATGTTATATACCAATACACACTAAATAAATAAAATATCTAGTTTAACTGTTGCGAATAAATTAATGATTACTTTTGATTATCAGATTTGTTTTTAGTTATATATTAACTAGTCTAATATTAGTAATTGCTACATTTACCGGTCTAGTTTTCTTTTAATAAAAAAACAAATAATAATAATATTAAAATGATTTAAATTTACCAAATATCGATATTTCAGAAGCATTTTACTTCTCTCGCCAGTATTTGCGACTAATGACTAAAATTTTTGACTAAGCTCAACTACTAATTATGAGCCTCAATGCAAATGATTACAAAAATTCAACACTTGCAAAATAATAATTAATTTATTAGTGAAAGGAAATTCGACTTTTATTATAAAATACTTTAAAAAAAACAATAAAATGACACTTTTAAAATTAAATTTGCCTAAACAATTTTATTCTGCTACCCAGAAAATTGGATAATTATAATTGGCCATAATTCAAATTGTGATAAACCAATAATAATAAATAAATACACATATTATGTTAATGTTAGAATTGTATTTAGGTTAATGTTATAATTAGTGTTATAATTTCGACAAAATTCGTTAATAGACAACCAATTGTATATTAAGTGAGCTAGTGTAGATTATAATTAGATTAACTAATCCGATATTAATAATGTTAGATATACAAGCCTTTTGTATACATATCCAAATAGTTGGATAAATAAATGAATTGAATTGAATAAATAATACAAAATTTTCTAAAATTGTATTTTCATTTCAATTGAGAATTAAATTTGCTTTAATATTTTACTATATGAAATCTTGATTAACTGTTAACAAATTATAAAATGTTAACCGTTATGTGACTCTAAAAATTGTTTTACTTATAATTTTTCCAGTTGAATATTTGCCTTTTTGATATACTTGTTCTTCTCTCTTAGTCCAATTTATTATAATATCTAATTATTCTTTTAATTTATCTTAATTTTTATTTTAATTTTATTCTATACACAAATGATATAAGCAAAGACAGTAAATATATTTACTGTCTTTGGTTTAAGTTAAAGCAATTCATATGAATATTTATATATAGATCATTACATAACACTACATATGTTTTTATTTTTTGTTCTTTATTTTATTAAAGAACATTATTAGATATTATGCATATGTATTAATGTATATATGATCTTAAATAAGTAGGTTTGGATTTACATTTTAATTTATTTTTAAATAATTTAAAGAATTTTTCCAATTATAAAATTTTTTATTTATGAAAATTGTGTTTGTTTTAAACAATATGTATATCTTAATCAAAAGTTTATACCGTTGTGGTACTGTATTATAAAATAAAAAAAAAAAACGTATACATATCTATCTATACGTTGGGAATAAGTTTAGAAAAATTTTGAACTTTAAAATTTTTAAATGATCTAGTGAGAATTAAGAACTAAGAATGGCTTCATTATAAAATAGGCGTAACTTAATTTTTTGGTTGATATCACTTGATATGTTAAAAAAGGTCAGCCTTAATCTATGATGTTCACACTAATTTGTGATTTCACAGCATCAATAGCTATAGTACTAATTTGCTTCAAAAGAAACAATATCAGTAGCTAGTATAGACTTCAAAATCCATTTCGTGCCTGTTTCTGCTAGTCTTTGTATAAGACATTTAAAATTTACATAAAACTTACATTAAAAACAACCAAGTCTTATAGTTTTGTATAATTTTGTAACTTTATATTTCATTATTGTTGTTTATGACGGTATATGTATTATAAAAGTTTAGGTATAGTTATTAAGTTCAAATAACGTGATAAATAAAATTCGTCTTCGAACACTACTAGATAAAATTGCTAACAGTAAATTAATCATATGGTGCTTTGTGAAAATTTAACAGAGTCCTATTCTACACTCCGAAATATAATGTAAATTAAAAACTGCAGATTTTGCCCAAATTTATACCCTCAATTTCTTAAGTAGGTATATTGGTGTATACTTATCTCTTATTAAAGTAGGTATACTGGTCAAATCTTTACTACTTTAATCGATCTTACCTACCAATCTCTTATTAAAGTAGGTATATTGGTGTAGAATCTTTGATGCAAATCCTTACTTCAGTAACCTATAACTACATATAAATATTTAAATAGCATAATTTTAAAATACAAAATATCAAAGATTTGTTTAATAAATAATTTAATTTATTCCTAAATAGGAAGTGATTGTGTAAAAAAGCAACCCCTAATTTTTGGTTGCTATACCTTGAGATCATTATAATTTTATAAAGTAAATTATAATATAAATTAATAGGTTAAAAAAACACAATTAACTGCTAATTGGGTTTTCAGAAACAATTGAAATATTTATCTTCACTTAACTATCTACCAACCTACATCAAGTTAAAATTTAGTGGAAAAGAGTATTGCCCTTCTATGAAATTTTTTGATTGACACCTTGCACCAGTTTATCGTTCTGATTGCATCGCTTTACTCTAAAATATATTATAATAATAAAATTTCTGTAATTTTCTTGCATAGAACGCTCAACATCTAGTTTTAAAAAACTACAATATTTAGACCAATTGACCATTAGACCATAACATTTAAATTTTTCATCTATATAGATCTAAGTACTTATTAGACCCATATATGCATTTTTCTAAAATATAATATTTTATAGTTTGAGATTTAATTAACCTAAAAGTGCAACAACCTTTCAAATTTAAATAATTTAAACTATATTATACTTTAATTCAAAAATTCATTTTATTTTAATTGAATTCATATTATAAATAGTTTGTTATAAATTCCGTGTATGTGCAACAATGCTCACGTGTGCATTTAATTATAATATATTCAAGTATATTTTAATTATACTTTTCCACTTGATAAATGCAGTTCATCTTTGTTTTTAATTTTGTTTTTTTTTTTGTTATTTTTTCTATATTGTTATTTTAATTACTTTCCATTATTTAACAATGCAATACCGTTTTATTTCCTACCTAATATGCGTGTAGGTATAGGTATTTTTGAAAATTAATTTCAGTTATTTTTCTGCTTTAATAAAATAAAATTCAAATCATCAGGTTGGAGTAAGAAAATTTAAATTGAAAAAAAATACATATATATACATATATATGTACATTCATGTATATGTATACACTATGTTTTGCTTAAAACTTAAGCGTGTTTATTTTTATACTAAAATGTTTTGTAATGACATTTTCATAGTTGAATGTCAAATTGAAACGTCTTGGTTAAAGGTATCTTCAAAGTTTGGGTGGTCTAATTGGCTGATGGTTAGTTTGAGTATGTTTTGAATGCTTTCTTTATTTATCAAAAATAATATAATCATTCCATCATGTTCTATTTAGGGGTAATTAGGACGTATGTCTTATCAATATTACCATATCAAAAGTGTTGAACGTAAAATTGATATTAATTTATGAAAATTAATTTTTTACGCCTATACTTAAATGTTTTGATATAAAATTATTAATTATCATATTTATCGTCAATAGATATTATCATAACTATATATTATTATTATCGTCAATACTTTATTGTATATATTTAAAACGTTATTATAAATTAAATTTAACAAAAACATTTTTTTTTATTCTTAATTTTTTTAATTTAATACAATTAATAAAATTTAAGCAATTTTTAATTTAAATGAAAATAGAAATTTGAAAAAAAAATTTTGTTTTTTTTTGTTTTTCCGGAAATGAAAATATTATTTTAGTAATATCAGGAAATGTTAATTGTTAATATTCAATTGATTTTAATAAAACCAAAAACATAAAAATTTGAAATAGATAATGATGATAGTATTTCATTTTTAAGTCTTCCTTATTTGAAATTTTTTTAATTTAATGGATTAATGATTTTTAATTAATGAATTAAATTATTTTATACTACTTAGTTAAACTGTTGTGATATTTTAATGTTTTTTTTTTATTTATTAAAAATTTAATTTTAATGTTAATTCATTATTATAGATTCAATTTAACATAATTATAATAGTCTTTTTTTTTATAGTAAAAGAAAATAATTTGGTTTAAATTAATAATTAACTTGACATTATAATATACTAAGACATACAATGCTTCTTCCTATTTTGATGTTTTTGGTTTTAATTAAAAATAAAAATTTAAATAATTTTTATAGTAGTTTTCTTCCTCATGCTATCTTATAATTTCTTCCTCATAATATATAATTGCAATTTTACATATTTAACTAACAGTTTAGTTGTTATATAATCTAGAATGATCGTTTCCTTTATATCTGATAATTCAGTAACTGATGAAAACATTATTATTCAATGGGTTCGAATACCACTCCCGGCACAGATATTGTAAATTTTCAAAAACTGAAAACAAAACACAAATTGTTTGATTTGGTTAATAGTTCAAAGTAAAAGTTGAAGTAACCCTCTATTGAAGAAGTACCATAGTTTCTGAAAAAAATTGATTATTACATTACAATTATATTTACAATACCAAATTTCTGTTTTTTCCAATGATATATAAGTACCTTTTGTGTATCTAAATATACAAAAAGGTGTTTAACCAAAGAACATATAGCGGGTCGTCACATTACAACCCACTCTTTCATTTTATCTTCAATAATTATAAACAATAATTTTGCTCTTCAAATCAATCTCATACGAATTATGTGCTTACGAAAATGAATATGCAATATTCCTACATTCCTAAATAATAATAAAATACCAGAATATCAATGTAGGTACTATCAGACACATTTGCTCTATAATCAGTACCAGAGAATTTTTATTTTTGAAATATTTTGTTTAAATGATTTACTAGTCATTTTAAACAACACGATATTTAATTTTTGTAAATGAAGGAAAATAATTGTCAAGACACAAATTTGTAATTTTCTTATTATTATGTATCTAATCACAATATTCGATTATACTATATTCGTATACATATAACCATATATTATAATTAATTATTTCTTAAGTTTGTTATAATATTACAAAAATAGAAAAATATTCTTCTAACATGCATGTTAGTAGCCTAATCGAAAATCAATTTTAACAGAATGAATTGAATTATGTCAACTTTAAAAATGGCAAATATTATTTTTGTATAGTTATTAAATATGGAGAGCTTAATTTTACTAAATAAAATTCAATACCCAAACAAATATTAAAATATATTATTACCACAACGTGCTTAAAACAGAATTTATGAATTAATTAATAAAATATTAAATTTTATAAAATTAGTGTATTTGAACTAATTGAAATATATATAAAATAATGTCGGAAATTAATAATTGACCTATGCCAAAAAATTTATAAAAAATATGATAAGAAATGAATGGAATTAAACGTCGGAAAATTTCGGATATTTGTCGGATTTTAAATAACACTCCAAATATTTTGAGATTTGAATTACATATTTTAAATTATGTAAAAGGTATTTGTTTTCGCAATTGTATTATTGTTGTGTAGGTGAGGTCTTAGTGAACAGTGTTAAAAGTTTAAATGTTCGAACTTGTATTCTATACAAATTTTTATTGCCTTAAGTTTGATTCGTTTTAAATTCAAATTACAGTAGGTACTTTCGTAACTGTTTGAAACAGAATTTATTAAGCTGTTTCAGACAGTTATGCAACAGGTACATAAAAAAATCTTGTTCAAATGTCTTTTAGAAAAAACGAGAAGCATGTCATTTTTCTCTTCAGTTTGATAATACAATATGATAACCATCTCTAACTTATTATCATTTAAGTAGTATCAATTTTTATGTTTGTTACTTTTTAAAAACAATAATATAATAGAATTAATAAATTACATAACAAATTTTTTTAGGTCTTATAATTTTCCGTAAATAGAAATTATTATTATTATTTATTAGTGGCTTTCACTTTAGGGGAATCGATAGGTGTATACGTGTACAATGTATAATCATTGTATTTTGTATCTATTAATGTGTTACTTTGAACACTACTCATCCATAGGTATTGTAGTATTTGGACTATAATTAGACTGCTAGTGTTGAAATTCTTATTGATTATATCATTACAATCGAGATATTAAAAATCGATCTGTGAGTTATAAAAGCCGTAAACAAACAAAAAAATGCAACTGTGAATCAGACATACCCATCCTGTATACCTACTTGTAAATAATTAATCACTCATTATTTTTAAAGATTCATTTATTAAATTTTAAAAACTGATACTATATAAAATTCTACTAACTTGTTACAAAATTAAATTTATTTAAATTTATTTACAATTATTTCCAATAGTGTTATCTAATTAGTTCGCACCCTTGATATGTCTCAATTAAAAATGATATCAATTTAAATAAATTCCAGTACGACCACTTTAATTGTACCAGAATTTTTGAAAACTAAAATTGGGTAGGCTTAGATTTGATAAAATAAATTCATACTATTTTCGTTAGTATTTAACAAAATGAATAAAACTCATGGAATTATCAAAAAAAAAAAAAAAAAAAACAATAATAAAATTAGTGACAAAATTAAATATTTACTTTAATCTCCCTTAAGTCTTAGAAAAGATAAAACCACAAACAGAAGAAAAAAAAATAAAATAAATAAATAAAAACTGGTTTCTTACAACTTTACTTTCAAAAATTTTTTTTAGAATAAATAATTTACGCTAATTAAAGCGGAATTTAAGAAAAACAATAAATAAAAAAACAATATTTTTTTATTTTTTTTTTTTTTTTTTTATCTAAAATCCAGTTTCATTGAACATATTTTATTTATTTATTTTTTTCTTTAAATTATAAACAAGTTGGTCATTTTAATTCACCAGAGATTACAGAATTAATTGTACATACTTACATACCATATATATTTATATATATACATAAAATATATACATACATGCATACAACATTCATATGTAGAAATAACTCACGATTGATTTTTGAGCAAATCAAATTCTTTGAACTTTTTTTGTCTTTGAAAATTAGGAGAAATATGAATTACAAGTGCAAGTCAACAGCAAAGTACTTTCAAATAAAAACTAAAATTGAATTGTTTTTTTGTAAATTTTGAATATTTGTATTAGATTGTTAATTTATAAGATATGCGCACATAAATTCCATGGTATGTACTTCCGTCTAGAGAAGCAAAATTTAAAAGATACGATATGTTCTGAATATGTTTTAATTAAGCTTTTAAAACATGATATGTCTTAAATAATTAGATGTCTAATCTTTTTAAAGTTTGTATTGTGACCTTGATAATCCTCAGGCTATCAGTTTTACCAGTAATTTGGTAAATATAGGTATTAACAATCATCTAATCGATCATCTAAAGCCAACATTTTTTTATAATATAATCAGGCATCAGGAGGGCAGAGACAGAAGCAGTTGAATGATGTGGTATAAGGCATTAGGCAATCGTATGATGTGAGATTAGACTCTTTTAAGTTATGAATTTTGTTTACTGTTATGATCTTATGTTCACATTGTTTTTTAAAACAGCTTGTTGTACGCTTAAAAAAGTTCGATTTTTTTTTACAAATCTAACTGGGGGAAAAAAAAAAATGTTAAATCTAAAATGTAGAAAATTTTTTTTGCGCTTCTTCGAAATCGAAAGCAATTATTTTTAGAAGTTTGTGAACGTAAAGTTTGTGATTACTCAATATAGTAGAGACTTGTTGGAATTTTATATCGCAGGTAGTATAGACGGTTTTTGAAGGTAAAGAAAATATCATCCAAGCATTAGAATTATACCAATACCAATAGAAAAACAATTTGTTTCTCTAACTCAATCTGAGATCTGCTTTCATTAAGACAATACGTAAGCAGACTGCAGGAAGATGGGCATATTTACTGGTCAAAACTACATGAATAAGCACATGTGTAGACTAGCATTAAGTGGCGACCCAACCTGTATACATTGCCTGGAAAAGGATGAAACGTAGGAGAGTACTTAGCCCTTTCAAGGCTGAGATTCAAGCTCTTGAAAACACACTACATAACTTCAGGAAACTTCTGCAGGTTAATAGTCTCAAAACTTTTGGCTTTTATCGAAAGGGTCGACTAAATTTAGGGGTGGAGGAGAGCATAAAGGGCTAAAAGCCTACATATACCGGCCCTGATATATTAGAGTCATGTCTGCACGAAAAAAGGCAATACGTCAGTTCTGATTCTTATTACTTCCTTTTATTAATATTTTAACTTATTTCGAACTCTGTAGTTAGTTATTAGTTATCTTCTTAGGACTGAAAATGGTTAACTATTTGAATTAGTGCTGAATTGATGAACTTTGTGATGTTCTTGAACACAAAAGTTTTTATTTTATTAAAATAAATTTTTCAAATTCGATTAGAGAACAAAAAGAGAATACCTATAGTTAACATTAAAGAAGACATTTTATTTATTTATTTTCTCATAAGTTGCGTGACGTCATGTGAAATATAACCGGCGTTTTATATTTTATTTATTTGAAATAACGGTAAACTCTTCATTGAACGTTTTATTTTTCAAGGTTTACAAAACTATGATGTTAAATGATTATTCAGAAAAAAAAATATATATATATATATGTTTACATATATATGTATGTGATGTATATATGATTTTTCGTGATGACATCTCATGACAAAAACTTTAAATTTATTTTAATTACACATTTTACTGTCAATTTGTTTTAAATTAACCTAAATTTTTTTTAACTACTTTATTATTTCGGCTTTGAATATAAAAAAAATCTATCAACATCATGTTATGGCTACGATTAATCGGCATTAAAAATATTAAATAATTAAATCAGTTTTTATCTGTTATTTAAAATAATTAATTGGTATTTTTATTTTTTTTTTTTTAATTGAAAATTTTATATTTTCATTATCAACTGCCCTTCATCATATTTTCTGTTGCACTTTGTGTATGCGTGTATTCTTTGAATTCTATTTTTTTTGTACATAAAAACTAGATAAGAGTGTCTACTGAGAAGTGAATAATTAGTAGAGGATCAATTTCGGTATAATTTAAAAAAATAAGAGGTTGATGGCATAGAAATAAAAACAAATAGACCTGTTACTAGATATTCAGAATGATCTTAACTCAATTATGTCTCTATTATTATTGATTCGAAACTAATGTCGTAAAGCTAAACTTCGTGTGATTGAATAATTCATACATTCATTACTTTCATTGTCTATGGTTAAAGTGAGGTTAAAACAAAAGTGAAAGACAATCAGACAAAAAAATGGTTGTTGACAAAGCAAAATTTTCCTGTTTGCACAATAAACAAAACTTTATACTGGGTATTGTAATGAGTCGAAAAGAAGTTCAACGCATAACGAATTTTCGTACAAGTCATTGTCGACTATGAACGATTTGCACAGGCGGGTAAACTCACTAACTATCATGTGCAGATTTATATAATTAATTATAATAAGAGAATTGCGTAACATATTTTATTTTGTAAAGGGTTGCCAAATAAAAGATTAATCTTCCTTGATAACAGATTTGTAGAGATTATAAAACTTCTTCAGATTACCAGATGGAAACTACAATACGAAGTAACAGCTAAGGTGACATTATTACTCAAGGGTATAACTTAAATCAAACCAAATCATGAAAAAAATGTAATTAATTATTCGAAAAATGATTTACAGAAATAGATTTACCAATATAGATTTTTGGTTTAATAGTGAAATATTGAGCATATATAATAGCTATGGTTAATGTCCACTTCAGATTGAGTAGGTTCGTAGAACCAAACCTAAATGTTTTTTAATTGATATTGTTTGAAAATATATAGAACAAATTTAGAAATTGTACTTAAGTAAAGGAGAAAATAAATTCAAGTTTTTGAGTAAAAGTTTACTTCTGTAATGTAAAATTAAAATATACAAAACTAGTTTATTAAAATGTGACCATACTATTTTTGACACAATCTGGCCATTCTTCTTATTTACACAATCATTAATTTGGTATTTATAGAGACCATCCACATCTCCTGGACTCACTATATGATTTTACTTGTATTAATATTGACGATCACTATCACTTTGAAATGATAAGATCTGTGTGAAAAAATTTCATTCGTGGCACCTTTTTGTCTTAACTGTGCTTATTTGAAACCACTGCTAAGTACCAATACCAAACCTATGATAGATATCATTTATAATTTATATATATAGATATCATTTATACTAATGTAATTATATTTTTAACTATCTTTAAACTAAATAATTTAACTGTTAATCAATATTATAAATAATAATATATGTACCTGGGAAAATTTAATTTGTGCCACTTCTTTGGATTAACTGTGCTGATTTAAAACCACTGCTACGTACAAAACCTATTTATCTATAATTTATACTAATGTAATTGTAATTATTTTTTTAACCTATCTTTACACTAAATAATATAACTGTCAATCAATATTCATATAAATAATACAGCTGTCAAGAATCGAATTTATCAAAACTTTATTTCCAAATTTAAATTACACAATTTAAACAAAACTTAACGAAAACATGCTCGCTATTTAAATATAGGAAATTTCTATTTTTATTTCAAATTTTTCAACATTCAATAATAAAAAAAAAATTTTTTATTTTCATAAAAAAAAAAAACAAAATTGTAAAATAAATTTTGTTTGAAATCTAAAACATGAAATTTGACATTAAAGTCACCACCTTACAGTGATTACTATAATCACTAGCCACTACTATACTGAAATGACATCATATAAATAGATAGTTTATAAATAATAATAAAAAAAATTAAAAATTAAATAAAAATACTTGTTATTAATGTTTTTCTTTTAAATATAGCTATACAAAAACAAAATCGTTTTTTTTTTAATAGTCACGACAATTCACTTGAACATAATTACAAAACAAAATAACCGACAGCAAAGACAACTGAAAACGGTAACACCTAATACACAAATCTCAATAAAATAAACATTAAAACGCTTGAAGAGAATTAAAAAAAAATGCCAAAATCAAATGAAATTAAGAAAAATGTAATTTACGTGTTTTAAAAGGTAATAAACAAAAACATAATAATAAAAAAGGTGTAATTTTTATAGTGAAAATTGACAAAAATTAAAATGATTTGTCTCAAAATTTGTACTACGCTGACTGACCAGACCAATTAATATAGAGAAGTTGTTAATGGTGTTTGTATTTTCTTTTTTATTTTGTTTTTTTTTTTTAAAGGTTATGTTTGGGTTTATAATAAGGTTATATAGATTTTTACTTTCTTTCAGAAATGGTTAATAATTTTTATTGGTTTTTTATTTATTTATTTTTTTTTGTTTTTTATGTTATGGCAATTTTGATTTAATTTTTTGTTTTTTTGTAAAATTTCAAATAAATTTTCGCTTTAAAATTCAAAAAACTTTTACTTTTTAACGCATTTTAACTTATTATATACAGTTATAAGCTATTAATTGGATTTTCATTTTTACGTTTATTATAATATTCTTGAACTTACAGAAATATATTTTTAGGTAATACATACTCTGCAAATGGTCGTAATTATGTGGAATTTAAAATGAATTTTTGGACAATTAAAAAAAAAAAATTATAATTAAAAAATGGTTCCATGAGACAAATTTTGAAAATTAATTTTTTTTGGTTTAAATATTTTTTATTATAGCGTTTTTAGTTTCTCTTTATTTAAAATGTAATATTGTCTACATAGACCATCTATGTAAATTTAAATATACTGGTTTTCATCATTTTATTTTTTTATAGAAAAATGATGTAGTTTAAAGTTTTGTTAAAGTTGGTCTTTTTAGAAAATTGTCATAATTGGGAAGAAAATAAACATTCATTCAAAACAGAACATTACATACCTAGGGTGGTGTTTTGGTTTGTGATTCATATTTGAGATAGTTCTGCACTGCACAGTATTTACTTAGTTAAAATATTTCACATACGACATTGATGTAGAAATATATGTATGACAAATAATTGCCTTGGGAAGGTACTATTAACTTCCGTATGTCAAATTTACATGTGCATTTTTTATGTCATTGTTGCATTATTGCATACGTTAAGGCCTTTTCACAAACGCATAATACAATATATTAGTCTCGTCATGTGTTCATAAATTATTTATTATCATTATTATCATTATCATTATTACAATCATATAATACAAAATTCATTAGCAAAACAAATTCAACTACGCATTATGAAAACTCATACTATACAAAAATTGTTCTCTTGTCAGTTTTGTTTTTTAGAGCTAGAACAAGGTATTATCAAAATAAATGGCTCCATTTTCATTGTAGGTATTATTTATTTATTTCAAATTTGCAACAAAATTAATTTGAAATTATAAACAAAAATTAAATTTTAAAATGGGTGTTCATAAACGTCAATAAATTATTGTAGGGTGAACGTCATAAACAAAAATCATATGATTGAAAGTCAGCCACTTATAATGCAATTGTCATGTCATGCTGCGTTTATGAAAAAGCTTGTATACACAACACCAAAGTTCTAATTTTACAAAAAAAAAGTCTATGTAAAACGAAAATGCATAAATTTTTAGGACATTTTTGTATGTAAATGAATAAAATGCTAGGAGCTTAAACTTCTTTTATTTATAGACCTAAGTAGTAGAAAGGTTAACATTGTTAACCTAGAACATTAAGTCGCACAATTTTGCCTCACTACCCCAGTACTCATCTCTTTGCTCTACTTCACGGTTGCTTGAACTTGTGAATAATGTCCAAAATAAGCTAATACAAATTAGTAGAATCTCTGACGAAAATTGTTGGTCCAAAATATATGATGCTGTATATAACTTAAAAATATATTTTGTCCAATCGACATATTGAACATATAAAAAAAACATCAAGAATCAGATACTTTTTTTGATTTGCTCATGTTAAAGTTTAAGTTGACAAAGTCCTTAAATATCACATATGTCAACTATTTCCAAAACAAAGCGGCGTTGGATTATTATTTTTTTTATAATATGTCAATAACTCTTCACACATTAAATATGCCGGTACTGAAATTGGGAAACGTATGAAGCGTGTTTTCCAGTATTTATTTCAACTTTATGTCATCTTAACTAATTAAATATGGAAAAAAAACTGCTTCTATCAGGAAGACGACATCCTTAAAACGCATACTTATTCTATTTTATAATTTATTATCAAATTGTACTCTCAATAAATTTTAGGAATAATAAAAGAAAAATATAAATCATTTAAACATCCATGATTTAGCCAGGACCCAAACTTGTGATTAGTAGTCAGTGGACATAACTATACACTACAACACCATATATTTATTGACACTATTTATTGACTATACGCACGTAAAAGTAGCGGTGAATTTGAGGAAAATTTGAATTTCAAAACATAAAAGGTGAATTTGATATTTATATCAGGTTCATGGATCTTCAAAATCTGTAAGTAAATAAATATATTTTAGTGATAAACAACTCAAATGTCTATCCGTACCTCTATTTTATTATTTTGATCGTTATTACCTACGATTTATGCTAGTTCAAGTACTTACGGTCGTTTGAGTATTTATGAGGCAAGTAGATGAGTTCAAATTCGTCTCTTCTGGTAGGAGATAATTGGTGCAAGTGATAATAAATAGAATATCAACTGTAGACTAACCAACTAATTTTTAAAAATAAATGTGACTGATAACTGAAACGGATGGTGACATCAAAAATTCAGAATTTGAGTTTTTACTACAATCTACTATGTTCCATAATAACGAATTATATTCAAAATGCTTGCATGCTGCTTTAACTACGTAAAGTAAAGATATATAATACAAATATTTTAGAATTAATTATGGTATATATATATAGTATGTTATGGAAAATACTATACTGCAGTTAAAACTTTAATACTGCAGTTTCTATGCCACCCAGAGTCGTGTAGATCGACTTGATTAAGAAAATTAATTTTTTCTAAGTACCAATTCCTTCTCATTATTGATAAAATTTTAAGAACTTATTTTAAAAAATTAAATTTAAAAATTTCTATACTGTAACACAAATATTATAAAAGGCTAAATAGCATCTTATATTTATCAAAAAATTATTATTATTCTAATTATTCCAAGTTTTTTTTTTTAATGTGTTCTATTGAGCTCAATCTAGCATCCAAGATCAAATCAAATTTATTGTGTTGACACATAATATCGAAACAAATTATTTGATGCAAACATGGTCGTTGTATATGTCAAATAAAAAAAAAAAATTAACTGTTATAAAATATTAAAATATTTTATTGAAATATAAATACATATAAATACTATATAAAATAAAAATTAATATTTTTAAAATTATTCCAAAATTGGCATTGAACATTTTTCTAAATTTAACATGTAGGTTTAAGTTAGCAAAGAAAAAAAAATTTGATTTTCGCCAATTAAATAACACAGAAGTTTCATATTAAATTTTTCATCATTTTTATTTGGGTGTGTGTCTCAATTAAAAATTCCAAATATATCAAATAATATTAATTTAAAAGTTTTACTATCTCAGTAAAATTTTTAATAATGGTAATGGTATACTAACTCAGTAAAATGGGTAATGGATACCAGTGGGTGACACTAAATAATAATTTAATTAGTTGGCTTTGCTTGACTCTTGAAATAAATACAGTGAATTTCGTTTGTCTATTATCTTGTAAGCCGCAAAAATTGTCTTGAAAATCTTCTGCACATAATGTTGTATTATATTTCATGACTCTAAGTTATTTATAATAAATGTACACACTACAACGTAATGATAATATTTTATTTCATATTGTAATTGTTGTATAATTTATTTTGGAGAGTATTGTTATTAGAAAAACAAAAACACCCAAACTAATTTTTCTCATATACTTAAGCATTTAAAATTAAGTTAATATTTGCGTAATCAATTTAGTTATAACTTTATAGTTTCTTTTTTTATTTTCATTGCACATTTTATTGGATAATTGGCTGTCATAACATAATATCTGCAAATTATGCAATCTAAAAAATCAATTTTGGTATGTTTTACGGTGTAATGTAATTCAATTTTTAGTCAAATCAAAAAGTTTATAACAGAACTAGCCTGTATAACAAATAAATATCTTCCTGAAATTTCCCAATAACAAAACATGTAATAAAAAATCAGTATACACAGCTGTGATACTTCAACGTAAAACTCAACCGTATTATCTGCAAACTTTTTTACTTCTTCTATGAACATTGTAATATGAAGTTGATCTTTGTAATATGGAGCTAACAATCAAGCTGCTAATTTACTTTTTTTATGTTAAGCCAGACATTAGGTTTTAAACGATGTACACGAATGCACAGTTTGGACTAATTGAGAATTGAAAGAAAATGTCCCTTTCATCAGTAGATCAGTAGGGACATGTTGAATAAATTTGTTAATATTAATCTTGAATTTTGTAGATTGTGTCTAGGTATATTTTACATTGTGGAAACATGTTTGTTTGGAATATGCTTCCATATTTGGGAAAATTTGACTAAAAACGAATTCCCATAACCAGTTTTGAGCCACCTTGCAACTTGCACCGAGTAGGGGTGGGAGCTTGATGCCTCTTCTCTTGCTCCTCGGCGGAAAAGTTTGAGAGGTGGCATTAGGGTTTTTATTTCATCTAAACAAGTGGCTAAACCTACGAGATATCTATAAAATAGAGAAAGTGCTCCAACAACACGACGATTTTCAAGTGGTACAAGGGGGGAGTGTCACATTAGGGTTGTCAATAAGATGAATGGCACGAATAAACTTTGTCAAGAAAATTTAGGGCGGTTCGTGATGCATCGGCCCATAAGTATATGCGAATTGTATTCCAACTTGGTTCGTATGTATGATTTATAGATATTTAACGTGTCCTGGGGGGAAAATGCATTTTGCACCGACTCGAAAAGCTCAAATATCTCGCGGTCAAATATATGGTCATTCCATAACATTTTATTGTTAACCTACATACCCAGGATATTCAAGTCTTCGGTTCACTGAATACGTACACCGACGAATAATAGGATGGAGTTTTATGTATCTAAAGGTCAAGGAACTCAAAAGCCTATCACAACCTTTAAAACCGATTGTGTATTCTATCTTGTAAATCATTCAGATATACTTTTTTTCAAGCGCTTCTATCCTGAACACCTCATCGACACATAATTGTGTTGAAACTGAAAAAACGATGTGCACTCGATTTTGTTACCGGAGATTGTTAATAGTTTGTGCAAAGTGTACCTGAATTTAGTACATTCTACACAAATAGTATCGAAAACAATATGTGGTGTGGTTTTTTGTATCTAACAGCGAGTACTCTAACAAATCTTTTTTCCCAACTCTGAAATAATCACATATTTTCATTTTTCAAACAATAAAAAAAAAATTATCCTACTAAAAATAAATTTGGGAATTTGGTTAATTGGGATCTTGCATTTTTGAAATTTAGGTAGGATCCTTGTTGATGGCAACATGAAATTTATTTCAGTTTTTTAAACATTTTTAAAGTTCATTTCTATGTTCATATTTCGGAACAAACTTGTTCAAGTCGAAAAATTAATTTCATTATTGAATGGTATTACTGTCGTAACACTAACTAACACTACTGATTTGCCATGCAATGAGGGAATATTTTCATTTTACTTTCTTGACATGAAAAACTAAAATAAATAATATGCAATGAGCTTTGTTAAAACTTCAATATTTTATAAGAAATGAAATTATATTAAGAGCAGGAATCAATATTATTTTCCAATCGCGATGTCAGGATGTAAGTAGCAAAAGAGTTAACAATAATTCCCTCTTTTTGGTTAAAAATTTATTTTTTGCGTTAATTCGGAAACATGTCGGGAATAATACTCTAGTTTGGGTGTAAATATATTTTTTTTAAACTTCAATTATTATTTCAATGTGTTAAAATTTAATATTTTGTAAGAGATTTGCCAAAAAAGGAAACAAACAGTAGATGATATCCTTTAACATTGTCTGTATACCAAATACTATTTCTGCAATATTTTAATTTTACAGAATAGTTTTAAACGATCCCATTTGTTTTCAAATTTACTTTTATATGCGAAAATTAACGGTGAAATTTATTATCACTTTCATTGACAAATTATTAAAAATAAATTATTTGCATCACAGCTTCTCAAACTGAATATTAAAAAAGCATTTATGTGACAGCACACTTATATGAAAATTATTTTCTTTAATTACCTTGTAATTAAAAAAATTTAAGTGAAGTTTAAACCGATTATCGTTAAAAGAAATAAAATCATAAAAGTGGAAAGATTAAAAATTTTAATTTCAGTTTTTTGATCTTTGGTGTTTGTTTTTTTTTTTCTTTTTAAATTAATTTTAATTTTTTTTTTCGTGTGTGCTTCAATTAGAAAACTTTCAGTTTCAATTTCAATTCTTTTCTTTTTGTGAAAATTTCTTTAAAATCATTTCACCTGTGTTTACTTATTTAAAAAATGATTTAATATTTTTTTTTTCGTTTAATTTCAACTTTATTGATTTTCTTTTAAACTATGAAATTTTTGTCAAATAAATTTTGAAGTAACAAAAAAAAAAAAATATTTAACTATCGTCACATTCCAATGGATTACTGGTTATTATTACCAATCGTTACTACTGTTACCAATTTTTTTCAAATGATTTTTTTTTATTTTTTTGTTTAAGTTTCAACAACGACAGTAAAAACAGTAGCCAATTTTTTTGTTTGTTAATTAATGAATTTTTAAATTTATGAATGTTGATGTAATCAGAGGTGAATTTTACGGATCGGTACGGATCAGTAGTATTATTTTCTGTGTGGCGCTGTGTCAGCTACCATGAACGTAATTTTTGGTTTATCAGCTGCAGCTCGAATCTTGAGATTCTATGAAATTACTAACATAATAACAATTACAATATCCTTTTATATGCTCTAATATTACATGTTGTGCTGGTATTTAGACACCAATGTATTAATATAGACGAGTGCGAATATTCCAATGTCTTATCAATTAGACTTTTTCTCATGCATAAAAAAACAAAGATCATTTTAGCACGTCGGATAAACAAATTTTCGATTAGGTAACTTGGAAAGATTACTAGTACTAGGTTCTGTTATTTTCATGCCATGTCTTTAGTGATTCGTTTGATGCTCATATTTCTATGCTTTCTGGGCAGAAGTATTTAAATCACCAACATTCGTAACAGGCTTCACCATCTGGAAACAATGGAAGCTATCCAGCATACTACTGAAGAATATCCTGAGTATGATCATTAAATCAGTCATTCTTAAGGGCTCATATGCTCATATGCTTAATTGTATTATTACAGATAATCACAATTAGCCCTTTTTAAACTATGGTGAGAGAGGGGCTATACCGCACCCGTTGTATTTCAATCATCTATAGTTAATAATTCATTTTACTAAAATTTGAGTCAAAATTAAGTAATTTTACTCAAGTGAGAAAATGGACTCTTCAGTAATAAAATTCAAAGGTGCTATGAGATGATTTTGAAGCGTTATAAAGATTCAAGTAACTGGCTTAATGTTAATGTAGATTAAACCGGGATATAATAAATATAAAGTTGATGATTTTTTTGCATATTTGACTTTATTATTTGAATTTTAGAGTTAATCTGTTTGATTAATCAGGTTCTAGTAAATCAAATTTATCAATCATATATGAAAGAAACGTTTTCCTGTTTGGATGCATAACTTTCTATTTTCTGTATATCTTACATCCGACATATTAATACGATGCCTTGATCGAGCTTAGTTTGTTCTGTACATGTAAAATATGAGTACTATGCTTTCCTAGAAACTTCCCAAATAATTATATCACCCATTTTAGTAGTAATGGATGACATAATGACTACTACTCTGGATGTAAACGAAAGCAACAGTATCCAATGGCGTTCTTTCGAACGTATCAGGTACTTAGATTACACCGACGATGTGTGCTTATTGTCACAGAACAACAGTCTTAGTCGAAGCAAATACCTAGCAAAGAAAATGGCCGTAATTGAATGGCAGACGAGCTAACAGCTCTTTTAGAGATACTGAAAAATAAAAATAAATAAAATAAATTGATGAGATTAGTCGCAAATAGGAGCCGATGGAAAGAATTTATTACCAATTTTATGATTTTATTAAAATTTTGTGCACCACGGATGGGGTTACAGTATAATGATGATGATGATGATGACTCATCATTTGCTCCTACTAGAAAACACGAATGCTGTGTTTATTAACTGGAGTCTAATTTTCTTTAATAAATTTTTATTTCATCTGTTGATTTTCATTTATAAATCTACTTACAACAAACCACTGGATTCTCTACTAAATAAATAATTGTAAGTAACAACGTAACACTTTTTGTTCATTTTGAATATTATCGCGTTCGTGTTCTTGCTGTTATTTCTTCACTGATGCAATGATTGAATTTGAGTTTTTTTGACAGTAGGCTAAACGGTGAATGATTGTTGTTATTGTTATAGTTTTTTAGTTATAATTGTTAACTTTTTTTGTAAATTTGTACCGGACTTAAGTATTTTTCGATTTGTCTTGCATTTTTTTTTATTGTTTTCTTCAGTTTTTGTAATTTTTTTTTATATTTTTTTTTTATTGTTTTTTTTTAACCATTGATTAGCGTTGAAAGCATTGAGCATTGTCATAATTTCGATAGATAATTTTTGACGAAACATTTTATTTTAAAATTTGTTTAGATTTTCGAAATTATTATTACTTATTATTATTTTGATGTTTGCTTTTTAAAAGGTAATATCCGAAAACAATAACTTTTGTATTTTGTTAAATAAGATTTGTTGAATAAATTTTGACCTCTGAGAAAAGTGTTGAAAGAAAATCTAAACTCAATTAGACACCTTGTTGACTATATTGTTTTTAAATTAGGTAGATATAAAATAAATAAAAAATATTCAAAATTTTAATAATTAGTTATGTAATGAAAATATATATTTAAAAATTATAAGTTTAAGCCTTTTATAAAATAAATGCGAAGCTTGCCAATGTCTTGAAAATTTATTAAAGTAACACAATATACTTTATTGAGGCAATTACTATTATTTTACTGAAATCTTATAATAGGCATTCAATTTTTTTTAAGCGTGACCTCTTAAGGTCTATCATATTTCTCCGTTAGATATGTAGGGCTATCCTTGATGAACGCTGTTATTGTTTTGATGTCAATTTCAGAATCAGGCGATGTGTATTCCTGGAAATATTTATGTCTTTTGCGAGCTATTTCTATGCAGAATCTGCATCTGTATGTGCTCGATATACCAATCTTGAACACATACTTGTTAAATGGGCCATGAATTGTTATAAACCATGTCAGCATCTGAAATTGGATTTGGTCTCCCTACTTACGTGATTCAGTCATTAGATACTTAGTTTGAAAAGGACTTGCGTAAGTCCTTGGCAATTATCCCATATGTTTTGGGTTTCTTTAGCTTCCCACTGGGAAATTATTCCTTATAGGTAGGCGTTTGAACGAGCAATATTTAGCTCTGGTCCTAGGAATTAACCTGTTTTTGCAAGGACATCTGCTTCTTCATTGCCTTGTATTCCTTCATGACCAGGAGTCCAAATAAGAGTAGTTCTGTTTCCTTCCGCTAGCTTTAGTAAACTTCTGTAACAGCTATAGATAAGCTTTGATTTAAAGATTGGAGAAATCACAGCTTTTGAAGCAGCTTTGCTAAGGAATTGTGTATATGTTAGCACATTTGTATCGTCTTTCACTGTATTGTAATGTCGATACCACGATGGCATAGATTTTAGCTTGAAAAACATTGAGATATGTGGCAAATCTGAACCTTGGTTCAAATACATTAGAGCTTTACTCGACATCGATTCTACCACATATTTTTTATTAGATATTTGTAAATAAGTAAAAACATTTTAGTGTCTACGATTTGTCATTGGACCTTATACAAACCTGTTTATAGGTCTAGGTAAAGACTTTACTGTAGATTTGCATTTAAATCATTCATTTTCAGACAAAAAAAAAAATTTTTTTTCTCATTTCGTAAGTGAAACATTTGAATGAAGTACATAATTTGTTAGTTCTGATATTACAATGATTTCAATCCTAAACCAATTTAAGTAAATTCAATTAGAGTATTTCCGTTGTTATAACTTCTTCATGTTTTTGTGTGACCGTATTACTTAAAATGTTTACCAAAAAAATTTATAGCATTGAAATCTGTCAAAATATTGCTTATATGTATCTATTTAAAAATAAAGTAGCAGTTCTATCTTCATATTTCTACGACAATTTTTTGCTCATTTATTTTTGTATCTACCCGAGCTCTTACTTACTTTTTTTCTTTTGCTTCTGTTGGACGAAAATCATCTAGTTTCAATGTATGTGTGTTGTGATTGAACCTTATTGTCAGCTTTTATCGTTAACAAAGGTCAATACAACATCAGCTTGCTATTATACTTTTGGATACCAAAAGTCAACACTTTTCTTTGTATTAGTGAATATTTCTCAATTCAATTTTAATTTTAGCGTATAACAAAAAAAAAAATTCTAAAACCAACATTTATTGTTCTTGTCTATGGGTTTGTAAAATGCATATCGTGCGACACATAATTTTTTATCTGCAAATTCTCTCTTGATCCCAACACAAATATATCTACAACAAATTTAGTTTGTTGGCAAGAGGGCGAGAGGCAAAGAAAATAAAATACATCAGTTGAGATCGTCTAATAAGGCTTTTCAGCTAAGATAGTTTTTATTTCACATTTTCTCTCGGTTTTTTTACAAGACGAAGCTATACTGGGGTATAATTTATAGAATATGCTGTATGCTTTAGGTGAAATATTATTAAAATTGAATAAATATAAAAATTCTAGGTATGTTTCAAGATACTAAGCGATCCAGTTTCACAAATATACTGAGACGTCCAATCAAAGGCTAGTTTTATGATTTTTCGTCAAAGTATCTTTTATTATCATTTTAATTTTCTGATTTCATCTTCTACAACCTTTTTGTATATGTTCGATGTCGCAAAAGATCAAAAATTGTGCATTGTTAACGAATTCTTAAAACATGAAGCAACTGTTAATATACGTTTGCAATATTTTTGTGACATTTGCAGGTATTTTCCAAGTCTCACATCGTATAACAAAACATATTTCACATTAGTTTTAAACAACCTTCAATTGCTTGATAATGACATTACGTGAAAAATAAATGACAGCTGTAGTTTCTACAGTGTACTTTTATTGTGTTATATTATTTATTTATTTATTTTTTTACTTCTATAATTTGAAATTGAATTTTCAAAAAATCTTTTACCACATTATTATTGTAACTGTATAAAGAACTCGAAAATTTCATGATTCAATATCACTATACTAAATTAATGATCCTCATCGTATTGAATTTGTAGTTTATGTAAGGAAATTACAAAATTGATCATCTATACATAAGTATACTATATATTTTCCAATTTCCATTTATAGACTTTAAATAACAACAACAACAATCAATTTTCAATTTCCATACAATACCATAACAAATACCACTTTACAATATAATTTGGAGTCAATTTAACTATTATCATTATATTATTATAGTTGATATCACTTTATAAGCATGTTTTGGTTTTTTTGTTTTTTATTTTTGTTTGTATTTTTGTTACTATTTTTAATAGAAAACACTAATCAGTTTATCGATTTTTCTTTGGTTGATTTCAAATTCAAAAAAATGAAATCGAAAACGAAAGTCTCAATAATATTTTTTGTTGTTTTTTTTTTCAATTTTTTATATCAAAAAATTTCCATCTTTAGACGTTCCGACATTTTAAAATGGCAATAAAAAAAAAACTAAAATAAAACAAAAAAAGAAAAAAAAAATTAAAATGGGGCCAATAACCGGATGAAAAATCTTTTATTGGAATCTCTTTATAATATTTTGTTATTTTTGTTTGTTTGTTCGTTTGTTTAATTGTAATTTCCGTTTAATATGACTAAAAACGTGAATTAACAAAACAAAATAAAAAAAAAAAAACAAAAAAAAAACACAAAAAAAATGAAAACTCTTAACAAGAAAATTTCAAGTTTTTCATTACAATTTTCCAGCCACCAGGTATACCCGTATTGAGAGGAAGACAAGTTTTTCTTATTTCCTATAATAATGATAGCACTTTTAAAGTGATATTAAATTATAAATATCAGTTATATTTATATGAAATTTAACTTATTGTACGATTTAATAATTGTAATATAAAACTATAATAAATGGTTGGTAATTTAATTCGAATTACATGATGTTACATAGGTATAAAAGATTTATTAAGTAATATTTGTATGTAGTTCTTTAAAATTATTTGAATTTTTAGTTGTCTTTCCGGAATATCCTATCACTTATTTAAATATTATATGATACCTATACAGTGTTACCAGCTTCTATTTGGTTAACAAACGTAACTTTTTTTTCTTATTTTGAATTTTTCAATTTTATAAACGAATTAGCAAAGTTACTAGACGTTGTCCGGGTCGAACACAAAATGTATTCTAATATTTTTTTTCACTGCGATAACAAAATCAACAATACCATAACTTAAACTAAACTTATATTAAAATTATTTCTTTGTAAACAATACTTCGGCTTTTTCCTGATGGAGTATAAACAAATATCCCACAAAGTTGTCCATGAGAGAAACTACATATATTTTTTCTATTGTCGACCAAAAAGTTTTAGAGTTTATTTGCTGCGATTTGTTTTGTTAATGAACATGGCAAAACTTATTCTCACTGAAAATTGTAAGCGTTAAAGCTGAAACAGTATTTCCAATGATATGAGCGGTATTCTAAGAATAAAGATATGTTCGCCTTTTTCACAATCAATTTGAACACTGTCAAGTCCAACGAATAAAGAAATTCCGTTCAGTAATACAATTGTTTTTTGAAATATTCATGATGGGTGCTGGGAGTTGTACGGCAGAGACCCGAATCAGTTCAAATTTTTGAAATCGGTATAAGTCGTATTTCTTAATTTTTGAAAGAGTAGTAAAGTGTAAAGTTTCAGATCTGTAACACCTTTGGTTTTTGAAACATTCTAGGAGCTATATGACTACCCAGCTACCCAAGCCTATCATTTGGTAGCGATATAGGTAGTAAAGTTCCTTTTTTGATCATGAATAACTGTGCAAAATTTCAGAACTCTATCCTTAAAACTGTGGGCGTTTATAGTTAACAAAAAGGTAAACAATTTTTGTTAACTATAAACTAACAAACTTTCCTTTTTATAAGTATAGAAGATACTAAGTCTGCAGTTGTAGTAGTTGTAGTGATACGTAAAATTAGTACGTAATTTGTTTTGTTTTATTTTTTGGTACATAGCCAGTTACAGAGGTAACCTTTTATACCGATTTGTACATTTGGTTAGGAAAGAAAGGAAAGTTAGAAAAGTTATGAAAGGAAGAGGGTAAAATGGAATGAGGACAATTACGGACGAAGTTGTTAATGTTCATCTCGAATTTATATAGGTTATAGAATTGACCATGTTTGGGGAGAAAATAAAATGAGATGTGGTTACACATTCGAGATGTTGAGGTTATAAAGGAATTTCCATAATTTGGTGAGGGTAATACAGATTAATATCCACTGATTACTTAATTAAACAATGAAGGTAATACAGATTTTATACAATTCCACAAATTGATTAAATTAAGACAATTGATATAAATAAAACAAAACAATGAAATAAAATAATTAAAACAAATCTAATATGACACTAAAGAATGTCAAATTTACATTTTGAAAATTTAAATAATGTGTGACATAATAGGTTTGTTTAGTAAACTGTTCTAGACCGATCTGAAATAATCTAGCGTAAAAAAAACTTTTTTGTGCTCAGTAGTTTCCGGTAATTTAACTTTTTTGTTCAAAAATATTACAATCGGCCGGATGTTCACTAGATTATCTAAAACAGTTTAAAATTGATTTTTTTTGTTCTGAATTTTTTTGAGAACAATTTGAGATAATTTTTTTTTAAATTTTGACAGTTGCAGAGAAAATTTTCCACAGTATACAAAGAAATTTAAGAGTAAACAAAAATTAGAACAAAAAAGATCAAAAAAAGTGTTCAGAAAAATTTTTCTGTTCTAAGTAGTCCTAAACTATTCGACATTTAATTGTCATTCTCCAAAGCAGTTCTATTCGATTCTATTCTAAATCTACTGAGTAAACTTAATATGACATTTCAAGTAAAATAACATATGATTCGTATTAATCCTTGATTAAAACCAAAACAGTTTTTTTCAAACACTAAATCGGTGAAAAGAACGCTACTATTCAAAATTTACGATTTATAGCAATATTCCATTCATGCTTTTTTTCATTCATCAAATTAATTTCTATTAACTTTTATGGTAAAATCTAAAAAAAAAAATTGTTGGCAACTCTATATTAAAATAATTATTATCACTACCCTGTGGTGCATATTTAAAACAAAAAAAAAAAAACAACAACTTAAAATGAATGTGATTTCTAATATTCATGTTGGTACTATATCATCAATTTACTATCATGGATACATGAATGTGTTGTAGTACATATAACTGTAAATTATTCCTGTTGAACAACTTTTTTCACACACACAAATTTTTTCTCACCTTTAATCTTACGCTATAATCCAACTCTTTAAAGTAACTTTAGTTTCAGTTACTATTGGAGTTCTCAAGATTTGTGTATTTGTTGCGTAAAAGTTACTATCTTGTCCACTATAATATAAAAAAAAAAAAAAAAAAACAAAAAAAAAAAACAAAAAATTAAAAAAAATCATAACCAATATTTAGTTACAAGATCTTCATTAGTGTTAATCTTTGGATTAGTTTACCACTCTCTTATGTATTTAAAGAATACGTAATAAAAAATAGTGAGTTATCGAGGAAAAATATTACAGCATGTAAATTAATTTATAAATATATATATATATATATTTTTATTATGCAATAAAATGACATTTACATAATGTTGAACTACCATGTATTGCTTCGCATTAATATCAACAGAGCAGAAGTAAAAATAACCAATATTAGTATTGGGAATTTTTTGTTGCCAAATAAATTGCCATCATTAAGGATTAATTAATTTATTTAAAAAAAAAAATTTTTATCAGTTACTTACTAACCACTTAAAATATTAAAAAAGAAAAAAAATCAAAGGAATTTTTCATGTAGGCATGTTTTTCTCGATTTCCATTCCGGTAATAACAAAACAATTAAAAATTCTTTTGCAGAATAGAGATACCACATAGATTTGGTATCGCTTGAATAATGTATGTACGTTCAAGTCAAGCTAACTTAAGTGAAAAAAAATAAAAAGAACGCCGTTCACTGGGTTATGACTTAAGATGTAACCACTGCTGATGCGGTTGTCAGTTTTTAATGATTTTTTTCTTATTTTTTTTTTTTTGCTGTTTTACAATTTTTTTTTTTAATATATAGAATGGGAAATGCAATTTAAAACTACAATTTTTTTTTCTCTCTATTTAAATACCGGTAGATGGAATTACTCAAATAACTTTAGTTAAAAATGTATACGGAGAATAGTACATAACAAATCTGTGCACTTTGTATGAAAAAAAGAGATTTTCCGTTCTAAGTAAATAAATTTTTTGTAGGCATAAGAATAAAATTATTAAAACAGTGTTTGTAAAACTTTTTAATGTGTACGTAAGAATATAACTTAATTTATTGTATTAAAATGCGTTAGGCGTTTATTATTAATATTATTTTATTTATTGCCTTAATGTATTTGTACAATATGTTATTTTCGTATATTTTAATTCTACATTTCAAGAGCTTATATTATACTAGAATATTTACACCTTTGATTTGTAATTATTTAGACTTAAATATTTAGAATAAATTTAATATGGCTAAATGACAAAGGACAAAATAGCAATTAAAAACCTTTAATTTATTATTTTATGCTAATATAAAACCTAATATAAACATAACCTAAGTCTTGGACTAAGTGTTTATAAAAATATATTAAGACATTTAAGTCGACCTAGCATGGTGTAACTCGGTTATGTCATCAATCACAAAATTTGTTCGAATCTAGCTCAGAGAATTTTTTTCTTTTGATATATCAATATAAATTATTACTCTTCCTAACTTTTGTAACAAATTCCAAAACTAATTTTTTTGTGAGATGCAATATTATCACAGCTTCAACGACGAAATAATATTGTGGGAAAAATAATAAATTTAGTAACTCAGTTTAGATTTGTAATTAAGAATAAACTCCTAACATAATTTGTTTTACTGACTACCCACTGTGATAAATATATAAATACATAATTTGTTTTATCACTAAACAAATCAATTTATATAAACAAAAAACATGTCGGTTCCTATAAATCTTAATTTGGAAAAGTTACGGACAATAGGATAAAAAAATGGTTTTATTCGTGTTATTATGCCAGAGCAAACGCATAGTTTAAACTAGATTTAACAACCCTGCATAATCTCCATAAATATTGAAATTGAATTAAGATCAAGAGTATTTAAGCTCTTGTCTTAGATATATGTCAACTGCTCTTCAATATTTTACTCGTTGCAAATAGTTAAGATAGTTGTATAGAATAAAGTAACAAAAAATAATAATATTTGAATATTAATTAGCCAGTAAAGGCCATTTTATTTCAATAAAATACAATTATAATCATAAATTAAATTATGAAAAACAATAGAAGAGTTAAGGTGAATCTCCTTATTGCCGATTTAACATCGTCACTGTAGCTTTTTTCTGTGACGCCGATTTCAGTCACTTATGAGTGTATGATTGAAATTAAAATACATATATTCAAAATAAAAATTTTTTTTTATAATATTTCAAATATTTAAATAAAATATATATAAAAAAAATATTATAAATTGTTTAATTTATTTTATTTTTTAATAAATAATAATAAAGAAATTTAAATAATAAACTATTTATATTTTTAGATTAATTATATTCACATCATAATTAAATTTGCAATACAAATACATCATAAAACTATTTTACTTTTATTGAATTTATTGCTTGGTATGCTAAATTTTTTCGTATGTGTGACCACCGTCACGGAAAAGATAAAGTTCACTCAGCGACGGTTTTATCTTTTGGTTATTTAGATATCAAAATCGACCGTAACGATAAATCGCCACATGTGAAAATCCAGCCTTAAGTATCAGTAGCAAATTATATTCAACTCATCATTTCATTGGATATTAAAACAAACTATAATTTGTATAAAAGAGCCTGATTAGCGGCATTATCATTTATTTACTTGATGTTTTGAAATTGTTTCCACTCCAAGGTCACTGTTGGATCTGAATTCATATCCATGAAATAAGTTGATTGAAAATCATATTAAATTAATATCATATAAAAAATTTATTAATTTTTTAGTTTGAGAAACACTTATTTACTTTTAACAATTGTGTATGATTGATGAACCTACCTACCTACCTACTAAGTTTTAATTAAATGTCTGTTAGAATTGTTTTTTTTTTTCAATTCTTTTCATTTTTAAGCGGTACTTGAAATTTTTTAATTGAATTATACGGTTAGTTAAAGAACTTTACTGTTATTAATTGAATTGAACAGCTGTATAGTTATATTTTATTTTTCTTTTGATTATAGATTTTTATATATAGATATACTAAGTACAATGTTTTTACTATGGTGGTTAAATATTACAAATCATAAATGTTTTTATACTGTTAAGTTAATAAACGTTGAAATCATGAAGTTTAATCAAATTCAAGAAGAGTGAGGCAGATTTTAATAAATTACTTAAAAATTATTTGTTATAGCAACTATCATTAATATTTTAATATGTAGTGCGAAGCATACAAAACTTGACCGCCCAGTATGTAATAAATTTTAATATTCATTTTAGAATTGTATCTTTTAATAATGCATTCAGTCATCTAATACGTAATGTCTTTAAGAGTTAATATAATGAATTTAAAAATATATTTAAAAAAAATTCTTCCTAATTTTGAACTTACCAATGATAGTCGCATCAGTGTCTGCTGATATAAATATTTAAATTAAAGTAAGTTTAACAACCATGTGGTTATTATTGAATTGTATTTGTAATTGATTAATTAACAATTAGATAATTGTGGCAAATTAAAAGGCCATTGACCATTTATTAATTGTAAATAATAAAAATATGGAAGATGAGAAAAATATTTGCAAAAATAAGTATTTTGATATAGGATAGAACTAAATTTCGATTCAAACGAATAAACTGTTCCAATATATCTTACTATTAACACGTCCATAATTTCGTAAGAGCTTTAACTTCGCTCCATGTTTTCTAAACTGGTTTTTATTTCCCAATGTTTTATTTAATCTTTACAATTTAAATTTAATATAGTTGTTTCAATTTCGACTATGAGTCTACCCAGTGTATATCCAATCCATTATTTTATTTTTATGCAATTAATTATTTTATTGGAAATAATATCACGTCAGAAGATATGTGGTATTCGTCGCAAATATTTGTTTTACAAAAACTTTGTATATGCAGAGAAATTTTTCAGTAACCATGTTTCCACGTTTCGCTCGCCCATTGACAAGAATTGAAAGATTGGATTTGATTTTTGTGTTTCTGGAAATTTCTCTTGATGATCTTTCTGAATGCTTTACCATTTTTTAACATTTTGTTTTCAACTTTTGCAATACCTTTCGATTAACGTAGCAGAAATATTCATCTCCGCTTTTACAATTCCTTTATTGATGTTCAGATTACAAAGGAATAAGAGAGTTCTATATCTTCAAATTTTCAATTTTGAGAACTAAATTTTTACTTGTCTTGAATATTTCGTCAGAGAATAAAGTCTATTTTTTTGCAAATCGATGCAAACGTATGTCATCAAAAAAATTTAGATCGGGGAGTTGTCTACATAGTGAAAGTTAAATTAATAAAAAGGAATAAGAAATATTTTTAGAAAAATCTATAAATTTTTGTATGACACTTAAAAGTTTTGTAAATTAAAAATTAAAAATGTATTGTAATGTTGATAAAACATTTAAGCAACACAGCAAAACAGCAAAAATCAAATTTATGCTACAAAGTGAAACACAATTAAGCAGCACTGCAAACCAACACATTTATTTCAATTATGTTTATTCTTTTTTATTATATACTGAATTGTGTACGTTTTAATTCATATATAAATTGGTATTTTCTCACCATTTATATTAGTTTTTCCTTAAAACATATTTTCACAGTATCTGCTGCAAAGCAGCAAAAATATTTTTTATTTGATTGCTTGAAAAAAAAAAAAAAATAAATCTTATAATTTCTAACCTAAACATTAATGACATATTCAAAAGCTATAAATATATTCACAAACAGTAAAATTTGAAATTAAGCTGCAATTTCAGTTTTACTGCTATGATGTTTGTTAACTTATTGTTTGTGGTTTCATTTAATTACATTGCAATTTATTTTGCTGATGTAATATTTTACTGCTTTGCTGTGCTTTATTATGTTTTAAACTTTAATTACACAAACCAATTTTCGAAAAAACAAAAATCATAATATTTTGACTTATGTATTTTAAAATCCAAAATTATCTAATACGACATAGTCACCAATTTTGAAATATCACATTTCATAATTTTTAACCTAATAATTTTCAAATAAAAACTATCAAAATTTTCATGTATGGAACTTAAAGTATTTTTTATTCATTTAAAATTTTACAATAAACCCATATTCGTCGTCATTTATTGCCTGCTCTCTGTAACTTCAAATAAAATCAACAATAATGCTATGAAAATTCAAAAAAAAAAAAAACTTTTACAACGTAGGGTATCTATACAAAATAATATAAATATCTTAAAATAAAAAACAAATGTTTACAATTCAATTCAGTGGCAAAAAAAAAAAAATATATAAAAACAAATGTTTTAAAAATATTCATAAATTGCATAATATTCACAAGTATATATATATACTCGTCACATTTATCAATTCGATACTGATCATCGTTATAATTTGCATAATTATTTAACAGAAAACACCGGTTTTATTTTAAATCCAAAAAAATAAATAAAACAAAAAAAAAAAATTCAACAACAGAAAATACAAAAATTATTTTTCAATTCGTTAAATCAAATTTTTACATAACAAACTTAACAAAATAATAATAAAAAGATAAAAAAAAAAAAAAAGTAAAAACAAATAAACTGAACAAATAGTAAACATTTGATTTGAATCTTTGACCATTTGATAAAACATTTCTTTTTTTATCTTGAACAATGAATTATTTCGTATTGGATTAAAATCACAATTTTTCTTGTTGTCATTATTATCATTTATTGTGCAATTTTACAACAAGTAAATTAACTGTGTACATTTCTTCTTTTCCTTCTTTCATTATCTCATATTTCATTTTTAAAAAATCTGATTTTTGTAATAACACTGATTACTGTTTATCTTTAAATAAATGAAAATAATGAATTATCATGGACAACAACCATAAATTTGAAAATAAAAAGATGCCCATTTTTTATGAAAGAAAAAAACATTTTATTTTTTGTTTTTCTGTTAATTTGGTTATATATGAAACTGTAAATGAATAAAATGGCGTACTTTAAGTACCAAAAAAAAAAATTGTAAATACCTACAATTATTACAAGTAAAAAAAGTGATAGTGAAGACTTAAAAAAACGGTGTTTCATTAAATTTAAATTTTTATTAATTCGTTTTCAAGTAATCAGATTGTAATCGGGATTATGTAATGAAATATGTATATATAGGGATTATATCAAGGGTTCATTAAAATTACAATTGAATTGATGTTAATAGGGAAATTACACATTTTTTTGGCTTCTTTTTTAATTTTGTTTTGAAGATTGTATTTTTTAATTTTAAGAGATTTTAAAGCCAAAAATTGAATATTATAATTTTTAATTTTTTCTAATTAAAAAGTAATTTAATTTTGATGCAATTATCGTAATTTGTAAATTTTTATGTAAATTAAAAATTTTAAATGAAAGTTGACAATGGATTAATATTTCAAAATTAAATTGATTCACTTTCAATATGTCTAACAAAAATATTTTTTATAATAGCAGTTCTCCAATGACGTTATATGACTATATAGCTTTGGTAGCTTAAATTTCACTCACGATTGTAAGATTACCCTAAATTTAATAAAGCACTATACTTTTATAATAATGTTCAAATTTATTTCTATTAAATTCACTTAATTTCTTTTATCCAAATCCCATCTTTTATCCAATAATCAGCTAAATTGAAATTGTCGCTTAACATGTTTATTATCATAAATTTTATTTGATTGATATTAATATGAATACAATTATCTTATTAAGTGTTAATGCTGTTAATGTTAAAAGAAACAACCACCAATGTGGTACAAAAATTATGGCATACGATAACTAATCAATTTGAATCCCGCTCAGATCATGGGTGTTGGAAAAAGTTTTTTTCATTTTTCTTTGCCGTTAATTTGGAATAGAATTTGGTTATCACTTAAAATAAAAATGAGACTATGCTGTTAAGAAGGGGCGAAGATATTCTAAAACAGATTGTACACAATTGAATTAGTTGTTATAAGTAAAATTGTGTATGCCAAAGTCTTTGCATAAAACCAGTTAGTGTGTTTATCCTATAGTTTTGGAATTATAAACAAAGCAACACTGCTAATCAGGCTGTTAATTAATCGCTACAATTCTAATAGATTGTCATTACCGAAAGTAATACTTCATAATTATTATATACACATTTCATCATTTCATCGTGTATGCTTCAAATAAAATTTAAATATTGCTACAATTGCAAAAACATGTTTTTTCACAATGAAAACAAGTGTAAGTGCTCGATGGTGATTCAAAGTAAACTTGGAAATCTTAAAAATAAACGTATACATTGTCAGATATATACATAATTGTACAAATTCAGATTTAAAAATACACATTTTATTTTCTTTAGCTTACAGTTATTAAACCTTACAATGTTTATTTTTCATTATGTTTCCTACTTCCTAAAATTGAATGTTCCAATAACAATCTAAAGGAATTTAAGTCAATTTCGTGATGAATTTGATCTATAAAATTATGAAGAAAAATTTCTTATATATATTATTGTCAACACAACCATGACGTTTCCTATATAATTATAAAAGTAAATTAGAAAATTAAAAAATTAAAAAAGAAAATTGCCATAGTTAAAGAGTTTTCATCAAAAAAATAAAAAAAAAAAAAAAAAAACAATAATAAAAGAAAGAATTGCATTGGGAAATTGAATTAGCGAAACGAAAACTTTGGGTGTTGTGCGATTGCATGCAATTTAATAATTAAAGTGATTTTTATTTTTTTTTATTTTTTGTTTTTTTTTTTTATGTTGATGATCAACAACAATACATAAGCATAACACTACCTATTTTATATCTATATCCATTTACAGTTTTTGTTCCAAATATTTAGATGTTAAATTATTATGAAAATTGTATTTTTCATAAATTAACAAACAAAATTTTATTTTGACACTCAAGTTTATATGTGAGTATGTGACATTTTCAATTACAAGAAATACAAAAAACTTGCTCTTAGACATTGAAGTAAATTTATTATTTTTTGTTTATTTGATTTACTGAACTTGAATTTCCCAGTGAATTGCCCCATCCAATTTAGGCGTCTCTGTTTCACTGATGATGTGACCAAATTTCAAAATTTTATCATTGAACATGTAAGAAAAAGAAGTCTCATCCCATACAAATTTTTAAAATATCATTTTTTATATGGTGGGTCGCCACATTACAACCCGCTCTCTCATTTTATATTCAAAACAATTTGCTCTTCAAATCTTATACGAATTATCTACTTTGATAATGATATGAATATACATAGCTACATACATAAATAATATTAATATATCAGAATATCAATGTAGGTACGTATATCAATGTATTTAAATAAGTATGTAGTAAAACATACAATAATAGAGTCAATTATAGAATCAAACAATCTAGAAAAAATTCTAAATATAATAGTAATAAAAGAATAAAATATATTAGTTTTGCAATTTAAATCGTGAACTGTGTCTACGGAATACCGTTTTGTTTTTTTTTTCTCAGAACTTGGTTGCAAATCATATTTCTATTTCAGTTTTGAAATTTTTATTTTTTGAAGAAATAAAACAGGCAACAAAAATAACAATCTATTTTTGAAAGATTGTTTGTAAGTATAGATATAAATATGCATATACATATATAAATACATATAATACATAATTGATAAATAAATACAGACAAAATTAACAAAATCAAAAAATTTCTTTACGGAAAATTTAAAAATATGGATACCTACTTTTCAGTATACTTTTCAATACAAATAAAAATCCATATGAAGAATTACTGAACGTGCATATGTTCATTGAAGATCATATATGTTTACATTTTTTTTATATTTTTTATTTTGAATCTTTGTGTTGAAAAAATATTGAAAAATATATCTAATCTACATGGATGGACAGAATGAGTACTGTTGTATTTATTTTCTTTTCTTTTTTACCAAATTATAATTACTATTCTTTTCTCTCTTAAATTTTTAATTTCGTTTCATTTTCTTACCCGCCCGCACGCATCTATGTTGATAAAACAGAAAAATATCCAGATGAGACTTCTTCTTATTACATATTCTTTGATTTTATATGCTTAAAATTGTATTATCAAAAACAGATAATTTATTATCAGAAACTGATTAAAACTCATGTTATTTAAATGCAACACTTTCCCAATAATTTATTTTGTAATGATGTACAATTAACAAAATAATAAAAACTCACACTTTTTTGTGCTGATTTCATACGAAAATTACGATGCAATGGTTCAAACTATTCTATTTTATATTTAATAAATTTAGGAATTTTTAACTACTAAATTATTGCGGTAAATTAAGTAAGTTTTTTTGTAACGAAAATTATGATTAAAAATGATAACATTTTTCTTACTACGGATTTTCTTACTACACGTTAAAAAAAACTTTTGCCAATTTCGTTAGGTTTATTCTCTTAACTCTTTAAGTGTAACATGATTAAATAATTTTTAGATCTGGACGCTGTAATTAATATTAGATAAAATATGTAGTGTTAACACCTAAAAACAATTCTTTGATGCAAATTTATCAATTAAATTTCGTGTTCCTCGAACAAATTTAACCACTTTACTGTCAAATTTAAACTAATTTAAAAGAAAAAAAATTTTTCTCTTCAACTCTTCTAACTTTCTTCTAACTATGTGAAACAAAAATAAATAAACTTATAAATTTAGCTTAAATCTTAACTTCTACCAAAGGACATATATTTTGTTATGGCTGTTCTCTATTCATCCCATTCATATTTTATTTTATTTTATTTTATTTTGTTATAAAAAAAGTTTTCATTTTTTATTAATTCAATTTGAAATTAATAAAAAAAAAAAACAAATATAAATTTCCTCTTCCTCCTATGTGTGGGTACTAATATGCGAACCCACAGTATAAAAAAATTTCTTAAAAAATTTATATGAGATGCGACTTCTTACTATTTTTATATTCTTTGCTTCTGCATAATAAAAAAATTTAAGAAAACCGAATGAACGACTTAAGTTATATTGTATTATGCAAATAATTTTAGTATTAACTGTAAACATTATTTTACAAGTTAATTTGATTCATTCATTAAAATTATTGCACAAAATAACGTCATATAATTCATATTCTTTCTCTTTTCCACTCATTAATTTTTTTAAGTTCATCGTATCTATTTTATTTTTACAATATCTAATTTAATATTATCTATTACATAGTTACTTATGTTAACATATGTAATGTACATGATATTCAATGATTTGTGATAGTAATTATTACTTATTATAATTATGGTGATCTTGTAATATTTTTGTTTCCGGAATTTTCATTCTAAGAAAGCTAAGAAATTTGAAAGAAAATTTTTTTAGAGAAATTTCATAAAATGTTAACTCTGATGTCCATTAAGTTATACATTTACAACCGTTATACATTTGAATTTTAATAATTCTAGATAAGTATTAAGATTAAATTTCTAGAAATTTCTAAATATTTAATAATTAAATGCTAAAAGTAAAAATATATAATTTAATTAGAAATTGGATCACAAGAAAATTGTTTTCGTAAGAACTGTGAGAAAGAAGTTAAATTTGTATTTATTGCAGGTTCACAAATTAACGTCTCAGTTAATGTATTAATAGATCATACCACATAATTTCTACATGCAGTGGAAATGCTTTAATATAAGTCGCAGTTGAATAATGATCGAAGATGAAATAATTTTATATTACTCAACTCGAGATCGAATAATTTTGACATAAGAAGAATATTTTTTATTATTATCAATATCGATACTTTGAATATGTAAGATCATAGTAAGTAAGTAGATCATATATATAAGATCATATATGTAAGATCAAGTGATTTTTTGGAATATTTAAGAAAACAAATTTTTTTATAGATAGAGGTTTTATTTTTAAATTTAATCTAGGCTACAAGGGGTTAAAAAATTAAGATAAAATTAATTAGAAAAATAATGTTTAAAAAATATTCAATACAGTTCGGATAATATGCAAGCTGGAACAATGCATTCTTCAGAACTTAGATTTGTAATTAAGATACCTAATTAACGGTACTTATTGAACGGGTATCACATTCACTGTCTTTGAATAAAAACTGAAAATATATTGGTATATAAAAACTAAAATATTTGTCAAAAACATAATTAATTATTCCGGAAGAGTTTGCTACCGTTGGTGCTTTTAAAATACTGCACAAGGAGATATGGTGCTAATCCCATTATTTTGGCGGAATTAAAAACAAGGAAAGGAGATCTTGAAATGTATTATATCCAATTAACATTGCTGTATTTTGAAAGAAGATGCAGTTTTGCAGTTTTGCAGATTTCAGTCTTGACTTGACCTGGCTTAATATTGAACTGTGTGAACGAGAGAGTTGAACCTGTTTTATATTCACCGATGTTTCATGTTTTGTGTTTGATTTATTATGCAAGACTACATATTAACCACAGTTTGTATTCACAGATTTTTTGGTTTTATTTTTTTAAAAATTATACCTATTTCTGATCCTAAGGCTTCTGCTCAAAAAATACAAAAAAATATCTTTTAATTAGTAGCCTAATTCAAACTAAAAACATTACTACAACACAAAAAAATATAATCTGTTAAAGATTCCAACAAAAAGGTACTGTCAATCAATCTTAAGTGTTACTACTCGCTTTCTTTCTAAATCCCATTAATAGTTTTATAAAATTCTACTCTCCCATCAGCCACCTGAATACTGTATAATAAATTTGTAATATTTATAAATTGTTTCTTAATAATAAAATTTATAGGTCACCATCAAACCTATTTTATGACTATAATTTAGGCTTAATAGGTATCAATAACTGCTTAAATAATAAAATAATAAATATTTCACTACATTAGAATAAAAATTTCTTAAAATTCCAATAAAAAATGTACACCACATTAAAGCGTTCTCTAATTTAGGTATAATTATTTTAAATCTTTTGAAAGGTCGTCAACTTAAATCAAGAAATATTTTTTTTTTTAAATTAAAATCATCCATATTGAAATCAATTATTATACGCAGCATTATTTTATAATAATTAAGTTAATACCCTTAAGAATTTTTGTTTGTATTTTTATACCACAATAGCCAAGAATGGAACTCTTAAAAAAATAACACCTACACTTTCGAAATTCCATATATTTTTGTTTTTTTTTTTTTTAAATTTGAAATTTCAATTATAATAAATATATTTTCAATTATATTTAATTAATACAAAATTACCTTCTATTTAGAGCTGAGACACAACTTAAGATAAAGAACTTATTGACAGTGAGTGACACTGACACTTGAATCGAATAATATTCTTTCCCCAATACTCTTTACCACTTATTATTGGTTTACCAAAAAAATTGTACCTTGCGGGAATCATAACAAAAAAAAAACAAGAACTAAAAAGAAAAGCACGCGCATAACGTATACGTGAATAATGTATCTATCTCCATTACTTTGAAGTTTATTTGAACAATGGCCGCCATATAATTTTGTGTTTTTATTAAATACGCGCAAATCTATATACTTTGATTTAGGTAATAAAATTTATTTTTTTTTTAATGGAAGCATAAAATTGGTATCACAAACAAAAAAAAACAAAAAAAAAACAACAGAAAAAAATATATCCGCAATAAAAATGACCTTGCAAGTAATAATTATTATTAGCGCAACGCAGCGGTGCCAGTAATAAAGTACAAAATTTAGTGCTTAATTAAGAATAAATAAGAAAGGTAAATCGCCATTTTGTATATTTTTGTTTTTTTTTTTATCTGATAGTATGGTAAGATATTGAAATTTATTTTAAATAACTACTTTTTTTTCTGTTTGTTGTAACAGCGTTGTTGATTGATTGTAGTTTGAGGCAAATTTATTATCCACTTTTGTAAAAAGTAAATAAATTTTTTATTTTTTCCGAATTTTACGAAAATTTTGAAATTTTGAAATTGGTTATAATCAATTTTTATCAAAATCAGATCGTTGTATGTAGAGTTTAGGGCATAGATAGTACTTGTATGAATAGAATAGGTGAATACCAATATCTATAATTAATTAAATGGTTTCGCAATTTTGGTTTTTTCGAGGTCAAAATAAGGGCAAATAAATGTTAAATATGTAATAAAAAAAAATGGTTTTAGAAAGAGAATAAAATGAACACACCTAAACTATAATTGTATAGAATGAAAGAGAATCAAAATTTTAAAATGAAATTTTTAATTTCAAAAAAGGGTGAGCTTAATAAATTTTTAGCATATTATTTTACAGTGATTTACTACTCAGCTTACGATTAAAGTTTATATATACATACTAGTATTCACACACTCCTTTAAATTCCAGGAAATTTGATAAAAATAATTGTATTCAATTTCATTGTGAATTGTTTTTCGTCATTTAAATTTATATGTACAATAATTGATACTATATTTTAATTTTTTATTGATTTATCTTAGACATCAACCGCATACGTAATAATTTATTTAAAAAAATAAAAATAAATAAAAATTTAGTTCTGTAGATGGTGAAATTACTTGAACATATTTTGAATTGAAATTTCTAATTGACATTTAGAAATTTTTGAAAAAAATAGTAAGTTTCGCTACGTCTCTTTTTAGATATCTATCATTTAAAAGAACTATAATGAACAACGATTGTGAAATGGTTCAGATATTTGTACCGTAGTTTTTTCAATTTACATATTCTATATCGGGTGAATCTAAATATGACTGGAACCCACAAGCTAATAGATTTTGAGGTAAACTATATATTCATAAAAACAAAACAATTTTGTATGAATGCGATTTTATTAAATAAAAAAGGCAAATAAACAACCATCTTAAGACGGCCACGTTGGAAATGTATATGATAAGATGTTTGACGATGTAATTGATTACTTATGTTTTACCGCATAATAAGCTAGAAAATTATCAATATATTGTGGTGTGTAAATGAATAAAAAATAAATACGAAATTATATTGTACAATACTGAATTATATTATTATAAATAGTTAAATTAACTAAATTAACTAAATTAAATAAATAAAATAAAAAAAATAAAATAAAAAATATAGACAAAAGTAGAATAGCTGGTAGTGTGTTTTGTTTTGTTTGTTGTTGACCTCCAGTAATAAGTAATATGTTGTATATTAGATGTCTAAGTTCGTATCTTCCGTTTAGTTCTTTGTTAAGTCCGTTGATGTATGTGTCAAATAGTTGTGTAGAAAATGGCGATCCTTAAGGTATTCCTATGTTCATTTATTTTATTCTAGAGTGTTTTCTGTTTACTCTGAATGTTATAATTCTGTTAGTTTAGGTATAGTCTTATAAAGTTATTCTGTAGGTTGAGGGGTGGGCTTAGTAGTTTTACCGTTTTATTGCCACAACTCGAATGACTAAACTTTGTTGTTATTATTCATTTAAAATATATTTTGCAACATTTTGAAAAACTTCATTTAAAATAATTAAAATTCTATCATTTTTTATTTCAAGAACCAACGGATACACAATTAAGTTCTTCCCATCATTTCGTTATTCAACAACAAACATAATTTATTAGATACAATGTTGCATACAATTTAATATAAAATTTGTATTAAAATTGTATAAAATTCTCAATTAGTGATAAATTGAAGATTTAGCTTTTCTGCCTGCAAAATTCTAAAATTCACATTAAAATTGCAATGAAATTGTGAAGATGAATTGATGAGATTTTTAAGAAACGACATAATTGCACACACATTATTTTGTGTATACAGTTGGCATTTTAAATGTTTCAAACTTTTTCAAATACTTAAAATTCTTGTCAAATTGACATCAAATGTAAGTAGATAAATAGAAAATTGCATTAAAATCTAAATAAAATTTAAACTTTAACAGAACAAATTTATAAAACTTCATTAGGAAATTGACTGATACCATAAGACAAAAAAACTGTTTTTACATCACTTCAACTCAACTGATCATCTCTAGTGTAATAACTTTGCTTTCTGATTTTCTATTTTCTAAGAATTTCAAAAATTATACAACAAACAAAAAAACAAAAAAAAAAAACAACATTAAGGAAACTCAAATGATCACTTTAACTTAATCTCATCTTCTATAATTGCAATCTATGAATATTGGTTATGTGTATATAGTGTTCTATACAATTTCATCATAAAATGACCATGGTGAACTTCAAAGAAACAATGTTGTTTTTTTCGTGTACAATAATAATTGCTGATGCTATTATTAAATGCAATCTTTGACTTCCTCTTTAAAAACGAAAACAAAAACAAAAAAAAAATCAATTTTGAAAATTAAATTTTCCACCTAACGTTCTTAATCATTGATTCATGTTTATACATTTTCCATCTTAAACTAACAATTTTCTTTTAATGGTGTAGAAAATTCCATTTTTTTTTTTGTTTTTCATTTAAAATTTGAACCGAGCAATTCTCAATTTTAATTGGTTCCACATCGTATAGCCGGCATTATTTATATATTATATATTGTAGTCTTTAATCTACGGATATTAAAATTAGTGAAAAGAAATCATTGAAACTAAGTATTTTAATATGTATGGAATTATTTGTTTAAAATATGGAGAGAGATTAAAAAAAAAATACTGAAGGGTTCTGATCGTAATCCTAAAAGTGTTGAAGATAATAATAGGTCATTACTCGTAATTGAATTATGACTTAAACGTAAATCAAAATAATAATTTATTTATTGTATATGAGAAAAAAATTAAAATGTACAGGGTGTAACCATACTCAATTGATTTTCTTGTTCGCCACTGGGTGTATTTAAATCGAATTAAAGACTGTTTAAATATTGAAATAAATTTGTTTAGTTTAAGTATTTGTTTTTTTATTTGTTCGATTTTAATTCAACTTTCGGAAATTTTACCTTTTTACATTAACATTTTAACCAAACTCAAATTCTGGTATTCCTAAGTCGACTCTCTCCCAATACTTTTTTCCGGTTAATTGGATTCACACATTTTAGTAATCGATCAACACATTATCGAAGACTGTTTTCAACTATACCGTAGAATTGCTATTTGTCTGCATAAACTAATTTTACAGTTATGTTGAACTGGTTTTAATTTTTAATATCTCTAAGCAAGAGCATCGGCTTATTTTACTTATTTTAAAATAAATTTTTCTTCGATAATTAATTGTAGAATTTCGTGATTTTAATTTTTCATTTTATGACCAACACCAAAATTTGCGTCAATTCTGTGTTTGCGCAAGTGATGACTTGAAATAGGTATTTATTATTTGATACCTGCAAGATCACCCAGGTAGTCTAAAAAGTAGACTCCTAGATGGGCTTTTCTTTTATGCGAACTAATGCGGTGCAGGTGCAAATAATGCGGTGCATGATTGTTTTGTACTCTTAATAATTGCAGATTCTACATAAATAATTTGGAACGAATAACTCAAAACCTGGAGACTCGCTCGTGCAAGATGTCTCAACTCATATTTACGGTACTGATGTCAATAAAATAATTTTTTCTGTTAACTAGTTTTTGTCTTTATGACCTTAATGCTTATACTTTAGTATAACGGTTAATTCCATCAATCACATATTGCACATCGGTCAGATTTTCAGCCAAAGGGTTGTAAGGGTTGTTTCTGCTAACTAGTTTTTGATTTTATGATAATTTTAATTTGAAGACCATAGTATAACGGTTAATTTTATCAACCACAAATTGCAAATCGGTCATATTTTCAACCAAAAGCGTTGTAAGCTCATTCAGTTTTTAATTATTTTACTTAAACAATATATCTCAATATTACCTGTGTACGTTTAGTTTCGGGATGTGGACCTATATATTATATATTATGTTTCTCATTGATTTCACCCCAATGATAGAGGGTATACTGAGATCTTACTTTTATCAAGAATCAAAACTGAGACTGTAGGTACCCGTCACAACGCATTAGGCATTTTGCAACATGCAATCGGTGGTCAATAATGTGTGAAAATGACTAATGTGGGACACCGGCGGTAATTTTGAATGCAAGTTAGTTAAAAAATTCAGTTCTTTACCAGATCACATTTCAATAATGAGAAAAAGGGTTAATCATAATTTAAACTTAGCTGTAGCACAATAATTTAAATGAACTTTCTAAAAATATACTTTCTGAAGATGATAAGTACTTAAACATCTGCAACAATTTGCAATACAATTTTTCAAAACTTCTTTTATGAATACTAAATTATTTCAGTGACACTTTCATCCGGTGGTACTTAATAAATTACAACAAAAAAATATATCACATTTTCTATTAAATCACAATTTGTAATTTATAAAAAAAAAAGAACAACAACAACAAAACACTGTTGTTGTTTATTTGTTTTCATTGTTCACTTACTACGTACATGTCGTTTTACAACGCGTCATGACATATGTAAAAAGTAACTTGACATTTTCTTGACAACAAAAATAATAGCAAGAGAAAGGGTAATAAATTGTCAATTGTGTTGATGAAGAAAATAAAGAGGATAATAAGAGAAAGTAAGTTTTTTGTTTCCTTTTTTTTGTTGTTTTAAATAAATGCTTTAAAAGGTGTAGTAAAATGGGATAAGATTAAAAATTGTCAAACGTAATATTTGCAATTTGTATGTTTTGCAAATTTGAGTGTGATTGAGATTTTTTTCTCTTGGAAAAAATATATTTGACAATATTCTATCAAAGGTGCAAGTTTTGATGATTAGAAGAGAAAACAAGTATATAAAACGAAGTCAGACAAATTGAAAGTTGAACTAAGAACAATGAATTTCGTCAGTTTGAATTATTTTTCGAAAACAAAAACAATCTCGAGGGCAGTAATTAGCCCGCAAATAGAATAAGTTATTTTTTAAATGATAGTTCAACACAGCATCATTAACACTAATTTTCAGTTTTCATTCAGAATATACTCGTTTGACTAAATTGTAAGTATCAGAGTATTCTGACATAGCAGAAGACGAAGCTTCAGATAATCTAGCAAGAAAGGCATCGTCCGTTCTGTGAGATTCCCCTGCGTACAGGTAAAATGGAACTGGTTGATGAATTGATTTTAATAAAAAGCTTGGGAAGAACAAAACGCTGAGGGTTTCTGGGCCAACATCCCTGGAAATCGTCAAGCAAAAATGTTCATGCCTATAAACGCTCGCTCAAGTAAACCAAAACTCTTTTAAGTCTCAATTGGAAACAGGAGTACGTATCTTGGTAGGGATAATAACAGGCCTAATAAAGAAACACCTTTATAAAATGCGTCCAACCGAAAACAACTTATGCAAGAATCTATTAAACATTTGCTCTGTAAATGCGAAGGTCTCATTTGTAGTAGACTTTGCTACTTGAGAACAGCGTTGCCAAAACAAGGGTAACTATCCAGCATACCATTGAAGAATATTCTGAGTGTGATCACAAAATCAGGTATCTTTAAGGACTCAAAGACTAACTAACAAACACACGGGTTATCACAATAAGCCAATTTGTAGGTGTGGTGATATAGGGGACATATTCTCTCCCGAAATCCACAATCTATCTATTAACCTAATTGTGTTAAAATTTGTATTAGTTTTACGTTACATGTAATTTATTTAATTTTTAAATAATTATGTTTACCTTAAATTGTCTAAACACGTAATCATGACTATTTGACATATTCGTTTTAAACCGTTATTGTATTTATATAAAACTTTTATACTAGAATAAAAATACAACCGTTATTGTATTCATATTCTCTCACAACGAAAGAGTTTTACCACATTAACACGTTGCTTTTTTTGAATATTGAATTATATTTTGGGGTCTTTAACAATGTTGAGACAATTAAATACTATGAAAAATCTACGTATAACTTCCACATAGCTCGTGCCATAGTTTACTAACAGGCTAACTCATGTGTTAACTAAAACTCTAACTCTGAACTAAACTGTTCCACGAAAAAACTTTTGTTTTTGCAAGGACGTGAAATCTCCGTTAAAATTGATAATACCCGCAGTAGTGAACTTATTATGTTTTCTATTCCAAAAAAATATTGACGTGAGACTCTTTTCAATAAAACCAAAATGAGTACCGAATTGAAAATCACGAAATATCACTGTTATTTGCATCAAAATATTTTCTAGAACAACAAATATTTACGAACTCCTTTCTTCACTTTCGCTTTGAGCTCATTTAGATAATTTTTAAATGTTGGGAGGTCTTTAACAATTTGTTTCTCTTTTTAAATAACCACACAAATTAAGTTCAATTTGTGCATAATTTTCTCTTCAAAACCGAAAAATTTTTTAATAAATAAAATTTCTAAAATTCTCTTTAGAAAAACAAAATAGATAAATAAATAAAAACTCCATGGGGATTTAAAAAAAAAAAAAAAAAACTAACCCGAAAAAAAAAAAACAAAATTCTTTTTAATGATCGCTTTAAGCAACAAAAAAAAAATGTTCAAAACAATTTCGCTTTTGGGAAATCACTCATTGGGAAAGGTGTTAAAAATATCATTTATGGCAAGCAGTGTAAGTACCAAAAAAATCCAAACCATAACGAAAGCATAAATAAATAAACAAAAAACTATATATAAAAAGGAATTTTAATGCTGAACTTGAACTTAAAAAGCGAAACCCAACTGTAAATAGGAAATGTTAAAATAAACAATGAGTAAATGGGCCACATTAAAACAAAAAACAAAAAAAAAAAAATTTTAATCACCTGTTTGAAATTTGAAATCCCCCCAATGAATAAACGAATTTTTTGTGCATTTAAAAATATATTTTTTGTTTAGATAATTTGTCAGTCTGTTACAAGATTTTCTAAACTATCAGTTATTGAATTTATTTTATAGATACTGATATAAGATTTTAAATAAAAATAAGCTGTCTTAAATCAACTCAACTCATCTCTGATTTAAAAAATAAATTGAAATATTGATAACACTCTCATATTCCATGGATTTAAGCTAGATATGCCCTTATAAATTTAATGAACTCAAGATATGAACAGACTCAAATTTAAACAGACTTTACATTTTAATAGAGCAATGAGTTGAATGTAATTTACATAAACTCAAAATCAATAAAAATTTCTGTTTTTTTATCAAACCAATTGTAACCAATTTGCTAATTTTTGGGCTCCAAGCGCATACTTTCATCAAAAGTGTAAATCAATTCAAAGCCGAAAGCCTCTGCAGCTAGTTTCTTATAAAGATGGCCACAATTTAAATTGTGGTTATTTCAATAATAACAATAAATCAACTAACAATTTTAGTTGAGCAATGAGATGAATCGAAATTTAAATTACCAATGAGGTATTTTTTCACTTTAATGGAAAGTGAAATTAGTTAAAAATTGTAATCAAACTATACTGTAATAAGCATTCGCACAGTGAAATTTGAGTTTGTCGAGAATCTTATTTCAAATACAAAAATTAATAAAATAATTAGAATAAAACCTAATTACATACTATATTAATTATTTCTAATTCTAAAAGTGACTTATAGCTATTTCATTATATAAAATTGACAGTGAATTGACAATGCCAGATTATACATTAGACTACTTGATATTTAATGTATTCTTTTTAGCATCAAACTCTTGCATTTAGTGTCAAAATTTTCTTTGTTGTATAATATTAGTATTAAATCAATAACTTAGCTAACACAAGCCAAGCATCATAATGTTAAATTTACCAGTTTGATTAAATATATTTGAAACTGTATCTCTGTTTTTTTTTAACCTTCTTGACATTTTGTTCTTGTTATGCTCATTAATAAAAAAAAGTATGCAACATTAATTTGCTCGGTGGTTATATGCTGGCGTGAAGTTTATATAATGGGTTTGTACGACGAAATAAAGTATTTGAAAAGGTTTGAAAGATTTCGAAAAGGTTCATATTAAGGAAAAATTTTACAACTAAATCTGACAAGATGACAAAGACAATAATGAACTATCCTTTACATTGGAAAAATTTTAACACAAAGTTGTATACAACGTCCACATGATCTTAAATGTCTACAAAAGCTGACAAAAGCTTGAGACATTAACTCCATGGTCACAATTATTGTTGACGATGTCTCCGCGACCGTTTTGACAGGTATTTGGGTATTATAAACACTTTTGAAAACCCAATGTTGTACAGTGTTAATAAAAACTTTCTGTTTTTGCTTGATCACAAATGGATTGAAAACACAATGTCTCAGAAAGCTCACATTACACAATGTATCCAACTTATTTTATACAAAACATTGATAACCTAGTTTTTTTTACATTATACAGGTTGAAGTTTTTTTTTAAACATTCATGATGTCACCGTGTATTGCCTGATGAATGACTACAATAGAGAGAAATTTATGTAAAGTTAAAAAATATAATGGGCCAAACATGTAAAGACAACACTTCAGAAAACCCTATGCGGATAAGAGGTAGAAGCAGAAGAGAGATGCTTTGGAAAATAATGTTGATTCAGACATCGAGAAATCTAAAAATAAAATTTTATAGACGACTGTTAGCAAGAGGATTTTTTTTTGAAGGCTTTGCAAATGCAAAGCAAAGTTTACAATGCTAGATTATTTTCATTAATTGAAATCAGTTTTGGTCATCTCCCTTTTGTGTTAGGCTTGAGCCTGTTTGATAAATTATATCAACGGGTTTTTTATTTTTTTAAATATGGAAAAAAAAAAATTTAAATTACAAAATTTTAAAAAATATATTTATTTTTCAGTACTAATTTTTTAGTAGTACTAAAGTACTAAGCAGTTTCAATCAAAAAGAAAAATTCAAAATAAACTATTATAGGTAATTTATACTGCGATAACAATTTTAAATTATTTTGTTTTTGTTTTTAATTAACCAGACTTTTGGAGGGATTTTAATCCCAATTATAGTATCTATCTACGGTATATGATTTCATTATCTTATAGCGTTTGGTGGTGAAATTAACTGCTATAGAAATAAAATTATTTTGTATTATTCCGCAGGCGGGGGACTCTATAGTATTAAGTTGTAGAGTAAGTAAAAGCAAAATAAAGAATGTGTTTCCGCAATTGTTTATTCCAGCTTACTATATTGCTGATCTTACTCTCATATCCAAAAATAAATTCAAAAATTCATGGGAAAATGATTTTTAAAGTACACAACTTTGTATTACTGACATTATTTGGACAGTAAGTACATTAATTGTTGAAATATTATTACAATTGTTTACACATGTGACTGACTTGTTAATATCTATTTTCAGTGATATTTAATAAAAAAAAAAACACTGTTTTTTGTTTTGTATTTTTAGATATTTAGAGTTTTAAATCTTTGATACAATTTGAAATTAATTTTTGTAAAAAGCGAAAATTAATGTTTTTTTTTAAGAAGATATTTGAGTGTAATTTTTTCTAATTTTTTTTTGTTGATGTCCCTTGAAAACTTTCTCTGTTACATTTGGGGCAAAAAAATTGTAATGGTAAAATTAAAAATAAATTATGAAGATTTATTACCAAAAATAAATATTATAAATTTTAAAGTGAATTAAGAGGTTTTAAAGAGTTTAATGTGAGTTTTGTGGGAGATGTTAAAGTATGCAGTTAAAAATGAAAGTACATTTTTTTATTAATAATAATAAGAATAAAATAAAAAAAAAGTAAAACTTATTTGAAAACTAATGCTTAACAATTAATAAGCTAATCCGATTTTAATATTGTAATGAGTAATTATTATCATACCATATAGTTTAATTACGTTAATTTAAGAGTATACGAATACGGAGTTTAGTATAAATTGAAAACATAAAACACAATCAACAGCTACTTATAACTTTTTGCCCAAACAGTAGTATAGTTTCAAGTTCTTTTCCTATCGAGCAAGATGATGATTTGGATGTTGTTTCTATATACCTTTTAAACCCCTTCTTAGATACTTTTAAAAATTAATTTATTTATACAGAAATCGAAATTGAAAATTGAAACAAAAATTTGTTTAAACATGGTTGGAAAAAGTGCTTGAACCCAACTTACATCAACAGTTTTAGCAACTAGTGAATGTCTTAATAATGGTATATTATGTATAACATGATATATAATGGTAGTAAAGTAATGGGAGAAATTCCCTTTTTAAGTATTAAAATTTAGCATTAAAACTACTATTTTAAACTACTAAAACTATAATACTTTTATTTAGACTATTTAGATAACAATTTGACTATAGACTTAAGAAAATTTCTAGACTTATCCACATAACTATAATTGTGTTTAACCTGTAATTATTTTAGTAATAAATCAAATGTTTAACGTTTGATTCCAACTTTAAAGTTCGACTAAAAATTTATTGATTAAAATTTAGTTAAACTTTTTTTTATTTAACACGAAATTTTATTAAATTTTTTAATATAAAAGACTTAAGCGAGAAACTTGAATTTTTTTGAAAAATAATTCGGTTGGGACAAGGTGAGATTTTCTCTTGTAAAATTATCCCAATTTTTGGAAGTATTTAGGGAAGAGTTGTGGAAGATTAAAAATGAAATGTATAGATATATACCGGATAGTCCAGAGTATGCGTATCAGTTTTTTAAGAAAGGAAGGAGCCGTTATTTTAAAATTTCAAATAAAATTTATTAACTAAATTTAAAATGCTCTATGACTGGTGATATTTCAAATTTCCGGGAAGGACCAAAAAGTACTTTTAGGTCCAAGATTCGCCGATATCGAGATTTTCAAGAAGAAGTGGTACTGTTTTAAACAAATTCGGATTCTACGTCAAAAAATAAGAAAATTTCACCAATCGAAAGAGCATCGATCCTCGATTTACTTAATAATTTTTTTTCTTTTAAATTTTAAAATAACGGCTTTTTTGCTTTTTAAAAATCTGATACGCATGCCATGAACCACCCGATATAATATCTATGCATATTATTTTTCATTTCCGACATCTCTAACCTAAATACCTACAAAAATTGATATAATTTTAAAGAAAAACAAAACACCTTATTAACTTGATAGAGACAGTTTGTAGCGATACTACAAGCGACAGATTTGTGATTGAGTCAAAATATCTAAAGCGACCAATCTGTCTTTTCAATTTACCCAGGTCTTGAAGGTTATACTTATGAAGTAAGGAAAAATACAAAAAATTTTGATTGCTCAACACCAAAGCATTCTCAAAAATAATTTGAGTTCGGGACTAATGAGAACTAGGTTTAGGTTGTTAGGGGAGTATATTTTTGATAAATTATCAAGTAAAATCTCTGAGATTTATTTTGTTAATATTTTATGGAATTATTACAGATATAAAATTAATCTAGGATTAGGTGTAAGTTCAGTTTGTATTATAAAAGATTTTATTTTGGTATTTGTTGCAATTTGGTGTTGTAACAAATACACTGTGATAGTGTTATGGTAATCCCTTTTTAAAAAAAATAAACCAGCCTATACCATATATTGATTTCAGTTTCAATTTTATTTATTACAACAAATTAATTAAATTAAAAGTTTATTTCCTTTAGTTACTCTATAATTTTTTCTAAAATTAAATTTTGCATTATTTTCATATTTATCCACATTAAAGAATTAATTTTACTTAAATAGTCCTCATAATACAAGTGAATATCTTATAAATGTTTATAAAAATTATTAAATTTAAATGAACAATTTTTCTTTGCACAAAAAATCATTTTATTTTATAAAAATATTTTCACGCCCATTTCAAATTCCTAAACTGTTAAATTATTACTATCAACTCAATTTTATTTCAATTTACATTGCAAATCAGAAAAATATTACTAAAATATTCATTTTTCATTTACCAACTATCCTCTAAACTATTATTTAAGTACAAAATTGCAATAACAACGACAACAACATGTGCTAATCTTCTCTGAAAATTAAACCGTTATTATTACAATATTTTCAAATAATGACGTTATAAAATAAATGTTGAGAAAATAAATAAACGCCTAATAGTCTAGGATGGAAATAAATGTTGTTAAATTAAACTTGCCATAGAGTTGTAATACCCGTTACAAACTCAACTCATAATTCATTGATAATTGATTTTCTGAAATAGTGGAAAACCATGTTTTGAAAATTGTTTCTATACATTTTCCTTTGAATCCCTTTCCAATTCTATCATCTTTGAATATGTAAATTTTTTTTTTTTTATTTTCTTTCTCTTTTTCTCTCTCAAACAGAGAGTAGTTTCCTCCTACCTTATTTTGTTTATCTTTTTTATGTATAGCTTATTACCACGAAATTTTATTGAACTTTGTAGAGTTCAATCTTGGGTAAATGCAAAATTTATTGAAAAATATTTCTAATGCAAATATTACGGTAATTGCAAGTAAATACAACTTTTACCGTTATAGATAAATCGCATTAATACAAAACAAAAAAATATTATAATGTCGCAATAGAAATTGTCCGGAGAAAATGATTTATTTATTTTTATATTTGTCTTAGCTAGGAAGACATATAAGTGATAATTTTAGAAGGATTTAGGGAGAAGGAGGAATATCATCTTCTTGACAACACAATTTAAGCAAAATATCAGTTGTTAATATACCAGTTGTTAAATCTGAGTTCTAGTTCGCCAATTTTTATAAATTTTGTAATGCTGCTTGGAATTGAAATAGTTAGAACCCTAAAGTTATCTCTAAGATAAGTTTTCCCACAAAGAAAGTGGGTAAGCAAGAACTTCTCTCTATTTCGAAAATTTTTATTGAAAGAAATTTTTTTAATTTGATTTTATGGTTCAAAATATCAGCAGATACCCTGGTTGCTTTCATGTTAGATATTAGTCATCGTATCATCAGTTTATGGAGTAGGGCATAGTATGGTAATGCGTCATCTGATAAGAAGTTGATTTTGTTCTATTTTATTTTTATTCATTTATATAGGTGCATACCCTTGTTGGTATCGTGACAGTTTATTTTAGTACATAATTTTAGTTTATAATTTGAATTAATTATGGGATTCAGAATCAATTATTTTTCTAATTCTTCTATTACGTGCTCAACCGATTCAACCCTTCTGCACAATTCCTGATACATTTGATACATCCGATTTCTATTCAAATTTAAATTTTTTAATGAATATTTTATGAACACTCTAAAGTGTTAACACTCTAATTAGATATTCCTGATAAGTTTCGCACAATGATTTGTAACTTAATAGAGACCCCAGCCAGATCTTGATAACAGAACAATTCATAAGAATGCATCAAATTTTTATCAAACAAAACACAAATGCATTACAAAAAATTAAATAATTTTTCTTGTAATAAAAAAAAGCAAATACAAAAACATGAAACAATTCCAAAATGATTTAAATTTATAGTGAAAAACTTGTTTAATCATGATAAACACTGTATCTATAAGAATATCGCGTAACAAGCAATAACTAGTAAGTAATAATAATAACTAATAATAATCACTAAACTATTAAAAATCACAACTCAGCAGGGAAAAAAATAACTTTCACTTAATAAAATATGCGAGAAAACAGGAAAAAAAAACAACAGAATCATCTCTATAGTCGTGGTGGATTTAACCATCTTTGTGGTGAATTGAAAAATAAACAAAAAATTGATTATTACTTCTATTCTACGTTAGTGTCAGGACGCAAAGGTTAAGATAGTAAAAAAATGTTTTATTAAATCTACGATTTCATCAATGGATCTGTTAACGTTGTATATGGTACTACAGAATGTATATATATATATATATATATATATATATATATCTTTGGTATTTTGGAAATTTAATTTTTTTTTTTCGAAAATCTGTCAACATTTTTTTTTTCAATTTTTCGTGAATCAAAATTTTTTTAATGGCTTCAATGTAAAGAATATAAAAGTTGTTAGTTTGAGAAAGTTGGTTTGTTGATTTATGTTTTATGATAATAAAACTCATGTTTATACTCATTATATTGTTTATAAAAATTGTTTATTATAAATTTTTGTTATTTTGGTGGTTCGCAAAGAAACAGAGAAAAACGTGACCTGTCATTTTGGAATCTTTTGTAAAATTTTTTGTTTTTTATTTTTTTTTTCCAAAAAAAATAGTTTTTAATGTGGGAAATTTTATACCCATATCGGCGGTGTTTTTACAACATTGTGGTCATTTGTTGATTTTCTGTTCTCTCAAATATAATGTAGGAGTCAATTTTATTTAAAATCGGAAGAGAAAAAAACAAAAAAAAAAAATAGAGTATACTTATATACTATATAGACATAGGTTTCCCTTAATAATGATTAATAGACGGGTTGTAAATTTTGTAATGAAAACCAATTGATTGAATGTGTTTAAAAAATTTTATTCTCATACTGACTTTAAAAATCCCAACATTTTATTCTATATTAAATTCAGTTTTCACTTTCATAGCTTAGTTCTCGTAGTTTATTTGGGTAAATAATTAATAAATGTGGTAGAAATCAAGTCATTTGATAAAGTGATACACTACAGAGTTAGTTCAACAGAGTAAAGCTTAAGAACAACACATTTAGAATCCAAAAACAGCGTAATAAATATGATCTTTAATATCCTTAGAATAAGGAACGCCGATCTCATGGTGTAATAGGTAAATAAAAAAAAGCGTGGTCATTAATCTTTAAGTGATTACCATCAGTACTCGTATAATGGGCATATGAAAATACAAACTAATACATATTAAACTTACTTACTTACACGCGGTAAACATAATATGTAGGCATTAGTTCTGGATATTTTAATATCGTAATACTCGTTTCAATGCAAATTATTACGTCTACTTCATTATAGGTACAGCTCATAGATATACAATTATTTTGTGTTAAAAATATTATATTCTTAATATAATAAAAAAAATATTTCTAAAATCATTTATCGGATATCGTTTTTAACAAAAATTGTGCATTCATTGTGTTTATTATTTTTGACAGACTTTTTAAATTCCAAACCGTTATCATTTAAAACAGACAAATTGTTTACTATCATATTTTGACTATATATTTTGACAAATTCCATGTCCATAAAATCCATAACATTTAAAAAAGTGAAAAATGAAAATTGATCCAGTTTGTGATGTATTCAAATCTACTTTTTCTGATATTCTTATTAGTTGTGCTAACGATGTAATTTGCAGAAATTATGCTATCAATTCAATTAGCTAATGATGATAATCTGAAAACACTATCAATTAAAAACTAGTAGCTCTCTAGAGGTAGAATAACTAATTTTTCGATTTCGATTTTTTATATTGCTTCTTACCAACCTGCGTGTTTTATTTCAGAGCTTGCTATTGTTCAATATTGATATCATTTCCATTTATATTGTTCTGAACTAGTTCTTGATCAGTTTTATTATTATTATTTATTTATTTACGAGCTTAATTCAAGCAAGTTACAATAATTCATTCTTAATTAATTTAAAAGCTAAAATTAAACATTCCAAAAATAATAAAGAGAAAAAAATTAATAATAAAGTTAAATTAAAAATTTATATTACAAAATTAAAAAATCTTACATTCAATCATTTACAATAAAAATGAAAATAACTTTAATTAGGAAGACATATCAAAAAAGATTTATCAAAAATTTCAGTTACACAAATACTGATTATTTTTTAATGATTGTTTAGTTATGGAAAAGTTATGTGGTGTCGCGAAAATTAATTCAATTTATTTGAATTGATATTTTTCAATTCAACTAAAAAAATTCACGGTGTCGGGAGAATCAATTTTCAACTATTTGAATTAAGTTCAACTAGTTGATTCAAGTTTGAATTTTTGACATTTCAAATCAAAAATTTTGTTTGATATACCCAAAATATTAGTTTTGTTTTATTAGTTATTTATTTAAAAAGTTTATCAGCTTCTTTTTAAATTTTTCATTTCTTTTTATACTTGTTAATTTGTGGGCTATTTTTGGGACTTTTTTCATATTTAATTTTAGTGTTACTTTTTGTTTAGTGAAATTTTCTTACTTTATTTGAGGAGTGGAACTTAAAAAGACGTTGAAAAGTTATTTAAATCATGGTTATATCAATATAATATTTACTTTTTAACTCATTCTAGTTTGTTTGGCCAACATTTTTCTTTTTTTTAGTTCCTTTATTAATTATATTAACTTGCACTGTGCAAATCCATAATGTGTTTTGTGTTTTAAAAGTTAATATTATTTCAATAATATAATTACTGTTTCTTTGAATAATTATAAGCGCTATAGCTAATATAGTACGTAAAATAAATATATATACTTAACTAGTTAGTTTTCGTAGAATTTGTTTTTGAACTAAGAAAAGAATTAAATATTTTGTTATTTTCTATTTTTCTAAAGCACCTTCAGATGTAAGAAAATCAAGACATTGTATAATAACTGGAAATAATACGTTTTGTGAGTAAATTATGAAATTTCTTACAAAATGTTCAAGAAATAGTTTGCTTTGAAATGAAAGTTAAATTAATACATCTTATACTTTTTTGATCCATGGAAATAACGTCTATTGAAATTCAACTCCTCATTTATAAATTATCCATTATTACAATAAATTTATCACAACAAACCACAAAAAATCAAAATGAAATTCAAAATTCAACTAAAAAAATTTAGTTGAATTTCAAAATCAAAAAAAGTTGAAAAAATTCACAAAAATTGATATACGCGACAGCGACAATTGAAATATTTCGATTTTAGTTGAAAGTCAAATCAAAATTGAATTTCGCGACACCACTTGTTAATGGGGAATTTATATGAATTACAGAGAGACATCATCCTATTAATTGGTTCATATTTACCATAATTATAGTTCGATGAAACTGCAAATTAAACATATTTGGTGGATCTTAGTCTAGAATGTGAACAAAAATTAAGCTTAGCAAACAGGAGAGGAGACGAAATGTTGCCTTTACTTAATTCAATTAGAAATCAGCAACTTTACGACGTTTTTCAAGAGCATTGAGATGTAATAAGTTTCTTCTATGTTCATAAGGAGGTAATCTATAAGGATCAACCCAAGGAAGAAAACGTAGAACAAATCTAAGAAATTTTTTTGAACCGATTCGATTCTTTGATTAGTTCTTGCTTGTTGATCTATAAATTTGTGTGTTTGATTTGGTTTGCGCTTTTTGGGATTTTGATTTTGGCCAAAATATTTTACTTTTACAAATAATCTTTATAAAATTACTTACAAGAATTTGAATTTTGTATTTTGTTTCACAAGATATATCTTGCTGTCAGACTTGACACATGAGTTGAATAATCAAAATTTACTATTGTGTATTCAATTAATAACTTTGACATTTTTTCAATTATATTTTGTTTCACTTATTTCACTTATTTATTGATATATTAATTTATATTTTAAAACTACTTATAGTACATGCATAGTAATTCAATCTGTGAATTATAATACATTAACTGAAAAATATATGTAAATCTATAACTGTGAATTATTAAGTGTGGAATGAAATTACTACTAAGTATATGATATACATTATTTACTGTCCTTAAGACAAGTGAAAATGTATCAATATTTACTAAACTCTATGCTTTAATCTATATAATTAAAGATTCGTAGAAATTACAATTCTCTTTTCTATATGAATTAAACTAACCGATAACATTAAAATTTTAGAATATAGTATATGAGATCACGATATTTTAACATAGTATGCCTTTAAATTGATTTTTATTTAAAACTATGTACCTTATAAATTAGAATTAGATATTACCATATAGCTTATGTTTTAGTTATTCTGCCTCTGTATAGGTTATTTAATATTCAGACAGTTATGAAAAAGATTAATTGAAATCGACTGACCACAAACTCAATTTTCGAACCATTTCCCAAACTACAGAATGTAGTGTTAATTTTCTGCTGTAAAACGCTGATTTTTTAATGGGGTCAGTACCATCATGCTTTTATTCCACGTAAACTTTGTATTCACTGCCATACTTTTATTATTCTTCTAATTTACTTGTTATTTCATTCTAAATCATTTACATTTTGCTGTTATTCAAAACAAAATTACAAATAAAATTAAGATCTCTAAGCAGTGCGGCGCCTTTCATTCAATTCAAATTAAAAAATTTAATTCTCAGATAATGAAGATGTAAGCAGTAAGCAATATAAAGCAAAGTGAAATAATTGAAGTTAAATTTTCTTTATTGTGAAAAGTAAAGAAAACATTTAAATTTCAATTTAGATTGAATAAATTTAGCAGAATGCAATCATTGATGGTGTGCCGCCACTTTTAACAATAAAATTATTTCTCTTTGAATGCAACACACGTGTGTATAAAACTAGTAAAAGTTGTTCATATTTCTATTTTTCACATTTTTACTCATTCTCTTTCTTTCTCTCTAACCCTATCATAAAAAAAATTTAAAAAAAATTAATTTAATGTTAATTTTTAATAAACAATAAAAAAAAGTGAATAAAAGAGATACCTAATATAACGGTAAATTTTCATTTTAAGATTAAATTCATCAGATAATGTGATGACATTTTATATTCTTAAAATGACGACCTAAATTTCATATGAATAAATTAATTTTTGTTTCATATTAATGTTATCAGATGGCATCAGAGTCAAATGTTTTCATTTTTTCTTTAATTAAAATATTTTCTTTCTTATTTTTTTTTTGTATAATTTCTACAAAAAAAAATTATATTTATAAAAAAAAATTTAAGAAAGTTTACATCAGTTCTACAAATTTCATAATTTTATAAATCAGCTGCAGTAAATCCAGCCCATCTATAAAATTAAGTATTTTATTTTGACTATAGCAAAGTTAGTTAAAAAATTAAATGAAATATTTAGGTATAAGATAAATGGTGTACCTACTGGTATGAATCCATCTAAACGAAAATGACAATAATTTATAACTATAGTGACATTTTCGGTTTATTCAAATCTTACAATCTAAAAAATTGAAAGTTTTAGTCCATTGATTTGACACTTCATATTTGCAAATTCATTCCAATTTTCTACCGTACATAACCATTAAAGATAATTTCTTAACTTTGTGGCTATTGGAATGTTTTGTAGATCTCTCCCCAAAGAGTTAGGGCGTTGGATCAGTCTGGTTGCATATCTGTTTTTCAGTTCTTCTGTAACCATCAAGGGTATATTCAAATCTTTATGTAAATTAATATTTCTAATGTAACAAGGAGCCTGGGTTATGATACGTCAAATTTTTGATTGCATCTTTTGAATTGTTTCGTTGTAGATGAAACTCAACTGGTAGCTTTTGTTGTATTTTTGTAGGAAAAACACTGCTCAACAGAGCTTTCTTTTTTCAAAAATTTGTTTTATTTCGGCAGCTATTCTATGTACCTGTTCGATCGTACAATATTCAGCTTGAAAATCAAATTGATACAGGGAATCGCAGTCCATCGTTTTTATTTGCGGCATCATTTTATGTACATACTATAATTTCCGTTTCATAAACTTTATGCAGATGGGTCTACATGAGTTGACCTTTGTTGGATCTTTACCTGGTTTTAAGATCATTATAATTATAGACTGTTTCCACAATAATGGAAAATAACTTATTCTGAATATAACATTGAAGATTTGTGTGATATATGCTTAAAAGTTATGTATAGGAGCTCTTGCAGAATTCTAGCCTGCTGCTTTTTTGCAATTTATTTTTTTGTTGATTGTAGATTCACCTAACTGCGTATTAAATCTATAAAATGGTCTTGCTGGTGTATATGTGGCTTGAAAACATCTTGCAGGTGGACTGTAAATGCTCCTGGTTTTTCACTATCTCTTTTCGGCAACTCTCCACTATTTAACCTGATTGGAGGGTCATGTTGTTCTGGCCTTTTGGGTTTTGTTTAAAAAAAAATAAAAGCCTATTTCGACACTAAAAAAAAATGTTTAAAACTTCTGAAGGGCTTATAATAAACTCTCCTCAACTTTTGCTCAATTTTTTTTTACTTTGATGTACTTTTCCAATAACCTGGATCTATAATTCCTTATATACTGTCTCGAACATTGTAGCAATTATAGAAAAACTAGAGGTTTTATATACTTTTATCGTAAAGAGATTAGCATAATAAATTGATTATTAAGTTGTTATTTGAACCATCTGTTTATAAATTAAACTATGATTTTTGATTCACGAAATCATCTCATTCAACTATACTACGGTGTACTTATATATAACATCCATATCCATAATTTTATTATTACCACATTCTGTCACAAATTCGTAATTCAAATCTTTATTTAACTCACAACTCCCAAATTCATGTATCTATAAAATACATACACATACCTTATAAACTATACATATAATATATTATTACACAAATTTACTTTAATTATTTACTAAATATATTTTTTTTTTCTTTTTTTTTTCAGAAATTCGTTTTTAAAGACAAAATATTATCTAACTAAAATATAATGGAAAATCGTGAAAAAGAATCACCAGCGCGAACTATCGATTCATGTGGTTCAACACAAGCTAGTATGGAAACAATAGTTGATCGTAATATAAAACAACAACAACAACAACAACAACAATCAGAACACAATAATACAAATAATACAATAATACAAGCTCAAACAGCAGCTATGGAAAATAGTACAAATGCAACAAATTGTAATAAAAATAGTTTAACAAATTCACAAATCTCAATGATATCAAATAGTAATAATGATGATAGCATTAATTGTAGAAATGATTCAGTACAACATCATATATATCAGAGTCCAGATTTAGTATTGGGATCAGAAAAAAAAACAATAAAAAAATTTCGTGAAGATATTGTACCAATAAAACCATTGGATGAAGAAGGTAAACGTAAATTAAGAATGTTAAAATCAGCAAATAATAATAATAATAATAATAATAAAAATGAATCAACATCATTATCATCAATAAAAAAATCTGGTAAACGTAAAAATTCTGATTTATTATCAGGAAAATCAATAAATTCTCTACCACATAAAGTTAAATTGATAATACCGAAAAAAGAATTTCCAAAATTTATTATTTTGGGTATAATACAGCTAGTCCTTAGTGTATCATTGGTTGCTCTTGGTAGTTTATTAATATTTAGAGAAACAGCATTATCAATAACTGGTTGTGGTATATGGTCTGGTGGTATTGCTGCAATTGCTGGTGCTTTAGGTGTTATTAATATTGGTAGATCAAGAGTTGGATTTTTAGTTGCTAGTTTAATATGTGTTGCATCAAGTACATTAGCAATGGCATTAACTGGTACCGGTTTAATACGTGATATTAATGCAATGGAACAAAATGAAGAGGTAAGACATTGTTTTTTTGATTTTATATTTTATTTTTTGTATAATTTTCGTATTTTTAATTATAGTATTGAATTTGTATTGTATATTCTAACATTTTATCATCAGTTTGCATTTTATTCTTTGTGATAATTAGTATTTTAATATTTTAACTATTCTCGTAGAAGTTTGATTTTTTTTTTGTTGTTTTTCATAATTGGTTCGTTGATTTGATAGCAATAATCTTATCTCAAATATTGAACCGTTTATTATGGAATAATTTAACAAAGTACACATTCATAATGAGCTCTACAAAAGCTCTATAATATACAGCTCTATATAAGCAATATAATCTCTATGATAGCAATATACAGTTCCCGATATAACATCGCCGTCGGCCTATTTAATATTGAAGTAGTTAAGAACTTTAACTATATTCGAACAATCATCAATTGCAATTCCATAAACTGCATTTTCAATTTAATTATTTTAAACTAAAAGTCCAATAGACTAAATAATATCAGACCAATGAATTTAACAACCAGATTTGATTTACTTGAGCCCATCAGTTAATTTATATTTTAAGTTAAGAATTTATGGATTCTTGATTTGGATTTTTTTGTTTTTTAATAATACATTGATAGCATTGCCATAGCCAAATACATAATGCATAATACATTGCCATAGCCAAACCCTTTTATACAGGGGGGAATATTTGGCAAATATGCAAAATTGAAGTTAGGCAAAAGGAAGTTTAAACAATTATATGCGGACAATTGCGTTTTGATTGTCCTCCAAAGTTATACGTATACATATATAAATAACAGGCTTCAAACCTTCGCTGCCCACAGAATAAAAGGTGTCTAACCGCCAAATATAGAAAGTTTCAGTAAACCTCACCCTGTTTATTTAATATCTTCTTTTACTACTTTCATCTAAATATCTGGTATGTTTGCATATTAGAAATTGAATTTTGAACGGGAAAATTCACAAAATGCCCATACTTCAGTTATTGTTATTATAGATTTTAAATCGTAGGCATTACTAAGAGCAGACAAATATGCACTTCGAATTTTTTTTTACAGTAACTAAGTTAAAATGATCTCTTCGTACATTAAGTACGATACTGCAATGTTTATCGAGTATTAATCAATCAAATTTCTGACATATCAAATCATTAAATGTGAAAAGCTTTACTACAATACAATTGTCAGAAACTAAGTTTTCTTAAATAAATTAGTTTGAAATTATTTCAAATTATTACCAAATTAATCTGAATTATTTTTTATCATTTTTTTTTTAATCGCAATCACAAAACTTCCAGATCAAAAGAATAACATAGACCAGGTCAAAAAACTAATAGAGCATTTTTCGTATTCATCGGGAATTAAACCTTAACCTTTCTAACCCGTGGTAGACGGTCTAGCTACTAAATCTATTTAATGTGTAACTTTACGGTTCTATAGTTGTTTTCTATAGGGGCTTGGAAGAAAATATATAACGGTTACTAGTATTACTTGTATGATATTGTTCTTTGTTATATCTTCTCTTTCAAGCTATATCAATTTTATATAGGCTTGGATCTAACTAAAATTATCAAATTATGTAATCTTTAGTGGTTAACCTTGATAAAACGAATCGATTAAAATTCCTCGAATTCAAACACTGAATAATGCATCGTCGAGATAAGCCGCATAACATTATTTGAGAAATGAAATATCGACGAATGTTATAAAGTTTCATTTTTCCAATTAAAGAAAATCTGCATCAAACCACAATAACTTGAGTGCAATAAATTACATAGCATAAAATTTAAATGTTAGTTTTTTTTTCATATGTTTGCCAAGTCATGTTCTATTTCTTTAACTTTTGATATTATTTCGTTTAAATTTATATTATTAAAAATAATAATAGTGTACCATAATAGCATTCATATATTAAAATTTCAATCTATCTAAACCAAATTTCATTAATATTCACTATACATATCATAATATGTATGTTTAAGTCTCATTAAATTCCATGCAAATGTGACCAGAAAATCATTATAATTAAAATTAAATCTAGAAAAAAAATTCCACAAAAATGTTGAATAAATTATACATACTCAACGTTAAATTTTGCTGCATCTTTAGAGTGTTTTTTAATAACTTTCTCGAGAAAATTTTTATAGCATGCTAATAAATTTTCTATACGTACGATATAAAATAGAAAAATTCTCTTAATTTCACCGGTATTCAATGGTCAAAATAAAATAAAAAAAAAAAAAAAATTGACCACCCAAGCAACTCTCAGTATTTAAGTAGACCATTATTGTATTGTTTGTATGCGGTAGACCACGCAAATCAATAATTTAAAATTCATTAGGAATTCAAAAAATATACAATCAACCCATTTCCTAAAAATAAAATTCATTTCTATTTACTGAAATTAATTTCCATCAAATAAAAAATTTTATTTAGTAGGTTCCAAAAAACGAAAAAATGGGTTTTTTTCTTCAAATTTCTAAACTGGCTCATTAATTTAAACTGACATTAAACGATGTAAAAAAAAAATTTCAATCATTCTCATAACTATTTACAAGTCTTGTAAGATGTGTATAGTATATTATATATTTTAATAACATTTTATATATATTTAATATATATATATATGTATTTGTATTTGTACATACATAAAATATATTGAAATTTTATATAATAAATCACTATAAAGATCACATGTGTTTAAAATTTTAAAAAATTACTTAAATCTTGTCAAGTAAAAAATTCTAAAACAATAAAAAAAATTCGAACAAATTTTGTAGGTCAACCCAACGATACATTTTGAGTATATGTATTTGAAATGAATAAACATAAATTTTATCACATAATTGCAATACAAAAACTATTTATGTATTTTTTGACAAAAACTACAATTGTTTGAATAGAAAATAAATTTCATGACACCCTTTGAATATTAATTTACAACATGGTACATTTAAAAGAGTGCAACAATATTATTTCTTTCAATCTATTTTACAATTCGCTACGCCTATTATATCGGAACTGCACCTATTTTTGAATTTTGATTGTTTTTTTTTTTTACTTTTTTTTTTAAATAGATCAGAGATAGTTTTTTTTAGTAATTTATTTACTAAATTGAAAATTTAAAAATTGGGTTTTTAATAATAATTTTTATAGTCATTTATTTATAAATAATATTAAAAATAATATTAATAAAAAAAAACATAATAATAAAAATAAAAATTCAGCTACGAGTATGTTAATTCAATCGTTCTAAATTTTGTTATAGTTATTTTAGAGATCAGTGGTGTAAAATGAAAATAAAAATAAAAATCGGTAATAATTCAACCAAAACTTTTTTGAATATTTCCAGAAGAATTTTTATATGTTCTGAACTAAATTTGTCTTCCGGACGGATCACTTTATTCAATTGCATATCCGAAAAAAATATTTTATATCTGCAGTTGTTTCATTCGTTTAAATAATGTTTGATTTACGCTAGCGCATCACTTGGGTGTACAAGCCATTGAAATTTCATAAATTTAATTTTCATGACCATGTTTAATTCATTACACAACTAACTTGAACTTCAACATTACATCTTCTCACGCAGACCGCATCATCATTTTAAAGATCAAAATACAGATGGCAAATGATTTTCTTTTGGAAATCAAGTGCATTATCATTTGCTTTGAGTGATGTTTGCGATTCTATTCCGTAAAACAACGCCATGAATAGAAGCATTTTATACAATTTCTGCACTTTGATATTTTTAAGGTAGGAGCTTTCTTAGCCATATATATTCAAATGATGTTGTAAAATATTCTTTAAATGCAAATTACCGTTAGGCGTTTTTTAAAGAGTTAAAAATTGTCCAAGTTTGTTTCCGATGGCAAATTCGCATTCAAATATGTGGTGTCTAACAGGACATTTATTGCATGTCAAAATATGTTTGGTGAAACATGGGGATTATCTCCACAAATGACTGTATGCCTCTACAAGTCTATAATAAAACCTACAATATTTTGCGCGACATTTATATGGTGACTAAAAATAGAAGAAACGAAAACATGTGCTAAGCTGAATAAAATACAAAAAAAAGCATGCCTTCGGGCTACTTGAGCACTCAAAACGTGTCCTACTCTAACCCAAGAAAAAATTCTGGAACTACCACCGATCTATATCTCATGACAACAGCACGAATAACAGCAACAAGGCTGCACCTAACAAACATCCTCAAACACAAAAGACCAGGGCACAGTATAAACCTGCAGAAAATTGGTGTTGGAACTGAGGCAATTGCAATGTCAGACTATATGACAAAAGTAATTGATTGGCGCTGGAACTTAACTGTGCTAATACCTAAAACGGAAGAAGTCGAAGTTTTAATAAGAGCCTTACCTGATTTCAGGAGCTTCATTATGGTAAATTGATGGATCGAAAATCGGGGAGAAAACCGGTGTATTTAGAACAACGTTCAAGTTTAGTGCGGCACTTGGCAGGTATACCACAAGCTGAAACCTATGCCATCTAGGTATCGGTATTACAGTGCAGTAAGAGGGCACAAAGGTGCTAAAATATGCATAATTTCAGATAGTCAAGCTGCACCAATTTTTAAATAAAAGCCATGTCTATAGTTACAAAAGTTTAATAAAGGTAGCGGAACGAAACAGAGTTATTCTTATGTAGACTCCTGGGCAGGAAGGAAGACAATTAAAGCAATGAAGAGACAGATATACTTGCAAAAACAGGTGCGAAGAGTCAATTCTTAGATTAAAACTGGTTGCAAATATGTTGATATTATAATCTTTTTCGACGAGGGGTTGCGTTGTTTAATCAGTTTTGTTGCATAGTTCTTTCTGAAATTTGTTGAGTTACTTTGTATAACTATCAACATGTCAAAATCTTTTTGCTGAATGAACTCTCCTGATAATTAGATTCATTTTGGAATAGGTTTCTATAAATTCACTACTTTGTATGCCAAACCAATAAATGCTGATAATATTACGTTTCAGTTGAACTCTCGTTACCTCTTTCAAGGAGTCCTTTTATTAAGTTTTATTTCAGGATAATTAACCTTTCTAACTTGCGGAATAATTATCCTATTTTTATTTTGGGACTTTTTTTGATTCTCATGTCTTAATATTTGTGTATATTTTCTACGCGGAAGTTGCACAAATTTAATGCGAATATCATTGAAAGCCTTATTTACGCAGCTTTGTTGTTACGAATTGCTATTTGCGCGTCATTTTAGTTAAACATTTTATTCACTATACACTTTCTTGCTGAACAAAAAGTACATTACTTTCCCATTTTTAAAGTCATTTCTGTATCTAGTTTAAATTTTACAAATTTCTAGATACTGTGATTGCTAGAGACACCTGACCTACTTCCGAAAATACGGCTGAACAAAATTGTATCAAACATCTTCCATATTTTTCAACAGGATATTTGCCAACTACTCTTACTTACTTACTTACTTGCTGGGCGCTACAGACCTTAAAGGTGCTGGGCCTGATATATAATTTTGATCGTATCCGAGGCTTCAACTGCTTGTCAGTGGATGCTATGTAAGACAGTTCCCAGGGGCCACCATCTGAAGGTAATGTAAGCGCTTGAATATATACGACCTCGCCAGTTGTGCATCTGGGTCAGCGAACGATCAAATGTTTCCCTGTCGATCCTAAACCAGACCCCCAATTTGCCAACTATAAGCATCATAAAATTTTAACGCAGTATTGTCAATGCCCGCTTAATAATTTACAATATTGTAAATTATAAATATTATAAATTAATAGTCACTGAAAAATTTGCAAATTAAATTTTATAATACGAAATTCAATGAACTTCAAAGAGGATTTCTTTTCAAATAATCAAAAAACAATAAATGAAATAAAAACAAAAATTAAAAACAAAAATCGGTTCTCCTTAATTGTCAATAGAATTAAATTTTTCAACATTTACTTGCTACTAGCACCACAATCTCAATCACAACCAGTATTGTACTAGTACTACTATCACAATACTATTATAGCAAATATGCAACCAGAATAATAATGTTATCTCGTCAACTCTTTTCTATCGAAATGACTCAATTGAACTTTTGTAATATTTTTTTATTTTTTTTTTTTTATTATTCAAATGTTGTTTAATAATAATAAAAAAAAAGAGAAAAGAAGAAAAAAAATCATTACCTGAGGGGAATGAGTAAAATAATAAACGATTTTCATTTTCTAATAAAAACAAAATTGGGTCAAAAGAAAGTGTAAGTTTTTATAATGGCACTAACTCACTCGCTCACTCACGTTTTTCAATTTGAGTCCATTATGATTGAGGTTAGATGAGTATATTTTTTTGTTACATATTATAATATGAATATTTTAAGGTCATTTGCCTTGCAATAATGTACATACATACATACTTTGAAAATAGCAAAAACAACATACATAAAAATATAATTGTAACGCGTAAATTATAATCAAACAACATTTTTTTAATAATTTATTTCTTCTCATTAATTATAATTTTTGATTATAAGTTTAAAATAAACAAAATTATATGCTCACTGCAATATATATGTATGTATGTATTAATAATAATATATAATTTTTAATTTCAATTTTGTTTTCAATTACAATTTCTAATCACATGTTTACAAGATCTGTCAAATTAAATGTCATATTGGAATTTGAAATTGAAAAATAAAAAACAAAAACATGTTTTAATAACACATTGTAAGTAAATTGCTGGAATATTTGTAAAATTTATGAAGGTTAAGTAATCACTTAAATTTAATTTTTTTTTTAGTTTGTAAATGCACCACTTTATCTCTATTTTAAAGGTTATGAGCACACAGATCAGATATACGATGATTGTGTTTATTATGTAAAATATAATTTTTCTATGGTGTGCCACTCTTATCGTCTTCTATTTTATTTAAATTTTACTTCAATTTCGATTTGCAAGAAAATGTTTATACAAACTTTGAATTCAGTATTAAAAGATTAATGAAAAACAGATCGAAATTATAATGAAAAATATTGTAGACAAGCTACGTTTTGAGTCCTTGAAGGATGTCGAAATGATGAATGAACCTTATTAGACGCTGTCAGCAGTCATCGTCAACACAGGTCAATACTACATCAGCTTGATATTACACGGTTGGATGTTAACAATCAACACTTATCTATGTATTAGAAAATATTTCTCATTTCGATGTTAATTGTAGCTTGTTTTGCTATTAGAATTTTAGTTTTACCATCAATTTTGTGTATAACAAAAAATAATTCGTAAGCCAACAAATTTTTATTGCCCTTGTTTATGTATTTGTGATTTTGTAAAATGCATATAATTTTTTGTCTGCAAATGCTCTCTCGGTGTCAACACATATTCCCACCACAAATTCAGTTTATTAGCAAGAAGATGAGAGACAAAGGAAAGACAATACATCAGTTGACAATACATCATCAAATAAGGCCCAATGGTAAACCGGAATCGCTGAACAACATAGAAAAAGTAGGGATTCAACAAAAAATGTAACCCCAAATGTTCGTATAGGAATCTATACGAAAATAGGAGACGATCGTAGAATTTTAGTCTATGCTATTGCTTACTCAATGACTTCCAGGACAATGTCTACTCTACTCTAAAAAACTCTATAGACTTTATTATATCCAGTCCAGTACATCAGTCTTTTGATGATGGTGTAATAACCGATATCGATTAAGATATTTAATAAAATTAGTGAAACAAATGGAGTTTTTAATCTTTATTTTTAAAAATATTTCACCTAGAGCCTACATCATATTCTAAAAAAATATAAACTTTTTAAGAATCTCTTCTAAGCACTTGTTATTGTTTAGCATGTCAAGTTTTTAAGTGCTGAGATTAATTCTATATTAATGCATAATGACAGTCGGAAACAATCTCATATTAGAATATTTTTATTTTCAAATAGAGTTTATTTGTAAGTGACAGCTGTACATTGTATACTAGATATGCATGTATAGTGGTTGGTTGAAAAATAATGAGATTAAATCAATTTCAATTAAAATAAGCCGATATTGGAACCTGAACAGTTTAAAAATAAATTCTATTATTAACCATTCAATGTACAAACTCCCTGATGAGTTATGAAATATGAACTACAATTATAAATTTTTTTTTTTCATAAACAGTCAAAAGCTGGATTTTCATTGACCAATATTTAAAATCTTAAAAATTTTATCGGCTCTAAAAAGGGAAATAACCAGAAATGACGTTTGTTTTATATGAGAGCTCAATGCATACGACAAGAACAGAAAATATCATTTACCGGGGATATTTTCACAAAAATTTGGGATATTTTTAAAAAATTTGGGATATTATACCTTGATAAAGTATATTTTTAAAATATCGGTGATAGTTTCTTTACTCCGGCAACATTTTTTTACCAATTTTTTTTGAGTAAATGTATATAAAAAAAATAATTGTTTTTAACAGATGGTTTTGACGGTTAAATTGTTGTTTTTTTTGTATATAAAATGAATTTCCCAAATAGAAATTTAGAAAATTCTTTACAACGGTCTATTTTTTTCTTACATACAAATTCAATAAGCTATCTCCCTTTTTAGAACCAATTTAAGATTTTTAAGATTTTAAATATTGCTCAATGAAAATCCAACTTTAGGTAGGAAAATATCGTTAGCACATACGTGCCGCTTGGTTGGAATAGGACAGTATAGGATAAATTTTGAAAAAAAATGGAGATAGATTAGTATTAGCAAGATTAAGAATAAAAGAAAGCTTCCTAAGAAATAGATATTTCTTCGTCAAAATTGGTCCTGAAGCATCAATCAGTAAAGAAATTAAAGCAGTAGTTCCACAGGGTTCATCACTTTCTCCTTTGTTATATAATATTTTTATCTCAGACTTACCAAAGTCACCAAACTGTGAATTAGCACTTTATGCAGATGATACTGCTCTATGGTCCACTTAAATATGCCCAAACGAGATAATAACTAATCTTGAAAATGGTTTTTCTCATATTCAAGACTTTTATTACAAGTGGAAAATCAAAATCAACAAACAGGAGAAAACAAAGGGGATTTTCTTCACCACGAGAAGAAAACCATGTTTTCTGCCTAACAGAAATCTAAATATAAACAACTCTGAAATAGTTTGGGAAAATTAATTTATTACCTATCTCGGCATTCACTTAGATAAAAAATTGCTATTCAAGACACATCATGAAAACAATTAACAAGATAGACCTTTACATTAGGCTGTTATATCCATTAATAAACCGTAAATCTAATCTTCATGTAGAAAATAAAGCAATTTTTCGCGGCGCACTCATATACGGCTACCCCGTCTGGGCACAGACCGCCAAAACAAATTTAGGAATACTGCAAAGAAAGCAAAATGCAATCTTAAGAATGAAATAAAAATTTGGTTTTCTACAAGAAAACTACACGAATTAGCAAATGTAAATACTCTATGCGAACATATTGATATAATGCTACCCGCTTTTTTGGAAAGTTGTCAATATTCAGAAAATCCGCTCATTGCAGCGATTATAGATTAACTTAGAATAATTTTAGTTGATTATAGGTTAAATTTAAGTAAGTTTTATATAAAAATAAATTTAAGAAGGTTCTTGTTCTATCCATTTTTTCCTTTAAACTAAATATTAAAAACAAAAAATAAAAGTATCGCAATTATGCTAAATAAAAAGAATTATAAACAAAATTAAAACAAAAAAAAAGATACTGTAATTAAGGCGAAATAAATAAATAAATAAATAATAAGAATGAAGGTACATATTAACATTTTGCTTCAACTTTTCCAAATTATAAGTTGAACTTGGAAACATATCAGAAGGAATAAGATGCCACATTCTTGAAGTACGAACTATGAATGAACTTCAATAACCTAATTTATGCAATCTTGGGATTTCCACGGTGTAGAGGTTGGGATTTCAACATTTGCGGCTCCTTTTGTTTTGCGTTGGAATGGTTTAAGAGGAAGAAGCAATGTTTTGATTTCTGCTAAGCCAACTGCTATTCTCACCTGCGAAGCGGTGTTCACACTATTAAGAATGTTTCAAGATTTTTAACTGTAATAGACAGAGATATAATTAATAACAGTTAAACAAAAACTGTAATTAAAATCTGAGTAACTGTAATAGAATTTTTATCTTCTTACAATTTACCAACTACATGGGTTATTAACTCTAATTGTAAATTAACTATATTTTAAGTTTTTCAACTGTTTCAATAGAAAAATAATCATAAGAATATGACTTTTTAATTTTATTTCTTTTTGAAAAATTAAAATCTCATTGTTTTCAAAATCCTTCATCCTTCAGATAGTCACGCAAAATTTACTTTGCTTTTTTTTTTTAATTTTAATTTTGTTTTTCAATAAAATTACATAATTTTTTCTTGTATTTCATAACTGAATTTTGCTTTATTTTAAATTCAAATATTTACAATTCTTTTACTCTCTCATCTATTGTTAAGTTATTTTAAAAGGTGAGTTCACATTATTTTAGATGTCTTTTGTAAACTTTTCAACAATTTTTGTTTTGTTTCTGTGATTTCAGTAAATAAAATGAGCCTTTGGAGAAATAAAATGAAATAAAATATGAAATTATTTTTAAGAGCTAGCTATACTTGAAAAATAAATTTAAAACAAAAATAGAAAATAAAATAAAATAATAATTGTATGCATGATTTAATTCCATATTTTAGAAGTATTAAAAACACAAAAAAAAATTATAACAATTATCACGTTTTTAATAAAAAAAAAAAATAAAAATTTTCAAAATCATAACAGTTGGTAACTCATAACTGTTGTGATTTCTCAAGTAAATAAATATTGATGCAATTAGAAATTCTATGATGGAATGATGCAATAATTTGATACCTACTTTTTTTCTCAAATTATATGTGATGTTTTAGATTATATGGAGATGTGAAAGAATGGACAATTTTACACTGGAGATACTATTTTTTTAATCAGCCAGGCGTTAGGATGTAACCTTTAGTACTTTCGCACGGGTTAGGTGGGACAGAGCAGCATAAGAAGAACGAAGAAAATTATTGGAGGACATGATAGGAATTTGCAGAATGAAGTTATTGATGTTTTCCATGAATTTAGACACTATGGGTGTTATTTGAATGTGGAAACACACTAAAAGGAATATGATTCCGCATTTATGAAATCTCAGGACTATGCACGAATTTACGTAACCTGCTTTGTGCCATCTAGGTATTCCTATTGTGTATCTATGGCTTCTATTGCTTGACGATGGAACCTTTAAGTGAAGGGAGTAGTTCTTTTATTTTCAATGAGCATGTGCTCACACCTAGGAAGTATCTATAAAACAGAGAAAACGCTTTCTTCTATACGACAAGTCAAGTTAAGAAAAGTTAAGGACGAATTTAGAGTTGGGTCGTCGATAAGACGGATTACACGATTTTGAATGCGGTCAAGGTAGCCTAAGGCTGAAAGGGAAGTACCAGTCCAAATATGCGAATTGTATTCTATCTTGGGTCGAATATAAATGATTTATAGATATTAAGAAGTTCCGAAGGTAAAAAAAAAGTTTTACATCGACTTAAGTGTCCCAAACATTGCTTGCTGTTTCTTTTACGATATCATTAATTTGATTATTCCATGTCATTTTTTGGTTCACGTGCATACCTAAAATGCTTAGACTATATCTGAGTTTTGTAAAGTAACACCTTGGGAAGAGAGATTTTGTTCAAATTTTGACAGTGTGTGTGAAATTAGACAATTTGAGTTTTAGTCCAGTTAAACTCAACTCTCTGCTTTTTTGCCCAAGTCAGCAATTTTTATTTAATCATGGCTAATCATGTTAACCATTATTTTTCTTATCTATTGCTAACTTCTTATTTTTCTTCTATTGCATATTAGATTTGCGAAAATTAGATTTGAAAGTACTGTCATCTGCAAAACTATGAATTGGATTAAAGGTTGATTGAACTATTTTGGTCATTGATAAAAGTCAAGAAAAGAGTGGGCGGGTCCTTGTGAAACATCAGCATTTATATTACAGTTTTTAGACTTAAATCCGTCTACTAAAACACGATTCGAAATGAAACCTTCAATCCATTGAGAAAACACAGGCCCTTGGCCTACAGCTTGGAGTTTAGCTATTAAAGCTGCATGCCATACTCGATCGAAAGCTTTCGAAATATTTAAAGCAACAATGTATCAGATTCACCGGAATTGTGCAAACAGATATTGAGCTTTTCTTGTAATAGGTGGACCGGTGCTGTCTAACACTATATTGTCTGTCATATAATATACCTGAATAATTATTGTTCATCTCTGAACATTGATTGATTTTATGTCATGTAAAAGAACCTTCAACTTATGACCTTGTGACCTGAACCATAGACTCTCCACAAAATTACACCAATAAACTCTGTTTTTGTTCAGGTTCCCTTAATCAAAGTCTCAAAATACCACAATACCTGAGTTATGTCAAGGGGAGTAAAAAACATAAATAACTAATGTTTAACGAGAATCGCAATAGATTTTAAAACTAAATTTAACTAAATTCCAAATTCATATAGATTACGTCATGTGTGTCAAAATACCGCAAAAAAAATTATAGTTTCATTAAATAAATTCTCTTTTATTATACACATTCATATATAAAAGTATTGATAAAAATAAAAAAATGAATAATTGTATAGTTAATTTTTTATAACTGCCATTTGAATTTATTTTAATAATTTTATTCTTTTATTTTAATTAATTGTGACATTAATATTAAAAATGGGTATAATAAAAAAAAAATAAAACAAGTTTTTTCTAAAAATATTAAAATTAAAATCATATTTTAAAAAATACCAAATAAAATAATTTTAATTTGGATGTGGTAATTATTATGTATGCTTGTAATTAATAAAAACAATATTTAGTTCCTAGTTAAATTAAAACTGCTTATAAATTCAATCATTGTTTTTTGTTTTTTTTTTTATATAAAAGAAAAATAATTTGACCTTCACATATTTAAAAAAAAACAAAAAATGGGAATTGAATGTGATATCAAAAGTGCATGAATGAATCAAAATGTGTGAATGTGTCAAATTTTTTTTAATTAATTTTTGTGACTATTTAAAATTTTTATTAATTTTGTATATACGAGGACATTAATTATATTTAAAGCTAATACATATATTCTTAAGAATTTTGGGGCCCACAAATTTTTTTTTCAATTAAGTAATCTTTCTCGAGATGTAAAAATTTAAAACAAGATCAGAGATTTATACGTGCATCTGAAGAATCTAAATAAGTACTGTGGGTTGAGTAAAAAAAATTAAATCTGTCGACAGGTTCGGAAACATTTGATGTATATTAGATATCTTACATTTACGAGTTGAAGTCCATCAAAGTCGAAGTAAAGTATCTACAATCAATCTGAATTTGAATGAATTTTAATTTGTTTATAACTGAAATCAAAGGCAAGGAGCAATAAGCCCAGATAACATTAACTCCAAATGTTAATTTATTCCACACCAGTGAGAAATAAATCGATCAATTTGAAGTGGTGTAGTTCTCATTACAGTCGGAAATAAAGCCATCTTTAATTTTGATGTACTTATTTCCCATTGAACATTGAAAAATTGGAATAAATTCACATCAAAAACCCTCAAGCTAAAATTGTCGAACTCAAAATTTTATTTCTAAAAATATACAAAACAAATTGAAATAAAAACAAAATACTTTAGTGTAAATTTCCCCTTTCAAAAGCAATAGCGTGCGGTGGGTTTTGTTGTAAGGTGTCCAACAAAATTAAAAGATATGTATTCGGAAAACAAATATATATATAATTTAATTCACGTATGTAATGGAGAAAAACATTAACTTGAAAACTAAAACATAAATAAAAACATAAAAAGCTTATATACTATAATTAAATAACATAATTAAATATACTTAGTTACTTATAAATAAAATCCATCCGTCTATAATGCTATCTTACGATAACAAAATCATCAATTATATTTTCATAAAAATCTACCTTTGACTGCAAATAAATTAGCAGTTCTTTTTCAATCGCAATCAAAGATAAATTACTTAATCTATTTTGCCCCATTGTATTACAAGAATACGATTTTATTCCTTTCAAAGCTGAAAAAGATCTTTCAAACGATGCTGTTGAAAAAGGAATTGTAACAATGAAATTAGCCAATTTATTGACTTCACTCAATGCTTCAGTCAGCTCATGATCTCTAATGTACTGAATTATTTGAGTTACAGTCATGTTATTTATAGATTGTGACTGGTGATTGTGACTGGTATATCACGCAAAGTTCATTATTAAGACGTATAAAATCAAAATATTTTTCATAATTTTCCTTCAATGAGCTTAAACCTTCAACCGAAAATTCTTTTTGATATTTATAAAATTTTTTTGAATTTAATAGTTCAAAAAATTTTAAGGCATTAAGTTTTTCAAACCGCATGTCCATTTGGTTGTAAATTGTGTCTGTTATTTCATTGTACAATTGCTTATATATTAATTTTGGATCATTTGTTACCATGTCACGTCTTTTTTTAATTGGTGGTCCTACAGAAGACACAATATCTTGATATATATTTTCAAAATTATTAGTATTTCTCATATTATGAATGACAGCTTTCGTTTCATTAACTTTTCCTAAAGAATAAGTAATATCTAAACTTGATTTTTGCAATATATCAAACAAAACGTCAGTATAGCTAAATATTTTTTTCTAAATATAGCCAGAAGAAATTGATTTTCAAATTGTTTAAAAAAAATACAGAAACCTTTGGCCATATTGATAGTTTCATTGTCCCAATAGTTAGGATCATCAAGAATATTTTCAAATAATTGAACTAAGAGTTCTTTTTCGGAACCGATTGTATTTATCAATCGAGAAGAATAATTCCACCTAGTTGTAGACAACTTTGGAAATTTTTTTTAATAGTTTCATTTAATATGTAGTTCCTTTTGTTGATACGGAGAAACATGATGAAATTGTAGAAACCGTTGCGAAAAATAACTTACATTTTTGTATATATAATTCAGACTGTGACAACACTAAATTAAGCATATGCGCGCAACAATGAACGAAAAGAGTTGTTGGATAAGCATCTTTCACTTTTTTCTGTGTTGCATTCATTTCACATTCCATTCATTTCATAACTGCTGCTTCGTCATAAGGTTGTGCAATTAATTTATTTTCACATTTCAAGGTGATCACTGTATCCTTTACAAGATTAAATAGACCATTCGCCGATCGATCGGCACTTACATCCCTAAAATATAAAAAGCGCTCTACAGGTACTCCAGCAAAATTAAGGTATCTTAAAACAACTGATTATTGTGATTTATGTGAAATATCTGAAGTTTCATCTAACATGATGGTAACAACAAAACGTCAACGTATGTATCAACAAAATGTCAAAAGCCAGAATATAAGAATATAGAAAATAAACTTACCATAAACTGTTAATATTAATCAAAATGTCTAACTTGAAAATTAATAGGCACTTGTTTTTAAGCGAAAACAAATTGATGTGTAACAAGAATTTTAGAATATTAATTTATTATCCTAACTTTATTTTCTCGTCTAACTTATTTATTCACTTGTCATTTTCACATTTATTTTTTGTTTTTGTTTTGTATATCATTAGCTAATTCTATTTCACCATGTGCAATTTAAAGCCTGCACACCCGAGTAGTATAAATTTTTTAACTTAACCTGAAATTTAAGTATAAAATAATAGAGACAGATTGGTATCTAAATATATGAATTAACGTGCACAAAATATACTGCACGTTGTCATATTAGAATTCACCTTTTCTTCCGCCGAATATATGCACAAAAGTGGTTCTAAAACAAAATGAATAAACGTGCAAAAGAATATACTGCACGTAGTCATTAATTCCACCATATTTCTTAGTTTTAATTTTTTGTTTCACGTTTGCCTGAATATATGCAAAAAAAAGTGGTGTTGAAAACATTTCAAATTTCAATCTAATAATTTTCAATGAGGAAGATGATTTTAAGTTATGGTTTGTTTTTTTTAAATTATTATTAATAAAATATGATTCTTTACAGTATGAATTGATTATTTATAGAGTGTGCAGTGCACACCTTGCACTCTATGACCGCACGCGACTGTATCAAAAGGCTTAAGTAAAACAAACTGCAATTAAGAGAAAATAGTTTATTGTAGCTAGGCTTCTGGAAAATGGAAAATAACTCCTTCTTTTGGAATTAATTCATTCTGGCGTTACGCAAATTAACAGCACCGTTGGTACTTACCATAATATAATCAAATCAAAAGAGAAAAGAAAAAAAAATTTATCAAAAAAATTACAGATGGACCACCTTACGACCAATATAATTTTTTTGAAATGGTCATAATGTTCATGACCTATATATGTATTCAATTAGACAATTCGTCTCTACAATTTGTATAATCTATTTAAGTCTATATAAAATATGATAACAAGACTAAAACTATTCAACAGGTCATAGTTTCAACATCTACAAACTCTTCAAATACTCGAAGCATAGTCTACTAAATGATCGGTGCGTTGAAGCACGCCTTATATCAATGGGAAAGAAATTCCACAAGAATATCACTATAACAAAAAAGAACAGATGTCTTATTGTACTTTGATACCGAGGAATATTTATTGAGAGTGATCTCGAGGATCTACCAAAATCGAGTTTGTTATAAATATAAAATGGAAGCCTAGTATATATTACATTAAACAAAAAAAGATAAAATTTAAATAATTATTGAATGTGCAGTCTAGAATCCACTTAGAGACATCAGAGATCCTATCATACCTGATGGTACATAAATTGAAAATAATATTCAGTTTAGCAACATCATTTACTATATACTAAATCGCAGTATAAAAAGTGTGGCAAGATGAGAGACTAAACTAGATCTGCACTTAGTTCTTAATGGAAAAAGAGTAGAAGACTTCCAAAGTTTGCTATTCGAGTAATGTGATCGGGCCAACCTAATATTTTATTAAATACAACACCCAAATTTTTAACATGATCAACAAATGAAATATTTTTGTTATTCAGTATCAGAAGTGGGAAATTATAGGTTAAATCATTAGCATATATCACAATAGATTGTGACGTAGCGGGATTCAACAAGAGTTGATTAGCTGCAACCCATTGACATTCAGTTTGAATATACAATTTGTAAGTTGAATAATTGGGCAACTAATATGAATCTGGGATTCACCAGCGTAAAGACGATAATGAGCTTCAGTTTAGCAGTCTTATAGTCAATAGTAAGGGCCCTAATATGGAGCCTTGGTGACACCACATCCAACTTAAAGATGATCAGAAGTAAATTCATTGATATGTATTTTCCGCATTTTAGTAGAAAGTAAATACATCTTAATTTGATGGATTTATTTCTCAATGATGTGGAATAAATTCCAATGTGGAGTTAATGTTATGTGGACTTAGCGAAAGAAAATAATATAGTTTGGAGTAAATTACGTTTTGAGTATTTTAATAATTTAATTTCTAAATTTGAATAGTTTTTTTTTTATTTAATATACTTGTAACTCAAAAACCCAATGTAATTGACTGTAATTGAATGCAATCTCAAATATAGACACAACTACTCAAAATAAAAATCTCAAAAGAATGATTTTTAATATTTTATTTAGAAGATTGAAATCGCGGTCAAAAATTTTTAATGTAATAATTATTAAATATTTTTAATTAAAAAAATTTCATACCAATTTTGGAAATTATTGTAACCTTCACCAACCTAAAAATTACGTAAAAACTTTAGATTACCTTTTAAGATTTTTTTTTTTTTTTTTACTTGATTTGATTTAAGATCCATTCCATAATACAAAAGGTTCATCTTCATCACATTATACTTCAATAATCTTCACATTTAAAATAAAACATTTTTTCTTTTTTTAATTTCAGTTCAATTTGATGAATGCTGAAGCTGCTGTATCAGCTGGTTGTGGTTTGATATTTGCATTAGCTTTACATTTTTTAATAAGCATTATATCAGTTTATCAATCAGCGATTAAATTATGCTCAAGGTGAGTCTTTAAAATATATTTTTAATATCTTAATATTTGTTTTTTTTTGTTAATTTTCAATTTCAATATCTAAAATTTAAAAATTTGAAAATTATTTAAAAATTAAGTTATAATAAAAATCTCAAGTAAAGTGGAATCTTCCAATATTGATAAGAATATATTTTTATTGAAATTTTTAATGGCTGACATAATCTTTATTGAGTAAAATTTTTCATTTAGTAAATGATTTAAAAGCAAAAAAATACAAGGAGTACAAGTTTTTTTATTTACATATAGTTATCGATATAACTTCAACAATGAACTACAATTTTCTGAATTTGACAAAAAAATTGCCGTTTAATTGAATTTTGTATATAAGTAGTAACAAAATGACAACATTATACCATCAGTGTAACAAAAATTCTAATTTATAACTTGGTAATTTTAATGTGAATATTTTCTATTCAAACACCTTCATCAATTATTATATTCTAAATATCCAAGGACATCGGTATTTATTAAATAAAGAAAACCATTATCTGTGACACTCTTTATTGCTAACGCTCAAAACAAGTATAATTTATATGTCATTTATTTTTAATACTACTAAATACTATGCTATGTATGGCCTGTTCTAGTATATGGTATGAAAGCATGGAAACTGAAAGTAGGTAGCACAAATAAATAAAATAGAAACCATTGAAATATGGATAGGCAGAACAATATCTTGGACATATCATTTAGTAAATTTCAATGCTCGAAGGAAAATAAAAATGATAAAAATTATGAAACACTGGACAAATATAATTCTAAAATGCTAGTCAGGGTATAATAAAAACAATAAAATTTAGCTAATTGTAAAGTGTTACGTGAACAAAGATGGATATTTTGGAAAATGACAATACATAACGGGAAATATGAACTTCTTCAGTTGATTTTATTCTTCAATGAATGTTAGACCATCCATTCGATTAACAATTCAAGGGAAAAATTGAAAGGAAAGGATAAACATAATCACAAAACAACTATTATGGCCAGGAAACTTTAAAAATTTAAGGGGGATAAGATTGATTAGTTTGTACGATTAACATTCAAATTATCGAAATGTTTCAAAATAAAGTATTGCGAAATATAGTTCAGACTTCCGAAGCCAAATATTGAGTGAAATAATCCAATTATTAGCATCCAAAAGTTAAATATGACAGTGTAAAAAGAGAGAGAAATATCCAACTGTGTGAGGTTAAATATTTTTAGCTATATTAAGTATATTCTACTATTTTAAGTATATTCTACTTCCACATTTTAGAGTATAGTCAAATATGACTAATCATTGATTATCTACTGTTTTCTACTTTCTTCTTCAATTAGGATTTGATTTCATAATTCCGCAATTAACTCTTTGTTATTAATTGCTATCAAATATATTCTTAAATGCTGTACATCTATCGTGTACTAATGTAATCAGCTCCACGTTACTGATTTTTTCAGTTCACTACAATTAACTATATTTTTATATCATTTAAAGATTTCAACCATAACATAATTCAATTACCTGCTTCTGTTTGAGTCAACTAACAAAGTTTTGTTCAACATAAAACATTAATATTAAAATATTGAGACATGACGAATTCATATGAAAAGAAGTATACATGGGGAATCTGAACAATTTCATTTTAAAACATTTCAATAATTTGAATATGATGTTGTTAAGCAATATATATATATATACGACCCATTGACCAAAAATATCAACTCTCCTATATTTGTCTTCTAGTTCATGTTTCTTTTTCTTCACTAGCTTTTTTCGTCGAAACTGTTTTTTCTTCCAATTCACAGTTTATCTTTTCTTTGTATTTCTGTGCTGCATAGTTCTTACTTTTTTTCTTTAAATATCATTTTCATCTGAACTTATATCAGACTCATTACACGCTGGATGGCGCAGTAGGTAGAGCATCTGTCTTTCCACCGCAAGATCCAGGTTCAATTTTCGATGAAGCAAAAAAAAAATGCTTTATGTGGTTTTCGACCTGGTCCACTTCCCATTGTATTCCCTTTTTTCATTGGTATGAAATAAATGACAAAAAATAATTGAGATATAATCTGGTAAGCAGTTAAACAAAATGGAGTTAAGAAGGCTTAGTTCCTGATAATGGTTCTAGTTTTTCACATTTAATGAGTTGGTAAACCACTAATTTGAAAAATAAATGCTCGAAAAACATTGTAGATAATTGTAGATATAAACTTGCAGTACCGTACTTAATAAAACACGAAAAAGGGATATACCTAAGCTTCTGTAAAGAACATAAAAAAAAAACATGCCTATGTGTTTGATTTCGTTAATTTGACCGATAGAGATGTCTTTATTGTTAAATTTTTTAAATTAATATGAATAGAATTTACCCTACATAATTTAGTTTTCAATTATTTACATCAACAAGATATTTCAGCATTACTGATATTGTTCTTCGATTCTTTGAACTACAGCCATATATAATGGAAGCATCATCTTACAATACTATTAATATATTTTATTGTTCTAATAAAATTACTCTGCAAAGCATATACGTTTAATGTCCATTTCCATATGTACTCTACAGGACATCTAAAGTTTCAAAGTGAAAGTGGTGTTATAGCTATTACATCTATTATCATCCACTTGAATTTATTCACTTCTTATGTTTATCACATATATGGAAACATCAAAAATATCACAGTGGTATACCCCCAACCGTGAAATACTATTTACTCCAATGCGTAAATATAATTTTTTTCTATAGTGTTACTATGAAATTGACAGTAAATCTGAAATTTATCTTAATATTTATAATATGTATATCTTAAATACCTGTTTATTTTATAAAACTCAATTTAATAGGTGACTTGTCATAAATCAAAGTGCAAAAATTCAAAATATTGGAATATTAATTTCTAAGCAACAACAACAACAACAAAAATAACAACAATAAAGTCAAATCATGATTTGTACGGTACAAATCTTAAATTGATGCAATTAAGTGCACATTGCATTCTTCAGATCTCGAATATTTTATTAGGCAATACACCCCATAATAATAAAAATAAAATCGTGATCTTTATAAGATTTAACTTAACTGTATGTATAGTTTATAGAGTGGTTTTGTTTGGTTGGTTGGTTATCCAATAAGTAATCAACTTGAATTGTAGCTTTAGTATTAAAAGTTGAACAAATATTTTTTCTTTTGTTTTTTTTTTTTTTTTTATTCATGTTAACATTAATTCAAGTCGAAGCTTATTTCAAGAAATTTTTATGCAAAAATGTTATTCCAGTATGCAGACTAACTAATATTATTTAAGAGAATGAAAATGATTGGAATGTGATAAAAATTGATTTTAAATAAAGTAATAGCTGGTTGAATCAGGTGATCTATTAAAATCAGTATAATCACAAATTTGAATTTGAATTGCTCTCATTTTGCACCTAAAAAATAGTCAGAAAATTCATTTTTAATCACGAATATTGTTTGTAAATTCTGATTAGAGTTTGAAAGATTTTAAATTTTTAAACTTCATAACTCTTGAGTTCAATATTTTTTTTTATACGATATTAAATATATTCTATTTGAAATATATAACTTCATGATGATATAGGTCTACTCTAGTCTAAAGTCAATCTAAATAAAATTTACAACTCGATGTAAGCCTTGAACCACTCGTATACTTGTTGTATAAATTCTAATTTGTTTTTGCGTAACACTACAATATAAACTGAGAACTGATAATATGTAACAGGTTGATTTACAGTGATTTATAGGTTACGATAGGAATTCAATTTAACAACTTGAGATTAAATTTGACCTATTTCCCTCTATTTCAATTGGGTTTTATTAACTAACAGAATTGGAAATTCGATTTAATAAATTCAGGGGAGACTTGAACTTGCACAGTGCACATTTGTCTCCATTCTAATTTATTATAAGTAACTACGATGTAAACTGACAGGTTATAATATAGAACCTATTTTCAGTCATTTAGAAGTTATGAGAATTCAATTCGATAAGCATTGAACTCGTATATTATTTTCTATATCTCAATTCTATGTATATAGTTTTTTCATTATGTTCTATGTGATAATTTTTTTAAAGATACAATTAGTAAAAAACACGAAAAAATATTTTTCCTCCATTAACTCTACTCTATTGAAAATAATTAGCCATTTTTATTCTGGATTTCATATTTTTAGTATTTCTTTTATCACAGTTCCAGTATGCCTTTACATTTATATGACTTTCAACTCTTCTTCTTTTACTGTTCTGATTTCATCTGAAGATGACAGTATCAAAAAGTATTTCTCAATTTGTCCCAGCATGATTTGGGTAAACAAAACAAGCTTTTTTCTATAGAGCAAATAAATATTGTTCAAGGGGTTCTTTGGATATTATTCAAGCATTTAATAAGGTTAAGTAAAACAATTTCTACCACAAAACTTTTATTTATTACTGCGGTCATACCTCATCGAAATGCACTTCTTAGTGAAGTATCAAGGTGCCTATACACAAACCAATGAACGTATGTCAGTCGTACCACAGGGCAGCGTCCTGGGTCCTGTTTTATACCTCATCTATACTGCAGACTTACCAGCAACAAGCTTTTCTTGCTGATGATACGGCCATATTGGCATGCATAATAACCCAGTACATGTTACAGAGATTCTGCAACACAGCAAAGGTATTTAGCAAAGACTAAAGAACTGGAGAATCAGAGTCGATAGAGCAAAATCAACAGATGTCACATTTACCGTGAAGAGAAAAACTTGTCCGACAATGGTGCTAAATAACGAAGTAGTTTCACGAAAAGGAACAGTAAAATATCTGAACATACATTTGGATAGAAAGACTTACATGGAAAATCTATATTCAAATCAAAAGAAAACAACTTTGGTTGAAATTAAATAAGATGCATTGCCGCAACTCACCAATGTCGCTGGAAAATAAGCTTCTGATTTATAAAGCTATTTTAAAGCCGATATGGACTTACGGAATCCAACTATGGGAAATGAGTAGCCAGCAATTCTAATATTGAAATATTACAGTGATCAAAAGTATTAAGACTAATAGCACGCACAACATAGTTCGTAAGTAACGATATTTTACATCAATACCTACAGATGCAAACTATATAGGAGGATATCAGAAGTGCAAGCTGCAAATAGCAAACAAGATTAGATTATCATCTAAATACCCTCTAGCAAACAACTTATTATTCTCAAATGGTGCTAGTCGACGTAAACGTCACAACATTCTGCAACTACGCAACAGATACTAACAGAGTATAATTAGATTGTCATGGTTAACTTACCATTGCGTAAAAAAAATTCAAACATAACTTACAAGCTATTATATGTTGCTTACATATACAAATATCATACAAACTACAAGGGAAATAAAAAAAATGTACTGTCAACTTCATGTATAGGATTAGGCTAAAATATTTTGCTTTAGTTTGCTATTAAAACTCAGAAGTTCATACAGAAGTTCAAACAATTAATCATTTACTGCAGAATTAATGATGTTATATTAACACATTTATTTCAATTCGCTAGATTAGCTTTGCTCTAGTGAATCTAAAATATCTAACTCTGGTATTTCAAAACACCTGTCCTAGTCTTTATCCTCTTTAAAAATTTAAGTTTCTTTGCGTGACTACCTTAAAATGGAATGTAGTGCCATTAGCCTATTTTGTGACAAAAAACTGTGATATATTGAGTCCTATAATCCTATAAATCGTTTTTCGTTTTGATTGAATTGTGACAATTTGCCACTTTGATAAAAACAAAATATTTTGAATTCTTAAGAACAACTATTTTCAATGTCATTCGATTTTTTTAAACTCAATTCGAATATTTTATTAAAATAAAATTTTTACCCTTTTAATAGAACGAAAAAAAATTAAAATAAAAATACAAATCTGTGAATTATTTTAAATAAAACCAGGAAATATTTAATTCTATATAACTTACCATAACTTCATTTTTTCTAATAATTAAATAAATTGTAGGAAAAAAACGAAAACAATTTGAAATTGAAAGTTGAAAATAATAAAAACCAACCAACGCTTTGGAATTACTCTATATTTAACTATACCACCACCACCACCACCTCCTCGCATAAATTATACACAAAGACATGGAATCATGCAATTAACTTGTAATAACAATATCTTGTCTTACTGTAATACATCTAACAGATTTGCTTGTGCTGCCCGATTTTAAATTTATTTCATTTGATATTTTTTCGTTGTTTTTGATTTTATTTTTTACATTAGGAATTCATAAATTAAAAATAACAAGAAATTAAGAGGCTGCCTGAAAAAATCCAGGAAGACATTCTAATATTGAAAATAATATATTATTATAAATTATAATAATAAAAAATAAAAACAAAATAATAACAAAATATAGTACATTGTAATATTATATTATGACCACTATACAAGTAACATGCTCTAAAAAACTTAAGTGTGGATAAAAGCTTATGACGTGTTATTGGAAAATATTTACGTTACCATAATTTGGGGCAATATAGTAGGAGTATAATAGAATGTAATAGAATGTTATAATAGGTTTATCGATTTTTATCTAACTTTGGTACTTTTTGATTATTACTCGGTTTTTTTCTCTAATTCCACTATTATGGGAACGCCATAGAAGCTTTATCCTAAGAGTCTTAGAATAGCAATCAAACAATTTAAATGTAGAAAACTAAATTATTTATTTATTTATTGATCAACGGACTTGTAAATAAATTTGCAGGCCAACTTCAGGTCTTTTTACCTTTCGAGATGTAAGCCTGAAAACTAGATCTATTGCAGACTTAATTTATCTTATAATAGAATAATCTCTAATTTTATTTTTTTTTAGTCATAATCCAAGTGTAGACTAGTTTAATAGAATAATGAAAAACTTTACAACGTCAATGACCTGAGTGGAACCGAATCCGGAACATTCTGGTTAGTAGTTAGATTTTTTTTTTCTTTTTTTTTTTTATAATTAATTCCAAGTTAATTGGATGAACACCCTAACTGCTTTTACACAGAGATTTGAAATATCGGCTGACTAATCTAATCTAATTTAATGTATGTATGCAATTGGAAATATAATTTTGTATAATTTAACTGAACTGATATAATCTAACCTATTGAGAAAGAATTAAATAAAGAATTAGAATTCAAATTATATTTATTAAGACTTATTTATGACAACCTTGCTCGACTACACAATATAACTTTATCCTATTATTTTGTATATCAGACCTATACTAGCGCCAATGTACCGATTAAACAAGCTCGTATCTACTATTTTGTCTCCATCGCATCACTACTCAACCTACTTTTTTTCTATGAAGGGGCTTTAACAGACTTATTTCTGAATGTATTCGTGATTCTACATTTGAAATATTGAATTTTTGATGTACAACACATAAAAATATTTTGTGCATTTTCCATCAGGACAGCTCCTATGCCCGTATGTTAAAACAGGAACTCAGACCAAGGTCCATGAATAGCGAAAAATATATGCAGATTTGATACTAGAGCAGGTTGATAATGCTGATTCTTCAAAAATAATCTTCTTCTCTGATGAGCCATTTCCACATCTCTGAGTAGGTTAATAACTAAGATGGCCCACTATGAGAGTGACGATAATTTTCATGTGAAGCGTGTCATATGCTTGTATTTCATTTGACTGGATATGCTGGATACTGAATATGATAAATATATGTGTGAGTGAGTCAGGAGGGATTTTAGAGTTGCATTCAAAAATAAGTTCTACGCCTTTTACGGAATATTTACATAAATTATTTTAATGCGTAGCCGTTGTTGGATACAAACAAAATGATTGAATTCGAAAAATGAATTGAATTTGAATTTTGGTATTGTGGGGTTTTATATTTGGTATTAGGTTTTTCGTGGCCAACGCATAAATTTTACATGCATGGAAATTTAAATGGAGGCAAATGAAATACAGGTAAATGATATACAGGCATGCGATAGTAACCCGATTCACATGGCTACATATACATACTCAAAAAAATATTGTTTTGACGCCATCGAACCTTCTACATACCTTTTTTGTTAAAGTACGACTGTAATATATCATTGTATCATGATGATCGATTGTTTTTGGTACGAAATTGTAGATATTCATGTGGTTCAAACAACACCGCGAAATATATAACACATCAGATACAACGTTGGATTACTTCAGGGTAAAATATTTCACATTTTGGTGGTGTCAACTCGCCACTAAGAACATGTGATTTGACATCGTTCGATTTGTTTTTTCGGTTTACCTTAACAGTAACAAATCCAAAACGTCTTTTAATCTAGAAATCCATTCAATCAATTTCCATCTAATCCATCAATTTATGGGACGATATCTTCGGACAAAATGTCTCTTAATAAGTTGATCGATAGCAGCACAAAATACAATGCAAATCTAATGAGAGACTTATATCGTGATCGTTAACTTATATCAGCAAAAGAATAACAGTTGATATCAGCAAAGAGAATAACAGTCTACTTTATAAGCATTTAACGATTTACGAAAAAATTGTATGCGTCCAAGTGGAGTATACTAACAACACCAACAAAAATTATGTGCTTAAAATATTCCATTTTTTGAGGTACTTTTTGCAGAACCTCACGATCTATTTCCATTCTGCGAAAAACTGTTTAATAATTTGAAAAATATTTTTTGCACAATTTGATCGATCCTCCGGGTTAATTTTGAATGCCTTTATTTTATTCATTCTTGTTTCTTGATATTAATAGCCACATTTCAGCGTCATACAAAGATTTCGACCAAACATGTATCGTTTTTATGCTCTCAATAAGGTCTAATAATGATCTACAACCCATTATATTCGTTTTTCATATTATCACATCTACTTTAATGTCAACGATGTGTATTATTAACGTAAATATAAATTTATAATAAATATTATAATTATTGGCTTCAAAAGTGTATGCTTTTGATTTAATTAATTTCATTAAAACTAATCAACTTTAGAATAATTAAACAGGTAAAAAAAAAGCTTTAATCATGCAACACAACCTACCTACCATTATTCAATTTAGCAAGCATAAATCAATTAACTTTTTAACGAAATAATAATAATAAAAGACTGCAACAAAATTAATATTTAACTAACATTATTATAGTTAATTAAAGTTTTAACTATTATTCTTATTTTTATTTTGTTTTTTTACAAAATAAAACCGTAATTTTTCATCCGTCGTCCAATTTAGAAAAATATATAGGAACTCATTTAAGTTTTGTTTCATTTTTTTTAAATTAGCCTGGTATTGTAGAGATTTTTTTTCACTAAATACACGATATTAGATTCGATTTTTTTTTTTAATAAGCTTATTTAAAACAAGTCTTTGATTTGACGTGAAATTCTTTTAAAAATGGTGACCTTCACTTAAATAATTAGACTTACCATCGTTAAATTTATAATATTTACCAGAGAAAAAAAAAATAATAAAAGAAATAAAAATATGTAAAAAGTAAACAAAGTTAAGATAATTTTAATCATAGACTTTGTAGGTTGCTGAACAACTGCGGGAGAGAGGTTAAAATAAGGTGGAATTTTTGGAAATTTTGTTTTTTTTTGTTTCTGTTTTTATTGTATTATATTTCTTTAGACCGCTAATTGCTTTTGGCACTTCTTTTGTTTTTTATTTTGCTTTAATTTAAAATGATCATTGATTTCAATTTCAATAAAAAAATATTTAAAAAATTTTTTAAACCTACCACACTGAACTGTATTATAAATGACCAATTTTTGTAATTTTATGGTCAATATATATATATATGTGTATATATATTTATTTTTTAATTTAAAATGACCTTTATTTAATTTAATAGTTCTATAATATACATATATAAAAAAATAAAAATGTCATGTTGTCGAAATGGTATGTCAAAATGAATAAAAAAAAAATTGAATATCACAAGTTCAGGTAAAATGCCAATGGGAATATATTCTTTAAGGGTATATAATAAATAACTGATATTAAAAGTACATAAAATATAACTAATATATATTTTATAACTTAATACTTAAATTATATTAATTGATTAAAATTTCAAAATTTAAGGTTATGTTATAATTGAAATTTTCAAAATTGATTTAAAGACGTAAGTAACGGAAATTGTCAATGACAGTTGAAAATAAAAAAATATAAAATAAATTAATATATTTATATTTTATAATTGGTTTCATTATTTATCTATTTTTATCATTATTATATTTGTATTATAGTAGTATATTATATATATATTTTTTTTAATTTAGAAAATACACCACCTGAATAGAGTTTGAGTAATTTTTTTTTTGTTTTTATTAAATTTTTCATTTACCTTAATTTGTACCTTTATGTTTTCAGTAAAATACATCGCGAGAAATATTCTATATTTCGGTCTTTATATTTAGTATTCTATTATTATTTGTTGATTTAATTTTTACTTCTTTCTTTAATAAAATTTGAATTATTTATTTTAAATTAGTGTAATGAATTATTATATTGTTGTTATTTAGTTTTAATATTATTAGTAATAATAAAATACTCAGAAAGAACGACTGAGCTCTTTTGAGATACTGACATGAAATAAATAAATAAATAAATTATATCCTAACTCAAAATATATATATTTTTTACTTTAAAAACAAGGATTTACATTTTAAATGCAAGTATTTTCATTTTGAGTTTTCCTTTTCAAGTGAAAGCATTTCCATCTTAAGTACAAGATTTTATTTTTGAAATGCAAGTTTTATTTATTAGTTGAAAATGATTTGTTACAATAAGGTTGTGTAAGTAATTTAAAGGAAGGTTGTGTTAACAATTACTTGCACTGCATTTAAAGTGGCAGAATAAGAATTAGCTATTTGGTACTTAATTATAAAATCTATATAACTTTCATGAATTATATACTAATGTTAAATGTTTAATTAAAATTAAAAGTTACCAGAATTTATTTTTCCACTATTTATGAAAAAATGTGATTCAAACAGTTAGGGTACTCACCCTAAACTAAAATATGTATGCATATGGAATCCTACCATGTGCTAATTATTAATTTACGAAGAAATAAATTAATAAAAAATATTCTACATCCAACTCAACAATGAGTAAACTCGAGAAATCATCAACACCACGCATCATAAAATTTTATTATTAAAAAATTAATAATAATTGAAATCAACAAAAAATCATTTGGGTAAAACGCCCCTTTATTTGTACTATTTGCAAAGCTGTAGGATCTTAAAAAAATTTAATACAATCAAATGCATTCATTTAGTTTTAAGAACCAATTATTTGTCCTAGCTATTCTTAGTTACACCGAAATTTACCTCTGCTAGGTAAAAAACAATACAATCAATATTAAAATATAATAAGTTTGTTCAGTATAGGTTTACAACAGAATCGGACAGAACAGTTTTGGACAATGATAATCTAAACTGTCAAACACTTTACAACCACTTAGAATAAAAAAATCTAATTAACACTTTTCTCGATCTTTTGTTAATTTTTTTTTCTAATTTTTTTTACTCTCATTACGGTAAAATTTCTTTTTTTAACTTTCAAAATTTGACAGTTCTCTAAAAAAATTTAGAACAAAAGAGATCAATATACTGTTTTGCATAATGTAATGAACCCCGATCAGAACACTTTTGGACCAAAAAGTTCAAGTAACGGAAACTAACAAACACAAAACAGTATTCTAAAACAGTTCACTGGACAATCTTAATAAACCGAATATTAAATTGTTGTTTGAGCAAGAATGTAATTCTTTAGACTCAAAAGACAAAAAACTCAATTCTATTGTCAATATTTTTTTTATCTCATTTCTAATTAATACCTTTATGTAAATTGCCCACAAACATTTTATTAATAAATGCAAATCGTTGTTGCTTTCAACTGCATATTATACTATTTGGACGGTTATTATAACCGATACTCTATCAAAAAAAAAACAAGATCGTTATTACTATTTTTACAGTTATTATAACCGATACTGTTTTTATTCCTACAAAATTCCTACAAAAGCAAATCCAAAAGAAAAAATAACTTTATTTATTGACCAATCATGACAGAATACTTTTAGAAGTATATATGCATGTGTATATACAGTCAAATTTTTAATGTCATATCTTAAATTTAAACAAAACTGTCAACAAACAATACTCCTTTCAATGACAATGACATTTAACTACAGTAACAGTAATAAGAAAATAACTGACTGCCATTGAGAATTATATTTTTTTTTTGTACCAATTTTTTGAAACAATTAGATAAATGTAAATATTTTGATCTTTTGAATAAAGACAGTTGAATATGAATATATGTAACATACATAATAATATTATACAATTAAAGATAAAATAATAAACGCTTATGTATGAATTATTTATATTTATATACAATTTTTATGACAATGATAATTCAAAATGAATTTAACACAGTTCGCATTATAAAATTAAATCGTATGTTAACTTTTAAATCGCATTTATTTATACCCACCGATTCATAAATTTAACTAACTTCCCTGTAAATAATGTCATGAGAATTTGAAATATGAAAAAAAAAAAAAGAAATAGAAAACAAAAAAAAATTAACCTTCAAATTGACTGAAATCATTGCGCAAATCATCTCATCATTAAAAGAATTATTATTCATCATTATCAAGTATGCAGTTGAAGTTGTTGTTGTTGTTTTTTTTTTTTTTTGTAAAAAGAATAATCATTCAAAACTCCGAAAATTCCTCACATACACTATAATACACTTGTGTACTGCTTGTACTATTCAAAAACATTTCATATTATTTTTTTCCTATTTTTTATTATTTTTATTTTTTTATTATTCTCTTTAACCTCATTTAACCATCAGACAACATCATAGGGCAGGCAGGCAGGTGTGTTGTTAATTCAATTCATTCTCATTCATACATATATATACTACACATCATTTTGATCATTATTGTTAGTGGAAACTGTCATGGTATGTTTTTTAGATTATAACGGTACTCAAAAAAAAAAAAAAAAACAAAAATTATTTTAATAAATCAATCAATTAAGTTTAATAATCCGAAACCTTAAGGTTAACATATATTATTATATACGTAAACGTTCATAAATAAAATATATAAGTATAAGTATACTTAAAATAAATGGAATCTCTGTAAACTAAAATCCAAACAACAAATTACAATGTATAAAAGAATGTTAAAGGGAGCGTCTCATATCACATAATTTAAAATCCCCCATTACAAAATCGCCAAAACGTAAAATCTACTAAAAGAAAAATAAAATAATGTTTCAATAAATGAGTAGTGGGGCTTGGAGGCGGCAGCCTTCGGCTTTAAAAATACTATCTGTTATTTTAAAATATTTTTTATTAAAATCGTATGCATTTACATGGCATTGGTAAAAACAGTTTTCCTAAACACTTTTTCCAGAAAAAGAAATAATTAGTCTTGAGGATTTTATAATTGGGGATTTCACATTTGGGGATCTTATAATTCTTGATGTGTATAATTGGGGAATTCAAGGGTAGCTCATATTATATTCAGCCAATTGTAAAATATTCTCAACAAATTGCTTAGCTTCCTTATGATATAATAGTTAAGCTGATTTAGATAAAATAAATAATTTTTCCACTATTGCAATACAATGTACCTTACTATTTTACTTATCCTGATGGCACAACAAAACTCTTTTGATGTACATAAGCTGGTGCTAGATAAATTTATTGCATCACATAAAAACTCCCAAGTCACTGATACTTGATAAGTCTCTGGTTGACTGAACAAATCAAAAAATGCACGTTACACGAAATTCAATTATTTGCCTTAGATTATCTTTCCTTAAGACAGGAAAAACTCAGCACCATCCAACAGGTACATAGAATAGCAGCAGAAATCAAACATGCGTATGAGGAAAAAAAATCCTGATCAGCCATATTTCTAGACATCGCTCAGGCTTTCGACAGAGTTTGGCACGATGGCCTAATATATAAAATTAAAACTCAACTACCTCCTGAAGCTCATCACAAACTATTAGAAAGTTATCTGTCTCATAGATCATTTCAAGTCAAACACTGTCATATCTAAATGACATCAAATCAAAGCTGACGTACGACAAGGCAGCGTAGTCGGACCAATGCTGTACTTAATATTTACCTCCCATCTTCCGGAAAACAGTCAAGTGTTCCTATCTGCTTGCAGACGACACAGACGACACGGCGATATTGATCACTGAAAAATGTCCAAGAATCGCATCTCAATGGTTACAGTCCCATTTGGGAAGAATCGAAAACTGGCTCGAGAAATGGAAAATTAAAGTAAATGAGCATTAAAAATTAAAGTAAATGGGAACACAGCACGTTCACATTGAACAGAGAAACATGTTGTCCTTACTGTATTCCCTAACGGTATAGAAATTCCTCAATCCAATGTAGTAGACTACATAGGAATTCATCTCGATAAAAGATTGTCAATCAAAGAGCTTCCAAATCAGAAATGCAGCTTAAACTAAAAATTATAGCTCTGCACTGACTAATTGGAAGCAAATTATCATCTACAAAGTGCGATCATAAAGCCAATATGGTCTTACGGATGCCAAATCTGGAAGAACATGTTCAAAACTAACCTAGAGATAATTCAAAGATTCCAGTCGAAAACAAAGAGAGCGATTACTAATGCGCCATAGTACATTAAACATTCCAACCTTCATAACCTAAACTTACCTATGGTAAAAGAAGTTATTGAAAGAGAAACAAAAAATTACGGCAAAAGAAAAGTAGCCCACCCCAACATCCTAGCAAGAAATTTGACAAATTTATACCATCAAATAGTAGACTGAAAAATATGTAAAATCTATTGAAGCTTTTACAGCGAGTGCTTTAGATAAACTCTTTTGAGCAAAAAAATAATATTTATGTATATTGATAATGTATGTGTTAATATGGCGAAATACAAGAAAATTAAATTGTAAATTTCCTTTTTGTTGTTAAATTGTTTATATATACATTTTTCTTCATTTGTTTGGTACGAAATATAAATCCCACAGGCAAAGCCCTAAAGACAAAATCTTGACAGAAAAGATCCGCAATGAAGATATTTCCATTTTTTCTATTCAACAGAAGCTTTACAAAACTAAATATTTTAGCCCGCCAATTCTGGAAAACGGAGATATTTTCTTTTTTCTATTCAACAGAGGCCATACGAAAAGCAGGCTATACGCGTGTTACAGTAAATTTTTTGTTTTGATTACGATTGGCCTATACGAAAAATTAGACTTAGGCCAAAAGAAAGAAGGGATTTTTAAAATTACCGCTTTTATTAACAGTTAGGTTTATAATTCCATATAGTTATACACAGATTTTGTTTCTATTTTCAATGCCTCCAACATTTATGTGGTCAGATCTTCAATGTTATCATTGATGGCAACATGCTGTTCAGGAGGTATAATTCGTACTGATAGTTTTTAGTTAGTGGACATGCTTATAATTTTAATTTTATTATCTAAAATTCTAAATATTGAAATACTCCCAAATGTTAATTTCGTAAATAGTTAATAGTAAACAAATTTGGACAATATCCAAATTCAAATCGAAAATCCAATTGAAAAGCAATCGAAATGAACGAAAACTAAAAAAAAACAAATGTGTGTCTTTGAGACACAACAAAAAAAATACAACAGGCGACCTCGATTACATGACATAATACTAGGAAAAAGAAAAAAATAGATGAGGAGGTACCAAGGACTTAGAAGATTTTGATTTTTACTTTGATTTATAGCATAATTTATTATGAATTTCTAATAACGTTTAATAAAATTTACAACAGTTTACACTTTCCTACATTTATCGAACATACTGTTAAATTGCATACATATATAAAAGATATGTAAATGTATTTATGTATGTAAGGTATTTGAAATTCATTATAAAATCACATCACATGACAGTTAAACATTTTTACATCATGTCAATTAAATAACAAGTAAATCATGGCTTAATTGTTTTAAAAACGAAAACAAAAATAAAAAACAAATTAAACCTCATAAAATAAATTTGTGTTAATTATTAAAAAAAATTAAAATAAAATATTTTTAATATTAATTTCTTTAACAACCATGTACAGGGTGTTTACTCTGTTTTTTTTTCCTTTCGTTAGTAAATATTTACAATTTTTTTCGATTTTAAATTATATTTTCAATAAATTTTGATTGCGACCTAAACGAAATATTTTTTTTTTATTAGTTTTTACAGAGGGCCTAAGTTATAAATTTTATACTAAATAAATGTCATTATTTAAATTATTTGTATATTTCTTTTTTGGAACAAACTAATTAACATAAATTCATTTAACGCTACAACGTCGTTTGGAGTGTGTTTTGACCTTTTGTTGTTTCTGAATTCAGAACTCTCTCGTTAGCAGAGAACGATATTTTTTCTCCATTTTACTTTTTCTATCTTAATAAACCAATCTATATCTTCCTCTTTGAGATATGATAATTCAAAATTCATCGAAGCAATGTATTCTTCCGCACTCTCCACATCTTCTAAAAATCGTGCAACTCTATTATGCTTTCCTTTTTGCAATTTTCTTGCTTTAAACATTTTTCGAAGTATTTTACTGTTAAATATACGAATAACATTTTTGTCATTTGTTGGTAACGGCTATACTTGACAGTTAGACTCCTCAAACAGTTGAAAATAGAACCAGAGCTGTAGTATACGTAGAAAAACGAAACCAATCCTGGCAAAATAAAGCCTGGAGTCCAATGAAAATGACACGACATTACCGTCGACAAAATATGTCAAATTATGTTTTGAACTAATTTGAACAATAATAAGCAGTATGACATGACAAAGTGGGCGACAAAAGTTTGATCAAAATTCTAAATTTGTCGTTGTCGCACTGTCTGACATTTCATTTTGACAGTTCTAAATCATTAAATTATAAATATTTTTCTTGTTGTTTTTGAATTGTTGCTTGAAAATGAAAATGAAAATGTCGCATTAATTGGACTTGCTATGCGACCAAATATGACGACAATGTTGTGTCGTTTTCATTGGACTTCAGACTTAAAAGTTGTAATCAGAAATCTCTACAACAATTAATTGAGACAGAAAAAAGGAACAACAATATTCTTGAACACTATTTAGTGGCATTAAAAAAATTTTTTCTACGACATCAAGTTTTTTTTTCAGATTTCCAGACCGTCATGTCTTGTGACATATGTGTTGAATCTGTTACAAGAAGCTGTAGTTACTCTTTCCAATATATGAGAGAACAGCTCCTTGCTCTTCTGTCGTTGTTTCTATCCTCAACTACGTCTGCTTCTTAATTTGTCCCAGCCAACTGCCAATATGCTTTAAATATTATTTAAAGCACATTGGCAGATCCCAACTACCTTACAACCGACTTTAAATATGTTACTGAGTTTTTTTTTTAAGTCGGTCTTTCACATTCAGATCATTTAACACAGGTAGAGCAAAACCTGGCATAATATGGAAATTGAAACAAACGATGCATCTAGAAAAAGAAAAGTTAATAAAAGCGCAAAAAAAGATTAATACACCATGATTAAGCACAGAAGTCAAACTGCTGGCAAAAGAAAAACCTAATGTTTACTTAATATATTTAGGCAACTGGAATTTTATATAAGCTTCAGAAATATCATGCAATCAAAAAACCAGAGTCAAAACTGGAATAAGAAGAATAAAAACAGAAGGCCTGGCAACATTTACCACAGATATATGAAACTTACGGGACCCCCAAAAGAAAATATAGCATATTTACCACAAATATGGAGCATGAAATTCAAGACAAATTAATACAAATTTGGAAGTCATACCCAGTTAGTCAGTCAGTTATATAGGGAAGAAAAAAATCCACAAGCAGCCTATTACAATTATCTTCTATTAAAATCAATTTAGAACAAATAAAAAATTTAAAATATAGAAAAGTAAATGCATTTGGTCCATCAGGTCCACTCCACAATGAATGCATAAAGTATGCAGCATCTTTGACACTATTCGAAATCGAACCTATGCTTAATATAAAAATTTTACGTACAAATACAGGTATCTGAAGTCTGAACATAGTAGTGCACTGTAATAGGAGTCACCCTGTGTCCAAATACACTAATTATATATGTTGAGGTTAGATTAAAATTCATACAACAAGTACTCTTAAGAATGCATTAAAAATAATAAACTAAACGATTCCATCTATTATGTCATGGTATGCAGCCTTACCTAATGTGGCTGTGTGCTGCTATAATTGTGCTATATTAATACTTAAACTTATTATTACACTATTGTAATGAAAATGACAACAACAACAACAAAGCTTAAAACAAAAAAAAAAATAAAAACACCTGGTGGAAAAAATTTTCAACTTTAATTTGTTTCTTTTTTTTCTTATTTTTATCACGACGGGCGTTAAATAACCACCAGAAACTACAAAACGTTTAAATGAATAAACTTTTGAACTAAATACATACTTTACTATAATAATCCTACTTTTATTATTTCATTTTTTTTTATTATTTACTTTTTTAAAGGTAAATTTTAATTATCGTTTAATTTTTTCAAAAAATCATCTACTGTTTTTTATGAATTAGGTGTTAGATTTTTAATTACCAAGAAGTTGGATTTCGTTTTATTTAAAAAGTGAAAAAATTACAAAAAAAAAAAACAAAAAAAAAAGCAACTGAATTTATTGAGGGTTCTTGTTTTTATTTTAATTTCATGACCTACTAAAAACCTAAAATTCACCTCACCTTTTTTATTTTTGTTTAGATTTTTTTTTTGATTAGTAGGCAATTATGTCAACATAATTTTATTGCATAGACTTTTAAACTACAGTTCAAATAAAATTTGTTTAATTGATCGTAAAATAAATAAATAAAAATTATAAAATTTAATGATGAAGAAAATCATAATGTACACGGCAAAAGTAAATTGAATTGAAGAAGTTAAGTAGAAAAATATATTATGCCTATTAATAAGTTAATCGAGTTTTAGGTATTTAAAATTATATATTTTAAACCCAAATTTTGCAAATTATGACACCAAAGGGAGTTACAGTATTAAGAAATTGCAATAGAATAACTTCTATTGAAAATAGATTTTAAAGTCAATTCAAGACTTTTAATTACTCACATAAACTTCGGTTCACAGTGTTTTTGTTCTCTAAACAGCGACCCTCAAAAAATAAATGACTGGGGAAGTGTAAATAGGGTAAAATTTAATGCTTCAAAAACCCACCCATCAATACGAAATATTCTATTAGGAAATGCGAAAATCGAAAACTTTGAAACTCTAAAAACTCTCGGAATGGAAGTAAAAAGCAAGCTTTCTTCCCACGATCACATTTTTTTTGTCGCGAAGGATGCTGCGAAATGCTTAGGATTATTAAGTAGGAAATATTTTACATCTTCCAACCTCATTTTAATATATAAGGCATGTACATTCGGCCTCGACTTGAATATAACTCGCATATTTGGAGCGATGCACGTAGTACCAACCTACAGTTCCTATAGATAAGGTACAAAAGCGAACCATCAAAATTATCAATGATGAAGATGTTACACAACACCTAACTTCATTAAGTCTGCGCCGTGATGTAGAAGCAGCCATTCTGTTTTATGGATATCTGTATAAATATCAGTAACGGCGCTTATCCCATAATTTTGGCCTAGTATAAAAAAATATAAAAATGGATAATATATAATTTCCAGTTTAATCACTCCAGATATCGAATTTAATCAATCCGGTTTTTTTTTTATTAAAACGGAGGTGGCCCTAATATATTAGGGCCGGCATGTAGGTTTTTAGCCCTTTATGTCCATCAATCCGATTACTACAATTCAGTTTAAATCGAATGAACAAATTGGTTGAAAACTTGCAAAATCAATACCTAAATTATCTTTAAAAGCAGAAGAATAAGTAGAATAAGTGAAATATATAGGCTATTTATCTTTAGATCACAAAGTTACATTACACACATACATACATAATAAACAAAATAAAATAAGATTAAGGGTAATCTTCAGAAAAAATATATTAGCTAATTGAACGTCACTAACAACAGTCTATTATTTAAAGCAATTTTAAAGTCTATTTGGATTTACGGTATCGCGAGTTGTAGGGTATACATTAAGCTTATCAAACATCTAAATCCTAGAATGATTTTATATGAGTGTGGTAAAGTAGAAAAATATCTGGAATTGCTCTCCTAGATTCCAAAGGGATTAAATTAAGTAGCTTTAGTCGATCTTTATAAGGTAGAACAAGGGGCCTACGACAGCCTAGTCTAAGGCAGAGGCATACCTCAAAGATTTTTTCTGAATTGACTCAATTCTATTAATATGAATATTATAGTGTAGTGACCACACTTGCCTAACATACTCAAGAATGGGACGAACTAGCGACATATACAATGATATGGTAACATATATGAATCGTTGAATTCCCTGACCCACCATTCTCTTAATGAATTAATTTATTTAGAAAGGAAAAAACTAAAAATATGATTTTGTACAATGGTTTAAAACTTTTCTAAAATGTAATAAATAGTGAAACTAATGCAAATGTATTTAAAAATAAATTGATAGAATATGTTAAACCATTGATTAATAATACTATAAAGATAGACATTTTCATACAACAGAAAATGTTCAGCTCACTTTTTCCATTATATATATTATCTGGGATATAATCAATGTGTTGGTGCATTTTCTATATTCAATTTGAATTTTTAAATTTTTGAGCGTTTTATACGACTTTATTCTCTAAATAATTTGTATGTGTTTAGTTTCTCTATACTGTTCTTGAATATTATTGTTTTTAACTTTTTGTTATTTGAATTTGTATAGGTAATTTGAATTTTTTTTTAATTGATAGGTACAAAAATTTCAAATTGGATAGCATTTTTATCGAGTAGTCTTTTAAGAATATTTTTTTTTTATTTTTCTCTCAATATACATTGTAATGCAAGGATTTTTATAATTGTTGATATTGTGCATGTATATTATTTGTAATAATAAATTATAAAATTATAATATAATTTTATAATGTTTAGGAAACGAAAATATTTTTCTTGTTTTAATTGAATAATTTTCAAAAATAAAACAATTTCAAAAAATTCAAATAATAGTGAACATTCATCCACGTAATGATTTCTAATATATATTCATACATACATATACGTATGTATAAATTTACAAATAGAATCAAATTTTTATTTTTAAAAGGCTTTCTTTTTGATTTTTTCAATATGTGGATATGTATGTACGCATGGATTTTAAAATTATAACAGAATTTAAAAATATTTGAAAAACTCATCATTAATTTTTGTAAAATTTATAAAAATTCTTAACGGTAGAGTAAATTGAAAAGTATATTTAATATGCTTTTTTGTTGCAGTAAGCACACAATTTATTTTTAAGATAATTAAAGCTTGCAACGCACAATTTTACAATAACAACGGAGAATTTTTAACGGTTGTGAATTCAAAATTTTTAATTTTTTGTGTTAAAATTTGAAGAATTTGAATAATCAATTAACTAGTTAACTCTTAAAACAAAATCAACAGTCAGATTGGCTTTATTACTCAATAAATTAAAAAAAATTCGATCAGTGTTATTTATTGCTTTTATGGCTGCATATGTACTATGACTAAATAATTGAAAAGCTGATTTTACTGACATTTTTTCAAATGTGTTAGAATTAATATGGGTGCTACGAACTTTATGTAAAATTGTTGAAAGCTAATAATATCATTATTCCAGTTTTCAAAATCGGGTTTTATAAAAGAATTTCTGACAGATTTTATAAGATGCCATATCAAACTAAGCATAAATTTTATTTCCATTCCAATCATAAAAAAAGAGTCTACCTTATTAACACCAAGTAATTCATAAGTATTTCGATTTGTAGTGCATTAGTCACAAGCAGGTGCAACAGTTTTAGAACCAATCTTTGTTAGCTCCTTAAGATATTTTAGTAGTAAATTGATAAAAAAATGAAAGGTTTTAAAGTTACTCTTTTCAAATTATTTTTGGATAAATTGTAACCCTATGCGTACTTATAACTTTCATGTAAACTTTGAGTCATAAAGAAATGTGCTTCTGTTGCTAGCTTTTGTTTTCTATCCCCATCTAAATCTTCCACACCATCTATACAATCCCTTTTTATACTGTAAGATGTTTCTTTTCCTTTATAAATTCATTTATATAAAAAATGATTTTGGTAACTGGTACATTTTATGAAATTATTAACTGAGATATAATTAAGAAAATTGTTTCCAAAGAGAAAAGTGCTCATCAAAAATATTGCCCAAAACTGGAAATACTAATATCAGTCCCAGTACTTTGCAAAAAATCTTAGCTGTTTTAGCTTTTCAATTAATTACATATGTAAATATGCAGCTACGAAAACAAAATAATTATAATTTTAATTTTTCCATATAATAATGAGTAATAAAGTAAACCTGCTGTTGTGAGTAATATGTACACTGCTGGTCTTTCTTTAAATTCTTCAAATATTTATACTAAAAATACGTTCAAAGCTGGAGTAAATCATGACAAGCCTTTGGATATTGATATTTAATGCTCTTGTTATGAAATAATGATAAAGTAGAAAACTCTGAATTTGAAAAATACCATTGTAAAATTGTGCGTTGCAAGCTTTAATTATCTTAAAAATAAATTGTGTGCTTACTGCAACAAAAAAGCATATTAAATATAATTTTCAATTTACTCTACCGTTAAGATTTTTTATAAATTTTACAAAAATTAATGATGAGTTTTTCAAATATTTTTAAATTCTGTTATAATTTTAAAATCCATGCGTACATACATATCCACATATTGAAAAAATCAAAAAGAAAGCCTTTTAAAAATAAAAATTTGATTCTATTTGTAAATTTATACATACGTATATGTATGTATGAATATATATTAGAAATCATGACGTGGATGAATGTTCACTATTATTTGAATTTTTTGAAATTGTTTTATTTTTGAAAATTATTAAAAAAATATTTTCATTTCCTAAACATTATAAAATTATATTATAATTTTATAATTTATTATTACAAATAATATACATGCACAATATCAACAATTATAAAAATCCTTGCATTACAATGTATATTGAGAGAAAAATAAAAAAAAAATATTCTTAAAAGACTACTCGATAAAAATGCTATCCAATTTGAAATTTTTGTACCTATCAATTAAAAAAAAATTCAAATTACCTATACAAATTCAAATAACAAAAAGTTAAAAACAATAATATTCAAGAACAGTATAGAGAAACTAAACACATACAAATTATTTAGAGAATAAAGTCGTATAAAACGCTCAAAAATTTAAAAATTCAAATTGAATATAGAAAATGCACCAACACATTGATTATATCCCAGATAATATATATAATGGAAAAAGTGAGCTGAACATTTTCTGTTGTATGAAAATGTCTATCTTTATAGTATTATTAATCAATGGTTAAACATAAATTTATGTAATAATAAAAAATTATATTGTACAATACTGAATTATATAATTATAAATAGTTAAATTAACTAAATTAAATAAATAAATAAATAAAACCCAACATAGAATTCGCTTTATTAATAATTGCATTGAAATGTTTATTGAAAGACACTTTCTCGTCAAACATCACCCCCAGGTTTTTAAAGTGGGGTACTCTTTTAATAACACTGTCGCTGAAAGTATAGTTAGCAGCAACTGGTGTTAAGTGACGAGTAAAAGTGATTACATTACATTTGCTAATATTTAGTTTTAAATTGGTCATGAAGGTATTCACAAGTCGTCTTGAAGCAAGACTGTGTCATTTGATGTGACAACTTCTTTAAATATTTTTATGTCACCCACATAAAGAATATCGCTGCTGTTTTTGATTAACAAAGCTATATCATTGATGGAAATTATGAAAATTAATGGACCCAGATGGCTGTCTTGAGAGGCACCAGAATTAACATTGAATGTACTGGAAATTTCATGTCTAAAGAAAACTTTGTAGGACCTATTCGATAGGTAAGAATCTATTTATTTTAATAGGAATGTTGGGAATCCTAGTTTGCAAAGTTTTTGTAACACTAATAACACTATAAGACTCAATCAGTGTAGCCGACATCACTCTGGAATTCATGTTCTATCGATTTCAGAAGAATATGATTCAACTAGATTTGATACGGTTGATCTTCACTTCATAAAACCAGGCTGGTTATGTACAAGTAGAGAAGACCATTCACTATATATATAACATCATACACCATATGCAAATAGCTTTAATATACTTGACAGTATAGATATTGGACGATAGTTTGCGATATCATTTTTTTTCAAAAACCAATGAAACACATCAGCGATGTGTAAGGCCCAACAAACTTGTACTTATATTAGATATCAAAAATGTATTCAACTAGAAAAATTTCTATTGAATTCACTGAAAACTGTCCCTTGATTTATGAGATCAAGGTTAACATAGACTAAGGATGTTACACAGATTACAATTAAGTCTTAAACTAAAAAAAAAAAAAAAAAAAATAATTAAAGAAAAAGAAAAGTAATTAATATTTAACAAAATTATTCTAAACTAAAATACTCTACAATTTATAAAAGAAAAATAGAAGGAAATGGCAAAACTAGGACTACGTATTAACAAATGGTTATTAAGTGTGATGATAAGAGAATGTGTTGTGAATGTGTTGGCAGTGTTGTGAACGTAACTTTGGGAGCTATCTCACTTAAAATGTATAATAATCTGAATTTATAGTACTCTACATTTAAGTTGAATGTTTTTGCTGGAATAGTAAAAATTTTAAAATTTCAAATATTTTAAATAAAAATATGATTTTAAAGTTTTCTCAATTGTTTCAATGAATATTTTAAGTGTTAAATAATAAAATAGAGACAATTTGAAAACAATTAAGTTTTTTTGAATTTACTGCGATACAAATTTTTCTTCTGTCCCCACATCCTATCCCCCTATCTTTAAATTTTAAATGTCAGTCAGTGATGAGTGTGCATATTATAAGTCTTATACAGCTAGGCACATCTCATCTTTACTACATTTGGTTAAACCTAACAACCAATCATAATGTAATGACCTTTTGCATCCGAAATCACTCACATATGCCACACTGCCACTACTTTAAAAGAAAATAATAATAAAAAACATTTCTCTTTTACAAAAATATAGGTTAATTGATTTAAAAGTTAAATCAAAAATTTAAAAAAAAAAAATTCATTATTCATAATTTCTATGCTGAAATTGAAAGTCAACAAAATAACAGAAAAGGTAGATAATTTTCAAATAAACAAAAAAAAAAAAAAAATTATTCTACTTTGAATAAATTATAAAAATTTATGCAAATTTTAAAAATTTCAAAAATTTCTAAAAATATCTTCCTCTAAAATTTTATTTTTAATAAAAAATATAAATTCCGAATTTCATTGATTTTTGTATATATACGTTCATTTTACACACAATAATGTGTGTATGATGTACAACAAATAGTAAAGAGTTAATAACATACGAGATAAAATAGAATTTATTTTTCTATTTTGCGCATTCTTTCATCCATTGGATACCTCTAAAATATGGCTGTATACTTACCCTAAATAATAACAATAATCGGAATAGAAATTAATTTAAGGTGTAACAGCTATAAATAAAATTAGAAATACTTAACTTGGAATAGTTGAATCAGCTCATCAACCACTTAATAATTGTGGTGTGGTAAAGAATTTTAATTGAATTTTGCCTTTTGTACACCATAAAATAGAATAAAAATATTTAAAGAGTATTATAAATTTAAATACCTATTATTTTTTAAATTTTATAATATCATTTAGAATTTGATGAACGTCAATTGATTGTTAAATTTTTTTAAATCAATGTTATCGAACCAGAAATCTAAATATGATAAATGCGTATTTTGGAAAATATGTATAAGAATAAGAATACTGGGACTAGCCGCCGGTTTAGAAACTCCCATTGTGAACATATGAAAAATGAAGAACAAAATTTGTAAAATATTATGAGCAATACACCGTTACCAAAATTGTGTAAATCTCACTGGCAGTAATGATGTTCACATTAAATATTTGATGTTACTTTTGCATTAAAGAGAATCGCATTAATATCGGCTACTTTCGTGTTAAACCGTTAAAAAGTGAAAATCGATTAACGAAAATTGTAGTACGAAATTAAGCTTTACTAGTGGCTGGCGATATTAACAGGTTAAAGCATAATAAAATATTTAGAGATAAATTATTTACACAAAGTTGTAGAGTCTCAAATCTGTTATTCTGGGTCCCCAACTTTAACCCTCAGTAGACAATTGCTAATAATCTACACAATTGTTTATCATCAGTAGATCTATTAGATTTGGTAATATTTTTTTTTATGTTTTGACAGTAACTTAAGCAGAATCATCTTCACGTGCTTAATTAAGTACAAAATGGTTAACTATGATTTGTTTTAAATTCATGATCACATGATCACAGTTGATTTTAGTTTGTTAAAAATTGAATATTGGTTAATATTATGCAAACTATTAAAATTTGCAATTTGCTTTCTGCAATTTGCTTTCCCCTTATACTCTTATAGTCTTAGGTTATCTTGACTGCGTTTACAATCGCGTTATACGTAAGCCAAATGTAACTTAATATTTAGCTTCCCTTCAACACCATAGTGGACATATGCTCATTAGAAACTAAAAGGTTGCTTTCTCTTCTTAAACAGTTCTGACATGAAAAAAGAAGAGAAGAAAATGCCCACCACTACACCAAATGGAAATCCTTAGGTGGCATAAAATATACTACTCAAATTCGTTCACCACACGAATCTTACGAATGTGGAATAACAACTTTTTTAATGTATTTCGGCATATGAACACTTGACTTGAAAATATAGGTACAAATACACTTTCAACAATTCAGAGTTGGTTACAAAATCAGGGTTTTCTCTTTGTCCAGAACATTTATATACTGGGTATTTCTGAGCATCAGCTTTTTAAGAGTGGAAGGAGTCCCTATTTTAAAATTAAAACAAAACTATTTATTAACTATATCGATTGGTGATATTTTCAACTTCTGGGAAAGACCGGAAATATGTTTTGTAAACCGGAAATTCGCCGAAATCGACTGAAATCGACCGAATTTTCAAATGGGATAGTTTTTTTTTTTAACACATTCAGAATTTACATCAAAAAATCATTAAAAGCTGATACACATGCTCTGGCGCAGCTGGTATATTTATAGATAACAACGACATATGTAAATAGTCTATGAGTTGTTCCCATTAATCTATTTGTTAATCGTTCATTTGCTAACCGTCTTTTTGCTATGTGTTTATTTTGCTAAAAGTTAAATCTGCAATGTCCAAAGACTAAATGTTAATTTGCGATGTGTTATTTGCCAACTGTACTGTAACCATACTATTTTTAAACAAGAAATTTAATTCACAGTTACTTTGACGTAACATAACTTTAATCACACACTTATAAAATATTATAATTTCTTTTTTCCTTACTACTCTTGGGAACCTAGGGCGTCAATTTTAGATTTCCATCGTACTCGATTGCTAGCTGTTATTTTTTCTTATTCCCACGTTACATACCATATTATACCGTTATATACAGACCCATACATGGGTCTTCTTGTACTCGATTGGTAGCTGCTGTTTTCACTTGTTTCCACGTTAGGTTTGTTTTTCACAGTTCTTGTTTTATGATCTCTGCCAGGTTTTCTTTGGACCACCTGTTTTTTTTGTACCCAGAAAGTGGGTTTCATTCTAAGCTCGTGCGCGCGATGTTGCTTGACGGCTTTCTGAGTGTATGGCCTCCATTTCCATTTCCTTCTTCTGATTTGTTTCGACATGGGTTCTTCGCCGGTTAGTAGGTCCACGTTGCTTATATAAATAGTTAGTCTAAAACTGAAAAATGTCTTATAGGAAAATAATACCTTAAAGTTGGTTAGAACAACCATCTGTTAATCTTCACCACCTGTATATGACCGCGTACCATGCCAACTGCAAATTTTCATATAGAAATGGTTTGTTGGTTTTGTTTGTTATTATTAAATTTTTGTTTTTCTTGTTTTGTTTTTTTTTTTTTTTTGGGAAGAAGTTGCGCATATTTTTAAACATCATATCGATATTATTTGCATTTCAAATTTTTATTAGGCTCTTAAAATGGAAAGTGGGTAAGTAGGAGGTGTATTTATTATTATTGTTATTATTGTAATTATTGTTTTTTTTTATGATTATTATATGTATTAAAAGATAAGTTGAAAATTATGTTGTCAGGTATTTTTTTCGTATAGGTTTTGTTTATTTTTGGTTTTTAGAAGAAATTTGCAACTCGATATACTTTCAATCTAAAAAGTTGAAAGTAAAGAATTGAAATTGAAATAAGACAAAATTGGATAAAACACTATCTGTGTACATAAGTATGTTTGTATGTATATAATTCGATTAAAAATATTTGAGAAAGTTCTTTTCTTGTAATTGATTTTTCGTTTTGAATATGCAAATATTAAAGTTTGTTTTGAGGGTAAAAAATTGAGGTTTGAAATTTTTATTTTTCTATTTTTATTATTTGCGCTTTATTTTTGATGAAAAATTTTTTAATAAGAGAAAGCATGAAAGCTAAAAACTTAAATTGAAATTGAAAAGAATATTAATTAGGTGTTGAATTTCTTTTAATATACTTTAAAGGTGAGTTTTAAAAAAAATTAGAGATTTTAAGGATGTAAGAAATAAAAAAAAATTTGAATTTATAATTTTAATTTTTTAATAAATTATAATTTAATAATCAATAGCAATATTATAAAAATGTAAAAATTATAACCGGAAATTGTTTTTAAAAATTGGTTAAGTTTTTTGCAAATTTGAATTTATTTTAATGTTAAATCTAGTAAAGATGCAAGGCCAAAAAGCCCACTCATTTTTATTTTTTCGTATAATTTTTTTTTTTACATAAATAAAGGATTTAATATGCGCTCACATAAATAATTAATTAAAGCATTTGTGTTATAAATTCGTTTTTATATATTTGAATATTAATTAGGAATTATTAATATTTTATTTATTTATTTTATCCTGAAAAAGAGCTATTAGTAAGCTCGTACAGAGTGGATAACCTAAACAACGATATTGAAAATTCGACAATTCAGTACGATAATAAAAGTAATAAAATAAAAGCTAATTTACTAATTCAACAAATTTAAACTTCGATTATTTATAACAAATTGACTTTATAGACTAGACAAAAAAACTAACATACCTACTTAACCCATTCCCGCCGGTTGACCTATATATAGGACAGCAAACAATATGTCATACAAATACGTATAACTTCCATTAAAATTAACTTACCTCGGTCAAAAGTATTTTATTTTGAAGTTAAGAAATAAAGTATATACATTTTTCAATATAGTAACACTAACTTTTCAGTTTATAAATAACATTTAAACTCAATTCAAAATGTAATTTTTTCAAAAAGTTAAAAATAGTAGAGGTGAATGTATAAAATGTTAACAAATAAATACTTTAAAAATATTTAATTGTGTTCAAACTACCAACATTTATTTGTTTAAGCATTAAAGAAGCTTCGACAACTATTAAATATTGGATTTTAGTTGAAAATATTAATTATTTTTTTATTTAAAAATTGGTGTCCTATATATAGTCCAACCAGCATAAGTATGTAAGAATTTTTATTTCGTTGTAGTTTTATTTTGGAACAGGTAAAACGTAATTATGACACAAGTAAAATCATTTGCATGGTAAAAGTGAGTTCAAGGGTCTTCATCGTCGGTATTCAAGCTTTATTAAGCTAAGATCATAATGTCATAAACGTAAACATTTCCCCACCAGAATTAGATAAATTGACGAATTGTGAAAAATTTTATGATCAAAATCTCTTTGAAAACGAATTGCCAAGAGATGTTCAAAGTGCAATAGAAGTGAAAATTTGGGACGAAAATTATGCAATCGGAGATACTAATGATAATTCGTTTTTGTTGTTAAATCAAAACAAAGATATTTGTGATTGTGTCTATACTTGGCATATTTAACAGTTTGTTGGATAATAGTGTTTCTGCAATGCTAACTAATGTTGACTTTATAAATCCTATACATTCAGAAAAACGTTGGAATAGAGAAAGCAAATTTTAACACTGATATGAGTGGTGATAGAATCAAAATAACAATAAGTACAGAATCATGTTAAAAGGTAAGGATTGTAGTGGGCGATTTTTATTTTCCTAATTGATTTAGCAGTTGTAAACGTCTAGTATTTATACTTTGTATCATCAGACGAATCATCTCAACACATCGCAGCTATCACCGTTCTATATATTTTGTAAACATCTTCAAAAAACAAAAAAAAATTTAAAAGAAAAATAAATAAATCCTTCCATAACAGTAGACCACGAAATAACAAATCGCGTTCTTCCCAAAATGAAAGAATAGCTTCGCTCATTATTCTATCACTTGCACAAAGACCTTATGCATTAGTCGTTTATGTTTTACAAAGTATACATTTTTATCATATAATTGAATTTCTTATTTATTTTTAATTGTTTTTATTCCATTTCGAGAATATAATGTTTAATAATTAAAAAAGTTTCTAAAATTTAAATAGTTTAATTTTTCTTTATATTTGTTTCAATGTATTTATTTCTGTCATTCGAACTCTAAAAAATATAATAAACCAAAATAATATTTTTATTTGTTTAAACTTTTTTTTTTGAAATTATGCACCCATATTTGCCGGTTGGCCTATTTATAGATCGGCCAACCATAAATCGGAACCTACAAGAGTTTACAGATCCATATATCGGAACCTACAAGGGTTAGAAGAACCAACCTTGACTTTTGGCTTATCTAGCCAAATATTACTCTGGCTTTAAAATGTTATTCGTTTTAGACAACGGGAAGATACATTTTAATTTAAATAATTTTTTAATTAAGATTTCTTTCACTTTCTTTTTAAACGTATTTTTATTTTGATTTTTTAACTCCAAAGGAAGTCTATTGTAAAATGTTGAACTTGATTTGATAATTGGATCAATACCACTAAATCCATTTGCAGAGAAATATATAATGTGATTAGATGTCATTGCGTTGTAGCTGTGTATGCCACGCTTTCTTTTTAGTTCAGTGTTATTGATTTTATTTTTCTGTTTTCTATACTATGTAGATATATTACCTAGATCAATTTCTTATAATCTTCGAGCTTCAATATTTTGTTCTTATAGTGTATTTCATTTGTGTAGGTGATCTTCCATTCAGGGCATAACGATCTTTTATTGTTTTATTTTGCACTTTTTGTAGTGAATTCAGATTTTTAGCAAAATTATTTCCCCAAATTGTAATTCCATATGTAAGAACACGGTAAAATAGACTATAATATGTTGATAGTTTTATGTTATCTGAAACTCTGTGAGCAAACATGCCAGGGCTACACTTCTAGATCTTTTAAGTGAGTGTTCCAATTCAAATCAGAGTCCATGATTATTCCCCCTATATTTGTAGTTACCTACTATGTCAATTTTATTTTTATTATAATCATTGATAATACTATAAAGATAGACATTTTCATACAACAGAAAATTTTCAACTCGCTTTTTCCAATTTTCCATATTCAATGTGTTAGTGCATTTTCTATACTCAATTTGAATTTTTAAATTTTTGAACATTTTGTACGACTTTATTCTCTAAATAATTTGTATGTGTTCAGTTTCTCTATAATGTTCTTGAATGTATATTATTGTATATTATTGTAGTATTATTAATCAATGATATAATTTATTAAACAAGCATTTTTTTTACAGGAAAAAAGGATTAGTCGTTATTGGTATAGTAAAAATTAAAAATGTACACTTTTTCTATAAATGCCTATGTACAAAAAATCTGTTTTCCCAGGAGTAATTGATTATGTGCCCTTGGTCAATATTTCTTGCTTTTAGAATTGACTATTATTGAAAAAAAAATTTACAACATCCATATTTTGTTGAAAATCTAAATATTTATTAACTCTTCGCTAAAATGCATATTTGTATCAAATACACTTTTTTAAAAATTTCATCTAAGTAATTTATTAAAAATTTAATCAAATAAAATATAAAAGTGTAGTTAAGGAATAAAAATAATGGATTAAAACTTTGATTGCATTTATTAAAGAACTTCAATTTGGGAGATGGTCAGTTTCACTTGTACACCGACGTATCATCGTTAGCTTTCATTGCAATACCTTTAGAATCATATCCCGAGTATAGAATAACTAAATCATCAGCATCGATAAAGCACTTGTTTGGAACAAAGTTTATTTTTACATAAGAAATATATAAAGTTGGTCCAAGAGAGCTACCTTGTATAACACCGTAATCAATTCTAGTTTTTTTTTACATTCAAATATATTGAAATTATTGAAGGGTCCACTAAAAAGTATTACACAAATTATCTTTCAGTGGCAAGCACTCCCCTTAATTGTTTTCTTGAATACTATGGTTAGAAATACGAACTAATTAAATTTTTTTTCATATTTGCGACCAAATCGTCATCCGAGGCTTCAGCCAGTACCATTAAACGATGAAGTTATATCAATTTAAGGATTTGATGAAAACTCCGTTTGTGGACAATTAATCATTTTATCACTCTTCATCGCGCATTTGAATTTTATTGATGCTCTCTACTTATATAACCATAGCTCATCACAAGTAAAACATTTTTTGTAGTTGAAAATTTAGGACAATCCCACCATAATTTCCATAGTTTTGAGCAATATACGATGTTAGTTGCATATCAGATTTTCATGCCACATTTTGCCACAAGAGTTGAAAAACCCTAACGAGCATATTTGTTTTTTTTTTTTTTCTAATGCTTGCTCTTATAATATTGGTCTAATGGTGAGCAGGCTACCTTATTAAATGAAACATTTAAATCTTGATTTTATACATATTACATAATAAATTGTAATAATTCCGGAATTAATTTTTCAAGCAATTTGTAAAATCACTGATAGTAAAAAAATTGGACAGTATAATGTTGCTTTATTGAGATGCTTGCCCTTTGTTGACATCGTAATTATTTCTAAACTTTTTATGCAAGTATTTTAGGTTTCAACGTTGTACTCAAGTTGCGGAGTACAATCTTATATAATATACCAAGTATTGATTGTAATTCAAACTTATAGCTATACATATGTTTTTTTTTCTTTTGTTATCATTTATAAGAACATCATCTACCTATCGGTTTTGCTTCTTCAAAACTTTTGATAATTCCTCACCGCTATTTTTTTTTTTTTATTATTTTGGATATCGTTATTATTGTGAGCTGAAGCTGGAGTTAGATTTAGAAAATGCAGTGTGATAATTTAAACTGGGATTCATTATAAACAAAAAATTAAGCTTTAAATATCGGTATAATTTCTGATGCATGATTACAATATTTAGAAGTAGGTCGTCTATATGGAAATAGTTTATACATAGTTTATATATAATTGGTTTAGCCACAATTTTGATATTGTACTATACAGCATAGGTGCTTTCTGCAATAATGAAATGTTGAATAGGAAATTTTGTCAGATAGACAAATAATAAAGAATTAGGATTGATTGTTTTTAAATGTATAGTGGGTATATGTATAGAGTTCAAAAGAATGTATATTATACTTTAATATTCACCCATATTCTGTTAGACCCATCTCTCGAGATCGCATGAGAATATCTCTGACGAGATAGTTTTGTATTCTGTTAGACCTTTGACGAGACGAGATAGCCATTTTTATCTCGTCAAAAATTGTAAGCGATAGAGTATCTCGTCAAAGTATTTTGTGTTTTTTTTTTATCAAAAAATTGAATTAAATAAATAAATTGAATAGATAAAATAGTTAAGTAAAGATTAATAAACAATTTTTCATTATTGTTTTTGCATTATTATTAAAATTGTGTTTGTTTTTTGAAAAAAAAAAAACCATCTTTACTATTACTGTTTTACTACGTTTATGTACTAAACTAAAAAATATATTTAAAACATAAATATATTTATATTTATTTTTCATTTAAAAAATATTTTAAAACTAATACTAAGTTAGTGGGGTTAACACTTTCCAAAAATTTTATAAATCATATTTTGTTTATATACTAATAATTATTTTTGATAGTAAAAAATGATCAGTACTACCAACAAATACAATGTTCTATCGCGCCGCTTACAGTGCCTAACAGAAAGGCATATTCAGCGAGACGAGATGAATTTTTTCTTCTCGTCAACGATGGGTCTAACAGAATATGGGTGTATAGCTATCAAACTGAAAACCGAGAAGCGATTTAATTTCACTTGCACACATTGTTGGCTTTGAAACAGTTTTTCATTTGCATCAACTCAAAATGAGTTTTACTCTTCTGCATAATGCTTTTTTTTTTCAATTAGATCTGTAGCTAATAATAGTCCTTCTAACTTCGAGCATTGAGCGTTCATTTCAATATTATATTGTGTTTGGTCTTCTCTTCCTACGAAGTATAAATAAGCGGTTTTAAAATATACTTCTTTTGACTGACTCTGTGTTAGTATTATTCTGAAGAAGTGTTCATCCCATCTTAGCTTTTAGAATTTTTCTGAACTGAATGTGATATGATCACCAATATTGTTGAAGGCTCATCGCGTCAGTAATGAAAAATTGTCCGGCACCCACGTCTAAATAAATTTGTATATTTAGAAAACTTTGGATAAATTTGTATTTTTGAAGTGAAAAATGTTATGTTGATAGACAACAATAGTGTCAGAAAATCAATTTTATTTAGACGTGGACGCGGGTCAATTTTTCATCACCAACGCGATGAGTCCTTCAGGAATATGGGTGAATATATTTTCGCCTTTGATCAGTTCTTTTGGTTCATTAATTATCACTTCTTTCGTATTCTCTACTAATTTCTAATGTTTTCAAATTTAAGAATAAAATTTGTGTAACTTCTTGTTAACCAGCAAGCTTCACAAGATCAGAATTAATTTTGGGAATAAATTTCCAGTTTTGCAGAACTCGGACGATTAATTTTTTTTCAATCTGAAAATTTAAATGCTATATTTTTTTTTAATTTGTGAATGAATTTTCATTCACCTCTGGTTGTTTTTCTATAGAAAATTGAATTTAAAAACTTGTATTCTAAACTAAATTATTTTACAAATTCTATCATGGTAACCTTTAAAAACCATTTATGGTTATATTTCATGTGCAATGTCTGAAGTTATGAAAATATAATGAATGTGGCTATCAACAATTTTATTTTAATCTTTATCTTTGAAACTAGTCACCCACTGACCTAAACTCATTGTTATTTTATTTATTTTGTTGTTGTTGTTGTTCTTCTTCTTATAAATGATTATTCAATTTATTTTAAGTTTTTAAGTACAACAACAACATTACAAAGATATTTTGTGCAGTTGAACATATAATACGTACATTAATGTGGAGTAGGTGTATATGTACTGATGTAAAGAACGACTTAAACCAAAAAGTTTTCCCAGACGATAAAGATTTTAAAACACAGTACCATTCATATATTTCATTTATTATATTAAATTGAGTCGCAATCGACATTAATATAAGCACGTGGTGTATAAAAATAATAAAAATAATAAAAAATAAAACAATTGTAATGTAAATTGCATTATCAAGTTTAAATTCTGGTGCACTTGTGATATTGTACATGTATAATCGGGTCACTGTTGAATAAATAGCCATTTAACCAACCAGCAGTTGTCGTTTTATTTAGAATTAATTTTTTTTTTCGAATTCAAAACAAAAACAAGTGATAAAACAAATGGAATTTTCTTTTGTAATTTTTTTTTTTTAAATTATACATACATAGTTTAGAATTTAAGGTCAACGACTTTTTAAATACGATGGGAATATTGTTTTTAAATTAAAAAAATATTATTATGTTTTTATTTTGTATATTTTAGATTTAAACATTAAGGTGTGTACTTAATATAATATCTAATATAGATTTATTGTGGTACATACTTATTTTGTGCATAGTTTTTAATTTACTTACTGGATTTTGTTAGTTAATTGCGTTACATTACAATACAAATGAATTACAAGACTGCAAAACAAATGGAATACAAGATATACAATGTGTTACCATAGGTGCAATTAATATCCTTCTCAGATGACATGTACATAATATTATTAGGTATATGTGGGTATGTTAAATATATTAAGGCGACACAATCATTCTAATTTACGATAGTTTTTATTTGTTTTGTAAATTATCTGGGAAATTCTCATCTGCCTGCCATGATCGGTTGTTTTCTGGAAAATTTAAGCTTAATTAATAACTTCATGTTTGTAAAAAGACTTTTTTTCATTTAACTGCACTCGATTATCAAGCACTGTATATTTGTACTATTTGTGATTTTAGATCTTTTGTCCATGTATTCTAACGATTTTTTAACGGGATAGAATTCAATCGGAAAAGTAGGTATGTATGTGTCATGAAACTACCTACTCCGGACTGAATTTCATCATTTTGATTTTAAATCAATATAAATTTTCTTCATTAAATTTCACATAATTTCATTTTATTAAAAATTTATTTTGAACTAAGGTAGAAAAAAAATATATATCAATTTGATGGTTGGAGAGAGGGTTAATTAATTTTTTGTGATTATGCATTAAATATTGATTTTCTTAATTTGCGTATTATGAAAATATGTACATAGATATACATATATAATTATATATTGTATATACGAGTACTAGCATCGTAAATCGTTATAAATGAGCAAATGACGGAAGCAAAATAGAAAAAAATCAATAGTAATAGAAACTATGTACTAGGTACAGTATGTCAAAAAATTTAATGAAAAGTCAGTTAAAATTATTTTATATCAGTTTAATTATTTATCATTCAAAAACGTTTTTATTTAAAGCTAAGTGAAGCAGGAGTTAAAATTGATAAAAACAAAAAAGTAGAACAAATATAATTTCATATGAGAAAAGACAGAAATTACAAATTACATAACGCAATTGCATTTGCACATTTTATTATCATTAAATAGTCAAAAAGAAACCAGAAAAAAAATCCAGAAATTGCAGAAGATGCTAGTTTTATATTGCAAAAGACATATGCTTTTAAACTTCCTTTAAAGCAAACTCAAATTTCAAATTTTGAAATTGCAATACAAATACAAAGTTTATTTTTACATTTCGGAACGCAAATTATTTGATGTTTTGACATTGGTTTTTTTTTTCGGGTGAAAGTGAAGTGCAGTGACGTTATTTTAGGGTTACATTTACAGATTTTTTTTGTATATGTATTTATATTTAATTATTAATTTTATATCGAACAAGATATAGAATTGCAAGACCAATTATTATAATAACAAAATTAGTGATTGTGGATCCGATCAAGCTGAATTATGGAATATCCCAAACACTATAACATGCAGAAGTAATCAATCAGATGTAAAGTATTTAGTTAGTTCAAACAACTCAATTGTAGAAGAAGCTCTACTGATAGAGGAGGAATTTAATAACTATTTTATTAGTGTTGATGATTCAATATATGGGTCTATAATAACAACACAAGAAGATAACATAAATTATTTCGGAAGGCTAAAATTTGAATTATTTCGGAAGGCTTGAATTTATTAACTTAACATTTATCTTTCCTTTCACAAATGAAGAAGTATTGATTTTAAATCTTAATGATAAGAAATCGGTTGGACACGTTAAAATTTCTAACGAAAATAGTTAAAAATTCTGCTTCTAGTTGTGCGAAATTTTTATCGTCGATGTTTAACAAAGTAATGGTACTTTTCCATCAGTTCTAAAAATTCAAAAGGTAGTTTCAATATACAAAAGTGGAGATAAATATCTAATTGTAGGCATATTACAATACATTCTGCATTTTCGGAAATAATAGAAAAACTGTTCTGTTATATAAAAAAATTGAAATCATTAAACCAATCACCGATTTCTGTATCGCTACCAATATGGATGTCAGAAAGGTATTAATTGGTACTCATTATGCTCTGGCAGATTTTATTGATACCATATGATATTGTATTTAAAAGTTTTAACGTATATTGAATAAACCAACACATCTACAGATTTGAATTTAGATCAACAATGAGCTTCCATTCCATTCAAATTAATTTTGTTAATTTGCTTAAAGAACTCAATGATTATTTCCGGTGCCTTTATTCATTGTAAACAATTTAATATACAAACCTTCCAGTTTCATCCCCTTCAACCATTTGATATGGGAACTATAACTCACTGTTTTTTTATATTTAGTTTAGTATCACATATTTTCCGCAAATTTTCCTTTCTATAAAACTAAAATTTAATTTTTCTATTAAATTATTTTCTCAAATAAAAAGTGTGTGGTTAATTCAAGTTTATTTACTTGTTTTAACGTTAACTATCAAACATTTAAAAAAAAACGGTGATAATTACAAAATTACTTATACGAATATATATATTTAACATAGCTGTACACAATTCCATAATCTTTAAAATTGCCATTGGAATCAATTATGTAAATTTGATCATTAATTGTTACTAAAAAAAAAAACTAGTACGCCTTAACATTATTGTAATAAAAAAAATGTTAATTAAGTTTCGTAATCTTGATTTGAAATTATTGTAAAATGTAGATTATGTATACGAGTTATTATTTTGTTATACAAAATTCAAAAAAAAAAAATGTAATTTTAGTTATAGATAGTCTACAAAATATGAAAATAAATATAAGTATATCTAAGAAATTTTGCTATGTTCCAATGTTATTTCTAGTTATAAAAGTCCTTATTTAAATAATTTGGTAATAACGATTAAAATTATGAACTATCTTATGGAATACAAATGACAAAAACCATATAATTGAGTAATTAAAGACATCTAAACAACATGAAGTTAAAGCAATTAAGCGGTTTATCGCAAAGATTCATAGTAAAAGTTGTAAAAGTACATCACGACTCAACCTCGTCCGCTCATTCTTATAACGCCTTTAGACTGATTATACATGTCCAAGCATAAACAACATTCTTTTTGCGGATATAAGTAAAAAATAAGTAAAAAGATAAAACAAAAACGGTAAAGGTATATTATGGCAAAGCAGAAAACCACATAGTGACAGAAACATTGAGCATATAGCCAAATAAAGTATAAAAAAAGTATAAAGCGCTAATTTTTTCCGATATATGTACTTAACAAGGTCTAACCAAACTTTATAAATCCATATTCGAGATTAAGTTCATGTTATGTTACTCTATTCACTATTATAATATTGTAGAAATGTAGAAAAATATATTTAGAATTTGTAGAGTTTATCTATTGGAACTAGTCGAGTGTGTAGATCAAACTATTCTCAAGTTAGTTTGATTTCCAACTTTTGCCTGACGAACTGAGAAACCAATACAATACAATTTCGATAGATTCTTCCAAGATCTCTTAGAATTAATTAATTTTCCTATTTAATTTTTTACATTACTTTGAGATTACCTTCACTATGGATTATTTTCAATTAAAATGGGGTTTGCGAAACTTTGTTTAATAATTATTCAGGACAAAATAGAACAACAATAATAGAAAAACAATAATAGAAAAGAAAAAAACAAATAAAATTAAATTTAATTTCAAAAATTTCGAAATGTTTTCATAAAAAAAATTTCAAAATTTCTTTCTAAAAATTTTATTTTACTTTTTTTTTGTATTTAATATTTTGTTACTTTTCATTTTTTTTTTTTTTATCTAATTTTGAGACATGATATATCATTTATTTTTTTTTATTAATTATTATTGTTATTATTGGTTATTTTATCTAACTAATTTTTTAATATTTTTTATTTATATGATTATATAAATTAACTTTTTATTCATTATTTTTGTAACGCATAAAAATATTGATAATTATTTTTTGTTTTTGTTTTTTTTGTATTGAATTAGAACATTTTTCTTTAGTTAATATTATTCTAAAGCTATTTTATTTTAAATATAAACTATTATATTGTGCTCAAATAATATAATATAATATATTTGAAACAATTTTAATTAAAAAATAAATTTACTTCAATTTCAAAATAAAATTTAAACAAAAAAATAATAACATAAAAACAAAAAAGAAATAATTATAAACGCGATAATTAAGCTATAGATATTTATTAATTTAAATTAATTTCATTATTTGATTAACTGGAATTCTTATTATTTGTATCATCTTTAGAATCATTTGTGTTCATAGCTGTATTTGTTGTTATAGATTTTTCAATATTGATATCAATATCATCAATATCACAGCTATTATCATCTTGTTCAGGAATGTTAATTTCCTGTATGTTTTTATTGATATCACTTAAAGCCTCATTTGCAGTTGCATTCATATTCTGATCAACTTCACTTTCATCATCTTCTATGTCATTATCTTGCTCATCTTCGCTAACCATTGTACCATTTTTTTCAATTTGTTCAGTTAAAGCATCAGCTGCAGCAAATAGAGCTGTTTGTTCTTTATGTTTACGATCGGCTTCTTCCCGACACTTTCTTTCCCAATCTAAATACTCACGATAATACTGATAAACTGGTATAACTAATACAGAAATGTCATCAACAGTTGCTGCAGCTTTACTATCTGCTAAACGCCAATGTCCAGAATCATTGATTCGACCACGTGATTTAGCAACTAATTCTTGAGCTACCATTGTGTAACGATGTTTTTCAGTTGGATATTTTGATAGTGTATTAAATACAGTTAAACTAACTGATTCGGTATCTGCAACATCCCATAAACCATCAGTTGCCATTATTAATATACCATAATCACCATCTTGATTATCATCATCTGGAATGGATATGACTTTTGATAGATCACGATATATAACATCTGGATTTGGTGATAGAAACGGTTTTATTGGTAATCCACTACCCAGTGCTTTCAAATCATGATCACCAAAACCACGAGTAACACCAATTGTACCAAGTAATCGAGAACGTTTTCCTTCTCCGGTTACAATAGGCATTTTCAAATCTTCATGCGTTAATGTTTTATATGCCCACCCTTTCATTGTACCTTGACGATATAGTATTCGTTGACCTAAATCTTTTATGACAGGTCTTTTTGCATATTCCATTGCTACATATTCACCACCCATTAATGCTGGATTTAATTTAGCTGTGGACATTAAACGAGGACGCTCTGTATCTGGAGTATGATCATGCGAAAATGGAATTGGAAATATATGCATATGTTTTTTGTCATGACTGCAAATATTTATAATATATTAATAGATTAATTAAAAATAAAATAAAACCATAAAATATTTAAAAAGTTTATATTTACTGTTTGGAAACTGGTTCACTCTCTCCATTATTTGTTTCACCATTTTGCTGTTGTCCATTATCCATACCACAATTATTTTGATGTGTTTTAAGTACTTCATCTGATATTTTTTGACACAGAACTGCTCGACTATCACCAGCATTTGAAACAAACATTTTACCATAAATAAATAATGCTACTAATGCAGTACATCCTCCAGCATTTCGATATTTTGTTCTATCTTCAGCTAATAATGCATCCATATCAACAAATGCACTTTCTAAAGCGCCAATAATTAATTCATCCTTAGTAACTGTCCTTTGAAAATGAATAGGATGTGGAAAATCTGATCTTCTTGGTAAAATTTCTTTTCTAGGCATCAACATATCAATAATATCTACTAATTTTTCATGTAATATATGATGAAATTGGTTTGCAGCTGCCAGAGCTGCACCATAACCAGCATGTCCATCAAATATACCAAAATAAATGTATGGTAAATCTGGATGTTGTTTTGATGGATGACTTAATACTTGACGACAAAATTGCGCCTGATCTTCATTCCATTCACTTTTACCAGAATTAACACATTCAGCATAACCTGTATTCCATGGTAATACACTTATATCACGGGGTACAATAATAGGTCTAACATTATGATCAGCAGATGCTTTTAATTCATCTGTAGTAAGAAGTTGAAGAAATGATGGACGTGAATATGAAAATTTATCGGGGAGATAACGATTTGATGATGGACGGCCACTATTATTACCAGAAATTGTATATGATGAATGCAATATTGGAGGTGAAACAGGTCCAACTAATTCTGGCAAACCAGACATATATCTATTACGAAATTTTGCAAACATTTTCTTTTTTGTGTTTTATTTTTGTTTTTTTTTTTTCTGTTAAACTTTTGTGTGCTTATTTTGTTGATTAACTCAAATTTCAAAACAATAAATTTTGATATTTTCTTATCAATAATTCTATTTAAAAACTAAATATGTATTCACTTGTATAAATATATAACTATATATATATATATTTATTAGTTTTCATTGAATTGAGATTACAAACGTAGATATGTATGTAAAAAATCTATAATTAATTTGCCACACTATATCGATTGAAAACCAAGCAAAATGATTCATCTTTTGTTTCAAAATTTATAAAAGAAACTTTATTTTCATTTTTTTAACATATTTTGTTAGCCACGTAAACATGTTACATGTAAACTAATAAATATTTTATATTTTTTTAATAAAAATTTACATTTATTATAAATAATGATTTTTTTCCTTATTTATTTAAACAAACAATAATAAATTTGCGGTCATCAAACCTTTCAATCGTTATTAAAAATAATACAAAAAACTAGTAATGTTAACCGAAAAGAAAAAAACTTGATTGGTGGAATCTCATGTATTTTTCAATTCACTTGCTAATGTTTTTGTGTTTAAATCGATAAATTTTATATTGAAATTATTCAAATAAAAAAGTAAAAATATTACATTTTTATAGTATAATTTCAATATTCGGATTTAATTATTTTATTTTTAGCTTAATTATATTTTTATTTTTATTATTATTGTACAATAAAATTTAATTTTTCACTGGCACTTATTTCCATAATCAACTTGTTTCCAAGAAAGCAAAATAAAAAATGACAGCAAACAAATGTCAATTTCAATGATTTCTGTAAAAGCTTCATAAAATAAAATGTCAAATATAAGAGAGAATGTTATGCAGAAAAAGTGTTACCGGTTGTTGCTTTTATTTGTGTAGTATCGTTGTAGTGGTTACGCTATAGTATAATAATTATTTTTTTATAAAAATATATTGCATACAATTATTTTTGTAATAAATACATAAATTAAATAATTACTTTTATTTTTATATTTTATTTTTTAGGCCTGATGAAACAGCACAACTTTTAGAAAATATTATTTCTGCAAATAATGCATCTATGATAAATCAACATAAAGTTGAGGAATATTTCAATTCAATGTCAGCATCCGAAAAAGAAAAGGTTAGTAAAAATTTTTTATAAAAATTATAATTATTAAATATAAGTGATGTATGAATAGTGAATACATATACATATTATTAATCAACAAAATCTATATAAAAATTGATATCTACATTTAAAAACTTTAAACACAATTTTTTTAAAAATTGAATTCAAATTAAGTTGAACATACTTGTATATATTATTATTAAATGTTATTACGGCACAATCCTATCCGGAAGAGCGTGGAATTGAATTGAATATATTGCAATTTAAAATGGTTTTGAATTATTTCTCAAATCTTCGTATAGGTTTTCTACAGTATGTATAAGAAACGAAAAAACCATTTTTTTAACGTGGCGGTGACGCATTGAACGCGGGCGAGTTTTATTCATTTCCCCATTTAACGTAACTTATAAATAATTTATTAAGTTAAATAATAAAAATATTTTAATAAAAAAATTTTTTTATTGCAGATTCTTGCTGGCGAAAATATTGATAAATTAATGGCAATGTGGATGTATTCAGCGAAAAGACCATCACCACCACAACCACCACCAGTTAAAAAATCTCGACCAATAATGCTAGTTCCAGCTACTGCAGGAAATGGCGTAAGTGATTTACTTGGATCTTTACCAGATCGATTTTTGAATTTAAATAAAGAAAATTTTTTAAACTCGAATCTAGAAGATTTTTTTTGAAAATGGTCAATACTGCTCAATTCGAAATACAACTTGATATGTATTCAGGTATACAAAATACTTGAATTAAAGTCTAACAAAATTAATTTGATTTAAAATATAATGTATACAATCAATATGGTAATTCTGGCAAGGACTTTAAGACGTAATACAAAGAAGTAGTGAGTGGGTATTTAACGAACATACCCTTAAGTTTGCACAGACATTCAATATAACACGTTTTTGGTTTTCGAGTCGCTACATTTCAATTTCTGCACTTCAATGCACTGGAATTATTAATTTTTTTTTAGAACGTATTTGATTAATATTCATTGTATGTAGTCAAACTTTTGGCTGAACCGTCAAATATGTACCTAATTACCTATGCGTCAATTGTGAATGTCCTATCCTCAGTGTGATTATACATTTATCCGTTTTTTTCGGCTTACAGAGTTAATAATACTCTTCCAACAAGCAATTCAACATTTTATTTGTTTGAGTTTATTGAGTTCAATATTCCATGTAGGTTCATTCATCTTCAGGGCAAATATTTTTTTAATCAACGCTCTGAATAAGGATCCATATGTTCGTAGCTTTTTTACCAGATTTGTCGGGTTGCTCATTTCCACTGACATTATAATATTCTGGTAGCAAAAAGAGAATAATTGTGGTTTGTACTTTTTGTATATGCTTTTATCCTATCCTCAATATCCTATGGCACCACATTGGGTGTCATGCAGTAAATGATGAAAAACTTTAAGTAGTATTTAAAGTATTTTAAACGTTCCGTTCCGTACAGATGATCTTTCTTCCATACAACCATACAGAATTAAGACCATAATACAACTGAAATACAACTGAGGAAAATAAATTAAAAGTACTTCAAAGAATCAAAGATATTTAATCCCAAAATAAATGACGATGGTAATAATGGATGATTAAATGAGATCATACAAAAAGCGAGAAGCACTAATTTATGGACAATATTTTTAATATTGTAAAACTTATTAAAGCACAAAGCTTCCCAGAACATATAATGAGGCTGAATGATGCCGAAAAGAATACTAAACGCAGTACCATACATAAACAGAGCACAATTTAAGCCAAGATCAAGGCGACTGAACGAAATCGAGTCCATAGTATCGAAAAATTGTAGTTAACGGATGAAGGTTGAATTGCACAAGATAAAGTTGTAAACGAGATTTAAGCTCATCCGAATTGCAGAACCAACTAAATGGATATTTATGTCTGATTTCAGCTTCAAAATTATATAGGGGTGTTCTCTGTGATGTTCAATTATAGATTTTATTCGAATACTGAGAGCTTGATTCCATAAAGGCGTATTTTTAATCATCAACATTGTGAGTTTACAACGACGAACATTGTAGCACAAAATGCTGTTAAATGAAAAGGGAGTGCAAAAACAATAAAAAAAAAGATACGATATAAATATACGATTGAACAAAATTGAGCATATTTGCTTCAGCTCCGAAAATTTTTAATGCGTCGGCTTTTAATAGCCAGCATCATCATTGTCCAATAACCCGATCAGTGAAGCATAGAGCAAATTTTTTAAACTATTATGTATTTCTGTATCATAGTCCAACATTTTTTAGAAAATTTTCTTAAATATACTTTTAAATCGTATATGTAGCGGTATACGATAGCTACTCTCTACTAGAAGTATCACATTTTATCTGCCACGGTATTTGAACTGGTGCTTACCTCAATGATGGATTGCATTTTTATTGTGCTTCTACCGTTCCGTTTTCTCGCGGGTTGCTTGCAAAACTGAAAATCAGTTACAATTGTTGTTAATAATTACGATAATAATTTAATATTGTCATCTTTTATCTATCCCCGTGTATCACCATAAATTTATGGAATTCTACTTAATATTTTTATTTATTTTTTTTGTTTTTGAGAAATATTTCAAATAGTCTACTTACAATCACAATTCAAATTACCTTTATTTCATAATTTGGTTTAATAAACAGATCAACGATAATTGTAACACTTTTTAAGAGAAAAAAAAAAGAAAAAGCTCAGTTTAATTATCGCTGAATTGTAAAGACTATACAAAACATGCATTTTTTACGCTCGTTTTTTAATGTTCAATTAAAAATTGCATTTAATAACTTGCACATTCTATCGACTAATATTTGCACACTTAATTAAATTAACATACACTTCACTGTGCAGGTACTCGATTCGTAACTACTTATATATTGTATGTATACATCTATGACCATTATATTATTGGACATGGTTGTAATTTTCTACCAATTTTTAATAGAATTTACATTCCTTTACTATACCATAAAAAGTTATACATGCTCAATTGCAATTCAGTGTTATGCTAGTTACTTTGAATATAATCTAAGTAGTAAATTATCGACACATATGATTTACTACTTGGATTATCCTTGTTTGGGGATGGTGTTGAATCAAATAATGGAAGACGTTATTCTAAAAGGAGTAAGTATAAAGTAGTAATGAATACAGTAATGTATCATCATCACTGTTGTTCCTCCATATCCGTAGGGCATGGCATAGATAAATGGCGCATAAATAAAGTCCTTTCACCGTCTTCTAACCGCGACTAACCTTTTCAAAAGTGGCCACGTTCTTTTTTGGGTGCTTGCTTTGGCTAAAACTGTTGTTCTACATGATTTTTTCGCTCTACCGACGCAAAGTGTACCCTGATTATTACATTTGAAACATTGTTTTGCCATAGCCTAAAAATTGTTGTCGTTCAAGCTTCCTCAAAGTATACCCGATCCTACACCATTTTCTCTATCGGATTTTCACGTGTATTTGCATTTGATATGTCGTCACAGTGTTCTGTTGGAAATAGTTTATAGTCACAGAATGTTTAGAATGCGTTGGACGTATCTATTTGTAAACGCTTAAAGTATATGGATAAATACGCGTTTCCTGGTGATCTTGGTTGAAACTTTCTATGTTTCATAGACGTACAATAGAACAGATTTTATATTTGAATTGAAGATTTTATTTTAGTGCACAGAGATATGTTGTTTGTCTGCCATATTTTTGTAAGCATTCCGAATGCAGTAAGGGCTTTACTGATGCGGGCCTCAAGATGCTTCGGGCTTCAAGGTCACTTCAATCTCTAGATACGATGCTGCCCAGGTAATTAAACTTATACTCACCTCTTTGATTCGTATTTCTTCATGGACGATCAAATGTTGTGATGTGTTTGACATGATTTTGGTTGTTGATATGATTTTGGGTTTAGCTGCATTGACATTTATGCTCGCACTTTTTTCAATGTCATACAGTTTTTGGCAAGTATCACTTAAATTTCCATTTGAATGTACTTACATGCATCGTTGGCGTAATTTAAGTGCCTAATGCGTTCGTAATGTATGCTTCATGATTTCTAGTATTTTCTTTATTTTTTTATTGTTCAGTCGAATTCTGTTTTTGTCGATTTGAATAAAACATATTCAATAGCTTTCTGATCTCAATACATAATTTTTTTTTATGGGAAATTCTATGCATGACCTCTTCAGATATGTTGTACTTCCCCGTTTGTTATTTTAGAATTGCCGGCCAATGTTTTTTTTTTCTTTGTTTTTTATAAACATTCAAAGCGTTAGGTAGGAAAATAACTTTAGCACTTTCGTAACGCTTGGTTGGGATAGGATAGAATGTCCTTGATGAACGCTATTACTGCTTATGCTTCAATATTAGTTTCAGAAATAGGCGCATATTCCTAGAAATATTTATGTCTTTTAACGAGCTATGTCGTCGCAAACAAATAGAATATGAGAGAAACGATTCTTCTTCTAATCAGAATCTGCATCTATCTGTGTGCAAAACCATGTCACTGTTCTGACATTAGATATAGTATCCTTGATTATTTGATTTAATCGGTCAACACTGGGTTGGAAAGAGGCTTTAGACTGTGTTATTCGTTGGCAACTATCACATATATGTTTTGATTTTTTGTAGTTTCTCACTTGGAAACAATTCTTTGTAGGCAGACGTTTGAACGATATACATAGTTATAGATAAGCTTTGATTTAAAAATTGGGGCAGCCAGAGCTTTTGGCTAATATCTGAAGATCTCAATATTTCATTTTTTTTATGTTGGGGTACAATAACATTTATTCACTTTGAAATCGCTGGTATTGGTTTAATCAACTTCTGTTGTGTACCCCATGATTGGTTGGATTAATATCTTCTAATACCAGGCTCTAATAGCATTAACAATTTTTTTTATCTGTACTTCTAAATATTAATTTGATTTAACATAAATTGAATATAATTATAAGCTGGACACGATTTTTTGATATATATGTATATTTTTTAATTCATAATCTGGTTTTAAAACTAACTGTTATGTTACTGGACTCACTACTTACCATTCATAAATTCCTACAGGCAAAAAAAAAAAAGAATAAAAAAATATTTTTTTTAAATTTCCACGACAATTAAAAATGTTAAAAGGTGGTGATTTTTTACATAGGTAGGTGCAAACCAAATAACGGTTATTAGGTAGCGATCATATCTCTAATATTTTGATGTTTATCATCGTGATTACATTTTTTTTTTTTTTTTTTTTGCTGTAAATATTATTAGGGTGCATTTTTCATGTATAGTTTTAAAGAAGTTTTGCGAAATTTTATGAAAATTAATGGTGGAATTTTTTTTAATGGTGGAGATTTAATATTATAATTGCTGATAAAATTAAGAGTAAGTTTTTAGTGTGTAGTATTAAAATGCTAAAATCAAGATTATTTCATTATTCGGTATTTATATTTTATGTTTCATGTGAATAAATGAATGAAAAAATGTGAATTTATATAATTTTTTAATTAATAAATAATGGTTTTTTGCAATTATACAAAATTTATAAATATTAATTAATAACAAAATAAATTTACTGAAACATTAACTAGGAAATTGGTCTTATAAATAATTTGTATATAGTTGTTAGGTAAAATTTAGGTAATACATAAAAGGTTTGGTACCTATATAGGTACTGAGTTAAATCCAATCTAAGGATTGTGCCAGTGCCTAATAAAACACTAAGGCTAACCTAAGACATATTATGTGTTTGAATATAAGCCAGCGTAAAATAAAATTTTTAATAATTGCGCAATTTAAAAATTACATCCAGACGAATGAAACGAAATTGTTGCTTACAAAAATGGATTATAAATACTTGAACTTGACAGCGCGCACAAGAAATTTTTTAATTTCACAATTGAAAAAATTAACATATAAATCAAGTTTAATCATGTTCTATCATTTGTTGTGTGCTACAAACAAGACTATTAATTAGTGAAATTGAAAAACGACCTGCGAAATATATGCGAAATATTTCGACCAAATTTTAAAGAAAAAATTATGGCTTGAAATATGCCAAAAATTTGTGGTAAATTGGAATGAAATTCCAGAAAAAGAAGTTAAGGTTAAGAACAATTTAACAAATCTAATTATATTTATTTGGTAAAAACTTTTATAAAAAGAGTAATTGTTAAATTCCAAATCAAAATTTCAATTTTATTATATTGCCATGGAACACCATCTTTCAAGACAAATAAAGTATTTCGAAAAATAATCTCTAATTTTAACGCCATCATTGCTACTTGTTGTTCCAATAGATCGAATTCTTATTAAACTATTACTTTTGTTCAATGTATTTTTGTAATTTTTTTTGATATGTACTTTGTGTATGTATCCGTCATGTACTCTTATATAAATGTGAGGAATGCAAGCAGTTTTAAATGGTTATATCAGAAAATTCCAACCGTGAAATATTCTCCATTTGTTGGTCAATATTCCGAAAGTATATTCTACCACCCTTCGAGTTGTCGATAGCTTATATAAGTACGTTATAAGCCTATAGGTACGTTGTGAGATGGTTAAATTTTTGTTTGGATACAGCCGTAATATATACGTACGTATGGTTATACGGCCAGACGCATTGCAGTATCCTAATAAGTAATTCTATGCCCATAATTTGTTAAAACTTATATCTAGTCTTAAACTTATATTAACTATAATAGTCAATAATTTGTTAAAACTTGTTTCGCTCATTCTAAAGTAATTGAAAAACTTACCAGGATGCTCTGTCAAAAGAAGAAAATCTTAAAATTTTCCACTCAGAAGACGCTGACTAATAACATGTAAAAACCAAAAATCGACTTTCACGACGACACAATTTTTTTTTTTCTGAAAATTAGAACACAAAAGTGATACTTCCAATAATGGATAAAATCCATTTCGAAACTAATCAAAAATTGCATTTATAAAATTTCTTAGTGCGCAGACTCTATATGCAAATGAAATTTTAAAGTTGCGTAATTTTTTAGTTGTGCAACTAGAAAGTTGATCTAGGCTAATTCTAATTGTAATTCTCTACTCACCAAATTAAACATTTTTTTACAATTTAAATTGGTAATAAAAAATAAAACATTTCGAATTATTAATTAAAAATGTATAAATTAATTTTAACTTTGATGTACATACATATATTTTTTTAGTTAGAATTGAGCTATCATCAATCAAGGTGGATTTTAGCTGGCCAACAAAACATTTTAAAATCTTAAACATTTTGTTGGCTCTAAAAAGGGAGTTAACATAAAATGACATTATTTTATATGAGAGCTCAATGGGTACGACAAGAACAGTCATATCATATACTGGGGATATTTTCAAAAAATTTGGGATATTATATTTTGATAAAGTATATTTTTAAAATATTGGGCATAATTTCATTATCCCGGGAACACCTTCTTAACAATGTTTTGACTAAATGTATGTAAAAATAAAATAATTTTTTTCAACAGATGATTTTGACGGTTGAACAATGCTCTTTTGTGTATGAAATAAATTTCCTTAATAGACATTTAGATAATTGTTGACAGCGATATATTTTTTTCTTCCCTTCCCTTCCCTTTCCCTTCCCTTTTTTAGAGTCAACAAAATATTTATGATTTAAAAAGTTGGCCAATTAAAATCCACCTTTAGAACCATTTCGAGGCTTGTAATTATAATTCAAAGACACAAACCATCAGGAAAATTTCAAATTAAACAATTCTAATTTGTTGACTAGGATATGCAGATGATAGTCATGGTCCTGATAAATGCAAATGTAATTCTACAGTTCTGAAAGTTACTGTCAAGAACATAAAAAAATAAAATAATTTTTTTCAACAGATGATTTTGACGGTTGAACAATGCTCTTTTGTGTATGAAATAAATTTCCTAAATAGACATTTAGATAATTGTTGACAGCGATATATTTTTTTCTTCCCTTCCCTTTCCCTTCCCTTTTTTAGAGTCAACAAAATATTTAAGATTTAAAAAGTTGGCCAATTAAAATCAACCTTTAGAACCATTTCGAGGCTTGTAATTATAATTCAAAGACACAAACCATCAGGAAACTTTCAAATTAAACAATTCTAATTTGTTGACTAGGATATGCAGATGATAGTCATGGTCCTGATAAATGCAAATGTTCTGAAAGTTACTGTCAAGAACATAAAAAAATAAAAAATGTCATAACATCGTATATGTTATCAACCCTATAAATAAAGTTGAATCAACTTTTGTTCCGGAGAGAAAAAAATGTTCCGAACATTTTTGAAAATTAAGAGAATTAAAATTTTCATACAAAAAATGTGCGCGCGCATGGGTTCGGAACATACGTTCTGAATCAGTGAATCAGGCATATATGACGTATTGCCTAAAATTATCTGACTACTAATACGAAGGTTGCAGTAAAGAGTTTTTTCAATTACTCTTTGAAATTAATTTGGAATACAACTTAATTTTCACTGTAATAAAATTAAAGTATGCTTTTATGTTATTTTATCAACACATTGAAACAGTTGATAAATAAATGCTCGAAAACATTCTAGTAAAATATTGTAGTATATAAACTTATAGTACACTTACTTAATTAAGCACGAAAAGGCGTTCCTAAGTTACTGTCAAAACACAAAAAAAAAAAAACAAATAAGATGAAGGCTAAGAACTAGGTGGGTGTACAATGCAGAAAATAAAAGCCTCTCAATGCTCAAAATTAAAGTACTATTGGCAACGATCGGTCTAAATGGAGAAATATAATGTAGAAAACTCACCCCGATGACTGTAGTTGATACATCATGTCAACATAATAAATAATATAATGATTTGATTACCTAAACCAAATATTTACCAACTATTATTTTACTTTCATGGTCAAATCTTGAATTTTCTTTAAATTATGCCTTTTGTTTTTAATTTCCCGCTCTCCATCATCACGTTTTTAATGACCTATTAACTAAGAAATTAATTATAATTAAAAAAAAAAATGTAATTTAATAATTCATACATATATCGAGTGAATGTTATTTTTCCGCAATAAATTAAATTTTTAAATATCGCGTGAAATTATTAGAGTATTTCATAGAGTTTGATGAAATTTTATCAAATGTACTTTACCTGCATTTTGATTTGTTTTATATGATGTTTTCTAATTATTACGAAAATAAATAAAAACAAACATCAAATTATAATAAGTGCAAATAAACCTCATACAACCACATTTAATATAATTTTTATAATTTTTAATAGTGCTCTAATTCACGAAATGAAATGAAACTTAAAACAAAATAGAAAAAAAAGTAATTCAATGTGTAAATATTTATTGTCTACCCAGTGAGTGCACAGTGAAGAAAAATGAAATAGAAACTCAGTGTTTGTTTTTTTAAACTCACTGCTTATAATATGTTTGAAATTAAAAACTATACTTTTTAAATATTGTTAAATGATATAAAACTAATCGTGAAAGCAACTGGTATGAAGATTGTGCAATTTCGGGAGGTAATGTGTCCCCTATATCACCGCAGCCACAAAAAGGCTTATTGTCATAACCTTATATTATTGTTATATTATTGTATAAATTATCTAATAGAAAATATTTAAATATCGGATTACTATCATAGCAGGATTGTACCCACACATCTCTTGCACTTCATCAATAAAACAAAGCGAATAACAAATGCCGATTGTCTTCGCCGGATAACTAACAGCTACTTTGCACTCATATAATGAAAAATACTAAATTCTGTTAATATAGCAAGAAGCAAGATAAATTTCATGGCAAAAGAACACTGGAAAGCAATTCTATGTAAATGGTTTGGTTGGTTAATAGGATGGAAATAAGAACCGTTAATCGGTTTGCTTATCTTCTACGCACTTAGGCCTTGTTGTACCCCCACTCAGCAATTTCACCTCTGCCTCTCAGCAGACTCCATCGCTGAGCCAACTAATACCTTCAATGAACCTTACAATTTCTGCTGGTTTTTTTGATTTTTACTTTCGAAAAGTCCTCCCAGTAGTAACCTTCTAAGATGTTTATTCTCCTCGTTCTTCGCGTTGGGCATATGCAAAGTACGTGAAGCACCGTTTCTACTTCTTCTCCGCATCCTCTGCACAGATTATTTTCTATAAGGCCAATCTTGGCGCCGTGTCCTCTGAGCATGAGGTCCTCTCAGCATGAGGTCTTACTTTATCCATTTCATGTAAATGGTTTAGTCAAGTTGTGTACTAATTAAGATGGCGATGATTAACTAACCCTACTGGATGATGAGTTTTTGCACAATTAAATGAAGCAAGCTTTCGTCTAGACGTCTGATGTGCTTGCTTTAAGCATAAATCTGACAGTATAAAATGAATCAAAACAGACAATATTTTTTTTTTGTTATAAGTTAAGTCAAATATTAGGTTTCCAACGGTGCCGTTATATACACAAATGCACAGCGTGGACAAATTGAGGGCTGGGGGAAGAAAAATGTCCCTTTGATCGGTAGGGATATATTTTGATGAATTTGATAACATTACTCTTGAATTTTTGTAGATTATTTGTAGAGATATTTTTGCATTGAGGAAACACTTTTGATGGAAATATGATAAGAAAATTTTACTACAAACGAACTTCCACAGCCTGTTTTGAGCATACTAGGAATTTGCATTAAATAGGGATACGCATTTGATGCCTCTCTTCGGTGAAAATATTTAATGGATGGCATTAATGTTTTTGTTCCGTAACCTATGAGATATCTATAAAATTAGGGAAATTGCTATGAAACAAAGAAATTTGCCTGAAAGTGCGGGAAATTAATCACTTTGATAACATAACCTTTGTTAATAATGTAATTGAAAGACTTTTGGAAAAAAATACTAAGTAGACTCACAATAATACATATATAAATAATAAATTATATATTTAATACAATCTACTTTTACAACATTTATTATGTGGTTGTAAAATGCTTCGGTCAACTTTTACGTTAATATTACAATCAATCAATAATATTTAAAGTGTAAAAATAAATGTTGTCTTGCTACCGGGTTCAAAAATCTGAAAATGTATATTTTAAATAGGATTGGTTTGGGAAAATTTCCCGCTTATACACGTTTTTGAATCAAATAATATTGGATAATATATCTTTTAATATTACAATAAATATTTAATAAAAAACATGTTCCAATTGCCCAACAAGTTTCTAACAGTGATTGCATCGCAATGCAAATTAATTTAAAATAAAAATAACTCGTAGAGGCCTCACATTAAACTTGAAATAAAAATTATTGCTAATTAAACTTGAAATTAAATTTCCTGCACTGTAAATAATCATTTAAGTATGTAATATTGGTAATACAAATGAGCATTAGTGGCGGCACCACATTAAAAACTCCTACTACTAAATAACAATCAATTCTATACAAATTTTACTAGGTATACAGTATAATTTTAATTTTTAAATTCACCCTTTTAAATTTTTATTTTTCGTTTTTTAATAATAAAAAAAAAGAATTATCACAGTTTCCTTAATTGAGATATCACAGCAGTACCCTTTACAATATAGTAACAATCATAATTTGCACCGAGGACAATAGAAATAGCTTACAATAATTTAATTACAATCCAATTGTGTTCACCTTAGAATAGAGTTAAAGTATTATTTTAAAATGGACATTAATTTTTTATGAATTTGTGGATTTGCTTCATTAAATATTAAAACAAAAAAATGGAAAACAAAAAACTATAAAAATAAAAGTAAGTATAAAAGCAAAAAAATTCTAATACCCAAAATACTAAATTCGATTTTCAATACAATACATTTTATTGTTTCATGTTGTGATACTAGCTTGATTCTGTTATACTACTATAATAATACCTTGCTGTGATAACAGTAATTGTAAATACTTTTTGATTGTTTAAAATTAATTTAAAATTAAGAAATATATTTTTTTTCTTAAAATTACTTAATTATAGAATTTTTCTGTTTTTTTTTTTGCTATCGATTGAAATTTTGAAATTTGAAATTATTTATTTTTTTTTTTTTGCAAGTAGGTAGAATAAATAATTTACTTGCACAAATCACCATTTATAGCTTTCACAATAGTAATTGTTATTATTTTATATTTAAAAGGCTTTTTAGTACTAGTGAGTGGTATTAACTTAAAACTAGCTTCAAGGTAATCGATAATATTTTTTGGTTTTTTTAAAGTGAATTGAAATTGAGTTAAATTATTTTGGTAGAAAAATTATGTGGTGTGGTGTAGTGTATTACAGTATTAGGGAATAATATTGGCAATATAGAAAGATTATTTTTAATTAATGTGAATGAAATCAGAATTAAACTATCGTAATTAGAGTACTATTTTGGTTACCTTCAAAGGAATTTTTAAATATATTTTTTTTTTTAAATTTTGTATAATTGTAATGTACTTTCAAATTAAATGATTAAAATGGAAATATATTTGTTTTAATATTATTATGTAAATTGTTTTAATTAGAAAATTAGGAAAATCTGATAAATATTATGGGGTTAGGTATATAAAGAGAAATCCAATTTATTTTATTTTTTAACATTAACATAACTAAAATGTTTACTTACGATTTGTTATCATCATGATCAGTGACTTTACAGTCTTAAGCGTGCCTTGCACTACATTATATTATGTTAACATTTATGGTTATTCGTTATTCTATAATTTGAGAATTAAATAAAACTACTTGCATTGTTCAATTTAACTAATTTATTTTTTCATTATTTATTTTTCCAATTTGTAATTACAAATTTCAGATAAAATTAATCAAACTAATTTTTATAAAAAAAATTATCTTAAAAGAGTATCTAATATAAAATTAGATCTCTGCCTTAAAGTTAATATTATAATATACCATCAGACCAGGTTTTTTATTGTAATTATTACAATTTTTTTATAATTTAAATTTTTATTTAGTCGAAACCACGTTTGGTAGCTTAAGGCTTTTCCACCATACTGTATGTACAGCTGTTTGATTAATTTATGTTGTGTCATATTAATTTATTTCTTTTTTATCGATATTAGACAGCTTTATCTTGGCTTTTCCATACCTTTTTTTATAATTTTGTTGGTTCCATTATACGAGCGTGGATAGCAAAAGTTGATGCATTTCATCGAACTGGGTTACCTAGTCTTTTGTTTTAGTTGTTGGTTATGATTGAATTATCCCTATACAATTGTACGCTATTTGTTCTCTTGCGATATTTACATTACAATAGTTATGGAGAGAGGACTTAATTTACATCTTTCTTTCGAATTAGATGTTTACTTGTGAAGTTGTTGTGAAGGATTATTTTTTCTGTAGCTATCCCTGTAGAGGTTTCTTATAAGCTGTATTTGATATTTCTTTTCGTCTTAAAGCACCCGGGTATGACTTTATGTTAATCGTGTCAAATATACTTCCGAAATCTAAGAATATTGTTAATAGAATTTATTCTGCTGATTATTCTGTAATCCTTTCGTAATGTATTCAAATTGTCTACATATCCAAGTGCTCTTGTAAACCTTGCCGAACAATATGTATAGTTGTTATGTCGTCGGATTTGTAATTAGGAGATCCCGAGTTCGAATGAAAATCAGAATATGAATGTCATTAATTTTTGTTCATTATTCTTTGAAATTAATTAGGAATACAACTTTATCGTCATTGTGATAATTTAATTTCAACCTCCTTCATGATCTTTATCTCACTCCTCCAGTCTTTTTAGTTCAAAAACTGTATCTTAAATTTGATAAACTTTATTGTAGTGAAATTCATAAATTCTATGCAACATTACTTAATTTTCATTAGCCCCTGCGCAAGGTTGACAATTAGGTTTTACATAAACATTGAATTATGGTATTATGAAATTACTCTACAATAGATATACTGGATGTTCTAGAGTATACATATCAGCTTTTTAAGAGGTGAAGGAATTTTTAAAATCAAAAATAATGTTATTAACTAAATAGAGAGTTCTTTGTCGATTGGTGATATTTTCAATTTCCGGAAAGCACCGAAAAAGGGTTTTTTAAACCCGAAAGTCGCCGAAATTAGCCGAAATCGAGATTTACAAATGGGGTACTTTTTAATACAAATTCGGATTTTATGTGAAAAAGTACTTCTTTCCATTTGAAAATCTCGATTTTGGCCAATTTCGGCGAATTTCGGGCTTAAAAAGGTCATTTGCGGTCCTTCCCGGGAGTTGAAAATATGACCAATTGATAGAGCACCCTTATTTAGTTAATAATTTTTTTTTTTTTTAATCTTCAAAAAATTTGTGTATGCATGCCTTTTGCGTATTTATTGTGTATGCATGCTTACTATCCCAACACTATCTTTGAAGTTCTATATTTATACTTCTGGAGGGTATTACAACAGTTAGAGGCCTGCGACATTCAGTTGATTACTGATCTATACCTTTTAATTATTTTCTTTTCTTCTTCGATCTGAATTACGGTTTTATACCCGTCTCAATACAAAATTAAGATTTACACTACAGTTAGGGTTCGGTTTTAATCCCATATCATTGTATGGAAGCAAACTGACTTTTTGTAAGACTTCTCCATCGTTGTCCATATGTCTATTAAAAAATGGTTGTATGATTTCTGTTGAAATGTTACAATTAAATTTCATTAACCCTATCAGTTCTATAAAATAAATTTATATCAACGTTGTATCTATAAATATTATTATTATTTGTATTAACAATCAAAATTATTTTAGGAAATTGTTTCGTTCATCATAACACTATTAGAACTCATCAGTTGGTATTTATAATGTTAGACTACCTATATTTTCATTTTGATTGATTTTATAACTTATTAAGAAGATGTCAATAGTACATCTGTGAGTTATAAAAATCAATCAAAATTTCAATGTAAAATGTTATAATTGACATCTCCTAATAAGTTATAAAATCAATAAAAATGAAAATAGGAGTTGTATAGGTTCTAATAGTGTTATGATGAACGAAACAATTTCCTAAAATAACCTATCAGTTCACTCAATTTTATTGTTCTTCTGTGTTTGCAGTACCTTTTTGACTTCTATAATTTATTATAATTTATTCTATTGTATTTAAGCCTGTCTTGTGTTTGTGCTTATATTCTTATTAATTTCAACCAAGTAATCCTTTATTCTCGGGTAAATTTTAGTACTACTCCATATTTAACTGATATTATTAGTCCATAGAGATTTTATTCGGTTTTTATGATATCGAATTACTGTTTATGCTATTACTATGTTATTGTGGCAGTTTCAGTTGTTTTTTCTTCACTTCCTTTTATTTATTTTTTACATCAATTTATATATTTATTTATTTCAATTCTGAAAAAGAGCAGTTCTGCTCACACAGAGTGTATATACATTATAAAAGTAGAAAGTAAACAGTGTCTAGCAACATGAAAAATAGTATTTAAGTGCCATGATAGCAACAATTTACATACATTCAACATTAAATAAATTAAAATTCATTATTATAAATAAAAATAACACAAATTTAATTAATCAAGAGATAAAAATTAATAGATTTTACTACAAATCCAAAACAGTTCTCATATCTGCATTCTTAAATCTCGTTTTTTTTCTTCATCATGGCCAACGCATAATTACTGTTACTACTGCAAAAATATTCTGAAAAAATTTAAAAGTGTCATCAAGTTAAATTTTTTTTTTGTTTTGATTTTTTTTAGAAAATTCCCCTAAATTTATCCCTATTCAAATATTTTTTGCCATTATTTTGAAACAAAAATAAAAATTCAATTCAAATCAATTCGAGCTCATATTCTATTTGAAGGTGAAAATGATCTATTCAAAATGAATTTTATTTTTTTTATCAGTAAATTTTCTTAACTGTATATAGTGTGTATTGGTTGTGCTAAATTTCACAACTATTCATTCAACAAACAAAAAAAAAACCAACTCATTTGCATGAAAACCATGTTGCATCGACAAGACAATTACTTCAAGGTAATTTTTTTTATTTATTTTTTGCGACAGGGCAAGTAAATATTATCTTCCAATTAATTTAACAAAAAAAAAAAAATATTTGCCCATGTATATTGTTCTTAACAGTAATTCTGTGTTATGAATATGGTAATTTAACACTTGCTATCTATGAATTTATTATTAACGATATGCTCATATAACAACAACAATAACAACAATAATTATTCATAATTATTATCTATTAGCTTACAAGAATGAACTTTTTTTTTGTATTAATTAGATTGTCCCCATTTTTTATCTAACCCAATCAAATTTTGTTTTGTTCATAAATTGGAGTTGAATGCAAGTAGATTTAATTAGCTTGAATCAATATTGTCTATAGTTTTGGAATCCAAGATAGTTTCTTGCAAGTTTTCTAAGTTGAAGAAAGTGTAAAGAGAGCAGGATTTCGAAGCGTTATTTTTCAATACTACTTCAGTTTATGTTTTAAGAAAATTGACTATGGGTGAAATCAAAAACCCAATACTGCGACAGTGTTTAACAAATCAGCATTATTCTAAATATTGCTGCAGTGTTTATATTTTTATTTCACCCTATGTAATGTCAGAACATTAAAAATGAATATTTTTGAAATTCGATCAACTTTCGATCAACATATTTAAATCACACCTTTTTTTATTTTGTTTTTGTTCCACTATGTAAGAAGTACGTTTCTGTATTCTGCCAATAAAGCTTAGAACAGTCTTTGAAACAATTTCGCCCATGGATTTTTATTTTTTTTATTTTTCGACAATAACTTAGGTAGAATCACTTTTTCGTGCTTAATTAAACGAACGGTACTGAAAGTTTATTAACTTCGGTAAATGAAAATAATATACTCTATCTTGCATCGTATATAGGCCTTCTAATTGATTTCTAAATCAAAAATATGTCTTACAACAGCTTAAAAAAGCCAAAACCGACGTTTTTCGTAATATTGAAAATATAATCATTTCAGAGCTCACATTACAAGAATATTAAAGTCTTTCAGTAATTTTAAATCGTTATTTTTAAATTTGAGACTAAATTCAAATGACATAAATTTTTGCATACTAGACACCTGTGAGTCTTGGTGATGATAGATCCGAGTCTGTATGATTTACCCCAATTAGTAATTTTAGCTAAGTTATGGATTATCACCCCGCCCGTTATTGTTCTTTTGCTAATATTAATATTATTGAGTTAGGTAACATTAATAGCATTAGATCTTTTATAGAAACCGTAGAATGCTATCAGAGTTCTATCATGCACAAAACTATGGATTGGATTGAGAGTTGTGTATGAAGGAGATCATTAATGAAGAAAAAACAAACCCGTGTGGAACATCATTAGCATTAATTTAAAGTTGATCAGATGTTATGGATAACTCGATTCGAAGAAAATTTTCAATCTATTTAGTGAAAATTCGGCTTAGATAGACATAGAGAATGATATTTTTCTACTACAGCACTATGCAATACTCAATCAAAAGCCATTGTAATATTTAGGGCTACAACAGCAGCCACACCAGATTGATGCAACCTGATGTTTAACTTCTCGCTAATCATGTGATCACCAGAGGTGCTTTGGGCTCGAAAGCAATATTAACGATCATGAATTATATCATTAATAATAAAAAACGAATAAGATATTTCATAAACCTTTTGTTGCTCAAGATCTCTATAGGTCTGTACTTTGAAGGATTACTTTTGTCACTTGTTTTTGGAATATGATAAATACGAATAGACAATGTAAAAAAGACAAATGAAATATTGGTAGCGCAACTGAAAATAACCGCAAATATAAAATGATAGAACTATTTTTGTTTTAGTTTTATACTCCACTGAGGTTCATTTGCAGGACAATGAAGAAAAATGTGTTTTTCTATTATAACACATGTTATATCATTTCTATAAAGCCTGATTAGTAGGACGGAAAAAATATATTCTAACGATGTGGCTTAAGCACACATTCAACTCCCTGGTTGAATAAAATATAATATGTCTCTTCTACTAGACGTTAAGTTGCACCTAACAACACTAAGTCGTAGATAGTACCGGTAAATTAATCAAATTTGTAAAAATAATGATTACAAGAAACGAAAGCACAACTTTAGAATAACAATACCTGCAGCTATGACAAAATACTATACTCCAAAAAGGAGTGGGAAATGGTCAATCAAAATTATGTTATTATCATTCTTTGTCATTTTTAGTTATGGAGCGCTATACGATACATACGGTGACTTGGTTCATAAGAGCGTAATCATTAAAATACCATTTTAGAATGATTAAACAAACATCTAAAATAATTTATAGCCGCCAATACCAAACTCGCGTGCAAGACAAAAATTAAGAATTTGATAGGTGGACAATATTGGACATGATACCGATGAAATTGAAACGACAACGACAGGTCTGAATAGAAACGTGAAACTACAATCGAATTGTAGTTGCCACATGTTGGTAATAATGCGAAAGAAAAAATTGTATTCTATAGTTGGTATACTAGTATGTGCAATATGATCCCACCCATTAAAAAATACTGGCCTAACCATGGAAAAAAGCCATGAATGCAGAGTTCATATAAAATGTATGAAATGCAAATATGAAATGTATCTGTACCTTACCGCGTAACAACTACGTAACACAAACTGCACTACGTAGTACAAAAAATGCGTTAATGTTATAGTTTTTAAATGATTTTATCATTACATCGATGCCAATTTCGCAATACACATCACGAAATGTGAAGATGCGAAAATAATTTTGGGAAAGTAGCAATATGCGGTTGGGTAGCTGAAGTAATGATACGAGAACCGACCCAACTCTATGAGATATGATTCTTATGTGGCATAGTTATTTACTTCAACTTTTCAAAAAGACAATCTAAAGTTATACAAATTGATTGAGTCGAATATCATATCTTTTGAATGTTTAAAGACATCCAGATTTCTTACCATAATATTTTCAACCAAGAATTTTCCTATAAATGCTTTGTATTTTACCTTCATAGGTAAACTGAATATATTTTGCCAACATAATGCAAAAGTAAAACCAACGTTAAATAAATACATTAAAGTATACCCGCAATCAATAAAAAATAACATCAAGAATTTTGTCTTTTATTCTTTTTTGCATTATGGAATAAAAAAACAAAAACAAAAAAAATACTTCAGTCGTTTTAACTTCAGAATTGAAAAACAATGCGCATATGTTACCAAATTGTTTGTACTGTCGTACTGAATATGTTAATCACCTGAAGTCATTAATTTTTATGATGGCATTGTTGAAAAATCTTTAATTTTTTTTTGCTTCTTTTTATTCCTTAATGACATACATTTGGTTTTTTATTTTATTTTTGTATAAAGTTCAGAGGAAAATTTAAGAATTTTCCAGACAGTAAAAGAAGTTTGTTTATTGTTAGGAGTATAAAAGAATGAATAAAAAAAAAAAACAAAAAAATTGCTGTCGTCCTAGATAATTCTTTGTAAAAGTATATTTTTGGAGGAATTCAATTGGAGTTTTTATTTTGTATAATCATTTTTTTTTTTTTTTAAATTTATTATTCTTATTTTCAATTCCTCTTGACACTGATTCTCGACTTAGTACTTTTTTTTATTTTCGTTAAATGATGGGAATCTTATTCAAAAAAATGCTACCAGAGAGATAATCCGTATAGCTTGAAGTTGCGTTTGGGATTCTTCTTACTCACTAAACTACACTCTTCTTCTAATGCAATCTAATCCAACAGCATGCATGGGCGTATTGCATTGTTTTTGCAAAGCATTGATTAATAAATAATAATTTTCCAATGGATTGGTTTTGAAAAATTGAAGGCTAATTAAAAAAAAATATTACATTGATTTCTTATTTTCAATGATAATGCTGAGATCAATGTAATATTTTTAAAATTTTTATTTTGTAAAAAATCTGTCCATATTGAACAGTGAGTTAAAATGATTGTGATAATGAAAAATATTGAAAATAAGAAAATCAATGCAGTAAAAAAAATTCAGTGTTAATATTTTTTTTTCATTAGCATTGAATTTTTCAAAACTAATCAAATGAAAATTTGTTATTAAATCAAATACATTTTGTCCATGTCTGCTATTGGGCAATACAGAAAGTATGTGCTGTTTAGTGCACAAGAATCTCAAATGCAACGTCAAGCTATACGGAGCTAATTGTGTCTTTCTAAAGATTAAATTTTTCAATAATAATCTTAAAAGACTCATATCTGTCCAATAATGAGCAATTTTAGTGCCAATGAGCAATTTTATACCGGCTTTAATTGAATTTTGAATGTAGATTACACCCAGGGATATATTTCTAACTTTGTGCAACTATTTTTTTCATTTTTGCTATATTTACTTAAATATTTCAAATGTTTTTAGTCGTTTGGCATTATTTGCGTGGTCTAAGAGTAGAACTACTATGGTCATTTTATTTATTTATTCATTTAAAATCTACTGCCATCGAGCCGTTACAGATTTTTCTTACCACTAAGTTTCTTATATAGTAAATTATCTTTATATATTATAAATAGAAAATTATATTTATATATTATAAATAGTAAATAATCTTTATATGTTATAAATAGTAAATAATCTTTATATAATTATAAATATATATAAAAATTTATTGCAAGACATTTACGATTTTTCTCTTAAAATTTATCCTACAATAATTAAAATCAATTACAGAAGAACAATTATTAAAATTATTAAAAAGACGCTGAACATGAGCTATATATAGGTTCCGAAAACCCATAGTTAGTTCTATGTGCTTCGAGATACAAAAATCTCGTAGTTCTAAACTTCACTGAAAAAAAAAACTAAGTAATATTGACAAAAATCTGGGTTAAAATGACAAAAACTAGGTAAATATAGCGTCAACAAAAATGATGATTCAATATGACAGAAGAATACAAATTTTTTTTCATTCTGTAAATATGACAAACAGTTGTCCTTATAACAATTTAAATCTGTAGAAATGACAAAACTAAATTTCTTAATATGACGAAATGAATTTTCAATATGCTAAATTTTTTTGTCAATGTAATAAAATAATATATTGAAATGAAAATAATATTTTGTTGATTGAAGAAAAAAATATATCAATTTAAATGAAGTTTTTATTAAATCCACAATTTTGTTTTAAAATAACCTCTATTCAGTTGTCGAATTAACAGAATCATTTTGCCAATAGGATATATGGCTAGTGTCTGATCAACAATATTTTTTTTTGTCAAAATATTATCTAGTTATTTAGTTGTCAAATTAACAGAATTATTTTGTCAATAGGGTATTGTGTGCATATACAAATAAATAACTTACATATTAATATATCATCAAAAAATGTTAAAACCAAAATAGGAGCTACTCCATAAAGCATTTCTAACTTAAAAATAATTTGTTTGCTATTTAATTATAATATATGTTACTGCTAACAAATTATAGCTATTTGAAAAAATGCAGTTCTAATTTAAAACTACATTTTCAAAAAAGTGTTATACGGACTATCTCCTATTTCTGTTTTAACATTTTTTGATGATAAACTAATCTGTAAGTTATTTATTTGTATGCAACCAGTACCCTACGGGCCCTATTACACATCAATCATTCGTCAATCATTCATCCATATATTGTCAATATATTGACCGTTGATTGATGAGAAATGATTGATGACCGTTCTATTCTCATCAATCATGTCATCAATCATGCAAGCAAAATTCCCATCAATCATGTCATCAATCATTTTTGACAAAATCAGCTGAGGCAAAAAAAAAATTGCTTTTTGGGGAATGTTCAGATAAGGTTATAATATTAATTTGTGATGTAATTCAAAAAAAATAATTTTTATATTAATTTTAATAATTATAGCAATTATTGTAAAAAAAACGATTGATATATTATTCAAATGTGCAAAAAAATAATTTGTTGTTTTTTATACCCTTTACTTTACTTTAAAAATTCAATTTAAATTGAAGTTAAAAACATTCCCCTAAAAATTATATTTTCAATATTCATATATGTTTCGAAATTATCAATATATTCAGAACACTTCCACAATATGTCATTACAAAAGTCAAAATATGGGTAAAAAGATTGATGAGTGAATGATTGATGTGTAATCGGTCATCATTCTTTTCATCCATATATTGACAATATATGGATGAATGATTGATGAAAAGAATGATGTGTAATAGGCACCTACAAGTTAAATAATGTGAAACCATATCTTATATTAGCAAAACAAGGCAGCCCTTATAAACACTATATAATATATGTACGACTGAAAAATAAATTCATGATATTATTACAGTTAGAAATAAAACAATAATAGTCTTGTTAATTAACACGTAATTTATTTTATAGCATTTCTATTATTTGAAAACAAAAAAAAATTAAATTCATTATTACATTTCAAAAAATTTAAAATAAAGTTAAAAAAATAAAGATTTTTTTTTCTTTACATTACATTTTTCAAAACTATACAAATAAAGTTCAAAATATTTAAAAATTGTTCAGACTTCAGCTTCTGATTGTTCCTGCTCTTTGATTCATACTGTTTCTTCAAATTATTTATTTAATAAAATAGTAAAGTTTATTTTTTTCCTTCTTCAAATTGTTTACTATTTTTAATAAAAGTTTAAGTTGCCTGATTCAAATTAAACTAACCAAATTCATTAACAACGCAAATTAAATAATTCACTAGTTCTATTAAAATACATAAGTAAATAAATTTTAGCTTTAAATATTTCATATTATTTAGTTTTTAACTTAATTCTAATATCTTTTTTTAATTTAATTCTTCAAAATATCTTTTTTTATTTCATTTTTAATTTTTTTTTTAATTGATAACTATCTTTTTTTCATTTAATTTTTGAAATGTTTTTTTTTATTTAACTCTTCACTTTTTCTTAATTGAACTCTTGAATAAGCAAATTCAAAAACGCAACTTCACATAAAACAGCACCTTTACTTTTATATTTTCAACTAAAATAGAAAAAAAAATTTGTTATATGAATAAATATTGTTTGTCAATTGTTTACAAAATTCTTTTGTTAATCTGACTATGACAGCATAAAAAATTATAATAATAACTTTCTTATTGACAAAATAGATTTTGTAGGATTACAAAACATTTTATCAATTGCAATGAACTGTAAAGTAAAAATTTTTGTCAAATTAAGGTAAACTTTGTCAAATATACAAATATTGATTTACAACGGTTTTTTGTCAGAATAACAAAATTTTATTCACTTGGATAAAACTTATTAGTTTTTTTTTTCAATTTTACAAACTTAATTTTCCATTTTACAAATTGTAAATTTTTGAAAAATTATAAAAAAATATTTACAAATGAACAAAAAATTGTTCAGCAAACAAACATTTTTGATAAAATAGAAAAAAAATTGTTGTATGAATAAAAAATTTTTGTCAACAGTTTACAAAATTATTTTGTCAATCTTACCAGGAAACATTTTTTCAGTGATACGGATTGGACCATAAATATTAAATAAATTTAAGAGATATTTTGGCTGATAAAATGTAATAAGAGAACATTACTGCTGCAACATTACGCCTAGTTTTAAGAGTATAAATCTGAATAAGGTTACATTTTGATACATAGTTAGTAACGTGAGGGTCCCAATTAAATCTGCGAAAACAGAACTTAATCATATTTTTTTGAACGGATTCAATTCTTTAGATATGCTTAGCATAAGAAGGTATCGAAATAGGAGAAGCATATCGAAGCATTATTCAAGATGAAGCCTAACCAAAGAATTAACGCGAATTTAAATGTGTAAGGGTCAGAAAATTGTTGAGAATTTTGTTTGATGAAACCAAGCATAGATAAACCTTTTGAGATGATGAGATCTATATGAGGAGTGAAAGTTAATTTATTATCTAAGATAACTCCTAAGCCCCTAATTTGATCTTCACATTCTATTTAGTAGAGAATTATCTATTACTTAAATTGAATAACACTACTATTTTAACAAATGCCATAACTTTACATTTATTACAATTCAACTTAAACCCATTAAACGAACAACATTCATAAAAATTTATCAATGTCACTTGGTTTTGTTCGAAGACAGTCATCATACGATTTAATGATTGCAAAAATTTTAGAATCATAATATCCTTCACATATATTAAAAATAACAATTGACCCATATGCGAAACCAGAAGTGGCAACAAATGGATACGATTTAATATTCCATATTGATATGGTGAGTTTCCTATGAGATAAATATGAACAAATATGATAAATATGTTGTATGAGTAGTATTTCTTCGTGACTTTCAGCAAAATTCTGGTTTCTTTATCATCAATTCTTTTACTCGCAGAACTGTGTATGTATTATGTAATTTTTTCTGATCAATTCTAATTTGGAAATAGAGAAAATAAAATTACAGGCTCGTTCACTCGTATATTGGCTAGAAATAAGAAGCTTATTAGATATAGATAAGATATTTACAAACTCTTTAACGTATCAAAAATATCGCAATTCCAATAGTCGGGAGCTAACGCTACCACATTCAGTACCAATGTTGCCATTTCAGAAAATGGGGATAGATATTTTTGAATTGAGTAACAATAATTTACTCGTTCGTTCTGATTATTATTTTAGATATTTGGATATTTATGTAAAATTAAAAAATTGTTTTTCTGTCCATGGGATGTCAAGGGAAATCGTAGCTAATAATATGCCTTTTAATACATATCAATTTAAAAAAAAATGTATAGCATATACGACATTAAATTAATAACTACGAAGCCAACATATTCGCAGACAAATGGTTTCTCGGAAAAGTCGATTAATATAGCCAAAATATTAATTAAAAAATCTATTGAAAGTAAAACGGAACTTTGGAAAGCTTTATTGGAGTATCATAACACACCATTAAAAGATGTTTCAGCTTTTCCGGTTGAATATAATGTTATATGAGCAAGTATATTTTTCTGAAACAGTAATATATGAAGAAATGTAAAAAGTATCATATTACTTCACCTTATGGTTTGATGATAACTGGATAGGGGTATGATCGATTATAACACAGTAGTAAAATAGATATACAAACAATAAGACGTATTTTAATAAAAGTAAATAAAATCAAAGAGATAATACTGTTTCATTGCTCTCCACTGCTTACCAGTAATAAACACATTGTAATTTAACACACTGTATGACGCAGTAAGTAGAGCGCTTATCTTCCGATCGAAAGGTCCTAAATAATTAAAAAGAGCTAACTAAAAAATAAAAAACAAAAGTACTAAAGTACTAAAGGAATTCAGCGAGTCTTGTTTGATATTGGAAATGTAAAGCAAATTTAAGGGGTAGCAATAAAGTAAAAAGTCTCTATATGTTCTATTTAGTGTTTACAATCAAATGTTTTATTAATGTTATGTTATGTTTTATCTATATATTAAATATAAACCTATAATGTTAAATAAATTTTAATCTACTTTTAATTTTAAAAGAAATGAAAATCGAAATATCATCACAATTTCGGAATTTTAAGAATTTTCGTATTCCGGAATTTAGAGGTAATCCCATAATTATTTAAAATCCTGTTATAAAGCGACTATGAGTCTTGAAACAACACATTTAGACACACAGACAATTTAATTTCTATATATTATCATAAAAATATAACCAATAAAAAAATTACACAAAAATAATTCAAAGAGAAATGTAAAAATAAAAATAAATATTCAAAAATAATATTTTGCATAAATAAAAACAAAAAAAAAAATGATTTCATTCATTAAAAAATGTATTCTTATTATATACTTTATTGTAGTTCTATATCCCAGTAGGATAAAAGACCTACGCATTCAAATTTATTTCCAATTAACTCAAATTATTTTCAATTCAATTATAAAAATAAAATATGATCCTCCTGTGGTCAAATGTCTGATTGCTACATAAAAATTTAATTTTCAACAATTCAATAATGACTAATTCAGGGACTACATTGAGCACCATTCACATATCATCAAAAACCAAAAAAAAAAAAAAAATAATAAAAAAAAAAATTGTAATTATCCTTCATTTATTCACAACTATATAAAAATAATAATTTCATGTGTAATATAAAATCTGATTGCAACACTGGATGTTATGCAATTATGGACTAATCATGAAAGTTCAAAGTTGAGACGAAACTGGATTTGATAAAAATATAATGCTAAAGTAATCATAAAACAAACAAAATTAACTAAAATAGAATTTTAAGAAAACTATATATATACTATAACAGACAGAATTGTAACGGACAGAAAAGCAATCGATATACCAAAAATTAAATGAAAATATTTTGAATAATAACAAAAAAGGAGAAATTCGGATTCAAAGACTAAATAATTTAGAAATTAAAAATGGCTGAGGTGAGAAATGCATCCTGTATTGGATCTTTTCAGACCTTCATTAGTAAATTAAATTTTTTCGTTAATTTTCGCAGGTCTGCAATATTAAAATATTGCGAATATCGTCGCCATGTTAGATTATTTGCAAAAATACCGTTATTCAAAAAAAATTAATACAAATTCTTCAAAAATTAACTGATTGATGATAATGAAATCGTGATAGGCTTTCTTACGTACTTAGGATGTGGCCTACCGACCATGTAGGTTCTGGACATGAATCATCAACATCCTCTTTTTTTGTCAGTCATGGGCGGCTTCTTTCTAGTTGAATTAAGAAACGAAATCGTGAAAAGCCCAATTGATATAAAGTAAAGCTTTTACATTAGTCATACCCCCCATCGTTATTAGCAATAGGCTAAGCCTTAATGAAATTTCTACGATGGTACTTAAAGAAGCTACCGAAATATCTCAAAGGCAAAATATCCGTATTTAATCGACATCTATTTGGATCACTTTCTCTGTTTTATATAGACACATTGCAGGTGTGAAGGTAGATCAAATACGAAATTAGAGTAGATGCAAATATCGTAGACTGTGAAAATACTAAGATGCTATAAAACAGGCTTTTGGAAATTCGTACTTGTATTTTTTAATATCTTTGTCAACTGTTAGCATTTTAATTCATCTAATAGATATGAATTCGAAGTCGGTGTCTGGTATGAGCTACACGGTTAAAACATTTTTATACGATTATCTGGTATGATCTATGCCAGTCATGATGGATTACTGTTTGGATTACACGATGGATTTTCATTTTATTCTGAACATTTTTGAATTATTTTTTGTTGCCCACTGTTGAATTATCATATTGTCTTTTTTACTTTTCTTAATGTCTCAATATTTTGTTTTCAGTTGATACTTTTGATTTCTTATTTTACAACCAGTGTAAGTCTCTTATTCATTTATTTATTTATTTCATATTTTCATATATCTTCCCCTAATCTTTCCCTTCTATTATTAAAAGTCTTCTTTAATCCCGTTATAATAATAAATTTTGAAATTCTGTAGCAAGTCAAAAATTAAGAAAATTTTCATACCGTTCGTGCTTGCTTTATTTTTACATGCTCCTTCTATTCGAATATAGCGGTCAAGAGTTATCTAACATGTGGAATTTAGCTTTCTTTTATAAATACAGGTTTGATACAATTGCCTTCCACATCGACACCGATTTATTTTTGATTCACAATTTCTTTTTCCAATTATAAATCTCATTCATTGTCTCTTGCAGTTTACACGATGACTCATCTATAAGTTTACATTTAGCTACTGTATTGTCTGTGAATGTGACACAATTTTGATTTCATGTGTACTTGGAGTATTCGCTGTTTATACAATGTAAAACGGTGTGACAGAAAACACTCCCGTTTTAATTTCTTTAAATGTAGAATATTCAACCTCTTATCTAACCCCAAAAATTCGACCTATTGTATAGAATTTAAGCATTTCAGCATATTCTTTTCAAAAGAAATTTGCTCAAATTATAATCCTTAGTTTATTATAAAAGATAAATTAATTTAAACATCCAAGCCCTGGGCTGATTTTAAACCAGTAATCTTCTGATTAATAGTCAAATTATTTAACCCCGACTACATCGGTTCGATAATTATTAACAAGTAAAAACTATACAAAATAATTTAAAATAACGCAACAATTTTGTTTCAATGTTGCTAAATAATGATTTTCACTTCTTTTTTTGATACTCAGATGAGACCTGCTTATAACAGAATATTTTTTTAATGTAATTAACTACAAAAAAAGTGAATGACAAAAAATGTTCCACCTACGATAAAGATCCCTTTGTAAAATGTATATATACATATAATAATTTATCCTAATAATTTTTATATATTTAGAATATTTTCTTTTTATTGATTTTTTGTTTTTTGTTGCAAAATATCTCGTCTCGTGAATACCTGATTATTTTTTTTCATTCATTCATTCATTCATAATTATCTTTAAATTATTCATAATGTAATCACCATTACCATTATGGCACTTAATATGATACTCATTATTACAAACATCATAATTTTTATCATCATTTCTATCATTATCATCACATCATCATTTTATATTTAACACAGTAAAAATTTTAAATTAAAAATGCTCAAACAAATTTCTTTAAGATCATTTGCTGTCACAGCACAATAATATTATTTTTAATCCTATTAGACTAAAGTTGAAATTTAATTGAATAAAATTTATTAATTAATTTATGGCAATAATGGATTATTAAAAGGTTTTATAAAAGAGTTTGTCATCATAATTTCTAGTGTCATTTTGAATAAGTCACGGTTTAAAAACAAAAAAAAAAACAAAACATATTCATTATATATACAATATTACCTTTTTATCCATTAGTTGATGCCACCATATTATTAAATTTTATCCTTTAATACGTTATGACACAAAAATTCCATTAGAATGCTATTTTATTTAATATAATTGCAAATCATTGAAAAATTGCGGACTTTGTTTGTTTAAATATAAAATTATAAAAAACAAAAGAAAAAATATTTTTACTGTCACATCATTACATCAAAATTAACAGCAACGTCATCATCAATTCAAATTTATTAATCAAATTGATAAAATATGTATGTTATGTACGTGTGTATAGAGTTTCGTGCATCTGTATCCTATGAACAGACCCTTCACTACATATTATTAAAATAATAATTTTTTCAATTTTGGAATTTATATGCTCTAGTTACTGTAATAACTGTTATGTTAAAACACCTGTTTTTTAATATGTAGCAAATTCCAAAACAATAATTGTTGAAATCTATGAGAATTGTTTAATATTCTAATGATAGGATTAAATTTCCTTCCACATGTCTGAAATTTTATGAATGACGCATTTTTCAAAAAAAAATTTTGCATTACAGGAAATATGTTCGAAAATACTATCTCCCAACACAGCGCCTTAACATTACTTTTGACATTGTTGTGGTATTTGTTTTTTTTGTATTGTCATTGGTATTTACATCTGTGGGTTGTAAGCCCGACGCAAAAAATTCTAAAATTCCTGTAAGACAATTGAAATTATGTTTCTCCATATTCCAAACTATATAAGATTGCAGAAATTTTCCTTTAGCCTTTAAATCCCGTTAGAGATTAAATTTGTTTCTTGTACAAGACGATAAGTGATGACATAAAATGAAAACAATAGACAAAACAATTATACTTTGTGGAAATAATTATGATTGAAAACTAAAAGCACATAGTCTTAGAACCACAATATCTGAGCTATGCAAAAGCCCTAATCGCAGGTAAAATAAAAAATTATAACAAAAAAAAAGTTGCAAACATCAATCCAAAGTCAATTTTGGGTGCATCGCTAAGCGTGAACATACAAATTTATAGAACAACATACCGTTACATCTTTAAAACCACCCATGTGAAAGCGTTCAAATACTATTCCGTTAATAATGTTAACATTTAACTTGTGGTAACATAAATCATTTTTAAAGTACAGTCTGCCCCTCAAATCTGAATATACAATTGTAAATATCGTGAATTGTATAAGAATGTTTCAAACCAAACATTGTAGTATGGAATTGTACTTCCATATTGATACTATGAATGAAAGCTCTGAGTTTGATCTAATAACATTTTGCATTTAAATCCATCTCATGCGATATTGTGTTTGTCACTACAACAGATTTTAGTCTAACCTGTTGTCTTGTAACCTCAGTTTTACATTCAAATATTCAAATTTTTATATTGATGAAAATTGCTAAATAATTCGAAACTGTTGAGATTGGAGTTGTATTACAATTTTCTGGCCTACTATAAATACATTTGACCAAAAATAAATAAATTAAATTTTTTTGTTTATTCTTGTAAAAACTTGTGAGTACTACTGGGAGTTGATTAAATGGTTCAATTAACATCAACTGTTATTTAAAATATGTTGTATGTTCGGAATATGTTTCAAAAATAATTTGTTCAAAATTTTCATCTTAGGAAAATACACCTACATATTATAAACGAATTTTCTTTTTATATATTTAGATATTTCCGTACAGGATATTTTTTAGTTAACAACGCATCTGTCTTTTTTATTTTAAATCATTTTTTTTCTCTTATTTTTTTACACAGTAAAAAAATTGCAAACTTGCATTGCTTGAAATAATTTATAAAGTTTTTAAAAACTTTAATATATAACGGGTTCAATATCTGCGTTTTTTTTTATTTTTTTTTTATCTTTTATTATGTACCTTTCCCGTTTGGTTACCGGTTAATTTTAAAACAAGAAATTAAAATAACAAAAACAAAATAACTAAACATCAACACGATGCAATTCTACAAGTCAAAACCACCGACCAGGATTGGATACTCGTACATAAAAGGAAAATTCGAATTTACCTACACTATGTTGTAATAATGAAAAAACGGGAAAAAATTCAACATCTACAAAAACAACAATAACATCACATGAGAAAAAAAAATCGAAGTAAACATAGAAAGACGAATAGATTGAATAAAAATTGTTCACGTGGTAGCAGTTTACGAAGATGCTTAAGTATTACGTATTTTTGTGTGTTGGTATTGTGTGTCAACCAATCATATGTAATCATGGCTTGTCTATTTAGAATTACATACTTTTTTTCTAACTCGATGGTACAATTCATTTTGAACGTATGTCCAAATGGTCGAGAAAATTGGAAAAGTTGGTACTTGTAGGTTGAAGCAACAAAAAAATGAATAGGACCATCATGTCCCATACATTATGTTCCATACATAATGTCGAATACAATATGTCCCATACATTATGTTCCATTAATTATTTCCCATACATTATGTCCCATACATTATGTTCCATACATAATGTCCCATACATTATGTTCCATACATAATGTCCCATACATTATGATTCATACAATATGTCCCATACATTATGTCCCATACATTATATCCCATACATTATGTCCCATACATTATGTTCCATACATTATGTTCCATACAATATGTCCCATACATTATGTCCCATACATTATGTATCATATATAAGACAGACCAACTACAGCTTCTAACAAGAATCGTTACAGAGTCAACACATGTAGCACAAAATAGATCTACATGTAAAGAGGACGTGAAAAGCCTGAAGTTATAGAAAAAACAACATTATTGTCACTTCGCTCTGAATATGATATGTATATTGAAAAAGAGGAGAAATTTTTTGTTGTTGCAAGTTGGGGTTTGTTTCTTTGTTCAAAAAATGGATCTATTTTTGGCATTTCATACAATTTTAAAATTTGGATAAGATGAGATAGCGGAACTGTTTGTTCAGATGTTCGTGATTACATTGTATTCAAACTGACAGTATCGAATCTCAAATCTAATGATATTATGATATCTCAATGTATAGTCAAATAGGTAGAAGTTATTGCCGAAAAACAGACACACTTAAACCAAAAAGGTCAACACTAGTTCTACAAAATCAAAAATTTTGCTCCACATAAACCCTACTCCTTAAATTACTTCGAGTTTTTTGTAAAGCGATAGACATAGAAGTCCTTAATTTTGGTACCTGATGTAATATTACCCAAGAAGAAAGCCTTTTCACATGCTTTCACATGCTTGTTTATAAGGCACGTGTACACCATCGTGCATCGTACTAGGTTATAACAACATTTCTATTTCAGTATGGGATAAATACGTTTCGTTAAATTGAAATCAAGTTAATTAAACCATATGAGTTTGAAAGTTCTAATTGTTTCTTTGTAAAGCAACAGATTGCACGTGGTTAGTTAGCACGTCAGTACTTGGTTGAGTGATCTCTAAGGTTTTATAATATCTTTGGTATTATTTTTTTTCCCCAACTTCACCACTTCTATTCTTCCAGCCATATTCGTCGTAAACGTTTTCATTGACACCAGGAATTTATTTGTGTTGTCCGTTTTTATTTAAATGTTATTGCGTTTTATAAGATAAATCATGGTATAAAATACAACCATAATAACTTGCATGCATGAATTTATTTTGTTAAGAAATCTTGGCAAAAAGCGTTATACAATTTATCAACATGTAGCCTGGATTAAATAAATTTCTTAACTTCTTCATTCTTTCATTTACTGTCTGTCATCTGTCCCCATTTGAACACCCTTCTGCAGCTCATTGCAACCCTGCACTCTGTAGATCTTGTCCATTCCACAGAGGTAACTTTCTATATTAAATGGGGAGCACTCATTGTTAACACCCCTAACAAAGATCTAGTTTATGTGTTATCACTATTCACTGAAGTGGGAGACATAGTTTGAAAAAGTTGAACAAAAATAAGGAGAGAGGGCCAGCGGGATATTATTAAAAATGCTTTTGATTTTAATTTTAACTTTTGTAAATCAAATAATTCTTTATTATGAATATCCATAATGGAATTCAATCCCGCATTCTTGACATTTTGACTAAGAATGAAAATGCATAATTAGCGTTGAACCACCTTGATATTGACACCTAATTATGGGCATTTGCTGCCTCTCACGTTCCTACACTGAATTGTTCAAGAAGTGGAAGTTAAGCTCTTTAGAGTAAGTACTAACCCGTAGAGAATATCTATATAGAATACGCTCCAACAATACGACAGACTGATAATAGAATACGATCCAACAATACGACGGACTACAAATTGGGTGGGTTACAAATTTTTATGTAACATTTATGGATAACATGATACAAATTGCACGTTTGTATATACTCTGTGTAAATAGGTAGGTAGAAGTGGCTTCCAAACCCCGTATTGATCAGTAATGCCCACATAAATTAAATTAGTAATGTATAGATAATTCAGAACACATTTTGAACAACGTAGCTCAGTATAAAATGAACGAACTGACAATAATAAAAGATTAGTTCATTTCAACAAATTATGAAAGATAGTTCAATATTTTTTTATTTATTACAAAAATTCACTTTATTCCCATGAGTTTATCTCTTGCGACTTGTTGAAATCCTCCCTCTAGCGGTAAACAGCACTGCAACATAATCCAATAATGTTATTGATTGTAGTAAAAGTTTTAAGAGAATATTATGGACCGATGCTTTTAAAAATAATGAACATTTTTACAAACTGGTTTTAAATTTTTAATTTTTCTCTTTTACTCTCATTTCAACAATACTGAATAGTGTATGAGAAATTGAAAGTAGTTTCAAAATGAGTTTTTGTTTTTGGTTCGTTTTTGTTTTCTACCTGTAAATAATAACGGTTATAGTTTTAATTTTATATATTAAAGTTATAAACTAGCTTTTCGGAAAATTACTAAAAATTATAAAACAAAAAAACAAAAACATTAAATTCCAAATATGAAATGAAGTTTAAAAACCACTTTAATGTGGCTTAAGAAATTGTTGGCTTTTAAATTGGAATAAAATACAGGTACAAGAAGTGCATAGCAATGATGGTGTTTACATCTGAATTGAAATTAAATAATTTTTAAATTGCCATCCAGAAAAATTAATAATATAAAGCTTGAAAATGAAAGCTTTCACTTTTGATTGGGATTTATATTTAATTTATTATAATTAATATGATGAAGTAGTTATTAGAGGCGGTTGGTTGTTGTAGATGATTAAATAAATTAGGAAATGAAAATTAGTGATTTAATTTAAGGAATTCATTTTTGGTTTTTTTTTGTACAATTTTAGAAAATTAAAAATGTTGAATGCTTAAAACATGTTAACCGTCCATAAACCGGTGGTGATGATGTTATATAATGTATGTTATGATGATGTTAAATAACACCATTACCATACTGGAATAGTGATTATGTTATAAAACTTAATTAACTAAATTAATTTTCGTCATAATGTGTCGTAGATGAGGTTACAAGACAGTGATGAACTACATTAAGACTAATGGTTTTATTCGAAATTATCAAATCGTTTTGGAGTCCTGAGTATTTTAGTAACAGTTTTTTGACTACAGTAGGGGATGTTATTTTCGACAGGTTGATAGTTTTGATAAGTCAAAGCTTATCTAATTTCGATTAATTTTTTCGACATTTTCTTTTAAATTGAAATAGAAATTGAGATAAATACTCATACACTGATGTACAGATTTGAGCAATTTTAGACCTATCTCAATTTTATCTCCAATTAATAAAATAATAGAAACTTTTGTAAATGAACAATTCAAAAAATTATTTGAACTCTTCTAATCTAATTAATAAAAATCAATATGGATTCAAAACAAAAATTTAATACTCAGGCAAATTTCTTTAATATGATTTCTGGAATCCTGTTCGGATTAGAAAATAGTGTTAACAATACTCTTCGATCTTAAAAAGAGATTTCTGAGTTTTATAGACAGACAAATAATATCAATTTGACTAGATGATTATGAATGGGGATCTACATGTATCGAATTCAATTGGTTTCAAAGTTATATTTTATATATAAATCACAATATGTATGTGGAATGTAGAAAATTTTAAAAACAAAACCTGGAGTGGTCCAAGGAAGCTGTGTAAGTCCAAATCTGTTATCGTATTGTATTATCTGTTATCATATTGTATACTGTTATCGTAAGCTTATTTCATATTACATATTAAACTATGTCGAAATGGTTAACAATAAATAGTCTTATGTAATTTATGTAAGAAAATTACTTTCACTATACAAATTCTTCCGAGCCAGCCAGTTAGAACTTTACGAAACGGTAAAGGATGTATTACTTTATTTTTGAAAGAGCAACTATATGTATCAATTTTAAAGTATATATCTAATCCTTGACTTTTTTTAAAATACTTGGCGGGTGCTAAAAGCTTAGGAGTGTGGTATGACAACCACACGAACCAGTCCGAATTTAGGAAAACTGTAAAAGTCGTATTTGTTTAATTGTTGAAGATTTGTCGAATATTTTCTATTTAATTTTATTAATAACTAGGGGCCCCTGTTGAGTAATTATAATTCAACTTATAATTTAAAAAAAAAAACAGTAATTTACGTACTGCCATAGACTTTTCACGATAAGGCACAAACCACTAATGTTTAATATAAAGCTTTGAGGTTAGTGAGTTTTATTTTGGACACATAAATACACCTCCCTCTTATACTGATTCGTTTCCGATATATTCCCTATAGTCAGTGGCATTTAATGGATAAAATTACTAAAAATAAAATATTTTTGTAATTAAAGAGGTATATACATCATATACATATTTTTAACCAAAACCATATGATTACTACAAATGACCAAAATATATAAAACAATAATTCGAGTCTCAGTTAATTGATTTACGTTATATAAGTAGTACCTAACTATCAATTTACAGATTTGTAAGACAATTGATTTTTGATATATTCCTGATGGATGGCAGTAGTTGATTTGTATGACAAGTATTCGAACTTGTAATTTGATAGCTATATGCAAACTGGGTTAGTCTTCCTTATTGATCATCAATAACATAAGAACTCTATCTTTAGAGCTGTGGACACATGGGTAGCGAACGAACAAACAAATAAACAAATTTTATACTTTTATAAGCCTAAGTAGAAGATATTTTTTACATTTTTCTATTATTACACCATCTATCAGGTTCCCATCCAGGCTCAGTTTTTTCATTCAAAAATAATAATGGTAATTTAATTTACATATACACATATGAAATTTCTGTGTACTTGAATAAGAAATACATCTATTTTAAAAAAATTTATCCATACAGCATCACTTCGCGGTTGTAAACCTAAACGAAAACCTAATAAATTTGATGGCATTTACCTAAATAGTTTTTCTTAAAACGGGACACAAATGTCGATAACCAGCGATTTTATACAATTAAATTACGTCATATTTTTTTAAATTAATTTAAAATTCTATTATGTATATACAAAATAAATTATTAATTTTTTTCTCTATTCTTTTTCATCGAATTTTAGTTACCACCACAAATGTTACCACCAGGATGTCGTAATCCAGGAATTTTATTACCATCTGCTGCTATTATGACTGCAAATGGAGTTGTATCACAACAACCACAAAATGTTGGATATCCATTTCCATCACCATATCCAATTGGTACAACATCACCATTACCACCATTATCATATCGTATTGCACCACCTGGTTCACGTCCATCATCTGAAATTTATGCCAAACAAATACATTCAGCACGTCAGCATAGATCACGTCAAAAACGTTCAAATAAAATGGATGCAAGTCGTAGACAACGTCGTAAATCTGATACAGATGCAGAAAATCGTAAAGCATTCACATATACTGGTTTAGATCGAACAATAGCTGATAATTTTTTAGAAAGACAAGAACAATCAAATAGTGGTAGTCATGTAGATTATTTAACATCAACATCATCAACATCAAATGATTCATTTAGAGTTGGTAAACCAGTTTAAGTAAACCAAGTGCTATTTTTTGTATAAAATTTTTGGAGAATGCAATTTAATTTTAATAGTTTTCATATATATATATATATAATGCATGTTAATATATATATATATGAGAAATCAATTATTTCTTCATATATTCTGAAATATTGGAAATAAAACAAAAAAAAAAATTAATAAAAAAATTAGTACTGTAAGGATTCAAAAGGATATCATCATATAAAAAATGTATACAGTAATGACAGAATCATTATTATTACTCTATTACTGTTATATGATTGTAGAAATTTCTCAAAAAATAAATTCAATTTTATTATTTAATAAATTTCAAATGAATTTTGGTTTTTACAATAAAAATTTTCATTTTAATGAATTTATTAACACCCCTCTTATATGTTTCATATTTTTAGATTAAAATTTTTAATGATGACGCGACGATCCTAATCTCTTTGGTTATTTTTATTCTCTCTTTTTTTTTTAATGTAAACCAAAATTTATAGATAATTATTATTATTGCAGTTGGTGCCTTATATATTAAGTATAAAAATAAAATTCTATTTTTGTATTTGATTTTTAAAATTAATTTAAAATAACAAAGATTTTAAAGGATATTAAGGATAAAATAGTTTAAGATTGATAAGATTTAAAACAAAATGCGAGCTACCAAACTTTTTTAAGATATGTAAATAAAATATTTTCATAAACAAGCGGTATTGCTGGGATTTAATTAATAAATAAAAGCTAAAAACTAAGCTGGTTCATAAATGTATACTGAAATTGCAAAATTACAGTGGAGTATAATCAGCTGCACTATTTTTTCACAAATATTTGTAGTTAAATAAATCTAATTCAATTAAAATGATGGTACTGTTTTGTTTGTATTACCATTTCTGCATGTTTTGCTTCTGCAGTACCACGTTTATGAAAATCTCTATTAATCTTAGTAGTGATTTTCAATGAGATAGATTTTAATTTGATATAGAGAGGGCACCCAGAGGCCCTTATTATAAAAAAATAACAAACTTTTATTATGTTTTACGTTCCATATTGTATGTCAAAAATATTTCACAATATTACGTTCCGAATTGTATAAAGTGGGTTTTGCACAAATTTTTAATCATTTTCGAAAACTTTAGGAATTGATATAATTATTTCAATACGATGCACCAGCAAAGCTTTATCTGTTAGAGTTTTCTCAACTTTAATTTTCTTTTAATAATTTTTATGTAATTTAGGATACTTTTTAATTCACAAATCTAATAAATTGTTTAAAATTATATTCGTAAACATGTCCATTTTTAAATTTTTTTTGTTTTATATTTTTTTTGTAAATAAAAATCTTGTGTTCAAAATAATGAGACTTCACTGTACCAAAAAAAGGTTCGGGTAAAAAATTACGTTCCGGATAGTACTGCAATGTTTTCAAGTTTTCAATTCGGTTTAAAGGCAGTTTAAAAACTTTTTTTTTTTTACAATATGGAACTCGTGAGTAGTATTGTATAATTAAAACATCTGCGATATTGAGCCTCACCTCTTCTCAACACGTATTTTACCATATCGCTCAAAATAGTGAAATAGTAAAATTTTCCTTTAAGTCAGAACGTAGAACATGCAACAGCTTATAGTTCATTCGAAGCGATATCGTTTTCAAATTTGCGACAATGTCGTATTTAAATTTGTGACAACGTAATATTATACATGTCGCATTATATGGACTGGTATGATATTTTACAATATTATTTGATTCTTTGACCTAATACTAATAAGAGAAAAATTTCATAACGGAATGTTCTTAAAGTCAGTTTTAAGCTAAAAAAGAGTGAATTTAAAAAAAAAGTATGTGGGGCTTCGGATGAAATTTATTGTTTATGCTTTGGCAGGGTACTCGTTAATAATATTTGAAAATCATAAAACGTTTTTTTTTCTGGTTCTAAATAAAGACTAACGTCTTTAATATCCTTGCCGCAATTTTTGTTTTAGTAGTTATATTTTTGTGTTACCGAAAGAAGCCATTTTATGGTTAATTTAGTTCTGCGTAAAGAATATTGAAACTGAAGTTATTTTGATATTTTAGTTTATTAATTTTTCTAGAACCGTTTTCGGTGTCTATCGGCTACTAGATCACAATTGTCATATACTTTGGATGGTAAATTATATACTTACCGAAATTCTGCTAGATAATAATAAATATTCATTGTGAGCCATTGCGTTTTTATAGCGACAAAACAAATCCCCAAGCACAACAAAATAAGCCTAAAACTGTAATAGTTGAAAAGCAACGTACATACCTCCCTCAAATTAACAATGTCTCAAGTTCAGTACGAAACCCTATCAAAATTGTCTAATAGGTTACCGGACATAATTATCAAAGTATTTATTTAACGAAGACGACGTGGCTCTTAATAGGCAACAAAAGCCAGTATCCAGAAATTCAAAAAAATTTGTTGCCTTTTTCTCTTATACCGAAACGATTCAAAAACTGTTCAGTTCTTTCGCCAGTCTCAATCTTCTTCTCATCACGCTATTGTTCTGACTAAAACATGGTTAACTAGCAAGACTCTGTCACAGTGTTGAGTGTTTTAAATTTTTTTGGTAAAAAATAAGTTGATGGAATCCGTATTTTTTTTTTATCTCGGATCTAACCTATCGGACAATTAGGTTATTATACACTAAAAATAACTTTACCGATAACATACATATATATAAATATATATATACATATATTATAAGTTAGTTATATTTTTTTATAAATTGCGCAGCTCAAATGGTTGATATTATTATAGAAATTTCGTATATAAGTTTTTTATAATATTAAAATTTGGTGTACACATATTCGGTTCGTTTAGAGAGATTTAGAGAGATTTTAATTCAATTTTTTTAACATACCTTTGATATTTACTTTAATAGCGTTGATTACAAATTATGTAGGTTCAGGACCTGATTTAATATTCCCTTATACGTTTGTCGTTGTTGGGAGTTTATCTGATGACTCAGTTATATAGCTAGTAGAGTATATGGCTAAAGGTATAGTTTGAAAACTAATTTTTATCTCTAAATTAAAAAAAATGTTCATTCGACACAAAATGCCTATCATTCTGATGTGAAGAAATTCCTTTGAGTAGTACAACACTTTAAGTGAATCTTTAATCTTTCTATTAACTCTCTAACTTGTCCTCATGAGCATTATATTGTTTGAACAAATAGTTTCATTTATTTATTTTCAATTTTAAGAGCTTCTTTTTCTAAATATTATTTTATATTATAAGCAAAAAAAAAAATTTATTTAGAATAAGTTAAATTTATTTTTAAAACAATTCCATTTACATTATTCTTTTGATTATATTAACAACAATTTGTATGATTCGAACATAAATAATGTTTAAAAATGTTTGTCATACAATATTTTTAACATATTTTTGTATGATTATCTTTTATTTAATACCATTTTTCATTTTTTTTTTATATTTATTTAATTAATGTTTTTCTAATTTATTTTATTAATTTTAATATTATTGTTACAAAATAAAAAGAAATATCGTCGCAACATTCCCAAATTATTCATTTTTTTTTTATATTAAAATTAGTCAATTCAAAAATTTTTTGTAAATATTTTTTTTAAATTTTTTTATTTTATAAATTAATATTAAATATTTTTTTTTTTTTTTTAAATTAAGTTAATTGATATTGTATTTGTTTCGATCAAAAATCATATACAGAGTATCATAAAAGTAAATAAAAACAAAATAATTAAAAATAAATATAATGTAATACCAGAATGTTTTTGATACATTCTGTATTAATATAATAATTTTTTTTTCTGTAATATAATTTTTGTATATTTTGTTAATAATAATTAATATTTTCTTTTTGTTTTTTTTAAATTTAAGGATTACATAATTATTATACAATTATTAATATTATAATAAAGACTGTAAATTTTTAAGTAAAATTGTTTTGAAGAGTTTTTTATTACTATTTTATTAATTACAGAGCTTTAATTTATTGACGCTGATTTGATACAATGGTTATTAACTGCTTGTTAATAAATTTATGATGTTCTGAAACTATTCAAATATCTGTAGTAAACTGTCATGATCATCTTCTGAATGCTTATATATTTTGTCAGTTCCTAATTCTATTTCAGATAATTTTAAATAGCGATGAGATTTTCTTATGATGTTTAGGCAAAAACAGTTCGGTTCACTTTTATTGAATAAACTGTTACTATTAAACATCAACATCAGGATATACAACGCGTGGATATGATCTATGCTTTGTGACTGTTTTAGCAAACTCCAGTCACAATATTATATTTGTATTTCTATAAAAGAATTTTAACTTTTCATTTATTTGATCCACAATAACGGGATATAGTTGTAACCAATACCTCACATAGCATCAAGTAGACTGTAGAATCTTCAACTGTAGAAAATCAAATGTAAAACAACATTCGATAAATAAAATAAAATCTGTATTTCGGAGCATGTTTTTAGACCTTTGAATGTTTAAAGAAAATACATAGAACTAACTGAAATCAATAATAACCTTAAAAATAGACTAAATGAGCTGATTTTTAATTAGAAAGTTTAATTTTATTATAGTTTCTATGATGGACGTTCAAACAAGTACAAGTCATTTTTTTTTATAAAATTCAGACTTCTTCAGTAAAATTATTATAACTCAATTCTATTTACAAGCATTGGTAATAACAGTACCAATGCTTCATATTATAACTCAATTCCATTTACAAGCATTGGTAATAACTGTAACCTATATAAAGTTGAACGATCAAAAAAGTATAGGGCTTTGTTTAATGATCACAACAGGAATTAATTTTTAAATTGAATTTTTTTCTTTCAATTTTACACTTAATATCTTTGTACTTGTCTGGAAATTAAGTGCCACTTGAAAATTCGGTTACATGTCATAACCTCGTGAGTCAAAACTTCCTTAGATAGTTATGAGTAATGACCCTTAAAGTAAGTTATGACACTTCAACATAAAATCTTATAATTGAAAATGGATCAAATGATAAAATCATTCTGGTGGCTTTTATTGTCTGGTGGCCCAAATACTTCATGTTCATGTCATATAAAAATTTTGAAATTAATGAAAAATGTCAAATAAAATTTTTGTTTGTATTAAATTGCCTTACAAAATAAACACACAGACACACACTTTATTATCAAATAATTATAAAACATGATGAATTCATTCCAAAATTTAAAAATCTTCATCGCTTATATTTTCCAAAGGCTTATTTGGTTTCTTGCTTACAATCAACGGTTCTCCAGTCAATTTTGACAAGCTTATATCATCATCTGATGCCAAATCATCTAAAAAGAACAACAACAACAACAACAACAAAATTAATTAATTTAAAATCATTTTTCTTTTTCAATTCAAATTTAATCTAAACAAAAAAGGAAAAAAAAATACAACTTACATCCATGAGCTCCCAAATCCATTTCACTATCAGATTCCCCACTATCCAATGTACTATCCAAAGCATCATCATCTTCACCACCTAACATACTACCAACAACATTTCTTCGACCAGCTTCAGTACCTGTTCTTGGTTTAAATCGACCAGTTGTTGGTCGTATACGTGTTGGATCTCTTGATTCTTGTGGTGTAATTATTGGTGAATCTATACTTATAACATCATCTCGAATTCTCATATTATTATATTCATCAATAGGAATACCTGGTCCTAAAATTTCATCATCATTATCAATATCATCTTCATTCTCATCATCATCATCTATTAATCCTTCTGGTATAAAATTCATTGATGATTCTGTTGGTTTATTTGATATTGATGGTGATGATATTGGTGTTGATAGTTTTGTACGAGCAATTAATTGTGCTCTTAATGAATCACGACATTGAATTCGTATGAAATATTGTTGAAATAATGTTCTTAATTCTTCTTCCAATTGTTCAAACTCTTCAAGATAAGCTGGTCGAATTTTTTGCAATGCATCTAATCTTTGTTTAGTTCGATCCAATTCAGCTTTTTTACGTTGAAGTTTTGAATTTAGAGCATTTTTTTCAATTTTTGCTTGTTCCAATTGATTTTTAGCTGAATGAAGTTTATTTTGAACTGAAGTAATTGTATTTTTTAATGCTTTTTCAACTGATGATATTTCCATTGATCTAGATGATTGTATCATTCTTGTCTCTTTATTAACCAATTCTTTTGATAGTAAATCATACAATGTAGCTCCACCATTTGTCAATTCTGATGATAATTCACGAGCTCTTCGCAAATCTTCAATTTTATCACCTAAATCAACAAAAGCTAAACTTTTATAATTTTCATCTTCATTATCATCATTTTCATTTGGTGTTTGCATTAAAATACTTGTAATTTTTTGCAATTCTTTAGCTGCTGCTGAAGAGCTAGCATATAATTTGCGTGGATTCAATTTAATTGCAGATTTTGTTACAAAAAATTCTGTTGCTGATCGTATTAACATAACACGTTCTGATTCGGTTTCAGTACCACCGGGTAATGTTGTACCTGGTTCTAAACGACTTGTTAACCATTGCAATATATCAGCAACCACCTTAAAACTTTTTAAACTACCATAATTACTGTATAGAGATTGTAATGGAAATTGATTTGGATAACCAAGTAATTTTAAATGTTCTGAAAGATCTAAAATAATAAAATTTTTATTTTTATTATTTTTATTTCAAAAATGTAAATAATATTTGTTTTATTTTTACCTCTAACATCCTTAAAAGACATTTTCAATTAATTTTTAAATAATTTACTATCGATTTTCGAACTGAATGCCTTCCATTTACAAAATATAATAATATTGTTTGGTTTTTTTTGGTTGCATAGGAACAGGCGAACCTATACCTATACAAAATTATTGTAAAATATATTTTCACCTGTTGATTTAAGATATTTTTAGGTAATTATTATTTTGTTTTTGTTTTTATTTTATAAAATTTCCCATTTTGCTTTTGCAGATAACTGCATGGAAAAAATACTTTGGGAATTTTTTTTATAGAAAAGGTAAATAAAAGTAACAAACAACAATTTTGTGTGCAAGTAGAGCGGCTATGTAGCATAAAATTATCAACAAAATAAAAAGCGACAACTACAAAAAAAATGATATTTAGTGTTATCGTTGTGAATACGAAATATTATGGAGTAGATAGTTGAATTATGTTGTATTGAATTAGTTTTTATTAAGAAATTTTAGAATAATTTATTGATTGGAATTTTATAATAAAAAAATTTATCTAAATTTCTAATTATTGTTGAGTATGTATGCGTGATATCCAAATTGTAAGCGAAACAATTTAACTACTGTATCCTATACTTATTAATTTATACTTATAAAACAAAAAGTTTGTTTATTTGTTTGTTATAACCGCTCACAGCTTTAAAGATAGAGTTCTGAAAATTTGAAGAGTTATGCAGGATTTAGCTAGCTGCATTCATAAGTAGACTTTAAAATCAGATTTAATATTACAATAGTTTGAATTAAGCTTTCGATTTGCAATTAGGTACATAATACTTTGTATTTACTGTATGTAATAAATTTGATGGTAATTTATTGAATTTATGTTAGAGAACATAGAATACATTTTATTTCTTATTATATCATGAGTTTAGAATTGTATTTGTTTCTAGAATGTTTTATACAAAATGAATATTAATGTAATTAAAAAATTCAGGAGTCACTAACAGATATTTGGAACGGGTTGTTGAACACGGTTAGATGTGGATTAATCTTATGCCTATAGCTAAAATTAAATGAGTTTAACAATCATTCCGAATAGGTCGATTTTATTCAAATTTTTACTTTATGACTTTTAATTAGCTTCTGTGGCGGATGTGGTAAGCCCTATTTATACTAAAACAGATTAAAACAACTGTCTGAAAATCATATCAATACATCCAATTAAATACAAAATATCTTCTAAACTACTTAACTTTGAAAATATTTATTATATCAGACGATTTACAAAATTTACTTCAAATCAGTGTAGATATTTCGGGTCTGATACGGGGTGATGAAAAAGTAAAAACAAATGATGTATTAATGATGTATTTGTAATTTAAAAATACAAGACTGTAGGTTTATTTAATTTAAAATATTTCGCAGGCTCAAAAGACTACTAAAACTATATAACTATATTTTAAAAAACTTCGAATTCGAAAAACTTAAAAAAAAACAAAACATATTTCTCAAGTATTGACAATCAAAACATTTAATATAGTTCAAGAACAGGTTGATTGACTTTGTTTTTAAGTTAAGAATTTAGATAGTTTAATAATGCTTAATTCCGAAACATCATCAATATTTACTGTATTTCCTACAGATCATGTAGATGTAGAATAAAATTGTTTGATTTAATATTTATTACATATGATTTGTATTATTATCTCCAAATATACTTTAAAATGCTTTTTTTTGTAGATATTTTTAATTTACTCTATTCAATCTGAATAATATTTAAATCTAGTTATTGTGGGAGCCATTATAATGAATTTTGTTAAGTCTGATCGACGGACGTTATAAACATGTTTATTTGAAATGACATGTAACTGAAATTAAAAATTAATTTATCAAACTAAATGTTCAGAAATGGGATGTACAACCATAAATACCAAAACTATTGCGTAAAAGTTGGAACCATATATATATGTAATGAAAAATTCTAAAGTTCATGTAAAAGTGTATTGATAATGTTGATTTTGATGAAATGGGCTATATACCTTGCTTATCTTTATTATTATTTATGTTATTTAGTTATTTTGTTACAATTATAATTAAAATAAAAATTAAAATGTCTATTCTATTTTTTGATGGCGTAATTCAGTCAGTGTTCGCCTATCATTTCAGTATAAATAAAATTTAAAAAAAAAAATATTAAATCGCTTCTTCTAATCAATTCAATATATTTGTAGATATGTTTATTGCTTTCAATATAAACAAAAAACAACTCATCAGCACATCATATTCAAAATCATGATATCTACACATTATACTCAAGTATATACTCATATACTGTCAAAATATTTTTGTTTAATTATTTTGTCTAAAATATTAAATTTTTGCAAAAATTTTCTAATGTTAATTAAAAAAACAAAAAAAAGAATAGAATAAATTAATAAACAAAAAACAAATCAATTGTAATTATTCTACTCGCTCTCCAATAATTTATTACAGCTCAACAAATTATTTAAAATTATATTATACCTATGCTTATTATAAACAAAAAATTAAACAACAGAAGAAAATTAATTGTACCTGAACACATCCATACATACATATTTAGAAATTATTTTAGAAAACTAAACAAAAACAAAAAAATTACAAATGATACTATTTTACTCACCTCATCTAATAAACACAACAACAAAACAAAACAAAAAAATAATAAAGCTACTGGTAAAATATACGCGTGGAAATAATTGTTTGCAGATATCTGCAAAATGTTTTTAATTTGTTTTTGTTGTTTTCATTTTATTCAACAACTGAGAAATTTCACTTATCTTAAACTGCAGTTAAATAATTAGCCGCCGTTTGTAATACGCCGACTTCAACTAAAATAACTTAAATTTAATTTTTATTTACATTAAGCCGCTGCAAATATATTCTACTATTAGAATTTGTAATTTGTATTCAGACAAATTCATAATGCGGCTCAATTTGTTTTGTTTTTTTCTTTTTTTTTTGATTTGGTAGTTTTTTTTTCTGTTTTGTTTGCTTTTTTAGCCGAGAAATAAAATAGCAAAGCAGCTGACAGTTGTCTGTAAATCGTTGATTTGTATAGTAATAATAAGAGTAATAACGGGAAAAATTGTATTTTTTTTATTTTTGGAATTTTCTTTTTACTGTCGAATTTTTTCCAAAATCATGAAATATTTATGTACTTTTGGATTTTCGATTTTCAAATGAATTTGTCATATTTTAACGGGTGACAAAAATTACCGTGACGTGAGTTTTTTTTTTTTTTTTGTTAAACGAATTTTTTAGTGCATGATTTTGTTGTTTTGTAAATTAATAAATTAAATTATTAAAATAAATTTGAAATAATTTAATTAATTTAAAAAAAAAGAAGAATTTAATTAAAGTTGTTTTTTAAATAAAAAAAAAAAAGAAATTTTTGAATTAAAATTTAAAAGTTTATTAAAATATTTATGAATAAATGAAAAATTCAAAAATTTTATAAATTAAAAATTAAAAATAGAAGAAATTTAAAATAAAAATAAATTAATTAAAATAATTCTGCAAAATATTATATTTAGATAACTATTATTAGTAAATTATTAAGTTTAAAAGTAACCTAAAAATTAAAAAATATACATATATATATATAAAAAAAAAATATATATACATATATAATAATAAAATCAAATTAATTAAGTAATTAGTTCAATGTTATATTGAAAATATCTGTGTCAAATGGGTGTTAGTATTATAGTATATTAACAAGTTATAATAGTTAAAAATCATTTAGACAAAAAAAATATGTATTTGTACATATATAATATCTAAATATATATTATATAAAAGTAGGTATTTCATAGTTAAAATTAAAATTTCTATTCATAATTAAAAACAAAAAAAAATAATTAATTATTTATCTTAATTCTAAAATATATAAGTATATATATATAAAGTTAAAGAAAAATAAAAATGAAAGTGATGTTATTTTAAAGAAATTGAATATTTTTAAAACAAAATAAAAATGATCAATTGTAAGTTTTTAATAAATTTAGTTAACCTATTTATGTAAAGTGAATTAAAATTTAAAAAATAAAGTGATTTTTGCAGCGAATTTTCAAAAAACTCACCTGATTTCAAAATAAGGAAATCCTGTTTTTTGTTTTTTTTTTTTTCAAACTAAAAGGTAGGTAATTTTTTATATATATAATTAATGCTTTGTTATAACTACTAAATAAGTATTTATTTCAAGCTTAAATCAAACCGTTATATTTATTGAGTGATACAAAATTAAAAATTAAAAAAGTCTACTTTAGAAATTTACTTACTAACTTAAATGATGGACCAACAGATCATGTAAGTGCTGGGTCAGACTAATCAATGTCCTCCATTTTTGCCGGTCACAGGCGGCTTCTCTTCAGTTGAATATACGATATTGTTTCTTGTCTGTCTATTTTCATCTCTCTTATGGAACTTTGGTTTGCTTCGACATCTTATACCTTCGAGTCCGGATTAGAAAATTCACTGGGATTGAGCATTTTGGAAACTATAATTTTGAATTTTTTTTAACTATGATTTTAAATTTAATATTTATTATTTAAGTATTTATGTACATTTTTGTTGTAGTAGTTACATCTAGTTAATTGTGGAAAACTACAACTAACAATTGTCAGATGGGTTCTGATAATTTCAAACAGAGAAAATAATTAAATAACTAGTTAGTTATATCTTATATTTATTCCACTATATTAACATTTCATTACTCAGTTTAAAACTATACATTATTTTATTTAGTTATATTTATCTCAAAAGAGCCTAGTCCTATTGTAATACACGAAAAAACGATTTCCGGATCGAATTTGAGAATTTGTGTTAATATTTTTTTATTTTATTGAAAATTGCTTGAGATATTAAATTTTACATTTAACGAGTCAAACAATAAAAAAATGTACTTAAGTATTGGATCTCTAGCAGTAGATCGGCTCTACCTAATTACCGGATTTAAGTATTTGGTCAATATTGAATTTGATGAAGGTTTTAGATTAGAATAATGTTTGTAACAACATCTTAAGGGCGTTTCCGAACCTCTCGCACTTGCACTTGATACTCGCACTAAATCTGCCAAATCGCACTTGATTTGTTGTCAAAATTTTAGTATAGTCTCAATTACACTAGATATCGCAATTCTATTCTAAGATTTAGTGCGAGTATCAAAAGGCAAGTGCGAGAGGTTCGGAATATGAAGAAAATATTATTTTGGCTAGAATTATTCAACCTAATTATAAGTATAGGGTGATGAACCTATAGTAAAATAAATAAATTTTTTATTATATTCTGATTTTTTATTGGTTGTGAGAAGTTCAGCTTCAATAATTGCTCACAATTCAGTCAATTTTTATTCATCCAAAATCATATTAAGATATTATAGTTATATGAAATAACAAGTTCAATCGATTATCAATTGACAACGTTTAAAAACTTGGTAATGATAAATATTTTTTAATCTATTGTCAATAATTCTATCTTCTTCTTTAATGACGCTCTGGAACTCTCAAAATCGATTTTTGACTTTGTCCTTCTAAGATCGGTAAGCTGTAATCAATCTAAGGCTTCTGCTTTTCATCTATCCGAAGCCTTTTTTGGGATATCTTGACTATACCTTTTGTTAGGAACAGTTAGCCAGATCCCTGCCCACTCTATTGAACCTTAGCACTTGTATATTTGTTCTAAAAATGAAATTTATATTAACAAAATGGCACTGTTTTCCGTCCACCCACCCGATTCCGTCCACTTAATAAAATCGTTGTATTTTTGGGTTTTATCGTTCAAAAAATTTGTTTGCAATAAATAAAATTATTGTTAATCTCTTGTTAAAAAAATTAGAATATAGTTATACGACTAATAGTTTTTTTATATTAGCATACGTAATATGCTTTATAAAATCTGTATGGGACCTACTCAAACTGCAACAGATTCAGCACTAACCAACTTAGAAAATTGAAAATTTAAATGACATTTTTTAATAAAATAAATTTGTACATACCTAATATTAAATATTAAATATTTAAAAAAAATTATTGTTAATCCACTGGAGAACAAAATTATCTAGATCAGTTTAAAATCGAGCCGAGTCACAAAACACTTACAAATTTGTTTTTATGACTTTCTTCAACCATTACATAAAAAAATATTATTTAAATATCATTTTATTAATAAGTTTATGTTATAAGGTAACTAGGTACCTACTTAATATATTTTTATGATTATTAACTAAAAAAAAATTATTTATATTAGTGAAATAATCGGCTTAAATTCACTGAATTATAAAAATAATTTAAAAAAAATTTCTATTTTTTCGCAACGAAAATTACTTAGCATAGAAAATTTTTTATTTTTTTTATTTTCATTCATTAAAAAAAAAAAAACAATAATGTAAAAAAAAAAATAATAAAAAGAAAAGTTAAATAACATAGAAATACCGGAAAAATATAAAAGTAAGAGTAATTTAATTATTTTTGTTATTGTTATTATTTTTTTTTTTTTATTTCAAATTACAAAATCAAGTAAAGAAATAAAACCTAAAAAAAGAAAAAAATTACTTACAGTTACATTTCATACTTTTTTTAACTAACTATTACCACTATTACTTACTTTATTATTACTTTTATGTTGATTTGCTTGTTTTTGTTATTATTATTGTTTTGGTACAGACTTTTATTATTTATTTCTTTTTTTTTACATTTTAATTGTGTGAATTTTTAAAGCAAGTTTTATTATTTTTTATTGTTTTTCTTGTCTTTTGGTGAGTTTTTTATTAGCTGAGTTTTTTTTTTTATTTTACCTAATGGTTTATTTACTTGCACCAGTGTTTTGTTATTTATTATTGTTGTTATTGTTATTATTAACCTGTTTTGTTTTGAAAATCAGGATTAAGATACTAGGTAGACCTATTGAAAAAAATAAAAACAAAATTGTTAATATATATATGTACTTACTTAAGTAATAGTTAGTTAGTATTATTAGATTTAAATAAAAAAATAGTGATTAAATCAATATGGAAACATAATCAGTTAAAAAATAAATATTGAATTGGTTATAAAAAAAATATATGAGATCAGCATCTGAGTTAATAAAGAAGTTAGTAAAGAAATTGATGTAACTGGTATGGACAAAATTGCACAGTTAACTACTACTAGTTAACTACTTACTTAATTAATTTATTTATTTATTAAAAAATATTTATTTTTCTCAAATGCTTCAAATTGAACATTTGAGGTCTTCGTTAAAATACTAATACTTTTACAAGTCATTACAATAATATAGAAGTACATAGTTAGTTATAAATAAGTAATTATTCTTTTTCCGCCAACGGAATATAGCTGAATGCTAGCGATAAAAATTTTGACATTATTATGGATACATTGTCCTCGAAATCACTATAAATACTTACCAGAGGGATATAAGGATCTATATTCCGCTCGGGATATGGGTCTGTAAAATAACAAACAACACATGTAAATAACAAGAAATGCTTCGATATAACTTCAGTGTAAAGTTATAGTTGGGGAATTACTTTTTAATAATTTTCTATCCTTAAAAAATTTGACACTGCACTTCCTACTGCCTCAACTGTTTTTGGTACATTCTTTGGTATTTATTTTTTTTTTTACACGCTGCCCAAACACTAGGAAAGGATTATTACAAAATATTTGTATAAAATGGTTTTATACAAAATTATTGTATACTTATATATAGGTGTGAGTAAGCAAAGATTAACGAACAGTCTGGTGTTAGAATCTGTTATCGAACAGATTGTATTTGGTTATCGAGGTAAATTTTTGGGGATAATTTAAATTATATTAGGAGAATTCTGCTAGTATTTTTGGATATATGAACTGCCCGATCCCGATATATATAGTTATTTTCTCTCGGAATCTTCCCCGCTTACCCGCCTTAAATTTTTCATCAATTATTAATTGGAATAACTAAGTAAATTTTATTATTTATTTCGAAAAATACTGTAACTAGCTTTAGTCGAGTACAAAAAGCTTTTGTCGAGTACACTGAAGAAGTTTGCAAGTATTACACGAAATACGCGTATCTGTATGATAAGCATGTCAGTAAAATTAAAAGGAAAATATTCGACTATTTTCACTATTATATAGCTTTAGTAGCTTAGTTTTATTAGATCAGACAACACTCTGCACTATTGACTATTCCATATGTTTAGGTAATACCGTAAACAGATTTTTCAATTGAATCACGATTAGTTATAAACTACTTTTATTTAATTGTATGTAAGTACGAATTCAATTTTCTTAATGTTGCTTAACTAGGTAGGTAGGTAGGTAGGTAAGTGACCATTCCAGTTGCTCCTGCAAACACCAATAAGAACTTAATATTGTACCTTGATTGACAAATTTGTTATTGTTGATTGTTTTAGGGGATCACTTTCCCATTATCACTCTTACAAAGAGTTCTGTACTAGAGCCACCCTGTGCGATTGAGAAAGTTGATCATATTTTAAAGTCAATTTTGTTTTTCGCAATAAAACCTATATTGTTAGGAAAAGCCTCACCTGGATTAACTTACTTCATTACTTGATTACTTATTTTTTGGCATTGATTTTCTTAATAAAGGATAAGTTACTTTATATTGAAATTATTGCGATATTATAACCTGTCAACGATTACAATTTTGTTCAATGTTATAAAACTATTTAGTCTGGTTTACTAAACTATTAGAAATGTTACTCTATATTAGTCTGAATCAAGCTATAGATATATTTAAAAATTTTAATAGAACAAGGTGGTTTTCAAATCAGCAAAAGCTTCAGCGATTAAAATTTCTCTCTTAACAACCACTCATATTAAAAGTGGATACTAGGAAAATTAAAAATACTAGCTTTGTATTCATAGATACGGCAGTTGCATATCATGCAGTTTGACTACAAGGACTAATTACAAAACTTCTCTGCTTAGTGCTTTGCTTTAAAATGCATATAAATACAAGATTTTTAATAATACGATAAGTATAAGTAACTATAGTTAATCGCAATTTTGTAGTCAAATTTGGTAATGAGTAAAAATAGATAGCTAGTGAAGTCTTAATAATGTCTTAATCTTAAAAACACTTCGTACTCGGTTCTCTTTTTTCAACCTGTATATATAAGCGATGATACTCCTGATATTGACTTCATAAAATTAATAAATATGCAGATTATATAACACTAATAATAATTTACAAGATTAGCATCGATGATGTTATTTTGATTACGTCTTATTCTGAATTTTTTGGCTAGGTCCATGTCGTTGGACAGCTGATATAGTTCGGCATTGTTTTTTCTTATTCAAACCCTTTGGCCCGACACTGGATCATAAATGCGACGAAGAATTTTTTTCTCAAAGATACCAAGTGCATGTTCGCTTTTGACAATGTTCACGATTCAGAACCATATATAGTAGTACCGGAAAGATCATCGTTTTGTATAATTGTGGCTTGATATTTTGGAATAAGAGCTTTGAACTCAGTGGTTTGGACAAACCGAAGTAGCAACGGCTTGCAATGGTAATTCTTCGCCTTATTTCAACATCGATGTTGGTTCCAAGGTAGATAAACTCCTGAACTACCTCAAAATTATATGAGCCGACAGTGATGTTGTCCTATATGATGTTGTAAGGACATTTTATCTGTCGACAGCATATATTTCGTCTTGTTCTCATTTATACTTTGATATCTAAGATGATTATTATTTTAGTTTTGTTGGAAGTTCTTATTTTAATAGGATGGCAGAGCACAAGCATTCGATATAACAAGATATTTGTATTTGACGGTAGTGGGTGAGTTAAGTCTAATTCAGGTGAGTTAAGTTTAGACTTTTTCTAGTTTGACTTGGGTGAGAAAAGCATTTATAAAACTAAATAGACTCAAAACTGGTTATGGACGATGCGCATATATGATACACTAATGGATTTTACTACATTTCCCGCATATAAATTTCTTTCCCAAGCAATGGAAAATATATATACGCGGAGCGATATTTGTTTCCCAATCTTTGTTTCCCGATTTGTCCAATTTACTCATAACTTATACCAAAGATATTAAAGATATTTTTACCGCAAAACTTAATGCTATAACTACTGCCCGAAGAATCTTCAATTATAGCTTATTAAAAATGTAAAACACTCAATACGATAAACAATTAATTGCACCTACCTATGATCAGGGTTAATGACAATAAAAAAAAACTGTTATGTACTTTAATTTAAACAAAAAAAAAAATGAGTTAGAGTCACTGAATTTTGTATTGGATTTAGTTGATTCAATTATTACCTATGTCGTGTGTTGTGTTCTAGTTTTTTTTTTTTTTTTGTTTTTTCATTTTTGTGTACTGAGAACAGGTATATTTTTATTTATTTATTTTTTTATTTTATATTAAGAGGAACAGATGTTATTAAATGACATCTTTTTCAAAGTTCTTTTGCTCACATAATTATTATTATGTATTTAAGTGTATAATTAAATATTTATTTTAAAGACCTGTCATTAAATGGTTTAAATATTAAATTTATTTTATATTAATTATAAAGTCTAAGTACCTATGTATTATAATTAAAAAAAAAAAAAAATTAAGAATAAAAATATGACTAACTACACCTCTTTAATTAGATAAAATTAAAAAAAAAAAAAAAAAAACAGATGAATTTAAAAAGGAAGTAACTAGTAAGTTGATGACATTTAAGAAGATATGTGTATTAATTTTGATTTGCATGAAAAGAATTCTTGTGAACTGTGAAATTTGAACTGGGATGTACTGAATGTACCTACACTTAAAATATTACGCTTGATTGCATTAAAACATCTTTTGGGTGAAATTACTTTACTTTCTTACCTAACTAAATATATTTTACTTACCTTTTAACAATTTACATGACAGTATAGAAGCTGTTAACATAATATCTTATACATACTCTTAACAATATATGTTTACGGTTCATTTAATAAAAAAAATATTTTTTACGAAGAAGAGGTGTTGATTATATGATGAGAAAAAAATGAAATTAAATAAGCATCTGGAAGCTGTTATAAGTTTACATAGTGATTAATAAACTGACGTTAAACTTAATAAAAATTTCACATGCATTATACAAATACATTTATTAAGAATCTATATTATGTATAATATCATATATATATATAGTTATGTATGAAAATATGTATGAAAGTAAAAAGTCATTATATAATGTAAGAGTAATATTAATAATAATAATAATAAACTTAGATCAGGAATGTGCAACCTTTTTTTACTGTGAACGTTATTATTTTATTTGTTATGTATATTTTGGTACAAACCAACTTTTTTTTATCTTATTACCAATTACTTACCAATATTGTCAACTAATATAGTCATCTAATTATTAATCTTCGTAACGAGCATAGCGTGTTCGAATCCTGCTCGGTAAGTGTCTTAAACCTATTTTCTTTTTTTGCATTAGGCATAGTTAGTTTCCGTGACATCAAAAATGCAGTGAACATGTCAAATTTACAATGTACTATGATCAAAAATTTTTTTGAAAAAAATTTACAATGTCTTGAGATCAAAAATGTTTGACTTCGGTTTGAATACTGCAATGAAACAGCAAAGTGTGCATCGAAATTTTTTAGTATACATATAGCGAAATTAAAAAACACTATCAAAACATATATTTAAGTAAATTTTACTAATTTTTAGTTAAAATTTCGGTGAAAAATTCTTTATCATTAAGTTTTGGTAACAATTTGAATATGTCATAAAATTCAGTGACCTAAGCATAATTCAGTGAGGAAGTAAATATAAAACAAAGTAAAAAACTTTCATATTTATTATTTTTTTTACATTTATATCATCTATCTTAGTTGTATCATCTATCTTAGTTGTCGATCTTAGTTGCAAATCAATTATATTATTTAAAATAATATAATTGATTCTATTTCTATTAATATCAAAAATATTTAAATTAATTTTTTAACTTACACTAATATAAATTAGTCGTTTCAAACACAAAACGTTTATGCAGTTAAAATTATGATAAAAAATGTCAAATCATATTAAATTATATTTTTTTGACATTGCAGTGGTTATGTATCTAAACAATGTTTCGATACAGTATTGAAACCGCAGCACAACTTTTTTCTCTGCATTTTCGATGACACAGTCTTTATTAAGAAATTGTTATATAACTAATGGTTATTTATTTTGGTAATTATGTACAGACTGACATCTGTTAAGGATTGACATGTTGTATAATTAATCCCGATTTCTGCAACCGACAACGAATCGATTAATATGTATCTTCTTACACATAACTCTCTTCAGTACGCACATTTCTTCGACGTGTATTAGTGTTATTGTATTATTTAAAGAGTATATTATATAAAATTTAGCCGCAATTCCACCGATGGCTTGCTCAGTTTGACGTTTATATGCGCCATAAAAAATCACCGAAGTCGCTTATAATTTACGCGAATCGACGACTGATTTTGGAAAGTAACTTTGGATAATATGGCAACGTTGTTCAAGCATTTATGATATTATGAGGCTATTTATGATGATTTTCCATAGTGTACTGATGATAAGTGTCAAAAACTGAATGCAATATGACAGCTCGTTTGACAGTTAACCTTTTCATCTAAGAAAAATAAACAACCATTAACTACTTTATTATTGCAAATGTAGTTATAGTTAGTATTGGTAAGAGAATTGGTAAGATTCGAAAATTCACGGTTCCATAAAATGTATTATTGAACTCATAATTAAGGTAGGTATAAAAACTCTTAAGTAGAAAATATGGTTGTCGTATGATAAAAATAAACTAAATTCTAAACCGCATTGCCATATCTATAGTGAAATCAATTACGGATATAACGATGTATCGCATGGTGACAACGCAGTGCATAACTAGTTGTGGATGAGAAAAAGAAAGACTCTTGATCACTTCCTTTGCAGGTTCCTTTGAGCTAGATTTCGAAATCTAGATAGATCTTTCAAATACTTATGACGTATAGTTAGTTATAATGAAATATATATTGATTTCCTTCACTGCATAGTTTTGCTCTGAAATTTAGATAAATAATCCTCTGAAAATAACAAATAACAACGTGTGTGTGATTGGAGGCATGATAACACGGGCATAATTTACTCTTAATTGTCTATCCAGAGATTTTAACTTAAATCTACATTACCTACCTCACATTGAGAACCTAACAAAAAATTTCATTTTAGTAACAAGTTAGTGATTTTTGATTTATTGTAATTTAACTGTGTGAAATAGCTCTCTCCATATATACCAATATTTATATAGTATAGTTAAATAGTAATTTCAAAATCTAGTTTATTATTAATGTCTGGCTTATCTTATTCATATGTAGACTCCCAGACATAACCTTATAATATTCATATTTGATATATATTCACTTGTAGATTTTTCGACGTAATATAATAAGTATAGTTAGTCTCATTTAATTTTCGTAACTGTTAAGCTTTGTTATTATTATCTTGAGTGACCTTGAAGTATATATATGGGACCAAAAAAAAAAAATAATAATGAGATAAACTAGACTAATTTTTGTTGTATATTCACATGACTGTATGTAATTATAGAAGTGAAATGGGGTAATTTACATCCTTACCAATTTTTTTTATTAAGTTGAATTCGTTTGCTTAAAAGATGGTTTGTTTGTTTAATTAACAGCTCAGTTATATATGAGTATATACGTACATCATACACTTAAATTAGAGTTTTATCATAGAAGCCAATAAACTCATAACTATTTTCAAATGATAGTTATCTGAGAAAAAAATTTGTCTGACTTAAAATTTAAGTACAAATTCATTTCATTCGATATCTACACTGTCTATGATTTTTTGTTTTAGTTTTTTTTTTTGTTTTTGCAAATACATAACTAGTTACTTAACTATTCAGAAATTCACAAAATTTTTGACCTTAATATCTCTTTATATTAAACTGATTATTAAGTTATCTTCTTTAATATTTATTAAAATATAGGTTAAATGATTTATCTTAAGTACCTACTTTGAACGATTTGAAATAATTTAAATAAATAAACTAACATTCAAGCACCATCCATCCATCTGTCTGTATTATTCGTAAACACTTTTAAGTATTTGTTTTATTTCTGACAAGTTACCTTGTAATTAATAATTCGAAAGAGTAGATAACTACTTTTCAAATAAGACTCAAAAATAATTTTGTTTTTATAAAAAAGTTATAGTTGATTTGTTATGGTTACGATTACAGAATATTGGGTTGAAAACTTGAGAAGAGTGTTAAGTTATTTATAAAAATAAGAAGTTAAGTATAAGTAGTTAAAATGTTATTGATATGAGAGATTCTTAAAAAAGAATAACAAAAAAAAATATAAGGTAACTAGTTAGTAAGTTTTAAAAAATAAGTCATAGAAAATTAAGTCACGAGGGCAGTCCGAAAAATTTCCTGTATTCATATTAGAAAACGACTTTTTTGGATTTTTTTTTTATTTTTCAACATAAGTAGTCGCAACCCAATACATTTTATCAAACGTGTTTCAAGATTTTTGATTTCGTCTGAAAATACGATTTTTCAAGACCTTGGAGGAAATATGCTTCAGTTTCAGCGAAAACAATTTAATTTGATGTGAATCTCTTTCCAGAAAGCCATTTTTTTAAAATTCGGAAACAAAAAGTAATCACTTGGGGCTAAATCTGGACTGTATGGTGGATCTAAATGAAGCAATTTTGTACCGTAATTCATTCAATTTTACTGTTGTCAAACCTGATGTATGTGGAATTGATGGAAAATCATTTTTTTCTTTACTAAATGTGGTTGTTTTTTCTTGATTTCGACATTCAACCAATCCAATAATGCTCAATAATTTATGTAACATTTATTGATTATCGTTTTTCAAGATAGTCAATTAATATTATACCTTGTGCATCCCAAAAAACAGTTACCATAATCTTTCTTGGTGATTTTTCTGCTTTTGCTTTCTCTGGCGCACTTGCACCAGGTTCTATCCATTGCTTGAATTGATTTTCTGTTTCTGGTGTATGGCAATGGACCCAAGTTTCATCAACAGCTATAAATCGACGTAAAAATTCATCTGGATTACGCTGATACGCCACAGGCTCCGCATAACGTTTTACGAATTATTTTTTGTGCCAACATTAATAAACGCGGCACCAATCTTGTTGATAGCTTTTTCATAAGGATTTTGTCATTTAAAATGGATCCAGTGCTATCTTTTGATATTTTTAAAATGTCTCACAGCGCACGAACTTTTACTGGGCGATCGTTTGTCACTACATCATGCATAGTTTTCTTATAATTTCAATGGATTTATCTGTTTTTGGTCTCCCACTTCTTTGTTTATCATTTACACTTGTACGACTGCACTTAAATTCCGCTGACGAAAAGAAAGGGTTTCATAATATGATGATGAAGTACCTAAAGTACTATTCATATTATTTTGGATATCGGTTGCTGATAAACCTTCCAAAAAAAGATTAAAAAATATCAATAAAATTTACTGATGAGGTAAGTTTTCCAGAGTAAACTATTTGACAGATCGATTGAAAATTTAAGGCAGGCAACATAATAGATTGTTCTGTGATCATAAAATGGCAATCATAAAAATTTATAATTTTGACAAACAGACACCGTAACAGGAAACTTTTCGAAATACTCTCGTACTCTAACTATTTTTTATTTACAAGTTTCACTGATGCAGATTCATGGACATCTCTGAACAATATATTCGATTAGACATTTTGATGTTTCATTTTGATGCACTTACTTTATTATTTATATAGAATCACAGATACTGCTGAAAAGTATATCGATTAAACGTTTTAATTTTTGTAAACGTCGAACAAAATTTACACGAGATAACTAAGATGGTTGAGATGAAATGAGTTGTCTGTAAATAAAAAAAATATTTGAATTAAAAATAAAATAAAAACCATTATTATTTGAAGAAATTGTTTTTAGGTATAAAGCTATGGTGGAATTGTGTAGTGATATAGATATCAAATAACAACAATCAACTTACTCACTACGGCAAAAACCAATTGATTATCATAAAGCTGTAATATGAAATATCAGCTGCACATCAATTGACTTTGCAGTATAATCTAAAACACAACAAGCTAAAATCATTTAACTTTTATTGCAGATAGATGACGACCGCTTCTATCAGCTAACCGGAAATGATCACAATAATAATTTGACATAAAATTACAAATCATTTACAAATCGTAGCATCACAAAAAAAAGCAATCGTGCAGTTTTTAAAAAGAAATGTAGAATTTTCGAAAATTAAAAGCAAATTTTTTTAAAACATTTTATTGTTATACTTAATTAGTACTTAAATAAAAAAATTCTTTAGTGAGGACCTACCTGGAATTAATAGAAAAAAATGGTGCAAAATATTTTTTATATTGATATTTTTGTATTAATAATTGGATTATTTTAAATTTTATTTTTTAATATAATATTTTTTTTTATATTAATTGTCTGCATTTTCAATATTGAAAATATAAATAATTAATCACAAAAACGTCAAAAGCGCTGTAAGAAAAGTAAAAAAAAATGTGTTTGCTTTAATCGGATCTGCTTTCACATCTGCAACAATAACTATAGTAAAAATAAAAGTTTGCAAGCAATCGTCCAATGCTTATATTTTGTAAATGCAAATTTTTGACATTAGATGCTTTTGCATTTGATGTGCAGCTGTCATTTCCGATTACAGATGGCTATATAACTAATAGTGTTGTTAGTTGAAAAACGGGTTTAACTAATAATAATTTGTTTTCATTAGACAATTTTTAGTTTCTATTAATAAAAGGGTAGAGTGCAAATTAAATTATATTTTGCATTTTAATTATAGCTTCTAATAATACTTAAAATGACGGTTTACTCATGTTAATGGACAAATCTATCTATATTCAATTGTCAAACATTTTGTAAAATACCATCTCTATCCATTTCCTCTTATTTTTACAAGAAAATATTTAATTACAACTTAATCACTAATAAATAAATAATAAAATATATATGTAACGTAGTTATATATAGTTTTATAGTTAATATTAAAATAAGTGGTTATACTTCCAAATAAAATTAAAGTACCGTTATTGAACAATTTTTTTTTTCCAAAATTATATTGGCTTATCTTCAAAATTAAATTATAGTTCATTCAATGCTTAACAATAGTATTGATAGTTAAAAAAATAGTTTTCTGTTTTTTGCTTACATATATACGTTCATCCTGCATCCATTTATCTACTTGCTTTAATACTAAAAAAAAATTAAATTAATTTACAAGATACAAAATTTATTCTATAAATGTATTCCCAATCTCTTATTTTCTTTAAAATATGTTTAAAAATTTATATAAAAAATGGTTTTCTTATGTTTTATCATATCTCCTTTAAAAAAATCTTTCATTTTTATTTGGCGGTCATTAAACTTTTCAATTGTTCTTCAAATTTATTTATAATTTCATTTCTTTTTATCTTTTATTTTCATTTCACTATGAACTGAATTTGAAAAACAAAGAGACTACAATAATAAATTTTCTACAATAACAAAACAAAAAAAAATTATTATATTCTTATTAGTTGCTACTTAAAAACACCCAAATTAAGTCCTTCATAGTTATATTACGCAGTATTAAAAATTATATTCTGTTATGTTACAGGACTTTTATATAGATTTTATGTCATACTTATTCCAAATTATTTTCCTTTTTATTTTTATTATTTTATTTTTTGTTTCGCATTTTCTTGTTTTGTTTTTTTATTGCAAATGTCAACTGGTTTTTATTTTTTTTATTTTTGTGTCTTACATCAAAACGCTTCTATTGTTTGTTATATATTACTGTTATTGTATCTTCTTGTAGAAAAATTGGTTAAATTTAAAGGTGAGTGGGGAGACATTATGGAACTAAAATTTGTTCAATCATGAGGATAAATTAAATAATAAATAGCAAAATGAACCTTTATGTGCATTGCGACAGAGTTATTCAACATATTGATTTATTGCTGAATTCACTTAAACACTATTTATGCACTATACTTATACTTTAATGTAATGACAAATTTATATTAATAAATAATTAAATTAATTCTTAGATTTATTTATAATAATGTTAAAAATATCTTAAAAATAGTTCTGCTATACTAGCAAATATTCTGTAAGAGATAGCGTTCGTTTTTTCTACTAGGACATAACTAGGTGAATTAAACTTCTATAGTTACTATACTTTATTCACGAACGAGAATAGATGTAGAATATAAAAGGTAGATTTAAATTCTTAGAATGGATCTGAGTTATTTTGACAGCTAAATGCTGTCCTACACAAAAGGTAAAATATTAGAAGTAGTTACTTATAGTTATGGTGTACAAAATTCAGTTAGAATTGTTCTCCAATGAAGAAGGAGAAAACGTCGTTATACTACTCGAAATCAAATTTAGAAAACTAAATTTCAAATCTCACATTTAACAAGAATATTTTTATTTTTAAGGTTTATTAAGTATAACTACTTTTTAAAGAACTAGAATAGATTTTTACTAAAAATTAATTTTCTTTCTATACTAAAAATTTTTGCTAACAAATAATTGTTACTTAGGCCCCTATTACACATCAATCAATAATGATCAATCAATGGTCAATATATTGTCAATATATTAACCGTTGGTTGATGAGAAATGATTGATGGTGGTTCTATTCTCATTAATTTTGCTGTCAAAATTCTCATCAATATTGCTGTCAAAATCAGCGGAGCTAAAAAAATGGCTTTTTTGGGAATGCTCATATAAGGTTATAATATTAATTTATAAAAAGAACAAATTTTATATTAATTTTAATAATTAAGTAATCAATTATTGTAAAAAACAATTCATATATTATTCAAATGTGCAAAAAAATAATTTGTTGTTTTTTATACAACATTTTCTTTGTCAATATATGGTCAAGAAGATTGATGAAAAGAATAATGTGTAATAGGCACCTTAAATTAATAGACATTTTTAAAATCAGTTGGTGTTGCCAGCTTTCATGTAACTCATTTTCTTTTTCATAACTTCTATTTCCAAAATGTTCACCAATTATTGTGGAGAATTAATTGGATATCTTCTTATAATAATTGAATGGATATCTTCGATTTGTGACATTTTATTCCAATCATTTTTATTTTTATAACAATTTTATTTTTCAGATGCTATCTGTCTGACTTATTCACAGGTTAGTCACATTGATTTACAGTTTTTTAACTGACAATATTTTGTGAAACATTTCTGAAGGGTTTTTTAATTCGCAATTTTCTTTGTGGATAAAGAAATATCAAATAATTCTTATCATTTATAGTTTAATCCGAAAGCAGCAATAGATAATAAAAAGTATAAGTATAGCTGCTTAAGTACTGATTTATAAAAAATTAATTAAAAATTTAATATTTCATAAAAGTAAAATAATAAACATAAAATTCGGTTTAATTCTCATAATTTCATTAATATTTAGAGGTCATTGAGAAAAAGAGTGGTGTATTTATAACAGTTATTAACTATTGTTTATTCCTTTTTTTTGATGCTATTAAATTAAAAAAAAAATGTTTGAATAGTTTATTTTAACTATCCCTTACTTAAAATAATATTTTTAAAATTAAATATAAATAATTATCTTGCAATAGTTATCATTAAGGACATTTATATACAAAGTTTTGTCTATTTATATTTAAAACTTTTACGACATAATTCATTGGAATATTTTCGGGAAAACAATTTTTATCTGTCTACAACTACAGCTCATTTGTAAATTTGACTAGACCTACAAGGGGATTGAAGAAAATCAGATTAGTAAATAACCCTTAACAAATATCCACTAATACAACTCCGAACTTTTCTTCAGAGCTTTTTTTTTATAATTAACGTACCTAACTAACGGTAATATTAATATTAATGTTCGGACAGACAATACAGACTTTTGAGTAATAACTATTTGTCCAAACTTAAAATGTTGGCATACAAAACTAAATTTAAATTTTTAAAAAAAACGTTTGTTCTGGTATGAGTCCACTTCCAACCAGCATCTAAAAGGAAACGAAAGCATTTATTTGGAGCTAAGCAATCATGTATTTCGGGAGGCAGATTGTCTTTTGTTGGTATAATGTACCGATGTATACGACTGAGTACATTACCATAACTTACGGATGATGATGCAGGTGTTGACATTTGACTAGAAAAGTAGTTAATTTTTAATATTTTAACTTCGTGACGTCGTCGTATAATCAAGTGCCATCCTTTTTCTGCTACTTACAATTGAATTAAGTAAATTATCAGGTTATTCAGTGTTTATAATATTGAACCTGTTATTTAATAAACTTTAATTGTGCTTTCGTTTACGTTGGTGTTGTATTGGATTAGAAAAGTTCGTTAGCATTATTGCATTTTCCTGAAAAAACACATCTTCTGATAATGACACCATTAGTTTTGTATATATATATAACTAGAAAGATTCACATCTTTGGATGGTAAATTATTTTTTTCAGTATTGTTATTATTATTGCTATTATTATAACGTGTATAAACTTGTTTATCAAAACTTTCTTCGCATTAAGCCCATATGTTTCATCATCGACAAAATTATGTACGTGTGCTCAATATTGATTCGATTGAAATGGAAATCTCATTTGGTTGTCTTACATTTTTTTTGCGTTGGACCGTCATCTACGACCACATTTCATTTCAAACTAGCTGCTTCCCTGATAAAGTCATATATTTACAACTATACAACAATGGGCCTTATTCTGAGAAGCGAATTTTTCGGTACGTACTGGAAAATATGATAAATTAATTTGTTTCCCTAAACTACTCCAAGAATCACCTCTTAAACGATTTTCAAATTAATCTGGACCACCTTCTGTTATGTACATTGTAGATATATAAATATTTCTATCTATAAGTATTAGTTAACTATATTTTATAAAATTTCATTTTTTTATTACTTATGGAAGTAGCCATAATTTGATTTGTGTACAGAGTGTTAATCTAATAAATGCATTGAAAATATCTACCGTTTAAAAAAAAAAAAAAAAATGGAAAAGTACCGTTATTAAAAAAATCACAATTAAAGATTTCAGATTAAACTCTTCACACTCTTTTGTGAACTTAAAACTTTTTTGTGAACATAAAATGATACGAACTTACTTACACACATTAAATGCATCAACTCAACATCACTAGTGTCCATTTTGTCATAACTTTAATTGAATCAAAACTTCTTTTTGAACCAAGCTATTATCATATTTATAAAAATCCATTAAAAACTAAATATTTTCTTTAAGTTTCAATTATCTTAGACACGGTTCGAAATTGCACCTGTGCTCCATACAAAAGTTTGATCTAACAATGACATGAATTACGAACAATATCATGCTATTATAGCAATGTATTCATAATGATTAAGATTTTTATACAGTTTTCAGAATGATCGGGCTTAGTTTCAGAAATGATTGAGGAGTTGTGATAAACATAAAATTTTATGTGGAAGGGGGCCATGTTTTTTAACTATCGAAATACTATAATTTATTGTTCTATCCATATAAAATCATATGAAATGTTATAAAAGTGTGTATGATTACTTAAAGCTATTGACGTCCTCTTCTAACTCATTATCAACCGTTGTGTGTTTAATTGGTAGTCATACAATTTTTTTGTTTGTTGTACAAACTCCACAATCACTTCGGAAACTAACTATTGTAGTTTTTTTTAGATTTTACATACTTTATTGGCAATTGTTGAGTACAGTTGAGTTTTTGTTTTTATTTACAACACAGAACTGCAATAATGTAGAAAATTCAAATTTTAATAAAGCTGTCAAAAAAAAAATTTCTGCATTTGTTTTTGCAGGTGTTTATGAGCCCTATTATGTACATTTGTTTTTCTTAATAATTGATATTGAACACTTTTTAGACTTCAAATGATTGTTGAATTTAAATTGAAATTTTATTGTTAAAATTATGGCAGCTTAATTTTGTAAAACCCTGTACTTATATACTTGCATGCACATTTTGTATTTGATAAAAATTTATATGAAATTTTTATTTTTTATTTTATTAGTTCTTAAGTAAATCTCAAGTGATTGTCGAATTTAACTGAAATTTTATTTAAGTTTTAAATTGTAGAGTTGAGTTTAAATTTCGTTTATTGTTTTTAGTTTTGTTTTCTGTTTTTCTTTCTTTAAAGTGCATTTTTGAAAGGATCTTATTTATTTCTTTTTGTTTTGTTGATGTTATAATATTTCTTGCCATTAATTAAAAGCAAGATAAAAAAATGTTTTTGTAAAATTTAAAAAAAAAAAAACGAAAACATGAAAACATAAATAAAAACTGAATGTTTTTGTTTTCGTTATGATTAATTACAGAATTGATTTTTTAAAGATATATATTTTTTTTAAAAAAGTTAGAAATAAATAATAATTTTTTAAAGGATTTATTTATTACTGTTAGTTAGTAAGTAAGTAATGTCCAAAATGAAAATGTTTTCTTTCCACTTTTGCTTTCTCCACTTTTTTTATTATACTATATCTAGTTATATTAAGTATATATAACAGTGGCTAGTTATTGTTGGTTGATTCAGTAATAAGTTGGGTAGCTAACTAATTAGTACAATTGTAAACGTAACCTATAGAATAAGCCCATAATTTTGGGTCAGTAATTTTTAAAAAGATTTTTTCAATAAATGTGGTTTTTTATTTATTTATATTGGATTGTTAGATCGAATTCTTAAATCTATTATCAAATGCGATTCTAACACGTTATCGACTTAGAGTAATATTTTTAAGGTTTATCTGGGTAAGTACATAATAACATTCAAAATGTTACTTTAAAATTCAAGCAGACCAGTCCTATTTATATTCAGGTTTTATTACTTCAAAGACTTCTTTTTATCGGGGGGAGCAGTTTAAAGCACTGTAGGACTTTAACCAACTTAAAACCCCTCATTATTGCATTATTGCAACCCATTAAAATTTTTCTTATACAAACTAACCATTAATTTTGATTCGACGACGATTGATTCCTTGGATTTACTAAAATCCAAGTGTTCTTCTGTGTTTTAGTCGCTTAACAAAATTTTGATTGTCAATTAAATTAGAAGTTCCACGGTATTGACATGTTGAATCAAACGAGTTTTATGACGTGCAGCGAATTTTATTATCTTGTCTTTTATAATTGATATTGACACGATGAATATTGGCATTGCGAACATACCATCATGGAGCATTGACTATGTTGTGTAGTAGATTATTTTTGATCGTTTGGATGGTTTGAAAATTAATTTGTTTAGCACATCTTCATATTTGAATACCGTATGCGCAGACTTGATTCGATATTAGATATTGGTAATATCAAAACTTTGTTATAAGTCGATACCGTAGACTTATTACTCTTTTGAGGTAAATTTTAATATGTTCAAAACTATATGAGCTAATATAAACGAAAAATGATGTGAAAGAATTACAGGATTTGCTTCTTATAGTAACCACTAAGAAATAAATCTTGTTATTATCTGATAATATTCTGAAATTGATTTTAATTATATTTTGTTCATATTAATTACAAATGGCAATAGAATTAAACAGAATTATACTTTGAAAAAGAAAGTTGTTTTTCTTTAAAATCTCTTCTAGAAAACAAATTTACAAGTATGTTATAGAAAAATGTCTTCGAATTAATTAAAAGTATTAAAGTATTATCATTCAAACAAACACGCACTTATCCCACACATCACAACATAATTCACAAGGATTATAAAATTACTATAATTACTTAATAACAAAATATTTGATAGAAAATGATTAAAGATGATTTTCTCTTTCAAATTAACTGAATTTTGTATATAAATTGTATACTTAAATATATTTTTGTATTCCAATTCTAGAAATTTGAATTGTTTTTTTGTGTGTTTTACAGCTCCAAGTTCATCATAAAGAAAATTGTAGTAGGTAAAAGAAGTTGACATTTGGTAATGAATTGTCTATGGATTGACAGACAATATAGTTTCAAGGCAATTTTATTTGATGCCATGTTTTATATTTCTATGAAATAAGTATTTTAAAGATTAGTGGATTGTGAGTTTGAATTAGGTAAATATAAAATAATATATATATATATATATATATATATTTCGGAGGTTGTGAGAAGTAATTCAGATGGTTAATTATGGTGCATGGTGCATGGTGCATTGTGCATTGTGCATGGTGCATGTTGAACTGGATTTTTGTATACATATATAACGTAAATGTACCAATTTCCGGCCCCTTATGGAAAAATTAGTTTAAGTTGACAAAATAAGCTAAATATAAGCTTTTTTTAATTTTTTTTCTTTAAATTTCAATAATTAGTATTTTTTCATTGAAAAAAAAAAATATTTTTATCTAATTATAATTTAATTTTTTCTAAATAAATAATAAAATATTATAACTGCCAAAAAAAGTTTGATTGTACGTATTTCCGCTCGACAATTTCAATCTGAACTAATTCCGCTCTTATATAAATTCAATTCCGCTTTTTGAACCTATTTGCGATTCACAGTACCTATTTACGATTTTATTTAAAAAAGCTATTTAAAATAATTATTAAGAGTAAAATTAATAATTTTTTAAATAATTAACTAGTATATAGTTAAATTATAAAAAATATTTATTATAATAAAAAATTAATATTACTATCAGTAATTTGAAAAAAAAAAAAAAATAGTTAAAATTATTTGACATAAATATAAGTATAAATTTATTTCAATATGAAAATTAAAAAAATTAAACAATGCAACGATTCAGTATTTCAAACAAAAAAAAAATAATTAACAATAACATAACATAACTAACTTAAATATTATAACAATGCACATTTAAAATAAATAAATAAAAATACAAAATATTTCATATACATACAAAGTAAAAATCACATTTACTAATTCTTAGTTTTGGCATTTTTTATTTGTATGATTTCGAGTACATTATATTGTCCTCTGATGTTCATTAAAACTGGAGGCTCAATTTTGCAGACTATGTCACTGTCTGAATATATTAGAATATCTTCTTTTACAGGTCATCTCCAAAATGTGCCAGACATGGTCATAGTTTTCACTCCTCTAATTAAACTTATTGTAAAATGTGTCCAAAGAAATTATTTTGGTAATTTATAATAGAAAAACTTATTCTTTAGGGTTAGCGTTAGAGTAAAATTTATCTAATTGTTAAAACAATCCGAATATTTTCCTTTTAATTTTACTAAATATGCTTATCATACAGGATACGCGTATTTCGTCTACTAATAAAAGGAAAATATTCGGTTATTTTCAACAATTAAAATATAGTTTTTTCTTTAAATATAAGACTTGGTATGAATTTAGAGATACAGATAAATAGCTTACACCTGCATATTTAGTTCGTAATTAAGACATATTGCACGTATTACCGACCCGCTTTTTCATACAAATTTTTATAAAAACTCGAAATTAAAACACATATGCGAAATTAAATTTATAGGTCGTATTTAAGTACAGCTTAGTTTGTTCAATTTGAAATTGTCCAGTTGCATCCTTATACAATCAAAAATGGTTTTATAACTTAATTAATTATTTCGATATATCAATTTCCTATTTCCGCCCGGTCGATCGTAAATACGTACAACATAAATTTACGTGTCCCTAATTCCCGCTCAAGACTAATTAGCATTTTCAAATATTTTCTATTTACAAATTGAAGAATGTATTTATTATAATCTATTTAATAATATATCTTTTATAATTATTTGAAAAAAATAAATAAGTGAACATCATAGTTTAATTATTATGGTCTTAACAAAATAAAAAAAATTTTAAACGTTTGAACTAATATTTTCACTAAAATGTCTACCTAGTTTAGTTTTCTATCAATAACATATTTATTAATATGAGTACAAATGTGCATTAATTTGCATTATATACAACGAGGAAATAATATTCTTTTTTTATTTCAAAAATAAATTTGAAATATAAAGCGAGGGAGTAATATATTTACAAAAAAAGGGTTCGGGCGGCATAGTGTACTAGGGCGGTGATAGATACATTTACGTTATTCTGTTTAATTCAATTCATCAATCCATCTATTAAATATAAATAAATGTGAAAAAATATAATAAATATCTATGAGTCCACTCATCAGACATAAGATCTATAATACATAACATAATATATGTATTCTGAACTGAATTTACATTTAAATGTGGATTAAATACTAAAAGTCAAGGTAGGGTAAGAATTACATAGTTTTGATGTAATGAATTATTTTAAGTACTTATTTAATTAGAAATGTAATCTAAATAAGAAGAGTCAGTTTATAGAATTTTATAAAAAGTAAAATGAGTATGTGACTAAAGAACAGCAATGAGGATTACTGGGCCAACATATGCTAGTAATTGAGAAGCAAAAATTCTCATTTCAAGATACCAAAAAACCAAATTCAAGGTTTTAAGAGAAATCAGGTGAGCATAATGGACTTTAACTGATCATTATCCATTCATAAAACACCTAGGTACATAAAACTGGTCTGGTCGTAAACAACTTTTGCAGAATAAGAAAAAAATATGTTGAGCTTTATATTTAGCATTCGTTCATGGTTTTGATACGTGACAATAGTGTTTCTTCTCAAACACTAAAAATTGCATAGCATACCGCTAAAAAATATTCTAAGGGTATCCTGTTATAGCTAGGGTGAAATATCTATTTCAGAATTCATGTATTAAATTTGAAATAATATTTTTTTGAATAGAAAATGTTTTTACATTTTTAATTAACAAATTAAAACAAGCCTTGGAATTCATATTATTATCTATAGTATTAAAATCTTGAATTTACATGTAATAGTTACGCATGGTATACAAATTACATATTTATATTCATTCAAGTACCTTACCACTGTCATTAAATTAACAAATTAATTCAAGAAAATAATTTCCTTAATTATACTTAGTTATTTATTATGCTCTTAATATTGTCTCAATTCATCAAATTAATGGATTAGGCGTATATTATCAAACAACTGATGAAATTCAGTGTACGTAAGAAGAAGAAGAAGATGAAAAAAAATTCTATTTAAACGTGTAGAATCACAAAATAAGAATTTTTCTACATAATTAAAGGATATAAGTTTGTTTAGTGTTTGAATTAAGATACATTTTAAATTTAAGATTTAAGATCAGATTTGTTTAATTTAGAATAACGTTCATTGATTTTTCGCATAAGATATAAGAAGGGATCAAGTCTTCTTTAGATGTTTACAAACGAATTCTAATCGGTTTTTAGAATTTTTTCAATAATTTATTATTAACTGTTTTTGTTGGCGATAAAAATTTTGAAAGATCTGAATCTAGGGCAATATTCTCTCGCATTGGTTGTTGAGTTTGAATTCGAAATTTTTCTTAGTTGGAGCATTCGCTTAACGATTTCATTCATTCATTTTTGTATTGTTTTGAATTGCTCGCATTTTAATCTCACCAACTAAAATTTCAGTTTTAAATTACTTCACTTTTGTTTTCCAACTTCTTAACTGTTTGAAAAACTTAAAAAAAGGTTCAGTGGGGCCTAATAATATATAGTTTATTCATTTCAACTGACTATTTTATCTTGTTGTAACTAATGATGAATTTTTTGCTTTGGTTATAATTTAGTGAACAATAATATGTACAAGTATTAATAGACTTTAATTTGGTGTATGTGCACCAACATTTAATGCTTAACAAAAACCAAACATTTTGATTCAAAAACTTCAATTCATCATCATCATCATCCGGTTTCATCATTTCGTGAGAAACATAGGTAAAAAAGTTTAATAAATTTTCCTATTTGACAAAACTCTTTTCATAACTGGTTTTTTTATATAAAATTTCTTTCAACAAAGTTAACCATTGTCTCCCACCTTCACCCCCGTCAAGGCTCATCTCTAAGTAAATTGTTTTGGCTATCAATTTAAATAAATTGTTAGTATAAGAATGAAAATCTTTTGACAATTCAGTATAGTTGATTTATCTTGTGTTGTATGTTTATCTAATACACAAACCTTAATGACATATATTAATTACCAGATGTTCAAGTGATTAAAAAGAGTTATCTTTCGAAAAATTTTCTTATAATACATTTTAAAAATTAAAATTTTCAAATTATAATTTACATGAACATTAACTATACTTGTTTTTCCCCTTGTAAAACAATTTTTTTTTAATCAACAAAAAAGTTTTTAATTATCTTTAGAAGATATTAGTGGTTTATGTCTTGGAAAATTATTTCAGTAACTAATTTATGGTATTTTGTTTTTATTTTAATCTTTATATTTTTAGGATGGAGTAAAATTATATATTTATTTGATGGTATTATACTTACCACTTTATTAGAACATTTAAAACAATAACGGGTTCTGTTTTATTTTTAAAGAAATTAATTCGGCAATAACTACACCGGGTTTTTTTTTCTTCGTTATTGTCGTTTGTTTTTTGTCGATTTTCTTTTTGTAAGTTTTGGAATTTCTTATATTACATAATTTGTAAAATTTTCCAAACGAATAACCATGCTTTCGGTTATGTCATCTGCGGTGCAACTGTCAAAAAATCAACTGTCATCACGATTACGGTTATGCAGTTGAAGACAATTGACGATCGTTAAGCTTTCGTTTATGTAAAATGGTAGTCGAATTTGAGCATACAAAGCAGCAAAGAACGTTATTGTTCTGTTTTAGTGTGGTGTGAGAAACGGCAAAGAACATGAGAATATGCGTAACTACAATCTGCTGTTTGTAATTTTTTATTGCATATTTTTATAAAAATTTAAATAAAAATAAAAATACACACAATAAATCTCAATTCGCAAAACAAAAATTTATGTTCAGTAATATCGAAGAGACACGACGTCCAAAGTATGCATCATAGTTGGCTGATTGAATCAAAAATTAATTTATTGATCGTTAATTCAGTATTACCGAAAACAGAGTACTTAAATGGTTTTCATTACAAATTTGATAAGACAGACACGCACGAATCATTCAAATTTCAGTTGTTTTTGTTCGCAATATCACTTCGGACTATAACTTCGAATTATCACTTCGTAACCACTCTAATTTGAATTTCAATTATTTGTTGTTTTTGTTCTTTGTTAACATCTACATAAACTTATGAAAATGACATTATTTTAGTAATTGATATAATTTTACTTCGTATGCCCTTATAACACACTGTCTATCGGATGTAATATTCCATTGATAATTCATTCCTATAATGTTTGCTAAAAATGGACTCGTTTTGTTTAACTTTTTTTACATTCTGGATGTTGTAGTGTTTAAATCGCTTTACCTGAGGTGACACGATCGTTTAATTCGTTAAACGATAATCCCCAACTCTAGTGTAGACTCCACCTTAATTTTTCTCCTTAATAAAACCTAATTTGTAGGTCATTCCATACTATTTCGTTACTGTTGAACCATGGTGAATATTCGATTATTCTTATCGCTTTTTCAAAATATAAAATTCAATTTAAAATACTTAATCTCGGTCCGGATGTAATTCACATCAAATTTATTTTTTTTAATTTATTGAATTACTGCCAGATTGAGTTACATTTTCTACAACTAAGTATTCTAAAACGGGAAGTTTAAAGATGCCTCTCTATATGGTATTTTATTTTTTAATTCCACTTTAAATTAAACTTAAGAAAAAAAAACAAAATAATAAACAAAGATTTTAAAAACACATTAGCCCTAATCAAATTTAGATTTTCACTTATAAATTCAGTCTGCCATATTCAGTTTTGATATGAATTTTTAAGATTTTTAGAAAAAGTTTTGTAAAAAAGTTAAAATTTAATAAAAAAAAAGAATAAAAAAACCCTTCAGTTATTTCTAACATTAGGTATTTTTATAAACACAAACAAAAAAACACAAAAAAAAATAAAAATACTTTCCTTCCAATCAACTAGCGTTATCAGAAGCAGTTAAAAAACTTTTCTCATAACTTTCTTTTTTTATGTTTTTAAAATTTTTTAAATTTTGAATAAAAAAAAAAACAAAAACATAAAAATTAAAAGTTGAAAGTTGCCTTTAATCAATTTATGTATACGTATGTGTCTTGATTTTATTACATTTTTGGTTTACCTATATTCAATTTAGATGTCTGAAAGCTTCCTTTAATTTTCATTTGTCAGACAAAATTATTTTTAATTCGATATGAGATGTCTTCAAAAATTGACTGCTAGATTTTTTCGCCTCTTTGTATTAAAAATAAAACTTTTTTGTTTCATTCTAAATTTATTTAATATACAGTAGGGGACAAAAATATTGTGACATTATGATGTTGGCATAAATAAAATATAAAAAATAATTAAAAATACTTATTGATATTTTGATAGGAAAATAATATAGGGTAATAAGAAAACATATACTTAACGTATCAGATCGATCTAAAGTGTGTTAAGTTTATATTTTGTTCTTCGGTACATTCCAAATCGAGCTGTGGTCTATTCTATAGAGGAATAGTTAAACAATATCTACAAAATGTAGTTAAGTATCAAACTGCTCCTCTGGTGCTCTACCAAGCCTTTCTTCAGTTTCTCACACTTGGCAGTAAATATGTAATAGCTGGTGATCGTATCGAGACTGGTTTGAGACCGGGCCGTGCAACAGCTGTGATCGCATCGAGCCATTTTAGATGTGATTTTGAAACCAAGATTATGATAAAACATTTTATTTTAAAATTATATTTAGGAAAAACGAGATTAATATATATATATATATGCATTCGGACCATAGTTTAAACATTGGTAGCATTCTATTATGCTGTGTCTAACCATTTTTATACATTGTCGACATTTTTATATATTGTTGGTATGCACACTACCTCTTGTTATTGTGTAGAAAATCGTTTTGATAACGATTTGCTTTCCGATAGGTGCTGAATAAATATTTTATTTTTGTGCTGGATAATTATTTAGTGTCATATTTATAATTTGAAGTTTGATATTGACATTTAAATAAACAACTTTTTAAATTGAAATATTTTCAACAAAAAAATAATTGATTAAAAAATATGATAAGTAACCATTTTATTTTAAAAATAATTACATATAAAACTAAATTTAATGAATAAAATTAGACAACACCAAGAAAAGAAGAGAATTTCTTGATAAATAAATTTCCAAAACAAAACAAACTAACATAAATTTTTGTGCGTTATGTTTTGCTCATGAGCATAAAATGAGCGTTCGCTTTACAATCTACTCATGAGTAGTTTACACAGCTTACAATGGAACGCTACTATGTATTAAAGATTGAAACCTTTATTTCAAAATCTATCTTCAAAAATTAGTTGGTTTTATAACCTAATATATTTTGTATATTTCTAACCAGAATGAAGCCTGAAGTCGAATGAAAACGATACAGCATTGCTCTCCTAGATTGTCAACATAGAATGTCGCATAGAAAGTTCAATAAATGCGACATTTTCATTTTCATTTTTAACCAACAATCCAAAATCAACAAGAAAAACATGCAAATTTTTTTTAATTAAATGATTAGACATGTCAAAATGAAGTGTCGCAATGACAACGACAACAACAAATTTTGAATTTTGATCCGTCGCCGACTTTTTGATGTCGTACAATTTGTTATAATGCCATTTAAAGACATTTGTTCAAAACATAATTTGACATATTTTTTCGACAACAAATGTCGTGTCGTCTAGTTTTTATTAGTGGTAACTAAGGCTTGAAAGTTGACATACGAAAGACGAATTATGATTAATTGGGATATTACGAACAATGTTTAAAAAATTTTGATTGATTACAAATTATTTTATTTAATTTGTTTACCACTGTATATTTTAGATAATATAACTATGTATGAACTTGTACATGTGTGAAGGTAAATTTCAAATAAAATAAAATTTTGCATTTTTTTTATTTTTTTTTTTTTTATTTTAGGAGTTTAGATTTTAGAAGTATGCTTATTACTTATTCCAAAAGATAACAAAAAAAAACAAAAATATTTTCTCTCCCAGGGTTTGTTTTGAAAAAAGTTTATTTAATTCTAAAAATTTATTTTACTAGGATTCTATATGTATATTTAATGTATTTTTTGGAAAATTAACCAATAACCTGGTTCTTTTGCAACAAAGTATATATTTTTTTATTTCGAGAGTTGTTCTTTTTAATACATATTTAATTTTGTTACTGCAACTTTTTGTTAAAGTATTGGAGTTGCTTATTTCTGTATAATATATGTACATAACTATACCTGTACTCGTATTCTATTACAAGGTGTTTGTTTAGCTATAACTATAGTCATTTCCAACATAAGTATGCATATTTAATTTATTTAACTTTACAATCTATCTTACAGATCTAATGTAAGTATTAGAAGAAGTGAAAATTTGTAGAATTTTTTTTTAACGTTGGGACTCCGGTCCTAGTTTGCTAATTCATAGTTGATTCATCTTCAGACCGTTCTTGTCTTTGTCATCCGTTATTATTTATTTTGATCATCCGTTATTATCCGTTAAATTTTTTCAGCCTACATACTTACCTGTTGTTTTGTGTGCAGGAGCTTAATGCGAGGATATTAGTATTTGATTCTTTAGATCTTTTCTAATTTATTCATTTCTGACAAACCGTGGTGCATTCACTACTGACTTTAACATTAGTTATATTAATTGAAAACCTTCTAATATATAGTAATATGTATATTAATGTTGGAGTTACACCACTATTCTATTTCGTAATATAGGCCTTAAGACAACCTTGTATAGCACTCTGCTGAAGCAGTGAATAACGTTTAATTAGCCAGTACAATTTGAAAAATTTCATAAAAAGTCGTTAAGACTGATAAAGACTAGTTATTTAGAAAATTTTCAAAGATTAATTCTTCTTCTTTTTCAATGGCATCACTTTTTATAGACCTATGTGTATACAACTTATGTTTTATTTTGTTATATTAAGGAACAGCTGTACTGTCAGATTAATGCTTAGAACAAACATCATCAGACGTCTATTATTGATTGTGCAATATATCATCATCCAGTAGGGTTAGTAAAACATTGCCACCGTTAATTAAAATTTTTTTAGTGTTAACCAGATAATGATGAACCGTTACTTCTGTATATATATACTATACTATACGTACTTCGGAGAATTTGATTTATAGCCACGCATTTAACACAGAGTCTACATATATTGGTTCGGGCATTTGATACAGTTCGTTGTTGTTTAAAAAGTAATAGTTACTGTTCCGTTATATTTTTATTCGATTAAATATTTCGATTCGATTCTTGTGTGATTATCCAATATTCATTTATGCATAGATTAAATCTGGATGAACTAACATTTTGTACAGGTCAAAGTTCGAATCTCTTATGCACGTATTGTAATTTAAATATATTTTTGCATGAAAACAAAACTTTATTTACAATTCGTGTGTTTATTTTTTCTTCAAAACTCATTAATAATTTCAAATCTATAATGACTAACTAGACAGTAATAGCCAACTATTATATAATCGCAGTAAATTATATTCTATTTATATACTTAGTCTAAAAAATTATTTTTCAAACAACACTATCAAACATCAACAAAAAATATGGATCTGAACACTACTTAACTACAAACACAAAAACAATAAAAGCTACATATCAAATCATTGGAGCTAAACAATTTTATAATTGAATTTTATCCAATTCCCATTTAAAATGGTTTAAGCACTAATTACCTCATTCCAACCAATTATTATTAGTTAACTTTAAATACATAACTATAATTATTATACTCTAGTTTGTTACAGCACCACCCAATCATTGACTACAAACATTTATCAAAATTAAATATTTTCATTAAGGTATGAGGAAATAAAAAATGTTTTTTTTTTAAATATAAAAAAAAATATTTTATGTAAAACATCACACACCACCACCTCACCTCACTCCACCGAAAATTATGAAAATTTATTAACATTTTTTTTGTTATATCGTTTTTCTTTTTTTCTTTTTTTCTTTATTTTTATTTTTTAAAAGATTTTTACGAATAAATTAAATTAAAAAAAACGCGATTTTTTTTTTCTTAATTAAAAGCCACAGAGCTCAGTAAGTCATCTTATTAGCACAGTAAAAAAAATTAATTTAAAACACCTCTCTATTCAATTATGGTTTTGATCTGATCACAACCATATTTGAGGTGAACTTAAATCATATCAGTAGCAGTGGTGATTGCTTTTGATTTTATTTTTTTTTTTTTTTTTTGTTTATTTCAATTTAAACAAATTTAATTCAGGTTTACCCCGAATTATAAAATTAATAAAATTTAAAATGTTGTTCAACTACTCGAAAACAATTCTTATTCTTTTTCGAAATTTCTCAGAAAAATTCACAACAAAATGAAAACAACACAAAAAAAAAAAAACAAACAATAACAAAATATTCTAATAAAAGATTTGATTCGGTCACAGTAGACACACCAGACCAATCACCACGAACGAAATCTTGTTTTCACTATTCTTGAGACATTCTATCTAATTCCATACAGTCTGCTCGGATGACTTTTACTTAAAAACAAAACAAAAACAAAAATAAAATAATAAAAATAAGCCATCACATGGATTGGTCCGGTTCTGTTCAGTTTTTCTTGTTTTTTTTGTTTTGTTTTTCTTTTTGGTTTGGATCACGTCATTTCTATCCAAGTCAACGATATATTTATATTTATTTCTATATGTATATATATATATATATATATATACTATGAGTATATTCAACCTAGTTGGTTATACTTGTTACCTACCTACCCCTCCCTTCTAGTCAAATTCAACTCTTCTATGTATGTCTCTTTCTCTCTATCTGTTTTTTCAAAGCTTAACAACTGATCGGCGGCGGCCAGTTTAATGCAGAGTTAAGTAGTTTTATATTTTTTTATTTTTTTTTTTTTTTTTGCGAAAATTGTGATTTTGCAAATAAAACACGACACTGATTTATTTCAATCGGCACAATGTTGTATGATTGCAATGGTTGTTGGGTTGTGTGGTTGTATATTATATATGTGTGTTTGATTTTGTTGTTATTGTTGTTGTTTTAGTTCTTATAATATGATATAATAAAATTTCACGTTGATCGCAGTCTGAGACTTTTGCATTGTTTTTGTTTATTATTTTTTTTTTTTTTGAATTGGTTGAATTGCATAGAGTTTTCAGATTGTTGTAACTGATTGCTTTCGATCGGATGTAAAAAAAAATCTGAGTTGGGGATTTTGAAATTTGCATTGCTAAATACTTAACAAAATAGATTTTTTTACTTAAAAATTAAAGTGTGGATTTATGTTAGAAATTCGATAAATGATACAAGATACAAGGGTACCGATGACAGCAGTTATAAAAGCATAAATTTGTATCTGATTTAATATGGTAGTTATGTGATGTTAGACAATTTATAATGGTCATGGGGTACTGCGTCGTTGAAGGAGAGGAGAGGAAGCAAAAATATATGAAACAAGAATCGATAATAGCTCCCTCTTTAATTCTATTTCGTGACTTTTAGGAATATAGGTTCGTTAGATGGACAATAGTAAAACAGGGTAAACTTTGATATAAAGCTATCTTTTATAATCGATAAGAGCGAAGAAATATAAATACATACTTCAATAGTAAACAGTGATTTTAATTTCACTAGCATCGGTAACTATTATCGTTTGTTGAAGTAGACCATTAATTTAAAAAAAAAATTTAATCAAACCTTAGCTGTATGCACAATATTTGAATAGTTATTGTGAATATCCGAAAATTAGAAACGCAATTGTTCTTTGGCAAGTTTCTTCCAAAACAAACAGAGTTGAGTTTAACTCATCAAAAAAAGATTTGAACCAGATCTAATTTTTCAAGGTGTTACTTTGCAAAACTCAGATAACAATTATTTGGTTCCATATCGCAAATTGAACTACCAATTGTTTATGAGTCGGTGTAAAGTGTAAAATTTAAACAACCCCAAGATATATTTGCGATGAAAATTTACTGTCAGTCCTAGACTATCTTAACTGCGGTCAAAATGGCATAATCTGCCTAATTGATGATCCAATTGTAACTTCTTCCTTAATTTCCTTTGGATATCGTCGTGTAGCTGGAACACTTTCTCCATTTTCGCCGATACTTCGTAGTAGTGGATATATACTTAGTATGATCAAAATAAAATCAAAGAACTATATACTTCCATCTGTTAAACATTTCCAATGCGAAACAAGGAAACATCAGATATCCATCCCAAGTCTAAACGATTCAAGTTTGAAGTTCATAAGGTTGAATCCAACAAATCTGTGCAATCTTGAGGTACATTTTGTCTATTTCTTATCATATTTATAAGCTTTATTTTGTAGTCTTGATTTAACTCCACTTTTACTTCAATGATTTTTACGAAATGGAAAAAAAAATCGGTTAAGTCAAAATTACGTCAATATTCGATTTGTATTTTATTAGAACTCCAGAACAAATCTTAGTACGAAAAACAAAACTTAGTACAAATTTTAGTACATAATCAATCCAAGAACAATCAGTGTAGTAGAAAGATTTCAAGTAATGACTGAACTTTCGCAAATCGAATTAGACTTAGTAGAAAAAAAAGAAAGTGTATTTGTATCTTAAAGAAATTATTTTTTAATCAGAATTGGCAACCTTAATCTTTGCAGCATTAATTCAAGTTTTTGCTTTTTTTATCAATTTACTTCTTAATTCACTTTTAAATTATTACGCATATTCGAGTCATTTATACTCGAATTTATTATCAATTTTTAAGTGTAGTAATTCCAGTTTTAGAAAAAAAAATCTGTTTTTTTTTGTTTTAGTTTATCATTTTTTACCATATTTTTTGGCATTAATTGAAAATTTAAGTGGAATAAAAAAAAAAAAATTGAATTAATTTTAAATAATTTGACATTTTCTCATAAAATCATATGCCGTCACATTTTAAATGAGATGGCGATTTCCATTTAAATAAATTTTTATACCAAATTCGTGCGACACTTTTGTAATTCCAAAATCTTTCCAAATATTTTCCATCTCTTTTTAATTAGTTATTTCGGAAAGAAAGAGATAATTAAGGAGTGGGTGAGAGCATGTAATAAATAAAATATATCTTCAGAATAATTCTGTTTAGAATTTATACGCGTTTGAAAAACGTTTGCGGGATATTTTTAGACTTATGACTTTTACAGAGGTGTTTTGAGTAAAAATAATTAACACCACTGGTTATCCAGATTTGATGATTTAAAATTCCATTTTGTGGAGATTTGAATTAATAAATTTTGATATTCTCTTTAATTAGGTACACGCTTTGGATGCAGAATGTAGTTTTATTAAATCGCTTAGTATTGGTTCGTTCTGGTCACGCATGATCTTAACAAATTTCTTGCTCTTGTCAAATACTTTTCCCTTCGGTTCATGTTTTCTCCAGGGTGCTTCTTGCTTCTGTAAATAGCCGTTTGACACCAATTAATCATAGGTTGTCAATATATTTTCTTCGACGTTGAGATTTCCAAGTAATCTTAATTTTAGATTGATGATATTCTGATTGTTTAAAGAGCGTATTTAAATTAATTTTGTTTAGTCAATAAATAAGTAGAATAAGACTTCTGACTACAAATCAGAATGAAGAATTTCTGCTTTGAAATAAATACGATTTGGTAAACTTTTTAATAAAAATTCTTTCTTCTCCATGGCAATGTAGAAACATTTTAAATTTTAACATAAAAGAGATCAAGTTAAAAGATAAAATTTGAAAAACTTCCTCTTAATCGGACTAAAACATATGAAAACAGTTGCCAATAAGCAAAATGCAGCAACATAGTTCGATTTATAAAGAAGATCAAATTAAAGTGGTTCAGTCTGTAGAAGCTCGACTCATATTCTATTTGTTTGCGACGCCATGGCTCATAAGTATAGAGTATAGACATAAATATTTCCAGGAATACACATCGCCTGATTCCGAAATTGATATTAGAGTAATAATAGCGTTATAAAAGGACATAGACCTACAATTTTGATATAAACGGGGAAATACAATAGATTTCAAGAGGTCGCGCTTACATTAAAGTCCCCATTAATAAAAAATAAATAAAATTATACATAACTATACTCATTTTGTCCATTTTCTACTACCTTTAGGATTGTAAAGTTATAAATTTTAGTAAAATCGGAACTATTGTCATGCTGAAGCTGTGATTCAGTTTCTTGAAAATATAAACAATTCAATTATTGCTACAATAATCCTATTAGTGTTAAACCGATTATATTCTGTCGTTATAACTTATAAGTAACCACAGCTTCACATATCTGAAAAAAAAAATCTAATTAGATTTGAGTGATTTTTGGATTATAGCATTATCAGTTAAATGCCTATGTTGATCTAGATACCTTATGTAGATAGTTGATTTAGATAACTATGTTATGTAGAACACTGAAAGAGTTGCAAGTTTTTCGTGTATTCACTTAAAAAGATTTTTCCGCTTAAATTTTAAATCAAATTTAGAACAGACATCTTACCACCTCCAAAAACTGTTATATTTTTTCAATCAATCAAAATTTTTCGCTTCAAACTTCAATCACTTAATAATATATTCTATCGAATTTCATATTTAAGATTTAATTTGATTACCCGTTGCTCCAACTACCCCATCTAAGTTCGAAAACAATGAATTGACTTTTGTTTTTATAGACAATCTAAATTTCTAATCAAAATTTTCTAATAATTTCTAACTAATATTTAAATTTTATTCTTTTAATAAATTATTAATTATTATTATTAATAAATTTTAAGCTTATTTGTGTATACTTATTAGAAAATAATTTTATTTATATTTTTATTTATTTTTTTTTTTTTGAGCTGTCAAGTTTAGTAAAGTCATAAGCACGCACACTTCTACTCAATTGAATAAGCGACTGAATTGTAGTCAAGAACTAACAAATATACCTCCTTACAAGTATATGACAACTTTTTTGATGTTTTTTTTTATTTTTCTCATATATTTTGAATTTTGTATTTTTTTGTTTTTTTCAACATGAGTCTTTAGTCAAGTCATTGCTACTTGTTTTGGAAATGAAGAAACAAAAACAAAATTAAATGAAATAAATACAGGTAAAAATTTCAGGTTATTGAATATATTTAACTACATATCAATATTATTGTATAGTATGTATATATATATCTATACTTATATATCAAAAATTAAATATATGAATTTATGCCTAAAATGGTCAAAATATTGAGATTTGTTTTTTTTTTTGTTATGGATACATTTTTATAAATGAAGATATAAATATAAACATGTTATTAATAATATGCAATTTTATTAATGTGGGATGTGTATGGATTATTAGATATAGTAGTTATTATTATATTACATTAACAAATAAATATATTTGATAATAATTAAAAAATTTTTTTTTAATTTAAAATCAAATTGTAATTTTAATTAAAAATCTAATTTGAAATGTTATAAAAATTGCAATTGAATTGAATAATCTCTAAACAAGTATTAATCTCTAAGCTTACTGAATTAAGACTGAGATGTAGATTATGTTCCACATTATTATTTTTGATCTATCATAAAAATGAATTGGTACCTACAATAACACTTGATTAATTCATTGCTAGACTTAGTTTCGAACTAATTTTAAAAAAAGAGAACATCTCTAGGTCGATTGCCTGCTTCAGCAAATTTCTTGTACTAAAATAAATTACACAATTGAAACATGATAGAAAATTTATATTTTTATAAAATCAAAGAAAAATTACATTAGAACAAATATTTTCTTTCTAACAGCTTGAAGTTGATTGAATTTGTTTTCAAGAAAAATCTAATTTACCGCACTCAATTTTAAAAATTAGAAAATTCAAGATTTTTATACAAAATTTATGTACACGAATTACTAAACTAAATTATTGATACAAGGAATCCACTATAACAGTATGACAACAACAATAGGCATTGTTTTGAGTTGACAAATTTAGTTTATCGAAGCACGTAAGTAGTTGTCGTCAGTAGATATTAATGAACAGTGAAACAATTCCGCCATATGCCCCACGGTTGCTGGTACAGGATAATGATGATGAATAAAGTACACTTTTGTCATCTACGTGTGACGATTGTGATTTTGTTATATTTCAATATTTGCGTATTATATAAATTGACTTACTAAATTGGGTACGGATTTTCACAAATGTGGTCCCGAGATGTCTAATAGAATTAACCCTTTTTTTATATAATTCCAAGTATATGGAATGAGCACTCTAACTGCTTTTACACAGAGATTTGGAAAATAATATTTACTAATTTAATTGTGGATAACTACATCTTGCAACCGAACAGTCATTTAATTGGTGGTTGAATCAAACTGCCCGACTAGGACAGAAAAAAAATATATGAATTTATTATATAGAAAAAAAAATTACTAGTCATTTGAAAAGATTTAAAAGTTGAACACCAAGAAGTGAAATAGTTTACATCGTTTCATTATTTTGCAATTTTAATCAATGCGATAAGAAGGATATAGAAGTAGAACATTTTGAATTGACTACAAATGTTTAGAATAATCACTGTAGGAACATCATTTGCAGAGACTATAGCTGTGAATCTATATAACTACATTGAAGATGCACTCAAGATGATGCAGAGTATTGGAAAAATTTTATATGATTTTTTTTTTTTTATATATAAAATACACTTATGTATTGTAATCTTGCTTTCACGATAAATACACTTATTGATAGTAGTTATTGTGAATTAATATCTCCAAACCATATAAGTAAATACTTGAAAAAATAAATGAAACATTGATAAAAAAAACGAATTTAAGAAATGCTAAATAAAATTATATTAGGTATTATGTATAGAAAAAGATAATGCGGATGATCTAATAATTTTATTAATTGTAAATTAAATCGTGCACAATTGCACAGGTGTCCCCTAGTAGAATTTTATTTTGATAGCGAAATGAAAATCCAAAAAAAAAAATTTATTTTAAATTTTCAAAATATCGAATCCACAAAATTAAAAAAATTCTCAAGAAGAATGCTTGCTTTCAACGTGCTATAAAATTAATATAATTGCTGTTTTTTTGGATTTGGATTTGGATTTAGAATAATAAGATGTAAACAGACGGTAAGAACAATCTAAATCAATTTTTTAGATTTAGTCTTGTAACTTTTAACTATTATATTTGAAAATCGAGATGCTTTTACTGATCAGCAATGTAACATTACATTTCTGTCAAATTATTCATTTATTTATTTATGTACTCAACAGATTGTACCAGTAAGACTTAATCTTTTAAAATATAAATACAACCTTAGTTTACAAATTTATAAAGAAAATTATACGAAACAAAATTAAGTTAATTAAAAAAATTTAATTAAAAACCAATTTGAATTCTATTCAAAATATATTAAAAAATAATTAAGTAAAAAATATAACAATAATAATAATAATAATAATAATAATAATAATAATAATAATAATAATAATAATAATAATAATAATAATAATAATAATAATAATAATAATAATAATAATAAAAATAATAATAATATAATAATAATAATAATAATAATAATAATAATAATAATATAATAATAATAATAATAATAATAATAATAATAATAATAATAATAAAAATAATAATAATATAATAATAATAATAATAATAATAATATTAATAGCATAGAGAAAAATTTAAGACCTAAGCAAAGTTAAGTTAAATACATACGATCTATTCAACAACGATTAAGTTTTCATGAAAAACCAAGTCTTTGTATACCTATACAGAATTGTAAATTTTCATAAAGGAATTCAGGACAACGAAATTTAATTAACTTTGTTAGTAATTTCAAAGATCGCTAATTAAAAAATCTAGAATAACACAATTCAACAATGATTGCAAATAAGAATAAAGTGTAATATGGGAACTGAAAAATATAATATCTTATTACCGAAATGAAAGCCATATTGATTTTCCTTATTTTATTAGAATCCAATTTTTCCATAATTTCCCACTCATAATACACTTGGATTGGTGAGAACTAACAGAAAACCAAAAGTAAACGTGTTGCAGCGTCTCAAAATTGATTAGTCGCTCATAATGGTCTAAATCTTAATTATGACAGTTTTATTCAAATTTGAGATCATAAATTGTTTTTTAAATCCAAATTCAAGTCTAAATTCGATTTGTGAAAAAATCCAACACTGTTATTAATTTTATTACCTACTGTCAACACACAACTTCAAAGTTATTTCTTTTTGCTAATATAGAACAAACAAATTTTTAATTCCATTTTTACAATCAGTAGTTATAACTAAGTATGATGACTAGTTAAATTTTACCTTTCAAATAATTATTTTACCGCATTTATTTTGAATTCACTGCAATTTTATATTTTATATAATATTAAATTCAGTCCAAGTAGTTATATCAAAAAATTAGAAATTTAAATCTTAAATCTACAGACTGTATATAGCCTCTTTTATAGCTATTTAAAATAAAAGTACAATATGTATGTACATACATACATACGTTCCGTATGCAATAACAAAATAGTTATACTTAAAATTATGAATGCAGTAAAGAATGTTGTAATAACAATTTGAATAAGGTACCCATAAACAATATAAAAATAAGAACAACCGGGTTAAGCATAATAAAACAACAACAATATTTACTTAAAGCTTTACAAAAAAAAAAACAAACAAAACAAAAAACTTAAACTAAATAAAAAATACAGCTAAAGGAAAAGCAGTAAAAGGAAAAAGCAGCCTCTGGGATAAATACATGCGCAAAAATTTTTTACCTGTTTTCTTTAAATCCACAACAATCCATTTAAACAGTTAAGGATTTGTTTTTCTTTTGTTGTTGTTGCTGTTGTTGTTTGAAGTTGAAATGCAAAAATATTTCATAAGCATAATAATATGTAGATAAATATACGATATTAATGTATGTAGTCTTAAGTAGGTAAAACCTCTTGTGTTATTCTGAACAATTGTAACTTACATTTTTAGATTTATGATTTGGTTGTTTATAGGTTACTAACTTTTGTTGTATTTGCTTTTATTCTATTTTTTAAGGGATAAATTTATTTTTCTGATTTCTGCATAATAAAACAGTATTTTATTTTATTTTATTTAGTTATTTATTTTTTTTTATGTTTTGTTGCTGAAGAGGATTTAAATGACTTCATTTTTTTTTTTTTTATTTACAACCAGAATCGTACTGACAATCAAATATATGGGAGTTAATAAAAGTTCAGTATTCTTAATTTTGAATTAAGAATATTTTTCTTGAAGTTGATTTTTTTTGTTCGAAGGTGTCTGCTGTTTTGTTTTGTTTTTGTATTTGAAAATTCTCAAGGATCATTATTTTTATTTTTATTGTTTTTGAAAATCATTTAACATTTGAAAAGCTTAAACTCTAGTAATAAGATCTGGGTAATAAGACTTTATTATTGTTGTTGTCTGTTTCTTATTCTTTAAGGGAAAAAGTTGATGCGAGTGAATTAAGAGTGAAAATAAATGATATCAACTTAGACTTAGGAATAAAATTTAGAAAATTATTTGTGAAACATTGATAGTCAATGGATTAATTAATTGTCTGAAGAAAAGATAAGGCGTATACATTTTGAAAGCGATGGGTTCAAATCTTGCTCTGCAATGATTTGATAATTTTTTTTTAATAATTTTTCACTACACTTGGGAATATAGGGCTTCGATGTGGCTTAGATATTATTATTTTTTACACTCTTGACAGTAAATTAGGTAGAATCACCTTTTCGTGCTTAATTAAGTACGGTACTGCAATTTTACACTACAATATCTTTAATATTTCGTGTATTTATTTAACAAATTACTGGTTTCATTAAATGTGGAAAACTATGATTCTGATATTGTACTCCAGTTTCCCAACATCACTATTTTCACAAAGTAGTTGATGTGGTCTTAATATCACATATTAACAGTAAAGTATAAATACGGTATTTGCACTTTGCATATTTAAATAAGCCATGTAAATTTTGTATACGTTTAAATACGATGTAAATTTTGATGTTTTGGATCATAAATTTTTACATGTTTGTAATTTTCAATTTTCAATATTCACACGGTCTTCAGCTTTCAATGTTGAAAAAAAACCTTAGATACATTTGACATACAATCACTTACAAAAAATCAATGAATACAAAAAAAAAACAAAAACTATTTGAAGACTCAATTTTTTCATATTTAAGTACCGTGATTTTTAATTTTCATGAGGCTACGAAAGTATTCAAAATTAAAAGCAATAGCTATGTATAAAAAAAAATACAAGGTGTTCTCTTAATATTTCGGCTATATATATATATAAAAAAAATATCTTCACTTAATGTTTTTGCTATGTATAATAAAAAAACAAACATCAATACTCAAAATATGTGTGTGGTAGTAAAAATTTAAAACTACATTTAGGAACAAAATACTTTGTATAAAATTTTTGATTTTGCGTTTAGAATCATGATGATAAATAAAGTAAAATAAAATAAAATAGAATAATGTAAAATAAAATATAATAAAATTAAATAACTATTCTGCATGCACAATGATCTTTTACCGAAATAAATAAATATAAAATAGCATATTAATTCTAGAAGTCCCCGTTATTTAGAAAACATGATGAAAATTAAATTATCTACCTTATAAATACCATAACAAGTTTTCTTTATATATTATTTGTATGTATGTATACAACTACTTCGTTATTAATTTTTTGTTGTTTTGCATATATCGTTTGGAAGCATAGAACTTCGATAAAAGCCAAATCAATTAAGGTTCTGGAAATTTACTTCAGCTTCTTTGAAATAATTAATTTATCAGAAATTATTTGACTGATATACTGTTACTAAACTCTACCTAGTCCTATTCGGGGTACTTATCGTCAAGTAAAAAAACTAGCTTAATACTATTTTATCTTCCACAGGATTTGAACCCGTTCTTGTTTCATCTCGTCATTGAATTTTAGTTATGCACTCACACCAATTAGACTACTTATAGAGAAATATAATTTTTTATATAACGTAGTTAACTTACTTATTAGTCAGGTATCAGTTTCAACTTTATAACAATATAACTAAGCTATGCAAATTACTTTTATTTTTTTAAATGTCTTTTGCGCAAATTCCGGTATTCAGAGTGTATTTTTGTTGAATCTCCAAGTATCTGGTGTGAATTTAAACTAAATTTGACTTCTACTCTAACAGTATAACACAAACAACACTTCGGTATCTAGATTTATAAATTAATTTTTTTTATAAGCAACCAAGCGTTATAATGTAACCTTTAGTACTTACGTACCGCTTTGATGGGATAGGATAGGAACAAAAAAGAAAGTAATTGAAGGAATTGACTGAAATTTGCAGAATATTGAAGTTTTTCTTGAATTTCTGCATTCGAATTAAATCACTATGGTGTTATTTAAATGTGAAAACACATTCGAAGGGATATGATTCCATATTCATAAAGTTCGGACTATGGACAAATTTCCGTATACTGTTTTGTGCCATCTAGACGTATACTGTTTTGGGATCTGTGGGCATCTGCGGCTCCTCTTGTTTGAAGATGGAACTGCTTAAGAGGGTGAGAATAATTATTTTATTTCTAATAAACATGGTTTCACACCTACGAAGTATATATATATCAAACAGAGAAATCGCTTCTACTATACGACGATGTCCAAGAGAAAACATACATTCAATACATTTTTTATGAGATAGTAAAATTATAAAACTAAGAATGCAGTGCAGATTAACTTATAAGATTATAGATAGGTTTAAATTATTCAATGATTTATATTAACTAAATAAATGTTATTTGTCAGTATTAGCGTGAAAGGAAAATTTTTATTTTTTCTTTTTCAGTACCTACTTAATTTATCAATTTTTATAAAAAAAAAAATATTTTTTTATTAACAATTTAAATAACATTTTTTTTTTATTTTTTTAAACGGAATAATTTCCATACTAATATTTAATTATGGTATTTTGTTATTTATTTATTTTCTGTTTTTTTTTTCTGCTCTTTTTCTTGTTGTCATTTTATAAAATATTATAATAATAACCTAATTTTAATATTATTCTAAATATAATTTCAAGATTTTGTTTTATTTTAATTTTAAACATACAAATTTATCACAATTTATTAACACATCTTATGAATACAATAAAAAAAAATTAAATTAAATAAATAATAAACAAGTTCAACTGGAGAAACATAACATGGTTGATTTGGTAAACTCTAAGGTATATATATATAATTGGTATACAAGTTATATGATTAAAAAACGATAGGTTCAATGGAATTTAAGTGCGTTCAAAAAAAATATTATTTACTACTCAAAGGATACTGGTCCAAATCCAAGTCTTAGAAATATTCAGTTGTATTGAATTAAATATTATTACCTTATTGAACGTATAACAATTACCTAGCTCTATAGTTAAGTATTATTAAAAACTAATTAAAATTCAATGCTCTTTTCGTTCATTCATTTCGTTCATTGAAATAATTCAATGCTCTTTTCGTTCGTTAGTATTCTATATAAAATAGAAAAAAGCCCGTAAAATTATAAATTTTTATTTAATTATTTATAAAACGAAAATTTAATAAATAAAGGAATGATAAAAAATTAAATTAAAATTTTTCTAAATATCAGAATAAGAATTGAAGATAAGTTAGATATTTTTGAATTAGAAGCTAAATTGCAGTTATGCGCAATTTAGTTACCCAATTATTTTTATCCTGGTGGATAAAATCTTACTTCGTGTCTTTTAACAGAAAATGGACAACGTAAGCGACACTAAATATGGAATACTAACAATGGGTGACTTCCAAAATACAGTAAAAAAGTTTTAATACAGTTTAAATACAGCTCAGCTACCATTTAAAGCTTTTCTAACCACTTCAATGTAAAATAAAAACTAAAGCTTTTGCTACATTTTGTAATATTATTTTAAAAATAAAATACATACATAAATATACATTCACTTTGACGTTTAAATTATAGTTCTGTGTTTTTGTAATATCAAACGGCAGTAATAATAATAATAATAATTTTGAAAATTAATGTTTATATATTAATATATTATAGTCAATAATTTAATTAATTTAAATAACGACTGTAATAACTATTGTTATAATTGAATCTAAAATATTTTTTATCTTTCCTTACATCGAAATTAATATTGTCAGACCTCCATTGATCAGCATTATATTTTCGGCGGAACATTTTTATTTATTAACATATTATTTTGCTACAATTTGGCATAAAACTTATTTTTTTGTCAAAAAATAATACTAACCTTAATTTAATTGATTTTGGTAACTTTCTCTATGACATATATCCAAAATGTAGTCTACATTTTTTCGCTACACACTCTGCTCTTATATTACGTTTCCACTACGTATTTTAAACATTTTGGAATAAGTTTACAAAGTCAAGATCCTTTGAAATACTTTTTAGAAGATGCTACATTGTAGATTATACGATTTCAATGCATTTTCGAAGTCACGGCATGTGTATAGTTGAAAAATAAAACACAGTCTCAGAAGCATAGTATTTGAACTGTGCCTAACTCATAAGTGTACTGTGATGAGAAAAAATATATTCATTGGGAAAGAAAAAGCATAAAAAACAAATTTGGTAGAAATAAATTGTAAAGGAGAGAAATACAGTTTGTGGAAACCATATTTTCTCATAATATAATTTTCTTAAAAAAATTATTTGAAAAATATATAATCCTATCCTTCAAATTCGATATTTATTTATCTAAAAATTTTTGGTTTACTTATTATGGCAAATCCTGATGCAACAAAAACAGTTATTGATTTCGTTAATTTCTTTTAAAACAAAATTGAATAAAATGCTAAGGGCTTCGTTCAAAATACTTTCTCTTATAATAGACTTAGGTACTGAAAGGGTTAGATAAAAACGGTTATATTAAAAACTGTAATCATGTCCTTATTATACCATTATAATAGACGGGCACATGCAGAGTTATTATTTATAACCCGGGCAATATAAACGGAAAAAATTTAAAATTTGATGTCCTTACCAGATAAGGGCAAATTAATTAAATCAAACTATTGGTGGTTGGAAAACTCTAATTAATTAATTAGAAGTATAATACACTATTTTGTAATTAGATTAAGCAGTTTTAGCTAGATTAAAATAGATTAAGTTAGGCTATGTCTTTAATAAATAATTATTGATTTTTACTCCCGATTTTTCCAATAATATAATTCGAAGGCAAAAAACTTTGTAATGTTTGTACATAGCCTTAAAAATTCTTAAAAATAGTGCATAAGTTAACATAAAAACGAAAAAGTTGCTTAGAAATAAAATTATAAATAAAAATAGCTGTTTTTGTTAATTTTTGTAGGTTAGACTAGTTTAAGAATGTAAAAATAGTGGGAAAAAATAAAATTTATATTAAAACAAAAAAGGTACTGAAAGATTTAAGGTAAAACACTATACAATCTATCTCACAAATTCAATAAAATTTATTAATACAAAATTAAATATCTTAAATTAAATGTTAAATAACTATAAGGTTATCACACTAGTAACCACATGATCATAAAAATTCAAATTCAATTTTATTTAAAATTATAATCCAATTATCAAATTCGTAATACCTTAGTCCACAAAATAAAGTACATATATAAAAATTAAATTAATATATGAATAATTATAATGCAAATAAATAATAAAAGTAATAAAAAATAGGTGAAGAATTGATAAAGAGAAGAGAAGAGAATTATGAGTAAGAAAGAGGGATAAAAAAATTAAAAAAAAATTCTTATTTAAATAATAATAAATAGAAATAAATTTCTGATGATCATCTGATTTTACAATTAAATGTTTAAATATTAAAATGAATATTTAATGTGTGTGTGTGTATATATAGGGTGAATTTTTTTATAACGTAAGCAGTTGAGCATAATCAAAAAATACATTCCAATTATATGTCAGGTTCAACAGGTTCAAATCCTGGTTAGAAGTTGTTTTTGTTTTACTAGGACCTAGGTATTCGCGAATGACTCTAAACAGTCAACTTGCCAATAACATTGTTGCAAAACAAAATTGCAATGACAACGAATTAAAGTTATGCTCCCCACTGGGAGAAAAAAAGCACAAAAAACATATATATATAGTTATAGGGAGTTTAAGAATAAATAATAATCACCATGTAGGGCAATAGGTTATCAAGAGGCTAAAAAATAAAAATTGGTTTAAATTGTAAAAAAATATTGATATTCTACCAAACTCTATATGTAGTTTGAAAGTTAACAACAAATAGAGTCATATAAGTAAGTAACTATATATATAAAAATAAGAATCAATTCATGAAAACAATGTTAATTTAATATACAGTCACTAAAATGAAAAGATGGTTATTAATAAATAAATATTCAAATTTTATAATATAAGTGGTTTTCATGAACAAGCAATATTGACAATATTGCCTATATTGACAAGTATTTTGTTCATAAATAAAATGCGGCACATGATATTTGTTCATAAACGATTTTAACTCAGCAGGAAAACTCCAAATTTATAGTAAATAGCGCATGACAATCAGTTCACAAAATTGCAAATGTAGAAAATATAAATTTTAACAACTCTGTCAAAAAGTTTTTTTTCTGCAGTATTTTGTTTTTGCATAACTATTTTATTTATGAAAAGTCCTATGAATTATGATATGTGTAAATATAACAAGAGTACATAACTATGTGTATATTTATAATTTTAATTTTCAATATAATTTTTTAATAAATTTTTAATTACTTAAGTATATTTTTCACAACTTTTGTTTATCATTAATCAAAAAATAAACTAAAATAATTTTTCTGAAATGTTATTTTTAATGAAGTAGTTACTTATAAATTATTTTATAGTTAGTCCAAAAATTTTGTGAAAATAAATCAACTTATGTACAGTGTAAACACAGTTTTTTAAACATGATTAAAATTGAGTTAAGCATAATTAAATGGTGTGATGTGAACATACTAGCATAAAACACCCTGTATATGTTCCTATATTTTTTCAATAAAGAACCTCTTAATAAGCGTGCTAAAGTAATTTAGCTCAGAGTCATTACTGATTTACTATGGAAATTATCATGTTTTATGCAAATAAGAAAAACAAAAGAAAAATAAAATAAACAAAAATTTGTGCATTGCTGTTTTATTATGTTTTTTTTTTTATTATTTTGTAGAGTCTTGAACCAATTGCAAATAACTAGACTAAAATTGAATTCTTAGATTTATACTTGTATAAATCTTTTTTGTTAGTGTAAGTAATTCTATTGTATTTAAAATATAACATTTTGTGATTATAACAAGAAAATAATTAAAATATAATAAAAATAAAAAAAATCAATAATGACAAAAAAACCAATTAATAATAAAAATTGTGTCATTGTTGATGTTAACTTCATTTAAACAATTTATTAAAATTCATTAATACTGAATTCGAATTCAAGTCTAATTTAATTTTAACTTACTTAAGTAAGTATTTGATTATTTGTTGTCTCTTTCTTTTATAAAAATGAAAATACAGAAGTCAAAAACATTTTAAGTGAAATTTCAGGATAAATTAAGTCAAAAATGACAAGTTATGCTACCCAGAGCCGACCCTATCCGATTTGGCACCCTGTTCAGTTTTAAAAAAATGTTTTAAGTAAAAATTGATTTACTGTAAGCCATTTCCCCGTTACCATAGGCTAACTTAATAGGTTTTAATTTTAAAAAATTGCACAACATGGCTTCAATATTAACTTCCAGAATCAGAGAAAACTAGGAGAAAAGCTCTTTTTATACATAAAGAATATACAACAACAGAAACAATAAACGGCATTTTTAGAAATTGAGTATTTCAATCAGGACAAAGAAATTGTTTTTGTTTCTGTTAGATAAAGTTGTTATGTATAATGTATAAAATAAATAGGTACATCTTATTTATTAAGCACACTGTGAAATTGCACAACTTGCATTTATGACTGGCCCTGGTGCTGCCATCATTAATACAAATTATTTTTAAAACAATTCAATTTTTAATTCTTTTTTTAAAATTTCTTTAAAAATTTTAGGAGTTAACTATCTATCTAATAATATACCATATAAGTATATATATACCAGTATTAATATAAGTTTAAAGTTCAAAATAAAATTTTAACTAAATTAGAAAACATGATGTTTTAATTTTTTATCTGAAAGATAATTGTTATCTGTCAGATGAAAAATTTGATTCTCAAAACCTACAATGGCATTCTTAACTTAAAAAAGCCGAAATAGCTTTTACGACCAATACCCATTTGAACGACGTAATGAACAATTATTTTAAATAGTTATTAAATATAATTTTATAACTGACATATGAATTTATTTTAAATCTATATATTAAGTAGTTATTAAACTATAATCAAATTCAAACTAAAAGTTGTCCAGATTATCGAACACTACAATACTTATTGATGAATTGCAGTAGTGTTGATGTAATAAATACTTTTTTAATTATTATAGTAAACAATAGTTGAATTGAAAAAGTATTGACTCGAAATATTAACCATATTTTTAAATTTATTTTTACTTGACTACAGTTTAACTCAATGTATAAAATCTCAAACTTTTAAATCTAATTTTACATTCTACCCCAATGGGAGTTAATTGATCTAAAATAAGTAACATCAGTAATGATATATATTTAATGTACTCAAAAGAAATATTTATAGATTAACAAGTTATTTTTAGATTAACATTAAACCATTGTTCAAGTTCGCGGTCATATCGGTTTTTAGTTCGGTTATCTATCGGTTATGGTGAGTAATTCAAATAAAGTTACAACATATAGAGAAATACAAAATTTTCCTTGAGCATTTTCCAGAGGTAAATCGTGTTGAGCGAGACAAAATTCTACTCAAGGTTGTATAGGGTGGACTAAGTAAGTAACAAAATAAATAATTAACTAGTTAAAATATTGAAAATTGTGCAGAGATTTATTTCTTGGGACCATCAATGAATCTAAATTAAATGTTAAGATGGTTTTTTTATTTCAATTTTTATTTCAATTTTACTTTACTACTTGAAAACTGTGATAACCTATTAATCATTATACTATGGACATATTACATGATTATATTTATTGCTGCAAGTTCAAACAGTTCCAAACAGTACTGACGTACAAAGGGGTTTGTGACCTATAATTTGCATTTTGATCTATATTTTGACATACATAAAGAAATACAGAATTTCAACACACAAATTATAGATAAGTAAGTACATATTTTCTTAAATATACCAACTAGATATTTATTTTGGCTAAAATAACATTTAATAAATCATAATAAAACATAAAAAACCATACAGGTTGACTACCTCTGTTCTATCCCTTTTATTTCTTTTAAGAAATAATTATAACTGCATTGCTGTTATTTTGTTGTTGTTGTTGTTCTTGTTATTAAAGTTTTGATTATTTTTATTTATTTCTTTCGCGTCAGTTTAATAACAAAATGGTCGAGATTAAGTTATGTTTACAATTTGCATGCGATAAGATTTGAGTACAATATACTATGTTGGTTTTTTACATTTTTTTTTTATTTATTTCTTCGAAATAAAAATTTTATTTTTATTTTTTATAAAAAAAAATATTTAATAAAGCAATTATCATAATAATGTCTACTTATGATTAAATTTACATGTATATATAGGTAGATTTGTATGTGCATGTCGTAATTAGTTATTTTGAAAGATTTATTTAAATTAATTCAATGATGAAATTTTCAGATATTTTTACAATTTTTAGTTAGTACAAAAAAATTTAATATCTAAATATTATTATTTTAATCAAAGTAAATTGGAACATTGACTTCTGTTAATTGAAAAAATAAAAAAATATATAAATAGTTATATAATAATGCTTTTGCAATTATATTATTAATCAAAAAGAGATCTTAAGTAATAATAAAACAAAAAAAATGGCGAAAATAGAATTAATATTTTTGAATGACCGATAAGCCTTTTTGTCAGGTAGTGCTTACCTTTATTATAATTTTAACTAAGTAAATAATTAGCCATTAAAGAGTTAATAAAAATAATAATAATAATTATTTTTTTAAATACTTAATTCAAAAAATTTGTTAACTAACAACATGATGTCAATGTAAAAATATTACGCTTAGCTCCAATCAAAACTTTGTTGGACGATTTAAATGACTTTAACCCTTACGAATTGTCTCAGCCTATCTTTTATATCTCAATAATTCCCAATTGGATTTTGATTGAATAAAAATATGAAGTAATAGACCAAAATTATATTAATGGTTGGTGTAAAAGATTAGTAGTCCTTCACTTCGTTCACCCCCCAGAAAATAGAGCGAGATATGAAGGCTATTTTAATAATTTTCTTCTACTTAAAAAAAAAATAACAAGAAAATTAAATTTAATCACAGTTGTAAGTACATCTACATTTTAAATCTAGTTTGACTGATCTGATACACAGATGTATTTAGATAAGAAAAAAAAAAGAAATTAAAAATAATCATAAACTACATATTTAAAATCAAGAGACTCTAGTGGCTTTAACTCATAAAACGAATGAAATGAAAATGCCCATAGATTAGTATATATAGGACATCGGGACAGACCATACTGTCGTTTCATAAACAAATTATTGGCAGATGTAAAACAATGTCGAATTTTGAATTGGAGAAAAGTTGTCCGAAATTGGTAAACATGTTGGTTGCTTGCTGCGTTGGATGTTAAATCAGACTCATCAGAACTTACATACTTAGTCTGTAATCCCGTTTAATTCCAAAATCTAATCAAATTTAATGAAATCTATCATCTATCATACATTATAATAGATTTAGTTGTCAACATTTCACCTCAAAATTATTCAATCTATTCACCAAAAATGAGAGAAAATAAATCACCACACCACACCGCCGCCAGTACACCATCTTATTTATACAAATTTCAAGAGAGTGCATACTGCATAGCAGCATAGGTAGCATATTAGTTTTATTTTCATCATTAAATGTAGGTAGGTACTTTGGTATAGACAATGTAATATGTATCGTAGTAAGTTATAAACAAAATTATTATTGTTTTTTTTTTATACATATTCATTGATAGTGAAAAATATCAGTTTATATAAATCCTTATTCTGTTAAAAACGTTAAATTCAGCTTTAACTTGAATTATAATTAATAAATAGGTGTCTCTAGTTTCAATATATCGTAAAAAATCGTAAATAATAATTAGTCAACCATAGTGATGATTTTCTGATGATAATTTAAGAAAGTGAAATTACAGTAGAAGAAAAAAAAAATATTATAATAATATTGAAAACGATAAAAATAAAAAAATTTTTTTATTCAGATAATTTTTTTATACAATTAAAAATTAGATTATGTATATTCAATGAATCCAGGCTACACAACAGGAACTGGTTAACTTTTTATAACAGACATGGCCAGATAATCGAGTACTATTTTTGGTAATACAAATTTCGGCAAATTTTGATCTTGAAAAACCCGGTCCTTCCCGGAAGTTGAAAATATCACCAATCGATAGAGCACCCTCGATTTAGTTTATAAATTTTTTTGCTAATTTCAAAATGACGGTTTCTTCTTCTCTTAAAAAGCTGATACTCATGCTCTGAAGCACTCGGTATATATATATATATATATATATCTGAATGTAAAATTTTTGATGAGCAGTTGGTCTTAAAATCAGAGTTGATGCACTGAAGCACGGGTTACCCAAATATCAATGGAATGATGTAACGCATCAAACAACAAAAAAAATAAAAACAAAATTAACGAGTTTTTTTTCGAGATAATCAACGTTTTTTACAAAACTTTCAGTTGTTAAAAGCAAAAATTTAAGTTTGTGCAGCTATAATTCAAAAACCGTAAGTCTGATACTCATCCAACACATACCGTTAATTAGTTGTATTAATTTTAAAATAAAGTTATGAATAAGATGTTGCTCTAGTTTCAATTCCTTCGGAGCTGTAGTGGACAATGTTTAGACATAATTTTTCTAATCCGATTTTCTTTAACCCTCTGTAGTCCAGATTAAATTTAAAGATAGACCTTTCGTCTAAAACAATTTTTTTCTAAAAATACTTCAAGCCACCACTACTTAAAATATTTTTGCTTTCAACCGGACCACCCTGTATATTAAAAATATGTATCCGAAATAATAAATTACATTTTAAACAAGGATTTTGTAATATTCTGAAATGTGGAATTTTGTAATTCATAATTCATAATTTTGTATTTTTGATTTTGAATTTGTGATTTTATAACCAACCCAAAAAAATATTTTTTAAACAACCTACTTACTATCACCTATCCTGGAAATGATTATCTAGACTAAATAATGTTGTTTTATTTTTATCTGATCAACATTAAATTTTTAGCTCACCACGTGTAAATAATAACATTAAAATTAATCTTGTCTTATTTTCATTTCTTTTTTTCTTTAAATCTTCTAAATTTTATATATTTATTTTTTACTTTCACTTCCTTCAGCTTATGGTTAGGTATGTCAATTTACAGTAAAAAAAAAAAAAAAAAATGTGTAAAAATAAAAATTTCAAATTATTAATCTACATTATTCTTTTTCTTCATCTTGATTCGTATATTTACTGTCGTCCCCATAATCCAATCATTTTTCTACCAATACTAAACCAATAAGTTATAAGCAAATATATTATATATACACATATATATATATATATATATATAAAATTGTATTTCAAAAACAGGACTTCCTTTTGCAGAATCGTGTAATAAACGAATACATTTTGAAGACACATAATATTACATACAACAACACAAAATACAACAAAGTATCGAAGAAAGACAAATTTGTATCACCATAGGGAAATTCTTAAGAAAAGATGATTCGATAAAAAAAAAATTAAATTTCTTATGACAGTTGACTTCTTCTTAACATTATATTTTTTTTTTTTTAATATATTATATCCTTACTATCTACATATACATAATTTCTTTTATAAACAGGAATAATATCCTTGTTTAAGGATAACAAACAAAAATAAGAAAATAAAATTTTTATTTAATTTTATATACTTACATTCGTCCTTTGCTATGATGCTTCGATTTACTGATTGTCAATGTTAAAAACAAAAAAAAAAAAATCACTCAGAGGAAATCTTCTTATGGATACAAAATAATGTGACAAAAACACAATAATATGAAATCATGTCCTTCGGAATAAAGTGAATTTCTTACAAGATTATTGTATTTATATAAAAAATAAAGGAAAAACAATATTATTCTATATATTTTGTAGGTACCTCAATTAGATTTGGGCCTACAAAATTTTATTTTTATTTTTTTTATAAAGGTAGTTGAAATCAGACACTGTTTACAAAAAACGTGTCCAATGGTCCAGTAATAGTGTATATGTTTTGTTTTTTTTGAGTAAATAATCGGACGCTAGTAAAAAATATAATTAACATTTACGTCCCACTTGGTTATAGGACAGATTAGGAGAAGAAGTGAGAAGAAAGATATAAATTAAACGGAAATTCTAGTAAACAGGAATTAATGTTTACATTGAATTTGTGCAGGTTTTATGTTCTGAATCGGGAAATATAGAAAAAGAAATATGATTTTCTTGATGATCTTGAATTCAAATAACTATATGTATATATATTTATATTAGATCACCACAACGGGAAATGAATTTATTGTGATTATACGAACCAATACAATTATGCATTTGAATCCTTGAGAACGCTTGATTTATTGATTATACTCACGACATTTTTCAATGGTATGTTAGATAATTTCCATCGTTCTGCAAATACCATTCCTGGGTAACGGAGTCAACTACAAGTGAAACACTCGAATTCACAAAGTAGTAAGATGTGAAATAGTCATTCATAGTCATGTTCTGCACGGTTTGTTTTCGTCAAAGCCAACTTTATGTAAATGCATTTGACTCGGATAGTTATTATCGCTACCATGATGAGCATCTTGTTTCTTGAAACCTAAAATAACTTGTTAAAGATTTTTTTGGAACGAGCGTGCTAGCATTAGCAGTTTTACTAGTCGATTACCATATATATAAATTCGTCCACAAGTTTTCAGCTTGTTATAAGTATTATAAAAAAAAAAGAATTAAATTAAGTATTTAAAAAATATTGTACAGATGCTAGAAATAGATCTTTATATTTGTGATGAATTTATAATGTATTATTTTTATATTTAAAGTATATTAATGCTGATAAAGTTACTTACTTTTTTAAGTTTACTGACTTACTTCAGTCGCATTTTTATCTACATTTTGCTTATGCTTAGAAATTTCCAGAGAACAGGTTTGTGCGTGTAAAAATTGTAACCAATGGCTTTGCCGCTAATTACTATGCAGTATCGTATATCGTGGGATGTCAGTATTCCCCGGTACGCTCATTAGCGTGACTTTATTTACACTTTTGTCAGTATTTTTAGCTTCTCTAAGATACATGCTTACGCCATTTAATATACTAACCATGAATCTTACCAAAAATTCGAAATCTGATACTAAATGTTTTTTAGAATACAACTGGCAAACTTTTTATAATATCTATGATTATAATTGACAAGCATTTAAGGACCTGCGCAGTAGACACATTTTCATTTTATTTCGTTTCTCTTTAATGACAAAATTGAAGGTTATGAAGGAGGTGTATTTATGTGTCCAAAATAAACTTACTAACCACAAGACTTATTAAACACGAGTAGTTTCTACTAAATCGTGATAAGTCTATGTCAGTACGTATATTACCGTTTTTTTTAAACTTTAAACTTTAAACTTGAATTATAATTACTCAACAGAGGCCCCTAGTAGCTATATAATTTGGTTCAAGTAAGTTAATTAACTATTTTCTATTCAACTTCTACCTCTATAAGTATCTCTATAGTAACCTATTGCAAATTGGTTTGGTTCTTTTGAACTACCTAACATACTAAATTTGAATTGTCAATCAGTTTTACTACTGAACATTGCTTAGTTTTATACCTTTATTACTTATATAGTTTATACCTATATTTAAAGCTTATAAGAAGTTGTAGCAAAAGCAAAGAGAATGTTAAAACTATGCCCTGTCAAGAAATTTTCGGTAAACATGAGTTCTACATTAGAACCAATTTTATACCCTCTATTTTGAATTAGTCAAGCATAGTAAGTTACAGCGCTTCGTTTGCTATCATGTCCAACATATGAATGAAAATGTTGTAGCTGAATTCGTATACAGAAGGTTATCATATAAGTAGAACCAAGACCAAAGATAATAATTGATAAAAGTGCATCAGAATAAAAAGTTGTGAAATAAAAATTTATCCCAAGTATCATCAATGTAAATAAATTCAATCCTAACACTTGGGAATCTTAACAATTCTCATTCCAATACTTGGGAAAGAACTTAACTTGTCACTTTAGTGAATGAAAATTAAAGAAACCAAATAATGCAGAAAAGTGATACGGCAAAATTGAATATAGAATTCAATAATGTGGGGCTGTATAAAATGTATTTAAACTTTTAAAAGTAGGTATTGTGGAACATAGAAAATTTCCTAATGTAAGTTTTCAATAGCAGTCTTTAAATATAGATCTTGGAATCTCATCGAATAATTCTGTTTTTGAAGAGGTAGAAAAAATTATAGAGCCACTTAAAGGTTAATTAATTGTATTTTGTTTTAATCTATTTTCAAATAATTTTCAAGTACCAAAAGTCTAGCAATTACCCGGCTAGCACCATAGAATTAAAATAGAAATTTTGTATAATTTCGATACAATTGTTCTAATTTATCACCTCTATTTAATTTTGCTCCAGTATATAGGCTAAAATTAGCCAACTATATTATTCATCCGGGATTTGACACGAATAAAAAAATAATAACAAAACATGCAAATATTTTCATTTTTATTTTTCTTATTTCATTTCATGTGTTATTCTTTTCTATATTTAAATTTTTTATTGTTTACTTACATTTCAATATGGCGACATGTACTTGAACTTGTACTATATGTACATACATATTTATATTAAAAAGTAGCCCAAATTCATATTTTTTTTTTCTTTACAGTCGAAAGATCTTGAAAATATTTAATTTCAAGGTAATCGACAATGTCAAAGTCAAAAGACATGGATTATTAGAAAATTTATGTTAAAATTATCTGTCAAAATAAATTTTAATTTTAATTTTAATTTTTTTTATTTTGAAATTGAAATTTTCAAGTTATATGCACAAATGTATTTGGTGTACATGATGTTACTCTACTTAATTGTGCCAATTGAACAGGCATGTGATGACATTTTGTGTCAGCATGAATGACAACTTCATTAAAAGAATTTCAACTAAATTAAAAACAAAACATTGTGTTGGCAACGCCAGTATGCTACTTGTAAATTTTTTTTCAACGAACATAGAAACTTTGGAAGTAATTCAAGAGAATTAAAAAAAAAAAAAACTGTTTAGAACTTTTAATAAGAACGATCCGGTGCGAAGAAAGTGAAGTATGATAGATCGATCAAATAACGGTTAACCTATCTGAATTATTTCGAAAGAAAAATCGTAAACAAAATAGCGGGCCCAATAAAAGATGGAGAGCAATGTAGAATATAGTATTATGTTGTTATTCAATAACTACCCACATTTAGGAGGTAAGACAGTTTAAAACAGACTCTCTTCGATGGACTAAAAATGTCAAAATACTTAATACCAGATAATTATTTTTAAAAAATCCTGTTTTAACAGATTTGAGCATATTTTTCAACCCCACTAAGAAAAAAATTTCCGTCAGTGCTAAAATTAGAAATCATTACATTATTTGCCAGATGTTATAATTTTTTTAAAGCTGAACTTACACGTCAATTTCAAAATGTAAATGGATGTTTTTATACACAATATACGAATTTCTGCTTCTTCGTTAAGGAAGCTACAATTCAAATCGAATTTTGGCCTTCTCAATTTTTTGTCTTCAGTTATTTTTACTTTTGGAATATGTTTGCGTGTTAATAGTTTCCAGTATTAATCTTAATTCTTTATCTAGCGAATCAGCTGCTCATCTACACCTCATCCTTTGGTTGGTTACGAATCTCGAAATTCTATCTAACTACTGTCGTTGCATATTTTTAGTATACATGCCGGAAGTATTTTAGCTTGATTACGGTAATTAATTTTTACAGTTTGAGCAAAAAAATTTGCTTCAGTATTATTATTTCAAACATTTTGAACACATTTTGAATTGTCTGTGAAATCGATAACGATATTCGTCACTATTGTTTTGATGATGGTTTTCTTGAATCCGAATTTGTTATCATAATGATTTATTTGTGATTTTGAGACTGGAACAAATACATATATTGTGTAACCTGAACAAAATAGTAAGTTTGGTTCATAGCGTTTATACCTAACTCGATAAAGTAAAGTTTTCTAGTCAGGCTCTTACATCAGTACATAGATATATAAAGGGTAAATCTCAAATGTGTGCTGTGATTTAAGGTATCTGAAATACCGTGACATTTTGGCTCATAGGGATTGAGGTATCTGAAATACAGTGACATCTTGGCTGTACGTTTTGGGGGCTATCCAAGAGATGGATGTGGGTGTATCATGTGTGTCCTATTCGTAATCTCGTCTGAACAACAAAAAATTTTCTGCTGGTCTTGTCGAATATATTTCTTTTAATATACCTTAGTTTGGTGGTGAGGAGTTCGTTTTCCCAACTTGCGTTATCGTTATGCCTCTTAAAGCTCGATTACATATCTCTTAATAATCCCTGTAGTAATTTTTGTTGTTCGGAAAGTGGTTCTAAAAGGACTTCCTTTAACACTCTGTTTGTTATGAGTATACTTATTTATGTTATCAGATTCTGTTATCACGAATTGGGTCTTTTTAAGTATTCTTAAATAATATAATTCAACTGAATTTAGGTTATTACCAAATTCTATTCAACAATACAACATCGATTTTTCTGTGTGCCTTGTCAGATACATTCCTTTTAATATACATTAGTTTGTTGTAGAGGGTTACAGTACTTGATATAATTTATAGAATATACTGTAGGCTCTAGGTGAAACATTATTAAAATAAAAAAAAATAAATAAATGTTATTTAATTTTAGTACAGTACTTCCTTAACAGTACTTTATAATATTGTTTTAGTTCTTTATGTTTCGGATAGTTATTTGACTTTAAGTTCGAAGTGTTATGCCATTTACTGTCAAATCACCATTTTATTATTTTTTTAGTTTTTGTATCAACCTTTTGACAATTGATTTTAATTTCTCAAGCAACCCGACAAAATCTCATATTTTCAATATTAACTTAGCAACACTGAAAACTTTCCACGCAAATAAAAAAAAAATTATTTAATATAAAAATAATGAGTTATTTTATAATAATAAAAAATAATAAAAACAAAAATTATAAATACTATGATTTTTTTTTTTTTATTATTATTAAAGAATCATTATTTTTTTAGTGAGTTTATTACTTTATCCATGAACTCTTACGTCCTTTCTATCATCACTAAGATGATTAAAATATGTATATATATGTATACTATTATAACTTGAAATTATTATTTATCTTAATCTATCTTATCTGACAAATTCATTTCTTCCGCTAAAAAAAAAAAAAAAATTATCTACATTATGTACAATACTACAATACAATCTATGTAATTTGAGTGCGTTATTTGGTTAAGTGATCATAATCATAATAAATAATAAAAGAATACAGCAACAAAATAAAAATTAGAAATATACTTAACATGTGCTAAGTATATTCAAGCTTCTAAAAAAAAATTCAGCTGGCACCTATTCAATTTAATCAATCTTCAGATACACATACTTAGTCGCAATTGAGTTATTTTAAAAAATATTTTCTTAAACTGAATTTTATTATTTTTATTATTTTTTTTTTAATATGAAAACTAATCTTTAACGAAAATGTTGAGTTTGAGGGTGAGACAATTATATTAATAGAAATTGAAATTAATTTATTTTACGTTCCGGATTCGCTTACTCGGACAATATTATTATATATGTTAAGGAATTTAATACGAAATAATATTGTTATATAATGCAAAAAATATAATAATAGTTAGTGATAACTTGGATAAATATAGAAACGCAAGCAGTTGAATTTTAAGAATCTTAAATTGTTAAAAATCATGAATAAAAGACGTCATATACTACGTTTATCTGATACTGATATTGTTATAATATGGTGTAAAAATATGTGATTGATATCATATGACGTAAGCTGAGTTAATTCAATTATCATAGAATCTTAAGGTGGGTTTAAGCTGGTAAACTGGATTTTAAGTGTGATAATATTTTGTTTGTTCTAAATAGTGGGGTAAATTTAAATGGCTTTTACGTATGACAAGAACTGGGGATATTTATCCCTGACATTGTAACATTTTTCACACTAGCTTGCGATATTATTAGATTAGATTGTGGAATTTCGGGAGGGCATCTGTTTTCTATATTTGTCTCGTACCGCAGCCGTAAATGGGTTTATTGTTATTACCCGATTTTGTTCGTCCTAGTTAGTCTCTGAGTCCTTAAGGATTTTGTGATTACACTCAAGATATTTTTCAATGATATGCTGGATTTGCTCCCATTGTTCAGGAAATGTTTTTTTCAAGTGGCGAAGTGTGATACGAGTGAGCCATCCGCATTCACAGGGCAGATGTTCAATAGATTCTTCCTCTATTTCACTTATTGTACATAAGTTGTTTTCGCTTAGACCCATTACTTAAAAGGGCTTCTTTATTCGCCTGTTATTATCCCTGCCAAGATACGTATATATACCTGTTTGCTATTAAAACTTATAAGAGGCTTGGTTTTCTTGAGGAAACGTTTATGAATGGGTATTTTGCGTTGACGATTTCCCAGAAACCCTCAGCCTTTTCCTCTACCCAAGCTTTTAATTGCGTCTTAGTTGTGATCAGGGGAATGCCAAAGAACAAGCTTGGCCCTATGAAAACCATACTCGATGCTTTTCTTGCTAGATAATCTGCAGCTTCGTTTCCTTTTATGCCAGAATACCCTGGTACCCACATTATTGTGACTTTATTTGTTTTTGTCAGGGTTTTAAGTATTTCTAAACAATCCCATACTGGTTTTGACGTATGAATTAATAGCTCGTATGACGCTGCTTTACTATCCGAGAGAATGTAGATTTTACGTTTTTTGTAATTTTTTCTTAAATTCTCTCACACCCACACAGAATTCTACAGCATGTACTTCGGCTTGGAAAACTGTGTTTGTATAAAGTCTAGGCTTCAATAAATATGAGCCTTGAGCCATTTTCTATATACTCCCGATCATACTCCACTCATTTTCTTGCAGCCGTCACTATACCAATACTAATGATCCTTTGTCGAAGGAGGGTGAAATGTTTCTCAAAATTATTTCTTGGCAAGCGGTAGTCGGATAATGCTATATTAAAAGCTTAGCATCCTTCTGGAGTACACGAATTAATTATGGGTTTTGGGATATTTTTGTCGGATTTGGTTTCTTGGGTATTTGCGGATTTGGGATATTATACCTTGATGTAGTATATTTTTAAAATATGAGGCATAGTTTCTTTATACCAGCAACATTTTATTACCAATTTTCTAATTAGTAGTCAAACATTTGGTTAGGACTTTTTTTATTATGTTTGTATTATTTTTTTAACTAGGGGAAAATGTGGATTAGTAAATTGGTTAGAATATAGATAGTAAGATTATTTTTATATTTAAATTTTTGTTAGTTAGTCACTACGAATTGTGTCTCATTTTGGAATAAAATTGTTTTAAGCATTCACAAATTTCTGATTCAACCGCACCGGTAAACTGGATTGATTAAAAATAATTGAGTAATTGTGTAAACTTACAAATGGAAAACTCGATTTAAACAAAAAATTAAAATTTTTATTAATGAATATAATATAATGCGGTTATTTTTTTTCGCTTCAATTACCGTTTGTGTATTACAGTTTGAGTTTCGAAAAATGGAAAATATTTAAAAAACATATGGAAGCTGAAATTTTTTTAATTATTTATTATTGATTTATATTAAAACTACATATTCAGATCCATTTCTACAACGTGAACATACGCAGGTGGTCCAAAACTGGTTTCAAAAATGCGTTTATTATAAGAACTGCTAAATTATACAAATAGAACTGATACGTATCGTATCGCTATTACAAGTACATTATACTTAGGTGCCTATTATGTATTTCGATCGAAATTAATCGAATCGTTCATCGTTATCGTTAAAGTTATTCGATTGTGATCGTTAGTGTCATTATGTATTTCGATGAAAATTTGATCGAAAGTGTTTAAAAATGCTGCCATTGTAAAATTCAAATCTACGATGAAAATGACATATGTTTCATTCTTTAACTGTCAAATTCAAATTATTATACGAAAAAAAACAAAACAATAATGTTATATTTAAAATTTTTAAGTTGAAAATAAGTTGAAGTGTTTAAATAAAATATAATTATAAAATTATAAGTTTTTATAAATAAAATGATTTGAGCGGAGTTAAATTTTTCAATTTCTGATAGTGCTGAAATGTTATTTAAACATAAATTTGATGAGTTATTATCTACATTATTAAAACTATTAAATTAGGACAAAAATTGAAATATCCAATAAGTAATACGTCGATTCCAAATATATCTAAATTGGTTAGTGTATTAAGATTCTGTGCAGTTTGTACCAAGCAAATGATTTTAAACGTAGGAAATGATTTCCATGTCGGACTAGCACTGCTAATTTTTTTTTGTTCTTAAAGAAGTTTTATATGTATTTGCAGTTTATAATTATGTGCAAAATGGATCAAATTCCATTACGCACTAGAAGAAAAAAGTCAAGCAAACATTATTTTTATGATTAAAGCAGAATTACTGAAATAATTGGAGCAGTAGATGGAAAGCTTATTCAAATTAAATCACCGAAGCAAAACGTACAACATTTATGTTATAGTAGAAAGGGATTTTTTTAGCATTAATTCAATTCTGATAAGTTTATACTTTATTGTAATTAGTTTACATTATTATAACAGTTTTTGTTTTAAGATATGTGATCATAATCAGGTAATTGGTTTTGTGAGTGCAAGATATCCTGGTACCTCTTTGGAAAATTTATAATGGTGCCTCATTATTTACACTATAACTTTTCATATTGCAGTCTATTTGTAACAGGCCTTTCATTCCTATTAAAATTTATTTCAATAAAAAATTATTATGTAGAATAAAGTAAAATACCTACTTTCATTTCAACTTTTAAATTTATTTTTATTTCAAAAAATATCATAAATATAAAACAAAACACCAAGTGTCCAATATAAATAAAATATATTTGTATCTCTTTTATTTTATCCTTTCAATTCAAAATTGAAATAATTTGTACAAAATCTCTCTTTCGATGTCTCTTTCGTGGTAAAATTTTACATCGATAAACTTTATCGATTTCGTCGACAATTTCTGAACGATATCGTAATACGTAATGGCAATTTTGCATTTTGACATTTCGTTCGATCAAATCGTAATCGTTATCGAAATACATAATAGGCACCTTAATATCGAACTTAGTATCGAACTGTTCCACATCAGCCGTGCGGAAAGCAGAAGTATATATCAGTTTAATTTAAGTTCAATACGATTTTAGAAATATTTAATTCAACTCTGTTTTCAACTCAAATTTGCATTTGCATCAACTGTATAACATTCGTCTTGTGATCTGAATCAAACAAAGTCACATTGTATTTTCTGTATCAAAAAACAATCACAGATCGTTTAATTTCAAAGTCACTAATATCAAATTTTAAACAAAAAATTATTATATAAAAGCGATTTTAACTAAATCATTCAATTAAGATCAGAAGCCAAAGAAACCATAAAAATTGTAGGTTCTATGAATTTCATTTATAATAAAAATTTTATATAGGTTACTCATTTCATATGATTGGATCAGTGAATTGAAATGTGTTATCAAATACAATAATTTTCATTACGTAACTATACTTACATGATTATTGAACATTTTTAATTTTTGTTTTTTGTTTTTTAATAATTGTAAGTTCTAATTGAAGATGAAACAAAAAAAAACAAAAAAAAACAAAAAAAAAAAATTTTCAATCAAATTTTTAAAAATAGAATCAATCATACACGATTTAATTGAATTGTAATTGTATGAGAAAAAATGTGGTCAATCATACTGAAATTGACAATCATAATTTTTTTTTGTCATTGTTTAATAATAATTAATATTGATTATTATTTAGATGAAGTGGGATGAATGTCTATAATAGAGAGGTATAGGCAAAATATATGTATATGAATCTTTTATTGAAAATTGATGTAGACGTATTTGTACAACAGTCTGTGGTACAACCCAACTGATTGAAGAAATCGTAAAGGAAGTAGAAGTGATAATATTTAATGTAGAATTTAAGATTGAAGGCGAACAGTTGAAAATTTAATTTAGTATTTTATTAAAGATTAAAATATAGCTATATATACATAAACAGATGTACTTGTACATAACAACTGACTTTAATAATAATTGTAAAAGTAGTCGAGTATCTCATATAAAACTTAATTCCAATTTGTACTTTATGCAATTGCAATTGTACATAAATCGATCCAAATACCCTACCTGAGCTGAATATCTTATTTAATTAAACTATTCTTCAAACTAAACTTCTTGAAGACTGTCAGTTGAGTGTTTTATTTGAATTTCTATAATCAATATAAGAATTAATGTGTTAGATCACAACGCCAGATCAACATGGCGAAAATACTTTTTACATCATCAACTTCAACTTTCTATTGACATTTCTTAAATATTATAATCTGTAGTTTATGTTTTAATACGATGTCGAATTTTGAATAATCAGAGGATCGCATATATACATTTGCAATGTGAATCCACAGGTGTAACCACTGAACGGTATATAATCTAACTAACGTACATTAAAAGAAGGTCAAAATGCGAACTTTTACAACAGATTGTTCTTGAAGAAGTACAATCTAAGATCAAGAGCAAAAATTTGTTTTTAATTTGTTTACTCCTGAACTCGATTTATTCAGAGAATATCTTAGCATAGCTTGAATGCATTGTTAATCCAAAGTTGTGGCTCCGATTTTTTGAAATAATTAAATTTTTTTTTACAAAATAAATGATTATAGTCTACTGTTTGCTATTTTGTCTATACGGTTGAGAAAAAATTAATTAAATAATCACAGTAGTTAAGTAGTGACCATAGTACTATCAAACGCATCAAACATCAAAAATGTTACGGACATCATATCAATAGTATTGATGAATTAGTCAAAGCTACAGTATATCGAATGCAATACCATAACCAGTATCAGTTAATAAATATGTGATATTATTGAATATCGTTCAATAAACATATGACCTCAAACTTTTAGCAGAAGATATGTAGAGCGAAAAAATAATTAACACTTTGAATATTGAACCAAAGGCAAGACTATACTAACATGAATAAATAACCGAGATTCTGAATTGCAATTCTATATTAGTGGTTTGAATGGTTCTGTTATTGTTTTTTGTCACTTATCATTGACATAGACATCAACATAATATATTGAATAATCTATAGACTTAAAGTTTTATACGTTGTTGTGAATCGAACATTGTGTACTCCACATAATATACCATTTCCAAATTTCTATCAAACATATACTGTGCCACAATATCTGAGTGTAAATGTAGTTTCTTAACAAAAGAGAACATTGCTTAAAAATACTTAGAGTTTAATATTTCATAGAACTTTTCCTCCTTCCATCAGGTACAAACATATCACCAATGATCCCATTTTCATTTCCAGATACCGTACTCCACAGTGATATTTACAATATTAGTATTTGTACTATTTTTACACAAATTTTCTGTTAAGAAACAATCTACTTACGATCATGATAACTATACCTGAGAATTCAAATACGGATGTTTACAGGTTACATATTGATAGTCAATGTGTTCAGCATTTAACTTAGGTACATATATGAAATGAATAGAGTCAACATGAATTTCAAATTAAAATAGACAATTAAATTAATTAATTATACTAGCTTGTTTTGTTTTTTGTTACAACATATTTTATTTTACATCATCATTCATCTCTATAGCATTTATCTAAAGATATACACAACATCTACAGTAGTGGTAAATAAGGGTAATTAATATGGTGTAAAAAAAAAAATTCAATTGAATCTCCGATTGCATTATTGTTTTGATCGCGTTAAAAAATATTTGTTTTTTTTTTTGTTGTTATTTGTTGTTGTTGTGGTTGTTATTTTGTTTTGAAATTCTAGTGCATGACAATAGCTGGAATGTTATGTAATCGGTAACAAAAAATCTGTTTTTGTTAGGGTAGACAATTTTGCAAGTTTTTGTTGTTTTTATTATTATTTTTATTCTAAGAATTTACAGGTGAAAAATGTGCATTGTAATGTTATTGAGATTAAAGCGTCCGTTTTGAGTATTGAGAACAAATCTAACAAGCTTTTTGTAATTTAAAGCTGTTTATTTTTCCAAATAGACTTACGAATATTATTATGTACTTATTTTGTTTTTGTTTTATACTTTATGTATTAATATCAGAATTAATTTTGTGTAATAGATCTAGATTAAATTTAAATTTAGTTGTGTAAAATACGTCAATTCAGATTTTGTAAGTAAATAAATCCGTTCAAGCATTGAACAAATGTTAAAATATCTGCAATGTAAAAAAAAAAATGTTCAGATAAACCGTACAAAAATATATGTATTATAATTTTTGATATTGAAATAAACGAAATTGATAATGATCAAAATTGATAATGCACCTGAACTATTTAATTAATTCAATAGTTTGATTCAAAAAATTTCAAAAATTGAAAATTGAAACAAAAGTGTTAAAAAAAAAATTTAATAAAAAGACAAAACCTCAGTGTTCGTGATAACTTCCTGTAATATTAAAATACATTATATAACCTCCCTTAATGAATATTCCGTTATGTTATTTAAAGCGAAGTTTTATGAGTGTGTTTGAAAGTGGTTTTTTTTTTATTTGTCACACTCATTTGCGCATTTCTCAGTTTATAATTTTGTGAATTACAAAATGCTGAGCTACGAAATGTTAAGCTTTTAAAAATTATTTTGCATTTTTATAGGAAATAAGAATATTTGAATTTCGTAGCTCATAGCTGAGTTTTAAAATTCAGAATTAGGTACTAAATCTGATTGATTATTTGGAGGTCTCAAGTGATTTGAAAAAATATTAAATTCAAGTAAAGTATATATGCTTATTGGTTCGTCATCTAATATATTAATAAACTAAACCCATACAGGAAAACTATATAAAAATATTATTAATATTAAAACCAATTAAAATTATTTGAATAACAGCTAAACGTAAAAAAAAACAATAAAATATGGAGCTTTTTCAAATTAGAACTATTTTTAAAGCCATCAAAACAATTCAATTTACCCAAAAAATAAAGTACATCGTTAAGTATGTCATAAATTAAAAATCTTACGTAATAGTATGAAACTTATGTAATTAGATTGGAATATTAAATTTCCGGATGAACAATTTGTGCATTTCCAAATAAAAGACTTATGGAGATGCGAGCCAATAAGTAAAAAATAGCCAAAGTAAGTGTGAATGATATTGAATAGAATTTTAATTAGATGTGTATGAAATTATTTGCATATACAAGTAGATATTTTGATAGATATAACACTTTATATTTTATATCTAGGAACATTTTAAATCAATCGATACATCCTGGAATTCAGCGTAAAATTTTATAAAAATACTATCAGTCTCCTAAAACGAATGATAAATAAGTATGAAGGCTGTTTTTCAGTACATATTTTAAAATAGTTTATTTGTTCGTGTAAATGAAATTATCAAATTATAATTTTTTAATAAACCAGAATTTCTCACCAGACTCTATAGTCTATACTTCATCTCGCAAACGTAAAAATAAAATATTTTCTAAGACTGTTATAGCTATTAATTAATACACCAAGTATGCCCACCAAAATTTTGCTTTCCTGATATTTTAGATTAACTCTAAAAACTCATTCAAATTAAACTTGATTGAGTGGGTTTGAGCAAGTTCTGTAGTTATCAATAATCTACAAGATAAGCTACATATACTCTCTCTTTTGGTTTTTTATTTTCCGAAATTAATGAATAAACGCTAAGTACTTCGACACTGATATCAAATCAATAATAACGTTCATCAAGGACATACACTTGTCCTTGATAAAATATTAAACGGGGAAGTACAATAAAAATAAATAATAAATAATAAAATAGTTAATCTTTATTTCAACAGAATTACAAAGCTAGCAACAAATTTTGAATACATACAAATTAAATTCATTTTTTGTACAATGTATCCTTAATCTAATTAATAATTAATTCAAATTAAAAATTAGTATTTAAAATAATACAGAATACATTTTTAGCTTATAAGTACTAAATAACACATGTGTACAATACATTTGTGGTGGTGGTAGCGTTTACAAAGAACTCCTCATCAAAAACTAAAACTGAAAAATATAATAATTTTGACGAAACCATAGACCTATTAACAGAAATACTGATGATATTGACAAGAAGGCTTATAAATATGTTGCAAAGATCGATAGAAATATATTTATGTATGTTGGATATATAACAGGAATTAATAGAATAACAAATAAAAAAATTTAATAACCTAAATTTACTTAATTATATTATGAAGCAAGTGATAAAAGCTAAGTAGAGATAGACGCAGATCATGCTATTTAATTTGCAAGAATGAATGATTGCAGTTGGGTAAAAATCAGTTAATAGAATGAATGATAACCAAAGGTAAACAGAAGAGATTCTGGAAATATCAAATAATCGAATATGTTATTGGTATTAAGTATACTCAACTAAAGGTCTATGTTCAACTATAACGGTTGATCCAAGATGATTATGACATCTACAACGTGGTTTTTTTTATCATTAATGTATACGTATAACAATCAAGTTAAAATACATCAGTGCACACAACTGTAGATAACACAATATCTAAAGTTTGAATCAAAGATAATAAAAGAGTATTGTACAACCTTGACAAATCAGATAGCGATTGATATTCTAAACTAAACATTACAATACAACACAATCCAAAATTCTAAGCCTGCATAGTTTTTGTTGCATTAAATTTCTTAATAAAAATAATTTTTTTTTGTAAACAGAATTTTTTTCAACTTGTAAAAATCGATACTGAATAAAATATTTGTTCAATAACCTTTAACTTACGCATAGTGGAGGGTTGAAACAGAAAACTTATTGTACATAAAATAGAACTTTTTTTTTATCTTTCGGATGTCTTCTTTAATTTATTTCGATCACTTATTGTTAATTTTATTTTCAATTTCATTGACGCCCAAGAATTGATTTGAACAATACAAAAAAAAAAAAAAACAAACGAAATTAATTTTATCAGTTCCGTAATCTAAAGGTCACTGCTCTTCTATAATAAATGTTTTTATTTTTTTCATACAATACAAAAATGAATCCACTATAAAATAAACATAACCTCTGACATTTCAAGAACCCCTTTCAACAGTTTCCATACAAAATTTCTTTTAAAAACTACAACAAAAAAAAAGAAACAAAAACAAACAAAAAAAAAACAAAATAGCGAAAAAAAGAATAAAAAATAGGATATAAACTTTCTTTATCTTTTTAAATCCTTCGCTTCATATTTACATTCTCGCAAGGACATTAACCTTTGCTTTGAAAATTATAAAAAAGAAAATGAAATTTTTTTTCTAACATAAAAAAAAAAGAAAAAAAAAAAATTATTATCTTTATACTTTAATCCGCAACTTTTTTCAGGATTCAATCAGTCAGGATTCAATTTATATTAATCAGTGTATCTATAAGAATAGGAACCTACGAATATTGGGAGAGAATTCGGTTTATATTTTTTGTTATTATTGTTTCTTTGTTGTCAAAATAGTGTTGAGTGTTCAATTTCTGAAACCATTCTGTTTTAGTCTTTAAAATTATTATCTATGATAAAAATTTCAGCCAGAGTTGTACAAATCTCTCCCGTTCCACATGCTCAACTCTGAAAACTCTTCTTACAATTATTTGTCGTGCATTTTCATTCATATTATCATAATGATTTTCATCCCTCTGACTCTTTAAACTATAATTTATTTATTACGGTTTTTAGAAACAAATAATATTAATTAGCAAATAACAAGTTTTTTTTCTCTATTACTCCATAGGACATAGGGTATAGGGTATCAACTTGCCTTCTCCAATGTTCCCTGCCTTTTGTATTTTGAGCGTTGAGCTTGATTTCCTCCCAACTTCGTTCATAACTAGCTAATTCAGCGGTTATGTTTCAGTGCTATTGAGCCTTTCTTTCTACTGCTATGGGGGCTCTATTCTATACTGCCATTCTGGTTATACAATTACAGTATAAAAGATTTCATTTAATTAATAATTCAAATTGTTGTATATGATATCTCCGAAGTTATTTTTCAAATTAGCAATTATAATTGATAGTTTTATACTTAGTGTCAACTATTTTTATTTATTTAATTTATCAATCAGGAAAATATTAATTGCGGTATTTTTCTGAATAAAGGGCTGTTGTACACGGTTGTTTAATCAATGTGGAACAACTTACTCAGTTATTTCATCAGCATTAGTATTTATTGCTATGCTCATATACGTTATGGAAAGACATTTTTTGATAAAGCATCAATGTAATCTAACTACAAATTACCTAATAAAATTTTTTTAGGAGTACCACAAGGTAGTGATTTAGTCCCATTTTTGTATATTATTTACTCTGCAGTCTTACCAAACAACCATGGTCATATTTTCTTATGCTACGATCATATGGATTTCACATGTTAACCCAGCATATGCTTTCGACAGCATGATAAAATTCAACAATGGATCAGAGAATCAGACTGAATGGAATTAAATCAAAACATATTACATTTACACTGAGGAGAGAAACTTGTTCATCCAGTATGCTAAATAGCGAAGTAATGCCACAAAAATAAAGTATATATCTTGGGATGAGTTCAAGTAGGCGACTTAAGGAAAAAAATCATATTCTTAGTAAAAGAAAACAGCCTGACTTGAAGCTAAGTAAATTTCATTGGCTGAAATTGAGTGCAATTCTATGTATACATTTTGCCATACATTAAACAACAACATAATATTACACATAGTATTGCTATACATTAAGCAACAAAATTATAATTTATAAGGCTTTTGTAATGGTACGAAATCCAGCTATGGGAAATGATCGAAAATTTCAATGCTGAAGTAAATGCATTGATACTAATAACAGAGGACCATCATGGTATGTGAATGACAACATTTTACAATGAGATCTATATTATAGTTAGTGCAAATGAAAAATATAAATTAGATATGCAAATTGCAAATACCAAACAAGATTAGGTTATCAGCCAAATAGCTTAGCAAACTATTTGTTCGTTTCAAATGCTGTTAGTCGACTTAGTTTGGTTAACATTCACTTCTTCTTTCAGTTTTATTGTTTTATGTATTCGTTTTCCATTGTCCCTCATTGTCCCGCATTGTTTCTTCAGCTTACATTATTCCGTTTACTGTCATATGTGGGATAACCTATATTTTTTTTTTTTTTATGATAGACACAAGAATTCTTTAACTTGGCCCATAATTGCTTTTCATTGTCTTCAACAGTTTTTGCATTTCTTCCAATTTTTCATTTCTTCAAAGAACGTTTGGCTTCTTCGACGACGTGTTCTCAAGAGTTGGATTCATAGATTTTCTTTGTTGAATCTATTTCTTTGATTCGCTCAACGTGGCATAGCCAGAGAAAGCTTGAAATTCGACTTATAAATGGCAATTGAAGATAATCTAACTTTCTCAATTGAAAGCAATTTAATTTGATTTATTTTGGCAAAATTAATTTTTCTTCGTAATTCCATGGGTGATTTTTGGGGATTTGATATTAATGTAATAAAGTGTTACCGTGTTCTACTAAAACTACTTGAATGATTACTAAATTATACACTCATTTTAGCTTTTCGATTTTTTTGTATCCATCAGCTTTGTAGATAACAATAATCAATAGACATTGTCTATTTTCTATTCTATTATTATAAATAAATTCATGTTGTACAATTTGGGGTTTGTAAGGTTTGTATTACATTTTACAAAATATCTATAAAATAGAGAAAATCCTTTAATATCAGAACAATGTTCAAAAGAAATATGTAATCATTAACTATAGATAAAAAAAAAATGAAAATTTCTGTGTTTCTATTAACCGTATCAAGTAAAACCATCGCATTGAAGAATCTAAGTAGGCCGGAAATATTTTTAACAATACTCAAAAAATTATTTCTGGATAAATTACGTTTTTTTTTATTATTATCTGTGGTTGTTTATTTGTGTATACTTATTTCCTTTTTTTTTCTTTGTTTTTCGAAAAAAAATATACAATTTTCACGATATTCTTATTATCCTTAAAGATAATAATGGTATGAAATATAAAACGTAAGAATTATTCAATATTACTCCCTAGGATATCATTTTTATTCATCATATTGTTTTTCTGTATTTTGTATCCCTGTATTTTAGATATAGAACTACTTTTAAAATATGTATGTATATCTATATATATACATATATATATATTATATATATATATATATATATATATATATATATATATATATATATATATATATACGGTTTTATAATCATCATCATCATAAACGATCTCATTTGTCAGGATAAAAATGTCCTTGCTTATCATTATTATTATTTTTATTATGAATATTTTTTTTTTTCTGTTTTTCTTATTTTATTATATTTTGTTGTATTTTATGGTGTATTTGTTAAAACAAAAAAGCCTTTCCATCACTTGGCCTCACAACAAAAAGGCAACAATGAAAATTCAATTAGAAAAAGAAAAAAAAAAAGTTTTAACCGCAATTTTGTAAAAGGACGAAAAATAAAATGTGAAAAAAAAAAAAAATAATAATAAAACCGTTTACTACCAACGACAACACTAATATTAGTTTTTTTTGTGGTTGTTTGGTTTCATGGTTTTACTTTTTATGAATGAAATGTAAAATTTGACTAAAATTAAATTTTTCTTTGTTAAAAATTATTATTACACATTGTGTATACGTATGTAGTGTGTCAGTGTCAGTATAACACCTAAAATCTTGCAATTTTATACTCTCTAGAATATAATAAATATAATATCTAACTATACGTCCTACACAACACTAAGTATAAAAATGAGCAAAAGAACCGCAAATTTGTAAACTGTTCTTTTTAACAAAGTTTTGTTTGTTTTTTTCTGTTTTTCTTTTTCTTTGAATATGTTTATTTATTTTTATTATAATGTCGTGTACATGTGTAGGTGTGTTATAATGTTCTTTTTGCTTTCAAATAAACTGTTTCTATTCAAAATTACAGTTATAACAAAAAGAAAAATGAAAATGTTGTAAGAACGATTTGTATATGGATATATATATATGTATATATTTCTCCTGTTTAAAATACCTAAGTAATGTGCTCAACTTGTCCTTTACTTTGTTATTTTGTTTTATATCTGAAGTGTTGATAGCCCATTTATAATATTGTTTTCTTGATGGTGAAATTCACACAATTAATTTATTTAAATATTTTATTCAACACTGCGTATGAAATGTATTGTAGTAGTATTAAGATTAACTATAACAATATAGGGCTTAATATATTATGTATTAAAGCTGCAAACAGTTATATATACTAAATATGTGCTTGTACAATTTGTATATGATGTATTGTATAACTTTAGTAAGTATTTCAGATGAAATGAAGTCCGAGTAACACAATCATACTTTAAGCTTGAGAAATATTCTACCCACTAGAAGGCACAATAGGTGTGTAGCGCATTCTTTTTAATCAAAAGGTCCCATGTTTGATTTTCGATGTAAGCAAAATGAATTATAGATATTTCGACATTGGCAAAAATGCTAGAACGAGCGGTTTGCTCACAAACTAACATGCAGGTAATCTAATGTATAATAAAAAAAATATTCTATTTCGATACAATCTGCGGTATTCTTTATTCGATTCAAAAGTGTATACTTGATTATTAAAAATTAGTCAGAAAATTTACTTGACCAAATAAAAATAAAAAAACAAATTGCTTCAACAAATTTATAATTAAATATTATTGTCTAATTATAGGTTCTTACATATATTGATAATATACTTCTAACTATTCGTTTCGTGACAATCATAACAATTACTTTAAGGGACGGGTGTATAGTTTTGTAATAAAAATAAAATTACGTTTAAATAATATCACAACGATAATTTTTGAATCTGATCACAATGGGCGTAACGTGATTGATGCAGACTGAAATGCAGATGTCCAGAACGACTGCAATAACCTATACATTTTTGATTTACAATGATACCCAGAACAATGGAGAACATTTTTGCGTCGACCAGATGTTCTCAAAGTTTCGTTTAGCCGGTTCAAGTTTATATAGTATACAGTTATTTTCCTAAACATCAGTTTACATACTTGTAAAATTAAACTAAGTATAGATAGATCTAAATTGCTAAATTAATTTACCATACAACTTTGAAGGTTATCGTGTTCCATTTCAAAAATACACCCTACAGTTGTTTGTTTATCTTTCTGATGTACAGGTTCATCTAATATTGTTTATATAAATTGCTCAAAATTTGCCGTAAGAAAAGCCGAGTTTTGTTATTGTATTCCATTTAAAGTATTGTTCGTACAGACTTGTGTGTGTATACTATTTTTATGTATAACTGCCAGCCCATTATGTTATTGTTGTTACTTTTTATTTTTATATATTTCGATGAATTCGTTTAATAAGAAAAAATTCTTAAATTTGAATTAACTATTTATAACTCACAGTGTAAATGTGAAGTGGGAAACTGAAGTAGATACACCATTGCTGATGATCATTCACATTTCGATATTTTATGGATATTTTATTAAAAAATGTTGTTAAGGTAAATGATTTAGATGATTTAGGACAAACTGCACTGTACATAGGTGTGCGCGTGATGATAATATAAAAGTAATTGTCATCTTCTAATATCATAGATACAAGTATAATATCATTACAGATTCTTACAGCAGCGCAATTCACAACCGATAATGTATTAAACATTTTTAAAAATCCACCTGATACAGATGTTGTAAAGTGCAAATTATTAGAAGTTGGAAAAGCTGATGATTAAGATACTGTTCATCGGATTGTAATTGCAAATTCTGATACAGTGAACTATCGTGATTTAGATGGACGTCATTCAACACCATTACACTTTGTAGCTGACTATAATCGCGTTCCTGTCGTAAAATTTACTGTAGATCATTTTGCAGAAGTTCGTGCTGCTGATAAAGGATGTTAACACAATTTTTTTGTTACACTACATGTTCGTATGGTCATTTTGAAGTGACGGAATTGTTAATTAAGTGTTAATGTAGCCGATTTATGGAAGTTCATGCATTTACATGAAGCTGCAGCTAAAGAAAAATTTTAAATAGTAAAATTGTTATTAAAGCATGGAGAAAATCCTATTAAAAAAAATCGTGATGGATCAACTGCATTAGATTTAGTTCGATCAAGATGTTGGAAGAAATCCTGCATTATTATGATACCGCTAAAATAGGAAATTTAAATATAGAGTACTCAAGAAAAAAAATTCCCTCCTCTCCGTTTGGTGGCTGCTGGCTACAACAACTACGAAGTTACGGAATACCTTCTCGAAAATGGTGCTGATGTAAATGCTCAAGATAAAGGAGACTTTTACATAATGCATCATCTTATGGACATTTAGATATCGGAGTACTCCATAAAATGTTATATCGAATATGTTTTAGAACCGTTAGTACAATATATTGTCAGTAAACAATCCGATCAAAAAATGATTTGACTTTATACCCAAAAGTTTTAAACGTCACAAACAGACATCTAGTCTTCGTTTCGATAGACGAAATGTCGTCAGAATGATGTAAAACAATTTCCAATTTTCAACTCTTGGGGAAACTTGTCAAGAGATCAATCTAGACGATCTATAAAACTTTTAGCACAATTAGCATAATTTCTCCCATATGTTTTCTATTATTTTCACATTGTCCTTGAACCTTAATGAAAATAATATTATCGATTACTTTTTGTTTCCATGTTTTTGGATTAAAGAAAGTACGTACTGTACTAGATTTGTGATAAATCATTTTTTCCGACACGTCATGTCAAATTATTTTTCGTTTATTTTTATTATATTTCACTACTCTCTTATTCTTTTTTAATTTTCATTATTTGCACAACCTTCAATTATTTTTTTTTTTTTTTGTTCTTAAATAATATGTCTAGCTTAAAAGTTTCCTCTAAGACAAATATATACTTATTAACTGTAAATTTTTGAATAATGGTCGTCTAATAATGACATATAAGATAACGTGACAATTATATTATAATAGAAAAATGTGTACAAAACTTATCAGTTTTGTTACTTTTCTGTTTTTTTTTGACAATTTTTTTCAGATTTTATGAAAATCAAATTAAGTAAGTATAAAATTATATAAATGAGTTATTTTGAGAGTTGATTTTGTATAGAGATGTGCTGGAAGAGAAGAGAGAGAAGAAAGATGATATATGATGATGATACATGTTTGTGATGTTGAGATGATTGTCCAGTAGGTGGATTTTAATGTTTATTTAATGGCATCTATTTCCTTATAAGGAAATTATCATTATTTTTTTGGTTGGTGATTTCCTTTTATATATTTTTTGTTTTGTTGTTGTTTTGTTGTTGTTTTGTTACTATTATTGGTTTTTTTTTTGTTTATTATTATTATTTTCCTATACTAGAGCTCGTTATTTATATTCTTCAAGTTCAGTTCAGTAGCTTCTGTTTCTATTGTATAGTTTTTGTTGTTGTTTATATTATGTACATATATATATATACATGTGATAAATATTGTTGTTGTTGTTGTTTTGATGATTTCGTTCTTGTAGGATTTTTTTTTGGTGTTGTTTTTGTTATTTTTTTTGTGAAAATGATAAAATATGAGTTTAGTTCTTTGACATTTTCTCTTTCGCAATATTTTGGGTTGAATGCCCAACTTATATAAGAAAAGGTTGATGAACTGAGTAAGTATAAAAAAAAATATAATAATTTTTTCCCTATAGATATATTTCTCTTCTTCTTCAATAACTTTGTAGGAGTACGTAAGACTGGGTTGGTTGGTGTAGTTTATTGTTGATATTTTTATGATAATTTTTCGCAATAGATAAATTTTAATTTTTTGTGAATATAATTTTTGCTTTTTGTGTTGTTTTTTTTTATTATAGGAAACATAAATAAAGTATATTTCAAATTGTCATTTTGATATGACAGCAATTTATTTAATTATATCATTTTTGGTTTGGTTAAAAATATTAAATTTATTAATTTATTCATGGAGATCAAAGAACATTGTTTCAGCATCATCATTGATAAAAAAAATTGTATACTTATATATTGATATGGAATTCATTGTATAGAGATAGATGTTATTTATTTTTTTATGTTTCATTTGACGTCGTCTGAGGTACACTAGTTTTCGAGTATTGCTTGAAATACTTGACTTTTGATACAATTTAGTTCAAGTAAAGATGACAATGTACTGGGATCAGACTTGGAGAGTACACTTGTCTTTCATGAACAGATATAATATTTTCCTCTCTCGTTTATTTTACTCTCTCTCTCTCTCTCTATTTATATATATATGGCCCACATCTCCTAAAGAAAAGGGCCAAAAAACTTTTGCATACATATTTATATGTATGGATAATAAATTTCAATTCAATTCAACTCTCTCTCTCTCTCATATCAGTCTCAATCACTATACGAGGGTTGATTTTGGTTATTTAATCGTTTGTTTCCTTGCTAGGGTTAACAGAATCCACAATTTGGATATGAATGTAGGAAAATTGTATAAGAAAGTTTGCGTGCAACTAGAAGGGAAGTAATCAATGTGTATGCATCACTATGCCTTTTGGGATTTCAATATACTTACTGTGTTATACCAAGTTAGAATACCTAGCAGCGTTTAAAGAACAAAAATGAAGTGAATAATGACATACAAATGAAAGGAAGATATATAACATATTAGATAAGAATATGCTCGAACTTTGGTAGTATGAATTTGGTATGTATTTGGTATACAAAACTTATAGATTAGATTTTGAAATAAATCAAGAAAGAAAAATATGGAGAGTTATATTCAAAGATAAATAATTGATATAGGATATTTTTATCCTTGCTTTTAAATAAGTTTTTTTTTTCAAATTAAGGTCTGTTCTTAATCAGCAGAAGAATATTGGAATACAGATTTATTTTTCCACTGTATACATTGATGTAGGAAAAATGAGTGTTGTGTGAATTTGAAATTATAGCTGTAGGCTAAAATTGTAGCTGTCTTATACTGCCTAGCTATGAAATTGTTGATACATTATGTGCGAACAAAAAGCGGATAAAGAAGAAAAAAAGGCTTGTCTTCGCTCCATATGCCAAAATAAATTTTTTAATTTAATTTATTGTGATTTGGGTAATCAAATGCCGAATCTCTCGCTGAATGGCAAATTGTATTATCGGTGATAGCAACTTGTTTAAAATTGTAGTCTACTATATTTAAAAATTATATTCTTATCATGAGCTGACACATACCAAAATTTTTGTGTCTGTTATATTTTTTATCCTATTTTTTTTGGTTCTTTGTTATGACATACTATTTAATCTAATATTAGTTTTAGTACTTATTATTCACAAATATTTTAATAATTGTGGACAGAATATATATATATATATACATACAATTTAATATTTTCTACAGATATCGATGTGTTCTTGTAACAGAATGTGATAGACATCCTATCTTATACTAGTAGATGTTTGATATTGATTTGGCCATTCACCACTTCTTTCTTTAAAAGCAATATTAGATTAACATACGTCCAAACATTGAAATCAGAAATTAAGCTTCGGGAAATTGTAAATTGATATTGACACCATTAATGACGATGGCATTGATGAAATCAGTTTGACTAGTGTTTTTTCTAAACGGTGGTAATATCTACTCACGGTTCAATTTGAGCCCGAGCGGTTCATTTTTCTATTAATTTCATTTTAAATTTTTAGGATTTCATGGTGGAAGGGGGATGTGTAAATTTTATTAATATTTTATATAGTTATTTATGACTAACTCAATTTGTTATTACTTGGCAATTTAGCATAGTACCAATTGATGGTTGTTTATAATTATTATCAGTTAGGGACTTACACTAGTTAGTGTTACGATTTTACTAAGAAAGAAAGGTAGCCATTTACTATATAATGACACGGCTCATTGGGTTGTCTCCCCATTCAGTGCATCAACCTATTGAGATGTGAGGGTATCTTTCGTTTCATGAGTACATAAAATTTATTAACAATTTTGAAATTCTGTTTTCCTGTAGAGATCATATCATTAAATTAAGACTATTGCTGACAACTGTTTGGAACTATTTTGGTTTGTTTTTTTTTATAAAAAAAGGATATTTCTCATTAGCATAAAAGGATATTTTTTCATCGTTGTTTTATTGTTTTTTTTTTTTTTATTGCGGAATTTGGAAATTTTTTTTAGTAGCATTTAATTCTAGTATAAAATTTGTTTTCGTTTTTTTTTTTATTATTTTAAAGAAAATAAATGAGTTCAGTGGTCTCTGCATCAGCATTTGATATTTTTTTGGTGTTTGTTTTTTTATTCGATAATAAAGGAGCAGCATTAAGGATGTAATAAAATAGAAAATGAAATTTATATTTCGGATGAAATTTATTTTTTTGTTTTGCTAACAAAGAAGTCATCAATAAATTTTGACATACTCTAGCTACGATAACTGAATATTTTTTAAGATGTTGTACATTATCACTACGTCCTGAATAGGACAAATAGAAGCAGAATAAAACATGATTAAAATTTTAGAGATAATAAATATGAAAATTTTGTGACGTTAAGTTAATGAACATTTTGGAAATTGTTTATAATTAAAAAAAAATAATATAAATTTAAAAAATTAGTATCAGGGAATAATAAAAATGTTATTAAGTGATACTTTCCTTTTTGTGACCTATTTTGTTATAAGTACTTAATATCGATTTTGGATGAGATATTTCAACTTAGTTGTATATAATAGGTTTTCATAAGTCTGTCAATGTGCCATGTGAACAGAAAAATGTAAAGTATTGTACATCATATAACTATAATTGTGGAGGCAAGGACATGTTGGCATCGCTGAAAATGAATAAATAAATTTTCTCGCCAGAAAATCAACACAAATAAAATTATTTGTGTATTATTAAACTATAATTAGAGTCTTTATACTTAATAAATATTAAATGAGTTCTTCAAAAGCATAGAATGATCAGAATAACACGGGCAAGCTCTGGCGAAAATATGTCAACACGTGAAAAAAATGTTTTGGTGGATTATCTTTACTCTCTTTTATTTTACGTTTAATAAAAAATCGCTGAGAAACTTTACATGATTTGTTATACTCCATCAATCTACAAGATATTATTTAAAAGTACATAATTCATCAGTGATCATAACTGCAGATCCTGGGAATCGGAAAATGAAATAACCGAGAACATTCTGTTCAATTATTCTGTTTTTTTCTTTTGAAAATGAATTTGAATTATTCTGGGATCATTAATCGTTATACAGTATCTGCCAAATAATATATAAAGTAACTACAGGTGACAGGTGATTGTTTTTGTGAAATATCTTAAATTAGAATTTACATGTATATACATAGATTCTGGTTCTGCTTGGAAGAGTCATTCAGCTGAGCCTGTACAACACAAAAACATTAAATTGTATTGTATATAAGTAATGTTAAGGACTTTGGATTAAACATTTTCAAAAAAAAATGTTTTTAAATTCTTTGGCTTGTATGATTGCCAATAATTATTCGAATTGTTTATACTTCACTCGAGTGTATATATAGTTGAAAACAACATTAACACCGCTATTACACATCAATGTTTTCATCAATACTTGCCAATGTATTGTACTTGTCAATATTTGTTAATGTATTAACAATATATTGTTACTATATTGATGAGAAAATATTGATGGTGGTTCTATTCTCATCAATATTCTCATCAATGTTTTAGAGTCAAAATCAACGGAGTCAAAAAAATTACTTTTCCAGGAGTGCTCAGATATTATAAAGTATAATGTTAATTTAAAATGTAATTCTAAAAAACAATTTTTATATCATTATTGTAATGTTTTTTACACATTTATTTAACATTTACTTTAAAAATTCAATTTGATTGGAAGTCAAAAACATTCGTCCAGAAACTATATTTTCAATATTCATATATGCTTCGAAATTATCAATATATTTAGAACACTTCCACAATATGTCATTGCAAAATGTCAAAATATGTATGGATACAAAAATTGATGAGTTCAACATTGATGTGTAATAAACAGCTAATCAATTTATATTGTAAATGTGTGGAAAATAAAATTGATGGTGACATTAATTTGTAATAGGCACCTAACAGTTTTTTTAATTCTAATAATTAATTAAAATATATGGGTCTGTTGAATCATTTTCATGTTAACGTTTTTTAAATATGTCCCAGATTCACTATAGCTTCTATTTATTTAACGAGCTTTATTTAATTTGATATAGATCTCAAATTACATTACAAGTCTTTTATTCGATAAATTGGGTAATCAAATTTTTTTTAAAAATATTTTATATAATTTTACAGTTCCCTAGGGCTAAATTCGATTTTGACACTATGAGAGATCTGAAAGAGCGCATCAAAGATCTGTTATTCCTCTCCTTGAATTAGATTTATTTTATATTTCTTAATTAATCATTTTTAAAGCAATTTCAAAAAATTTTAATTCGTTAAGACTATTTTTAAATTAGTAATTTGTATTCTAGAAGAGAAATTATTTAAATAAGTAAAAAATATTTGCAAAAATATTTTCTTGAATATCACTTTTTTAATTTTTTTTTTTATTTTTTTTTGTCATAAGGATTCCTTAATTTAAAATTTTATTATATAAAATAGAATATTATTTTGTTCACTTAAATTACCCATTAATTTTATTTCAAAATTTAACAAAGCAAAAAAAAAGAAAAACATAATATAACAAAAATATAAAAATACATAAAAAAATATGCTAGAATAAATTTGTAGACATTTTATTTACTTTTATATTAAAGCTAATTTTTTTTTTTCATTTCCTATGCCAATTTTAGTCACAATCAAATTTTTATCTGATGCTTAAGTAACTAATATACATTTTAGTTTTATTACTGATATCATAAAAATTATTATACCATGGTAATTGTACCTCTTAACTAATTTAATTCTACTCTATAGTTAATATTATTTTTTATTATATAGAGAAAAATAAAAAAGAAATACAGTTGACTTTAACAACTTTAGGATAACCATAGTTATCTAGAAATTATTGTTTATAATAAAATTATATTTGAAATTATTAGTTTATAATAAACAAAGTAGAATAAAAATTATGATTTATAGTAGATAAAGTCCAGACCATGAATGACATCAGCCATTTTAATTATATGAGTAATTTTGAGTTATAACTACATATAGTGGAATTTATGTTGTTATTGCAGTGGAACAGTGTGATTTGGCCATCTAGCAATGAATGATTTTCAGCAGTTATTTTGTTCAGTTTCAAAACGGTGATATTTTTGCAATTGACTTTCATTTTGGATTTTAATATAATTTTATTATGTATTAGAATTAACACACTGGTACTTGTAACCCCATAGATTAAACTCTTTGTAAAATAAAATTTAAAATATTCTTATCGATAAAGATCAACTTTAGTGTCTATATTTCTTGATTATTAAAATAAACAGAGATTTAAAATTATAATATTACAAATAAGGCACTACTACTACCACTTGTAACCTTATTCTTCTTCATTATGTTATTTTTTCAATAAATTCATTAATATGCAATCACAAACGCATTCCGAAAATGTTCAGGTCTTTGAGTCGCTAAAAAACTTCATTTTGAAACTGGAGAGTAGTCCAAATGGTTTTGGATTGTTACTGGCAAGACAGTTTTGAGTTTTTGAAGTGTTAAACTCGACTCTGTTTGCCTTAGTCGATCATTTTGGCTAGGTCGTGTTTGAGCGCACCAGCCATCATTGTTCTTGAAATATTTATTAAAAAAACTGTTTTCAAAAACATGACACCAAAATAAAAATGTTCGAGTCAAATATAAAATCAGTCCTGTTTGTATATTTTTGAAACATGAAACTTCAAGTGTACATTAATTAATATATATCTCTGGTGCATCTTAAAGTTTAATTGATCATAAACAATTTCCAGCAGAAATGTTTTGTTATAGAAAACGAACTTATTGATTGCGACTGCAGTTGAAAAGTATTCTCATAAATAGGAGACAATCGAAAACGTTTATTTCAGTCCTGTGCCCCACTAATGGTAGTTCCGAATAATGATGATGTATACCTAGATTTATTTCCTAGTTTTATAACTACAATGTCGAATTTTTAAATCTATGATACACTTTTTTTCTATATTTTTTCAATGTTTTGTAAATGTAGCCAATATAAACTACATATATATAATATATACTTATTATATTTTGTCAACAAATTGTCATATGAAAATCATTATTCACTAGTAGAGCATCGTACAATATCCTTAATACATAATATATCCTTAATACACATCTCAATCATACCAACCACGTTTATTGAACGCAAAAAAAAAATTTTTTTTTTTGTTGTATAACAAAAAAAAAAGGAACAAAAAATAAAATAAAAAAATTTATTTCTTGGAAAAACAGTTAGTTATCAGAGCTTGAACTATAATAACTCACTTTTTCACTACAATGTGTTGTCATTGTGAATTTATCAGAATAAAATAACTGTACAATAACAACAGTATAATTTAATATAAAATTAACCAGCCTTAAAAATAAATAAAAAAGTTTTTTTTTTTTGCTTTTTAACCATGACATTATGTTAAATTTTGTTTGTCATGTCAAAAAGATGGTTTTGAGCTTAATTAATCCGGGTGATATTTTTGGTCTAGTTACCCTCTAACAGTTTTAACGATACAAAACTTATCCTGAAATCGGGAAATATTTATTAACCAGTTATTTCAAGTTGGGAGTAACTTGCTCTGCGCAAGTTCCTACAATTTACGTTTTTAACTTAGCTTTAAATACTGAAATAGTTGGAATAGCTTTCATCATTGAAATTATTTCCATAACTATAACTAAAATTTGATTTTCTATAAAATAGGATTTTGTTATATCGGTGTTTCGCTCGACACCACCGCAATATGCCGCACCCCAAAATCCGATGTGCGATTTACTAAAACCATGACTGTAGGAAAATTCACCGTACTTTGATCGCGATTACCTCTTGGGGACCTACCGTTTGTTGTCATGTTTCATGAAATGTTATCAATTGGTTGACTCTTTGGTATTTTCTAAGATATTTATGGTATGGGTGATAAAACAATAAGGTCAAACCTGACAGGCATGTTCGCAAGTTGGATGGTCAGATTCATCTGTTTACATCAGGTCGTTGATTGTGAGTACAAAAGTATTTTGCAGCCAGTTCAACGAGAAGATGTAGAATCCTGCACACGTGACTCCGGAAAACACTCCTAAATTCAAAATGTGAATGCGGCTCAGTTCCGGGTCTTCCACCTTTGGTAATTACCTTCGCCCTAAGTCCCACGGATGGGATTACAGGACAATATTATTTTCATTAAACGTTGAATGAATTATATTTACGAGATATTCAAAATGGTTGGTTTATTAAATGGAGGAAATCGGATTATTTAGAAAAATTCAAACTACTGTAACCAAGTCTACTGCAGATTGCCTTAATCAATTTAGTGGTTCTAACAGTACTATTTTTATTACGAATGTTATCAAGCCATGTTCTATATAAGTATAAGTTTTTTATTTATGTTTTTTTTTTTTATTTTTTAACTGTTTTTTGTTGCAGTTAGTGTTGTAGACCCATATTGTCTCAACCAAATGAAAGTTCATATTATAACAAAAAGTGCAGAAACATCGAAGTTTGCACCCCTACTCTGTAAATAAATTTATAAAAAAATGAATAGACCATTGTTGTGTTAATTATATTATCACATTAAACCTAACGGTTGCGGTTACATTGGGACGATGACATTTACACTCATTTGAGAATTTAGTATGACCTGGGTTTGAATAAAAATAATCTGATATTTTTCTAGCTTAACTGAAAAATTTGTACTTCTTTTAATTTTGCTGATATAAAGGATGTGAACTAGTTTCCGATTCATTTTGAAATTATTGACTGTGCTACTTCCCTGTTGTACTTTTACTACTTAAAACAACGTTGTTATTTTAAATAAAGTTACATTTTTTGAATTTTTCAGTTTCTCTTCAAAAATTTCATAAACTTGAAACATTTAAGTGAGTAGTATTGGAGCAGTAAGTATACCCTTAAATATATATTTCTATACAATCTATAGTTATGTAGAGTCAAATTTGATTCTTTTAAATTATGATTTCTTTAAATAGATTACGTAATTTAATTATGGTGAATGCCTCACTAGAAATATTTCTTGCATACTGAAAAAACAATATGAGAAAAGTTCCGGAATTAAAACCTTTTTTGGTTTTGTTTTAATTTTTTTTATTTATTTTTTTTTTGAAAAACAAAACACAAACAAACCGGAAGTTCAAGGTGAATTTTATAAAATAAAAAAAATATTTATCTTTGCAAGTTGAAGATGGTAACGGTATTTCATATTCCGTTCATAACAAAAAAAAAAAAAAAAAAATTGTTTGAATGCAATTTAACTGAACCCTGTTAGCATTATTTTATATGTAAAAATGTAATTTAATGTAAAAATGTGACGAACCTATCTATAAAATTATTATGTCCTCTCTTCGCAAGTTTTTATCTATTGTCAGAATCAAAGGTTCTATGAGATGTACAGACTGATATACTTAAAGAGTTTTCCAATAGGGATGATACACTTTGAATATTTAAAAAAAACACAAATTATTCAGACACATTTTATTTTTATTTACAAGGTTACATTATGCCATTATGTATGGGAAATAACATCTCATTCAAATGACCACCACGACTTCTCCGTACGTAATGAATTCTATCAACCCAATTTTCCATCACTTTTTCACATAAATTTGGCTTTCATCAATAGCACGTTTAATATTGATTTTTAATTGCTCAATTATTGTTGGATTATCAGCATACACTTGTGACTTAACATATCCCCAAAGAAAGAAAGCACAAGGTGTTAAATCACACGACATGGGAGAATAATCTGAATTGGACAATTTCTTGAGATAATTTCATCACTAAAATTTGTTTTCAATAAATCGATTGTTAAGGTGGCTGTGTGACAGGTGGCACCGTTTTGTTGAAATCACATATCATGCAGATTAATCTCAACAACAGCTGGAAAAAAATTCATTTAACATAGTTCTGTATCGTTCTCTAGTGACTGTTACTCTCCAACCCTTTTTCGAAATATGGACCAATCACTCCACCAGCACGAATTGCATACCAGACATTGACATTATCTGAATTAAATGGTGTCTGCTAAACTGTTTCGTGTAGATTTTCAGTACTCTATATTCTGCAATTATGTTTGTTTACATAACCAATTAAACAAAAAAGAGCTTCATCAGTGAATAAAATTCATTTTTCACAAATGAGCACTTATTTTGATAAAAAAATTCAATAATTTCTAAACGTTGTTCAAGCGTGTAACTTTTAATGGTTAAATGGCATAACATAATGTACACAAATGACATAATAAATGCCAAAAATACACAGTGTTGCCAGTTTAACCATCTTAAACTGTATCATCACTTTTGAAAAATTATTTATAAATTATTCCACGACCTCTTAAATATTTTCATGTTAAAGATTTCGTTCTGTTGACTTCGATTTCCGTTATTAACCGCTTTCATTTTGAATACTTGATTTTCTACATCTACATAAACAAAACTTTTAGGCAAATTAAATAAACTAACGCTTTGTCGAATAATAACCACAAAATGTTTCGACGCAATCCATAATAAAGAGATGAAAACTAATTATTTGATTCTATGGAGAAGGAAAATTCAAATATCCTAAAGTTAACCGAACTAAAGGTATTATGATTTCATTAAATAAAATAACTGAAAAAAGGACTACCAACGAAGAGGACTACTTCTTACATTACTTACTGCAGTTGGTTTTATGGAATGTTTTTGAAAATTTTATAATATTAATATTTAAATTTTTAACATTGTTGCTGATTGCTGTGATTCAAAATAAAATTATTTTGTTTTTAAATAAAATTATTTTGTTTGAAAACCGGAAGAAAATTTTTAGCAAAATTCCATTATTTAAATTTTAAATATAAAAAATTGTTTTGCGTTCAGGACTTTGAAAATATTTTGGTGTAATGAAATTTGCAGACAATTCAATAATACCAAGACCTGTACTAATGATAGTAAGGAATATTGAATTTATGAATTTATAGAACAGTGGTGCTAACACTTAAGTCCAATAATCATTTAAAGTCTTTTCATTCAAACAGAATGAAAAATCACACTGAATGTAAATAAAGAAACTACCAAGAAGCTGTTTTATTTTTTTTATTTATTTTCATTTTATTATACTTAACATAAGCATATTACAAAAATATTTCTTAAAATTAGAATAAAAATTAATATTCTGTTCCGCCTATCTTTATATTACAGTCTAATAGGTAGCACCATAGAAAAGTTGCATTCAACTTACGATATGAGAAGTGCGGGTTAAAATCTCTAGGGGTGACAAAATTCGTTTCATCTTTGAGACAACAAAGAACGTGAATAGAATAGCCAACATAGACTAATCAATTCGATTAATCAATTGAAAACTTCAACATATAGCTCAGATCGAATAGTAATTCTGAAATTATGCTTCAGAAATAACAACGTAGCTTAAAACATAGTTGATTAGTGTTGCAATCAAATTATGACAAAAAACAACCCCCACGAAAAACAAGCCGCAGGTAGAAAATCTCCAACAAAATAAAATACCTAAAGACAAAATCGCAAACGATCAAATCACAAAAAAAATCCCCAAAAACAAACTATCTGAAGAAAAGAACCCCAAGCCGCTGTTGAATACAAAAAAATGATGAAATTTGGTACTTTGCGGACTTTGTTTTTGGGAATTTTTTCTTTTTGCATTTTATCTCTGGGAAATATCTTTGGAAGGGGATGGGGGGATGTCGATTAGGGGTTTTTGTACTCAACCATGTTGTTTGAAAATTTTTAAAAAAATTTACTTATTTAAAAGAACTGAAGGACATTTTCAGAATCACTATTGAATCTGAACTATATTCAAGTCATTGTAAATTCACAATAAAAAAACAAAATAATAGCCAAGAATTAATGAAGTAGAAATTTATTGATATATCAAATTTTAAGCTATCAGATTTGGTTTATAAAGGGTTATAAATTAGCAACACAAAATCTTGAATTACAAAATTTTTATCGCAAAATCTTGTTTTAAAATTTTATTTTATTGTTTTCGGTAGCAAAATTTAGTTTTTGTTATTTATTTTAGTTTACTATCTAGAATTCCAGGAACTTTGGTCCGGAAACCTTCAGGTTTTTGATCTACCCATGCCTTTAATTACATCTCAGCTGTGCTCCGAGGAATCCCATAGAACGAACTTGGCCCTATCCGATGCTTTTCTTGCTAGATAATCTGCAGCTTCGTTTCCTGCTATGCCAGAATACCCACATTATTGTGACTTTATTTATTTTTGCCAGGGTTTTAAGTATTTCTAACTCCATACTAGTTTGGATGTGATGGTATATGAATTAATATCTAGTATGATTGCTTTATGAGAAAATGTAGGTTTTACGTTTTTTGTCATTTTTTTTTAAATTCTGTCGGACACAGAGTTGTATAGCATGTACTTTGGCTTGGTATAGTACAAAATTGTGCTTGTAGAGTATAGGATTGAATAAATATGGGTTTTGAGATTTTTTTCATATGCTCGATCCTACTCCATTCATTTTTTCGGATCCGTCAATATACAATACTAATGATGCTTTGTCGAAGTAGGGTGGGCACATTTTTCCACGCCTCTCTGCGGATCATCACCGATAATATATTTGTCAATGTGAACCGTTGCTTGTTTTCTTTAAGTATAAAGAGATGAAGGGTTCTAGGTGAAACAGAGTCTCTAATGATGCGGTAAATATTGTCCGTATAGCCTCAGTTACCATCAAACAAGCTGAATGCTATACTTGTTGATTTTGTTGACTTTTTTTTCCATCAAACACTGGGGATGGATAGATTAAGGTTGATCTCACTATTGCGGTATATAACCATAATGCCATTTTGGGGTTTAGTCCGCCATTTACGGTCACATAGGTTTTTATATGTCCACAATGCTACTCTGGCTTTGTTTAGAGCATTTTCTAGATGAGCATTCCAGTTCAAATGTTCATCAACTACGATTACAAAGTATTTCATTTCTTTGGAAAAGTCAACCATTTAGGTTAGATTTCTTTAATTCATAATATCTTCCATAATATTTTCGGTTTGGGAATAATTGCAAAAATAGTACTTTTATTTGGATTTATAGAGAGTTTAACCTCTCAGCACAATTTGGATACCATGTTTAATGCTTCTTGAGTTAAGTCAGCCTCTGTAAACTTAAATTTACGTCTGATAAGAATGGCTACATCATCAGTGTAGCATCAGCTATGCTCAAGACTCCAGCTCTATTTCATCACTTATTTTTACAAAACTAAGCTTGCTTTAACACTACTGCCAGATAAATTTATGTCTTCAATATAAAATTATTATGTATTGATTTTTTGTTATTCCCCCAAATCCATTGGTATTACCTGTAATACCAATATGTTCCTATCATCAGCAAATTTTATGCATTGAAAAATTACAAAATGAAAAATTGCAAGGTAAGAAAAATTTTATTAAATCGTCTGGGATTTATTTTGGTTAAATAAAATAAAACAGAAACAAAAACACTAAAAAGTTGGCACTGTATTCAAACTAAAACATTTTAAATTTCTACAGAAACTTTAAAGATTTAATTATAAGATCGTTGAAAGTTTTTTTTTTATATTTCAATTGTGTTTCTCTTACTTCATATATAACTACTCGTACATATACATTTGTGCTGAAGAAAAGTCCTTAAATTACAATTAAACTTCAGTTTATTTCAAGGATATAATTGCGTTTCAAATTCACTGAATTCTCTTTCATAATAAGTTTTCCATTAAATTATTTGTTTTTTAAATTTTATTTAAAATTGCGTTATGCTACAGAAATGTAGGTAAGTAGGTAGTAACGATGATTTTATTGCATAATCAACGATTCATTCAACACTACTATAGTACTACTAACTATATTATTATAATATACAATTGCACAATATCTTAAGGTTTTTTGTTTTTTTTTTAATAATAAAATCAAATCTTTAAATAGCACAACACCCACATCGGAAAGCATCATTTGAATAGTAAAAATGAAAAATGAAAAAAATAAATAAACAAAAAAAAATTATCGTATAATAATATCTTCCTTTAAACTTTCATAGTATCAAAGAGAATTACGTTGAAATGACATTGATCCTTTAAGATTATAAATGAATCCTTTTTTTTTTCTGTAATATTAAATCCAGAAAATTGTCAAAGAATTTATCATTTTCTATACTTAGTTTTGTTTTATACCAACTATGCATATTTATAATGATTATAGAGAATTGTTGTAGTTGTTGTTTTTATGTTTGTATTAAATTATAGTTTGTAAATTGTGGGTGGTAGTAAATTCAGGTAGTGGGTTTTATTTTTAAATTTAACTTTACAAAGAAGTGTAGAATAATTGGTGACCTAAATATGTTTGTGTAACTCAGGGTGATAACAAAAAAAATAGTTAAACGATAGTGGTCAAGTTATTCTCCGTCTTAGAAAAGTTAAGTCTTAGAGCAGGATCATTATACGTAGACTAGTAGATGAAAGCTTTTTTCATTCAATAATTTTTTTCTTTACATAGAACTTAGCTTTGATTAGAAAACAAAAACTGAAACTTCTTGTGACTGCTATCTCTAATTTATTATTGATCTAAGTATTGTATCCATCTTTTTACTGGCTGTCGTCGTTGACAAATTGGTTTTGTTTCCATCAGTTTGATGAGTCTGTTATCATCCATTATACAAACATTATGTTCCAATCTCGCCATTGCCTAAGATTGGGGCTTACCCAAGTTTTAACACTTGTTACACAACTATGTTTCGTTATTAAATTTAAGTTTTAAATGTATGAAAGAGATATTTGAATTTAATCTTTTGTTCAAATAGTCGGTTCAAAATGTCTCTTGATATCCATTAAAATTGAAAATAATAAGTAAATTTTAAGCATTTTTTAATAGTATTCATCTTCAGCAATATTTTGTAGCCGTACCAGTGGGGCATATGTCTGAAATAAATTCTTTCCATCGTTTTATTTCTTCACTTGCTGTGAAAGTGGCTACTTTCTTCACTTGCTTGTCATATTTTCCATAGACTATTTGCTTCAGGGTGCTGCTTTACGAATTTTTCTTGGTTTTCCGACCCAAAGGGTATCGTATAGATTTCATACGATATATTGTTTTCCGATATTGTTGTCAGGTTTCTTCATAATATGCCTGGACCGACCCGATTTTCCGCTAAATCTGTACGTCTATTAACCTTTGGTTAATTTTTGGCCGAAGTTTCTGCTGATTCGCTATCAAATGCACGCTACTGAATGCTGTTACTGTCATGTATACATCCACGATAGTATTCATTATGTCATAAATCAGTACAAAAATAATTGTTACAAGAATATAAGATATAATATGCATCCCTGTAGCCTCAAAGTTAGTTTATCAGATGTCTCCGTTTTTCTGGAATTTTGTATCTATGTAGGATTTTCTCATTATGGCTACAATATTTTCTGGAATGTCTCTTCTATTAAATGATTCCAAAATACAACTATTTGTGGTTTATTCTATCAAAGGTTTTCCTAAGAGCTTTAAAAACATGAGATGTAGCGATGGGTGAAATCAAAAAATAAACACCTGGGAATTGAACCTGGGGCATTTCGCTTGCAAAAAAAAAGGTGTACCTACTGCCGTATCTAGCGTGTATACTGGTTTTAAAAATTTACTATTCAGTATTTTGAAAACTTTTTTTTGAAAACGCTTTCAATCCAATTTTGGATGACGGACTTCCAAGTAGAAACCGATTGATTAGTTCATCGAGTTAGTTCATCCAAAAAAAAAAGTTCATGCTTTGTTATTTGAACATTTTTTTTTTTGTTTTTGCTTTAATATTTTCCCACTAACTTTAATTAATTGACTTAGTGTAGAAATAATCACTCACATTCTTGAGGACTCGTCGCGTGGGTGATTGGAGGTTGACCCGCTCCCACGTTTAGATAGATTTGTTGTTACGGGATTTGTGAAAAATTTCGTTATGTTGATTGCCAACGAAACGAGGTTTTTCACAAGTCTTCCATAATTATAAATTCGTTTGGAGAGCTGGTTGGTTTTTCGTCGCTGATGCGATGGGTCTTCAAGGGTATGGATGAATACGTCAAAGGAAAAATTAAATAGACATCGCTGGATGTAGTCTACATTGAAAAATAAAATAAATCCAAGAAGAAAATTGCTCATTAGACTGTAGGACTAAATCGCAATAAAGGAAGGGTGTGGTTTAGTGGGTAAGAATCCCACACACAATGTCAAGCTACGGGTCTCATTGTGCCTTTTGAAAATTCCCACCAGCCTGCGTATAAAAAAAAAAAAAGAAAATAAAAAAAAAATAACTTTAATACGGTTTATTAAAATATCTCGGTCAAAGGTCTTTTCCCGAAACACCAAAGTGCAAATATACAAACCACTACCCCTGGTTTTGTTCTACGGATCAGAATCATGCAAACTTTGTGTCATTGAGAAGAGCATGCAAGCACTTGGTGTCTTTGAGAAGAAAATTAATTCCCCGGAGATATGGTCCTGGAAACAATGATAGGCTCTTCAAATGAATGAATATTAGCTTCAAAATGGATTCACAATAACTTCCAATGACTCTTTTCGTTTCAAAAAATTTTATAATGAACATCAGTTTGAAAATCGATCTTGACTTATAATGTGTCTGTGATAAATTATATAAATTTTTAATAGAGAATATTGAACACAGAATATTGGTTGAGTAAAATTGAAAGTAAAACCTCTCTCTACACAAACAAAAGTCATTAAAAAATTTAAACATAATTTTTCTAAATCAACAATTATGCTAAATTATTCTTAACATAAAACAAACAAACATAAAACATAATAGATTATGACAAGAATTTTCAAAATGATCCACATGTAAGCTACTTATCAAAATACTCCTACCTAGTACATCATAGCTACTACCACATTATCATATTGTATTCAAATTTTTATTTAAAATCTCTGGTCTTAAAATTTCAGAAAAAAATTGAAAATAAATTTGAAGAATTTTTGACTACATATTATTTGGTAGATATATGAGTAAATTTTATTTTAGGCAACACACATTCATACATATTATTACACATATAATACATATAAATACATTAATGCCTATAAAGGAGGTGAATATATTTTTTGATCCTTGTAGCAATTTATTAATAGCTTTGTAAACAAGCAAATAAATAAATAAACGTGTTCTCTAGTGAGCATAAATAGAGGCAACAAACTCCATGCTGAGTAAAAATTAAAAAGGTGTTTTTTTTTTTTTATTTTGTTGAAAATTTTTAAATTCTTAATTTTAAATTGAAATGCAGTCAAGTGAAGAGTGAAATTTTCTTGTCAAAAAATTTGCTACATGAAAACAAAAAACAAAAAAAAAATGCTGGTTTGGATTATTGATGAAGAACAACATGTCAATTCCAATATAAAAATTATTTTGAAAGATGTTTTTTTTTTTTTGTTTTTTTTTCTTTTATTTATTTTGAAATCTTCAAATTTATTTTTTGAAATAGATTTAAAAAAAAAAGTTCGCTTAGAAATTTATTTTCGTTTTCTTTTGTTGTTTTTTGGAAAAGATTACAAAATTTGATTAAAACACATTTTAAAAAAAATATAATATTATAGTGGAATGTCGGAGTGTGTATATGTATAGCGAGGGATGAGCTAATGTCGCGTGAATTCGATTATAAAAGACGATTTTCTTTTTAAATTTTCAAAAAATTACAAAATTTGATATGATGGTAGTGAACTTTTTTCATACGTTGCACATTGTAATAAATTTCAAGTTCAATTTCAAATTACATGTCTAAAATCCCGAATGAATTATCGAATTAAAATTTGTTATATAAGTAGTTATGCAGTATTGCTGTGTATATACTGTACTACTAACTATATACTTTCATTTATTCCTTGAAGGGGTGAATAAAATAAAATTAATTTTGTATGCCAAAACGAAAAACTTGAATAATACAAAGATAATACAAATACCCAAAACGTTAAAAAAATTGAATTATCCCATTTCGTTGGTTAGAAAATGTAAAGCTTGTATAAAACAAAAAAGAAGGAATTAAGAGATTCTGCGGAAAATTGCGAATAGTCTGTTTGCTTTAAATCTTTCCAAATACTTATCAAATATCCATCTTTGAGAATGTCCGAAATAGAACACAGTGTGTGTGTTCTTTTTTGTTATAGTTGTTTATATGTTTTGTTTGAATTTTAATATACATTTTTAGATGTTGCTTAATGTTGCTAGTTTTAAAAATGATCACCTTGCAAAATACCGAAAAATTTCTGCAACATTTCTGATCGCTTTTACTTTTTGTCACCAGTCACTATTATCACCTCACAAAATTTCACTCCTGAATTCGTAACATTCACAAAGTCTATTCGCTACATGTGGCGAGTGGCGATTGTGCTGGACATTACTGGCCTTAAGTGATAGAATAATTATTTTAATCAAATTCCCCGAATAATGTAAACCGGAACAAATTATGTATAAAATAAAGTTAGCACTCCTAGTAGTAACAATACGTTAATGTGAAGTGATGGAAAAGAAATTGATGTAAAATGTATATCATCTACAAAATTATCGATATTATGAAGTGGTTTTGTGATTTCCCTATTTGAATATTGAATATTTAAAATATAAAATACCTTACATAGTTACTTACTATTGAAGAATATCCTAAGTATAATAATTAATAATTAAATCCGGCATCCTTAAGGACTTTGATTCATAATCGGGGTTAATCACAATAAGCTTATTTGCGGCCTCAACTATTTGAAATGTATTTACGCAATATCGAAAATAATTATCATTCCAAAGCATATTTTAATTTACAAGCATTCCGAGAATATTTAGATCTTTCAGTCGTTATAAATTTTTATCTTCAGACTTTATAGAATAAGCTGAAATGGTGGAACATTTTGAGTAGCTATATATATATAGATATCTCTAAATTTTGGAAATCGACACAACTCGACTGTGTTTGATATTTTTGGTTCTAAGCTTTAACTGATAAAACTATCACATTAAATTTTTTATGGAAATCATACGATGCTATGAAAATACATTATGATCGTTATAACCATCAGATCATTGTTTCAATGTAATGAGCTCATTTAAAATGGTTTAATTTGAATCACCATATTATGTTAATCTATATAGTATAGTTATTTACTATAATATTTTTTTATTTATTTATTTGGTCAACATTAAAATTTACAATCAACAACAGCACTTGCTACTGAGGCTATTTGTATAGTTATTCACTGTAAATTTCAATAGAACTAGTAGTATGTATCTGGAGAGTTTTTCAGGAGAGAATAATTAAAACTTGTAAATCTGCAAAATGTAACAAATACTCAAGTACATATATATATTCAAATACATACTCCAATACAATTAAATTTGATATTAGCACATTTATTTTCATGACCATTCTCAGTTCAATAATAAAATTTAATCATAATAATATTAATCCCGCCAAAAATATGACACCTAAAAAAACATTCTTCAAACCTTATTTTATATAATTGAACTTAAAAACTGCTTACGGCAAAGTTTCAAATTTCAATCGGAACAATATAAAAAAACAAAAAAGAAAACAATTTTTTTGTTTTGACGTGAAAGGTCATTGATTTTCAAATACATATGTACATACATAATACATATATATTTATGGAGTTTTTATTATTGAATGAAAATTTTGAAAATCATTCAAAAATATTTCTAAAGAACAAAAAAACAAAAACAAGCAAAAAAATTAAATTTAGTCATAATTTTTTTGTAAAATCGCGTAAAAAAAAAATTTTATCTAAAAAAATTTGCAACTCATAATAATAATTTTATACCTCGTGCGGACGGTCACTAAACTTATTTCATAATAAAAATAATGTCGCGTGTAAATTGCAGATCATATTATTATTTTGATCATCGCACACTTTTTAAACAAAAACTCTCTGGCTATCAGAACAAATTTGTTATCAGATAAATAATTATAACTGTGTAAATATTATTTAATTTTTTCCACGAATTTTAATTAGAGCGCGACTCTTTTGGGTCAATTAAATTTGATACATTTCTGAAATTATATAGTTGTTATTAATTGTTGTTAATTAACGGTATTTATTTATTTTTTTTTTTTTTCTTTTTTTATTAAATTAATTTATAGTATTTGGAATTGCATTTCTGAGTACTTACATACACATATTTGGCATATTTCATATTTCATTTTGATTATTTAAAAACATTTTTATTATTGCATTTACAGTAAACAGTGAACAGTAAACAGTAAATGGTAACTAATTACTGTTAAGAATTCCAGTTTGGTTTATTTTTGTTTATTATCTACTCCTCGAATAAAACGTAGAACGTTTATTTACTTATTTCATTATGAACGGTAAAATTTAAATGGTTTGGGACATATTATAGTTACGCAAGTATTTCATATTTCTAGATATAATTAAGTAAATCTTCCTGGTTTAATCTGGATTATATATTCAAAATGGTGTTAAGTATTTGTGTTATGGTATGGCCATTCATTTCGATTTTCTCCTCTTTACATATTTAATTATAAATACTTAATTTTTTAAGCTTGGTCATCTTACATATTTTTTTAGTCATTATTCTCGATATGTCCTTTTTAATTTAATGTCATCTGTATTTTAGTTAAACAAAACTTGTGATGAGAGCCTTTATATTGAATATTGAGAGTGTATATTGAATGAGCTTGTTGAACCTTAAATAACTTTAAATCTTTTATTCCGTTGTCTTTCTTTGAGATCAAGGAATAAAACTAGAAGTAAGTAGGTTATTTTTTTTGGGGGATATTAAATATTCATGTTAGTGTTAATGTTAGTGTTAATAACCGTGATAAGTGAAAGATTTTTGATATGTATAGTTGCAACATTTTACAGAAAAACTGTTGATATTTAGTTTGGATTTTTCTTACATACATAACGTTCTCTAACACATTCTGATGTTTTTTTTATTTGTCTCTTTTACAATGTGTTGCAAGGGCAATCTGTTGAATTTGGTCATTAATTTGTTTTCTGTACATATTATTAATATAAAAAATTATCTTGCCGAAGCAAGCTTAAATATAATTCTTCATAATATAAGCTGATCACACAATAAGATAAAATTATATTATCTGACTAAACTATCAGGAAAACTAAAAAATCAGGAATTTGAATCCTGATCCTATATTGCCATTGATTGTTACAGATCCTAGGTTAGCATATATTCCATGCATTGGCATTTGCGAATACATTTTGGAAATCGTTATTTTATATTTTGAATTATGTAGATTAATTTGCTCTACATTGAATATAGTTAATGGAGACATGTCAGAGTAGCTTTTAGGGTCATAAATCCTATAAAAAGTGTGGTCTCGGGAGCTATGACACGTCACCTTCGTTAATATACCGAAATTATGTGGTTTTTATGGAATCGAAACTCTGGTTCTAAATATGGCTCATTCAATAGTTTTGAAAATTATTGTAAAGCTCGTTTGTTTAGTATAGGTTTTATTAGGTCGATAATAGTAATTGTCAGTATTTTCACTGCTTAGTCCAGATGATTGATGTCTTCATTAAAACTACATAACTATTGCTATTTTTATCACACACAATCAAATCTAGTAACTTATCTAATCTATGATATTTAGACTTATCCTTAAGACTTATTTTCACCATTATCCTATATGTTTAAAAGTCAATATTATATATTAAAAATATTATATTTATATGCGTATTAATTTAATTTGATGTATTTGGTTAGATGTGTAAAAACGTATTGAACTTTATGATACAATTAGTTGTAAAACTAAATCTAACATCTAAATACGACCAAGTATGATTTTCTTATTAAAGATTAAGACATTAAGATTCTCTTTTTAATCTCATTTGAGAGAGAAAGATAGAAAGCTAGAAAGTTTGAAATTACCTGGGTCCTGAGGTTTTTTAGTGATCAACGTTCTGTATTGTATATTTTATATTCAATATTCTATATTCTGCATTCTATATTCTATATTCTATATTCTATATTCTATATTCTATATTCTATATTCTATATTCTATATTCTATATTCTATATTCTATATTCTATATTCTATATTCTATATTCTATATTCTATATTCTATATTCTATATTCTATATTCTATATTCTATATTCTATATTCTATATTCTATATTGTATATTCTATATTCTATATTCTATATTCTATATTCTATATTCTATATTCTATATTCTATATTCTATATTCTATATTCTATATTCTATATTCTATATTCTATATTCTATATTCTATATTCTATATTCTATATTCTATATTCTATATTCTATATAAGTAGATCTCGATCACAAACCTTTTTATATTTTCCAACATAATAATCCAATTTTTATTTACATCTCGATCTCATACAGATCATGGGAAATTTATAAATTTCCCTTTTGTGACAGTTCTTAAAGAAACAACAAATTAAATCAAACAAAATATAAAAAAAAATCATTTATTTGTTTTTTATTGATCCAGATCGAGATTTATATACATATATTAAAAAACTCAACTAGTTGTATTGAAAGTTGAATCCATTGTCGGGAGCGTTTAAAGTTCATAAAACTTCAATTAAGTTTAATTAGTTCATTAAACAGATTTATTCGGTGACTAATGAATTAAATTTTAATTGAATGTCATTTCTCTCAATTTCAAATTTTAAAAATATTTTCATTAATTAGTTAAATATAAAAAAAAAATACCATTGAAACCACCATATTAACTACATACATATCTACATAATTTTTAATATATATTTTTTTATACATACCAAATAATTATTTTCATTTTATTTATTTATTAATTAATTTAAAACATTTGATTTTCAGGTCAGTTTTCTTCATAATGAAGCAATTATTTAAATGTGGTGGTGTACAACACTACACAATATGATATGACAAAATAAATTAATGTACGTACATGTTATAAAATAGACGGAAGAGTAAACAGGATACTACGATTGTTTGATGATGCATTGCTGTTTGTTTTTGTTTTATTATTTCTTTTTTTTTTGTTTTCGTAAATAAATAATTGAATCATATTTGAGGTTTTCCCAACTTCCGTTAACACTTACGGTAGGTAATTTTTTTTTTTATTATTATGTAGGTGAAAATTTTATTTATAAAAAAAAATTTTTTTTTTTGTTTTAATTCTGCTAAAACAAAAGGCGTTAAAATAATGTTGAAAACCATATTGTGTTCTGAATTTAATTAACATTTTATTTTTATTATTTTTTTTTTTTTTTGAATATATGAGAACAGGATAATAATAATGTTATGTATGTACAATGGAAATTTTATATACAATTATTATGTTTTACATAACAAAAAAACAGAAATTTATAAAACCTATTATCTCTATGTATTTGCGGGTTGAATTTATTTATATGTTTATATTATTATTGTTTTGAAGGTTTCTAATGGAATTAAATACTATTTTTGTATGAATGTATAAATTGTTTGTGTTGTAGGTGGCGTATGAGTTACGAATACTTGTTAAATTTTTTGTTATGCAAAAGGATTATAATTTTCATTATTTTATAATCTGGCATGGCATATTGTCGAATATAAAAAGCATAAAATTATTTCATTATTTTGACTTATGAGCTTGACAAAAATGTAAATTTAAAGATTTTTATAATTTATCTCTGTAGTCTGTACTATCCTACAGATTATTGTATGGATTATAGCTATTATATATATACAAAATGGTATATTATGATAAAATGGTTTTTAGATGACAAAAAATGATTGTGTAAAATATCGATACTGGGTAGTTTTACTGGATCTAAGCCAGACAATCGACATACTGACAGAATACTTTTATTTTGTTTTATTTATTCATAATAATTGGTTTATGTAATCTGTTAACTATATACATTTATTTCTATAATTTTATTTTGTTTTATTTTATTTACCTCGATTATGATTAATATCGCTATGCGAAATGCTTTTCTTGCTATAAAGAATGTTTTTTTTTTTTTATTAAATAGAATTTAATGTAAAAATCTTACATTTTGTTAATTATATTTTGGAATAGTTAGTTTTAAGTACTCATTCCTTTTTGGTTTTTGTTTTTTTTTTTATTTTTACTTATTGTTAGTCTGTAAGACTTTACTTGGTAGACGAAATAAATGAATTTAATATACTTATTGTATTGCCAGCCATATTTCAATAGGAAGGTCAGAATAAAATCATTAGTACTTCCATCAACTTAGCCACGTATCGGTTAAGTATTCTACTATGTTACGTACCGTATTATAGTGGTATTTGAGGAGAGTTAAAAGCGAATGAAATTGCTAGAATTGGTACAGTTGTACCAGAGAAATATATGCTTGCCATGCTCATATACTTGTTCATAATCGATAAATAAATCATATAATATGTATCATCATTATAATCATAGTATTTTTCCAAAAGTTATATATGTTATATATATTATATATATATTATTCTGCATTTATCTGGATGTTTGTAAGTTCGACGGAACGCTCCAACACATATACAAATTGCATATGTATACAAATGCATATATATACAAATTGGTTTGGTGCTTTTTTTAGCCCCTGTTTACCATGCTGAACCTTTGCAGGAAAAAATACCATTGCATGAAATATATTTTTTTAATTTAATGTTAGTCTTCTTCGCAAATAATAAGGAAAAATAATAAATAATAATAATAATATAAATAAAACAAACAATTTTTTTGATTTATAATAATAAGGACTAATAGAAATTTAATCAATAGTTTAATATGGTATAATAACCAAAAGGCAAACAGCATTTAACACAAAAAAAAAACATAATCCACTCAAAGGTTATTCTTATTACTTAAAATTATACATAATAATACACATGTGTATCAGCATATTTGTATTGTATAATATTATACATTATACTACTTTATTGCTTCTACCTTTTATTTTTCTCATTATTGTGTGCGTCACTCAAAAAAAATTATTTTTGTTTTTCTTTTTGTTTTTTTTTATTATTTGCTGTATCTGTATTCTGTATGTTCTATATGCTCCATTCCAAAAATATTATTTTATTTTCAGTGTTAAGTGTTCACATTTCACTTCACTGTTCAGGTTAACTGTTCAATCAATAGAACTTGATAGAAGTAGAGTAGGATAATTAACTCTACTTCTACGCCGGATAATAAAACATTGTTTTTTTTAAATTGAAAATTATTGATGAAAATGTTTTTGTATTTTTTGTAAATTTTACCAATTTAGATACAAAATTTTGAATATATAAATTATGAATATTTTTTAAAAATAACACAATACCATAATAACAGTTTATTCATATAGCAAAATAAGATCCCTATACATTATACAAAAGACAAAATTTATATGAAAATAAGATCCCATTTTTAAATTTGCTCTCCCGGAGGACTCAATAACGCTAATACGGTATAATTTATACTAAATGGAACCCAACTAACGAATTATAACTAAATGGAAGTGAGTACGAGTATACCATACAAAAATACAAACATTTTATACAAATTTGTTGGTATGGTACTTCTTTTTCTGTTATATAAAAAAAAAGATTAGTGTTAGGCCAATATAAACATAAATAAAAATAAATAAAAAGTGATATAAACATAAGTACTGTAATTTCGGAATAAAGAATCTAATGAAAGAAAAAAACAAACTAGGATTTATTTTGCTTCCGTCATTTATGACGGGTTACAAAGCTAGTATATATATATTATAGTTATCATAAATTGTGCCTGTTTAGTCTGTTTAGACGTTCAATTTTGGAGTTCAGTATTTTTCAGTATGGCACTTAGCGTCATCCTATTAAAACTACATGTCGTCCGCATAAATGACATCAATTCAAACAACAAATCGTCGATCATAGTGCGCTCTGAATTGAGCGGCGATAATCTTCTCTCGCATATTCTTTTGAAGTGTTGATGTTATTACATCATTTAGAGAGTATTGGGTATAAAATCTATTTATAGTTGGACGAAAGTGCGCCAAAAAAGTCACGAAGTCGTCTATAAGTTGCGTGAATCATTTTCAAATTCAATTTGGATAACTTTTGGTAACATTTTTGATTCACTCATGATGATTTTCCAGAGCATACTGATCAGAAGTTTCAAAAAATGAATGCAGTATGACAGCTCATTTGACAGTTAATAATTTCGCAGAAACAACCTAAGCAAAAAAACACCTATTATTATCAGGATAACGAATATTATTCACGCATTTAATCGCAATCGAGGCTATGACTCCAACTAGAAATATTTGCCTCAATTGCTTAGAAAAATACAACTTGTTACAATACAATATGCTAAAAATATTATAAGGGATAAAGGATTAAAAAGGATACAAAATATAACAAAAAAATTATTTTTACTATTGTTCAGCATCAACTATTATTATTTTTATTTTTCCAATGTCATGGTTTTTTCTACTTCCAATTCGGTTGAAAATATTTATTGTAAATTTTTGTATTGTCCTTTGGAAAAATTATTTTCATATTTTCATTATTTTTTCATTTCGGGGTTAATATCATGACCTTTTCATTTTCCAAATTCTTAATGCCCTGATCCTTTGCAATATACTAAAAAAAAAAATGTATATATATTATATAATTTTTTTTTTTTTTAATATATTAACCTTCATTTTTTGGCAGTATTCAAAAAATAAATTAATTTTATAAATCATAAGAAACAAAATCAAAACTTTTTTTTTATCGAGACTTGATTCAAAAGATAAATAAAAAAAACAAAAAAACAGAAAAAGGATTAAAAATTATAATTTTAACATTCAAATTTCAATTTTATTTTTTAATTTTAAATATACAGTCATACTGGCGACATTAATAAAGAAATGAAACTGAAAAAAAAAAAATAAGTAATGTTGGGAGTCATAATGACTTTGGAATTATATAATTCAGAATATTCTGTAAATTAAATGGAATATCCTTAAGACGAAGTTTTAAAAAGGTTTCCTAATGAATTTGATGACTTACGAGTGAAAAAAAAATACATTTCTCATTCATTTGATAATGTTTGAAAAAAAAGTGTATTTTTTTCATATTATTAAAAAAGTTCAAGGTTAGAAAATAATTTTACAATTTCAAAATCGCGGGAATCATTAAAAAATTCTTTTAAATAAAAAAAAAGGATGTATTTTTGAAATACATGTCAAAGTATTCAATCACATCATTATCACAAGTCATAAAATTGTTTAAAAAGAGTTTTTATTACACAGTTTTGTGGTGCGACAGTACAGTTTTTGTAAAGTAAAAATTATGTTTACATGTATTGTAATGTAAAAAAAATATATATTAAAAACTGCCAACACCTATGACTTCTTTATTAAAAGTCAAGGCTCTTCTGAAGTAAATGTGGTACCTACCAAAGGATAAATTGACTATATCTCAAGAATATCTGATGTTTCCAGCTTTCCAAAAATTTATTATCGTAATGACGCATCTTATCGTTTAAGGACGAAAAGGGTATTTGAAAGCGTCCTTGTTATTTTGATATTTTTGTATATTAACCGTTACATCAATTGATCTATATTTATATATATATTCCATTTTTTTATCTAGTAAGATAACAGTCTGAAAGATACAAAATATTGTTCAATTTTTTTTTTAATTTTCAAATTTGAACTACAATATCTTCCCAACGACAGCACTTATCATCAACAAATGAACGACAGAATGTTTATTAGACCGTTATCTTACTCAAATATTTTAGCGATCTTATTTTGTAGACACACCATATATAACGGTTTATATACAAAAGCATTAGACAACAAGAATGCTTTCAAATGTTCTGGTTGTCCGTAAAGGACAAGATCCACTCTTAAAGATATATATTTTTGGAAATCTGGAAACACTAAATATCTTTAAGATACAGTCATTTCAACTTACGCGGGTACACCACTTCCACTTAAGCGCTTCCGTCGTGAAACACGAAGGGTAGCATGTGCTCATCCCAACATTGTAGAAATCTTTAGATGGCAGAAAACAAGCTATGGAAATTCGTTTTTCACTTCAACATCCTGAAAGTGGAATCAAATTCCACCTTATGTGATCATCCCAAACATGATCATTTCTATATTTATGATCTATATAAATTCAAAAACAATATTAACAGCTTTGTTCGTAATTGTCCTTTCCTTATACCTTCCTCCTTTCCAACTTTTCTTCCTTCCCAAATCAAGCGTACGAATCGGTATAAAAGGTGGGAACCTAGTGTTTCGGTTTCGGATATGTATAAAAAAAAAACCTTTACTTCAGAATCCTCAAACTCAAAAAAATCATCATCATCTTATAGCGCTTTAGCTCTGGGCGAACTTTGGCTCCCGTTTCTTTCTAGCTTGGGATTTGTAGTGTTTGAGCATAACTTTGTTGAACTTAACTTAAAATAAAAAACAAAATTTTAAAATTGTTAACAAAAGAGAAATTAATTTATTGGTTTCGAAATAAATACAATTTTTATTATAATTGAGTTTTTACTGTTGTCTGCCAATCTGCTTATTGGTCTTCTTCAATCACGGGCTTTTTATTTAGTGTCACTTCATACTTTCAACTTTCGTGCATTCAACTTTCTTTTAGTTTTTGGGCCTTTAAAATTCGTGTCTTCATTCTTTATCAGATTCCTAAGTTCACTCTTGCTTTTATTAACATTCTGTTGCATATCTATTCCCTAATCTTTGTGAGTCAAGCATTTTTCGGAGAAATTTTCTTTAGAACTTACTGCTACATTTATAACCACACTTGCACACTCATACGTCATTATGGGTTGTATAGGAGTTTTATTTTTATTGTCATTTTGGTTTTTACAAATTTCTGTTTGCATAGTATTATCTAATTTCGGCCTGGATTCTGTTACCAATACGAAACTGCATACTATTATCGCTTCTTATTATTTTTTTGAGATGGGAGAACACTTTCAAATTTGCACCATTTTGTTAAAAAATTTTTATTAAAAAATTCATTCTAGGATTTCTTTAATTAATACTCAGATGTCAAAACAGTCATAACCCCCATGGTACCTAATTGGATTTATTTTTAATTAATCTTATGATGGTAATATAAAAATATTTTGTATTGTCTGGACTTATACACTTTGCCTAGATTATGTTGAACAATTGTTTTTCTACTTATCTTGCGTTGTGCATAATTAATGCAATACGATGAACTTTTCGTTTACAATAACTGAAAGTACTCAAAATATTCAAATTTATTACAAGAACATACTCTGATGATAAAAATAATCAGATTATCAATTCAAAATAGAAGAAGGCTATAGTCAACTTTTCTATTTTAATTATTCCGAGGGTCATTATTATCGAAACAATTATCAAGTTAATTAGAATAAACACAATAGAAAGAAATTAGTTTTTTGTTATTTCGAACCTATAAAGACATTCGTAGACAGTCCTTTTTTGTATTTATTTATTTTTTTTTCTTCTAAAATCGATGTTGATATCATTATTGAATTTAAAATATAGAAACGTAAAGTTGGGACAAAGTAGGATAAAAAGAAAAGGATAGAAAAGAGTTTTATTTATTTCAGTAAGTAGAAATCGCGAATGACAACCGAAGGGTGAATAAAATTTTTTTTTTTCAATTAATATTTTTTATTCCCCTCCCCCTAAAGCCGGTTATTCAACTGTTGATTTTAAAATAAACTAATTAGGTTTTTTTTTTTTATTTTATTTGTTTTCAATCAAAAATTAATTAAAATTTATTTTTTGTAATTCCCGGGTATTGACATTTCGAATGGTGATGATTCAAGTTTAGATTTAGAGTATTTGTTTTTTTACCTTTATTGATAGTGTTTTGCAAAACTTTTATTGCACTCAGACTGTTTCATGTGAAGAAAGAAGTAAAACTATAATTTCGTTAATATTAACTATATACCTATAAAGAATAACATTTGGATGTTTGTATGTTTGGTCCAATATTGATCCATAACATCCATAACATCGATATTAAAGTAAAACCGTTGCTACTTCGGTTTATCCAAACAACTGGACTCAAAGCTCCTATCCCAAAATACCAAGGTACATTTATGCAAAACGTTTCATTCTTGCGGTGCTGCTATATGGTTCTGAATCGGGGACATTACCAAAAGCAAGCAAGCATACACTTGGTGTCTTTGAAAGAAATTCTTCGTCGCATTTATGGTCCTGTGTCTGACCATAAGAAGAAGAAGATACAATGCCGAACTATACCAGCTGTTCAACGAACATGCACCCAGCCAAAAAGTCAGAATAAGACGTTTTCATTGACTAGGCCATGTAGAGCGTATGGATGAAAATAATCCAGCTAAACCCAAGCCCCTGGGAACGCGTCGTCGAGAGAGGCCACACCTTTGTTGGAGAGATGAAGTATCGGCTGATATGAAAAAACTTCAAATAACCAACTGGAGATATTCCGCTCGTGACCGAAGTCAGTGGAGGACATTTTGGCACCAGGCCCTTCAAGGTCTGTAGCGCCCAACATCTAAGCAAGTATGTTTATACCAAAAGTCCTCCTAAACGCATTAAACTATTTCAATCAAACCTTACAGAAAAACACTCTGTCACCTAGAATTCTGCCGTACCTACCGTACAAGTTCTGGCACCCATCAACTATATTTCAAAAATCAAGACTGGGAAAATTGCAATATGGTACTACAGCGAAAATAACCAAATATGTTTTTTTCCGTTTTTCGAAACTGGTACTGGCTTGGGCAACTCTCATACAACTGTTAGACCGCTAAGAATATTTGTATAGTGAGTACTATATAATGTATAGCGAGCGAGTACTAAAACATAAATAATAATTTCATTTGAACGATATACAGAACGAGATTTGATTAATTATATAATCAAGAATACTAAAAATTAAAGTGAAACTATACTTACATCTAGCATAATCTTAGGCTAAGATTGAAGTGAGAAGTATATGAATGTAATGGATCCAATGTAATCAATTAGCCCCTGACGTCAAGCTCTCATTGCGCAAATTACCCTCTACCATGGGGAAATTTTATCAAATAATATTTTCCTTTCACATTTAAAACAAAGCGAACTTCAAGCTTTCTCAGGCAACGCCGGATAATTTATTATACTTTATAATTTATTTACTGCTAGTTTATTATAAAAATTATTTTTATTTTTTAGGATGAGAGTGATTTCATTTAAAAAATCGCTCATAAAATTTTAATTAAAATAAAAATTAACATTAGTTTTGTATTCAATAACTTTACTTAGCTCTCCAAATACATTAAAATTGCTATAGTGTTCCGTATTGCACATATAATTTCAATTTGGATTTGATAAAATTGAAAATAATTTTCCAAGAAAAAAATTTATTCTTTACAGTTCTTCAGATAAACAAAATCTTTAAGTAATCCTCATTATATTAAAATAATTTTAAAATAACAGATTTTGAAACCTTGAACTTTAACCAGGGTATTAGTACATATAGTAAATATAAATCTCCATATTAAATCGAAATTTTTGTTTTAATAACATATGATGCAAAGATGCTTGATGAAATTTCATAATATGAATCTTTGGATGGAATATGAAATTTGAAAAAAAAAACTTCGTTAATCGCAATTTTGTTTTCTGAAAAGTTCCATTGATAGATGACATTGCGATTACGTGAAGCAATTTCAATAAATATGTACACATACTAACATATATATATGTAGAAAAACAAATTTTTTTTATCAAAATATTACTTCTATAATATGTCCTTTGTATTCTAGATATAATATAATATTTTATCATTGACCTTATTCCTTTAATTCGAAAACATTGCTTTTGTTTTGTTTTATTTTCATTTTACTTTGTGCGTTCAAGGAGAGCAGATCAATTTCACAAGGATTTCGCAATATATTTTTACAATATAATATTATTATATATTCGTGTTCATGTATGTATGTAATATTCACGAATGTATAGACTTGTGTCTTTCTACTGTCTCAATATTTTTTCTATTAATTTTCGTTTTTTAGTTTTTTTTTCCATATTCAAGTCATATCCGGGCGCTAGCCAATTTTCTAAAATAAAAAAAAAAAAAAAATAAAATCCTTGAATATCTGAGATGATATTGTGGTAATGGTAGTGACAATGAAAAATAATAATGTCAAATGTATATATATATGTAATACGTATATGGAAAATTTCTGACCCTGTTTGAATTCACATTTAATGCACGTTTTTCGTATTTTTATAATTTTCCATTTTTTTCTCTCTCTCTCTCTCTATATTGTATCTATTTCTTTCTATTCTGTTTTCAGTAAATTTGTATATTGTGATTTTTATTTTTAAATTACATTTGATGATTGCAACTGCAACATTTATAATAGTTTTTATTTTAATTTTTTCTTGTTGTTGTTTTTGTTTTGTTTTTTTTCTGTATTATCCTTGAGAGTATTTGCACATTTTGTCTGTTTGCATTTTCATATCAATGTATCCATGTGTTTAGTAGTATGTAAAGTTATAATAATCAATTATTGTGTCTTTCGTTCATAACCAAAAATACGTAACACAAAATGCGAATATAATTTTTATAAATTTTTGGATTTTTTATAATTTATTTTGTAGTCCTTTTGTTTTAAAAAAAAAAATATTTTTAAATAAAAAAATATAGTTTGAAATTATGTAGATGTATAGGATATGTCTGTTTTTCTGATCATATTAATGTGTCTCTAAATTATTGAAACTGAAACAAAGTCTTAGAGCACAATATCTGATGTTATGCCTAGACCCTATACACTCAAAAGCAGTGAATATAAAAATGATGATGAAATTTAACCATCAAACTTCTAACCTATCATATCCACCCATTTGGATTTCAATGGAGATCTGGAAAAAAGTTTCAGAGCCTCAATGTTTGAGTTTTGCCTAGGCTATATACATAAATATATATCCAAAGGAACAACAAATATTACTTGTTTCGATTTCATTGTAGATCAGACGTCGGATTTCGCAGACTTAAAAAATACAGTATACTCTGAAATTGGTATGCATTTTTTTAATTTTGATTCCACACCTGTGAAAATTATCCAATTTGGCATTTGAATTGCGCAATTTAATAATTTTTTTACACCGTTTTACTTTATAATGATTTTGTTTGTTAAATAAATTAAATTTGTCGAAATCAAAACTAAGTAATTGTTATTTACAAATACTACATTTCGTGTATAATCTTATACCAACACTTATGAAATCAGAATGGCATGGAAATTTTTTGAAAAATTTTCACAGATAAAAAAGTGCACGGAAAAAATGTACTATTGTGGTATCTGATAAAATTCTATGATTGTTTTGAGGACCATTTATCTATTTGCAAGAACTAAAGATGAGAAATAACATACTTTTGCTAATAATATTGTATTTTATTTCTCATCCTATTTTAGCTGTATCCGTATTTATTCAAAATATCTATTGTATTAAAATGTTATAATCGTGTCGTGTCTCGAGATCACACATCTTTAAATTAAATCGATTCCAACGCATTCGATTTTGAACAATCATTTTTATTTCACTTGTTCTCACTGAGCTTGCCTCTACTTCAACCACCCTACGACAAATGGGATTTAGTTTATTCTTATTTTCTTTTACAAATGGGATTTTGTTTATTCTTATTTTGTGATTTGCGATTTAACAACGGGATTACGATGTACTCTAAGATTTACGAATTGTAACTATTCCTGATTAATCTACGTTTTATCATTGAGCCAACACTTTTATAGATTCTCGACTTTATTAGTTTTTAGTAAGCTTATGAATCGCAACATCTATATTTATATCGAATTAATTACTGTTGTTCTGTAAACGGTGTATATTTTATTATATCTCTATTTTATTTTTATTTTGTTACATTGTTTTTTTTTTTTTTAATTTTGTTTTCTGGATGTTGCGCTCCATTATATTGCATTTTTTTTTACTATACTAATACTGCTACTGACTCTATATATAATATACATTTTTTTTTTATTATACTCATAGTTCAGAAGGAATCGCAATGTTGATTTTATTTATTATAACAATTATTAAGTTGTATCATGCTGTTGAAGAATTACAATGAAACTGAGATTTCATTAAAATGTTACATTCATTAAATTAACACCATGAACTGTAAATAGAATTTGAATTAATGGAAACAAAACAATTGGTTGAAAATTAATAGGAAGATGCATACGGAATGGCGAGTTATTGAAAAAAAAATAATGTTTGAAATTTAATTTGTAACAATTTTATTTTATTGTAGAAAAGGCTTATGTTTACAATTAAATTGCATCACTCTGAATGATAATGAGAAAGAACAATAATTAGTTGTATTTGTATTCAAAAATAGAAATTACATTTGATTTTATTCACGATACATTTTTTGATCACACATTGATGATTCGTCAAAAAAGCTTATAAACGCTAACAGAAGCTAATAAATTTGTATTTTCAAAATTTAGTTTTTTAAGGTATTGTTTTATGTCAAATATTTGGGTTATAAATTATTTTTCCAAGTTTAATTTAAATTGAGTTACTCACAAATGTATGTGAATCGCTCAAGGGTTAAAACATCATTAATCAGCCGTACCGGTGAATTCGATTCGATATAAAATTATTCGAATTTCTCGATTCGATTCGATGGGAATTTCTTAACGGTGAACTCGATCGAAAGACTAATTTTGTACTCATTTCAAAAAATGTCATCAAATAAGAAATATAATGAAATGTAATGACTTTTATGTCAAATAAGTTCAAATTTCAAATTAAAAAAATAAATTTAGATTGTTTTAGAAATAAATTATTAAAATACACATATGTACTTACGTATAAAAAAAATAAAATAAAAATAACGTAGGAAATACATGTGCAGAATTCTCATGCATCGCTGCATGCAGATTTGCATGCATATCTGCGTGCCAGACACATGTGCATATTTTATTTGTCAAAAATTGTTTTGTTTTGAAATAATGTAGATAATTGCCGCCATTGATACACATACAATTTGTTTGTATAGTAAAAAAATACAAAATAAAATAATTTTGGAAAAATTTTAAAGTTAAATGTTATTAAAAGTGTTTAATGAAAGTTTTAATTTAATAATTTTTGAAAAAATTTTAATCACATATTTTGTTATCTATCACTATCATGAATGTAACAAAATATAATTATATGAATAAATTAATGCTAGTTTGTTGTGCATATATGTACATATTTTGTTATATCTAAATATTTTAAAAATTTATGATGAATATTGCAACAAAAAAGAAAGAAAATCCAGACTATGGACTAGGGAAATTTTCGTTCATTTCAAATTAATTAGTTTTTCTTCAATTACTTAATTTAAAATACATAAATGTTTACAAAATTGATTATAACCTATTTATCACAAAAAACAATAATAAATATGTAAATATTAAATAAATTTTATGACGTTTGTCATTATTTTTTTATTAGTATGAGTAAAATGACAATTTTTAAAATCTTTCGTGTTGGTAGCTCTGCCGCTGCGCAGCAAAAATTAGAAATAGAGATATCATGCATCAAATTTTCTGCGTGCAGAATCACATGTAATTGGTTCCATATAAAACCATGTATTCTAATTTATTTTTGCTGCGATGCATGCATAGTTCTGCACATGTATTTCAGGCATAATTCTGTACTCATTTCAAAAAATTTAATCAAATAAGAAATATAATGACTTTTATGTCAAATAAGTTCAAATTTCAAATTAAAAAAATAAATTTAGTTTGTTTTAGAAATAAATTATTAAAATACACATACTTACGTATAAAAAAAATAAAATAAAAATAATATTATATAATTTTGAACGAGAAAATTTTCGATCAAAAATATTCGAATTTTTTTTAAATCGAATTCGCCGGTTACGATCGAGTACTCGATTTTTATTCGATCGAATTCACCGGTAAGTCTGAATGACTGATCCATTGTTAAGAGTTGTAAATAGTAATATTAATAATTTTGAGAAATATGTTTGTATCATGTTTTTTGATTCAAATCATTTTCTACTCGTAAACATATTTAAAAATCATTGGAAGGGAGGTCCGGTTAGTCTATCTACAGTCCTTTCGACATTTTTTTCAAATTTTGTTAAAAAACTGCTTAATTTTATGTTTTCAAAGTCTCAATCATAGACATAAATAGAATAAAAATAGGAATGTCTATTAAATTAACATAAATTGGGTCTCTTCTAAAGTATATTTAACACAATAAAATTTTTAAGTCTATTATTTAAACTTTCAATATACCATCTGATCATTACAGCTTAAAATTATAATTAACAACAAAAATATTAATTAATTTAAATTCAATTAAACCAAAAATTAGTTAATTACCAAAATTAAACATCCTTAATTTACTACAAATTTTAATTAATATCTAATTAAGATCCTATTACATAATAATTTGGATAAATATATGTATATAAATTACTATAAAATCAACATCATAAAATAAAAATGGATAAATATATTTTAGTTGGGAATTTAAATTGAAACAACGCTATACAGTGGCGTCCTTTTGAACGTATACTAGCCACTTAGATTACGCCGACGATGTGTGTTTATTTTTACATACGAATGGAGGTTTAAATGATATGTGTCAAAAGCTGTATATGGCACTGGAAAAAGTGCTAACCTAGAAATCAATACAGTTAAAACCAATCAAAAAATTTATTAAAAGCAAATAGACGTGGAAATCCAACAAAGAAAATGGCGTTTGATCGGTTGGTATAATAGGTAACAACATCGCGAAACAATGTTCCGGATGGCATACTCAGGGTACACGTCGCGTCGGAAGGCCGACAAAAACATGGTGAACAGCAGTCTTAGCCAAAGGAAGTACCAAAGAAAGAACGTGTCCATAATTGAAGAGATTAGCTGCAGACTTTGGTACGACTTAATCTCCGACCTATGCCCCACGGGTGTAATTACAGCGACTTCTAAACTTCAAAATTCACCATATACTCAAAATTTTTAAATTATTTTAGTCTTTTATATATAATTTTGTTCTTAAATAATCTCAAAATAAAATGTTACAAGTTCAACAATGATGTTGCATTGTTGCAAACTACTTTGTAAAACTTCAAACAAACCACTTTCCCCTAAAAAATTTTTTTTTCAACTATCAGCTGCCGTACAGTTAGTTTCGGAATCTAAAAAATGGTGTATATTTTCAAAAAAAAAAAAAAATTATTGTCAAAAACATAAAAAAAGTCTTTGGTTCTGCAAAACTGGGAACATGTTGTGAGTTCCGTATTTTTTTGATGATTTTGTGTTTCGACACAACATTGATGTTATTTTTGATATAATTGTGTTGATATGTTAATATTGTGTTTTAAGGTACAGTAACAACATATTATTACACCCATTTTGATGACTGATTGTGGATGATAATAGAACTAACGTGAGCCGAATTTTAATTTACTAAATGTAATCTAATTTATTAATTGTTAGTCATTTTTCTTCTTTTACTTATTGCTTTTTATTATTGCTGTTGGCTTAAGCCCGTTTATTTTCTTACTCAAATTTAATTTGATTTAAGAGTTGAACTGTCGTCAATGTATGCTATAGATTAATGTTTGTTTTGAGGTATTCCATCGCATTCTAACTAATGCGCATTCACGTATGTGCAAATTTTGCCAGCTTTGGTTTCTTTTAACTAGTCCTTGATTACAATAACCATGAAGTCATAATTTAAAGAAACATGTAATTCTGTTTCATATACTAAATTATATCTTTTATTATTGATTAAAAGAATTTCGATTCAATGCAATCTTATAGTATACCTACATTTTATATAATATTAATTGAACCATAACAATGTTTTTATTTAATTAAATTAGATACCTCTCTTTAGATTTGTGACATTCTAGATTCGTCGAATACCACCCCATTTAATATAACAATAAATTCTACTTATACGACCATTATGTATAGTACCCATATACAATGTTTATATGTATTAGCATTATATTGTATATATATATTTATGAATATTTAAAGTACTTTCATACTGTACTACCTACACTAATTGGCAGGTACAATCTCAGGTATACAAGTACAATTTTTTTTTTTGTGTTAAACTTAAAAGCTTTTCCATGTTAGTGCACATTAAAATTTCTAATAATCTTTAATATAATATCTAATTAAAAGAAAATTCTACGTGCATCTATACGTGTAAATTAAAGATAAGACATGTATATAGTTATAATGTAAATTGATATATTGAAATATTCGAGTTATTCGGTGGAATTCAAAAAACATAGGTAGGTACTTTCGACAATTTTTGTTATTGCGTTGTGTAATGCAAATGCAATTAAAATTTTATATTTAATGGCTGGTAATTTTGATTTAAGGTTAATAATAATATATTCATGACAATAATTGTCGCGGACTAACGATTATCAGTGAATCTGGGGAAATCAAAGATTCATAGTAACATTTACAAAAACATTGAAAATCCGAAGCCAGACAATTGATAGAGATAGTTTATATAACAAGTCTTATTTTGGGATATAAATTTCTAAATAAAAATTTATAATTATTAGTTTGTAAATAGGTTATAAGATCAAGATTGGTTTATTGTGTCCAATTCAATTTCAATATTATATTTTATTCACTTACTTATTTACTGCCAAGGTATTTACATGGTATTTTTTATATATTTTTTTAAATTGTCAAATTATTTACTGGATAATATAATAACTTTTAATATATAGATTATACGTTGTATATATGCTTGTATCCGATGTTTTATTGCTTTGACTTAATTATTTATCCGAAATTATAAGAAAATATTACTAACAATTATACATCTAATATTACAATTAGCCTTAATTTACTGCATTTAAAAAAACTTAGTTTTTAGCACAAAAGTTAACCTCTGTTATTGAGTGAACTTTTCAAATTATTCCCAGCTTAACATTCACTGGTCCAGCATTAAAAGTAATATTTAACTTTTGTATTTTATATTTGGATCAGACATAATGTCTAATTATATTTTGTTAGTTGGGTTGGTGTACCAGCCAAGCTCATCCGATTGCCAAAAATTAAACTTGAAAATACAGCATGTGGTAGCTGCGGTGATTGGTAATAGCACTTTTGACTTCTTCCAGACGTGTACCAGATCTCGACAAGGTCTATCATGTGACTTCTTCAATCTAGTACTGGAACTTATAGTGCGACGAGCGGAAGTAAACACAGCTGGCACTATATTTTTCAGATCTGTTCAACTACTAGGGTATGCCGATGTCACTGACATCATCGCCAGATCACAACCAGCGGTCGTCGAGGCCTTTACCCAGATTGAAGAAAAAGCGGAACGAATTGGTCTTAAAGTAAATGAGAAAAAGACAAAATATATATTTTCGACAAATCACTCATCACGACTCATCATCCTTGTATTGAGTTAACCCAAAATTCAATTTTTCATTGATTTTTTTTTTAATATTGAGAAGTAAATCAATTTGGTGGAAATGCATTAAATACTCTAGAGAGTTTATATAGATGTCATTGGAATATCAACATATTATTCTGAATAGGTACGTACTAGAAATTAATTATTGTTTCTCTTCCTGTTCTTCCTTAATAAATTATTTCCTTTTTTCAATATTCTTTCAAAGATTCTTTCAAATGTTTTCACTTTTATTTTTCTCATATAACGGAAATAAAATCTTCATTAAAACTTAAAATGAAATAAAAACGTAAATAATTTATTCATCCCCTCATAATATTTTAAAGCCCTTTATATTAGCAATAAATAAAATTTTACGTGTACTTATAATATCCTTTCGTTCTCCATATTCACAATCCTATTGGGAATAGCTCTTTTATTGCATTTTACCAAAATAAATAAGTATGTAATCATTTATTTTGACATTATATATAGAATTTATACATACATTCATTATATTATAATATATTACATATATATATATAAATATTATTAGGATATAACTCATACCATACAATTGGGTTGCCATCTTTTGTGTTCATTAAAATTTAATGAAGAAACTTGTATTTGAAAAGTTTTTGCGCCGCAGCGGTAAAATAAATTTTGTTATGTACGTACCAAGTTGCCTTAATTATATTCGAATGGTATTATTTTATACAAATTAGATGTATATGGTATAAATGAATATAAGTACATAAGATATGTATATATATATACAAATAGTGTATTATAAATCAAATCAGAATTCAAATTCAGAATGTAAAACAACAATAAATTATTAACTCCAAAAATAAGTTTTTTTTTTCGTTTTTGTTAACATAATCAAGTCACTCTAATCAGGTTTTTAGTTTTAGCTTTAATTTCTTGCTGTACCCACAGTGGATCAGAAAAAGTGGAAAAAACTAAAAACAATAAAATTCGATGTCAATTTAATGAAAAGTTTAAAAATATTTTCTTTATGCAATTACATTGACTGGGATCGGCCGCATTTACCCGTGTATTGCAAGTCAAGGAACCTCCGAAAGGGACATTTGAACAATTAACTAAATGTACCGATAAACGTGTCCAGATAAATATATAAATGAATTTGAAAGATTTCTGGCTTAGTTCAATGCATCTGACTTTGTTATATGTAAAACAACAATAACTGGGAACGTGCCATCGAATGTCACCACACCTTCGTCGATTGAAGAACTGAAGTATCGGTGAATATGAAAAAATCTTTATATTTTCAACTTGAGAGAATCTTCTCGTAACCGAAGTTAGTAGGGGACAATTTGGGACTCAGAAACGAAGTAAGTAAGTGAATAGAAACAACAACAAAAACTTTTATATGACATTTGCCGTAAGACAATTGAAACTTAAATTTCCATTATTTTCTGAATTGACTTTTTAAACTACATAGTGTGTTATAATTGTTGTTCGGTGCCGGTAGCTTTGTTATTGTGATAAATTTTTGTGATGAATTGCGTTTATCGAATGAATCCAATGGTTCATAGATTGGCGATGGATTATAAATTCGTTTAACGCTGTCATTGTTAAGAAATAATGGATCCTTAGAAGATGTAATATGGTTGTTATATATATGAAGAATTTCAAGAACAAATTAAGCAAAGGTAAAGATACGAGTAAAATTGTTTGTTGATTGAAATATGATAAAAAATATGGAATATTTTTGTTACGAAATCATTATAGTCGAATTCTGTCGAACAGAAACTAATACCAGATATGATAGTAGTAAGCTTTTAAGAAAGCTTTAATTTTCATCAAATATTAATCCTGCCTCAAAATCGCATAGGTTCTTAATAATTATTTCTTTCACCTAACATGCTTTTGTACAAGAATTCTCTTTTCACTTGCTTCCACAATAACTGTTCAATGCAAACTGGTTTTGGCACTCCCACGATTTTTTTGACGTTTAAAACATCAAACAAACATTTTTTTATAAATAGCCAAACGTTAGAAGGCAACGTTTATTACCTATCTTGCTTGGGATAGGACTGGATAGGAAAAAAGAAGAAGGTTATTGTAATAATTAGTATAGGAATTTGCAGAATCAGGCTATTTATGTTTACCTAGAACTTCTGTAAATTATGTACTATGGTATTGTTTGGAAACACACCAGAAGGGGTATAATTCATTCGTGAAGTTCACACTGTGAACGAATCTCTGTATAGTTAACCTGTTTTATGCCAGCTTGGTATTTCTTGTTTTTGACTATGTCTTCTGAAGTTCTACGAAGTATATATCATCCTCATTTTCAACGTTTTATGATAAAAGTTGTTCTTACAGTTTCTATATTTGACCTATGTTGCATTTTTTCCAAACTTAAACAAAATTATCTAAATTTTATTATTCTAAATTTATTTACAATTCCTCTACATAAATTGAACCACTGTGCGGCAATGTTATGTTGTTTTTCTCAGCATAACAAGTTGATTATAGTTAGTGTAAAATGAGATGGATAGAGTGAGTGAAAGAAACAAAATATTTAAACTTAATTCGAAAACTTTCAATGTTTAATTTTTCGTATACACAAATTTGAATGTTGATGGCATAATATGGTGTGGTATGTTGATTATGTGTATTCAAGTAAGTAAGTAAGTCCTGTTATCAAATTTCAATTAAAAACGTAACGAACATTTGTTTTTCAATTTTATTTCGCAATATATATATTGTATATGTATATATATAGTATTTTAATATTTTAATTAGTTTTAAATGAGAGCGAAAGTATCTATTTTCGTTGTTGTTTTTTTTTTTTTTGACAAGGATAATGAATGGGATTTGAATTAATTTGTAATTCAATTAAATTTGGTAATATTATTTTTCTTGCGTAATAATAGAAGTGCGTATCAAAATGTACGAAATTATTTAAAATGAAAGAAAAATTTTAATAAATGGCTTAATTTTTAATGCTTTCTTAATGTTGTTTGAACTGATTTGTAATGTTTAAAGTCTGTAATGAATTTCACAACACTGAAGATGTTTTCTGCATTGGTATACCTATCCAAGGCAACTGTTCACAGTAAAATATTATAGTCATCTTCTTTTCCACTTAAATTTCCCTTTATCTTTTTGGTGGTGCTGCGTTAAAATTTGATCAACAAAATTTCCGGACAATTGTCTCCAATTCTTAAAGCTTGTCCTAACCAGCGCAGTTGTTGTATCTTTATTTGTTTGACAAGAATGGTGTTTTTAGAATTTCTATATAGCTCATAGTTTGTTGTATTTGCGTATTCCAAACTAGTTGATCGATTATATTATAGGATCAATGATCTTGAACAGAACAGAGCGTCCTGGATAAAGTTGTCTTTATTTTTTTGGTAAAAATTTTCAATTTTAATTACGGCTACACTTCAAAATAGCATCGATTGCTCAACACAATACTACGCTTAACTTTTTTGTTTTATCTTATTGTCAGTAATTTAGGTAGAATATCGTTTCATACATTATGTACGATTCGGCAAATTAGTTAAACAAAGTGGGGTGTGACATTTTTATCAAACAGTTTTTTTTTTATATATTTTGATTGATATTGCAACCCTCTTCGTGAATACAAGGTACACAAAATTATTTACACTTTCAAAATACTTATTTTATTTATTTGACAACTGTTATATAATTAGAACAATTCGGTATACTAAGGCTTCATTTCTTGTAGCCACCATATAATATTGTTTGATCCAACAATTCACAGTTCGTGTTTTGCTGCATCTTCTAATGGTCCCAAAGGTTTGATTTATTAACTTCTTCCATGTTTTGAAATCTTCTTGTAAAACCTGGACCAATTGCACATTACTTCAAATTTGATTATATTTGAAATATATCATTCCGATATTTATAACATTAGAATTTTGTCTTATTTTTTGGAGTATAATTTTGGATAGATCGGAACGAAAGTGCAGTGAATTTAGTTTTTAAACTTTTTATCTGAAAATGTTTGGAGATGTAGTTTTCTATATCCTATATTACTTCGATATCCTGCATAAATTGATTAGTTTGGCTGAAAATAAGTCTATTCTGATGGCATAACAAGTAGTTTTGAATTCAATGAAGAGACGTTGGTTATATTGTCAATTTATAGTATTTTTTGAAAATTAGCCGTATAGCGGAGATTTGATCAAATGTTGTTGTCTCTTATCAAAAATCCAGATTACATTCTTTTGCAAATATAATCTGGAAATATATATTTATTAAAGTTAATATAAGATATTCAAATTTCACTGTATAAAAGGCTTATCCACACAGTGAATTTTGATTAGTGAAAATTGGATACTAATTGAGGCAACAAAACACAAACTAAACAGGCAAGCAAAATTGCAAGGCAGAAACAAGCTTATGAAAATAAAGCCGTTGGATTGATGCGATTACAGCTAATATTTCTTCACTGCTCAGGTTTGGAAATTTTTTTTAAAACTTTCTTTTAATTAAATTTTATAATTGGTTGAAGGTTTGTATTTCTATAAATTTAAAAATATAAAAATATAAATATCCTATATAAATCCGGTAATTTATATTTTAAGTAAATATAAATCCTACTTTGTTATGTTCAATTTAGGTTAATTTAGGTTAATTTTTACAAAAAATATCATTTTTTGAATTGTAATGATAAAAAAAATAAAAATAAAATAAAAACTTACGAATTGCTGTCAAGTTTAGTATAGAACAATGTGGGACGGCGCATAGAAGAAGTTAAAGTTCGATTTGGTGTGTAGTGTCATTGAAAAAGAAGAATAATAAATATATTTCCTACGTGTATAAGTAGAAATAAAACCATATTTTATAAATTTACATTATAATAACAGACGATCTTTAAAATGGAATTTCAATTTGCATCCGTCGGGAAACACTATACCCGACTATAAGTTTTCTTCAGAACAAATTAGGTATTTCTAGGTTGAATGCTTTCAAAAAGAAAACGTTTAAATTGCTTTTAGAGCATGTCTGCTACATTTAACGACATGCCACAAGATTTATTTTTAATAATCAATCTGATACACCGGATGTAAATATAAAAAGGTCATAGTTTTAAATAAACTCAGATATGCTTATAATCCCAAAAGCAATGCCGAAAACATGATTAAAACTAATTAATATTAGGTAAAATAAATTTCATATATTTGTAAAATATTAAATACACATTTCCAATTCAACGAACATTGCAAAGCTATTTAAAATATAATCAAAATATTTTAATAATACAACGTGATAAACCGCATTAACACCTACCGGCAAAATTTTAATTTAATAATTTTCTATATTATAAAGTTAATTGTATATATATATAGATTAACCATGCAATTAACCTTTTAATTAAATCCTTTTTATTTTTTTGTTTTTCTTACAATAATAAATATATATAATATTGATATATATATATATATATATATATATATGTATATATATACAATTATTGTATCCTTTTCGTTTTTCTTTGTATATCCTCTAAGATTATTTCTATTAATAACGCTCAATTATAATGTTTAAGTTATGAAAATTATCGAGAAATAAAGGCATACCCAAAGCTAAACAACTCTAATTAACTTTCGTTAATATTTTATTGAATCAGGCGGTAATTTAAAAATACTTAAATATAGATACTGGTTTTGTCCTTTAATTTTATACGAAAATTTTGTATTTTTTTAAACATTTTACAATAATTATAAAGCAATCTAAAAAACCTTAAGTAAATGCTTTGGCACACTAAATTAGTATACTAGGTTAGATTAGGTTAATTTAAGGTGTAACTATGCGGTGTAGAGAAAATAAAATTTAACTCTTTCGATGTATTAATTTTGTGCAATTTAGTTTTGTTGAGCCAATTTCTTCGATTCGTCATCCCAATATCGAAGAATCGTGGAAGAGTTCTTGATTGGATAACTTAATTTCCTATTAGAATAGGAAAACAATATAAAATAGTAAAAAAATGCTGTTCTTGAATAACCTTGATCCGTCCTAACCGCCCTATGCTCCGTGGATGGGATTACAGTACAGTGATGATTGTATCTTTGAAAACCTGCTAAACAGAAAACTGCAATTTGACACTGACTGTATGTGAAAGTGTTCACGTGGAACCAACATACTTTCCTATATTTAGCTTATATGTTCATGGTTATTCGTGGTCATAGATTTGTAATACCTATACAGTTTGTCGTCTTCATCAGATGTTTCACTTCATTTGAAAGTAAATTTTTTCACCATATCAAAACACTACCGCTCGCTACCTTTTGAATTGGGATTATTTTTAAATTGAATTGCTGGTGCTCAGTTTCTGTGAAAAAAAAAAATATTGTCGCAGAATGAACATCGTGCGATGGAATTGATGTTTGGGGAAAGCAAGTTTGCATCATACTCTGATTTTGGTGCTTTTAAACTGTAATTTGCTTCTTCTGAAATGGCTTTTTTCGAATAGCTTGCATATTTTTACTAAAAAATCCCTCCATTACGGTTCTCTTGGTAGGCTTAATGAGCTTAAGTATTATTTTACTAAAAACCCTCTCCATTATGTCTCTATTGGTACGTTAATGAGCTTAAGTATTATTGAAAGACATTTGGTAGCCAATTTAGCATCTTTTTCTAAGTATTTATTACTATACCTCTGTGTATTCTACAATTCGTAGCCGGCTTACAATCGTTATTATTTCGTCGCAGATTATAGCATTCCGATGACAATGCTGGTGTTTGATTTGTATCTGCAGTTTTTATTACCTTTATCACGCTCAGACTATCCATATAAATAATGAAGGAAGTATCTTATTTATCCGTTATGTGAATGATAGGTAAGAGTTAAAGAAAAATAACCCAGTAACGCTACTGTTTTGACATTTTAATGCATCCGGATGATAATGGTGGGGTCTGATTTGTATTTGCAGTTGGTTATTGCCTTTATTACGCTCAGACTATCCGTATAAATAATGAGAGTAGTACCTTCTTCTTCCGTTATGTTAATGCCTTCGTGCACCGCCAATTTCTTTGATAAGTAAGAATTAATTGCAATCACCTAGCAACGCTATTTTTCCATTTAGTTTGGTATTGAGACTAAACTAAAAGATACCAGATTCAACTAACCGTTAACTAACAACTAATCATTGAACGTTTATAGTATACGCTTCAATTAGCTAATGCTTTATCTTTACTTAATTTTAACATTTGTTCTTCCTTTTGTTTATATTAAATTTATCATAAGCTTTAGATGCGATCATATCTCATAATATTTTATATCACTATATATTAGTAATGCAAATTGTTTTAAGTCAATCTTTAATCGTTAAACTATACATTAATAATGAACTTAATAACATGCGTGCACATCTAAACTAATTTTTTTTAATACTTAGAAATTTTAAATGTTTTGTGGCTCTTTAATTTCTCATTTAATGTCGTAGAGTGTCATCTGCCCCACATCTTATTGATTATTGATTAATTTAATATTGATTATTATCCATTATCTATTTCATTGTAATGGTATGACCGGTCTATCTTATCACGTACTTACTTTCTAATCACGTGCTTCAGCTCCAAAATTATTTCATATTTTTTTTTAATGTTTTGAAAGCTTTTGAAGAACATTAATTTAACATCCTTCAGTGTTATTATTTTTTTCCTTCAGAAAATTCCATTTTTTTTGTTCCAAAATTGAATATTAAATTTAATTTTTACTCTGATTTAATATACTTAGGGTTCATCGACATTAATTTAATGTGCTGATGAATGTGTATATTACTTCTTGGTACATTTAATTTTCATGAAAATCTGAGAAAAATCATTGGAAATCTCATTTTTCAAACATTAATTGGAAAATTTTTATTTCTTATTTTTATTTTATTTTTTTTTTTTGTGTTGTTTTATACATAGACAACCAACAATTTCGTTTCAATTTAATATTTTTTTATTTTCGGTTATAGGTCCTTAGAGATATTTTCTTATTTTATAATGAATAAAAGACGATTCTCTCTGTCCATTAATCTTATTATCATTATAGAAAGAATAATCGAAAAATACTGAAAAATTTAAGTTGATTGGAATGAACTAGTGTCCAATGGACTGCTACTGCCAACACTACTACTACTACTACCACTACATCATACATACTTAAAAATTTTATTATTGTTTTATGCTTTAAAAAAAATATTTCTTTCGAAAATTTTATTAAATTTTGGCTTGTTGATGAGTTTTAAGGGGGACGGGGGAGGGGGTGGGAGTAGATTTAATCAAAATAAATAAAGTGATAAATGGCAAATGCACCAAAAGATAATAAATTTAATTTTTGTTTTAATGAATCTGAAAAGTGGTCGATTCTTGAAAATATTTATTTTTTGTTGACTTAAATTTTTATTTAATTTGTTTATTTTATGAAAGTTTTTATGTAACTTTATAAAACAATAATTAATATTATGAAACAAAATAACAAATAATAAAAAAAATAAATAAATATTTTTAATTGAGAAATTGTTATAGAGTCGAAAAATGAAACTTTAGTGCTTTAAAAAGTTAAAAATAAAATTAAAAATTATGTTTTTTATTTGATTAAATTTAAGTGTCTTTATTCATTTTCGTTATTTACAAATGCGACTCAATTTTAAATACAAAGTTAAATTTGTTAATAAAATGTGTTTAGGTTAGTTTTGAAAGGTTATTTAAGTTATTTGGAATGAAATAGTGAGTACAAGTGTAGATGCTAATCACATATATGAGACGACGGCAGAAATTGATTTTCACGTTAAACCACCCTGAAGGGACTTAAAGAAAATAAACAGTAGAAGACGAAGATGCTAGATGCAAAATATGACTTCTAAATTTTATTAATTTATTGATTTTAAGTATTTTGCATCATTATCATTTTTTAATAATTGTCATGGTTCATTTTTATTCGTTATTCAATACTAAAGACAATTCAAATGTTTTACTTACTACATACCTTGAATCTAAAGCCTACAAGTCCTGACTTTGACGTATAGTATCCGCTACTGTCTTACATTGTGAACCGATTATTTTCAGTTGCACATCTGAAGTATTTTCATACCTATTACTATTTAGCATCTCTAACAAAGGTGTAATTTCCATATGCAATACATTCGCAAGAGTTCAGAATAGAAATTATTCGTATGTGGAGAAATAATGATGTAATAAAATAAGGTATGGATTTGTAAACGAGAGCAACGGTAACCATTGGTGTCCTTTGGAACGTACCCTACTTAGATTATGTATGACACTGATAAAAGTGCGAGTTTAAGAGTCAATACAGCCAAAACCAAAATCATGCATACAAATCGAACATGAAGAAATGAGAATCGAAGAGGTGAGTACGTTCAATAACATTGACAGCATCGTGTCATCAGGTAGAGGTGCCCATTTGGATACTGAAGCCAGCGTCACCAATGCCCGTACTACTTTCGGGATGCTCACAAAAATAAGAATCTCCAATGCAAGTGTAAAATCTATTCTATTGTACGCCTGCGAAACATGATAAGTTTCAGTGAGCATCCCCAGGAAACTTCAAGCGTGCATGAATAGATGCCTCCGGTACATCCCAAACATTCGTTCACTGTGGGTGGAAAAAAACGGAGCAAAAACAAATAGACGTGGAATTGGGCATACTGTGAAGAAATCTGACAACAATATCGCGAAACAATGTTTCGAATGGAATCCTGAAGGACCACGTCACGTCGGAAGGCCGAGCAAACATGGGGAACAACACTCTTAACCGAAAAAAGTACCAAGCAATGGAAAAGGTTAGTCGCAGATAGGAGCCGATAGAAGGATTTTATTTCGACCCTGTGCCCTACGAATTGTTATCCCAAAAGTGATCATGATATGGAAAAAGCGTTTCAATTTGATTTGTTTTTTGCTAGGTTCACATCTTTGCATAACTTATATAGTTCGATATTATATCTTTACATCTAAGCTTCTTCTTCAAACACAGGATCGTAAATTTAGTGAAGAATTTTTCTTTCGTCAATATCCGCAAATCAAGAATTACTTAAATTAAGATTATGTCAATTTTGGTTTATTTATTTATTCTTAGTAAATATTAATATTTTGCAATATAAAATTGATAAATAAATTTACATTTTCCTTTTAGTACTAGTGGAAGGGTATTATCCTTCAGATATTCTGAAATCGCTTGTTACGGTTATTGAACTGAATTAAAGTGGATTTCAATTTAATTAATTATCAGTCATAATCACTTATCAGTTCCAGTTTCCATCATTTATTTGTCACACGAAATACTTCACGAATACCGATAGAGTCAACGCTTTTCTGAAGAATTTTGGTTAATAAAGAAACTCCTTTCATGATTATTGTAATACATTTTTTGTGTCAATTTGACTCTCTCTGATTTTTTATTTTCATTGATTCATTTGACTCTCTCTATCTCTGATCATGTACAACAAACAAATTCCTGCTATGGTGGCACACATTATGACATACTTTTTTTGTTAATTAATTCTGCAATTGTTAATGATATGAAATTGGAAATGTATCTTCGTGATCTTCTGCGATTCTCTTTAACGAATGGAACTTATGACTCAGTTGTTTTGGGTAAAAGTGAAATAAATCTACCTTGCGAATTTTGAATTACTTTAGTGGGACATAAATCCAAATAGAACTTATGACTCTGGGACTTATGACATGCCACGTTCTGCTACACATAACTTTCAAGAAAGACAGCTCGATCTGATCAATCATCTTAGATTGAAATATTTTAATGATCTTGGATTACCCATTTCCACTAGTTCTGATTCTTACAATCCTTCTACATGTTTTTACCTCTTCACTAGTTCTCCTTCTGATGATTCCTAAAAAGCACACTCATTTCGTTTTCATTTTAATAGAGCTACTTTTTTAAGGATCTGATTCAATATTTAAAAGTAATAAAATTGAAGATTATACCAAAAGTTTTATTAGGTGATTTTCAAAATATTTCAACTCCAATCATCAAAATTATTGATCCTAATTAAGACCACCGTTTTGTAATTTGATAGAATGCATTTTTATAGATTCGTTGTATTTGGATAAATAAAAATAATTTTCATTTGCTTCAAACATTAACAATATATTCTAAATAAATCAAGCTAATCAACATTATAATGTATTTTATGAAATCTCAGTTTTAGATCATAATTTTAAACGTGCCGTCACTGCCGACAATTTTTATTTTTTACTTTTGTTGAATTTTTGTGCCAGTTAATATGTTTTGAATTATACAATGATCGAATTTTAATGATTACGTATTAAAAAATGGATATAATAAAGCCTGTGAAATTCACCTTTAGATAAAAATATTGACGATTATAAGTCCACCGGTGCTATAAACTGAAGCCTGATGTGTGTCATGGAATATATCATCACCATCAGTATACCTGTGATGGCATTTCTTCTGTAATATGAAGTTTTCTTTCTTCACCTTTCGTGAAGCTATTTCTGTGATTTATTCATCGATACATATACAATAGCTTATAAGTCATGATTTTCGATGAGTTGTGTTTGAATTAAGATCATTGTATCACGTGTGCATTCAGTAACTATTACTTTTAGCATTTTTACATAAATTCGTAACACTGTACTCAATCAAAACTATATTTATTGCTGAATTACCCACAGTTCACGTTTACACACAAAATTTACTCATCCTACAAAATATTAATTTGACTGGGAAATCTCTAAATTACACAATAACATTTTAAACAATAATTTATTCACCAATACTTTGAAATTGTAAAAAAATTTTACACAAAAACAAAATATTTCTTATTTAATTAAAATTTTCAACTGTAATAAATTTTCTTCAATTTTAGTGAAAATTTATTTATTTCTTATTTTTTTTTTTTTTTTTAATAATTGTTTTTCTATATTCATAATTATAAAGTTATGAGTTTTCACAATCACATTAACATTTTTTGTTTCAGACACCAAAAATTTGTTAACAACACCTGAAACGAATATTTTTGTTTTGTTTATTATTTGCCAATTCCTAGTCAATTTCAGATTTTTCCAAATTAATTTCGTCTTTTCAAATAAATTTGAATTTTTTAGAATGTAGTAATAAATAAATAAAATATAAGCTGAGACTATACAATGCCGAGCTTTATAAGCTGAATAATGACGTTTATGTGACTAACTGCTCAACCTAAATAAGAGCGTACGACGTATGGAGTATAGATATTAACATATAAACACATGTAAACTAAGAAAATCTCTATACATAATACACACAAACGCATGTAAATTCGCCATACGTCGTACGCTCTTATTTATGTTGAGCAGTAAAGGAAAAATTAGTGCTACCTAACTGCACAAAATAAATAAAATGAAACACAAAATGTCTTAATGTTTAAATGTTTATTTGACAACTTCAAGTCAACTTGGAGCTCATTTCTAGCTCATACAAACGCTTCTTGACATGAAGTCGGCTCGAATGAAGTCAATTGAAAAGGAATTTTCGATTGATTTAATTTATAAGAAAAATTGCAGCTCGTAAGCTTCAAAATGACAAATACACCATTATGAATCAAAATATATGAAGACAACAGAGCAAATAAATTTTCCGGTAAATGTAGAGCCTAATAAACTCAATAAATAAATTGACATTTTTTGTTATACAGAATTTTATTTTCCAAATATATTTTTATAATAAGTAAACAATTTTTTTAAGTTTAATTTCAAGCGTGATGACCATTTTTGAGATTTCAAACCAACATAATAAAAAATGTTTTTTGTAAGCCCAACTGATTTCGAGTTATATCATATAAATAATGTCAATTTCTAATTGGACCCGGAATTTAAATAGTTTATTAATGACAAACAAGTGTACATTTTTCAATTATTACGTTGTTTGCCATTAAACTAACAATTTCATCTAATTGGCTCTTGTTCCTAAAATAATTTTTTAATACACAAGAACCAAAAAAAATTTATAAAACATAACAAATACAAAAATAATATTAAAAATTACCTACTTTGCATTCTGGAAATGTCCGTTGAGGTCTGTCCAAAAAAATGTCGTCGACTTTAAAAGTAAATCAATAGAAAACTTTCATACCCAATAGAGTTCCGCGATTGAAGATAGGTAGGGAGATATAAGTGGCTCTTAGGCCACAAAGGTCCCCAATAGCTCACCGTTTCCGTATCCGTCAAAATCAATTTGAGCCTTTTAAAAAGCGATGGATACACTTAATTTTTATACATACAGGATCAATCAGGAATGCATTTGATAGTAGACTATTGATGGCGTTTTCTTTTGTGAGCGATTGCGGGATAGGTCAAAAGAAGTTGTAGAATTGTCTCTTCTTCATCTTTGCAGAAATCATTTTAGTGGAGTCCTAGAATTTTACATTTGTTTCATATAAGATCGTTTGCTGTGATAACCCCATGATAATACTGATATCTAATCTCGCTAGTAATAGTACGTTAAATTACAGTTTATGATCCGGTACTGCCCGGATAAGTTTGGTTATATTGCAGTCAGGTCTAGTGGACAGCTCTAGTGGAAGCTCTTATTATATCTGTGTGAAGTAGTAGGTTAAATGTACCTAGTTGCGGGCTCAAATCGCTTCTTTGCTGATGGATTCCAAGACTATTACTCTTCTAGCAATTTCATCTACTGTACAGTTCTCTGCAATATCTCTATCACAGTATAGACGAATATTGCATCGATCCGCGATTTCATTGAGACATTTTTTGTCGTCCAGACAGTTTTTGAATTAAAGGTTAACAATTTTAACGATCTAATTGCTGTTTGTAAAGACACAGGTATTACTTAAAGTTAAATTTTAACCAATTTAAGTCTTCTTTTATCTTTATCAATTTCGTCTGAAAGACATTATAATGTTTTGACTGAAAAATAGGCCAACATTAAAATTTCTAAAAAATCTGAAATTTACTCCAAAATGTTATATAAATGAGAATACAAAACAATTTCAATATTTTCAACTCTATAATTTTCATCTCATCATACAACAACAACAATTTGGCAAAAAAAAAAACCAAAACAAAAATAAAAAATTTACTTAAACATTAAATCATTGCGTAAACAAAAATGCAAAAAAAAAATTTGAAAAATTCAGCGGTTGGTGGTATTTTAGCAACATATGACTACAAAATGAAAAAAAAAATTAAATAAAATAAGTAAGTACAAGAAATTTTAATTTATACGTCATGTCATTAGGTTTGATGTTGAAAATTTATAATAGAAGACAATACCATGAACTTTCTTTTAAGCCTGCAAGCATCCAGACATAGGCATGGGGCGTATAGTTCATGTTATATTATGTTAAATTTTGTTTTTGTTTTTTCAATTGTTTGATGTATTATCGTTGTATCTATCACCATCATTATCTGCATTCACTCACATACAATTATTTTATATGAATTTCATTTCAAGTGAGGAATTTTAATGAAACACAAATTAAAGATGAGAAATGTAATTTTGAATAAACTTGACATAGTTTTTTCTCGTTTTGAATTTGCAATTCAAGAGAGATGGGCATAATTACTAAAAAAAAAAAGAAGAAGAAGAAGAAGAAGAGAAGACACTTAAAATACTCTAACCAAAGACATAAACATTTTTGTTAAGGATCAAATATTGTTATTGTCCCAATTTTCATTTTAATGACAAAATAGAAGATTGCAAACAATTTCAGAATTTTTGATTGCATTCCTGAATATTAATTTTTAATTTGTCTGCTCTTTAAGTTATCACACTCTGCTACAGTTTAAAAATTCAGAAACATTTTAATGTGAAATTTTAGTAGTTAAGTCAATTAGGTGGAATTCAAATATGGTAGGTATTTAGTTAACAGAAGTTGTATAGAGTTTTCATTTATTCAAGATAAGCTTTGGCACTATGTTCTTATACACAATATTTTTTATATTAGTTCGAATGAAAATGACCCTGTTTGATGACACAACTTTATTAAACATTTAAAGTCACTGAGTACAAATTCGTGTGCTACACCTATCTTTTGTAAAGGAAACAAAAAAATATGGAAGTTACCAAAAAATAGACCGGTATGATTTTAAATACAAAACTCACGATAAAGTCGAAAATCACTCATGTATTGGATTTATAAACCCAACAATTGCGTCTATACGACTATAAATCATATCTTCGACCTATCTATATATATCTAATTATCTAAAAATCATACATACGACCCAAGTTGGAATACAATTCACAAATATGAGCCAGTGCATCACGAACCGCTCCAAATTTTTTAGAAATTGTTGAATCGTACCATTCGTGACATCCTCCCTTGTATCACTTGAAAATCGTCATATTATTGGAGCGCTGTCCCCATTTTACAGATATCTCGTATAAGTTTAGACACTAATTCAAACGAAATAACAACTCTAATGCCACCCTATGAACATATCCCGACGAGGAACAACCGAGTCATCAAATGCCCTTCCCTATTCAGTGCAAATTCCTTAGTGACTCAAAATTAGCTACGGGAATTCGTTTGTAAACACATTGTAAGTACAGACAATCTACAAAAGTTCAAGAGTAATATTAACAAATTTAATCAAAATGTTGCTACTGATCGAAGGGATATTTTTCTTTCTACAATCCTCAATTAGTCCAACATGAACATTCATGTAGAAAGGTATCGTTTGAAACTTAGTGTTTGGCTTAACTTAAAAAAAAACAAGGGTGACGAAACTGTCATCTCATGCCAACACCAGTTCGTCATTTGTGTACTATATGTACTTTATCCACATAATCCTACTGCTTAAAACATTTATAGCTCTTTACAAAGCGATAATGGTCTTGGATTTTAGCTCCTTAAATGTCATTCAGTGATACAAGAAAATAAAAATATTTTTAACACATAGTTACGATCTGCCATTTTAGTTTCTATTTTCTGGTTCGTATTAATGTATGGCAACGAAATTAGAGACGCATGCGCCACATTCAAGACATTGTATTGTTCGTTGGCTCCTAGATGGGTTTTTGGTTTTAGATAAAAAGATTTGGACAGTTTCATCCTCTTCTTCATCTCTACCAGTTTTACAAAAGTCATTTGAAGTCTAAGCATTATGGAATATTTGATTTACTCCTTCCATAATAATTCCGTAATGAGCCCTATTAATAATGTTAATGCTGCTACACCTTTTCAACACGAATGTAATTAAGGAAGCAGTTCTACTCGACTATCTGATCTTTGAAGTTTTGAATGCTTCTCTGCGAAGCAGTACATTACAAGTATAGTTAGAAGTGTGCCCATCAACAAGCTTACTTTACTCAATTTTAAGCTCAGAGTCTTGGGTTAATACCATTTTTTCCAAATGCTGATTGTTTCGTTTTATTAAACTGTTTGGTGCTACATTGTTTTTCATCGAGAATGTTTCCAGATGCCTGTGAAGAACTATTTTTACAAAGTATTATGTAGGCCTATTAATGTGTTAAGTGTTGTAATAATTTTCACTAATTTCTTAACCATCTTGATCATCACACTAATTTCTTATTTTATCTAGCATTAGAAGGTTTTTGTAGTTGTTGTTTCAAACCGATATAAAGAACTGAAAGAACGTTTGATTTAAATAATTGAGCTTTCAAGTTATGTGTGAGACATTGGGACATCACCAAATTTTTACCAATGTGAAGTGCAATACGCTTTGAATTTAATTTGGATACAACTTTCGAGGTAGCAATCCTCTAACTAAAAAATCATTTCAACAACCAGCAAATTACACGGAACTGGTGTGTTGATTATTTGTTTACAATTATCATTGTCCTACTTTCCCTGTGTATTTAATTTTTTTTTTTTTGTTTTTTTTTAACTGCTCTTTGACATTTCCATCATACTTGATTTCTAGCTGCTCAATTTCCGAGGCAATGTCTAATTTCATTTTTAATCTGTTTATACTGTCTAAGTAGGGGATTGGCCCACTGTAGAAGACCACTTTGATAACTCAATCTGCGCCTACGTAGTAAGACGACGTCATATTTTCTGCAAGTTGTCGCTGCGGTTTTATCCATCTTTGACATTGAGATGCCTGACGTTACTATTTTTACTGGGTAAGTCATGTCACTTGCTTTTGTCTGTTCGTTAACAATTGTGTAATTATTATTAGTGTTTGTCCAATATTTATTTATTTTGTTATTTTTATTGTGTTGTATGCGATATATTGGTATTGATATAGATATTGATATAGGTAATATTTTTAGTTATAAAGTATTAATTATTAAATATTTGTTATTCATTATAAATTGTATACATAATGTTTTGCTATTTTTTTTTTTAGTTATATTTTATGTCCCCCACGGAAATCGAACCCGTGACTACCAACCACATCGTAATTGAAACACATTTCTGTGCTCCAACCGATTAGGCCACGGAAGAGATGCGAATTTATATGATACATAATCTGCTATATAACCTTTAAAGCAGTGAGAGGCCGCATATCAGCTCAGTGTTTGAGCTTTATGTTCCACGATATCTCCTTTCTTCATCATCCAATCCAGAAGTGAAATTAGTAGTAAGGAGAATGAAATACAATTTGGTCCACCACGACATGTAATACTGTTTATAGTAACAAATAATAGTATGAAAAAATTGTATTAGACGATAAAAGCAGCCTAGTGCTGAATTTAATTATTGTTTCAATGCCAATATGAAATTTGAAAAAAACTTATTATTATGCTGACGTCAATTTCAATTATCTTAACATCCTTAGATATTGCTTCATAACTACACTATACATACATTTTATAATCCTTCAAAACTATGTAATTAAAATTAATATTTTCATATTTATTTAAAAATGATGATGCTTGTATTTCCTAGCATTTCTCAAATTTCAATATTCTAAATAAAATTCATTTTACATTTTAATTATATTAAAAAATAAAAAATAAAACAAAAATAAACAAAAAAAATTTTTAACTTAAATAAAAAATTAATATAAATTACTAAAGTTACCTAAAGGTAACTCTAACATCACAAACCTTAAAACCTTGATAAATTTATTTATAAACTAATAATAATAAGTAATTGGATTTCTTACAAAAAAAAAACAAAAAAAAAAAAAAATTATAGTAACTTCATAAAAATGAAATGATTTTCCTTTGAGTCTGTAAATGTATTGAGGCAAAAAACGGAAATAAGGAAAACAAAAAAACTCACTTTAAGTTACAACGTAAAATTTTTTCATTCTAAAATCTTTAATACAAGACAAAAGAGAATTCAATTTTTGTTTTTATTTTAAGAAATTCTCTATGCCGAGTTTAGTATACATAAGTTTTATATTTTTAGCTGTAGATATTCTAAGAAAGTTTAAAGTATTTATTCTACATAAGTCTTCGTCTGAAGTACCCACCCCAAAATTATTCTCATTATTTCTGCTACCTTTCTAGAAGGTAGATCGTCTCTGCGATCGTTATACACAACTTTTTTATTTACATATAATTTATCGGTAGGTAGGGAAGTAGGTTGGCTTGGTAGTGACTGCCGACAGTACGCCAACATACTAAGACCGGTAAGGTACTTTTTTATGATATCACGGAAACTTTTCTCGCATAAGACTCTACTCGTTGAACTATTTCGAGCTTTTTACAAAGCGGTGTAGGTCTTGGGTTTTAGTACCCACAAGGTCATCCATCGATTCCGGAAAGAATGCTCCTTTCCCTTTTATGATAAAGGCCAGGGTAGGTACGGAATAGGTGTTGGACAGTTTAATCTTCTTCCTTCTTCAAAAGTCGTTTGAGGGGGGTTCAAACCTTCTGGCATGCTTACCAATAGGATGATGACTCGTATTGATCCCAACCAAAATGTTGATATCACGCATTTTCAAAGATGGTAGGTTAAGGAAGCACTTCAGGCTTCAGTAATGTTGCAATCTAGTCTATCTGACCATCTGAAATTTGTAGTTTTTATTACATCTTTGCGAAGCAATAATTTACTATAGTCAGGGCAAGTAATCGTAGTTTTTATTTTTCTACAAATTCAGCTAAACATTCTATTAGAACAACTTATACATTAACACCCTTTCTTCTTTAATTAGGCAGGCATTTAGTGCTGTTTTTGCAATAAACATATTTATTTATTTATTTTAACCAAAATATGCCTTGCAAGATTACTCTCGATCTAGGCTTTACAGTTAATATGCATAGTATAATGATTTTTTGACTGGTTGTGACAATATATTTGACATTTCCTCAGTTCATCTCATCTCATCCTCAGTTCATCTTGTCGGAGGTTTTCTGGTCAGCGTTTGATATTGATTTAGCCATTTATTCCACATGTTCGCCAGTCGACCTTCTGTGATTCTATTTACGTGATCTCTTCAGTTTTTTCATCTATTTAAAATCGAACGGATAACATCTTGTCGCGTGTGTCTCTAATTCAGTTACCGCACATTAATACGAACCAGAAAAAGAGGAGATCTATGTATGAACAATATTTTTTTATTTTGTTCTTGAATGTAAAAAAAGGCCGCTCCGCTTCCAGTTCAACTTCCAGTGTTATCTTATGATTTTTTAATATGGCAAAACTGTCTTCAATTTAGCAGAGCGAATGAAAAGATGTATGTACGCGAGAACTTGTGAAATATTCGTTTCGAACATATATAGTGGCGTCCAGCGTTCATAACATCTTTATGGAGCTCTTCCTGGTAGACCTTTGGTATTGATTTGACCATTAATTATTACCTTCGGCAGCCATTATGTATATTATTTACATGTTCTTTCCAGTTTCTTCATCGACTTCAACGGACAATATTTTGAATGCATCGCAAGCGTCCCTGATTTCGTTGCTACGTTTCTTATCTCTTAATGTGTATTCACATACCCAAAACAATTGTTAAAACGTAAAATATTTCGAAAATTCTTATTCTAAAGATATCTTATAGTTTACCAGATCTTTTTTTTTTATTATTTATTTAATTTTTCATTATTTTATTGTTTATAGGAGGGAATTTTACTATACAGATTCACGTAAATGAAATATTTGTTTTGTTGATGCTGGCACAAAAAAAAGAAAAAAACAAACAAATGAAATGAATTTTGTTGATCCCACACTAATGATAGGTATTATAGTCTTTTAAAGAAACTCAATAATTTAAGATACTATTAACATTATTATAACTTTTAATTTTTATAAGAATAATAAATAAAACAATTCGGGATTCATTTGAAATGTAATCTATTTTGGCAATTCCGGGTTGTGATTTTAGATTTAAATTGATGCATTCGTTGTAAGACTAGTCAAAGTGTAGGCTTAAAGAACATTTAATGTTTGACTAATAGTATTGACTAGGATGAGCCGATGGAATACTTATATGAAGAAACGATAGGAAAATTAAATGGAGAGTTACCAATAAAGTTGTTGTTTTTTGGGAACCCAGCCTGTTAAGAAAAATTAAGTGATGTTAAAATCACTCGTCCATTTAATTTATATTGATTCATATTCTTACTTTTCGTTGAATTCAAGACTCTTTTAACTTTTCTTCATACATGTATAGATGCTTATCTAGTTTTGACTGCATTTCATTTTTTTTTTTCTAGTGCCTTGTAGACTCTTTTTACGCTGTAACATATTTCTTCATAGTTTTTATTCATTATTGCGGGTCACTTTTTTATTAAATTCTTCTTCAAGCAAATTCTGCTGAATATTAATTTTTTCTTGTATTAAAATCGATGTTATTGTATGTTCTATTCGAGGTCTTTTTAATGGCCTAATTAATGGTCTTGGAGATGTGAATAATGATGATACAGCAGCAGAACTATCAATTTTAGCATCAGTTTCAAATTCTTCTGGTTCAGTTTCATTTAAACAACACGATCTTCCAATTACACCTGTAATGGCTTCATTTAAGTTGAGTACTGTTGCTACATCATCTTTCTATTGGTGATAATTTGGTTTTTTTGTTTGGTCCCGCCACCAGTTGCTGTTGATTCTTTTCTACTATGAACTAATTTTTTTTTTAATAAAAACTTTATAATCGATGCATACGTGAAACAAATCAATTGGTCTACTTGCGACTTATTAATTAATTGAAGTGTTACCTTTCGCCATTCTTTAGCATTTCTGGTTGACGGTTCTAAGCTATTTAGTTCTTCAGTAGATTTCTTTGCTTGGGGGTCTTGCTGTAAGCCCATAAGTTTATTTTGCTCCATTATCTGCACCGTGGGATTGATTTGATCTTGATTCATAAATTTTCTTCCGTTTTATCAAAAAATTATTAATGAATTAAATTTTTGAACTTAAACTGAACAATACCATAAAAAAAAATTATATTTTACTTACATTTTGTTGTTCTAAATTCTTTAAACGCGAACTAATCTTTACGTTTCAACAATATAATTAAAGCTATCATCAATAGTTTTGAACAAGACCAAAAATATATTCATATTTAATTTCGAAGAAGGCGTTTTACATTTCACGCTTCTCGTTTGAAGCGCGCTTACCACAGTACCAATTCACCACGTTTCCTGTTTTGCGTTTACCATAACAAGACCTAATATAGTATACAATTATTTAATATACGTAAGTATGTTTTTAATATTTTTACAAAACAAAACAATCTGTATCTGTATAGTCTTTATACGTATTTAGTAGATATTCCAATGAAAAGTGTGTACAGTACTGTCTACCGAGTAACACAAAATATTAAAATTATTAGTTTGCAGTGCTTTTGGAAATGTTGAAAATATATTCGCCTGATTACAAAAATATTGCAATAACTACACCTAAATACATTGGCTGTTTTTTACGTTCCAAATGTAATATTTATATCTTCCTGTCGTTTCTCTTTTTCATCTTGAAATTTCAAAATCAGCCGAAACAGCGTACCTACATATTTTTTTAATATAATGCAAACTAGGGAGCTCTGAAATGTTTGAATTGTTTAAATATAACTATAAATATAAATCTAAATATAACCGTTTGTTCTACACCCAAAATTCCAATTGTAGAACTCTCAAGCATAAATTATAAATGAACAGACAGAAATAAGTTTTGTATCTGCAAAACATTTGATTTAGAAAGAAATTTTTTTGTATATATATCTACTTTTGTATCTGCATCTTGTTACGCTATTTTGTTTAATGCTTTATACCGATTTCCATTTCAAATTTTTAGACAACAAATTGCAGTTTAGAAAGTGAAAAGTATAGTATACTAATAATAGGTCTGCATGCTTACTTTTATTTTTAAAATTTGCAAATGAGAGGAAAAATCATATGGTTACAAAATTCTGCAAAAGCAGTGAAAATAATCTCTTTTACAAAAAAAAAGTAAACATACGGAAAATTTGCAAAAAAATTTTACAAATTGTTTTATGTCAAAAATAACTGATTTTTAGGTTATAAGATTTTTTTAAAATTATAATTGATTAGTAATTTTCTGAAATTTTTTATAAAGATTTGAATGTGTTTGTTGTAGAAAATTAAATTACATAATATTTTCGTGGTTTTGCTCTTTTTGTCAGTAAAAACTATAACAATAATTTTTAAAGGTTTTTAGGTAGACTAATTCATTTATTTTAATTAAAAACATTGGTTTGACATATAAAACAACAACAAAAATTGATAGCAAATATTTACAAATAGAAATTTTATTTGCAAAAAATTATTTAAGAGAGTACTGTGACGTCACGTTTTATATTCTAAATTCTCTTAACTTAAAAAGGTTGTAAATAAAAAAGTAAACATACATGAATTTGGATAAATTTGCGAGTTAGCATTTATACCTAATGTGAATAAGATAAGGGAGTAAAACTATAGTATATTTGTATACCAATTTGTATATACCAAAATTGAAATACAATTTTGATCCATAAAATGCTATAATTGTAATATACAAAATTTTTTCAATAATTTTTTAAGAACGTAGTTATACACTTTTTTATGTTAGTATTGAAAAAATCGTTGAAAATATCGGCGATAATTGTAGGAGGAAGCATATATCTTTCCGAAGATATTTTTTTACAAATATTTTCTGATGTTTATGGCGCTTTCTTACGATATTTTATAATTGTTTCTCTTTCACACTTATGGTATTTTTACTCTAACAATATCGCCGATAGTAAAATATACAATGTATAAAATCTCTTTCGATACCTTCATCATCAATATGTATGGCAATAATATACGCTTAAGTAGACATAAGCAAAAAATGAGATATTGTTTAGCACCGCATTCCACATCCAAAAACTTTATCTTCCCAAAAAACTTCTAGGCTTTCATAAATTATCGAAGTCGAAGAAATTATATTAGATTTATTAGATTACCTTATTTTTTCACATGATAATTTGAAATTTAAAATTGTCATACTGAAAAGTTTTCAATTTTGACTTAATCAGTTATATACACACATACATACATACATCACATACATTATGTACATTATATTATACAGATTTAGATACATTTTACAATTTACGTTCTTCCCCGATTTAATTTCAACATTAATTCCAACTTAACCGTAATATCATCTAAAGAAATAATAATAATAATAATCAACTTCTTATTTAGGTCTTCATTTTTCTTTGATTTTTCTTTTTTTTATCTTTGATTTTAGTATCTTTAAACTTTTATTAGAAGTCATTTGAAAATAATTTTATTTTTAGAAAAAAAAAAAAATTATTTTTAAAATTAAATCAAAACCATCATAAAACACATTTTCAAATTTAATATAATAAAATAAAATTAAGTTAAAAACAAAATAAAAATAATAATAAAGAGCAAATAATAGACAACAACAACAACAACATAACGCCTATATGTGAGTAGATGACATGAAAACAATTTTATTCAGGATGAAAATATTTATGCAATTATCCCGTTACATGTCATTTAACGATTATTATTCCTTTTTTGTTGTTGTTGTTGTTGTTGTTGTATTTTTTGTGCGCAATTTAACAACGTAATTTGATATCAATAAAAGTCATTATTGTAAAGTCAAATAAGGTGACAGGTGACGTAAATATTAATAAAGTGAAAATATATTTTGTTGTTGTTGTTATTTTTGTTTTTTAGCATTTTTTCAGTCAGTTATGATTTTGTTACAGGAATTTTTAATAAAATTTTAATTATTTTTATTATTTTATTAATTTTTTTTTTTTTTTTTTGCTTTTTATATTCACATGACATCGGTTTGGTTTTGATGGGTGTTTTTGTTTTTTGTTTTGGTTTGAATGAAGTGATTTTGTTTTGTGGAAAATATTTGGGTTTGTTGTTTATTTTTTGGTGGTATAGGCAATTTTATGTTGTTTTTTTTGTGGTAGTGGTCTTTGTAGGTTAAATGTTTTAATTAGATATAGGTATGTGTTGCATAAACCAATGAGTGGTAAAATACAAGAAAATAAAACTGGCCTTAAAATTCAATTAAATCAGTTAAAATCAAAGTTTGCGATTGAGAATCAATACAAATGTTGATTCATTTGTGTATACAAATAGCAAGGTTATCTGATTGATTTCTTTTCTTCCCATTTCCAATACATAACTTTGAACAGACTTCATTTAAGCTTACAATTAGGAATTAATTGGCTTGTCATTACCACTCTTTTATTTACTTTTGCTTTTTTTGTTTCTTGGCAGTACACAGTTTTATTTAAGGTATGGACAATTGCTCAATACAAAAGCGTGCTATATCGTACTGTGCGAAGTTGAAAACAGAGCCTTATTTTGTGGATAAACCATTTGAAATTTCATTAGTTTCATATCTAAAATGACTTGAAACAGTTATGAACTTTTATATAATTATGTATTATTAATGTTGGTGGCAATAGTTGGTGATTGACAGATGGTTGGTGGCTTCACTATATTCGTTTATCCATTTATTATCCAAAAAATAAATTTTCAGCCACTAAATTGGTGGCCAAAAAATATTATACATACATACATACATAATGTATATATATAAATTAATTAAAATTGAGTACATGTATAGTTATATCAATGTAAATTTTGTTTTGTATAACTATCATGGGACTTAAATCCTCACAAACCATTTGACAGATTTGAAAATACACTCGAAATTAATTTTCTTTTTTTTATTTGAATATAAAAAAAATCAAAATATCCAAATTTCATATAATTAAAAATTAATTTATAAAATTTTATATAAAAATATTTAACAACGAAAAATATGTAATGGATGACAATTATTAATAACAACAAAAACAAAAACAACGAAATTAAAAAATTATAATAAAGGTGAAATGTCATTCTACCGCTAATAATTTATAAGAAGCTGTCATCCTTCATGTCTAGACTTGTCATTATGCAAAAACAACAACAAAAAGCAATTTTTTTTCTTATTATTTATTTTTGAGAAACATAATTATAATTATGTTGATTTTAAAATTAAAATTTACTTCAAAAAAATGTTCCCAGATTATTATTATAAATATTATCTTCCATTTATGATAACTTGAAGAACTGATTATTAAATTATAAGGGTATTATATAATTATAAGGTGTAGAAGTGCAGTTTAGGTGTAGATCTACAATGATTTGTATAATGATTACTTGAACGCACCCTTGTATTTTTGATGTTGTACTCGATGTAGAATTTTGACAGCGGTTTGTTTACATATGAATTTAATTTATGATTATCAGAATAAGTGAAAAACACCTTTCTTTTATTCACTTGTACCTAACTACTTTAATAAAATATTTGAATTAAAAAATTACCTCTATTTTTATTTTACAAATGTCAAACCATAGATAATAATGGTCAAACTTAAAACGTGCAATGACAACTAAAATGCAATACAAAAAGTACAATAGGTTTGAATCTTGGAAAAATCTACAAGCCTTGTAGAATATTTTTTCATATACATTTTTGTCAATGTACACTATACACTGCTACACCTAGTACAAGACTAAATCATCAACCTACAACTATTCGTGAATACCCTTATGTTAAGTCAGTTGCTTGTAAAATATAACTTGAACAAATTTTTTTTTGTTTTAAAGTTGAATATCGTTATTATTGTTTTGTTGTTTTCTGTTTGTAAAAAACAATATTTGTTGTTTTCTGTTTCTGTTTAAAAAGAACAATATTTCTGATTATTTTATTCATTATTAAGTTAAAACATTTAGTTTGAAACTATATATATATAACCTTATTTAATATCTATTGATGTTACGATATTGTGATGCGATTTGATTTTTGTTTTATTATTTGTATATTGTATAAGTCCTATTAAACTGTGATTGACTTCTTTTTCTTGTAATATTTGGATCACTTCATTTACTTGTACTCTGTCAATAGCTTGTGTCAAATCTACGAAGCACATAAGGTTAGATTGTGATAGATTTATAGAATTCGATTGGTTTTTCAATGATTTGAGTGAGTATAAATATGTCATTCTTCCAAAAACCATTCATCTTCAGCAATTTGTATCTGGGATAACAATCTATCATTACTTATTTTCGTTAGTATATCACCCTGTAAATTTACTTTTGGATCATTTTTTCTCCTATTTTGAAAATAGGGATTTATATGCTTTTTTTTAATTCTGAGGGAATAAGTCTGGCGTGTCCTTATCTTGTTAAACAATTTACTTATACTTCATATTTAATTCGAGTTCCAATGTATTTGAAGAGCTCATTTATTATTTCATCAATTCCATTTGATTTTCTATTTTTGAGTGATTTTATTGTTTCTTCTATTGTAATTATTTCTATTGTAAGTGAAATATGTAATTGAGTTCGATATGATAGAATATAATAAAATTGAAATAAAAGATAAAACTCAGCAAAATATGATTCATTTATTGACTCTTCTCGTTTACCTACGATGCCTTGGATATCAATCAGTATAAACAGGGTTTTTATTTAAAGATTTATAAGAATTTAAAGTCTTGTTGATATCCCAAAGTAGGTGTTCTCAAATCATATTTTCACTCTATATAATTTGATTTTCTTTGAATCGTCTCAATTTTGTTAACAACATGGTATAAGTATGTACCCTAATAACTTATTGTTACTGTAAACATTTCAACAAGTAAACAAATAAATATATATATATATATATATATATATATATATATATATATATTATATGTATATAATATGTATAATATGAACAAAAACAGCAACAAAATTATGTCATATTTGCCTAATAAAGCATATCTCACATTGTGATACATTTATGCACATCAAATTTAATGTTTTTGAAATTTAAACACAAAAATATTCCAAATTGTTATATTAAAATTATATATGTACATAAATATATATGACAATTGACGCCATTTAAATTTTTTTTTTTCTTCTTAATACAAAATCACGACTTACTTACTTACTATAACAGCTAAGCTAAATTTATACAGCAACTGACTCAACTTCATCTTTATTTGAATAAAACCTGTAGATTGTGTAGAAGAATAAAAACAAAAGGAAAAATTAAAAGCTTTTCTCAAAACAAAAAAAAAAAAATTCAAACAATAGAATATTAAAAAAAAAAATGTTTTTTTAATTTATTTTTGTTTATTTTTTTTTTTTGTTTTTTTTACTTATGATTATTTAAAATTCTATTTTTAGACAATTAATCTTAACATTGAGAAATAAAATTTCATTGAATAAAAAAAAAAACAAGATGAAGAATGAAAAATTAATTTTATGAAAAAAAAAAAAGAAATAGAGAAGAGAAGTAACCTTAAGAGATCGTGTATTAACTTTAGAGAAGACTGCATTCATAGAAATCAATGCAAACACAATACAATGAAATATAAAATAATTCTTAAGAACTGTACTGATTGCACTCAAATTATTGATAGGATTAAAATAAAGAGCACTTGATTTAAATTGCGGCGCCATTTTTCATTTTTTTTTTTTTTTTCATAAAATGTGCATAAGTCAAGCTGTGACTGTTGAAGATAAAATCCTTTTGTAACTAATTTATTATTTTATTTATTGGTGATTTATGTGAGTTTAAAAGACGAATATATTAAATGTATAGTTCTATTGTTTGTAAAGGTGGGTTAATAGTTTCATATTATAGTTGTTGAATTTATATTATAGTTATGCTTAAAGGGTGAATTGACAAGAGTAAAGTATAAATTTTTAATTTGAAATATAGACAAAACCGTATAAGTATTTTTATTTATTTTAGACATTGGGTCATGACATTTTTTATTTAAAAATAAGTTCATGTAAGTTCATGTAAATGACCGTCTCGTTTACTCTTTTTAAAAAATTAATGCTGGAAAACTAGTTTTTGGTAATTTTTTCATTTACATCTACTTATATTACTATTTCACAAATTACACGCAACTTTTGTATGTCGTTTTCGAATACATATCTCGGATGAGAACTCATGTAAACTAATATCAAACATGTAAGCCGATATACAATACATCGGTTGTCACACAATATACATAATATCAAAAATATAGCTTTAAGAAATAATGTATAAGATAAAAATAAAATGTGATTCTACTGAAAACGAAAGCCGAAGAGAAAACAAACAAAGCGCTTTAATAAAACAATACCACCTTTCAATGTCCCTACTGATCAAAAGGAAATTTTTATTTCTCTAATCTTCAATTAGTCCAAGCTATACATTCGTGTATAAAGGTATCTATTAAAACCTAGTGTTTGGCTTAACTTAAAACAAACTGTTTGTGATTTATTGCATTGGATAAACTCCTCATAGAAGAGGAAATCAGAAGTGCAAGCTGCAAATGTTAAACAAAATTAGTTTCTTTATCCAGATATGGTTGTTGGTTTCAAATGGTGTTAGTCGACTTAAGCATTACACAGCATTCTATAACAACCCAACAGGTATTAGTCAATAAAATTGAAAATGGTACCGCAAAGCGATGGATTATGCCTATAACATTATGGATAGCTTACCATTGGATTTTCTTATCCGCTAGCAATTATAATATGTTGTTTAATATTACAGTACAGGGGATTGTACAATTTCAATGACAGATAAAGCAAAAAAAAAAAAATGGGGTAAAGCAATAATTTATCATAACCCCAAAGGAAAAAAAAATCCAATGAAATTGTGTTGCATGACCTTGGTTGCCAGCTCACAACGGCATTTCTGAAGACTTCACGGTTATTAAACTTCTATCTTTCAATGAGATGTATGGCATGTTGCATCATTTTCTTGAAACTACATATGAATTATGCCACAAAATATCAATAATCATGGGTCTTCAGCGTTCTCCATTAGCAATTAGCTACTGTCATTTTTATTTTAAACAAAAGTATATTTCAATCATGGCTTCAAATCATTAAACACAGGGCAAAACTGTTAATTTTTGTGGACATAAATACGTATCATGAGCAGCTTGTGAATTTTCTTCATTTCAAATGTGACAATTGTGTTGCTATTTACGGTGCCATATTAATTAGAAACGAGGTTCATCGTAATGCCCGAAACGTAGGTTACATAGGTTCATTATGTTTGTCATAAAATTTGAAAATTCCTATCTGCTGTGCTGTCTTTCCGTTGTGATTTGCCAAGCAAGACTGAACACAAATATCAATTTTGTAAAGAATCTGAAAAAAAAATGGCCGATATGATGCTTAAACAATATTAAGTACAAATCTGATCACTCTATATTTATTCATATTATTGTTCTTCATAACTCTTCAGTGGTTACAGAAAACTATTTGCGATGATTTTCCAAAAATAGATCCACTACTAATCAATCATAACAATTCAAGCAATATAAATGAATGAGACAAACTGTTGACTCTAATTAAACAACTGAAATATGATTCTATGTAGTACAGTAAGAAAATATATAAATATCTAGTTTTATTTAACACATGGATTCTTGTTAACGAAAATTCTGCAGGAGGGGGGTAATTTTCCCACCTCGATGGTAGAATTGGTATATACAATCCTGTGCGCTCCTTTAAGAGTATTTATAGTGTTGATTCTAAGTTGCTTTTCTCCAAATGATCTCAAAAATGCCATTAACGTATCTCTTTCAAAATCTTTGTAACACTGTTTTTCTGCTCCCAAATTTGACTTTAATCTGATGGCCATGTTATAGATTATATTTGTGATAAATTGAGAGGAATTTCGAGTAAGTTCCATATTTATAAATGTCTGTTCGATATTTTGTGAATTTATTATGAATACCGAAAATTTACATAATGGTCCAGTTAAAGGATAAAGGGTATCGGTATGAACTTATATGTGAGTTAGTATTATGACAATATTAAAGAGAAGTTAGAATTAAGAGTGAATTAGAGGAAGAATTTATTGAACATTTGCTATGCGAAGGGTTCACTTGTAGCAGACTTCACCACTTGGTAGTAACGTTCCCGAACAATGGAAGCTATCCAACATACCAATGAAGAAGAAAACTGAGTGTGATCACAAAATCAGTTATCCTTAAGGGCTCAGATGACTAACTAGAAATGGCAAACATGGGAAATCACAATAAGCCCATTTGCGGCTACGGTGATATAGGAAACAGATTCCCGAAATTACACAATCTAATCTAATCTAGTGTTGTGACAGCGATAGAAAGATGTTGATGTCACACTTTTTAAATTTGTTATTAACTATAACTAATGTTTATATTAGCATTTTTAGTCCCGAAATATTTATATGCCAGTTCCTATATATTGACAATTTTTGACATGCAAATTTGCAAATAAATTTATTTAAATAATAAATTAATAATAATAATTTTTAATTATTATAGATCAATTAATATTGAAATTTTTATGTCAAGGTTCATATTTATTATTCATAAACAAAACAAAAAAATTTTTTTTTCATTTATTCTAACATTCTAAAACATAATAAATTTAAATTATATTAATTATCCAATATAATAAAAATTTATTTTAATTACAATAATAATAATTAAATATTATGATATTAATGCAAACATTTTATTATATGGATTTATTTTAAATCTTTATAAATGCTTTTATAAAAAAAAAAAATATTTTATTGAATCGTAAAAATTTATATCTAGAATTTGAGACGAAACCAATATTCAAAATTTTAAATTTTTATATTTTGGTTGAACTGAACCAAAATTTTGGAAAAACAAAAGAAAAAAATTAATTTATGTTTTTGGTTTCTTTTAAATATCAAAATTAAAAATTTGATATTTTCATAAATTAAAAATACAAAATTTAAATAATCAATTTATACTTGAGCAAAACAAAAATATATTTTTTTTTTATTTCTCAAAAATTAATTATTTTAATTTCTCATATGTAGCAATAAATTTTTGTCGGAAATTAAAATATTAATTAAGGTTTGATTTCTAATTTATTTTTTTTTTTTGTTCACTCAAGTCGTAAAATTTAAAATATATGCAATTTTAAAATAAATCGATTATTACACCTTTTTAATTAAAAATAATTAAATCTATTCTAGAATTGGGTTGTATAACATCAAATTTGGTTATTTGTTATTTATTTATTTTTTATTAAATGCATTTATAATTAAAAATTTATTAAACTAAAATAGTGTTTTAAGATAAAAATAGCATTATTTAACTAATTCATACTAAAACAAATACACCTATCCACCGATTTACACGGTAGATTCGTTCCTGAGAATTCCGTGTAAATCGAAACCGTGTAAATGGGAACAAAGGCAACGTGCATTTGTAAGAAATTGGTTTAATCATAGTAATAAACTCGAAAATAGGACCTAGAAATCAATGGAAACTGAAAAATGGACCAAAAAACTGGTGTGGCACCTTCTCCTAGGCTAAGTCGATCTAGTATTTTTATTTTTGTGTCCAACGATATAACTTTTCTTTTAATTGTTTTTTTTCGGAATTTCTTTCGACATCATCAGACCTTTAAAATGACGTATGTAATAATAGAAATTTTATTGCTTAATAACGGTAAGTTATGATAATTATCGAAAATTGTATCTCAAATTCAAAATAAAGTTTTACTTAACACAAATGTAGTATAAATTAAACGCGATATATGAGTTACGAGATTGACTACTTAACACAATTGAACGTAATGCAGGAAATAAAAAAATAATTTCAGCAATAACCGGGAATATTTAATTCGGGGAATTTCCTGTTTAAGCTATTTGTATTTTTTAATATGTATAGATATTGATATAGATTTTGCTAGAATGGAAAACGTGTAAAAAAAGTATCGTGTAAATCGGGGGATAGGTGTATTGTATTTGAGCTAAGCGAAGTAAATAAATAAACAATTACTAACAGATGTTTTTTCTTTCAATTGCGCTAATTGAGCTTTATCTCTTCTATGTGTCTCTTGTATGGTTCTCTAAATTTGTCAAACACGCTAAAATTTTTGATTTTGTGATCAGATTGTGCAATCTCACTCTAGGTTATCAAACTGGTATTTTTACGTTAATTTTTCCATAAAATATCTTTCAGAGAGTGCAGTTACCCAGAGAAGGATGCAATCATGCAATGCTTTATAATTTTGTTTTATTTTACTTTCATATATTATTTTTCTTTTTCTTACCTTTTCGTTTAACTGCCGTTAGTTTTTATTATTATAGAAATATTTGATACCCGATTTTTTTCATATTTGCAGTATTAACGAAAATAAACGAAATGAGGTTGTGGGAACCGAATGGTTTTGTACGGCAGCTGAATATTAAAATAGTTTAATATATTTTACTTTTCCGTTATAAGAATCGAATGCTAATTTCATTTCGGTTCCTTCAACTGAATGGGACGTTTAAGATAATTAAAATATAGGGTAACAGTATAACTCAATCCGCATAGCTAATACAACAGTTTTAGTTTTTATAACAAAATATTTGTTTGTTACAGCAATACACAGATAGTTTTCATAACCGAATTATACATTTGTAAGGACGAAACTTATTCGGTTCTAGCAACAACTATATAGAAATAATTATTTGACCGAAACAATATTTTCGCACGAAGTTTCTACAACCGTGAAAGTATTTGTTGCTACCGTTAGTACGATTTGCATCAACAACAATTCAAAAGTTGGTAATAAGAACCAACTGTACTAATAAATTATGTAACCAACAATAAGTGCAACTGAATAGTATTTCCGGCAACGCCATCCCAAAAAATTATTTTTATCAGTGTAAGCGTGTGTTCTTAAATACCCTGTTAATTGGAGTCTGTTGAGTCTTACATTCTTCGATAGTTCTGTTTTTTTTTTCTAATATTTCCTTATGCAGTTCCCAATTGAATTTTATTCCCCAGGCATTTTTTTTAACAAATTCACCCTGCTATACACTGTATACTGCAATATTTTTATTACATAAAGTTGGGGAAATTTTGATTCAAATGATATTGTATTTATTAATTTTTTTGGCATGCCAAGTCTTTGAATGTGGAAAACTACTACTGTCAGAAACTAACCCTTAAATAGTGTAGTTTAATTTTATTAAACTCATTTTCAAATAGTATTGTAGTTCAAGTTTTTTTTTTGTCTATTATTTTATCCCAATTACAAAAGGTTAACATTGACTAGGACCAAAAGTTTAGCTGAACCTAAATGGAGTTAGACTTGGTGTCGAAAATAGACCGGGAATCGAATATTTCGGTTTGAAATCAGATATCAGTCTACTGCACCACTCAACGGGTATCATGTTTTTCTTCTATTGTTTGAATAAGTGTTAAATTTTCACTAACATACTGTTTTGAATACCGAACAGATAAGCAGACAAGTTGAATTTGGGTATACCCGTTCCCGCATTTTAATCTAAAAATTTTCTATATTGATAAAACGATTTTATTCCTAGTAAAATTTGGACGTTAAATATACTTACAATTATTCCATATTCATTATTCAAATTATAATGTACATTACATAAAAAGATAGTTTAACAAAGCAATAGCTAAGCTAAGTAAAACTATATTAAATCTATATTCTCAAATCAAAAGTAAAATGCATGATCAAAAATATTAATAAATTAAATAGAAAAAACGAAAAAAATTCTTAATTAGGCCATTTTGAGTGAAGCCATTCCATTTGAGAGTAAAAAAAATTACATTTGGTTCTCAACTATAATAGAATTGTGTTCCAGTTCAAAAGCAAAATATAACGGTGAGCAAAATGTTTTACTAATTAATAAACATAACTTATAAGTTTCATACTATTTTCTGTTTTTGTTACTTCTTAGCATGGAGTATGAGAATGATATGAATTATTCTACTATGATCAGCTTCACAAAAAGAAGAAGTTTTAGCACTTGGTAGCAACAATATAAGACTCACTCGAACACTGTGCCAGTTTATTATACCGTTTGCAAAACTTAATGCAATAAATCTTTCAATTTCAAACAAAACCCTAAAAAATTAATACAAAGCGTGTCTCTGGAATGTTAACGGTTCTTGACATCGAAAATGTCTCAACACAAAGCTCAATGCAACGTCCACATGATGTCAAATGTTAATAAAAGCGTAGAAAAGCTTGAGACATTGACTCATGATCACAATTGTTGTTGACGATGTCTTCGCGACCGGTTTGACAGGTATTGGGGTTTACAAAAAATTTTAAAACCTAATGTTGTACATATGAATTAAAACACAATGTCTGAGAAAGCTCTCATTACACAATGTTTCCAACTTATTTTACGGATAACATTGACAACTTCCTTTTTTCACATTATATCAGGTTGAAGTGTTTTTTAAAATATTTAGGATGTAAGCCCACAATGTGTCTAAACAACTAAAAGAATATATTTCAACACTCAATGTGTTGCTCAATATATTGTCAGCAGTTTTAAGTTGCATCATACAAGAAAGAACGTGAGAGTTTTCTAGAACTATTGATTATAAACAAATTGTAATAACTGATGATGATGTAACAACCAAAATCGATTAAGGAAACAAATCTATAGTTTTGATATTTTGTTATAAGAAAACGACTTTTCAATACAATAATGTTAAAAACGTGATCCACAGAAGCCACACACTAATTATTTTCTATCAATCTTATTTTAAAAAAATAAAATTATTTTGCATATAGCTTCCAAAACAGATTAATCTATATTAATTTTAATTATTTATCTATACTTACATTTTTTTATTTTAATGAATAATAGAAATTGCATTAACCATTTTTGTTCTATATATAATTACAAAAAACAACCTTGTACAATAATATGTAGCTGGCCAATCAATAAACAATGCAATCTTATTAAAGCTATAAAAATTTATTAAAAATTTCCTTTTAATTTTTTTTTTCAATAAAATAATAAAAAACATTTTTATTAATATTTAATTTTCTTTTCCTTTACAGATTTGCGCTGACCTTCAATATCGCTAAAAAAGAGAAAATAATAATAATAACAATAAAAAAATATTAAATAATACTTTGCTATTTTATTAGACATGAAAAATTATTGTCATCATCCAAAAAAAAATTCAAAAAGGAATCATTTAAATTAAATTTAATGAAAATTTAATTAAAAATGCATGCTCGTACCTATTTCTAGAAAAAAAAATCTAAATAATAAAATTTGATCACGTTTTCAATTGTTGTTATTCTATTAAATTCAGCACGCTGCTGCTGCTGCTTAATAATATTCGGTGCATTTTAAAAAATAAACAAAATTTTTGAAATTATCGCAAAATCAGAAAAGCTCAACTTTAATCGCTGTCACACAAACCAAAATTAACTTATTTTAATAAAAATTTAAATAAGAAAAAAATTTATATGCGTTTTATTTGTTGTTGTTTTTTACAACTTATCTACTTTTTTTTTGTATTTATAATTTGTTCTAATTTGCTTTTTGTTCTTTTTTATTCATAACGATTTAATTTAATCACGATTTGAATTATATAAAAAAAAAAAAAAATCACAAATTAAAATAAAGAAAAGAAACAATAATAAGATAAAAAAAAAAACAACAACATTTTCAAAATCTTAATTCATTAATTTAATCCGAATTGCCGTCTCGTCTATAAATGACAATCACTGGCTTTGATTCAACTTACAAATTACCTTAGTTTAAAAATTCCAAATTGAATTTAAATATCATAAAAGTAAAAGAACAACAAAACAAAAGCAAATTCTGATTTAAATGAGAATCGAAAAAGAACAAAAAGAAAAATTGCTTAACAAAAACAACTCTTCAATTTCAAATCCATGCAAAATAAAAAATAAAAAAAACTATAAATATAAAAACTACTCAACAAAATCAAATTTAAACTCAGCTTGACTTCACTGATAAGAGAGAAAAAAAAAGACAAAAATAAAAACTAGTTTTAATCTGCAAAGTAATCGACTTATTTAATTCTACAACGGCTTATTTAATTCTATTACGGCTTATATTCAGCAATAATAATCCAGGCTTTCATTTACATACAAATTATTATAAATGTTGACAGACGAGATGACTGATGAGAGAATATTTTTTCTGTTTAAATTTAAAATGACTGGCAGTTTTATAATAATTTAAAAGTAAGCTTTAGTTGTTATTAAATAAAAATAATTAAGTGATTTGATTACTATATCTACTCTCTACTGCTCACTTACTGGTACACAACATAATATTATAATACAAATAAATAATTTAGGGCTGCGCTACTTGTTATGCAATCTATAGTTAATATAAATTACAGATGAATTATTGCTATTTTTTTTTTTTTAAGATTTTTAAAATTTACATTCACGGTCACGGTTATATGCGTTCATTGATCGCAACAAATAAATAGTTTTTTTTAAACTAAAAAAAAAATATATATGTAAACAAATAAAAAGAGTAGAAAAGGAAATTAATAATAGTAAAAATTATTTAAAATTAAAGAAAAAAGTAAATTTTGTTTGTAGTTGTATTTTTAAATGAGCGTTTAAAAATAATTATTTTATAAATTTACGTTAATTGTTTTTTTTTGCTAAATATATATATATACATATATATTTTTTGTTCATTTATTTAAATTTTATCAATTATTATAAGAAAAAAAAAATTTTTTTATTTCCGCGTATTCATAAAATTGAAATGAAAAACAACACTATTGTTATGCTCAATTGAGAATTTAGAAACAAAAATGGAAAAACTATTTAAAATTTATGATATTAATTAAAATTGATATTATAAAATAAAAATAATTATTTAAAAAAATAAAATTAATGATCCATCTAATAGATGCAGTGTACTTATTTTTATTTAAATTTAATCTAAAATATTAAAAAATTTCTGCAATTTCTATACTCGTATAACAATCTATTAATAATGACAGTTATAAGTAATTTGTAGTTGTAATAATGGCCGTCAATATGATATCTATAATAATATATAATTTAAATTTAAGTGACAGTTAATATTATGATGAGCACTAAACCTATGGTCTATCTATAATAACAGCAGCACCGGTCATGTGAATATAATAACAGTACTTTTTTAACATAATTTCATATTTTTGACATATTAATTCTCTTGTATACTCCTTAGTACTAAAGTTTAATTTGTAATTAACCTCAAATATCTGTTTGGGTTTAATTATAAATTAACTTTAAAATTAAGGCCAAATATATGTTAAACCAGTCGCGCAGACATTGTCACAACAATTGTGATCATGGGGTCAGTGTCTCAAGCTTTTGTGACCTTTTGTAGACATTTAAGATCATGTGGACGACGTTGTATTCAACTTTGTGTTGGGACATGTTCTTGTTTGTTTTATACCATACCATACAATTAATATTTTTCATAGTAAAAAGTTAAAGATAAGATATTAATCTTGCTTGTACTTCATAATTACGAATTGTAAATAAGTACATGGTAGTAAAAATATTTAAATACCATTTCATGTTTGCAAAATCATATAAAAATTAGCCATTTTTTCTTCGACAGTAATAATACTGCAAAATTTAAATGAATTCATAAACAACAAATTTGAAAATATTCAAGTTAAGTAAATTTGCAATCCTAAAAATGTACTGCAAAATATTTGTAAACATACACCGTTTGAAAAAAATTATGTTAAAATAATATAGATGCAAAAATTCTGTTGTAATATTAATGCATCTGCGCAATACGTATTTAAACTTTAAATCTAATTTTTCAAAAATGACAAATATGCGTATATGGCCCTTCAGTCTTACGGTGACGACATGAAAAATTGTACTTTTTTTGAGTGGAAATAAATTTTTTATTTAAAAATTACTGTTGCATTATACTTATGTCATGGTCATCCACCATTTATTTATTTTCATGTTTAATAAATTTTATCATTATTTTTTTGTAAAATCCAGATGATAACAATTAGAAATATCAAAAATTCTGTAAGAATGTTAACAAAAATGTAAGCTTAATTTAACTTAATTTAACATTCTTACATAAACTTCAAACACTCATTTGTGTTTCTTATTAGAATTCATTCTCATTTCATGTATTTTAAATTTTAACATTCCGGGCTGGTAACAAATCTTAACATTATTACGTGTGTTATAAATCAGATATGATTTAATTATAATAAGAAATAATGCAAAAAAAAAAAATAAATTATTCTGTTAGTTATTCTGTTACAATTTTATTGTTGTAAAAAATGTACGTCGCCTTTTAAGTGATAACTTAATCTTTTAGGAATATTTAGTATAAAATGAATAAATAAAATTATTAATTAAAAAAAATATATATGTATATATTTTTTAATTAATATTATTTAATTAAAATTATTTTATTGTGATTGTGAAAAATTTAATTAATGAAAAATACTTAGTTAAAATCGAATTAAATTTTTGTAAAAAAATGTTTTTATTAAAAAAAAAACTGTCAAACTTATCGTTATTTTACAATCATCGGTATTATTAATATCATTGATATAATTATTTTTTTGTGTATGTATATATATATTTGTGGCAACAAGTTATAACCGCTTATATGTGAAATTGACGTTTCGAGTAAAATTAATTTTAAACTTTAAATAAAAATTGAAAAATATAGTACCGGGACCGTTTTTGGTTTTTTCAAACTAGCTTAAAAATATGTAAAATATTTCAAGTTAAATAAGCGATTATAACAAAAGCATTTTTAAGTTATATTGATAATTATAAGCAATTACGTATCCTACCAAAAATGGGATTTGTAGTTATCATAATCAAACTATATTTTGAGAGGAAATATTTTCGAAAATTCTAAATATGGTGGTTGCTTTACTCGATGTTTAGTTATGTTGACATTTAAGCGGTTATGATTTGTTAGCACAGATATATTTTCAAATAATTTCAATTGAATATGTTATAAACGTTATATGAATGGTATTTGGAGATCAGTGATAAATAATTTAACGGGGAAATTGTGATATGGTGTTATACTTCTAGAAACACATCTATTGTGAAACTTTAACCCACTTTGTAATTAATAAATTTTTGTTTTAAATAACAACGTGTCTTAAAAGTTAAATAAAGAATAAATTTTGAAGCATATTTAAAGCAAACAATTAATAAAGTTATTTGAAACCTTCAAATATTACCATCGATATTAACGATAGCATTGATTTCGTCAATTTTTATGGCAGTTGTAAGCCGTTATAAGATTTAGCCACACAATTTTAATTATAAACGTTCGTCTACTAATTGACATTTTATTTAGAAATATTTTTAAGTTTGATGTACTCGTACATTTCTATAATTTAATGGCGTCTTGGTACGCAGTTTCTCAGATGACAGCTAATTAATATATTCTGTAGAAGTCTTCTGATGGCGGTGTAATAACTGAAATTAATTGATTGCAGATGTCAATGCAATTTAAATTTACTAACTTGAATGCAGAATTTTTTGAACTAATTGTAATTTTTCAGTACAAACTACAAATCTGTAAATTATTTTTTAACTTTTCTAATTCAAATATTTTAAAAAAAACCAAATTACTTAAAAGCGTTTGTGGTAAAAGCGAAGGGTAATAAACCTGTGCAATCACAATAATTCAATTTGCGGTGATAATGGAGCCAGATCCTTTTCCGAAATTATCTAATCTAAATACCTGTGCAACCTCTAGGAAAGTATGGCCATCGTATAAAATCAATAAAACCAAACAACTTTTAGCCAGGTCCCGTAGTGATATATTTAGAGTAGTAGCTCCGCAGTACGAATCACTGGCCTATATGAAGCCACACTATCAAGCTGGGTATTCCATTCAAACCCCATTGTGAAACAAACACTCATAAACACTACTTTTGCAACATTAGCTAGAGTGTAATTTGACTAGAGCTGTTTTCCTAACAATACAAAAAATATTTGCTGAAAGTAAACTTGGTGATCTGATCAATCTTCTCAATCGCACAGAATGGCTTTAATACTGAATTTCTTGGAAATATGATAATGGGAGAGTGTACCCATAAAACACCAAATATGTCATTCAAGTTGTGGTATCAAAAAGACGAAATTAAATGCTAATTGATTTTCCAGAAGCATCTGGAATGGTTGCTGCTATTTACCTGACTTACCCACAAGCGTTTCAGAATTAACCTCTTTTCCACATAATGAAAATTATAAAAAATTCTTATTTATTTCAAATCTCACAATAACCAGCTGTCCTGTATTGGTTACTGGTATCTGAACACCCTGTATAACTTATAAATTTAAAATTCAAAAAATGAAATTAATGAAATGTAATAAGTATGTATGTTGGTTGTTAAAATTGCGATATTTTAATTTAATTAAAAAAATTAAATTACTAAAAAACATAATTTTAAATATATTTATTTTTAAATTTTTATTATAGTTTTTTGCTTTTTTTTACAAAATAATGCGGTAATTTTTAATGAGCATAATGAAAAAAGAATATTATAAAAAAAGTGATGTTGTAGAAAAAGAATATTTAAAATATTATAGTGATATTAAATTTATGATAAATAAAAAGGACGACGACGAATTTTAGTGATATTAAATAGTTTTTATTAATTGTTGTGTTTTTTGTTTTTTTTTTTTTTTTTTTGTTTTTGTTTAAATATAAAAAAAGAAGATGTTTGTACTAAAATTGATTTTATTTTACTAAAAAGCTATAAAAAAAAAAAAAAAAAAATATTAAAAGATTGTTACAAACAACTATTTACATACATATATATGCATATGTATATATATTGTATTGTGTTACCGAATAATTAATACAAGGAATATTAATAAAAAAAGAAAGGAGGCTGAATACGTTTTTATTTAAAGAGAATAAATTAAATTCAAAATGTCTGAGGTAAGTTTTAATTTTTAGGTTTTTGATTTTTTATTATCAATAATTTTAGATGTTTAGTAATGACAAGTTTTTGTTTTTTACTTTTGTGGAAACTTTTAGTGCAAATAAATTTTGTAGAGATGTCCTTGAGACATTTTTATATTTAAAATTTGATTTCTTGAGGTTTTTAAGATAATATTTTATGTAAATATTAGTAAAAATTTGTAATGAACATGTGGTCTGTTAAATTATTGGAACATTAAGAAATTGAAGGTTGTCTGTCTGACATACGTTATTGTAATATTGTGTATTTTAAGGGTTAGTGAAAATTGAAATCCATAATTAAACAATTTCTTTTTTATTTAAATTATTTTTTTTTTTTTTAAATTTGACAAGTAAGGATAGAACATTTGTCCGCATACATATTGCATCGGGAAATACATGAACAGTATAACTGACAATAATTAAATTACATGTAGGGATTTATATGACAGTAAACTGAATCAAGTCGGACTTATCATTTGAACTTTTAAAATTTTACGATTAACATAATAGACTTAAGTTAGGTTTGGTAGGTAGTAGTGCGGCTGCCGACAATATGACGAGACATTTAGACCAGTAAGGTTCATTACAATATGTTAAATAGATGAACTTATATTATAAATTCAAAATAAAGTCTACGGCTGATTAAGTTTTCAACAACTCAAAACTTTTGTAATGTGTGTAAACTTGATGTAAAACAGTAAAAAAAACCTTTAAATATAAAGCGGAAAAATTGCATAGAATTAAATGCTTCTAGAAGAGTCAATGAGAACCAAATTGAATAACGTTAACTAAAATAACATAAAATTAAATAAAGATTCAACTTCTTATATTAAAACTAGCTTTGTAATCCGCCATAAATGACAGAAGCAAAATAAATTCTAGCTTTTTCTTTCCTTGTTTAGAACTTTAATTTCAAATTTAAAAATAAAATACTTATATTTACTTACGAATTTATTATACATTTATTTTTTTTCTCAGATCGCTTTTAATTAACACATAAACAGAATATTTGTTGTAAGGTGCAAAATTGTCTATAGCCATCATCTTTATTTGCTACATCTTATTTGTCATCATTGAAAATTTATCGTATAATTAAGAATCAAGTTAATAGTGTTAACATTACATAACTACATAAGTTCAAAGTTTGAAAAAAATTATCGACATCTTATTAATAGGGGTCATTTGTTTTTTGTCTAGTTTTTGTATGACATTACCAGAATCTAAAATGTCGTTAGTGTCATATTATTCGTATAATATGTATGTCGTTAGTGCTATATTGTTATTACTGAATATCACAATATGTTTATTTGCGGCTGACGTGATATAGGGGACAGATTCCATCCCGAAATTCATAATTCAACCTAATCTAGTGTCATATGACCAATACCAAATACCAAAAAACATATAATAAAAAGTAGTCTCATCTGATCCCATACAAATTTTTAAAATATTATTTTTATATAGCGGGTCGCCACATTACAACCCACTCTCTCATTTTATCTTCAAATCAGTTTGCTCTTTAAAACATATGAGATATATATACACATAAATAAATACATTTTTGGATGTGATTGATAAATAAAAACAGGGAAAATTAACAAAATCAAAAAATGTCTTTGGTGAAAATTCAAAAATATACCTATTTTTCAATATACTTTGCAATACAAAAAAAATCCATAACCATACAGAAATAATGCACGTGCATAAATTCATTGGAAATATATGTTTAATTTAAATTTTTTTATAATATCTTATTTTGAACCTTTGATTTGAAAAAAATATTGAAATATATCTACATAATATATGGACTGAATCGTTCAGAATCAAATACATATTATTACATATCAAAAAGCAATTAGAATTTTTCGAGAGAAAAATTTTGTGTAAAATCTGTGATTCTATAAATACCATCGGATCTTGGTACAAACATAAGATATACGATTTACAAAAAAAAGGAAAACAAAAATCTAGTCAACTTCAGCTTGAACATGGTTGTGTGAATTCTTTTTTTTATGTCCTTGACAGTAATTTACCTAGAATTATACCTTTTCGTGCTTCATTAAGTACGTTAGGTTCTACAAGTTTCTTACCACAATAGTATTTATTTATTTATCAAATTTCCAGCTTATCAACTTATATTTATGTGGAAAATTACTACTATGGTTAGGAATTGTCTATTACTGTTTTGTCTATTAATTATGAGTACAAGTAATTATTTAAATCTAAAAAATACTTTATTCTTCACTCTAATCTAACCAAACACAAATTAACTATTCACAACAACCGTGAAATGCTTTAAACATAACTATATAGTAAGTATATTTTACTACATCGAAAGGAATAAGACATAGAAGTGCATGTATTAATAAATAATTTAAAGTTTTTATGATATTTTCAGAGTCATAATGAAACGAGGAAATAAAATTACTAAAATTTACACTTCAATATCAGATTAAAGTACTTACATACTTATAACGAACATTAAAAGAACATTTCAATAAAATGAATTTAACTGGAAAATTTTATAAAAAAAAATTCTTTACAAAAGCAAAAAAAAATAACAAAAACGCTATTGATTGATTGATTGATGGAAATAAATTGATTAAATTGATGATATTTAAATTTTCAATTATTTTTAAAAGGTTTTTTTGTGTTAATCTCAAAACTCTTATAAAATATCAAAACTATCTAAATTGAACTTCATATTTCACTTAAGCTAATCATCGATATATATATATATATAAATTATTTATCTTAAATTGCAACATATTTATTGACATTTATATGACATTTTTGTTTTTGACATTTCAACTTTTAAATTTATACGTTAAGTGTTTACTTATTTATTTCAATTTCCTTCTAAAGTTAAGTAAAATAGTGAAAAAAATAAAAACAACAACAAATATACTAAACATGTGCATAACCAGATATTAATGTGAACATTTATTAATAAAAATAAATTAATGCATCATCACATTCAGGATCCTTTATCAATTATGCTGTCTTTAAATAAATCCAAATGTTTAATTTGAACCGATTTTATAATGCCTATATTTCAGATGATAATAGAACATGAAAAATTGTGTTAATGGAATGAAAATGGCAATGGAACTTAATTACTTAAATTGGTTCAACATTGATTTCCTGTGAACTTACTCCGGTCAGTTAGTAGCATCAAGTACTAAAAGTGTTTATTTGTGTTCATTTAACTTTTTCGCTAGATGCTTAAATGGTAAATGTTTAGATTCTGTAAGCCCAAACTAGCTTCAATATTTAATTATAAATTATATCAAAACTTTATTGTATGTCGATAGTTTTGACTTTCGACCAATCAAATAAAATACCTCTCAGTATTTGTTTCTTTTTCTTGACATGATTTTCTCCAACAAAGCTTGGCATTCGAATAACAATTAAAAATACAAAATAAATGTTTTTAATGCCAAGGTCAATGAGAATTAAAATTGGTGTTTGAATATAAAAACAAAAATTATTCCTCTCTTTCTATTTGATTTTTTTTTCCACTTAAATAAATCTTTGTTTATTTAAATATTACAGTTTGCTCATGTTGCTCATGTTTGTCATTCAAAAATTATATTTAAAAATTTTTGTTTTTACATTTTATATAATGTGGGATGTATTCTATATATTTAATATAATTATTTAAGCTTAAGGTAACCTGAAAATGAATTCCATCAGTAAACATCTTAAATTTAAATATCCCTCTATTAAAAATCTTTACTCTTATTATATTAGTCTATAAATAAACCCTACTTACTCTATGCTCTTTATATAACTAAACAAATCTTTTAAACAAATAAAGTCATGATTCTATTCATCAAATGAATTATATTATTATTTCTCTAAGGATGATAATACCAGATGTGTTTCATGGAGATTCTATGAAAAATTAGAAAGAGAAAAAAATGTTTTTTCTTCGTTTCCTTTTATAATGAAAATTACGTGGGTAAAATTGAATGAACTGATATCCTTAAAATTTTAAAGGACTCTTTTAATTCTATTTTTGTTTTATATAAGTTTTAAAAAATATTCTTTATGTGTAAGTATGTATTAGTAAGTAGAATCAGTATAGTAGTTGACGTTTTGGTATAACTAAATTTAGAATTTATTTAAAAATTAAAATAAATTTCATTAATAAAAAAAATATTTTTTTTTTGGCTTGAAAACCATTATGAGTTTGAATTTCCCTTCGTAATGTTGTAAATTAAAAAATGTTTATTGAATATTTTGTTTGTGTTTTATATTCACATTTTTTATGTTAACTCAAAAATAATACGGATAATTTTTGACTAATTTAATAATACAGATGTGAAATCCTACAATCCAATAAAAATAATTTTTTAAAATTACAATAAAATAATAATAATTTAGTGAATTACATATATAAAATTTCCTGCATAGTTATCTGTCAATTTGACGGAATGCTCCAATACATATACAAATTGCTTTGGTCTACTTTTTTAACATAAAATAAATATAGTTTGCTACCCAGAGTGAAGCTCATTAAATATTGAAAGTTATTAAAAGTAAACAAAGAGCAAATAAAATATTGGAACTACATTTTTTTATGATCACGTATAATATTTCCCTTATTGTCTTATGTGTTTTTTTAAAATTTTTATTTTTGTTTTTTTTTTTAATATACATACCTACTTATAACTATGTGTATATTTTAACTTTATGATGATAAATATTTGTACCTATATAGTATGTATTTTAGTATATTATTTTGATTTTAGTTCTACTGATTTACACATAAACAGAATAACAACCAAATACCAATACATTTTTCAAGAAATTAAATAAAATTTTGTACTATTATTTTTTATTTCTTTTTAAATTTATAATTCAAATATCGAATTCCTAAAATTATATTTTCTTTTATATAAATAGAAAATTTATTTAGCTTTAAAAAAACTCCACGAAAGGCTATACGGCGATCAATGTTTCAGAAGTTATGAACTGTTTTTTTTGCAGTAAATTTTTTTATTTTCATTTTTTTTAATACATGAAATTTTTATTGTACATACTTATAAAAATAAAACCATCTCATTTAGTAGGTACGGTATGTTTTTTTAAATTTACAATTTGATTTGTCTTTGTTTTTTTTATACAAAGTCGAAACTCAATTACTAAAAATGTTTTCGTTTAAAGTTGTGGCTCATTGTCAAATTTTATTTGTTCAATATTCTATTAATGCGTGTTAGTTAATAAATATTATAAGGTTTAAAAATTGATATTAAAAAGACAGAAAAAAGAAATAAATTTATAAAAGTAAATTTAATATGACACTAACGAGATTTAGATTCTAGAAATGCCATACAAACATATGACAAAAAACAAATGACCTATATACCTATATTAATAAGATCTTGATCGTTTCTTCAAACTTTGGTGCTGCACTTACAACAAAATAATATCTTATTAAATGGTAATTAAAATCGTTCTAATAAGAAAAATAAAGGTATGGTAAATTCGTAACGAAATACATATTTTTTTTAAATTTTGAAAGGAAAGCCCTGCTGAATATGGTAGATCCGAACCAATCACTAGAATGTTCCGTGAAGGAAATTCTAATTCTTGTTCTTTTGATCGTCAACTAAGTGTTTTAACTATTAAAAAACGATTACGTTGTAAAGTACGTTCAACTGAGACTAACTAACAACTGTTGTTCTTTTTAGCTTTAATACTTTCGGCCTAACTTTTGGAAGTGTTTTTAATAAATGTATAGCTATTAACATATAGGTATTAATTTATGATTTTTACCCTTCTACTAACAGCATGTATCTGGTTTAGTTTAGTTTTAGATTTTTTAATCAAAGGTGGCGGTGCTTTGGTATATTTTTTTGAACATAAAATAAATATATTTTGCTACCCAGAGTGAAGTGCATTAAATTAAAATATTAAAAATTATTAGAAGTAAGAAAAAGAGCAAATCAAATATTTAATATGATGATGGATGATGAGTTATTGCACAATTAAATGAAGCAACCCTTCGTCTAGCAATAGACGTCTGATGTGCTTGCTCTAAGCATGAATCTGACAGTATATAAAACTCCAATGAATGATAGGAAAAGCTACATTTTTTTTGTTTCCGTCATTTATGGCGTGTTACAAAGCTAGTATGTAAATAATATTCTACACATATCTAGCTCGCGTATTTCGTTGAAATCTTGTATTTACCTTGTGTTCAGAAATGGACTTGCTTTTAAAATGTATATCGTATTTTATTTCATTATTCTTATTAAACTAATCCTACGTAATACAATACTACGTGGACCTGCCATGTATCCAGTGTAATAATAATATATAAGTGTAATAATAATAATAATTTAAGGAATAATGTTGCCATGTACACAACACTCCTTTCACCTAAGATCAAACTTGACAATTATTCTTTTATTTTGTTTATTTATTTTTTTGGTTTATTAATTTATTATTTGGAATTTTTCTACAGGCTTAATTACAGTCTCCCACCCACCCTAAGTACGACATTGATTCATAGTGACTTTATTTGGCTTTGTACGAACCTAATGTTTCTGGCAAATTCAAAACAATATACTATTTAATCTGATATAAATATAGCAATGGATGAATAGGATGTAAGAATCTGTAAACAACTAGGTTGATTATTTTCGCGCTCTGTAATAAATAATTTATTTTGTCGGTTATTCTAATTAATTTGGTTTGAAATTCTGGTGAACTATTTCTCAATTAGACTGTCATAAGCTGTGATAATTATTTAGGATTAATTTATAAACTTATGTTAATATAATTCTAAATTAATTCTGAACATTTTTTCATTTTTTCAATTTCAATTCTAAAAGATTGCTATATTACAACAGTGTTTAGTGCTTACATGTTTAATTACAAATACAAATATAATCAGTGTTTTATATATGTATTATACAATACCATAATCCATAAATGCTTATATTTAATAATCCAAAATTTGCTATTTTCTAAATTAATTAAATAAAAAGAAAAAAAAAATAATAAAAAAATAAAAAAATATAAATTAAACTTTAAAATTATCTTTAATATTAAAACTTTAATTATCTTAAATTTTACTTTATTTCTCTTTAAAATCTTTACTAATTTATTTAACATTTCACTCTTCATTATCACATAATACTTAAAATTAATTAATATAATTATTTAAACATAAACTAAAACAATAAACTATATTTGTATCTAAAATTAAATAAATGCACTTTTCGAAAAATTAAAAACTAGTTTAAAAAGAACAAACTTAAACAATAATATTAAAATAAATTAAAATAAATGTAAACACCGAGACCGGTTTACACACATGCATGTTCATTGCTCCTATTAATTACATGTCAATTTCGTTCAACTGTCAAAACAATTAAAATAATTAATCAGCAGTGTTGCTCAAAAATTAAAACAGTGTTACTCAAATAATAAAACAGTGGCTCTCAACGTCACTAATTCGAAATAAATCTACATCAAACTTATTTGAACACATTTTAATTTTAATTCAAAAGACAAAATGGCTAGCATTAACATAGCAAACATCAAAAATTGCGGCTCTTGCAAAAAAATGTTTAAAGGACAAATAAAGAGAATAATGTGTGATGGAATATGCAAAAATTGGTACCATATCACTTGTGTAGGACTTGGTGTTGAAGATCACAAGAAATATTTGGAGAATGATGAAATGTATTGGTTTTGTGAAATCTGTAAAAAACAACGCAAGAATCGTCGTTCTACCCTGAATACTAATTCAACTGAATCTTGCACACCAAGTGGAAATCTAAATCATACTGTTGTTACTCCAAAAAATACAAACTTGGAAGAAAAAATCAACAAAATCTTAGACAAATTAGAATACTTTGGCTCTTGTTTTGCAGACTTAAATGATAAATTAAGTAAAATAAATGAAATAGTGGATAATCTAATAGAAGAAAATATTAACCTCAGAAATGAAAACCAAGGGTTATTGGTAAAAATAAATAGAAATTCCAGAGAAATAGAAGAATTAAAACAAAATAAATACAAAAATATAGTGGAAATCTGTGGAATACCGGAGGAAATAGAAAATAAATTAGAAGTAAGCAAAAAAGTCTTTCAAATTCTAGGTGTAGATGTTAGACAAGAACAGATAGAGAACGTGCAACTGGAAAGTAGATTCTCTAAGCATTCCAAATTACCTAAAAATTTAATCGTAACATTGGAAAATAATACTATTAAGAGAAAAATAATTGAAGCTAAAAAGAGAACTAGTATTAAATTGTCTGCCATAATCAATGACTTACCACCTACCATAAGAGATTCTTTTGTTTACATTAATGAAAAACTAACCAACAACAATAATTATCTATTTAAAAAAGCTAGAGAATTGAAAAGAGAAAAAAAAATAAAATTCGCATGGGTAAAGGACGGCAAGATTTTTATAAGAAAAGAGGACAACAGTAATGTTGTCAGAATTTACGATATAACATCATTTGATGACATCAATACCTAATCTTAACATCGATTTCACTTTGCCGTTTCTCCCAAAAACCCATCGTATAGATAATATAGAAACTTTAAAATTCAAAAACAAAAACTCGTTAAAAATTATGTATATGAATATTAGAAGCATAAAACACAAAATTTATGATGTACTCTACTTACTTGACTCTGCTGCCAATACTATTCATGTTATTATATTTACTGAGACTTGGATAGATGATGAAGAAAAAGAATTCATAAACATTCCAGGTTACCAAAAAGTTCTTTCTTGTAGATCTGGTAGGAAAGGTGGTGGTGCTGGAATTTTTATTCACAAAACAATACATTTTTCTACAGAAGAAACTTTCTGTGATAATTATTCTAGTTTTATAACAATTAAAATTAATTTAAAAAAAACTAATAAGCACTTTCACATTATGGCCGTATACAGACCTCCTATACAAAGCAAAGAATTTATTGATAATTTTTTACACATCTTTGATAACAAACTGAACAATTTTAAAAATAATTCTAATACTCTAATAGTTGGGGATTTTAATTTTAATATATTGGAAAAAAATAATCAGCGTATAAACGAATATAAAAATATTATATATTCCAATTGTTTTTTCTTCTGCAATAATAAAATAACCAGACCTGCTACCGACACGTGTTTAGATCACATACTAACAAATAATATAAATCAAAATATTGATATTACTCAATTAAGCTACGACATATCTGACCATGACATAATGTTTGTGGAAACTAGTTTACTCTCTTGTAATGATAAAATAAAAACTAATAATGCAACATATACGAAAATTAATTATGATACACTCAGAAAATATTTATCAGAGAAACCTATTTTTAATACAGAGTATATATTAACAACAGATGAAAAATGTGAAATGTTAAATCGTTATTTAACAAATGGAGTAAACAAATGTAGTATTATCGTAAAGAAGAAAAATAAAACAGGGAACTCAAAACCGTGGATTGATAATGAAGTCGTTGATGTAATTAAAACAAAAAATTATTGGCATCAAAAATTAGTTAAAGACTTTCAAAATGATCACATAAAAGAACACTACAAATATTGGCTGAATAAGTTAACCAAACTAAAAAGAACAAAAAAAAAAATGTATTATGAACAAAAATTCAGAAAATGTGGTAACGATGCAAGAAAAACTTGGCAAAATGTGAAGGAAATGATAGTTAGTTCAAATAATAATCTGGACAGCAAATTTCTAAATGATAATATGACGGAGTCAGACAAATTACATAAGCTTAATAATTTTAATTATCACTACAGTAAAATTGGTCAAGTATTAGCTGATCAAATAAAAAAAGAAACAATAATTCCTATCTCCGAAACAAATATTAGATTTAAATTCAAAACTGTCAACTATTGCGAGATAAAGAAATGCATTGGGAGATTGAAAAATTCCAACGCGACTGGTTCTGACAACATACCAACAAAAGTATTTAAAGAATGTAAAAATGAGATTGCACCATATATAAACTCACTAATAAATACATCACTTACCACTTCAATATTTCCAAAAATTCTAAAACAAAGTAAAATTACACCAATATATAAAAATGGAGACGAAAATGATATAAACAATTTCAGACCTATCGCAATATCACCAATCCTCAGCAAAATTATTGAAACATTGGTAAATGCACAATTCTCTGATTATTTAATTCAAAATAACATAATTAGTAACAGGCAGTATGGGTTTAGAAAAAATTTAAATACAGAAGCAACATTATTTGATCTGATAACATTAATTGAGCAAAACCTAAATCAAAAAAAAAAAGTTGGAGTTCTCTTTTATGATTTCTCAAAAGCTTTTGACTCTGTGGATCGAAAGATACTATTAAGAGTACTATTCAATATGGGCGTTAGAAGTTCTTCATATAATTGGTTCAAAAACTATCTAAGTGATAGGTCACAATTCGCGGAGCTTCAGAAACTTAAAAGTAAAAAAGAAGATGTTAACTACGGTGTAATACAAGGAAGCTCGCTAGGTCCAACACTTTTTCTGTGTTATGTAAACGAAATTGCTAACCTAGAACTGAATGGGAAAATATTTATGTACGCTGATGACTTAGCAATTGTGTATACCGAGAATAACTATGAGGAATTGGAAAATAAAATCAACCTAGATAATGAAATCTTATTTAAAGTAATCAACAAATACAAATTAACTGTAAACGCAAACAAAACAAAATACATGTTATTGAAAGCACCAATCGGTCAAAATCTAAAATTGTTCTATAATAATAACATTATTCAGAAAGCTGATAACTTTAAATATCTTGGTTTGATAATTGACAGCGATATTTCATGGAATGTACACGTCATCGAAGTTATGAAAAAATGTAGAAGAGCAGCAGGAATATTCAAAAAAATATCATATAATATACCACATACATTAAAAAGGTCACTATATTTCAGTTTATTTCACTCAAATATAGTGTATGGGCTAATAATATGGGGAACAAGTACGTTGCAGAATTTGAAAAAAATCCAAACCTTGCAAAACAAGGCTATAAAAAACCTGTACAACTTAAATATTAGAACGTCTACTAACAGTTTATATGAGAACTTTAAGATCTTAAAGATGCAGGATCAAATAAAATTAGTACAAGTGAGTCATATATATAAAATAGTACACCAACAAATAATCACCAACACAACACTTCAACAAGGTTCAGAGATTCATCAACATAATACAAGAAATGCGTCTGATTTTCGAGCAAGAAGAGGTATAAGCAACATTTATAGCACATCGGTCAATGAATATAATAAAATTCCAACTACAATCAAAAATAAAGATTATATAAGTTTTAAAAAATATATAAAAAATTTTAATTAATCAAATTATTATAATTTTCTTTTTTCTTTTCTAATAATTGAATTATAATATAATTCCTCAATAATTGTTAAAAATTTTCTATTTTGTAAATATTCTATATATCTTATTACTATGTTTTCTCTTTTCTTTTTTATAATATCATATTTTTATTTCTACTTCTATTTCCACTTGTTGTTTACTCTGATGTATATTTAACATTTAATTTAAAAAATTTAACTAATAATAATCACTCTGTATGAGCTAACGCTCTTTTTGAGAATAAAACAAATAAATAAATAAATAAATAAAATAAATAAAAATCTTAGATTTAAATTATAAGTACTTTAAATAACTAACATACATATTTTGTAAAAAATTCTAAAAAATTCAATTTTATACAATGTGATTAATAATTTGTACAATTAATGAATAATTTGATTCAGGCAACATACTTTATAACAGGTACTTACTTTACTTTCGGTTCACTTTTTGGACATAGGATAGAGTGTAAGTAGTCTCTTACATATAACTAAGTAAGCATCTTGAAGCTAAATTTATTTTTGACAATATGTATCGCACATGTATCGCAATAAAATACAACAATTTCGTTACCCTCCAGACAAATTGAAAAAATTTCAAAAGCAATTCAAGAAAAATTTGAATTGGCAATTTATAACCATAATACAACTACAAGAGTAGCAACACTTGTATTTTCATCCGTAACTTACGGCATTTCAAAATAAATAATTTAACTCAATTCCAACAACAACAAAAAAAAATAAAAACTATATATATATAACTACATATTTTTATTTCAAACTTTTGCAAAAGAAAAAAGTTTTCTTTTTTACATCCGTATGTGTACATGTGGAGAGTAAACTAAGATTACTTTTTTCCTATAATTTCAAATTAAAAACTTAAATTTTTATTCTTCATTGAAAAATAATTTATGAAAAAACAAAAAATAAAAATCGATAAAATAAAAAACTTTCACTTCCATAAAAACTTTTATTTCTTTTCATTTTTAATCCATTCATAGAATTTCACATACCTATACCCTATACTCGTACTACATTTCAACAACAACAACAATTCAATCATGAATATCCTGAATGCACTTAAATATTGTTCAAATTGAAAATGAATTTGAATTTATTAGTTAAAAAAAAAAAAAAAAAAAAGCAAATACAATAAAAAAACAGAATATGAATAAACTTTGTTCAATAATATTTATTCTAATATCCTTAATATCCTTTCATAAAAATAACAATAACATTTCTATAATTTTATATTTTTTTTTTTATTTAATTGAAACATTCATCAAATTTTTGTATTTTCGTTTTTTTTCTTTTACTTTCTAAAGAGTTATGGTTTATTTTTTATTTGTTTTATTAAATGACAATTTTATTTTGTTTTTTATTGTTTTATATTTATTCGAAACTGAAAGTAAAATGGATATACCAATACTAAAACAATAATCAAAAAATATGTTACTGTTACTGGTCAAATTAATGTTCTTCTTCCTTGTCAACTAGAGCGTTGTTAGCAATTCTTAGAAGAGGGTGACTGGTTCGTAAAGGTTTGTTCATTAATTTATTTGATCCTACTCCGGGCATATGACGTAAATAAAATCCTTCTATCGCTTCCTATTTACGGCTAATCTCTTCAATTGTGGCAATTTTCTTTAAGGAATAGTGTTGCCATGTACACAACACTCCTTTCACCTAAGATCAAAATTGACAATTCTTTGTTGGGTACTTGCTTTGGCTCAGATTGTTGTTCTCCATGTTTTTTTCGGCCTTGTGGCGCGACGTGTACTCTGAGGATTACATTCGAAACATTGTTTTGTAATGTTGTTGTCAGGTTTCCTTAGAGTATGCCCGATCCAACATCATTTACTTTGTCGGAGGATTTCAATGTCCATTTATTTTTGATTCAATTTTTGCCGCAATGTTCGGTGGAAAATTGCGTGTGGCGTACTGAGGCATCTATTTGTATCCTGGTGATGTTGATTGAAACCTTCCATGTTTCGCAGGCATACAAGAAAACAGATTTTACACTTGAATTCAATGTTTTAATGTGCAGAGATATGTTGTTTGCCTACCATATTTGTGAGAATACCCCGAAAACAGTACTGCAATATCCAAATCGGCAAATCGACAGTATACTTTTATTCGATTCTTTAAGCGGTACGTTCTGCTAAGTACTGATATTAGAAAAAGTATCGGAAGCTTAAAATCGATATTTTTTCTACTAGTACCGAAACCAAAGTATCGATGTAGTAAATTGTCGGTTCCGTTGTGCTACTGTGTATGCAAATGGTTTAAGTATAGTTAACGTTGTACAATCGTAACGATTAATCTAATTTTTTTAATCTTTTTATTCATTAAAAATTAAACTGACTATTCTTCCGAATAGAACAATATCATTCTATTATTAGTTCACTTTTGTATTGCTCAAATTGTGTAACGCCAAGCTTCTATACTTTTTCTATACATTTCTATACTTTTGAAATTCTATATATTTATATTGTTAATTATTAAAATACTATACCAAATAAATACAACCCAAACATGTTGTTTAATTAAATTCTGGCTATACTGTAAATAAAAACCCACTTTGTAGTCTTCAACAACTATACAAGATTAATTTAGTGCTCTGTCGGCACTCAACCGATTTTACAAAGTAAGTAATTTTGTAATACAATTTTTAATGCTCAAATTATTTTATAAATAACTGCTTAAAACAAAAATCCTCATGACTAATCTTGTTGATGTAGCAATAAATAAAAATAAATTTTCAAAGCTTAATAATTTTCACTAGAATAGATAGATAGTCTAAGCAAGTAAAATATATAAATCAAAAAAATATTTATAAAGTCTTAGAAGTAAATAATTAATACCTCTTTTAATACTTTTAAAGTATATACTTTAAAAAATATTAAAAATTAAATGCCGCCATGAACTTGTGATAATTTTTTATTTAAAAAAAAAAAAAATATTTTCAAGTGAATTGAATTCAGTTAAATTACTGATAAGTAAATAAATAGAAAAAAAAAACATAACAAGAAGCAAATCTAACTAACTACTGTCAAAGTATATGTACTTTTACTATGTAGTCGTTTATTATAGTTTGTTATTATTCATTTTTTGGTTTGTAAATTTTCGTAAACATTTTTAATATTTCTCATGATGAAATCGTACTTATTATCGAATAAGCCAACCCCTCATAAATAAAATCGTAAATTCAGATTTGAAATTGTAAAACCATGAAGTAAACTAAGTCATTGTTGGAGAAATACATCTTGGGCAAATAGATGTAGAGTGTTCCAACTATCACTACTTTACTGTGTTGCAAATAGTAATAGACCTATTTACATACGGTGTACTGGGTTATATCATTTTACTATCATCCAGAACGTCCCGAATTTGAATAATGCTCAGAGAGTGATTATGTAATCAATCTTTTTTTTCATTATTTTTAAAATAATTAAATTTTACAAAAATAGAAAAATAGTCAAACTCACACATGCTCAAAAAATATTATAGGACAGTAAAAGAATGGTCCCGTAAGACCCCCAGATCTCATTACATTCTTGTTTTGATTTCTTAAACTTACTCTAACACAGTGAATTTAACTTAGTATACCTAAATGGTGTTATTACATCTTAATTAGTGTTGCAGTTATTATAAAAACTACTCAACGTCGACAAAATAACTGTAAAGTGGCAGAAATAATTTTTAATTACAATAAAATTTAACTAAACTTTTTTTTATTAAATTTAATCTGAGTTTCACTTTATTTTAATCTACTCGTATTTTACTTTATCTCATAGCTGTACTTATAGAATATTTCCAGCTGATTTATGAAAATGGTTTTCGTTGTTTCTTTTAGATAAGTGTGCACGAGTATAGTTGATGATTAAATCTCCTGATTATAATTACGAAATTGTTTAAATTTTTTTTTTATTTTTGTTATCTGGCTATCAAAAAATTTCACTTAATTTTGAAGTCCTATTGACCTATTTTTTTTTTTTGCTTTATTATTATCTAGAATTGAAACTGGTCTTATGAATCGACCAATTAATTTATACTAGTTTTGTATTAATAGAAAATAATAGCTTAAGGTTAGTATTTAAAAGTGGTTAGGATTTAACAATTAAATTACAAAAAGTTATATAGAACTTAACTACCTAACCTACCTATTTGAATTAAATATTAATATGTCTCTATTTATTTCATTTCGTATGTTGTAGTATTAAGTTGTTTTTTCTTCAAAAGCTGTAGTCCCCCGATGTTGATGCATTTATGCAATTTAGCTTCACAAATCGTTTTAGTACGTTAAAAACCTAGTCGATGTTTAGATCCCGGTGTATGTCGCTGTTTTGCTGTTTTTGCTATAACCAGAGGGAAACCAGAAGTGGCAACAAATGGATAGGATTTAATATTCAATATTGATAGTGTGAGTTTCCTATGAGATAAATATGAACGAATCCAATTTAACTCAAAGCTTCCACTTTTAAGAGAAATTTAACAAAGTCTTTAGAAATGGTAGGAAAAATGACATCGACTTGGTGGCCATTTTCCATTGAATTAAAAACAGTATGTAAAAAAACTGATAAATTGGTTGTTTGGACCTATCCTCCGAAGCCATGCTGATTATTAGATATAGTTATTACCTTTAATTAAAAAGTATATTATATCAGCAACTATTGATTCGAAAAGCTTAGGGATAGCTGACAACTTATCAATAGGCCTATAGTTTTCGACAACAAATTTCGAGCCAGACTTGGATAATGTGATGATATTAGATAGTTTCCTACCATCCAAAAATAGGACTTGCTTAAGTCTAATTATACGTAATGTTATAATTTTTGTTTTTCATTGCAATCTTAATATTATTTCGTTTAGCTGTGCAAATTTTCCATGACCGGAGAGTAAGTAAATGGAACGCTGAATTAAATTGTAAATTACACTTACGTATTGAATTTTACTTAAAATATAACATTTATCTATTTACTAATGCCGTGCTAATTTCCAAGGTATTACACAATTTTACTATGAAACAAAAAGTTACATCCTTCAATCTAACAGTATTTTTTCTATTAATAATTGGTAACTAAGGCTTCAGACATCAAAACAAAATTAGTATATAAATATCTTTTTAGCGTTTATCAAGGACATAGACGTTGAAACAATAATAGCGTTTATCAAGGACATAGACCTGCAGTTCTGTCGCGGTTACATAGAACTCCCCAATTTAAAAAAAAATATGTACTAATTTTGTTTTTGTTTGAAGCCTTTTATAACAACAACAATAATAAAGAAAGAACAGTTCATTGTGAATGAAAGAATGAAAATTGAGAGAATAAATCAATTTTTTTTAATGTAGATATTAGGGAAGTAGATGTAGTTGGAAGTAAAATGTGGTGAGAAAATAATATTAAAATGCATTATGATGAGAGATAATACATATTTATTTTACATTGTTGTTTGTGTTTTGAGTTGAAATATGCATACTTTTTTAAGCTGCACCCAAACTTCACCAGATTAGATTAGCAATGGCATTATACTAGTATTATCCATTTATATATATTAAAAATTGATAGTATGTATATATTTAAATTTATGATAAAATATATATTTAATTTAATATATTATAATTAATATATAATATATATATATAATTTATGTATGTATATATTTAAAGTTATCATGTTTACTTTTTAAATTTACAAAAAATTAAATTCAATTAAAGACTTTTTTCCGTGAAAATCAGTCGTATTCAGTCGTTCAGTTGTTCAACCAGAATCATTAATTTCAATTTCAAAATTAACTAACTATAATATCTCAATATTTATCCGACTACGATCCAAATACACGAAACATTTTTGCGTAACTCTCATATTGATCGCCTCATTTATATTAAATTTAAATTTGTTTACTGTTTTGACTGATGCACATGAGCAGCTTGAACAACTAAATAATAAAGAGTTATCAATAAATTGAAATATGCCAAGAATGACATCATTAAGTTGAGTTCTTCAAGTACTTGTACTTTAAAATAAGTTTGAATGTTGACTGCAACATTGTAGAAAAATATATTCTATGTAGGGAATTAAAATACTTTATCAGAGTACTTCACTATACTTTATCAGTGTTGTACAATTTACTAAATCTAAATATTTGAAATAGCTAGTTAATTTTTTTTTGCTTTTATCACATTGTAAGTAACTTAAATAAATTACATTTTTACACGTTTAGTACAATACAGCAATTTGTTGCATAAAGGGAAACTACCGAGTGATGGTTATTGAGTACAAGTTTTCTGATACATCAACAAAGTAAGTGTGGAAAGCGACAAATTTCAATTCTATTACATTTTAATTATCTAGCAAATTATAATCTCACCAATTACATACAGAGTGTTTAATTTGAATATTATTCATGAATAATAACTTTTAAATATAAGCACTCTGCACAAGCTTTGCTGGTTGTTTTGTGTAAAACAAACAAAAATTAAAAATAATAAAATTCAACCGATTCATTACATTGTTAAGACAGTAATGTTATCCGATAATTTGTCACTATCTTTAAGTTGACGGTGACCTATTCCAGTGATTTTATTGGAACACACTATCCGTAAGAATTAAGATGTTTATGTACAAGAAAACTTTGTAGTAGTAATTGAAATTTTCACTCAGTAATGAGTGCATACTATTAGCTGAATTGAAACTAGAATTGAGTAAGTTCTGAGTTCTAATCACAGGTGACGTATTACAAACAATCACTTCGAAAATATCCATATTTGATGTATTCAGATAAATAAACCAATTTATTAATGAGAGAAATTTCTAATTTAATTGAAATGATATATAAATAGTGGAATATTTAGTATTACCAATATGCGAAGCCCTCGTAGCAAATTTCGGCACTTGGGAGCTATCCAGCATACCATTGAAGAATACCCTGAGTGTGATCATAAAATCAGGTATTCCTAACGACTCATAGGCTAACTAAAAAGTACTGGTTATCACAATAAGCCCATTTTCGGCTGTGGTGATATAGGGGACAGATTCCTTCCCGAAATTTAAAATCTATCTAATTACTGAATACTACCATCATTCAAATGTTATTTTCGATAGTTCAAACTAAATTTATGATATGATATTTATGTATATGAACAATTTGTAAATTTATATTAATTAATACATTAATCAGACCACGTCTGTACTTCAGTATTAACAAAATAAATTTCAATTGAAATGAAAATTTACTGACAATAAATTTTATTGGAATTTTCTGAGTATAAAATTTTCTCAAAGTAAAAATTGTTTTTTTTTTTTTTTTTTAATTACACATTACTGAATAGAAGTAAACTCAATACTGTAATCATTGGTTGTGGTGTTGTGTCCATTTCAAAAATGCTATATACATTTCTTATGCTCTTTTAATTATAGTGTCCTTAAGAATCTTTAAACAATGGAAATGAATACAAAAATAAATTTCGCCCTATATACCACACTGATGACATTTCAGGACAATGATGATGAAAAAAAATTCATGTACAGTAATGTGCAAAAAAAAAACTACAGTTATTTTTATCCAGTTTTTTTCGAATGCTTTTAAATTATATCCTAACTGAGACATAAGATTCCAAAATCATCATCTCTTCTATGATAAGTGAATGAAACGAGGTTCGTAAAATATTTAACAACTAATCAAATACAAACCCTAATCATCCAATACATTTTATTTTATTTCAAACCCTGTTGCTTTCTTTTGCTTTGAATATGGATTTTCGATGTAAGTCTTCTATCTATGCCCAGGCACGTTACTGTTTCATTTTGTAGAACTACTTCGTTATTTAGTACCACCGTCCGACATGCTTTTCTCTTCAGGGTTAATGTGACATGTGTTAATTTTGCTCCATTCTCTCTGATTCTCTAACTTCTTTAGTCATTGATGAATTTTAATTTATGCTGTGTTGCAGAATCACTGTAGCATATACTGGGTCATTATTCGATGCTAATATGGCTGTATCATCAGCGAAAGTGGCTGTCTTATTTGTTGTCAGTAAGTCCGCAGTATTGGTGAGGTATAAAACAAGACCTATAGGACGCTGCACTGTGGTACGCCTGACATAATTTCATTGGTTTGTGTTAGGCACATTTATGCTTCACTGAAAAGTGCCTTTTGATGATTTATGACCGCAGTAAAAAATAATAGTTCTGGGGAAGAAATTGTTTGAGCTTGTACAGTAGTCCTTCATAACATAAACCTTATCAAATGCTTTACTAATTCAAAAAAAAACATCCGAACAATATCTATCTGCAATCTACAATATGTAGCTTTTTATGATGCTCTGGAACTACTTTGCTTTTCCAAAATCGGTTTTACTTTTTCCAAGAATAGTCTTTCAAATAGTTTAGATACGCACGGTAGTAGGGTAATCGGAGGATTGTAGGATGTAATTTCTTTACTCAGCTTGCCTGATTTTGGTATCAGAATTATTTCAGCAATTTTTCACTGGACTGGAAAGTAACCAGATTTTAGAAAATCGCAAATGAATTAGATTGATTGATTAGATGAATTAAATGTCAGTAAATAAATAATCAAACGAATTAGCAGAACTGAAATAAAAACAGAATTAAATATATTGAAAATAGTTTGTGGAAGGTCAATTGAAGTCCGTTATTATGTTGCGGAACTAATTTAGAAAATAATTTGAATTAATCCTATTGCTTGCAATGCAATTGTTACTACCAAAATCCAAAAGTTTAAGGGAAAAATATTAGCCGGGGTGATAAAAAATTAGATTGTGCTTTTTCTTAGCTGACCAGCTTAAGAAATAGATCGATGGATAGAAGAATATCTGTAATATCTGAATAGAAGTACGAAGCAATGCAAAGCAAGAAGCATGGCTCACCCATGGTTGTAGTACCGATAGATGGTATTGTGTTATTAAAAATTGTGTTAGAAAAAATTTCTACTCTCTAATATTTTTGTTGCACATGACTGTAAATCAAACGTAATACCAGATCACATTTTCTATTGTGAATTTAAATGCCCTTAGAAATAATCTTCATAAAATGGTTTATAGCAATTTAGTTAATATCAAGTGCACCACCTGAGCAAATGTATATCTACCTCTTTACATTATATTATGGTATAAAATAGACTAAAATTAAAAATTACTGTTACAATTTATACATACATACATTATATATATTGTATGTTTATATGTGTGTATTTGAAATGTATGTCAAGGAAATATTCTGACTGATCGGTGACCGATAAAACAGGATTTAATGAGAAAAATACTAAATTTTAACTATACCATAGTTTATTTTATGAGCTTGAACTAATTAAGTACAAAAGGATATTGTTACATATAAAACGAAAAGGTTTATATGGCTATGTGTGTGTGTATGTGTAATGTAGATGAACAGTGTAAACAAAATTAAAATTCATGGCTTTTCATTAACGTAAAATTATGATGATGTGATGTGCTTTGAAATCTTTTTATTCTTAATTTTCTATTATGTACGAGTGTAGTACCTATAGTACTATATGACAGCTATATAATGTCAATTTTATGTCCTAACAAAAAGGAGAATTTTTTTATGCTCAACAGAGGCTAAGCAAAACAATACTTTAACAATTTTTTTTTTTTCTTAGGATTTTGTCTTTGAATTGAAATGTGTTGGATAAGCAAAATGTGTAGAGAAAACTAAGAGATTTTCCAAAACTAAGTGGTATAAACTGGTATAAGGTAGGAATAAGGTGATATAAAGTAATTGATGTGGAAGGAGACGGTATATAAGCTAAATGTTTGAAAATGCCGTTAATTACAAATTCAGTTCAACGGTTAAACTTTTAGTGATCGTGATTTTGATAGTGATTTTAGCTGATACCTTTTAAAGATAGAAGTGCCATTTGCTTGCTACAAGTCGAAATGAAACATTTTTATTAATAAAATCTAGAAGATAAATAAATAATCAATTTTAGATATTTATTAAAAAGCAACTGTAATACTGTATATATATCCAATTTTGAAATAGAAGATGCGATAGTAGCTTCTTTTTCATACGATATGACTATATGAGCAGTCGGTAAAAATATAAATGAAGCTACAAATAAATTGTAACAAGCCAATAACAAAATCTCAATTTGATGCAAAAGATGGAGAGTAAAATTGAATTAAGCAAAATCCACGCATGTTGACTTTACTAATAAAAAAAAAATTTAAATGCACATTCCAGTAAGAGTAAACAATGTCATGTATAAATAAATATTTTGCTATGACGTTTGCCGCGGGGCTTAGATGGAAAGAACATGTCAAGAAAAAAATCTAGAACTTGATCTGAAATAGAAGCAGATGAAATACAAACAGTTGTACTGACTAATTGGGCGGACATTTACGTTTTTGACGTATAACAAAATTTTGAAGCCAGTCTGGGAAAATGGTATTCAAATATGGGGTTGTTCTATACAATTACATATTCAAACTATCCAAACGTTCCAAAACAAAATATTGCGAACCTGTTAATTACTCTCCCTGGTTTGTTCGCAATGCTGATATTCATAGAGATTTATTTATTTATTTTATTAGTTCCTCTCAAGTAAGCTTAAAAGCTCTTACAGAGTGTATAGTTGGTAAATATCTCAGGATTCATTCTATGAAAGACGAAATAAAAAAATTGGTTGTACGGCATAAAAGTCGTCTTTCTCAACATGTAAATGTCTATGTTTCACGTTTAGCTGACAATCAAAACTTTGTTAGACGACTTAAATGAACGAAATCGTTTGAACTATGTTAGGTTAACATTCTTTTATTTCTCAAAATTTCCTGATAGGATCTTGTTTGATCAAAGATATCTGAAGAAAAGAGCAAAAATTGTATTAACGGTTAGTCTTTAAGACTAGTTTGAATTTTAATAAAAAGATGGTTTTAGTTCGTTAAAGTCGGTACAATCCTTCATTTCGTTCTTCCCCGTTATATAAAACCGAATTTGAAAGTTTTTTTAATGATTTTCTTCTATCTTGAAAAATTGGTTATGAAATTCGAAAAAATTGAAATCGAAATAATTAAAGAAAAGCTTATATCAGTTAAACTCTTCATTTTGTATTTTAGAACAACAAATACAAATCTTCAGTGGATACTACTGACTGAAGAACTTATAAGATCTTTATGATACTCCTAAAATTATTTTTAAAGTACACGCAACAATTTTTCCAAGTCTCCACTGCAAATATTGAATACCAGAAAATTACATTAAAAAACCAAACTTTGTTAATTGAATTTACAAACATTTTTTTTTTGTTTTTTTTTTTTTTTTTAAATAATATTTTAATTAAAGTAAAGAAAATTATCTAATATTGATTGATTGGTTTGTAATTAAAAATGAAATTTTATTGCAAGTACGCGAGTAGCTATACAAAAAAAAAGCCAAGCTGAAAAAAATTAGGTTAATAACAGAAAATTACTTTTTTGTAAACATTTTTTTTTGTTTTAATTTCTATGAAGTCAATTTTAGTTACAAAATAATTTCAAATTAATTAGAATTTTCAAAAAATAAATAATAAAATTGAAACACAAAAAAAATATACAATTACCTAATTAAAAGTGAATAAATGTAAAATAATATTTAAATTGTCCCAATTGATTTTCAAATTTAAATTTAAAAAATGGATTCAAGTATGGCAGTAATATATTTATTTTAAGTTAAATTTTGTTCAGTAGATTTACAACAATGTCTGATTTTGGTGTTTTGAGAACTGTTTTCGACAATGACAATTTAATGTCAAATAGTCTCACATATTTAGAGCATAAAAATCTACTTAAAACCCCTTTATGATTTGTTTTTAACTTTTTTGTTCTAATTTTTGTTTACTCTAACATTTTTTTGTTTATCAAAATTTAACAAAAAAATAACAACAACAAAAAAAATTTGTCCAAAACTGTAAACTAAAACAAATTGAGAAAAAAATATCAATTTAGAACTGTCTTGCACAATCCACTGTACACCGATCAGAACAGTTTTGGACAAAAAAGTTCAATTAACGGAACCTACTGAACACAAAATAATGTCTTTTTACTCTAAATCGTTCTAGAACAGTTTACTGAACAAGCCTTTTGATTTCACAGCAGCTGTCATTTCGACTTTGACAATTTACAAAAATTTCTGTATAGCGTTCTAATTAATAATGTAACATTTTTGTATTGACTGTCACTGATCTATTAAATTTAAACTTTATATCATATTTTCAGCATAATTAGCTAAAAAGTTTAGTTTTAAATCAAATAATCACGCAAATTTGTGCTGAACTTCTAAAAACTGAATACAAATCAACCCACAGACAATCACGTTTAATTTTTATTTATTACTCTTTTTCTAGTTTTGTAACCGTTATCTATGATCCGTTATGGATGTCCATATTTTTTTTATTGATTTTCAGTGATTTTTTCACAAAAGCTTAAACCATACTTCAGATACTTAAACGGTTATATTTTAAAAGTGTTATCATAAAAATTTGCTCACCTTCATATTTCACCTCTATTTTTCTGCTCTGAACTGGTATTAATTTGACGAACTAATTGAATATGTTCTATATATCTATTATATAATAGCTATACCAATGCGATTAGGTCCCAGTTTGTTTCCTATATATATGCATTTTTGTTCTCATTGAGTCTTTTGGCATTCACCATATTTGAATAACAGTCCATCTCATAAAGGGTAAAAACAAAATGGAAATAGAAGAGAGACTAGATGACTATAGTTACGGCCTATTCCAATTTACTAAGAAGTGTTTTCAGATTAATCGATAAATCAGAAATAACCTAGACTATTATTGCTATGTTGAGATGTAACAGTATAGGTCTATATGATCTTGTAATATTTGAACTCTAATTGTTTTATAAAAATAACCTGACAATCAATCTTACTTTTCGATACAGATTTTTTTCACTATTCCGATTAGTTTTTATTCACTATTTTGGCAATCATTCCAAAACATCCTGTCATTGTTTTATTCATTTTTTTTTTTTTGCTTTTACAATGCGATTTCAATGATGAGTTTTCTGTTGATACTTTTTTAGAAATGTTCAACTAATAACTGAGGATAAGGATAAGGATAAAGATAAAATAGATCATTTCTCATATACACATACACACATACATACGCACAAAGTATTTGTTTGGATAAATATTATTATGATGATAAAATTTCGAAAAGAGTCTTCGTTAAAAAAAAAATACATACCTAGTTATTTAAAAAAAAAAAAATCTTTAAGGATTTTCTATTAAAAATTTCAAAAATGGAGCCTATTAAATTTTTTTAAGTATTTTAAAAGTAAACAAATGAGATTTATCCTTAGAAATAAATCGTATTATAATGAAAGTAAATTTTCTTGTCCTTTAAATACACATTTCCTCTCCAGTAGCAACCAGATATGAATAGAGTAGCTAAAACTAAGGGAGGTGGTATTAAATATAAGAAGATGGGGTCGATATTAAAATAAAACGAAAGAGAGGTAGAGGGTTTGTGTAAAAAAATTGAAAATTGATATTTGAGTTCAATAAATAAGAATTTTTTTTGACATTGGTTGAAAGCTGATAGGAGCTCTTAAAAAAGTTTAATAAAATAATAATAAATTAAAATGGGATTTTTAAAGGAAAAGAATGGTTGATGTAGATGGGAGGATAGAAATTTAATAAAAAAGTTGTCGAGTAAAATTGTACTCCCAGTATACAATGTTTTTTTCTTCAAATAATATTTTTGAAATTATGGCTTTGGGAATTATAATAAAAGTTATTGTATAATATAAGAAGTCTTGAATTACATTTCAACATAACATGGCTTTTGAAACGAATCAAATTTTCAGTAAACAATTTGTAAACAAAGTTAATTTACTTGATTGATTTCTATTTCATAACCATCCATCATCGATTTTGGCAACACATTACATTAGGAAATTCATCATCTCATTCCAAAAATGTGGAGAAGCGAAGTAATAGAAAAATGGAACAGAGCTTAAATGTGACAATTATCGATGAACTTCAAGTTTAAATAATGCTTTTGTAATATTTACGATACTCACCAGATTAAAAAAATATTACAATAACAGAAGAGACTGTCAAGCAGAGTTCGCCAGACCGAATAAATTGACTATTAATTAAGTTTTTACCATTAGACAAGAATACTTGAAAATGGAAATGAATTTGGTATCGTTAACAGACAGGTACAAAAATATGAAAAACCTCTCTATATATAGGGTGGAAGAAAGAGAACTACTTCTGATGATAGAATATCAATATAAGAAAAACAATCTATTCCGGCAATATTATGCCAAACAATCTGCTTCAACTTATCATTGAGAGAAAAATTTGAGGCAAATCTTCTTCTTCTATTTTTATTTTTGAAATCTTAATTTTACGATTATTCTGTCAAGTTGCTCACAGCATCAGGCTATAATTTTCTTATATATACGTAGGTTAGTGGGAATCTTCAGAAGACATAATGAACGCCGTATAGCTTGACATTTGGGATGAGTGACACACTCTTGCGATTTAGTCCTATAATAGGACTAATGAGAAATTTTTTCTTGACTTTACATTAATTTTGAATGTATAGACTACATCCAGCGATGAAGTTAAATAACTTTTCCTTTGACATATTATTGCTATACTAACCAAAAGGTTTTACTCATTTGAGTCGTCTGGCTATATTTCTATTGTCCTCGACATTTACATGGTTCGGGAGCCTTTTTTCGTGACTTTTTGCAAATTTCTGGATTTCTTTATCTGCAGCTTTATCTACATTTGGCTATATAGGCAAATTTTTAAATTATTTTTAATCCGGTTCAGCTTTTGCTGCTTCTCAACATAGCATTTTAAATAGCGTTATCAGAGTTTGATATTTTTATATCATGATTGCAGAGTACTTTTTTATATTTCTAAAATGACTATATTTCCAATTCTATTCTATACCTGATCTCATTATCTAGATTCCAATCTACTAACAGTTTAAATATATAAAACTAGACGCAGTCAGTCGCTCGATTACGATGTTATCTATCGTAAGGGGGTGGATGGAAGTTAAATAATTTTTTCAAATCACTATCACTATGTTTTTATTTTATTTTTGTTTTTAATGTTCTAAACATAAAGTCTATAGTGGTTAGCTTCGCCAGTTGTTTGTTCAGATCATTTTGATTGATTAACGATATTTCAGATCATTTTTTTTGTCAGCTAAAACCATAAATTGTATCGTTGTCATAACGAATATTATTAATGTAAGTTTTATTAATTTTAATTACCTTATTCACCACACTAACAGTCTGTTGAAAAATATTTTCATGAGTACAAATTGAATAACAATGATAGCAGTATGCAACGTCTATAAATTGACAGATTGTGTTCTACGTCGTCATCGATTTGAACTTCTGCAATTTGCTGCCAGAAAATATTTCTGATGCATTGTACACACTTACAATAAATGTTCATATCTTTAAAAATTTCTATCATTTTGTTGTGTTTTACACGATCAAATTCTTTTTCATAATCGATAAAACATATGAAAACATCTTATTACATATCTTTGCAGTTTTATATTCATCATCATGTCCGGCAACCCCATCCGTGGGGCATAGGGCAGTGGAGCAGTTTTATATTAGTTTTTGTACTCTTTTTTTCTTGTTTCCATTGATACATTGAAGCTAAATTATGTGATCCCATTGCAGCCTCGGATTTCGTGTGCAATCGGCTACGTATGACTTTTTTAGAATATTTTTTAAGTTTAAATCATTAGGCTGATTAGTGTGTATTCACTGATGCATCTTTTCGTGTTGTTTTGACAAACAAACCTTGATAATGATTTTGTAGAAATATTCCAAGAAAAACGAAGGTATCGGGTGAAAGTAATTATGGCTGTACAACATAAGAAAATGAATCGGAATAAAAACCATATGTGGTGAATTGGTCCTCAAAACCAGAAGATTATCGTTACGAATATCTAATGATCTGAATCCTAATAATGAATATAATAAATTTGAATCGTCAGAAGTGGATCGATAGAAGTAGAAGGAAATAAAATGCTTTAATCAATGAGAATAGCAAAAACAAAGCGACAAGTGCTCAAACTTCAAAGTACTAAGAACACGTAATCTTAAATTTGCCGTTAAATTAATTAATTAAATTAAATTAATCTTTCCCGGCTAAATTATTACAAAATAAATTTTATTTCTAATGATTGTCTACAAAAAAAAACAAAAACAATTTTACGCTATACGAATTGAAAAAAATTACATAAAAACCATAATAACAAAACCAAAAGATCGAACGCGATTAATTATGCAAAATCGATTCAGTTCAATAGTTTTCAATCGTTTTTCAGGTCACTTACTTAATTTCGTTATTATGACGCAATTTTTGTTTTTCTTCAATTTAAAAAAAATGTTAGTTGTAAAATATTATTTCATAATTTTAAAAACATTTCAATCTGTATAGCAACGATAACCAATCACAATAAGATAAAAATTTGCATTTACTAAAAATAGTTTTTAAACGCGTGAGAAATTTTCGATTTCATTGAAATATATATTCTCATTATTATAGTCCCAATACCGCAAAGTGTAATGATGTGCTTTAATTTAATAAAACTTGTATAAAAATAAAGTGCGTTTTTTCTTAAATTAATTTATTTATTCGAAATTGTAAAAATAAAATATTTGGTCTCATTACGAAAGTAAATATAAGAAGATAGTCAATTACTATTTGCTGAGCTATTGTTGTTATGTTTTGCATTTGTTTTTACCCAACTAAAGGGAAAATACTATAAAAAAATTATTTAAGTAAAAAATAATATTTTCACTAAATACCTACTGTGACACATGACACATGACGTAACTACCTACTGTGATACATGACGTAATAAATTAATATCAAAATCTAAGATGCCACAATTTCTAATTTACGAAAAGGACACGTTTCTCTGTTTCCGTGGTTTAAAATTTTGATCTCTTCATATACTTAACTCGCTCTGTATATAGTTGACCATTTGTCGTTTAGCCCTTTCACATGTAAAAATTTCACTTTGATTGGTTTTACAAAACTAAACAGAAGCTATGGATCTATGCTTTTGGGTTTTAAATGGAAAGATCAATGATTACTCAATATAGAAGCATTTCATCCCATAGCACAATCGCTTAAAGTGAGTTTGAAAGATTAGTATTGTTTATACGCTTACGATTATACAGGTTAGTCATATCTATTATGTCTACGCTTCATATACATTCATCTTAACTTAGTAAACTACTCTTGTCTTTTAGGATTATTTTGTCAATGTAATGATAGTAATGTAAGGTTGTGATATTTTGCGGTTTACATTCTTCTTTTAGCATAATAAACCGTAATTTTGGTTATTAGAACCTACAATTTATAGATATTCTAAAATTTTCATTGCTAAATTATTAAAATTTAACAATATTTTTGTTGTTAAAAAATTATCTATATAGCCATTGATGCTAGCTTGGAAAAAGTTTACTCCAAGATGATTTAATCTATTTTCAAATTAACACTATATTCGATGTGCAATGTTGTAAAAATGGCTATTAACTGTTGCTTTAATAATTCAGAAAATTGTTGTCTTAATAGTTAATTTATTGTACGACTTGAAGTAAAGTCTACTAAAATTAATCGAATTAAAAGGGTCCAAAATTAAAATTATTTTGCGACTTAAAATATAGCCTAAGCCAAATTGTTTTATTTTACACGGGTTTTGATTGCTTCATATTATGTCTATATTATCCAATTTTCATTTCTTAAATTATTTTAAATAATATTTGCAGATTTAAGTTAGAATTATGCTTACTACCAAATAACCGGAAGTCTTATTAAACAAATTTTCTAGGTATATTTTCGTCGTCATTCCGATCATCCGAACAATCTAATACTTTGTTTCAACACCAATTGTTTTAATAGATTATAGCCCATTAGTACGTTATTATTGAGTGGTTTGATGCGTTAGTACGTTACTATTGAGTGGTTTAAGTATAGCATACTAATGATTCTTTGTTGAAAGAGAGTGAGCTGGTTTACAATATCTCTAAGAGGGTGTATCACTTTTTTTTCATTTTCCGGTTCATATGCCCGCAAGATGTTGTTCGCATAACCCCAGTTACCATCAAAAAAGGTGAATGCTGTTGTTTGTTGATTTTGTTTTGACCTGTGATTTGCTTACGTTTTTTGCACCAAACTGCGGATTCTTAGGTTAAGATTGACATTACTATTGCGGTATATTACCATAATGCAATTTTGGGGCTTAGTTCACATTTACGGCCACATAACTTTTACAAGTTCATAGTGCAAATCTGGCTTGGTTTATAACATTGCCTAAATGAGCATTCCAGCTCAGGTGTTTATCAGGTACGATTCCAAGCTATTTGATCTCTTTGGAAAAATTCGTTACGACTTATTACGCATTGTGCTGAACATTTTATGTTTAACATTGAAATCGTCATGGTAAAAGACATCTTTTTAATTGTATATGATCTGCCTGACATATAGGCATTTATTTTCCAGTATATCAGCCACTAATATTTTCAAATCGAACAAAAATTATCTTAAACGAATAATACATGACAAAGAAACAATAAAAACAAATGGATTACTCGAATAGTTGTATCGAAAAGTCTGTACTTATTGGTACTTGGTTTTCAAGAAGCAACTGAAATAGTCATTTACAGACCTGGAACAAAACTGTTAATACAGTTTGTTGAAATAGAATTCACCATTGGCGGTTTGAGCTTCTAACAAAAATCATCTTGCCAACAGCTCAGCCAACGAAATCTATTCTGTGGTTGATTAATTATTTTTCCCTTTTGATCTTTTCATTCTCTACCGTGCTTTTGCAATTGTTCTTAAGTCAACCAACAATCAACATTTTTCATACCTTAACCTTCCAGGAAACCACGGCTATAAATTAACAAACCCATTTCTCAAAACAAAATTAAATGTCAAAGTCTATTAATAACTAACAATTTTATCAAATCCTTTTAATATTCGATTTCTGTTTTAATTAATAACTTTAATAATCCAGAAATTACGTCAGCATCCAAAAAATGTTTTTGTAATCTAATAAAAGATTTCTCACATCATTTTAAACACTGGATATTCTCTCAATTAAATCTTGCAATTCAATTAATTATAGTTTATTCACTCAATTTATTCTTTGACTGCTTAAATCGAATTAATTTTCAGCCATAAGAATCCTTTTCATATTTTACTTACATGTATGTATATTGTATGTATGTATGTGTGTATGTATATATTTTCCTCTTCATTGAATCCAAACCTTCATTAGAATATCTCCTTGGATATCATAAAAGCAACAACTTAATTTCGAAAGAGAATTTTTTTATTTAATTGGGTTCGGTTTATTTTTATTAGAAGAATTAATTTAGTTAACTTTCATTGGTAGCCTATAAATATATTTAATATTGAATACTATGGATGACTGTTGTATTAAGGTTTAAATATTAAATTAAGAAATCAATAATAACAACAAAAATAATATCAGTAAAAACAAATAGTTGTAAATATATATTTATATTAAATTCTGTGGATTCAGTTGACTGGAATTGTTATAGATTTTAATCGTATCAAATCATCAAGGCATTCATATTTTCTGTTTTTTTTATATCCATTGACAACAAAACTTCCAGCCAGAATGGGTTGACATAATACAAACTAATTGAATCTAATAAAACGCTTGAGAAAATTTTATATCATCTTTTAGATGTGGTATAAATTAAGAATTGCTGGTATAATTGTTAGTATATTAATTAAGTTACAAGTTTAAACGTCCTTTATTTGTGTGGTAAATTTTTTATAATTTGGTTAAATGATTGGATTTAGTTGGATTTAAGTATTGTGAGTGTAGTAAATTTGCATAAGTAATCAACATAATACGATTTTCTCACATTGATATCACATTTAATTTTTTGATAACCAACATGTCTAATTGAAAAGATATTAATATCTTATATAATATTACACAAGGAAAGCCATGTGGGGAATATCTTATATTATACGTCGTTCATCGTGGTGAGTAAGAAAGCAAGAATAATTGAATAGTAAATTATTTACACCACAAAAATATTTATTTTTAAATTTTAGCAAGTTCTTGGTGCTGAATACTTAAAACATTTTAAATATTTACATTAACTAGTGACGGTTATTTCCAAGTTGACAGCTATCTATACTCTAAAAGAAATTTCAATTATGGGAAATGTTTAAAAAGGCTTCATAAAAATTCTGTTATTTTAAATAAACACACAAACTTAAAAAAAAATTACAAAAACAAAAACACAAGCAAAAATTTAAAACATGACAGAATAACAAAAATCAGATCAGATCATACTCTTCAAAAATTATATAATAAAAGTTAGTTCATTTGATTGTGCTATCATTAAAAAAATATATGCAGTAAAACATGGTCATTCGCTATATTTCAGTAATATTTCTGACTATAACCGTTTTGTGACTATAGGCGTAGTAAAAAAAAATTGCATCTTTATAAACAAAATCAAATTTAATAAAATATCTTTCGTATAGTTTTAAACTTTATTTTATTCATAAATAACAATTCTGTTATGTAATCACAAAATATACATATTTGTTCATTATTTATACATATATTCAATAATAAAGCTATTCAGAAAACAACTACAATTATACCAAAACAAATATTTCTTTTTATATAAAATTGTGTTCGAAAGAACTATTTCTGTGCAATTGCACAGGGGATCCACTAGTATGTATGTAATTGAATACAATCGTAATTGAAACGAAAATGGTGTGCTCAAGTGTAATGTAGAAAATAAAAAAAAAACCTTAAGCATCTGTAACATCCGCAAAAACAAATGGGAAATAGAATATAAATCATAATCAATTAAATAAAATGGAGCTATTCTATTTAAGAAGGCTTAGCTCGTGACAATAGCAGTAGTTTTCCACATTTAGTAGTTATAAGCCAGTAATTTGTTAAATATAATACTCGAAATATTGTACATATTGTAGTATAAGCTTGCAGTATCGTGCTTAATTATGCACGAAAAGATGATCATACTTCAGTTACTGCCAAAAGCATAAAAAAAAGGCGTTTGATTAGGCATTGATATTCAAAAAAAAGTTCGACAACCCCTTTGCTGCTTAATATCAATGCTGAAGCCATAGAAGCAGTGAACGATTTAGATGTTGGTGTAAAAGTAAATGGCACATTTATAAATAATATCAGATATGTAGATGATATAGTCCTTATAACAGACAACCTAAGGTGTAGAAACATGGACCCTAAAACTGATAGATCTCAACAAAATCGAAGCCTTCGAAATGTGAATCTACCGGAATTTTTTTAAAATATCGTGAACAGATCACATTACAAACCAAGAAGTTATACGTAGAACACAGTTCTCTATACTTCTAAAGCTGAAGAAACAAAAAAGCCTCCTATACTTTTGGCATATTATGCGTGGAAATAAATATGAGTTTCTTTAGTTACTAATTAAAGAAAAAACTGAAGGAATTAGAGGAAGAAAACAATTAACAGGGTTCCCAACATTAGAAACTGGACAGGTATCAGTAAAATTGGTGATCTAGGACATCAGGACATCGTTGCCAATATCATATGACCGCTGACATCCAATTATGGACTGGCAATAAAAGAAAAGAAAAAAAGTTATTTTCGTATTAGTACATTAAATTTTGGCATTAATTCGATCGATTCTTGTATCGGTTCATTTAATTCTGGTGTTAATTCATTTCATTCTGGCCTTAATTGATTTTTAATATAAATTTTTGCCCCAAACAAATTTTAATGCTTGTGGTAACTACCATCAATATTGTTTCTATTGAAAGTTAATTTTGACGCAAATTCGTAGAACCGTTGAACAGCTATCTGAAAACTAAATATTTCATGAATAGAATACTTAGACTGTGCAACGAGGTTGGTAATCTTCTAGCAGCCCAAAATAATTATATTTCTATTTTTTTCTAGTTGAGCTCCGACCGGCCTTCTTTTCGTGCAACCCTACGGTGGTATTCAAAAACTATTTTTGCCAAAATGTTTTCTTCTATATTACTACAACGATATACCGGGTGTTGCACAGCATGCGTATCAGCTTTTTAAGAGGGGAAGGAGCCGTTTTTTTAAAATTTAATAAAAAGTTTGTTAACCAAATCGAGGGTGCTCTATCGATTAGTGGTATTTTGAACTTCTGGGAAGGACCACAAATCGGTTTTTTAAGACGAAATCGCCGAAACTGCCCGAAATCGAGATTTTCAAATGGGATGTGGTACTTTTTAATGCAAATTCAGATTCTACGATAAAAAAAAGTAAATTATGTAAAAATTAAGTAAAAAGTAAAAATGAAGTTGAAAATATCACCAATTGATAGAACACCCTCGATTTAGATAACAGACTTTTTTTAAATTTTAATATAACTTTTTTTTTTAATTTTAATTTAACGGCTCCTTCCCCTCTTAAAAAGCTGATACGCATGCTCTAGAACACCCGGTATAACGATTAGAGTCATTATATTTTTGTAGTTTTGTTCATTGATTGAAAAACCATTTTAGCCGAATATTTTTCTGCCATTGTTACAACTTGTTCTAGTCAATACAATCATTCTATCTTCATTTGTTGCTCAACATTAATTAAACTCACGATTTTGTCCAGAATAGAACAACCTATAAATAAATAAATATTGAGTAGGTGTAGTTACTACTGCTTAATATTACTCCAGAATTCATACAATTATTTTTAAATTTAGCTGCACCTCATGTGGATCGCATTTATTATTAATTCGGTATTGCCAAGTAAATTGTAAAACTGACTTTAACATTGAGTTTGAAGCACTACCGAAAAGTATTTTATTAAATATCAATTAATATGAGTTTATGTTGAATATTCCGTAAACAACAAAAGCAGTGATCAAATACTGTTTGGTGACAACGATTAATAAAACAACGTTTTATAAAAGTAGACCTATACTATTTCCACTAGAACTTAATTTTTCTGTAGTTTTACAATGAAAAACACAATATTGAAACCTCCTTCTTCTTCTACTGGAATCCAACTTTTATTGTTGATCTCTCATTTATTCATTGCTATGTAACGTTATCAGCCACGATCTTGAATATAATGTATCTTCGCACCCCTTGTATCAATGCGCTGATGCTTCTTTATATAGTCTTATGAAGTCTTATTGCCGATTACCTAAAAAGAAGAAATATTTTGATTATTTTCAAGCTTTATAAAAATACTGCATTATACCACACACAGAGAGACTTATATGGAAGCGAAAAATGGAGCTGTTGCTTTTATTATAAAATCGTTAATTTTATCTTCATACAAAAATTTTATATGGGATTGTGCTTCTATATATTATTTTTTCTATGATTATACATAAAGATAGTGAAAAGCAGAGAATGGCAATTTTCTACCATAATTACAATGCTTAAAAATTCACTCTTGGGAAATTGGGAAGTTAGAAGCATATAAAATTTTGTCATTAAGAAGAATTTCTAACCATGCGCCATGTTTGTTCGTTGTTTTAAGTTTCGTACCACATACTTTATTATTGCTTCATAATTTAAAATTGTGTTGTTATAAGTACAAAATTTTTCATTTCATATCCTGACATTTTATAAATCAAGGATACAAGCATAATTTTAAAACCAGTACAGTAACAGGTGATTCCTATGAGTAGCATAAATGCTATTTGTAATACAAATGCTTAAAGACACTTGATTTGAAGATAGATAGAACACTATGTATCGTCTGCTAAAAAGCTTTAAAAAAAAAATTTGAACCCATTTATATTGTAAAAATCACATTTGAATATACGAACTCGTTCAACTTTAAACTTCATTATTCCTGTTTTATTTCAATTTGTATAACATTGCAATGCAATCACTGCAATTGAATCTATTGAAATAAAAACAATTACGCAATTATTCTTCATTTTTGTTTTTCTCTCTCCTTCTCTCTCTCTCTCTCTCTTACAATTCACTTTTAAACAAAAAACAAGAAACTATAGCAATTCTATTGTGACCTAATGTAAAAGTTGATACTACTTATTTATTCTTATAGTATTGCATACATCAAACCATTTCATTATAGAAACAATGCACTGATTGACCCCACATAGGGGGGGATTTTCATTAGAGTTCATATATTGCATCCTTGTGAACAGACATCTGCAGTAGTCGACCGACAAAACTACGAAAATTAAAATGTCGGAATAGAAAAAGAATGTTAGTTTCGAAATAATTCCATTAGCAAAAATATAAAAATCGCAACTGATGAGGTTTGTGGGGTAGTGAAAATTTTTATATGAGAAGAGAAGAATAAACAAAGTTCACAAACTAAAATTTGGTGTTCTATGTGTATTAAACGGTCATGTTTTTGTTTTTTTTTTATATATATATAAAACAAAAACTTAAAAAGCAAAAATTGGAAAAATTTAATATTTTTTTTTTCGTTTTAGAATACGAAGAAGACGTGACTATTAACATGCATCTTGTTTTACTTTTGATGCAATCACGTCAAAATAAATGAAAAAAAAAAATTAAAAAAATATAAACATTTTATTCAACTCTTGATTGTGAGATTTGAATGTAAAATTTTGTTACAATTTAGAGTGTTGTTTTTTGTAGTGTTGCTCAGTTTGTTAACAACAACAAAAAAAAAATGAATCAAAATCATACAATTTCACTAAATCTCAGTACTGAGGATAGAAAAATGCTATAGAAGTACTTTAACGAGTCCTAAAAATTACAACAACAAAATTTATAACGTTATCAAATTTTCTTAAACTAGTCTATGTTTGACCTAATGAATGGAGAGATATTAAAAAAATTCCATGAAAGCCTAAACGTAACAAACAATATGAATACTTGATGAGGAGTAGCCGTTCCTAAGAGATATTAAAGGTGGAGTATAGAAAGGTAACATACTAGTCTCAACTTTACTATAGGCGATATTCTGCAAATACTATCAAAGTAACGACAGATTAAAACGTAAATATATCAGATTCTAATTAGCTCTTTAGAAGTCTCCGGTTGGTATAAAAAGTCGGTTGGAAGATAAAGTTAAATGAGGCGAAATTTACACAACTAAACTTCATAACAAAAAAATAGAAATACCAAAAACATGGAAAATAGTTGAATATGACAACTAAATGCCAAACTTCGTTGGAAAAAACACTTAAATACAAGGAAAAATGGACTAAACGACAAACACATAGAGGTTCTTTGATTGACGGAAGCCGAAATAATCGACATGCCACAACAAAGTTTTTATACATGTAGAATCAAATACTAAAGTATGGGCTTACCGTATATTCAACTACGGGATTGTTCTCAACAATTCCATATACTCAAAGTATTCAAACATTTTGTAATAAAGGTTAGCGTAATATACTTAACACTACCTGTGGCATGTATACTAATATTTATAGGTATCTAAAGATCTTCCGCTACCCACCATAAGATTTGACTATTTCAACATGTCAAAATTGAAGCTAATTACGTTTAGTTGCCAATAAAGACTTTGCAAAACGCCTCAATAGAACCATTTGATCTATATTAGTCAAAAAATGTTTAATGCTTCCAAAAATCGTTTATAGGTCTACAGGGTTATAGTTTAACAAAATGAAAAATGTTACAGAAAAATTAATGATCATTCATATTTGAGTAGTTTTAATTGTGAATTGAGTGATATTTTGGAATCTGAATTAGTGGGTTAGAATCGCACAGTATTCTACAGACAGCCAATTACGTTCAAGATCTTCCATCATTTTCTTTAAATCAAAAAAAAAAAAATGTTTTAAAGTTACGAAAAATACTGTGCAATATAATGAATAGTTGGCATTAGTAGAATAGATAGAAAAGTGAGATAAAAAAATGTTTATTCGCAATTCTTATTCAAAGGATAGTATACTGGGCAAGGTGGATGTAGCAGGAGAGGATAGGTAAAATATAATTATATACAGGAGAGAGTACCAATAGATTCAAAGACTTGTTATGTATTCATTGAATTGCTAATCCTAACTTACTACATATTTTATTGCGAAAAATTGGTTTTTTTGGCTTTGGGATTAGGCCCTCGACCTAACATTATTGCTTTTAATATTTTTTTGAGTATTATGCTGTAGTTTTATATTCAATTAACCGACCATTTCGTTTTCGTTTTCGACTGCATTTTGATTAGCGATTGAACGTGACCAACAGATTTTAAAATTTTTTAATTGAATATTAGAATTAACGGTCATTCAGATCTGAAACTGAATTTATTTTTATAAAATTTGAATAAATTATTTTCTTGCCCAGAAGTACAAGAAGTCAAATAAATATCTTAATTGCGGAAAAAAAATAAAAAATTCACAATGACATTCAATACCTCATTTAAGTTGAGAAATATATTGCATAAAATTTAGTCTGTCCATCATTATTACATTAGAAACATTTGCGTGAGAAAAATTTTATCAACCAAAAACTTCTATCCAAAAATTGAAAAATGCACTTATGGCAAGCATATGGCAACTTAAGAGTTCCGAATCAATTGGCAAACTAACAAAAAATTGAATACCATAACCTTTGAATATCTTCTCATTCTTGAGGTGAAATTAAATAGAAACAGAAGTGTTTTAATATTTGAATTGATTGGTTTGATACCTTTAATGTGTTTGAGTGTAGTTTTAAGACTAAAAAAAAAAACCAAGATTAAAATATCAAATTTCAATATTAAAAACACAATTTAACCCTATTTTCAAAGTCATTGGTTCTATTTTGACTTTGGTTATTGGATCGGTCTTCAATGTGGTTTGTTTTCGTTTTTTTTTTTGCAATTCTAGAAATTTTACTTTCGTAACCAACACCAAAACAACACACTATGATGGTGTTATATTAAATATTATAAATAAAATATTAAAATCGAAAATTGAGATCATTGAATATTTAATTTCAATTACGAGATCTTGTGGTGTATGGAAATATAAGCTCGTGTGGTGGTATATAGAGATATAAATAGAGATGAATAAATGAATAAATTAATGATCTGGAAAGATCACCACTTTGACATTGTGTTTCTTTTAACATGTTGTCAAATGTTTTGAAATGTTTTTTTTTTTTGTGTTGATTGGAAAAGATTATTTTCATTTTAAGTTATGCTACGGACGGATAATGAACCAAAAACATGAATCGAGAGTAATCTTCTAATTGTAGTTCGTTTGAAATTTTGGTAATTGACACCGAAGTATTTCTACTTTGATTTTAAATTTTTAAATATTAAAAATCTTTTTATTCTATTTCCTTTATTTTGGGGCTGGGAAAAAATTTGGTGTTAACTTGATGACGTTGTAGAACTGGCGATCGATCAACAATTGTATCATTTTATTAGGAGTGTTAGGACCTTGCTGTTTGTAGAACGCAGCAACTTTGATGAGTCAATTGAAACATATTCTGGAAAGATGATACCTCCAGGCTACAATGTGTTGATGGATTAGTATCAGCTTTTTAAGAGGGAAAGGAGCCGTTATTTTGTAAATTTAAAAAAAAATATTAATTAAGTCGAGCATGCTCTATCGATTTGGGATATTTACAACTTCCGGGAACGACCGTAAAAGGGTTTTTTAAGCCCAAAATTCGCCGAAATCAACATTTTCAAATGGAAAGCGATACTTTTTTATGCATTTTCGAATTCTACGTCAAAGAATAAGAAACTTTTGTATAGTAATGGAACACCTGGACCTAGTATATTGCACTGCACTATATATTTTGTTTTACAAGTTCCTGCGGTTCAATTTTTCTTTGGCGCGATTAAAAATACTACTCTACAATACTACAAATATATTAATATTATTTACTATTAAATCTCTTGTTTTCTCCGTCACTTACGTTAGGAAGTTGACCAGCAATTTATCACATCAGAGCACACCCCATTTTCGCTCTCAGGTACAATGATCACTAGCGATACCCACAATTTCTTTCTTCGAAGTACAATAATGCTAACAAATATCACTAGCGATCGCAGTACCTGAGGACGAAAATGGGATTGATCACGGGATTTATCACGTAAAATATAACGTGTAAGAATGAAAATTTTTCTAGCACCGGTGATTACGATATCCAAAATTTTAATATTTTATAGAATATGCCGTAGGCTCTAGGTGAACTATTTTTAATAATAAAGATTAAAAACATGTTTTACTCATTTTAATTAATATTCTAATCGATTTCGGTTATCACACCATCTTTAGAAGAGTCATTATAATTTGCATATACAGTCTTATGATGCTGACAACCAAAATAATGGAGTTGCCCATAGCGGTCACAATAAACAATGTCCGTCATACCATATCAAAATTCAGCAAATTATCTTGGTATGACACTTGATGCAAAGCTCAGATAGAAAGAACATGTTAAGAAAAAAAAAACAAGAGTTAGAACTGAAATACAACCAGCTGTATTGGCTAATTGGGCGGACATCTTCGCTTTCAACATATAACAAAGTTTTGATTTACAATCAAATACTAAAGCCTCAGCATCATAAACATCAAAATTCAAATCTGATGACTGATGCTGTAATAACCGAAATCGATCATACATTAATTAAAATTATTGAAGCATTCGCAAAGTTTATAATATTTGTTGTTAATATTTGCCTTACAAACTTTTTGTAAGCCCACACATTGTTTTTGACGTTTACATTCCTGTTTCTTTATACAAGTCTGTATAACTATGTTTCGCAAACAATCAGATATATAACTTCAACTTTGTATGATTTAGTTCACAGAACTTTTAAATTTAAAAATGTTTACTACTTATTCTTAATTTCAAAACTATTTACATTTATAAAATTTCACATTAAATGATAGCTAATCGTTTAAATAGACAACAATGTTATACCATCTCAAGTATGATGTTATATCTATTATAACACCCAAAAGAAGGTGTGTATTTAATAGGGTACTCATCAGTTATTATTTATTCTTCCTGTGACGTACACTTCAATTTGCTATGAATTGTTTATCTATCATAAAAAATAATTAAACCATATTATCTTAAAGACCTAGTTATGCATACCTCTATAATCTATATATATATATACATATATGTACATATATATAGACAGTACAAGTCATCAAAGAAAAATATCTAATGTCTTAAATCATCATTATTGTTGCTTATGTTATTCGTATTGTGTTTTTGTTTTTTTTTTGTTTTTTATCAGTTATGTGATAAGAAAAGTATTTTCGAAAATATATTCGCAAAAAATTGATCATACCTCAGTTTATTTAGTACTCTAATCCGATAATATTTTATGCTTAAATTATTATAAATTTAAAAATTAAAGCGTTTACTTGAATTGATGAAATATTTTGGATTAATTTTATTTGTGTTTTAAAATGTCAGTACTATTCGAGAAATTTGTTTATTTTTAAGTGAAAAAAAGTTTGTGATTGTGAAGAAAACAAAATTAGAAAGTAATTATTGTAAATTAAGTCACAAACCTAGTGAAAAATCCCGTTGAGGGTGAGGTGTTCACAATAGTGAAAGATTGTAAGCCACAAATATTTTTGAAAATACAAGTAAAAAGTGAAATTGATACGGATAAAAAACCTCCAAGTTCGAACAAATTTGTTTTAGGGAATTAAATTTCGAAAATAATCAAAAATAAAACTTATAAGTAAATAAGAAATACCTTATAATAAACATCTCGAGAAATTGATAACAAACAATATAAAGGATTCTGTGGTAAAACTCTAATCTATAAAAGAGGTAATTTTTTTTTTTTTTGAAATGTTACAGTCATACAAATTACACTTTGATAACAAGTGTCAAAAAATTCATTTGAACACTATAAATAATAGATTTATGTGGATTTATCTCAAAACCAGATTAATCGTTAAATTAATAATAAACTTTGTTTTTCACAAATTGGATTTGAATTTGGGTATAAAACAGAATTTATATGAATTCAGCTGTCAAATTGTAAAATTATTGTTAAACTGTATAACACTAATAATTTGAGAGAACTGTCATATTTTACACTACTTATTGATAACATTATCTCAATGATCAAATATAGTAACTACAAAGTTAAAATTAATTCCAAAACCAAATCAAATTAGATTTAGATTATAGTTTGTTTATTTACATTTTATTATCTAAATCCAAATCTACATTCAATTTGAATTTGTGATAAAGCAATAAGCCTATAACTATTATATTGATATTATATTTTACATTACAAAATTATTATTAACATTGAAAAGGTTTTGCAATTTCGAACATATCAAATTTTATTTGTCACAATGTAGCATTCACAAATAATTGTACATGTTAAGATAACAGCAAGTTTAAAAATTTAATTATAACATTTTAGTAAATCGTGAAAGGATTTTATGCTAAAATAATAAAGAAAATTTAATTCTAACATTAAGAGACTAGGGCCCCTGCTGTGTAACTATAATTTAAGTTGAAGCCAAATTTAAATTTTTAACAGAACAGCAATTTACGTACTGACATATACTTCTCACGTTATAGTAGAAATCACTCATGTTTTCATAAAAATTTAGAGGTTAGTAAGTTTTATTTAGGAAACATAAATACTGCTCCCTCATATACTGTTTGGTTTCGACATATTCCTATACTAAGTGGCATTTAATGGATAAAATCACTAAAACTAAAATATTTTTGTAATTAAAGAGGTATATATGTACATCATATACATATTTTTAACCAAAACTATACGATTATTACAAATGACCAAAATATAGAAAACAATAATTTGAGACATCAGTTACTTAAAAAAATTAATAGAATAAAATTCCTTTAATTATGTATTAAAAAATAATAAGATATTGAATGACACAAAATGGCTATATTTTTTTTAAAAGTTTGAATATTATAAAACCAAATAGAAATTTTTTTGATCCGTATGCACATTTCGGTCGTATATACAACTTATTTACATATTAAGAGTTCATTAAGAAGAAGCGAAATAAAATGAACTGCGCAGGTCCTTAAATGCTTGTCAATTATAATTATAGATGGTGCAAACACTTAATGCTATAACATAACAGATTGAATATGTATATATGAATTCTGTTATTTTAATATTTAAAAGTGATTGTCTTTACAAATAGTTTTTATACAACCAAACTATTTTCAATACTAATCGATTTTTATTTTTAAATGAAATATTATTAATTCAATTATTAAAATAATCAATCGAATTATTATTAAAACAAAAATATTACATAACATTAACAAAACATCATAATATACAAACTAACATAACATAATACAAGTTAACTAATATTATTTTCTCTTTTTCATTACAGGTAAATTTTTATTTATTATTTGAAAGTACCGTTATATGCTAATAAAAGTAATAACTATTATTATGTAAGTAAATATTAAATAATTTAAATAATAAAATAACTCTTAACTTCAACCCATTAACATACTTAACATGTCTGTAATGGATTTAATCAACGAACAGCTTTGGAGCATAACTATAGGGTCAAGAGTGCTCTCTTTCAATATAAATATTTTAATTTTAACTCTTCCCACCTTCAGTGAATTGTACATCCTCGTATTTTTGTTTTGTAGAGAGTCTTTAATGGTTAATTTAAAAGTCATGACACCCATGGGCTCATTAATAACTTTGGATTTCTTGGAAAAAGTCAGGGAAGCTTAGTTGTCTTAACAATGATTATTTAATGCTAGAAACTTTGAAATGCTTACACAATAGTGGTTTTCATATGTTGCTAGCAAAGTCACCTGATGTTGTTCGGGCTCAACACAAAATATATAAACCTTCTAATTTTGAAATATAATATAGCAAAAGCCCGGAAGCGCACGCCTGGGCTTTTCATGTTCACAAAATAGAACTTTGCATGCTCACCAAATATTCACACAAACAATCGGCGGCGTGGTCACGATAAGATGAAATATATTTATACCAGACCTATTTGATTTAATCATCTATTGGGTCAAATAATAATATTTATATAAATAAGTTAGACACGTCCAAATTTTGATGCCTGAAGTTTATTAAAAATGACTAAGCTCGTAATGTATATATCACCCTCTTGCACAATTGCAACATTAAGTTGATTTTAAACAATGATTTTAAACAATGATTGCAACATTAAGTTGATTGAAGTTTGTTCATAAACATTTTTAACTTAGCAGGAAAAATGCCAAATTATAGTAGATAGCGTATGACAATCAATTGTGTTGCTGTTTTTTTTTTTATTTATAATACATTAATGCAAATGTAGACAATTCAGATTTTAACAATTCGGTAAAAAAAAAATTCTGCAGTATTTTGGTTTTGCAGTACTTACCGCTACCTATGTGTTTATAAAAGTCCTAGTATTACCTTAGTTCAGTTGAATTCCAGCCCTGAATTATTTTCTATTTCAATACAAGCAATTTTCAGAGTTAAAATAAGGTTTAGAAAATTCTTTAAAGAGTTAATTTGAAATTTGACTAAAAATTCATTCCCTTCCCATGCCAAATGGCATACAAATAAATAATGCAGTATATATTAATCACATTGGTCCTGTTGTCAAAATATTTTCATCTTTCTATTCTTTGTAAGGCCTAACTTTTAGGTATTACACATTCTTTGATTTTATTTTCTTATTTTTATTTTTCAAAATATTGTCTTAAATTAAATTAAAAATCTTCTGGCAATAATTTTGATATTTCTTCGTTTCTTGACATGTTCAAACATAATTCTAAATACTCAATTTAACCAAATTTAATTTAATCAAAAATTAAAAAAAAAAAATTAATTTAAAATAATTACTTAGGATTACAAAGAAGCTATTAAATGCAGTTAACCTAACATAATCGAAAATATTCATCATTATAAGCATCATCATCATCATCATCATCATCGTGCTTATCGTTGTCATCATCAATTTTATCTCTTTAAATCTAACAATGACAATTTCTAAAGTACCGTTACAGTATTATCCATATCTTTTTTTCTTTTTGTTTTTAGATGAAAGTGTAAAACACTCATATGTTACATAAAACAAAACAAAAAAAAATCCTTTTCTTTTATTTTGAAAATGTCCTTGAAACAAAAAAAAATTAAAATTTTGACAAATCATTCACATGTCATCTGGATTTTAATCATACAACCTATATATAATATCTATATCATACATGTATGAAACCTTTTTATTTCATAAACAAACATTTTGACAATGACATTTTTGTGTTTTTATTTTTGTTGTTTTTTTTTTTATTCTTATGTTCTTTAACACATCAATCAGATTATTTTCTTTCTTATCAATTCTCACAAATACTTACTATCATCAAAATAAGGATTTTAGGCACAATACGATTAGGATATTCTTGTTTAGACAAGGATTTTGATAAAAAAAAATTGAATTGCAAAAAAATAAAAACTTGTTTGAGTCGTGTAGATTTTTTTTTTGTTATTCAAATTTGTTTTTGGAACTGGATTTTTATATTCTACATTCCCGTACAAAAAGAATATGTCCTAGTAAAAAGTCCGGCTCCGCTGAATTTATTGTTGTAGCAAATGATTAAATTAATTTCTTTTAACGATATAATCTCTGGATTAGCTCCCTTAATTTATCAGATAATTTTTATTTTATGTTTTTGGAAAAATATCTAAATAATTAAAGCAAAATGGACTTCTTTCGTTTTTAATCAGTGCAGAACAGTTCAGTATAGCAAATAAACTTATTCAAATAGCTGGCGAGGTAAATTTATTTTCTAAATTGTTTCTTTTTTTACGATTTTAGAATAATTTAATTTAAAATTTATTAAATTAAATTTGGATAAGCCGATAGCCCCGACAACTTGTAAATTATTAATGTGTATATTTTAAATTATATTAAATAAAAATAATAATATTTATAATAATAATAATAAATTTGACGCATTCACGTCACTATACGTGACTAAAAGTTGTATTTTAACTTATATTTAAGTACATAAATTCAATTCAAAGTCTGTATGAATTTGTGGTTCAATAATATAAGGATGCAATACTTTTATATTAGTGCCCGTCATGCAATTTCGTAAATTTACGTTGCGTATTATTTTGGTTCTTTTATATCGCTAGTTTGCTACACTTTCATACAAAGCTTTATAAACGAACGGATAATAAAATACGAAATCGTAAATTTACGAAAGAAAAATAAATTATTTAATTTTCATGAATATTCAATAATAATTTTCATTAATTCTCTGAAATTATTTAATTTTCATTTCGTATCTTCGTATCTGCGTATTGTTGACAGTTAAGGTCAAATATTAATAATAAACAAAAACAAATACAAATTATCAATAAAATATTAATCAAATTAATTTTTTATTAACAAACTTAAACATTCAAAATTAAAAATAAAAATAAATATAAATGTGTAAGTGAAATTTTTATAAAAAAGAAAAATAAAACATAGATTAAAATAAACATTTGTATTTATTTTGAGATGATCTCTAGAAGCATGGATTCTTTCGTGTAGGACCATATTTTTGTTACACATCTTACGCGTCTTAATTTGTGTTGTTCCATATAAAAAAAAATTACAAATTGAAAATAGTTATATTTAAAGCACAAAATATTACCAATTAAAAATAATTAAATTCTAATAACAACACAACCAAAATTGCAAATTAAATTTAAACAGACATCAGATATCAGCTGTTGATATTACGAATTTACGAAATGAAAAATACGAAATTTACTCTTCAAGCAAAATTGACATTCGTAAATTTACGAAATACGAAGATACGAAATGCGTGACGAGGGCTATTATATTAGTACTAGTGGCCCCTGTTGAGTAATTATATTTCAAGTTGAAGTCAAATTTAAAGTTTTTAAAAAAACAATAATTTACGTACTGACATAGACTTCGCACGATATAGCAGGAACCACTCGTGTTTAATAAAAAGTTTTGTGGTTAGTAAGTTTTATTTAGGACATATAAATACACGTCCCTCATATACTGCTTCGTTTCCGATATATTCCCTATAGTAAGTGGCATTTAGTGGATAAAATTACTAAAAATAAAAAATTTTGTCATTAAAGATGAAAAGGTGTCTACTGCGCAGGACCTTAAATGCTTGACAATTATAATTATAGATAGCTACTTTGACTCTATTATGTAAAGATGAAATTGCCCGTCATATGCATTTTTTTTGTTTTTGTTTTTTTTATATTTTTGTTTGTTTTTGTTTTTTATTTTAATAAGAACTCACGAATAATGTATTTGGTGAATAATAAAACCATATGATTAAAAAATTTTAAACTATGTGAGCATTATTGTTTTATATACAACTATTATATTAGAAGTTCAATAAGGATAATTATATATACTCCAACTCTACTATATAAAAATAAATTTGCTCGTCATATGAACAATTCAACTGATTTTTTTTGTTTTTGCTTTTTTATATTTTTTATTTGAGATGAATTTGTTTTTTTTTTTGCATATGTACATAAATTCATTTGCAAGTACATAATATAAAATATAACAACTGATTTGTTTACTTTTGTTTATTATTTTCATAATATCTCACTTATGCATAATGTATTTGCTCAATAATAAAATCATATGAGTACAAAATGTTCAACTGTGTGCGCATTTTTGTTTTATATATAATCTTATATATTATGTATATTAGAAGTTCATTAAGGAGTAGGAGAATCGAAATAAAATGAAAAGGTGTCTACTGCGCAGGACCTTAAATGCTTGTCAATTATAATTATAGATATTATTAATTTGGTATTGTATAGTTTTCGCTTACTGAAATTTCGAAGAAACATAAGTAAGGTTCTTACTTTTGGTTTTGACTGGGGAGGAAGAAATGTCAAAACCTTGTCAAATCCAACTAATATGGAAATTTCACTGGATAGCTAACTCTTTTATTTTTCTTTGACTATTTCGCTATTTCAATTTTACTATTTAAGGCTTTAGAAATTTTTCTTTAATTCACTAAGCTAAAGTCAGTTCCGAGCAAATATATATAAGAATTATTTTCACTACAAAATATCTTAACAGTCAATATTTCTGAAAACGGTAAAAAAATGTTTGTTTATTTTTAAGAGAGTACCGTTTTACCGATAATCAGGTCTATAACGCATTTACTTGTTAAAATATTCCTGATGGATGCTGGCTTTTATATGGCTACTATCCTATAACCTGTCATCCCATAGCTATCTACATATTACCACATCCGGTCTCGTTTTTAATCATAAATGAGTGTGCATTTTTAGAACTGTAAACAAACGTCCCCGTTTTTTCAAATATAAAAGAAGAAGATAAATAATTTTGTTAAATATTAATGAATTAAAATGAAACTGATAATAAATAAAAATAAAATAAAAAAAATGCAATTCAATTCTTCTCGTTAACTTTGCATTATTTTCAAACAGTCCTTTTATTTCTATGTACCTTCATTATTATTCAGTGTTATTTATGTATGCATATTTTTTCAACAGCTTTTAAAAAAATCTGTCAAAATTACAAATTTAAAATTGTTAACGTGTGCTTCTATGTTTTTTTCAGCTCATTCTTCTATTGTTGAAATTTCTTTGATCTTAGCCAACCCTGATTATTAAATTCTAAACTGGTTTCCGATGCGTACATATTCGTAAATGCTGCACCAATTACATTTACCATGGAATATAGATTTTAAAAGTTAGTGTGGTAAAAATATCTCTCGAAGTATCATGAATGGCTTATTATTTCGATATTGTACTGGTGTATCATAATTTCTAGTCGAATTTCATTTGGAAATTGTTACCATTTTAATACGTTTTTATTAACTCGATCTATTTCTTTGTCTGTTCCGTATTTTGTAATCTATTTTAAACTAACTTTCTGATTAGTTTCTAAGTTGAAATTGGGACACAGATCCCGGTGACAAAACTTTTTGTAAAAGTTTTGGGGTCGTGATTCTCGCCAAAACCATTATTGAAACTAAAAATAATATTTCAGAAACTGTTGGACTAATTTGAACAAAATTTGTATATATCTTGGTTTCTGATGGCATTTTGTCATAATTTATGAGATCTCTGCTTTCCGTCAAAGCTCTTATTTGAATGTTAGAAGCCCCTGGACTGCTGCAACACTTTTTGTCAAAATTTGGTGGACTTGCTTCTTGCCAGAGTTCTAATATGATGGGCAAAAATTCATATCTCAGAGACTGCTGGACTACTGAAATACTTTTTAGCAAAATTTGGAGAGCTTGTTTCTTGCTGGACCAAAATACATATCTCAGAAACTACTAACACAAATCTATTCGTTTACATAATGAAAAATTTTAATAAAAATATAAAGTTAACCTAATTTCAGCTTAGTATGTGTTTGTCGTGACTAAACGGGATGAAAAAATATTTTACATTCCAAAAAAAATGTTTACATTGCTTTGCAAATTATATGAACTGTTGCTTTATGATAGGTACTCCCTACAGTATTTTATTATCTATAGCAAGTGTTAACGTTTTTCGTATTACAAGTATTTATATAGGTACAAAAAATGCACAAACACAAAATCTCAGGCTAATCTGTTTTAATTCTGGAATCTGTATAGAACTAAGAAAAATTATTCTGTATTTTTGAGTTCATTTTATTTTTTAATTAAAATATATATGACATAAAAAAAATGTATTGTCACGTTTATTTTTTTCCCCTCAATTTAAAACACCCTTTATAAATATGATTAAATTTACTTGAAATCATTTTGTAATAAATACTTATAATTAAGTGAATGTTCAGAGTTGATTTGGGAAGAGGAAATTATACCTTATAGTTTTATTTTCATCTTCTTTGATAAGATTAAAATTTAATTATCCTTGGAAGTTATTACACACACACAAACTATAATATCCTTAAAAAAACATTTTTTTTTTTTTGAACATTTTAAAGTTAAATTTACTCTTTTATCATATTACAAAAATCTTATCATTCAAGTGTGTAAGTATTTGATCTGTATGTAGCACATGCAAAGCACATTCTTCCATCGAATTCAATAACAAAAACAAAAAAAAAATAAAAACAACAAGAGAACAAATTTAAAACCGTAAAATTTCAAAATGAAATTTTTATACACTACAGTAAATTGTTGTTATCCTTATACGCACACCTTTTCAACTTTATATATATATTATCATTTATATACATATATATATATATTTTTAAATAATATTTACAAATATTTAGCGAACGAGGACAATTTAATATAATTTTTTGTTAAATTTTCCATCTCAAATAATTTTAATATGATGCCTGAAGGATGAAGGAAACGATGGAAAGGGCTGAAGTTATGATATTTAGTAAAATTTAAATCTTCGTATTGAAAGTATTAAATAACGACAAAAAAAAAATTATGTCCTTTGAATTGTAATAAAACACAAATTTCTTTCTTCTAATTTTTTATATATATATTATATATATATATTATATATGTATGTAATATGTATATATATATGACAGAAGACAAGTACTTATTATACTGAGTAAAATTAGGATTTCACTTGAAAATTATTTAGGAAGTAAATTGCAGGAAATGAAATAATGAAAAATACGAATATTTAAGTAATAAATAATTCAAATTTAAAATCAATAGAAATTTATAGGATAAAAGAAATTTTATAAGCCGTTTTCAATTCATAAATTGGAAAATTAAATGAAAGAAAAAAAAAGGCCAAAATTGACAAAATGCTTAACTATTTTAAAAACACTATGTATCGTAAGAAACATTTTGTTAATCTAGGTCTTGTGAAACAAAAATGGTAACACTTCTCTTACAAAATTATGAATTACGAAATTATAAAAATGGAATTTATTAGGCAAATAAAATAATGTCTAAACAATCAGAATTTTCAATACACACTTCTTTTCTTTTTTTCGCTTCTGCATTCCACTATTAATTCCAAGAAAAAACACTAAATAGTGAGCCTGTACGAGCCATAATTGGGCTCACTTGAGATAAGAATAAATTAAATTCAAATCTAAATCTAAATCAATTCGTACTGGATTCTAAACTATTTGAGTAGTATTCATATCGATGAGCAGTTCAACAGATAAGCAAACAAAATAATTATTAATTTACTTATTTATTAGTTTAGCTCAAACATCAATACAATCATTCTTAATATACAGTTTGGTTCATTTTAAGTATAAAATCCTTTAACTCAATCTTGATGATTCAAAAGGATATTTTAAGGGAAAAATGTGCTAAAAAAAAATATTTCAGGGTAATTTTTGAGATAATTAACGTTCAGTTTTTTCACTTTTTAGATTAAAAGCTTAAGTTTGAGAAGCTATTACTTGGATACGGTTAGTCTTATACTCGCCAGATAATCCAAAAAAAAAGCCGTTAAGTAGGTACACCAATTCGAAAAAGAAGTTCAGGTGAACGTATAACTCCACATTGCATATCTTCGGAGCCGTTTTTATATTGATGTAAATGTAACTAAGTATAACAGTTTTTCATTTGGTACTTTGCTGTAGACTATGCAATTAGATTAGCATTAGTTTTTTTTTACCCCAAACACTTTAAATTATTGTTTTTTTACTAATACCACATACCACAATCAATTTGTGTATTATTAAGTTGATATTGCAAATGAGTGGGTTGCCATTAGAAAGGATATAAAAAATAACTTGAGACTCACTCAATAGTCATAATAGAAATATTTGTTATTGAATTAGTTATTGAAAACCAATTTTTTACTTTTTTTTTTAATTATTATTTTATAATAATTATTAAAGTGCAATATTACGTGACTGATGACTCATTACTCAATATGACAGACATATATTTTAAAATGGCGTCCCATCATAATAACAGTTAAATTAAAACAAGAAAAAATTGTTGTTGGAATAATTACTTTTCGAATGAATTTCATAAAAAAATAACAATTATTTAACATGTACAGTTATAATTATTGTTTTTTATTTGGGTTTTTCTTTTTTTTGTTAATTTTGACAGTTGATATTTAATTTTATTTATTTCATATTTTTAATAAATAATTATGTTACATACTTATTTACATAATATATACATACGTATTTATTATATGAGTTATATATGTATATGGATTTGTATATGCAAAATGTTATTATACTGACATAATGGAGTAATTTCACAGGAATTGTTTACTATTCCAACCCACCAGCTCTTAATATTTATTTTGTAATGATAAACAGTGGAAAATTATGAATAATAAAAATAAAGGCCTTTTAAGGTATCCTGGGAATTAGGTCAAGGTAGATATACCATATACATATCATAATAAAACATTATTAAATTTATAGTGATATATTCAGACATTTTGAATGATCAAATAAACTTTTAAATTTTTAAACTTCGTAATAGAGGGTAATTTAAAAATAAAAAATATAAGATATAAATTCTATGAAATTTGAATTCGATAACTTTTAAAAAAAATTTACGAAAAATTAATTTTAGTTAGAATTGGATGATGAAAATGAAGAGATGATGGTTTCATGGTGTCATGATTTTTTTTAACATAACTGTATTACAAAACAAATGAATAATTTACTTTATTGATAACTAGCAAACTTACCTAATGCTGTATATGATTTATCTGAGTAAATCTGTACATAGCTAAGTTTTGACTGTTTCAAGCTAATTTCTTTCACTACAAGTTTTTTTCATCCAGTCCGAATTTCGGAAAAGAGTAAAATATATGTTTGGCAAGACATTTTCCACACCCCACCATTCGAAATGATGTTTACAACAACTCTCTATAATATACAGAGCTCTATATATATAAAGTACCTGTTGAATATTATTATTTCCTATGGTTTTTCATTGTATGACTCATCAATTAACTTCAGCTATTTAATGTTAGGTGAAATAAAGATAATAAAACTGCATGCATCGAACCTGGTAGATAAATTTGATTTTCAGGGCCAGATAGTTCACTAACACTAGGTTTGCCCAGTTTTTTTATTTTATACATGAGGTCATAAAATGTTTACACATAAATGCTATAATTTTAACTATTGGAGCATCGAAGGGAGATATGTAATATTTTGGGCTATTTATATTTTAAATATTAGAATATTATATTGGGGTGATTTAATTTGATTTAATGTTGGGATCACACTTGTAGATTTCCGAATTGAATAAAAAACAAATTTTGATATCCAGTTTTAAACCACCTCGGAATTTTCAGTGCATTTGAAGCCTCTTTTGTTCTTCGACAGTCCTATTTGAATGCCCCTCTATCTTGTTTCAAATTTTCAGACCAAGTGTTAAAATCTACTGGATAAAATAGAATAAGTGCTCCAACAATACGACGATTTTCGAGTGGAGCAAAGAAGGACATATTTTTATATAACTACGGCTTAGTAAATTTCCATATTGAGACTATTGAAATTAGTTATTGTAAATTAGTCAATAATAATTAATAATTAGCTTTTTATATGTATCTGGAAGCAAAGAACATATAACAACAACAAGTTTCATCTGGATATTTTTCAACTTAGATAGGTACGGGTGAAAAAATTAAACGAAAATAAAAATTGAAGAGAGCAAAGAAGAGTTAAAAAAACTACAACAGTATTCATTTACTCCATCCACTGAAATATAATATTTGAATATTTTTTCAAAACAAAGGTCAAAATACAAAATATATAAAAATTTAAACATATACGATCTCCAATGAATTTATGCAAGTGCATAAATAAGACTGTCATAAAAAAGACTACAAATTACGCAAAATAAACTACTAAAAATGTGACTAAACCTCCCTTGGTATCACAGTACATTAGATATCCATTTAAAATCCAAAAGTACGACGACAATAGACAAAATTACTATTAGAGCTAACAAATTTATGCCAGCTGCTCCAGCTCTGAAAACATTTTAATTAGGCAATTAGTCGATAATTACTAAAAGCTATAAATTAGTTTAAGTCTAGTCATAAGTTTTTAAGTAAAATTTTCAAAAATACAAGTAGTCACAAAGTTTTTGTAATTTTCCACCATTTTTCCGTGTATCAATTAAAATAAATTGTAAATCAAACAACAAATGTAATGCAAAATAAAATTTATAATAAAATAAAACTTGCAGTTGTTAAAATACTAATAATCTAAACTCTAACTTAAGTATAAGAAAACTCTGTCATTATAAATTATGTATTTACAAATTTTAGAAATAAACGAATTATCTATCTATCTATCTATGCATTTGCATTATTTCTTTATATATATTTTTATTTGTATTGAAAAGTATTGACTCTATTATTGTATGTTTAACTACATACTTATTTCAATGCATACAATAGTACCTATATTAATATTCTGATATTTGATTATTATTTAAGAATGTAGCTATGTATATTTATATCATATTCGTAAGTACATAATTCGTAAAAGATTTGACGAGTAAAATTATTGTTTTGAAGATAAAATGAGAGATCGGGTTGTAATATGCCAGCCCGCTATATTAAAATAATATTTTAAACATTTATATGGGATGAGATTTCTTTTTATTATATATTGTTTGGTACTAGCCAAACAATTATTATTAATTTAATATTTAAACTTTATCTACTTTTAATCACTCTGTATTCTATAAAATTACTTAACAAAAAAAATTTTCCTTTAAATTACCAAAATGTCTAGCATATTATTTTACAAAAATATTTTTGTCTTAAAAAAAAAAAACAAATTAAAAAATTTTACAAGTTGTCAAGTAAACAAGATACAGTGTAATTTATAATAATTTGTCTAAAATATTTTAAAATAAATCAATAAAAAAAAAACAAAACCTTCACCATATTCTTAATGGTTTCTTTTTAATTAAGGTCTTTTTAATGAGTGTATATATAAATGTATACATATTTAAATTATTTTTAAATCACTCTGTATGTTAAAAAAAATTGTTTCTAAAATTTAGGTCAGAGATTTTCTTAGAATTAAGGGTACTCAAAAATTTTACTGTAAACAAATTCTTAGAAGCAAATATTTTTTTATAAGTAATCATTAGGGTCATTTCATTTTCTCTTGGAATCAATATTAGACAAAATATTTGGAGAAAAGGTAAGCCCTCCGAATGTTTTGTTTTTATTCAAATTAAGTAAGGGTGAGGGAAAGTCGCATTTATTACAAAGCAAAAAAAAAAAAATAATTACGAAAAAAGCATTTTGCATAATGAGTATTATGTTCTAGAAAAAAAAATTCATAATAATTAAAAAATTTTGATTTTAAAAAGGATCTTTCAAAGGATAATAAAATATACCTTAAAACACCATCAATTTCACTAATGATAATTACCTAATTATTTTTGTAAAATAAAAAACAAAATTTGAATTTCGCTATATAGATATATGTATATAGTATATACATATATATACATGTAGAAAATCATTTAAGAAAATCATTTTATAATATTATAAAAAATCTAAATTTTAAAGCTATTTCCTATTTGATATCAACTTCCTTTAACAATTGGAAGGAAGACATTTGTTTTTAATCATTTCCAAGGAAATGGAATTTTAAACTTTGTATATATTAAAAATGGCGAATGTTGTAGAAAATTTCAATGAAAATTAATGATTAGTTAAAATATTAAAGTGTTAATTTTGAAGTTGACTTGAATGAAAATTGTATGGAAAAATTGTGGGACCCAATCAACTTTATCAATATTAAACTTGTAGCTAATAATTTGCTCATAGTATAAATGAGCTTAAAATTGTAGTTTAGTGATTTGTAGCTCATACTTTTTGTTCATAGTATAAATGGAGTTAAAATTACAGTTTTATGATGTACTGAATTGATATTTGACTTTTTTGTTATATAATATACTGTCCCTGTGCAATCGCACAAAAGTGGTTTTTCAGAAACGATTTTAATAATAATTTTAATTGATATTATTATTGCAAAAATATTATTTGATTCAAAGATTTTCTACTTTATAACAAAATATATACCAATGTTTTTATATCTTATATTTAACGAATTGAAGAAAAACAGTTAGTCAGTTTCTTAATAAATTTGTAATTAAAATTTACCGTAAAATAAAAATTTCATATTGAAAATATTTATGGTGAATTAAAACATTTTTTCATAGTAGGAGGGGACTTCAATTTTTGATCGAGATATTTATTTTTCTTTTTTTTTTTTTATAATCTTGACAGTAACTTAGATAGAATCACCTTTTTGTGCTTAATTAAGTACGGTACTGCAATTTTACACTACAATATCTACAATAATTTGAGTATTTATTTTAACAAATTACTGGTTTATCTACTCATTAAATGTGGAAAACTACTACTATTGTCAGGAACTGAGCCTTCTTAAATAGAATAGTTTCATTTTATTTAATTTGTTACCAGATTATATATACTCTCAATTGAGTTGAAATTTGTTTTACTGACAATTCTGCACAATAAAAATAATGTATTTTTTTGTATATGCTATTTTCAGTAATTTTTCATAAAAATAGGTTTATTATTTTTAATATGTCTTAGTATGACAATTTTCTGTTTACTTCCAAAATAACGGTATTAATCTTCTCTTCTATCATTTAAGCCGTAGGTAAAAGCCAGAAGAAGTGTAAAGTTAAACTGAATTTTAATCTCAATTCATCATCATCAATTTCAGTGTCTTGTAAGCTCTTCAGTGTGACATACGCAGTCTGTATGAAAGCGGTTGAATATTCTCAGATCTCAGAAAACAACGAAGTGTTGTATCAATATTTATAATATTCTAGGAATGATAGTTTGTCACTTAAAAATGGTTATTCTAGTTCTGATTCTGGGAATATAATTAGCACTAAGTCTTATCTTGTTGATGTCACGACTCGAGCAATCCATGTATTGTTATTTTTTTTTTTATAAATTCAAGCTATGGAATGAATACTGTAACTACTTTTTACGCAGATACTTGGTGTACACATTCACATACAATAGTTTTTTCTTTCTTTAATTTGAAAAATTATAATATATCAATTAATTTATATTCAGCAAGATTCAGCAGAATTCAGCAAGATGGCGTATCAGTCTAATTAAGTTAAGGTCAGAAAATTGTAGAGATTGTGTTCAAGAACCACTTTCGCAAAAATAATTGTTGTAAGTTATGATGATAAGGGTTAAAAGAATCCTTATTTTGGAATGTCGGTTTCCTATCAATCGCAGTGTTCCTACATTTCATCAATCTTAAATCTTGATCCAAACTGAGTTAAAAAATACTTTACACAATATTTATCGTTTCTTTATTATTTTAACATTATTATTATACTCTACAATACTGATGCGTTGAACTTCATAGCAATTAATACAAATTTACAAATAAAGAAACAATAACAATTATTGTTAATGTCTATTAAAATAATTCTCATTAATTTTAATGTTTCGCAACGTCTTCAGAGTAGGGCATACGAGGAAAATACATTCATATTCCATCGTTTTGTTTTCAACGGCTAATCTCTGCAATTGCAATAATGTTCTTTGCTAAGTAATCACTTCAAACTCAGACGGTTATACTCTTTTTTACTGATCTTTTGGTATATTTTATTAGAGTTTATTACAAAAACAGCTTACAAGTTCATAACAAATTAGTGTAACAAAATTTCATATGCTTTTTCTATTAAGGACTACACAGACTGTATAAAATTCAATTGAAAAATATAAATATTAATTATAATTTGAGTTTTGTTTCTCGTCTTAACGAACTTATTTTCATGTCCTACATGATTGCATAAGAATATTTTTTTTCAATTTTGCTCACATTTTACAATTATTGAAAACGAAAAAGTTAAATAAAAAATGAGAGAAAAAGTTTTGTAAATCAAATAACAAACCAAATAAATGAATAGATATTTAAATTAATTTAAATTTTTAGAGTTGCCAACATTAATTTTTATATATAGGTTACAGTGTTTAGATAAATAAAATGTTTGTATACCATTTTTAAAATAAATATAATATTTATTATATACCGGGTGTTTCACTTCTTAGTTTTTGACGTAAAATCCGAATTTGCATAAAAAGTACCTCTTCCCATTTGAAAATCTCGATTACGGTTTATTTCGGCGAATTTGGGGTTTAAAAACCCGTTTCCGGGGCTTCTTGGAAGCCAAAAATCACCAAACGATAGATCACCCCTGGATCTAGTTAATGATTTTTTTTTTAAATTTTAAAATAACGGTTCCTTCCAGTCTCAAAAACTGATACGCATGTTTTGGAACATCCGATATATAGATAAAATGTATAATCATGTTTTTTGAAAATTCACTCTTATGTTAGATTTACAGACTTACTGACGGATTTATATTTGTTAACGCCTTTGGACAATTTAATTGTTAATGATTTAATCGCTTTATTTTATTTTGGTAAGCATTTGATTCACATTGAAAAACAAAGTGTTATGAAACATTGTCAAAATGCTCCATGGCATATTCGCATTGCTGATATTCATAGCTGAGATCTTAAGATCCCAATTATAAAAAACGGACCTAAACTTCTGCTATATATTTATTTTAGTATTATAAATTGACACCTTAACACGTTTAAGTTTATTATAAGTAAGAAGAGAACAAAATATGTTTGAATAAAATTTAATTTTGAAATTTAATACTAATCTGGTTCCGAAATAACAAATTCAAAATACATACGTTGATCTTAAATTAAAATCATTGACATTTCATCAACAAAATTTTTTAGTTATAACAAAGGACCAATGATGATAGTTAAAATATATGCCTTAAAATCTAAAACTCACATTTAAAATTTTAAAATCCTAACTTTCAAAATCCAAGTGCGCACATATAAACATATTCTGGAAGAAGGGCAACCCTCATTTTGAATTCAAATCAAAAATCAATTTACTAAACTCTAAAAAATTTATTTACATTTTGTATTTCGACCCTTTTGAATTTTAAAGCAAATAAATATTTGAAAAAAAAAAATCTAAATTGGTAACCTTGTTAAATTTAGAATTTTCTATTTAATATAAAATTAGATAAAAAAGCAAACAAACTTAAAGTAATCATAAAATTTGTGTAAGTCAACTTTTACAAAAGTTTTTAAAAAATTAAGACGATTTATTTGTTTCCTTTTTTCTTAATCTTATTTTCTTTACTTTTATTTTTCTGTAGATTTTTACTTCCTAGAATTAAAACTTAGTTTAAAATTTCACTGAAATTATAACAATAGAAAAAATGAAAACAAAAGTTTAAATGTATATATAATTGGTAACAAAAACAAAGCATGAGTACGTCTACGTTGTTGTTAATAATTTTTCAATTTAATTTAGAACACTCGTAATGAATTTGTAAGCATCTCAGAAAAGTTTTTTAAGACAAGTTTACCTCAAGTTTTTGAATTCTATTATTTGAACTGGCCATAGACATAATGTCATGTTATTGAATGTTGTAGCTCTGCCGGCGTATAGTATATCCAAAAGTAGAATCTAATTCTTCTTATTCTAATATAATTAGAATTCGACATGGATTGAAACCTTTTACTTTTTGTTATGAATCTCTGGCCGACTAAAAAAACACTATCTCTATTGGTTTTCTTTACTACCAATTTTGCTGAATTTCTGCAACTAATTTTCATAATTTTTTTGCTTCCAAGATTTTGATATTTTATTTTTTATTATTTCGTCATCTTGAATTAGATTATTGTAATGGTATGATAGAGTACAACTTTGAATATTTTACGATCGTTCTATTTTAATCCAATCTTAATACATATCTTGAGCGATTAGATACATTCCGCCTGAACTAAACGAACTATATTTATTTTTGTTTTGGTTTTGATTAAATAGGCATACATGTGGACAGGCCATAACAGAGGGTGGGCCATGACGACCATTTGGCTCAGGCCCCGAGTTGTGAAAGGGCCTCTATTGATTTCCTAATTTGGTCACAGTACGAAAAATTAAGCTAAAATATTATTTTGAGTTCAAAAATAAATTTATTTTAACCAATGATTTATAAAATATATCAGAAAATTATGCAACGATACAAAAATTATAGTAAAAATTCACGCTCACGCACGTACCGAACTTTAGTAAACTTTTCAATATTTGGATATATTCAAATGCAAGAGATTGCCGTACTCTCTAAAATGTCAACTGATTTTCCATTAACTCGTGATATTAAGACACAGTTTGATGCTGAAGAGCATTATAGAGTTAATATTTTTATATACATTATTGATTCAGTTATTTCAGGCTTCATACGTCGCTTTGAGTCTTTTCGCAAATTTTCCAAAAATTTTGGATTCCTTTGGACACTTTAAAACTTTATCAAACGAGGAAATAAAATCGAGAGCAACAAATATGCACTTAAAATATCCAAAGGAAATTTCAAATGAAATATGTGATGAAATGATATTTTTTTTAAATATTTTTGAAGTAGTTAAACTTTGATATAGAATGGATATTCATCTCCAGCGAAGTTGCTTCTAAAGATTTTAGAAAAAAACCTAGTTGAATTGTTTCTTAATATATCAACAGCTTTAAGAATATTTGTAAGTCTACCCGCCTCCGTTGCTTCGGCGGAACGCAGTTTCAGTGTGTTGAAAAGGGTTAAACAGATCTGTAAATGAGCCAAGAATAGGCTATCAATTTTACATATAAATTCAGACATTGCACAAAATATCGACTTTTCAATTATTATAAAAGATTTTGCTAACACTAAAGCTCGAAAAGCTTATTTGTCATATTAATTTAATTTTGTTTAAATAAATTGAAATTAATAAAAGAACTATGTAAATTTGTCTTTTTACACAAGCAAGAGGCTTCATATTTTTTATTGGCCTGGACCCCCTCTCACCTCTGCAAGGCCCTGCATGTGGACATATTATATGAGTAGCTTTTAGTAGTTGGATTCAAAATCAGGATTGTCTTTTTACAGAATATGTATATATATATATACATATATACGAGCCAAATTGTAAATTAACATGAAGTTTACAGTAGGGTACAAAACCAGAGCTACAATAATTTATATTTGGCATATCAAGAATCGATAAATTGACATTTTGGAATCGATATTTTGTAAATTTACATTTTAAAAATCGACATTACTTAGCAAATCAGAAATTATAATTAGCTAGTTCTTGTAAGAAATGAATAATTTTTTTGTATCAAGTTCAAACGAATTTAAAGCATTACAAAATATTTTCTTTTATTGAAAAATTTTCAGGAAATTTTTTCCTTTTACCATAAAATCGACATATATTTAACTGACTTTAATAAAATTTAAAAAATAAAATAATATTAATGAGTTTATAACAAATGTATATACATCGATATTGAATGTCTAATTGTTTACACATATGAGAATTTAATATGTATTCAAAAAGTTAAATAATTAAGTATTATTATCCTTAATTTATTTAACATTTTCTTGATAAGTTTTTTATGTAGACAATACATAGAAATCCGACAGAATCTGGTATTTCACAATACATGTACATATACATAATATATATGTATAGAAGTACGACACATGCCTTAGAAATTTTATTTAATTTAATTCACAAACTAAATTTTAACAAAATAAAAAAATTCTTCACACAATAGAAGTAGGTGCTCTCTTATACCGTAAAATGAATTTTTGGAAATTTATTTAATTTAGATAACAAAAGATAGGAAATTTAAAAAAATAAGTATAAATAAATTTTATTTCTAAGGAAAATTTAAAAATTATTTTTGGTTAAAATAATTTGCAACCATGTCAAAAATAATTATACTTACCCAAAAGCCAAATTGTCAAATTGATGGTTGGTTCACATTACATGAAGTTTTTTTATGTTACTAATGGTAGAAGCCATTCTTAGTCAAAACATCAAAAAAACAATTCCAGTGAAATGTTTTTGTAAACCATCACATGAGGATGTAAAATTTGTTCTCTTTCTAGGCAAGGTTTACTTTAAATTAAATAACTTAAATGTTGTCAGGTTCCGTTCACTAATAATTCTTAATATTTGATTGCAAATATCAATATTTCGGAAGCAACATACTTCCTTCATCAGTGCTTATGATTAGATGTATATGTTAATTAATTTTTTCCATTTTATATCCCTATTTCCTACTACATAAATATTTTAACTGTACTTTTTCAAATTATTTTATTAATTTAAATGTTTTCTGTTTGTTCACAACTACTCGTTCCATTTCAATCTTGTTATTAAGAAAATCATGTAATTGTTCATTCATCCAAAACTCACATCACTTTTTGAATTGTCTATCTATCGGGCGTTATGTACTTAGCTGGGTGATAATTGCTCTTTTTGCGAACCGCGTTCATAGTATAGTTTAGTTATCACTAAAAAATTTAAATGTTTTAAGTTTTTTTTTTCCTTTTTTACTTGACATTCTTATCGTATTCGATTACTGGATACGATTACTGGTTTTCATGAATTCGTGTTATATGGTCCTCCGCCAGGTATTCTTTGTGGCCGAGTCTTTTCCTACCTTTTGGGTTTCATTGTAAGCTCATTCGTGCGATGTTGTTGGATGGCTTTCTGAATGTATGCTCTATCAATCTCCATTTCCTTCTTCTAATTTGTTTCCATATGTGTTCTTCGTCGGTTGGTATCCAGAGTTCCTTGTTACTTATTGTGTTTCAGCATATTATCCTTCGACATTTATTAATGAGGACTTTTAACTTCTGGTTGAGGGTTTTTGATATTAATCAACTTTCACTGCCGTATTCCAAGAGTGATTTTACACAAGACCGGGATATTCTAAATTTAGTTGCTCTTGATTACAAATGCTATACTCTTGCTTTCTTTAATCTGTTTTCAACATCTTCTTGAGCCCAACCATCACTAGTTGCTACCCAAGTAGCAGAACTTGTTCACAAATTCTATTTGTTCTGCTTTTAACCTTAGATGTTTTGTGCTGGTTTTATTTATTCTCATAGTTTCAGTTTTCTCCAGCTTGATTTCTAGTCCGATATGTTTAGCAAGTTTTTTTTGGTATTCTAATTTTCTCTGCATGCCGCTGAATTTGTGCGAGAGAAGACAGATGTTGTGAAAGACTTCAAGTTATTCCTTTCTTATATGAGCATGTCGTTTCCAGTACATTATATATTACGATTGTGAAGAGAAGTGGTGAGAGTGGACATTCTTGTTTGGCGATGTGGTGGTGAAGAAACCACTTTTTTATCCACTGTGTCTTAGGGTTCGGCTTCTTCGTATAATGCTTGGATCAGGCGAACTATTTTTTCTAGTGTTCTTTTGTCCCTTAGTGCTTTCCATATTGCAGTGTGCTTGATTGTGTCAAAGCCTTCTTGAAATCAATGAAGATCATGTATAATGGTGCTCTATACTCAATTGGTTGTTCTACCATTATTCGAAGTGTTTTTGCTTGACCGACGCAACTTCGGTGATGGTTTTCATGCCTTATTTTCTTCAGTTTTTCTTGCAAACGACCTTAAATTATTGCTGCTATGATCTTATATGCTATGTTGATCGCCAATTATCGCAGTAAGTTGTCTTTCTTTGGTAGTTTGACCATTAGGTCATTTTTCCATGACACCAATTTTACTCTACAATATATGAAGTTTTCCACATTTAAATTAGATGTGCCATAAAAATTCTGAAGAAGATCTATTGTGACTGTATATTGCAAATTTCTATATGTAAAATCAATCAGGTGTTCATTCCATAGACTTGGAATTATATAAAAAAAAAACTACTTCCCATGTGATAATCAGTCCCTGAAGCGTCTTTCTATGATTTTCTGGTATCTGGATCTTTTTGCAAACGTGACTCTTCAAAAAAAATGTATCAAGTTCATATTAAAACTTTAATTCCATTAGTAAATTAATCTCTCTTTCTCTCTCTCTCTCTGTACAACATTTTCAAACCTTTCTCAAACCTTTATCTAAAAATTCCAAAAATTTTCTAAATTCTAAAATCAAAATGTCCAAAAGTTTAAAATTCCTTCATCTTTTCAGAGAAATAATAATATCCTAAGCCTGAGACTATCACATACAATCAAATATTATTTTTAAAACTATACATACATACTCGTATATTACATACTGTTATCTCTAAAAAGGACATGGCAATTTTTTTAAATTCTAAAAATCAAACATAAAACAAAAACAAACTTAAGACATATGGACCTTAAGCCTTCAACTTCTATTTATTTATTTATTTTATTCTGTTTTTTTTTTTCTTTCTATCATCGGTTTCTAACAGAACAAATTATCACATTATAAAAAATTTTCTTTTGAAAAAAAAAAAAAAAAACTAAACTGAAATCCTTGTAAATCCTTTTTCAGTTATCATCTGTCCGTTTTAAATAATAAAATAAAAAATTTGTTTTTTTTTTTATTTTTTTTATTTCGTTTATCTTTAAATGTAATTTTTATTCAATGAAACAAGAAAAGAAAAAAAAAGTAGTAAAATGTGATCAATGAACTTTGGAAGCTACTTTGAGTTGCCAGACAACTGAAAAAAATCTAAGAAAAAACAAAAAAAATTATACTTAAAGAAAAATTAAGTAAAATAACCGAAAAAAAAAAAATGTTCAAATTGTAAAATTTTAATATGGCGCTTTATTTGAAAAGAAAAAAAATGAATAAAAATTTCATTAAAGGATGAAAATTATTAAATAATTATTGACTAAAGTTCAACCACAAAAATACAAACAAAAACAAGAAAAACTAACTTTGATGAAATTTGTTTAGTCTTTAATCCTGCTGTGCAAATCTTTATGTTTTTTTGTAGTTATATGAAATATTATTTTGCTTCATCAACAACTATTTTAAACAATGTGGAGTAAAGCGTTTTGGAGATAAGTACAATTACGAGAAATATGCCCTGTCATATGCCGAAAATCTACAAGTCGAGAACCCTGTGTAACCTATAAATGAGAGAAATCTCTAGGGGTATTTTATTGTTAAAATAAATAAATAAACAAATAAAAAAAAATAATTAAATAAATGGAAGTTTTAAAGATACTTCGATTTTTGAACCTATGTTTGTGTCCACATACATTGAAGATTAAAGTGAATTTTTACGTCTTTAATTATTTTTTACAAACTACATCATAATCTCATTTAAAGAGAAATTGAAAAACATTGAAATTAAATTTGGAATGAATATAATAAGTAAGGCCTAATAAGAAAGTACCTCAGACTTTTTTCAAATGATGTAAAATGGCGAAGTTTACCAAATTTTTCTATATTTGAAATTTACTAGTATTCGCCCGCTCCTCGAAATTCGAAGCAGTTTGATAAAAAATCGTTCTCAATATTTTTTTATGAATGGTTTTCCATCACTTCAATTTATTCCTGTTTTTTTTTTTATATAAATTTTATATTTTCCCACTATTTTTACATTCTTACACTAGTCTAGCCTACAAAAATTTACAACAGCTACTTATTTCTAATTTTATTAACATCTAAACAATTTTTTCGTTTTTATGTTAGTTTTACGCAAAATTTTAGTAATTTTTTATACTATGTACAAACTTTACAAAATTTTTTTGTCTTTGTATTATATTATTGGAAAAGTAGGAGGTAAAAACCAATAGTTATTTATTAAAAACCTAGCCTAACTTAGTCTATCTTAATCTAACTAAAACTGCTTAATCTAATTAAAAAAAATAATGTATATTATACTATGTGTATAATTTTCTAATTATCAAATTCTAATTATAATTAGAATTAGAGTTTTCCAACCACCAATAGTTGGCTTTAATTAATTTGTCCTTATCTGGTAGGGACATTTCAAATTTTAAATTCTTTCTGTTGATATTGCTCGGGTTATAACCAATAGCTTTACATGTAGCCCGTCTATTATAATGATAAAATAGAGGGACATACGGATTACGGTTTTGAATATAACCGTTTTTATCTAAATAGATAAAATTCTCTGGAGCTATGAAGCCCGTGAGCAAGGTCTTTTTAATGTACTTCTCATTGTGGTAGAATATATGTGATATTAAACCATTTCCGAAGTGTTTTGTGCTTTATCATAATGTCTTCGAATTAATTTTATAACAAAATTATTGATTCTAATTATGTTTGCTTCCTTGTTAATTTTTTTTTTTTTGTATTTATGCTCGTATAGAGTTTTACATATTTCATCAGTGCAACAATATTTACAATTCTATTAATTATTCTTATACTAAGTTCAATTAGAAAATCTTATACAATAATTATTAAACTATTCATCAAATTAAAAAAAAAAATAATTAAACAAGGAAGCAAACATAGTTATTAGAATAGTAATGCTTGTATTCGTAATTGGGCTTTCTATATATATTAGTACAAACTCTTATGCATTTTCTTTCAAATTTTCGGAGAGTTTCCATTAAGCTCGCACTTCAATTTATTCCTGTCATTATATAATTGTTTTGTTTTTTATTGATTTATCATAAACAACAACCTCATACATAATAATTTATTTAAAAAGGAAAAAATTAAATTTAAATCGGGGGTGTTGTTGCGGAAATTTAATAAATTAAAGTTTTTGTATGTTAAAATGATTTACACATGGGGGGAAATTTAAATATTATTAAAAACTGAACATTCTAATTAAAAATAAAAAATGTTAAAAAATATTTGATTTCGCCACGTCTCCTTTTAAATATATATCATTTAAAAGAAGAATAATAATAAAAGTCGGTTGTGAAATAGTTCATTTGTACCGCACTTTTTTTCAATTTACAGATTAAATATAATAATTAGATATAATAATTAATATGAAGTTTCCAAAAATTTATGAATAAGACCGTATTTGTGAAACTCAAATATGTCATTTAAAGAAAAGTTATTTTCATTATTTTCATATCATTTTCTGTATTCAAAAAAAACATTCCTAAACAAAATATTAATAAAATTTATGTTTTTATTCAACATCTTCGGTGAAATCTAAATGTTTTTGTCATTTATATTTTTTTTTCTTCCTCTCTATTTTAGTTTACATAATTAACTATTTTTGTTTATTTTTACATTTATTTTTTATTTATATTCATTGTTACTTTCAAATTTGTTTTAAGCTTCTGCAATTTATGTTTACAAAGTAATAAAAATTAAATTTAGTATATATTTATTTTTTTATTTATTTATTTACAGATAAATCTGTAGGCCAACTTTATAGGTCCTTTTCCCTTTCGAAATGTGGGCCTTTTTTATCAAACTATATTAATTATTTGGTATATATTTTTGTATATTATTTATATTATTTTTTTTTTAAATTAGTTGTTATATTATATCTTTATTAATTATTAAATTATATTTGAACCGATGTGGTTGTATTGAAAATTACATTATTCAGTAATTTTTACCATTTGAAAAAATGTTCGGTTCTCACATGATTTGAACCCGTGCTCCTTCGGTCGTTACATTACTACACTCGAGTGCTTTACCACTCGGCTACCGAGGCCACTTTTTAGTATATATATTTGTTAAAAAAAAATAAAATATGTCCCAAAAACCTAATAAGGTTCAGCGGCCCGAAATAAACTTTATTCAATTCAATTCTTTTTTATTACTCAACCTCAAAACTTCACAGAAGGGCCAACTTCAGTACTATAGACAACAAAATATCAACATTAAGTACCGATTTAATTTCAAATTGCAGTTTTCTGATATAGTATGATTGTTCAAAATATGAACCGATCATAATTATAAACTGTTCCTGACATACCAAATTTAATTTAGAATAGTATTAGCATAGTTTTAAGTGTAGTTAGCAGTTTATTTCAAACAAAGGCTTATCCACATGTACTTGTAAATAATGCGGTACTGAATATCTATTAAAATCATAATTTATAAATATTTCAGCTGGTAAAGACAACATTTTTCCTTTGTCTAATCTCTGCAGAAAATAATGAATAATTAGTATAGTAAGAGAAACATTGTATATTTTGGATTAAATAAATGAAATGAAACGAAAAAAAATAATCTTAGAAAAAAATTATTACATTGCATTCTATTTATTAGCTTTAGTAGTTTATCACAAATTTACCAGATAAATTTTAAAATGACAAGAAACGTGGTGTGATAAAAATTGTATCGTTTAAAATTAATTTCGTAACTTAAATAAATATATAAACTTTAGCTTAATTAACTCGTTCAACTTTAGTTACTTTAGGTAATATCTCTGAAATCAAATTATATTAACTCCTTTAACAAATTAAAACTTTTTATTTAAAAATTTATTTCTAATTAAGACTTCACCTTCTTAAATCCTAGCAACGTTTAATTTTTCTCTTTTTCTTTTTGTCTACTTATTATTTTTTATTTTCATTTCAAAATAAGGATTTTTTTACAAATTACTTCTAATTTATCAAAAATGAAAAAAAAAAACAAACAGAAATGACATTACCAAACCAACACACTTGAATTCAACACGCAACAGTTGTTAAATTTTTTTTTTTTAATACCACCTGTGAAAATTATTTTGAAAACTTTTCGCTTCACTCAATATTCACCAAATCGTTTTCTTTACTCTCTTCTTCTGCTCTTTTTTTCTCTTTGAATACCAAACAAATTAAACTGTAAATGACAAAACTTTAATTTTAATTTTTCCTTTACACGTTTTTTTTTTTGAAACAAAGTCTCTTCTGAAAAAATTAGAAAGAGATAGTATTAAATTGAAACAAAAAAAAAAAAAAACAAAAACAAAATGACAAAAAATAAAACTAATTAAAGACAAAAACTAAGTTTATTAAAAGAAAAACATGAAAGCATAACTAAGTCATTTACATTAAGAGAACTAATTTCATATTCATAAAAGTTTTATTATAAAAAATGAATTAAAAAAAATTTGTTTTATTTTTAAATTTTTTTAAAAAATAATAAAGGAAACCTTTTTGATAACATATATATTATGATGCGTATGCGTGAGGGCGATGAGCTGAATAACAACGACAACAAATAATGTGAAAAGTTTTTTATTAAAAATTAATTTGCTACTCTGATCCTCTTTGTTTATTCAACTACTAATAATTTGTTTGTTTTAACTTGGTATTATAAAATTGATTATTATTATTTATTTAATAGTATTACAGTTAGTATTCATTACTGGTAGTATACTTTCGACAGTGTTCTATTGTTATGCTTTTTAAAAGCCGCTTTAGTGCGGTTATGAATTTATTATTCTCTGTTTGGTTATTTTTAATTGACAGACACCAGTCATTACCATAACACTAGAGATGCTCCGAATATTCTATTTCGTATTTGTATTCGCGAATATTCCCCAAATTGCAATATTTGTATTCGTATTCGCCAAAAAGTACACGAATACATTACTCGAACACTATTTTTTTTAGAAAAAACCTAAAAACAAAGCGAAAAAATCTGAAAACGAAAAAAAATATTGAAAAAACTATTCCACACAGTTGAAAGCAGAAAATTATTCAAAAATAAATTGACTGAGAAATTTTGATTTTGAATCTGGGATCAAGAAAAGTTGTAGTTGCAGTTGAAGTTGAAGTTGTAATTATGCAACATATCGGCAAATCTTTGGCATATGTCGTTTTTTAATTTCAAAATAAATCAATTTTATTTACTGCAGGCATATAAACGCAAGGAATCTGTAATTTTTGTCATTCTTTGCATCATATAAAGAGTAGTATTCCGCCTGGTTGTACATTTTTGAATGACTTAAAGTACTGGGTGATCTAATCATACTTTGCCTCTTTTTAATTCATTGCATTATTGAACGATGGAAATGACTTACGACTTTTTTACATTTTTTCAGTAAAGTGATAAAACATTCATTCGCCTTCAAACCAGTTCTGATAACAATTTGTAGAGAATGTACAGCGCAATCAATATTCTTTAACTCCGACATATACTTTGCCGGCTTCATATTTGAAGCACCATCAAAGTAAGCAACGCAATGCAGTTTACTCTTTGGAATATTCCAAAAATTTAGCATTCCGTTGAATTTATTTGAAATATAAGACCCAGTGTGACGTTCTTATATACTAATTCAGCCCGAAGTATAATAATTGAACGTGTAAAATTTTTCAGTTGTAAATGACATATATTCAAAGTCCTCGAATAAAACTTTCACTTTTTCATAAAAATTAGTACACATATACAAAATATATCCGTCCTTTTTGTGTATATTGTGCAGATTATAGAAAGTTTTTTATTATTATAATGTCTAATATTATATTTTTATCACATACAAAATGTATTTATTGATATTTTCCAACTTTTCGTATGCGTATTCGTATTCGTATTCGCGAATATCAATTTTTCTATATTCGGCACATCCCTAATACAAACCAACTGTGTATAGTGATCCTCTATAAGCGCAGGTGAACTAGTATCTCTTCCCCAATAAACCTTCCGTAGTTAAATTATATATATATATATATACATATATAAAATATTTATCTATTTCTATGATTTATAGTTTAACACAACTTACGTTTGACATTGCCGGTTGCAGAAGATATGCTTCATACCTTTCTGTGGATCAAAATCATTAAATAATTATCAACAATGTATCCATACTGATTAGTTCGAAATATTTTCACAGTGTCAATCCTAGCCAAAAGAACTCTTCTAGTTTTTATTCTATCAATTTACAACAATATATTTCTGGAAACTCTACAGATATTACAACAAGTCTATTATAATATATATACGGGTGACGAAGCTCTTTTTGGACACTGCCAGTTGCAGATAATATGTTTAACATTTTTCTGTGTATCAAAGTTATTGAAAATTCAACAACAATAATTAATCGTACTGACAATTTTTACACGATTTGAATTGTGTCAATCCTAAATAATCTATCGATCTTTAATTAAAAACCTCTGAAAAATCCATAGATATTGCAATAAGTCTAGTTAATAAATCCACTGGTGACTCTATCGCTTATATCTATATTGATATCTCACCCCAAGCTTAGAGGACAATAGCAATGAAGTTATTTAGAAAAATTTCAAATCACATCGAAACATTTCTAGCAGAATTATTTTCTAAATTTCCTCTCTTAGATCTTACCTTCAGTAAACAATCACTAGTATTTTTATATTATTAGCTACAAGCAGTGAAATACCGCAAAAATATTGTATCAATTCGAAATGAAGCCAGCTGAGCACATCATGCTGTACAATTGTTTTGATTTTTCCCAAAAGAGATATATATATATATATTTCTGATGAAATCACTTAGAGACAAAAGAGGTGATAAACTTCTAATATTCTAAAAATAATGCTGGTATACAATATAGGATTTAAAATATTTTTAAATAGGTTGTAGAACCGTTTTGAGTCATTAATCCTCACTTCTTTTAATAGCCATAAGTTTTGGGAGTTGTTTCGTTCATCACAATATACTATTTGAACTCTTCAGTAGGTTTTTGTAGTGTTAGGCAACCAATACAACTCCAGGTTTTGCTTTGATTGACTTTATAACTTATTTATAAATGTTATTAATGCATCTGTGATTTATAAAAATCGAATAAAATCACTTCTTTTCTTTTTAATATTTTGATTATTTTTTATGATATATCTTAGAGTTGGCTTGATCAGCGGATGATATTTTTGTATTTTGTTCTTTATAAATTTAATTATTACAGAGGCGTACATTATTTGTTTTATAATTATTATCACATTTTCTATTCATATTAATGAAACTTAACACTATTGTAGAGAGTATATCTATTACTAAAAAAAAACATTTATATATGGAAGCCTATTTATGATCGTACGATGTAAGAAACAAAGGTCTTTTAAGAGATTTTAAAATAAATAATTAATTTTGGTGAAATTTTTTAAGTAATTCTATGAATTTAAAGACACATTTTCTCCGTTTTGAAAATGGAACAATAATAGGATTATCTTTTGACCTTGAAATATCTCTGTAACGTTTATAGAATTAAGTTGAATTTTTTTTTTGTCATAAGTAATTTAAAATATAATTTAAATTATAATTACTTATATATTATACAAGTATGTGTATTAAAATTTTATTGTTGATTCTTAATAACGTTATAAAAATTACTCTTTCTACTGTTTTAAATTTTTTAAATGTGTAAAACTAAATAACTATAACAAAACTATATTTAACAGTTAGATACGTTAAAATTGTACTCATGAGAGAAGTATTAAAATTTTTTTTATTTTTACCATCAAAAGGCTGTTATTCCCTTTTTACGCATAATATAAATTGCAGTTGTCAGTAATAGAAGAAATCTAAAGCATCTCCGTTACAGTTTTACACAAACTTTCTTAAATTTGGTTGCTGTCAAAAACTTAACAAATCTTATACTCAACTATAATAGACTAAATACTTAGATAGGTAGGAGACACAAGCATCAGCCTAACCTGACACACTAATACCAAAGAGACCCAACGTTATATTACAGCTAGAACATAAAAAGCTGACAACCTTAAAATCATTTTTTCAGTAACTCACTTTTTTTATAGGTATGGATTTGCATAAAAATTGATATGAAAAAAAATTGAAGGATTCGAAAATAAAATTAAAAGTAATTAAATTTTTTAAAATAATCTAATAAAATTTTTAATTTGAAATATTAAAAATATTTTTCGTTCAACCTTTCACAATATAATTCTCAAATATGCTTCAGTATTCAACGTTGCAGAGAGCGTATTTAAGTTTTAACAAATATGTTGATTAAATTAACGAAAGATTAATTCACTTCAATATATTGTTATGGAAATACGAAACTTCATACAGACTTACTGAAAACTTAAATCGCATTGAGGCACGTTTAAGTCTGTTATTGCCAGACCTATAAAGAACATAACTAAAATAGCTGCAGAATCTGCCCGACGCCGACGCGACACCGATTACTATGAACACAAGCGCCTGCTTTTTATCTGCGCAGAATTTTTGATGATATGCAACTACGAACAAAAAATCTTTTTTGTTGCGCAGGAGCGACCACTACGAACACACCTATACATTTTTTCGCGAATCGACTGCAAGAAATGTATAGAAAAAATATTTTACTCACAATTTAAAAGCTCTCTTCACGAATGATAATGTGTTTTTTTACTTAAACATTCTAATTTTTACTTAAATTGTAAATTGTACGAATTTATAAACATTTTCTATCCACAAGAGAGTTTAAAAAATTTGAGCAAATTGAAAATTATATAAGAAGGGGTCAATCAAGAAAGTCTACTATGAATAGAATTTTTCCTTAGATAGAAAAAATCCAATTTTCGTTATCATCAAAGTCTACTCGGTTGACATATATCAATATTTAAGACTTCTAAAGTCAGTAATCAGTAAATCAGTAAATATTTTGGTAAATTATTTGAATTGTTTTTGTTTTACAAGTCATCGGAGAATTTGTTACTATTCTACAAATTTCTCAAGGCATCTGACATTCTGGATTATTTGTCCAATTGTTTTTAGTCCAGTTTAGTTTCTAACATTTCTTAGCTAGAAATCTGCTTTCTAACGATATTTCCCTTACCCTCAATTTTTTTTCCATAATTAGATCTGTTCTTACTTTTTCTTTATGGCCAAAACTGTTTGTCCTTTTGAATATAGAGAACTAATTTTCCATTTTTCTTAGCAACAGCTGGTAGCATTATATTTCGCTGTGCGGTCTTAGTTTGAAAATATTGATAAATAATCTGAGGCGTTTGAATGGTTGTTCTACTATCTTGTCATTCACAGTTATTTTACATTTTGTGGGTACCTTGGCCACGATAATAGCTTACATTTTAGACACGGATTGTATTCTGTAACAAAACTGATGAAGTAATTTTTTTATTCTATTCTGAACTATTATGAAAAACAAAAATGCCTTGAAATCATATCCTTTTTATCCTTTAAATATTAAATCAATCAATTAGAAAGGATTTTTTTTACGGTTTACTATCAAATTTTCTTAAATTGTGATGATCCTCGTTGTGTTCTATTATCTTTAATTTATTATGTAACACTTCATTCCATCCATATAAATAAACTCATACATAGACCATTTTATTAGATACTTTATTTTGGTCCTTATTGAATTCATCAGGATATTAACATAATACATACTGGATAACATAATTAAATCGCAATAAGAAATTTATTATTAATGTGTTGCTATCTCTTTCTCTTCATTTTTATTTTCGGTATAATTTTTTTTATATTTTTTTATTTCTTTCTGTACTTTATTTACTATAATATGGAATCTTAAGCTGTTTGTACCATCATAAAATGAAAATATCCTTTTAATCTAGATTCATTTTCGTAACGATGATAATTGATAACAATAAACCAACATATTTAGTATACAAATTTCATGAACAAATTAAAAATCTGAAATTATGTAACTGATGCGAAAATTAAACGAAATAAATCTGTTTTTTATTTCATTCTTTCTTGTTTTTCTGACCCTGATTAAACCTTCCCTGTATTGTACATACTGGATAGGATAGGTCAGTGTACAAAAATATTTTGCGAATATTATAATCAGTAATCGGATTTTTACTACGTTCTATACAATACAATAATTTGATAATTTTTTTAGCCTATTTCATAAAGCTAAATACACACCGCGGTATAGACAAATTGTAAAGTTAAGATAAAAAGTTCGGTAGAGCAGTTTAAACACTCATTAGAGATCTACTGTAGAGATAAATTTATTTTAAAGATGTCTCTATACCACGTAAACACTTCTAGTAGAGAACATTTGATAGATTTTCAGAAACTGTATCATACAGGAAAATGCTGTTTACACAAACAGTCGCTAGAGAAAAGTCTACCGGCGTAGAGTTAATTTTATCTAGAATTGTACATTCATATATAAACACATTTGGTAGAGAAAACTTTTATTCCCGTAGAGTTTTAGTTTTCCGTTTGTACTTAGGTACATTTTTTAACGTTTATTTTGATTTGCGGACTTCGTGTATTGCAATCCGATTTCGAATAGTTTTAATTTGATCAAATTGTTTGTTGTAAAGCAATGTTGTTAACAGTTTTCTTGCATATATTTCTCTCTTTTGTCGCTATTAATGACTCACCAACAGTGTTTTTTCTTGTCGGTTACCGAATGCATTGCCCACATTACCCACAGCCCTTCTAACAAATTTCGTTGTAAATTAAATGATTTTATATTCCTTCAAATGTAAAGTCAATAAATTACTTAATGTAAATTGTAAGAAATCTAAAGTTGGTTTTCTTCATTTTATTATTATTTTTCGTTTGCCTTTGTCGTTTTTGGCATTTTGCTTGCTTTATCGTTGTTTTTTTGATTATTGTATGTGTGATGGGTCTACCAAAAGAACCCTAAACTAATTGTTTCCAAATGTCTCATCAAATATCAAAACATTTTTCGGTAGGTTCACCTTTGAAGGTTTCGAGTTTGTTGAGTTCTCTTACTTTTAATGGCTACGTTTTTACACCATATAGGAGTAAAAGCCAAACATAGCAGTTAAAGAATTGTAAGGAAAGGCCTAAGTTCATTTCACGACAACAAAAACTTTTTTCGATAGCTTAATAAATGCATTTCACGCTGCTTCAATTCAGCGTCCAATTTGCTTATCGCAGCTCCAATCCTTGTGTAAGCAGCATCCGAGATTTTTGTATGTGGAGACTATCTTAATTTAACGATTGTTTATATTAGTTGTTATTGCAGTGTAAGGAGTTCTTTTTCAACTTACGATCATTAGTTTAGTTTTTGAGATATTATTATTTTTAAGTTGAACAATTCGCTATGGTGGTTGACTTTATCGACAATATGTTGTAGTTCCCTTAGATTGTCTGTTATAAGGACTGTATCATCTGCATATCTGATATTATTTATAAATATGCCATTTACTTTTATACCAACATCTAAATTGTTCACTGCTTCTTGAAAAACACCTTTAGCATAGATGTTAAAAGTAAAAGGTAGAGAATACAGATTTGCCGAACTCCTTTTTCAATCTCAATGCTTTGTTTCACACTGTTTATGTGTGTTTACATCACACTGTTTCACACTGTTATTACACGGACTGTTTGTTGCCAATATAAGTTATTTAATACCTCCGTAAGTGTTTGATGGTTGACCTTATCAAACGCCTTTCACAATCCACAAAACATAAGAAAACATTAACATCATAACTATTGTCTACTAGTACTTGAATATTAAGAAGGGCTTCTCTAGGTCCAATTCTTTGTTTGAATCCAAATTACATTCTGCCCATGTGCAATTCACAATTTGTTTATATACGATTATGTAGCACTTTCAGGAAGATTTTGAGTGGCTCATCAAACTTATTAAGCGGTGGTCATCGCATTTTTTGGCATTAGCTTTTTTCGGAAGGGTGACAAATTTACACTTAGCCAATCTTGTGGAAAATTTCCAGTATTATAAATATTGTTGAAAATTTTTTGGAACACATTGAGGTTTTTGTTATTGATCAGTTTCATTATTTCTGGCTTCTGATAAGAAAAAGATACAACAACAAAATGTATTTGGTATTATATAAATAGTAAGCACCACTCTATAACCTGATCAGTAGAAGCTGAGTACTGGTTCAAATCTCATTGAAGATAAATTTTGTATTTTCTTCTTGACTTCATAAACTTTTTACTAGATACCAATAGATGGATAATGTGAACGATGTTAAACAGTAAAGGGGAGAGAATATAGATTTGTCGAACTCCTTTTTCAATATCAATGCTTTGTGTCAGCACACTGTTTATTTTTACACGTGCTCTTTGTTGCCAATATAAGCTATTTATATACACTATGATATTTTTATGTATGCCAATTCTGTTTAATACCCACCCCCCTAAGTTTTTGATGATTGACCTTATCAAACGCCTTTCACAATCCACAAAACATAAGAAAACATCTTTGTGAACATCATGCCAATTTTGTACTAGTACTTGAATATTGAAAAGGGCTTCTCTAGTTCCAGTTTTTTGTTTGAATCCAAATTGCGTTCTGGCCAAATTTGTGTATATACGAATGTAGCGTTTTCAGAAAAATTTTGATTTGTTCATTAAAATTATTAATCGGTGGTCATCTCACTTTTTGGTATTAGTTTTTTCGTAAGGAGACAAAGGTTGACTTTAGCCAATCTTGTGGGAAATTTCCAGTATTATAAATATTTTTGAACATTTGTTGTAGTACAATGAGGTTCTCATCATTGATTAGTTTGATTATTTCTGCCTTCTGATAAGAAAACGATACAGCAACAAAATGTATTTGGTATTATATAAATAGTAAGCACCACTCTATAACCGCATCAGTAGAAGCTGATGAGCCAGTACTGGTTCAAATCTCGTTGAAGATAAATTTCGTTTTTTCTCCTTGACTTCATGAACTTTTTATTAGATACTAATAGATGGATAATGTAAATTAAATTAGAATGACACTAGTACAACAAAAAAAATTAATTAATTATTTTGTAGAACTATCCGATTTCATGAACCTAAAGTACATTTTTGGTGTTAAAATTAAAAGAATTTCTAAATAAAAATCTCCAATAATACTCGTAACTATATGAAATATGTAACACCGACACCTCTTAAAAATTAATACGCATGGCTATAATAAGTAAAAATTCTTGTGAAGTGTTGTAATCTAACTGATTGTGTGTGTTAATGTCATTGGTTGATATAAGGCGAAAATAAAACTTAAAATATAAGCATTTCATCTTTTATCTCTAAATTCTCCATCAAACTCTCCAAAACATATTTTCATTTTCTTTCTTTGTTTTGTTAATAAAATGTTCTAAACAATGGAAGCACAAAAAAAAAAATATTATGACAACAAAATAATAAGAAGTTGAGTGTGAGGATGTTTTTTGAAGAAAAACTTTTTAAGGAAGTTTCTGGTAATAAATACGATAGTTATGATAAGTATAATATTATGAGGAATTTTGATTAAACATATATATATATATATTTATATATATATATATGGATGTATCTTCATTAATAAATTATTATTAAAATTGTTTTCTCATCTTCCTCTCGTTAGAAAATTTTGTGCCAAAATAGTTAGAAAATATTATTCAGAACAGTACACACACACATACAATAATAGATAGTATAGAGAGAATATTTTCGAAAAAGAAAAATGTTAATTGTTTTTCCATAGAGAGAAAATTATTTTAAAATAAAACTTTAAAATTAAATTATTACTTTAGTAGAAATATTTAATTTAAATATATTTTAAATTTATTTTTTTTAAAAAATATTTAATTAGTTAAATTTGTTAATATTTCGTTTTTTATAAACAGTCACACTCGAGGATTACATCTTTTTTACTTACGTATCGCTTGACGGGGATAGGAAAGGGAATGAAGTTGAAGTAAGAAATGGTTAATGTTTATTTTAAATTTCTACAGATTATAACTTATTGTACCGTTATTGTTTGACTATGGAAAAATATCGGGAGGAATGTGATTCTACATTTGCAAGGCTCGGCCTATGGACGAATTTCCAATAAGCCAAGTTTTTTTCATCTTAGGACTCCAATGTGTAGGGGTGGGTATTTACTTTTTTCGTATTGGAGCTGCTTTCTACTAATGTCCACTGTCCACACCTACGAAGTATTTATAAAATAATTTATTTCATTACATAATAAGTTCATGTACCCTGAACAAGTTTATATGCCAATGACAAGACAAAGCTTCAATCAGCTGAATTACAAGAACAACTGTATCATCATCATCATTGTCCTGTAACCCTATTCGTGGGGACACAAAAATTTGATCAGAAAAATTTTAACAAATGTTGAAAAATCCATATACACTTGTAAATTTATCTTTGAAATATTGCACAATCAAATTAAGCAAAATTTGGTCGTAAAGACGTCTGACGTGTTTGCTATAAGCATTATTAATCTAAGCATTAATCTGACAGTATAAAAATTAAATTTTGTTTGTAGTTTTCTGTACAATTTTGCAGAAGTTTATAAAATAGAAATTGACAAATTGCTATTGATAGTATTTTACAATTTTTCATCTGCCAATATCTACGCTCTAGATGGGATATGACAAGGTTCAATTTTAGGAGTTCTGCTATTTATTATAAACATAAATGATATAAAAAAATCTATTTCCTTATCAAATCTAATGCTATTTGCAAATGATTCATTATAATATGTTGTAAAGTGATAGTATGAATGAATAAATTAAAATTCGTGTTTGAAAAACTAAAATTGTTTTGGAAAATATTTAGACCAGACAGCTCAGGCTAGGTCACAAAACATTGATTTATTTAATGTATTATATTGTTTAAGGATAGATTAAGTAAATTGTATTGAAACTGAAGTAAAAAAAAAGAAAATTAAATATAGACAAAATTAAATGAATATGGTAATTAATAGCGATATAAGTAGTACATAATAATAGAGAAAGTTGATGAAATTAAATATTTACGTGTTATTATAGATAAAAGATTAGATTAAAGGAGTCATATAGACTATAACTTTATTTTTTTTTATTTCTACAATTAGAAAACATTTAACTTATTCAATTGCTTATTAATTACATCATAAAGATAAGATATCATATTAAACTTATTAATACAATCATAAAGACACATTTCGAATATGCTAATAATAGCAAAAAGCAAATAATTGTAATAAAAATAGACTACAAAAATTGTAAAATAAAGCAATGAGAATTATACTAAAACTAAATAGATTTACGCATGTAGATATGATGTTAAGTGTTCTATGTGTAAGTGAAAGAATAATAATGAAGGTATTTATAATTATAAACAAAATGAAAAGTAATATGTATCCGCAATATTTGTAATTTATAATTATAATTTAAAAAATATATTTAGTTTTAAATTAGATTTTTTTCCCGAAATGAAAGAACAACAAAAATATGATTATTATAACAAATAATTGTTTTGATTTATAATAATAAGGACTAATAGAAATTTTATCAATAGTTTAATATGGTATAGTAACCAAAAGGCAAAGAGCATTTAACACAAAAAAAACATAATGCACTCAAAGGTTATTCCTATTACTTAAAATTATACACAATATGCATATGTGTCTACATTTTGATTTTTTTTTTTTTTATTTTTTTTGTTGTTGTTATGATAATGATCATAGCATCATAGTTTTGTCATACCGTATGAATAGCCTGTATAGTACTATAGGTATATATATATACTCTAACTATTTTTATTTTTTTTGTTTATTGTTTTTTTTTTAATATATATATATATATATATCTATATGATATATAAATTTATGATCGTATATAATATTTAGTATATATTATGGGGTTAGGTTTTAGTTCTGCTGATTTACACATAAAAATAATAACAACCTATACATTTTTAAAGAAATTAAATGAAATTTTGTACTATTATTTTTTATTTCTTATCTTTGTAAATTTATAATTTTTAGGTATATTTGTTTTCTTCAAGTGTGTACAAATGTATGTTGTAGAAAGTGATGAATTTTTTTCATTATAGTAGGTAGGTATATATATAGGTATCGGTTAAACCATATTGATTGTTGTTCTACTTTTTAATGTATGTTATAGATAATAATTATGTATGAATTTCGATAATGAATTTTTTGAAATGAAATGAAATTTTAAATAACCGATCAATGGTTCACAAGTTATGAACAGTTTTGTAAATACCTATTCATTTGCAGTAAATTTTTTTATTTTAATTTTTTCTCCAACACGAGTTTTTATTTTATTCAACAAAATAAATATTCTGTGTACCTACAATATTATTGTTTTTTTATATTTACAATTTCATTTATTTTTGTTTTTAAAATTGTTTTTGTTCAAAGTTGTGGCTCATTATAAAATATTATTTGTTCGCTATAAACTTCGATGCTAAACTTACGCAGCGACTGTTATTAAATGTTAACAGGATTAACTTGAATCTGAATTAGACGATAAATTTCCAAAGTTGGCAAAAAGGACATCGCTAAAATGATCGAGTAAATGACCCTTAGGGAATAGAAAATTTTGCACCTTACTACAAATATTCTGTTTATATGGTAATTAAAAGCGTTATAATACAAAAATAAAGGTATGATAAATTAGTAAGCAAATACGTACTTTTCTTAAACTTGAAATGAAAACTCTAATGAAGGAAAGAAATGCTAGAATTTATTTTGCTTCCTTCATTTATGGCGAGTTACAAAGCTAGTATATACATAATGGCGTGAAGTTGTACAAATGTGCCTATAAGAAAAAGAAATAAAATTAATTTAATCAGATTTAAAGTAAGTGTAATTGAATATGTAAAGAATAATTTTATTTAGAACCGAATTTAGTCAGATGGCTAAAACACGCCAAATAAATAAATCAAATAAAATAAAATAAAAAAATATAGTACAGGATCATTAAAACAATAATTGGAGAACTCAAGCTTAAAATTTTGAAATCACTATGGTCGAAATAAATTAAATGAACCAGACTTAATAATCATACACGTGGTAGACAAAAAAATAATAAGGATGTTAAATACAAGAATCTTTAAATGTTTTAACAATTCCCGCCTTCTCCAAAATAATTGCTTTTACAAAATAATCAATATTCAAGTTGAAATTTCAAATATTTAAATTGCGTAGGATAATTAAATTCAATTAACAATTTTAATATATTTGTGTCCTTTGGTTGTCACGTTCTCAACTCATCTACAATTTTTTTATTATTATTTTTTTGTTTTATATTTTGTTTTTTTTTGTCTACAAAAAGTTTATTCGTTCTATGTTTTTGTTTTGTTTTGTTTTTATGCATAGCAACTAACACAACCCAAATTCAAAAATTCATTTATCGTATCCGATAATATTTTAAGATCCTTGTTTACATCCATAAACTGTGAATTCTTTATTATTTTCTTCCTATTTTGTTATAAATTCATGGAATCCTTGATGTTTGTACATAGAATATCATAATCATCTTTATTATCTCAGTTATTTTTTTTTTTTGTTTTATGTTTTTTTTTTTTGTAATTTTTGGAATTATTTATGTAAATTGGTATAGAATTTAAAAAGTCTATTATTCCATTTGATACTGTTGTGCCTTGTTTAATAAATTTGAAAATTATAAAAACGTAATGAAAGCTAAAAAAGAAAAAGTCGTCAAGTGACTTTTTTTTTTTTTAGAAATTACTTTAATAGAGATTCCATTAAAAATTTAAATTTTTGGAAAATTGACGTATTTAATTTCTTAACGAAATTCAATTTAATTCTATAATCGTTGTGGGAGATTTCATTATGATTTGCTGTGACAGGAGAATGTTATAACAATTTAAATTGAGTTAGATTTAATTTGAGGGGTTGTTGTAGGTACTTGAGTCAGAATATTTTCATAGAAATTAGGTTCTAATTATTTAATTAATTTTTATAATTCTGATATTTTAATTAATCAAAAGGGATAATATGTCTGTCATATTATAATATACTATTGAATTTTTCAATAAGAAGTAGAAATTTTAGTTATTATTTAAATGTTGAGCATTGTTATAGGTTAAAAAAAAACTTAACAAATTGATTAAGTAGCCGACTGACCAGCACACTCACTCATAGATTATCTAACGGAGAAAGTGCAGGTTTAAATCCTACCTGCTCTCACTTCATTTTTTTAAGAATAAAAAATTACTGATTATTGATAGCATATTGATAGCATATGCATATAGTATATGGATAAGATATATAGTAGAATTACTTCAGTTGTTGTATTACAATTAAAAATCTAATACATACTTGAATATCAATTTTTGTCCCAACCTCTTTCAAATTTTTTTTTATAAATTATAAAAATAAATTCTTAAATATGACGTATTATAATAATATACTTATTATGAGATTATAATAGGCATATTAAATATGTCGTCAATATACTTTTTACAAATACTTTTCTATATTAAAATGACAGATTAATTTCTCATTAATTTAATAAATTATCATGGAATGAAATAAAATGAAGTTATATACATGTCCTTTGCAAACGTAAATAATTACTAATCAAAAAAAAAAACAAAAAAAACGAAAATTAATTAACCCAATACAATACCCTAACATCATAGCATGCAATCTACTAATTCTTATTATTAAAACATTCTCAATACTATACCAAGGAACTTCTAGATTACTATATAATTAATTAGTTAATAGATTAAGATTATATATATATATATATATACAGGGTGTATCTAAAATGTTTAAATACTTTAAATACTTATTGATAATTTCCATTTTATTATAATGAAATCCGACATCAGCTAGCATCATATTTGATGTTGTCAAGTAATGTTGTCAGCAATATCCTTGAATTTACCTGTATTATACAGTCTGATCAATATAGTCAATTCTGCTTAAATTACTCATTTAATTCGTGTTGAGGTAAATTTAGTAATCGTACTAGCCCAAGCTGGAAAATATACTGAAAAATATTTATTTTCAAAAAATCTCAAGAATCGTCGAAATTTTTATAAGATGTTAAAATACAAATAAAAAAGTACTTAGACTTTTCGTGTAATTTCTCGGCAAATCCGAATCTCTAGTATATAATAAAAATATAGTATATATAAATGCCCAAATAAAGGCATTGATTTTTTAAATATAGAGTATGAGGTGAATACATTCCGGATTCTAATTATTTACATTGTACATAAAAATGGATAAAATCATGATATTTCAATGCCTGGAAAAGTAGTTAGAGAAAACAAAATAATATTGACTATAGAATAAATTAAAGCGTTTGTAAATATTATAAACAACTTATATAACATAAATATATATTCATAGTTTCGTAAGTCGATTTTTGTCTCACCTACAAATAATTTGGTTGAACAATACATGAAATACATGGTTGACTCCCCAGTCAAGGTGCTTTTCCTCTCACGTTCGACAAATTCATTTTTACACAATCATAGTATACACAAATACATTTAAATAAATATTGCTGTTAAGTCCCGAAAGTTCTGAACATGAGTTGTATTCGTTGTATCTATAAGACATTGTTTGTTTTTTTTGTGAGAATAGTTCAGTATATTAAATTACCACTTTAATTAACAATTCAAATCAAAATAGTCTGTTGAATATAGTTTCTATAAAATTAACATGTCAATATAATTTTTATAAATATATTTTAAGAACACTCTGTAGTCATTTCATCAAAATATCATTAACGCTTCATTTAATTTCAATTCATTTATCAATATAATTAAAACTCTTAAATTCTCAATAAGTACACTTACATAATTGATTTTCATTCATTTTGAAATGTCCACAACCGTGTAGATCTTTAAATACACTTCATTTGATTCCAAATCCACATGTTACATAAATAGTTTATTTTTATTTAGATTAATTCTATTCAAAATTTGTTAATAACAATTAATTGATAAAATCCTAATCGTCATTTTTTTTATCTTAGTCCAATGATTTAAATTTTGTTGACCAAAAACAATAAATCAACAACAAAAACAAACACAGATTATACACTTGGCTTATTGTATTTTGAACAGTTTAGAAAATCTTTTGTACAGTTGGTCATATTTACAAAATGTTGTTGTTGTCATGATCAACATTTTTTTTAACATAAACAGGTATTTGGGACTGGAGCTTGTAATTTTGTAAGTGTTTTTATATTCAATTTTCTATGAGATCAATATTGTATTTCGAGCCGATAACATCTTTTTAGCTTCTATTTTCTGATATTCAACCATACTATTATCAATTCGATCCATAAATAATCATCTCGTAAAAAATATATTTGCTTTTTATACTCAAATGCATGATGAGCCATAAACTTACTCAAAAACAAGTCACCGGATAATTCAATCTAAAAGGTATATTAAAATTTGAACACTTTCGTTTTGGATTGGTTTATGAAGAATTGTAATGCTTTTTAAAGCATAGCCCCGATTGCTCAATATATAAAATACTCAATAATACTGACCAATTGTACAGGGGTGGCTGACATTTGACCAGGAAAAATGCTCAGCTTGGAAGGACATTATGTTCTGTTGAATGAAATAAATTTAATTAAATTAATTGTACAGTATTCTACGCCCACCTAATATCTTGCAGAAAATTCAACCCCAAGATCAGTTTGTATGATATCTTCAAAAATTTGAGAATTTATAAAACCAGTTTCCTATATTGAAAATGTGTATGGGAAAAGCGCCGCTACACAAAATTTATCTATTTAAAATCTAAGCTAAAAATTACGGTATATCTTTAAATAAATTACAACAGTTTAAAATTCCTCTTCTATAAATTCGTAAATATTAATTTTTCAAGTCTCATAAGATATTTTTTGTTAACCGAGAATATCAAATGTATGGTAATTTATAGAATTAGCTTTAATAGAGTGCGAATTTTTTTTTTTATATTAGCGACATAATTTACAATTCCCTCCTTTACATCACAAACTTTCCAAATCACACACCTTTTGGGTTGTGTTAATTTACTTTTTTATCCTTTTGAAATATTTCAATTCCCAAAACACCAGATATCCTTTTAGTTTATTTATGACTATTGAATTCGATACTATATACTTTGTAGTTTCTTATATTTATCTTACAAGTGAATTGAATATCATTTTGTAAAGGATAAATTTTTATTTTCCCTTGAGAGCGAAGACATGAACCTTTAAGCAATTCACTTTGTTCTTAGGATTTAATGAAAAAAATATCATAATGGAATTATTATAAGATTTTTTACATACATTTAGACTACGTCTTATGTCTTAAACATATTTAGAAGGAATTTATATTTTATATGAAAGTTCAGAATACTCCAGGAGTAGTCGTGTACACTAAGGAGTAGTTTAACTCTAATTTTTAAAAGTGAACACAGATCTTTCATTAAAGAAACTAAAATCAATATAGAGTGAGGAAATGAGGACAATAATATAAAGAGCAAAATAACTAGCATATATTCAAACAGTTTATTTCCCCACAGAGATCCAAGCCAACTTTAGCGTAGATGTGTTTAGGCAAATTAGAAAGTCAAATATAGGGAAAAACAATACCAAATTTGTTTGGTTACTTTCTGAAATCGACGTTCTATCGCGGAGGATGCACATAGGCCGGCAGAGACTTTGATAGTTTCAAAATTATAATTTTCATATTTTATACTTGTGGCTTTTCCAGATAGAAGCAACTCATCAAAAGAAGCTTGATCGTTGTATTTTCCGGGAAAAAGCGAAATGAAGGACTGTACCGACTTTAACATACTAAAAATTTTTATGCTAGTGTATTCAAATTAAAGCTAGTTTCTTAAACTAACCACTATTATATTTTTGGCTCTTTGATATATTTGATCAAACAAAATCCAATTAGAAATTATTGGGAAGTAAAATATCTTACCCTAATACAGTTCGGTTTCGTTTGTTTAATTCGTCTAACAAAGTTTTGGTCGACAGCTAAGCCTAAAACTTCTTAATTGACAAATTGATGACTTTTGTTTCGTACAATCAGTTTTTTATTTCATTATTATTCATATGATAGATAGATTTTGAGATATCTATGAACATATATAAGCATTAAAAACATACGAGGGGCCATTAGCAATTTTTCTCAATTTGAATTTGAAGTTGTTTAGCACAGCACAATATTTGAATTCCGTATGTGTAAACTAGTTTAAATACTTAATTGTTTGTTAATCATTGATTGTAAGTCAACTAGCTTTAATACCTGATATCAAATCAAAACTTTGTTACATGACACAAAGCGTGCGCTTCATTAGCCAATACAATTAATTGTATTTCAGTTATAACTCTAGTTTTTTTCACGTTCTGAGCTTTGCATTAGGTTTCAAATGATTGCACTATAAATTTCTTACTCGTGGAATATTACGTTAAAATTGTTCTAGCTTTGATAAATTATGTTTGGTTAGAAATTTAAAAATTTTCTTAACATGAACAAATTTTTGATTCCAATACACTATATCAAACTGGGTGCCAGCCACAGTAATCAGTTGATTCTAGGTCACATGTGAGCTCATAGTGATCCCCTTCACCACATCACAATATCAACTGGACTTTGATCTATGAAACTTTTATTGCTTATGAATTATGCCGAAATAATTCGATAACCCTTATCACCTATTTTAAACGTGGATAATTGACATTGAAGTTAGTAGTGAGTTATGACAACCTGTAATAATATTTAACTCAACCATTGCAGTATTCACGAAAATTATTTAATTTAAAAAAATTTAGTATTTTAGGTCTTCAAATAAAATTTGAAATTCCTGCAATTTTATTTTAGGCCCAAAATAATGGGATAAACACCATAACTGCTTTCGTAGAAATTAAGCCATTTAAGAGATTAAAGAAGAAAGAAGCGGGATAGAAAAGAATAATAAGCAAGATTAGAAACGAGATTAAGAAGAATAGAATAGAATAAGATAGAATATAAAATTTACCAACAGGTTAAAAAACATTGATTTACATACTCGTCTCTTGAACTAGTCATCCAATTCCAAGTCTAGAAATCCACTTTTGTGATATCAATTGTGCTGTGCTTTCAAACATTATTACTGAAAACTAATAAAATCCTCATAATCACAATAATCTACAATTGAATTGGCATAATTTAATTGTAATGGTAATGGCAACATTAAAATGTTCTCCTCCAAAATTCCCGAATAATTATTTGGAACTTAATAAAAGAGAGAAAAAAAATCCAAAAATTGAAAAACTGATTTTGGTCACATTCCTCCAAGGCATATTTTGTTTTTGTTATTTATTTTTTTTTTCAACGACCCATTCAAATTAATACACGTTAACCAAGAAATTATTCTGGGTTAGTAGACTTGGAAAGGAGATGAAATGGATCATCAGGTTTACAGAGTTATGATTATTTATAGTAAACAACTGTAACCATACCCATCAAAAATTTCAAATGGAAAAAAGGAAAGAAAAAAAAAAAAATTTATTTTCGATTAATGAAAAATCATAATGAATGATAATAACTACGTGGCGGTAGTCATATGACACGCAATGTTACTTTTAGAAAAGGAAAATATCTTTTTTTTTTTTTTTCTTGTTATTTTTGATAAAAGTAATAAACCGTTCTTTAAGCAATTTTCACGCTTTCACTTTTTCTTTATTGCCACAAGTAAATAAATTTATTTCCCTAAAGCATTTCAATTTATTTTCTTTTGTTTTTCTATATTTTCTCAAAATATATTTCTATGTTTGCAATCATGAAGATTGTAATTGCTTTTTATTTGACACTTTTGAAGATAGTTTCGGAAGGGTTTTATTTTTTTTTCTATCTCTTGCAGCCATTTCATTCCACATACCTACTTCCAATAAGTTTAATTAAATTTTTATTAATATGTTTTACGTGTTATGCTTTTATAAAATATAAATACTGAATATGAATATGCCATACTAGAACGGTTACAGGACAATGATAACGATGACCAAAATGCATATTAAAACTATTTTTAGTGTTTATAAAAACTTGTATTCCACCGTTAGAGTAATATTTTCCTTTTAATTTTACTGATATGCTTATCATACAGATACGCGTATTTCGTCTACTACTTGCAGACTTCTTCAGTGGTTTTTACTCGACTTACAAAATTATAATCAGTATAGAATAAGCATATCAGTAAAATTAAAAGGAAAATATTCGACTATTTTCACTGTTATATTTTTAGTGTCTATTAACCATAAGTGATCTAATTTTGATCGTCGGTTTGAGTTTATTACTAAATTCAAGACAACGCTGGATGGCATGGTATATAGAACTACATAGTATGTATGTAGAGATTTGCGATGAAGACAAAAAATATTTCCATCATTGCCAATTGTATCACACTTAAATTGATTTTATAATGAAATTCAAGAAAAATTAATTCCGAAAATAAGTAAATTAATCGTTTATGCAATAGCCGCACAATGACCGCTCAATAATTTTGATTATATTGCCCTATATTCTGTTTGTTTTTTTAAGGCTCTATATAGAAACTATTTGAGAAGAGTCCAAACCTCCTGGCATGTTTGTCTGGTAGGTAGTGCTCCATAACAACCCCATCATCGTTCTGATTTCAAATCATGTTAATGACAATTAGTTAAGAGACGCCTCATGATCCTATGTTACGCAGATGAGTGTGGTTATATTAATGGATTATAGTTAAGGAGCACTACCTACTAAAGCTTCAACTAAGCATATTCAATCAAGTTCAAACTTATTTTGTTTGAACACATTATTGTTCACGCTTGATTGTTTGCAATAATACAAGCACAAACAAACAGTTCAACATTTTTTTTTTATTTGAAATAACCTTCCGTTATTTTTCTCTTAATATTATTTAATTCTTCAACATCCATTTTCAATAAAAATATAAAATTCAAAGTTAACAAAAGAATGCAAGAAACAACTGAATCGTATTTATTATTATGTACATATATGTAATGTAAATAATATGTTAATATAAACGTTTGAACTGAGCAATCTGTTCGAACAGTTTGAATGTTCACAAGCAAAACCAAACAAACGAACACTATGAACACAAAATTGCCGAGCACAAACAAACTAATTGAAAATATTATTTTTGTTTTGTCATGCTTGTTTTGTCATGCTTGTCATACATTATTTTGTTTGATCATGCTTAACATTTTTGTATGTTTGTTTGAATTCGCTTGAGCATTATATGTGTGGTTGGAGCTCTGCTACCTACTAGACAAACATACCAGAAGGTTTGGCCTCTTCTCAAATAGTTATAGAACCTTAAAAAAAATTTATTAAATAAAAATCTATGTAGAACCACTTAGGCCGAAATAATAACCCTTCTTATCGCTTTTAAACGGGTTACACCTATATGATGATTGACATTGAAGTTTGTAGTGAGTTATGACAACCTGTAATAATAATAGGTAGGAATTTAGAATTGCTCCGATTTCTGGCAATCACTAATACTTAACTAATTAACAGTCTATTGAAGAACTGAAATAACAATCACTGTAATCTAGTGTATTCGGTCATTGAACTCTACTACCCCCGCCGCATACAAAACTAAAATATTATTTTTGATTAAAATATGAAATTGAATACAAGAACTAAATGTAAGTCCCAATGAATATATCAAATTAAACTTAAATTTTTTATTATAAAAAGCCTACAGTATTTCTGTTAATAATTTTCTAATTCCTAGGATAGGTCAATAATTAATTATTTATATTTACAAAAAAATAAAGAACAATATTAAAGGATGCTATTTTCATATTTGGCAAAACAAATTATGATAACATTTAGTGGAGGGATGAAACAAACATAACTTTAATATTATACATCACACCTCTTTAGAGATCTAAAAATGAATTTAAAAAAAAAAAAATGTTTTTTTATTTCTTTTCCACAAAACAAAAAAAATTGATTCCCACGGGAACAAATCGATAAATAATATTTCTTTGTTAAAATACACTACAATAGGTTTTCATAGGTTGTTATTTTTCTTGAACTCAACTTGTTCGTGCTTTATTTTTATGTTTTTAGCTGCTTGCCTATAATATGCCTGATGGGAAAATTCCAACTCATTTTATTGATATTGCCTTTAGGATACATTTTTGTTAAGGGACCTTACTTTTCCAAAAATAAAAAAAAAAATAAAAGCAATTTTCTTAGATATATTTTTTTTATTCGAATTCTTTACAAAGGTTTTTCATTCTTATTTGTTTCGTAGTAGTAGTAGTAGTAGTAGTAGCAGTAGTAGGAGCAGTGGTAGTAGGACCAGTTAATATTAGTATAGTGGTAGAAGTATATCAACAACTTCTAAGGATAAATTTAAAAGGTATTATTTTGCGTTTTATTTTGTGACAAATTTTTTTATTTGGATAAAAATTGGTTTTATTAAATTTTAAATAAAATCAAATAAAGAAAATGGGAAATTCAAAAAAAAATTGTCATTCGTTTTGTACTTTTGTTATCATTCGGGATATAAGTATAGAACAAATGCCAATTAGGTGCGTGTGTTGTTTTTTACTATGAATTGTTTAGTTTTTGAAACAATTTTATAAGTAAAAAATCATTATATTTTATTATTTGGTTTTAGTGGATAGTGAAACACGCATTGAAAATTATTTTTTTTTTTGTAATTATTTTAGTTATGTTTTAGCAGAGGGTTGATTATCATTGCTTACTGCTGCTGTAGACAAGAAACTGAAATTCTTAATAACAACCCACAGTGATCTACTACAACTTTAAACTGTAAATCTACTATTTTTTAATTAGTCTATAGGTATTCTAGATTATCAAACATACTCTTCTAACGTGTTTGGTTCATAATGAATCTTGGGGTATTAACATTTTAAGCATTTTAAGCAAAATTTTAGTACTTACAACACTTTTTATAGTACTTTGTATGTGTAACTGTGAAATTAAAGATGAAATAAAAAATTGAAATGAAAATTTTTCGTATTATGAAACCCCAGTTGAACGTAACAAGACTAAAAAATCATAATACAAAACACTTTGCTACTATTCAACTCAACATTTTACAAAGAGAAAACTATCTTAGATATCTGCAACTATTCAATCTACTCGCCTCGATTGGCTACCTACATTAAATCTAATTCTATTTTCTATAGGCTCTGAGTAAATAATATCTATTAGTTGGGTCAACCAAGGTAAACGATTACTACATTGTGTCACAATACGTAAAATCCTGTATTCGCCTTAAAACCTTGAAAGACAGTAAGACAGTTCAACTTTTAAAATCAATCAAGTTTTGACCGTTAAGCTTGTATAAATCATTAATTAAAGGGACATTAATTATGGTAAGTAAGGACATTAATTATGGTGAGGGATTTAACAATACGACAAATTTCACCGATTGTCAATGAGACGGATGGTATTTTACTTTTCTGAATAACATCTTTCGATAATGTACGGTTGTATGAGAACACAGTTTTCAAATTATTTCATATATTTCATAAATTTTACTTTTATGTATTAATTTATTATATTCTGGAGGTACCAACATATAGTTCCGATGTTTTCTGTTTGAGCATAAAATTTCTATGGGTTAAATTCTATATCTACAATCATTTCCTCTCTTCAATACGCAATTTAATCCTTTATTTCTTTGAAAGTTGATTTCATTTCCTGAGAACATTGTAATTTATGTTTTTTAATATTTTCTTTTCAAAAATCTAAACCTTATATCTAGTAGAGTAGGTTTCATACTCCCATTAACATTTCCCAATAAACATTATTTATAAATTCCAAAACGTCATTCCATGTCTTGAAAATAAAATAAATAAATGGAATGTGCCACGCAAATATATTTAATTTGATAAATATTGAGTAGGCAAAATATTTAAACAAAAACCTAAATTGAAAAAAATTAAAAACATTTTTTTTTTGTCCTTACACAGGACAGCACCAATCAAGGTTATGTTTTTATTATAAAACAATTTTTTAATATGATGTCCATTTTATTGAATTTTCACCATCATGATTTTTTGTTTCAAGAAATTCCTTGAACATTGAAAAGGATATGAATTTATTCTGATACGGAGATGTAGAAATATTTTCCTTAATTAATCTTTTATGGCCAGACTTTTACACACCAACTTTCATTTTCTGACCTTCTTTAATATTTTTGTTATTATTTTTTTTTTTTCTTTCTAATTTGGTTGGAACCCCATTAATAATGACCAAAGACTTCGTTAATAATTAAAGGTAGCCTACACCACTAATATTCTTACATGTTGGTAACAAAGAAAACAACAACAACAATGACAAAATATAATAAGAAAAAAAAAATGAAAAAACAAAAAAGCAATCAGGAAATTAAAAGCAAAATCTAAAATAATTACAAAAAAAAGGGACTAAATTAAAGATTTTGATTTATTCAAAAGGATTTCTAAAAACAAGGAATAGAAACAAAAAAAGAAAAAAATATGGTGAAACAAAAGTAGACAAAGTTAGGAATTATTTTGTGGTTCTGTAAAGGTTTCATAAATTCAACAAAAAAAAAAACAAAATGTTTTAAAAATTCCAAATGGTTAATTGAAACTTTGAAAATGACTTTAAATCAAAAAGTTCTGACCATAACGAAATTTCGGTCGGAAAAGTTTTAAATAGTTTTTTTTTTTATTTTAAAACTTTAATTTTGTATTCAATTGTTTTAAAATGTTATTGTAATATTTAAGATTTATTGTTTTTGCTTCTATTTTGTGTTCTTAACTTAACTCACTTCTCAAAATGCAGACCTAATTAAACGTCTTTAATAAACCTATTTTTCAATTTTTTCTGCACTTAATTTTCTTTCGATTTGCTTGAGTCTGTTAAACGCTTCCTAACACATATCTGAAATAAATTGTTAATGTAGTACAATTCAAAATGTAAACCTACTATGACTAATCTTTCTTAATCGACAACATTACTAACTTTTGAAATTTAGTTTGTTTTAAATACAGACAAACACAGACAATATTTCTTTGTTGTTATTTAATAGGTAGAGGATATTTCGATAAGAAAATGCTAAAAAATTCAAATTCTTGAAATCATAATTTTAGAAAATCAATCGAATTTTTCGAAAAAATCATAATATTGTGAATCTCTACTAAATTTGGTAGTTAGTAATTGTAAATTTAAATAGGTACCTATTTAAATTTACAGGTACAAAAATTTCGTTGATAAAAATTAAAAAATGTACCTGCTTTTCAGTATACTTTTCAATATAAATCCATATAAAGAAATAATACATGTCCATAAATTCATTGAAGATTGCATTTGTTTACATTTTTTTATATTTTTTATTTTGAACCTTTGTTTTGAAAAAATAATTAAATATATCTAATCTACATGGATGGACTGAATGAATAGTGTTACATTTTAACAAAAATTATAATTACTCTTCTTTGCTCTCTTCAATTTTTATTTTTGTTTAATTTTCTACCCGCCCATACGTACGCAAATAATTTGAAAAAATTTAAAAATATCCAGATGAGGCTTCTTGTTATTATAATATGTTTTTTGGTTATATATATCTGGTAATAATGCAAATGGATGTGCAGGAATATAGAATATTGTGAAGTTAAATAATATAATCTTAAATATAATATAAATGTGAAATAATAAAATTAATTACAAAAATGTATAAAAATGGGTCACAAGTATAATGCATTAAACTCATCCTTTTTAGTTCTATATTTATAATCTGGTTAATTCTACAACAACAATAACCTCATAGTACTAGCTCTTATACAAGCATTATTCTACTTCTTTAATATTATACCAACTACTATCCGCTGCTGATTGAAAATTCGCAAGCTTATAGATTGTTAGACTGTAATATTTAAAACTACATTTTTATATTTAGTACCCAGAATCACAGTAATATCATGTCGATCCTTTAGTAGCCACAATTCAGTAATATCATGTTGATCCATTTTCATGACCCAATTCATCACTTCACCTCTTAAATTCAACTGAAAATAACAACTTATTTTCACCACCATTTTACAACTTTAATTAAAGTTTAAACTAATCAAATTATCAAACTTTACAAATATTTTTTTTGTAGAGAATTTAATTAAAATTTCTTAAAAACAAAATAATAATTTGAAATTTTTAATAATTTTTCACACGCATTAAATTTTAAGACTTATAAAATAAAAATTTATTTGATTATTAATAATGAAAAAAAAAATCAATTTCCCACGTGCCAATTAAATTTTCTAATAAATAATAAAAAAAACCAAAAATAAATTAAAAATTCTGGAATGAAGATAATAATCAGTATATCAATAGAAGAATAACAACAACATATTTTATCCTTATTGTTTCATAACATAAATTTCCTGTACAAAATACTCTCAACCGCAAAATTTTTCAGAACCAACCATCAACCAACAGAAAAAAACAGAATTTTTATATTCTTTTATTGTAAAATTTTCATTATATATATGTGTGTGTGTATGTATACGTATTTGTGTATTTGTAGGTACATATAGTACCTACAATTCAAAATGACTTGATCAATCGTACATTTTTTCTTATGCAATTTAATAATTCTACTACAAAATATAATATTTCCTACTTCTAAGGTGTTAAAGACCTAAAGTAAAAAAAGCATTAAAAAAAATAATTAAAAATAGAGGAAAGCATATCAACATCAAAGCAGCTTTTTGTGGTCAACTGCTTGACCCAATTGAAATTGATCAAAAAATTGTACTACAGTCCTGACACAGCTAAATAGGAACACCAATCAAACTTGTTCCAATATTTAAAAATCCATAACAGCTTAGGTAACTTATTTGAAGTATGAAACAAGTTCTTAAACATCATTTAGTCGATTAGAATTAAAAGACAGAGTGTGCTATCCGAAACTGGAAAATAAGCTAAGCAATATCGGACTGATAATTAAAAACAAAAAGTAATATTAGAAATAAAATTGAGAAAGGGAAAGTCTTAAATTGGTTGTAATCTATCAATGGGTGAGATCTCACAGTCTAGGTCACATGATTCATCTATTCTGAGCCGTAATGGTTTATTACCAAACTCTTTCTACATATTTCTTAACAATCCTATGTTTCTAGGTTTTATTAGTCCTTTTATAATTAAATATTTACAATGCTGTAATTCTGTGAAATACACCCTATTAAAATACAAATACTGGTACACTACTACATACCATTCCATTACAATTGAATTAAAATTTGAGCCTCTTCAGTATTGAATTTGTCTAATGAACTGTAAAGGGAATGAAAGCCTGCATATTTTTAATAACCATTATAATATATTTATCTTCGAAATGGTCCTAAACTTCTCGAACGGTAATTATTCACACAAATTGTATTTTTCAAAAATGTTCAAGTAACAATGGAAAAAGTTAAGAACCTCCTCCTGAAAATCATTCCATGCATCTGCACTATAAAAACTTTTGAGGTAAAAACAATTTTTTTTTAAAACAAAAAACACACTACTGTTATGAAAATCTAAACCCAATTTATACAAGGATTAACTATTTTATTGTTAAAAACTAAGGATATGAAATAGAATACAACAAAAAACAATCAAGAGTCCAATTATAATTAAAAAAAAAAAATGAGAGAAGAAAGATAAAACCAATTTATTGTGTTATGATATGACCCATATATCAACTTTCTCAGTTCAATTTATCTATTTACCTACATACCTACATATTTATTTATACAGTAGATTTCCTGAAACTTTATTAAATTGTGAAAAACTAATAAATTTAACAAGATTTAATAATAATACAAAAACAAATAATATTCCTCTCTGCAGTTACAACAACAACAACAATAAAGAAGCCAATGCTTAGAATAACAATAGCCATTATTTTGTTAATAGAATACATAACAACAATATACAAATTAATAGCGAAATGATTAATTTATTTCCAATTTGACCCAATTTATAATTTCTTGCCACAAACAAACTTCAATATTCAAAATGGCGTTTTGTAAAGATTTTCTATATTGAACTGCAAGCGGTATTTTAAACAAAGAGAACATTTTTAAGTTAGAAAAATTAGATTTTGAGCAAACAAATTGATTTTATGAATGTGGAGAAAAAATGTATTAAGAGGAGGTTCAGTAGGATCTAAAAAGTCTAGGACTAGGACTTATCAGTTATTCCGGTTCATCAATTAGAAGTGCGGGTAGACTTATTAAGTTGCCTACACGCAGATTGATGGAAAAACTTATGGAAGAGGACATGACCGATGCGGAGTTTGCAAAATCGGCTGGCGAGCTGGCATTCTCTCTGGACAATGTAATCCAATATAAGTCCACTTTAAGCCCGCACCTCAATTGTCAAATAGGATGCGAAAATAATTCAAATCCTTGTAATTTGTATTATTGGCCAAAACTTCCCAATTTAGCAATTCCTACATTTTCAGGCTAAATTTTAAAAATATATTTGTGCCATTAGTTCATGATGCTCCAGATCTAAGTGGGGTTGTCAAATTGGCATATTTGTTAAACTCATTAGATAATGATACACAAAATTACGTGAGATAAACTAAAAATCGCACAAAGAATGCCGTGAGCAAAGATGTACAAGCCACTTTTTCTTGGGTTAAACAATCTCATAATATCGAAATTTCTTCACCATTACATGAGCGATTTATAAACGCTGATCAGTTCAAAGACTCGGCTTAAAATTATGAAACATAAAAAGATCGTACCTAAAATGCAATGAATGAATGAAGAAAATTATAGTTGGACAAAGCTGTTTTTCAAACAAAAAACACCAATAGAATATGCAGCAGATTGTTGCCGCAACACATTTCTAATTATATATTTAGTACTTATATATATATTCAAATCCACTGCTTTATTTTTATATAAATTTTTTGTTTATGCTTTTGACAATAGCTTAGGTAAGCTTACTTTTCGTGCTTAATTAAGTACGGTACTGCAAGTTTATACTACATACAATATGTACAATATTTTAAGCATTTATTTATCAAATTACTGACTTATCGACTCATTAAATGTGGAAAACTACTGCTATTGCCAAGAACTAAGCCTTCTATATCTAAGCCTTCTTATATAGAATACCAACATTATATTGAAATTATACTCTCAATTATTTTTTGTCTTTTATTTTATTCCAATGGCAAAGGGTACTGAATCAGGTCGAAAAACCAATAAAGCATTTTTTGCTGCATCCAGAATCGAACTTTGGACCTCTCGTTTGAATGGCAGGCACTCTACCTACTATACGCCAACCAGTAGGTATAAATCTAATACATAGGATTATAAATCCCAGACTCAGTATATTTCTTGCACTAGGTGATATCATAACCATTATGCTTTTCTTCAAAGTCGTTTCTATTTCTATTTCTATTTCTAATCACTATTTTTACAAAGTCTATACTATTGTTATTCTACTTAGGGTCGGTTGTACCACCTATCATCTTGTAAAAAAAACTAATTTTATCTTCGATGAAATTTGACTCGTTCTTACCACATCATTAGATTGCACATTTCTGTCATTCTACCTATTAGACTATAGAAAGCATTTTGTATATGGCGAACTAAACGACCAAAAATCGTATTGAATAGGGATGGATTTTTTTCAGCTTTTTATAAAAATAAGAAAGAACAGATTAGGCAAAATCAACCCGAAACAAAATTGTATGCTAAGACCGTTAATTTTTTAATAGGAGGATTATAATATTTAATATACTTATGTTTGTTGAGATTTTAATATGAAAGCGATTGGACAAACTCATTCCTATCCAACTGAAATCAGTGTGTCCTAGTATTCTACCATCAGAAGTGTTGTTCTACTATTTCGGATAAATTGTTTTTTTTTTTGTTTATTCCGAGGTCGTTATCACCAAAGCTTATTCAGTATTCGATGTGTTTTTTTGGATTTGATCAGCAATTTGGAATTCTGGTTCTGACAATAGACTATACGCAGCACTTTCTCTTTTTATACAATTCATTTTTCATCTCAACTCTCCCAATCCGCAGGGAATACCAATGCATCGCACGATTTCATATTTAATTCCGTTCTCTACCACTGAATTTGTTTTTCACCACCCCATAATATTCTCATTTTTTTTTAGCTTACTGTATCAGTTTGAATGTTTAGTATTTAATTATTTATATCGCATTTATTCAGAATTCAACTTTCAGTATTAGTATGGTTACTATTTTTATTTTATTTTTATTTATTTTTTCAAGTTCTAATAAATAAACAAACCGAGAAACAGATTTTCAAAAATAAATATGACCCATATAAGATACACACATTTACTTACTTATATTTCCCAGAACTATAAGAACTTTAAGATGACAACAAAAACTACCTTAATACAAATCCCTAGTATCATGCACACAAATACATTCATAAAAAAAAATATAAAAAAACACAAAAACTATTGGAATATTGAAAAAAAAAATTGTCCCAGATTCATTGAAAGGATAATAAATTAATGAAATTGAAATTGAAATTTTCTTTTTTTATCTCGTTTTTTTTAATTACTTATTTTAAGGTTTACCGTACGAACGTACGTACATACAAACACACACATATAATTTATTATTGACTGAATAAACAAATTAAAGTTAAAGACTCTTGAAGAAAAAAGGATAAAATTAAAAATTTAAATTTTAAGTAATAAAATTTTTAAATTTAATAAATTTATTTAAAAATATTTATTTTTAATTAATTTATTTAAAATATTCTTTTATTTATTTATTGTTAAGGTGTTATTCTTTAATTTGAAAGGAAAAAATATCTGACAAAAAATTATTTTAATAAATCAATCATTTTTATTTGAAATCGATGATTGCAGTACCTAAAAGAAGTTATTTAATTTGTCTAATCTGATTTAAAATTGTAAGTAAAGTTAACAATTTATTTACTTATTTTGCAGTCCCTACTTAGATGCATACATATTTTAAAAATCATGCTTGAATAAATATTGTTCTATACTGATTTTGGTCATGAACTGATAATCTTCAGTTTGGAATCTAAATCTTTATTATCTTTATTATTGCTAACACTTGGTATGACGAAAAAAGTTGGGTTCTCATATAACGACCCGCTACCTTACACCTAAATTAGAAGACTTTTTTGAAATCTAATTCTGAAAATAATTTTTATATAAATTGCTACACATTAAAACCATAAAAAAATCAGAAGTACAAGCTGCAAATACCAAATAAAATTAATTTCCCACCTTAATTGCTTAGTCATGTTGGTCTGAAATTATGTTAGTAGACGTAAACGTCAAAACATGCTGAAACTACCCAACATTATATTAGTCAAGAATTTTGCAAGGTTCTTGGAATACAATGGAGTATAAATAGAATAGATGAATGGCTTACCATTGCGTTTTTTTTTTATCCGCTGACTATTATATAGTACGAAAATGTTTGTACAGTATCTTGTACAGTGTAGTACTAAGTTCCATCGGTTGGAAAAGTTTGATGTCTGATAGAGATTTTAAAGGTTATCCATAGATTTGTCCTCTGTATGCTGATAGAATAGGTAGTAGACTAAAATGTTGTGAAATTTGGTGAATGGAATCACTACGGGCCCACTCATCTAATTTAAATATATAAATATAAAATGGTATATTTAAAGAGAATTTGCTTTTTTAGTTGACTTTTTTAGGTAGATATAATTTGTAGATCATAAAAAATTAAACATAACAGATAGAAAACATCTTGTTTCGAATGAACACTATACAGTCCAAATCAAGTTTTGCATCCACCTTCTTTATGTCACTCTCTAGTTTACTATAGTAATGATATGATTATACAACAGTCGCAATACATTTATTTTACACCACCAAACAATCTGAATTTAAGGCGTTTAGCCGGTCTTTGATCATATACTTTTACATAAAGAACCTTGCGAGAAATTCAATTCTCAAGCAAACTTTCTTCGATGTGCGTTATGAAGCCTAACTAACTCATATTGATAGATCAGATTCTGTGTATATTTGATACAATTCGTGATTATAAATTATAAATTAGACTACGATTTCTGTGTACGCATAGTGATTTATGTCTATTTTATGTCTCTCTATTATAGTCTAACAGGTACAATGATAGAAAAATGTGATTTAACATTGGCAAGAATGGTTTCAAATTGCCTAAGAGATAAAATGTGTCTCTTCTACTAGATTAATTACTGAAACTGAAGCACTGAAGCAGTCTTAGAGCTACAACATTTGATGAGCGAGGTTAAAGTCCTATACCATATATATATGTGTACAATATTCCTACGGAATATATATATATATATATGTATATCATATATGTATATATCCCATACCCATACCATATATGTATAATGTAGAATATATATATATAATGTAGAATATTTTCTATAGGTATTTGTAATATTTTAATCCAAACCTAATACTCCAAAGAGAGTAAAAAGGATTAATATGAGTACTGTCATTAAACTAGTGAAGATTACTGTTTTTGAACTAACGATTTAAATTTTGAATAAATATTGTGTTAATTACAAGAAATACTTGAACAAAACTGCTATCACTATTTGATTTAAAAATTCGTGTGTTTATTTCTACTGTCTTGTTCACCCTATAATTATGCAATTATAGCAATTCTTACAAATATTTTATTACAAAAGGCTTAGGCTAAATTTAAACTGTGTCAAGTGAACTCCTTTCAACTTAGATGTAAACAAATTCAAATAATTAATCGCTAAAATGTGTATAAATTATAAATTTAATTTAATTTACACATTTAGCCATTTTTTGGAAGGAGTAGACTAATTTTAACTTTTATTTAATTGAATAAAATTTAACGTAACGTAATTTAAGATAGTAAATAAAAAAGAGAAAGAGACAAACAATTTATTTGTAACGCAATTATTTATTCACTCAAAACAATTGCATCTATCAGATTTATTTAGACCTATTATTCATAGATATAGAAAAAAAAAATTTATTATATAAAAAGAAAAATAATTAAATTTTCATAAAAATTTTGTTGTTGAATTGAGAGTACTTTAACAAAATTAATAAAAAACAGATTTCAGTACAGAAAATAATTTTACTTTAAGTACCAATTTGTCAACAGATGCTACAGTTTTTTTTTTTTTCTTTTTTTTTTTTAATGAACAATATAAATTCAAAGCTTTGGACTGAGAATATTTTTTTTATCACCTTAACAGACTGAACTGATTGTCGGTATTTTATGCAAAGGTATTTTTTATGTTACACATGAATAACTCAAATATTTTTTATAATTTTTGCTGTATTTTATTGAAAATAAATTGAAAAAATGTAGAGAAAAAAATTAAATTGTTGGTATTTTGCAAATTATATAATGAAGTATTATTCAACAGAACTGTGTAGGTACATCGTTTGATTCGATTTCGAGTGTGGTAAACCGAATTAAAAAAAAAAAAATTTAATTTACTGATAAGTCAAATTTAACAGAAAGCTGTATATTGTGATAAACTTAGATATCCATATACGTTAAAAGCGTTATTTGTATCTCTGATAAGACCAGTTTTACAGTATAAGTATTTGGAATCCTTATTACAATGTTTACGTAGTATGAATGAAAAAATTTTACTCGTTTCGCCCTAAGAAGGTTTCAATTCACAAAAACAAAACCATCATATGATGCAAGATGTGACATATTAAATTTAACTAAATTGTCTAATAGAAAATCTGTACTTTGTGTTATGGATGTGTGCTCATATTTCAACATCTCATATTGATTCATACAATTTATCATAAAGCTTAGCTGTAGCTCTAAGGTTAAGATCACTAAACTTGTTGCATACTCAATATTATAGAACTAATTTTACTAGAAATGAACCGATTTGAAGATGTTCCGCTATGCTAAATGCTTTTCTAGCTACATGCTTTTCTAATAGAATTCAGTTTAAAGATCTAACTAATTTAATCTTGAAATTCGAAGTAGAATGATTAACAAATTACTATTATGCAAACAATTTTATACCAAAAATAATCTTAACAATTATATAAAACCCATCTTATAGCGATTTAATGATTTGGTATGCATTGTACGAACGCTGATAATAAATGGCTATTAAATTGATTTCCAAAGTCACTGGTATTTCTGAACTAATTAGGAAATACATTTAATTTGTTTTTTAATGTACTCGAAACGGTGGAAGAAAATTATGCAAATAAATATATTTGTATATAGTAAGTATATTTGAGAACTATATTTGGCTTTCAAAGTATTTGCCAACCGTTTGTCCATTTCTTTTATTCAATTTCAAATTTTATGTTTGAGAACTGCAATTGAACAGTTATACATTACCGTTTTAACTCAAAAATTTGTATGTACTAATCGACAATAATGCAATAATTTATACCTATAATGTCCATAACCAACGATAAGAGCTTATGTATAGTTGGCAAAAACGAAATTCCAACAAAATTGATTCTATAAACTTCAAATCTATTAATTCACACTGAGTTGAAAGTACATTTCATCATATACGTTATGTAAAATTTTGATTCTTAAAATTGCATTTCTCAAAGTTATTCAATGCTTCCACATAGCTCTACAAAATCTTACAATAATTTACTTTCTTCAACTTTTTAATTTAATTTTCTGCTTTTAGCTTTACAAAAAATTATTGGTTCGAGATATTGATTGATCCACTATAATCAATTTTCGTAATATTTACGCTTTTTGTCCTTCTCTTAAGTGCACTTTTTTCTGTTCTCGTCCATATACTTAGTGGTGGTTGCCGGCAATACCCCGACACATTTAGACCAGTAAAGTCCATTGTGAATCGGCTTGTTTACTATTTTAAATAATGAATTAAATTTAAATTAATATGTGTAAACAAGCCAATGGACCTTACTGGTCTAAGCGTATCGACGTATTATCGTCAGCCACCACAACTTACCCAAGCAAGCCGAAAGCCTCTAATACTAGTGCTTATAATTGGAATAACATTAAAATATAAATTATTTCAGTTTTTGTTTTCTTCATGTTCTTCAAAAAAAACATTTATTTTATTGTGGCTAAATAGGGATTAAAACAAATGACATTTTTATTCTTGTTTCATTTTTTGTTTTCATTCAGATGTGGGTTAAAACTATTCAAATTTTAAAACAAATAAAATCACTTACATAACATCCCATTTTTCTCTCTCATCAGATTTCTAAAGTCATAAAAATAACCTAAATTTAATTATTCGCAAAAGAACAACAACAATAATAACAAAAAATTTTGTTTAACAAATTTGGTAATAATGAAAATTCTAATTTACAAAATAATAATAAACGTTCAAGGCACGTTTAGGACAATCTAATGGCCAGTCATTAACGCAATTCACTATCTATCTCTTTCATTTTTTTTTTTCTTTTAAAAATTAATAACAATTAAAAAAAAAAATAAATAAATTAATCCTAAAAATAATAAATTGGAAATGTTGAAATATTGTTATTTCCAAAGAAATTTCAATGAATTAAATTTTCAAAGAAAAATAAAAAATAAATTGTCACGTGGAATCGTTTAAAAACGGCTAAATTTTGTTACCTTAGAATTATCTAATTAATAAAATATTTATTATTATTGTAAAAGTTTTCTAAAAAAAAAAAATTTCTGATTAGAAACTTGCACTGCAAAAATTATATTGTGATATTTTGTTGTTGTTATTTTTAATTAATAATGTTCTTCTATTTAAAAGAACAAACAAACAAAAAATTGTCAATTTTCGATAATAAAAGTTTTGCGTATTTTTTTTTATTATAATGTTTTTATTGTTTTTGTTTTTTTTTCTGTTTTGTTTTTTTGCAGAATGCAATAACGCGAAATTACTTTTTATTTTCGAATGATATTTTCTTAAATGAGAAAATTTGCGATCTGAATATTAATGATTTTTAAATTGTACCAGGTAAAATTGTATAGAGAAGATGGAGAAATTATAGTAGGTACTTAATTGTATTTTTTTTGTAGATATTTTAGTATAAATAAATTTTTTTGACACAGTATAGCAAACGAAAAGCGGTATTATGGTTGATGTTAATTATATTAAGAGTTGTAAGTTTTATAAAAGGGAAGCTGATGATATAGTAGAAGTTTATGCAAGAGTTTTTCAATAAAGTGTTTGTGGCTACTCTTCTATTTACTGCATACTGTTGATCTACCATAAAGTTGAATTATCAATAAAAGCAACATTCGTAGATGATAGAGGCATACTTTGATTGAACGGAAATTAAAATAATGGATCGGAAATTGTACAAAAAGTATAAATTGCCCTATAATAGCCCTTTTGACAAATTTTACCATCGATGATTTTTTAGGTTTTAATATTTTTGCATACAATTGAAAAAATTAATATCTACCTGCCAACATAGTAAGCAGGGACAATTTCGAATGTAACACATTTTTCACACTAAACAATTCATAAATTCCTGATAGGTAAAAAATTATATCAAAAAATAAACTCGAAAATGGATATAGGACACATCCCATACGTTTAGTAAACGATAAACTCTGTTGCTGGATTTGAGTTCCACGGCATATGGAACTTTTTTGATTTGTACCAAAGCGCATTGATTCTGTTTTTATGTATTCCAAAGCATATGCATTTTTTGGAAAATTAGAAACAATGAACTAATTTTTAAAAAAATTGTATTCTTTCTTTTTTTTAATGTAATTATATATATATTATTATGCATTTATCTGGGTGTTTTTAAGTCCGACGGAATACTCCAACACACATACAAATTGCAACATGTATACAAATTGCTTTGTCGCTCTTTTTTTAACCCCTGTTTACCATGCTGAACCTTTGCAGGAAAAAATACCATTGCATGAAATATATTCTTTTAATTTAATGTTAGTCTTCTTCGCAAATAATAAGGAAAAATAAAAAATAATAATAATATAAATAAAACAAACATTTTTTTGATTTATAATAACAAGGACTAATAGAAATTTTATCAATAGTTTAATATGGTATAATAACTAAAAGTCAAACAGCATTTAACACAAAAAAAAACATAATGCACTTAAAGGTTATTCTTATTACTTAAAGTTATAGACAATATACATATGTGACTACATATTTTTTTTTTGTTGTTATGATAATGATCATAGCATCATAGTTTTGCCATACCGTATGAATAGCCTGTATAGTACAATAGCTATAGGTATATATATATACTCTAACTATTTTTATTTTTTTTGTTTATTGTTTTTTTTAATATATATATATATATATATATATAATATCTATATGATATATAAATTTATGATCGTATTTAATATTTAGTATAAACTATGGGGTTAGGTTTTAGTTCTGCTGATTTACACATAAAAATAATAACAACCTATACATTTTTAAAGAAATTAAATGAAATTTTGTACTATTATTTTTAATTTCTTATCTTTGTAAATTTATAATTTTTAGGTATATTTCTTTTCTTCAAGTGTGTACAAATGTATGTTGTAGAAAGTGATGAATTTTTTTCAATATAGTAGGTAGGTATATATAGGTATCGGTTAAACCATATTGATTGTTGTTCTACTTTTAAATGTATGTCATAGATAATAATTATGTATAAATTTCGATAATGAATTTTTTGAAATGAAATGAAATTTTAAATAACCGATCAATGGTTCACAAGTTATGAACAGTTTTGTAAATACCTATTCATTTGCAGTAAATTTTTTTATTTTAAGTTTTTCTCCAACACGAGTTTTATTTTATTCAACAAAATAAATATTCTGTGTACCTACAATATTATTGTTTTTTTATATTTACAATTTTATTTATTTTTGTTTTTAAAATTGTTTTCGTTCAAAGTTGTGGCTCATTATAAAATATTATTTGTTCGCTATAAACTTTGATGCTAAACTTACGCAGCGAATGTTATTGAATGTTAACAGGATTAACTTGATTCTGAATTACACGATAAATTTCCAATGTTGGCAAAATGGACGTCGCTAAAATGATCGAGTAAATGACCCTTAGGGAATAGAAAATTTTGCATCTTACTACAAATATTCTGGTTATATGGTAATTAAATTATAATACAAAAATAAAGCTGTGATAAATTAGTAAGCAAAATACGTAATTTTCTTAAACTTGAAATGAAAACTCTAATCAAGTAAAGAAATGCTAGAATTTATTTTGCTTCCTTCATTTATGGCGGGTTACCAAGCTAGTAACAAAATAAATAAGGCCTACCTTCTAATTCACTTACAGCCATTTTTTATATCAATTAAGTACAAATTAGCATCTTATTTTTACATTAGTCTTTTACCCATTTTGTTAACATATTATTTACTGTCCGTAATTTTTTGAACAGCTTTTTTTTCGTCTTTAACATTGAAATAATATTATTTCGTTTATACTAACCCAGGAACTTCAACCGGAGCTAATCGTGGTCATCCCGGTGGAATAGAGATTATTGTTTTGGGATGATTTCCTTGAACGAAAACAGACACTTTAAACAATAACTCTTGCAGTACGTTATGGTTATTAATAGCATACTAGACATAGGAAAGATAATTTTTTTATAAAAAATATTTGGGTTGCTTGAGAATATTTGAGGCTGCCAAAATTAAGACCCAACGAAGAACAATTATAATTTAAAAAATTCGTATTGCATGTTTTTAAGGTGCACTTTATCATAATCGATTGACTTCAAATGTCGTATAAGAGATAAAGGACTATAATAATTTATATTTCTATAGTGACGCTCTATACCACTCTTAAACTCTAGAATATCCTGGAACAGAATACCGATGCACAATACTGACTATAATATTTTGTTCTAGAAACTTCAAGAAGGCCAAAGACGTAATTCTATTCCGATTTTGAGGAATGCCTGAATCAGAACAAAACATACAACTTTTACCAGAACGGAGCACAAAACTAAGTACCGGTAGGTCTAAATGAGTTACCCGCACAATTTTGACAAGTTGGCTATATCATTTTCCGATCCACCACAAAGCGCAATAAGTTACACCATTGAAATTGTTAAATGAAAACAGATAAATTTTCTTTTTAGAAAAAGTTAAATACATTACTGTAAGGTAATTGAAAGACATTTTGTAATTCGTAATTTATAACTGCAGTAGCAGTAGTGTGATCGATCAAAGTCCTGTTAGAATTTCTTTGCAATTTGCACTTTTCATTTAGATTTCTATGATTATTTTGTGCATCTACAGTTTTGCCATCTGGCGTAGTGAGATTTGCAAGCTTTCTGCAAATGTCACAAACATCACTTGTTGGTATAAAATTATGTTTGGGACATTTGTGTTAAATTCCGTGTTACAATAATATTCCTGTATATTCAATATTTTGGCTCCGAATTCCCAGTTTTCAGTTTTATATAATTTATTCAACATGTTTTTTACAGAGAGCCCTTAAATATTGTCTTTGGGTATCTGCCATAATGTAATGCGAATCGACACAAAAAAAGCTTTTAATGTGATTTCGAACTGCTACTAAAATATTTTCACTAACTGGTTGTTCTGTTTATTTTTCTCTTTTTTTATACTTCTACGTTTGCTTATTTGTTTTTTCTACAATCTGTGGAATATTCAAATATGAAATATATTTTGGCATTTGGTAGAATATTATATGTCCAATTTTTGTCCCAATTTCTTACCATATGTTGTGCTACAAATAAATTCACTACGGAATTAATATACAAAAATGTTCTAATTATACCAAACGAAATTGATCCATCCGACAAATCAATGATACACAAAGAAGAAAAAAACTAGGCTTTTTATGCTCTAGAACAAAAAGCATTCAACGTATCTCCTAAATTATGCTAGCTAGCGATAATTTATTCAGATTTGAAAATTTATTCAGAAAGAGCGTAGCCAAATTTCATAGACGGCATTAATAACTCAATTTCACAAAAAGTGTGCTATGGTACACTTAGATTCTTAACCGGCGGTAATATCATAACAGATTGGCTGTGGAAGTAGGAAATAAGAGTTATTGGTAAGATATGATATTTTTCATTTGGAACAAAGAATGACAAAAGCACATACCTTATAATCCACGCTTTTTACGCTTCCTGTACAATATATGTTAGATGATTGCTCGTCGCAGTAGTTTAATCATTTCCACATCGTCAACCAAACCAAGCTTTTTGTAAAGTATTGTGCACAATATGATTCCTTAAGTTATTACTCTAGATCGTCGCATTCTATCTTTACAGTATGAGATTTGGAGAAGTTACGTTGCTTATGATACTATCTCTAATTTGATCTTGTATTATGACTATCTAGCTTGCATCTGAATTGTTTTGTTTTTTTCCTAATTGAAAACTTCGTCCGTTTTACTATAAAGAATCGTATTTAGAAAAATATTTTGAAAATATTCATCTTCTTTCAATATTTTCTGGTTTTTTCAATGTATTCAAATTTCAGACTATTTATATTATTCAATGTTCGATTAATTGAAATTCTCTACTAATAATAATGTAAAAAAAAACACACATTAAAGTATAATAAATCAGTCTGCGGAACAGATTCAAAATATTAACTAAGAGTACCTTGAACTCAATTATTTTACACGGAATCTGAATATCTACAACAACGTAGCAATTTGCGACAAATCGGATCTAAACAAAAAAAAAGAAGACAAAAAAATTTCCTTAATCAAATGTAAAGAAATTTTTTTTTATTTCTTTTTTTTTTTTTTTTTTTTTTGTTTACTGTATAATTTGCAATTGAGAACAGTTAAAATATTTGCATACAACTTTATAAATACAGTGTATATATTATTATGTAATTGTTAAATACAAAAAAAAAAAAAAACAAAAAAAATTGCAAAAAAATTTCCATTTAATTTACAGTCATTTCCTGTGCGATAATTTTTCTAATGAAAATATATGGAAAGTATAAAAGTTGTATGTAGCAGTAGTAAATATTTTCTTTTGGAAATTTCCCAGTAGCGATTGGACTCATAATTTTGAATTTTTAATATTTTTTAATATATCTATCTATATATACATACACGTATGTATGTTTATTTTTGCCTATTAATTTTAATTAAATTCAAAGCTCTAATGAAATGTACACCAGGATGAATAATATAACAACAACAACAACAATGTATCTAGAGAATGTGCAACTATACTGTAACTGCAGTATAGAATAAAATACAAAATTTAATAAAAGGATAAACTTTGTTAAAATATACATATGTTATATATGTATATGTAACTTAGTGTATAAATAGTTGGGTCATAATATGGTGGTAGCTAGTGGTACAATACAATTTTTATATTTATACATGAACGTTATTATATGCACAAAATCGACAAAAACCGACATTTTTATTACACCAGGACAAATATGCAAAATAAAATCTTACAAATATAAATATTGTTAGAAATAAAGGAACATAGAATTGATATGTTAATCTTACGGTTGGTTAGTATACTATAAAATGAACACCTTTTAAAAGACATATTGCAAACAAAACAAAAAATATAAGAAAATATAGTATAGGACATCTCCTATACATATTCCAGTAAATGAACAAAACAAAATGAATGAGATTTTGGGAAAATTGTTTTAATTTAGGTAAGGTACCTGTAGTAAAAAAACTAGATTGGTTTAGCATTTCCTTTTGTTTTTTATTCATTAACAAAAAAATTGCTCAAATCGTTACTTTCGATGGACCGGTAAGACATATTTAGAAGTTGCAATGTTAGAATAATATTTTATACAATACTGTACAATAACTTTTTAGAACTAGATCAGTGATAAAAAATTAAATTCCTTGGGTGTTACATAATTTGCTTGTTGTATAATTGCAAATGTATAATTAAATGCATACGTAATTTTTAACCGTTAACGATAATTAACTCGACTCGACTACCTGTCATTAAATATAACCTAAGATAATAGAATTCGGTCAATATTTAGTTTAATATTCATTCGGTAACAAGCGATCAAGTCCTATATTTTAAGAGAAACAGCATTAGAATAATAGTATTATGGGTTGGTGAGTGCAAGTTCTCAATAATTGCATAGATTTTGGCACAATTTTGTAGTCAGTATCAACATTCAGTTAATGTTTAAAAATGCTAGGATATTCCAATATGAATTCAGGTTTTATTTCAAATTTTCTCTTTATTGCGTTAAAGTACATTGTCCTTTTTTTCAATTGTGAATTTTTAATGTATCAACTCCAATATTGTTTATCAGTTTTGATTTTTTTTTTTTTTTGTTCACATTTTTCCTCGTGCTAGCACAGGACATCAACTTGTCTCCTCCATTGTTCTCTGTTGTACGCATTGATTTTTATTTCCTCCCTAGTTCGTTCATATCTCATTAGTTCAGAAGTCGTAGTTCGACGCCAGGTGTTGTTGGGTCTTCCTCGCCTTCTTCTTGCCGCCTATCATGACCTTCGTTTTATCTATGTTAATTTCTAGCTCGACTTTACGCGCTGCTTGTTACTACTGTATTCTTACCACCATACTTTTGAACTGTTTTTTTGAATTGTTTTTATAATGTGAGAAATGTATTATAAAAGTAAAACTTACTTTTAAAGGTGTAGTGACTTTTGATGCAATTTAAACCTTTGAAAAAAAACAGTTAAAATATCACAAAAGTTTAATTTAATTTATGCAAATTAGTTTTGTAAAAAAAAAATGGTCAAACATTTCGTACATGCAAATAACTTTTAATAACGTTATTTTACTATCGCAATTCTTATTGTTAATGTTTGAAGAGCTTTTCGAAATTGTTGGTTTTTCTGATACTTTTATAATAAATCTTTCTAAATCTTAATTTTTATATTAACTGGAATTTTGGAGTAAATTACTACTAAACTACTAGTATTTTGGTATTTATTCTTATCAATCGCTATACAATACGCTATATTGGTTAGGATCTTGGCTATTCAAAATAAAATCGCATAAGTTTATATCTAAGTTAGAGACTTAGTTAGTATTTACCTCCCATATGTTCATTGAGAAATATTTAAAGTCAAAATTTACTGAAGAATTATCATCCGGTTTCGTCAATGGCAGAAAAAAGTTTAATAGACTTCAAATTCTATAAAATATAATGAAATAATTTGATTTGATATACTAAAGTAGCTTGCAGTATGATGTTCTGGTTTTACTAAAGTTACATAACATAATCCTGTTAACTTTAGAGCATGTTGCCTCTGTAAAAATAATTTTAGGATATCCCAAGGCTTCCAACATGCATACTTATAATGGTAAAACCCCAAATTAGTACTATTTATTTCTAATTGTTTCAATTACAATATGTTAAAAGAAATTCAATCCATCCAATTCAAATTTCATTCGTATTTTAGTTTACATAAATGGGTGACTTTGGGTAATGTTACCTGTATTTCAGAATTTATAAAAAAAAATGTAATCATATTTTGTTGGGTTGATTATTCGATTTCTATCATAATTGAATTAATGGTTGGAATATCGTTGCACATGGGGAACAAAAAATAACATTATTGATCTATTTTTGATAATTAGACATAGATTTAGTAATGTGTTAAATATTGGATTAAAAAAATATGATCTTAAGAAACCTCAGAATCAATTTTGAACATAAATTCAATAATAAAAGTTTTCAATTTTCTAATAAATTTTTGATTTGTTACGAATCTCAATACTTTGGGAGCAATATACTTCCTTCATTGGTGATTGGTCGCTAATCTTCGTCTTCTTGATTGGTACGACAGTGTAAATTCGAGCATATACACTTGAATATAATATACTTACAACCATTTCGAGGAGTAAGCTGCCTTTTACGTCCTCTACCTGAACATTTTGCTTTTGGTGAATATTTTGGTTTTCTATGCTCAGGCGTTCTATTTTTACCTCTAGTTAAAGCAATTTTTTTGTAATTTTACAAACATCATAGCAATTTGATAAAATGGTCTTACACACAATATATTTCGAAGATTTCCAAGCTAAATTATTTCAGAAAAATAAAATTATGAAAATTTTCTGAATTTACTTGGAAAATATTGTAAAATTTGTTAGTCAAATATAACAGTAAATATAACAGAATCGTTTCGATCAACACAAAATTTAGTCCTTTTCCACAATAATTAAAACAAATATTGTGTGTACAATCATACATTTTTGCATTTAATTTCAACTGGGATTTAATTCATTCTTTTTTTTTTTTTAATTTTTTACTATTTAAGTGTTAATGAAATGATTTTATTTAATTTATTTAATTTTTATTTATTTATTTTTTTTTTATTGCATGTGAAATTTTTTTTTTTTTGTTTTGTGAATGCAAAACTTCAATACCTTTGAGTATAAAATGGAAAAATTTATTAAACAAAAATAAAAAAAAAAAATGTAGGTCAAACAGGACTGCAGTAATTAAGGCGTTGGCCATGCGATTATAATTTTTGATTAAAAAAAAAGTTTTTTTTTAACTTTTACTCAAAGGGAAAAATCAAAATGTTTTGTTGTGCAACTGTGAAAGTAGTGTATAGTAAAGAGATATGAGATTTATTTGAAAATTTTAATGTATCCTAATTAAGAAATGTTTATTGATAACATTCTACTCGACTATACTCTACTTGGCATTGTTACTTTACGTGATTGATTTCTGTATATTGAAAATTCTTTTAGTTGCAATTCAAATCTATTATATTGGGTTTGCAGATTTGATAACGGAACCGCAGGTATTCGAAAATAATATTACTTCATATTCAGAGCCTTAATAGTTTCTTATCAAGACTAATACCATATATATGATTTGGCATGATTTGATGCTTATAATAGGATAAGTGTTATTTCAACATGGATACAAATTTAGGGACTGTTTTTCCTTTCTTTCTATAGGATAATTCGAAACTATATAAAATCACGAATGTTCATTGACATACTCAAGTTTGCTTTAAAATAATAAGGTATTGAATTTGAAGCAAACAAGGCTTAGATTCACATGTATACGGATTGTATAAATTTATATCAAAGTGAAGTACCTGAAAGTCAAATTCTAAAAATATTTTTACATTATTGCAAAAATATCAGAAAATTTGAAAAATCTTTTCTATTCAATTACATGCAAGATATCTGTTGACATTTTTTCTATCCAAAATATTTACGGATATTCTTGTCGGATAATTCTCTTCCCTTGCTAGAATATCCTAGCCAGCCTTGAAATATAATTTTTAATTAAGACTGATCTAATCTAAGAAATTTTGTGCTATTGAGTAATAATTTTATCATTTTACGATGTTTTTCATAGTCTTACAAAATGTTTCCAAAAAAATTTCAAATTCTATGTCACAGTTAAAATTACATCATGTGTGAATATTTCTGCATACATCAAGCAATAAACGCCACACCTAAAATTATCAATTGACATAAAAATAAAAAAAATAATTTATACGATAAAATTAAAATTACACTATGATTAATTGGAAGCAATATATTTTGTTTTTTTTTGTTTTTTTTTGCATTTAATAAGACTTTTAATAATTTTTATTTTAAAAAAATGCAATTTTTTCTATTTCTACAATCAATTTTCATTACAACTAGTGGTATGCCGCCCAAGTAGAATTACATTATTTTTTTGTTAAATTGAATTTTAGCAAAATATAAATAATAATTTATCATCGTATCGTTACAGACGATTTGCAGTCAATGAACATATCTCAGAGGTTTAAAAACAAAGAGGAGAAAAATATTCAATTAAATTGAATGTACATAAGTATATATATATATATATGTGTGTGTGTATAATATGAAATAGATATTTAGTTGCTTTTTAAGCAGATTGGAGTGAAAAAATTTATTTATTAACTCAAGTTTCATGGTAATACATGGTAAAAATTATTACTTATTTGACGTGAGAGTGAGTTTTATTTAAAAAAAAAAATTTTTTTTTTTGTATGTTCTTGACACTAATTAGTAACTTAGGTATAATCACCTTTTCGTGCTTATTTAAGTACGGTACTGCAGATTTTTACTACATATTTTACTACAATTAAACAGAGTTTAATAAAATAATGTGATTTAAAATTCGAGATGAAATTTTAATTAATAATTTACAAAATAAAATATTCTAGAAACTTCGTTCAGTTTTGCGTATAACAATTTTTGATTTTACATATATCGAATAATAAAAATGTTTTGTGATTTATTTTCATAGTAACAATTTCATCTATTTACCTTACGATACCTTATCCAGTTCACAAAAATAAAAATTTAAAACAAAACTGTTCATTTGTAAAAAAAATATTTTATAAATTTCATAAAAACTGAAATGACCTTTAAAAACTATTTCACTTAATATTTTTTTCGCTAAAACAAACTGACACCTAAAATTGTTTTTATTTATTTTTTTTTCACTTTTTTTTATTATTACTATTTTTTTATTAATCTGTAATATTTTTTTTCACCATTTCATATGCAAATTTTTAAAAATTTATTTCATTTCATATTAGTTAATCAGTAAAATGCAAATATTCAAACTCAAGTATGGCGGTGTAATTGTAATCACTGTCAAATTGTCAACTACAAAAACCCGTAATTCGTGTGTGTTAAGTTAGAGGGAGATAAATAAATAAGAGTAAAATAACATAAATAATTTTCTTAGAAAAATTACTTTACAAATCAACTTAAGATGCAGTACAGTTTATATTTTGTATGTCAAGATCAACTGAAATTATTTTCAGTTCAAGAATATAATAAAAAATATTTAAATGAATTTGGAAAATTTTTAAATTGTATTTGATTATATTTTTTTTGTATGATATTAGATTTTTTTATATGTATGTAGAATTAACGGTTTTTTTTAAAATTTCCTATTTTCTTTATTTAAATTTTAAAAAATATAAAAATTAACAAAACAAAAAATTTAAATCTAAATTATTTTATGTAAGACATCATAACCATAACTCATAACAATATAAATAAGTAAATATTATGTACTTACGTTTACACATAAATATGAATATGCCTATCTCTTCCTTGCTTATCGATATTGTATTCACTTTGGTATTAAATTGATTTGGTTCTCTAAAAATGACTTGAAATGACTATAGTACAACACAACTAACCGACGTTAACAAATTTATTTATTATTCAAATAAATATGTTAAATATACATTATATCAGACGTTAAAAGCTAGACATAAAACAATATAAATCTTAAAAATCATATTATATACATATTAATATATACTAACTATACACGTATCACGTATGGTATGTTTTTATATAAAAATCCGAATAAAAGTGGCTCGTCCTTCAAGCGTTATTGGACTTATGAGTAGACTATTGTATTAGAGTTTGCCTAGACATCTCCTAATTAACCTCCTTTTACATGTTACATTATCAAAATGAACACAAAATTTTTTCTAAAGATACATTCTTAATTAAATTTGCATTTAAATCTACTTGAAATAAAATAAATAAATAAAATAAATCATAATTTTAAATTTAAATTTATAATTATAACTATCTACAATTGAATTACATCTAATAAATCAGTGTCAATTAAATATGTTATTATTATATTTACATTTTACAAAAAAAAAAAAAAAAAAAATAACCTACATCTCCATATATAATAATAAGTATACAAGTTTAATGACATTTGATAGGAATAGAAAGAGACGCTATTATACAATCACAATTCTGGTATAAAATATTTTTATGAGTTTCTGTACGTTTAATTGTACGTGGGTAGGAATCATATTCATATTTTTTAATGACAAATGAACCTACATAAAGTGACGGCATGCAGTCTATAATTTTAAAATTGGCGGGAAAAAAATACAATGTATCTTTACTAATAGTCCTATAAATATTTTATTTTACTATTCTTATAGGTATATAATTATTTTTGTTTTATTAACCCTTGTCTGGCTTCTAATAGTAATTTATTATTACTTGAGTATATATACATATATATATACAATTTTATTTATTATGATTTCAATTGTAAGAAATTTAGATTTCGATTTTTATCATTAACTTGATATTAAGGACCCTACTAGGTATAACATGTGAATCAACCAATTTTAAGCATTTTTAAATTATTTAAAATGGTGGTGAATAAAACATTCTGCTTAACTTTTCTCTTGTATACTATCATGATAATGGTACCAATAGTATAAAGTACTTTTGAGCAGAGTTGAAAAATACTTCATTACTGTTATAATGCATTATATTATGGATAGCATGATTTTTTAAATCAGTTTTGAATTACTGAAGTATTTGTCAGCATTAATTTACATTACTTTATATTAATTGACATTATTTTGCATTCCCTTAAACTGTTTTAAAAATACCTACTAAAATATTGAATTTATTTAACGGAATGCAGAGTCATGCAGAGTAGTTGAAAGTAATGCAATAAAGTATTTGTCAATATTCCAGTAATTTAAAAGTAATGTATAGTATCTTAACAATAATGCTCTTCATTTTCAAGTAGCAATATGTGTAATTGTAATGGTATTTAAATTTTAATCTTTTTTTTATGTTATTTTTTATTTATTTAATTTTTTTTCTAAACAAGAAATATGTAGCTCGTATAGAAGTTATATGTATTGCTACTTACTAATTAATATAATGGTAATACTTGTTTTACAGGTCTATATTGAAGTACAATTTTCTCATGAATTAACTATTATGTTGACTTGACAAAATATTTTGAATAACATCAAAATTAAGTATTACCACAGCGCAAAGCTGGGACTCTAATGTATTATATTTTTAATGCTATTAATCTCCATTACATTACATGAATTAGAATAATGCATTAATTTCTTTAATAATTATTTTGAGCTACATTTTCAAAATAATTCTTTAAAATAATCAAAACATTAATTTGAATTATATTTGGTAATGCATTATATTAATGTAGTACATTATTTTATAATATAATGCATTATATTAAATACCCCTTTTTAATTTATATTTAAAAAAAATAATATTACTGTTTTTGTATTTTGTATTTTGAATTTTGTTATATGTGAATGTATATAATAAGTAAATTTAATTGTATTTTAATTAATATATGAAATGTAATACTAAATTGTAAACTGTTTGAGATAAATACTATAAATAAATAAATTATTTTGAAAATAATTTTAATGCATTATTAAAGAAATTAATGCATTGTATCTAATTAATAAAAACGAAAAATAAGGCATTATAATTATAATTCAAAATTTCCATTTCTGCCACAGAGATACACATACTTAACAAAATACTGTAACTTATAAATAAAATACATACTGCCAGTAACTAGACCCTAATAAATTAATTTGTTCATATTGAAATACGTTAGGCTGCAGTTATAGCGGTTTATATTACCAATACTAATTTTACTCATTGCATTGCAATTAGAAAACATTTTATTTTGAACCGCATATAATGGTTAAATTTAACATTAGAAATTATATTTTTTTGTTTGTGTTTCAATTTTAAAAAGTAAAATTATAAAAGTAAAATTACAGTGTTGATTCAAATCACTATAGATAGATAAATAATTAATTTAAAAAGTACCTTACTTAAATGTAATCTCAACGTAATTTACACTTTGAATTAAATTTGAAATATGAATTATTATTGTTAAAGGTTTCAATCTTAAGTTTCCATCTATTTATCCACTTTGTTAATTATACATATTTGGAGAAAACCGTTTAATAAGTTATAATATGTAATTAAATTCGAAAGTAAATATTAGTTAAAGTGTAAATAGTAGTTAAATTGAAATTGATTAAATTGAAATTTAAACAATAATTATAACTTAGTTTTTATAAAAACTAGTTTTCTAGCGTTAGAGTAAAATTTTTGTATAATTGTCGAATGATATGCATATGATAAGCATTTCAGTAAAATTAAAATAATAATTCATATCAAATATTTAAATGTAATATAATAAAGTAGCTTATTATTATTATACAGTAGTAAAAATACTGTTATTTTCTTCTAGTAATAAATTATTATTAGCATTGTGATATTGTACCCATAGTACATAGTTCACTTTCAAATATGAAAAGGACCATATCTATTCCTATAGGACCAACTGAACTATTAAAAATTAAAGAAAAGAGAAATTAAGTCTAATATCCAATATTTGGTAGACATAGAAGAGGTATAGAAAGACATTTTGTATAATAATTTAAATCTATTCACCCTGATAAAATGATGTTAAGCGAAATGTCAAAATTAATATCAATACTAAACAAAGAAAATTTATTTTTTCACTATTTTTTGTTCTTAAAACAAATTGCATTGCATAAAGTCTTATAAATCATTAATAATACATTTTAGATAGACTATAATGTTACACACATTCGAAGTCTTTTAACCCGTATTAAATACAATAAATCTATAAAATAATATGTATTGACAGAAATGATAACAAATCAAAGAGGACACATCCATTTTATAATACATGGAATAATATTAATCATAATAACTAAAGCATCATCATCATTCTCATAACAATCACAGTGGTGAGAACAAAACTTTCAACACATAAAATTAGAGAGTCATTATAATATTACTTGAGATGAATATTCAATCAATTCAAAAAAAAAAAAAAATTCAATGAAAAATTGAAGGTGTTATGATTTGACTTAATAAAAAAATGGAATAGACCAATTTTACGATAAATTCTTTAACATACAACAAAAAAAAAACATATTCTATTAATGACCTCAATGAACCTCTACAGCTGCTACTATACTTTATATTGTTCAGTTTCAATTCAAATTCAATTATAGCATATACTCGTATTTTCAGGTCTTATTTGATTTTTATATAAGTTTTCTTTTCATTTTTTGGCATGTCTATAATAATAACAACAATGGGATTTTTGTTTTGGCGCCTCATAAATTCTTTTCATTTGATTTTGTTTTCTTTTTTTTTAACTTATCCTTTTTCTTAACCATAATTCATTTTTCAGCAAATAACCTATCATTTAATAATAACAAAAAATGATTTTCTTTTCTTTTTTTTTTTTCTGTTGTTTTTATTATCTAGAATTTTCACCAGAAATCATAAAATAAAATTAGAGAAAAAAGAAAAAACATTTTCGATTTATTCGCCCCCACTGTACTTAACAACATCATAATAAAATTTTGTTCAAAAAATTTATTACCATATATCTTAGATTTATCAAAGTACACCATCATTGTCTGGATTTGACCATATGAGAATCCTTCATTAAACAAAAATAAATTTTTGGTGAAATAAAGTTTTAAATCTCTGGTTATGTGAATTGCAATAATTTTTTGGTCACCCCATGATCATGACAATGGACCAAAATATAACCATTAAAAAATAAAATCTCGGAAGTTTTCGGTTAAATTTTTTTATTTTGATAGAACTTACATCAGTTGCCTTTAGAAGGTTTCTGATGCTTTATTATTTTTTTATTTTTCTATTTTCTTATTTTTATTTTTCATTTTTTTGTTTTCTTTGTCTGAAAAATTCTTTATGGCTCCATAAATGTTTTTAAACGATTTTATGAGCTTTTGTGACATTTTTATTATTAAACTTAATAGAGGAGTTCTTTAAATATTTTCTTTTCTTTTTTTACTTACAAATATAACGTACCGGTATTTTTATGACTTTATTAAATTTTTGTGAATCAGGGACATAAGGATTCAAGTTTTTAAGGGATATAAATAAATTATTATATTGTATTCGAAAGTCGAAAATAAATATTAATGGTCTTCTGAATGACAATAATTAGTTCTTGATAACAACAACAACAATTGTCTTTAAAAATGTTTTATTAACCATCTGTTGTTTGTAACGGAGCCGGAGGGAGGATTATTATGAATAATAAAAATTTATAAAGTGTGTAACAAAATTAATTGAATGAAATTAAGTTGATTCGAATTTAGCACTGTCTATGAAATATGACCGTTATTTTTAAATGTCATATCTGGTATTTGAATTTTAATACGTTATTTTATTTGAATTCGATATGGTATTTCTGAATTTGAATAAAACCGTCATAAAATTGAAAAAAATTATTTGGAATATTTAAAATCAGGACAAGATATTTGTACGGTATAAGATCAGATGAAATTAATAGTTTTAAAGGGATATAGAATTCTATCAATAAATTGATCCGTAATCATCACAAAATTGAAATTTTGAATTCGCTCAGTCAATTTTATTAAAAGAACTTAGACAATATCATATATTCTTATGATAAAACAGCTAATCATTTAAATCGTATCAAGTATGTATTAAACATTTTTCAAAATATTGCTCCCAAAATATTAATTTCTAATGCCAGAAAAAACTTACAAGAAGAAGGATGAGTTATTGTTACTTATAAATGGCTTTGGTTTTTTCTTTAGAATACAGCTTCTAACTATCATTTTTTTTTCTGTTTTTTTTTCATTATTAAAGAAGTAAAAACTTAAAAGTCATGTCCATTGAAAATTTTATCCATTGAATTATTCATTATTGGAGCAAATATTAATATGTAGAATTATTCAGACCTTAGACTAAGCTGTACGGTCGTATTTTGATGAGCTAGTTTTATTTTTGCTTTTTAGAATTGCCAAAACTATAGGATGAATTCAATAACATGAAAGATAATATCAATTTTAGATTAGTTTTGGTTTCATAATGATATTCCATAGTTCTATTTTATTTTAAGTGATGATAATCAAATTTTAATCCGAGGTAATTTTAAAGAATAATTGGGGAAAAACATTTCAACAAGATCAATGACTTGAAAAAAATCCGAACAAAGAGCCCAAATTCAAATTAGTTGTCTGGCGTCATATGGACTACGGCATACTGATCAGTATGAATATTAACATATCAACTCTCCCTCCTCTCACAAACTTCTCAATAACAAATTTATCTTTAAGTTAATAAGTCATTTATATAACACTTGTAAAATTCATTCTCAGTACCTCAGTATAGTACCTGTACGGTATGAGCCTTCTTCTTCACAATCTTCGTCAATTTTGATCAGTCTTAGACAACTCTACTTAATTCAAATTTTCTTGAAATAGTTCTGAACTTCATTTTACCATCTTCATCTTCATATGCATGCTCTTGCTCTAGTATATTTTAAAATCGTATACGATCTCCAATCTACAAAATATTAAAAACAAAATATTTGCAAAGTACAGTATTTTTAGTTATTTGGGCTTTAATGAAAAAGAAATATCACAATTTATATTGGTTATTAACAGGTATAAAATATTGGTATAAAACAGTTTCACTATCGTCTTTGATACAGTTTATGATCTTTCGTCTATGAATTGTGTTAGTCTTACTGAATTCAGTTAGCCAGACTTTCGGCAATTTTCAAAATAATATTTTGCTAAAATTCTGTTATTTATTTTTATGAATCGCTCGATAACATCAAATTAGATGTGTACTTTTTAATGGTTTGATTCTACATGTTTGATAATTAATTAACTTAAAGTTACCTCAATGTCGATTTATTTGATATTGTACGACTTAGTTATAGTGTTCGTGTATAGAGTCTGCTTTTGCCTTATTTAAGCTATACAGATTTTCTAGTATATTTTTTTTTAGCTCAAACAGTTAAATCGTTTTCATGCCTCATAATCAATACACTAATACTGTATATAATATTACCGTTATTTATATAATATAAATATAAATGTATGTAATCAGTTACAAATGGATTAAAAGGAAAAATTATTAGGTTCCGAAATTGTGAATTTCTATACATTGATATAATTTTCATATTGCTAGGACAACCTTTTTTAAATTCAAATTGAACTTTTTTCAACACTACACTTACAAGCACTATATATATACAATATATACATATATATATATATATATATATATATCACTCAGCTTTTCCAAACCAATTAGATAATTCTGTTTTATTTTCCAACCTGATTTCCATCTTCCTTAACAACGTAACAAAAATCAAGGAACTTTATTTGTACACGTTTCAATTTCCATTAAAAATTCTAAAACAAATCAATTAAAGCGGAAAATAAAAATGAATGAGGAAAAGAACGCGACCAATTTTTTGTTAAGGTTATCTAAAATAAAAAATACCAAAAAAAAAATAGCAAATTCTACAAAAAAAGAAAATCATTTCAATTCCATTTTAATAGAAATTTCAATTTTTTTATGTTTTACATCTTCAAATTGTTTACTTTTCTCCAAAGATTAAAGCAATAGCAAAAAAAAGAACATTTTTTTATTTGAATTTTTGTTTTTTTTTTTTATTAATTTAAGAAGACCTGAACACAAACCAAATAAAAACGTTTTTGTAAATATTTTTTCTTCACACAAATAAAATACTTCAATTAGCATCATAAAAATGTTTTTAAATAAAAAAATTAACACTGGCAACACTAGGATATTTATGTGGGACAGAAATTTAATATTCAAAATTATGTAAGCATTTTTGCATACTTTAGCGTTTTGGCTATTGTAGATTGTTTAATTTCGGGAGGAAATCTCTTGTCTATATCACCTCGGCCGAAAATGAGCTTATTGTGATGAACCATGTTTGTTAGTTATTCTCCAAGTCCTTTTTATTTCACATTTGTTACATAAGTTGTTTTCGGTTAGACCCATTTTATATAGGTATATCTTTATTAGGCCGTGGGCTGTTATTATCCCTGCCAAGATACGTACCTGCTTCCAATTGAGACTTAGAAGAATTTTGGTTTCATTTAGGCATGAGCATTTTTGCTCGACGATTTCCAGGAAAGTTGGCACAAAAATCTTCAGTTTTTTGCTCCACCAAAACTTTTAATTGTATCTTAGCTGTGCTTGGGGGAATCCCACAGAACAGACTTGACGCTATATAAGGCTTATCCGCTTTTCTTGCTAGATAATCTACAGTTTTATTTCCTGTTATGCCAGATACCCACATTATTGTGATTTTATTTGTTTTTCATTTTTATTGTTTTGGCTATTAAATCGTGCTTTTGATACATTTTTATCAGCTTGTCGATTTTTGTCTGTTTTTCTTTTCGGTATACAGATTTTCAAATCGATTTTAATAATAAACCTAGAGCTGCAATTTTGTTAAACCCCTAATAGCATGAATGTTTAAGTAAATTTTTGTTAATTTATTGCAGAAATAATGAATTTTTATAAAACTTGTTCAGCATCGTAATTAATGTATAAAAATAGAATGCTTTTTGAGCATGAGTTACAAACCTAAATTACTAACATTAGGACAAAAAATAAATTTATTTCTTGAATATTTAAATAATGCGGCATCTGATTTTCGAAAAAAAAAACAATCTACTTAAAATTCATGAAATATCAAAAACCTAAAATTACTTCAATAATACAATTTGATTTACCGAATTGCAGCAAGTATCTAAAATAGCATCTTACTATCACAGTAATAAACATCTGATAATAAAATAGCGGGATATAATCCGACAATTTATTTATTGCAAAAAAATAAAATTATTATGTAAATCTTTTAAATATGTATTTTGATCATATATTATGATGGTTATAGTATCAAATATTGCAGTTCTTCCTAAATTTTCCGAAATTAATGAACTACACTTAAATTAATATAATTAGGCATTTGAATATTTAAACAAATCACAACATAATAGACTGTATTGCTATTTTATTAATCTAGAAAGCAATTTACATATATATAAGTATCCTCGAATATTCTTATATACCGATTAATGTAGAACGATGCTCTTTCTACCTTCATCGGTAGAATGGTACAAAATGTAATCTAACAATGTGCGATTCAAAGCGCAGATTCAAACCCCTGGTGGGATAGAATAATTTTCTTCTACTACACTGTCGTCTGGTGGCTAATCAATTACTTTGTGAAAATATTTATGATTGCATAGCCTCAGAACCATAATATCTGAGTACTCTGAAAAACCCTGCACTGAATATATTTGAGTAAGACAGAGTTACATTTTATCATCCATTTTTTTTTTACTAATAGTAGTAGTAATCACATTGTGGGTGTAAATGAAAGCAACGATATCCAGGCTGATACACTTTCTTTCGAACGTATCAGCCACTTAGATTTCGCCGGAAATGTGTGTTTATTGTCCCATACGAATTGAGGTTTAAATAGTAGAAACCAAAAACTGTATGACACTGGGAAGAGTGTGTTTCTAAAAGTCAATGCAGATAAAACAAAAATAATACATGCTCAATTCGCACATCAACACATCCGATACTCCATGAAGGAGTGCAACTCGAAGAGATGAATCAGTTCAACTACCATTCAGCAGCACTGCAACATTAGCTGCAGATTGCGAACTGGATATTGAAGATCTCATCATCAAATATCGCTTTGCTTTCGGGATGCTCTTGAAAATAAGGCATCCTTGGTATTCTTATTATGATTTCTATATTACATCTTAGTTAGATCTCTATATTTTCATTTTACTTCCTTAATTATGTATAATATATATATGAAGAAGATATTCGAATATGCTTGCCTAATTTTCAATTACAAAACATAATTTTAGATAGGTGGTCACGGTCGATTATGGTGTCCAAGCAATTTTCATCGCATAAACCTATACGTTAAGGTAATTAAAGCTTTTTTGCAAAGCAGTCGAGGTGTTGGATTTTAGCACCACGCACTGAAGGCTTCTCAATAAGTTTTAATTTAATAATATGGAACGGAACGGGTGCAGTAATAAGGTGTAGGACAGTAACTATAGGTATATTTCACTATGTTTTATTAATATCTTAAACGATTTTAGTTATTTCATCATCATCAGTAGACAATCAGTTTGCTTAAAAATATTTCTAGCTGACATTGGATTCACAAAAATATATGTTAATTAATAACATTTATTATACTTTACTCCTGTTAAAAGCATAGATTTTTTTTGTATTTTATCTACAACTATTATTTTTACATTCATGTTATGTGATATGTGGGCTATTTCTGGTGTATCGATTTTTGCCAAATAATTTTCTTTTATTTTCTTGTCTATTACGTTCGGTAGAATACTTTCTTCGTACATTAAGTAAGGTAGGTACTGCGTCGCTTAAACTGAAACAAGTAACATTTTTCAAGTACTTTTTTTTATTTATTACTTTGCTCATTGAAAACTACAACTCTCAGGAACTTATTATACAAATTATTTTATGCATATGAAATAAAATAATTCAACATAGCGATATTCGAACACGAGATCTTTGATTAGTAGTCAATTTACATAGCCACTACACCATGTATGCCAGCTTGATAATTACCCCTAAGTTATAACTATAACAAAACAAGAGAAGGAGATATTTTAGACCGGGATGGTAATTGTGCTAAACAGAATAAAATCTCCCCATCTATCTCAGGAGATAGTAATCGGTTAAATTAAAATTAAATATTTGACGTATTCTTCGTTTTTCTACACATATTACAATGATAACAATCAACACGTGGACATTTAGACATTTCCACGTTTTTGTTATTATTTGTTATATTATTTAACACCTTGTATCACCTTATTATTTACATGACACGCATTATTAACCAAATTTTGTCTACATAATAATTTTCTCTCATCAGCTTTAATTATAATTTATATCATATTGCATATGTTCCTCAATTAATTTTCACACGGTCTCAAATTAATTTCACTTATTATAACAAGCTACTATTGATGACTACTAAAATACTAAAAGAAAAAAAAAAATTAAAAACAATACCACAAAAAAATATATTTTAAATCCTCTACATTTTTATTTAAAAACTAAATAAAAAAAAAAAATTGAAAATTTTTTCATGAAAAATATAACAGATGCCACCCCCTCCTGTTAAAATTATTAAGTCGTTGAGTGATGTTTACATTAAATATTAGATAAGAAAATTAGCTTTTAACACGTTTTCATTACATTTTCACGTTCTGTTCGAAAATTTTCTTTTTTTTTTGAATTTCCTTGATTTTCTTCTAAGAATTTTTTTGCTCGTTTTGTTTTCATTTTTTTCTTTTTGTTTTTTATTTTGGATAATTTCATAGTGATTTGTCATTAACCTTGAATTAAAGATTGATGAAATTTTTTAAGTTTTTAAATTTGAATTTTGTTTTTGTTTTTTGTTTTGTTTTTTTTTTTTTTAATTTGGTAAATTTTGTTTTTGGTCTGGAATATTTATTTGAATAATGGAAAGACATAAATAATTTTTTGATTTATTTAAACAGAAAAATTACTTTACTGGAAATGTTCTTTGATCCCCAGAAGATACTTTACTATATGTACATTAAGTGTACGTTTTATATTTTAAAATTGATATGAATTAAATTGAAGAAAAACTCCATCTGGATTTGCTGGAAAAAAAAAGTTTTATTTTTTTTTCTATTATGATGTTGCAACAGTAGCTGGATTTGCTCAAATCTTGATCATGAGCCATTTTTAAGCAATTTAATGAGTTTTTTTAAAATTTGATAAATCAATAATAATTAAAACAAAATTTTTGTCATTTTCTACGTGCCTCATTTGGTTGTATTAGTTTTAATTTTTATACCTAAGTAGAGTAGCCTTGCTTGCGTTGCTGGACAATACAATAATATACGTTTACGTTTTTGTAAACGTTTACGTTTACATTTTCCAACTGGTCATTTCTAAGTTGCAAAATAATGTCACCCCTATTAAATTCTTCTCCAACCATGACAATCGCTACTTCATCTTCAAATCTTGGTGCATTAAACCGTCCTACATGTTGACCAGCTGGTATTTTATCCGCATTTACTTTAATTCTATAATTGTCAACAGGTACATTATCAATTTATGGTTTAAACATTCTAACCAATTTCTTATGTTCATGTAATAATATTTGTACTTCACAAAAAATTTGTTTGCTTAATTTCGGATTTATTCAATAACGCCGATCAGCTTCTTCATCTCCATTTGTAGAAAGTGATATTCTTGGTTGTCAAATAGCAATAATGAACAAATTTTATGGTACACCTGACATTGAATCTTTAATTAATTTTTAACAAATTGGTTAAAATTCTTGTACAAATTAAAGCATATTATAATATTTGAGTTGAAATTCACATTATTTACCTTAAAAGTTGGTATAAATCCATCAAGAACAATGTGTTTTGCTCCAAATGATATAATTTGAAAGCAGCAATTGGGAATGAATTTCAGTAAATGTTTTGATTGATTTTTTCTGTCTGCAAAAAAAGAAAATAATTGCTCAGGTGGTGGATTTAATGGTTGAATTTAACTTTTCCGCCAGCACAACACATTTCACGGCTTTTATTTTTAAATTCCAATGCATTGAATTTAGTACAAACTTTATCCATTTCAGCAATTTGAATGGGATGGATGCGAAGCGTAATCAATGTTATGAACATAATTAAAACGTGCACGATGCAAATTTCCAATTAAATGGATACGTCTCCGTTGTTGTGACGTTCACGATCTTTTCTGTTTCTAACTCTCACACTTTCATTTCTTTGTTCTTGATTTTGATTTGATCTTGACCGTGCCATTCGTTGCCTTGCTATTTCATTACTTTTCTAATCGCTCTTCTTCATTCTGATTACATCTATTTAAAGGTATTTGAATGCATTCACAAATTTTATATGGGAAAAATACGCTATCACAAAAGTGTGCGTAAACGCATATGCGCAGACATATTTCGATGTTTTAAAACCATCAGTGAAAGTAGATCTTTCCAACGCATGTATTGGTTTGCAAATGGGGTGAGTGGTTCTCGAGTTAGAAATTGACGAACATAGGACAACTTATTTTTATATATATATATAGATAATGATGATTTAATTCTCATTGGGCGTGGAACAGATCTGATTTTTTTATCTTAATTCTTGTGACATATCATTACATTTTCTTGCATTTATTCTTCTCGATCAACGGTTCATTATAAAATATTTTGCAACGAGATGTCGTAATAAATGAAGACTATCTCACGAGGACTATTTTCTTTCTTTTAAACTTAGGTTTCATTTTTACTTTATCAAATTGAATTTAATTTCTCCTGAGATGGATGTGATAAGTTTCTTGGCTCAGACCTGTCAAGCACATTCTTTGTCTTTCTTAACCAAATACGTCTCAATATCCCGTTTTGTCCACTACTAATCATACTATATTTGAAATTGGATATCCAATCGCTTAGGCAGTCCGCTAGAATTAACAGGATGGACGGGAAAGAATAGGAGAAGCAGCGTGGTATTAGCTCGCAAAATTAACAGTATATTCGATTCACAATTCTTCTATTTCAATTCCAACTTTAAAAATCTCAATAATAAACAATAATTTTTATTATTAACAATAATTCAATTCTTTCAATCCAAGTCTAGGATTAACAAAAATAGAATTAGGAAAATAAAAAAAATTGATTTTGTCAGAGTTAATTATAATTTCTTATAAAATCGAAGCAGATTCACAAAAAAATAAAGAAAATTGAAACTATCTGTCAAAAAAAAGAAAAAAAAAAAAAATTTGCGCAATTATTTCCGCAAACTATACTAAAACTAGATTTTACTAAAATATTCTAGTTCTTTTCTAGTATATTTTTCAAAAAATTCTAGTTTTAACTAGATTATATATTTTGTGATTACTAGAATTCACTAATTGAATTTAGAATTTTCTAGTTTTTATCAAAGGATATACACCGAAAAAATATTTAACTGAAAATTATATTTTTAAGTTCAATAACCTTTCGGTCTCAAATCATTTCCTTAGTCTGCTGTTATGTCAAAGAGTTATTTTTGAGCTCTAAATTTTGATATACAACTCTCATACAGAGTTTTGGGACGATTTCTATTCGAAATGCATTTGTGATTTGTTTGAAATCATATACAATTAATCTGTGGTTATGTAGTTAAAGTAAGCCCCGAATTTGAAATTTGGAAAATGCGTTACATCCTTACAAATTCGTTTTATCGCATAACCGCACTTACCGCTTACTATATATCAAAGTGTTGGACCGATTTAGGCATTTATTACCTTATTATTATTAGTAAGTACCGATTTAGGTACTTTAAAGTTGTGTATCAATTCTAATTTGAAATTGTTTATATATAAATGTTCATTCATTTTAGAGAGTTAAGCAAAATAACTGGTTTTCGTAAGATTGCCAGCTATATCGAATCTATTTGCTGCCAAAAGGAAATAGAAAAAGATATTTTTCTCGTTCTTCATTATTCTGCGATGTTTTTAGTGGTGTGTGTCTGACGGCTTGAAAGTTAAAAGATATATATTTAGTATATTGCACGCGATACTTAAATATGCCCTATTGTTTCACGATACTGTTGCAGACTTTGAAAAATATAATCATTTTGTGGCACCTTACTTTATACAAAAAACCGACAACCTTCATACTTATGTGACGTTCGAATTTACAAACTTTTTGTGTCTAGTGGGATACATAAAAATTAGTACAACTGGCTCACAATATTATATTTGCTACTCTTTCAGTAATGTAACTCCCTTGGTGCACGAAATATTTTTGTAAAGACGCAAGATAGGCCATTTCTTCTAATAGATACGTTACAAAAGCATTGCAATAAGAAATTTCTTCGAAATATTTTTATCTATAATTTTTATTTCAAATTTAAATAGAAAATTGTAACTTTAAAAGACCTGCGACTTGAAACAGTCATGTCATAGCGCAACGGGACACAGTATCTGGATTTTATGGAACATAAGCATACTTTGCATGAAATCAAATTTGTTGGTAAAATTATGAAAAATAATAACAAGAGAATATATCGGTATTAACAAATGTATACTTTCCATTGAACTTATGAAAATCTGCAGAATAAATAGCTCCAAAAGGGAATTACAGTAGATATTTACAACAGATTAATTACAGTATAATTGGAAAATGTTTCTTTCTAGACTAAATAATGAACGCAAATAACTAATTGATAATGATGCTGACATTCTAATTATTATGAAAGCAAAAACCAAAAACATGCAATCTAACGACGAAGAAAGCACCAATTTAAATGTTGTAAGTCGTAGGAGATAAAGCATTGCTTCGAAAAGTGGTAATAAACTAATCAAGTACTTACATTGTAAAAAAATTTAATGATTTCAATAAATTGAAGAATATCTTCAGAATCAAAATACATTCGAGATGTCCTAAATATCTTTCCTGCCAAAGGCAGTAAAAACAATGATTTTATTTCTATCTCTTTCTCTCTCTGTGATGCCTTTCCACTTCTAGATGTTAGCAGTCAGATAGGCTTAATATTACACACTAATGGCTAAAATTTTTTTGTACTAATTTCGGTCCATTGATCCTTCCTGATATGTCAATTGTGAAAATTTGAAAAATCTATAAGTGATAGAGAAAGATGCCAAAAATAACACTGTACGAAAAGAGACTCCATTTGTACCATATAAATACAAATTTCTGATGATTTGCACTTTTTCTTTGCAGATTTTAACAAAATACATAAAAAGCATTTTAAACATCCGAAATCAATATTTTTTTCTGTTTATTTACTTTAATTTTGGTAACTTTAAACCTTCACAATGAACTTTATGTCAAAACAATTAATTACGAACTAGATGCAAACATCATATACCCATTAATAAAAACCGAAGGTGTGAAAAAAAAAATTTTTTTTTAACTGACAAAAATTAAATAATAAAAAAAATTTTGAATACAGTTTTTTTTTATTTTTTGCTGTTTTTTTGATTTTTTTTTTAAATTTTAATAGGTTACAAACCACCAAATTTACGCGATTTTATGAAAATTTATTGTGCAAATAATTAAAAAAAAAAAACAAAACACAAAAATAGAAAAAAAGTTGTTTGTAAAAATGAAATGTTAAAATTTTAATTTAAAGGCGACGCAGCACTGTACGGTGTTTTTGACGGCGATAATTCGAAAAATTTAACACAAGATGGGTGTTGATTTTTTGTTTTATTTATTTTTGTTTTTTATAGTTTTATAGTTTTTTTATTGGTTTTAATTAGCATTCATTTTAAATTCATAATAAATAATAAAGAAAAAGAAAATTAAGTGTTTATACATAGTTAAATATTATTGCTAAGATTTTACACTAGCACATTGTTTGGTATACTTTTTATACATATACTATATATATATAATGTAAGTATGTAGATTTATGTTAGAAATTAATGAATTGTGCAGATTATTTAAAGATTGTTTCTAAAAAAAAAAAAAAAATAATAATTGACAAATTGAAGTTGTGTTTCTTTCTATTTAATTAAATTTAATTCAAAGTGGTTTCAAATTTAACATCTTTAATTGGGACAATCATTTAACGACTGTAAATTGAGAATAAATAATATTTCAATGGAATGAATGGATTATAACTTACGCAATAAATTGTTAAAACTAAAAATAAATAAATAAATAATTGAATATATTTAAAAATAACTTGGAAAATAAAAACCGGTCTTAATTTATTTAATTGTGGGTGTTTTAATAATAATTGGTAAAATAATATCAAAAAAAAAATTTAAAAAAAAAAATATGAGTAATTCATTACAATTTTTCACACATCTATTTTTGGTTTAGTGATGTAGGGTGACAAACTATTAGATATTGTATTTGTGATAAGTGATATTATAATTGTGATAAGTGGTTTAAATATGTATTTTGAACTCTCTGTACTATATTATTTGATCAGATGTTAAGTAAAATTTGACCCTCAATTTACTGCTGTGTTTGACCTATTATAATGCCCTTCTGGTGTATATTAAACCTGACCTGATATTTTAATAAATCTCTATGATATTAATGCAGAACTAGTAGAATGATAGATTTTAACGTACCGTGTTTCGTGATAGAAACTTAGCCGATATGTGTTAATAAACCAACCAAAAACAGCATTGATTTTCCTAAACTATTATAAGTTGAATCTCCACGTTAATGCCACTTTTAGAATTAACGTTAATTCCGAAATATAGAAACTCCTAAACTATCTCGAAATTACATTTTTTTATTGATAACGATATTTTTACATATACATATATGTACTTTGTTTCACCTCACCTTATTTTATACTGTCAGATTTAATGCTTAGAGTAAGTACATCAATGTCTATTAGAAACGAAAGCTTACTACAGTTTTGTGAAACAATTATCATCATTCAGCGGAGCTACTAAAAAATAAAAGATATAGTATATTAAAAGTAAAGTTAGTAAATTATAAAAATTAACATATATTAAAAAACTAAGTTAATACGGTTGGTCAGTTAACAAATAAAAATAACCAAGAAAAATAAGAAAGAAAAACATTTAGCTAATTAGTATCGCTACCATACTTATTCCACTTTGTGATCTATGATTTTAATGCATAACGCTATCGCTGAACTAATTTAATGAATATAGGAACCATCATATTTATTACAACTATTGATTGGTCAGATTGAAGTGACAAATCTGAAATAAATACATCTATAACTAACTATAGCTCATTTTGTATTTTTTTGTGCTATTTTGGTAAACAGGATTAACTTGAATAGTATATCAAACACCAAAATGACAGCATATAGCTTTCTGTTGTGAATCTAAACCGTATACAAACTTAAAATCAACAACGAAGTATGTATAAATTTGAGATTTTGAAAACAACATTAATAACACTGCTAATAGTAGGATGTACAGACATGTTGTACTCGATTTAATAATGATGTTCCTCTAATTATTTTCTTTAATGAATATATATAAATAATTATCATTTTATTTAGCCGTTCAATGGCTAATATCATTTCCAGATTTTCGAATATAACAGTATTTTAGGTTTATTCCCTGATAAATTCTGTTATTTCTCTCGATATATTATTAAGTCTTTTTTTGAATCCTATACTTCCTATACAACTTTATTTTGCAAAAATATAACTGTAAATCTAATATTGCTATAAATTTTTAAATTCAAAATACAAAATTCGGAAATATTAACCGATTCTATTTTATTATTCTTCCGGCAGAGCTACAATCTAATTTAAGCTGTAAGATTTTGAAACTTTGAGCTCTTTGCAAACAATTTGATTCTGTTTTTTTTCCAAATAAGCTCAAGCTCATTACCACACATGAAAATATGGCAAGCCCTAATCGATTAAACGATAGTGGTTTACTAATTCAACGAACGGTCAATGCTCTCTGTATCACAGCCCATCTCTTATTATTCCCATATTTATAATACATTATGCATTAATTTTTTTTAAATATTTTTTAACATTTTCACATTTATTTAATTTTCTTTTTCTAAACTCTGTTTCTAAAGAACTTACGAATAAATTTATAAATTATTAAAATTGAAAATTCCTTCATTTTAACTTACTACACCCATAAAACGTTTAAGGATTTACTACAAAAAAAAAAAAATTTTATAAAAATTTGCATTTCAAAAATATATCGAAAAAAATTATTGACTATTGTGGAGATATCAACCATATGTTACCCCACTAAAACACTGTGAACACTCAATAATACAAAATATTTATTCAAAAAATTAATACACGCGCAAAAATACAAACATACTGAAACTAATAAAAACACAAAAACTTATCACGTGCAAAAACTAACCAAAAAACAGGAACTGAAAAAGAAAGAAAAAGAAAATTGGAAAAACTTTCAAAAGTTAAGAAACGGAAATTAGGGTTAGCAAAAACAAAAAAAAAATGAAAATAAAAACTACCGAGACAGAATATTAAAAATGAAAAGAGAAAACAATATGTTTATAAATTTGTTTTGTTTTTCTTTCTCTTTTTCTTCTTAATACATTCGAGAGTTGTAATTTTACTCCATATGTACAGATTTACTATCATTCCAATATCAGAGAGAGACATGTTTTCTGATGGAATGAAAAAATATAAATGTGTGTTTGTTTTGCATATGTGTATAGCAGAAATGTCACGTCAGCAGGAATTTCTAGTGACAAATTTACTTTTTATAAAGTTGGATTATTGCAGATTTGTAGAAAAAATTAATTTTTAGTTTTTCACTAATTTTTTTTCGCACACATGGGACTATTTTTTCATAGAAATATATTTTTGTTTCTATTTCTAGATTCTTACTTGTATTTTAGATTTCATATTTTTACGTCATTGGTTTCTTCTATTTAAATAACTTTTTTAATGTTATGTACTTGGACCGTTAATTATTATTTCGTTTAAAATTAAATAAAATTTTCCAAAAAAACATTTTTGTCTATGGATTTTTATTGGATAATCCACATTACAGCAGAAAAATTTTACAGACTTGAATATGATGTGCTTATTACAAGTACATACTTGGTTCTTGTAGTACAATAAAATCTTGACATCGTCTTAAAATTTTTTTTTGTTTTTGTTTTTAGATTTTCCCGAATTTAATGAACCCCGAACTTTGGTGCAGGCGTTAAGCCAGCCTGTGATAGTATTAATTCTAGAATTTTACTTAACATTTTCATCAATCCCTTCGGAACTAATTCGTATGATTAAATTAGGTCTGATATAACTCAAAAGGTCAATTGAGTGCATATAATCACAACGTCTTCAATATAAAATATGAGATAAACGCAAAATAAGAGGATGGCATAGGTCCTTTTTATTTAATTTAGCATTAGAATACGAAAAAAAAATTACAGTAGTAGCACACCCAGACCACATTAATCTAATTGCAAAATCAAAAAGTGAAGCTAAAGAAATTTTGAAGAGTGCAGTATTAAAAATATGCAAAACTTCATATATATTTGGACTAATTTATCAAAAAATTAAACCAAATTGAAGAAATCAAAAGAAGAAAATGACACCTCCAAAAGAAAATTTTTAAGAAAAATTTTCCGACCCATGGGAATATATAAGAAAATCACAGATAACGATCTGCTTACGACAATGAGTTTTACAATACCAAATTATATTGGTTAAGTCAAGATGTGCTTCAATGATACGAACTGAAAATAGGTAACTGGTAAGAAAGCCACGAAAACGCTTTGATGACTCTGTGGTCGAAACATGCAACTTGCTATTATAGAATTTGTCAATTGTGGATGTGGTTTTTAACCGGACTGAGGCGTGAAGTAAAGATCAAGGTTTAAATTTTGCTGTTGTGACAATCATGATGATTTATATTTGATATATGTAAAATCAAATAAAATAAAAAAATATGACAGCTGATCAAAGCATGTTCCGATAGTACGTAGTCCCTTGTAACTGATTGGTAACAATTTCATGTTAAACTGCATGTTGAAGACACTACACTACGTGTCTTTGTGTCCAATTTAAAGAGACCATAAGTTGTTTTTATGTCGCATTGGCTGCAAAACAAGAAACTATTTTATATTTTAAATATTGCTGTCGGATATCAGTTGAATTGAACTTTTTTATATCACAACGTTCTAGTATATATTCATGGTTTTGTATCAATTCTAAAAATTGGATTGATTTGATTGATTGACCAACTTGATTTTCATGTCTTTATTTAAATTTGTTTTTTCCATCCGGATTTTTTTTTTATAATTCAATAAATCAATTTGGGTCTTAAATTATTATGCGGTACTGTGTAAGTCCTAAATTCAGACGCACTAGCTTCTTATAATAACTTCTAATACACACAATTACCACACCATCTTGTCTATGCTAATTTTTCCTAACTAAATTTTTCTCTAAATTTTACAAAAGCCAAAATATATTAAATTGATTTTATAAAATGGAACACAACTAAGTACTAACAATATTACGATATTATCATATTACAACAAGCGCCAAAAAATTAATAAAATACAATAAACATGGTATGTGTTGTAGAGTACATTAAGGACGAAATTATTTTTAGCACGAAATTTGAATATTCTACATTTATTTCTCATATAATATGTATTTTTTATATATACACAAATGAAATCAAACCTATTACATACAGAAATAGTACAAATTCTCAAATATAAAATAAAAATTATACAAAATTAAATATTGCAATTTTTACTTAATACCAACAAAATCATCGAAGCAGGTCAATGTCCTTATATATGATAAATACTATCACAATCAAAATGAATTTTAGTTATCGTAACTATTATATTCTTTTATTCATTCTTATATAGCTGACGTTGCTATTCTATGTATCGTGTTTAATTTTTTTTTTTTTTTGTAATAGAAAGCATTGTAAAAGAAAAAAAGCTATAACAAATATTGTACAAGAGTATATCATGACATACAAAAATATTTCATCAAGATACCAACCATATTTAATGGCTTGTACAACATAATAGCGATTATGCAATAAATATTCTAAAAAGGGATTTACACAACATATACAAATTCAAATATTAAACTCTATTGTTGTGCTAAATGTAATTTTATTTCTTTTTTATTTTGTTCTTTTTTTTTTTGGAAATTTTATTTAGTTCGATGTAAAGTAGATGTTAGTTAAGAAATAATTTACATTTTGTAAAATGCTTTTAAGACTTCAAAATTGTTCTGAATCAGTGTTTTACAATTGTTTTTTTCAAATAAAACTGCTTTAATTTTTTCCTTTTTTGCTAGTCGTTTAAATACGATTTTTTAATAAGTTTTGTAGCAGAGATGTTGTGCAATGCATTGTTTTGGTACTTCATTGGTTTTGAAAATTCAATACTAATGAAAAAAAATATTGCATTGAATTTTACATTTTCAATGATAGACAATGAGAAAAATAAATGCATTGATTTTAAAATTTTAATTAAAAAGCTATTTATTTTTTATACAGTTATAGACATAGCCAGGATAGGAGTTTAAAAACTATGTATGTACTAGTATTCGTCCGCTCATCGATATTCGAAGAAGTCTGATAAAAATTCGAACTCAATATCATTATGAATTGTTTTCCATCGTTTCAATTTATTCTTGGGGCTACATAATTTTTTTTTATTGATTTATCTTAGACAACAACCGCATACAAAATAATTCATTTAAAAAAAAAAAATTAAATTTAATTCTGGCGTGACAAAAAGGAAACTCTGTACATTGGTGAGTTGCGGCAATTTAATAAATTAAAATTTTTGTTTGTTAATATGTATGTGTATAATTACACATACACGGGGGAGGGTCAAATTTTGACTTAAAAATTATTAAAATTTTTTGAAAAAGTGTTTAATTTCGCTACGTCTCTTTTTAAATATCTATCATCATTTTCATGTAATTCCACCAATGGGGCATAGAACAGGCTCAAGTATACATGTGCCATTTAAATCTGAATCGAAATATAAATCGAACATCATAAAGATAAATCGATTAATAATGGAAACCGGTTGTGAATTGGTTCAAATATTTATACCTTTTTCAATTTACAGATTAAATATAATGATGATAAGTATATTTAAAAATTAATTTGTTCTCTCATCAATTTAACTGAGCCAGTAAAAGTACAGAAATGTGGTCAAGTGGCGATTGATGGTAGTGGGGTGGTTCAAGTAAATAAACATTTTTTATAGCAATGTAACGTCCACATCATTAATCTCAGAGTTATCATTGAAAATAAGAAATACAATGTATTGATCTTAGAACTATCATGTGAAAGTAATGCTCGATGTAATATTTTTAATATTAGCATAGAGTTTTTCACCAATGATATAAATGCTATGAGAATGCTTAAACGCTAATGTTTGATTTGTCGAATTATTAAGATGAATTAATTTCATTTTGTGTATTTTATACCATCTTCTAACGTATTTTATACCATTTTATACCATTTAGACACCGAATACGATATTAAAAATAATTTAATTATTTTCCACATTTCTATTTGATTTAGATAATCTGGAAGAAAGATTGAATATATTTGTACATCACAAAAAAAAGATTGAGAATCACTGTTTAGATAGATTAAGATCATATACCATGTAAAATAATATAATATAAGAATCTTGTATATAATATAAATAAAGTTAAAAAAAAATCGTAGACAAGTAAAAGAATACAATAATGATTTCCTTGTTCCTCTATTATAGTTAGAATATTACTTGTGTTCTATAAAAGCTTAATAAATTTAAGGAGATTATGCGTATAACTGTATAAGGATATTATTATCTGATGATATATTATATAATACATATATTTTCTTTTTGATTATAAATCCTTTTTTCTATATGAATTATATTTCTAGAATAGAAAATTATTCAAATGACCTATGTAACCCAAATTATATTAATTTCGTTAAAAAAAAATTAGGCAAATTTTGAGTATACCCCAAAATATTTCAATAAAAATAAACTTCATTAATCGGATATCCATTGGATAAATAAATTTTGTACTTGGCTTGAATTAAGTATAGTTATATTTATTCTGAAAATTTTGAATTTAAGAGAAATTGTTTAAGAAAATTTATAATATTTTATTTTTAATGTCTTATGTGAGAAGATAAGATAACTAAAATGATTAAAACAAAAAAAAGAAAAACTAAAAGCGTTAGAAGAAATATCAGTTTCCACTGGTTTACCACTGAATATTTTTTTATGTTTTTTGTCTAGTAAAACTTGAGTAAAATTAAATATTTAATATACACATCAAGAATAAAATGTTTAGTTTATTACTAGAGACCTGTCTACATCGTGATGCGGACATAGCACCTGCTGTAGTAAAGCTAATCAGACCTATTTGATTTTTTCACAAAAGTTTTTATAAATAAGTTAAGAAGATTAAAATTTCGATGCCTGAATCCTATTCGGGAGAAAACGTTTTAAACAGACAACAAAAATTCTACTGAAAACCGTACAGGATAAAAACCATTGCCATTAATTCAACACAAAAATTAATGATTTTCATTTTTGTTTTTTTTTCTCTAATTTAACATAAATATATGTATGCATTTCTGCTATATTAACACTTTTAATTATTAGGTTTGTTCAGTAAAATATTGTAAAACGCTCTAGAGTCTAGAACAATATAGAGTGGAAGACTTTTTTGTGTTCAGTAGTTTCCGTTGAAATTAATTAAACTTTTTTGTGCAAAAGTATTCTAATTGGTGTTCAGTTTTGGATAATCAGCTCAAATTCTGAAAAGAGCATAAAAAATTAAATATCCGCATAATAATAGTGAATATCATTTTTTGTTAAATTTCTGTTTAAGAAAATTTTTGTTTATCACAAAAAAAATTCTGAACCAGAAAATTCTTATTTTTGTTTGTTCATTTACTCATATCTATGTATTTGTGAATTAGAACGTATGTGAAACACAAAATTTTTTGATGAGAAACTCTTTTCACGATACAACACAATTATCACAACACATGAAGTTGTATTGTAAATCAGCTAATAACTTCCAAACGGCCTTTCGATGGATACCCTTAAAGCAACAGAATTAAATTTTCTTTATATATTTGAAAAAAGAATATATAGGTTGTCGCTTTAAAAATGAAAATATTTCATTTCAAAGTTAAACAAATTTTATGGTCGGTTCAATTTAAAATCTGCAGGAGGTTTGAATTTATTTGAATTTTTAATGCATTTGGCACAAATATTGAGTTTATTTCATTCTCTTCACACTCAGAATACTATACTCAAAATATGATAATGTAAAATATATTATTATCTCTCCCCTTCTTGTTCAAACCATTGTTATAAACCGTTTGGCGCGCCGACCATATAACTATGCTGATCATTGTTTAGTTTTGACTGATTGAAATTTTGTTAAAACATTGTTTGGGATTCCTCCTCGTCCAAAACCCTAAGAATTATTCTAATACGTAAATTAAATTACTTTACAATCTGATGTTAAGTTGTTCGGTCCACTATATACCACATCCTTTCAATTTTAAGCAATAATAATAATGACATTGTATGGCTATACTTTATTGTATGGCTATACTTTTCTCATTAATTATCTGCAATCTTTATTTTTCAGTTTTAAACAATTCTAAAATCAACCCTTTCTTCTCTGTAATCAAACACTAAATTTTCAATTATTTGAAATGCAAATTAGAATAGGATTTCAGAATTAACTACAACATCGTAGTTGTTTATTTAAGTTAATTAGTTTCCTGTACAGATGAAATATAGTACAAAAACGTACAAAAAAGTGTACAAAAATAGGAGGAAATTAATTAGCTCAGTTGGTCAAAAACTTTCCGAAATAATTATTTCAAACCTTACGCATTTTTAATTTAAGCAAAAACAACAACAAAATGCCTTTAGGAATGGAAATCATAAATATAAAAATTCTCTCTAATTTAAAACAAATTTAAATCCTAAAATTATTCCTTCCTCCTTCCCATTTTTCATATTAATTTTGACAGATTTTCTTTTTCTCAATTGTTCTTATCTTAATTTTCCATTCAGTTTTTCTTATTTTTTACAAATACCTAATTTTAAAATCAACTTCTTTTTCAATCTTTTATCCTGCTTTGAAATGATATTTTTAATAAAAAATTGTAAAACAGTTATAAAAATAAAATTTTCAAATGTTTGTTATTGAATTGATAACAATAATAATAAGAACAAAAACAACAACACAATCAATAAAACGGAAGTAAAAAAAATCATAAAAAAAATGTTCAATCGTTGTCTTATCTATATACTTTCTTGTTTCATTATATTATACAACAATACAGGACCTCTGGTCTCTCAATTCTCATTAATTCAAATTTTGTAAATTCAAATTTTGTAATTTTCACAAAGAAAATCCTAAAAATATGAATTTAAAAAAGATGCAAAAAGAAAATTTTGTTTTTATACCATTTTCCGGAGGTGGATTAAGGTTAAATGGAAATTTTTTTTGTTTAATATTTTTTTCTGTTTTTTTTTTTGTTTTTTTTTTGTTTTTAAAATGAAAATGACATGGATATCACAATTAATATTTTTATATATATAAAAAATTTATGAGTATGTAGTGGTGTAGTAAACATTTGCTTCCGAAATATCAACGTCTGCATAATAAAAAAAATATGAGTTAGTGAAAGTAAATGTATCTGAATATAACGGTATATAACAGTTTTTATTAAAATATTGCAAAACCACATTTAAAGGAAGTTAAATATTTGCGTTTAGTTATTGATTCAAATTTGATGTGTATTGCAGAAAACAAGACCACATTAGTATAGTCCTACAATATTAATCTAAATAATAAATTTCAAAAAACCTTAAATTCAGAATGACTAGATAACTGGATTAAAAATGGATGTCGGAAATTTACGAACAGCAGGATAAAATTTTATTCAACTTCCTTTGCAATCCATACACTCCATATTCAAAATGAACTTCACTATATTTTTATATTTTTTATTTAATTTTTATATTTTCTTTTATTTATTCATTTGCAACACAAAATTTTGTAATTTGAATAACCTTCAAATAATTTTCTTTCATCTCTGTATCCTTTTCCTTCTACAGCTGATTCCACCTCAATATCACTTCCTAAAAAATATTAGATTCTATTCAATTCATTTGGATATTTTTGGAAACTAAAATCAATAATTTTGTCAAAAATATAAATTTTTTGTGTTGAATTTACAGTAAATCGAATAAAATATAACGGTAAAAATTTGTGAATTTCATATTCTGGTCTATATTAAAGTATGTTAAAACATTTATAACCGGAAATTAATCATGCAAATGATTGGTTACACTTATTATTTCTTAAAGTTTTTAATTTAGTTTTCATTCGTTATAGTTTGTCGGTGCTGTTTATTTTTTGGATTCAGTTTCCTGAAATGGAAACAAAAAAAAAATATTATATAAAAAGCACGAACGAAAATTTGAATTTTACATAATGAAATATTTACCGTTATAAACTAAAAAAAAATGTATGTATTATAAATTTAATTAAATGATTTTAATGCCAACTCTTTAAATCTTATATGAAATATTCAGATTATTAATTTAAACCTGATGATCATATGAACTGGCCCAGAAATATGCTGATCTTCACGGTCTCTCTCTGAAGACATTCTAATGTTTTCATGAGTAGCCTTCGCCGTTTTCCACTAGGTACCTGTCAGAAATTCATTTTTTTTAAGTGAAATGTGGTGTTTTAAATGAAAGGTTGAATTATTATTGGTCTGGTAAACAGCATCAGTGAGGCATAAGGTGAAAACAATATTTTTTCCAACGTCTCCTATATGTGAATAGCTTCTTCCATTAAAACCTATTTGTAAATTAATTTTCCTTTGTACTGTTATTCTTTATGCATGTTTTTCTTGGCTTTTCAACGCCATGTGTACTCTGAGAATTTAATTAGAAAATGTTTCAATACAAATTGTTTAAAAAAAAATTGTTTCGAAATAATTTTTCCCGTGGGTCACCTCAGAACATATCAAGCCATATTTTTATGTTTTACCGAATTTTCATATTTATTTATGTCCTTCGTATGTTCCATTCTATAATTATTATTTATATCTTTTGGTTCAATTTCTACAACGTTTAATTTTCTGTTTGCTATCAGCTAACATTTCGGATAAACAAAATACACCCAAAAATCTTTAAATGCATCATTAAAAGAAAGAAACAAGTTCATAATATCAGTAGAACAGACAAAAGTCACTACTAATCAACTTCTAACCAGATAACGTATTTAATATGGTGAAGATAGTACAAGTTACTACTGTTGAACAAGAGCCATGCAACGCATTCAAAGAATTTAGAAGCATTTATTTTAATTCATACTGCCGCAACAGCAATGATGTAGATAAAAGAGAAACAGTACCTCTACAGAAACTAAAGCAGGCATCGGACTATCGAATACGATTTATAAATACAAATTTTCTCTCAAATAATAACTGGAATATATTACTTACCTACTACTCATTCTCTATACCATATCTATACTATAAGTGAACCTACTACTCTATACTATAAGTGAACCCTAGTATGTAGAAAATCAACACTGTTTAATTTTTTTTTTTTGCTTTAATTTTCTTTCAATTTTCATAACTTTTCAAAAATATTTAAAAACTTTTCTTTAAATTTTCTTAACGTTTTCTTGACACGGTTGGAAAATTTTATTAAAATTTCAATTTATTGTATTTTTAGTGGAACAATCAAATTTAATTTTTATGTTTTTGTTTTTCAAATTTGACAAAATAAAATTTAATTAAGGAAAATAATAATAGTTTAAAAAAATTTAAATTGAAAATGAAAAATTAAAATTTTAAATTAAAAAAATTATTCAAATTATTTTTAAATCTGGCACATTTACAAGTTTTCAAGCAGTTTTTTGCCAAGATAAAAATCTCTAATGATTTTGGATAAATATTGGATAAGCATGTACTAGATGTATGTATGTAGATTCAAAACAAAAATAAATTATATAAGAAATTGAGTCTGATAACTGGGATGATAGAAATGTATGGCAAATAAAGAAAATAATCTATCATAAATTGGCAAAACGACTATAATGCAACGAATTAGTTGTAAAAAGGGTATAAAAGTATTTATGTTGTCAAATAATACAATTATATAATACACAGCTATGTATACATAACAATACATAATACACAGTTCATGTATTATAACCAGATTTTATTTATAAGTACATAACCATAGCCATAGGGCCCAATCAATATCAACAACATACAAAGAAATGCGACTAAGACTTGTCAATAATGATAATTGTTGAATCTGCGAGGGTTTTGGCACTCAGAAAGAAAACAAGCATATAATCTCACCATGCCCAGACCTAACGAAAACTAGGTTTAGGTCGTTGGAATGTTTGACAACCTGAAAGAGATTTTAAAGTTTTCTTTTCAAGATATTGTCACAGCTATGGATCTGTTTGATGAATAAGTAATGATTAAATTAATTTTGTTATGTGAAGAAGGGAATGGCGATCACATTTTACCAAGTAATGGGGCAGTGATGAATTGCTATAGCTACCAGTACCTTTAAATGTAAACTAAACAATGTTACATTGCATTATGTATATGAATAATAGTCAGTGTTGGATAAATTCGAAATTCAAATATAGTGTTGTGGAGACACAACATTATGTAAAGCCATTCAATAAATAATTTTGCAGCATCAGCGTTAATAAATCAAACGTTTTTGTCTATAAATTTGATTTTAAATATTACTAATAACCAGTTCTAGAATGTCTAAGTCCAAAAACACTCCCAACTAATAATTTTTTGGTAACAAAACTGATTCAACTAAAAAAAAATCAAATCGAATCGAACTAAAAATAGTCATGTGTACAGAATAAGAATAATAAAATACAAATTATTGATAAAAGAAATCAAATAAAAGTCAAATCGAATCATGATATTCACAAACATTTCAATCCAACTCAAAAACACCAAATTTTAATTTGCAAACAACTTAAATAAAATCGTTTATTTTTTTTTTTTAATTGAATTCAATATTTTATTTCAATTCGATTACACAAATTTAAATTGTTAAACAATTTAATTGAATTGAATTCAATCACTGCCATATCGATATTTCAATTCAATTCCGATCGCTACAAATTCAAATTCATTATAATTTGAAATATAATTCAATTGAATCAAACTAGTTGAACACTTAATTGAGTTTTATTCAATTTAATTGACTTAAATTGAATTTTTATTTAAATGACTATAATTCGATCAATCAATTGAAGAATAATAAGATTGATCAGTATTGTTAAGTCAATAGTTTTGAATTATAATTTATGTAATTTCTAAAAAAAATTATAATTCAAATACAAAATAGAATTCTTGCGACTTTTCTCAATGAACGATTCTATGTAAACGGCTTATGTAGCGTGTGACTGAATACTTGAAATAATACCATTTTAATCTAAATAAGTTCAAAAACCCACATAAGTGGTTAATTTAATCAATAGTAATTCAATAATTTAATATCAATATTTCAACGCTCTACTATAGTCAAAAAATTTATGCATTTATTTCTAACCTAATTTTTGGATATTAATAAAAAAAAAAATATTCAATTTAATTTTATTTTAACTCAATAAAATTTGTATTTAAAAGTTTTGAATTTAGCCATTTTATAACAGTCAACTTTCAATTCAGTTAAAACAGACATCAAAAAATTAATTTATTTTTTGGATACAAAACTTCTGAAGTAAATAAAGTCTTTAAACTTTAAATTTCAATATTAAAAATAAATTTAGAGATTTTCCAAAAACCATGTACATACATAGTCAATAGTTATTACAAAAAGAAAATGAACACAAACTTAACCTAATTTTCTGCAAAATTTATTTTTTCAATTACACATTTTTCATATTTTCAACACCATTTTTTGAAAAAAAAATCCACCAACAAATTTGAAAAAAAAAATCAATTCTTGCACTTTTAGGTGCAAATTTGATAGGTGAAAACATCACTTGGTAGAATAATTACGGTAAACCAATAAATTTCATTTTTCGTCATTGGTATTGCAATCCAAATTGTACATTCGCATCCTGTATATCACACTTCTAATCTTGTTGGTCCACAAGACTTGAAATCTTGATAGTGAGTTGCATTTGCATAGACTTCTGAAACTATCTGAGGGAAAATTTAAGAACTAAATTTAAACAAAATCATAATTATTTTTGGTAATGCATTATATTTTATGTAATGTATTATTTTAATGAATTAGCTTAAAAAAAATTATTCAAGATAATTATTTTAACGCTTATTAAAGAAATTAAAGTAAATAATGCAAAATTGCTCTGCATATTTTGTAGACTCTATTTATCGTGATTCTCTGTTGAGTAAAATTGTATTAGTTTTTGTCTTGTTATATTTTTTATTCTGATTGCATTTAGACATTCTTGATCAAACCACCTAAAACCTACACAAACCTACCCACCTACATAAAATTTCGTGTAGGTATTTGTTATATATTATCTTGTTATTGACGTCAATGAAACCAGCTGAAACAATACTTTTTTTTGTTATAGTTTGACAATTTTCATCTAATGATCTATTTTCATTGTCTGTACACATTCGGGACATCTACATGAAGCATGTCAAACTCAAATCTTAACACGCGCCAAATAAAACATTTAAAAGTATATATGGGCCACAAAAAATCAAAAGACTTAAATGTTTGTTATAGTAAACTAAGTTTATTTTGAAAATTATAAAAGAAAAGGTAAAATTAATATTTTTTTCCCAGATATTTAGCCTAACTTTTCTCTGGCACCATATTTCCTATTTTCGCGGGCAATCTTTTATGCAGTGATTAATTTTTTAACAGACCCGAGATGACTCAGTAATTCTTGATCTGATTGCAAACTTATTTCCTTTCATAATAGAAAATAACTGTTCCCACCGATAAGTATTTCCAAACATGGACATAATTTCAAATGCAAATCTCCAATCCTTAACTTAGAGTTTTAAATATAAATCGGATAAATGTTTCGTTATTTCAACCATGAATAATAAAACTTGCAACAACACACCGTATCAGAAAACAACATTAAAAACTAACATATGTATTTTTCTTTTAAATCCCAAACTTGTTTAAGAACCTTGGAGCATGATAACCAACGTACCTCGGTATAGTATGACAATCCAGAATATTCGCATTCAAATTCAGTTAGAAATCTATAGAACTATCGTTGATTTAAGCCTCGTCATCTTATGAAATTGATAATTTTTTTTACAGGCTTCAACACTTTCATTTTTATTACTTTCGTACATAATACTTCCTGATGAATAATGCAATGAGTATGATGAATCTTGAACCCATCATATATTTCACTTGGTTTTTTTTGCCAATGGAGAATTCTTTGAAACAAGATGATTTTGCTTTAAAATTTAAATTTTGTTTTTTTTTTATATACGCTATATCGAGTGGGCCACAAAATAATACGTTGTGGGCCGCAAGTTTTATATGTTTGATCTACATTATTCTTTTAAAATTGAATAAGGTTGATTAATAGTCATAAAAAATGTTTGCATCCAAATTGATTTGTTTTCACTTCTATAACTTTAAATTACTTCGGGATCTGTACTTGAAATTTTTATCAAACTGACTTAACATATTTTAAATAACAAAATCTTTATATTTAATCTGTAAATTGAAAAAGACACGGTAAAAATATTTGGACCATTTGACAACCGATTTTCTTTATTATTTTTGTAAATAATAGATATTTAAAAAGAGACGTAGCGAAATTAAATACTTTTTCAATTAGAAATTTCAATTTCAAATTGGCGTTACTCACCCATCGTCAGAATTAAATTTCTATTGTTGAAATTTCGATACGAAGAAAATTCAAATTGAAAAAATTAACACATTTCAGAAAGCTATCGATAGTAAATTTGTAAGTGACTGACAGTAACCCAACAGGTTCAATAACGATTGAAAGCAGTAAATCGGATTGAGGAAAAAGTGAATGATTAAACTTTCAGATAGTCAACACCAATTACAGAAAGATACAAATTCTGAATTGAAATCCGACAGTGCAGACGTTCAATTGCAAAGATATTGCAAAAATCTGCTTTATTTTATGAAACTGAAATACTATTAAAAAAAATTATATCAAATTTCATACGCGATCAAAAGTAAAATAGAAATATTTCTTATCACTCCTAATATAGGTTGACAAAACAATTTTATTACCACTACAAAAGTATAGTACTCAAAGTATAGAAAAACCCATTTATTTTTGGTTCTGTTTTTAAAATTTTCGTTGAAATTTGAAACAATAATTCTGACTGTTTGAACATTTTCAAAAAAAATAAAAAATCAAAAAGAAAAGGAAATTAAATAATTTTTGATAGATTTTTTCTTTCTTTTATTCTTCTGCTTCTCCTACCATCCATCCACTCGATATCATATTGTGAACTTTTCATTTTGCAAAACCGAGGAAATTTAATATTTCATCTCAATTGTTATGAAAGAGCACTTAAATTGCAATTTAAAAATTTTCAATTTTTACATTGTTCCGCTTTTATGTTGAGGAGTCGTTTTTTGATTGTTTGTCATTTTATTTTTTTTTTTTTTTTATTGTTATTATTTTGTTTGTATATGACAAGTCTAACAGATGTCCATTTACAGACATTAAAAAATTAATTTTTCTATTTTTTTTTTTGTTTTTTGTTTTATTTTGTATTATATCAGATAATGAGTAGATTTATCTAGGTTAATAGATCTTCAATTTGAAAATATAATATAAAAAAAAAAAATTCTAATTAATTTTCCGAAACGGGAAAATCTGTTTAAAATATTTGGAAAAATTAAAGGGGCATTATCAGGAATTTTGTTAGATTTGAATATACAAATTTTGTCATTCAGAACACTCAAATATTCATAATTAGAGATTAATTAATTAAAAAAAGGAAATACATTTTTTAATTATAATTCTTCATTTACTACAAATTGGCATGTAACAAAGAGGAGGACTAATATTTGCTACAAAACGGAAATTTTTGATTGTAATAAAACATCTGGTTTCCTAATAAATCACCTGTACTAAATAAAATGTAAGGATGTAGATTTGAAGTATTTAAAATTACAATCTATATTATTCAACCCAGTGTATGATGTATTTGTTTTCAAAAGAAATTCAAGATTTGAACTTTAAGTATTATAAGATTGATAAAATAGAATCGACTTAGCTCAAAATATGGCACATGTGAAATTTGATTTTTTTTTTAGATTCAAATACTACAAAAAAACTGAGCTTGGGATGCTGCACTATGTTCTGAATCTGTTAAAAAAATAAAAGTAAAATAATAAATTATGTTCAATTATCGTTTATCCACCAAATTGTAAATCGTTTTTCGTGTATCCAATATCCCAAATTATTGCTGGGAATATCTTGAGATCTAAAATTAGGGACTTATAAAATTTTAGAAAGCGCGTAATTTACGTTCTGTTGACCTGTTTAATATTGTTAACCATAGTACTGAGACTGACAACGATAAATTTGTGTCTAGAATGTTACGTGAATCTAACTCGGTAGTAGCTTGTTTCGATACTAACCTTGAAGCTTGAAATTACAAAAATTAAAACTGTATATTCGATAAATAGTTTTTGTAATTGTACTTGAATTTATCCTTTTAACATTCTACTAAATATAACATGTTAACTATTTACTTTTATCTCTTATTAACATTATTTACTAACGGTGATGAATTCTAACCCACTGGATGATAATCTCACCGCTTAGCAACATAATAAAATTTAAAATCTTTCGTCTACAATGGACATCGGATTTACTTGCTCTAAGCAAATATTTATTAATACTAGTTAAATACCCGTTACTGCGCAACTTTTTGCTACCATTATATATAGTGAAAAATCAAAATTAGAGCATTCTAGGTTGTACTACATTATAAATTATCGAAATCAAAAATTTCACTATCAACAATATTTTAGTAATAATACTTTAGTTAAATTAGTAGATTAGCAGACAGTCTATGTAATTGGATTGATATAGATTGAAATATTTAATCAACTAATATTTCATTAAAAACTATATTTCTAACAGTTCTATTCTAAACAATTAGTAGATACTAAACTACCTACATTTATAAGATTTTTTCAACTTTTTCTTAATTGTATTTTTTATTTATTTAAAAATTTAATAGGTAAATTTTTTTTTTCATTTTGTTGTATTTTTTATTTTTTATTTTATTTGTTTATAATTTTTAATTTCTATATATTTAAAATCATTGTTTTTATTTGAGCCAAACAAACCTTAAATAAATAAATAAGTAACTTTTACCAAATAAAATCTTATGTGTAAACGTTGCTCTAAATGCTAACACTTATGCCAACACTTATGTAGTTGATTATGTAAATTGATTAAAGTTTTTTTTGATTATTTTTCATAAAAAAATACATAATAACTTACGCTAGCTAATCAATGTAGTCAAAAAATTATTTTAAAATATATTTTTCAAGTAAATAAGAATGTATTCAATAGCTTTGAAATTATTATTCTAAATATTTTTAATCCATTTTGTTTTAGCAGGGGAGGAAACAGAAAGAATTACGTACTAATTCGACATTTATTTTATTTTTTTGTTGTTATCTTTTCTTTTCTCTTTCGTTTGGGTTAAAGAAATGTATCCATAAAACAAAAACAATTCTCAGTAGATTGAAATAAAAAGGGGAAAGATTATGTACATAACTTATTATATAATATAAAGCCGCACACGCATCACTACTATCAAAGGATAGTAGGTAAAGAATCCATTAATAAGAAATGCACTAGAATAAAATTTTATAATTTGTTAATGATTGGTTACCATTTTTCTAGTCGATTTCCAAAATTGTAAGAAATAGAAAGTAATAAGAATTTAATTTGTGAGAGAGAGATAAAAATTCAAAACACAAAGTGGGAAAAAATTATCGAACTACTTTTTTTGTCTCAAAAAAATATTGTTGTATTTATTCTTAGTTATCAATAATTAAGGATGTGTTACACTTAAAAATGCATAGCAATAAAAAACATTATTAATATTCAAATTTCCTTCCTATTTATAAATTCTAATATTATTAATAATTAATAAATTATCATTGATTATTACATGGCAAAATTTTATTTTGAAGGAAATAAAAATGCAAAAAAACGATTGGTTCTTGGTATTCTTTTTAACTACCTGTTTCAATACCTGAAAAAATTTATATATTGAAAATACATCAATTATAATCTGTTTGAAATAAAAAAAAATTTTACTTCCCTTATAAGACAATAAAAGAAAATAATATGATTTTTAAGAAATAAGATATGTTTCTGAAACCAATATTATGTTTGTAGGTACCTGTAAAAAATCAATCATTCAAAATTTCTTTACTCTCATACCCTAATAAATTTAATACGTTGATTTCAGACGACCATGTACATTAGAAATCTCTTCTCCCGTGGCCCGTGGGCTTATTTAAAATTAAATTTCAAAAATTAAATGGTTTTTTAAATCATTTATATCGCACTCTTTCTTTCTCACAACTTATTACATAAGAAAAACAATAGTTTTTAGCTTCTTTAACTAATGGAGTTTTTTTGTAAATGGAATCTTGACTTCTCTAGTGCATATCTTCTTATTAAAGAATATTTTTTTCTACTATGATGTATTAAGAAGAAAAACAACAAAAGAAAATAACAAAAAATGTGGTTAGTATATTCCGTTTCATTTAAATCAATTTGAGTAAAGTTTGATTTTTTCTTCTCCTATATTAAAGGCATACCTCCTTGATGAGGTGTAAGAAAGAAAGAAAAAAATCTCTTCCAATTTGACTGCAAATAAATTCTCTTCTTCATTTATGTTAAAAACCAAATGTATGCATGAAACAGAAACAATATTTCTCTTTCAAACAAAAAATTATAACGGTACATGCTGACGCCGGCGAAGAATTATATATAGATTTTCTTTTAATAATTTTTTTTTGTATACTCTTAAAGACTAATCGTCTTATGTATACTAACATTAAGAATTGAATAAATAAATAAATAAAAATAAATAAGCAATATCTGACAGTATTATAAAATAATGACAGCCATAACATAAAGATCTGAATAGATCAATAATCAGAGCATATAAACCAACAACATAATTTTGTCAACAATACCACAGCATCCGACAATGAAATTACAATCCAATATCTAACACTTTGAATTCTCTTCAAATTCATCATGAATGAAACTCTAAATAAAGTTAAATTCTCAGGTTATTGATATAAAATTTGAAATTTTTAAAATTAAAATTAATGATGCATCGTAGCAGATGATTCAGAGTATTTTTGACATAACAAAAATGATCTGCAGTGGCTTCTTTTTACGGTACCAGAAAGGTACTGAATAGTTCAATATGAAAATTTCAATCCCTTCTGATTTCCACAAACTCTTTGAGATGTTAGGATGTATAGAAATTTCTTGATGAATGAATACATTGAACAATTAATGGAAATTTGATTGGTATTACGATTGTATAGTCAAGTCATCGAAAGGTCTGACTCAATGAATGATATCGATAAAATTGAATAGAAAGAGCTCAATTTTAGAGAAATTAACAATTAACGTCACTAAAACTGAACTTATTCTATATTCATGCTAAAATATAAAAAAAAATATTTTGAAAAACCCACTAACTTAAACAAACTAAAATGTGGGTTTCAACATAGAGTCGAACTTATAAAATAAGCGTAAGACTAATAATGACGTATGGTGTTTTTAAGATAGCTACAGAAAATACATAAAACTGAAAACGATAACAATACCTGGCTTCACACAGATTGGACAACACATCAGTTGAAAAAGTAAAAAAATTTGAAAAATTAAAAATATTTCGAAATAACAAATGAACCAAAAACTAAACCAGTAATGGTAGGTAAGCGCAACACTAACAGTCTATCGATTTAACAATGTGATGGTATGAATGATGAACTTCCGGTTTCATGTTCGATCATAAAGAAAAGACATATTAATGTGTTTGCAATGTTCTTAATTTTTTCATATTAATAGTTTTTTTTTAATTTTAAAAGGACAATACGTCATCAACAAAGAAGAAGTCAACATTTTACGATCAAAAAATTTAAACACTATAAAACTGAACAAATTCTATTTTGTTCAAATTAGAAAGAGTAGAGATTGGGCGCTTCTTACTATAAAAAATAAATTCCATTCTTAAATTAAATTATAATGTTAAGAATTCATTACAGATCAAATGGGTATGAAATTTTTATATAAATCAATTAATTACTTAAACTGTTGCTTCACATAATCTGATAAAATGAAATTTTTTAAAACACTTCAATATTTATTTCTTATAACTTAAATTTTTATCCTTAATCAAAATTTGTTCTCCTTAAAATTAAATATCCATCTGTAATCCTTTCTTTGTATTTCAATTAATATTAAATTTTATTTTGGACATTTCGACATGTTTTTATTAGAATTTTTTTTTGTTTTTGTTTTGTTGTGAACGCCTACATAAATATGCAAAAATTTTCACTTTACCATAAATTTGTTTACAATTTTATTGACCTTAACAATAGAATTTTTTTTTTTTTTTTGCTATTTTTATGTTTTTTTTTTTTGTGTTATTAACATACATATTTAAAGTACAGGATGGTATCAAATTGTTTTGACATAATGCTATTTTCAAATTGTAAGATTATTTCATGTTGATGGCTATGAAATATCCAAGACAACATTCCCAAGTCAACATTCCCAAAAACAAAATCTCCAGAGACTAAACCCCATATGAAGATATTTATTGTATTCAACAGAGGCTACCTAGACCTACAATATTATATTCTTGTCCAAATCTAAAAAAAAGGAGAGAGTATTTCTAAAAGCGGCTACACACATAAATAAAGCTTTTATTAGTTTTTTTGTTTGAATTTTGTGAGAAATTTAAAAAAATCTGTCACATTGCTAAACTATAATATCATCTTTCAATGGTTATCTATACTGACGATAAAGCGGCAGTAAAGCCGCTATAATTTCTTTATTTTCAGTCGCTTTGTATAAGCAAATAAAGAATTCTATTTCTGTAGAATATACAGAGTAAAACTCTGCTGATAGATTCCTGGAACATTCTAATGACAATCGCTGTAGCAGATGAACTCCCTGATCAAATCAATCTCAACTCAAAAAATTAAATTCACCAGTCTTGTATAAGAAAAAATTTTATTAGAATTTTTCGCTCACAAATTCTGAAAACATTTTTGCCACAACTAATGTCATTGACCAAATCTTACGGTCATATGCAAACACTGATCTTTTTTTGTTTATACAAAGCCAAAACACTAGGTGGGGACTTTTTGTAACGATTGGTCCGTTTGACTAGGTTGGGGAAGAAATAAAGAAACAAGGGAAGGTGTTAATGTACGTCTTGAGCTTATGTAGGTCATAAATATAGAATTTATCATGTTTGGGAAACACATAAGATGGAATTAGGTTCAACATTCGGGATGTTGAGGTTATAAATGAATTTCCATAACTTGTATTCTGCCATCTAGGGATTTCTACGACGTAGAACTATTGATTCTACATAAAATTGTTTTGTAGATTATTAGTTTGGTGTGCCGGGATAACAGTTTTGATTGCAATAGCTGTTTGCAAAATGCTAACTAATACCTATTTGGATGTTATTTTGTCTGTCAGAGTGTGATCAATTTGAGTTACGATTCCGGTGTAATTGGCATTCCTTCAAAGTAATATTCTAAATTTTTATTTTTTTGTTTTTAATTGTTTAATTTTCAACATCTTTCAAATTCTTCTGTAACCATTGGTATTTTCCAATCTACTTGTATGTTTTTATTTTTAACACTCCAAGGAGACGGGGTGATGATACACAAAATTTTAATTCATTCTTTTAAATTATTTAGATTATAAAACCGTTAGCTGAAATTTTTTATAAGTGACATCCATAAGGGCCATATTGCTTTTGGAATAAAATTCTATAGTAGATTTATATATTAGACTCGATTCGACTTTTTCACAATAAACCAATGAACTAAAATCACCTTAAATTTTATTTGGTCTCTTCCTGCCATATGCTAATCTTCTTGTGAGATTTTTTATCAAGATGAACTTCTAAGTATTTAACCATTATAGTTTTTGGAATGATCATTTAAATATAACTGTTAAATGAACATTTTCCCTTATTGAGTGAGAAAATTAATTATTTTTCAATGACTTTCATTTTTAAATTATAACCCCACTCTATAGTATCCACTTCAAAATGTTCGTGTTAATTTTTGAATGTTGCCTTATATGAATTTGTATAAGAGACATATTTAGAGTCTGATTCATTGATTTTTAGTTCTACTTTTGATGTTTCAAATTCAGGATGGCTTTGATATTGTATAACCAAGACACATTTTCTCAATACACTCTATTTTCACTGCCCATTAAAATATTCATCAGATTATCATATTATTATTTTTGCAAAAATTTGATGAATTTCTATTGAAAACATCAGTCTTTATCCTTTCGATTTTAATTTGATTAAATAATTTTTACGATTTTTTCGTTTCCAGCTACATAAATTTAATTTTGTATTGGATTCTAGAAATAATATGTTTCTGGTCAAATATTTTATTTATAATAAAATACGCTGAACTTGTTTACAATAAAGACAATTTTGAATAATTCTGGTCTTAGATTTTTGTATTGGTAGGTCTTCTCAAAATTTTCTGAATTTATTAACCTACAAACTAAAAGAATTCCAAATCTAAGGAATCTATACAGCACCATCTTGCCTGTAGTTATATAAAATTTTGTGAATTTCTTGAATCTGTCAATGTTGATATCAATTTTGTTCTTTGTTTTGGAACTGGGCTGGTTAGATTTTAATGATTTGGAGTTAATTAATTTGATTTAAAATTTCACAAAATGACAATGTAATTTTTTTTCTTGAATTTCATTAATAAGGTACACTAATTAATATTGACTACTCAATCATTTGAAACAAATGTCTACCATATAAATGCACTGGTTCTAGACCATCAGGCGTATTAAATTTTCGTATATTTATTTTACTACAAATTTCTTTTAGTTCTATTTTCAATTTAATTTGTTATCCTATCTCTTCAATAAATATCGATTTATATAAAAACTCATTATTCCATCGGTTATATTGAATTTTATTCTATCTTACTTATATACATTTACATTGGGTCAAATTATTATGTTACACACACACACACACACACACTCATACACAATATATATGAAAGAGTACACAAGATTTAGTTTATCCTTTTTTCTTTTTCTTATAAAAATATTACAACATAAATTTTTGTATACAAAATCTTGGAACAAGGATATTTATTTTCTAATCAATAGGAAGAAAGTATACTATACGTGCGTATATACTGTGTAGAGAGGATTCATTCGATTCGATTTAACTGCAAGTTGTTTATTTGGTTGAATCCTATTTAATTTTATGGTCGGATTGTATTAAAAAATATATTACGTAGGTGTATCGGTTGTGATGTGATGATTAAATCTCACCATTAAATCACAAAATAAAATAAAAAATGTTTTTGGTAAATATTTACAACCACACAATATACAACTTAAATATTATATTATATAAATTTGCATATATATTGATGATAGAAAACTTTTTAATAATTTTTATATTTTTTTTTTTTTGTATTATTTTTCGCGAATTTTTAATTCTTCCTGGGTAGAATATAAGTTTATTAAGATAAAATTAAAGTTTAAAAATGAAAATAATTAAGTTGGTGTATCATAAACTAAGTTTTTAGTTTATAATGTTTAAAATTCAGTTTGTGTACTATGTTGAATACTAGGCACATATTTATGTTTATGTTTTAACAAAAATCATTGTTGCAGTCCCCGTATAAGCAAAGAACATATAATAAAAAGAAATATCATCCCATACAAATTTTTAATATATTATTTTTATATACCCGATCGCCGCATTACAACCCGCTCTCTCATTTTATCTTCAACACAATTTGCTTTTAAAAAAAATAATTTCGCTTTTCAAATCGATATGCATACGAAATGAATGTGCATAGCTACATTCCTAAATAATAATAAAATATCATAATACCAATGTAGGTACTATTAATTGTATGTAATGAAATAAGTATGTAGTTAAACATACAATAATAGAGTCAATGATAGAATCACATATTCTAGAAAAAATTATAAAAATAATGGTAATAAAAGAATAAAATTTATTAGTTATGCATTACAAATCGTCAGCTGTTTACGAAATACCATTATATTTGTTTTCTCAGAGCTTGGTTGAAAATCATATGTATTTCTAATTCAATTTTGGTATGTATTTTTATTTTTTGAAGAAATAACAGGGAACAAACTTTATTAAGGTAATCCATTTTTGATAGATTGTTTCTTTGTTCTTTTTGTCTGTTAGTAGATAAATGTACATAATTATATAAATACATATATATACATGATTGATAGATAAAAACACACAAAATTAACAAAATCAAAAAAATTCTCCGCTGAAAATTTAAAAATGTACCTACTTTTCAGCATAATTTTTAATACAAATAAAAATCCATATAAAGAAATAATGCACGTGCATAAATTCATTGGAGATCGTATGCATTTAATTTTTTCTATATTTTTTATTTTGAATCTTTGTTTTGAAAAAATATTCAAATATATCTAATCTACATGGATGGACAGAATGAATACGGTTATATTTCTTTTTTGTGTTTTTTTTTTTTTTTTGTTAACCAAATTATAATAACATATTCTTCTTTGCTTTTTTCAATTTCTGTTTTTGTTTCATTTTCTTACCCGCCTGAATTATCAATAATATATATAAGAATATATTTTCTTACTATTTAATTTATTACATTCAATACCAGTCTACGATTAAAAGTCTACAAAATATTTTTTCGATTAATTTAGGAACTATTTCTGTGCACAAGTCAATAACAGCCTATCACTAAAAGTCTACAAAATATTCTTTTAATTCTAATTCAGTAAATATTTGTGACATAAGTCAACCCCAGTCTACGCTTAAAAGTCTACAAAATATTCTTTTGATTCTAATTCAGTAATGATTTATGACACAAGTCAACCCCAGTCTACACTTAAAAGTCTACAACATATTCTTTTGATTCTAATTCAGTAATGATTAATGACACAAGTCAATAACAACCTACAATTAAAAGTCTACACAATATTTTTTTGATTCTAATTCAGTAATGACTTATGACACAAGTCAATGCCAGTTCACACTAAAAAGTCTACAAAATATTCTTTTGATTCTAACTCAGTAAATATTTCTGACATAAGTCAACCCCAGTCTACGCTTAAAAGTCTACAAAATATTCTTTTGATTCTAACTCAGTAATGATTTCTGATAAGAGTCAACCCCAGTCTACGCTTAAAAGTCTACAATATATTCTTTTGATTCTAATTCAGTAATGATTTATGACACAAATCAACCCCAGTCTACAATTAAAAGTCTACAACATATTCTTTTGATTCTAATTCAGTAATGATTAATGACACAAATCAACCCCAGTCTACAATTAAAAGTCTACAACATATTCTTTTGATTCTAATTCAGTAATGATTAATGACACAAGTCAACCCCAATCTACGTTTAAAAGCCTACAAATTATTTTGTTCAAATTCAATGTGCTATCACCGAATAAAAATTTTTCTGATAAACATCAAAAATCAATTTCCAATCCTTCTTTTTAAATTCTTCTATTCACCTTTGTCCTTTTCATTTATTTTTTGTTTATTTGTTTATTTTTTTACTTGAATTTTGAACGTGAACAAAACAAGAAAAAAGAAAAACAACAACAAAAGATTCTAAACTTTTCTTCCTTGTTTTTCGAAAATAATTTTATTGAAAAAAATTTATTCTTTTATAATAAAATTTGCATTTTAAAGCATCTGATGCAAAAAGTTTTTCTTTTTCTTCTTATTTTTTTTGTCGTATAATTTGTCAGGATAGGAGGACGTACCCTCTTTTTGTATATTTAACCTCAATATTTGTATAAAGTTCAAAAGGGAAATTTATTTATTTTTTTCTTTTTTGAGAAATTTTCAAATAAGCATACAAGTAAAGGTAGGTACATAATAAAACCATCAACTACATAGACATAATCATATATAAGCGAATAAATTTTCATTTTTTGTTTTTTTTTTAATGTTTTGTAAGTAAATAATGTCAGTGAGGGTAATTTTCAAAAGCAAAATCAAAAGAAAAACAAAAAAATCTACAACTCAGATTAAATAAAAGAAGAAGAAAAAAATTTATTTTGAATTTAAAATTTTACCGTACAAAAAAAAAACTTTTCTTTTATTTAGTTAAATTTCTATTAAGGTTTATGTTGTATGTATTGTGTTGTATGTATGTGTGTATGTATATAAGTTGACTAAGAAAATAAAAAAGAACTTAAATTTTAAGATAAAAATATAAATATTCATAAAAAATTTAAAAAAAAAACTTAATCTGAGCTAAAATTCAAAAACTAAATTAATGGAACAAATGTATATGTATAACTATATATATATATATATATATATATATAATATAATAAGTTCAGTTTAAAATAATTTGAAAGAAATCAAATTATTCAAGAATCAAAAATCAAGTTGACTTGTTAATAAGATTAGTTTAAAATGTTCTCCTTTATTTTAACTTTACTAAATTATTTAAATTTTCATAAAATGAATTTAAGATTGTCCAAAATGATCAGTAGAGTACGGCCGTTTATCGTTTACAGTAATCCTTTGATATGCCATTTTAATTGAAAATAAATAACAAAAATGCAAACTAAAATTTTCTTTTTAAATGCTCCCAACGATCAAATTGCTGATATTACGGTTAAAATTTAAAATTAATGTTAAAAAAAATTAATTAAAATTAAAAAAATATTCAAACTTGGTATATTTCACAATTTTATTAAATATCTTAATCGAGATCGGTTAACTGAGGTTTTCATTAATTGGTATTAACCGAAATCGATTAAGATATTTCTATAAATTATAAATAAAATAAAACTAATTTATAATTTTTTATTTTTATTTTCATTTCAGTCACAAAGAGAATCAATTAGTTTTAGTAATATGCCACCAGGAGTCTTAGAAAATGATAGTCGTAATAACTCAACTGATGATATACAAATAGCATTAGCACCACATATCCAATCATATTTAAGTCAAACTGGTAGACGTCATTCATGTTGCAGTGTTATGTTACCAGTTGCATTTGAACGTGCTGCTGAAAAATCATGGTTACATCCAAGATTTGATTCGGCTGTATTAGAAGGACAATATCAAACTAGTGTTTATCCACAAATAAGAAAACGATATAAGTAAGTTCAAAATAAATATTTTATATTTAATTATTTAAAAAATATAAATTTTACAAAAAAATAAATTATATAAGCCTGAATCAGACCTATTAGAAATTAAAAAAAAACACAAAATTAAAATAATCTTTAATACCATAAGGTACAACACAACGCCAACAGTTTCATTTAAAAAATAAATAAACAAAAGGATTTGTTTTTATAAAAAATTTACATTAAAAAACAACAACACCAACATTTGAACGTCTTAAAATAAAAACAAATTTTTTTTCAACCATTTGAAATTGAGAACCCTGTTCCTGTCACACATTTACTCATTTTTGATAAAATAAAAAAAAATCAAACTGAATGTTTCAATTTTCCAGCACGAAAACGCTTGCTTTACAAAAATTTCATGAAACTTCATGAAGTTTTATAAAGTATTTTAAACGCTTAGATTTACAATCGTCATTAGTACTTAGGACTACCACTATTTCAATTAATAATAGCCATTATTGATTTCATCACATAAAATATATAACAATTACCTGTCAAAAAAAGCTGTAAATCTTTTCGCTGCATTGCTAACACGTCTTTTTGACATTTTCTTTCTCTTTGTATACATCTTCTCGCTCGATATAAATCATGTTTTCTCTCAAATTAATTTATTTTTCTATAATAAAATTATCATTAATGATATTAAAAAAATATTTATATATATTTTATTTATATTTTTATTTTAATTTAAGTGCAAGCTCGTATAAATTATAATAAAACTTCAATAAAATTTACATCGAGAAAATAAAAAGAAAAACATAAAATGACATTCCCAAGTAAAATATAGCAAAAAAAAAAAAAAAACAAAAATATGCTTTCAATGTAAATCAAAATTAATTATAAAATCCTTGTGACACCATATTAATGCATTAAATTTCATTTGCATTTCTACGAAACAGAATTTTAAATAATTCATTTTGTTAACGACGACTACACTGAACAAATCCTGATGCTGCATTCAAATTAAAACTTATTCTTCAAAATCAGTAGAGATAATAAAATTCATGTTTTCTGTTTTCAACTCAACTAAATGACAACAAATCGTTAATTATTTATTTTTGAAATTGTATTTAAAAATTAATTTTTCTTCCTTCTTCCCAATTTTCGTTCTTTCTTTACTTCTTCATCCATTAAATGATGCATAATTTTCTGTGTAGCAAATATTTTGTCGTAAAACAGTACAATTATAAAATACATGAAAATATTAACTCTCTATATGTTTGGCTCTTTCTTTTTTTTTTCTCTTGGATAGGGTAAAACTAACATCGAATTGGTCTATATTTGGCTATTCCAGAAAATCAATGTAGAATTACATATAGAAAATAAAAGCTTTTTTTTTTACTGTGGAAAAATTTTTGATTTTAACTCAAAGTCAGGTTTACCTCTAACTCAATTATTGAAAAATCAGAAAACGTAAATCTTACCCCAACTAAGTATTTCTTTGAAAAGTCCTACCAGATCAATATTCCATTCAGAGCACCATGGGAAAACAAGGCGGTACAGACGAAAGACTATCTTCATTTTTACACTGACATACATACATGGATGGGGTTATTTGACCTTTATATCAGCTTTCCAACACAATAAGATGTTTTTCAGGCGGAAGTGTTGGCCATAAAAGAATCAGTAAACTGGCTTAAATTTACCGTAATATCTATCAGAAATATTTATGTCTTCAAAAATAGTCAGATCGTAATTACACCTTTAGAATCGAATCTGTTTAACATTCGTCTAAATTTGGTTGCTGGATCATAATGTTATTCCAGATAACTGTAAATCAGATGAACTTGCTAGAAACAGTCTTGATGTTCTTCCAGAAAGGGGCAATCTGGATACACAACTACCTTGAACCTATTACTACGTTAAAAAGAAACTAATCAGAACATACCTATTAACTTACTACTACAGAACTAATCAGAGCATTAAATCCAAAATCATCCAACAGACCTGAGTGTAGTGTTGCCAAACTTATCTTGTTCATATTGGATCATAAACGTTCCCTTAACCAACGATAATTAACAAGATCAGATACCAGTACGTTGGTATGGGTAATCACCATACACTGTCTTGTAGGCAAGCATGCCTAAACGCAAAACAAGTTCTCTTAAAATTTTAAAAAAATCATAAACCCCTTCAAGTGTCACTGAAAAATTTCTCATTACAATTGGAAATTCAAAATCGCTGAAACATCATCATTATTTTTCTATAATGATGTGAGATTCATTTTGTACAATTTTTTAATTAAAACTAACAACAAATTCAACATGGGAATGGGAATTACAACAAAAAAATGATTATTGGATTTAATTGAGACAGAAAAATTCTTATTAGCAGTGCAGTACTTTTTATATTCTTTTATTTAACTTATCTCAGCAATCACAGTTTTAATAATTGTAAGCACATGTGTGATTTGTTAATAACGTATTAACTGTTACCATTTAAATCTTAAATGGAACTAATTATTTTTTTAAAATACTTTCATCCTTGCATTTCCACTTACCACCCATTTTTACAATTTTTTTTTTTTTTTTATTTGTTATTATTATTATTGAGTAGAGTCCATTATGAAAATAAATAAATGGTAAATTAGTGACAGCAAAATACATTAATACATCAAATTATTTGCTTAATGTTGATGTACATGAAGATTCATTCTCGATTTTCGATTCCAGAAAATAGTAATAATGCAGTGAGCGCCATTAATACTAAAATTGTTCAAAACAAAACCAAGAGTGCGTACCACAGAACTCCGGCGAATGGTAGAGTAAACTCCAACAACATTCGTACTAAGTGTGATATGATTTTTTTCAATGGGCTTGTGCAAAAAAAAACCTGGAGGGACAATGGACACAGAGTGCTGCAAAGATCGTTTGGCAAACAGTATATGGTCAAAAAGTCTAACCAACTATACGATTTATCCTTCTTCTTTTATCTACCATCCATATTTGATGTCAGTGGTCATAGAGCGATGTCCTTTCGATCCGTTGGTGCATGGATTAAATACCGAATGTTTCTGATGGCTGTCCAGTTTCTTATGATTCACAATCATGTTAATTGTTTTTTCCTATTCCTGTTTTTCCAATTCAATTTCCTTGAACTATTAACTGAAGTAACTCGTATTTATTTTCACGTATAATATGCCGTAGGAAGCTAGGAATAGTAAGAGATTTTTTTTCTTTAGCCTAAGAGCGTAGAACTTCTTCGTTGGGAATGTGATCTGTCCACGATAATTTTATCAATTTTCAGTAAATCCACATTTCGAAGGCTTCCAGTTTGGTGAGTTCTCTTACTCTTAAGGTCCATGTTTCTACACTATATCCTAGTATAGACTAAACATAGCATTTAACAAACCGTAAGCGAAGACCTAGAAAGATTGTAGAATACTAAATGTCAACATTACAAAAATTGAATCGAAACGAGGTATTAGGAGCAAACAGCAGTGATTCTTGTTTTTGACTTACTAAAAAAAAAAAAACGAAAAAAATTAATTGAGCAGTAGATGCGTAGATTTAAGCTATAGGACAGAGATGAGTCTGTGTAATTTGTAAATCTGTCAAAATCGCATTGGAAAAATAAACCTTCTATTTTAAATTCTCCGCATACATATTTTTAGTCAATTTATTTATTTTTTAATTGCCTTAAATTATAACAGAGTCGTCTGTTTATTTCATTTTAATTCTAACTTACACAGACGTTCTTTGACACACTTAAATTTCATTTTAGTACGAAATGTTTAAAACGCTTCGTTTTATTCGAAAGAATTGATAAATCATCAACGAAACTGTTTTATTAAACTTGATTTCATCATTCTTTCACATTTCTTCGAATATTCAAGCTCAAGCTTGAACGTTGTTTATAATTCAATGCATTAAATTAGGCCATATTTCAAGCGAGTTTTCCATCATCATCGTCATGGTAATCGTAACCGGTTTAACCCATCTTTTTGGGCCTTGAAAAGCCCATACTCCATACCTTGCATTAGTACATGCGTATGAGGTGATCAATGTAAAAAGCCGCAAAGTAAATCGTTCAAATAATCCAAAACATACAGAAAAGTTTCTAACGCCTTTTTGAAACTCAGTATTCACCGATTAAATCATGTAATTAAGAAAATTAAATCCAATGTCAGAAGACTAACATGGTTTATTATTGGTAATGGTCCATTTAACAAATATCTGTTCAAGATTGGCAAATCAAAAACAGACAGATACGGATTCTGTTTAGAAAAAGGTATTCTATTTGTTTGCAACGCTATAGCTCGCACAAGACATAAATATTTCCAGAAATACACAACGCCTAATTCTGAAATTGACATCAAAACAATAATCGAAATTATCAAGGATACAAACCTGCAAGTCTAAGGTATTAAACGGGGAAGTACAATAGATCTGAAGAGGTCGCGCTTACCCAGAACTCTTCATAAAAAAAGGTGCAAATTATAAAATTTTACTAAAACGAAAATTAACGTAAATTACAAATTAAAAATTCAAACTGCAAAGAAAAAGTAATATTCAAATTGGACTGAAAATTAACTATGGCAAAGCAATATCATATAACAAGTGATGTTCACTATACATGTACAAATATATGGCAAGTTCTTTATAAATACTGGCAATGAAGACATGATATAATATCTTTAATCTACACAATGACGTCAAAATAAAGCACAAAAATAGTACTTAGAAAACATTTTTTAGAAAATAAAAAATTAATCAAAAAGTAGATTACCCCGGTTCAGACCGAATTTTAGTTGGGGAAATACAACATAGTAAACGTAAAAACACTTTCGAGTCTCCAACTAGATCTCTCGATATAATCTAAAATAGAAAGCGATATTTAATACATCAATACGGGCCCAAAAACAATGATCTGGAGTGCGAAACAAGAAATTAGATAAAGGCATTTATAAATGATATCAACTGCAGTTATCTTCTTCATTCCATTCTAACTCTATTATAATTCAGCATATTGCTGATAATACAATACAAACATTGACCTTTTTAAGGTTAATAAACTGTATAAAATTATGTTTTTTTTTAAATCGAAAATTCGATAAATGAACCGTTAAAATTTGGTGTTCTTTGTTTCAAATATCACACACCTTCAATAAAATTTCCTTTTACCATGTCACCTTATTTATTTATTTATTTTTATGCACATCCTTCTTTCATTTTTACTTAAATATTTATTTTTCTATTTTATTTATATTTTTGTTTTTGATTTTTTATTTTTTTTTTATGACTCACAAAAATGTCAGTACGTGTTGCTGTTGAAAGTACTTTTTGTGTGTAAAAACAAAAATGCAGACATAAAATTGCACAATTTATGATATTGTTATATACGAGTATAGCACACGTGGTGTTGCAATTTTAATACTGCTACTGGCAATTTTATCATCAATTCCAAACTGTTTTTTTTTTCTATATATTTTCCATATGTGTGCATAGAAAGTGAAAATAGCTTCAAGAATACTTTTTAATATTATACAAAAAGTCCATTACGAAAAAAAAACAAAAATAAAACGTTGCCCCTGACTAGTTTAAGTATACATCTTACTTTGAAGAACATCGTAGTTTCTATTAAAAAATCACGTTGTAAAATTGTGGGAAAACGTTGTAAAAAAGTGGGAACAGCTTTCTATGTATCTTATGCCTTATTCAAAGGACAGAAAGAGTTAAAATACTGGAAGAAAGAAAATTTCTCAGAAGTAAAAACGATGACAGTATCTTCAATATTTTAAATTATTAAAGAAATTATTTTGCATGTCAACGGAATCTGGTATGTAAAATTAGCTGCGAGTGGAAAAATTCGAAAATTGATAGAGAATCAATTAATAAAGATAATAAACTCTTCATTGAGAGAAAAAAAAATGCCAAATTGTATGAAAATTAATAAAGTTATACCGATTTATAAAAATAGAGGATACAGACACTCATATAGACTCATCAGAACACTGTTATTTTTTTTTTAAGCATTACAAACTATGAATTTAAAATATAATGGCTGGACAATTTTTTGAGTTTCAATAGAACAACAAAAATATAGAAATTTGCAAGCAAAACGATGATTGAATCTATAAACGGTTGAATAAATAGAAACAAAAGGATTTCTATTTTTTTTTTTTTTTTCATAAAAAGGATTAAATGAATGAGGATACTCAAGACAGAAGGAATATAGAATGATTATCGACTACAATATAAAATTTAATAATTTCAAAAATTAAATCGTTCTACAAATTGTCAATAAATTTTAACTTTTTTTTTCTCAAAAGATTGGATATTTTTAATTGAATTGCATTAAATATATTTAAAATATGAAATATGGGACTTGAATTACACTTATTTCTTTCCTTGAATAACTTGGTTCTGAAGCAATATTGTCTAAAATTGTTTTCAATTTTCTTCAATTTCCAATTCAATCGATTTTCTTTAATTCAGTTTAGATCTGAATTTTAGAAAATTATTCACCTCATTTAATAACTTCTCTAGAATACATTGCTTGCGAAGTTAATTGGAGCAAATGTACGCTCACTAATTTAATTTTTGCATCTGTTCAATGATTTTTCAAAAAGATTTTAATAACACAGAGCGGTTCTCTTCCCCGCTAATTCTGTGAGTGTATGTGTTTTTTCATACGTATTCAACAAATTCATTCATGTATTTGAAAAAATAGTAACTCCACTTTCAGTCAAAATCAATTTTGTATTTATTCCATACGAGATTAACACCAAATATCTTAACTGTTGCGGATTAACAAAGCAGCCCCTTGCATTTTACAGATTGGTGATAAAACTGTAGAACAGGTAACGTCATTCTACTATCTTGGAAGTTATATTACTGTGGCGCGGACGTTGATGTTGAAAGTTATATCCAAAAGGCACTCTTAGAGTATGGTGTTTTGAAAAACTTTTGGAGATCTCCAAACATCTCACAAAACCAGAAACTTCAATTCTTCAAGTCTAGCTTCTCTCAGTTTGTTTATATGGTTGCGAGCGAAACATGGAAAACAACAGAAAGAAACATCTCCCGCATCCAGGTATTTGTTCACAAATATTTGAAACGGATTCTCCGAATATACAGACCAGATAAATTTTCCAACAAGTAACTGTGGGAACAAATAAGAGTTGAAACAATCAGGGAACTGATTAAATGTAGGAAATGGTTCGGCCACACACTTCGCCGATCTATAGGAGACTTTGCAAAAAAAACTCTTGAATGGAATCCACAGAGTCAAGGAAATCGGGGTTGTCCAAAAGCAACGTGGCGCCGAACAGTAATGAATGAAGCAAACACATTTGGAAAAAATTGGAATGAAATCAAGTCACTTGCCTCAAATCGAATTCGGTGGAGCAAACCTTGTTGATACCTTATGCATCCACGAGGAGCGACAGGATCAAAAATGATGAGCTTAACAGGATCACGAATCAAAGATGATTTGGAAAGAGGACATAACAAAGAAAAAACAAGAAGTCCAGTGAAAATATAGAGAGCTACATATGCCGCCTAATTGGGCGGAATTCTACCTAATATGGCCCTATAACTAAGTTTTGATATATAATGAAATATTGAAACCAGTTTGGGCATACGGTATTGAAATGTGTGCTAAATGAAATCGTAGTCAAATTATCCAAGGCATGTTACAATGCTGATATTCATGGAGATAAATATCAGTACAGGCCACGGTCATAAGTCAATACCGAAGCTTTCAGCTTAAGTGAAAACTTTGTAAACTAATAAAAACGAGTAAGACCGTTTGAGTTAAGTTAAAACCTTCTATCTATTCAAACTTTATTGAATTTAGGTAAATTAAAAGTATTTTAGATATTTGAATTACAAATAAATTCATAGTTAGTCTAGAAGAATATCTACGTAGCTAGAAGTGACCATTGAATTGCTTCTAGCGAACCAATTAGCTTTTAATTCTGTTGGAAGCAAAGACTTAAGTTACCTTTATGTTGTTGTTATTTGTTTTAAAGGATTACTCTCACAAGAAATTCAGTATCCTTCAGACTATTATCCACCGATATAAAGCAGCCCCTGAAGTATTTTTGGATGTTTTACCACAAAATGGTAATTTGTTCAAACTACTCAACAACTTCTCGTAGAAGACATCTTCTAACAACTATTTCAATAAACTATTTTTTGTCTTGCCATAATTCAAATTTATAATACCATAAAATAATATCCGGGATAGACAAATAATTTACAATTATTTAATAACTAAAACATTTCAATTATCTTCTATATATAATTGGTATCCCAGACGGATGACTCTTATATTTTCCACAATAAATAAAAAGAAAATATTAAAAATAAAACAACAATTTTTTTCTTTAAATCTCATAATTTTCCTAAGTATTTGTTATGAACTCAACTTTTATATACACCATCGCATCAAGAATCTTTAATAAAATCGTATATTTATGAAGCGTAAATAATAACATGTGCTCATTATATTCTATAAAAAAATACGCATATACCATATACATATACATATATATATATACAAAGTTATTATATCTAAAATAAGTCAAGGATTTAATTTTACCATTTTATACAAGTATGTTTGTTTGTATATGTGAGTTTATAAAACAAAACAAAACAAAAATAAAAAATCTAGAATAAATAACAAGTTAATTAGAACAGTTTAAATCGAAGAGGACCTGCACATGTCAGTTTAAAAAAAAAATAATTTTCTAAAGAACAACCGACAATTTTTGCATTTATAATTAGATACTAAAAATATATACAATTTAAACCTTAAGGCATTTTGAAATTAATCAAGCTATAATGTTCAGTAAAAACGTTACTTGGTCAATAATTATAAAGCTGCAGAGATTGGAAATTATGATTGGATGCAGAATATTGTGGAAAAATAAAATTATTTTTTTATTTATTTCCAAAACATGGTTATATTCAGCCAAGTCTTGTAGATTTTTTCATCCTTAATTTAGTTTTTTTCATAAATTATAAATTATGTAATTAAGGTCACAAATATTTATTTACCCACTAGGCAAAGGCACAGCATTTTAATTTTTTTTTGGTATAGTTTTAAAAGTATTTCATTTCTAACATTTAGAGGAAGATATTCGGCTTATTGCTGCAATATACAAAATCGATTACAAAAAGAGTGTTAGAATCGCACTCAAATAGAAAATACGAATAAACTTCTATACTGATGGTTCTTGCGATATATGAATTATATTTTGTTAGCTATCGAGTGGACGATAGGAAATCTGTTTAAAAGGAGAGAAAAAAAGCAAAAAAATTCAAATGCTTCATAATTCAGTTAAATTTAAAAAATATCTACGATGGATTTATCAATACTAATAAAATCTATTAATTTCGTATTCCAGTAAAGTCAAAATCCAGTAAAATCAAATCCAATTTCCCAGTATTCAGTAATGTTGCACAATTTTCTAAGGAAAATTAAATAAGGTTTCATCAAAAAATATTAACTCCAAACTGTATATTACAGTTCGATTTGACCAAGTTGGTATTTGGGATCTCGGAAATCGGGGTACAATATTTGATGAACCACGAAAAAAAATGATAATTTTTTTAAATTTTCCTTAATTGGGTTTGATTTGTTTTTATAATCTGGCCGACTATGTTTCATTGCAATCAAGGAAGTCAGATTTACAACAAATTTTATCGGGGGTTAAGTGGCGGAAATCCCTAAATAAAATCATATTTTTAACTTTTTTTTAAATCTTGCCGTCAATAAAAACACAGTTTCAGTAAATTGTTGTGGAGGTTGGGCACTGACTAAAGTATATTTTTTTATTTATTTTTTTTTTTTATTATTAATATGGTCTACGCACAGGAAAATGAAGAATGTCGATGGTTCAGCGTGACAATGGTCAAGACCAAAGTCCTTATTAACCAGCTCTAGAAACTTTCTCGAACGTGGAACCATAGTCCAAAAAATGTGTTTTTTCAATACAAAAATATAACATTATACAATCTACAAAAGTTCAAAAGTAATATTAGCAAATTTATTCAAAATGTCCTTACTGCTTAAAGAGACATTTTTCTTTCCCCAATCCTCAACCAGTCCAAGCAGTGCATTCTTGTATAAAGGTATCGTTTGAAATCTAATGCTTAGCTTTATTTAAAAAAAAAAGTGTATAAAAATCGTATTTCTGGTAAAAAGCGTAAAAAAAGAACGTCCGGTGTTCTAGGGGTTGGACCGGAACCGCTTAATAACGTGTATATGCGCCATATTCCTGAAAACAAATTAACAAATGAATTTAAAAATTAACAAAAAAAAAATTTATTTGTTTGTCACAAAATTAATTTTACTAGGTTTTATTGAATTTTATTCTATCTAGATTAAGTTACAACTGGATAATGATATGGCTGAATTTTGTACAACTTTCTGATTGTACAATTTCCAGTTTAGCCTATTTAGGTTCTGGCTGGATTAAACAACTGATTATACTGAGTTTTCTTATATTTTATTGTAAATTCAAATGTTAGTTTCCAGATGCTAATTATATTTGGACCTTTAAATTCGGAAGATATAATCGTGGATATAATCCTTTTAAGAGGCCTTACGTTGGTTTATGATTATATATCTAATATTATATTTATAAGTAGTATTCCAATTAAATAGCATATACTGTTTCTATATTTTTCAATGCAGTTTCCGATTCTACATGCAGCTACGTTAATTTCATTTTCTAATATGTTAACTAAGACATGTTATCCACATTTTGTTTTATATATATTTACAATGTTTACTTTTCGTGTCGCCAGGCGCCGAGGCTTTCCATGACAAAATACTCAAATAATTGTAAAACAAATTATATAGCTACCATACTCCTACACAAAGTCGGTGTGCTAATATTTTATCTGAACCAAAAATTTTCTGGTTTGCAGCCAAATTTTTTGGTAGTTTTTTTGACAATGTTTTTAGGTTTCTGAAAATTTGTCAGTTTTAGATTTGTCAAGAGGCAAAATTACATTCAAGTTATATATTGTACGACCTTAACACTAGCCATTTTCGTATTGCTAATAAAATGTTAAGAAAATATGTGCTAAATACAAAATAAATTATTTATAAATTTTTTCAGATTTTAATCCTTTTGTGTTTAACACTGTAGACAATGTCGACGCATTTGATGCATTTCTCTTGTGAAAGTTCACGGCGGTACAAAATATTATTTTTTGCTGCCAATCTAAACGCTGTTGAACATTTCAAATTTTTAATTAGATTTCAAAAATTATGTAAATGAAATGAAAAATATTATTAGCTAAGTGCTATACTTTAAATTAAAATGGATTTTTTTGAATGGAAGAAACTTAAAAATTGCTTTTTCCACCATAACTGTGTGCTATTTGAGCTATTTTTGGTTCTTGATAAAAAAGAAGGAGAATAATCAAACCAGAAGATAACAGAGGACGTTTTGGTAATAGCTTTAACGGCGCCAAAAATTGAAATGAATTTAAATTTGACACCGTTCACATTGTCTACTCTTATACATTTTCATATATTTTAACTATTTTTGACATCATAACGATCTCAAATTGTCTCAAACCAAAACTTGTTTTTAATATAATTAACACAAAACTAACTTATAAAAATAAAAAAAAAAATTAATTCAATAAAGTTCCTACGATATAAATTAGCTTCGTCAAAGTTAGTACGGCTGTGTATTATTATTTGACGTCAATTTTAATTCTAATAAATATCAAACAACATTTTCTTCTATACATACACACACACATGCATAGAATTCAAATTTTAAGTAATTAATTTTATACAATTAGTTTTAAAAATTATTTAGCTATTTTTAAATTTTTGTAATTATAATTCACCGAAAATAATAATACTTATTAAATTCTAATAATCGACACGATATCCTGTACATAATAACTATATTATTATATTCATATTCTAAATTTCATTTGAAATCATTTAATTTTAGATATAAATAGATTTATGTAGTTCATTTTTAAATATAAAATCTATTATTACCAATTAATTGAATTTATTTTAATTCTAAAATTAGATGAAAAAAATATATTTTTTATTAAATTACGTTTATGAACTTCAAAATCATATCAAAAATACAAATTAATAAAATAAATATTGTACATGTTGCTTTTTCCTTCATATTTTTAAATACATTTAATACGCAATATTTTTACATACATATATATAAATACATCTCATACATATACAATTAAATATTGTATTTAAGTATATAATACGAATAATACGATAACAAAACCCTTATAGAATATAAAAACTTGAATGAAATTCCAAAACATTCCACAGGATATTTTAAGGAAAACCCAAAAACAATTTATTGATTAAATAATGAAAACAAAAAAAAAACAACTTACGGCTAACTCTTACCTACTATAAACATATACACATTCTAGAAAATACTATGAACAACATTAATATATCTACATATAGGATATTAGAACCGTAAAATTTTTCATTAGGGAAAATTTCCTTGGAAATTCCTACAACTCATAATATACTGATAGAAAAGCATACACCGCTTGAAGTAAATGGGAATTTATTTTTATAAAAAAAAAATCTATTTTCACACACCAACACGAAAAATAAAAAATGAAAATTTCTAAAAATATCCTAAACAATAATAATTATTATAAAACCAAATGAAAAAAAAAAAAATATTTCTTTTACTAAATTTAGGTCACAATTTTAACTAATTTCTACCTGTATGTATTATATATGTATACGTGTGTGCATATATATTCTTTCTAGACAAAATAATACTCATAAATATAAATGTCCTCCATATAATTGGTATCAAATGACCCAAATGTCAATTAAAATCATGTCGAAACAATGTCATAAATGCTGTCATAAAATAAAAAAAAAATAAACATAATAATAATAATACCGTTATTATTCTTGTTAATACCAATGAATAAAATATAAAACATCATAAATGAAAACAAAAATATGTTGTTAAATTAATATTTTTGTTTACTGACATTTAAGTAGATTTCGCCGGTTTCGAAATCATTCTTCCCTTATTACATTTTCACTTTTATTCACATTATCAATTCATACTACTTTTCTACACAAATATGGATGCCAATTTCAATAAACGTTATTTCCACTTTCGATCCGAACAGTCTTTTTGATGCAATTTGATGTAAGATCCTGAATTAGAAATTTCAATTTATTTCTTGTCTAAATATATTTATTTTATATGACAATTATTAACAGTTGCAGTAAAATTGAATCAAAAAAATTATGCGATGATTTCAAAATATACAATTTCTTGAACATATTCTAAAAATTTAAACAATTTACTGACAACCCGTATTATTTCCATCTATTATTCAATGTTTTGATGTCCTTGCATTTGAAGGTTCTGTAGAAAAATATAAAATGACAAAGAACAGCTTAAGATGAATTTTAACTGACCAATATTTTAAGATTTTGAATATTTTATTAGCTCTAAAAAGGTAGATAGCTTATTGAATTTTTATTGGAGAAAAAAATAGATCGCTACAAAGAATTTCCTAAATTTCTATTTGGGAAATTTATTTTATACACAAATTTATACATTTTAAAATTGTCAAAATCCTCTGTTGAAAAAAAAATATTTTATTTTTATATTCATTTATTAAAAAAAAATGTTAAAAAAGTGTTGCCCGATATTTTAAAAAGACACTTTATCAAAATATAATTTCCCCCCCAATTTTTTGAAAATATCCCCAGTAAATGATAGCCAACAAAATAATTAAAATCTTAAAATGTCCGAAAATGGTCAGCTAAAATCCACCTTTAGACTGAGGCAGAAAATATTGTTTTTTTTTTTTAGGAGAAGATTTACTACACAGGATCAATATAGGGGTGGTTTTGAAATGAAAAATGACTGTTAAAACAATTAATGTGTAATTGTTTTTTCCCATGGAAGTTCGAAATTAGTGACAATTATTCAAGTATTTTAAAATGTAGTTCCAACATAGTTTGTACCGTAGAACTTTTGCAAATTTTTATTGTTTTAAATTTGTTTCACTCAACTTACAATATTTCAATTACTGTATAATATGTAATAGGAATTTATGTTAGTTACAAACCATAAAGACAAGAAGTAACTAATGGTGGTTATGTTATACTTTTTAAAAAGGTGTAAAATAAATTTAGTTTAATTCAACCAAACACCAATTTTTTATTGTAGTTTTATAAGTTAATTTTGTGTCAAATACATTCAATCAAAACGCAACAACATTAATGCTGTACAGCTAAACTTTCACAAAATATTAGGAAATGAGCCCAAAAAAACTTACAATGGTAAAATTAAAGTTTAAAAAACAAAACCAATTATCAATAATAATTCCTAAAATTCTTTATACAAACAATATCGCCAACAAAATACACCTGCAAATAAATAGACCTACTTTCACTAGTAGATTCTACAAAAATTTTCCAAAAACTTTTTTGTTCTAAGTACCTAACGATAAATATACACAAATGCCAGAATAAACGCTGAATATATGCCTAATGACAAAATAAGTATGTATGTATAACTATATCGTATACAAAAATATACAACATACACACAGATACTTTAAAATGAAAATAACGGGATTTAAATAAACAAATTAACGGTATAAATATTACATTTTTATTTATGTAAATAGCAACATTACAGCAATGGTAATGATGCCATTATTTAGAATTTATGGGTATCCACTACTGTTTTTTTTTTAACAGCACATTTTAACGGTATTTTTGTCATTGTATTTAGTGTATACATAAATTAACTGTCATATAATATACTTACTTGAAACGATCAATTTTGTATTGGATGATGGTGTAGTGAATTGTTCTGAATAGAGTAAAAGTTTAGAATTCAATGAAATTGTATGTACTTACGTAACGTCGTATACAAAATATTTGTAGGTATCAAGTTATGTAAAATTTAAAAAAAAAAAAAAATTAAATTCCCGTTAATTTTGTGATGAAAGCAATTTTAAAATCTTGCTGAGAAATTATTTCAAAGGACTAAAACTCTTATGATTTCAATAATAAACGATGGAATTTAGTGAAAGAAAAATAAAATTCTTCATAAATAACTGTTTTTCTATTGAATTTAACTGTTATTCTACAAATTTCATTTTCAATTTATGATGTAAGATTATCTATAAATATTTTTTCATTGCCAATTACAATACCTATTTTCAAATACAAAATTTTCTGCCATATGGCATTTGATTAGATACTTAGTAGTTGTTAAGGTACAAGAAATAAATTTTGAGGTATAAAATTTCAAGGTTAACCACCAAAATTCAAATTAATCAAAATTTGAAAGTAAGGAGAAATCTTGTGAAACTTGTTATATTAAGTGTTTAGATTTACTTATATATTTATATAGATATATAGTTAGTAAGTCTTTTTGACATTGATGCAAGGCAGACCCAATGAAGATTTAGTACAGATTATTATTATCTTTTATCAATTAATTCAAAATATTTCCAAATATTACTTTTTGGAAGTTGCTTTCTAATTTATTAAAATTAAATTCAGGAAAGCTTCATAGCAATTTAATGCTCAAATATTATTTGAATTTGAATTGAAAATTTGTTCAACAACCATTGCCTCAGTTACGATTATTGCATTTTGTTTACACTTTATTTATTAATTAGAAGGAAGTTAACGGTATTGAAATTTATTGTGATAGATTTTTTTTAACCAAATATTTAGCAAATGATGACTAACAAACATCAATGGACTTAAAAAGGTGTATGAGCCCTTGTTGATCAGCATTTTGTTAATACTTGGTTTAAAAAAAATCTATCACAATAAATTTCAATAATGTTATATTACATCTACGTATAGTAGTTCAATTAGACATATATTATGTTCAACCAGTTGTATTTTTTTATCAATTCAATAAACTTACTATCGAATATGTCTTGTCTTCTCAATGATATTACAGCTCCCCTTGACATGTTATTTTTTTTTATCTATAATGATTTTCTTTAATTATTCCCAACAAAATGTAGCGTAGTGTTTTTTGTGTTAAATTCAACACATTGAGTTGTTTGTTTGTAGACTTGTAGGTATTTGAGCTGAAATTAGTTATTAGAAAACAGTTACAAAATCATTGTTCTAACCTTCAGTATATAGCGATTGTAACGGTTGTAGTAGTGGTTGTAGCAATTATAGTAGCGGTTGTAAATTGTAATAACTAATATACACAGCGGTGAAAAAAATATGTATGTATTGCTATAGCCTATATAGATTAGATATTATAGATTAAATTTTAAGACATTCATCTATTACTATATAAGACTTTATAAATACTGTCTCTGCTTTATCAGTGTTTATAGTCTGAAATCTTATTATATTGAATATCGATTCTCTAAATATCCTAATTACAAACTACTTGGCCTAGAGAAACAAATTTTATCATCAAGTCCAAATTATACAACAAAATAATCAACACAAGCTTGTGACCTAACTATTTTAGTAAAATTATATTAATGATTTTTTAATACACCTCCTGATACAGATAAGCATAAAGCTATGTTATAAAAACTTGAATAATTATTAATATCGGTTCAAGAGATTTCAATTTGGAAAATATTTACACAAGGTTATTTGAAATATTGTGTATGTGTGTGTGTGATATAAAAATATTTCAATTTCACAAATTACTCTGTATATGAGATTATGAGTGCTGTGAATATAAATGTTGAATTAACATAGTACTTTAGACAAATTAAACAGAACTGAAGTGAAAGTGAATAAACGAAAATTTTCATGTACTAAAATTTAATCAACATATGCTTAGAATATAAAAAAAGCGGTTTCGGTATCGATTTTAACCTAAATATTTTACATATATCTAAGTAGTGATGTGAAGGGTATCTCTATACTTAATTTTTAATTCATATATGATTATATTCCTGGAATTTACCTGAAATAACGAATTGTTAAGCCATGGGTGAGTGGTAGTTTAAGCCAAACAAAAAATTATATTATAAAGATGGTGGTAAATAGGAGAAGTTTTATCCTCTTTATGTGTTTTTTTTTTCACTTTATTCATAAAATAATATGACACTCTTGCTCTCAGTTAAACGAATGTCATTATAACAAAAATTCGTTAACCATAATATCATAAAAAATTTATGTTTTTCTTTAGAAAAGGAACAGGACTTCAGATTTTAGATATTTTCTTCATTTTATTTCTATTTACATCAAAGAGTTTATTTCTTTTTAATATACATATTGTATCTACTTTCATTTTCAACTATATCCCGAGTATATAATTTATTATATATATAACCTGTATGTGATCCCATTTTATAATTAAGTATTTAATTTAATTTTAAACATTATACCTTTATCATTAAATTTTGTACCCAAAATAATATATTCCTAAATCCTGATGAAAATTCTCAATATTATTCTAAATGTGTATAAGGAGGGTGGGAAGGGTGAGAATAAAAAAAAACAAAATTATTTTGAAGTTATTTTGTTGTGTTTTTTAATATAATATTTTTGGTTATGTTTACTTTGTTTCCTTAATTTCGTATTTAATATAAGCGAGGGCTACAACTTTTATAGTATGTATTTATGGTTTAATACTTTTAAAACTACTTTGGACCATTTTTGTATATTAATAAATTAACTGTGCAGGATTGGTACTAGTTGTTGAAGTATAATAAGAGCCCAGACAAAAAACACTTGTAGAATATGTATTTGAAGAATACTAAATTTCATAATTTGAAATATGTTAATAATTATTTAAAAAAAACCGATTTGCGAATATAAATATGTTATTGGATCTGCAAAAATGTTTACTAGCTAGTGTAGAAGCAAACTGATGGATTTCTGGAAAGTAACATCGTAACAGTCGTATAACATTAAGCAGTGCCGTGGCAGAATATGTTAGTCTAATGAGAGGATTGTAAAGAAATATTATGTAGTTAGCAAATCATTTAAAAGAATTAAATTTTAGAAAATTTGCCTAGTCTACAATTTGCAGTGATAATTTAAGTTTTAAGCAACGTGTATTTAGTTATAAATACTGACCATTACTCTAAAAAACAAGTATGTACATATTATATTACATTTTATTTAGATATGGCATGAGTGCATAGCACGCAGCTTTCATAGCCAAATGTCAAACTATTGATATAGGGTATTTTCTAAATGGATTGAAGGTTTCCTTTCGAATCGTTCGATTCCCGTCTTCGTCTACTTCGCGTCTGAAAAACTTAGTATAAATGCTGGTGTTCCACAAGGATCTGTTCCTTTCACCCCACTCTATTTTTTTGAAAAAAAAAAACCTTCAAACCAATCCCCAGTTTTACTGATGACAGTACTCTGATGGCATCCTTCGATTTTCTCCGTAGATCTAATGCTACAACTACTCAAGTTGGCAATAGAAGAAAACTGGTGGTTAACATGATTAGCCATGATCTGACTAAAATTGCTGACTGGGGCAAAAAAAATACAAAATAGATTAATTATATAACTGGCAATGTTTGAACAATCAAAAATTTAGAAAACTGTAATCAAGTACTCATTTTCAGTATTCTAACATAATTGGTATATTTGTTTGGGTACTAAAACTTGCACTAAGTTGGTTACTTGGGTACAAGGTTTTGAAATATTTCTGATGGGTAGTAGGACTTGTATGGTAGAAACCCGAATGAGGCATAATTTTGAAGATTTGTAAAAACCGTGTTTGCTTATTTGTAAAATGGTACCTAATTATCAATATTCAAGTCTGTTACACCTTCAGTTTTCAATTTTAGAAATTTTACAAAAAATTCCAATTGATTATGAATTTCTAATAATATGATTTCAATAATATTGATAAAACCGAAAGTGTTACAAACCTGAAAATTTGTATTCTGGATCAAAAATAGGTAAACAACTGCATTACTGCTTCTAAAAATTTTCACTGAATTAATAGTAAAAGAATGTGATTACACAAATTCAAATCTAGGTACTACAAATTTTGAATTGGGTGCTATCATGTGTAATAATATTGCTATTAAACTTCCGGAACATCTTTCAGAATTCCGTATTTTTTTTAATTCGACTCATAAATAAAACTTGATTGAAATAAATTTTGTGTTGGACCAAGACAAGATTGGGTGACTTTCCTAATTTTGGCATACAATAATTTTATTTTATTTTTATTAAAAAATTTTAAATTTTCATTGTTTTTTTTTCACTTAAATATAAAAAAGAAATTTTATTATGAATTTACCAATAAATTCATGAGAAAAATATTATTCCCTAGACATCAACCTAAAAATTTTATTCTGTATTTTATTCAACCAAAATTTGAATGAAGGTTTTGACTCTTTTAAAAAGGATAAAACTGTAACCGGCCCTGAAATCAAATTTAAATTGAATCCTTGAACTTGAACTTGGGGTATTATAGTATATTTATAAAATATTTATATTCAAGTAATATATATATATATATATATATATATATATCGAGCATATATATTTTTTGACAACCTTGAGGCATTCTCTTATTTTTTATTTAGTCTACAATGAAGAATTTTCGTTATTATCATTGGAAGTGAAACCTTTAAGATAAAATCTTTAAAAAAAAAAACCATATTGTTTTCTTGGGAACCAAAAAAATAATAAAAAAAAAAATAAAATTATGAAGATTGTCTGCTTGTAATTCAAAAAATGTTTTAGTTTTTTATTTTTGTGATTCATACAAAAAGCATTATAACCTTTGCTGGAGACCTGAGATCATGTTAATATGAATTTTATATAGATAAATTCGCAAATATGAATATCGAACCGAATATTTTTTGTCCTGTGAATAATTTAAATTTTGTTTTTTAATTTATTTTATTTAAAAAAAAAAACACCTCAAGATACATTTTTCAATCAAACTCAAATAGTAATGAACTTTCAATAGCATAAAATAAAATTGTATAAAAAAAAATGATTTCTTAAATCTTTAAAATTTTCAAATACAACTTAAATTTTTATTATCATATTATGTAGTCGAAAAATCAAAATGGGGCACTGTTTTCTAGTCGATATTAATTGTATAACTTAACCAATATACGTTTTTATCTCGTTTTTAGTCTCGCACGTTTCAGTTAAAGCAAATGATAATTTTGTCTCGGTAAAATTTACGTAAACCAAATTATTTTAATATTTACCGTTTTTGTTGTTATTTCATTTATTATATCATCATCCTACCCCAGAACTACAATTAAGAATTGCGCCACGCAACATGTACCATGATATGTAATAAATGCTAACATACCCAAAGATTTATCCCTACTATCAAAGAAGAGACACATCAAAGATGGGAAATCGACTATTTGACATAAGTCACCACCAATTATAGAGAAAAAAGGTGGTAAACAATCAAATAAAAATGTAATAAAAAATAAATTATCTAACAATGGCAGGAATCATTAATTAAAGTTAGATTATAAGATTTGAAAACAAATTGTTAGTTTCTACAATAAATAAAAATAACTTGAAAGAAAACAACCAATCATCAGCTGTTGGTCCTACAACTTGGGGAAGTCTTTAACTTCGATCCGCCGTTCTATTCTGTCCCATCCGCTATCTTATACTTCCTTCGTAAAAGTTTGTACTTCTTCAAAACATATCACAATTCTTTTTTGGATAAAAATTAAGCATTGATGCCTTACAAATACAAAATTTAAAGGATTATTCGAACTCATTTTTTTTTTTATCACATAATACAGTCACATGTTTGGTATATGTGTAACTTCATAAAAAAACGGAGGGGGGGGGGGGGGGGCTCATTACTATATACGCGTTACATGAATGGATTTTATTTGTATTATAAAGAAAAAAAATGAAGAAAACAGACGAGTCCTTGTTATTCCTTTTTCTATATTCAATTACTTTGTATAAGTGTTAATATTACAATAAACAATAAAATGAATACATGAAATTTTCTGTTCTGTTCAAAAGCAATATAATCTTTAACAAAATCAATTGTATAAATTGGATTTAATACAATTGAATGGTAAAGTTATCAGACTTACATATGAAAACAAATGAAAATATCTAAAAAAAAAAAAAAAACAAGAAAAATAAAACGAAAAATATACAAAGTAAGAATTCATCATTGTTAAAAATTAAAGATAATTCCAGAATTTAGGTAAAATTTTCCACTTCAATATTCTGTAATTTGTTACATTAAAGACTCTACGTTTTTATCAATTTCAATGTAGTTTAGTAGTTTAGTTCACCTACTTTGAAACAAACATAAACTAAGCATTATGAAACTGAAAATTACGGATATAAAATTAACCTTGTAAATCACTGCTGAATATTTGTCCCGATGCTGCTTAAATGTCCCATTTCTGAATATCAGCTATAAAACAGCTATAATCTTCCTGCGTTACTTTTTCGCACCCATTTATGGCACAATGTATGGCAGAATTTTTACCACTCTATCATGATAATATCCACATTTTTTTCTTGAATTTAGTATATATCCATATAAAAAATATATTTATAAATAGCTATAGTAATCATAAATACTTAATTTCTCAATAATAAATTTTTTTTCTAAATGTATAGGATAGACTTAAGACAGCAATTATATTGTACAAAATTTTTCTTCTTCGCTTTTCATTTTTTATTCTTTCACTAAACAAATTTCAATTTCCGTAAATGTTTTTCAATTTTTTCATTATGCCTGTTACATTCATTTTTTAAATTTTTGTTTTTTAATTTTATAGTTTTATAATTTTAATTTTTCATTATATATTTTTTGTAACTATATTTTTATAATTTTAATTATCTTATATTATTTAATTATATAATATTGTTATATTAAAAACCTAAATGTAAACTTATATAGTCTGTAAGAAGATAACTCTCTTTAGACATTGTTTTTGAAATAAATAAATAAATAAAATAAATAAACAACAAATGAATAAAATTATGATACCATTATTTCTCTTTAATATTTCTTAAGTTTATAGTTTGGAATCCTAATTAAATTTTATTAGATCATAACCATATCAAAACCTATATGTGTATATCAATTGATGGTCTTAAACAGTTCCACGCGGAGCAACAAGTAAGGCAAATTCACACATTTGCCCAGTAGATATCACTAAATGGTAAAAACATTGAGTTGGAAAAATTTCTAATGGTCCGGGGTTTGAGATTGGTAAATTATACTACCCTTATGTGTTGCCAGAGTCAAACAATAACATTACAACACATTATAAACAACAGAAATTCAAAACAAACATTAACCGTTTTTTACTTTGATTTCTTTTCTTCGTATCACACTTTTCTTCAGTAATCCGTAGCAACCATCCCATATGGTATTAGTTCCTTTAATTTTCAAACGGGATTCAATTTCTTTCGAACTTGCAATGCTAGGCTCTGATTCTAAGAATTAACACATATAACATGATGGTTGGAAATTTATATTAGCACATGTAGGAACATCTGCTTCCTCATTATCTTGTACTTCCTCACGTCGGCATACCCTCATATCACTCATATTTCCACATTAAATTGGTAAATAAGTAGTCGAAAAACATTGTAGTAAAATGTGTAGTAAACTTGTAGTACCGTACTTAATTAAGCTCGAAAAGATACCTAAGTTACTGTCAAAAACATAAAAAAAATGTCTCGAACTCCAGATAATAATAACCCTGTTTGCTTCTGCTAGCTTTTGACACCACTAAAGGTTATACAATCATTTGTACCCATAGTTTTTACCAAACAGATGTTGGTATACAAAATTAAAAAATTTGTAATTCAGTTTATTTTTGTACGAAAAATAATCTCTCTTCCTAACTTAGAGTATGAAAATACAAAAAAAAATTTTACTGACTAATCAATATTTTTGTGGAGTAATGGTATGACATCTGTCAATTTTACTTCAATACTTCGAACTGGTCTAATTACGAATTCCATTATTTATTCATTTTTATTATAAAATAATTTTTTAATAATTGATTTTTCTTGTATTAAATTAAATTAGTATCAAAATATGAACAATCAAACTAGAAAACCACAAGAAGAAAAAGAGAGAGCGGTCCTAAAGTGTAGCTATTTTTTGTTTCAAAATTTTTAATTAAGAATTCACTTCATATAATCCTGTACAAAATGTATTTTTATCTTTATTATTATTATTGTTATTATTATTATTGTTATTATTATTAGTATAATTATCTACAATAACAATATCCTGTCAAAAATATATCTATACCTACCCAATTATATTTAAATTTCGTATTAGATAGACATGATATAAAATTTTCTATTATTGAATATCCAATGATTAGATTTTATTGTAATAATTATTATTGTTATGATGATGATGACATCATTTTAGTTAAAAGGATATTTTCAAGGACTGTCTATGTCTGATATTAAATTAACTTTTTTCGTTATATTGAAAATATATTATTTGCATACATACATACATACATACATATATTTTACAATTTATATACATGCATATACCTTAAAAATTTATATTATTCTAAAATATAATTTTTTGATTCATTATTATTTACTTGAATATTAAATAATTTAATTTTTGTGGAATTTTCAGTATTATGGGATTTTTTATTAACATATTTTAGTCTTTTTTATTTATTTTTGTTTTTATTTTAAATGAAAAATAATTTTTCTCTTCATCAGATAAAAAGGAAATTATTTTTTTATTTATGGTATTTTATTGGTATCTATTTCATTAATTTAATGGGTATTAAAAAAAAATTATTAATAAATTCAATGAATTGGAAAATTAATTATTTCAAAATTAATTTTTATAATGAAAATATTTTTTTATGATTCTGGAAGTTTAATTCAACATATTATCGTGTTTTAAATGCTTTTATTATCTAATATTAACCTCATGTTCTAAACGAACTAATTGCAAACAATTGGAGAAATAAAACAAAAATTAAAAATTATAAACCATTTTAGATTTACGTTTATGATGTGATTACTATAAAGATGTGGATTCTAAAACTGTTTAGTACAGTCTCTGTGTAGATGTGATATGCGATAAAGCAAATTGAATTTGCGATGAACTTTTACTCAGAAAGACATCAAGCATATCATCTGCGACTGCCCAGGTTTAGTAAAAACTAAGTTATGATATAGATCTAGTATCCATAGATAGTTAGGTATATAAATTCCATTTTCAGGATATCCACAGATTCGTCACAGCTACGGGTCGGTTCGGAGAATAGCTAAAAGTCCAGTTTGTATTGTAATGTAGTGAAGGACATTAATATAGCCCCACACGCTGTTTAATGTCGTGGCATCAATGGATTAAAGTATTGCCATCCACTTTTAAGCGAATAAATGGAAGATAACTAAGTAATGCGATGAATTGAATTTTTCATTTTGTGTAGATGATAATTATCGAACTATTTACTCATATCAATGAAAAACAGTGTTTATGAAATAAAATGTCGATTACTGATAGATTTGTTAAATAACCGATTACTGATCGAATTCGTCTCCTAGTAAAGTATAAAAATCAATTTGATATAAAAATATATTTTATTGGCGAAAGAACATTATTACCTCATAGATCATTTTGAAAGTTAAATTCAATGCTTGTGAAAAGAAAATTTGATACAGAAAATAAAACAAACAAAAAAATAAACTAACTGATGCTTCTTTTGTTAACAAAAAATTAAATTCTTTTGAATTTTTATAGATGACAAATTAATTAAATAAAATTTGATAGAGAAAAGCTGACCCCTGCTTTCCTGGAAAATTGCAACAACTCAAATAATTCGCTCATAAGAGCAATTTCAAAACATAAATATTCAAAATGGTTTTTTATCGCCATTTTTCTTTTAAATAATAAATTAAATAATAATAAATTGTTTTGAGGAAAGTCTTTAAATAATAAGTTTTGTTTAATTTATTTTATATTTTTATTCTTGATTTACAGAGAGATAGTAGTGTCAAAAATCAAAATCATCTAGAATGAATTCCATCGTAATGCGCATATATAGTTCTTTAGTACATTTTTTTTAATTATAACATTCTCAAATCTTTTGACTAATCAGGAATATTTTTAGTTTTGCATCTCAACTTAGGTGCCTATTATGTATTTCGATCGAAATTAATCGAATCGTTCATCGTTATCGTTAAAGTTATTCGTTTGTGATCGTTAGTGTCATTATGTATTTCGATGAAAATTTGATCGAAAGTGTTTAAAAATGCTGCCATTGTAAAATTCAAATCTACGATGAAAATGACATATGTTTCATTCTTTAACTGTCAAATTCAAATTATTATACGAAAAAAAACAAAACAATAATGTTATATTTAAAATTTTTAAGTTGAAAATAAGTTGAAGTGTTTAAATAAAATATAATTATAAAATTATAAGTTTTTATAAATAAAATGATTTGAGCGGAGTTAAATTTTTCAATTTCTGATAGTGCTGAAATGTTATTTAAACATAAATTTGATGAGTTATTATCTACATTATTAAAACTATTAAATTAGGACAAAAATTGAAATATCCAATAAGTAATACGTCGATTCCAAATATGTCTAAATTGGTTAGTGTATTAAGATTCTGTGCAGTTTGTACCAAGCAAATGATTTTAAACGTAGGAAATGATTTCCATGTCGGACTAGCACTGCTAATTTTTTTTTGTTCTTAAAGAAGTTTTATATGTATTTGCAGTTTATAATTATGTGCAAAATGGATCAAATTCCATTACGCACTAGAAGAAAAAAGTCAAGCAAACATTATTTTTATGATTAAAGCAGAATTACTGAAATAATTGGAGCAGTAGATGGAAAGCTTATTCAAATTAAATCACCGAAGCAAAACGTACAACATTTATGTTATAGTAGAAAGGGATTTTTTAGCATTAATTCAATTCTGATAAGTTTATACTTTATTGTAATTAGTTTACATTATTATAACAGTTTTTGTTTTTAGATATGTGATCATAATCAGGTAATTGGTTTTGTGAGTGCAAGATATCCTGGTACCTCTTTGGAAAATTTATAATGGTGTCTCATTATTTACACTATAACTTTTCATATTGCAGTCTATTTGTAACAGGCCTTTCATTCCTATTAAAATTTATTTCAATAAAAAATTATTATGAAGAATAAAGTAAAATACCTACTTTCATTTCAACTTTTAAATTTATTTTTATTTCAAAAAATATCATAAATATAAAACAAAACACCTTGGTCCAATATAAATAAAATATATTTGTATCTCTTTTATTTTATCCTTTCAATTCAAAATTGAAATAATTTGTACAAAATCTCTCTTTCGATGTCTCTTTCGGGGTAAAATTTTACATCGATAAACTTTATCGATTTCGTCGACAATTTCTGAACGATATCGTAATACATAATGGCAATTTTGCATTTTGACATTTCGTTCGATCAAATCGTAATCGTTATCGAAATACATAATAGGCACCTTAGTGTTGTAACTTTTATAATAAAATTTTTCGAATTTATTACATAAATTATTTGGATAAATTAATTTGAATATTTTTTTACATATTTTAAATAAAGCTTGTTTACATATAAAATTATTTAAACATTTAAAACCACATATTGAAAACGTTCTAATACACAATTTATTAATCATATAGATTATAGATTGGTATGGGTTCTTTGGAATGTTTCTAATTAATAATATATTCTTATGTTTTGGATTAACCCATCTGAAATTAATTCACAATAATAATCTATATTAGTCTATATATTTCTAAGAAATATTTCACAACAATGAACATAACATATTTTTTCTCTTTCTTATGTACACATAAAATTCATTTTTTTCAATGACTTGATGAAATTATACTAATTTCTTACTTTTATTTCTTTTCCAATTATTTAAGTCATCATTTATCTCAAATTTCTTATTTTGTCAAAAATAGCAAAAAACCAAAAAATGAATTCTAAAAATATTAAAACTTCCAAATCATTTTGAAAAAGAAATGAAAATATTGATGAGCTAGTAAAGAATAAACGATTGGTAGTGGTTGATGGTGATAACAATGAAGATGTTCATTTTCTGGGAAATTAAATGAAAACAAATCGTATTAATTCTATTGAATAATTTTTCGTTTTCAATTTGTTGATATAAATATGATGATTGGATATTATGTTGGATTATAACTCTTAATTTTATAATAAAATAATATCAAAAAATTTTTTTCTATTATCATTACTTGAAATTGAATTAAAGTTGAATTTAAGATTGATATTTTGTAAATAAATGTAATTTATGGTAGATTTATATGCAAAATTGTTGGTCTAATCGACTTACATGTTACATAAAAAGTTTTTGAAAGGTCAATGTCTCTATTATTGAAGCCAAGTTAAAGTGAAAAATTTAATATAATTTGAATATAATCCATGGATTGGTCTGAAGCATTTGTATTATTTAAGACAAATTCAATTTGTCACATTTCATAGAAAAATCTGATAGTTAAAGCTTAAAATTATGAAAAAAATATATACTAAAACATACCCAGTTCAATCGAATCTCGAATCTAATTTCCAATCGAATCCAATTCCAATTGAAGTTCAATCGAATCTGAAATCTGTTTTAATGGTACATGATTTTTAGTAGTATGTACCACAATCGACCTCAATTATTTAATTGTTTTCACTAGGCACTGATTTTTATTATTTTTACCAAGAATATTTGTTTACAGGTCAAAAATACGCATTTCTAATATGAATGTAAATATTTTTTTAATTGATAGGTTCTAATGTAGAATTTTTAATAATAGTTTTTAATGTACCGTAAATTCCCGATTTAATGTTGAAAATAACAATAGCAAAAACAAATAAATAATATGTTTAAACACATTTTGATTCAGAGATTCATTTATTAAAAACACTTCCAAAAGTTAGGCCGAAAATATCAAAGCTAAAAAGAACAAAAGTTATTAGTTAGTCTCAGTTGAACGTACATTAGAACGTAATCGTTTTTTAATAGTTAAAACACTTAGTTGACGATCAAAAGAACTAGAGTTAGAATTTACCTCACGGAGCATTCTAGTGATTGGCTACCATATTCAGAAGGGTGGAAGGGAATGTGGAACAACTCAACGGTTCTGAGATTATTCCGATTGGATCTTTCAACCATTTTATAATCATTTTATAATGAAAATATTACGGTGAATCAAACCTAGACCATTTCTGTTCCATTCTAAGATCATACGATTTATATTGTTATAGTTTTGAATTTTTTTTTTGTTGAATTTGTAGGTCCACATCTGTCTTTGCACGTCCATTTATAAACACTATACTCTTATTAAACTCCAGTTGACTTCATCAAGTGGTTGCAATTGTGGAGCATCATATTTAGATGTTCGGTACTTCACATTTCACCACTTTAGTTTTGTTAACGTTTATTTTTAACCATGTGTTCTATGCAAATCTATTTTCAATGTTTTACATTTGGCTGCATGTCACTGACACTCTACAATAGTAGCACTATATCGTCTGCTATTAACAGATTAATGTTGAATTTAATTGAATGTCACCCTCTATAGATATACACGCTCGTTACAGCTTCTCTTCAAAGTGCAATAACTCTGAATGATTTAACATATCTATTTTTCATTTACCTCTCATTAATATGTAAAAAAAATTATATTCCGAACTGAAAAAACTTTCAAAAATTTAATTTTAAATAATTTTTTTTTTTAATAATCATTTTCTTTCAATATTCTCCATGTCCAAATCCTTCTGTAGTTGCTCAAATGAAATATCAAGGACAAACATTTTCCAAATGAGACTAGAATAAATTTACAACTTTGTTGTCTGAATTGTCGTTCCGAGTTCTTCTCTTTTTTTTTGTTAAAGGTAAATTTGCAAGTAAATAATATTTTTATGTAAATAAAATTAAATATTTTTTTTTTCTAAATTTTTTGTTTTGTTTTTGTTATCATTGAAAACAATTATTATTATTTTTTTTTACCTTAATTTAAAAGAATTTCTATAGCAAAAATAAAATAAAAACAAAAAAAAAACGAATTTCAAGTCTATTCAAGGACTCATCCTAAAGGACTATAATTTGTAAAGGCAACCAAAATCCAAAAATAAATTTTAATAAAAGCGACAAATTAGAATTTCAAGACACGTTCAGAATCCTGCTACTATACTCCCATATACTAAAGGTACTAAAGAATATTTATGTATCTTTTACTTTTTTTATTGTTTTTTTTTTATTCTTTTTTCTGATATTTATTTATAATATGGAATTTATTTTTGAAATTGTTAAGGACGCATAAGAAACGTATAAGCTATAAAAAAAAGGATATTTTAATTACGTCAAAACTTTAGAAAAAATTTAATACGAGTCGAAATCGCCTTTAAAACCAATTATTTCCATGAAATTAACACTAAAATACACACCTGAAGATTTTCTAATCTTTTTTTTATATCCACACAGATGTACATATACTTATTTAATTGTGAATAAGGATAATAATGGTTAAAAATACATCATTCTACAATAACAGCAGCAAAATATATTCATATCTTATACATACAAGCATATTTCAGTAATGAAAGAAAGGATAATTTGTAAAAATTATTTTTAATAAAAACTGAAATATGAATGAAATCAGTTTTTCATACATTCATCATGTTACCAAGGCACCATAAATCCTATTAAATTGCGTATTTGAATATCCTGTTGAAGAGATTTATTGTAAAATCTTTCAACATTGCAATTTTATTTTTCTATTATGAAATATTCAAACATTGGCTTTTTCGTGTAGGCAAATACTATTTTTAGAATGTATCCAGTTTAATTGACACAGATCTCGATTCAGTTTAGGTCTTCTAAGCGTTTACATTAGTATATTAGTAATCTATCTCCCTCATAATAAATTCTAATTTATCCTATCTTATCCTATCCCAACCAAACGTCAAGTAAGTGCTAAAGGTGTTTTTATATTTAACGCTTTGGCTGTTTATAAAAAAAAAAAAAAATATGTAAATTCAAAAAATTACTGTACAAATATCTGTACCATTTCGCAACCGAATTGCATTATTATTCTTTTAAATGATCGATATTTAAAAGGAAACGTGGCGAATTCAAATATTCTTTAAAAATATTTTTAATTTTCAATTAGAAAATTCTATTTAAAATTGCACCCTATGTATGAATAAATCACACAATTTTTAATTTATCAAATTACCGCAAATCACCAAATCGCCAAAATTAAATTTAAATTAAATTTTTTTAAACAAATTATTACGTATGCGGTTGTTGTCTAAGATAAATCAGTAAAAAAAAATTATATAGTGCCAAAAAAAATTAGTATAATCTAATATTGAAAGCAATTCCTAATGAAATATTGAGTACGATTTTTTATCAAACTTCTTCGAATTTGAGGAGGTGGTGCATACTAATACATAGTTAATTAATGAAGAAATAATTCTCTCTAGTATTATTTGTTTGTTTAGTTTATTATGTTATAAATCCACATTCTGAGCTCCATAACTGTTTATACTAATCACGAAAAAATAAATTAATAAATTGGCTAAATATAAAAAGTTTACAGTATTTTCACAAAAATATATAATTTGAAATATGAAAAAGAAGTGGGGATATATAAATGTTTAGAAAAGCTAATAGGGATTGAGTAGTATGTATTGTAATGATAGTAATGAGAATTTTACATACAAATTTTTAAGTTGCACTCTCTGTTTTCTTCACTAGCATGACTATTCAAATTGGATGAATTTCTATAGTGTATTCATATGTACTATTTGGATTATATTTCAAGACTGACCTTATTAATGATTCTGTACCTAAAATAATAATAATATAAATCATATTCGAATATATGAATCTTGTACAATGTATAAAAATGCAATAAGTGTTTTACAATTCAATAGATGATTGAACCTACAGTAAAGTCATGATAATCAAGCAAATAGAGTAAAGTTATAATACTCTACAATTATTGTCAATCATCTTGGTTCAAACACAGTATTCAAATGCATTTAGCATTTCCAAATACTAGTTAGTGAACTTTATGTTTAGTCTACATGTAATATCAAAATTTATTTACTATCTGTATTTCAGTAATTATTGTATAATTCAAATTTTGAAGGCACATAGGCTCTATCTCAAACTTTGAAGCTGGACCATATTTAATATAATGTGATAATAATGCCCGACCTAAGTCACATATAGTTCAAAAATATTTTTTGATCATTCTACTATTTTGTTAGAGCTACTTTCACGTGGAGACACTGGTTTACAAAAATTTAAAAGAAAATAAAAAATAAGGTAAAACTTGTTAGACAATAAAATCTTTCATTATTAAAATTATATTTACAATTTCTTACATGTATGTATGTAGGTTTAATAATTTCTATAATATAAATTTTCAATTGATTTCAATGAAATTATCATTGCCAAGTATTTATCACTGTTATGTAATTTAATAGCAACCATCAAAATTAAAATTCATTTGAATTTGAATCTGAAAATTAAAGAATAATAGAAATAAAATTTTTAAAGTGATTCCAAAAATTATATTTAATTTTTTTGTTTTGTTAAAATCCTTGAATGAAATAAAAAAAAAAATCTCTAAGTCTGATTAAGATTTTTATGCATTTAAGAATTTTGTGATTTTTTGTTGCCAATCAAACCACATTAATCAATTTTTTTTTTTCTAATTTCCCGATGCTGGTTAATGATTTATTGATTTTATAATTAATACGAAACGCCTATTCTAGACTTTATTCTAAGTAGAATAACACGTGAAAATTGAAAGATGAATACTTTTTTTTGCCTTGATTTGTGAATTTTCAAATTAGTGGAGAAGAAGCATAAATTTTGTAATTAAAGAAAATTTGGTTATCTGAATTTACATAAAAAAAAAATAAACACGAACATTAAAGTTATTATCATCGAATATTTTAATTTTCGAATGAACAGATTTTGAAATTTAAATTTTTAATGTGACTGTAGTATAAGTTCTCGGTGGTTCTAGTCTTACTGAAGAATCCCCATATTAATAATCGATAAATTAAATAAAGGTACAAGGATCTTATATGCTTTTATCAATATAAAAGCTTATCTATCAATAGAAAATAACCTAATAATAATGAAATTCAAGACATTCAAGAAATTTAAGATTTTCGAAAATAATTCCAAGACAAATAATATGAACACTTTTCAAGTGGGTCAAAACAATATTTTTTTTTGGTTTTACTACTTCCAAAGTTTATTTACAATCTATAGTATAAATATAATAAAGTTGTTATAGTTATTTTTAGTTGTAATTTATTTATTTATTGACTTATAGAATTTATTTATTTATTGATATTTTGGAATATTTGTATGATGTTGATGTTAGTTTTCGCTGTGGAACCCCAAATCTGGATTGCATATATCCAAATAGGTTTTATTATGACTTTATATATACTTCAGTATAAAGTCATTATAAAATGTATGTATGTGAGTACATGCTTCTAAATTTGATATCAACCTGTTTTCTTTTACTGGCAATGTGTTTACGCTAGCTTAGCCTTTTTTCTAAATGAATGCCTAAGTACTTTACAACATTTTTTGGTGGGATAATATTTTATTATTTAAAATACAAATAAAATTTTAACAATAAAACTTGACATGATAAAGCAAATATTAGCTTGGTATATCACCGATAATAACATAGATAACCGAATTAGCTTAGTATTACTGATAATTACACAGAAAAGAGAATAAAAAAGCTATGCAAAAAGCTAAACAAAAATTATTGGAACAGTACTGAAAAAGAGTATTCTCAGAATCATATCAAAAAAATAAAATAAATTTTTTCATACATAATGACATATTGAAACTAGTACGTAATGTACATACGGAATCTAATTATCGGACCATACTGAACATTTCCCACATTTCTAAACGTTTCAAAATAAAAAATTGCGAAATATATTGAACGCTATCTGATACTGATAATCAATCATATTAGAAACGTTACATAAGAGACGAAATCACAAGATAACATGTTTGGCATAACACTCGTCTCTTTCAACATATCAGTATTAAATCACTATGTTTAATTGACAATTAAAAATTTTATTAGACATTTCAAACAACCGAAACCGTTTGAATTGTGGTATGCTTAAATGCTTAAATCATCAAAATACTATTTTAGGTCGTTGTCTAATTAAAAAGAAAAACAAGTTGGTAAGTGATATTTAATCAGTTTCAATTATGAATAAGGGATAGATATTGGGTTAGAACCCGCCCATATTATACTCAAGAGGCTACCGTGTTGATCTACGAGTAACCTCTACTTTTCTTTAGTGGATTTTTTCGAAACTCGATAGAAACATAAATTTATATTAAAATGGAAATATCTTGAACAGAATGCGTAAGTTGAGCCGATTGAAGAACAATACAAATTTTATGGTAAAATTCTAAAGTGAAACATACTTACTTAGGTGGCTAACAGACCATCTAGGTCCTGGACCTGACTCAACAGCGGATCCTCTTCATTTGAAGATCTGCCAATACTTCGTCTTTCCAACGAGGGTTTGGTCTGCCCCGACGTCTTTTTGCGCTCTAGAGGTGTATGAGACACTGCCATCTCTTGACTTTAATTTTCGTGAATACGTCCACTTAATTATACAGTACATAGAGTTTTGCATTATATCTTCTCCTCTACATCCCATCGTCGTTTTCTGAACCATATACTCGGTTTCTAAAATATTTTCGAAACCACCAAGCGCATGCTTACTTATCTTCGGTAGTGTCCATGATTCTGATCAGTAGATCCGTAGGGTATAAGCGTTTTGTAGATTTGTACAGCAACGGTTTGCAAGGGTTATTCTTCACCGTACTTCCCCATTGATATCGCTTGTGGGATTAATGCTATTTCCAAGATAGGTAAGCTCCTGAGCTACCTCGAAATTGTTGATCAAAAGTGATGTTTTGAGTAATATGATGTTAAGAGGCCTTTCTATTTGTCGACAACATATATTTTGTCTTCTCCTTATTTACTTTGAAACCATTCGTTCCGCTTTTTCTTCAATCCGGGTAAAGACCTCGACGACCATCCATTGTGATATGGCGATGATGTCAATATCGTCGACACCCCCTAGTAGTTGAATAGATCTGAAAAATATAATACCGGCCGTATTTTTTTCTGCTCGTCGCACTACACGTTCCAGTATTAGATTGAAGAAATCGCATAAAAGTCTAAAATGAAGCTGGAGTTTTTAAATCATAAATTTAATGAGCATCCTTTAGAAATTTTTCAATTTAAGTATCCATATGAACATCGATTTCTACCCAGCTCAATATTATATATATATAACAAACGCCCTATGATTTGATTAAGTAGCTTATGATACGTATCACAATCTATAATGTCACAACCACCCAAATTTTATTGGTAAATCACGCATACGTTTTTAAAACAAACAAATTGACTTATTTCAAAAACAAAATTTCCGATCTCTGCCTTAAAACACTCTACAAATTTTCATTTTATTTCTTTTTGTTTTATTTTAAATAACAAAAAAAGGAAAGTACTTTTTGGCAAACACAATTCATTTAAATAAAATTTATTACACACTTAACAAAAGATATACTTTGGTGTGAGTGAGACAAATACAAAAAAAAAAAAAAACAAAAATAATCAAATTGTGTAGGTACCCAAAATTTCGTGTACATTAAGATGAAATAAAAACAAGCAAACAACAAGTGAGAAACAGTAACGTCAATAAAAATTTCATGAAGTGTAAAAATTTGCATAACAAGTGTATTGTAAAATTTACCACCGTTACATAATGGTGAAATTCTGAAGGATATTACATACATAAATATTTTAGAAAAGAACCTCGATGAAAGTATCCTTATTTTTATTTTGTTATTTTTGTTTTTATTTAAAATAAAACGTGATATTTGATGGGATTTGAGTGAATTTTTGGAAATAAATTTACGTGAAAATGTCCGTATTGTATACGAGTGTATACGAATATCAAAATTAAGAAACGTTTAAATTAAAATAAAATAAAATTGATTGCAAAACGTTTGATCCTTTACATTGTAAAATGTTAGAGTTTTGGAAAAATTAATGATTAATGACAAATACAGTATGCTATTTAAAAGAAATGGCCAATATTTTAAACGAAATTTATTTATCGATCCGAATAGCTTTAATGGTGGTATATAGAAATAATTGAACATAGCAATTTATTGGGATAATTTTTAAATTTATAAATATAAAAAATTAGAGGAAATGAAGAGAAAATGGTTAATAATTTATTTGTATATACTTGTGTATTTAATATTTAGTTTGAAAGGCATTAATTTTTTTTACATATAATATCAGAGAGTTATGTATTGTTTCAAATTAATGATATAAAATATTTTATTTTATATTATTTTAGTATTTTTATGATTTCGGTTTATACTCATTTAATTCTAGAAAAGGGTGATAAATTATTAAGCGTTCAGTGTTTTGCAGAAGATTTCTACTAACGCACAATTTTCTTTTCCATAAAATATTTCTAGTAAGCAAGCCTGGTAAGCAATGTCTTACAGACGATAACTATATATCAAATCTATGAATGTAAAACAAAAACCATGATATCCGTATAGTATATTTTATTTTTGTTTTTATGTTTATTTAATTCTCTATACTCAAAGAGTTTATAAAGCTCGTACAGAGTGTAATAATTCAATTTATTGTATTTAATAATTCAGTACTGATTGTAATTATTCATTTACTGTATCTTTTCTCTATAATCTATATGTATTAATAAAATCATATTTCTACATTAGTTTGCAATAATTGAGTGTTAGTTTGGAATTCTCCGATCCCGCCATTAATTCATTATCACCTAACTGCTTGATTCAAATAGAAATTATCCCATAAAACATAATTAGAAGATTTCGAATCTAGTTCAGGGCATATAGATAGCTTTTTCAATTATTCTTTGAAATATCTCCTTTTCTCTTTTATAAATATGTCTTGTTGGAAATAATATTTATTTTCAACTGAAATTAAATAGTGCCTCTCTTCAAACAATTCTAGTGCAACACTAGGAAGTGGTCATTTTTATACCATGAAAATTAACTGGTTTTAAAAACACATTTATTGTGAGAACCTGTAAAATGTTGAACAAACATTCATCTAATGCGTTCCCTTCCGATAGAAGTTGTTCATTTTACAATTTACAATATTTAAAAAACATATTCAATTTCGTCTTCATCTTACCACACAATTCTTTCTTAACCAACTATTTCGCTAACAACCCTAGTCCCTTAATCCAAATCTATAATAAATTTGAATAAAGTAATCCTTTTCTAGTGTTTGAGTAGTATTTAAAACTCTAGGGAATACTTAGAGGATGTAGGGACAAACATCAGATGATATGGAATGACTTAGAAGACGAGCGAAGAAGTTCTTCATGCCAACCGATGGCATCACTGCATATGTATCCCTAAAGAAGAGATGGGAAGTAGAAATTTTGACAAGAGAGACCTATTGTGATTGATAAGACCAGGCTAGGTTCTCAAACACCTCTGACATTTTCACTGACGAGTCCCTTACGGCTCTAGATGCGGTAGTTGGAATGTTCTTTGAAAAAGAACAAATTGAACCCCAGTTTCCAGCAAGCACTGCACAGTTTTCCAAGCTGAAGCTTTGCTATAAACGCAGCAGTGAAAAGAATAAAAGAGCAAGGCTGGTCTAACAAAATCATTAGAAACTTTAGTTACAGTCAGGCTGCCTTAAAACCTCTCCAAAAATAACCTCATTAAATCTCTATCTAGATTGGAAAATTGTTCGAGAGTAGTAAACCTCATAGGGCTCCGAAATAAACTACAATTGATCTGGATACCTTGTCATAGTGGCCTACCCGATTTTGAGAAAGCCAAAAGAGAACTAGCCAAATCATCGACGGGCAACATTTATGAACCGCAACCGGAAATTAGTATATTAATGTATATCTATTGCTAATATTAACCTATATGCCGGCTGTTATATTGGGATTACCATACGGAAAAAAAAAGTGTTTAAAAAAAAAAATTAAAATAATTTGAAATACAATTTTGTTATACCAACGTAGATAGCACCAATATTTTTTATTTCGAATTTTTGGTATATTAATTAATTTAAATGTGGAAAACTACATCTTCTAAATAGACTTATCCATTTTTATTCATTATTTTCAAAAAAAAAAACTCTGTTTATAAAATGCATGCGATAAAAGAGTTTCGGAACCATCACTAAAAGTCAATCGGTGGTTTTGTCATAATAAATACACACTGCTTATGTATTGTGTCGACTTTGTCATTCCATTGCATTTTACACATAATGAACTCTTTATTTAATATCCTTGCTTACATCACACTGTTAACCAAATATGCAAATTTTTGAAATAACTGAAATTTTTCCAAAACAAATTTAACAATAAATAAATTCAATTGTAAAACAGTTGCCAAATTATATTTAAAAAAACAAAAAAACTATGTTATAAAGTCAGCAGTTGGTATAAGAAAAAAAAATGCTGGCACAAAAATCATGGCCCCAAAATTAAATTTACCATCAATAAAATACACCTACACCATCAGGAGATTTACAAGATTTAAACTTTCTTTTAAATATGATACAAATTAGTCAAATCTTACGATAACAAAATAAATATAATAAAAACTATTTTTCCGACATTGACCTTGTAAACAAACATTTGTTTAGTAATGACATCACTTTGGAATTTTAAGTATTTAAAAATTATTGATTATTAGTTTTTAATTTTAAATATTTATTAAAATTTTTATTTTATTTTTTCAAAACAAAAAATATTTAAACACACGTCAATCATTCTTAAAATAAATAATAAAATTTTCTTTATATTAGAAAGTGTAGGTACTGACATAAGATTTTTAATAATCATCATCACAAAATGACTTACAAATTATTACAAATTATTTCGCAATCAAAAAGCTTCAATATATACAATTTTGATTTCATAAAATTTTAAAAACTATAAATTATAACATAGACACAAACATCGTTTAGAACTAACTGCAGTTCTCTCAGCTAGAGGGTAGATCGGTTCAATATAATATGTATATGTTGGTTGCCAGGTCACAGTGAAATTCAGGAAAAATGTAATACAAGTAAGTTCACTAAAGAGTGTACAACCATAGAAATCCTTTCGGAAAGGAGTAATCAGAATACACCTCAATACATTTCCAAATATTTCACAAAGAAGCAATCAAAAATTCAAATATCAGCTGGCTGAATATACTAGACTGCAGCATAGCTAAACCAATATGACGCATACTGAACCAGAACTGCTCTCTCAACCTACAGACGAGAAAAAGACGTTGCATTTGAACAATACTGGATAGGTAAGTGTAGTAGTGTTTACCGGAAATACACAGATACACTTTGGCCAGTGATATAGAACAAGATGCATTGTGCTATAGAACAAATTCTTATAACGGGTCATTGTTTTATTGTTAAACATGATAGAAAGCTTGCATTGTATTAAATAATCAACACGAGCTCTAATACTTCCTTTAAGATTATATATGTATAGATAGTTCTACACTTTCTCTGTACCTGTCTATGTAATAAAAAGAAAATTCTTCTTAGGAGCTTTCCTTCTGCACTCACTAGTTGACCTTAAAAAAACTGTTCAAAATGGTTTAAGAATCACTTTTCTGTTAAGTATCGGTAAAGCATTACAATGCATCACATCACAAATAATTTGGTATTCTGAAAAGTAAATGATATAATATTGTATATAAAACTGGCAGCATTGTTACCCTGGCATTGCATATTGAACCCTTGAAATTCATATTGATCGCTTCTCAGAATACCACCAAAATCGAATACCGATAAGTTACGCAAGTATTTCGTTACCCAAGTTCAGATAGTTAATAAATCATTTACAATTACCTTTAGTTATATCTACCAATCGCACAGTCTATTTTCAACAAATACCAGTCATTTTAAGTGAAGCAAACAATACTTTTAAAGCTTCTTCTTTCTACCTCTATAAATTTCCAATCCTAAACATCTGAAAACTTTTATGAGTTTAATTAAATAAGTCTATTTAGTAAGTTCTTATTTTTTTCAATGTATAGTCAAAAATAAAAGTAGATTTATTTTCTTTTTTTTTACATTATATGTAAAAAAAAATTATATTAATTTAACAAAAAAATCTACATCTAAATAAAGCAAATTTAGACAAACACTCATAAAAATTAATTTTTATTCAAATCGGTCCTACACCTAGAACCATGTTCATATGTCAAATCATTGTGTATGAATAAACATATATGAAATATTATGTCTCGTATTTGGAATATTTACAGCCCCACCACAAATAAAATTAGCATTGAAAAATGAATATTTTGACTAGGATACATTAAAATTCCACCCTCAAGGTATTACAGGACACTGGTGATGATATATATATATATATATATATATATATATATATAAATACTTGTACATGGTCATTCATTATTTACATTTTCAAAATAATTTAATTAAAACATGAGAATAAATTTAAAGAAAACTGGTCTTTTTAGTATTTATTGATGCATGTACCTACATACACACTCGTATGTATCTAAAATACAAATCCAAAATATTCTTATCTAGATGTTAATTCTGTTTTTGTTTTTTCATTTAATAAAGATTTATTTTGGTTGTCCTTTTGACGTATGTATGTACGTAGGGATATCATTACGTACGACATACATACGTAGGTGTATCATTTTTATTAGGGAGGAAGCCGAAGAATACTCATTATTGAAATTCCCAATATTTTATTGGGAGCTAGGTATATCGCTGTCGCTCATATTTGAGTAAGCAAATCATTATTTTGATTTTATACTTAACATGTAGGGCTGCAAATCATCGGTCGAATTTGTATCAACTAATTAATAAAATAAAACTTTGTATCAAACTTGTAGCAACTAATTAATAAATAAAATAAAAATAAATAAAATAATTGTTTAATAAGGTAAATTGGCATATATCGTATCCACTCACATTCTGAAAACAAAAGTAAATATTCATAAATATACAATTCATGCGGGGTCAAGATATAGTTCAGTAATATGTTGAATTCGTTCACATTTTGATCATAGATACACGGTCACAACCACAAGTATAAATTTACAAATAGACTTGAAGTATGAGCTAGCTCAAGTTTTTGTTTTTATGCTTTTTTTCCAAAAAATCAAAAATTCCAAAATTATAAAACTTCAACTGCGATTTCAAATTATAAAATTCTGTATTCAAAATTCCAGAATAGTGAAGTGAATTCCGCAACATGGGAAGGGAACCAAACTTCATTGGTTTTTTAAAAACCATTACCATTTGCAGAACAAATTTCAAATAAATTCGTATCGTCAAATAAATCAAAGTTCTAATAAATTGGGTCGGGAATTTCGGGGCAAAAAACAGCCTGTAAAAATTGTTTTTTTTTTTTTGTTTTTATATTTAATTTTAAAACTATTAGCTATAGAGAGATACCTTCTTTTACCAGAAATTTTGTATTGTGGAATTTGTGATTTTTGAATTATGTAAATGGCATTTCGGAAACGGAATTTTGTAGGTTTTTAATTTCATAATTTCTGTCTCAATCCGTGACTGAATGATTTTTGTTTGAGTTTCAAGTTATTCATTTCATTTATTTTATGTTTTTGCTATATTTTTTGCCTTTAATTAAATTTTAATAAAATAAAAAATTTGATAAAGTTTGATAAAAAAAATTTTACTCAATTTCATTATGAATAGTTTTGCATTATTTCAATTTATTCTTGATGCTATATAATTTTTTTTTATTGATTTATCTTAGACAACAACCGCATACGTATTAATTTATTTTAAAAAAACTTAAATTTATAGATATAGATACCTATGGAGACCTATATAGATACCTGTAATGCCTGTATTTCAAATGCATGGATCTCAAAATTATTTATTTTTTGTTAAGAATACGTCAGCCCGTTGTGCGTTCTGGGAAGTTCATCCGTTACAGAAAATTATTCTCATCTTTATCTTTAAAACCATAATTATTACCATATTTAAGAATATCTACCACAATCTTTCATTTCTTCCAACAGATAATAAATTAATAAATTACACTTGAAATACCTTCACTCAACAAAATTCTTGCCCTACTCTTATCTATTACTCAAGCCTTGCCACTGATCATTTCAATTTTAGTTCTAAATTTTTCATTATAATTTTTTATTCATTCTTTAAATAATGTAAGTAAATGTAAGTAATGCAAGTATATACATATATATATACTGTAGAAAAGCTCAGTTAGAACTCATTGGTATCCAACAATATTGTCATACACTCATAATTTTTAAACATCATGGGGTGGTTAAATAAAAAGTAAAATAGACCAAAAATGTTAAAAATGTCTAGATTTCTTTTCATCCATTTGCTCTCAAATTTTTAAATGCATAGAAACTTACTTTGAATAAAATTGCAAATACTTCCATACTGTGGATGGCTTACAAAAAACAGAAATTTTGAATAATAATTTTATGTAATTAATAAGAATACCTACATACTACCACAAGTATACACCATAGTACCTAAATTGTTTTTTTTTAATAATCTCATAAACACTCAATTTACAATTTAATCCTGATGTAATCCTGAAAGTATTTCAATACAAATCCTATACATAACAACTATTTTGTCAATTGAAAAAAATTTCTTTGGAAGTAAGAGGATTAGATTACGGTGCAAAAAAAATGTTTTTTTATTTTGTTTACTAAAAATAACTGGACATTTCATATTACTGTAAGTGAATTTTCAATGCAACTATTCATTAAATTTATTGAAAGGATAAGATAATTTTGTAAATACATACCTACACATACACATACATATTTATATTTTCTATTCATAACCAACCAACCAATTATTGGTAATGAACTGTATTCCATTTCTGGTTGGTTGTTCTTAACAAAAAATTTAATTAAAAATAACTAAAAACATACTTTTTATCTATAGTGATTTTGTATAATGGTGAAGGGAGGAGGAATGTTTTTTTGCTGTCGAAAAAGAAAATGTTCTTATTTTCATACTAAGTAGTCGACCTTGCTAAAATAAAATTTTAGGTTAAATAAAGTCAATGATTTTTCTTTTTGCCTTAAGCTTTATGTTTTGTTTATCACGATTTTTCTGCTTCCTACGTCGTATCATCGAATATAAAGTGTTGGCAGACATTAAAATTAAATTAAATTTACCGTTAAATGTAATAAAATATTGTTAGTAGAAAATAAAAGTATATAATACACTCAATTTGTTTACTTTACATCAAATTTAATTTTAAAGTATATGTATATGTATTTCAGATTTTATATGTGTATTTTCGAAATATGAAAAAAATTTGCACTGCACAAAAAAATGTAATTTAGAAATATTTTAGAATAATAGTATCTATTCTAAAATATTTCTAAATTACATTTTTTTATAATAGATACTCGATAACATTGGCCCAAGGTATAATTATAACTAGGGGCCCCTGTTGAGTAATTATAATTCAAGTTGAAACCAAATTTAAAATTTCATTGTATGTAACTAATAATAATAACTGATTTGTTTGATTTTGTTTTTTTTAATAAGAACTTCCATACATAATATGCATAATGTAATTGGTGAATAATAAAATCATATGAGTAAAAAATTTTCAACTGTGTGCGCATTATTGTTTTATATACAACTTATTTGTTATATTAGGAGTTCATTAAAGAGAAGCGAAATAAAATGAAAAAGGTATCTACTAATGCGCAGGTCCTTAAACGATTGTCAATTATAATTATAGATGTTTTACTGTTTGATTACCAGCAATCATTGGAATGTTCTGCTTATTATAATTCGGTCTATCAATTATCATTAGCTTTAGTTTTATATTTTTATTATCGTTTTTTTCTGTGACGTTTTTTTTCAGAACGATTTTTACATGGGACGATTTCAGTTACGCAAACATTGAAATATTTGGCAAAATAAATATGTATTCAAAATTAAAACAATTTTTATAATATTTCGAATATTCAAATAAAGTACATAAAATAATATCGGTGACATCGTAAATGTCTTTAAAAAAAAACTTAAGCCTGATACAGGTTACAGGACTTATGTCTTTAAAAAAATTAAGTTGTCAATTTTATCCGTAAAATAAGTTGGCAACATTGTGTAATAAGGGTTTTCTGAGATATTGTGTTTTAATTCATTTGTGATTAAGAAAAATAAAAAGAAAGGTTTTATTAACACTGTACAACATTGGGTTTGAAAAAATTTTTGTAAGCCCAAATATTTGTCAAACCGGTCGCGAAGACATCGTCAACAACAATTGTGATCAGGTAGACAATTTTTCAAGCTTTTATGAGCTTTTGTTTACATTTAAGATCGTGTAAACGTTGTATTCAACTTTGTGTTGAGACATTTACGATGTCAAGCTATATTTGAAATTCTTCGATTTATATTTGCAATACAACACAAAATTTTCATTGAATTTATTGCTCGTCATTATACGAAATTTCTTAGTATGTGTGTCCGCCGTCACAGAAAATAGTTTTGATTGGTTATTCAGCTGTCAAAATCGATCGTGACGGTAAATCGAAACATGAGGAAATCCACTTTTAAAGTTAAATTCTTTATTAACAGTTATTACTTATTTCATGATTATTTGTGAACCCAATGTGATGATTACTAAATAATGGCAACCCTCTGTAATATCTAAAAATACTTAAACAGAAATTCAAATATATAAAATTATTTCGAATATGATAGAAAAATTAATAACAATCTTATTTCTTTTATTAATTTTATTTATTTTTTATTAAATAAATTTTTTAGATCTAAAGTCCCCAAAGTCCTTTTTAAATTAAAAAAAAAAAAAAAATTGTAATCTTTGTAACGATTTAATAATTAAAAATGGAAATGAACATTTTTTCAAGGACAAACTACTGTTCTTTAAGAACATCTTAAAATTTAATTAATGTGTACAATATTTTAAATTTTCTTATATAATTGAAGTTTTTACCGCATTTTTAGAAAATAACCGTAAATTATTGTCTGAGGCGCAAAAAGAATTCAAAATCGAAATTAACTTTTTCATACTCGTATATATTTTTTTTCTGTTCTTTTCATTCAAATTCATACTAATTTTAATGGGATTCAATTTAATATTTTTTGTTTTGTTTTTTGGTTTTTTTTTTTGTTTAATTTTTAAACAAAAAAATATTTCTCACCGAAATTAATTTCAATATCATTCTTCTATTGTAAAATGGTAAATGCTTTTAATCCTTTTTTAATCCATTATTTTATTAATAATTTTAATTTTAAATATCGATAATGACTTTCAATTCTAATGATAAATAATGATAATAACCTACCTGTATACCTGTACATAAATCAATCAATTGAAATTTCGATTATAGAAGGAGATAAATTGCGTCTCAGCAAATACTTTTGTACATGATTTTCATATCACCTCTAATATTTTGGATCCGATAAGGATACTGATATAAAATAATTATTTTGTATAAGAGTTTATTACAATAACATTAAATATTCACGAGTGGTTTAGTCTAGAGTTAGTAGAATGATACATGGAATCACAATATGTAAATTATTTAATTCCAATTAAAGAATTTGTCTTCTCTTTATTTTTATGAGGTGATCACTAGGTACTCTTACTTTCCAAACTTCATTAAACTTTACAAAAATTAACCTGTTCTAGAAGAAAGAATTCAAAAATTATAATCAATTATGTAAGGTAACAAGGTTATACTTCAATAAAACAAGCCTAGGTTCTAGCATCTTCATAATATCTTGTAATTTACTAATAAATATCGTGCAAGTGTTAATTCATTCGACTTTGACTATCACTATCTGTTCCAAACTGCCAGAATAATATCGAAAGCATATAGCTATAGTGTTTTTTCATTCCCCATAATTTGGGTACCGTAGATTAAAATATGCGATATGACAAAGTGGTTAAGAGCTTTAATTGTTAACCATTTACAATTGAATTTTGAGGGTGGTTTTTTTTCTTTTTGAAACTTGTAAAACATTATTAATATCGATTATACTCGCAAAATTTAGGTATCAAAGGAAAATCGCGTGAGCACTTTTTACATCTGGCATCGCTGCAACTTTGTTGGATGATGGAAGAACAGCCCATTCGGCTCTGAAGCTCCTTTAAAACATACAAACAAATGAAAACGCAGTATGTAATATCAAAAAACTCTCGAACATGGCCAAAGTACTGCAAAAATGTCAAATTATTATTTGGGATGTTGATCATGTTTGAAATCATCTTTTCTGAGGCGAAGCATCCATAAATTGCAACTCAATACAAACGTTACGCTCCAAAACGAATTATAGTTGGAGCTACTACTGTGAAAGATATTGAACGTAAAATCCCAAGTAGAAAATGTTTTATTAACAAAAATCCCAATGATACACAACGATGGGCCTTTTCAGATTAACCGATTGCAATTTCCCATACGATAACCTTCAATAAATCGAAAGGACAAAAAATATACATATGCGGATTAGATCTAAAAAATCCGTGTTTCTCTCATATGCCCAATTATATGTAGCGTGTTCATCACTAGATGGAAAACTATCATATCTTTTCGTTTATGCACATGATGGTGTCACCAACAATATTGTTCATGATTTAATATTCAAATGAGAAAAATAAATATTATAAAATATAAAAATAATTCTATTTATTTGTTATTCAAGTTTCACACTAATTCAGAATCTTTGATCAGTATTTTGGAAGGACGAAGTGCACCGGGTTGGCTAGTATTAACGTAAAAATTCAAAAACGCCTAATCTAAATATTTACTCCTATTATTTTCATACACATTTTGATAGATAGTACAATCGAGAAGAAATTAACGTATTTTCACAACACTATGATCCAATTGTGGTTCAATATTTTGATTCAATTTTGAAAGTCCAATAAAAAAATTAATTTTCGAAAATCCCTACAATAAAAATCATTTATACCCAATTTATATACTCGTATACATAATAAATAAATTTATAAATTCTAGATTCAATTCAATTTCTAATTTCTAAAGATAATCTCTTTTCTAATTACACCCATAAACATTCTAATTCTCTCTTCAAAATCTCAATTATTGTTACGAAAATTTTAATGAATATTTAATCAAAATAAAATCCCAAATAACATCTTGTTATTCACAATATGTCATCAATATATTACATGTACATATATTTTATGTAATATAATTTCACTATGTATAGATAATTATATTCTCATCTATCTACCTTCTACCCACGAATTACTACTCTATTAAGAATACCTTTAATCCACACTAATGTCGAAAATTACAAGTATCATCATTAAGATTTAATTTTTGTTGTTGTTGTTGTTATGTCATTATATTATCCTTACAATTATTATTTCTTTGTATTACATTCGTTAAATATTTCCACTACCACAACTATACCACTACCTACCATCAACATTGCCACCATCATTACTATTATCATCAGGATATCAATAAAAATAAAAATTCAATTTTTATTATCCTGCAGTACGTAAGTAAATGAATTTGAAATGCTAATATGATTCTCAATACGTAAGTAAAAAAAATAATAATAAAAAGAAAAAATAAAATGGAATTTTTTATAACAAAGAAAATTATTTTCTTTTAACGGAAATTTTTCACTTTTTCAACACAACTTCCCGGAAAATCAAAAATAAGAAAAAAAAAAGTCTCACTAAAAGTTCTCCGGTGCCGATTTACTTACTTACAATTTAAGAGCAAATTTTTTTTTTTTTAAATCATTTAAAGAGCTTAAATTTTTATCCTGTTATCCTTGAAAATCGGTATAATTTTAAAAAATATATATATATATCTATAAAGGCGGGAATCATTCATGTTCATTTCAAATGATTATAATTATTCAACTATAGGATGTGAATAGTCCAAGAGTGTCTCGTGGAGATTTACTTAAATGATTGTTAGTTTGTTGACTCAATAACACTTACTTACAGAAGAATAACAGAACTAGCATCTACCTGTTGACTCCAAAGAAACTTACCAATAGATATTTTAAGGTTAAATTAATTGATGTAAAGTAGGGATGGTTGTACTACTCCTATAGCCAAAATTTACATACCTAAAATATATTCTTATTGTGTTGTGGTATGCAGATTGCAAATACAAAAAAAAAAAACTGGGCAGAATTAATGAAGTAAATTCACCGAGGTTAAAAAAGCATTATTTGTCAACAACAAAATTGAATCGAAACCATAAGTCCCTTATGAAAACCATATGGAACAAAACCACATATTAAACAAAATAAGCTTCCGATACAGTAAATAAGTCATTAAATTGACTAAGGTTTCACGCTACGGATGAGTACTGGATCTTCGTGGATGGCTTATTATGATTTGGTTATAAAAACAGACATATTAACTTCCGTACATTAGATTGGCTTATCATTGGATTTTTTCATCCGCTAGACATTACATGTTGTTTGCATATATAAAAACAAACCATACTAACTACTATACAAACATACTAACTACATCAATTAGAGACATTAAATAAAATAGAATTGCTAAATACCTGATTAAGTAGTTTAGTTTTAAAACAATTTTTTTGTTTGAGTTCTAGACGATTATATCGATAGCACCAAATTTTTCTGGTGTTTGTTTTATAGGGATAACCAAAATTTAGGCTTGATAAACATATTAACTTTAGAACTATTGCTCCAAAAGAAGAGGGATTTTAATAAAAGCGAAAATAGCCGTTCTCCGAATTATAGTGACATTCTCGGAAATTGCAAAACTGATGAATTTGCTAGAAATGAAACAATGTCGGAGATCCTAACATAATCTAGAGATCTAACAAATTCTAGAGATCTGAACATAATTCTATCTACCTATCATTTTCTACTTCACAAAACAGCAATATAAACTCCCAATTACAAATGGTTTGATAGTTCTGACTGTAATGTAGTCAAAGTTATCTGAATCATACTGGACCATGAACAGACCCTTAATATCGATCATATTAAGAAGATTAGATATCAATACGTAGTAAGGACTATCATTGATATTACCTTATTTGCAAACATACAACATTACACTCATACACAAAGTCATACACTCAAATGGCTTCTGCAGAGATAAAGAACAAAACGAAACAACTCAACATCTTCTTTGTACCTGCCCCGTATCAGTTCACAAAGGGAAATCCCATCGAAGACTCTATTTTCTAGACACCGAGGGTAAATCTTGCAGGCATGAAAATAAAGTACCTCTATTGCTTTGTAAAAACCTCAGTTTGATTTCGAAAACTAAAATCCGAGCGGAGAATCGAGATTCTGTGGTATTTCAATTAACCGCTATAAATTTTCACAATTAGGAAGCCACTAGTAGCCACCTATATCTATTTAAGTAGGTCATATTTTTGTTTTTTTAAATGTTTCTTGGCGACACTGATAAAAGTGCTTTAATGGTAAGTAGGGTTATTAGCATAGTTTCATTTGAAGGGAAAACACTTCCTAGACCACTCAAATTTCTCTATTTTTGTTTTTAAATCATTATTTTATGTTGGAGAACTGATATTTGATATTTTAAAGTTAGATAATATTATAATAATGTGACCCAATAATTATTATCAGCAAAAATCAATTTAAACTCAAACAACAACTCGAAGTGAAGTAAAAGAAACGGTGCAACAAATATTGTGTGTGAGAAGCGATTAAAACAAAAAAAATAGCTATTTCATCTTCGACACGATTTACTTAACGATAAGAACTTCCTTTTCGGCATACTGAAAAGTGTATCTGGACATTTTTTTATTATGCATACAAATTAAGACTATATGCAGGTTAAAATGAAACTCTGTCATCAAGTGCTATCTGCTATCGTCTTTACCAAATTAAAATTTGCAAACTATCGTTTGAAATAATTTTTCTAACTAATTATATACTCGTAACAGATGTTATGAAACTAATATTTATATTTATAATACTCTTTTTAATTTTTTAATTTAATATACGATATCAAAAAGAAAAATTAGAAGAAATGAACGGGAAAAGAATAATTGCAATATTCTGTAAGGTGTGCTATTATTGAATTCTAAGAATTTTTGATTTTAAATTCATTCAACAACATTTTGCTTTAATGTTATTCAATTTATAAACATCTACGCAAGAGTTAGAATCAGATGTGCTTAATGAAAAAGAAAATAGGAAGGAAGTATCACTTTTAACCTTAGAGACTATTTTCTATTTTACTTCGATTGTGTCGATGTCATATTGTGAATTATTTTTTCTTTTTTCTATATTATTATATTAAAACTGGTTTTGTGGGCCAACCAATGATTTGCTATATTATTTTTCTATGGTTATTTTACAATATTAATTCTTTTAAGTTCTATGACACCCACCGAAGGGTTTTAACCTCTTCATCACGACCTGTATCGTCTCGGTGTTGACGTGTTGAAGCAATCTTGCTTCATGTGTGATTGCAATGTTTTTAATTACTGGATACACCTGGTCGATGTGTATATCTCGGTGTATGCCACTATTTCTGTATATCTGGGAGCATTGTCCATATTCCTTAGCACCTTGTTTTGTAATCTTTGAATTAATTCAATATGGGTTTTAGCCGCGCAAATCGATTTCAGTTCAGCAGATTTAACCATACCCATATCAATATCAACATCCCCATCATAAATGTACAAATAAAATAAATTTATTGCAATATTGACATGGTTAATACAAGACAGGTGAGTTGTGAATGGCATTAGATTAGGTCCTGTAAAACTTCCCGGGAGATCTTTAATTAAGAGAACACTAAGAAATTGCTAGAGCTTAATAGAAGGGAAATTAAAATGATAATTGGTAATTGACAGGTCGCTGTTTGTTTCACTAGTTATTTCACAGTACGCGATGCAATTAGTAATCATCAATACTGATAACCATCGAATCTGAGATGGTTTTTACACTCAGAAAAACATCAAGAGAATATATCTGTGACTGTCCAGATCTCGCACAAACTAGGCTTAAGTAATTATTTGAAGAGTATTTTTGACAACCTGACAGACATCTCAAAATTATCTTTTCTGCTTGAAGATTTTGTAATGATATAGGTTTCATTTGTGATGTATTGAAGGATATCGATATCAGCCCAAACGTAACCAAGTATCATGGTCGGAACGAATTGTTGTGACTGTGACCCCTTCTTTTAAACTAAACGAAACTTCTTATTTTAAATCTACCTTGTAGTATGCGTAATTCTCAATTATTAATACATAATAATACTTACTATGTTTGTGTTTTGGTTTGTATAAAAGCTGAAATTTAATTTTAACCTATGAAACAGAAGATTCCAGTATCGAACCACGTTATGTAATCCGTTTGAGTTTCAGTACTTACAGTTCATTAACGGTGTATCATTAAATAGAACACTATGCCTATCTCGTCATCATCATCATTGTCTTGTAACTGCATCCGTGGGGCATAAGGCGAACGCACATCGTTTTACCTCTATATAAAATTTTAATAAATGAAATTATTCTTATTTACAAAAAATTCTCAATCTTAATATAATATCAAAACTATTCAGATCCCCAGAACTTCAGTAAGTACATAAAATCATACAAAAATATCGGTAAAAATTATAACCATAACAATGGAAAATTTATCAAACAAAAAAAAAATTTCAAATTTAGAACATAAAAAAAAAATGTTAAATAAAATAAAAAACAGGCGAATTTAAAATTTATTAAAGAACATTTGAGAAAAAGAAAAAAAATTGTTAGGCAGGGAAATAAAAATTGATTTACAAGTGAAAACAATTCTCAAAAGTATAATTTTCCACTATGAAATGAAAACATAAAAGAAAAATAAAGGGAGAAAGACACAAATAAATGAAATGGAAAATTGTTAAGTTCCTGAAGAATGTAAAATTGTAGATTTTCATACCACCACCACCACCGATAAGGAATAAAGAAAGAACAATATCTAATCGTTTTTAAACAACAAATTATAATACTATCTCTTTCTTACATATTGACTATACATATTTCATTAAAATTAGAACTTTATCATCATTATCCAAGCCATCAACCAGTTTTCTTTTTTTAGTTCGTCTTTTATTAATTGATGTCAAATTAACTCACCTTGAAATTTATATTTCTGTAGGACAAAAACATTATTCTTTCTTTTTCTTTTTTTTTTTTTTGTTATTCCTTAATTTAAACGAAATTTTTTCACTTTTTTTTACCATACATATACAAAAAATAAATTTCAAACGATTTTGGAAACGAAAAAAAATAAAATATTTACAGTTTATCCTGTATAAATTTTCCGTTTCAATAAAAATTATTTTCCTTTAAAGTAAAAATATATAGATATATAAAGGTATGTACATAGACTTGAAATTGTAATAAATTATTTTTTCAACATTTCACTTTTCTTTCTCTCTCTTTATTTTTGATTTGATTTCTTCTTTTTTTATTTATTCAATAACATGGCAAATTTACGCCAATTATTAAGAAATGGTTCGTTTTCTAGTAATTCTGAAAAAAAATTCTAATTCAATATAGTTTTTTTTACTAGTGTCAATTGAGTTCTGTAAAGTAATTGTAACTGTCAAAATGTAAATTGCATAGTGGAGTTAATATGGCTGAGATAAATAACATATTTTGGATCGGATAGTGACAAAATCTTATTTTTTTCTAAAAATCTTATTTTTTTTCTCCGAAAATCTTATTTTTTCCTGCAAAATTTTTGTCTCGTCCATATTAATTTTTTTTTGTTGTGAAATTTAATTTATACACAAAATGGATTTGGTACAACAGCCCTTAAATGTGATGATGACAATAGGTCCGGGGTCCCAGGATTTGGGGTCGAAACTTAATATCACATGCTTTCATGCGTTTCGTATGCGTTTACTTGCCATATTTTTATGTAATATTTAATCATCATTCAGTGACGTTAATAGAACCCGACACTGTTAGATAACAAAAATAAAAACATGCTGTGGGTAGAGTAGACAAAACTACTTATAAAACATTTTCAGCTTGGCTATACTAGGCAATTTGGACAATTTATATAAACGTAGACTTCTTTTTTTTATTCTTACTCTTCTTGGAAGGATGGGGCTTCTACTTGATATTTCCATTGTAATCGATTGTTAGCAGCTATTTTCTGTATCATTTCTATTTCCGAGGCAATGTCTAATTTAAATTTTAATCTGTTTATATTGTTTAAGTAGGGGATTGGCCTACCGTAGAAGACCGCTACGATAACTCTATCTGCGTCTACGTGGTAAAACTTCGTCATAATTTCGCGAGATGTTATCTCTGCTGTTAAGATACCTGACGTTACTATGTTAACTGGGTACGCCATGTCACTTTCCTTGTTAGATGTTGTAGTATAGGATACGTAGGTGTTAAAGAAATCTATTAAAGTAGATACCAATTTGAAAAAGTTTACGTTTACGCTTACGCACATTCCTTTAGATGGTTAAAATATAAAAGTTAAACTTATAAAAGGTTATTGTTATGTTTTTGATAACAAACTCTCATATTAAAATTGCACATGGTAGCAATATAATAAATAAGGCTAATTCAATGTTAGTTTTTATCAAATGATGGTCGAGAAAACTAAATGACCGATATATCCTAAACCGTCTTCTGGGGCCCAAATCAGAATATACTAGCCAGGTTCGATAGTCCTATTATGAAATTTACACACTACAAATCGCGACAATTTCGGTTACCGATATTTCCTCCCAATAACTATAACATTTTATATGCTTTGACCTCTTGTAAATATTTCTTATATTAAAGAGTTCAAATATTCGCTTTTTCTGAATTCAAATATTCTTTCGAGTCATCCAATATGAATTTTCCACATATCCATCTATCTATAATATGTCTTCTGAATTTATTTTTTTCAATTCTACTTTTTACTTTATAGAATCGAAACTGTTATGCTTTTCCAAAAAGAAAAAAACAAATTCAAAAACAAATTTAATATTTCAATTCTGTAAATTTGTTTTTAATTTTTTAACACAATCATTTTTCTTTAAAAATTTTCTTTTGCAAAACCCTTAACTATACATACTCAATTTAACGAAAACTATTTTTCTTCAATATAATTTCAAATTTTCTCAAGTTTATTTAAAACTAATTAAATATTTCAAATTTTCAATAGTTTTCAAGTTTAAGTAAATTTTATTATTTAAATTATGATTGAAAACTAATTTTTAACAATTAAAAAGTTTGTTTCTGAGAGAAGTTGAAGTTTGAACTACCGTATTGAATTCCAGCACAGATATGAGATTAATAAATTTTAAAATGATTGTACCCAGTATAAGGTGATAATATTCCCAGTGGGGTCCCTCTCACTTAATATATACATTGCCCTATCTTTCATTCACAATTAAAACCAATTAAATATAACTAATGACGAATTGAGCCGGTGGGTGAAACAATTGAAAAATAACGGTGGGTCAGTGAAATTAAAAAAAATGTATATAACAGTATTTCTTATTTAACTCTATAAGTCCAATTTTATGCCTCTTTTTCGAGGACAACTAGTCATATGTTAGTCATATGTATCACAATAACACGAAGAATATTGCGTCTATGGCATCAATTGTTACTGGTTAATCAGAATAAACCAGTGACTTTACGTATAGTCTCACAGGAAATAATCGAGAGGTGTCAAATCGCACAATATTGACGGCCAATTGAACAAATTGTCTCGAAACAATTTCAGTATGTCCATGAGATCATATTAGAACCTGTACTATATTTATTATTTACTGCTGATTTACCAACAATACATGACACCATGGTTGTAACGTTTGCAGATGATACAGCAGTACTATCTTCAAATATTTTTACTCAAATGACATACTTCCTTAAGCTTCAGAGAAACTTAGATGAAATAAATAACTGGCTAAAAAAAATTTGAATTATAGTAAACAAAATCAATTCTGTCCACATTACTTTCACTACTAGGAAGGGAATCTGTCCTAAAGTTAAAATCAATAACAATACAAAACCAATCGTGGATTTGGTCAAATATTTGGGGATTCACTTGGACCAATTCAATTAACCTGGAGGAAGCATATTGTGGCAAAAAGGAAACAATTAAAAATTTCCTAATTGGCAGAATTTCACAACTCTATCTCTAGAAAGTTAGATACTATAGTCTATAAAAGTGTACTGAAATCAATATGAGCTTACGGTATCGAACTGTGGGGTAAGACAAGCAATTCAAATATAGAAATTATTGAACGTTTTAGAAATTATTCAACTCGCCTTGGTATGTTCGAAACTTAGTCATTAGAAACGACTTACAAGTGAGATCTGTAAAAGAGGAAATGACTGTTACAACCAAAAAATATTGAACCTGGTTAGAAAACCACCCAAATCAATTAGTGCAAAAACTGCCAAAATAACGAGGTAGTCAACACAGAAAATTAAGTCGCTTCTCAACAGTGGACCTTTCGTCTAGGTCCCCTTAATGCTGTCAAATATATAATGTAAATCCTAGGAGTATACTTATTGAAATGTACCCTTACAAGCCAATACACTAAAAATTTACTGATTATAAATGAACGTATAGATGTAATAAAAAAAAATAATAATAAGTTGATGGTTACGGTCGCCGTATAGCACTTAGCACCATTCTGTTGAAACTATAATTCGTCCATATTAATGTCATCTATATTTTTGAACAAAAAAATCATCGATCATGATGCTGTAACTCGAGCTTCAGAAATCAGTTATCAATTTGAATAACCCCCTAAGCTAAATTCCAAATTAAATTTGGTGTTTGGTGCATCGTTTCCAACTCTGACTGATAAAAGTATCATAAAATACAAAACTATTTCGATTTAGAAAAAAACATTAATATAATTAATATTATTAAGCAATAATCACTTTGTATCCATCGAATTCTTGTGCTATCGAATAGCATATACTTCGATTACACAGTACAATAAATTGTACATAAAAAATATTTTTTAATTGCTTATAAAAAAAATTTCTAAAAAAACTATGTAGTACGAAACACATGTGAGTGCATTCTAAAATGTCTGTACAGTGTAACTGTAATATGTATTGTCAGTACAGTGTAACATGCCAGTGCCAGTTTAAAAATTTCATTATAATTTACAAATCATGGAGTAGCGAAATCCACATAATAAATATCTGCTCAAATTGAGAGATTACTGAACATAATTTATTTATATTTACTTTAAAACTGAATTCGTTGCTGTCGTCACGCTGCAATTTAAATTTTAACCTTTAAAACACTCATAATTAGTACATAACCCATAAAAATACAAGTTGTTTTTTTCAAGCTCGTACTTTTATAGGTACAATAATGAAATTTAAGTCAAATTTAAAAAAAAAAAATCTCATATTTTTATTAAAAATTGTCAGCAATAACCATTTTTTTCCTAAAACATGTCAAGATTATCATACAACTTTACAATTTTTTGGTTTTGAGGTTATGTCAACTTAAATAATTGAACAAAAATAATTTTTTTGATAATAATCTTCTTCTGATCTAATTTTTATTTTTTTTTTTTTTTTTGTTTAATTTAAAATTAAAAAATAATTTATTTAAAATAAAATATAATGGCTCCCAATTGATTGGACTCATTTTCAAATAAGAAAAACACTTCAATTCTTTCAAAAAATATTTTTTTTTTACTTTTTTGTTTATTTATTTGATTTTAAATGAGAACATAGTTTCTGTTTATATATACAGGGTGTGCCATTTTCAATGATAAATCATACATTAGGTAATAGCTACGGTAAGCTGAACAGAAATTGTATGAAAAATGGTGTCCATTTGCATTTGCTTAGGACTTGTGGAGGCTTAAAGATTTTTTAAATTTGATAATGACTTTATTTAATTTTAGGTTGATAAAGTGGGAGTCATATAAATTAGGTTAAAGATGAATACAAATTTTTAAAGCGAATTTGAATGGCAAGGTCCAATATACAAAATTATTAATTTTTTTATAAATAAAATATCATTTAAAAAGTCCATTAATTAGAAGAACAACGGTATTAAAGTCCTTATTTTTAATAAAACTATCAATTTTTAAGCTTACTTATATTTCTAGTTATTTCTAGTGCATAATAAGCTTTATGTTTCAAAAATCATAAGAGTTATGGCGAGAGTTGTTAATTCTTATTCCTTCCATTTTCACATTTTCATTGTTAAGTTGGATTGAAAATGAGACACTCTGTATGACTGTATATAATATATATACATATATTTTTTTTCAACACTTAGCTGTGCTCAGGGAAATCTCAAAGAACAGACTTGGCCCTATTACAGGCCCTATAATCTTTATTTGTTTTTGTCAGGATTTTAAGTATTTCTAAACAATCCCATACTAGCTTTGATGTGATGGTATATGAATTGATAGCTAGTATGCCTGCTTTAATATTCAAGAGAATGTAGATTTTACATTTTTTGTAATTTATTTTTAAATTCTCTCGCACAAAAAGGTAAATACGATGTACTTGAGCCTAGAAAAATGTGTTTGTAGAATCTAGATTTTAGTGAATATGGGCTCTGAAGATTTACTACGGTATGTATTGTATATTTTGATATATTTTTAATAATATATATTTAAAAAACGAAATCTGAATCTACATACCACATCTAAGGTTAATCTCATCCAAATCCAAAACAAAATTTGCATCGTTCGAATAAACTATAATAATCTTGAAATGGGGAGTTGTTAGTATGTACCATTATATAATACGAAATTATTTGACAGAGATTCAGATGATTAAAATATCCTACAAATGACTTGTATTTGGCTTGTACACTATGCAATTTCCAAATAAAAAAATAACGATATTTTACGATTCACTGCAATTTGTATTGCCGGAAAAATACGGATTTCAATATATATCACCTTAATACTAACTCCAGTTTTCACCAATACTTCAAGAATTCAATTTAAGCTAACACCAATACAATATACAATACAACTTCAATTTAAGCAAACCTAAAATTTCCGAAATACTCTACTACTTAACAGTTTTTATACAATATACAGAAGATACAATATGCAGTTAGAATCTTATCAAATTATTTAACAAATTGAAAGGAAGATAGAGTAGTTACCACCACTAAAGCAAACTATAGTAAAATCAAAATCTGAATTTAAATTTCATAACGTGCTGATCCAATTACGCACATGTTATTCCCAATGAACATAGTTTTGTTTCTTTTTCCACCTTGTTTTTGTAAATCTTGCAAAACGATGAATAAATCATTTTTAAATAAAAACTGTTGGGAATTTATTTTCATCCCTGAACAAAGTAAAAATATGCATTAATAAAGTTTTAAAACAACTTTGCAAAATAAATTATTATCTACAAAACACTAGCTAAATATTCTGTATATTGTTTTTTATTATTATTATTATTAACACATACTTGAATCCTATATCAGTTCTAGAAAAAGAATTGGAACAAGTTTATATAAAATATACACACCACATCATTATAAAATGTAATGCAATGCTTTATAGGTCAGCCCATACTAATATTTAAATATTTTATGATTTTGTTTTGATCACAGTTAAAATTTATTTTAATAAATACATTTATAAATATTTAAACATAAATAAATTCAAATTCAGTCTGAGTGTATAGAGAGACAGATTAAATACGACCTAAAATGGAAAATAATCAACAATGTTTTTAAAGAAGATCAAGTTAAAAAAAAAAAAATGTAGGTTCTATACATAAAATTTATACTTTCAACAAAGCAAATATATAAAAATATTTGTTCTGCTGTACTTTAATTGTAGATTAGATTGTAATTGCTGAAGAGTTGAACACAATAAACATCCAAGGATGCTAACTATCAGGACCTGAACTTCGTGACAGGAAATTCGTTGCAGTCACAAATCTTAGTCAGATGTTGTCCCTTGGCAATCCCCCAACAAACAAACATGAACAGAAATTGAACCATTTTCTACTCTACGAACAGCCACTTAACTGCGAGAAATCAGTCGATGTCGTGAATAGAAAAACCTTTGAGATCTTTATCAGGTTGTCAAACTGTGGCTGAGGTTAGTTTTTGTCAGATTTAAACTGCCAAATTTAGACTGAGTGTTAAAAGTCGATTTCTTACATAACTCATCAATTCACAGTATTAATAGGCTTCAGTTGAATAATTGCGTTCTTATTAAGGTAATCTAATTGTCCTAATGTTCATTTCTATTATTTGAAAATGAATTTCCTTTTTTTTTTTTAATTTATCCACTTCCGGTCATAACAGCATAACAGTTTTATAGGACCTAATCTTACACAAGTAAAATTTCACCTTTTTTCTGATGACAGTGTCAGTAATACAGTAAACCCCTTCTATGGGTATATGAATGATTTCATATAATTTAATTTATAAATTTTATTACTTACTTACTTGCTGGATTATTGCCTATTACAAAATTTACCTCAACTCCGAATTTAAAAAATACTTTATCCAATTTGATTCTAGTTTTTTAAGTATTTATTGAGAAATACAAGTCGACTTTTCAGCTAATTTGGATGCTAGAACCAATGAATAATTTACTTAGCCCAATTCTTATGATTCCACTGAATTTGATGTTCATTTAATCAAATTGTTGCCAAGATAGACTTTAAAGCCAACTTTATACAGCCATCATCTTTTTGTGTTATATTCCACTATCAACAAATGAACTAAAAAACTATTTTGAAACGCAATCAAACTATTAGTAATAACTAAAATATCAAAAATCAGAGATATCAACGCAAATAACAAGTTTTATTTTGTAGTTTCCAAATTTCAATTTCACCCCGAACCGCACAATAACTGATACAATTTGTCAATCGTAGTTTACCAATTGCATACTTATACCTAATATTAATTGAGGCTGATATTAAAATTTAACAATGCCAATATCAAATCCCAATTATTATTTTACCTCTTTTCTACTTCTTAGACAGAATTAACAAAACTTCTCTACTAATCTGAGCCTAGTCAAACTCTTATACAAGATTTTATACTATCAAATTAATACTTAGACCAAACACATCAGACGACTACTATTAGAATTTAGAAAATTTTCGCTGAACCGATTCTATTCCATTAATGTAAGTCTAGTAATGAGGAAGACCATATACCTTGGCTGGCATATTCAAGATTATAGACTTTACATATCTAACATGAAAATGTTTCATGAGGTAGAGGTCAGAAACTTTCTTAGATTGTTTATTGAAAGTGAAAGAAGAATTGGCTAGTTTATCATAATGTAGTTTTAAGCTGAGCTAAAGTCAAGTGTAATCCCGACTTCTAATGTATTCCAGTGCATTTTTTTAAAACCAAGAAACAAATAACAGTGAAAATAGTCGAATATTTTCCTTTTAATTTTACTGATATGCTTATCATACAGATACGCGTATTTCGTCTACTACTTGCAGACTTCTTCAGTGTTTTGTACTCGACTGAGGAAAGAAATCTAAAATTGTCTTATTTATTTTATTCGTACAGGTAACAATTTGATGTTTCTCGCAGCTGCATGGTTGTTTATTATCCAATGAATTAGCACAGGTAGGGGGTTGAATAAAAATATTTTTATTTATTTTATTATTGGTATTTAAAATAATTTTTCCGACGTTAGGGTGACAGGTAGGGGTGGTGTTATTTGTTTTATTGTATTTCACTAAAAATTTAAATAAAGAAGAATATCCATTGCCTTGGTCTTTATTTAGGAGTGAGTCATTTTTAGTTTTGTAAATTTCGATGCTTTCAGCTGAATCTAGTTTCCTAGAATCTCTAATGTAATTTATCATTACAATGTCTTCTTTCGAAATGCTATGATTCTCCTGGATGATGTGTTCTGCTACTTTGGATCGGAACTCTGTTGAGTTCTTCTTTTTAGCCAGTTCTGCTTCTTTCAGGTGTTCATTGAGTCGCGTTTGCATGTTTCTCCTAGTTTGCCCAATATAAACTTTGTTGCAATGACTGCAAGTTACCTTATATACACCTGATTTTTCCATTTGTTCGATTGGGTCTTTAGTTGAACCTAGAACAGACTTGAGTTGGTTAGTTCTACTGCTATATACGATATCTAACCCGTGTTTTCTTAATTTCGTTCTGAGTGGGAGAGAAATCTTGCTAAACTCCAATGCTACTCTTCTTATGGGTTGTTGATCAGTCAGTAGGTTAGTGAGGGAATTCCGTTGTAAACTTCTTTTCCGTTTACTAAGTAAGGCCGTGATGGTTTTTTCCGGATATCCGTTTATTCTCGCAATTTCAAATATGTGTTTAGTTTCTTTTACTAAACCTTTTTGGGAGATGGGAAGTGTTAACATTCGATGGATCATGTGGTTGAACGATGCCATCTTATGTTGATAGGAGTGGTTAGAGGTATTCGGGATGACCCTGTCAGTATCTGTAGGTTTCCTGTAAATCTCTAGTTCTAGAGATGTTCCTGTTTTACTTAAGAGTAGATCTAAGAATGGTAGTTGGCTTTCTTTTTCTACTTCGACAGTAAACTGTATATTCCTGTGGAGCCCGTTAAGAGTAGTTAAGGTTGATTCTAAGTCCCTTTCCTTTATTACAGCAAAAATATCATCTACGTATCTTTTCCAAAATCTTGGTAACCGTTCTTCTGCTGCTAAATCTGACTCCAATTTAGCCATGAAAATTTCACTGATGAATGGAGAAAGGGGATTTCCCATTGGAGCTCCCTTCAATTTCACTGTTATACCAAAATTTTACTCTAACGCTGGAAAACAAGTTTTTATAAAAACAAGAAACAAAATTGTTCATATATTTTTGTAGGTCTAAGCAATCCGATATAAGTGAGATATAAATTGGTCAATGTGGGCATTGGGGCAACTAACTGTTATGTCTATTGTAACATCCCCGTTAGATCTATTGCGCTGTTTTAAATTAATTCATCAGCCAAAAATGTTCATAAGCCGATTTTAATTCATTTGATAAGTAAAAAGAATTAAATTTGAATATAGAAAAAACATAGGCAATGAACATTCTAAATTTCACTAGAATAACATCTCAATACACAAAAGAAATAATTTCAAATCGAAAAACTTTCATTTAAATAAATAAAAAGAAAATTCTCTGTAAACATCTCGAAATCCCTGAATATTTATTATCTAAAGATTACATAATACTGTAAGCACTTCCTAGGATATAAAATCACAATTTTTAAATACAAATCTAATTGATTTTAAAGAAATCAAGGATATTTAAATATTTTTAATAATAATAGTAATAAGGATTTAGATATTTTCTAAACAAAAATCGAACTCAATTGCTGTGTAAATATTTTCATAAAAATTTTCAAAAAATAATAAAAAAAAAAAAAAATTCAAGAAAAAAAAACACATTTTTTTATTATTTTTAAATAATTTTATACTAAAAGTAATCTTTATTTATACAGTTTTAAAAACAAATGATATCCTTAAAATTATATACTAAAATTGAAATTGTATATAATGTATATAATATATATGTAATACTAGAGTGCTAAAGTTCTTAGAAGGTATATAATAGATTGTTATTACGTAATCTTAAAATGAAAAAAAATAACAAAAAATAAAAATATTTGACTGTCATCAAAATGATTTTTGTCCTGGTCTCACTCCCACTGTGCACAAAACTAAAGAAAAATAAATATAACCATCTTATGGGTAGCTCCTAGAATTTAAACCAACATGAAAAAAAACAGAAAATGAAATTTAACTAGAAAAAATAATATATACAATAAAATAAAATACCGTTACCATTATAAACTCTCGTGATAATATTGACTTTATCACTTGAGTCTGAAATTTAAGATGGTAATGTAAATATTTTTTGTTTCTTGTGCTTGTTTTTTATTTTGGTATTTAAATACCACTATACATATATATGAAATAACTGGCTATAAACAGGAAGAAATACAAAGATGAGAAATAATATATTAAATTCTAACTAGAGTAAGTGTAAAAATTATTCGAATGTATTTTTTTGTTACTTGGAAATTACATAAATATAGACCTGCAAGAATTGATATCAATTCACAGCTTCAGCATTAGTGATAATTATAATTTACGCTAACAAACAAAAAGTATTACAAAACCGTTTAAAATTTGATCGGTCACCATTATTCAATTTCGACGTCAACACACCTTCACCATTAATATCTCACTCTATAGAAACGTTCAGTTTGCCGAGGGATTAATTAAACTATTCAGAACAGATTCAGAACTAGTTTTTGATAGACATATAACACATACTTACTATATCATATTGGTCGACTCGGCAAATACACAGCATATAATGAGAAATAAAGGCATCATCATAATTTTATATGAAATATATCTTGATTAGTTTAAGTATTCAATACAATGGTCCCCGTATTTATAAAGTACGAGTAGATATTAGATAATGCTAATATTTGAGCATTACTAAGTATGTACTCAATAATGCTTAAGTTTTTTATGCTAAATACTGAGTTTTAAAGTATTTTGTGATATTTACTTATGTTTCTGCATTAAATTCAGTATTAATCAGATAATACTATCAACATTTAAATACGCGTGTCTGTATGATAAGCATTTTTACTGATATTTTATTAATAAAAGGAAAATATTCAATTATTTTCGATAATTATGATTTTTAATGTTAATACTCAATAATACTTCAAAATTTCTAAGCCGCCCAATAATGAACTTATAAATATTATTGTAAATTTTGTTATCATGGAACGAAGAATTTCTGATAAAATTTATTTAGAAAAAAAAATACTGATATCGAGATTCTGAAGATAGGAAAGTAAACAAAAATATATACATTTAGTTAAAATTAATTAGCACTTGCATTCAATTTTAACAAGGCTTAGTGAAAAAAATGTTGTTAAAATATTGGCTAAGCATTTTCGTGAATACACTGAAACTAACGGTAATGCCTTTTCTAACAAAAAACAATGGAAATTTTTTGAAGAAAAAATAGAACTTGATTAAAATTTACATTTAAAAAAAAATAAAATTTAATTAAATTTAAATTACCTATATACCTACCATATTCAATAAGCTTAATAATTTTCGATAATAGTCATGTATTAAGTATTATAACACTTAATACTCCATGATACTCAATAATGTTTAATGAAAGCAACAAAGGTTGTAAATAAATTAGTAATTACTATGTAATACTTAAGTATTACCATTATCTAGTATCTAGTCGTACTTGATAAATAAAGGCCAATATTTGTTCATGAATATAGTTGTGAATAGTCAGATGATATAATCATTACGCCATGACAGTCTTCTTTGCTTTCTAGGACTATAGCACAACAACATCAAAACAATGAAAATATAATTTTCTATCAAAATATATCATACTAAATATTAAACATTATGCTCTAAAGCTCTAAAGTAAGTAGATATAGATACAAGCCGCTGACTCAAAGTCGGAACACTCAAAGCAAGAAGATGCATTGTGATACCACAACATCACTATCACGTACAATCTTACTTATTTAACCAATTCGACCTCATTCAATTTTTGTATAGCTGCAAAATTAAGAATTGGGTGTGAAATCATTTTGAGAGATAACTATTTCTTGCTCCAATAAAAATGTTTCCAGATTCTGCAGAAATCATTTGCGTTAAGATTAAGGCATACTTTTGGCATGCTTGCATGTAAGATAGTGTTCTATGATAACCACTCTTTTTCTTGATTTTTACAGGTTCAGCGGAAATCAATTGAATGGAGTTCAAGTCTTCTGACATGCTCTCTTGTAACGCAGTATTCTATGATAACCACAACTATCGTATGGATTTCTAATCTTATTAATTATAGTAAGTTAAAAGGCTGTGAATCAGATAACTTTGATTACGTTAAACTATCTTCTTGTTAACCACTTGTGATTAGCTCTAATTGCTCCCTTCTGGAAGCATTTACAAGGCCGCACCAGTTATAGCAAGTTCATTTGCCTTGCAGCTTCCTAGAATATGACTATGATGTGGCATTCAACATAGATGCATGTTGAAACGATTCTTCATTCTGTTGAGAAAAATACGCTATTCTATTACAATCTTAGAGTTGACGGTTACCGATTCTCAATGAAAATTCTCAGAATTTTTTTTTTATTACTATTGGTTTACTTTTGAAAATCACTGTACATACGTCGTGCGATTAACAAAAAGCAAAAAATATTTTAAAATAGTGTTGTAACTGTATTCTTAAGAATTTTCATTTTTAAATTTCTGTCAGTTCTAATTTATTAAAGTGTTGCCTACTTAGAACGGAATAGAACTGCAAAAATAAAAAAGGGTTCGTTGACGTGAAATATTTTTTTTTTTTTTTTCATTTTTTTTATTCTTATTTTTTAAGATTCCTTCATATTTTAAAAAGGATAATACTGACTTTTTAAAATGAATTTGTAAGGTCAAGCATAACACATTTAAAAGTAAAGAAAATAGAATTTTTTTTATGTCCTTTTTGTTTTTGAAAAATACATACCAAATTTTAAATAAAAAAAAGTAAATTCTAAAAATTTTAAAGAACCTAAAAGTTTAGAATTATTTCAAAAAAAGAAATTCTTTAATAATTTTGGGCTTAATTTTTAATATTTTATTTTACTTTATCTTACAAAAATCTTTAAAACTTCTCACAGACTAAAAATTATTTTGCGGAATGTATTTATTATGTACTATTTCAATTATTTTGAGTTAAAAGTTAGATTCTTGAACAAAGCTGTTAATTCTTCTTGATGTTTTTACATTATTATAATGAAAACTTAACTATTGTTCAGAAATTCAGCCACTAAACAACCGCAACACTAACAATAACACCACAAACATATGAAAAAACAAAATGGGATATACATTACTTTAACAAAACAGAAAGAGAAGAAGCGTGGTATCCAGTCCACATCACTTAGGCATCTAGACACAAGAGATGCTAACATAAAAACTGCCATAAAAATAATTACAAGCACACAAAGGGTAAAATTCACCAGTATATAAGAGTGCGAAGAAGCGAAAGTTAATTTATTGCCTAAAATAACTCCTGGGTCTTTAATTAAATCTAAACATTCTAATTTGAAATAATTAATTAAGTATAAGTAAATTTAATAACGCTACTACAAAATATCATTGATTTCCATTTTTGAATATTCAAATTAAATCCATTTGACGATTACCATTCATGTTCAACAGTTTTAGCGTTGTTTTGAAATCTAATGAAAATTTGCATTCACTGAGGTAACCATGATTAAGTCATTAAGTCCCTAACCATATTATAAACATAATTTAAGTATAATTTATTTATTTTTTTCATATAAAACAAATCATACTTGTAACCCTAGTCAAATCATACTTAAATTATGTTAAATTTACGTTCACAACCCTGCTTTTATATTATATCGTAATTTTTATCGTATTTTCTTATGTTTGTGCAACCCTCACAATCATATTTTTGAAGTTTCACACAATTAAAAATGTAAACAATATTTATTAAAATAAATTCGTACATACTTAAAAAAATATTGGTGACATTTACAGTCCAAAATGATTCTAAATTTTTTTGTAATTCAAAAATGATTAAAAATGGTTCTAAATTTATTCATTTTTTATTAATTATTAATTTTTGGATTCATATGACTTTTTTCTTTCCAAAAATATTCACTCCATACGTTTTGTTGTGACAGCGAAAACGAAGTAAAAGCAAAAAATGTCAAACTGAACTATAATTAAGTATAATGCGAAGACTTTTTTTCCACCGTACATAGTTAAGAAACGTAATTTAATCACAATGCGAACATGATTCAGTCATCCGACTTAATAATTGAAAATATTTTAAAATCATCAACAAAAATGATAAAATTGGGTTGAAGATTATAGAATTTACATCATATTTATTTAAAAAAAATAACAAAAGTCCCATATTATGTTTTTCAGAGAACCAGAAATTGTCACAAATATATGAAGTTGGTATACGATTTAATATTTGAGATTAATACCATAATCTGACGATGAGATAAATATGATCGAATATTATCATGGATATTCAATACTTCTGGTTTTGAGAGAAGTTTGAAATGAAGAAATTGTCAGTGAAAATGACATTGACTTGACACCCATTTTCAACAGAATTAAAAATAATATACAAAAAAACTAATAAACTAGTGATTGTAGATCAACCTTCAATAAAATCATGTATTATCTTTTTTTTATAAACAGGCAAGCGTTAAGATTTAACCTTTAGTACTTACGTACCGCTTGGTTGGAATAGAACAGGATAGGATGAAATAAGAAAGTTATTCAAAGAATTATAATGAATTTGCAGTATTAGATTATTTATGTTTACCTAGAACTTCTGGTAACAGGTTATACACTATGTTGTTGTTTGAATGTGAAAACACACCAAAATGAATACGATTCTACATTCGTGAAGTTCGAACTATGAACGAATTTCCGTAAACTATTTTATGCCACCTCAACTATGTATATTTGTGCAAGGATGAGTATCTGCGCCTCATCTTGTTTAAAAAGATAAATTAGAAAATTTATTTTGTCAGCAACAATTGCTTCAATAAGCTTAGGAATAGCTGACAATTTAGTTATATGCTTATAGTTTTCAATAACTTCTAAAAATCTACATTAACTTTATTTTCATTTTTAACAGTTTTTTCTATGTATATTTTCTTGGAAGACAACCATCTAACACCTACTTTCACCACCCAAAACAGAACTATTCTACTCCCCATATTTACCAAATTAAAATCATTTAATAACATCATCATGTCCTTTTTATTTTTTTGTTTTGTTATTTTTTTTTTTGTACGAATTTCAATCATCATTCATCATTAACGGAATTTAACGGAAGTCAAAAACTGAAAATAAAAAAAATAAAAAAACAATAATCGTATTTTCCCTTGAATCCGGAAATAAGAAACGAATCAGAAAATATGTTTCAAAGTTAATTTTACCAGTCACAAATTAAAGATTTAATTCCAATGTTGCTAAAAAAATTTATCAAATTTTAATTTGTTGATGTTACTAGGGATACCACAATAAAATAATGATTGCCTTTAACTATAATGGAATTATTACATTCCATTTAAATGTAATTGAGTTTTACTAACGTTTAGAGAAGCTATACCTAGTATAGTTTGTAATAGTTTAAATTTTCCGGATTGAAAAAAAAATGCTCATTTTCGGCATTGAAAAAAAAAAATGCTCATTCATTGAAAAGAAAAATGCTCAAAAAATGTAATGGTTATGTTGAAAATGAATGGAACACTTTGAAGTTTTAAAAGGAAAATTATCATTTCCAATAGGATGTATAACAACAATTTGTTTTATACATCCTATTGGCAATTGTTCAAAACAATTGATGTTTATTGATTGGTAGAAAATAATGGGAATAATATTATGAGAGTTCAAATAATTCCTTAATTACTGGTTTTTTGTTTACTTCACCAGCTTTTTCAAAATTCAATCAACGAATTATAGAATAGGTATAGAACTTTGTATGTATATATATATGAAATACAAGGACATTGATTTTATTATAACTCCACTTCTTATTCAACCATTATTTTTGCAATAACTCATTTAGACCTTTTAGGACGAATCGAAATGACTTATAAGCACTCTAAAAACGATATAATTAAACTCAATAATCCACAGTTATTTAGAGCTAAGAACATAATTCAGTTGTTACAATTTTATCACATTTCAATTATAGTATAAGCTTTTACTAATAATTTTTGATTTAATTTGTTTGTCTTACGATATATTGCATAATCAATTGTAACAAGCTTTCGTTTAGAAATAGACGTCTAATGTGATTACTCAAAGCATTGATCTGATAGTATTAGAAATAAGATCAATACAGCTGAGTAGAAATTTATACGTAGAGTAGATAGAGGCCAGTCAAAGAAACAAATGAAAATTATAGAAAAATATATACAATGAAAAGATTAGTCTTATATAGTAAACAACCGTCGTATTAATCCAATTCTTTAGAATCTGAAATGTTACAACCAGTAGCAAAACTCAGTCGTTATTGTGCCACTCGAAAAATACTATTAAATAATCCGAATAGTAAAAGGAATGTAAGAAAACAAAAAGAGTGGTGGATGGATGATTTAAAGACATACCTGAGAAAACTGTGACTTAACGATTGAGAACTTTTAAAAAGGTTAATCCAGTATTGTATCACGGAAAAAGAAGAGATTGAGTTACATACTTTATATACAGCATTTTTCCAGTATTGTCATGTCTTTTTCCATTCGTCGTGTACTTGTGAGTACAAGTGCATTTTATGTACTATTCAATTAATTTTTGTTCAATATTATTACCATTACAGCTTTCATGGTCGTCATAGGCTCAGATGCTGGTCAACCAAAATTCTAGGTTATAAAGAATTCAGTTTGACAAAAGTATTGTTTTTTTTTCCTTCCTCCTCTAGGAAGCATAGGACTCCCACTAGAGATTTCCCTCGTACTCGATTGCTAGCTGCTATTTTCACCTGTTGCCATGTTATGTTTGTGTTTTTTTAGTTCTTGTTTTATGTTTCTCCGGCAGGTCTTCTTTGGATGACCGGGTATTTTTGTACCTCGTGAGTTCCATTCTAAGCTCATTCGTGCGATATTGTTTGAAGGCTTTCTGAGTGTATAGGCTATTCATCTCCATTTCCTTCTTCTAATTAGTTTCGCAATGGGTTCTTCGCCAGTTAGTATACAGAAGGCCTTGTTGCTTATTGTGTTTGGCCAGAATATTCGTCCTTAGACATTTATTAATGAAGACTTGTAACTTCTGGTTGAGGTTTTTGGATGTTAACCACGTTTCACTGCCGTATGTCAAGACTAATTTTGCACAAGACCGGAATGTTCTAAGTTTAGTTGCTCTGGATATTTAGCTTTTCCTCCATTTCGGTTGCACTCTTCTAAATGGTGCTCTTGCTTTCTTTAATCTATTTGATACATCTTCTTGAGCCCCACCACCAGTTGGTATAATACTTCCCAAGTAGCAGAAGTGGTTCCCAAATTCTATTTCTATTAACAAAAATATTACTTATTTATAAGCCTTATAACAATTTTCATAGTTGAAATAAATTTGAACAGCTTTCTAAATTTCAATTTCCCAAAATATCAATCTAATCTTTCTGGACATTTCAAATATTTTAAAGTTTTAATTTTGATGATTAGTCTCTTCTCAAACCAATAATATAGTTTTTCTTGTTAAATTTTTGTATTTTATTTCCTGTAACATTTGTTAAAAAAAAACCTTTTAGTCCTATTTTTGCCGTTAAGTAAAGAAAATAATAAAAAAAAAAAAAACGGTTCTGTTATTTCCTCGTAGTCAAAAATTATGAACGAAAAAAGCAGTTATGGTTTTACATAAGCAACAAATTTTAACGGAATTTCCAAAAACAATTTTAAAAATTACACAAAATTACAAAACCCAATTTTTTTTTATATTTTTCAAACTGTTTTATATCCTCTACGTGTGCATGAAAATTTCAAGGACACTAAAATAACACTGTTGCTGTAAGTAAGTGAGAAAGAGTAAAAAACGAACGTGACGTAGAATAAAAACTAAAAATAAATAACTGTAAAATCGAAGTTTTTCTTGTTAATATTATTTTTATTCAATTGTCAAAATATTTCGCATCGTAAATCAACCGAATACGTCAGTAGCATATGCAAAGAAGAATGCCATTAACAATAAAATACCATACCATAGGAAAAAAAAGAAGAGCACAAGTAAATTTTAAATATACCATTCGCTTGGAATATAGTTTTTCCAATAAAATAGTAAATAAATGTTATTTAATAAAATCGAGAATCGAAGTGATGTAAACCAAAATTTTTACCGCAATCTAAATTGACAATTATAATTAAATTCAGAAAATTATCATTTAAATCAATGAATGGAACTACAATTAAAAGAATTTTTTTTAACTATATCGAATATAGAAGCATATTATATTGCACCAACCCAATAAATCACATATGATTTATTACTTTTCACTCGTAATAATTTTCGGTTATACTCGTATAGTAGTACTTCTTAACGAAATTCACCTAAAAATAATAAAAACGAAGACTGGGAATAATTTAGAAAATTGTATTCCACAAAAAATTTTCATTTTAAAATTGAAGAATGAAAGAAAACAAAATATTTGTCAGAAAGCCAATAAAAGTATTGAACTTAAGTCTAACGTAACTAAATAATTATAAAAACTAATTAACTAGCGATTTTCCAGCTAAGTAAAGTATTCATTTTAACTTCTACTGTTGTAACTGTAATGACGTAGACGAGAGAGAAACTACTGAAAATTTACTCTACAGCTCGGCTCTATGGAATTACTTTGTACCGCATACGCCAAATTAACAATTTAGAGTTAGAAGTTGCTTCTTAGATCTTAAGTTCCTGAGATTTCAGTATTTAACTATCTCAAGTAGTTTCAAAGATAAATAGTATCACGTTTGACGAATGTGCGGCAAACAATTTCAGTTTTAATTTCGATGTTGTTTTACCGCATATAGTTAATGCTGTCTACAATGTAAAGCAAATAAAGTTTGTTTATGTTTTGGTATTGCTTTGCTGTAAATGTTTGAGCTATATATAAGTCAACAGCAATTAATACAGTATCCAGCGATTTAATAAAATTCAACCTCTTCTCATCGCTCAAAAACACTGTATAAGAATAATTTTTAAAAAAAATAGACTAATGCCCAGTTTTCCTTTATTTAAAAAGTTGGATATTCTACCACTTAGACATTTTTATCTGTTTAAACCGTTGAAAATTTTTTTTAATAGGTCGGGCTATCTCGCTCACCGACTTATTACTAGATATCATCTTAGAATTAATAATTTATACCTTGTAAATGTTCCAAGAGCCCGTACCTCTCATTTTTGCCACTTTTCTGATAATATAGCTCCAAAAATTTTTAATATGTTACCTTATTCTTTAAGATCGGGCAGATCATCTGTTTCATTTTGCAAAAATCTTCGATTTTGGCTTTTTGAACTGGATCACCTTCAAATTGAATCTGTTTTTAATACGATTTAGTTTTAACTTCAATGTAGTTTTTTTTCTAACTATAATTTTTTTAATTTTCTTTCAGTCTTCTAGTTATTTATTTACTTTTTATTCTTGTTATAATTTTGTATTTAATTCTGCTTACTCTCGTTTATTATTTAAATTTAGCTTTAAATTTCATTAAATATTATTTTAAATTTTATTCTTTCATTATGTAATTTTAATTTAAAGCTATTTTAGTGTTTCCATATTTAGCTTTAACTTTCTACTTTACTATGTATGTACCCAACGATATTTTATATTTTTATGCCTGTATTTTTGTTTGCAGTTTCATTCAACACATATTCTAATGAATATCCGAATGATACTATATATTTATTCTTATTATTTTTTATTTAGTCAATGTATATTTTTAAGTATTGTATTTTACTATAATATGAATAAATGAATTAAAAATCTAATCTATCGAAAAATTTTCAACTTTTAATATAATTTATCATTTTACAAGTGCATGCTTTTCTAATGGTACCCAGGAAATTTACTGCGTTTTATGGGATGAAACAAAAAGCAGTCGATTAGAAAAGGGTTTGGCGTAGTTTTAGTTATGCTTAAAAAAATAATTGTTTATCATCATGAAATAACTAGTATAACCCTTTGTAGTGATTCATGTATACCCCAAAACGAAAATCCAGATAATGGAAACTGCTTTCAAATATGTTTTACATCAATATCCCCAAATTAATCAAATTATTCAACAACTTTATTCGCTTATTCAAAATGTTAATTGTATACACAGCGTAATTGACAGATAAATAAAAAATGTGGGAATATATAGTTTGGTTTCACTTATCAAACTTTTAAAATTAGTCAATATAAAAGGCGAAAATTTGAAAGTGATACAAATGTTTATGTTTATTTAATTATTAAATGGAGCACAGTCGCAGTTGCCGAGAACTGAAAAACTGTTCCCTTTTCTTTCAATAACGGTGGTTTTTTTTTCATACGTAAATAAATAATTACATTATTGGAAATACTAATGATGAGAGTTACTCTTATCATTAGGCAGAAAATTAATTTTTATGTACATATTTTAATTGTAAATTAGTTAACAAAATACATAACGAAAATTAACAGGCATCAAAAAACGATCAAACAAATTGATGAAATTTAATGATCCTCATTAAATATCACCACAATTAAATCTATAGAAAACCCATAAAACTTTACATTATAACCTATATACATATAAGTCTGTATACACTATAAATGTATACTTAATTAATTATATAAAGTGAAAATTATATTCATTAATTTAAATTTATTTAACTTAACGATATTTTTTTTTCTTCATCATTGAAAGTTTGTTTGCAATTATTGTGGAAATTTATGAAACATAATTTAATTGAACTCTAGACCAATGATTCCAGAACAATTTTTTAGTGATGCTCTTTAAAAAGAAAAAAGATGTATATCGTATACGAGATAAATCCAAATAATCACAAAATAATTAAGGATTACATAGAGATGCCATAACTAACTATAATGTTGATGTCTAATTCACATTTATATTCTACTCCTATATTAAATTTCATCCTAATTGAACATGACATCTTTAGAAATGATATTTAATAAATGTTTTTTTATATATATTTACGCAAAATTTATCACAAATTTATGGTCCATTATTTCGAGGACAAATCCTAAAGTTATTATATCGTATTTCATTTTATTACTCAGAAAATTATCAACAAAAACAATAACAACAACAAATTTATTTTAAAATTCATTCATCATTTTGTGACAATAAATGGTGTACTCGTTTAGAATTTTAAAAAGTTAATTTTATGCAATTAAAAAGGAAATTATTTAAAGGATCTGATAAGGAAGGATGCTTCAATATCCATTTTCAACAAATTAACTTTGTTGTTTTTAGAATTGCTGTGATTTAAAGAATTTCGAAAAGTATTATAGATTTGAATCCCTACTCTTACTTTGAATAATTCAATATTGAAGCAATATCTAAACTGAAAATTTAATAACGGGTTTTTATTCCTAAAGAACAATTATTTATAAAAAAAAAAAGTATCAATTTAGGTTTTTTTTTTTTGGTAACCCTACTTTATAATTTCATTATCATTTTATTAAATTTAATGAAATTAACATTGGTTATACTTTAATTTATATACAATTTGTAGTTTACTGTTAGGGTCTTCTAAAATAAATGTTGTACCCGCGTAGGGCCAAATGCCTATTATATCTCAAAGATACCTGGCATTTCCAAATGATAAATCAAATCAAATCCGACCGATAAGGTGTACTATACTGAAGGTGTAGTATAGTTATTTTATCTGACTGCCAATCAGAAAATCAGAATTCCGTTAGGTTTATTATCCCGTTGGGTATCTCACAATAGTAATAAAAGATATATTATATATCTTAGAATATTTAACTATCAGTATATAAACTAAAAACGATATAATTTTCCAATAATTTTCTAACACTAATACAAATACATAATTAATATTGGTTGCTTGGACATTTTGTATAATTAAAAAAATTTTGTTATGTTGTTGTTGGAATTGTAAAATATTTAGATGAAAAATATTTGATTTTAGGAACAATGTGTAAAATTTAAAAGTAAATTTTATTTCACAAAAATTCTAATAAATTTTTATTTTTGATTACAGATTCGCTCTTGCCTACATTCTATTATGCTCAGCAGTATGGTTCCTATATTTTATATTAAATTCTAGTAAATTAATAGGTGATCATTGGATATCAGTAACGAGTTCCTATACAATATTATTTGTATTTACAATATTTGGTTTTTATTTTACACAAACGAATTTTTATAGAGCCCATACAGATGTAACATCAGCTGTAACAGCAATTATATTATGTTCAGCATCATTATTATTTTTAGCTACAACCAAAGAAGCATTCAGTCCATTGGGACATTTTGCTATTTGTTTAGAAATTATATTATTAATTTATACAGCTCTACCGATGCGATTATGGTTAAGTGCATTAATTGGTATTACTTATTCAGTTTTATTTGAATTACTGACATATTTAATGGGAGCAATACCAATACATGGTGGCAGAGTAAATCAATTTTGTTATAAAATTTTAATATTAAGAATTCTTTTACAAATCAGTGTCCATTTAGTTGGATTACATGTTCTGATTATGAATGTTGTTCGATGGCGTGGTACATTTATGAAAGTTGGACAAAATTTATTGGTACGACGTCAATTGGAAATGGAAAAACAATTAAAAGAGAAAATGATACATTCTGTAATGCCACCAAAAGTTGCAAATATGCTATTAAAAGAAGGTGGTGCAAATGGATTAGATGATTCAACAGAGAATAATACAGCAACAAGTAATGAGAATTTTATGAGACCGCGACCATCAAATGATGTTAAATCTTTATTTCGTCCATTTCATATGAGCAGTATGGATAATGTTAGTATATTGTTTGCTGATATTGTTGGTTTTACAAAAATGTCATCAACAAAAACAGCCGAACAACTTGTTGAAATTTTAAATGATTTATTTGAACGTTTCGATGATTTGTGTAATCTTAATGGATGCGAAAAAATTTCAACCCTTGGTGATTGTTATTATTGTGTTTCGGGATGCCCTGAACCAAGACCAGATCATGCAATTTGTTGTGTTGAAATGGGAATTGGAATGATTGATGCAATGCGTTGTTTTGATGCTCAACGAGGTGAAGGTGTTAAAATGAGAGTTGGAGTTCATACTGGTACTGTATTATGTGGAATTGTTGGAACACGACGTGTTAAATTTGATGTATGGAGTAATGATGTAACTCTAGCTAATAAGTAAGTTTAAATATAACTATATTTAAAATCGAACTTTATTAATAATTTTATAATTTTAGAATGGAATCAACAGGAAAGCCAGAACAAGTTCATATATCGGAAGAAACTTCAAGTTTTCTTGGTGATGCTTATTTTTTGGAAGAAGGCGAAGAAGTTTTTGGTAGTTACTGAATATATGTTTTTATTACTTAAGGAAATAAAAAATTTATATATCTATTTTTTTTTATCTATTTTAGGTCATCGAACATATTTTGTTGTTGGACGACGTACATCTCGAAACAGTAGTATTACACCAATTTCGAAATCTGAATGCAATCATTTAACACCAGATGGTTATGTAAATGGAGTTATTTTATCTCAAAGCGCTACAAATTTATCATCAGTTCAACCAGCTGGACCCCCAGCATCACCAGTTGGTCAAATATCAACATCATTAAATCCTTCACCAGTACTATCGATTCGACCTCGTTTGACATCGTTTAGTATGAAAATTCGTAAAAAATCTACATCAAATGTAATAGACTCAGAAAAAGGTTCAAATAATCCACAAAAACCAATTTTACATACACAGCATCCAAAAATAATAATAACAGCAAAATCATTACCTGGTAGCTTAGATTCGGATTATGAACCAGAAGATCCTTGTTGTAATGGTAACAAAAATGGCAATGGAAAAAATCACATAACACCAATATTAGATACAACAACTGCAGCAACAAAAATTTTACCAAATGAAAACAATAATAATTCGTCAGCCAAATATGCAGCCAAATTCAGAAGTTGGAAAGTTCCAAAATTTCTCAAAAAGACTGAAAATGAAATAAATAAAATCCAACAAAATAATTCTGGAATATCTGCAAACAAACCAAAGACAACTGATGAAATAATAAATATTGAACAAAATGGTTACCAACAACTACCAGTAGTGATAGAGACAGTAAGACCTCGGGTTCACACGCTGGATATACCACAAAAACAAATGGCTTTAAGTCCACATAACGCTCAAAGAGGATCAATTACAATCAAATCACCAGATGGTAGTTGTTGTTCTCCAGGTATATTACCACCACCAACAGGTCCACAATCAATGTTTGATGATATTATTGATATTCGCTCATACATTTCGCAATCACGTAGTGATATTTCACCATTTGGTCGGTCTGGATCGTATCGTTCACAATGTGGTCGATCGGCTGGTGCAAATTCTGAAACATCACCGTTGGCGCGACAAAGAAGTCATACAATGGCTGGACGAGCTGAAAGTCCAACGAAACGAAACAGTAGTTGTGGAGGTGCTGGTTTAAATATTTCAGCAGTTGGTGGAGTATGGCCAGATGGCTTGAGCATATGTCCTTCTGCAACAAGTCGAAAAGATTCCGGAATTAAAAGTAATAGTCGACGATCTAGTATACAACAACAAATTTATGCATTAAATCAATCAGCCATTTCCCAACATAGAGTATCAGGTTATTTTACCAGTTCAACATCAAGTTTGTCAAATGCACCAATTAATCCAGAAACTTTATGTGATAGTCAACATTTTCCGCCACCATTTCCAACAGTTAGTTTTCAAACACCACAACAACAGCAACAACAACCTGAAAATCAACCGTTGTCAGATCCGCTTGCCGCTTGTTTACAACAATTGCGTAAGCAGTCTGATTTACAGTTGATTCGTTGTGTTCGAGATAATGCCAAGTCACAGAGAAGCTACTTAGTAAAACCACCACTAAATAAATTAACATTATTTTTTAAATCTAGACAAATGGAAAAAGAATTTCGATCTAAAGCACATCGTTTTGGTTCTGAAAATGAAATTGAAGGACCACCAACTTTAGCAACGCCACGTTATAACACATACATAGATATTTTTATTGGTATTGTAGTCTATTTTTGTATATCAGCATCACTATTTTTAATGACACCAAAAATTGATGACGGCCCAGAAACATCATCAGAATATCGTATTTGGGTATCATTGTTTTTTACATTTACAACAATTCAGATTTTTGCTCTATTTTTAATTACAAGACAAATGTGCCGGAGACATTCCAATATGGTAAAGAGTAGATTAATGATAAATAATTCAAAGAACTCAAAAACATGTGCAGATCGTTTATTTGAATCTATTTCAAGTTGGTATCCATGGCATATTTGCTTAGCGATACTAATGTCATTACCTGTGATATTAATTATTGTTAATTTTACACTTCTCGATTTAAGTAAATTGGAGGCATTCGAATACCATTATGGTTTCTTAATTTTTGTTTGTATATTTCATTTTTGTAATTTCACCCAATTGAATTGTTGGACACGAAATTTTTTAGCTCTATTGGCAGCATTTTGTTTCATTGGTATGGCTGTTGGTCAACTAATGGTATATTCTAGTCGTATAGAAGAATTAAATGAAAGAAATTTAAATCAAAGTGCAGCTGAAATTGTCAGTCCATATTTATATGAAGATATTAAATGGTTTCAAAATTATCATGTTGAAATTTATTTAGATTTAGTTTTACTTTTGATTCTAGTCTGGATACTTAATCGAGAATTTGAAATTGGTTATCGTTTAACATTTTATGGTAATGCAGTAGCAAATCAAGATAAAATTCGTGTACAAAATATGAAAAATCAAGCTGATATGTTATTACATAATATAATTCCAAAACATGTTGCTGAACAATTAAAAAATACTGCAAAATATTCAGAAAATCATCATAATGTTGGAATAATTTTTGCAAGTATTGTAAATTTCAATGAAATGTATGATGAAACATATTTGGGTGGCAAAGAATATTTAAGAGTTTTAAATGAATTAATTGCTGATTTTGATGAATTATTATCACGTAGTGAATTTAAAAGTGTTGAAAAAATTAAAACTATTGGTAGTACATTTATGGCTGCAAGTGGTTTAGATCCATCAAATCGTGGTGATAATAATGAGCATATTATAACACTTATGGAATTCTCATTAGCAATGCAATATGTAGTAGATGCATTCAATAAAGATTTACTTGAATTTAATTTAATTCTTAGAATTGGTTTTAATGTTGGTGATGTAACAGCTGGTGTTATTGGTACAAGCAAATTACATTATGATATATGGGGTGATGCTGTTAATGTTGCTAGTCGTATGGATTCAACTGGGGTTGCTGGACGTATACAAATAAGAAAAGAGTGCCTACAATATTTGGAAGATAAATATGAATTTGAGCCGCGTGGTAAAGTTTATGTCAAAGGTAAAGATAATATGGAAGTACATTTATTTAAATGCACCAAACCGGATCGAATTGATATGGAAAATATTGATGGTATGTGTTAAAAAAAATAAAAAAAAAGTATTAGAAGTAAAACAAAAAAAAAAAAACAAAATCTTTATTGGAGAGAAAGAAAACTTTTATAGACATCTAACTTAATTTACGTTCCAAGACACATTATGATGATTATGTAATACATTTTCATGTGAATTATCCTTATTTCTGATTGAATAATAAAAAATTTGAAATAAAATTAATCAAATTATTTTCGTATAATATTGTCGAATTCAAAATCTTATTTTAAATTCGCACAAATAACGGTAAAGTCAGTAAAAAATAAATATTTTTTCTTTTTATTAAAATTTCATATTAACCATTATTATTCGCATACAAACAAATATATTAATAAATGTTTGAAGATAAATACTATAATACTATTACTTAATAAACCAATTGTCAATTGTTTTCAATATATATATATATATATATATATATATATATATATATATATATATATATATATATATATACTGTCATAATTTAAAGACGTGCCTTTGTATACACCTTCAAATTAATTTCTGAATTCAATTTTAACTTTGTCTTGTATAAAGTTGTCTTTAAAAATGTTTTCTTTTTTCTCTAAGTAAAATTCTCATAATACTTTAAACGAAAATAATTATGAAATTATGGAAATGTGTGATATTAAAACAAAAAAAAAATAATAAAAAAAGGAGTATATTTTTTTGGCTTTAAAAAATTGTACAAAGCCCTAAAAAAGCATCAAAAATTTTTAAAAATTGAATTTGTAAATATAGTATTTAAATTGTATGTAATTATATCTTAATTTTCTGTATAACATTTGATTCATTTAGAGCTAAAATGCAAAATCATTGAAAGTATTAATATAAAATATAATTATGTACGATAGAATAACTACATAATATGTAAATTTAATCGTTAAAGAGTATGTATTAGCATGGAGATTCGAAATATGTGTATATAATTAATTGCATAACAAATATGCAAACGAACACTTGTATTTAAAGAGTTATAACAGAAAAAAACAGTTGAAGCAAGTTGAATTTTCAAATGTAATTTTTACGTAAAGAATTTCAAACTATGTCACTTCTGATCAACTGAAATTTGACTGCTTACAATTTTTTTCAGCAAAAAATCAATTTTAAAATTCAGCTTGAATGTCTCTTAATATCGATCAAATTAAATCAAATCAGAAATCATCTGAAAATGAATTTTACTACCACCAAAATTAATCTGAATAATTTTTCTTATTTTAATAGTTTAGTTTGAATCATTTTTTAATTAATTTATAATTAATCAAATTACTAAAAAATTAATTTCTTGTGGCATTTTCATATTTTCAAGCTCATTTTATTTCTTACTAAATATACAAAACTTTACTTATATTATATAAATGTTTTTACGTTCCATATGGTTTCAGGTTCTTTTAATTACTTTTATGCAATTAGATCATCACGATCAAAAGAGCAAACAATATTTTTTTTTTAATAGTTTCTCATAATAAGTTTTTAGGATTATTTTCAATTGGATAATTTTACGAATATCATCACGACCTTTTACCCTATTTTTGAAACATACTTCAACACATTTTATTTTCTTCGGATTTGTATTTTGTTTTCAAATTTTTATTCTTGTAATTGTCATTAATGTCAACTGTCAAAAATACTCGACATTACCGTCAATATACTGTCAAAAAAAAATTTCAAATAAATATAGATATGTTTCATTTTGATATTACGTCATTCCTGTCAAAAATACTCAAATATGAAAATATGTTATGTATCGTTATAGATTTGTATCAACGTGATAGTCACTATTAATTCTATTATTTTATTCCAAAACAAATTTAAACTTCCAAATATAACAAGGAAAAAAACCAAAAATGTTACTAACTACACCAATTTTTTTAAATTTTATAGCATTTTGCAAATTTATATATGAAATGTTTTACTGATGCGAAATTGAAATGCGAATTTGACATTTCCAATGTTTATTTTTGTATTGATGCTCTAATAAAATCAAATTATCAGATTATTTAAAAAAATATTAGATTAAATTTAAGCTTACATAAACATAATAACATACATATATATAGATATATATTTTTAAAGTTGTAGTTGTGTTAGTGTATTTTCAAAAAAACAAAAAACAAAAAATTAAAATTTGTAAATTTTATAAATGAAATATAATTTCTATCGAACAAAATTATATAAATATTATTATAATAATTATTTTTAAGGCAAAGTAAAGATAAATATTAATGTATGTACATAGGTATACATGCAAAAAAAAATAAAGTATTTAAAAAATGATATTTAATGATAAAAATAATTATATAGGTATGTACATTATAATATAAAGAAATTTATTTATATAAAAAAAAAATTAAGAAGTAAACTCAAATTAAATTTATATATTTAAAAGTTATTTCTTGCCGACCTAATTATAACCCCTATTTAAAAAAAAAACAACAAAAAAAATTTTTTATAAATTATTTTATACTCTTTAATTATTGGAATGTTCATTGTTTTTTAATATATAATTAATAACTGTACTGTTTTTGTACTAAGATTTTCTAAATAATTATTAAATTTTTCACTTTTAAGTAAAAAATAATTTTAATAATTTTTTATTCAAAAAAAAATATTACTAAAATAAAAAGTTAATAAAATCTTAACAACTTTGTGGAACTAATTTAAGAAATTTTAAAATGTGATTTTGAAACTTTAATAAAAATAAATATTAAAAAAAATTTTAACTAGAATTTATTATTACTTAGCTTAACTTAAGATTATTAGATATGCTCAGATATATTTTTTATCATTGCAATTAATTTTAAATTGTGTAATTAATTATAATTCTTTATTTAACATTAACATAACAAATACACATCTTGCCTATAGGATATTTTTAATTTTTAATTAAATTAATTATAAATTAATTTTTTTTTTTCATTTAATTGCAGTAATTTAGAATTTAAATCATTAAACAGAATAAATATATTTATAATATGATTGAAAATTAATCTAAATATAATATTTTATTTGAAATTGAATTAAATGTGAAAAGTTTCGATTAGAAATATTTTGTAATATGACTTAAATAGCTTCAATATTAAAATACATTTAACTTGCAATAGTAATATTATATATTCTATAATAATTTGTAGTATACATTTATTCTTATTAATTTATATTTATTCTTTGTATATAATATTCTACATAATATAATGAATTCAATACAGTATATTTTCTAAACCAATCAATTAACATTAATTAAATTAAAACAAAAGGGTCCAAATCTTTTATAATTCATTAAATTTTTGTATTTTGATTTATTCAAAACTTTCAGCATTTTTTTAAATTTCATATCGAAAATTCTTTTGTTATTAGAGATTTCATTTTTAATTCCACTAAGTTAATTAAAAAATTTCATATTTTAAATTACTCTTGAACAAAAAACACTGATAAAAAAAATATAATGATCACATAAAAATTTTTAAATAACATAAAAGCTATTTAATTTTTTCATTATTCAAATATTTTATACTCTATCATGGCAATTTTAATACATCATATTATAATAAATATATATATAGAGATACTTAAAATAATAAAATACATAGTTAATTTAAATAAATAAAATTAAAAATAATGAATTAAAAAACAAAACCGTATATATATATTAAATCAAAAAATCATTTACATATATAAATTCTTGTAATTATTAAAACAAAATTAAAACAGTCAGAACAAAAACGCTTTTTACATTAATTAAATAAAATTAAGAAAAAAAAAAAAATTTTTAAATTAATTTTTAAGTACTAAAAAACAATTCAAGTATACAAATAAATTAAAAACAGAGAAAAAAATATATTATTTAATTTTAAAAACAAACAATTGTAATTAAAAATTCTTTAAGACATAGAAAATTTGAAGTTTCATTCAAAAGATTCATTTTTTCAAAAAAATAAAATTTCTTATTTCAAATTATTTAAGACTTGCTGATTTATGTTTGATTAAAAAAGTTTATAACATCATTGAATAATTTTCCATTCCCCATCTGTATATATCTTTTGTCGCTGTCAGTGTTTCTTAACTAGTTACATTCAAAATTATGAGGCTTATTAAACTTAGAAGATGTAGTGGTAGTTAAGTACATATTTCTAGCTACTAGAAGTCTTGTGTTCGAATGAATAATTATATTATGTATGTACATAGGTATTCAAAATTGGTATGTGTTCCTGGTTAGCGAAAGAATGATTGGAAATAATAAAATATTGCATTTCTGATTGAAAAACTTCAATTTTAATAAAAAAAATAACAAAAAAAATTAAAAAAATACTTTTTTTTGAAATTCAAAAATGCAACATATTAAATTAAACATGTCTTGTTTATTTGACATTAAAACCTGAACTTTATTAAATTTGTTTAGTATATCTAAAATTTGTTTAGTAACTGTCAAAACACTTTAGAACAACATAAAAATCAACTAAACACTTTTTTTGATTATTTTTTTAACTTTTTTGTTTACTCTCAAATTTAATAACTGTCAAAATTTAAACAAAAAACAAAACAAAAAGTTATTCAAAACTGTTCTCAAAAAAATTTAGAACAAAAAATATCAATTTCAAACTGTTTTCCACGATCTAATGAACATCGATCAGAACATTTTTGGACAAAAAAGTTCAATTAAGGGAAACCATACTAAACTATACTAAAGTGGTCTTTTTTACTCTTGATCGTTCTAGAACAGTTAAATGAACAAACCTATTTATTTGCTATACTATTACCTATTTATTTACAGACTAATATGAATATCAAAGTTCATTTACGTGCCGTGGCATCGAAAATGCAGTATTAGATTTTTAACTGCAATGTAGTATGTTCCATAATGTATTATATACAACATATAATTAATTCTAAAATAATCCATACATTAATTAATAATAAAATGTTTATATTCTGTTTTTTTTTCTTTTTAGTTAAACCAGTATGCAAGCATTATTAAAGTGCAAGTTATATTGCGTATAGTTCGTTATGGAACATACTAGATTGTAACCAAAATCCTAATACTGCATTTTCGATGTCACCCTCATTTCATGTAAATGCATATATAACTCAACATATTTTCATCTATTTTTCTAATTTTAGTCAATGTTTCACTTTGCAAATGAATATAATACAAATAAGTACTATATTTAGTATATTACTTAAAAATTGTGTTTTAACTTTTGATTTAGATTTTGAGTAAACTACTTGTGACAATAGTTTAAGACATTTATATTATCTAAATTCATACCTTAAAGAGAAAAAACTGTTATATAAATAGCGGTATTTAAAACTTAAAAGTAATTTTCACTTGACTAACACTTTTGCTTTTACTATACTAAAGCATTCATGGTCATGCCTACTACTGTACAGCAGCAGTACAGTACAGCTCATTAGATAAACAAAGTCAATAGCTGATTTTTGTGCAGAATATGGATTATAAAATATTGAAAACATTTATTCTATAAAAATTATATAAATAATAAAAACAATTTTTGTGTAAAATTTGGAACAAATATATCATACTTTATAATTATGTATCATTATTCATAACTATCAAAAGATCATATAATTAAGTACTTATTCAATTTTATAATTAGTTCGTCAATATTTTTTTACACAACATTTTAATTTGTCCCAAGATACGATATTATCTAAATAATTAATTCTTCGACAAAGCCCTTTAATCAATTTCAATTGAATTTTTGATTTTGTAATACTCTTTGTGTTTTGCCACTACCGTGTATATTAGAACAGTTTCTTGTCATTTGTTTTTTGTTCTGGCTTTTTAGCCTATTTTTTCATCTTTTATATTTCTTGAAGGTTTTATATTAACAATTTGGGTATAGCACAGTTGACCTAAACTCACATTGCCAATATCACATTGAAAAAAATCAATTGCAAAAAAATTCGTTTCGCAAAAAGATGTCAAAAAAGGTATCAAAAGATGTCAAATTTTTACTTTGCCAAACATCATTTTTCAAATTTAAAAAAAAAATCAAATAACATAAGTAAACTATTCTTTAAAAGACGTATAACTCTGATTTTGTAACCAACTATAAAATTCTTCAAAATTCGGAATCTGACATATATGTATGTACATCAATATGCGGGTCCCAAGTCTGGATAAAGGAGATATTTCCTTTTTTGTATCTAACAGCGGTTAAACATAAAGATTTTATCACTTTTAAAAATTCTCCATTTTGAAGACTATATAAATTTTATAAATACGAGTATGTCTTTTAGAATATCAAATTGAAACATATTTAATTACCTCGATTAATTTTAACCACTGGTGAAAAGTTGACCACTGGTACAAACTATTTTTGACAGTTAGTTTATATCGTAATATATAGAAGGTATTCAAAAATGTTTTTAATTACTAAAATAATTGTGTTTATTACTAATCCAATTCCAACAAAAAATTAACATTCTCTATTGTATAATTAATTTATATTTAAAGCAAAAAACAAAAAAAAAAACCATTTAATTTAGTTTTTAAAAATAATCTACAAAAATTACACAAATAAAAAATTGTTATTTTCTAAGAAAACAAAACTTGTTTATAAAATACATATTTATCGTTTATAAATTGTTAACAAATTTTTGTAAATAAAATAGAATATTTATAATGAATGTATTTAAAAAACAAAAATAAAAATGTCCAGATCCCTAATAAATTTCTAATAAAGAATGAAAGAATGTATGTACATACATCATATTATATATATATTTATAATAATTTTTGTTTTAAATAATATTAAAAAGTCTATTAAGAGAAATTTAATAAATTAATATTTAATTAAATAAAATTATATGCTAATAATAAAGCCATTGTTTTTTATGTATAGTTACCAATAAATAATTTCTAATGTAAATTTAATATGAAATATTTTAAATTATATAGAATAATATTTAAGATAATTATAAATAATAAATTATTATTTATTAAGAATATTACAAATTAAATATATATACTTATATATATATATACATATATATACTTATATATATATACATATATATATATATATATATAGAAGAAAATAAAAACCTAAAAAAATTTTACAATTTGCAAAAAAAAAAAACCAAATTATTTTGAAACAAGGAAAAAATCATTTACATTGTATATGAATAAATAAATAAATAAATAAAAAAACAAAAAACTGAAAAATAAAATTTAACAAAAAAATTTTATGAAAATATATTAAAAATAATTTGTTTTAATTATAATTATTTTTCTAGAATATTCCGTTCGATCATAACTTACCTTAAAAACTTGCCAGTTTAATGCCTTTATAAAAAGACTTAAAATATATTGTGATTCGTGATTGTTGTTAGATTTAGAAGTTTATCTAGGTGACTTACTGAAAATGCGTCATCTGCTATAAATTCGCATTAATGGTGAAATTTCCAATTAAATTTCTCAAACTACGCAGTGTCGAAATTTCAACGAATTAAAACATTTTTTGCTTCAGAATTTTCGAAAAAAAAAAATACACACTTATACTGTACCGAGTCTATTCTGTAGATGAATATACTAAGGTATCAAATTCTGATTATTTGATATTTGTTTCCTTTTTTTGATAGCTGAAACTGGAACTGCATATTTTTATCTGAATTATATAATTGGAAAAACCACTTTTGATGCTGTTTTATATACACCTATAGATTTTTAAATTCTAGGTACCTTTAGTATTGCATAGTTACTATTCTTCGAGATATATTTAGATAAAAAAAAACAGTACAAATTATTCATAAGAGACAAAAAATTTTCTGGCGTTTTTTAAAAGTCTAACAATCTAATATTTGGATTCGCTGACCGAAAATATTTCATTGGCCGCCGAAATCTACCTTTACCTTTATACGTAAAAAAAATTGGTAGATTTCTGTCTGCCATTGAGCTGTCAGAATATTGAAATATCAATATGGTCGAAAATGAAATTATTGCCAAAGAAATAAATTTTTATTATTTTTCTAATATAAATTCAAAAATATTATTTGCATAATTTATTTATGTATTTTTTTATTTTATTAATATTCGATCAAAAAATTACGTTGTCAACAATTACTTTCTGTATAAAATATAAAAATATTTTGACACTGACATATTCCTAGAAAATAAAAATTGAAACACCAAAAATCTAGTACCAGTGGTAGATTTGCTCACATCTTACCGAAATCACCCCTCACCAACAAGTTTTGGTAGATTTCTACCACCTTTCTACCACTTTGCGTAGGAAACCCGAACATACACTTTAGAAGGAAACAAATGTCAAAAGATTTTGGGCACAACCACAGATAAAATACAAATATAATACAAAATAAATGTCAAGTTATAACCTAGAAATTTGTTTTATGTTAACGCAATTTCACCAAAGAAAAATACAAAAATAGAAACTTCTATTTTATATTATTTTTTTTGACATAAAACATTTATTCGTATTATGTACTTATAATGGTGTTCATAGACTGATATCAAATAAATTCATTTTTTTATTGATTGCTAAACATTGAATAGGCCTGTATTCAAAAAATTAGAATTATAAATCTAATTTGATAAGGTAAGTCTGGAAAATAAAAATTAAATTAAATAATAATGATCAAATTTATTATGATAAAAAATAGTTTTTATTATTTTTTCTAAGTTGTTTTTAATTTGTGTTTTTTTTTTTTTTTACTTCAATATTCTTACAATTTACACCATCATTTTTATTTACATATACATATTTATATATATATATATATATATATACACATTTATATTTTTATAAAAATAAAAGAATATTCTTGGAAAATTATATTTTTTTTTTATTAAATTATTTTACTGATGGCCTCTACCATATTAATGGAATTAATTTAAATATTACGATACAAAGCGTAATTAGTAATCAGGCCTCTTTTTTCCAATAAATTTTTCAAATTTCGTTTACATATATTTTAGTATAAATATTATTACATATATTATTTTTATCTCGATTAATTACATAGGAAATCAATTTATCTTATAAAAAAATGTATATAAAAAAAGCAAGAAGAATAATTAAATTTTACTATAAACATATTATTACGATAAACAAAAGGAATTAAATTAAATTTGTATAGTGAACTATACATTATTCAAATTCAATTATTAGAATTTTGCCTTGTTATTTATTGATGAATTTCAATTTTCAAAGCAAATTGATAAGGAAATTGAATAATATATAATTCGCATAATAAAACGAAAAAAAAAACACAAAAATTGTCAATTCAATTCAAATACATTATATATAATTTTTTGTATAAATATTATTGCAACAAATTGAATTAAAAAACATTTTAAACGTGTTCTTGTTAATAGGTAACGTTTCAAGCCTTGCCCCATATAGTTAAAAACGTTTACCATTTTTATAAAAATGTTTTTTTTTAATAAAACTCAAATCAAGAATCACTTAAAATATCTTTTAATATGGAACTGGAATTTCGTGTTGGGGCAAAGTCAGATAATACATTATCATTTAATAAAATTGGTTGTACAGATGTATTACGATTGTTTGTTGATGTTGATATTGAAGATGTTGTTGATGTTTGTGAAAGCTTACGTTCTACCGATGATGAATTCGGATCAGTTACGATATTTAATAAATTTGGAAGAGTTTTTGGATTATTTCTTGGTTGTGATTCACGTTCTAAGAAATGGACAAATGCTTCAGCTAAACTATCCTTATTTTGATCTTGTGTTGCTCCTAAAAATAAAATAAAAACAAAATAAATAAATATATAGAAAATTACTCAACAGTAATTCTTATAAAATAATTCAATAATTAATATAGATAATCAATTTATGTACACAATAATCAATATTAAAATTAAAATTTTGAGTAAAGTTTATTTTATTGGGAAACTTTGATGTAATTTCATACGCGATTTTCATAATTAAAACTCTCTACATTTTTTTAATTCGTTAAGTGTGATAACTAACAATAAAGTTGGGTTTTAACATTAAAATCTATGAGAAAAATTTTGAAAACCGTAAAAATTTCAACCAATCAGAATTTGATAACTTCATGATAATATTTTTATTGGTTAAATTTTTGACAGCTGTAAATTTAAATTTTAGCTGCAACTAAATTTTGACAATTAATAATTTTAGTTGTAAAATATATGAATTTAGTTAATTAGTTAATTCGTACATACTAAATCACCAGTTGCGATCTGTCAAAAATAGAAGTAAAAAATTATGAATTTTGAAATTGGGATAATTGAGATCGAAATAACAAAGACTATAGAGCTTTTATTTTTAAATAAATATAATAAAAAAAACAAGAAATAAGATAAATTAGAGTAAACGTTTCATTCCGTACGGTCGTGTTCATCTTAAAAAGTGCAAAAATTTTCTATAATTAAAAATATATGTGTTTAATTAATATATTTTTATCTATACATATATATTACCTGTACTACCAATTAAACTTCCAAACCATCCTAATTGTTGTTTATTTATACCAAGTTTATCAGTTTCAATTTGATCAAAATCTAATACAGTTGTTATAACTTTTAATATTTGATTTTTATCATTAGAATTTGAACTGACAATATAACCAATTATTAAACTTTTTATTAAACTTTTTTCAATTTTATCAACTTGACTAGATTCGCTTTTATCAATTTTCTCCTTAAGCTTACTGGACTCAGTTTGAAGACGTTCAACTAAATTTTGTAAATAAAATAGAGTAAAATATGTTTTTTTAATGTTTATATAGTATAAAACAACAATTATCATATTATTGAACTAAATTAAAAAAAAAAATGATTTAATTTATAAATTTAAAAAAAAATAACTTAAAATGTACACTTTTGCTATTACTTAATTAAATTACCACAAAACTAATAAGCATGTTAATTATTTTTTTTTTTTTTTGTTTGGTATCGCATGAAGATTTTACACTTCTTAAGTTGAGCATACCATAAGTACTGTTACTTTATAATTTATTGAAATACAAATTATAATTCAATCCAAAAACAGTACCTGATGGGAATACTCCACACAAGAGATGCATTTCCAATTAACAATCCATGTACAGATGATAAGTATGGTGTTGTTGTTCGTTGTTTTCGGTATCAATTTAAAAAGTTTTTTGGGGAAAATTTTTTCACTCATATTTTTATTAACTTTTTTGTTTTTTAATTTAAATATTTCACTTTTTATAATTTATTAGTTTTTTATTATAATAATTAAAATTCAGGCTCCACAATTTCACTGTTAAACGATTATTTAATAAATTAATGTTTTTTAAACACATTGACACTTATGAATTTGAATTTGAATTTAAATTGCAAATAATTAAATTAAAACACTTTTTTAAATAATTGTTTTGAATTTTATTAGATGCATACATACTTTCTTTTTTTTTATTAATTTTTTGTAAGATTTTGTTTTTGTTTATTGACTTACTTTTTATATATTATCATAACTATTTTAGTTACATATATTTAATAAATTTTCATTTTAATAATTATTTTTAATTATTATTTCGTATTTAATACATAACTAAAAACCATTATACAATGAAGCATCCTACTGAAAATTTTAAGTTTTCTTAAGATTTCATTCAAAAGACAAATAATTTATTCAATGGATTTGAATCAAATTCGAAATTTTTCGGATTTTAAATTCGTTTGATGAGATGACAGATTCTAATTGTCACAGATATTCATATATCTGAATATTCATATATTCATAATGACAGCATATATAAATCAATCCAAGGTAAAATTAATTTGTATATAGCTATATCTATATAATATGTATCTTTTAATTAGAATTATATTTTTTTAGTTAGTATATATGACGTATATTTTTAATTAATAATTTAAAACTTTGATTTGTTTATTGTCAATTTAAATTGTCAAAGAATTGTACATTTAATGTCTGGAGAATTAGAACTAGTGTTTGATGAGGTCCACATGAGGAGGTTCTTTTTTATTTATATTTAAATTTAGCTCATCATCATGTGTCATCATTTCTACGTATGAAACATATGATGGAATAAATTTGATTAATTTTTCAATAACTGATATAAACATCGAATAGAATAAATGCTTCATAATATAGCAGTCTTAATTAATTAAATTAATTTTTTTTTTTTTTTACATTATTTGACAACTGGCACTTTTAAATTATTTTTTTTTATCAATTTTTATATTATCATTGATTTAGAAAATAAAAAAAAATAATAAATTCTCAGAACACATAACAAAAATTAAAAATAAGCAAATAAAAAATTAATTCAATTCAATATTAAAATCAAAATTAAATTACTATAAATATTTAAATTTTCAATAAATCAATGCAAAAATTAATATTAAACTTTAAATTAAAGAAAAAAAAAATACAACAACAAAACTGAAGCATATGAACATGTTTCAGATAACCTCAACCATTAACGTGAGAGTTGAAAAAAAACTCGCCCACAGTTAAATTATGAGATTGTCTTCAACATGTCAGTATATAAATTTTGTTCTTAATAAAAACAAAAAAAAAAACACTTTTTAAATTAAATATAAATATAGATAGAAATATTTATTGATTGTACATAATATATTAAAAAATTAAATTTTTAAGGTTAGAAACGATTAGTAATTCATTTAGAGAAAAAAAGCATTAAATGAAATAAAAATAAATCTCCAAAATTCTTATTTTACATTTTAATTTTTGAAAATAAATAACTAATTTAAACTGTATAAAAATAGCTTATTATAACTGTTATTTAAATTAAATTTGAATTGTTTAATTATGTATTTTTCAATAAATACAATAGAGTTTACAAAATTTACGTAAACGTAGACGTAGAGTTGTTCAAATAATACAGTCATCTATTGTTACATGTTATTTTTGTACGTCTACATATTATGTTTGCCAACACTACGCATACGTTTAGATAAATTGACAAAATTCTTTATTATCATATACTTAAAGTATATTATACTATCAGCAATGTTTTTAATCAAAACAAAAAAACAAAATTAAGCTCTATTCATTAAAGTGTTAAATCTGAAGTAAATAAACGATAAAATTAATTAGAATTGGTTTCAAATTTTTTTATGAAGAAATTTATCGAAAGTATTGAAATCATTAAAATAACAAAATATTTATTTAATTATTTTTTGGAGTAAATTATATTACATATTTAATTTACTGTTGTAAAACAATAATTATAAAAATAAAGGAAATAACACATTTTTGACAGCATTGACAGAAATTTTACAGCATTACTGATAGCTTGACATTAACTTAACATAAAATAACCTACACCATTATAAAAATTGTATAAATCAAAAAAAAAAAAAAAGAAACAAGCAAAACATAAGAAAACTAAAAATGTAATTTAAAAAGTAATTAAAAAATATTTAAAATAAATTATTAAATTTAATTTTAAAATTTTATTTTCATATAATAGTAGTTAATATTAGTAATTATTATTATGTGATTTATTAGATTGCTAAGCCTTGCACAATTGTTTTTATTTTTATATAAAATAGTTTCAATATATTTATTAATTTAAAAAAAATTGTTCTTCCCATTTTTGTTTAAATTTTCCATTATATATATATATATATATATTTTTTTGCCTTTTGATTTGTTATTGACCTTATAGCAGTTCAAAAAAATCTATACCAGCTGAAATTCCGAGCTGTTTAAAAATAGAATCCCCAGAATTACCAACTGATATTTACCTTTAAGAACCAATTAATGAAAATATATCCCTTTTATTATTTGTGTAAAAAAAAAAACAAAAAAAACGATGTTGCATATGTTTTGATATGTGGTATGTGAATTAAAATTTAAAAATAAATAAAACCAAAAATAAAATATATAATTATTTTTAATTTTTATAATAAAATTTAAGTGATGATTTTGTGCTATAATTTTTTTTTATATTAGTTTAAACTATTCTTCAATAATGTTTTTAATTTTTTTGTTATATTACACACTTTTTAATTAACTTAAAATAAAAAATTAATAAATAAAAATTAAAAAACACTAAACCGTGTTATTTAAAAAGAAATAAAATATTTTTTAATCTTAAATATAAATATATATAATTTAGTTATAATAAAAAAATAATATTATTTATTAATTTAAATTTGTAATGAATTTTATTTTAATGGTTTGCTATTTAATACTAACTGACTGACAACAAATTAGGTAACGTTCAAATTTTCAATTCAGACCATTACTGGTACTTGTATATGCCTCTCTAAGTCTGCTCTAAACAACATAGTATGAAAAATGTGCGGAGGGCTTAATAAATTAATAAATTGAGATGGTTCAACATAAATTTTTAACTTTCGTCTTTTTTCATCAAGTGACTCTATTCTACTACCTCTTTATTAGCATAAAATACTTCTTAGAACTCAAATCTCTACAACAAAGCTGTGTAGTAACTGAGGTAATATACGTTTGCATGTTTTCGTTCTCATTGTAGTTACATTGCATTCTTAATAGATGATTAATATTCGAACAAAACCAGCTTAAGTATGTAATCCTAAATTATATTTTTCAAGTTATTTCAAATGAAACAACTAAATTAATCTGTTTTTAAGAAATTACTGATGCAAAATCGTAATTCAAAAAATGTTCATGTTTCAAAAATTGATTTTGAACGTTTCTATTTAATTAAAACTTTTTCAGATAAATGATTAACAACTGATTAATTGCCAGACCTATTGACAGTTCAATATGGTTATAATTTAAATAAAAGCTAATTTCTCGAATATTTGAGGGCACTCTCATTCCAACTTGATTATTTTTAAATAGAAAATTAAATAATAATTGATGTATTACCTCAAAACTTTAGATATATCATGTATATATATATATATATATACGTACAAAATTATAATTTCAGTAACTGCTTGCTAATATTTAAACAGTTGAAAAATAAATAACTATCATTTATTTATAATATAGAGTCACTAATTTCACATTCATATATATACAAATCTACCATTTTTATATAAAATTCATTTTAAAATTAATAAAAATTAAATAATATTATATTTTTGTGTTTTTGTGGAATAGTTAGTAACAAAAAAATATTTTAAAATTAAAAAAAAAAAAGCAATTTAGAAATAAGCTAAGAACTTACTTTCTTCTTGTAAACTAAATATTGTGTCTTTGCTTCCTTCCAACTGATCAGATATTCTAGTTGCTGCTAATAAACCATGATTTGCTTCAGCTAACTGTTCCTTTAAACCATTAATTTCGGTTTTCAAGGCATTTTGTACATCTTTTTCATATTTTAATTCTTTACGAATTCTTGCCGTAGCTAAATGTATATCTTTTTGTTTTTCTAATAAGAACCAAACAAAAGTAATAAATTAAAATTGATTTCAAAACAAAATGTTTATTGAATAGTCAAAGCACACCACGTAAGCATTAAAACCAATTAAAAAAAAAAAAACCAAACAAAATGAAAACTATTTTAAATTAAAAAAAAATAACTATTTTAAAATTCCCTATTAATATATTTATATATATAATTATATTATAAATAATATACATTATGTATTTTACATACGAATATAATTGTATAAAAAAAAAAAAAAAAAAAATAAATAAAACACAATATTTTAACTACCTTTCTGGAATTGCTCCAATGCACATTGTAAATTAACTAATGCCGCTTGATTTTTCAATTCTCGATCTTCGGCTATACTAATTTTCGTTGCCAACTCGTCACGTTGTTGGGTCACCAATAAATATTGAGCTTGTAGTGTTTCAGCTTGTTGATTAGCACGAATACTAAAAAAAATTCAAAAATAATAAAAATAACAACAACAAAACGTATGTACAGTAAAATAAAAAAAGAATTACCATACAAGTTGTATTAATTTTTTTTTTAGTATCAACAAATGTGATGCCTATATATACATGCTTGTATGTCAATATATTATGTACATTTAAAATATCATAAAAAATATAATTTAATAAATATGTAAATATACACGATAATATACACGATAAAATAATTTTTAAACTGAATGAATGTAAAAAAAAATAATAAAAAAAAAGTAAACGCTCAACGTTAAAGAAAATAACAACAATAGTCGAAACAAATATTTTTAGGTTAGAACAGAACAGATTGCATAAACGTTATATAATATGTATGTATATATTTAAAATTTATTATAACACATACACATAAAATTATTCTATTGAGTGGCTGAGAAAACATTATTAAATAAAATAAATATAAAAATTGGTCTCTTCAAATAAAGAACATAATATTAAGTAATTAGGTATCCATTTAATGAATATAGTTCAGAAATAACTATTTTATTTTCTATAAATATAATAAAAGTATAGCAAAACCAGCTCAAATTAAATTATGTATTTCGAAAAAGCCGCTACAAATTATTTTATTAACACGAGTATTATATTTAAAAAAAAAAGGAGAAATACAAAGAATACCATTCTAAAACAACGTATACACTTATAAATTGTGATGAATGTGAATATGATATGCAAAATAAATTTCAGTAATAAAAATATTAATGCAAAAAATAAACGGAGACTAATAAAAGTTAACATAAAAATATGTATATAATAAAATTTTAACAATAATGATTTTATTTTCACCTAACAATGAAATTACTACATTTAAAACAAATCAGAGAACATAAAAATAATCAGTAAAATAAGTTCTTTAAGTTCGTACAAAATCTATAAAATTGAACCAAATACATTAAAAAAAAATTTCCTATACTATTCTCATAAAAATAAGTATTTAATAGTTTGAAATATATGCTAATGTGACCAAGTGTTTATACAAAGACACTAGATTATCACCTCATAAAATAAATACAATTAGATAATTCAATAATCATAATAACTAACCTGGCCGATGTTAATGCTGTTGAAGATTTTGAAATTTCATTATCCATTGATTGCATTCTATCTTGCATTTCATTCATATTCGATTGCATTTCTAGAATTTCTTGTGTATGAGATTCTTCTAAATCAACTAAATGCTTTTGTAATCTTTCTAAATCTTTACTCATATTCAATCTTTCTTCGGCAAAATCTTTTTTCTCTTGTTGTAATAATTTTTGATTTGTTTGTTCGGTTAATAGATTTGTTGTTAAAATATCTGATTTTTCTTTTAAAAATTGAACTTGTTCTTGGAATTTTTCAATTTGATCATTTCTAACTATTAATTCTGATTCAAATTGTTTACATTTAATACATTCAGTATCAGTTGTTTTTTTTATTTGTTCATTTAAATTATCCAATAATTGACCTAAACGTTGTATTTCATTATAATATTGTAAATTTTCTTGATGTTTTAATTGTAATGTTTTTATTATATCAATTTTTTCTATATTTAATGATTCAATTACTTGTCGCATTTGTATTAATTCATCGTCGGAATGTTTTGTTAGTTGGGAATGTTGTTCTGTTTTCAATTTTAATTCATTATTTTCATTTTGAATTTGCTCAATTTCAGATTTTAAATTATTTATTTGACTATGGGATATTTCAACATCTTTTAAGGCATTTTCTAAACTTTCTTTTAATAATTTTTTATCATTTTCTAAGCGATCCAAATCTGTAACTAAATTCTGTTTATCATCTTCTGTTGATGATTCTTCAATTAATTTTGATTGTAAAATTTCAAATTCATTTTTGAATTTTTCAATTTCTTTTTCTTTTTCTAACACAACTAAATCACGTTCTCTTAATAATTTCTCAAGTCTTTCAATGTCTTTTTTTGCTTCAATTAAATTTATTTGTTGTGGATGAACAGAATTAAATAAATCTGTATGTTCTCTATTCATACGATCTAATTGTTGTTCTAAATTTGATATTTTTGCTTTATGCTCAAATAATTCAGCATCAATTGCTGATTTTTTATCATCAGTTTTCATTTCATTAATTTCAAAAATTAAATTACATTTTTCTGCTTCCATTGCATCCAATTGTTTATTTAAATTTTCAATTTGTGTTTTTAAATTTGTATTTATATCTTGTAATGATTGAATTTGATTTAATGATTCTTCTTTTTCTAATTCAATTTGCTCAAATTTTAATGTTAATTGTTTAAGTTCTTCATCTAATTTCTTATTTAAATCTTTAATTTCTTCAAGTTGTTTTTCTAATTGTACTAAACTTTCTTCATTATTTTCTGATATTGCTGGTAATTTACTACTTTGATAATTCTCCAATTCATCTAATAAAATTCGATTATTTTTTAATAATTCTTCACATTCAATTTTATAGTTTTCAATGTCAGCATTTAATGTTGTAATATCATGTTGTAATTTGGTACGTTCAGAATTTGATTTAAGAATTTCATCAGACATTTGTTTTAAATTTTTTTCAAGTAGATCAATTTTCCAGAAACGTTCTTTTATTATTTTGAATGCTCCTTCAATTTCATCCAAATCATTAATTATAATATCAGTTTGAACATAGGTTGAGAATAATTTTTTTAAATTTTCAAATTCAATAGAATTTTTTAATTCTGATTTATTTGAAATTTTACTATTATCACTTTTATTAGTTTCATTTAAGGCGAATTCTAAATCACTAATACGTTTCTGTAAATTTACATTTTCAATCATCATTTTTGCTTCAACATCAGATGCATTCGCTTCACATTTTGTCATTTTTTCAGTTAATTCAGAAATTTTCATTAAAAATGCTTCATTTTCGGAACGTAATCTTTCCATATCAATTAATTCTGAGCCTGGCACTTGTTCTGGTGAATTTCGTCTACTTTGTGTTAAAATTTTTACTTCATTTTCTAAATCTGCTATTTTACTTTCATATTTCATTTTTTCTTGTTCTAATTCCACTTGTAATTCAATATTCAATAATTTAACATCTTCAAAATCACTTTCGTATTTTTGTTTTTCAGCCAATAATTTTTCAAAATTTTCTGTGTCATTTAATTTACCCTCTGACAGTGTATCGATTTTTAATATATGATCTTGATTTTCATTATCTAATGTTGAATTACGATCTTGTAAATCTAAAAGTTTATCTTCAAGTAATAAAATTTTATCATCTAATTCTTTACGAATTGCAATCTGTTCATCTTGATAATCCATATATTCAATGTTAGCCGATTCTAGATCTTGACGAATTTGTTCATTTTCACGTTTCAATTCATTAAATCGATTTGGATCAACTGATTTAGATGATTTTAATTCTTGAATTTTTGCCATAAAATTTGAATTTTCAGCCTGTAATAGGGCATATTTTGCTTCCCAATCTTTATGTAAACGTTCTAAATCAGCAACTTCTGTTTCATGTTTTGATTTCTCTGATAACAATTCATTATATTTTTGTTCCCAATTATGCTGATTATCATCATCTACAACAATAAAACCACCATCAAGACTTTGTTTACCAGAAGTAGAAGATGCACTACTTTCACTATTCTTTTCAGTAAAATGTTTTTTTTCAGTTTCTAATTCGTCTAATCTTTCGGTCAAAGCTTGTAATTTCTTTTTAAGTAGTGCATTCTCTTCTTCTCTTTCATTACCAAAATCATTTTCAACTTTTTCAATTAATTCAAGTAATTCTTTACCTTTTTGATCAAGTAAATCTTTAAATTTTAAACTTTCCTCTCTGGCCATATCAAATTCATTTTTTGATTGTTGTAATTTCATTTTTAAGGCAGCATTTTCTGTTGCATATTCCGTATAAACATCTTGCATTTTTACAATTTTATTATTTACCACATTTAATTCCTCTTCAACACTTTGCAATTTTTGTTCAGCTTCTTGTGTTCTTTTACGTTGATTTTCATAATCTTTTGAAACTATTGTTAATTTCTTTTGAATGTCACGTTTCGCTTGTAAAACATTCTCAATCGCTACATTATTTTGAGTATCTAATTCGTCTAGATTTCGATTTAAATCATCATTTTCACTGGTTAATTTTTGTATAGTTTCAGTTAATATTTTATTTTCTTGTTGTAATTTATTCAACTTTTGATTAAGTTTTTCATCATAAGCTTTAACAGTTTGGGGTGAATCCAATGGTATATTAAGAATTTCTGCTCCACCACTAGATGATGTTTCAGAGTTTGGATCATTTTCAATTGATTTAAGAACAGCAGTTGTAGTGGTTGTACCACCACCAGTTGTTTCAACAGGTTGTGTTGATGATACTTCATCTGGTTCCCAGCACCAGCTGTCTTCGAGTATTTCATTTTTTTCTGATGTCTGAAATTAAAAAAAAATTAGATTTGTTTGAATGAGTTAATCGAAATATACTAAAACAAATTTTAACTTAAATTTTGAAAGAATTAAATAATTAAAATAATTTTTAATGTAAATATCTATGGGATTCCAAGGAATCCTTTTCTCTTTCTTTACATTTCTTGTAACAATATAATAGTCGTATATGTATTCTAAGAATTAGAACACAAGACAATCCAATTTAAATTCAGATTTAGTTTAGCCATTTTTTTTTTTTTTTTTTGTAAAGAACCATGAATAATGGGATCTATATTCATGTTTTGAGTATGTTTATTAAAATTTATTCCTTGATATGTTTGTACATCTTATTAGCATCTTTATTAGAAATATCACATCATTTAAATAACAACGTTAACGTCATATCAAGAATAGTGTTCAAGACCACTTTTTATCTTTTCAAATTTATTTATTTATTTATTTATTTTTTTGATTAATAATACAAATTTGTATATGTATATATATATATATTTGATATATATTTATCTTTAATGGTATATATATATATTTGACTTTAATGGTGGATCTTAATGCACTTTTAACATATTAAAACATTATAATAGAATTGTAGTCAGGTATCTCAGATAACCTTTCTGGAATAGTAAATATAAACTGTATATATATATATATATATATATATATAGGGTACATAGATCCCAATTGAACTTAAGAAAGGTTCTTGACTGTTTATTTTCTGTTTTAAAAATATTTTCTTTCGCACACACTCATATTATATTTTTTATCTCAATAGCAAACAATCTTCAACAAAATGCCATAAAACAAGCAAAAAAATAATCATAAAAAAAAGTGTTGTATACACATACCATTAACCACAGGTAAAAAAAAAAAAACAATAAAAAAAACGTTTTTTTTTTAATTTTTGAAATAAAATTAAAACTAATATTGACATAAATATTGTCGGAAATTTAATTGTATTTTATATCTTACAGGATATAATACGTAAACACTTTATTGAATTAGGTTTAAGATACAAAATTATTATTTCTTTTTAATTATTTATTAATTTTTTTTTGTTTTTTTTTTTTGTTTTTTTTTTTTGTTTTCGGAGAATATTGAAATGTTATCATTAAATATGATGGCATCATAGTAGATCAAATACAAATTAGATTATTGTGAAAATGTTAATGTAGTTCATTGTTACTTGTATATAATAGATTTCTATTGTTAATTAATTTTCTTATTAAATAGAAAATATTTTGATAGATAGATGAGAGTACAATTCTTCTTTAAATTTTTATTATTAAATTATAGAAGGTATAATAATATGATTTTAATTATAACAAATTTACTGTAAAAGCCTAAATGTACCATCCTATACATTACTATTCCAGTAAATACTTCAATATTGATATTTGCTATACCAAATAAAATTATTATAAGAAAAGATTCGACTTTATTTATATAAACATAACTCTACCAGCGGTCCATACATATTTTCCATCATACATCCTTCAAACATGAACTGTAGTATTTGAAATTAATTTAACTACAAAAACAAATCATAATAAGAAGTTTAAGAAATTTACGGAGAGTGTTGTGTCTAATTTTTCAAAACTCCTTTAATATGTAAAAACAAATTACTACGTAATTTGACATCTCGTAATTTGACCATTACAATTTTTGTTCAACTTCACTTTTTTTTATTCTTTATTAATGAAGTGTCCAAAACTAATTAAATGGTAATTTTATGGGGTGAATATTTTCATTTATTTTTAATTTCAGAGCATATTAAATAAAATAAAAATTTGAGAGCATATTAAATTTAGTCAAAAATTATTATTTTTTTTTAATAACTGCGCATCTACATATTTATACTAATTTTTAACTGATAAAAAATCTTTTGCATCATAAAATCTCACTTTTATTACAAAAATATTGTTTACACCCTTTACTTGACAAACGAAAAAAAAAAATGTATAGATAGGAACGCGATGTAAATTTATAATTAGAACTAAACGCCCGCCGATATACAATTAGAAATAATTTGACAAAACTTAGTTGGAAAAAAACCACCAAAAATAATAAAAACCAAAAAGTTATTGCGTTTTGTTACTTTTTTTTCTGTTATAATTTTTTTTTGAGTTTCAAGATAAAAACACAAATAAAGTTTCTCTACACGCTTAAAACAAATACAAAATTATGTCATGAAAATCTACATGTACTGATAAGACCATAATTATAATGTCGCAGTATATGAGGCGGTTTATTTTCTACGCTTGTGAAATATAGAAGGAAGCAAATAACAGTTTGAGTCATTTAAATATACAATTTAAATATGTACATATATTATTATATATATATATATATATATATATATATATTTTGATATTATTACAAGTTGGCTCTGATTAAAAATATAAATGAAAAAAAAATATTAATGCAATAAAAATGTATTCAAAAGCATAACAAATTAAACATAAATTAGAAACAAAATTATCTCAATGCATTGAAGTAAAAAAAAAATTCAGTTTAAAAAAAATCTAAGAAAAATCTGACATAGAAAATAATAAATCCAGCATTTCAATTCAAATCGAAACATCAGGAACTATAAATAAATGCGGATTGAATGCTAATTATATAATATCAGTATAAATTAATATTAAATTTCTAATCAAATGTTTGTTCCATATTTATACGAAATGTCGTCATATCGATTTCAAAAATGTTGTCCGACAGAACAGTAAATTTCACATATAAATTAATGCAACTGAAACTATAAAAATATAAATACGTATAGTTTTTTATTGAACTATCGAAACTCAACTATAGTTCAGTTCATTGATGAATTTTTTATTTAACTCATCTAACACCTTATTAAGATTTTTCGATTAATTTAAATACATACTCATAAATACATCTACTATCATAGTAATTTTATTTTAAACAATGGTAATTAGATCTTACATTCCGTGAAATCGTAAATGTATATCGACAACGTCGCCAACACATTGACGTATGATCTTAAATGTCAAAAATTTGTTTTCATTGTCTCAATTATCGGCAATTAATTTGACAGTGTATCCGCGACTCATTTTCACGACACGGGTTGTTAAATTATGTATCCGAAAATTTGTTGATACACATAATAGTTTGGTACAGTTGTGTTGATTTTTCTTTTTATTAAGCAAGCAATAAATAAAAAAGATGGAGATAAAAAAAGGTTTTCAAATTAAAGGAAAATAAGTATAAATTTTCATTCGTGCTTCAAAAATAAATTTAATGTTTTTTTTTTTAATTTACTTTAATTTTAATAGGAAATGGACTCATGGAAGGAAGATGCTGTTATTAACCATAAGGCTGAAGCACGAGTATGGGTATAATATTTTGACATTTGATTTGACGTTTATCACGATCAACACAATACCATTATCAATACATGTCAAAAACAGACTAACAGTTTATTAGAAACAAATAAATTTGAAATGATGTTCTTAAGCATTTCTAAATTAACGAATTAACCATCTTGTAGATTTAAAAGTAGTTAAAAAATTCTTGGATTAAAATTGAAATTAAAATATTGCATTTATTCATCACTTGGTTCATCAATGACTTCAAAAAAATTGATTTAAATTTATTAAAATATTCGATTATTTTTAATATCTAAACCGATAGTGCTTAATCGCAATTCTATAGAATAATTATACAATATACAAAATGTCCTTCGACCTACAATATTAGTTTACATTTAAAATCAAGTAATTTCAATAAAACTTACATACAAATAATAAAATAAAACAAAAACTGGTTCATTTAAAACCACTACGGCAAGTTCAACGTTCTCAAGACTGATCAAATAAATTTCAATAATTTTTCAAATTAAAAATTTAATTTAATAACCACATCCATTATTATTAAACATACAAGTACATATATATATATATATATATATATATATATATTTAATGAAGGTCCCCAATGAATAAATGAAATTCAAGCTTATCATAGGAGCAAACTATAGTGATTTTTGTACAACTGTTTTGACACCACACAATTTTATTTAGTATCTACACAACAAAGTTTCTATATTGAAAAGTAATTAAATTTTTCATCATTAATGATTTATTTACAAAATAAAAATATTGGCCATAATTATGTTCTTTTATGAGGTTTATAAGTTTTAACAATTTTGTGGTCTAAAATTGAATTGTCAACTTTTTACAGTTTTAATAATTTTAATTTTGGTTTCTTTTTATTCTTTGAAAGTATGATGTATAACCATTAACCCATTTACTGTTCAACTATATCTATATAAAAAAATATCAATAAAACTGTTACTGAAAAAAGATATCAAACTAAAGTTGCAACCACAAAAAGAAAAATGTCTAATGGATCATTCATTTCTCAAACATTAGATATAAGTAATGAAAAGATAATTCAAGATTTACAATGCTTCCTTGATATTTTTTCAACTCTTAAAAACTTAATAAAACTGTCAAAATTGTTTTGATAAAATTCGCAGAGCAAAAAAATCTGAGAGCATACGCATAAAAGAAAATATTATGCAAAAAAAAGAGAATAACAGCAATACATCAATCAAAAAATCATCTATCTCATGATGATAAAAAAAAATGTTTATTATAATAAAGACTCAAGACAAGTTATACAATAGATTGAGACCTAGTGTTAATGTAAAATATTTACTAGCAATAAATCAGGTGAATACCAAAGATGAAAAATATGCATTATAACCGCTAAATTTTAATTTTTATTCAAAATAAGCTTAAATATGAGTAACGAACAACACTATAGGGTAGTTTAACATATAAAAATTTTCTCACAGTTATAATAAAATGCAATGCAAGTGTTTTGAGATGGTGTAAAGAATATTTTTTTTCATTTAAAGATCTGCTTAATATCAATAAAGCCTATAATATAATACGACCCATAAAGATGGAGTTTAATTCGCATATATGAGAGTATAGAAATGGGCTCATAGATGATGTAAATCTCTAAGCTACACATACACATGCACATACACATGCTCGGAAGAAATAAATTCACTTCTTTCGCTTCTAAAGCAATTTCCTTGAACAAAGCGATAGACTGCAAATATGCAAAACCATACACCGTAAAAATATCAAAATTGTTCAATATTGTTTAAGGGTCATATTCAGAATTTTTAAAATGTGAAATCGCATCCCACTTCAAATATTCCAAGAACAATTTATAAAAAAGCACTCAGAAAAATAACTCAACATTTCAAAATTTTTTACAGATCTCTCAGAAAATGTATATAAGCAAATAAATTAATAATCTCAACATATAACCATTTATAAAATTAATTTTGATGTACATACCTATCACATATGTATATACTCATATTTTGTTTGTAAAAGTTCAATACAAAAACTGAACCAAGAAAATATTAACACCAATGAACAATAAAAGAAGAACTCAAATTATCAAACCTCATAAATAACTTCAATTTGACATTAAGATGATTCCAGTAACTATAAACGGAAGCTAGTTACTGCAAGTCTTGAAAAATGTGTACAGTTCAAAAACTTTAATGTGAAATTGTTCAATTTTGACAGTGAAATAACAGTGTAACTGTGAGCTGACAACTGACAATTACCTAACAAAAATTTAACGAACGAACGTAATAAAGCAAACAAAAATAGTTTAATTACTTAATTACTTATAATCCACTAACTTTTTTTTCCACAAAAACAAGAAAGAAACTCCTTCTAAATTAATTAGAAGAAATAAAATATATATATATTTTTTTTTAATTTAGGTCTGTTATTTATGAATGGATTTTTCTTGAAAAATTATAAACGAAAAGTTTAATATCTAATACCCTTTCAAAATTATTTTATATTACCCTTCAATTGATAATAAAAATTGATTGATTTATTTTCTTTTTACTTTTTTATGTATTAGAATTTTCTTTTTACAGTAATATATTTTCCAAATAAGTAATAACTTATTAATTTTATTACTAATTTTTTTTTGTGTTTTCAAATATTTTTCCTATGAATGAATTCAGATGTAACAAATAATATTTACTTACAGAGTGAATCATTCAAGGTATTTGTATATGAATAATTAAATAAAATGTTGGTTTTATATAAGAATGCCCATACATCGATAAGTAATATTTAAATAGGCGTTGATCTAAATACAGATTACTTATAACAATAGTGATGATAATATTAATATAAAAATTTTCCAACCCACCCACTAAATACATTTTGTTAAACGAAAAAAGTGTTACCGTACTGTTTATTTGATAATATAGTAGATTTTTGTAATTCAATATTAATTTTATAACTAATAGTTTTTAACTTTTTACTAAGCAAAATTTTTTTTATTATTTAAATTCATTTATTATATTACAATTTCGATAATTCTTTAAATTTAATAATTTATATAAATAAAAAGCACTGAATGAGAAAACGAAGGATTAAAGATATCATACGTAAATTTGAAATCCAAAATAGGTAGGTACTGATAAAATTACAATTAGTAAATTCAACATTATTAACATCTGTCATATGATTATTGACATATTTGATGAATAATGATCTTAAGTTTTATGCATAATAAATTGAATGCATATTATGAATGAATATTAATTAAAACATTCAATAATTAATATTCATTCAACATTTAATTGACTTACAAACCGAAATTAGATTTATAATTAGACTTATATCTAAATACATTTATACAAATATAATATTTTATAACAATAAATTTTAGGAGTTGTTTCGTTCATCACAACACTACTTGAAATCATTCGTAGGTATTTGTAGTGTTAAACCACCTATACAAATACAACTTCTGATTTTTGTTTTGATTAATTTTATAACTTATTTATAGATGTTATTTATCAATAAATCTGTGAGTTATAAAAATCGATCAAAATCTTAACGTCAAATCACGTAAAATCACGTTAACGTAAATTGTATAGTAATAACAATCTTTTATATTAAATTTATAATTCTAAACTGTCAAAAGTTTTTGGAACAATTGTTCAAAAAAAATTCAACATTCACGAGGAGATTTAGAAGAGATGAAATTCGAATTTTTTATATTTTTATGTTATGTGTTTAGAGTGATCGAAATTGTAAAGAAAGTATATTATATTGCCAACACAATGTTGTCAGTTCAGAAAATTTGACATATTATATTTGTATGTACATTGTATCGGTTGAAATTTTTTGGATACATTTCCGATGTCACCGTAACTTACTATACCTAAATAACAATCAAATAGGTTTAAATTTGAATTAAATAATTTTTCAAACGAAACTGAATAATTAACTCAAGCAACAGAAGAAAAATTATATTCTTGTATTGAATTAAATGTTTAATTCAAAATAGAAAGAAAACGTCAAATTTAAGACATTGCATATAATATAGGTGATTTGTGAAAATGTAAGCTAGAGACTGAAATGCGAACATGAAATGTATGAAATATCGATATGTTAGGCTCAACAAACTTCGATACACATGGTATTTGAAGTCGAAAATATGTGTTATACTCGTATCATTTCTTGAATTTGAATATAATATATATGTATATAATATAACTATATATAATTTATTTTTTGAGTTATTAACAATATTTCCCTTAACTACATTTTTCTTTCCCATTGTATAGTACATATTTCCACTGACGTGATCGTACTGTTGGATACTATGTTGAAACTTTATACAACGGTGTACCTTGCTGCATGGTTCTAAGAAAAAAGAACCATAAAAACATTTTTCATACCATTATATATTACATATATAATACATAATAATAAAAAAAAAAAAATTGAATAATAATATTTCTAGTTATTAATAACTTACATTTTCTATTCAGGTTTTTCTGTGTTTTTTTTTTTTTTTTAAGTAATAAACTTAGAAACTAACTATTACAATTTTTAATTTGAGAACAAAACAAAAAATTATTCACTGTTTAAATCATGAGAATAAGTTGCACGTGTGCAAAAATTAAACAGTTTGCAATACAAATATTTTTAAAGACTTCGTTGATTATATAAAAACCAAAAACAAAGCATCTCCATTGAATGATCTGTACGGACTTGATTACTGATCACGATAGTGTTTAAAATTTTTCAATTCAATTAAATTGGTAATCTGATCTTATTATATATAAGATAAAATTGATTAGATAAAGAAAAGCTAAGGGTCTTATTGCGAATGTCGAATGTGAATCTGAATAGACTTCTTTTTTTGACGACTTAAGTCTAAAGTTAGCTAGTCGTATTGTGAATGTCGCTTTGAATCGACATCGAAGCCATTTTTGTACGCGACTTTTGAATTTTTTATTCTATTTATTTTTAGTATAAGTTCTTGAAAATTGTGATAGTTCTGGAAACTCTGGTAAAAATGTGAGTAAACAATCCAGCAATTGCCAAATGGATCGTGTAGAAACATCAAGCCTTACAGCATACTATTCTTAATCAAAAATATCCAGTCAAATAAGTCATTTTTATATGTACCTATTCACAAAAGTTAGTGCCATAATTTATACGTAACAAATTATTATATCACAAAAATAAAACAAAATCACAATAATTATTAAAGTTCAAAAAGTTTTTATTTATAAAATAGTGAAATAGTGAATAGTATCACATTAATTAATAATTTATAATTTAAAATACAATAAATGTACTTTTTAGAAAACTGACAATAATAAAAAAATGTCCCAATTCAAATCATTTGATTTCTGCGATTTCTTACGATCGACTTAAGGTGGATTTTAATTGATTATTATTTCAAAATTTTAAAAATTTTATTGACTCTAAAAAAGTCGATAGCTTATTTAATTTTTATGTTAGAAAAAAATAGATCGCTGCAAAGTATTCTCTAAATTTCATCTGTTCAAAAGAAATATTTTATTTTTATATGCATTTACTCAAAAAATGGTTAAAAAAGTTCTGCCGGTATAAAGAAAATATTCGCGATATTTTAAAAATATACTTATTAAAGTATAATTTTCCAAATTTTTTGAAAATATCCCCAATTTTTGTAAAAATATCCCAATTTTTTGTGAAAATATCCCCAGTAAATGATATTTACTGTTCTTATCATATAAGCATTAAGCTGTCATATAAAATATTGTCATTTCATGTTATCTCCCTTTTTAGAAGCAATAAAATTTCACCTTTAGAAAACTTTTTTTTCGAAACAAATCGTTTTTTACGCAATAAGGCCCAAAATTACGATTAAACTATAATAATAAACTAAATTATTTTTAATCAACAATTGGAAAAATTTAAAGAACAATTAAAGGCAATTCATTTTACGATATTTCTATGCCAGTACTATTTATGTTTTTAATCTTTGGCATCACTGTCAAGATCATAAAATTAAATTTAATCTTTTGTTATTTCTTTCAATAATTTATTGTATACCTATTTTAAGATTTTACAACTTTTTGAAGAAAGTAATTAATTGTACAAATTAGATTATTTAATACAATTATTTAATTTATTATTGTACTTATTATTAAATAATGTGCTATATTAACAAAATATAAATTTAAATAATGAAAATAACAAGAAAATCAGCAAAGAAAAACTAAGAAGGAAATTTGAAGAGAAAAAAGTTTACTGCAATTAAAATTAAAAATGCACAAATGTATATAAATATGCTCTAAATAGAATGTAGAGTTTATTATATGTATATAAATAAACTCTACATATGTACATATATAAATTCTATTTATTGCAAGTGTAATATTTTTATTATTCTATTTCTAGAATAATTTTGTAAAATTAAAAAAACGTGATTTAATATTTTTTTTTATTTAAATTTAAATTATTTAAATTGAATTATTTTTTTAATTTATTCATAATTTTTTTTTATAATATCTAAAATTTTATATTATTACATTTATTAATTATTTTAACACTTATTTTAATTAAACTTTAGAGTTCTGACTATATTGATCGTTGTATGTATGTGTTAAGACAAAAAGAAGATAGATTGTACAACTTTTGATCTTTTTATAGTAATTTTTTAACTGCAATTAAGGTTACATCGATTACAATTCAAGATTGTAGAAATTCAACATTAGAATGATTGATTTTAAAACGTGTGTTTACATGCGTTAATGCGATTTAAACGTGTGGTAGAAGCGGATGATACGCTATACATTCGTAAAATGAATACTTAAATATTTGCTTTGCATTGGTTTGGTAAACACAAAATTTTAATATAAAGTTTTAATATATAGCACAGCAGTGATAAAAGAAGTTCTAGAAAACGCATTCAATTCCAAAATTTAACAATTTAAGTTCAATATTTCATACAAAATATATTTTATTATTTTACCGTTCCATTGAATTTTTACTGTTCCCTTAATATGATAAAATAGATTTTTATTCTTAATTTTAAATATTAAAATTTGGAACAGCATTTGTTTTTTAGAACATTTTTCATCATTCCTATAATTTCAATATTTACGTTGCAGTAAAATTTAAACTTTTTTTATAAATCGAATCACAGTAACTGCAATCTAAAACAATGGAAGAAAAATTTAAAAACATGTTTTCGATTTAAAAATGTAATTTTCAAGATATAAAATAAATAATTTAATTTTTTATGACTTTTTTTTTTGTTTCAAAGTACTTTTATGTTTTTAAATTTTTTATTTTTAAAATAAATTAATAAATTGCATTTTTCTGCAATATTATAATTAACAAAAGTATACTACAAACATACTTTATTGTCCTGCTTATTTAAAATTAGTTTATGTAGAATACACTTGTCGAAAATACTCTTAATTTGAAGTTTTAAAATTATTTTGTTGCTAAAGTAACTATATAATTATTTAATTAATTGCTCTATTATGAATCATTCAAAATTATAATTCAAATAATTCACTGAAAACAATAAATAATATCTTAAAAATTATTTATTTTTATCGTGTAAAAATAAAAAATCAATGTAATATAATTTACATTAATCTACTTCATTCAAGTTTGTCTCATCAACTAAATTCATATTTAAAATAAAATATTTGAATCAGTTATCCAGTGATCATCTATATAAGATAATATTATATTTTAATAAATTAACAATAAAATGTCAAATCATCATGTTGATTTTAATTACAATTCTTTGTTATTAAATCCCACTTATTTTATTTATCTTATTTTATTAATCTTAACAAAAAAAAATAATATATTTACACGTTAGTTTATAAGATACAATGTAATTTTTTTTACTATAGTAGTAAGAATTAAATTTTTCATTTCAAAGTTAAAATACTGAAATAATTTTTTTATTTTAAATATACCAGGTGCATAAATTTAATTAATTTACCTGTTTTAAATTATTATAGTTGTAAGAAATTAATATATTTACAGATTAATAAATAATAAAGTATTAAATATATTTGTAGCATGGTATTATGACTCAGGGATGAATTAAGATCCAGAAATGATGGAATAATTTGGAGCAATGATTTTACTAAACCTTAAACCACTTGATTGTATCCAGTCTTATTCATCCCCTGGGACTAACTATGAGAGTTAATAATTTTTCTAAGTTTATATATAAGTTTATATTATAGGCAAGGAGTTGAAAATCATTATATATACAAATATATAAATATGTATTAATTTACACTTTTGTTTTACATAACATTTTCATAATTATTAACATTAAAATTATATGAAAACCATTATTATAGCCAATATTAACTTTATTAAATTTTAATTAATAAACTTTTGAATTATATAAAAAAAAAAAAAATTCAATCAATCTATTTCGGTATATTAGAATACAATTAACTTGAACAAAAATACATAACTAGAATTCATATTGTGGTAAAACTAGTTATAAAATTATAGATTTAAATTGCAGTATGGCTCAAAATGACGTCAAAAATTATTAGGAAATTCCTAGAAAATTTTACATTTACTTATACTAGTTTACACTGCTGTCGTGAGATTAAATTATTTCGCTTTACTAAAAATTAAATCTAATTCGAAATATATCAGAAAATTATAAGTTCATATATAAGAACAATAAAGTTAAGTACTCACAAAATAATATATTTTTACCCGTAGATTGCTTAATAGGAAATCAAACAAGATAACACAACCGCAACAGAAAATATCAAATTCTATCTATTATAGCTAAGCTAATCTTTTCCATATTGGGCATGTTCTTTTAGTGAAAATATAAAGTTTAGTTCTTTAATAAAAATTATTTATTCAAAATACAAAATTCGTTGTGATAACATTTTCGTTTACATTTTCACAATATCTATACGAATTCCATAATATTAACTGTAATTCAAACTGCAAATATGCATACAATTATTTTTTTTTGTTTTTAATTAATGCATTCGCATATAGTGAGTATAGTAAATTATTCTCATATTCATCATTTTATGTGAGAAATAACATGTGTTTTACAAAATTGTACACCTTATTTTACTTACGCCCATTGCAAAAAAAAAAAAAAAATAAGTTAGTGAAAAAACAAAAAAATAAAAATAAAGACATTTCGTCATTTTACACCGGAAATTTTTAAAATTAAAATAAATAAAAAACTATTTTCTAGAAATTTAATTTTAATATACATATTTATTATATATGATGTATTTAGATTTAAGTACATACATAATTTGTTCGTGTTTAGGAATATTTTACTATACAAAAAAATTACATTAAAAAATTTGCAAAATTTGCAGTTTTTCAGCTCTCAAATGTCATTAATTAAGAAATTCGTTTCTCTGCACACTTTATGATTTTTTTTAGACATTAAATTTTAATGTAATGTTATAAAAACTTTGTAGTCATAAAGAAAGATCTAAATTTGAAATTATAATTTAAAAATGTGGTTTCTAAAGAAAAGATTTAATTAATACAATACCGAATAGAGAATATATCATAAATGATTAGTGTATCTATATGAACCATCCTCAGAATAAATAGATTTCAAATTATAATTTACATGTACCAGGTAAACTTTGTCTGAAAGCCAATTATTAATTACTTTAATACAATTCTATTTTAAAAGCAATTCGGTTGAAATGTAGCGGCAAACTATAGAAAAGCAATAAAAACTAAGAACTCTAGCTGTAGGTTTAACTAAATTTAATTAATATCTTGATCGATTTCGGTGGTTATATGATCATCAGAAGACTATTATCCAGAGTTTATAATTTTTTTAAAATATTTCACTTAGAGCCTACTAGTAAATACACATATAAAAGCAGTTCTAAAAGTAATCTTAATGTAGGACGAAACTTAGATAATGGATCCACAATATTTTTGATGTAGATTTTGATTTTTGGGTAATAATAATCATAATTAATTTTAATTAACTAACTACCAAATTTTAACATATATAAACGCAAACTTTTGTAAATACAATAAGTACAAATTAGAAATGTCATTTATACACGATTCAAAACAGACAATCAATTTTCAAGCCAAAAATAAGAAATCTCTGGACAATTAACGAAAATCTACAATTGTCCATAGTCGTCAACTTTTAAATACTATGAAGTTGAAAAGTTTAGGTAGTCATAGACGTAGTGATGTTAAACATACACATATACATGTCAATTTTAACAACTATACGTATTTTTTACAACAGTAATACCTTATTTTCTCAAATTTACTATTATTTTCTTCGTTTAAGTGTATTTGGAAACTCTACGTTTACACATAAACTGGCTATTATGTTTTCCTATATAACATCTGAATGGTATACAAATTTACTACTTTGACAATTTGTATATATTTGACTTTTGTAAATTTATATTTTTATATTACCTATACTTAAAATTAGTTTTTATTATTCGTAATTTAAAAATTAAATTTTAAGTGAGAAAAAAGAATGCAATATAAAATGAATATAAAATGTAAAAATATTAATTTTTTGATTATAGTCAATAAAGTCGACTGCGGTAGTTGAATATGAAAACTACTTTTTCGATTAAACATTACAAATACAAATCGAATCGACAACTGAAACTGATATGTATTATATTCTATATAATTATTTTTTTGTTTACAGCATTATACAGAAAGTATAAATTTAAATTTAATTAGCAAGAAAAATTATTGAAACAAAAAAAAACTCATAGATATAAAAATATAACTTTGTAGCTACGCAGACCCACCCACGAACAATTGTTTATTTTATTAGACATAAACCTGCAAATAATATTTTAAAAGAATGTAATTTGGATTCTAACATTTATATTGAGTGGAATAATTGTCACAAATAAGTGTCGCAAAGGAAGAAATATTATTTTTATATATAGTTATGTTCGTGACACTTTATTTATAAATTAAAATATTGAGGATTCAGCAGAAATGGCTTTATTTAAAATTTCAATGTATACTGTTATTTAAATAAATAATATTTTCAGTTTCGATTTGTACTTTAACAGTTACATTAATTAGTCATTATTTCAATCGGGGTGGCATTATCACAGAGTAATCATGAATATTCGGACAAGTAATTACTTGCAGACAATAATTCGCTATTAATTAGCTGAAGAAAGCAAACTAAAGAAATTATTATTCAAATTTAATTAAATAAAGACAACAAATTATTTGAATAACAAATTGAAATATAAAAATGTAATTATAATAGTTAATTAATTTCAAATAGTATGTGTATAACAGTTATCTGTAGCTAAAAGTGTCCGTTGAAAATTAAATAAGCAACTATTATTTTTATTCATTAAATTCTTATAAATTGATTAATTTTTTAAATCTGTTATTTTACGTTTTTGTTTTTATTCACAGAGTCAAATTTAATAATTATTTGTCTATTAGACAGAATTTTAGATACTAAACTTACCATTATTAAATGTTACATTAATTTTCAATATTTAAATATAACATTAGTTATATTATGTAATTAACACGAATGTCGGAACATTTAAAATACCGTAAAATTGAAAAAAAAAATGTATATGAAAACTTAACCTCAAATTATCCATTTAAAGGCATGGATAACTCTTTTTCAAATATATTTATTTTATTTTTTTTTTTTTTCATTTTTTACTAACTAAACATTTTTGCCTTCTTTTAAAGTTTTCTATTTCATAATATTTCGCACTTTTTTGTTTTTTTTTTTTTTTGTATATATGTTTCTTTAGTGTGGCTATTTTAATTTCAATACAAAATTACGATATACATGAATTGAAAGAAATAATTTAAACAAATAACAAGTCAATGGTAATTAAATGATCACAAAATATGAAAATATTTTATGAAATTAAAAGAAAACAACATGCGAAGCAACAAAAATTTGAATTTCTAACCGTTTACACAATAATGGTAACTAACTGGTATATATCTGTATAGTTGGACATTGGAAATCTTTATTGAAAAAAGTATCTTTTGAATTATTTTGAATAGGACAAATAGTTAAGTTTAAACAACGAAAAAATAAATAACTTAATTATTTAACAATGTAAATAGAAATTAAAAACAAAGTTCAAATGCAAAATAGACTCTGTTACACTCTGTCTCTGTTTAACTTTATAACGGATTAAATTATTCAAAAGACAATTGTGGTTAAATTAGGGTTGAACGCTACACAAATCAAACAAACATTAAGGCCTATTGAAGTGAATTATTAGAGCAAATTAGAACTGGAAAAACTCCGTAAGACGTAGTATTACGAACAAGAAGCAGGAAAATATAATTTCGATACAGTAGAATGATTGAAGACATACTTGCTTGATTAGTGAATGAAGCCAAAACAGATAGTCAACTACTACAAAAACAATAATGTAAAAAATAATGTTGGATATCGTAATTGTACATGAGGATGAAGTAAAAACAACTGAAAAATTAACTTTGGAATTAAGTTGAAATGATCTGTTAAGAAAACTTATCTCTTCGTTAAAAAAGAATGTTGTTGTTTTATCAAAAATTAAAATGTCAATTGATTTTTTTGACTTTTCACATTAGGCTATCTCTATTTAGTTAGTAGTTCATATGTCACTATTAACTAACAAATTATTTCAAACTTTTTATGTTCCTTGTTTGTTCCTTGATTTGATTTTAATAAATTACAATAAAATATAACAGACAGACTAAACTATTAAAATTATTCAAACTCTATATCAGATGACATTATTGTTAAACAAAAAACTATTTCGAAAAATTCGAAACAAAATTCCACACTAAATAACATTTCATCCAAGAAAAATAAACATATTTGTATATTAAGAAACATTCGTATATATGTACATGTTAATAATGAAATCGTAATATGAGTTGTATTTGAAAAATATTTTTGCCATTTTCAGCTGACAATAACAAAAAATATTAATGTATGCATGTATGTATCTATGTATATCGTATTTAAATATTAACTAATCAAAAAACATATTCAAATAACTTTATTTAATTCAATATAATCTCATAAAATAAGGTTTGGAATTACACATTTAAGTTTTGTAGATGGTAAATACATACATTTTTTTTTTTTAATTATATTTAAACTTTCATATTAGAAACCAGATCCGGTAAAACATCCTGCATTATTATTTAAAAAAAAATTATTTTTGATATTTGCCAAATTTTTGAAATTAAAGTTTCGTTTTTTGAAAATAATCTAAATCAGAATCACAAAACTTTTTAAATTTTCATATACAAATCTTACTCCAGCTTTTTATCCAAATCTCTATACAGATGGGAAATTTATAAATTTGGTTTTTTGACAATGATATTAATTAAGGAAAAAAAATTAATTCAAAACAAAAACAAAAAGTTTCATCGAAATTTAAATGGGGTCATTTCATGAACGTTGACTGAAATAAAATGGAATTGATTTTCAAAAGTCGAAAAAAGATCACACAGCTTAGGCTAAGATCATACTGAATTTTTTTTTTTTTTTTTCAAATTATATGAAATGTTTTTTATACACAATATTGTTCGTATTTTGAATTAATAAGGTAAAAAAAAAAAAAAACATTCGAAATTTATTTGATATTGATTTGAAAATTCTATTGTGACATTTAGAAAACAAAAAAATTATTTACGAACTATTTTTAAGGATCCTCTTACGTTGGAGATGTTTTTTAGAAAATATTAAATATCCTTCAAATTAAACTCTGTTAACTAATTTATATCAATTAAGTGATATACAAAATTAAGTTTCGTTTTTCTGGACTATCACTATGCTGCTCTGAACCAGATAATCAATAGAAGAAAAAATATATTTCGTGAAAAATATTTAAAATATCAAACATGATTCACATTCCGAAATCTCAATATCCCTTCATTCATATTCCATAAAAAATTATCAGAAAATAAACAAAAAAGAAATTACTAGACGAAATATGACACAAATTCCTATTTCATTCTATATCTCGTTCATCCAATAACTATATATGCATACATGTATATATATATATATACTCATTGGTTCTCCCCAGAATATTTCAATTATAACTTTCAAAATAACATAAACAAATAATATTAAAATTTAAATTTAAATAAACAAATGAAATCAAAACACTTAGCAAGTTAAGTAGAAAAAAAAGACAGGAAAATTTAATATAAAGAAAAAGTAATGACGACGATCATAAAATATACTTATATTTCTTTATACATAATACATAGTACATACCAATTCTAACTAACAACCAAAACATAAATTCCTTCTTTCAAATTCCCTAATATCCCTCAAATTGTAAATATTCACTTTATCCTCTCATCATTTATATAAAATTTGCTGATTTATTAGAAAACAACTAAAGTCCAAATCTAACAAACAAATAAATAAACTAAAGTTAATCAACTCTTTTTACATTCTCTTTTTTGATTCCCTGCAATTGGATACCATCCATATTTTTTTTTTTTTTTTGTTTTTTATTAAATAAATAAATAAATCTCAGGAATCTAATATGAGATATGCTGATTCATGAAAATGTTGCGATTAACAAAAAGAAAATTAAAAGTTGAAATAATTTCAATTATTAAGACCTCCTACAAAACCACATTGGTGTGACTCTATGTGTGGGTTAGTGTACTAAAAAATTACAATTGTTTTTCTTAAGAAGATTCGGGAGAAAAAATTTTTAAACAGAAACAAGGTACATACAAACTGTCATGTTGTGTTAATTTAACAAATAATAATTGTGTTCAGTAGATTTAGAAAAGAATCGGACAGAACAGTTAAGGTGTTTGACAAACACTTTAGAACAACTTCAGAAGTCACTGAACAATTTTTTTGAACTTTTTTGTTGTAATTTTTGTTTACTCTAAAATTTCTTTGTTATAAATAAAAATCAACAGTAAAAAAAGTTGTCCCAAAACTGTTAACAAAAAACTTCAGAACATAAAAGATCAATTTAGAATTGTTTCGCACAGTCTAATGAACACAGATCAGAACACTTTTGGACAGAAAAGTTCAATTAACGGAATTTAATTAGCACAAAAACGTGCTCTTTTTACTCGTTTTACAACGTTCTAGAACAGCTTACTGAAGACAACTATTATATGTACAATTATGCAAAGAGTTTAGCAATATAATATTAATCGTCTAAGGGTCATGCAAAAATACCATATTATAAACTTCTACATTTTCTGATCAGAAGGAAATATTTGACAATATTCAAAGACTGAATCTCGAACGGAATATACATTAAAAATAAATGTTATAATCTAAATATTGATGCTATGACTCAAGTGAACCACTTGTTGTAATTATTTGTTTGCAGAAAATTATCGGTATAAGTTTTATTATATAGACACTTCTATATTGAGCTTCTAGAATGTTTATTCATTTTTTGAATTTAATTTTTTATGTTACTTGAAAAAACATATACTTACAGTTTTGTTGAATCATATGACGGATTTAAATATTAATTTATAATACGAGAAATATTATAAATTTTTTATTGAAATCCTTACTGTTGAGTAAAAATTTTTACAGTTATAATTGTTTTTACTTTTGTGACTGTTTGTGGCTGAATGAGTGTCTGCTACGAGTAAAGTTTTCACATTCAAAGATCAGATATTCAATTATTTACATATTCTGCACAATTGGTTAGCCTGATTCTATATAGATGCTTCCTAATAGATAGTACAGGACTCTCAATTTTGCAAATTTTTTTTTACCCTAACCACTAACAAACCAAATTTATTTATTTGATTCCAATACCATTTTCATCATTTTGTGATTACAACTTGAAACAATTAAATTTGTAGTTATAATTAAGTTAATGAACAGATCGTAAACTATAAGAATTGTTTGAAATTCAAATTATTGATTTCCCTACGAGATTGTCATAAATAAATCACAAGAGTTTTCAGTTTTCAGTTTTTTTTTATTTTCAAAAGGTACAGTATCGTATCGAATCAACAACTTGAATAGACATCAATAATAAAATTTAGTACAAATTTTATATTATGTTTGTATAAAATATTAAATTATTTTCTAAGATTCAAAAATTTCTACAAATAAGTAGTATTTATAGCTTCTACGAATTGAATATAATCTATACGTTCCTTCCGTTTACACATAAATTCTAAATATCCACTAACCCAAAACATTTTTATTTATTTTATTCGCTTAAAAAATATGAAATGTCTAGGAAGCAAATTATACGTATTGGTTTTCATAATTAACGTCTTCATAGTAAATTTAATATAGTGAAATCGTTTTTTTTTTTTTTTTTTTTTTTTGTATAGGTCTGCAAAGTTCTATTAAAAAAAGAAAAAAACAAAAAAAGGTATTTTAAATTTTATGGGAAAGTAATTTTAATTCTAAAACTACAGGAAAATAAAACTTGTTAATTAAATATTTTAAATAGAAAACGCAAATATACACACACATGTCTTTTATTTCGTTTTAGGATTAATTATATTTGCTGAGTTGGTATAAAAATTGGAATTTCAGCAATTTTAGAAAGGATTAGGTGTTATGTAATAATTATTATATAGTCTATTACAATAGAGACTCTTAATTTTAGAAAATTTTCGTTTTAACTTAAATTATAATACTTTACTAATACTTAAAATACTCCTTATCTATAATGAGTTTCATTAAAATAAAAAAAACCATCATTTGAAACATAATTTTGAATAAGTATTTACACATACTCTAAGATCTGTTTTGATTTCCTCTAACAGATCTGAATATGAATTAATCTATCACATAACACTATTAAATCTAAATATTGTATGTGGGAAAAGGCTTAGTTACGACAGGAGGTTTTTGAATTATTTAAATATTCAAAATTTCAATAATATATTATTAATTTATTAATCGGACACAATTTTAGTTGCATTTAATTTATGTTTTATAAAAAAGACACATCTAATAAACGAAATATTCCAAATAAAATCAAGTCCCTTGTACACTTGTACAATAATCACAGCATATCACAAAATGTTTAATATGCCAATAACCACACTACTATCGAAAAGAAGAGATTAGACCGAATCATAAAATTTGAGTACGACAGATTATATATATGATATATAAAAATATGGCAATAAAACCGTAGCAATAAAGATATGTGCAAAACAGTCAGCCTTTACTGGAAAATTTAAGAAAATGCTTAAAAACGTGAATTAATTACAACCTGTAGAAGGATAAGCGCTTAATGTGAAACCGATTATACTCAGCTGAATATGAAAAGAACATAGATGTTATGTCACGGTATCAATCGATTATCGGAGAAAAAATAATGTTATGGTTACTGTGACAACGAATGGCTGTAACTGCCACCCCTTTTTAAACTAACTAATTAACCAGATGTTATCAGTCATATATATTCAAACTTATATAGTTATATTGCAATCCAAAAGATTTAAACATAGTTATGTTTCAGAAATATTTAAAAGAAGCTGTAAATGATGAATCTTATCTTCTATAGAAAAACAGATAGAAAGAATACGGAAATTCAACGTTATTCAATAAGAGCATTTTGGTCGATTTTTATAACTCACAGATGTATTAATAACATCTATAATAATCAAAGCAAAAATCAGGAGTTGTTTAGGTAGTTTAACATTACAAATACCTATACAGATAATATTTATTTTTATTTCATATTAATTATTATTTAAATTTAAAATTATTAATTGTAATTTCATAATAATTAACCGTCACAAATTATAGAATTAAGTGATCGGATAATTACAGTATCGTCACAATTACTCAAAACAAATTTTATCTTTAAATCTATGAATTTTTTGATATTTGAACTTTTAAATTTGCAAATTTCATAATTAAATATTTGACTATTCAACTATCAAAGCAATGAAATGAATTAATTATCACAAAATAATAAAATTTAATTTTAGAAACCCAAACAAGCCTAATATAATTAAATATAAACAATTAACTGTACTTAAATAATTACTTTAAATTTAGTAGTCACTTATAATAATTATAAAACATACTTAAGTATAATAATTAAGGCGAGAAATATTTTTTCAAAATTAAAAATTATGATTAATAACAATATATTCTTATTGAATTAATGAATATTTTAGCATTTTAGATTCTGAAATTAAATTTGAAGTATATTCTAAATAAGAAAATATTTAAATTCAATTATTTAGTTATTATAATTTAAAGCAGGATGTGTCTTAGAATTAAAGATTGAAATTATAGAAAAATAAAATAAAGATTGAACTATAATAATTTTTATTATAAAATCTTATTTTATTATCATCATTATCAAATATTTAGTCATAGACTAGAATACATTTCAGTATATAATATTGTAGGATTTGTTAATTTAATTTAGTTTTTAATTTATTATTTGTTTTGGCGTTTACATTATGCGTTTTATAATGCTAGAATATGTTGATAATTACTATGACATAGCTATATGTACTTCTTTTTGTAATGCTAGAATATGTTGATAATTACTATGACATAGCTATATGTACTTCTTTTTTTAATACTTACATATAACAATAATTAGTGTAAATTAATTAATTTACTATTTTTTTTTTTTAACTATATTTTTATTTTATGTTGAATAATCAATTTTGTTACTTTGATCAAATTCTATTAATCTTAGTTGTTAATAAATTATATTTAATTTACAACTTAAACAAATATTGTTGGGTTAGTTATGCTTAAATTAATATCATGCATTTGTTAGTACGATAATTTTTTTTTTTTTTTTTGTATATAAATAACACAAATATTTTATGTTATTTAATTTTATATTATAAAATGTTTAAACTATATTTAATTTAAAACTTAAATAAATATTGTTTTGTTAGTCATACTTAAATTAATATCATGCATTTGTTAGTACATTAATATGTTTTTTTTTTTTTTTTTTTTTTTTGTATAAATAATACATAAATATCATGCAATTTACATGCAATTTACATGCAATTCCAATTAAAATTAATTTTAATATTTTAAATCTATGCAAATGTATTTAAGGCAATTTTAGTTCATTAAGGTAAATTAAATATGTATAGTATAAAGAACAGTACCGATCAATATTGCAATAGTTAAGAATAAATAATATTAAAGTATTAATTGTCATTATAGTTTTATTTAAACTATGTATAAGTAAAATTGAAAAACAAACATTTGGTCGATCAGGGTATTAGCTAACTCTGAATTAGATCAAAAACTTTTAAAATGTTTAGAAATTATTGAAATAATTGAACAATGTGACGTTTTGTTTTATTTTTGATTTAATTCGTTTTCCTATTGATTGATTTACGAATAAACAAAGTTAAACGAAGTACCAGTAGAAAACAGCCATAATGTTATGCACTGAATTAAAAACCTTTGATAAAATGACCCATGCAGTCAGTTTCCATCAGGAGCAATTATTCTTCAGTATAGTAGAAAATCTTCGATGATGGGTTGCAACAAATTTCATATAATTTTTATGTTTTCAGAAAAGTTATTTTTTTGAGTTAGAGTTTTTTCATACTTAATTTCACGTGATCGCTTAATTGCCAGAAATAAAATAAGCAATAGCAAAAAAATTATTTAATTAAATAATTATTTTTACTGATTAAAAGACAACTTGTTCGAATAAAATATGTAATCGTACAAAATTTGTATGTACAATTATGGTTTTTCTTACTTTAACATTTTTTTTATAAAATTTAATTTTAAATTCTACAATCTAATTAAATACTTTTAAAATCTGAATTCATTAAATTTTTGATGTTATCATATATCCTAGTCCTAGAACCACAGTTAAAGAACCACAACCAAGTAAGTAAATAATTTGTTGACAGTATTTTTATTATTTAAAATTAAATTTTTAAAATTAATAATTATCTGCCTCTTGACGCAATAGAGGTTAAAATAAAAGTAAGTAATTCAATAATAAAATAATTCTTAAGCATATATTTAGTGTTAATAAAAATTTAATTAAATTATATTTAAATTATAATATATAATGTTTATACTATTGAAATATTAATAGCCGACGCTATTATAACCTGTACTATATATTATTTTTATTTCTATATTCATGTAGCGCTGGCGTTCTCTTTAAAATTACTTTAAGTTCACATAAAATGACAATTTAATAATTAATTTTTAAACTGTACTTATTCAAAATTATCAAAAACATTAAGTTATATATAAATGTTAAATAAAAGTTCAAAACAAGGATATACAACTTATTATCATTATCAATTTCCGCCTTTAATAAAAACAGCATTGCCATAACAGAAAAAATAAAGAATAACAACAACATTTAATCAAAATACTAAATTTCCACAATAAACGTTTTTTGTAACAAAATTTAAATTATTTAAGTAAATACACAGTTAAAAATCATCATTATAACCGGAAGTATGAAGTTTTTGTTATTAAAATTAAAATATCAATTATACAACGAATAATGATAAATTTTCGAATAATTTATTTTATTAGTTTCTGGTACCTAACATGGTTAAAAAAAAAATATAGAATTTTATCGTGGTTTTTTCTTATTTTCTTAAAATTACAACTTCTGTATTCATTTCTTAATTTTTGTATTGTAATTTTATTAAGTAGTTAAGTATTAGTTATATTTAAATTCATAAATTACGAATTCGGCTTTTTAACAATAGATTTATTAAATTAAAAATTAAAGAGTGAGCAATAATAAACCCTTTCACTACCAAATGCTGATGAAATTACAATTTTTCTTTACGTTCATTTCTTACTATATGGTAATTTAAAACTTTAAAAATTGATTTTTACAGTCAAATTTTTCTTTTTGACAATAACTCAATAATTCAAACTAAGAAAATGCATATGCGACAATTTTTCTTACGACGGCAGAATAGAAAATAATTTCTATATGTTCTCAAAATCATAATATGTAACAAATATAAAATAACAGACTAAACACTTCGCTAACAAAATTTTTCTTTCCTTATAAGGGATATATTGGTAATGAATGGGTCAAATTATAAGCATATAAATCAATAATATAAGTAATTAAAAGTATATGAACATTTTTAAAGCTAAAGAACCTATATTTAAACATTTAAATATTTTTGAATCCCATTTTCAGGAATCCATAATGTACACAAATCAATATTTATATAATAGCCAAAACTTAGGTTGTGAACCACCTTTGAGTACTTGCGTACCGCTGACTATTTGAAAACGAAATTATATAGTTAAAGGAAAGAAAAGAAAAGTTTTGTCGAAAAGAGCGAACAATGTTTTTAATATGCTTCTTAAATCTCTGTAAATCATAAATAAAAATCCTTGTCTTATTGTGAATGCTTCGATTGGGACGCGCTTCCACAATCGAAATGTTCTAACTATAAAAGAATTTTCATAACCGAACTTAAACAATCTGGGAACTTCCACGTTATGCGATGGAATTGCTTGAGAGCAGAAAAAAGTGATTTTAATTCCACGGAACAACCGCAAGCACCAAGTAGATATCTATAAAATAAAGTAAGTGCTTCAACAATACGATGATGGCCAAGCAGTATAAGGGATGAGATCACATTTATGTTCAAAAAATTTAGAGCAGGTTTTGGCGCACCTGCCCATAAATATGAGTTATACTCGAGCTTAGATCGTATATATTATGCTTTATAGATTTTTAACAGGTCTCTAGATAAAAAATAAGATTTACAGCGATTCAAAAAATGATTAAATTTAAAATAAATAAGTTTAATAATTAAACAATATAGAAATCATTGAATTTAAAATTATTTTGATAAGCTTACTAAGCTGATTTCTTAATATATGCCTACCCATCACAATAATTCCCAATATTTTCTTTACTTTTAGTTTACCTTTTAATTTTAATAATATTTTTATTAAAAATAATTTAATTTTAATTAATATTACTCACCGTAAATATAATTTAAAACTTTCTTCTCAATTAAAATATTTAATTTATTTATAAAATTATTCAAATTAAATTAACACCTTTTACAGAGAACTTACATACATAATTAATTTAATTATTAAATATATGCATATGTAAGTATATCATAAAAATAACGGAAATTAATGATATCAAATAATTTTTTTAATTTCCGAGATTTTTTTCACTTCTAAACTATTTTGTTTTTATTCTTATTATTTTTTTTTTGTTTTAAATGTCAAAATTTTTAATTTTTATTAGTATATTAAAAGGTTTGCAATTAAATTTAATAATAAACTATATTAATTTAAATCCGTTAAAATTTTTGAAATTAAAACAATGTACTTGTTCTTTTCTGTATTTTTTAAAAACAATAACTTTTAAGTATTTTATAAATGTTAAAAATTTTAAAAAATTATATAAAATTAATTTTTTTATATTAAATAGTTCCCAACAACTCTTCTTCGTATAGAAAACTTTTCTCTCGGTTTTGTTTTTTTTTTCTACTTTTTTTCTATGAATAGTTGAACTTTACTTGTTCAACAACCCTTGGAAACTGTAACTTAAATTTTTATGATAGGTTAATTCCAGCTCGAAAAAAAATATTAACTGAAAAAACAGTCAGTAACTAACACAATGATACTTTCGTTAAAATTATTACAAAACAGTTCAAACACGAGTATGAAAAATAAAAACGAATATAAATACAAAAAAAAAAAAAAAAGTTACGAAGAAAAGCGAAAAACAAACACAATCTACACACTCACAGAGTTTATATTTGTCAATTCAACTTAGATCAAGCGGTAGGTACTATTGTTATTTTTGTTGCGGCTGTTACTGTCATATATTATTTAATTCCTTATATTAAATGATATTCAAATATGCTAGTTTTATAACATATTTCGTTTATTATATGCTTATAAAAATTAGTTTTTACAAAATTTTCGTCAAGATCACATCTAATAATAGAAAATATTTTTATTTATAAAAAATTGATGTTATAATAATCCGTCTTTTGATGAACGTGTAATAACCGAAATCGATCAAGATATAAATTAAGCTTAGTGATTATCATACTTAGAATATTTAATTTTTATTAGGTCCTTTTCAATTTAATTCAAAGTCAATTGGGATGCAAAAAATTACAAAAATGCAGTATTTTCCACAAACAATCTATACAACATACATGTTTTCATATTTATTGTCTTGTGGTTCTAACACAGGAACGCATACAAAATTGGTCGAATACTAATTTCGATTAATCACTTTCAAGCGATACTAAAAGAAAAATACTTTACCATAAACGAAGAAGTGAAGCCACAGAAAAATTGGGATAACACAGTGTAAATGAAATTTACAGTTTGTTACTTATACCAATTGAACGACGCAAACTTTGTACCGACAAAATTGAATACATGATATAGAGGTTGTTCAGTATTCAATTTAGACTATGTCATACCAATGGAAAAATTTATATGATCATAAAAAAGTTTAAAAACCATAAAGAAATTTATAAGATAGTTTTAGAATAAGCGATCATTCAACGGCAAAGGTACATACAATTCCAAATATTCAAGAAATCGAGAATGTTATTTTTTATTTTCAATAGTTATTTTAGGGTGATTGATATGGCCACTTGTTTTTAATTTTCGGACTTTTCTTGGGACCGCAAGGTTTTATAATTATTATATTTTCACAAAGTAGTTAATCAATCAACCGTTGCTATTTCACTTAGTGTAGCTCACGCCAACTATTGTTTAGTAGAAAGAAACGAGTTTTTTCAACCACAGAGGTTTTCCACCGTGCTTGTTATATCATTTGATTAAATTGTTCTGCCATTCCACCTATTAGACTGGCTATACAGAGAATATCATTTGTAAATGTTGGATTTATTAAAAAGAAACTTTGTTAACGTTTTTCTTTAAAAACTTCAAGTTATTGATAGAAGAAAATACACAAAAAGAAAGGATATTCTACTCAAAAAACCAATTACCCTTCCCATATTATTAATATGCTGATACCAATATTAATCATAGAATGTTGTACGCAAATTAATCGCAGCTCCTACTCTATTCGACTTAATTTCAAATATTGCGCTATAATATTAGCATGTACAATATGGATTTGTAACATTCAGTGTCATTCTCATTTGTTTAATAGCGCATTGGACGGTTGGTAGGAGTATATTTTAATTTTTATTATTAATTGAATTTTATTTTTAGTGTTATTTTATTTTTTTTATTTTATCTCTTTTTATTATTATTAAATATTTAGATTATTTTATTATAGCTATGTGACAAATTTTTAATAAATAATAACAGCTCTTGAAATCAATATGTCAAATTTCCGTACAGAATGTACGAATAAAATCGCACTTTGTCAAGCCTACTAAAGTTAACGAAAACTTGACGAAACTCTCTGATATTCCTATTAATGGTGTGCATTGTGCAATACAATTTATATGTAATCGCACATTTCATTAAGCTGCCTGAAGCCAGCTTAATGTTATTATGGTTAGCCCTTAAGAACCGTTCACAAATTGCACTCATCTTATTATTAGTCGTTTGAAATTAAAATTTCAATTACGATGAATAAAAGAATGTCGAAAGAAAATCAAAAAGAAAAAAAAACCAACTAAATAAACAAACTATTTTCCATTTTTTTTTTTGTAAATAATATTATTACTGTTATTTTTAGTTTAAATAATTTTCGTTAAATTAAAAATGGCGATCGTTATCACAGCTCTTCCAAACGAATAATATTATTTTATTTTTTTTTTTTTACTTTTGACTTTTATTTAATTATTTATATTTTTAGTAGTTTACATTTAATACAATTAAAATTAATTTATCGAAAAATTCAAAAATATGACTCATGTGTATTAGAAATCAGAAAAATACGTTAAAAGCTATTAAATTATATATTTTATTTAAGCGCGGTTTAAAAAAAAAACCACAAAACATAAAAATTTTAAATAAATTTCAAAAATTCGGAAAATTTTTGAATAAAAATTAAATAAAATGAACAGAAAGACTTCAATTCAAATACTTTGACTACAGTATTTCGGAAATACATTAAAATATGTTTTTTTAAGACGTGATTAACATATAAATAAATAAAAAAAATTAATTATTATGCAAAATACAAAAAAAAAAATTAAAAGGTAACTCCATTGTTTAAAATGATCTAAATTGTATTAAGTATGAATTTTAAATTTTAAATAGTAGCCATATTAGAAATTGTGTACTTCAAACAATATTTTATTTAAGAAATATTTTTATAGAAAATTTTTAATTAATTGTTGATTCGTTTTTATGTGGTACATGTATTAAAATGTGGTGTATATTGATTTATATATATTTTAATAACAAAATTTTTAATTGAGGTTTTGATGATTTGGTAGTGTCAATTTATTAAACTAAAATTTCCATTCTACGTCTACACTCAATATTGTAAAGATGATCAGTGAAAAACTGCTTGAAGATATGTATGTTAGGGATTTAAGTAGGTAAAACTATATTATATCACCAGTATGTGATATTGTTAGTTAAATACTAATTATACTGATTACTAAAGCAACAACATTTAATAAAGCTCATTCAGGCACATTACCCCCTCAATTTATGGCAATATATTTTGTAACGTGATTTAACAAAGCTTTAGCTGTAATGATTTTCACATACACACTTTTTTCCAGTGTTATGCAGTTGTAAGTACATAATCATTTGAACAGTTGATCATCATTTGAACATTGGTATTTCGTAAATCACTAAAAAATTATCACTAATTTCTTGTTTTGGCACTTTGCTTGTAACTAGAATTTATCTATATGACAGTGATAATTTTTTGTTATTTATCTAAGAAAGTGACAAAATAATTATTGTTTTCATTCAGCCATACAAAAAAAAACATTAAATACAACTATGTAAGTTCCGAAAATATCAAATTTTTAAAGAATTAAGATGAGAAAAGTTATTATATTTTATCTTATTATCATATTTAAATTTAAATGTGAATATTTAAATTTTATTTTACATTATATGTAATTATAATTAATTAAGATATTTAAAAAAACATTGAAAAAACGGTAAAAAAAATAATGATTGGCAATTTTTTAGTGATTATAATTACTGTCCTCTGAGGAACTGTAACACTTTAACCATTTAAAAACCCCAATAAAAATTGTAATGTTAAAACAATAATTTTAAAAACTAACTCATTCCACTTTTAACTCAAAAAGCTAAAATAGCTTTGAGCTACCAACAACAGAGCCGACTCTCTAGTCCTTTATCAGACTAGCGACAGTTCGTGTTAATTGAACGTCTAATGAGTTGTTAGTGTGGGTTGACTTGTAGCGCTTAAGGCCTACAAAACATTCATCAATCATTCAGTTATTTGTGCGTGCAAGTCACCAACACAAAGAATAATTTTGACTTGTAGTATTGGGTTCAACTAATTTGGTTTGAAGTTTAGTCTCATCAGACAACCTACCTCTATAGTCTCATCAATCACAGCGAAACCTACTTGCACGTCCAAGGAGCTGTTCAATGTGAGTCACTTTGAAACGCTTAAGCCCACACTTTTCTTCAGTAATTTGAGCATGCTTGGTAGCACCTCACCAATACGAAAAATGCTACTAAATTTACACCAAAATTGCACTGACTTTTTTGCTCAATGTTTCGACTGTTTAGTAACTTCATGCTAGCGATACCGTATGCTTTTCGCACGTCTGAGGAATTATTAATTTCGGTTAAGTTAAAACCGCACAATTTTCCAATGACATTCCCATGGTTTTAGTACGTCAACAACATGAAAGATGGTTTGTTGCCTTTTGTCATAATTAGGTTCCATATGTCAATTTAAAATACTAATAAGACATTTAATAACGTATTTGAATCAATCACACTTATACATACTATAATTTAGTAAAAAAAAAGATGAGATATCATTATTAAATTTTCATACTTTATCAATAAAAAAAAGAAAAACGTTATAAAAAATCAACGAAAAGGGAAAAACGCAACCGCACATACACATAAATAACAATGTCGCTTGATACTCATTGAATTGTAAAATAATAATGAAAAATATGTACAAAAAAAGAAAAAGAAGCAATAAAAAGAAAAATAGCTAAATGTGGCGTCGACGATGACGTTTGCTTTATAACTTTTATATTTTTTTTTTTTTTTTGTTAATTCCATCTGTGTTTACATTTTAAATATTTTTTAGGTCGGGTCGCAATGTCGGTTAAATAAGATTTTTATTAAATTAGTATATTTGTCTAACAGAGTAAAAATTTTATTTTATTTTATTATATTTTTCTTTATTATATTCAATGGAAACAACTACATTAAAAAAAAAAAAAATGTTGATATGTATGTGATGTATACATCTTTTTGACATTTATCAAAAGTAATTTTTGACAGTTGATTTATTGGTAATTTATTAGAAATAATTATTTATGGTGTTATATAAATATAACTATCAAAATATGAATGAAAATGCATATATATATGTACTAATGTATAAACTTCGATATATATATTAAAAAACAACAATAAAAAGTTATCCTCTGAGGAGAATGTTTGTTTAACTTGATAAGTTTTCTTCCTTAATGTTAGTATTTTCTGTAATTTAAACCGTCCAAAATTAAATTTTTACTTCTAGACTTACAAAATAATCTCAGACTTAATTTATTGAATTACTAAAACTAAACTTGAGCTACGGTAATATTCTACTTTAATATTTGTTCACTTGCAAACATATGCAGTGATCATCATGTGATATGTCACATGCCTAAACGTTCCTTAAAGTAATTCAAAACAAATTTGATAACAAATGTGAATCAATAATTATGTAACTCTGAATTTTGATTTAAAACACATTTAGAAACAAAAGCTAAGTTCTTTTCTAAACAGATATTGCAGCTATATTCCACATGTTTCATAAAAAAAACTTTAGACAAAAAATTTAATTCGATAAATATGTATGTTTATGGTCCATGTTAATTAATAGTGTAGAAATTTATACCATAAAAGCAGCATTAATTAATAGAATTGACATAATCGAAATCGGCTACAGACAAAATTTTTAGCACTTTCCTGAACAGATATAGATTCAAACCTTGAAATATTGAGATGGAACAGCACAAGAAATAGACGCGCTCAAGTAAAGTGTTAACAATATAATTTAACAATAAGCAAAATTACTCGAATTTCACTATAGAACGTCATAAAAACGTCATCAAAATCGAATCACACTATAGAAGCAGAAGAAAGTTCGGTAACATCATACAAACATAATGAAAATGTTGATATTGAATGAACATCATATGAAAAAAAGCAAAAAATTATAATTATAACTATTATAATAGAAATATCAAAAATCAATGAACATCACAAAAATATAGCGACACTTTTTCGGACACAAATTCAAATTTGAAACTTAGTGGAATAATGTGACAATATTATAGAGTTACAACACAAAAAAAAAAAAAAAAATTAAGAACAAATTGAGTTCAAAATAAAGTAATAAAAGTTGTAAAATTCAATTTTATCAAATTCCTCCCTCCTCAACCATAACGTGTAAACAATCGGAAATTAAAAAAAAATTAAATTTTTTTTTTTTTAATTTAAAAATTTAAAAAAAAATTAGTAATAATTTTTAAAACATTAAAAATTAATTTTTAAGTGTAAATATGATTTTAATGTTACTTCATATTTTTTTTTCTTTTTTTTTTTTACTTATTTAAAGGCAAACAACAACAAAAAAAAACAGCCATTTTAACACAGTTGATACGGTAATTTCATCTGAAAATCGAACCATTGAATAATACAAAACTTGTCGTCGTCAATTCGAGTTCACTCAAATAGTAGATCTTTTACTTTCTTTTACGTTTTGGTTTTTATTTATTTTTTTTGTTTTGTGTGTGCCCCGTTCTGTTCTACATTTGATTGGAAAAATAGTATATTAGAAAAAAAAACAACAACTAAATAAGTGCTAAATGAAAAATGTTGTTAGTGTTGATCTCTAAACATTTTTTGTGTTTTTTTTTAATACAATTTTTAAGGTACAGAGTATGTATTTTTGTATATATACACCTGTATTTATGTACCTGGACGAATTATTGTTTAAGAACAAATAAATAAACAAATAAACCAAAAATAAAAATAACAAAAATGAAAAAAAAAAAGTAGGAAAAACAAGCAATAAAACACAAAGAGAGAGACCATTAATTTCGATATTGTGGCACTGTGGTCTAAATGTGATGATGTGTTTTTGTAACCAGCATAAAACCTGGGCAAAAAAAAAATGTTCAAAATTCAAATATAATTTTGAATATACGTTTATAATTTATTTCATTTTTTTTTTTAATATTTATTTTAGGTTATGGAAACGAAATGGGAATGTACCTACTCAAAGAATTTCAGAAAATTAGTTTATTAATTTGAAATATTTTCTTTCGATTTTTTTGCGAGGCTTTTTTTTTAATTTATTGTCTTTATTATGTTAAAATGTTTTTATTAATATTTGCATACATTAAAATGTTGCCTCATCGAGTACAGTTGATTGTGGTGTCAACACACATTGTTCTGTCAAACAATATACACACATTAGGAGATTGCAACTTAAGACTATTTTACAGACACATGCATAACATTCAGGACAACATACAGAATAATCCACAAAAGTATGTAGAGTATTCCACAGAAACCAGTTCTACATTCAGAATAATGTGTTGTAGCAGACTCTTCCTTCAATAATCTTAACATTGAAATTTGTTATTGATGTCAATTCAAATCAGCGATTCATAATTAGGACATCAGTCTTAAGCCCATTAACACTAATGAATCATTTAAGTGCGACTAATTACAGCATTCAGAAAATCTGACAAGTGTTTTAATAAATTTAGAAAATGCAGATTGACTGCAAGTTTGCATTTATGAAAACAAGGAATTGTTTTACAGCGAACAAAATAATAGAATTTTCAAGCAGACGGCGTCAGCGACTACATTTGCTATTGAAGATATTTTAGATATGAAAACTTCTTCTGACTAAATCCAGTTCCAAGTAATACTATCATATATACGTGTCAGTATATGTATTAGAATAGTTAAGATGTGGATATGAGACTATCGGCATGGTTGAAAAATAAGTATTCAACAAAAATCGAAAGTTACTAATAGTGTAATTATTTGAAGACGAATTTATATCGTTTTACTAAGGATCTATGGTTCGAATTTTTAATTGGAACATAACACGGCAGCTATTTCTTACAAGTGTTTTTATTATATGCGAAGCGTTGCTATTTTGCTACTTTGGTTTATCAGAACATATATTATATAATGAAACACCAAAGTGAAAATGTGCAAAACACTGAAACTCAATGTTCTACTTTTGTAAATTAGAATTGTATGTCCAGTCAAAAACAACTGAGTACGTTAGCTGGTGTCTTTCAGAATAGATATACGGTCCTAAAAACTACAGGTGAGAGTAAAAAATTCTATGAGCTGTATAATTCTGAAAATCAAAAACAAAAGACTACAATGCTTCGAAAACGTTGACCGCATAGATTAAAATGTCAAAGCCAAAAGAATTTTTGAATTCGTAAAAGTGAAGATTAAATCTTCTTTGCAGAGATGAAATATCCCAGCAATATTATATTAGTTAAATACTCCGAAAGCAACGAGAATTTATTTAATTTTCATGTTCATCACAAAATTAAAATCATTTCCAGTTTCTGGAGGGTTGCAATCCGAAATTGGCAACAATAGGATATATTGATAAAACACACTAGGTCCTAAGTTGATTGTTAGTATGATTGCTAGTATCAGATAATTAAATATTTCTTCTAAATTATTTCAAATATTATCTTAGAATTGTCTGGTTCAACTAAAACGAATATAGAAGATTTTTGGATGCGCTTAACTTTAATATCAGTCATTCAACTGGTATATGATGGTTCTATGAGCTATTTGTGTTTTTTTTTTATTTTCAAAATTATTGAAATAAAACAGAAATAATTATTTTTTTTTGTAATGGTTGTTCTTTTTTGTTTAGGCTTTTTTTTGTTTTGTTTTTGTTGTATGGCTATACATCAGTGAACGAATGGATTCTAATGCAAAGCACGTCCATGCTACGTATTATATATATATATTTTTTTTTAATTTCCAAATGTCAAAAAATTATATTAAATAAAAATATGTAACTAATGTTGGTTAAACTATGAATTTTATCATATTAAAATAGGTATTAAATATTAGTTTTGTTAGTTATGAAAACTTATTACAGTTTCCAGCGAACCAACAACACAGTAATAATTTCAAGTGAAGCAAATAATAACATAAAAAATATTTTCTTTTTATTTTATTGTTGTTGTTGTTGTTTTTTTTTTTTTTTTGTATTTCATTTTATATTTAAACTAATTATGAAAGCCTAAAAAAATATTTAGGAAGCTATTTGTGTATTGTATACATACGAGTACATAAGGTGTAGTTAGCTGCTAATATGATGAAGTTAAACCATAATGTTAAATAATAGTAACAATAATTGTATATAAATGGTTGCTACCGAACTAATTCAACATTAGTTACTGTACATGAAATTTCGTAAACTCCTACTTTGTGCTACTGTTCAAATATTCATCATACAAAAATCAACACTTAGTCAGCATTTCTTCATGAAAAATAAAATTTCAAATTTGTAAACAGAAAAATTGTTTTTGTTCATATTTCTAATATTAAAAGTTGGAAATTTCTTGTTACTTTCATAATGTTTTAACTAAACAAACAAATAATTAATTGTATTAGAAAAAAATAAAGGATAATTGAAAATAGAAAAAGTATAGATTACTATCAAGTTCTTTGATTCTTAATAGAATATTCCACGTTCCTAGTGAAACAATTGTACCTTTAATTCTTTTAGAGTCTATTATTTCGCTATCTATTCTTCTCTTTCATGAAATTCTCGATCGACAACGACGTTCGTTTGTCGTTCGTTTTTTTTATGCTCCTGACAGTAGCTTAGGTAGAATCACCTTTTCGTGCTTCGGTACTGGAAGTTTATACTACAATATCTACAATATTTCGAGCATTTATTTGTCAAATTACTGGCTTAATCAACTCATTAAATCTTGAAAACTACGGTTATTATCAAGAACGTATTATTCTTAAACAAAATAGTTCCATTTTATTTAAATTGTTATCAGATTATACTCTCAATTATTTATTCCAACCCAAATGTCAACTATAGAATTATATTCCAACCCTTTGACCAATGACAAAGGGTACTAGATTAGGTCAAAAACCCATAAAGCATTTTTTTGCTTCATCGGGAATTGAACCTGGAAACTTTCGATTGAAAGGTAAGCGCTCTACGTACGGCGCTACCCACTTACTAACTTATTTGTATTTATATATTTTGGTTACCTTCGTTTTACCAGTTTTACCTATATTATTTTTTAAAGTCCGAATGCTGGATTTTTATTTAAATATCCAAGTATTTAATTGCTGGTGACATAAATCATCACCATAATTTAAAATTTCAACATATACTCGGTACAGTTCTACCTTATTAATATATTTACATTATTATATTAAACTCGATAACTTCTTAGAAGTACGCCTTTTTTATTGGTGGGTGGCTTAAAGACTATTTACATAATATTTTTAAAATTTAAAACTACACTTTTGGCAATACTAATACCCTAATACTTAACTCAAAATTACTAAGTAGAAATATAAAAGTATAACAGTTTAAATAATTAGTCAAAGAGACCCCGTTGCTGTTTTTACAATTATTATTTTTATCAATACAATTATTTTTATTTGATAATATATTTGGTAATACTGTCTTAATATATTTGGTAATACCGTCACAATATAATGAATAGCATTACTTAAGGCACCAGCGAGTATAAGAATTATGAAGTTTGCTGTAGAATTCTAAACTGTAACCAATTGCATATATGTAACTATAACACCAAGTCAGTCAATAACAGTATGCTCAATAATTCCGTCGTAAACCAGTACTTCATTAAGATTTGTTATTTAGGAATTCTTAAAATTGATCGATTCGAAATGAACTATGTTTAATTTATGCAAAAAAACAAAAAAAAAAATATTATTGTAAAATATATTAAATTTAAAATTTATTTCAGGAAAATAAAACTGTTTTCAAATCAACTCATTTAACATTCTTTTTACTTTAGGAAGGGACGATATTAAAATTATTAGATCTGACAACAACTTTAAATTTAAAGATTAAAACTTTCCATCCGCGTTACCGTTACATGTCTTTCAAATTTTTATTTGGACACTATTTTAAATTTAATTACTAAGATTTGTTGTTTTTTTTAACGGAAGTAAATCAAAAAAAAATATTTGATGTGCCCGTCCCTATATCCGAAATATAAAATGATTCATGTTTAACTAATTAAAATTTGTGAAAGTACTAACAACTCTTTTTTGACGTTCTAATAAAAATATCAGATATTATTTTTATGATTATCAATTTTTTTTTTTTTGGTAAATCTATTATTCAAATAACTGAAGTGTTTAAAAATAATCATTAAATAATTGCTCGGTATGCATAGTATATATACATAGATACACAAATTTGTAACTATATCATTATTTTTTGTTTATTACCTACCATCTTTTTTGATGATATTATTTAAATTTTTTGAATTCTAAATTAAATTGATAATTGTAAATCGGTATTTATATTAAATGCTGAACACACTAACCGAAAATTCGAATTCGTTCTTTTACTTAAAAAAAATTTATTACCATGTAAAAAATATAATGTAAAACTAAATTTTACTCGAAAATTTCTCTAATTGAAAAAACGTTGTGAAACCTTCCATTGCCTGATCCAAATATTTTAAAATGTATTGAAACTAAGATTTATCATTCGACTTTATTATTAAACATAAAATTTCATTTAAACATAAAATTTCCCTGCATTCACATACTTTCATATAAACTTAAATATTTTGACCAAATAATGAGGAATGACAATTACGAACTCCTCAAATTAATTATTGAAAGAATCGAAAGCAAGCGAAAAATCGGCAGAAATCAGATGTCGTAGCTGAGAAACATAAGAAAATGAACAAGAATAATTGGATAGATGTACACTGCATATACACTGCAGAGATGGGATTTTTGCATTATTTTTTAATGCATTACTTTTCGTAATTATTAATCAGATACCCAATTTATTCATTTCTTTAACAATGTATTGAAATAATAATTATTTTGAATTTTTTTTTTACACTCATTCATTAAAATAATGTTTTATATTAAAAATTAATGCATTACCAAAAATAATTCAAATTATTTGAAATATGTTTCAGTAATTTTTTTAATTCAAAAGTAATTCAAAAAGTTTTAATTATTTTTGGTAATGCATTATAATATGTAATACATTATTTTTGAGCATTATTTTTAGTTAAAAATTTTTACAAAAAAAAATTTATGCAATATAAGAAAAAATAATGCATTATTTTAGTTCATTACAAAATAAAGTTAATGTCAACGTAATGCATTTCTGATAGGTAGGTATATGCCGTGAACAATTTTCTACAAAAAAAAAACAATATTTATTATATAAAGGAAATGAAAACTAAATTAAATTAAATTAAATTTTGCGATACAAAATATATTTTAATTTTCTTTTAATACAAAATACAACAGATATGCATACTTACAAAAATAAATAAAATATATGTACGAAAAGAAATTGTCACATACCTGTAATTAGAAAAGAAAAGAAATTAGTAACAAATTGAAAATAAAAAAAAAAATCATTAATATAAAAAAAAATCAAGCCTTTAATGATTAACTGATTTTTTTTGTCAAAAAGAAAATTACTCTGGACAAAAAAATATTACATACAAGGATGCTGTAAGAGATTATTAGACTGCATACTATATCAAATTTATACTATTGTATTTTAGAGATTAAAGATGACACGATAGCTGCCTTCGTAGATGATACAACTGTATTAATAATTGGTAAATGAAATTGCAAATAGAAAGCCTATTGCTGAATATGTTGTATATGTTGAATACAGTACCGCGGTACTTCAATTAAAATTATATGTCTGGAGTGCATTTTTATACACTTTTTAAACATTCACATTAAAAATATCTCCTGGAAATAAACTAGAATTATTTAAAATATAGTGTTACAGACGAAATTTTATAGGTGGACAGAGTAATAAATATTAGAATTATCCGAATGTTAAGAAAAGAAAGAGAACTATATGAAATCGTACAATATGACCCAACCAATTACTGAAACAGAAAAATTGAAGGCAGCCGAGGTGTTAACAGAAAACAGATGAACTGCAACATCAATTAAGACTACAGGTGAATCGGTCAACATATAATCTGTGCAATAGGGAAAATTTTCATAAGATCAATAAAAATATCTAATAACAATGTGATCACTTAACTTCAGAATTGGATCAGCAGAAGAAGCCAATAATAAAATTTCCAATTGTTCACAAAAGGTGGTTAATCACATTAAATGAAATAAAATTTAAGACTTTGAAAAACTTCTAGTTATGGCACTTGGTGCAAAGATCAGACTTAAAACAAAATTAAATAGAACTGGAACTGAATTGAATCTAAATGGATTATCTTCATCATCATCATCATTATCATCACTGTCCTGCAACCTCATTACTGAGACATAGGGCGGAGAATATAATATAATAAAAGAACGAAAATAAATAAATTTGGTTAATTGAGCGAACATCTTTGCTATTTATTTATAAAAAAGTTTTAGTCAACAATAAGGGGTAACTTAGGCATACTGAATTATATATGACATTGTGCTAAATATATTCGCATTTAAAATACCGAAACGTTATTGCACATAAGTATAATTTTTTGACATTTGATTTGATGTTTATTTTAGATACAAAGTGTGGAATTGTAAACTGACTATATTACGTTGGCAACACTTTGTACTCATTTAAGACAATTTGATATCTACATTATATTTATGTATAAATTGCATCGGATTGTTGTTTCTGGATACATTTCCGATATCGCCGAAGACAACTGTCAAAAAATTGAAATAAATCAATGGAGGAATACATAACAGAGACAGCAACCTAAAAAAACAGAATACATTCATAAAGGTGATCATAGTACACAAATGAATATTAATGTATCACAATATAAAATACAACAATAAAAATTCACATTGACAAACTTGAAAGTGAAATTAATAATTATAGCTTTTAATCCTAACTTTTAATTCATTTAAAGCAATTTAATCTATCTGACCAGAAATCCAAATAGAAACAAAAAAATAATAAATATTTGAAAAATATTTTTATACCTGTGTCAACCAACCGTTAAAAATTTAACGAAAATTGAAAACAAACAAAAAAAATGTTTTTTTTTTTTTATTTTTATTATCTGAAAACTTCAGTGAATGTCATTTATGTGAATTGATTAGAAAATCTATAGTTTACAGCAAAGTACATACATATCATAACAAAACAACAGGAAAATCTTTAGATTCATTAATTTAATTCATCACTTTTTATTTTTTATTATTTTTTTATCAATTCCATCTATTGATGAAAATATTGTACTTTCAGAGCTCATTATCTAATTGTGAAATATGATTGCGAATAATTGATTGCATGATAGAAAAATAAAATTTAATTTTTTTTTATTTTATTTTTGTTTATGACATGCACTTCAAAATAAAAAAATAACATAAATAAAAACAATCAATGCATTCGACCCCAACGATGATTAGTATATACTTTACGTATAAATGGTGCGAACTAACAATATTAAATTTTTATTTGATTGTCACAAGAGTAAAAGAGAAAACATGCTTTATTTTAAGAAACACAAAATAAATAATAAACAAAAATTCTTTTATTTAACATTCGAATAAATGTTGAGGTCTTGTTGACAAACCTACTATACTATAATAGCTTATTGGTTAAAAAAAAAAAATTGATGCGCGCAATGCACATTTATTGCACAAAATACAGAAAACAGTGAAATAAAAAAAATACAAAAAACAAAAACAATAAACTTATTTGTTATAAAATTGAAAATTCAATGTACAAAAATTATATGACAACTAATACGAAACCAAATTACAAGTAAAAACTGTTCAAATAAATTATACGTGCCTCCTGTGAAATTAACAAAATTAATTTCATAATTTTGTATATCTTTCATGAACCAACTTTTTATATATAATATGTTCCTCATGGGCACCTCTGTTGATGAATTTTGGAGTAAATCAATGAAATGATAAACTGAATGAAGTAAAAGTCTGTATTTGGTTTATTCAAGGTTGTGCTTGAAAGCCAAAGCATCTCAACCCAGAATGTAAGTTTTCAAAATCCCAATCCAAAGTTTAATTGTAAATGCGAAAAATTGCTCAAATGACAAAAAAATAAGCTTCTATTGTTTTATACATAAAATTACTGTTATAAGTGTCAAATTAATTTTGTGAGCAACTGCAATAGCGAATGGATCATACGACGATATATTTAATTCATTTTTAATTTAAACTGATTTAAGATATTTTGAGTCACAAATATTACAGTTTCAAAATCCGATACAGTTAAAAACAAAAAATTATTTAAATATGTACTTAAATTGGGGATCTAATGTCGTGGTGCAGTGTCTTAGGCTATACCTTCTCTCATTTTAATTTCATACGCAGATTTTATAAATGATCGGATTTCTACCTGATAATAGCTTCAGAAAATAGAGGCAGTAAAATAGAATGTATTGTACAAGGACGAAAGGAAGGGAAAAATCAAGAAAAAATCATCTCAGAGGAAGGATACATTTTTGAAATTAAGACAACCCTTGCAATTTAAGAGTTTCACTGTACAAATGTCTACACTCATAATGATTTTGTACGAATGATTTAGTATGACATAATGGTTTATTTCCCACATCTAAAAAAACGTAAAAAAAAATTGATACATTTCATGAAAAAAAACAATGAACGGATTCTAGACGAATTAATCGCTATCGAATACTAATTTTTTGCTACATGTTGGGGCAGAATGAACGCATTATATTATTTAATATGATAAGTTAAAAAAAAAAAACACACAAATCTAAACAGTTCTATGCCCTATAAAGTGGTTTCAGCATATTGAAGAAGAAGTAGGAATTAATCGAACTGATTATTTTACTGCATATATCTTCCTTTTTTTATCAGCATAATTTCTTAAGTTTTTTTTTTTCAAAGTTTAAACTTTTTACAAAGTACATACATTTACTCCAAATAGTTAGCAGCAAAACATGTTCATTTCTTGATTATAAATCCATTAATCAACATTTGGATTTCACTTTACAAACCAATTCGCTTATCTATTTGCTTGTCATATTTATTTCCAATAGAGTACATGACACGCACTGACAATCAAATGTTTCCGATTTTCCTAAATTTCAAAATGTTTCTATAATTTTTTAAATTTGGAATTATAAGTTTTAGTAAGAGAAACATATTTATGGTTAGATTTAACTCTCACCTTTAAATTTAAAATTTATATTACTGATTGATTAGTACTGTATCACTATGAGAGAACAATTTTCTCAGTTTGTAAAATAATTTAATAAATCAATTATTAAATTTTTGTCATCGCAATATCATTACTAACAAAACACAACAACTTTAGGAAATTGTTTTGATTGTTATTATTTAATATTTACAGTATGTACATATACAATTCATATATGATGAACTTATGACGATTTCAAGATAATGAAGGACGTATAATAATTATTGTGACAACAAAATGATAAAGATATCTATATGAAACAGTATAGTAATTAAAATTATTATACAAGATTTTAAACTACTAGTATTAAGCATTTTAAATGCAATGGAAAATTCATAATTATATGTTTGTATTAAATGAATTGAAATTAATTTATCATTGTATTTGTTCATAAATAAATCATTATTCAGTAGTTAGTAGATTTCAATTTAGTTTTTGTTTTTCATAAAAAAAAAATTGCCATGCGATTCTACAAATATCAATTTTATTATCTGCATTCAAAGCGATTCGAAAATAAAATCAATTTCACTTTTTACAATGTATTCACTTTTCTGAATTAAAATTCAAATAAAAAATATTCTAAATATGCATATTCCAAAACTCTTCAAAATGAAATTAAATATATAAATATGTAGTTGTAATACCAAAAAAGCGATACATAAAAAAAGTAATAAACACAAATGGATCACTCGATTTGTAGCAAAGAACAACTTGAGAGAGTTAATTTTATTTTCAGAATTAATTAAAGTAATCGCTTCTACCTATAACTATACCTGTGTATGGATACATTTTAAATTTTGGACAATTTCCTCATATTACATTTCAGTAAAACGTAAAATCCAAATCTTTGAATGAATTTGCAGTACTTTAATATGGCTGCAAATATTTATACTCATCACTGATTTTCTCATAGTCTATTAGTTTACTGTTCCATATTTAGTCAAAGCGACATTTATTTTCATAAATAATTAATCAGTACTTGTCACATTGTTGAATTACTTTTTTTTTAATGCACCATTACTGATTGGGCTGTAAGAGATACTTAACTATACTTTTCTTTATTTCATTATTTTGACTACAGAATAGTACACATTGTTTTTTATTAGCTTTTCTTATTATATATGGATAACTTTAACATTTTTAGTATTTGTGACATAGTGGGTGGTGTAGTAAATATAGTCCTTCCCTTTCAATCCCATCCCAAGTCCCAGGCTCGATTCACAATGAAATAAAATGCTTAAAAGGTTTTTCGACCTGTTTCAGTAACATCTGTTATTGGGATAAAGTGAATTACTAAAAAAAAAAATAATAATAACACTACATCACGGAAGGAAAAAGAATGTTAATAAGCAGATAACCTGATGTATAAATCAATAAATATATTTATTGCTTTTTTTTCAAACACTAGAAAAGGATTTCTTTATACAAAATTATTGTAAATGTGAGTAAAGAGAAAAAGAGGCTGCAGCCCTATATGTGAAAATTGTACTTCATCTCAGATCGGATATAAGCTTTATGGGTATTGAACAGATCCCTTGGAGAAAAATAGGCTCTACATCTAAAACGAAAACCCAAGCATTTGGCAGCCTTCTAAGCTATATCAAAACTATGCTCATTCCACTACATTTTTTGATTTAGCTGCATGCCTAAAATATTCAAACTTTCAGACCGTTGTAGATTTTCTCCATGAAATCGCAGCGTTAGGACGACATTTTCGATACTCAAAATGAAACGTTTTGTCAACGTTAATTCTTAACCTAATTTTAACCTAGATACGTTTTGAATAGTCGATGATTCAATAATTGTCTCTAACATGTGCTTAAGATTTTTTCAACAAACTGATATTATATGCCATCGTTATAATGTTTTATAAAACCGAAACTATACTAGAGGCTGAATCAACCAATTTATTCATAACTTATTAACTGTTATAATTAACTACTGTGTATTGAATCTAAAACTGTAATAAGTAACAAAACATAAAATTTCATAATCGTAATAATGTACTTCTTAAATTAATCATTTTATTTCGAAATTTATTATTTTTATATCGTCCCCTTAAACTCTAAGTTCATCATTTTATTATTATCTATTTCCTTTTTAAAACAACTGTCTTAATATAAAGTGTACTTCTTATTATCCATACTTATTATGAAATTTTGTTGTTATTTAAAAATTGCATTACAATTTTTGTTTATTTTTTGTTTTTGTTATTCGTTTAAAATCAGTTTTTAATTTAAAAACATTATTATCGGTTACTTTAAAACAAAAAAACAGCAAGAACTCACCAAAGTTTAAAACCTAATTGTTTGTCATTTCCTCTTGGAACTTGAATTTACAGAAACAATAACAACAATAACAAATAAATATAATAAAATTAAAAAAATACAAAATTGCAATTTTTTTTTTAAATATTTGCATTTTTAAACCGTCATCTTTTAAAACAATTAGAAAAAAAAAACATTTTTTTTTTGTTTTACAAATGTTCATTGTCTCGACTTTATTTGAATTCCTCATATAAAAAGAGTGCAAATCTCGAAAATTTATATACACATTTTATTACACGCAAGTATATAATAACAAAATTCCCACGTACTAAATTTTTTGAAGTAGTTAAATTGTAATCATTCCTATACAAAATGCATTTTTTTTGTTTTTTGTTTTTTTGATTACAGAAAGAATTCCTTTTCTAATATTCATTTTGTAGTAATCAGTACACCAAGCAAGCTATTGTTTGTTGTGTGCGACTGACCTTATTGTAATGAAGTATACTGATTGGTAAGTTAGTCGTCAAGTGAAGTCAAATTGCAGTATGTCATTTGTGAGTTCAGCTTCAGTACTCAACAAAACTTAATTAAAATAAACTTAAATGATTTCTAATTTTTTTTTTGTTTGTCTTTTTCTTTTTGATTTATGGCACGCGAAATTTTTTATAATTATGTATAATAATTATAAACCTAACTGCATTATTACAAAGTAATAAAATAAAATAAAGGTTTAAAAAAAAAAATATTCTGCGATTGTATTTAGAACGAACCCAATTATTTTAAATTAAAATGCGTTGAATGAAATTAAATATAAATATTGAAAATTTTTATTTTTAAGCTTTACAATTTTTAAATAATTAATAAATTCAAATTAGATCTACTATAGTAGATTGGCTGATTATTTAAATATCGTATAAAAAGTGTTGTTGTTGAATAAGGTAATTTAATAACCACTGGCGTTCCACAGGACTTCCTACCAATATATTTCTAGATTTTCATCAACGATTTACTCCCTTCAAAACTCTATCCAACCTATTGTTTGATGACGAATACACCTTGCTTGAATCCTACGACTTTTGAAGGAAATCTAATTCATTTTTACCACAATTAGGTTGAAGAGAAACATGATGAATAGCTCAAAGCTAACAAATTATATTAGTTTCTAAACTACTATATTATACTTTTCCTATGGTATTACTAAAATTAGTCAATACAGCACAAGAGAGAACAATAAAAGGTAGAAAAAGTAGTGATAAACGCTATAAAAATAAATTCTTTCATTCAACTAAGAACTTCTGGATTTTGTACTTCCCAGATTTTGAAATTTTAGAATTTTATTTTCCGTGTTTTGATGTTTCGGATTTTGTACCTTCCGGATTTATGGGATTTCAAGCTGGAAATTTACAACGGTCTGTAAATATTTTGGGCATGCATTTCAACCAAAAAATTCAGTGGAATGAGTATATTTTTGATAAAGTTAATAATACTGAATACAAAAGTTTGGGTTTTTTTTCACGATTTAAAGCCTACTGTTCTCCAATAGATCTTTCCAATGTCTATAAAGCATATATTTGATCTAAGATTGAGTACAATTCTTACATATTGGCTGACACATAACTTCACTAGGTTATCTTGACAAAATCCAAAACCGTATCCTATGCCTAATTGGCAAGTTCACAGTCCAGGTAACCCTTGCTCCTCTCTACATACTAAATGCTCCATTATACAATTTGGTACTTTTAAAAAAACACCCAATTCTGGTTCGTATCCAGCTTACCCACCAATTCTTCTCTATCATCCTATTTCTTTTCTAATACTTTTCTCCTTACCCGAACCTAAAAAAAAATTTTAAAGGAGCCCCTTTCTAGTTTTTTGGTAGTGTATAAAAAAAGAAAATCAGTAGTTTTAATTTAAAATGAAAATAAAAGAAAATTACGATTCTCATTGGTAATACAGTAATCTACAAACCCCATCAAGTAACCTCACTGATGTATAAAAATATAGATAACAGTGGTTACAAATCTGACATATTAAATTCATAAAGGAGTAACATATTGAAAAATATACTCCTTATGTTGGATTTGGTAGTTGTATACTTGTATGTAGTACAAATTTTTTGCATCAAAATCAATTTCAAAACTTCAGTTTTGATTGTAAAATCTTTGAATATGTACCAAGTTGAAACTGTTTCAATACAGATATACAATTAAGATACAAAACCTGTTGAAGGCCAAAAACTATAAAAATTATTCAATGTTTTGAGCATGTTAATGCCATATCAGTCGTACAAGGATTTCTCTACTTTTGCCTCTACTTGTCTCAATTTTCCGTATTCACATACCCAAGGAAATGTACTTCATCAGAGATTTATAATTTTTATTTCTAATCTTGTAAATTGTTTACTATTCATTGTTTCTAAACTCCTGCTCTTATGTTAATTGAATTTTATTTAAATTCAAATCCTGATACAAAATTGGTAAAATAAGTCATAAGAAAAGCCTATAACCTGCGAAGTTTGGCAGTTGACGATTTCGGGTTATCACCCTACAGTTGTACCAGTTGTACAGTTGTGACCAATGCTTACAGTTTCTTCCGATTCATTTCATAACTATTATTGCAAACTATAACACTTAAAACTTTAACAACATGTGCTTGGTGACAACTGTTTACTATCAACATAGGAAATTAAATTGAATCACCTATTACATATTTTAGCTGAAGTTAGGTATCCTACAAGTCAACGATAATAAGTTGATTAGTTAAGGGAACATAATCAAGTTATTTAGTAATTCTCTGAGTATCTCTTAAAATTAGCAATACAAAACAGCAAAAAACTATATTTATCGTATATACATATATATACATTGCTGGCATATACATAGTGTATTTGTATTGTATCACTAATTAACACATTTTCACTTTTTTTTTTTTTTTAAATGAACACTTGTCAATTATAAATTTTTATTACGTCAAAATTTTGACATTTTTATTATTAGTTAAAATTAATAAATGTTCAAATTTTAACAACTTAATAAACTCACCATAATTTTTTGTTTTTGTTTTTTTTTTTTAATATTAAATTATGAATAAGTCACGTCATAATACTCGTATGTATTTGTAGAGAAGATTAGATGATGGCCACGTTCTAATTTGAAATTAGAACCGCAACAGATATTTAAAATAATTTAATTATTTTTTATATTTTATTTTACCACTAATTACTAAACTATACCAAGTAAAATCTTACGTACTTAAACAAATTTCATTTGTAATAGGGTGCTAAAAATACTTTATTAAAACTGAGATACAGGTGGAATTTAAAATATACAAATACCAAAACAAAATTATACTTATAAATAATATTAAAAATTAAATATAAAATGAATTTCTTTCATTCCTTTCACAAAACTCTTATTATTTTACGACAAACACTTGTATTTACCTATAAAATCAATAATAAAAAAAAATAAAACAAAGTCAACTTAAAAAATTAAAATTTTGTCCTCAAAACATAATAGATGAAAACGTTTTTTTTTGTTTCTGATGACACAATTTCAATTTTTATATTTGATGTATCTACATTATGTATTTATGTCTGATGTATGTTTTTATGTATATTTCAATTAATTCATAATTATTTTATTTTATTTTTAAATGAAATATGAAAAATACTAATTACGAGTAATTTATAAGATAATTTATAGTCTAAGAAGAGGGAGTGAAATTTTTGCAAAATTTTTCCTACCGTAGGGTCTAGTTTAGATGACATTTTGAATGTTAGTTCTAAAGTCCCAAATCTACATAGCCGTTAAATCAAATTTGATATACATATATATGATCCTATGTCCTGTTTTATACTTCATCTATACTGCGGACAACGCCAACAACAAATGAGACAACCACCGTCACTTTCGCTGATGTAGGGCCGTATTGGCATCACATAATAACCCATCAGTACATGGTACTAAGGTTCTACAACACAGCATAAATAAAATTCAGCAATGGCTGAAGAAGTGAAGAATTAGAGTGAATGGAGCAAAATCAACACATGTCACATTTCCCTTGAAGAAAAAAACTTGGCCGACGGTGGTGTTAAATAACGAAGTAGTTCAACAAAAAGAAACTGTTAAGTAATAGGGCAAGCATTTGGATAGAAGACTTACATGGAAAATCCATATTCTAAAAAAAAGAAAACAACTGGGATTCTTATTAAATAAAATGAATTGGTCATAACTCCCCAATATCGCTGGAAAACAAGCTTCTGGTTTATAAAGTTATTTTAAAACCGTTATGGACTTACGGGGGACTAGCCAGCAATTCTAATATGGAAAAATTACAGCGATTCCAATCAAAAGTATTAAGTAGACTAATATAGCACACGCATCATGGTGCGTAAGTAGTAATATTTTACATCAAGACCTACAGATGAAAACCATAAAGGAGGAAATCAGAAGTGTAAGTTGCAAATACCAAACAAGATTAGATTCTCATCCAAATACCCTCACAAGCAACTTGTTGGTCTCAAATGGTTCTAGTCGACTTAAGCGTCGTCACAACATTCTGCAACTACCCAACAGACTAACAGAGTATAACTAGATTATCATGGATTTTTTCATCTAATTGGGTTTTTCATCCGCAAGTCTTTATATGTTGCTTACATATACAAATATCATACAAACTACTTAATGTCTTGAATGGAAATAAAAGAAACATGCATATATGTATGTATATATCTAGTTTGTTTTATCCCTTATTTTTCGATGAATTTAAAGTTGTTTTTTGAAAAAGTCGGACAAAATCTCAAAAAAAAATTCCTAAAACAAAAATTGCCGAAATTTTTTTTTAACATAACCTCTGTTAGTATCAGAGAAGTCCGGTTTTCCAGATATCTTCTTTTTCCAGAGTTGGGAAAAATTATTATTTATTTATTTTATTGAGTATTGATTATTGAGTACAATTATTGAGTATTGATTATTTATATCAGGGATTTAGGTATTTTGTCTTATTGGCGATTTTCTTTTTAAAGATTTTGTCTTTGAAGATTTTTTCCAACAAGTTTTGGTGAAGACATTTCCTACCCAACCCACACTTTGAATGATTTAGACAACAGTTCTGGTTGAATATCATAAGTTTATTTGAATCAAATATGGTTCAAAAATATTTCCTAACCTAAATTTTTGTTCAAAATTTATTTTAAAATATGAATTTGAAAATAAAAACTATTTTTTTAATTTTAGATTCGCAGTAATTGTATTGAAATATTGAACAGTTAAATATTGTTGATTAAAAATAAAAACGTTATAAATAGAAGTTTCTCTCTTAAATTTTTTATTTAATAAATGGTGTAATGGAAATTTTTTATGGTGAAATACTAATATTTTAATTTTGATAGTTGAATTAATTCATTTTAAGTATAATTTTTTGACATTAATTACATTAGATTTTGATGAAAATATTTAAATAAATCTAATGATCTACACTACAATTTTATTTTTCGGAAATATTATCTTTTTCCCTACACAATGAAAACTAGAAAAAATTACTATAACTTTTTTGGACTGGCTCTCATCAATTCCATATTTAAATGCTACAGATTTCTTGCATATTTATTTATTTATTATTTTTCAAAAGAAGCAATATTTGTGTATATGTAATGAATATAAAACGGATTTGGTATAAAAGGTTTATACAACACGACTGGTATTGAACGAAGGAAATTTTCATTCAACGTATTGAGTATTTTTGCCAAATATTATTCAGAGGTTTGGAAATATCTAGATTGAGAACTGAAATTAAATTGACAATTTTTTGTGAAGTGAAGAAAAACTGTTAAAAAATTTTCAATGATTATATTCTTATATTTGTACAAATATTTTTTGACTCAAATAAAAATTTGCAACGCAGTGAAGAACACAAATTATTACACTGGTAAAACAAGGGATGTACCTCTTGTATAAATATATATATATATATATCAAGCTATTATACAATATAAGTATCTTTTGGAATTTTTAAAATAGCTGTATTCTGAAAAGATGTTAATTGTAGACTCATCTTCTAATTCTGATTTATCTTACCACATCTTGAACGTTACAGACTTTTCTAATTCATTAGAATTTGTTTGAAGTCAGAATTTTATTTCTTAATTTCGACTGCGCACTGGCCTATTTGTACAATGGCTCATTTTTGTTATTTTTAAATATATTTTTATTTATATTAATTAAAACTCATACCGCATATAATGCGATCTTGGTTATATTGCTCTCCAATCTCAATGCACTGCATCATATGTAATATTGTTGGTACAAACATATCTGTAGGTAAAAGTAGTAATCGCTTAGGTCGACTTAAGATGAAAATAAAATAAATATACCAAGCATTTGCTTATGTCAAATACTACTTAAGTGGTTATTGCTTGTGGTCACAGGTATGTTTTGTAAATTTTTTGTTTTTGCAGTTTAATTCACAATTTTTTTTTTCATATTATTAAGCTCATATACAAATACATATATCGATAAACCCGCTTTGTATATTTGATTTATATTTTTGGAGTTTGAAATTTTTGAACTCTAAAATATACATTATATTGTAAGCAATTGGAGTGAATGAAATTACTCTAGTAGTAGATAGAGCCAATAACCTGTGAGACATATAGGCATAGCATATTAAGAAAAAAATATCAATCAAAATATCTTTATTTGCCAGTGAGATTAAAATGTACTTAAGTTTTGTAAAAATGTAAAATAAAGAGATAAAGCGATAAATTGAAAAAGATAAAACTACAATATGTGTGGTATTATATATATGGTAAAATATTCTAATCATATTCACAAAACATCTTATGTACGTTGTATTCTCAAATTCTATTAGTTTATTTCTGCTACTTGTCCAAACCACAAAAACAACGTCAATCGTGAATCTATTTTTTAAAATGCAATGCTGTTTTTCACTTATAAGAATTTTTATAAGTAAAAAAAACTAACTTATGTATCTTTTTTGATCCAGTAGGACCGACTAAAGATAGGGTATATAAAAATTCTAGTCAAATTGAAAGGTTTTAAAATATAATATATAGAAAATAAAATTTTATTTAGATTCAAAATGTGACAAATGCTCTTGACACAAACCCATAAATGAGTAACGAATTAATTTATTTGAATATAGTTAATACTATTATAAGACTAATTATTTGAAGTTAATTTTATTTGTTATTCATTAATTGAAATAAATACGTCTATAGTTTATTTTATTTAAAAACATGTTTTACTATTTTAAATTACTTAAATGTAGAAGTCTAATTGAATTTTATTAATAATATTTTAGCGAAACAAATAGGTTGATAGAGTATTGGTATTATTATTGGTATAACTTTTCTTAAATAAATTATATATTAATTATTTGGAATTAATTTTCTAGAAATTTATTATTAATCAAGCGTGTGGATAATTAAATATAATGTACCCAATTATTAAGTACCAACTCTAGATTAACCCTAAGGCTGCGGTTATAGCGATCAGTAAAATGAATACATACAATTTTTATTTTCCATTTTACTGCGACAGTAATTACCAAATTTTTGTACAAAGTTATAGAAATTGTAAAAAAATATTCTACTAAACAAATTCAGTTTTAAATTTTAACATTTTAAGATTAATATTTCAAATAAAATCAATTAAAAGTCTTCTTAACTATAATATGAAAGATAAAAAAAATCCTTTTTTTTTCAATTTAATGCATCGAGTTACATTTCTATTCAATTAAACTGCGAGTTTGTTTTCCAAATTAAAAATTTTAATCAAAATAATTCAATACACCACTTGAACTTTAAATAAAAGTTCATAATTTGTTATTTTAAAACTAAAACAAAAAAAAAAGAAAATATTTCTTTTTAAACATTAAGAAATTATATAAGGCGACATATTTAATTACCTTTTTGTTGTTGTTGTTGCTGTTGTTAGTTATATTTATATCTTACTCATTCTACATTCAACAAATTCAATATCTAAATTTTTTTCACCTTTGTATTTTCCGATTTCAACTCACTCAACCATATGCAATAGGTAAAGTTCACACCTCGAAATAGAAGAAAAACACAACAATAAAACTCCTCACAAAATAATAAATTTTCATATCATAATTTGGACTTTTTTTTTTTTTGTATTATCTTGAAAGGAAGGAAGTGCTGTGTTTACAAGACAAAAAATTAATTTCAAAGAAAATATTTGTATCATATAACTACATAGGTAGGTAGTTAAAAAAAACGTAAAAAAATTAGTCAGTTATCTTGCAATGTCCTACATATGAAGAAATAATTTTGCACACGTCCGATATGAGAAATTTAATTTGTACACTTTTGCATGGACATTAAAAAAAATATCAGGTCGAAACTAATTACAATAGAAAATTAATTTAAATTTATTTTATCTTTTAATTAACTCATATGAATAAAATTTATGTTGTACATTAAAATGTATTTTTAAATGCTTTTTATATCAGTGTAACTAAATACCAATTCAATTATTACTAACATAATATTACTAAATTATTCCACAAGGTAGGTATATAAAAGATAAGAAAATATAAAAGTTGTAATTTGTCAATTCTCAGAATTATAACGAAAACTAAAAAATTTGTTTAAAATTTTTTCGATTTTTTCAAAGTGAAATTACACTTTTCTAAACGAATAAATTTACTTACGAAGTTCTATAGAGAAGGTACAAAATATTTGATTTGATTTGGTGAATATAAAATTTAAATATAAGGCAGCATTTACACATCAGCCAAAATTTAAAATTAAATCTAAATCTGATGAAAATCTGAAATGTAAACGCAGTCTGACACCAGACTTTATCTGATGGATAATATAAAAAACCTTCCGACTCTCATCAAATTCTTAAAACTTAATATGGGGATAATTGAATTTTTAGAACTTTTTACTGCCATCTGGTGATCTTTTATTTATTTTTATATTTTATGCGATTATATGACAGATGCCATTTAACAGCTGGTTGTGCTGAGTAGTTTTAAATTTGAAAAAGTAAATATATTAATTTTTAATGTAAATTTCATTTATAATAATATTAGGTATATATAAGAAGCAAAAAATAATAAAATAATATAAATTCAAAAACAATAATAGTATAGGAGCTAAACTATTTGGATTTATAGAAATGTACATGAAACAAGAAAATATTTTTTGAAAGAAGCATCACGATCGTAAATGTCTTAAAAAAACTTCAACATGATATATAAATGTAAAAAAACTAAGCTGTGAATCTCCGTATTCCCGTAAAATAAGTTGGCAGCATTGTGCAATGAGAGCTTTCTGCAACATTGTGCTTTAATTCATTTGTGATCATGTAAAATTAAAAGAAAATTTTTATTAACACTGTATACAACCCTTGACATCGTAAATGGCTCAACACAAAGTTCAATACAATGTCCACATAATCTTAAATGTCTACAAAAGCTCACAAAAGCTTGAGACATTGACTCATGATCACAAATGTTGCTGAAATGTTTTCGCGACCGGTTTGACAGGTATTTGGGTTTACAAAAAATTTTAAAACCCCCAATTAGAATTATTATTAGAATAATTATTAATATATCTAATAGTTTGTGTTTTCCCAATATATATTAATATAAAATTCTCTTTTAAAACGACGATGGGATCTGGAAGAGAAAATATAATACCGAGCTCTATGAGTTATAGTCATGCAAATCAAAGTCAAGAGAATACAGTGGCTCGGACACCTAAAGCGGATGAACGAAAATGCTCCAGCCAAGAGAATATTCAAAACCAGACCGGATTCGTTGAAGAGAAAGATCTAAAACAAGTTCGCATCTTCAACTGGAGATAATCCACCCGTGACCCACAAAAATGGAGGACGTTTATGAGTCAGGCCCAGAACCCAATGGTCTATTGGCGACCTAAGTAAGTAAGTAGTAAAATTCTCTTTTGAGTTGACTTTATTAAACGAAGTACGCGGCGAGACCGCCCGAGACCGATCTATTACAAATTATGAATTATCACAAGCAAACGGTGATTGATTTTTTTTAATTCTCTTATCAGTAACTTCTAAACTTTGAATTTTCTTTTGATATTTTCAAACTGACGAATAAATTTTTAAAAATAAATCGAAATTCAATTGAATATGGAATGTTAATATTTTTTTAGATATGTATGTATATATGATAATTCAAATTTTATAAAAATAAATATTTAAAAAAAAAAAAAAAACCAAAAAATTTTTTTTTTAATAATGTCCTTACCTTTTTCTTATTTTTTTCACTTAGATTCCGATAATTTTATCAATGGGATAATTCAACAAAGTATAACAAATTAATTTAAATAACACCCAACAATTATACAGAATGAAACAGAGTGGTGCGATAACAACAAATTTTAAATTTAAATTGTGTGTGTGTGTGTTTTTTTTTTTAAATTTTTTTGCTATAAAATATTCACACGTTTACCAAACAATAGGACTTCTTTCTAAAAATATAATAACTGAATCATCACATTTGTATTAATTTAACGAAAATTTATTTAAAATTATAATCACATTGTAAACAATTTAGTTTTTTAATTTCTCGTATTTAATTTTACAAAAAAAAAATTTAACACTTTATACAAAATTAAGTCTTTTTTTGTTGTTTTTAGATTACTTCTTTAAAATTACAAAAAGCAATTATAATACAACGGCCAACCATCATAATTTTAACAAACCAAAACTAAAAGAAATGACGCTCTGAGTATGATTTCGACAGGTGATATTCCTTTTATACCCTCATATTGTTATGTAGATTAAAGTCTCAGCCAAAATAAAAAAAAATAAAACTAAAAACATAATAGACAAAATATAAATTAAGCCCTTACTTTTTTTTTTTTTTTTTTTTAACTCCCTAATACTAAATAGTTATTTTATATAATACATTTATATAATATACATTACAAAATAAATACAAGGTGTTCAGTAAAAAAACTACCCGATTTGTGATGAAAATAGCAACTAATATAAGAACAAACTTATAAAAAAAAAACTGCACGATTACAATAAGTTTTAACAGGTACGGTTCAAGCTACATATTTCATTTAAAGATCAAATATTATATAGTAATTTTGAGAAACTGTTGCATATTTGATGTAATTGATCAATTATGAGTAATTTAAACAATAATCAGCCCTAGTAACAGTAATGAACCACTTCATCAACAATGAACAAGTTCTAAAATAATAAGCAACTTCATTGATAATGAGTCTTAACAACAAAAGTGTTCCACTTCAATAATAATAAACAATAATAATAAATGTAATACTTATTTTTTACAATTTATGATATATGTAATCAATAATCACACTTCATTCAAATCAATCATAAATTAAGTGAAATAACAAAAGATCATTTCGTAGAGAATTTAGCAGACACCTAACATAAAAACATTCAAGGCACTTTCATAAAGTAAATCGATCTATTAAAAAAAAAATGTGTGTTTATTTTGTAACTCGGAGCATTCACAACGTAAAAATTGTGTCAATTTTTTCAATCAGAGTGTAGAGTATTTTCATGCATACCAAATTACTATCTGTCAAAATTTAAGTCTTTGAAAATTTACTAAAAATTGTTGAATTAATAAGTAGTTGGTCACAAGCACAGATGAAAAAAGTGTGTTGCTTCCAAAATATCCATATTTGCAATCAAATATAAAAATTTATTAGTGAGCAGAAGCCTGACAATAAGTTAGTGTTCTGTTAAACATACTTAAGTACATTTAGTTAAATTAGTATAGTACTAAGAAGGTATTATGATGTTTTGATACTTCTAAATGTTTTTACTTTATATACCAATATACCTTTACAAAAAATTTTTCAATAAAATGATGAAAAAGATTGTTCTTTTTGGTTCTTTTATTTTATTTTATCAGCCAATCAAGTTCTTAAATTACACCTCATCTAGGTTCGATTACGTTGAGCGAATGAGCAAATGATAAAAACTATTTTTTTAGACAAGTAGATCATTCAAATTCAAATTTTTAAGAATACACCATTTAAGAAAACCGAATTTTCTTACGAAAAATATTGTCAACACATTCAAAATCACACACTCAATATATATGAACATGGTACAATATTGCGTCAGACAAAAATTTACATACGAAAAAATAAATAGAAATTCTTAGGTAAATTATTTTAAAGCTTAAATTTCATATATATAACTAAATATTTAGTTATAATGGTTTTAGCGCAAATTTTTTGATTAATTTTTATAACTCACAGATGTTGTTTACACCATCTTTATATAAGTTGTACTTAGAATCAGTCAGCAGAATTAAACTACAGGAGGTGTATTAAGTAGTGTAGCACTATAATACCTACTAATGAGTATTTACCATATTTACTAAATTTATTAAATTTCATACGCCAGAAAATTCAATTGCGAATATTGTTTTTATCCTGTTTTTGCTTATTGTTTTTAATTACCCTGTATGAGTGTACACAAATATTATTATATTAATTAGTAAACGAAATATATAGATTTGATAATAAAATAAAATAAAAAAGAAAATATAAAATATGCATACTAACATTGATAAAATATATAGGTACCTAAGTTAAAATGACACTTAATTGTACATTATTAATTTCACAGATGCCTTTATATACATAAGTAATAAGTATATAGTATGTATGTATACTTATCATCAATTGATATTCAAAAATGTAGGGGAAAATAAAATAATCTAATATCTTTAGCATAATATTTATCAAGAAATCGAATTAGTTTTGTAAATCTAATAAATAATAATTAGTTAAGGGGTAAATTGCAAAACTAATATAGAAGACAATAGGATAACTGTTATATTGTTACAAAATTTTAATTTTTATATAAATTATGAAGATAAATATTTTTTTTTTTTTTAAGTTAAGCCAAACACTAAGTTTCAAACGATACCTTTCTACATGAATGTTCATGTTGGACTAATTGAGGATTGTAGAAAGAAAAATATCTCTTCGATCAGTAGGGACATTTTGAATAAATTTATAAATATTACTCTTGAACTTTTGTAGATTGTACGTAGGTATATTTTTGCATTGGGGAAACACGTTTGTTGGAATATGATTCCACATTCGGGAAAATTTGCCTACAAACGAATTCCCATAGCCAGTTTTGAGCATATTAGGTGGCTATTACACATCATTCTTTTCATCAATCATTCATCCCTATATTGTCAATATATGGATGAAAAGAATGATGACCGATTACACATCAATCATTCACTCATCAATCTTTTTACCCATATTTTGACATTTTGCAAGGACAACCTGTGGCAGTGTTCTGAATATATTGATAATTTCGAAACATATATGAATATTAAAAATATAATTTTTAGGGGAATGTTTTTAACTTCAATTTAAATTGAATTTTTAAAGTAAAGTAAAGGGTATAAAAAACAACAAATTATTTTTTTGCACATTTGAATAATATATTAATCGTTTTTTTACAATAATTGCTATAATTATTCAAATTAATATAAAAATTATTCTTTTTGAATTACATCACAAATTAATATTATAACCTTATCTGAACATTCCCCAAAAAGCAATTTTTTTTGCCTCAGCTGAACTTGTCAAAAATGATTGATGACATGATTGATGGGAATTTTGCTTGCATGATTGACGAATGATTGATGAGAATAGAACCGCCATCAATCATTTCTCATCAATCATTCATCCATATATTGACAATATATGGATGAATGATTGATGAATGATTGATGTGTAATAGGGCCCTTAATAGATAATGCTCAAAGCTAATTTGATTCTGTCTATAGAATTACAAAATATTCAATTGATTATTTACATTCTTGATATTTTCATTTAATTTTAAGAATATTTATTTATTCAATAAATACCATCGTTGTAATTAATTTGAAATTATTAAATTTTTTAAATTATACTCAAAATTTATTACACCAAAATTAATTTGAATATAAAAAAGGCCCAAAATTCAATACATAATATAGTATACATGTTACAAACTTATGATGAATTATATAACATATACATATATATAAAAGGATATTTTATACAAATTGTTATTTATAATTATGTATAGTATATATTATAATATAATTTTTAATATATATATTTAATATAAAAATCCCAGATAAGAAAAATGACTGATATGAAAATGGAAAATGGAATTTGATTTTTATTTTATTTCCCTAATACTGACGTGGAAAACTTAACATAATATTATTATATACTATTGATGGATACCTAAAGATAATTGTTATCACTAAATTATTCGTTTTTCTGGTTGGTTTCTGAAACAAATTTTAAATCGATTTTTTCTTTGAAGAAAATATAAAAAAAAACAATTCTATATTTTATCAGCAAAACGTTAAAAACATAAAAATTTAATGAAATTTTACGATCACGACTTCAAAACACTGATAACATAATATTGATTTTCCTTTTTAAATGAAATATTTAAATTTTCAATCTGCAGAAAGACTGACACGTTAATAAAATTTGCTAAACTTAAATAATATTCACGTAAAGTTTTTAAAAATCAATAAATAAAAAGCTAAAAACAACTAACTACGACGTTCTTTTTTAATCAATTAATGCAAAGATTAGAATTAAATGAATACAGAGGAGAATTACATAAAACTATATAAGTAAACACTCATATTAGGTATTTTTAGATTCAATAATATTATCAAACTATCATAATTTGATATTTTGGAAAAGTTGTAACTATCATCACAATTTACATTTGTATAATGGTTTAGAAATCCACCTCATCATCAAAATGTCAATAATGTCTTATTCGAATCGATTGTTAGAATATACTCGTATTATTATTTTTACTATTTTTAATTCTTCACATTCGCAACTTCCGCATTCCACACATTGACGATTATTATTATAGTACAAAATAATTGACCTATATATATTTATACTAAATGAATGCATAATATAAATATGTACTTATATTGCAACTTTTGATATCTTATCATTTTAAAATTGAGTAAGGAACTAAATAAATAAATATGTATCTAATCGTATTTAATTTAAAACTTGTAAAATAATAATTTTAAAATTATAAATTTAAAAAATTATAAATTTAATAAAAAAAAAATTTTTTAAGTTGTTTTAATAATTATCCCTAGACATAACGACTGGGGTAATATTTTTAAATAGATATTAGTAATAATTTTCATAAATAGTATTAAAATTATATTAAAAATATATTATTAAAACTTTATTGATTAGATAATTTTTAAATTAAAAAAATGATTTCATTAATTTTTGACAATAATTACAATAATCAAAATAACGATAAAATTCCAATATCAAAAAAGTTTGATTAAATTTTGAATATGTAGAGGAGGTAGATATCTATATATTATATGTATATAATGATTTTTTAATTAAAATAAATATATTAATTGTAGATGTCTTAATAAGCTTAATATAGATTCATAATTAAAGATATACCGAGCATAGAATTTAAGTAAAAACAAATTGAAAAACCTTTAGTAATATTTATAAATAAAAATAACGTATTTCTATCAACTACTATCCTATGAAAATTTACAAACATTAGGTTTACTAAGGCTACATAGTTGTAGCGATACGTAAAATGAATACGTAAATATTTGTATTTTCAATTTTACTGCTACTTTATAGATATTAAATTTTAATATGACGTTATAGAAATGGTAAAAAATGTTCTAAAAAAACAAATTTTCTTCCAAATTTTAACATTTTAATTACGAATTTAATAAAAAAAAAAAACTTTTTTGATCATTTCAAATGACCGGTACAAAATCAAGAGAACTGTAAAATAATACATTATTTTTATAAATAACATTAAATAATAATAATTAGAGAATAAAAAAAAAAATTAAAATCTTACTAACTTCAAAAAGCGAAATAACTAAAATATATAAACATAATATTATGAAAAACTACTGAATGAAGTGTTTCACCAGGGATACCACCAACATCTGACGGGTTAGTGAACCACTTACAGAAATAATTGAATCTGAATTAAAAATTCATATAAAGAACACACAAAAAGAAAAACCGGTCGAAACCGAACAACATTTCCTAATTTATGAAAACACCAGGTATAAATTGAATTACATATTGTGACTTAAAAAAATTGAAAAGTTTTGTTAAAATTCGGTAAAATTGGAAAAATATAGTAGAACAATACAAAATTCACACCGAGCTGTAGTGCCATAAAAACAAAAATTAAAGCTGTATAGAGTCTTAAAGTTTTTTTTGCACTATCGAAATACATTTGATTTAATTTTTAGCCTACATACAAAATCGCGATTAGTATTATGTTGATAACATGATAATAATATTTGACTTTCGAGCCTCATAATTCCAGATCAACGAAATCTATAGTACAATGGTTGAACGTAGTTTGAATTTCCATTTCAAATACAGTTAGTTTTATCTTATCTTATCTGTTGTTGATTTTATAGGCAAAAATTAAAACCAAAATAATTTTAGTAAAAAAAATCGTATTACATTCGTTTGTATACTAGTTTTAATATTTTTATTTCTTAAATTTTAGGGAAAATATCGATAATGAAAAAAAATAACTATTTTTCTTAATAATATAATTATAGCGATATTACATTTTAATGCAATTTTAATTTACATTATTATCTGAATTGCTAAATTTACACAAAATTAAATGTTTAAATAATACACAAATAGATATTTGTATTGCCGCCATTTTAAATTTTTTACCTATTACAAAAAAATAAGACTAAAAAAATGTTCTCACGAAATTAAATCATTTTAGAATAATTGTTAAAGCAAAATACATATACATAGCTTATTATATATAGATGGTATGTAGTATTATTATTTTTCATATCAGTTTCTCTAAAGCACCAAATACACGATACAACTGTTTTGTCGATATCGGTACAATATTTCTAGTCGCATACAACTGTTGTACGTTGATTGTATCGTGCATTTGAACACATTCAACGATTAGACCGATATTACACGGTCCAATGATTTTTTTTAGGAAGTGGAGACAGTGGTTTTTTATACCAACGATTTTATGGAAATTTTATAGTGTAGGAGTAGTCGAACTTGCAATTATTGTTGTGCCGAATTCATTGTTTTAAAAATATTTTCGTTTTTGTGATTGATGATAAAGTTTACAGATTATTCTTTTAAATACACATAGTTATGTATTAATAGTACATTTATAATTGATTTTAATGACATATAAGGTATATGACCAAATGTAAATAATTAATTAAAATATTTTAACTGATATTTATTTATGTGATCTTAAGGCACAAAAGTAGGATCAATGATGAACTAATATTTAGTAAAAATATAAATGAATTAAATTCATTGAAAACTACCATTCATTCACTGGAATATGTATGAGATATACATATACTGAAAAAACTATAGTTATAGCAACAAAACGAAAATTGACTGCAGAGTTGGTACAAAAGTTTTGTTTGAGAATCTAAATACATCAGTAGTTCTGTGTCTTCAAATGCAAGTGTCTTTCAAAGAGACTTACTCGCAATTAATTGAAAGTCTTTAAAACACTTAATCATATTCAGACATTTAAAACAAAAGTTACTATTTTCAAGGTTACTCTTAGCCTTAGATTAGGTCACTATCTGTTCTAAACTAGTATAGGACACGAATTTGAAAGCATTTCTTTTCCCACCTAACTATACTTAAAATGTAAGCATATCATCATCTTTGCAAAACAAATACAAATCCCAATCCGGCAAGCCCACCTACCTCTGTGGAGATAAGGGAGAAATACCAAAAATCAAAATAGGTAAATATTAAAATACCACCATAACCCCATATAAATATAGATTTTGTTTTATTACTAACCCAGCAATGTTTACTCTGAAGATCATAAACAATTGGAACAATGTAAAATTAATACAATTTCTCGTTGTGAGAAAAACACTATAAAAGATTGTATCGTCATATTTATTAAATATAACGATTGTTTAGATATTCATACAAAATAGATCAGTACATTGACAATTGTATTGTGTATTTGGTTCTTAAAAATGAATTATATAATATTGTAAATATATATATATATATATACACGTTCATAGCAACAATTACTTATTTTAAAAATTTCCCCTAAATATACTTGTACAATATCGAAATATATAACTTTGCAAAGTTTAGAATACATGATATGCAATTCCAATTAAGAATGAGTTCTACGGAAACAAAAAATAGATGACACAACCAATAAGCGATGACACAACCACCAACCAAACATAAATTTAATATAGATACCTAAATTCAAATGAAAAATAAAAATTTTATCTGTAGTAATTTTACCTATAGTTTTTCATTAACTGGCATAAAACTAACTCCCTCTAAGCAATATAAGGTGATATATATATTCCTATCAAGAGTAGGTGAAAACACAAAAAGAAAATTACACTTAAAAATTATTCGTTTATCAGTAAACAATAAAACACACAACTCTAAATAACAGCGATAAAAAAATGTGTGTATAAGGACGCCGCTTTTTTTTATTTTTGTTTTTTTTAATTAAATTTTTGGTTTTTTTTTTGTTGTTCTTTGTGGTTTATTTCAATAGACGCTATGAACTCAAGCCACAGAATTCAATGTTTAGGTCCTTAAAAAAGTTGCATTATGTTAAATATAAGCTTATTTTTAAATGCGTATTTAGTTTTAGACATAATTTCTATTCATGACTCTTCACAAAATTAACCTGTACATATTCCGTTTTCGTTTTGTTAGGTTCCTGATCATTCAAAACAAGATAGGATAGAATAGTCTAGTCTATTTAAGTAATTAATATTGATCAGGCTACAATTGTTTATGTACAGAAGTCTTGCACATGATCAGTGCATCTTTATATGTCATTGCACAGATCTTCAATAGTCAAAGAGCTTGCAAAACTATTTACCATAATTGGTACGATGATGAACAACATTGAATATATATATTTTCAGAATGAAAACGTGTACTAATATTACGATAACGATTGATTTCATCTTTGATAATCAGTGAATCAATTTCACCACAATTAATCATTAAAATAAATACAACGTCAGCAACTATTCTTCTGGATTCAAGAGTGTTTAAATGTAAAAGCTTTAGTCTGTCTGTGCGAGGTGGTAAACGTATAGGATCAGACCAAGGAAGTTTTCGTAAAGCAAATTAAAGGAACTTCTCACTATAAGTTAATAACTGTTGATCTATCTTTCATCAAACCATGCTGACAAGATGATAAAAAGTTTGACCAGGTTTCGTATATAGAATCAAAAACTATCATTTCAAAAACTTCTGGGATACAAGATAGAAGAAACTTTTAACACGATTTCTGGCACATTATCTGGCCAGGGAAATTAGGTGAATATTGTTTTATTTACTTCTATCACTTCTAGAATATTTGATAAAAAACTATTTTATTGATTTAAATTTTTAGATCAAATTCCATGCGAAAGTTTTATCTACTGATAGAACCAGGAATATTTATATAGGCTTATCAAGTCAGTATGGGGTACGATCATGATAGACTGTCAAAGAGTTATGACCAGAACTCGATAAGAGGAAACCAAAAAAAATTATTCTGCTCAATAGGAATAAGCTTAAAATAATAATAGATATACTGACATGTCACTCTTTGCCCAAGAGTGCAAATCGTGCGGAAGTATGCAAATACGGCATTTGTTAGTAAAAATAATTGTCAGATCTGTTGTTGTCTTGACGCACAGAATAATATCAAGCCTAATCTGTTTGATTACCCAAATCTGGTATAAAAATAGGTTTAACCCAAAAATAGGTTTAGGTGGATTTATTAACCTACGTGAAATATCTAGAAGTTTCTTTACGATACCTACACGAATTTTACTATACGGGTATACAAATTAATCGTTGATTAGGTTAAACCCTATAGACCTAGTCTTGTGACAGTTGTGGTTGTCATCCACTTATAAATTAGCTAACTATATTATTTTAAGGATAGTACCTATATATACATATAAATAATATATAATTTTTTCGATAAAATGCTTCCAGAATAATAATAATGCACCCTAGTAGAAGTAAAGATTACAAAAAAAATATGTATATAAGAAATATTAATAAAGCAAAAAAAAATATATCGAATAATTAAAATAAAGCAATTCTTTCATTAAATAAAAAAAAAAACAATAACAAAAAAAATACAAAATGGAATATAAAATTAAATTAAATAAATGTAGTGTAAACTTCCACCATGATAATAAATATACATCTAAAACAGTACAGTACAGCACACCTTTTAAAATAAAAAAATTAAAAAAAAACAACATCATACATAATACAGATAAAATATTCGCTCCACAATTTTGAATTAAAGTGTGTTAATTTAAGATTAGGGAGAAAAAAGGGGGTTACCAACCTTAATGAAATCATTTAATATTACATACATGTACTGCTGTTATCTAAAGGTATGATACTGATGTAAGTTGAATCAAAAAATTGATTACACTTCTAATGATAAGGCATATAATATGTATACATAATATATTATACAGGATGTTTCAGGCATATATTATTGAGTATAATATGTAATATATTAATCATTGGTTAATAACTCTGGTATCAAAAATATTCGGCTATTATATGGGATATTCTACCAAACAACTAATTTGTAAAAACATATGTATATATACATATATAATTCGGATTAAGTACGTTGAGCATAACTGATTGTGGCTTCAAATAATCTTAGACAGAACTAAATAAACCTAAGAACAGCTTCTTTGAGTAAAATAATTTATTTCAAAATTTCAAATGAATTTCTGAGAACACAATAAGTCATTTTTTGCTGAAAAATATTTAATAACATTTATAATAAAATATTTTATAAGCACATTATATTATATATATATTTAATAACCCATGAAAATTCAAGTAAAAGTCGTATTTAAAGTTTTTAAAATAACAGAACTATTATAGTGGATACTGACCCCTACAATTCAGAAGACAAAGACATTCATGTTTTAATAAGAAGCTTTGAAATTAATATGATTTGGTTAAAAAACATAAATAGGTACCAACATCTCATATACCTTTTCTTTTCTATCTATTGATCGGGTTAGTGAGCAAATCCACAAACCGAAATTCACAAAACCGAAAAAAAAAAAACCATAAATTCAAAATCCATAAAATTGTGACAAATTAATTCTGGAAAAGGAGATATCCTCGCTGTATTCAACAGCGGCTATGCATAAAAATAATTTATATAAATATTGTATAAAAGGCATATAGAACTTTAAAATCTCTCCTAACTCAGAATTTTGAATAGAATGCCGCACATAATAAAGTGCAATGCGTAAAAGCAATAACAAGAATCGTTTTTTGTGAATTTGTTTTTTTCTGGCAAAAGCCATTATGGATTTTGTTTTTTTTTTTTTAATTTAGAAAATTTAGGGACTAACCCCTATTGATCACTACATTCAAAATGATTTAATTTTTTAAAGCTTTTGTAACACTGTAAAAACCATCATCAATTTTTAGTGATTATGTTTTATATGTTAAGTCCATATTTGGTCACTTATTTATTTTACAGTTCAGCAAAAGAGGAAACGAAATAGCTAATAAAATTCTAAAATAAATCTTCGCTCGTGGTCTATAGATTGTGGGTAAAAAACAGATAACTTTAATTGCTTGCAAGTGTTAATAATGAAAAGCAACAAACTACGGTGTTGAAACTAGTTGGAAAAGGTAAATTAAACGCAGGTGGAAATAAAATATCTAAAGATGTTATCGTTCTTTTGAACGTTATGGTGTTTTTAAGTGTAATTGATGAATGGAACGTTGGGTTTTTATTTACACCAAAGTTAGCCAAATATGGTAACTAAATAGAATATCATACACGAAACTCCACACCAAAGACTGTATTTTTCGAATAATAAAAGATGAGATAATTGAATTCTAAAGTGAAATGGCACACAATCAAAAAAAAAATCTAAATGAAAATAAACTTTAGAATGAAACTACCATCAGGACAATCAAAGACGTGGAGAATCAAGAGGTAATAGAAAAAAATAGTAAACTGTGTGTGAAATGCTAGACCAATTACACAAATTACTTAAATTGGCCAAAAAACTCATTGGACCATTGCACCCTTGTTCCACCGTTTAAGTTGCTTAAAAAGTATAATAAACTAGCAAAATACATCTATTCTATTTCCTTTTTCAATTATTAAATTTTTGCCCTCTAACTTAACTGTGTTTCATTTAACTAAAAAATATACATAGTTAGTTTTAATTTAAATAAAAAAGGTGTATTTTAGAACATAGAGTCAAAAAAAGAAATTATAATAAATATTAAAGAACAATTTACAACAATAAAATCTTACAAATTAAGAAGATTTTTTATAGACAGAAAGGTTCTCTAAATACCTGTATTAGACAAAACCTGTAACAGTACAAAAAATGTTGAAAAAATAATCATTATGAAAGAACCCTTCTTAACAAAACAAATTTTTAAAAATGTTTGTATTAAAAAAAAAAAAAACCAAACAACATCCAAACAAAAAAAAATGTTACATTGTTTGTTAATAAATTGTTCATGATATAAAATTTATTGTTTAAATTTTATTGTAAGTGTAGAAGTCCTCTTTAAACATTTATTTTATATTTTTATTAAACACTCTGTAAACAATTTAGTAATATTTAACTTTTAATTTGAAAAAATAACCTAAATATTATATTATAAGCATTGAGTTATAAATACACACACATGCACACATGTATTCAAGCAAAATAAAAAACCGAAAGAACAAATATGTAGATATACAATATAAGAGAATATCTTATTTTCGTATCATAACTTAAATATTTGATTAAAGATAAAATAAAAATGTATATTTTTTTTATCGTTTAATAAAAATATATAAATTCTAGGAAATTATTAATCATTTTATTCGCGCCATATTTTTTTTTTTTAAATATCTAACAGAAAATAATTTTTATGAAATAATTGATAATGTTTATAGATTTATAAAATATATTTTTGTTTTGTTTTTTTTTTTTTTTTTTTGTGAGCTAACAATATTATTAAATTTTTTTTAACCGTGATAGGTACCAGAACTCCAGAAATTTTAATTTAATTAATTGTGAAATTTTAATGGCTTTGGTATGTTACATAATTAGAATAGGTATTATGAAAATTAAAAATGTTTTCGATATTTTACTGTAAATTTTACAATTGCACTTGCACTAGATACGTAACTCAATTGAGTGCATAGCCATAAAATGCTGACTTTTAAGAAGAGATGATACATTAGTCATGCGTAAAAAATATGCAATAAAAATACATGAAAGTAAAAAACGCATTTTAATCGCCTTATTTAAAACGCCAGGACTATCAATACGAGAACATTATTATAAGAGAATAGGATATGAAAAATCATCTGTTGACGATTTTATATAAAAAAAATTAAAAGTAGAGGAAGTATTAATTAATAAGTATATAAAAAAGTAGTAGTAAAAGTAGAAGGATTTCAAGTAGGAGAAAACAAATTCCTCCTGCTTCGTTTCAAGCACATCGCTTGCCAGCAAGAGGATTCATAATATTTACATTAAATCTCATCGCTTGCCAGCAAGAGGATTCATAATATTTACATTAAATCTATCAAGAATTGTATTAGAAGATTATCTAGTGGCACGTCGCTCAATAAAAAAGGCTTATTCTAAAGGCAGCATCACAAAATGTGGTGTCTTCTTTCTGGGTAGTGTAAATTTAAGCTCCATATCGGAGATGTTATCACTACTAGTATAAAAAAATAAATCCAGATAATGTTTTAGTGATATTTGATGTTCTAATGGTTTAATACTGCTTAACCGTAATTAAGATGATTTGACATTTGTGTCAATCAAAATTAACAGAATATCAATACACAAATATCATGAAGGATCACTGGAAATCAGAAGTTTTAAAATTATTTGCTATAAAGATGCATATTTTTAAAAACTAATGTGGAAAATAAAGTAATAATTTTTTAAACTATATGCACACTTATTTAGTTAAAAATATTTTGAAATTTTGATAATTTCAATTTTATTTGTACCTGAAGATGAAAGAGTACTTAAAAGTTATAAGTACATCAACAATATGAGATGACGACTGTCAAGAGACAATTGAAGGTATGAGTGAGTAAATTCAAATATAGTTTGGGAAAGTATTAAAGAAAATTCCACTAGAAATGTAATTAACTCCACGATCCAGAGGAGCGAAATTGTAATTTTGTCAAACTTATGATCATACTAAATACTAAATATGAAGTACATACATATATTATGCATTATTCTCAAGCAATTTCAAATTTACAAGATTTAATTAAAAAAAATATGTTTAAAATGGAATTAATAAATTTTGGCTAATTTTTTTAAAAACATATTGAAAAATATTGTGTAGATTAATGACGAGGAATAAATTTCATATATTTTGTAGCGGATTCGCAATTATTTGTGACAAATGATAGTGCTGTGATTAAATTCAAAATAGGCAAGATAAAATTAAAAATATTTGGGATTTTATTCAAATAGATTAGGATGCTATATTCATGATTAAATACTATATTTTATAATATGATAATCAAATTAAAAATGTCAATTCAATTTAAATATGGTAGGTATTAATTTAAAATCATTCAAAAATTATTTAAACTCACAAATAGTTAAATAAATACAACACAAATTCTACTGAAACTATACAAACAAGAACTTACCGATTTTGATGATGAACGACTTTGAAGATCGTTAATTTGTTTACGAAGTAATATTATCTGTAAATGCAGATAACAGAAAAAGAAAAAGAAAAATTAAATTTTGTGAAATTCATTGAAAGCAACTACTATTATGTAAGCTTTAATAGAATTTTTGAAAGTAATTTTGCAAATTAAATCAACACAAAATTTATGTTTCTAGATTGAGAGATTTGATACATCAGTTTTAATGAACCTGGTAATTTTGGAAATTAAATTGCTTAAAATTAAAATTATTTTATTACTATCTTAAAATTAAACTATAAAATGGAAGGTACATGTCTAATTATTGTGTTTGATCTTTATATGTATGTTTATTATGTTACAATACAGTTAATGATCAGATAGGTAATACAAATAAAATAAATTTATGATTTATCTATATTGTGATATTGTAATTACAATAATTACAGCATAATATAAATAGATATAGTTTTAATATCAATAATAACTAGTCTAAACTACTGCACTAAATTTTGTATATAAATACAAAAAAATTGCTTAATTCAAAATTAGTAGTCGAAAAATTATTCAATTTTGAAAATCGAGCTTTTTTTCACATTAAACTACTAAAAATGCATCATTCGGTGCACATGCTGGCTGATACATTAAAAGCAAGCAAGCCTTTAACTATACTGTTTAAAATGGGATTATCATTAATAATTTTATTTTTGATGACAAATATCGACATTTTAGAAATAACATACTTATTTCCTTCAATTATTAATTGCGACTATCAAACTTTAGTTTAAATTTAGTAAATAAATTTGTAGATAATTAACTGTCCCTGATTTTTATTTAATTTTAATAGAAGTTAAGAATTTAATTTTCAATTCACAATTTACAAGGGAAGGGACGAATTTGCTTGTAATAAAATTATGAAAGAATAATTTTGAAAATATCTTGAATCAAATTTTGAAATATGTATATCAAATATATTATCATATCATATTATGTACCTATGGAGTAATTATGTTAACATGAAATTGTAGTAAGCAAATTCATTAATATATTTATTTATATTTATATATATATATATATATATACATCGTTCATGTACATTTACATTTTTATTTTATTTTACAAAAAAAGTTGTAAAATGCATATAAAAAATGCATACTTATATTCATAATACTTATGTATAAATTATCGTTGTAAGAAATTATGTACACATGTATATATGTACTTAAATACATTATATAAAAAAAAATCTAACTGATTTATATAAAATATAATAAATTTTGAAATTCCTGCTTTGAATACAAATAAAAATGTTTGTGCAATTATTATTTTTTATTATTTACTCCACATAATTATGATTATCGTTGTGCATATTTATAGCAGTAAAAATATTCTTTTGATTTTATTTGTAAATTTTTTCTTACTATTACCTTTTATAAAGGGTATCTGTTTTGCAATACATTTTCTTTTTAAAGCGATTTCAAACTGAGCTTTTATTTAGTATTACATACAATTAATATATCTAAAAAAAAAATAAACTTTAAATTTATTTGTAAAAGACAATGAAAATAATTTTTTTTTTATTTTCATTCAAAAAGGATTTATAACTATAAAAAATACTATCAAGAAATAAAAATAAAAATTACTTTTTTACATACATAAAATAACAAATTGTTTCGTTAAATATTTATAAAGTCGCGAATTTTATATTCTAGTTTATTTGCAATAATTTTGGAGAAATCAATAACATAAACCGTGAAATGTTAGTATTTTTCTCTATCTATATATATGTATATATATATATATTATATAAAGGATAACAACATAAATCTGGAAAATTTTATGTTGTATGACGAAAGATAAATATGTACCTATAGGTATTCGTTTATATAAAAATAATATAAATATATATTACTTCATATATTGAAGAATCAATATATGAAATTTTATTTGAAAAGTAATTTCCTATAAATGTTAATTTATAACAAAAATTTAATTACATATTTAAATAAATTAATATTGGCTTACCTCATTATCCTTACTCCCACATAAGTTGTGTAGTTCATCTATTTTTCTTTGTGAATCTTCAATTAATTCTAATTGAGTTACACTATCTATTGGTTCTTCTAAAAAATGTTGTTCTTGTTGGAACTGTTCTTCTCCATCTAAATCACTTGGAGCTTGAACTTCTTGAAGAACTTCTTGGGCTAAATTTGTTAGCTGACCTTTTAATGTATTAAAACTATTATTTAACCACGACATGTTTTTATAATTTGTTTGTTTTTTTTTGTTTTTTTTTTTTTACAATAATTTTACATTTTAACAAATAACAACTTTCAAGAAAAAAAAACTACGTTCTTATTCTTCGAAAATAAATTTTAAATTTTACAATTAAAAATTAACAATTGATATATACATTAACTAATCGAATCTGTTTATTGAATTTAAAAAAAATTAATTGTAAATTATTATTATTTTTATGTTTTTCATCAAATTTCTTATTGAGCTGGCAAAAATTGAAAAAATTTGTGTATATTTTCTTTGTTTGACGTTTTATAAAATCAGCTGATCGTTGTGAATAATGAGGATTTTGCATATCCCTGTTAAAGAGTACTGTACTAGACTTTTTAGTGTTAAATTAAACTCACTCACTCAACGACTCAACTGATGAGTGACAACTGACAAACAAAACCAACGTCATTCAACAAATTGTCTTTATTATAAATGTAAACAAATTTCAGTTAAGCAAATTGTTGAAAGTTTTTTTATTTTGTTGAATAACTTCATAATTTGAAATAATTAATCATAATCAATTTAAAAAATATTAAATAATGAAGCAAAATCCAGCAAAAACTGTTGTTGTCTTAGGATCTGGAGGTCATACAGCTGAAATGATAGAAATAATTAAACATTTAGATAAAACGAAATACACTCCAAGAGCTTATATTATTGCCAAAACGGACACTACAAGTCGAAATAAAGTCAAATTACTTGAGGAAAATTTTGCGAACAAATCATATCAATTTTATGAAATTAATAGAAGTCGAGAAGTTAAACAAAGTTATATTACTTCAATATTTACAACTCTATTTGCAATTCTTTCAGTTTTTCCTTTAATTTATAAATTACAACCAAATTTAATTTTGTGTAATGGTCCTGGAACATGTATTCCTATTTGTTTTGTTACTTTTATTTTGCGAAAATTATATTTAATACCGAATTCTTGTAAGATTGTATTTTTAGAAAGCTTCTGTCGTGTAAAAACAATTTCATTAAGCGGAAAAATTTTAAGATATTTTGTTGACATGTTTATTGTTCAGTGGCCTCAACTAGAAAGTACAAATGCAAAGTACTTAGGTAGACTTATGTGATGGCTTTTTAAATTTTTGTAAATTAAAAATAAAAAATACAAAACAGAAATATGTATAAATATTATATTTAATTTGTAACAGCTTCCCAAAAATCTCATCGAAAACATAAATTTTATAATATAAAATAAAATGATTAATTAAAATATTAAATGCAATAAATTCATTGGTTATGCTTCTGGTGAATTTTGATGTACAATACAAAGTAACTTAAAAATCATCATTAAACTCTTCTAGGCATAAATCTAAATGTTCGTTTATAACATTTGCCTTAATTCTCTTGTTACAAACCGGACAAAATTGAAATGGAATCTCTGTTATTGAATTTGGTGTTGAAGCTGTTTTGGGTGGTCGCATTTCTTGACGAGGTGAGAAAGGTGAATGTTTTGTGCAAATTTTTAAATGATAATCAATTTTATCAACATCAACTTCATTTCCACATTCCGGACAAGGATGTGTTGATGTTGTTAAGCCTTTTCGACGATGGCGACCTTGTGTTAATTTTTCATCATCCGAATCAATTTCATCAGTATTAATAAAAGTTACTTTCATGTTAGAAATATCTTTTTCAGAGTACCCTGCTCTCCTTAGTGCATTTTCTTGTTTCTTGTTAATTTTTGGCTTTTTCGATAAATCTCCCCGAGAACCTTGTACTATTTTACCTCCATAGCTTTTCGGTTGAATTTTAATACTAATTCCTATACAACCATCCAAATGATCCTCAAAATGCTCCCTTGTAACTTTACTTTGGCATATCGGACATGTAACGATATCTTTATTTGGATTCGGAAAGGACCTATAATTGAAAATTTCCGATTAATAAAATTATAAAGTAACTATTATTCACTTTTCTTATACATACCGTGATCCACATGGCACAAGAGAATTTTCAATCTTAAACTCTTTTAATAAAACATCATCTCCAAAAAAATCATCAACAAGCGAAGTGTCAGTTAAATCAACAGAATTACTTAAAGCATCATCATAGTCATCATCGATTAATTCAATATCATCTTCCGATAATTCGGAATTATCTGCTATTTCCTTCTTTATTTGTACTTGCCTTTCTTGTTGAGTAAGAGGAGTTTTCGATTTGGCAGGGACGAAATGTTCATTGTAATCACTTTCATCATCGTCACTTAAATCTATTATTTCTGGTTGAACACTTTTGATACATATGTCGTCACTTAAGATTTCCCATTCTTCAGATTTTCGCCTATTTTTTTGATTAGATATTTCTTGATTTGGTTCATTTATTAAAACAACTACATCACTTTCAGATTTTGTTAAATTTCCTTGATTGCATGGATTTGCTTGAGGAAATTTTTTAGACCATATTTCACGAAGTTTATCGTGATCAACTGATTTAATATCATTTTTAGAAGTTGGAGGTGTTGATATATTGTGGCTATTCAAAGAATATCCTTTATCCGACACTGGAAAAGATTTTTTTAAATCTTTTTTCGGTTTTATGGTTCCCGAAGATTCATCTTAAAATAAATTGTATTTTAAAATAAAATCAAAAACATGCAAGAAAAAATTAAGTTACCTAGATCGTTTAATCCTACGACATTTTTTAAGTTACCTCCTGTTTTAGGAGATTTATGAGAATCAATTACGTTTATATTATTATCTGTAGTTACAGTAGCAGTTTTTGTTTTGGGATTCAATAGAAGGGTACCACCACCGTTAGTTTTGATTGGACCTGAAAAGTAATTGTTGAAATAATTTAAAATTTCTTGTACTAATTAATTAGTTGTAACCTTTAATAAAATTGTTAAGTCCATTTATAGTTCCTTCTGATTTTTTTCTTCCAGTATTTATTGGTGTAACCGGAATTTTACTATTATCGAAAAAATTTCTAATATCTTTCCCATGTGTTATTTTCTTGTCATCATTTTTGATTATTCTTTCTAATTCCTTTTTGCTTTTCTTTTTTCTTGGTTCGGGACCTTTGATTTTTAAAAATGTACCACCACATGATTCCATATGACCTCTCCACCAAAAATCATTTGCACTAGGAGCACGATTACTGGTTCGCTTAACATAGCCATAAAATGGTTTACGATGTTGACATATTCCATTACACCGCCACCAGTGAACTTTATACAAATCAACTTCATCGCTAAACGTGTGGTACACCTAAAACTCAATACCCTTTAAACATTCTGAGACGGATTTATTGATTTAATATATTTACAGTTATATTTGTTCCAGCTACTTTATTAATTCCATGCATAATCTTTTGAAAGTTAGGTCCATGTCCTCCATTACCTTCACGTATTCCAAGTACAAAACAATAAGCGTGTATCATTTCATGCTAAAAATTTTTATAATTAAGATAAAACTGTTGAAAAATTCAAGTTCATTTTAACTTCCTTACCAACAGTGTTTCAATTAAATTTTTCCTCGGTCTTAATTTTAATAATGGTTCACTTAATCTAATTGTTATGGACATTCCAATAGCATTGCGCTTAGAATAACAAATTCCTGCGCAAGAATACATTCTTTTACTCCATTCTAATACAACACACTTTAGTCTTCCTTGAAAGAATTTATTATCAAATGCTGAAAACATTGAATGCACATCTGGTGTTGGATCTAATGTTTCCCATTCGGGGTGAACTAAATTTTGTGTACTATTTAAATCATATTCAATAGATCTACGACGTTTCGGTGCTTGTTTCTTAGCTTGTTTTTCTAAAGGTAAATCAATAGCAGTCGATTTTAACTCCTAATGGAAAAATATCGGATTAACAATTAAAAATTCTAAAATACTTAAATTACATTTATTTCTTTATTGTATTCTTCTTGTAATTTTAGTGCTAGACGATAATCAGGGTCAGCCATCGTTTTCGTTAATTATAAATTTATTTTTTTACCCTCCTTTTGTTTCGAATTTTTGGAAAACTTGTTTGGTAGTTTAGTTTGTTTACAAAACAACAAAAATTTTAATAATGCAGTCAAAAAATTTGCTGAATTGCTGATTGTAGATTGTTCTGTTGTATTGTATTTTGTATTGTGCTAAATTGAAATTTATTTTGAATTTTTTGCGCAAATTTGTGCAGCTCTATCAGTACAAAATTTTAGTTTTTGAATTTTAAATCGTTTTATTCAAGTTTGAAATAAATAATATGAAAAAGTATAAAAAATGATTATGTATATCAAATTTTTACTACATTTTCATAAAATTTGAATATTTCTCTCATTCGAACAAAAATGTATGATACAAAATATTGATGTTATACACAACATGTTTAGTTTGATTTGATTAGTGTGATTGGAACATAAAAATTAAAATAAAAAATTGACAGCATAGATGTCACTTATTTGTTTTTATTTATTTTATCAACACGAAATTTAAATGATAAGGATTAAAGAATTGATTTGATAGATAAATTCGATAAATGTTATCTGAAGGTTAAAATAAAAAAAATTATAAAATGATTTCAAATATTCGATTAAAATATTTAAAACTTGTTTGCACATATATTAATCGAAATGCAATAGTGAAAAACTATCATGTTAGTCGAAAACCAGTTGAGTTAACTGAAAGTCGATATAAAGTTAAAAGAAAATCTTATTCAGTTGCTAATGATAAAGATGTTCAATTCTTTGAAAATCAACTAGGAAAATCGCATGTTATTACAAATCATGATGACATCGAAGGTAACAATATTGATTTTTTAAGAAGTTGCCGAGGAAATAGCCAATTACTGTTGAAACCTAAAGATGAAATTCAAATATCTGAAATTTTAAAATATTGTAATTCAAGAAATTTAGCAGTTTGTCCACAAGGGGGAAATACGGGATTAGTTGGAGGATCTGTACCAGTTTTTGATGAAATTATAATTTCTTTACAGAGACTTAATAAGATTTATAACGTTGACGAAATTACCGGTATCATGGTTTGTGATTCAGGATGTATTTTAGAAAATTTGGAAATTGAAGCAAAAAATCATGGACTTTGTTTTCCATTGGACTTGGGTGCCAAATCAACTTGTCAAATTGGTGGGAATGTATCAACAAATGCTGGTGGTCTTCGGGTTATACGATATGGTAATCTTCATGGATCAGTTTTAGGAATTGAAACCGTTTTAGCAAATGGTCATATATTAGATTTACTATCAAGCTTCAAAAAAGATAATACTGGCTATCACTTAAAACACTTATTTATTGGATCCGAAGGAACTTTAGGCATTTTAACAAAAGTAGCTATTTTGTGCCCAGCCGTACCAAAATCAATAAATGTAGCTTTTATTGGTTTACCATCATATGAAGCAGTCCTAAAAACTTTTGTAAATGCTAAAAGGCTTTTGGGAGAAATATTATCCGCTTGTGAACTAATAGATGAAATTAGTTTCAAAAGAAGTATTGAGATTTTCAATTTAAATTCGCCAATATCTGGATATCCATTTTACATGTTAATTGAAACATCTGGTAGCAACAGTAGTCACGATGAAGAAAAATTCAATACATTTTTAAATAACGGTATGGAAAACGGAGAAATTTTGGATGGTACAATAACCGGTGAACCAGGAAAAATTGCTGAAATTTGGAAAATTAGAGAACTTGTTCCGGTTTCATTAATTGAAGGAGGATATTGTTTCAAATACGATATTTCATTACCGTTAAGAGATTTTTATAATATTGTTTTAGCAATGAAGGAACGAATGAAAGAATTTGATGTTGATGTTTGTGGATATGGTCACATAGGCGATTCTAATCTGCATTTGAACATTGCTTGTAAAGAATTTACGCAAGATATTTACAAGAAAGTTGAACCATTTGTCTATGAATATACATCAAAACTAAGAGGCAGTGTTAGTGCTGAACATGGAATTGGATTTTTAAAAACAAAATATTTACCTTTCTCTAAATCCAATGAAGCAATAAATTTAATGAAAGATATCAAAAAACAATTAGATCCAAAGGGAATTTTAAATCCATATAAGGTTTTACCACAATAATAAAAAAAAATAATTCGATTTTATTTTTAAATTTTATAATATGTGCAATTACAAAAATTATTTAATCTCATTAATGTGATCAAAATGTATGTGAAGAGTTTGTTTTGTTTTAATAAAAATAGTAACTATACAAATACAACACATATAAATTTTCAATCCAATTCTTTTACTTATTAAGTTGACTTGACTTTTTTGTGGACAAAAAAAAATCCAAGAACTTAATCTATTACAATTTACCACAAATATCTTAGTACTATAAAAAATTCTTAACAAAACAAAATGTACAAATGTTGTCAATACTTTGACACTTTTCTTTAAGGTATATTATATATTTTATTTTTTGTTTGTTTACATATATTTTGGTAATTATCGCGTCATCATGTTAAATTTATTTCTTTTTATTTATAAACCTAGCTCAAATCCTAATTAGAATACTATGATTATCTACGTTAAATATCTAGCTTAAGGTAATTAAAAGTTCATAGACAGTAAACCATAGCGTTACGGAACTCAACGTGGACAATTTAACAAATCTCATTAGTATTTAATATATTTCTAAATTGATACATAATTGTGTTTAATATTATTTAAAACAAAATAAAATAATTCGAAGAATTCAATAATGTTATTTCATAATGCAATACGATTAAATCGTGCGGGAATCTTATTAATAACAATAGTGATAATTACCGTGATCTATCTTTGTTTACCGTCAAGTGAATCTCAGTCTTATGCTGGAGCTTTAAGAACACCAAATGTAATCAATTTAAAAAAATTATTAATAGGTTCAATTAGTGCGGCACAGCGTGGTGGTTATGAAGTTTTAGAAGTTGCCGATAGCCGAAATTTTAATCAAAAAAGTAAAGGTAAAACTGTGGAAGGTGCTGATGATCCTGTAACTGATGCTGATGGTAAATCACATTGTGTAATGAAAAATGGTTTAGCTAGATTATTTTCAAATATTGAAATAATATCTGAAGAAGATCATGGCTCAACAGATTGTGGTGATGATGTGGCAAATTTTGATATTGATCCATCTGTTTTATCTGGAAATGCCTTAATACCAGATGAAATTATTTATACAAATGATGTTACAGTATGGATTGATCCATTAGATGCAACACAAGAATTTACAGGTTAGATATAAATAGTGTAAATAAATGTTAATTTAATTTTAATAAAAATTAGTATTTGCACAATTTATAAAAATATATAAATTATACATACTTATGTATAAATTATAATATGTATTTGAATTTTAATTTTAGAAAAATTATATGAATATGTAACTACAATGGTCTGTGTTGCTGTTAAAGGAGTTCCTACTATTGGTGTGATTCATAGTCCTTTTAGTGGAAAAACTACGTGGGGATGGGTTAATAAGGCTGTATCAAATGATATTGAAGATATTAAAAAGGTAAACACAAATAATATTATTTTACTTATGTTATTTCATAAATTAATAATGTTGAAATTTTTTATTGTTTAATGTTTTTAGAATGAAAATATTATTGAAAATCCTATTGTGACTGTATCACGATCACATCCTGGTGATGTACAAGACCTGTCGCATGATGTATTTGGTGAAAATTCAAAAATTTTAGTTGCAGCTGGTGCTGGTTATAAGGTTTTACAAGTTGTATTTAATAATGCAACTGCATATTTACATTCAACTCGTATCAAAAAATGGGATATATGTGCTGGAAATGCTATTTTAAATGCTCTAGGTGGAAAAATGACAAATTTATATAATGAAGAAATTGATTATTCTGATAAAAATGATGCAGTTAATGATAAAGGATTATTAGCAACATTAAGTAATCATTATGCATATATTAGTAAATTAATGGATTATCGTAAATCACATACCAAATAAAATATTTAATATAAAATAATTATATAATGATTTCTGTGAAAGCTATCTTTAGACTGTTATTTTCTCTTGAATAAAAATAAAATGTTATATTATACTAATTTCTTCTATTTATTATTAATATGTTTTTTTTTATAAATTTATTATTGATTTATATTACTTTTAGTCTCTTGTTTTTGCTTCCTTGAAAATATTTGAATATGATTTTCGTTTTATTTCATATAAAAGAAGGAAACTGTTATTCAATAAATTCTTATTATAAATATTAATTTTACAGTCACAATTATTATCAAATTTAATTTAATTTCTTGTATTTATTTTTCTTAGATATTTTTTTTTTTTTTTAATAATGACCGGCATCACAACGTTCAATTTAAAATTCTCAAAAGAAACTTGCTTGTTTTGTCTGTATTTTTGTTTTTTATTTTTCTTTTTAGTATTTCGACTGGTCATCTACCCTTCGGATTTACCTTTAATAAAATTTGTTTTATGTACACATACTATATAAAAAAAAATTATATTGAATATTATATTTTTGGATATCTTCATGAGATTAAAAAATTAGATCATAAAGAATTGTACATATGTGTATGTTGATTGCTGTTTTTCTTTTTTTAAATCAATGACCTTTATGCCCTGGGTCTTTACTCTTTTCCCTTTTTACGATAAATTAAATTAGAAGTCTTAATATATTTTCAGAAATGTTTTTGTATTTAAGTAAATATGTATTTTATTAAAGGTAAAAGAATAAAATGTACATAGTAAGGTTAGTTAACTTTAATAAAATTTTTGATTTGGAAAAACTATTGTTAATTTATTAACGAATATTAGAAACCTTGAACTTTAAAACTTGCAATTTTTTATAAACTTTTGAATTCATGAATTAAATTAGAATATCAACAATATAATTTAATTGAATTTATATTTTTAGTGCCACAAATAACTAATTGAATAGAATAATTGGTTAGAGGATAGTGAATATTTTATTAGAATTTGGTAAAACGATAAGTCGAAATAAAATTTTACAATTTAATAAAATATTACTGAAGAATAAATTATAATTATAAAAATAATAATAAATAAATAAATAGTTATAAGAATAGTACATTTTTGTTGTTTAGAAATAATAAAATTAATATAAGTGAATGTTATTAATAATTTATTCAATTCACCAGAATAATCAAGTATGTATTTATTAAATTCAATTTGTGGTCCAAAGTCTTTTTTTCCTTCTTGTTTTAAATAAATTGTATTTTAGAAAAAAAGACACATGTATTGTAATACGAATATTATGTCTTTCTTTAGATTTCTGTAGTTGAAATAGATAACCGTTTAAGTCGCAATAAGAAAAAAAAAATAGTTTGTAAACATTATTTATTATTAGTTCACCTGTATTTTTCGTTAAAAATAAATTTGCTCAGAAGACTCCGTTTGACCGTTTATGTAAAAATTTTTAAATCTAATAAATAAATCAAAATTTAAACGTTAACAAACTGAATGTGTTTTTTTTAACACCTTACCTTGAAATAAGTTATTTTAAGTGCAGAACCATCTTGCACTAGGCATTTATCCATTTGGGCGAATCAAAACAGTATAATTTCATTATCGTGTGCTAGCCAAATGGTAATCAAGATGATAATAAGATAAATCAATTTAAATCTTTTTTAAACAACGAACTTGAACAACCTGAATCTTTGATTATTTTACATACACATGTACATGGACATATATATTTAAATACCAAGATTTTTCGCGAAATTTTTCTGATTCCATATGTAATTATATGGTTACAACACAATAACAGTAAAATTTTCGGTTTAACAGCAAGTTGGAATGATGGAGTGTCTGTTCAAAAAGAGATAATTACATTATAAAATTTCAGTTTCTCAGTTAAGATGTTTAAAAAAATATTTAAAAAAAAAGGTTTTTATAATAAATACACTACAGGAGCCACATGCCCAGTGGTGCAGAACATTTAGAAAGTACCTATATACATATTAAATTCTTATATTCGTTAGCCACTATGGTCACATCTGTAATAATATATACATATGTATGTATGTACCAGTAGGCTAAATTAAATTTAGCCTTTTCAATGAAATTGTGAAAGGCAATTTATAAAATATACAAAATTGGAGAAATCGATCTATTTTTTGATGATTTGCTGCCATCATTCATTTTCCAAAATTTAATTTTATGCTCGAAAAAAAAATCTATCAAAATGAAATTTTTGAAGACATAATTTTTTCGGAAAATCCAATGAAAATATAACGAAAATTTTAAATACAGTAGACTTGCGAAATAGTTCCAATGAAACTTTGCGATCACTATTTAGAGTTGATGGATTCAATAATTTCCGTTACTATTTAGAGAAATCTCTCTTTAAGTCTATTGTATTGTATTGTACTTCGATATTATTGAGCATATTTTTTAACTACAAATTTATACTTTATCTATATCTTAACATGAATTTAGCTTTAAAAAATAAAATTTTTTTTAAATAAAAGAATTACAAAAATATAATTTTTAAATTTTATTTTATTAATATAATACATATATTATTATTTAATATAAAATACATATTTAATTATTTAAACTAAATTAGTGAAATTTTTTTGCATTTTATCACAAATTATAAATGAATTTTTACTTAAGATTTTATCACACAGAATTAAAATATATAATACATAATTAAAAAAAATTATCTAATTTTATAAACATGCTCTTCACCTTAGATAATAATATTTAAAACTATATAAAATTTATTTAGAATTTATTAATTATATTTTCTAAATTAAAATTATAATATAATTTTTAATATATTTATTTATAATTACATATTTTTATTTATTTTTAGATATAATGTAATTTAATAATCAATAATCACATGATATTGTTTTGCAGCACAACAATATATTTGAATAAAATCATCATGACATGGTTTACGGCAACATTCATCAACAACTCTTCTTTTGGCACGATGGTTTTGATGAGCTTAAATAAAAAGAAAATGTAAATTTAGTATAAATTATTAAATTTTAATTCAACATTTTATATGATTCTATAGTTTAAAAGTACTAGAGTTTATTATTGTCCGAGTATTATCGTACAACATTATTACATGTCCTGAGCGAGATTTGAACCCAGAATACATATTTTTATTTCTTTATTAGGTGTTAAATATTTCGTTACAATTCATGTAACAAATCAGAGCCCCGACTGCACTATCTATATCGGTTGGCAATGGTACACCATCCAAATATTATTACAAGTTCAGTAGAGAATGAAAAAAAAAAAAATAAGTAAATCAACTACAATCGTCATTCTAAAAAATTAAATAAGCGTTACATGGGGTAGTACTTAAAATTTTCAAAAGCCAAACGACAAAAAAAATAACGTTTTTGTTAATTCGTCGATTTTTGTCTGTACGGCACAGATTGGCATTTTGAATTATAATAAACGCATTAATTTCTTTATTTTCAAAGATATTCATTAAAATAATAAGCAAAAATAATGCATTACATAAATAATGCTATCAAAAATAATTCGAATTAATTGAATTACTTCTGAATTACTTTTTCCGATTTCGGATGTGAAACTTTACTCTAAAATTACTAAAAATTGATAATTAGAAAATAATGCATTAATTAAAGAAATTAGTGTATTATTTTAATTCATGTAAAAATAATAATAATGGAGATGTAAACATAAAAAATTTAATGCATTAGTCCCACTCTGCTGTACGGTACCAATTCTGAAATCGATTTTAGACTACCTTCCCTATGAAAGTATTTTCATAGCTCTTAAAAGCTCACAATCACAAATTTTTAATTTGTAATGCGGTTATAAATCTGTATGAAGGCTAGGAGAAATTTCTTTATATACTGTTTAGTAAACGTAGTATATTTAACATTATTTGTATTATTCTTATCTTTATTTATTTTTATTATCTTTATTTAAATAAAGTAAATAGGATTTGAATTAGGTAAATGGAATTAGAAGAAGTACATTAAATAATATTTAAATACAATTTGAAAATATATATATATGAATTATGTACACATTACTCTCAAAATTGATAAGTACATACTAGATATATAGATTGATTTGTTGAATTTGAATATTATACCACATATTATTGTAATATGAAGAAACTCTTTTGTTGTAAATTATTAAAAAAAAAAAACATTTTTCGGATACTTAAGATATGTAGGCATAAGTATACATAATATAATCCCATATAGTATAGTTATATACTTGTATATTTACTATTTTATTATTTTATATTAAATAATTTAACAATTTAGACTCTATGCACAATTTAAAAGATCTAGACCTAGATAAATAAATAAATAAAAATTAAATAGTACTTACTTCTAACTATAGCATTAGTTGGAAAACTGCATATACCACCATAACTTAAACAAATTGTATATATTCTTTGAGATAAATTGCGTCCACAAGATGTTCTCATTGCTGGTACTGGACTTGATTCATTTAATTGAATACAATTTATTAAAATTATTATTGCTAATGTTATAGCTTTAATTTTAGAATAATTTTGTAAATAATTTACACGATATGTAATAACGAATTTTTTTCTAAATATTAATAAATCATCATTTTTTTCTACTAATAATTTAATAATTGTATTTAATGTATTATATTTTCTATAAATTACATTAAATTTATTTGTACTCATTTTATTTAAATTGAAATTTATTTACTTCCACGAATTTGAATTACGTAATTTCTGAAAAAAAAAAAAAAAAATAAATAAATAAAAATAAAACTAAATTGTTAAAAATAATTTCTCACGGAATTAATTTTATTTAAACTATATATCTACTTAAGCCTAGAAGGTCTAAAATATACATATATAAAGCTAGCTGTCTTATATACATATATATATAATTTATTGGTACATATTAATAATAAGTAAAAATTCTAATTAAGAAAGTACAGTGGCCATTAACTTTTCATATCTAAAATTGATTGGTATGTGTCCAATTCCAATATCCCAAAATCAAATTCAAAATCCCACAAAAAAAATATAATGAAGTTTTTTTTATTTGTATACTTATATATAAATAAAGATAACCTTCTTGAAAAAGTTGATATTTTGTTTTTTGTATCTAAAAGTGGCTATCAAAAATATTTTTTCAAGCTCTGGAAAAACCACATAAATCATATCACAATCCCAATTACAATAAAAAAAAATAAATAATTTTTATCTTACTGCTACAAAACTTTTTATTTTTGTATATTTGGATTTTTGTTTTTTTGGGATTTTGTGATATTGAGGGGTTTTTTTCCATTTCGATAGGCTTCCGAAATAAAATATTCCTTGAACTTATATTTTAATATTATAATTAGTTAATCATCACTATTAATAATAATAAAGTGGAAGCGTAGTGGATCTGTATGGTATCTACAAAAACAAAGTTACATAAAAAATTGATTATCAATTTTCCAGATTTAAATAAATAAAAAAATAACAAAACCAAACAGAAACAAGCTCCAAAGAAAAATTATAAAATTTAATTTATTCAAATTTCAATATAAGTTGGACGATAAGTCTTTACAAAATTTTCTCTCCCAAAAATTATTATATTCCTATTTGTGTTAAAAAAATAAAATTTGTAAAACAAAATAAATAAATAAAATAAATAATTTTCCAACAAAATTCAATAAATTTACAATGTGAAGTTGCGATTGAGCCTAATGGCATTCCGCAACGCATTCCAAAGTATACTGAAGTCTTGACAAAGAAAAATAAATACCTAAGTCTACCATCATGACGTGCAAATACTAGGATATGAAGGACCAGTTTTATAGATTTATAACATCTAAGTTTTTGGTCATATTTACATACTCTACTACAGAATCGTTAAGTTTTACCAATGTTTATATAACTATACATTATATTATATATAATCATGGTTTTACTCAATGTTTCTTACGAAAATTACAAAAACCTTAGTTTTACAAGGATTAAGTCTTAATTCTTTTGTCCAAAAATCAACTGCTAAATCAAGTTCATCATTAATTTTTGCAATATAATTGTGAATATTAGAAAGTGGATCATTAATGTAAAGTTGAGCATTGTCGGCATACAATCTACAGTGAAAGACTGGAGAAGTATTTGGGGAAAATCAATAATAAAAAAACTATAAACAGCAATGGGGCCCAAGATTAATTATTGTAGAGGTACACCACATAATACTGGTAGACCAGGAACCAGGAACAATATATCTATTACATCTACTAATATATCTATTATATAGTTCCTGGGTAGACAATCAAATTTTATCATTGTTAAAAACACACACAAATTGAATGCTGTTTGATAATTATCAATTATAATATTATGCCAGATTGCCAGAAGAATCAAAATTTAATCAAAGTCTGAGTTTGTTATATAAAGAAAATCATGTTTAAGTTTAATATGGTTTAATACAATCGAAGCCTGTAAAAATACGCATAGCATATGCGAATATGATGAAATGTATCCGTATCGCGTAACAAATACTTAACACGAACTGCAGCACGTAACGTAGTCAAAAAATGCGTTATTATATAGCTTTTAAATGATTTTCGTTTTACATCGATGCTAATTTAAAAGTAGCAATACGCGATTAGGTAGCAGTAACCTATTTGGATACGCAAAACGAAAAACTATATAAATTTTTCAAATTATATCAGGTTATAATATACAAAATTATTTAAAGTCTTTTTAATTTAATTTTTTTTTTTCGAAATTTCGAGAATTTATTAACCACCAAAACAATAATACTATGTTCTTATTCACAAAAAAAAAAAAAAAAACAAAAAAAAAACGAAAGAAAAAAGTTTTTTAAATTTATTTTTTAATTAAAAATCTCATTACAAATGAAAATAACACGAAAAAGTGAACACCAGTACAAATATTTCAATTGAAAATTGAAAATTAATTAATAAAGATAATTAACTATTTTTTATTTTTTTTTTTTCCTAATAAGTGGAACTCACAAGTTATAAAGAAGAATTTAAAATAATTTTAATTCACAATAAAAATGTTAGCCTATTATCAATTGAATAAATTGCAAAAAAAAACCTATTTTTCCTATGCTTCACAAATACGAGCTCCTTCAGATAATTATAAAAAGTGAAATTGAATTGCAAACATTCAATTTGGATTAACCAAGAAAATATAATAAACCCTTAATCTTTATACAATTTAAAATAAGCCCAACGCGCAATGCTGTTAGGAACCATATATCAAAATATAATACATTTTATGCTATAAATATATTATATTATAGTACCTATAATTTTCCATGTAATTGGGATCGACTACCGATCCTAAGAAACCGATATTATTTAAAATTTATATCAAAAACAAATAGGGATCAAGATTTGATAATTGCAAATTTAAATATAGCTTTTTGTGATTTTGAAAAAAAAAAATGTATTAATTAACAGGTAAATCACTATAAAAACTAATAGTTGATACAAAGCTTTGTACTCCATAAATGCAATGGTTAAACATCTAGAATAGTCCAAGTAAATATATATCAATAGGTGAATGAATTATAAAATTAATAATAAACAATATACATCTGGATTCACCTCCGAAATAAAAAGTACCAAATATTATAAATTTATATTAATGTCATGAAATAAATAAATATTTATAAAATTAAATTTCTTGAACAATTATTTTCAATTACTTACCAATTTTTTTTTTTCTATTTTTTATTTAATTATATCACAACACTAAAATCGTATCTATATTTTTAATACTATTAATTTATTAAATTAATTCTAGTTTTTTATTTTTTTTTATTTTAATTAATTGAAAATATTAATCTTAAACGTAATCAATTAAAAATAAAATCAAATAAGAAAAATATCACTTCAGCCAGCAGCTGACGTTTACTAAGTTAAATAATAACAGAATATCTATAAAAAAAAAAAATACTCCGTTATTTGATTTTATTTTTTAAATATTCCAGACTTAACTGACTGACTGTCTTCAATGAACACTTCTAAATAAATTAAAAATTTCAATACTTAATATTTGAATTATAGTTTTTTTTTTACATTTTGAAATAATTCACCATCATTTTTATTATTTATTATTATTATTATCATTATTATTATTTATATTTATGTTTTTCTATCTATATGTTTGAATGTTTGGGTAAATAAAACGGTCGTACAAGTTGAAAAATATAGAAAAAACAAATAAAAAGTTCATCATTCTTTTATGAATACATTTTGTAAGAAACTTTTGTATGCAAGATACACATGACATACTTATATAATTATATTTATGTATACATATTTTCATATTTACTATACATATTTAAATAATGCCGCTGAAAAGGTTTGCGAAACTAAACTAAAACAAGGAAACAAAAGCAAAATGAAAATGAAAAGAAAATTCTGAAAATAAAATTTGAGTACATTTTGTTATGTAAATTCGTTTTCAAATTGATATACATACATATCTATCTAGTAGATAGATATATATATATATATATATATATATATATATATTGTATGTATATCAAATTGAAAACGAGACTTTAATAAATTTCAAGATTCCATACTAGTAGTTGTATTTTTCATTTTAAAAATATTAATTTGAATTTTTACAATACAGCACATCTAAAAATAATGGTACTCTCCTGTTCATTTTGAAAGTTTAGAAAATTATTTTTCTAATTTTTCTTCTTCAGTTCTTCTTTTTTCAGTTACTGAGTCCAGAATGGGAGCGTCTGACGAGACTGAATGAATGGAGAAACTCCGCGGTAGCTTTCCATACGAATTTTTGTATGATATATATTAAATATGGTTGTGTTGTGACCATATCCCGTAATTGTGGATCAAAATAAAGAATTAATAATTTAATTGTACTGATTTAAAAGATTTTGGGGAAATCTAAACGCGGAAAAAACGAGAAAGATAATATCACTAAATAGAACCGTTCTGTGACTGAACACAGGGATATGCACAGATAACATGTTACTGAGAAAATATGATGCAAGACTAGGGCTTGTGGAGAGTAACTTATATAGGAGGTTCGGAGAAGAAGAGGTAACAATGCTCCATGTACTCTGCGTTTGTTCAGAAAATTTCTCTGAAGTAAGATATAAGAAACCTAATGAAGTGCTTCGGTTTATAAAAGGTGTTAGCTGGCTCAACGACGGAGTCTGGTGATGTGCAGAAGTGAAATCGTTGAGAGGAGGTGCAATGGGTCGCAAGGCCTAAGTGCGAGGGATGAAGACTTATCCCACTCATTTTACCAACCAACCAATTAATTGCTTTTATTCTTATTCTATTCTCATTCAATACTATACATATGTAGATTAATACGGTTTTCTAAAGGGAAAGCCTACAGTTACTAATTTAGTAGAATTGGTTTCGGAAATAAATTTGCTATGGAATCTGGGGAAAAAGTCGACATGTACTGGTATTAATAAAGCGTTTGACAAAATTTGTCAGAACAAAAATATTAATTAAACATAAAGAAATTCAATAGAATTATCGAATCACAGTCTTTGGGTTCATATTTATCTAATAATATCAGATTACTTTCCGTGCCTTTTGTTGCCTCATCTGGTATACAAAACCAATTGGGTTCTTTTTTCTGTATTATCGGAACCAATAATACCTAACAATTTATAATATGTAAATATATTATTGTTTTGTTAAAAATAAAAACAATATTATGTGATATTTAATAGTAGAAAATGAGAACAGTGACTCTCTGTTCTCAGTTCTTCCCGGCAAGGTTGAATAAAACCAAAGAACATAAACATAGCCTACCAAAAACAGTAGATTTAAATATATACATACATATATAAACAATTGAATGTAAAGATAAGAACTTGAATTTTAATATTGGTCAATATTTACTTAAATATTTATACTATATTATATATATATACTATATACATATATTATAAACAAATTTTATTTAAATATTTTGTAATCGTTTAAAAATATGTAAATGCATTCTGGTTATTTATGTTTTGACTACCGTATTGAATTTGTTTATTAAACAAGAATGATCACTCTAACTAAACCAAAAACAATTTATGAAAGTCTCTACATAATTTAAATACAATTAATTTATTGTAATATGTATGTATGTACAATGTACATACTTACATGTTTGTTGAATAAATTGTTTAAGAAAATTAAAATTGACCTATTTAACATTAAATAGAGAATTTCATATAAAAAAAATAAATGTAAATCAAAGATGATTTCTCAAAGATGTGTTTTATCTCCACAAACTTCAGTTTTTAAGCATACGTACTTGTAAATTATTATAATTTAACTTCCATTTTTATTCATATAAATTTTTTAAATTATTTTAAGTTAAATTAAAGTTGCACCTATGTACCTACAGACATTTAAAATGAAACGTTTAATATTTATTATAATATTTAAATAAAGATACATATAAAAATAAATTTATATTTTAATATGGATTAAAACTTGAAGTTGAGGAGTAGACTTTGTGTCTGTTAATTTTAACAAGCATTAAGCATAACGTAACTTTCTCCCTGAGTAGGTACAAGAATAAAAAACAAAAACAAATACAAAATCTATTTATAAATATTAAATTAAAGCTTCTTATCTAAACAAAATTATTCATGCTAACGATATGAAAACGTCTCCTATATTTCAAAACATACAGTCATTATGTCCATTAGTATATATTCTGGTTTTTACATTGTATTATCATTATTTTTATAAAAATATACTGTCTACAATCTACATTAATTCAAAATGAAGAATCATTATTATGTGATAAGCGTGCTCTAAATTTGAATCTTAATTTTTTTGCTATTAAGTTAGATTTAATATGAACAACATAAATTATGTGAGTAACAGGAAAAATCTATTTTAAAACGAAATGTATTTTGTATCTTTCATATGTAAATGATAATAGTCCATTACAATAAAAATTTCTTAAGAAATTTTTACTATTTTATCTTTTGTAAGAATAATTTTCAATTTTTTTTTTTAAATTATTAAGTTTAATAATTTAATTGAACTATGTATTAATGTATACAAAATACAAATTAAATAAATTTATATGAATCACACGTATTTCAAACACGAGATTGAACTATATAATTCAAATTTAGGAAACAAAAAATAAAACCAAAATAAAAATTTTAAATAGATTAACAATAGAAGAATTTATAGAATCGAATATTTAATGAACAACATCATACATTGTAAGGGTATATACATTCACTTATAAAAAAAAAAACAATTTATATTTGATTTTACCCAAACTTTTATTAATTTAATAAAATTTTTTTTACTTATTACGCAAATATTTTTAGTAATTAAACATTTCAATTAAATTTCTTTAAACATTTATAAAATAATAATTTTTTTTTTAAACAAAATAATGAGGTTTTCGAACAGTAATACCATAATCGTTTAACGCTGGTGTTAAATCTTCCATAGCTAAAGTATATTTACGATCTTTACTTGGTTTTTGATTTTTATTTGCATTATGACCAGGTGCACTTGATGCATTATTTGTACGTGTTTTACAATGCTGTAAGGCATCATTTGCCACATCTGATATAAATTTTTGGGCAGCAATAGATATTAAACGTACAATTCTTGGATCTGATGCTTCAAAACCAGATGTATTTAAATAATGGGCAGTTACAGGATCCGGAATAGCTGAATAAATTATTTAATAACAATTAATTTAGCAAAATTATTGAATTTTATTTATTTTCAAACTTAAGATTATTAAATTTTTTAACATACATATTTATATATTTAAAAAAAAAATCATATTTAGTGTAGATACTTACTTGATGTATAATCTTCTAGTTGCATTAAAAAATCACTTAATACTTGTCCTTGAGTTCTTTCATCTGTAGAAGATGAACGTTCGTTTGGTCGATGTATACCAAAATTCATTTTCAAATATATTTCTTGAAAATATCAAATATTTAAATATCAATGTAAATTTTTAACAAATATACTTTATAATTTATATTTGTGTCGATTAACAAAATGAGTTGTCCTGAAGCAAATAAAATAATGGAAATATAAAAAACTTCTTCCAATGTCAAAATTTAACTGGAAGTCTGGAAAATGTAAAATGACAACTGTTTTCAAATCCCTTTGAATATCAAATCAAACTAATCAACTTATTATAATCGATTATTTAGTTAAAATTTATAAGATTCTTAAATAATATTTTGTCTCTTGGATATTACTAATAAAATCATAAAAATAATAAATAATAATAAAATCATACAAAAATATTTTAGTCTCTTTACAAAATAAAAATAATAAATAAGATAACTCAATAATTAACTAGTATTTGATAATCAGCTCATTTGTTATTCCGTAATTTTATGAGAATGTGTAGCATTCACGACCAAACAGAGAATCGGAAAAACAACCATATAAAAAGTAAACTTTTCAACCAAGTGAAGTGGTATAACAAAAGGATAAAAAAATTTATTAATTTAAAAATAATAAGCCAGGTCTAGTTTTTAAATTAATTTATCATAAATCAATTACTCAACCCTGTTATTTTCGAATCTTATTCCAATTGTCAAATGAAAATGTCAAAAAAAGTGAATTGTAAATTTTCGCTTTTTATTTAAGCACTACATGACTATTTTGCTGTTCTTAAATAATTTGTAATTATCAAAAATTCAATAAATTAATAAAAATGACTACAGGTTCAACACAAAATGATGGAGTACGTGAAAAAGCGCTATATGATTATCGAAAAAAATTGTTGGAACACAAAGAAGTAGAATCCCGATTAAAAGAGAGTAAGTTTGTTAGGGGCTAATATGAGGTTAAATGAGTTGTAAAAAAAAACTTTGTTTTTCGAATTTATTTGCAGAACGTGAAGAAGTCAAAGAATTGACAAAGCAATATGATAAATCAGAAAATGATCTAAAAGCTTTGCAAAGTGTTGGTCAAATTGTTGGCGAAGTTCTAAAACAATTGACTGAAGATAAATGTAAGTTCACATTTGCTTTGTACTTAAAAATATAAAGTAATTATTTAAATTTTAGTTATTGTGAAAGCAACTAATGGTCCACGCTATGTAGTAGGATGCCGAAGGCAATTAGATAAAACAAAATTAAAATCTGGAACTCGTGTAGCACTAGACATGACCACTCTTACAATAATGCGATATTTACCAAGAGAAGTGGATCCTTTAGTTTACAATATGTCTCATGAAGATCCGGGTGAGGTCACCTATTCTGCCATTGGTGGTTTATCCGAACAAATTCGTGAACTTCGCGAAGTTATTGAACTTCCTTTACTGAATCCAGAATTGTTTTTAAGAGTTGGCATTACACCACCAAAAGGCTGTTTACTTTATGGACCACCCGGTACTGGAAAAACTTTATTAGCCAGAGCTGTTGCATCACAATTGGACACAAATTTTTTGAAAGTAGTTTCCAGTGCCATTGTTGATAAATACATTGGAGAAAGTGCTCGATTAATTCGTGAAATGTTTAATTATGCTCGTGATCATCAGCCTTGCATTATTTTCATGGATGAAATTGATGCTATTGGAGGTCGAAGATTTTCTGAAGGTACATCGGCTGATCGTGAAATTCAACGTACTTTGATGGAGTTATTAAATCAAATGGATGGTTTTGATTCATTGGGTCAAGTAAAAATGATTATGGCTACAAATCGTCCTGATACGTTAGATCCTGCTTTATTACGCCCTGGACGTTTAGATAGAAAAATTGAAATTCCATTACCGAATGAACAAGCACGTTTGGAAATTATAAAAATTCATGCCCTACCTATTACGAAACACGGCGAAATTGATTATGAAGCAATTGTAAAATTATCTGATAATTTTAATGGGGCCGATTTGAGAAATGTATGTACTGAAGCTGGTCTTTTTGCTATCAGGTAAATCGGAAATATGAAATTTAATTATAATAATTTAACTCTAATTTTATTCTCTTTCATATATTTTCAGAGCTGAACGAGAATATGTTATTCAAGAAGACTTCATGAAAGCTGTAAGAAAAATTGCCGACAATAAAAAATTGGAAAGCAAATTAGATTATAAACCCATTTAAATAACTGTATAGAAATATTTTTTTTTGTGTATCTTTTATATTAAAAAATAAAAATCCTGTAACATTAAACTTAACAACGTTGTTTTCTTTTAGTATTCTTTTCTTCAATTCTTTGTCGCTTACGTTGTAAATATTCTGAAACATTATCAAATTTCTTTTTGAACCAATTTGATATATCTTCTGGATCTTGAAAATTTTCACCAACAAATTGATTTTCTATATTATGTTTCATATCTAGAAATTGTTCCAAATTTGTTTTTAGAGTTGTTTCGACAAATTCTATCTGAAGTTTATTGTTATTAAAAGTACTTGCAATTAATGATTTTTCGATATATGCAATACTTGTAGCGATTGCAGATTCTAGACAAATTGATTTTTCTTTCTGAATTTTAACATCATTTATATCACTAACATCTAAACTGTAGATATACAAAGAATCATTTGGTTGAAAAACTACAATACTTATTTCATATAATGATTTCTCTAAACTTTTAATTGCCATTTTTACACCAGGAGCAGGTATTTCAAGTTTTGCAAGCTGAATACCTATAAAATATTCATAATGTTAATTTTTCAAAATACATAATATATTTTACGTATAAAGCTTTTTACCTTCTTTCCATATCCAAATCCGAAGAGTTTTGTCACCAGAAAGTGAAACTAAAAGTTCAGGATTTTTTTCCAATATTTCAATAGAACATATATACTCCTTATGTCCTAAACAATAATTTTCAATTTCATAAGAATCTGGAAAATTTGTAACACGAACTTTTTCATCTCTATCCGCGGTTAATATATATTTACCATCAGAAGAAAATTTTACATCAAATATACTACTCAAATGGCCAAGTATCCATTTTTTAGATAATAAATGCTTTTCACAATCATACAAAAAACAATCACCAGATCTATCACAAAGTAACAATATTTCTGAATTTGGTGAAAATGTTATAGCACTTGAAGCTCTATTAGATTTTCTGATAGATAATATATCCCATGTTGAATTCTTTTGACAATATAATATGAGAGATTTTACACCCCCTGTTGATATAGCTAGGTATTTTCCATTTGGTGATATTGCAATATTTTGAATAGTTATTTTACTTAGCTGGAGATTTTTTAATTTATCTCCATTGTTTTGTTGAATATTTCCCATTTCATCATCATCATCTTCACATTTTTGATTTTTATCATGAATCAATTCGAATAAATTCTCAGGAATAACAATAACTTGTTTAACTTTTTGATCTATTAAATTTAAAATAATTACTTTTTGATTAGCAGCTACCAACAATTCTTTAGCAACTTTGTTAAAAATAAACTGGGCCATAATTTAAACAATACAATCGCAAAATCAAAATTCTAAATGTAAATATTTCATTTCAGCATCAGCATGGTTAAATCGAATATGACAGTATTGACAGCTCGGTATATTAAAAATACAGAATAGTGCTCCATTAGCATTAAAATCGTCGTCGAAGTTTTACGTTACGTCGTCATTTTCATACGTCAAATATTATTTTGAAGTCAACACAGCGGCGTAAAAAATGGAACGAAAAACGGTAAATTGTATTTCAAAATTTTTAAAACGGAATTTTATTGAAATTTTAATGGTTTGTGTGATTGTGGCACATTGCTTAACACAAAAATACTATGTAACGAATCACTTACAATAGATAAAAATATAGATTATCAGATGATATGATTATATTTTTTATCAACCCAATTGTCTAAAACTACTATCGGGAATCTGATTCACTGTAGCTTAATTACAATTTTTGTCGCTTGTGGGTCTACATACATATATGTAATAAATAAAATATTCTGTATAAATTAACCTGAAAACAACTAACTAACTAACCATTATTTAAAAAGTTGAAAAGAAAAGATTTAAGTTAGGTTGATAAAACAATAAAGTCTCAAATTAATATCAATTGACTAAAATAAAAAAAATGCTAAATAAAACAAATTAAATGTTTTTTTTTAATTGTGTATATATTTTTATTCATAATATAAAGAACAAATAGGAAAAAATAATATGTAATAAAAAATAGCAATTAACTTAAGCGGCTTGCACGATTTGTTTTTGAGATGAACTTATTTTATCTCCTAGACTAAGCGCCATTCCCTAAGATTTTAAATAAGTTTTTAAAAAAATAATTCAAAAAAATAAATATTGATAAAATTACTTGACTTTTAGCGCGTATACGAATATGACCCGAAACTTTAGCATCTGGATCATCCATTGGTTTTTCAATACTTAAATTAGCAAGAGCATTTTCTCCAAAAATAGATCTTTGAAATTTCAAAATATTTTTTTTAAAAAAATGATCAGTAGCAATATTATTTTCAATGAATTACCTTGCATACATATTTGCGGCCATAAATCCACAATTTCCAGATAGAGCTTTTTCTGGTGTTAAACATTTCATGTTCGTGCATTTCAACAAATGTCTTAAATATTCATGTAAATCCGTAAAAGTAGTATTTACCGTAACCTGAATTTTTTTTAAAAATAATTTGAGACAGGTGAGTGAATAAAGTGAAATTCAAGTGAATTTTTATTTTACCTTATTTTCCCATTCAAAATCTTGCCACATTTGCCTGAATTCTGTATCAGTGCATGATGCTGGAATGATATAATCCATAATATCGATATGAATTGTATTAAGAACAACTACATTGGATGTTGTGTTTGTATCATAAACTACAATGATGTTAAATGTTATAAATTTTATTATAAAACAGGAATATATTTAATTACCTATGCTTCCGAAAATTATTCCATTCTCAGTTGATGAAACTTTTACATTGGCTTTAATATTACAAAAATCATGTGGTGCTAATACAACTGGATGAGGTCGTTCAACTAATTTTAAATCACCCAATGTAGCCAATTCCAATGTACAATTTTGTAAAGTATCGCTGGTTTGATTTACAACAAGAACATCAAGAACAATATCATACTGATTAACATTTACATAAGCTTCAGCATATACCGGATCTGAGAATCCAGTTAATTGTGTTACTTTATTTAATTTATTGTTCGGTGATGCGATATCAGATAAGTTAGTAGATTTAGTTCCAGCTAAAGCTTGATTTAAACTTGATTCGAACACATTTTCTCCTAATTGATTTTGCCAATTATTTGCTGATAATTGTGTGAAAAGGACTGGATCATCTGGTTGAACTTTAGCGGTTAATTTTTGCTTATCCTTTTGAGTTAGCATTTCTTCAGCCTGATGAGCATCTAACATTTTTCCAAGAGCTTCACGGCATTTATTACGAAAAACTTCAACCGCTTCAGGTGTGCGTTCGCTAAGTGTTTTTAAGCAAAAGAAAATACGATCTGTATCGTCGTTAGTAATTGGTTTAGTTGGAAAACCAGATTTACCCAAATGCAAAATGGAGCTCATTAAAAGCATCGATTGAGTGCAAACGCGATTTTGAATTTTCTACAAAATATTTTTAAAATAAGATTATTCTAGGTTAATATATATATATTTTGTTGTTTAATCTTACAACATCAGGTTCAAGCTCAATATAACGTAAAACTAGCTTAGTCATTGTTGCAGCTAAGGCAGCACCAACAAAGAAATCACCTTCCATTAAATATTGTCTTAGTGGCGGCCGTTTTTCTTTTTTGACAATACTTAAAAATAACAATAAAATTTAAAACTTATGAAAACTTATGATTTATATCAAAAATTACTTACGGTGCAACACTGAAAGCACTTTGAGTTGCATATGTTCCATCTGATGTAACTTTATTGCTAGGAACATTTTCTTTTTCATTTTTTTGCTCTTGTTCTACTTGATCTCCGGCTAAAATTTTTTGTTCGGCTTCAACCATCGGAATCTCACCCAAAGTACTATTTAAGACATTTAAGAATTCTTGTATTTGATGAGCCGACTCAATATATTCTCCTAGAATCCAAAATGCAGCTCTATGAGTTTTTGATGATTTGATCATAGAGAAGGCTTCTATTAATTTTTCAATTATCAATGGTCTGAGTGAACTAAACTTTTGTATAGCCTCACGAATAAATACTAAAACATCAGCAGCTGCTGCTTCATTGGTATCGGATAAAAATTCAACTAAAACTGGAATAACTGTGGCAGCAACATCCGGAAATTTAATAGAACAACTGTGTAAAGTTCTGACCAAGAGTTGTCTATACTTTCCGGTATCTTCATGTTCAACATTATGTGTTTTCGTTACTTCTTTCTTTAAAACTAAAACCATTTCTTCAATATTGCGAGATGATACTAAATCCATAGCTAATTCTAAAGTTTTCTTTCGTACTTCAATGTCGGGAGCAGCCAGGACACGTAAAATATCCATTACTAACTCTTGCATTACCTTCTCAGTGTTTTCATTTTCTTTCATAGCAATTAAACGATCAAGAACAATTAATTTTACATTATTATCGCTTTCTTCTACAATAATTTCAATATAACAACCAGCAGCAGCTTTAATAGCTGTTGGTGCTGCAGATAATGTAATTAAAGTGCCAGCTGCTTCATAGCGTACAGCATTTGATGATGAATTAAGTAAATTATATATACAACGAATGAAACGTGATCTTTCTGAAGGATTGGCATGACATACCTTATAAATTAATTCAACAATTACCAATTGAAGAATATCACCAAAGCTATCCACTTGGTCCAAACAAGATGCTAAATAATTAAGTGCACGTTCTTGGTCAGCATGAAGTAACATTAGAAAAGCATTTCTTTTACAAGACATATCTTGCTGTGTATCGAGGAAATTTGCAATTAATTCTGGACCATCTGGCACTAACCATTCGAAATTTTTGAAAATTGTAAAAATCGCCAATACAGCATTTCTTCGTACATATGAATGTCTGTGATCTAAGCAAGCTGTAATTGCAGGCATTAAAGGTTCCAATAATTCAGGTTCTTTTAATTTACATAAAAAACGAAGAGTTGAACCTCTAAGAAATTCATTTGGATGTTGAAGGTCCTAAAAAAAAATTCATGTTAAATTTGATTTTTTTTTTATTTATGATAGAAAATTTACCTTTCTATATGCATCACAAACTAAAATCATTTCTTGCTTCAATTTACCATCATCCGTTGTTTTGGGAACAATTTCCCAATAAATCAATAGCAATTTTTTTATAGTATGATTTTGTAATGGCAATATAAAACGAATAATCGTCATCAGCAGACCATTTAAACGTTCACCATTTAATAATAATTGAATAACTTTTTTTAACGTATCAATTTTTACATTTATATCACCTTTTTCTAAATCTTGTTTAAATTGCATTTCATTAAAAGGTGCCGACAAATCACCATTGATAATGGTATAACATGGCCCATCTGTTAATGCCATTTTTCTTATTTCATATAATATTAACGCTTGTTTGTTCACCAAATTATATCAGTTTAAAACTTCTTCAATGGAAAGAAGAAATTTATCTTCTTTAAAAATAATAATTTTAAATGTTAATTTAAAACAAATATTGGAATGGATAGTAAATTATTTTACAAATCACACCAAACTTTGCTATTGACAAGTTGACGTGTCAGTTAAGTAGTTGTTGTCATTTGTCAATCGTCATAAGTATGGATGTTGATAAACGTCATTAAAAACAAAGGGATGTAACTTTTAATAATTAACTTTTACTTGCGACATCTGTGGAAAAATATTTTACTTAGATATATATAGTTCTATAAATTTTATTTAAATAAGTTTGCATTGACAACTACTTTTACAAAATACATACACTAAAATATAAACAATAACTGCCTCATAATTCTACAGAAATAGATCAGAATAGGATACAGAATCCTTAAAAAATTACTGAGGGAAAATGATATTTTTTCACTATTTTCACCAACGACACAAGGGTCTATTATTTATTATGTTTTCATTATTTCAGCATCTTTGATATATTCATAATATGAAGTACAATTGGCTTCCTTTGTCAATAAATTTCTAATATTGCAACAATTTGTTCGTGGACCGTGGTGTGTTATTACGTTAACGTCTTTATATAACAGAACAGTCACTTTTTTAAATCACTTAAAATCCCGAATTTAAATTTTGTGAAAAACTCCATAATGCTAAAAAATTCTGAATTTATACATACTCTTGGATTTTTTTTTACTTAACACTTTATGTACAAATTCTGGAACTTTGTCCGTTTGCGTCCTTTGTTTATAATATTTTCTTCATCTGCTACAAACACGTACGAGTAATATTCCCAAAGTTCATGAAATATTTCGTGGCGACTAGTTTTTAAATATAGCTTAATTTATATTATTTTCCTAATTTGAAAATTCTGAAATTAACTCTTTTAAATTACTTCCATATTTATCATAGAAAAACAATATATATAAAGCATTACACATACTCATCAAGCATTCAGATCATCAACACTCAAACACTGATGGGTTAGTTCTTAAAATTCAACTTATTTTGTATTTTGAAAAGCCTATCATTAAAAAAAACATTAGTTATAAAAACAACGAAGAAAAAAACAAAAGCAAAAATACAGTGCAGTGCAGAAAGTAAAATATTAGTAGGAAAAATTCTCTTTTACTGCATACCAAATATCCACTCCATTAAATTGATTTTAGAAAAAAAATGTTTGAAACCAATTGTTAAGCTGGTAAAACTTCCCTTATAAATACTCATCTTGAATGATAATTAAAAATCAACGTAAAAAATCAGAAGTAGAAAATTTCAGGGGTACTAGTTTATTACGTTTCTCAAAAACAAATTATTTGCAGCACTGTATAGAAATTTTTATTTGCAGTGTAATGTGCAATTGCAGTTTGAATCAGATTATCCCAATTGATTTTCAAAAATGTCTATTCATATCTACCTATTTTTATTAATTGTACAGCCTAAGAAACAAATAATTTTGAAGCACGTGACCTTCACAATAAAATTATAAAAATGAATAAAAGTCCTTTTGAGTTTAAACTAACTAATACCACTAGTACTATAGATAGGCATTGAAAATAATTACCTCAATATAATACATACAATACAAAACTTAAATTATTATTAGTTAAAAAGTACATTTAATGAGTTTGAGGTCATTAACATTGAAAATAATAACTATGTACACATATATATGTTCGACTCGTACATATATGTCAATGTGTATATGTATGTATATATGCTTACCTTTTCAAAATACCCAAATATTACCCTTTAAGAATATTAAGGGGTTTTAGGAAAGGGAGATCTATAAAAAAAAACCTGATATCCTTTGTTAAAAAAAAATCTTAAAAGTGCTAGATGTTTAACACTGGTGATGATATTAAGGAAATAATTGCAGACTTTAAGCAAGTCCTGTGATAGGATATTAACCGTAATTCAAGTTACTCAAAATTCTTATAGAATTTGAAAACCTTCGTATGATTTGTAAGACTAAGTTGAGCATAACAAACTCAGCATCAAGTGTTAGTAAACAATTATTTCACCAACGCCTTCAATACAAAATGTGGTGTAAAAATGAAGATGGATTAGTACCTATTTAATTTAATCTATATAACTAAAATACACAGTAAAAAATGTTCAGTATAGACACTGCGATTATGTTGGATAACAAATCTTAAACAAGACTCCAATATTGATAAATTGTTTATTTTTTCTTTAACATACTGCTGAGTCATGGCATTCCATTTGCAGAGCTTCCATTGGTATGGTCTATTGGGGTTACCACACGTTAACGTGGCATTTCTTCAATAGTTATACTATTCCTTATCATTCCAACTTACGGTTGAAGGGCAGGCGCTTTACCTACTACGCCACCCAGCATGCGATGATGAAGAGTTTCGACATATTATTTGATTATCTCACTTTGCTGCCCTAGGCGTATGTAGTATTATCTTGTGAGGTTATCTTGAAATTTCTACAATATACCACAGACACAAGTGGAACACTCATAAACAAACCAACAATAATAATATGATATTCATATAAAAAGTTGAAATCACAAGCTGGAGCAAAATAAATATTGATCAGTTAGAGATTTTGCAACCTAGAAACAATTTATCCATCTAAAACAAAAATTAATGATAGCAGATTAAGCAATTGGAAATGTGTCACAAATATTCAACTATCTTGGAATAAGTTTATCAAAAAATTGGCAACGAAATTGTCGAAATCCAAGAAGAATAATGTTACCCAATAAAACATATTATTTATTTTTTATTCTCTTTTATATCGAGTAGGTCCTTGTTTATTTTAGAATGTCTTTTCATAACATTGGTGCGCATAACTCTTCCAAAATTTAACATTCCAATACTGCAATCACCTTTTCGGCGGTCTTCCTGGTAGATCACTACTGGTCATAAGTTTTTATTGTTATAAAATTACGAAAATTATTTTGAGTCGGCCTAAATTTGATTATAAAACGAATTTCTATAGTCCGTTTTGAACCCACCTATATTAGTATCTTTAAGTGGATATTTAATTCCGTTCAAAATATTGTACCAAATGACGAGCGATAATAAAAATTTAAATAAACTTATTAGTAGAGGAGGAGTAGAGTATGTTTTCTTTCATTGTTGTGAGTGTGAAACATATAATCGCATTTGTTTACATAATGCTATGTGTAGTAAATATAAAGGTAGCTATTGAACATTTGGCATAGTCAAAAGCTTATACATTTTTGTTCAAATAATAAAGTTATTATATAATCAAATAATAAAGTTGTTATATATATAAATAAAATTTAAAATTTAGGAACACCAAGTTTGGTGTATAAGGATATTTTTCATCGAGACCTACAGATAAAAACTATAAAAAAGGAAATCAGAAATGCAAACTGCGAATATCAAACAAGAATAGTTTCATACCCAAATAGCTTAGCAAAAGCTGTGTTGGTTGGTGTTCATCGAATTAAACGTCACATGATTACATTATACAACTACCATAACATTATACAAAAGATATTTGTCAACAAATTGATTGCGAGTATAACTGGCCAATATATACGTTGTTAACTTATAAAAGCAGACATACTAACTACTGGATGTATTCATTAGAGACAGATTACATAGTTCCATAGGTTCCTACTACCACATTGATGATACGTGCGTATAGCAGCTCGACTCTATAACCAAGTTTCAATTTGTATTAAATATTGAATTGTAGTATTTCATTTTTTGATTCTCACCGTTATTAAGCAAGAGAGTTATCAATTCTAAGTAAATTAAAAAAAACACGTCAGTATTACATATATAGTATTACAGTACTTTTTATTTACTTAAATTTAAAAGAGTTTTTTTTTTTTATTTATTTATGTTTTTATTTAACGTTTTTAGTCCAGCAACCCTTTTTTTTTTTTTTTAAATTAAAAAATCCCCAAAAAAGTATAATATAAAATTTTGAAAAAATTAAATGTACCTATGCACATTTACACAAATCAGGATCATATTATTTATTAGTATGTATTACAATATTGTCTAATAATATCAATGTGCACATTATTACGTAGGAATGTGTGTTGGCATGTTTTGTGTAACCAAATGAATTTTTCTAAAACATCAAATAGAAAATATTTAGCATCAAGTTAAATACTTTTCCCCCTTTATTTATTGTTTTTATTATTTATTTTTTTTTTGGTAAAATCACATATTAAAATGTAAGCAAATAAAATGTATTTATTTTTATAAGAACGACAAGAGACTCCTACCTGACCAGTTTTAATTCCATTATGCATTATTGTTTCTCTCTCAAACTCTAGATTTTATTCTAATTTTTGGTTTTATTTTTGTATGTTAAAAACTCACTCCCTCCTATCTTCTAAATTTTGTTTTTGTAATAATAATGGAATGAATAACTTTGATGAACGTTTTTTTCTATTTTTGTAATTATTATTACTCTTCCTATTTTTCTTTTGTTAGTCTGATATATTTTTGGCTTCATTCAGTTCTTTATTGAGCTTTGAATTTAAAATGAAAAAAGGGATAAAATTAATTCGATAAAATTTAAGGTAAAAATAAATTTTGCTGTTATGTATAAAAAAAATGATTTTTGATTGTTGATTAAAATTTACATTGTCGCAAAAATAACTGTTCAAGTCTTTTGTTTGGTGAATGAAGTAAAAGTCAATTACAAGCTGATTTTGTCCACTTTTTTTTGTTCACTAAACTAAGTATTTTCCATTTTTTTTTTTTTTTTTTCAAATTATTTTGACTTCCGAATTTAGTTAGTGAAACTCTGCTTAAAAAAGTAAAATATATTTTATTTCTCCAAAATTTTCTCAAAAAATTAGATTAAGAAAGATTTCAAAGGAGTTCGAGATTTTAAAAACTAAGATTTTGTTAAACTTTCCTAATTGACACATATTTTAGAGATTAATGTTTTATAAGTACGTACGTTTTCATTTACAACACAAAAAAAAAACCTTTTCTCACCCCATTAAAACTTAAAAGTTGTCGAAGTTAAAACTTAAGAGTCTGCAATGAAACCATCGAAATATAGTTGGTAATTAATTTTCTTAGAACCAAAATAAAAATAATAAAATCAAAAAATACAAGAATTAAGCAGATTTTAAAGGAAATTCTAATAATGAAAAAATACATAAAAGAATTCAGAAAATTAAATATAAAAAGAAAAAAAAGAAAACTTAAATATCATTAAATAAAGTTATAAAAATAAATGTATATCAAATACAGTATCAGCTCGAAAATTAGAATTGCTCGGAAACTGAAATGAATAATTTCTTAGCAGTTCGAAAATTGGAATATCTTTTTCTAATATTATTTTTTCCCGTTAAAATCATAAAAACCGTTTAATAACCGAAATGACGAAATTGGCTTATTAAATTACGTAAAACAAATAACTGTCCACCATAAATTGTAGCTGCACAGAATATTTCCGACAAATTAGTGAGATTATCTATGCAAGGGAAGCAGATAAAAAACATATGATAATTTGTCTAATTGAATTTTTACATAATTGAATTTTGTCTAATTATCTCAACTTATATGTATATTTAGGTATGGTGTTCATCCCATAGATTTGGAATTATATAAAAAAAAAATTCGTGATATATATGTCTTTCTGTCCCTAACACTTTAACTACTCAAATTTAAAAAAATATTTTTAATGAAACATTGAAAATTTACACGATTTAAAAAAAAAACAACAAAAATAAAAAAAAAATTAAATTATGAGTTTACTAAACACAAAGTCGATAATTTCGCATTATATATACCTGCTTTGATATCACTATAATCAATATAGTGAACATGTTACATCAGTACAAACGTTTGACTACGTTAAAAGTTGTTTTAATAGTCATTTTTCTCCAATGAACAATTTTATATTGAACTTTTCGAATCCGGAAGCCAAACTAGATAAGATGTTGTTATAAAAAAGTGAGTTGTCAAGTGAAATTATGCAAGTGAAATCGTGTTTTTACACCAAATGTCATTTATAAGTTTATTGTATGTACAAAGTACATTTGTGTTAAATTTTTATATTCTTAATATTTGTATGTTGAAGCCTGGTTTGGGATCGATAGAGTAACATTTGATTAGTCACTAACCCAAATGGCCAACTACTGAGTTTCTATTCAAATCCTTACATTGCCTACACCGGAATGACCCTGGAAACAAACTGACTCATACAGCATTGGAAGTACAAGCATAAAGTAATTATATACACAGAGTAATCACGCAGAAAAAATCATCAACATCATCAAAGCGATGTATGAAGATGCAGAGACAACAGTTCAACACAGAGGTAAGATCAGTGATCCATTCTACACCAATATAGGAGTTAGACAAGGATGTCCACTATCTCCACTTCTCTTCAACACAATACTAGACGACATTCTAAGAGAAGTTTGCACTGGAATAAACGGAATAGAATGGGATCTCATCGGAAACTTAGAAGACTTAGATTACGCAGATGATGTATGCCTCATATCAAAAAATCAAAGGGACCTACAGAACAAAGTCAACAGATTAGAGGAAGAAGCAGAGAAATCGGGACTGGAATTAAATATCGTGAAAACCAAAGCAATGAGGACAAACAATAGTTACAGTGAGCCAATAACAGTGAGTGGACAACAGATAGAATACGTAGAAGAATTCAACTACCTGGGGAGCATTATAACATCAAGAGGAGGTGCAACAGAAGATGTCAACAGCCGTATAAATAAGGCAAGAAGAACATTTGGGAGCCTAATGAAGATATGGCGGAGCAACCAAATATCGAGAACAACAAAACTAACAATATTCAGAGCATGTGTTAAGTCAACATTAATATATGGCAGTGAAACATGGCTCACTTCGGTCAGAATCAAACAGAAGCTACAAGTATTCATCAACAAGTGCTTGAGAATTATATGCAGAATATTCTGGCCGGCAAGAATTAGCAACGAGGATTTATGGATGATAACTGGAGAAGAACCTATCAACAGACAGATAAATAGGAAAAAATGGAAATGGATAGGTCATACACTAAGGAAATCAGAAAGTGATATAGCAAGAAGAGCTCTAGAGTGGAACCCACAAGGACAAAGGAGACCCGGCAGACCATACAACACATGGGACGATATTAAGGAAGCAGTACTCAACAGAGAGGAATGGAGGTTCACTATCGAAGCCCTATGCTACCACGCGGAGTAATAGGAGAAAAAAAAAAAAAAAAATCACGCAGAACAAAAAATGTTAGTCAATTTTGTTGATTTGAAATCACCCCAAGATCGTATTTGAGATAAAATCTTCAAAATATGACCGTATTATAATTACTCTTTTTTGCTCTCTTCAAATTTTTATTTTCGTTTCATTTTCTTACCCGCCCCATACGCATCTAAGTTGAAAAAATTAAAAAATATCCAGATGAGACTTCTTGTTATAATAATAATATATTCTTTGATTATATACATTAAAAAAAAAAAAAACAAACAAAAAAAATTTCTATATACATATATATTGTATATATTTACATATTTCGAGCATTTATTTATCAAATTACTGGGTTATCAACTCATTAAATGTGGAAAACTACTACTATTGTCAATAACTAAGCCTTCTTAAATAGAATAGCTTTATTTTATTTAACTTGTTACCAGATAATGCTCTCAATTATTTTTTATCATTTATTTTATCCCAATGACAAAGGGTACTGGACCAGGTCAAAAAACCCATAAAGTATTTTTTTACTTCATCGGGAATCGAACCTGGGACCTTTCGGTTGAAAGGCAAGCGCTCTACCTACTGCGCCAGCCAGTATGTTTTTATTTTTTTATTTAAAGGTGTCGGGTTTTTTTTTGCCTTCTTTTTGTTTATGCTCTTGACAGTAACTTTAAGGTATAATTACTAGGTTCTACTAACCTCGCACTGAATGATGAAAAATTTTGCAAGTTTTCATCTATAAAACAGACATCTGATGCTTCATTAAATCTGACAGTAGACAAATATATAAATAAATTTAACCTGACCAAGAAAATATAAATAAAAATTATAAGAATGCTCTTCTAATAAAATAACATTAAATTTAACTTAAAAAAAATAAATTATTAAATAACAGAAAACAAGAGAATAATAAAAAAGTATATTAGGATTTTTCTTAAACTTGGAATAAAAAGTTTGAAATATAGAGATAAAAATAAACATATTTATTTTAATTTTGTCATTTTATGACGGGTTCTGAGATAATAAGTAAAAGTAAACATTTTTAACTTTAACAACCCTTTACTTCATACGAAGTCATATACTTTTTGAGACAATAAAACACTATTAACCTTTTATTATTTATACAAGCCTTGTATGGCTTTTTGAAATAATCATTAAATTTTCTTTGTCATTAAGTTATTATGTAACTTTACTAATTAATAATAGTTATGTAACATAACCAAACTTGATGATTATTTTAAAAAGTATGGCTTCGTATGAAATAAAAGATTAATAGTGGTTCTATTGTTTTAAAATACAAAAATAAGCATAAAAATTTAAATATTTATTTCGAAAATTAGAATCCGCCAAAAATAAAATGTTCACTAATTTTCGAGCTGACTGTATTTTTTCTTTTCCATTTTTTTCTTTCAATTTTCTATCTCTTAGCTACCCCATAAAATATTCGAAAATATACTCTAAAATAGTTATATGTAAACAAAAATGTACCATTGTTGTAAATATAACTAAAAATGTGCTAATTTAATACAAACATGTAGGTACTTGTATATAAGTGTACATGGTGTTTCATGCATTAGTGAATTACTACATGCTATTGTTTGGACTATAAGCCCTATAACTGGAAAATATAAAATGGTAGTATAATATGGTACAAAACTATTTGAACTTTTTAATGTTTTTTCATATCTCTTTTTAAAATTAAATTATGATTGAATTAATGAAAGCTTTAAAAAAAAAACTACCTCAATATTTTGAATGCTGTACCAGCATTAACCAGGAGAGTCCATGTTAACAATTTATTTACTAATGAAAATTTAACTAAGCACTGCTATATCCACTGATATGAAAAACATCCTGTACATTTATATTTATATAGCTGTGCATATACATTGAAAATATTTAAAAATCGTAAAACTCTGAAATCTCTATTGTACATTACAAAATACGAATGAACAGATTTTAGAAGCTGTTGTAAAAAAAATAAATAAAATAGAATTGCCGTAACGATTCACTAGTTATTAATCCCCTTTTATTTTCCTAAATTCTATACTCATTTTCCAAAAGTAACTTTAAAAAATAATAATAATTTCTGTTGTATTACAATTACAATTATGTACATATATACATAATATATAGGTAAGGTATAGTAAGTAAATAAAATCCAAAAAATTTTACATTTTAAATATGTACAAAATGTGGTATGTACTATCTATTATTGTTTTTATTACTACTACTATTGCCACTTCTATTACTACATAATATATTTATTTATTACTACTACTACTACTACACTACTACTGCTCCTGCTACCAATATACTATATTTCCACTTTAAAGAATAATAAAAATTAAAACTATACATCGTTTTATTATATACCATCCACACTAGTATTCCTTAAGGTCTCTGATGTTTTTTTTTTGCATTTACACATCTCTTGGGTTGAATCTCTCAACCTGTGGAAATTTTGTTGCGTTAAAAAATGTTTTTTTTTTTTTATAATAACTATGTAATAATTTTCCTGTGCAAATATTTTAGGTAAAGACAAATAAGAAGGAAAACAGCGCCGAAATAATATATTTAAATATACCTTTTGTATAGATTTAATGTAAATATATCCATTATTGTTTATACATTTTATAACCATGTATTGTACAGCTTTTTGAATGCATATACACTCTCGCACACACAAACAGTATATATATATATATATTTCCGGATATAAATGATATTTTCGTTAAGTTTTGATTCCTGAGAATTTCATTAAATTAACCACCGGTAAAGTAATTGAACGATGGGCTGTGAGGCAGGAGATGAGCGTGGGATGCTTGTTAAGTATGAATTGTTTCCAAAAATGCTTTAAAAAATTTTTGCACTCTTTTTATAAACTTTTGTTTTTGTTTTATACAACAATACATTTAGAACTTAACATCCCTTTACATATAATTATACGATACATTTATGAATGTGTGTATGTATGTTTGTTGTGTAAAAAGCTTCTAAAACAATTTTTATTTAAAAGAAGAAAACAAAAAACAAAAAGGAATGAGAAAAGGAAAACTAAAGTTAAAAAAAGAAGAAAAAAAAAGGTTTTTTCTAGCTTGTGTCAATGTAACAGTAAACCGGGATGCATTTATTTCATTGCATGTAATGTTATTCCTTATATTGCAAATAATAATAATATATACGATATAATATTAATGGTGTATATCAGTTAAATGTATATTTGTGTATAGAATATATATATATATACATTGATATTAATATTAAATCCTTGTAAAATGGAAGTAAATATATTATTACATACATATTTACAATTCTATATATGTACATACTTTTTGTTACACATTACATTTAATTGTATATCCTTTGTATATTTTAATGTAATTTGAAAATTTAATCAAAACAGAAGAAAAATCAAAAAATGAAAATCTTTTTGTTGTTGTTTTCAGTTTGTTTTGTTTTGCATACGATTATAATGTTTATTGTTGGATGTTTGGCGTTCAATTCTATGTATCTTACCCTCTTACTTCCTTTCCAAGTTAAGTTTTTCATGTGTTTTTTTTTATACATTTTTTCCTTCTTCCAGGCAACCAAAAAGAAAAAAAAATTAAGTAAAAATAAGTAAAATTCTACATGCATACATACTTACATATTATATTTTATTAACCATTAAAGTCCTTTGAACTATACTACAAAAAATATTATTTGTTGTTGTTGTTATATTTCCGTATGTATATAATTATAAACATTTTATAATATGTATAAGTATAGTTGGACTTTTGGGTGCTATACAGAATTATAGTATATTGTATATTACTGCAACAGTATATATATATATATATATATATATATTATATATTGCTGAAGGGGAGAGTTACAATTTAGAATTTATATATATTGTCAATTGAATATGGTTGGACATTAAAAGGTGTTATAAATTTTATAAAAATTTGAAAAATAATGTTATCAATAAACATTTCTTATATAGACAGTAATGTATTATAAATGCTGAGATTCTTATACAAGATAAAAACAGAAAGAAAAAACTAATAATGAAAAACTTATCTTAATAATCGAATACGCATATAACAGTTACTTTTATATATTTTAGCTTGGTTAATCTAATTTGTGAAATTAAAATAGCGTGATCTGTTCTAATTAATTGTAATCTTGTAATAATATAATAATAATGGGGGCTTAATGGGATGGTGAAGGGTTTTATGGTCGTTGAAGGAACGTAGTTCTTTAAAGAGGAAAATTAATACCGAATCTAATCAGCATAAAAAAGAAGAACTATGTTTGCAGTATAGATTAGCACATTATAAGTTTGCAGAGCAGAGTGTAAGACGTGATAATCGTGAACAAAATAAAAAATCTTGCAGAGGAAGCAGAGAATGCTGCTTACAGAGGAGATGTCAAAACAGAGCTTCCTCGTATCAACAAAGCAAAATGCATCAATACCAAATATTCTATTCGAAAATGTAAATATAGACAATTTCGAAATTCTAAGAATTCTGGGAATGGAAATAAACACCAAAGTTTCGTGGTACGATCAAATTTTTTCGGTCGCGAAAGATGCAACGAAATGCTTAAGATTCTTAAGCACAAGTAGGAAATACTTTACATCTTCCAAACTCCTATTACTATACCAGGTATGTATTTGGCCACGACTTCAATACAACACGCATTTTTGGGACGGTGCACCAAGTACCAGTTTGTAGTAGTTAGAAAAAGATACAATATTCTTGATGGAAAGGAGCGAAATGGCATATTAACATCTCGTTTTTTTTTTTACAAATGTAAATAAATTTCAATAAACCACTTCTGAAAAAATAAATTTAAAATTGTGTAATTTTATGAAGTAGAAAGACTGTAATGGCTATAGTAAATGCTGTAATTTAAGTGTATCAAGTTTAATGCAATGAAAATTTTCAAAGAATTTCCTCTGTCATACCACAAACTTTAGACTTAGATTTTAAGATTTAATTCAAACATGATGCTTCAATACAATTTTACCTACTAACCTGGGGCAAAAAATAACATCGTGATGACACACACCCTCTATGTTATATTTTAGTTAATGGTATCATAATTTCTTTAAATTTATTTCTTGTTTTGTTTTTTCTTTTGTTAGTTTCTATTGAATTTTCGCACTTCAAGAACTTCTCATTTTTATATTAAAAATTTATAGAAATGTCTCGGAATAAGTATTGTAGGTTATTATAGGTATTTTGCACTTCAGAATCTCTTAAAATTTGAAGAAAAATATAGTTTTTTTTTTATACATTTTAAAACTTTGGTTTTGTAAATTAAAAAGAATTGTCAAAAGAACTAGTATTATAGTTTATATAAGCCCGTTACAGCAAACCTCTGCATACATTTATGTTCACACAAACAATCATGCACGATGCACCCCCTCCCTACATTGTTGTTTTTATTACAAAGAAATATTTTGAAAATTTTAATTGTAAATAGTACCATTAATTTGCAAGAGTGGCGAATAGTTTTATGTAGTATGGCTGTTAAAGAACCACTATCTCAATATATAAAAAATAACAAAAGGATTCATTTGATTATAAGGGACTGAATATTTAATTGCATAAAATGAAAGAATTTATTTTTTCTATAGAAACAAAAAACTAACAAAAAAAACAAAAAAAAACCCCATAACAAAAAAAAAATAAAACAAAATTTTTGTTTTCAGCACTTACACCTTGTTTTCTCTGTAGATTTTTTTTATTCGTTTATTTTTCTATTCCCTGTGCTGTTAGAAATTTCATTCTATTCATTTCATTATTCTTTTCTTTTCTCTTCATCATTTTTTTTTATGAATTAATTCAATTTTCTGGTAATTTAAAAAAACAAAAAAAAAATAGTATTTTATTTTAAAATAGAATAATTAAATAATTTTTTGTTTTTTTTTTTTTTTATTCTAAATGAATTTAGAAGGAACGTCGTTACTATGGTGAAAATAAGTTTTATTATAAATATACATATATGATATATATATGTTTATGCATTTTTAATTGTTAATAACTAATTATAAAATTTCTTTAGTTATTTTTAATTTTTAAATTAACTTTCATAACTAAACCTATAATCACATTGATTTGGGGATAAGAAGTGTAAATGAATAGCTTATACCGAATTACGAAAAAAAATATGCTTGGCTCAACTATAAAATTAAAAAAAAAAATAATATGGTTGGAAAATATAGCATATAACTATGGGTTTTATATAGTGGTAGAGTAGATGTTTCTAATATTTTTGAATGAAATATAATATGGTTGCCACAAAAAGAGTTTATAGTCCATACAACAATATTATTATCTTTACAACCACAATTAGGTAGATATGTTTGCAACAATATTATTTATAATTGAAACAAAAATAATTATGTTTGGAGTAAACATATTGTGTAGTTATTTTCTACAAGATAATATTTTGTTTTCAACTATAATATTGTTGTTTTAGTATGATTCACTAATATATTATGTTAAAAATAAATATAATACAAGCTATCTCCGAATTAAAAAATATTTCTTTCATCTTCATTTAAATATCTAAATCAATTTAAAAAAAAAGCTATATATAGCTTTTATTTATATCGTACGTACTAATTGTATCGAATACCGTTTCGTAATATGAAAATAAATGATATCCGATAAATATTTTAGTCGTTTATCGGCCAACTACAATGTTCGTTCATAATAAGGGCGATAGTTTTTTATTTCCACAAAATAATTAATTTTTCTTAGCATATCGTCCAATTTAAGCATATCATTCATTGTTGTTACATAGACTTATTTTTTCTTTCTCTAATCTTCTTCTGTTACCTCAGTGGAGTAAACGATGTACAACTGTTCATTCTCAGTTTTGTAATTTCAGAAGCAATTGAAGAAATAATCAATATTGCTCTTGACATGTTGCCTATAATATCTTGTTTCTATTTGATTTTTATCAAATCTAATTAATTTTGAAAGTTGAGAAAGCAAGACTTACCACCATATGGTAACAATAGGAATATTTTTTTTCTGCTTGCCAATAATTTACTTTACAAATTAAACATTCATTTGAACTTGAAGATGTTCCTGTATTGGTCAATTATAGAAACATTTTTAGGGGGCTAATCCAAAGACACAAACCAATGAAATTTAAAAATGAAATTTAATATGTACTTTTTTTTTTGATGTATTTTTAATAATTTTTATGACTTTAAAAATACTTCTGACCTGATTTAAAAAAGCTTAATATTTTATTGATTTTATGATGTTTTGTTATTTGGTTCTTGTATTTAAGATATAGTTTTCCTATATCGGTTTAGAACTTGGATATGTTTTTCTATAAACCCATTTGAAAGATGGACACAAAAATCACTTTTACTTATTAATTTTTTTATTTCTCTTTAATTTTTTTATTTTTTTATTTATTTGAACCATAATTTGATACTAATCATAAAGCAACTATAATATGATTGCTTCGATCATAATGTGATTTAATTAGTTTTACTACAAATATTTGTAAAACAACTAAAATATATTTGTTACAACTACAAACTGGATTATGAACTTCTCAACCATAATATTTTTGTAATAACCATTGAATAAACATATTTTTTCTCTTATAGTGTATGTTTACAGTTTATTGTTGGTCTTAATAGAAATTCTTCTACAGATAACTTGATCTTCAGCATATCTTATCCAATTCTTCCTCTTCTTTTAATGACGTTACAGCCCAAATCTAGCCTTGGTCCCTTGTTTGAAGTTTCGTTACATCTGATGATCACAAAATATCATTGATAAATACATTGAATAATATAGGGACCCTAATATGAAGCCTTGAGGGGACATCACATCCAACTTCAAGGTGATCAGAAATAGAGATTCATTGAGATAAACAAATTAAGAGCGAATAATAAGATAGTTTTTAAATAAGTTAATGAAGAAGATGAATAGAATTCAAGATACAGTGTCAGCTTACTATATATTAGGTTATAAATGCCTTAGAAAAATCCAATAGTAACAGAAAGGTAGCATATTTTTTATCAAGAAATAGTGTCCACAACTTAAGTAGAGTAGTTCTTGTGCTGTGGTTTCTCCTGAATTCAGACAAAAATTCAAAGAATAAGCCATGATCTTCAATATATCGAGAAGCCTGATTATTCAGAGCAGAGATTTCAGTATTATGTTTCTTAGATACAAGGGTAATTTTAGTCAATTTCAATTGACTATAAATACTTTAGATATAATAGAGAATACAAGTTGTAAAATGTGATAAAAGTCTACTAAAATGAAAGAAATAAATGAAAAGTAAAAAACAAATGTATATTATCTTTCCAAAATTTAGTAGCATAACCAATTATTAATTTGATTATGCTCTAGTATTTAGTAACTATGTATAGTAGGTTTAGTTTATCAGTACATCTTATTTGTTTTACCAATGCTTAAAATAGAATGATTGTCTAAGTGAATGTTACTTGTATTGTTATTGTTTTGTATTTTTATTATTCTACACTGTTTATATTGAATTATATTGAAATAATTATATTATACTATATTATACACTCTTATATTGTGCTCATTTGAGAATTGTCAAATAAATAAATAAATAAATATTTTTAAAAATTCAATTATGAATCTTTGTGGTTTTTATATTTCGATTAAAATATTCATGTTCGTTTCTTCAAATGCTTACAATAATTTTTTTTTCTTAGAAGTTCAATCAAAACTTTGATATCCTTTAATTAGCCTTTGCGATTATAATTCAATTTTGAATTCTTACAACATTACTTACTTTAAAAATTTTATTTTATTTTTATGTTTTATGAATTCAATTTGTAATATTAAATAATTTAAAAATTACAATTATTGTCAAAACATGCTCTAAATCAAATAATATTCTTCATTATTTAAAAATAAAAACAAAAACATAAACAATAATTAAGAAGAAATTTTAATCAAATTTTAAATGAAATACAAATAAAATTAAAATAAATAATAATTTTCTTATAAATATCTAGCTTTTGTGTACTTGCGCAAACAAATTTTATTCAAACCGTATAAACTTCAGATCTTATAGAAAAATTAAGCAAAACAAACATAATAAACAGTTATTATATTACAAACAAACAGTATAATATAAAAAAAAACTTTAAACAAGAAAAATACCAAAGTAATAAAAATATAAAGAAATGAAAATTGCATTACAGAAAATACCGTTATCTTACACATATTCATATAACATCACACACAATTGATAAACTGAATATTATGACACATATGAGTCTTAAAAATGGAATAATAAAATAATAAATTTATATATATGTATGTACTCAAATAACTGTATTACCTAAATGTCAACTATAGGATAAAACATACATTTAATATAGATTTTCTAATCTTAAGTTTTCTAGCATATATTCACATTTACGTTAACTAATTTTGGTATAAGCTTTTGCTTTACATTTGTGATTCTGATTGGGGGGCTCACAATGTAATTACGATTTAACAGTGTTGCAGTAAAAATTTAAATCAATGTTGCCAAAAAAATAGTTTTTATGCTATATCAAACTGACATTCTTGATTACTTTAACGATGATTTTTCTATTGCAATTTACTGTATTTATATATAGAAATATTTCGTTAATTCAAGAAAAAATAAATTTCGTTCAGTTAAAACGATTTTTGCGATTAAAACCAATTGATATAACCTGATGATAGAATATAACTTGGTAGTCAGCTGTAAAAATTAAATTAAACTATGATATTATAAGAGTCAAGTTAGTAACTCTAAATATAGTTACTCTAAAATAGATATAAATTTCTCACATTTAAAAGTATACCAAAATTGAAAATTTATTGAATGTAACAATGATGTACAAAAAGCTAGTGGGTTCAGTAAACTATAGATGATAGAAACTCTACGATGACGTTTTGAATAATCTGCAGTAAATTAACTTCAAGAAGTTGATCGTAATTAATTGAATACGTAGACAATTTTATTTGTATATAAAAAATTTGCACAATAGAAAGTTAAAAAAAAATTATTTTTAATGTGTAAAGTTCTGATTGAGTGTGCAAATTTGTTAATCTTTTCTACCTGTTATGAATTTATGAAATGTGCCGAAATTATGAATGTTATTTAACAGGCTATGAATAATTCTCAAGTTGCAATTACTTAAGATTCTAGAATTCGGCTTATTAAAAACTTAGAATTTTTAAAGTCGACGAAGAAGCAAAATATCTCGGTATACACTTTAAGCAAAAAAAAAAATGCAACTTGCCATAAAACTGAATCTCTATACTGGCTTATGGGACAAACATCTAAGTTGCTTCTATACAAAGCAAGTATCAAGCAAATTTGAACATCTGGGATACAATTGTGGGACTCAGTCTCAATATACAACATCAATAAATACAGTGCTTCCAGTCAAAACCTTTACGAATGATAGTGAATGCTCTTTGATATGTTACCAACAATATTATTCAACAAAATAATGTTAAAATATTAATTTGGATCATCTTTATGCTATAGTAATTTTATAGTCAAATTTATTTGTTTATTGCCCTAATTAGAACACATTACAAATATAAATAATAAAAAAAAAAAAAAATTTCAGTTTTAAAAAAATACAGATATAGTAAGGGTAAGATTTTGAGATGTGAAAATAAATGGAAAATTGGTTTCCAGCGATTGTTTTTACAAATATTTCTACCAACACGGTTCTGAAGTATAAGTAGAGAAGAAATTTAAGGTTGTTATCGGAAAAATGCCATGAAGATACAATGTTTTGATGATTTACAACATGTAGTTTGATAATGTTGACAAAAATGTTTCAATATCTTAATTGCCATTGAATGAGAATTACAAATAATATTTTCGATTGGATGATTTTTATATTACTAATAATTAATAAATAATCGATTACACAGCAACAAAAGTATCTAAAATTGTCATTAAAAATTAAATTTATTTGATTTTAGTTCGACATTTTTGATTACAGCTTTATTAAAGTATATTACTCACCCCAACAAGTAATATCGTATTTCAATTTAGAATGAAAATATTCCATATTAAACCTAAATTTCTTTTTTAACATTAAATTTGATTTCTGAAATTTTGAAAAAATCACCACTACAAAATGAATCATCACAAAAAGAACGCTAAATTTACTGTATTCAGATACATAGAAAATTAAAACTAAATTTTTCTATCTTCCTATTATGTATATCTAAATCAATATTTTGTTTTCCCAAAAAAAAAAAAAAACTATTATAAACGAAAACATAAAATCTGAAGACATATTATTATATCTTATTCGAAAAGTATGTAAATACATAAAAATCAACTACCACATCAAAATCATGGTAACAGTGCAGGTGGTGTAAAGAAATTTTTTTTCACCCAAACAAAAATCAAAAGAAAAACAAAAATACTCACATTCACTCACTCAACTCAAAAATCAATATTTTTATAAATGAGAAAATTTATCATTTGAATAAATTTCATTTCATATTTTTAGATACCATTATGAAAAGAAAAACTCCAAAAAAAAAATAAGAAAATCCTGGAAAATGCATATTCATTGCATTTTACTTGGCTTGCGCATTCAAAATAAAACACGTTAATATTATATAGTGTGCATTACGGTTAAAAAACAAAAACAAAACAATTAAAACTAACCAAAAAACCAAAATAAATTTTTATCCCCAGAAAATCGATTTTTTCTTTTTTCCAAACCCATACATGTTTGTATTTATATGAATGTGCATAATATATATTCAAAAAATGTATACAGGAATATTTTAATTTACATTTTATATACATTTAAAATGTCCTGAATTATTTATTGTGTTGTTTTTTTTTTTTCGTTTGGCATATTTAAAGTACAGTTCAACACCAGCTGGTTTAAAAAAAATTGGAGCAGGTTCTACTATACATTAACGACTGAATATAATTTATAATACTGATGCTGAGAAAAACCGGTTTTTCTTTTTCTTTTCTTTTTAGCTAATATACCTAGTATATACACATATTGATAACCGTTATTTGTTATTAAGTTAATATTTAAAAGGATAATTATTTGTAAGGATATAATATATATCAAGAGAAAATTGAAAGAGAGAAAAAGAGAATACAAATTAAATATAATCAATTCTTAAAATAAATGTTGCGAGAGAGGGAGAAAGAATGAGAGAATTCAAAATGTGATGAACTCATTTGTATTTGAGTGCTTTTTTTATTTTGGTAAAAAGCTTAAGCCCGGCATTTTCTTGTTTGATAAAAGAAAAGTGAAAAAAACAAAAAATAAATAAATAAACGCTAATTTATGTATATATACTAATTATATAGGATATTACAGCTACATAATGAAAAATTTCCATCCAGAATTAAAATTATGTTTTAAAAACTGTTATAAAATGTTAATGTACTCGTACATAAAATATTACAATTCAAATCAATTCAAATATGTAATATACATATATTTATGTATATTTATAAGAGCAGGTAAGTATATATACATATATATGGATTTATAATTGTAATATAACATTTTGAAATCAGGAAATTAAAATAAATGTAATAAATGAAAGAAAATAAATTTTTATTTTTTTTTTTTTTTTTTAATTTATTGAAAATAAAAGGTGACAAAAGATATGTATAATAAAATTATGTAGCAGCACAAATACCAATTACTTAAAAACAAAAAAATAATAAAAAAAAATCAATTATGTTTTCGTAAATAAAGAATAATTGAAGAACATGCTTAAGATCAAATTATACTACTTACTTAAATGATTGGTGAAGTTATTTTTTTGAATTATTTCGAATTATTTCCATTTTTCCGTCCTATGCTCAACGGATAAGGTTATAAGATAATGATGAATAAAGGTAAAAAAAATTATCAATCATCAAAAATTCCTGCAAAAACTTCCTGACCAGCTTCCTGACGAAAACAATCCTTCGAACTATAACTATTACTTCCATTATTTACATGGCCCATAATGGCTATTATACTTCCATGCATTATTTGAAAGAACGATAGAAATCTGAGTTAATCAAAAGTTGAAGAAATATCTTGTTAGTAGACGTATATAATTCATGATAGTCAATACGGCTTTCGAGCACAACGTTCCACTGGTGATCTCATGACATGTCTCTGCGAAAAGCTCAATACTGTTGTAACTCTGGATATATCTAAGGATTTTGATCGAGTCTTGCATTCTGCTCTTATAGCAACGCTATTGGCCTTGGTTCAACCTTTTCTAAATGGATTGAAAGTTTTCTTTTAAATCGATCTACACAGCAGCTGATGACAGCACTCTAGTAACATCATATGGTTTTCTTAAAAGAACTAATGCAGCAGCTTTTGTAGTGGGACCTTTCGGCTCAACCGATTATTACATAAATTTAAATTTGAAAAATTAAAATAAAAAAAACAATGTTTCCAACGCACCTACCATAGTACAATTAAAATTTATAAAATTATTACCGAAATTAAATAAGCGCTTCTTGAATCCCAAAAAATCTACAAAAAACTTAACTTCAACACATAAAAAAAACAACCACACAAACAAACAAAAGAAAAATACACATACTCTCATTCAAAAAACAATCAAACACGACTATTCAACAAGAATAATATTTTTTTACACAAAAATGTAGGTCTACTGAAGAAAATATTGAAATTAATAATTCTAATTATTAGGAAGGATAAATTACTTTGACTTTACTTTAAATTCTTCCTATGTAAAATAAAATGCTATAAACGCTTTACCTACTCAAACTTCCTTCTTTTAAGAGGAGGTACATAGATTATGAAAAGATTAATCAATTTCTTATTTTACCATTTATAACCAAAACTGTTTTTATATGTAAAATGCCAAAAGATCCTAATCCTGAACGTATGCAAATGTATTCTAATAAAAAAAAAAGGAAATTAAATTTTTATATTTGAAATAGATTCAGTATTCACAATACTAATACTGCTAATACCTAATTAAAACGATATTAAAATTTTCTAGCTTATTATATGGAGTACATAAAATATCTCATAAAATCAAAAAAATGCCATTATATTAAGGACTAATTTGAAGTTTACAATTCAAAATAATTGTAATATCAAGATTAAAGAATGTTGTTTCTGTAATTTTTTTTTTTAAGATTGCGAATCTTCTATAAGATGGATATAAAAAAAAATATTAATATGTAATGAGATTTTATACTAATACTTATATATACGAGTAGATTATATTATATATATACACTATGTGCAATACATATATTCAATTACGAAAATTTTTAATACTGTTGCAAATTTTTGCTTTTATATTTGTATATACAAGTAGTACTCCTTAATTGAAGAAAATTTTCTTATTATTTTTTTTTTCTTTTTGTTTTTCTTTCTTCAATTGTATCAAGAAAATCATGTTTCTTTTTCTATATTCAAACCAACGAATTAGAAATACATATATGGAACTGGATATCCTGTATGAATTTGATAAAAAAACAAGTATTCTCTTTCACTCGAATCACAGAACTGTCGAAAAATAATGTTATCACCATGAAGCTTTACGCTTACTATATAAAAATGTAGTTTTAATAAAAATAAGCACATTTTCATGTGGAGCTGAATTTCTAGTTTTGAAAATAATTTTTGTTCATGGCAAATTCCAGCAAAAATAGTACTAGTATGTACAAAAATTAGTAAATTTCCGCATCTACTTAATGCCTGTGCACTAAAAATGAAGAAGACGATTTTAAATTTCTTTCCTCAGTCGAGTATAAAACATTGAAGAAGTCTGCAAGTAATAGCCGAATCACGCGTATCTATGCGATAAGTAAATTTAGTAAAATTTAAAAAAAAATATTTGACTATTTTCAACAATTATACTAATTTTTGTAAATGTAAATGTAAAATGTTTCACACAAATCAAGTGCTACAATTTCCTTTAAAATTTTAAAATGATGTAAAAAGTTTAAATTTTGAAACAACTTCGTAGTTTGCAATTTAAAGCATTCGATTTCATTCAGCATCTCACCGAAATTCAATTCTGAATACTCCAAACAAAGATCTTTCACTGCTTTATTTAATTACAATATTATTCAAATAATGTAGAAGTAGAATGTAGATATGTGATTCAAATCATCAGACCTAATCTGTGAGCTGTGGTGAGCTGTTAATTGTTGTGTTTAGTAAACTGTTCCAGGGCGTTCTAAAACGTTCTAGAGTAAAAAAGAAAACGTTTTTGGGTGTTTTCGTTTATTCATTCTAAAGAAGGAATGGAAAGAATAGAATACTTGATGACGTCGCGAAAGAATATTCCGAACAAATAGAATAAACGAACAGAATAGAATAAAAAGAATAAACATCAGAAATTGTCATTGTTTACTTTTTTATTTATTTATTAATTTTTGTGAACAAAAGTTTTTACTATTTTTTAATTTGTGTAAATTAGTTAATATAGTTATAAAAACTTTTAAAAAATTTTATTTTCTGAATAATAAATACAACTACTAATTTTATATAAATATTAATATTTATACAACTATTCATTATATATTATATATATATATTTTTTTTTTTTAAAAACATTTTTTTACTTAACCAATATTTTCCATTTTTTAAATTAAAATAAAATATAGGTAGTCAAATTGTTATTAGGTACTGTATAGAATGATAGAAGTGAACTGTCATTCCGGAATTTTATTCTGTTTATTCCAACTCTGAGATGGAACAAAAAGAATACGTTCGGAATATACGTAATAAATAAAAAAATACAGAACAGAATATTTAGAATATTCCGAATGAATAAAAAAACGCTTTTTGACATATTCAGAATATTCCGAATATTCGGAATGAACAAACGAAACAACCTTTGTGTTCATTAGTTTCCGTTACTTGTTCTTTTTTGTTCGAAAGTGTTCTGTTCTGTGTTCATTAGATTGTGCGAAACTGTTCTAAATTGATCTTTTTTGTTCTGAATTTTTCTGAGAGCAGTTTTGGAAAACTTTTTTTGTTGTTGTTTTTTCTGTAAATTTTGACAGTTAAACAAAGAAATTTGAGAGTAATCAAAAATTAGAACAAAAAAGTTCAAAAAAGATCGAAAAAGGTGTTCAGTAGAATTTTCTGTTCTAAGTTAACTTTTCATTTGAAAATTGACATTTGACAGTGACATTTTTCATTACAATGTTCAACGTAGCGTTTTTCAAAAAAATAAGCTTAACGTGTTTTTTAAATACTGGTAAAAATTTTTTTTTTTCAGGGGTTAGCAAATATTTTTTGTTTTTTAGAGAGAGAGATTAATATAATAATTACATAAAAGCTTTCAATACTGTAAAATGGGAAGCACTTTAGAAAATTTTGCCGATTATTGTAGTTCCAGTGGATTCGGTTCAAATAATTTATAATTTCTATACCCACGGATGAAGTTACAGGACAATGATAAATGATAATGATTTAAGCAGAATTATAGATAAATCTAGAGTTGACCAAGTATTCTTGGACTCTGTTTAGTAATTATTATGAGGGAAATGCTAGATGAATGGTATATCAGAATAACAGTAAAGTGATCTAAAAATTAAAAATCTCAAATTTTCAGATGACACCATCAGATATTAACAGAACATGAGCACAAGCTACAAATAACTAGGGAAAAATTAACAAGGGCTAGCTAGAAATACGACCTTGAAATAAACACACATAAAATAAAAACAATAATTATCGAATTACTTATATAAACCAGTGATAATAACAATAAAAAATTATAATTACTTAAGGTGAATGATATCGAAACTTGTTTGAGACTGCCTCAAATTCTTTAAAACGAACAAAGTAAAATATAGTTTTTTGTTTTTATCAGGCAAAACTTAGGTCAGAGAAACTTTTATAATTTAGTACCATTGACTTTTAGAAAAGAAAATGAATAGTTAGAGAGAAGAAAAAGAAAAAGAAGTAGGAGAAAGGTTCTGAATTGGAAAGGAATTGATGTTCACTTTGAATAAATAAAAAATAACCCTTTTGTTTCTTGAGAAAGGTTATATTGGAATGCGACTCCACATTCTAGAAGTTCTGACTATAAAATCTCACTTTCCTCTATGGAATTACCATTTAAGAAGCGAAAGTAATGATTTTAGATTTTCTGAGTATGTGCTTACTCCCACGAGATACATATCTATAAAATAGAGTTATACTCAATTGAGTGCCAAGTCATAATGGAATTGAATACAATAAAATTCCGGAAGACATAGACAAAAACAAGTTCTAAAGCTAACTTCGTAATGCCATCAGTCTCTTTCTGTTGTCTTTCGTTATATACACCTAAAATAGGATAAAAGATTGACTGGCTGGAACAGAATAGGGATCACTTGCCCACTCAAACAAACAGAGTTAATGTAAATAAAAAGAAAGAAGTTCAATCTAGATAGCGAACTGTCAAGTAAATGCAGATTATGTAATGAAGCAGAGGAAACTGCTCAAAGTGCACATGAGCTGCAAAATAAAAATTTAATTAAATGCTAAAGTGTGTGAAATTTGAGAATTATGATAACCGATGTAATGCAAATTTTAAAGAAAAAAATATTAATTTTATCCTTTAAAATTTCATATATTTGTGAATAAATCTTTCTTTCCCTAATAAAGTGGCAAAATGCCCAATAACTTATATCCAATTAAGCAACAAGGTCTATCATTGTATTAATAGAAACTCAACTTCACTAAATCATAACTTGAGAAAGCTTTATAGCATAATTTCTGTTAATATGGAAAGCATATTATAATATGTCAGGACAAAAACATAGAAGCAGTTTTCAATCTAGATCTTTACATAAGAAAAATAAACTATTTTTCATTTACCTTAATTTTTAAAATAGCTATATATGCAATTTTATTTTATAAAACCGAGCACAATATAATAAAGCTTTCTTTAGTGCAAGTATAATCAATATGATTAGAAAAAGTTAATTTTTTTTATTTAAGATAAAAATACATGTAGAAATCAAAGAATTTGTACTCATTACACTCCCCAATATACATAATATAATAATAAGAGATCATTTTTTCAACAAACATCTGCAAACGTATAAAAAAAGAAAACTTAAATAAGGAACAAGAAAAGGAACAAGAATAATATATGTATGTAAATAAATGATATATAATTGAATCCTATAAAGTTTTTATTCTTTGTTTATTTTTATTTTTAATTCAAAAATTTCAAGTGGGTAGGTAGGTGGTACTACTGAAATTTATTTACAATATTAAAAATTTATTCAATTAATTTCTATTCTGATTTGAATTTCTGTAAATTTTATTTGTATCTATGTATAAAGTTATATACTTACATATTACTGCAATTAATTTTTGTTTTTGTTTTTTAATTGTTATTTTCCCGGGTTCATTTTTAACTTAAATACAAATTATTCTAAAATTGTTCATTTTCATTCATGAAAACCACCTTTTCATCCTTTATTATGCCCATATATACTGTTTATATATACACAAATACTAATTATATACATAACATATTTGTATTTATATAAAATAAAAAAACAATATTTAGACATTTTTCATTTTATACAATAAACACATTCACAAATAAAGGAAAATCTAATTCTCTCAAATGCCTAGATGCCTCTCACAAATAGTACTTAATACTTCCTTGTTAGTTGTTTTGTTATAAAGTTATTAGAATTTTCAAATTTCCCTCATCGTACATAATCAACCTGTCAATATAAGAAAGAGAAAATATTATTTTTTTTTTTACAAGTTTGTGTATGCATACAAATATTTATATTTCTGTATAGAATGGTATATAAATTGTAGATAGTTACTGTTTTTTTTATTAGTAATAACAAAAAAAAAACAGAAACTCTTTAAAATACTCCCTCGCAAATTTATCTTTTATAATTGTAGTTGTTTTAGAGAAAAATATTTTCCCCAGTTATAATTTGTTTTTCTCAGTAAAATGTATATATAAAAGAAAAAAAAATAAAAAAAAAGCTAGTTAAAAAGTTTTTCCAGCTTTAAATTTTTTTTGGTAAAATAACTTACCAGCCATTAGTACTTGAGTTTTTCGGCCTCTCAGTTGTGTATTTTTAGCACATATCCATATCATAAATTGATAATAATTTTTCTCTGTTTTTAATTTATTTAAAATAATAATTTTTCAAAATATAATTTATAATCGAAAACCAAAAAAAAAAGAAAAGAAAATATAATATTAAAAATAAATTAAATTTAAATTCAAAATATAAAAAGAGAAATAAAAAAAAAAGTTCTAAGAATCAAGAAAAAAAAAGTTTTTTTTAATATTCTTCAACATATTTAAATAAAATTTTTGGAGTTCGGTTTTATTTCGGATTCGGATTTTTTAATTAATACATATATATATATATATATATATATATAATAATTTTGTTTGTTCATTTTTGTTAGAAAAGAAAATTTAATTTTTTATTATCCTATATATACCCATATATACACACACACACACATCTATAAAAAATATTTTCATAATAAAAACAAATAGGTATATAGAAGTATAGAAAATACACAAAAAAAAAAGAGTAGATAAAACAACTGACAACAACAACAACAAAGTTTCCTTTGAAAGATTTTTTTTCCTTTTCACACATACACATGGATACATAAATATATACACAAGCGTGTAAAATAATAAAAAAAAAATTTTTATTGGATTAAAGGTATACACACCTTAAATTTTCCGGAATTTTTTTTTTTCTGTTTTCTGTATCAATTTTTGTTAGTAATATTATTTCTTTAAAATATTGAAATTATTTTTTTTATTTTGGTTTTTCATTTGTTTTCAAAATAATTTCTTTATTTCAAATAAATAATTAATAAATAATTCAGTGTAATTAAATTAATTCAATTTTTAAAAAATGTTGAATTTTATTTGATTTTATTGATTAAAATTGATAGTAAAAAATATGTACTTGATTTCTAAATTCAATTAAGTTTGTGATATAGGGCTTACTAGCAGACACACACACACCTTTATTGTATTGTGAGGTCATTGATTTACATTTCCATCCAAGATGAAACTCTTGATTATGTTATTGATATATTTTAATTTCATTTAATTCAATATTTCGATATTATTAAATATTGTATTTATATTAATAATTTTATCTAAGTTATATAATTTAATTAATAAAATATCAATGGACAATTTTATTGATAAATATGATTTTATTATGTTAATAATGTCACTAATAATTTTCTATCGTTAGATTGAAATAATATATTCGAATTAAAAATTCAAATGCTACCTATCAAAATTTAATTTATCAACTTCTGATATTACTTTGAATTTTTAAATAATACTAATTTTCTTAATAAAAGATAAATATTGATGAAGAATTGTATATTAATGCAATAATAATATTTAGTTTTATTAATCAACTATTTAATAAATACACGAATTATCAATAACATTTTACTAAAAATATATAGTGAGATTAAAAATATCAATTTGAAATTTTATAAAAATAGTAAAATTCAATTACCAACATTTTTATTTAATAATTTAATTAGTAAATTTCAAAATTAATTTCTAAATATATTATTAAATTAATATTAAATAATAACAACTTTTTTCTGGTTAATTTTAGTTAAATTAATACCGAAAAAAAAAAAATATATATATATATATATATTAAATAAATGAATAAATAAAAGTATTAGAACACCATTGGCACAAGAGAGTAGAAGTTGTTTTCGAAGTCAAATTTGAATTCCATTGTAAAAATTTTTAAATAAGAAATAATTTATAAAATAAATTAAGAGAAATTTTTATAAAAGAAATTTTTTACGTATTGTATGTATATGTATATATATATATATATGTATATATATTATTAATATATATATATTTAAATTAATTAATAAAACAATTTATACCAAAAAGTGAGATATACCTAACTAAAAATTTATATAAAATATACATATTTTAATTAGTAAATAATTAATAAATAAATAAATTAAAAATAATATTTTGTTTAATTTTAAAATTGATTTAAATAATTAAACAAATTTAATTAATCAAAAGAAGAAAAAAAGTGTAAGATATTCCAAAAAGGAAGCAAAAGTAAAAAAAAAACAAAAAAAAAGCTCAAAAAATAATCAGCGATCTTAAATTTCAATTTTTCTGTTTAAAAAATACGAAAATACGAAATTTATGTTCTATTTAAATATATAAATTTATTTTTTAACTAATTATTATAATAATTAATTGTGGTAATTATATAAAACAAATAAAAACATAAATAATAATAAAAATTATTTTTAATAAACATAAAAACATAAATTAAAAAAAAAACAAAAAAGAGTGAATAAAAAATGAAAATTTTTTTTATATAAATAAATTTAAAAAAATATATATTAGAATTTTCTAGTTTGATTTTTTTTTATATATAATAAATTATAGAAAATTAACATTTTAAAAATTAATAATCAAAATATTAAAAAAAAAAAATAAAGTAAAATTTATTTAATATTTTTACAAAAACAAAAAGAAAACAAAAAAAAGACACAAAATTCATAATAAATAAATTAATTACTTTAATAAATAAAATCAATTTTTTAAATTATAAATAATTATTGAATTAAATTAATAGAAGAATAAAAAAAAAATAAAAACATTTAATTTTATCACAATTTTTTTGTATACTAACAAAATATTTATTTAATTTTTTTTAAAATTAAAATTTGCAAAAAAAAATTTTTTTGCTGTCATAATTTGCAAAAAAAAATATAAAATTTCAATTGTGAGCGGCTCGGTAAGTTTACATTAATTAATATTTATTATCCATTAATTTCTTATAATATATATATTTTCATATTATTTCTTAAAGTATTATTGTTTTTCCCCTTGGAATTTCATTACAAATTAATTACCAGACGATTTAAGGCCATGTGGGCATGCTGTATTTTATTATTAATGTGTATTTAGAACTTATGTACTTATGTATGTTACGTGGAATTTGATAAATTCATACTTATCGATAATTATTCATAATCAGTAATGATATTTGTGAATGTAATAAATTAATTAATGTTAATCAAATTTACTGCTGATTACTGCTAATATGTTTGTATTAAGCATAAATAAATAAATAATAAATACTTAAATAAAAAAATAAATAAATTATGCATAATTTATATTGGTATGTTGGTGAATTTGATAAATTTATAGTTACACATAAAAACAAATTAAGTATTGTTTTTCAATAATTGAAAATATTAATTCCCTATTATGAACTTTTGTATAAGTTTTTTTTATCTTTTTCTTTATTTATAATGTAAACAATAATTACTTTCTAATGTTAACAAAAATATAATTTTTCAATTTCTCAACGTAGTATTTTTATAATAGTTAGTATACAATTTAGTTCTATTTATCTGTGAAATAGTTTTTATATTTAACAATTCTATTTCGGTAAAGCTTAAATTATAATATAAGGAAAGTTTTTACTGCTAACCTTTCAAATTTTAATGTAATATTAATACTGACAATAGCAATAGTTTACCACATTTAATGAGTAGAGTCAGTAATTTGTTAAATAAATACTCGAAATATTGTAGATATAACTGTTGATGAACTATTTTTTGATCCCGCGTTTTGAGACAAATTCAGTTTTTTATTAATTAAAAATTTATTAAAGAAAAATCAAGCTGAAATAATATTAATAAGAATATTCTTAAACCTATCAAGCTTCAACAGTTGATTATTAATTTGGAAATAATCTAAATTTCTTGCTATATGCCTCAATTAATATTCCATATTGCCATCTCCCTCACCCGTTCTGCCCTCATTGTTGAGCGCAAAATAATTTTTTATTTATTTTCAAGTACGCCGAATTTTTTTACTTATCTTACGCTTACTGGCATATTTAAAAATATTCTGAGTGAAATTGAAATGCTAAGAAAACCGAATTCGATTATCTGTCTCAACTATACTAAACTGTTTTTGTTTGAAATGAGCTTTATAAGCACCCCGCTTTAGAAATTAAATTTCCTCCACAATTTCTTCATTAAGTCCATTTTCATATTTTTTCTGATAATAATTGTGCAGCTTCAACTAAAACTCCACTTATTTACTACACTCAAATTACCATAGAAAGTAAATAAAATACTTATTAAAAAAATTGTGGAATGAATTGTGATTCGTCCAAATTGGTTTTAGCTTGTATATTTTGATGTCCTTCAATCTGACAATTCAAACGCAATAATGGTCAAAAGACTGTCATAATCCCACCCTAGAATGTGACTGTATGCATAATTTCCGCGCTTATTCACAAATTCCCCGTAACATTATTATATATTATATCATTTTCTACACAATAGAACTTAGTTGTGTATATAACATTTAATATTATTAAGTTATTAAATAATTGTACAACAAAAATTAAACTAATGATTAAATAAATAAATACACATATATATATATATATATATATATATATATATATATATATATATATTTATTATAATATATATTTATTATAATATACTTACTTATAGAAAATTAAATTTAATTTAATAAATTTTTTATTATTAATGATAACTGTTATACAAATTCTATTTTATAATTTTTTATTTATTAGGTATAAGTATTATATATATTATTTAATTATTATTTAATGTAAAATACTTTTTATTTGGACGAGTGTGTTTGTGTGTGTGTGTCAAATAAAAGAAAAATTCTTCCTGCTAAGTTCATTGAATTATAATATAACGTATAATATATATATATATATATTACGTTATATAGATATATATTATACATAACTATGCTTTAATATATATATATATATATATATATTATATATAAATAAATATACGAAGATATATACCATTATTATTTTTATAAATCTATATATATATGGATATAAATATTATTACATATTATATTTTTTTTATTTTTATTTATTTTTTTTTTGCTGAGATTTTAATGACCCCACCCCAGTATCAAAACATATAATATATACATGTGCACGTACATACTATGCAATATAATATAAATTCTTATAATAATTTTATATATATACATATTTAGATGTACGAATGCATGAATGTATGTACATATTGAAAATTTTCTCTAGGAAATGTTTTTTCCTGGTCATATAATGAAAAATCATATTTATATGTGCATATAAGTGAGTGTGTGTGTGTGAACTAATATTTATTATCTACTTTATTTATGTTTTTTTAATATGCACCATACATAAATATTTACACAGTATATGATAAAAATATTCGTATTCATTAATAATAATAAAATAGGTGAAGCTATTTGTGTTGTAGGATAGCTAGATGCGATCCCTTTGATAGAAATAGAAATAAACTAAAGGAAACTAAGCGGATCATAATACGATAGTGGTAGAGCTAATCACGTAAAATCTTCACGTGAGTCAAATATGAAATGTCAATCAACTGGTATCACTAAAAATGGTAATTGTTAACAATAATATCTATTGTTCACAACTGTCATTTTTATTCAAAAACTCTTTTTGATTTGTAGTTAGATGATTATTACTTTTATTATAGACTTTTGATTATTATAAATAATTATGCTCTGTTTGCACTCCTCAATAATATGCCTATATCTTCTTAACTCACAAATTGTTTTACAAATTCGCACAAATTTATACAAATTTCTGTAAATTTAATTTGTTTATTTGCATGCTTCTAACAAGGGAATATAGTCAGTTTAAAAGGAGACATCGGAACTCTCTCTTAAAAATTTTTCTATCAATTTTTTAGTTGTTGTTTCATTTTTGTTAAGCAAATTTACTCTAAAATAAAAATTATACTTAAGTTTAAAAACCATCAAAAAATATCAATTAAAAATTGAAAATTATATTTTTACAACAATTTTTAGAAAATTACTACTCAATTTCTAAAATAAAAAAATACGCAACCTAAAAATTCAGTTAATTCAATTTAAAATAAATTGTTTGAAAATTTGTTCAAATTTTGAGTATGTTTACTTTTTTTTGGTAAAGTTGCAAATGGGATTATTAACACTGTTCTTGCAAAATTTTATAAACATGTGATTTTTCCTCTCAGTTGTAAATTTTTCTTGCAAAGTAAAAGTAAACATACAGACCTAATAGTATATGTAACCTGAAATTTAAAAACAAAATAACCCGAACAATCGGGATACATAATTTGGAATTCAAATGTTGGAAGTTTAAGAATCCTCCTTAAGAAAATATGTATATCATCTTCAAATAGAAATAAATATATGTTCAAAAATTAATTGTATGAGAGAGAATAGAGAAAGAGTGAAAAGAAAATTTAAATAATAAAATAAAATAAGATAAATACTTTTGTTGACAACTGTATATATGAAAACTTTGTATAAAAGAAATGAAATCAAATCAAAGCTAAAATCCCTATGGGAAGATTGTGTAGAAACATTTCTGGAGTATTTTTTTATCCCATTTTTTGTTTTGTATTTTTAATTTTATATTCATTGTTATGTTTAGTATTTATATTTTTACTTTTTATTTGTTTTTTTTTTTTAATTTTTACGCTATAATTTATGTATCTACACTTTATATGGACATTTTTATCTGTATATGTATGAATTTATTTGAAATAAACATAAATCCTGTTTTTAAATGTTAAAAAAAAAATTAAATTCTATGTCGATGATTTTATGTGATTCATTTGATGTGACAGGGTGGGGGAAGAAGAAAAAAACATTATATATTTTCTTAATTTCTATAATACAACCTTAAGGATATTTATTCATATTAATTTATATGTATGTATATGTTTGTATGTTTGAACAGATTTTTTTCTTAAAATTGTGAGTAAATATAATTTGCATATTCTATATAGATACATATATATATTTAGGTTATATTATAAAATATAATATTATTTTTATTTAGTTTATTTTCCTTTTTTCCTTTCTTATTTTTCTTAGAAATATAAATTCAATATTAAAAAAGAGAAAACACAAAAAAAAATAAAAATAAAAAGGATAACGACAGATGTTTTTGCGGTTAAAATTATTTTATGTTTTCTTTTCTTTTTTGTTATCTTTTTGCTTTCTTCTCTATAAATATTTCTAATTAGATACACGAAAATAGGTTTAAATATAATTTTTGTGTCGAAATTTAAATTTAAACCAAATTTTTTGTTTAGTTCAAACAATTCAAATTATATATATATATATATATATATATATATATATAAATAATTCGATCAAAGACATTAAAATCTCAAAAGGACTTATATATGAGGATATATATATGTATTTCTATTCCATATATCGGATATACATAATATATTATAAAAATATTTTTATACCAATACCAAATTGTAGGCAACACATCTTGTGTTATTTTAAAGGACAAAGCAAAACAAGAGACTAATTCACTTTGGGCAAGGATTTATTCAATCAGAACTTCAATTCAATTCATTAAAAATTTTATTTAGATTCACCGGAATATTTACTGTTTGCGAAACAACGCCTGTATTGACAAACATTTACTGTATTGATAAACATTTTTAGTCATAGGTAGAACTAGTTCAACCTTAAACTCGATGGCATTAAAATCGGCTTCTGTTTATTTATTTATTTATCACTTTACCTGATGTATATTAATATATAGCCAAACTTTCATTTATTTTATCACAATGACACAGTATACTAGATCAGGTTGAAAAATTCATTAAGTATTTTGGTTTCATATCGGTGGCAATTGAAACTGGGACCTTTCGGTTGAATTACAAATACTCTACCTACGGTATCACTGAACGTCGGCTTCACTCTTACTAACATATTATATATATATATAATATAACAAAAATTTAAATACATATTATTTCAATAGATTAACCCCAAAATGGTATGACTTGTAATAATAATATTAATTCATAAAAATAATTTATCAAATTTTTCATTTATTATTGTAACTATTATTATCAAATTTTGCTAGTCATATAGTTTCTTTCAGTTCATTCAAATCTCTAATTTTTTATAAAATTGAAATTTTTACATTAATTTTGGAAATGCGTTATATATATACATATATGTATATAAATAATAAAAAAGAAAACAATAACCCTATACAAATTAAAAATGGATAAGCTACGTTTTATCATTTCATCATATTAACAACAATGATAAACAAAAAGTTAATATATACGAGTATCAATACATAGAAAAAAAATTAATACAATTCAATTAAGTTTTATTATAAAGACTTGAAGTCTACATTTTAATTTTATTAAAAATAAAATTTAATTTTAATTTTTAAATACATTAACTTCTCTAGAAGTCTTACGATAATAAACGAACTTTTAAAGAATAATTTTTTATTGTATAATAATTGAAGATCAACATAAATGACAATTTAAGGCTATATGAACGCCAATACAATGACAACAAATGGTTCAAAACATTTGTCTGCAATGGTAATTAAATACATCTAGCGTAGATTGAACCATAAACGTTTTTATATCCTTCTATTATAAAAAATGTAGATATCCATATGGTGGGAGATATTATATCACAATATTATTAAGTATAAACTTCATAAAACTATTCAATATTTTCTCAATAGCTACTCTAATATCTTTACTCCGTGACATCAAAAATGCAGTATTAAAGTTTCAGCTGCAATGTAATATATTCCATAACGTATTATAAACAATATATAATTTATTCTAAAAGGTTTATATTTATTTTTTTTCTTCATAGTTAAGGCAGTATGCAAGCATTATTAAACTATTTATATTTTGTGGAACATACTGGGACATACTGGACCAAAAATTCGAATACAGTATTTACGATTTCACCCACTCTTTTAAAGGAATTCAATATGAGAACCTATTACTAGTACTGCTAACCAGAGACCTTACTGGATAATCTTGCTTGTAGTATTAAAAAAAAATTTGTCAATAGCCTAAACCATTGTCTTGTAAAAAACAAAAACAAATAATTTAAAGAGTATAGAAGATTTCTGAAATTGTATAATGTGATGTTGGTATACACAAAATGTACGGTAACACTACATAATAATTTATTGACGTTTATGAACACGGCACTAGGCACTACTTCTCTAGGGCAAGGCACTACTTCTCCCTCATTATTAAAGTAATCTTATAAGAAATCCCTGGTATTTTGAGGGTTATCCTCATTTTGATTAGTCTCGTGCAACTCCCCTTTATTAAAGTATAATTAGCACTTTTATTGCGCCTATCTTGGTAAATGTTGCGACAATAAAACCTTTTTCCGCTTATATTCATTTGGAATTTGCTCAATCAATATTTTTAATTTAAGCAAATTCGCTATTTTTTTTAATCTCCTAGTTTTTAAGCTATCGGCCATTTTAAATTATTAGCTACGGAATGAAAATTGCATATAAAACTTCTTCATAATTTTTCTACAGCTGTCAAATTCTGATTGGTTGAAATTTTGACAGCTGCGGATTTAAATCTGCAGATAAAAACAGTCAAAATCCACCCTAATGCTTTTGTGAAAAGATTTTTATGTAAATTATTGCGCAATATCATTAAGCGTCTGTATATCCGCAGCTAAAACAAATACGATCATCAAAATGAAAAATAAAAATGTCTAAACTAACTGACTTATAAATTAATCAACTCAAGACATTATACATATATATACATTATAAATAATTCCAGTATTAAATTTATTTTAAAAATTTTCTCATAAAATGCAATCATTTTTCGATAATCAAAACAAATTTTAAAATATGTATTATAAATCATGAATATAAGTTCATATTCATATCAAAATGATAATTGATACATAAGAATAAACTTTTCTACAAATTTTCATCAATTCGAAAAAAACAAAAAATACTTTTTTCTCAATTTATTTTCTTCATCCACCATCATGACTATGTGTATTTTAAAATAAAACATTAAATCTGTTTATTTTACTATGTATAAGGTTTAAAAAGGATACCCATGTTTTTTTCACTAAATCATCCCTAAAAAAGTTTCTTAATGTTAAAATAATAGTATAAAATAAAAAATAAGAAAAAAAAAGAAAAACAGTTTCCTTGAATAGCAATTTTTCATCTATTTTTATTTTTTGTACTCGTTATTAATACATTTTAGATTTTTTTTCATCATTCATTCCTTCATATCCTTTTATATTGTACAGGATTTTTCTTAAATTTCTCAAATGCAAATATACAAATAAACTCGTAAATAATTTTTGATGGTACATGAAAAATCTTTCATCTTAAAAGCAGAAATTTCTTTTCCATTCAATAAATTTCATTATTTTACATTGTCTATATATACGTTTATTTTCTTTATACAATTTTAATGACAGTATCAGCATAGAAGAGAGATGGCATATCATGGATTTTTGTTTTTATTTATTTTTATATGTATATCCAGCTATTTATACCATCAAACTAGAAATACACATTATGTACTCGAATATTAAGAAAATTTGCGATTTTTGTTGAAAATTAAAGAAGCAGAGTCTGTTTATTTCAAAATTCATTTCATTCATTTCTTTAGATAAATATTACTTTCTATACTTACTTTCTACTCTTGCATATCCAAAAAAAAAAAAGCTACAAAAAAAATGACAGAACATTTCTTAATCGATTTTGTTATACTTAAATGATTCACAGAATAACGATAAGGAATTTGTAATAATATTTTTTAAAGTATTGTTTTCGAAACATTAAAATATACATACATACATACATATGTTTAAATTGATCAGATCGTAGCGACGAAATAGGCTTAAATAACCCCCCGGAAAAATAGATAAATAATTTTTTTCAATTAAAACAATTTGTTTTAAATTTAATAGTCTAAATTTAATTTGAAAATTTAAAACAAGAAAATTGAGAAATGATTGTAATAGAAAACTTTTAGGCAATCAGCACAATTGAATATTTTGAACAACGAAAATAATTTTATCTTTGAGAGATAATAACTGTAAATAACTTTGATAAATATTGTTGAATCCAGTTTAAATTTTCACCATTAATTCCAAATTATTTCAAGTACAATTGCAAAAACTAATACAAGACATTAAAAATGTTTACAGTAAGGAAATTACATACAATACAAAAGGACTTATATGATGGAAGGCGCAAACGCACAAATGTTTATCGCATGGTGATAAACATACAATTTTGGAATGATTAAAAACGAAAGATAAAAATTTAATATGAGATTTTGTTTAAAATAAAGAAAGGAAAGATAATAAATTTTTTAGAAAATCTTTAGGAATACTTACTCCAGTTTGAAATTACTGGATGAAATATTAAATTATTTACCCAATTTTTCATCATACGGCAATGAAAGTGAATGAAAGTGAATTTTATATTCTATCATTTCGTTCCCAAATAAAAGTTACAAAATTAGGTCTGTATTTACATAAATTTCCACAAATATATTCTGTTTATGTTTATTTTTTTATTTGCATACTCTTGATTCTTGAATAATTTTTGAAAAATTTAAAACGTGGCGTGATTTGCAAATTTATAAAAATTTGTAAAAATTTTGCTGTCAAATTTTTGTTGTTGTTTTAAATGTCAAGCCAATATTTCGCATTTAAATAAAAAGTACAGTCTGTGTAACCTTAAAACTTATTTTTATAGTTTTAACTGACAAAAAGACCGAGAAAAATTATTAATTTCATTTTTTACAACAAAACTATGCAAAAATTCTTACAAAAAATTTCATAAAATTTCTAATCAATTCTAATTTTTAAAAAAATCTCATAAACTAAATATCAGTTAATTTTTGATATAACAAAAAGTTTGTAAAAATTTGTCGTGTTACCTCTATATTCTGTGGCATATCATATCATAAATTTGAATGTCGCTGATATTGGGCTCAAATATTTGTTATTTCACATGTCATATATTTTTACATATTTATGAAATTATTATGAGAATATATAAACTCAAAGTTTACAGTCAAACTTTGAAAAGTTTAAAGAGTCATCGTTTTTAAATTTATCAAATATTTTATAATAGAAATGGACAACTAAATTACCGAAATTAACTTTGTTCATTTTATACGCGTTGTCCTTTCTTTAATTTCGTTTTCCTTTTTATCCTACAGCTATTCCTTCTTTTATATTCACAAATGTCCATTTTAAAACTCAAGTAAAAAATTTAACAATGTTTAAAATAGAAAGAAAATTTTTCGGAAATTTACAAAATATAGACATAAAAGATTGTAAAGGGTGATTTTTTTTTTAGATTGATCCAATTTTTAAATGGAAATAAGTAATGACATTTATTGTTTAAAAATGATATCGGGCAGATAATGTCCACGATGACTAATTGTAACAAATTGCATTTGGCTAGTACAATTTAGGATCACTTTTTCAAGAAATTGAAATTTTATATCCGACGAGTTGTATTGATTTCAAAAGTATTAGTTGTTGCTTGTTTATCAACGTAAATAATCCAATAGCATTTACAATAGCATAGCATTTTACACGCTGAGTGGCGCAGTAGGTAGAGTGCCTGCCTTTCAACCGAAAGGTCCCAGGTTCGATTCCGGATGAAGCAAAAAAAAAAAAATGCTTTATGGATTTTTCGACCTGGTCCAGTACTTTTTGTCATTGGGATATAATAAATGGCAAAAAATAGTTGAGAGTATAATCTGGTAACAAATTAAATAAAATGAAACTATTCTATTTATGAAGGGTTAGTTCCTGACAATAGCAGTAGTTTTTCCACATTTAAGGAGTAGATAAGCCAGTAATTTGTTAAAATAAATACTCGAAATATTGTAAATTGTAGTGTAAAATTGCAGTAACGTACTTAATTAAGCACGAAAAGGTGATTCTACCTAAGTTACTGTAGAGTGTAAAAAAAAGAAAATTAAATATAACACGATCAGTGAAGACCAATTCAGTAAATTATTAATTAAATGTTATCAGGTAACTTGCCTTTAAATAAATTATTTTTTTTTAAAAAATCGTTATATGGATTACCTACCACTTATCTTGCTGAAGCAACGAGTCTTCCAGATCGATAGCAAACAACGTTTCAAGGGAATAATCCAGGATAAATTTTCAGGATCTGTAACGATGACCATTTATTTGACAAACATTTGGAAAAATAATTCTCATTTCATATACGGTAAAATTTATAAATTCATCAACACTAGTTCCATTTTAAAGCACCGATATTTTTTTTTATGGACATACAGTTCTTCATCTTTTTTTTGTGCTTTTGCATAGAATAGAGTATTTGTTATTCGAAATTTATCAATAACTCAGTGAATAAGCCGGTGGCGGGTGAGCCATTACGTATATCCTATAATCACGAAGTGCTCTAACACTTAGCCAACAGATCATTGATTTTGAAAATATTTTTCAAAAACTTACGAAAGTGATTGTGGTTAAATAACATAATTGTTGTCAGGTTTCTGGTGTTCACTAATAACTATTTTAATATTTGATTGCATATATCGATATTTCGAATGCAACATACTCTCTTCATCTATGCTGGCGACGAACTTTAATGCGGTGTAAGTCCTTCCATGTTAATTTGCTCAATTTTACTAAACAAAAATATGAAAACAGAAATCTATCACTATCTATCAAAACAGTTAACTCTATTGAAAGTTCTATCATTCAAAAACAGAAAAAAAAACACCCTTTATTATCTAAATTCTTAACTCTAAGGATATTTTTAATAAAGTTAGGTACATAAAAACTGAGATTTTAGTTGTATAAGAAGAATGAGTAATTCTTTTTTGCTATATACACATTATCAATTTGGATCGGTTAAGTAATTTTGTTAAAAGAGATTTTTGCAATTTTAGAAAATTTTTCAATCAATATTTTGTGATGGCACAATGATATTTTAAGTCTGACATTAACAAACAACTAAACGAATGAAATACGTAAAAAAAAAATGCCAAAAAGTGAATACAATGAAGTATTTCAAATTCTATGGTAGCTAAAATGTTACTTTAGCATACGCAATTACGTTTTGCATGGTGTAAATTTTTGATATGACAATACATGGTATAGTCCCCGATCAATCAATATTTTTTTCGGCCGGTCAATCAATATTTTTTTCTCAAAGAAAAAGCTTTTTGCTTTTGTAACAAGTTTAAACCTTTTTATATTCTTAATCTAAAGTCGAACGAGTAACATATTTATCTACTGCACCACCCCAGGTTGACGGTTCTTTTAAGATATTCAAAAAAATATGATCATCCATAATATATTAATCTTAATCCATCATCAAGATTGCAATCAGTATGAACTATTGAACTCTCTGAAATAATTACGCTCTCATTTCTTATCCACCTGAACACATGTAAAGTGATGTTGTAGGTTTTTCTAATTTAATCAAATATTGTAATATTGCTCAATATCAGAATTTTTGCAGCGTGTAAAATATTTTTAGTTTTTTTAGTCTTGCAGTTCTGACTCCTGCTACCATGAACTGAGTATGTATGTCATGAATATTAATAAGAACAATTGTTTTAGTTTGACCATAACCTCCCGGCTGTTCATATATTTTCAATTTCAAGCAAAATATATTCCGACCCTTTATTGCGGATATTCTTGTCGATTTGTTGATCTGATTTTACATTTTGTATTTGCAATCTTGATTTGTAGATATTTCAACTTCCGAATATGATATGTGAATTATATTATTTTGGCTCACTTTTATAAATTGTTAATTTTATCACTATGATACCAACTAGGAGATTTTGAAATGGAAAGAGAAAATATTCGAAATGACTATTAAGAGATATTTAATGTTAAATAATATTAGATAAAAAAAAGATACAAAAACAGATATAGATACCATTTTGAGGCTACAAAACTCTTAAACAGATGTATGTATAATAAAAACAAAATTTGATTTTAATATTAAAATATCCAATATTACATTTTATTTTTTACATTTTGGGATTTTTGATGAATAAATCATGATTTTTAATATATAAAAGTCGATCCGTTTTTCTAATACAAAATTCTTATTTGAATTAATTTATTTTGTTTTTAGTTTTTATGCATACATACGTCATGTTATCGCTAAACCAGAAATAAATTTTCTTTGTAGCAAAAAATAAACCCACATTTTCAACCCACATAAATAATATGTATATATAACCTAAAAAAAAAAAAATCGAATTTAATTAGGAAAACTTTGTTTTTTTTTTGACTTATTCAAACATCTCTCAATATTTTTTATTAACTTTATATTAATCAAAAAATATTTATTATCTATAGAGAATTTTTTATTCGAATTTAGAATGAGTGGTCTTTGATATACTCGTATATGTATCAAAAACTCCTCTAATGCTCAAATATTCTATAAAATATTAAAATGAAGAAGAGGGAGACAAGATGAGACATATTTTGAAGAGAAATGAGATCGAGAGATTTGAAAAGAAAAGAATGGAGATTTTAAGATTGGACTTAAAAATATTCAGAACGAAAACCAAGAGCGATTCATTCACAAGATCACATTAGTTGGCAGAGTTTCTTCGTTAAGGCTGTTTGCTCTCATTATTGGTGTTACTTTTTAATTTGAATCAATATTTTCAATTATAAAAAATCTGATCCTAGAAGTGACAAATTTTATTAACGAATTGTGCATTCAGCATTTTTGTGGCTTTCCCATCGGTCATCTTCCTGCCGCTCTTCTCCATATTTAACATTTTTTCATATTCTGTGTTCAGATATTTTTGGCAAATACTCAGCACAATATAATTTTTGACATTTTATTGTAATCCAGATTTTTGGTTACTCATCTCAGTTATGCAACTCATTGTTCTAAACGCAACTTCACCTATTTGTTATATTGCGCACAGAATGGTTTTAAAAACTTTTATTTCAAAGTTGACTTGATTTTGTGAGATTTAAACTCTTTCATGCATTCTACAACGGATTACTGGTAATATATTCTATTTTTGAATTTTTGTGAACCATGGCGCAGTAGGTAAAGCGCCTGCATTTCAACCGAAAGGTTCCAGGTTCGATTCCTGATGAAGCAAAAAAATTGCTTCATGGGTTTTTCGACCTGGTCCATCAGTACCTCTTGTCATTGGTATAAAATAAATGACAAAAAATAATTGAGAACATAATCTGGTAAAAAATCAAATAAAATTGACCTATTCTATTGAAGAAGGCTTAGTTCCTGACAATAGCACTATACTTTATTGTTACCCCACAATAAAAAATTTTGTAAATTTCAAATTGTAAATTTTTTCTGAAGTGGCGCTTAACACTATTTTCTTAATAAAAAGTGTCACTAACTATTCTCTTATTTGTAAAGAAAATTTATATAAAAATCGATCTTTATTTGTAAGCACTTTAATTGTAAATTTGAGAATAAAGAATTTTAAAACTAAAGAACTAAAAACTAACTTTTCCACATTTAATGAGTTGATAGGCCAGTAATTTGATAAATAAATTCTCGAAATATTGTATTATAAACTTGCAGTACCGTACTAAATTACGCACGAAAAGTGATTCTATCTAATTTACTGTCAAGAGCATAAAAACAAAAAGCCTTTATTAATATAATAATATTATATAATGTGTCTTAAAGCTAAGACGAGAATCAAAATACACTCCTAAGTCTTTTATTGAGGTAACTTTAGGTGGACTAATACCACCGAAGGTATATAGTTCAAAGATATGTCAAGATTTGCATACCATCAGCATAAATTTGAAGCTTACAATTAAGAATGAATGAAGTAACATCATTTATAGATAAAATAAAAAGTAAAAGACTAAGGTGACTCAAGATAGTCAACACCAGAATTGGCTTTAAAAGGTTCTACAATAGCCTGTTTTTTAAATATTACATTATACGAACGTTCATTCAGATAAGACCATATCCATTTAAGGAAAACATTGCATTTCTTTTTCGCACATCTACCAATTGTAGGCTATAATGTGAAATGCCATACAAATCACAGAATTATTGTTATAAATTAACCTGTTGTCAATCCCAATATTTGAGGTAATTTCTCCTTGTGAGTAACTGCCTAGATTTTTTCTTCCCTTTGTCTCATATTCCCCAGATGCATCTTTCTTAGCATATGTACATCTATTTATTTTAGCATACGCCCATCTATTTTACTGGTTTATTGGCTAATTTCATATAATCTCTTCTATTTATAATAAGTTTTATAATATTATTTTTTTGTCATCCAATTAATATAAGCTTATTTCTTTAAATAATCTATAATTATAATAGAAAATCATTTAAGGACCTGCGCAATAAGTTGTATCTATGTTACGGTTAAAATAAAGAATTGTTTATTATTAATAATAGCCGGACAAACGACGACGATGTTATTAATAATTACCGGTTATTATTAATAATATCCGGATTTTATCCATTAAATGCCACTTACTATAAAACTTTAAATTTGGCTTCAACTTGAATTATAATTACTCAACAGGGACTCCTAGTAATTTGATAATTTGAATGACTTTTAGGCTTCCACAAGCATAGATTTTTCTTCTTTATCTTTTTCTCTGTTTTAGTTTGTGATATTACAATTTCAGTAGTGTACATTTTTTGACCATATATTTTGTTAGTTGTCCATAATGAATAACTTGTAAATATTTCCTTTTAATTTTTTAATTTAACCAAAATAATTTCATAACCACCAAAGCTGCTCACACAGTATTCTTGCATCATTAGTAGTTGTGTAAATGTCAAAATAATATCGTCATTTAAAAAAAGTTCAACTGTTTTTAGTATACTTACCAGCACTCCACGTAATGCCACGATGATGGTGTTCAATGATGTTGATGATAATGATCATGATGAAGAAGATGATGATACCAGCACTCCAAAAACATTCTTACAATTTTGTCATCCACATTATATTGGATAATTTACATCAGAATATAATGAAATAGATAATGTTAGTAACTTAAACATAGTATCTGCACAGAATAGGGTTTTAGCTCAATAGCATTATATTATGATAATCTGTACAAAAATAAATATGATGTATAATTCATTTCAAATTCAATCGTATCGCACACCATCAAATAAATAACATCTATAAAAAAAAACATAACAAAAAAATATGTTAAAGAAAGTAGAAAAGAAAATTAAAGAATCTAATTCAGTTTTTTGTTTTTTATGGATTATGTTATATGTAAATGTATATATATATATAGTATATGTACATACATTATTTATAAGAAAAACGACTTTGTAATATGTATAAATTGTGCAAATTTTTTCTTCAGATCGTTTGTTTTTTTTTTTTACTATATAGAAAATAACTCTAACAATAATGATGGATGAATAACATATATATGTATATAACTGTGAAACATACAATGACTGTCAATTAAATTAGAATAAAAAAAAATATTTGTTGATTTAGCAAAAGAGCAAACAAAATAAAAATGGTTCAACGGTAAGCTATGATCAATGATGTTAATGTTTTCCAAATTGAATGATAAATTTTCGGGCATCCCCGTACTGAAAAGGGATTCATAACTGATCTTAAATATCTCCATATATCCAAGGTTAAAGGGTGGAATATCTCGAGTTCCTAGTCAGAATTGCTTTTAATATTAAACCATGCAAACTACAATTTTAGAGCTTAGAGTTTAAAAAAAACATAGTGTGTTCAAGATTTCAAACCATATATTGTTGTTTGCAAAATTTGGTTCATTTTCCAGATGATAATAATATTACATCAATTTTGCTTATATTACAACGACATCCCCCTCTCGACCAATATTGAATATAATTAAAATTTCCCTATCTTCAAAAAATCATAGTTTAGTTTCAAAGAGGGTCTTTGAACATCTAAAGCTAAAAGTGCGTGACTGTTCTAACACTATGACGCAACCCATAGAGATTATTTGCAACTCATTCGCTAACCGTTACATACTTTACTATAAAAACCGTATATCTGTAAAAACAAATAATACATATGCAATATGGGAAACTCTCAAGCCATCAGAAACATCGCCAGCCAACTAAATCATAAAATGAGAATAAAATATAGAAAAGCATAATAATAAATTTTAAAATAAAAAATTATTTTCTAACATCTAAGTGTATATACAATATCAAAGAACAGTCAGTGTTTTTGGTATGATGCTAATGGAATAAAAATTAGTTTATACCGATGTACATGACATATATGTATATAAATATGTATACTAGAAAAATTTACCATTTTAAGGTATATCCTTGAAGTTGTCTTTTAGGCGTTTATTTATTTTTCTACTTCTCTTTAATATTATTATTTCATTTTTATTTAATGTAGAATAAATTACTTAACATAAATAAACAAGAAGTTCATAACCATATATTTTATTTATTTTTTTCACTTCTCCTTCTTCTTGTAATAATGGATACGATATTTACTCATAAGGATGCTTTTGTTTCAACAACGTACCCATTATTATAAGTATATATGTGTGTATTGCACAATAATAAAGTAAAATAATCAAAACCCAATATATGTACATATACTTATAAATAGATATACAGTAGAAACTGTTTATAATTTAACCGGGTTAGCTACAAAATCCGGAAAATCAAAACAAGGAAAATAAAAAATTCGAAAATTTAAAATTTTAAAAGTACAAATCCAGAAGATCCGGAATGTACAAAATCCAGAAGTTCTTATAAATGAATGAAGGAATTTATTTTGATGGCTCCCATTACTACTTTTTATTATTTGCGTAATCATATAGAATGGAATATGTCATTGCAAATTATTGAATAGAAAGGGGATTTCCCTTGTACTATATTGACTAATTTTAGTAATACCATAGAAAAAGTATAATATTGAAGTTCAGAAACTAAGATAATGTGTTACCTGATTTTTTTCAATACAATTTTATTCTCGCATTATTTTCTCTGTTTCATTTTTTCAATTTCTATTTTTACTACCCTCATTTTTTAGCTCCTCATACTATGTAAAATTATTATTGCTTATAATTATTTAATGCATACACAAACTATATTTGGCTTTTGCATACCTACTATATATCATTATGAATAACGTTTTAATTGACACAATCATACAAGCCCAAAGAAATGAAAAGCAATGGTATGTACATGCAAACATACATACAATACGTAAATTTTTTTGAAAGAAAAACCATGCGAGGTAAAAAAATATAAAATATAAAATAGAAAAAAATATGGAAAATTATTTTCGCTATTTTTTCCGAAATTTCCGGATTTTGCAATTCTAAATTTTGATTTTACGGATTTTTTACCTTCCAGATTTTTACACTGGATTATGTTACCAAATTTTACATTATTTTTAAGTAAATATGCTAACACAGTCTTACATTTATTATGCTTCACATCAGCATCGTTTATTATGTCTAAATTTACGAATCAAATTCTATAAAATATCAAAAATACCCAATTGAGAAAATAAATATACAATACCTACATCTTTGGTCGTTGTTTTATAGCTCCATATACAATTCATACAAACTTATATATATTTATTCCCCTGATTATTTGAAAACAATTTTTTATTGAAAATTTTAAATACATATTTATAAAATTTGATTTCGATTATGTATATATTTTTGTTCAATAAATAATTATATCGCTAATCCCAGCTAATACTTGGACTTCAGTTGAGTTGTAAAGGTGATTTTTCCACATTTAATGAGTAGATAAGCCAGTAATTTGTTAAAATAAATACTCAAATTATTGTAGATATTGTAGTGTAAAATTGCAGTACCGTACTTAATTAAGCACGAAAAGGTGATTCTACCTAAGTTACTGTCAAGATCATAAAAAAAAAAAAAAGTGAAAAAAGTGGAAGAAGTTTTAATTTACGAAATAGAAAAAAAAGGAAGCCCTACCTATATAACAAAAAAACTCATGCATATAAAAATATAAGAAAAAAAGCAATAGCGACCAATTCATTCGGCATTATGTTATTAATTTTTTTATTTATAGGTATCCAATTATTATTATCACTGTATAAATTTTAAATATCTAAAAATTAAAATTTTAATTTTCACAAATAATAAAATATATTTTTTTTTTAATTTTTTTTAAAAATTCACTATTCACATATTGTACAACTTAAATTGGAATTACTAATTAAATTCTGCAGAATTAAATACAAAGCTGTCAAAATTTCAACCAATCAAAAATTGTCTCTTTCAGAATTTTTTTTAAAAATATACACTGAGTCTTAGCTATGGAATTTTGTTCGAATTTGAATTCGAATTTGAAGCAAAACATATTTAGATTAATAAGGGATAAAACATGTTTAAATAAATTAATTGAAAATGAATAAATTAATGATATGTAAATTTATTCATGTCTGATCTGTTTTTCAATCTCAAATATCAAAAATAAAAAAAAAACCCTTGATATGTTCGTAATAAACTGTTTCTACTGTACATACAAAATGTTGGTATTATAGAACAAACTTTATGATATTGAGAGATTTTAAATGATTTTAAGATATTCAATAGAATAATAAATTGCAATCAGAATGTTTAAGAACAAGAAATAATAATCATAATGGTTAACTTAATTAGAAGAAATTAGGTGTGGATTTCATATTAAAAGAAAATAAAAATTATAGTTTAATACATAAATAAAAATAAATATCAAATATAAAAATTGTTGTTTTGTTTCTGTTTTCTTTCATTTTATTAATGTAGTTCAGAGCTTTGTACACACTCTTATACCGGGTGTTCCAGACCATGCATATCAGTTTTTTAAGACAGGAAGAAGCCGTTATTTTAAATTTAAAAACAAGTTAATAACTAAATCGAGAGTGTTCTATCGATTGGTGATAATTCAACTTTCGTAAAGTCCCAGAAATAGGATTTTAAACCAGAAATTCAATGAAATCGAGATTTTCAAATGGGAAATGTAGTTTTTTTTATACAAATAAATCATTTAATTTTTCTTTTGGCAAACTAAAACTATAATATTAATCACTAACGAATTATAAACAATTAAATTTGTTTTTCATATTATAATATTTTATTATCTCATTTTTTGGTACACATATACAAAGTTTAAATTAATCCGAATTTGTATAAAAAAAAACTACCTCTTCCCATTTGAACATCTTGATTTCGGCGATTTCATGTACGTATATATACATTTCGTTTTTCACATATTATAATTTCAAATGCGTGTTATGCCAATTTCAATCATTTTAACAACCAAATGAAATTTTAAAGTCACCAACCAAACTATATATATATCATAGCAATTAGTTAAAAGTTATTTTGTTTTCAGAGATTTACAGAAATTTTTAAAAAAATAATTTGAAAGTTATTTTAAAAACTAAAACTAATAATTATGACCAAAACAAAAACTCAAAAATAAGTTGATTTCAGATAAATAATTTTTTGTATTAACTATATATAACTTTAGGCGATATTATGAGATCTTTGCATCTGTTACAGAAAGATTTTATAATAAATAAAATAAAAAAAATAAACATTAGAAATGCTACAGGTTAATAATTATTATTATATTTATTATTATTATACAATTAATTTATTTTTAACAAAATATTGAAAATATTATCCTTATTATAGGCTCTCACGTATTCATATCGTATATAAGAAAAAGATTTTTGGTATAAAATGGAATTAAATTATGTTGGATAAATGAAATTAAGCTCACCTTTGTATAATTAAATATGAAATTCAAATAATTTTTGTAATCTAAGTAATTAAGAAAAGTTATTAATATTGGCAATTATTATTAACAAAAATAGCTATTATTCTAGTTAAATGTAGAACTAGAATTGGTTCATTATTAATAATTAAATATGTTCCTTTAATTTCTTTTAGGAGATTAGCATGAGTTGTAATTGCTGGTATATTTTTACTAAAATTCAATTTTCTTTCACAAATATTTGTTTTTGAATTGAAAATATTTCAGAAGTAACATAAATATACTTTCTTCATCCTTGACCAAAAAATTTCAATAACACAATTTACTTAAATAGCATAACAGGTATTTAAATTGTGAATTATTAAATTTATTTTTCCAATATAAAATAATAATAATATTCTTATATTCTTATCTGTACACTTGCGACTAACTAAATTTATTATATTATTTTTCATATACTTAATCCCTATATACTCTGTCCCTAAAATCAAATACAGAAATTGTTAATAAGTAGTTGTGAACTTAACTCAGTAGAATTATAATTATATTAATACTATTTTATTTAAGAAGGCTTAGTTCCTGACAATAGCACTAGTTTTCCACATTTAATGAGTTGATGAACCAGTAATTTGATAAATAAATGCTCGAAATATTGTAGATATAATAGTATAAACTTGCAGTAACATACTTAATGAAGCAGGAAAAGGTGATTCTATACCTAAGTTACTGTCAAGAACATAAAAAAAAATACGTTATTTTATCCAGTACATCTAAACCATCAGTCATTGTAGTTTTAGTTATGATACCGCAGTAGACCTAAACTAAGAATTGCAGAAATCTGGTTGTAAAAAATCACTTGGAAACAAATTCATTTCGCAAAAACGCAAATTTGTCAAAAAGGGTAGATGTTAAATTTTTACTTTGTAATACCAAATAATATCAAGTAGCATAAATAAAAAATACACGTATATGTATTAATTTTCTATAAAATTTGGAATTTGTCATATACCTATAAATATGTCGGTCCAAACTCTGGATAAAGTACGTATTACTTTTTTGTATTAAACGCGGCTACTCATGAAAATACCGTTATAAAAACATTAACACATTGATTTACAAAGTCTTGGTTAAAGAAACATTTTTTTTAATTTTTTGATAAATGAAAATTTGTTAATTGAGAAATTTGCTAAACTATTTTTTGCATTGTCAGTTTTTTGATAAGTTGACTTGGGCGAAATAGGTGTTTGTCATTTCTGATTTTGTCATTTTTTTTTTTGTCAAACATTAGGTAGTAAAACATTTATATATAAATGCATAGTTTGGATTATTGGAGGACCAGAGAAAAGAAAAGTCGTTTATATTCTTCTTGAATCTTTCAGATTATATTATTACATGGGTGACTATTAAATTTTAAAAACACTAGCGAAGTGTGAAAATTTTAAAAACAAACGAATTTCTATACCCGGGTTTGAACCATTTATAGGAATTTCCTAATCTCAACTAATCGGAACAACTGTCACAAACCTACGAAATATTTACAAAATCGCGTAGGTGCTGCAGTGGAAAGTGGAATAAGTAAAATGATTAACTATGCACTTACATTTCCAAAAACCAAAAATTTTAATTAATATTTAATAGACTATAAATGAATTCAATAAAATTTTCATAAAGTTATAATCTGATAAATTTCACTTAATTTTAATTCTGTTACAAAACGTACACATTGCTATTTTTTTTAAATTGAAATTTAAAATTTTAAAAATAATTTATTTTTTATGTTTTTCTTATCTAACAACAGTGTTTTATTAAATTCACTTCATAAAACTTCACTCGTAAATCTGTTAAATTAAGTATGTGTACACTTCAGAAATTTGGTATTTAAAATTTAGAAAATGTTTGTAACAAATAAAAAAAATAAAAAAATAATTTTAATGAGAATAATAAAAAATAATATAAATAACATGAATTGGTCGTAATCTAATTATAAAAGATCCTTTTAATTCTATTTAATGTTAAAAATAGAAGGATATTAGAAGTTGTTAAGAAATATTCAATTAAATATCAATTTTATTTATTTAATTTATTTTTTTTTTCTCTTTTATTTATGTTTTTATTATTGGAATTTCATAAAAATTAATTCTATAAGCTATCATCAATTAAAATTAACTTTATTGAAAATTTGTATTTCTGGGTTTTATTATTTTTTATCTCCATAAAATAGACATAAAAAATTTGAGATAAATAAATAGTAAAAAGCCTAATTTAGGATACAAATACAGTGTGATTGAGAATAACTAATCTTTTGGATTGTAAAAGTTAAAATATTAAAATTTAAAAAAAAAAATTAAATTGTCCTTTTTCAACAAGTTATACAATCCCTTTTGAATTTAAAAAAAAAATATATGCAGAACTGTTTCTTAGGATCAACTAAGAAAAGCAAGAAGAAGATAAGTGAATGCCTTGATTTCCATATAATTATTTCATAAAAATTAGAATATGTTAGTTAGTTACCTATATTGAGTCTGAATACTTTACGGAGAATTTCTATAAATGGCTGTTGTCTTCCTTTATCCATACCTCTGTCACTATGGCTCATTATCTATGCATATATGTCACTTTGAGTGCAAGAGTTTTACCTTATTATATCGGAAGAAATTATGAAAGATCGATCGTATAGTGAATTTCAAACTTCTTGGCTGATTTTAAACAACACGAACGTTATATTATATGCAGGAATCTATAAAAAACGATTTTTTGTATGTAAAGTTTTTCTGCCAGAAACGAAAAACAATTGTTTAACGATAGTCACAGTAAACAATTAGGTACCTGTTTCTGAAAATTATGTTTTTACCATTTTCATCTGCCTATCGTGGAAGTAATTATTACATTATCCTGGTAGTTGAAGTTTATTAGATTTTCTAAATTGACGTAATTACTGTTGATAAATGAACTTATACATTAAGGGTGTGTGTTAGTTCTTCTGTTCAGTTAAGATGACCAATTCTAATCGTGCTTTGATTAATATTCCATATATATTAAAAAAAAATTAATTAAAATTTATTAACTTGAAATTTCCCTGGTTCGTTTCTTGAAATTAAAGAGCTCGTAATGATTCTAATTGATGACAGCAGGATTCGAAAAAACGAAATTTGACCTAGTTTCACGAAGTGAATCTAACGAAGTTTGATTTAACACTAAATACACTAACAGGGTTAAACAGAATGCATATCAAAAGCGTCGACCGCTTCGTATCGTACCTTCGTACTACATATATATTTTTCTAAATTAATTTATATATTTTTTTATCGATAATTTACCATTTTTAACATATTGTTTATTGCTTATTTAAATTTCCAAAAAAATTTCAATTTGGTATCTCGGGTATTAGAATTAGAATTAGTGTTTGATTAGGCACATATATTAAATCTTTTTTATTACGAATTACATTTCGACTCTTTGAGTTGAAACCTTCAATGTCTACAATTGCTTCTTCTATCATGTTTATATAATATATAGAGAGAGGCTATGTTGTCTGCATATTCAAAGACTTCAATTTAAGTTATTAATGTCCATCATTGGAGTTATTTGTATTCAATCGAATAGGCTTAATAAATATTACAGCAATTTTTTTTTTATAATATTAATAAAATGCTACATACATATACATACATATACATTTTATCTTAAAAATCAAAAAATTGCAAAATAAAGTTTTGTATAAGTAAATATATAAAACCCAATTTACAAATTATATACATTATATTTGAAATTGTTTTTCAAAACTAAATGCCAAAAACAAAATAAATTAATCACCCAAAAACACAAGATTTATACGAAAAGAAAAGAAAAGAAAAAAACAAAAAGCTAAAACACTGATGAAAATTTCATTAAAGAGCTGGGTAGTGTTTGTGGTTTCATTATCGATTTTCTTTTTACCACGCCAGTAAATATGCAAAATATAATATATTTTGAATATATTTTTGTGTACCTCTCCACTCTACACACCAATAATATTCTATCTCTCTTTTACTCCTAATTAAAAAAAAAATTAAAAGAGTGCAAAACATTCTTCAACACCTTTTTCTTTAAAAAAAAAATATAGCTATATATAAAAAAAAAAAGGAATAAATAAAAAATCGAAATTAAGCTTGAATGTGTTCGAGTGCTGCACTCAAATACCACTACAAATTTTAGTAGTATGAAATGATAACGGTGTTTTTTTTTTGGTATTTGCTATCTTATTTGATCACTTCAATTTGGTTTTCGCCTTTTTTTTATACTGATTGTTGATTATAATACTAGGTGTATATTATATATTTATATATGTGAATAATTATATATTTTTATAGTATAATTGTATATGATGGAACGCTACATAAGAAATATGTATATAATTATTTTATACCGGTATACGGTATTTCACAAAATTGTGCGCAGATGTCGTTGAGAAAAAAGTTTTTCTTTTACTGTAGAGTTTTCCATTTAAATTTTCTCCATTCTTATTTACTACCATATCATTTTTTTCCCTACATCCATATAAATATTAATACCGTTATACGAATATATTTACCTATTATAACATATATATATATATATATATATATACGTATAATGTAAGGAATAGTTTTATATTTTCTTCAAAGTATATTTTTTTTTTGTTTTTTGTAAAGTTGTATTTGTGTGGAAAATTGCATTCGTCTTTTTATTCAGGGAAGTGAAACATCTTTAATGTTCATATATTATGTTTAAAACTATTTAAGAATGTGTGTAGATAACGAAAAAAACAATCTACTTACGGTTATTATTGTATATATACATATTTCTATTAAAAAATATATAAAAATAGAAAAAAAGCATTCAAATTTTGGTGTTCTTTTTTAGCAACGGTAAAAAAAAAACTAAAAATATCTAGGGTTTCGGAAAATATGCTATATATTTATTTACAGCTGAAATATACATATATATACACACACACACATATATATATATATATATATATATATATATATAAGTATATAAATAAATATAATATTTTACTAGTAATTTTGTACAAATATTATTATATTAAACCTATAGTTGAATAAAACATTGACTGATATTATATGTTTAAGAACTACATATACAAATATGTATATATATATATGTAATATAATATATATATATATAATATAATATAGATTTAAATATGTAATGTAACTGACCAGAACAATATTTCAAATAAATTAAAATAGTTTCCCCCTAAATGAAATTTTTGTATAAATAAATATCTATATAGTGGTTATAATTTACCACTTTAGATAGGCCTAGAAAATAAATTCAATTAAAAATTTAAAAACAAAAAAAAACAAGTTTTAAATATTTTTAAATAAAATGAATGATTGTATGCCTATGTAACTGGGAATTTTTTTTAATTGTCGATTGTGTGTATATTCATTGGTGGGTATGATTAATTTATTAGAGATATATTCTTTCTCACTACTGGATGATTAGCGGTTATATGTCTCAAATATAATATACTGGGTAAAATTCTTATATTTTCATTTCTCACTTCATATACACCTGCCAAGCTTATGATGTTACGTAATCATGAAATTTGTTTTCTATCAATTCCTCTTCTACCTTCACTTCTTACTCCTAATCCTACCCTTCCACGATGAGTTAAATAAGCTCTAATTTTTGACTTCGCAGCACATGTCTAAAATATGCATTTTTTCTCTTTTTTATACTTGCCGAAGAAATTTACGGTTTTTATTAACTCTATATGAAAAACTTCATCCTTTGAAAGATCATCTACCAACAAATGAATTATTCATCCAACAAATGAACGACATTTCAACCCTTTAAGTTTATTCATATGCGCTTTTTTAAAATGAAATACTGTACTCCATATAAAGAGTACAGAGCATATACATAACATTTCATAAAGCGCAAACAAAGATCTAATAATTTAATTCCTTGCAAATTCAATCGTTCAAATTAAATCATCACATTTCTATAAGCAACTCTCATCATATCGATTCAGATTCACAGGTCTAATGTTCGATCTATCAATGCCCAAGACATTTGAAGTTATGAACAAGTTATATTGGAAGATTGTTGGACGGTAATAATTGATTATGGCTGTTACATATGTTGTGTTGCGTCTACTTGTGATCCTAAATTTATTTTGTTGTCGTTGATTTTTAACGAAAGATGGGAAAAAAGGATAAAGTACTAATTTTTGTGTCCATTTTTCAAATAAATTATTTATAGAAAAACATATCCAAGTTCTAAATCCATATAGGAAAAACTATTTATATAATACAAGAACCAAATAAGATCATCTGAATAATAGAAAAACATTATAAAATCAACAATCTATGAAGCTTTTTCAAATTAGAAGAATTTTTTACTGTCAACAATTGAACTTACCCCAAAAATAAAGTACCTTTTAAAAATTTATATATTTCCCTGATTTATGTCTTTGAATTAGCCACCTCGAAATGTGTCTAACTGACCAATGTAGGCACATCTTCAAGTTCATATTACTGTTTATTTTGTAAAGCAAAATATTGACAAGCAGAAAAAAATGTTCCTATTGTTTCCATGGTTGTAATGTAAATCTTGCTTCACCACGTTTAAAAATTAACTACATTTGCTAAAAATCAAAATATTATTGAGAGCATATCAAGGACATTATTGACTATATATGCTTAAATTGAACGATAAATTTTGAGTCAAATATTTAAATGAAGAGGAAAGATATAGCATTTTCATGCTTGGCCGGCGAATGTTACGCCGGGAATAGCTAGTTCGTATATATATTTTTTAAATTGTTTGATGTTATTTTAAATTTTGCAAAATACATGTTTTGCATGTCTATAAAACCAATTTTGTGACAATTGATTTTTTGCAATGTGAGCTTAGGTCAACTGCACTATACTATACCCGCACAATATACTTGAAATGTATTGATGAATAATTTAAAATAACGTCAAAAACATAATTATTAATAATTATTAGACAAGGAATACCTACATACTTTTATAATTTTAAAGTTTGAAATTTTAAAATTTTAAAACAACAATTTTTCTACTTTCTGAAATGTAAAAACAACAACAAAAAATATATTTCAATCAATAAAATTAATTTTTCCAACCAATTTGAAAAATCACAAAAGTTTTTCTACTATATACAAACATACGAACATACAATATGCATATATAATGTATATATATATATATATATATATATGTGTATATATATATATATCATATAAGTAGGTATGGAATTGTGCAATTCTCAAAATTTTTATTTTGTTAATTTCCTCAAAAACAAGTTGTTTTCGAAACCCAAAATTCAATTCTGCTTTTAAAACTTTAATTTGTTTTTGTTTTTATTGTATCTACTCGTATATTACAAAAAGTTTGAAATCGCAAAGAATTTTGTAACAAACAACAATATATTTTTAAACTTGAACATCGTAAATATACATATGTACATATCTACTTACATTAATAAAGTTAAAAGAAAACAAAAACAAAAATTGATGAAACACCAACTAAAAAGATGTTCTAGCAGAAAATTGAAATTTAAAAACTAAACTAAAAATTTATTTAAAATATCAGACAAAATCGTACAAAATTTAAAATATTGGAAACAGGAAACTAACTAATTCTATACATACTTTATATATATATATATATATATAATATTATAAGAATGACGTAAAAATTGCGTCTGTCTGTCTCCATAGTTTTTTTCATCAGTTTTAAGTTTATGTCTGTTTTTTGTCTACTTTTGTTGTTATTCTATTGTTTTTTCTTTATTTTTTTTTTTAACCAACCCAAATAATTTCCCTCATTTATGCAATATAAAGCATTCTACCTTGAATGGAAATTTCTATTTTTATTATAAAAATATGCATACATATTGCAAAAATCGTTAAAATCAAAATTGCCATCGCATCTATTTTTAATTCGAGAAAATAAAAAAAATAGTGGGCAGAATAGGTAAAATAAAAGAAAATTATTTTGTATGAAGGATAAGGTAAAATATAACCGAAGAACAACACACCAACAACCATACACTATATTATGTATACAACAATGGAAAAGCATCAGACAATTTTTATTTGTATAGAAAATTAGTGTTTTTTTTTTTTTTTGTTTTTGATAATCCTTTTATATAGAAGCTAGAGAAGAAAAAAAAAGAATAAAAAAAATAAATGGAAAAATTGAATTTAACACGACAAATAGAATTTTAAATGAAAATAATTATGACGACACGACTTTTTTTTAAATTTTTGATATGAAAGGAAAGAAAATATGCTCATAAATTCAATTAGTAATGACTCAGAAAATTTGTGTTGTCTAATAATGAATAAAAGAATTGAGTCTTTAATGAAATAATTTATTGTAACATTACTAGGAATGCTCAGCAAATTGCGGACGTTAATAGAATCATATTATTATATAAGTTGGGTTCTGGATGAATTCAGCAAAAAATTTAAATATATTAAAGCTATGCGCATCGACGACATTTTTGTTTTTAATTATTTATTATATTTAGACCAAGCATATATTGCAATAATGGGCCTTATTCTGAGAAGCGAATCACTTTTTCGCTACGTACCGGTAGAGCATCGTAATACCACGAAAATCGAAACGTTGCGATAAAAACCGATCAGTATCGCTTATTCGCTTTGCAGACTTACTGTAATACCAAAAATAAAATTTATCATATTTTTCATTACGTACCGAAAAATTCGCTTCTCAGAATAAGACCCAATATATGTAATATTGTTATTTATTTAATTAACTGTTTATATATATGTAATATGTATTGTTAATATTATATGTATATTTGTTTATTATATTATTGTAATGTAATCTCTTTTATGTAAATATATTTATGACAAAAAGACAACGCATTGAAATAGAGTAAAACTAAAAAATTGCTTTTATATATTTCATATAACCAATATTCAAATTAAAACTCAGTTCTTATAGAATTTCACTATACTAGATTTATTAAAAATAATCTAGTCTTCAATGTAATTTTTAATTATTTTTTAAATACAGATCGATTTACACAAACTTCTATTTTTTACGAACTCTCTCTCTCATATTCCTCTCCTATATTCCTATATTATTAGAGTAACTGAAAAGATTATTCATGAATAGTCATAAAAATTCTATTATTTGATTCATTTGGTGGAATACCAAATTATTTGTATTCAAATTTTCAAATATTGAAAGGTCACTTTCTTTTATACCACATCATATTCAATATGTTGGTGAAGTCATTTTGTACTCTCACTTGAGCTTAATTTAATAACAAGAATTGATTTCGTAGGGATTTCAAATTCTATAAGAATGCAGACTACAGTTAATAGTGGTTTGCTTAAAATATATACCAGTTAATACTAGTATTAAATTGCCAGCATTTTACGAAAATTTGTTTCACAATGAATATTTAATTTGTTGTTGATCTTCTGTTTCCTTCTTTTTTGCTATTATTATTTTCTTATTCCCTATTATTTCCCCAGTAAATGAGTGAATTCTAATTGCAATTATTTCTTATAATATTTGGACGGCAGAAAATGCAATCTAACGATTTGGCAAGTATATAGCTCCAAATCCCCTGTGAAATAAAATTCGTCTCATCTATTAGTCGACGTATGTGGTACATAGTGACGGATAGACAAATACTATTTTGTAAAAATAAATATGATTGAAAACTGGAGTCAAAATCTCAGAACCACAATATTTAAGCTATGCCGAACACCTATGCTCCCAAAAGGTAAAAAAGAATAAAAAAAAATAAAATATAAAATACCACAGACAGTAACGAAATACCGAAAATAGGGTGTATAATTATTTTACCCCAATGTTTCGGCATTACTTCTTCCTTTAGTCGCTAATAAGAAAGTCTGCGGCTATCAGTAACATTGGCCTTATTTTGTCTTAAATTTTTCGGCTTCGGTTTCGACTGCTTCAATACCTAATGAAAAAAGCATATTAACGTTCCATTTTTTTCAAAAAATATCTAAATTTAGCAATTTCTTGTAAGAGATTTAAAATTTCTTAATCTTAAAAAGTTGTAAATTAGAAAAGCTATAAATACCAAACGTGTATACGTTTTTTAAATGCGTAACTGATTTGGTTTTATTTAATTTTAAGTTAAAGAATATAATACGTATGCGTATACGTACATAATGAAAATATTGTAATTTAAATGAATCCAATAAAAAATTGGAGAAAACCAACCCCATCTCTTAAAATATTGAATCTTAAAAGCTACAACTAACGTCATACAATTAACATTTCACCTACTAACCTCAAAATGATGACGTTGTATACCGCACTGGCTTGTCTTAAGTGTAAAATCCTTTGGATGGTGATTCCTTAGGATGATGTTTAGATAGTGTTTTCACTGGTCATTGAGGAAGAGATTGTGGAAATGTGTTTATGGGTATATCGCTTATGTGCTTATGAGTATATCCTTTTTTGTCTGGTATCTGCTTTTTCGTATTAGATTTTTGTGCTCTGAACTAAGGTACGATTCCTTGCCTTGGAGTATTTTCAGAAAAAATTTGTTCTTGACAGGGAAAACGACCTGAGAAACGACAAGTCTAATTTGAAAGTTGTTTTATATATATTACAAAAATGTAGAGGATGGTTCAATTTATTAAAATAATTAATAAAAAATAAATGTTTGCGAATTTTTCTGATAAAGTTAAGGTTTTTTATAACAAATTTTTAAGTTTGAGCAGTTATAACCCAAAAACGATATAAGTCTGATACCCACCATGCAAAAATCATTAGTTAGTAGCAGCATCAATTTTAGAAAAAATATCTAATATGTAAATACATTGCTGCAGCTTGCATACAATCGAAGCTGTAGTCATATCCACATTAGACATTATTTTTTTAATTCGCTTTTTAACCCTCTGTAATTCAGGTCAAGTTTAAAAATAAACATCCTAAAATTTTTTTCGAAAAATACTCCAACGAATCACGCTTTAAATGATTTTATACTTAAAACGGGGGCCACTCGTAATATTAAAATTAAAAATTTTTACAAATTAAATATTCCTAAAATGTTTACCTTAATTCTGTACAAACTACAATAACTTTCTAATGGATCCCCTTTTACACGTGTGTACCTGTGTAGCCAATAATCTGTTTATTGTAGTATTTATTATTTATGCCAACTATTTGGGTCGCCATTTTATTTTATAATAAAACCAACAACAAAAACTGACATTATGTATGTATATATATAATTTATGTTAATAGATAAACATACATACATAATATTATATTATTATTAAACATACTTCTATAGATCTTATAACAAATATGTGATATCCATAATAAATATTTTATTTATTATTTTATTATCATAAATCGTAAAAACAAAAACAAAACACAAAAAAATAAACTAAAAAAATTTTATTGTGAATTAAAAATCTTTCTAAAAAATAAACATAGGTACGCCGTCTGGTACTATCTAAAAATATTATTATTTCTGGACCATTTAATGAAAATTTAAACTAAAATTTTCGAAAAAAAAAAATAATAACATTGATAGTTGGAACCCTTAAATATAACCATTACAAATCATTCACTTGCATACATTTATGATATTATAAATAGTATAATTTATTTTTGATATATCCAAATATTGTCAGTAACAAAAGTTTCTGATTCTGTTGCTACCAGTTTTTTTTTTTGTAAATTGTTAATGTCCGTTTTTTTCATTTCACTTGCTACCCCTTTTGTTGTTCTCTTCAAAGAATGAAAAGTAAAAAAAAAAACAACAAAATAAAGAACATAAAAGGATAAAACCAACAAACTTCTGAAAGGTTTTTCACCCCGGATATTTGAGATTTTTGTGTACATCAAAAGGAAGAAGATTTTATTAAAAAGATAAGGGAAAGAAAAGAAAAATGAGTATTCCACATAGCAACAACAAAAAAGAATAAAAAAAATAAAAAACTTAAAAAAAAAGGATGTTAAATGACATATTTTGCCTGTTGTTTTGTTTATACCCGCATTAAATGTTCATGGCATTGGGTATAATGTTTTTGTGATTTCGTTTCAAGTATTTTTTCTTATTTTTTTTTTTTTGAATGAAAAAAATTTTAAAAATTGTTATAACTGTTGAATATTTTTTTTGTTTTTCATACAAGTTAATTTCAAGTCATATTCAAAAACAAAAAATTATATACATTGACTTGGCTAATTAAGTTGAAATCAAGAATATCGATCAATAACAAAGTTTTTTGATATATATGAACGTTCCTAATGAGGCAAGAAGCCTTAGAAATTTTTTAGCATTCGGAATCGTTTTAGGATTTGGAACATCAATAGCATTTTATAATAATAAAATTATCTTAATATTTTGGTATTTTTCGCACCAAATTTTAAGATGCCAAAATAGTTTGACGAAAATAATAGTGTGATTAAATTGATTGTATATTATATGTTCATCAACTCGGCAGAGCACACTTATTTTTCATGGCCAGATACATCTTTTTCTCTCTTTTTCGTTTTATCACCCACTAATATTACTACAATGAAGTTGGTCATTCAATCGTTTAGACATGTTGCTAAAGTTATCTGGTCTGGATACACAAGTTGAAAGTAAGAATAGGAAAATTGGTTGGAAGAGGGTACGTGGTATCATTCCCACATTTGTTTTTTATTTTATTTCTTTCTTAATGTTGGTATACATTGATTAGGCGATAAGTTAAAATGTATACAAGTAAAAATTATTATAAAATATTGTTAATATAATTATATACTTAAGAAGTTACAATAAAATCAATCATACTAAATTGATTAAACAAAATAAAATTAAATCCCAACTCACTTATAAATAAGACACGAAATAACTTGTCTAACTTAATAAGGTCGTATCGAAATGTTTATATTAATTTACGGTGGAGTTTTCTGAAATAAAGTTGATAAGCCAGTTAGATAGCCGTTTGTCTTTCACAAATCTTACTACACTGGAGTTGGTTACTCTATCATTCTGACAATTGCTAAAATTAACAGAATGTATCACATGAAGGTGGCAGTAGGAGAAATTGTATGGAATAGACTGAAAAACAGCAAAAAAAATAATTAGCATTACTATTCCAGTTGATTCCCATTCCGTTTCCCAATTGAAAATTCTCCTAATTTGATTGTTTATACGTTAACTAACATTTAACATGTTGATGGTGGAGCAACTTCGTATTTTACAGTATCAGCAAAACCGATTCTTCAATAATACAAAAAAGACTCTCGCCGTCCTTCATATATATATATATATATATATATATATATATATATATATCTAATAATATATTTGTAAAAATGTCTCTTATTACTTTATTTTGCAATGTTTGTTTCCTATTTGTAACTCTATCCCAGTTCCCAATGATCAATGTTGAAGAACCGAAATTTATCGAATAAAAAGAATTTTTATTTACAAATTTGTTATAAATTCAAATTTTTTACTTTAGCCATTAATCAATATTGCGAAATTCACCATGTTGAATTATTTATTCAACACATCGTTGAGTTGAATATTCTTAATAATTTAATCCTTATTGAATTTTTTCATCTTTTTTCATCTACTTTCATCTTATAGTTGTCATAAATTATAATAAAACAAATATATTATTTTATGTCTAGAGAATTCAATTTTAAGTCATGAGAGAAGAGCGAGGGATGGAAATTTGCATTTGTATACAAGTATTTTATATTTTTATACAAAAAACAATAAAATAATGAAACATGCCATTTAGAAAACAAAAAACTTTGTTTTTATAAAACAAAAAAAAAACAGAACTGTAAGAGCACCTTCAAAAATAAGTGTAAATTGAATGACATGTAAATGTATAACATTAAATATAAATAAAATATTATATATTTTATATTATTTACACAATACATATATACATATATATATATATTTTACATATTATATAAAAATATAATATAATATACACATATAAATAATATATTGTATTTATAAAAGGGTATCAAGGTTTTTAGGTATTCAGGACAAATTTCTCTGAATATATCTTCTCTGTCTGTACTTTAAGAGTCTGAAGTGTTATACGACATACTTTGATATAATATAAATAAATATCCATGTACATAAAAATGTATATATACTAATTTATTTAAAAAAAAGAAAAAAAAAATTTCTATCATATAAAAGGAATACGAAAATAACGGTAAATAATAAAAATAACAATATTTTATAACGTATATAAGTATGTACAAAATAATGAAACAACATTTTAAGTACCCCTATACTAATATAATATATGAATTCTTTAAGATATATGAATTCTTTAAGCAAAGCAGCACATGCTTCTCATAATTATTATGGTAGCATAGAAAAAAATAACGGTTTATATTAAATGTGATACGTGCGTTCCAAATAAGAAACTAACAAAGTAAAATTAGAAAAAAAAAATTTGTTGCTTTTTCCTTTTAGAATCAAGTGAAACAATTTTTCATTATAATTCCTGAATACAAAGGAAAGAATAACCACTTTTATTCGTATGCATACGTACATGTGGTACATAAAAATAAAAAGTGAAAAAAATACGCATCTTTTTTTTTGTTTTTTATTTTTTTTTTTTTTTGAAAATGATAAAAAAAGTGTCAATTGAATAAAAATTAAATTTTATGTTCTTAAAATTTAAATTGATTGAATCATTTTTTATTCAATTCTCTAGACTTTATTTTTATTTAAAATTAAGATCGGTTTCTATACATTCACATTTGATTTTGTCGACATATTTTGCAAATCAAAAAAAGACACAAACCTATACAATTTTTAAAGACTTTTTACACGTTTTTTTAAAATATTTATTTCCAATATTTTTTTGTTTTTGTAATAAGCCAAAGGGCTTACCTTAGAACTTATTTATCGCTTGGTTGAGATATTGAATAAATTTAGAAAGGAGAAAGGTATGAGATAGATTAATAAGCAGTTATAGTATAAATGTATTAATATTTTCTTTAAACTTCTTCACATTTTTTTTTTTTTTTAACTTTTTAATTTTATTTTTTATTTCATTTTTGTTTTACTATTAGAAAAAAAACCTTAAAAAATCTAATATTCATTCTAAGTTTGACAATAACTATACGTTTAATTTATTTAGTTTACTTCATTTCTATAAATGTGGTGTGTTCGTCTTTTTTTCCAAATTTTTCGAAAGAAATACTTTGTTGTTCTTCAAATTTTGGAAAACATAAATAAAACCAAAGCTTGTTTAACTTTATTTTATTAAAAAACTTAGAACTTACGTACATAACTATGCCTATGCCTAACTAACTTACCCTAAACCTGTTCTAAAGTTAGATAATCTATTTATGTTATTGGCTTAACCACCAAAGATGAGTATTTATTATTTTTTTATCCTTTTCTGGGATATAAATGCATATGTAGACCTTTACTTGCATGTAGACCGTCTATTGTTAGTGTTATAATAGAGGGACATGCTCGTGGTTTTGAATATACCCTTTAGCAAACTTCTTTACAATATATGTTGAACGTGGAAACAAAACCGATGGGATTTGATTCCACATTCTTGAAGTCCGAGCTACAAACGAATTTCCGTAACCGGTTTTATGCCATTTTGATATTTCCACAGTGTAGGGTAGCAGTGGATTTACTACTTGTGGCTCCTGTTGTTTCACGTTGCAATTGTTTAAGAGAAGTAAGCAGTGTTTTTATTTCTACTGATCATATGTTCAAACGTGCGAAGTATCTATAAAGCAGAGAAAATACTCCAAGTACTCAAATACTCAAATACTCAATGTCCAAGAAAAGTTAAACTTGAGTCGTCGATTAACCAAATAGCGTGATTTTAAACGCTATAGGAGAATTACCAGCCCAAATGTGTACTTTATATTTTCATCTGGGGATGTATAAATTATTTATATAGATGTTAAAACTTACGCCCATACCTTATTCTGACCTCAAGAGGTTAAAATGGCTATGAAATATTTGACATTCATACTTAAATAACGATAAATGTCCTGAAATTAACCATTATAGTCCCAAAATATAGATTCTCAAACCAAATATTCCTTATATGACTTGTTTGTGTGTATGAATGAATTCTTAATTTTTTATTTCATATTATTAACACTTATAAGCTCTAAATTTATTTTTATTATATAATTATTAAATATTAAAATAATTAATTCAAAATTTTGTTTATATTTTCAGCACATTTACTTATAAAATAAGATAAAAATTGAAGAAAAACACCAAAAAACCAAATAAATAAATCAAATTTATAGAAAAAAGTAACTTACAATTTCCTGCTTTTTTACTTTAATAATTTATGAACGTTTTCTTTGAATAAAATTCAATTAAAACAATAAAAACAAACAAGAAAAGACTTTATTTTGCTAATAATAAGGATAAATAAATTGTAAGAAAAATAAATAGGAATAAATTGAGAATATTATAAATTAATTAAAAAAAAAATAAAACAAAAAATCAAGATTTTGCGTACCTAATTTATTGAAGGACAATCAGCATAAGAAGCAAAAGCGCTACTACCATCAACAAACCAAAAAAAGTAATTTAAAATTACGAAATTCACCGATTCTACACAAAAACAAAAAAAAAAAAAACAAATCTACTATTTTACTTTACTTAAAAATCAATAAAATAATCTGAGATTCAAGCAATATAAATCCAATCATTCCATATAATTTTACGTACATTACGTAATAAAAGTAAAAAAAAATAAGACGAAAAAAAAGGCTCTATTTGCTTTAAATTGCTGTTTGTACTATATACATAAATATTGTTCCAGGAAAAACAACAACAATTAAATTTTCATATTAAACTTCTTTCAATACAAGAATTTCAATAAATATTATTACAAACATTAGCCAATTAATTAAAGAACAACCGTTAGAAGTTATAAAAAATAAAAACAAAATGATTGCTAACGGTCTAGAAAGCAGCCAACAAAATGGCCGTGCTGGTTCAATTAGTAGTGGCCAAGATGACAGTAAAACAAACTTGATTGTTAATTATTTGCCACAAACAATGACACAAGAGGAAGTCAAATCATTATTTTCTAGTATTGGAGATGTTGAAAGTTGTAAATTAATAAGGGATAAGGTCACTGGTGAGCAGAATTGAAAAAAAAATTAATGAATAAATGAACATTTTTTTATACTGTTATTGTTTACATTTATTTTAAAATATATTTTATGATTTGCCTATACATACATATGTATGTATATAAAATTTTAATTAAAACATTTGGCAATTTAAATTTTAAATTATTTTTTGTTCTTTTTTAATTTCTGAAAATTTCAATATCTCCAGTTCCATACACCAATTGATCAATTGTTTGAAGGTCTGTAATTTGTCTAATTTTTTCAAACAATTTCAAGATCATTTTTATCTTTAACTTATCCGTGTAGAACATATTGTACGAACCTGTAATTCTTACCAACTCGCAATATATAACAGAAATATGATGTTTTCTGATCTTAATTGTTAAAAATAAATAACGATTTCTAAAAGGTGATCCATTTTGAGCTTCTGAACAAAAAATACAAACATTTAAGGAAATTTTTGTTACTATATAATATGCACAGATAGAACTCACGTTCTATTACTTCATCGTTTCCAAAAAAACAATTTTACTTACAATAATAATATTTTCGTCTGATACTACGATGATGCACAGGCATTACCTCATATGTCATGCCTCCAGCCTCCAGTTTGCGTCATCCATGCGGAATAATAACTTCAATTGTAGTAGTTTTCGGTTTTCTATTCATGTTTCTACACATTTCTTTTCATCTTGAATTATATTTTTTAGCATTGAATATATTCTATTCACACTACTGTAACTGAAGCTTTTCTAATACTCTTTCAAAATTTGATTTCCCAATAATGTTCTGAATTTATTTTTAGTAACTTACTTTTTCCTTTGCAAATATACGAGTATAAATGTTTCGGATAGGTTTCCATAATTTTTAGTTTTTACTACAATTCCATCTGTAATTAATTTACTTACGATATCAGTTGTTGAATATGCTATACCTTTCCTTCCTAATTTCTTTATGGTGTAATACAGTACTTAATGACAAACCAGAATATAAATTTAATAATAGTGTTTCTATATACATATTCAAAATATAACCTAAAAATCTATATGTATTAAAATTAGTAAAAACATAAACCAAATTTTATTTTTTTTTTTGTTTGTATAGGTCAAAGTCTTGGTTATGGTTTCGTTAATTATCAAAAAGCTGAAGATGCTGACAAAGCTGTTCATACATTTAATGGTTTACGTTTACAAAATAAGACAATAAAAGTATCATTTGCTCGGCCAAGTTCAGATGCAATTAAAGGTGCTAATTTATATGTATCAGGTCTTTCAAAAAGTATGACACAAACTGATTTAGAAAATTTATTTCAATCATTTGGACAAATTATTACATCGAGAATATTATGCGATAATATTACTGGTTTATCGAAAGGTGTTGGTTTTATACGATTCGATCAACGTTGTGAAGCAGAACGTGCTATTCAAGCATTGAATGGTATAAGTTTTCAACAATAATTTATACATATGTATATATATTTTTTTATTTAATTACAATTTAATTTAAATAGGTACAACACCAAAAGGTGCTAGTGAACCAATAACAGTAAAATTTGCCAATAATCCTAGCAATAATGTAAATAAATCTTTACCACCATTAGCTGCATATTTAACACCACAATCAAATCGTCGTTTCCCTGGGCCAATTCATCATCCCACCGGTCGTTTCAGGTATAAATTTATTTTTATTCAAAATATTATCAAGAAAAATCCAATAGGAAGCTTGGAAAATTTATTTGAATATAAATGTATAGAGTTTAAACATATTTATAAACGTAAAAAATAACACTTAAAAATAAACTCAACACTTACGTTTATATTAATTGCATTTCTAAATTGATTTTATTTATTTTTTAATAATTTTCAATGATAATTATTTTATTTTATTTCAGGTTCTCCCCATTAACTGGAGATTTACTTGGAAATACTATTTTGCCAACAAATGCTATAAACGGTTCTGGATGGTGCATATTTGTTTACAATTTAGGTAGAAAAATTTAATTTTTAAAATGTTTATTAAAAAAAAATATCTTTAATTCAAATTTTATTTAAATCCAGCCCCAGAAACTGAAGAAAATGTATTATGGCAGCTATTTGGACCATTCGGTGCTGTTCAGAGCGTTAAAGTTATAAAAGGTAAAAAAATTTTAATTTTTTGTAAAATAATTCAAATTACTGTAAATTATTATTTGACAAATATGAAACTTTTCGGCTCGCATTCGCATACCGAAGGTCGCAGGATTTAAGTTCTCAGTTTAAATTTTTTATAATTGTTAAACTTTAATATGCCCTTATTCAATACAGTATACTTAATAAGAACTAACCAAAACTATTGATCTAATTGACTTCCTTAATCGTGCAGATTAATTCTCATACATAGCTTGAATAAAACAACAAATACTGAAGAAATTGAAAGAGTCACTTCAACCTACCTATATACCATACTAATCAAAATTGTTTTCAATTATTTTTATTAGTATTTATTCAATATTTTGAATTTAGCTAGTAGCCGCTTGGTCTTATAATTTAATAACAATATAATACTGTATTTTTTGCGACAATTCGCTGTATATCTAGACAATTCGCTGTACATTAGACTAAATTTCAAACATTAAAAACATATATACAAAAAAAAACAACATTATTTATTATTTTACAAATTATTTTTACAAACTAGTAAACTAATGTACTAAGTCTCTAATAATTAATTTTTGTTTTTATTTTAACTTTTCTTTTAATTAGATCTTCAAACAAACAAATGCAAAGGTTTTGGTTTTGTAACAATGACCAATTATGATGAAGCTGTCGTTGCTATACAGTCATTAAATGGTTATACATTGGGTAATCGTGTCCTCCAAGTCAGTTTTAAAACAAATAATACTAAAAATAAAACAAATTAAAAAATGATATTATAAAAATTATCTATAAATATACATATATATATTATATACATATATATACATATGAAAATATACATATTTTATGAGAAATAAAAAAAAAAAAAAAGAAACACAATTTTTACATAATACATATATATATATTTATATATATTCATATATATGTTTAATATTTGATAAAATAAAAATTTTAATTTTAATAAACTAAAAAAAATAAAATAAAAACAAAAACATGTATTTAAATTTTAATTTCAATTAAGTGTCGTTCAAACCAAACATCATATACCCAAAATATGATTGAATCTTAAACTAGTTTATTAAAAAACCAAACAAACAAAAAATATTTAAATTAATTTACACTTTATAAAAATTATAATTATGTACTTAATATTATATAAATTAAATTAAAACATTATACTACATTAAATATAATTTTTTCATTTAGAAATTATTTTTCTCATCAACATTTCAAATAAATATCTAATATATATATTTATAAATTTAATTATGTAATTGTATAATTATATTTAAATATATATAATTATATATAGTTATATATATACATATATATATATGAAAATAGAAATAAAAACCAAATTTGTATTTATTTATATATTTTTAATATATAATTAATTAATTAATAATGAAAATATTTAAATAAATCATTTAATTAAATTAAAATAAATGGTAAATATCCGGGAAAGAAGCAATAAAAATAAATTATAGAAATAATTATTTTTCTGATCTTTTAAAAATTCGTATTAAAAAAAATAATTATATAATTAATAGAAAATACATATATGTATAATAGAAAATTATAATAATATATATGTAATATACAGAAATTGAAATTTTTTTTTTTAATTTTTTTTAAATAATGAAAAAAAAAATTTCAAATTCTTTTATACATTCTATTATTAAGAAAAGTAGAAAAGACCATTAACTATTTAAAAAAAAAAAAACATCATAGCTAGAAATTTTTTGTATAACATTTTTAAACAAAATAATAAACAAATTAAATTTAAAGAGTAGGAACTAATAATTCGCGAAAAATAACCCAAAAACAAAGCAAAAATTAAAATTAAAACAAAAATGAACGATTATGAAGCGTATTAAATAATCGAATTTCGATATAAAAATAAATAAAACAAAAAAAAAAACTAAAAAAATTAAATAATTACCTAATACAAAAACATTTTTAAACATTTTGTTTTTTTTTTTAGATAAAATAGAAAATAAATATAAAACTAAAAAAAAACCTATTTTTTATTAATAATTTAAATTAAATTGATATTTGAAAATATTATAATTGTTGTTTCTTATAAATAGTCAAAATTTTTGAATTTAAATTAAATTAAATTACTAAATAAAAAAATTAAAAATAAAATAATTTTTCTCAAAATAATTTGTTTGTGAGTTTTTTTAACCAACAAAAAAAAACAAAAAAAAAAAAAACAATTTCTCATTTTTAATTTTTAAAACACATTCACGTGTTCTAGATATTTTTCAATAATTATTATATAAAAATATAAGAATAAATTAATTTTTACTTAATTAAACTTTAAATTAATGTGTATACTTATTTATTCAATTTTAATATCAAAAAATAAATCAGTTTAAATATATTCAAAAATAAATCAGTTTAAAGATAAAAAAAAATTCTTAAATTTAAAAGAAATAAAAAGAATATATTTTTTTTTATTTAATTATAATATCATTCAAATTTAATTGTAAATTGCAAAATTATTTATTAAATTTTATTCTAGTCACCCCCTGTTTTTGTTTTTGCACATAAATAATTTTCTAAGAAACAATATTTAAGGTGAAATAAATATTTGATTTGTAGTGTTTTTGCTTTTTAAACAAAATACACTGAAAATATGTATTTCATTTTGAAAATGAAATAATTTTTTTAATATTTCTTTAAATTTCATATACCAAATCATGCTATGTATTATACTTTTTTCTATCTTCTTTAATTATGGACATATGTAAACCAAGTTAATAATAAAGAGAAAATCGAATCTATTCAAAAAAAATGTGGAGCAGTTATGTTGAAAAAGTAGTATTAAGAAAATAACTTCTAATATACTTTTTCAGTAAATAACATTCAAGAACTGTTTTTATAACCCTATATATAGGTTTTCTTTGATTATATGTAAAAAAAAAAAAATATATTTCATTCGCTGAAATTTTAATTATCATCGTTCCGTAAAAAAAAACTCATTTTTAAATTCAGAAGACTCAAAGGTAATTTTGAAAATTAAATTTCGCAATACTTAACTTTAACTGAACATATCGATCTCATAAAATATACTCTCAGCATCTTTATATGATGAACTAAATTATTTCGAAAATTTTTTAGTTCTGTTGTTCTTGGAAAATGTGTAAAATGTTTTAAAATCAAAAAATTTAAGTGTAAGCTTTTATTTTTGAAATCATAAATACCATTTTGAGCAGTCAAAACGTATACAAAACGATGAAGAAGTCTGTATATCACATTTAGTAAAATAAAAAATATAAAAAATTGAACTATTTTCAACAATTAAATTAAATATGGTCAGTCAAGAGTTTGATTGTTCAAATTTTCGTTATCGATTTTTATTTTATTTCCTAAATTGAAATTGTGTACAAAATTTGAGCACAACCCGGTTAGGAGAAATCGACACAAAAATGAGCTATAAGATTTTACCCAGACAAATCAACAAGAAAGCTAATTAAATAAAGCAGTATAAAAAATTCGAATCTGTGAAAAAATCTTAACGAATTGTTATATTGTATATACATTGATAATTTGTTCATACTCTAATAATTAAAAATTAACAATTTTAATTGAATAAAATTATAATTAAATTTTTTTTTCTTTTAAAATTTTTTAAAATTTTAACTTTGATTTAACATTATAATTTATTTTATATATGTAACTTAATCTTATATTAACTTAAAAATTAAATTAAATTATTATACTATATTAAATGAAATCTTAAATTAATGTCACTTTATTATTATGTATTATTATTATTAAAATATAATATTTTATGATGTATTAAATGAAAAAAAAAACAAACATAAGCAAATAACATTTTTAAATTATGAATTTAATTTTTAAATTAATTAAAATAAATTTAATACAAAATTTAAAATGAAAAAAAAAAAACAAAAAAAATATATTAAATTTAAATATCAGTAGTGTTCAACGTAAAAAATTTTCCTTGCATTTATATATAAATTTTCAAATAAAAACTATATATAAATTAACAAAAAAAAAAGAAAACATTTATTATTATTTTTAAAACAAATATATTAATTAATTAACAAAAAAAGAAAAAAAAAACATAACTAATTGTATACTCATTTTCGCTATTTAATTAATATATATAAAATATCCTTTCAATTGTATTTTAATATAAGAATTTAAAGTAGAAATGAAAAATAAAAAAAAAATCTTAAAAATAAAATTATTAATAATATATTATTGAAATTTTTTTTAAATATACATAACGACAATTTAATATTAATTAAAATATTAAAATTATATTATTGATATAAATATAAATATATATATTACTTCAGTAAATTAATAGTTTTAATTAATTTAAAGATATTCTATGTAAGTAAATACTGTTTACATTTAATTTATTAACAAAGTGAATTAGTATAACTTCCATCAGATGAAGTGAAATTCCTTTTTTTTTCTAACTAAAAATAAATAATTTTTTGTAATTAGTATAACAATTTCCAATTCAGTAATTGAATATATATAATATGTATGTATATATATATATATATATATATATATATTCTTTTTTTAATTAATTTATAAAACAACTTACAATTCCAGTTAATATATTTTAAAAATATTTCAATAATATATTACATATTAATAATGAACACAAAAAAAAAAACAAAAAAAAAAAAGAATTAATAAATTATTTAATTAATTAAAATTAAGTTTGCTTCATTATATTTAATTACAAAATAAAAACAAAAATTATAATATGTATTTAAATATATTAATTAATTCAATTTTTCAATTTTAAACTAATTATATATAAATTTGAAAATACTCTCTCTTCTTGTACTCATATAGTTCTCATTAATTATATTTATTATTATTAATTATTATTATATTAATTATGTATTATTATTAATTGTATTAATTATTCAAAGTAAATATTGTATTATGTATTTGATTAATTTAATCCATTCATTTTTAAGTAAAGATAATAATAAAAACAAAAACAAACAAAACAAACAAAAGCTTAATTCAAACAAAAAAACCTGTGTAACTTAATTTATACGCACACACATACTGATATGAAAATAAAAAAAAAATATTAAATTTATACAATAAATTTAAAAAAAGAAAAAAAAAATAAATAACTGAAACAAAACTGATAATGTGTTTTAATTCACATTTAAACCAAAAAAAAAAATACCTATATTGATTAATAAGTAAATAAAATATATATGTAAATTGAAATTTGTTATATATAAATAAATATAAATTAATAAATATATAAATTTTATTAAAAAACAAACCTTAAAGATTTTTTTTTTTCATATAAAAATAAAATAACATTCAAATGTATGAAAAACTTTTTTTTTGTTTATATATATATATATATATATATATATATATATATATATATATATATGTATATATATGAATTAAAATTATATGCCATCTCTGTCTTTAATTATACCATCAACTTAAATTTTCAACCTTAACGTGTATCTTCAAAAATTAATAAATGGGCCTTTACAGTATAAATTGGCCCAAAAATCTAAAGAGAAAGGGTTTTAAGCAACTTTAACATTAATCTAATAAGTCAATTATGACGATAAGGATTAATATATCTATTGCAGGGATAAATAAATAAATATTTGTATTACAATGTTTAATGATTTATTTTATATGTTAACTAGATTTACTAATATTTTAAAAAATTTTATGTTTTATTGACAAAATTAATGTTTTATATAAATTGAATACATTAATTTTAGGTTCCTTTTAATTTAAATACGTACTAAAACATAAAATCCATTTTTAAATAATATTTGTTATTTATCTTTTTGTACAGGTTATTATGTTTATCATTAGGTTGCGTTTATGTTCTTGGGAGCATTGATATAATATGATAATAATAACGATGATACAAATAAAGATATAAGAATAACAAAAAAATTAATTTTAAACAATTTTAAACCATTGTTAAATTTTAAACCATTTTTAAACCATCAAGTGGAAAACTAATTTATTAATTTCTGAATAAGTATAGTTTTTACTATAATTTTATTAAAAAATTAAAGTTAAAATTAATTCATTCTTTCTCAATTTCCATTTGAATTTTGAAAAGTGAAATTTTTATTAATTATTGGTTAAACAATCAATGAAATTCTTATTGTAGGATCAGAAAGATAAAAGTCATCATAACAAATTCATTCTGAAAAAATGATTAAATCATCTAAAATTAACTAATACTGAAAAACACTTATAATTGTTATCGCTTTAATCAAATCTCTGAAAACCTAAAAGTAGACAGAAAAGGATTATAATACTTACTTTAATTGCTATTCATATCGTTTATGGAAATTCCAATATAAACCTTTATGACGTCATGCCTATATAATACAAATAAAAATTGAATAATTTAAATTAGTTTTATATTATATAAAATAATTTGTATGTAATTCAAACATTTTTAGGTCCAGCAACAATTTAAAACTGTTCAGTAAATTAAAAACCAAACATTAATATTTGAACCACATTGGTATGACAAATAGCCAATCATATTTTATAATATTAATATATACAGTTATTTCAATTTATAATTCTGAATCTTCCTCGAGACTATAAAAAAATTCAATATTATAAAATAAATTATTATGACATAATGTACTCGTATGTATATGACGATTGTCAATTGACTTTTATCAATTGAAACAAATGTTTCCATATTATAATTTCAAACTGAAAATTGTTACTTTATTTTCATAACTTGTGTGTTTAAAATTACAATTCATAATCATACTAAATTTTTCAAAATTTCGTCAATAAAATTTGTATATCAAAAATCGTTTTATTATCATCTAATAGTAAATCAAAAAATCAACTAAACGGAAATTTTAAATTTTATAACAAAAATACCATTGTGTATGTATTAGAAAATCAAGAATTTCTTAAAAATAAATTATCTAATTACATTATATAGATGACCATGTAATATTGAACAAATCTTGACTTCGTTCAATATCACCTTCTATAAGCGCCTCTATCCTTTTTTAGCGCTGAATCCCAAATCCAATTTCAGTCCCTTCATTAACTCCGTGCTAGTTGTTTTTTTCAGAAGTAATCAATATTGAAAGGTCTGCGTTTTAATTGATCCAAATAAAAATAATTATACAAATAAAATTAATGACATTTAATTTTTGAGATGGCAATCTACTGGCATTTATTATGACATTTATTATAACTTAAATAATATTTTAATAAATTAAAACGACATTTTAATTTCATACATAGTATAGCATAACATCAACATAAAGTGTTGTATTTAGTTAATATCCTTAACTATAAATATAATTTTCGTTATATAAAGCGAAATTTCCTTAAAACACCATAACAATATTATGTTAATGATTAAGTAAATATGATATCATGAAAGCAAAATAAAAAAAAACACACAAATGTATTTTTCTATTTTTAAAAATTTTATTTGAAAATAAAAATCCTATTTTAAATTATTTTTCCAAATTTGAAAAAACAAAAAAGAAAAAAAAATCATTAAAAATAAAAAATACATAAACAATGAATGAGACTGGAAAACTTTAAATTAAAAAATTTAGATAAAATATACAAAATAATTAAATAATATAAATTATATTAAATATATATATATAAATACATTATATACAATTTTTATAAATCAATAACTAAACAAATTATGAATCAAAAAAAAAAAAAAGCTATGTGTAATTTAAAAAACCAAAAACAAAAAAAAAAATTAAATTAAATAGACAGAAAAACATTTTTTATGAAATCGTAAATAAATAATTAAATTATTTATAATAAAAATTGACAGCAAGTAAATTCATAAATGGGGGTGATAAATATCTAAGAAAATAAATTAACATATATCTATATATATATATATATATGTATATTTATATATTTATATATTGATAAGCCAATAACTACCCGATATAAGATTATACGATAGATTTTAAAGCCGACCTAAAATATATATAATATATTTATATACATATATGTATGTATATATGTTAAAGAAATAGCGAAATATTAAATTAAATGTATATGAAATATTGTCTTCAAAACAGATATTTTACAGCAAATAATATACATACCTACATAAATTAATAGAAATTAAACCAAAAATAAAATAAAAGAAAATAAATTGATAAAGATGTACCTTGGCGATATACATATATACGTATACGGGAGCACGAAAGATAGTCTTGGACTTAAATTTTACCAGGGTGGGTCATTATCGATAAAAATAATTGTTAACTGTATAGAAAAAAAACATACCGAAAGATGTACATAAGTGATTAAAATTTAATTACATATTATGTGTATTTAAAAACTATAATTTAATTTTTTGGAACGCATTATTTATATGTAATTATTGTATATGTTATGTATATTTGTATATTAATTTTTTTATTTACAATTGAAAAAAAAATATTTAGATTTATACTATGTTCTTAGATTTATACACATACAATGTTTTAAGAAAATCATAAAAGTTTTATTATTAAAATGCTTGTGTATAAAATTCATACTAACTTGAAATTTAATCGATAATATTCGACCAACATATATAAAATTTATATATAAAAACATGAATATAACAAGGATGCTTTCAAATGTCCATTTCGTCCATAAAGGATAAGATTCCACATTAAAGATATATATTTTTGTAAAGCTGGAAACCCCAAGTATCTTGGAGATATAGCCATTTGGTCCTAGTCGGATACAATATTTATTTCAGAATCTTTAATTATTTAAAAAGCAAATAGAAGGAAATGACAGTTTTAAGAACAACTGGTCACAAATACAATGAAATTAGTTTTCAATGCTATTTTATTATGGATTTTCAAAATATCAAAAACAAGTTGTAATGTTTTGTTATAAAAGTTAAAATAAAAATTGTTGATATTAATTTAAAACAAATTTTTTGTAACTATTTATCAATGAGCTAATGATGAGCATATAGATAGATATATAAAAACTTTTATGATTTTTTTATTTAACATTTTCTCCATTTTTGTTCCAACTTCTGCATTTCATTTTGATTTTATATATTGTGTAAGAAAATGGCCAAATTTACAAAATACAAATAAAAAGAAATTAAAAAGAAAATCTAAATATTTAACAATAAAATAACCGGCTTCATAAGATAATTAAAAATATCGAAATCACAACGATACGAAAAATTAAAAACAAAAAAAATTGACATTATAAAAATATGTGGAAAAGTTTCATATAAGAAATAATTAACTTTTAAATTCAATGAAATAACATTATTATTGTCGTCAAATTAAAGAGTTATAAATGTTACAGTAAAAATACATAATATGAAATATATATACATATATATTATATGATTTATACTAATATATAAAATAAGACACAAAAGTTATAAGTAAAATATAAAATATATATAAAAAAAGAAACAAAAAATAAATAAAAAAACACTTAATCGTGATATCTGTTAACTATAAGCTCAAAATAATAAACCAAAATAGAATTGGAGTAAGAAAAAAAGAGACAAAATTTACGCTTACCAAAACAAAAGAAAAAATATTTAAAAAAAAAAAAAACAAATTTAAACCAGTTAAATACAAAAAAAAAACATTAATTTTATAATAATATTTTATAAAATAAACAAAAATTTTTGGGCACATATACATTGAGCTTTTCTACAGCACATTTATTAATTAATTACATAATTAACAAAAAAAAAATACAAATATTAAAAATTTATTTAATTATTATTTTCTAAATAAAATTTTTTTGTTAATCCCATCACAATTTTTTTTTAATTTTAAATCAAACTACATAACAAGTTTTAGAATAAAATTTTCATGATAATTTATATTGTTATTAACTTTATTACCTTATAATTATTATAAAAATTTATTACCAAAAAGAAATTTAACTAAATTAATAAATAACAAAATTAATAATAATAATAATAGTATAAATTATTATATTCCTACATAAATAATACAAAAAAAAACAAACCAGCATAAAAAAAATTGAGTTAGAAAAATTATAAGATTAAAATAATTTTCAAAAATAAATGTAATATTTAATATAATAAATAAATTTAAGTAAAAAATTTAATAAATAAAAACAATTTCTGTAATATTAAAAAGGTTGATATACGAAAAAAGTATAAATAAAAAATAAATATATATATAAGAAATATTTACATAGATAAATAAATAAGAGAATAAAATATAAATAATAATTTTTTGTAGTAGATGATTTTTTGATTCATATAATGTGTTATAAATAAAAAGAACATAAATATAAATATATATATGTATATATATATATCAGGATAGATGCATATATAAAATTTAAAATTTTGAATACCTAATTATTCTTATTTTATTTTTTCTTCTTTTATTTTTTATACATATATTTAAGATATTCTATTATAATTTTTTTATTTTGCTTTTTCTTCTTTTATTTTTATATAATCTATTTAGATTTTATAGTTTCAGTTTTGATTTAAGTCGAAAATTTCCAATGTCTATAACGTCCATTGATTTTAATTTCGCCATATAACTGTTTGTCTCCCCTTGCATTAAAGTTGTCTGCAATCACAAAGTTGATTGTTGCTTATCATTAAATGACTTATTAGTGGTTACTATCGATCTATATGAAATCTTTGAAAATATTTATTATACAATCGGTAAATTTAAATAAAATTTTATTTGTGGACGAGAAAAATTCATTGTATTCCATTGATTTTAAATTTCGCATACAAAATGGCGTTCATCCAAATTTCATTTTATTAAATTAAAATGCTAAAATATAACTGTTGTGTTTGGAATATTTTAATTACATTAACATGTATAAACTTGTAGAAAATTAAATTTTGAAGAATTTCAAAAAATAATTAAATCGATCATTATATCTACATACAAATTCAATACATATAATTATAATAAAAATATAATATAAATATTATGAAAATCAAATTATATGTGTATAGATATTAATTAAATTAAAAAATAATCTTTAATTAATTTTTGAAAATTTATATTTAATAATTATAGGTACTCATTACTTTTTATTTTAGTGATCTTAAATTGAATTAAATTAATATTTTTAAAAATATATATATATATATATTATTATTACTATATTAAATATTAAATATCATTGTAATAATTTTTTATCTGTACACAAGCAACACGCATACTCAAATAAAATTTAGTAAATGCATTTACAAAAATAATTAAATAATAATTTTAATTAAAAATAAAATGAATTGATGATTAAATGTTTTCAATAAAATTGTAAAACGTTTACCAAATATTATATGTACATATATATATAAAAGTTTATTCTATAAATTTTATGAGAATAAATTTTAAATTAATAAATTTGTATCCTGATTTCAGTTCCTGTGAAAAAAAAACATATTAATAATTAAATTTATCATAACATAATGGAAATATTATTACAAAATGTATTTATGTATTATGTATATAAGAACATTCATATTTCGATGTACAGAAAAAATGTATAAGTATATTTTATATAAAAGTATTATGTGTATTTTTTGTATTTATTTTATTTACACAATTTTCCACTTTTACAAAATTATAGCTCATTACATTGTATATTATATACATATGTAATATGTATATTCTTTGAATAGCATATATGTTCTATATTGAAGAAATTTAAAATTTATACATTTTTACTTTGCGAATAAGCAACTTTTTCTGATCACATTCTAAATGATCTTGGACATTTAATAGAATTCAATAGAAATCTTGTGCATTCAATAGAATTGAATACAAAAGATCATTGAAATAAAACCTACAGTAATTATAAGCCAGTGCCAGGTCATTGACAAAACCAAAGCTCTTTTTATACCCTCTTATTTACATTAGCTCTTATGGGAAGGTAGCAACAGAGTGCTTATATCCATTATATGATTATTGTAGATCTTGATTCACTAATTAATTTCAAAATATTCAATTTGATATATTTTGTTAAAAATTTTTAAAATAATTATAGATTCAATTTTATAGTTAACTAAGGTTAAATTTAAATATAATACCGGTATTGATTTATTGAATTTGAAATTAACATACATATTAACTATAGTTATGTCTGACTAGCACTGCCAATGTATAACTAAAATTGATAAAAGACATAAATTTTCAGATCTCATTAAAGATTTACAATTGAAATTATAATTTAATCTCTTTCGAACTATTCTATATGTATATAAAAAATTATGAGATAACGAAGAACCTTATTTTACTCCATAACTTGTTTATATTGAATCAGAGAAAGACGTGAGAAGACGCTCAAAATGCCCTTTGATAAATTTGTTTGATATACCTCCAATTTTAAGTACACATAGTGTTATATGTAATTTGGGTAAATTGTATTGAGCGAATATATATACACGAGCTTTAAGTTCTTGTCATTCTTGAAGTTATTTGATGATTATTTGTATAGTGTTAATTTGATCTATTTTGACCATGAATCCAGCTTTTTGTTTATGAATTCGTTTCATCAGGTTTTTCGTTCATTTTGTTCAGCTTTCAATACAAGCTTTTTCAAAATTTAATTTGAAATTTGAACTGAAAAGAATGTTTGGTTTTCAGAACAATATGATGATTATTGACAAGAGTGTAATACCTCTATCTATATACATATAATATATATTTTTTTTGCAATCAACAACGTTACATTTTTTTAAAGTTAAATTGGAAATTTATCTTAAAAACTTATGTTTTCAGCACTCCAGGCGTCATCTTTTATATTATATTATTAAATTTCAACATAATTTTTCTTTAATATAAAAATATACATACATACATACATACCTCTACATTTTATCGAAATTTAAATTTATATATTATGGATTATTTAAATACATACATGGTTTTTTTTCTGACATTTATTCTATATAAATAATAATAAAAAAAATAATCAAATCATTCCTCCATCCAATTAGGTAATTAAATTTACATACACAAAAAAAAAAAAATTAAACACAAAATAAAGCTTTCAATAATAAATATAAATTTATATTTATAGAAAGAAATATATATGCGTATATAAATAATAATTATTATTATAATATAATCTCATATAAAATGTATAAAACAAAAAAACACAAAAAAAAAAAATAAACAAATAAATTCTGTAATAACATTGATTAAAATTCATTTATTAATCAATGATAATTATTATTACAACAAAAAAAAAACATGTTTTTTAAATAGGTACTTTTTTTTAATTAATTATTATATGAATCCTCCCTTGTATATGTATTTGTCTTGTATACCTAATTGTAGTGTGATCAAAAAATCAAAATTCTCATGATACAATTTAATTTTAATAATTTTTTATATATATAAATATACTTATTATTTAAGTATAATAAAACAACATAATAATAATTATGTTTTATATAATAATATTTATATAATAATTATGTTTAATGCAAATAAAATACATAGTTATTTATTTTAGTCTCATCTCTTTACAAAAATTTAAAAAAAAAACTTTCTCTTAAAAACAAAAAATAAATAAATCACAGCAGAGTACACTGAAATATAGAAATTATAGCAATAGCAATTTATTATTATTATAAAAAAATATAGTAAACTTTAAATTTAATAAAAAATTTCGAAATTAAAAAAACTTTCTCTTAAAAATATTAAAATAATATAATATAATTAGGTATATAACAGTTTAAAAACAAAGAAATTTTTTTATAATTTTTAATTTTTTTTTTTTATGTAATTTTAATTAAAAATTTATTTTAAATTAAAAAAATAGAAAGCCACACACAAAAACAAAAAACAAAAAACCAAAAATTAAAATAATAAATTCATGAACCCACTATTTAAATGTGCAGTTTTTTTGTTATATAAATAATAAATTCATTGATTTTTTATTAATTAACATTTTAAATACTGACATACATACACAGATACATATGATATACGTATATGAAATAATGAAAATATAAAACTTATCAAAACTTAATATTAATTTAAAAATTTCTACTTTTTTACTACTTTCCTACTTTCTAAGCGGTACAACAGATTTAAAAGATCCTGCCTAATTTTTTATCTTGGAAATATCAAAAATATTTTCAAATTGGTTTTTTTGCTATTTGTTTATTTATTTATATATAGATATATATATATATCAGTTTAAAACTTTCAGGTTCCTTTCCCTTTCGAAATGTGGGCCTAAGCTTTTTTTCTTTTGCTTTATGATTCTGTCAGTAACACTATAGGTAAAATTACTAAAAATTATAATTTTAGAATTATAATTATTGGAAAATATTAAACGTAAGGTCTTAATTAATTTAAGTTTAAAAAGAAAAGAAAATTTATTTCATTAATTTTATTTAATAAAACCCCTTTTTTAACTTTACTTTTTATTTATTTATTTATAAAAAACTTATTTTATATATATATATTGAATGCATTTCGATGCTATCCTTGCATCATCATCAACAATTTACGACTCAATATATATATAAAAAATAAAAAAAAATTTTTATAAATAAAAAATAAAGTTAAAAAAAGAGGTTTTATTAAATAAAATTAATAAAAGAAATTTTCTTTTCTTTTTAAACTTACATCATAGGTAGTTTATTTCCTTTTCCTACCTTTCAGTACGGTACTGCAATTATATATACTTCTGTGGGAATAATATTTTCTTTCATTGTATAATTAATTCAAATTGCATTTCGTATGCGAATTTGAGCACCGATACCAAAATGGAGAATAAAATATGTGTGTCAAAAATTATAGAAAGAAAGTAACACATTGTGTCCAAAATATCTATTTGATATTCTTACGTTAGAAAATAACAAATTTTAAAATACGTTTAGCCAAACTAGCATCACTTTTAGGATAACTGCTGATAATGTATCTCTCTAACGGAAAATATGACGTCACTCTTCCATGATTTGCAGCCGAATAGATTTCTTATCTACTCTATGTGTCCTATCGAGACCACTATACGGCTGATATATATATACAGGGTGGTTCGTTCAGTACGATCTGGAAATCCTTTAAGGGGTGAATTTATAAGGTAAATAAATTCTACAAGGTGAGGTTAATTTTTAAATTTAACTTGGGATATAATTTAGATCAAATTCGACATCTTTATATATGTAGGTACTTAATATTATCTCCGCTTTGGATATAATCAGAAATTTATAATTTCTGGTATATAACGTTCTCAATTTTATAATAAAATTTTCCTTTGAATTTTTACAGAAATTTTTGACTTAAAACTTTTAAGTTTAATTTTGGTTTAAAACTATTCAAATTGTTGACCATAACTATAATAATTATTATTAAAAGGACTCGCTTAAAACTATACGTATGAAAAATTTCCTAATTGGATTAAGTTTTGATAAATGTTTATTTTAAAAAAAAAATATATATATATATATATATATATATAATATACATTACGTAACTTTTTATATAAATTACAATATATATATATACATATATGTAAAATATATAAAAAAAAAGATGAATACATAGATGTTAACATTTACTAATTTGAAATTAGACAAAAAAAAACCAAGAAAAACAAAAATTTAAATTATTTCTTTTCAAAGAAAAGAAAAAAATCCAAATATACAGTAAAAAAAAACGATTTCCAAAAAACTTTAAAAAACATGTGAAAATAATTATAAAAATAAAGTGAAAATTTTAATTAAACAAAAAAGTATTATTAAAATAAACAATTTATATTTATATATACATATATATATATATATATATACATAACAATATTTATTATACTATTTATGTAAATTAAATATTTATATACATATTTATATACCATTATATATATATATATATATATATATATATACATATAATAATTATGTATTTATATTAATTTAGATATATACATAAATTTCAAAAAGACAACAATTTTTAATATCGAAAAAAAAACAAAACAAAAAACAAACAAATAAAAATGTTTCATTTATATAACATAAATAACAAAATGTGAAGAAACCAAAAACATATTATATGATAAGATATAAAAAAAATTAAATTAAATTATATAAAAGTAGTAAAAAAAATAAATAACAGACACAAAAAAAAAATAATAAATAAATAAATAAATATTTGTACTTTTTCATGTTGAAAATTGATACGATAATTATACATATATAAAACAAATAAAAATAAATGATTCAAAATGCAATAATTTTATTTATTAAAAATTTAGTTTATTTTTTTTCTCAGGTTTTTTCTAATATCTTCTCTCGTTCTAAGTATTTCATTAATTTTCTCTTCTTTTTTAAATTGTTCACTTATATATGGCTTGCTAGTTAACATTTTTACTATTTCCAATTCAATAATGAATAACAAGTGTCCTTCTTGATGCCTACTTATATTTTTAAAATTAACACTACCAGTACTTTTACATATCAATTATTATCCCAAAAAAAGCTTCTCCCAAATTTAATAAAGTCTTTAGGAAATTTTTTATAGTAAAAATTTATAGTAAGTTCCTAGCTAATATATAAACAAAATTATTTCCACTACAATTACACGAATTCTTCTGAGCCAACTGAATTTTAGGAAATAGTAAAAAACCACGACTGTTTATTTTTGAGGGAAACAAAACTCAACGTGGTGAAAAAAATTTGAAGATATTGCAAGCATATTGGAAATGCTTTCCGTAAAACTTATGCATTATCGTGGTTCAGTTAAAAGAATTATTACTAATTCGTCGGCGTTCGCAGGTTTTGGACTTTTGATTATGACTTTTTTGATTGTTAGGAAGTTCAATCTTTTTTAAGCATATTTTCACTTCTCTAATGAATGTAATAAGTAAAATGGTAAATCACGATATACCATTACATGCCCAATAATGCTTGATTGGTGCGTATATTGTGCGCTCATTAAACCTATAGTTTTTGAAAAATCATTAAGGCTGTACTGTAATAATCGATAGTGAGAGGTAAATTGACGCATGATACTGGATTATTTGTAGCACGAGTGATATTATGTGTGGAAGATTTTCACAAGACGACCCAATTAGCCACACTTCAGGTGTAACGACAAGATCATGCGGATAACGTCACTGGTTTTGACGAGACTTGAAAAGTGAGAGCCGTCATATAAAATTATGTTGAAACTCAAGTTGAAAGTAGTGTATGCTCCATAAGCACCATAGACAGAAATTTATTTGTTATTAAATTTCATAATTAAAAAAAAAATCAAAGATTTTGTTAAATTTTTTGCATTTAAAAAAAAAAAAAAGTTCGGAGATTCAAATTAGACCACTCTTTATTTTTACAAGTTTCAAATCTTGCTGATATCTCAATTATTATATTTTGAAAATTTCCAATTCTTAAACCATTCAAATCTAATAAATTTACATTTTTCTCCAAAGCATTTTATTTAAAATATAAACGGTTAATAATTGACAGTTAGAAGTTCTTTTTTTGTTTCATATAAAATTTATATGTATACATTTTTCTAATAATTTGACAATTTGCCAATTTTTTTATAAATTTCATACCAAAATCTTTTTTTTTTTCTAAAAATAAAATTTTATTGTCTTTTTGACATAAGATAACTGTTAGAATATAGGATATTTTCTCAGGATACATGCGCCTTTTAATCTTTCAAATTAGAAAGAATTTTTTTAATTATCGATTCCATTCCAATTCTTTTGAAAAAAAAAAAAAATATTCAGAGAAATTTTTCAAATGTGTCAGAGAAGAGTAGAAATTCTTTTCTCTTAAAATAGAAATAAATTTTTAAATAAAGGTAATATAAAGAAAATTATTTAAATAATATTTTAATTTTTATAATTTTCTTAATTTTAATTTTATTTAATATTTGTAAATGTTAATAATTTGGTAGTTGGAAGAAATTTAAGGAAAATTATTTAAAGTGCAAAAAAAATTTTAATACCTACAAAAAGTAAATGTACAAAAGGCGTTTCCTCTTAATTTTTTTCAATAAATATTTGTGTTTTTTTTTTATTCAAATATTTTTTATATACGTTTACTACAAATTTATTATATATATATTATATAATACTTTGTAAAAATTTTTAAACTTTTAAAATATTTTTTAGCAATATGAATTTTAACAAATAAAAGGAAAAAAAGAAAAAAAAACTCAATATAGGAAGAAAATTTCCTTACAATAAATTGGATCATCTCCATATTTGGAGGATATTTTAACAAAAAAAAAATAAAAACCAAAAATAAGAATAAAAACAAATACAAAATTAAATAAAAATAATGGATAAATTCATTTGGATTTTGTCCCTGGTCTTTTTGTTTTGTGCCTTTAGTTCAGGTAATTTATATTAATTCAAATTATTTTATTATAAATTTTATTAATAATTTTTAATTGAGTAGAATTTTATTCAACGATTAAAATATTTTTTTTCTCATAACTACGAGCAAATAAAGTTTAACTGGGTAAGTAGGTACGAGTGACTGTTTAAATTGACACACTTAGACTTAATGATACACCTGAATCTCGATTATCCGCGCAAATCCTACATATCAAAACCAATTTGAGTTTTTTAGTGAAGATGTCTAGAAAGTATAGAATCCTAGATGAGTTTTTTTTTTTTTGTGAATGATTTGCAAGTTGTATATAGTCTTTTTCGCTTCCGTTTAAGAAATTGTTTTTTAATTTATTTAATTATTATTTTTTTTACTTTTTTTTAGTCAAATCATCAGAAGATGAAGAACGTCTTGTTAGAGATCTTTTCCGAGGCTATAATAAACTTATTCGACCAGTTCAAAATATGACACAAAAAGTTGGTGTAAGATTTGGACTTGCATTTGTCCAACTTATTAATGTGGTAAGTAATTTTTTGCAATTCAAAATCTGAATTGCAATTCACCATATATATTTCAAATGATTATTCTGAATTTTTATTGAATACTAATAATTTCTAAATTACAATTAAAAATAAGTCTTGACAATAACAATCAATTAATTATCATTAAAAAATTAATGAAAATTTAATTTTAGAATGAAAAAAATCAAATTATGAAATCAAATGTATGGTTACGTTTAGTTTGGTATGATTATCAATTGCAATGGGATGAAGCTGATTATGGTGGTATTGGAGTATTACGTTTACCTCCAGATAAAGTTTGGAAACCAGATATTGTTTTGTTTAATAAGTAATAATATACAAATAAGAATAAAAATGATAATATTAAATATAAACTTTAATTGAATTTTAGTGCTGATGGTAATTATGAAGTTCGTTATAAATCAAATGTTTTAATATATCCAACTGGTGAAGTATTATGGGTACCACCAGCTATTTATCAAAGTTCCTGTACCATTGATGTAACATATTTTCCATTTGATCAGCAGACTTGTATTATGAAATTTGGTTCATGGACATTCAATGGAGATCAAGTTTCATTAGCTCTATATAATAATAAAAATTTTGTTGATTTATCAGATTATTGGAAATCCGGTACATGGGATATTATTGAAGTGCCAGCATATTTAAATGTATATGAAGGTGATGGAAATCATCCAACTGAAACTGATATTACATTCTATATAATAATCAGACGTAAAACTTTATTTTATACAGTGAATTTAATTTTACCAACTGTATTGATTTCATTCCTTTGCGTTTTAGTATTTTATTTACCAGCTGAAGCTGGAGAAAAGGTTAATTATATATTTTTAATATAGAATATTTATTTTTATGTAATAAATTTCGATTTAGGTTACATTGGGCATTAGTATTTTACTGTCACTGGTTGTGTTTCTGTTGCTTGTATCAAAAATTCTTCCACCAACATCACTTGTGCTTCCATTAATAGCCAAATATTTATTGTTCACTTTTATCATGAATACAGTTTCAATTTTGGTTACAGTTGTTATTATTAATTGGAATTTTAGAGGACCACGAACACATCGTATGCCAATGTGGATTCGATCAGTATTTTTACATTATTTACCAGCATTTTTATTAATGAAACGACCTAGAAAAACTCGTTTACGTTGGATGATGGAAATGCCAGGTATGTCTATGCCTGCTCACCCAGCTCATTATGGGTCACCAACTGAAATGTCAAAACATATAAGGTTTGTATTCTATTTTTAATTAAAAAACTTATGAAACACATTTCTTTTTTTTTATGCAATTAGTGCTATTGGTGCCAAACAATCAAAAATGGAAGTAATGGAATTATCAGATTTACATCATCCAAATTGTAAAATTAATCGTAAAATAAATACAGGTGAAGTTGGTGGTTTGGGTGATCCATGTCGTCGAGAAAGTGAAAGTTCTGATTCTATATTATTATCACCAGAAGCAAGTAAGGCTACCGAAGCTGTTGAATTTATTGCAGAGCATTTAAGAAATGAAGATTTATATATTCAGGTAAAATAATTATTAAATTATTTGGATACATTTATAATGTAAGATAGTTATATTATTTTTTTTATATTATTCGTTTGGATTCTAGACGGTCTCACACTATTTTCTTATTTTTCATCAGTCGCATTTGTTGCGTTATTAATTTATAATGTTCGTATATCAACTGCAGGTTGAAACAATAATTTTATCATCAGAGCTAATTTTATCGAACAATGACAAAGTTCGTTTACTCAAAATACACAAGTTTTTTTTAATTTGATTGTCTTTACATTTTTTTTTTGTATTGCAACGGTTTCAAATTCGATTATTTAAATTCGATATAAAAGGGGTTTGAAATCTTTTTTACAATATGGAACTCGTCAGTATTTATTAAAAACGTAGATTTTTTTTTAACAATTCAGGGTTGTTGACCGATTCACAACTAGATATAATCTTAGAATTAATAATTTATATTTTGTTTTACCAAAGATTTTACCAAAACAACCTCCAGTATATAACGGATACATATGCATCTAATAGATACACATATATCTAACAGATATAACGGTTTATATACAAAAAGATTAAAACAGGAAGAAAACTCAAATGTCCTTTTCATCCTTAAATGATAAGATACGCCATTAAAATATATATTTTTGGAAAACTAGAAACACCAGGACGGTCTCTTTGAGATACTGTCAATTAGTCCTACGCGGATTCCACATTTACTTCAGAATCCCCTCTTCCTAATCACCCGGTTCAATTTGCTTAGTTTTATAACTGGAAATTCTATATAAAATAAAATTATTAATAATATTATAAGTATAAAAACATACATACATAAATTTTATAAAAAAAAAAATTATTAATTTTTTAGACTCGTGAAGATTGGAAATATGTTGCAATGGTTATTGATCGTTTACAATTATACATATTTTTTATTGTAACAACTGCTGGTACTGTTGGTATTTTAATGGATGCACCACATATCTTTGAATACGTTGATCAAGATAGAATTATTGAGATCTATCGTGGAAAATAAATTAATTTTCGTTTTATTTCATTTTTTATTTTTATTATTTTTAATAATAAAAAAAAATGATGAGCAAAACTCGTTTTTCACTTTACTGAAATCATGAAAATTATTCTAACGAATATACTTAGCTGTAGTAGATTTGCTCAATAAATCAAAAAATGAGCAAAAATCGTTTAATAGAAATTTAAATAAACTAAGATTATGAAAATAAATAACTAAAATTTAGTTTGCTTTTTATAGTAATAATACAAAAATGTTTGCCAAAAATTTTTTTAATTTAATTTATGAAAATAAATATTCCAATATTTTTAAAATGAAAAAAAGAAAAATAACAATTTTTATATTTATTATCAAAATGTTATATTTTGACTCAATCAAATAAAATAAATTGAATATAATGTCAAAGATGCCAAGCAAAAAAAAAATAAGAAACTGTAATAGTTAAAATAAATACAAAATTTTAGTTAATAATAGTATAAGTATAAAATATAAAATTGAGGAATTGTAGTTATATTTTTTAAGTAAATTTTTGCTCAAAATTTTAATTTTAAAATTAAATGCATATGTAGTACATAATAATTATGTGTTATGTATTTATAATATTATTTTAAGCAATTTAATTGTAATTTTTTTATCATCCGTATATCATAATAGTCTATAATAGGCATTGGAAATATTGATGTTTGAGCTAAACGAATAAATAAATATTATAATTTATAATATATACGATACTTACGATACGCGATAACTATTTACGATACGATGACTAAACAAAAAGACAGTAAAAAATTTTCTATTGTGAAATTATAATTATAATTATAATACGACTACGGCTACGGTACACGCATTTAACAAAACAATTGTCAGTTTCTTTACTGACACAAATACTTAAAGATTTTAATAAAATAATCACACGTTTTTAACTATTGTTGACTTGTTCACTGTCTTTGGTGGTAAGATTTTGGCGTTGAAAAAAAATTTAAAAAAAAAATTACTTTGATTTTTTCAAAAATTTAAAAGTTTATAGTTTTTGTTTTACTACGACCCACAACACAACAGCAGCCAGTAATTTGATGTTTCGTATTCAAACAGTCATGGCAGTGACGGTCTCATGCGCCCACAACGTAATGAAAATCAAAAATTCTTAATTAATTTTAACTGCCACCAAAAAAACTGACAACAGAACTAACGTGTCTGCTGCACCAGATAATTATAATTTTATTAATCTATTTATGATAAACGATATGTATGAACCATCTATATGTTTCAAAATTTTCTATTTTAAATTTTCTAGAGTTAACGGATGTAGGACAGTCGGACAAAATTTAACAAAATAGAAGAAAATTATAAAAAATATAAAAGGTCACTCTGCGCAATAAACCAATAGATGATACTGATATGATGTATAGCAGATTCTCAAAATTGTTTTTCGTATTCTGTCTGATAATTTATAACTTGTTTTCAATCCTTTTAAGCCTTAAAAATATTTTAAATAAGTAATTTTTTTAACTGATGACCCATACCGACCATAATTCAGCAATACATAATATCATTATTGTGAATAATCATATTTCAGTATTACATATTTATAAGTTTTTATTAATAATATTCTGTAAACAGATATATTTTTTTTATTAATAATAAATATTATTATAAAAATATTTAAATTTATAATACAAAAAAAAAAAAAAACAGTTTTTATCCTAACCTATATTGTTGAAATTTTTCAAATGAATAGACTTAATAATTTTGCTTTTAATTTAATATTATAATTAAAAAATAAATACATATAATAATATATTTGTATTATTATAATATAGATAAACAATAATAAAAATAAATAAAAACAAGTTTTTTTTTTTTTAATAAATCAATTAAAACGTTGAAATACAATAAATAACTTCATTTTAAATACAAAGCACAATAACAAAAAATTTATTAAAATTAATAAATTGAACAAATTATATACATAATATGTACATGCATATAAAAATTTATAAAATATTATATAATTATGAAATCATTCATTGCACAGCAAAATAAATAGAATTTTTTTTAATTATATAATTAAGAATAAAAACAATATTTTAATGGAGTTCCAAAGTAATTTCACTTCGAAATCGTATTCGTAATTAACACTTTGAAAAAAAAAACTATTAAAATGAACAAAAAAGGCCCATATCTTGTCCAAAAGTTGTTCAGTTTAGGTGGTTCACAGCCATCATTTTTCACAAAACTATGAAATTTGTTACCATTACGGATATTCCGTCTTTGTCGTTTAAGTAATTCATATAGAAGATGATGAAAGGACATTATTTTCGCCCTATATCCCACTGGTGGAGGTGGGATTGTATGAGATAAATATTAATTAATTAAATATTTACACCATTAAAAATGCAATCTACGTTCTTTAAGAGAATCAACTTGGAACATAGCTCTTGTATTTAAATATAATTTTATTTTAATCAAACAATCACTAAGCAAAGTAAAAATCATCAATCAAAACTGCACCAAAAATCAGGATCAAACCACTACTCAATCTTATTGGAATTTCTTTAAATAAGATGAACCATACTAAATACCCTTGATGTTCTACGATTTTTAAAATTTGTTAAGAGAAATGATTATGCATTTAACCACAATTTGATGACGGTAAAAATTTAAGTTTTTAAAAATTCAAATTTTCATATATTCTAGAAACACAATAATTTGAAATAAACTATTAAAAAAATTTTGGAACCTATTAAAAATTTTAATTGCACATTATCTCTTCCATAGGAATCTAAATATGTATAAACTATATACAAGTCATTTTATAAATTGAAAAAAAAAAAAAATTTAACAAAACTTTTTAAATAGAAATAAAACATAGTAAATTAAAACAAAAATTTTCTTTTTATAATATTCAAAATTTAAGTTGTTTAGTTATTTTTAATTTACATACATATATATATTATATACGATAGTTTAATAACTTGTTAATTTTCAAAATATTTTTCATTTAATATTTCTAATATATTTTAATAATTAACTAAAATTATTAAAAAAATAGAAAAAGAAAAATAAAAGTACTGTTATATCACAAAAAAAAAATATATGACGAATAAAAATAAAAAATGAATGTTAGTTAACATATAAATTAAAAATTTTAATAAGAATTGATAAGAAATTAATTTAAAATTCAATGATTTAATAATAAAAGAAAAACAATTAATAAATAAAAATTTGTTTTAAATTAAAAAAAAATCATTTTTATTTGTTAAATCCTTTAGTGATTCTAAAATCTTTTATTCTCTATATATAGGTATCCAAAATTGAACTCAATATCATCAAATTGAACCCGTCATTAAATTCTTCAAAAATGGGCAGATAAAAGGAACAGAAATTATTGCTATAGTTTTATAGAGGAGTAATTAAAATTTCTTGGACACACTAAGGTACAAACAAAACTTGAGTTTTATAACTGAAGTTGAACGTAAAATTGGGACAAAATGTTGTACAAATTTTAAAAAAGAGTAAAAATTATCCTTTGTAATTTTAAACATTTATTCATTTTATACATGAAAATATTAAAAATTTCTAAATAATATATTGTGTAATTAAATTCAGTATGTAATCAAAAACGAACTAAAATAAATAATTAAATCTTAAACTCAAAAGAGAATTAAAAAAGAATTAAAAATAAAATAAATAATACTTGACATAGTGTACTGTGTTCAATAGCTAGGTATCACCTATATATACTTATTTACTCAATGGTATCACAAATCAGAAAAATTATATTGCAAAGAGCAAAAAAATATTTTTTCGTGTGAGAAATTCAATTAAAAAAAAACTCTAAGGAAGACTTGATATGAGTTATATCATATCTACTTCTACGCCACCATAAAAAATAGTAAAACGTAAAGCCTTCATAAGGTTTCCTTTGTGTCTTTTTAATGATTGTTCAGATTCAAAACTAATTTGATTCCATTTTCGCCTATAATATTTTCAATATTTATCCTCAGTTGCACACACTAAAACTTGGTAGCCATCATCATTAAAGTTGTTACCTGATAATTTTAAATTGGCTTAGATGTTCTTATTGATATATTGTCAAAACTTCACAAATAGGTTATTCTGATCACAGTCTTAAATGGATGGGGTCACACTTATCTAATAAGGAATATCAGGTCTGTTTCCATTCTTCATCTTCTCACCTTTGTTGCCTGATCTGGGGTGCCCCAGGGGAGCATCTTGGGCCAATTTTTCTTTATTATTGCAATCAATGATGCCTCACAATTTATGGAACGAAGATGCTTTTGATTGATCTACAATCTCTCCAACAACGTCGATTGTGTGGCTGATGTTACGTTTATCCATCAAATTATTGCTGGGAATATCCTGGCACCTAAAATTATGGATTTAATAACTTTTAGAGAGAATCCGCGTAATTTACGTTCCGTTGACCTGTTTAATATTGCTATCCATAGTTACTGACTACGGTAAATTTGAGCCTGGAAAATTATCTCACCGCTTAGCAACATGATGCAAGCTTTCGTCTATAATAGACGTCTGATTTGCTTGCTCTAAGCAATATCTGACAGTATAAAGTATTTTGATTTTTCAAATTTCCGGACGCAGAGCTCATTTTATTCATCAAACTATCATCATAATATAAAAATCTTTATCTGAAAAAAAATATAAAAAAATTTGAGTTCTGAAATATAAAAACAAGGTATTTGTTTGCAATTGCAATGGCTTCAAATTTTATATTTGAATTCGGTTTAACGGCAGTAAAAAAAACCTTTATTTTCTAAAATATAGAGCTTGCCAAACGTTTAAATAGTATATTCATAAACCATCTTGTATTTTAGCACTTATAACAAATGAAGATGCTTTAAAAATTTTAATACGTTTTGGTTGTTCATCAGAGTAGAAATTCCATAGGGTATCATACCATATATAGGGGTAAACGAAGAACCTTATTTTCTAACATTATTTCTGAGATTAGTTCATTTGTTTGAATTTCAAATTTAATCATATTCTGTTTGTAGGTATAAAGTTTTGTTAAAGGGAAACAAATTACCAATTTCTAAATGCAATTGAAACATGAAACTCTGAACTTAATATTCAAAAAATTGTAAAACAATAATATAAAATTTAAACATTTTTCAAATCAATTTATTTTTCTTCCAAAAAAAAAAAAAAATACAATTAATTTTTCTTTTTTCACAATTTCTTAAGATTACACTCTTAAATCAAATTTTTTTAATAATTTATCATATTTGCTTTTTTTCCTTTTTCTGTCACTTGTAATTTTTTTTTTTTTTTTCATTTTTATTTGTCTATTTTTTTTTCTTTTTTAATATAATTTGAAAGAAATTTAAGAAATTTTATTTCCATCTATGTATGTTTAAAAAAAGTTTTCTTAAATACTAATTAATTTTCTCATACATTTATTTTTCTATTTTATTTATGTAAATATCATAAATTTATTGATTTAAATGTGAGAAATGAAAACAAAAAAATTCAAGAATTTCTTAAACAAACATAGAAATTAAATGTATATACATATTAATAATGAATCAAAACTGTAATTAATTATTCTCAATTTTACTATTTAATATTAATAAAAAAAAATGAAAATTAATAATAATTGAAATACGTTTCTAGTTATATTTTTATAATTGCACGGAAATGAAACAGAAAAATATCTAAAAATATATAAAAATAAGTCTAGGAAATTTTTTGATCACGTATTTATTTTCTATAGCAGATTATTCTTATTATACATATACCGATATACAAAATCTGCATCCAATAATTTTTAAGGAAGTATCTAATTTTTTACAATTTAATTATTTAAAATCAAATAAATAATACATTTTTTTATTAATAATTATCTAAATTTTTTGAAATAAATATTTTATTTTATTTAATAAAAAAAATGTCTGTTTAGCAAAATAACAAATAAGAATTTTGGTTGTTGTGGAGATTGTGTGTGATAATTGAAAATTGTTTTTTTAAGAGCACTTACATCTAAAAATTTGAAAACCTATAAAACATGATGAAACAATGAATTGTCTTTAATATAAAGGATATTAAAAAAGGAAAAGCAAATTCCAAACATATGCATATTTTCTTTGAATATTTTTATTAAAAATCTATATATATATATTTATATACTTTTAGGAAAATTTGAATTACAGAATCAAAAAACAAAGAAGATCTACTACTGGTATAGAATGATATTTGTAGATGTTTATGTATACAATAAAATTTTACATCCTATTAAATTTGATATTCTATTTTTATTTTAATGATTATAGTATTTTTATTATTTTGAATACAATATGGAATTTCATTTCTTTTTTTCAGATCGCTTACGCGAACGTACCTTAGGAAGTTTTTTTTTCTTTTTTTTTTAACTTAATTAAAATTAATATTGTAATACATACGATTTGGACCTGCACATTTTTTTTTTTAAATTATATCAAAATTATTCACTTTAGTTTTTCTCGTGATTCGAAATTCTGTATAAATTAGTTCTAAAAATGGTTCTTTAAGAAAAAAAAAATTAAATCGTTGTGTATTAATTGTCAACAGTGACACAAAATAAATAAAAACTTATTGTATACGCATTAAACGCATTGTATTTTCGTGGAAAAACTTTAAAAAAAATGTTAATTCACCATTTATTTTAATTAACATTTCATTATTTTACTTTTTTTTTAATTCAATTAAAATATAAAATTGTAATGGTTCCGTTTAAGATATAAATATATATAATGACATTGTTTTATCTTAATTTCTACATCGCTATTAATTTTATAAATGTTGTGCATTCACTAATTACAATTTATATAAAATATAATTATTTACTTATTTATATTGATATTTCCTTTTCATTTTTTAATCGCTGTTAACAATAATTTAAAAAATAGTTATATGTTTAATTCAAATTAAATTTTTTCGTAGAAATGTTATTAAAAAGTTTTTTTTTATTTTTCAATTTATAGTAATTTATTAATTTACATAATTACATAATTAAACATAATATTCAATTAAATATAAATATATTTAACTAAAAATTAAAATTATCATATTGATAAAAAAAAATTATGTAACTCTTTTTAAAAGAAATTATACATATACACTTGAAATTAATAACTAATAAAACAAAAATATTTAAAGATATAAAATAATTTTGTTTTAACTGACTTTTAAATAATATAAGCTTTTACATTTTAAGAAATTTTCGAATATTTAAAAAAAAAAAAAAGAAGTTTAGTTAAAATTTCAACGTAAATTTTCAAATACGTCTACTTTAGGAAAGTAAGTTATTGTATAATGATCTACTAAATGACAAAAATTATATTACTTAACTTAATGAAATTTAATCATATAAGAACTATGATATATATTACTTAATTTGCATATAAATGAATACCATTATGTGAAAAATATGATTTTACACTTTTTAATTTTTATTCACTTTTTTTTTAATCCTTATTACTTTTAAAATTATTTTTATTTACTAATAAATAATAATGCAAAAATTATTTTTGCATTTAAAATAATTAAATTATTATATTCTAAAAATATGATTTGATGTTAATTTATATTATATGAGTTGTTTTAGAAACGATAATTCTCATCGGCCATATGAATTGCCCAGCGGAATTTATCACGTTGTGTTTTATTAAAAATTTTCTCAATTGGTACATCATGTTTTTTACACCTTCAATAAAAATTTTTATTTAGTTTATCATTTCAAATCTAATTTTTATATTTACCATGCAACTGATATTCTAGGATCCAAATAATTCAATTTTGAAGTACCCAATGCTATTGTTTTATTTTCATCACGATCAGTCTCTTGCAATTCTAATTTTTTAAGTTGTTCCTTGAGTCTTTCAAGCTGCTTTGATTTTTTATCTGCATTAATTTTTTCTTTTACAGAACCACGTTTTGCATCCCTTTTCAATTCCTATTATTAAAAAAAAAAAAAAAATATGTCGATTACTTGGTAAATATTTATAATATAAAAAACTTTCTAACATACCCTAAGTTCTGCTTCAGCATCATCTATAGCTTGACGTTTAGCATGAATTTTTCCTTTTAAATTTTCCATACTTTTTTCATGACTCTTTGGTACAGAACGTTGATGGTTACATAAAATAGCTACGGCCCGATTTGCCCGATTATAGGCTAACATTTTTTCGGGGATAGTTGTACCTTCTTCAGTCAACAAGTCTAATTGTCTTTGTAAAGTAATTGACGCATTATATGTACGGAAAACTTTAGCGGTTAACCCTATAAATGTTTTTGTTTTTGTATATAATTTTAGATTTCTATATTTTTTAAAATAATAAACAAAATATTTACCTTCCATCAGATCTCTTAAATGTTCATTAAGAATTGAAGTGTTTAACCGATCAAATAATTCATCACCTTCTTTTTTATTTTCCTTGAACAATTCCAAATTTTTAAATACACGCTTTTCTACTGGTACAGAATTATAATATCGAATAGAATCTTTACCCAAGAAATCGAAAACTACAACATTTTCCTTTCCATCTAATTCTTTGTGTAATTCAACATGTTCAACTCTTAACGAACAACAACCTACTGTATCAGCTTGATCTTCATCTTTTTCATTACCAGCTCTCAAAGCTAATTTATCAATAAAATATAAAGCAACAGCACGCTGTCGAATTTTCATTTCTTTTGATTTCCATTCTTCTTTATATGTGTTACGGATTTTATTAATATGTTTGTCTAAACGTCGTGCAGTTTCATATTTTTGGAAATCTTTTTCACCTTTTATTTTTGAACTTGGATTTAACATAATGTATTTACCCTGACCTTGAACATTTTCAATCCATGATGCCAACCATGTTACAGTATTATCGTGTTTAACTTCTTTCCATTTCTTTCCATGTGGTGGTTTCGGTATATTACTATCTTTTGAACAATTTATAATAATATCCTCTGGACGAAGTCGTCTTTTAACCATACCCATTTTCGGATGTTCACCACGTCCTCTAAATAGACCAGGTGGTTCTAAACGGAAATTACCAATTTTTTCTTTGTGACCATCAATTGTACAGAAACCATATTCTTTTATTATAGCTTCATTTTGCTCTTTTAATGCTAATTTTTCTTCTTTTGAACGATTTTTATTTTTTTCAGAAAGGGCAGTAAAATAATTGTGCAGTTCTTGGAAATTACACTTGCCTAAGTCTTTTATGACATCTTTTTCATGATGTGTCATAGTTTTACGCCAATCTTTGAAAAAATTGTCGTTAAATACCTTCTTTGTTACGTAATCATGGTTCAACATTTTGGCATAAAAGCATGCAATTTCTTCAGAATCATTTGATAAAACCATATGTTTACCATCATAAAAGAAGCGAACATTTTTTGGCAAAGGTTCATAGTCTGGTGGAAATTGTGGTCCTTTATGTTCTAAGAAATTCCATTTTATACTATCATCACGTTTTTCTTCTTCCCACCTAAAATTTTGTAATTTTGAAACATTATTTTTTGTTTTTAATTTTGAAAATCTTTTAATTTTGGCTAAACTACTATATAAATAGCAATTATATTGATTGTTGTTTATTGAACTTATTTTATTACAAGCTCTCGAATATTTAAAACAATGCGATTTAAATTCAAAAATAGAATTGGAATTCCACAAAAATCTTATAACTTTTACATATAACCTCATTTCACTACCAAATATAAAATTAAATAAATATTTATAAATATTTTCCTAAATTATCATTTAAATAAATAAAACTTTTAATAAATAAATGTCGTCAATGACATTACTAAATTTGATAATACATAATGAAATGACAGATAAAAGATATATTGTAATGTAGCACATGTTTTATGTATAATTGTTTACCAACATTGTTGCTAAACTTTCTTTTGATAAAACTTTAACACAACAATTAAAGAGAATGTAATTACTAGGTATACATATGTATTAAATATTTTAATGAGTTTCACCAATTTTTAACTTTTTTTCAACTTTATTCAAATATTTTGAGACTCAAGTTTAATATTTGTAATATGAATCGGAAATTCATTTACTTAATATTCTGATTTTTCTAAATTAAATATTTAAGTTTTATATTCTATTTATTAAATAATAGCAACAACATACCATCGCCATACGTCTTCTGGTTCTTCCTCAGCTTTTTTCTTTTTTCCTTTAGTAGGCGATTGATTTTCTGTTTTAATAACAGCTCTTGCAGCAATCGGCTTAGCTTTTTTCTTCTTAGGTTTTTCATCAAAATCGTCCTCATCATCAATAGCACCACGTTTCTTTTTTTTGCCAACTGAAGCCTTAGCTTTTCGACTTGCTAATGGCATATCTTCATCATCATCTTCTATTTCTTTTTTCATTTTTTTTCTAGCCAGTAGAGGAGTATCTTCATCACTGTCCTCTTCTATTTTGATTTCTTTTTTTACTTTCTTTCGAATACTTAAAGGCATGTCCTCTTCATCATTTTCTATAATAGGTGCTTTTCTCTTTGACAATGGAATATCTTCTTCATCATCTTCAGATAATTCATTTTTTATTTCAATTTTTTGATCATTTTGTTCGTCATTTTCTTTCTCATTATAATAACCATTTTCACCATTTACATTACCAATTGGATCTTGCGAAGCTTCATCAAAATTATTTCGACTTTCTTCCATTTCGAGTTTTTGTGAGAATGCAGATTCATCTTCACGAAATTGTGACATTGAGTAATCACATGAACTAGCTTGACTGGCATTCATTATTTCATGTTTCTTTGTATTTGGAGGATTTTCATTTATGTAATGAACGGCGTTTGTCTTATCTTCTTTAATAAAAACTTCATTAATTCCATTAAAATTGCAATTGTTTATCATCATTTGCTCTGTTGTATTGTTTGAATAGCCATTTTCTAATTTTACTGTAGTATTTTCATTATTGTTTGAAGTTGATTTTGATGATTTATCTTTATCACGTTTTTTTTCTTTTTCTCTATCTCTATCCTTACGATCTTTATTCTCCTTATCTTTATCTCTTGCCCTATCCTTATCTCTGTCTCTATCCCTGTCTTTATCTTTGGATTTTGAAGTACTTGAACTGGAATGTTTATCTTTCGATGAAGAAGATTTATGCCGATCTTTGTCTTTGTCTGATCTATGTTTATCTTTATCACCCGAAGAATCTTTTGAACTGGTTGTTTTATGATCCTTTGGACGATCTTTATCGTTTTGTTCTTTTGATTTGTCATCTTTAGACGATCGATCCTTATCTCGTGACGACTTATCTTTATCTCTATTTGAAGATCGATCCTTATCTTTAGTTTTATCTTTATCCTTTTCTTTCTCTTTATCTTTTTCCTTATCTCGATTTCTCTCCCGATCTTTATCCTTTGTAGATGATTTGTGAGCTGAGGATGATGTAGATGATTTATGTTTATCTTTATCAGAAGATCTATCTTTGTTGTCTTTATCACGATTCTTGTCACGATCTTTATCCTTATCACGATCCTTATCACGATCCTTATCACGATCCTTATCACGATCCTTATCACGATTTTTGTCACGATCTTTGTTGTCACGATCCTTGTTGTCTCGATCTTTGTTGTCACGATCTTTGTTGTCACGTTCTTTATCACGATATTTATTTTTACTGTGGCTACTGGATGAGCTTTTTGAATAATCTTTTGAACTACTATTTTTTGAATTCTTATCACGATCTTTATCCCGATCTCTATCCCGATCTCTATCTCTATCACGATATTTATCTTTACTTGATGATTTATGTTTACTACTACTGCTTGTTTTATTATCATGTGATGATGTACCATTCATTTCTATATGGCCATTGCTTAGGCCATTTATTTGTTGAGTATCTCCGTTGCATGGTTTAACACTCTGTAATTAAGAAAAAATAAAGAAACAATTTGTTTTTAATCAATTTTTTATAAGTTGATAAAATATTTTTATCTTATACATACATACATATATATTTACAAATCCATATATAAATATTAAATTTAATAAAAGAAGCAATTAGCTTTCCTAATAAATTATGTACAACAGTACACGAATCGCGATAATTCGAACACATAAAAACCAAAAGCTGTTCAAATTATCGAGTTAAGTTGTAACTGGTATTAAATAAAATATATCTTAAAAAATTAGTTTTAATATTTATTTTTACATATGTACATACATCCACATGTATGTATTTGGAAAATTATAATTTAAAACAAATGTTTAAAAATTCGGACAATCAGGAAATATGTATTTGTTAATAAAAAAAATAAATTTAAAACTATGCATTTTGTTAAGCTTTGATGCTTTGTAATCAATAATTTTTAATTGTTTTGACTTATTTTTATTAAGCTTTTGGTTACAGTTTTTCTTAACCTTGAGATAACTATAGTTCAGAATACACACATGCATTTGCACTAATCCAATTTACATAGATGAACTGTATGTCAAAATTTATGTTAGCTGCTGCTGTTCCAGCTGTTAGAGGGTTCGGGACAAAAAAAAATTGTTCATGTTACAAAGGCATTGAAGATGAAGCATATAATCAACCTGTTCAATTTAATTGCGTAGTTCAAATTATCCTGAGTTCATTAATATTATAGGAAGGTACAATTTGCATTTGTATCCTTGTATATATTTTTTTGAACCAAACTTGATTGATAAAACTCTTATTACTTTAAAATAGCTGAACAAAAACATATGAAATGAAATATGAATGTTAAAAATAAAAATTAATATAAATTTCCTTAACCGTACAAATATTTTCTACATTATTAAATACAAATCAATTTGATTTAAATCCGATGTGAAAAATAAACTATCACGATTAGCCAAAAAAAATTACTATAAGTTGCTTTAAAAAGTTTAAATATAGGTATATTATGTATAACCTATAAACATAATATAATGTGTAGCAACATGTACATTTATTATACAAAATAATTGATTTAAACTATCATACACACATGCATTTCATTCATCCATATGGATGAGTGTAGTAATTTGACCCATTTTTTTTGTTTTTTTTTTTTTTTTTGTTTTGGTAACGCTAAACATTTCTAGTGAGAAGATAGATCTTTTATACCCTGTATTGCAAGAAATTCGTAAAATATTTTACAATATTTAAATACATATCTACTACTTATTGATATATTTATAGAAAATAACTTATATATTACTAAATTAAAGTAAATAAATATCTATAAGTACATATTATATATTACTTTCAATACTTTCATTAGTTTTTTATACATAAAATATTCTGTAACCTAGGTACATAATGTGATATTTATTTACTTAAATTCATGAATTAAATTTTACAACTAAATAGTTGTAAACAAATATTATGAACATACCTAGGTATATATATAATATATAGATAGAAGAATTATATATTAATTACGTATATAAATAGAAATAAATTTTACTCCTTCATTCATAACAAAAAAAATAATAGTCGGATTAAGGTAGTAATATCTATTTCAAACTAAATTCGTACTAGCTAGCTATGTGGTCTTAAATTATTTTAAATAAATTTAAAATGAATTGTACTAGGTACTTATTATTAGAGCCAAATAATTTCATCAAATTAATAATTCACATCTGTTATTACAGTATAATGTAATTGTTATACCTGTTGCTAAGGTTAATATAGATAGATGTACGATTAAATGTACTATATACGAAAAATAAAAGGTCAAGGACAGTAGATTTTTTTAGTAAAAAAAAAAACCAGTTTTTCAATTTAAAAATCAACACCGGTTACCAATTTTGTCTTCTAACAACAAATCTCAATCACGTATAAATATTGATTATATTCTGATTTATTTATTTATTTTTTTTTTTAAATACAGTAATTACAATAAACAACAAAAGTTACAATATTAATGTAGGTACTATCTATTTTTTGACATTGTTGCACTTTTTTGTGAAAAATGTTCATAAAAGTTCGGGAACATACCGTAGAGTTGTCAAGGTATACAATGTAATGTACAAAACCAGAAGTGTCACCATTATTTGCCTTCTATTGCTAATTTCGACGTTTGAAGCATTGATTCTGCGGAGGAAATCAAAGCATGCTACCAGAGTGCTGTCACCTGCAAAGTGTGAATTGGAGTGAAGGATGTTTGAAGTAGATCATTGGTGAAAATCAAGAAGAAAGTGGGGGAAAGAACTGATCCTTGCGGAACACCGGCATTTATGTGAATTTTGTCAGACGTGAAACCGCCGACTAAAATGCGAATCGAACAATTCGAAAGGAAGCCTTCAATCCATTTAGAAAATACAGAACCTAGACCAATAGCTTTACGTTTTAACATTTATAGCCACGTGCCATACTCGATCGAAAGCTTTGGAAATATCTAAAGCTACAATGTCAGATTCTCCAGACTGATATTAAGTTTTTCACAAAGTTTTTGATATTAAGTTTTTTACAAGTTATTTAGAAGATGACATATCTGGAAGTAATGGTGATTGTGCAAATAATAAAAAATCTGGATTATACCGAAAATATTGACTGTGCCTTTTTCAATAAAAAGTTATCACAGTATCTCACAGTAGTATCATCGGATTTCAAGCTCTGAACGCTTTGAGCAAAAAAAAATACGAATCTTTTTTTGATAGTTCATGCCCAGGTCTGAACTAAAAATCGAAAACACCTACTATCAGGTTAAAGTTTTTTTAAAGACATTTACGATATCACCGTGAACTCAAATTTTTATTGTTCTCAAAACATTTGATGCAGAAATCAAGCTTGTTTGCTCATATTAACTGATATCACCTGATATCTAAAATTGCAAAAATCAAATTATTACGCGTTAATTATGAAATATTTATCAAATTCCAAAATAGGTACCTACCTACTGAGTTAAAATTAAAAAAAAAAATATTAAAGATATATGCATAGTGCCGAAAATAATACAAATTATAGTTGTATGTACCTAGTTAATAATTTATATTATTTTTGACAGTAATAGACCTACCTATACATACAAACAAAAATTCTGAAATTTTCAAATTAAAATTATTAATAAAACCTTTTTAAGTTTTCTGTTAATGATGTTACAATCTAGTTAAACATACCTAGGTACTTACTTATGATTTTTAAGCAGTACCTATATCTATATTATTTATCGAAATATCGGTAGCGAATTTTTATTTAATACCGACATCAATATAAAATTGATGTAGAACTAAAATATAATATGTGAACATACGAAAAAGTTACTACCAATATTAAAAACAAAAAAAAATATTTATTGGGTAAATTATCAATTTTGTTCTCCTATCAAAGCAACCAAATATTCTACCTTAAATGTTTCAATTTAAAAGAAATCATATTTTTGTTTTTATTATTTTTATTTTTGTAACAATAGAAAATATTTTAATTCTTTTTAAATAGGTACTATAAATATTAACCCTGTTATAAAAATACATAAAATAATAAAAAAAAATAATAACTTCTGAAAAAGCAAGACCACCACGTGGTGTACAAACGAAAAATTTGTTTCTGATAACAAAAAATCTCATATGCTTAGAAATATATAAAACAAAAAAAAATTTATTGTGGGAGAAAAAACGCAAAACAAAATAGTTTCTGATTTTTGTTTCTTTTTAGATTGACACCATTCTAAATGGAATGTTAGTCACCTTTTCTCTCACACTAAAAATCAGTGCATATATAATTTGTATACATTGAATACATATGCATATAAAATATATAGTTTCATTTACCTATAGTTTTATTATATGGATTTATCAAACAAAAAAAAACATATTTTTGATTTTTCATTCAATCTATTCTATCCAATTCTTAAATTTTGAATTCTCTTTATTTCCTTTTTTTTCATTGATTTTTAATAGTATTTTTAAGATATTTAAGGTCGTACATTTTAAAAATAAGAATTAATTTTCAAATATTTTCATTCAAAATTTGAAAAAAAAAATTTATCATTTTTTCAGTTTGCAATTACATACAACATAACGATACAACCAAATTTAAATATGGGGATATTTTCGATTGTTTCTCTTCTCTTATAATGAAAGAAGAATTTAGTTCCAATGACACCACTGACTACCTAGTTATATAGTATATATTTTATTTTTATTATTATATATTTTTTTGCACACACATAAATACAATTAATTAATTAATAAATTTTGGTGAAAGTATGTATAGGTATGTACCTAATTTAAATAAAAAAAAAAAAAAATCTGAACATTAAGGTAAAAAGTTAACAATTAATTTTAAATAAAATAATATTTAAATCAAATAAATGATAAAGAAATAAGATTTTATGAATAACGAAATACTAAAAACAATGAATAATTTTTGTAGGATCTCTTGTATAATGGAATTATATAAAAATATGTACATTTATTTATATATACATAATTATGTATATGTATATATATATATATATATGTATCTTTATATGCATGGAATAAAATATATACATAATATATATATAATATAAAATGAAATAGAGAATGACAGTCAAGCACGTGGTGGTGGTATCAAAAAATATGTTTACAATGTAGCATAAAAAAATTGAAATTGAGTATTCTTATAAACAAAGTTTTTTTTTATCAGTGCTTTAGAACCTTTTTTTTCATTCAATAATACTTACTATATTATACCAAAGTAACATGTATCTTTAATTGTTTTTCGAATCTATATAGTAACACTCACACTACATATTTAAAAAAAAAAATTATTCTTTAATATTTTCTATCGTTTCATATTTTTTTTATGTTCTTGACAGTTAAGTAGAATTGTGCATTAAGTACGGATTGCAATATTTTTATAGTCCAATATATTTCACAGTAATTGTTTTTTTTATTACATTTCTGAAAGCTATACCACTATTATTATCGTAAGTAACTAACTATTCTTAAATAGCGAAGTTCCATTCTCTTTACCAAATTATGTTCCCAATTAGTTTTTGTCATTAATTTTATTTTATCCCAATGATATGAAATACCAGGTCAAGCTCCTTCATCGGGAATCAAACTTGGGACCTTTCGATTCAAAGGCAGGTGTTCTATCTACTACACCACCGACACGAATCTCCACACGAAATCATCCAATAGCATTCATTTCATTTTGCTTACTATGTATAAGTTCTATATAATCTTTCGGTCTAGTATTTCTGTATTAGTCTGTATTCATTTAATATCGTATCGCATCGTAGCACTCATTCGGATACTGAAACACTGATTCAAACAGTAAAATCATATCTAAAAAAGTTATTTCAACTATGTGCACTTGTAAATAAAAGTGTGCATAGAAAATATTTTTTTTAAATTATTTTTGATAATCAAATTTGTTTTTAAAAATGTACGAAATCATCTATTGAATATACTAGAGAGCAAAAGAGTTAAGAAAACTTTTTTTTAAGAAAAAAAGTGAGAATATTAATTTATATTAAAACATTGATTGATACATTTTTATTCAATTTATTAGAAATAATGCAAAATGACTACTGCTTGCAATTGCGATTCCAAAATTATATCAGGCGAGTGACTCAACAAAGCAAAATGAAAATGAGTGAGAGTGATTAGTGATAATGAAACTACGAAAGATAATGAAAACACGAAGGCTAATCTATAGATATATAATCGTTAAATAAATTCGACCTTAGATTATCTGTAGGCATATGTGCAAGGCATTTTTAACTAAAAGACCACGCTGAAAAATAAAGACTTAGACATTAACCTATATAGAGCATACGAAAAGCAAATGGAAAAGGTACTTCATGTAATTTGTGTTTGCCCTATACCCAAAGGAATTTTGAAAGATTTCTGTGATAGCGATAATCACATTATCTATATAACTTTCTTACCAACATAATGAAATATTATCCAGTAATGAATAGCTATAATTAAACAATTTCATCTTGATACTAGATCAATCTCGATCTGATCTTTTTTCTTTCAAGTTCCCTTTAACTTAATTATGGTTTTGATTTATCTATTTACTTTGTCGTGTCGAATTTTTCATGCTAATCAACTTTATATTCATGTTCAGTATTAGATTAATGAAACATCTCAATAGGGTATTTCATTAACGAAGCTTTTTATGAATTTTATCATTACTGACTGACACACCAAGAAGCTATTTGAGAAAATAATAAAATTTTTGTGACTACTTAAATTATGTACTACATCATATATAAAAATATTAAGTGTAGGTAACTAAATAGATCTGTTTTGTTTTGTATGAATTATTTTTTTTAAATTTTACCGACATAATAATTCTACCCATCCACTGGTAATTAATACGAAAGGTTTGTTTCGTTTAATTTTACAAAAAAAAAATAAGTTATTTTCATATTTTATTAAGTTTACCTCTAAATTATTTTTGAATTGATTCCGCTCTTCATTTTTATCACCATTCATATCAAATTCTGGAGTTCCACAGGGGAGTCATTTAGGACCACTGTTATTTATTATTGCTATCAATGATGTGGCTTTTATAATTTGTAATAGCGATTTCAAAATTTACGCTGATGATATGAAGATTTTCAAAAAAATAACGTCGATGCAAGATGCTTATATGCTTCACGATAATCTAGATAAAGTTTATACTTGGTGCATTAATAATAATATTTTACTAAACATTAGTAAATGTGCACTCATGTGTTACACACGTCGAACCCAACCATTTAGCTTTAGGTATACTCTGAACAACGAAACCTTAGAAAAGATTGATTCAATTAAGGACCTAGGATTTTATTTCGATGATAAGCTATCATTCAAACTTCACTACGATAACATGGTTAATAAAGCTAGTTTAATGTTGGGCTTCATAAGATGTTGGTCAAAGGAGTTTAACGATCCTTGCATTTTTAAAATCATTGTATACATGCCTCGTTAGACCTCATCTTGAATATGCATGTTAGGTCTAGTCTCCATTTTATAATTCACATACACAAAGAATAGAAGCTGTTCAAAAATTTTTGAGGTTTGCACTACATAGTTTGCCTTGGGATGATCATACAAGAGTTCCTCCATATAAGCATAGGCTAAACCTTCTCCATCTTAAGTCTCTGTGGAAAAGACGGGCAGTAGCTGATGTTTTATTTATTTTCGAAATTATTAAAGGCGGTATTATTTCCCCTTCAACTCTAAATAAAATTATCATTAACACAAATACTCGTTTACGCCACTCAAATCTCTTTACATTACCACTACACAGAACAAATTATGGAAAATATGAACCTTTATTAGTTAGTAATAAATATAAGAATAGTATAAATTTTTCAATATCTAAAGATACTTTAAGACGAAAATTATATGAAATTAATTGAATATTTTGTTAACTTGACCTTTTTAATTTATATTCAAAAAAATTATATTACTATTTTTTTATATTGAATTTTGTTAGTTTTGAATGTATACCAAGTAAATTTAATTGTATTTTTAATTAATATATGAAATGTAATACTAAATTGTAAACTGTTTGAGCTAAATAGTATAAATAAATAAATAAATTATTCATGTTAAACATAAAAATCCGAACATTTCATTTCAATGTTTGAATAAAAATTCAATTTTGATTTTGAAAGTCAACCAAATCGAAAAAAGATAAATGAAGTTATTCTCGCCACACCAACGATTGACTTATGTCGACTTTAATTGAAAGTCAATTTTAAATTGATCCTCGCGACACTGACTTTTACTTAAATCAATGGGCCAATATAGACGAGTCATTTCTTCTTTCGTTATCGTTTTTTATTTCCTTTCGTTTCAGTTCCTTTTACCTTTAACCGAATGTGGTGGAAATTTTTGAAACCAAAATTTTAGAGTTTTAAAAATGAGTTCACTAACGCAAAGAAAAAACCATATAAAAATCTTTTTGAGCACAGAATTTTTTTTTGTGTATACATGTTTTAATATTCAAAGAAAATTAATCATCAAGTGACTTAGCGGTTCTTTTCAAAAAATTTTTATTTTGCGACATATGCGGCAATTGATTAAATCTGACAATTTGTTAAATTTTAAATTTTCGTTAAACATAGAATTCTTATGTTAAATTCCATTCAAACTGAATGCGACATAATATGTAATTTATTTTTGTTGTTGTTTTTTATGAAATATTTTCTTATGTTACTATGTCGTTATGGGTCGACACGATATTTGCTTTGACAAAACACCTATGTCAGCTTCGTTAGGCAATTTGACATTTACAATTTACATATGTAGTTTTATGTCATTATAGTTAGAGCATTAAGCTTATAGTATTAGCTAATAAGCATTTTAAGTGTGATATTTTGTGCTCTAAAAAGGGAGATAGCTTATTGACTTTTTACATAAGAAAAAAATAGGTCACTACAAAAAATTTCTATTTGGTAAATTTATTAATTTCGCATTTCAGAAACCTATATATTTATTTACTTAAAAATTGTTAAATAACAGTGTTGCCGGGTATTAAGAACAATCTCTGATATTTTAAAAGTATAATAAAATCAAAATATATCAATCTAGTCTGAAAATATGTCAGAGATAAATATTACCAGTAAATTATTTTTACTGTTCTTATCGTATGCATAAAATTCTCATATAAAATACAAGTAATTTCATGGTTAACACCCTTTTTAGAGCCAAACAAAATATTTGCACACATAAAATTTTTAGCAGCTAAAGTACTCTAAAAAAAAAATTATCGTATACATAAACAACAAGACCTAAAATCCAAATGCACTAAAACAGTTGATACGGTGAAGTACAGTAGCGAATTCCAAAATATATACACAAAATGTTTAATATTTTATTTTTTACATTTTTTTTTGTTATATTTAAATAGAATTGGTTGAGTTTTTAAAACTGTATTAAATTTTTTTTTATATATTACCCATTAAGCCTCTAACAATTAATTTAAATTTATACTTGTTGCAATAAAATAAGGAGTGGACGAATTCTTATATACATATAGAATTATTACTGCAACAATACAACAAAGTCTAATTGGAGTGAGTTTTTTTTTTGATAAAACGTTTAAATAATTTATATATAGTTATTTTTTTTTCCTGTCGAGAAAATCTAGAAATACTCCCACCTAATATTAGATGAATTTTAAACTGATTTGACATATCTTTAATAAGTAATTCGCATTTTCTTTTCAAACCTATAAACTAACAACTTTTAACATGAAGATTTGACTAATTAATATGCATACAATATGTAGATTACATACTTACGGGTACATATTTTGCTTTTTAACGGTAAATGTTATTGAATATTTTTTTATTTATAAATTTAAAATTTATTTTCTTACTAAATGTCTGTGTTTTAATTAAATTTATTATTATAAGTATTATTTTTTTTTTATTAATTAGATAATATTAAATATTGTTTATTTTTAAATAATTGTTATAACAATTAAATTCACTTCTATTAAAAAATATTACTTCTACTTTTTAAACTAAATGTTAAATATTATTATTATTTTATACAATATTTTTAATTTATTTGTATTAATGTTAATGATTTTGAACAAAAAAAAAAAAAATGCAGTTTTATTATAATCATTTAAGATGAAGTGGTCAACAAATATCTACCAAAACATTAAAAGAAAATTGTCAATTTTTTAATATTTTCTTTAAATATTTCGGAAAATATCTGCTGTATTATTTAAGAACTTCACATTATTACAAATCGATTATTAAATAATAATAGTAAAATTATTAAACAAATTTTGCTCTTGTTGTTGTTTTTAATCAAATGATAATACACACTGTTGTAATATTTAAAAACAAAATAAATTCACCAATTAATTTTTATTATCAAATTATTTATTAATTATTATTATTAATAAAATAAAATGTAAATTTTTAGTACATATATTTTAAAAATAATTTAATTTAATTTAATATAATTTTTATATTAATAATTGCTAGTTTAATTTATTTTTGTGTAAAATAATTAAAAACATAATAATTTCCCTTAAGTTAAACAATTTTTATATAATTTATATAATTAGGTATATTTTTAACAATTTTTATATAATTAGCATATATATATTTAAGTTTATATATTAGTATATACCATTTGTTAAATTAACGGTAAATTATTATCAAAGGTAGATTTCAAATATTTATGGTTGCATTTGGGTCGAAGATTAATATGGCAGAAATATATCGTTAAGAAATACAAACATGAATATAGTGTAGGGTATTTCAAAAAAAGAAATAAAAAAATATATTCTTTCAGTAAATGTACAAAGTTAACATCATAGTAAAATTATTGTTGTTTATTGTATATATGAAAAATAATTGTGTAAAATTTTTAGAATGCATCTATTAATATAGTATAATTATTAAATTTATAAGTCATATATTTAAAAGACACTTTCAAAATAAAATATACAGCCAGACAGCTACGGCTAAGGCTCTGAATAGAATATTATTTCAAAATTCGTCAAATTTAGTTAAAATTATTTATTATAAATTTTTTATGTAAAAAGTAAAAAGTATTGTAAATTTTGAATTTAGAAATAAAATAAATAAATAAAGTAAAAAAAAAAAAAAAAAAAAAAAAAAAAAAAAAAACTACGACTTCAGTTAGCAAATTTGTATTGGTTAATTGGCAGAAAATCTTTCTACTCTGCACTAGAAAGTATGTGTCTAGGCATCTATATAAATGTATACTGAAAAAATAAAGAACTATCAATTTTCGATTTAGAAAGTATGTATACTAAAACAAATCGTAAAAGAAAATTTTTATGATTGGAATTGAATAACAAGAAATAATCTTCATGAGCGTTCTGTAAAAGTAGAAATTTTATTACAAAGCAAAAAATATTGGTTCTAGTTAGACCAGTAAAATATTTTAAAAACATCAATCAGATCAAAAGATTTTTCAAGAATGGACCTTATTTCAACATTTCCGTGTTAATATATATACCAATCAAGCTTATTAGAGACCTTCATAATTATCATAAAAATAATAACAACACGCTGGGTGGCCTGTCTTTCAACCGAAAGGTCTCAGGTTCAAAGGTAAAAAAGGCTTTCTGGATTTTTCGACCTGGTTATCACAGTTTTGATTATCACTAAAAATAAAATGGAACTATGCTTTTGTGAAGGCGAAGTACTCTATACAATAGATATAGTTTTCAACATGTGAAATAAATAAATATACCAAAAAAATTCTAAAGAAAAAGCTACTGTATGTAATTGTGTGAGAGACAAGTCTCTGTGTAAAAGCAGTAAGGGTGTTCATCCCTTGGAATTATAGGTATAAATAATATAAAAGAAAAAAAATATCAACCTAGAAAATCCTGTTAGAGATATCATAAATATACCCTTTTTTACATGCTGGGTGGCGCAGTATCATGCAAGGTTCTGGGTTCGATTCCCGATGAAGCAAAAAAAAAAAAAAAAAAATGCTTCATTGATTTTTCGAGCTGGTCTAGTACCCTTTGTCATTGGGATATAATAAATGACAAAAAAATAATTGAGAGTATATATAATCTGGTAACAAATTAAATAAAATGAAACTATTCTTTTTATTAGGAAGGTTTAGTTCCTGACAATAGTAGTAGTTTTCCACATTTAATGAGTAGATAAGCCAACAATTTGTTAAAATAAATACTCAAATTATTTTAGATATTGTAGTGCAAAATTGCACAGTACTGCTTTATTAAGCACGAAAAGGTGATTCTACCTAAGTTACTGTCAAGATCATAAAAAAAATAAAAAATAAAAAAAAGACAATATTGTAATTAGAGGAATTTTTACATGGCTATAGCTCTTTAATCGGGATTTACACCCGAAATAAAATTATGATGAATTAAAAAATGTAATTATGTAGGTTCTTCCATTTTCTAAAGTCATTTTGCAATTATTTCTAGCGTCTGCATTATAGTTTTTTCTGTAAAAATAAGTAATAAGAACATTATATAAATTAGGACACCATTTTTAACATGTTCCACAGAATTCTTTAAGGTTCAAATTAATCTAATTTTAAATTTTGAAAATGTTATTTATTTTATTAATTGCGTAATTAAACCCTTTAGAAATATGTCGTAAGCTTGACTGGATTTGTATTATAAAAACAAAATTAAATATTTAGTTTTAATATAGCGACCTGTAACTGTAAATAATAATTAAAAAATTAAAATATATATATATATATAAAAATAAGTTTTCCTATGTTCGTTATTTTATAATTCTAAAACCACTCAACCAACTTACAAACCAATACATGCGCTGGAAAGTCCTACTTTCACTGATGGCTTTAAAAATATCGAAAAATGTCTACGCATATGCGCTTTACGTACACTTTTGTGATTGTGTGTTTTTTCCATATAAAATGTGTGAATTTCTTATGAGTAAGTAATACATTTTATCGGTATCGGTATACAACACAAAGGCTATGATTGTGCACGTTATTTGACTAATTTAATTTCTGTGTGTTTATTGGTTGTTTGTTATTTAAGTTTACATTGTGAGCATTGACATTTTTTAATCATTGATTTATAATCATTCAGTTAACATTAAATAACGAAATTTCTCATGTTAGCAGAGTAAAATTATTAAACAATGATGCGACGAAAGCGTTCACAAATTGGTAGACGAACACGCAACAGCAGTCAAATACGTTTAAATAGATCTAATCAGAATGAACAAGAGCGATTAGAAAGAGTTGAAAACAACGAATAGCACGGTCAAGATCAAATCAAAATTACGAACAAAGAGAAGAACGAATTGAAAGTGTGAGATAACATACAAGCAACTATAAAGTAATAAATAATTAAAATTCCGAAACGTAAGAATATAAATTTATGGGTGTGTCTCGACCGACGTTGAATGGTGGGATAACGTTTTTAATATTAGAATGGAAGATGACGGGAAAAACTTTTGTTGGCAAATGACGCTTTTTTGTTTTTTTTTTTTGAATTATTACTATAAACAACATGATCCATTTTATGATCCCTTATCTATATATATATATATATATATAAGAATCAATGTATTATATGTCTTATTAAGCTTTGAGAAGTTGTTGAGTAGACTTCCGCGAAAATTTCTGCCACACCACTTTTAGCACTCATCAACAATATATCAAACACCAAGACCTGAAAACTGGTACATAGGGTCTTCCTCAAAAATAAATGAAAATATCTTTCAAAATTTAGGCTGAGGTGAAAGAATGGTTAACGTTTCAAACGCTTTTTTTAAACGCTTTACCAGCGTAATAAGCTTTAAATGGCTACATGAAGGTTGAAATGCAAAATGGATATGAAAAAATTGGGAGCAAAAAGTTAAAAATTTAAAATACATAGTTGAAAATAATAGATCCAAGAATGTTAGTACGTCAAATAAAATATTAATTGCAATATTGTGATTATGTTATTTCTCTACTAATAAATAATATGAAATAAAAAAAATCATGTTTCGAAACCAAAATTTTAAAATTTTCAAAGAAATATTATATTCAACAAAATCATAATAATTTAATTATTATCAATAAAAATTTACTTTCATTCACTTAATTAAAAAAAAAAAAATATCTTCAATTTACTTTTTTAAGCTATAAATTTCCCTTCTAAGCGTTAATTATTTTATTATCGCTAAATTCCATGCTACAAAAAATACCTAAAACCGGAGCAAAATAAAAAAAAAAAAAAACAAAACAACTCTTCGTGCTGCCATTTTTTACAAATAGTGAAACAACCATGTTTGAAACGTCAACCGTGCTTTCAATCCTGATTCATTTTGCTGCCATAAAATTTCTAGCACCTGTTAAGGATATTTCAAAATCGTTATAGACCTGAAATTTGGAATTTAGGTATATGTATAAGCTCTCTCAAAAATAAACAAACATGTTTCGGATAGTTGTCATACAACTAATCAAGAATATTTCAAAATAATTTATAAAGAAATCTATATTTACTAAAAAATGGTTAAAATAATGCTTATCAAAAACAGAAATTCTAAAATTCAAATATAATAATTTTTTTAATTTGTTGAAATTCGTTATTTTTCATAAAAATTGATTTGCGAGCATCATCGACAGTTATGCCTCCCAAACGGAAATCGATTGGTCAAAAAGAAATAGAATTAGAACGACACTGTGAAATGTTTACAACATTGGGTTTTAGAAATTGTATGACATTCCTCTTGTTGTTAGGCGCAGTTCTTGCCGACCTTTCCAAAAGGGGCTTTATTCTGTTGTCAATTCGTTCCGATCTCTAAATTTACACACGTAATTATATATTTCAATTTTAATAGTTGGGATTTAAATTGCTAAAAATTTCAGTTTTGAGTTTGGATAATTTAAATAATCTTAGACGTAGTTTTTCAAAGATACTTAGACGTAGAAAATAACATGTAAATTATTGTCACATCTATTTATTTTGGACAATATTACTTCTATGCATGATTTGCCTAAACTGTATAATATTTTCTACGTTATCGACAAGTCAGACAAGAGCGTTTGCATCACTATCTTGAAAATTTATAATACGAAATGTTAAATTACTGTCTGTGTTGATAATGTATTCGCAAGATAGATAATATGCTACAACATAACATAAAAGCAAAACGAACGCAACAAAATTGCAAACGAAGCAATATAATATTTTTTAAATTTTGAATTGTACTAAATGTCAAACTACTCGCTGATTTACTATCAAGGAAAATAGCAAACGATTGATTGTATTGTCGAAAATGTACTTGCATATTGATACTGTACCTACTCTATTGTCTAGATTTACATAAGTTTCCAAAATCGTTAGTATGATGAACGTTCAATTAAAATTTAAATTTTAGTCTAATTCTAATTCGTTGGCAGAAACTAGACACATATTTCATTTTTGGCGAGTTTATTGTAACTTAAAAATTATTTTTAAAACACTTTAAATCAAACATAAATTAAGCATTTTACACCATTCGAATACAAATACAAAAAAAATCTATATTCCGGAACACAAAATTTGATGACATTGACATATTTACCGAAGGGAATTGACTTTATTTTGAAGTTTTTCACAATTTATATATTATCCATGATTAAATAAATAAATACATACAAAAAATTTTATATGTACGTATTAAATTTTGAACCAAAATTTTAAATTACATAAAAAAAATTAAAATCTAAAATTTTTAGGCTGCACAATTTACTTTTTAGCATCTTAAAACCACACTTTATACAATTCGGAATTTGTGACATTGTAAAATATTTTTGACATACAATATAGAATGTAAAATATTGTAAAAGCTATAAATTTTTTACAATACGGAATTAGATTACAAAATCTTTTTTTTTTGCTTTTGCGTGGTCAAATCATTGATATTTGTAATTTAGTTTGTTGAGAGAATACTTCTGAAAAAAGGCACATTAAATAAAATTATGGTGGTTTAAATAGTGTTTAATCACAATATAAATTTACTTGACAATCCTTCTTTGTTAAAGCTACAACTTAATCAATGGATTGCGTATATTGATTGAAAAGTATACACTAAGGTTTCAATTTGAATCTTTTCTTAATTTAAAGAAAGATTTTAATAAATATAGTTAACAAGATAACTAAAAATAAATCTAAATAAATGCAGTTGGCTCAACACTGTTTTTTTTTATGCGCACTTTATTATATATCAAGTTTTGCTGAACTAGCTACTTAGCTGAACTAAATATTTGCATACATAATAGCATATAAGCAAGATCATAGACAACATAAATGATCGCTGAAGGACTTTTTATGTATTTTAAATAAAAATTTCGTAAAATATTAATATATGTACAAATACTTTACCTGTGTAATATAAAATAATAACTATAATTTTAGAAGAAAAAAATATTTTTTGTTTCCTTAATAATGTCTACATACTGTGGTCAACAAACACCATTAAAATATTTTATAAGCAATTTTAAAAATATAAAATTTTTTTTTTTCATAAAGGTACCTACTTGCCTTGCCATTCCCCATTTTATATTAGTACAATACGGAATACAAACCTAAGTACACTAAACATTAAATAACTACATAATTATATACGATATATTATATTTAATATATTTATATAAGTATATATATACATAAATTATATTCATACATCTATCTATATATATAAAATTTTAATACCCTATTACAAAATAAAAATTTCATTTTATCTATCTTTTTTTCATTTATTTTTTCTAAGTTGAAAAAAATATCGCATACAAAAATAAATCTCTAGAAAAACTTAGAAAAATTTCACATTAAAAAATCAACCATTTTCAGTCATTGTAAAAAAAAATACATACCAAATTACCCAACTATTATATTATATGAAAGAATTTGTGTAATTTTTAATATGAAAGAAGATAGACAATAATATGATATGAAATAGACATTAGGGACTTAGTTAAATTTTCATTACAAAATTTAATAAGTAAAATCTAATTTAAAATGAATTTTATTAAGATTTTTCTATCCAAATCAATTAAATTATTCTTAGAAATAATAATCATTATAATTTTTATTTATTTAATTAATGAAATTTATTAAAATTTTAATAAAACATTTAAAAAATTCGTTTTTTTTAATAAATTTCATTAAATTGGAAATTTTCTGAAACGAATTTTACAAAAAACCATTTCAAAATTGATCAAAAATTACAAATTAAAAAAAAAAAAATTTATTTTTCCTTTATAAAAATCTACGACGTGGGACTTAGTCTCTGAAACGCCATTTTGCTTCACTTTCAATATATTATGTATATTTTTATATTTCACTTCGTTGTTCATATTATAATTTATATTTTTCAATTTTTCAATATGAAGACAAAATAAAATAATAAAAAAAAAGAAAATTTTTTTCTATTATAACTTTTGTAGTTGTTAGTAAAGTATATAATTATGTACATATAATTGAAAAGAACTTTGAAAAATTTTTAATAAAAAAATTTTCATCACTTTTTTTCCATTTCTTTAATTTTTTTATTAAGTAAACTTATATAAATATGCATTTAAATAAAAAATTTCACTAAATAAATTTAATTTAGTTTTTTATTTTAATTAACATTATTTACTTACAATTTCTTCAGAATTTGTATTTTGTGGATTTTCGACGCTCATTTTATTGCTGACTGATTGAAAATTTTTCTAAGTTCAAAAAAATGTCTGAACTTTGTTAAAATTTCAATTTTTCTCTACTCTCTTGTCTACTCTACTTGTATTTTTTTTTTTATATATTTTTTCACTTTAATAATTTTCAAGCAAATTTCAACAACACCGAACTGAATAATATAACAACTGGTACTGTGTGTTGCTGTTCGACTCTTTGTTCGATATAATTTTTTAAAATTGAAATTTTTCTAAGTCCTCGTAATCTCATATAAAAATTATAGTTGTTTGTTTTTTTTTATAATTTTCTGTATATACTCTACTATTCTGGTTGCTGGTTGCTGATACTTAAACTGCTGGTTCGTTTCGTTTGTTGAATTGAAATTTTGTTTGTTCGTTTTCATGTATATTTTTTATTTTATATTATTATCTCTTGTGTTGTTTCGTATTCACATAACTTATAAAAAAAAATGTTTAACTTATTTTTACAATTTTAACGTACATACGTTAAAAAGAGAAAACAAAACATGTAATAAAGTTAAATTTACGCACAAGTATAAAAGTACAGTATGAAAATGATAACAAGTAGTGGAGATATTTATATGAGAAAAATTCTACGAAATTTTTCTAAGTCCAAGATTTTCAATGAAACTGTTTGTGTGATATTATTAATGTGCATGTGTATGTTTGTTGTATGAGTAGTGCATGCATCGGTTTTTTTCTTACTTGTATTGTTTTCTACTCCATATAAATCTATATAGTCTATACGACTGACTGTCAAAAGTCAATGCCAAATAGAGAAAGATGAAAATATCATTTTGATTTAATATTGTTGTTTCAGTTCTTCACTTGCCTTTCCACCTCAATTTTTAGTTACTTTTTTTGTACTTTTGTTCAAATGACATTTGAATTTTAATTATTGAAACTGAAACAACAATTAAAACACAAAATACTACTCTAGATTGGTGGAATGGGAATTAAAGGATTTTTATGAAATAGAAAAATTAGGGCACGATCATAAAATTGAAATGAAACAAATCAAATGTCAAACTTAATATAGCATAATAGGCAGGAAGGCCTAAAAAAGCAACTTCTTCAGGTCACAATGGACTCAATGGAGGTACTTATACTAATATACCATACCTACTAAATTTTAATTTAATAGTGATCTGTCGGGAAGAAATTCAGGGGTTTTTACACTAACCCAAAGAAAGAAACGTTACTTCTTTTCAGTACTTTTTTATGCCTGAATCGTAGTACGTCTTTTCAGTACTTTTGCAGTATTTTTTCATGCCTGATAAAGGGTTTTTACACGAGTATTATTTTTCTTTCTTTCTGGAAGGTCGTAAGTAGAAAGACACCACATGAGAAAATAACGGACCTCAACGTAAGCGAAGAGTTCCGAAAAATCTTCACAGAGGAAGGACAATGGGACTACAGTAATGTAGAACAATGTCCAGACAGAAGGTTTAAGATAAAAATACCACGAAACGGTGAGAGTAAAATCACCGACGCAGTATACGAAAACCATATAAAAGTATACACAGATGGGGCTAAGAAAGGTGAGAATTGTGGAACTGGTATCTACTGCGCAGATCCTTTCTTACAAACAAAAACAAAAATGAATAAGAATGTCACGACCATCCAATGTGAAATCATGGCAATTAAAAGAGGAGCAGAAATGCTTCTAAACAGAGGTATAAATACAGAAAACATAATTTTTTGTTGCGATAGCCAAGGAGCCATCAAAGCAATAAATAACGAAAAAACGAAGGCAGCAACGACTATCTGCTGCAGAGAAGCACTAAACTCTTTAGGAGTGACAAATGTAGGTTTACTCTACTGGACACCGGGCCACTCCGGTGTAGAAGGAAATGAAAAAGCGGACAAACTTGCAAAAGAAGGCGCTAGAAACGATGAGTCTGAGGAGTTAGTGGTTGGACTAACAATGCAGACCATGAAAATAAACACGATAAAGTGGGAAAAGACCACACAATTGAACACCTGGAGAAGCTCGGAGGGGGCTATTCAGACAAAGAATTTCTGGGGAATACCGGATGCGGAAAAAACAAAAGTGATTCTGGCGCTGAATAGAGCCGACCTAAGGTTATATGTAGGCGTAGTTACAGGGCATCTCATGCTCAGAGGACACGCGGCCAGAATGGGCCTTACAGAAAACAATATGTGCAGAGGATGTGGAGAAGAGGTGGAAACGGTGCTACATGTACTTTGCATATGCCCAACGCAGAGAACGAGGAGAGCAAATATCTTAGAGGGTTACTACTGGGAGGACTTCTCGGAAGTGAAAAAGAAAAAACCGGCAGAAATTGTTAGATTCATAAGAGGTATAAGTTGGCTCAGTAACGGAGTCTGCTGAGAGGCGGAGGTGAAATTGCTGAGAGGGGGTAAACGGGCCGCGAGGCCTAAGTGCGAAGGAAATAAGACAGTCGGAGGACAGTCTCTTATATCCACCCTAATAACCAACCAACCAACCATTATTTTTCTTCTGTATTCTTTTTTAAATTCACTCCGTTAACAAGTTAACAGCTTGGTTTTTATATCAGTATTCGTTTGAGTACCATATTTTGAATGTTGGTTAGTGTACATTAAATTTTGTCAAAAAAAAAACCAAATTAAGTTTTTATATTTATATTAATTTATTCTAAAATTTAAAATTGTTTAATCTAGTATATAATGTATTTGATTATATGATTTTGACAAATAATTTTAAGGAAAATTAAAATACATATATGGAAAAAACTATATATGTACATATATAACCCTATCAATGTATTGGTTTAACAGCAGCGAGAAACACTTTATTTTTTGATGAAAAATATAGGTGGATTTTCTCTTAATGGACGAATGTAAAGTTTTTACCTTACGTCTTTTACCTCTTTCCTAAAAGCAAAAAGAATACAGCAGAAAAGTGATACTCGTTTAAAACCCCTCAATAGAAGTACGTGTTGTGCTGACATTTCTGAATTGTATTTTTTAAAATGTTGAACGTTGACAGTCGCATCCGCAATGATGACTATCGCTTATCACAATACAGAATGCCATTCCAGGGATTGCTTACAAGATTACTTCTTTAATGAAAGAGAAGTTCTAAATTTATTGTTATTAGTTTTAATATTTAATGTATTTTTTTTTTAGTATCGTTTTAGAATAATTTCAAACGAGAAAAATATCTATTAACTCATACAAGATCTTCATTCGCTTACACAAAAGAATACTGGATGCAAGATATGGTGTGAAAGCGATGATTTCGTGAGTTCAAAAGCAGAAAACAACTAGTGCGAAAGCGCTTTGAAATGTCTCTACCTACAATCTTTGTCAATAAATAGTCTCATAAAGTTGACAAAAAATTGTCATGATAAATATTTGTAAACAATATATGGAAAAAATGTGAGTAGATTTACAATTACAATCACAATTTTGTAACAAATTTTGGCGACAAATTGTCATCATAATTTTGATGATAAAATGAATTAAAACTTCTGACAAAATATTAACAAAATCGGTCATGACATATTTTTGTTACTTGGGTATAGGTACAAATTTTCAACAAATTTTTTTGTATGAATACGATATTAAGATATCCTTATATCTCTTTAATAATAGTATGAAATGAAATTTTAAATCAATCATATTTCTAAATTCAAAAGTTTGCATGATGTATTTGTCAATTATCTTGTCTTGTGCTTGTCTTACGGTACAACGTCATATCAGTACTCAGTAGATTTAAAAATAAAGGAGAAAGTGACAATTTTGATAAAATATTTTTCATTGTTATAATCAATTTTATAAAAAATTATGAATATATTATTTTAAAGAAAACAAACAAAATTTAAAACAAAGAAATAAAAACACCTAAAGTTGAATAAAATTTTAAAGGAAGTGTTTAATGATTGGATCAAAAATGTCATTTCTTAGGGGTTCAACAAATTTTGTATGGTGTACGACTAGTGTTTTAGGTAAGGGTGCAACTGGAGCTGTGTTTCAAGGTGTAAATAAGAATAATGGTGAATCAGTTGCCGTAAAAACATTTAATCAAATGAGTCATATGCGACCTATGGATGTTCAAATGAGAGAATTTGAAGTTTTGAAAAAAGTTAATCATGAAAATATTGTAAAGTTGTTAGCAATAGAAGATGATCAAGAGGGCCGTGGTAAAGTTATTGTAATGGAATTATGTACTGGTGGTAGTTTATTTAACATTCTTGATGATCCTGAAAATACATATGGTCTTCCCGAAAGAGAATTTTTATTAGTTTTAGAACATTTATGCGCTGGCATGAAACATTTACGTGACAATAATTTAGTGCATAGAGATTTGAAACCAGGAAATATAATGAAATTTATATCGGAAGATGGCAAAACACTTTATAAATTAACAGATTTTGGTGCAGCAAGAGAATTAGAAGATAATCAACCATTTATGTCATTATATGGAACTGAAGAATACTTACATCCAGATATGTATGAAAGAGCAGTATTACGAAAATCTGTGCAAAGATCATTTACAGCTAATGTAGATTTATGGTCAATTGGTGTTACGTTATATCACGTAGCAACAGGAAATTTACCATTTAGACCTTTTGGGGGACGAAAAAATCGTGAAACTATGCATGTTATTACAACGAAAAAGAACTCTGGTGTTATATCAGGTTGGTAATTTATTTTTATATTTAATAAACATGTATTGTTTATTAAATATAAATAGTGATAGTTATTTTTTTTTGTGTACTTATAAGTTATAATAAATAAAGACTCATTTCCTCTAAAGGAAAAAAAAATTAAAAAATTCAATTTTTTCTTCAGTTCAACAAACTGATAAGGAAATTGAATACATTAAAGTTTCTATGATACTCTTGTACTATAATATATAAAAAATTACGAATTATTTGATTTTTATCGTTATGAAATGATTTGAATTTAAAAAAATAAAACACTATTTTTTTATCAAAAGAACTAAACAAGAATAAATTTTCATTAATAAAATTTTGTTCTTTATTATGTACAGTACAGTAATACCTCATTTAACGTAGCAAGTATGTTATTAAAATTTAAAATTTTCCTTATTAAACTATTGATTTCAAAAATGTAATTTTTTTTAATGCACAAATTTCCAATTATGAACGTATTTTATGAAAAATTGTCCCAATCAATAAATATTGGAAAAACTTGAACTGATTGAAATTTATTTGTCATTTTTAATAATCAGATTTGTTTTTAGTGAATACATATTAAATTGTGCAATTAATAACCGAATTTCATTTACATTTGTAAATATCGATGGAGTTCATTAAAATAAAAGTGCGAAATAAATTTATTTTTTTAAATCTAAAAATATAAAAATACATAAGTAGGTATACCATAAAACAAATTCTTTTCATTTGCTTTAATAAACAATACATTTCAAAGCAAATAAGCCTGAACCTATGTACGTACATATGTATATTGTTAGATTAGTAATATGTTGTATTAGTAAATTACAAAAACATTTCTAAAACCTAATAAAAAAATGTAAAAAATTGATTAATTTTTATTTTTAGGAATTCAGTCAACAGAAAATGGTCCAATTGAATGGTCTAGAACACTTCCACCCCATTGTCAGTTAAGTGAAGGATTGAAAACATTGGTAACTCCATTATTAGCCGGTCTTTTAGAAGAAAATCGAGAAAAAATGTGGTCATTTGATCGATTTTTTCAAGAAGTAACTCATATATTAAGCAAGAGTACAATTCAATTGTTTTACATAAATAATGTAACCCGATATGAGTTATTTTTGGAATTAGATGATAGATATGATGCTTTACAAGAACATATATTCTCCCAATGTAATGTTCGACCTGAGAATCAAATTTTGTTCTACGCAAATGACTACTTAGAAAATAAAGTTGGAAATCAAACGAACATTAAAGGATATCCTAAAATTGATTTGGATAATCCAATTTTCTTATTTTCCAAAGATAATAATAATGTTCAGTTACCACAACAATTGGAGCTACCAAAATTACCAACATTCCCAAATAGTGTATCTGTCGAAAATGATGCTAGTTTGGCTAAAGTGGCTTGTAGTGTTGGACATGAATGTAAGAGGAGAATTGAATGTTTGACCATAGTTGATAAGTTGATTAAGCTTGGTGTTGAAGAATTTGTTGAAACACATAAAAAAATTTTAATCAATTTAAAATTAAAAAGTGAAAGCCTAGATGAAGTTATATCAACAGCAATTGAATTAGCTGACGCAATATTAATATTACGTAATATTAAAAGTTATTCTAAAACTGATTGGATAGAATTAGATTTACTTAGAAAAGATTTTGACGAGGTTTTTGAACGCATACAGCAATTATATCATAAATTCTTTAATGAAAATTCTCTTGCCCAGGAATGGATATCATCAATGAAAGGACGACAATGTCCGTGTGAATCGCGTTGCAGTGAACGTGCAAAATATTTTGTTGAACGTCTACGTGATTCATGGCAACATCTTTTAAGAGATCGAGCTACGCGTTCACTTACTTACAATGATGAACAATTTCATGCTTTAGAAAAAATTAAAATCGCCGGTAATAGTAAGAAATTAAGATCATTATTAATAGAAGATGTACAAACAAGTATTGCACAAATTGCAGAATGCTTAGCTGACTGGTACAAACATGCTCAAGCTGCCTACCTAAAAACTGAAATTTTACAAAAAGATATTAATGATCAAGAGAGTCGACTAAAGGATATTAGACATAAGTTATTTGAAATTAAACATAGCATTAAAAATGACGAAGGTATACGAAGAAAAAATGAATTGAATGATGCTTGTAAAATTGAATTAAAAAATAAATTAAAAACTTTATTTGATCAGGAAAATGAAACAAAATTAATTTTAAAACAAAATAATGAATTAATTAAGCATATAAAGTTATTGCATTTAGATGAAGAAGAAACTTGTGATTCTAATAATGTCAGTAGACTGTAGTATAATATATAAAACAAATTATTTTGACTTATTTCTTCCACTATGTTTGGGAAACATTTTGAATCAATTATACAAAAATAAAATATCAAAAATTTATATGAATTAGTGAAATATTAATTTAATTTTACCTTTTGTAAGTTGTAAGCTTATTATTTGTTAAATATAAAAAATAAAAATGTAAATTTGTAATAAAAAATTATTATCCATTATTTTTAATTTCATTTCAATATTTCTATTACTTATTTACTTATGATGTTATGTATAAAATAAAATTAATTGTAATATAAAATGATTATTATTTTGTTACATCGTGTTTTTCTGGGGCAGAATCCACATTATGTTATGGAAAAAAAATATAGTTTACATTACAAAATTGGATATACATAGCTCGAAAACTACAAAATTTTTAACAGAAATTCGTTCTAAAAGAGATTACTTTGCCATGCCAATTATTTTTTACAATCGATAGTGGAAACAAAAAAAATACGAGCAAGTGGAAGAGTAAAATTTTTAGAAAATCGTCGGTACGTGAAACTTATAACGCTATAAATATTTTTAACGTCAATATTTTGCCTCAATACTGAGACTGTTATTGAACAAATATTCAACGATGCAAACGATGTTACTGCAGAAAACTTTAATAATACTACTTTAACTTGTCATTAAAACTAACTGGAATACCACAGTTTGTCATTTTAAATTATGATTGAAATTTGAGTGCATAGATATAGATAAAAAGTAAGTTGTCCATTTTCTGAAATTACGATCGATTTCCAAATTTCACAAAAACGTACAAAACGACATTTTGTTGATACGATAAAACTACCATCTAGGATAATAAAAGATCTAATTTATTGTCAGTAAAAAAACGAAAATTTGAAGTCTACCTAAACATTTCTAGAAATTCATAAATGTTATGATTGCTTATGCATTAGAATATACTGAAATATTTTTACTGAATTGCACTGATAAAACCTTCACGGGTGGGCAGAAGTTGAGTTTTATTCGATGTTTCTCCTTCAGAATTAATAAACTTTAACAGTGCTGTTGTTACTGGAAAATCTTCGGATAAGGCTGTGATTCCAGTATTACACTGACAAATTTATGAAAAAAGCTTAAAATAGGAAGTTCAGTTAAGAATTTCTGATCGGAAACGAATTATCAAATACTGGTATTAAAATGATAGAATCCGGCTTTTTATTCGAAACTTTATTTAAAACTAAATATGAACAAAATTTATTTGAATATAAATTGTATATAAGGTGTTCAATTAATTCTATTTCATACATTACCAATACAAATAAAATAAAAAAACTAAAAATAACGGATAATATTTTATTACAAATTTACATTTTTATTTAATATTTACAAATAATAAACTTTAAAAAATTTACAAAAAGTAAAATTAAATTAATATTTCCCCCAAAATGCATAGGTATAAATTTTTGATATTTTATATCTTTTGTATATAAATGATTTAAAACTTTTCCTCTCTTCCTCTTTTTAAGTTTTATCTCCCCCAATTGATCAAATTGGAAGGGATAAGTTAATATTTTTATGATTTATACTAGTATAACGTTATTAGATCACAAGTTTCTTATTTATCTAAATCCATCTTTATATTTTTAATTAATTCATAATTTTTTTTTAAAATTGATTTTATTTCACTTCTTTGATCAAATACAGTTTTCAATTTATTTTGTAATTCAATTTTGCCAGCATCAATTAATTCATTTTTTGTTAGATTACCTTTGGCATTTTTAATGCTATGTTTAATTTCAAATAACTTATGTTTAATATCTTTCAGTCGATTCTCTTGATCATTAATATTTTTTTGTAAAATTTCAGTTTTTAAGTAGACAGCTTGAGCATTTTTGTACCAGTCAGATAAGCATTCTACAATGCGTGCAATACTTGTTTGTGCATCTTCTATTAATAATGATCTTAATTTGTTACTATTATCGACAATTTTAATTTTTTCTAACTCATGATATTGTACACTGCTGTAATCAAGTTCACCTTCAGCTTCGTCTCTTAAAAAATGTTGCCATGAATCACGTAGACGTTCAACAAAATATTTTGCACGTTCACTGCAACGCGATTCACACGGACATTGTCGTCCTTTAATTAATAATATCCATTCCTTTGCAAGAGAATTTTCATTAAAGAATTTGTGGTATAATTGCTGTATGGGCTCAAAAACTTCGTCAAAATCTTTTTTAAGTATATCTAATTCTATACCATCAGTTTTAGAATAACTTTCAGTATTACTAAATATTAAAATTGCGTCAGCTAATTCAATTGCTGTAGATATAACTTCATTTAGGCTTTCACTTTTTAACTTCAAATTGATTAAAATTTTTTTATGTGTTTCAACGAATTCCTCAACACCAAGTTTAATCAACTTATCAACCGTGGTCAAACATTCGATTCTCCTCTTACATTCATGACTAATCTTACAAGTGACTTTAGCCAAACTAGCATCATTTTCGACAGATACAGTATTTGGAAATTTTGGTAAACTTGGTAGCTCCGATTGTTGTGGTAACTGAATATTATTATTATCTTTGGAAAATAAGAAAATTGGATTATCCAAATCAATTTTAGGATATCCTTTAATGTTCGTTTGATTTCCAACTTTATTTTGTAAGTAGTCATTTGCGTAGATCAAAATTTGATTCTCAGGTCGAACATTACATTGGGAGAATATATGTTCTTGTAAAGCATCATATCTATCATCTTTTTCCAAAAACAACTTATATCGGGTTACATTATTTATGTAAAACAATTGAATTGTACTCTTGCTTAATATATGAGTTACTTCTTGAAAAAATCGATCAAATGACCACATTTTTTCTCGATTTTCTTCTAAAAGACCGGCTAATAATGGAGTTACCAAATTTTTTAATCCTTCACTCAAATGACAATGGGCTGGAAGTGTTTCAGACCATTCAATTGGACCATTTTTTGCTGATTGAATTCCTAAAATTAAAAATTACATGTAATTAATTTTTTACATTTGGTTATTTTAGAATTTTAAAATATATAAATGAAAATATATAAATGAATAACTAAAATTTTAGCCTGAAATGATCACAACAAATATTTACATACATAATAATGATCATAAAAAGGAAACATTTCATGTTTTCTTTATCAAAATTGATAATATAAAAATGAAAGTTCATATCATCTATGCAAAAACTACATTAGCATCACAATACAAGAAGTACGAAAATGTTTAATGTTATGTTTATTTTTATATATATTTATTGTTAAAGCAAATTTTATGATATTTAACGTGTGAATTCCCTAATTTTCATGAAATAGTTAATCATGTAAATTCTTTGGAATATAGTTAAAATTAAAATAGATTAATAGTAGACTTGAAAATATGCACAAAATACAAAAATTAAAAAAACATAAATAAATTAAAAACAAAATATATTTCAAAAAACTTTATACAGTTGACGTGCAAAGAGATATTATTCAAAGATTTTTTAAATGAAATTAGTTTTTTGATAAAAATGATTGTTTAAAAATAAAGTAAAAAACGCAGATCTTTATTTATATTACATTTAAAAAAAACTTTTTTTAATTTATAGGTATATAAACACTTAACAAATGGCTTATTAAATATAAAAATAAATTACTAACCTGATATAACACCAGAGTTTTTTTTCTTTGTAATATCATGCATAGTTTGACGACTTTCTCGCCCCCGAAAAGGTTTAAATGGTAAATCTCCTGTTGCTACGTGATATAACGTTACACCAATTGACCATAAATCTATATTACCTGTAAATGATTTTATATCAGATTTTCGTAATACTGCTCTTCCATACATATCTGGATGTAAGTATTCTTCAGTTCCATATAATGACTCAAATTTTTGATTATCTTCTAATTCTCTCGCTGCACCAAAATCTGCTAATTTATAAAGTGTTTTGCCATCTATCGATATAAATTTCATTATATTTCCAGGTTTTAAATCTCTATGAACTATATTATTGTCACGTAAATGTGTCATGCCAGCACATAAATGTTCTAAAACTAATAAAAATTCACATTCGGGAAGACCATACTTATTTTCAGGATCATTAAGGATATTTTGTAAACTATCACCAGTACATAATTCCATTACAATAACTTTGCCACTTCCGTATAGACTCTTTTCTACTGCTAATAACTTTACAATATTTTCATGATTAACTTTTTTCAAAATTTCAAATTCTCTATCTTGAACATCCATAGGTCGCAAAAAACTAGTTTTATTAAATGTTTTTACGGCAACCGATTCTCCATTATTTTTATTTACACCTTCAAACACAGCTCCAGTTGCACCCTGACCTAAAAACCTAGACCATACAAAATTTGCCGAACCACCCCTTAGCGTTGACATTTTTTATTCAATATTGAAATTTCTTGTAAATATGCAAATGTAGGTGTTGTTATTTGATTATTTTCTTTAAAAAAATGTATTCAAAATTTTTAACAAAATTAATTAGATCAAGTAATCTTTAACCAAAATTTCCATGTTTTTATGACCTCAACTTTCAATTTTCATTATCAAACTGATCAAACTATCCAAACATAATTTTCAATCCATCAACTGAAAGATCAGTGAGAGTGCGAGTAGTTGAGTAACTTCTGTCGAAGTGGATGTGGAAATACTCCTATCGGAGTACTTGCACTTCCTTTTTAGTTGACGTACTCCAATACACCTCATAAGTCATAATTATAACCTACTACACCGTACTACGTAACCTACATTTTGTTTGTACTACATTTTTTGAAATATTTAAACCGCATTTTCCATATCCATATATGTACATTATACATTATACATAGGTACAATAAAGTGATTCCAAAAAATTAAAAATGTTATCATATTAATACTTTTTGTTATTACTTAATTTTTTTTTTTATCCAATTTATTTTTTGTAAACACTTAAGGTGTATTTAAAATTATATTATAGTAAAGTTAGTAGCTTTTTAGTAATTTTTTTACATTGAATTGTAAACGTAGTTTAATTTTTTGTAGTTAATTTAAAAGTAAAAAAGATTAATTAATTCGATATCAACTTAAATATTAATTGAAAAATGCAATACTGTACTAATTGATGTGTAATAGGGCCTGTTTTAATGAATCCACATGATGTTTTTTATGCCATCACGTTCGTTTACATTTGTCATCAATTCAGCACTGGGATGATGTTTTTCTATGTGATGCTTACACAGTGTATGTAATATGTTATTAACAACATTTATCTATGCACACAGTAGGGTGTCATCGAATCGTAAATGCAGTATTAACGGTTTAACTAACTGCAATGTAGTATGTTCCGCAATATACTACATAATTAATTCTAAATGGTTTATAGTTTCTGTCTGCGTAGTTAAAACAGTATGCAAGCATTTTGAATTTATTTACATTTAATATAATTCGTTGTGGAATATACTAGATTGTAATTAAAACTCAAATACTGCGTTTTCGATGTCATCATAATGTAAAAATTTTTTTGATGAATACTCTTTTCCGGAATACATATACTGCATATGCATTACTGACAATTCCCTCCCTCCACAAAATGTGTTATCGGTAAATGGTTTGACTTTGAACGTAAGATAAGAGGGTATGAAACGAATGATAAAGCCGTCATCATGTTGATTCGTGTAAACCAGGTCAAATAGTCTTGTAATAATTATTTAATACTTGATTGCAAATACCGATTGGCGGTTGGCGAATAGTAATTTTTAAACTTGCATGACTTCACCTATGTTTAGTTAAGGTCCGACCAAGGTTTGGAGGTCGCAAAGCACTGATGAAGGAAGTAAGTTGCTTCCGAAATATCGATATTTGCAAAATAAATACAAATGATTAGTGAAAGGAAACTCGACTTTTATTCCATAAATCTAAACATATCACTAAAAACAAATCTGATTATCAAAAACAATTATTCATTCTAATCTATACATTCTAAGACCAGAAAACCTAAATACATACATATTGACATAAGTTTTTAAGTACTCTTAATTTTCTCTAAGTTATTTTACATTTCATCACCAAGCTCACTAGATTCTAACTCTATCATTGATAAATTTATTAAATGTCTCATTGTGGGTCTTCCATGCGGACAATTCCATGGATGTTCAATTTCACCCATATGATTTACTAAACGTCTCATAGTGGACTTATTTAAAGTTTGACCTATCATAATCGATTTTCGGCAGGCTCTTGATGCAAACATTGAACGAACTTTTGATGGTCTTACCATTGTATCAGGTGGAGCATCTTGTAACATAAAAAGTAAATCTGAAATATCCTCTTTACCAAATTGCCAATTTTTACTAAATGGTTTAGCTAGTAATTTTAATTTTTTAGTTGGAGGAGCTTCATTATCTACTGAAATTTTAAAACCATTTGCTTCAAAAATTTTTATATTATCAATTAATATCATTTCATCGACTGCAGTCAATTCTAAACGTTCTGGTACGGTTAATGTTTGACTCTGTAATACAACTGTTTTTTGAAGATCTTCAAAATTATATTTTTCATCGGTAGCATGTTGATCAATAATGAATAGATCATTGTCGAGCTTAACAATGATAAAACCTAAATTAAATTGTCCAATTATTTCCATTTTTTGGAACATATCTTTTGTTATTTCTTTATCAAGTTCTTCTTCAGCAGTTTTATTCTTATTTGGATTAATTTCACTTTTAAATTTTAATAACAATAAATTGGGTTTTGAAGTAGTTGAATATACATATTCGTCTTTAGCAAGAGTTAATTTTCTTATTTCTTCAATGGAAGTACTAATTATGTCAGAAGGAGCTCTGTTTATTATTGTATCAGCTTGACAACTTTCATCCAATTCTATAACAACCGTATTATTTTTTACACAAATTACTGAATCTTGAGATGTTTTTATTGATGATTGTGATGATTGGGTTTGGGTAGCTTCAAAAAAATTTTCAGAATCACTTTCATTATGATTTTCAACAAGACATTCATCTGAATTTGATTGGGAAACATTTTTACAACTAATTTTAGAAATAGTTTTTTCGGTTGGTGAATCGACAGATATTATATTACTTTTCTTGGTACAATTTATATTGGAATCCGTTTCTGAATTCGTTTTTTCTAATAAATTTTCAAAGTCTTTAGACTCTTGTTGCAACGAACTCATATTTACTGACATATCAAGGTCTACATATTTTTCATTTAATTGATCATCGGATTCATCATCTGATTTATAATTTGCGTATGGTTGTTTGACGTCGTACAAAGTTGGTTGTTGAGATAAAAATTCTTGTATTTTTCTCAATTTGGTAGTTTTTTGTTTGACTTCATCCGGAAGCTTTCGTTTACCTATAAGTGGTTTAGTAATTCCATCTGTACCCCCAGTATGCTTCCATTGTGTTAATTTCTCCATGAAAGTTTGTGAACTTGAAATGAGAGTTGGATCAACTTCGTCTTCTTTATTTGTACTAAAAGATTTATTTTCAATTTTAAAATCAAATAATGTTGAGTTTTGAGTTTTAAATGTTGAAGGAATGTTTCCAAAAGTATTTATTAGAGATTTTTTGATAGCAAGTAACAAAATTTTTTCATTACTCAAAAGTAATTGTCTTTTATCTGGAGTTACATTTACATCAACATCACAACGTTGCATAATTAAATTGAGAAATAGAAATGGAAATTGATTAGTGTTATAACGATGATATATTTCATTCACTAATTTTGATAAATTTTTGTTATCACATGGCCTTGAATTAATAAAAAAATATTGTCGATCTTTAGAACTTCGTCCACTACCATGATTACAGCTAGATATCCATCCTTCAATGTTAAAATCAATATTATTCAATTTTTCTAGGTCATCGTTATTGATTTGTAAACTTGAATTGGAAACATCTTCCAACTCACTAAAAGAATTTTCATTAAATTTTTCACCATTTATTATAGGAGATTTGATCGATATTAACTCTGTTGCTTGTTTCGAGCCAAATATAGCAATAATATTATCTAATACTGATTGAGAGCCTTGCGTTGATAAAAAGATAGTTTTTCGTCCTTTCTCATTTATATTAAAACAAATTATTTTAATATTTTGTGAAACTAAACAATAAGCTTGTAAAATCTGGCACATTTTTGCAAATTCCTTTTTAATATTCTTTTGAAATTCACGTTTTCTAACTGGTAAAGTTGAAAAAAGATTAGACAGAGTGACAGTTGTTCCAATTTCACGCGGGCACATTGATTTACTTTTTATTTTGCCTTGATGATCTAATTCGACACGTAATCCCACTTCAGCTAATTTATGTTTAGTAATAATTTTCATATCTGATAGAGCACATAGGGAGCTTAAAGCTTCTCCGCGAAAACCGAAGGTGGCTACTTCAGATAAATCAGAAAATTCCCTAATTTTAGAAGTGTGATATTTTGCAGTCATTGCTTCAAGATTTTTTTCTTCTACGCCGCATCCATTGTCGGTTATTTCCACATAATCTAATCCTTGCTCCTTTAATTTCACTTCAATAACAGAAGCACCAGCATCTATTGAATTTTCAACAAGTTCTTTAACTGCAACAGCTAGACTTAGAACAACTTGACCAGAACAAATTCTATGAACTGTTTCCTTATTTATTGGTTGAATCTCTTTGGAGTCTTCTTTTGTTGGTTCTGGTATTTCAATAATATCGCCTTCCGAAACAATTTTTAAATTTCCATTTTCGGAGCTCATGATATATTTAATTTTTGTTTTTAAATTAATTTTATATTGTTAATGTGTAAATTTTTATAGCGGCAGAATTTAGAAAAAGTAAATAAACGATATATCGCACGTCATATGATATGGTATTTCATAGAGCTGCCAAGCGAGACAAAAAAAGAAAATTAGTATCAAACTTAAAAAAATAAAATATTTCAATAACCAACATGTGATGATCAAATGTTTTTTAATAAATAATTAAATATATTATTTTATTCATTTAATAGACTTTGTCTATCACAATTTAATTGTAATTAAAATAAGTTTCTTGAATACTTTAATGTTTAAAATTAATTTTTTAATATAAAAAAAAAAAACTGTTGAAACTTTTTACATTTTCACATATATTTTTTTAATTTTAGTTTGAGCAACATTACAATCTTGTTGCTAATACAAATTTGATGTAGCAACATTCTTGAAATTTTGTATTTATCACAACGTACCACTTTACGTACATATTTTGCTTTCTATTTTTTTTTATGTATAAAATTTCATTTGAAATAAGTTACTAAATTTTTTCAATTTGTATTTAGATAAATTTGTTATAAAATGAGTGCAGAAACATATGGGGAATTAAATCTCAGTGATGATGATAATGATGATACTGTGAGAAAGGAAGATAATGTTTCGGAAATATATGAAGAAAAAAAAGAAGAATTACAACCCAAATGCACAATTGAGGCAAATTTAGGGAGTGATACCATATCTCCAGAAAGAAAAATGTCTCATCGTTTAAGTCCAACAAGAGATGATGTATCAAAATATCAAAAACTAAATGACAATACCAGAGTTGTTGCAACTCATTATAATAAATTAGAAGAAAAAGGATTAGATAAAAGAAATAAATCCAAAATATTATATATGAGAAATTTCAATAATTGGATCAAATCTATGCTAATTAACGAGTATTTAATAAAAATTAAATCCACACAAAAATTGGGTGATCCATTACGTGTTCTTGATATGTGCTGCGGAAAGGGAGGTGATTTATTTAAATGGGAGAAAGGTGGAATAACGCATTTAATATGTACTGATATTGCAGATGTAAGTGTTGAGCAATGTCAACAACGTTATAATTCAATTTTACAAAAATCAGATAAAAAATTTGGTAGTAAAAAATTTACAGCGGAATTTTTTGCTTGTGATTCAACATTAGTTCGTTTACGCGAAAGATATAAAGATCCATCGTTGAAATTAAATTTAGTTAGCTGTCAATTTGCATTTCATTATTGTTTTGAATCCTTGACTCAGGCTGAAATTATGATACGTAATGCAGCTGAATGTTTATTACCTGGTGGTTATTTTATTGCAACAATACCAGATGCCAATGAAATAATGAGAAGGCAAAGAGAATATGGACGTAATTTTGGCAATAGTGTTTATAATATTGAATTTATATGTGATGCTGAAAGACCGCCATTATTTGGTGCTAAATATAAATTTTATTTGGAAGATGTGGTGGATTGTCCTGAGTTTCTTGTACATTTTCCAACATTTGAAAAGCTATGCAAGAAAAATGGTCTAAAATTGGAAATGAAATACAGTTTTGCTGATTATTATGAACAAAATGTTGAAGCAGGTAATAAATTTTTAAAATATTCTAATGATTATAATTTAAAAACAAATATTATATGTAGCGAAAGGGCTTTTAATGAAAATGCAAGCTCTAGAAACATATCCTCCACCAAGAAATACACAATTTAACAAAAAAGATGATGATGAATATTCACATTGTAAGAGTTTTTTAGCTTCAAACAATGAAAAGTTTAAAACAGTTGGGACATTATCTAAATCTGAGTGGGAAACAATAAGTAAATTTGAAAAAAAAAATTAAAATATTGAAATTAAAAACATCATTTTGTTTCAGCTCTTTATTTAGTATGCGCTTTTAAAAAATGTAAAAATACATGGGATGCGGAAGGAAAGCCAGTATTTGAATTTGACTAGTATACAAATAAATTAAAATGTAATGAATTAAATAATTGGAGATATTATTTTCAAATATTTTTTGGAATGATTTCAAACAAAAATTTGTTTTGGTGAATTATTTTGTAGGTTTTAGAAAAATTAATTTTTTAAATTACTTGTTAACAAACATAAATTTTGTTTTTTTAAATATACCAACTTGTTGTTTTTAGCTTGCTTGAGATATAAATATTTTAGCTTTCCTCAATACTGTCTGTCCTTCAAATATTTAAGGTAATATCAGAAATTATATACATACACAAATAGTTTTTACGGCAATAGTAATTTTTTTTACCATTTTGTTTTTTGTGATTTTCCATGATGAAAATCAAAATTTTCTAAATAAAAACAGTATAATGTCTACTTACTTTGTTCTTACATGTTTTATAAAATAAACATTTTAAATTAAGAAAAAGAAACTAAAACAATTAATAAAAAGGTATATTAAGATGCTGCTTTAATAAGGTAATACTTGCTCTAAAGCTAGTTCACACTTTATTTAACGTTTTGACATCATTTTCACATTAATTTAAATAAAAATACATTTATTCACATATTCAAACTATCCCAATAATGAATATGCAAAAGGAATTTGAAAACGTAAAGTAAAAAATAAGATATATTTACAATTTTTTTATAAATATTTACGGTAAATATTTACAAATCAAATAGTTAATGATAATAAAATAAATATGAATAAGATTTGAGTAAATTATAGGAATAATAAATAAAATGAGTGATATATTTCAAGTTAATTCTATCCATTCATAGATACCGCTTTGCGATTGTCAATTTTGATTGTTTGTTGACATTTAGTAAGAAAAAAATGTCAAGTCAATTCCTTTTCTGGTTTCCGGTCCTTTTTATTGGTCGGTTTTAATAAAAGGTAAATTATTTTTTTTAATAAATATGTTTTTAGAATACAATCCATTACGAAATATAACATTAATTGATTTTAAAATTGTGTCTCAAATTGAAATATAAAAAAATGAAATAATTTTATGTAGAATTATCAATCGATGATAATGAATTATTATTTGTTTACCATGAAAGCAACGAAAAAGAAACTTAAAATTAAATATTTTGTTTACATTTCAGTTAATTAAAATACAATGGCACCACGTAAAAATAAAACACAAAAAGAAGAGGTACAAGTTTCTCTTGGCCCACAAGTACGTGATGGTGAAAATGTATTCGGTGTTGCACATATTTTTGCAAGTTTTAACGATACATTCGTTCATGTAACTGATTTATCTGGACGTGAAACTATTGCTAGAGTAACCGGTGGTATGAAAGTAAAAGCTGATCGTGATGAAGCATCACCCTACGCTGCTATGTTGGCTGCTCAAGTAAGTTAAAAACATACTTTACAAAAACAGGAAAAATCAATATTGTGAAATTGTTATTTTTAGGATGTAGCTGAAAAATGTAAATCATTAGGTATTACAGCTTTACATATTAAATTGCGCGCTACTGGTGGTAACAAAACAAAAACACCAGGACCAGGTGCCCAACAAGCATTAAGAGCTTTAGCACGTTCATCAATGAAAATTGGACGTATTGAAGATGTAACACCAATTCCATCAGATTCAACACGTAGAAAGGGTGGTCGTCGTGGTCGTAGATTGTAAATTGAAATTTTCAATTTTAATGTGGAACGAAGACATTTTATTCTTTTAAAGTGTAGAGTTGAAATGTTCAATAAATGAGGGAATTTATAAAAATACTTTAATGAAAATGTTTTAATTGATCTATTCTTATACACACGCTCCAGGATTTTAAATTTAACTATAGTCATTTTAATACTAAATGAAAGCAAAGTAAGATAAGTATGGATATATTTTTAGAAGAAATTTGTTATTAAATGAAAACTTAATTATTGTTATTAAGAACAGTTCTCGATTTTCAGAAAGATCTATATAACTCCAATAGTATCGATGTACATAATATGTACATATAGTGTTATATTACATGAAGAGAGCCGCAATGGTTAACATGCGCTTCATATCCCTTTACCAACAAACTAATTTTGAAGAGGGGATTTCTTGTAGCAAAATGGGTATGAAACGTATGTTAACCATGGCGTTAGCATTCTTCGTGAATCAATATAGTACATAGGTAATAAAAGTAATTCTGATCAACTTTATTTCATTAAAATTTTGATGCTTCGTAATTTTATTTTTTATATTGAAAATTTCAAAATTCCTCGCATAGAATTGTAGTTGTGACGTGATTACATTCTCAGTTACTAAAATTTGACCACAATAACTAACTAGGAGCTTTAAAAATAATCGAATTTTATATTTATACAACTCGAGAGTTGTTCCAGGAAAACTTCCATTTTTGATAGTAATTTCTCGATCCAGGAAAATAAACTACAGCGGTTGGATATTAAGTATGTAGGTACGTATTTGCATTTAAATCGAAAAATATCTGAAATTATCAAATATCCTATATTGAGTTTTCTTAGTAAGAATAAAAAGGATGTAGTCCATAGACCTAATGAAATGACTAATTCTAATTGGGACATATATTCATATGTGCATACATATATAAATATTAATTGAACTAATTAATTTGAAATTTCTGGTTTGCGTCTTGGAATTATCCAACTGGAAATATTTCTAATTGATGACAGCTCAATTCTAATTGAAAAACGTAACATACATTTAACTGATTTAACTCTTGTTTATAATAAAATTCCTAAATTAGAAAAAAGCGCATAATTTGAATTTACTTTTATTTTATTAAATTGTTTATTGGTATTTTATACAAATACCGATATTTCGACATATGTATAAGCTTACCTTTTTCGGTGTATGGGCGTAATTAAATTAAATTAATAAATATTATTACTTTAAGGACGGACAAATTATAAATATTAAAATTAAATTTACTTACTTATTTCTATCTGTTAACCCTTTTGTTTACCCGGATGTCAGAAAACTTTATTTATTTTTCAATTCTTTGCTTGATTTTGAATGTTTAGTTAGACTGTTTAGAGATAAATTATTGCAAATTAATTACTAAATTGGTAAATTTTAGACCTATATGAGTTTTAGGGCGGTGGTCACTATCGAAATCACTAGTAAACTAGAAACTAAAAATTTTTTAATAAAAAAGACTTCACAAATTTTTATTTTATACAAAATTTATTTGGTATGAAATTTTTTGAAGCAATTTGAGGTATGTAGGTACTCGTAAACATAAAGTAAATTTTACAAGTTGAGCAGTACCATTTACTCCGATGTGGGCTTGCCTTCGTCTTACAAACCACACATCTTCTCGAAGTTCCAGATTCTGGGATGTGAGCATTTTGGTCATATCGTTTTTCTTTTCCACTAACAAATTTCTTGAAATAACTAGAGAATAGTTGCCGTAAAGGAAATATTTTTATGTGATTTGTGATTCTGATGCCTGTTGTCTGGACAAGAATTTAGATTGACAAAAAGCACTAATATAAGTCCAGTACATTTAGTTTTATTTAAACATAACGTCTTCACACTTGATCTTTCTTGCAATATTATAAATACATTATTTAAACTAACGTCAAGGAATGGGCATAAAATTCTATGCCACCACTTTATAGATTTATTGTCTATTTCACAACAAGACTTTAGCATGTTTGCATGTTTGCTTTATCTACATATCCCATATGCTTGTTGTAATCTTTTGCCAATTGATGTGAACACATGATTTCTAAATTTGATCCATTCTTCTGTTTTCGTGCCGTGGCTCAACACTGTGTTCTATGCTACAATCATCTTCAATTTCGGACTCTTCACCCGAAGGTATAGCATCAAAACACTTTTAAAATTCATCCGAATTTAGTTCTTCAAGTTCCGCAAACGTATAACTGCCTTTACTTTCGTTTGAAGAAATTTATTCGTACTTTAGGTACTTGTGGATAGATTGTTGAACCCACTTATAAATTTCAATGTAAATTCACCAATTTTAATTGTTTTTTTATTTTATTCTACTAAAAAATATATAAAAGACTCATTTTACTTTTTTATTAAATTTTATTACAAATAATCCAACTTGTTTTATAAATTTAATTTCACTTGTTGATTTGTTGTTTGTTGATCAAAACCAAAACAAAATACCGTTATTCTATTTTTCTAGATGAAACATGTGCAAACGGTTTCAAATATAATTTACTGGGAAAGTAGAAATACGCAGTTTTGTGGGTGGTTTCAATATGATACCAACAGTAAAGAAAGGGAGAAAAAGATTTGCGTTATTGTATTTATAATCTAAAATAGCCAAGTAGAATGTAGGTACCCTACCCATTTCCGTGATCACTATTTAGAGAGGTACAGGTACCTGGCAGTTGTTTTAGGATTTTGAAACTTTTGCAAACGTCTAGTTTTCTGGTGTCGTTGAAATTCGATTACTTACTTGTCATTTATATTTATATGTCATGTTCCTAGATAGCGATGTGTGCATCTACTGTTGTTCCAAAATTTGATATTTTTCATGTCTTTTTAACAATTTTTGCTTCGTTAATGTTCTTGAGATCATCCGGTTGCTAATCTCTTTGACTGTCCGTTATATATATCTTCTCACATTTATTACAGAATATTTTGTATAGATTCTGCTTTTCTCTGTTTTTACACTTTGTAGATCCTGGTATTTTTTTTCAATTGATATTTCCTAACTAGTACTTATGACGGCTACGATGGTTTTTTTTTTAATTTCATCATCATACATGATTGAAATACTTTTGGTTTCTCCTTTTTTGCGTTCCTCTAGGAAATGTAGTCAGATCATCCCTTCTCATATTTCTCCTTTTCCTTTTAATCATTTTTATCATTGCTTGAGTACCCATTTTTTGTGTCGATGATATAATTTGTTTCCTCCTTTTTAATAATTCTAATAGTTTTCCTTTTCCATAGATACTGTCTTTAGTTTATAGATCACTGAATAAAACTGGGCCATGTATTATTGGAAGCTATGATTTGATGTACTAAGGCTACTTTGGGTTACTATTTGGATGTTTATAGATTTTCTGTAAATTGCAAATTTTCTTGTGTCTCTCTTAATTACTAAAATATCCATATAAAAAAATGGTGTTTCATGATTATTTTCCATTTCTTCTGTAAATTTGATGTTCTCGTGAATATGGTTAAAGTTGTTCAGGATCTTGTCTAATTCATTTCGTTTGATAATAGGGAGTACATCGGCGTCTACATACCTTATATAATATTTCACTTGGTTTCCTTATTTACACGTGATTCCTCTTCAATCTTTTGCATGAAGATTTCACTTATAAATGGAGAGTGGATTCCCCGAAATACCGATATTATTGTTGTATATATAGAAGACCAATAAACTATTTAGTAAAACGAGAGAAAATTATGGGTTTTTCTTTCTTTTTTTAATTTAGGAATCTTACTACAAACGAAAAGACTTAAATATATTTGAATAAAATACAAAAACGTCTCATCTTGGTCTTCCTGAACTTCGTTGTATTATTGCATCTCTCTCTCTAATTTAACCATTGTTTTTTCCTATTAAAATTCTTCAATAGGACGGAAAAAGAATTCGTCAATAAGAAAGCAAAAAAAAAAAAACTGAAAATCAGATACAAAAATTGTCAACAACAATGTCCGTCGATTCAAGAGAACGAAACCCTACGAGCTGGTAACTAATTCAACGATAATCCTTCACAAAAATGTGAAAAACATTTATATAGGTATATTTAATTAATTTATAATTATTATTATTATTATATTTAAAAACTATTGTCGATTTGTTGTCAATTCAGTTATTTAACCATAAGCGTAGGTCGTTGTGAAAAATTTTGCGCAAAGATCTTGGGCTTGCACTCGTATGAGATCCAGCTGGTGCAAAAGGTAAAGCCACGTCAATATTGTCATAAAATTATTTGTGTGTGTGTGTGTGTTTTTTTTGTTAGTTTTAAAAGTTTTGGATTTTAATACACATTTTTAGATGTTGCCTAATGTTGCTAGTTTTAAAAATGATCACCTTAAAAACTACCGAACAATATCAGCAACATTTCTGATCGCATTTACTTTTTGTCACAGTCACTGCACTATCAATTATTATCACCTTACAAAATTCCGCCACATTCACAAAGTCTAATGACACCACTGCTCTATTCTTAAAAAAAAAAAAACAAAAACAACAATAAAAAAAAAAGTTATTTTAAGTTAACATTTTACGATTAGAGTTATTATTGTTATTAAATTAATATAAAATAGGTGTCCTTAGGAATTCAGATTCATGATTGAATCGAACATCGTAACTAGGCAGGTAACTAAAGTTATTTTTCTATTAATCTGTATACTAAATAAACGCAATGATAATTCGAACTACCGACGAAAAAATTAAAATACATACGCTCTTATAGATAAGAACAAATGAAATTTTAAATAAAATAGCAGCTGGGTAAATTGGATATTCATGATGTCAGAGGACAAGGATAAGACATCGGTGCTAAATATGTCTGGCAAATATAAAGGTGTAAGAGCATGTATTTTTTAAATCAATAATTTGGCAATTTTTTTTCCTTGTTCGGCTCTCTGCCTTAATTTAGTTGATGTTCATGTTGCGTCTGCACAGCACAAATTATCACTTTTTTTGGTACTGTGCAAAGATTATTTAACTTTTTCTCATCATCTCAGTACGATGGGAAATTTTAATGAAATATTTAAAATTAACACTTAATCGGATACAAGGTGGTCATCAAAGGCCAATGTGCAATGAAATCGTTAAGTTTACATTTATTCGTTGTAAAAACCGCATTGGAATCGATTGCAAATGGTTTAACTGCATCAAATCCAGAAACTACTTATATCAAATGCAAAAAGTTTGCTCTTACTAATTGATAATAAATTTATCTGCAATCTTTCTACATGCGGAATAAAATTCTACAATGCACTGAGCGAACAAATAAAGTATTACAACGAAAAGATGTACAGACGATAGATCATGCAACAAAATTAATTGATGGACTACGTTGTACTTTACAGGGACTACAAGAAACAGGTTTCGAACAAGATTTTTAAAAGCAAATAATTTGGTTAAAATTATGAATTTACAAGTTGGATTTCGCAGTAAACGGAGGAGAATAGTTAAAAAAATGGAAATTGATGATGAGGCACCGGATGAAAGAAGTAGTCGAAACGTCCGAAAGTTTGCTTAAAATGCAAATATACAATGTTTTTGACAATGTTGTTGTTGTTTCAAATAGATTGGTGTTATGAACAACTTAAAAATATTTGTAAAGATTTTAGGTTTCTATATGGTTCATCTTTAGAAAAAGACAGCGCTGTAGATTTAAAAAAAGCGGCTGCTGACCTTACCATTAATTACAGCAAAGCTAGCATATGAAATTCTAAGTTTTAAATTTGAAGCATCGATATTAGTAGACAATTTAAAAACTGCAACACCACTTGAAATTTGACAAGGTCTACGTGACTTTGGATTAATAGAGTCTTAACCAAATATGAATATTGTTCTGTGACTATTTCTTACTCTTCCAGTATCAATTGCTTCATGTGAGAAGCTTTAACAAATTAAAATTAATAAAAAATTATTTAAGATCAACTATCGGACAAGATAAAAGTTATCCAATTTTGCCATAATATCTATTGAATACAATATAGTTAAAGATATATCATTTGATGACATATTTAATGAATTTGCTGAAATGAAGGCCAGAAAAATTCAATTAAATAAATATAATTAAAATTTCGTATATATAATGTGTGATGATATTTTGTTCCATAATAAATATTTTTTAAAAAAGTCATCTTACACATTTTATCATAATTGTACTATAACTTACTTTTTTCCCCAAAAAAAAATACAGTGGCCCTAATATTGTAAATACAATAAAAATAAAAATAAAAATATTGAACAGGGCACTGAAAAAGCTAGTTACGGCGCTGATTTCATCGCTACAGGAAATGATAATAACACAATTTTTGACTTGCGATAATATGGGGCCGGAATACAAACCTAACTAAAATCTAATGTCTAATCTAGTCTAATAAATTGAATAGGTACCTATATATTATTTAAAAAAAAAAAAATAACGTAGATCTTATAAAAATTTATTAAGGAGAAAAACAATACGAAAATTTTATGAAGATACCTATGTCAGTTATTTAAAATTTTTTTAATATTTAAAGAAAACTATAGTGAAGTGTCCGAAAACCAATACATGCCCGGAAACTATCGCATCACCCTTATTGAATTAGATATGAATATTGAATTAGATAAGAAATTTCCGTTTTCTCTTTCGCCGAAAATTAATTACACATAAGGAAGGATAACTACCGACCTATACTTATCTAAATAGTAGCTACTACAATACGGCTATCGTCGAAATTTTGAATAGATTAACTTTTCGATATTATTTTTAAAAATTTACATTAAAATTGAACGAAACTATATATGCCTATATATTGTTCTGGAGTATAAAAACTGAGTTATTTTTATTAGATTTTGTTTTGTACTCTAAGATTTGTAAAATAGAATTTTAATATAAAGAATTGTGCACTTTAGAGTAATTCCTGATTGCAATAAAAAAAAAATGAATATATAATATTAATATCCCAATATATATATATCCCAACCCCCACCCAACTTTATCACAAAAGATTTATCACAACCTCATCTAGGTTGTTTTGTTTTTGTTGCCGGTATGCACAGAAATACTTAAGCCAGATCCTCATAGTTTAGTTTTATCACTAATAGGTAGCAAATCTAATCATATTTCTGATATATTTGTGTTTTTTCGGTTCGAACATTTTCATTTTTCATATTTTTATTTTTTTCCATTGTTTAATTAATATATAATAACTATTCTATAGATTAGAGATTTTTAATATATATATATATAAAAAGGAGTTACAACCTTTACATACCTCGGAGACACAACAAGAAATGATAATAGTATGCAATGCTGTATTCATAATGGAATTCAGGCCAGAAATAAATGCAACTATGCAAACAGAAAGTTGTTTCAATCAAAATTAATATCAAGAAAGGCCAAAATGACGATATATAAAACTCTCATACGACCCATAGTGACGTATGGATGCGAGGTATGTACTATGAATGTGAGGGAGGGAGAATAGCCTGCGTATATTTGAAAGAAAAATTCTCCTAAAAATATTATATAATTAATTGTTACATTCCTCCTAACTCCAATATTGATGTATATAACAGATTCAATAAGGCTTTTGATGCTGTATCTAACAGTTATAATTCTGTTGCTGAAATACTTATTTTATAGGTTATTTTAATCTACCCAATATAAGTAGGATTTCCCATGACGAAGAATCATTTTTGATTCCAACTAACCATAGTTAATGAACTTGACTTTATTGACTCTCTCAACATTAATGTTATTTTCAAGAAAGACAACTCGACCTGATCTTCAGCTCAGATTGGAATAACGTAACGATGTTCGATTATCCTTTTCCACTAGTCAAAATTGATTCTTATCATCCTCCTACATGTTTCTCTCTATGTACTAATGCTTCTCCAGAGATACATGAAAACCAAGAATCTAACAGATTACCATATAATAACTATGTTCACAACATTTCTTTGGCACTCATTAACAATTCTAAAGCCTTCTGGAAATTTATTAACTGAAAAAGGAAAAGCGTCGAGTACCCAGTTTTCATGAAATTCAATGGGAAACAAAGTAATAACGCTAAAACCATTTCTCAATATTCTTTTGTGAATTTTTCTCCGCCTCTTACCCTAAAACAGTTTTCATGGCTGATGAAACAAAGTTCTCGCACGTGCATGCCTATCCAAAAACTAATTTTAGAGATCTTATTATTGATGATAGTCTTGGGAAAAAATATCTGAATACCCTGGGGAACAATATATTTCCTGGACCTGACGGCGTTCCTGATCTAGTTCTAAAGAAATGCTCAGATGCCTTGGCTACTCCACTTTCTATCATATTTAATACTTCTATCACCTGTGGCCTGTTCCCATCTATTTGGAAAAAAGCTTTTATTAAACTTACACATAAAAAAAATGCAAAAAATGAGATAAACAATTCTAGACCAATTTCCAAACTTTCCACTATTCCTAAAGTTTTTGAGTTGATAATTTTTGATTCTATTTACAATCATACAACTTTTTAACGACACATCAACACGGTTTTCTGAAAAAGAAGTCTACAGTGACCAACCTTGTAGAATCGACATCAACCTTCTTAGTCAATATGGATTTTTATTATATGGATCATTATTGCTAGGAATGATGTGGCTTTTATAATTTATAACAGCGATTTGAAAATTTACGCTGATGATATAAAGATTTTCAAAAAAATAACGTCGATGCAAGACGTTTATATGCTTTAAGATGATCTAGATAAATTTTATACTTGGTGCATTAATAACAATCTTTTACTAAACATTAGTAAATATGCACTCATGTGTTACACACGTCGAACCCAACCATTTTGCTTTAGATATACTCTGAACAACGAAACCTTAGAAAAGATTGATTCAATTAAGGACTTAGGAGTTTATTTCGATGATAAACTATCATTCAAACTTCACTACGATAACATCGTTAATAAAGCTAGTTTAATGTTGGGCTTCATAAGACGTTGGTCAAAGGAGTTTAACGATCCTTACATTTTTAAATCATTGTATACATTCCTCGTTAGACCCCATCTTGAATATGCATGTCAGGTCTGGTCTCCATTTTATAATTCACATACACAAAGAATAGAAACTGTTCAAAAAATTCTTTTTGAAGTTTGCACTACGTAGTTTGCCTTGGGATGATCATACAAAACTCCCTCCATATGAGCATAGGCTAAACCATATCCATCTTAAGTCTCTGTGGAAAAGGCGGCAAGTAGCTGGTGTTTTATTTATTTTCGAAATTATTAAAGGCGGTATTATTTCCCCTTCAACTCTAAATAAAATTATCATTAACACAAGTATTTGTTAACGCCACTCAAATCTCTTTATACATTAACATTACACAGAACAAATTATGGTAAATATGAACCTATTAATAGAATGTTAATAATTAGTAATAAATATGAGAATAGTATAAATTTTTCAGTATCTAAAGATACTTTAAGACGAAAATTATATGAAATTAATTGAATATTTTGTTAACTTGACCTTTTTAATTTATATTAAAAAAAATTATATTACTATTTTTGTATTTTAAATTAATATATGAAATGTAATACTAAATTGTAAAGTGTTTGAGCTAAATAGTATAAATAAATAAATAAATAAAAAATAAAAGAAGCAACAGCGAGCTCAATAGTATGACTGATAGTGAGGACATTGTACGGTTCGCAAAGGCCCAAAGACTAAGGTGGGCTGGCCACGTAAGTCGAATGGACGAAAGCCGAAAGCAAGCAGTGATGCTGAATGGAAAGCCCTATAGCAGCCGTGGTAGAGGAAGACCAAGAAACAGATGAGCAGACAACGTGAAAAACGATGCTCAAACCCTACAAATCCCAAATTGGAGACAAGCGATACAAGATCGACCTTTTTGGAGGAGCATAGTGATGAATTCCAAAGCTCACCCACAGCTATAGCGCTATAAAATGATGATGTAAAAAAACTATACATAATATAACTAAAGTAATATTTAAAAGAAAATTTAAAAGAGAATAAATAAAAAAAAAATTTACCTATAGGCATTTTATATATTTAAACTGTTAACAGATTTAACTAAGTTATTATTATAATATAATTAATAAATTAATATGAGAAAAACAGAAAGAAAAAAAGAAACTTATAAAATTGAATTCAAGAATGAAATTAAAAATTAAAATATCAACTAAGAACTTATAAAATATAATATTAATAATTATAAACGAAAAAAAGAAAAGTGTTCTACAAAACTAAAGCAATAAGATATCAAATACTAAATTAAGCAAACAATAAAAATAAAAGTTAAAAACACTCTATGCAATTTAGTTACAAAAGAAATTTTACCAAAATAAAAGATAGAAAAATAATAAGGAATATACCTACACCGAAAATAAGATATTATAATAATTATAAACCTTTTAAAAAATAACCAAAAATAAAAATCAATATGTTAAAAAAACAATTAGGTAAGTTATTATATGCGTACTAAGTCATTCACTTGATCATGATTAAAATTAAAAAGCCAGAATTTAACCAAACTGAGTATATTTAGAATAGAACCATAACAATTGTTAGTTATAGCGTTATAATTGTTAACTTGAATTGAGCATAAAAAATGGTGTACATTGTGAGGGGGTATGATAGCTAATTTTCTGTTGTTGATTCTCAGATTATATATTTCAGAATACCTAAAGGGAAGCTGCTTTCCCTACGATGCTTTTTTAAAATTAGTCTGATTACACATTTTTGTTGTATTAACAAAGGTCTAAGATAATTATTTAAAGTACCTACCACCCCAATTAACAATTCCATAATTGTAACTTAGAATTAAATAAACCATAGTATACAGAGGTAAGCAGCTTCGAAGAACAGAACTGCTTAAGGTGATAAAATTGTCTGACAACTAAATAAAAATATGTTCCTACCAATGTAAATTTCGTGTATGAATTGACCAATCTAACTTAGAATCTATTGTAACATCTAAATATTTGAAGAAATCAACACAATAAACTTTAAAACAACCTGATGCGGAACAATTATACATTTCGTTATAACTACATAAATTCTGATTATGAAGAGAGTTATTTATAAGCAATAGAAAATTTGCTTTATTTAGCACAATGATACAAAATATTGTCAACCATAGGTATAAAGAGCTACCTAAACTGAAAACATAATTTTAGTTTTATCTACAAGCCTTAAATTTTTAAAGAAGGACAGAATTAAAGAAAAGTAAAAATAATGTAGGACCCAGAACAGATCCTTGAGGAGGTACACCCAAAGAAATACTTTTAAGATCACTGATGGTGTCATAAATTTTAACTTTCTGAGTTCGATTCGTTAAATAAGAAGAAAATAAATTAAAAAAAATTACCTCGAAAACCAGCTTTCTACAATTTGTCTAATAGGCGGATTTAATGATCCACAGTATATCAAATGCTTTTTTAATATCAAGAAAATAACGCAGGATTTTTTAGTTTGTTATTAATAGTTAGAAGTGCATCTTCAGTAGATCTGCCACTACCAAATTGCTTACAACTTAAAAAGTTAGTAAGATCTAAAAACTGCATCATTCTATTTTTTAATTATTTAATAGAGAAAAATAATTTCTAAAATAGTACCCAAACATAACAATATCCTAAGATCTAATTCATTTTACAATTTAATTATTTTGTGATATTTTATTTTCGAATAATGTTCAAAATAACCGTTTTTATTCTTCCTCTCAATCTTATTCTCTTTGTTGTTTCTTTAGATTGCACATTTTTATTTTTGCAACAATTTTATGGTATATAACATATACCTATCTATATAAAATTCTACATAATTTTTGTTTTTTTATTTTCTATTTTATATATTCATTCGCATAAGTCCATATGCACTGCACAGTGCACAGCGACAGCACATCACATATTCACATATAGTATTTAACACACACACACTCATTTAAATTTTTTCTCATGATAATAAACTTTGAAAATCTACCTGTCCGCTTCCGATAGTGCTTTGTTATATATGTACATAATATCCATTAGCACAAATGTACACATTTTATTATTATTCCTTTTCCTAATTCGAAATTTTTGTCTCTTTCTTAATCAAATTCTTGTATTGTATGTGGTATTGTGGTGTGGACGTGTGGTGTTATTGTGTCATATTTTATAATTATATATAATAATATAACTATTAACAGTATTAATACCAAATCTAAACATTTACAAAAACTTAGAGTAACCATTTAAGAACCTATATAATATATGTGTATATGAATATTTATTTTTTCAAACGACATTTTCAATTTTATTCAACAACAAACGACGACAAAATAATTTTAGTTGGACGCAACGAGCAACGTTAACGATACACAACGACATTGAGTAAAAAATGTTTGTATACATTTTTGTACTGTAATAAAATAACAGTACTCATCACTCATCAGTACTACCAAAATTCTCTATATATAGATAATATTCATAAAGACCATAAAATTATATATATAACTATATATATATATATATGTATTTATATTTAATACTTCAATTTCATTCATAATATATAAATGGAATAAGCCAAAACAAAACAAAAAATTGCACAATGATTAAAGAAAAAATGATAATATAATCAGAAAATTGCTCTTAAAACATAAATGAGAGTGTGTAATTGATTTATATTGTATATATATATATATATATATGCATGTATGAATACCCGGTAAGCCGGTATAAAAATAATAAACAAAATCTAACGATATTGTTTTATTTTATTTTTTATTTTTTACTTCCATTCTCACCAGTTACCAACATATTTACTTCTCTACTTCATTTACCACTCTTCTCTTATTCTTCTTTCTTTCTACTATTTCTATTGATAAAATTCCATGTGGTATTTGTTTGTATTATGCTCTTAACTATATAACGTGGTATACTAAACTTTAGTATATATATAGTTCTTTTATACATATATATATATGTACATTTTTAAATATACTTAACAAAAAATAAAATATTATATATTTATATAGCTATGCCTTTATGACGAGAAATACGATTGAGGACGATTCAACGACCGCGTGTGCATATAAAAACTAATACGAATACGATGATAATGTCGACAACGAATACGACGTCGATGTAAAAAAATGTTTTTCTTTTTTTAATTTTCAATATATTTCATTTTTTATGTCTCTTTTCTCTATTATTTTTGTCTCTTCTACAATTCGTTTCTACTTCTACGTAAATTGTTGGGATTTAGAAGAGCAAGAAATCGTTGTCGTTAGTCGTTGTTGTATCGTATCATTTCATATACGTATATATATATATATATATACATATTTATACATATAATATTGTCGTATCGTATTAGTTGAGTTGAGGAATACATATATTAAACATAATAAAATAATAACATAAGAAACAAAAACAAAAAAAAAAAAAGTAAAGTGAGTGAATAAAGTTGACTCTATCTCTGTCTCTATATTATATTTTTCTTTCGTTCCAAATTCAAAACAAAAAAAAAAGTCAAATAAGTACGATGACGATAATAATAACAACAGCAAAAAAGAATACCAACAACAATAATAATAATGAGAAAAAGAAGAAAAACAGCAGCAAAACAAGCAACGGCAATAACGACGACAACGAAACGACAAATACGACATGATACAAACAATACAGAAACAACAATTATGAATGATGAGAAAAATAACTAAAAATAAAAAACAGAAAACAAAAACAAAAAATGTATTATATATCGCTTGTGGAAAATGGCCATTATTGTCATCGTCGCAGAGTCACAAACAGTCACAGAGACAAGAAAAAGAGTCACAAAAATTTTGTGTTTTCAATTTTTATTATATTTTTATGTTGTTGTTTTTACTTTTTTGTTGTGTGTCGTTTGTTTTATTTTTTTTTTTTTGTAGTTTAGGGTCTATTTTGATTTTTTCTTTTGGTTAAGTGACAGTTTGTGCGCAGCACACAGATGGTGATAACGAAAATTTTATTCCACTTGCGGTATATACAAGTGATAATTAGTTTTGTGACTCACATGTGGTTAATAAAAAATAAAAAAATTTCGTGTTTTTTTTGTTTTTGTGTTGATTCGTTTTTTGTCACTTTAAATTAATTTGTGAGAAAATTAAAAAAAAAAAATCGTTAGAGATTTTTTATTAGTAGCTATATGGTATTAAGTGGAAATATAATATTAACGGTATTCTCCCGGTTGATTATTTATTAATAATACGTATAAAAATATTAATTTAATGTATTTAATAAAATAAATAATGTCACAATAAATAATGTTTTTATTATTATTTTGTAATGGTTTAAAATTTATCCTTAAATATTATAGTTAAATATCTATATATTGATGCTGTTTAAAGTAAATAGCAAAATATTTTCAACAATACCGTTATATATGGATAAATAGTTATGTTGTGAGTTTGTGACAAATTATACATAAATTAAAATTAATAAAAAAAAAAAAAAAAATTTATATTAAAGTGGAATACCTATACGAAATTGAAATAAAATATTTTATTAATATTAATTAAAAAAATAATAACAGCTTAAAATTTATTTGAAACCAAAATATTTTTTACGATTATATTTCATATACATATATAATATAGTATCTACTTTATGTTAATGCATGTTCAACACATATAGGTCAAATATGATAACGGTGTAATCATAAAATTTATACATATACATACCTATATATACAATAACATACAAAATTTTTTAGATGAATTCCTTAAAAAAATATATATCGTAAAGAATTAAAAAACAAATGTTTTTACAATTAAATTTGAAAAAAAAAAAAATAAATAAATAAAAAGCTTAATAAAAATAAATGTATTATTTAAAAAGTTAATTTAAAAAATATGTTGAATAGTAAAGCAACAAATATGGATTTTGAAATAACCGAAAAAGATTTATTAATTGATAAAAATAATTGTATTAATAGCATTGATGATAAATTACATGTCAATAGTAAAAATTTAAATAATGATTGTGATGATAATAAGCTTGATAATGATGTAGATGATGATAATAATGATAATTATATTAATAATGATAATGAAGAAATAAAAAATAATAATGATAGTGAAAAAAATATTGATAGTGATGATGGAAATTATATTAATAAAAATAATAATATAAATAAAAATAATATAAAAAAAAATTTAATTAATAATATTAATAATTTTAATAATTTTTATAATAATAACGATGATAATTTTGAAAATGATGCTGATGATATTAATATTGGTGATGATGATGATGATGATGATAATGATGTTGAAATTAATTTAAACGATATTGAAGTTGATTTAAATGATTCAGAAGATAGTAATCTATCAACAAATTCAACATCATCGAATGATCAATTTCAATGTGGTGTTATATTTGTTTCTGAGAAACAACAAAAATTTTTATGTAAATGTACATTATGTGATAATAAATTTAAATCTGTTGATAATTTTGTTGCTCATATCTTAAATGATCATTTAAATTTTATTGATGATATTGATGATGATGATGACAATGATAGTAATGATAACATAAATAGTTATATTAATAATAATAATAATAAAAATAATAAAAATGATAATAACAATAATAATGAAAATTGTAATATAGATAATAATAAGAATAACGAGGATAATAATGAAAGTCAAGAAATTAATAATAGTTTTATAAAGTTAGATGCAAATAATAAAAATAATAATAAAAAAAATATAGAATTTGAAAATCAAAATAAAAAATCAAAAAAAATTAATATAAATAATAAAATTGAAAATATTACAAATCTAGATATAAATTCAAATACAACAAATTCTGATGATAATTATAGTGATGTGAAAAATTCTAGTTTAATAAATAATAATAATAATAATTATAGTAAAAATGTTAATAAAAATAATAATTTAGATAATTCAATAATTCAATCGAAATTAAATGATAATAATAATAATAATAATTCTGTTATTACTACTATTTCTAATATTAGTAAAAATAAAAATAATATTATTAAAAATATTAATAATGAAAATAGCAAAATTTTACAAAATAATCAAAGAATTATAGATAGTCCTAATATAAATAGTTCTAATTATAATGATAAGAAAAATAATAATAATGAAATCGATAATGATAAAAATAATAAACAAGAGCATATTGAAAAACAACTGAAAGTTACATCAACATCAACCTTAGTACCTGTACAATCAATTAATAATAATAATAATAATAACAATGATAATAATAATAATGACAATGATAACAATATATCATCATTATTATTAATATCATCACAAATTAATACAGCAACAGAAAGTACATTAAATGAAAATAATGTCGAACAAAAAAAATTCCAAAACCAGCATCAACAGCAGCAACATCAACATCAACAATTGCAACAAAAACAACAACATCAGAAACAATATGAAGGAAATAATTTAATAAAAATTCCAAAAAATACAAATCTACAACAATCAACGACTAACGAAGTAGTAAGTTTCTAAAAAATATATTTTTTTAAAATTTTAAGTTATAAATTTATAATTAAAAAAAATTTTAATTTTGTGAAAATTATACAGAAAATTAAATTGTGAATATAATTTTGAATATAATGTAGGTACAAAGGTACCAACAAGTTTGAGTGGTATCACCCAAAAAAAGTACTCTTCTACTCTCCTTCTACGTCACCTGCCATGCTACAATCTCAGATTAAGATGTAGGTTTCCAAAATCTTATTGATCTGATCGAATAAAGTATATCCAACGATACCACAACCGCTTCGAACTCATTTGTTTGAGGTGATTTGGACAAAAAACAGAAATTTATAGTGCGCTTTATCAACATGAATCTTTACCCATAATTATTTGAATAAAGGATAGGAGCTTTGAAAATATTGAAGGGTGTTGAAGTCACCATCAATCCTAATATAAATTGCTGTTAAAAAGAAATTGGACAGTTGTAAATTTTTACAAATAGATTTTTTTAGATTTAGATTTTTAGAATTTCTTTGTTTCAATACAAAATTTATAGTATGAAATAGTAATAATCGTAATATTGCAAAAAAAATATGCAAGAGGCGAACGAATTAATAAAAACTATTAAGTAATTTTACAAAAAAAAAAAATATTGGTGGAAATTAATATATATAATTTATAATAATATTCTAATTAGATCAGATAAAGGTAACATAATATAAAAGATTAAGAATTAAAAAATATAATACAATTAATTATGAAAATACAAAAAATAATACATACCCAATTATGCTATTTTTTTTAATTCTTTATTTACATATCTAGGAAAAGTTAAAAGTTGTGGGGCATATATTAATTTTGGATTTTGTTTTTGAGTAATTTTTGAGAAAATACTATCATATAAGAAAAATGATTCAAAAAATTTATAAAAGTATTATAAAATTAAAGGTATTGCATTAGATGGCAATTACTGCTTCACATCTTATTTTCATGGAGTCGGACAAGTTTCTTCAATAAATACAAGTCTGTTGTTTCGAGTTGAGGCGATGCTTTGCAACCTGTATCTTTTATATTGACCAAATATTTTCAATAGCATTTACATCTGGCTACAGATGGAAATCATTCCATTACGAAATATCTGAAAATAAAGTAAAAAAAAACGAGCTATAACAAAAAAAATATTCAAAAATGAAAGTAACCTATACTTCAGCAGAAATATAAACTTACCTTTCTAGCAGTGTAGCATGAAACATTGTGTTGTTAAAAAATGAAATCACAAGTATATCGCAAAGAGGATATCAGAAGGCTCCAATTCATTTTCCAAAATGTTTATATAAACAACGGCATTCATTTTTGAAGATACAAAGCATAATCTTCCTATTTCTGGATCGAAGAAACATTTCCCACACCATAACACCTTCAGATTTTGGTGGCAACATTTGCATATACATACATTAATTGCTTAATTGTTCTCCTAACTTTTTACCGAATCAACTGTCTACCATCACTATCGTCCATTTTGAATTGGCTTTCGCCTAAAAATATTACTTGCTCCCATATGTCCTCTGTACAAGAAACGTGTTTTTTTTCATGCGAGCATTTTGTGCCTATGTATTGGCTTCAATTCAGGCTTCTTGACTCGACTATGTGCATTTAATTCTTCGTTCTAATGGTCTATTCCGTTCCAAACTGAATGACATCGTCGTACCGCTTGCTCTATACATAGGGTTTCGATAAACTGTAGACGTTTTGAAACAGTTCCTCAAACTTTTTATGAAGTGGTCCTTTATATATCCAATTAAGGTATAGATATTGGTTAGATAAACATATATCAGAATAACAAAAAAATCAACCTGCATAAAAAATTTCAGAATAATTGCATTTATTAAATTTCAACTGCCCAATTTTTTTTCACGGCAGTGTATTAGCGATTTCTCAGTTGCAATGTATCATCGCAATCGGAACATGATATTTATATAATATTTTATTACAGTTTGATGGATATATTCATTTCTATTTATTTTATTATCATTATTGCTATTTGCTAATAACAGAATAGGTACTCTGCAGTGAATATAAACACAATAAAATTATTTTTATCATTATCGTTATCTTGTTTTTTCATTTCATATATATACGTAGCAGATAATATTATCAATATAGAATTTCTTTATTGAAACTGGATTTTATGTTAATACTAGTACTTTGATTTCTTTTACAGATTTCAATATTTCATTTATCTATACATATGTACTTACATATAATAATTTTGCACATCGATTTCAATATACATATTTATGTATACATAATTAACTATGTATAATTATATATTGATGTAGTGTGTTATATCATCTGACTATACTAATCAAAAGGTCTCGTGCTCGAATCCCGGTTAGGGCAATTGAATTTTTCTTTCATTATTTTTAAAATAAATGAAATTTTATTATAAATTTCTTGATATAGTGCACGTACACCTATAACTTAGTATTAACTATGTTATTTGTGGCCTCGGTAGTCGAGTGGTATAAAGTGGTAAAAAATAATATAAATATATAATATACAAAAATATATACCAAATAATTAATATAGTTCAATAAAAATGCCCATCATTTCGAAATGGAAAAGGACCTATAAAGTTGGTTATTATTTCGTATTCTATTTTAATATGCTCATTTGTTTCTCCATTAAATATCATATATTTTGTTTTTGCAATATTTAAGCTAAATTTGTTTATTTGAAACCGCATACTTAAAGTACGTAAATTAATGTTAATTTTTGTATACATTCTTCGACAGTATCACCAACAGCATAAAGTAACGCATCATTTGCAAACAAAACCATTTTCGACAGTATAACTTAACTCTATGTCATTAATATAAATTATATTCACATCATAATAATAATTATACTAGGGGCCCCTATTGCTTACTTTTAAATTAATTTAAAACAAAATTTAACGTTTTTTTTATAATAAATATAATTATATGTACATCGACATCCCCCAAATTATAACGGGATTTACATGGATTGATATACACTTTTCACTATCAACCAGTAAACATTAATGTTTTAATAAAAAGCTTTGAAATTGGTATTATTTGAAAAAACATAAATATTTCTCAAATACCCATCATGCCTTCCCTAAATAAATCAAAATAATTTATATAGTCTTTCTTTTTTTAAATTTGAAATTCATCGCTAGTTTTCTTTAATTAGGTCTTATTTTTAAATCCATTTTTGATACTCATCTATAATAGGTTACATTTCAGCAAAGTAGGAAAAACGAAAGCTGTGGAAATGATGCAATTCAAATCTTAAACTCTATATAATTATATATACAAATATGTTAATTAATCATTTGCCAATATATAAATTTTACTGATGTTGTTTTTTTTTTTTATTTTCTCTTATTTTTGGTGAATAGAGTTTTATTGTATAATATTTAAAAGAGTGGTGAATTGTTGATGAATATAAGTAAATTACAATATATATAGATATTTACATCATAATTATATTTACAAAAATTATTTTGTTTGAATTGAATTTATTGGCTTCTTCATCTTGGTATGTATGACCTCCGTCACGGAAAAGATAAAGCTTGTTTATCTTTTCGGCACGACGGTTGATTCTTATTGGTTGTTTATAGCTGTCAAAATCGACCGTGACGGTAAATCGGCACATGTGGAAGTGCACCTTTAAAAAGGCATTTCGCATTCCTGATGATAGTAGAGTAGCTTTCCATCAATATTTATTGATAAGTAAATATAATACACTGGGAAATGAAATATGTGTAACTGAAACAAATCCTTCATATATATTTTCTGCATAACAGTAGAAATCTAATTATCAAATATTTTGTTATTCTATAAGTTCTTAGAAATCACTACATAATAATGTTTTCTTCAATGTTTTCATGATTATATTAAATTCGAATTGATGTTACTATCGCAGTATAAATACATATATACATATTATCAATTTGTGAATTCATCAATTAAAATATTCTTGGCAATATTAAAGAATTTTCTTTTTTTCATAGCGGTATTGTTTTTTTTTCTTTTTTATTAATTTTGTACTATCATATTTTGTACTTTTAAGTAAAATTATAAAAAAAAAAAAATTAAAAAAGTAAAGAAAACCCTTTCGCTTTCATCTCTACTGAAACATGAATTTAATTTATGTAATTTTGTTTTTTTTTTTCCTTTAGGCTTCATCTGACTTTCAGTTTTTCTTTATTTTTAATTTTTTTTATTTTTATTTTTAGTATTAGTTAGTATATATAGTAATATAAGTGATTATATATATAGTAGGTACTCTTTAGATATACCTTTTTTTACAAATACTTTATGTATATGTACAATTATTATATTATTATTATAGTAGAAAAACAAGAATAAAAAATAAAAATATAAGTAAATAATGAAAATTTTCAGCTGTTTTAACAGTAAAAAATGAAAAGAAAGGTTGTATATTTTTCTACCTACATTGATTATCATTATCAGTAATGAATAAAAAAAAAAAAAAAAAAAATGAATGAATAACAGTAGAATTGGCGGAATACATATATTTCGTATATTATCTGCGATTGTAACTAAACAAAACAGATTAACTCAAAAAATTATGATTTATGAACAACCTGAATTTGATTCTATGACAGGAATAAATATTTTTCTGAAAATAAGTAGTTAGTATTAAAAAAAGTATATATATATCTGTATATTATATGCCAACGATATTTAATTTTTTTTTTTTTTTTTTCTATTTCGATTTCAAATGTCTTATGAGATTTAAATCTCGTATACGTATAGGCTTTATAGTTCATACAATAGTTTTCATTTTTATTAATTATTTATTAACAATAAATTAATGTTTATAATATATTACTTTTAAGTTATTAATAATTATAAAAATAAAAAAAAACAAAAACTAAAATATATATAATTGTTAAATATTGTAAAAAAGTGTAATAATAAAAAAGAGTAAGAAACAAGTGCAAGAAAGAAAAAAAAATAATAAGTTAAAATTAATTGTAGAGTACCATCAATTAAAAAAAAGGCTAATACATGAAAAGGGTCTGGGATTTGTCAGTACAAATAGTTGTCGAGATCTGTGAGGATAGATTAGTAAGAAAATATTAAGGCATATTCAGGTTCTAAAAGTATTTTATATAGTAAGAAGTGTCTCTAAGACTATGTTATATATATAGTATAAGTGTATAGTTGTTATAGTATACTATATAGTATTAATATTTTTACGGGTATAGTCGTAAAGAATTGCTTTTCAACCAAAAAGTCTCATGTTCGATTCCCGACACAAGCAAAATAATGTGAGAAGTTTATAACGTAAACCCTAGTGAGAATCATTGGTTTACATTATGTATGTTCAATATTATTATTTTTCATTATATATATATATATATATATATATATATATATATTACATCATATATGTAACATAATGAAAAAAATACATATTTCATCATTATACATATTACATTATGATGTATATATAATAAATGTACGTCTATATTATTATTATTTTTCACAATTGATATATTCTCTTATATTTACTTAACTCTTATTATATTCAAAATACTAACTTAAGCATACCTACTTATAAGAATTTATATAATTAAATTATTGATATATATATATATATATATATATATATATATATATATATATATATATATATATCGTTGTAATCCTAATAACTGTAATTAACAAGAAAACTAACACTAAAAAAAGAATAAAAAAAAAAGAATATATTATGTATGTATAGTTATAGGTATGAATATATATATATATATATTTTCTAATTAAAATTAAATTTTTAATTTTACAAATTCGACTTAAACGTTTTTTACTTTCAATCACAAATATATATATATCTACAATCTACATACTAAGCTATATAGATATTAAATAAGAATAAAAAAAAATGCATATATATTTTAATAAGTAGGTATATACATATACAGATATTGTAATATTATTTATATATTCATGGTAAATTTTATTATGATGTTGATGATGAGTTGTTGTAAGAGCATAAGTCCTTGACTTGATTCCCGGCATATAAATTAATTCTGTTATATTTTTGTTTTTATTATTATTTTTATTGTTATTATATTTGTTTTTCTTTTATTTTATTTTTTTATTTTTTTTTTATTTTTGAATTTTCTCTTAAGTATTTTCCGCGTATTTTTTTTAATTTGATTTATTTATTTTTTTTTTTGTGTTTTTATATTATATACATACATAAATATATAATTTTTTTGTTTTGGCTCTTTCAATAATATAATTTACTATGTATAGGATATATATTTGGTTTAAATATAGTATCTAAAAAAGGGAAAAATGAATTGGTTTTTTTGTTTTTATTTGAATTTTTGTTAATTGAAAGATTAATTATTATTATAATATTTAAGTTTAATTTTTATAAATAGTAAGATATAGTTATTTATAAAGTAGGTAGTAAATATTATAACATGTCTTATCAATCATAAATGTTTAATTTTACAGTTTCAATTCTGAACATATAAATTCATGTAAATTCAATTAAGGTAGAATTTAAATCTTTCTCTATAATCTAATAGAAATTAGAGCATATAAAAAGTGCAATATAATGTTGTAGCAACCACACTGGTTCAAATCCCGTTAAAGATAAGATTCGTTTCTTCCACTAGATTATATATATATAGTTAGATGTCGTAAACGAAAAAAAGTAGAATAACAGCATTAGTAAAGACTGTAAAGTTAGTCATTTACTTTGTGAAAATTTAATAATTCAAAAAAAATCGTATGCTGCAAAGAGGAGTAACTGAAAAACTATAGATACATATAACTATATAGATTAATTTAAAGTTTATCTGTAACAATTTGTTACCCTTAAGTACTTCATTCAGTAAAACTTAATTCACTCTCTTTTTATTATTTATTGTCATTCAATTATTTGTGATGTACCTAATTATATTTATCATCGCCATTTCTAATCTTATCTACAAGTATTATAAAAAAAAAGATACAATTTAATTTATCTAGCTTTTTTAATGAATTCAATCACAATTATATTATATCTAGGTACATACTTTTATAGCTTAAATAAAAATAAAAAAATAGATATATACATATATACATATATTTTAATAAGTACCCATATCCAAATGTATATGTATATTTGCTATACTATTAAATCATATTAAAATAAATTTTCTTGTAACTTTAATATTTTATTTTTTCCTGATTTTAAGTTTTTTTTCTTTATTTTTTTTCTTTAACATAATTTTTTTATTTATTTAATTATATATCACTTTACGGTTAGTTTATGCAGCCAAATTTTCAGGCCCTTTTCTTTTTCGAGATGAGGACCTATTATTTATTGTCATTTATTTGACGACCAGGTCGAAAACCTAATAAGGCATTTTACTTTCATCGGGAATCAAACGTTAGACTTTTCGGTTGAAGGCCACTCATCGTGTATACCTAGATAAAAATTTTTTGTATTTTTATTTGCTACTAATGTTCATTATAAAGGATAAAAGTTTTAATTTTATTTATTTGTGTTCCATATTGTATGAGAAATTTTATTATATATTATTATATAAATTTATTATATTTTATTATGAAGGTAAATATATTTTTGTCACACACAAATTGGTAGTGAAAGGGTTATTAATAATATATAAATATATATATACCTATATATTTTTGTGCTGAACTCTGATAATTTTTTATTTTAAAATCATATTTTCAAATTAGACAAATCAAAATTTAATAAAAAGTTAAATTAAATGAAAATTTTAATTTTCTGCTCTCTTTATCTATATTTTCTCTCTTTCGAAAACCAAAAATTGTTCTTCTTTAACCAAAAATATGTTTTTTTTTTGTATTTTCTGAATAATGAATATGATATGAAGCATATATATGCATATTTATGCTCAATTTGGTTAAAAACACAACCACTAACAGAAAACAAAAAAAAAATAAAATAACAAAATTAAGTTTAAAATAAAAATATCCTTTAGGCAGTAAATTTTTGTTTTTTTTTTTTTTAATTTCATATGCACTTTTGGAAATGGTTCCTTAATTTGGCTCCTCTTTATTTTTTTTAAGGTTTATGTATTTTATTAGAAAATTATTACTCCAATAAATTAATGTTCATTTTTGAAAGAATTTTTTTTTTTTCAAATTTATGTATGTGTAGATATAGATATAGAAAAAAAACAAATAAACAATTTCGAAAATAATCCGAAATTATTTTTAAAGTGGCGAAAATTCTTTAAAAAAAGAAAAAATAAAAGCAACAAAGAAATAATTGTGTTATTAGTTTCAAATTTCATATCCTTATATTTATGATAGTATGACGATATGATGATGATAGGTGAAATGTTAATATTAATCATGATGATGATGATGATATAATGATGATGATTGTATGTAATAATGGATGGAATATTAAATTTCAATTTTTTATTTGCATTTTGATTTTTTTTGTGTTTTTTTTTTTTTAAATTCCCCAGAGGGTAATTGATAATATAGTGTTATTATTTAGTGTGTATATAAAGTACATGTTTGAATTTTAAATATACTTATTAAGTAATTTATTTATTTATATTTATTCATTTATTTATTTAACGATTTTGTATTTTTTTTTTCTTATTTCTTTCAGTATATATAAATTATTGTAATATGTATGATTAAATATATATATATATATATATGATTAAAAATGTAGAAGATGAGAAAATTAGAATTACCTGATGTACTTACATAATATGGTTTGATATTACTGTCTAGTCAATTGTCAGTGGGAAATATCAAAAAGTGATATAATTCTGAATATAATTCTTGAGTTTATCAACGTTTACTTTTCTTTAACTTTAATATTCATTAATGGCTTATATTATTATATATAAATATTTTTTTTGATATAGCATATAATGCCAATTGTTTGTATAATCATCCAACCAGTTATGAAGCTATAATTTATAAATGTGAGATTTTGTTATTATACCTACTGTCAGATTAATTCTTAGAGCAAGCAGTAAGCAAGCACCAAACATTACTACTATAGATGGAAGCTTGCCTTACAATTGATTAAAGCGAGTAGGGCTATTAATCACAATCACTGATTACAACACCGACCGTTAATGAAAAGAATGTTAGCAAAATAAAATGAATGAATACATGGCTGTTCTGTTAGAGCAGTAAAAATCATATAAGTAAATATATTTGTTTGTATATAACTACTATATGTTTGTTTCAGATTCCTATATGTTCTTAAGTCATTACACACTTGTCTTGTAAGACCGAATCTTGAATATTCAAGTCAAATTCACTGGTCACTGTTTTATATGGTACACACATTGATATAAAAAAAAAAAAAAAACTTTTTTTAGCTTTACGCTATTTGCCTAATATCCTATTAAATCTTGTCTAATATATCCATGGTCTAATATCCTATTATGTTACCACCGTATGGAGCATGAAAGGCTAAAATTAATTGATTTGTCTATAAATGGCAATGGGCAGTGCTTTCATGTCCAGCAAAATAATTATTAGAAATCTGGTGCCGTCTACACTCATTCAATATATTTAAAATCAGTATACCTAATCATAGGATTAATTATGGCAAATATGAACCTATTAATAAAATGCTTATTAAGATAGGTAACAAAGATAAATTCAATATTGATTTTTCACTATCAAAACATTCCCAAACATACAAATTATACAATCGCTATTTTTAGGATATTGCTATTCTTTTATTTTATTTTGTTGTTTTATTAAGTGTATTTAATTGTTTATTCAATTTTGATTTTAGTATTAATTTTCAATTTTATTTTGATTTGTAGCAAATAGATATATATATATATATAATAATTTTGTTTTATATATAATAATAAACTGTTTGTGCTATGCAGTATAAATAAATAAACATATATAGGTACTTAAATCAAAATACTCTAAAAACTAGTATGCCAAAACAGTAAGTATAAAAAAACTAGGAACAAAAAAATGTTGTAGTTATAGTCTCAGCTCAGCCATACGTACATTATTACGCAATCTTTTTTTAAAATTTAAAACACTTAGGGCCACTTTCCAGATGAATACTTAAGCTATACCTACCTACTTGTAAAAAATTGAATATTTTAGTTAAAACGTTAGCTGTCATTTTCGGTCACTTGCAAGGGCAGTGTAGTACAGTAATTTATTTCATTTTCGCTACAAAGAATGTTTAAATTGAATGAATTTATGTTATATTTAATTTCTTAAATTCTTAATGAAAAATAAAAGCATTAATTTGACAACTGACAACTACTGTCAAATCTATATTAAGTGAAGCATAAGAGGTCATTTTACCAACCAAGTGTCATTTAATTATGGTTTAGTACCAACCAATCGCAGAAAATAAAGTCGAAGATCTGATCAACCTTCTCAATCACACAGGGTGGCCTTAGTACTGATGAGTCCATGGGGGAGAATAAAAATGAGAGAATGGTTAATTGGTTTTCCAGGAGCAACTGGAATGGTCACTTCTACCTAGACATACCTATACCTACAACCCGAAAAATATAATTTTTGATTTAAGTAGTGTTGCTTATAAGTTGGATTTGATATTTAAGTGTTCACCTGATGAAAGCTTGTTCTTATAGTCTTTGCATTATAGTGCAAGAAAAAAAAATAGTATTTGATAACTGGTATGTTTTATAGCGAAAAACCTCAATATTATGGTGTAAAAATTAAAATTGTGGGTGTAATAGGTATGTGGGTGGAGTTATATAAATGTTTTGATAATCCTTTTGCTTTTATTTAGTTTTATTTTTAATTTATAACTTAAATTACATAAATAAATTATGTTAAATCTTATTTGAGTAATTTATATCTTACAATATTGTTGATAAAATAGACTTTTATACAATTGCTATAAAATAAGGAAAAGTGGGTGTGGTTTAAGTAGTTTTTTTAGTAGGTAATTCTTGCTTATTTTGCTCTTGGTTGCTACTTAGTTTTTTTTTTAATTATTTTTATTATAGGTAGGTATATATAAATAAATTTTTTTGATAATAATTTAGTTATGATATAATTACACATTTTATATACCTAATTGAAATTTTGATGAATTTTAACCTTAAATAAGGTATAGGTACCTAATACCTATAAATTTTTTCACAATTCACAAATTAAAATATCTTGGCAGCCAATTAGAGTAAATCTGTGACAGAATACTAATTTACTTATACTTACTTAGATGATGCAATCATCTTTTGACCCATCATAAAGATTTTGATATTGTGAATATAGCTTGCATAAAATTATCACCCATTTTCCCTCAGACCCATCGCGCGTTATCGCTTGTGAAAATAACGCCGAAGCGATAGTCTTGTACTCTGTTCCACATAGACACGGTACTTTTAAATTGGCGCGAGGGTAAATGTCAAAACTTTCACGTAATTTCAGTTAGACTTTTTATAGGATGAGACAGCCATTTTTTATATCTCAAAACTTGAAAACCTATCTGTTTGAAAACGTATTAAAGAGAAATAGTATCGCTCCTGGAGATTATTTTGTGATTTTTGATAAAAAAAATTAATTAAATAAATAAATTAAATGAATAAAATAGTTAAGTAAGGATTAATAAACAATTTTTCATTAATTTTTTTACATTGTTATTTAATAATTGTACTTTTGTTTTGAAAAGAAAAATTCATCTTTACTATTACTGTTTTACAACACTTATATATTATACTTTTTATACTATTTATACCTACTACTGTAATAGTTTTATAAATCATTTTTATTTAAAAAATATTTTAAAAGTTAAACTAATTCCACACAAAAGGCATACCTATTTTACTTATATATATATATATATATGTACCAATAATCTTTTTTGGCAGTAAAAAGTGGTCAGTACTACCAAAGATAATAAAATGTTCGATCACTTCGCTTACAGTGTCTAACAGAAATGCATATTATGTCAGCGATGATGTCTAAGAGAATATATGGGTGTACCTTATACATTTGGTATAAATATATAGGTATAAGTTTAAACTTATACCATATAGTTACTATGTTTTATGTATTTTGAATTATTTATTCTAAATCCAACATTTCATATTAGGATTAGCCTTCAATAGATGTTGCACGTTTTCATGTTGTACCAGTATCAGGTTTCAGGCTCTTACAAAGATCCAATCATTGCGTCTATAACTATATAAGTATAACCTATAACAAATATTTGTTATTTTTCAGCACTATAAAACAATGTTTTTACTTACATGAAAAAAGAAAAATCATGGTTAAGGGTTAAAGTTATACATATAGTCATATTGTAACTATGTTATAAAACAATAGGTAGCTCAGTTTCGATTTTTCTATAAATATAATACATTTTTAGAAAAATTGAGTTTAATCAAAAAAAATCTGTTAAGAGTAATTTGCACATACCTATATATGAAATATATACCTATATAACAGTGATTATCTACTCGTTTGTAGCCGTCATATCTATACTTACCTTTTACAAAATAGAACCTATAATTTTAAAAAAAATTTAATGTGTTCTTCTTCTATAGCGCTACAAACGGTGGATGGTACTTGGCTGCCATGAATTTTTATTCTAGTTATTTTTATAACTAATTTTTAAGACAAGTTTTATAAACAAATTTTTCATTTTTTTAAATTAAATTGGAAAACAAATAAGCTATTCATAGAAATTTAAGGTTATAATTTTCTAGACAACCATGTTTAAATAAAACAAAAAAAAAAATGCAAAAACCGGAAGAAAAGCAAAGTAAATTTTCTATATATACCTACCTATACCTACTTATTTTTCTTTTCCAATCTATATTTTTATACTGAAGTCTTCTTTTTATTCCCTTTTGTACCTAATCCAAGGCTTTTTTTTTTATTTTTCATATAGGTAGGTATACCTAATTATTATATTGTCTTTGTCTCGTAACTGAAGGATAATTTTAGATTTCATAAACACTAACTGTATTGAATATGATTCTTCATACACCTACAACACAGCAGTTATAATTATATATATAGATATATATAGTATTTTCTCTATCTGATAATTAAAGCTTCATACTATCAATAGAGCTTTCATCGCTATCAACATATAAAAAACAATAAAAAACATGAAAATCCTTACCAAAAAAAAATAACGAACGTTTTGTCGTCCATATTTTTTCTCATTTATATTCGCATTTTGCTGCATACAAAAATCTTTTCACAAACATATATGTATGTATATATATACATATTTATGTGTATGGGGATGTAAACAAATAACGGAAAAGCTTTCGTTAAAATTCTGAGTTGAAAATTTTCTTATGAAACACAAGAATTTTCCAACAATAAAACAAAAGCAAAATAAAAAACAAAAATTCTTTGTTAATTATTTTTCAGGAATAAAATTGTTTTTTTTTTTTTTCAACTTTGTGAAAAATGTGAAAAAATATCCAGTGAAAATTATAGAGAATTAACTGTGTTAAATGATTATATGAAAATTTAAAATTTAAAATGCCGTCGGATAAATTATATTAAATTTAAAAAATAAAAATGTACAAAAACGTACAAAAACTAATTTTGAAATAAAAAAATTTTAAATTTAAATTAGAAAATCAGTATTTTTGTACATTTTAAAATAAACCGTTAAATATTACGTGACAAAATGGAGATTTACAAATTTCAATGTATTAATATAGATAACAGATCTTTTAATTGAATTGATATTAGTTTATAATATATTGTATTAATTGTTAATTTATTTATTTATATAAACTCCCTATGAGTTAGTAAATATTAATTATAAATATTTTAATTAAAATAAATAACCGGTAGCTTACCTACAACTAACTTATGAATAAATTTTTCATTGCAAAATCAAAAATGATTACTACTCTTAATAAATGTGAAATAGAAATGGAGAAAATTACAAAAAAAAATTAAAAGTTAAATTTAAAATTGTGTGATTTTAATAACGGCACATACCTATAAGTTAATGGTATAATGATTTCTATGAAAATGTCTCTTAATATAAATTTTGTTTTTACAAAATCACTGAGAAAACATTCATTTTTTTTTAGTGCAAGGAAAACAAAAAAAAAAATGTTTTTTTGTCATTTTATGTATGTGTTTTCTATTTTTATATGTGTGTAAGTAAATGACATTTTAGTATATAATGTGATATAGATATATATATAATAAATAAATAAGTACCAATTTTGTATAAATGTCATCTACATGGTAGAATGTATAGAGAAAAATAAAAAGCATATAAAAATCTGCAAATAAAAATCATTAATTTTTTTTTTTTTAATTTTTGTATAGGTACCTAGTTGTATATGTAATATGTAAGAAGGTACCTTACATATTGAATTTATACACATATAAGACAACAAAAAAAAAAAAATTGATACAACAAATTTGTCACTATATAATATTATTATTTAATAAAAGCAAAAAAATTATAATAATAATAATAAAAAAAACAAATATCCAAAAATAACAATAATAAAAACAATATAAAAAACTAGGCGGAGTCTATAGCTCTCTATATATAAAAACAATATTTTTTTCTTCTTTTCAAAGATTTTCTTCTTTACGTATTACATTTTAAAAATAGAAGATGAAGAAAATAACAACAAAAGAAACAAAAAAAAAACAAAAATTTGTCATTCTGTCATTCTCTTTAAAATTTTGTATCCATATATATATCTAGATATAATATTTATATCCATTTATATTTTGTTGGTTTGTATGTATGTGGTGAATGGTGGTGACCGATTAAAAATGATTTTTCTCTCTTAATATGCACATACATACCTTGAATTTTAAATAAATATACATGGGACATGGGCGGGGTATAATACATATATTTATATATATGTTACAATTTTTTTTTTTTTTTTTGAATTTTGTGTGACTCTTTTAAAGTGAAATTTTCAAATTTTCTTTTTTTTTCTCTGGATTATGCTTTTTCTTAGGTGAACTTTATGGATGATATTTTGTGATTTTTGTGATTACATTTTGTTGTGACAAAATTTTATGTATTAAGGTAATACCTATCCTTTTTCCCAGGGATATCAAGTTAATGGGTGTGGTTTATAAAATTAAATAATAATAATAATAAAAATAATAGTAATTTAAAATATTTTATTTAAAATTATAAATTAGTAAAAAATTTCAATAAAATAATTTAATTTATTTAATTAAAATAATTTAAAAACAATTTTTTATTATTTAGAATTTACTTATTTTCCAAATTACGAAATTTTTATAAAATTTGAAGTATAATGAGATTGAGGTGTCCAATTTTACTTAAAACAGGATTTATATTTTTAAATTAGGTAGTTATGTCGAAAAATAAGTAAAAGTATATTTTTTATTTTATAGGTACTTATATTTTTTTTTTTAAATAACGGAAAATAATATCCTTGTTACCATGTTTTATATTTCTTTAATGTTGATGGTTAATACATAAAAAATGTTTGAAGGATTTAAATTTGAATTTTTGTGCCTTTAAATTTTCATATAAAATAATGAAATTCGCTTATTAGTCCTTTGTACAATTTTCATTTTTGTTGTTACTATATATACCTATAAAAATTTTATATAAACTTAAGTTTATATCAATAAAATTATTTATTCAGTTTTGGGTAGGTTGATAGAGGTACAAATTTTTTAATATGAAAATGTAAAAATCAACTAATTCTCATAACTATAATTATAGGACTCCTTCGATAGCATTTAATATAATAGGACTTAACACTTTAGTGTGCTATATACTTTCAGCAGATCCTTTTCTAATATATATATATCTTCGATTTGCTAAACCATCAATTCCTATTTTTATTTTTAGTGTACAAAATCTATATTTACATATATAAATCATTTTCTTCTGGATTTGCACAAAATTCCTTATTTAAAAAAATTTAATTTTTTTGTTTTTTCGTAAATATTCTGACTTATATTTTTGTCATATTAAAGAAATTGGCGTTACAATTTAATATGACTATATATTTAAACGACATCTATTTTACGAAGTTTATTACTTTTTTTTCAAAATTCAGAATTCTGATTATAAACGAATAAAAATACATAATAAAAAATAAAGAAAGATGATGATAGTAAAATTGTTGACTGAAAACTAATTGTGACTAGGTATAACTGATTTTTGCTGTACATCTAATTACAAAATTATGCCCTCAAAAAACGTTCAGGAGTGACATAAAACATATTCTTAATCTTTTTGTCGACATCCTTAATTCTATTTATGGAATATACAGATGATCTTTAATGTTTGATCCTATGCTCTAGGCTTTTTTTTTTAAAGAGTTTTTGATTTTTATATAGAAATTAATTATTGTATAATTATTATAAAGGATAACTAATCTTATTAATTAAATTTGTATATGAATTAAAATGTCCTGTACTCAAAGGATACAAGGTACCTATTTCAAGAAATTAATTTTATTAAATCAATTAATTGATTATTTGAATTAATATTAATTAACGTTCCCATGTATAGTATCTACATCTCAGTTCTGTACTGAGAACTGGTATAAAAGCTGTTCAACGACTGCAGAAAAATAATAAAAAAATATTATAGAACAAAAATCAAAATTAAATTGTCTAATAAAGACATTTTATTTTTAGTTAAATTAATTTATTATTGTGATTCATAAAAATATGTGTGTAAATAAATAATAAAAAAAAAAATCCCAAATTTAAGTATAAAAAACCGAAATGAATTTTTTTGAAAATTTCTAATATATAAACTAAATAAATGAATGAAATAATTTTATTTGATAAAAAATTAAATGTATATACCTACATCGGTACATCATATAACACAATATATTATATACCTATATTTATTTTATTTACAGTATCAATATATGAATATTGATTTTTGATATTTTAACTTCAACTAGAAACAATATTTTTTTTGTTTAAGAATTTAATTTTGATTGTGTAAGTTAAATGCGTTAAAAACAAGTAAAATTTATGAACATTTTGGATTTTAATAGTGTACCTAATTGTTTATAGTTATTGGAAAAATGTGTTTTACTTAGAGGTATATTGAAAATTAAATTTGAAGATTCGGTAGTAAATATAAATGCCTGATGGGCTAATTCGACTTTGTTAATGTATATTGAATAGAATTTTGTGCTATATAGAACCAATGCCATAGAAGAACTATATAGTGCTAATAGAACTAATATGTTGAGGTCAAAAATTATGTTAAATTAAAGTTTATTGATTATCATATGATGTTAGTTTTAGTCACATATTTTAGTCAAATAATTTTTAGTCACATTATAAAGATTGAATTATTAACTGTTATAAATATTGAATTATTAACTGAATGAGAATGTTAGTTATATCATTATCGGTTCAATAATGTTATTTGAGGACCATGTAGTTAGTAAACATATAACTTATTTATTTTGTTTATTTAGGATACTAGAACTATAAATATAAAGTTACTGTGACCAATTTTAAATATCGTGTTTAGTGTTTTTTAAATTTGATTTCATTATGAATTCAAGAAAAAAATATGAAATTTTCAGTAATTTAGTATATGTATTACATTATAACTATATAGTTTAATTTACTGTGCTAATTATAATAATTACTAAATATAACTATTTTTATTCATATAAAAGTTGTGAAATTCTTTTAATTTTATATTTACTCATATAAATTAAATAAAAATGTATGACTTAAAATCATAAAAAATAAAAAAAATTATTAAAACATATATTTCATATATGAATGAATTAAAAATAATTCATTTTATTGATTTAATAAAAAATATAAAATTAAAGAATGTCCTTTAAAATAAGAAGTTATTTTCCATATAGATTTTTATTCTATTTTCTTAGATCAAATCTTATTAAATTAACTGAATTTTGTGTAGGTACCTATACACAATTTTTTTTCCAATTTCAGGGCTTAAATTTTTTATACAGAACTTAAAGGCATACTTAATATAGGTATTTTTCTTTACTGGAATTATGGAACGCTTTAATATTTATTTGAATTGATTTCGAATATATTCTAAAACATATTTTTAACATTTTTTTGTTTGTTTTATTTATTTAGTAAAAAATATTTTGAAATTCATTTGTTTTGTAATCCAATAATTCTTATAATATTTACGATAAATATTAAAAAATAGAACATACATCAATCAAAACAATCTAAATTTTTTAGCAAAATATTAAATTTAAAATAATTGAAAAAATTTGAAATAAATATAAAAATTTAAAGAACTTAAGTTGTTGAATATTTAAAAGCGAAAATTAAAATATTTTATTTAAATTTTTGTCTATAACATTAAGCCATTTTAATCTATATTTAACATATGTTCAATTAGCGTATATCTGTTACATTTAAGAACTATTGTCGTTCCCCTATTCCTGGAGCTTTTGTATATTCTATTACAAATTTTCATTATTGCAAACAACAATTAGAATAGCTCAAATACTCAAAATGTGGTCTAACCTGTGTATATCTATTTGAAAAGTTTAATTTTCTGTCACTATAAAACCTAGGTATTTTATTTCACTAACGCAACTTGCAGTGTTGAATTATTGATAACAATACGACCATTATTTAACTCTTCGTTTTACAGCATCGCTTTTGTTTTATCCGATACGTTAACTTGCAATTTGCTTGATTTAAACCAATTATTGAATTTTTCGAAATCTATATTAATTTTACTTGTACAGTATATAGTCTACATTTTCCACCTCTATATATATATACATTAAAGCATCATTAGCAAAAATAGTACAATTTTAGAGTAATCAACATATTTTTCGATGTGATTTACGAGCAATAAAAACAATAACCACTATACCAAAATACCGATTTGAGGTACTCCTATTGAAACAACTTCAGGTGCAGTTAATCTATTATTTACTCTTTTCCTTTGTTTCCTATTTGCTATAATATATAGGATTGGAACCATTTGTATTCTACATCTCTAACTCCGTATCCATATTTCATACATTTTTGTTAACAACAGCTTGTGATTTATCATTTCAAATGCACGTTTAAGGTCAATAAATACCGCCACAATAGGTAAACATTTTATTTTCAATAGCTAGCTTCCAATTCGAGATCACAAGATTTAACAGCGATTCACAACTATGGTTTTCTCGGAAACTCGGAAAATTTTTATGTTATTTTGCAATTTATATATATATATGTATGTGAAACTTAAAAAAGTTATTTATTGAGAAATAAAAAATACAATAAATAAATAAAATAAATAAATATAAATTTATATATATATAAATTAAATTACAATATGTACCTATATAGTCGTATTTATTTGTTGATTTAGACTTGGAGTAGTTTTCCATAGACTTAAATTAATGCAACATATTACTTAATTTCTGTGGAAAGAATTGTTCAATGATAGGTTTTATCCGAAGTTCCTTTTAACCAACTTTTTTTTTTTTTTTTTTCTTTATTTAATTCATATTTATTTACCTTATAACTTAACAATAATTTTACAATGTGATTTATAAAAAATAAATATTGACCTCATTAACATAACTATATGAAACCAATTAGGTGAAAATATGAAGGATATAGGCCTTAGCATAAGCTGTATGGCCTTATTAGTTAAATTTAACAAAGTTAATCAAAAAAAGTTTGTTTTCTATGAGGACGTATAGTAAAATAAAAAAAAAAAATAAAACATATAATATATTATATAAAACAAAATATAAAATAAATCAAAATCAAAATTTAAATTAAAATATACTTTTTTAACCATTCACAATTTTTATTTTACTAATACCTTAGCATCATACACAAATAAATTGTACGAAGATTTTTTTTTCATCCCAAATCTGACTTGAAATTTTTTTAACATTTGGATGAAGAATTAAGTAAAAGAATAGGATAGTTATATAATTTTTTTAAAAAAAATGTAATATAGTTAGATTTTAGGTATACGTATCTCGTTTATGTTTATTTTAAAATTGCAATGACAAACAAATGCCAATAATAGGTATGTCGTATTCGTATATTGTGTGTTATTTAAAATAGTTGCGTAGACAATTAATTATAATTTTAAAACTACAAAAAACAAAAATTAAAACTGAAGTTTTTTAATACATATGTACCTATATAGTTTAATACATACCCTATAATACATATATGTACATATCATTTCCCATTTTATATTATTTTTTAAATTAATACCAATTTCAATTACTTAATAACGACTTTTTTAAATGGCAAATATCAAATGTCAGTTCTCTTTAAATACTTATAATACTTAAAATATAGCGTAAAAATGATTTTGTCCGGCTTTTCGAACATGATCTGACATTGTAGTTCTTTTTTTAATTTTTAAAATCAAATATTTTATATTAAAAGATCCAACATCCAAGTTATGGTTTGTTTAAGTGAAATTCATGTATTTTTTTTTATTAAAATCTTAACATTAAGTTTATTTTAAGCTATAAAAATATAAATTTATTTATTAAATTGTCAATTAATTTTTTAGTTATACTTTACCTGAATAATTTTGATTTAAAATACCATTAAGTAACTAAGTATAGGTATATAATTTATAGTTGTGTGTCAGTGTATTTATAAAATTCTAAATTCAAAGTGTATATCTACATTGTATTATAAACATCTTAAAAGTTTTTTTTATTTATAATTACTTAATATGAAAAAATTAAAATTAAATTTTTATATTGATTTTGAATTATTGAATTTTTGTTTTGACTGTGTGTGCCACAAAATTGATCAAATTGTTGGCACAATTAGATTTTTTAACCATGGACGAATTTTATTTTCTTTAGATTAATTTTTATTTTTCATCACCACACCAGAACCAAGTTAAAATTTGTATATATCTACATTATTTAGCTAGGTATTTCTAGAATTTATTTACATTTTCAACAAACAAGAGAATAAACAAATAAATTAAATTTAAATAATTTGAATTTAATAAAACTTCAAATTGTGAAAAAATAAATAGGTACCTACCTATACCCAATCATAAATAAAAATGTATAAATTTGTTTAAAATTTACCTTATTCATTTTTGAAAATAATATAAAATATTTTAATTTTTATTATTTTTAAGTGTACCTACTAGTTCTATTTTTATTTATATCAATAAATATAAATAAATTTTTATATCAATAAATATAAATAATAATAATATTGAAAAATGTTTCGTTTAAAATTTTGATATAATTTTATTCATATAATTTTTCAAACTATCAAAACACAATAATAAATTTTGATATTTAAAACATATTTATAGTTATGTTAAAGTTTGAATATAATTTTTTTGTTTTATTTTATATAATAAAATAAATTCTAGCAAAACATAGAATAAGAGTAATCTTCATAAGAAATACTTTAGTTAAAATTAATAAAGAAATAATGATACTATACAATAACTATATTGTTCAAATCGACCATGGATCACCAGTCACAATGAGTACTATATAACAAGAAATGGATACGGAGTTGTGATATCAAAAAGGATTAACTGTAACTATTAGTTATATATTTCTTTCTACTTTATATCCAACTATATCAACGTCATATTTCGATAGCCAGTTCAAGTGTTAATTCAATTTATTATAAATATTATAACATGTTCTAAATATTTAGGTATAGAGAAGATTTTCATTTCTTAACATAATTTGTTTATGCAATTTATTGAAATATTGTATACACAAATCTTTTTTGTTTTTAAATGAAAAAATTTAAAAGAATTTTAATGTTCTTCAAAATATGAATTTTATTAAAAACAATAAATTAAATATAAACAAATATTCTAATTTAACGATGACATACATATATATATACCTAATTATTTTTAAATATTTATTTTGTTTCAAAATTTAAAATTAAGTAGATATGTATACGAAAAAGTACATGTGGTGAAATTTTGCATAAGTTAAAACTTTTGTAATAATAAAAAATTTACAAATTTGAGATTAATTTAGCAATGGAACAAATTTTTAAATACTTAGTTATATTCATATTAATTTGTATTGAATTTCAATTTAATCGACCTAGTTAATTTAATTAAAGTAATTTAAAATAAAATAAAAAATTAATAAAATTAATACCAATAATGTACTGCCATGTACCATGTATAGTGTCTTGTGACATCAAAATTTAAACGAAAATATTTTAATTCCTAAGCGATTCACATATACGTTTACCATTAATGTTGCACAATATTTTTTATTTTCAACACAAACATTATAATATAGGCTTTTTCATAAACGCAGTGTGACGTGACAATTGAATTATAATCGATGACTGATTTATAATCATATGATTTTAGTTTAGCACACTACAATAATTTATTGACGTTTATGAACATTCATTTTAAAATTTAGTTTTCATTGGTTTTAATTTTGTTTACAATTTCAAATTAATTTTGTTGCAAATTTAAAATAAATAAATAAGATACCTACAATAAAAATGATGCAATTTATTTTGATAATACCTTGTCCTTCAATCTCAGCCATTTTAAAAATTTAAACAAATCTGCTATTTCTATAAAAAACAAAACTGACAAGACAAGAGAAAAATTTTTGTGCAATGAAATTTCATAATCATAATGCGTAGCTGACTTTATTTTGTAATTGAATTTTGTGTCATATGATTGTTGCTATATGTAGTTTATGAACTGTATATACAATATATAAATTATTTATAATCACATGAACATGGCGAGATTAATGTATTGCATTATGCGTTTTTGAAAAGGCCTTATTATTGCGAAATAATTTAGTTTAGAATTTAAGTTAAAATTAACGAAAATGACGCAATCTGAATAATGTTGCTCAATAAAAATTAGAAAATCAAAATTGTTTTGATTCATTTTGGGATTAAACAATACAATACTGCAACCTACAAACCATGTATATGACAATCCCTTTTATTGTCAAATATTCAATATTATATGAGGATCCGCTTTATACTTGAATTCTATATTAATTATTTTTGATTACTTTATAAACTGTTGTCATTGTTACATTTTATAGAATCCATCATTGCTATATAGTATAACCACCATCAACGCTTTATAGCATCACTATAAGCTAAACTCTTGATGATTCATGTTTCATAACAGATAAATTATTTTTATAATAGTTCTAAATTGGTAGATTGGAAGAATCGAACCAGGGTTGGCTAAAGCAAGTTTGGCAAGCAATGCAGGAATTTTTCTCAACCCTTTATAAAGTTTTGTTCACGATTGAAATACTTTAAACTTAGAATTAATAAATTAAATATATATCACTTAAACCTGATTAGGTATCAAAAATAATTTGGATTTAGTTTAAATAAAATAAAAGCTAATTTAAGACCATTTATGGTGCATAATCAACAACTCAGCATGAACAAAATATCTTTTTGCTCCGAAGTTTTAAGATTCTACATTCCAGGGTTTCGCGATACGGTAGTTTGGCTTTTGGTGAGAATTAATTATCTCCAACTGTCATTATATATATATATATATGCTTTTGCTTCAGCTTTTCGAACAAAGTCTTGCTATAATGGCCACTATATTGGACACTTTCGTATAAATCTATACTGTTATTATCTCTTGGACTCTTTTCACTATCCACCACTATGTCCATAAATATTTTCAAGTAAATTCAAATTTTATCGAAATTTATTTAATTTTTAAAAATATTTGCTTGTAACTAATTAGTACACGATTTTTGAAAATTTTTGAAGGTTATTTTTTTAATTATAATTAATTCAATGACAATTATTTAATCATTACAAAAAAAAACTCATTGTTTTTGATTAGAAAATTTCATGACATTTTTGTACATACGTATACATATAGCTAAATAAATCATTTGTCAAAAATATGTCAAAATTTTTTACTATATTCATTTTTCAATTATATTTCAATATTTTAACATTAAATTGCCAAATTCATTATTGTTTTTTTTGTTTTTTTTTTTTAATTGAAATTGTCAATAAACTTGTATCCAATCTCAACAATAATTGAAAAGAAATTGTTTATTTTTTTTTTTTTTTTTTTTCAAATTACACCATCAACACTTTTGTATGGTGCTTTTAGTTTTCCTGGTTTTCTTTTTAATTTGTGATTTTGTTTTAAAATATAAAAATAGGCATTATAATATAGAAATGAAAGAAATACTTAATTAAAAAATATTTATTTTTCATTTCCTCTTTGAAACTCTCTTTTTTTCTGTTATGTCAATAAAATTACAACTAATTTTCAAATTAAAATGTTTAAATTATTTTGAAATAAAATACCCTGTCTTACTTTTAATGTACATATATAGTTATGTACTAACAAACAACAAAATCACAATCTGATTAATTCAAAATATAAAATTCACTAAAGTTATGGGACATAATTAATATGATAAAATGGGAAGTAAAGAAAATTATGAGAATGAATTATAACAAAAATAGATTTATTAAATTAAAAAAACATATCAAAATTTGGTGCAAATGAAGTTGTTCGGAACTATTGCCAAACAAAATTACAACACATTGAAATAATTTAACTCATGTTTTAATTTAATAAAATATTTTTACAACACACTCATTTTACAGTTTATTTAATGATAATGTGGTAAATTTATTATATTAAAAATTAAGTATTTGTACCTGGTTGAGTCATATAAAAATAAATAATTGATATTACCTAAATGGATTTTTTTTTAATTAAATAATATTTATTTATTTTTTATTTTTCATATTTATTAAAATAAGTAATATAAAAGTGAATATTTATAACGACAAAATATAAAACATTATATGTTATGTTAATACCATTATAACATTGATAGATAATTTATTTAATATTGCAAAAATAAAAACACACAAACACATACACGGGGTTTCATTATCAGTAATTAAATTAACAACATGTTTTTGAAAATTTTTAAATTGTAATAAGCGATTTTGCTAAATATGTTTCTAACTATTATAAACTATAATTTTTTTTTATATATAGAAATGAATATTTGTGCATTTATTATCAGTTCTTAATTAAACAAGGAATTTGATTTCTTATCAAATCTGTAATCATTAAAATTTATTTACTTAAAATAAATAAACACAATACTTTCAATTCGATTAATTTTTTAATCAATAAAAATATGTATAGTATATACTGTAGTGTAAGTGTAACTATACTCATATTAGTGTCATGTATAGTGTATACTATCTGTTATCATAATTATTATAAAAATATTACATTGGTCAACTTTGTATTACAATACAATTCCAAGAATTACGATTTTAATCACAATGTACAATGTATACAATGACAATGTTGATATACGAACTAACGCTTCCGGTGATATTAATTTAATATCTAGACACAATACTTAAAATTAATGATGTATTCAATTACTAACTATAAGTATGAAACATATTGAATATTGACTTAGAAAAGAAATTTTGTGAGCTTGTAACTGGCAAACATTACACAAATAATAACTAAACCTCCAAACAATTGATCAATTAATTCATTTAGCTTAAGATGTACAGTTAAATTTTTTGAAATGTAAATAGTGAATATATGCGTATAAATGTAATAGTGAATAGATATTGAGGGGGTTTTGTGCAAAAATCTTGAGGTATTTTTCAGAAAGAAAATAAATATTGTTTTTTTTTCCAAAATTTTCTATTTTGAACTACAATATCTCCATAACGGCAGCACCAATCATCATCAAATAAATGTTAAAATATGCTCCAGACCGTTATTAACTAAAATATAACTAAAAATGTATAGATTTAATAGATCAACAGATATAACGGTATATATTTATATACAAAAACATCAAAACAACAAGGATACTTTCAAATGTCCTTTTCATCCTTAAAGGATAATATGCGCTACTAAAGATATATATGATTGGAAAGCTAGCAATTTAAGCTTTCCTTAGGATATGAACAATAGGTCTTACGTCGATACAACATCTCCCTCAGAAGAGCCCTTTTTTGTATGATTTGTAATCAAGTATATGATAGACTTTTCATGAATTTTCATTTCTATTTTAAGTGCGATGCCTTTAAAATTTCATTGTTTCGGCCTGTTATGTTTCTGCTCCTACACTGTACTCGATATGTCGTTTTCAAGACGCATAAGTTTTTGAATTTCAGTTTTTCTGTTGACATCCAGTTATAATTAGTTTGTTTATTCAATAGGTGGTGGTATCATACAGGAATTCTCTAACAACACAAATTAAATCAAATCAAATCCTTAATCATGATAATTTTATAGATAAGTATCTGAAATAGGTGTTTACAAGGCTTAAAAACATGTTATTTTATTCAAAATTATAAAAAAAATTCTTTTCAAAATTTCAGTAAAATAATTTAAACTTAAAATCTTGAATTTAATTTTAACTTGCATATACTTTTAAAAAAACTTAAAGCAATTTGAATGAAAGCTTCCTTCCTAAAAAAAATTTTTCTTTTAATAATTTTCTTAGTTTTAAATATTCTGTTCTCCAATTTTCTCTAAACTATTCAATATTCATTACTCGTTTTTCGAAACAAATAAATCCCATATGAGTCAAATTCTATAAAATAAAATTTATTTATTTATTTTATTTTATTTTGTTTTTTTTTTTGAAAAAAATTTTCTTTCTACGTCCAAATTTTGAAAATTTTTTTTTTCTTAAATTTTCTTTTAAAAAAAAATTTATTACATTTTTTATTGAATGCGTACTATCGTCCCACCACAAATTTATACCCCACCAACAAACCTAATCATGAGAATCAAATGAAAATTTAGAAAAACAAAAAATTGAAAAAAAAGGTAAAATATTTTAAAATTTATATGAGTATCTTTGAGATTTGTGGCTTTTGGGATTTTTGGGACATTTATAAAATAATCAAAAAATCTCATGGGAGTTTTCTATATAGAAATAAGAAAAAAAAAATAAAAATTTTCCTTTATAATTCAGAAAAATTAAAAAAAAGAACAAAAATCAAATTATATAAGTATAATTTACAATTCTGGAAGAAAAATCTAATCCTTGAAGGTCCTTTTTGTTTACTCTGTATATAGAATTGTTATTGATTTCATTTGTGCAGTGTTTCTCAACAGAAATTTGTTGACAGTTAAAAATTTTAACAATTATAAATCGTTATTGGAATGGAACTGAGGAGGAGCCTACGAATTTCGTATTCGAAAGATTAGTACACAATGTAATACGATTTTAGGAAGATATATAATACGAAATTCGGAAGTTTGACAAGTTAAAATTACGAATTTCCTGAACTCGAATATAATATTTTCTAACCTAAGTAATTAAGGGCCAGTTTTCAGGTGAGCACTTAAGTATCAAATTAAACTTAAGCTATACAGTTAAATCAAAAATTGTGTTTTTCAGTTGGTACTTAAAACAATACTTAAGTGGCACTTAAGCTTGGTAAAATGACCGCTTAAGCTACACTTAAAATTTAAATATTTTGATAATCTTTCTTACACATCTTTCTTACATTTACACTTTATTTGTCACTTGTATTTGTTACATTTTAACAAGTGCTGCCATTGCAAATAACCGAAAATGATAGCTGAAAATCAACACTTAAGTTTGAACTAGAAAACTCATTTTTTTTAAGTGGAGCTTAAGTGTCGAATGTTACTTAAACTTAAGTGTAACTTAAGTACTCACCTGAAAACTGACCCTAAGAAAACTTAGTTACGTTAGCAACTTAAATGACGTTTATTTGCTTTCGAATTTGATAAGCAGTACCATTGGTACCAATGAATTTTACATTCGGATTGCAAATTCTGAAAATCTTTCGAATCCGAATTTCATACACGGCAGGGGGCAGTACTAGAAACCATAGAAACCATTTTAAATATACGAACTTGGTGTAGAAACATATTTAAATTTATTTCAATCTATATCACTGCTCAGAATTGTATTTTAAAAGTAATTCACTACAAAAATAGGACATTTAGTTGTTGGCCAATGTTTCAAAATTTAATATTTTTTTCACTAAAGCGCTAATACGTAAAGAGTACTCAAATGAAGTTACCTTCATATACCAGTTCAAATTACATAAAAGATATCATTCTACATATGGTCCAGTCAGATATAGATACTAGACCAGATATAAAATTCTGAAGAAGTCCTTTACTTTTGTTCGACATTATTTCAATCAAGTTTTGTTGTGAACTTTTTAGAATACTAATTAAAGCAGATAAAATTCAAATCTCCCTTAAACGGTCTATGGAAATACCACCTCTTTGTTCTATCACGAAAAATTACAATTCAGTTTGTTTTAACTATAAGTCAAAAATGTCAAATGATGATACTAATAACTGGATAGTACTTTCAGAAATTACTAATTAGAGACAAAATAAATCATACAAAGCTAAATATTCCCGAATAATAAACAAATTTAATTTAAGTATATAAAATTTATTTTAAAATTTATTTTTGTATTCATATATTGTAATCATTAGTATAAGTTGTTATAAATTGTGAATGGAAAATAAATAAAATATAATATCATTTATATAAAATAATTTTCATTTAAATATTTTTCAAATTCAAAATTGATCCTTTTTTTCAAGTTTAAGAAACACTGTTTTAATATAATTTTACTATTTTTCTTATACCTTATTTTTTAAAATTGTTCACGTTATATCTATGCATATAATCTATTAAGTATCAGTGGTATCAGGTATATTAGGAATAGGAATTGAATTTTAAAATATTAGGTATAGAGTTGATTTTTCTATAATATGTAAGTATTTATAGGTATATGAGGTTAAGGTGCAAACTCTTGTATATTTTTTGTTTTTGTTTTTGGAAATGTTTATCTGCATTGAATTAAAAAAGAAATTCTTTAGTTCCTATTTTATTTATCATAAAAATTAAACTTTTTATAATTTTTTTTTTTTACTGTTTACTTTTTTTCTGTTTTCTTTACACGTTCTTTTGATGTCCTTAAAAGATTAAAATTTACTTCATCGAAGCTGGGTGAATTTCATTTCTACTTATGTATATAGCATAGGTATTTTTTCCAAGTTATATTGCTTTTATTGTTGCTCTTGTTGTTGGTATTGCATTGTATATTCTTTAAGTTCAAAGCAATTTCTTATAATTTTTTATTAAATAAAACTTTCTTTGATCCTTCCTTTTCAATTTAAAGTAAAAAAAAAAATTAAAAGTTTAAAAATTTAATTAAATTATTTTTAAAAATTATTAAATGAGAAAAATTAAGTTTAGATTTTGGACAAAAACAGAGAGAAGAAAGTTTTTCAGAAATGTTTAATTATTCAATAAAATTTTCTTTATTAATTTTAAACAAAGAAAGAAAGGACTTTCATTATTGTTTTATTATAGTCTATTGAATTCGGAATTCAATTATGTACCTTATCAAGAAGATATTCAATTGTCTCTAGATTGAAGTTAAAAAGTTTTTAAAAATAATTTTTTTTTATATACTTATTATATAAACTACAATAATATAGTAATTATTTAATCTAGTTTACGTATAGATTATATTTTGAGGCTTATTGCAACATTTTAATTGGAAAACGTTTTTCGAACAGTTAATTTTTTTATTGTATTTAACAAACATATTTTGAAAAAACTCAAAGAGATTATTAGATCTGCTATATACGCTATAATAATATCTGTAAAACTTAAATTAAAGCAAAAAGCAGTGACAGGGATCAAAAAAATTAAATGTTAAACTTTTTCAAAATATTACCGCAAAAAATTACCGATTAAGAAAAACAAAAACAGGAACATCTAGGAACCCAAAACTTTAAATGTGAAGCTTTTTCAAAATATTACCGCAAAAAATTATCGCAAAAAATTACCGCAAAAAATTACCGATTATAAAATAAAAAAAAATAAAAAGTACTAAATTTGGTGCCCTTCAAATAAATTATTTGTTGAAAAACATATCCAAATTTTAAACCAATATAGAAAAACTATATATTTAATTCAAGGTGCTATTTAATTTAATGTAATTAAATATTTGGGGTTACCGACGATATCTTGGGCGCCCAAATAAATTAAAAAAATGAAATAAAACTAAAATAAAAATAAGATAAAAACAAGATTTTGCAAAGCAAAATTAAAAAAAAAAGCATGATTTCGCAAAACAAGATTAAAAAAAACTAGATATCGTACCGGTCCTAAATATTTGAAAACAGCTAGCTACATAGATATATAATTTGGTAAAATTGCAGTTTTTTCTAACAAATATTGTTGTAAAAATTTTATTGTAAATATTAAGTTTGTTCACTAGATTTAGAACAGAATCGGGCAGGACAGTTTTAAACAATAAAAATTCACTGCTACACACTTTAGAACCGATTTAGGACAGAAAAATCTAATGAAAACTTTTCTTGGTTTTTTTTCTTTGAAATTTTTAGTTATAATTTTTCTTTACTCTCATTACTCTTAAATTTTTTTTTTTGTTTAACTGTCAATATTTTAAGAGAAAACAACAATAAAAACAGTTCTCAAAAATATTCACAACAAATAAGTTCAATTAACGAAAACTACTGAACAGAAAATATGTTCGTTTTTACTCTAGAACGTTCTAGAACAGTTTAATGAACAAACTTATAATGTAAGTTCAACTTTTCAAGTATAATTTTAGCAACAAATTCAGAATAACGTTTTTTTTTTCTTAAATCTGGTCAAGATCGCAAATTAATAAAAAAAAATAAATAAATATTGTAAAACATACTTAAAAAACTTAAATTAGGTATAATTGAGTAAGTAAATAAATACGAGTACAGGTATATGTAGTAATCATTTCATTAATGAATTTTAATGATTCAGCTAAAAAGTTCATAAATAATAATATAGTTATGGCAAATAAACATAAACGCTGATAATTAGGTAAAAAAAAAAAAACTAAATTAAAACAATTAATTAAAAACAAAGTTTTGAAATATAATTTTTTATTAAATAAATATTACTAAATTATAGTAAATGAATTTATTACAAAATAAAAAACATAAAAATTAAAAAAAAAAATTCTCGAACTCATAGGCCACATATATAAAGCACACATTATAGAATAAAAGCAATGTCAAATAAAATTATAAAGTCATAAAATTTTTTAATGACAATATTTTTAATTATTTGGAATTTGTACATTCATTATGTTTATCATCGAAGTGTGGAAGTGTGTATATAGTTTAGGAAGTATACAAAAACAAAAAATGTCATAATTTTATTCCCATTAAGAAATTAGAAAAATATTTTTATTTTATTTTTCTATCGTTTTAGTTTTTCGAATACAATTAATGTGACCATTACTTTCTACAGTTCTGACTAAAGAATAAAAAGCTTATGATTTGTAAAAAAAATGTATATATATACTCGTACGTGATGTTAGCGGTACAAATAAAATCAATTTAATATTTTAACAGAGAAACTATAGTTTACAAAATTTAGTTTACAAACGGTTTAAAGTATTTCATTTGTACCTTATTTCTAGAGGAAAAGGGTAAAAAAACTTACTACAGTCTTAGGATAAATTCGGAAATGCCTCAGTCTCACACTCATAAAACTTTAGTTTTATATTGTTCACGTGGTATTGTTTTATTAAAAAGCTTTAGTTGTTTTCTCTTCGGTTTTCGTTTTAAGAAGAAGGCTATCACATTTTATTTTCATCTTATACATTATTTCATAAAGCTATATTTTTGAAATTATGTATTGTGTGACAACTGATATCGGTTTGATATTAGTTTACATGATGTCGCCACATACATATACTAATTAATATCTTAATGAATATTTTTCTTATTTCTTAATGGGAATAAAATTATGACATTTTTTGTTTTTGTATACTTCCTAAACTATACACACTTCCACACTTCGATTATAAACATAGTGAATGTACAAATTCCAAATAATAAAAAATATTGTCATTATCTTAATGAATATTTTTATCAAAGGTTGTTGAGCTAAATTTGAGCTAAATTAAAATGTTTAGTCTCTCTGTGTAAACGTTTAGAGGGTAAGTATGTAAACAATAATTTTTTTAATTCTATTCTGTTGAGTGAGGTTTTAAGCCAAAAGAAATTTTTAAGTAAAGTAAGTAATTTTTATACTTAATTTTCTAACTCATGAGAGAATATGGTCACCATAAAATTGAATAGAAATTTCTAAATAACTTGATGCCCTTGATAATCATAGGTGCCATTTTTGTTGGTGTTGTGTTAATTATTATTATTATTTATAAGTTAAAATGTCAACTAAATAAACAAAATTATTTTATTTTGTTTTTGTTTATTTTGTTTATTCAAGTTTATCAGAAAAAATGTACCCCTTAATCGAACACAACCTTCATAACATTTCAAAATAGTTTTTATATAATACCGAATATATAATTAGAAATGTTGGAATAGAAGTTCTGTGACATCCACCTATAGGTTAATTAAATTTTAAAAATTATGGAATAAGATTTAGATATATCTCTTATAATTAATATATATTATGTACTACATACTTACAATCGTATCTTAACCATAAAAGAAGATTAAATAGAAAAAAAAGCTATATATTCTAACTTTATAGGTGAATATTTAAATTTTGGAATTCTATATTTATGATAAAAATATCATCACTTGGTTCCTTCCACGACGCGCAAAGACGCACATGTATACTCTGTACGAACTACTAAGGTAATTTTAAAATATCTTGAATTAATAAATAATTCTGTTTTAAGCTATATTTGCCTTCAGACTATTCAAATTTTTGTCTATATTTTTATGTTATTTGCCTCCAGACAATAATAATTATGTGAACAGTTATTATTTGCGGCTATATAATTGTATTGTAAATTACTATAAAATAATTGATATAATTTTAAAATATTCAAATTTTCCACATTTTTTAAAAAATTAAAGCTTACCAACACAAAGCAGCAGCATTTTTAAAGTTTGTGTTCATAAAATAACTGAAAATAGTTAAGTCAAAAGTCAAATAGCAGTGTAAACGTCTATATTTTTGGGCAAAAATAAAATTACCTTCGTGATTCATCACTAGTTGTAATATTTGTTAAAAATTGAACAACTACTGTTATATAATATTATCCGTTATAATATTTATTTTGTCCTTTGATATTAAAATTTCTTAATTCTAATTATTTTTGAATTTCAATGCCGCTTAATTAAAAAATTACCTTAAAAGAAAATAACTGTAAAAATTTGCAATATAACTGTAATTAATTATACTTCATTATTAATTTGTATTGGCACACTTTCAAATGCATTTGTTGGCATGTAAATAATACATAATATGGGACTTGTGTATAGAAGTGCAGTGTTCAATTTGTGCATGAATGAAAGTGTTAGAAAATAAACAAAATGTTTTCGAAATGAATAAATAAACAAAACAAAATAAAAAATAAACGGAAAGAAACAGTTATTTGTAAACAAGAACAGTTATTTTTTTTTAACTACGTATTTCTACATGTATTTATAGGTACTATATATATGTATTATTTGTGGCTATCATATGTTAAAAATAATATTTATTTTGACCGCTATTTGCTTTTTTCTTTTTGTATGTAGGCATATATATATATATATATATATATATATATCCACATATAAAATTGCATAATACATTATTAATAATTCAATGTATATTATAATGTTTGTTTATATATATATATATATATATATACATATTATATGCATGATAAATATACAGTTATAAATAAGTGTTTTTTTCGTTGTTACTGATATTTTTCTTTATTCTTTTAGTGGTTGTTGTTGTTGTTATTATTGTAATTATTATTGTTACTTTTGTTTATTATTCAATTCGATTATTTTATTAAAGTTCCGCGTTTTATAACAACAACTGGTGGATACAACCATTATTACATACATATATATACAAAGTATAAGTACTGATATCAGATACCATTCTACCGTGTAATTACTGTTACATATGTACATATAATATTTCATTTATTTGGAGTTATATTTACTCATATTTTAATGTATATATACATATATATATAAATATAATATACATAATGTATAATGTAGGTTAACACTGTTATTTCGAATTTTTTTTCTTCAATATTTGTTTTTTTTTTACTTATATGTACATAACGTGTGTATGTGTATCATTTACTCATCATAAATTTTATTAACAAAAAAAAAAAAAAAAACAAAAATCGAATAACTCTTCCTTCCGTTTACGAATCATTCATATTTTTTGTTTTTCTTTAATTTGGTTCTATTTTGGTAAACTGTGTTTCAGATCAAATATAGGCCAATTTTGGGTACCAATACTGTAATTTATTTTATTAATTTTTGAAACAAGATGCCTTAGATGGCTCAGGTTACAAGATTTAGATGGTGATTTTGATAGTAAAATTTAAAAAAAAATGTAGAGAAGGATAGTTATTGCAAAATACAGTTTTTTAAAGGTCAACTTCTTCTTCTTCTTCTTCGTATTTCTTTGTTCTTTTGTACTTTGGTTGTTTAACAAAACGTAAAGTATATATATATATTTTACAAGGATTCAAAAACCTGCTTCAGTACACGTACATTCTCAGTTTAAAAACGTAAGCTAGAACCAGATTCCTGACTTTAGGTGAGGCTAACTATTCTAACAATAAAGGAATTATTGCCGGAATTAAAGTTGGTTGATTTTGTTAATCGCAAAGGGGGACTTTAATACTGAGTTATGACGAGTAAGCCCTTAAAACAATAACAAATAGGTAATTCGAGTCGTGGCACCAAAAAGGCACAAATAAGTAAATGCTGTAATTGGTTTTGCAGAATCAACTGAAATTGTCATTCCTATACGTATACCTATCTAGAATATACCAGGATTAGTTAAATATAGTTAAATTTATTTTAATAGATAACATTTTCTATAGATATCTAGAGTTAATTTATTCCTTTAATTTTCTATTTTTTTTAGAGAATACGGTACTTATATTGGATATTCATATTGGAGCATGGATTCAGTTTTATTAGATTTGAATACCATCACTTACATTCGTAATTCATATTGATTAGTTTATATCTAAATATGAAAAGTGTTAAAAAAAGGTGAACCTAAAGGTTAAGGTGGATCAGTGGTTGACCTATATTTGATTGGTAGAAAATTAATAAGAGAATTTGACCATGAACCATGAAAAAAAATTATTTTTGACAGCCGTAACATTTCTAAACAAAATACAACATTTTGTTAGCGGGGTCAAAGTAAAAGACGTTTCTAAGACAAATTCATTATATACAAAACCATCAAAATATAAAATGTTCCATGATGTACCCTAAAATATTCAAAAACTGTAATTTTTTAAAACTGATATACATAGATACATTTAAACAGGTTAACTAAGAAGATTATATTAAGGTTATTACAAGGTCCTAAGACATTTTTGCTGTTAATACAGTGTTTTAATTAAATGAAAATTTAAATTGTACAATTACTGTCATCAAATCATTAAATTTTACTGTCATCGAATTATTTTCCGTATTCACTGTATTAAGTTTTCACCTCAAAAGCACTGGGATAAATGTGTATGAATATTTAAACCAATAAAAATTAATTTTATTTTTGTTTTCTAAGAAATTGTTAAAGAAAATTATTAAAAAAAAACAATGATTTTAAAGTTTTTTACCGATAATATTTAGAAAAAATCCCCATAATAATAATTGAAAAAAATATAGGAATATACATACACATTTGTACAGGTATTAAAGTAAATTTTTTGGTGAAATAAATCAGCCGGATTAATTCCTTAACTGTTTTTTTTTTTAAAATATAGGTACACATATATTACATTAAGGGACGATAATAAAAACGAAATTGGACATATTGAAATTATCATTAAATACAAGTAAATATGTTTGGATGTATGTTGTGATAAAAATCTATATAAGCTATTAAAAACAGAGCTCATCATTCTCGGTTTATATTTTTTTCCCTTCGATTTATGTTTTTATTTTGATTACAATTTTTTGTTTTCAGCTCTAACGAATTTTGCAAATTTATAATTCATTGTTGGTATTTAATACGATTGTTAAAAAAAATGAAATGAAAATATTATTTTTTTTTTATTTATTTACATGTGTATATTTATATATAATACAGTGAGGTATAAAATTAATGGATGAAAAGTATTTGAAATTTATTTATTACTATTGCTACCTTGATACATATTTACAGTTTTTTAACAAATTTAGATTTTTAAAGCTTATAATATGTACTATTGTATATTACACCTATTAACTATATTAATTATTATTTAGGCTAACTGTCCTAAAATTTAAATAAGCACATGGAAACGATGATTAAAGATGTTACTATGCAAAATTATAGGATCAAAAAATGATAGAACTTAGATGAAAAACTGAAATGGGATGAAAATAGAAGCATCAAATATTTAATAAAATAGTCCTTTCGTACAAGACAATGTCAATATTGGTTGATAATTTACAACAACATAAAAATTTTTTGGCAATAAGCAATTTGAAAATCAGTTGCGTAAGATGAGCCATAATTTACATTTAAATTGCATTAATGAAAACAAACTCCATGTTTGATTTAATAAAAAATTACATAAAATATTTATTTTACTCGTCTGGTTTTTGAGGCCACAAATGTTGAATCTGAATTGAAAATTTTTATTCAAGGTCTTCTTTATTCGAAATATCATGTATGAATAGTAGTTTGATGAGGTGAGAATATTTGTATAGATAAATAATTTCGGATATTTTACGAGTCATTCAAATAAATTAAGACTTTTATAATATAATGTTCTATTACTGTTCGATTAGCTATATAGTTACTAATCAAATCAAATCAATTACTCAGTGGCGGTTCATTCTAATAGAGAAGCTGGGCTTTGCCCTCCCAAGTAATATCTATTAAGATTTTAAAAACTAAAAAACCGTTTGTAGGTTCAATTTTTTACTTCTATATAGTTTTTTTTTTAACATTACGACAATTATTTGAATTGTTTACATTTTATTTTATTTTTACAAATTTTCAACGTATGAAAATATTTTTGTTTTTCTGTTACATTTCAGCTATAGTCCGTACAGAATTTTACACCATGATCCGTTACTGCCAATTAGATTTAGTTATCAATAAAGAATAAATTGGTTTATAGAAAAAATATAAGAGATAAAGGGGAAGCGTACTGAAATTTCGAATCCAACCCATAAAAGGGCAATTGGATGAATTTAGAGAGAAGAATTAAGATAAGATTCATCAAGGAAAATGGTAATTCTGTGTTATGGTGATGTAAAGGAAAAATTTAATTGAATTAGACTTTTATGCTTTTACAAACCCACACATCTGAAAAATGAAATTATTAATAAAAAATATTATTAATATTATTATTTTTTTTTTATTGAATATAATTTAAATTCTATACTGCTAGCGGTATTGGCTTTTTTACAAATTTTTCTATTTCATCATTTAAATTATTTTCCATCATTAAAAAAAAAATATATATATACAATATTTATTTTGGAAAATCTCATTGGTCTTGTCTACAACTTCAGAGTCTTGATTGATTTCACTAAAGAATCCTAAACTATTTAATTATATTAGTAAAGACGTTTATTTTTTTTGTATATTCAGTATATATAAATAATTATGATGTCATAATAACCTTTGTACCTAATATACACTTTTCAAACAATCTTTAATAGAACATATAATAACAAAACTGAATAAAAATGGTATCTGATATTTTGTGTTTATATCAATAGTAGTTACATACTATAATTTTTTTCCTACACTGTAAAAACTGCATGTATGCATGCATGTAAATCATATACAAAATGTAAGTAAATATGTAACAAATTTTTTGAATACAATGTTCTGCCTCATAATCTAAAAATACATAATATAATACCATCAATATTTAAATTTACGTTTAACATATAGCAGTATGCAAATTGCAAGAGGCTGCTGTTGCTGCCACTGATAATGATGATGATGGTTAAAAAATCTGATGAATCAATTTTGAATTAAAATTATATATGTATATAAATATATAACTACCTTATATATACATGTGAGTCTGGTTGGATAACAACTGTATTAATAGCAATCGCCACCACTATCTATTCAAATAATAAAAAAATATTGTATGATGTATGTTTGTATGGATATAAGGGGGAATCACCACAAATGAAATCGTGTTTTGAATAAATTATATAAATTTCGCGCCAATTTAATTTTTTTTTTGTTGTTTTTTTACTCTTATGTCAGTTTTGTTACTTTGATTGGTGATGGTAAAAAATTGGAATATTCATTATATACATTACATAGAATATGTGTTTGAATGAATATAACACGAGTATTATTTCTACGTTATTGGAAATCTATTATGATGAGGCTGGTTATGAGGAGATAAATAAATTATGATATGAAAATTTGTAAGAAGAAAATTAAAGGGATTCATAGTAGTGTGGGGGTGAGCAAATACTAATATTGATATAAAAATATTGCATTATGATGTTTTGTAATTAAATATTGAAAAATTTTATAAATTGAATAAATATTTTACATTTTGATAGATAATGTTGTGGACTTTAAATGCAACAAAAACAAAAAAAAAAATCGAATATGGGCAAAAGAAAATGGTCGAATAATTAAAATTGATACTAAAATTGAAAATGGTTGAATAAATAAAATTGAATTACTTAAATGTTGACTGCAGAGACTATTTGAGTAAAGAAATTTTGGAAAGATTTTGCGAAAACCTACAATTTACAAAATATTTTCTTAGACATCCAAATAATCCAAATTTGTAAACAATTAATATGGTTTTTATATTACCGTTATTAAAAAATTATAACTTATTTATAGGAAAGTCAAATTAGTTAAATATAACTAGGTATATAAGACACACTACTAGAATATATAGTTAATAAAAGAAACATACAGACCACCACGACTTCAGAATCAAAGAACTAATTGTAAAAAAATTGTGAATTTAATTTTAGTTTTATTATTTAAAACCGGGTAACAACGGTTTTCTTAGTCTTGCAAAACGATAATAAAATATTTTTGCAATTGTATTAATCTATACATAGCATCAAAGAATCTTTACCAAAATTAGAGAAGTAAATGAACAGTTCAGAGAAAAGTATTTCCAGGATCTTGATATTAGAGTTGCTGAGTGTTTTTCATAACTCAATTTCATATAAGGGCATAAGAGCATAAGGGCATTAGAATTGATTCAACCAGCTTATATTAATCGAGTTATATTCGTATCCCATAAGCCAATATATAGTCATGAACTTATGGTTTTTAGCTTATTGCTTTTCTAGTGAATGTACTTTTTCTGCGTATAATTTTGTGTCAGACAGTGTTGCTCTCCAGCTACTCTGGCCGACATATTCTTCATTTGCGAATGAATGTAATATGTACGATTTGGATTCGTTAATTTTGTTTTTAAAATTTTAAGCCATTATTGAATTTTGCTTAATTCCTCTTGAAGGTGCTTCAACGTCATTTTTTGATCTTTATTTGACGAAACATGTTACCTGCAATCTGTCATTATTGTCACTATGGTAAGTTGTGTATCACCTGCAAATGTGGTCAGCATTTTTTGTTCACTGATATAGAGATATACGCAATGGAATATAAGCAGTGTACAATAAATTCAACATTAGAATAAAAACACTGATGCTGCCTTGGGGCATAAATACACACTCTTCATATTAAATATTATTTAAAATTTAATTTATTACTGAGATATAGAAAAGTTAAAAAATAAATTGAATGGAATTATAATGTGTATAAGTGGTTGGTATAATAGATTAACGAAGTAGGAAGATGTGCAAGTCTGACCGTGAAAAGAAAGTGTGGCTATCCGCTTACATCCAAAGTCACATCATCTCTATATCAGAAAAACCTGTAAAAATAAAAAAATATAAAGTCAATGAATATAAGATTTAACGCAAGATGTTCTCACAAGCTAACCTACATAAATCTACCTCCCCTATATCCTGTATGGGTCCGGCTCAATTTACAGCAATATTTGATTTTTCTATTATTATACTATCATCCTAAATTGATGTCTTAGTGTACATGCAAATTTAAAATGTCTGTGTGGTCTTAGTTAAATTTGAATTCTTGTTGGTCTTATTTTAATATTACAGTTAAGATTAAGAAATTCGAAGCGATAATTTTTCTTTTGCAAGTTTCGAAGTATTTACTGTTATACAACTCTAAGTTTTATTTTAAGTTTTATTCTAAGTTAATTTCTAATTAATATCAGTTTTGCAGTTAAAATGGTTAAAAAGAAGATATAAGAGATATCCTAAAATTATATTGAACACGATTTAATATACCTAACAATTTTAAATATATATAAAATATATTTTATTGCAATTATATAGCATTAACAGAACAACCAATTAATATATTAATAATAATAATATGTAATAATAATTTTACGAAATGTATATATATGAAGTCTTTCCTAAAAGAAAGAAAGAAATAAATAAATACCTACCACCTTAAAATTATTCTACATAACTTATATGATATGTAAAGTCTATACCATAATAAACAAAAAAATGTGTTATATTTCACACGAACATTTTTGTGTTTTCCTTTTAAAAACTAGAATCCTTTTTAATATATATACTTTTATGCACCTACCTGAATATGTATGTATATATAAACATGGTCCATGTGTAGGCTCTAATATAAATTCTTTTTTAATTCATATGCTCAGTATAAATTACAATTGATGGTAATTGGTCAAGAAAGTGGTAATTAACTTGTACAAGATCAGGATATAAAAAATAAATCAAAACAAACAAAAATTGGCAATTCTTTTTTATTATTATTTTTGTTTTTGCAGCATCATATTTTCCAGCTTTGTGCACTAAAATCATATATTCTGGATTTTTGCAATAAGATAACAAATTATTTACATAGGTACGTGTAGTATAGTATATCCATACTTATATGTATGAATGGATAATTACTTACATTTTTTTATTTTACAATGAAAAAGTGAATAAAAAAAAAATACAGTCTGTAAAAAAAATTGTTGATGTTATATTTATATTTTTTTTAATTTAATTAATTTCCATGAATTTTATAAACTCCAATGGGAGGTGATTATAGCCCTTTAAATTGATTAATAAATAAAAATATATTTTTTTATCAATATAGAGAAAAAAAAAAACAATTGAGGTATAATCAACTTGACTTATAGTGGTGAAAATTTGAACTAATATAAAACAAAATGTTTTGTCAAGTTTTAAAAAAAATCAAACTCAAGATTCTATATTCATAGAAATAGAATTAAGATAGTTCCAAACAAATTTCTGCGGTCGTCTCAACTTACAATAAATATATTAACCCTATACATTCCATATAGAACTAATTACGGAAAGTCTGAAGTGCTTTTATTTATTTCAACGATTTATAATCGTTGATATAAAGCAAATAATTCGAGAATGTTTGTCACCACCAATAAATACAAGCACCTTATTGATTTTTTCTTGACCGCTCACCAGCTGATGAATATTTTTTTAACCCAGTTGCCATATTTTTTACTTTTTTTTTCTCTTTTTAACATTTTTGTGTCAGCACCAGATCACTTCCTATATAGTTTTTTGAGGCGTTTCCTTCATTTAATACTGTTCGGCACCTCGTAATTTTTGCTTGACTACATTTTCTCTGATCATTAAGATTCTATTCAAGAGCTACCTTTACTAAACTCTCTATATGTATGACCATTGACAATTTAATTTTCAATGACTATTCTTCTTTATAATATAGTTAGTGAGTGTACTTTTTTTTTATATAACTCCAAGGCTATAGGATAAACACCCTGACTGATTTTTCACATAGATTGGAATACACAATTACATACAATTTTTAGAATTTTTATGGCATATCTACCGATTTTAAATGTGGAAAACTAAATTTATTATTAATCATTAATTAATAATATAAATAGTCGTGTACATTGATCCGGCTGATTTTATTTAATCTAACGTCGTTTTTGCAATAATGCTTTCGTGGGGCCTTCTGAGGGTATGGTTTATCCAACGCCATGGCTTTTACTTTTGTGTACATAATAAAATAATAATTTTAATTAAATTAATAAAAATTAATTTGGTATATAATAACTTTTGTTAAGCACTGTGTTCGTGTAATAATGTCTTTAGAATAGCATCTGATATAATGCGACGGTTTCTATCTCAAAAGCAACAATTAGCAACATAGTATCTATAAATAAAAAACAAAATCTGAACTTTATGTCAGTATACACATGCATTAATACAATAATTATTATATCTGTATGATATATATAGAAAAAAATAAATATTATTATTGTATATATATCTATAAATGTATCAAGTCAATGAACGTGATAATTATTTGCAATCATTTTCAATTATTCATTTACAATCATATTACAGAGATTATCAAGTCTCATTTGCTATTAGTAAAAAACAAAAAAATAAATAAAAAACAATGTTTGTGGTCTCTGAGGTAATTTTCATATTATAAAAAGTAATTATCACTCTCCGATAGACTTGTTTAAATTATTTATTTATTTTTTTTTTTTTAATTTTTATTTATTTGCTTTTATATTTTTTTTTTAAAGAATTCTATGGAAAATTAATTTAATAATTTTTTGTTTTCGAAATTGTTTAACAAATCAATTTTGTTTTTTCATTGTTTCCTTATTAACATATATTTATTAATTATTTCTAGACAATTTTATAATTTAGTAGTAGAAACATATATATATATGCATACACTAAAATAATTAAATAACTTTTAATGGTTGATTTAAGATTTCCTTTAAAAATTCTATATTTAAAGAATTACTGTACATCAATTTAAAAATGAAAGTCTAATTCATGAGGCATTAACGAACTTAATTTTGCGTTAGCACCAGATCAGTTTAATATTGTTCATTATTAATATTGATCTTTCGAAAGAAGAAAAAAAATGGTGAATAAATGTTGATGTGGTGAATATAAAGTTACGTTTGCATTTTTCTTTAGAATACTTTGTGTATATATTATAACCATTGGGATATCAACTTTGTTTACTTGTGTCTTGCAACATACTTTGAAGTTATAATTCCATGTTGTAAATTCGACTTCTGAGGTATTTAAAGCGTATTACAATTCTGTGTTGAATTTAAAAATTATATTTTAAATTTCAATCAAAATTTAAATTAAATTTAAAAATATTGTTCAACGTTTTTATCCATATTTAATCCATTACTGTCTCAATTTCATATGTCACTTTTATCTTTTTTTTACTAATTTCTGATATTTCCCAAATAACTTCTTTAACACTTAAAAAAACATTTTTTTTTTTTTTTGCAATAAACAAAAACATAAAACGTTGTATGATATCAGTTCTTAAGTATTATTATTATAGTTATAGAATGTATATATATACGTATACAAATAAGTGTAAATCAAAAATGTACACTTGAATACCCGCATTAATCAGAAGAGCCCGAAAAGGCTCGACTCATGATTTCGTTCATTCAGGTATCAAAATAATTTCATGTCATATGAAAAATTGATGATAAATTTTGTTACGGAAACACAGTAGGATATCTTAGGTTGTACATCAGAGATTATCGTGTTGTAGACAGGTACAAAACACATGACATTTTTTTTATCCCTTGTTTTTTTTTTTTTTTTTTTTTTGTTAAACAAATCATCCGAAATTTGGTAGAATAATTTCAGTTAAAATTGAATATTTTGTCTTAAGGATACTCTATAAGTAAGATTGTTAAGAGTTGTTGTGTTAGTGTCAAGTTGTTGTAGAAGTGGTTCAAAGTAAATTTGTCATTATGATTTTTTTTTTCAGAAGTTTTCAGAAAAGAGGGTATGTATACATGTATTTTTATTAACAAAAGAAAATGGATTAGATTTTTGCTTTTTATTGTCATTATGATGGGCAAAAATTTGACTTTTTTAATTTTTTGAATTGTTAAGCCGATGTTGAATTGATTTTTTTTTTGTGTTCTTGCTTTGTAGAAATTCGTTTTTACTAATATAATAATAGTGACATTCTGGTGGAAGATATTGTATATATAGTGCATTCATCATTATAAATGGATTAATTATCTGTGATCCTTTTATGTTGTCGTTTGTTGAAAATATTTTATTTAACCTAAATTGAAACACAGCGGTACAATTGTAGTATTGTTGTTATTGTTTTTTTTTTTTTTTAATTTTTTTAAATGTCACCCTTTTCTTGTTATTCTCGGTGTCTGGTCTCTTGAATACTTTTTTTTTTGTGTGTGATGATCTGAAAAAAAAAAAAAAAATGTTTTCATTTATGTTTTGTTAAATTTTTGTTTTCGGTAAGGATAATAATTTTTAATCGGATTATTGTAATTAGATACAGGCGCTGAACTTATAGGTACATTTTGATTTTATTTTTTTCTTTTTGTATTTTTGTGCCATTTTTAAGTGAATGTTTTTTTGTGGAGAAAACAATATTTTAAATTGTTATTTAAAATTGATTAATATTGCAGAAATTAGAATGGGTGATACAATTGGGTAGATACAATTAAAGTTGCATTGTATTGACAAGCAGGAAAAAAATATTCCTATTTTTGCAATGATGGTAAATTTTGGTTTAAAACCTTTAAAAATTTACTAGTTTTTCCAAAAGTCCTTCTTATAGGAAAAACACCATCAGAAGCAAGATATTATAGAGAACATATTAAGGATAATGTTGACTATTTCTTCAATTGGTCCTGAAATTACAAACTACCATTTTCTTCATGCATATGGTGTCTTCGTTGTGTGTAAAGAATAATTTTAAACCAAAATGGATAGTTGTACATCGGTGACTCCACGGAGGTAACAATAAGTAGATTCGAGAAAGCAAAAAATATCCTATGTAACAAAAATGATATGCTAATATTGGACGATAAGCGGAAATATTAAACTTTGTTTTGTGTTAAATATTTAAATGAAAAGGAAAGAATTTAGGGCGAATATTTTTGTGTTCCTACAATGTTAGTGATAAGTAAATCTAAAATGCAAACAAAAATATTTTTTCTTTTGATAAAATTTATGTTTTACTCAATTTGTTTCCTTCATTTTCAAACTTGGTGGAAAATCATTGTATGGCTTTAGCTTTTTTTAGAGAGATATATAAGGTTTTAGAGAGATATATATCCATAATTAGGTAGTAAGACATGATCAGATAATTGAATTTCTTGTATTATGGAAAATAATCTTATTCTCGACTTCCAGTAGACAATTTTAATAAATTAGTTAATACATAGTATTATGTAAAAATTATGTACATATTAAATCTGTAAAAAAAAAATCAATAAAAATTAATTTATGCTAGAACTATGAAAATGAAGTTTTTCAGTTACTTTGTTGAACCGGGAAGTTGTCAATTTTATACTTGTAATTTAATATCAAATTTAGATTTAAATTTGAACAACAAATTAAAATATTTTTAAAATTAATAACATACATATATACAATTATAACTGTGGAACAGAAAATAAATGACTTAACTAAATAATATGATGGTGGTATTGTTTATGTTTCTGTTGTTAAAACATTAAATTAAAAGTCTTCGTCAGAGTATTTATTTTTTTCGTTTTTAGTATTTAGAAAATAGAACTTCACTAGAACGTATTGGGATATTAAAAACTAATATATGGTGTAATTTCTTTTTATATCCTTTATTACGTATTCATATCCTTATGATGTTTTTTTTTTCGTACTTCCTATATCATATGAATAATCTATATAAATATATATATATATATATATATATATATATATATATATATATACATATAAATTATGATAATAATAAAACAAGACGAATAATTCTACAAAAGAATAATTTACTTGGAGTAGTCATTTATATATAACTACTTTTATAGTAACATAAATGGTGTCTATAATTTTAAAATTTAAGTCATTTTTAATATATGCAAATATCCTTTCTAACTCTTTTTTTCCTTCACATATATTTTATAACGGTTTTCCTGAATAATTTCAATTTTTTATTCTCTTTTTGTTTTTATTTTGTGTTTGTGTTTGTATGCAATATCCGTTCAATTTTGTTTTAACTTTTATTTTATTATTATTATTTTTGCAATGTCCTTATAGGAATAGTGAATAAATAAAATGCATGTATATTAAATATTTATATATATATATACAATATATATATATATTTATTTATATTGTGCATATGTGAAAGACTTTTAATGAATATTGTAATTATATGGGTTGGGCTTATAATTTAATGGAAGTCTAGTTCTAGGTACATTTTATATTGTGTAAAAAAAAAATTTTTTTTTTTGCAAAGTTGTTTTTTTTTTGTATTCCAATTGGTATCCTTTTTTGAATTTATCGTCTCTCAATGTTCGTGATTTATTGTGGAGAAATTTTTAAAATTATCATTTAATTTTTTTTTCTTTCGTTTTTTTTTTTATTCTGTATTATTACACGTATACTTAATATTAGTTAAGTTCTTTGTGTAATATTGGATATGTAAAAATTTTCTAACCCAAAAGAAAATTTAATGTAATTAGTTTTCTTATATATGTATGTTGATATGATGTATATACATATATAATAGATATGTATATGAGATTATTTGCAAAAACAAGGACTTATAATTTCATTTATTTAAATGTAAAATTTAGATAATAATATATATATGTATATATATAAATGAAAATATTGATTTTATAGACTATATAGCAGTATTAATTTTGTTTTTAATTGTTAATTGCTTGAATTCAACTATTTAAATTACATGCGCATTTATTTACTTTTTTTCTTTTTTGTAATTATTGAAAAAATATTTTTTTTACCTTTAAATTATAAGTACCTATACATTTTCTAAATTTGTTATTTCAAATTTAAATAACTTTTTTTAATTATTAAATATTATATAATGAAATTTTTTTTTTGGTTTGCAAATATCTAATTCACTAATTAAAATTATATTATATTTAATTGTTAGTGTTAAAAAGTTGATTGTATTTTATTAATTTTTATAATTATTTTTAATTGAGTGAAAACAATGAGTCAGGATACAAATATGATTATATTTATCATAATATCACGTAAATGAATGGCCAAGTGCATGCCAGAACGAAATACGAAATATGGCTTTACTATGATTTGAGTAAATAGTTTGAAATTAAATAAAAAAACTATACTGATGATGATTAAAATAATTGATCATTCTTAAAATAAAAACGCATAACATTTATACAAGATTATACTGCATTTACACCTATATAAATTATAATTTATTTAGTCCAACCTCAACTTTTTTATTTATAATATAATATTTTAAAGGGAAAATATAGCTAACAAAATCTTTATCTCTATTTTTACCAAGTTTTGTGTATATTATATATTCAAAAATATTTATCAGATTAATTAAAAAAAATATTTACCAAAGCAAAAAATTGAATTTGTCAATAATCCTTAGGGCAAAGTAAAAAAAAAAAACATAAAAGTAAACAAAAGTACAACAAAATCTAACATAATATTTATAAACAAACATTGATTCATTTATATACAAAATAAAAAAATTATTTAAACTCTAAATTATGCAATATGCATACAATTTATTCCGTACTTTCCAATATTATTAAAACAAAAGAAAAACATTACAATACACTCATCACAATTTTTAATTCATAATTTATTAAAGCCCACCAAATAATATAAAATTTTTGAAATATTCAATTTAATTTTTTATCACTAAAACAAAAATACAAAAAAAAAAATATATTACATCCCATCTTCTTCTATAAATGTCTTTAGTATTAACTTGATAAAAAAAAATCTTACAGATTTATTCAATTTCATTGCAATTAAATTGAATTGAAAAGAATTCACTTGACATCAATTTTTGTTGTCTTTTTTTTTTTTAATATTCAAATTAAAAGTTATGAATTTGAATCAAAAGGGAATAACAAAAAAATAATTTGTATGCCAATTGTTAGAGAACATAATATTAAAAATCATATATATATGCATTTAGTAAGATATGCCTATATAATACCCCCTTTATAATAATAAATAAATTTTTCTTAAAAATAAAAAAAAAACATCAAAATTAAAATTGTTTTTATATTGACAACCAGGGGACAGCAAATCATTAAACATCAAAAATTTTCCTATACACTATACCATTATAACAGTAATTTTATAAAAAAAAGTATTTACCTCATAACAGTCATAAATTTAAAATTGCTGTAAAAATATAGTCAATGCAAAAGAATGTCTTATAATTTTGTAATTATTTCAACAATCCCAACAAATCTTTAAGTACAAATGTGCGAGTTATGATAAAAAATTTATCAAAGATTTCAAAATGTCATTTTTTTGTACCGTTTACACAATAACAGTATTATTTTTGTATTGTTTCGTAGCACAAATTTTTAGAAGATTCTTATATGCCTATGATATGACATCGAATAGTGATTACAATAGTTTAGCGAGCCCTAGTTACATACTATAATTGATGAGAATTTTATAAGACCAGATTAAACGGTTACAAACATTATCAAATGTTGTACAATCAATAATAGCGTTCATCAAGGACATAGATTTACAATTTTAAGATAATAAACAGGGAAGTACAATAGATCTGAAGAGGTTGCGTTTACATAGAACTCGCTATAAAAAAAATGCCAAAATGTAGTAATTAATTACTTTGATTTGAATTAGAATACTGAAAAAACAAATGACATTGATTAAATACTAAAAATTGGCTTTGTGAAATGTTATATTCGTATATACTCAATTTTGAAATTTAAAAAAACAAATATAAAAAGACTAAATACTAAAAAGCTATCCTTGATTAGTTAATTAGATTCTGGATAGATAAGATGTGCCTTTATGACACTACGACTGATTATTGTTGACACTACGACTATTTTTTGTTGTTGGTTGTGATATATTCTTTTAAATGATATATATTTAAAAGGAAACGTAGCGAAATGAAATATTTTTTTCAAACTTTTTTTGTATTTTTAAATAGAAATTTTAGTTTAAAATTTCACCCCATCTGTGTGCATAACGCATTTTAACATACAAAAATTTTAAGTTTATCAAATTGCCGCAACAACACCCACGATTTAAATTTAATTTTAATTTTTTTAAATAAATTATTACTTATAAGGTTGTTGTTTAAGATAAATCAATAAAAAACAATGATACACGATAAATTGAAATAATGAAATATTAAGTATGGCTTTTTATTAAACTTCCTCGAATTTTGAGGAGAGGGCGAATATGTACTTCTAATTTATTTATTTTTCATACTTTTACTTTCTTTAAAAGCAAATCTTCAATAAAAAATTTATTAAATAACTACTAGATGTGTTTCAGTTTTTTAGAATTACATATTATTTATATGTTCAATTAAACTACACGATTATACTGCTATACAAAATCATTTTGTTGGTTGTCCTTTATTATTGCTTGTCAAATGTCAGTGTCTCTAAATTCAATTCAATTTTTGTGAGTGTCTAAACACATTTTTTTAGTATATCTTTCCATACGTGAAAATTGAATTGAAATCTGTAATACTAATAACAAATATTTGTCTCACCAGTTAGACTGCATCAGAAACAAAATATTAAACATTTATCATTGTCTTGTAAATGGGCCCATGGACGAAAGTTTATTTATTCATTCATTTCAAAATATACCTGTTTTAAACTACTCTACTATGCTTGTTAATCATTACTGTGTATTTTATTGGGATTGGCCAAACTCAATGATACAATTTACAGTGCTTTAGAAAGTTAATGCAATCTTATTGGTCCAGTTTAATATTCAGAATAGAATAAAACAAATTTTCGAATTCAAACCGTCTAAAAATGAATTTGTGTTGAAATATCGCAAACTATATATATAATGTCTCCAATTGACCCGAATATCAAAAGTCACCCGATATCAAAATAAATGTAAATCAGTAAGTAATTATAAGCCGAACAAACTCAATTCAATTTTTTTTTGCAAATAAAAAATAACTTTATAGAACGAATAACTAAAAAATAAAAAATTATAAATTTGAAAAAATATCTGACACAAAAATACATCCTCTTCGGGGCTAATCAAATTAAAAAAACGCGCAATAAGAGAACAAAAAAATAATTCTTAAGATCTAAAAGAATTCTTTATCCACTAAATTAATCTCACCCCACTTCATCCCCATTACAATTCTACATAGTTTCTTTATTATAATCACTTTATTCATACTCAGTTGTAACATTTCATTTCTTACTTAAGATCACCGCTTTATTTAAGATTTTTTTTTTTGTTAACAAAAACAAAAGTTCACAGTACTTCCTTCCAATATGATGACAATTTAATAAATTTTATATTTTTTATATGATTTTAACAAAAACGATTTCAAGTTAAGTAAGAAACCAAGTCAAAAAAAAAAATTGAAAATAAAAATAAAAATCTGAAATTGAAAATTAAAATAAAGATATAAAAATCCCGTTATAATTTTTCATTTTTAATAGAGAAAATTTTCGCGACCTTTTTATTCACCTTCTTCTTTTATTCAAAAAGTCAAACTGTTGAAACACTTACATTTGACTTGTGTATATGTATGGTGGTTTTGACTTATATAAATGAGTTCACAATCAGCTGAACTGAACTGAACTGTATTTAGGACATATAAATTTCATTGTATTTGAATATGCGTATATATAGACAGGGTGTGTTATGATAAATTATACACTTTTATTAAATCATTATAGAAAAAAAAACAAAATAAGAATTTAGAGCCGTTTGAATATGCAAAAATGAAAGGGACAGAGAATTTGTAAAAAAGCAGTCTTGTTTCTGTAAGTACCACCTTCATATATGGTTTTACCCTCGTTAATTTTTAATCCTACGGCTTCTTTTTCTAGAATCAGAAATATTTTTTTAAAATCGTTAATGGATTTTGCTACAATTAAATGTCGTTTTTCATTTTTTTCATTCAAATTCCAATAAGCATGTTGTGAAATTTATAAAATGTCCTTAACATTTCTCCATGTCCGAGATACGGTATTAATTGTCTTACACTCATAGAATTTTTATATCAAATTAAGTTATTTTTTAACATACTCTATAATATGGAAACATAATATAGAAATAATTTAATTTAAATCTTAAATCCCACAAATTTACTTCCAAAATTATTTAAAACCATTGCACTCATAACATTAAGCACTAGTCAAAATCATAATCTCATAACTGAACCATATGCGTTTGCGTCTTGCGTCAGTGGTTCGATACAAATTTCCAATAATATTTTCTTTTCAGTATTTAATGGCTAAAGCTTTTTTTTGAATTCATTAATTTCGTAGAACGTTTTGGGCTATCATGTATAATGTAATTTTATAGCTCATTATGAAATTGTAGCTCATGTGTGAGTGTGTATGTGTCCTATATAAAATTTCAGATCATCAGTTATAATTAAAAAGTCAACTTTATTGTAAAACACCTTGTACATATATATATATACAATATATTATATGTATATATATACGTTAAATCCATAAATTGTCATCGAATTTAATATTTGGGGTCGATTGGTGATGCCAGGAACGAATGTAAAAAAAAAAACAAAAAAAAAAAACGAAAATAAAAAATTAAAGATTTCCTATGGGAATAGAATTTTTTTCTACTCTGTTTTCGTTTTATGTGGATTAAGAAAGTTTTTCCGGTATCTCATTCGGTTATGGGGATTCTGTTTTTTTTGTTTTTTTTTTTTAAATTACATAATCATAAATAAGAAAATATTCAAATAAGTAGCTGAGAAATTTGCTATTACCTACTGCTGCTGTTGCTGATGCAATGTAAAAGAAATGAAAATCGTTTTAATCGTTGTCGACGTCGTTATTTTTCTGGTACTGATATAATTTTTGGTTATTATATTTTTAGTGGAATAAGGGCGGCGCAGGGAGTTTCAAATATGATAAAACAAAAAAAAAAAAATAAAAATAAAGGATGGTGGTTACATTTTTTGAAATTAGCTTGAGGCAATATTTATTCCTTTAATATTTACTCATATATTCATTTATTTATACATAAAAATTTTTTTGCACAAGTTATTAGTCATTTTTTTATTTTGTATATTCATACCTACAAGGATCTTTTGATATTTAAGGAGTCTATAAGTTAAAAAAAAAAACGTAAGAAGAAAAAAAAAATAGATTTATTATGACAAGATATGGCATTTACAACACATTTATGTATAAATACATAATTTCAGGTGAAGTATTAAATAATATATAAGTATAGTTAATATGAAATGAATATACCCAGGAAGCAAACATTTTAAATTTGATATTCTTATTATTATATAAAAATAAAAAGAGAAAGGAAATATATAGGAAAAAGTTGGAATTGCATTAAATGTGAGAGTTCTATTGTTTATTGATCGGCGCTATACAAACCATATAAGTGTAGATTGCCTGATTTATCATCGCTTTCCTTTAAAATATTGAATTGAATTAGTTATTGTATCGATTAAAGTATATTAGTTCAATAGACTGTTGAAAGAACATAGTAGGTTATACAAGAATTGGTTAGTTTGTGATATCATCGTCATTGTATTATGCTAATTAAGCAATGGTAAATGATTCAAAATGATTTTGGTGATTTTATTATGATGGTTTAACATTAATGCTTTGAAATATTCACTCACTCATATGTATTTCCATTTCATATAGTATTTTTGCAATCAGCATTTACATGCCTATATATGATGATATCCTGCTGGTCGTTTATCTTGAGTTTTTCTTTTTAGTGAACCAAGCCTCTTGCATTATGTTGCATTAGGGCTCAAAGCTCTTCTTAAAATTCATTTATAAAGGTCTATCACTTTTACACTAGGTTTTATTAGAGACCAGCTCTTGCATCTATAACAAAGTACTTCTCATTATATACTCGTATAAATTATCATTTTCGTTTTTTTATATGAATCTGGAGTTGTCAATGTTATAAATTCATTAAACTATGTATATACTATTAAAAATTTTGAATAATATTTTTGTTCTCTGGGTAAATTCGCTACTTGATTATTTTTTTAAAACTACAAAAATAGAAAAAAATAAATTTTATTTTTTGAAATTGCTATCTTCTTGATTCTCAGTAAATCAAAATGACACATTAATAACATATATACATATACATATACATATATATATATACAAATAAAAAAGTTTACTCTGACACCCAAAAATCTAAATGATGGTAAGATTAGAAATGAAAAAGCAATGCGTTATTGTTATTACCTATTCAATAGAACCATTACGAATTAGAGGAAAAAAATTGACAATAAAACGAAAAGAACTTAATTGAATTTGACATAAGAAATTATTTCGTTTTTTTTTGTTCACCTTTTTTCAAAGGAGGTGAATAATTAAATATAAATTATTCCAACAATAATAAAAACAACAACGAAAAAAAACTGAATATACCATCATTTGTCTTAACACAAATTCAGAAAAAAAAGCTTCAAAGAAAACATAGAGGGAAAAAAATATTACCTTTTCTCAGGATATTTTCAGGTTTTACTTATCTAAGGATATAAAAACGCAAAAAAAAAAAAAAAAAAATTAAAGTATATAACGGTAATATTTTCTTACTAGATTTTTCTATATATACGAACTCATTCGAATTTAATTGAATTAAATTTTCTGGATAATTTATAAATTGCTCATCAAAAAAAGGTTCTCTCAATATTTCAAATCTAATCATTGAGAATTTATCATGAATTTGATAAATTTAAGGATTAGGATTCGAATAAAATTAGAATTAAAATAATAGTAGACAATTCAAATTGTTAGGGTGGATTCATAGGATATCAAAATGTGATATGATCAGAAACTATTTTTCAAATCTTCTCCAATGATAACCAAAAATCAAATCAGATAATTGGAAATATTTGACTTCCGATTAAATTTTGTAAAATTATGTAGAATTACGTATATACCATTCTATTGCTATTGGCCCACCTTTAAACTTTATCATCGCAATAAAAAATGTTGTATAAGTAATTATTGTCGATAAAATATTTGATTGTTTGCATCTACTGCGATCTTATGGAAAAAATGAGAAATCATTGTGCCACTATTGAAACGGATTCTAAATATGAACAAGGTATGGGCAATGGGACAACTTTTTCGCAGTAGAGTAGTAAATAAAAAAAAATGATCTTTACAGGTTAGATTTTGTAGGTTAGCATGCTATAAGTTTTCGTAGACACATTACATAGATACATTATTATCTCCAGAGTATGCAGGACATGCTTATACATAAGTTTAATTAAATCATAACCTTTAGCACGTGGCGAATTTGTTCTTATACTCAACATTTTTTTCATTTGATTTTAATTCGAGGACGTTCAGGTTTTTGCTTCTATAATTCCAATTCTTATAGAGCTAAACGTATGTCAAGTTCCATTTTTAAATGTGAACAAATATCTTCGTATATCTTAGTGCAATAACTGTTATATTATATAATATCGGTAAATCTACTACTTTGTATCCTCTAAAATAATTTTTGTGTTTATTAAAGGAGAAAATAATATTTTTTTTTGGTTTTTGTATTTAAAGAAATTGAGATGACCTTTTGTCAGGATGCCATAAATACATGAAAATATTTATCAATTTTTATCGTAAGTATGTAGTTAGTTGTACATAATAGTAAATCGGACACAAAAACAAAACAAAACAACAAAAAAAAATATTTTTTTTCTTCCTTGATTTATGATTTATGAACTTTGGACACAACTAACAATAATAAGAAGGAACAAAAATAAAAATAGTACAAAATCTATAAATAATAAATGGCGAATATAATTATTGAGAAAACTATACATATACACGAAAAGGATATTTAAAATGTTGGTAGAATCATATATGAGAGAAAGAGAGCAGGAATGATAATGGGGAGATATGTAATAGTAATATATACATATATATACTATGTATATAAAATATATGATACGAAAAAGAAAATTGTTATATTTTATCATTTTGAAAGGTTAATAAATTTTTATATTAAAAGTTTTGTCAAGGGAAATCTACAATACTCATGCACCCGCACTCATTTTAAGTTAAGTAACACGCAAAAATTCTTTATTTATATTTTCATTGTAAAACACTTTATACTATATATTATTTCGTAACTAATATTAAGGTTGCCAACAATAGATCTAGACGTTGAGTATTACAGTATTAGAGTTGAGTATTGTAGATGAATCAGAATTATATAGAAAAACTGAAGATGCGCTCAAGCTCATATAAAATCGAATTTGGTGGAGAAAGTTTGGTGGAGAAAGTTTGATGTGCTTTATTTCACTTACCAGAAGTAACCTAACACTAGATTATACTTTTTATGCTATGCTACTAATATGCTAATAAATAACTTGATTTAAATTTTTTTAAATTTATTGGAACTCAACTCCTTTGACACTAATTTGGTAATACAATTCCCAAATCGAACTTGGCTCAAAAAATTTTAATGAAATTTTTAATGTTTCATTTGCAATTGATTGTTATTCTTATTATTGGTTGTTTCTTCTAATAATTTTGTTTTAACTCAAATCATTGAGTAAATATGTATAATATCTATATATGGAGAGTCAGAGCTAGAAGAGATGTATAAACTGAAACTTGCGATCCAGTTGTACCTCTAAGAATAAGAACAAGAAAACCAAAATATAAAAATAATTTTAAAAAAATCACCATTCAGAATTATGAAGATGTTAGAAACAATAATAATAAAAAAAAAAATAGCACAGGCATATACCATATACCAAAATATGTATAGTATCCAGACATAATAGTTATATATATATTTTTTTATAACTTATAACGATTTCTACATAATAAAATATTTTATTCTTTTATTACTATTATTTTTAGAATTTTTTTCTAAATTTTGTGGTTCTATGATTGATTCTATTAGATAAAATGAGACAGTGGGTTGTAATGTGGCAACCCGCCATATAAAAATAATATTTTAATGCTTTTTTTTTTTAATAAGAACCTTATGGTATTACTCTCCATCAAAAATAATTATTAGTCATTTTCAATTATAACTTTACATTATAATAGGACATAATAACAAAACATTTCATATGAATATATGAAGATAAATAATATATTTTCTACAATGTATCATTCCGTGACATCGAAAATGCAGTGAAAAAAGTTTTGCTCCGGTTTTAATACTGTATCGAATCACTGTTTAGATGCATAGTATAACCATACTGCAATGTAAAAATACAAAGTATAATTTTGACATTTCTAATTATAATTTTGACTGCATTAACGTTCTGCGTCATGATTTTGACTGCATTAACGTTTTTTGCTCAAAACAGCTACTTTATATTTTTTGTGTTTAAAAAGTTTGTGTGAATTTAAATATTTTTGGTAATATGATTTTAAATACTATAATTATTGATTTGAAAAGTTGATCTTTTGATTATAAAAATGTAAAAAAAAATAATGAATATAAAATTTTTTTTCTTTGTTTTTGTTTACTTTCTCACTGAATTATGCTTACCTACTGAATTTAACTGACATATCAAATTGATCAAAATTAGTAAAATTTCATTAAATATACGCCTTTTCACATTCTTTTTTAATTTCGCTGTATTGGGCACGGGAAGGTGCAGTAAATTTTGAAAAATATATATTTGCGTATTCTGCTATTTCACTGCGGTATTAAAACAGATATCAAACATTTCTGATATGAAAACTTTGCCAATTTTTTTTAAAAACATTTTTGATAACAGTACATTGTAAATTTGACGTTTCCACTGCATTTTTGATGTTACGGATTCTACACAAACAAAACTTTTGTAACTACAAAACAAAAATAAAAAAAAATTATCTATTTGTGTCATTTTCATGATAAAAATTCTTATTAAAGTTCTGATTACACTCAATACGAGTTTCGAATAGAACCGGTGTATTAATGGTTGAATATTAATGTCGAATGAGGTTATTGAATTAAATAATTTTAGTTTTTTGAACAAATTATCAGGTTTATTCTGATTAGACAAAACCCGATGTATCCAATACTCCAATGTGTTGTTGTAATTGGATCAAATTTAACGGTTTACGGCGAATTATCATATCAAATTGCTGTATTGAATGTTGCTTCCATGTATAGGTATAGAACTAAATGTAGTGGTTGGTTCTAAGAATATAATTATTTTAATAGTAGTATGAAGACTCAATATAAATATTACAATACTACACAAGCTAATTAACGTAATTAATTTTATAATCCTTTTAATGAAAATGTTTGGTAACTCTAATACAGATTTATTTACCAAAACCAAAACGAAGATGAAAAGTAATAACAAGAAATCATAATGAGATGGACTTCTACTATTTTATACTTTTTAATATCTATATATTTATATATATATATATATATCTATACATGTTTGTGTAAGATTCATGAAATGAACAGCCAATCTTTAGTAACATATATCATTAATAAATACAACTTAATACTCATACCCATATAGTTAAGTATACGAGTATATCTTAGTTCATCACGAGATTCATCCTTTATGGAAAGAATCTTTTAAGGTAGTCATTTTTTTTTCTTTTCTTCATGTACAAAAGTAGTTAAGTTTTTGTTTGTTTTTTTTTTTTTATCTTAATTGAGTTGCAAGTTTTCATATTATGAATGTCGTCCAGTCATTTTTGATCACATCTATTTAATACTTTTATACTTGTATATTAGATACGTATCTGTAATAGGGTATGTGATTGTCCAAAAAATATTTTAATAATTCAATATTTTTATAAATAGAAAAAAAATTACTTTAGTGATAAAATATAAATCTTTTGGAAAAGTAGTAAATCAAAATAGAAAAACAATAAAAACAAAATAAACAAAAAAAATTCATTTCATTTTGTGATTTATTTGCGAGAACAATTAAACATGAGTGAGAAATTCAAAATGACATTTGGGTTAAGAGTTTATTATATATATATATATATATATATATATATATATATATATTGTATATATATATTTGTATACATTTGTTTATTTATATTTTATTTATATGTACGTTGTTTGGACAAAAATAAACTAAAAGAGGGGGTGAAGGCAGAATAAGATGTGAGTACCACCATAATATACGAATATGATAAATTGTCATTATTTTCGATTGGAAATTTAAGAAAAGAATATTTATTAAAAACACATGACTTTCTATTTTTATCTTTAATTGTAATTAAAAAAAAATTTTCTTCAAAGTTTAATACAATTTTTTTGCTGGAAAGTATATAAAAGAAAAATTGGTATTTGATTTTTCATTTTGTGGATATGCCTTAAAAATTGAGAATTTTGTACTATTTTTGTTTTGAAAATATAAAATTTGTAATTTAAATGTATTTTGATGAGATGAGATACGTATTTGGATATGACATACACGCCTAATAAGGTTAATATAAATGCATTTTGATGTATATGCAGAAAAAGCCTTAATCAATAGAATGGCAGAAAAAATGTAATCTAACGATGCGGCAAACACTGGTTCAAATTCCTTAGAACTAAAAGATAGGTGGCCCAAACGACATTAATTAGAACATCAATAGTATAGCTATAGACTAATCAACTATAGTTAAAATAATGATGATTACAAATTAAAACAGAGTATATAAACTACGATATCAGAGCTATACCAATGCCTCAAGTGGAGTGAAAAAGTGTAATATACAAAAAAAATGTAATAAAATTAATTAATAAACTAAACTAAATGAATATAGTTAAATACTAAATCAATGAAGTTAATTTATGGAATTTAAATACTTACTGGATTTTGTATTTCATCCTCTTTGGCCTCTCATTTATAGACTTCGTTTCTTTTATAATAATTTTCTGGTTCTGTTAATTTTATCATTGAACTTGTTCTTAAATGTTTTGACAAGTGATTTAATCTGATTTATTTTGGGTGTGTCCATTAATCTTATAACTTTGTCGTATTCGTGTAGTATGTTGAACTAAGTGATACGTCGTTTGGACTATGGTCTTATTATGGTTTTTGCATTTACTTTTTTGTTTGTTAATTTCTAGATCGAATTTTCGTACACTTTTATTTATGTTTGATTTTTTTTAATTTAAGCTTATTTAATTTTTCGTCGTATTTACATTGATTTAATCTAAAAAAAAACTTGTAAATTAATGTCAAAAATAGCTGATGTGGCTTTGGGATTTGGTTTGGGTTAAATATATTAGGATCAAATATTGGTTTTTAATTTTTTATCTCAGTATATAATGTATATTTGTTTTTATAAATCTAATGATGGTTGTCTTAACACTTCTAAATTAAATTAACTAATTTTTCAATAATTTGGAGCTTTTAAATTTTATTTCGAGTATTCTTTTAAACTTGACCGATGAATATTTGTATAAAAATTTGCTCACTGAATATTGTACTAACTATATGAAATTATATAAATATACACTTTGAACTCTTCTTTATTAGATCTTACTAGTTTTAATAATAAATTATAATTTAATCACTTTTCTATTTCTAATTTATTATTTAAAAAAAAATTTTTTTTTAATTCTTTATTTGAATTATTCCAAAAATTTATAATCAATAATTGTAAGATGTCACGAGTTCAAATCTATAGATTTTTTTTTTCTCATTTCGATACAAGTGTATTCTAATTACAAAACTATAAATATAACAAAGCAAAATAGCTTGTCACGATATTTTTCTTTTCTTAAATTTAAATATATGTATTTTAACAAAATTTTATTTATTAAACTTATTTTGTTTGATTAGAATTTTAAAGTCTCCAAATTTTTAAAAATTTTAATAAATATTTACTTTTTTTAAAGGTCATAAGTACGTATAGACATTTTAACAATTGAATGAAAATATGAGACTATAGAAAATGTCACAAGTTGTTGATAAAATACGCGGTGGCAACTAAACAATATTTTAAATATACTCTTCTAAATGGTTCGTGCTCATATAAATTGAAACAATCTATCTTGCTAGAACAGAATTGGGTAAACAAAAATATTGAGGTCGTATGTCTGTTTTAAGAACTATAGTTATAGGTTGAGTGTATTATTATTCTTCAGCCATTCTTATAGAATTTTTAATTTACAAACATTTTCGGGACAACTAAATTTAATGATATTTCGAAGTCATTTTTTAAACAACTCAACTTTAGTAACTTGAAACAGTGATAAAATATTGAATGAATAATTCAGTTTTTGAGCTGAAATCACTTTTCTGTAATTTTTATATTAGTATACTCTTTAATTTTTTGAAAAGTCGATTTAAAAGTTTTGGTCGATTGTCACAATTGTTTCATTCCTGATACGCAAAGTGGTGCATGGTGTATGGTGCTGGCGCATTATGCACGTGTTATGGTACATGGTGCAAGGTGTTTAGCTAATGTTTAATACAGAGTGCATGATTTATGTTTTATGGTGCATGTCTTTTTAGTATCCAATGTATTTTAAGTGATTTGTACGTCAAAAAAATTAAAATTTATTGTCCTCAACATCATTTTATTATTTAAAAAAATTTTGTGACACTTATTAATATAAATCTATAAGTTAATAACTTTTTTCACAGAAATTCAAATAATTTCACAAATTTTAAAAAAAATATTTTACAACCTAGACATTTGCATTTTTTTTAAAATTATTCTTTCAGAAGTTTATTTTTGATTTAAATTTTCATTTCGATCTTAACAACAGTTTCCCAATATTTAAAGTCGTTTGAGGTTATTTAGTGTTGTCAAACATACAAAATAACATATACGAATGTTATTTACTCTATACTAAACCATAAATAAATAAACATCAAATTAACATCATTGTTGATAGTTTTTTATTTGTTTGTAGTCTTACATTTGGACAATTTTTTAAGATATGCGACATAATTTTAACACACTTTTAATTTTTACTTTTTTTTTCTCATTTTGACAAATTATCAATGTAAATAAAATTTTAAAGTTGTAGGTATATCTATAGAGTTTTAATATTTTAAGTAGGTATTTTCAAATATCTATACTTATACAAATAAATAATTATATATTTATTTATTTAAATATTGTTATAATTTGATTTTTATTTGTTTTTTTGGTTAAAAGATACATTGACAGTATACATATTATAATCGTTGATCATATACTAATTGTTATTGACAGTTTTAAAATAATTTGACAATAATACTCTGATTTAAATAAACAAATAAAAGAGTGCCCATCATACATACATTTTTTCTGGCATTTGGTGTGTTCATTAAAGAGTGCTTAGTTAGCAATGATTTTGTTTAAAAGCCACAAATTTTATATTTGTGACACATGACACATTTTTTAGCAGCGGCAACAAAAACAGCTAAATCAATTTAGTTTACTTACGTAACTGGATGAACTATTATAACACGATATATTAATCTTTAACTGGAGAGCAGCTGCCAATGACCGGCAGAAATGGAGGACGTTGATGAGTCAGGTCCAAGACTTACGTGGTATTTTGGCCACCTAAATGAATGTAAACGTCAACAGTGCTGCAATTTTGAAAATAAAAATTAAAACATATTAGAACTCATCAGTAGGTATTTATAGTGTTAAACTACCTATACAACTCCTATTTTCATTTTGATTGACTTTATAACTTATTTCACATTTAAAAAAACTTATAATTACATAAATTTACTTTATATGTATTATTTTAGTAATTATAGAACCAAGTAAAAGCACCAAGTATACTTTTTAAGCCAAAGCATAAACAATTTTGCATACCATTTGATTATTTAATACACATAACTATATAAAATCTAATATAATGGATATATAGAAAGATTTTATGTTGTCTAAATCTTGCATATTTTTAATTTTTGTTAATTTGATAGTATTTCTTAATTTAATAGTGACATGGACGATTAAAATGCTGTCATTTTAACATTTCAAAATTTATTTTAATATTTTTGCTATAAATTGAAGCAAATTATGATTTTTAAAAATGTAATGTAATACAATGAAACGGTAACCTGCTTTAATTTTTTCCTGCATCCATGATATAAACTATATTATTCCTTATTCCAGTTTCCCGCTCTAAGTACTTACATATTTGAAATTTAAAATGTCCTATAATTGTAATATAAATTTTGATTGAAAAAGATAAATACGAAATAAAAAATATTATATCAGTATCCATATAATATTCAGCTTAGCTCATGGTAAATAATTTTCTTTTTCTAGGTGACCACCAGTCCTCTTCTCCTTGTACATGTATACATAATTACAGAGAAATTATATTTAATTATTTCCTTATTTTTGAACTTTAAGTAAGTCTCATATGTAATCTTGTAATCTAAACATTAAAAACTAAATATTATAATGACACTGTCGAACTACTTATACATATACTTTTTTTATTCACCCTATCTATTTTTTTTTTTGTGATTAATATTTAATTTGATTAAATGGTCACCCTTAAATAATTTTAATTTCATCATCAGTTCTTCATTTTTGAAAATTTATATTTCGATACCCATCTACTTAAAAATACTACTTTATTTCAGTGGTATGAATTTCATTTTCAAATACATATCTTTTTGTTTTTTATTCTGTTATTTTTATTTACAAATCAATTAACTTGAATTAGTATCTATAATACCGCATCAATTTGTAAAACATAACAATGGTATAAAAATCGTGTATTTAAAACACCAACAAAAATATATATACTTATACTATACATATATATTTATTTCTATAAATTCTTATTGGATTTACTTTGTAATGTAAATATCTTGACTTTTTTTGATAAAACAAAAAATAAAAAAAGAGAACAAACACAAAAAAAGAGCATCTTACAAGTATTAAAAACAATTTTTTTTTCTCAAATAAACAATTTTTGTAAGATTTTAAATAAAGTCTACAAAAGTATTTCAAAAATACATATATATATATATATATATATATATATTGTATAAAATAATGGTACGAACGACATGAATGTGATATGCTTTCTATATCTATCTCTTCGCCCCCCCATCTTTCACCACGCATTTCCACCTAATTTTAGCATAAAAGAAAATTTTCGAAAAAGAACAATACAAATAACATATTTCATTCAGTTAAAAATTGTGTCGCTCTGGTAGTTGTCAATTTAGGCATATTGTGATTCAGTATATATATATGAATTAAACGTATTTTTTCAGTTGATCTGATGAAATGTTATAATCTAAGATACCTATCCGATAAAATTAGAATATAATTAGCTATTGTTTGCAACAAAGTATAATCAAACAAAGATTTGATCGAACCGTTTGTATGCTAGTATACAACAAAATTTGTTAAAATCGGTTAAACTTTATTTGATTATACCTAATCAAACAAAGTTTAACCGAAATTTGGTTGAATTATTAAATCAAAATTTGGTTTGAAAACTATGGTTTGATCGAACCATTTGTGTGAATGGGAATTAGTATACAACAAAATTATTGTATTTGATTATAATCAAGCAAAGTCTAGCCGAAATTTGGTTGGATTCTTAAATCGAAATTTGGTTTGAAAACTATGGTTTGATCGAACCGTTTGTGTGAATGAGAGTTAGTATACAACAGAATTATTGTATTTGACAATTTGAAAAAATGTAAATGAAGAACTTCGATTTATTTATTGTACAACAACAATGTAAAGTAAATTTGTATCATTTCTGATCATAATGCATTAATATTATTTTCTCACTATACTATATTTTACTTCTATAACTAGGTTTACTTCCATAATACATTAACATAGATTTATTCTCTCAATTGTCATTCTTTTATTCATAATGAACGTTTTTTCATTATTATTATTGTTGTTACAAAAGGCTTCAGACAAAAAAAAATTATAAAATTTTTTATTTATTTCAGCAGACTTGTAGATAAATCGGCAGACTTCAGGTCCTTTTCCCTTTTGGGATATGCACTTTTTTGATTAGTATATATAAGATATAAATTTTAATTAATGTTACACAACAGACTAAAAATCTATAATTATAATTGACAAGCATTTAAGGTCCTGCGTAGTAGACACCTTTTTATTTTATTTCGATTCTGCTACTCCTTAATGAACTGCTAATATATAGTTATAATATATAAGATTGTAAATAAACAAAAATGCGCACATAGTTGAAAATTTTGTACTCATATGATTTTATTATTCAGCAAATACATTGTGCATATATGAGAACTTATTAAAATAATAAACAAAAGCAAACAAATCAGTTATTAAAATTTAGATATGGACTTGCAAATGAATCTATGTACATATGCCAAAAAAAAAAACAAATTCATCTAAAATAAAAAATATAAAAACAACAAAAAAACAAATCACTTGAATTCTTCATTTTTATCTTTTTAAGTAACTGTTTCTAAATTTTGGTTATTTGTAGTAATAATATAGTTTTTATTAAAATTATGTTATGTAGGTATATATATACATACCTCTTTAATGACAAATTTTTTTATTTTTAGTAATTTTATCCACTAAATGCCACTTACTATAGGGAATATATCGGAAACGAAGCAGTATATGAGGGACGTGTATTTATGTGTCCTAAATAAAACTGACTAATCACAAAACTTTTTATTAAACACGAGTGGTTTCTGCTATATTGTGCGAAGTCTATGTCAGTACGTAAATTACTGTTTTTTTAAAAACTTTTAATTTGACTTCAACTTGAAATATAATTACTCAACAGGGGCCCCTAGTATATATATATTGTAAACATTATGGTACAACAGACAAACTAACACTATGTATATATTATGTAATGAACATTACAATGAATGTATTAAACAAAAAAAAAAACACACACATTTATAATTTTCTTGATACAAATGTCTTGCGATTTTTTGTTTTTTTTTCTTTTTAAATTTTCAGAAAAATTTTAAAGATTTTTCTTGAATTCAAGTTGCCGCCATTAAATTGTTATAATTTCGCTAGTCAGTTGTTACTTGTTGTTGTTTTATCCTTATTTCTGTTTTTTTTTGTTTTTTCATTCATAAATTCACAAATCATCATGAAATTCATGAACAAAAAATATCAGAACGAATGAAGGAAGAACGATCGATTGAATAAGAAGAAGATGCGTTAAAATAAATAAAAAAATATTTATTGGGATGAATGGTGGGCGGCAATGAGTGGCAAGCGACTGGCGCTTCTACCAATTATTGCTTATATTATATATATAGTATGTAATCAAAATAAAGAAAAGTTTTTTTTTGTTTTTATATTTTTAATTTTTCCAATTGTTTATTCTTTTACTTTTCAATTTTCTTTTCAAATGAAAATGTTGTCAAATAATTAGTATGAAAATTGAAAATTTTGCTGAATAAGAGTGAGAGAGTATAATTGATCTTTGAATAATAAATAAGTATAAGAGTATAATATATATAAGAAAGGTAGTTAGGTATATGAAAATATAAGGATTAAAAAGGTTTAAAAAGTCAGTTAATTTTAAGAGTTCTGTAAATTGGTAATGTGTGTGTTTGTGCGTTCTGGAATATGGGTTTATTGTTTTTTATTATTTATTCAAAAATGTCTGAACTAATTTGTGATTTAATTTGTATATTTTGCAATTATATTCTTTATTTAGTATTTTTGTTTGCTGTTTGTTTTGTTTTTTTATTATTTTTGTTGTTGTGGCATTTTTTTATTATACAAATGCGGTTATGATAGTATGGTTAGTGTGGTTGTTTTTTTCCTTTTTTTCCCTTTCATTCGATTGGTTTGGTGCTGTGCTGCGATACTATAGAAATTATAGAATGCGGAAATTTTAATAATGCGCGAATATAAAAATTTTAGAAAAGAAAAGTTGATTAAAAAAACTTGTTTTTTTTTTTTATTTTTTTTTATTAATTTTGAAAGTTTGAAATTAAATTTTTAGTTTTAAAAATTCTAATTGAGTGAGGTGGATGAAATCTAATATTACATTCAGAGCTAAGTTTGAAATGGAAATTAAAAAAAAAAAAAATAATAATAATTTTATTATTAAATTGAAGAGCATACCTAGTATTAAAGATTTATTTGTAGATTATTTTGTTTGTTTGTTTATTAAATTAATCGTATATGGATGAAAAAGTGAATATTTAAATTCAGATCCTATATATACGTTTTAGTTATAATTTTGTTAAATTTGATTTGAGTTGATTCGCTTAGATAATAAATAGCAGTTTAATGTGATTTCTTTCAATTTGAGTTTGTATTAGTATCAGTTTTCAGTTCACTTGGTTAATGTTGTAGATATATTAGAGTATTTAAATTATTAAATTTTTTTCAGCAAGAAAATGTTTAGATTTAAGTAAATAAATAAAAAAGCATTACCTGCCTCTTTTGAAAGCTATTACAATTCCGAAAATCCGCTTATAAGAGCGATGGAAGATTAAGGTTTAGCATACTAATATCATTTTAGAAAATAAACCTAAGCTTTAGGTTAGGTTTAAATTAGGTTTTAGATTAGCCTAAAAATAATTAATTAAAGTTTTTTACTTGCCATTTTGTTCTTCACAAATTCAATTTATTGTAAATAATTAAGTTAGGTTTGTCTAAATAAGTACAAATCAAAGGTGTACATTTAGTATGTAATATTATAAGCTCTTAAAATATTGAATTAAAATATGTATGTATATGAAATTTAACATGTTGTACAAATAAATTGAGGCAATAAAAATAGAATAATAATAATATATAATAATATTGACATTAATTGAATTAAATATTTAGAATTTTAAATTATAATAAATTTAGGTGTTGAAATGTAAATATTTTATTTTAACAAAACATTTGAATTAATGTAAATTTTAATTAGAAACATTTCGTCTATAATTTTATTAGAAATGTTTCATCGATTTTCATTACTTTACCTTTCTCTTTAAGATTGAGTATTAGAAGTTCTGTTACTTTTATCAAAAATCTTAGATTTGACTTGTTGAATTTTGATCACTCTCAAATTGAGTTGTTGTTTAACTTAACTTAATTCTATTATATCTTCTATTTTATTGTTGTATCGTTTATCTCGAATATTAATTTTTCTCTTTTTTCCTACTTTATTTTTTTTCCTTGTTTAATTAAATTCAATTATTTCTAAAGTATATAAATTGATATTAATTAACTATAAGTCTGTATTTTATTTCATAATTAATGAATTTGTTATTTTTTTTAATTTAGGCACTTAATTTTAAACTTTATGCGTTACATTATGGTTTACTTTATTACTTTAATATTGAGTTTTTTATTTTTGAATTCTTGTAACTATATTAATTTTAACTATTGAAATATCAACCTATATGTTCTATTATATAATTTTATATATTATGATACAGTACAAAAAGTACATCTTCTATACATATATAAACTATTTAATTTATTTTCCAAAACTGTTATCAGTACATACTTCTTAAATAGCATTTAGTTCAAATTTATTATTTCCGCTCAACAAATTTTATGATATTTCCCTATTTCTTGAAAAAACCATTTATCTAGTTAGTTAATAACCATCACTAATGTTAGTAAAATATAAAAAATAAAATAGCTAAAATAGTAATGTAGCTAAATAGTAGAATGTTAACAACAAAAAAGTAAAATTCAAATATAGAAAGAAAGTAGAAAAAGAATAAATATCAGTTGATGTAATTATTATTTATCGGGTTTACAACTTTTAAGCTTATTTTCAAAACAAACCGTACTCTCGAATTAGATTCACGAAACATTTTAGATACATGCTGAAATTTACCGTAATCAGTATATTATAATTAGCAGTACTATATAGATTAACGGAACGTAAATTACACGGATACTCTCAAAAGTTATTAAATTCCTACTTTTAGGAGCCAAGATGTTCCTACCAACAATTTGATGGAAAAACGTGATAGTAGCCAACGATTGCCGTTGTTGGAGAGATTTCAGTTCTATCAAAAGCAACCTATTTTTGTAAGGAAGAAGTTGAAAAGGATTACATTCCTGACGTCATTAAATCACTTTTTATGTCTCTTGTTCGACCTAATCTTGAGTATACCAGTCGCGTGTGGTCGTCTCAATACCTTAATCATATCAAAAGAAATTTTTTTTTGAGATTCCGCTGCATAATTTACACTGGTCAGATCCAGTTATGTTACCACCTTTAGGAACCGGCTAAAGTTATTGAATCATAAATCCTTATGTTAGAGATATGATCCACTTACATATTAACAACAGCAGCCGCTTTAGATCGGAAAATATTTTTCGTCGGTGTATCATATGTGATGTATAAATGATGTATAATTAATGATCATACCTCCTTACATCAAATGTCCTTTTGGCAATAATATATAAAATTAGGAATAAGGAAATAAACAAAGTTTTCTATTAAACATCCATATTCTCAAAAAGATTTGAATCCGGTAGTTCTTGATTAATAGTCAGATGACATAAGAACTACTTGATCTTGAGACTGTGCTCAATACTCTATTCCTAATCATATTTCATATTATATTTCTTATAGAACTTTCATTTCTTCAACATCATGAAGTATAAAATCGGAATTAAGATCTGTAGTACTTGTATCTTATATAAAATTAATTCACTTTTTTTCTTTCCTTTATTTTTTCTTTTTTTTTCAATTCTTTCTTTAAGAAGTTCATAATTACACAGTACTTGTTTTGAGTTTCATTTCATTTTAATGTTTCCATAACATGAAATTGTCAAAAAAAAAAAAAAAACAAAAACAAAAACATTAAATCAAATGACATTTATTTTTTCATTTCACATATTCCTATAATTAGAATTTATGAGTACTCCCAAAATATACTATACATATATGTATATATTATGAATGATGAATGTACATATATAAATTTAGAGTGTATACCCATCACGATTATTGTCTTTTTGATTTCCTATAAATATCAAGAAATACTAAAAAGATTATGTACTTTAAATCTAAAAATAGTTAAAAAGAAAAACCACACAAACAACAACAAAAATTCCATTCCATTAATCGATTTTTGTCGATTGTCATAGACCACTTAAAAATAAAAACATATAAAACAATAACAGCAACAACAACAATAATAAAAAGAAATTTCTTCTGGTTAATTTCCGGCAATGTGTTGTACACAATCCGGAATTGAGACAAAATAATAATAATAAAAATTAAAAATAAAAAATTTTCCACATTTTCTTCTCATTTTCATTTAATTTCAATAAAATTCTATAAAATTGATAAAATAAGAAAATTGTTGAATTCAATTTTGAATTCATAAATTGATGATGACGACGACGATGAATATTAAATTTTGAGTTATTATTTTATGGTTATAGGTTGTAGGTATATCCAATTTTAATCTCAATTTGAGAATAGAGTATTTTATGTACAGTGGTTCGGTTTATATATTTATTTTGGTCATTATTAAAAAAAGTAATTATAGAATAGAGTTAAGTCAGCTTAAGTAATAATGTCGAAAATATATGTGTGAAGTAGAATTTAAAATTTAGTTGATCAATTCAACTGAATTTTAGTTATAGTTAAAAATTATTAATTGGGAAATTAGGGTATTCTGAAAGCTTAAAGTACCATTTTACATGTCAGACAAATTAAATATTAACATTAATCTGTAGAGAAAAATAGAGAAATCAGATTTTTGAGAGTGTATATTGTTACATAAAATTATAAAATTTAGTGGTAACACTGTTGAACTATGCTACAGTTACATCTAATGTCATAGGAGTATCATCATCCGACATGTTAGCAATACATATTTAGTCTATTCATAATTATAAATAAGTATTTTAGCATGTATTAGTAAGCTATAGTACAGTGCATTCGAGCAGTTGTCAGTTACGGTGGAATCGGAAATGTATCCAAAAAATTTCAACCAATACAATCTACATATACAAATACAATATGTCAAATTTTTTGAACTGACAACATTGTGTGGCAACATAATGTACTTTGTTTACAGTTCCGATCACTCTAAATACATTGTCTCTATCAAATAAACCGCAAAACAAATATTAAAATATTATACCCATTTGTGGATACCTATTTTGTGAATAAATTTTTAGAATATTTGAATTGAATATATTTGTGAAATATTTTTGTGAAAGAAAAATTTAATATGGAAAGTTTCGTAAAAAAATGTTTTGGTGCTTTTGAAGAAAAATCTTCTTCGTGTGCTTTAGCCTTATGGTTAATAAAATCATCTGTCATCCATGAGTCCATTTCCTATTAAAACTAAAATAAAAAAAAAATTTTTAAATTTATTTTTAAAATACGAATTAAATTTTACTGTGTATCAAAAAATTTTCGGAAGCATAATTAAACAACCCGTGTGGTGAAAATGAATCGCGGATACACTGTCACATTATTTGCCAATTTAAATAAATTTTTTTTTGACATTTAAAATCATACGTCATTACGTCAATGTATTGGCAACATTGTCGATACATTTACGATGTCACGGATATATATAATTTTAAATTTAAAATGATAACAAATAGACACGCATGCAAGAAAAATACTGCTTCTCACGGTGAGATTGCAGAACGAATTAAGCTTCAATGCAATAAAGATTGCTTTCGAAAACTGTCCGTATTTATTTTGGATAAGAAAGTAAAAAACATATGATCATATTTCAAATGTCAAAAAAACATATGATTTGACAGTTATTTCAGCTACATTGTGTTGAAAGTGTACTTTGTGTTTTTGATACAATCATAAGTTTTACATTTGTGTTATTTTTATATTTGTATCGGGTTGCAATATTTTTTACGACATTTCCGATGTAACGGTTTCATTGCATAACATAATTAAGTAAATTAAGTATGTTACTATGTCAATATCTCAAAAATATTCCCATGCATTTTTTAACAATTTTTCTTTCGTTTTTGAACTACTGTGTACTGTCTCGGGCCTCATATATTTGACAAATTTCTATTATTATACATTTATGTAATAAAATATGTTCATATCATCTCTATATATATGAACTCATCATAGTATATAGAAACGCATCCGGAAAATTTCCTATTAGTAGCTTTTAAGAGAATCACAATCAAATCCAAAAAAAATAACAAGAACAAAAAACAATTTAAATGATAAGAAAACAGAAAAAAAAATTAAATATAAACCCAATTCATAAAATCGTATCTTGATTTTCTCCTTCTTTAATATTGGTGGGTCATAATTTATTTAAAGTATTAAATATAGACGTCTGACAGACGTCCCTTATATCCTCATAAAAAACAATAACAAATTTTTATTAGCAAAAAAAAAATAAATTTAAGGCGCGATTATTATTACATAAACCGTTTAGTAAAACTTCACGATACCGTTTTATGATATTTTTTTTTTGTTTTTTAATAAAAAAATGTCTTATTTTAGTAGCTTTAAGTCAAAATTTAAAATTAATTAAACAAAATGTTTATCGTTAATGTAATAACAGTAGATATAATTTGTTGTTATTTAATTGTGGATTGCTGATATGGGTAAATGTTTCTGGTATAGGTTGATCAACATTTTTTTTTGTTACGCTGTAAAATTATTTCATTACCATATTTGTATTACTATTGTTATGCATTACTATTCTAATGTATTACTATTATAATGTTATCCATTATTGAATTCAGCTTTAGTTTTGCAAAAGTGTTTGATGAGTATATTTCTAACAAGCTCTGGCTGCAATTTGAAAATCTATCAAACATGTTTTTTCCGTACAAAGCATGCCATTGAAAGACGATTGAATATCAGCCATTTATAAAATATTTTGCAATTAAATTTGTCACGAGTGGCGCTTGCGTAGTTTTGTAATAGAAATTTTCGAGAACTCAATGGTTTACCAACTTAAAAAAATTATCCAAGTCATTAACCTACATCGTTCTTTTTAATTTAATAAAACCTAGACCTTAAACCGTATTAAAAGAACACCAGGTATTATAACATATTTTCAACAATATAGGCCAACTCCAATTACGGTTTTTATTTTTACCAATCATTTGGTAGTGATTTAATTTTATCCTGTTATTTTTTGTTTCGTTTAAAGAAGTTCTTCTTATATTTTAATAAAACAAAAAAAAAATAACAATTTTTGGGTTTAAAAATAATTTTCATTGTTTTTCTAATATTAAAAAAAAGTAAAGACAAAATTGTACGTATTAAAATAATAAAATAGGGTGATGTTACATTTATTTGCCGCAGGGGGTAACTTATTCGCGTAACTCTTTATTCAAAAAAAAAAGTAAATAATAATTGTGATGCGCGATGCAATAACATTATTTAAAAAAAATTGTCTATATGTATTTTGTTTTTAAAAATTCGTTAGATTTAGATAATAACAGTATATACACGTTTGTATATTTTTTGTACGTTTATTTAGTTACTCATTCCACTTACACTTTGTTTGTTTTTAATAAATTTTTTTGTTTTAAATTATAAATTTTGTTATAATAATTTATTTAGTAATAAAACATTATATTATAGATATATTTTTCATCTTTTGTATTATCCTTGTATTATCCTTTAACAGGCAAAATTGTCTATTTTGAATTGTAGTTTCATTAGCAGTTATTATTATTTAAATGAAATGTCGAATTTGTAATTTATTTAACGAAATACATTTTTTTTAATTTATTTATATTTAGATTTATTAAAATTAAAATTACAATAAATTTATTTGAAAGCTTTAGATACTTGGACTATCGGTTAATTGTAGATTATTATTAATATTTTAATTTCATTGCAAAAATCGATATTTTGGAAGCAATTCATTCTTTCATTCATTGGTAAATAAATAAATATTGTTTACATCTAATTTAAAAAGTTAAAGTAATAATAATTCCAATCAAATGACATTTTAATCTTATTCATTTCAATATCTCTTTTAAGACTAAAATATTGTTACTTTCACAATTATTATTTATTGATTTTAAATAACAAATAAAAATGTCACTGATCAGATCTTATCAATATTTGATGTACATCAATTGTAGGAAGTATATGATTAATGTACCAATGTAATATAATTGGTTCGTGTCTATGATATTATTCGAGTTGAACTTTTACTCAAATGTTAATCGTTCTTTACTACATGCTACTGTTAATCTTTCATTTTTCCGTTTATTCTCACAACGTGTGAGAGTAAAAATGTTTACATGTACTTCGATACTTTAAATCAAATTCCAATTTCATTTCTATATATTAAATAGTATATTAAATATTTTTAGCTTAATTTTTCCAAAAATTTCAAAATTCAATAGTAATCGATTTTTTTTTATTAGTAACATGTTTGTGTTGTTAAAGTTCGGTATGCACCTTTTCTGAAAACTATTATCGTTTGGGAGACTAATTTATTTAATTTCGTCCTTATTATGTACACTATACTGGGGTTAGAAATCATAAATAAATTAAAACTGTAAAAATTATATGTATGTATACTGCTGTCATGATAATTGTGACAGCAATGACAAATGATTAAATAACGAATTATTTTTCCAATAATTATTTAATTATTTCACATTATATTTTTTATTTCTATATTAATGCTATATTAATACTCTATCTATATTAAGTCAATTCAATATCAAAATTTTAAAATTAATAAAAAGTTCAAAATAAAAAAAAAACCAAATTAATTTTATATAAAACAGTAGTCGATCATCGTAATAAATTATATCAAAACAACAAAAAAAAAAAAACAAAAAATCTAATTTACCAGTCAATCATCTTAATAAACAAAATAAAAAAACAAATAAATTTAGAATGAATCTTGTGAATAAAAAATGTTTTGATTAGGTACTAATTAAAATTAAATACTTATAATCAAATTTAACCTTGACAAAATTCTAATAAGCTTTCATAACATTTAAATTTTTCATAATTATATTATTATTTAAATAATTAATTCATAATTTATTTAATAAAAATAAAAACATTATGTACTTTGAATACTTTGATACACTTTGAATGATACATAAATTTACAATAAGAAATGTATATAACCGATAGCTATATACTGCAGTCAAATATTATATATGTACTATGTATGTAGTTATAATTCTGTTATTATACAGGGTTCTTCGGTTTCAACTAGTGGAACTTCGCTATATGATAGGGGATACCATTAAGAACAAAAAACTGTATGGCGATGGGGGAGGTCTGTTTTTAATTACTAACCCCTCCAATTATTTGCGGTTGAGTTTTCTTTTGTATTTTTGTATTAAGTTTCATATTTCTTCCCCTATCTTCTTAGGCTATAGATTAATCAGATTAGGCTTGTTAAAAAGCTAATAAAATCTTAAAAGTAATAAACTAAAAGTAATAAATAAACTTTTTATAGCTTTTAATGTTTTCGCAATTCAATTTCAAAATTTCTACAGTAAATAACTCTAATGCTTATTCCAAAGAACATAAATAATAACAAGAAGTCTCATCTGGATATTTTTCTATTTTTTCAACTTACGGGCGGGTAAAAAAATGAAACAAAAATAAAAATTGAAGAGAGCAAAGATGAGTAATTATAATTTTGTTAAAAAAAAAAAATATGTACAAGAATACAACAAGTATTCATTCAGTCCATCCATGTAGATATATTTCATTATTTTTTCAAATCAAAGGTTCAAAATAAAAAATATAGACAAATTTCAACACATACGATCTCCAATGAATTTATATGCATGTGCATTATTTCTTTGCATATGAATTTTTATTTGTATTTATTTATTTATTTATGCTTAATACAAACATATTACAATATACATAAGTGTACAAAATTAAACAAACAAAATATAATTTTTAACTTAATCTTATTCGCATTATTAAATATCAATATTTATATACATTTTTGTAATTTATTACCAAAGAATGTTGGAAAATTATAAATTTATACTAACTCTAAGATATATGTAAGTGCAGTTTTTTTTTTATTTGGGCTGCGTTTAATGTAAAATCGATGTGATGTTTTTGTTTATTTATTAACATAAACATTCTATTAACAGGCTCATATTTACCATAATTGGTACGATGAAATATTGGACGAAAAATAGTTTTCGATCTAAAGCGGTTTCTGTTGTTAATGTGGATCATATCTCTAACATAAGGATAATCAATTTCATTACATATTTGAAAACTTTAATAATGAATATGATATCAGCAACCTCCCTTCTGGATTCTAATGACTTAAGATCCAATAACTTTAACCATTTCCTATAAGAATAACTGGATTTGACCAGTGTAAATTACGCAGTGCGAATCTCAAAAATTTTTTTTGTGTAGCTTCAATTCTTTGGATATTATTGAGGTAAGGAGGCGACCACATTTGACTGGCATATTCAAGATTTGGTCGAACAAGAGACGTAAAAAGTGATTTAAGGACGTATGGATCGTTGAATTCTTTAGAAAGTCTTTTGACGAAGCCTAGCATGGAGTTAGATTTATTTATTATGACGTTTAAATGTTGTTTGAAACATAATTTATTGTCAAAGAACAAAGTAGGTATATTTTTAAATTTTCAGCAAAGACATTTTTTGATTTTGTTAATTTTGCCTGTTTTTATTTATTAATCATATAATATTATATTACATAATAACCAACGCTAATGTTAAATAATGATATTATTATATTAATACTTATTATTATACATTTATATAGGTATTAATTATATAGAGAGTTCCATTATCGACTAACAAATCTTTGACTCTATATTAAAAACAAAAATTATGCATAAATTCAACATGCAGAATTTTTGATAAACCTGAAATTTCATTAATTCATAATGGCACACTCTGTAATAGTGTAATTATACCTACATACATATATGCATCATAATTAGTATAGTAATCATAATGTTATTACTTCATATTAGCGTTTGATATTAACCCTTAACACTTTCTTAAAGTTAATTATTATTAAAAATTATTGTTCTACAGTAAACTTAATCTGGAAATTAAAAAAAAAAAAACAAAAATAGAAAACAGTAAAAATGAATTGAAATCCTATGGTTGGATTAAGTTTGAATAATATACGAATTGAATTCCATGCGATAAAGATTTTAAAATAAAAATTTTAAAATATACTTCTTTGCGAAACAAAAATAGCCCCTTAAAATGTTGAAAATGAAATTGGTAATTTATCTTTAGATGCTAGAACTGTATAAGATAAATAAAACTTGCGCTGGAATATTATTAATAAAAGTGTGGAATATTTGCGGCTTACAAAAATCACGTTCTATTAATATTCATGATATTTTTATAATTTCATTCAATTCAATGCCATTTGTATTACATTAATAAAAATTTTAGAATTAGTTTAATTGAGTTTAAAAAGCCACCCGTTACTGTTATAACACTATAGGACACACGTTGGTTAATAAGTAGGTCCTGCAAACAAAAATATTAAAGTTTTAATTAAAGTACACTTTATTTGAATAACAAAATTATTTATTTTAAATTACTAAAGTTTTGAGGTTTATATACAAAATTGTCGTCGTCAAATACAAATTATTCAAACTTTAAAGTTTTTTTTTTGCTATGAAATACAGCAAAACCTAGTTAACTTGTGGTGGTTGTTAAATGAATTATTATCAAAACTAAAAACAATTTTCAATTTTGGGTTATTTTTTTTATTTGTTTAGAGATCACAGGAATTCCTGTTTTTATTCAAATGAAAACAAAAAACAAACAAAAATAAAAGTTCAAAGGAATCCAAAGAAAACAATTTGAAATTTTTTAATGGGGTTGGGGATAAATGAATAAATTTTAAATGAAAATTAAATGAAATAGAAAATAATACGCTGATGATGGAAAACTCTTTTAATTTTTAAATATTTCGGATAGCCCATTTACAACGAACCCATGCATCATTTATATCTAAAAATGTAAAAATATGAATATTTCAATTTTTCATTAACTTTTTTCTCTCCCTGTGACAATTCATTTGGAAAAAAAAAATACCAAAAAGAGTAGCTAATATGGATGACTTTTAAAATTTTCTATTTAAAAAAAACAATGTAAACATAATCATCCCATAAATTAATTTAGGGCATTATTTATTTGAAAGAATACAAAAAAAAAAATTAAATAAAAGCAAAATAACAAAAAAAAAAAAAACTAACAACAATGAAAAAATAACAGATAAAAAATACAAGACCTAAAAAATTTAAAAAATGTTTAAATATATTTAAATAAAACAATCCTTGTGAACTTCGCTCTGTTTCTAAAGTTTTCTTCTTATCCTTGATAAAAATCCAAAAAAATAATTACAAAAAATTAAAAAAATCTGTTTTTAATTTAAAGACGAAATGATTAGGAAAACAAATTTATTTAAAAAATGAAATTTTATTTTTTAACATTTTTTATAATGCAGTGGCATGTAACAGTTTTAAAATTTTTATTTAATTTTACCGATTTTTATTATATTGTAAAAGTAATAAATTTTTCTTAGTCAAATAAAAAATTATTACTATACTAGGATAATGCCATTGCTAATATAGTAAAATTTGGGTGCAGTTTAAAAAAGTATGCACATTACTACTAAAAACACCAACAACAATATAAAGTAAATACGTATTCTTCTTTATCTCTCATCCAAATAATGCATTAAATATTATTTTTTCACTATATTGTTGTTGTTATGACATTGTTGTTTAGACAAAAAAAAAAAATGATATATCTATATAAGATACTACCAAAAATATCTACCAACAAAAAGTCAGTTCAATTGTTTATCACAAAAACTTTCAGCTTAGAATTGACAAATATTTGGCGATTACTCAATATAAAGCTATGCAGCTAGATAGGTTGTAATAACATAGACGAGTGAGATATTTTTGACTACTTTCTATATTTTTGTTTGGTTCTTATTATGACGGGATTCATAAGCCCGGAATTCGGAGCGATCTCAAGGAAAACATGGCTCTCGTATAACATCAATAAAACAACTCTTAGTAGTTATCAATACAGGTCTGTGGTAGATAGGAAGCCACGTTACCAAGCTAGGTATTCCATTCAATCTCCATTGTCGCAGCTGCAAAGATGAGAATGAAACAGAAACTCTTAAGCACTTCCTTTGTAGTTGTGAATTCTGTAGAAAGAATGATCCCCTATAACAACCAACAACAACAAATAGGTCACTCGATTCGTGGTATTTTTCAAGTAGTATTTCCACAGTAGGGAATATCTTGACCAGACTTTGAATTTTTTACGTTCAAAAACCTTTCCAAACAGTATCTAGTAAATAGTAAATATCTTGAAAAGACAAATAAGATTTTTGTCAATCACGCAGTAGCAATCTGCATAGAATCGAGCTTAAATAAAAAACATTTTAAAACAAATAATAACAACAAATTATTTAATAACAATTGAGTTGCAGCAACAAGAAGGACATAACTGAAGGACAAATGTTTTTCTAGAAGTAACTAAAATGGTAGATTTAACTTAAATAGCAATCTACAACTTACGACAGTTACAAAAATTTAAATTTTTGAAATCTATAAAAATAATTTATCGCCTCACAATTGGACACCATTGATTACAATGCATTCCAACACGATGCACCCAGACGTTGTCTGATGTCGTTGCAAAAACGGTATTTTTTTGAAGCCAAAATAATGAGATAAGCACCTTAAGTGCTTTTGCAGAATATATAGAAGAATAATAAAGAAAATTAGAAGCGAATATAGAAGAACAGAATAGAACAGAATAGAATAGAATAGAAGAGTTAATATACATCAAATTTACCGACAGCTTAAAATATATTTATTTGCCCGTCTCTTGAAACTTCTATAAGTTATATGTTTGTGGCAACACATAAAATTGTATGATGTACCATAGTTTAGAGACTCGGTTGATAAAAAAACTTCCATATTTCACAGTTCTGGTTCGAAGGGGCTGCACTACAAATTTGTGGGACTAGTACCCTGTCCTGGTTGTATTTTTGGCATAATACTTTTTATTTACTCAATTTACCCAATCTAACAGATATTTAAAAAAATCAAAGTGGCTGCTTCTACATTTCAACGATGACTTAGCGATGTTGTAGGTGGTATGTGTAATATCTCCATCACTGATAATTTTGATTCTGGATTGCTGTTGATATCTACATATATATTTGAAGTAAAGTTTATATTTTAATTTTTTCTTCTTTCTCTCGCTTCTCTTGAAAGACTATTTTCGTCCGATCGTTTTCCAATTTCTTACTTAAATCTCTGGTTGATTACGGACTAGAGCACGAAGATTTAAATTGTATTTAATAATGATTATTGTATGGCAAATCATTCTTACAAAATTTCTTTCAATTCGACTTTTTTTGTTCTTTAGATTGGAACGCGGACTTTACCAAATTATATATATATATAGTAACTATATAATATTTTTAGATCAATATAATATTTATCAATTGGACCCATATTTCAAACCATTGTCTCTTTAGATACGAACATTTAACTTTCGGACAACATCAGTAATCATCAGAATTTAAAACGATATGCAAAGGAATTTAGTGATAAAAAAATATATTTTTTAACTTTCTTTTTTATTATTTTTTACTGTTGTAGACATTTTTTATTTTTTTTTTATTTTATTCGACACCGCTGGGTTGTCAAAAGAAATATTTCAAAGGGAGATTTAACAAATCCTACAGCTAATATTTCAAACAAAAAAAACAGGAGAAAAATTAAATTTCAGTAAGGGGTATTCTAATAAGTTGTTAACAATGGTGTGTAGTCCGCCTCAATTATTGTTGCCCTTTTTCATTTTTGTTATTTTGTTTTTTTTTTCTTCTATTATTTCTATTATTATTTTTTTTTTTTATTATTGCTGTTGTATTTCTTGTAATAAGCTGTGTAATTAGCTTTTTAGATTAAATCGTAGTTAAGTGAAAAAAATTAGTCACAATAAAGAAGAAACAAAAGAGCAGCATATGGTCGAATGAAAATTAAAGGATTTTTTTGTCCTTTCTTTCTTTCATATATTTATTTCTTAATTCAAAGAATATTTGAAAGTTGAGGGTTGGTTGATTGGCTTACTTTATAAAGAAAACACTGAAAATAATTGTTACAATAAAATTCTAATTAGAGTATAACCACACCGTAAATAATATAATATATAGGTATATAGAGTGAAATGATAAATAATAAGAAAAAAGAAAATGAAATTAATGATTATTCTTAAGTGTAATTTAAAACAATAAGAAAGAGAAAAATAATAATAAGAAAAAACGAAAAAAATTATAAAATTTTAAAAATTTCGTCCTTGAAAATTTGAATAATGATAAATTACATTTTTCTGTTACCTAATATTATTTTTTTTTGTCCTTCGTAATTTGGTAACGTTATGATGTTTCACAATGAATTTACATTGTCCCCATATTTTAATTTTTAATAAATTTTATTTTAAATAATTATGTTAATGTCTGTAATCGATGGTTTAGTCAACATGCGGTATTGTGTTTGGAGCATTATGATAGATCCAAATAGTACTACCTACATCGCGGGCTAGCTGACGGTGTGGTGAGGTGGATACATTTGAATCTATTATCAATTGCTAATATTTATTTGAAGTATATTTGATTTGATCTTCAACATTAACAGTCATAAATCCAAATCGGTTTTGGATAATAACAAATTTAAAATAATAGCGTGTAAGCAGCAACAACAACCTAAATTCATGTTTTATGGTTTTTGATTTGGATTTGAATTTAACTTTGTATATATACTTTGTGTATATATATATACATATAATTCCTATAGCTATTACAATTGGTATAAAGGAGCTGATAATAGAGTTAGCAATGTTAAATATGTATAAAAGTTTTTATAGTTTTATTTTCAAATTTAAAGCAAAATTTGACAGTTTAGTTTATAAATTCTGTTTAAAACTTAAATCTAAATCTGATTTCTGAAAAAAAAAAAAACAAAAATAAAGTTATTACAACACTGTTCTTTTTTATGCTGACTTGCTTAGAATACGCAATTGGCTTTTTGATTATATAAATAGAATAGAATGTGTTAGTTTTAAAATCCTAACTCCAATTACGAAATCAAATGCATAATTTACAATGTTATGGTTAATTACAATAACTTAAATTACCGCTGATGTGCAATCTAATCTTCTAAGTTGTTATTGTAAAAAATTTGACAGACTTCCAAACTTTGCAGTTTCATTAATAATGTGAAATTCGGAGCTGTAATGAATATTGATAGATATTATTTTTCAATTCAATTTGTTTTAACCCACTGTAGCCCAGATTTTCAATTTCAAAATAGACCACCTTCTATAGCAATTTTTTTTTCCTAAAATATTCCCATTACCCCTTAAAGACTTTTAACAACTGTACAATATATATAAGAAATTTTTTATCTCACTGTTTAAAGTTTGTACAAACCAGTACCATAAACCAGTAAGCCTCAAATATACAAACTATAATTGATATTTTCATATAATTTTACATAACAGTATCCTATACTAATTTAATTTGGTTCAATAATTTTTGAAGGTCTAATTTTTGTTTTTCTTCTTGTATTTGTCGATGTCTATATACATTTCCATACTATGATCGTTTTGTTTTAATCGTGTGATGCTGATTCGATCTCATGATTTTAAACACAATTCAATTTTATAGGTATTGCATAGTCTGGAAATTTAAACATCTGTCAAGTGTCAATTTCAAATTGGAATTGAATTCATATAATATAATTACTGAATTATTTAGATAACCTCAATAGAAAAATAGTCACACAAATTTAATAATTACTATCAAAATTTACATCCCTCTGCATATGAGAAAAAAACCTTCCTCTCTCCATGTCTTTAAAATTGCATTTTTTTTCTTTTCTTTGCTCATTTTATTTTTGACACGCTATTTCACCTTTGTTTTTTGCTTTTTTTTTTCGATGACATGTAGACAAAAATAAATCTCTTTAGATTTAAAAATCTTTAGGGTATTTATTTTCTATATAAATTCCCGCATGTTGTTGTGTTTTGTTGATGATGGGGTCATTTTGTGAAATTATTACAAAGAAAATTTCATTAGACAATGATTAATACAAAATAAAATTTTAATATCGAATGTTGATGGTCAAAGGTGTGACATTTTTTTTGTTTTTGTTATTTTATTTTTTATATATTGTCAATTTTATGATAAAATCGATTTGTATCTTGTTTTATTGAAAATAATCAGAGGGTGATTTGTAGTTTTTTGATGACGTATTCGTGCTTAAATAAAAATTTAATGGACATTATGTATATGTATGTATGTCCATTGTATGCTTTTTTTAATATATACTAACTGTATATATGTGGATTAATTTAAAGATTAAGGATTGGTATATATTACGTAAATTTTGTTATTTTTATGATAATTTATTAGTATAGTTTTAGTTGACATTTTATTGAATATCGATATTTTAAGATAAAATATTATTATGTAATTTAATGGTTAATATTTTGTTATTTTTGTTATGTCATTCATAATTATGTTTTATTTAGTAATAATAACATTATTGGAATTATTGTGTTGTGTTGTGGTGACCACTCCTAACAACGGTAATAATAATGATAAGAGATATTTTGTGTATATGTGATTGAATTTTGTATAAGTCTCTTAAACGTATTTGTTCTTAATGCATTTATTATCATTTATCATCAGTTTGTCTAATCCGGAATTCTGGGACATTTACATTAAGAGGTTCTGTTATAAATTTTATAACATAATAACAATTATAATTACAATTATAAATATAATGAGAGATTACAGCACTAATAAGTACTATCAAAGAACATATAATAAAAAGAATTCTCATATTATAGTGGGTCGCAATATTACAACCCACTCTTTCATTTTATCTTCAAAACAATTTGTTCTTCAAATCTTATACGAATTATCTTATTAAAATTATATACTGAAATATGCGACCAAAAATGAAATAAAAATGTTGTTGTCTTGTCATTGAGGAGTATCTAGTTTTATTTATATAACCAAGTACATAGTAGCAAATCAAATAAATGAAGTGTCATAACTCATTAATAATCAAATTTTAAATAGTGATAAATTAATGTGTAAATTTAATATATTCAATTTTAAATAACTCCACAATTCAATATATCACATTATCAATTACATTTAATTTAAATTGAATTTATTGTAATAAATATTTCAAAGCAAAATGTTGTCCTTATTTTTAAAATTAAATAAACAATAATGAAAATCCATTTTAAAAAATCGCAAATATTTAAAGAGTTCAAAAGAAGTGAAAAAAAAACAAACAAAATTAAATATATGAAAATAACACTAACGGTATTATAACGATTCTTAAATTATTCAACTTTTATATACAGATACATACTATATTTTTTATAATCGACTTTGTTGTAAGAATTTAAAACCCTTTAATGTTGCAATGCAATAATTTAGCTATAGGTATATAAGAAATCAGCATTAAAACCGTAAAAAAAAGTAAAATTGAAGATCATATTATGTAAAGGTATTAAAATAAAAACAGTATAGAAAAAAAAGCAGTGGTATTAAAAATAAAAAAAATTTTTGTTTTTCGGTATCAATTTCAAGAGTTCAAGGCCAAAAATTCTCTTTTCATCGCAGATCTCTTTTCTCCCATCAAAATTTGAATTTTTTTAATAATTTTTTGTTTTTTTTTTTTTACCCTAAATAACTGAAATACATCATTCTCTTAATACCACTTTGTTTTTTTTTTATTTTTAAATCTAACGTCTTTCCCTATAAATATATGTATATGTAGTATATACACGGGTATGGAAGGGAACCAGTGTTATAAAGTATATAATATGAGCTCTGAGTACTAGACGAATACGAGTAGATTTGAGTTGCGTGTTATTTTTGGATTTTTTTTGTTTTTGTTTTTGGGATTTCATGTTGATTGTTAAATCGTTTTGGACGCGTTTTTTAAACCGTTTTCCATTTTTTTTTTTTTTTGTTAGGTATTGCTTGCTTACTTTCTTTATTTTTATTTTTGTTGTTTTTTTTTTTATTATGTTCTCAATGTTGTTAACATTCAATAATAACGTTTTCATCTTTTTTAATTTTTTTTATTTTAATTTTCACCACTATCAAATCGGGAAATTATATAAATTGGTATAATGTTGGTGTAATTTGAATATATATAGGTATAGAGAGTTGTCTAGGACTACTTTAAGGTTTTGTGTGAGTTTTGTTTTTTTGATATTTGAAATTATCAAAAGTATTTTGAACTTTGTTTTTTTATTATTTTTATTCAATGAGTGAATGATTGCGAATTTTTACTCGGTTGTATCTTCGATTCGACATTCAAAACAAAATCGTAAAATAATTAAGAAAATCAGTTTTTGTTTAAATTTAAAATCTGTTTGATATGAGATAGAAAATACGTATTCCCTTATTTTTATTGATAACTATGTTTGTTTTTGGAACCCATGTTCAAAATCGTAAATGCATGCATCTTATAATATTTTCCTTTCGAATTTCGTTAATTTTTCTTCGGTAGCTCGTTTGAATATTAAATTTTAACTTTCACAGTTTTGAAATTAGATGCGGGTTAACATTAATGTATACAAGTTCAACTTGAATGTACTGTACTGACATCGAGTTCTACTAATTTTCTAATTGACTTTCCATAAAAGTTATATATTTCTGCAATTGAACGTTTATTTCAATAGAATATATTTTTGGTAATCGTAATAATTTATTTATCATTTTTATATTGTGGTGGTGTGATTACATATTGTGAGATTAAATACAATTATTTGTCTTCCAGTTTGGATTTTGTACCAGGATGCGTTTGCGATTTTACTTAATTTATTATACTGTTTTTGATTGTTTATTTCGATGTTATAGCGTTGGTTCTTATGTCGGTTCATTTATTATGACGTATTGACTTATGTTCAAATCATTTGAGCATTCAACTAATTGCATTAGCTTCTTCAATTAATGACGACTTTTTGTCAAATATAAGCAAATATTCCAGTTATTTATTACTGTTATATACAGTTATTTTTTTTTTTTTTTTTTAAATATTGAATTTTAGTATATTTTATATTATAATATATTTATATATAATATAATATGTAGCATATTTTATATTTTGATGTTATAAACGTCTAATGCGAAATATATAACACTAGTTTTCTAATATATCTGTACTGTACAATAAAAAAAATTATTAAAAAAAAAAAAATATTTGAGTTACAAAAAAAATCGTCTGATTTATTTTTTTTTTTTGAAAATATAACTTTATTGAGTGAAACAAAAAAACTTGTAGATTTTTTTTCAATTTTGTTTTTAGTTCTTTTTATTTTGTTTTGTGTTTTTTTTTTTTTTTGAAATATGCTCCAATTAATTACTTACTGAGAATATAATTTTCGATTAACTTATTCCCTTGAAATCAATTTCATATGTAAATTGATTGAAATGTATTTTTTTTACTTCTTTTTTTACATTTCCATTTTGGTATTTTAATTCGAGACTCGGAATGAAAAAAAAAGGATTTATCCATTTAAATTTTGGTTTTTTTTTTGTGTTAGGATTGATTTGTTTCTAAAAAAATCTTTTATATTGCAAAAAAGAAAAAAAAAAATACAGGAGACAGACATTCTTAATTTATTCCAAAATAAATATATGTAAATGAAATAATAATAATTTTAATATCGGTTTGAGAGCCATCGGTCGTTCGGAAAAAAGAAGTTTGAATGAATGTAGATTTCGATTTGAAATTCATAATAAAGAGAGAGAGGGGGAGAGAAAGAAAGAGAGGGAGAGAGACTAACTTATAAACTCAAGTTTAATATAATAGATTTTTATACAGCTTAAAGATTAGGTTGACAAATTTTCAACAAATAATGTTAATAATTTGAATTACGTGGGGTGGGACAAGCGAATATAGATTTAATTAATAGAAGTATCTTATAATATCAAAGATTGTAAGTTTTCAAAGATTTCTCCTCAAACTAAAAATTACTATAAAAATTTAGTTGAATTTCCCATTCACACCACTAAAGACAAATTGCTAAAATAAATGAAAAAACAAAAAAAACAATGTGGTATACCCCAAACACCAGACATTTCTATACCATTTTACCGGATAGGTTTTAAGACATTTCATCTGTCAACTCATTGTATCCATCTACTTGTATCTATCATTCTGCTAACCTACACATTGTTTGGCAAATAGTGTTTAGGCAAATATACTGCATACCACTGATATATAGTTACAAATAACGTCTCAGTATCTAATATAGCTTGTTGAATTTTAATCTATAAGTTGTATATTTAATTAATGATATTTTCTCGTTTCAATTTAGACGTCTGCCTCAGTGTAGTTAGTTTTAAAGAATATAACAGCCAATAATCATTCGTTGATGTGCTATAACACATAATATGTGATGTTAATATCATAATATATAGGTCTATACTCTATAGCAATAGTGATGCTCTGTAGAAGGAATTGGCAACAGAATAGTGGTTTCAACAATAACTTCTAGCGCCATTAAGGGGATGAAAAAGAATTGTGAGTAAATGACTTACAACAATATTTAAATTAAATAATTTGTATCTGTCTCTAAAATTTAAATTTTGAAGGGATTTCTTTTCTTGTTGTTGTTGTTTAGTTGTATATTTGTAATTTTTTTTAAATATTTAGTTAAATTTCTTTATGACTCGAATTCGTCTTTTTGTTAGTAATATTCAAAAATACTATTTATGTCTTTGTGTCGTTGTGTCTTTTTTTTTTGGTTTCCAAATCCAAATCGGAAATTTATTTTATTAATCTTTTCATTATAACCTTTATTTTTTCTTATTTGATTTTACAGTGTTATTAACATTGTTTTTATAACTAATATTCGATTCTTCTCTTCTTTTTTTGTTTTTTTATTTTTGTTTTAAGACAGGTAGAGTGTTTTTATGATATAATACAGTAACGAAAAAAAAAGTCGTTAATTTCTTTTTTAGATTTTCTTTTTTTTTTTTGCTACACATAAATATAAAAGGACTCCCTTCTAAAATCCATTAGAATACAACAAGCAAAAGGATGTAATTTGTCTTTAAAACAGAAGAAGAAGAAGAAGAATACATTTTATTTTCGTATATGTTTTTTTTTAGAGGTGGGATCCACCGAAATTTAAGGTTTTTAATAATAATTTTATTATGGGCTGACGTTTTGCCTTTTTTGTTATTTTTTATTATGACAAACCGAAATACAAAAGTTCCATAAATGTCTAGACGTGAAATAATATTAATTTTTTATGTCAAAAAATTATTAATTTATGATTAAATGTATTTCCTTTCTAATAAATTTAAAATTAACAAAAACGAAAACAACAAAAATTTAATTTAAATTCATAAAAAAAAAAAAAAAAAAATGTTGTCTCCTTAATTTATTTTGTTTATTTTATTTTTGTGTGAATGAATTAAATTTGATACATTGTTGTACCTATATAATAAGACGTCCACAAGACATTATAATATAGGTAAATTTTTAACCGTGAGAATTAATTTTTTTTTTTAAAATGTCAACAAAACCTCTGTTCTGAAGTATCCCAAATGTTTTCGTAGAAAATTTAAATATTTTAATTAAAAATACACAAAAAAGGATTATTTTAGGATATTAAACGTTTACTTTGTTAAAGTAATAAATTCATTATGATTTTATGATTGCAAATTTTAATTCTTAAATTTATGAAATTTATTAAAACATTTTTAAAATTTAATAATAAATTTTAGAAAAAAAATATTTCAATGTTATGAAAATGTATAAAAATTAAATTTAAAAGGATATTTTTGGGACGTTTTTGGTCTATCGTTTTCTTTTTAAAAATTCACATATTTTTTAATAGTTTAGTTTAAATGAATTGATTTAAAATGTTAGAAGATCTTAGATATTTAATTGATGTTTGATAATATTTGTAAAATTTTACTTTTACCTTTAACGAATGATGCAATAACAATGTTGTATTCTTATTATCAAAACAGAGTTTTTGGAAAAATATAATTGTTTTTTATTTTTTTTTTGGAGAACGTCAGTAGTGACGCATTTTTCTACAACATCATATTACATTAAATAATATTTATTTAACTTGTGCACTTTAACAAGAAGAAGCGATAACTAAACTATATAATGAATAAGAAGAAGAGTTTAAGTTAAAATATTCAATTATGATTTATATGAATAATCCGCTTGATATTTTTCAGGATATTTCAAAGTTATAAAAAAAATAAATTAAAATATTTATAGTTTATATTTTTGTAGTTCATAAATGTTTAATTATTTTCTATTATACTTTTAATGATAATATTTTTAATATGTGAATTGTATCTTTAAAAATCTTTAAAATTCTAGCTATTTATGTTATCGAGCTCTGTAAGAATTTTAAATTAAAATTGTAATTGTCTAACTTATCCTGGAAATATCCTGGAAAATATTACACGAAGTTAAATTATAATCAAATTAAATAATATATTTTAATAGTTTATAACACGTAATATATATCGATTTATTATTGTGGTGGTCTGCAATTTAAAGTTGTGCTCATCATAAAAATTTTATAAACCAACCTGTTTTAGATTCATTTCAATTTATAAATTTTTTCATTTTTCAAAATTGATCCCTTAACTGGTATTTAAGATTAAAATTATCATTTTTTAGATTTTATTCAGATTAAATTTAATAATTAAAAACATTTTTTTAGGTTATTTCGTGAAAATTGTCTCATAAATTATTGATGCGCCAATTCAGGGTTTTTCTTTTGTACCTATACTCAAACATAATGCAAAGAAAATATATTCAAAATATTGATTCATCATTCAAAATTTATGTTATTGATGTTTATGTGGAGTTATTCCTCTTTTTAAATATATATATGTATATGTATTTCTAATTGATTTTATATATACAACTATACCTCAACCCCACCCTCACCCATATATAATAGAAAAGAGAAATAATTTGCAATTTTCTTTTGGAAATTTTCTTGAAAATGTAAATAGTGAACATTATTTGATGGCACACGTATTTTCTTGACAGTTTTTCTCAAAAAAAAAAAAAAATACAAGTCATCACTGAAAAATCTAGAAAATTTGTGAAAATAAACATCATAAGTCATTCTCCTATGTTAACTCTCTAGTTGAAATACAACAAATTATAAATAAATACACTAATACAGTGGCGGAAAGTTAAAAGCATTTTTGAATGCAGATTTTCCACTTCATTAAATAAATTTCGAATGGATTTGAAATCACAAATGTTAAATAAAAAAAAATTTTTTTATCTCTCTGGACTCTCAAAACTATTATTGTTATTATACCATAATTTGAATTATGGCCAATTTAATAAACATTATCTACAGAGGCTTGTAACCTTTTATATATTTCTACTTTGTTTAAAAAACAATTAAATAAATTTATAATTAACTATTTATGTACTACTTTTTAGCTTCTCACTTAAACTACGTTAAAGTTCTATTAAAAGCTAAGGTGGTTATTTAAATAATCACTTTATTGATATTTTCATTTTGCAAATGCTTATTTAAGCTATAATTAGTACAAAATATTGATATTTTACAATCTATTTAGTTAAAAACTGTAATCGGAAACGTCAAACTAAGATCAAATGCAATTGCAGTCTAATCGATTAAGTAGTTTGATTTCAATCTAAGATGACTATACTTTTGCAGTGAAATCAACTTTTGAAGTGTAATCGATTATTTATGTGAGATAAAAATGCATGTAATCAAAAATGTCATTTGCGTGTTGTTTCATTGTCAAAACATTTTTTTAAGCGCTTAATGCGTTCAGTTGTGTCTATTAAAATAGAAAATTAGTGAAGCATATACCATGATAGGTAAATGAAAGAAACAGGTTTTGATGCTGTAACAATTTTATTGGAGTTTTTCTTTATTTTAAATTTTCAAATTAATTAGCGTTTGGGTATAAAAATATTTTTTTATATTTATAAATTCGATATACATATATAAAATTTGAGTATTTCCATTATTTTATTTCTATTTGTTCGTATATTTGTAAAAATTTCTTGGTAAACAGATGTACATGTAAGCGTTTTCAATTTTATTAAATTTCTTAAGTTCTTTAGAAAAAAAAAATTGCGAAAAACATCAAAAGTCAAACTACAACGATTATTTGCAATGCAATTGAAATAAAAGAATTTCATCAACATTGTCAAACTTTAGTTGCTTGATTGTCAAATATTTTTGAATTTAATCTTCTAGTTGGATATTTCTGATTACACCAAAAATATAATATATGTATACTATAGTTTTTGAGAAATACTCAATACTTTTTCTCTGGTTCCATCACTGTATTAATAATGTTCACATACATATTTATTAATAGAGTAAAGTTGTAAACATTTTAACACTTTTTGGACTCATTTGAGACCGGTTGTTGAAGACTAATAATAAACAATATAATGAATTACTTTGACAAGTGATATTATAAATAAAACAAATGACAAACAAGGAGTAATAACAGCAGCAGTATAGCGTAAGAAACAACAAAAACAACAAAGACATTGTATATATAAGAGTTTAATATTATGATATGTCATTGTCGTTTTGTTGTTGTTCTTTTCATTTTTGTTTTTTTTTTTTTGTATATTTTCATAAACCAACTTTTTCACAATATACCGAATTGGAATGGGGAACTACAAATATTTGGAAGAGTTTTTCCTTCACCTTATAAAACATTTTTTTTTTGTTTTAGGAAAAAAATTTGTTGTCGTCCCTTTAGTTTTTGAGTAAAACAATAAAACGTTTTTTTTTTATTTTTTTAGTTAAGGAATTTTTCTAATTTTCTAAACAAAAATTCGGAATGAATTCAATGAATTATTATTGTATCTATAGTAGATAAGAATTGTGTTATAATTATCGGGTATAGAAGAGAGGGTGGTATGAGGTTTGAAATAGAATAATATTTGTAAAGAACGTATACGACCTTGTTTTACACTGTAAAATAATCATAAATATAGTAGTAGTCTAGTATGGATTGTTTGTAACACAGTGGTTCAGCTTATACATAGATGACGGTCAAAATATATAAATTCTTAGTTTCTAAGCATTATTTTAAGATATCATGTGAAATGTATAGAATTAAGCTCGTGAATTTGCTTTTGTAATTTTTTTTTTCTTCTCTTAGATACTGCACGGACTTTGTTGAAATAAATCAAAAAATTTGTTTTGAATTTTTAATAACTCTCAACCGTTTTTTTTTTCTTTAATTGAAAAAGAATCGTGCACAAAAGAAGACCCGTGTAAATCCAGTTAAACGAGCAATACAGTTATTAAAGTATATTGTGAAATTTATTTAATATGCGTGTAGGTACCTTGCGCAACGCATTGGTCAACTTTAAATATGCCATCCATGGTCGATATTGTGGGAAAATGACTAATGTGGAGCACCGGTTACTTACATAATACAGTTAGATTAGATTTAAGTAAATTTATTTAATATATTGTACTTTGTAGTAAGTGAGATATATTTTATTGGTACATGTGGATACATTTAAGTATATAACGTGTATAAACTGCTCAAGAATTGAATCAAGAGATCTCCTGGTTGAATGTTATAAGCTTAATTTATTCTGTAAAATTTAATCGGATTGACTTTAATTTTAATATTTTCTTATCATTATCTATATAATATGTAGGTATATATTCATAAATTTAATTCATAGATTTTCTCTTAGACTGCTCAGTTAAAGATTATCTACACACTATACTAACAATTCAATATATAAGATATTGTCTTTGATTCAGGTGTATAGTATTTCATACAAAAATTATTTGCATTGAGCTCCAATTTGTGTACAATTGTATTTTTTTTGTATATATCGCTCTCCTTTTGGGTTATAAAGTGGAATTATGTCTATAATTGATCCCTCCTCGCAAGTCGTTTTATTAAACCTATATTCTTTCTGTCGCTATATACTCAATGCTCGAAATTGGAGAATTGTTGTCAACAACCAGCCTAAATGGAAATACATTGTACAAAAGGCCAACCCGAGTTGTATTTGCCATCTTTCTGTTCTGTGTAATAGATGAAACCTATGTTCCAATAAGTGCTAAAGAATTTATAGTTATAAGTATTGGTTGGTGTACAACCTAAATGCGTACAATATAAACCAACCGGGATCATGGTTCTTATTTCCTCCCTATTAACCAACCGAGAACCAACCAATCAAGTATAAGTAAGTAAGTAATATACTTGTTCTGGTAGCTAAGTACTGCATCAGAACTATAATGAATTAAACCAATTATGATACACTTTAATAGATTACATACAATAAGTATTTGATTTTGTTTTGAGCAGTGGTAGAAACCGCTTGGTAAATTGTGAAATAATTTTTTATCCTATATCTGAACCACTGTGTTGTTGTTGTTTTTGGATAAAAATTTTTGTATTTTCTTATTTGTTTTTTTTTTTGTATTTTTTACTGTTTTGTTTTTTGTTTTCTTTAAATGATTTAAGACGGGTGAGTTATTAATTTGCACTCGTCTCGTACTCGCATATATTTCTGTTACTAATAAAAATCTAGATAGAAATAAATCACGTATAAAATGTGAAGTTATTTTGAAGATTTTTGTTTTTATTGTATGGCACATGAGGTCCATTGAGATATATTTTTGTTACTGACTGACTAGTACGTTGTACGTGAATCAAATTTTTCTTAATTTTTTTTTTTTTGTTTTTGTTTTGAAGCTTAAAGAAGCTAATATTGTGGTTTGTTTTTTTTTTTTATGAGTTTCTTTAACTGGTCTACATGAAATTACTTCAATCAATGGTGGTTTCAAAAGAAATGTGTATTGTTTTTTTTTTTTTAATAGGAAGCACATTTCTATTTAAGATTTTTGAATAGGTATGTAGGTAGGTAGGTAATATGAGATATTTTATTTTTAAAGATTGTTAAATTATATTAGGTTTTCGGTTATTAAGGTAATTTGTTGTCCCTTTATATACATTTTATATTGTATGTCATTCTTCATTCTTCATTTCTGAAATTTTCGTATATGTGATGCTATTAGAAATAAAGGCAGGCGTAAACATTGTTGAATGAATGGATCAGGTGCAGGTCTATTAAATTTGAAATGATGATAAATATTATTTTATAAATTTGTAATTCGTGCATGAGATGATAAAAAGTGATTTTGGTTAGATTATTTTTGGATTTTTTGTTTTTTTTCTTTTGTGCTAAGAATGTTGAATATATTTTGTCAATAAATGTGTTAGTAAGGAATTTGAAGAATTTAGAAAATAACATATTGAATTAAATATTTTTGTACAGTATTCTGGCAATTGCTGACTGATATCAGAAAATAAAAATTGAACTATTCGAGAATTAACATGGTTTTTAAAGTTTTCAAAATTAAAGACCAGAATATTTAGAGTGGCTATATGCGAAGGGCTCACTCGTAGCAGATTTCGCCACTTGGAAATAGCGTTCCCCTAATAATGAGAGCTACCGAACATACCATTGAATAATATCCTAAGTGTGGTCATAAAATCAGGTATTCTCAAAGACTCAGAGACTAACTAACAAACACGGGTTATCACAATAATCCCATTTGCGGCTGTGGTGATGTAGGGGACATATTCCCTCCCCATAATACGTAATCTATCTATCTATTTCTAAAGTAACTATTAATTTGAGCAGGTGACCAGTCTCTTCTGATTATTATTATAATCAAATGATTATGTGTCAGACCTATATCTACATATTTTTTTTTATTAATAACTATATAGGTATTGTTTTTTCTGTCTTTTTGGAGTTTAATAACTTAACGTTTATATATTTGAAATTCAAAAATAAGATTTATTTTTATTTGATTGATAAGAAAAAACTCAACTTAATACTAACTGTCCTTCCATAAGTAACTGAAATACTAGAATTGTGTTATAGTTGTTTGTCCACATGATAGAAACATTTATTCATTATGTTTAGAAGTTTGTTTTGGTAAACGGGTTATCATATATTGCGAGGATTGATTGAATTTATTTAAAAAAATTATTTTACTTATTAAGTACCTACGATTAACGACTATTTAAACATTAACAATTTAAAAATTTAATAAAAATACGACATTTACAAATTAAAATGAATCCACTTCAAGACGTTTACAAAACCTTATTTTGAGTCTCCTATTCAATTTTAAAATTAAATTCTCTCGCTTGTTATTTTAAACGAAGATGTTAAAATAAATTCTAAGTATATGAAAGTGATTAAAATTCTGAACTAAATAAATTTATTTCAACTGATGGTATAACAGAGTCAAAGAGTTATAATATAACTAATTTTCATTTTTTTCTATCTCATAAAACCGATATCTATATAGATCTAGATCATAAAATTTCAATAAAACAGTAATAATTTAGCAATGGCAGAGATGAGGGATCATTAATTAAAGTTAGATCATAAAATTTGAAAACAAATTGTTAATTTCTATATGAAAGACCTAAATGTAAAAAACAAATTCTTTTTTAAAATTTTAAAGATTGTTTATAACTGTAATTTAGTATTATAACTAAAGTTTTATTATATTAGGTGTGTTGGTTATATTACCTATGTAGCTATATATAGTAATTCCTATTTGATATTGTAAATTATTAGGATCATAATTTATTATTCCTAATGAATATATAGTTTAACATGACCAAGTGAATGAACTTTTCAATTTAACAGTGTGGCCTAATATTATTTTATTCAATACATACAATACACATACATATACATTATTCGTTCTTTAAATCGACAATTTTGAATTAATTCAGTCATATTTGATTTTTTTCTTAATCTTTATATTTTTAAAAAATTGCCTGCTGTACTTGTGGTATATTGACACAAGTCATCCTTGTATAAGAATAATTTAATATAGTACTCCTTGTTTAAAATTTTTATATATCATTTTCATATGTTGAAATACATATGTAGTATACCTATGTACTATTAAATTAATCAATAATTATTCATTGAATGTCTAAATATACTTATAGCTATATGTATAGTGAATATAGAGTTATATATCTAAATTGAGAGTTATAAATTTCTTACTTCTATATAATTTTTTCACATTAAAAACTTGTTAATGTGATTTTTTGTGTAATTCATTGTAGTTGTGAAAAAAAATTTAATTAATATAAATAAATTCAGTTTTCCAAATAAGTTCCAGTATTGCAATATTATTTTAGTGCCTATATCTACACTTATTATACACGTCAGTTGATTTTTACATATATTTTTAAATTGGAGTGGTGATGTAGGGGTAGAATTCTACCCATTTAAATCAAAATCGTTGTTATACAATAAAAATAATTAAATTTTTAACAAATAAATTTAGCAACAGATAAATTTTAATTCGCCCAGCATGTTACACCCAATCTGAATTTCAATTCGAATCAAATTTCTTTATCAATGATTATTAAAATTATAAATTTTATTAACTATAACTAACTTAATTATTTATTTTAAAAGTTTTGAATTGAACTTAATTAATTTTATTTAAAGTTTTCTCAAAAAATAAATTGTTTTTTTTTTTTTAAATATCATGTACCTATATAGTTTAGTTAGATGTACTTACTATATAGTAATTTATTTTGGTGTACAATATACATTACACAGGTGTACATTATACTTATTTGTTCTAATAAAATTAATAAAACAAATAAATAAATTCTATACTCCGCCCTATGCTTCACTGATGGGGTTGCAGGACAATGATGATGCTGATGTACATTATATATTAAACATTTTATGTATACACATACATATTTATTAATAAAAAAATATACAGCAGCTATACAATATTATTACCTTTATAGTTAGTAGGTACCTCAAAATTTTCAATAAAACTCATAAGTTTTTACTGGTCAAAATTTGACTTATCTATATCTATATAGATTCAGTAGATACCTATATATAAGTATATAAAATTGAATCTGTATTTTTTATAAGACATCGAATAGCTCCACAAAATATTTCAAATTAAATTATATTTTTTTTTCTTAGAATTTTTATTATTGGTTCATGTACATACCTAATTATAGAAATATGTCCTTTATTTTTATATATTTATTTTATATAATTTATATACTTATACTTATTTATACCAAATATAGAAATATGTCCTTTATTTTTGTGTGTATTTATGTTGTGTTATTATTATTTTTTAGTTAGTTATCACAGTAAATATTTCATTAATATATAATATGTATAAATAAGGTATATATATATACCTACATGTTTAAGGGAATAAATGTCCTTATATACAAATTATATAGGTATATAAGAAGAAAAAAAAGAACAAATAAAAAAATATTATGGGCGTCCTTTCGATAAAAATATAAGGACAACAAAAGTGACATTTTTTACACATGCCCTATTTGTCATTTACTTTTTTATTTTATATAAATACATCCATTCATATACATTAATACTGAACCCAAATAAAAAAAAAAAAAAATCCCTAAACCAACCCAAACAAATACATACTAATGTAATTTTTTAAGTCCTTTTTTTCGTCTTTTTTATATTATTATTATTATCGTTATTAGAAAATAAATATAACAGTATATTTTTGTTTAGTCTTTTTTACTTTTTATTTTTCTCAATTTCCTCTTAAATTCTATAGAATATCCTTTTTTATCCTTTTTATTGAGAAGAAAAAAAAACATATAAAAACAAAAAAAAAACCAACACAGAATATAAAAACCTTTTATTAGAAATTTATTCTATCCTTTTTTTTTTAATTTTTTGTTTTTCATATCCTTTTTAATAAAAAAATAACAGTAAAATTTTATGCATGTGTGTATAATAAAAAAAAAAAATAAGTAAAACAGAAAAAGCAAATAAAAAAGGACACAACGACAACATCAACGACAACTACGACGAAGATATACCACAAAAAGGAGATGTTGACAAATTATTTTCTGTTGTTGGCTTCTTTCTTCTTCATCTTCTTTAACTACTTATTTATTTTTACTTATTTTTCTATACTAAAATAGGTATACTCATTCTCTTCTCTCATTTTTAAAATACGCATATCCAATATTTAAAAACTCTTCTTTTATATAAGATACATACATGAATCTATACATATTTATTGTTTTGGTATATACATATTATTTATATTAAGTATGATTCTATGCATGGAAATTGGATATATTTATATCCTTATTTATTTTATATATAAATAATAGGTATACTACTGATAGCCGATGGTACTTGAATAAATATATATATGTATGAATACTAGTATATTTAGTATAACATCAGAGATTTACAATAATTGTAAAGAAAATAAAAAATAATAAAAATTATTTTTAAATACTCCATCACTTCTAACCTCCAGAAATTCCCAAACAAATCTAAAAAATATTTATTTTATGTAGTTAGGTATATATATACATATATTGCAATGAAAACGTTAAGTATGAATATATTTAAATATCAACTTTATAATCTCTAGAAATTCCCAAACAAATCTAGAAAATATTTATTTTATTTGGATATACATGTACTTATTAATATGAATTATATATTATATATGGCTATATAATAAAATTTTTAAAATTTTGTGTATATAATATATATGGGTAAGAATAGACGTATAACATAAAAAACAAAAATTCCCAGGAATAAATACCATGTACATCCAAATTACAGAATAAATGATTAAAATATAATATAGAGAGAAGAAAATCTCCTCTAATCCTATAGAAATACAATATATAAAAACAACAACAACAACACAAATGTCATTTTATTATTATTTTATATGAATGTATTTCAGATGCAGTATTCATACTTATGTATTTACGAATATTGAATATAATATTCTTTAAAGTGGTGTAGTTAGTGTAGGTATACCTAAAATGTCATTTTTATATGTATACCTAAATTGTCATTTATTTTTGTTTTTATTAATATTATTATTATACATATAGGTATAACCTTAAACTATTTAAATGAAATGTTTATCACAGCGCGCACAACACTGTACATTTAAAATTCAGGAATATAAATTTTTGTTTTTTGTTTTTGTTTTTGTATAATCTTCCAGTAAGGTACAATAAATTTGTGTTACGCCCATTTTTTAGCTTCCTTTTCTTTTGTTTTTCTTTTCCTTGTTTCATCGTTTTTTTTTTGTTATTAATTCTTTTAGAATTGCTTTTTGAGGACAAGTACCATCAACAAACAAAGAAGAAAAAAAAAAAATTATCATAATAGAAGCGACAAAAAAATGCGGCAAAAAATTATTAAAAAGAAAATCTTCTCAAAAAAATAATAAAAAGAAGAAATGTAAAAGAAAGAAAAACGAAATTATACCTAATATAGATATACATGTATATTACAATAAAAAATAATAGGAAAAAAGAAGACAACATTATTATCGACAACCAACCAAAAATGTCCCAAAACAACAACAACAAAATATCAAAATAGAACGACAGAAAAATATATATAATCCAAAAAAATATCATCATATAATCAAATAATAAAAGCACAGCAACAACAACTTAATATTAAGAGAAGTTGGTGGCTGCGTAATAAAACGACAATAATATACCAAACAAACAACAACAACAACAACAACAACAACCAAAAATATCAAATAGTTATATACGGCGACAACGACGACATAACAACGACATTCAAGAGACAAACAATTTTATATATTTTCTTATTCTGAAATTGCTTTTCTTTCATATTATTTATTATTACTCTTCTTTTAATACATTTACATCCATGCACACATATCCATATACTGAAATTTTTGCGCTGACAAAAAAATTTTGTCTCTATACCATAAACATAAGTAAATGTCTTTTTATGGGAAAATTGTAATAATAACAAAACAAAAACAAAAATGATATCAAAGTAAAGAATTTATTTTATTATTATTATTTTGTTATTTTATAATATAAAAAGGCACCCTATTGGACAAATTTAAAAAAAAAAAAAAAAAGTAAATAAAAAGAAAAACATAAAAATTGAAAAACTGTCCCACCCATCTCATCATTACAAAATACAGCATAGCATAATATAATAAAAAAATAATAATAATAATAACAAACAACAACAACACTATATATATAGCAGAGCCAGCACAGCATAACTTCAGAAATAATAATAATAACAAACAAAAAACAAAACAAGAAGAAGAAAAAACAAAAACAAAAATAATATAAAAAGGGAATTTTATCCTTGATAATACTACTCTACTATGATGCCGTTTCATTTCATTCTCTGGTTCTTTATTCGTTTTTCATTTGACTTTTGTTTTGTTTTTGCTTTTGTTATTTTTGTATAATTTTCTGTATTTTTGTCGTCAGTGTCAGTGGTGTTGTCGTTGGTTGCTATATTTTATATACATATATATATTTACTGTATATAAAGGTAAATAAAACTATTTTTTTTTAATATTGATTCTATTTTCTTGGAGTTTTTCTCATTATACATTTTTTGATGGCACTGTTGTTTTTTTTTTGTATTGTTGAGAATTGTAATTTTACTATTTTTCTATATAATTTATAATATGTATATAAGTATATCATATTGCTGTAGTATATTGTTGCTATAGTTATTATTACAATAATTATTGTTATTTTGTGTTTTCATTATTCTTTTGTCATGTCAACAATATTTTGTGTCGCGCAACTTTTAATAACATGCTAGTATATGTATGAATGTTTGTATATAGACAATTTTATATAAAAAAGAGTTATATAGACCTTCCTACTTAGTTACCTATTGTATGTTTTCTACAAAGCTATATATATATATATATAGCTAGATAAATGTGTTACTATAAATTATACCTTAAATAAAATGTTTTGTACATACTACATTGATTGAAGATAAATTGGTTGGGTACCATCATCATTAAATTGGAAATTATATTGGGATTTATTTATTTTTTTTTTTTAATTTTGTTCATCTGCGGTAAATTAAATGAAAAATATGGAAAATATATTTTATTTTTCTTTTTTTGTTAATTTTAAAATTAAATTTTTTTTGTTGGAGTACATTTTTATACTTACATATGTTACATTACACCCATCTTTACATATGTGTAATAAATATAGTACACATATATAAATATATAGTATATAATATTATATATTGATAAGGGTCATCGTCATCATCATCAATATTAAAATCAAAATCATCAACTATCCAATAATTCAATATTACATTAAAATATGTACATATGTAGAAATGTCGGTATATATTAGAATACATTACCTTATTCTTACATATTTATAAATCCAATCAAATATTCGGTAATGTCATATTAAATGCTTAGTCATGTTAAAAAAGTCATTCTAAATGTAAAAAAAAAAAATTTTTTTTTTTTTATTTGAAATTTATTATAATTAAATGGGAAGACCACGAAAATCTGACCGAAAATTTTCAAATTAAATACATATACCTACATATATGTATGTAATAAAATACATATTTGTATATACAATGTAATATGAAATATTTGTTGTAATCATGATGTTAATGTTATGTAAAAAGTTCATTACTCAAAAAAAAAAAAAAAACAACAAAAAAAAACAATAACTAAAAATGTTAAGTAAAAAATAAAATCAAATAACGAATTGTCAATTAAAATAATTATGCTCAGAAAATAATGTTCATCTCGTTCTAATAACAATTTTGAATCAGATTTGTTTTTTATACATCTTAAAATGTCTTTAAATGATGGTGGAATCAAATTTCGATGGTCGAATTATTACTTTTCAATGACCAAAATAATGAGATAAATTATTATAAGTTAGAAAAGTTAGTTGAGATAGTATATTAGGCTGATTAAGGTTATAGCATTAATATATAAATATTAAAAATCGTTCGAAATTTAAGGTATAATTAGTATATATACGAAATAATTAATATTGTACGTCAATATGGTATAGAACTTTAAGCTCTAATAGGTAACAAACTAAGGAGATATATAATTTTTTTTTATTGGGAAATGTTAGCTGTAATCGGAAATTCTATAATAAGATCGACTAATTTTGACTAAGATCAAATGTAAATGAAGATTTGCAATACAACATGTATAATTTGACAATGTTGGCAAAAATGTTTTCGTCGCAATTGAATTGTTTGTATATATATGTAATTGATGTAATTATTGCCGTCGATATATATATGCCGTCGTGAGCATCATATATACCAGATTCGACTTCGAATTAAAAGAATGTCAATCAAATGAATAACGCTTATTTGCTAACAGTGTGTAAGATTTTGAATATGATTTTGTATCAAGGAGTACTATCTGATCCAATAAATATGTATGAAATTTAGAATCTGATTTATTTCTAATTGTAAGTTACACTAATCATATTTTTGATTCATATCTACTTTTTTGACATTTGATATAAATTATAGTTATATAGTTATACAGGTTGAAGTTTTTTCTTCAAGACAGTCTTATAAAAAATAATATGACTATACAAATTGATTGAAACCTACAGGATCCAAGAAATCTACCTGAAAACTCTAGAAAAATAACAATTATGTAATTTATAAAATCATGAAATAAAACGAAAGGTTTCTCATATTTTAAAAATAAAAATTGTATATTGTAAAAAATCTTTATTATATATGTAGCTGAAAACATGTTCTCATTGTAGAAATTCGACTGTCCACCATTGCATTTACAAAATTTTAGAACATTTAAAAAAATCCTTATTATTAAATTTCAAATTTTTGTATATCACAGTTCACAGATGTACCATCAGAGGCAACAACAAACAAACAAACAAAAAAAAAATGTTATTAATTTCGTGTATCTATCAAAAAAAAAAAAATAAAAAAAAATGTTCATTATACGAAACGAACTCATATTTTTGATTATTGCGTTGTTATTGTTTTTTTTTTTTTATTATTATTGTGTTGTTCATCTTTTTGTTATAAATAAATAATGCCGTGTTTATAATTGCATCACTGGGAATCATCTCATATTATCGAAATTTAGTTTTTTGTTTTTTTGTTTTTAATATTGTTAAAGGATTTTTAATTTCGGTTATGTTTTTTGTTTGCTGTTGTTATTCTTTTTTTTTTTTTTTTTGTTATTTAAACAGTTCTAAGACTGATATATTCTCAATAGGCGGTATCTACTAATTTATTTTAGGAGTTTTTAATTTTTCTGTTGTTTTTCTTTGAACTGGCCATATGAAGAAGTACCTATATATTGTATATAGGTACGTCATGTATACGTAACGTATGCGAAGACAATGAAATATTTCAAATGTGTAATTTCATATGTGAAATTAAAGAGTTATTAAAAAATATTTGTATTTTGTTTAGGTCTTGCTTGGATATAGATTAGGGTTCATCCTTTTAAATATTTTAATATAGATTTTGTAATTATTAACAAAAAACAAATGATGGTCCTTCAATTCAATATCAGAGATAGGGAATTGAAATTAAAATTTTGATTTTTGAAAAGATCTTTAGTAATAGATAGGTGTATATACGCATCAAAAACTGGACTATTTAATCAATTAAGATTTTGATTGAAATTTTAACTTGGCTTGGCATCATTTAAAAGAAAAACAATTATAATTGTTATCATTACAAGTAATCACATACAAATTTGAAGAATTCTAAACGTTGTAGTGTAATTGTATATCAAGTATTAAAAAGGAAGAGAAAAACAAAATTCTAGTCAGATCAGATTGAGGTCGAATGGATGAAAGACACAAAAGGGTCAGTCCAAAGATAAAAAAAATAAAGTACAGTTTTCATTTTAACACACTAAAATGTTTTGTATTTTTATCGAAGTTAATCATCATACACAATTTTATACATCTAACTTTGATCAAACAAGATCCTAATTATAGAGATAAAAGATTTAGGTCTAACTCACTTCAAACAGTTTCGTTCATTTAAATCGTCTAACAACGCTTTGTTTCCTATAGCTAAGTTTATATTTTTTACATTCATATTTAAAAAAAAAAAAATGATTTTGTGACATGCAGGTCATTTTTATAAAGCCATATAAAGACACACAGACTTCTCAGAAAGAGTTTTCATATCCATTAGAAGGGCAAAACAAAGAATAAAAGCAGTTATTGTAACTATAATTAAATTTAAATTCAGCTAAAATTTATTGTTTTCTTTTCTTTTCTTCTTTCTGCCAGTCTAAATAATACAATCTTGGCTTGTTCAGTCATTTGATGAGATCAAATTAATTTGTTGAAGCTGCAGTTTTTGGCATTCAACTATAAGTATTTTTGTTCATTGTTTGAATGCTTAATATTTATAGATAGATTGATGATAGATTCTCGAAATTTTAATTGGAACATGAAGGAGAACATAAATTTTACCAGAGATCGATTCAAAATTTAAAATGTTTCGTTTCAACTTCTTATCTATATACTATAAATGGTACCCCAAAGTTTTTGAAGTTGTTAGACTTGAAATAAAGTGTACTTTCTCAGGTTGTAATAGAATGGTGTTGTTATGAACACATCAAATAAAATACAGCCCACCAATACTATGCTCTTTTCATTTAATTTCTTCCAGTGTCAAAACTTGATCTTATTTATTTTTTGTAATTAGGTTAAAAGGCATTTTAGAACGATTGTTCGTCTTATTCAATGTTATATTTTTTTCCATTTATACTCGAACATAACATTTTTGTAATTCGATTACCATGGTTTTCAGAACGGCTGCGTATATGATAATCTGTTATTTACACAATAATCTGTATTTGTTCAATCTATACTCGAAACTTAAATTTTAGTATTTCTGTTAGTATATAGAACTTGCAGATTATTAAATATTCTTATATTTCTTATACAATCAAGTAATTAACCATTTTATGTTTCTGTTTCCGTTTCATTCTTTGCTTATATGTATGTGGAGCTCTCACTCCTTTTAATAGCGGCAACACTGTTATCAAACGTCAGCAACAACACTGTCATGATGACATTACAAGCCGAAGCTTACTTTAATGTTTTGATTTTAATATTTTTCAAACGAGTTGATTGAGCCACCAGTTGAGTTGAGTTGATTGAGCCTTGTGTCTGAATAAATGGTATCAGCACTTACAATTTCACCTAGTTCAAATAACGATTGTTACTTCGTACTTCGTATAGGATTTTATATTAAACTGTTACGATATTAGGTCACTAACGACCTAACGGGTTAAATATTTGTCCTTATCCATACTAGCATAGAGCAGCTGATTTGTTAGTTTATAAATTATTGAAAACTTTTTAACTATTGAAAAATATACTCTTTTCTCTGCCAAAACTTAACTGCTTTCCATTACTGTATTAGACATTTTCTCAAGATTTAAATAAGATTTAACATTATCCCCATTATAGCAAAAAAATGAGTTTCTTAAATTTAAAATTATTTTATTTTGCTTTTATTCATCAATTTACACTGTTTCTTTGTATTTTATTTGTGTTTTCCAACATTCAAAATGAGAGTCACATTATAGTATATTGTATATAATCATCATCATCATCATCTTAATCATATTATCATCATCATATATTCTTTTCTCATATTCATATTTTTGTTCTGGTTTTTGTTCATCTTCTTTCATTTTGAATATTGGTAAATTATTACAACGTTTGTTTCTTTATTAAAATCAGCAAGTTTTTCATTTACACGTTTTGTAATTATTTTGAATATCGATTTTTGTTCTTATTTCATTTACAAAATAATTTGTAGGCATATTTTTGGAACTGTTGTGTTCTAGTTGACTCTGTACTGTTTATACATAGTAAAATCATTTTATTTTAACCAAACTAAATTTTAAAATAATTACAAAACAAAAATAAAATAAAATATAAAACAAATTAACAACATCATGATGAGTAAATAGTAACGAGGGAGAGTGAGAGAGAGAAGAAAAGTTAAGAGAGTATATCGGCGCCTTTATATTCATTTGTCACAGTCACATCATTAAATCTCAGGTAATTGACAGCTGTTATCGTTTATTTTAATCGACTTTTAGACTATTTTTGTTGTTTTTTTTGTTAAAAGAACGTCTTTTACGTCAACTGTAATGTACATTGTATAACAAAAGATTGTTTTTAACTTTTTCTGTTCTTTTTTTAAATTAAAAGATTTTTTTTTTTTTTTAAAATGAAAAAAGGAATGTTAATGAGTTGACATTTTTTTTTGATTGAATTTGTCAAATATAGAATTTGTAAAGTGTATGCGCCATGCCATGTTTCATAAAAAATGTAAAAAATATATATAGAAAAAAATAACGATTTTAAACGATTTGATCCGATCTTAAAATAAAACAAAAGATTTTAACGATGACAATATAATGGAAGAAAAATGACGATGTTGATCATGATGACTATGATATGATGTTGATGATGACAAAAAAAAAAAACAGGATGATATTTTAAAAGCAATTAATTATTAAAATCGAGATCGATTGATTGTCTAATGTTGAACGTAATAAATTTTAACAAAAAAAAAAAAAATTTATCAAATATTCTGGATGTCTGCTGTCGTGTTGCAACAATATGTTAACATAATCTTAAGAGATTAGTAGGTAAAGGTACTCAATTTATAAGATGTGATTTCGCTGTTATTTAGTTTTAATGGAAATTTTACGTTTTGTTGCAAATTTCGACTAAAAATAATAATTTTTTTTATTATTTAGAAATAATATGTTGAAATCTTTATCTCACGTTTTTTGTGGAGAAAGGACATTCTAGTGGATTAGTAAACTTATCCTTGAGTATTACTGACTACTGTGCAGTAATACTTTTTATTAAGTATTATATGCGTGGAAAACACTTTACATAATGAATAAAAGCAAAATATTTTTAAAATAAGAATTATAAAGATATAAATTAAGATAAGTGAAATATTATTTAACTTATATTGGTGAAAAATAAGGTTATAGAATTGAAATTATGTTTAGAAATCCATTTTAGAACATTCTATCAAACTTAAAAAGTTATAATTTGTTAGAGAACAAATTAGATTGTTCGCGCCCCGCCACAGTAAACAGGGAAGCGAAGTAAATAAATTTGAATAAATAGCATGTGGTAGTATATACCATATCCGAAAACAGTTATTGTTAAACAGGCCAGGCAGACAACCAGAATGGATAGTTCTTTATGGTGTAAAATTGAAATTTCTAATTGAAAATTTAAATTTTTTTAAAAATAAATATTTGATTTCGCACGTCTCCTTTGAAATATTAATATATATCATTTAAAAGATCGGTTGTTAAATAATCGGTTGTGAAATGGTTTAGATATTTGTACCGTATTTTTTTCAATTTACATATTAAATAAAAATTATTAGACTTTCAAATAATTTAGTTAAAATTTGTGATTTAAATTTATTTTATTGACATTACTGTATACACACATACACACAAATTTTTCAGATCCTAGATATAAAAAATTAATTAATTAATCATCAAATTTCCTTCAATGATTCCGAAAGATGGCCATTTGGTTTTTGTTTTTTTTGTTTTGTTTTCTGGGTTTTTCAAATCTATAGTTTTTGCAAGTCAAATTTCATATTAAAATTTTACAGAAGGTGACACGTTTATTGTTTTTTATGAGAAATGAAATAATAATGACAGGTTTTTGTTTTTGTACCTTATTTTTTGTTATTTGTTTTAATTATATGTCACCGACAAGTTTTTTGTTTTTATTTGGTAACATTTTTTAAGAGAATGTCTGCTAGACACAAAACAAAATAAAAAATTCCTAGTATAATTATTTTTTTTTTTTTTATTGATTTCAAATACCGGCATTTAATATGACCTTTCATATTGGGTGTATATATGTATACGTATATATTGTAAGTATAGTATTGTTGTTTTTTAATTTTTTAATTTGATTTTTATAAAAAAAAAAACGTTCTTAAAACTCCTGGTGAGATAAAAAATAAGATGATTTTGTTTTTTTTATCGTGTTTTTTTTTTTTTTGTCATATAAAATTTTAATTTTGAAAATAATAAAAAAAAATGTTAATAAATCGTGATAGATTTTTAGTTGAGGTTACCATAGACTATACTATAGGGTAGTTGTTGTAGTTGATTGATTGACATTTTAATTTTTTGATATTTTTTTTTTATTTTTGATTTGACAGTAAATTAAATTTTAAATTAAATTGAAAATTAGAAAATGGACACCGAAAACATAACATTTTTTTTGTCGTTTTTAATTGATTACTAAATTTTTGAAATAATTAAATAAAAATTTGTGTTTAGTGACATTCGATTTGTCATGTTTTTTGTTGTGTCCTAATATGTTTGATTTCGCTCTAATAGATTAATTATGAGTATATGCCTATATAATTTGTTATACTAATATTTTAAAATCGTATAGTAAGCTTTTTAGGCACATTAGGCCGATAGGCTTGCCATTGTGGAGTAAATTGTGATATAACGAAATTAGCTTTTGCAATAAGGAGTCTTATTTGTTAAACAATTTGGGGCTTTTAACATTCAGTCTAGTAAAGTAAACTTCTAAATGCTAATTTCTTTAGTTTTATAAGTAGATGATCAGGTGTAGAGAAAAAATAGGTAATAGATTTGATAAATATATAGTATAGTACAAATGATAGATTTCAGTAAAAAATAATTTTGAGGGTCGAGAGCAGAACTCTAAAAGATTCTCACTTAATTTTTAATTATTTTAAAATGAATTTCACTTCCGTATCGTAATGTATTGATTTTCAAATTAACTGTAATTAACTTATAAAAATATTATTGAACTGACACAAAAGTGAATTTTCAAAAAAAATGTATAATAACAAAAAAAAAAAACGACAAAAATTACGATATAACATAAAAGTAGGGTTGTGGACGGGAATGTAACATAATAGACATTTAACATATTAGGCTTGCAAGTATGATTTGTTTTATATGAAGCAAAGTATACATTTAAATTATGCTTATACTATGGTTAGGATTTTAATCATGCTTAACTTGGTAAATGCAAATATAGCATTACTACAAAAATTCGAAGTAATTTTAATAAGTGTTCAAACGTTGTTTAGTCCTCCAAGAATTAATAATGTTTAATTCCTGATTTTCTCTCATTAAAATGTTATTTATTATTTTCTCTTATTTTTTTTCAAATAAAATATAAATTTTAATAAAACATTAAATTTCTGAAATTATTTCGAAATTTAACGATTTTAAATTGGTTTATTGAATTGGTTTTAATATAAAAGGAAAAATCATATACTTAAATGTCATTAATGCTATTCGAATTGAATCGATCTACATGTGAGTGTGACGAATTTCAGATTTAAGTCAAAATGTATACAAATGTCAAATTGAAAGTGTTTTTTTTTGTTTTTTTTTGTTTTGGTTTTCTCTCTTTTTCTTTTCGTACTCTTTATTTATATTACATTTGACAAGTCATGTTTTTAAAATTTGTTAAATACTTGTGGAGATGTTTTTTTTTTTTTAATTTGTTATTTGGTTTTTATGTTTTATGTTTCTTGAAACATGTGAAATGTTTTTGTCATTTTAATAATGACATTTAAAAAAAAAATAAAGTATTTTCCTTAATGATAGAAATATTTTATTTAAATGGTATTTGAAACGATGATTAGATGACAGGAGGATTTTTACTTGTAATACGAATTGTGTTAAATGATTTGAAAAAAAATTGTTTTTATTTAAATTTGTTTGGTCTAAAATAATATTTTCAGTAGACTTAGGTCTAATATTATAAAAATAAATTTTGTGAATAAATTTGTTATGGTTTTTGAACAAATTTTGTAATGGTAAAAAATTTCTTTAAATTAAAAAAAAAAAAAATATACAAAACATGGAGGAATTTTTGATGGTATAATTTAAAATTTTGAATTTTTGTACTTGATCTTCTCTATTAGATTTCGTAAAGTATTTAAAGTCTTTATTTATTTCTTAGGGTTAATATATAAGACTTGCCTTCTTTAAATCTTACCTTCAGAACCGTAAACAAACGGTTAGAAATAATGATGTCTTTAGTAACGGGAAAAATATTATGAATTGACCAACAATTTTTGGAATGTGTATTGACGATATCACGCGTCTTAATTTTAGGGCGGAGCTTCAGTTATTTGCTGATGATACGGTTCTCAAATATGCAGAAACAACATCAGAAGAAACCACATTTTCATTCATTCAACATGATCTACATTTAATCGACCAGTGGCTCACTAATCATCGGGTTGTATTAAATTAAAAAAAAAAACTAAAATTCTTACTTTACCATTTATCACAATAAAATACCTATCCGTTCAAAAATGAATACTTCGAAATTGTTAAAAATTGTGAATACATTGGTATAGACAGTAAGTCTAGCTGGAGCTACCACATATACCGAATAATAAAAAATATTACCCCATCCGTACTTATACTCCGAAGACTACGTAAGTTCTTAACCGATAGCGCCATTCTTACTATATATCTTCATCTTTTGCTACCTTAGCCCGATTTGGATAGGGTTCCACAAATTTAAATAAATAAGCTTGATATAGTACATAAAAATGCACAAAAATAGCTCAGGGTCTTCCCATATTATATCCTACTAGCAGTTTATATATACTGAAAAGTATATAGCAGCTTATCAAACATTACTAAATTTGAACTTTTAACAACGGCATTCAAAATTATTTAACAATCAAATTAAGTTTCGTGTTAAATAGCAGTGTAAATGATGATTATGATCACAATACTAGAAATAAAACTAGATTTTATCTATCCCTCTTTAGAACGAATCAACAAATCAATAATTGCCTATATAATTGCTTAAAAGCTTATAATAATTAGCCAGGAGAATTAAAATGAATACTAGATCTAAAGTTGTTTAAAACTAAAATTAAAATAATTCTGTTAAGAAATAATAATACTAACCAATATATTATAAATTAAATTTTAATAAATTATAAGACCATACATACGGCTATATGCTATAGGGTCGTGTATAAAATAAAAATAAATGAATGAAAGCTAAAAAAGCTTTAGGTGGTTATGCTGAAGTCCGAAGCGGAATTTCTCCGAAAAAAAATTCCGATCCGAATACGAAAAAATCAGTATGCTGAAATCCGTTCGACTGCAAAGTCTGTACAGAAATCAAAATCAGATGTTTCGGAAGACTTTTTTTTTTTTTCATATTCATTTCAAACATATTTATTTTAAAAAAAGTTTGAGTTTTTTTTATTTATTTTGTAAAATTTATAAATTTTTAATAGATAATGTATATGACATAATGTATATATATACAATATGCATACATGAATTAAAAGTAAAAGTTATAAATTTCTTAATTACATATGTAGTACGTATATAGATACAAATTAAAATAATAGTAATTTTTTGTTACATCAGAGAAAATTTAAAATTCTCTAAAGAATGTAAAATATATATGTATCGTTTTTAATATATATACATACATATTATGTTATAATATTAAAAACAATCAAATATATTATTCTTTTGAAGCGCTTTTTTATTCCTAAATAAAAAAAATATTTTTCATAAATGAAAAAAAAATTGAGAAAAAAAACTATTATTACATTTTCTACTTCACCTAATATTCTAAATACAAAAATTGTATGCTTTATAATTCACTTCCGAACCATTCTAATACTTCCAAATGAGAAATTCTGTCGTACAATTTTCAAATTATTTTCCGTTGAACGAACTATTTTCCGTTCCGACGAACTACAGCATTTAAAAATTTCGGATAAATATTGAAATTTGCAGACTGCGGAATACTTACAGACTTCAGCATACGAAATGCGGAATGTAATCGGAATTTGACATTCCGACGAACTTCAGCATAACCACCTTAATTATGTCCTGTCCTGTACGTTTTACAATAAATGTTCGATCTAATAAATATGTAATTATGACCGAGCTATATTGGGTGTTGTTCTATTTCTTAATATTTAAGCTGTTTTAAGTCTATAGCCCTAACTATAATAGTCATATGATACCATACCTAAATCATATCAAAATATCAAAGTCAAAAGTTAAAAGAAGTGAAATAAAAATATAAATTTAATATCGTAATTTTTTTTTATAGCTTTGATTTTTGAATAAAATTCTGAGTTAAAAGAAAAAAAAACGCAGTTTTATTTTAGTTTATTAAATATTTTTTTTTTATTTAAAGCTGTCTTCTAAATTACTTATGATTGCTTATGATTTGTACGATTCTTTTCGTATGCTTATGACTTAACGAATAATTTTGAAAAGACAACGAATAATGGTTATGACTACATATTATATTTGGCTAAATGGAATGCCATGTTGACGTACAAAATTATATATGATATCATATGATGACTTATGAATGACTATTATACGTAAACTATTAATGGCATAGAACTACATATGCACATGGCACATGGCATATGTAAATATCAAATTGTTTAATGAAACTTGACATAGATATTTGTCAAAACATTTCATTTTGTAATGACCTAATAATATAAGAAAATATTTCTTAGAAATACAACAACAAAAATAAATTACATACATAGGTCGAATTCGGTTTGAATGGAATTTAACATAAGAATTCTATGTTTTTAACGAAAATTTAACGAATTGTCAGATTCAACTTAATTGTGGCAAATGTCGGTTGTGGGCATTTACATGTATTTTCCATATACACTGAATATCACATATGCCATGAGATATGTTGTTCTATGTCATTATGATGAGCCCATTATAGTTCTGGGTTATCAATATTATTTTCATCTCTTTAATGAAAATTTTGTGTACTATGAAATCTGGAGTTTTAAAGATTTTCTTTGGTATGATGTCAGATTTGAAAAAAAGCCTGAATTAAACAAAAAAAAAAGCAAATATTCAATTTCAAAAACCTATAAAATTGAATAAAATTAATAATTTTTAATCCTGTTAACGTTAAACAATCTAACAAGTACAATAATTATGGAGTGAATAAAAATCTGATTTGATCTAATTTTGAAGGAAATATGTTAGAAATTCTAGATTTTATTTTTTTAATTTTAATTTGAAATACTCATAATAAAATATTTTTTTTTTTTTTGGAAACAAAAGAATAATAAAACATTTTTTGTTTTTGTTTATTATTTGTGTAAATTTTAACTCTTTTAGAATATTCACCTTCCGGCAGGCAAGCAGGCAGGCAGGTATATGATGCACATTTTGTAATAATGCAAATAAAAGATAACGAGACATTCTTTTATCAACAAACAAAGAATGTAAAAAAAAAAAAAAAAAAAACAAAAAAAAAATCCTTTATCCTTTTTCTTTGTTTTTGTTTTTAAGAATATTCCATGATTCGTACACAACACACACTCTATGTATTGAATATACATCAATTTTATGATGATGTACTTACCAAAATACAATTGACTTTTGGACCAGTTGAACGAACATTTTTCTTTTATTTTTTTTTTTGCTTACGGATGGATCGTTATTGTCCGAATGAATTTTTTTTTATTTTTTTTTTCCATCTCTCAAAATTACAACAATTGGGTGTTAACCTTAAACCATTTAAAATGAAATTCTCTTCTTGAATATTTTTTTTTTTTTTTTTTACAAACAATAGATGAAATAAAAAAAAAGAATGTTTGATAATATAAGATCCTAAGGGATAATAAGGCGCCATTTAGAAACAACAAAAATAACAGATTTTTTCTTTTATTTTATTTTGGTTTATAAGAAAAGAATTTTTATTTCAAAATATTTTTAATAAAGAAAGTACAAAAACTTTTTTACACAATTTTAATTTTAATTTACATGAATTTCGTAAATAGAGAGAAAAAAAAGATATTTTTAATAATTATTGCTCAGAGATTGCGCATTTTTGATTCATTCATTATATTGCATTTTATTCTAATAATTGTTTTTTTTGTTGTTTTTGTTTTTCTAATGTATAAAATTTGCAAATAGTTGATTATGCAAAATTTTGAAGACATTTAAATCATATTAGGATTAATTTGTAATATCCAAGTCTTTATTTTTTTTTTTTTGTATTAGATTAGATTAGATTTCTGGTCCCGTAGACACAAATGCACTGATTGTGATAATTTCGCGTATAGCAATTGAATCATATGTATCTAAGGTTGCATGATTTAATGACAATGTTAAGTATCAAGAAATTTTTGGTTGAGGTCTGATAATCAAACAGGCAGATGAGTATTGTTTTAAAATATTTTGTATTGAGACATAAGGAGTAAAAAATAATTTTTACATACCTACTATTTTGGGTGACTTCTAAAATGCAGTATGGAAAGTTGTAATACAGTTTAAATGTAGTTTCACTATATCGTTTAAAGCTTATATAACCATACTCCATTGTAAAATGTATATAATAAAAGCTTGGCTACATTTTGGAATACCATTTTGACAATATAAATATATTCTGCAGTTTAAATTATATTTTTGTGTTTTCGTAATAATCGGTAATAATCTGTTATATTGTATACTTTCGTTGATGTTATACTTTTTAAGTTTGACATTTGTAAAATTAATACATATATATTTGTAAAATGGTTGACATAAGGACAGAGGTAATATTTTAAATCAAAAATTTAAATTGCAACAAAATTTAAATTGAATTATTTTATGAATGTAAACCCAAGTTTACAAAAAAGAAAGTGGTTTCTATTATAAATTAAATCCATATGTAAACAAGCCGCTGCCTACAATACTACATCGAGTACAACATTAAAAGTGTAAAGGTTCATTCACAAAATCGTTGTATAAATTGTTGTAGATCTACACCGACTACAATTCTTTACTTAATCGTGAATGTCATTAATATTTTGATTGAATTTGGCTACTACACCTACGAACATCCGGAGGTTACATATCACAGTTTATTTTAAAAAAATATATTCAATATTATCTCTTATGTGAAATATGGGTCAATCTGGACCACCTATTACCTCATCAAAACTCATGTTTACCATAGTTTTAGATGCAATGTGAAAATGGAAAATTGAAAATGTGTAAAAATGCTATATGAAAGTAGTAGTAATACAAGGTATCAAATTTGAGTAAAGCGCGCTGTCAAATGACATTCGCGTTAAAGAATTCCGAATTTCAAAATTCAAAAATCGCTTAACGAAAGTAGAAGTAAGCTGTTACCCACCTGTTTTAAATTACATTTAGTTACGCTACGCATTATTTTATTTTGGTTTACTTTAAAAATTTCAATATTAGTAATTTTTATTTTTGTAAAAAAAAATATTTATATTTAACAAAACTTGGAAGAGATTTCAAATTTTGAATGTTTTTTTTTATTTTAATTTCTGAACAATAAGACAAATTAATTATTTTTTTGTTTTATTTTGTGTCGTCTTTTTTAAAAGTCAATTCTTTTTCTCAAGTACATTTTTTGTCTAAAATTATGAAAATATTTTTAGCGATTCTATAATTTTTTTTTTTTTTTTTTAATAAATAAATTTTCTTTTTATTGGTTATTTTCGAAATGGCAGATGTTGGTTGAATGGTTTTCCTTTCTCTTTTTCTCCACCATCATCCAGATGGATCTGCTTAATCTTATAATTTTAATTTTATTTTTATTTTTACATTTTTCGATATGTGTATCGAAATACAAGGTGTTTTGGAAATATTTTGACACAGATTTACAAAATGTAAGAAATGAAAAAGTGTGGGATTAATTCAAAATCAATTAAAAGTTTAGAGGAGGGGAGAGTGAAAAAAGTTATTTTAACATAGTTTTGTATTAAATAGAAATATATAGACATCCACAATCATAGTAGCAGAAGTAAATCTAAATTTTATTATTTTCTCTCTTCAAAGCCAGTCATCAAAAGCATAATGACTTGGTAGGAGATTGAAAACTAATTTTGGATCTCAAATTTGTTAAAGGAAAGAAACTAATTCAATAATACTAATCAGTGAAACTATGTACAAATAATTATATAAAAAAAATTAATTAATATTTTTATTACCTATACCTAAAAATAAAAACAAAACACAAATACTTATAGGTTTGGTATTGCTCTCATAACAATAGGAGCTATCCGGCATAGCATTGAAGAATATCCTGAGTGTGGTTACAAAATCAGATTTGCTTAAGGAGTCAGAAACTAACTAACAAACACATTATCACAATAAGCCTTTTTGCAGCCGCGGTGATATAGGTGCAGATTCCCACCCAAAATACCAAATCTAATCAAATCTAAATTGTCTTTCATACATTTTTTATTTTATACATATACTATCTGATTTATATGCCCCAATAGAAATTAAATGATTCAAAAAAAGAACATATGCAACCGCTTAAGTCTATTTTGCAAATATAAAAGCTTTTATGACAAACACAACCCTGTACTCTGTATAGTGACTGAGTTTTACAATAAAAAAAAAATTCCCCTCAGTCCATCTGAATTTCCTTTACTTTTTTTAGTTTTTCTGTTTTTGTTTTTTCAATCTGAATTCAATACGACCGCGAACCGATTTATTTGTACATATTTATGGCGATAGATGGATAGGATATGAATTGTTTTCGAATTATGTATTATTATTATTATATGGACAAAAGAGTTGTCCAGAGGGCATAATTTGTTTTGTTGTTATTTTTATTTTATCCAAAGTTTATCCGCAATTTGAATTATTTTTATTCATGTACTTCATTTTATATATCTGACTGTATGTACGTACTATCTATATAATAATGTATAGGTACCCTATACTAGATTAAGAGTAGGTGATTGAGAAGAACAAAAAAAAAAAACAAATCACATACATTCATTCATACATATTTAAAATGAAAAGAGTGAAGATCATTTAAAACAAGGCATTCAATATGGCAATATTCTGGTGATTATTGGAACTGATACGGTTGCCTTTTAAATAATAAAAATTGTTTTTGTTGTTGCTGTTGTTTTGTTTTTTTTTTGTAGTTATTGTAATTATATGATTTTATTATGAAATATTTTTGTGACAAGTTTTCTAGTGGATAAAGTGATCATCCATAATACATGTACACAGCTATATAAAATTATTGAACTTATGATGATGATGATATTGATATTGATGATGACTTTGATATTAAAAAAAAAAAAAAATTAAAAAAATGTTGTTCAAATGATGTTAAATTTTTTTCTATTTTTGTATTTTTTTTTTTTTTTGTTGAGTTGAAAACAATACTTGTAACTTGTAAATAATATAATAGAGGAGGGGAGTAACAGAAAATAAAAAAAAAATAAGAAATAAAATATAATTTTTAAAATTTTGATCCATGGGTATAATGATGGGCTCGATCGATTGATGGTGATCTTTATTGAAGTTGTTTTTTCTTTCTATTTATTATTTTTCTTTTTATTAAAAAAAAGGCTTAAAGGTGCTCAAAATTTAATGTTTGCCATTAAAGATGACAGAATGACTATTGTTCAAATTTTGTGTACCTATACATTATGTATATAAAATACTGCGAGAGAAATAATAATATAATAAATAATAAAAAAAAAGTAAAAACTTGAAAATCAAGTATAAAAATATTATTAAAGAATTAAAATGTGCACTTTTGTCACATCTTTTTTATTTAATTTAATAATAAGAAAAAATAAAAACACAAAAATGGTGGGAATAAATTGAGTACAAAATTAAAAACAAAATATTCTCATGACCCTTGAAATTTTGTATAATACTTTATTGTACTTACATGTAAAAAAAAAGATATTAACACAATTGAATATGACTTTACGAGATTTTGCTATCAAAATCTTCTTCGTTTAAGTATCCATCATCAGTACAGTATTATTTGAGCTGTAATTGAAGTTTAGTCCCTAACAGCCTTCTATAGGTATCTCTTTCTGATATGGGATGAGAGTCCAACTCGAATTGTAAATACAAATGTGTACAATTTTGAATAGTGTACTGGGTTGATTCGAACATAACAAGGCGCGTTGACAATTTATCTAAGTACCTTTGTTTGAAAATGTTCGAAAAAGTTTGTCATACTTCACAGTTCGATACCGTAAGCCCATATATTGGTTTCAGTATACTTTTATAGACTATAGGATCATATTTTCTATAGAAGGAATTTCTGCCATTATAAATTGGAAAATTGGAAAATTTTAATGCTTCCTCCAGGCTAATTTTTGGTCCAAGTGAATCCAAAAACTAACCTGTACAATACTGGATATTACAATTTGTAAATACAAATCTATGTTACCAAATTGTGGGTTTTTATACAATTTTCAGAAGTTTTATTAACATTTTATATCAGTTTTGCAGCTTTAAATCAACAATTTTTGAATTATAACGGTTTTTTCATTTCAAGACTCTCTATTTTAGTCATATTTCGAATATAGAGGTTCGACTATAAAGTTTTCCGGGATTAACATTGAAATTCAAATATTTTGCCATCTATTCATGTATAGTTCTAGAATTAAATTATTTTTTACTTTTCGCTAATTAGAAAACATGCTCTATAGATAGCAATAAGTTTTACGAGTTGTTTCGTTCATCACAACACTGTTTGAAATCATCAGTAGGTATTTGTAGTGTTAGACTATACCTATAATACAATTCATGATTTGTTTTGATTGATTTTATAACTTATTTATATAGATGTTATTAATACATCTGTGAATTATAAAAATCAACCAAAATCTTAACGTATTATATTAATTATATTACCTCTATTTCTATATCTATTATGTAAAAGTAATATTAATGCTCTAGATAGTTTAATGAGTATAATTCTTTGTCTTTATGAGCTCTCTGACTTTAATCAACAATCTTAAATTTTGTAAATATAGATATAGATCCTGACTTTACGATTGATATTCTAGTGATACTGACTCTACAGGACTGACGACTAATCCCAACTGATATAGTCCTGACTCAATATTTTATCTTCAATTGAATTTAGTATTTATTTTTTACGATAAGCGACGCTAATTACTTGTAAAGAATTTCCACACAGTTAGTGTGTGTTAATATACGTATATATAAATTAGTCTAGATTTTGATATAGCCTTAAGTTTGTGTTAGATTTTAAGATTTAAAAGCTACGGGTTAAAAGTTAGTATACAGAAAGTTAATCAGAAATTAATTAAATTGTCTGTGTTGAATGATTCTAAGTTATATCTTTGGGCTTGAAGAAACACATGAGATGATGTATAGTGTTTCATAGGGTACCATAGTGTTCATGTAGTGTTTAGTTTAGAGGTTCGTGTGATAAAAACATTTATACATCACACTTCTGATTCGAATAGGCTCGATAACAAAATTTATGAAAAGTACTGTTCTACGAGTATTAGGTTTAGTTAGAATTCAAAAGTACGTATTTTATCTCTAGTTTGATGATTCGTATAAAGTTTCGTTATATTAGATTGATTATCAAATATTAGATTAGGTGTTATGTAGTTTAAATAAATGTAAACAAACATTTTTTTTTTCAATTGTATTTCCTTACACGTTTTTTTTCTTCAATTTTATGAAAAATGGAAAATTTTAAATTATTTACCAGACTGTTGTGTATCTATAGATAAATTATCTTATTATCACTTCCTTTTTAAGAATTACGATAGATACAATTTTTTTTTTATTTAATAAACATACTAAACAATATTTGAGTTGTAAAAATATTATAAAAATTGAAAAAAAAACATAAAAACAACAAGAACACAATCCATTTGCAAAAGTAAGAAGAAAATCCCATTTAAGTGGACATAAAAATATGAAAATTGCTTTAGGGCAACAGGTGAAGGTCCCCATCATATCTCTTCAGTCATTTTCATACAAGTATATATATTATATGTATGTAAGTATATTGAAATAATAAATTCAATGTTGCAAAACAAAAAATATGGTTTTCAAAACCGTCCTTATCTTCACACATCAATTGGCAATATTTTTTTTTTTTGTGCTAATGTTGAGCAAATTTTTAAGATCTTTTGCGGTATCCATAATTTACTTAAATCGGATTGGTTTACAAAAAAAAAAAAAAATAAAGTGAAAAGAAAAGTCTATATAATATTTTTCACTGCCAATTTATTGAATTTAATTCAAAGTGTCCAGTTGGTTTTCATTTTGGTTTGTTTTGTTTTTGTATTTTGTAATGTTTTTTGAGGACAAACCTATTATAAAAATGTTGGGATCTCAATTACACATTTTTACTTTTCCTGTTTAATTCCTGGTTTTTTTTTTGTTTTTGTGCTATAAAACCACCTACAAACCTTCAAAATCCCAGAGGCTGTAATTTATTAACGAATCGAATAATTAAAAAAAAATAAAACAAAAAAAAATAAGCAAAATTGAAAGCAGATTTTCTTTGTATAAAATTACTTGATATGATACTGTACAGTGACGTACAAAAATGGTTGAATAAATATGTGATATATATGTAATCCTATATTATTTAATTTTACTGAGTCGTATTTATGTTGTTATGTAAACTCGATTTTGAATTACTCTATCAAATATTTAAAATTTGCACTGAGCATTGAGCACTCCATGATTGGAAATATATATACCATTTTTGGTATACCTAATCATATACTTCGTAAGAATGTTCTTATTTATTCCATCTATTGAAAGTGTATTTTAAGAGTAGAAATATATTCAGGAAAGTACAGAAATGAGAGATAAATTCACAACTGTAGACAATAGGAATGCTCATAAATGCTCAAAAATTATTCGAAATGGACAATCACCACAATGAGCAAGCAATTAATATCATTATAATCAATAAGAAATCGATTGTGAGGGTGTTTTGTTAGGTAAGTAAGTTAGAGTAACCATTCCACTTGCTTCTGAAAAACTTATGAACACTTAATTGGGTCGTTTTGATGAGCCCGTTGGTTGTTTTAGGTATAGATCACTCTCCCAAAGAACTCAGTATTAGAGCCATGCGATTGAGAGGTTTTTATGTAACTATATACGATATTTTGTTGTTACTCAAACATAACTCCCTCCCGCAAACATAACATGGAACTGCTAAATAAGCAGTATAAACTTTTCGTTGTGTATTGAACTTGTTGACGAATTCTTCTCAATATTCTGATAACAACCCAAGAAGGTTTTTAAATTTTATATGCATATTCGAATTCAGATTAAAATCTCTTATTATACATCTATAGGAATTTGTAACAGTTCTTCTGTTAAATTGTTGTCCATTGCATGTGATATTAATTGTCTCATTTGTTTGTACTTTACTTAACATAAAACTATAAATGGGAATTGAATTTAGATGTGATTGGAAACAAAAAGAAAAATAAACCAAAATTATTGAGGCTCTATAAATGTGAAAAAATGTTTTGACCTAAGATCTAATATTTCGAGTATACAGACACTTACTTACTTTCTTGGTTTTATAGACTTTGAAGATTCTAGATTAAACTTACGGCTGAGTTTAGGTTTAATTATCGAAATTGAAAAATTCAAAAATTGTTTACAATTTAATTTTTACTTATCACTGTACACACCACACCACCACCGTATTTAAAGTGGCCCTGTGGAGTTGTAAAATTTTATTTTAAATTTTCTTATTTTGCCTTGTTTTGTTTTTTGATATAGAAAAGTGAACTAACACTGAATGCTACGCATATGTTTATATATATATATATATATATATATAGTAAAAAGGAGGAAGAAGAACAGTTGTTGTAGAAGGTGGATTTTGAATTTTATTTAATTTTTTTTTTTTTTGGTTTTAAGGAAGGGTCTTTTAAAATTTACAGCATGTACTTAGTTTACAGAGACAGATATAGAGAGAAGAAAAAGTACCCAGGAGTAGATTTTAAAATTTAAAATTTAACAAAAAAAAAAGGGAGATTGTATCTTTAAAAATGATTTTTGTTGCAAATTCTCATTGGAGTTTAAAAACATGTAAATTGAAATGAAATAATGTAGAGTTCAAATGTCAGGATGTAATATTTACTTTTTAGATAATTCTATATATCCGTATATTATTTTTTAGAATTTCCTCTTTTATCTTTTAACCTTTACAAAGGTTTATTTTGTGTGGTAAATCCTTTTACTTGTTTTATTTGTGGTAGTAGGAATGAAATAAAAATAAATTTTGGTTAAATGAAAATTGACCTAGTGCCCTCCATTAGTGTAATATATGTTTTTACTAAATTTTTAATCATATATGAAAATTTGTGGGGGGTTGGGGTGAGAGATTATGTATTTTTTTTTATGCAGAAAAAATAAAAAAATTTAATTTAAAAATTTTCAATTATTATTTATATTTATTTATTTATACATAAATTATGTAATTTGCTACTTACTCACTGATGGGTGCTATACTCATCTTAAAGTAAGTGAGCCTGGTGCTATATATACAGTTGTAATGTTTTCTATTGATTTTGTATCGGCATTAACAAACTCTCTCTGAAATATTTTTATATTTACAAATTATTTCATTTCTCTAACAACGAAAGTGTGTGGTGTCCAGCGACGGCTGGTTTTGTTTTGTATTGTCTGTACTGTACCTGTATTATATTATTATTTTAATTAATTATTTTTTTTTAAATTTTACTAAATCTATATTTTTTCTTTTTTTCTAGGTAAGTACAAAAACAATTTGTTTTGATTATAATGTATGGAGTATCGGAATCATATTTGTAAGTCTTAGTTTTAATATTTGTTAGATCTGAAAAACAATAACATTGAATAATTGGCAATGTGATATAGTTTCAAATTTATATTTTTGTTAAATATTTCTTAATGTTCTCTGCTTGGTAAAATAGAGTTATGTGTGTTTTGAATGTGTATAACTTTAATAATAACGCATTCTTTTTATAGTACTTAGTGTATATAGTAAAACTTGGTTTAATAAATACTAAACTGATCTTAATGTTATATTCCAGTTCGTAGGACAAATATCAGGCTCTTTTTAAGCTCTGGATTGAAAAAGATTGATCTTTTAAAAACACAAAAATATTTTGAAAACTAAACTAAAAAGATTCAAAACTTTTTTTTATAAATAAAGTTTGAATTTTTGTTTGGATTTGAGAGTTTCTAATGTGTAGACGTTTTTCACAAAAAAACTTTTCCCCAATTTAAAATTTTTAAATTTAATTTTTCAAAACAAAAACGATTTGTTGCATGCAGAATGGACTAAATTCAAACCAAGTGAAATATCTATAATTATAATTGACAAACATTTAAGGACCTGCGCAGTAGACACCTTTTCATTTTATTTCGCTTCTCTTTAATGAACTTCTAATATAATAAATAAGTTGTATATAAAACAATAATGCGCACACAGTTGAAAATTTTTTACTCATATGATTTTATTATTCAGCAAATACATTATGTATAGTGAGTTCTTATCAAAGTAAAAAACAGAAACAAACAAATAAGTTATTATAATTACTTGCAGTGAATATAATGTACATTGTACATATGTCAAATAAAAACAAAAAAACAAATACATACATCTAAAATAAAAAATATAAAAACAACAAAAAAAAACAAATCACTTGAACTCTTCATTTTTATCTTTTTAAGTTTTATTTATTATGCTCCATATATTGTACAATTAATTCTTTTAAAACTATTTACTTAGATACAGATATATAATTATCTTTACTACAGTTGATTTGTATTTTTTTATTTTTATTTAGAAGTTTTCGAGTTTAATACTATAAATTTAAAGGAAAATTGGAGATGAAAAACCTTTTTGAATTTTTGTTTTGTAAAACTTAACGCTAACTTAAACAGTAAAACCTATCTATAGTAAAATCTATACGTACGAACTAAACTAGCCTAATTTTTTTTTAACTTAATTTAAATTTCTGATCAGAGGATTTTCTGACATGAACAGTTCCGAGTGGAACTTTACAGTTAAATAACTTATTTTTTCTAAAATTGTATTCATGCTGGCTTTATCATGCAGCTTTTTGGTTGAATACCATCTGGGAAGATTGAATACAAGTTTCAAAAGTTTATTTTGCGCAATTTGCAATTTTTTGGTATGACTAGCTGCACAATCTCCCCAGACTGGTGCCGCATATAACATTATTGGTTGAAAAATTACCTTAATAAGTATCAATTTGTTTTCTGTGGATAAGATTGATTTTCGGTTAATAAGGGGATACAACATGCGAGTACATTTGTTAATTTTATCAATAGTGTTAGAAGTTTGCTTTTGAAAGGTTAGCCTTTTATCTAAGGTATCTTTTTAAGTAACTGTCTCTAAATTTTGGTTATTTGTAGTAATAACATAGTTTTTATTAAAATTATGTATTATGTAGGTATATACATACCTCTTTAATGGCAAAATGTTTTATTTTTAGTAATTTTATAATTAAAAAACTTTAAATTTGACTTCAACTTGAAATATAATTACTCAACAGGGGTCCCTAGTATATATATGCAATAGAAAAACACCCGAAAGCATAGATAAGCAAAGTACCAGATACAATTGATACAATAGTCTTGAATTTCAGCATCATAATATTTAAATGAGTAACTGTTGGATATTGACTTTAAAGTAAATACTCTCTACCTCTTTCATCTATTTGTTAATCATGACTGTTTTATAAATTTAATGCATTTAATACATACGTTTTTACTTATTCTATTTTTTTAATCTAATGTAGTGCCTCTAGTGGAAATTGTGTCTTATTTATACTCTCAAAGTTTATTGATCGTAAAATTGGATCTAAATAAATTTAAATATATACTTCAGTAACTTCAAACAAACTGGCAACATTGCGTAACAACAAAAAAAAGAAGTATATTTTAATTTCGATTACAGTTGAAGAGGTCTCCCACATAATCCTATACTTTTACAACATTTAACAACAAATTTTGTTCGTAAAATACATTCCGTCTTACGAAATTAGGATTACGTAGATTCCAAAAGAACTCGTTCTTAATTTTCTGAAAACTGAAATAAAACTTTGAGGTCATGAACATCCCAAATTATAACCGTTTTGAAGAACTGAAAACAATAATTATAAATTTTAAAATAAAACTTTTAATTTTCATAATATTTAAAAAAAAATCATCTAAAATCTGTCATAGCTTCTAAAAATCAAAATTAAATTTAAAAAAAGAAATACACTAACTATAACAAGATAACCTGATGTGCAAATTCAAAACATCTCTTCCGATCCTTAATTGAATCACGACCATTGAAATTTTTCTTACTTTTTTAATTTTGAAATTTATTTCATTGCATTTTCTTGCTCTTCATCAAAAAAAAAAAATAATGAAAAATTCACGATTTTCTAATTTACTTTGATTGCTTTCAAGAGTGTCAAAGAGATTTGCTTATAGATCACGTTTAAGACTGATGCATAAATAATAGAAGCTTCTGTTAATAAATGCAGACAAGACAACAAAAAAAAAACAATTTTTTTTTCTTAATTCATTTTAAAATGCTGCATATTCCGAGCTTCCGATTTATATAAAAAAAAAAACGGCAACACTCTGTATTTTTAAATTGATTTTGTAAGTTTTATACACCAAACACTGATGTTGGATGACAAATTTTTGCCGTTTAAAAAATTTCATTATTTTCATACTTTTTCTCTTTCGTGCCGATTGTGGGAACTTTTTCAAAAATCTTTATTATTGTTATAGTTTTTTTTTCTAAACTTGTATTTCTAATAAAGTTCAATTTCTCTTTTTATTGTTTTTTTTTTTATTTTTTTTTACTTAATATAAAATATTAAGTTAGCACTTACTATCGTTACTTTCACTTTTATTTGTCGCGAATTATTTCCACTCAATTTTTTTTTCCGCAAAAAATACAAAAAAAAAAGAAAAATAACGGTGACGATAAAACGGAATTCCAAAAACAAAAAAAAGTGCAGAGTTAAAAATTCCGAAATAAATTATAGAAAGAAAATTTATTTATTTATTTAATGTTATGATTTTACACACAAACACACACACGTCTAGCACTGAAAAATTCATAAACAGCTAGTCTTACATGCACACATGTATAAATTTACAAAATTCAATTAACGGTGTTTTAAGTAACAAAAAAAAATTTAAAACAATTTTTCAGCATTCGAAATATGCGATGACGTAGAAAATATATAAGTACAGTGTAAAGTACTGTGAATGATGATGTATTCTGTTTGGTATATACAGTCAGCCACCTTTAAATGATATCACAGGACAGTTAATTACGTTACAGGTACACGTGTTACTTTAAATGAGTGTTGTTTTTTAAATGAATTTTAAAAGCAATTTAATGTTTGTCACGAAATATTTTTTGCAGTAGTTGTAATTATTGAATTTCAGTTAACTTTCTGGGATGGAAGTAATCACAATATTGCATCCGAGGAAGCTAATTATTGCAATCATTCTAGCTATACTGTAAAATGTATTTTAACAAAAATATTTGATTATGTTAACTTTTCGCTTTAGTATACACAACTCCACCACTTGCATTCTGATGTGGTATTACTTATATAAATTGGCAAAAAAATTTCTATAATCAGGATGGAGTTTTTTTGTGTGTTCCATTTAAAAAATACTTTGTACAGTTGTTTGTGTTTCTTTTTGTGTAGATTAATATAGTATAAATAGATAGAAGAATAGAAAACATCGTCGATTTACTTTAAAGGATAAAAGAAAAGCGACTTTTTGGTTTTTCGAGATATTGATAATTGCACAATCGTAATTAATCCAGCGTTTATATACTTTTAGAAATTTCGCTTATATAAAGTGGTTTAGATTGACTTCTTGACTTGAGTTCTTTAGAGTTTGTTTCACATATGCCGTCTCCAGCAAGGAAGCGAATTTCGCTAGCAAATCTAGTATTGCTATCTGATATGAATTATAGCTAATAATTAATAGTAAATCTGGTTTATCTAGTATAGAATTAAATCAAACGAATGAGTCTGCTGATATAACAATAATTGGATTGTTATAAACCATTAATCAGATATCGAAATGTAAATAAAGAGTTTGCTGCAACTCTTAAAATTCAAAAACGTTGTGGCAATCGAATCATTTCGTTAGGTAATTTCCGGAACTGGATTTGTTGTCTGAGTGATATTGCTACTCCATTGTATCGAATCACCTATTATAGTCTGTACTAGAGAAGAGGAGTTTTATCACCCACCGAATTAGAATAAACGTGTTTGTCGCAAGTTGAAAAGCATTATTGACTGCTCTTCTACCTATATTAGGCTATTAAGATATTGGAACAATTACTATACATAATATTGAGTTGTTCATCCTCATGTTACCAAAGTTTAAAATGAGGTTTTGTTAAACCACTCTTTTTTTTTAGATTGTTATTACACTACTGTTGTACACCGGTACTTTTTTTTTGGAATTCAATCTCTCACATCACGTTATTTTATGCTAAATAAAAGTAGTAGAATCTAAATGCACGAATATTAAATGAAAGCGAAAATATAGTGATAATATATTGCTCATATTTTGTTGTTGTTATTGTTTTTTTTTTTAACTGTGAATAAAATTTATTACTGTTAGATAATGACAAAGTTTAGCGGGTGGTTTGTACTTTATTGTGTTTGTGTGTATTTGGATAAAATTATGATTATAAATTATTGTATTAACCGTAATAGGCAAATTATGAGCGTAAATACAATTTATACATACGTAGCTAAGGTTTTTTTTTTTAATATTTTTGTTATTGTTGGAAAATATTTTTTATTTTAGTTTTCATTTTTTAAGGTTTTTTTTTTTGTGGCTGGATTATTGTATTTTGGTGTTATTTATGGGAATATAAGTGAAAAAATAACAATTTCAATTTAATTATAAAAATAATAAATATAATGTTATAAATTTGTGTGTTTATATTGATCAGGGACGTAACCGGCGTATGATTTTGTATTAATTGTGTATAGAGTTTAAGAGACAATAATGTAAATTCGGATTGCATCACGTCTCAACAATCCTGTATTCATTCACTTAAAAAGCATTTCTTACAAATTCCATAACGTTTGAAATAAGCTATGGGTTTTACTTAGACTTTAAAGTTATGTTTGAACAACTGTTAACTGAAGAAAATTTGTGAATGGGTCTTTGGTAATAAAAAATTTTGGTAAGAAAGCAATGTTAATTATATTATTGGAAAATAAATTTTGTGTACAAACTTTTTTCAAATTATTAAATATAATTCTAAATGCAATATAGAAATAAATAAAATTAGCCCTCTAAAAAGTAAAATATAAAATGTGTGGTTGATTTTGAGCACCTTAAATTGCTATAAAATGACTTCGCGTATTAACGCCTCCATAAATATCTACTTAAAGTACAAAATTAGATAAAACCCTAATTTCGACATTTTTTGGGGTTTATTTTATTATAAAATAAGCTCAAAATTCCATAAAAATATTTGGGTGTTATTTCAGATGCTTTTTGGGACGTTAATGCCGAACCGTTATAAGATAAATGATATCAAATTGCTAAAATATTGTTAATATAATTCTGGAATATTTACGATTTAAAAATATGACTAACTTCAAATACTTAGTGCAACTTCATATAAGTATTTCAAATCGTATATTTAATTATTTTATTAATAAGAATATAAACATTTTTGTAAAATAACATTTAAGAACTCTAATAGGTGGAACAAAACTTGCATACGTATACTCCTGGTTCTAATAATCAGTTTTAAAGCATCTATAGTGTATAAATAAAACAAGAACGTTGTAGTTCTTAGTTGAAATCAATCTCAATATTCGGGTATATGATATAAAAATTACTTAACAATTTTAAATCATTAACGATCATTATTTTTGTGTAATTCAGACTAGAACAAGGTTTTTTTTTATTCTGTATTCATCCATGATAAAAAAAAATTAAAAATTATAATCAAGTTTAAATATTTCAAAATTGACATTGTAATATTCAAATTATATTGTAAACAAGTTAATGATAATAAATTTTAATAATAAATTGAGTAGAACCCCTAAAAAAAAAAGTTTAAATGACGTAAATTTAATTTTAATAACATTGATAAAAAATGATACACCAATGATAAAAAACATGAAAATTATTTAATTAATTTTATTATCATGTATGTACATATGTATATTGTGTATTTAGGTGGAATTAATGCAAAAATTAGTAAAACAATAACATAAAATTTATTTTGGAAAATTTACTAATTTGATAGCTTCTCTTCTCATATCTTATCAATGTTGTGGGCAGCATGTTTGACGTAATCAAATATTATAATATAGAAAAAAAAATATTGTAAGTGTAGGTATGTGAAAAATTATTTTTTTAGTGTATAGAAAATTTGAAGATATAGGTAAGAGTTTTGAGTGGATGAGAATTCTATAATATTTCAGGTAGAGCCTACCTATCCTACTCTAGAGCAGCTTCGGGGTTTCTAAAAATCATAATAATGTAGAACACGTTATATATACACATGTTCATATTAATTGGATTGGATGTGATACTGTAATCTAACAAATAATAAAAACAAATAATACAAATTAATCACGGGAAATGTCTGCAAAATTTTAAATATCCAGTATTGTGTATAGCACTTAAGGAGTTCATTTATTTGAAAAAACAGTAAGATCAAATCTAGATAAAAAAAAATCTAGATAAAAAAAAAATCAACAAAAGAGGTTTTTTTCCGTGGATGGAGCAAAGTGAATGACTTTAACGAAGTGAATGACCATTAATACAATTTTGGCTCTATTAATTCAGATATCTCTGATCAATCCAAATCATATTAGGAATAATATTTAAAGGTAAAAGATTTTAGCTTAATACAATTCGAGCGGTTTCGTTCGTTTAAGTTGTTTAGCAAAGTTTTGATTGTCATCTAAGCGTAATACTTCTAAATTGACATGGTGAGAAAAACCATTTTGTAACTTTCAGTCGGTTTTTTTACTTCGTTTGTGATGTTCAGGATTCTCAGATTGCATTGAAAATGTTTTGCAATACTTTATTTGAAACGTTGGAATAGTTTGCATATAATTAAGTTATTTAGCATAACCCCATCATATTTGGAATATCATATCTCTAGATTGCAAGGTTATATATTTGATTGTAAACCAAACTTCGACATATATGTCGAAAGGGTATAGATAGATGTCTGTCCAATTAGCCAATATAACTTATTTCTTTTTTTTGACATTTTTGTTTCCATCAAAGCTTTGCATAAGGAGTCATACCAAGATATTCTGCAGAATTTTGATATAGTATATGAGTACATTGTTGATATTGTGACACTGTTAATGTAATTGTGACATATTGTGAAATTAACTTTTACTAGGTTTTGACTCATTTAGCTTAACTCTTCATCTTTTACATTATATAATGATTTTGTTTATATTGCAGTTTGTGGCTTCATTTATATTATTAGCAATATTAGCTATATTCAAAAATATTATCTACAAATTTATATTATTAGCAATATTAGCTATATTCAAAAATATTATCTACAAAAATGATTATCGTTGAGGCTTTAAGGTTTGTGATATCGCTGGCATAAAGTAAAATATAGGATTGGACCAAGAATACTCTCTTGGGGTATACTCCTGTATTGTATGTATAGTATTATTTATTATATATATAATATTCCACTTGTTTAATTTGAAATAGTTGTTATAATAGTTGGGTTAATCGAATTTCTTTAAAGTATTTCTAAATATAGTGTATAGAAGATATGTTTGGGAAAAAGTCAGAAATCTGATGACTTTTGGTAATCGGAAAAGTTGGTTCTAACACCAAACGTAGTAAACGATAATAATTAAAACAAACGGTTTAGTCGTGGCATTCAAAATAGAAAACCTACTGTCAATTGTTTTTCCAGAAGTGAATTGAAATACTTACCATCACTTACCTATATTATAATATATCTGTTTTCAATTTTTAATTTTTAAATCAAACTTTCGGAAATAATTCTTCTTAAATTTCAATAGTTTTTAAAGAAAAGTTCATTAACCTTTTCTAATTTAAATTTTATTATTATTAAAATGAAATTATTTTTTCAATTGACTTCATTTTAACAAATTACCTACTCTCTATATATACAATTTAGACAATTCAATTAAGAAAATTTTCTTTAAACTTAAATAGTTTTTCTAGAAATTCACTTTACATGGTAGCAATAGTCGTAAATGAAAAATTACACAATAACTGTTATTTCTTTGTACGTGTATAATCATCAAAAATAGATACTAAGTATATCTGCAGTATATCCTTGAAAATAAGGATGTCATTGTCTTTTAACCTTAAATTACATACACACATGTAAAATTTTACAATTGTACAACTCTTAATATTAATTGGAAAATAACTATTTTTTTTTTTTGTAAAAACTCATTCCTTTCTGTCTTTTTTTTTTTGTTAAATGGATATGAACTTTATCTTATGAGAGAATATTTCCGAATATATTTTAAAGAGTCTATTAACACAATCTTTTATTTTTATTTTCCTTATCTTTCTAGAGATAAATAAATAAGGAAATGAATTCTTAAGAGTTATAATGGGGTTTTAAAAGAGCAATATAAAAAAAAAACAAGAAAAAAAAAAAAAAAACAATTAAAAAATAAGTTATTATAAATTTGGATGTTCAAAACATATTTATTGTACAGAGGGTGTTAAAAAATGTTGTATTTAGTTACCTATCTCAGTTTATTTTGTACCAATGTCATATCAGAAAACTAATTTGGTATATTGTTGAGATAATCAACTTATAGGGGCTGGAATCATTGTAATATCACATCAAAGCTATAGTATGGGATTGTTTAGAAATACCTAAAATCCTGGAAAAAGGCAAATAAAGTCACAATAATGTGGCTACCAGGGCGTTCTGGCATAGCAACAAATGAAGCTGCAGATTATTCAGCAAGAAAACCAAAGGATACGCCTTTCATAGGGCGAAGTTCGTTCTAAGGGATTGCTTTGAGCACAGCTAAGATGCAATTAAAAGCTTGGGTAAATCTTTGTAGATGCCTGGAAATCGTCAAGCAAAAATGCTCATGCCTAAACGTTTGCTAAAAGAAACTAAGTCTTAATAGGAAACTGGAACGTATCTTGGCAGGGATAATAACAGGCCACTGTCTAATAAAGAAACACTTTTATAAAATGGGTTTAAACGAAAACAACTTAAGCAAAATATGTGAAATAGAGGAAGAATCTATTGAACATCTGCTTTGTCAATGCGAAGGCCTCATTCGTACCAGACTTCGCACTTGGAAACAGCTTCCCCTTAACAATGGAAGCTATCGAGCAAAATCAGATATTCTTAAGGACTTAGAAACTAACTAACAAACATAGGTTATCATAGTTAGCCCCTTTGCGGCTGCGGTGATATAGGGGACAGATTCCCCCCGAAATTCAAAAATCTATCTATCTATCTATAAGGGCTGAAATATCTTACATATAGGTTCTTATAGGGGCTTCATATATGTGGATAAAACTTTTAATGATAGTTTTTTAGTTATAAAAGAAGATACAGTAACTATCTATAAACCACATTTGAGCCCAAAGAGATCTTATAGTTCTTAGTGATTTCTTCAAATTGTGCAGATATTTATTTAGTTAAAAAATGGGTTAAAAGATATTTTATTTACATTCCTTCTTTTTCAATTTAATTCTAGATTACTTCAATAAAATAATGAAATGTCTTAAACACTTTTATGTACACCCTGTAACATATTTTAAACATTTAGCGTTTCACGGTAGTTAAAATAAGGTTGTGTAGTATAGAGAATAATAATTGTTAAATGAATTTTTATATCTTTTACATATCTTGAGTTCATATTCTTCTTCTTCTTTAATTTCTTCATCATCTTAATATTATTGACATATCCTTCTATGCTTTTAACATTCATGTACATACATATTTATCTATATTTACATTGATGTACATGTGTGTATTGCTCATAATATTTGGAAATTTTTTAACTTCTTTTGTCGGAACACAGAATTTGATATACAATATATATATATGTATATACATGCATTATATATATTAAAAGTCATAAACTATAATTTGTTGGTATGAAATTATTTCTAGATGAATTGTTTTCTCAAAACAAAAACAAAAGAAAAAAAAAATGCCTTAAGGATTTGGTAATTACTTAACTATGATGTATGATAATGAAAATGTGATTTTGTTGTTATATTTTGGTAAAAATATTTAATTAGCGGGAATATTCGAAAAATTACCTAGGTAAATATTAAGGTAAATATTATATATGTGTGTATATATATATATATTTAAAGTTAATGTATTTAATAATATAAATATATATTATTAATGTATATGAAATGTTCAAATTGTTATAATAAATGTAAACAAGGATATTTTATCATACATATATTATTATATAGAATTAAAAACAATTTTAAAGTGATGGAATGGGTATAGTGTATATTTTCGAATTAAGTTAATTATTTTAACGGCTAATTATTCAGCTGAGAGAGACTCTAAATCACTATATAAAAACAAACCTTTTGTCTTTTATATATTTGGTAACATTCATACTAGTTAATATTGATTAGCTATTATAAAGTTTAAGTTGGCTTGAACTTGAGAGTTATCTATAAGTTTCCTATTTCGAGAAATAATTTTGTGAGAGCTAATCATATATATTAGTTAAATAAAATAATCAAAATATTATAGATAGAAGAACTGACAGAAATTTGTTCTGTGCATTAGATTGAGATTTCTATTATATTTTGAATTTGATCAGTTTTTACGATCTCAAGTTTTCATACATTTCGAAAGTGAATTCAAAAGTACTGCTCTGAACTTTATTTGGATAAATTATTCAACTCCGAATAATTTTGTATCAATTTTGAAGAATAAAAAATATTTCGAGAAGATTTTTTTTTTCGTAACAATCGACTTTACGGCAAAACTGAGTCATATATAATTTTTGTTTTTGTTTTATATAATTCCAAGTCTATGGGTCGGGATGAACACCCGGCTTTTACATAGAGATGGGAATACACAATTACATTATTACAATATTTCGAATTGTTACGGTATATTTACTAATTTTAAGTGTGCAACACCTACATACATACATATCTTATATTGTTAAAAATTTATATTATCTATAAATAATTTTTATTATTCTCAATTAATATATTTTGTTATTTATTAAAATTAAAATTAATTTTGTTTTCGAAATTTTAAATTTCGTATATTTAAAATATTTCAATAATTTGAAAAATATTACTTACCGTTTCAACTTTTATTATTTAAATATTAATATAAAATCTTAAAAATTGAGCATGGTTTGGTTTAAGTACCTATTGATGCTAGTTAAAAAATATGTTTTTAAAGTTAATCTCGAATAATTACATACTTTAAAGTTTTAATATAATAGATAGGCATAGATTAAATTGTCAATCCGACATAACTACAACTAAAGATTATATACATATACTAGTATTGCAAATAAATAACAACATATACTAGTATTATACAATCTTTGCTACAACCAAGTATAGGTTTATTGTGTTATCAAAGATTAAAATTGCTTCGCATACTGATAAACAAAACAATTGCATTTTTAATGGATTCAAAAGTTAATATTAAATTTTGGTAATTGTTTAAATTTATATACAGTGCTAGTCGAAATGTTTGCAAGTCATACCGTTTACACACAGTTATATCAATCCAAAATATCACAATTAATTTTATATGCATTAATTCTCTACACTAGACATGTGTTGATATGTGTTTTACTGTTGAATTATGGTTAATTATTTACATCATGATTGCTTATTTATAATTTTTATTTTATTTGATCTTGATGGGAAATGTAAAAAGCTTTAGATGGTTTTAACGAGTAGGATATATACAATGAAAACTTTTTGATTATGTGGTACTAAAATTTATTTCTTTGGCTTAATTTTACCAATTTTTGGCAGCTACTGCCTGCTATACCTACCTACCAACCTACATATAGTGTTTGCTGATACAAAAATGTTAAGTCCTCGACCTGGGACCCACATGCTTTTTCTGGTCAAATATATATCTCTCTTTCCCTATCCATACTTATACGTAGTACGTTTGATTAATTTGCTAATATATTAATAATAATCTACATATTATACCGTTAAAAGGTGAGAGTAGTAAAATCGGGTTTAAGCGATACTGTCTAGTAACTGGAAAAACAAATAACCATATATTTGCATATCACAATTCCATTTTAATCCTGAATAATACATTGACAATAAACATTTTATTCGATTTGTGTTAACTTTTTTTTATTATATTTTGCTTCTTCTGTTTTAAGTTCCGGAAATATTATCAAAAAGATTATGAAATTATCAATGAAAGTGATGATGTCATTTGTTTTTTTTTATAAATTCTTTTCATTAGCGTTGATGATTATCCATTCATCATCAGTAACGGAATTGTCATTTAATGAAAATTTTGCAAATAAAAAAAAAATTGAAATTCATATGTTTAAATTTCGAAGAAGAATGTTAAGATAAGAAAATCAAAAATCTGTATATTTGTGTGAATGTATGTAATAGCATTTTACCGAAAAATATTACAGAAAAATATTTTTAATTTGAAATATACATATTTATACATATGTATACAATTGTATCTATTGTTCTTAGAATTAATGCTGACATAAAAAATAATATTAGCTTGCGGTTTCATTTAATTATCGTGTCAAATGTTTAAAGTCGGTTGTCATTTATTTTCTTGTTTTATCAACCGATTGTGTAAATGTTATTACTTATTATAAATAATATTATGATGATAAGTTATAATTAACAGTGTTGGAACTGTGAAAAATTTCAATTGTAGTAATTATATATGTTACAATATTACAGTAAAGTTGTGAAATTGTTTATGTTTTAAACTTCATGGTTGGTAACTATTGGAAGCCAACTATCAAAATATATATTAAGTAATTAATATAGGCAAAAATAACAAGAGTGGTTGGCTGCATGCTTCTACAAAGTGTTTTAGATTTACAATTTGATCCGAAATACTCTACAGTTGTTATACGGTAGGTACACATGTTGGCAGTTATCGTAAATTAGAGAAAACAAATAATAAAAGACTGTTTTGAAATAGTTTTGAACATTTTTATATTATATAGGTTAGCACTGTACTATAGATTTTTTAATATGACAACCCAAATTTTACAATTCTCATAGTTTTTAATGCAGTTAACTAATAAATATTTTTACCAATTTAATAGTTTTGATTTCAGCTCATTTAAATTGATTAGAATTAGAAATATTTTGGAAGGTTACTGAATCTTGTCATGGGTTTCGGGCGACAGTTTTTCTGGTAAGACAACTACTGAGCATATATAACAAATTACTTAAATTATTATAGTGGCTTCATCTGGGTTGCTGTACCGGACATTTCAATTTCTTTTTCACTTCATTTCGTCATTATTTTCACAAAAGAGTTGAGCAATCTACTGTTGCTATTCAAATTAATGCCATTTATGCCCCCCTATCGTCTGAAAAGAATAAATAGAAGAAACTACTAGCTATTAAATAACTAGTATAATTAATTTTGTATTTTAGAAGATTTGAACTCGTGCCTGCCACATCATGCGATTAAATGTTTCTGACACCCTACCACTTAGGCTGTAGAGAGATTTTATTTATTTTTAAATATGAATAGTTAAAACTTTGGTTAAGAAAACCATTATGACAATAGTAATAATAATTTAATTAATTTATTAACAGACCATTTGGCGTAAATTTTTTGAGTTTTTCTTCCTTTTCGTTAATTAAAAAGCTTCAAAATTGTGTGTTAAAGATGAAGTTATTAGAAAGAACCTCCAGTTTCCACCTCCATAAAATTTTGAAAACTTCCTCCCGGAGTCAACAATGTTCCCTACAATTATATGACCATAAGTTCAGATTAATTGAATTTGAATAATTAACATTTGTGGTCATTTGGTTCAAGTCAAGGTCTATGTCTTCGATGTTTCACAATGTCTTGTCACATCAGGATGATTGTAATTTGGGACGACTTACAAATTACATTGTCTGATTACTATTTACTGTTTAACAAATCAATGTTAAATGTTGTGCTATGATAATTTTCATACTACAAATGTAGCAACAACATTACTACCTTTAGAGTAAATGCAGTAAAATTGTTAATGTTAAAACTTACAAAGTGAAATTCACTCAAAAAAATTTTTAATTACAAAATTTATCATTAAAATTGTACATAAAAATCAGTGAAATAAAAAGAAGAGCTTCCTTTTGAATGTCATGTAATTGATCTCAGAATCACATATAAGTAAACATATTTTAATAATGGTGGTTTTGTCATGATTTCAAATTTTTTTTTATTTTTTTTATTTTATGCGGGAGTTAAATACAAAAGTTAATTAACCGAATAAATGAAAATTAATCTAATAATCTTTGTTGAAATGAAAACAAAAAATTGAGTTGAATGAAGATGAGAAAATAACAACAAATCTGTATATACATTTACGAGTATTTGTTTTAATCATAATAAACGTTTTTTAGTAGCAAAGAGAATTTGAAATAAAAGAAAATTCAGAAATGAGAAAAATCTGTTATATATATTTTTTTTTGTTTTTGTTTTTAATTAATTTATAAGAAATGCCCATACAGCAAAATGAATTTCTTTAATGAAATGAAGAAAGCGAAAATCAGTTGTGCCTTAAGGGTATTAAACAAAAAAAAAAAAAAAAAATTCATTTTAAAAAAAAAACAATTTTCTTTCAAGTCCGTTAACAATTTTGTGACTTAATTTTTCTTTTTAAAATTAACGGTATACTAAGATAATAGTGATGATGGTGGTGGTGGTGGTGATGGCAGTGACATTGATGGTACGCATTAATTTTAATGAAATGAAATTATTGTATTGTATTGTATGTATAGTAGGTATATAGTTAGTACGCATTTTTTTTGTTTTTTTTTTTGTAAAATCCTAAAAATTTAGTTTATTTTATTATAAAAATAATAAAAACAACAAAAACAAAGTATAAAATTTTGCGGCAATTTACAGTAATATTTTCTTTGATCTTCTTTGATTTTTTATTTAATTTCTTATGGTTTTTTTTTGTTATTTGCTTTGCTTTTTATTTTTGAAGTTAAATATATTTGTAAGTATATTGTATTGAAAGTGTATGTATATTATATAAAATAATAAAATATTAGATATTTTCAGTTCATTTAATTATTGAAATTATATTTTTTTTATTTCTTTTTATTTTCAATGTTTTTATATTTTATAATTGTTAGCTTCCGGCTTTAAATAAATATGTATATGTATTATTTACATACAGATTTTATTATTTTACTAACCAACAATAATTGAAAACATTCATTATTAATAATAAATGAGTTAAATATTAAAATAAGAAGAAAATTACATAATGAATTGGTCAAACATTTTGTACAATAATTATTTTAACCAATTGTGAATTGTTGTTCTATAATGTAGTAAGGGCACATTTCTAATTTCAACGAATTGGAATCAATTGATCGATTTGAAAACTGTTTTTATTCGTCAACTTTTTCAATCATTTCCATTAAAATTTTGTGTTTCAACATTATTATTTTAACTAGTTTCAATATATTGATCTTATACTATCAAATTTGTAATAAATATTTATTAAAAAGGGCTTCTGAATTCTGATTATATATAATTAATATTTTCTTCATTAATTTTTATTTTTTTCTTGTTTTTACCCGATGGGTCTTTACATAGGTAGTAATGATTGTTAGTTGAGCATATTTATACTAAAGAGATTCATTTTGATACATCTGAATCAAAATTTCTCCCCATAAATCCTATACTTGTTGAACTATGTCGATGTGACAGAACGATGAAAATCTTTAATATTGGTATCAGCAAAACAATCTATTGGAATCGTAGGAAGTATCGGAGTCTCGGAAAAATATTAGATATTATTTTCTTTTATATATATAGAGTAAACCAGATGCACAAAACATGCAGGATAGCTTCATTCTCTTCTTTATATCCAAGGTTATCAATGCAAAAATAGCCAATCTTATTGCAATTTTCATCTATATTTGTTTAGATTTCAGGTGTTCTCGGGTTGCTCGGAAATTGTAAAAAGAATAGATTTGAAGTAAAAATGTATACTCCTTCTCTTATAATATGAATTAATTTTTTCTTCATTTAAGTAAAGTTAAATAAACGAAGGATCAAATCTACATCACCCTTAAAAATTCATTTGATGTGAACAAAAATGAAAAAGGCAAAAGTAATGAAAATCAAACACACACAATTCAACAAATAAATATTATAAGCTTTTTTTAACTGTAAAAACGAATCAGTTGAGTGACAACAAAATCAAACATCAAAGTATGCAAAAAAAAAAACAAAAAATTAAAAACAAAAAACAAGAGCAATAAAAAAAATGACCTTAAGGCCGTTTCTTACATATATTTTCTGACGTTTTAAATTATATCAGTGTTGTCGTTTTAATTTATCAAAGCAAAAAAATTTTGGTATACTTTTTTTAGTATTTGTTGACCCCATAACATTAGAAAATTGTTTTGGCATTAGACTCAAATTAATCCCTCCTATGACATTTTGTCCTATCTTATATACGGTTACGATTTGCATAAGACTGAACGAAAGAATTTAAAAATTCAATTTTTTTTTAAAAATGCCATCATGGACTCTCAAATAATACCCTTATCTGTAATAAAAATGATGAAATCAAATCTCTATCAAATTTCTATCAAATGAAACTAAACGTTTTTTTACCAACAATAATTTTTTGTTCATCTCAACAATTCTCATTATCTTCTAGTGAATCTGTATGTCGGTACACCGAATTTATATTCACGATTTATGCTTAAGCACATATTAGTTGACAGACCACACAGAAGTGTACCTATATGTTCCTGCGATAGTCAAAAGCCAATCAGTGTTTAACACATTTTTCATGTATGTGTCCGTACTTCAGAAATATAAGAGGAACACATGGTATCGAGGGGTTGAGTATTCTCGGAGAAGATACGGAGAAAGCGTGAAGGGTAACTGGATACCAATATCAAATGTAAATTCATTACCAGCTAAATCATATTTAACTTTCAACTATCAGCTCAACTATTATATATTTCAATTTATTATTTTTAATTTCTAGCGTTAAGTTGAGATATTATAGATTTGAAATACTACTATTATTTTATACTATTAACTAAAGTCCTGTTAAAAAAATTTTAGTCATTAAGCTTGTACATATTACAGAAGAAGACACAAAAACCCATTGACGTTAATTGGTCTAATAAAATCTAATCTAATCTAATCTAATATAGCGTATTTGTGCAAGAGGTATCTATATATAGAAGATGATTATGAACTTCCGATTGAGCCATACAGCAATATTTTGTTCTTTTTATAATAATACTAAATAGGTTTATTATATTAAATTATCAGCTCATTTTCAGATTCCGGTTGAATTTCATTTAATCAGGATTTCACAAGTACGAAAATGAGATGTAATCCTAATCTTGAGCATCAACCTAATTGTAGATATTGTAATCGAAAATAAAACAATTAGAATTAATATTTTACTACTCCAATTGTAGCAGAACGACATCTTTGTTCCATTTATATCTGCTAAAATAAATGGTACATTTATGATTTGTTGATTACTAGATTAAATTAAATCGGGATTTATTATTTCATATGTATTTTAATGACAAGATATGAAAAAGAAAGAAAATAAATACATATTATCAATATGTAATATTGTTGTTTTTGTTTATTATAAAATTGTCGCCAAGTATGTTGTTTTACAAGACGGCGACAATTGTGTTCATATTTGCTTGTGTTTTTTGTTTTTTTTTTTTTTGTTATAGTTTTGTTCTGTTTTTGGTGACATGACGTTATTTCCTACTCCATACATTTTTTTTTGTAATATTACACAATCATATTATGACAAAGTGAGATTTAAAAATTATGTGAACTTGATGTGAGATGCGTGAATAAGATGAGATGAATATTGAAGAGTAGTTTTTATAATCTTAAATCCAGTTAAAAAAAATTTAACAAAGCTGGTTTTTGTTTTAAATAAATTTGCCAATAAATACAAACAAGTCTGTGTTCCTTACGTTTCGTTATTTTTATATTGTTGTATTACAGCTTTCACAATTTCAATATATATATATATATATTTACGAGTAGCAAAGAAGAAGTAAAGTAATTAATAAGAATTGTTGGGGGGTTTTTTTTTTATTATTTAATCTTAAAATTTTTTTTACGAATCGGCAAATTACTGGTATAGGCATAAAAAAAAAAGGAAATTTATAAGCGAATTTCGAATGAATTTTATTTTTGAGATATTTTGTGACAATAATTTAATTTTTTTTTTTTCTTGTACTTTTATAATTTGAAATCGAAAGTTTGATAATATAGAAGGAAAAAAGACTTGTTTAATAGATATTTTTTTCGAAATTAGTTTATCTCTTCGAGTTTTACTGAAACTAGATTTAATTTGAAAATTTTAATGAAAATTTCAATGTCAATTGAAACTATTTTGTTTGTTTTTTTAATAAAAAGTGAAAATTTTTATGTAGGTTTATGTACTCAAGTTGTTTATATGTGAAATTTTTAGAAATTTTTAAAATATTTTATGTTTGTCTTTCGTTTTATATTTAAAATAATGAAATGAAAGAGTTTTTCAGATAGTTTGGTCGTAATTCTACTTTTTTTTTTACAAATACTATTTTATTGTTTGGTGTGGATAAATTTAAATTTTTTAAAAACTTTTTTGGGTTAAATCAAATTATGAGAAGCAAGATTGAATAAACTTTAGTTTAATGGACTTCCTGGTCTTAATAGTCTAGAATTTTTGAAGTTTTCATTTAAAAGAGGTAGCCTATATGTTCTGTTCTAACTGTATTTATATGTATAGTTTAATAACATTATAAGAACTATACTTTTTCATTAAACATATAAGCATATGTATAGATATGTATATGTATATATATATATGTATATGTATATAATAAATAATATATAATTATTTATTTCATACAATATCATTTTCAAAGTTAAAGTTACAAATTTAAAAATATCCTATAAACGTATCCTATAAGAATTGTGTTAAGTTCAATCATTTATATCCATCATAGGATATAGTATTTGCTATAGAACTAGTAATATAACTACTTCTAAATTTTATACAGATATGTACAATATAAATTTTCCATATTTAATTATGTATAGTTGATACATCAGAAAATTAATTAATAAATAATTATTGCAAAAACATTACACTTTCCACTTTATGTAGTAAAAATTGCATTACCGTACTTAATATATGAAAATGTAATTCTACCTAAACCAATGATAAGAACATATAAAAAAAGTATATATATATAATATAGCTTTACATTTTAAGATATAATATTTTGCAAAATGCGTTCATTATACTCTATATTAGTTTATTACTATTATCCGTCATTCCGCCAGCACCAATATATAGCAATGAACATATCGACAGCTTATAACACACTTATACTAAGTGCAATTTTTTCAAAATTCTGATTATGCCACATTTATACTATTTTAAAAGCGCCTGTTTTCCATCATGTAAATATCTAAGACATTCAATATGTAGTTTCCGAGATATAGAGTGTTAAAATAGGTTAAGTGAAAATATTAGTGTTTATTTTAGTATAACTACTTCCTCTGAATATTATACCTAAAAAGGGTGTATACGGTTTACTAACCCAACATAAATATGCAAAGTGCTAACTCAGAGTATTAACCATCATATAAAAAATTATAACTATAGTCTAACACAAGTATATGCCAAGTGCTTAGATAAAATATGAAAAATTATGCTGTTACAGAAAATAAAAATAAAAAAAAAATTTAATAAACTATTTTTAGTTATTATTTGAGAAAAAAAAACATTGTTTCAGTTTTCTAACTTAAATAGTACGTTTTTGGCAAGCCCTTAAACTTTCAAATTGCTTCCCTGCAAAATTATGATTTTGCGACTTAGAATAATTGTATTCTAAGCAATCGATATAGAATATATAATAATTCATACACTATAAGTACCGTATATATATAGATTATTTCGAGTCTAATCTGTCATAGATTATGAGTGGTCATTCGGAAGCTTGCAATAAACAAAAAATTGTATTGAAACTGAGATCTATTCTCTATCATTATGTTGAAAATTGTTTAAATTTCAAAATACCTTTGTTTAACATTTTGAGAAAAAAAAATCGCAATATAAAATAGGTCTAGCTAGAAATCCACATTTAAAAAAAATTATTGAGGTTGTCTTTTAAAGCATTTTCAATGATTATACTTTGGATTGAATTATAGGAGCTACTAAAACCAACTTATTTTATGTGTTTAAATATTTTTATGTGGCAGTAAAGAGAATCTTACACGACTCAACAGTAATATCAAATGATTGTGAACTGTATTTTAGTATTTTGAGAAAAATTAATTGATTTTTATACCCTAATTAAAGTCACATTTCAACATTTCAACAATTTCAACACATTTTATTGAAATGTTTTTTTTTTTTTTAATTTAACTTTTATTGTATGTGCTTTTAATATACAAACTTAAGACTATCTTAGCATATAAAAAGTTTAAGAAAAAAAGCTTTAATAAAACTAGGTACTATTAATATTTAAATGAATTTTAAATTTTTATGTTCATTCTAATTGCTTATTAATTTGTGTTTTGTTCATTTGTAATGTTTATTGTATGCTTACATACTACTTTCTTATAATAATATGTTGTAAAATAAGGCTTCAAAAATCAATATTATATCTTGTTACTTTAAATAAAAACCTATACATATAGCTAATTTAACTTAAACTAAGAAATAACCCTGTCTAAACTAACTTAACCTAAATCTTAAACCTATAGAATGTACATGTTTAATACCTAATACTAATTGAATGTGCTTTCTAACCACCAATATACTCTTTTAATGTTTTGCCTCTGTCTGGTATGGACTTATCAAGATGAAAATTATCTTCGTTACTGTTGCCCAGTTCATATACAATCGTCTACTATAGAGATATAGCATAGGTATACATAAATTTGGTTTTGGGTAAAACCATTTTGGTCAAGAAATATAAAATGCTCATCAGCGGCTATAAATCCTGTACATAAAGTTTATTTTTATGTACTCTTTTAGTGAAATGTAAACCAGAATATTTAATTTTCAACAGATTTTTTTCTATTCACATGATCACTCAACATTTTCTAATCAAAATTATTAATCTTGCTAGCTATCGTAACAAAAACAAAAATGTGTCAAATAACACCAAAAAAGTAAATGATTTTCGAAATTAATTAACTGTCAACAATAAAACAATTAAATTGAAACATGATTTAATTAAAATTAATTTTAATAATATTTAATTAATCGCTTATAGCTTTCAATATTCATTGACAAACAGCTCTTACCTTATACATACATACATACTTATGTATGTTACAATTTTCATTTCCAAATTAGAATTAAATTTAATTAATTTTTTTTTAAGGTGAAAGCATTAACACCGAATTATATTTAACATTAAATTACACACAAATTAAGTAAATCACAAAAACATTTACTTTTTTTTTTATCTTAAATTGGCAATACAGCAGGTCACATCATCATCTTGCGTAACAGAATTAAAATTATTGTGTGTATTCATATCAGTTATATAACAGTTATAAGAAGGAAATTAGGTCATTCTAATAAAATAAATATAAGAAAAAAATATTTATTTCGTTACTTTGTAATAAATTTTTTTTATTTTTTTTTTATATTTAACCCAAGATTTAAAATAATGTTAATAGTGAACTTAAGTTCAGGTTCAGAATTATTAAAAACTTGATTTCTGGTACAACATTTTTTTTTTTGTAATTTAACTTTTTTATAATTTTAAACTGAAAATAATAAAAAAAAAAAAACGGTAATTAATGACCTCCTCACAGTAGTCATAAACTTTTAATTTTGAAAAAATAAATAATTAAAATAAAAAAAACGTTGCTATCGGGGCTATAAATAATAGTTACACGTAGTGATTATTAACAGTAATATTAATTTAAAAATTCAATATTAACTGAATTTAATTAAATAACTGTAACACTTTGGTTTTGTGAAATAATGGTTTTACAGATGATCACTATAGAATCTCTTATGACCTATAGTGTTGTTATAACGATTTATAGTTGTGGTTGTTATCTCTTTTTAAAACAACCAACTAACTAACAATAAAAATCTTAATAATTATTTTCTATACAAATACAACTAAAATTGTTTAGTTATTTTTGTATAAACGGTAACACTTTTTTTATCTACTTATATTTAATTGCTGTTTAGAGTTAAAGAAATAAGAAGAAAGTGTTGGGCATAAATCATTTTTATAACTTGATTTAATTTTAATTGTATGGTGCAAATGCGTAGCTGTACCTACTTTAAAAAATAAAAATGAAAGTTATGAACTGTTATACATATTAATAAATATAATGGAAACCTTGATTTCTACCTATAATAGGCAATAAATTTATGTTTATATAATAATTATAATTTATATATTTGAGGTTGTCCTAATCAATTTTGTATATTTATGATTGACAACAAAATTATGATTGTATTTGCATTGGTTTTTGTTTCTTGAAAATAATTTCGTTCTATTGAAAGTAGTCAACCTAAATTCTTATACTATAGTGGAACAGAGTCTAACACCCAGGTATATTTATATTTATTCTGCAGATAACAAATAAATTATAGAATGCAGAAAGAGTGAAAATTGAAATTCTATTTTTGAATTGCGATTCATTTTTTTATATGATAGAAAAGTAAAATATTGTGGAATATATTGCTACAGTCACATCCAATCAACTTTAATTTTCGAATTTCGAATTTCGATTGTTTTAATTGTAATGTAATGTTACAGGATCACATTCTTAGCGGGTGATAATAAAATTTAAAATTAATTCTTATTTAATTCGAATTTTAAAAACAGTTAGAAATAATAGCAAAAAAACACCTTATAATCTAAAAAATATTAACTAAGGCATTTTGATTACTAACTGGAAAGAAGATAATCTGATATTAGAAATATTTGTACATATGTAAGTACATGTGAATGAAGAATGTTGAATTAATGATTAAATCAGTTCTTTAGTTATCCGAACTCATGTGCGGACTAATATAGGATTTTTTTTCGAATTGGTGGCGATGTCAATCATCTAGTATAAAAGAGACACATTTTATCCATCACCGGATTGAAAATCGAGATTTAAATTACAATTTGTAACTTTGTCAATTGTAATTTTTTCCTGTGTTTGTACCAATTTATACCCTCAACGCGATATATGTATAAAAATTCTCTAGTGCATGCACTGAAATGCATGAATACAGAATACCCAAAATTGTATTGATGAAAATAGGTCAAGATAGAAGTTTAATATAGTGAAAGTATCGGAAAAATTTTATAGACGGTACAGAAATTACTCTTATATTCGTTTTTATTACTGAAGAGAGCACAGTCCTTGAAAAACATTGCATACTTAACTTACAGACGGCCAATGTCCAATTTAAACAGCCGTCCCAAATAAAAAAACATACAGAAGTCCTTTAGTACTTTATGTTTGAGCGAATCTTAAAATTTCTAGATACAAAATTATAGGATTTAAGGTGGAAAAATGTATTCATCATAAATAAATAAATTATTAATATAAAATTTTATTGTTAAATAAAATTAAAAATTATTTAAAATTTTTCATGGTGTTCATTAACAACAAAACTGTCAAAATTTCATATCAGATATTTCAATTCTTATTATTTAAAATATTTTCAATTTTTCTTGATTTATCAATGAGAGTGAGGAAACCATTCATGTCAAATAAGATAAAATAAGAGTTTTGTTTGCATATTTTCCTCATATCCTTTAATGTTTTCAACAATGGAAAAATGTTTTGATGTTCGGACAACTGAAAAAAAAAAAACAAAAAATAAAAAAAAAAGTATTTTGATTATTGTATCCTTTGCATCCTTCAGTCTTCTGATTAGAAACACTGAAAATTAACTTTTCATTTTTCATTTCTCTAATTCTATATGCTCAAGTCAAACTTCTCTAAATTTATTTTTTTTTTTTTTTTAATTTTTTTAATTTTTTTTTTTTTTAGTATTTACAACATGTTATTTTAAAGATTTAACTGTCAAGAAGGTAATAAATCTGTTTGCATAAAATATCAGAATAAAAATAATAAAAAAATTAAAACCAAATCGAAATAACCGTAAAAATGAATAAATTTTCCCCCTTTTGCATAAAAATTTCTATAATATTATTTTTTGATTTCGATTTCATTGAGCTCGGTTTTACTCCTTTTTTTTTTTTTTTTTTTTTTGGAAAGGATAATCAAATTCGAATGAGAAATAAAAGGAAAAAAAACTTCAAATTATCTTTGATGAGATCGAAAATACTAAAAAAATTGAAAATGAAAAGATGAGTTAGGGTTGTACTTGCCATTTTTAGGATATTAAAATTAATGTAGATATATTCTTTTTATGCCCCTGTTTTGTAACCTTTTCATTGTTGGAAAACATTTTGAAATATCAAAAACTAAGCACGATTAGAAGCAATGTGTAAAGATATTTCAACGATTGAATTAAGTAAAAAGGGAGACTAGATCCAATGTCAGCATTCTGGTTTATCATAGGTCATGGCCCATTTAACAAGCGTCTGTTCAGATTTTACTTAAAAGTAGCAAATCTCATATTATATTTGTTTGCGACGTCATAGCGTAACAAATTATGAAGAAGAAAACTATACCTTATTAGATTGCTAATATTTAAAATTGCTTGCATAAGTCAAAAGTTATACGCTAGTTTACTACGCTAGTTCAAATTGAAGTGCATGGCGCACAACAATTAAATTTCTGAACGGAATATAATCCAAAAGTAAAAGGTTTGTTGTAAATTAATTCACCTATATAGCTTTAACTTATGGCTTGTGATATTAGATTCAATATTCAGATTGTTATTTCTATTTAAGCTTTTCTCAGGTCTGTTATACAATACAACCCTTGTGTAAACAATCATTATTATTGAACTTATTTTACCAGTTTACTGGTACTAATTTAAATTATATATAACTTAAATTTCAACCACTGATAAATGAAGTTCATTTCACATTTTAGTATAGGTACTGTGGGTTCTATGAGATCACCATTAAAATCACTTTGTGAAATATAGTTGTGATGATGGCTTTTATAATGAAAATATCATAATTTTCTTAGATTTTTCAATATGATGAAAACTAAATTACAAAATTAGAATAGAATGTCTTTGAGCAAGTTCTAAAATTTTGCTATGAAATTCATAATACCTACTGATTTGAATTTCAATTACATAATATAATTTGTGAAGATTTACAACTGGGAAAATAAAATTTTTATTTTTGAAGAAAAATTCCCTTTTTTTGTTTTTTTTTTGTTAAAATGAAAGGTTTAAGATAAGAAGCTCTTTCAATTTCTTTCAAGCTACTTAGAAAGTTGGCAAAAATGGACATGGATTTATTATAAAATAAAGAATTGTTTGGCAACTACATAAAGTTTTCCATTTGATTTTATTTCACCTTTTTTACTCGTCTATAAAAAGTTATTTTATTATTGACTGGTTGGTTATGGTGATGATGGTATTAAATTTTTACCTTTTTTATAAAACTTTTTAACTCTTTCATTTTGAATATTTTCTTGAAAAAGCACATATCGTATATGCACTCGTAAAGATTTTAATTTTTTGTTATTATTTTTGTGTTTTGATATCAAAGATTGTTTCAAGTTTTTGATGATGGGCATACTTTTAAGTATTTGAAATTTACATGTGTTTGAATTAAGTACCACCCAAGTACTATATAGATTTTATTTTTAACCTTTTTTATATATCTATAGATTTTCGTCCTTCTTTTGTTAAATACGGTGTTTTAGAAAATTAAAGTTTTCTGAAAAAAAAAACAAAAATTACTTGAGAATTGACAGTTTATTTTATTGCTTTGAATCCTTAAAAAGATTAAATGTTGTGGAAATTTTCTTATTTTATAAAAATTGGAATTATTTTAATATATGAGATTGTGTATTTGGGTATTATGTATAGGTCTGTGAAAGAAATAATTCTTTTTAAATTGTTTGTAGATGAAATATTTGATATTTGGAAATTCCCCAATGTCTATATAAAATTAGGCAGTTGTTTATAGAATATGTTTCTAATAAATTATTTTGTAATTTGTTTACTGTATTTAAATAATTGTGAAGTTTTTTACTTCATTTTTATAAAGAAGCCAATTTGAATACTCAATTATTCAGTGTTTCAAGGTAAAATAAGGTAAAGTAAGGAATATATTATATAATATTATGTTAACATTTTTCCACAAAATTCGACTCAGATATATGGATTAAAGAAATTTTTTTGAAATTTTGTGCAGTAATATACCTAAAATATCCTTTTTTGTTAACGTTTTATTTATCAGACTTAAGAAATATTTTATAAATTCAGAATTAGAACATAAAACTAAATAAATTACAATATTACAAACTCAAAAATAACTTAACAAAATTAAATACATATATATACGTGACTGTAGCATAGCTTTTAGAATTTCTATTATATAAATTAACCAACAAAATTACCAGACGTTGTTCGAATACAAAATGTATAGAATCTAAATCAATGAATTTTGATTTATGATTCGAATTAAAAACAATTTGGCTTATCAAAAATATTCTAATAATATTTTTTTTCACTACGATAACAAAATCAGCAATACTACAACTTAAACTATACTTATATTAAAATTATTTCTTTGTAAACAATATTTCGGGTTTTTTCTGATGGAGTATAAACAAACACGTTCCTTGCTATTGATAACAGTGAACATTATTCATATAGTTGTGCAAGAGAAAAACAATTTTCGTTGTTGACCAAAACGTTTTAGAGTTTGTCCTTGCGATTTGATATAATGAACATGGCAAAACTTAATCTCACTGAAAATTGCAAGCGTTTAGGTTCAAATGGTATTTCAAATGATATTAGCGGTATTTAAGGAATAAAGATATGTTCTCATTTTCCACAACCAGTTTTAACTTATGCTTGAATGAAATGAGGGCACAAAGATTTTATTATAAATTAATTTAGTACCATAGTTTTGGCTGCTTCAAATTTCGTATAGGACCATTATTGGAGCGACTACTTTTATTTCTAATTGGTGAGAAAGAAATCGTATCAAATCCAACGAATAAATAAACTCTGTTCGGTAGTTACCAACTCAGTTTTTATTGGTACAATTGTATCTATCGATTTGGAAATAATCTCATGATATTATTAAACAAACACTATGACCAGAAATAAAACATTTGCACAACTATATAATAGTGTTATATATATGAATCTTATCATTATTATATTATTAAATGTCGTAAAAAACAAAATGGTAGCATCACTAAATCAATAACCATTCAGTATTTACAATATATTTCTCCAGACCCGAAAAACTTTTGTACACTTGAGTTAATTAAGAATTTGTTTGGCATTAAGTTTTTCAATTAAAATAAATGAAAATGGATTCCATTAGCAAAATATAATCTCACTTTAGAGTACTTTACTCTTTAATAAAACAATCCTTTTAAATTGTATTTTTGTTTTTTTAAACTTTAATTGAACAACTGCATAATTATATATATATACGTATCAAAATATTTCACATAATATTAAAAATTAATAAAACAAATAATATTTCCTTCTTTAGAAAACAAAAAACAAAATAAAAAGATCAACTTATTATATTTTATTCCCTCCTAAAGAATTAGAGTTTATTTTTTAAAAGTATAGTTCAAGTGTAGAACAAATAAAAATACTTAACGTCGTGATTTGTTGCTCTTAAAAATTCCATATTCAAAATTTGAAAAAAAAAAAAAAATAGATTGATTTAAATATAACAAAACAATAAAAAATTAAAAGTATAAGAAAACCCTTCGATTTTAGACAGCTGCCATTCTACTTTTTTTTTTCATAATGAAAATATTTAAATCAAAAAATAAAAATGACAGTTGTCATACCATATACATATATATACATTGTACGTCCAACAGACAAAAATCCAATCAGAACAGTTAACTTTTTTTTTATTAAACATTTTTATAAATATGTGATACGAATATGCAAATAATTATTTTATTTTTTTATTAAATGGATTTTATTTCCACCATTTTGTTTTATATTTCATAATAATAATTATTATTAATTTTTTTCTCTTTCATACTATGTACATATCAAATCAAAATTATTATTTTGATATAATATGACGACAGTATGTCAGTCACATGTAAAAAATTATTATTTAAAAAAAAAAAATAATAATAATGGCATTTATGTTATTACATATACTTAGTATAGTATTTGAAAGTCCTTTCGTCCTTTTATAACTTTAAAATAATATTATTACATATATGAAATATATATAAACAAAAAAATAAATAAAAAATCATACCTTTATTGCATGGGAGTTTAGAAAGAAAATATTTATGTATATGGTTATGGTATGGTATATAATATGAACAGTCATGAGCAAAAAAAAACTAACAATAGAAATTTCCGAAACTTTTTTTGTTTTAAAATTCATCAATTTATATGTATTTTTTAGTAATATTTCTGCAGTAAATGTTAAAACAATGAGAGAATATGAATTATTATAAATAAACAATTAAAAATACATTTTCTTTTGTGACTGTATGCATGTAACCTTATTAAAGTGGCATTTGAACATTTGAATATAGGTTTTTAAATACCAGATCTTTACATAATTTTTTTTAATTTTTTTTTTTATTTTTCTAATTTTCTATTTATATATTTTTAATTTTTTTTTGTCTATATAAAATAATTCAATTTGTTCAATTTGACTGTATGCATTAATTGCACAATTAAATTTTGGTGAAATCGATTGAAAACACAAACAATAACAATTCTGATGTCAATCTTCTTCACAATTTGTATTAAATAAGATTTTTAGAAAATAAAGAAATAATAAAAAGATTATATAATATTTTCATTAAGTTCGAAATGAAAAAAAGCTCATGAAAGAAATATAAACTAGGATTTATTTTACCACCATTTTTTATATCTGGGTTATAAAATAATCGTAACTACCGTATTTAGACTTTTTTATGGCAATTTGCATTCATTTATTAATTCATTTTTCTCTCGATGTTGTGTTTTTTTTTTTGCTATAAACTTTCATTGTCAATGTCAAGTTTTATATATTATTTTACTCAAGGAAGTTGTAAAAGTCAAGAACAAAACACTGAAGAAGTCTGCAAGTACTAGACGAAATACGCGTATCTGTATGATAAGCATATTAGTAAAATTAAAATGAAAATATTCGACTATTTCTATTTTCTAAAATCTTGTTTTTGTAAGAAACGTACTCTCGGGCTCACAATACTCAATTTTTGGTTATGAATTTAATTCAATAACATCTTGGCATTTTAAATTGATTTGCCAAAACTTTCATTTTAAATAATCTTCCACAGTCTCTTTCTATTTGAATTTAATGAAGCAGTAACTCTGCTAGATTTAAAGAAGTCATTTGGAATATCTTTTGAACGGTTTGAAATCATTTTTCAAAATAATTATTCTTATGAAGTGGTTCTCAAGCATAATATTGTTTTACTTTGATATATTTTGCGATCATTGTTTCTATAATGTCATGAAATTTGATCAAAATTGAAACCATAATATTTTTACTATATTTTAACTATACCCAATTATTTATTATTTTCTCAGTGTAGATAGGCTCATTCGTGATAGTATAAATTTATTACTTACATTTAGTTCTACATTTTTCAATTTTCTAACTTTTTATATTCACTTATTTTACCTTGTTCATAAAATGTTGACTTGCTGATTATAAATGAGTATTTCAAAATTCATATTTTTACACTCATTGATTACATTTTTTTAAATTTGTTTAGAACTGCAATTAATACATAAATAAACTGAAAGCAAAATATAAAATATTGCATTTTATAGTAAAAATTCTATAAAAACTGAGTAAAAAATAAATGGTCATTTTTTTTTGCCATGACTGTATGCAAGTAAGTAGTTGAATAAAATATAGTGAGTTTGTAATCCTTTTCCACCTTAATAAACACACCATATACATACATGCATTACAATAAATCTGGAATTGACCCTTTTTTATTTTTTATGTTTTTGTATTTAAAGTTAGGTACAATTTTTTAATTTTTAAATATAAGTTATGAATTGTGAGTAGATCTATTATTATTTTTAAAGCTATTGTATTGTTTTCTTTTCTTGTTGTTATTGTTATTATTATTATTATTATTTTTTGCTATTTGGAAATATAATATACTGTATAAATAATGTGTAATATAGGTCCCTAATATATAATGTCCTTATTATTACAATTACATGCCATTTATTAAAATGCCATTTTAATTTTTTTTTTGTTTTTGTTCTTGAACATCTCATCAAATTTCTGGATGAATAAAAAAAAGTATTTTACGGTCGAATTAATTTTATGTCAAAGAAATAAGAATTAAAAATTGCAAAATCTTTTTTTTATTTTGCATTTTGTTTTTTAATCCTTAAGAATGTCCTTTTTTGATTAAAGAAAAAAAATATGGATTAATAATTTGAATTTGTATACTTAAAGTCAAGATGAGTTTTTAAAAATTAAATTTTACAAAAACTAATAATACAAATTGAAAATAAAAGGAAACGCCAGCTTAAAAATCAGACTAAGTCGTATTGTTTGGGTTTTAGAGTTTATGTTGTATTTATTTAGGACAATGGATAAGTGATTTTTTAAGTATTGTAATAAAATTATTATTTCTATTATTTTTGTTGTTGTTTTGTTTTTGAATATTTTGAATACATTTTTAAAAAGGATAACTATAGTGTACATGAATATATAAAGGTATGCTTATATATACATAGATTAAAAATTGCGTAGGAGCCAGGAGCTAAAAATTTATGATTGTAATAATAAATAAGATAAGAAAACATTAAAATCCAATATTTTCGAAAATCACCATTATTAATTTTGAAAATCTATTGAATTAAATTGAACTGAAATCATATTGTTTGAGAATAATAACTGAACTGAAAAAAAGTTCATAATTGTAAATTATCAATAGTTTGTGTATACGTAGTGTCAAAATATAATGTTGAAAAACTGATTTATATGAAATAAAATATATCAGTTTCCATAATATCCGGTGACAGTATTCACATCTTACATAGAGTGGTTGGAACATCTCGATATGCATACTTGGAGATATTTCAGAAACAGTTTGAAGATTTGATACATAATTTGAAACGCTACAATATAACTCCTGACAAACTGAGCATGATTTTGAATGGTCAGAGTGCCTAACATATCAAATCGCATACCTACTACACCTTTCAATGTTTTTTATATTGTTTTGTTATTCGGATACCCTACAGAAGCTTTTTTTTTATTTTGCTTATTAATTTTGGTTACACATTTTTATACCAAAATACCATTAAACATTATGCAAATACCATTACAAAAAGGATCTATTAAAGTGCATCATATTCTAAAAAAAAAGCAAAAAAAAAGTATTCTAGTCATTGTTATTAGACACAGATTTCAAATAAAATTCAAGTCGCAACTAATAAGAATCAATTTAGACCCGGGCTTTTTATACTAACATAATGTTATTTAATAATCCAATCAAATTGAATTAAATTTAAAATAAATATTAATGTCAAATATGATAGCATCTACCAATATAGTGTAATGGTTATGTCATCTGACTAGTAAGCAGAACTAGATATTTCAGGCATGTATTTTTTAATTAATTAATTTTTTTTAGTATTCCTAAGATAATTAAATTTTATAAAATAGGTTAAAAGTATCAAAACTTCAGATGCTATAGCCTAATACGTACGTACGGCGCAGTGTTCAGGCACCAACGGCTTACTGTGGCTATATCACTCTCTTCTAAACTAAACTAAATTAATAAAAGCAGGGTGTTCATCACATAATTTTGAATTTAAAACAAAAAATAAACGAAAAAAGATACTAAGAATAAAAAAAAAAATAAAAAAAAACTAAAAAATAAAAAAAATCGCGATATATAAATAATAAAGAATATTGAACTCAATTCTAAAAATTTCAAAAATTTAACTTTGATTATTTTTAGTTTTATAAAGACAAAAATAAAATTTAATTATAAACTAAAGTCTTTTCCAACTTCCTGTCTTAATATTAAAAAAAAAATTTTTAATTTTTATATTTAAATATTTAATGATTTCACAAAAATTTAATTGTCATATATCTAATTAACATAATTCTCACCAGGTGTCGTCCATCTCATCTCACCAATAAACCCATTATTTTTATTATTATTATTACGAATATTATAACTTCTCTCTAAATAAACTACAACGAAAATTATAAAATGCGATGAACTTGTATGCGCTATAATAAATTATCTTTCAAAGTTTTTTTAGATTCCCACCTTTATATATAATTTCAAATTTCCACGCTCTGACAAAACCATTTAATATTTTAGAAGACAGAAAAAAAAAAAATTAAATTAAATTGTCATTTAATTTACGGTTAAAAATTTTTTTTTTTTGGTTTCATTTAATTTATTTTGAGTATGACAAAATGTGAAATATTTCTTAAAGTAACTTCACACTTTCATATATACGTTGTACATTATACTTATGTATACTTATGTACCTACAATATTTAAATTTATTCTTTATTCGGGCATTAATTTTCAAACAAAAGCGAATTACCATAAAAAAATAATGATAATATAAAAACACAAAAACAAAAAGAATAATAATAATGATAAAAAACGTAAAATAATTTTCCAGTATTTAAAAGTGGCGTTCAAATTCCCCTCATTTCTGTTTTTGTTGTTGTTATTTTTGTTTTATTTATTCTTATATTTTTTTGATTATTATTATTATATCTACAGGTGTAATAAGATACCTGAGTAAATGTGTATTTAAATATATTTACATGTATTGTAATTTAAAACGAATAAATTAGGGGTTCAAAAAATTACACTGATGCGCATTTCTTAATTTGTTATTATTATTCTTATTATTATTTTGTTATTTGATTCAGGTCTTTTTCAGTAAAGTAATTTTCTTGAATTATATATAAGTATATATATATTTTTTCTGTTTACAGATCTTTAATTATTGATTTATTTAAAAAAAAAAAAAATAATTAGAATTAATTATTTAGCATTATCTTGTATCTGGTGTATAGTTTTTGAAATCATTCACAAATTCGGTAATTGAAGTTATCGTGAAAATATTTTTTATTTATAATAAATTGTACAATGGTAATAGATGTGTATATAATGATAACGGTATATATATAATAAATAGTATTTGAATAATGATAAACGATAATATTATAGGTATTCAAGTATAGAATAACGATGCATATTTTGACAGAAATTGTTGTCGTTTTATATAATTAAAACATGCAACTTTGTATTATGATAGACTAAAATATTTTTCACAACCATGTTTGTGATGTGGTTCAATTATGTTTTTACATTTTTATTTTTTTGTAAATTTATTTGTTTATTTATTTTTTTTTTTGTAATTTTATATTTTGCAATGGGTCATTGCCGTAATGCAGCATTTTCAAATTTTATTTTACTACGATCTTACTTGCATACAAATCCTGTACATCCTGTATACAAATACCCAATTGTTATAGACATAGATTAATGAATTAGTAATGCTAACTTTGATTTTTCAATACATTTAAAAAAAAAATGTTAACTCAATATTTTAAAACTATTTTTAGTTTTTTCGATCTTGCAACACTGTTCCACTTAACCTTAGGTTTCACCTTGATCTTTCGTTTAGGCTTATATGATAGGGTATTTTATTATTTAATATTAAATATTTTACACTAGGCTCTATTTTCTCATTTTATACCAAAATTGATACAATCTATAATTGCAATAAACAAATATTTAGCGACCTGCGGAGTAAAAACCTTCTCATTTTATCTCTCTTCTCATTATTGAACCCTAAATATGTAAATAAGTTGTATATATTTACAACAGAAATGAGCATACGGGTTGAAAAAGTCTCGATTTTGTTTCATATTCACTCTCCAGTCATCTTTCAGTACATTTAACATTCGATTTTCTGATAAAAAAAAACCGGTTTCAAGAAATTTATTTTTACACAAAAGCTAATACTTAACTTGAATTATAATTACTCAACAGGGGCCCCTAGTTTCATTTAATACAATATTATATTCCTAATTTAATACCAATACCATTCTATTTCGAGAGTGATGCCTATTTTGACAGTTTTTCAATTACATAATATTTGCCTAAATTAGATCTTCTGATGATTAGATTTATAAATATTTCGAATGAAAATATTTCACTGGTGAAAATAAACAAAATTTAAATCAAATTAATTGGAGTTCACACGAGACATCTTTTTAGACACATTTTTTTTTTTTTTTTTTTTGTTAAATAGATTGAGGTTAAAGTACATGTTGGAAATTTAACAGGTGTTTTTTTAATTAGAAATTTCATATTTTTTTTCAATTTATTTTTAGAATTCTCAATCAATTATTCACCATTTTCAAATTACAAAGAAACTCAAAATAAAATATGTAATAATAAGATTATTTTTTATTTATAACTATTCAATATTAAGTAGTCATCATTATAAAATGTATTATGAAAAGGACTCTATTATGTAATAATGCAAAAAAAAAATCTCCTTTTATTGTTTAAAAACAAGGAAGTCTTATATCATGACTTTTACTATTGTATTTTCTACAATTTCAATTTATTCTATATAAGATATTAGAACAAAAAAAAAACAACAATGTAGAATAATTCATTTCTTTTCTTATTATTATATTTTTCTGTTCTATTCTATTTTTCATTTCATGCATTTGTTTCTACAAAATCAATTGATTTTCACAATTCTCTACCACTTTAATCAGAAACAAAAAAAACAACAATTCATCAAACAAAAGTTTATTGTATTTTGCAACATTTATAATATTTATACAACGTCATTGTTAATAATACAAAACAACATAACACATAAACATTCAAACATTTTACTATATTTGAATTTTTGATTATTAGTCTATGACAATTCATATTTCCATATTCAACTTAATATGTATATTATATATACAATCTATAGATATTCTATACAAATTAAAGAAATTCTTTCCGGTTGAAATCATCGCTTTTATCCGGTTCTCAAACCAATTTTCTTAAATTATAAAAATTTTCACAATGAAAAACAATAAAAACAAACCCACAATAGATATATAAAAATGAAAAAAAAAACAATGTTTTATTAAAATGTGTAGTCGCATAAAAAATAAAAAGCAAAAAAAAAAAAATAATATAAAACAAATCGAAGTGGAAGAAATCAAAAACAGTAATCTGAAAAGTATTCTAAAATAAAATGAACAAAAATTATCACCTAAAGGTATGAAAATTCAAAAAGGAAATTTCTTTCGAAGAAATGAGCTAAAATAGATTTGTTTGTGGACTGTTGTTCATCTGTTGATGATCTGGTACTGTATCGACCAGTAACAGGTCAAGCGAATAATAAGCAAAAGACACAACAATTTGTTTGAACAAAATTATAACCTAAAGGTTTGAAATCGATTTGGTGTTGTATTGACATCATAAAAAAAAAATATCAGTTGAATAATTTGAAAGACACATTTCTATTTTTCAATTGAATCTGATATTTTATTATTGATTAATTAAAAATTATAAAATATTTTATCAAAGTAATTTTAATAACATAACATGGTATTAGCATTTGTAAAATGGTCCTAGTATAGTTTAACTTCTAAAATCATATATGAAACAAATCTGAATTTGTATAAAAAAACTATATCTTCCAATTTTAAAATCTCGATTTTGGCGAATTTCCGGTCTAAAAAACCTACTCGGAAGTTGAAAATATCATCAATCGATAGAGCACACTCGACTTAGATAATCAATTTTTTTTTAAATTTTAAAATAATGGCTCTTTACCCTTTTAAAAAGCTGATACACAGGCTCTGGAACACCCAGTATATAGAATGAATGTTTTAATAGAAAATACATAAGTACAAAAAACATTACAAAGTCAGTTGCAATTATTATGTGGGGATTATAATTAAAATAGTTGAAAATTTGTTTTCAAAATATATTTTTTTTGTTTTCGTCCTTTTGTTTTGGTTATTTTTTTGTTTTGTTTGTTTTTAATTTTTGCATTTTATTTCTATTGGAATTTCAATTGAAAATTTATAATTCTAATTGGGTTTTTAAAAATTCGTAATGGACATCAGATTATAAATTATAATGCTTTTATATAGAATACATATTATAATATAGAGGTTGTGAGAGGTTGAAATATATTGGATTGGGTGGAGTAGAAAATTTAATATGAATTAATAACCTGAAGAATTTTCCTATTGTTTTTTTTATGTATGTATGTATGTATGTACATAATGTATATCCATACTCATATTTTGTTTATTTGTTCAATTCAATAAGAAGGATTACATTTTTATGACATAATTATACAAATAAAATTATATTATGTATATATGTACATTATATAATATTTAGGTATACAAGATTCAAAAGCCTTAGATACCAAAATAATTTTATTTGTTTTTAAATGATTTTAAAACAATGATTGGGATTTATAAAATCAAAAAATTCAAAATACAAATCAGTGGTTTTGTATTAAAATAGTATTAAAATGTACAATATGTTACGGGGAATTCGATAAATTGCATACTCGCTGATAACTATATACAAATTCAATGAAATTAAAAAATTCACAATGATTATCAAAAATGCTATTGGCAATAGTACTAAAGAATCGATCATTTACAAATTGAGATATTTATTTGTGTGAAATGACCCTATGCTACAATCAAATGAAAAACCAGGAGGAAAATATCAACAATCTCTCTCTCTCTCTCTCGCTGCAGTATAAAATTGTTTTAAATAATGGATCTAAAAAGTTCTGAAGATTCAAAAGTTTAAAGAAGACTCGCTCAGTATAACTTATTTTGAAAGTCTAATCTTAGATGAGAGAACAAATTTAATACTCACTATAATAGAAAGGAAGCTGAAATATTAAAAAGTAAATAATATAAATAATAGTAATCGCGCAAGTAATTGTTCAAACTCATACCGAATATCTAGTTGGAATCTTTACTTAAAAATAACAAAAGAGTTTCAGGAAACACAAATTTGAAGTTAATCAACGGAACTCAACGGAATTAAATGATAAATTAAAATTAAAACTAATAACCAATAATGGTAATAGCTTTGCTAAGGCTATGAACTATTGGTGGTAGTTGACTAAACTGAAGAAATTTAATTAATGAAGTCAAAAAAAAAAAAAAATAACTTAATGATTTCAATTTATTAGATCTACGAATAGATAAAGGGAATTATGTATAATTCTTGATCAGTTTGATTAATTTTTAATATTTAACAAATTTAGTTAGTTAGTTAATTAGTTAGTTAGTTTTTAAAATTCATTTATTTATTATACCATGTTACATATTACCTTAGTGCATTATCATAATTTAATTTATATTTATCAATATTGTTGGGGATTGATTATGCATTTACACGGAATTCGTATGTGTTTGTCGAATTCCCTGTAACATATACATATACATATGTACATATTATTATTATTATTATTGATGTTTAGTTTTTGTAAAGGATTTTTTGTTAATCCCTTTAGTATTTACATATTATTATTACATTTTATTAATTTAATAAAATCATTTTGAAATTAAATTTTACTAAAATGTACAAATCGTAGAATGTTGTTTTACCAAATAAAAAACAAACAAAAAAAATTAGAATTATTTTTAATTTTGAAACAAATAAAAATGAAAATATATTTCAGAATTATTTTGAAATTTAATAAATAAAATTACATTTATTGATATTAGGATTAACTTTAAAAGTATGTTATAACTTAAATTTCAACTCATCGTCATCTCTCAACTTAGTTTTTGAATTCAGTAGTGTTTGTTTTTAGAATATTCTTGCTCACAAATTGATGTGACCTCAACATTTCAGTTAATTTTATAAATCAGTTCAAGTATATATTAACAATTTGTATATTCAGTGCAGGTATAACATAACTCAAAATTAGTTCGGCTCTGAACTATATATATTCTAGCACTAAAGCTGTGCTAGAATGAATATACCACTAATTGTAAACAATAGGCACAGTTTTTGAATAGAAAATATTTGGAGGTATACAGATTATATACAAAAATGATTCAATTGGAACTGTCGCACGATTAAAGAATAAAAATGAAATTACCTAGTTAGGCTTATTAAGTTTAAAATTGATTAATATTTTGATTTATTTGATTAAGACGCACTATTTAAATGAAGGAAACATGTATACCACGAGCACTAATGGAAATAAAATTTAGATTGTTGCAAAAGTATTAACTAGAAACAAAATATTGATATTTAATTAAAAAATAAAGCTAATATGGACGTGTGACATATGAGTAACAAAATAATAATTTAAAAATTTGAAAATAAGGTATTGTGAGTTATCATAAATATACCATCTGAGGAATTGAGATCTAAGGATTTCAACAGTCGACGAATAGAAGCAACTGGTGCAAAGAGATTTGGTTACGAGGCTGAAAAGAGTTAAATCATTTTAGTTAATCTGTATACAACATAAATAATGTATCAAAACAAAAAGAGTTGCGTCAAGGGCTAAAAAAATATTGTATAGAAAAATTGCTGGTTGAATAAAAATAGTGAGGTGCAATAAAAAATTTAAAAAATTACTAATTTTTGTGCCCATCTTTCAAATAAATATATATGTAAGTTCTAAATCCATAGGTAGGTAGGCCATAAAGTCATATAACAAAACTATATATTTAATTCAAGAACCATCAAGGCATAGAAAAATATCATAAAATCAATAAAATATGGCCTTTTCAAATTAGAAATATTTTCAAACTAATTAAAATTACCCAAAAAATAAAGTGCCATCAAAAATTTTTTAAATTTCCCTGGTTTGTGTCTTTGATTGTGTCACATGCAAATGTTTCTAATTGACCAATGCACGCACATTTTCAACTTCAAATAAATGTTTCTATTGTAAAGCAAAATATTGAAAAACAAAAAAAAAATATTCCTATTGTTGCCATGATGGTAAATTTTGCTTTGCCACCTTTAAAAATTCATTAGATTTGCTAAAAGTCCTTCTTATATAGGAAAACACCAGAATCAAGATATCATAGAAAACATATCAAGATACATATTGACTTTTTCTTCAATTGGGGCTGAAATTAGAAAACTACTATCTTCTTCATGTTCACATGGTGTTTTCGTGGTGTGTAAAAGAAAATTTTAAACTAAAATGCATAGTTGTACATCAGGATACCATCACGGAGGTAACAAAAAGGAAATTAGAGAGAAAAAGATACTCTATGTAACAAAAATCTTATACTTAAATTGGGCGATAAGCTACGACATATTAATTTTTCTGGGAAAATAGAAAATTTTGTTTTGAGTTAATGAAGAGAAAATAAATATTTTGTCAATGTTGAACCGGCGAATCTTATGCCGGGAATAACTAGTTATAAAATAAAATTTTTTATTTCATTTTCTAAAAATTAATGATGTCAAAGTTTGTTCTCAATACTCTGTTTAATTTTCTTTACTCATTAATTATTTTGAGAACCAATCTACAATTTATCTATATATAATATGAAATGATGAAGGGTAATTAAAAAGGTCATATAATTGTAAATTTTTGATGACATTTCCCCATTCATTTCTAATTTATATTTTAGGGATGTAATACAAAATATTTATACTCTCATCATCTCCTCCCTTTTGCCTCCTCTTTTATACAATTCATCTAAAGCTATACAAAACAAAATGTTTCATTAGTAATATATGTATATATAGTAATACAAAGTATGTATAGTTAATTTTATTGCATTTAAAATAATTGTCGTACATGAATGAGTACTACTAAACAACACACTTACAGTGTACATCAATTTAATGTGAAACTAACTTTGATGATGAGTACTAAGAAATAAAAAGACAATTAATATTTGCAGTAGATTTTTATTTTTGTACATTTGCGGAATTTAAATTTTTATAGTACATTATAGTGTAGTATGCTTACACATTAAAAGTGATTGAATTCGATTCGGAATTTCAAAAAAAAAAAAAAATATAATAATAATAAAAACAAAAAAATATATCTAAAAATGAAAATTACTTTCAAGATCGTTAATATTGAGAAAAGGTCCCAAACCTGTGATTACTCTACTTTTATATAGAAAATTTATTTATATGTATAAACACTCCTTCCCACTTAAATAAAACACATTATTCACAATGATTTACGACAGCCATTAACATCAACGCAATGTGAACATTTTTTTCTCTTATTATTTTTTTTTCTAATTTTTATTTTTTTTTTGGGAAAACAAAAACGAATAAAACAATGTTTGGTAATTAGTTTGACAAAGTGAGAAGAAAAACAAAAAAAAGGAGAAAAAAATTTGCGTTTATTGGTCTATAAATACTAAGGCCATCTATTCTGAAATTGTAATTGAAAGGTTTTTCATTTCGTTTCATTTTACTACCAAAAAGCACGCAACAGAGTATTTTGTTACCTTTTCATATATAATATACATATCGTCACACATCTATACTCATATAAATAACATTGTTTTATCAACTTCGACTCAAACCCCTCTTTATACATTTGTGTACCTAAACAAACCCCCAGCCCAAAACTTAATTTCTAAATATAGCAAAAGATGAAGAAAAATAATGAAGAATAAGAAATAGAGTGTAGAAAATAACATCAGTTATTAGGAAATTTGTGAAATACAAAAATTTTATGATGAGACATTATTATCCTGTTTTTGCCCTGTTGTTTGTTCCTTATTTTTGTTTTTTCAAGATAAAATACATTTTCTATTTTTTTTTTCATTTAAAAAAAAAATCTTTTCCAAAGAAATTTATAGAGATATCCTAATATTACCGTTACTTATTTGTTTTTCTTTATTTTTGCGTAATTCCGGTTTGTGTCCTTTTATTAATGGTGATGTGGTTTTTTTTGTTTTGTTTTGTTTTGCTTTGGAAATGAACAAGAGCATTATAATGAGAGGAAAAATCGAAAAATTATTTGTTATTTGTTTGTTTTGCATTTTTTTTTTTTAATTTATGATTTTTTGAGGATACCAAAATAAATGTCTTCTGTAATAAAAAAAAAAAAAAACAGAATAAGATAGAATAAAAAAAAAACTTATTAACGCGTTACCAGAAACGGAAATTTATATTTAGTGTACCTTATTTCAGCACAAGGATATTGAAAGTCTTATTTAATGATTATTAAGATAAAAAAAAAAAACAGAAAAAAAAAAATATTTTTTTCGTTGCTTTTAATTAAATTGGAAGATCTTTAAAAAAAATGCTTGGATTTAAAAATTTTAATTTTGAAAAAATATTCGAAAATTCAAATTTTTATTGAAAATTTATACCTTCTTATTTTTAATAGTCCTGCAACATTCTTTATGCTAGATTCACAACACAACGCGAAGTAACACAACGCATCGCGAAACGAAGCTAACCCACGCCTGTTGATTCACAATGACAATTTTTTAGTTTGTTGTGTTAATCTAAGTTTGCAATTTTAATTTTAAATTTAAGATCTAAGTTATTTTAAAAAAATGGACTTTGATGAAATTGAAATACTATTTATATTGTACATGTAGTACAAGTGTTATAAATTTTAAGCAGCAATAGAAGATGGTGAGTCCGAGAAACTTTTGTAAGGATATCGGTGGATATAGATTAGGTTTCAATGCCCTCCACAAAGTGGTTCATTATATTACAATTATAAAAATATTTAATGTATATTTAGACTTAAACAGTCATGCTTTCTCACAGCTTCAATCAATTTTATTTCATCGATTTAATTTTTCTATTGTACCTAAATTATTTAACCTATTTTGTTTTAACTTTTTTAATAAAATTAACAATATGGCACAATTATGAACTTATCTTATCAAAATCAAAATACATAATACAAAATTTTAATTGACAACGATTATTTGACTTAACACGCTTTTAGAATCGGTGAAGTTGAAAGTAAAAGTCAAATTTCACTTAATCTGGCTTCGCTTTGCATTGCTTTTTACAAAGTTTGTGAACAGAAACATTGTTTTTCATATATGATTAACTTTGACAAGCGTGGCGTCGTATTGCTTCGTGTTGTGTTGTGAATCAAGTATCAGTAGAGAGCGAAAGGAAATTTATTCCATTTATTTTATTTTAATTATAAATTTATACCATCGGTTCCTGTTTTGGAATATTCTCTTACGTTGCCAAATTTTTACTCTTTGTTTAGTATTCGCTTGGACAGGAGACTGTTGTTGAAGTTAGTTGATGTTTGAAGTTTTTTTTCAAATTTTATATGGAATGTCAATTTGGAAATATTTCATTATTTCCTAAAAAATTTAAATTTATTTAATAGCATCAGATTCTTATCTTTCATTTTACTTATTTGTATTAAATTATTTTATTTATTTATTTATTTTATTTGGTACATTACCCTTTGGGAGTATATAGGGCTTTCACAAAGTTCTTCCATCTGACTCTGTTCTGCGCTTGGTGTTTAATTTCACTCCATATTGTATTTTTATTTTATATTTCCTTATGGACTGAACTGAGCCATGTTTCCGTTATTCCTCTTTTTTCTTGCGATTTCCAAATTAATACTTACCTTACTATATTATTTGTAAGTCTCCTGAGGGTGTAACCTATCCACATCCATTATTTTTATTTGAGTGCTAGTTTGGTCATTTCCCAGAGTTCATTGTTTCCAATTATTCTAAGCCGAAATATTTTGCATATTATTAGCAAACATTTGTTAACGAAGACCTGCATTAACGAAAACCTTATATAATTCTTGTTTATCAGCCATGTCTAAGATAAAATTAGATATGTTAAAAAATTTATTGTTCCGAAATTAGTACTTGACCTATAGAAATTCACAACATTAACTAAAGTTATAAGAAAATATAGGAAAGCTTGTTTTATATCCCACCATTTACCAAACATAGCACGCACATAAAAAATATTATTCTACAGATATTTATTTTTACAATGACATGGCTATACTTCGTTACTTAAACGTTATTTCTCCATGAAATACACTCAACAATGCTAAAAAAAATATAGGAGTAGAAGAATTACATCTCATTACATTCGGCAAAGACTTCAACAACATTACTGCCCTTATATAGATGGCTTAGTCTGAAATAATTAGATTTGCACTCATTAATGGTTTTGACGGTTGTTCTCAAGAACAAAAATAACGGTGTATTTTTCTATCTAAAATATAGTATTTTTTCATGAATTTTCAAATGTCAGTGAAGCACAACTTCAAAAGCATCTCTAATACTATTAAGTTTACGATGGTTACTCACAAAACGTATACTGACATTGAAAATAACCTGTTATCTAGAAAACTTACACTTACACCCATCATAATCAAAAGATGTGAAAAAGAATTGAGCACAATTTTATTTTTATGCTGCACTCATTAATATGGTAAGACAACTTCCAGAGCTATTGTAGCTTATAAAATTTTGATTGGAAATATATAGTTAATGTCATAGATATTAGATATTATAATCAGTTTAATTAACTGTATATTAACCGGTAAACTTTTAAATGTTTTTTTCTGTTACGATGTGGGTCTATTATTTATTTTTGTCATATATTATATTGTATCAGGTCGAAAAACGTATAAAATTTAAATATTTGTTTAAGTATACGCTTAGTAAGTATTTGATTCATATAAATATAATTTTTTATTTTATATAAAATTCATGATTTTGTAATTCGAAATAATGTACAAAATCCTTTTATAACTAGGAAAAAAAATATTGAGTATGAGTAATAAATTCATTCAGAAAAGTCTAAGTGGTGGAGTTTTAAACAAATTTTATTCTATTTTGTTTTTTTTTTCTATTCATTATGAGCAACCATAGCAGCAGCAGCAGCAGCATCACAGTGCTAGTGCTAGTTATTTTATTATAGAATAGAAAAGTGGTACAACAACAAAAACAAACAAAAAAAAAAGTTGATAATGACTTTATTAATAAGGGAGGAAACCTTAAATTATGAATATTAATAAATATCCTTCCATATACTTAGGTCACATGTACATAATCATATCTATACGTATATATACATGTATATATATATTGAAATGTAAAGACTATATACTTTGACCATTTTTATTAATTTTTAAGTTTTCTTGTTTTTAGATTTTTCTGTTTTTTCCTTTTTAATTATTCTTTTTTTCTATTGTTATTGTTTTTTTTTTCTAAGAGTTTTCAATTCTAGGCTCATTGATTTTAAGTTCAAATCACAGTATATTAAAAAAAAAAATTCTAAGACTTTTTTATTTTCATCGTCCAATGCAGCAATACAGTTATGATGATGAATATTTATGTAAATGTAAAAATTATTATTTGAAAGATGAAGAGATCAGTTTACTAATTTAAGGGTTATAATAATATAATATGTAGTGAATAAGATAGAGAGTGAGAGAGGGGAGTAGAACAATTTCATTTTAATTTGTTCTATTTTGTAGTGAAATTTACATACAGACACTAAGGGAGAATTTATATTATATTTGTTGTTGTTGTTGTTGATGATGCAATTGCTTCATTGAAATAAATGAAAACCCCTTTAAGCAATAATTTAAGGGTTATAGAATGTAATCATACTATATTATGTTAGTATTTTGAATAGTTATAAAGTTGTTTAATAATGTTTCTGTAGAAGGCATAGAAGATCTATTTTTATTTTTTTTGGATAGAGGATAGAGAGATATTATAGATATGAGGAAAAATTGTAGAGAAATAAATTTTCTATATACGTTTTTAGTAAAAAATTTTTTAAATTCAAGTTTTTAGTTTTGATATATTTTAGAAGAATTCGAAATAGCTAATCTAAATGGAGCGTGTCATATGCCATGTATTTCATTTGACTGTTGTAACCATGTCTGCATTTTATTTGACTGATTGTCACATGTATATATTTCACTTGCCTATATATTTCATTTGACTCGATATGTGTATCTATCTAGCGAATATAATAAATATGGAATGAATATATATGCGAGATTCTAAGTTGGGAGAGATTTTAGAGTTGGATTTAAAATTAAAAATCTACGGTTTTTACAGAATATTTATATAAATTATTTTCATGCGCAGTCGCTGTTGGATACAAAATGAAGATTAACTCATTTTTCTAAAACCTAATTAATTTTTATGTGTAGCTGGTTTTCGATACAAAAGTGACGATATCTCCTTTTTTCATAATATTTACTTAAATCATGGGTACTTGCTGTTCAAGTTGTTGGAGACAAACAAAATGATTTAATTCGAAAACACTAAATGAATTTAAGTCGGAGTTTCGAATTTTGATATTTTGCTGTTTTTTTTTTGGGATTTCGTGGTCAATGCCATAAATTGTACATATAAATTCAGGCAAATAAAATACAGGCAAATGAAATACAGGCATGTGATAGTAACCCTAATCTAAATTAACGTTTATAATATTTTTTGCCCTTCAGCAAATTCGAAATTACTTTAGGTCTATTGATACGTTCTTTTTCTAATGGAATTTGGAATACTCTGATTACTTTTACTTCCAGATGTGGATTCAGAAAATTATTTTTAATGGAGTATAATAGCTTCACTCACAAATTATCATGACTAGAGAATTCTACCTATTAGGTTGGATATTCAAAATTGTTTAAGGTTTCTTAAACGCTGTTAAAAGAATTATAGAAATATAGAAATCTACTAAGTTTTTTTTTTAATTCAAAAGACTTTCTATAATTATTATGACCAATAATCCATTAATGTTTATATGTTACCTGGGCCCACAAGAAATTTCTTCCACATCACATTATTTTTCGTAACAAATGTTTTATTTTATTCATTGTCTTTTGAGCTGTACTCTTATAACAAGAGTTCAATGTCTGCTCATATTTTTTTTAATGCTCTGGACATAATTATGTACGGTCCTGCAAGTTTATACTACAATATCTGCAATATATGTTTTGCTAATATTCAGTTTTAGCTAGCTTGTAAAAAATTTTATAGTTAAGAAAGTAAATGAATTCTAAATCTTAATCTAGTATTTTTAAATACTACTACTAACATTTTCATTTTACTGTATACTCTATAGAATTTTCCAAGTTAATCAACAAAGTCTTTTTAAAACTGATTTTCCAATCCGAGCTAAATCGTATATACATATATAGTTTATAAAAAACAAAAGAATCCTTTTTTCTAAAAGGATATTTTATTTCTTTGTTTGACAATTGACCTATCATATATTTGTTATTGTTTATGTATTTGTGTGTGTGTTTATTCAAATGATGTTGAAGCGCTAAAGGGTTATTTCATTTTTTTTTTGTTTCTTCTCCATGTGGTTTTCATTATCTCAATTCAATATTAAAGAAAAAGAAGAAAAAAATTTCATTATTTATTTTAAGGATAACAAAAAAATATAGTTACAAAAGAATCATATTTTACAGGCTGTAACACCGGTATATAAAATTTAATTTCCAATTAATTTTAACCCCCTCTATAATTAGAATATGTATTATGAATTTTCTTCTCTCGGTTTAATTTTTGTTTTTTTTTTAGTATAGTTTTGAAAATATTTTGAAAACGTGGACAATTTATTTTGTATGGGTGGATTTGTTGATATAAGAATATCGTGTAGTATCATTTTACATATAATATATTAATAAAATATTTAATTTAGATATTAAAAATAATTCAATATTTGCAACATGTTGTAATATATATATTTTATGCTATAGAATGTGGTTATAAAATAAAAATATTTACAGTATTTAAAATTAAAATAGATTATCCTTTTGACGAGTAATGTTTTGAGTAATATAAATAGAGGAAGAGTGTGTGTGAGAGAGAGAGAGAGAAAGAAAGTTTATTCAGAGTGTAGTGTAGGTACAGTGGTTAGAAACAATATTCAAATGAGTGTTGATTTCAAACTAATTCTATTATTTCTATTATGTATTTAGCTGACCAACCTTCTAAGAAACTAAACTGTTAGTAACTGGATGTCTAGTAATTATTTTACAACGTTATTAATTTTTTTTGTGTAATGAAACTATATGAAACTGATATTTTTTTCTCTATTTTTGATTTTATTTACTAATCCACCGATTGTTCTGATATGAGTTAAATTTTCAATGTGTTTTTCCTCTGACATTTTATTTTTTCCAATTTTCCTTCTTTCGGCGATTTTCAATTAAACAATTAAGGCTAGGCTCAGATATGCAATTTTGTAGTTTTGCAACTGTTTGATTGTCACATTTGTTTCATTAGCTTATATGAAACCGCGCGCACCTGCAACGGGTTTTATGTGTGCGCGCTTTCATACAAACTAATGGCCTAACCTAATTGCTTGAATCAAATTAAATTTTAGTATTGAAGTACACAGATTGCAACGAGGCTGTTAACCGAAACGTATATTTAGAATACATACGGTTTATTTGCGAATTGTAATAACCTATAGTTCGAACTCTAAACATATGACTTTCTCAAAATTAATTTAAAAAATTTTGAAAACTAGTCCAAAGTAAAAAAAAATATATCTTATTCAAAAACTTCTTTTTATCACTGTATCAAAAGAAATGAAAAGGGTTAAAACGCATTCAAATTTCATCAGCCCCACATCAAAAAAAAGAAAAAAGAAAAAAATTATGATTTCCATATGAATGAGTTTTCAAAAAGTTTTCCAAAAAAAAAAAAAACATTTTCCAATAAATGATGTTTCAAGAATGTAGATCGTGTGTCATAACCATGTAATATATAAATATATATATATTGTTTGTGTTTAAATTTATTATATATATATATATAAATTTGCATCCATTTTTATTTTAAAATTAATTTTTGTACAGTTTCAGGGAATTAATTTTAAGTGATTTTTTTAAATCTATATATATAATTAAATACATATATATATCTATTATATACACTTATTTATATGTAAATCTATCTTTGTTTTTATAAGCAAATGGCGATTTTTAATATGTCAAAATAGTTGATGGTTTATAGTTATTCAAAATCTTATATTTCATTTATCGCAAGGCCCTAGTTTAGAGTCAAAATCTTACACTTTGTATGTATCGTAAAACAAGTTTTGTTAGTTTTATAGCATTCGAATTACGACTGCTATTTTGTCACTATTATTAGATTGTTAATAGAATTATAACAGACCATTGTTGTGATCGAGCTACAAATACAACTTTTTGAATAGTGTTATTACATTTTTTAATGATGATTCAGTTAGAATCGAAATCCAAGTAAAATAAATTATTATTAAATATAACACAAATATTTAAAGTTATTAAAATCTATTTATGTTTTTTGGTTTGTTTTGGCAGTGTTAAAGTCAATATAATTGTTCGGTTAATTTTTTTATTATTATTTAAATTATAATTGTTTGTAATTAGAAGCTTTATTAAAATAAGAAACTGGTGGCCGAGAGCCAATGTCAGAGAACGGTAAGCACATTATTCAACCTTTAATTTTTATTTTTAATAAAACTTCACTTATAACTTATTTGCGTATTACTTTAATCTATTTTTTCGGGTCTATCAAAAGCCTTTATTTGATGAATAAAACTTAATAGGCATATGACTTTTTCTCACAGAACGAAGTATAGTTGAAAATAGAAAAAAGTAATTTACTCTGTAAAAATGCAACACTGCAAACAATAATTTAATGTCTATTAGAATTCTGTTTGATTATTGTTAATGATTATCAATTATAGATGTAAACAATTCAATATTTGTTTTTATTTGTTGTATTGCTGTGTAGATTCATTAAAATGGAATAGAAAATGACAAATCGAAAATTTATAGAAGAAAAAATTAAAAATATTTCCAAAATTTTATGGTAATTAATAATTAAAAAAATATTTGAAATTACACTTTCATTGTTTTGTAATTTAATTAGGTATTAAATACCAAAACCACAAATAAAAAACAATTAAATAATTTTTTTAATTATTTTTTTTTTCTATTTTTTTTTTTATTTTTATTTATTTAGAATTCATTTTTATGATTATTTTTATTATGATAATATTCTTCTTTTATTATGTTATCATATGAATTCATGAATAATGAATAATTTTTATTTAATTTTTTATTTATTATTAATAATAATATTTGTTTTTTATTATTATTACGAAATTTAAATTTTAACCCTTTCATTCCTGAACGTTTTAAATCATTTTAATAGATTTTAGCTGATAATTAAATCACTTTTATTTTGCTGTGTTAGCTGCATTCATATAATATTTTTTAGTTGTAGATTTTTTAACCGCGATTGGCGTATAGGGTGGCAATAAAGTTAACAAAATACGTTTAATTTGAAAAAGTGTCATATATAATTTCTTTTATAATGTTTTGCGATTTGGTTCTTGCATTAAATATATAGTTTTCCTATATGGGTTTGGAACTTGGATAAGTTTTTGGGTAAATGATTAATTTGAAAGAAAGACCCAAAAGATTAGTGCTTTTTAATTTTTTTTATTTCTTAATCGGTATTTTTTTTGCGGTAATATTTTGAAAAGGCTTCACATTTAAATTTTTAGGTTTCTGTCAGTGCTTTTTGCTTAAATTCACCAAGGTGAAAAGTTTTACAGACATTGTTATCGTACTAATATATTAATTTTTTTTTATATGTTAATTTTTTATGAAATGTTTGATATTGAAACTCTATCCTTGCCCAGGTATGCTTGGAGCATGACACATGTGATTTAAACCCATTTGTTGTATGTGTCATTATGTGTAACATCATTTGTGTAATCGAAATTTGTGTTTCTTGAACAATTTTCCAGATTATTTCAATATTTTTAACCCCTATAGCTTAAAACCATATTAGAATTTAAAAGTTTAAAAAGATTACAAAACCGTTTTTAATTATAATAGTAAATTATACAATCATGTTATGGAAAAAAATTTAATAAAAAAAATTACAAAAAAAAAGGAAACAAAAATAATAAATAAAAGTAGGTGAATCAGTATAAATTCAAGGTGTAATTAAAGTTTGTATTTTTTTTTTGTTATTATTATCTAAAAACAAAAAAATGTGACATCCAAATGAATATTGAAAAAAAAAAAAATTATTTATTTTTTATTTTATGACATTTGCGTTAAATTTTTTATTTCTTATTGAAAGCTCTAAATTGGTAAAAATTAATGTCAAATCTATTATCAATGTGAATATTGATAAATTTTAAAATTATTTAAATCGGTAAAAGTTCTGAGTAGCTTTTTGAATAGCTTACGTTTTTTACTGTAACAAAAAAAAAAAGAAAAAAAAATTATTTAACGTAACATTGATTGATATATTTTATTTAGGTCGATAATTTTGTTTACATGACGTTATCGTTACACTCACACACGGTTTATACAAAAAACATTTGGTAATGCATTAGATAAATTTTTTTTAAATTGTAAATTTTTATAATAATTATTTTTCGAGTGTAAAAATAAATTTGTGATTTTTATAACTTAATTAAAATCAACTTGAACGAAAAAATGCTTTATCTTTTAATTAGATTTAATTTTCTCAAAACCAATCAAGAATAAGATTGCAAAAAGATTAAAATTATCAATATTTTTTGTTATAATGAATCAAATTCTATTCCAAAGTAGGTATGGCGACCGACATACTTATACTTTTTTACGATTTATTACTTCTGCAAACAAAAAACAATGATAAGAAATTAAATAATTATTTATTTGAATTTTTTTATAAAATTTGATTTTTATGGGACTTTTCTTGGTTCAAATATTGATTTGCAAATGACAAGAATTCACAAAATTTTTTTGTATACATCTTTATATTGGCCTTGTGCTATCACGACCATTTTATTGTGTTTTTGACTAGCTTGACGCTCATTTTTGAATGAATGAGTTAGTTCAACGTTTGATATTATTTCATTTCTTCAAATTATCATGTTCTTAACACATGTATATGCGTGTATATGTATATGCGTGTATATGTACACATGTATATGCGAAACACCGAGATACACATGTATATGCGTGTATACCCTCTTGTCACAGATGTATATTAGATTTCAGTAAACATACTCGAATTATTTCTATTTAAATACAGTTCATATATAAAACGATCTCAAGCGAGTTGATATTAATATACAAAATATAACGTGATATGCACAATATATATAAGGTATACATGGCAGTATCATATTGTGACTAAGAACAATGTTGTTTCTTTTGTATTTTTTATATATACGAATAGAATATCGGGTTTTAATTATACACACTCGTATTTTTCAAATTAAAGTTAGATTTCCTATCCTTAAGTAAATCAATAACACAAGAATTAGTAAGCACTGATTAAAGAAATCTATCTTACTTCCGGTATATCATTTTTGAAAATAAAATAAAATTTTTATACATCATTTTGTTTATCAAATTTTGTTTTTGTGTTTCATATAACTCACCAATACAGATTTAAGCCGATAGCCCAAGTATCTAGAGTGAAAAACTCTCACATATTTTTAGAGTATTCTGGTACTATACAGTAATATAACTTGATGTTGAATAGAAAATTAATATTGAGTTACATAACCCTGGGTCTTAATCATTGCTTGCATTCTATCAGGCATATTTGATATTAATTTCTGACATTCATTCAAAGTATTTCTTTAAATTTTTTTTAAGGCTCTGATGTTTGTGGATCATTTTTCAATCGGGCGTTTCATATGATTGCCCATTATGATTTCGATAGGATTAAGATTTAGACAAGATGATGGCCAATGCAAAACATTAATATAATTATTTTCGAATAATTTTTTAGTAAGTTTGGCAGTATATGGCATGGAGTACCATCCTGCTGGAAAGTAAATTCATATGCGTGTCAAATTTGGTATACACTCATTTCATTAAAATTTCTTAGTTAAAGTTCTTTGAAACTGACATAATTAGGTTTCAAATTCTGAACTGATATTCGATTAAAAAATTTGTTTAGGAAAAACACATGACTGTATACCACTATTGGTGGTACCACTAAGACTTGTACTAGTAATAGTGCAAACCCACTCATAACATTTTATAAATCGAAATATAAATTTCTTCAACAACAACATTTTTACTTAATACTAAATTAACTTTCTGTCATTTCATAAACGACATTTTATTTCATTGTAGTCCCAGGTTATTTATACTATTATTGAGGGTGTTTACTTATCAGGGTATGAGAGTATTCACTATACAAATGTTCGGCCGGAAATCTTCAACTCTACCTACTATGAAATTGTTAAAAAAAAAATCAATTTTAATTTAATTCAGTTTCTGATACTTTTAAGTTAGAACATTTGTTTTTCAGATATATTATATTTAACTTACCTTCGATTTGTTTTTCGATATTTAATTGAAGCAGTTCGTATACTCATTAGATGATCAAAATTAATTGTCTTTTTACTTTTTGAAGTAATTCTTTATAATTGTTCATCATTCTAAAAACATGATTTTGTCTAAGTTAAGATATTTTCAACAAGCCACAGTCAATAACCATAACAATTTCAAATGCTCCAATTTAATTAGGATTTAAGTGTCTACACCATGCAAACATATAAATATAACAAATAATGGCACCTATTTTTTCACTATTTTTAATTTTTTACTACTTAAATTTAGTTCTGTTATACCGAAATATATAATAATTTCGCTTAAAGATAAAACAAAAACAAAATATGACCCAAGGTGAATTATCCTCAAAATTTAACAAATTCTGTATTTTCCCCTCTTTGTTATTTATGTATGTGCCAATTCTCAATAAAACCATTTTTATTTATTATATTATAATAATTTTTTTATGATTATGATTAAATTAAGCTATACACCACCAACAACCCAATTCGAAGAATAAATCGACTTAAATAATAATTTTTATAGTGTACAAAATTGCTTGCTTTCATTTACATCGTGATTTGAATAAAATGTACTAAAAAAATTGTTTGTACTAAAAAATTAAAAAAAAAAAAACCAAATTAATAACGGCGGTGAATTTTTAAACCAACTATGTACATATATATTGTACATTGTACATATACATAATATACTATAATACGTATATCAAATAACAACAATTCATTATAAATTTAATCAGAAAACGTTTCTGAGAGCGCGATCATTTACCTTGACCTAATGTTATTTGTGCGACAATGAAAGAGTGAGAAGGAAAATTTGAATTGTGATGCTCATCGTCGTATTTTTTTGTTTTTATTTTTAAATTTTTTTTTTTTGTGAATTAAAATTTTTTTTTTCCTAGTTTTGTTTTTTATAAATTCCAAGCACGAGATTTTAATTTTATACCAGAATAATGTGTTAATATTTTGAAACGTAAAAATTTTGGTATTCTCTTATGGTTTTTAAAGTGTGTGCGTATTTCAATAAAAAAGTAATAAATTTTTTTTGTATTAAAAAAAAAAGATTATATAAATTCTTCATTGAACTTTTTGTTGCTAAATATAGCATGGAAATGGTTCCGAAAAGCTCCCGCGTTCAATTTTCATCATATTTTGCAAAAAGAAACTGTTGGTAGTTTAGTGAAAATGTGTGGGTGGTCTGGAAAAGCTCTTTTGAATATTGAGGAGTTAAAATATCCTTCTGTTAAAAATAGTCACATTCAATTTAATTTTAATATAAATTTCAAAGCTTTAAAACTGTGATTTTAAAATTTGCATTGATTATGCGTTTGACATTTTTAAAGGAAAAGTACTATGTTGTTAGAAGATATTTGAATTTATCACATTGGAACTAAATGTGTATTTCAATTTATGTGATTCCATAAAAAAAAATTCAATTGAACATGGTTGTAAATTAAAGAAATATTAATTGGTTTAGGAGATTGGCTTAAAATTAAATGTCTCTAATAAAATGTCTCTTAAATTTTTGCGTTATGTAAGCGTTTACAAGTCTGTTCTACGAAAAGGGATTAAACAGTTAACATATCAAATAGCGTTAATATAAATGCCCAAATGTTTGGTATATCGTTAAAAATTTTTTGTACAAAATTCCCAGAAAATTTATTGAATAACAGGGTTGACATGTTTTCGGAACTATTGTCCATTTAATTTTTTATTTTACATTTTACACACAAGAAGACTTTTTAAAATATTACAACTTCTTTAAAATTTTGTCTAACAATAAAAACAATTCGAAAACAATAGTAAACAACAAATCATTTTCAAAATCTACATTTTTTAATATGGAACAATTTTTCGAAATTGAAGCGATATTTTTTGTTCGAGTATATTTTAGCATTTGAAAATTAAACTTGAAAAGTAAGCTTTGATAACTACATAATTTACTTCTTTAACCCTAAACAAAGCTCGAGCCTTTATGTTCCATCAAGAATTGAACAAAAATAATATTATTTGTAGTGGCATCTCTACTGATCTATATATAACCTCTGATATACCACTAATGTTATTATTTACAAAAAAGCAGAAAATTATTATTGCGGAAGTTTACTTTGCATCACATTTCACATTCCTATCTAAATTTTAATTATTTAAATAAACCAAAAAAAAAAACCAAAAATAAAAAAAAAAAATAAGATGACAGACATTTTTTTTCAATGAGTTATACTAAAATTGCACCGTGATTAATAATGCAGATTGATATTAAAATCACGTACTAACCAAGAAATTGTCATTTTAATTATCCTTTAAAATTTACAATTAATTTTTTTTTTTTTTTTGTATTACTTTGAATATGAAATTGATTCAAGTTTATAATTTATTTATAAATTTCAAGTTCATAGTATTGTTATTATTATTATAACAATGACTTGTAAATAATTATGAGACAATTGGCATTAAAATAATGAATATAAACTTGGCATATAGCCATGCAATTAGAAATTTGAAATTCTGAAATTGAGGAAATTAACATGTTCAGTGACCGTTCAAAAATGTCCCCATAACTATTTTATTTAGTTATTAATTTATTTAATATTTAATTATTAAAACATGCTTTTGATCATTTTTTTTTTGTTTTATATAATTCCAAGAGTTTGGGATGAACACCCTTAACTGCTTTTACATAGAGATTCATAATAGACAATTACATACAATTGTTTTTAGCTTTAAAATTGTTATGGTATATCTACTATAATTTTAAATGTAGAAAACTATATCTAAAACTGTTAATTGGTTAATAAGATAAACAAATAATTCAATCGCTAAAATAAAAATTAATAGATAAATAACTGTAAATTAATATAAAAGATTTTTTTTAAATAATAACCACTTTAAATTCGTTAAATCGATTTTTTAAAATAACATTTTATTTTATACTTTTAATGGAATATAAATTTTAAAATAAATTTAAACAGTAAAAATAATATGCGTTTTATTAGTATAACAAAAAAAAGATATATATATATATATATTTAAATTAATTATTCATAATAATTTTCAGCTAATGACCTAATATAGTGTTTTCGCTTTAGTCAAACTTGACAATTTGTTTTTTATTTTTGTATATTATTTAAATTCGAAATTGTATTACTTGTCTCTTTGTTTTTGTTTTTCGAATTCATAATTTGCTAATAAATTAAGAGAAATTAAACTTTTATTGACTTTTTGAAAAACCAAAAAAAAATGTTTTTTTTAATTTTATTTCTTATATGTATGTTTCTTGATTTTTCATTAGAATGCGATTGCGTATAAAAAATAAAAAATTTAATTTTACGATTTTTACAAATTGAAAATTTTGCTTTGGAATTTTTTTTTTTTAATTTATTTTTCTGCCATTCTGTTCAACCTACAAAAACCAGAGATAAAAACAGTAATGTTGTTGTTTTTAAGTATAGTACACATACAACTTTTTTATGTATAGATAAAAGTATTAGGTAAACGATTTTAGGTTAATGGTATTTGACAATTATTGTAAGAGTGATTTCAGCAAAAATTCTCCAATAATACTTTTATTTATAGATATTATGCTAATTACAGCGCAACCTACATGGTAGTCATCTGATTAATTATCAGATTTACTTATTGAAAGATTGCGAATTCGAAATCCGTTCACCGCATTGACGCTTGATTAAGTTTTTCTTTCAATATTGGTAGTGTCAAGAAAGGCTCTAGTTCCTTACAATTATTGTCGTAATTTTCCACATTTAGTTAGTTGATACATCAAAGCATTGATATATACAGAGTGTTCCAGAGCATGAGTATCAGGTTTTTAAGGGGGGGAAGGAGCCGTTATTTTAAAATTAAAAAAAATTATTTTTTGTCGAAGAATCCGAATTTGCATAAAAAAGTACCTCTTTTCATTTGCAAATCTCAAATTCGGCCAATTTCGGTGAATTTTGAGCTTATAAACCCGATTTGCGATTTGCGGTCCTTACCGGAAGTTGAAAATATCACCAATCGATAGAGCGTCTTCGAATTCAGTTAATTAATTTATTTTAAATTTTAAAATAACGGCTCTTTCCCCTCTTGAAAAGCTGATACTCATGCTCTGGAACACCCGATATATATCAATACTAGAAACACTTTATTCGTACCACTTTACGTAGTAAAACTTGGAGTATATACCGTATTTAAATATGTACGAAAAGATAATTGTATCCTATTTTGCTGACAAGAACCACTGCTGGTTATTAAAAGCCGAAGTATTAAAAAATCTTCGGAAATTAAGCGAATATGCTCAATTTTGTTCAATCGTATCACTTTTTTTACTTTCGTTTTTCAAACAGTATGATTTAATATATTTATGAGGATTGACGATTGATGTACGTCGTTTTAATTTTAAAAAATATTCTTCTGAGTTAATATTCTTCTGATAAAAGTTAAAATATTAATTTTGTAAAAAAAAATATTATATACTTCATTAAAAATAGACAAAACGATTGGAAGAGGACGATAGATTTTACGTTTTCCATACAAATTGGAAGAAACAATCAAATTTTCTCTCTCTATGCTATTGCTTGAAAATAACCAGCAGTGCAAGAACTTAAAAAACAATTATATTCGTATGTTTCAGTGGCATAGGCATTTTTATAATATACAACCATTTAAACACATTCAGATATTTCCAATCAATATTTTGTTAAATTAACTAAATTAAATTAATAATTTGTTAAATAATGTAATTAACTCTACAAATCTTAAACAACAAGCCCTTCAAAAATCTAGAAAAGTTACACAAATTTCAATTTGAATATTCTATCATAAATGTTGTACAGTATTTTGAAGTTTTGAATTTTTTCTTCCAAAAGTCTCCAAAAACGTTCCTACTTTTTTTTTGGAAAGTCTCCAAAAAATTCAGAATTATTTTTTAAATGTTTGCAATCCCCAAAAAGTCAACAATACACATTAAAATTTATATAAAAACATTAATATTATTATTATGTATTACTTATATATTAATATTTATGTACATATTTTATTGACTGAATAGCTTTATATCAAACTTCTATTTCACTTTAATAATTTTAGAATATGTAAAATTAATCCGATAATGAATGGATGCTACAATTAGTTCTAATTATTTTATACCAACTCTCAAAATTGTACTGATATAGATATATGGGGGTGAAGACAATTAAATGCATTAGATAACCAAAGTACATTCGTGTTTTAGGTATGTAGACTACGAAATAGGTAGTTGACAATGTAGATATTGTATAGAAATGATGTGACCACAATTCACAAGTCTGGTCAAAACTGAATGTAGGTTGTTGGAAATTAAATTTTCTAAAAGAATGTTAAATTATCAAAACGCATTGTAAACTAATCCTATATCCACAAGGTAATGGTAATGATATCCGTGATGTCAATTTATTTTTAAACTTTGGCTTGTTGTTTCTATTAAATTCGTATTCAGTATATTTTTAACTCAGTAATACATAATTTTTTAACTGCTAATTTCTAAATGGTTCGCAATCATTTATTAAGAAACTTTCTGAAAATATATTTGTTAATTTTTCACACCTTAAAATGTTCTTTTCATTTATATCTATTTTGATTTTTCATCATTTTTTCAAATGTAAACATTTTAGAAATCTTTTCATGGGTTTTGCACAAATTTTTATAAATATTATAAATATATATTTCTAAATTTTTTAAGTTTAATTCTGTTTAGTTATTTTTTTTACAATTCTAAATTCCTACAGGTTGTATTACAATAATTACTCTTTATATCATATTTCTGAAGCAAAAAATCATTATGCACACGTTTGCACTAATCTTAAAGTACTAATTTTTTTTTTGTATGTGCACTATACGAGAATGTAAATAAAAAAAAATGTAATTATCATCGGGTCGTATTGTAAAAGTGTTAAAAGCTATTATGAATATATATATATATATATATGTTTGTAATATAATTACGAATAATATAATTAAATTATATTTCAACTGTTTAACTGTACTACCTTATGTTATTTAATACTACCTTATGTTATTTATTAAATGGTTAATTACTGTTTGAACTATACTGATAAATGATATTTTAAATATTTGTTAATAATTATATTTCAAAAATTGTATATTGTCACAATTTTAATATCATGTTTGTTTTTCACACTTTTACTTTATGCCTCAATGATTATTACTTACGTTTTTTAATTTGTTTATAAATTATTAAAATTTTAAATTATTCTCATACAATATTTGTGTGTGTTAATATAAATTCATAACTATATACTAATTATATGCAGCCGTATCTATTTAACTTACTTTGCTAGCAAATCTATTAATTTTAATTATATTAATGATTTGAAAAAAAAAAAAAAAATTATATACCATAAATAAACAACGGATTTCCATAATTTATGAGTTTATTAATCCAAAATCAAATTTAAATATTTTCAAAATTTGAAAAATAAAAAAAAAAAAATTATTTAAATAAATTTAATATTAATTAATTATTGTTTTAAAATAAAATATTAATTGGCTCATTTTAGATATTATAAAGCAGGTTAATATACTCTAGAAGAGGGTAATGATTCAAATTTTTGATGTTTAAACCGTTTCAATTACAGTCGATTAGAGACGATTGTAGATCATTTAAATTTTTTAGGTGCTATTCGAAGTTTTCATTTATACATGGAAAAGTAATTATTTATCCTATATATGAAAATATGGCTTTCGATTATGTGGTTCAGCTCCAATATTGAACATGGCCTAATTAGGTTTTTCAGAAAAACTGATATGATCACTTCTCCTTACCTATACATATTACTTCATACACAACTAATTTTTAAGAGAGTAAAAGAACTTTTTTTTTTTAAATTTTATTTTTTGAATTTTATAAAATATGTTGCAAATCATTAAAAGTTCATAGATTTTTGTTATATTTAAATAAACTATTTTTTAAAGTATACAAAATAAAATATTAAAATTCAATTTTCATTCAAAATTTTCATATAGCATCAAATTAATAATTCTTGACATCTTAAATTACATTTTCCTCTTGTCAGCATTATTTTAATTTTCATTTTGTTATTTTAAAATCTGTTTTTGAATATTTAAAACTTTGTACTATAATGAATTTTCTTCTTTTTCTACCTTCACTGTCCTGCAACATTTTCAGTATGGAGATTAAGTAGAATTTATATTATTGTGACGTTTTTTATTTATTATGTACCAAATCATCTTACGACAATATTGTCAGTATATAGTTGTTGTTGTTGTTAGTTTAAAAGATAAGTTTAATTTTGTTTTCTTGAAAATTAACTAAACGATGATCGGATGATAATTCTACGAATAATAAATAAAAAACAAAACAACAAAATTAAAAATTTTTACCACAAAATGTGTTGCTTGTCAAATAATAGTTCTATGCTAAATTATACTAGCCTACGATAAATGAATTTCCTGATACATTGTGATTGACACTATATACAAATTACAACAAAATAAAATTATTATAACTAAGTTTAATTAAGACAAATTTAATAAAAATTTAATTAATCACAAAAAAAAAAAAAAATTATATTTCCTACAAATTTGAAAAATAAAATTATTTTTTCTTAACCCTTTCACTCCTAAATTACGATGCAGTAAAAAAATATATACTTGTTTTGAATTCTATACGTATACAGAGAAGTATTAGTTAATACCGGCAGCCATTCACTTATACTATACGTAAATTTTCGTCGTCCAACCCAACGCTTAGTTATTTTGAGCTTTTTATGATGCGTTGGAGAACCTGAATTTCAACAACTGCAAAGTCATCCAGTGTATTCAGAATGGAAGATGAGTTTTCCTATTACTATCTAATTATCGGGGACATCGTAAATGTCTTAAAAAAACTTCAACTTTGATATAATGTAATAAAAATAAGTTTGCCAAAGTTATCAAGTAAAATAAGTTGGCAACATTGCGTAATGAGAGCTTTCTGAGACATTATGTTTTCATTCCTTTCATTTTCATCAAGTGAACAGAAACTTTTTACTAAGACTGTACAACATTGGGTTTTTAAAAATGTTTGTAAACCCAAATACTTGTTAAGTCGGCCGAAAAGACATCGTCAACAACAATTGTGATCATGAAGTCAATTACTACGTGTACATGATAGTTTGAGTACTTGACTTGAATTCTTCTTGAAATTTCAAGTTGTGCAAACGATTGACCAGCTTGAGTAGCTGTCAGCTTGAAAATAGATTGAGTTTGAATTATGTAGTTTTGGTGACACAAATTTTTTTTATAAATTTAACGATATAAAAGAGTATTAAAAATATAAAATTAAAATTTTTTAATTTTTTTAAGTCTTACTATTTTTGAAATTCACTCTAAGTATTAAAAAAACTTTGTAAATTTTTGACATTAAATGTCAACTCAAGCTCTCAAGCTGCGTATTCGATTAAAATTTTTAAGTCAAGTAAGTAAATGTTGTAAGTGATTGAGTTGAGTGAAGTTGATTTCAAGAAACTAGCGTATACATGATATTGAAGTGTACTTGAAGTGTGCACTTGAAGCTTACTTGAAGCTATCATGTATACGGGGTAAATGCCTCAAGTTTTTGTGAGCTTTTCTAGACATTTAAGATTATGTGGACGTTGTATTCAACATTTACGGTGTCTATGTTAAATCAGATTTCAGATGGAATTTCAGATTAAGAATGAACTTATGTTAGTGAAAGTGATAAATTTAACTTCCGCTACTGTTTTGAAACACTTTTTACAAAAAAGAAAATTTCTTGGAATTTTTTTTAATGAAAATTAATTTCTATAATTATTTTTTCTCTTATTTTTATTTTATTGAATAATTTAGCATATTGCGAGGGCAATAATTTTTATGTAACATCAACAATAACAACGACCATTAATAGCAAGCAACATAATCACTATTAGCAATTGTAGTTCAACAATATGCACATATGATTATTGCTAGTACTTTTTCAGTTTTTTTTTTTTACTTTTTATTGTTTCTTTCTTGGACGACAAAGAAAATTTAAATAAAAAAAAAATAAAATTTTTATTATATGAAATTTTTAAAATACTTAAAATTAATTTAAAAATTTAAATAATTTATAGATTTTGATTTTCTGGAAGGTATATAGTAGACAGGTAGATCCATTCATATCTAAGTAATATAAGAAAATTCTAGAGTGTAATATTTGTCCCATTTAATTGAATATTCCAATCAGATAAGATTAGTTTTTTTCTTTTTATTGTTGTTTTTGTTTTTTTCTGACAAATAAATTCCGATGATAATACAATGGTTAGCGCTGGTATATTGTTTTGTATTTTTAATTGTTGACCTATATCGGGTGTGGAAAACATTTGATAGACGTGTTTTTTGATACTATGCTGATTTTTGTTGTATTATATTGAAGTTCTTGGAACTGGCACATTATTTTTGTTTTGTTTCATTGATGTCGCCTACATGTTCAGTTTTTTCATATCCATCATTATTTTATCGTTTCAGCGAATGTGTGAAGGGCTTATTTTTTTTTATAATATATTTTAATATTAGAATTATTTATTAATTATTTTTCCAAAATTTTACTAAAAATATTTTTTTTTTCATTTTTTTCTAGGTAAGTACATACAAAAAAAATCTAATTTTTTTTAACTATAATGGAGCATTGGAATCATATTTGTAAGTTTCATAATTGTTACATTTTGAAATAAAAACAACAATGAATAATAATTATTAATTACAACTGTTAATGAAAATAATTTAATGTATACAGGGTGTTTTCACAATAGTGCTATTATTATAGTCAAAATGAAGTACCATTGGCTTTTGAGAAGGGATATGTAGTAACACGAAGATGAAAATAAGAGAAAGATTTGATGAGGAGTTGGGAACTAAAGACAGTTCCTTCTTGAGTGATATGCCTGTAGTGGAATGCATTATAGATGTTCTGACGACTATATGAAAGGATTTCTATAACCAATCTTGAACCATCTTTGTATTTGTATGGTGTAGAGGTAAGCATCTGCAACCCCTCGTGCTCTTTGATGAAATGGCTGCTTAAGACGTGTAGGTAGTGATTTTAATTTTTCTAACATGTAGCTATACATAGTACCTATAAGTCATCTATAAAATAGAGTTAATGCTAAATACAATATAACAATGTCCATCCAAATACGTACGTATATCTAAACATCTATAGGCTTTTATTGCTAATTAGTACGGCCATTTTAACATTTACATGATGATCAAGATATGATGATCATTTACTTCGTATATCTTTAATTTTCGTCTGAGTTTAGGTTTACACTGCGAATATAACCTTTATAATATTCTGGAGCATTTGTTAAGTTTCGTAGAATCCAACTTTAGAGTGTTTAAATGTATTAGGTTTTATCTAATTTGTACATCTGAATACAGTAGATTATTTATACCTGGCAGTATGCCCCGTAAAGAAATATCTGCATAAAATCGAACATACCGATAACTTCTTATGCAGAATATGTTAACTAGAGGAAAAATTGATTGAATATCTGCACTGTAGACTTCGCAATTGGGGTATAGCGTTTCTAAAACAATGCGCTCTATACCCAGTATACTAGTGAGGAATGCTCTGAGTGTAATTATTAAATTAGGTATTCTTAGGACTCAGATGCTTATAATTTGCATTAATATGAGTAATCCCAATAAGCCCATTTCCGACTGCTGTGATTTGTTAGTCCTACCATTTCACATAATAGATTAGATTTATGATTTATCTTTGTACAGCTCTATACAATGTATATACAAATATGGATAGTATAACCAATATGTTTGTAAATTGAGATTTTATTTGATTTAGAAGATCGAACTATTGTTTTTTCCATCTTTCGGAAATCTAAATACTTGCTATTATTGGCGTTTATATAAACTCACATAGGTACCTAACGATTGTGCCTTATTTTCATGTATTCAAAAAATTTCTTAACCCTGACAATTTCTATGTATTTATTTAAAGTTGGGTGTCAGAGTTTACTAGGGACGTTGTTGATGTTGAAAAAAAAACAAATATTGATTTAAAACGGTTATGGTCTGCGATACTTTCAAGAAGACTTTAGACTTTTTATAGTTTAGTTTTTTGTTTTTTTTGTTTTGTTTTTGTGATAAGAAACAGTGTTGTGCTCATCACTGTAACAAAAAAAATAATAAACAGTTATTAAAAAATATATATGGGAATGTATGTATGTATATATTGAATATATGAAAATTAAAAGAGGGGTCAATGCATTATTATGTTTGCTTTGGTTTGAGATTTTGTTTTTTTGTTTTGGTTTTTGGTGTTTTTTTTTTTTATAGAAAGATCTTTACATAAAAAAGCTATTAACTTTTTTAAATGCAAATTTATTTGGACGTGACGTTTTTGTTATTGTTTTTATTATTGTTTTTTTAAAGTTATAACAAAAATCTTAGTGGAAATAGTAGAACAAAAACAAAAAAAAGATAAAAAGTTGCGTATTAAAGAAAAATTGTTTTTTTTTTTTTTTGTTCAAATTTATCTCATTTCAGATTGTCTTCCTTTCGTTATTTTCCACCAACTGTTATGAATGGATTCAGTCAGTCAGTGATGAGAGAATAAAATTTGAATTTAAATTTTGTTGTAAGAGTTATGAAACCGAATTCCGGTTGTAAATATTAACTAAGCTTAGATTACTTAAAGAAAAATTTTGAAATATTTTTTTTTTGTTTAAAAATTTTGTTAATAGAGAGTCAATCACCTGATGGTATAGCGTTTAGGTTCTATTATAAAAGGGAATATAGGTCATAACATAATTTGTTTTTGTTTTTTTGATTATTTTTTAAGTATAAAAACTTTCACTAGAACTATTAAGTTTTTTTTTGTATTTATGTTGATATGAAAATAGATTGGAATGTAATAAATAAACATAATAAAATATTTGTAGAGGCGAATGCGGGTTATGTTGTAAATAAACTTGTTAATGTGCATCTTTAATTTTTTTACTTAAATTTGAATGTCATAAAATAATAAGAGAAAAATGTATTTTGTTGCAGAGGTTTAAATTTACATATTCGTCTGCAATTTATGAACGATGCTTGTAATATGATATGTAAGTGAATTTATAAGTTTTCTGTGGGTTGTGGCGAATCTTATGTCGTTCTGAATCAGGGATATCTATAGTGCTTGCCTGGTACATTCTTCCTAAAATGTGTGTAGCCATCTGTATGTAAAAATTGTAAACTTGGAAGATATACCGAAGGCAAACAGAACAGTTTGCAAGTTTACATAGAGGCCAGATTCCAAGTTTACACAGACACTTGGAATACACAATCACATACAATAGTTTTTTCTTTTGCATTTGTTATATAATAAATATTTTAAATGTGAAAAACTATATCTCCTGTAGAGTAATTCGTCACCCAGCATGTGTTGCTACACGTTACACTCTGTCATATGGAATATAGTCATAAACCAGCTTTTAGTTTTAATTGACAAGGACTGTTGCAGTATAAAATATTTTTCAAACTTTATATTGGCAGATTAAATCAGGTAATCAAGGAGAGTAGATTTAATGATAAAATACTGAGATTAACCATTTAACAAACATCTAATCAAGATTGGTATGCCCAACATAGACTAGATGCAGATTTGGCTTACAAGAAGGGGAACCCTTATCTCCCATTCTATTTGAATGCGACGTCATATCTCATATATACACATCGCCTAATTCTGAAATTGGTTCTGAAATTGTTGTGTTTACATAGAAATACCCTAAATCTTCAAAAAAAAAAATATAGTTTGGAACTTAAAAACAAACCAACTTGTCACAAGTACTGTTGAAAGATGTGACCATGCTACGGTGAGACTATCAAAAATGAAAATTACAAATATAGATGTTAGAGTAAATACATGTATGACATGTGATGTGGGATCAAAAATACAAAAATATTTTAGCTCATTCATTGGTTACTGAAAAATCGAAGGAAGAAGAGAGATGGGAAATAAATGTCATGGTTAGATTTTTATAAAATTTCATTAATAATATATCGAACTCCATCATCTTAAATGTAAAAATAAGAATAATCAAATATTGAATAATTCATACAATGAATCGCATTGAATATTGAAGAAGTTCATATAACACCGATATCCAAGTGCGTACATAATCAAAGAACATATAATAACAAGAAGTCTCTCTGGATATTTTGCAAATTTTTCAAATTATATGCATACGAGCATAACAAATAAATTTTATTCTTTTATTACTATTATTTTTAGAGTTTTTTCTAGAATCTGTTATTCTATCTTTGACTCTATTATGGTATGCTTAACTACATACTTATTTCAATTTATACAATAGTATACCTACATTGATATTCTGATTCTGATTTGATTATTATTTGCTAGCTATGTATATTCATATTCGCAAGCACATAATTCGTATAAGATTTAAAGAGCAAAATTATTATTTTAAAGAGCTAATTAAAATGAAATGAAAGAGCGGGTTGTAATGTGGCGACCCGTTATATAAAAGTAATATTTTAAAAATTTGTATGGGATGAGACTTCTTTTTATTATATTTTCTTTGACATAACATAGTGAGTATACAATATAATATACATGAACGCTTAACATTCAGTATTGGATCAAAGAGAGAAAGAGAAAGAAATTTTCTAATTTTCTAAAAATATTTTATTGAATATTCAGGGTGCTTCATCGATAATAATTTTGCAGTCATAGATTCAGTGGATAAAAATATGACATTGTTAGTCCTTTGGAAATTAATTTTCTATACCGAAAATGCTTAATAATAAGTTGAAGAAGAAGTTTGCAATCAAGTTTAAGCAATCATATTATACTTTCAATTTATAATATTGAAATGCTACTTATAACGGTATTAACCAAAAATATTTCGTATTTTTTTTTGTAAAGTTAGATATTCAGTGTTTTTTTTTGTATTTTATTAAGCTATTTATCTATTTATTAAAAAAATAATAATTATAACAGCGTTATTTGAAATAGTATAAAAAATAAATTAATAGTAAGAACTAGCTTGTGACTTGTGAGTAATGGATTTATATTAACTCATCTCCTTCATTCGAATTAAGTGATGAAAGAAGAAGGTTATTATTCTCAAAATGTTGAAAAAAATTAGACGCGATCGAGACAAAAAAAATGTATGCTATAGTTAATACGGTTCGTAAATACATTTTACGGAATGTATTTCAATAAATAAACTTCATCAAGAGATATGCTATCAACAAGATATAATTTACTAATATCAAATTACAATATATGAATGCGTATCAAATTCCCGATCGAAAAAATTTAGCATAATATTTGATAATATTTTAGAGCAGGACCTATCAATTACATATTTTTTATTTTTATTATACCAAACTACGATTTTATACTCAAACACTTAAACCAAAATTAAGAAGACTTCATAATTCATAAATGATTAAGAATTAGCCCCTCCTCCACCCCATATTACTTTTCGATTATTATGACCTTCATAACTACCCCATGGGTTATAGAAAATTATTTTCGAAACACTCTATATCCTGTCTTTGATAATCAATTCCAAATTTAAACTAATTCAAATAAATAATGTAAAAAAAAATACAACTCTCAGAATATAACCCGCAAGAATATTTTCAATTATATGATTTTTGTTTTACTTTTTCTATAATTTAAACGTCACAGAACCAATTCGTTAAATCAAAAACTATCATTTATGATGACATCTTCAAAATCACAACATTAATTTAAAAATATGATTAAAGGTCAAATCTAAGATTGAATCAAACATTTTTAAAATATTTTCTCAGTTTTTTTTTTTTTATTAAAAACTTAATTTGTACGATAGGAACCCTAATTATATTGCACGTACCCAGAAATATTCTAAAATCATAGAAACTTAATTAAAAAAAAAAGAAAAAGCAAAAAAAAAACTGAAAAAAAATGTCATTGATAAATTGCCAGTGTAATCATGGCATTCTTCTGTGTACAACATACAAAATGAAATGATGTGATATAAAAATTATTGTGGTCACATTGAAATGCCATAAGCCCATTAGAGACATAAATATAGGAGAAAGAGAGTAGAGTAGAAATTCCATAATGAAATAATTTCATTTTTAAGTTAGTTCAGTCCTCAGTATTACATATTATACAATACATTATGTATGCACATGTAAGTATGTATATGGATTTTAATAATTTTGTATTGATTCAAGTGTAATTTTGAAAATAGAGATCTTCAGTTTCTTATAATGAATGTTTACTTCGCGACTGAATCTTAGATAATAATGATGACTTATGGTCAAGTGTGATAGGTTTAAAAAAAAATATTTTTATTTTTTTCTTTGCTTGTTTTTGTAAATAAAATATTACAATATCATTTGATTGAAATCGACGATCTTTAGACCTATTACAAAATTAAATAAAAAAAAAAAAAAATAACGACAAAAAAATGAGATGTTCTTTTAGTCAAAAAAAAAAAAAAAAAAAAAATAGAAATCAACTTTATCGTTTTTCTGGAATTCTTCTGGAAATTATGAGAATAATATATTGGTAGTGATGATCAATTTTGTTTTTATATTTGTTGTTGTTTCAGTTCACGATTTGTTTTTCCTTTTCTCTTACACTCTATTATTATCTTGAGATACATTCAATATGATTTTAATGAATATAATATGATGGTATATTATGAAGTGAAAAGATTAATCCAAGTTCACACTAGCATATTTTTACAACACTTTTTAGGCATACTGTCATTAACAAGATTAGATATTAGTGTGATGCCTTATACTGCTGCTAACTTAGAAGCAAATATACCGGAAACCTTAAGCTGCATTTAAATTATATCTGTAGTGTGTGCAAAGACTATTAAGATGAGGACGAAACAGTTATACACTACCTTTGCAGCTTGCATCTCACCTAAAAATAAAATATTAACCCACAAAAATTTAATCCATTAAAAACACATAAAATATAAATGGTCAATGGAAAATCTGATTGGGGTTTTTCATAGTTTTCAAGTTTACATGATATTGTTCTAAATTCGGATTTCTCATTTTATCTCTAGGACAATACAGTCCTAGGTTGCTCGACTTTGGCCTCCGGAACGAATGTTTTTCATTCCTTATGATCTAATTGTTTCCAGTTTTCAATGTAAAGCAATATTAGCGGTTTTTTTTTACAATTTTTATTCGAACATCACTAATTTAGTTTCGAAAATTTGTTTTGCTTCATTAATTATGAAGCAATGAGCGTAGCTAAATCGTTACCTATATTTTTTCAGGTATAGTAATTATAAAAAAGTGTTAAAGCTCATGTAAAAAGAATTCGAAATATTTTGTTTAAATATTTTCCTAAAAAAATTGTATGTTAGGGTGAGGTAAACATCGATCATCTTTCTCTCTCTAACAAAATTGTGTGCAATGTTTTACTTTTACAAACAGAAAAAAATATTTGCGTGACTATATTTATTTGGTCGAATTCTGAAAATTTGTATTTGAATTGACTCTAAGAATATAAAAATACGTATAAGTTCAATTGATTATATAGAATTCTATGTAAGAATGAAAAAGGGAAAATTGAGTGAAAATCTTAAAATAAATAGAATAAATATGTATAATAATAATTATGTATACTGTATAGGTATAGATTTAGTATTATTTATTATTATTTGTTAAGATTATGAATTGATTTGAGAAATTTTGATTTCTTAGTAGGTCTAGGTAGATTTAGGTACAGCATACTCATACATATCTTTTTATGGTATATAATATTAAAAACGAATTCTGTTTAATGTTTCAGTTTCACTAAGAACAAGAAAAGAAGAATAATATTAAAGGAAAAATGATTTATTAACATAATACAAGAAATTTGAGTTAAAATAAGATGTTAATATGATTTGAAATTGTATATTACATATATACTGGGTGTTTCATTTAAACAATAAAAAATATATCGTACTATATGTAAATAAAAAGTGTTTAGTCAAATCAGCTTATTGTAGAAAAAAAGTATATCTCCCATTAAAAGTACTAAGAATTAGAACAAAATGAAAATTACCCGCTATCATACGCTTTTTATCCGTTGGTTTAAAATAAAATTAATTTAATGAAGTCCGGATCATAATCTGATAGAAAATTTAATACAATAAACATTAGAATATATACTCCCACTCTTTAATACATTTATTAAGACCAAAATTGTGAGAATTTTGATCACAAATAATACTGAAAGTATATGTCAAAGGTTATATCAATCATTAGGTACAAACAAAAAAAAACAAAATTAAATTTCCTACTATAGAGATAAAAGTGATGTCTGAAATTAATATTACAAATCGTATAAAGTTTGACGACGTCACATTAAATCATACAAACTTAGCTTAAATTTTTATAATTAAAATAATGTTTTTTATTAACATAAATTAATTAAAACTTTTTTTATATTAATAGTTTAATACCTATATACAAATTTTCTTACATTTTATCAATTGCACCAATTTCGATGGCCTTGAGCTCATATACAGTTAATTCTATTTTTTAAAATATGTTTTTTTCTATTTAATTATTTGTATAGAGTTTATGAATTTTATGAATTCGGCAATACTGTTTTGTTTGTAATGTTAATAGTTTAAGAGCCGCTGTTTCATATATAGTTAAGTGACGTGAATTACTGACATAATAAGTCAATTCGATTAACATTAAATATACCAACAAGTATAATGATATTTTTTGACAACATATGATTTTGACATAAATGTCGGGCTCATTCTGGTTCTTAATTGATTCAAATTATACTATTCTTGATATAGGGTGCAAACAACTCTCATATGAATTACTGTTATTGAAATAGTATGCTGTATTGTAGCATCAGTAGCAGTGTTTTATTTTTACGATTCTGATGAATTTTTTTTGCTTTAGAAATTCATTTTACGATAAAATTCGGCTAAAAATTCAACTAAAAAATATAAAGTCTAGAATTTGGCAGATAAAGGAAAAAAAAATAATTTCAATAAATATAAATTTTTTACTGTATTACGCTACTGTCCGGACTACAGTTCTGCTGTCTGGACACAATCACGGCTAAAAATTTAACTAAAAAAAAATATGTAGTCTAAAGTTTGGCAAAAAAAAAGAAAAATAATTGCAGTAAATTTTTTTACTGTCTTACGCTACTGTCCGAACTCCGGTTCTTCTATCTGAACACTATAACTTTCTTCGGTTAAGAATAAATTTTGTTATAGCTTTAAAAAAATCAGTGCTTACGAGATGTATCACATTTTCATTCTCTCTTCATGTGATTCTAATCTACCGAACAGCACTATATTTAATTTATTTCATGTTAAATTGTTTAGTGATTTCTTCACTTTTATTCTTAAAAATATTTTGACATATTGTTTTTCCAGAATAGTCCTGTAGTTAGGAATGATTTAAAAATGGAATGAAAAAAAAAAAACTTGAAGGTGTTTTATAAAAATATAAAGCCTCGAACTAACCTCAAAAAATGCAATAATAATAATAATATTACTAAATAATATTTTGTTTTTGTACTGTTGTGATTTAAATGAAAACACCACTGTCTGGAATGAAGGTGATATAAAAATTATTAATTTCTTTTTTAATTAATTCTTTGTTACCCTTTCCCACATTTTTCTATATTAAGAATTTCTATTTTACAACAAAAACGTGAAAAAAAAATCCTTTTCGACAGAGTTTTCAATTTTCATATTATTGAGTGTTCCATGTTATTATACTGAGCATGTCAAATTTATTTGTTATTGTTATTATCATTTTGTTCTTCTACACATTTTTAAACCCAAACTAAATAATAATACAAATGTTGTTGTTGTTGTTGTTATTATTATTGTTGCAACATATTAACGGCTGTTAATAAAACATTCAAAAATACTCTATTATTAGTTACGGTCAATTAAAATTACATCATACCCCATTCATGATTTGATCACTGGCTATTATCAGATGAAAATGTCAGCTAATTTTAGGTTATAATTTTCTATACAATATTTAGAAATTATGTATGTACCTACATATTATGTATATATGTATATGTATATAAGTATGTATATATAAAATAATGATTTAATTTGAATGCATATATATATATGTATATTATATACATTATACAATGGTGTCAAATGGCACCTGCGCTTTATCCCTCACATAAAAAGAAGACAAATAAAAAATTGTCGTCCCTAATTTGTGGTTTTACTTTTTTATTTTTCTACTACATCTATAATAGGGATGTGTATTTATTTACGAGTATATCCTTTTTATTTATTAATAGTAGAAAGTATGCGCTACTTTGCATTAATATTTTTGGGGTCTTATTTTTTTTTTTTTGGCATATAAATTACAGATTTTTTAACTAAAGCGGTCTTCAATTTTTTTTTTTTTGTTTTATGGTTGGGGGGCGTAGGCTATTTTTTTTCAATCAAATGTCCTTAAGAAAAATTTATGTTTTTTTTTTGTATGTATACCTTAAGGTAAAGTCATAAAGGTGGTGAATAAATTTTATGTTAATTTAAAAAAAAGGATTTAGTCATGTACTTACACGTATTGACGAGTTAAGTCAAATTAGGGTGTGAGGAAAATATAAATAAAAATGAAATTCTGAAACAATATGGCCATATAGTGAAAGAACAATAAATGAAATTGGCTTTTTTAGATAGATGTGAATGTGTCCAGTTTTGGTTTTTCAATCCTTTTTAATTTATTTTTTACTTATTATGTTTTTGTCGCTCCTAATTTGAAAAAAAGGATTTATTGGGATTTTTTCGATAACCAAATACAAAACAAAACGACAGGATTGAATTTTTTTCAATTTCATTGAAAAAATATCGATATTTATTCCTTTTAAGTTTGCTATTAGAAAATTAGAAGAAAATAAGGGTTTAAAAAAAAGGATGTTTCACCTCCCCATTTTAATATTTCATATGTGTATTAGAAAATAAATTATTGAAAATTGTAAGTGGATGAATCTAAAAGAATTTGAGTTTTCTTTGATATTTTTGATAAATTTAAATTCATTTTTTTATAGTACTATAATGGTAGGTAGGTCCTTTTTTGTAAATGTTAAAATAATTTAAATAAATTTTTATTTTTATATTACCGGAATGGGGGGTGAAATTATTGTATATGATTTAATATAAATTGTGTCCTTGAATCAGTGGAGAATCTTGTGATGGATGATTATGGCAATTGTAATGAAAAAAACGGAGACGGAGGAGTTAAGGATTATGTAATCTTAAATATTCAAAATTTCAAAAGATATTTTATCGACAAGGTTGACGTTGAGTAAACATAATGTAGGTACAGTTGTATCAAAGCATGTCTATTTATGTACACTATAATTGAAACACAATTTGATAAAAACAACATAAATGATCAATGTGACATCACTTTAATTATAATTTATTTGACATGTCACTGAATAGTCTATATACTAGCTACATTCTATAAGTACGAACAGAGGAAACGCAGGTTAAAATTTTTGATGATTAGAATTAATTTTTTTAAAGATAGAAAATTACGTCATATTCAATCACTCTATGTTATTTGTTTGTATTATTTCTTTTGTTACAACTTCTGAGTGAAAACGGTTTTTATTCTCTATGGTAAGTATTCATACTTCTTCCGAGGTGAAAGAAATAACAAACGTTATGAATACACACCCGGTTTATTTATTGAGAATTGCGTTGATCCATACAATCTTTGACAATTTAAGCAAAATAAACACTTCATTTATATTAAATGATATTCAAACTACATAAATATGTAAAGAGAGTGATTTTCAATGTATATGAAAATTCTAAAATTTTATAACCTCCATCATACAAGCGACGAGATATTGATCTCCACCAATTGAATTTTATCTCTTATGATCTTTCTATTTAATTGTTTTTTTTTTTCTGAAGATTGTAGTCAGCATTATATACGTTTAATACAACTTAATCCAGTGCAACTATTATAAATCATTAAATCTAAATTTACTGTTATGTACTTGTGAAATTTTTGCCCAAAATCATTCTAATCAATGCATTTATGTTTTACTCATCCTCTATTATTATACTAGACGTCAATATACACTGCCATTACTTCATATTTTTATACCATATCGATCGACCTTGTGATAGTATTTTTCAAATTATTCTATTTATATTTATTCAATTTAAATTTAGGTGAATTCATTTTATGGCTATTATTGACATTTATGAGGGTGAAGTATTTTGAGATGATTGAAAATTTAATTTTTTTTTCCTTTGTTTTTATGGTTTTTCAGCTGGAATATTGAGAGGGATTTTTTAATAATTTTGAAATTTTTTTTAGCTGTATCTATTTTGAAATTTTAATCATATATAAACATAATGTATATATATATAATACAAACATGAACAGAATTCTTAAAATATCTATCTTCAACCTGAAATCGATTTAAGTGATTTTTCATTGGAAGTAAATAAGTATAGATTGTTTCAAGTTTACAACATTTTATGTACATATATAACACATATATGTATATATTAGATTACGATAGGACTCAGAACAAAAATTGAACTTTTCAATAAATCATATAGTTTTAGAATTTATCTAAATTATTTGAAAGTAACGAATTAACTTAATTAAAGTTCTAGAGAATAGATTTTGAATTTCGGAAGGGAATTTGTGCCATATATCGCAGCCGCAAATGGGCTTATTGTGATGATCAGAATAAGATTCAAATGAATTAAAATCAGTATTCAAAAAACGAATTAAGTATAGACATAATCAAATTTATAAGTTGTTTAAAATTTATATAGTTTTAGTTCTATGTTTATTGACCATCGCCACTGATTCAAAGCACTCATCACATGGAAAAAAAATAGCAGCATACCATACGATGATTAACAAATTGATAAGTAAACCATTATCAAAGGCTAACTTTGAAAAAGAAAGGCGCTAGAGATACGGCAAGGAAAAATAGATGTAATGAAAAAATCATAGACCGGTAAGGAAAGGTATTAGGAAGAAATTGTACCGTATTAAACTCAATAACATGACGAGTTTGTTCAAACAAAATATGGATGCAGAAACATCTAGAAGAATTTGCGTAACGCACATTCACTATGAGAAGTTTAAAAAAAATTTAAAGAACATAATTTTGTGGAACTAGTAAAACTCAAACAATGAGCAGCATACTTCGATCAGCAACGGATAAAAAGGAAATGGAAGAAGTTAACGGCATATATAAAATGTCGTGCCACAACTGACTTTTGAACAGTAGACAATCAAAAAGGCGTAATTACGTTGTGGTTCCAAGAACATTTATAGGGGAAGCCGAATTAGCAAGTATAAGAGGTATACTACCAATTTGACTTCGGCAATTTGCTAAGCACATAATCAAGGAACACCATAAAATTGATAAAACTAATTTATTATCAATAAAGGAGGTACATAAAATAAAAAAATTAGACAAATACGAAAATTTAGTAATATTGAGGGAAGAGGTTTAGTAGTTTTAAGATAATAGATTGAATACTGATTTAGGGAAAGGATACTCACCGGCCATCGCTATTTAAATTAATAAAATATTTTGCAAAAGTACAGGTAAAATAGGTAGCGCTGGTAGAAATTAGGATATAAAATGAAAAAAATTTAATTAGGAGATATAGTTAGTCACAAGCACTGATGAAACAAGTATTTTGCTTCCGAAATTTCGATATTTGGCAATCAATTATTAAAAATTATTATTTAATGAAAACGTAGCCACATATTTTTTAATGAAAAATAGATTTTTGATTTTTCTTACTAGACCTAGTAAATTAATTATTTTTTTTCGATTATTTATAGCTATGATCCAATTTTTGATATTATGTATTAAACTTTTTGATATAATTTTTTAAATAACAACATTTTTCATTTTTAATCAAAAATATTTTGAATCAAATATCAGGAGTAATTGAACCAGTTTATTACCTGTTTATTTTTTAAACAATTAATTCTAATATCGGTTACAAGTTGTTTATTAAATAATATTATGTATATATATTCAATATTCTGCTTTTTTTTTTGTTTAACATAACAGTTTTTAACACATCTGCTCAAATTTCTGTTGTTTACCAAATTTGATCAATTTAAGTCATAATAAAAAAACCAAAACAAGAGAAAACTCCAAAAGGCGTTTTTTTTTTGTGTTCTTTGAGAATATTTAATTTAGCGAAATAATCTAAATTCAATTTTGCATTAATTTATATTTTTATTTGTAATAAAATACACATAAATTGTATTAGAAAAATCAACGAAACTGGTTAAAAATCAATAAAAATAAAAATAAATGAATTAAATAAATAAATTATTAAATAAAATTAATGTTAATTTTCAATATCTAAAACATGACCTAAAATTATCGCCTCGAATGTCAAATTTTCATTCATAACAAATTAAAACAAAACAAAAATAAATTATAAGACTCGTATATAACTATAAGTAAAACAATAAAAAACAAACAAAACCTGAAATTCACACCAATAAAATACGCACAGCTACTTTGTATTCTTTTCATATCAAAATAATATAAATTTATAGAATGTACAGTTTTAAAATTCCATATGGTCGCGTACTTAAATGTATTTTATTAACAAAATTAAATTTATTAAATCTAAAAATAAAACTGGAATACAAACTAAATAGAATTAATAAAAGTATATTCACGTTATTAAATTTTAATATTTTAACACTTCTTCCTCTTCTTCTTTAGACTTCCTTAATCAACTAAAAGTGAATGTTTGCGATCACATTTTGACTTGTCTTTCACAACCTGTTTATTGCCTGATGTTTTTTAATTGTACATTTATTTTCGTTCAAAATATACTTTCTGCCTTCAATTTTGCTGTCCAGGACAAGTTAAAATTAGTGTCTCAGCAAAATTATTTGAATGCTTATCGTCGTAATATTCACTTCTGAAATATTTTCACTTTTTTCCGTACCTATAAAAAGTATGTATAAAAAAATAGCTTTTTGATATAAAAAATTATTATTGTTATTAGAAAAGATAACTAACTGTCCAGTTGCGAGGAAAGTGTTGTTTTGAACTCACAAATAAATTATACAGTATAACTGAAATTGTTACTAATTATACCGTTATCTTTTCGTTTTTCATTAATGAAACCGTTTGAATTAAACATTGGTTTGTACGTCAGACCTCAATATTGTCGATTCAGTCGTGTTGGGTAAATTCGTTTTTCATTCTACGTCCGATATGGTGTATGTTACCCAAATACTAGTCGTAAGGTCCCAAAATTCGAATCTTTCTCATGGCATGGATGTTGTAAATACATTTTTCAGTTATTCTTTAAAATTAATTTGAAACACAATGTGGTTATCACTTAAAATAAAATAGAACTGAATTGACTAAATTGACCAATGAAAGCAAAACGTAATTTCGTAAACTCGAAAAAGCTATAGTAAAATTACGCTTCTTTCATAAATTTTTTAAAAAATTGAGATTATAAAAAGCAATTTTTTTAAAAGTGATAAGGAAGTAGATTCCATACATAATCTTGCTTTTATATTCTCAAGTTTTAAAATCTTAATTTTTTTAAATTTTGTTTTGTTTTTGAAATTTTGCTTTTCAAAATTTAAAATGCCTCGGATGCATCGATTGATAATCTGTGGAACGGTAGGAAAATCGAAGTTTTATAGTAGTGACGAATTTCGAAGAAATTGAGAATTAAAAAAGTATCAATTTCCTCCCCCCCCATCATAAATGTTCAATCTCCACAAAAAAATTTATCTCTTTAGAAACAGATACATTTTCGATATTAATTCTTAAATATTATAAAAAAAAAATAGTTTTGTGGCAACTCTTTTTTTATTTCTTCATTGTGTTTATAGTATATTTAAAAATTGGCAAATTTATTAATTGAAATATTTCCAATTTGTTTAATTGCTTTCAAAATATTAATTTAAAATGGTTATTTTTTCTCTTCATATTATATAAAAAAAAACTTTTTAAATTAAATTCAGTAAAATTAAAATAAAAAAAAAGTAAATATGTATATGTATCAAAACAAAGCGTAAAAAGTCCATAAATTTCTGGACAAATCTTCAAAATTATTATGATGTGATCTTTTTTTGTTGTATTTTTTTTTTGTTTTTTTATTCATACACAGCAGGTTGTCTTTCATTTTTGATTCTGCCTATAATCGAAACATTAAAACATTTCCGGACCAAAAAAAAAAAACAATATATAAATAAAATACATATAAATACATATATATATTTACAAATATACATATACATATCTAATTTATTATAACCTACCTTGAAAATTTGTGTAATAAAAGAATTCAATAATAATGATACCAATTCTTACCGATCCGGTAGTAAGTTACCTGTTGTTCAAATTGCGAATGGAACATATATGTATATTATGTATATGTATAGTATATAAGTATCAAATAAAAGAATTTCTGATAAAATTTAATTATTATTAAATATTTTATTGGATTTCATCCGATGAAGTTCTCATTCTTATATACGTTCATATAAGTCTAATATTTTATTTTTAAAGTTGAAATTGAATGTTTTTCCGGTACTGAATTCAAAATTATCTCAATTTCGATAATAAATGGAATAAAATGAACTCATCATCAATATGGAATAATCCGGTATAATAAAAGAGAAAGATGATAATAAACAAAAATAAATGTCATAATTTTCAATTTTATGAAAATTGGCTTATTGAAATTTTTAAAATTGATTACTGATCTTTCAAAGAATATGTTCGGAACATATAATTGAACCAAAATAAAACAAAATATAATAAAAAATAAAATTTAAGATGGCGGTCATTCACAGTGATAGCCATAATATAATAATACTAGCCATAAGGGATTATATACGATACATGGTTTACGAAATTGTAACATTATAATACAAATCATCTAAATTTTTCCATATACTTATATACACATGGTATGTGTATAGTGTACGCAACTTTGGTGATTAAAGAGAATCAAAAGAAAATTTTCACATAGCTAGTACCTCTGAAACAGTTACGAGTATTTCAAATATACCATAACAAGTATGGTTTTTTTTTTTTTTTTTTTAAATTAAAGCAAAGTCATTATTGGAAATCTGTTAGTAAGTGATTCAACTTAATTTGAAGTATAGTTACACGTGTTTGGCTTTATGTTCATTACTAGGTAATTTTTTTTAGATATATATATGTATGTATATACAAATATGTATTTTATATAAGGTCATTTAATAGTTAGACATATTTACAAGTCAATGGATTATCATTATATGCATGTTAAAGACAATAACAAAAAAAAAATGTCTTGAGAGATTTGCCTTGTAAATGAAACATTGTGCTAATTTAATTTTTAGTTTCTGTCATGACTAAACAAATTGTTTTTGCTTTGATAAAATGTCATGTACACTGTCAATGTCAAAATTTTAAAAAGATTTTTTAATTTATTTTTGCTTAAAATTTGAAGAAATTTATTATTTGGAAATTAATTGAAAATTTCATAGATCGATTCCAAATTCGTCACAATTTGATTATTTTTAATTAATAATTAATTTATTAATAATGACTTTACTTTATAAGTGTATAATATAATACTAAATAAAATCTATATGTATGTATGTTGTTAATTCACAAAATTAATTCGCCTATTGTCAATGTATTATGTTGAATTGGAAATGTCTAAGTATGTCCATGTATTATGCGAAACAAGATGCTTCTTACTATAATTAATAAGAAATATTGAAACCTGACTCTGCCTCATTCTGAAACTAACCTATTCTCTATCTAGTCGACAAATGTCATATTACAATACAAGGGATAGTACCTAATAGCTAAACATAAATATTTAAAATAATAGGATAAAATTCAACAGACATCAACAGAGAGGACACAACATTGCTATATATTCGAGCTCTTTTAGAAACAATACAAAAAATTAATGAAATCGAATTTAATCTGTTTACAAATATAAATTAAAGATCTATTCTGTATAGTTGAGAGAAGATTAGATTAGATTGTGAATTTCAAGAGGAAATTTGTCACCTATATCAACGCAGCCGCAAATGAGCTTATTGTGATAATCCGTGTTTGTTAGTTTGTCTCTGGGTCCTTAAGGATACCTGATTTTGTGATCACACTCAGAGTATTGTTCAATGGTATGCTGGATTGCTCGTTGTTCCCAAATGGTGAAGTCTGCTACGAGTGAGCCCTTCGCATACACAAAGTAGATGTTCAATAGATTCTTCTTCTATTTCACATATTCTATAGTTGAACAAAATGATCAATGCACAAATGATATCAATTCTGCAGCATAACTTATTTTGATGCTCTTCTAAAGATAAACGTGGAAAAAGCATGTTAAAAGTAAAAGCAATAACGTTATTATGTATTTGCTGATTGAGCTGATATCAAATCTATTAAATTACAGCAATTAAATATTAAAACATGGCTAAATAGAAAGAATTATATTATCAAAATATTTAAACATTTAAAAAATAAGGTATATTGGTCCTAGTTACAATGAAATCTTTAATCTATCAACATACCGTATAGGTATATGCTTTTTTGTTAAATCAAAGATAAGTCAGGTAATCGAGTTCAAATTAAATTAATGTTCAATGCCTACTCTCGATATATTGTCACTACTCCCTGAATAGGGTAAATCGAAGGAGAACAAAGGCATGGATATATAAAAAAAATTCATAGCATATTTTAGTGAATTGAAGTTCGTTAATAAAATCACCTTGCAATCCTATGACACATCTTTTAAGGAATTTTGTTTGTTTTCTGAACTTTGTAAAATTTAATTAATAATGAATTTGTATTTAGGTATTATTTATTCCTCAAATTATTGCATTTAGACGTAGTCAAGTCTAATCCGGTCCTACCAAGTCGACTAATAAAAACAGTCAAAATAATTTCACTTGGTGAAATTGGATGCAATTTAATTGACTAAATTTTAATGTCTTTATATATTTTTTTTTAAATTGAGGCATTCAGAGGTACTCACATAATATCCAGTCGTATTAAGCCGACTTATTTTGATTGTTTTTTTTTATTTTTAGTTTATTTTGATTTTTATTTTTTTCAAACTTATTTCCATAAAATTGATTTTTATATTTCCATCAAAACAATTTTAATTAACATAACACTAAATAAAATCTCAAATTGATTTCATAATTTCCCAAAAAAAAAAAAAAAAAAAAATTAAATAAAAGAAAATTTCATCCATCATTAGAGAGAGCTTCTCATCATTTCATCATCATTGAAATCCAGAATTTTTGATTAAATTTTTCAGAAATAATATATTCTTTGAAATACTCAATTCATTCATGAAAATGTTCGATTCCATCGAATGAAATATGGGTTTTATTAATCAAATTTGTTTTTTTTTATTGTTTTTGTTATTGCTTTTTTTTTTTGTTTGTTTTGAATATTAAAAGAGGAAATCACAATTTCATAGGAAACATGTTGAGTTTTTTATTTTTTGATCTCAGCAATTTTATAAATTGGGTGCATACCATCATCACCACCACCACCACCACCACTATCAACATCAAAAAAACGAATATTTTTAAATTAAATTTTTGTTGTATTAAATTTCGGAATTCTCGATTTTAAATCCACTGACTGCTGCTGCTGGTTGATGACCGCTATTTAAGTAATGAATTAAAAATAAAAAATTTTATAATAAATAGAGAAAAATTGAGAGAGAGAGATATTATAATAGTAGTTAAGTAAGTAAGTAAGAATGGAAGAGAAAAGAGTAAGTATATCTTTTTAGTAAATGATTTAAAATCTAGCAGATGGTATTGTGATTATGGGTAACAACATAAATAAAGTACAAAAATAAAAATAAAATAAAAAGTAAAAGGGTCAAAAATTGAGTTGGAGGTTTCCAATTCAAAGTAATGAAAATTATATAGTAAAAAAATAAAAAGACGACAGCGAATTTGATTTAATTTTTTTTTTATTTATATCATTTTTTTTTTTTTAGTTTTACAGTTTTTTTTATTTCAATTCATGATGACGGTTTTGAGTATTTTCTTTGAGCAAATCTCTTTGAATAGAATTGGTGTTCAGAAATGTTGATATTATGTAAATTAAATTGCGTTTTGGATACCACCTTAATTCTATTTTTTGTTTTTCGAAAACATGTTTGTTCCACACCGTCCAAACTCCAATCGTTGAGGTGTAAAGTGTATAAAAATATGCGATAGCATCCTAATTCATCATTTTGAGTTAAATATTCTAAACGGAGTATAACAATATTAGAACTTAAATACTTGCTTTTGAAATTAAAAGTTTTTTTTTAGTTGTTTTTCGTTTTTCAACACAGGGACGTGTTTACTTGGGTATATACTGTTATTTTCTTAAGTTAGATATTACAAGATTATAACCTTTACTTTGCATATTTTGTTCAATTTTAAGTTCTTTGTTGAGATATTTATATTTAGACAATTTTTATGTCCAGTAAATACAGTGAAATTTAAAATAAGCATTATAGTTAAACTTTAGAAACAATTAATTATCTCTGTTACCACAAACGCCATGAAAAATATACTATCTACTATATATCATGCACCATACACCATGCAAAATACACCATGTACCTCAAAACCTGTACCATACACAATGAACCATGCACTATGCACCATACACAATTCGCTATATGATGGACTACTAACAATGCACCAAGCGCATATTGAATCATGCATCATCATGCACCATCATGCACCATCACCATGAAAAACAAACACGGGTTTGAACTCAAATAAAGTACAATTAATTGGTCTTTTGAAAACATGCCCGGATATTATTGACTTCTAGTAGAAATTTCAAAAAAAAAATTATTCTGCTTTATTTGCCCTTTAAATAATTATTGTGGTCCAAACGATGGAAAAGATATTGCAATTTAAATAAAACAATTTCAAAGCAATAAAATTTGTTTGCAAAGAATTCGCTTCATCACCCTAACTACATAGATACAATAAATAATACAAGATCTCATAATACCGATAGATAATTCTATTTAAGTATAAAATTAAAATTTAACCTTTGCTTTGCTCATTGCTGAAGTTCATGTACTTTGACCATTTTAATATTATAAATGAATTTATTTTATTTTTTATTCTTTGTGTGTATATTTAAATTCAAAACGAAAATGTTGAAAAAAAAATTAAATAAATTAATTTTTTCTATTTCAAAGTTGTTTTTCAGTTGAATTTCGATGCAATGCAATTTTAATTCCTTTGAATTTTTTTTTTTTTCAAAGAAGCAAAAAAAACATTTTTAGGATATTAACATGAATATTTCTATTAAATCTTTTTATTATATAGTATATAATATAATGTATACCTATTCTATTATATTATAATATTCTTAAATTTTAATTTTGAAATTTACTTGTATTTTGGATGAGTTAAAATTCATTTTCAGGATAGCTTTCCTGTGTGTACACAGCTAATTTTGAAAATGACAAAAATACTCTTTACATTAACGTTATTAAATCATGTTAAAATGAATGACATGAAAAGATAAAAACAAAAATAATAAGAATCGTGAAATGGTTTTGAAAAGAAAATAAACAAAAAACAAAAAAAAAACAAGAAGAAGAGTCATCATCGTATAAAATAGAAATCATTGAAAAGTTATAGCAAAAGTCATTCAAATTATAGGTTTTAAAAGTAGATGGATAAAAAGGATGAATGAATGATATAAAAGATGGTATTTATTGTTTAAAATAAATTATATTGTATATAAATATATATATATGTATAATGTATGTATATGTAATTAAACAAGTAATGAAAAATATATAAAAGACAGAATAGAAGTACTTTGATCCTTGATAGACAAACGAAAGTACATATTTTCAATTAAACCGCATTCAGTATTTTCTTTTATTCAGCTAAATATATTTGGAAACTAATTTTGGAAAGTAGTAGGCAGATATATTTTTTAATAAGTATATACTATGAGTATTTAAAAATAAAAAAAAAAAATTGTTCATTAATGATGCACTTAAATAATGGCTAATCAAAAGGCAAGTAAAACCATACAACAAAATACTATTGTGCAAATTGATTTTTTTTTTTTTATGAGAAAAAATATATATTCAAAAAATTATTCTGTTCAAACCTTTCTGTTAACTTTATTAAATTTTTGTTCCTCAGTTCCAGTTTTTCAAATTATAAAAATGTATAAAAGTTAGATCCTTTTCATATCTATTCTCTAGGTTTAAAACGATCTTTGTGAACTTTGGCTTTTACTACTTTTCTTTTTAGTCAATCTTTATCTTTACCTATTTGCTTTCACTTTGAAATTCATAATGTATCACAAATCGATACCTGACCATCTGTTTTGAGTTTTTTCTCAATTACAAATTTTGTCGTTAGAACACTATACGAGCTGGTTCATATTTTGTTTTTATGAATTATGTCTATAAACAATTTTTAAATTACCACTACCCTCGTAACTATCCAGCAACTCATATAAACACAATTCATAAATATAAACAATCATCTTTTTTTGAAATAATTATAATCTTCTGGAGTGGTTGTGACTGTATAGAAATTGCTGTTTAGGACAATGATTATAACTGAACATTGTTCCGACAAAGTATATATAAAATATTTTGCTTAGATACCTAAAATATAAAATTGTATATTGAATAGGAATTTGCATATAATATTGAATTGTAAAATATGTAAAACATAATATGTAACATATGTTTATAGGGAATTAAAATACAATAGAAGCAATGAAAATATCAATTGGAAATCGATTTTGTGTGATACAAACTGATGCAAAATGATCTACCATACATAATATGAAAGCCAAAATTATTAATTAGTCCTACTGGCCAACAATACAGACAAAAACATAAAAAAAATTACATAATATTTCTAGAAAATTAAACAAAAGTATAATCTATTTTAATTTTTCATGATTGCCCACAGAAGTTAGCATTTTTATTTGTTGCCTTAGCTTAGGCCTTTTGAAGGAGCTTCAGAAGGCCAGTAAAGATTTCATCAATTCAAGTTGATTTTTTGGCATTTACATACATTTGTGTCAATTTCGCACGCGATTTGTTAAAAATAATGTTGTGAATGTTAAAAATAGATGTTTTGCAAATAGACCCGATTTTTCTTCTTCAGATCTTGCCCATTGATCCCCCGTATATTTTTAATTGGAGGTATTTGTCTATTTGGACCCTTAAGTCTGCGAATTGCCTTCCACAGAACGAATAATCTTTGTCAGCATTTGGGCTTAAGTTCGTCAAGTAATCATCTATATGCTTCTTTGCTTATGTTCACTGATGACCTCATTAAGTTTGCTATTTTTCTATCAAACATTGTTTTGCCTTCAGAGAATGCCTGGTTCGATGCCATATACGTTTTAACTTTGCTTTTTTCTTTATGAGCTCTCTTTCAATTTAGAATAAAATTACTCATTCTGATAATTCTTTGGAAGGTAATGTGGCTTCGCCAGCAGCTTTACGTATAAGGTCAGTTAGCCTTTAAATGCATAAAGTTTAATTAATAAATGTATAAAGTCTTATATTTATAAAAGGGTTGTTTCGTTCATCACTGGAGCTCTCCAGACTTTATTGGATAAAAGATTCATATATGTAATACTATATCTATGTATCATCTTCAATAAATAAATCGGATTCGTCCATTTTATTTATTAAAACTAGTAAAATGAGAAAAAATTTAAATACCTTTATTTTATTTAATAAATTTTTATGTCTTATAATTTTTTTCTTTTTTTCTTTTATTATTTTTAACTTTATAAACTTTCCAGTCACTTTTAATATTATTTATTAATTAAATTTTTTAATTTATTATTATTTAATAAAAATAGCACTCAAAAATTCTTCTTCCAACACATAAACTTTAAAAAAGATTTTTATTAAAATATACTTATACTCATCCCTATTCAATAATTTCAACCCTAGTTTACTTTATTTTCTAATTTAATCAACAAACACTCTTCTTTTTTTCTATACTAAAATTAGCGACAATTTCAACTGTTTATGTTATTGTTAAATATTTCTTGTCTGTTTATTAAATTTTTATTGCATTTTACTTTTAACCCATTAAGTCCTATCTAAAAAGATTTTTTTTTTGTTTTTTTTTTTTTTTTAATTATAATATCCCATTTTAGCACATTAAAGGACTTAATAGTAAGATTACTTACAAAAATAAAAAAAAAAAAAGTTTTATATTTTATAATTCAGAAACACATTAACTGTCAAAAAATATATTTTTTTATAAAATATTTTCATAATAATCCCGTTAAATAAATAACCCGCTATATTAACTCTTTCCTAATTTTATAATGTTATAAAAAAATAATTTTTTTTTTTGTATCCTTCTGTCCAATTAAAATTTGTTTTCTCTTTCTAGCTCTTTCTAATTTTGTTTTTTGTTCAAGAGATAAATATTCTTTTATTTTTAATTAGTACGCGAGATTTTATTTTATGGTAAATTGAAAGGTAAATTTTCTAACTGTCATCCTTTTAACACTGTATACTAAAAATAAAATAATTTTACAAGACAATGTCATTAATGGAATTATATAGAGCTTGAAAGAGAAAAAAAGTATTATAAAAAGAAAATTTCATTGTTGTCAATTTAAGGTTCTTAAGTTAAATATATATTTTGTTATCCATCTCTTTCTCTCACATAGTAAATCTGTATTTTTGAAAATCATTTAGAGTCCATTTAAGAATTTGGTATTAGTACAATAAATGAAGGGTTGTAATATTATATAAGAAAAATTTCAAACCAATATTTAATATATAAATATATATATATATATATATATATATATATACCTATACTATACCATAATTATTTAAAAATGCCCAGAATCCTGTGTATTTTGATTTTCTTTTTGAAAATTCATAATTTTTATTTTGTGTTTTAAATATTTTTTTTTTATCTCTTTCGCACTTACATTTTTTAATTATAATTATTTAGAAAAGTTTATTTAAAATGTTATACTCTAACTGAATACATATTCCTTTGGGATTCAGCTATTAATCATTTATTTTTTCATCAACACTTTTAACTTTCATTAATGTTTTTCCATCTCTTTCTTTCATTTTTTAATTACAATCCTTTTATTTTTTTTTTTGTTAAGAACAAGAAAAAATAATTTCTAATTATAATTCCCTCTAATGCCTAACTAAAGAGTAGAAAATTTTTGTTTTAACTTTGAACGACAATATAATATGATGGAACAGAAAATACAAAAATAGTACACGAATTCCAATTTTTACAACAAAGTATTATGTTGCATGTCACCCCCCTTCTGTAACAAATTATTCCAGTCAATTACCCCGTTTTTTTTCTTTTTTTTTTGGTTCTTATTTTGATTGCTTTTTATCTTGGATGTCGTTACTGTTGTTTTAACAATTTGTGTTTACATTATTTTGACGCTTTGGGCGACATTTTCAATTTTCGGTGAAAATACAATAATAAAATGTGTATAGAAAAAAGAAGGAAACAAAAAAATAGGAAAATAAACAAACAAAATAAGAAAAATAAAAATAAATTTTTTTATTGTAAATTTGTTGACAGATTATTTAAAGTATTGTTTTTGTTTACACATTTTTGTATACGAAATACAACAAATCCAGTATGTTAGAAATTATTTGAAAATGATAATTTGGTGATTAATTTTTTCTTAAATGTTTAACAACGGTTAAATCGTTTTAAAATTATCTGTATATAACGAAGATTAGTGGTTGACTTTATTGATTAGATTAAAGTTGATAAACGATTCTATAAATATGGAGCGAAGATTTGTACTGGATTTATACTTGAATTTGTTATTTGGAATTAAAAAAATTTAATATTTATAGGTGTATTATCTATTTACAACAGGTAGATCTAGTTAAACTGATGTTTTCAATTTTAAATTAAGTTAAATCATAGATTAAATAACACTGAGGTTCTGAGAATAATAGAAATGATATATATATATATATATATATATATATATATATATTATTGAGATATGGCAATAGAAGAGAATAAAAAACAGAATATTTGCAACTTTTTTTAGAATTATGGAAGTTGTATTCTAAGTCCGATAATAACTTCGAAACGACTTTTCGGTGTATAAACTTAAATCAGAGTTTTTTTTTTTTAATGAACACTGAAGAATGTTGACAACAAATATTTTAAACTTAATTGTTCAACAAATGTTGGGAAATAAATAATTCAGCAACAGAAAATGTTCGCTAAAGTTGATTTCATTGTGACAATTTCTTATATGGAGGGCAACATCTTATAGTGTTGTTTAGACCCGTAAAATACTGGCTTCAAATAAAAAAAAAATTATTAGAGTGAGATGAAAAATTTCTTATGTAAAAATTGTAAAACTGCGAGGAACCCACTACTTTGAAAAAAGTTTATAAACGTCAAAAAATTTCGATTTTTATTATATTTCTAAACACTTGTTGCGGCAACATAATACAATCCTGTCAAATAAAACCTTTTAGAAGTCTGGATTTTTTTCATATTTTTTTCCACAATTCAGGATTTTTTTTAAAGGTTTACATTTACAAGAAATTAAACTTTCATTGAAGGAATATTTTGAAATATTTAAGAATGATATTCCATTAAAATAAAACAAATATCATAATTTTCGATGTCTAGTGTCTGAATATTTTAAACCATCATTTAGTTTATTTCCCCTCTGTGATACAAAAATAATATTATCAAAGATATTAAAAATAATTTTCTTATTGCCGTTTTCATCAAATTGTAAACGAATGATGGCAAACTATTTATTTGTTCATATCACCATTCAGGTGATTCAGGTCTATCTGAACCAAGTATCATGAACATATACAACGACTGAATCAGGTAATCAGGGAGACTAAATCCAATGTGAGAATGCTGACATGGTTTATCCCACATTATGACCCATTTAACAAGCATCTGTTCAAGGTTGGTAAAATCATTAACATTTCAGAGCAAAACTTTATTATCAAAAGTTCATACTCATTTTTTAGTTTGATGTTATCGTAGAGTTTCATAATTGAATACTGGCGTGTATCAACACAGTCTTTAAGACGTCTTTATATTAAAATACATGGTCACTTATTTTAACCATCCACTTTCCTGCTCATACAATATTTTTTCCATATTCATATACCTATGTATTTATCAAAAAAAGATGAGTGACTGAAAAAGTGAGTGCTGCGATTAGGTTATCTAAATTTATAAAAATTAATATGTATATTTTCAAATAGAACAATGCAGTACATATATTTATATACTTATATAGAGTTGTATCGAATTTGCATCGCAATAAATAAATCTCAAATATTTAGGTTCATAAAAAAATTTAACCCAATTATTTAATTACATATTAAAATCACTTCATTTTACATCGCTATTGAATTCTTTTCATTCGTATATCGATTTATTACGAAATTAATCGATTAAAATCGTTTAGTGTGCTTATATACATATATATTTTTTTGTTTTTATTTTTGTAAGTTGTTACTGTTAGTTCTTCTTTCTGTTTTTTTTTTTATATTTTGGAAAATTTATTACTGTTTCAAAGTACACGAAGATTTTTGTTTATGTTAAGATATGAAACTATCTACGTAAGTATGTAAAATGTACATATTATGTTATGTATAGATATTCTCTACTCTATATACGTATTGCGTGCGTATATTCGAACTCTCAAATAAATTTAATTTTTTCGTATATAAAGTGATTGAGATTATGGAGGTGGTGGTGGGTGATTATTGATTTGTTCGTTGTTGTTTGGTCCAAAATTAGAATAGAACAAAAAAAAAAAATTTTGTTGTAAACTTTTTAACAGAAAATTAGTTGAAAAAAATGTTTTTTTTTTTTTTATTTTTTTATTTATAAAAATTGTTTTATTTCATAGTGTTTTGATGACAAAAGGAAATTGAATCAATAAATCTGTTTACGTTATATTGAATTTGTTTTTCTTATTTTAATTTTGTTTTTTTTTTTTTTTGTTATTTTTGTATACTTTATTATTCTTGATGTTATTTTGATATAAAACAGAATATTCTCCCAGAATACAAAACTATAAAAGAAAATGTTATTTTCTAGATTGACTTTTTCGGGTTGAATATTTAAAATAGAAATATGTAGAAAAAAAAAACAAAAATATAAATTAAATTAAATTACGTATAAATGTGGAAATTTTCTAAAGCTTTAAAAATCAATTTGAAAATTTAGTAGCAAATCACACTGAAATTTGACGGTGAATTTGAGTACACGTACCATTAAAAAATTAATTAAAAAGTTCTTAAAATAAAATAATGTTTTTTTCTTTTTGTTTTTTATAATTATTTTATTTCTATACTAAACATTTTGTTAATTGATCTAATTTCAAAATTTTGTACATTACATTTTTGAAATTTTAAAATTGATGGAACAAATATGGATTTTTATTCTGGTCTAAAATATATATGTATATATACCTACACACACCCATGTCTAATATTATGGTGATACAATTCTGTACAATTGTAATATTGTAAAATTATATTCGATTCATTAACAGTTTGCATAAACCTAGATGTATGTATGGTGGTGATTAGTGTTGACTGTAAAAGACGGCATTTGAAAATCAAAATAAAAATTAAGAAAAAAATCACAATCGATATTTTTTATTATTTAAAATTTTGGAAATATATTTTTCTTGTCAATGAAATTTAAATATATGCGTTCTATATATTCAAAAATATCGCTTTTTATGAATATTAATATTATAGAAATGTGTAAAGGATGTCCGCTTAATCAGACATTTCCATGTAATTACATTAAAATGTAGAAATTAAATTTCAAGAATTTGTATTGAAATTGTGAAATGTTGTATTTTCGAAGGAAATATAATTTAGTGTCTAATTTGATTTGATATCCTGAATTACTGTGAGGCCTAAATAGTTATTATAGTTATAATTTAATTTCCTTACTTATAGTACCTATTTAATAAATTATTTTTTCGATGTTGCTTTGTATATGATTCTGACATTGCCACAAGTAAACGAGTTCATTTGTATTATTCGAAAGAAATTTTTTTGATGATGTTAAGATGGACGAAACCTTCATTGGAAAAATTAATTTTTGTTGGATATGAAAAAAATTAAGATTTCAAAGTAGGAAAGAGTCTCTGGTAGTGGTCATTAAGTTATAAAATAAGTAAAGAATGAATGTTTTTAATGGGCATCGTATATATAAGACGTACTTATATAGCTTAAGTCTAATCATAATTATTTATTCGAACTAGATCGGATCAATAAATTGATATGTATTAAAATTTGCATTGCACAATTTGATTGATGACAATATTTCACAAGTCTGTTTTAAATCAAAAAACGTTTTCATTGTAATTATTGTATAGAATTGTAGATCAAGATTAAATAAATATGGATTTGAACAATATAGTTTGGTGGTCTAATGTCCAGCTGACATAACTTGTTAAAAATATTTCTTGATAGCAACTGAAGAAAAGTCTTTTGATTACCATTTTGTTCCCCATCATTTACGAGGGACTTAAGGAAAAGAAGTACAGTATAATATGTATACACTAAATCTATTTTGTGATTGAAATTTTGATAACTGCCTTACGCGCAAACAAGAAAAAAAAATATTTTTATTTTAAAGTTCATTGAGAAATAAAATACTTACATATAATAAAAAATTAATTTTAGTAATAAAAATTCTCATTAACATTTTCTATTAAATACAATTTAAACGAAAAAAAAAACAATTTATTTATTTTTTTTTTAAATTTTTATTTAATTCAATTAATTAAAATGAGATAATTTCATAAAAAAATCCAATTTAAATATTGAATTTTTTTTTTTTTTTTACTGGAGTTTTTACTTGAATTTTTATAAGCATCTGTCAACATTTGAACATTATTTTTTCTATATCTTGATATTTTTTATTAAATTTTGAACGTTGAATTATAGACTGGCCATTAAAAATATTCGTTAACTTTAAAAAAGATTAAAATTACATATTTAAAAATGGAATTTCTTATAATAGGTCTAAAAAGTAACAAAATCTTATTAGAAAACATGCTAGTCAGATTTCTCATGCGAAAAACTTCAAATCTACCTGAGACATATTTTGTTTTAGTTTCATGAAAATTTTAATGTGTAACTGCCTGAAATGTTATCTAGATGATAATTGTCTTCTAATAATTGTGATAATATCCAGTTTTATTATTAACTTTATTTTAATCTTATTAATAATTTTATAATTCTTTATTTATAACTTTTCAATCTTCTTAACTTGAATGTCTAATTACGTATGTACTTAGTTTACTTTACATTTACTGTACTTAAATATTTAATATAACTTTTTAAAAATGTTGTATAATTTTAAAGTATGTCAAATAATATTTTCTTAAATTCTTTAATATATTATCCTTTAGTTAACATTTCCAGACAAAGTGACAGATGTCAAATTGTTTCAATTTAATTTATAAATTTAGAAAAATATAGAGTGAAGACTCTAGGTTAAATCCCAAAAAAAAACAATAATGTGCCTAAGAAATATTTAAATTTGATTAAAATAATTAAAATCAAAACAAACAAACAAAAATAAAAATCTATACCAAAAATTAATTAAAATAAAATATGCAAAATAATCACTTAAATACAAAACCAACAACAAAAAAAAACCAAATAAATTATAGTATAAAATGTCATAAACATTAATAGTGTCATTTGTATTATTATTAGTAATTTTTTATGTGACACATAATTTCTGTTTTTTAGTTTTTTGCTTTTGTTTTTATTTTCGTTTTTTTGTTTTGTTTTGATATCGAATTAAACTTTCTAATCGTTATCAAACGAAAATAAAATAGAACAACGAATTTTAAATTTATACACCAAACTGGTTTCAAATATGTAATAAAAAAAAAATTAATAATGCTACCTAAAAAAAAAAAAATACATAAATAAAAATTTTTTAGTAGTGTTTGACTGCATTAATATATAAATTTAAATTCACTTTATATTTTTAAATAAACAAAAAAGAACAAACGAAAAAAATACTGTTTCTATAATAAATCAAAACACTATTCAGGCCTATTACCAATCAAAACAAACAAAAAATAAAACGCACGAGAAATAAATGAAATGAGTACGAGTGAAATGAACTGATCGAAAAATTATCAAATGTATAAACGGCTGTATTTAAAATTAAGCTCATCAGAATTTGTAATGAACTGTCATTATAATTAATATTATTTAATTTAAATTTGATAAATTTATGTTGGTGAGATGAGATGACTAATTCTAATTGTGACATATGTATAAAGTAAGGCTTGCGTCTTTGAATTAGCCAATTCGAAATTTTTCTAACTGATGATGACAGTTCAATTCTAATTGACAAGCATAAGTAAATAAATCAAAGACAAATATTATTAATTTAAGTTGTCAAAAAATCGTCCACTTGATGTTTAGGGAATTATAAAAGTTGTCTCTCATTAAACGCACACACCTTTAAATCCAGAAATATTGTGTTTTGGATATGCATATTAAATATTGGTGAGCAAATACAAATTGTTTTCCGGATTTAATAACATTAATTATTAAATAAATATTAAAACTCTAGGTTTGTTTCATAATTTTATTAAATATCTTAATCGATTTCGGTTATTATACAATCATCAGAAGACTGGGACATTACATCAATATTTAATAAAATTGTAAAACATTCCTAGAACTTTAATATTTATTTAATTTTAATAATGTTTCACCTAGCTTACAGCATATTATATAAATTATAACAGCATATAGATAAGCGAGTAATTTATTAAAATAAATACTCAAATAATTGTAGATATTGTAGTGTAAAATTGCAGTACCGTACTTAATTAAGCACGAAAAGGTGATTCTACCTAAGTTACTATCAAGATCATAAAAAAAAAAAATAATTATATTACCGATACCGTTAATATTCTATAAGGGCAGGTTACATATTTTCTCAAGAACAGAAATATTTCATAAATATTTAACACGAAAATGTATTTTTAATTTTAGAATTAATTGTAAAATTAGGGAGGTTGGGTAATTTATGTAGACGTAGAGTTATCAAAATGTGTAAACATAGCAATAACATGTTAATATTGACAATTAAATTTTTTGAACTCTCTTTTCTACAATAAAAATTGTTTTTCTAACAGAAGTTGATTAAACAGATATTCAAACCAACTGTCAATTTAACAGTTTCATTTGACATTTATGTATATGATAAGTTTTTTAAATTTTTAAATCATGTTTTGTTTTCAATTATTATCCTAGAAAGATCGTTTTGTATATTGTACACTCTTTCATTTTGGACATTTTACCTATCTCATCATCTATTATATATGAACGTTTCTACCTTGATCAACAAGTCAAAATACAAGTACATATCAATAACCAAAAAGAAAAAGCAAAAACGAAATTATAACCCAAGCACATTAATATCACTTTATAACCTGACTTTTTATTGAATAAATTAATTTATAATTGAAACGTAATTGACAGGATAACTTGAATAGCTTTCATTTTCTTTTAAATATTTTTTTTTTATTGAGTTTTATTAATTGACAAGCGCATCACTATAACTGAATTGATTAACTATATACCTATGCATAGTAATTTCATTATACTTATGTTGTATATAATTTTATTTACATATATGTATGTTGTTATCGGTGCGTACTTAACACTGTAATAGCGTCAACAAGAATTTGAGTCATTTTTATTTTGTTTTATTTTAGAATAAATTAAAATCAATGAATAAATAATAAATTATTATTTTTGCGCTTAAAGGAATAAAAAAAAAACAATTTTCATATGAAATGTACAAATCAAAATATACATAAACAAAAATAAGAACAACAATAAAAACACAAATTTTAATTAATTAAAGTGTAAAAAAAATTTATGGTGATGGGTGTTAAACATAACAATTATGAAAAATCATTGACATTATTATAACATTTATTCATTTGACATAATATAACATATAAAAAAGATTGTTATTTATCTCAGCCACACGTATACTTTAATATGCTATCTAATTTTGACAGCTAAATTAACGTGGGCTTTTGACAACTTGATCATCGTTTAAATGACTATTTCTCGAACAAATTTTAATCAAATTCAAATCGACGTGATATGTTTTTTACTCTAATAGTTATTCAATGTCGGTGCGTACTATTTTTTTTACTCTAATAGTTATTCAATAACATATTAAAAATGAGTTAAGAGTTTGATTTATCATTATGGTATTTCAAAATTCTCAAGAGTTTTTTATTGTGCTTCTTGTACAATTCCTGTTAATTATTTATTGATAAATATTAATGAAATAATTTAATAATGTGACCTATGAAAATGTAGAACGTTACGAGATTCCCAAAAAGAGCAAAGTTTGTGATGAGCAGGCCATTTATTATCCTAATTGAAAACATAAATGACAATACAATTGCACCATCAAAACAATGAAAAACTTAAAAAAAATATGGAAACTGACATTCACAACAAACCTCACTCCGAGCTGTACAATCATCTTAAAACACTAATTAAATTCTTTATTGTATAAAATTACATAAAGTATTATATAATAATAATAATGCAACATGTTGACAAAATATTTATAACCTCTAAACTTTATGTTAATCATTGTGTTAATTTTAAATACAAAAATAAATAATAAATTAATTTTTTTAAATGATTATTTTTAATTTTTTTCTTCTCTGAAAACGTGTTGCTGATTCATTTGAGATACAAATTATTATTTATTATATTCATTCTAATTTAACAGATAATTATTATAAAATATGAACAAAACAAACACAAAAATTACTGTATTTAAAATATATAGTCAAAGTGTCAACGATAATAAATAAAAAAGAAAATAAAAAAAAAAACAGAATTTCGAAGTTTGATTCGATATTTTTTAACTTTCATTCAATTTTTGAAATTTATCATGTAACTCCAGATGAGTTTAAAAAAATAAGCTTAAACATAATTTATTTCCGTACTTTTTTTTTTTTTAAATTAATTTAATATTTAGTTTTAGTTTTAATTTTCTTCATCGTAATAAATCATATATTTTTGATCGCTAAGGTTATATTTTTTGCATATATGTACATATACTATAGTTCCTATATACATATACATTAATATCATACTTTGTTTTTTATTAATTTGTATTGTAAATAAAATTAATCAAAATTTTTGTCGCATGTAAAATAACAGTAATTACATAGCTAATAGAACTGAGCTGAAAAGATTTGAGTAATTTGTTAAATAGATGAATCGCTCTACTCAAATTAACTTAAACTCTTAATTCACTGAATTCACTAATATTTTGAATCCGGTCATAATTTGAACGATTGTTTGCGCTTTCAAGTTAATACATACATATATGTATAACATAAATAAGAACGAATTGAATGCCACTCAAATAAACTCGTATTTGAATTTGAATTTGATGAAATCATTTATATCAACTCATCGATTAACTATAGAAAATGTTGAGTTTGCGTAGTAATTTCGCTGAAAAGATTTCGGTGTACTCAAAATTTAAGTTGAGCAATGTGCAACGTGCAATTTAATTTGTTTCGATGTTGTTAAATTGCTATGAATATTATAACTTTTCGTCAAATGAAAAATAACACGATATGCGTTTACTTTTTGTTTTATTTGAAATATTTGAAAAATCATCTGTGAATTATATTTTTATTTTTTTATTACACCTGGCAATTTTTAATCAATTATAAATTTTTCTATATAGTGTTTTATTTGAGTTATCCTGCTGGCGCAGTTCTATTTGTTTTGATGTACTTTATACTTTTTGGACCAACTCAAATGGTTTGACTCTTTTCAGTCTTTTGATTAGATTTCTTTACTCCAATAGTTTCGAAGTGTGTAATTAATAAAATATATATGATTTAGTAGAATTAATGGAAGCTAATAATGTAATTAGAACTCATACGTTGAAGTTATATAAATTGAGCCTTGACAATCTTTTTATAAATTTTTAAGTTCTTAATAGTAAAATCAATTGATCGAAAATGAAAACCTAGTCAAGGATTCGTACACCTTCAGTTTCAGTTACTTCTGTTAACAATGCTATTAAAAAAAAGCACAAACCATAGCCAAATGAAAACCTTGAAGGTAGATTAGATTAATTTGCCACTCTGAACCAATGTTTAGCAGAACAATAGTTTCATTGTTTATCATAGTTCAGGCAATCAAAATATACATGCTTTATTTATTGTACTATTATTCCAATTATAAACTCTGCAAATTGAATTGAATTTGGTATTTCGATTTCAATTACAAGAATCTAAATAGTTTACATTGCATTTACATTGAAATTTGTTTACAGGAAATATTTTTTGATAGTTTCATATAATATGGTGATGTCATAAGTCATAACAAATTAATTAACACACCCATTGGTTTAACATAATTATTACAAAAATTTTGAAATAACATTTTGCAATTACAAAATGACAGATAAACAGTCAATGAAAATAAAAAAAAACAAATTCACAAAAAAATATTTTTATTTTTGCAAAATCAAAAAAAAAAAAAATTAAAATTTAATATTAAATTAATATTTAAAATATTTTTATTTTCGGCGCCGGAACTTATCAATTTAAACAATCTAAAAACATCAATTCAAAACAATAATTTTCAATGATTTGTTTATGTGTATCCAAACACTACTTATCTATATTGTGGTATTCACATTTTGTTTATATTTTTGTAGAACATGAAGAGATTTTTTAAAAATCTATATGCATACTCGTATAAATTTCAATTTTGTTATAACATAATATTTGAGATGAAATATATTCTATTCCTAGACTCCACTCTAGATTCGTTGTAACAATTAAAATTGTGTCATTTGATTTAGTTTATTTTAAACAAGTAATATGTTAAATTATTTAAATTTAAAATCAATAGTCCTCTGATGGCAGCTTGTGTTATATAGTACAAATGTCTGTCATTAATATTTTTAGTTATCACAATAATATCAGTAATAAATTCCACAAATTATATTTATCTGTCATTGTTAAGGTTTATAAATTAATTTGACAGTCATAACTTCAAAAAGAGCTTAGTCCACCGTACCCAGTATATACATTTATGTGTTTTCATATATAATAATGCTTAACTTGCACGCTTTGCTTTTTTTTTTACATTTCTACTAAATATATTAAACACTAGGGGCCCTTGTTGAGTAATTATCAAGTTGAAGTCAAATTTAAAGTTTAAAAAAAAACAGTAATTTACGTACTGACATAGACTTCGCACGATATAGCAGAAGCCACTCGTGTTTAATAAAAAGTTGTGTGGTTAGTAAGTTTTATTTAGGACACATAAATACACGTCCCTCATATACTGCTTCGTTTCCGATATATTCCCTATAGTAAGTGGCATTTAGTGGATAAAATTACTAAAAATAAAAAATTTTGTCATTAAAGAGGTACGTATATATATACCTACATAATACATAATTTTAACAAAAACTATATTATTACTACAAATATTCAAAATTAAGAAACAGTTACTTAAAAATGAATGAAATGAAGAATTCAGGTGATTTGTTTTTTTGTTGTTTTTATATTTTTTATTTTAAATGAATTTGTGTTTGTGTTTTTTTTTGGCATGTACATAGATTCATTTGCAAGTACATAATGTAAATTATAATAACTGATTTGTTTGCTTTTGTTTATTAATTTAATAAGTTCTCACATATGCATAACATATTTGCTGAATAATAAAATCATGAGTAAAAAATTTTCAACTGTGTGCGCATTATTGTTTTATGTACAACTTATATATTATATTAGAAGTTCATTAAGAAGTAGGAGAATCGAAATAAAATGAAAAAGAGTCCACTGCGCAGGTCCCTAAATGCTTGCCAATTATAATTATAGATTTATGAATAGTTTACACGGTCAAGAGTTTTTTGGAACTTGCTATATTGTAAATTTTACATTTTTACTATATTTTGAAAGTATAACCATAACGATAGAATAGATATTGCTTTCCTCCTACGAACTGTTTTCTGATTGTATAGTAAAAATTACAGCCATATCGTTTCAAATTGTGAACAGTATATTAGGGGCAAAGATAATTTACAAGTGTATATTATCTTTGTTAGTGGTTTTCATAAACAAGGAATATTGGAAATATTGCTTATATATGGACAAGTAATTTGTTCATAAACAAAATGTTGCAAATGAAGTTGGTTCATAAACATTTTTAACTTAGCAGGAAAACTGTCAAATTATAGCAGTTAGCGAGCGCATGATAATCAGTTGTGCTGCTTTTTATTATTATAACACAAAACTGCAAATGTAGAAAATTTAAATTTTAATACCTCTGTCAAAAAAATTTTTTTTTCTGCAGTATTTTGCTTTTGCAGTAGTGTGCGTGCTTATGAAAAGCCTTATTATTTTCCGATTGGGTTAGGTTTGGATTCAAATTCCCTATTAGATCTAATTACATTATAACTCTCTACGAGTCAGTCCATTTTTTATGATAAAAGTCTTTATTATTTTTATGTGACTGATTATCATATGTTATTTCCATACATTTGCTATACGCATTTTAAGACTGGTGTTCTTTAACATACAAGTCAATATCTTTGGTAAACTAATTGATTTAGATTAAATTATTCAATTAATATCATTTAAATAGAATAAAATTGAGATAAAATTCTGAAAATGTTCCGTAAAAAATAACCGAGTTATTTATAAAAAGATTTTATATTCAACAAATATTTAAGTTATAAATGTCAATATTGACTTTATTACAATAAAAAAAACAACAAAAAAACAGTATTTATTCCTTTTTAAAAACTTTTATTATTATTTTTTGAAAAAATTTTCAATCGATATTAATGAATAAAACATGATTTATCATCACATTTTTTTATCTTATACTGTTTTGTTGATTTTATTATAAAATTTATAGCAACATTTTAGCAACATATTCAAAATATATATACTTTAGCAACATTTAGTTTAGTTACAGTAGTGTAGTAATCAACCGTGAATCATTAATTACCAATGGTCATGTTATTGCAGTGGCATCACTTAAGAAGAAGATTGCCAAAAGAGTGGGATAGAGCGAGAGAGATAAAAATAAAAATAAAAATTCAACTTACATTGAAAAGATAACGAAAAGATGTAAATAAAATAAAAAAAACAAAATAATAATAATAAAAAGAAAAAAATATTTAAATAAAATTCAAATTTAAAATTAAAAAAAAAAAAACAACAAAAAAGCAAGCGAAAAAATAAAACGGAATTATTTCTTTAAAGTGCTTTCTGCCAGCTACTTTTTAAAGTCTGTCTTTTGTTTTTTTAATTTTTTTTGTTTTTGTTGTTTTGGTTTCTTTTTTATTTAGACACCTGATCACTTTGTATCAAAACTTTGGTGAGACATAAAATGAAAACGGTTGCCACTTAAGAGTGTATATACAAAAAAATAAGGCCACCCATTATGAAACTTTTATGTTACCTATTATAATGCTGTAGAGGAGCAATCCACCGTGGTGACATTGAAAATTAATGCGAAATTTTTTGTTTTATTTATTTATAGTTTTTTTTTTTACAGTATGTAGTATTTTTAAGTTGACAAAATTTATCGAAATAAAATCAAACAGTTTTTTACAACATTTTTTTTTATTAAAATAAAATCATATAAAAAAAATGATAGCAAAAAATAAATTTGATTATGAAAATTTGTGTAAGGTATAAATAAATTGATATTACGTTTTAAATCAAATGTTTATAGATAAACAAGGATGAGAAATTAGTTTAAAGTAGCGGGGGCAGGAGGACAATGCATTGCAATGTATGAAAATAATGTAATTAGCTTACTTCTCTCTACTCTAATTTAAATCAATTAATTAATATTTAAAATATTATTCGTGAAGGAATTTAATGCTATTATAGTTGAAATATAAAGTTTTCTTTAGATAACAGAATTTGAAAACTAATAGAAGGTTTTTCATAAATGCAGTATGATAATATGATAATTGCATTATACATGGCTGACTTATAATCATATAATTTTAGTTGATATAACGGTCATACTACACAATTTAAAGTATTGACGTTTATGAACACTCATTTTAAGATTTAGTTTTCATTGGTTTTAATTTTGTTTACAATTTTTAATTACTTTGTTGCAATAAAAATGGAGCAATTTATTTAGATAATATTTTGTCATTCACCCTCAGCCATTTCAAAAATTTAAGCAAATCTATTTCTAAAAAACAAAGATCTAAAAAACAAAACTGACAAAAGAGAAATTTTTGTGCAGTATAAAATTTTGCAGTATAATGCGTAGCTGACTTTGTTTTGCTAATGAATTGTGTGTCATATGGTTGTTGCTATGTAGCTTATGAACTGTAAACAAATGTATAAATCATTTATGAACACATGAATATGACGAGATTAATGTATTGCATTATGCGTTTGTGAAAAGGTCTAAATTATTAAATTTAGTTTTTAAAAATTATTTCTGATTTGTGTATGCATATGCAATTAATAGTATAAAAGTAATAAATAAAATGTAATCAATAGTAATCTATAGAATACAATTTTATTTTATACTCATTTACAATACAATAGGTAAATGTACGAGTATACTTATACAATCATTATTACATATAGAATATAGATTGGCTAATAATCATAATAACTTGAAATATGCTGCACCTTCAAATCTGATATGCGGTTTACTACTGTAGGCTGTAGAAGGTTTCACCATTCTATATAGCGATTACCTCTTGAGGTTGACCTTTTTTGGCCTTATTTTCCACTGATGGAGTTACAAGACGGTCTTATTTTCCACTAATGGAGTTACATGATGATTATATGTTGATGTATCTCTATTCCGCATTGCTCGAATCAGTTCGCCTCAAATTTAAAAAAAATTTAAATCATTTTGTTGAAATAATGTTTAAAAATTAAATAATGTTTTGTACTCGTTTAACTTTTTGTTAATATGTCGCTGGTGTTATATTCAATATTAGAAGAATTTCAATTTTAAGACTACATTTTTGATTACTATAATTCCAAATTTAAATATTAGTATACGGGTAACCCGTTTTCCGGATTTTGAAATTCTGGATTTTAATTTTTCGGATTTTGTACTTTCCGGTTTTTTATTTCGGGTTTTATAATTCAGGATTATGTTACCAACCCAGTTTAAACGAATTTTAATTAACTTTTTCTTTACAGTATTCGAATCATCAAGTTGACCCCTGTCAAATTCTAAATTTTTTATCAATATTATTAAAAAACGAAAATATTTTTGATATGTAAAATTATTTTGTATGAAATTAAAAGTAATTAGTATCCTACAGCTCCAAATATCGATTAAATATTTATATAATTTTTTAACTTAAACATTTTCTTATGCAGCATTTAAAAAAAAAATTTTACTATACATTTACAAAACCTTTCAATTCACAAAATTTATATTTAATTCAATTCTTTAATTAATTTTAAATTTTCCGTTTTTTTTTTTCTTTCTTTTTTTTTTTTTTTTTTCTTATACCTAGTGTATTACTCTCTTATTTAAAATGTACTCTCATCCTCTGAAGATTATTTTCTAACAAAAGAAGAAACAAAAAAAAAAAATAAATAAAAAAAAAAACAATTTTTCTTATCAAAATTGAAAATCTTTACTACATAGCACCTACATCGAAAAGTGCTCACCATATCATCAAATCAAGTTTGTCCTGGATAGAAAAAAATGCAACAAAAAAAAATGCCAATTTTTGTCAGAACAACCGCGATATTTTGCGGCATATTAACATCACAAATCGATTTTCGTTGTACAAAAAGTAAAAAAAAAAAAAACAAAAGAGAAAAAAACAATAAAAAAAATAAGAAAATTGTGGCAGCTTTTAATGCTCAAATAGGACTAATTTTAAAAACGAATAATTTTAAAAATTCATCCGATACGATGGATATACCAACTTGTTGTAATCATCTATATAGTCGTTGCTGTGGATAAAGCAATTCCAATTTGTGTGAATGTTATATGGTTATATATATATATATATATATATATATATATATTCATTTTCAATTATGGTTATTATGGGATACCAATAATATTGCTATAATGGTATAACGAGTAGAGTAGTAATGGTTTGTGTAAACGTCAACTATCATGAGATAAATATCAAAAAATTTGCAAATATTTTGATATACAATTAGACCTTTAATTCCCTATTCTTGTTTATAATAAAAGGCATTTTAGACATATTAAATCTAACAAAAGAACAATAATAAAAAAACAAAAAAAAAAAATTTGCGTAAAGAGAATGAGTATATCATATATCAAAGTAAATTTAAAAAAAAAAAAAAATGTAAATCCTTTTTATATTATACCACCCTCCTTATCTTTTTTATAATAAACTGAAGAATTAAGAAAATGTGATGTGTGATGGTACACAAACCAAGTATAAAAAAAAAGTTTAAATAATTTTGTCAAGTAAAAAATAAAATTTTTCTAGTACCTTTTTCTGTAACAGTATTCTAATCTAATTTAGATAAATTTATGATAAGTTTCTCTGTTTCGGGAATCAAGTTATGCAATTGAAAGTTAATGAGAAAGTGTAGTTGTGTTGAAATTAATTAATTTTTTTGTTTCACAAACAGGTAAAATAATTACCTTTATAATTTCAAATAGGGTAAAAATATACCTCTCTCTTTCTGATATTATTTTGTGTTTTCGAAAACAACCGCTTTACTCAAATGAACATTGATTTCAGGATAATCTGCCGTTATCATCGTAATAATCCCATCGTTATCATCTCTTGGTACTATATAGCCTGGTGTAAGCTTTGAGCTCGGTTATATAATCATTCTCTATTTCGTATAGGCCTCTGGTAACAGTTCTCTACTTTTTAATTAATTTTAACAATTATTTTTAACATGAATGTGAATTTAAATCCAAGTCTGAGTCAGTTTAAAACTTCCGTTAACTATGGTTTTGTTCTATAGTATATATAAAATATTTTTTTTGATAAGTATTAGGTTTAGCTCCATTGAATATATTTTGGTATTGACAGTTCGACAGCAGGTCATGAACATAACTGATTAGAATCAAATATTTTAATAATCCATCTTGACTTATTTTAAAAATACAAATAAAGTCAATCTAAACAAATGAATTGTCCTTCTAATTTTTATTAAAAATTTTTTTTTCACAATTGTGTATTTAAATATTTAAAATAATTCTTCACTATTTTCCAAATCTCCACTCAATAAATTTAATTTTCAATTATTTAACTACGATGACAATTGTTTTTCTTAAAATTCCCCATCATTCTTATGTAATCAAATCCACCCCGGGTTGTTAAATATGTTAACTTGAGATTGAATAAGCAATTAAGGTTAGTTACATCAAATCAACATTAAAAGAGAAAACCGCTCTCTCTTCAGAAAATTGTCAAAAAAAAAAAAATAAATTAAAGTAAATTGATTTTTTTTTTTTTACTCGAATATCCCTTAAACCTATCGATGGTTGTATTTTTGTATGTAATTCGTCATTGTATGAAACATTTAAAATGCGAATGAGTAAAAGAGATAGGATAACGAAGTTTAATGTTTTGAAATATTTTAAAATTTCCTTCCTAAAAAAAAGAAAGTTCCCCACCCTCCACATAAAATTATGGTGTTGATTTTTGAATTAACTCTCATATAATAGTGTATGTGTGTTGGTGGTTTACTAATAAATTGTGGTGACAAGTTACTGTCGTTTTTAACTGTAAATTTTTGGCAAAGAAATTTAAGCAAAAAAATATTCTAATGAAGGCCATTAAAGAAAATTGGTTTAATGAATTGCGGAAAATTCGTTTGGTTTATTTTTCAAAAGAATTTTTAGAATATTTTTATTTTCTAATTTAGTAGGAAAATTATTATTATTATTTTTTTTTTTTTAATAGGATTTAATTAAAATGATGTAAAACAGTTTTTGTTACAAATTGTTTTTAATTTTATAACTAGGGTACATAAATCAAAAGAAATATTGGGGAATTTCCTTCGGTGTTTTTTTTTTTTTGTTTAATAATTTAATGAAGGAAATTTAAATAAAGAAAATTAATTTAAAATGTGATCATTAGAGATATAAAGTGACACAAAAATATTAAAAATTTACAGTTAACATTGTAGTTTGAACGTTGAAAGAAGTGAAATGCATATTTTAATAGGGATTTATTAGAAATTGAAATATTTTTTTGAACAATTTTAATTTTTTATTTCCTCCGGAATAAGATTTGATTATTTGTCAGCGGGTATAAAAAGGTTCTATTACGCTTGAATATTATGGGATTGTATGTTGATAAATAACATTAGAAAGTAATAAGATGTGGTGTGTATAGAGAATTAATTTTCTATTCTTCGGCGATCGATATTGTGTAGTGGTTATGTCATTTGAAAATTAATCAGATGGCACCAAGTTAGGCAGGATTCTACTCAGGGCATGCATATTGTAAAAACGTTTTTCAATTATTTTTTCAAATTAATCGCGAATACAATTTAAATATTTTATTACTAAAAATAAAATGAAACTATACTGTAGCGAAGGCAAATTTACTCAAGGAATAGATGTAGTTTCTACTGTTAAATTAGTTGTTAATATCACAAATTCAATAGAAAAAACTTCTGTATGTGAAGGTGGATACTAAGTCTGTGTTTAAAAATGTTAGGGTTTTCATTAATTCAGATTTTGGTCTTGCAGTTCTAAAAAAGGAAAATCTGTAAAAAAGTGAATTTCTATTCTGTGGAATTCAAACACTCGGTTAAATTATTCTATATAAGGTAGTATGTTAATGATTCCCTTCCGTTGCCTAATCGGTTGGAGCATAGAAATGTGTTTCAATTATGATGTGGTAGTCACAGAATCGTTTCGGAAGGGGGGCCATAAAATATAACTAATAAAGTAATATTTAAAAAAAAAATTTAAAATCAATAAAATAAAAATAAAATTAATAATCAATATAATTATTACTATTATTTTATTATGCCTTAATTTCATTGTACAATTCTCCTTATTTTTAATTTCAATAATTAAGAGCTTATACTAATGTATTTACACCTATGATTTTTAGTTTACTTAAACCATATCAATCAATAAAAAATTACCTACATATATAAATAGTCATATACCACACAATAACCAATAATACAATAAATAAATATTGACAAACCACTAATAATAATTTCGCAATTGTCAACAACATCTGACAAAAAAAATGACATGACGTACCCATTAAACGTCAGACATCTTAACGTCAGTGATGGATAAAATCGCAGCGACATCTTGCAGAAATATAACTTCGTCTTACCACGTAGGCGTAGATAGAGTTATAAAAGTGGTTTTCTACAGTATCTACAGTCTACAGTATGCCAATCCCATACTTAGGCAGTATATAAACAGATTGAAAAATGAAATTAGACATTGCATCGGAAACAGAAAATATGAGCAATCGAGTACGATGGAAATGTCAAGTAGAAGCCCAAAGCTCCCAAAAGGAGTAACGAAAAAAAATACCAATTATGACAGTTATATAAAAATGAATTATCATAATTGATTTATCTATAATTAAAAGTAGTATAAAAAAAATAATAAAATAAATAAATTTGTATGAATTTATGTCAGAGTCGAAATCTATATAGACGATACTCTAAGAAACATTTCAATACACCTTATAGAAAAATAGATATTTGTATCCTTATAGCTTGTATACTGAAGGTGGATTTCCTCTTAATGGACGAACGTCCGGACAAATATTTTAACCAGTCAAAAAATTTTATTTTACCGACACATATAAAAAAAATCCTCTCCGGGCATTTATATTAATATTTTTAACTTTTGGCTGAAGGACTAAGTAAAAGAAAAGGATAGATATATAATTATTTGATAAATATTTATTGCTATCTCGATTTATGAATGAACTCGTTCACATATAGAATTTCAAATGTTTTTTAAGAAAAAGATATGAAGTATACTTTTTTTGTTTTTGTTTTTTAGTATAAGATTATTTTGTTTCTAACAAATTATTTATATTTTAAGATAAAAGCAAAGCGTTATACTTTGTTTTTTTCGAATATTACAATGTTATTATCCATTATTACTCTTAACAAAATTTTAAATTTTTTTAATAAAAGTAATATCAATACTACATAACAAATATCAGTCCGTCGCGCATTGAGAGGAAATCATAAAATTTTCTTTAATGGTATTTGTGTTTCATTCATAGTGTAAAATAAAATTGTCCGGACGTTCGTCCATGAAGAGGAAATCCAACATGAGATTAAGATTAATTTATTTCATCAAAATTCCTTATTCTTAATTTTATTCTCCACGATATACAGTTAACTTGTTTAATACCATATTAAGAACTTATTAACACTAATTTTATACTCTAATAAAAACTACAGAAAATTGTAGTTGTGTCAACAATTTATAATTAAAAAATATTATTTGTTGAATTACCCTTACCTATGTACATACCTACCTACAATATAAAAAATGTATTTCATTTAAAATTAATTTATAAAAATTAATTTTCAAGTAATTTGTACCTTATATACCTACCTGTCACAAAAATAATTTGACAATTGTAGTTAAAAAAATAAAATAAATAATCTAACTTAAATATATCTCATTTATTTAATCAATTTTATATTCCTATTCTATATTTCTCTAATTTTTTCTTCTTATTTTACTTCTCGGTGTGTAATTAATCTCTTTGAGAATAGAACCCATCCAAAAAGCAGCAAAATTTTTTTTTTAAATTTTATCTTTGAGTTTTTTCATTTTTTGTGAGGGTGAAATAAAGTGAAATTTAATCTTCTGGTTATTTCACCGCAATGAAAATATATATATATTGTGTTTGTTTTTTTGCTTCCTGCTTCTTAGATAAATTCATTTTTTAAGACCTTTTATGTCCAATGGTCAAAAATCAATTTGTTATTTTCAATAAAAATGTTGATAGATGATAACAAAAAAAAAAAAAAACCAATAAAACAAAAAGAAGAGATCTCATAAAAAAAAAAACTTCTTGTATACCAAATTTGTGGTGAATTGAATTTTTAGGGGTTGATTTCCCCCTTTTGAATTTATTTTCTAAAAAAACAAAAATGTTTTGGTCATCTTCGATATAATTTAATTGAAATAGAAAGAATTTTCAAATGGTTTTACCTAAATTTCCAAATAAAAAAAAATATCTCTAATTACATGTCATTAGTTTTGAAAAATAACTTATAAAACTGTTAAATATAAAGAGATAGTACTCTACAGTAGAGTTTTCCATATTTAAATTAGTAGATATACCTTAAAAATTATAAAGAAAAGCTATTGTATGTGATTGTGTATTCCAATCTTTGTGTAAAAGCAGTTCATCCTATAGACTTGGAATTATATAAAAACAAAAAATCACATGGATGCTAAAATTATTTAAAAAATTAAATTGAAATTTTAATTAAATGAAAATATGTTAATTATTCGAACAACCATATATATATATATATATCAGCTTTTAACAGATATATATCTTATTAATAATAAGTTATTATATCAAAGTCTGAGCAAAATGCTGTTGTAATCACAATTATAACTCATCATTACCACAGAATTAGTACAATAATTTTCATAGCCAAAAGAAGGCTATAATAATTTACAACTAACTGAGCTCGATTTTTCGACTTTTACTAATATCTATATAAAGTAATAATTATCATTTATTGATGGTGCTATTGCGATTCACAATTACGTAAATTTTTCCCTACAAATAATTTCAAAAACAAGTACCTACTATTTACATTAATATATATATACACAACTCAAACGCAACTGATCTTAACCACTTGTAAAAATTTAAACGTAAACTGTAACAACATTTGTTAATAGCAATAGCGATTTGCAGTCGCAATCGCAATCGCAATCGCAATCGTAATATCGAAATAGCGAAATCGAAAAATGCGATTTGCAAACATCAACTTAACATGCAACTTAAAAACTAAGTTGTGTGGTTTTGACAGATAATTAGGTTGTGTTGTGAATCGCAATAGCATCCTTAGTTAGAGTATAATTAAATATTATTTTTGTAGTTCTAAGAATTCAACGCAATCCTATACAGTTTCTATAACTGCTACAAATTTTAATTGCACTAGAAATTTTATCGTATTTGTATTGAATTTAAATTTTACATTAAGTAAAGATCATGTTTTTTTAAATTCATTTGTCAGGTTTCGGAAATGTTTTTCTATTTCAAATAAGAAAATCAATTAAAACTCATTAAAAAATTCGACTTACATTCCAATTAATTTTAAACTGGAGTGTATCTAATTGGAATGATAAATGGTTGACAATTTGTTGTTTTTTTATTTTATTTTTTTTTTTAACTTTTACCAAATTTTAACTCACCTTAAATAACGAAATTTCTTACATTTTATAAACATTTTGTTGTTGATTCAACTCAATTCCACTGAACAATTTCAGAACAGTAAAAATAACCTACACTAATACCTACAAATTAAATATGTTTTTTTTTCTTGTATTTTAGTTCCGCTTTTCATGAAAAATTTATCATTAACTTCCTACGTGAGAATATCCTTGTGAATGGATGGAGTTTGTTGTATATTTTTGTTATATTTTTGGTTTTTTATTATAGTTTTCCCGTTTCTTTAAATTACAGTGCAGTAAATATTAGTGGTATTTTTATATGGATTCATTTCAAATTTAAATATTTTATTATCTTCTTCAGTATATAACTGTGGGTTGCTTGTAATTTATTTCCTATAATTAATAGAAGCTTTTAATAATGTTTCTATATATGTACATATTATTTTTAGATTAAATCGGCTTTGTTTTAATGCAATTTAAATTTGCATTCAGGAAGGACGAAATAAATAACAAATAATTTTTATTTAAAAAATATTTTTTACCTATGCATATAATTCTTAATAAACTAATCCTTAGACACTAAACTCTTGAATTATTTGAAAAGGAAGAACATTAAATAGAAAATAAAAATTTACATGTTTTGTATAGTGGAAATCATATTGAAAATAAATTTAAATCTTTGATTTAAAATATTTTTTTTTTGCAGAAAAATATTACAAAGAAAAATATTACTGTATTGGTATTAGGTTGTCTTATTAACTTTTACCCCGTTAGAACATATAACAGAAATATTTAACTGTATATAAAAGTAAAATATTATGATAATAGGTTATCTTATTCACTAATGCATACACACTTACTTACTTTAAATGTATTAACCCTACTGTTGAAATATAGGTCAAAAATACTTAACCAGTAAATTGCACAGTACTAAGGTAAACCAATCATTAGCTTTATTAGAGGGTTCGAGAGTGTTTACATATTCTTACATTACACCCAGTAGCATTCCAAACTATAGAACTCTTATTATTATTATTATATTATATTTAAAAAAAATACTTATTGTTATACTCTATATAATAATTTAACGAAATGTACAAATCTTACTTGTAACGTATTAATTAAAAAATAGTTTATCTGGTGTAAAATTTGGGAAAATTCGATATTCGCAGCTTTTTGGAACTATAGCTAAAAAACTGTAAAGAATTTTCAACTTTTCTTTGCAAACTCTGCAAACAAATTAGAAATAATTTTTTTTGTATTTTTATCAACGAAAGAAGCTCCAGTGAATACATTTGAAAATTGGAGAATATATTTAGCGATGCCCCTGTGTATTACATATTAAATATTGATCAGGAAGACACTTTAGGTAATATTATTGATTTTTTTACATTTTTACAATTTCATATGCATAAAGCGAGTTACTTCTATATACAAAATGGAAATCTATATTGTATACTAGAGGCTCCTGGAATGTTTTAATTGTACCAACTTTCATATACGCAATTGGAGATGGAATTATCACAGCTGCTGGCAACAGACTTACCCTCCAATTGTTTCGTGTACCGAAGACTGAACATCACTGGAGTTCATCAGTATATTCTGATTAAAGTAAGAAATTAAATCCTAGTTTGAGCTTTGGTTAGTTAAAACTTAAAACTTTGATTTTAGTAGATACAATTTTCGGTACAGATTTGATATTATACTTTTGTTATTTGAATTAGTTTTTATTTATACATTTATATTTTTATTAAATTATTTAATTATATAAAAATTCAATTTTTGTGCTTGTAAAACCTATTTTGAATAAAAATTAAAAAATATTCTGCTCTCTTTATTATTCACTCACCTCACCTGAAAAAATATTTCCCAAAATATTCTCTTAACTAATGAAGAAAATCAAAGAGAATATTTTTTATTCTCAATTTCAATTTAACAGCTGTTGAATAATAAAATTGACAGAACTAAGTTTATAACTCATAATCAATCAATTTAATTTTTATTATTTTAACATTATACTCAGATAAATTTTCTAACTAAAGTAAAATTATTATTAAAAAAATTAAGTTATAATATTTTAAATATTATATTTTAATTGTGTATTTTTATTCTTAAAGTGAGAAAATGTATGCAAACACATAAATTAAAAAAAAAACCACATTGTTTCAATCATTACTAGATGCAATATACTTAAACTATATTCTTTCATACGTAAGTTTATAATAAATTATTTAATTTTGTTTTTGTTTTTTTATTTTTTTTATTTTTTGTTTTGTTTGCATTATTATTTTAATTGTAATTAAATTCTTTGTAAATAAATATTCATGTCCTGATATAGTCAAAAGGTTGCATGCATGCTATACTATTACGATTATTACTATAATTGTTATTATTATTATTATTATTTACAACTTCAACTTATCAGAATATATTTTATTTGAAAAATTTAATATATATATATATATATATATATATAATATGACATGTTGAATTTACCAAGTATGTAAGCGAAAAATGTCTGACATGTTTTTTAATTTCCGTTTAAAATAAGTCTCCAAAGTCTTGTGTTATATGGAATTATGTGCATACTGCATATATGTATATATATAATTTCTGATACTACATACATATGGTATTTATGTGATAAATAACTTGCAAACAATTTAAAAAAAACTCTAGTATCTTAATTGGAATTCGTATTTTGTATTATGCCAAATTTAGAAATTGCATTGGGAAAGCTATAAGGTGATACGATAATATATAATTTAATATTAAAATAAATTAACAAGAATTATTTTATTTTTAAATTTTATGTGAAAACGTTTATACTAATATGTGTTCTAAATTAAGTAATTTAGAACATAAAATAGAATAAATAATAAAAAGATACAAAATCGTGACTTTCAAACAAATTACAATTAGGGTGGGTGACATTTGATTGTATTTTTTTTTTTTTTTTTTTTTTTTTTCTCCTATTACTCCGCGTGGTAGCATAGGGCTTCGATAGTGAACCTCCATTCCTCTCTGTTGAGTACTACTTCCTTAATATCGTCCCAGGTATAATTGTTGACTGTTAATTCTTGATCGATTGTGCGTCTCCATGTGTTGTATGGTCTGCCGGGTCTCCTTTGTCCTTGTGGATTCCACTCTAGAGCTCTTCTTGCTATATCACTTTCTGATTTCCTTAGTGTATGACCTATCCATTTCCATTTTTTCCTATTTATCTGTCTGTTGATAGGTTCTTCTCCAGTTATCATCCATAAATCTTCGTTGCTAATTCTTGCCGGCCAGAATATTCTGCATATAATTCTCAAGCACTTGTTGATGAATACTTGTAGCTTCTGTTTGATTCTGACCGAAGTGAGCCATGTTTCACTGCCATATATTAATGTTGACTTAACACATGCTCTGAATATTGTTAGCTTTGTTGTTCTCGATATTTGGTTGCTCCGCCATATCTTCATTAGGCTCCCAAATGTTCTTCTTGCCTTATTTATACGGCTGTTGACATCTTCTGTTGCACCTCCTCTTGATGTTATAATGCACCCCAGGTAGTTGAATTCTTCTACGTATTCTATCTGTTGTCCACTCACTGTTATTGGCTCACTGTAACTATTGTTTGTCCTCATTGCTTTGGTTTTCTCGATATTTAATTCCAGTCCCGATTTCTTTGCTTCTTCCTGTAATCTGTTGACTTTGTTCTGTAGGTCCCTTTGATTTTTTGATATGAGGCATACATCATCTGCGTAATCTAAGTCTTCTAAGTTTCCGAAGAGATCCCATTCTATTCCGTTTATTCCAGTGCAAACTTCTCTTAGAATGTCGTCTAGTATTGTGTTGAAGAGAAGTGGAGATAGTGGACATCCTTGTCTAACTCCTATATTGGTGTAGAATGGATCACTGATCTTACCTCTGTGTTGAACTGTTGTCTCTGCATCTTCATACATCGCTTTGATGATGTTGATGATTTTTTCAGGAACTCCTTTCTTTGTAAGTGTTCTCCATATTGCGCATCTCATTTGATTGTATAGTTAATTGTTATTCATTATTTTTGAAAGTATATAAGTATTTTTTTTTTTAATTAAAGCTTATTTTGATAGAAAGCAATTCAGTTAAAAAAAAATTGTTTTAGTTTAAGAAAATGTGTTATGTTAGATTGAGTTTAAACAAGGAGAGCGGTTTTTTGAACACTGGTTTTTAAATATTTGAATATAAACTTCAATTGAAATTATTTTTAATAATAATAAATAAAATTCGAATAGTTTTTTTTCTATTATTTTATCAGATAATTGCTTAGCTCTAACTTTAAGCACTAAACTAACAAATAAGTGACTTGTAAGATGTAAATTCATGACTTAATAGAACAAAGCATAAAATTAAAAATATACTGAGAATTATAATATGCAAAAAAGAAAAAAAAAATAGATTTAATTAGAAGAAAATATTGATAAAGGTTAAAGCTTCAAACTATAATGTAATTCAATAATGTTGAATTTGTAAATAGATTAATTTAAATTAATCAGTCAATTAAATGAATCCAACTTTATTAAAATTTTATCAGCCTCATACTGAAGTTCAGGTATATTATGTAATAACTTACTGAATAATTTGTTACATTTTAGTTTCACCTTTATGCTAAAATATATTCTTCATTATAATTTAGTGAATAAATACAATGTCAGTTGCCAAATGTCTTTGTTGAACCGAATTCAGATTTAAAGCATTATATACCTTCCAAAGAAGCCAGAATATTGTTTTTATTATTCGTGTTAAATAAAGATACTAACAAAATTATATTTTTTTCTAATTTCATACCTAAGTATTCCATATTTATCTAAATTATTTAAAAATAATTTTAATCAAAGTGAAACATATTTTTTTTTTTTTTGTATTCCCAAAAGTCTTATTTTCCTCCTTTTTTCCAATGATTTTCATATTTTCCTGATAATAAAAAACAAAAGATATCCTTTTGTAAAAGGATAAATAAAAGACATAATCAAATTAAAACATAACATTCAAGTTGCAGTTAAAAAAAAAAAAAAGACAATTACAAAAACAAAAACAAACAAGAAAAGTTAAAAATTTAAAATAAACCTCAGAAGAGTGAAAATTTCTCTCGAATATGTCTGGAATTGGGAGGATGCACAAAGAAAAACAAAATAGAAAACATATTTTGAGAAAGAACTAAAGGCTAAAAACTTAAAATAACAAGGATATACAAAAATATACAGATAAAAATATACATCGAATTAATTGAATCGAAAAATATGTATTATGTTTTTATTAAATTTAAAAATTCATGAAAATTAAAAAAAAAAAAAAAACAAAAAAAAAAATTTCCAAAGATGTTTCAGTCTCATCCTTTGCCTTGCAAACTTTTATATTACGATTTTTTATTAATTTTATACAAAAATTTTCATGTCAACATGTATACATACACAGATATATAGATATATTTGCATACAGGATGTGTCTGTAAGATGTGTATTTTTTTCGTAATTGGGTATCGGTGACATCGTAACTGTCTTAAAAAACAATCTTCAATTTTATATAATGTAAAAAAACTAATTTGTCAATGTTATCCGTAAAATAAGTTGGTAACATTGTGTAATGACAACTTTCTGAGACATATATTCAACTTTGTGTTGAGACAGTTACGATATCAAGGTACATGTAAGATCGTACTGAACAATATTTTTGTTATGGAGATAAGTTCAATGGTTGCAATGATAATTATTTTTTGTTTTTTTTTTTTTTACTTGTGGTTTTGTTTGCATTATTATTTTAATTATAATTAAATTATTTGTAAATAATTATTTATGTCCTGATATAGTAAAATGGTAGCTTGCATGCATACTATTATACGATTACCCACTTCGATTACAATATTTTCTTTAGCCGTATTCACCACAGGACCATGTCTTCTTCTCCAGACCCTATCATCGTTTTGAGGACCATATATCGGTATAAATAATGTTATATATTTTATAGCTTTTAAGTTATTAACTGTGAAAATTGATAAATTTAATTTTTTTTTAAAATGAAGACATATTTTGTAAAAGAAAATTATTCGTATTAAAAATAAATAATTAAAAATTTAATTTGAATATATTAAAAGCATTTATATATGCATTTTAGCTACCTATATAATAAATGGACATCTTAACATGCCATTTCTTCTCATGATGAAAGAATTAATACCACAACCCCAAACTATTAGATATAAACTTTAAATGCTGCTAGAGTGAAAATGTTTCTATACCATTATGGCAAACACACCCTGTTATACTGAAAAAAAAAACCAAATTCAAATATCGTGTTCCGAACATACCTTAACATTTATTATTCTTATGAGATCCCTGAATAAGGATAACATTAACTCTTTTAAAATTTTATTTATATTTTTTGTTATTTTTATGAATTTAATTATTCAAAAATTTTGTCCTGTGAAAATAACAAATAATAAAAAAAAAATAACGAAAACAAACAAGAATAAAAATGATTTTCTTTTTTGAAATAATAAAAAATAATTTTTGTAAATAAAGTAAAATAAGTAGGTAATGTACGTACATCACAAAGCACAAGAGAATGTAATAATCCTTTATAATATAAAAAGTCCTTTATTAATTTATTTTTATGATGGTAAAATTTTCAGGAAAACTTTTCTTGTATTATTTTCATTGTAATGTTTTTTTTTTTTGTTTTTAAATAATTTTCATGTTTTCTGGGTGGTTTTTCTACTTTTCTTTTCTTAGTTCTTTAAAAAAAAATTTTTGATCAGTTTTGACTTTAGAGTTGATATTTTGACGATATCTTAATTTTTTGATATTCTAATACAAAAAAAAAAGAATAACATTTAATTTTCTGACATTTAAGAACAGTAGATACAACTCTTGGTTTTGAGATGCAAAACAAATAATGAGTTAAGATCAGACCTGTAAATTTTATATACCAGTATCATTACAATTACTTGGTAATGTAATTTCTTTCGTTGAATTAAATAATTTAAGTTTTTACGTTCAATTTTCTTGGTTGTAGCAGACTTAAGTAATGGAGATACAATAGTTAATTTAAAAAATAAACAGAATGAGTTTTTAGAAAATTTTATATGATTTTTTTATATTTTACTTGCCTTTAAAATTTGGCAATATTTTAAATGCTTTAATTTTCAATTATTTTTAATGTTTAATGTACTTCACTCTGGGTACCGAACTATATTTAATTTATGTTAATAGTCAGAGTAGGCTGGAATAGTTACTTAAATTTCATGACGGTGGTACTTTTTGGGTCCACAATGTTTTATTTGCATTTCTTGGTTTACTTTTAATTATTTTTATTATTTAATGCGCTTCACTCTGAGTATCGAAATATATTTATTTTATGTTTAAAAAAAACATACCAAAGCAATTTGTATACGTATTGTAATTTTTATATGTATTGCAGCGTTTCGTCGAATTGACAGATATATGCAGATATAATTATTTTTATAGAAAAATAGGTTAAACAAAAGTATGTAATAAAGTGTTGAAAATGTTTACTAAAATAGTTGAAATCAAAATTTAATTACTTTGTAGGAACTATAAATAAGATAATTAATTTTTTTTTTTCAATTTACTAAGTATCAGTACCCATAAAAAGTATACCTACTTGTATTTAAGGAATTATGTTATATTGAGAAGATGATATATACTGCTAAATATATAATAATCTAGCCAACCGAGTTGTTTCATATAGGTACCAATAATATTTTTTTTAATATTATAATCTCTTTGATAAGAAATATACACAATTTCAATTCCCACAAAATATAGCAATAGCCGTACATTTAGAACTGATAGAGATAAAAAATAATTTTGAAATTTAATATTTTAGATTTAATCAACAAAGATTTAAGAATAACAGATTAAATTACGTACACCTAAATGTTAGGACAAACACTAACAGAAGCTTTAAGAATAGTTTTTCAATTGACAACACTTTGACATTTCAATGCGATATAAGGTTATTCAGTTTATATACAAATTAATGAGAAAAAAAGTCTTGAAAAAAAATTAATAAACATTGTAAGACTATATTATTTCGAATTTTTTTATAAAGTTCAACCATTAATGAAAAATTGTTCAAACTTTTATTTTCCATGAAAAAAAAAGTTTATTTAAAAAAGTTTTTGAGTAAAAAATTTAACATAAAAAAAAAAATTGAAACATATTTTTCACAATTAAAATTGCATGACACAAATAAATTTTGTGTTACACAAACACATACAAATTCATTTACCAATAAAAGCTATACTTTTATTTTTTTAGGAAATGGTTTCTTTAAAACAATTTTTTTTATTATGTTTGTTTTTTTTTTTATTTCTGTTAAACAACTTTCTTACATCCTTTTAAATATCCTTCATTTATCTATATATATATATATATATAATATATATTTTATTATATATATTTATATTCAAGTATTTGGGTGTATCTATATTTCAATTGTTGATTAAACTTCAAATTCATACATATTTTATTAATTTGTTGCTATATAGTATATATTATATATAAATATATATATTTATGTAGGTATATAATTATATTTACTCTTCTATATCGCGAAAAAGTTTTAAATTTATTCAAAGAAAATCTAAAATAAATATTTTTCTTTTGAAACAATGAACAAAAACCCTTTCCTTAATTATCCAAAATCCAAGTTGTTATTTAAAAACTGTTGTTCTTTTCTATTTTTTTTTTTAAATAGAATTTTGAAATCAAATTATGTTATTTATCATTATTAAAACATCATCATTAAGTAAGGATTGAATTTTTTGAAACTAATTGAATATTTATGAGATGTTCTTTTTGATTTAGATAAATTAATCTAAATTGTGGTTTAAGTTAAAACAAATTTTTGATGTTAATGAGATAACAAGAGACAGATTAGATAAATACTAAGTAGATAATTCAAATTTAAATCTTTGGATTGATCTGGAGCAAGCTTTCGATTTTACTCGAAGAATATATTTGGTTTTCGAAATATATAGAAGTTTTTAAACCATTGTCGCCAGCTTCTATAAGACTATATAGACTCTAACCAACTAAAAATTTCTCTCATAACTAAAACAAATCAAATAAAAATTTTCATTAGGAGAAAACCAAGATGAAACATTATTATTAATTACATCTGAGCTAGCATATATCAATATCAATTCAATTAAAATGTGTTGATATGATATAAAAATACATTGATATGTTCTCTATATTATAGAAACAACAAAAAATAATTTACCAGAAGATCTCAAAAACGTTAAGAAGTACGAAATATAAATGCATAGGAACGGTATTGAAATATTAGCAGGCAAATGATAAGAAAGGACAATAGTAAGTAGTGCTTTATGTGTAATATTTTAATTTTACATTTCTGTTTAACTTAATACTAAGAGATATAGACCCTGAAGTAGGTCTTTACAGCTATATTTTATAATATTGAATATTACTTAATCTATGACTCACAGGAAATAAAAGGACAGTTAAACCTTATGTTTTCACAAATTATGTATTGAAAAAACGTAAAGGAGATAAACACAAAAACACATTCAAAACAAAAGAACTGAACTGAACATTTCATTATTTATTGGTCATTGGATAATCACTCCACATTATTATTTGTTCATAAGTTATGAAAATCTTTCAGAAAAATATTCTAATAAAATGGAAGATTTAAAAATAAAAAGGGATGTGAGGTGTACCATCAAATCGCCATTATAAGGATGGCAATATCTCTTTGTAAGATCAGATTTTAGCCTAGAATTATGTTTTTCTTTTTTTTTTTCAACTTTGTATCTCATTATTTTGTGAAAATGATAATAAAATATTTTCAATAAACGTGCTTCGAATTTTGAATTTTAAATTAGAAAAACCAAAAACAAAATCCAGAAAAATAATCTTCAAAAAATTTTTATTTCACGTTTTCGTACCATGATTTTTCACTGTATTGGTTTTATGTTAATTTTTTTGTGTTATTTTTAGTACCTACATATACCATATCCTTTGGAATCCTTAGAATTTAATAAAATTTTCAAAGCTTTATTTTACTTTTTAATATTTTCTATATATATATATATATATATATATTTTTTTTTTTATTTTTTCTAAACAATACCTATACCTATATAGAGAAGATATTTTATAGATTAAAAAAATTCATAACGAATTGTTTCGAAAAATTCCAATTGTTATTGTTTGTATTGTGTGTAAAGCAACAGACTTTTACATAAAAATGTATTCATTTCGTGTTGATAACAGAAACATTTTTAGAATATTTAAATAATAAATTTTAAAAATATTATATATAAAAAAAAGTAAATAAATATTAAATGTATTGGTCAGGATTCGAATATAAAAAATATATAGAAACAAAAGAATTATAGATTTAAGATCATTAATGAAATATATAAAAAAAAGTTAAGCAAACCGCCGTTGTTGAAGACCACAAATCGTACCAAAAAAAAAAATCCAATATCAATAAATTAATCTGGAGATATTTTTTGGGTTTCAAAATAGAAAAGGGATAATGACATCAGGTGCAATTCAAATTTTGGTTTATGTTCTTGGTGTGTTATCCCCCATTCCATATTATCCCATAAATATAATATTAGCTATCAAAATAATCATTCTTGTTCTCTCATTCAATGTTAATGTGATGAATAATGGGTATTGTTTTAATGTTGTAAGTTGTAACTCTTTATTTTGCATCAATAATTTAAGAAGAAAAATAAAAGATGGCGATTTTTTGTTTTATGATAATGTACCTTCATTTATAATGGATAATGCAGTAAAATGTACAATGACTTGGAAATGAAGAGAATGATAATTAACAACTCAATCTTGAGCTTTGTAAAAATTTCTTGTACAATAACATTTTGTACAAGATATATTCACGATTCCAAAATTCCAGTTTTTAATAACAACTCTTTAAAACTCATAATTTAAATTTATAAAATAAAGATTCATATGATTTGATAGAATATTTAAAAATGAACTCGAAACGAAAAAAACATTTTATCGGCAACCCAAAATTGAGATTGGTGTGGAGAACAAATTAATCAAATCACTGAAAATTGGTTTAAAAAAATAGAAATGAATGAAGATCAGAAGTTGAGGAGAAGGTCAACTTGATTTTAGTTGCAGTGCGCCATTGCAGAAGAAGAATTAATTGAATACTGATGTCACTCTGTCATATCAAATTGACTTTTAACGTATTTATTTAAAGTATTTATATTGAATTTTAATGTCATTGTATTCGATTTTTCATTTACTGAATTAAAAATTGTCATTTGAATTGGAAACATGTACTTCTAAATACCTCTAACGAAAATTTTTTGTACAAATTATTTGTTCATGACTGAAATTTCTTATTAATGTAGTTAGATAAAACATACCCATACCACACGGAATACAGATTAGCTCATTTTTCTGAATAATGAGTTAATTAAATATTTCTCTATAAATAGTTGAGAATTTCTAAAATTTTCTTTAAATAAAAAACTATTTTAAAATCTAACACAATTCACATTTACGAGTATATGTTATAGTACTTGACACGGATTTGGTAATGCTCGTTTATTCAAAATAATCCACCACTATACTTAGATATTTGCTTTTAATTGAATTTATATTATTCTAATGAGGCAATTAAGTGCCGTATATATGACCAAGAAAATGACAATAAGATCTAAATAAAAAAAATTATTGTAAAACTCAATGAACATGGAAGTAAACTATAATCAACGTCAAAATGCTTCTCTGGCTCGTATATGTTAAACCAATTGAATGGAATTTTATTAGACCAACATTAATTTCAATTTTTGGATCTGAATGTTTAAAAACTTACGTTCCTAGATCCAACCTACATTGGAAAAATTATTTCGATAGATCTCCAAATGGAAAAAAAATTCGGCTGCAATTATTCAAAATATGAAAATAACGGTTTAGCAGACTCTACAACGTTTATAACACTGAAAAAGAATGCAAATAAAAAATATAGAAAATGTAATCTTGTTTATAGAACAAAATGTCAAAAAATAGAAACATTGTATAAAAAAGTATTATGCAAATCATGTTGTTTATAATCTAGTTGACAATAAAATAATTTGCAGAAGCAGGAGGTTACGAAATCAAGTATTGAAATTATGAGTTGAAATACATTTGTTTGCCCGATATGACAAAAAAATTTAAGAAACAGTTGAGACTTGAATTTAATGTGATAATAGAACTGACTACTAGGTTAGAAAAAGTATGTTTAGCTTGTCTACCACTTTACGAGAATAGGACGATTGTAAATGTTTTATGGTATTTTTACGAAAAAATTGTTCAACAAAATTGTTTGCATTTGTTTTTACTTAGAGCTAAATCCTACGCCATAGGTATATTCGTCGTTATATTGGTTTTTTAATTATCATTTCATCATGCTGTATATATTCAGCAACTATAACTAAATCTACCAAAGAGTATAAAGCCGTATTTCGATGAGTTGGAGTGCCTGTCAAGACATTAAATCAAAACATAATTGAATTCTGTTCTTTATGCATTGGTATTAAGTATTATTAAATTTTTTGTGAGGTTAAAAAAAATCATCAAAAGTGAATGTGAACCCAAAGGATATTTAGTAAAATATAATAAAATTATTAAAACTTAAAATGACTCTTCAAAATAATTGTTCAAGATGGCGGGCTGTACCTGTACATATTATGTTTTCAAACTTCCACAAATTAAAAATCAAATCTGTCCATCGTTTTATACATGTCTAAATTGCTGATTTCCTTTTTTTTTTGTTTTTTAAATAAAATTCGCGATTGCGACATTTTTTCGACTTATTTAATTTTTCCCTTTCTTCAAACACATGACATATGTCCACCTTTATAAAATAGAAATTTAATTTCAGAACCTCATTCAATAAAACAAAGCAGTGTAAAAAATGAAGTTAACAATCAAAAGTATATAAACTTTAATTTACAACAAAAAAAAAAGAAACAACAACAAATATATAGAATAAAAAAAATCCTAATATCCTGATCAGTTTATCATCGCCTTTTTTACGTGCGTAGCAGTGTGTATGTGTATTCTTATAATCACATGTTCTGTTTTTGTTGCAATCTAAAATAAGAAAATGCAGATTTAAAAAAGCAAAAAAAAAAAAATAAATTATTATAGGGCCGACCATTTGCTTTATTCTTCCTGAAATTATAATTTCCAGAAAATTAAAAAAAAAGGAATAACAACAACAAAAAATAACGACGACTCTACTGACAAATGAAAAGAATTTAATTATTTGTTCATGATGGGACCTCTGTTTTCTTGTTGTCGTTTTTATTGTTGTTGTTGTTGTTGCTATTATTATTTTCATTTTCGATGAAAAAGCGCCACAAAATATAACTTTAATCCCATCCAATCCAATTCAATTTTTTAAATTGGCCAAAGTAAAATAAATTATTATTGTACCAGTTTTTTTGTTTTGTTATGGGGTAATCCTATTTTTAAAAAAGATCAACATTTGTTCTTTTCCAAAAATTGAAATTCTCGAGGTTTTCTGTAATTTGTAAAATTTGTAATTGAACGTTTTATTCATTTGTTTATACGTTTAATATATAAGTTTTGGAAGTGTATTTTGAAAATATTGAAAAGATTGGGATGAGTTTTGTTGATGTTGATCATGTGGAATGATCACCATGTATGTTATACTTTTGTACGTTTCTGTTTTCCGTTCTAATATAAAATAATTAAAAAATACAAGTTAAGTATAAAATATAAAGTAAGCGAATTGTAACAAAAAAGTTTGAAAATTAGATTGGGTTTGTTGCTATATTCTTCCGTTATCCATTATTTTTTTTTAAATCTTCTAATCGATTTGAAGACTACCCATAGTGAACTAAAAAACGAAAACTGAATTTTGAAATGCTTCAGGATATTTTTTTTAATACTAGCAAATATAACTTGACGAATTTCCCTAGAGTGTGGATTCATTTAATAACAATCATATGTGATTTAGCAAACAACACTCTAGTGGGAGGTTGTAAAATAACCTGAAGTTAATTGTATATAATGATTAGAGAAGAAGGATTACATCTCGAAAAATATGTAGTGCAAACCTAGTCTCTTACAAATAAAAACTAAATCCATGAATTCAAAATAATTCTTCCCGACTTTCGATTTCACAGTTTTAATCACCAAATCTCTTTCTCACTCTGCCTCTCTATATATGTAGATTAGTTAAATATATAAGAAATCCTCAGATTGTTTATCATTATTTGATTCGTTTTATTCGATTGTATTGTTGTTTTATCGGGATTTAGAAATAAGATATTATAAAACTATTAGCTGGTTTATTTTCCCATAAATTATGAAATCAGTGATTCAAAAAAAGAAGAAGAGAAGCCAATATTCAATTAATGCTATATTAACGCAGCTATACCATTATTAAAAGAAAAAAAAATTTAATTTTCTGTTAAAATTATTAAATTTTAGTTTTTAACATTTTAACTAAAACAGAAATTTTAAGTTAATTTGACTGTGAGAAATATAATATGTTTTTTTTTTTGTTTGAATTTAAATATTCGTCACAGTTAATTTGTGAATAGCCCCTGGTGTTGAATACCATACAAATTATTAAAACAAAAACAAAAAAATCATTTTTTAATTTTCTGATACAATTTTTTTTTTTTTTGTGCGAATTCAACAAAGTACGGATAATAAGAGAAAAAAAAAAATTAAAACAGGTAAACTATATGGTAAGATGTGAGAACGTTTGAGAATTAAATGAAAATATTCGAAAATAACAGGTGAACAGCGAATTTAACGTGAATAATCTAGATTATATATCGCGAGAATTAAATTTGAAATTTTTTTTTTTTATTTTTGTTGCTTTTCAATTACCTATATACTTTGACTTAGCAAAGAGTATCATCATCATCATCATCCGTCGTGATTATTGTATAACGAACAAAATTCTATTAAATTTTGAGTTCATTTATTGTAAATTCAAAGTTTATTGAAATGTATTGGTGGTCGGCCATAACAAAAAATGGTATAAGTGTACAATTTTAAAATATTGAGATATAAAGGCTGAAGAAGTATAATATAATATTTAATTGAGAAGAAGAATTTGTCATACATACATGACGGTTAGATTAATGCTTAAAGCAAGCACATCAAACATAGACATATATTACTAGACGAAAGCTTGTTACAATTGGTAAAGAAGAAAAAATTATAAACTAATAAATTAAAATACTTGAAAAAGCAAAGCCTGTTTCGCAAAGTAAATATCAAAGCTAAAAAAATAAAAAAAAGGTATTAGTTAGTCTCATCTATACTTACATTATAACGTTGTCCTTTTTAAGATGTACGTTATCTATGTTAGATATTTACAAATTAAATTAGACATTAACAAGAAGGAGTCATAAAATTGAATTGTGAAATGCAAAAGAATAAAATTTATACAAAAATAACTTCTATTCAATGCACTGAAAGCTGTTTTCCAAATTCATCAAGAGGTCAGACATAACACAAACTATACGGTTATGTAAAAATGGCGCTTTGAATTAATTCCTATTATATTTCCTAATATTATTCTATAAATATATATTTATAGAATAATATTAATATTTATAGAATAATATTATATATTCCACAAAATGCTAATTTATAGAATTCAATAACAACAGTTTAAAAAACTGAACTAAACTGCAGAACATTTTGAAAATTTCATAATGAAAATCTAACATAAGAAATCTAAACTATAAACAAAAATCAAAAAAAATTTTTTTTTTAAATAAATAAAATTTGAGTTACAACATTTTCTTTTTAAATGTCGATTGGTGTAGTGTAGATATTATAGTATAGTAATGTGAAATACGCAAATCTGTAATGAGTATTCTTGAGATAATTTCTTTTTCCTGCTTATTAATTTACTGATTGGACTATAATTTAAATCTTCATTTGTTGAATTTGTTAGGATTATCTTAAAATTGATTGTTTTGTGTACAGAAGAAAAATTCAAGTGAAAACAAAGAAAATTTTTTTTAATGAATTTACCATGAATCGATATGGCAATATATACCTTCAATATGTAATATTTTAAATACATATTTGACCGAAATATTTCGAAAAAAACAATAAAATACAAAATCTTAATATTTACGCGATATTTAAAAGGTGGGGTTATTAAATTCTGTTTTGGTTATGGTTTTACTTGTCAAAAATAGAAAGATATTAAAATCATTTTTTAATGACAGGTATTTGACACTGTAATTGTGTGTGTTGTTTTTGTTATGAATGTGAAATGAATACAAATTTATTTTATTTTTTGTTTTTAAAATCAATTTATATAATTTATTTATATATATATATATATATACATATATTGTTTTGTTTTGTTTTTGGACAAGAGGTAAAGAACCTTTATAATAATAAATTATTTTTGCTCTTAAATTTTTTTTTGCTTTTAAAGTGTTAAAAATTTAATTTTAAAGAAATTTATGTTATTTCCTAATGAGATTGCATTCAATGACTTCTTGTATATGAAACAGAATTTAAAATATCTTCTTTATAGTAATCGAGTTCAGATTTTGAATTCAAATTCATTTTCGGTTGAATTTAAAATAAAAAGAAAATGAAAAACAACAACTTCAAAAAATTTAAATTACATTTTTTTTTTTTAAATAAAATAAATTCGTAAACGTGAAATAAAATCAATAATGTTGAGCGTTGTTATTAGTGAGTGCTAATTATACATACTAATAATTTTACAGCTTATTTTAGCATATTTTACAGCATATTTCAGGAATTGACATTTGTTTGTGATATACTATCATATTGTTTTTGTATATTTCCCGATATGTCATTTAAATTAGATATTTAAAATGACATGGTTGGAATGACATCTTTGACCGATTGAATAACGTACAAGTGGTACAAGATAATACGGCAGTTTTGAAATAACAGCAAAATGAAGTATCTTTTTTCCGTTTTGTTTTATAATTTTCATATTTCTATGAACTGAACATCTCATAGCTGCCTTGAGCAAATTACTTTTCAGATTCCTCATCCGCTCATTTCACACAATTACTTTTCAGATTCATTACAAATTACAGACAATTAGAGTCATAAGTTCCAAAACTGTTTATCCATGTTACAAAGCTTAAGCTTTCCTTTTTTATTTATTTTTAAATCGATTCAATAACGTCGATACAAATAACTGCATTGATTTAGTAAATTGTCTCTTTTCTTTTAGCTCTAAGCTATTTACCCCAGTTGAAATTCAACCTAAGACGAAAAGATAATCGATACAACATGCTACAATAAAATATTTACATTGTATTAAAATTACAAAAATTTGCAACAGATCTGACAAAAATTGTTTCTGCGTGAAAAATAAAAAATTTCCAAAGTACTTCCTGTTTTGAATAAAATAAAAAAAGACACATTTTTACTAAATTAAATTGACAACTTGTAAAAGTTGTTTCACCTTTGTTTTTTTTTTTAATTTTGACAAATAAAAATAAAATTTTTTGACAAATTCCAGATCACCTCATAAAAAAGTATATTTCAATCAACGCAAAAAATTCAATGTACCTACTTAAAGAAATTTTGCAAATATATATAGGTATATATATATAAATATACATATACATACATATAAATAGTTGAGCACATAACTTCAAAAAATGATATTAAAAAAAAAAATACAAAAAAACTCAAGAAACAGTGAACACTGTGAATTGTGATATAATATGCTCTAATGATTTTATTGAATTTTCATTTTATTGATAAAAATTTTTTTTCGAATATTTCGAAAATAAAGAAAAAAGGATATGCAATCGAAAGGAAAATTCAAAAAAAAATTTACTGTCATTCAAAAATTTTGAACAATATTAAAGAAACGGAAATTCAAAAACCCAATAGAATATAAAGAATTAAAAATAAATTAAAAAATAATATCGTAGCTTGAATTGCCTGTAATTGTATTTTTTAAAATTTTTAAATTTAAAGTACTCAAAGGTTCAGAACCTAAGTTTTGGTTATAATATAAAAATAAACAATTAAAGTTGAACAAAAAAAAAATTGTCTCAAAGTAGAACACAAATAGACCCTTTGTTTCTAATTGAATGGGATTATATAGAAACAATTTGTTAATCATGATTCTATTAAGAATTGATATAATATATACTAGACATGTTTTTGACAAACCCTAAACAAACACATATTCGTTAAATACCACTTTATGTAAATAAGGTCACATACCCTTACCGGTAATAAAGGTTAAGTACATCCATGAACATCTACAAATAGGATTAAACAACTGTTTGGTACATTATGGTTAGAACTTAATAGGAAATATTTGAATATACATTGAAAAACACATAACAACGGTATAATGATTGTCTTAACGGAAAAAGAATATTCATAGATTCACTTTTTTTTGTATCAGAGTCAGAACATCAATTTATACACTTGTAGGTTTTGTAGCACATCATTTATTCCATTTTTAAGTCATCATATACCACCATATTTGTTTCTTAAAGATAAAATTTTCTTCTATTATGACATGCATAACTTCAAGATGAACATGGATCAACCACTAGCAACTATTTTCGTTCTGATAATCTTTTTTGATTTTTTTTAAAGCAGTAAATCATCGAAAAATGTTAGACTGCTTCTGATCGGTTGATCTGATAATTTTCAAAAACTGAGTGATTTTAACCTAAAGTAAACTCTTATCATTATTGCAGCATTAAGACTAGTCTTATACAGACTAACTATTAATTAACATTTCACTCAAAGAAGCTATGATACTTTCGATAATCCTAAATCTATTTTTTAAACTCAATTTATTCATCTAAGTTGTCTCACACTTAGTGATAAACCGTGGATTTATACAAGGCAAATAAAGTAAAATTTTTAATGTCGCACCACTGAACAAAAAGTTTAATCTTAACAACATAAGTTTGACTGCTTAACTGACAAAATTTATAATTCAACTTAATTTTCAAAAACACACAAATCCTATCAATCAAATAACCTAAAAGGATATAAAATTGTGTATAGTAAGTCAAATATTTTTTCTTTTCATTTTTACTTTCTTTATTTCACTGTCATTTTGTAGAATCGTTCGTAGAAAACGCAAACAAACAATAACAGTAATAATAAAAAAGATGAGTCTATATGTATAGTAATAATATAATTTTAACGCTTTCATGCACCACCGATAGCAGCGTTAAACCATATCATATCAAAAATATAAACAAGTGCCATGCCATAGCATGTTACAATCATATAATACGGGTACTATAACGGTAGTGGGGGTGGTTGTGTTGTTTTACTTGATAATATTGTATGTTAAGTAGTGTATTAAGTGTCATAGGTGTGCGAAAGTATATACAATTGTACAAACATATCCATACACATCCCTAAGTTATATAAATTTAGGATTTTTAAGAAATGTGGCAAAAATAAAAATGTTTCCTTGAAATTTTACAAGTGCTTGAAACTCTCTTCAAGTTCTTAAGTATATCAATTGGTATAAATTGAAATTTTTGGAATATTTTTTTTTGTTTTTTTTTGCTTTCTCCTGTTGCAAATAATTTGATTCATTTTCATATTTTCTTTGCTTAAAATGTTGCACAAAAAAAAAAAAGATTTTAAGTAATAAAAAAAGGGAAATGTGTGTTGTTGTTGGTTCTATTGATTCTATTTTCTTTTTTCAAAGTTGAAATTTTTTTTTTATAGGTTTTTTATAATGGGATAAGATTTGCACAATTGAAATTTTTTTCTTTTAGTTTTTTATTCAATAGGAAAATTTTTTAAGACCTCATGTGGTGAATTTAAATTTATAGAACAAAAAAAACAAAAACAAAAAATAAACAATTTTTGCAAATTTTTTTTTTTTTTTTAAATCAAGGGGATCTTATCGAGTCTTCTAAGGTGATATAAAGACCTTGAGATGTTGAAAGTAATCTAAAATTTAATTCAGTTTTTGAATTTTTCGAATATTTTGCAAATATTTAAACAAAACCACAAAATATTCAACATTTGTTTCAATGAACTTTTAGAATTGGAAAATGAAATTTGTAAGACTGTTGTGAGGTGAAATCTAAATCAATAAAAATATTTCTGACAATATCTGGAAAATATGTTTTGCAGCAGATTTTCAATTTTGAATGGTCTAGCCATAACAATCAAAACTTTCGATTGAAGCTATTTTTGAAACCAATTATTTCAGTTGAAGTCAGAAAGTTGTAGAGTCACCGCAATTAAAATTTTTTTTTTCCATCTTAACTGAATTTATTGAATCTTTCTCAACGAAAATTACAATAATTTATAGTAGTAGTGCAGTACAGAATTTATAACAGTAGTGACCTTTATGGTTTATTCAAATCTTAAAATCTAAAAACTTGGAAGGTCTAGTCCACTGATTTGACACTTCATATTTGATCGTTCATTCCAATTTTATTGCTTTACATGACTGCTAACGTTTTTTTTTAACCTGCTGATTATTGGAAATTTTTGTTGATCTCTCGCCAAAGGGTTAGAGTGTTGGATCAGTCTGTTTGTATATCTGTTTTTACATATTTTTCCAGCTCTTCTGTAACCATGTGCATATTCAAATCTTTATGTAGATTAATACTTCTAAGGTAGCAAGGGTACTTTGAATTATTTCGATATAAAAATCAGTTCTCCATAACTCCACAGCTGACATCCATCATAGGACCAATTAAATTACTAAAATAAATACTCGAATATTTTCCTTTTAATGTTACTGATATGCTTATCATACAGATTTTTTACATTTTATTTATTTCAAATTCAAATGCCTTGATGTGAGATTCAAAATATCACTTGTCCACTTATATACAAATTGATAATCTATACTCGTTCGTTGGAAATGGACTAACTGATAGTTAAATGAGTATACTTGCTTCAATTGGTGTTTTAAAATTTACACAAAATAAAAGATGCTTCAAATGTCATGGAACTGCTAATGTTCAAGTTCACTTAATTTGTTCCTTCATCTTCTTGTGTAATCCCATTTCGGATGTTTGCCGTGGTACTTAATTATAGTCTACTAATACAGTTCTATAGGCAGAGATAGAGACTCTTATCGTCTACTAGAAGAGACGAATTTTATCTACCAGCGGATTTGACCCCTGCTTTACACATAGTTATATTTAATTTTTTGATGGACTAGATGAAGGACAGTTGAGCTTATTCCAATCAATAGTTGTCTTCAACTATATTTTTAATTTTTATTAAACTGTCAATGCAAATATTTTATAAACTTGTATTAAATACCATTATTTCAGGATATTTCATAACCACTATTTCAGGACATTTAAGAATTATATACGTATACAATTTAAAATCATGTGACATCATATAATTTAAAATTGCATGCATTTATGTATGTACATATATACAATTTTTAATATTAACTGTAATTTTATAGATTTTTTTTTTATCTATGAAATAAAGAAACTTAGTCCTTACATACCTAATTTACTTCAATTAACAGGACAAAAAAATTAAAACAAAAAATAAAAAGTGGGTGTACCTCTTTAATATTGTTTCTGTTTATGGGATTTTAAATTATAGATACGTAATATGCGATGACAATACTAAAATTTTAAACTCCCATTATTTTAATATTGTATAACGGTTAAAATAAATAACAGTAAAATGCATTTCATTTGATTAAAAATGATAAAATTGCATGCCTATCCTTCCTTTGATATCCTTGATATACCTATATGTTACACATAAATATGTACATATATTAACAAGTTATTCTCTTCATAACATAATATCATTATTCACAATTGGGAATTATTTATATGTGCTGTCGTAACAGTAAGTGATATGTTCAGTATGTGGTCGTCAATATTTAAACAATTTTAAACATTTTTACATATATTTTTTAAATTGCAAAGGTGTTGCTAAGGGGCTTTTTGTAACAATTTATTTTAATAGGAAATAAGAATACATATACAATTTGTACTCTATTATTATTAAATCGTAATAAAACATTTAATATAAAATTTAAAATAGTAAAATTGACATTTAATGTTATATAAGTGTACATGTTGGTAAACTGTTTTGAGTTGGGAAAACAGTGCATATATGGGTAGGTGGATATGTTTGTGACTATAGATATAGTTGATAATTTTAATCCAATATAAAAAAAGATTATTAGGAATTTTTTAATATTTTATGAATTGTATTGAAGTTTAATCTAATAAAATTTTTGATGAGTATTATAAATGTTTAAGTTGGTATATATTGAAGTGGATGAATCTTTTATGTAAGTATGAATTCAAATTTTAAAATATCTTGAATTGAATAAATTTCTTGATTATACTCTCTTGACAATATTCTCTTTAAATTTATTGAATTTAAAATAATTTTTTTTTATGAATTTTTTTTTATTTTAATAAATTAAAAACTAATTCAGGGTATCATCTTGTGTTTATATCATATAATGAAAGTGGAGATAAGAAAAAATTGTATTGCCAATGTCAATTGAGAAAGCTTTGAATTTTTTTTTTTTTTGTTGACTGAAAAAACTGGTATGAGCTAACTATAATGACATAGATAGAACTGTGTGTGACATAGACATTTTTCAAAGCATATGTCGAACCATATATTTCTATAACCAATATTTCTTAGATAAACAATAAGAAAAAGAAATTACATATGTATGTCGAATTCGATTTGGATGGAATTTAACACAAGAATTTTATATGTTTATACATAATGCATATACATATACATAATATGAATATCACATATATGTAGTTCTATGTCATTATAATTAGTTGAGATCCATAATACAACCTAAAAGAAATATGACATTTTTATTCACTATAAATACACCTACAACATGTAAACACAATTAAAACTATAGTTTCAAAAACTAACTATTAATATTTTTCCTAACATTTAACCTTTCTACCAAAATTTTAAAAAGAATAATAATCCGTAATAAGGGACGTAGGTTCTATAGATAAGGAATTTTTTGTCTAGTTATACTATGAAAATCACCATATTTTCCTCATAATAAAACGACAAAATTTGAATTGTATTTGGCTATTTTATTAATAATTATTATGTATTAGTCTTAAACTGTAGTTTGTAAGCAAAATCTGTTAGGTTATTCCGGTAGATTGAAATGAAATAAATAAATTCAAGAGATTTCGTTTGTTTGTATAACGAAATTTGATAAGCAGAGCTTTTCCATTTGTAAAATAAGAAAAATAAAAATTAAATTAACAAAATTATTCATGAAAAATAAAAGTGTTCTATGCACAAAATTTCGTATTTTACAAAATACAATTTTTTGTTTTTCTCTCAATTTATTCAAAAATAATTTACACTTGCATGTTGTAAACAATTTTTTTTATTTTCCATACTTTTATTTATAAATTTTATTTATTTATATGTACTTTTATAACAATTTTTTCATCATGTGTGTTTCTGAATTGCAAATAATTTTAATTTCATTTTAGTTCTAATTTATTAAGAAGAAAAAGAAAACAAAATAATAAAACTCATTCCATATTTTTATAAGAGAAACTTTTAGTACGCCTTCAATTTTTATTTTATATATATATATATATATATATATATTTATATATATATATGCACACATTTTGTATGAATATATTTTTATGCTCTAATACCTTTTGTTGTTGTTTTTATCTGTTTTTTTATTGAATTCTTTATTTTTTTTTAACGGCAATAACAAATTGCGAAAATATACATATAATTTAATGTGAATTTTAAATCGAAATTAAATGAAAATCTCTCACAGAAATCTTTAAAAAATATCTATATTAAGTTTTTTTTTTTTTTTTAAATTTCAAATAGATTTAATGTTATATTTACACGAATTACATGTATGTATATACAAAATAATATATATCTATATATGTAATATTTCACAAAAAAAAAAGAAAAATGTGATTTAATGATAAAACAAAAATCCTCTAAACAACTTCTAAAAAATGTCTAAAAAAAAATATAATAAATTATAAAAAATGGTCATTCCAATATTCCTGAACTAATATTATATACCTGTAAACATGTTTGTGAATACAACATGATGTATAAATATGTTTTTATTGTATATATACAAATGAAAATGTTGCGACAGTTTAAATTTAAAAATTTTACTGACTTTTAAACCCTAATTTTATTTTATTTCTTAGATATATGGTTCTTTAAGTTATTATATTTTTTATTTTTAAGAAACCCTTTTAAAAAAAATTATTTGCAAACCTATAATTATCGAAATGAAATTTTGAAATATTTGCCGGGAACTTTATATTTTATTATTTTGTTTTTGTTGTTGTTGTTATTCAAGGTCCTCAATATTACTATATCTTATAGTGTATAGTATATGTGTATATAAAAATGACGAAGAGACAATAATAAAATAAAATAATGAAATTAGTTTTGCAGAAAAGTTTTAAAACTTTTATAGGCTTACTGGCTGCTGAACATGCTCACGGAGACATTTAAAATTTAATGATATTTTTTTTTTTTTTTTTTGCAACAAACTTTATTTTAAAGTCGGTTATTCAGCTTTAGCAATATTTTTTTTATTTTATATTTAACCAATTTATCCAAGATTCGAAATAATCTTTTCACATGTCCATCATATTAGATATTAAATAAACGCGTATACAGTGAGGGTTGAAAAAATAGGATACACAAGAGAAAAAATGATGAAAAACAGTATTTTAAAATGAATGAATTGAAATTTGTAAATACATTGTACGCAAATTAATTTTTGTCAAATCAAATAATTGCTTAGGTCCAATGATAACATAAGTGATTAGAAAAAGTTTAGTTAACTCATTAAAAATGTTAAATGCAATCAAATATTTTTATAGAACAATTTCAAAAGTTAAAATTTCAAATTAAAAAGTTATCGGTCTTGTTTTCAATAACTCTCAAAACCTTAAAAGATATATATACTAACTGTAGCTCAATAGATTTAAAGCAAATTAATTCACAAAGCAAATACATTATAATTCCGTCGTATGATTAGTGAAAGATCAAAAGGCGATACGATACATACTAACAAAAATAGACACTGAAATAACAAAAAAAAAATAATTATAACTAATTTCGAATATATACTAAAAAAAATGTTAAAAGTATTCACGTTTAAGAGTAGAAGTGTATTAGGTGTAGATATATACAATGATTTGTACAATGACATTGCCATTTTCTAAATATATGTATTGGCTGTAAAAATGTCAAACTTAAAAAGTACATAGACAACTAAAGTGTAATACTAAAAATATAATACGTTTAAATCTGGTAAAAATCTGCAAGCTTTGTAAAATATTTTTTCATATCAAAATTTTACAATGACAATACACTTCTACACTTCTACACCCAGTAGAAAACTATACACCTTCAATTTACACCACCCTACCCTTTATTAACTTTATATCTCAGAATTAAAACAATCATAAAGTTTTGAAAAATATAATTTTTCCTAATTTGTTAGTTAATTAGTTTAGCTTTTTTATTAATTGTAACGGGGCTGTATAGTGTATTTTTTACTTGTGAATTTACCTTGATTTTGTTAATTAAATTTTATATGTCTTCACAAGATTATCATATTTTCAGAGAGTTCATATTGATGAAATAGATTGCGACCTCGATGTTGGATTAAGATTAATAATAGGGGCACTTTCTTAATTTATCATAGCAGATTGATAAAATTTAAAAAAAATTATCTTAAGAAGCATTTATTTTATTAAATTTCTGTACTTCAATTATAATACATTCATTTAATTTGATTACACTCTGTATATTTTGTAAAATATTGGAATTTTATGTCAATGAATGACTATTGAAATTTGTAAGGCATTATATTGATAACAAGAAGATTCTCGGACGGCGACCATCAATAAATTTTATTATCATATAAATACATTTATAACTGTTTATTATAGGTATAATGTCATAAAATTTATATACATTTGTATATGTATGAGTGCGTTGATAAGTACCTATAAATATGATTTAAATCAGTCACGGAATAATTTGTCTTTTTTTTTTGACTAAATATAACTTAAATCTTGGAAAATGTAATTATAAAAATTTCTCATATGGCCTTTTTTTAATTCTAACCCATTTTTTATGATTGATTTTATTGAAGTTTTGTGTTTTTTTGATTATTATCCATATTTACTGTATTTTTTTATTTTAATTTTGGGGAAGTTATTAAATTATTAAAAAAAAAAAAAAAAACGGGTATACCGCAAAGAACAACGAACTATACTTGATTTCTTTGAGATAAGACACAAATTAATCCTCATATGTACACAGATACTTTTAGCAGTTTTAACACTTACTTTACGGGCAAAAAGCATTAATTAGAATTAACTTAACGAAGTATTCTAGTATTCTATAGTATACTAATTTCCTCAAAAACTGCTATATTCAGTACGATAAAATGGAATGTTGAACATTTCAATGGTCCAACGGCCTCGAATTATTCCGCTTGGTTCTTTTAATCAATTTACTTAAGATTTCATGCATAAAGAGAAATGCTTAAGAATAAATAAAGGAGCATTTACATAAAATTAATTTACATTTCAAATGTTTTAATTTTTATTTTATACTCTCATTTTCATAATAAAGAAAAACCATTATTATTTGTAATGGTGGTAGTGTGCACATCAAAATGTTTCTACTGTTATAAAATTCGTCCATTTCTATATTTATATACCGACTATTTGAATTTGTAAATTTACTTTAAATTTTTGTATCCCCAACCAATCCTGCTCCCCGATCCAGTTGTCTTAATGTAAAACCTGAACCATAATCAACCTAGATTTTAATATTCAATACTCAAATCAAAATTTAAATCATCATAGATTTCAATTTCTCTTTTTATAATTCTCTAAATGTGTGAATACACACCATATATAAAAACCAATAAAATCAATCTTTGAACATTAGTTATTTTACTCCACTTTGTATTGCTATTATTATTATCATATATTTTTTTTTATTACTATTATATAACCATTCATCCTCCACTTCAATCGAAAAATAATAGACTTCATATGATATGAATTTCGATAAACATTTTTTTGTCACTTGTAAATGCTATAACACTATCTCAAACAAAAAAAAAAAATGTCAAATGGCATGGCAACCCACAATTCGTAATTTTTTTTTGCTCCAAAAAAAAAACACAAAAAAACCCATCACATTACAGGTAAACCAAAGATTAAATAACTTTTGCCCTTTTTTCTTTTTTTTTTGTTACCGTTATTGTTGTTTTGCTTGTTTAATCCCTCATATTATGTTTTTTGCCAATTGATTCTAACTGTTATAGCTAACCATCAAGCAAAAAAAAAAAAAAAAAAAAAAACTGTAATAAAACCAGATCATAACAGTATTTAACTAATAAATACCATATGACCTCCCCAAGTGGCTTATAAACTAGACAGCAGTACAGCAGCAGCAATAACAAAAATATAACAAATAGAGGACTTTTAATATTAGAAGTAAAAACCTATTGCATAATACGTTGTCTCTACATATAGTTAACATTGAGAATATTTAAGTTATAATAATACGTATAGTTGTTCCTACTACCCACTGAACTGTTTGTTACTATTACTGTTATTTATATTATGTATATTAACGGTATCAATATCGAATACAAAGTACCTCATATCAAGATATTATTATTATTGTTAGAATTGAAGAAAAAAAAAATAAATAAAGGATAATAACACTTTATTTTAATGGGAAAACTTTATTTTATTCCTATTATTCCTATATAATTCCTGTTTTTTTTTTGTTTATATATATTTTTTTTTTTATGAAAGAAATTTATTTCCGAATGTACAACGTACAAAAAATTCATTCGAAAAATATTCATTATTTGACATTTGGTAATTTCAAACAGTGTAATAATGGAATAGAAAGAAGCAGGTGTATAGGTGTGGGGCGAAATAACAGTGGTTTGTATTACATTCATATCAGCACAAATAAATTTTGTGACGTGTAAAGGATATTGACATTATTTCGATTATTTCGTATATATTAAAAATTATGTTAATCAAACATTATGTAACATATTCGATTCGTTGAGAATTTATTCGAACTCCCAACTGAATTACTAAATTTAACTTGTGACTTAGAAACCTAATCCTGAGATGCTGCTTTTTTGTTTTTACTTCTGTTCTCTGTTTTTGTATAAGAATTTGGCATAAACAATTTTTAATGTGTTATAATTTATAAGACAAAGCAAATTAATTTTTTACATTAAAAAATAAAATTAAATTGTTTACACATACCTAGGGACCCGATAGATTAGTTATGAACATTTCTATTTGTATAAGTTAATAAATAAATAAATAGAAAAATACATTGGAGAAATTAATAATGCAAAAGGATTATGGAAAATAATTTTCACTCGTCTTTGGAAACTGCCTCTTAGTCAGTTATTACTACAATTTTAACTAAAAATCACAAATTTACAAGAAGCTATAAGCTATAAGCTTTTAATAAAAAATTGGATAGACCTAAATTTTACTTAGTGTTGCTTTAGTAGTTCCAATCCCACACAAAATAGTTTGTTGATATCTAAAGATCAAAAAGTTAAAATTGTCTGTAGTACAAATTTTGTGAAACAAAAAAATATTAAAAATTTAACCCTTTCAGTGCCAATTTATTTGTAATGACAAAAATTGCTTACATTATTTTCCTACTATGTTGAGTTGTTAATAAGTTAAATGTTCAGAGCTCCGCTTAAAAGTTCCTCTTCTTGAAAGAGGAAGCACAATAAGTGGAGTAAGAAAAATCAATATTGAAGCAAATCAAAAGATGAAACTGGAAATGAATAGGTACCGATATAACAATAATATCAGTAAAAAATGAAGCATGTCCAGGATTAAATTCTCAAGAAACACGAAGCGATCAAACAATATATGTAGGCGACCAACAAAACACTAAGAATTGGGTAAATACTAAAAAAAACAGAACTAAAAATATGAGGAGAAAAATTTAAAGTATTATCAATTGTACTTGCAATTGTAACTGTTCACGAGCTAATAAAATTGAGAATTTGATAAAAATAATAACAAAGGTAAAGTATAAGTATAAAGAAAGAAAATGTCCTAGCATAGAAATACAAGATATTGTACGAGGTTAAAAACGATTGAAGTCTAACCAATAGTGCTTGAAGCAATTTTTCAATGTAGGAGAAAATTTTCGACGACACATTGAAAAAACTCCTAGTGATCACTTAACTTCAGAAGTTGTTGTACAACTAGTATAGAAGAAAAAGAAAGAAATAACAATGTCCGTCCATTTATAACAACAATCACATTTGACAAAGAATTTAATGTGAACAAAAAGACAAAAAAAAAAAATTAGATTAAAATATTTTTTTTTTGTCTTATGAAATCGCCTTTAGGATAACAACACAGCCACAACTTTTGAAGTTGATGTTAAAAATGCTTTGTTGAATTGCATTTGAAATAACAAATAAAAATTCTGTTTTTATCACTTGTGTTGTACCAAAACAACATATGCAACAACAACAACAATAACAAATTGTGATGGAATGAAATAATAATTTCATTGCATAGTCCTCATATTTATGAGAGTGGTGGACAATGATATTATTGGTATGCCATGCCTCTTCTATATTCACTCACCTCGTTTTTTATTTTTTATTTTTTTATTGTTGAGTCAAACTGATGATAATGATTATAAATGATGTTGATGACTATGATGATCCTCATGTATATTATATACCAACATTTATATATAAATTTCATGTTGATGGCAATGATATGTTTGTCAAACACTGCATGTCTTTAATCCTAAATATATATATATATATATATATATACATATATATATAGGATAAAGTTATGATTGCAATTTTTATTATTATTATATTTTTGATTGATAGCATCGCTGTTATTCAAGATTTGTTCTGTTCATTTTCGAGGTCAAAATATTTTTATATTTCGCGCTTATTCAGAAACCTCTGGTTTTTTCATATTTTGTTGTTGTTGTTTTTTTTTTTTTAATTTTCAACAAAATGAATTATCGAAATGACTTTTGACGAGCTAAACATAGCTCTTTATGACTTTACAAGCCTATAATAAAATGTCAACGTTGGGTGATATGATGATGACGATTGGTGATGTTGATGGCATTATATAGGAGTATTAAAAAAAAAAAACCAAAAAATAAGAATTTAAAAGGACGAAACAAAAAAAAATGTATTAAAAAGATGAAATTGATTTGAAGATGATGAGATTTTTTTGTTTTTTTTTTTTTGTTTTCTTCTTTAGCTCATAAAAAATGGACATAATTTTTATATTATTGTTATTTGGATGCAAACGAACACATAAATTAACATTTGTGAATGTCATTAACAATTTTTTTTTTATTGTAATTTTTTTTTTTGATTCCAATTTGGTTCTTGTTGAGAAATTTAATTATAAAATCAGTGGTGGGCAATTTGAATTTTATGAAAGAATTTATAAAAATATGTTTTTCTATATAGTATCACAAGTGATTTGCAATCAGTGTATGTATATATATTTACAGTAATATAATTATTGACCGTCAGAATTTTTAATATACTATAGATAGGGCATAGGCTGCTTGTCATGCAACTATTTATATTATCATTCAAAAGATATTAATTTTACTCTTTTAAATTGTGATTTGAATTGAGTTTAAACTCCTATACATGCAAAAAAGTGAAAATCGAGTTTGTAAAAATTAATTAAAGTACTAAAAATGTCCTTTAAACGTTTTTTAATTTTTTTTAATATACCGAAAACTCGAATCTATGCTTCTTACAAAAATTTTATTTTCTAGTGAAAGTTGAAACAATGTTATGTAGTAAAGTGCTATATTTAATTACATATTAAATTATTAATGGAATCTGACTGAAATACTGATTCGATTAGATGGATTTTCTTCAATTGATGATCTTAAATTTTCTAATATTCCTCAATCGGTTGTACAAAAGTGTAACCTTGATAACTTCCACTAACTTTAGAATTTTGTTTAACGCACTTATATTTTCAGTCTGTTATTTATAGAGCTTTAGAAATTGCGAAAAGTAAACAGAGGAATAAATTCAATTTTCACATATCACATAAACAACATTTTGGTTCAAATATTTGCTTTGAAATAACGTTGGTTGAAAAAACATAACGACAAAAGATAAAGAAAATCGGAAAATTAATTGGTGATGATAGTTTAGCAGAAGCTGGTGCTTAGTGTCACTTACTAATAACTTGACAGGAAGGAAATAAAACATATCTACAATCCGTACACTCTTCAGTGTTGATCCATCCCTAGTCCAAACAAAAACAAACAATAACAAACAAAAACGTAAGACATTCGACACTGTAATTAACAAATATTAAATTGATCTTAAACCGCGTTCCATCTATAAAAAGATCAGAAGATTAAGAGGATATTTTCAAATTATTGTATTCAATTCCCGACTCATAAAATTAAATTAAAAAAAAAAAAAACATTTCTTGGAAATTCAAAACGACAAAATATAAAAATACAATTTTTATAAAATTTTAAATTGCATATTGCAACTCTAGCAAAATAGCAACAAGTAACAACAATCAATCCCAAAATAATAATCACCATCATCATAAAAACAATTGCACGTTCTATTCGTGTACAAAAAAAAAAAAAAAGCAACATGAGTGGGGAGCTCTATTTATGGTACTTATGAGGTAGCCACAATATTATTTTTATAATAATAATAATAATAAAAATAGCTTTCTTTTTTCGATATTTTGTTATTGTTTTCTAGAGCCATCTGGTAATCATAATATAAAAATAAAATCAAAATAATGAAAATAATCAAAAATAATAACAACAAAAACAACAATAAAAGTAACAAAAATAAATAATGTTCAATCCCCTATCCCCTACATCCTATTCAATTATAATGTAACATACTAGTATAAGAAGCTACATATATAAATATGTCCCAAAAATTTTTAGACATGGAAAAACTATAAAATATGTATAGGTATGTATGTATATGCAGGATGGAAAATCATTTCTATAAATATTTTATTAATAACAAAAAGTAAAAAAAAAAAAAAAAAAAAAAATCGAAATTATAAATAAAAAAAATGTTTTTTTTATTTCTGTATCACCGTATAATTCTATGAAGTTTTCTTGCCATTACACCCACAACAGTAGCGGATTATTGAAATAAGTAGACTTCGGAAACCCAACATCTTTTGATGGGGCGAATTTTCCAATATAACATCTTTCGGGCAACATTTTAATATATATATTGGTATATGTACTTACTTTCTGTTATATATGACAAACAATATAGGAGAAGATATAATATTGAACTGTACACGAGCCACGACGTATACACAAGATTATGATAAAATTTATATAAATCCAAAAATTAAGATGTGGCCTATATGATAAAAGTTTTAAAAAGCAGAGATAAGCTAAAAATAATTTCATTAAATTCTATGAGGACAAGATTTTACATACCGAAAATTATATAGATAGAAGATTGTATTGAATCAGAAGTGAAAAATCTAGAAATAAAAAAATTAAAAAACGATTGCAATATAGAAAATGAAAAAGAAAAAAGACATTCAAGGGCTGTAATGCAACATGGAGTTGATACTACACTATCATATATATGCATATACTATTTACCAATTAATCCTTCTTACTTAGTATTTCAATTAAGATATATACTTAGTTTTACTATACTTATATTTACCAATGCTTAAAGACCATCAATATAGAGTTCGACTGTTTTGTTCAACTTATTTTATATTTGTTACCGAAAACGGGGTGAATAAATTTGGTTTGTAAAAAACTCATAAATTTGATTAAGATTAAAAACAATAGTATTTTAGACCAATGTTGTGTTGACTCCCTTATTTCATATATGCATTGCTCAAAACTACCACTATATATAGCAAAGATCTTATTCTAAAAATTGAAACCCACTTTCAACGGTTTCATTTGTTTTAAATTGTCTAACAAAGTTTTGATTGTAATCTATAAAATAAAGCTAAAACATCGTAAACTGACATGATGAAACAAACAATCAAATTTTATAGTGTGTGGTTTCATAATTTTTAATTTCATCAATCAGGAATAGTGAGATCTATATGAATATCAGTATTGCAAGCATATATTAAAGAGCGTATCAAGAATAATGTAGTTTTTTCGTTTTGGAACATTTGAATAGTTTGAAAATTATTTTTTTTTTCGGTCCAACCTCATATTTTATAACAACAATGAAATATATTTTATTGCCTTTTGCCTTACCAAATTTCTGTTAAAATCCAGCACTGATTTTTACTTCCGTATATATTACTATAGTTAAAGAGTCATGGAAAATTCAATTGAAACGAATCGATTGGAAAATTTTTGTCCAATAAATAATTGCGGTGAAAAATAATTTTTTTGTTGTTTTTTTTTTTTTTTGTTTTTTATATAAATTTTAAATTTCAAATTTACGATGAGGTTGAAATAAGATTCTTTATTTGTATTCGTAGATGCAATTTCGTTTTTTGAAAATAGATGTAATGTCGTTTTTTTTATATTTTATATACAAAGCAGATTTTTTAAATCACAAAAAGGAGTCGTCGAAAAGTCGCAATAAAAATGAAAATTATTTGTTGCGAAGTTAATTTTTATTGTTTTTTTTTTCTTGTATACATATTTTTATTAATTCTTTAAATGGCACTATTTTGTACTTCTTTACTTTGAAAATAAATCCGTTGAAATTAACAAAAAAAAAAAATCATTTGTTTATTTTTTATAAAAAATATTTTCACACTAAAACGACGTGAATATAAAAAATAATAATAAAAAAATTTTTTGTAAATTATTTCTGAAATATCGCAGATATATTTTCACTACTACAACAACAGCAACAACTGCAACATCATAACAAAAGAAAATATCAAAAATTTATTAATATTTATTGAAATTTGAAATTCGAGTTAAATTCAATAGAGATGCAATTGTTTTTTATTTGTTTGCAGTGTATTGTGCGTGATTATTGGCCAGCTTAATGAAATTTTCCAAATGACAAAAATAGAAAATTGAAAACAAACAAAAAATCAAAAACCAAAAAAAATCAGTGCAACAATACAATAGTCATGCAAAATATATTTTTAGTTTTTATAATTTAATATTCTAATTTGTTACGGTTGGGATTAATGGATTGAAACAACATTAAATAAAAAAAAAAAAAAAAAAAAATTATTAAATTTATTTTTCTATTTTAAAGTGATTCAATTTTTGTTCTTTTGGTCTTTTTTGTACTATTATGTTTTTGAATTGATTATTTTAATAAATCAATATTTGAACTGAAGAATTCAAACAGCAGTTATGATGCAGAATGCAGTATAAATATAGTTTTTGAAAATGTATTAAAATTTATTTGTTCTCATTGAATAGAGTTTTTTTAAAACAGCATATAGTTAGTTATGGCATTAGATTCACATTGAAATTTCTACCTATTCTAAACCATATCCTTTCAAATATAATCTAGTCTCTTTTGAAACTAATAAACAATTTTATACTGGGGTTTTACATATACTTTTTTTTCTTATTTATTTCCTATACTTTTATTTACTTATCTTATATAACATTTCGGTTGTTGAAGAGTTCTTTTTTTATTTTATTTAAATTTTCCTTAGAAATTTATTTTGCAATTGATTAACAGTGACATCGAAAATGCAGTAATAGAGTTTTAACTGCAATCAAGTAAGTTCCATAACGTACTATATACAACATAATTATAGTTCTAAAATGCTTACATTCTGCTTATTAAAGGTATATAGTATGTAAGCATTTTGAAACTATTTTGTAACTATTTGCATTGTATATATTACGTTATGGAACATACTAGATAGTATGTAAAAATCTAATATTGCGCATAACAACCTAACTGTATTTATTTTTGTTGAAAATTATTTTTCAGTTATGTCAATAATTCTTAGATAATACTACTCGATTGCAAAAAAGTTTACCATACCTTGTTTGTATTTTAAATCCGTTTCAGTATACTTTGCATAATAGTTTGTAATTTTTTTCTTATTTTCCTATAAAATCTCAGTAGATGCGATATAAAATCTAATCTTTTATAGATGATAATTAGTAATACAACATTTTTTATTGTAATGATAAGTTTAAAGGTTAGCCAACTTTTCTGCAATAGAGTTGTATCATTCTTATTCTATTATTATTATTCCTATTAATTCTATAATCAATTACATTATTAACTATTTTCATCATCATTGTCCTGCAACCCCATCCGTGGGACATAGGACTATTTTAGTTTAACTAATCTGATTGAATGCTGCAGAATTTGAAAATAATCTAAATAAAGTGGAACTATATACAAAATATATAAAGCCCTAGTTCCTGATATAATAATTAATCATCAGGTTTTCTATATTTAATTAGTTTGTGTATATACTAGAAAATTAATGCTATAGTAAAGTAATAAATGTTCGTAAAATATTACTCGTTCCACTTTATATAATAAATTACAATACCGCATACTTAATGTAATGTGAAAGGATAATTGAAACTAAGTTATTTTTAATACGATCCAAAACAAAGACTTTCCTTGAAAATTTTTCCTTGTAGATTCCAATACAGAGCTTGCCAGACTAATTTACTAGCTGTTCGAATGGGAACAAATAACAAAAATAGAAAATTAAAAAAAAAAAAAAAAAAAACAACACACTCAATTTACTTTTAAGTACGTTTTTTGATCTAGACTACAACTATTGGGGCTATTGATTTGTATAAGATTGACATATAACTATTTTGGATAAGAATTGGCACTTGTTGACGAAGATTTTATTTTTTCTCTTTGTTTTAGCAGCCTTTCATATTGGAAGATATTCTTATTTTAATATCACTTGATCAATAAGTGGATCTATAAATATCGACTAGATCGACGTAGTAAATTTTGAATATAACAAAACTATATTTGTCAAACATCTTTTATCAACCCGACAAAACTCAGGAGGTTGATAGACCCATCATAATATACTCTAAACTCTTCTATCAAATATATATAAAAAAATTTCAATCGATTTTAATTATTAAACAGTTTTTGATATTTAAATAAAATAAAATTAAATGAAATCTCTACATTTAAGATCGAATTTCAATGCTCCTTGTTAGATTTAAGTTAAATAAAAATTTTTGAAAAATATTTAATATTAATATTTTAATTTAGCTAATATAATTAATTGTATATATATATATTTATTTTTTTGTAAATTTTAATTAAATTTTACATTTTTATTTTTCTTTTTCAGAGTTCATCTTCAATTACACCTTAGAGAATTATTATTGTTAACCCTTTTAAGAAATAACCGCTACCAGGTACCTATACATTTAAGAAAATAAAAATTTAAACTTTCCTAATTATAATTTGCATAACGAAATCATTTCAATTAGACAAATATTCAAATGTATTATATTAAGGAATCATAATTGTCACTTCCTTAACAAAAAAAAATAATAACAACGGTAAACACAAAACAAAAAAGTAGATTTAAAAATATTTTAACTTAATAAATTTACAACAAAACAAATAATTTCTTCTGGGATTTATTCCATTCTTGAATAACAACTGAAGCAAAAAATGAGACTCAAAATTTAAAAAAAAAAGTTCATCTCATATCTTTTCACCACTTTTGTTGTAATTTGTAATTCTTTTAATTAACTTCTCATCTCCTTAATAACAATTGTAAATAATTTCGTTAAAATATATATATATATATCTAGCTATATATGTATATATTTAAAATATATATATACATGCACATTTCTCAATGTTGTGTCATAATAAGACAGCGATGACGGTCAAAAGTTTTTATAGCCTCGAAGGTGTATTAAAAATAACCTTCTATGACTTAACTATTTCTACTTCTACTACTTCTACTACTGCTAAGTACTACTACTACTACCACTACTACTACTCAACAAAAACTCTTCATTTTTTTAATACGTATACTCGTATTTTTAACAAGTTATTTATAACGAATATAAAAATAATAAGAAAACAAGTAGAATTACTGTAAAAACTAATTAATCCCTTGTGCTTAAAAAAAAACAAAAAAAACAAAGAAAGAAAATAAAAACAACATTGAACAAAAAAGGATTGTTATTTATACATATTTAAAAAATAAAAAATGTTGTCTTAATAATAATAATAATAATTATAATAATAACAAAAACAAAAATAGCTCTCAGTTACTTACGATCTTTAAAAACATTTCTTCAAACATTCAAGCATCCCTTTAATACTCGTATATCTTGGATTGATGATTTTTGCTATTACAAATAATCGAGACTATTTTTTACATGTTCAAAATCAGGTGTACATCAGGATGGGTGCGTGAGTTATGAAAATAGTTATTTTTATATAGTATTTGACTATTTGAAATTTTCATTTTTAATTAAATTTTTAAAGTGTATATTTTCATTGCGTAACTATAACAGTACATACATACATCCATACATACTTGGAAATATGTATTTTAAAATTTAAAATCTGAAGGGTTAAAATTCAAAAACGAAAATAAAATTTTATATATCTACCACAGTTTATGTATGATACAGTTAACTTTAATGTGTATTAATTTTTAAATCAAATTTCGAATTATTTTAATTCACAAGTATACTTTTATAATAAATAACTCTATATATATAAATAAATATATGTACTTATAAAATTTGAATACATCTTCATTAATTGATGAAATCGAGAGGTTTCAATTACAATATATTCAAGAGAATAAAATCAAATTACAATTTGATTACAGTAAACTCCCGATAACTTAAAAAATTTAAAAAAAAAAAACTAAAGTTCTTCAACTTATCAAATTGTTCAAGTTGGGGTTACGATATTAACCTCATGGATCACGATTTGTGAAAAACGATATTAAACAAAAATATTTTATAAGTTATTAGAATTAATTTTTATGCAATTTTTAAGAATTGTAAAAGTTAATAAAATTGTTTTGACTTATTTACTATACTATATTTTTGACTACAATTTCTCTTAGTGCCTGAAGAGCGAATAGTTTAGAATATCCATAATGCATTTTCATTGGCCGAATTAGATAAATTGTATATGAAAATGGTTTGAGCCCTATACTGAGCTCATATCGAGCAAATAAAAGTGATAGGTTTTATTATTGAACCATTTCATCACTTATATTATTGAACCATTTCATCACTTATATAATTAGAGAAGTTAGAGAAGTTTAACGTAAGATGATTAAATTATCCGACAATAACATCTGGAAAAATAATAATAATACTATTGAAGTAAGTTTTACTTGTATTGATAATTAGTAGAGTCCGTGACATCGAAAATGAAGTATTAGAGTTTTAACTGCAATTTAGTATGTTCCATAACGTATTATATACAACATAATTAATATATTTATATTCTGTTTTTTTCTTCACAATAAATGTAAGCAATATTAAACTATTTATATTGTGTATAGTTCGCTATGGGACATGCTAATTGTAGCCAAAATTCTAAAACTGCGTTTTCGGTGTATCCCTATGATCTATATTCTATATAATAACACTATTCAGAAACGAAAATAAAATCATAAAATTTGTATAAATTATAAATCAATAACAATGGCTTAACTGCTTTTGCTATAGGTTTGACAGTGTTAAATTATTTTTAAAACAAGCATGAAATTATAAAAAAATTAATTTTAATGTGAAAATCAAAATTTTCTCTTAATTTATGCCATTTAAAATTTAATTTATTTTTTTTTTATTTTAACTGAAATTATCGCCGGTCTTTTCTGAATGGTATATAGTTTATCGAAAACCAATATATTTAATTTTTTTGTTTTTGAAGCATTCTTGTCCACTTTCTGTGTGACCGAAACATTAGTTTGATTGTGTGGGACATATTGAAATTCATTAGTTTTATTACATATTTTTGGTTCTATTCGTGTGGTTAACTTAGGTAATTATGTGGCAAGTAGACTTAGATTAACTTAACTAAACTAATTTTTTTTTTGCAAAATTTGTTCGACGAAAATTATGACTAAAAACAGTTTTTAAATTTAAAAATTTTATTTATTCTAATTTCTAAATTTGTATCTATATGCATGTATTTATAATAATTGTATAATAACGCATATAACCTAAGGTTGTAATTAAAAAATAATAATACTTTACCATATTATATTTTTTGTTTTATATCAATTCAGAATCTATATATAGAGAATCTGAAAACCGATAAATTGCCATTGTTTATATAAATACATAGAAACATACATCCATTTATACATATATATGTATATATATGGAAAAATTGTAATTTAATTAAAATATGCAAAATATAATTATTATATTATATACATAATAATAAAATAATATACATCTACATTCATTATATGTACACACATAATATACTATGAGTTATATGTTATTTATTGTATACTAACTGATGAGCCCAATATATATATATATACATATATGTATAAAATATTATAATTATTATTATTCTGATTATTATTATTTTACTGAATTCTTAAAAGTGGTTTTAATAATTTTCTTTATACACTTCACTATACAATATTACAATTATTATATTATGCATATTAAAAAAAAAATCATAATATAATAACAGGATATAAGATTTCATTGTCAAAAAATAAAGGATCGTTCACCGTTATAAATTTTTGATTTTCTATTAAATAGATTTCATATATTATTCATTAAATAGTAAATACCTCAAATATATATATATATGTTTATATATATACACTAATCTATATATATAAACTATATATATAGCTTTGATATGTATACGGTTAATATACAATTAAAATATTTACAAAAGAGAATTATCATATACATATAGGTATAATTTTGCCTATAAATATGTAGATCTAGATATCGACGTGTATATATGAATGTATACATTGGTATTATGATTTGCTGTGAATATTTCATTTCAAATAATTCAGATTTATCCTTACAAAATCCGTCATTTTATTAACAACAAAAAATACGAATTGTATAAAATAAAAGGGTTCTTATGTCGTAATTTTAACCTCCTATGCATATGTATATACAAATATGTTATAATAGATACAAGGATATTTGTTTGCGTGTCAATTCATTTCAATACAAAATTTATATATACGAGTATATTTCTTTCTTTTTTCAACTCGTTTTTTTTTTATTCAATTTTTTTTTTGGTTTCGTTCTATTTTAAATGACGTAAAAATTTCAATCACAAAAAGAAAATACAAAAAAAAAACCATATTGAAAGGGAACCATATAATTTAATTCAAATTTCTATAGACAGTAATGAGAGTCCTTTATTATTACAGAGAATACCAAAAAAAAAAAAACATTAAAAAAAATGTCTTCCACTTAATCTGGTTTTCATTTTGAACTTAAAAAAAAATAAAAAACAAAAATATAAAAGCAGAATCAGACTTCAAACCCTTTAATTCCAATTTGTGAAAAAAATGCATAATTTTTGTTTATAAATTTTTGTAAGCCTATATTTAAGATGAATTACGTTTATATAAAATTTATTAGAGTTACCAGATTAAAAAATAAAAGAAATATAGATTCAAAATTATTAAAACTAATTTTGAGAAAACTTAAAAACATTTTTTTTGTTATTTTTTTTTTTTATTGTATGAAAATTCTGAAAAATTTTTTTTCTGTTTGTTTCATTGTGTGTGTTTATAATTTTTTACTTTTGCAATCCACTTCAAATTTGATGGCAAAACATTCGAATAAATTTTGTTTTGGCTTGTTTGACAAATACTGTATATATTACAAGTATATATGTACGTTGTTCTAAAGTAGACAAAACTATAATTAAGGATGACAGAAATAACATGAAAATTCAATCTACAACAACAAAATTAAATGAAAACAATATAATTATAATTTGACTGCAGTTAAAGAAAAAAAGCAAATAAGAGCATAAATAAAAACTTGACATGACAATTTAAGGACGTTCTTGGCGTTGAAAGATTACGAATTAAAAATAAATATGAAGAAAAAAAAAACAGAAAAACAAAAATCTTTTTTAAAAATTTGAATTTACATGTTTTATATTTATAAAGCGCTTTAAAGGTATTTTTCAAATTTTTGATCTTCTTATTTAAATAATTAGCATCAATATATTTAAAAATTTCATAGTTGGAATACAAATGAAAAAAAAAATATTTAGAGAGGATTCGAGCCATTTTAATTGTATACAGATTACAGATTAATGATCTTGCCTGTATACATATATGTACCTATATAAGAATTTATTTTCCTGAATTTGCAAAATTACATACCCGAGTATGTAAAAAAAAATCCCAATTTGGATAATTCATTTTACATCATTTATATAGATATATATATAAATATAAATATATATACATATATATATATTCATTTTTCAGTAAATTTTTTTTTATTATTTTATTATTGCTTATAATATTAAATTAATTTTCATATTTAATTAATAAACAATAAAACCATACCAGTAATATCGGTTGCTATCTTTAATAACAGAAAAATTTATATTAAAAAAATGGGTACAAATAAAAATCAATACACATAAATTTTGAAATTTTTAAATTGTATTAACTGTAATTGTTTTGTTTTTTCTTAACCTTTGCTTTTGAAGCCTCCCTTGTATTACGCTAAATTCACTATATACACTAACTAAATACACTATGACATAGAGATACAAAATAAAAATATTCTTAAAGACTAACTATTAGTTTTTACATATATAAATTTCTGCACTAAAAATGTTAAAAAAATTCCGTTATAAAACATGAACATTTTACACATAACGACAATAAACACCTTGACATCGTAAAGGTTTCAACACAGACCTCCATATGAATACAACGTCCATATGATCTTAAATGTCTACAAAAGCTTACTGACTTAACTCTTTTTTGACACAACTGACAGTTATAAGTCCAAATTGATTTCAAGATATATTTTTAAAGAGTAGTGTAGTACCTACCTATGAGTTTTAGTATTTAAATATGTACATAATATTTTTTGCTTTCATTTTTCGAAATTCCAGAGCATGACTCCATTACTTTTAACTCTTTTTTCACACATAATGACTCTTTTTTTTTGTAATATTCTTTTTTTTAATGTTTTTGACAGTAAAATTACCTCTTGGTGATTAATTAAGCGTGGTAGATACTTGTTTATACTACAATTTATTTTTTACTGGTTCGAGTTTCTTTTATGAAATTACTAGCTTCATTTCATTAAATGTGGAAAACTATTGCAATTGTCAGAACCTAAGCTTTTTTAAATATAAAGTAGCACCATTTTATTTAAGTTGTTACCAGATTAAACTCTCGATTTTTGTTGCCATTTATTTTATCCCAATGACCCTTTGTCATTATATTTGTCTTTATCATACTGGACCATGACGAAAAACCTATACACCTTACAGGTAGAATAAATCATGAGGAATCGTTCCCATCTCGTGATTATAAGTATACCGTTACCACCATCCATCATCAGTGATATTTATTATATTAGAGTTTTTACCTGTATAAGAAGAGTAATTTTTTTACTACTCGTTATCACGGTATACCTGAAAGGAGAATATGTTGTCTGGTTAGACATTGCTAGCCAACGTATGGTTTATGATATTTCTTATTAAACAATAATTGTTAATAAATTAATTTATCGTAAATTTTTTGACTCTCAGCCAGCGTTTGACTATTACATGTACTAGAGCAAACTTTAAACGTTTAAACATCCACTTATTATTCAGCTTCCGATCTGTTCCAACACCAAAGGGTATAATAATAAAATATATCAATTTAAATAGGAAATTTGTACTGTCATACATATCATCATTCATAATAACGACTCTGTAACTGCATGTAGGTATGTTAATCAGAAACATTGTAAATAGTATATGTAGCCTTTCTTATTTTGACTTACACTTAAATATAATATGGTTTAAAAACAGCTTTTCATGGTGGTACATTCAAATTTGTTGTCAGTTATAACTATATACATTTCATCTTTTTTATCCAATATCAATTTTTTTTCTTTATTTTATCACTTTGTATATGTACATATGTAACTTAACCTACGTTACTTCTATTTTAGGTTATTGAACTCTTCCTATTTTTATTACGCCTTATTAATTATGCTAGTTTCCATTTTTCTTATTAATTGTTTTCTAAAGTAACAAAAAAAAAACAAACTGAATGCAAAAATCTGAAATGTCATAAAAATTAAAATGGGGAAAAAATATATTAATTATACTTACTACACATTAAAATAGTTCAAGACATTTTTTTACTGTTAGAAAACAAAAATAAAACAAAATAAAAAATCATTCACTCAATAATAACCATAAAACAAACTCTGATTTAATTACTAATTTATGCTCATCCTCATTAGTATGTTCACATACATAATAAATATATACATACTCGTATGTATATATGATTGTATATGCATAAAATTGTATGTAAGAAAATTGCTATAAGTACATTTTGTATGATATAAATTTTTTTTGTATGTTTGCATACGTATGTTTGACTTTTAGTTGCAAAATAAAAATTTAATTTTTCTTTTCTAATTGAATGCCAATATGGCACGAAATTGTTACGCTTAATGAAAATTCAAATATGTCCGACTTAGTGACTGTGAATTTTTTTTTTAAATTAAAAAAAAACAATCTTGAAAATTAGTGCGGATTTTTTTTGCCTTTTTGTTTTTGTTTAAGTCGTGTTGTGTACATTTTTTTTTTTTAAACCATCCAGTGATCAAGTATTTCAGTTTTGTTTTATGATTTTATTGTTGTTATTATTTTATACACTATGCAAAGGTGTACAGCATCGGCGGTAGGTAACTAAAAAAAATATTATGCGGCTCATTTTAATGTTTTGTATACAAAAGAAAATTCATAATAAAATGACAAGAAAATTGAGCAACATAAACGTACATATTATTTTCTACGTTTGCGCATATGCAGCAATTTTATACTTCTACGTTTACGTAAATTTTACATTTACATTTATTTTCTACAAGAAAAATACAATCAAATTGTTTGTCGGGGAAGGTAATTTTATATAGAATATTAATCTTTTCTCAAATATTCTTGAGGGTTATCTGATGTGATGTAGGCTCTAATTTCTTCCTTCCAAATTGTATTTAGGTCACATTGGCGATAGCATCACAGTGACATGAGATCAGGTTAAATATTATTTGAATTAGTTCCGAAATTTCTATGTTCGAATCACTTGTACTTGTACTACTCCATAATTAAATTGCAGAAGTTCTGATGGATTTTAAAATCGTTTTTAAAAATAAGCAAATTTTTATTTTCTGTTTTTTTGTATATTTTGACATTAGTTATTTATCAATTTATGAGTCAGATAGCATTAATCCATTTATTGTAATATGTATACTAAGCAATTACAGTATCAGACATTTTAATTTTCATGTTTTTCTGATCACATTGTCGCAGAGATCGTCCCAGTTCTCATGCAAACGTAAATTAATAGCGGAATAGAACTATATTGACATCTACTATAAATCAAACATTTAAGGTACTTACGTTAAACTGATTAAATTGATTAGATAGCACAATTGCCAAGAGCAAATTTATGTAGAATAGTTTTGAAAACTATGTTAATAAAAATATTTTAATGCATAAACTTTTTCTCTATTAATTTTAATATTTTGAGAGAATTCGGAGTACAGGTCGAATAACAATAATATAAATGTGTTTTACAGAACTAAAAATCTGTGATTATCGATTGAGATTTGTAAATAACCGTGGAGCTAAAAAAGAGGATCATTGTTAAAAAAAAATGCGTAAATGATTTAGCAGTTTTTTGTATCATGCTGCTGTTAATAAAATTATAATAATAAATAAATTGCCTACATTTATTAATTGTACTTGGAAATGTAAAGAAGATGTAAACTTTAATTGAATATCTGTCATAGTTTCAAAATTGTTGCATATTACTGCTGTGTGTGCAATGTACTATAATTTTTATGTTATTTTGTATTATAACTTTTTTTTTTTTGTAAATATTGAGCTCGAAACATTGACAAACTCATCATTGCATCTTCTATCTCTTTTTTTCATATGTACATAAATATATTTGTATTTTTTATTTTATGGTATGATTATGATAGGTGATTGTTGGTGATATGTGGTTGATGATATATAACACATAATGAGTCCCCATAGGTTGCTTTACATTTTTGATTTGATTTTGTTTTTTATTTTCAAAAACATAATAACAAAAAAACAAAAACAAAAATAAGAAAACTATAAGTATAAATTAAAAAAAAAAAAAAAATGTTAAGAAACGCAAGGTTTTTTAAATAAAGAAACAACAGAATAAGCAAAGAAAAGGAAGAAGATAATATTATGTAGAATTGGTTATAATGATGTTGAAATGATGAACATGTAAGCGAATGAAATTCATGACAAAACAGTAACAACAACAGCAACAACAACAACAACAACAACAACAACAAAAAATAAACACGTTCTATACAACAGAGTGACGATCATTTACCGCGACCGTGACGATAAAAAGATGCCACTCACCACCAGTCACCACACCATATATGTACTCATTTTACTTATTCATTCGCACTCATCTTTAATATTGAATTTTAACTACTAATTTTTTTTTTTGTTTTTTTTTTGGTGGTTTTCTTTAAAAAACGGTATCTGATTGGTGGTAGTGATTTTGTCTTTCTTTTCGTATTGTCTTTTATGAAAATATTTTCATTTTGTTGGTATCTAATTCAATATAATCAAATAAGTTAGTCAAATATATATTTCTGTGATATATATATATATATAAATAATATAATGCATACTATGTATATATATCACAAGATACAATTGAAAGAAAATTTAAATTTTTTTAGTATTGTCGTTTTCATTGTTTTTTTTTTGGCTTTAAGCAATCATCAACTGAACTTACATTATGTAGATGCATATATGCATACTTTATGAACTGTATATATATAGTTTTATATGGAGTAAAATGACCGCTGTTGCTGCTGTTGATATCAACAATATAAAAAAACACAATACAAACGTTCAAAGATCTACTTAAAAATAATTTTAAGATCACATAAGTTGAATAAGATGGATACGAATTCAGAAGAAGAAGAAGAAGAAAAAGAAGAATAGAGAAAATTTGAAAGAAAAGAAATAACTGAAGATGGTTTTAATCCCCAACAACAGTAATCACACCAGATACAGAAGGGTATCATTACGGTTTACGATAATTTTCAACGAAAAAATATATATATATATATATTTATATATATGTAATATGTATGTATCTATATAATATTTTTCATTTTTGTGATCCATGTTTAAAAGATGTTTTTACTGTTTTCTTCATTTTATGATATTAAATTGCTTCTTATATGATGATTTTGTTGGTGCTGTTATTGCTTTTGTTGGCTTTATTTGTGATGATCTAAAGCGTGAAATTTATAAAAGATTTGCTTTTTCTTTTATTTTATTTTTTTTTTCATAATGTCAATTTAAACTTTAAATTGCTTTCCTTCTCTCTCAGTCCATCTCTTTCTTTTTCCACGACAATTTGGAATTCGGTATTTTTCCTTTTGTCTACTTTCATCTCTCACTGTGGGACAACATTTTAATATTGTTTTTGCTTTTATTATTTTTCTTTTTCTGAAGATTTTTAATTCAGTTCAGTTCACCAAGCCTAAAATCCAAAAAAAAAAAAACAAAAACATTTTGTTCATTTTCGTTCATGTCGTGCAATTGTTGATCATCGTCATTATTCCCATCATGGATGATATTTGAAATTGTGAAATAAATCTACCTATCAAAAGACAAGACAAGAGAAGAGTCCAAAAAAAAAAAAAAAATAAAAAAAAAAAAAAGATGAGACGACCTGTCTGAACAAAGTAATTTATCAAAAAAATGAAAATAACAGCAACGAAATTTTGATAATTTAAAAAAAAAACATAAAAGAAAAAAATTAGATGATCGTTTTTAATTTTTGGTCAACGCCGTGAAAATCACCAAAAATTTATTTAAAACCTAAATTTTTCAAATTTGAAAATAAGCAAAAACAAAAAAAATAATCGAATGACGAGAACAATATTTATGTCTTATTATTGAGAAATGATCATCGTTGATCATCTTAACAAAAATATTTACACAATACACAGGACAGGGCCGGCAGCTTTTTAATTTCGAAATCGAAAAAATACTATTATTTTTCAATTTAAAATTTTTAGTTTTTTAACATACATGAAATTGAAAATATTAAAAAAAAATTTATAAATTATTATATTTATAGGTTAGGTAGCTCAAGCAATTCAAAATGAGTGTCAAAAATACACGTAAATTCGACAATGACAATTATTGGTCTGTTTTGTTACAAAACAATATAATGTTGGTCATAACTCATTTATATTACTTTTATTATTTAAACATCTTGTACATTCCGGTTCTGAGTCGGATATATTGCTTTGAATCATTTTCTTTTGTTCGCTATCAACGTGTGTCCGAAACAGTAAAGTCTGTTGAATTTGAATTTTATAACTATACATCCATGTAATTTTACAGCTGATATTTTTACATCGTATACCGTCAGAATGATAGCGGAATATATCAGAATTCAAGTTTAAGCTTTATCAAAATTTGTATGAAAGAAATAGCATTATTTATAATTGCGGGTGCTATACAATTTAGCGAAGAAAAACAAAAACAGAAATATATAATAGCGGTATTTTTCGATTAGTGGCGGTTTTGTTCTGATAGTGCAGTATGTTCTCCTTTAAAGCTTTTTTTATTTTCATTTCTGTCAGTTATTTTCAGTACCATAATAAAATTCGATTAAGAAGTTTCTTTTCAAAGAAATAAAATACCCAATTGCTCATTGCATTGGACATTATTCATCATTCTAATACATAACACAATAAACATATACCTATTTGTTTTCTTCCTAATTAATTTTAAGGCCCAGACCCAGTTGTTCATTAGGGCTTTGTGACAAGCTATTTTTAAAGTTAGGACGTAAATTCGACTTTGATTTAGTATAGGTACTTATGTATATTTAAATTTAACTTTCATTCTTTCATTTTTATCAGTGACGTAGGATAGTTAATACTCCACCACTGCGTATCGGTAACTACAAAACAATAATTATTTCAGAATTAAAAGATAACCCTGATTTTGAAGATATATATGACTATATGTATATACTATATATGTAAATTAAAATTATATTATCTGTGTTCCAAATTATGTTCCACTGATAGCATATAATTGACTTCGGTCATCAAAAAGTAGATACTATGAAATAAAAAATGAATATCAAAAATAAAATTTATAAAAATTATTCTGTCATACCCTAATAGAGGTATATCTATATATATACATATCTTTAAATTAGTACAGAAAATAGCACGAAAGAAAGAGAGAGGAGAGTCCATCAAAGAATTTTATTTTCCTTAAAAAATAATTATGTTGAACATTCTTGAAAATTAATCGATTGATAAAAAAGTAAACGCATAGGTATAAAATTAAAAAAAAAAACAACAACAAATTGATTAAAGTAATTTGTTTTCGTCTTTCTAACAATCAATCAAAAATCACTACAGGTGATTTAAAAATTTTTAACTCCACTTGAATTGAAGCACATATTATTATTTTTTTGTTTTTGTTTTTATTTTTATACTTTTTAAAAGTGTCCCATTGTTCTATGGATTTTGTATAATATAAAACTGTCGTGTCTCTTGTCATACCTTTAGATATTATACACAAATATTCACATAACATTTTATATGGAACAATATTCTTCACATATGTTCAACTTTATTTAATTTTATTTTTTTGCCTATTAAATGTACATAACTTCATACATCCATATGATCCATTCAAATATATATATATATATATATATATATATATATTTCGTAATATCAATAACTTTCTTGTTTATATCATAGTTAAAAGTTTAATCATGGGTAACTCTTGTATTATATATATATCGGTAAAAATTGTCTACAAAACAAGTATAATAAAAGTAATGGACAGCTGTCATACATACCTGAATATTTTGTATTAAAATAACTCTTAAGCTAGAAAAAAAAAACAGAAAAAGAAAAGACACGACAAGTTGACAAATAGAAAAAAAGAGATATTGATTATAATATTAATATGTATAACTATTCTAATGAAAGAAAGAGAGAACAATATAAAAATATAAAGAGTAAAGTTAAAGTTTAATTTAATTTTTTCTTCTTGTTATTGTTTTTATTGTTATGTCAGCTATTAAACTGTCAAATTGAAAAGTTCTTTCTATGTAGGTATATACATATCTGGATACGTAAACGTCATTTAGTGCATTGCATATCCTTTTTTTTAGATTTAGTTGTTGTTTTGTTTTAAAATTGAAATTAAATTTCTATAAAGTATTTGTATACATATATATATATATATACTTATTACTTATATGTATAATATATATGTATAATAATTGGATTTTTATGAAAATTAATAAAAATTTAACTTTTTCATGATTTAAGGAACTTGTAATTTTTAATACTTGTCACTACGCCTTGAATAGGGTAAATATAAATAGAAAAAGAATTTGTAATACAGGGATGTACCAGAGTGTTGGACAACAAAATAATATTTATTTGATTTATTTGATTATTACAAAAAAAGTATTTTGAAAAACTTCAAATTAGTTTTTAAAAGTTTATTAAGTTAATTAATTGACGGTTCAAACGGACGGTTAAAGTTTTGTTCTGATCTTGGGTTCCATTACTCTTCAGTAAAACTAATTTGTTTCAGTTTGACTTGTTTAAAATAAGTTGAATTATTATACACCGATTTAAGTTCTTAGGAGCTTTGAAAATGAGCTCATTTTATTCATTTTCATTCCACACATATTTCTTCATTGTATTACAATTCGGTAGTGAAAGGGTGAAACTTAAATTGTATAACATTAAAGAAAAATAACCATCAGTAAAGAAATCTTATTTCATCCTAAAATGAGTATCAAAGATATGTCCTGACATGAATTAATTTGAAAACAAACAATAATCAAATTGATTGAAACATAATAAAGATTGTGAAATTTTAAAAGCAGATCATGACAATGTTTTGATCTAATTTACAGTATAGCGTCGCAGCAATCTTAAATTCAAATTTTCATTAATCATTTGACGTTATCAAAACATTTAAATATTATCAGTTTTCTCTAAACAATATGCAATGTGCAATATGCAATATATTATTTAGTGTGTATAGAAAACCCTAATATGTTAATTGAATTACAAAAATTTAATCAGTAATCAGAAGGATTAGTGAAAATGTACAACACCGGGTCAGTGACCAATTTGTTTATACGTAGTAAATCTCTAAACCAAATCACTAAGCCAACGACTCAGATCCAAAACATTTAAAAAAGATTAGTTATTAAGATCAGTACCCAATCAATAAAGATTCCTAAAAATACACAATCAGAGCATTACAAATTAGAGTTTCAAAAAAAATTAAATTAACATTTTTAAAAAAAATATTTTAATAGCCAACCAGTTGATAATAAAATAACTTATATATGATTGAATTTCCAAAAATGAATAAACGTTCAAAAAGATTTAAAATAAAAAAAAAAAATCAGATCAAATTCGAGGAATTAATCCACATATATATATATTTTTGTTTAGGTTGAATTGTGTTAAATATCTTGTTTTTCGCGCAATTTCATTAACTATATTGTATAAAAAAACGTTACATCTTTTTTCTCTTTTTCTCTATTGTATTGTATACATACCACAATAAGTAGTATTATATCTTACCTTTCTATATATTTATTATTAACAAAAGTTTAAAAAAAAATTTATCGAAAAAAAAGGTGCACTGTTGATACCTTGCCATTCTTACACGCGTTTCACATAAAAAACCTAAAACAAATAAAAAAAAAAGCCGATGCAATATTAAAAAAAAAACACACAAATAAACAATAAAAATTTCAACAAAACTCAACATTCAAAAAAATTTTTTATATTTTTTATTTTATTGTTTTTGCTTCCTTTTTGTTTTAAAATTGATTTTTTTTTACTTATTTTATTTATTTATGTTTTAATTAATTATACAAAATGAATTCGATTAGAATATTTTGACAGAATTTAATTTGATTATAATCAACAATCGATGATTGATTTGATGTTGATCTGAATATCAAAATTAATGAGTACCTATGTATATTAAAACATGTCGTCGTTTAATACAATTGAGTGTATTTAAAGCGATTTGATAACATCAATTAATCGGCTCAATTAATAATATGAGATACTTTATTCATTTTTATTTTTTTTTTTTAAATGATTTATGTGTGACAATTTTTGATGTTTTCGACGGTGGTCAAAATGTCATGGAATTTACATAAGTGAATAAACGGTATTTTGTTATTAAGGATGTATATGTTTAATAATATAATACCCTCAAGGAAGTACACACAAGTTATGATCTTACAAAAGTTTTGATGTTAAATAATGTTTGAAGGGTTTTAGATTAAATACTTAGGTCACGAAACTGTATAATATGGTGTTAAATCTATATGTTTATTATAAAATATGTATGTATATTTTTCTAATAAAAAATTGATAGAATTGAGAAACTATGAAATTCGAAGAATCCATTTTAGACTAATATAACACTTTCATATAGGATTCGTATCAAATTCAACCAGGAAGATTGGGCTATTTACGTAAAGTAAATCTTGATTTTATATAGTTCCACTTGCATTCTTAATTTGATTCTTATGAAAGAATTTAAAAAATAAAATTTCTATTCATGTTTTATTAACTAAAATATATATCAAATATGTATATATCAACTAATATATTAACAAAATATATATATACAACTAATTATAATCAAAACGTGTGAATGATCAACTCTACAATAATAATGAAATTTAGCCCACAGTAAACAGTATTTACCACGTTTCGCAATACTTTATTTTGGAATTTATGTATACAAAGTACAGGTGTTTGTTTGGCACATCTTCATATTTGTATGTCGTACAAAAATATCGGTTTGATTATCTGATTATATAACAATATCTTGTTATTTACAGGCAATTTTGAATTTCGACATATAGAAACTGATAGGTGCATTTCTCTATATTTATTATCAAGCTCAAATTTTTTCTGTTTGACATGCTCTTTTCACCTAAGTTTGACATTAATCTCATTTCTAGGTATTTATCGTTGTTTTCTTGGTGTATATTCACCCCGCTCAGACTTATCGCGATGGTTGATTTTCTAAATTTTTATTCGTAAAATTTACATGTACCGATTTTAACTAATTGAGTTTAATTTTCCATTTCTTTGTCCAGAGGTAAAAGCTTGTCGCTTGCTTGTAGCAATTTATTTGTAGACTCGTTAATATTAGATCCTACTGCCATCAACGCAGTTTCGTCAGTGAATGTAGCTACAGTTATATTTTCAATTTGTGGTAAATCATTGGTGTAGGTAGAGCAAATACAGTATGAGACCCAGAATACTGTCTAATACACAAAGATGGAACTTTTAAATTGGGTAAACTCATCATGTAGTTTACTAACCCAGCTCCAACTACAATTAAAAAGTTAAATAAAACAAAATAGGGTAAAAAATGAAAAGAGAGATGGACGCTATCAAAATAAAGTCCTTCATTCAACTAAGAACTTCCATATTTTGTACTTCCCTGATTTTGAAATTCCTGATTTTTTACTTTTCAAATTTTCAATTTCCGGATTTTACACCTTCCTGATTTATTCTCTATAATAGTGTTCCAAAACAATTTTTTTCTTATTATTACAATGAAAAATTAATAAAAGACTAAAATAAGTGGACTACTAACACCAGATATTCAAAATTTAAATAATGAATATTGAAATTATTAATAATAATAATAAAAATAAAAAAAGTGCGGGCATGAGCTTGAAATTATCCATTTTTTATCATCAGGTTTCTTCATTACATTAAATTACTTAAGGTAAAATCAAAATATAAAATAATAATCTCTAAATATTTATATATATAGCTAGATATATATATATATATGTATGTCTATAATGCATTGATTTTTAACGACCTTCCTCTTGCAACAAACCAGAAAATAAAAACAAAAAGTTAATTCTCAAGGCAGTTTTTTGAATTTTTCTTAATTTTTTTTTTCAACCATCATTATAACAAACATATACAACGAGCTGATTACAAATGATTATAATTATTACTTAGATATATATTAAATGCATACTTATGTACACTTTTCGATGAATTATAAATAGGTATATGGTGTAGTGCATCTTGTATAGATATTTTATAAGTATTTAGAAATCACCCAAAATGCCTGATTAAAACTAATAAATTTTTTTTTCTCTTTTCTCGAATAAATAAAAAAAAAAAAAAATCAATTTTTTCTCTTTTTTTGTTTTTTGGTTCGTGTTTACTTTTGATTTGTTGCTTTTAGGGCAAAATAAAGTGTAATGAAGTGTAATACCTTTATTTTTTTATTATAAATTTAATTTTAATGTTTTTTTTTTTACTACAATTTTTAACCTCATAGGTATTATTTATATATTATGAAAATATGAATAATAATAATTTTTAATAAAGATAGTACATACTTACAATTAAATGGCGTTACCATTATTACTTGAATAAACAAATAAAAAAAAATGTTAAGGAGTTGTGAACAAAAAGAAAAAAAAAAGTAAATTGATAAAATCATTAATATTAAAAATATCCTAAAGGTATTTATTAAATTATTTTAAAATATGTATAACAATATTATTCATCATTATGTTCATCGAATCCTTAAATTTTTTATTTATTGTTTTTTTACTGTGATTTTTAAAAATTGATAAATTTTTGGGAATTTTCCTTTATGAGACCTATGGGCAATGAAACTAAATTAACAATTAATTAGACAGAAAAAATATGTTTGAACATAAACAACATCATTTAAATATCTATATGTATATGGATACGATGCATCCTTCTTGGATTATTCTCACACATTTAATTAATGTTCAACGTCCTCACGTGTTGATGCTACAACGTTGATCTCGCTTTTAATCTTTCTCAATTCTAACTTCTTGTGTAACTGTTAAAATTTTCCAGCATTGCTCGATTTTGTTTAAATATCTTCAATTAGCATCCTTAGATTATTCATTCTCACTTCAAAGTCTTACCATCTTAACCTTTTGTTCTGATCTAATTTGGTATTCACTCTTAATATTATACCCGCATATTTTTTTTTAGTATTTTAATTAAGTAACTAATTAAAGAGTAATCCAGGGATCACAGCTTTACCAACATTGCATTCCATTCCGATACTATTCGCCATCATGTAATCTATAAAAAAAATCAAGCATTTTAAAAATCCACTTTATACAATTCGGAATTTGTGTCAATGTAAAATATCTTTGACATACAATATGGAATGTAAAACATTGCAAAAATTATGAATTTTTTTACAATACGGAACTAAGATATAGTTTCTAAAGTTTTTTGTTGAAATTTTATGTTCACCATTTAAAATAGGATGTTTACTTTGTTTGTTGGTTATCATCATTGAGGTAAATGATAACTTTATTGATAGCATCTGTAGATATAAAAAAGCGTTTAATCTCCGACTTGAGAGAATTAGCTTGTTAAATGAAATATAATATTGCATCAGATCCAGACCCTTCTTTTTGGTGAGTTTTGTGTTAGTCCAATATCAAGTTCACTATGTCAATGTACTGCTATAATATGATATATAGCACATGATGATCTAAAATAGTAGTGTTTTCCAATTTTTCAATATTTAAAATCTATGATAATCAATATTAATTTTGATATACCATAATATAGAGAAACTTATACCGGTTTGAGAAATTATAAGTTTTATTTATTTAAAAAAAATATTATTAAAACTACACGTTGTCTATTCTTTTGAACTGTAACTAAATAATTTTTCTATTACTTAGAAACTACTTTTAAAAAAAAGGACAATCAAAAAAGAACTGCCAAAAACTTATAACTTATGATAACGGACACTGATTTCAAATAACATTAAGTAAATTTGAAGCTATGACAATTAATTTTTTTGTTGCTCACACTATTTAACCCTTTCACTTCCGTATTATCATGTAGGTAATGCCAAAAAAGTTTACTCTACTTTCTATTTATGTAAAATGAAATAAAATAAAATGCTAGACCCTCCGCTCAAATTTCTATCCATTATAATGGACATAGATAGTAAAAGGGTTAATGATTTTTTACAAAAATAAATATCAAAAATTAATTTTCATCAATAACTCGTTTTAAAATTTTGATTGAAAATTGAAACAACAACAAAAATTAATTTTGCTTATTTGAATCCTTTTAAATCTTGAAATCTCATATATTCATTTATCAAAAAGCCCATATAAACATTTTCTATTGCAACATTGAAAGAATTTGCTAACCTATAATTATATTTTATTATTATAAAGAAAAAAATTAAATAAAATAAAATTTTACTGAATATTGTAAGATTAAAAATTTATATATTGTACCCAGATAGCCAACGAAATATAAAAAATAATAAAAAAAAAACAAAAAATGTATTTTATGAAAGCGTGCGTGATGTGAAAACACTTTACTTATGGTTGCGCTTTTATCAATAATTATTTATACATATGTACGTGTACATCCATAGATACATAGAAAAAAAAAAACAAAAATACATAATGTAACGAAGTTATATTATTAGATTAAAAATCTAAAATATATAATAAATTTTCTTGGTAAAGATTTTATTAAAATATTATTATTATTTTTTTTTTTGTTTATTTTCTTTAACTGGTCCGTTACACAATGTATACGAATACCAATGTTGCCAGATGTTAGAAAATATTGTATGTCAAATACTAAGTTTTTGCTCAAGACATTTTAAATTTCGGTCATAGATAGCAGTGCGTTGTTGCATATCTGGCCCACAAAAAGTTGGATTGTAATGCTTTATTTATATATCAGTTTATCTGCATAATAATATGCAACTAAACCAAGTCCGAGAGTACTCTCATAGGATGTAAGGGCTAGAAAGTAAATTACTTAAAAAAACATTTACGTTTCTTTATCACAAAGTATGATATAAATTCAATTTGGCTTGGCAACGCCAAAAAAACAAGATGCTGTCCCTTTCTCTCTCTTCATTAGCTTTAACATTTTACATTACTGATGGATTTTCCATTCAATACCACCACCTATATGTATAAATTTCCATAAACAAAAAAAAAGTAAACAAAAAAAAAAAATAATAATTTTATATAAATAGTATATTAGATAATTTTTAAGATGTACCCATTTATATTATGTATATATGATGTGGACATATGTATGAATGTGTGTATAAGGAAAATATTATAATGAGAAAATTACTTGCGGTCACTTCGATTCGCTTCATGGTTTTTATTGTACCAAGACAATAAATTTTTGTTTTTTTTTTTATTTTGAATTTTATTTTAAATTTTTTCTACTTTAAAAATTGACGATTTTTTTTTCTATCTTTTTTTTTTTTTTTTGAAACGCTCTACCTATGTTTTGTGACTAAAATAAAGTAAGTACAACTCCACTACAAAATGTATTATTTAAGAAAAAAAAAAGATTTTATTACAAGTCACATGGAATTTAATGAGGTTCTGGTTAATTATTATTCCTCATCATAAATACATAGGTATATATACATATACAAATACCGTACATATAAATTGACTTAATTTTAAAATGAAGAAATGATGAATCTTTGAAAAAAAAATTTAAAAAAAAGCAAAACTTTTTCTTCCGTGGTTAAAACGTTGTTTCTTTATTTATACTACAATCACCGTCACTATTTTTTAATGTCGCTGTCCTCTTATGTGTGTAAATTAAATTTATATATAAATATATATACATAAATAGGAGTCTAATTGTTTTTTTTTTTCTTTATTCTACCTTTCAATAATTTAAATGTTAATTTATTCACCTTTTATTATTTAATTACTTGTTGAATTGATATATTTTTTATTATATAAACATATTATATTATGTATATGTAAATTCATCTATATCAAGTAATATTGTATAGAGCAGAGTCGCAATTTTGTTTTTAATAATTACAAATGTATCCAATATTATAAAGGACCTGATATTTTAATGATTAATAATGTAAGGTTCAGGAGGTCGAAAATACCGAAGTACCAAAACATAACTAACAATTTTATTCTGTTTTTGAATGGAATCTACTTCAAATTTAATTTTGTGGTTTTAATCCAGATTTTGGTAAAATGTAGATAATTTATAGGTAACGGGGCATCATACTATAATAATAGTATTTTATCTCGACTTTAATATTTTAGCTGTTTTAACGGGCTGCCCTTTGATGCCTTTGATTTTAACCATCAGAGTCGTTGTGACTCTAGTATCTTCATTTCACTTTATTATATTATGAATTATTTACAACTTAACTTTAAAGTTATGCAATCAATTAATAACATCGGGTGTTATATTAAAAATGTCTTCATATAGGAATAAATTTAACATCCCGCTCTTTTGTTTGAGTTTTCGGCGAAAGACATAAACATAGATATAGATATGATTGAGTAGGTTCGGCAGTTCATTCAGTAAACTAAAGCCTTCCACGGAGTTACACTATAAATGCCAATTCTTCTACAACAATATTAGAAAATGTGATTTAAATGGTTACACAATTCAATTTGACTATATAAAAACCTAATTGAATCGAACTGAAAAATAACCTGAATTACATAATTCGACAAGTTCGGGGTAAACATTTTATACTTGTATATATTTTGATCTTAAATAAAGTTCTAGAATTTCTAATATTAAAATATAATTTATAGATCAAACAAAATTTAAATTTCCAATTAGAATCGAATAGAATAGGGGAAATTATTTCATTATGGATATTCGATATGTCGTGAAATATACCTACAAAAACTATTCATAAATTGGAATTGAAATAGATAATGTTAAATAAATATAAATTTCTGTAGAATAGCTTTAAATGAGAATTTCGTCTCTTATGACAATTGATTAAATGAAAATATAGGTTAACGAGCATTGCTAGGCGAACACTTTCAGGCGAATTAAAATTAGCAAGCATGATTGATTTATTTATTGAAAAAACAAGTGTTTGCAATAGCCAAGTATACAAACGGTTCAAAATGATCTGGTGAATTTGAAAATGTTATATTTTGACTTTATAACCCCAGTATCATATTGATTTAATGGGCCCCAAATGATGATCTGAGAGTATAAATATATCGTATTTTGAACTCCTCGAACCCGTACACAACATTCATTTCATAGATGATTTTGAGAAACTAAAACGGCAGAAAAATATCATTATATATTTTTATCTGGTGGATTTCTAAATTGAATTTCCAAATAGTGACACTTTTCCCCTGAAAGTGACATTAACTTATACTGAATAAAGGAAAACCTTCTCCTTAAATAAGCTATTCAAATCTTCCCTTAAAGAAGCTATTCAAGCTACCCCAATAAGCTATGTTTGTATATGTGGCTCATTTGATTCATTTTGGTTAATTAACAATAAATCTACAATCGAACCGACCCTGATCGAAAAATTCAGAACGGAAAGAAACAATGGTTTATCTTTTTTTCTTAAATATTTGTAGTGTTATTTCTGGTCTGTCTCTCTTTTAATTGTCAAATGTTGTCCCATTGTATACAAATTAGAAAAAGAAAATTTAAATTACAAAAAAAAAAAAAATTATTCCAATACATTTTATATACCTTTCTCTGTCTATCCTATTAAGAAAATTGTATAATATGCTCTTATTAATTTATATGTTCCCTGGTGACGTCGTCATCATAGTATAACATTTAATAGAGCTTTGTCTTTTATTATTATTATTATTGTTTTTTTTTTTGAAAAATATTATGTAAATAAATTTCAAAATTAAAATAAAAATATTTTTCTTTTTATTTATTTAGTTTTGTCTTTTTATACCTATAAGTTTTACTCTGTGCACATCGCATATTAAACACGACTAAATTTTAATATTCTTCCTCATATTTTAATCCCCTACTTTTACTAAATTCTGTATAAATTTAATAATAACAAAACAACAAGCGTATTTTCTTTGAATTTCATCTTAAAAGTTGGAATTAGTAGACTAAAAAAAAAAACAAGAATAATTTAAAAAATGAAATTTTTTAAAATTATTGCCTTTTATTTAAATTAAATCAGTCGTTCAAGTCACAGAGTTGACTCTTTAATTATAATTTTGTTTTTTCTTTTTCTTAATATGTGGCATAAAAAACACAACAACAATAAAATAATTGTCTTCTTCACGGAATCAAAATTGGCGGGTCCGATCCGATTTAAACGCAAAATATTCACATTAATTCCTATACATACTAACATACATTATATTGTATATGTTTAAATAGTGATAGTTGGTAACGCAACCAAGTGAGAAAATTTTAAAATTAAAAAACAACAACAAACAAACAAAAAAATGTTTTCTTTGAAAATAAATAAAAAATTATTCAAATTTATGCGCGGATACGATTAAAACTTAGCTATGCGGTTGCAAATCCATATCAAATGTGTGTTGCCGTTTTAATGTCACTAATACAAATATTGTAGTGATCATAATACACTTTTACGTGTTCAATCTATATGCAACAATCACTTGTTCTTTAATTTTCTTTTAAGCTTTAATTATTAGATATATCTATATACACTATTAATTTTTTATTGTTTTTGTTTTTATAATCATATTTGAAATGTAAACATTTGCATATTATTTAATTACATATAACAAGACAAACAATTAAAAAAAAAACAAAAAAGGAAAATTATAAGAAATACAAATGTATACGCAATCGTTAAAACTTTTCTAATAAATTATATTTATAGTGAAGTATATTATACATACATACATGTACATACTACTCCAATGGAATTATTATTATTAATATAAATAAATTTAAATATATTTTTTTCTTGTATTAATAACAGTCGTACCTAATGATGATATACATTATATTCTAATAGTCAAAATCGATTCAAATTGAATTGTGTAGTGCGATCAATGACATTTTTAAAAAAATTAAAATCAAGAATAAAATCTACTGTATTTGGTTTGAGAACCAATGATTTTATCGTCAAATAAAAATCCTATACGGCTATACATATATTCTTGTGTTGTAACAAATCTTATTCTTTGGAAATGTATGCTTACCTAAAAATAATTGCTTAATTTTTGTTAGATTCAAGTTATATACAAATTTATTTGTATCTATCTAATTAATTTATTGATTTAATGACTACATATACATAAATACGACTTTCACAGTGGAAATTCCGAGATGGTTTAAGTCCGGTTATGGAAAATCTTTTATAGTAAGAACATCTCGATTGTGGAATCGCGTCCCAATCGAAGCATTCCCAATGAGAGAAAGATTTTTTATTTATGATTTAAGACGAATATTAACAACATTGTTCGCTCTTTCCCACAAGACTTTTCTTCTTCCTTTTTCTTTCCTTTCCTTTAACTATCCTTTCCTTTTTCAAATGGTCAACGGTACGCAAGTACTCAGTAAGTTTTGGCTATAATATAAAAAAAAAACAAAAAAAAAAAAACATATATAACTTAATTAAAATAGATATTTTTTCAAAACAAGTATGTATGTATATGTTATCATCCATAAGACCAAAATGTAATAAAGCCAAAATTTTAATCAAAAAATTCAAAATCAGTTCTTACATTAACTGTTAACTGTCAAAAATGTCTTTTTTACATTTATTTATACCAAAAAAAAAAAAAATTATTTTAACGAAAAATTTTGACAGTATTCAAAATTGGATATTTTATCCTTTATTTTTTTTTTTCCACTTTTTCCATATTTTATATTTTATTTAATTTAAATTTATAGTTTGTATATATTCCAGATTTATATTAAAATCACGACAAAATCAAGAAAAATGACATTTAAACCATATACAAATACAATAACAATTAATCATCATTTTCAATTTAATTTAACATCAGTGAGGGGAAATATTATTATTCTCCTCATTTTCTCTTCAAAAAAATTTCTTATTGTTTTTTATTTATTTGTAATCTGTAAAGAATTTTTGACAATTTGTTAATAATACTAAAACAACAAACAATGTTGTTTATTTGACATTGATGAAATAGATTTTAAAATTAAAAACATATTTTTAAAAATTGAGTTGAATAATTTTTAAAGTTATTTTTTGGAAATTTACATGTTAGAATTTCAAAGAAAAAAAATCTAAACTCTTTTATTATCATCTAACTTTGTAATAAAAATGCAAAATAGCAGGTGTTTTTTTTATATTTAAATTAAAAGAATCTCTTCGATACTGGTAATTGTTTTTTTCTTTTGTATTTATTTTGATTGAATGAAAATATGATGATGATGACAGTGTCAGTCTCTGTCAAACAAACACAAAATAACTAAGAAATTATAATAAGCAGGGGATGAAATTTTTTTTGAAGTAAATAAAAGTTGAGTGTATAAATAACCTGGACAAAAACTAAAACAAAAAATGAAAAGAAAAATGCTTTTCAATTTACAGTTGATTTATTTACTGAATATATTAATTTGACATTTTTAAGTAAATTTAAAACAAAAAATATAAAATTAAGTTAAAAAACTGTCTAATTTGCTCAGTGAGACAATTTAATTTTTATATACATGTATTTATTAAGTAGGTTACAGTGAGGCTGAAAAGTGAATAAATTAGTTTTTTCACTCAAAAGTTTTTAAATTTTATTTTATTGAACTATAAATTGTAGACAATTGTAGCTGACTGTTATTATTACAGTTAGGCAATACATTTAAAATTTAGTTTATATTTAGTTCGACAATTGATTTAACTTATTTTAAACAATTTATTTGTACTTGTTTAATGTCTGTCAAATTAAAATTGTATGATGCCTATTTGCAACTAGATATTTTTTATTTTTTTTTTATGTTCTTGACAGTAATTTAGGTAGTGCTTTTCGTGCTTAATTAAGCGCGGTACTTGTTTATACTACAATATTTTAGTACAATGTTTTTCAAGTATATATTTAATAATATTATATATATACTTGATAATAATATTACATATATATTTAATTATAAATTTTTCAAATCATTAAATGTGCAAAACTACTGCTATTGTTAGCAACTAAGTCTTCTTATAAATTAGAATACCTCCATTTTATTTAAGTTGTTACCAGATTATATATTCTCAATTATTTTTGTCATTTATTTTATTCCAATGCCAAACGGTACACTTAATCAGGTCGAAAAACCCATAAAGCATTTTTTTGTTTTACTTCTTTGGGAATCGAACCTGAAACCTTCCCTCGGTTGAAAGGCTGGTCCTCTACCTACTGCGGCGCCTTCTAGAGTAGCATATTTATGGATCAGATTAGAACGATTTATAATGACACGCTATCTTTTTTCTATGGCGCTACATACAGCGGCTAGTCTTGTTCTTTCTTTATTAATTTTACCAGTTTCCCCAGCCATTTATTTCCAATTTTGCGTACACACAACGAACGTTATATTAGTAAGCAAATTGAATGTTCTTTCTTCTTAGTTTTTACATTGTTAAGATGAGACTTTCTAAAGGTTAGAAAAAAAATGTATTAGTTAAATTTTGTTCTCTTCTGTGTCTATAGATGTACCTATACTTACATTGTTTCATACGTATACAATGTACAATGCAATTTTAATAGATGTTAGTTAATTAATTACCGGGGGTTAACATCAGATGTTTTACTGAATGAAAAGAGAAAAACTTGGCTCAACTTTTTTGCTTTTTTCAAAAGGGGAATAAATTCTAAAAAGAATCATGAGAAAATAAGAATTTTTTTTTTTTTATGTAAAGTTACATGACAAAATATTTATGAAGATATCTAAAATATAACATGATGAAGCAATTTTTTTTTTTGAATAAATTAAATTTAAATTTATGAATACCAATTACTATAGTATAGAGGGGAATAAAGAAAGGATTATAATTGAAAAAGGAGTTTAAGTTTAATAAAGTTCATTTTTAATATATATATGTACTATATATATATACATAACTTTTGGATATAATATTTTAAACTCTTCATTTATCATATATCTTATTAATATTGAATACATATATGTATCTACAACTATAAGTATATAAAATTTAATATCGTCCTCCAGAAGTCAACAATTTTTTTTTTTGTAAATTGAAATTTTTTTCATAAAGATTTGATAAAATATTTTTTTTTTATACTTTTTGTTTTTAATGTATAGTCGGTATCTGTAAGTTGTATTACCAAAGTAATTAACATTGATTGAATTTTTGAATATGTCACGTAATATTTAATGACATCTATAAAATTGGGTAATATTTTCAAAAATTTATTATTTAATTATAAGTTTTAAAAAAGAGAAAGCAATATGACAAATTCAAGTTTATAATAAATTTAATAAAAAAAAAAAATTAATTTTTTTATTTATTTTGATGGCTGTGACAGATAACAATTTATTTTGTTGCACAGTAATGTCAAGAAATAATTTTAAAACTTAACTTAACTTAAGTCGTGGTATCAAAAATGTACAATTATGTGCTAATTAGTTTTCCAGAAGCAACTGGAATGGTCACTTATATCGAAATAATTTAACTTAACTGGAATTACAGTTACGAAGTATGATTATCAGTTGTAAAATATATAAAACAATTTTTAAATAGTGTTTGCAGGGCATTACAATAAGTTTTTTTTTGTAGAATTATAGATACATTACCCTAATACCCTTTAAATGTTAATATTGATGTAAAAATGTATGTCTGTTGAAAATCTATTGAAAAGTAATTTTGTTTGTATAGAATTGTTTTATTTTATTTCATGTAATAATCAAAAATTGTATTCTCGACTAATTTCAAGAAATAGTGAACAAAGATTTTTGTAACTTCCTAGCACAAGCATGACAAAACTCTTCCTAATAAAGCATTTACGTTATTTATCACATAATCTTGGGAATTATATATATATATATATATATAAAGAAAAATTAAGGAATTTAATTTATTTTATTGCCATACAAAATAAATGTTTTCGAATATTGCTTACATTTTTCATTCATAATTTATTACAATTAACCTATAATTAAAAATACAAAAATACTTGTAACACCACAAAACATTAATTTTCTCAACTTGTTATATTTATTTTTGGTCCTCTGTATAATTGTATTTCGTCCTTTTTTTTATTATTTTAATTTTAATTTATTTAATTTCCATATTTACATGATCTTTAATTGGGATTCATTCTACTTAAAAAAGAAAACAAAACTAAAATATATATACTTATATATATATATATCAATAAAGAATTATATATACATGTATATATATATCCTTTGATCCTTTCTTTACTTGCTTCCGTGAAATTTCTTTAAAAATAAATCACGTTCATTTATTTTGCCAGTGCTACTTGTTCTTTTGTTAACAAAAACTAGAACAATAACAGCAACAATAATAAGAACAACGCCAATTGGAGAATTTTTGTTTTTTTTTTTCTTTTTTTTGGTAAACAACAGCTCTTTTCTTTTCCAGAATCCTTTATTTATATTCCTTTAACATCATTTTTTTTTTTTACTTATTTGGCTTTGTAAAATGGACAATAGAAAAATGTATTTTTTATTTTTTAAATATTTTATTTATTCTTTTGTTTCGAAACATTTAAGTTAATGTAGTCCAAGGTATTTATTTGTTTTCTCTTTCTATTTACTTCGTATTTGTTAATTTTTTTTTTTAATAAATTATATGAAATGCCGACGGTAAAAGACGGTATAAAATTGTGATCATGTGAAAAAGGATATAAAAACACGACTCTATTAAGAAGAGTTGAACGTGCCTTAACCCTTTTGAATTTGTTTTTTATGTTTTTTTGTTATTTTTTTTTTTCTTTACATTAATAAAAATGAAGCCGATTGCTTCCGATTTTATACTTTATTGTTTATATTACAACAGCAATTGTGGTGTTTATTGTTTATACATACGTTGTTCATTTACAGTATTTTTAATTAACGCTGTCAACACTGATGTGTACTGGATCAAAATGTCATTAGCATTCGTGACTTTAAGGATGTTTTTTTATTGTTTGTTCTTATTTTATTGATTAAGTATTAAAGGAAATTTTTGTTTATTTACTTGTTTAGTAGATTTAAAGATTTCAATTTAGGAAGAAGGTTTGATTATAGAATAAATAATTGGTAAAATTAATACTTAATATACTCTACGTTACCACATTTTGTAACAGTTTCAAAAATTTTAATTTGTATTTTGTACTAACTTTTTTATAATAGTTATACTAAAAGATGATGACAGTAACTTTGATTTTTTGAATTTTTATGAAAAAATAAGAAAGCAATAATTACCAAGATTCTAGCTTTTCTAAACAATGACCTCAAAACCAGTGAAGTACTTTGGATATACATTTTTCATTTCATTTTAACGATTCAAAAATCCTTTATTTTATGAATTAAAACAAAATGCTTTAATAATAAACATTGTTTTTGAAAATTTCGAAATATTAAAAGTTCTTGGAATGGAAAGTGAAAGCAAAATTTCTAAGGACCACTAACAATTTTACAGTGATAAAAAATGCGGCAAAATACTTTTGATACATAAGCAAAAATAAATAAAATATTTTACATGCTATCTATTCAAACGATCCACATTCAACTAAAATTTGAATGTAAGTTGAATGCATGTTTCAGCTCATCTAAATACGGTACAAAGGTAATATCAATGAAAATCAAATACTGAACAAGGCATTAAGGCTACTTATTCCATTATTTTTAATATTATAAAAAACTGATAGTCATAGCAGCTAGTGCTGATGTTAACTTATAACTTACATTAAACTTATATTAACGTTGGTAAATAATAAAAAAAAAATTAAAAATGCAGATTCTGTCTATATGAGCCACTTGCAAACATTAAATGTAGACAAATTTAATATATTGAGCACGACATCATAAACCCAAACTCTTTTAACCCATAGTTCAAAAAAAATTCGAAGGCATCAGAAAACAAATGTCATGATTGCGCATCATTGCACATCAATAGCAAAGCAATTATTGCATATTCTACTAAAGATTTGTATAAATAATTATTTCTCATACATAAAAAAATAATAAATTCATAATATGCAAATGTCAAATTAATTTTAAAATTTTTTTGGGAACATACATAAATGAAAAATTTAATTTAAATATTTAATTATAAAAGTACTAACCAAATTAGCTATGCTTTATTTTTAATTTTAAGCAATTTCGAAAAAAAATTTAAAATTAAAAAAAAAAATAAAACATAAAAACAATACAAATATTTTACAATATATGTGAGTATAGTGCATTGTCGCACAGCATCAATAATCAACAAAAAAATTTATCAGATTTTATCAAGTTCTTGTCATCAAATTCAATTTAAATATTTTTCAATTTTGCATAATAAGTTAACTGTTTTATTTTTAATTTCAAATAGATTAAGGGTGATGAACTTAAATCTTTGATTAAGGACAATTACATTACATTGAAAAATTTATAAATCTGATGTAATTTTTCATTGTTAAATAAGATTATTATTATTTTTTTTTTGGGTTATTGCCCCAAAAATAAATAAAAGGAGTAGACAAAAATAACAATTTAATTAAAATATGACCATTATTGTTTGGCTGTTCAATGTTTATTTATTAAAAATTCTTTATTTGATTGAATTGCTGATATAATGTAATTGTGATGCAACAACATTATACAATAATATTGTGAATATTTGTTGAACGCGTGTTTCTATCCTTTACTAATAGTATTAGTTATCAAATTTCATCAAATTGTTGTTATTTTAAATTTAAATTTGAAAAATTAAAAAAAAATGTTAAAAATAGCAAAGATGTTTGAAGTTATTTGTACTTAGTTGGTTAGTTAGTTTACATGTGGGATGACAACCACTTTCATTCGTTGTTTCAATAATAGAAGACATATAACATGTAGAGTGATAATTAAACCCGTATACGTGAAACTTCGTATCTTTCCAAAACCAACATCCAACATTATAAAACATATACTAAGCATATAAAACAAACCGTAATCATCTAAACCTAGTGTTTGATAGATGGGGACAATAGAATACTGTTACATTTTGTTCTAAGTATCAAAACTTTTACAAATTCAACATTTGGTTAATTTATTTTATTTTATCTTTCATTACAAAAATGAGCTTATTTAGCTATTTACAATTATATCTGCACTAATATGTCCTATATACTGTTTGTTAGAATGCCTATATATTAAGTATAGCCACTACTATTTTAAACTTTTTCTTATTAATTTGAAACAGTTTTTTATTTTTATTTTTTCTATCGGTTTCCGACCATAACTCCCTGGAAGACATAAAAAACCTTATCTAGTGCCTCATAAAAAACCTTATCTAGAGCTTATTCGCCATGTCAATATTACTGTAAATCTAATATTATTAGTTACCTCATTTGCCTTTATGTCTGACTGATTTTTATCAATACCTGAAATCTCAAATACTATCTACTTCATCGAATCATCTCTTTAGTTGCTACTAAAGATTGCATCAATAAGAGTGAAATTTCTATAATTTATAAAATTATTTTGAAATTGGAATCCCGTTTTTGCGATTACAAAGGTTCTGGTAAAAGAAATAGTCTAAAACTCTAATTGCCCATTGGTTATCACTTATTGCTATAAATTTGTAATTAAATTTGTAAACAAATAAATAGTATATTTATACGAAGTACCAATTATTATAAAAACAAACTTAAAGAAAAAATTATTTCAAATTCAAATCAAATTTTTTTAAAGTTTTAAAATAGCAAAAACAACAACCCAAAAGTAAAAGTACTAGTAATTTTTATTTATTTTTTTTTTTTGCTCATTCAAAACCACAAGGTAACAACATAACCAAAAATATAATTTACTTACATATTTACTTCTGACATAAAACACTCCCTGTAAACTATAACTCATCATAATTAAGTAATACGGGTTGTAACTGAAAACTAATAAAACAACAACCAAACCACTTTCTAATAAACCACATTAAAATCTATATAGGTACGCAATAATTTTAAATTTCACAAAATTACGAAAATTACTACTGAGTTGCCTTCATATACAAAACAAAATTGAGTGTACAGCAAAAAAAAAAAGAAAAAAAGTGAGTTAATATATTTTTAGTAAATTTAAGTAATAAAATTGATTTATGAGACCTCAAAAAACAAACCACATTTACGGTATTGAACCTTCATTTTAACTACAACGTAGCTTCAATTCATATGTTTTTGTTTTTTCAATGTGAAGCAAAAAATTTACCGTGAGTACACAAATCTTTAACTTACACATTTTTAAATGATGACGTGAATATTGTGGTTAATTAACTTCGAATTGAAAATTCCAAATGAATATACTTATAGTACTAAAATTGCTTCTACAAAAAAAACAAAATAAAAACAAATTACCAACATACTACATAATTAACTGTCCAACTAAATTCATGTCATTTAATTTATAATGCTACAAAATTAAAAGAACAAAAAAAAAGTAATTTTAGTTCTATTTAACAAATTATTTAAATTGAGTAATTATTCATAATTAATCTTAATGCTCTTCTTCAACGTATTTTGGGTATCATCAAAATTTCTTTATATCGAACTTGATTGCACGCGTTTTCAATTCGCTTATTTATTATGTATGTGAACTCAGATATTTTTGTACCTAGTTTTTTGAATTAACACTTAAAATTAAATCTTTGAAATTGTTAATAATTTTGGGTCTATCATTAAAATACGGAGTGTTATTTTGGTTTTAAATGCCAATGTTTATACGAGGCAGAAATCTACCGTAATGTTTATACATAACAAAAAAACTGGTAGATTTTTGCCATTGTTGCTGTCAGATTATTGCAATATCAAGATGGTCAAAAATGAAATTATTGGCCAAAAAATAAATAAATAAATTTTTATTATTATTCTAATGTCAATTCAACAATATTATTTGTATAATTTATAATTTTTTTATTTTATCAATATTCGATCCGAAAATTACGTTGTCAAAAACAATTTCCTTGCACTTTGTAGATAAAAAAAATTAAAATATTTTGACCCTGTCATAAATATTGACAGAAAAAAAAATCAAATGTCAAAAATCTACCCGAAATTTTAAATTTCGGTAGATTTATTTACCCCTTACCGAAATCACCCCTCAAAAATAAATTTTGGTAGATTTCTGCCACATTTCTACCCGAATGAACATGCATAATAATAAGTAAAAAATGTATTTATAAATTCATCATTGGATATAAAGATTAATAGAATCTTAGCTACTGGTGTCTACAAATAGTAAACTGAGCTAGTACTTGGTTAGAAACTATATAGACAATTGCAACATACTGTGAACGACTATTTTATCCTGCTTATCAAGGACCAATCCATTTTGTTTATCCTATTTATCCAATCAGAGACAATTGGTGAAATCTTGTAAAGAAAATTAAAATACCAAGACTTCGAATGCTATACAAGATGTTTCGGCAGCATCGCATTAGAAGCAGAACTATTAGACTGTCTGGTTTATGTTGAAGATACCAAAAATTAAGTGAATCCACAGATTTGTAAAAAGCTCAAATTGGTTTTGGTACATGCGACGAACTTTGTGGTATTGTAATGAACCTTCTTGGTTTTTTTACTCGTTATTTTCGTCATTCGTCAGCCTACCGTACTAATATTTATCGCCATATAAACTCCTAGCCCATAATTTTCATTATTCCTATCTATCTCCCCAATCCACTAGCTATGAATCTATGTATCGATGGCTCTGACACAGATTTTTTAAACTGATTATTAACTTTTTTCCGTTGTTATATTGAAATTTGGGAGAAAAAATTGAAAATATAAAAAGTTGTCACAACTATATTATAGAATAGTTGTACTATATTGTGCTATAAGACCCTTCAAACTAATTAATTATCGATTCATTCGACTTTTTGGGTATTATTCTCGAACAATTTCACATCTACTCAAACAATTTTTTTTTTTTTTTCATTATCATTTAAATATAATTTATTTTGACTTATTTTTTTCTCTTCATAATTAATTTCAATAAATCGACTTCATTTGAAGTATAGCGAAATGTCCTTTATAATTCTAAATATAGACATACATGTTTGTGCGAAATTTTTATTTATTAATTTATTTATTATAAATATTTTCATAAAGAGGACAAATTACAATCACGTTTCTTTCATAATTTACATTTATTATTAATGTAACAAAACTGTGTTAATACAAAAAATAAACACAAAGTAAAAATAAATATAAATTCTAATCTTAGAATATCCTTTTTTTCAATTTCTTAAATTACATTCATCCATTCGTAGTAAGATAAAAAATCAAATCACATAATTTTGATTTTGAAATCTGCAAAATTTTGATTAATTATTAATGAATGCTATAGTTTTTTCCTTTTCTACATTTGTAACATGATTTATTGTAATTTAATTAAATAATTTTTGCCACAAAAGGATACATATATATGTATGTATCTAGAAAGTATATTGCAACAGAATTGATGAAAATGAAATGAACCACAAAGAAACACAATTAATGAATTCCTGTTTTCCTTTTATTTTTCAATAATGCAAACGTATATCGCCCCCATAAAATTACATATACATGTATGTCGTATACTTATAATAAATTATGAAATTGAAATATTTTAATAATTAATAACAACTTATTAATTATGTATCTTTGAATTTGATTTCTTAAGTCTAATCCAATCTCATAATATTCTCTATTTCGCACTTAACTCTCTTTATAATCAATATTGTGTGAGAGTTCTTTAACTATTCATTCTTTTAAATTATTCAACAATCAAATATCAAAAATTGAAGTTGCAATTGTTTAATTTTCTTATTTATTAATCCTGAAAATTCAAAAACAAAATAAAAACATATTATTTTGACAGATATGTGTTGGTATTTAGACACATGTATTTACAGTTGATATCAAAATTATTTATATAAATATAAATTTTTTAAGCAAAATGGTAATATAAGAAATTATTGTTTATGGTGAAATTATAAAATGTTTCAGTTTATTTGAAACTACTATTGCTAAAGATGGCAACATTCAAACATATATCTTCAATGGTCTTATCATGTTGGATGTTTTGAACTTATTTTGATCATATCCAATTCCAGCATTATCTTTGTTTATTATATGGGCTCAATTAACAATATCTTGTATTGTTTTGGTTCGTATCCACTGTTCGTAAGACTGTTTTCTTCTCTTTTCAGTTATGTTATTTTATCCATCATTCATTTTATTCGTCCTTTATTTTATCCAAATCCAAAGGATACTGGAACAGGTTGAAAAACCTATAATTCATTTTTTGCTTCAGTCGGGAATCGAACGTGGGACATTTAGTTGAAAGGCAGGCCCTCTATACCTACTATGTCACCTAATATGTGTAAAGTTGATTAAAAAATATAAATAGCGAATTGATTGGAGTAGATAGGAGAAAATAAATAACTAAAAAAAACATTGGTTTAATAATTTTGATGATGACTGTCCATATATATACATATATTGAAAAGAACCCAACAATATCCTTCCTAATCACCCTCATTTCTTCGTTTGTTTTTATTTTTCATTTTTCTTTGTATTTTGTTTTTCTTTGTGGCGATCCATTATAATTTAAAATAAAATAAATTTTGAGTAACAATTTTCAAGAGTAAATAACTGCGATTCATGACGATTTTTCTCTTGTTATATTTGTTATTATACATATTGTTAATATTTTACGAATATTAATAACCTTCAAACTTTATATATATATATATATATATATATATATACATATTCAAAGATAATGTGATTGTATAGACAAAATATTATATATGAGAAATATTCTAGTTAACAGCGGTGGTATGGCTATTCATCATAATTTTCAGTCATTTTTAAAAATATTGTTCGTCATAAACAATTTTATTGATAGACATACAGAGAGGACTCTCTTTTTATTTTCTTTGACAATGATTAAGCATTGTTGATGCATAAAAATTATCCCAAAATCCAAACAAACAGCAAATAGTGGAGACATTAAGGAAGAAACTTTAAAAAAGTTTTATATATGTATATAGATAGAGCATCAGTGTAGTTGTCGTTAAGAGACTTATTTTATTATAGTTTGCTGGAATTTGAGTAGATATATTAATTCGAAAAAAAATAACTCTTAACAATCGTTATAACTAGAATTAATGAAAATTCTAAAATCAATTAGTGTCACTGCAAAAGAAAAAAGTCAAAAAACATACAGAACAAAAAGCTTGAAAGTATTGACTGTGATATTAGGTCTGTATATGTTAACTCGCTAATTTCTATAAATTTGCGCAAATTTATCCAAATTCATGTATGTTTACTTTGTTATTAGCATGTTCTGTTTTTGAGAAATTTAAGGGAATTTGCAGTTTAAAATGTGACGTCAGATGTCTCTCTTTAATAAATTTTTGCATATAAAATTTCTATTTGTAATAATTTTGCTGTCAAATTTTTGTTTTTAAATGTCACGCAAATATTTCGTATTTAAAATAAAAGTAGTCTAACTAATGTGAAAACTTATTTATATAGTTTTTACTCACAAAAAGACCAAAACCAAGAAAAATTATTTAATTTAATTTTTGTTGAAGAAAAAAATTCAATAATTCTATAAAAAATTTCAGAAAGTTTAAAAAAATCTCATAACTTAATAATCAGTTAATTTTTGACATAAAAAAATTTGTAAAAACTTTGCGTATGTTTACTTGCAAATGAGATTATTTGCACTGATTTCGCAGAATTTTATGATCGCACGTGATTTTTCCTCTCATTTGCAATTTTTTGCAAATAAAAGTAAATAGACCTATTAATTTGATAAACTTATAATTAAAATGAATGCTCGATTTAAACTTTTAACAACATTTGTTTGTTATAGTTTCGATTTTCATAAAATTCAATAAATGTTTTAAAATATTTTAGATTTATATAGCTATTATTATATTATAGATTTATATATCTATCACTTTGATAGAATGTTATCCATCAAGTCCTTTTTATAATAGATTTATGTCTATCTGTACAGCTGTAATTATTATTGTGTTTTTCAAAATTAACATCAATGATTCGAATTCGTGACAATTTCTTAACTAATCATTATAATATAAACATTACCAAAAGAGACAGACAGACATTTGTATTAAAAAGAACATTATAAAAATAGTGACGAACTTTCAAAAAGTTTCTTTCAATTTTTTCATAATAAAAATTTACAAGGACATCAAATGTCAATATGCTTTCTTGTAAGTGTTATAAAATTAATATTTTAATACTTAGTTCATACTATACATAGACACACACACACATTCAATATATGCAGCACACAACATATAGTGTTAAATATGTCAAAATTTTGACTTTTGTTAGTATATTAAAAAGAAAAGTTTTTTTTTGTTTAGAAAAGTAGGAAGGGGGGAGATAAACTACTTCTTTTTAAATAAGTAAACAACATTTGTATATCTATATATGTAATTTATATGTATACATTCTTTTGTACCTACATACTAATAATATTACAACCTGCAAATTTACATCATAATATGTACCCAACTATTCACGACAAAAAACAATAAAACAAAAACAAGAAAATATTTATACAAAAATAAAGAAAAGTAAAAGAAGGTGTAACAAATGGGAGTTCCAATGTTAAGTTGAATATGATGTTAGAGTGAAAGGGAGTAAATAACAGTTTTTTTTTGTGAATATTTTAGTTTTTAAATATATTTTGTCATTTTTGTTGACATGTGACACCTTAAAATAAAATTTTTTTTTTTTTATATATCAAAAAAAATGTTGACATGTCACAAAACGATGGCATTTTTTTGATATTAAATCAAGCAAAAACAATGGTTAACTTGATTGCTTTGTTGGTTAATGTCAAAGACAATGTTTTTGGTTTTAAATTAATTATATTAGTAAGGAAGTAAAAGTTGTATAATATAGTTATTAATACACATATACATTACATATATACATAATACAACAGTAAATGATTTGTAATAGTTTTCTATAGAATAGAATATAATTTTTGAACAAGTAATTCATTCAAGATATGCTGAAAACGTAAATCAAAACAAAAATGAAGAAAAGAAAATTAAGTGAAGTTTAATTACTGAGCCTCAATATCATGTCGCAATTTTTACACCTAAACTTTTCTTCATAACTCTATATTACTGATCTTTCGTTGAATTTGATTTATTCTGTTTGAAATAATTCCTGTCGAAAGTAACATTGCTTACTAATGCCTTACAGTAACCCAACTTATTTGTAACTTATTTAATGACTGTATCAGTTGTCAATTTAAATTTCAACATGAACATTTACAAATTGAACTCAACACAAATTTCGTGTTTGTTCGTCAAAAATCAATGTCATATTTTTATTAACTTATTTGAATTTAATTTATATTAAATCAAGAATCGAGGTTATTTTTTTTTGTTCAGTCAGAATTCTTTTCAGTAATATCACAATATAATCATCAATTATGATAATAATAATAATAATAATTTCTAAACTATATTATTATTATTTATTATTATTATCTCATTTCAAAGTAAATTAAACTAAAAATTAGTTAAAAAGCTTCCAACTTATTTTTTTTTTCTTAGGTGCCTATACACAGCCTTCAAAGCATAAAAAAATAAAACGTTAACAAAATTTTTATAATGAATTAATATTGTATATACATAATATATGAAATAAATCTATGAAATATAATAGTAGTAATTTTTATTACAACATTCATAATTCACCTTGAATTTATATATGAAAAAAAAAAAATAAAATAAAAATAAATTCTATAAATCATAATATTAAAAACAATTTTTAACTTCTAGCTTAACAAAATTCAATAAATCTTAAATGGAGTGAAAATAATTTCACAGGAAAATATAATCAAATTTAATACCGCAGATACATATTATATGAAATTTTCTTCCTGCATCAGTACAGTACCTATATCTTATCTACATAGATCATAATTCTTTTTTTAATAATTTTAATAATTTATATTTTTAATCCATATAAAGACAAAATCAAAATATTTGATCATCTAAATAAAAAATAATAATAAATAACACCATAATTTACTTACTATATATACGTATTTCCTATTTAGATATATTAAATATATAGCCTCGATCGATTTGGCAAAGACATTGCTACATATAACACATAATATAAGAAATATACAAAAAAAAAATAAAAAAATTATAACTAACATTCTAAACATAGTTATGTTCATTTTTTGAACACTTTCTCTCTAATATTTTACTTTTTATACACATTACATGTACATAGTACGTACGTATATATATATATCATGGTCAGAATTCTCATGTGGTTCATATAAATCATCAGAATTTGCTAAATAAAAACGATTTGAATCAAAAAGTTAGAACAAAAAAGAACAACAACAACAAATTCCAGAACACCTTTATTTCGCCCACCAACTAACAATACAATTTTAATGTATGAAAAAATTGCAAAAACAAAAAAAAAAAAAAGAACGCAATGAACCTATACTTTATAATATTGATTCGGATATGCCCAAATCGTGTAAAACTGGTTATATAATAAAAAAAAAAAAAATTAGTTTAAAAAAGATCTCCCGATTTTGATGGTTACATACTCCCAATAATTTATTAATAACAACAACAACAACAACAACAATAATAATAATTTTAATAGAATAGATTAAATTACAGTTTCATCTTTCTATTATTATAGAGTTCAGATAATTTCTGATAGGATTTTTTTTTTTGTTTTATTCCAAAATAATCACCGCCGTACTATATAAGAATTTAAAAATTATAGTTTAAATGCATAAGTTTTCCATTGAAAACGTCAACGCATATCTAAATTTGTTATTATAGTTTAACCCTTTATGCTTTGATGTGTTTTGTAAAGACTGAAAGATTTGAGAGTTAAAATAATATTTTTTTTCCGATAGAAGGTTGAAATCACTGAAGAAAATTATGTGGCTTAAATCAACTGTGGTATAGGGTGTTAATTCAACCCCCATTTGTCTATCATATTTAATTTATGATAGATCAAATTTTAGTTATAAAAAATTATTGCTCCAAAATTAATTCACTTTCGGTTGGTATCGGATGCAATCGTTATGATAAGAAGCAAGAAGGGATGGTAATATGGTATTGTTATGATAAGAAACAAAAACTATGGTTCATATCGAGAGACTATGGGATACTATAAGACCAAAACTATCATTGAAATCTCTTATTTAATCGTGTTCATTTGCCTATTAGAAATTTTGGATTATCAGAAGTAAATAACATTTTTTTCAATACATTAAATAATTAAAACACTCAAAAATATCAGCGTAACAAACAAAAATTTCAGTTCTCTATTGTAATTGCACTAGTACAACTTGCTTTGGGTGGCTTCTTACTGATACTATGTCCATGATTTCTTACTATTTCAAGTTATTGAATGACAAATATTTTGTTTTAATGTGAACATAACATTATACTCATATAGAGATTAGAATACAACAATTGAATTAAAGCATTTATGTAGGGTTATTCAACCCATATATTAACTCGAAGGTTAAAATAATATTTTAAACATATATATATATATATATATATATAAATATAATAATAATTCCACAAGAATATATTTATTTAATAAAGTTTATTCTACCCTGTGAATTCAAAACAAAAAATTTCACGCTATTAGCTATTAAAGGTAACTTCTTCCAACCTCTTCCACCCACCACATTGAAATATTTCAAAAAATAAACTATCATTTATTTATTAATATTTTTTTTTATTTTTTTTTTTTAATGTTAGTTTCTTCAATTGAACTGGTAGTATATTGATATTTTATTTTCTATCAAGCTTTGATAGTTAAAGTATAGTAGAGTTAACAAACAATAGCCAAAACCTTAAATGCAATAAAAATGCAATGAAAGAGAAGCAGAAAAAATTTCCCAAAAATCAGTTTTCTTAAGGTTTTTAGTGTACAGTATAATATTTAAAACAAAAAAAAAAAAAAAGAAATTCGTTCCATTTTGATGATTTATGTTAATCACATTGCTATATCCATATTTAACTATATCACCACATCACCATAGTCCAAACATACATTATATGAAATGAACTCATCTTCTTTCATCTTCTCTATGTAATACACAACTATTATTCTATAAAAATTATGAGTTGATACGTGAATACATTTACTTCTTTCAACTACATTTTTATACATAGTAATTTTAATCCAGTTATTCATTCTATATAGATACATAATCTCTGTATACTTTCATAGAAAATTTTGCAGAAGCAGAAAACATTTCACAGCTGCCATCATTACGAAAATAGTCACCATACCCGTATACATATAGTGGTCCATTTTCAAACTACTAAACTACTTCTTTAAATATATATATATATCATATATATATATATGTACATATTATATTAATGCAATTTCGAAATAGTAGTAAGTCTATAAGTACCAGAAGTAAAAATAAAAAGAAAACAAAAAAAAAAATAACCAAAGTAGGTAGGTATCACAATAATCTTAACCAATTTTCTAAAGTCATCTAAATTTTAAATTATAGAAGCTAGAATTAAATTCCAGAAAGAAAAAAAAAACGAAGTACGAAAATCAGTATTTTTTTTTTTGTTTTTATTCTTGTTCTGTTTTACGCGCACCGGCGGTACTTTGAATTCAATTCGCAACAAACAAAAAAAAAATATTCACCCATCACATCACGATTTTATGATTCTTTGCTTTGGATAGTATCGTTCAAAATCTGTTATTTTACTCTCTCTTTTCTTGCTTTCGCTAATAATTTTCCCAATGTAAGTCTTTGCAAGTACTAAGAAATATTTAGATTGTACTGTATGGATATAATATACGTATGACATATGGGTATTAAAATGAAGATTGAATCTTTATAGTTTTTCTTTTGTTTTTGTTTTTAATAATTTTCTGTGGATGCAAGAATTTTTCTCATAATAATCGAATAGAGAGGAAAGAAAGAATTATTTTTTTTTTCTTAAACAAAAAATCAAGTTTTTGATACCACTATTGAATCCTATTATTATTATTATTATTGTTGTTGTTGTTGTTGTTTTTATTGTTATTTTTTATTATTTTTATTTTGATTATTATGATTACTTGATTGTTTCTTGGTGACTTCTAAAAATTAATGTATCACACAGCCATGCATACATACAGTAACACCCCGATCATTAACGATTATTATTTTGAATTGCTGTAATATCGATATTTAAACATTTGGGAGGTCGCACTGAAAAACACATTGAATCGTAAAACCGATATGAAGTATTTTGTGTTATTACGATTGAAATTAATGAATGTTATCACTTTCAAAATCTTACTAACTAACGATTATTTGAACTTAACTGACTAACGGTCTTCTCTAGAAAAATTAGATGGCAATAATTCAATAAGCGTTAAATCATCCTCTTCCTCCTTACACCTTTCTTTTTATATCTACTTTAGATAATATAAAGAATATTCTAGATTTAAGAGATTTAACAAAAACATTTCTTAATTAGAGCTCTTAAGGAAGAAGCAAATTTAGGTGTTGCAACAGTAGCTGCTGTTGAACAGTTTGTTGCGGAAGAAAGCATTGTGACATGAAGTGAAGTCTGAAAGCTCATGCGTATGGATCTAGATGGGGATTATTAACAATCTATGTGACCTCAAGGCATGATATGCCAAATTATTATAATTGAAATGAATAGATGTCTCTTATCGACTTGGTTTCTCAAGTCTTGCGTTTGGGTTTGTTTTGTTTTTTATAAATTATGTTTCGCAAATTGAAAATGTTCCCAGAATAAAATTTCGCAAAATGATAATGAAAACTATACCGTTGTTCTGATTGAATTTTCTTATTCATTGAATTTTGCTTTAAATTAACTGCAAATCTTAAAATCGTAAACCGCTGAATAAAATTTAACGGACGTTATTTGTCAAAATCAGTGTACGTTTGCCAAATTCGGCTGAGACGCATAATTTGATATTTTATGAGACCATTTTACTGCGTTGAAGATTATACCATTTTGAAATTGGCAGCAACCAATTTTCCACATAATACTGACTCCATCCATATCAATCATCCCGATCCCCATTAAATTATTTATTTCCCACAACTCTCTTCAAATTTACTCATGATCAGCTGAAGTATCATAAGTTGAAGTATTAATGTGTTTACATGAAAATCATCATTGAAAGTTGAGATCTTTACTAGACCAATTTCGTATATATACACATATACATAATGTATAAACCATACATAATATATCATACTAGTTATATTTATTCGTTTATTACCTTAACTTATCTCCTTTTAAGGAAGAACTAAAAAAAAAAGAGAAAATCTTTTTGGATTATGAATTTTTGAGGATCGTATTAAATATTTATCTATTTTTATGCCTGTTTTTTATGGAACATGTAAACACCTTGAGCTCCACATCTAATAAAAAATAACATTGAATTTTTTTTTTATTAAAATCTAAAATATATATAATAGTAAATTTGATTGTATAGAAATAAATTGCGTTATGTCAAAAAAATATCTTTCGAATTAAATTTTTTAAAATATTTTTAAATTCTAAGCATATTTTTTTAGAGCAGAAAAACTCTACAGACCGACTTTCTTCACATTTTGTACAAAGAAAACTCAAGGTATTTTGATATGATTCTATAGGGAGTATATACCTATCCCTTGTAAGCATACTTAAGGGTTTAAATTAAGAACTTGATTTTTTTTTCCAAAATTTTACAAATTAGTTCAACTAAACGTAAACAAGTACTCACCCGCTTCTTGAAATTCGAAGAAATTTGATAAAAAATTGCTCTCAATAATTCATTATGAATTGTTTTCCATCATTTCAATTTAACGTGGACACTATATATAATTGTTTTTTATTGATTTATCTTAAACAACAACCTCATACGTAATAGTTTATTTAAAAAAACAAAAAATTTAAACATAGGGGGATGTTGCGGCAATTTGATAAATTAAAATTTTTGTATGTTAAAATGGCTTATTCCTACATATACTTGAAAATTAAAAATGTTTTAAAAAATATTATTTCGCCACGTCTCCTTTTAAATATATATCATTTAAAAGAAGAATAATATTCAAAATCTGTTGTGAAATGATTCCGGTATTTGTTTAGTACTTTTTTCAATTTACAGATGAAATATAATGATTTTTCGTAAACTGTTCAACAACTTTTTTAAACTGGATATCAATCAATGGCAAAGTTGAATTTTTTTCCACTATTTGTTAATATTCTTGATAAATAACAAATAATGATTAAAAAAACTAAATAAAAAATAATATGAAAGTTCCCCTAACTTTTTTATATAAAATTGTAATTTTTTACAAAATATGACATAGACGGTTTTAATTATAGAGAAAATCTGATTCGAAAATTTTATTTTTATTTTTATTAATCGTACCTATCTAAGAGATTTGCAAATATGTGATTTTATTTTTATTACTGTCCTATACACAAATCTTCTCTTTTCTTCAAATTTTTCTTTTTTCTTTTTTTAAACGATCGTGATCCTTTTTCGATAAGTATGTATAAGTAAGTATAGGGCAACAACAAAAAATGAATTTCTGAACGAAATATTAAATCCAATTGCATGTAATTTATGTTTTCTTAAGGAAGCAGATTCAACATCATATATACACCATCACCATACGACCAAATTACAACCAATTCATATTCACATAAACCCATTCCTCGATTACAGGTTGAATTCATTCAATTCTTGATATTGTTGCAGCAGCAGCAGCACCACTGTTGTTATTTAATTTTTTTTTTTACTTACTTACTATACCTTCATACTAAGTATTTTCTACCTTCTTTTCTACCTTTTCAACTACTCAAAAGAAAAAGAAAAACGAAGCGATAATAACAAAAAAAAAGAGTAAAACGAAGAGTATCAAAAGCGAAACAAGACGAAAATTACCGAATCAAAATATTATATCTGTAAAATATGTGTTTGTTTGAGTGGTGTGTGCGTATACGTTTGTGATATGAAAATTATAATTTTATGTTTTTCCTTTTCTTTTGCTATTACATACTTTTGTTTTTACTGCTGTATGGTTATGGTATGCTACGGTTATTATTATTATGATTATGATAAGATGTAGAAATGAAAATAATGATAATAAAAAAAAAAAAGATGGAGACGACAATAACCGATCATCATCGTTTGACGATCAAAGACAATGCTGGAGCTGGAATGAATCAGTCTTAATATCTTAAAAGAGGGTCTAATAAAATACATTATAATTCATACATTCATGTACATAGTAAAGATTTTGCATTACCTTTTGGTTACCCAAATTGTGTAGAATTTGAATTTTGTTGATTCAGTATAGTAAATTTGTTTTGATGGTATATGAATAAGCAACAACAACAACAACAACATATATTTTTGTTATAGATTCATACAAAAAAAAACCACATAATATTGTGCACCTTATAGATTATGTTGCGCCCATTTCAGTCTCACAATTAATATTTTACGGTGTATTTTTTTGTTTTTCTGCTGTTGCTTCTGCTGTTTGCTGACTACATAATATATATACCTACTTCAATATTGAAATTATTTTTTTTTCTTAGATTTGTTTTACTCTTGTTGATTCAATTTTGTAAACGGCTAATCTTCTGTTTTATTCTTAGTTTTTTATTTAGCGTTTTTATTCACTTTTAATAGTTCGTTGTAAATCTCATGTTTGGGATACTTTTGTTATTCAAAATTAAATCATAACTTTTTTTTTTTTTGTAGCGAAAAGACAAAGGTTAGGTATAGAAAGGAAAATTAGGTAAGGAGGAGGATAAAATGGACGGACAACATCAATGACGAACGAAGGGGTTAGTGTTCGTTTTGAATTTGTGTAAGTCATATTGATCATGTTTGGGGAACACATGAGATGGAATTTGGTTCAACATTTGCGGTAATGGAGTTATAAATGAATTTCCATAACTTGTCTTCTGCCATCTAAGTGGAGGTAATATAGATTTATTTTCCACTAAGCATTTGCCCGTGTCAACTATACGTAGATGATCAAGATGAGCAAGATGAGCAGTGCATTTATGTTATTGATAAGTCGAATAGCTCGTTTTTGGACTTTACCCAAATGCTTTAACGCATTACTAGAAGCGCCAGCCCATATGTGACAATTATACTCCATTTTGGGTCGTATGACACCTTTATAGATTTTCAAGATATCATAATATGATAACAAATATTGCAAATGAAAAGGATGGACTGGATATTTAGGGCTTTTTTTTAATTGTTTAAAAATACTGAGAGAGCAATGTTTTTTAAAATAGAAATAGAAGAATATCAAATGTATGCTCTCTGAGATTGCTCTGACCTAACGAGAAATATAAGTTAGGGAGTTTTGTATTTAGTAACATTTAGAATACCTATTTATACTACTTATAGACCAGAGTTTGATTTATTTTATATTGGGCCATAATAATGGGATTAGCATCCCTAACTGCCTTCGAAAAATTTAAGCCATATACAAGATGAAGGAAAGAAAATGAAGGATGGTAAAGAATAATAAACAAAATTAGAAAATAATATAAAAGAATTAGAATAGAATAGAAGAGTTAGTAAAAATATTTACGGACAGGTTAAAAGATATTTATTTATCCGTCTATTGAAAATTTTCAAGCTATGTATATGTTTGTGGGAACACAAAAGATGGTAGAGTGTTAATATATTGCGAATTCGAAACTTGTTAATGACAAAGCATTTAATGAAAACATTTTTGATGACAAAGCAAGTTTTGTTCCGTTTACATTCTTTTATTAATTTCAATAATTTCTGAATTATTCTGTTGCTGTCACATGTATTTGTAGATGATGTTGTTGTCGACTAACAAAATAAATTATGTTCGAATTCGATTTAAGAAATTAAGAAAATTTGTTTTCCAATTCGAAAATAAGAGTTTTTAGGAAAAAAAGTTTAAATGATAATATACACAGGCGCATTATCAAATTAGTTTAGATAAGGAAAACTATATACTTAAAATGTGCAAATATATCTATCATATACTCGTATTAATTACATATGCTTGATAAGCTTCAAATAAGACGAAGGGTATTATATAGATCATATTCATCGTTTGTCTGACAGCAGCAGACAAGTTTAATATGTAACATTCAATCGTATATGCAACAGACAAGTTCGGTATACTCTTAATGATAATTGTTGAGTGTAATCGTGAATACAACATCCTATAAACTAGGAAACGTCGACCTTCATAGAGATCTAGTCGAAGTCGAAGTCAAATTCGATAGCCGAAAAAAAAATCAAAAGATGTTGTATAATTCTCGAGTACAAACTCCAGAAATATCATATTATTGAAGCTTCGAAACTGTTGAAGTGCATAGATTTGATAAGAAGATTGAAGAATATTCCAAATTTTAAGTTTATATATATGTATGAAAACAAAAATAACTCTGTCAGCGAGCTGATTTCTACTTAAACATTTTTTTAGAAAAAATAGATAATTGCAACATAAAAATAAATAAAATTGGGTCCTGTATAATACCACATAACACATTTATAATACCAACTAAAAAAATAATTTCATGCAGATTAAGAAAATTTCAAATAAAAAAAAACAACAGATTGTCTTTTTATGAACTGTTTTATTTTTTTGTTTCTGCTGTGATCTTATACCAAAGAGCAGCTGGAAGTAAGTACTACATATTTAAAATGAAAATAAAAAAAAAAATAAAAACCAAAATCAAAAAAAAATAATTCATTCAAGCTAACATTATAAATTTGATATTTGAAAGTATAGATATAACCAGCAGTTAGTATGTACTTAATTTATATAGTACTAACTTTACAACAACAACAGCAAAAACAAAATTAAAAAACCTGAGTACTTGGATTCAATTTTGTTTGTACTGTTTTATATTGTATACGTTACTAACATCCTGAGTCTTGAATTAATATTTAAAAAAAAAAAAAAATTTGTTTTTTTAATTTTTGTTTTTAGTCTTCACGATTGCGCGAATCTCTTGATAAAATTTTTTCAAAATACATTTCACCATAAGCACCATATTAAATTGGTTAAAATAAAATTGATAATAGTGGATGGTAGTTGTTTTCTACATTACACCATATTCCAAAAACAACAAAAAATAAAGTACATATTAAAGAACATTTCAGTATCTCAGTTCAGTTACAAGAGATGAGCTTTACAATTTTCAATTCAATTCAATGGTAATAATATCTAAATCGGATCTTTTAGAAATGAAATTAACAACTCGACTGTTTCATTTTCAATTTGTAATTTTGTAAATTTTAATTTTTATAAAAATCTTATCATGTGTCTGTCTGCTTTGATATGCGCCTTTTGATTACGTATTATATAGGTTTGAAAAGCAATTATTATACAGTTCCAACATTTATTCAATGTTTTCGGATGCTCTCTAAAGAAAAAATTAAATTTTAAAACAACATTTTTGTGAGTAAACAAAAAACAAATTGCATGGTAATGTAGTTTTCAATACCTTCATTGTTTCTCAAATATTATTATAACGAGTAAATATCCAATTTTAGGTATATTAAAACTATGCTGAACTGAATCAAATTATTATATTCGAACTATACTTTACAAAAACAACAAAAATACAAACAAAATGAAACCTTTTGTTACAGCAGCCAACAGCAGCCAAATTATTACACATACACATACTTATACAGAAGTACCTAATAGCAGTAATAATGAGATGATCTGAAAATTTGAGATTTTTTTTTTTTTGTAAATAAATTTAGATAAAGAAGCACCAGAAATGATTATTTTGATGCAAGGATAATGAATATAAAAAAGGGACATAATAAAATTGTATGATGTGAAAAAAAATATAAAAAATTAAAAATTTTGAATTAATATTTAGGAAGTTCGCTTGATCTTTGCCTACTCTTATTTTGTTATAATTGTATTATTATTATTATTATTATTATTATGAGTGATGTTGTGTAATTGATCTATGAAATAATATTATTGCATTTCAAAAACATAATTCTCATCATCATTATCATCATCATCAACTGATATTAAGTTGTTCAGTTGTTCAATATTTTTTTTTTTAATAATTTGGGAGTTTTTATTTCAATTTAGGTACGTGAATAGAGTTGTTCAAAAGGTTTTTGTTGAAGGATTTTGAATTGTATTACACCATTGAAAGTATGTTATTGGGATTAGATTTAGCGATATATTATTCTGCACATATACACACTTTATTTACAATAAATATGAAATTGATAATTTGCTTTTTTTTTAAATGCCATTTTTGACATATATTGTTATTATATACTTTTCTTGTTCTTGTTATATCATTATTAAGTGAATATAATGAAATTAAAATGTAATCTCTACTTTATAAATTCAGTTATGAATATATTAAAAAATGCCTGATTTATTTACGTTTTCTACTGTTTACGATCTCGGACAGCTTCTTTCTCGAGTTGGTGATTCAAAATGGGCATTGTTATATCTCCAACGAAAGTTGAGTTTACTGATGTGGCATACAGTTTTACCTTCAAAGATTCTATTAGATAAAATATTTTTATATTTCACTTCCAGTCAAGATGCCGATTGCATGGCATTCTCAAAGGCACCAATTATTTTGCTCATTTGTTTAGGACGAGTGTGCAAAATTTTTGAGCCGTAGAACTGGGAGTATAATAATGGATTCTGATGAATCCAATTTCATATAGTACCTATATGTATTTAATTATTCAGTCTACGAAAACAAGCTAATTTCAACAGTTGTTTTTATAAAGTCAATTATGTAGTCTTCTAATTTAATAGTTGTAAAATTTCTCATGTCTTGTTCCTACTACAATATTGCCATAGTTTTGTACATTGTTAGCCTGTATAGACTCTTGTCAAAATAAAGTTTACTTAGAGTATTCTAAATGTGTTGTTATTCCTTGAAATTCCTAATACGTGCCCGAACTTATTCAAATCTTCATGATTTCGAGAAAAAAAATGTACATCATATTTTTGGCCATATTAATCCACAGAATTAAAAATTGTATACTCTTCCTAGGTTAAGCGTTTCAAATCGATTACTTTGAGTTTGATTCAAGTTTTTTGATATATACTTCTACCCTTAATTCTTTGTTATTTCCAGTCAATTAGTTTTGATTCATTTTATCCTAATGATAAAGCGAAAGAGTACTCGACTAAAGTATGTTTGCCTTCATCGGGGATTGAACTTGGGTGCTTTCATTTGATAGGCAGAATGGGTGGCTCATTGTGGGGATAAGGATTAATCTTTAGGATAGTATTATTATTAGTTTTTTAGATTGCTAGGTTAGTTCTTACTGTAATGGCAATCCAACCATCCCAAATTTTAAATAACAAAGTGCCTTACATTTTGGTTGATGAAAATTTTCCTTTATTGTCTTGAACATAAGTCATGTGGACATAAGATATGTCCAAAACTCACCGTCTTGTGCAATACATTTTTAATTTTTTCCATTTCAGTTTCAGATAGTTTACGCCTTCTCTGAATATAAACTAATACATGATTATTATTTTCTAAAAAAATATAATAATATTAGAATTGGTTTTTATTATTTTATTTTTAAAAATTTGTGATGAACTTCCCGTTTCTTCCAAAAATCATTAAAAATAAAAAAAGGCAACCAAAAAATAAAATAATTTATAATAAAAGACTGCAATGTCATCATTCTTACAGCATATGTTTAGTGATGACAAGGCATTATAAAGTCTTCATATTTCTAGATTTCCTACAATACTGTACAATATAGTATATATAATAAAAAATATGTATCTATATATATAGTTCCAGGACATGACAATTCTATAAAAATTCAGATCTCATAATTTAAAATGAGATTTTGTTTTTTTTCCATATTTTTTTATTAATAATTTTTTTATTATTATTTTTATTATTAAGTGGTTTATTCACAAAGTGAAAACAAAAAAAAAACACAATAAAATATACCCATAAATTGAAGGGGTTTTCTTTATTCAAACTCAATATAAATTTTATTATTAAAAAATGGAAGCAATTCGTTTCAAATTTATTTAAAATCACAAAAAAATTCTATTCAAATCAATTTTAATAAATTCGTCTTAAGTGCATTCTTAAGATGTCCTTATTTTTTATTGAAGTTTTCTTATGAAAACAATAATAGTATAATAATAATACAAAAATGGAACTCGTTTATATTATTTTGAATTTGTTTTTCTTGAGAATGTCAATGAATATTTTGACAATTGAAAATTTGTGATTTTTGTCACAATAATAATTGTCAATAGTTTTTTTTTTTTTCTGTTGTTGTCATTCTTGTTACGATTGTTATTTTTTTAAAGTACTCTTACTATACTACTCGAATACATGACAATTTAAATGACACTTATTATTTAATAATGGTGTTTTTTTAATATAATCAACTTAACAAAAAAAATCGAGAATCATTTTAAGAAAAAAAGAAAAATTTACATTTGATTTTTAGTAGCATAAGTAGAAAAGAGACAAAAAAAAATAAAAAAATTGGTATTGGTGTTTCAGTTTTCGAAATAACCAAAAAAAAATTTTTTTTTCAAATGATACATCAAAACAGTTCTGTTATGCGACGGAATTATGACGGAAATATTTCTAATGTAATACTTTTAATTTTAATTATACAAAATAAAAGACAGTTGTTTAATTTACAATTTTACTAAATTTTTCATTTCGATCGATAACTGGTATATTACATTAACATAAAACCAAATTTACAAGTTTTGTGATAACTAAATTTTAACCGACATAATAATTTAAGTGCCAAACGACGCAGATGTCTTTTTATTTCATTAATTATTTAAAAATATTTAAACTAGTTTTCACTATATTCAATAAAGTACACTTTTTAATTTCATCAAATCAAGTAGGTACTAAAATCAAAATTAAATAAAGTTTTGTCTACTTTAGATTCATTATATACTTTTGTGTTTTATCTTATAGTAGTTCTAAATGCTCAACATCAACCACTAGTTTTATTTTCTACTTTTTAGGGGGCTAGTTTGGTTTCGATAAAAGTATATTTTAAAAATTTTTATTTTTACATTATTATTTTATTTCGTACTTATTTATTATTTTATTTTTAACTTTATACGATTTTCTGACCTTTGAAACTATATTAATTTTTTTCTGAAACACCCTGTATATTGGACACTTTTATGTGTGACCCAGCAGTCAGCATCTATTTCGTTATTCAAATTCTATTTCAGATATAATCCTTTTTAATATGCTCATTTCAGCTTTGTTTGACATTGTTCATTTACATTGTATTTATTATATCTATAGATACAATAGACTGAGCTCTCTCGAGATATTCAAATAAAAAAAATATTAAGCAGTATTTTAATTGGTATTAGTAAATTCTACACTGCTTAAATTTAACATGATTATAATTTATTCAATCATTTTTTTATTTTTTTATCATTTCACAAAACATAAGACTTATATATGTATACCCTAAAATGATGAATAAAATTTAGAGCGAACGTATTGTAATTATTAAAATTAAAATTACAACAAAAAAAAAAAACATGATAAATATGTAAATAAAATTTTTAATTTGGTTAATTTTAACAAATTAAAATTTTAATTTTACTAATTACATTTTATTTATATGTATGTATTCGTTAAAAAAATTAAAAATCTATAACAAAATATTCAAAATAATTCCACCATTTTTAATTTTTGTAAAAATTTATTCCAAAATGCATTCTATACAATCATTTTTTTATTCCACATATACATAGCTATAGCTATATATGTGTTTGTTTAAGATAACATAAATTTACGTTAAAATACGATAATCATGTCCTTAAAACAAAATTCTAACCTAGATATTATGCAAAAATAATAAATATATATTCATACATACGTATCATTATATAAATAAATTGTACCTATATGCAGCTTCAAAATTAATATTTTTAATTTATAATTATAATTCTATACACATCTATGTATATAAAAGTCAAACAGGAATAAAAACACAAATCATCAACCCTTTAATTCTTTTGTAAATGATGGTGAACGAGTTAACAGCACAACAAAAAAAAAAAACCAGTTAAAACCAACAACAAAAAAATTTAAATTAAAAAAAAAACCCTCTGGTTTTCAATTATTACAACATAATTAATAAATTACTAAATCAATGCATCATGCAAGAGAGGTACAACACAAAATAATGGCCCCATCATTATTTTTACATAAATTATCGGTACATTGTTATTTTTATTTATTTTTTTTTTTGTTTTTTTTTTTATGGAAAACCAACATCACTTCACAAGCAAGCACACACAAAATGAAAACTAAAGGTTTTTATGCATATAATATGAATATAACTATATACAATTGTACACCTGGTTGTATTGTAGGTATACATATATTTATGTTTGCATACATGAGTGTGTTGTGTAGTTATTATTAATCACATCATAACACCACAATTTAATATAAAATTTATAATAAATTCTCACTTTATAAATGCATATATAAATATATCTATATATATATATATATAATATATATATTTTATTCATTATATTAATTTGAAAAGATTGCTCCCATTTTAAAATTCCCTTGTTATTATTTTGATAATTGGTTGTCGTCATTGGTAAAATAAAACAAAAAAAAAAACAAAAAACAAAAAAGACAACAAAAATATATTGAAAATAATAATGAGAATGTCATTTACAACATCATCATCATCTGATGCTGATGCATCATCATTATCAACATCATTATTATTACTATAGCAGTAAAATCGTCCTCGTCATAATCATTGCAATACAAAAATTGGTTCTATCAAAATCAAATTTCGCTGGTTCAGTACAGTGAGGATCAATAGTTAGAGAACAATTTTTACACTTATCTATTATACAGTAATTAATCAATAATATATGAAATTGAGGTTTTCAAATTAGAAATAAGAGTAGCTGTATTTTATACCAAATTATTTTTCAAAATAGACGAATTTTCTTCTCTAATAATTCCGTTTTTTATACATAATGTTTAGTTTCATACAAATTTATTTTTTTCATATTATGTTTTTACTATTTTAAATATCCTGTCAAAATTTATTTAAGTCAATTATTTATTTATTTACTTATTTCTTTCTTTATTTATACTATTAAGCTCATATAATTTACAATTCAGTAGTTTAATAGTTGCATATAATAATAATTAAAGTATATAATATTTAAATATTAAAAAAAAATGTATATAATAATTAAAGATATAAGTACAATTAAATTTACTTAACATAGAATAAAAAAATATACACAATGTATATATAATGTAAATATATAAATGTATAAAATCAAATATTTTAAATGTTTAAATACATCTCTCTATAACCTAATCGGTATATAAAAATTAGGCAAGCACGATTCTAATCCCTTGAGTAACTTATTTTAGACAATAGGTGGCGTAAACGACACTAAATAGAACATCACAAGTGAACTAATCAACCTCATTGATGAATTAAAATTAAATTAAATAAAAAAATTAAAGAACAGTCTCAGAGCAGCAATATATAAGATATACCGAAGTCTTATACTTTTAGTGGAGCAAAAAAAAAATTAAAATGTTTTTGCAATTTTAAAGTATAGTTTTGATTTTCCAGAAAACTGAAATCCTTTATGTTCCTTTATTTAGAATTAGTAACATATTTTTGTCAACACTCTGTTGTATACGGACGTATAAGTATGTTCGTTATTTAAATGCATCGCATTGCACTATAAAAATTACCATTATGCAAATCATCTAAAAGGATAGCCTTGATTAAATATTGATTTTTCAACTTACATTACACGGTATATATGATATCTTTACCACCCCCACCCCTTCCTTCCTGTGGTATATAATTTTTTTTTTCAATTTTGATTATTATAATCATTAATGATAATAATTATATACCGTATTTTGTGCATCACATTGAAATTGAGTTCTTATAATATAATGATTTTGTACCATTATATTATGCAATAAGAGCTTTCACTATATAATCATAATTACAAAAAAAAAAAGAAAATGAAAACCAGAGAAAAGAACAATCAACAACCAAAATATCAATATTAAATTATTGTGATGCATCAAAGCCATCACTGACTGAAAAGAATTATAATAATAATTCTCAAACGTCCGGAATATGATCCTTTGCATTTGTTTTATATATAAGCGATTTTCGTATATTTATACGTATATTAAATATGTATGTATATTATATATGTTCATTATATACATATATCGATAATATAGGTATGTAATAAATAAATTGATAGAGATGAGAACAACTTAATTATTGAAAATATTAGGGTGTATTATGTGCTTTAATGTAACACCCAACAGTTAAATCATCAAGAAGAAAGAGAACCAGCAACAGTGGTAAAAGAAGAGAGGCATTAGCATAAAGGCATAAAAAATAATAAAATCAACAACAATTTATAATAACAACAACAGAATAAGTATAGAAAATATGATTCAAGTTCACTTCTAGCCAATACTTATATCCTGAAAAATCAGTTTCAGAAATTCCTAATAAGTTGTGTTTTAAAATGTGTTTTAAATGACGAATATATCTTCATGCATATTTATATATATCTACATATTTAAATGTTTTATTTAAATGTATAAGTAAATTCTTAATAAGTTATTTTAGGCATAAAATGTTTCAAATGGCATATCCAACTTCTGCTGTTTCTAATTGTTATTTTTTTCAATATTGAAGAAAAACATTAAAGTAGAAATAGGGAATACCTTTAAACTGTGATTAGCACTATTTAGAATACTGGGAATACATTCCCCTAAACCGGTAAAAATTCCTACTTATCTTTAACTAACATTTAAAACTAGACAAATACTTTCTTTCTATTGGTCTTTTAAATCCTGTTTTGGCAAAAGACAATTTTTTTGTGTGTTGCACCTATCGTGGTACTTTTCTTGATATGACATATTTTTTCCACAATTATATCCTACTATAATTGGTTGAGTTAAAGAGGAATTCCCTATATATGAAATACGTTCAGGTTGCCAGCCTTAACCATCTACCAACACCAGCCTAAATTCATTTATTTTATTTTTTTGGATTAGGCAGAAGCGATTATAGTTTCAGTAATGTAAAATTTAACAATTCTTTGAAATCTTAGTAGTTTTCTTGCGTTGGGTATGAATTCCCTATCCTAAAAATCTTCAAAGTTAAAATTCAAAAATACAAAATTCCCAAACGCAAAATTCTCAATTTGGCTGTATAAAACGAAATTTCAGCTATTTTGTTTGGGATTTTATTTTACTTGTGTTTTTTTTGTGGATTTTGCCACTGGTACAATGAATAAAAGTCTAACCTGAATTTAAAACCAAATCTAAATCCGAGTTCTGAAAAAAAAAACACAGTTAATATGACAGTTTTTATTCCAGTTTTTAATATAGTATTTTTCCATTACAATATTTTCTACATAACTCATGCTACTTGAATAATCATAGTTGCACAATTTTGATTATTTATTTTCTAAAAGAAAACTCTTCAAAACTCTTTTCTTCTCAATTCAAACAAAAAAAAAAAGATTGACTTCTAAACGTCATATAAATGTCAAAAGTTAAACAAGTTTTCTATTTAGATATATGTGTATGTATATATATTTTCTCTCAATTCAATTGCTTTATATACATACAATACATTTTTTACTTTTCTCATTAATATGCACAACAAAAAAAAAAAAAAAAACGCGTACTAAGAAAAAGAAAAAAAAATTCAGACCCTTAAGTGATTTTTTTTAATGGTTTTTTCTTTTTTTTTTTAAATAACAAAATTTATGCAAGTATTTTGAATTTATAAATTGGCCAAGTGCCCCATTTTTTGTTATTGTGTCAGTTTTCAAATTTTTTTTTTTTATTATTATTGTTTTAGTAAAAAAAATGTTTCTTTATGGTTATTGAAATGAAAAGTGATTTTTCCAATTAAAACAATTATTTTTTTTTTTTGTATATTAAAGTCAATAAACTTGATTAGTTCGAACATATTCATCGAAACTTGTAAAATATTCAATTAAGAAATTTATTAAAACTAATCGTTAAAGTACAACAAAAGATAGGCATTTGTAAGCATTTTATTTATAAATATGAAGTGTTAGTGTATCTAAACTTAATTTAGGAATGTAGTTCTAATTAATTAGCTTCGAATACAGAAAACTTAAACATTCAAAACAGACTGGAAATTTGGAAAATAATATAAAAACACAATAAATAAGTTATTACTAAGTATTTCTCTATTTTCGGTATTTACAGAATTTAGTCATATATCATAACTATATTTTACCTATACTTTATCCATTGCGGACGTTAGACACCTACCTCCCACATAACATTTTATTGTTATAAAAGCAAAATTAGTGCTATAAGACTCCTATATGACACCCGATAAGCACTAAAGGTGTTATAATGATGTTTTTATGGGAATAATGGGATTGATATTTCTATAAAACTGTTCTTATAGAAATTTCGGGAGTTGTTATAATTGGATTTTCAGCAAGTGCTACAGCAATATATTGTTATAAGTCTAAAAGTGCGTAATTATGTTACTAATACACTTACTGTAGCTTTTGAATAAATATTTTACGATGGTAATATTTTCTACATACATGGTAATGTTATGTATTAATTAACATACATTATTTAACATATAATTAAAAAATATATTTTCTTTTATTAATTGAAAAATTGGTTATTTTTGAAAGGCAATGTATTTTTTCGAAGTATTATTATAGTAAATGTCAATAATATTTATTTCCCAGCCAAATTTTGCATTTTGGTCACAATAATTATAAATATTAAAACATTTATTCTAAACCGCAAAATATTATTTATTAGTAAGACATTTTTTTATACAAATATAAAGTATGTAATTAATATCTTTCTCATGAAATTAATATAAACTCCATAAAATTGTAACCTATTTTAAAATAAAAAATAATACATATTTTACTCTCGCATAACATTAATTATTTCAATATAATAATCAATACATAATGTATACTAATCCTATAACAATATTACAGCAATTGCTACGGTGCCTAGGACTCTCCATTTTAGTGCTATAACGTATTTATAACGTTTCGCAACAATTACGGAGCACTCAAATTTACACTAATACTTATATAAGAGTGTTTATAATGTGTTATAAGAGTGCGCAAGAGTCTTATAGCAATAAAATTGTTACGTGGGCTGTTATCATATATCGTTTTCCATTCATTTTACTTTACATTGCTGTTGGTGTTTTGAGTAGTAATGTGCGCATACTTTTTTAAGCTGCACCCAAATTTTACTAGAATGGCCATGGCATTATACTGTAAATTTTCTAATTTTGCTTCCTTCAATCTCTTAAATGACTTAAATTTTGTGAAAACAGCTAGGGAGCTTATCCGATTATTTTGGCCTAAAATAAAAAAAAAAAGTTTGGAGAAATAACCTATGGATAATACAAATATAACAAATGCAGATATAACAACACACCCATAATATAAACAAATCAAAAAGCTAAGGAAAGGATTGAAGAAATCGAAACAAATGAAAAAATACATGCAAGAAGATTCAATATTTATAAAATTCTCTAATAACATCTGTTTTCATGAATCATTATCGCTTTACTTTGTATATTTTTCTCTTTGTTATTAAGCTCTTGTCATTATTTAAAGTGATTTGTTTTATTATTTTATCGTAGGATTCAGAATTCTAATTTCTTTACTTACGCTGTTTCTGCATCGTAATAAATAGTTTATCGATTTCTGTCTGTTTTCGTTCTATTATGAGAACTCCATATTCCTACTGAATCATGGATATACTTTAAGCAAATCATCTAGAGAAGATCTAATAAAATTTAACAGTTCTAAAGTTTAAGACAATTAATATTTCAAAATTTTTGACTTCTCAGTGCGTATAGGTGCATTGACCTTAGAATTTGTAATCTGGTATATATAGGCACTACCAGCATTTGTATGTATACAAAATTTTCTTCCAATTATGCGATTCATGTCCATGTTTTTGTTGTTTTCCACAATAACATAATCAATTTATTTTCTATTTCTATTCGTTTGAGATTAACGTTTACAAAATTTTCATTTGAACAAAAACTGATATGAAAACATTTGTATATATCAAAAAATATATTAACCAAGATTCAGGTTTTCTTAAAGTTTCTTATTTAAGATTCGAAAACTTAATTTCGTTATATAAAAATAAATACTTAATTCATTTCATTCATCCATATTGATGTTCAATTATTGATTTGCTGAGAATTTCTAAATTGAACAAAATTAAATAACTTTCTGTAAAAAGGAATGAACTACATCAGATCATTATTAGATATGTATATATATATATATATATATATATATATACCTTCTTCATATATCCTAAATTCATTTAAGTTTCTATTCTTGATAATGAAAATACGTGATAATTCCTTTTCTAATTTCTTTTTAAAACAACAAAAAAGAGATATAGTTTAAGGGGTAGTAAATAGATGTCCATCATATCAATGAGTGTTTATTTGAGTACTGGTCAGATATACGAAAAAAACAAAATAAAACAAAACAAAAATAAAACAAAATATCCAACTTTTAATTTCAGAAGGTTGGGTTGACTGAATGATGAACATATGATTACAAATAGATTAATAGTATTCCAAACACATTTATACATACATGTATACATATATCATTTGATATTTAAGAAATGTCAATCTAAAAAAATTAAAAGAAGAGAAAAACAATGAAAAAAAACAACCCACACATTTAATGATATTATTTTAAGGATGAAAATTTTTGTTATCTCAAAATTGGCCACAAAAACAGAAAATTCTATTAACACTTAACTATACATTTCTTATTATATTTGAGTTTTTTTTTTGATTCATATTCGAATGTCTTTCAATCTGTCAAACATTTGATTCTCTTAAAACGGAATAAGAACAAAAACAAAATCAAAAATGTCAACCTTATGGTCGTTTTTCTTTAAATACAAAACCATATTAAGCAAAAGTGAAATTTTTGGTATTCACACCTAATAAAATTTCTACACACATGATTCATACATTCATATTATACATTCAGGCACAGTAGTTCAGTTTATATGAAAATTACGGTCATTATTAACACCAAATAATTTAATCGAAAACAAAAGTATTAATAATTACAAAGAGCAATCATTGAATCCAAACCATAAAAAATGTGTTGTCCAGAGAAAGCCAAAGGAAGATGAAATACTGAAAGTGTGTTTACTATTTAATTATGCAATTTTTGAATACGTTATATACTCTCTCTCTTGAGATTTGAATTGAATAAATAAATAAAAAAATAAAAGTAAAAAAAAAAGATATGAAAAGACAAGATAGTTTTTCAACAGCACTTGTAATCGAGGTCAATTCAGGCAAATATTGGTCCAGGTCAGAGTAACTCCTTCAAGGTCTGTATCATTTTTTAGATAAAAAATCGAATCACTAATAATACTGTTTACTTCAATACCTTCTGGAAAAAATATTTTTAATAAATGTTAATAAAGATCCTATATATTAGTATTCTACATTTACGTGATCCCCAGATTAAATAATATATTAAAATTGTCTTTACTTAGAAAGCATAAATAAACTCTTCGAGTCAAATGAAAATATCTTCTCGATTGGACTTTATTTTTCTTTCTCGTTCAACTTATCCTTAAAATTTTGTTCTAAGTTGTCTACCAGTCTCAAAATATTTATCAAATTTTAAAGTAAAATTTCTAGCTATGAAGCAGTTTTCTAGACTAACTTTTGATTTATATTTTCGACCTTAAAATTGTACATTTAATATTTTAATAGTATTATAAAATATTTACTTATCGGTCACCATTAACTTAAATTATAAAGAAATTCTTCGCACAATAGCAGAGCAGAGATAACAGCGTAATTATATTCAAGAGTTCGTATTGATGAAATAGATTGCAATCTTGCTGTTGGATTAAGAGAAAGAAATGAAGTGGTGAGGAATGAATGTGAAACCTAATAAATGTTAAATTAAAATAAATTTTCTAAAATAAGACATTGGAGACTGAAGAGATAATTATAAAGTCACCAAACAGGCTATATAGTGAAAAGTGTAGTATAGGAAAATAGCCAAATAACAAATATTAAATATAGGAAAATTACTAAATTGATGAAACGCAAACTGCATATCCATATTGCATCCACAATAAACGAAGGTGTTATAGATTCACTCCCACAATTTTTTTATTATTCTCTGAACCATTGTGCCAAACACAGCATAGTATATTGTTAAACTAAAACCTGAAAATTATATTCGTTAACAAAACAGGGATCAACGTTTTTTTATTTTTGTTATTTTTTTTTTATTTGAAAAAAATTAGATATGGGTTTCATTCCAATTGTTATTAATGATCACACACAATAATTTTACAAATACAAAATCGATTCGGTTTTCTTACAACTGTTATACAATAATGTTTCAAAAAAAAACAACAAAAACAACAACAACAAATCGTGAATGGCTCTTCTACCATAATGTCCTTGTCCTTTTTTGTTTTTTGAATTAATCCTTGAAATAATCATTTAACATTTTCAAAGTTATTAAATTCAAATAAAAGAGAAAAAATGATGCTAAATGATTATTTCATTGTTCATTATTTCATAGTTTAAAAAGATAACATTTGACATTATGTCTTTAAACTCTTTAAAATTACAAAAAAAAAAGTCCTTAGAAACGCGTAAAAAATTGAATTTAAATTTTACTAACAAATAAAACGAATTCTTCTTCTTTTCAAAGTTATAATATGACATTTTGAAATTTATTATTGAAATTTTTATAATAATAATAATAATTTTTCAAATAAAAATGAGACAGGGCAGATAAATAAAAAAATATTATGGTATGAGATGCCAACTTACAAAAAAAGGATGTAATTTGAATTTTGGTTAAGCATATATTTGGAATGGAACATCATCATGATAACATATATAGCATTACAATATACTTTTGTCAAGTTTTTGTCTCTGTCGTCTTGTCCTGCCTCTCTTAGATCCATGAAGCGATTATCTTTAATAATTTTTGTTTTAGATTTTTATATTTTGACTTTTGGGTGAGTGAATCATTTTCAAGAGTAATAAAGGTTTATAACGTAATATTTATTTAAAACATGAAAATGAGTCTTTGCATCACCATCATACATTGATGAAAGCAGTACGAAGAACGAAGTTTGTAATTAAATAAAAATTAATTGTAAAAAAACCGATTTTAAATAAAATATAACAAATAAGTAGTTACTTTATTCGAGGATAAGTAAGTTATATAGCTTTCAGATATCTAGAACAGAACATAATTTAACCTTGAAACTATGAATAATTTACATATTACAAGTTATTTAAATATGTTTAACTAACTTTTCACCAGTTTAATGATTTGAAAAATTCTAATTTGAACCGCCCATTTTTCAAACAAATTCAGATCCAAGTTCTAAACCCATATAGGAAAATTATATAAATTTAATACAAAAGAACCAAATAACAAAATATCATAAAATTAATAAAATATGAAGCTTTTTTAAATTAGAATTACTTTTTAAAGTCATCAAAACAATTAAAATTACCCAAAAAATAAAGGACATACCTATAAATTTTTTTAAATTTCCCTGGTTTGTACCTTTGAATGAGCCACCTCGAAATATTTCTAATTGACCAATGCAGTACTATCTTCAACAATTCAAATGAATATTTATTTTATAAAAGACAATATCGACAACAAAAAATATATGCCTATTGATGTCATAATGGTAAATCTTGCTTTGTCACCTTTAGAAATTCACTAGATTTGCTAAAAGTCCTTCTTATTGGAAAATCACCCATCAGAAGCAAAATATTATAGAAAACATATCAAGAGAAATTTTGACTATTTCTTAAATTGGTGCTGAAATTATAAAACTATAATCTTCTGCATCTCTACATAGTGTCTCCGTTGTATGCAAAAGAAATTTTAAGCAAGAATGGGGATAGATATACATCGCTGACTCCATGGAGGTAAGAAAAAGGAGATAGATTAGAGAAAAAAAAATACACTATGTAACAAAAATAATTATGGTTAAATTGGACGATAAGCTAAGAAAAATTAATTGTTTCTCGGAAATAGAAAACTTTACTTTCAGATAAACATTTGAATGAAGAGGAAAGAAATATTTTTTTAATGCTGGACCGAATTGTTTCGTTGGAAATATCTAGTATTTTGTCTTCCTACTCTTTATATACAATATTGTAGAGACTTATTGTCTCATGTATATGCACAAATAAATGAATAATTAAATTGAATATCTGACTCAATCCAGCTGAAGATCAAAAACTATACAATTGTATAGCTTCTGCCGAAAATATGTGTCCAATATAAAATGTTGTCATACACCCTCAATTAAGAATATTTTGAGACTGATGAATTGTGAAGTAAAAGTATTTGAAAATATTTAATTTTGATATTAATTATATTGTTTTCTAAAGAATGTTCTCCACCTACTTAAATACAACATTTGCGACAGTTGTGTTTTTTTTTCTTTTTCTAAGGTTGAATATACATTCATACATACATAAGTATGTATTTATAATAATTAGTATCATTAGCGATATTAAGAATATAACTTTAAAATAAAATTACACTTAAATCAACAACACAAAAAACGTTAACAGATTACGTAACTAATTTAAAATTAAATTTCTTTCACGGTATAATAAAACCAGAAGACCATTTTAATGTATATAATATAAATATGTTGTACAAAGAGAACAAAAACAACAACAAAAATAATAAAAAAAAAACATATTTCATAAATCCATTAGGTTAATTGTGGTCTAAGATTCGTTATTGAATAAATTAGCATAATATTTTTAAAGAAAATAACAAGAGTTATATTTTTCCTTTCTTTTTTGATGACTGTTGGTTATGGATACATTTTTTTTTATATCCTGCATCCTTTTTTATAAAAATAATATCCAACATATTAAACAAAAATGCCCGTAAGGTTTGTATTATTATATATTAGTTATGTAAAGTTGGACATCAGTTAAATCGCTACAGCAATTAAGTCAACCGTTTAAAATTTGAATGCCGGTGAAAAATTACCATGATTTTGGTAGAATATCTGGAAAAAGGATATTCAAAGGACTTTTAAGGATGAATAACTTTACCTGTTGTAATTTTTTTTTTTTTTTTTTTTATATATTTAAATATAATGTATTGGATATGGAAATTAGAAGTCATTAAGCAGATTGTTTGTTTTAGAAGATAAAATGTTTATTTATGAGAGTAAATTATTAATTTGGTTTTTAGTTTATAATGATTTTTGATTTTCATATGCGTTATAAAAACTATGCTTTTCAAAACTAATATTTTTGTTCTCATTATTTCCTAGTCTTTCTATACTTTACAGTTTTTGGTTTTCATAATTTGAAGATGATAGGATTTTTTATGTCGTAACGGCTGTTGTATTTTGCATGGTATTTGTATCGCATTAGGACAAGCCGGGGCGAATTTTAGCTTTTCTATTTGTATAGAATTTTTTCATTATCGTGTCTGCTTGAAACATGATCAAAACATTTTAAATTATCTTCTTTTAATGAAGGTGTTACGGATTTCTTTTCGAATACCGAATCGACAAAATGTTATTTCTAGAGGTGTTAGTTTTGTTCCCACTCAATGTTCTGTTTAATTGATTAACTGTTATTTTAAGGCATTTTTCTCAATTTTTCTTTTAATTTCGATGATTTAATTTTTATATTTCATTCATAATTCATCTGTTAGTTTCCTTTACTCCAGTTATTTCATACTCACTTCATGTCTAGCATTTGTATCTATACTTTTCTATTTACTGTCATGCATGACTCACACTGGAGAATGTAAATGCTTGTTAGTAAAAATTGCTAATGAATATTAATTGTGTTATAAGTTTTCAACACACGAAAAAGATTTGCATATCACCAATAATTGATTGAAAGCTTATTTGAGGTTTTATTTACATAAATTATGTTATTTGCTCCATTATTCTTAAATCATATTCGAATTTCATTTATCAAGATTTGTTTCAAGCTCATTTTTAGTATTGAGTCAAATTTTGACCAAATACAAGTGATTGACTTTTTGATGTTGACAGTTAAGTGTTACAATTTTAAAAAAAAACTAACCAGCAGCTTCTTTTTAAGATAGAGTACAATTTTTTTTTATTGTAGTTGTGTTTTGAACGGCATCCCACGTTTTGAAGTCTAAAATATATAGTTTCAGTCTGTATATGTGGTGAATCTTTTGTCATGTATATTAACAATTATAAAGATATTTATTACACTGTGATCTAAAAACACAAATTTGATTGTATAACTAACAAAATTTACATCATTTAAAATTAAAAAAATTTCCGCCCTTTGCTTCTACTCATGTAAGGTTACAGAAAAATATTGATCTATAAATAATTGATTATTATAAAGTTCTACTATATTTGGCAGTAGCTATCCTTATATTTATATAGCTCATAGAATTCAGTCAATATTATTTATATAGCATACATATGCAAAAATTGTTATTTTATTCAAATTATTTAAAAATATTTTTACAGGATACAAAAATTATGTCCCCATCAGTTTGTTCAGGTTTTTGTGCCAAATACTAAAAATAATTTTGCCTATTTTTGAATAGGAAAATATCATAAATTAAAAATTTGAATTTAATATTTACATTTTCCGTATAATATATCCTTACATCTTTCAAAGAGAAAAAAAAAAAAAAAAAATGGTGCCTTTTTGACTTTATTTTGTAGATTTTATTTTTTCCGACATTCACTTGTAAATTTATTCAAAAAAGGGTTATTGAAAGAATTCTAAGAGCACAAAAAAAAAAGGTTAAATTTTTTCAAAAAAACTATTTTTGGTGAAAATGAATAGACAAAATGTAAATGTTCAGGGCACACTATTTTTAATATAAAAATTTAAAGATAAATATACATTTTTGGCATATATTTAGTTTGTATGCTGTTTTTTTTTTTTTTTTTTCAATCTTAAATGTAGTACAAAGAAATGCGTGTTATGATTTACGATTTCAAACATATGAAAATAAAAATTTTGAAATGGTTAAACTATTTTTCGATTTATGTTTATTTTTACACTTGTATAATTTTTATAAAAATTAACTCTTATAAGGACGAATAAATGGTTGAATACAGAGTGCACTATTAAATTAATATATAAAATTACAAATTACTTAACTCAGGCATTATAGAAAAAAAACTTTAATATTAAATAATTAAATCGATAGATCAGTATCTAGTGTTTAAAGTTTAGAGTCTAGTTATCTTTAATTTTTAATAAGACATTTATTATCAAAATTAAATGCAGAAAAAAATATTTAATAAAATTGCAAACTGAATCATTAGATAATCTTATTCTCATAACTACATACATACAAATTACAAAAATATTACATACAATTCGACATATACAGAAAGGATACTATCTAAATATACCCAATGTCATCCTCATTAAGTCAAATCACCCACATGGTCAGAAAATGGCAGCATACCATACGATGGTCAGCAGATTAGTAAAAACACCATTATCAGAGAAAAGCTTCGAAAAAAGACACTATATATAAAAAACATGCAATGATGAAATCTTAAACCTTATGATAACGAAGAGATTTGCATCGTATCAAAATGAATAGCACAACTAGCTTGTTCAAAAAAATGATTATCTAGAAATATCAAGAAGAATTTGCGTAACGCATTCAACATTCATGATGGGAAAGTTTTAGAAATTGTTCAATAAAATATAAAATTGGAATTACATAGTAACAACTATAGTAGAAGCCAAAATACACTTCAGTAGCATACTTAGATCATCAAAAGATAAAAAAACAACGTGGAAGAAGTTAACGGCATATACAAAATGCCAAAGTTATATAATATCAATCATGCCAAGATTATTCCTAATTATATTTATGAAAATCAAAAATCCTAATTCCATCAGTTTGATTCCAAGAACTTTTAAAAGAAACCAAATTAGCAAGAAAAAAAGATACCACTAATTTTAAGTCGGCAATTACTAAGCGTTAAAGAGCATCATAAAATTGAGAATAAGCAAAAACAAAAAATAATCAAATTAAACAGATGAGAAATTTAGAGAGTTTTCAATTTCGAGAGAACAGAAGGAAGTAAGGAAGTTTGTTCTAAGGAAGTATGTAAATGTAATAAACAAACTAATCTGAGCATACCAATTTCTGTCCAACTATATAACCGTAAAGTACTTTTATTCCAATTATAAGAAAATTCGAATCGTATTATGAAAATTGTAAAAAAAATAAAATGTATGTAATTCCAACATTGGAACACTCTGTTATTATTATTTGTGTTATTAGATCAAATTTTCAATTTGCAAATTTTTTAGATACTAAATAGCTTGGGAAAAATAAATTATTGTCATATTTTCTATGCTTTGTTTCAATTTTTTTTTGTTTTTTAATATTATTATCCTTTATTTTTCGTCTTTTTGTTTTTTGTTGTTGTTAATAATTGGGCTCGATTCGGTCAACCGTTTTAACTGTATATTTTACAATATTAAATCATAAAATATCCTTAATATTACCACAAAGGATTACAATAAGAAAAAATAAATTCAAATTCCATTCCTGACATATTACATATATATTTTTGGAGTCCTTTTCTGTTTTTTAATATGTTATGAATTTATGAATGTATACATGTGTATTTCAAAAGTGATAATTTTGTCGATTATATGAGAACCGTGCATGAGTACTGAATACTAGTGAATGAGTCTTTTTTCCTTCAGGTTTTATGTCACAATATGATAATTTAATAGTTGTGATACACAGAGGGTTAAGAAAATTTAAAATCCAAGTCCAAATAAACTATCTTTGGCACACTCTCTTAAAATTATAAATTATATTAAAGTATATATAAAGATAATAAATGAATCAATAAATGAATAATTACACGCTGGGTGGCGCAGTAGGTAGAGCGTCTGTTTTTCAACCGAAAGGCTCCAAGTTGGAATCCCGATGAAACAAAAAAAAAATGCTGTATTGGTTTTTCGACCAGGTCGGTTTTTCGACATGACAAAGAAAAAAAGTAATTGAGAGTATAATCTGGTAACAACTTAAATAAAATGCAGCTATTCTATTTAAGAAGGCTTAGTTCCTGACAATAGCAGTAGTTTTCCACATTTTATGAGTTAGATAAACCAAAATTGCAGTACCGTACTTAATTAAGACCGAAAAGGTGATTCAACCTAAGTTATGGTCAAGAGTGTGAGAAAAGAAGAAAAAAATAAAATAACTACAATAATAAAGGCTAAATCAATATTCTCAAAATGGCATTCAATTATATTATGTATTGTGGCATCGTGCCTGAATAAATTTTTGAACAAAAAAAAATGTTAACAAATAAATTATTATCTATTTAACGTATTACGTTTTTTTGCACCACTCTGTAGTATGAGGAGAGTCCCTTGAGACAACATAATTTATTGATTTTTTTATTATTGTTATTATTGGTTTGACATTAGTTCTCTTGTATTGAAATTGAATTAAAATTCATGATAATACCTGTGGTGGTTAAAAATTATTGCTTTTGCTGTTGTTGTTGTTGTTATTTAGGTTATTGTATGTATAAGGAATTGCGTTGACAGTTAATATGATTAGAAGTGTTGGAATTTTAATTTATAGTTGGTGTTCACGCATTTAATATATCATAAAATATAATTATTTCTAAAATATGTTATGATTTAAAGGGATAACAATTTATTCTGGTTCTTTAGATGCATTCATGTATATTTGATGAAGCCTTATTTAACGGTTTTCATAATGTAATATAACTCAATTAAAAAAATTAATAGGTTATTAAATTTTGGCATATGGTGATGATGACATAATTATAAAATAAAATTGAATACTATTTAATATAAATAAAGTTTTTATAGCCTCAACCAATGACTTAATTTGAATGCAGGTTACTCAAAGAAGACTATATTTTTCAATTGAAAAAATTATCAAGAGAAAATTATCACATTAATTACACTTTGGAACATAGTCATGAATTGTATTACTTTCGAATTAAAAATCGCTATCATAATAATATATTTTTTACAATTGTATATCAAAATTTGTCCAGGATGCATTTGATGATTCATAGCAAAAATGTTCAAAGTTGTAGCGATTTAATTTTCAGTGCAAGCAAATTATTTTAATCTAAACTTTTGTTATTTCCAAATTGTGTTCGGAGCTCTTTTGTTATTCTAAAGTAATTTTTAATAATTTCTATTTTAAAAATTTTTGAAATTAGTTAATTTTTCTAATAATTTGCACTACAAGTAGTGATGTTTTTCAAAAAATACTTATACATATATTTAATTGTGTGATGTTCAAAATACAAAATTATACAACTAATAAAATTCGAACTTATATTGTTTGATCTTTCACACTTCCTTGTCAATCGTGCTTGTCAACATATTAAAATAAAATTTAATTGTCAAATTTTGACATTTCATATTTGTGTTTCCACCTATACAAACTTTATTTAACCCTTAAATTTTCATCATCATAATTTTAATATTGTATATAGTATTGTGTATAGTGCCTTAAGTATTATGCTATTATTTAAAAATTAATATTAAAAATTTGTAGCTTAAATGTCAAATACAAAATTTTAAATCATAACAGTTATTGCACAAAAATAAAACCAAACAGATTTTTTTTTTTTTTAATTTTTAAATTAAAAAGTAATTAGTTTGTCTTTCGAGTCTGATTGGACTTTTAAAAAGTCATTGACTTTTTCTCATCTCAACTTAAATAATTTTAATTTAATTATTTCGAATATTTTATTATTCTTTAAAGAAAAAAAAATTTCCAAAATTCTTATAATAAAAAAAAAGTTAAAAATTATAACTTCAAAGCGGGCGGTAAAATCTTAAGCAGCTTCAACAAAATCAATCACACAAAAAAAAAAAAAAATTAAATTTGTTAAATTCAAAATTCTTCAAAATCAAACAGCAAAAAAAAATAGATATATTTTTACCGCCAGCACCGGTAGGCATCCCGCTATTGTGTTATATTTTGAATTTTTGTATTGTATTTAATATGGAGGATATTAAGTTATCAATCTAATTAAAATTAAATTAATGTCTACTCAACTTTTCAGTTAATTTTCAAATCTTTGTCTTTTATCTCTTTCTCACCTACTGTATTTTTCTTATTTTCTAATTTTGATTTGAAATATACTCTAATCAATCTTATGATGAAAAGTGAACGTTTTTGAGAAAAGTCAAAACTTCAATTGTTCACATTTTTATAATTTCGGTGGACTTTACTGTCTAAAGCTAAATTACACGTTTTCAAGATCTATTATTAATGATAATAACTATAATTATTAATATAGATGGATACAAGTGTGTGTTTATGTGTATATAAATCAAAATCGTTCAGAATTTAAGCATTACTGAAAAGCATGTCAAATAATAATTTTTGTTATTGTTTTGCCTATTTGGATTCGGCCAACTCTTTTGTTTGAATTTTTTTTTTGGTTTTTTATTTTTGTTTAACTTTTTTGAAGATTTTAATCCTATTAAATGCAACTTCTACGATTCTGTTTTTTTTTTTCTTAAATTGACTTTTTTGTACATTAAGTTTTTTTGTATATTTTGAAAAATGTGTGGAGTCCAATATATGTGTATATATAGTGTATCTACTTACTATCTAAGTTCAACAATAGGTAATTGACAAAAAATAAAAAAATACTAAAAATTAAATTTGAAAAGAGTTCAGATTCAAAGGACATTCAAACAATTAAGTTTTTCTATTTTTATTGTTGAAATGTACGTACCTATACATATTATACGAAATGGTATTGTGAAATGATGATAATGATAATCATCATTAGGTATAGTAATGGTAATGATGGTAATTTTATTCTATTTATAGAAAATTTTCTATGATGATCTGATCCGACATTAAAGATGATCATCAGATATCATTAATTTTTGTATATACACAACGTTACAATAAAAGTTGACATTTGTATGGACAACAAAAGACTTATTTTTCGTTGTTGTACTATGTATATGTTGAATTTAAAAATTAAAAGAGAGCATATCAAATTTGAAAATTAAAATTTTTAAATTTACAAAAAAAAAAAAAAAATATAACTATTAGTAATAAATAAAGTTACCATATGTTTTAAATAAATAGGAATAATTAAAAATAAGAGATGTAATCATAAGGTAAATTAATCAAAAATTATTGGAGTTATTTAGATAATCACTTTGGGTAATATATTGAGTGAATATTTTGGATATATTGGGTGGAAAAATTTCTGAATGGTATAACAATAAAATTAATTAAAATATTTTTCGAGGTTTGAAAAATGTTTCTGTATACCAATCAAATTTTTCATATAAAATTAAATAATTTTTTCTTAAGAGAGTATTGATGAAATTCATTAATTAAAGCTGAATTCCGTATATTGAAATCTGAACATATCTTTAACCAATTTATTGAATATTCATTAAAAACTCATAGCTATAAATTTTACAAAAATATTATAATAAATTCCATATATAAACGTATAGAAATAATATAGAAAATATGTCTTGAATTACACGACAAAATAACTTAATGTTTGTTACAACAAGCCTAATTAATAATTTAATTAGGCCTAATTTTTAATTAGGCTTGATTTTAATGAAATTTCAGGTATAAGAATTCGAATTAAAATCAAGAATTAATACACTTTTTTAAATAGAAAATGTTTAGAAATTTTCAACCAAATTTATATTGTCCAGCATTTTAATATTAACAACCTGGTCGCTTTTAAAATACATATATATAAAAAAAAGTATTTTCTTAATTATAATTTATATATGATGAAATGAAATGATTTGATTTCTATTGTTCGAATAAGAAATTCGTTACAATTGATCGTATTAAAGGTCTCATCAAACTACTTTTATATTAAAAATAATTTACCTAGACTTATTTTTGTACTCGTTCAAATACTAGATATATGTAACCAATTGGGTGCATAAATTCAGGTAGGTTCGATTTTTAAATTAAAATGACATTTGAAAAATAATGAAAAAAGAAAACAAACAAACAAAAAAATCATATAATATGAGCTGTATTTGATGACGGATTTCTGACAGATAATGATGATGATGATGGTAATGATAAATAATGATATTAAATTAAAATTTATAATTTTTTTCAAATACATGCATACACACATAATAAATAATCTATTGAGGACAGTTAATAATAAAAAAAAATATTAATTTTATTTTTTAAATAAAAAAATATATCATTAATTTGAAACTTGATTAATTCAAAATTTCAAATATATGTAGTTATGATAATTATATACATATAACAATGGTAGTTTAGTGATTTGGTATGTATACTAACATAAATGCCACACTAAAAATTAATTGTAAGAAAAAATCTACAGCAGTATCAAAATTCTTTATTTATTAATTAGAACACAATATACACATCGAAGTTTATAATTATTGTCAACTAGACTATTTTAATTCTTTCATTAAAATTAAATACATTAATATTCACAAAAATTATTATTTAACTGTATTTTTTTCTGCAAAATAAATTTTTTTTTCGTTATTGTGCTTACGTAATCCAAACAAATACCGCTTTTTTCGGAATTCCATTTCCTTTTTTTTATTATACAATTTTACAATAATTTATGTTCTAATTTAGAATAAAAAATTTAACTAGCGACACAATTAATTATGCTTATTCTATAAAAAAAAAAAATATGTAAGTTACTACTACTATACTATAGTACATTTGACCTTAATAATTAAATTTAATTTAAAATTTTTTTTAAACAAAATATTTAAAAAAAAAACTTTTACTGAATAAACAACCTTAAGAAATGTTGTTGAAGTGTCAAAATTTTTGTGCGTAAAAATAAAAAAAAATTGTTGAAAATGTACTAAAATTGTACTAAAAATTATAATTTTGCATATTTCAGCTGGAATTAATAATGAAAATATTAGTTTACATACCACAGTATTTACAATAAAGTTCATTATTTGTGGTTATTGATATACATACGTTCATTTTGAGTAGAAACGTGTTTATTGTACTGAAAATAGTTATTAAAACTATGAGGATTTGGAGCTGCGAAAAGAAAATTAGATGCCGAATTGAAACAACAAGAAATAAATTTCTTAAATACAACAAACTTTTTTGATGTCGTGAAATTAACTTAGGCCTTCGCTTATGATTCGTTAAATGCTATGTTTGGTCTATACTCCTATATGGTGTAGAAGCATGGACCTTGAAAGTAAGAGAACTCAACAAACTTGAAGCCTTCGAAATGTGGATCTATCGAAAAATCCTAGAAATATCGTGAATATCGTGGACAGATCACTTTACAAACGAAGAAGTTCTACGTAGAGTGAATACAGAAAGAAAACTACTTCTAATGCTAAAGAAGTGAAAAAATCCCCTACTTTGGGCATATTATGCGTGGAAATAAATACGATCTACTTCAGTTAATAGTTCAAGGAAAAATAGGTGTAGGAAGAAAACAATTAGCATGGTTGCGCAACATTAGAAACTGGGCAGGCATCAAAAACATTGGCGATCTAATCCATTCAGCAACGGATCGAAACATCTATCAGGACATCGTTGCCAATATCATATAGCCGCTAACATTCAATTATAGATATGCAATAAAAGAAGACGAAGAAGATATGCTTTACTATATCATATTATTGTCTGGCGTATGTGTTGTAAAGTTCGTCATTATATGACATTCTTCATTGTTCACAATCTTATATTGGGCCTAAATTTTCTTATGGTTTTTCTTTCGAAATGAACTACATATTAGACTAACTGTTGCTAGTGTGAATCTCTCTACTTTACTGTTATTTTCGTGATTTTTCTAATACTCAAGGCAGTTGATTGTTACGGTTTGTATACGGCTTATTAAATATCAGACCACGTCCTTCTACAAGCTTATATAACACCGAATCAGTGAATTTTTCCCCATATTCCATTTAATCAAAATCACTCGTTAAATTTTATTACCTGAATAAAAGACATTAGTGATTTAATCCAAATCAGATCAGAGGTAAGAAAGACAGAGAGCAAGAGAAAAAAATACAAAATTGAATGATGCAGTTTATCTCAACATTTAGTCCATATCATTGAAATTATCCTTATTTTATCATATACCATATATTATGTACCTAATTATGATTCTATCAGCATCGAGATTATCTTTTTACTTTAAATTAACAAAAACGACAAAAAAAAAACAACTGAAATGAAAATAAATGACTATTCTCGTAATTATTTCCAATGACACCTACATAAAAATTATTTATATTATACTCGTATAAACTACAGTATGTACATTATATATATATAAAAATAAAAAATTCTCTTTTCTTCAATTTAACTAAAAGAAAAAAAAAATGTTCAGTTCATTATCTAAAATGGAGCAAAACATACGTTTTTATCTTAACAAAAAGATAATTAAGGTCTCTTTTTAAGATATCTTCCAAATGGAGTGTAGACATATTATGTAGGTAGGTATGTACACTATTTTATTTAAGTTCATTCCGCTACTGCCACTTTCAACAACATTATAATAATAACAGTAAAGGTAGATAACGATAGTAATAATAATTGTGAAAATAACCATATAAAAATACCTTATAGTTTACTTAAATTTATTTAAGGGTTTCTAATGAAAAACAAAATGAAAAAAAAAGTAAAGAACGTTTAGAAAATAAGTTCACCTCATTAATCCATTGCCGGAAATTATCGTTATTTATAATAAAATGAAACAAAAAAAAATTACAGGGTAATATCTAAACAGCATCATTATTAATTTTATATAAATAAAATACACTTAAGGTAAAAAAAAAAACAATATAGTGAGAGCAAAAAATAGATTATAACATAGTTTTATATTCAGCGTACATAGCTCGCACTATTATTAACCATACTTTTTTCTATAAAAATCTTTTTCATGAAATCAAAACAAATTAACTAGTTTGTTAACTTTTCCTACACGCTGGGTGGCGCAGTAGGTAGAGCGCCTGCCTTTCAACCGAAAGGTCCCGGGCTCGATTCCCGATGAAGCAAAAAAAAAAAATGCTTCATTGGCTTTTCGAGCTGGTCAAGTACCCTTTGTCATTGGGATATAATAAATGGCAAAAAATAGTTGAGAGTATAATCTGGTAACAAATTAAATAAAAATGAAACTATTCTATTTAAGAAAACTTAGTTCCTGACAATAGTAGTAGTTTTCCACATTTAATGAGTAGATAAGCCAGTAATTTGTTAAAATAAAAATACTCGAATTATTGTAGTGTAAAATTGCAGTACCGTACTTAATTAAGCACGAAAAGGGGATTCTACCTAAGTTACTGACAAGATTATAAAAAAACAAAAAAAAAACAACAAAGAACAAAACAGAGAACTGGCTTCTGACTAGTATGCATTTTAGGTAAAACTAGTTCTACTTGAAATAATTATAATTTAAGCACACAGCTAAAGATTCAATTTCAGGGGAGCAAACTTTAATGGTGAATGCTAAAATTCTGACTTAATCATGATTAGTTTTTTTTAAATATTTGCTGAGAGATATAAAATAACGTTTCAAATTTGAAATTAAATTGTATCAAACTCAATCAACTGTTTATTTTTTAACAACTCAGTGAGATCTGAACATTTTGTCGCGCTGGGAGTAGATAACAATTTTTTAATAAGATCTATGTGAGATCTGAACATTTATTTCTTGCTCTGAGTAGTTTTGAGTATGCACTTTAAGATGAAAAAGAAACATAGAATACAATAATTTGGAGCATGTTTGACCCCTGATTAGAAAGATAAAAACAATCTAAGTAGTACCACCTATATTTTATTAAATATTTCAACAAATATTATTCTAGATATTGTTCTTTAATTGTATTTTATTCAAAGCACTTTCAACCTTTCATACTGCAAATCGCAAATTTTTATGTCTGAAGTGTACATAAAATTTTCTATTTCACATAAATTACCAATAATGAGTATAGTGTATTAGAGATATTATATATGTATTTAATTTAGTACATAGATTGTTAAGTTTTGTCATAAGAATATTAACACTGAATATAAAAAAGAAAATCGCACGTGCATCGATTAAAAAAAAATCGATTGGGTCATTCACACACCATATTTATTCATTATTAAACTCTATATATATAATGTAAAATACAATTCTATTTAGTATAAATTTTAAGTGAGTTCTTGTCATTTTCTGTCAAATGATAATGACTTAATACATACTATCCATTTCTATACTATTCTCACTATATTTATACCTCACTCTTTCGGTTATCACTTCTAAATGAGTTGTCACATTATTTGAAATTGAACTTTTGATCTGAAATTAAATGAATTTTTTCTTCTTGAATGTAAATCGATGAACTCTTATAGAACTTTATAGTGTAAATCCACATTTTTCTATATATATATATAATATAGTATTTAAGTGTATATAAATGTAAAAATTGTAATTGATATGAACAACATTGAAGATTTAATTAAGTCTTTTTGATCTTTTATTGCAATTAAAAGCAAAAAACAAAAAAAAAAAAACAAAAAGGGTGGAATTTGAAGTTACAAAAAGTAAGAAACAACAAAATAATGAAAAAAGAAATAAAATAGCTGAAAAAAAAGTTTTATATACAATCGGGATAAAATTCAGAAAAATAATATTAAATTTTAGATCATTCTATACTAAAGATATTTTGGGGAAAATAATGATATCTAATATAAAATGAAATCAATTTATTTTATTGTTTTTATATACCTACATATATATATATATATATATATACTGGTACATATATTATGTCTACAATTGTTTTAGTTTCCTTCCAAAAACAGTGTTTAATGAAGCAAAACTTAATAATAATAATAACAACAACAATAACAATGGAAAATAATCCTTTCCGCATTGGGGAGTTTTCTTTTTCTCTTATTTTTGTATTACTTGCGATTTCTTAATGAATTCGAATCTAATATATGTTGTGAATATCAATTTTCAATATACATAAATGTATTTAACTTTTTGAATGAAAATAAAATAAAGTGTTTCAATTAAATTTTATTAAATTTAAGCGAATTCTTAAATTTCAAATTTTTTAAAATGATTCATTCTATAAAGAATTGGTTGGTGTATGCGCAATTGAACTGTTGGATTATCTGAGTTCTACATTAAGATCAGTCTATAGTCAACACAATCATCCACAAACATGTTAAAACATTGAAACGGATATTGATAGGGCTATTAGAAGTGTGGTATATGATAACAGAAATCGATGTTAGGAAAACTAGGACACTGCTTGTGCCTAACGAGGCAAAGCTTAACAGTAGTCGATGTGTTTGCTCAATAAATTTTTTCTTTCTTACTATCCTGTCCTATCTCATCCAAGCGGTACGTAACTACTAAAGGTTACATCCTAACGCTTGGCTGGTGATAAGAAAGAAAAAATAGCCTGAGACTTGTCAGTATATACATATAAAGATAATTGTAATTAGAAACTTATATTTGTTAACATAGAAGATATCTACAGAAAGCTTGTCTTCAAGTATATCTGTCAGTTTCACTTTTAAACTAAACGAAACTTAATTACCAATTCAATATTCAACTTTTGTCAAACATCTACTATACAATATTTCACCATTTCATTTCACAAAAAGTGGATTACAGAACATCACACACGATTATGGTTTCTTATGTCAAATAATTTAACTAAGTTCATTATTAAATTTTACACTCATAACAATTCATTTAAATTTGACATTTAAATACTTAAAAAATATTTAAATTCATTAATTAAGTTTTCCAATATTTGCCCAAAATTCAACCAAATTAAGACATATTATTCTGAATAAATCGAACAGCAACACATCCCGAAACAATGTTTCAAATGTAACCTCATAGTTCACGTCACATCAGAAGACGAAATAAAACTTGAAATGTCTTATTCGAAGTAAATACCCAACAAATAACGTGGTTGCAACTGAAGTGGCTAACTAGAGAAATGGGTAAAAAATTTGTTTCCGCTATGTGCCTTACTAATGGTGTTTTATAACAATGATAATAATAAAAAGAAAATATTTTAAAAACTTGAAAAAAAATTAAATTTATAATTTTGACCACCAGATGTTCATAAAAAATATGAAATTAATATTTTTATCTTTCTTTTCATATACTTTTCAAGAACTTTATTTTATTAATTTTGTAATATTTTACATAAAAATTATATAGGTATATTATATATATATAAAATATATATATATAAGCATAAAACATCTGGATCTAATGTTCTCCTACAAGAGAAAAATTTCACCATTTTTTTTTTATTTAATTCTTTATGAAACGCCATTTTGAAAAATAAGATGTGAAATACCTACAGTTATTTTCAAGTATTTATAAAAATTCATTATAATTAATGTTATATTAATTTTTCATAAGGATGTTTTCTTCTTTAATACAGGATTTTAATAAAAAAAAATGTATCTATACATATATATATTATATATATATATATATATATATATTATATATATCTAGGTAAACATGACATAATAATCCTAATAAAGATATTTATAAAAATAACAAAAGAATTAAAATTAATAAAAAAAAAATGTAGCTAAGGATTATAAAATGGTTTTTTATATTTAAACTCAGATAATTATTATTAAACAAAAAAGGATAAATAATATTTTGCAACCTTTTCTAATAGATATATATACCCAATAATATGATATACTGGAATCTTTTTTGTTAATTTTTGTGTTATTTAATTCCAGGAGTTATTATGATAATAATGAAGACATTTTTTGTAATCCCTATCTTAAAAAACAAAAAAAAAATTAAGATACGCGGTATTCTTCTGTCTGATTTTTAGATGCAATGTGCAATAATTATTCAATTTATGAATTTATTAATTTTTTTATTTTGTTTTGTTTGTATATTGTATTATAAAATATTATATTTCATATTTCATATTCCACATAATATTATATACATACTATCATATTTACACAATTTACCAGAGGCATTGAAAATAACAACAATAAAAAAAAAAAAACAAATCAATCGTGAAATAAAAAAAAAGAAGATCAATAATGAACTTCCTTATTGAATTAAATCCAGGGATATAATGACATGAAACACAAAAAAAAAAAAAAAAAAAAATTGCAGGATGGAACCTATTTTTGTGTTTTTTTTTAAATTGAAAATATTGCTGATTTATAAAATTAGTTGAAGAAAATTATTGATGCATTATGAGGCAGATGAAAATTAAAAAATTGTGTATTAAAGAGTGCATATTTTAAAGTAAATTAAATTGAAACATTTTTATAAAAACATGAAGAATTGTTTTAGAATTATCTTAAAGATAGAAAACAAAAACTAAATTTGGAAATAACAATTTAGATGTTAAGAAATTATACAACTTGGGGTACCTAAAAGTTCAATTTTAAGAACACATACCGAAAACTTAAAAAAGTCAAAGTCACACAAACCGCATTATCTGATCTTGTGTTGGAGATGCAATCTAGCTTTGATAAATTTTGGTCTAATATAAAAAAAAAAAAATTAATAAATAAATAAAATATCAGTGGGCTTAAATAAGTTAAAATTAAATACTAAAATAACAAAGTATATATGCTAATAAATAGTATAAAAAACTTTTAAAATCAGAATAAAGTATGAAAATATCTTAAAAATTATATTTTTGATAAATACCTATGAATATGTATTCATATGAGTGTAACAAACTAATATTGTAAAATTGCACAAAAATCAAATTTATGGGTAGTAGAATGAAAAATTAAATACCAGAAAGCTGGTTGATTAGTATTTTATTATACATATATAGGTAACACAATAATATTGCCTTTTTTGATTATTGGTCTTCTATATATTATCCATCATGTATAATTTTAGTATGATTTATAGAATGCAAAAAGTTCAAAAAACCAATATTGATATGATGAGCCTACAACTAAAAAAAAACCCTGTTAAAAACCATGTTAAATAAATTAAATTGATTCAGTGCTAACCAAAGGATTGTATATAAAATCTTAAAAGTTTCTGGAATGGATTAATTTTTATTTTTACTTCGACTATACTCTTTTCTTAAATGCTTCCATAATTAATTGAATTTCTTTTCTTATTATTATTTTTTATCTTATAAAATATTTCTTATCTAATAAAATAAAATATTCTCCAAAAATGTTTCTGATGGTTTTTGGTATATAAACTAATCTGGTTTGTATAACAAATTTTACCACAACTATATATATGCAAAGGATTGCCATTATGATTTTATGCACAGCTAATGTTATTATCGTTTGATTCATAAGATTGAATCGGGGAATTGGTTTTTGGTAGTACACGTTTTACAATGCAAACACGCTTCATTTACATCCTAATACTTTTATGTTACTTAATTTTGTGTAAATGTATATAGTAATCATTGACCAATTGGGAGAAAGTATATATGTCAAACATTTTGTAAGATATGCCCGATTTCAATAGTGCGAGAAAGTCTGATGTTTTATACATTCAATATGCCAGACATTTTCACTCATTAAAGCAATTTTAATTCATAATTAATTTCGCAATAAATTCTTAAAGTAAAATTTATTTTCATCTCATTCCACCTTGATATCATATAAAATGCAAAAACTTCTTAGTTATTTTCCAAACAAAAAAATATATTCATATTAACCCTTGTCATATAAATTTACATCTTCTATCATCAAACCTTAAATGCATTTTGAAGAACTTTTATTTCTTAAATACAAAAAAAAAAAAACTTTCATTAGTGTCAAAATAAAGAAGTTTTTCTATAAATATCTTATCATAGACAACAATAACTTTATACATATATATAAATTCGTTTTTATACACTTCATATAAATAACGTAAGGTAATAAAATGAAACCCATAATCATTTGTCTTATACAACAAGGTAACCATTACATAAATTACCAAAGAAACAAACTAAAAACCAAAAATTAAAAAAAAAAAAAACAGAAAGCCTTAATATAAACCCATAATTACTGATGTACAAATAAACAATGATAAGTTTGTTTGTGTCCTAAATTAAATGTCCTTCTTCTCTACTATGGTATGATGTTTATTAAAATGAGAAGATGACATATTCTTCAAACCAAATATTTACGAGGTTATATCTAAGTATACGTGTTTTCTAATAGCAGAAAATCAGAATTTCTCAATTTGTTTTAAATTTAATTCAATGGGGAATGATTCAAATGAATGGAGAATCTTTGAAAACAAATGAGGAATCTATGCAAAAGGATGTGAAAGTGGATATACATACATTTTTTATTGAATCTTTGTATCACATAATAATTTTTATTGTTCTACTAAATCCTTTATATGTAAGTGCAATTAGACAAGTTTTTTTTGATTTCATATATTGTTCACTCATCTAGTTCATTGGACTTCATCTTGCATTTATTAACTATGGGCGGTTATAAAGTATATTTTTGTGTGCCCTTTATTCTAATCTATTCTAAGAAAACTACATATTCTGTCATTTTCCAAAATAATTTGATTGACAAACCTAAAAAATATCTTATTAGTATAGACTACTTCCTCAAGCCTAATTTTTAACTCAATCAATTAATTATGATTCACAATAATAATATAAACACAAATATTGACCAAAAACTAAATAAAAACTTACACAACCACCGTAATACTAGAATTGCAAATGATATAAGAGTTATTTCATCTATAGGGCTCACCATTCAATAATTGTGATGCAGTTTACAATATACTGCTAAAATCAAAGATTATTATTCAAATGAAATTTACTTTAATTTCGAGAATAAATAAAAATTTGAATGTAAATGGAATATTAAGAATATAGTTGTTAGATAATATAGAATTAATTTTTCACTAACGAATTATTTTAAATTAAAGTATTACATAAATATTGTTGTAAACATATATTTTATTATCTCAATTTGTTACTGTAGTTTAAGTATTGATTTTTTTTTGGTTTAACACTGATGAATAGTTTTGTTAATTATAAAACACTTTATACGAGCTGTATTATAGCTCTTATGAGTTTAGACAATTACAAATAGAATAAATAAATAAAATTACGCGTTGGCTTAACATTAGGATTCAAATATTTGTTTTTCCAATTTCTCAACGTTATTTAAACGCATTGAAGACGTCTCAATTTTGACTTTTCATAACTATGGACATGTCCAAATCTTCATACAATTCATATATTTCATTATATCATATTATTTTCTATTCTAAACCATCGTTTTACAAATATCACCTAATTTTTTTTGTTTTTAATTAATTGAACCCATATTTGACACCCACATTAGCTAATTTCAACGAATATCAACTTTAAAAATATACTGTAGTTATAATACATAATGAATCTGAATCTGACTCAGAAAAGCTTGTAAGAGTCAATAATTGGGAGTCATTGGTATTAAATATTTCTTACAAGTTAAGTACGAATAATAAGAAATATCAAGTAAAAGAAATTTGAAGCTCTTTAAGTTAATCTAAAATTTTATTTTTATTTCTTTTATTAGAACTTCAAAGTTCATAAATTAGTTCTTCATTAATATTAGAGAGTATCTAGATATAGCTAAGCATAATTATTATTGTTGTTATTTTGAAAAATTTATTTGGAAAATGTTAGTTAAGCCCAAAAAATATATAAGATATTTCATATTATGTAGGTATAGATGTATGTATACATTGCATTCTTTCATTGTTTTGATTAATTGTGAATAGAGTGAGGGAGATTGAAGGAGATATTAAAGCAGTGGTAATAAACAAATAATTACATATATGTGTTACTAACATTTTATTATACATAACATTCTTTCTCTGATGGTAATTATTATAAGATTTCTGATGTCACATTATTTAATCAACATTAAAGAATAAAATCATGAATTCTCATCACAAATCTTTATTTATTTTTATGTTATTAAAACAGAAATTAACCAGAGACAACATTTTATTGATCAAAACTTTTGAACATATATTTTTGGTAGTTTTACCCATTGGATTTTGTAAAACAAAAACAAAAAAAGTACATAAAAATGTTTTTAAGATCTCTTTTGCTCTTTAGTATTTAATTGTAAAATTGTTTGGGATGGTGTTGTTTTAATGCCAAAAAATAAAACGGATGACCGAAGAGCGTCGACCGACATTCGTCATTGTTTTAAGTTTTTGTTATTCTTTTGTTGTTTTTTTTATTACCGAATTGGATACGATTTATAGTAAAATATATATGTATATATTTTTTTTTTATTTTGGCATTGAAGCATATAAATTTTACTTTAACACCAAGTCTGAATCCTGAAGTTGTATAATATACGAGTACTCATCCTGAATTATATATTATTGTTGGATAGATAATATACATATTAAATATATATGTATACATATGCATATACATATTATTGTACAATTTTCTTATTTAAAATCTCTCCGGAGACAATTTTTTTGATTTCTTTTTACACAATTTTATTTTTTTTTTATTTTTATTTAATTTCTTTTGTATTTGTTTATTATTCATTCATCATCAGTAAAAGACTTGAAATATTCTTGTATAGATTTATGAGTTTGTTTAGTTAAATGTATTTATACATTTTCTCTAGCTTAATATAGGTAGTATGTTATAGAAATACAGTATCAAAATTTGTATACTCATACATAAGTTTTCGTCTTAAGTTCCTTTAACTCTACTTTTTGGAACGTACAGAGTATAGTACACATATGTTCGGTTGCTATATACAACTGAAGTTTCAATTAAAATTCATATTTTCATCTAAATAGTCACTTCTCGAAAAATATACACCAAAGTAAATATTTTATTTACAGTCTTCTAACTAGTCCAGTCTAGTCTAAGCCATTCGGTACAGCCACTGAAAACCAATAAATAACGGTAAATGTTTAAAGCTTTAGCTATAGTACTCGTACAAAATAATAATAAATAATAATAATCCACCCACTACAAAACGATCATAATATGTTTTAGATGTTATCTTATACTGGTTAAAATTCTACTATATATATTAATTAGAATGTATATACTCGTAAATCAAATAACCTACATATATTTGATTCACCCTTTACATGGGAAAATATGTTTTTTTTTATATATATCTACTCTCTATGTAGAAGTACCGCCGAAATATAATGTAGATATACTATATGTTATTGATAACTAACATAAAATATCTAAATAATTTGAGACATAAATTTATATGTTTTAGGTATACTCTTCTATACTTTTGAATTTTAGAGAGGAGTTATTCCAGTAGATATATATACTTTATTTAATTTCTGAACGCTATCAGACCTTGAAATTGAAAGTGTTGATCATCTCTCAATAGTATCCCCCATTGACGAGCCAATTATCTTCAGTTAGAAATTTTAAATTTGTTTTAATTTCCACCGATATCTATAATTCATATCTCTAATAAGATTTAAGATCTAATAAGATCATAATTTAAACTTTTCGCTACTGTCTTTGGATATACTCCCAACACAGCTTCAACACAGCTCATATATTGTCGAATTCAAACTTCATTTATTTTTACAAAGTAGTTGATTATATTCTACTTCTACGAATTCAGTATAGATTTTATACCATTTTAACAGAACTTAAATTTAATTCGTGGCTCAGAACTATTCTAATATGTACCCAATCAGCAATTCTTTCCATTTTTTCCATTATAATTGAAAATAAAAATTAAAAAAAATTTGATTTTCAATGATTTTATTTCTTTCTTTTCGTATGATGAAACTGACCTAGTACAATATACTATTGAGACTAGTTATTTATAGGTACATAAATGTACAATTTCTTCTTATTACAGCTTCTGACCAGTGTTGTCGTTTAAAAAATTGCTCAACTTTAAATTAACATCTACTCGTATTTTTTTATTAATTAACTTAGTCTTATAATTTAAAAACAAAAAAATATTAATTTGTTAAGGTTATTAACCTTAAAGTATACCCACAATACATTCTTATTACAGGCCTATAAAATACAAAAAAAAATTAATTTAATTTTAAATTTCCCACAGTGTAGACCTGAATAGAATATAGAAATATTTTCTTTATTGCGGTCCCGAAACCTTACTCTACTTTACCTTACTGTAACAGACATTCATATTGTACAAAACTAAATGTTCGTTCAATTCGGATTCAATATTATGTATAGGAACATCATACTAATAAAACACTTAAGCATATATCCTTGTTAGTTATCCTTGTCCGCCCCAATTTTTTTTTTTTTATGTAACAGAAATAATGAGAAATATTGAAAAAAAAAAAATTGTTTTTTTTTTTTGTTATTCTTTATTATAAAACACGTAATTCCGTAGAAACTCTCCATATCAATTCAACTATTTAAAATCATTATATTTTATATGTAAGTATATATATATATATATACATATTTCCAATAATACCTCCTTACAAAAATTACAAATTTATGCCTATTTATGTAGAATTGGTAGAAAATTAGAGAGGAGGACACCAAAATACAAAATAAAAATATTTATGTACATATGTACATATATATATATATGTATTGTATATATGTATATCTATAATATTTTAGTTAGAATTGATAATAAATAGAGAAAGAAGAATAAAACAAATTAATGGAATGCACATTATGTGTGTGATAAATCAAAATGCGTGTTTGTTAATTCAACTAAAACACTAATTACATTTTCTCATCTTTGTTGTTTACAGGCCCCTTATGTATGTCAGGAAAAAAACTGCCTTCTTCTTTAAGGAGAAAAATAAAAAAAGTAGAAATAGCATAATAAAAAAAATAAAATTGAAAATGCCGATTCTGAAAATATTTTGTTATTTTTGCGTGATAATTGTTTATACATTACGTATATGTATATATACATAATATATAGATATTAATATATGTGTACAAATTTTATTATAAGTACATTAACAAAAAATGATTCGCAAATTGCAGATTATTCTTGACAATATTTACAATTTTTACTGCTATATAGCGTTCGTTGCTCGATTCACTGTTTCAACATTTTCTCATTTATTAAAATACAATTTTTTTTTATTTAATTAAGTAGGTATACTAAAGGTAAATAAGTATTATATTGTATATTATCCCAACTTGTTGGAATTCTATCCATTTCGGTCTATTTCTTTCTACAAAATAATGGGAGTAATTATCAAGATTAAATTTAACATAGTTTTATAAATGGGGCTTTTAAGCTTTTTAAAAGGTTAATTTTGAAATTTTAGTATCTTTTTAATAATTTTCGCTCAATTGCTTTTACTTTAGTATTATCAAACTCAAAAAATTCAGTATTTCAACTCAAAAAATATTTACAGAACAGTCTTATAAATATGGGTGCCAATATGGCTTAAGATCGAAAAATTCTACTTTTAACCTTTATGACATAAAAAACGCAACCGATGCATAGAAAAATACGGTGAAGCCAAAACTATAGCTCTAGATATATCTAAAGCTTTCGATCGCTACTGGCAAGCTTCATTACTGAAAAAACTGAAAGCAATTGAACTGAGAAACATTTTCAATGTGTGGATTGACATTATTTATAGTGGATAGGAACACTACTTCAAACAAGATTCACAGCTTTGCTGATGATCTTTGAAAAAGCTGTTGAAGTGATCCAGACTTCAGCACTTGGAGAAGTGTAAATATGGGTAAAGTTTAATGGTTCAAAAACTCAGAGTTCCAGACAACAAAGCAAAACCCACCAATACCAAATATTCTGCTCGGAACTGTAAATATCGAAGACTTTGAAACTCTAAAAATTCTTGAAATGGAAATAAATAGCAAGCTTTCGTGGCACGATCACAAGGATGCGAAGGATGCTGTGAAATGTTTACGATTCTTAAGCAGAAGTATAATATACTCGACTTGAATATAAATCTCATATTTTGAGCGGTGCACCTAGTACCAACTTATACAGTATCTAGATAAGGTACAAAAGCGAGCCATCAAAATTATGACCCAATATATAGATTTATATTGATCGCTACATGGAGTACTGAGAATTACATGGAGCCTTAGAGTCTTCAGGATATAAGATAAATTTTTAATACAGCCTATATATCCGATAAATGTTTGACGCGAATATTGCTTTATCAATTTTGATTTTAAATTTTTAAAAAACCGCTGTGGTTCAAATTTTGAAAGAAAACTAATTTTAAGAAATTATTTTGAAAATCAGGTATGCTTCTATTATTATTTATCTAAATATTATAAAATGAAACATCATAAACCTATATCACAATTTTATGATATTTCATGATGTGATTTATGTCCAAATTTTATGATTTTCAAACCCAAAAAATAAAATGTTTTCATTTTTGTTCTTATTTTGAATGCATTAAAAATAAAATATTTTACGAGTAATGGGAAAAGTTTTCCAAAAAAAAAAATTGTTCTTAATTTAAAAAAAAAATAAACTTATTATGGCAATCAGTGAACGTTTGGAAGATATTTTATTCTTTGAATATTATACTATTCGAAACTACATGCAACCTGATGGTAGTATATTATGGTGTTGATTGACGTTTGCACATGCCAACAGCGTGATTTAAGAAAAAATGATTTGTTTTTTATTTATATACATGCGTAGTATATCTTTATTTTTCACAAGTAACAAACATTTCCGTGGCTTAAACAATAATTAAATAAAACAAAAATTAGCGTCGAAAATAATTCTGGAATGTTTGTAGAAAGTTGAATGTGAGTGAGGAATATTCAAATAGAATATTTAAAATATCATTCTGCCAGCTGGTACAGCTCCTATACCACAAAAATTATTATTTATTTTTTACATTTTTAGCATTACTGTAGTTGAATTTCGTGCTTTTGTGGTGTAAAAGTAATACTACTGAGATGTTGAGATGACGTATTTATTTCATCCATCATCAAGTCCATTTCGTAAACAATTTCATTTTTCTTATCATAAAAAATTATGTATTGGTGATAAAAATAAGTCAATGCTATTGTTGTAACTTTTGCAGGATGTATTGGTTTTGATAAAATTCGGTACAGCTGAGCTAATATACCAAAAGCGTTCTCCACAATACGCCTAGCACGAAATAACGTTTCGGAACGTGTAGTTGTATTTAAATGGGTGTCGACCAGCTGCTTAATAGCCTGTGAATCAATTTCCCTAATTTGGAATTACCATTTTAAAAATACAATATCAGAAACAAAACAGGGACTCCAACATATTTAATTGTAATATATTTAGCTGGTTTGTTATAAAACTACGGAGAGTAAACCGAATTTTTCTGAATTGCTTCAAGTCTATTGATATGATTACGATAAACAAATTACGATATCAGATTACCATTCACTCAAAATCTCAATCCAAAAATTAATATTTTAAATATTTCCAATCGTACCCTATAATTGCTATAAATCAGCCCTTAAAATAATCTCTTTACAAGTATGAATTTGACTAATTTAAATTAGGACTGCTTCTGCTGCTAATTTCAGTGTTACTTTTTTGCTTCTTCTTTTTCTTCTTTTTCTTAAGTTTTCTTTTCATTTTGAATTTTCTGCTGGGATTTATTTTGAAATTTTTTTTCTTTTTGATGAGCACTTTTACATTTTAGAATTTTTCGTTTCTTTTTGTTTTTCTTTTTTTTTATGTTAAAGGTGGATTGGGCGTTAATTGATGCCATCTCATAGAATATTATTCTCATATATATGTATATGTGAATGTTTGTGGGTAAATTATATAAAATATATGTTTTTTTATTCTGAAAAAGGACCATCAAACCAATCACTAAACTTAAATGGAATTCTAAAACTAACTAACTTCATATATACATTTAATTTGGATTATATATATATAGTATATATGTGTGGATGTATGTAGTTTTGTACTTATTTAAAGAATGAAGAATTAAGAAAATAAAAATTAGATTGGAAAATTTTTTTGTTTTGTATTCGCTGTAATTGTAGCCTCTCTCTTTCAAATCGAAATGAGATGAATATCTAAGTATAAAAAGGAGTGTTGTGATGTGATGTGAGTTGTGACTTGTATTGTATGTGTTGTGTTTGTGTATAGTGAATGGTAGTTAGTTAGTTATGTCTTCTTTGATGACTCTACTATTTTCATATTATTATATTGTGTTGTTATTATTGCTGTTTTTGTGTTTTTTTTATTTTTTGGTTTGTTGAATGGGTCATCACATTGAAACATAATTAAAACTAAAAGTAATAAGATGATGATAAAGAAGAAGGTGAAGTTGAAATGAAAAAGCAAAAAAAAATGTTTGTGTCCACCTTTAGTTCTCTCCTTCCCCCCTCCTCCAGCTTCAACCACTTCTATTAACATATTTTGGATTAGAGAAAGATATGTTGTCGTATGAATAGAAATTGTGTTGGAATAGATTTGGGATTTAATTCTGCGTATGATTTCAGTATATTTGAAAAGATTTATGTTAGTTGTTCAGATAACAAAAAAAACATTTTTCATGTCAAAATATCTGAGCAGTTCATTGTATTCTATGATAGGTGGTTACTTTTTAATGACAAAAAAAAAATAAATAAACGATTCATGGGGAAAAAATTTATTTAATAAGTTTTAAGGAGAGAAAGAGATAGAAAAAAATATGTTTATATTTTTTTGTACTCTTTTTTTTTTTGTAATTAAATTTTTAATTTTGATGTCATCTATTTTTAAGATAATAATTTAGTTGCTCCCCCCCTCCCCTTCTTCGCAAAAAAAAATAGAAATTATAATAATACATAATAATAATTGATGAAATTTAAATCCCGGAATTCTTTAACTCGATATATGTATACCTACATTTTTAGTAACTAATTTCTTAATTATGTGAGACTTAAAAAATAATAAATTTTGTTAAATTATTTAACAAAAAAAAAATTAAATAAATCATACTGTAATCATATTTTACTTAGTAGAATTATAGAAATTGAAATTTTGTAGAAGTCAATGAGAAAATAAATTCTCACAATCTTATATTAAAGATAAATTAAAATTTATGGCGATCTAGAACCCATCTGAATAATGAAAGCAAAAATCAATTAAAAGTCAATGCTCTGAATAGATTTCGAACCTAAAATCTTCTGATTTAGTCAGATAACATAACCACTATACACCATCTAAATCAGGAACATCTTAAAATAAATTATTTGTTTTAAAAAATATTTATTGCTATAGTTTATTAGAGTACAGCTGTCACTTGAAATATAGTCCCACGTAAAATAATAAAGCGGTATTAAATCACAAGAATAAAGGCCAATTAATTGAATTATTTTTTTTAGTTATTTTGAAGTTTTCTTTCAACAAGGCAATGGTTGCGGTGACAATATGACACCTAAATATTATCCTACTCACTTGATATTGCGCTTCAAATTAATAACAACTCCATTAAAAAACAAAAAATCTTTTAAAAAAGATCATTGCCATAGCATGAACTCTAGTTACACTGATTTTATAAAAAGTGTATGAAAACTACCACGACTTCTGGAATATGTTTTACGATCATATGAGTGGTATATTTATTTGAATTACTCTGAATATGGTAATTTTGTTTATTGACATAACCATTGAGCCATCAAAAATGATTTTTTTCATTTTTAGAAATATGAACAAATTGAACTCGAATTATACAAAAGTAGAACGAGTAATGTTTCTCAACGATATACTTATTTTATTTATATAACTTTTCTGGAACATCAATCAACTAATTAAATTTGAAAAATTGTTAGTATTATCAGGAATTTGGCCTTCTTAAATAGTATAATTCCATTTTATTTAAGTTATTATATAGAAAATTAAATGATTAACCAATTTTGTAAAATTTCATTAATGAGAAAAAGTGAGACCAAATTAATGAAATACTAAAATACCGATGTCTAGAAGCTTCAAAGTTGAAATCTTCTGATTAGTATATTATTTATAGGATATGATGTAAGTTGAAGGTGAAACATTTTTAATAATAAAGATTAAGAGTGGTATGTTACTTATGCTCTAAGTATGTTTCACTAATTTTAATAAATATCGATTTCGGTTATTACACCGAAATAGTATTAATAGTTAGGTGAGATAATCATTTCACCATATTGATCAGTTCATTTTAATTCGTAAGCCTTTTAGTATATGTATATGAATAGCCTCACATAAGAATCTATAAATTTATATTTAATTTTTGTTCCAGGGCTTATTTAAAATTTCATTTTTATAATGCTTTTATAATTTTATGTGTAATTTTACCGAAAATGAAAATTAACGAATATTCAGTTTTAAATATCTGTATATAGGTTTTGGGTTCGAATTGCCTCATTCAGAGCATGGGTGTTTAAGTTATCTATTTAATTGAATCTATTGAATAATAACTTCGACTTTATAATAATTCATTTTTATTTTTTAATGATAGCCAAATTCTATTCAACTAAAGAATATTCACATACTTCGTGTTTGTTAACATAGTAAGTTGTTTGTTAACATACATACTACACTGTTCGGACAATCGGTTGAACAGATTTTTTAGTCTTCGAGATTGCTTAAAGGAACCATAATATTAGTAAGAAAATTTCTGGACAGTATAACTGGTAATAATTTAATTAAAATACTATACTTAATAAGGCCTAGTTCCAAAGTTTTAAAGTGGTGGTTTTCCCCATATAATTATTTTACATACCAGAAAATTTACAGATAAATACTCGAATACATTGTTTGTTTCACTTTATTTATAATAAAAATTGAAGTACCAAGTAATTGAAGAAAAGATAATTCTTATAAGTTACTAACAAAATTGTAAAAAAAAAATCACTATGCAATAATAAAAAATTTACTCTAAATGCATTGTACTTGAAAAAACTTCTATGTAATTAAATATTATGTAACATTATTACCATAATCTATTTCATCAAATTTCTATTTAAACTCACACATATATTAAATCTCGTGACCAATTTCATTTAAACTTTTAAAAAAAAAAAAGTAAAATTAATTGAGAAAAACAAAAACAAAAAAAAAACAATTTTTTTTTAATTTCCTATTAATTTTTAAACAACTACTTTTAGGCTTATACATTTCTTCATTCAAACAACAACAAAAAATATAATATATTTTGTATTTTGTTTTTAATCATAATTCCAACCCATTAATATTCCCATATAGCCTCCTGTTCATCCTTTTTTAACCATTAATGTTCCATGTTTCTACCATCATTAATTTTTATGATTTTTCTTTTTTCTTTTTTTATTGTTTTGTGTTTTGGTTTTGAATTCAGTCACGATCTTCCTCACCACAGTCGTCAATAAAATATATATATACAGATGTAACTGACAAATCTCTGTACACACATAGAATATGACAACAATTTTAAATAATTTCAATTTCAAGATTAAATAAAAAACAACAACAACAACAAAATAAAAATTAATGTAATAACCTTGAATCGATTCCAAAATGTTCAATTTTTGCTCTAAATCGAATTTCATGTTCGTAGGTATTAATTTTCTATTTAAAAAATACATTAAAAAAAAAGAAGACAGGATAGAGAGACAGTAATGAAAATCAAGAAAGGATGGGAAAAGGAGTATAAAAAAAATTCATTATTTAACGACTATCACGCTTTGTCATTTTATATGTACATATATATGTTTATATATATATATATATATATATATTGTTTTCGTAATAGTAGCCTAGTATTATAGATAGATATACTGAACTGATGTTGATTGTAATGATCAAATCGCGTAGCGGCATTACTAAAAACTCCTTTAAAAAAATACACAAACCTATTATGGCTTATGGGCTTATATATATATATATATATATATATATATATAGAAAAAATATACCTTGTAAAAAACACAAATTCAATATGAAAATCTAGAAAATAAGACAGGTTTCCATAACCTAAAACAAAACTATCAGTTTCTACTTAATTACACTCTTGGTATGCCACCATAATCATTTAATATATACAGTAGTGGTAAAGCACATGTAAATACTCGTAAATAAATTGAGCAACAAGTCAAATAAATTTTTTATCAAAGTTCAAAATAAATAAAAGATAGCAGTATTGTAGTGCCAAGACAAATAAATTTAAATTATGTTAATTAATATTATCATTTACGGTATGGAATAGACATTCAGTATGCTACAATCGCGCTACATTATAAAAATGTGAATCTATATGATAATCTTCGTGATTTTGTTTATCTACATATCTATATATAGTAATCTTCATGATTGAGAAATTTATCGGAGACAATTACTTAAAAATAGACTGAACACTAAATATTACAAATATAACGTTGTTAGATCGTTGAATATTCCATTAAGTAGTTTCGAAAAATAAAAATCTGTTCAGCCGATCGTCTGAGCATTATAATCATCTAACTATACTAACACATTTTGACTTTATTACCAACATATTGCATTTTGATATATTCAGACGGAGATTAACTGTGAGTTATTTTACTTCTTTTGCATATAGGATGAAGATATTCCGTTTATTATTACAGATGGATATGCGTCTTTAGTTAGAGTAAATGAGCATTATTTTCATTAATTTTACATTTTTGAAAGTATAGCATAATTGTTTATTTGTCAGCTCACTATTATCCTTAAATGTGAATATTAGATATAGTTTGCGGATGAATTGAAATAGAATGCTATAGATAGATTGGAATTGTACAAGCAAACCTTCTTCTGTTAAAAATATCATTGTATTTGACTTTGAATCTGTTGATTAGAAATTAATAAAATTAGATATTAAAAAATCTTTGAGTAAAAAATGTATTGTCTATAGGAGTATTGATTTCGAGGTAAGTCTATGACTATAAGCAAATGGTCAACACTACTTTTAAAATTCTTAATTTCTACGAGATTTGCAATGAAAAACGATTTTAAAAGTTGGCAAAAAAACTGGTGGCAAACTTGATAGCATTTATGAAAACACTCAAACTCATTAAGTTCGAATAATATTTGTATATGAATTTCATATGATAATAAGTAGTTAAAATGCGTCACTAATTTTTATTACAATCCAATTGAATAAAATTAAATGCAATTACTGCTAAAATAATATTTTCCTAAATTTATGACTTTTAATTAAAGAAAAGCTTTTTATTGTTGATTGATTTAGCTTTCCGCTACTGTAAATAATCTGCTATATATCAGTAGTACGTGTACAAATTCTAAGCAATTCATGATTATTAAGAAAACAAAAAAAAATGCGGGATTTATTTTTTCATTGCTTTTCTTCTTCTTTAAATCATAACAATCTCTAATTTTCTTTAATCTTAAAAGTTGGGGCGTTTCTGATGACCTCTCTTTTAAATGAAAAGGAATTTACAAAGTTTCTGTCCCAATCTTTTTATACACATATATACACATATATACATACACATAATATATATATGATGTATTTATGTTTATAACATCTTATATTCCCATATAGTCTCTTGCGTATCCAATCAATTTTTTTTTTTTTTTTTTTGTTGTCTTTGTGATTATTTTTGTGATTTTTGTGATTTAAGAAAATTACTCCTCTTTTTGTATCAAATACTAGGTTCTCTAATATATGATCTTGTTCATACATATCTATATATAGATAGGTAGATAATTTATATATATGTACATAATATATATACAAACAAATATGTCTAAATGTGAAAATATAAATCGCGAACTCTTCATTTTTCAAGTGCAATTTTCAACATGACATCGTCGCTTTTGTTTAATACCTCTAGGGTTTTCAAATAAACGACAAGACAAGGGAATCAAAAATAAAAATAAAAACAAAAAATTACCATCAGAACAGAAAGAAATTCAGTTTGGTTTTTGGTTTTGTTTTTCCTTTTTCTTACCATGACCGAACATAATTTACAAGTCAATGTCATCTTATAAAATAAGAAAAACTAAAACAATAATAAGAACAATAAAAAAAAGTAAGGTTGACGAACTTGACAAGGATAAGCAAATTCGATTATGACAAAACTATAATAATAACAAAAAAAAAATAAAATAAAAAGCGTCCCTTTTCTAATAACACCACATCACATAGATTTGCAACATATATATATATATATATATATATACATAAAAAAAACTAAATAAATATTAATAAATTTTACAAAAGAATATCAAATTATGACTTTTTTATTCGTAATTCATTGATTGATAAATTTGCAAAAATGAAAAACTTTAATAAATACTTACCACCTTCCTTATAAACTGAAAATAATATATTCGAAAAAATATTTTCTTAAAAACTTCATATAATATGTCAAATGAATGCATTGATACACCAATTTATTTTAATCTAGTAAAGATAACCAATTACCAATTCTTTATTTGAGTTCAAGATACATATTCAGATTTCAGAATAAAGTTTTTACTATGGAGTACTGATTTGTGTACTAATTTGAGAACTCTAGTAAATTTTATTGATGCTAAATCACATTACAGGTATTCTAATATTTGTTTTATTTCTCTAATAAAATTTGCCGAAAATTTCAAATTAAGTTAATTAAAATTGAAGAAAGATATTAAATTTGAGTTAAAATAAAAATTCTCATATTAAAATAAAAAATATTTCCCATCAAAATTTTGTATTTGAAAACGTTAATAAACATTTTTGTCTGACTGTCTTACATCAAACGTTTCAGTGAAATTTAGAAATTTAAAAAAATTTAGATTCGTCCAGGAACGAAAATTTTTGAGAAATTCTTTAAAATTTTCGAAAACAAAGTTTGTTTTGAGTGTTTTTGTTTTTTATAACTATGTCATACTCGTCAACTAACTTTGAAATTTTTTTAATCGAACACAGCAAATGTTAAAATAATTATGTGAGTGAGCTGAGCATCAATAAATTTTACTCAATAAAACTACCCCACTCAAATCCGAAATTTGTTGCTTTAATTCAATTTTCTCCTCAATTTGAAATCTTTTTTCAAATTTTTTTTACCCAAACAAACAAAAATTTCCAATTGAGGGACAAAAAAAAAAGCTTAAACTCTGGAAAAGTTTCGTAGAATTTCACAAAATTTTGTCAAATTCCATGTTAAATTTATGTTCAAAATTCTAACAAACCTATCATTATCAAAATACATCTACATATTATGGGCTAACTTTAAAGTAAATTGTACAACAAAACAATTCAATCAAAATTTCGAATTGCGCAACTTACAAATTGAATTCAGATTTCGAACAAGAATTTCAATTATCCATGCATAATTTGAAATACTCTAAAATATATCAAACATGTTGAGACGTTTGACGTTTGACTTTCAGGTTCGAAATTTCAGTAAATGAGAAATTTTTACTGGTCTAAAAAATAAATACATAAAATAAAAATGCAAGCTCAAAATGTGTACAATTTTACACTTAATCAAAAGATCAAGCTAAGAAGCTATAAAATATTGGTTAGGTTGAAATGGGGTGGAAACCAATCGCTGGTTTTAGCCCAAATCTAGACCTGTAATGAAAATATAGGAATCTGTGGTAATAAGACTGGACCTAAATATCAATAATTATTGTGTAAATCTTTATAAAATTAGAAAAATTATTATAACTTTACATCAAGATGAAAAAAATCAATACAATCAGTAGGTATGGATGAGTACGATTTAGACTACAAATCGAAAATTTTATAAAGCGATGGCAAAACTTCTTACGACCTATTATCACATTATTGGATATTTTTATAAAAACTAAGAACAAATAATTCAAAATTGTCAAAAATTACATTAGTTTTCGTTTTGTTTTTTAAATATTTTTTTTAGTTTTTCTTGTTTCTTATTTGTCAAATCATTTATATTCAGTTAAAACGTTACAACACCAACTAAACCAATAATCAAATATACTTCTAGCACATATATTGTATATATATATATATATATATATATATATCATGATATTATACATTATATAATATTTAAAAAATTCCCATAAATGTATGTATATGTATATATATAATAAATATATGTAACCATAAAGTCAATTAACAAGTGATGAGTTGTAAAATTGAACTCCTTTGTCTCTTTCAGAATTTGTCTCAGCGTGAAAATTTCGATTTTGTTTTTATTTTGATTTTTGTTTTTTTGTGGTTGTTGTTGCGGTTTTTGTTTTTTTGTTTTTGTTTTTGAATTGACTTTAAAACCACACTGGGTGTTGGTTATATATTTCAAACAAAAACAGCAAATAATAAAAACAATATGAAAAGAAAGAATTAAAGTAAAGGTGTCCATATGGGGTCCCAAAGATCCAAGCATGCGTGTAAAACTTATTTTCCGTTCAATCTTTATTTTTTTTTTTGTTTGATTATTTTGCTGTTTTTTTGTTGTTTTTGGACGGGACAGGATGTTATAAACAATCGCGCCAAGGCGAAGAGAAAATTATTTTCCTTGTTTGTTTCAAGAAAAAACTTATATATAGGTACAGTATGTGTAGAATTTTTGTATCATTTTTCAATTCCTGTGATAGTTTTAATACGAAGATCGCAGTTATTTGTTTTTTTTTTTTTTGATTTTTTTACTTTTTGGTTAATCCAAAAATTTTACAATTCTTTTATAAACTTATTATTTTTATTATTATTTTGCTTTTTCTCTAGTCAACCGATATAATATCCTTGCTCATTCATTTTTATGTTGTTAATATTTTTATTATTATATTATTATTGTTTTTGTTGTTACTTTTGTTTTGTGTTTGATGGTGTTATTTTTCGGTTTTTTGTTTTATAATAATATATAGAAAATAATATGTTGCATATATTATAATAATTCATTTCACAGTAAATATTTTTGCCATAATTTGGTACATGCATCTTGCTAAATCATCTCCTGCTGATTTGAAACCAATTCAGATAAAATGCCATCCCGTTCATTTTTCAAAAACATAATAAACAAAATAAGTTCCCAATGGCAATTTTTTCTTTTTTTTTGACTTTATAAAGATTATTTTTTATGTGCTTATTATGTTATTTTTACTCTTTTGTCGGTGATATTTTGTCAGAGTCATTAAATGAAATTTTTGTGAGAAACTAAAACTATGTCCTCGTGTTCCTTTTGGTTTCATCTTATTTTATTTCATTTCAATTTTTGTTGTTTTTATATTGCGTTGGTGTTTTGGTGTCGCTTTTCATGAGCGCCATAAAGTTTTTTTTTTTGTTTTTATGATTATTATTTTGTTGTAATTATGTCTTACGGTATAGAGATTGGATCTTGTTATAAAATGACCGCCTTATAATTTTCTTTTTTATAAAAACAAAAATAAAACAAAGGTAAAAAAAATTGTCAAACAATTTATGGCATAATTTCAATGTCAATGAATTTTTTTATAAAAATTGTACTTTGATTTTGTAGTAAGTAAAAGTAAAAAATACTGTTTTTAAAAAAAAGTAGAGCTTTCTTTAATTCTGACTTTCAGTAACTGTGATCTCTCCATTTTATTTTGCTTTTGCATATACATTACAAATTTGTGCATAAATATAATGCACAAATAATATGAAATTTTCAATTGAACATAATACTTATGTTAATTCTGAAAATCCATTCGAATTAAAAATTTTATACAACTTCAACTACTCTAACTGTACACTGTCTCTTCCAATAAATAAACATAACTTAAATATTCACAATTACATAATTTAGTCAATAATATGAATAAATTATTTTGACCTAAACATTCTATCTATAATTCGAACCGAATACAAAAGTGTTTTCTTACTTCAATAAGATTAGTTTTGGGGAAGACAGTTTAGAGCAGATTGAACATCGATTGCTTTCAAACTGGGAAATCTTTTTTAAAACTATGCATCGTAGATGAAACAACGTTACATAATATAAAAAATATTTTCTATATGAATTATAGAAACGTAATATAGATATCGGTTTATAATAGAGTAATTTATTAGGATTATCATTTACATTATTTCTGTGATTACAATAGTTATTCTAATCTTATTTTAATACATAAGTTAAATCAAAGATTATATACTATACATATATATATATGAAATTAACTACTGAACTGAATAATTTAAAAATATTTTGAACAATTCTATATAATCTATGTTATAATTACCATTTGTTGGAATCAAGGTCAACTTGATAAAAATTTCCTATTTGTTTATTTATTAATTTTATTCAACATCTGGTTTATATATGACATATGTATACTGATAACCTAAGTTTAAATATTAAGTAATTAAAAAAATATTAAAAAAAATATCACTAAGTTCATGATTTCGAAAATGTTTTCAAAAATAATTTGACAAACAAAAAAAATATTAACAAAAATTTTAAATTGTAAATTAATCCAAAAGAAAAACTTTGTATATATGTATGTATTTATTTATATTATATTTTGATAAAAGCTCAATTAATTTTCTAATTTAATTTAATTTTAAAAATAAAATTTGCTGCGTCACACATTCACATGTTCAATTCGTTCGTATATTATGTCAATGACATTTTATAATGATATTTTTGCGATTTTTGTTTATTACATCGAAAATAGACAAACAATAATGTTGATGTTTGTATTTTGTTTCATTTTCATAATTTATTTTCTGTTATAATATTGTTTCAGTTTTTTCCAATTTCTTTTACAGTGGTGATGTTAATGATAAAATATTTTATTGAAATAGTACTAAATTATGAATATGTATAATATAGGAGTATCGAAACCGAAAACTGAATATTTAAAATAATTTCAATTTATTTTTGTAAGCTATAATAAGAGTATTTGCAGTAGTGTATGTAACTGAATTACATTTGTTATTGTTTATACATATATTGGCATTCCAATATTATTATTAAATTTACGTGAGAGAGCTATAGTTGCCATCAGTTAGGCTTGTCAGGTGTATATTAATATAACTATGAAAAAAATATGTTTGTTGCATAAAATATTGATATTTCAAAATCAATTTTATTAATTTAAAAATTAAACAAAAAACCAATAAATTTTTGCTGGTATATGAGTCATCAATGGGAGATGTTGTATAGTATCTGTTGACTGATGTATAATACCATGAATACGTTCATAATATTTATCTACATACTGAGCATATAATTATTAAATAATTTATATTTTCAATTAAACACTACAAGACATACACACAATCAGTTCAAAAATTATTTAAAACCTAACAAATTATTTTCTTATTTCACAAAAACTGCTAAGATTTTATTAGGTAAATTAATATGTCAGAGTTATACGTAAATAATTTGAATTATTTTCTTTTTCTCGCTGGTATTAATATAATATATAAATTATGATTGACTATATATAGAGGCGATTATAGTGTGAGGAATGTACAAAAATAACAGATTTGTTAAATTCTATCAGTTTTTTCATTATATTTATAAATTTGTGAACCAAATTCATATATTTTGTTTTAAATCCAAATTCCTATTCGATTTGTGAATTGTTTTTTTTAAAATTACCAGGTACAAGCTCCTGGCTAACATTATTATTATACATTAATGTCAATTTCTGAATGTGGTAATGGCATCGCATTCAAATAGAAGGTGAGAAGAAAATTCCTCTTCTCGTAAGCAGTATCTGGTTGTGTTGAACTTATCAATTTTTAATATTGTTCTGTTATTAGTTAACCAGGAGATTATTATACCACTTGAGATTATTATACCACTTATTATATGTTTCTTCGTTTGATTATTAATTAACCGTGATATAAGATTTGAACTCAATACTTCCACAAAATATATATTAATATATAATTAAAGACATTATTAATTGAAAGATGAGAACAATTACATTTTTCATAGAAACAAATATCAAACAATCACAAACTAAATTTGCAAGTGCTACAACAGGTATACTAACTAAGTTCGTTAACTTTAAATTCTAATTAAAGGTACAAAAAAAAATATACGATACGAATCAAGTATATGAATCAAAAAATGTATTCTACTTCATCTTATTCATTCATCGTTTCTCATCATTGTTTACATTACACTAAAACCGAAAATAGAAAAATATAAACAAAAATTTAAAAAAAAAATACAAATAAAAAATATTAAACTCTTTTCCTTTTTCGCTTTCACTTTTCTATAGCAACAGCAACAAAAACAAATTTCTTTAATTCGAAAATTTCGAAATTATTATCCAGAAGCTTATGTGGGACAATTTTATTTTTTGTCTTATTCTAAAAATAAATTACCAAAATATAGTAGAACAAAAAATTTTCTTATATCCCTCTAATACAATTCATATCAAAAGAACACACTTAAAAACAATAAAATAAAAAGAAAATCAGAAGAATATAAAAAAAAGAAAATTCCTCAAAACATTGTACACATGTTGATTGACTGACACCAGAGACATTCGATTATTTTACTTTTCCTTGCTCTTTTTTTTTTTTTTTGTGTTTATTGAGAAGTATTATTATTCAAAGGTGCTGTCTGTGCTGTATTGTACTGCCAAACCAACAACAAACCACTACACTATAAAAAACAATCTTTTACATTAAACGGGGTGCTGTTGCTCATTTTGAATTGCATGAATATGTAAAATTATTGGGTTTTTGTTTTTTTGTTTTGTTTTTAGGGGTACCTTAAAAAAATAAATAAATCTGTATACAATTTGTAAACATAATTTAAAATATTGTCGCCTATTAAATAACTATACATATATATATAAAAATATATAAATATATAAATATACATATGTACGTAACGTATTAATAGAGTATATGAACGGATTGTCGCCGTATTGCAATTAACTTTAAATTGAAAAAGAACAAAAGAAAAAAAAAACATATTGTTTGACATTTAATTTGTTGACATTTTGTATTTTGCGCCTTTTGTTTTTGTTTTAGAGTGTGGCATGGCATGCATTCATAAACTATTTTTAAAGAAAGGGGGAGTTTTTTTGTTTTTGTTGTTTTTATTGTTATATTATGAGTAAGTAAAATGTTCATGTAATTGGAAATTTAGAAGAAAAAAAAAACAATTTCACAATTTTTGTACAGGGTGAATTTATAATAGAACTAAATTGAGATTTTCTTAATGTCACTAAATGTAAATTATTAAATTTAAAAATGATATGTTCAATATTTGTTTGTGATTCGATTCGAACATCGAAATTTTGAAATGGTTTCAATAAAAAGCGATATAAGAATGGCAAACTCAATTTTAGTAAATATTATAACTATATACAAAATCTTTATTGAAAATTTTGTTTATTTATTACTGTGTGTTAAAGACGAAGGATTATACCAAAGATACCATCAATACGACAATACTATCAGAATTATCGCAAAAGTGAATGAAAATAAGGTAGAGCAAAATCCACAAAAATTTAACTTTCACAATGAAAAAATACAAAACAATGAATTCCTGTTTCTGGGCAGTAAATAAATTTGAATCGAATGCAAATTTGTATTCTCATAATCGAAATCTTATTATAATATTTTGTATTATTTATTTAATCGTGTGTTCTCCCAACAGCCTATTCAGTAGAAGCTAAAAAAAAATGTAGTCAAACGATATAGCAAGACCAAATTCAAACCTCATGAGAGACAAAATTAGTTCATTCTACTAGACATAAAGTGTCGAAGTGTAGCAAAATAATCAATTATACTTTGACAAAAATTGATCGTTATACAAGAAACTGAGGCGCAACCTTGGAAACACGTTAAAATATATATACGAAGTTATACCAAGGTTCTGTGGAACCAAAGAACCTGAAAAAGAATAAAATAAAATTTTGTCATTTTATGAAAAATTGAAAATAAATCCCCCTATTTTATAGAATCTAATCATATGGCGACAGTAAAAAACCACAAATTGTCGCATGCCACTTTTGTTTATAAAAAACAAAAGAAAAACAATAGAAACAATAAAAAATGAAAAATAATAGGAACCAATTTTAAAACGTAAAAAAAATATATTTGACATGACAAAATAAATATAAAACAGTCGTAAAAATGATTTTTAGGGCAACTAAACTAAATGAGTGAAATTGGTGTAAAATGATTGTCTAATAGATTGTATCTAAGAAAAATCTTTTATGAATGAAATTTTCTTCTTTAAATATTTTAATGCAGATGCTTTTTTATAATGAGAGTTTTGTATGATTTGCAATGAATTAGGGTGTTGGTTCACAATAGTAAATAGTAATATACTTTTCGCAAATTGATAAAGTGAACTGACCAAAAAAATATTTTAGCATGAAGCTTTAGGATGGTGAGACCTATTCTTTGGAAAAATTTTTATTAACGTGTTTCATTTAAATTGTAATACCACTTCATTATTAGTATGCATTTCAACTACCGTTTTAAATTCAAAAGAATAATAATTAATTATAGGTTGTCAAATTAGTATACAGTTATAGTTCATTTATTATTATAGCTTTCGTAAATTTTTAAATTGTTAAATATTATTTCCATTCATATAGATTTTAGCTTCTGAATCGTTTTTTAATTTAAAATTATGCTAATTTTGATTCCTCACTGCAATGAAAATGTACTATTTTATATTAATTTGGTTATCAAATTCATTAGGAGCAATTTACAATTTAAATAAATAAAAATATATATATGTATATAATTTTAAAATTACTGATAACGTGTTTTTATTATATAACCTCATTATTCACTGATATCTGTATTTATGCTCTAGTAAAGTACCAAGTATCTTTTAATATTATTAATATAGTTAAAACTCAAATAAAATTATACATTTTAACTTATCATAAATTTACAATTTTTTTTAATTTCAGATTAATAATGTTTCATCTCCACTATCAAATCAACTTAAACAACAACAACAACAACAACAGCAGCTTCAAAATCAACAATCAAACCCAAAAAATGAGCAGCAACATAATCTAAATTTACAAAATGGAATATCATCACCAGTAGCAGCAGCAAAACAAAACTTAAATATAGAATTAAATAATTTAACTACTAATTTAGAGCAATTAAGTCCTAGTTTACCAATACAAAATTTTAGTCCACGTTCTCAAAGAAGTATTTATACTGATATATCAAGTCCATTTACATCAATTTTGAGTCCACATTCACCACATTTTACACCAAATCCACAATATATGAGCCCCGACTCACAATACTTAAGTTCTAGTTCAATTTTAAGTCCATTTTCACAACATTTAAGTCCACATCCAAATAATTTTGCTCCACCAACACCAAATCCAAATTCAATGCCTCTGTATGCAGATACATTGCGATGTAATTCAACAGGAGCTGGAAATGGAAATAAAACAACACAAAAAATTTCAAATAATGTAAACTATAATAAATTATCTGAAACACCAGCTCTTCCAAATATTTTAGCAACATTAGACGATTTGACAAGTCGACAACAACATCAAAAAGATTTTTCTATTAATAATCAAAATGTTACAACACCAACAACAACAATAACAAAACAAAAGTCAGATTTTCAATCATATAAATCATCAACACTATCAAATTTAAATAATTCACAAGTCACAATTATTTCACAACAAATTATTCCACCACCGAAATCATCAGACACAACATCAATTGCAACAAATAAAGAAAATTCAATAAATTTATCTATTTCTGGTACAATAAATCCATCACAATATAATCATAATACACCGGTAAATGTTCAAACATCACAAACAATTATAAAAGATTCATCATCATCATCATCATCACTTCCAATTATTTATAATGGATCTGAACAACAAAATATTACACCAACAATTACAACACCACGACCGAATTCACCATTATCAATAAATATTACGATACCATCAACATTTTCTTCTATTAACAATAATAGTAATAATCAACAAATTATTTCAAAAACGTCTTCACAACAACCGCAACATCATCATCATATTCAACATCCACATTTGCAACTTCCAATAAATTCTCCAACTCCAAGTCTTCCGGAAATTGATTTTTCATATAAAAATAATAATAGTTTAAATTATAAAAATACAAATATTCTTCCAGATGATTGTTTTAAGGAACCTGGTAGTGTTTCGAGTTACTATTCAGCTCCAGCTAATTTAGGTTCAGAAAGAATTTTAGATGAATTTGCCAATGTTTCATTTCCCAATTTATTTCGTGAAAATATATTAAATACACCAAGAAGTTGTCATAACAATGTAGATGATTTTTATGCAGAATTACAAAATTTCTTAGATGGACCTGAATTGTCTTTTAATACTATATCATCAGGTAATCAACGAAATTGTGATAGTACTTCATCAATAACACCAGATTCAATAAATCCTTCACAAATTCATTATATGAATGAATCCAGTTGTAATTTGCCTAATAATAATATTGATTCAATTAGAACTGAATCAATGGAAACTTATTCAAATAATTTGAATTCAAATACAATAAATAAAAATAATCAAATAATAAAATTAGAAAATATAAATAATATAAATTCAGAATTAATACAAGAATCAAATTCAAATATTTTGGGACAAACTACAAATAAAAATCTGAATGGAAATATTAAAGTTCATTTTAAGCCTCCAAGTCTTTTAGATACAAATAAAATGTTACTATCAGAACATTATATAAATAAAATAATTTTATTTGAATGTAAATTATGTGGTAAATATTATAAAAATGAACGTTCATATAGTCGACATCAAAAAATGCATGGTGATGATTGTCCAAGATGTCAAATATGTGGTAAACATTTTCAATCACAAAAACGTTTTCTTAGTCATGATCAAAATTTGTGCAGAAGTCGACAAGATAAACGTTGTAAAAATCGTAATTTAAATATTACATCATCATCATCAGAAATTATCGAATTTTCAACGGAAAGCAATATTGAAACAATGATTTCTAATAATAACAATAACAATAGTACAGCAAACAACGAAATACAAGTAGATATTAATCAAAATAATACTTATAATGGCAACATTTTCAATAGTGATCATTATGCTATATTCCAAATGGATGATAAAGTTGATGATGATATTCAATATTTTAATGCATCATTAGCAGAACAACAGCAACAACAACAACAGCAGCACCAACAATCACTCCCATATCAATTTCAAGAACAGCAACAAGAACACCAACAACCAGTACAAAATAATGTAGAAGAAAATTCTAAACATAAACAACAACAAAAACAACTAATTAGAAAGGAATTAAATAAAACACCAAAACAATGTAGATATTGTCCACGTACATTTATAAGAGAAGCTCATTTACGAACTCATGAAAATAATCATAATACAACTTTTAAATGTGAATATTGTCCAAGAACATTTAGATTTAAAAATGCCTGTCAAGCACATATGAGAATACATACTGGTGAAAAACCACATAAATGTCAATTATGCCCAGCTGCATTTGCAACAAATTCAAATTTAACAGCACATCAATTGATTCATACAGGTATGGATAATTCATTAAATCAATTTAAAACAAAAAATAAAATATTAAAAAAACTTTTAAAAAATTTATTTTAGTTAGTAAAATTAATTTCAAAATAATTAGTATATAATTTATAAATCTTTTTTTCAAATTCTAAATTTAATTTTTATAAAATGGTGGATTTTTTTTTAACTTTTTTAATTATTTTTTTTTTTTTTGTAATTTCAAATTGGGATTTCGTAATTTTAGTCAAATAGATTTAGATAAAAAACAAAAACCATTTATTTTTTTTGCATGTAATTTTATACCATTATCATAATGCACTTTTTTTACAATTTTTTTTTTTTAGATGTTAGTTAAATTAGTAAATAATTAAATAATTATGAATTTTTTATGTATAAATATGAATGAGTTCAAAAATTAATTGTTAAGAGGAAATATTATACAATAAAGTTAAGTTTTATTTCATTTTGTCAATTTTAGGTAATAATTTCAAATAAGATATAATTATAACCCAATTATCACTGGATTAGCAAATGTAATAGATAGAAAATAGCACGAGTAGCTAGCTTAAAATATACGCTTTGTATATTTTATTTTGCTTTCAAAATTCACAAATATATACAATATTTTATACAACAGATGTAATATGCAACTGTTAGGCCTATTGTAACACTATACTTGCTCACTAAAATATCAAATATCAAATAAAACAGATCATTATGCAATGCTACATTAAAATAACATGGTGTTATTAATATAAAAATTTATTTGCCAAATTATTAGTATTGCCAATATAATGTTAAAATAAATATATTTATTTAGCAGTACCAATCTAATAAAAAAATTAATTTCGTCAAATGGTTTTTGTCAAGATAATGCAAAAATTATTTCATTAAATTATAAATAAAAATTAATTATGAGAAATCAAATTAGGATTACAAATAAAGTACAAAAGTTAATTAATAATTCAAATTAGTATTATCAATATAATACAGAAATGAATTTGTCAAGTAAAGACAGATTTATACTTCTCCTACTACAAGTACATGAATCAGCGGTAAATCACATAAAAAAAATTTAGTTTTGTACTGCAGTATAAAAGGAATAAATCCGATTTTAGTATTATTAAGTATGATACGAAAATTAATTTTTAATTTCATGTTGTAATAAACAAATTAATACATTTAACTTTTGAACTCATTCTAATTATATTTCTGTTTTTTTTTTGTATACGAGATATACATATTATATATAGGTAGAACAGTAAAATATGTTTTTTTATGAATTTTAAAACGAATTTGTTGTTCTAATAAAGTGTTTTCTTTTTTAATTTGTTTTTTTTTTTTTTTTAATAATACATGTTAAATTGTTATAAATAATAAAAAAGAATGTTTTTCTTATAATTGTTTTGTTATAATTGTTTAATAAAATTAATTTTTGTTCATAATAAGTTAAATAATTTCTAATCAAAATTTCGAAAAATTATATTACATTTATTAAAAACTACTTTTATTATTTTTGTATGTTTTAAATAAATTGATCTGTCTAATTACAAATTGTTTTATATTTAAAACTTAAGCCAGATTCACTCTCATTAATAGTTTTTTTTTTTAAAATAATTGCAAATACCAATAATTCAAAATCAAACAAATTTCTGTCATTAAACAATTTTCTACTATTACTATTTTTTTTTAAATTTATTTATTTATGTATGTATTTGTTCATTAAATATTACAACAACCAATTGTATAAGTACGATTGTATGATATCTGAGATTGAGCCTTTTCCTTTCGGGTGTGGGTTACTTTATTTTTTTTTTAAATTTGTCAACTAAATAATTGAATTGTTACCAGGTTTCCTTTCACAAATAATTATTTTAACATTTGATTGTAAATATCGACATTTTAACTTCATTTCAAGGAAAATATTGACATTTTAATAAGCCTGACGACATCGACATTTTAACAAGGAAGTATGTTGCTTGCACAATGTCGATATTTGCATTTCAATATTGAAATAATTATTGGTGAGCGGATATCTGACAAATAATTAAATTATTTTATTTCCAATATCATAATAAAAACAAAAATCCGATTGATGAATTAAAAATTTGAAAAGACATCTTCTAAGTCGTTTCAAGATGTACTTTTCAGATACTCATCAGATCTTGATCTATGTTGAATATCTGTAAATTTTTAAAATGAAATGCAATTTACATTATATGAACCGGCGAATAACAAAAACTGCGTGTTAAATTTTATTGAAAAAGTTTCAAATTCGCATTTTTGGGGCACTTGTTTTTTTTCTTTTTTTTTACACCCAAAATTTTAGGATATTACCTTTAGTACTACATATAACGTACAGCTTGGTTGGAATAGGAAGAAAGATTTTAAGTGATAAATCACATTTCATAGATATTTCGTAAGTTCAAGAACTTGCTCAGATGAGCGAAGAACATTAATTACTCATCTCAAAGAATTTCGTTGCATAACGAGAGAAATTGCAACAAGTTACCATCCCTAAATTAAAAATTTATATATGATTCGATCTCTATATATATATATATACAATTTCATTTCAAAATTTAAATTGTTCGAAAAAAATTATACCACTATGTTATCACAATGAGACTTTTTTAATTAATTCTTCTAAATAACATTTTCAGTATCATCAATTTTTTCAAATTTTTAATGTCATGTTTCTTCAATTTTTATTGTTTCACCAACAAAAAGCAAAATAAAAAGAAAATTAAATAAATTTTATTACAAGAAATTTAAATGTTTTAACATTCTTTAAATAATTTTTATATGAATTATTTAACAACTTTTATTATTATAACAATACCCAATATACTCTTAAAAATTTAACTGTCATATAAGAATATGTACTAGATAGGTGATATTTAATGTCTTTTTATATTTTTGTTTTATTTTCCACAATATGAGTATTTATTTTTGAAAAAACCTAATTTTAATTTTAACAACCACTTTCTGATGTGAAAATGCTATTTTTCCAGAAAACACAACAAATATTAAAAAACAAGAAATTCAAACAATAAAATTTAACCTAAAACATAACATATATTATTTTTTTTTTTAGAAATTATTATTATATTCCATGGATAATAATAATTATCTTTAAAAATTACCTTAAAAATCATTTTAAGAGGCATCAACCATAATAATGTTTTTCATAAAAATTATTTTGAAACAATTTAATAGAATCTTATTATTGTATTAAATGTACATACTTTGCCCTTGTTCAAGTACTTCCTTGTATGCTAATTTAGAAGAAAAAAAAAAACAGAGATATCCCCCTTATAAGCTCTAGTCAAATTTTTATAATATTCTGAAAAAGAAACAGAGAAAGAAAATTTTTGTTTTTATTGTTATTATAAATAATCATCATAAGTACATATAAAACAATTTTTAAGAACCAACTTTATTGTATATAAAGTTTCGGAAAGAAGAAGAAGGGAAATATGAACAAGAAAGTATAAACATTTTCTTTAAGTACCATGTATGTTTACACCAATATTAATAAAACAAAATAAAAAATAATAATCTCTTAATATCCTGAATAAACATTCCTAACAAATCAAATAGAAGCAAAAAATAAAATGAAAATAAGTATTGGTATAAAGTAAATAATGACATCGTATTATTATCTTGTCAGAAATGTGAATTCATATTATATGAACCGAATTGAGAAAAATTTTTGTTTATTTATATAGATCATCTTCATTTTATTCTTTTCAATCTTCTTTTATCCTACCTTCATTTAGTTTTGTCTTGTCTTAAAAATGGATTACTGTAGTACTGTTCTAACTAATAACTTGCCCGATTCATTTAATTCTTTGTTAAATGCCGCACTATATGGATTATCATTTCACTATTGCAAAATTTGTAAATGTATGGGGTCGACACAACTTCTTATACAATATTGTGAAATGTTCACTATGCTAAAAAATTACATAAAAATGTCAATATTTTTTGAACATTATCAAAATTTCTAACACAAACGTCATTATTGTGCGTGTTTAATTTGTATTCAATATTTAAACATTTTAAACAATAATTTATAAACGATAATTTTTATTTAAAATATGCAATTTTTATTTTTGAATAACTCCAGTAATGAAAAGGCTTTACAGCTCCGTCAAAAGCTGATATCTGTCACGTCAAGTATAGTTTACAACAAATTAGTGGACAACAAATTTATTTATTTATATATCAATTTACCTGCATATTAATATATAAACAAACTTTCACATCATTTTCCTCTTTCGGGATGTCGGACTAATATATTTTTTGTCATTTATTTTATTCCAATAAATACTGGACCATCATCAGGCTAAAAACATCCATAAAATATTTTCCTATGACCTGAGGCCTATTGATTGAAAGGGAAACGTTGTACCAATTTTTTTAATTCTTCGTCTCACAGCTAAAATCTGTTCATTTGTCAATTTTCCAACTCCCAATTCACATTGATATTAATTTAAATCCTTTTTAACTTTTTTAAATTTTGCAAAGATTTTATATACAGTACTTAGAGTAGTGTTATTTATTTTTGATTCTTACAAATATTTTTATCACTCTTTTTGTGTGTGAACAATTAATACGGTATACCAAGATGTCACCTAACTTTTAATGTTGATTACTTGGCTGTCTCAGTAAATTTTTCGTTATAGTATAGATTTAAATGGTTTCCTAACCGATTTCTTATTGTTAAATAAGTTAATTTATCTTTTATTGACCTCACTTGTAAGTAATTTCTCATGACTGAGTTTCGAACATACCAAAACTTGATCATCGCTCTAAGGTATGTATAGTATTCTAAATTATTTTCTACATCGTTCAATAACCAATATTATAATACAACATGTATTTGATTTGAGTGACATAATATATAGTGCACGAATAGTGGACGGATAAAAACACACGACAAATACATTTATTCTACATAATATATATTTTTTTGAATAAAACTGACAAATCGGTAATCGAAATTTCAACAATTTTTATCACTTGTCTTTTTTTTATTGTTATTTTTGGTTTTGCAAAATATTTTTATTAGACAACACGTCTTTATTGTAAAAAAAACATTTAAATAATTTTTCGAAATTTTGATTAAATAAAATTATGTTTAACATTATTAATAAGTAATAAAAATAAAAATATTTTTTCAAGCTTAAAGAAATTAAAAAAAAAATAGATAAAACTTTAAAAAATTAATAAATCAAATAAACAATTTAAATATTTTTTTTTTTATTTTTGCTTTTTGTAATACAAATGCATTCCCATGAAAAATTTAATTCATTAAAAATTGCTTCCTCATTAATTTTATTATAAATAATAATTAATAAAAAATAGAATAAAATGAACATTTCTAAATAATAGTAATAAAAAAATAATATACAAAAAAATGAAGAAATAAATAAAATAAAATAAAGTTATTTATCAAAAAAAAAAAAAAACCGATAATTTCTTTTTATTTATATCACATTTATTCATGATTTAATAATTTACATTCATAATTTACTAATACAAAAAACAAATTCCAGAATCATAAATTTTCTTTAATATCATTTCATTTTAGTATTTTTTTTTTTTTGTTTTGTTTTATTTATTTCCAAATATTGGAACAATATGACGATGAATCTAAAATTTAAAAACAAAAAACTTGTCATCGAAATTGTCAAAAATCACCTTACACTCTTCTCAAAAGTCTATTTGCACCATTACAATATATAGTAGAATTTATGTCACAATTAAGCTATTTCATCCGTATATGGCTTTTTCAAATAATCATCAAGTTTTGTTGTGTTATGATTATAACAAAGATTGATGATTGTTTCAAAAATTCATATATGGATTTGGTATAAAGTAAAGGGTTAAGTGAATTCGTAATGATAAAATTTGTAATAATCAATTATCCCTTTGAAAAAACCAATCACTTTGATTGGTTTTACACAACTAAAATTTTATACGTAACCGCTGCACTTAATAAATGTTTCCACAATAGCTATGTATCAATGCTTTTGGGTTTTAAATCGCAATATCAGTTATTACGCGCAGTATAGAATTATTTCATTCCATCTCCCAAACCCTTCATACTGATCTCAATATGAATTTAGTTAGTCTTATTAACCCTTTAACTAACTATGTGATTTGTAAGAGAATAAAGTTTAATTGAAACTCCTGACTTTTAATTTATTTTATTTTCGCATATAGTAAAAGAGTAACGTAAAAATGCTGTTTCTTCATCTCTGTATCACAACTCGGTAGTATAATGGTTAATAATATCAAATTTCGAAATATGTATACTATTTTGTAGCAATAAAATTTTGTGTTTCAATTCAAAACAATTTATATATATTCTGTAAAATGTTCACAAATTTCGAAAAACTTTAAATAAAAAACATATATATACTTTATAATTATGGTGTACCTAAAGAGAACACTCTGTATTCATAATATGAAAAAGATTTCATGAAATTCTAGATTTGCTTATATCGATGCTTATATTATACCCCTACCAAGTATTCTTAATAGTTTTTTATGCAAAATTTGGTGAAAAACTGACGTAAAATTTTTTTGAAATTACCAAATACCAAAAATGTTGTATAAAATAAAAAGCATGTCATCATGTGTTTAAAAATGCATATTATTCTGATCCGTCTTCATCAGGAACTATTGACCTCCATTCATTAGCTTAAATTTTTCGACAGTAAATGTTACTGACTTCGCCTATATCTTAATTTTGGATCTTGGCTCTCAATTTATATGGAAGTTCATTTGTTATTCATTTGGATAATATTTCCTGAAAAAATAAATTAAATACTAAAACAAATCAAAATGAAAATGTCAATTAAAATTGCGAAACAACGAATAACTGAAAATTTACATAAATCTGTCTTATAAATTTAAATAATTTAAATACACTCTTTAAAATTTTTAATATTACATGTATATTTTTTTTTATAATTATTAAAATATATTGAATACAAGCATAATATGTGTTTGTTACAACTGTAATAATGGATTTATAAATTTATAAACTAGGAGCTTAAAGGTTATTCTACTATTTCTACTTTCTGTAATTCAACACAACTCTATAAAAAATTAGAAATAAATTCTTTCTAAATTAGCACAACTTTTTAATAATATTCTTTCAGGAAACAGAATTTCACAGTAAATATTATAAAAATATAAATTAAATTTAAAAAAATATTTATTAAATTTATTTAAGATGCAAATTTTTTTATTTAATTACACTTTTTTTATTTATTTAAGAGCAATATTATTATACTTTTAGATAAATTATTTAATTATCACTTAATTTAATTAAATTACTTCAATATACACAATTATTCTATTATTAATATATATATATAGTATGTAGTTAATATATAAAAATATTTGTAGAAATAAATGAATAAATCACTTTAAATATAATATATAAATATATATATTTTTTTATATTTAAATTTATTTTAACACTTATTATTATCAAATTAAATATTATTTAAGGAACATGGTATCTGTATTTATTATACACAATAATTTAGAAACACAACAACTAAATATTATTATTTAATTTATATTATTTTAATTTATTAGTTTTAATTAAATTTTAGTTATTATATACATATATTATATAAAATAAATAAAAAAATAAAAAAAATCTTAATATTAAATTAAAAATTTAATTTAAGTAAATAAATTTATAATAAATTACACACACACAACAAAAAAAATTGTTATATTTAATAATAATAATAATAATTAAAATTAAAATACTGCTTTAATTGTATAATAGAGAATTGTTGACAAATTGAAAATTTCTTTCGATTTATTGTCTCTCAATCTCAGCTCAAATTCAACTATCATTAATTTTATAAAATATATAATCATCATCATCTGTTGGTGCTAATAATTTGAAATGGAACTTCATTTTCTATTATATTCTAATCTATTTTGAGCAATTATTGTTCTTCATTAATTGCAATTTTTCGATAATAAACTGTCCTCGATGTCACAATTAGTGTTTCCAGCTATGGTTTGATTTAATTTAAGTATTTGCCATACAGTTTTTAATTCATTCCAATTTTTGTAGCTATAGGTTAATTTTGTTGTAGGCATTATACATTTTTAATTTGAGTATCCTGTTCAATGTCATAAACCTAAAACGGCTTTCGTTAAATAAATTTTTATCATTTGTTAATCCACCTATAATTCATTTTTATTATCTATAGTGCGTCTTGGTCATCTTGCTTACTGTAGGATCGTCTTTATTTCTGACCGTACCATCATTACATTTTTCTTTTTAGTATCATTAATTTTAAATGTTGCTGGAGTCAAATTATCTAAATTAGTTAAAAAATGTTATTATAATGCATAGCACTTATTGAAATGTTTTAGTTTGTCAATTGTCAACATCTTTCTTTAGTTTGCCAATGACTATGTACTTGCACTTAAAGGATACCACTTATTTTAACAACTATTTGATTGTAGACAATGGCACACCAGAAAATTGTAGTTGCTATACGCAATTGCACTTGTAAAGACGTAGACTTCAAAATTTCTTTATTTTTGTAATGAGATAGGACAGGTTCAAAGAAAATGTCATATAATTTCTTCCATCTTTACAGACTCTATTGAGAATAGTAAGGCAGTATCCAACTTTTAAACCTAAATAAAATATGTTCAATCAAATGTCTCTTAAAATCACATTATCATGAAATTGTTAAAAAATTTTTAAACAATTAAATTTTATGTTAAAGGTTAAAGGAATTTCATAAACAAAATTTTAAAATGTCACAATGAAATTTAACAAATTTTTAACATTGCTAATAAATCAAAAGAAAAAAAGAGTCAAAATTAGTTAAACATAAATAAATTGTCTAACCGCAATCCAATAAAGTTAAAAGTCTGACCAAAGAAACAAGTCTTAAATATTTCATAAGATTTTTATTCTATTTTTGTTGTTGTTTTCTAATTATTTGACAGATATTCATACCTTTATTGTCTTTACATTTTATTAAATTATTTATAAAATAAAATTTTCTACTTAATAAGATTTCTAGATGTTGGAACTATTCGGTACACATACCCACCAACATACAAGTCCATACATGAATAAATAAATGCAGATGTCCTTCTTTATTATTCATTACGAATGGTTTTTGTTTTAAATAAAAAAAAAAACTATTTAAAATGATAAAGTGAAAGAAAATAAATAACAAAAAATCAAAAATGTAAAGAAAACGCATTTGTTTATGTGCTAATTTATTATCCCTTGAGGTTTTTCTCATTTCTTTTTTTTTTTTTTATTAGTTTTTCTTGTATTCATTTCCAAAATTTGTTTTGTTGTTAATATTATTAATACAAATTTCTAATTTTTTCCTTTTTTTTGTTATCTTATAAGAACTATATTTTTATATATACGAGTATTAGTAAGCAGGAGGACATGCTAGAATTTTATTTTACAGTGACGAAATAAAATATTCAGACATGGTCTGGCCTCACACTGAATTTCATTGGATTGATTCAAATTTTTTTATATAATCTCCTTACGATAAATTGACTATTTTAGAACCTACATAAAGGTCCATATTAGTGTTATAGGTCTAACATTAAAGATGATTGTTTTCCGATTGTACTCCAATTCACTGTTACTGTTTTACAATTTTTTATTTTTTAAATTTTATTTTCAAATATAATATTATTGAAAAAGAAATTTTTTAGTGATTCAGCTCGTTAAAATTAGTCCTATTAAAGTCCTTTTAAATGATAACTGTAAATCTGCTGTTTATGCAGAATGAATGAATACAAATTAATGTTGACTACTGGAAATAGATAACCTTATACATTGCAAGTTATTTCAATATAAGCTAAAAATTCGGTCGACTTGTCGTTTTTAAAGACTATTTATATATATACTATACCTTTCTTGTTCTACATATAGTTTATATTGAGAAAGTCAATTATCTCGCAAAAAAGCTGATTCTATCTAGAGAGTATTTTATCAAATTTGTTGAAATCAAAAATAATTCTGCATCATTCGTAATCCACCCTATATAAGGTAGATTAAAATATAACCTAAAATAAGTTATTTCGTCAAAGAAATTAATGTTATCCGTCTTTATAGCCTTGTTTTACATCTAACAGAATCTGCCTTATTTAATTTGTTATTATGTTATGTAAAAAGCCTTGTTACATTTCTCATAATATGTTTCTATAGAGCTAGGATGAATATAACAACACAAAAAACCCGCTCTTTTATACAGTCAAGTTTTATGCTGAGAACGAGCATATCAGACGTCTATTACAAACGAAAGCTTGCTATATTTTTTTGCAATATTTAATCATAACATTCAGTGAGGTTGGTATAGAACCCAACACCGTTAGACAAAAACAAACATATATTATAAAGCATACATAAAGTTAATCATAGAATTAAGCACAGAGTTCATAAATAATGCTACTCAAGCCCAAATTTTTTTAATTCTTTCGGTTTTAGATTTCTTTGTGAGAATAACAAAATATGGAGGCAAATAACGAGGGCAAATTCTTTTTAATATATGTTGTTCTTATCTTGAAAAGTTGACATTTGAAAAAAAAAAAATCAATTTGAAAAAGTTGCTATGACCATTGCGAAACTTGATCCAAGTATCTGGTTCTGGTTACGTACAATAAGAACAACAATTATTGTTTTTGTCGTTCACTGGCGCACAATACAACGACAACGACAAAAACATTTTCTTTTGTATATATTTTACATTTTACAGTGCTGGTATACAACTTTATTTATTCTTTTGTTATATATGTTACCTAGTTTGCTCCATTTTTTTATACCGAAATCACTTTTTTTTGTTTACAAGTATCACAAAAAAAATAAACGCATTTTGAGTTAATTCTACTTAATAATTTACGTAATGCTTCGTAATAAGTTCAAAAATTGTCATAACAAAATTTATTCTAAATTTAATACATTTTTATTTTCGAAATTGCAACTCTACATCTGATAAATTATAATCTGATATGACAATTGACAACCAAATATTTTTCAGTTCCACAACGACAAAATTAAATTTAATTCAATGGCAACGACAATTTGTTTTTGTTTTCTGTAAAGTTGTTGTTGTTGTTGTTGTTGTCATTGTGCGTAATCTATTAGGACGCAAAATGTCAGGCATAATGAATAGCTGTTCCAATTCATTGATTTAATGCGTTGTTTTTGAAAAATTCAATGCTAATGAAAAAAAAAAATAATGCATTGAAATGTTTTGATGCAATTAAATTTGCAATTGCATTAAACTTCTTACTTTAAATAAATACTGAGATTAATTCAATATTTTAAAATTTTAATTATATAAAAAACCTGTGTATATTCAACTAAAAAAATTAATAAATTAAAAATTTCTTATTTTTTGATATAGAATCCAAATTTTCAAAAACTACTTCTTCCCATTTTAAAATCACAATTTCGGTGAATTTACGTTCCTTTTCTGAAGTTGAAAATATCACCAATCGATAGAGCACCCTCGATTTAGATAATATTTTTTTAATTTTTAAAAGAAAGGGTCCTTTCCCTCTTAAAAAATTAATACACATGCTCTGAAACACCCAGTATAACATTGAACATCCATATATACCAAACCTATTTACTATTAAATGATCATCTTACAAAAAGGTTAGTTGTCTTAAAAATTTTTCTCATCACTGTCTATGCAGATTCCTGAACCATATTACATATTTATAAAGTCGAAAAAAATATTTGAAATTTATACAAAAAATAAATTTTGTATATGTCCAGTGGGCTAAACTTCATTAAACATGATATATGCATGTACATTCATACATAAAACTATTCTTTGTTATAATCATGTATACATATACATGTACATATAAATACCCGCTACTACCATGTTAAGATAGATTTTTTAGTTCTCTATTCACATTTAAAATGTCCTATTCGTATTCATATAGCAAATGTTTGATTCATAGCTTCAGGGCTGATAGCTAACTAACTAACTAAAATTCTTGAAAGAGTTCATTCCAAAAATAAAAATAAAAAAAGTTTTTATAACATAAGTAGTAAATCAAATATTGAAAAAGGGTTAAGGGTAATTTTATCCCTTAATGATTTCTAATATATCTAAAAAAAAAAAAAAAAAAAAATTAAAAAACAAAAGAAGAAAATTTATTTATTTTAGTTGCAGTACATATTTTACAATTTCTTACCTTAACTATCAAAAAGCAGAACCAAAATATACTCGTATGTGTATTAGAAGAATTTTTTAAGTGGTCCACAGAGACTTGAATTCTAAAATGATTTAATATGAAAATTGGGAATGAAGTTTCTTTGAATATCCTTTTAGAATTCTTATACTAATGAAAATTCGTCAATGTCATTTAAATATTCTGATGTGAGTTTATTGTATAGCGAACCGAATTATAGGTATATTGAATATAAATTGGTTGAATTATTTTTTTCTTTTTGTCTTGATTTTGTTTTCGATGCAGAATATTCAAATCGCAAAAGTATTAAAGATTTTTTATTAGTATTAATTAAAATATTTTAATTTTGTTTATTTTCTTTTGATTATCCACATTTTTTTCAAAATTTTAATTTCAACACTTTAAAGAATAGAAACAAGTTTTTTCAAAAGAAAGACATGATCTTTATATCTGATGTGGTCAAAAGGTTTTTTTCTCTTCGAAATTTTGGCTGAATTTATCAATTTTCTGTTAGAGTTTAAAGGCGATAAAAATATTCTCAAATATGTCGAAATTTTTATACAATGAACGAAAATTTTAACTATTTTCTAGAATATACGAAACTTTACGTTTTATCTCGAAATGTTAACAATTTTTTTACCGGCGTCATGTTGACATTAATGATAATCGCACGGATTTCCCGCATATATGAAGAAAAGACTTTACTGTGGATCTTCAGACCTCCTGAAAATCTATAAATACGATCTAAAATGTAGTATAATGCCCATATGGTTTAGCACCTGCATACAGTAATATCGTAATATGTTAAAACATTTGGATTAAGTGCAAAACGTGATTATTCGTCTTATTAATGTCAAAAATGTTCATTTGGCTCTTGTTGAACATTGTCGTATCTGTCTTTCAATTTTATAGACATCTTGTATCAATCAATTATTTTCAAACTAGTGATTTTCTTGTACAAGACGAGGGGCTACATGTGCTTATTCATAAAATAACCGCAATTCCTATATGATGACAAAAGACAGGTTATGCAAATTCATTTACAACCATATTTCCTCAAACATTTATAATTCTTTATAAATAAATTTATATTAATAAAAATAAATTCAAAATGAACATTAATAACTTTGTTTGTAATTGCCCTTCTTCCCTCCCTTCCACTTCTTTTTCCTCTAATTTTCCTTTTACTCTTTAGTCCATACTTTTCAACTTATATAAAGGATCTCCCTCCCCCTAATGTTTTGGCTAAATAAATAAATTACAAAATAAAAAAAAACACTGAATTCACTGTAAGGACCTGAAGTTGGCCTACAAATTTATTTGGAAGTTCGCTGATAAAAAATAAATAAATAAATTTAATGTAACGTCGTAGCCATCTGGGAAGGAGTTGTAATTTAACTTTTTTGGTTAACCCTATCCCTCTTTCTCTTATAATTCACATAATTCATAGTTATATTTTCTCATCTAAACTCCTCGGTCAAAGTCAGATTGTAAATTCGATACATTTGTTTTTTTTTTATTTTAGTATGTAATGCTTACGATTTTGAACCCAATGTAAGTAACAGCGGAAATATAAGATTTTTGCACAGTCAATGTATATCTCGAAACTGTATGATATGAATTTTTAATTCAATTAAAATAAAGTTAAATAGGTCTAAACAAGTTTGAGAAAAATAAAAAAAACATATTTGTACAAAAAAAAAAAATTTAAATGATTGCAGCACTACCTACATAAGCTACTGCTTTTTCATTGTTTTCAGTTTCCAAATTATAAATGTTTATTGAATGCTGTTAATAAGTAATGATAATAATTGTTCAGTAATCTAATGGACATGTGTTCAGATTATTTTGGATAAGATAGTTTGGAACCTAGTTTTTTAATTCAAAACTTGAGTCCTATTAAATTTACAACATTAAGAAAAAAAAATAATTAAGATTAATTTTATTAAAAAGAAATAATTACTATGGTAAATTGTGTGAAAATAGACGCAGAGTTGTTAAAATGCTATACCACTTCACAATTACATATTATTTTCGTAATTTACGTATGTTTGACAACGGCGACGTCTGTTTGTGTTTACGTGAATCCTCCGAACTATCTAATAGAGAAATTAGTCAAACTATATATAGATGCAGATACAAGCTACATGTTGTATATGTAACTGTCAAAATTAGCATGGATATTTTCTTCATCTACGTATGTTTGAGCACACTATATTTACGTTTACGTAAACTGGCGAAACTCTCTAATTATATATTTTTAAATTCGAAATCATTTTGCACACGAAGTACCAGCTGCTGTAATTTTCAATCATCAACAGATGGCGTTTGCAAACAAAAAAAAATTTTTCATTTAATCTGAAGATAGCAAGGAAAATTCAAGAAGCAGTTTTTATTTTTTAACTGAAATTTAACAAAAAATTAATTAAAAATTTAACACAACTTTTTGTTTAATTATATTTGTTTGTTTGTGTTTTATAATTGTTGTTGTTTTTTTTTTGTTGTTAAAACTGTTTTAATTATTTTAATGTTTTGTTGTTGTTATTTGTGTAATCATGTCAATTTTTGTTGTTGTTTTATTATTTTTTTTTTTGCAATAATTACTGGTGATGGCAACAAATTCACAAAAAAAAATTAAATAAAAATAAAATTAAAATATTAAAAATTAAATAAATTAAGGTTTATAATGTGTTCTTTACATAAATAGAATTATTAAAATAGAAAATTAATAAAATTTTCCCGTATTCTAGTGTTTAATTAATTAATATCAAATATTAGGTAATTATAATTTTTTTATTTAATTTTGGTAATGGCTGTATTTATTATTTATCTTCAGGTTTGTATTAAATAGATAAATGCTTAAGTAGATACGAGTCCTAGCAAAAGTTTAAAAAAAGCTTAAATAAATAATTTAAATTTAGTTGTGACAGAAAAGGTGATGGATTTAGTAGTTCTTTTTATTAATTTTAATTTTGAAAAACAATGTTCTTAAAGTAGTTTCCACCATATAATGAATTTTGATTTTTTTTTTTTTAGTTAGACTAAAAATAGAAATAACGATAAAAAACCATATATAAATAAAAATACATACCCGCATCTTAACATATTCAAAATTTTTTAACAAAAAAAAAGTAGTGAAATTTAGAAAAAAAACAAAATCATCCTAATTAAAAATACACTACCTCTACCTCCCGCTACCCCGTGTTTTGTAACTTTACATAAATTAAATGTTTTACTATTTTTAAATTTAATAAAATTACAACACAACAAAAAAAAAAACAAAAAACAGCGAAATTTTTTGGTTTCCTTAGTCGCTGTAAAATAAAATCTAATTTTATTCCTGCGACATCTGGCGAAATTTATAAAGTAGCTTTTATATGATCTAACATGGAGTACAATTGTCATATATGAGTTTGGTGCTGCTGCTAATAATGCGTTCAAATATTTGAATAAAGCGCAAAAACGGGCAAAAATTCCCCAGAACATCGTCATATTATTTGACTTCTTTCCCTATTTTATATATCGATAAATAGTGAAATCTAATTCCATTTTATGTGTTTCCCAAACATGAACAATTAAGGGTTATTAATTACATAATATAATGTCTAATAATCACTGTATTATTAGATATAGATCCAACTAAATGAAATTAATATAAGTCATTCATTCTGTATCTTCACAGATAGCCATCACGCAATAATTAAATCAATATTCAAATCGTTAGCCGACAATTCAAAGAATGTATTGAGTTTCTCTCAACGAGATGGCGGATCGGTTCAATATTCGTGTATTTGCCACGTCATTCATAGTGACATTCCATGAAACTGCAAAACAGATGAACTTGTTAGAGGTGGAACAACCTTAAAGATAATCCAGAAAGAAGTAATCTGGGCCCATTTTTAGCTATCTGTAATATATTACAAATGATCCAATAGACCTGACTGCAATGCAACTTATCTGGCTCATACTGAATCATAAACGATCCTGTAACTTACTATAATTAACAAGATTTGATATCATCATGTTAGGGGTTATCACATCAGGATACTGTCTTATAGATAAACATGGCAGGAGGCTTGGACTCCACTCAAATTACTTTTGCAGAACCTGCAAAGATGAAGAAGAGAACTAAATAGTTCTACATTTTCTTTTCAACTGTCCCGCATTAGTTCACAAATGAAAAAAAGCCTAATTTACAGACTCTCTGGATAATCTTGTATGCACCAAAATTAAGCGTCTCTATAGCTTTGTAATTTGTCCAGATTGGTTTTAGCAAGTAGGATCGACATGAACAATCGAAATTCTATTGTATCATAATGAATCTCTTTGTTGTAAGTGGTGTGCTGACTTACCAAGCCATTCGTATCTACTTAACTACCATGTGCTTATATTAACTAAAAAAAAAATAATACGGTTGAACTCGGCGAAAACTACAATCTTATGAATCATAAATGTACATAAAATGCTTTAAATCGAAGAATTTACTTTTCTAAAATTATTGGAAAAAATTCAGGTGGCTTAAAACGAGTATTCTGGAAATGGTTATTAATGTTTTTCAATGGTTATAAATGGCTACTGATAATTTTTGCATAATATGACGTTTGAATTTTTTCTAGTTTTTTCAGTTTATTTAATTTTGAACAAAGAAATGTTTTTTTAAATGTAAATAATATTTACATATTATTTACTCGTACTATTATTACCTTTTATGTTTAAATATATATATTAATGTTAAGGATACAGGTTATTTGTTTCATATTTTTTTATTAATATCAGAATTTTAAAAATTAATTTATGGTTGGGCTTAAAAAAAAAGTTATCTTGTGTTTTTGTTTTTTAACTATTTTATATTGTTTTGTGGTTTTTTTTTCCGATAATTGAAAACTTTTTTTTTTGTTTTTGATTTAAAATTTGTAAAAAATTAATTGATTTGATAGAAAATTTATTTTGTGAATTGACTTTTGGTTTATATAAGACAATGTTTTTTGATGGGAATTTTTGGCTTTAGGATCAAATCAGATTAAATATATAGGATTTAGGTAAAGCAGGTAAACTATATTTTAAAGTAAGTTAATCTTTTAGATGAAATTTTGAAAAAATATTTTAGTTTTTATACACATATGATAAACTTAAGATATTATAAAAATTTTGAACTGAAAAAAGAAACTAAGTCGATTGTTTATAGGTTATCAGAAAGCTATACTGAATCAGAAATATAAACCTACCTAAGATAAAGATAAAGTTTAATATAAAAGCAAACATTTATTTTCCCCAATGTGATTGGAACATTATAATTTTAGTATAAAGGTAATTTTATAATGCTATTGTTGGCTTGTAACTTTTAAAAAGAGTGTTTACCACCAACATTTTTATCAATTCAATTTGCAATGGTTTCGTTGGTATTTATTTCTATGTCGAGTTCAGTGAAAAAACAAAAAAAAAACCCACCGAAAACAGAAGTTTTAATTCACTACATTCAAAAGAAACATTGTTTAGATATATGACCACTGCAATGGAAAAACAAATACAGAGTATAATTTTGGCATTTTTTATCGTAATTTTGACTGCATAAATGTTTTGTGTTTAAAAGGGTTAATTAAATTTGTATTTTTGTATTTAAAAAGGTTGTGTGAATTAAAAAATTAATTTAGATAGTTTTGGTAATATTATTTTAAATATTATAATTGATTTGCAAAGTTCATCTTTTGATGATCAAAATGTAAAAAACAAAATAATGAATATGAAATTTTTTTTACTTTGTTTTTACTTACTTTCTCTTCTTATTTTTTAAATTGTTACCAAAACATTTAAAAAATAATTTTTAACCAAAATTTCAACTAAATATTACTAAAATTTCCTTAAATATACGCCTTTTCACATTCTATTCTAATTTCGCTGTATTGGAAAACACCGATTGCAGTAGATTTTAAAAAATGTATATTCAAAATTGTCACTGCATATTCTGTTTTACTGCGGTATTAAAACCGATATAAAACTTTTTTGATTTCAAAACTTTGTAAATTTGACGTTTCCATTGCATTTTTGATGTCACGGTTAGTTTTCAAAATACTTTAATTTAAATTAGCTTTTCAAATATATTTGAAAAATATCAATATTTTGGGAGTAAAATATGACTGACGTCCTTTATTAGTGATTGGAAGGTATTTTGCAAAATAAAAAATATTCATGTATTATAGTGAAATAAATAAAATTTTACTTTTATTATAATAAATACAACGTTTAATAAACTCTTGCAACAATATCAATGGCAGAAAATTGTGACACGTAACATTAAATCTATTTAATGTATTAATACATATTGGACTGGAAGATAATAAATCAATTCTATAAAATTAAAACAAAATAAGTATATGTATATTGTATATTGTATGTATATGTATTCAAGTGGATACTTGAATTTAAGTCAAATACCTCTCCCTGAATTACGGACGAAAATCTTTAAAATAGAATTTTTCAATTTTGAAACTATGTATGTCTTATACATATTTTTAATTTATAATGTTTATACATAATGTAGGGCAATAGCATTTGATCGATCTCTTAAAATTTTAATTAAAAATATTTTTTATAAAGCATTTTTTCATAATTTTGACAGGAAGTTGAATATTAAAATGAATATGTCATTTTAAAGTTGACATCATCATAATTATTATTCTTTTTTTTTTTTGTTATATAATAATCGAAAATAACAATGAATTCATTATGAATTCATATTAAATAAAATTATTAAAATAATTTCAAGTATGGATATACAAATACGCTATATGTAATATGTATATATATTTTAAATTTAAAAATCAAAAATTTTTAATTCTTCTCCTGTCATAATTTGTGATGGTTCTTGATCACTTTTTTTTTTTTTTTTGTATATCTTTATTATATATTTTTGAAGCCATTCGAAATTTTAAGTGCTTTAAAATGAAATGATTCACATATATAAACATCATATTATGAAAATGAAATAAATTCAAAAAATAATAATAACAAAATCAGAAAATTTTTAAATTTTCAAAAAGGAATCGATTGAGAAAATTAAATTTCAGTGGATTATGAGACATCGATAATTACAGTATACTGAATTAATGATGAATAGCTTTGTATATGGTATATGCAATATTGAATGAAAAGCCAAAATTTCTTAGTAGTAGTGGTGACTAGTGGTTATGCCCATTATTATTTTACAGGGAACTAAAAACATACTGAAGTATTGTAATATACGCAGATGTGATTGTCACATTTTGTGTTTCTTTTTTGTCTTTTTTTTTATTATTTCGTCGTGTCTCTGGGTGGACGTAATGAATTGGATACATTTTTTAATTTATTTATTTATATATATATTTTTTTGTCGTAAACCCTCCTACCAATTTTGTTTGGTTTTTTATAGGATCTATTTTTTATTTTTATTTTTTTTTTAATTCTAAAACTTTTGATATGAAAGGTCTAAAATAAAAAACAAAAACTACTTTTAGGATGATTAAAAAGCAAATAAAAAAATAAAAAAAAAACCTCTCGCGAGATGACAATAAAAAAAAAAATAAGAAAAAATGCGGCATCAATATGGTTTTTTATCTGTATATTATCTTGAATTTTCTTCTTGTAGTTGCTTGCTGTTCTTGTTGTTGTAGAAATTTTAATTTTTGTATAAAAAAAAAAGTTTTTTTAATAAATTTTTTACAAAATCATCATCGTTGTGTTTTTTGTTTTCCCTTTTTTTTTTTGTTTTCTTTGTCGAAATGTTTTTAAGTGAAATAAAATGAAACAATTTTTCGTGTTTCTTTTCTCTTTTTTTATATTTTTACAGAAGATTCAAAATCATTTGAATGTACATTTGGATGTGGAAAAACGTTTAATACAAAACGATTAGTTAAATGGCATGAACGTATTCATACTGGTAGGTTTTTTGTTATAAAACTGTATTTTTTAAATAATCTTTAATAAATATTATTAAAAAATATCTAAAACGAGATACGTCAAAATTTCTTCTTCTTACAGTTGTAAGAGTTATCTTATGCAAATCAAACTTCGACTCAACTCAAATTTTTAGTCCACTCATACTTTGAACGGCGAAGATATTCGTTTACAAAATTAATGAACTCAATAATATTGTGAAAGGATTTAAATTTTTGTTTGAACTTCTCAGCATTTGAGTTAAGTAATAAGTTTGAGCGTGTGATTTAAATCAATTCTAATTACAAATACAAATTCCTTTTTAATTATTTTATATTATTAATTTAAACATTTAAACAGGGCCCAAAACATAAGGGTACTCAATTTTTCAGTTGATTTGAGTTGAGCGAAAAGTTGATTTGACAAATGAGTTGATTTCTATAATTTAGAACTCTGTTCTTACTGTTTTTGATTTTATTTTAATTTTTTAATTTTTAATTTTTCCTAAAAAAAAAAACAACACACTCACACACACAAATATTTAATTCAGCATATTGAAATTGAATGTGTTATACTTAAACACCATATAAACTAATAAAATATTTAAAATTTTGAAAAAATAATTTCGAAATTACGTGGAAATCTTAACATTTCTGAATAATTCTTAGCCAATTAATTTAATTTGAATAGATATACATATTTCCTCTACTTGTTCAATTCCTACGTAGCAATTTTAAATTTTTAAAATTTATCTTTAAACTTACTGATTTTATTTCAGTATACAATTATTATACTGAAAAGTTATAATACGCAGTTAATTAAAATAAAATTTAAATATAAAAAAATATAAAAAAATCGCACTGCTAACCTCAATAAACTAACAGCTGAGAGTTGAATAATTTTAATTTTACTTTTACTTTTAATTTTACGTTAATCTTACATTGACATTTATATAGAAAAACATTACAAAAATACAATATTTAATATCAGTTTGTGATTCATCATAAAGCTATATATTCATCAATTTCAACATAATAATATCAATCAATCAAGCTTCTTTAGCAACATATTTTCATATACGGAATTACGTAGGCGTAGAAAATAACGATGTAGTTAGTTTTAATCAACTATCCGTATTTTTGATAACACTATCCGTATTTTTGATAACGTCTACGTATTTCTCCTCAAACATTCTAATTATTAAAAACCGATATTTAAATAATGGAAATAATTGATATATTTATAAATTCAGTAATGAATTGAAATTCCATTGAATTCAATTAAATTAAATTATCTTTTAAATATAGCTGAAAGTATTAAAATTAACAATAATTTTAGTTTTTATTTCGTTATCAACTTTTTCTCTTCTACAAATATATTATTTTCTAATTTTAATTCAGTAGTGCTCAATTGAGGAAATATATCAAAATATTTAATATCTTATATTTTTGCGTACATGACATACATAACGTACATACGGATAAATTGGGAAATGCGTATCAGTATCACACATCATAAAATTTCACGATGCAAAAGTCTAATTTCCTGATACATTTTTCCTAATTAACATTTTAAAATTGTATTAATTAACAACTAACTAATCAATTTTATTAAATGACTAGAAATTATGTTTTTGCATCATGAAATTTGATTATGTATGATGCTGATGCATTTCCAAATTTAATCATAAGCAATGACTATATATACACAGTCATTGCCATAAGTATGTATAGTATATAAGTATATCCATATAAAAATATTTTATTATATTAAATTTTATCCGAATTCAACTTATACGTAATTGCAATTTACTACATCTGAATTAAAATTTGAAAATGTGTGATTTATTTTTTTTTTTTTTAGTTTAAAATCACTTAAATTTTATTTCTTTTTAATTTCTGTTTTTTTTTTCACCCAAAAATTACAATTTCATATTTAAATACATATATTAATGATTATTATTATTATTATGTAATAGCAATAGAAAAATTAAAAATTTCATTTTATATTTCTTTAATTTTTAGGTGAAAAACCATATCATTGTGAAATATGTGATAAATATTTTACACAAGAAATACGTCTTAATTCACATTGTAAAAGACGTCATACAGATAAAAATGTACGATCACATCAATGTACAATATGTTCAAAACGTTTTCTACATCCAACTGGTTTACGTGATCATATGAATATTCATAGTGGTAACAGACCATATGAATGCCCATTCGATAACTGTGATAAACGTTTTCCAAATCAAAATCGATTATGGGAACATAAAAAACTTCATACAACCAATAATATTATTTGTACTTTATCTAAAACATCATTATCATCATCATCATCATCATCATCGTTATCATCATCATACAAACGTCTTCAACAACATCGTCATCATATGTGTCAAATATGTAATAAAAAATTTACACATTATTCTGGACTTGTAATGCATAGAAAATTCTGTAATAGTATGTTATCATTATCATCATTATCACCATCATCCTCCTCATCATCATCATCATCATCATCATCAAAGATTTTATGATGAAATTTAATAAAATTTAGAAAAACAATTAAATAAATATTTAAATTTAATTAATTAATTAATTAAATATTATTAAATTAAGAAAATAATTTAAGTAGTTTATTTAATATGAATAAAAAAAGAAAAAGGTTGTGTTTCTAAAATTTTAAAAATAAAAACTAATAAAATAAGAAAAACTTAATCAGTATTCCTTAAATAATAAAATATTAAATTATAATAATTTAAGAAAAATTAATACAAAATTAATTATTGTAATTTATTTTTAAAGCAAAGAAATTATTTGTATTAAATTAATAGGTATTAGTTATATTATACATAAATTAAATTTATATAAAATTTATTTTTTATTTTAATAAATTTGAAACAAAGAAAATAATTATAGGTTTTACAATTAAGAAAAAAAAAACTGAAGGCTTTAAAATTGATTTAGTTTCTTGCTTTTTTTTCAATAAATAATTTACAAGAATTGTATTATTATATATAATATATATATTATATACGTATTAAAATGTGTATATATATAAAAATAAAGACTAATATTTTTAAAATTAATAACTTTAAAAATTTACATAATCTAAATTAAAATATGTATACATGTGTAAAATTTAATAGTTTTTTTTTTGTTTTTTTTTTTTTTTGTACAAAATACTAGCCAATGAATTCTATATAATTTATATTTATATATATATATATATATATATACCAATTGTTATTTTTCATATTTTATTAAAATAATATTGAGTAAATTACTCAACAATGTAATAATATTTATATTTCGATATTTGGAATAGTTGCAATATAAAAAATATAATATCCAGGAATAAGTGATCAAAAGCGATACAAATTGGGTGGATGAATAGAAAAAAGTAGTAAAAATTGTAAAAGTAAAGAATTTTAATTCAATCAACATTGATAATAGTTTTTTTTTTATTATCGATACTTTAATACATTTATTTTGTTTTTTTATTTCTAAATTTAAATCTAGGACTAATAAAAATTCAAATTTGTTTTTTAAGCTCTGAATTAATGAAAATTCATGTCATCTCCTTAAGGTAATTCTGTAATTTTTATTCAAAAATAAAAATTCTTCATATTAAAATATTCAATTTTTTACACTCAACTATTTTGATTAAATTATTTATAATCTTGGCCAAAAGTCTTTATACAGTTTTAATTTACCTTTATTTAATACTTCCACACACTATGAAATTATTATGTAATTAAAATAAAGATTTTTACAATTATGTACATACATATATTTTCCAAATAAACTACTACGATCGATTTTATGCGTTATTACAAATAGACATTTTGAGTTGAAATAGACATTATATTTTATTCCATCAAATGTATCTTTTTATGTCGTCTGCTGTTATGTAGGTAGCCAGGAAGCTTGTGTCACATACCAAGGAGGTCTTGGTTTAGACCATATGAATATTCTCAGCACTGGCTCTATAAATAAATTCCATATTCCCAAACTGATTTCAATATTTAATTAAATATATACATACATACATCAAGACTTTGTTGTTCTGTCATGCGTTAAAATCACATAAAGTTATATCACATTATATTTATGTTCAAGTTATTTCCATCAATATTTGGTAGCTAGTATTCACACTACAGTATTTTGTGATATTTTCATATGATTATCATTTGATTTGACTGAGTTTCTATATTCCTATTGGTGAAATTTATTATGTGCATAAATTTTGTCGACAAAAATATATATAAACAAATTTCAAGTGGGAAATGAACCTCATCATTATTGTAAATAGGTGTAAACCAATCCAACGTATTTTATTTAATATTCCAAAATTATTTCACCTAAAATCAACAAAATATTTAATAATGCATACATGTACCTCTAAATAATTTTATTTAAAAATTTAATAGCAAATAAGTAGATCAAAGGTTTGTAGATCAAAAAATTTTAATTTCTAAGTTGAGTGAGAATTTTTTATACAATTTTTTCAAACTCTTTCTATTCAATAATATGATGCAATATTGATCAACGATTCTTTAATTTTTATTATATAATATATTAGCTAAATAATTGAATACTCTAAAACAAAAAAAAAAAACAAAAATTAACAAAATAAATTTCAAAGATAAATTAAATTAAAGTACTTATCATTTAAATTATTAAAATAATTTATTTAAATATTATAATTCATATGTACAGTAGTGCGCAATGAAATTCGAAGACCTACTTAAATAAAGTAAGAAATGAATTTTGCTTCAAATTTTTTTTAATAATATTTATTTATCTAAAATATATAAATTAATTTCATATTTTGTCGATTGATTAGAAATGGGGCGCACAAGCAAGAGAAAAGTAGAAAAAATGTATCATATTCTTTTTAAATATATTTTTCTTTAATGAGTGGGTATCAAAAAAATTTCTAACTTTTGAATTATTTTATAATATTATAAGACTTATATTTAATACTTAGTATGACCGTAATTTACCTTTATTACCGCTTCGCACATGTTACCCCTAAAATCAATTTTAATGAAAACAATTTTAAATGAAATTTTCTGTAATACTTTCCAAATATCTAAATTTCCTGTGTTAGAAGCTTCCATAACCAATTGAAGCTTGCTTACCTTTTTAGTCCAAATAGCTCAAATGTTTTCTATCGGATCAACATCTATTAACTACTACTATCTATTAACTACTACTATCAGTCATTTAACTAGTCCTTTATTCACAAGTATAAATGACTCCTGTTACCATTATCGCTAAAATGTCAATCATAGTGACAAATCGGTGTATTGTGTTGTATTTTGTTGTCAGTTAAAATTGTTTAACATACAAAAAAAAAGTAAAATTTGATTTTTGAATTTGAATTTAAAATTTGTTTAAAAATTTTAAAAAAAAAATCATTTCTATAACTAAATAAAAAGTTAGTGAATGAATGAAAAACAACTGTATTATTCATTATTTTTTTTATTCATGAGACCGAAGCAATTTCCATATAAAAATCCAATACACAATGGCAACATTTTTTGAAGTATCATTTTTGAATCATGACACACCAAGAGTGAATAAGAGTTAGATTCATTAAAAAATGAATAGCATTCTTGAAATAGATAATGTAAATACATATTATGGTTTCTTTTGCTCTAACAAGGTCTATCAAAGGTTTGTGGAGAAAATCCTCCACAATCTATGCAGTTTCGAATGAAGCACCATAACAAATTTTTCTTCTAATATTGAAGTATTTCATTTCTATACTATATCTTTTAAACCGTTCTGTCTCCGAGTACTTTTAATGTTAAATGTAAGAGATAATTTTCCATATCATAATCTCTTACTAATATCATGTATTTGTAGATGTGCTTGACATATAACAATACTGCGCTATTTAAAAAAACTAGTGTGATATATACATAGTATATTGTAATTTTCCACTTTTAATTATTTGATATACTAAAAAAACATTTCATTTCATGTGGTGGTCCGAAAACGGTGGTATTATACCTATTTGCAAGAACATAAAAAAAACTTCAATTAAAATTGGAAATTTTTTTACCATTTAATATTTATATGCGAGCACAATTAAATAATTAATTTTAAAGAGTTAATATGCTATGTATAGAAATATAACTCTTTCTTAAATAAGTTTTTTATATTATAGCTGAAAAATTACCTCCAGTTTCGTAATTCAATCAAAAATTGGTGAAAAAATGCAAACTGTACTGTACTATACTATACCTGTAAAGTATAAATTATCTGGGAATTCAAAACTGTCTGAATTTCATTGAACAATGCTATCTATTATACTCGTATATTATTTTTATTTTTGTAATATATAATAACAACTTAACTCATATTATATATGAAAATCTCTTTAAAATTAAATAAATGAACTTACTTAAAAAAAACGAAAAATACTTAATAGCAACTAAATAGTCAATGATTTAATAATATAATATAAAATTTTTTAATAAATAACTACATACTTAATTTATTAAACTTTGAAAATTAAAAAAAAATAATTTAAAATAGTTAATTTAAAAAAGAAAAACTTATAATTTTTATTTTGTACTTACATTTATATACTCAACAAAATCGTTATAATGTCATTTTAATTATACAAAAAAAAAATTAATTTCAATTATTTAAATTGAAAAGAACTGAATTAAAAATATTTTAATAAATATTTTAAACAAATTTATTTGAATATTTAGTAAATTAATAATGATAATTAATCACTTAATATAAATAATAATTGCGAAATATATTTGGTCATTGATAAATTGTTTCTCTTTTTTTTTTTTTTTAATTTTGACATTGAATTAATTTCTTTACAAATATTGAGTTTTAATTGCAATTTGCAAATAAATTAAATTAAAAATTTTGAAAAATGAATATTTAATTTTTAATTTAATTTCAATTAAAACTTAACTTTTGAAGCTAAAATATTAACAAAAAAAAAAAAAACACATTTTTTAAAGTTTTTTTTTTTTTTTGTAAATAATTAGAGAGTTTGGATAATTTATTTAGAAGAAAATATTACATAGTTAATGTAAAACTCGTATACGTTTAGATAAATTCCCCAAACTTTCTATCAGATTTGCAGATAATAAATAATATCGAAATACTCACTATCATTCTTTTCAGTCAATATACATTAACATTACAAAAACATACATTAAAAAGTATACACTATAGATAAATAGATAAAAATTAATTAATAAAGAAAAGCTACCAAATAAATATTTAAAATAAAAAAATAAAAAAATTAAAAAATGTATTATGTAATTAAAATTATATAATTAATTTTATTTTCATATATATTAATTAAAAACTATTAATATCAGTATTTAAAACAGTATTTATGACTTTAAGATTATTTGCAGAAGTTGTCCATAAAATTTATTATTTAATAATTTTTTATTTAAGTTTTTAGATTTTAAAAAGGAATAATAAATTAAATGAAAATAAATAAATATTACAGGAATTAACAAATATAAAATTCAAAAATATTATTTAAATTCAAGATGACTAAATGGGGTCAGTTTTTCGAAATTGAAACAAAACTTTATCACCTAACATCTAACACCTAACCATCACTTTACACCTAAATTAACGTCAAAATTAATCTACCTTGTATCGTAAATTTTTCGAAGTTATTTATTTTGTTAATATTTATTTTTTTTCTAAATTTTTTCGTCAAAATATATTTAGTTACCTACTTTTTTCAAAGTAAATTTGTTCATGATTTTTGTGGATTCAATTTCTAACTCTGTGTGTTGATTATTTTAATTAATTTTAAAATAATTTCCATTGTATAGATTAGTTTTTCTATTGTTAATTAATTTGAATTTTAATATAATTTTTTAGAATATACATTTTATAGCTGGGAAGTGTATACTTTTACAGCATTGCATTGTGATATTTTGGAAGGTATTTATGACGCAAATCAATGTTGTATTTGGGTGTGTATAGTTTCAAATATAAAATTAAACTGGCGACTTTTAGGAGTTATATAGTGCTCTTTATTTAATAACAATATTAATTAGAATTACCTAATTACCAAAAAAAACTATATTTAATAAATAAAAATGTTTACATAATGTGATTTAATTTAAAACAAATAAAAATCAATTACATTTTTTTTTTTAATTTTATTTAAAAATTCCTGAAATATTTATTGAAATTTTGCATTAAAATTAATTTTCTGAAAATAACTACTAAAGAAAATCTTTTCTAATATTATGCTCAATACTTAAGGACAATCTAAATTAAAAAAAAACGAACAAACATAATTAACATATTAGCTTAAGAACTAAATTTTTCAAAATTTTTCAAAATATTAAAAAATCAAAATGCTTATTCAAAATTCTAAATTACATAATGAACCTGTATCCACGAGTATTTTCAACTACAACATTATCATACGTTTCATACCATCTTACCTTTATGGTGTTTTCTGTCTCCATGAAAATGAGAATATTCAAAAAATTTGTTTGCGTTGCGAACGATCTTCAAACACAAATACATACATATGTATGTAGGTAAGCTGAAGACCAAATAAAAAAATTTAGTAAGTTTAAAAAAAAATTTATGTTTTCGCTCTATTTTTTCATGTTTGAATAATTTTTATTTAGAAATGAATGAATTTTTTACACACATATATAAATAAATAAAATCATTGCTATTCTTTGCATGTGCAAACCTGAAACATGTAGTAATGAAGCAGCTGAAGGAATACTCGTGGAAACAGGCCCAATGTATATTTTCTAGCTTTTCCAACGCTTTTTTTTTTTAAATGTGTACTCAAGAAAAAATTATAATTTCTCAGAACTTAACATTTTTATAAAAAAAAAGGGTAATACTAAAAGAGTATAATGTACTCGTAAATCTACTCTTAAAATAATTAATACTCTTAATTTAACTTATTTAACTTTTGCATTTTTTTTTTTTCTTTATTATTTATTTCTTTTCTTTTTATTTAATTTTAAAAAAGAAATTAAAAAATATATATATATATACTTTTTTAAAAAAATAAAATTGAATGTTCAAATAAAGCTCATAAATTAAAATAATTAAAAACAAAAATGAATATTATAAGTAAAATTAGAAAGAAGAAATAAAATCAAAGAGATTTTGATAAATGGTAACCTAATATGAATCCTATTTTTTTTTATTTAATTTAATTTAATTAATGAAAATTAAATTTTGTAAAATTGTGTATAAAAATAATTAAATTTTATTAATGTAAAATTAAAAAAATTGAAAAGAAATCAAAAATATATACATAAATATATATATATTTTTATATAAAACAAAAAAAAAATTAATTTCTTATTATTTATCCACCAATATCTCTATTTATATCTACCCATATATAAATATGTACATATCTATTATACACACTTGATTTTGAACTACATATATTTCTGATAACAGTTCCTTTTTATTTCGCAAAACGAACATTTCCTCTTTTTTATATTCAGACTATTTAGCCAAAGAAGAATTTCTAGAGAAACTTTATTAATGCTATCCAGTTTTTCGTGAAAAATACTTTATTTAGATTATGAAATACTAGTAGGTATATTTATTTAGTAGACATTTCAATGTTAGTTTTGGTTTGTCAGAAAGCAACGCAATTATATGAAATTGATAATGACAGCATTCTATTTTAACAAAAAATCTGTAAGGTAATCGTTACCAAAATTAATTATAGTGCCTAAAGGAATTAATAGAAAAAAAAGTTAAATATGCCTTACTCTGAGAAGCCCATATCATGTTAAACTTAACATAAAATGTATATCTTTTTATATTTACATATTTTACAGTCTGCGTAACAAAATAATTAATTCTTTACTTATTATTTTGTATTTTTTTTTTTAAATTTTTTATTTTGATTAAAAAAAGGGATTTTTTTATGCTGGGATGTCATAAAAAATAGTAACACTATCAAAATCAATATAGGTTTTAAAGATATGAAAATTTTATTTAAAACTAAATATTACCAAAATAAAATCACACAATCGTTGTACTTCATTTTTAGCATTTGTTTACTATTGTTTGATCCGAATATAAAAAATATCTCTCTTATAGCATTTAAGAGAGCCTATAGCTCTCTCTTCTCTCACATTTAATTAGCTTAGAATATCAATTAAAAAATATTTATGAAATATTAATCGTTCCACTTTTTTTCCCCCAGATAAAAGAAAGTCATCAAAAGAGCCCTCTTCTAAATCCAATGTTTTATTTTCAGGAGAAGAAGAAAGTTAAGAACTCTGCCGACTTTGACATACTAAAAACTTCTATTTTTTATTTAAAATCTAAACTAATATTTTACACCAACCATTCAATTTTGGCTCTAGTTATAGTAGATGTCTGCTTTACTGATGGGTAATTTTTCACTTACTTAATCAAAAATAAATACAAAATAAATTTATATAAATATAAATTTTTTAAAACCTTATGTAAAGTAAAATGATGTATACTTTTAATAAAAAGAACAAGTTCGATTTATTAATTAATATTCAATCTTGATACAAAGATATTTTATATCACCATTGTATCTATAAATATTATTATTATTATTTGTGTTAACAAACAAAATTATTTTCAGGAATTGTTTCGTTCATCATAACACTACTAAAACTCATCAGTAGGTATTTATATAGTGTTAGACTACCTATACAAATCCTGATTTTCATATTGATTGACTTTATAACTTATTACAATATGTCAATAAGACCTCTGTGAGTTATAAAAATCGACCAAAATTTCATTGTAAAATGTATTTTTACAAAATAAATTTATATAAATATAAATTTTTTAAAACAAAAATAAATATTTTGAAAAGTAAAATGCGATTAGCTCAACATATAGATTTGGGGTATAGAATTACATTTATTAAATTTTCCAAATAATTTGATAAATTTTTGAAAGTTAGATGTTTGCGTGTATAATAATATCCTTTATCTCTACCGTGTGTGTGATTTCTAATTATTGTTATTATTATACTTTAACCATATTTAAATAACTTACAAATATACACACAATATTTTCCTAAGTACGAAATACAGTATTTAATATGATGTTAACTTTTGCACTCAAATGTAATAACCCAGTGATTAATCGTCCCTAATATCTATTAAAATATTTTATTAAAGTTAAATTTGTTCTTTTTTAATATCTATGAACTTTAGAAAGCAGAATATTACGTTACGGCTTAATCAATTCCAATCAATTTTTTAATTGATAAACAAAAATTTAATTATTTCTTAATCATTACTTTACATTATACATTATACAGACAAATAAACTTGTATATAGTAAAATTATTACCTTATCCTCTTTTAAATTATAACATTCAAAAATATTGGAAAATATAAATGTATACGTACATAATATGTACGTATGTATACAAAAACTAAAGTAATTGAAAAAATATTTGTAACAATTTTTAAAAATAGATTTTTTTTTTGTATTTATTTCACCTCTTTTTAAATACTTATATCTATTTTTTTTATTTTTGAACATTTTTTTTTTTAAATCAATTACGAATCATCGAAATATTGAAATATGTACTCCGGAGATAAATATTTATTTAGAAGAAATAAGAATATTAAATTAAATTTATTTCTTGTTTACAAATTAACATTGACGACCATTACTGTGACTTTAATATTTTTACTGGGACGACCACACCACAAAAATCTAAAAATACTATTCGTATTTAGTATTTTATTTATAAAGAAGGGATTGAAAATTCGATTTAAAAATTTTACAAAATAGAAAATCAATAATTTAAAAATTTTATGATTATTACTAAATATTATGATTAGATACAAGGTGATGTAAAGAAATAAATTTAATGTAAAAATTAGATTTTTCTTATTTTAATTTTAATTCTACGACATTAATGCAATAGTATCATAATCCTAAATACAGTTTTAAAGTTTGATTATTGCATATTTTGAGTATATAAAAAAAAATTGTAAAATTTGAATTAAAAATCAATGAATGCATAAAATGAAATCTCTCGTTAAATAGAATTGTTTTATTGATTTTTTGTACTTCCTGCTACTTTTTTTAAAAATACGTATCTGTAAAAAGTTTTTTTTTAAACAAGCTGTAGGAATATTATGACTACAACATTGCAAATATAAAAAAATTACAAATTATATTTTATTGTACAAAATCTGGATCATGTTGTATAAATTAATACTATATATTATGTACTTTCTAGTTTGTATGCGGGTTGTATGCGGATATGCAGCTAAACTTTTTTGTGGCAATTCAAATGTCACAGTTTCTTTTAATGAAAATACCATAATGGTGTGAATATATGATGAAGTAAAAAAAAAAATATTTTGCAATATCTATTATAGGATGATATCACTAACATTGAGAAATGTATTATAGCAGTGCAGAAAGAGAGACCGTACACGTACGATTATAAAGTATGATGTTAATCTTGTTTATTGAGCTATTCAAATAATTACTTTAATGATTGAAGAAGTGTTTGTTCCATTCAACATAATACTAGAATTCACCAATAGGTAATGTAGTGTTCAATTAGCTAGAAAACACTTGGTTTTGAACTTTGATTAATCTTATAACTTCAATTATATAGAAACCAAGCAAAATACAACTTATATTTGTTTGAGTCTATTTTTTAATTATTCTCTGAATATTGCAAGACTCTTTCAAATAACTTTCCAATTTTCTTATTTCAATATCCCTTTTATATATTTATAAATTGGTTTGATAGTACAATAAAGTCATGTGTTACTACTAATTATGTTGATTAAAAATATAGCTTTTGTATTTTATTATTTCAGTTTCACTTGAATATTACTGAAATCTAACTAAAATTAATATTTTAAGAATGTTTTATAAAATTGATTCATATTTAAATACTGTTATGTGCTTTTATTTAAAACCTTATTCGATTTCGAATGATATTCAGAATTTTGAAGCTTAAAGAAATTTTTAGTTTTTAATAAATTACCCAAAACTTTATTTAAACAAATAAAGAAAGAATAACCTTATTTTTGAATAACGGTATTTCTGCCAATCTTCTAATTCCTATTATTCCATAAACACAACCATTACACTTCTACATTTCTAAAACTATAAGAAATACAATATCTTAAACACTGTTCATTCAAAATAGGACTTATTTTCCCAAACATTTTTTTTCCTAACCAAGGTCTAAACAATAGCATAGTGCAAGCATATAAGAATCACCATATGCATACGATGATTTTGAATACTCTTGACATGATAATTCATATAGCTATAGATCAATGTTGATCTGTATCTTTAAGATATCCTAATAATATGCTTATCTACAAATTCTTCTTGATCTAATTTGATAATGAGATGAACATTATTGGTTTTCACGCAAACTCTAATAAATTTTGATTTGTAAAAGTGGGACTCATCTACAATGAATGTTATTATGATCACTCTGTCAAAATCGAAATACTAACCAAAATCATATATAATAAATGACTTTATTACATTTTTGAATTATTTATTTTCAAAATATGTACTTATATTTGTATATATATATATATATATATATATATTATTAACATATATACATCTTTTCTAGTTCCTTCTAGAGATTTTAAATTACTACAATAAAAACATTTTTTTTTTTTTGTATTTTAAATTACTACATTTTGTCACTATTCTTATTTTTGTACGTGTTTTATGCAATTTTTGTTACATTCCAAAAATAAAAAAAAAACCAAAATAAACAAAATAATAAAAAAAACCTAGCTATTCAAGAAATATAAAATATTCAATGATTTTTATGAGATGGAATCCTTTCTTATGGATATCTATTTTCCCAAATGAATTTTTGGAATATTGCAAGATAAAATGAATTTTTAATAAATTGCAAGTAATTTTATAAATATTTGTAAAGGGGCAAATATAGCTACTGGCTGTGACTGACTGTTTGTTACTATCCTCTATGGTCATTCGATATTTTTTGATTATATTTTTTTTCGGTCTTTGTGAAAAATTATAATGGTCATAACCAGTGAAAATAATATAATAACTGAATATATAATAATGGTTATGGATTTTTGTATATATGTATACCTATACATAAATTTTTGTATGAGATGTGTACGTGAACGTATGCTATTTCCCTTAATGGTCATAAATTATAAATATTTTAAGGAATAAAAATTAAAGTTGTGTTATGTTTAAGAAAATTTTTGGTAATAAAAATAGTTTTTTTTTTTCTTTTTTGATTTTACTATAAATTAAATTATACTTTTTAATAAATTTTAAATTCTGTATAATAGTTAATACATATTTCGAATGAAATTTTTAAAACATCATGACACTGAAACTGTGTATGTATAATCGTCTCTACTTATTATATTCTAGCGGTAAAAATTTTTGTTAGTCAATTACTTAATATATTAATTTTATTACTTAATATATAAATAACAAAAGACTAATAACAAAGACATTCATTTTTTTAATTTATTTTTAAATCAAAATTTATTCTACCATTCATTACTTTTATTACACTGATTACTACTGACTCTGTACTTCATATTTTTTCTTTGAAAAGAAGCTAAAATTTTTTAAAAATATTTGATTTTTTTAGAATTTTGGTTAATGATATCTCTTCAATTATTGTTAAAGTAGTGAATTGCATAATTTAGGCTAATGACATGGAAATCTATACATACATACAAATCTATCACATTTTTGTAATATTATCAATAAAGGCAATTCTATTTTATAAAACGTTGGTCGAAGCAATTCAATGTTAATTCATATACGTTTTTAAATCACTCTATTCGAGTCAAATCACTCTAATTAGTTGAACCTAATTTGAAGTATGTCAGTCAAGTTTGGTCACCTTTCTATGATGTTCATATCAATAGAATTGAAACAGTGTAGAAATGTTTTTTTAAGATTTGCTTTGCGAAGCTTGCAATTATCAAATTCATTCAAGATTTATCCTCCATATAACTGAAATTAATTCCATTGAAAACTTTCAAATTAAGACAAGAAATGGCTCATGTTGTTTTTCTTACTAAAATTATTAAAGGAAACGTTACCTCTCCACAGATTCAGAATGATATTAATATTAATTTAAATAATCGCCTACGTAATACACATTTATTTATATTAAGTTTACATTAGGACCAATTACAGTAATTATTATGAAACAATTTATAGAATGTTTCAAATGATAACAAACACAGAACTGATATTGACTTTACACTTTCTACAAAGACTCAAAAACTCAAAATTTGTAGTAATTAAAATATTTATGCAATTTATTTAACATAAAATATCATAAATTAGTTTTCAGTTAATGTAAATTTAATTTGTAGAATAAATATTTTTATATTGTATTTGAGTTAAACGAATAAATAAATATATATATATATATATATTTAAAAACAAAAAACAAAAAGACGCTAAAATCGTATAAAGTATAGTATGATGGAGTATAATAGTTATTTCAGACCCACCTTAAGCAATTGTGAGATATAATTAAATGATTCTATACGTAAAAATTGAAATTTCGAGCCCAAAAGCATCGATCCATAGTTCTTCTTTAAATGTGTAAAAAAGTACATATTAAGTATGACCTCATTTCTTCTAATTGGGCAAGATTTACCTCTATGGCAACATTTTTTTTTTTTTTAAATTGGGGAGTTCTAAGTAACCGTGACGTCTTAAGATCTATTGTACTTCCCCGTCCATTTCAAAATTGCAGTAATTACCTCTATGTTTATCTGTTTATGAAATTTAATTGCATAAAATTAATCTCATTAAGTTTGTATTTCAATTTTTAATTTCTACATCCGTTCAGTGTTATTTTTTTAATTTTAATCAAAGACTGTGTTGTGTATTTGAAGATTTGTTTTTCAATACCTATATTTTTAATGAATTTGAGAACTAATCATTTTTGTACTAAATTTGATTTTTTCAACAGATTTTAATAATAATACTCAAACTGATTTTTGATATTAAAACCGATTAACATTATAAGTCAAAATTGTATTTCCATTTAAATGAACACAGAATATAATTTCAGAGATCTAACAATCAAATCAAAGAACATTTAAAGACATTCTACGTCTTTTTACGTAATTCCTCTATAGCTTATTATATTATATTTATTTTTATACCACAAAAAGTTGACCATTGAAAGCTGTTATAGTGGGTTGTGCCATTTGATTATACTAATCTGAAGGTCTTGGGTACGAATTCCGACCATCGTCTGAATGTTAAATTCAATTTTTCTTTATTAATTTTTCTTAAAATAATGAAATTTTATAATAATTTGTTGTGAGCATAATTTAGTTATTGACATAAATAACATGAAACTATGATATTTCAGAAAGCTGATGATAATAGTAATTTTCTACAATTAATTATACCAGAAAATAACGAAAAACAAATAGGTACTCGTTGACAAAAAGTTTCACATAATGAACGAAAAGATATTCTATCTAGGTTACTGACAATAAGATTAAAAAAAAAATTAAAAACAAAAGACATCTTTAGAAGTCAGTTATTTTTATATGCAAAAAATAACAGCGCGTTTCTGAGTGAAAATTTCAAAATATAAAAAAATATAAAATGAACTTGAACACATATAATTAACCTTAAGCTTTTTTTAATTAAATTAATTAAATTATTTTTCAAAACAAAAAATAAATAAATATTTCCTTTTCCATTTTTATTAATTTTTAGCAGCAAATAAAAGCCTGAATACCGTTATGAATGCTTTAATTCTCCATTTTTACTTTTTTCTTTCACTCAAAAAAATTACTCAGTAAAAAGTCTACTAAATATAAAATACAATTTATTGTCAATTGTTCAATTAGCATATATTTAAGTAAAAATAAAATAAAAATTTAATACAATAATATATTCAATTATATTATAAATATAATGTGTTTATATATATATATATATATATATATATATATATATACATAATACATATACTCATTGATTATGTATATAACCCTATTCTTATCATACATCGTACGCGTTAACCACTTTAATAATATAAATAAACCTTTTATAAGCTAATCAATTTCTTTTATTACTCCCAACACATGTATTTGCAAGTGAACCTTTAGAGTCCTTCTGAAAAAAGTCCTTCTTTTTTTGATTTAAAAAAAAAAAATAAAAAAAAAATTCTAAAATTACTATTCTGACAAAAAACTGAAAGGAGTAAAATACAATAACAAAAATTAAAGTAAGTGCAAGAAACTGACTAAATTCTATACAACAGTTATAAATATACTTCTATGTATATATTTTAATAATATACAAAAGACTATTTTAAAAAAAAAAAACAGGCACTCTTATAAAACGATTGACTAAATTATATTGAGAGTTAAGTTGATGAATCAATGACAATCTACATTTAACAATTTATAAAATTCCAATTGATTACATTTCTTGGTTTCAAACATATTTTCTGGATATTCAAGAATATTATATAAAAACTAAGATAAGATATCCCCATTCTAAAAAACAAAAACTTCGAATCAATTTCATCAAAAAAATTTCAAGTGGTCTTCAAAAGAATCTTTTTGATTTACAAAAAAAAAAAACTATTCTTTGGAACAACCAAAATAAGAAACATATCACGAAACGATCCTTTAACCCTTAAAAATAGAATTTACAATCAACAAAAAAGGGGTGAAATAAATATAATAATATACAATATACACATTTTTTTTTTTTTGGTTTTTTTTTGCTATTGTATCTATTTTTTTTTTTGGCAAAAAATTGAAAAGGAATCAAAACTCACAAAAGCATGACAGAATTTTATAATTTTTACTGGTTATTATTTTTTTTTTTTATATAGTATTTATTAAGAAAATAAAAAAATATGTACGAACATATATTATGTAATACATATATAATATAAATAATGTGTATTAACTTGAATATTATCATTCAATTCAAAATTAAGTTTTGTTATTTTATGAAAAGGAATAGGTTTAGGTACATACAAAATTATACTTACAGCCAAGCCCTGAAAAAAGAGAAAAATTCAGAAAATTACTAACTAACTTGGAGGCGATCGATGAACAATGGTACTGAGAAACATGCAAAGATATTAGGCGACAGTAAAACATTTGGTTTAAAATAGAGTGCACCGGGGGAGTTATATGAAGCTCTATACTTTTAATAGTATATTTTTATTAATTTGTTTACCCATGTTCCAGCATTCCCATCATTCTCCTATAAAAAGAAAATTTGATTGGCGAATGGTAATGCTTGGGGTTCTCTTATAAAAAAATGACATTCTCTTGTGTATATAAAAAAATTAAACATTCGAAAATTAATAAAAATGGTGTTCTGTGATGCTCTTTTTGAGAATGTTAATGAAATAGAACTTTTTTTTTTACTATTTAGTGAATGTGAAGCGAATGATGTTTTTTTCTAATTAAAAAAAACTTTTGCTAAATTAGATAGATTAGATAGTTCGTTTGATTTCCAAAATTTGTTAATACATAATTTATAATGACAGAGTCTTCTTATACTTAAGTCAGAATTTAGATTATTAATATCTGAACAGCTGCGAGTTTTATTTTATACTAATTTTTATTTTGTATTACATTTTTTGTTAATAATTGATACATGGAAAATTACAAAAACCTTTTGTGACTACTTGTCTACTTTAAAAATTTTACTTAAAAACTTATGACTTTAAGTCTAGTCTGCTTTATAGCTAAACAAAGACATCGAAAAACAAAAGAAAAAAAAATAAATAGATAAAAAATAAATAATTAAAGTTTACTTTATCACAATTTATTTACACTTAGTAATTATCGACCAATTGCCTAATTAAAATGTTTTCGTAGCTGGAGCATTTGGCAATAAATTTGTTAGCTCTAATAGTAATTTTGCCTGTTATCGTCGTACTTTTGGATCTTAAATGGATATCTAATGTACTGTGATACCAAGGGAGGTTTATAAACATTTTTTGTGGTTTATTTTGCGTAATTTGCAGTCTTTTTTTATGACAGTATGTACAGTTTGATCAAACCGACCATACAGATACGTATTTTGGAAGATGGATTTGAAAATTAAAATTTTGTTGAATTTAAAGAGAAACGATTTCCTATTAATTAGTCCGTATAACAATTTGATTATTATTTGATTTTCGACTAGGGGTTTAAAAGTTAATTTGGGATCCAGGATGATCCCTAGGTATTTGACAGTAGTGCTCCAGTCGACGGAATTGCCATTTAGTTGTAAGTTCCTGTCAGGTAAGAAACAGGCTTTTCTTTTTCTAGTAAAGAAATATAAAAAATTTTAAATTTAAAATACAAATATAAAAACAAATTCAATTTATAACAAAATAAAATTTAAAACAATGCAACATTAAATTATTATAAATAGTGAAAGTAAATTATTAATAAAACATAAACTATTAGTTAATTATTCTCAATTATAAATCTTAAAATCTGAAATGCAAACATAAAAACAAATTCTATTTATACAAAACTAAAAAAATAAATTATAAATAATTAAAATAAAAATACCTAAATTCAGCCTTCTTTCGCCTTTTTTATACACATGTTTTTTAAATATCGGTTCTTGTGTATTTTGAAACAAAACCGAATTTCTTTAATATAATGGTCTTCTGAATATTCTACCCTTTGTAATGTTGCTATAGTAAAGGTATTTAATATATTAAATATTTATCAATAAAATTTAAAAAAAACAGTTACTTTAAATTCCGATTATTTAAAAATTTATTAAAGCTATTAATTTATAAACTAATTTCTTTTATATGTATTTAAAAAACAACCACAGTATTTATCACTTTATTAATTGGTTTTATTATCACAACTGAGAGTTCAAATGTTTTCAATTTTAAATAGAAAAAAATTGTTGTTTTTACCAAAAAACAAAAACCGTTATATTATCTAGATATGTTTTCAATTCTACATAAAATAAACTTTTTTTTTAATAAAAAACAAAAATCTTTTTTTTGTTAACCAGATTACAGTGTTATAATTCAATAAATTACCTGCACATTACTTTGTGATGTAAGTTTGGAAGTACATAGTTTGTATGCTATATTACATTTAAATTCTAAAGTAACACATGAAAGTTTCAGCACTTTTCATTGATGAAATCATCAATGAAATTTTTAACTATGTGAAATTTTTAACTAGGCAAAAATTTCCGACTGGGACATACCTAATAACATTAGTTATTTATTTGTGCTAATAATGCCACAATACCTTGTAAATTTCTGCTTGATCTTTAAGTATAAATTTGTTGGTATTTGTTTTTTGTAGATTACAAATACTTAAGTATATTGTTTTGAAAAAGCAATGCAGTGTCATTATTTTCTATATGCAAAGTTGATATTTTGTTGTCTTTATTGCTACGAATTTTTTTTTTATTTCGGTAATCAATCCTGATTTGTTGTTTAATAAGAGATTTTACATTATTTAAGAGGTTTTTGTGATTATGTAAATAATGTAGTGGGAACTTAAGTCTTTGTCTATTGATTTTGTAAGCTATTTTTTTGTTTAGGAGCATCTTCCATTTCGCGGAATAAAATTTATTTAGGTAATTTGAATTTATGTTTTTTGGTATTGTTTCATGCATTGTAGGTACATTTTAGAATTATTTTATTTAATTGAATGAGATGGAAATCTATATTTGGGATCGTGGTGAGTTTATTGTGAGTTGGGGAGAAGCTTACATTGATTCTGACAATTTTGTTAAATTTGAAATGAAATAGTTTAAAATGTAAATACTATATTAAATATGCGTATAATTATAATTAATATTTATAATAAAATATAAAAAGAAAAAATCTTCAAATACATACGTTTTGACTTTTTAATTAACATTTGGAAATCGGGAATAAATTTTTCGAATACGAGCAAATTCTGAAACAAAATTTTTGAATTCCAGAAAATTTAAAGTGAATTCTCATTTTCTCTTTAGCTATAATAGAATAGAAAATTCAATATCAGCGGAATGTATATTGTACTTAATGATTTGTTTGCTCAATAAATTCATAAAAAAATATACATAAAATAACAAAATAAAAAACATTTCAACATTTCAAATTTTGTAAAATTCATCAATCATCAAAATTATTTTTTAGATACGTTCATAGAATTTCGAAAGACTTTTACATTTTGGATTAACATTCATTTATTATGTTTTTCATATTGTTCATAGCATGTAAGCTTTTTTTTATACATAAAAATATAATTTTTTTATTTTATTAAATTTAATTTCATTTAAATTCATTATAGTATATTTAAACTATTTTATTTTTATTTGGGAAATATTATAAAACAACTTTCAGGCTAAATAAAAACTTTGTCATCAGTTAAAATTACAACAAATTAGCAAATCGATTTAGAAAAATAATGTCTAACAATAATATTCATTACAGCTTCGAAGATATATGCAAAATGGAGCAACATTATTCTTTAAAATTTTTTTTTTTAATTGATGTACCTTATTAACGGTACTAACTGGTCCCACACTTAAAATTTTTTTATGGAAACACTTATATTATTGTGAAAATATCAGTTTTTTATTTCGGAAAAGTCCACTAAAATATTTTTGTTATTAATTTTTTTGTCGTTCCATCAGTTTTTATTTTTCTCACACAAACACAAATATTTAAAAAATTCAATTACAAAAATTTACGAACATTTTTTCACTGCACGAATTAATTTTTCCTGTGTTTTCCCTACAGATAAGCGTATTTCGTCTACTACTTGCAGATTTCTTCAGACGCGTATATCTGTATGATAAGCATATCAGTAAAATGAAAAGGAAACTATTCGAAAATTTTCGACATTTATATTTTACATTGTCACAAATTCTGAATTGTACAAAACAGATTTTTGGAAACACAGGAAAAATTAATTCGTAAAACATTTTCGACAATTATACAAAAATTTTACTCTAACGCTAGAAAACAAATTTTTATAAAAACTAATGTAAAATAATTATATTAATATGTAATATGGAATGTAAAAAATTTAAAAAGTTTTCAGTTTTTTACAATAAGAAACTCAGGGATATTAACTTAAATAAAAAATTTCTTACATTTAGTCAACCATACTAACTTCAATAACGGGCAGGGATTGTTGTATCGATATTATTTTAAGTTGTTAAATTGTTTCTAAATTATTGAAATATATGTACCTACATATATTTATTTGATTGGAAAATAATTTGTACAGCAATTCATATTAAGTTGTCGTAAATATCAGTAAAACAGCTGTATCAAATACATACCTCTCATTATAAATTTCGTAACATAAACAAACCAATCATGGAATTTTTCAATTTATGATTTTCATTATAATTTTTATGACCAAAATTATTTCCATACGTTTTTGAAAAGCACCATCAAAATTATTGTTGAATTTAATTTAAAAAAAAAATTATAACAATTGCATTTAATGGCGGAGTCAGATATTATGTACGTAAATTTAAAAAAAAAAATTTTTTTCTGTGTTTATAAAACAATATTTAAAAAAGAATATTTAGCTCTCAATTTTTTAATAAACTAAAATTAAAAAAATAAAATGTTGGTAAAATGGCATTTTTAATGTAAATAACATTTATTAACAAAAAATTAATATATATATAAATTAAATTGAATGTAAGACATTATAAAAGTTTTCGGGTTTTTTACAATACAAAACTCAGGGATATTAACTTAAAAAACAAATTTCTTACATTTAGTAGAAAAAAAAATAAACTAAGGAATAAAAAATATATATTACTAAAATTAAAAATTTTATTATATATTTTCTTACAGTAAAATCATTAAGTGATATTGAAGAATACATCAAGCAAAAAATAATACTTAAGATGAAATCAAAACGTAAAAATAAAATAATAAATTAAATTTAAAAAAAAAAAAAATGGAATACATACAAGCATTTCAGGATATTCATTTAAATATATATTTATACTTATATAAGAAATTTTAATTTTTTTTTTGGGTGAAACTTTGCAGCATGAACATTTTTTCCTTCCGTATTATACATTACATACTTTCTGATACTGCCTTAATTTCGAATAAAATTTTATTTAAGCTTCATTTCTAACTAAACTGATAATTTTTAAATTTTATAATTTACTATATTTATTATTTTAATTATTATTTTTTTGTTTTTTTGAATAATTATTTAATTTTCTAATAACAGATATTAAAAGTGGATATTATCTCAATTTTTTGATGAATTTCTTTATGGATGAAGAAGCTTTTGAAAGAATGAAAAATAGATTAAAAAAATAGTAATTCAAAGAAGATGAAAGGATTGGTTAATTTTTTTTTTTTTTTTAAGTTTTCTAATTTTTAATTATTCTATTTTTAAAATTTTATAATAATTAAAATAAATTTAAATTAAAATATCATAAATTATGTATAATCAAATCATATATTAAATTTGAATATTGAATGATTATTCATGAAAAAATCATACTTTAATATAATAGAGTAAAGCCAGGTATTGTGGAATACGAATACCCATTGTATTTTGGGTGATATTTCCGAAATAACACCTTATTTTTTAAATTTGATTTAAATTATAAATAGTTGAAAATAATTTAAAAATGGCCGGTTCAAAAAAGTTGGGTGGTAATGTGCTTGTATATGTATAATATTGGCATTGTGGTTACCATACGACATTACCAGAACTAAAAAAAAATTATTTAACTAATATTTATTCTTAAAAACCATTATGTATATATTATATTTAGTAAAACAAAATAAGAAATACTAAAACAACATAATTAAAATATAAAAACTTAAACAGAATATCCTTCCTATATTATTATAAAAAAAAAATTAAGTCTATTAAATTTGTGGAATATTATAGTTGTTATATACATAGTAGATTAAATTTATAGATAATTACTGCGTGATTTGCAAATAAATACTGCGCTTTTCTTTCTGGACAACAGTCTTATCGCTTCTTGCTAATGGTTTGTAAGTTCATATGAAGCATTTCATAAGTTTTTGATGCTAATTGTATTCCTATTTAATTATTCCTTATATTGGACATAATTACCTTTAACATTACCTTTTTGATAGATTATATGCATCGTCATTTTTCAACTTAATAAAAAAATATATATGAATACAGGCTAGTATACTGTATGATATACCACAGAGCCCCCCTCGTTTCCTTATACCACTTTACCCGATAATATTTAAATTATAAAAATTTAAATTTATAAAAATTTTGACAAAACCCAATAAACGCTATTCGAATCCAATGAGAACTCATGAACTGTGCAAAAATTTGGAATTCAACACACAAAAAGGTTAACTATGTATAAACACAAAAATACATATTACATTCTAGTTCAAGAGAACTGTAAAATTTAACACGATTTACCAACAATATATTTTTGTATACAAAAATCAAATCCCACTGAATAAAATATTTAAATCAATAATTATATTAGGAAGATAATTTACTATTACTACACCACAAATAACCGACTTTATTTTAATAATAAAATAATAATTAAGTACTTGCATGAAATGACATCAAATAATATTTCAACTTAAACATGAATATCAACAATAATTTTTTAGCATAAATTATTTATATAACATAATAATATATTATATTCTATGTTTTTCTTTCATCGGAGTTAGTATTCAAGTCATGTAAATACCAATAAATTAAATCTATCCGAATGATTCAGTGTCTATAACTTTTACTACAACATCATCATCATCTGTTCAATTCTACAATTCGGGGTGAGCCTTAAACAAGCTTACAACTTTCCTGAATTGTGCTCTATAATGTGCTCTAACTGTTCTCCATTCAATAACTTGACTTCGTCCAGCTATATTGACTGTTGGCTCTTGCTCTAGTATTGTACGAGAATGTGTCTAATACTATTTTTGGCATACTTAGTTTGATCATTCATTCTAATTTCGTGTTCTGTCCATCTTAGTTTTTGTACCTTAATCAATTTTACAATATCGTGTCTTTCAATTAGTGCCTCTTTTAATTAGTGCCTTTTTTAATCTTATCTGTAAAACTTTCCACTTCGGTTAATTAAAGCAAAACGCAATGATAGGAATCCATAAATTTAAATGTGAAACTTTAGAAAATATTACCCCAAAAAAATACCGATTAAGAAATAAAAAAAATTAAAAAATCCTAACTTTTGTCTCCATTTTCAAATAAATCATTCAAATAAAAACATATCCAAGCTCTATGTAGAAAAACTAATACCAAAACAAGAATCAAATTAGATCATCTGAACAATAGAAAAACATCATAAAATCAATAAAATATGATTACACAACTAAAATGACAACACAATTAAAATTACCCAAAAAATAAAGTACCTATATTAAAAAAATTTAAATTTCCCTGGTTTGTTCAAAGACACCATCTTGAAATAGCCATCTTGAAATATTTCTAATTGATCAATGCAGGCACATCTTCAAGTTCAAACGAATATTTATTTTATGAAGCAGAATAAAAGTATATTTATTATCTTTATATAAAACACATGTGTCTCCAAAAGAATGTCACTTGTCGAAACATAAAAAAATATTCGTGCATATGTACATTAAAACTCTATTTTTAAGTAATATGTATTTAGACAATTTAAGTCAAAAAAAATTAAAATAAATCTATAAACAAATTTTCGCTCAAAATATGAAAAAAAACTTTGTATTTGTATTGCAATGGTTTCAAATTTTAAATTTAAGTTCGATTTGAAAACATTTTTTGGCTCTTCAGAAGTAAAATGTTGTACCCGCGTATAACAAAATGACTATATCTCAAGGATACTCGGTGTTTCCAGCTTTCCAAAAATATATTTCTTTATTGGCCTCATCTTATCCTATAAAGACGAAGAGGACATTTGGAAGCATTGTTGTTGTTTTACTTTTTTTTTTGCATATAAACCGTTATATCTATTGATCTATTAGATATACCTATAGATATTAAATTCTATAAGATTTAGCACTTATCATCATCAAATAAATGTTCAAATATTTTTTTAGACCGTTATCTTACTGATGAATAAATAAAAAATCTTAGCTATCTAATCTAAATCTAATATATCCACTTCAGGAAGATAGTTTTTTGTAGAAGGGTTAGTACTCAGGATTTATTCGAACCTAGTGCACTTGTGCTAGTGCTGATAGGTTCAGATGCATCCTTATAATCATAAGTTACAGTACTATAAGTTATGAGGCTCTAAGTTACAGTACTATTAGTTATAGATTATAAGATTGAAATGTACAAGAACCAATACAAAAAATTTGATCTTAAATGAGAGTGTTTGGTTTCCCAACACTATTAGAATTAATCAGTAGTGTTTGATTACCTTGACTAGACTATTCCTAGTTTTTAATTTTGATTAGTACAAAAACCACTTTTCCAATACGCTGATTATAGTAGAAGTAAATGAAAACTTATTTTTAGAAATGTATTATACTTTTTCTATGTTTATCATTTAATTATCACATCACCAAAATTTCAGTGCTTTAGGAAGTGAGTGATATTAACTACACATACGTTATTTTATTTGATTACTAAATGATGATATCCATGACTACCTACATATTACATATCAACCAAATTTTCTTCAACAAACGGTTTTAAGAAATTTTTAATAACAAAATTTAAAATTACATCTTAAATTTTTTTTTAAGTTGATAAAAAAAATTGATAAAAAAAATTAAGTAATAGAATTAAGCCATTTTTTAAATAAATTAAAAAATTAATAAAAAATGGAATAATGTTAAAATTAATTTTCTATCAATGAAATAAATCTTATGAAAAAAATTAATTTTGTTATTTTAATTTTTATTTAAAAAAATGTTTCAGTGTACTAGTAATTTTGATTTAAAAATTTCAGAAAATTAAAATGAATTTTTCAATTTTAAATCAAAATATTTGATGATTGAAGATTATTACACAGATAAAGTAAAGATTGAAAATAAAATTTCACAAAATTAAATACAAAGCTGGTTAAACATTTAAACACATTGATGATATCACAGGATTTACTCACTAGGTAGGTAACTCAAAAATTTAACTCAAAGAAAAAACTCAAAATGAGACTGCTGAGTCTGAAATGAGAGACTGAGACTTCTAATGTACTTCATTTGGAAAAAAAATTTACAAAAATTTAGAAATGAAAGGGACAAATTAAATGTACGAAAAATAAACAACTACAAACATTAATTTTAAAAATAATATTTAAATAAATACATTTTTTTTATACACTAAAGACTAAAAATCATAAAATAATTTCTTCTATAGTCCCATAGTCTAATACAGATTTATAACGCTATACAGATTCCTGCAGATTCCTGTTCCCATACGCATTATCCTAAAATGGATTTGTGATTGTGAATTTTTAAAAACTATGAAAACACTTGTAAACTTAAAACAAAAACTGTGCGGCAATAAATCTTATAATGGGATTAAGCATTTATTTTGGAAGGCGTTCGATATCCCGGAACTTAAAATCCCTGATCTGAAAATACTGGAATCAAAAGCCCAGAAGTGAAAAAACCGGAATTTCATAATTCAATAAAAGTAGATCCCGAAAATGAACATTCAGGAATAATAGCAAAAGTAAAATATAAGTGACGGCCACTTGTATATTTTACTTTTACTTATTTTCTGGATTTTAAATTTTAATCATTTTAATCATTTAATCTCAAGATATTCTTAAGATAGAAAAAATAAAGCAAGATTGTTCAAATAAATCAGTGTATAAATATAAATTATGTTAATAAACAACGTTATAAGTGTGTATGTATTTATTTGTATTTTCATAATTTAATCAGAATTTACAATCATTATAAATAAGGTGTTTGGAATTTTTTCTATATAATATTTTTTGGTTACCGTTGGTGGTTTTATTTTCATACATTGTTCATGTATTTTACATTTGTTTTTATGTTCAGTGACAGTAAAATTGACAGATTATGGAAGGAAGCAGTGCAAGTAAAGTAAAATGGAGCTTAGCAAAAATATTCTTAAACTATGAATATTAAAATATTGTTGATAAATAAGGAGAAAGAGGAGTTCCCTTATTTATAATTTTGTGTTTTGAATTATTTATTTTTTAAGTTTTTTGATATCTGATAAGATATTAAATGAAATTGAAAGACTCAAATAAAACAAATGAGTTCTTAAATTTAATTTTTGAATTAGGTATACATACATTACATAAAAAAAATTATTATTCCCGTTATTTTTTTGTACTTAATCCCGGAGAGCTCAAATTTCAGGCTTTTCTTTTCCAGGACTTCAATTACGGAATTTTTATTTCCGGATTTTGCGATATTCCCATTATTTTATGTTTTTATGTCGTTTTAAAAACATCAAAATTTGTTATTTAAATATTATTTTACCCTTTTTAATTACGACAGATAAATATTAAGTTCAAATTAAGTTAACTCTATAATCTTATTAAAATTGTTCACTATGTAAATTGTGTAATAGTCTTTTTGAATTGGTTTGCATCAGCAGTTTCTGGGATATGGATTTTGACCTAAATAAGACCTTTTACGTGGACCAGGCCATCCAGATTTTTACAAAAATGTAAATTGTCTTCGTAGGTATACAAAATTTGAATCAAAATGTTTTATTAACAAAAATTATATTAATATGTTATCTTAGATTATCAATCATTCAAAAATTAAAAAAACATTTATCGAACTTTTACTTGTCTTTCAATATATCATTAAAACAATAAAATACATGAAATACGTGAAACGAATCACTTGACGGACTTGTAAAGTTAAATTATATTTTAAATTTATGGAAAATAAAATACTAAACTAAAAATAAACAATTTTAAATTTTTTTTTACTTTCAATATTTCTCTTTATTTTTTTCCAGAACATTTATTACAACATTTGTGTTATTGTTACAATAATTAAAATTACATAATATAACTAAAAAAATTTCAGCAATGTTGCAGTAAAACGAACAAAAATTATTTTTATATGGAAAATTTAATTTTCTTCAAATTCTTCAGTCAAACAAAAATAATTTTTGAACAACTAAATACTTACATATTTTGGAATAACAATATAAATTAAATTTTTTTTATTTTTTTCAGTAATTTAACAATATTTAGTTAGTGAAATATACCATATAACATCAAAATATACTTATTTTTAGTATAATCATATTTCATAATAGTAAGAGTAATAATATAATAAAAATTTAGTAATAATAATAATAATAAAAATTTTGCTTTTTTCAATAATCTTTTAAATTTCACAACATATAGTTATACTACAACTGTTATTGCATAGTGTACATCATCAAACACACATAACAATTAGTGCAAATATAAAATTAATTTATTTTTAAAAGGTTTTAATAATTTAAAATTAAAATATAATTTTAAAGTTGTATGCATTTTTTTCAATTTTCATATCTATTATCTCAAGTAAATATTTTGTTTTTGTTGTTAAAAAAATAGCAATAAAACTTTAACAAATGCGTTTTTTAATAATAAAAGCTTTTGTAAAAGTTATAGAAATCATTTCCTTAAATTAAATAATATATAAGTTTTAATTCAAAAAAAACTTAGTCAAAAATTATACATAGTTCCTATTACTCGTAAAATATTATGTGAATTCATTGCTATTTGAAATTTATAGAAACATTTTATAAGATTTTGAATTTATTAAAATTTATTTCTAAGGGATCCTTCAAAATTTTCAATATTTACTCATAAACAAAAATTAGTTTTTTAAACAATTATTCGATATATTGCACGTAAATAAATTTCAAATTCATAATTTACGAGAAATACATTTACTTTTATTGTGTACATAATAAAAAACTTAATATTAGATAATGTATTATATCTCTATGAGCAATAATTCACATTATTTTTAGTAATTAATTAAAATAAGTATCTTAAAGAAATTTTTGTCGTTTCCTATCGCTTTTCGTTCTATCGTGGTTGTAACTATCAGTATTTCTGACGTGAATTTATTAAATGTCAACGTCACTGCACTGATAAATTGGTATCATGAAGCTTAAAATTTGCCATATTTTCTTGTATTTCTCATATTCTGAATTAGTCCCAAAATTTTGAAATAATAAAAATAAATTTAAATATGTAGATATACATATGTAAGTATGTATAAAAGAAAGGTAATTATAAAATATTGTTAAATAAAATGCGTTGCATTTATGAAAAAAGATTTAAAGAATTATCAGGTCAAAAATAGTAAGTAACAAGAGGTTGAGGCATCTTACAAAAGGATATAATTTTGAAGCTTTAAGGTGCTTATATCAGCTCTCACTCAAATTTTCTCACTTCATCTCTTCATTCACTCGTCAGTCGTCCTTACTACTTAGGTATATTTTACAAAAGAACATAATATTAAGAAGTGTTATCTGGATATTTTTAAATTTTTTCGACTTACTTAGGTCCGTACGGGCGGCGGGTGGTTAAAAAAATGAAACGAAAATAAAAATTGAAGAGCGTAAAAAAGAGCAATTTTGAAAAAAAGAAAAAAAATACAGTAACCAACTATCAATCATCCATGTAGATATTTTAATATTTTGTCAAATCGTAGGTAAGAAAGTAGTAAAGTAAGTATATTTTTAAATTTTCAGCAAAGAATATTTTTTGGGTTTGTTAATTTTGTCTGTTTCTATTTATCACGTATGTTATGTTTGTTGCCTGTTTTATTTTTTCATAAAATAAAAATACCAAAATTGAAATAGAAATACATATGATTTTCAACCAAGTTCTGATCTGATAAAAAATAAAACAGGATTCTGTAGGCAGTTCACGATTTGTAACGCACAACTAATAAATTTTATTCTTTTATTAATATTAATTTTATAATTTTTTCCAGATTCTATCATTGACTCTATTGTATGTTTAACTGCATAACAACGCACCCAGTCTTCTGATGATGGTGTAAAAAATCGAAATCAATTAAGATATTTAATACAATTTTTAATTTTTTTCATGTTTCTGTATGTGAAATACAAAATTAATTATATTATTTTTAGATTAAATAGAAAATTAGTAACAATAATTTGAAAAAAAAAACTTGTTTTATAAAAAATAATAGAGTTTAACAAAAAAATAACAAAAAATTAAAAAAACATCAATTTTAAATTCTATAAACTTATGAAAAATATGTAGACACCATTTTGATACAGTACAACAAAAAAAATTAAAAATCTATTTACGATAATTATTAATAAAATTTAATGAAAAGTAAAAATAAACCTCTTTTCAGTTTTATAAAATATTTTAGATTGATTTTCCTTATCCATTTCCTTATCTCTCACTTTTTGAGTAACCGTGTGAGTTCTGCGGTATCAAATGAGCCACTCGGGCAGAAAAAACCGAGTGAAAGTGAGAGCTCTGTGATAACTGATAAGCACTAATAAAAACTGTTGCAAATGTATAAATACAAATGTATAAAATTAATAAAAGATTGGTTCGTAATCTACGGTATCCAATAATATAAAATTTAATGTTTGTTACAATATGTCGCTAGAAATTTTTTTTAATAATCAACCTTCAAAATAAAAAGTTGGAAAAAGATACTTACACAGTCAATCAGTTTAAAAATGCCGAAATCTTAAATGAACCCGACACTATACAAGTCTTAGATAAATCTACGGGAGCAAATACACCCCATTGTTTTCAAACTTCACCCTTAATAAAGTAGCAAAAAATAGCAATATGTAAATACTCAAACTTGCATTTAAAAAATTGAATTTACAACAATTCTCAGCCATACAAATTTCATCCAAATTTTTTTCAAAAGAAAACAGTATGTCAAGAGGTGGATGATAGTCATCAATAGTTGGCGAGTCAGATGAAAAGACCAAGTCCAATTGTTTATTGAATTTATTCTTTACATCACTAATTTGTTGTAAGTCATAAGAATTTACCACACCAATGAAAATGGTTTCATGTGTTGTTGAGACATCATAGGTACATATGAAGAAAATCATCATAGGCTAGTAGGTTATCATATGAGTCAAGAAGATCGTACAAGTAAGAAATCAATCCTACAACTTTTTTACAGTCTTTAGTCTTATCTATAGAGCATAAACCAAGAGATATGTAACAATTAAGTAAGAAGAGATTACAGCGACCCATCGTTATTTTCACGCACACCGCTTCGAACAAGTTTCAAGAAGGGAGAGTGACAAGGTCACACAAGAGTGCCTCCTTAACAGCAGTGACAGTTCCTTCGCCATGATTACCAAGAGCTCCAGGTAACCTATCATTTCGAAAGACTTGATAATGTGACGAAAAGAATTCCTCACTCTGAAGATCACTGTTTAGCCAGGTTTCAGTTAAGGTGATAACGACCTGAGGGAAGGGATGGGAATTAAGGTAAGCGTTATGAGTTTTAGTTCGAAGACTTCTCACGTTTTCATAGAAAACATAAGAGGTTTTCGAGCTTATGGTAGTCGATACGTTTTTGCTCATTTTACGCTTCCTTGATATGAATTCTTTAAGAAGTGATCCACCGCGCCAATTATTTGGCTTGACTAGAGCATCAAAAATACTCTCAGGGCATGAAATTTTAAAGGATGAGCAAGGTTTTACTGCTATTTTAGCAATAACGATTTAACTCATATCTTTAATAATATTAATAGTATTTTTTATGTAGTAGGCTTATGTTACCAGATTCCGTGTTCGGGAGCAATCTCGAAACAAAAACCGTCCTACTCGTCGGAATCGATTGCAAGGGTGTGGGTTGTAGGAAACTAGCCGAGTTTACAGGGGCATCAACAACATTCCGAGAAGGTGATGCTGCTCCAACAACTTTTGTATCATTCCTAGATGACAACGAATCCGGAACATCCGAACAAACTGGTGAGTTCAATCAGATTAGATTGTTGGGACTAATAACCATAAGAATGAGTTGAATCTAAAATAAATTGATTGAAGGAACCAGAGGCTGTGATAGACGCAGAGAAACCCTTAAAGTTAAAGGAACTGCCGAGTTAGTTAACATTTTATTATTAGTTGGTTCAGTGTCTTTAACCACAATGGGTGGTGCAACCTTGTGCCCACCAATGAAACCGTCATTGTTTGAGCTAGGGACAACAGAAATGGGAAAACCTACAAAATCTGTGCCCTCAAGCATATATTTTATTTTTATTATTTTTCATATCATTTTAATTTCGTTTTGCCCATCCTTCTTGAATTTGATACTAATTATTCAACTAAAGGATGACTTACTCTTGATTATAAGTGAAGTAAAAAATTAAAGTTCTTTAGTCGAACGAAAAAAATTTTTGAACAAAACTAAACACTTATTTCGGAATAACAATATAAATTAAATTTTTTTTTATTTTTTTCAGTAATGTAATAATATTTAGTTAGTGAAATATACCATATAACATCAAAATTTACTTATTTATAGTATAATCATATTTCATAATAATAAGAGTAATAATATAATAAAAATTTAGTAATAATAATAATAAAAATTTTATTTTTTTCAATAATATTTTAAATTTCACAACAGAAATGTAATTATTATACAAGAATAACTGTTATTGCATAGTGTACATCATCAAACACACATAACAATTAAGTGAAAATATAAAATAATTTATTTTTAAAAAAATTTAAATTATTAAAAATTAAGGTTTTAATAATTTAAATATAATTTTAAAAGTTGTATGCATTTTTTTCAATTTTTATATGTATCTATTTTCAAGTAAATATTTGGTTCTTGTTGTTAAAAAAAAATAGCAAAAAAACTTTAAAAAATGCGTTTTTTAATAATTAAAAGCTTTTGTAAAAGTCATAGAAATCATTTCCTTAAATTAAATAATATAAGTTTTAATTAAAAAAAAACTTAGTCAAAAATTATACATAGTTTCTACTACTCGTAAAATATTATGTGAATTCATTGCCATTTGAAATATAGAATATTATAGAAACATTTCATAAGATTTGAATTTATTAAAATTTATTTCTAAGGGCCTTCAAAATTTTCAATATTTATAACCAAAAGTTAAATTGTTAAACAATTATTCGATATATTGCACGTAAATAATATTGAAATTCATAATTTTCGAAAAATATATTTATTTTTATTTTGTACATAGGAAAAACCTAATATTAGATAATGTATTATATCTCTATTAGCAATAATTCACACAATTTTGGATATTAATTAAAATAAATATCTTAAAAGATATTTTTATCGTCTCCTACATTTTTATCTATATTATTAGAAATTGTAGATAGATAATAGATTAATATTTTGTGTTTTGTTTTTTCTCAGTAAATTTGATTTATTTTTACTTTTAATTTAGCGATTAGCCTCTGCTCTGGACATATTGTGTGTAAAAAATTCTATTAATTACCTTAATAAAAATTTTGAATAATTTTAGGTTTGGCTTGTATCTGAATTCTGTATTTATATTTAAGTTAATGATTCATTTATTTATTGATTGATGATTATTAATGTCTTTTGTATTTATGATAATATCGGTGGAAATTTGTCTTTTTAGTAGTATTAATGGTATATAATTATAGAATATTAACAATATTTAGCAGAAGTCCTGATTGAATTTAAAATTGTACATTTGTTTTAATGTTGAATTGTTGTCTTATTCTATCTTGTAATATAGTTATGAATTATTACTATCATATTAATTTATTATCAGTTATTTTAATTACTATAGTTTAATTTATTTAACATAAGGGTCATCAATGGATGATTCATTGTTACAAATTGTGGCCATTGTGTAATTTGAATTTGAAAACGCTGATGTAGTCGTAGATGAAAAAGAATTTTTCAAGAACGTTGTTGTTGAATGTTAGAAAAGACGTTTCTCATAACTGAATAAACCATGAACATTACCTTCAATTTGTGCTGAATGTGTACGTTTCATAAATCTTAATTCCCCAGAATATATCATTTCTAATAAATTTTTTAATGATCTAGCACCAATATCTTGACAGCTATGTTGTAAACCACATTCTAGATATGGTAAGAAACGTAATACAGAACCTTTATCAGCAATACTACCACTAACACCCTGTGCTATTTTCAATTTATCCATTTCAGTATGATAATAACGACTCATTGCAGATCCTTTAGCATCTTTACGTTCCATAGCTTCTAAGCTACCCATACCACGATATTTTTTTAGACGTACACCTTCCGAAAAGAAATATTCGCCAGGTGCTTCAGATGTTCCAGCTAATAGAGAACCCATCATTACAGCTGATGCACCTAGTGCTAAAGCTTTCATTATATGTCCAATTGATTGTATACCACCGTCAGCAATAACCGGAACTCCGAATTTTTTTGCATATGTTGAAACTTGATATACTGCTGTTGCTTGTGGACACCCACAAGCCATCACCTCTTGTGTTATACAAATTGAACCACTACCCATACCAACTCGTAAACCATCAACACCAGCTTCAATTAAATTTCTAGCCTGAGCTCTTGTTACAACTGAAATAATACGTAAAAAAAATGTTTTTAAATTTCAATTATATTATGATAGTTAAGGTTAAAATGTAAAACAAATTTAAGAGGTAATAATTCGTACAGAACTGTTGAAGAAAAACACAAATAGGTAACTTAAATACTCTATATTTAAATATATAAATATCAAATTTTCATGTAAAAGAGATTGGAACAGTAATTAATAAAGGGATGAAAACTTTATTTAAACTAAACCCCAGACCTAGTATTAAGGAGTTATACAAACCAATTAATGTACTGGATATCAACCAACTAATTTACTTTGAAAAATGCAAATATATATACAATATTCTAAATAATAAATTTAAATCAAAATTAATTTTTAAAAATAGGGAAAATATATATAACTACTTTACTAGAAATAGAAAACTTATTGAAATACCTGAAGTTAGAACATCCAAAAAAACAAAAAAGTTTAAAATGTAGTGCTATAATACAAAACTTCTCAACACTCTACTCTTAGAAATTTAAAATTGTAAAAACTTGGAAATATTTAAAAACAACCTTAGAAAGCATATTAGAAATTTTGAAAAGTTATATTTTGGAAATGTTTATAATATGTAGATACATTAATGTTTAAGTTAATATTAAGTTTTCTTTCTTTATTATTTTATAATTTCTTATACATAATTTTATAATTTCTTATACATAATTTTATAATCATAGTTTAAAGTTATCTGAAATTTGAAAAATAAAGAATAATAAAAATAAATATTTTTAGAATAGAAAATAAAATAAATAAAGAGATAAAAGATAAAATAATACTTATGAGAAGTGTAAGTAAAACCTTTAAAACAACACAAATTGTTACATGTGAAATCTATAATTCAACAATATTAAGCTCATAATTAAATTTTAGATATACCTACATAACATGTTTTAAACGACTGAGCCGTAATAAAATATATAATTTATAATGTCGAAAAAAAATTAAAAATTGTTTATTTAAGTAATTAGTCAATTCAATAGAATCATCAGCGAACATTTAATTTAAACAAATTAAAAAAAAAAAAATGCCTCAATTAAGAAAATGGAAATTGAATGCATAAATATTTTTAAATCAATTTAAATAACTCTTATTCTCAAGTACCTAAGTAGGTACTTTAATTTTCAAATACTTATTCAAGAGATGAAGAGAAAAGTTTATTCGTGGAAAACAAAATAAATATAAAAATAATTATATAAAAATCAATACATTTACCTCAAATTAATGCATGACAATGTGCAACGTTCCACTAACATAAACAAAATCACAAATTACAAATAAAATTTCGGGCATGTTTTACTAGCTTAATTCGAAATGAAAATAAGTATATTACTGATATTACTTTTGTTTTTTTAGTTTCTAATCACATCAAAATTTATTTTACATATATTTATGTATAAATTTTAATGTTGAATAATTTGCGTTTGTAACAGATTTCAAAAATTAACTTTAATATACAAATGTATGTTCACATAGATAGGATGGGAAATTTAGTGTAAATTCAACAAACAAAACAAAAACACGGTGACAAAATTCACATAAAAATAAAATTTGTTCTAAATCAGATTTTATTACAATGCAGAAACAGAAAATAAAAAAAAATTTAATGTAAACATAAAACATTGAATAATATTGTTTAGAATTCCGAAAACAATAAATTTTGCCATAATTTTAGAAACAGATACAATCTATCAGTTCAAAATAATTTTGAATTATTACATAAACCTTTGATACGAAGAAATAGGATCTTTCTTCAACTGTTTCAAAATACGATTTATAGTTAGCATCAGGTTATATCATTAAGTTTCCTAGAGTGGATCACAAATTGCACATATAAGTATATAATTATATACTTCTGATTGAATTCGTGAAAGTCAAAAGCGGTCTTATTTTTCTTCATATCATAGAATTTTTACATTATTTTTTTATATAGCACTATTATTGAATTTCAGTATTTCAATTAGTAATATAATTTTGTCCATTTTAGATTTATTAAAAAATATACGTAAATAAACATTGCTATATATGTATTCGTAAATATATATGCAATATCAAATTATATACGAAAAAAAAAAAATTTTCGAAGACCTAATTAATCAAAATATGTAGTTAAGTTTTTTACATTTCTGCTAGTTGATACACGGTATTAAGTTACGAATAAATTAGTTTTTTCTTAGTTACTCGCAATAGTTGAAAGAATTTGATGATTATATTATTAAATAAAATTATATATTTTATTTATAGCAAATTTATACTTTTTTTCTGTTTGAGAATCTAAATAACTGAAAAGTTTCTGTTCAAAGCGATATTTTACATAACCATTTTTTTAAAATTCTCTTCCATTTTATACGTTTTGTTTCTGATTTTTTTTTTATTTTAAAAAATTCAACTTTAATTTGAATTTAAAAGTTTTAATTTTATTTTTGATTGTTTGAATATTGTACGAATGGTAACTACATATACGGTAAACTCCACAACCAAAATTAGATAAAATCGAAAGTGATGGAGAAGCAAAAATGTTATACTATAGTTACACGGGAAACAGTGTTGATCAAAAAGCGATAATAGAGTATTTTTTTTATAAAATAGAATATTCTCTGTTTCTCAATATACAATTTTTAAATATGTATATTCAAATATCTTGCAGATATCAGACTGAAAATAAAATGTGACTGAAAAATGCCAAGCGGAGTTTTTTCTGAAAATTCGGTTATGATGTAGGTAATTAGAATTACATATCTCTTTTTGAATAGACGCTCCTCAAAGTAATGAAAAAATATTTTAACAAAATAAAAAAAAAATACAATTATCAAAACGAAGTTTTGTTCAACGTAAATAAAAGTGACCTTAAGAAAGTTTTTTTTCAATAAATTTGAATGCGTAATAAATTAATTTTATTAAAGTATACTAGTTTGTAGACCCTCTAAACGTTTTGTTTTATCTTATGTTAAAAATATTGCGTGATACAATATTGATATTTATTTTAATTAACAAAATACTGGTGTATTATTTCATTAAGAAATAAAATTTTTCTTATTATAAAAAAAAGAAAATAATATGTATCAAATATCATTCTTCATTTTTACTTACCATTTCCACCAATAATTTGTAAACTTGGATATGTTGATTTAATAAATTTAATCATTTCAACTTGATATATAGAGTTTCCTTGTGATGAATCTAAAATGATTACATCAACACCATTAGCAACTAATAATTTCAACCTTTCTCTATCATCTGATCTTGTACCAATTGCAGCTCCAACTAATAACTGTTTATTACTATCTTTGGATGCATTTGGATAACTTCTTGCTTTTTTTAAATCAGTACGTGCAATTAATGCTACTAAATCACCATCTTCATTTACAATTGGTAATTTGCCTTTTTTACTCTTTTCTAATATATGATTTGCTTCTTGTAATGTAACGCCTTTTTTTGCTGTTACCATATCTTCAACTTTTGTCATTATATCACCTAATTTACAATTAAGTTGTCCTTCACGAAAATCAATATCGCGTGATGTTACAATTCCTAACAATCTACCACCAATTTTCCCATTACATGTAATTGGGTATCCAGTGAAACCATTTTTACGTTTTGCTTCTAATACATCTTCAACAGTATGTTCAGGTGCCATAACTAGTGGGTCACGAATAAAACCATGTTTATATTTTTTAACTTTGTGTACTTCATTTGCCTGATAATCTGGTGTACAATTACTATGAATAATACCAATGCCACCGCAAAGCTATAAAAATAAAACGAAAATAAAAACAAAATAAGCAAGTTAATTAAGAAGATAATTGAAATTCAAATAAACAAATTCTTAAGATATTAATAAACAATTATTTGCTATAAGACATTCTGTTATTATTATATACACAAAATGTGTATATATATATGTATCTCTAATTTATGCAATTTTTCTTTTAAATTACATGTTACATATATAAATGTAAGATACACTGATGCGAATATATGTTTACACTAAGATATTAATTACGTTTATCAAAACATGATATGTACATACGTATATATTACATACATGCATATTATGGTTATATGCAACTGGAATTTAAATGGGTTAGATACTATTGACGCAATATTTTATGAATGAGAAATTAAAAAATATATATAATCTTAAGTATATTTACTTATAAAGATATATATATATAGATACTTACAGCCATTGCGATTGCCATATCAGATTCCGTAACTGTGTCCATAGGTGAAGAAACAAGAGGAGCTCTTAAAGTTATATTTTTTGTTAACGGAGAGGTTAAATCAACTTCTTCAGCAGTGAAATTTATGTATCCAGGTAAAATAAGAAAATCACTAAAAAAAATGGTTTAAAAAATCATATAACTAATGTAACATCTAAGAATTAAATTTATTACTTATAAGTTAAACCATCACTCATCGCAAATAGTTCATCTCTAGACAAACCGTCCTTAAGATCCACATCCATATGATTTCCAACAGTTTCACCATTTCTAGGATTCATATTAGATTTGTTTTTTATTGTTCAATTCAAGTTAATTCTTCAAATACAGATTTACTTATGATTGGATTATAAACTAACATGTAACTTTATATATATATATATATATTATGTATACTTTTTTAAGATACTATATGGTTTCAATTTTTAAAAATAAGTAATTTTAATTTAACACGATTCAATATAACCTATTTCTGCGGTATTTTTAATACAATTGAATTTCGAAATGAAAAAATGAATATGTTAACGCATATTGTATAAATGCTTGCTTGATTTGTATTGTATTCAAATTTGAAATGATGGAATGAAAGTATATATATACTACTATGCTACGCCTGCTATATGCTAAATTATATGAAGGGAATTTATGACTTTTGTATTTTGTTTGTGCTGTCAAATTGCACGTGTACACATAATTTTAGTGCTAATTCAGCATATTAATTGAGGGATTCCAAAAAATATAGTTTTTTGGTCTGTTTTCAGTATTTGTTATTGTGATGAATACTTTAAAATAAAGTTGAAATTTTATTGTTAAAAATTGAAAATATTAAAATAATATCACATGAAATATTACATATATGTATAAAAAAAAAATAGTTTAATTTCCTTGAGTGACATCTAGATTTCTTTCTAAAAACCAAAAATTAAAATAAGCAAAAACATCATCGGCGCCTTACTTTTTTCATTTGATTTCCTTTTTCACTCTAATTAATTTAAAAAACTCAAAAAATGAATATTTTCTTTTCTTCGCAAGAAAAAAATTGTAGACTCGTTCATTCAGTTTTTGAGTTTTACCGAGACAACTGCAAATAAAAAATGTAAGTAGAAAATAAGTTAGAAATTTGCTAAAATAAATTTAGTATACTTATATTTTATATATTTTAAAAGAGCTATCAAAATATATAAAATTGTAAAATGCATTGTAATTAACGTTTAAAATATATATATAAAATAGTTTCTATTATACGTATACATATTTACAGTAAAAATTAAGTGTGTAAACCGAAGTTTTTATTGAAGTAAAATGGCGGATCATTCGATTTGTACTTAACACGTGTTAAACTTTTTTTGTATTTAAATGCATTTTACAGAAACTTAATTTAAATGATGAGAAAATTATTATTTCCTTTTGCGGTTTCCACCAGAAGAATTTTATGTTGTATAATTCTGAAGATGGTTTAGGGCGACTGATAATACTAAATTGAAATATATAACAAGAAAATCAATTCAATATACATACGTAACCTCATTTAAATTTTTTTTTCAATTAAAAATTAGAATGGCGGACGCAGCTCCAGCCCGTGGTGGTTTCAGAGGAGGTTTTGGTGGACGTGGTCGTGGTGGCCGAGGAAGAGGTCGCGGACGCGGTAGAGGCCGTGGTCGTGGAAAGGAAGATTCTAAAGAATGGAATCCAGTTACCAAATTGGGTCGTTTAGTTCGTGATGGCAAAATTCGTAGCTTGGAAGAAATTTATTTGTACTCATTACCAATTAAAGAGTTTGAGATCATTGATTTCTTTTTGGGTGCAGCATTAAAAGATGAAGTATTAAAAATTATGCCTGTTCAGAAACAAACTCGTGCTGGTCAACGTACTAGATTTAAGGCATTTGTTGCAATTGGTGATAACAATGGTCATGTTGGTTTAGGAGTAAAGTGTAGTAAAGAAGTTGCGACTGCTATTCGCGGAGCCATAATCTTAGCTAAATTGTCGGTTGTACCAGTTCGTCGTGGATATTGGGGTAACAAAATTGGTAAACCTCATACAGTACCATGCAAGGTAAGATTTTAAATCATAAAATTATTTAAATTCGCAAGTTTGTATAATATTTAGTGATGATAAAAATTTTAATACTTTTGCGGTTTCCTCCAGAATTGCGATAATGATGGTTAAAAGGCAGTCTGACAAAAAAATAAATAATTAAAGATTGATCTATTTTTAAGGTTTTCCTAAATAAGTTAATTTTTATATTGTAGGTAACTGGAAAATGTGGGTCAGTATCTGTACGTTTAATTCCAGCGCCTCGTGGTACTGGTATTGTATCAGCTCCAGTTCCAAAGAAACTTTTAACAATGGCAGGTATTGAAGATTGTTACACATCTGCACGTGGTTCGACTTGTACACTTGGTAATTTTGCTAAAGCAACATATGCGGCCATTGCCAAGACGTATGCATATTTGACACCTGATTTATGGAAGGATAATCCACTTGGACGTACACCATACCAAGAATATGCCGATTTCTTAGCTCAAACACACAAACCAGGAAGTGTAAGACCAGTTGAAGCATAACATTTTAAAATTAGACAAACGTTCAATGTAAAGACAAATAAATGAGCTGAAAACATAATTTAAAGTTTTTCTTATTTAAAATAAATTTGTTTTAGGATCATTTTATGCAATGTATGATAAGGAAAATTTCATTTGATTTATCATATTAAGGGGGGTTATATGTAATATCTTGAGATCTTTGCATGTTCGGTTCTTCGATCCAAGATGGTGGTATATATGTATGAATGGGTATATAATAATTATGTATTATATAAAACACGTTTTGAGAGTTTGATAACTTATGCCTGATGAATTTTCCAATAAAAATAATACGTGTTTAGCGTTTGAAAATGGTATATATGTATGAATGGGTATATAATAATTATGTATTATATAAAACACGTTTTGAGAGTTTGATAACTTATGCCTGATGAATTTTCCAATAAAAATAATACGTGTTTAGCGTTTGAAAATGATTCTAGCAACATTCTATAATGAGAACCAACAATTTTCTTTTTAAAACGCAGGAGATAGAATTGTCATAATTGGTTTTATTATTTCATATCAACTTGATTGGTTAATAAGAAATATATAAAGGGCAATTTTTCTGCAATCCTTCAAACTTGATCTAAATGAAAAGCATGGGATGTATAACTGTAATTGCTATTTTCTGGAGTTGGCTTACAACAATTACAGAGAATAGAATTGTGCAAAATGTAAAAACGAACTACAAAGAAGTTTATCAAGTTATTAGGAAATTTTTATGGGTTTTACAAGAAACTTTAATTTTTTGTAGTGGTTTGTTTTAATGAATTTTATGCAAATTTTATAGTTGGTATCTTTTTGCAATAGTAACAAACAGTTTTGTAAGTTAAGGCTTTCTATTCCCATTTATAAAATTTAATTTGATATATGGCAGCAAAAAAATGTTGACCATTTTTGACAGCTAACAACATTTATTACTTCGTTCCAGTGGAAGTGGAACCTATATGTAGACTAAAAGATTAAGTTAATCTAATTGTTCATAGAGGTCACACAGTGCAAGAGTTCATTTGGTTGATTAGATGGGTACCCTTTGAAATGGTACTGCAAATGTTGGGCGTTTATTTTCAGCTGCTTAAATAATTCCATTTGCTTGCAAAATTAAAATATTTTTATGACAGCTAGTTGGTTGATTTGACATTTCAACTTCAACGTCAGTTAAAAAAATTATAGGAAGATTTTGTGATTTGTGCGAAATCGCCGATTTGCATAATTTAGTATACAAATTTAAAACAAGAAAAATACAATTAGTATTGTTAATTTTCATTTATCTTAAATAATACAAGATTTAAGTAATCTGAAAAATATTTCTTTAACAAAATAAAAAGTGAATAATAAAAAAAAGATCTTCAAGTGGTGGTACGTTAAAAATTTAACACCTATGGAGTTAAGGTGCTATCGTCCTACCTACATGCATAAAAAATGATTTAATACATTTTTATTCTTTATATGCAATGTTATTTTGTATGAGTGGTTGTAGCATACTATATGAGATAATAAATGTACTTTTTTATTTTATAAAATAAAAAATTTTCATAAAAGTGAAACAAACTAGAATAAATAAAATCTTAATAAAAAAATTTGAATCAGAATTAGTTTTAAATAAATAGAATTTGACATAATAAGAATTGATTAGCATGTTTTCAAAGATAATATGTACTTAATATTAAAAATTTGCTGTAGGCTATTGCTTTTTTATTTGATTGATTTTTGTAAGAATAATTAATTTATTTGTAAAATTTTAGTTTTGAATTTTTTTTTATTAAAATTAGCATATTTTGCTATGTATACATTCTAATTTAAATTTTATAAATATTATTTTTTTTTAAATCTTCTATCAACACTTCTTTTAAATGATTTACTAAATTGTTTGGTAAACTCTTCAATACCCATATCAGGACATCTCCATGCTTCTAAAAATTTGAAATTAAAATGTTAATTAAAAAATAAAATCAATTAAAAAAAGTATGAAGTAACTCACCGAATAATACTTTGGAAAAAAAATCGAAATTAATAAACCCTTTTTTTTTGGCATAATTTTTTAATACAAAGTTACTAAGAAATGTGTCCGTCATAGTTCTTTTAAATGCACCATCAAATTCGTGTTCATCTTTTAGATTTTTCAATGTTTTAATCTGAAATTTAATATATGTACATATATACATATATATAATAGAATTTGAAAAGTTATCTTTGTACCAAATAAATACTGCAAAATTTTTCACTGATGTTAATTTTAATAGAAAATTATTTTACTTGTATTTCTTATATAAAGTCTTATTAGAAAACTAAAATGTCAATTAGTTAATGCCAAACCAGCCAAAATATGTAAGTGTTGTGATGGGAACGTCAGATTAAATTTTTTTATTACTGCAGCGGCAACGTTTTTATATTATTATTTTGAATAAAATAAAACGTGTTGGATGCTTTTCCTTTAACATTTATTTATAAAAGTTTCATTTTAAATTAAAAAAATATTTGAAATTATTTAGAAGGTAACAGAAATTAAAAAGTTAAATTATATATTATATTATTCAGCTGAACTTTAAGGCTAACGCCACACCACACGCAAACTAAAATCACATTATTTTAGTTATATTTTAATGTATATTAGTATTATAGACAATATTTTTATATCTTGAAATAATAATGTATTTTATTTTTCAATTTATAATTTTAGGAGAAGGAGCAAATAGCACCAATAAAATCTTATTTTTCTACATTGTCAGAATATATGATGGTGTAATTTTAACATTGAAAGTAATATATGTAGTAAACAAAAATTTTAAATACCAATTATACTTGAAGTAATTTTTATTAATAAAATTGGTGTCAATATTTCAATTTTAAATCTCAAAAAATTAATTTTTAAACATCTGTTCGAATTCAAACTAAAAATTTAATTAAAATTTTAATAAATTAAGTGAAGAAAAAAAAAAAAAATAAGAATAAATATGACTGATAAAACTGAACTGCGTATGAATTTAACGGCAATTAAAAGGATAGATCCTTATGCCAAAGATATATTAGATTCATCAGCTCATGTTGCTTTTTATACATTTAATTCAGAAGAAAATGAATGGGAAAAAACTGATGTTGAAGGAGCATTATTTATATACAGTAGGAATGCTGAACCGTTTCATAGCATATTCATAAATAATCGAATAAACACAAATTCATTCATAGAACCAATAACTGGTTACTTAGAGTTACAATCACAACCACCATTTTTATTATATCGTAATGAACGTTCAAGAATTCGTGGCTTTTGGTTTTACAATAGCTCTGAATGTGATCGAATAGGCGAAATTGTTAGACGTTTAATTACTGAATGTGGTATAAAAAAAGATGGTAATAATATACAAAAGAATTTAGATGTAGTAATACCTGGTAACAATCACATAAATATATTTACAATGTTGAGCAAAGCTCAAGAAGAATTTAATAATTCTACTAATATACATCCAATTGCTATACCAACTCCAAGTGGAAATATCGGTAATATATGTATGCCTACTGTTCAAAATTTGGAAAGTCGAACTTTATTTTCAAATATTCAACAAAATAATAATAAAGTTCATCCAGATTTGACATCACAGAGTGTTATGAATTTTTTTGCGAATGCAAAACCAGCTGTAACATCTGAAGCACCACCACTATTTCAGAGATTAATTTCAAGTCCGGTCCCTGTAGAACAAATTGAAAAACAACAAAGAGCATCAACACCACATGAAGGGGGTAGGGCTCCATCACCAATAACATCAACAGCACCAGTTATATTAACATCAGTGAAAAATATTGGTATTGAAACTGATTCACCAAAAATAAGAAATAATAAAGATATTTTGTCGCCATTAGTTAATTTAAGTATACATGAAAATGATAAAGGAACAACAGTGACAAAAATTACAACTGATTTAGATTTACAACAAAAACTAATACAGAAATTGACAAATAATTATGTTTGTCCACCACCACCAGGTATTATAAATCATCAAAATAGCAATAATTCTGGAGGTGGTACTAAACCAGAACTAATGCCACCAACAATGTTTCTTTCAACATCAGTTAGTGAAACTCCACTATTACCACAAGCATCCACTATAATAAATAATTCAAATAGAATAATAAGTGGTTTTCAATTAAAAGATTTAAATAATATTCAACCGGTTAACGCTCCAATAGGAAGACCGGAACCACTTACACAAATGCAATTACAGCAGGCAATGCATTATTTATTACAGAATGATCCAGAGTTTATTAGAAAATTACACGAAGCTTACTTAAAATTTTTTAACGAAAAACTTTCAGTTTAAAAAATTTTAATCATATAAATACAAAAATAAAATTAAAACTTTAAATGTAGCAACAAAAAAAAAACCAACTATTAATTAAAATTATAAAAAAAAACTACGATTACTATGTTTGTTATTAAGTAATTAATGTTGAAGAAGAATTTTTTTTTGCACTAATCTTTTAGTGAAGAAAATTTGTTGAATTTTAAATGAAATATTTTTAGAATTTTTGGCAAGCAGTAAAATGCTATGATGCTTATTTTTTTTTGTAAATAGGTTAAAAAAATTTTATTAATTTTTTTTTGGTGAAAAATACAAAACTATTTTATAAAATATAAATAAAAATCATAAAATGAGTATTGAGATTTATTGAAAATGAAAAATTATTTTTTAATTAAATTACGATTTAGGTTCAGTGCACATTGGATTCTAGCTGTATTGAATAGTAGATTTCCTTTACTTATTTTTTTATAACAAAAAAGGTTAATTTTCATAAATTATTTAAGATTATGTATAACAATTATTGTGATTCCATTTCCTAATTTTAAATTACTTACACACATGAGAATTGTTTGTACGTAATAAATAACTTACCAAATTATTTCGAAATTGTAAATCATTTATAGATTTATGAATATTATCTAAATCATCCTTAGTTTTGAGGGGTAATTGTATATCGTTATTCAAACTTTTCAAAATAATCTCTTCTCGATTTGTTTCTTCCTTATTTTGTAAAGCAAATTTGAATAAATTTTGAGCTATAAGGAAAATTTAAAAGAAATTTTTATATTAATTCTTTTAAACCAGTATTTACCTTCATTTATGCTTATGTCAATATGTGTTTTTAAACTATTTACTACCTTTCCAATATGTTTATTACAATTAGTTTCAAGAGAAATTAAATTTTGATTTAAATTGTAAAATTCGGTAAATTTATGATCAACATTATTTGATATTCTTTGTTGCTTTTTATAGATAGCCAATCCCAATAGTGATTTTCTAAAAATAAAAAATGTAAAATGTATGTCATATGGTAGAATTCAATATAGTTACGCATCATATGGAATATTCTTATTAAAATCTCTTAATATTTTTAAAAGTGAATTAATTTTTGGGTTTGGAATTTCTGAATTTACAGCCCATCGTTTTAATTTTGATTGCAAATCATTTGTGTTCATATAGTTTTCAATTGATTCTACATTCTCTGATATATATGTATCTAGTCCATTTTTCTCTTCAGGATCTTCATCAGATGTATTAAATATTAATTCTTCTACTTCAAAGTCATCATTAATACTTTCATTGTCTCCAGCTTCATTTTTTAATGTTCTTGAAAGAATATTTTGATTTTCATGAATTTCATCACCATCGTCATCTGTAATATGAATTGAATTTCTTCGTCTTTTTCTTGCTGACATTAGTTTAGTTTAAATTATGTATTATACTTAGAAATATAAATTAATTACAAATAAGAGAAATACAATTTTTATTTATAGGTTTTTAACAACATAGTATAATTGCTACAAAAAACATAAATAAAAACAAAGTTCTAACCTAATTATTAAAACTTAAAATGTCAAAGTCAAAGTAAAGTATAATTATTTTTAATTCACCATCACCACACCATTATCTACAACAACGAACGAAAGCGCATTTGTACATGAGTTAAATAAGTATGCACATATTTTAATACTACAGTTTTAAATTAAATAAAATAAAAAACTGAATTTCAAATAAAGTATTTTATCAAAAAAATTAATATGTTTTTAAATAGAAAAAACACAGTTTCCAGTCTAAGTGTATTTTTAATAGTTTGACTAATTGAATATAATGAGTATCAGTGGTTTTGATGCTTTCAATTATAATTTCTTCAATTCAGTCTATTAATTCTGTATGCTAAACTAGATTAATCATCAAGAACAAATTCTATTATTTATTTTAAAATGACATAAAATATAAGTATATTTCGGTATATATTTGAAATTCATTATTTAAATGGATTCAGGAATACAATTTTTATATTTTTATTTTATTTTAAAGGGACAGCGTAATCGAAATCTCTTCGGAAGATATAGAATTCATTAAAGTATTACCCAATATTACCATAGACTGTGATGCTACGTTAAAATAAAGTACTCTGATTTCTGAATCTTGAATACATTCTAAATTTATTACGTGCTAACAGGTTAATGTTTCTCTTCTTTTATATGACAAATAGCGCTATAAAATTACTTCAGAGTTCAGCAGACTAATGGGTTGGGTAACGAATGGATTATGGGACACTAATGATTAATTTCGTTTCTCGAAAAAAAATGCAACATTTTTACAGTTCTGCTTTCAAAACACAAAATACTGCAGTATTTTCATTTAACAAACGAATAAAAAAAATTTTATTTTTATTCATAAAAATCTTTTTATCAGATGAAGATGAAGAAGTATTTAAAAGCTGCGATTTAATGAAATTTATCCCGGAAATAATTACTACATTTTTTTTGAAATATTGACATTTTATATTTTTTTTTTATTTTCACTGCCTGTTGTTTTACTGCCGCTCGAGTGTACATTTGTATTCTTATTCAAAGCTTGAGATATTTGAATATGTATTAACCTTATTTCGAATTTGTTTTCAAGAGCTAAACATTAGCTATAATGTACAACCAAAATATTTTCATTGCTCTTTTGTATCTTAAAACGAATTTGCTGACCATGACTTTTGCATAGTGTAAACATAGGAATTTATAATGATGTGTTGTAAATGTAATTCAGTTAAATTTGTGGTGAGTAAAAAGTTTATATTCATGCGGCACGGCAATCTTTTGGCTTGCAATACACTACACTGAGGTGAACTGATATTAATTTTTGTTTGGTTTGTTTTTTTTTTTATTAATGAACGAAAAAACGTAGTAAAGTATACCAGAATACCATAAACCAGATATATCATAATTATATATGTATTGTAAAACAAAATTCTAAAAAATATTTCGCAGCCAGCAGAAGGAAAGGAAACTGTATTTTTGTTTTTTAAAAGTTTACTTATTATTATTATTTAAAATTAGTTTGTTTCGCAAGCTTGATCGAATTGGTTATATTTTATTGCGTTGTGGATTTATTGACCGAAATTAATTTCGTTTTAAAAACCAAATTAAGAATTTTTTAAATTTATTTTTTTAAAAAAACTTACCAAAAAAATCAAAAATGGCAGTTCAAGCTGGAAGACTTCTTTTAAAAGCTATTGAATTGGTAAGTAAATATTTAAAATGAGTATAATAATTTTTGATTATATATTTATATATATGTACCTACATAGTACCAAATACTAAATAGTAAAAATCTTAAGATAGTACTATGACATACATATGTACCTATATCTATATAAATTATAAATTATAAATGGTTTTTTTTAATCTAATGCATAGTGCTATTTTATTGAAAAAGGATATTTTTGATTATTTATTAGTTCATTTTATTTTATGTATTTCTTCAAAATTATATATATGTATTTTGTAATCCTTGAAATTTTTTTAAGATTGCGAACTGCAATTTATCAAGGTGAATATAAATTAATCTTGAATCTTAATTTTGTTTATACATATGTAAATATTACCTGTTTGAATTTCTCGTAAGGTAAAGTTATAGTGAAAAATGAATGTACTTATGTACATATGTATTTCTTATGGGTAGATCAAAATTTCAAGATGGAGATGGAGTGAAAATCTTAAAAAGTTATGTTTAATTTTGTTATACATATGTATGTATGCATTTTGAAAACAACGTTTTTTTTTAGGATTTCATGCATTTCATTTCATGTTTATGAACGTCATTTAATGCTTTTTCAATTAACTTATAAGTTTCAATTTTATTTTGACAAATACAAATAGTAAATATTTTTTTTTTAAATCAACGAATTAGCATACAATGAAGGCAATATACTCACCAACCAAAATCAATGTTATTTCAATAATCTCAAAATGAGTTAAGTGTATTTATTTGAGGTTTTTTCTTTAAATAAGGATGTACTTACATATTTATAATTTATGTACATAATACCTAGTTACCTTATAGGTAGAACTAATTAGGAATTCCAATTCATGTATAAGTAATTAAATATGATATTTTATTCTTGTTACAAGTGACATCAAGTATAATAATAATAATAGTAATAAAAAAAAAATTATGTATAATATTTGGTTGTATGTATGTATTATATTATAACAACAGGTAATTAATATTGTTGAGATTTTAATTTATTTTTATTTTATTTTGTTACCTACATTATGTACCTATGTAGTTTATTTATTTATTTATCTATTTATTTATTTATTTATTTTAACATTTATAACAGTTGATCCTACACATAACTGTAAAGGCCAACTTTATAGATCCTTTTTTCCCTTTCGAAATGTGGGCCTTTTTGTCAAATTATATTAATTATTTGGTATATATTTTTGTATATTAACATAGTTATATTATTTTTATTAGTTATATTCTATCTTTATTAATTATTAAATTATATTTGAACCGATGTTGTTGTATTGAAAATTACATTTTCAATAATTTTCACCATTTGAAATTTTTTTTGGTTCTCACGGAATTTGAACCCGTGCTCTTTCGTAAAATAATTAATTTAATAACTTTTTTAGAGAATCCGTGTAATTTAGAATTCGTTGTAATAGCTAAACTACGGTAAAGCTAATTTAGACTGGAATGTTACGTGAATCTGAACTCGAGAGCAGCTTGTTTTGATACTTTAGTAAAAAAAAAAAATCTCAAAAATAAAGCTGTGTACCTATATAACCGATAAATATTTGTCTGATTTGTTTGCTATAAGCAATATCTGACAGTAATAATAAAATGTCCATAACTAAAATTCTCAAATACAAAATCCTCAAAGAAAAAATCTTTAAACCTAAAATTTTAAACTATTTGAATTGCAGTAATTAAAATGGAAATAAATTGAGTGTATAGATTTAGGAATCGGAACAAATAGATAGTAGACAATAAGATTTATTTCATCTTTGAAACTGCCATTTTCTACTAAATTTAGTTTTCTGTTTAATTAAATATTCCCATCATTTAATAAATACTTAAGAGATTACCTGGTACATAATAAGAATATTTTTTGAAAATAAATAACCTACTTATGTATAACCAATTGATCGCACGCAATATATATATTTTTTATATTATTATATACAAATTTTTTATATTATTATAAATTTGACAATTTTTTATAGCTTCTGGATCAATTTCAAATTTTAAATATTGTTCGAAAAGCAAATGTATACTGGTTACTGTGTACATAACATAGTTCTTTTTAAAGTCCACACAAATTTTAATGGATTCTCTATATAAATTTACTATAATGTTATTTTGTTTTCAAATTGTAGCATTTATTATTTTTTGTGTGTATCAGTGGAAAATCTTTTTTTTTTCTTATAGAGAAAAATGGTTGTTCAAAAAAAAAACAATGTATTAGATAGATAAAGCTATATATATATATATACATATATATATATATGGAAGTAGTTACAAATACTAATATAATCGTATGCTTTTTATGAATAATCGTTGTGTTTTGAAAGTATGATGTCATTCGCTAACATTGAATATTGTTAGTAGACTGTACCTTTATTATTAATAATTTTGGTATGGTATGTATCAACATTGATGATAATATAAACAAGTTATATTTGAATGTACATACATATGTACATATTAGTTATACATATTATATTTCTATCAGATAATTTCATTGTCAAATTCAGTTAAAAAATCCAATCTGCTTGCAAAAGTCTGCAGCAAATTGATCACTGTTGTCTACAACCGTCAAAGTTTTCTTAACCGTTTTTGTAGTAAGCTCCTCCTTGGGTAGGGTTTACTTCAGAACACTGACTACAACGAAAATCTGCCATTACTGCTATTGTCCTGAGATATATTGCTCTCGAAATTTCTGAAACTCTACGTAACTTATTCCATTTGTTTGATTCCAAAAAAAAATTTAAAAAATCAATTTCAAAACTATAAGTCTATAGCTATCACTTATTCTTTCTAAAGCAATGGAAATTTTGATCAACAAAAATTTGAAATATCTTATTAGCAGAGATATTCATAATAAATCATAATTTGGCCAAAATTGTTGACTGGGATAAAGCAGAGTCAAATTAAACACTTCTCAATATCAAAGCTGACTAATTGAGGAAAAACATATGCAATTCGAACCTATTTTTAAGTTTTTAGATGAGAACTTGCAACGACTGAAAATAAACCTTAAAATTCGCGAAATGCGAAGTAATCAAAAGATAAACTGAGGAATTACCATATTTTCAATATTGCGAAAAGCACCACTATATATTTGAGTTTTAAAACAGTGTAAAGTATACTTTTCGTTTAAGATACCAATGAAAATATTTTGATTTTTTTTTCGTAATTCAAAATGAATTATTATCGTATTAATTATACAATGCCTAGGTAAATGTTTGTACATATATGAATAAATTGTAACTAGTTATACTACTTTAGATAGGCAATTCATTATGTTGTACATACATTTTATTTATATAAGTTAAATTGTATACAAAAACAGTGTAACTACATTACCATTTTTGGTTATAACTATAACTCTATACCTAATTATCCTTATTTTAATATACTGTGTAAGTTATGTATTATGTATACGATATTCACATGTTTCTATTTTAAATTTAATCAATGCGTACTAAATGTATGTTGCTCTTCTAAACTTAGGTCATAATATTATATAAAAAAAATGAGCAAATAATTGCTTTCGGTTTTGTTTTTAGTTAAGCTTTTCTAAAAAGTATGACATCATGTATCTATTTGTTATTATTTTATAAAAGTATCATGTTCATAGATATTAAACGTAGCGTTAAAAAGTAAAATTAATGCCCGAAAATTTGTTTATGTTTACACTTTACATGTATTTATACATACAAAAGTATACAGAAACTTAACTACTTTTTTTATCAATATGTAAAATTTACTATTCACGCAACATGTTTCTTTTCTTTCTCTATATATTTTTGTTTGCACGTTCAATTGTTTATGATTATATATGTCATAATATATATCGTATATATTATTGCTTTTCGATCTGAGAAAGAATCTAAAAATATACATATTAATTTTATCATATTTACTAATAATATATAGAGAGTAGAGTAGAGATATGTATTATGATGGAGATGGACTATTGAGTGTAGTGTAGACTATAGATAGATAGAAAATAGAATCACGTTTATTATTACATATTTTGTTTTGGTTCTCTCTCTTTTTTTGAGAGAATACCTTAAAATTAAATAATTATCCTTAAATAAGTTAATAGCTATCCATTCATATTGCTATTAATTAATAAATTTACCTGTTTTTATATTTACTTTTTCTGCATTTACCATACATATAATACATAGAGTATGAATGTGTTACTACGAGTATATATATACCATTCATAATTTCATAAATCAATATAATATAATATTATATAAAATTTTCTTATAAAACAGAATAATATTTTGATTGTATTTTGCTTGTTGGAAAATTTTTGATCAAATATATATATATATACAAACAATGCATTCATATATATATTGAATTCAGAAATTACACGACCTGAATAAGAACCTAACCTGAAATAAAAAAACAAGGTAGAATGAATGGAAATGTAAACTACGTTTTGTTTTAATTATCTACTTTAGTTATATTTTTATTTTCTACTGTAAATATTTTAGGTTGGTTGATGAATGAATTTTTGTTTTTGTTTACGCTTGCCAACTGTCACTTGAGAATAATATCAGAATAATATGTTATACATAATGGTAAACTAAAGAGCTGGGAATGGCGCGAAGCTTTACAATATTTTTCTTTTAATAATTTACTACATAATGAATAAGCATACAAGAAAACGTATTTGAAAAAAAAAAATACTAAAAATATGAAGCTAATTTTACGAGCTATACTTATGCCTAATATATATTATATGTATATACAAACAATATAAGTTGTTATACGTAAAGAAAATACTGAAAAATAAAAAAAGATTCTACAGGTTTGGATTAATTTTCTTATTTGAAAATTCGGTGACGTAATTTTACTATATAAACCAAATTAAAATTGAATTTATATAATAACACTGTTTTTATATATTTATGCAATGATTGTGCATGTATGTATAAATACTATTTACTTACTATTTATTTATGTATGCATATTTCATGTTTGTTTGTATTAAATACAAAATTAAGTTTTTTAATGAAAATACTTAGTTAACTTTTCACAAGAAATAGAAATTATTTTTTAAGGATTCAAAATTTATGGAAAATTTCAATGACAATTTTGTGTCAATAGGGAATAGGACATATATTCAAAATTTATAATTTTTACTTAACAGGGTTGGTTTTTTGAAACGTTAAATTATAAAATTTTAAATTAAAAAAAAAATACAACAGTGATAATTGAAAGAGATTTACATAGTTATCAAATTGACTTTGCATAAGTTGCACTTTAAGAATCTTAGTTCAATTTAATAATAGATATTGCAGTTTTATTTCAGTTTTTTATTGCAGTTTTAGTTCCATTCACTAATAGGTACCTACATGGTTTTATATTTCGTTGCAAATATAAAATTTAGGGAGCAACGTATACATACCTACTTCCTTCATCAGTACTAATTTTTCTTTTATTAATCTTATCCTAATCACTAACAATTATATATTTTATCCGTACGTATTGTGTATTAGTTTATATTAATTTAATTCGAAAAATTTTTTTTTGTTAATCATTTTGTCTATCTTAAATATTAATTACTTTTTCGTACGTCAAGTACAGAAATTACTTTTATTATCAGGGAAATTACTTTGGTTATCAGGAACTACATATATACGCACCTTCTTAAATAGCACAATTTATTTAAGTATAATTAGCATATTAATATTGAACAAAACTTTCAGGCCCTCTTCCTTTTCGAGATGAAGGTCTTTTATTTTTTTATTGTGATTTATTTTATCTTAATGACATAGACCACTGGATCAGGTCGAAAAACCTATAAAGCATTTTGTTTTTATCTTTAATCGAACTTTGGACCTTTTGGTTGAAAGGCAGGCGCCCTACCTATTGCGTCACCCAGCGTGTTTTTGGTTCTTGTTTTTGTAGAAAATTATTACTTATATTATTTATTATATAGACTGTTTCAAAATTAAAATAGAAAAAACTCGGATTTACTTAGTTATTCCTTGATAATTTATTCTGACTTCATCAATCTTAGATTTTCTTTAATTTCTTATCCAATAATTCCATCAAAATTATTGCACACTTATTTAATTTCATTATTTGGAATACCAACTCTAAAGGTGTGTATCCTGCAATATATCAAGATTGCTTTCATTTCCTTTAGTTTTGTGAATAATCATTTTGGCTTTTCTTGTGCACATCATAAAAAAAAACTTTCAAAAAAAATTCTTCCCATCTACCATATTACCATAGTTCATATTATACACAAAGTAAATAGGTAGAAAGTTAAAAGTGTGCATTCCAGTTGCTTGTGGAAAACTAATTAGCACTTAATTCCTAGTTTTTGAGATCCTGAATCCACCCTGTGAGATTGTGAAGTTGATCAGATCACTAAATTTTGCTTTCCGTAATAAACCTTTTCTAAAGTCTGAATTTTGACTCTAGCTAATGTTTGGCAGCTGTTGCAAAAAAAGTATTCAAGGTTATACGAGAGCCTTATTTTCCTAGAGGTTGCATAGTTATTTTCTATGTCAACTCTTGTTTGCTCTGGGCTCATGGTATGAATGAATGCGCTCCTTGATGGCTCCCATTAAAGAGCAAACGTCCTCCTCAAGGTGCCTTTCAAGATTAGAACATTGTTTGGCCAGCACATCGGCTTTCTTATTCGTCTCTATGTTACTACGACCAGGAGATCAAAAAACGACCAGCTACACTTTCAAATTCATTTTTACACTGTTCCACCAGCTTAGAACAAATAGTGTTCGAAACTAAAATTTTGATAGCGACCTTGACTATCCGGGACAAAGTAACTATAGTTATATATATATTTTTTTTCAAGGATAATGTAAATATGATATAAAGTGATATTAAATTTAGTTAAATGTATAGCAATGTTTATGTAAAAATGTATACATATTTTATATATACCGGGTGGTCCAGAGCATGCGTATCAGTTTTTTAAGAGGAGAAACAGTCGTTAAATATTAAAATTTTAAATAATTTTGCAAACTAAATCGATTCAGCTTTCGGAAAAAACCGAAAACCGCCGAAATTAAATGATTTTCAAATGGGAAGAGGTATATCGATGCAAATTCGGATTCTAAAAAAAACCCTGTATAAAAAAAATACCTGTTCCCATTTGAAAATCTCTATTTCTACGAATTTCTGGTTTAAAAACCCCATTTCCGATTCTTCTCGGAAGTTGTAAATATCACTAATCGATAGAACACCCTCGTTTTAGTTTAAAAAAAAAATTTAAATTTTAAAATAACAACTCCTTCCCCTCTTAAAAAACAGATACGCTACTTGCATGCTTGTAATACCTGGTATAATTAGAATTTTTTAAACAATATAATACTAATATGTAACAAATGTAACAAGTGAAAGTTAATTTGTTTTGTTTTGGTTGATGGATGATGTTGATCAGTTGATGATAGTGATAATTGTGATGATGACTGATAAGTCATGAAATTTTTGTTTCATAATTTGTTTTTATAGATAGTTTAGTAGTATGTACTAGGATGTAGATCAAGGACTTCTTTACTTTAAATGCAAATATATATTAGTTACTATGTGTATTGCGAAAGATATTATAATTTACCTTTTCAGAATTTTAAGGTGTGTGATAAGTGTATATCTATGTATATGTATTGTAACTAAAAGAAAAATTGATAAACCAATTAAAAAGGAAGTAAATTTAGAATATAGAATTATTAATAATAATGGTATGAAATAGTGGGGTGGGAGCAATGATTATCAGCAGTTTCAATCATCGCAAATCATTCTATTTTTACTCAAAAATTTGAAACTTTCTTTTTTATAAACTATTGCAAATACTTTTATATTATAATTAATATAATGTTTGTTATTATTATATTTATTTTATTTTTAATTATAATATAATGTTGACCTAAATATAAATGATTTATACACAGCAACAAATTGTGAATATTTAAATTAAAACTACATACCTACCTACATATATGTGAAATTTTTATTTTTATCACATCAGCCTTAAATTGTATATTATGAAATTGAAAAGTTGTTTGTGGGTGCGTGCGAGAATATTACCTCTATTTTGTAATGTAGGTACATATTAATTAATTATAAATGAAATAATCTTGAATTCTTCATTCAAGTCTTTTTTTGTAGCGACATAGTATAAATTTAATTGAAGTTGTTTTTTTTTTTTTAATTTTTTTTTTAAGAAATAATTTTATTCTAGTTTTATGGATAATTGGCCTAAAAAAAAATTAAAATAAATTATAAATAAAATAAATGAAAATTTCTAACTAAATTATATCATTGGAGACCTACCAATTTCATTTTATATTTTTATTAATTTTTTTTTCTTTTATTATTCTATCATTATTATACTTGAAAAGACTTGGTTTTTAAACATAATATGTATTAGTACGTATATATAGGTTGTCTTGGATTGGACTATAATAGCCAAAGCATTTAGGATCAATTTTTATGTATACTTATATTGTAATAAATATAGTACATCGTACATCAAAATTCTTTTAGGCAATTCATTTATGCAACATTCACAATTCTCATCTCTAATAAGGAGAGAATTTGGTATTCTTTATGGCACGTGACTCGAGTATAACGGAGTGGAATGGTATTTGATTTGCAAAAATTCCAGATAATTTTCTGTTGTTCATTTAAGCCGTCAATAAAAATTGCTGTAATTTTTTGTGATTTATTAAGCATTTAAAAAACTTATATTTATAATCAGTTCCCGTACATTTTATTTTAAATTGATAATGTTTTTTTTTTGTAATTACATTTTAAATTCTTAAAATATAAATATTTTTGGATATTATTCCCTCTTAGAGGGAGCGCAGAGCTTTGCATATATCATGTCAATTAAAAATTATTAAACATTCACAAAGTAAATATGTAATTAGTTTCGTTTTCTTCGCTATCTAATGTCATACAATTCATCGACTTGCCAATAGTCTAGATGCTTTTTTTCCCCCACTGAATTTGAACTTCTCCCTGTTGTATCGTTAGTTTGAATTTTTATTTTTCGTGTCGTTAGATTTTCTGTGATTCTACCGCTTAGATTATGAAGAAACAAATTTGATAGCTATCTATAGATAGGAAAATGTAAAGGAAGTTGCCAAGAATTATATTATATTGCAGGTTAACAATGAAAGTTTTTTAATACTATTTGATAATAATTTTTTTTTTGTCTATGGGGTACTCTATGTAAATGAGATCTTTTCATATCTATTGTACTTCCCGATTTGGTCATTTAAAAATGCAGATTTAAGCCCCTGGAACACGATATTATTACGTTAATGTCAGGCGATGTTTGTACCTGAAAATATTTATATCTTTTGCGAGCTATTGCATCGTCTTCAAATAGAAGCTGAGAAGACAATTCCTTTTTCCATAAGCAAAATCTAAATTTATCTGGGTTGAACTGTATCATCTGATAAACCATGTCAGTGTTCTAATGTGTGATGTGATATCCCTGGTTACTTGATTTAAGTAATCGATTAATATTGAATTTGAAGAAGGTTTTGACTGTTTAACATTTTTTAATCAAATGGAAATAATTGATGGAAAGATATTAGTGGTTCTCCGTTCAAATTTCCATAACTTTATATTTCTTATTTTTGTGTAGATGTTATAATTTTAGAATATTATGTCTTTTTTCATATTTCATATTTGGCTGTCATGTCAAAGTGTAAAATACGCAGATACTTAATCGTCCTCTCTTAAAATTATTGAAAAAAGTGACGCTTATGAATAAAAAAATAAATTATGAAATTATTTGAACGGAGAAATACTATTGTTTAAATTAATTCTTAAAAATAAAAAATAAAATCAAAAATGTTCTGTCATGTTGTCATCAAAAATGTTTTCTCTAAACAACAATAAACTTTATTGTTTGACTTAACAAATATCACAAAAAAATTGAAAAATCATTTCTATTTCACTTTCACTGTGAATGTGATTTTACTATATATGTAATCATTAATATGTGTTATAATTTTATAAAATTCTTTTTCTTAAAAGATATAAACAAACTTACACAGATTTATTTTTAGAAGTGACACAAAAACTAAATGACTTGATTAAAAACAAAAAAAAATTAGTTTATTATTTTATTTAAAAATCGTTCTTATACGTTTACAAACACAATAAGAGAGTTAATATTAAACATGTATTTAAAATATATGAATTTATGTTCTATTTATGGAAACAATTATAATGTAAAATGGTATCAATTAAATATTGTTTCTTTTTAATGTAAAATTTTAAATAGTTTACTTTAGAAGAACAAAAAAAAAAGAAAGCAAAAGAAAGTAATTAAAATTGATTTACTTTAATTTAGTATTGGTTGGGTTAAGTGATAGAACGATGAAATTTTCAGCATTAAAACATTTTTCATGTTTTTATGACCTCGTTTTGCCAATTTGCAAAAATATTTTTGGATTTTACAGTTATCAAATTATAATAACATCAATGAAACAAAATGAAAATTTTTTTGAGTTATTTACTTGCAATAATAACATTAAAAAATGATCACTGAAAAAAACATTATTATCAAAATACAAATACATACTCAATATTGATTAACCAATTTGAATTTCGATCCATACATATTATAGTGTTACCCATCCATTTATAAATAAATACTTCAACTTTCTTTCAATTTATTATTTTTATTTTAGTAAGCACAGCAAAAGATCAGATACTCCTAAGTTCAACGCTTCCATAAAATGAATTTATCAGAAACTTCTACTACATTTTCTCAAGGTAATGTAGTAGATTATGATCGAAAATTTCATTTCCGAAATTCACAGTTACAGTTAGTGTTACAGTTGCTATTATTTTCTACTCTTACGTTAAAATATTTTTTTTGTTTAGTTTTGTAAGTACATAATGTGCTTAATCTGCTTATAAAAGGGAAAATTTGTTTGTTTGTTCGCTATACACGTCCAATTAAAAGGTATAGTTCTGAAATTTTGCAAAGTTATTATCAAAATAAGATAATTGACGTTGTATTTTATAATCTTATAGAATGACAGGTTCGGTAGTAGTCAACTCCTAGCATCCTTTAGGAAAATTTAAAAAATGAAAGGTGTTACATACCTGATTATTGCCGGTAACCAAATACTCACTCAAAAATAAACAAACATGTCTTTTACTGTTTTCCGAAATTTTGACTAACTCAGAAGAATTTGTAGTGAAAGTGCTTCTTATATATATTTATTTGCCCGGAACTTACTTTAGCTTAGTGAAAGAAGAATTTCTGTAAACTTAAATGATAAAAAGTTATTAGCTAGCCAACTGAGTGTCTAAATTTATTTAGAAATATATAATAAATTTCTTATTTTTTGACGTAGAATCCGAATTGGCATAAAAAGTGCCCCTTCTCCCATTTGAAAATCTCGATTTCGGTCAATTTCGGCGATTTTTGATCTTAAAAGGCCGATTTGCGGTCCTTCCAGGAAGTTGAAAATATCCCCAATCGATAGAGCACCCTCGATCTACTTGATAATTTTTTTTTTTTTATTTTAAAATAACGGCTCCTTTTCTTAAAAAGCTGATACGTATGCTCTGGAACGCAGCAAAAATTATATGAAAAAAATTTAAGGTTCATAAAAAATAAATTTGCCTTAAAGAAGGGGAAGCAATGGTTCTAACCTAACTATGTATACATGATAGCTTGAGTCATTGACTTGAATTCTTCTTGAAATTTCAAGCTGTATATTCGATTGATTAGTTTGATTGGGTGTCAGCTTGAAAATAGCTTGAGTTTGTAAAATTTTCTATACAGATACAGAATAATATAAAAATATAAAATTGAATTTTTTTTATTTATTTACTCTTTTGAATCTTCTATTTTTTAAATTCACTCTAAATATTAACAAACCTTCATGAATTTTTGACATTAAATGTCAACTCTAGATCTCAAGCTCTCAAGTTGCGTATTCGATTGAAATTTTCACGTCAAGTAAGTCAATTTTTGTGATTGACTTGAGTGAAGCGGATTTCAAGAAATAGCGTATACATGATGGTGAAGCTTTCTTAAAGCTTACTTGAAGCTATCATGTATACGGGGTATATTACACAATGATGATACACAGTACTTTTTTTATTTTTCTTTCTTTTTAATTTTTGTTGTCTTTAATTTTGATGTGTTCAAATAGACGCTTGTTGAAAAAGAATTTTTACTAAAACTGGATTTTAAATTTTTTTTTTTAAAATTGGCAGACCCACACACACTCAATAATATTATACAATTTTTCAAAATTCGATAATTTCCAAGGATGTGAAGGGTTCCAAGGGGTCTTTTTCATTTTTCTGCAATTTTTTTTATAGGTTCTCGAGGATAGATAATAATCTCTTGGAAACTGAAAAATTTAATATACTATATTTCATATTATGATGTCAAAAGAATTTTTGCCTTTCAAGAAAATTGAATTTTTACCTGAAAATCTTTTAAACCTTGAAACAAAATTAAACAAAAACATTGTCTCATCATCAAAAATATAAAAAAAAAAATTAAGAAATATGACAAAAACAATATCCTAGAATTATTAAAAATTAATTTTTTTATAAATCTATTACATACATACATACATACTTCTTAGTTCTTTTCTTAAGTTTTTAAAAAAATTAAAATTTTTTGAATACGACAATCTCACAAAATACAGGAAATTGTATAGGCCTAAAAGAATTTGTATTGTTTTTTTATTTTATATTTTTTGCTTGAATTTTTTTTTTTTTGTTTTTATTTTTATTAGTTTATTTTGTTAGATCACCATCAATAATATGAAACGCCAAATTCAAGTTTAATTTAATAAAATGAAATCGAGATCATCAGCTGAGTTGAGTTTTAGAATTTTTATGGATACATTATGATTATGTATGTATATCCGAAGGTCTTCTTCGATGTAGCGTTAGTTTTTGAGTATAAGAAAATGTAAATTAATTTTTCTCAATTTTTTTTTAATAAATAACTATATATTCAATAAACATTATGTATGTGTATTATGTACCTTATGTCATTATTTATTTATTATTTACTTACAAGAAAAATTAATATAAAAATAAAATTTATTTCAGATTTTTGAATACACAATACACATTTATTTGTATTCACGCAAATTGACTTTATTTTCCTTAAAATTCGGGGCTTTTCTTTCAATAATAATATTTCCTACGTTACGAGCTAAGTTAATTAATTCAATTCAAGAATGAAATTTTAATTTAAGATAAAATTTGTATTTGTATATATGATTATATGCAAATAGTACATATGAGATGTACACACGATTATTATATGTACATCATTAGGTATAAAAAATGTAAAAATTCGGTCGGGAAAATTCTTTATATATTTATCTAATTCTTTATTACCTATAATGTAATTTATAGGTAAGTATTTAAAAAATTATTCTTACTCTGATATGATCACTGATCAAATATTATGATGTAAAAAAAAATAAACACGAAAATGATAGATAAAATAATCACTCTATTAGGTATATTTTTACTTTCAAGTTTTCGAGCTTACAATGAGCGCTTTCACACTCAAATTTCAAGCCAATCAAAGAAAATTTGTTGATTGGCTTCTGTGAAACTGGCTTCAATTCAGCAGTAGGCTTCAAGTACGCTTGAAGCTGCCATATAAACGCGGTATATGTTAGATTTAGTATTTGAATGATAGCTCTTCTGTTTACTGTTGATATTTTTTGATGCATTTTTATTTCCGAGTCCATTCACTAAGATGAAATGAGTTGACTACTTGAAGGCTATAATAGACGTAAGTTGACTTAGAGAAAATACATTGAATATAATTTAGTTTTAGAGTTTAAAAGTTAAGAAATCTTAATTTTGGAAAAAAAATAATTTATATATCGTATTAACTATTCTTTATGTTAATCATTTATTCGTAATAATAATAAAGAAATCTTAATTTTGGAAAAAAAATAATTTATATATCGTATTAACTATTCTTTATGTTAATCATAATATCGTAATAATACTATGAAATTTAATATAAAAAAGTATATATATTAAATGTATATGAATGAAGTATGTGTACAAGTACAAAAGATAAAAAGAATTATGTATTTTTTTCAAATGATCTTCGTCAAGCCATTTTTCATTCTATTCAGGGTCATAGCATAACAAGAATTAAGCCGGAACGTTTTCTCGTTGTTTTTATTTTTTAGTTCAATTTAAGTTATCTTCAGGTTTAGTTTTTTTTTTCTAAATGAATGTACATATACATTTAGAATTTTCAAATGGACAATTGATTTAGTTTTATAATAATTCAAGTATTTGTGTGATTTTATGTGTATTTGATAAATATAATTTGATAATTATAAGAGGAGAAAAAAAACGTGTATAAAGCACTGAAGGTTAATTATGCTTCCGAAGAATGAAAAAAAATAACATACATAATATACATATATTACAAAGCATATAATATGATTAGTTTTTTGGTATTTTCGTAGGTATTTACAATAAAAATTAAATTGTTTTGTTCAGTCAGATACTAGGAAATGTATTTCTCTTTAAATAAATACCCATATATCAAAATTTATTTAATTCTATTATTTTCAGTAACTGAAATTAAATATTAAAAAATATGTTACGAGTATATAAAACAAAAAAACAAAACAACGCAATTTTCAAATAGAAAATTTAATTATATGTATAAAAAATTGTATATAAATAATATAATTATTATTTAATTCATTTCTTTATTATATATATGGTATATACAAAAAAAAAATTAAAATTTTGTTACATATTTATATCAGTGCAAATACAAAATATTCCTATAAAACAAATATTTTTGTTTTTCTGATTTGATGAAATATTTTAATACATACATATGTATATGTATGTATTAAGTTTTTTTATTTATTTTTTTTTGTAAAATAAAAGTCACGTATCCAATTTTCAATAAGACTTAACTCTTGAACTCTTGCACTTATTACCGATGCTGGATCATCTGGATGAGATGCTCTTAAATCAATATGATGTGCACCTTCTGGTATTATAATAATATTTATTTGATCATTATTCGTTTTAAGAACTCCACCACCACTCCATGGATCTAATAAACCATTACTAAATATAATATTTGATGCATCATTAATTTGTTTTCCACCATAACGTATAATAATTTCACGTTCACTTGGTCGTACACCAAAACGTTTAAAACATGTATCCGAAAACTCATTAAAATGCCAATCTGATTCAATAAACATACCATTTTTATTACACATTGGCATTACCATTTCTGTACAAGTTTGAAAACTCCAACCTAAATCGCCCATATTTGGTTCAAAAGCTGTACTATAATTAAAACATGTTAATTTTCCAGTATAATTTGTATATATACTAATTGCATTATGCATTGCAACTAATAATTCATCACCATGATATTCTTTTTCTAACTGACCACAAAACATGCGTACTGGATAAGCTGGTAATGGTGCTAAAAACTCACTTGGATACGGATAATTTGCCATTGCTAAATTACTATACATATCTTCTAAATATTCAATAAATTCATGTAAATCCTCAGATTTTGTCATATTTTTACAAAATTTAAATTGTTTATTTAAAATTTGTCGCCCTTTATCTGTTGATGTATAATTTTTGAGCATATCCCATGAATTAATAATATTTGTTACACATTCGGGTTTATCAGCTGTTTTAAATATAGATGTAATAATTCTTGTAAATATATCACATTGTGTTAATCCACTAAATTGTAATACTGGTGCTGATGCAGCTAAAGCTCCAGTCACAATATGAGGATATTTCATACGAAACCAAGCAGATAACATTCCACCATACGAACCACCAAATGCAATTACTGGTCGACTATCAAATTTCCAATTTGTTAAATTGTATAAAAGTGCTGCAAAATCACCTAATGCTTGTTCAGCTGATAAATAACCTAAATATTTTGATGAATTATATGATTTTCCACCAAATGGTAATGATTTGCCATAATATCGATGTTCAGCGAATACAACTGAAGCACGCATTTGTTTAGCTGCTTCCCACATAAATCCTGTATTTTGAGCAAAAAGTTCAATATCACCTTCATTTCCGGTATAAAAAAATATTGGACTTTGTTTGTTCCCATCTGAATATGTTTCATTTATAAGATATCTTATTCTAAAAGTTGTTTGATTTGCAAAACTAAAATGATCCAATGGTACTTCAAAATATTTTTCACTATATAAATATTGTTTTGATCCATTGATATCGGCTGATGCTGATCTAATACAATGACATTGTAATATTATATAGAAAAAAGCAATACATATTTTGTAAATAAATCGCATTTTTAATGAATTTGATGATGAAATACAGTCTACACTCAAGCAAATCAAAATTATAACTATTTTTCTCTCCTTTAGATTTTATAAAGTCGCAAACATTTATTTACATACATATGTACATATTATGTACGATTGATATAAATATAAATAATGTATATATCATTTTTCTTTTTAAACATCTATCTATCTATCTTATCTATCTATATTAATTTATAGAGAGTAAAGAGAGATTTATAAAAGAAAAAAGAAAACAAAACAAATAAAATAAATAAAAAATATATTAATTTTTTGAATACATTCACAATAATTTCAAATTTGTTTTTGTAATAATTATTGTTTTACGATACTACTTTTACGACTTTAATTTCTGACATTTTAGTGCATACGTATTTATTATCATCATTCCCAAATCACATTTTCTTAATTTCGTTGTGATTTTCATTCCATATTGTCATTTGTCAAGTGAGTGATTGCAAGAAAATTTTTATAAAATCATTTGAAATTAATTATGTATATGAAATCAAAATGGCAACACTAATAATTTTCTATGCAATTTTAATATACAAATGTCATCTCCCTACATAAAATATAAAATGATCTCTTTAAAAAAACCAGAAAAGGAAAATGGAATGTTTTTTTTTAAATGCGTACATACATATAAGTATTAGATATAGATAGTGCCTACCTAATTGCTTAGTAAACATAAAAAATATTTTCATTTTCATTTTGATCCTTAAGTTAAAACCATAATCTCTGATTATTCGTTATACATATTACTTAATTTTTATTCATTAATTTTTGATCATCACTCTGTACGCATGGACGCAATTCAATAAAATTATCATTATTTTAGTTTTTTAAAAAATTTCTTGTTATACATTATTTTTTTTACAACAAGAATTTATTTAAAAAGAAAAACCAAAAATTACTTTAATTGTAAAAACTATTTTTGAAAACTCTCTCATTCTCTCATAAATTTGTAGCCTAATTTTTCCCACAACATTTCAATATCATGTAAACGGCCAGTGCTGTTATTTATAAAAATAACTATCAATTTTAACTGGTTATATAGCACGATAATAATTATTAATCTGAGCAAAAGAAAAAATAAATATTTTGTGATATTTTTAAGACTACTTAAAAAATTTCAAATTGTTACTTAAGCAACTTTTGCTGTATATTTTTGGCTAGTGACATCAGGGTGTATGTTAATATAAACAATAAGATCAATATGTGACTAACTTACGTATTGAAATTTAAATATGTAAGTATAACTAATGACTTGAATTTTAAATAAGTATGATCATGTTTGTTTTGTGGTTAAGTTATAGCATTGATGATTTGAATTCAATTACAATTAAATTCGATATGATGACGGATTATGATTTAATGTTATCTCTATGTGCACAGGTAATGTACTCTTTATAAGCACTACACAATAATTAATTAAAAATATGATACAGGAAAATATCAATCAATCGAATAATCAGTAAAACAACCTTAATTTGAATTTTAGATTAGGATTTACCCATACCACTGTCAAAAATTAATATCGACTGTGTATTGAATTGATATTTATTAATATCATTATTTTAAATATTTTCATATATGTACCTATAAAGATGTATGTGAATTCAGAAATAAAGAATTTGTATGTAAATTTTTAGAATTAGAGTTTTTTTTATTCATAAATACAATTGATAAAACTAATTTGTCGCTTGACTTATATAGATACAATAATTCAAAATTGTATATTGAGATATTATTGTATCCTTTCGTATAATCACTATGTGTAATTAAAATTATAAGAAATATATTTAAGTACAGTAAAACACGATTATAGCCATTCCTAAAATTTCAGTAATATTTGTGACTATAGGCGTAGTAAATAAAAATTGCATCTTTATAAACCAAATTCAACAATATATCTTCCGTAACTAGTTATATTACAATTTTAAACTTTATTTTATTCATAAATAACAATTGCTATGTAATAACAAAATATACATATATTTGTAATAAAGAACAAAAAACGATAATACATAAATCATTTTCTTCTAAAGATTTTTAAGACAAGTTTAATTTTTTAGTTTTTTAATAAAATAATTAACTTTTTACTTATTTTTATGTTTTATTAAAAAAATTGGCGTTATATTTTAATGACTATAAACGACATCGATTGTGAGAATTTTTTTTTACTTCCTTTCAAAAAAATTGTTGACTATACTATAACAGAATTATGACTACAAACGTTTTTGACTATATACGAATTAAAATACTTACATACAAAAATATTAAAAAAGATAGCCAGAAGTGACTATAACCGATCTTTACTGTACTTGTTTATTAGAAGTTTATCTCGGCTTTTAACTTCTAAATAAATGAATCATATTTCAGAAGAAATTCAAATGAGTAATTTTGATAAAAATGTTGAATTTTAAAACGAGTGTTCTAGTTATGATTAATAATTGATCTTAATCTTAATAAATATTTGCAATTATATTTCGAAAATATAAAAATTTAATTTTAGAAAAGTTGATTAATCGAATTGAATGGCATTTTATTATTATTAGTCATTTTCTTTTATAATTTTAATTTTCACTTTTGATTTTAACAAGTGACATACCATTACAGATATCAGATCTTAGAGTAACAATTAATTTACACAACTGAAATATAATTTATTTGTTTACGATTAAATTAAAGCTCTACGATTTTTGATTTTTAATATTGAGATTGTAACGGAAAAATGGCAAAAATCTCTATAAAATATTTATTGGTTAAAATTTAAAGGTATTATAAAATTTATTTAAAATTTATTACTGAATTATGGATTAATTAAATATTTTCAAAATTTGTTAAATTTAATAATATACAAATTCAATGATATTGCGCCCTAATTAACTTTTTAATTTATATATCCACAATGTTTTCTGAGAATCTTCTTAATAAAGAATCGTCGTAATAAATTGTAAATAGAATAGAAATCATATTTTTGCAGAGTAAATTTATTATAATAGTTTCAGCATTTTGACACTGCGTTGAACACCAAAAATAAGGTTTATTAAACAACGTACATCGCAGAATTAAATCTGGTTATAGTTTTTATAGTTAGTTTTGGTTTTTATAGTTAGTTTGGTTTTAACATATTAACTCATTATTATCTTTTAAATATTTTCTGCGCTAACTAATTAAATAAACTAATTAAATTCTATTAATAAATAAAAAATATTTTATGAAACCTCATTTTGCATTGTTTTAAATAATGATGAACATTCTCAAGGTATATGAAACATCACATTAAGTACGTAATATGTGGTAATATGTAATATGTAATATCAACATAATCAACAATATTTATTTTCTTACTAGTTTAATTAATTTCAAAATCAACTTTAATATTTTATTTGCGGTACTAAAATAATAAAAAAGTATTAAAAATTTACGTTATACTATTTTGTTGGAGCCCGACCGAAGGAGCACCCCCGTAAAAACCGAAAAATTTTTCAAATGGTGAAAATTACCGGAAAAAGTAATTTTCAATACAACCACATCGGTTCAAATATAATTTAATAATTAATAAAGATATAATATAACTAATAAAAAAATAATATAAATATATAATATACCAAAATATATACCAAATAATTAATATAAATTAATAAAAAGGCCCACATTTCGAAAGGGAAGTTGGTCTACAGATTTATTTGTAGGATCAACTGTTAAAATAAATAAATAATAATATTTTGCTGGCTCTAAAGAGGGAGAAAGTTGTAAAATTATAATAATTACATTGGGTTTTACACAAATAAGAAATAGCTACTTGAGTACAGAATACCCGAAAGTAAGGTATATTTGTTATCATTATATATATTGGAAATTTAAATGGAAAATTTAATAAGTCATATCTAGTACCTATATTAGTCTGCATTAGTCATAACAACAACATACAACAACAAAAACAACCATTGTAAAGTAAAAGTTTTCAAACTAATTTTTTTATCGATAGATTGATAACATCTATACATATGTAGTCATGTAGGTATTATTAATTTAAGAAATGTCGAATTTAAGAATAATAATCGCAAACCCACTGTTAAATTTTTAGGAAGATTAATTTATTATGGAGATTGAATACATAAATAAAAATTCATATCAAATTTTTAAAATATTGTAACGATTAAAATGCAATTATGTATATTTCAATCATGTTGATTTTTTTAATTTAATGTATTACACAATACAATACAACAGTTATAAAATATCTTATAAAATGCTCTTCCTTTTGAATTAAAAAAAAAGAAAAAAAATTGACAATAATTATTATAGAGTTAAAATAAATATTTATTTGCGTAATTTGTCATATCTAAATTTAACGCTAGAAACAAAATTATTTTATTAGGTAGACCTACATTTATTTAATTTTTAGATTTAATTTTATGTGTTATTGAATATTGGTTAACAATTATTTATTTTGCAAAAACAAAATTAATAAAAATTTAAATTTACCTTGTAATCAACTTTGTAGGTATTATTATTGTTTTCATATTTTTATTTAGCTTTTCTGGTTTAATATTCAACATTTGCACTTAGTAAAATGTATTCATTGATTTGAGAAAATTGTTTATTATTACAAAGTAAAATATTGAATAGTTTTCAAAACAATGAAGTGGAATTTCTGCTTTTACGATTTTATTTAGTAAACAGAACGCGTACTCGTCGTTCAAATTTAAATCAAAATGACATCATTTAATTTATATATTATTTAAACCATAGATATATAAAATTTTATATATCTATGATTTAAACAGAAAAAAAGTATATAAAATTATTTTAATATTTATTAAAGTTATAAAAGTTAGATACAATATACAAATCATAATTAAAACAAAAAATATTTCAGCAAAAAAAAATTTTTTTTTTATTAATTTGTTATTAGAAATTATTTTTAGAATTAATTATACTAGTCGTTAGAAATAAATCAATTTAATTTAATTCGGTAATTTGGTTATATGGAATCAGTAGATTTTAAATCTTGAAATATAGAATGAACTGTGGTTATAATATCATTCAGTCCGATTCTAAGAAATGTATTTTTTTTCTACTCAGATACTTATGTATTCTAAGCAGATATGTATTTTCTTTGTTGTGTAGTACAACAGTGATTACACAAACAAATATTATTTTTAGAACTATGGAAAACGTACATATATTTCGGTTTTTGTATCCAACAGCGGTTACATAAAAAAAACTATTTTGATCCACACATAGATTCAATGGTATTTGTTTAAAAAATTGAAGTCTCCATGTCATTCAAATACATACTATAATAATCTAGAGAGACGCCTTATTGATTATTCACGTTAAAGTCTTTTTCTAAAGTTTTTAAAGCAAGAGAAATGTTTATTAAACTTGAATGATATGACATAGTGAATAAGACTTCCGACCAAAATCGAAAAAGACATTCATATTTTTGATAAAAAACTTTGAAATGAGTATATGATTTAATCTCGATAATAATAAGTTTTCACTCCAAGTTTCCCTTATTAGGGACTTATTGCCTATTTATTTGGAACGTGTTTGCTTTTCTTTTATGCTGAACTTCGCTTATTGATCTGTAGTTTTTTAATATAATTTTTTCTTGACTTATTGAGTATATTCTTTCTTTAGTTTCTCCTATTTTCGTTTTCGTTATTAGTCCTCAAAATAAGTTTATCACATATTAATGTCGTGTTGATATGGTATTCATATTATGCGAATATTTATTTTTAAATTATTATTATAAAGACACTAAAGTAGTTAATTAAAATGTAATATTTTATTATAACTACATAATATAATATAAAGTAGGCCTAACATTATCTTAAATAAAGAAATAGTAATAAAGATAATAATAAATTTTCAAATATTTAACATAATTTTTTTTTTTTTTTTTCTTACAGGCACTAGCAATTGCTTGCGTTGCTCTAGTTGAAAGTAAAAGTATCATACTTCCTCGTAGCATGTTAACATGCGGTACATTTGTTGGTTTTACAATTGTTTGTGCTGCTTTGGTCTTATGTAAGAGAAAATTTTATCATTTTCGAAATTAATATTAAAACATTTTGAATCAAAACAATTTATTTATTTAGTTGATCATACCCTGTTATTTACACTACCCAACAAATTCTGCTTTCTTTTGCATACTTAAACGTTTCTCCTAAAAAAAACTAAAACGGAATACTGCGTAGTGTGAATACAGGAATTCATAACTTTCTAAATAAGAATATTTTTTTAAATAATATTTTATTTTTAGCACATGTAATCAGTACTCCAATTGATAAGCGTATTGATATGCTTTTGAGTATTGGTGGTGTTATTTTATTCGTTGCCAGTGGATCAGTTATCATTGATGCCTACAAGGATAAACAAACTATCCTTGGCTTGGGACAAGAGTTAAAAGATTATGGAATGGCAACTGGTGGAATTGCAATTGTAAATGCTGTTGTATTCCTCGTTGATGTATTCATGACATTTAGAAGTTAAATTATTTTTAATTTAAAATTTACTTAATAAAACTCTGTTCAAAAATAACAAAATTTTTTTAATTTTAAATTGGAATAATGAATATTAAATGCAATAAAATTTAAAAGCGAAATTTATTTTTTTAAAGAACTTTGTTTTTTTTTTCTTGCATTTAATTTGAACAAACCTTGAATTATAATAATGATCGTATTTTACTATAATATGAATAAATGAATTAAAAATCTAATCTAAATCTATCTGATCGTGCAGTTTTTCAATATCCAAAATTATTTATTTTCTTAAAAAAAACGAAAAAAAAAAAATCATAATTTACAATTTTTAGTACATAAGTTTTTAAAATAATTTAAAAAAAAAAAATTAAATCCAAAGCGATATTTTGCTATTATATATGTATTTTATTTTGTTTCGCTTATATTTAATTGTTAAACAAATATTTTTAAAACCGTAACTTAAACAGAAAACAACATTTATTAATTTAAAATAAGAAAAAACAAAAAAATCAAATTCCAAGAGAAAGAAATTATACAAATATCAAATTTTATATTAACTTTTATATTAAATATTTTTTAAAATGTTCAAAATAAATGCTTTATATTTATGTACAATACAAAAAAAAAACCTAATAATTAAAATAATATTTATATACCTATATATATATATATATATATATATTTTAATTATAAGTTACATATATATTAATTATTAAAAATATATACATATATTAATTATAAATTCCATGTTCACCTCACAAAGAAAATAAAGAAAACTAAATAGATTTAAGATTCAAAACTATGTAATTCTCTATCTCATTTCTTTTTTAATTTTTGGTTTTTGGTTTAATATTATCCTTTAAACTCACTAATTTAAGTACATAATATTAAAAATAATATAAACTATAATATAGTTAATAATATAGTTTATATTATTTTTGATAATATTTAAAAATTTATAAAAGATATATTGATGTTATTAAAAAAAGTAAAAATGAATTACAGAAAACTTTCAATTTATTTATGTACAGAACAAAAAATAAAATTTACATAACAAAACAAGAAACAAATTTTAAAATTACTATTTCGAATTATAAAAACCTTAAATTATATATATTTTTTTTAAAGAAATGCAATTATTCATGAATTAATAAAAACATAAAGAAAAAAAACCAATTTCCAATCGACCACTAAAGTTTCAACTTTACACTAAATTCTTTATATTTATTTAAATAATTACATGTTTCATATTAAATAATAATATTGATATTGGTAAATTTATAATTAATATTATTGATATTAAATAAATAAAATAAATACTATTAAGTGTACCTTCTATTATAAAGTTTAATATAAATGTTTGAACAAAAAAAAATAAATAAATAAAATTCGTTTAACTATAGAAGCTATGTGAGAAAAAAATGATTTAGTTTTTTTTTTTATGTATACCCTCTGACCAGTGAACCGCAAAATGCATTCCGAAAAACTGTTTCAAAACAAATCATATGTATAATTAATTTCTATATTTATTAATTCTAAGTATGTATTTTTAATATTCAAAGCTTACGAAGTGTAAAAAAAAAATATATTTTAAAATAAATAATTTAGGATTTTTATTTTGCTTAAAACTATTTTACAAAAAAATTAAACAGTTATAATATAATCGATTATCCGTAGCTTCAATTGTAATTGGTTGGTTCATTTTCAGATCCATTTTTTTGTAATGATATGTGTTGTTATTAAACTTAATGAAATTTTAAATCATGCCAATAAAATTCGGTTTATTGAAATATAGTATAAAAAAATTTAGGTTTCATGGTTATTAGTTTTTTTCAAATAAATAAAGTTCTCTCGCACAATCACATTAAAGAGAATATTTAGGCAAAGTAAAATTAAAACTAATACCTACGTACGCCTTATCTGCTTCAAGAGTAACAAAATTATTTTGTTCAATCAAATTTAAGTAAATTATTTATACAGTCCAAAAGTTCGTTTATGATTAAAATTGCCTTTGAAATATTTTACACGGCAGTTGCATTTTCCAAAAAATTGTCAAACAGAGAATTGAGTTCTCTAGTGTATAAGAAACACCAAGACAAATTGCGAAACTTTTAAAACAATAGCTCTGTGAACTTTTTTAACTGTTTCGTTGTGCTTACCAATAGACGCAGCATAACAAGGGGTGGCATAATGTGATTTTGTTTCAAACATTTCGGTCGAAACAAAATTTGGATGACATTACTTAATTTGAAACGTTAATTTATTTTGAAACGCTCGAAAAAACTGAAACACTTTACATAATTCCATTTTTGATTTGTTTCGTTAAAATTTTGACAATTACTGCTAGAAAATAATATTAAAATAAAAAAAATGGAGCTAAAAGAAATTGCAACTAGATACAAGTAAAAGAAGCTAATAATAATATTAACATTTTTTTTTTATTCTGAAAAATTTTTTTCTTGACAGAAAATCATTATAAATTTACTTAAATTTTCATTTTATTGGAATTTTTATTTCTGTGCGTTTCTAAAATAAATATTCCGACAAAAAACATGTATTAATTTATTTTTTTTTAAATTTACCTAAAAGCGTCAACTATTTTTCAATCGCCAAAATTTGGTCGTATCAAATGTAAAAAAAGTAGCATTTCAACCTTACGCGATACCAAAATATGTCGTACCAATTTTGAAAAGATTGAAACAAAATAAAAATGGTCGAAACAAAACGACGTTTCAAATTACACAATGCCACCCCAGATCGCTCATAATGGGTGTTTTTGAAAATGCAAAACTGCGCTGACAGTTCTTATTTAAAAAAGAAAAATCTAGAATGAGAATACATTGCTCTATGTTCCAACCAAAATGGTTTTCAACTTTTATAACATAAGGACTGTATTTTCGTTAACAAAATTATATAAATTTACATTCTTCTTCGATCTCACTGTCTAAACCAAATATATCTTCACAATTCCTCTTCTAAAATTGTTCCAATCAAGCTCTGTTAAATAAAATGGCATTTTTTACTGAAATATTAGGTCTGTTGTAATCTGTATGTTAATTTTTATTTGCAAAAATTTGCAAATGAGAGGAAAAATCACGTGATCATAAAGTTCTGCGGGAATAGTTAAAATTTTCTCTTTTACAAAAAAAATTTTACATCAATTTTTCCATGTCAAAGATGATTTTTATGTTAGGATATTTTTTTAAATTTGAATTAATTTAGTAATTTTGTAAATTTTTTTTGTAGAATTATTGATTGTTTTTGTTTAAAAAAATTAAATTAGATAATTTTCCTTAACTTGGGTCTTTTTGTTTTTAATATCCAACAAATATTTCACATTTAATAAAAAGTAGTATACCTAACCTTAAAATTTATTTTTAAGTTTTTACTGACAAAAGAACGAAACTGAGTAAAAAATTTTTTCATTTTATTTTTTACAATAAAAAATTACTAATCAGTTATTTACTTTTTAGTTATTTTTTAACATATAAAAATTTGTTAAAATTGCTAAAATTTTTGGGTTTACTTATTTTTTTTTGCAAAAGAGAACATTTTCAACTGTACTCGCAGAATTTTATGATCATAATATGATTATGCTTTTTTTGCAAATAAAAGTAAACATACAGTCAAAGGCGTCTTTAGAAATTTTTCTCGCCTGTGCTAAAAACTATAATGCGCCCTAAAAAAACACTGTTTTGCAAAAATATATTATTTTTATTAATAATATTATACATATATTATACATTCACATATATTAATTATTGGTAATAAATCAACAAATCAATAGGTTAACAATAAACAAAAGATTATGAAAAATAATATTGCATTAAATTAACATTAGCGCTTAACAATTCAATAGGCTGTTTTTTTTTTCAAATAAAAAAACTAATGAAACATAATATTAAATAAAATTATTAAAATAAAAAAATTAAATTATTAAAATATTAATAATGAAAAAATAAAGGTTATATTATAATTTTCTTCCTAGATTTCTGTCTCGAAAAACTATCAATTACTTCTTCACAGTCAGTATTTGCAAAAAACTCAGACTCAATGGCTAGTATACTTAAATTATTAAATTTTTGTTGTCCCAAGGAAGAACGATGATGATTTTTTAACCTTTTCAGAAGCGAAAACGATCTTCCGCCTGAACAGTTAGTTAATGTTATACTCAAAAATATTCTTAGTGCAATTTCTATGTTTGGAAAAGTGGATTCGATATTGGAATCAATTATAGTTTTTTAATAAAATTTGCAATTGTGAATTTTGAATATCAGTATGGACAGTAAAATTTTTAAAATATAAGTATTCCTCAATTGTACAAAATCTCTCTTTCGATGTCTCTTTCGTGGTAAAATTTTACATCGACAAACTTTATCGATTTCGTCGACAATTTCTGAACGATATCGTAATACATAATGGCAATTTTGCATTTTGACATTTCGTTCGATCAAATCGTAATCGTTATCGAAATACATAATAGACACCTTAAACTGTTGTTTAGATCATGCTTGTATATTTCACATAATTGAGAAGCCTTTTATCTGATTTCTGTCTTCTAAATTTTTTATAAAAATGTATAAATTTTGTTTTTTGTAAATATCGGGGAAATTTTTCAAATAATTTATTTTTTTCGAAATGCCTTTCTTTTGCATTGTTTTGTAATGTGAAAATGTGACTAACAACTTTACGGCGCGCCCCTCAATCCATGGCGCCCATGTGTTTAGCACATTTAGCACTATGGAGAAGACGGCGTTGCATACAGTACAGACCTAATGCAAATGTTTAAAATCATAAGAATAATACTTAACTATGTATGTATGTAAATTGTAAATACATAATATAATTTCACAGAAATTTTTTGGTATACATATTGTTATGTTCAGTTTATTGACTTAAGAATTTTAAGGCATTTTTGAAATTTTTCGATGCGTACAAGTTGGATTGAATCCAACTACCCCATTAGGACGAGCCGCGTTTGATCAGTCATTTGCCTCGTATCATGATAGCTTCAAGTACACTTAACACCATGTATTCAAGTCAAGTACTCATGCTAATTATGTATACGTAGTAATTGATAGTTACTTACTAAATAACATTATAAAATTTGAAAGTTACAATACATACTCATCTAGTTATATTTATTTAGTAAGTTTATGTTATTTCTAAAATTAATTTAATATCTTCATCGCTAATATCTTCAACAACAGGTTCATTGATTATTTTGATTGGATCTTCGATTTCTTTTCTTTTTTTAGGTGCTTTGTTTTCATATGTTTTTATTTTTTTTTTTAATGATGAGTTACAATGTGTCCTTTTATGTCCACTTAATTTATAACTAGTTGTTTTTTTATTTTTAAAGTCATTTTCTATTTTTCTTTTTGCGGAATTTCGTATTACTTTCTGAAAAAATGATATACACCTGTCATAATTAAAAGAACTATCTACGGTTTTAATGATTCTGGAGAAGGCATTCATTATATTATCATATTTCTTAAAAGGGCGTTTGCCAACGTTTTTACCATTGCCACTCCATACAAATGTACTTAATAGTTCAGGTTCAAAAATTGTTTCTAATAATTTATAACAAGCATCTTTTCCGTCGTCCTTTCCATCAAAACTGAATATATTTTGGTACATACAAACCTAAAACAAAAAATAATGTTTATACAATTAGGTATAACATTAGAGTAACAGAATATTTAATTTGAAAAATTACAAAGTTTTGAAAATTTTCAATGTTTCCTAATTTGATTTCCAATTCTTCTAAATCTTCCATTTTTGAGAATGGTTCATCTAAATATGATGATATCAAAATTTTTTTATTAGGGCAAATCGTTACCATACTATTTAGTATTGACTGTTGTTTTGACAATTGTTTCAAAATATCATTTTGATTTTCCATCAATTTAGTTTGATTTTCCAATAAAGTGTTTAAAGTAGAAAATATTTTGGCCATCTGATATCTACATGTTATATTTACCGAAGAGTCTATAAGTTGTTCAGCATCTTGATTATTACCCTCTGAAATTCTCTGTGGCAAAATTAAAATGAAAAAATTTATAGAATTTTTCTATTCAATATAATACTTGAGGTGACTGCTGATTATTTGTTGATACACTTTGTGTTTGAATTACTGGGGCTTGTTGCTGTGGCATATTATCAGCTCTAGTCATTTGTTCTTCTTTTCGAGCAACAGCAGCAGGGGATGATTTATCTGATTGCTGTACATCGCCATTAAGCTTGTTCAAAATTTGAAATAAAATGTTTAACTAAACACTAAATATTTAATAAAAAATTCTACCGGTGCTTCTAAATTACACTTTTCATCTTCAGCATCACTTTTACATTCCATTTTTTGCAGTTCTGTTAGTGCACTCTCAAATGTGCTGAAACCAACCCGTATTATCTTACAATTTTGATATGTCCAATTATTATCAGGTAAGGAGTGAGAGTCCCGTTGTAACTAAAATACATAAATATTTTATAATAAAGATTCAATTCTATCTCATTCTCATACCCACATAAATACTTATATTATAAAATAAGCACGAATAAAGTTTAATTATTCAAATTTACATATATGAAATTTTACCTTGTCTAACAAAAGAGTACTTTTTGTAAGCGGCCAACGCAAGTGGTTATATCCAAAATACACATTATTGCTAACCCAAGAATTTGGTACAATTAATAATAATTTTGTATCATTTTCTTCTGTTGTTTCAACAATAATAAATGGCATTGTTAGGCAAAGTTTAATAATACCAATTATTATAAACTATAATTTATTAATCAATATCAAAACTTATAAACGATTTGGAAATAAAATTTATTTAACAGGAACGGCAACCAGATACATATGCATTTAATATTCAATAATTGAAAATGTAGGTTTCTTTTATCATGCAGTTCATGTACTGTATTTCATATTATAAATAAATTTTTAACTTTTTTCATAATGATAAATAATTATCTTTCTAAATTAACACTTATTGAAAATTTACTTAAAAAAATTAATTTTCAGATTTTACAGTTTTGTTTTGACAATGAACTTATTGTTACAATTGTTAGCAACTTTGAAGCTTGCTCTATGACAATAGTCTCCTACAGCAACACGACAACCACTTTCACTTTTTTTTTTTTTACACTCTACAGTGACTTAGGTGATCACCTTTTCGTGCTTAATTAAGTAAGGTACTGCAATTTTACATTGCAATCTACAATATTTCGAGTATGTATTTAACAAATTACTGCCTTATCAACTCATTAAATGTGGAAAACTACTGCTATTGTCAAAAACTAAGCCTTCTTAAATAGAATAGTTTAATTTTTATTTAATTTGTTACCAGAATATATCTCTCAATTATTTTTTGCCATTTATTATATCCCAATGACAAAGGGTACTGGAACAGGTCGAAAAATCCATAGAGCATTTTTTGTTTTGCTTCATCGGGAATCGAACCCGGGATCTTTCGGTTGAAAGGCAGGCGACTTAGTGCGCCATCCAGCGTGTCACTTTTATGCAGTAGTACTAGCAAGTAGTAGCACAAAATAAAATGAAAACGGGTGGGAATGAAAATGGATCTGAAAAATTGGATGCATTTCATGGATTCGACTATTTATATATAAAAAAAAAAAAAGAAAATTTGTATGTTGAATGTTGTTACATCTACTGCAAAGCTGCCTATAGAGGGAGACAATTGGTGTCGTCACATTCTAGCAACTTAAACAGCCACTTGCCTATACACGCAGCAACATTTTTGTAGACAACAGCGGCAATCGCATTTTTAAAAAAAATTAGTATAGAATGAATAACGGATAAAAATGTAGGAGTATTTAATTTGTTTATAAAATTTTGTTTGTTTGTGTTTTTTAAAACTTATCTTTCTTGTAAAAGTCTTTTTAAAAAAATTACCAAGAAAAAAACAAACTAGAAATTTTTTAAATGAAAAACAAATTAAAATTACAATTTATAAGATTGTATTTAACAAAATTATAGCACTACTTTTTATTATTATTAAACTATAAATCAAATTGAATTTGATGTAAAAATAAAATAATTTACAAAAAAAAATACCTAATTAACATTAAGAAAAACAATGTGTAGTAATAAAAAAAAAAAGACTCGAAAAAAAATTATAAAAAATAAGCATACACTTTCTGTTACATATTTACGTCATTAAAAAAAAATTAAAATTGAATAAAATTAAATACGCACGTAAACATTTTATAGGCAACTTCAAAAGGCGCCAACGCAAAATCAAAAATTTTTCATTTTACGGATACTAAGTGTCTGTATTGTGTTTTTTCACTACAGACGAAGACACTTTGAAGGCAACTCAAGAAAATTTTAATATTGAACACTTCGTGGCGACACCATCTGTGGGTATCTGTAGGTAGCTTAAGAAAAATGAAATCTTTATATTTTTTTATCACTTTTTAAATTTAATCGCAATTTTTTTTTTAACTGTGAAGCTTCCTTATGATACACGTTTAAATTTGTTTAAAAACTTGTTTCGAAACTATAATTTCTTTCTTCAACTATTAAACTTTTAAACTTTTGTTTAAACAGGCAGAGAAACTTCACTATTTTTATAGTTTTAAGTCAAGACACCATTTTTTTACAACAAAAATTATAATTTTTACAAAAAATTTCAGAAAATTACTTTCAATTTAAAAACCAAAATCAGTTAATTTTTGGCATAGAAAAATTTGTAAAAATTTCTGCAAATTTTGCGTATGTTTGTTTACAAAAGAGAATATTTTCACAGTTTACCCAGAAATTTATGACCGTAGGCCTATATGACTCCCAAAGTTATATAAATTTTTGAAAACTTATCCAAAGTTCTGTATATATGTTTACTTTTTTTATTTGCATGTTCTGTACAAATTTTTGAGAAAGAAAAAAATAAAATCACCTCTGTAAGCGAAAGTGGTTGCCTCACGCAGAAGAAGATACAAATTAATCGATTCGAAATCGGTTGTAGAAATTGAGGTCCGTCCACAACGTGGAAAATTTTGCGCAAAGACCTTACAACAATGGTATTTCAACGCTACGGGCCATAGGGAGACTGGGCAACCATCGACTTAATAAAAATTTGGCAATATAAGCTGTTTTCAAGAAATGGGAATGTTAATTGGCCTCCAAGATCGTGCGATTTGACACTTCTAGATTATTTCCTGTGGAACTATATGTAAAGTCATTGGTTTATGCTGATAAACCAGCAACAATTGACGCCTTGGAGACTAATATTATTCGAGACATATGGCCAGGAATGCTTAAGGAATACCGGACAAAATTTTAAAATAAACCTTAGACTATGCTATTTTTAAATAAAACTAAATTTTAAAATAAAAATATGATATTTTTATTATTTTTTATATTTTTCATTCTGTGAAGTAGCTTTTAGCAGTTTATTTTTGGAAAATATTTCTTTTACATTTTGGCATGTATAAGGAATATTAAAGAAGATACAAAGTTGGCCTTTTACTAAATTCAACGACATCCGATTACGTTCGTTAGTCCATAGATTGCCCATCACACTAAAATTAAAAAAAGACGAACTGAGCTATTTTATAAATTTGGTGCCGACTCTTTTCGAAAGAAATAGTTCAACTTTTCAAGAGAAGATGTTCCTTCAAGTGTCTCCATTACCGAATTCAATGCACATATTTGGGCGTGTAAACAGTCTGGTGGAACTTCATCCTTCAATGGCGACAACATCCAAATTTTCAAAATTTCATCCAGACTTATAGATTTTTTACCGCCTGCAAGGCTCATAGCTTGAAAGTGCAAATAAGGAGAATTCTGGAAATCAAACCATTTTTCAAAATAGTTCAATGCTCTAGCATATACATTTAAAGCTTTTTACATCGATCTAAATAGTTTTTCATCTTGGCAGATTTTACTTTCATGCCAAAAAATTCGGTATCCATTTTATTTTTCAACGATTCTCGAAATTTTACCAATATTAAATAAAGATCACATGCCAGAGTTATACGAGTTTCTAGAATTAGTAAAATTTTTTGAAAAGAAGACATAAATGAGTGAACGAAATAGATATAAATTTCGGAAATTGTAGGTTCATCTACTGGCGACATTTCTTGATCAGATATCATTGTCCATATTGGTCTTGGACATTTGTCTTCACCTAAAGCTAAAAAATAATATTTGAGCGGCTGCTAGCTTAGTAACAAGCGATCAACTGCTTTAAATAAAGACTAGTAGGACTATGTCGAACCACTTCATGAAATTTTGATTCGTAAAACTCATAACATTCTTTCAAATTTTCTCGCTTTTTGGCTGAATTAGAAATCTCAGCAAACACTTTTAATATAACGTTTTCAATGTCGAATGATAATAATTTCAAAGCACAATAATTATGAATTAGATGATCATTACAATGAGCTGCAATAATGGTTTTATTTTCTTCATTAACTAATTTTTGAAAAACCGAATTCTTTATTGCGTAATTCACACTAGCGTTATCAGCTCCATATGCAGTTACATTGTTCCAAATTAATCCGTTGTCATTTAATACTCGACATAGTTGATTTTTAATCGATCTTGAATCTTCGAAAGCATATTCATAAAAATCTAATATTGTAAAACTCAATCCATTCTGTGGAGAATAAAATTGAACTGCTAGAGGAAATAGCTTACGATTATCTTTATTCGACGCGTCAGTAGAAATAGAAAATGGTACGTTGTTTTTCAAATCTTCTATCACAAGTTTAATTAAAAAAGGGTACAAAACATTTTGTACAACTGCCGAAGCTTTAGTACGTCCAGCTGTAACATTTTTAGCGATTTGGGAATCAGAAAATGCCTGTTTTATAATTTTAATCCCGCATTCCTGAGCCAAGTATGATAAATGGTGCTTTACACCATGATAAATATGCAACAATTCAGCAATAGCTTCTGCATCGTTTTGGGAATTATTTTGCGGTGAAAAGAAAGATTTTAATCGTTGAGAAAAAGCTGCAGCAGTTTCAGCTTCAATGTGTTTTTTTTTTTTGAGTTTGCGTGTTGAGTTAGAGCTTTAATGCCATCATACATAACAGTAAAAGTTATATTACACAGTTTGCATCTTGCTTTGCTGTCGGATTTGTCATTTCCAACATAGCCTTCGCTGACCCAAGTATATTTTTTTGGCCAATCTGCATTGTAATTGCACTTCCTTCTCTTTGTTGTGGAACCACCTTCTACCTCACTCATTTCTTAGCTAGAATTAATTTAAAATTTTTTGGCTATTAAAGTTATAGAGACCTAGTTGATTGATATGAAAAAAAAACAAATTTAATATTTAATTTTTCACTTAGTAATTCAAACTTTAGATTAATTTATCACTTTACTACACCAACAGAAAACTTTAAATAATACTTTAATATTTTACATTTTCTATACTATAATTTTCATAAAATAAAATTTTCCATAGCCTGCTGTGGTATAAACAATTTGAATTTCAAAATTTTCAAAGCGTTAGGAGAAATACCGGACAAATGTAAGTCCGGTCCTTCTAATTTTTTCCCACCGGACAAGTAGTTGAATTAACGGACTGTCCGGTTCAAAACCGGATACATGGCAACCGTTATACCGGGTCAGCGATCTGTTGATATCTACACTTTTTTTTAGATTACCATTACATACTTAGTAATATTATTGGTAGATTCTTGATTATTTTGTTGGATTATTATACATATTGCACTTTTTCAAATAAAATTATAACAGTGACATTTTAGAACTATGTGTGCCCTAATTAGATGAATATGAGAATACAGCATGGTATATGAAAGTGTTTGAAATCAAATATGAAATTGAATGGTAAACTGGACAAAAGTTATTCAATTCTATTAATTGTATAGAATGAGAATGCAAAAACAGAAATACTTAATCTGTCTTCTTAAGTTCTTATGCGTTTCTTTTAAGATTTAACTAGAAAGTTTTCCAAAAAGTAAGCAAATTTTTTATACTACCCCATATCTATTTTTTAACCTGTACTAACAAACTATGTTCAAATTCTGCTAAAACAGATGAAGGTCTGCAGATATTTTGCTTTCTTGACAACATAAAACAACAGTAAAAAAATATATACATACTAGCTGTTCCCGGTGTAACATTCACCAGTCTAACATTAAAGAAATATTTTAAATACTCTTTTCATTCAAATATTTCAGTGAAAGCTCAGTTTTCATATGGATTAAAAGTTTTCTTTTAAATCGATCTATCAAACCTTTCATCCACTCTATTTTCATTTTCATTAATAACCTTCTCAAATTAACTTTCAATCCAATCTATTTGCTATAACTTTGCTGACGGCAGTACTCTAGTAGCATCATATAATTTTCTAAAAAAAATTAATGCTACAGCTTCCACAGTCAACTCTAAAAGAACTAAATGATGGCCGGAATCACGACTTAGCTAAAATTGTCGACTGGGGTCAAGTAAATAAGGTCAAGTTTAACACTTATAAAAATTAAAGCTGTCTTGTTATAGTAATAAGCTAACAGCTGTAATATAAAAAAAATTATCTTGTGTTTTTCGAAAAAGGATTTATAGACATCTTTATTCGACATTTTATTTATATTTTTTACACAGCCAGCAACAAAAACATTTGAAAAAATTTACTCGTTCGATTGAACTGTTTCAACTCAGATTATCAAGTTTATGTAGCTTTATAATCTTTTATAATCGTGAGCTTTCTGAGTAGAGATTGAGTAGTATGTATGTTTGTGATATGACAAAATTATTTTTTGTGGATTTTCCTCTATAACGAGATATTAGTTATTTTATATAGATAAAATTATTTTAGATTACGTAATAAATTCCAATGCACTGAATATCTTTACCGTTAGCACAATTACTTTAGAGAATAAAATAAATTCCTTTAGTTTTCTTTAATTCGATAAAAAAACTTTCTGATAAACGAAGAGTCATAAAAAAAAACACTTTTGCGTACAATTGTGTAATTTTACACTATTAAATTTAGTACGTATTTAACAAAACGTCAAAATCATAATCATTGACGCGATTAGTCCAATTTGGACCTTACGTCTCCAATCTTCTTGTTTCAAACACATGTATGTTAAAAACACATTACAAATATAAAATCAATTCCACACTACCTATTTGTATTTTTTTTATTATGATTCCACGAAAAAACAAAAAAATGTGCGCGATTCAACAGGTATTTGCAATACATTTCTAATCAATTCTTATTTTTATTTTTTTTTTCGTATCGTTTAATTTTTGTCACCTGAAACGTAGCGTTATTATGTAGTAAAGTTTGAGGTGTGTATATAATAGAATTTCAACATTGAATTGATATACAAAAATATATTTCATACACATAATATGTATAAGTACTATATCCATACGTACATATTATATATTTAGTTGTAATAAAATATTTATATTTTATATCCATCAATATCTCGTTATTCGATATACGACGAGTATATCAAATGCTCTCTCATTCAAAAACTTAAATATTCAGTATTTTTTTAAGTGCACAATTTACGTTGACGAGCGTGAGATTTAAATCATATTGAGAAAAATCAAATTTTACCACCAAATCTCTTGAATTCTTTCTCTTTTCTTCTCGATATTGTTCTAATACTAAAACTATAAAAATGTACAAAATAAAAAATTTCTACAGGTTTTTTGTTTTTAAAAATCAACACCATATATATGTACCTGCTTACCTAGGTAGGTACATAAAGCGAAATTTCTGCTATTCCTCTATATATTTTATATAATATTATTACCTATATGTTATATTTCAAAAAAATGTCTGGTGCCTTTTAGATTTTTGTGATTGTTTTCATTTTTTGTTTGTTTTTTTTTTCTGTGGACAAAACATGCACCACATCAAAGTTGTTAAACAACTCTTCGAAAACTGGGACCCACCAGGTAACCAAAAAAAACTTTTTTTTAATATCATATACATATATATATATATATAATATACATATATATGTATATAAACTAAATTCAATTTAAATGCATATATTTGGGTGAGTATGCTTGGTTATATTATACATACATACATATGTGTGTACTGTGTATTATATTTTTTTGAATGTGCTATTTTAAAGCTGTTAACTGACTTTTCGTACAACGAATTTAAGTTTTATATTTTTGTTTTGTTTTTCTAACTTTTGTTATTAAGTTTTTTGTTGTCTTTTTTTTTTGCGGCAACTTAACAATTCACATGGCTTATAATCCGTAATTCGTTTGCTCTGATGTGGTACTCTCTGGATATTTATTCGGTACAATATTTAATTTTGCGAAATAAAAAAGGAATATTATGTTTTTTGATATACTCAGAAAAAAGTTTCGATTTTGATACTTTTTTGTGTTGTTTCTGAAATTGTGGGTTGTTTTTACAGATTATAAGAATGCTTAAAACTGGTATGAGGGTTTAAATAATTATTTAAATAAAACTGCCCCGGGAGTAATTCTTGTCTTCTAAATATATTATTTTCGTGCTGTGATTGATCTAATATTGTGATTAATAAATGGATTTGAAAATATACAGTATGTATGGATGTTTGTATATGTATATATTATACGTAATTTTGAAAATTAGAAATGTGTTTTGGAAATACTTCGATCTATATTGATCTAACTGATTTTACATTTAATTCTTTTGTCTCTGTTTGCGTATATGGCATAAATATATATACTTCTTTTCTAACAGTTACAATATACGTCAACAGGTTTTATTTGTAACCATGTTTTCTTCTGTCATCCCGCTTCAGCCAAAACTCGTCTTTTCTGCATGACATTTCAATAAGAGTACTTCTTTCTTAAGGTTCCTAATGGTTAAGTTAGCTGTTCATTAGGTAAATATAATAACAAATAAGAAGAAAATAAATGAAGTAAACGATAAGAGAAATCAATAAATCAATCACAGAATAGAATAGAAGTTGATATGATTCTAAAAAACAAAATTACAAAGTTGTTGAAAGTATGAGCTCAAAAGGAACAACAAAACGTAATCAAGAAAACTACATCTCATGGCGTAAAATCCTTCAAAAAACAAAACATTAATTACTCTTCCCATTTTAAATTTTTTTTTATAAGTATTATGATCATGATGAATCAAATAACAAATATGATAATTTGTAATTTGTATGATGGAAGTAAATAAAAATGAAATAATTTAATTGTTGTCAAGTTCACTCTCAATTATTTTTATGATATTCCGGTACTTGTGACGGCTCTCTGTATTAAGTTCGAACGACATAATTTCGATACAAAAAATGATATAAGTTCGACATTGTCTTTAACACTTTTTTAAAGATAACTAATTTAATTTGAAAAAAATTATTTGAAAAAATTGAGTATACAGTAAGAACAAAGACAGTTAATATATATTTACCGTCTTTGGTAAAAAATTTTTAAAACAACAACAATTAGAACAAAATTAATAATGATTAAAAAGTGTAGTATGTCAGTTCAAAACATTTAAATTTTTTTTAATGATCATTAGTTTTCGTAGTTTGTCTTTGCATTTGGCATAAGAATATCAAAAGATCTTGATATGTATTCTCTATACTTCTATAATTTCTTCATATTTTGATGCATTACTAATTCGCCACTATATTTATTTCGTTGTTATTCCTGATAGATTACATTATTACAACAGGAAATGCGATGTGATACTTTATTGAAAAGGTGATTAAAATTGGTTTCCAGATTTTACTAATTATTCACCACATTGAATTTTTTCATAAAGTTATATTTACCGCGGAAAAATTTTTATATTTTTTGGTTCGTATTACTGTTACAGTGTTACTTGCTTTTATTCACCGAGGTGAAAAGTTTTACGGACCATTAACGTATTGTGGTATTAATATATTAGATGTAAGTATTTCAAAAATCGTAGAAGACATAGAATAAATAAAATAATTGCCTTATAAAGTTTGAGAAATATTCTCAAGTTTTCAAATATCTTTTAAACTTTCAGCACTATTGGACCTGATTGGATTGTTGAAATTTTATGTTTAATTTATATTAATATTGGCAGTTCTGAAATTCTAACTTACACAAAAAAAAGTCTATCTTAAACTTCTGTTTACGTTTTAGATAATAAATAAAAAAAAAAACAACAAAAATCGATAATTTATTATTATTTTAGTAGATTGTATTAATGGAAAATTTTGTAATTAATTTTAATTAAAATTATTTATCTTTTCTAATATTTCAAATTTAAATACATATAAAAATATTTTAGAAAGAAAAATGTTGGAATTTGAATATTTTGGTGGATCACACATTCATGGTAAAGTAACACGTATTCATTATTTGGCATCAAGAAAAAGTATAAGATCATGTAGACAAACACACCTACCCCAAATGTTAAGAAAATTAAGACCTTCTTACAACTCCTTCAAATAAATTATTAAATAGGTCACGTATCAAAGTTGGTAACTTAGGTGAAATTAGTTTAAATTTTCTTTTTCACAGTGACAAACATTTCACAGTGGCTATTGAACATTTCCTTTGCAGGTTAACAAACTAAGACCATTAGGCAAAACTTTTCCAAGAAATATAGAGAACTATCTCGTGAAAGAAAATTAGAAATCATATTGATTGCTTCATTCTCGCAGATTAACTTTTAATTAAAAATCGTTTAAAAATAAAATCGTAACATCTAAAGTATGCTCCTTAAGTCGTGGCCATAGCAACGCTACTTATTATTTTTCTAAAAAATTTCAAGTAAAAATTTCTACCTATCTATTTAAAAAGTTGGCTAACCTAAATGAATGCAATCTCTATGGATAATTTATTTATTCATTAAAACAATAACATTTGATCATCATTTCATTACCACATTGATTTTTTGACATTTTCATGCAATCATTTTCTTTTAGTACATTTTCAGTACAAAACATGCAAAAAAATTAAAATCAAAATATTATCCACAACTTACTATATAATATATATATGTATATGGATACAATATGTTTCTGTGTAAATGAATCTACACTCTACAGCGTTAGCGTTAGCGTATGAGCAGCAATTGTATTGTAGTAATATAGAAAACAACAACTATGTAATAAAAAAAAAATCGCTATAAAAAACTACACCATTCTGTTTTGATTTTATTTCTTATTTGTTGTTGTTATTCTTATTATTTTGTTTTTATTATTATTCTTCGTTTTTTGACTTTGTAGCTGCACTACGACACTGATTGCCTTATTTTTTTAGTTTTGTTGCTTTTGTTTTTTTTTCTATATTCTTTTCATTTTTATTCTGTGTTATATTTGTTTGTTACTTTAAATGCTGGTGCTTGCTTCAACTTCAATATACCTTCCCAACCATACCTTACAAAAACCCATAATACTGTCATTTACGTACGGTCGTATGCCGTATGGTGTAATAATATTATGTTTGTACAGTAAAGGAAATTTGATTAGTTTTATTTAAATATAAAATTAAATTTTATAATTTTTAAATTTAGTAAGTTACCTACATATTATTTTCTATGTCTACCTCTATATTTAACAATAGAAAATAATATGTTTGAATATTAATTTTAACTTTATTTAATAATACTTGAGTATTTATTCTAGGTAGTAAATTATTTTTTTTTGTTCGAATAAAAGAGGTAATCCCGAAGGCTGCGCGTGTCTCTTGATAGTGTAGGAATCGGTGCACTAAAGGCGACCTTTGTTTGTTTTCGATCGCGTATTTAGGAAATTATTATACTAATAGTTTCCGTGGGGAATTACTATCAACGTAATAATTTCCGTGTATAAATGTTATCACTGTCATATTTCCCGTGAAGGAATATATATATGTACATAGTAATACTTTCCGTGGGAAGATTTTTAAAATATACTTGAAGCATATGAATAAAATTAAAAGGAAAATATTCGACTATTTTCGACAATTATACAAATAAAATTTTGCTGTAAAGCTAGAAAACAAGTTTTTATAAAAACTAAACTATGGCAACCAAGCCCACATCAGAGCCAATAAGTTTATCGCTTTGAGGAAAGTAATTACATCGCTTAGCAAGTATGGGTTAAAATTATTCTAATTTGTTATTTACATTTAGGACATTTTCTACGTTATAGTTTTCATGTATTTGAAAGAGTTAGTTGTGACATATTTTTTAATTTGATCAACAACCACGTTGACCTACAAATCACAATGTACATAATACAATTCTTTATTTCTCATGGATCAAAAGTTGTTGATTATTCTCAGAAATGTATGTATTGAGTGAGTATCAGACTTACCGTTTTTGAATAATAGGTGCACAAACTTAAAATTTTACTTTTAGTAACTGAAAATTTTGTAAAAAACGTTGATTATCTCGAAAAAACTGGCTATTTTTTTTATTATGTTGATGCGTTACATCATCCTTTACAACTTTTTCATACACAACTTTCATATCAGACTTGTCATTTTTCAGTCATATAAAATTAAAAGTCATATAAAATTTCAGTAACCTTAACTAATTTCAAACCTAAATAGTTTATTTTTACACTAACAAATCCGATAGTTTGTTTTATTTCGATATTGGAAATATACAAAAAAAAATAGCATGTAGATTGTAGTGTGATATAGAATATGTAGAGCTGTAGTGTCGAGAATACAACCTAATATACCATGTTATGGTATCACAGTATTTGTATTTTAAATTGGAGAGCTGAAATTCTATAAAGTTGGAAAAAAGAAAACATTTACACAGAAAATTAAAAAAAGGGATATTGTTCTGACGAATGATTAGCGTAGGATCAGCTGCTTATATATTTTTTAATCCGATATACTCTTTCTTGTGCCGAACATGAAATGTTTTTTTCGTTATGTATAACGAATATCACAATGAATATCATTAGGTGTGGATATAGCATTAGATAAGTGTGTCGCCGATTGTTTAGTTACTATTATTTACCTGTGTATAATGCAAGTACGTTAAAATATTACCTTCGAAGTCTCTGTTCAATTTATATTCGAAGTTGCCTTAAAAAATATACTTTAGAACGAACTGAGCGAACATAAATAATTAAGAAACACACTTGCATTAATTCAAGCTACTTAAATTTCTTTCACTGTACTTATAATAATATCGTTTTCGTAACCAATGTATCTTTCTTATACTAATGTACTAACTATACTCTACTTCGAAAAAAAAAAACAAACAAAAATAAAAAATAATATCTATAAGTTTATGAGAGTTATAGTATTTAAACTTCAGCCACTGCTTCAGCTTTCAACTGGTGGTATATTTTTGTATGGTGTCTACACATTGTACGAGCTACAACTAAAATATAATAGCATAAACCAAACGATGAACCTGTAAGTTTTCACCTGGACCATTATTATTCATATTCAGTTAGGTTTTAGCGGGTGAACATTAAAGATCGCATATGTGGTTATTAAAAAGATTTTTTTTTTTATATTTATAATATTTTAATTTTTATTATTAAAAAATTGTTTTAATTTAAGTTTTTTTTATTTTTGTTTTTTATTTTTTTACATGTTTTATCAAAAACATGAATTAAAAAATTATATTATATTTTTTATTAAATTTTATTAAAATTATTTTGGTGTTAATTTAATAAATTCTCCGCTTTTATTTAGAAATTTTATTCTCTAAGATTATCTTAAGTAGAGAATATTAAATATAAAAACAACAACAAAAAAATCGGTATTTTTCAAATATTTTTAGTAAAATAAAAATAATAAAAAAAGAAAAAAGGAATTGAGAACGCGATTTTTATTGAACTTGAATTAATAAAAGTAAAAAGAAAATAAAATAAAGTTTTGGATTATAAAATAGCCTAGAGATATACACACAATTGTGGATCTGCACGAGTTCTTTAACATAAAAAAAAACAACCAAAAGAAGTTTTCTCTTATTTGTAAATACTTGGATATATTATAAAAATTGTCCAAGAGTTCTACTTATTTTTTATAGCTTAAACAGCTTAAATATAAAGATATGTATATATATATATATGTATATGTATATTCCTATGAATATATTTATTTGAATTTTTGTGTTTAAATTGGGTGCTGTTCGTAGAGGTTAAAAACAAGTGAGCGATACATTTAAATTTTAATTTGAAATCGAATTGAAAATAAATAAAGGAGAAAATCCCATATAAAATCTAATAAATTGTATATTTTATTTTAAAAATAAATTTAATTATGGAGAAAAAAAAATGTTAATTACAAATTAATTGATAAAAAAATTTAATAATAATTATGTAGAAAGTATTATTTAAATTGTTTTTGTTTTTAATCTTTTAAATTGCAATTCATTGAAATTTGACTTTTGAACATTTTGAGAATATTACAATATAAATATATACGTACATATTATATTTTTAGTCTAAATACATATTAACATACATGGAATTTTGTGATTTTTGGTTAACGAAATTAAATTTTTTTTATTTGAAAGTAAAAAGTGCTTATTATATGTATTTACATATAATTAAAATTTATATAATATAATTTTGATATATAAATGAGTTTTTAGTGTTGTTGTTAAAATAAAGGATTAGATATTAATTTTGTTTAAGGTAAGATATTATACATATATTTAGTTATTCAAATATCATCAGAAAACTAATAAAGTAATTACACTTGGGTTCATATTTATTTATTTATTTATTTAGTGGATCTACTGATAAATCTGCAGGCCAATTTCGGGCTCTTTTCCCTTTAAGAATGCGGACCTATTTAACAAAAAACGAACTTGTGTTAATATTTATAGTTTTTCTTTTTTACATTATACCTGGAATAATTTTTTACAGTTAGTTACAAGAGTTTAATAAATCGTCGTTTCGTCAGGTCGTTTAGTCAGATTTTTAGCCATTGAACGCAGGTTGTAAATGTTAATTAAGGCTGGTTTGAAAACTTCTTTTAGCTTGCCCACCGTTGTATATATAATCACATCAATCATTCTGGAGCAGTTCTAGAAGACTGAATTAAAGTTGTATTTTTTCATGATATAATTTAAAAAAATTATTTAATATAATTTAAAAAAATTAGTTCCTGTAATAAAATTCAACCTTTTGTAATTAAATTAACCTTAGGTTTAATGGCTTTGGAAGAATTCTACAAAGTTTTCTCTCTTTTTTTATGTTCTTGACAGTAACTTAGGCAGAATTACCTTTTCGTGTTGAATTTAAGTACCGTACTGCAAATTTTTAGTACATATTTTACTACAAATTTTTTCCAAGTATTTATTTATCAAATTTCTGGCCAACTCATTAAATGTAGAAAGCTATTACTATTGTCAGAAACTAAGTCTTCTTAAATGGAATAAATAGCTACGTTTTATTTAAGCTGTTTTACCAGATTATACTCTTTTTTTTATCACAATGACAAAGAGCACTGGACCAGGTTGAAAAACCCATAAAGCAGTTATTTTTTTGTTATATTTCGATTGAAAAGCAGGCGTTCTACCTGCTGTGCCATTCACCGTTTTTTATTATGTTGTCGATGATGTTCTGGTCATATCCGTTCGATATTTTTTTTTTTTTATATATATTATAGCAAAAACTTAGGTTTTGAACCTTTAAGTACTTGCGTACCGTTGACTATTTGAAAAAGGAAAGGATAGTTAGAGGAAAGGAAAGTAAAAGGAAGAAGAAAAGTTTTGTGGGAAAAAACGAACAATGTTGTTAATATTCTTCTTAAATCTCTGTAAGTCTTAAATAAAAAAAAATTTTTTATTGTTTTTATTATTTTGAGGTCCTTGTTATAATTTAATTTCGACATCGGAATATGCAATGGTCTATGAAGGGAAAGCGACATGTAAATAAATAAATAATATTGTAAATTTATTTTTCCAAAATTAAAGTTATTTTAATTTTTACTTCAACACATAATAAAAAATTTAAATGTAGTTTTTCCAATAAAAAAATTTTGCCTATATAAAATATAAAATGTGTTTTTTAACTTCTTCGTTCTTCAATGGTGCTCCCATAATCGTAATCTAAGTAGCCCGAGTAGTGAAAATGTCAGGTCATTCAGCTGATCGATTTCTATTTCAAGGAATCCAATTCTGAGACATGCGTACCAAATGTCCTACCCATCGTAGTCTGTTGAATCTTATCTTTCTTATGTTATTGTACTTTATTCCTCAGTCATTATTTTCGAAAATCGAAGCTGTCCAGTTTCTCTTTTGTTGCCCAAGTTCAGAAGTGGAAATTTTGTATTAAAAAAATAGGTAGTTAGGTAGGTAGTAGTGTAGTTTGTGGGATCATACGTATGTAAGAACATAAGATCTTTAATACGGAATATGTAATTCTTTTGCATTAGTTAATTCACAGTTAAGTTAATTTACATTTATGTCCAATTATTTTTTTTTCTTTTTTTAGTAATGTCATCATTATCTTTTCAAACCATTTTTCGACATCGTTTTCAAAATTTGTATTAATTAATTCAATTGATTTATCTTCAAATTGATAATCTATCCAGCTTGGAGTAGCTTGCTCATTCGATTAATTTAATTCAAAATATCAAACAAATAAAAATCAACATTAAAAAGAATTTAATTCATTTTGTCAGCGAAAGAAATAAAGTAAGATGTATATTATTTCTAAGGATTTTCATGACGTAAGAGTAAACAAATCATCTCGTTCATTCATAATATTAGATAATTTAAGTATATTGCTTAAAATAAAATTAGTAACATTTTTCAATTAATTAAAAATCTTAATTCAAGAACCGGAATCTTATTAACTCACAACAGCATAGTAGCTCTTGCGTAACATAAATCCTCAATTTACATGCTTATGAAAACGATTATTATGTTCCATTGCATATCTGTTTGGTTTGGTTGGGCGATCTCAAATGTATAGAATATTTTAATTGTTAAGCATTATAAACCAATAAACTTGGAACCCACTGTTATTGAACATAGTTTTCTATTTAATTGTAAGTTTAAATATTTAGTTAATCTATAGCAAGGTTAAATTATTTAATGTTTAAAGTTTGTTGGTATAGTTATATGTATATACAATTTGAGAATATGAATTTTATGATAAGATTTCGGTTTAGTCTGCAATTGTTGTATTATTATTTGAAGAAAGATTGGCCATTGTATTATATAGATATAGCGTTAAAATAATAGAAGAATCATTCGAAGAGTTTAATAGACTACAACTTATTCTCAATCAGTTCCAACAATCCGTAAATAAGAGCTGCGATAACTACGTGGGCAATATTTCTTCTGAGCTATTGAACAAATTGGAAATAAGTATAAAATATTAAATATTCTGAATATCATATTCAGAAATATAAAATATTGTATAATTGTAAAATTTTGTAAACTGTTTCAGCTAAATAGTATAAATAAATAACTGATTACGGTCTATTTTAGCAAGAGCTAAATAATGCCCGTTAATCTATATGTTTCAAGTTGGATTCGAATCAAAGAGCTTTGTTTTATTAGTCAAATGAGTAATAATTGTAGTTGCTTTAAAATTTATAATTTATGTTTCATTTAAAACATTGCAGCTCCAAATTATTTAATTAATCTTAAATTTATGTTTATTTTTTAAATCTTGACATAAATCCCAATTTCTTTTGCTAAATGATTCAGAGAACCACAAATTATATAAATATTTTTTTATTAATTTGAAATGAATTCTTCATATTGTGTATATATGTATGTATATACATGTATGTATATATATATATTTGCAATTCGATGATAAGATTGCTAATATTAAATGGCAATATATAATTTACGTATAAATAATTTTATTTTATTGTAAATTTCATAATTTTTCATTGATTTTTCAATTTAGAATTTTAATTAAAAATAATTTAAAAAAAAAAATAAAACAAATCACTAAAAAAGTGAGGTTTGGAATTTATCAAATTAGTTCAGGGTCGATAATTATAATTACATATTACATAAATGACGTATTTTTGAGTATAATAATTTAGCAATGGACCAAATAATGGAAAAATAATGAACTAGTAAATATTATTTTGAAATTATCTTAGGAAAAAAAAAAACAAAATTTTATGGGAATAAAACTTGAAATATTTATTTTTTCATGATATTTGAAGTGAGTACTTAATTTTCAGTGTAAAAGTAATAACTATAGGCAATTTTTCGTAAATTTTAGTAATTTTTAATGAAAACTTGTATATATATAACAACTTGACCATATAGATTTTTTATAAGCAAATCTCAATGTTAATATTATTTAGTTTTATATATATACTTAGTACCGTACTAATATAGATAAAAAATTCGTCTTAACACTCTTATAAATTATACAAATACAATTTAAAATTTTATTCTTGGATATTATTCAATTGAACATAATATTTTCAAATTATTGTCATACAGTCAAATGATTTTGAAAAAGTACATAAAATTTTTTTTGAATCAAAGGTAGATTTATGAGTAATAAATTTTTGAGCAAACTCTTTTATAATATGCACTATTTGTAAGAAATTTGAACTTCGAATATATAATGTACATAATATATATTGTCTTCGAAAACAACTTTCTTATACTTATACATTAAATACGCATTATCTTCAATAGTAGATACATATAATACATCTTTAAAAGAACTCCCATCTAATATACGGAAAATATACAGCGAGTAGAGTATAGAAATAACATAGAGAGCTTAGCAAGGATGTCATAATAGATCAAAAACAGTTTTTGACTTTCTAATCAACGAATCAACGATCGCTTAAGAACATAATTTAATTTTTATCAACTTCCAATTGAATTACAACATAAAGAAAAAGAAAATTATTTTTACATAATAGTGACATCGATCATTCGTATTTTAACAAAATTTTTCCTGTTGTTCAAATATGACTTCAATCATATCAAATGATTATGATATCAAAGTTCTGATCCTGATAATTTAATATTTTTATTTGTTTTTGTTTTGTATTTTGTGTGATTCTTGAGTTTAATTGTAACGTTTTCGTTCTTTACATTGACAGTTCACACAAGTTATTAAGTACAAATTTGTGAATATCATAATTGCAGCGCATTATTGCAGGAGATAGTTAATATATAAAAATGAATATAATATATTATATGACAGTGAGTAAAATTAACACGTTGGCATTTTATATACAAAAAGAAATTTCTCAAAATAAATTCCTCAGATTTTAATTTTGATTTTAACTCCTCAAAAACCAAAAAATACCCAAAACTAAACTATTTGTTAGTCAATTTAAAACTCAGTTATTAAAGTTGAAATATACCATTAGGTATATATATAAGTTAAAGGAGCGGAACGAATGCCCGCTAAAAATAAGGCCATTTTTAAAACGTTGTTATTCACAAGTCACCTTTTGAAAAGGATATCAAAAACTCAGTTTTAGATAAGGAAAATACATATCTGTTTTTTTTTTTTCAAAAACTTTTGCCTTCATTTATTTTGGAAATTAAAATTATCTTAATTTATTTTGGGAAAAACCTATTTGTATATATACATACGTTATTGGAGTTGTTGGATATGAAAAAAATAAATTGTCTCTAGAGAGGATCCTCTTGTCCAAAGGATTTGGAAGATTTGGAGGTTTAGGGATTTTGTTTTGGGAATCTTCGTACTCAACCCTAGTTTGTAACCACCGATCACTTTGTTATTTTATAATCAGTAGATCCTAGCCATAATAAAATATTTACTTTAGGTCTCCAGTCTCTGTAGGGCAGTTTTACAATAAATATAAATCTGTTTAATGTATATTTCCTATTTAATGCTTCTGTTTTATAAATTTAGAACAATATGAACGTTTTATACCCGTTTTAGTTCGAAATACACCCGTCGCTGAGGTATTTTTGGTAATCACATAACTTTTCTTTGTATTAAATATATCAATTTTTGACTTTATTTTTTATGATTTTTATTCATGTATTTCGGTATTTTGTATAAGTCTAGTTTATTTGAAAGGCAAATTCCAAAGATATATTATATATAATTGATTTAAATATTTAATTTTGTAATTTTTGTAAATATCTCCAAATTGGTGTTGTTGGCACATGCATACAACTAATTATTCTACATCTAGCTGGGCCTATATTTGATGTTGTAATTATATATGTACGTACATCAATACTTTATTTTTTTGAAGATTTTTAAGTAGGAGCGATTTTTTTTTAATTAATCAATTGAAATGTTTAAATCGTAGATTGAATACAATTTTGTTTGTTTTTAAGTATTGTGCTTGTGCTCAAGTAAACTATGATTCTAATCAATATATTTGGTTTTAATTATTATTAATTATAATTATGGGTATTAATGAAAGTTAAAGTATTATTCAATTTGATTTGTTGTCTTATACATTATCGTTCATGTATTACTTTCCATTGAAGTAATCTTAATAATTGTGTACTTATTAAATCCTTCAAAAGAAAAAATTTATTTATTGTTTTCCATAAATCAATTTTAAATATTATTTTTCTTATCAGTTTATTAGTAAATAATATCAAGAATATTTTACCTTTTTTTCGTTTTCTTTTTTTTTTTTGTTTTTTTTTTTTTAATTTTCTAACTCATAGTGTCAATTTTTTTAGTATGAAAATATTTTTTGTTGCCTCTGTGATTTTGAAATCAAAGAATACTAAAAAGAAAATATTTAACAAAAATAAAAATGTGCATTCTTATATGAAAATTAACTGATTCCAACTATAACTTCTTTTAACCTCCTTTTTTACTCCTCCTATTCACTTTTTAATCTTTTTAATTTGTTTTACAAAGAAATCATCATAATAAACCTTCTATTATACATCGTAATATAAAATATGATAACTATGTACTTCCTAGCAATTCAAAACTAGCAATTTTAAATTTATTCATTTTCTTTTTTCTATATATATTATCAAAATAATTTTATGGAAAGTAAATTCGGGAAATCATAAAGAATCTCAAGTATATAGTTAATATGAAACATAATTGTATGGTATTATGTTGTAGTGTTTCTATGCAATTATGGAATATACTTATTATACGAAATAAAAGCTTTGAACTAGATTGGAAAAAAACAAAGTAAGATAAATACTACTGACATCTAATAACTGAAGAGCAGAATAATATAACTGTTAGATTTATGCCTATATAGAGCATATATGAAAGCTTTTTATTTATAATAACTGTAATTTTTAATGCTAAATAGTTCATATAGTTGCTGTACAATATACCAATATCATTGTTTTACAGATATATCGTATGTGTCGACACATTGATTCTAGAAATTAAAGCAATTTCTCTAAAACATTTTCAACACAAATTAAGTAGATCAGAAAACAACTACCCGTATACACAGCGGAAATCCCAAGCTGACATAAAACTTGTAACATCTTAATAGAAGCTGATTTATAGTCCAGAAGCGCGTTCATAACCCGAAACACAAGAATGTGCATTAAATTTTAAGAATAATACGTGTTCTAGCGTGAAATTTTAATTTTAGTTAAAAAAACAAATAATAATATAATATTATAAATTTTATATATAAATATTAAAAAATATATATGTATTAATGAGTTTTTAAATAATTTGATTATAAAATTATATTGATAAATAGAATAGCAAAAGTTTAATTTCTAGAATTTTATGCATTCAACTTTTTTAAATATTGTAAAGAATTTAAAATGAGCCAAAAATATTGTATAATATTTTGTTATCATTTTGTAGATCAAAATATCTATTGACAACTGTTTATTATCGATAAACTATTCAAATATTTGAATTCAGCACAATAACGGTATATTGATGTTCATTCTTTAATTATTTTTCGTTATATGGAACATTTTCATCTAATAATAGGTATGATGACATAAGATTTCTCTATAATAGGTATCATGACTTTGCTACTTTTATGTGCTAATTACTGTTATGTCCATCTCACTATATTTACTGTAGTGGAAGTCACTATTATGTTTTATTTTTTGTTTGTCGAATTGATCGATAAATCCTACCTTAGAGTTGTCATAAGCAAATAAAATTGTTTTTTATTCATTTGTTCTGTGGTATTTTTAAAAATTATATTGCCTATTTTTATTGCTGTGCCGTTAAAAACAAAAAAAAAAAAATAAAAATAAAAACATTATTTTTTGCACGATTTAACAAAAATAATAGCTTTTCTATATTCTATTCTTCTCTTTCTGTCGTGTTTGTCCTCCTTCATCTTTCATATCACGAAATTATTATATAAAAGAATTCTAAAATTTTATGTTTTGTTATTATTATTTTATACTTCTAATATTTATCTAAGGTAACATTAATTTTATTTAAAATTATATTAAAAATTATCGACAATAATTTTAGAAATAGAAGGAGATAAGAATATCATAGTGGTGGTATTAAAAAAATAAACCCGATGAGGAAACGTAAAATAATATTATAAATGTTCTAATGGTAAACCATTATGGGTATATGAATTTAGTTTTCTCAATTCATGTAAAATTATATATGTATCATATTGTTCTAACTATATTTTTTTATATTTTTAGAAAAAGATTTATTTTTTAAAATAACTGTGTTCAGTTACAAAATAACATTTATAACGAAATCTTACAGAAAGAGAAAATAGTTAGCCAATCGTTGAGAAATATGTTTATCTAACCGTAGAATTTGAGTGCTGTGGCCTGTGATATGGTCGGTTCATATTTGATATTTACAGTATTCCTATAATTTTGTTGAGACGGTAGACCCTTAAAAGTTATTTTTTATTTTATTATTTATTATGCTTTTTTATTTTTTATAGAGCCCCTGAGTTTATATTTGCTAGTCTGTAACGCCTTTAGTTTTTGATACATTCTTTGCGGGTGCTGAGAGATTGTATCACAGCTACCAATTACCAGAACCAGTTCTAATTTGAGGAAACACTCCAATACATATAATTTTAATTTTAATAGAGTACCAGAGAACCAATTTTCTGGTCTGTTACACCTTTGGATGTGCTAGGAGTTGTATGGCAGGTAATGAAACCAGTTTTTCAAAACTTTATTTTGAAACACAGGAAAACACATTATTTAATAACAATTAATACATTACAATAATAACATTATTTGCTTCGGTCATCACAACACTACTTGAACTCATTTGTAGGTATTTGTAGTGTTGGACTATACCTATCCTGATTTTTGCTTTGATTCATTTTATAACTTATTTATAGATGCTATTAATACATAAAAACATACTATAAAATAAATTTATAAAATTATGTATTATGTATGTGTGTATCAATGTAAATATAAATAAATAGAACTTGTTTTTATTTATTTATTTAAAAGTATAAAATCGGATAGAAATTTTAATATAATTTCTAAGTAAATTTGTAAATTTATAATTTTATAAATTTATTTTATAGTAGTATCTAAAACACATATTTATTTATTTTCGATAGAATGACAGAATATAAATTTTAACGTCTTTGGCCTTTGAAATTTTCTTGGTGGATATTAGAAGTTGTATGGCAGCTGCCCGAGTCAGTCCCAATTTCGGAAAACGATAAAAGGCATATTTGGTTTTTTTTTCGATGCAGTACCAGTTTACAAAATTTTCATGTTTGTAATGCCTTTAATTTTTGAAATATTCTTTCGGCATATTAGGAGTTGTATGGCAGCTTTCCGACCCAGTCTTAAATTTGGAAAACGGTCAAAATCATATTTTCTTGTTTTTGATAAAGTACTAGAATACAAATTTTACCAGGTCTGTAACACCTTTGGTTTTTGAAATATAGTTGATGGGTGGCTGAGGTTGTATGGTAGAGTTCTGGAACAAACATACATATAAACATACAAACATTCTTCTCAATAAGATACAATTTTAAAAACAAAGTTGAAATCTAAAATTATGTTATGTTAATGTATCTTGTCAGTTATTTTCTCTATTGTTGGCTTTTTAGTGAAATACATGACATTTATAATAACCTTGTATGGTAATTCATTTATTCAACTTAATCAGTAACTATTCTTTTTAATTTAATTTCATGTAATTTATAAAATTCTAGAAATAGTCTATGATATTATATAAAAGCCTAATTGTTGTAGTATATTTTTAAGCTAACTTATCAAATATGAAAATCACAATTTATTACAAGTATCAACATTTTTTTCTTATTATTATTATATTTTTTAATAAATAATAAATGAATTTCTTCAACCAAATAGGCCTAATACCATATTAAATTTTTAACAACTGCCTAATTATTACTATTTTTTTTTTTAAATGGCAAAGTTATTCTTAAGATCTTTATAAAAATTAAATAAAAGAAAAAAAATTAAATAAACAAAAAAAAAAAAATTTATGAAAAGAAAAATGCTAGATAAAAAATAAATTTTTGTATTAATGTGTTAATAATTTGGGTGTTAAAAGCTTGTTTTTTAAGAAATATTTTCAACTTGTTAGCCCAATGATATTCTCATCATTTCATTGTCAGAATTTTGAATATACTAATAATTAATGTGACCAGAATCAAATTGTATACAAAATTTTAAGCTTTCTAAAAATGCGTTCCTAATTTGGAAAGTTATTTTTTTTATATGGTGTTGTTCTTTTAGAAAATAAATAGCATACTCGTAATTTAGATATTGATATTGTAGATAAATTTTAAGATTAAAATTGATAGATTTATTTTAAGTGGTTTTTGTTTTGTTTTGTTTACATATGTACATATATCTACCTTTCAAAGTGTTGTCTAAGTTATTTGTTATTTTTAAAAAATAATTTGTGTATACAAAATTTTTAATTATGTATTAGGATTGATGAATTGATATTGAAACTAAAATTAAGAAGTATATATTGAAAGTAATTAAATTGTAAAATAAATTTCAAGTTGTTAAAATTGATTTTGAAATCAATTATCTACGGCTAGTACATTCAGTTATGCCTATATTGTGTGCAGAATATTTGATTAATGAAGAGTGCGAGGACTGTTTTAAACTAAAATTATATTAAGGTGACGCAGTATAGAAGCATCTGCTATTCAACCAAAAGCTTATAGGTTCAATTCCAGATCAAGGAATAAAAATATGCATTCTTTGAATTTATTTACGGCGTCCAGGTTTGATTAGAGATTAGTACTGGTAGATATTCTTTGTTATTTATAAATAAGCATTGTTCCTTAACAGCGGAAAGTAGAATAGTGGTTAAAAATAAACACCTTCCTCAGATAGACGATTAAATTTGGAGACTTGCATCAGTTCACTCATATGTTACTTTCACCAGAAACCTAAAGTAGATTGAGCTAAAACGGTCAAAATATACTTTCAAATTCACTTCGATATTGTTCCATCAATTTAGAATAGTTAGTGGCCTGCATAGGCAAAAACATTTGATAACCAAAACAGATCGAATGTATGACTTTAATAGCGGCTTGAATAGCAGGGAATCTGGAAATTTTTATTTTGGTTGTCTAAATACGATTGAGAATCTTTCAAATCGTATACTCTTCAACAATTTTCATAAAATAATTATAAACAAAAATACAATGGTCATTGAATCATCGATGACCCGAACGATACTGGAACCAACAACCTGTTTTGTTTAATAGTTAGTATAGATGTTATATAACAAACATACATAGATTGGCTACTTTAATATATTTTTTGGTATGATATATTATTTATTTATATTATGATGTAGTATACGAACAGTAGTGAAATGTCAATACGAAAAAATTAATTGGTGGAATTATTTAATCTTACTTCAAGCCAGCTTGGAACATACCATTAAAATTTGTTTGAAAAATTAAATTTTTATGTCTGTTGTTGATTCTTGATCACATTAAATTCTTATAAATTTTAATTATCTAATAAAACATTTTTGTAATATAATTTTGTTTTATTTTAAATGGATTTATGTTATTTACTTAATTATGATTGAAACAAGAATTTTTAATATCTCATATACTGTATTATTATATTACCAATACACAAAGAATTTGTTTTAATTTTAAGAGCCGGAATTATAAACTAAAACTATAGTTAATTGAAAAAAAAAAAACAATTTAAGAGGTATTTTTTTTTTATAATTATTATACTCTATAATGTATGTATACTTTTTAAGAGTTTATATTATATACTGGATAATTAATAAAAAATTTTTTTAATTTAAACTTTATTTGTAAAGAAAAACATGAATATAATTAACCTAAAAATAATGTTTTTTTTTTATTAAATAACGAAATTTAATATAATTTATATAATAACAGGTTTGTTGAATTATCAAAATAAAAACTAGGAACTACTTCAAATATATTAAAATTCTATAGTTATAATTTCATATAAGATTTCTTTCAATTATTGAGTCTTTTAAATTACCAAAATAATTGAAAAATAAAAATAACATCATGCTACTTATGCCTATTTTAAGCTTTATATTTAAAACTTTAAGTAGTTCAACTTTAGTGAAACCTATTGTAATGATGCATCGAAAATAAATCTATATTTAACAATGTTAATAAATTCTTAATGATGTTTTTTCCCAATATTGACAATGAGGAACACATATTGACATCTGATTTAATGAATCTCTTAATTACATCTCTTATCAATACTTCAATAGAACAAACTATTCTCCCAGATATTCTAAAAATAAGTAAATTAATTCCAATCTATAAAAAATCAGGCGGTAAAAATAATATGAACAATTTTAGACCGATCTTCATTTCGTCTTCATTAAAATAATAGAAACATATATTATATGTATACCTATATCAATAATCAATTCTAACCGAATGACAAACTATGGTATGGTATTCAATATGGCTTCTTTATACAAACTCCAATACGTACATTTAATTATTTGACCTCGCCACACACATCCAAGAAAAGATACGCCGGGTGAAAAAAATAAGCTTAATTTTTCATTTTTTTTTAAATTTGGCTAAAGGGTTCAACTCTGTCGATAGTAAAATATTGCTAAGAACTGTCTTTGAATTTGATGTAATGGGCAAATAATATACAGGTGATATGAAAGTTACTTCGTCAATAGAAAAACTCAGAGTGCGATGACATAAAAAGTCAAGTGAAAAAGATTGGTTATGAAGTGGTACAAGAAAGTTCATTAGGACCAACTCTGTTTTCTTGTTATGAAAAAGGAAAAACATTATGGTATGCAAATCATTTATAGCTGTATATTCTGAAGTCAACTATATAAATCTTCAACTATATAAATAAATAGAGCACATTTACATGAACTGGATCCTATAATGAACACAGGAATTATGATGATAAACAACCTCCTGGTGAACTTCCTAGATATGTCCAGAAAAAAATTTAAGAAGGAGCTTGAAGTACTAATATTGTCAAAGTACAACTCAGATGACTAATTGTTTTTTGTTCTGCCTTTTTTTAATTTCTTTTACATCGATTGTTAATTAATTATCAATGTGAACAAACATGTTTTGAATAACTTTTGTATTTTTTTTCTATATAACTTAAATTCATAGATATTTAAATATTTAATTGTTTGTATTTAACCATATTGATTTTACTCATTATTAATTTTGCACTGAAATTGAAATTTTTATTCTTTTGATTGATTCTATTTTACTAAAGTAAATTAAGTAAAAAATTATAAAGTCTGTGCGAGTTATTTATAGGTTCTTTTGGAGATGTACTAGATAAAATAATAACAAAATAAATAATAATACTTAATTATATGAAAAAAGATAATGAAATACATATAAGTACATAAAATTCGTTTCTAAAATTTCAAAATTTACTAATTTTCTCTTAGATTTATTTGTAAAATTATGATTGATAATTTTGATCAATAATTTTATGGAATACAGTATCTTAAAAACCATACCATTTTCTTTCTTAAATTTATTTCATTTTTTTTTACTGTTCCTACTAATTTCCATTTAATGGTAATAATGGTTAAATCATCTTTTTATTTATTTTTCTTACCATTAACCTATAAATCTAAATTTAAGTTTACGTACTTTTAGTACTGGGCTTGGTTTTGAAAACATCTTGTTTTTTTTTTTAGTATTTTTTAATTTTGTAATTTATTATGAATAAACAACGACGAAAAAAATATGTTACTTTTTTCCTAAGTTTTTTCATATTTTTATAAGTTTAATATTTATGAAATCCTCGAGAAAACCTATACTCCTGATTGTACTTATACAACATACACACAATTACAGCAATAACAAGATAATGTTTGACTGCCATAAAATATGGCTATTTATTGCATTTGAAGTTTGAGGAATTTCATAAGTGAATTATTTGGCGTTGTGAAATAAGTTCGATTATTTAAAAGTGAAATAACGTCAAGAAAATTTTTTAAATAAAAATTTTCTTTGAATTAATATTTTAGTTAAAAATTGTGTGTATGTATTTCTCTATGAATTCTATTCTTGATCGTATTAATTAGTTCTCCAGATTTAGATGACAAATTTATTAAATAATGTTTTAAAACTTCTCTTTTATATGGTTCATGCATTATATCACTAACTGAACCCGACTAATCAATAGAAAACATCGGTTCAACCTATTATTTCAAGATTAAATATACAATAAACAATATCCATTACTTAATTACTGAGCGATACAGACCTTGCTTGAGGGCCAAGTTTGGTTTGACAGAATATTCCATTTCATTCAGATTCTTCGCAGTTGCAAATATGAATTTTTTTTTTTCATATTTACTGATACTTCATCTCCCAAACGATCATCTTCCGCCACAACACGTTTCCCAGCGCTTGGATTCGAATTCTTTTTCTTTTTTAGCAGATAACTTTTGTTCGCACTGTTCTACGTTGTGAAAATGCTATACAGTGACAAAATTGTAGTCTACCGATAATTTGAGTAGAAAAAACAATCTTCCATTTTTTTAATCAATTAAAAGTGTAATTTCCTTTCAATAATAAATTAATTTTTATTTTGCAATACATAATTCGTTATTATACATAATATGATCATATGTTTTTTAATTTCTTATTAAACGCAAAATAAATATAAACAATTTTCGAAAGCAATTTTTCTTTAATCATTTGTACATATTGATTAAAATCAATAAACTATTTAAATTGAATGTAATTAATAAACTGTCAAATTTGATTTCATTCACAAAAAAAAAATAAAAAAAATAAATTAAATAATTTTAAAATAAAAAAAATTATCAAATAAATCAATTAATTTGTTCGTTAACATTTAAAAAGATTTTATTTTAATTTGTTATTTTAAACAAATTTCTTTACATGCAATAAAACATTTAAATACCGATGAAATTTTATTTTTTATATTAAATAATTTTATTTAAAATGAATTAATCAAAAATTTTAATTATATGTATATATTTTCATTGACTTTAAATATGTATAATATTGAATGCATTAAAATTGTTGTATATTAATGTATTTAAAGTATTACAAACATATTTATATAATAAATATATATATATATATATATATTTTCATATTTATTGATGACATTTTTAAAAATGCATATTTTATTTTGGTAAAGGAGTGGTGAATAATAAAAATTAATTTTAACAATTTGTTAAAAAAATAAATATGAAATAATTACATAATGTTAAATGAGTTTATCAAAGAATCCCCACGATATCTAAATATCGTTCAGTTAAAGTTAATTAAAAAGAAATTTTAAAATTTGTTTTAAATATACTTTAAAGTTTATTTTAATTTATTCAACTTAGAACTGTAAGAAATATGAAAATTTTGAACATTCGAAACATGACATTTTTCAATTAATTCGACAAGAAAAATAAATGTAAGGATGTATATTCAAGAATATTAACATGACAATATAACTTGAAGAGTAAACTGTAGCAATCGAAATACTCTTGCACAAAAGCTTAATTCAATATAAATTACTTGATTGAGAAATGACATGATCATCAATTACATTTTATATAATTTGCAAATTTTAAATCCTTAATAATTTTTGTTTGATATTTTTGATTTATTGATATTATTCGAAGAAACATTTTTTCTTAATTGATGCTAATTTATTTAAATTACATTATTTTACAATTTCATCATCTAAATTACACTGTTTAATTTTACATGTATTTTCCATGTATATTATTTCAAGTTATTATTACAATTTAAATGGATTTATTTATTTTTATCTAAAGGTTAGTTATTATATACATAAGACTATGAATCTTTCAAAGTGAGTAAAAATTATTGTAATAGCTATATTTGTTAATATAATTAAAAACTTAGCTTAAAAAAGTCAAAATTGGTTATAAATCATGAAAATAAATTCAGATATACTCAATTAATTAAACTTAAAAAAATAAAAAATAAATTGAATTCAAATAAGCTAAATCATTTAATTACAAGTAAAACCAAAATAAATTAAAGTAAAGTAAGTAAATTAAAAAAAGGAAACAAAACAAAAAATACAAAACTTACACTCTTTCCTTCCTCAACAATATAAAAAATTATATTTTTATAGAATTTATTTTAAAAAAAAATCAATTTGTGTGAAATTCTGAAATAAGGTTTCTTAACCTTAAATAGAAGATGCGTAGTCAGAATATTTACTTACAATTTTGTAATATACATTTTAATTAAATATTGATGAAGGTTGTTAAATCATCGTATATTTTTTTTTTTATTTTTTGATAAATAAATACAAGTTAACTGTCAAATTCTAATAAAGTTGTATTTTTTATGGCAATTGTTATATATTTCAAAGAAAAAAAATTAATGAATACGAAAAAATTGAATTTGAATGTTCTATTCAAATTCAATAACGCATGTGTTTTGCATAATAGAAAAATAACAACATATTCATGTAACTTTAAATAAAGGAAAACAACAACACCTATCAATAGAATCTATAGCATATATATGTATCTATAATTACATCTATTGAAATTTTGAATTTTTTTTTCTTTTAATAAAAATTAAAAGATCTCCAATTTCATGCAGTATTTTTTTTTATTATTTTCGTTTTTTTAATAAAATTTATATTGCAATTGTTAATTTTCAAAAATTGGAAATTTTACAAATAAAATACAAATGCTAAAAATATTACGTCTATCTAAAGCAGCTTAAATTTTCTTTTTTAAATTTAAATAAAGAATCGTATTTTTTTTTACTGAAATTTATTTTATGATATACATACGAGTACTGTTAAGTCGTATACACTCGTATAAATATCTCTAGTTACTTTTTTTTTTTATCTATAATAATTCTAACATTGTGTAAAAACAAAGGTATTTATTTAAAACAAAAAAATAAAGTCGAAATAATTTATATAATATGCGCTTAGATCGTATACGAATATAGGCACTAAACTATAACAACATACATTAAGATGCAACGATTTCTTAAAATATTGTGCAATTCCACCATAACATAAAAATTTATATTTGAGTTTTGTAAACAAAAAAAATATTTTTCCTGATAAGGATTACCACTCTAGCTATAGTAAAGACAAAAAACACTTTATATACGATCTAGGAAGGGCTTTTGTAATAAATTAAAATAAAAAATGCATAACTAATGAGTATTTGTAATATATAATTGAATAAAATGAGATCGTATAATTTTTTTTTGTGTAAGATTATTGCTAAAGTTGAAATAAACTAAAATAAAGAAAACGAGAAGATATTATTTTGAATGAACATTAGGAACAGCATCACTGACCTTGCATTATTCTATACAGATGCATATACTGCACCGGCTTAATAATGCACACAAAGTAGATCTATCAATACATGAAAAGTATTATTCACTGGAACAATATGATATAAACAATCATACACATTTTAGAAGAACTAATAATTTAATAATTGCAATTATATTTAAAAAATATGATTATATAAAATAATGATTTATTTTTATTTCTAAAAACGACAACACTAAAATCTATTATATTAATAACCATTCACTAATAAATAGACTAAAGTCTAATTAAATATACTTTTCTTATGTGAAACCTTTTTTCAACGTTTTGAAATAACTTGGATACAACATCTTTGATTTTGATGCTGTGTTTCTCTATTTATTGTACATATCTGTGACATTTTCCTTTTCTGAAATTTTAGTTAGATTTAGAACATGATTGTCACTCAAATCGTGTGAAAAGTTTAGTCTGAGGTTTTGATTTTGATTGATATTTGTAAGAATAGGCAGGCGCCAAAGAAATTTCTTCGTTTTATCTATTGTTGTAAGTTAAGATAAGTTAAGATGGGTACACAATAAATTTCATCAATTGATAATTTAATAATGGAGCATTAAAAAAAACTGTTTTTCTATGTATGCTTTTCTGATGTTCAAAATATTTGAAAAATCAAATTAAAAATTTATTTTATTTACTTATACTTATAAGTATAGAGTTGCAATGTAGATAACAATAATCTAATCTGCTATGTGATAGGTGCTACATTTTCTGATGGGAAATTTTTTAATTTCCTTTAATTTTTTTTTTTTTTAATTCAATCGTTTTTAGAATGGCAGATATTTGAATAAGTTAGAATTTGAAATTTAATTTGAATAATTTTTGATTAAATTCAATTCCAACAGTTGTACAAAACTTTTGAAGCGAAATTTTGAATATTATGTTATATAGAATGAGATATAAAGAATAATTTCAATATTTTGATTTCTAAAAAAATTTAATTTGAAATAACTTTTATTGCTCAACATTTGGGCTACAATTTTCAGTTTCTTTAATAAACATGAAGTAAGCTAAGTAAATTTAGAGTGTTTGTAATTATATTGGGCTTCTGGTGTTTTGCTAAAAATATTTTACATAGATATAAATACAAAATACAAAGGTTGAGACTCCAAAATTATGGAATTAAAAAATTTTTAGAACTGCTCTAGGCCATTAAACACTTAAAGACTTTTATTATGGTTATAATATGATAAATCAAGACTATAAAAAAAATATTGACTGCTGAAATTAATTGTTGGAGAAAGAATATAAAGAAAACAAAATTCAGGTAGAAAACAAGCGTTTTGGCTTCTAAATAACATAAGCTAGATGAAGATATGGTGTAGAAAAATCCAGCGTTGTAGAAAAATTTCTATGACATGATGTAGAAACTTTCGCTTAACATTCCAAAGTGGAATTGTCATAATTACTGTTGATGTACGATCTTCTGACATTAAATTCAAGCGTTTTTGTTTTTTTGCATTTAGAGCTAGAGTGTTATTTAAACGATTGTTTTTATCTTCTATCCGATTATTGAGTACAATTTAAGTTAATAAAGTGAATAGATACGGTATATTTTATGCAAATATTCTATCTAACTAAGGAGGCGGCACGCATGTATATATTACATAATTGGCATCGGTATACAAGTTTCGTATACGGTCACAACTACAAGTCAAATTTTTATAATTATATAACAAGAATAATATTTTTTTTGTATATGCCCCTCAGAATTACATCAATAACGAAACTGAACTTCACCATTTGTTTTTGTTGTTATTGCAAGAAAAAGAAATATTTTTTTGTTTGAAGGTTTGACTACAACATTATAAACTTTTCGATGTAACAGCTTTATAACAGAATTCATTTCTCTTATGTTTTTCTTTCAATATTTTCTTTTGTTTTTTCTATTAATTGTGATTTTGATATGGCATTGAAATAAAAACTGGATGGGAGGTCTTTATTGAATTTTTTTTTTTGTTTTTTTTTTACAATATGTACGTACACCGCTTTTACTGACTATTGCTAGTTACTATATATATTATATTAAAATAGTTAACATTATTGGTTAGATGAACAAATCAAGAAAGGTAACTTATACGAAAATAAGTAATTTCCGAAAATGTTTTAAGTTTAAATAAACTGAGGAGGAATTATTTCATTATGTGTCATTTTCAAACGAAATTATTGTTATTATAGTAAGTAAGGTTGTTGTTATTGAAAAGTTATATTGATTGCTTTTTTTATCTTTCAACAGAAAGAGATGAAGGTGCAAAATTAGTTAGATGTGTATGAGTATTCAATCTAGAGTTGCCATAATGGAATTATTAAATTTGACTAAATATGTTATTACTACTATGTACTACTGATTTTCATATAGCTTCTATTTAAAGCAAATACTTTCAATAAAGTTTTCCAATTCAGTACTGTCTAGTACTATCAATTTAATTTAATTTCATGATGTTCTTGTTTTTTTTTACATTTTCTGCATTCACAGGTTTTTCAACTATTTTCCGGCCGACTTATAATTTGCTACTACCTTGCGAATTTCATTCTAAGATTGGAAGACAAATTTTTGAATGACTCACCTTTATAATTTGTGGGTCGATCAATCTATATATTTAATTGAGTTTGCTGAGTTACGTCTTTTGGTTACCATACTATAGTTGCGCCATAATTTCGGTCGTATTGATTATCGCAATTATTAATTTAATGTTTCAAATAAACATTTATTTGAGTTGTTTAAATAGAAATTTAGTGAACAGGCTGAGTGATAGTTTTTGCAATACAAAATATATCTTAACAGACCACGTTTTTTTTTTTTAGTTTAAGCTTTGTAGGTACCCAAAACTGAGAGAAAAATATGTTAATATGAAAAACAAATTTTTTATTTATCAAAATGATCATTATTGATTTTGGTTAACAAAGGAAAATATGGTGGATTTTTGTGTTATTTTTATAATTTTTAAAGAAAAAAAATGAGAAAAAAAAAATCATTTAACATAAGTTTCTTATTTTTTGTCGTAGATTCCAAATTTGCAAAAAAAAGTATCCCTTCCCATTTGAAAATCTCGATTTCGGCCGAATTTTGGTCTCAAAAAACCCTTTTCTGGTCCTTCCCGATAGTTGAAAAATATCACCAATTGAGCACCCTCGATTTACTTATAAAATTTTTTTTAAATTTTAAAATAACGGCTTCTTTCTCTCTTAAAAAGCTGATACGCATGCTATGAAACACCCTGTATATATGTACGTATATAAAAAAAACTACTTTGAGTTAAGTATGTCGTTAACACGTCTGAATAAAAAAAGTATTCTTAAAGAAACCTTTATATAGAAGGAAACAGAGAAAGTAGAAAGAAAAGGTTGTGATAAATTTTGTTGTAGTTCGATTTATTAAATTCAAAATAAATGGTTCAATATACTATATACTACAATTTTAAAATTGAAAACTAATTATTTTTAGCAAGGCTTGATATTAAAAGAAAAGTTAAGAAGTATATTTCGCATTAAAGTTTTTGTTTTTTTGATAAACTGGGATATTAAGTATATTGTTAATAAAGTTAGTTATGTTAGGGTATATTATAAAGAAAATTGTTAATGGACATTATAAGTATATTAGTCGCAAATGCGAAGATCACTTTACTCTCGCATTCAAGTAGAATATAAAGTAATATTTTAACCAATTCAGATCTTTCAAAACAACGAAACATTTTTCTATCTTTATAAAAATTTACTTTTGGCTTTTAAAGAGAAATTTTGACAAAAAAAAAAGAAAAAAGTTGGTAATTCTATTATAACGAAATATAGACAACATTCAGTATAAATATGGGAAATTAAATTCATTGTGTATTTTTTTAGTTTTTTTATTTTTTTTATTTGTCGTTTTCTATAATTTATTCTTTTATCGATTCTTTAAGATCTGTGAAATTTTCATTTTTATTAAAACCTTCTTTTGTATAATTTTTACTTTACAACTTTTGCTAACTATATTGGCTGCTGTTTTTACTCGCAACAATAATACATACATATACATAATATATGTATATGATAATGATGATGATTATCATTATGTGGTACTGTTGTTGTTGTTTATAAATTTCGACTTACTTTAATAAGATAGTTTCACTTATTAAATACATTTTCTTTTCTACAATCTTGAAATTTCGCATCATATTCAAAAGTATCTATATATGCCTTACAGAATTATCTGGTATGTTATTTATTAAATTTTAAAGACATACCTAAACTACTATATATATAATAATTCTTTCGAGGAAGTCAAAATAGAAAATTGAAAAATAATATAATTTTCTTTTTTCTTATATTGGTTTGAGTCTATGATAAAAGGATTATGTCATCATAAAATTTAACTATGTATAGAAAGATAGCATTGTTTAAATTGTAATATTCATAGCTCTTAATATTGAAAGGATTATTGTTTTTATTTTTTTTATTTATTTTTTTAAATTAGAATCTATGATTAAAATTAAGAAATTTTAGCATTTATATAGGAATTTATATTATAAAACGAAAAAAAGAAGATTAGTCATTGTTATTTGATTCCTTTGTTTTAATTTTACTATATACTATAGCTTAAATTTGACTTTTATTTATTTCGTAATATAAAATAAAATTTCTGTAGTATTTTTGAGATATTGATATATTCCAGTTGGTTGTTTTTAACATATAATTATTGTTGTAGCGTTGGATGTTGTTATCAGATTGATTTTTGTGTTATTAGCTTTTCCATTTAAGCATTTTAATTGATTTGCTGATGATATTTTCGCTTCACTTATGATTTTAATTGCTTATTATAATATGACAATGGCTAAATTGCCTATTAAAATATGACAAACAAATTTAAATATGGAATGAATAACAGATTAAAATGTATGAGTTATTCAATTTGTTTATTGCAGTTTTTTAAAACTTATTTTGCTTGTAAAAGAAAAGTGTTTATTAAAAATTTACAAAAAAAAACAATTTAGCAATTTTTAAAGTGTAAAGAACAAATTAAAATCACAATAAATTATATTTTTCCGCAAATATTTTATGTCAAAATTTGGCTGTGTTGATTTATTTCGCTATTTAAATCAGAAAATCAGTTTCCCTGTTCTTTTTTGTTTCATTTCAATCATAAAATTATTAATTGTAAATTGATTTTTCCGGCTTTTATCCTCCCCCGAAAATGATATAATAATAATAACTTATTTAAAAAAAATATTTTTGATCTATAAATTAATATCTTAAACATTTTAAGCCAAGTGCATCAGAATTCAAAACGCAATAAAAAAAACTCTTATCTCAAAAAAAAATTTTTAATTGAAGAACATATTTTCTGAATAAATACAAGCTTCACATTTTAATTTTTTTGTTTTTTACTTTATAAATACAATGAAAATACATATTCGGAGTAATCTACAAAATCTGAATTGTTTAAACTACAATATTGTTAAACAATTAAAAAAATTCAATTTTAAAAATCATTCAATTGAAATTATAAAAATAAAATAACACACACTCATATGTAAGTACTTAAAGTTTGACAGTTTGATTTACTTTATAGAGTTTGTTACTCAACAAAGAGTTACTTTCTGAGAGATATTCTGTAATTCTCATATTATTATTTTGTAAAGTATTAAGTATATTGCTCTCATTTGTTTGCGGCCGATAAGTAATTATTTTTATTACCTATTTTACTGAAATATAATAAAATTAAATCAACCTGAAAAAATATAATAAAATAAGCTTTCAAAATGTCACGCGAATTTCTTACTTATCATGTTTTAATTAAATTAATTCAAATATAATGAAATTTAATTTGTGGAAATTTCTAAGATTTGCTATTTTTTTTTTATTTTTATTTTCTAAAAATTTATTTACGAAAAAAAATTATATATTTCAGATCATCAATCTTTCTATTAAGGTTTTTTTTAATTTTGTTTTCAGCATATTTTCTTCCATTTTTATAAAATAAATTCTTCAGTTTTTTTCTATCTTGTATTTTGAAAGAAAATTATTTTGAAAGCTAATGCTTAAAAAAGTGTAAATAGGTTTGTAATACCTTTTAATTGTACTTTTTAAAAGTTATTTTGTAAATGTGATGGTGTTGCAATAAGAATGTTTATTTAAATATTATTCAATTGTGTAATTGTAAATCGTTAAAATTATAAACTGATGTTACCAAATTTAATTGCCCAACTTCATTGATCAGTATTCGTTTAATTTTAATCTCTTAAAATTTTGCCACAAAATAAATTTAATAAATCTGTTTTAAATTTTTAGTCAGTTTTTTTTCATTCCATCATAAAAGCTATTATAAAAGAAACGTTATCGATTTTTAGAAACTTAGCTTTATGTGGAATTGAAGAATTTTGAAAGAAAAAACGTATGTAATCATATATGATTACTAGTCTATGGTATAACGCAGAGATGTAAACAGCAGCGTGAACTAAAAGAGCTGTTAGCTCGTACAGAGTTTTGAATACAAATAGGAAATTTATATTAAAAATAAACAGATTGTAATGGAAAAATGTATAGATAATGGAAAAATTAAATGCGATATGTTCCATCGTTGAATTATTTCATCACTGTTATTGTTTGTATACCCCAAATTCATATTTCGTTAGTCCTTAAACAATACAATTTCAATTGTATTTATTACAATTACTAATTAATTAAACTTTACTTATAATTACTTACTCATAATTAATTTTATTTTTGATATCTTTTATATTTTATATATAATTATATAGATAAAACAAAAGTTATTTAATAAAGAAAAAAAACTATCATAATTAAAAAACATCGTATTTCAGTAAAATTGTTTTGTATTATCTTATTATTAGAGATTTTTGGCAGCTGATTTGATACGAATTTTTAATCTGAATTAACAATTCCAGATCTTGTTTAAATTCGTATTTTAAATAACTAAATATATAAATATTACTCTTAAATTATAATTCTTTAGAAACACTCAAAGTTAGTGCTACATCAAAAGCTAGCACTTAGTGAAAGAATTTATGTATTTGAAATTTCAATAATTTCAATGAACTAAATTTCAAAAGTTATTCGATATTTACAGTAAAGTTAGCAATCTGCTGTAGAACCTCTCAATTTACTCACTCAAAGAAACCACAAAGTATCTTGTACCAACTTGTACCAAGCTGTTATTGATCTAACGAACAAATAATATGACGAAGTTCTATATTAAAGAAGACCTCATTCATATTCATTTATTACAATTAAAAAAATTGTATATGAAAGACATTTGAAGTTTTGAACCTTAGAGTTACCACACCTTAATTACAATTTTTTTTCATACTCTTTATATTTTGTTAATATGACGTAAATTTAAATAATTTGAAAATTTAAAATAATTTTAGAATTTTTTTTTTTAGTTAATTTTTTAAACTGTTGTAAAATCTTTATTTTTTAATTAAATTATTTCTTTGAGTACATTTGTTTCTCTACCTTTTCGTGCTATTTTAATTTGTTAAATTGTTGCATTGGTAGTGGTAAATTATTTGAAACCATATCAACTCTTATTACATATAACTTTCAAATATATTTAGTTTCAGATTAATTTGAACCACCAGCAATTTGGTCTATCATCTATGTTGAGGGATTCAACGCTATAATAAATATTGATTTTTTTGTGAGGTTTCAGTTTTAAAGCTTTAAAAAACGAAAAAACAAAAACAATAAAAAAAATATTTTCGTGGTTAATTACATGTGTATAAAAACAAACAACAACAAAAAAGTTTTCGCACAAATTACAAAAAGGTAAATGACCGCCTGATTACTTTGTATAAATTTAAATAAAAAAAAATAAAATAAACAAGGCTTTAAATTGTTATTTATGATCACTGTTTTGAAGATTTTTGATCTGTCGAAAATGTGAAGCATTTCAAAATTATGTTTAGAGTATTCAAACGCGATGTTTTTGTTCTAAAATCATTTTTTTTTTTAAATCTTTGTTCAAATTAAGCTCAGCCACGCGTACATCAATGACGTTTACTCAAGCGATAATATATAAAAATTAATTGATAGGATCTTTTTTATTTAAAATCTTTGAAATATATTTTTTTTCATTAAAATTCAACATTTTTTTAATCAAATTGAACATTTCTTTAAACAAAGTGTTCGACAAAATGTTGAATTTGAATGAAAAATTGTTTCATTTGTTTGAAAAAATGTTGAATTTGAATGGAAAAAGTATATATTTTTTCTCGTTATAAGACTCAATTAATAAGACGAGCAATATTTAAGATGAACGAAATTAGCTAAAAGCTTGTTTTGAGTAAAATAAGAAATAATGTTAGTTGTGACAAATTGATCGTCTACAGGAGAAATTGTGTTTTTTGTTAATTTTATTAGCATAAATGTCTTTGTATAATCTAGGAACTGAACTCCTAATCTCTACCATATAACATTTATATATATAACAAATTTTCAACAACATTAAAATTTTTAGCATTATTTATTTTAGAAATAGCTTAAAAATTTGGTGATAACTAATTAAAACAACGCCTTAATTTATTGTTTTTATTTTTTGCTCGAAATATTTTCAAATTTAAATTTTTATTCTTACCATATATCTGAGATTGTTGTCCTCGCTGATATATTTTTTGGATATTTGTACGCACGTACATGTATTTTTAAATTACGACATAAAAACAATTTTTTTTTTGTATGTTTTCTCAAATATTTGGAGTTAATTTTTTGTGTAATAATTCCTTAATGGAGAGAGATTATTTATTTTGATTTCAATTTAACAAATATAAAATTTGATTAAATACAAATGTTAAGATGATTTTTGGACATTAATATAATGGATTCATTTAGAGATAAAAGCAATAAATATTGTTAAAAATTTATGAAATTAATTAATGTAAAAAATATCAAACAAATAATTAGTAATTATAAAAAATTGTATACTAGAATTAAAATTAATATGAACCTTGAGATTGTATAGGAAAATAATTAGTATGTAGCTTTAAAATAAGTTAATCTAAGGTTTAAGATTATGTAGTATATCTCGTGTGGGCAGAATTAATAAGTTTATAATCAATTAGAGATCAACGATTTAATTTGTTGATATGTTTTGATTAATGCTAAAGTGTTTATAGAAGAATATCAACTGCTATAAGATAAACTGCAGTTGATATTCTTAAATTCTATAAATAAGCTCAACTTTGTTCAACTTAATAATGGAAAAAATAGTTCGAAGCGTAAATCGGGATACCAAGTTAAAAATATATGTTATACAGATGGCGTGTTGCGTAATGATTACACTCTTCCTAGTAACATAATACAGCCATAACTACACTTATACAGTTCAGTATATTTGTAAAATTCATTATTAACGGAAACTTTTGACAATTTGCACAATGATAAAAAATATTATCAACCGTAGGAATATAGCTTCTTAAACTGAAAATCATTATTTTTGTGTTTTCGCTCAAAAGTAGTAATAAATTTATATCATAAATATTAACCTTACAAACAGAAGATAAAGCAATATCATCTGCAAATTATCAGTTGAAACACCCTTAAGTTTCTGTATATAGAGATAAAAAGATTAGAATTAAGATTGGATAAAATTTATTTAATAAAATTTTATGGTTCACACTGTTCACAGTATCAAATACTTTCGTGATATCAATAGAAAGCTCAGCATTTTTCAATTTATTATTAAAACCTACATAAATTTCAAAACAGAAAGTTAGAAGGTCTTCAGGACTTATTAGGAAATTTCTTTTGTTCAAAAACTGCATCATTCTTCTCTTAATTGTTTTTCAAATGTACTTTTTTTTTAACATTATTGAAATCGTATTATTTTGATAAACGTGTGATTAAATTCATTATTTTAAAAACTGTATTGTATTTATACATATACATATGTTTTATCCAACAAACTATATAATAAGAATTGTGCAAAAATGCTGTACACAAATGCTGCTCAATAAAACTTTTATTTATATTGGTTTTTCCATCAATTTCCGTATTCGAATTACTAAATTCATTTCTTTGATTTCTATTTACATACTCTATTTTACTATATATCATATTATTATGTAATACAAACACTTTATTACACCTATTTTCATTTATAATTTTAAATATCACAATATTTAACAAGATCATGTATCATAATGTACATACATATATTAAAATTGTTTAATACGTAATAATTATAATTTGAAAACAAAAAAAAAATAGAAAAGAAAAAAGAAAACAATAACAAAACAAAATCAACCTACAAATGATGGGGTAATACTGTACGAATATATAATAATAGTATACACCCATTGTAATTGTAATGAATGCTTGAAATCTTATCGTCCTACTTTGTAATGTGATTTACTTTCAATATATATATAACTGTACATTTAATTAACTTGATTGCACCCAAAATTTATCTAGAAAGTTATATTCACATAAATGTACACGCATATATTAAATATATGTTTGTTAGTATACATTTTATATGTAGTTTCTATACCTGTCATATAATTTTAAAATTTTATTAGGTTTAAAATAGATATCCAGATTCTTAGACATTTTTATTTTAAGTCAATTATAATAATTTTTTAAAAATAATTTTCAATATAAATATGACTAATGATAAATATTTGATTACTGCTGCCTAATTGAAATGGAAATAAAAAACTGTATATGAAAATCAATGAGTGAAATTAACTTTTTTTTATTATGAATCGAATAGAAAAATTATAGTGAAAATGGTTATAGGGTTACCAGATTAGATTAAAGTGATTAGAAAGGAGGAGGGCAAGAATTAGTTAAGTTTCAGCGAAGTTTTAACAGATTATTTTTTTTGGTTCGGGTAGGAAATCTTCTTTATAAATTCTTATTTCATCAAATCTTGCTTTTCAAAATCTTTCTTTTTAATATCCAACTTTACTCTGGAAAAGGAGTATATAATACACCTACTTTTATAGATGGCAGGTAAATTCAGATTGCAAGGTCTGAGTCAAAAATGGAAAACAAAACAATATGTTACGTTCCATTTTTGCTTCTCTATTCTCAAATTTGTAGCTTATGCACCTACCAGTTAAATGAAAATGAATAAAAGGATAACAAAAGAAATTTGTTTGAATTCATGATACAAATTTAAAGAGCCAATTACATTAAATAATAAATTAAAAGACAAGGGTACCAAATTTTAACATGAAGTTAAGTAATAATACTTTAAATTCGATGCTCGAACCTTCTGAAAAAATTAATATTAAAAAACAACTTTTTTTTATCAATATTTTGGTAGCTTTTGCCGCTTCGGAGCGCTATTATTCTGATGTGTTATTATTGTATCCTAATCCGAAACTGGGTTGAGGTTGAATATTTTTTTAACAGTATTGTTTTTGGCCATTTAAGTTAACTATTCGAATTAGTCTAACCAATTAATATGATATATTTATTGCAAATATTTTCAAACTAAGACCGTAAACATAAAAGCTAGATTCAAGCTAATAAACTGCTAATTATTGTTTTATTGTTCTGTTTATCATTCAGTTGTACTTCCGCTTCCTACTCATTATTATCTCACTTGTTGATTTGAGTTTTCAATTCCATTGCTTGATAGATACGTGTGTGCGCATATTACGTTAGATCATTACCATTACATAATGAATCTACTCTAGTCAACATTAACAATCTTTGTACGTTCAGCTATCATCCTGTATAGAAAAATGACATACATACCGTTTTTATGTGAGATTTTAGTGTTAAGTTGCTTCTGTTTTTGGGAATGTATTTTTTAATTTGGTTTTTCAGTACCATATAAGTTTTTTCATCTTATTTTTCATTTATTGGAAAACTAAATTTGAACTATTTTATACCAAAATAGTATTTCAACGTATAGTAAAATTCAGCAAGTATCTCATAATTTAAATCTTATCAATTTGTATCGATGTATTGTTTATATATATTCTATGTACCAACCAGAGCAAATTTCATTGAACTTTTTTCATTGGTGGATCATATATTCATAGGCAATAAAGAACGGTTATCATTTATTTTTCAAAACCAGAAACAAAATTCTACTTATAGTTCATGACTTAAGACTAAATTTTTACTTCTTTTACTTTTTGGTACTCTCTGCGGTACCATAGAGCTTTCACATAACCCCACCAACGAACTCTATTTTGAATCAACTGTTTGACTTTCACGCATGTACTTATTTCCAATATACTCTCAATATCAAAGTCCTCTGTCTAATTCCTTAAAAGTTAGCTGGGAGTTTTCTGCTATTTCTCCCCCAACCCTACGGGTTACATAGTATGATTTGAGTAAGGTATTAATGACCTTTGTTTATTCAAAATGTCTATACCTAACGGCGGATGATAGTGCAGATGTAGTAAATGAATTTTTGAGAATTTTATTTAGATCACACAATGTAGTTATTTTTAAATTATAGCTAACCTGATTTGAAAACAAAACTAAAATATAATTAATATAATTGTTTCCTATAATTTATTTAATATATTTTAATTTATGCCTTCTAATAAATATGAATTATGCATAAATAAATTCATAAATTTTATCAAAAAAAAAAAAAAAAAAATCGTATTTAAGCTTTAGTGCAATTAACTTTCATAAATTGAAAGGAGTTCGTTTTCAATACATAACCTGTTATGCCAATCAATGTAAAGAAAAAAGAAGAAAAAAAAATGGTTTAATTTATTTAATACTATTGGCGTTGCAATCTTTATTTTAAAAATCTATATTTTAATAACTCTATTCGAAAGTGAAATTTTAACACTTTTTTTTTTGTATTCTTTCGATGAGTTGTGGTTATAATAATTTTAAGAAACAAAGCTTATATTTCGAATGAAAATTAATAGGATTTAATTTTTTGAATTATTGTTCAATATTATTTCATAATTAATTAATTATGAAAAAAAAAAATATTGGAAATGAAAAGTTGTTTTTATTTGATTTGGCTTAAATTTAATGGATTAAACTTTTTGGTGAAGAAAAATACTGCCATAAGATATTTCTAATAAACAACTACAATATTTCAAGTTTCATACTATTTCATGTGAAAGCCACTGCTATTAAAAACTTAAACACGAGAGTTATACACAGTCAACTTTTTTACTTAATTTTTTATTTATTTATTTATTATTCAATTTGAATATAAAATAAGTATTATTGGTCTATGATTGAAAAAGTATGATAGGTTCTATTGTTACAAATTACTTTTAATTTTTGTAGATTATTGTGAAGCTTTAACCTAACGGAATCCTTCAACTCTATTTCATTCCAATCTTGGCAATTTTCAAATTTATCGCTCTTCTCTGAAATTTTTTCGGAAGATTTCGATTTTGAGCTTTCTGTGAATTCCAATCAAACGCTTATCTACAGATTTTGCACTGATCTTTTTTAAGTTTATGGCGAATATATTATATACTTTACTGTCGTTATCTCTAGGTTAGCAGGCTCCAGTTACTAATCAAGTTTTACAGTTATATAACACAAAATGACATTAGAGTTAAATATCATGATTTTTTTCTTTTGAAAATAATTATAGAATCGCAAGTTTTTATTGTTGTTAAAACCTTGTATGCCTGATTTATTATTGATGTAATATTATCTTTTGCTCTTCCATTCAAGCGTTATTATCAAACAAACTTAGCCAAAATCTAATAATTATTTGAAAAATGCGAGATTTAATTTTAATTGAAAATTTTACTAGTTATTGCATTTTATTAGTCATTGCAAAAATAGCTTAGGTTTGTTATTATTCTTAAAAAACTGTATTTTTATTGAGATTATTCAATTCGCTGTTGATCGATTAAGTTCCCATTTTAAAATCTTTTATGATGACCAAAGGGAAAATTTTTTTTTTTAAATTATTATATGAGTTAGTTAAGTAATAAATACATATACAAAAAAATAAACTTAGCAATAATTAGTTGCAATCGTTTGGAAATAAATAATTTAATATTATCTTGTGGCAAAATTCTTTGTTACTAACTTTAGCTATGAACGCAGGAGTATTGCAAGTAATCGGTTTTAATGTCGATATTTTGCAACACAAAAAAAAATAAAGTTACGTCTTCCATATGAATGCTTTTTCTTCAAAATTCTGAAATATTCAATTCGTTGTACATATTTTCTGAGTATATACTAATATTAATTTAATGTGTAGTTTTGTTTTTTATCAAATTAGGATTTTCATCACTTTTTGGTTAATTCTTTGTTCTAATGAATTAGACCATGTATAAGAATTTTTATAGTATTTTTCCATTAAACATTTTAACCTTATGAAATATGTTAAAATTTATCAATTTTTACAAAAAAGTTAAAATAAATTTAATTATTTTAACTGTAGTAAATTTTCACGTTCCAATTCTTTATTGTATTTCAAATTATCTTACAAATTAATTGCACTCTGTTTACTTTTAAACAATTAAAGATTTTTTTTATTTAGTAATCCGAATTAAGCAATTTTTTGTTTTTATTAAAAATCCTATAAATTAAATCCATTTAAAATTTTGTTTTTGTTGAATATTAATTCGTATAATTTTCTTATTTACCTAAATTGTTTTCTTTCTTATATTATTTTAATATTAATAATAACACTCTCGCCATATCATGTCACCTTAAATAGACATAAAATGTCAAATTCTATATAGAGCAGTATAATGTGCGTTATGATGGCGTTATGACACTAATAAAGTGCTGCTACCAAAAAAAAATATATAAATACCAAAACTTTTCTATGAAAAACAATGCTGAAAATAAGAAATATTGTAGTTGAGCCAGCCAATCCTAAGGTACTTGCGCAATTTGAATTAAATAAAATTAAGTAATTTAAAAAAAAATTAGGTTAAAAGTGTTTTTTTGACAGTCGTAGATAAAGTGAAATATTTTCTAAAACTATAAAATTCTCTATCTACTCTACCTACTACGGCATAGAATAGAGTAATTAAGTTGGTTGGCATGATGTGTTACGTCGTTAGGGTGAAATAATGTAAACTCAAAGAATACAGTGGAAATCATGTAAATATGAAAATATTGAAAATGATTTAATTAGTTTTTAATTAATTTATGAATTTTCTGTTTTATGTAAATAATATTTTTTTTTTAAATTAATGAATAAATAAATAAAAGTGCTTTCATGTTGATAATTTTTTTAATTTACTTGTAATTTTCGTTGCATAATAATTTCACTGCAAATAATTTGATAAAATTTTGGGAAAACATCAGTGGCTCTATTAATATTAAATTACAAATAATAAAAAAAATAATAAAGTTTATTCTATTGATAAAAATTAAAATGGTTTTTGCTGTTGTTTTATGATGATATAATAGTCATGTAATATTATTAGTAGGCAATAAAGCGAAAGTTTAACTAAGTATTAGTTTAGTCTGCTGTAGTTTGATTAAGTTCTACTAATATTATATTAAAGTATTTTATATTATAACTACAGACACGCATGGAAAGTTTCGAAATATCTTATTTAAGAAAAAGAGCTAAAATCAAGAACTTAATAACGTAAACGCAATAGGAAAATGTATTTTAAAATTATTAAGTTTATATTTAAATAAACTAAATAACATTATTTAGTTTATATATAAAAACAAAAATTAAATTTGGAATACCCTTTAATATTTATTTTTATTTTAAAATTACTTGTGACGGCATTTCATTTTACTTTCTGACTCTTGAACAGTAAAATTATATCTATATAAAAAAAAAATTACATTTTGACTTTTAGAAGATAACAAAAGAAAAATAAAAATTATAAAAATTAGGTTATGACTATGAGGTAAAATTAAAGGCAAAATTATTTAAAACGAACTGATTTTTTTTTTTAAATATTATTACAGTTCAATTAGGAAATATGTAACGGTATATGAGTTGAAATTAGTTTTTAGTATTAAACCGATAAATTAAAAGTTTTATGTTTAAAAAAAAAATTAAAGTTGATCTTAAGTGATTATGGAATGACGTAATTACTAATTAATATAAAAATCAAGCAAAATTTTATATTAATTATAAAAGTTAATGCCATAAGGCTTAGTTGAAATTGATTTGATTTTAGTTAGTTTGTAAGAATATGAGAATATGTATGGTTTATGTATCTAGTAACTTAGATACATTCAATTTTTAGTTTGCAATAGATTACATTATTTTTTATTACTACAGAAATAGGTTTATTCATGATTTGATAAAATCATTCATAAATTATAAGCAACAGTTTGAAATAATGTTTTTTTGTTTCTATTTTTTGATGTTTTTTTAAAGGTTGTCATTCTACTTTAAAATTAAATTTAGAGTTATAATTTTTAAGAAAGCCTGACCTGATTATTTAGGCTATTTCTATGAAAATCAGAATTAGCAATGAAGTGCAATATATGAATTTTAATTTGGTTGTTATCGGTGCTCTGAATGGGACCATGGTTCTTAACATTTTATTTCTTAAGTTTTGAACAGTAAAGTTATACTTTAAATTTTGACTTTTTGATGTTTAAATAATAGTCAAACAACTGAAATTAGAAAATTAAAATTATGCGTAAAATTTCGAATGTTTAATAAAGTTAAAAACTTTAGGTTTTGCGTTTGTTTCACTAAATTTAAATAATATTTTGATAGGTTTCTCTTATGACACCTTCACCAGAAGAGTTAAAAGAATAAGGCATCAGTTTTCTGATGATGGTGTAACTACCGAAATCAATCAAGATAATTAAATTATAAGATAAAAAAGAAATGAAATAAAAGTTTTTAATAATTATTTTAGTTTCACATAGGGACCGTACCCACTGCATATTCGATATTATTTTTATTTGCCCAAAGCAAATTTTAATATATTATTGGATAATTGGTGAAAAAGTACTCGAATGTTCTCGAATATTTTCAACAATTATACACATTTTATTCTAACGCTAAAGAATAAGCTTTTCTTAAACATATTACTGATGTTTATTTTGTATTTAATAAAAAGTGGCATGAAAGCTTAAATTATAAGCTTATAGAAATTTGAACTCTGTTATAAAGAAAAGTTTGATGATTTTATCGATCATTATGATATATACCATCTACTAAGTCCCGTAATCAATCTTCGTGCTTAATTTTTCATAATTTTTAATCCAGTATTTTACCAGTCTTTAAAGTTGTCAAAATAACTATATGTAAGAATTTGAATTAAAAAGTAATAAACAAAATATATTTAAAATGGTATATATCCATAATTGGCATAGATAAACATATCATTTATTAATTATAATTAATGAAATATTTTCAAGCAATAATAAATAATCATTAATTATAGCTAGTTCATTATGTTAACTAACTAGAATATCAAATTATTGTGCATTCATACAAGCAATTTGAAATTAACCCATACAAATTATTTATTAACTAAAAACCATATATACTTAATCATGAAATTTTAATTACTAATTATCAAAATTATTATTTAAAAACATTTGAAATCAAATGTCATATTAAAAAAAAGAGCCTTCCGTCAAATAAATAAATAATTATCAAATGTAATTAAAAATCTAAATAAAAAACCGTTTCAAATAAAAATTCAACATGTGGTAACAAAAAGCAAATAAAAATATTAATTTTACAAAAAAAAAATTATTGTTTTAATTTTTCTTTCTCTGTAATTCTCAAAATGGAAATAGGAACCGCCACCAGATATCATCATTTTTAGTACAATATACTTTATTTATTTATCAAATCAGGTATGTAGGTAGGTTGTGTAGAGGTCTAAAAGACTGATCTGTTTTTTTTTTTGTAGTTAATAAAATAAATTACTTTAATTTCAATACAAATTAATAAACAAACATTTTTTAACGTTGTGTGTGTTAACTATAGGATACTTAAAATTAAAATATTCTCTGCAGGGGATAAACATTTTTATTTATATTATATTACATATTTATTTATACGTCTTTATTTTATTTTTTAGATTAGAAAAACTATTTAATGTTTGTTCCTATTAAAGATTTCTATTTCATATATTGTGAAGAATCAGTGGCAATTTACTACAGAAAAGTACTTACTACCGTTATCTTATGTGTGAATAAATAATTTCTAAGTTAATGGTAGATGCAATCAAAACCCTTTTTTGATTAATTTATTTTTATCCTAAAATCTAAAATCTAACATTTAAAATTTTTATTACTACAAGCTTAATTTACAATTTTTTTAGTTTTAACAATTGCCTAAGTAAGCTGTGCTACATCAGTTTTCACCCACAAACTATTTAATAATTCTTCTGAGAATAGATTTTATTCTAGTCTTGAATTATTTTGAAACCATTTTTAAAACTACTTATAATTTAAAGGCTTTCCGAATTTCATTACGAAATTGCGAATTTCATTACGAAGGTTAAGCGATTCAGAAATAATATGCAAATGTAATAACAAATTTGAGTCTAAATTTTTAATGGTAGAATTTCTTAACAAATTGAGTCATTTTGTAAACCATGATTTTATGAAAACAAGATTATTTAAAGCAACATTCCATTTTACTCCAATTTGTGTATACACTCTTCAATAAATGCTTAGAATAAGCATATCAGATGTCTATTATTAGACGAAAGTTTGTTACATTGATACAATAAGGTTGGTAAAACACCGACACTGTTACTGAAAAAAAAAATAGTTAGTAAAATAAGCTAAACCAGAGGTATGCTTTTAGTAGAGAAATCTAAATTATAAGTAAACAAATTTGTTCGTAATAGAAACTACTTTTACCACCATTGTATGTAAGTTTAATTTAATTTTCTTAAATTTCCAATTGAGTAGGTTAAAATGTAGTTTAAGAAACTTTTATACTAAAAAATAGTTTCCCCTGCACATCAATATGATGAAGAACAAACACAAAAACAAGTAAATTTACTTCAAACTAAAACAAAATATTGTCAAAGAAAATGAAATACTAAATGATAATCTAAAGTGAAAGCAACAAAATGTTATTATTTTTAAATTTATTAATCCATTAATATAATTTAGAGCTGATTTATTATATTGTTACACCACCACTGATTACAATTTTATTATATGTTTTAAAAATTAAAATTAAAATAACTAGTTTTAATATTAAATTCTATTTGATTTTTATTATTTATCGAAACAAAATGTTGTACCTAATAGAACAAAAGACTTCAATGCTGGGAAACTTTTGTTTTTTGTCTTTGCTTTAAAGTGCCCGACTTAAATAATTTTCATGCAATAATTATTTTATAACTTTTATCTACTTAAATGTTAGTGACATTCAAATTGCAAGGCAATCATTTATTTATTTTTTTTATATTTTTTCTTAATAAATTTGTTAACTAGTTTTGATAATTTTCATCTTCACCATTGGAAATTATTTTCTGTTTCTATATTTTTAATAAAACACGTCAATATGTTACACATACATATATATAATAACATTTATACATGGTGTTCCAGCACACAAAACGTATTTTAATCTGAGGTTTAAATTTAAAATTAAAAGAAAGCTTGATTAAAAAAATGTTTTTTTCGAAGTCTTAGAAATAATTGAAGATTGTAGTATGCAAAATTAATGCCGGACGTGTTTACTTCTGCTCGTTACACTGTAAAGTTCAGTATTGTATTGAACATTTCTATACATTGGTTTGTTAAAAAAAAATCGTTTTGAAATTTTTGTGTCGGAATAAAAAAATATTCAAAACGGTACTTTCATGCTGTTCCGCTATAAGGTTTGAACTGTATAGATGAACTGTAAGTTTTGAACTGTATAGATACTAATAAAAGTTAAAATGTACGTAATTCAAAAGAAAAACTGTCGTCGTATATACGATTCTGTGTATGACGAAGGGTTTTGCATATAATTTTTAAACTATATAAGCTGATGCACGAAACTGTGTTTATTCAAAAATCAAATTATTGTACAACTTGTTACTACAGCTATATACAATTATATGAAGTATCGGTTGATCTTACAGAAACAATGCGGGATAATTTTTCGCCAGTCCCAAAATTTTCAACGTCGACAGTGATCAGTAAGCAAGTTGTAAAAAGGTAATGAGGCGCGAAAACTTAAAGTAGAAAACTGAAGAACTCAAAACAAACATATTTGAAGGCTTAAACTCCTAACCAATGTATTATACCGTATAATAATAATATAATCTGGTTCACGTAAAGTTGTTGGGTTTTAAAAAATTAATAGATTATTTATAGTTTTTTTCAAATCTATAGTATTTGGTATTCAATACTAGTTTTGATGTTTAGCGCGAATGAAATAAATTCTTATAAATCAAAATAATTTATTTGTTATGTAATATCCTGTCTTCCCAACAAACTTTTCCATAATGATGGATAGTAAAAACAAATTACAGTGCAAATTTTTACAGCCTTTTGCAAACAAATTTTTTACAAATTTTGCTTAAATTTTTGAAGAAAAAATTTGCAAAAAAAAGCTTGACTTCTTGAAGAATATATTTTATAATTCATCAGTCTTCTGATAACGGTGTAATAACCAAAATCGATTAAGATAATTAATAAAATGAGTGAAACATACCTAGAGATCTTTATTCAACTTGTTGAAGAATTACATAACATTTTCCTTTTATATCATGTATGAGGTGTTCGTTCCATCATAACTAATGGAAAACTTCTGTATTGATTGAATAGAAATTGGAAAGTTTTATAGTAAATCTTTAATGGTTTTGTTTTTTTTCCATTTTATGTTTTGTAACATCTTGTAAGTATTTGCGATTAATTTTAAAATTTAAAATCAGACTTAAAATTTTTGTTTTTTGAGTAGGTTGAAAATTACCGATCGTAATTGCTGTTATTATTATATTATTTTTTATTTATTTTTTTATTTATTTTTTTTATAGAAAAATTCCAGTAGAAGAACTTTTTGTTTTTACTTTTAATTTTTTTTTTTTTTTTATTTGGTATATTGAAGAAAAATTATATCATGTTCAAATATAGAGAAAACAATAATTTCAGTGTTAATTCTTATGATGTCGATTTGACCTATAACTCATTAACTCATTATATAATGTAAATAAGAGGGTTTGGCTATCATTTTGATTGTTTCATTCAGTTTTCGAAAAACCAAATTTTTATGCAAATTTTCGAATAGTATTTAAAATTTATTATCATTTTTTTTATGATAATAGCCTAACTAATAAAAATATTTGTGTAATTTTTCTTAGATTATTTTTCTCTATTTGATTTTATTTGATAGTTTTGTTTTTGTTTTTGTTGTATTTTTATTTTTGCTTTTTGGTCATCTTAAAATTTAATAATGTCAATATAGCACAAAAGTTCATCAAAATGTTAATATAATGTACAGCTTATGGTATTATTAATTTTTTTTTCATTCTGTATCTATATAACCAGCCCAAGTCATCGATTTCATTTGTAATTTTCAAACTAAAAAGCTAATAATAATTGATGGGAGTTCCGCATGATTTCAAACATAGAATTTCAATTAATAAAGAAACATTAAAAAAACAAACAAAAAACAAAATAAAAGAGAAAAATAACAAACTGAAGATTTATTAATTTTTAGTGTTCGATTTGAAAAAAAAGGTTATTTTTAGAGATACATTAGGAGATATTGTAATTTAGGTTCATTCACAGCATGGTTCATTTTAATAACCTATAATGAAACTATTTCAAAATGTATTATTGAATTGATTTTTTGTTTATTATTCGTAAAATTTTCATATTTGTAAGATGGAAGATCAAAACAAATAAAAAATTATTCTCAAAAATTGGTAAGGTGTTTGTATTGAATCTTTTAGTTTCTAGTTTAGTTTAGGCTTTCAAAATATACTAATCTAAATTTATATGCTTTTCAAATAATTATCCATTTTACCCTCAATTGATATTATATATTTTATCAACTTGGAAATCAATTATCAACTTCAATGCAAGGAAAGACAGTGGTTTCTCAGGGTTTTCTTCTTTTTTTGATTTGTTCACTAGTTATGATGACAGCTCATACATGATATAAAAGGAAAATGTTATGTAATTCTTCAAGAAGTTAAATAAAGATCAAAACTAAATAAAGGTATGCTTCACTAATTTTATTAATTATCTTAATCAATTTCGGTTATTACACCGTTATTAGAAGACTGATGAACTATAAAATATATTCTTGAAGAAGTCAAGCTTTTTTTTTTTTGTAACGTTTTGATGTATTTAAAATGAACTTAGTTCTATTTTTTAATTCAAATAAACTCAGTCCATTTTTAAATTCAATTTCAATTTTAAAACAACTTCTAAAGTGAACTTCAGTTTTGAAAATAATTAAAAATGTAACATGAAGGGGGGTGAGCGGCATGAATCTAATTTTAAAAGTGAATTTTTAAATTATTTCAATCTTCAACCTTCTATTGAGTGATAATCGTAGCTATAATTATATGCCGTTTATGGTGTGGTGAATGTGAATAAAGAACTACAATAATATGTTATGTAGTCTTTAAATATGTTTTCACAGCAAACTTCACACCAGAATCGATTATGAAATTATTTTAGGGATAGAAATTTTAAATACGTAAACTAAGATCTTAGAACATTGATGAAGCTTTCAAAAAAATAAATGGTTGTATGTATGGGTTAAAACATACAGGTGCAATAAATAGCCCCCAAACTCTCATTGGCTATAATATCAAATTCGATTTATATGATTCTAGTTTAATAATTTCCAGATATTTATGTAGACTATAGAGGTATTGTATAGAAATAGTTTTCTAAATATTCTAAGATTTCGAATCGAATTTATTCTGGTATTTATATATACAAAAAAATATCACTAAAAAATATTACAGAAGTCGAAATGCAACTCCCTATTTCAAACTAAATATATCTGCATTTATTCTTCTTATATAGTTAACATGACCAACTTAAAACTTTTCTAGTTATTTCAAAAAAACAAAACCGAAAATCTTATACATACTGCTGCTTGACTGACTATACATAAATACACATTTAAATAGCAGATTGAGGTGAGATTTCAAATAGAAATTGAAAATTTCCATGGTTAAACGCATTTGCGTTAATGAAAATAAAAATATAATATAAATTTACATGACAATTTTGACTAAAGTGAGAATTAATATAAAAAAAAAATTGTATAATACAAAAACAAAAAAATTTAAATACACGGGAGGTGATCGACCACCAATTGATTTTTTTATTATGTTTTTTAATTTGATTGAACTTTTATCAAAATTATATTGAATTAAACATTTATTCATTTTGTTACAACTTAGAATATTAATTACTAACATATTATTATGTAAAGCTTCTATTGTATTTTGAAAACCCTTCTTCATGGGGACAAAAAAAAATAAAAAAAAATATAGAGAAAATTGTAATTTTAATTAAAGAAAATTTATTATATCGTATATATCTTAAGATATTTATAATGATAATATTTTATTTTATTAATGGTACTAATGAGATCGTGGGTGATGATGATAATGAAATAAATCGAAAATTAATTTTAATTTATTAAAGTTAAGATATTGTTTTGCTATATAATGTATATAAAGTGGCTTTATACATAAGAAAAACTTAAGCTATGCTTGCATTGAAATTTAAATTATAATTAGAAAATGAAACGTTTATTCATTTCCTTGTTTACATTATATATTAAAAGAATTGATAGTAAATTGGTTAATCAAAAGAAAAATCAATAATTAACTCTTTATTTTCATTAATTTGAAAATAGAATTCAGTTTAGTTGAATTGAAATACAAAGAATTAAATAATATTAAAAAAAAAAATAAACGTTCATAATATTTTTTTGGTTTCGTTTCGTATCCCTCTGGTAGCAATTTTTTTTGATTCGATAATTCTGATTTTAATCTATAAGATGTTGTTCGCGACAACCATCTTCTAGTGTTGATAAAGAATTTGTTTTATCTGGGAGCGGTTCTGTTATTGCAAAATCTATATACAGGGTGGTCCGACTTAGAGCAAAAATATTTTAAGTTGTGATTCCTTGGAGTATTTTAAGAAAAAAAAATTTCTAGACGAGTGAGTCTATTTTTAAATTTAACCTAGGCTAAAGAGGGTTAAAGAAAATCGGATTGAAAAATTATGTCACAACAATATGCACTCCGAAGAAATAAGAGGATAGAAGGAAACTAGAGCAACATCTTCTTCATGACTTTTTTTTAAAATGAATACACCCAATTAATGGTATGTGTTGTTTGAGTATCAGACTTACCGTTTTAACAACTGAAAATTTTGTAACAAACGTTGATTATATCGAAAAAAACTCGTTAATTTTTTTTTTATTGTGTTGATGCGTTACATCATCCCCTACAACTCTTTCATACACAATATTCATATCACACTTGCCATTTTTCAGATAAAGTCATATAAAATTTCATTAACCTTGACTAATTTCAGTAATTTTGACTAATTTTGTGTTCGCTCCAATCAAACTTGGAATCAATTAATAACCCTAAATATTTGAAAAAGAAATAGGTTCAAATTAAAAACAATTTGAGCCACATAGATGATCATTAAACCAGTTTGGGGATTCGCTGACATTCGAAAGAGAATTGAGACATAGAGGGTAATGTGAAAAGTAAAATACCAAATAAATTATTATAAAATCTATCCTACCCACAAAGGTTAATATTTCTCTATTAATTTTCCATTGTTTCTGTCTTTTATACCAAAAGCATTATTAGCCCAAAATTTTTTATTAGATTATTATAATAATTTTTGCACCTTTCACCAAAATCATATTCTAGAATGTCTGTTATGTTATACCTTATTAACAAACAAAAAAAAAAATTAAATTTAATTAATTTAATTAAAAATTTCAATCATTATATTTATTTGATGGGAGAATTTTATTTAAATTTCTTTTTTAGCATCCAATTTTCTAAAACTATAAACATTTTTTTTTTATTGTTTTGTACTACATTTTCCATTAACTTAACAATCTTTCACCTTTTTTTAAAAACCATTATTCTTACTTAAAGAAATGAACATTCATAATGATTTTTAGTAAACGAACAACAAACGATTCATTTTCACAAAAACAAAACAAAAAAAATTGAATACAATATTTGTAATCATCATCTATTTTATCTAAAAAAAAAAAAACAACAGATAGAAAAAATCTAAATTATTATTTTTTTGGTTGTAGATTAACTTAACCATGAGCAATTTTTGTTAAATGCCCTTTCTTCTTCAGTTTATTAACCTTTGCATGTTATCTTCTGATTTTGGTTTAAATTTACACAACAGAATAACAACTATTTCAATTTGAATTGTGTATTGTTTCTATAATTTGTAAATTTTCTGTTTTCTGAAATTTATTTAGGAGACTATTTTCAATATTAAGATAGATAAGAATTATTTGAGTTCAAAAATTTCTAGGCTTTAAAGCCAACTTATGCGATCAAAAAAGTCAAACAGATCCTTTTTTTACTATTCAAAACTGTTTGACTTAAGTTTGAGCTGGAACCTCCTAAAATCTCCATCTCTCTGGCTTACATTGTTGTAGTTTCTTAAATAAAAACCTCAAAGGAATACTAAAATTTACTATTATCCACTGATCACTACTACCCTTGATACGTACAAGACTTATTAAACTTCAATACAAAGACTGTCAATACAATTTGTACAAAATAGAAATATGTTTGTTCTATTAAGATTATTTATTTATTTATTTTATTTATACTTATAACAGTTTACCTTGCATATCATCCAAACTTAAAAATGCTTTGTTTTTTCGAGGTGTGGGTCTACTATTTTTTATTGTCAATTATTGTATCCCAATGACACAGGTTGCTGAACTAGGTCGAAAAACTATGTAGCACTTAGCTTTCATTGGGAATTGAACCAGGGACTTTAATTTTCCTACTGCACCACCCACCTTGTTCTGTTGAGATTACTATCAGTATAATAAAATAGTTCTGGAGTACTAACAACTGCACTACTAACAACGACTCCCGTCTGAAAATAAGCCCATCACATCGTATTGGATAAAATATGGAAACTTATAATTTGACCGCAATACGTAATTTTATGATCATTCTAAATGTTTTTCAATTAATTTCAATTCTATCTGTAACGAAAAGTATGTAACAAGAATTTCAATAAATTACAAAAAAAAATTAAAAACAAAACGAAATTAATAGAAATTCTAAATTAAATCGATAAAATAGAACGTCGTTTGAAAATATTAGTAGAGTGTTAGGAGAAGTAGTAGGAGAGACGGAACTAGAATAACTCATTTCATTTAGACATTTTTTCATACCAGAATGTTAAAAAAATAATTATTGTTTTTGCGTTACTAGAGGGTATAGAGAACTTGCTGTCTACATACCAGCACTCTACCAATTGATATCTAATGAGAATTATATTTTCTGTTTCGTACTTATTTCATTTTATTATTCTAATTAATTCAATATTATCTCATTTTGACAAAGTCCATAACCTTTTTTATTTTTATATAATCCAGCAGAGATAATAAAATATGGATAACCACAAAAGGGTTAACATTTAAAAAATTACACCGACTGTTATTCACCGAATATTATTTATTTTTAAAAAAAAAATCTTACTGTAGTAATAGATGATGAATGAGTGTTAATTTTCCGATTTCCTCCAGTTAAATTATCCAAGTAACATATTTTATAATTCATAATTGGGTCTACTTTTTATTTCTTTGTTTCGTTTTTTTTCCTCTTTTTTTTTTTATTTAATTTTAAAGCTTTCATTTGAAAATTGTGAATTACAAGTTAAAGATTTACTGTACAGCGGCACGACACCACATAACAATATGTTAACATTGTTAACTACCAGTCTCTGTTGTCCTAAAATATAGGTCAACCTTATTTTAAAGATATTGAAGTGAAAAAAAAAAACAAAACAACAATAAACATTTTTTTTGTCGTTTGTATTGTAATTTAAAAATCAACCGTTCTGTTTCTATTATTGTGAGAGACTTCCAACAGATTTTATGATAAAAGATTAATTGATGTTAAAGAGAGAAAAAAAAGGAAATTATAGCAGCAACAACAACCAGAATTTTATTGCAGTCCCAATATAGATATGCAGATCTATTTGAGTCGTACATTTATGCTTTTGTTTTTTTTTTTTTTTTTCTTTTTTAGTAGTTTTTACTGCTGATCACTGGATTATTAATGAGTTTTCCTTGTAAATGAAACGAAATTTTATTTAAATTTCATTACTAAACTCTACTTACTTACACACACAAACATTAAATAATTGAGCTTTTAGCTAATAATGTTGAAATTGAAATTGTCATAATTTTGTTAAAAAACATTATTTTGTAATTTGAGTAACATCATTGCCCTAGATTTAACATCAAAACAGAAAAAAGAAACTTAACAACTAAACAGTTTTATATAAGAGCTATAAAAATAGAGATAATTAACTATAGCATCGCAAAGTATTCAAATCTAATATATTTAGTAATTTAATTTATTTATTAAATTTGCACAATTACACTTACAAGTAAGAAAATAATTTAAGAGGAAAAATTTTCAAGATAATAATAAATCAGTCTTTTGTCAAATTATCGATTTTATCAATTGTTCTTTGAAAATTGTTTGGAACTTCTTTAATATTTACATGCCTGTATTCAGAATAGTAGTGCCGTTTGCGAAAATATTTATTTGATAGTTCTATAATTTAACTGCGTTGTGGGACCACATTCCTTTATTTCTTTCAATTTCGAATACTCATCTTCTTTTTGTCGAATTATAAAAATTACGATTATTCATATAACTCATTAAAAACCTTACATTAACCAGATCTTTTCACTTCTTCAAGAATTTTTTTATTTTAATCGACTCCTTGCTCTATATAATCAAATAATGATATTTCCAGTCTCACTAAATTGTAATTAATATTGATAATTATTTTGTATAAAAAAAATTGTTCATTCTATTTAACTTCTAATCTAAATCAATGAACTGTCTGTAACTTATCTTGTATTTCGAATTTCTATGATGTGGCTACAAAATTAAAACAGTTATTATTAAGTAAAAATAATATTTTCTCAGAATGTTACTTGACTGTTTCAAGAGTAAATTTCACAAAAATTTGTATTCTCTATTTGACTATAATTAATAGCATAAATTAATATGAGTTCATTGTTAAATGAGCGTTAGTGTGCATTAAAATTATTCCCGAACTATTTATCATAAAATGCCTTTATAAACTATAGAACTTTTTTTTACTAATTTTGTATGCTTTCTAATTTTTCATCATGCAATTTATTCGTTTTTTATGTATTTTATAAAATTTCCTCTGAGTCTATTCGCAATACACAAGCCAAAAAAAGGTCATTGTTTTTTCTAAAAAAATTCTCATAATTCAAAAATAATTAAAATGCTTTATTTCATAATTAAAATACACGACTTCTGTTTACGATGATACGTCATGTTGCAACATGTTGCAACAATTTCTTTTTTATACAACTTTATTTAATTTTTTTGTTTTCAAAAGTTCTAGTTCAATGTCAGCTAAAAACATATTACTGTTATGACATAATAATAAAAAGTTAAATTGTGTGTGTTTGCTGTGTATTCTTGTAATTAAAAAAAGAGTTATATTCAATTGTATGAAAAATAATTAACATTTTGCTTTGAATCATTAATTGGTGTTTTATTATCATACAAGAATCATACAAGTCAGACAACAATCATAATTTTTAAATTGCATAATAATTTTAATTAATTACCTTTAACCCTTGTGTGCCATATAGAAAAAACTTTGCAATTATGTAGATCTTGAATTTTCAAACTATGAAATTTTCGTGAAATATATTCACTGTGTGGATAAAGATGTACAAATTGGGCTTCAAAAATAAAAAACTTTAATATTAAAATGCACTTATAACAAAAACGTAGTCACAATAATACAGGATCTATTATTATGATATATTAACCTACTTGAAATTTTGTTATAATTTAAAATAATTGTTCGTTACAAGCTAAGTTGTTCATATTTATAGAAATATTTCAGGTAACAGTTTGTTTATTAGTTGCAGTACCAGTAAAATACATTTACTAGAAAATTTGTTTAGTACCAGTACCAGTATGACTTCTACTGTTTTGTACATAAAATTCCCAATAAACAGGAGAAACATTGAAACTGGTCATTAGAACTAGTATCAATAATAATCAATAATACCAGAATTGATGTATAAGTTAAGGTTCTGATGCTGAATTATTCAACTGAAAAAGTCCTGTTTATATAATTATAAACTTGTTTTACTCATATTTACTAATCCAAGAGGATATAGACTGGTGGTATTGAACGCTACTAATTTGGCTTATTACTCGTCATTTTAAGTGCCAATAAGTTCATTGTTGTACAAGTTTTTGTATAATGAGTAAATGCCATGTAAATTTTCTGTGCTCAAATTTCACATTAACAAGGATGTTTTCATTATAGTACTCACTAGAACCAATTTTTTGTGGCAAAAGGAAACAGAATTTGCTTACAAGAAGATATACTTTTAGTTATTAAAAATGTATGCCCGGTGACTTCCAGTCTGTACTGGTTTTTACTCGTATTGATTTTGGTACTGGTATTGGAATAATACTAGTAGTATCAATTATCATACTGGTACCGACGTACTTATATCATATAAAGGTATTATACTCAAAAAAAATTAATAAAATGCCACTTACTGCTTTTTTGCTAGTATGTACTGGAATTTGAACAAATCTGAAGTACCATTAGTTTTTGACATAACTTGTCAGTTATAAATTAGCTTGAGGGTAAAGAAATGTTGAAAGCTAAGTATAAGTAGCAAAAATTTTCATTCTATTATAAAGAATGAACCGGGAAATTATGGATAATACAGCCAGATAGAGAGATAAGATCAATACATAAGTAGTATATACTTCGATAGCAAAATAATGAGATGAAGATAATGAAAAAGTTAATTGTACGTTATCAAAAACTTTTGCTTCTACTATAATTTCTAAATTAATAATCACAGTTCCGGTGAAAATGTAGAAAATATGAAGGAAATACAGAAATAAATATATGTTACTATCGTTATTATTTTAAATCCGAATGATGATCTTTATATAAAAATTTTATTGATATTAGACTTAAGTTATTAAGTTCCGATTAAAAATTACTAGAATATGATTAATAATAGGTTAGAATTGAATTCTAACGAGCTTTGAAAATTTTTACATATCTCTGAATCTATAGATATAAAAATAAACTAATGTAGAAAAAACTTCAATTCTCTATATAACTCCTTATCAATTCAATTTTCTATATAAACGGTGAAGGGTTAAAATTTAATTTTCTCTTCTCTCAGAGACAACATTTAGCTAGTTTTTACCTTTACAGTTAGTCCTGCCTCTATATAATCTTTTATTTCCGGTTACCTTCATATTTCACCTAAAATTTCGTCTCAAATAACAGGTTGTAAAATTATAAAAAATTTATATTAAGTAATAAGGTTAAATAAACTAAAATGCATACTAGAGTTAAAATTTTAATTATTCATCCTTATCATATTATTATTAATTTTACATAATTGCGGAACACGGATGTTAGTTAATATTAAATAAAAATTTACAGTTAGATAATAGTATCAATTGCAACCGTACAAATTTTAAATTAAATCAAATATTTTTTTTAATGTTATGCATTTAAGCACACCAACAACAAAAACGACATAAAATAATCATAACAATAATAAATAATTGTCCATAAAAATGCATTCACTCTTCATTAAATTAAAAATTATTAATTCAACATTTGTTTTTTTTTATTTTTAATATATATTTTCTGTTACATGTTATGTAATATTTTACAGCATAAATTTATAATGTAACTGTTATATCTTTTATTTATTTTTTGTGTTTATTTTTTATTTTTGTTGTTTTTGATGTTTTTAAACCATAATAAATTAACATTAATAAGATGACAGAGTGATTAGGTCGTTAAGGAATTTATTGTAATTAAATTCTACTATTATGGTATATAAATATGTATAATAGGGTCTATATTATATGGTATCGATGTTATCCAGTGGAAATTTTACTGTTTTTTCATATTATTTATTTTTCTATTTTCTGGCTCCTCTTGTTAATATAGTGTGACTTAAGTTGTATAATCTTTAACTAAGTAGGTATATCTATGTATATGGTTAGTTGATGGAATGTCGTTTGTTGTGTAATTTAAGAGAGTCGGTGTTTATCAATTTAAAATTTTTCTGTTTTAATGTTATACATGATGTTTTTTTGTTAAGTTTTTTTTTTTTTTTAAACAGTTCCGCTTAAGTTGACAATCTCATGTAATATAAATTGAAAAGAATTATATACGGTTTCGCACACTTAAGATAACTAATTAAAATAATAAATGAACCAATGGGCATATTTTCAAAAACCCCCAACTACAATTCTTCTAAAATTTTACACTCTTCAATCTATGTCTTCAAGATTATTATTAACTTTACCTCTTTGGTCTAGATAAGCAGTCTCAGCCCGACACACTTAGACCAAAGAAGTGTATTTTGGTGTTGTGTAAGTGTGCTAGATCTACAACTACTATTATTAACTACTGCTCAAAATTATTAATATGCTTAAAAATATTTTTCAGGTGTGAGGAAGTACTGTATGGAAGTACTGGTGTGGGAAAATAATAGAAAAGACGAGACACATTGTTTGTCAGTGGGAGATGATAGAAAGTAGTAAGTTGATCGATATGGTGTAGTTGTTATGTTAACTGACTACTAATCAATAGATTCTGTGTCATAGGCAAGAAATCCATATTTTTTCAAAAGCCAGGGAAAACACAAAATAGATATATGATGAGATATTATAATAGTCCTAACGAGTGCACTGACATTGGAACTGACATTACTGAAAATTTAATCTAAGCAAACTGTCTTCGAAGTTATTTATGGTATACAGGATTAACTCAAACTTATGACAGTAATTTGATTTATCATTTATTTTAATATATAATAATTGATTTAAAATTAAATCTTTCTGTTATGACACTGTTAATCAATTAATTAATTAAATAATTGAACATATCATCACATTCATTCTAAACTTTTGTTAATTATTGTTTTATTGAATTTTATTGTTCTTGCTTTTTTATTTCAATTTCTTCATTTATAATTCTTATAATTCAGTTCTTTATTATTTTTTACTTACAGATTATCGCCTAATTGAAATTAATTTTTGCATCTCCATCTATTGGTAAAAAAAAATTAAAACAAAAGCAATATCTGTTCGAGGTAATAACAACAACAAAAACAACAAAATATGAATATAATTACAAAACTACCAGTAAAAACTGGATTTATAGAATTAAAATATTACCATAGATAAAAACTAGGTAAGTGAAAATTTTCATATTCATTTTACTTTACCTTCTATATTTATATATGTGTATTGAAAAAAAAAACAAGTTAAAAACACCAAAAGAAAATATTTTCCGCATTTTTGATTTCTATGCATATGGGTGAACTGCTTGTTTTGTACCATATATTGGAAATTGTCGATAAGTAGTAGCGGATTTGTTCTCGCTTTATTTATTTTTATTGTACATATTTACCACAACGTAAATAAATGCATATAATATATGTAATATAATTTAGAAGATATATTAAAACATATATAAGAATATTAAGAAATTAAGATAAAAGCAGCAAGCTACAATCTATTAAAGGTGAATAATTGAAATGATAGTATAGTAACATCATTAAAGATAATTTATTAAAATTTTTACATAGTATAAATGTGGATCCTTTATCGCTTCGAAGATGTTTTAATCATCAAAATTTGAATATATACAGAGAGTGTTGTTAAAGTAAGTGAAATTTGAATATAAAAAATACAGTTAAGTTATAAAGTATATATGAATACAAATATAAATAAATGTATAAATATTATATATACATATATATATAAATATCTGATAATCTTCTGGGTATATAATGCCAATCTAATTTAGTAAGGTTTAGGTGCAGTTTAAAAAAGTATGCACATTACAACTCAAAACACCAACAACAATATAAAGTAAATATGTTATGTATCATCTCCCATCAGCATTAATATTATTTTTTCATTACATTTTACTTCTACCATCTTCTACCTAGATCTACTTCCACAATACATTAAACTCAATTCTCATTCTTTCATTTATAATTAACCGGTTTTCCTTATTATTGTTGTTGTTATAAAAGGCTTCAGACAAAAACAAAATTAGTTTATATATATATATATATATATATATATATATATATATATATATATATTTAATTTGATGCATTTTACGAGCATATTTTACAGCACTATAATACTATACTGAGTAGTGTATTGCTATATTTTATATTATTATTTAAGGTTGTGCAAAATACTTTGATTTATTCACCACATATCCTTACAATTTTCAACAATCAAACGACGAAGTGAAATGGAAGTGTAAAAGTCCCGTCTATGCGGAGCATCTCACATGCAACAAAAAAAAAGATCTTTTCAAGTTTAAAATGATAATCATAAACAATAAAATTAAGAATATATAAGATCATAAATGCAACTGATCTTAACCTATGTAGGTGCGAAAGATAACACTTAATAAGGAAAATACACCAAACATATATTTGAAATACAAATACTAAGATTGCTATCTAAAAAAATTACAATGATGGATATCAAATTAAATCAAACGAGTAGCACTGACCTCGTGCCTGTTTTATTCTGACTTTAGATTTTGTTTCCTCTAAAATTTGTTAATGTGTTGACCTTCCAAAACCAAGTATAATACTCAGATTTTTTTTTAAAAACTTGGTAAAAACAGATCTTGGTTAGGTTAATCTGACGTGACTGATATCTCACTTGATTCGTTGTGATATCGTAGAATCTAATGTTTCTGCTTTTGAAAAAACTCTGAAAAGACATTAGCAGTATTAGTGAGTTGTATTTTTAAAAAAAATAATATGTTTTTTACACAGATCTATTTATCTTAAAGTAAATTTCTTATCTTATTATTCGTCTATTTCACTCGTTGATATATTTTACTTGTCGTATATGCGTATCGGAAGAAGCTTTCAATGTTACTGAGACTTTGTGATAGCTCGACTGTACTTTAAAAATTCTTTTTATTTCTTTAAAAAATTCGTTAGAGATTCTATTCTGCAATAATTCACAATTATTTTTGTAGTTAAAATACTATATATTAAAAATGTTAAAGTTCTATTACTGATCCAAAGGTCTTATAGACATGCTATTGATTTTTGAATATATATCCATAGATTAATCTTATCAAGTAAAATTAAGAGACATTAACAGTGATATTTTTGTTTTTATCGTATTTTAAATTTTTTTTTGTTATAGATTTGAATACAATTACAAACGGTTTTTTTCACAGAAAATATTTTTATTTTTCGTTATAGGTAAAATTAAGGTGCGCAAAGCTCCAATCGTGACAGATATAATATTAATTCCATGTACATTCATACATTCATATAGCTATGCCTGTAGGTATATCGAACCTGTTTAAGAATTGTTTAGTGAAATTTAAATTAAAAATATGATAATCAAATAAAAAAAAAAACGTTGTATGATTGGAAGAGAGTTTAAAATTTAATTAAAAATTGTTCATGGAATGGATTGATGAATTCAATCATTTAGTTATATTTTATTCTAGATAGTAGTGTACAAAGTGTGCAAAAGAATATTAATGTTAAATATATACGAAATTATATTTAATTACGGTAGATTATTTTGGAGTAGGGAATTTAACTAAAATTCTCGATTCTATTGCATTGGTTTTCTTTCGACGTTTTTTCTGTTTTTGCAATTTAAGAATACATCTTCTTCGAGAGCTTTTAAGGTGATCTCACTTTCTTGTTCATTTTCGACAATAATCAAATACTTGTCTACAACTTTAGATGTTGGAAAAATACTTAATGTCTCTTTTAACTTACATTACATTTTCGGTACAGTCTCTTGAATGACAAATTATGAATACACTTTATAATCTCAACTGTCTATCTTTGATTTGTGAAGTTCGGCTTAATCGTTGATCGTTCCTTACTTCAGAAGTTTTGTCCATTTATATTGAAACTTTTCTTAGGATTTATAGTGGTATCCAAAAAGTAATCGCCGTAAGCATTTTACCACGGAAATCATCATTTATCAGTTCAGCATACAATGAAGAGCACTTTACATGCTCTTCTCGTTGAATATATATAGTTTTCATAAATCCTTTATATGTGTTTTTTTACTTGCTTTTCTTTAACTTGCAATGTTATTTATTTATTTTATTGGGCAATGTAGGGGTCAAAATAAATTTTATCTATTTTTTATTTATTTAAAATCTATAATTATAATTGACAAGCATTTAAGGACCTGCGCAGTAGACACCATTTCATTTTATCTCTCTTCTCCATAATGAACTCTTAATATATAATAATTAAGTTGTAAATAAAACAATAATTTGCACACAGTTGAAAATTTTTTAATCATATTGTTTTATTATTCACCAAATACATTAGGAAATAGGTAGAAACGAAACAGAATATGAGAAGTAAGGTATTTATGTGTTTTAACGAAAACAAAGCTTTTCACTAAAACATGAGTGTTTTCTGCTTTGTAATGAGAAGTCTATATCAGTTCATGCAAATCCCTGTTCTTTTAAAAACTATAAATTTGGCTTTAACTTGAATTATAATTACTCAACAGGGGCCTCTAGTAATATAATAACAAAAGCAAATATTTTTTTAACAAAAAAAAAAGTAATTTTTAATTATTATATTCTCTTCTCAATTATTTCAAAACACACCGCAAACTTTAGTTTAGAATAATTCTAAGCGTAAATTTAAACTATGTGCTGATATTTTAAACAGTTACCTGGGTTAAAGTTCCTTGCTTTTATTCATTGCAATTTCATATTATTTGCTTTTTTCATACAAACATTTTATTTAACATTATTTTCTCCTGCCTGAAGTCAAATGTTAGAATTACACACAACATTTTTTAACATACCTTGAACTACGTGAAACACGCATTTAACTAATTATAAACTAATGTGATAGTCGTTGAATTATTTGCAAATTAATCTTCACCTGATTCTTTAATAAGTGCTTCCTTTCTTAGATGGGCCACCAAGTCTCCGACCGAATAAAGAAATCTTCAATTGGTCTCTCACTATCTAAAGCCTGTTCTTTAGTCCAGGTAGTTCCAAATTGTTATAGCCGTTTTTAACTTCTTGCTTTTCCACCTGAGCTTCAGTCATTTTTGTTATATCCGGGTTATGTCAAACAAATTCTTCTCGACAGTTTTTTACCATTTTTACAACATATCCTATCTAGGCAGCGTAGTCCTTCCAGTTTTAATTTGTTTGAAAGTAAATTCTAAATGGAATTCAATTCTGGTAAGACTCATCTTATAATAATCAAATCTTTTACTTATATATGTATTATTTTGATCGTATTATCAATTTTATTTATTAGTGGAGTACCTCCTAGTAGGAGCATAAGAAAAATTCTAAAATAAAAAAAGTACAATAATTTAAATTTCCATTTGACATACATAAAAATTCCCATTGTGAAATGTGAAATTCAAATGAAAATATCAAAATTAATGTTATTGCTACCTATTTTTGATTGTTGTTGTTTTTTGTATTGCAATAAAAAAAAAACTAGTTGCAACAGTAGTAAGTAACCAGTTAAGAATTTGAAATTGTAATAAAAAAAATAAGTAAATTGGCATTCGAAAATGGCTTAATCCATATATATGTATGTACATATTATTATGTATTTGCATACATAAATAAAAATATTTTAAGAGGAGCTGAACCATGGAATAGGAAATAAAAATTAAAGATGGTCGATCGCCAACTGGATTACGATTGATTCGCAGTTGAGTTTTATGTGAGTCGGAAAATTTATGAAATTTTTTTAAAAATGATGGTTTGTGGTTTTCGTAATATTTCGTTTTGGTATTTGAACATGATGTACTATAATGTATATAGGTACCTACATCTACATATTATATAAAAAAATAATTTCTCCGTTTTTTATTTTTCTTTTTTGTTATAATTTTTCAAAGATTTATTTTGAATTTAATTGCTTGAATTTGCATGATTTAATTAAATGTTTTATAATTATTTAATAAATAATAATATAATTTTTTTTCATATTGAAAAAGTTACGAACATTAATTTTTCTTGACCACGATAAAAATACATATATTGTATTAGTTTTTATAGATTATCTGGCGTGATATGAACATTGTTTTAATTTGTTTTTAACACTCTAAGTTTTAAAACAGTTTCTGATCACTGTTGTGTTTTTTTAGAAACAATTTTTGAATTTATAGTTGCAACTTATAGAGGTTTTCAAGTTGTTTTTGAGATCGTTGAGAAGGAGGGAAGATTTTGATTATTAAAATCAAAAAGTATAATAATTTAATAAAATTTAAAAGATTTTATTGTAGTTCCTTTGGACTGTTTTTTTTTTCACTTAAACTTCGCATTACCTATTACCGATTATATATTCTCCGATACCGATAAAATTCGATTATTCGATGAAATACTTTCTAGGGTTTTCAGGTAAGATCTGAATACAGGTTTTTCTTAATATTATTGAAACATACCCCTTTTAGGTTACTAATGTTGGGTTCTAGAAAATTATTTGTATAAATCGCATTTTTCCACAATTTCCGTGTAAAGATAAAATTAAATATTTTCGGTTCTTTGTTTATTCATAACTGTTCTGGGTGGTTCTGCGATGTTGAGTTCTTCAGTGTTTATCTTTTTTTCAATTTTTATTTATTTTTTATGTTTTTTTCTGTATTTATGGTCCTGCATTCTATATTTTAATTTTATTGTTTATATCTCAGATATTGCAATGAATTTACCGACACCAACCGGAACATTTTACGAAAGTTTATTTTTAAAATATGTGACTATAGCAAATCTTGTTGATTTTCTGATTTTCAATTCCATTTAGAAATATTAACAAATTGCATTGTAATTTTTCAAATTAATTTCTTTTCACAATTTAAATCTACATCAGTTAATAATAAAATTTAGATTATGATATTGAATAGGTATAATAATTATTTAACTGTTACTTTTTAATTTTTCAATTTTTTTTTTTAATTTTCAACAATGTTTGTAGTATCATCCTCTATATATATTTATTATGTATAGATATTTCTCTACGTCTTATAAGTACACTGGTTAATGTCGCTCTAAATATAAAGAGTAGAATTAAAATATGTTAAATGTCAACTTAATGTAAATATTTACTTAGTTTATTTACTTTTTTTTAATTACACAAAATACAACACAGCTATTGAAAGTCTAAACATAATAAAGTCTTACAAAAAAAAACAGAAAAATGAAATTTATATGCAACAATGTTGCCAGAAAAAGTCACCACATAGTTATAAAAATTAAAGAAGCAAATGATTAAAAAAAGGAAAAATAAAAACAATAAAACAAATTTTAAGATATGAAACGAGTTCTACGACTTTTCAATTAATATTAAAAATATACATACAGTGGGTGTTAAAAATAAGTGAAATTTGAAATCAAAATATTTCTGGCCAATGTTTTTAAATTAAAGCAATTTGAAATTTGCTCAAAAATTTTATAAATCGAAAAAATGTTGAGTAGCCCCAAAAAGAAAAATGTTAAATTGGATTACTCAATCACAATTTTTTCCGTTGAACCTAACTTGAAGGTTTATATTTTTAACACCAATGCACTTTGCTTATGGGTCACTGTAAATCTTATATTTGAAAAGACTGCAAAAAATACTGATCGATATGTGCGGATTGTGTTGTAAAGTAGAGGTAGGGCGCAACACATTTTGTGTAAGTGTAAAGCAATGGTCTACAAAGTATTGCTTCATCGTGTAAAAGGATTTAATTAACTAGCAGAAAATTGTATTCAGATTTGTGAAATATTTTCTGCTTTTAACCAATTGATTTTAAAAGATTATACTAGAAGACAATCATTCGCAGATATATTATCTTCTATTGCTATTTCCACTTTTTGCAGTTATTGTACCTGAATTTCTGGTTTTTTAGGCATCGTTAATTTGGTACTATTCTGGGAAAATTCTCACGACGTTAAGCTGTATGAATCAATTTTTCAGTTGCTACTGCTTCTCAATCAGAACATCTGCTTTCTGCTGATTTCGTTTGTTTCGTACTTGTCATCCCTCGTTATATGGCCAAAACAACTTGTCTTTCTGCGTTTGATGACTTGGAACAGCTCCTCGTCATTCTCATTATATGAGCACCTCAATGTTTTTGATTATGTTCACGTACAATGTTCTCAATAAACGCAGGCAGCACTATTTTTCAAAAGCCTTTAATTTATTTAGTGTTTTCATTTCTAAAGTCAAAACTTCTTCACTGTACAAAAGTATTTCAAAAGTACTGTTTAAATTGATGAATATTGCAGAGTTCTGTATTTATATTTTCAAAATGACGATCTCCTTATCTGGATTGCAATCCTCTTCAAGCCAACAACCCAAATACTTAAAACTAGAAATTCGTACGATACATTATAAATGACATTATTACAAAAATTTATAAATTTAAGGTAATTATAAGTACTGCAATTTGTTCATTCACTTCTTGTACACTTTGTTTATATGCATATAAAATTGAATTCGTCGATTTAAAATAAAAAAAAATTCCAATTTATAACCATTTGCTTCAGCAGCTCCTTTTTGAATTAAATTCATTTTTTAATATAATAAAAATATACACTCGTACTTACAATGTTTTAAAGACAAAAAACAAAATTTCAAACATTTAAAACATATTTTTTTTTATTGCCAGTTTAGAGTTCTAGATCAATTAAAGATTTGCCACTTTTTTGTTTTTGTTTTTTTTTTCTTTTTAATCACTTTACATAGTTCTAAAGATTCTTCACCAATTATACCTAGTTTTTCCATATTCAATACCCATATTCGGTACACAAATATTTTCCAGGTCTAATAGGATAAATATCATTAATTTCTATGGAACGATAAAGATACCACCTTCTGATATTCACTCTTGGGTTTAATTTTTATTTTGATTCCATTATGAAAAAGAATTGCGGCACTCTACTTTTACATATTTGTTGCACTTTGGGGTTTCTGTTTAAACATCGTTTTATTTAATTTTTTTTTGTTATTAATTGATTATTAGCATTGATTATTAGTCTATAATGCAATAATGTTGCAAGTGGTATTGTTACTGTTGATTATATTTTTTTTTTATTTTTCTTTTTATTTAAAGAATTTCTGTCCTTATGCAGTATCTTAGCTTTGTATTTAATAAGGTATCAGGGTGGGCTGACGTAAAATAATATTTAACCATATTTTAATATGGCTTTTGTAAATGTCAATGTCAATGCAATTCGAGATGGAAATATTTTACAACCGTTAACTGATTTTGATTTTGATTTTGATAATATATCATGAAAAATAATAATGAAGAGACTGACCTCGTAATCGTGATAGGATCCTTAGTAAATTCTTTCATAGCTTCGTTACGCAGGATTTAGTAAATCGTTCATCGGATTTGTGGGTGTGATATATTTCATGTTGAATACTTTCGCATAAAATATCGAAACAACAAAATCGTAAACAAATGATGTTCGAAATCATTTCGTTCTTTCCTATACTCCGCTCTATTGGATTTCCACTTCATGGCAATAAAGAATATGATTAAGCTATTTATTCTTGTTCAATTTTGGGTTCAAGTGAATTGAGTTAACAGCTGGTAGCATGAAAACAATTTTCCAAAAGAAAATTTAAGGAAAAACAAACAAAAACGATCAGTTAGCAAATGTGAAACGAATATTTAAAATTGAAACCGATTTCAGAAAACTGAAAGTTTACAACTGGAAAAATTTAATTCGATGAAAAATAGAATATAAAATTGTGATTAGAGAAAGAGGAAGCCAACACTAATGCTTTCATGGGAATGTTAGTTTATTTTTGTAGAAAAACAAATCCTTAATAGTTTGCATATTTTACCCGGAAATCCTAAGATAACATATTTATTTTACATGATAATTGCGTGAAGCGGTGCGGTAAATGTACATAAAATTCTGACGATTTTACTTCTTGTTATTGATTTTTCTTGTTTTGTTGTTGTTTTATTGCTGTTGTCTCAGAAAAGCACATTGATTTGATTTATTTTTAACGGGTTACAAAGAAAAAACAACTCAATAAATAAATTAAATATTATTATTTCAAATATATAATACAATAATGTATAATATAGATATAAGTATATCGTACAGAATTGCTTCATTTTAAAATATTATAGAAATGAATGAGATTTAAATACATTTGTAGAAATCTATATTAAGAAATCAAATTTTAAATAAAATTAAAAACTTCCGTCAATTTGTCTTTTTTTTTATATATCCGGTGCGCGCACTAGTGTTCATTTACAATATAAAATTCGAATTATTTTTTTTATGTGTTTTTAATAAGGCTTGGCTAATTTTTAAATAAATATTAAATATTAATTGTAGAAAAATATTTAATTTTTTTATAAACAAAGTAAATTGGGTGATCTATGAGATGTGGTAAAGTTTTTTGTTTTTCTTTGTGACACACTGCAAAACGGAAATGCAAATCAGTTGGAACATTTTTGTTTTTGTAAAATAAGTAGGTACCTTTGGGATTTAAAAAAAAAAATCAATTTTTTTTTTGCTAAAAATTTTCTATGCTTTGAAATGAATTGTCATTGTTGTACAATATAAATTTTCGCTTCGTGAAATGAAACTGCAATTTAATTATTAAAAACTATTTTAATCACAAATTTTTCTTTCTAAATTTGTCGCTTATTGTGTTCATTGAAAATTTGAATTGGGATTGCTTAAAATAATAATTTATCGTAGGCCGAAACTAAATGTAAATGTAAGTAAAGTAAGTAAGTATATCATAAATAAATGCATGTTTATGCTAATTGCTTAATAATCGGTGATGTTTTCTTACTATATGAAATTATATCTCACAGGTGGGTAGGTGGTGCGATCCAACTGATATACGCCTACATTACAGTCTATTAAACCCAATAGTTTTATCGGTAAAATAATTCTTTGTCATTTTTTATTAGATAAGTGAGATGAGTCGAGTGAGCCTCTTAGCAGAAAAAATATTTGTACATTAAAGTTTACGGTTAAAATTTTAATTACGGAGTAATGAACTGATTCGTTTCAAATTTTTATTGCTTTAAAATTTGTTCATTATTATCAAATCAAAATATTTTCATTACCGTACCGCATATACCAGGTACAATAAAACAATCACCGCAACCAGCTACATGTCAAAGAGTGTGATAAGAGCCATCAAACTAGTACAGACTTACTATTTCAGCATATGAATTATTTTGATGAAATTTTAAAGCATTCTTTGCTATAAATAAAATTCTAGTATAGCTATATACATGTAGTAAATTAATAAATATGACACAAATGTAACTAAACTAGAAATTTTCCTAGCTTACAAAAGTAATTAAAACAAAAGTATTCAAAAATGTCATCGCAGTCTTAAGTATATGATATTAACAAGTAAAATAAAAGAGGTAGCTATATAACAAAAGAAAATAGAAAATGAAAGAGGATATGAAATATGAAGAGGAAGAAGATTGAAGGTTTAGCGGTTGACAAAAAAAGTTAATATAAAAAATTGTTAAAATAAATAAAATTATTATATACATATAGTTAGACGTATTTTATATTCAGAAATCGTTTCTTTCTGTTGATTTACTTTTGGTAGCATAGAGCTTCTACATATTTGTAATTTATTGTAATTCATAGTTTTTTTGAAATTACTGTGCTTTTTCTCAAGTAGACGATTAGTTTACTATTGCTATCCTAACTAGTGTCGTAAACTTTATAAATGAACCTTAGCCGCCACTATATTTCAATTACTAGACATGAAACCCTTGGATAATTTTTTTTTCTAAGTTTTTATCGATTAGATCCTAAACTTAATCGTTGTTTAATTTGTTGGAATTAAGCTTTTCGTTCACATACCTCACAAAAAAAATCTATTTGTGCAAAAGGTCGTGACTGACAACATTTTTAATAGTTATATAAATATAATATATCATACAGTAAATCAATTCTTCAGCCAGTATCTTAGTATAGAGACAATTATTTAAGATGGTAATACTTAACAAGTCTCTTTTAAAGAAACGATTTGAAAAATGGATAAAATATAAGATTAGGATTACCGGTGCGACAATATTTTTCTTCGACATTATTTAACTCAAGAGTAACTTCAAAAATACATACTTTGTATGTGCACACATTTTTTATGACTATATAGTTATGTAGATTATGTCGATTTTTGATAAGAAAGAAAACAAAGTGGTAATTTCGATGGTTGCACAAATCAGTTTTTTTTTTTTAATTTTTTGTGATTCTTTTGAAGCACAAAAGAATCACATAAAAATTCACATAAAATTTAAAAACAAAAAATTTTAAAACCAAAAAAAAAAAACTGTTCCAATACTCTCAGATAAAATTTCTTTTTCGGTATAATATTACCATTTTTGTGCTTCTCCTGGTATTTGGCATTTTTTATGCAATTTTTAAATAAATTTTTTTTTTTTATTATTTTTTGTTTAACACATAACTATCATCTTCTTATGGTCTATAGAGTGTAAAATTTATTCTTTTGAATTTTTTATATTGTAATTTTCATAAAAATATATTAAAAAAATTAAATAAAAAATGGGAGAATGAAAAAACAAATGGAATATGTTATATTGTCGATAGAATTGCTATTATTTAAATGATAATGATAAAACTGTAACTGTACAGTGACAAAGAAGAGGGTAAAATAATTCTTATCATCTTTGTACCATATCATATATGCCATACTGGAACCATATAGTTGTGTAGTAATGAAATTAACAGAAGTCTATTTGGTTTCACTTATAGTCAAGAATATCCGTAGAAACAAACAATTCAAAAGTTACTAAAAAGTTGAGAATAAACGAACACGGCAATGATTTAAAAAAAATTTTGTTTGTTGCGAACTCCTCAATTAGCTTTGATTATTTCCTTATTTGCATGAAAAATAAACGAAGAAATGAGTGTTTTGATTATGTTCTTAAATAAATACGTAGTGGTACGCTTGTTATTATATCAGCCAAAAACATTCTGGTGTTGAACCCATTCTCTACCTCATTTGGTTGTATGTTTGAAGCCACAGTATTTGTTATTATAATAATATTTTTGCTTGGAAGATGCTACTAGCGCTTGGTAATCTGAAAAATTTTCTATACTATTTGGCTTCTCCACAATTATTCCAGAATTTTTTTTTAACTTTTATTTAATTTTTCTTACTTATATCTAAAATATTTACATAATTAATATATTTATAATTATAAATCATTAATAAGTAGGTGAAATAACACCGAATTAACTCCGACTTTCGTTTTTAACTCTATATGTTACACCACCGATACCAAAGTTATTAATTTAGAAAATTAAACACTACTAAATAATTTTCATGATTTGAATGAAATAAGTTTCTCTAATATAACAATCAATTCAAATCATTTATTTTCTAAACAATTATTTTAACTTGAGTTAGTTGAAATGCTCTTGCCAATCTTATATTAAGGTATTCTCCATTACCAATGCTAATTTAATTTATAGCCTAATCTGTAGGAGGGCAGTAATATTTAATTTAACAATAAGTAAAGCTACTATATAAAGTTATACTATATAAAGTAATCTGAAAACATGTTTAAACTTATAATATTGAGCTATCGGGAAGGGAATCTCAAACCTATTCAAAATCGAAATCCCAGAAAGATTCAAACGAAAAGCTCTGATATCGAAGAGAACATAGCAGATTCAAATGACACAGGCTGTCGGGATTATAAACAAGAACAGAAGAAAACATTCAACATAAGAAGCTTAATTAGAACGTCTAATTATTAAGAATCTAATACAAATGGAACCATATTTAATTGACCAATATAAAATTCATAGATAGTAAAATTATTTAATATTTTTAAAATCTACTATTTTCTTCTTATTTGTACATGAAATAGATGCAATTAATCAATTAAATAATAACAAGTGACGTGGCAAACATGACTTCCAGTCTCGGCTCAATATGCTTTCAATTCTTCTATTCAACTACAACAATATATGTAGGTGTTGCGAAAGGTACTATAAATTCTACTACTACTTTGTGTAATCTTTAAAAAAAAGTCGAAAACAAAATACACATATGTTTTTTTAAAACATTTTTTTTAATTTTTTTGATTTCAATGTTTATCTATAAATCCTTCTCTCTTTCTTTTACTGTTGGAACAAAAGCGTGCTAACATAAATATTTTACTTTTGGTGGATTATGCAAATACAAAACATATTTAAATATCGGTTTACATTTATTTTTTGTTTTTATATATATTTTTTTTTACTTTTTTTAGATTTAAAATATTTGTAGCTAGTTCGTATAAAGCAGTTTGTTTTTAAAAATAGCAACTAAATACCTAAACCGATCTTTAGATCTAATTTTTTTTATGGATTCTTTTTTTTTTGTTTAGATTATTTTGTTATTTTTTGAGTATTCAATTTCGTTATTAGTTTACAATAATATAAGTAACTCCAAGTATATAGACATAACGATATAACTATTCTCTTACTATAAATAAATTGGCTTTGTTTTTTCTCTCTTCCAACAAAGTTTGATATGTTTTTAAACATTTTTCTTTATTCGTGTTGAAATTTGTTACTTATTGATATTTTAGGTTGATGGTAATATAAACTTACCGTACAAATACTTAATACAATATATTTTGATTTTTTTTTTGCTATTTATTTTGTATAATGTTTTTTTTGTTTGGAAATAATAATTATTGTTGTTGTTAACTATGAGGGTTAATACGCATTACAGAAGGCAATCGATTTATGTAAAATATATTAATACATGGCGAAAAACATATCAGTTATTAGATTTACAACTCTAAAAAAGTAGAAAATTTAAATTGTTTTTCCATGTAGGAATGTAGGGAGGTGGTGGTCTATGGTTAATATTGAATTCTTTGCCATATTAGACCACAGCCTTCTTCTATTGCAATTGGATCTACTAAGACTAATAAGAAATTTTATTCTACTTATTAAATATTCTTTTAATATTTGTTCGAATATATAATTCAACAACTGCTGTTCTGTTTGTTTTAAATCAAAAGCGTTAACGCTTTTGAATCTCATAATATCCAAGTCTATTTTAAGTTTTTATTTGTGGGTTTTGGATATTCTTTTGGCTTCTTGTTCCACGGGTTTTATATAAAGATATATATATGCCAATCATTATTTCGAAAGCACCGAGGAGTATTTATAATTTCTCTCACTATTTAATTATTTTTGACTGCACAAGTAGCAATTAACAGCTAATTTATTTTAAAATTTTCTGTTCGCTTAAAAATTACTTTAGTTTAATTTATTTTTGCAACGTAATGTTAATACCAGAAAAAGGTTTTAAAACTGAGCAATTTAACAATTCATACTACACATGAATGCAAGCTACAAACAAACCTTTTTCAAAAATATTTGAAATCACACAATGAGTATATATACGCAACCAACTCAATCAACACTATTAAACAGTATGTACAATCCTGAATTATAGCATCTGCGTGTGTATATATTTTGGATCCTATAAATTCAAATTTAAATTTTGGAAAATTAATTTTGCATGTGCCGTTTATCTTTGGAGCATATCAAAGAAATATGAACATATATATCTAGACTTCTATATTTACTCTTAATTTAATTAAACACTATATCATTCTAATAAATATTAATTAAAAAAAATTTCTAATTTAAATCATACTTTAATAATAATGAAAAAAGTAATTATTTTTTAAGTTTTCGTTTAAATTTTTAACATGCATGCTTTTTTTTATTTTTCGAACGTTATAAGCTCATCTAAATGAAAAATTAAAATTTCATAAGAAAAAAGAAAGAACAAAAATAAATTGGATTTGCATTAATAATTTTTTATGCAAGTGATTTTCTTATATATGTACATAATATACTATAGTCCAAATTATTCATGTAATTAACTGTTACATTTATTCTTACAATTTAAATAATTCAAATTTAAATTACGATATTAATTATTATTGCAAAGCTAATGAAGGTAACATAAAATAATATTAATTACAAATTTCTTCACTTGTTTAAACATTTGTTTAGGAACACTTGAATATTTTTTTAATGGATTTTGATTTTAACCGTGGCTAGAAAAATATGCATACTCATATTTATTAATTTACCGACAAATTAAATTAATTCAAGGAATAGAAATTCAGATTGAGTGTCCGGCTTTTCCAATTAATGGTATTTTAATTATTTCTATCAAATTTAGCCTTTATACAATAGTATTTAAAAAAAAACGAATCAATCAATCTTCATTACAATAGTAACACTGCAACTGACTCAGATTTTTTAGCCAAATCAACTAATTTAATTTGAATTTTATTTGTAATTTTCTCAGTTATAGACGAGAATGAAATCATTTGTGGACATCACTTGTCGCAAGAGTAACTTCAAAAATCAAAAAACCACATTTAAAAAACAATACACATAATATTATTGTATTTTTTATAATAGGTGCAAAATATTATCACCTAACACCGCCCTATACATTAATTTCTTACTCTTAACTCAAATAAAAAGATTTTTTTTTAATTACTGTAATTTTGTTTTGTTTTGTTTTTAAAAAAAAAATCGGTTATCGTTGTTTTCTTTTTGAAATTGAAGGAGAGACTGGACAAGGAATTTGTACACAACTTATTATATTGATTACTGAGATTTCTCTTATATTTATTTACTTCCAGAGGTGATATTAATGAACGCTTTAAATGTTCTGGAGCTTGACACAATTTCGGCGAATCAAAAGTTTTAATGGAATAGTCGAAATTTGCTACTTATTTCATATCCTTTGATACTTCATTTCTCTAACGAAGGTTTTATCTTGCTTGATAACACCTTTTAATTGGATTCGAAAAATTCGCAAAATCATACAAGGGTTTAAAGTGAATAAATTTATGGTAAATGTATGGCACATACCTGCGCTACTCTATTTCACATAAAATTGTGTATATAATATGGTTTAGTGAAATACATACATTAGAATTAGTTCCGGTATATGATTTTTACAACGATTCAAGTTACTAAGTAAACTTAGTTTACAGTTAAATTAAAACAGTTTTTTTTATTTTCTTAATGTTGTTTTTTTTTTCTTTAATTTATTGTTATTTAAGATGTGCTTTTAAGCTTTTGATTGTTATTTATGACCATGATTTGAAATTATTGAGAAAACAGAAAGTTAAAATTCCAAAAAAAAAATAAAAATAAAAAGAAAACCAAAAGAGAATTGCAGTTTTAATTTTATTCGTTTCAAAAATGGTGCAATAAAAATTAAATTTAATTAAATGGTTGGATCAGCAAATTAAAAATAATATAAAATATATTTTATGTTTTAAAAATATTGCACAATTTTTTTTATTTTCCCAAGTTTCCTAACGTTTGCCTTACATATTAATTCAATAGAAATGTACTAGATATAGTGTACATCAGCCATTCTTAACATTTCAAGACTAAATTTATGGAATCTATGGTAAAGGCTGAATTATTTGTGCTACACAAACTCCATTATAGTACGCAATAAAATATATCCACAATTACACCATTCGATTAGACTAGAAACTAGACTAAACTAGACTAGAAACGGGAATGATTGGTTGTATTCAAACTCGAACTAAGAAACTAATTAAGAGAAAATAAAAGACCTTACCTAAAAGTCTTACCTTGAGAAAATAAGGCGGGTGTCATTTTACTATTCGAGGTATTATTTACAATTTCTATAATATGAAATAAAAATATTTTCTTATAGTAAATAAAGTAAAGAAATTTTGTTTTTTTGAAATTGAAATTGCTGTATAGAAATGTGGTTCGTTGTGATTGGCAAACTACTGTATAACTATAAGAAATATTTTTTTCTAAATATAAACGTTGTTAAAAATAGGTTGTTTTTGGAAATTCATAATGTACACGCATTTCTAACTTAAAGGTAACATTTTTTATTCAGAAACATTTGCAGAAATGCGGAAAAAGAAATAAATATTTGCAGTAAGAAAAACAATAGTAGAATAAAATAATTTTTTTTTTTTATAACTTTATTTAAGTGGCCTTTGAACACAATATAGATTTTTTCAGGCCAGGTCTTTACATTATTTTTTTTATTTTTGTTTCTATATAAAATAATTCAATAGTTAAATTTTTCTTATACATATATTAATTATATGAAGTTATTAAAACTAAATATTTTCTATTTTATTCCGTTTTTTTTTTTTTTAACATTTAATATTTTTCATTTAACATATTTAATTGATTTTGTTTAATTTTTTGTTTGAAATTGTTTTGTATAGTTCAATAGCTTTTAGGAAATTTATTTTTTTTCTATAATTGGTTTCATCATCACTCTTTAAAATATCTAGACTATTAATAGTAAATAATTTGTCAGGTCATTATATCATATGTGTACATTTTATGTGATTAATAAATTTTCCTAAAATTTAAACAATGCTATAATTGACAAATATTTTATACCTAAAGTATCAAATCAAATCAATGTTTCTTGGTAAATAAGCAAAAACTACTTCATAAACTGACTCCAATTCCATAACTACTCTTAATTTACTTACTGAACAAAAAAATTGGAAACAAAAATTAAATAAATAAATTTACTTTAAAAACTCCACAATATCACAATTAGTCATATTGTTACTTCTACTTCTACAAAACACTTAATTCAGAAATAAAATTAAAAAAAGTAATTGACATTTCAAAATTTAGTAAAGTTTTTGCAAAATTTCTCTGCAGTAGTTGTTATTTTGAAATACACTGCCATGACAGCCTTGTTTTTTCAAACACATTTTTTTTGCAGTTTTGTACTTCATATTATAGTTTCAAGTTAGAACTATCATTGTGAGCTATTTTGTTTACTTTTGTAATTTCTAAAACTGATAAACTTATTGTTATCTTCGATTCATTAATCGATGTGTTATTCTATTTAAGCACAAATTCACTCTTGATTAACAAATAACCCGTCAGAATTATAGAACTTAATTCAAAATATTCAAACAAAAAATTAAGAAATTAATATAATATGTTAAGCATATTATAACTATGAAATCATTTTTACACAATAGACATATTAAAACAAATTCAAAGAAGAGATGTCTAAATTGTTTGATTAATTCTGACACCCACTGAAATCACTCGCTTGATAAGTAATGAATATTTTAAACTACCAATTGTATCAATACCGTTACCGGGAACAGATTTATTTAAAAATAAATTACAATTAATATCCGAAAAAAAAAATTTAATTCAATAAATTCATAAGTTCATTTTAATTCCAAAATTATTAATCAACAACTTCAATCATCAATATTTAAAAAATATCAATTCCGTTCTTTTCGTACCGCAAGTTACTTAATCTTCATCAATATTATATTTTTTTTTTTTTATATTATAAATTTAAATACAACTGCACTGCATCATTAATCAATAATAATAAATAATAATAATCAATATCTATAATTATAATTATGTATGTATGTAATGATGAGATTAGAAGGAAAATAAAAATTATTATCAGCAGCCACTATCGCCACCACTGTATTTAATGAACACCTTAATTACATCTCAAAATCAATAAAATACTTTCACTTTTTTATGATTTTTTATTTCACTCTTTGAAAAATGTTTATTTTTTTTACTTTATTTTTTTGTTTCTTTAATATATTTAATGAAAGTAAAAATTACAATTTTTAAATTTTAATTTAATTTAATTTTTATTTTTTTTTTTTACTGTTTTATTTTTACTTTCTTTATACCCGCAAAACCTAAAAACCGCAATTTTTCAGTAAGTATTGGAAAAAAATGTTTGTTCTTGTTTATAAATAAAGTAGCGGTTTCTTTTTCTTGTTCCTATAGAGAGAGATATATATAGAGAGAGTGAATAAATGAGTGAGTGTAGAAAGATTATTATTAATATACATTTAACATTATACAAAACAACTATCTCTAAAGATGCACCGACGCATCGTTTCGTAACCACAGCTAAAGCAGATGGTGATGTAAATTGTAATCAGATCAAAAACAAACAAAAAAAAAATAAAATAAGAAAGCCAAAAAAAAGAAATCGAATTTCCCGTTTTCATCGTCGCTTTTTTGATTTACTGTGTGTTTTTTTGATGTGTTTTGAAAAAAGTTCGAGCGATTTTATTATTATTTTTGGAAAAAACTAACAGGTTTTTTTTCAAGTTACACTATTTTCAAACAAAACAAAAAAAAGATTTCGTTTAGATAATATTTCAATATACTAAGAACAGTAAAGAATAGCATCGACCATCGTTATTCTAGATTACCTACAATCTCACCCAAAATCAGAATTAATTATCCTAGTTTTGGAATTGCCCACACTTATATGTAATAAATGTAAATTAGATAATCTTGGTTGTAATTTGAATGTGACTGAAAAATTTTTATTTGGATTGTGAAACGTTTCTATAAATTACGAAATTGTCAGGTAGCAGAGTATCGTCTAAATATCTAATATTAATATAATTTGTACTGAATAGGAACATAAGATCGCAGGAAGCTTTATGCTACAGAGAATTCGTGTTTCTAAAAATACCGTATTTCTATTTTTCACCATTAATTTCTGTTCGCTTTCAGAAAACAGTATTTGAAAATGCGAAAATATGCTTTTTATATTTAATTTTTGTAAACAGCAAAAGCGTATTACCTTTGATAGAATAGGATCGAATAGAAAGAAAAATAAAAATATTAATATTATCTTTGAATTTCTGATTAGGAATGGAGAGTATTGAAGGAGAAATAATGAGGAACTTAATATTTTAATGGTAAATAAAGATACTATGTATATAAAAGTTGTCGAAATAAAATGCAAAATTATGTATGTATATTATGCAATAGTATTCAAAGGATGATGTGTCCAAAAAATACCATGTCATTGTTATGTTGAAGATATTTTAATTATTTTTTTTTCTCTTAAAAGCGCCGTTATTGTGGCAACGACAGCATTTAATTAAAATGAAATCCAATGTAGCGGTAGGCAATCATTTCTTCAATACACAATTACTGAAACTTAACCTTAGGGCAGAAAATTTCAAATGAAGTGCTTAATATCATGCACAATAATAAAAATTAAAAGGATTAAATGGAGTTTTACAAAAAAAAAACTCTTAACATTATTACAATTCGGTTGAAGAATGAAGGTTTTTTATTATTTAAATGAAGGCGGCGAAATTAAATTTTACACTTATTTGAAATATGAGAAGAAATATGAAATAAGAAAGCGTATAAGTTGTCCTTTCATTCAATGTGGTATTAAAAAAAAGAACAATTTAATAAGGCTGTCTCCTTGTTGATTTCAAAAATAAAAATTAATTGAATTATGTAATCTTGAAAGGAATTTCATTTTTTTTAATTAAATTTTTTGTTTTCTCAGAAATCTCTTTCAAATTAAAACATTTTGAGAATTATTTTATGTCTGAGACATTTAAGTCTAATATTTGATTATTTAGAGTCTTAGAAATGGAATAGTCTATTATAGTAGTACCTATCCACGAAAGCTCTTAGTGTATCAATCCCAGTATTCTGAAATGAGTATTTGCTTGTTTCATTTTTTCTCATAAAAGTTAGCTAACCACTAACTATAGTTTTAGGAAACTATATAAAGATCTTATTAATCATCATTATTTTTCTGGTAATTTCCCGTTTAATTTTTAATATTTTAAAAGTAGTCAATTTTATCATTTCAAAAATCATAGAATTTACATTTCACTTCTATTGAAGTCTTATTTGAAAAACATTAAACTGGAGCAAATTTTTGTATTATTTAATTTCTGTTTTTATATAACAATACAAAAATAATAATAACAAAAAAAGAACAATACAAAAAAAAAAGTTCACTATCGTTATAGTTAACTTTCAATATAATATTCAAATCACGTTTGTGCAATATGATACTTACCCAAGTTTCAAGTTCATATACGTTAATAACAAAAGTTCTTATCTCATAGAAAACAAAAATGAATATAAGAAGGAGAAAACATAGCCTACAAAAATAAATACACGGAACTGACGATTCATTTCAACTCGTTAAGAAAATACAATTTAGAAAAATTAAATTTTGCACTACAATTAATGAATACATACTTTAAAGAAAAGCTTTATTGATTACAAATTTCTGGGTGCTGCTTGTTTACAAGAAATTAAATATTTTTCTCACAGATTCAATTTGATTTTTGTTTTGTTATTTTTATTTTTTTTTTAAATTATTGCAGGCGTATATAAAATTTAATCCAAAGGAATTTTTAAGAAATTGAAGTATTCGACAGGATTTTAGATACCTTAAGAATTCTTACATAAAGGTGTGATTAAGGCAAAAACAAATTGAAAATTTGGGTACCTATATTAAATATATAGAAATGACGTTAAAATTGCATTTTTTCTACTATACTTCCGTAAGAGGTTAGTAGGTTATTAGTTAAGTAGGGTATAATTTTCAAATTTAATTTGATTTTATTAATATAGAACTTTCATTTATTACTTTTCCTCTGATTTTGGCATATGATTTTTTAGTTTATAACATGTTCACACTGTTGATTTAATACTACAGTTTTAAATACTGGCATATGTTGTGGAATCTAAGCATAGTGCAACGAATCAGAATGCTATTAGAATGTATACGTATTCTATTTCGGTGGTATAGTGCGAACGCCTTATTTTAGTTTGAAAGTGTTGTATACTAATTTTTTAGATTTTTGGCAACTGTTTTTCAACCAACAATAACAACTTGACACCTTCGTATATTTATCTTTAGAATTGCTTCTTTTAAATTCTGAAACAAAAAAAGTTTGTAAAATATAAATTTGGAAATAAAATTTTGAAAGTATCCCTTTACCGTTCAAATTTGGTAACTCTTTCATATGACATTATTTCACATCCCACTTGCAATTAATTATTTTTAATTATAAGTTTTTCATGACATCGCATTCATGCAATCAATAATTTCATTTAAAAGACATGACAGTGTAGAAAACTTCTTGTGTTGTTTATGTTTTTGCTTTTTTTTTTTGTTCAGGTTTTAAAAATAAAAAATAACAAACAAATAATATAAAAAGGTTAAAACAAGTTGAAAATTAAATTTTATATCTCTTTCTAAATTACTCTGTCTGTCACTTTCTATCCTAATATTTTAAAACTATATTTTGATGTACCTAATTGCACACTAATAATTAAAATTAATTTTTCTAAATAAATAAAGCTTTAATTATGAAGTCTAATGAAATTGTAGACTATCAAGTGCAATACAATTTTTGTTATTGATGCACAACCACAATCATTAACAAATAACTAATATAAAATAAATTACTTAAATGAAAACAAAAGCACGAACAAACAACAAAATTAAAAAATGTGCTCGGAAAATTTTTGTTTCTTATTTTGCAATTGTGACGTCATTAATGATTTGTCCATGTATTTCGTACGTGATAAATTGTTTTTTTTATAAGAATGGTAATTATTTTTATTCTTTTTAAATTTCTGTTTTTGTTTTGTAAAATATAAGTACATGTGTGAATAATATAGGTAAGTAAAGTAATCTTATACAGATACAGGTATAGTTATTATTATAAAGTTAATTTAATTTTTTAGCAATAAAGGTATTAAGTTTAGAGAGTGTATAGGTTTATTTATACGATATAATATGGTTGTATGAATGGAGGAGTATGATTTTTTATGATTTTAATAAAATATGGGGAAAAGATTTTATTATAAACAATAATTAATTATTATCAAATAGCTAATCGTAAGTAATCAAAATGTTATGATAAGGCATATTTTATATACATCAGTTTTACTCTTTATACTTCCTTATTTCACTTCATTCAGATTAGAATATACAATGTATGTAGGTATTATCGTAAAAAATAAAACTGAAAATTTTATTTATCAGTAAAAGTGTTAATATATAATAATAATGAAAATAAAAATAAAAATAATAATTAAAAACGTCGTCGTTTATTATTTATATATAGCTATATCTGACAAAAAATATTTACATAGATTTGTATACTATTGTTTTTTCATTGGCTTTGGGAAAAAAGTAGATCAGAGAGGGATTTACATTATAGAGTAAGATTTTAGAATCATAATGAATGAAATATCATATAATATAGGTATATATACATATATGGAAAAAATATAAAAATTATTTGCAATAAAAAAAAAAATAACTGCGAATTCAAACTTTCAAGAATATATTGCCGAGGGAGACCACTACTTGAATGAAATCATAGTAAATAATAGTAAGAAGTAGGGTGTTCTAAATATGGAGTTCACATTTCAAATATTCAAACGTTCCAAAGTAAGGTATTGTGTAACATAATCATGCTCCAGAAAGCTTACAGAAAAACTTGTAACTTAACACTTGGATTCTTACACACCTTTCAATTCACAATTGCCAATATTTCATTGAATATCATACCCAATTAAGACTTTATTGCTTTATTTTTCAACACCTGATTTCTACATTAAAGATACCCCATCCGTTCAAACGTTTGATACTTCATTGGTTTATCAGAATTTACATGTTTTTTAAGTTTCCTGTGTAGTGATTTTGTTTGATAATAATACAGTCAGATTAATGCTTAGAGCAATCACATCAGATATCTATTATACTAGACGATAGCTTGCTTTAATTTGATTATGCAATATATTATCATCCAGTAGGGTAAGTAAAACACCCCCACCTTTGATTAGAAAAAAACTAAAAATAAACTTAACCAGATATTTTACAGACAATGACTGTAAGTCAATTAGTTTAAGACGGTGAGAATAAGGTGGAATTCACAATGGATCATTCCACGAAAAGTTAATAAAAGCGAAAGATAAAAAAAAAAGCTAAATGTTTATAATTCTTAAAATTTTCGTCTATGGTAAGATTAATCCCTAAAACTTTTTCTAAATCCAAATAAACCAAATATCGAAATAAATCAAAAATCTAATCAATTGAAATAAATAATTTGTTTTTCAGTTTATTTTTCAATAACTAATTTCTACAAGAAGAAGATTTATATACAGGCGTAATAAATCAAATATTTATCTAAAGTTTATTTTTAAAATCAAAATAAGATTGAATTTTCTATGTTACATGCATTTTCTGAATTTCAAAATATTTCTATTAATAAATATGAAATTTTTCTATGGATGATGGTCGTATAACGTAAATCCAAATAACATAACATAAAGATTTGAATTGCAACTAATTTGTTTGTATGCATTGCGTAGTACACTAGCACTAGGTTTTAATTAAGAATCAAATAATATTTTTGATAATCCCTTCACCTAGGATAAAACAATCTAAAGTAGCAGTCTCTATGATTTTCCTAGTCGCTTAATGGATTTGAAGATTCAGATTCTAACTTTTGTTTTTTTAATGTCTATCGGTTTTAACAATTCAAAATTTGTATTCTCTCCACTAAGCTTCTAATCATTTGATTATTTGAATATTATATATTTAAAAAAAAATAGAAGAAGTGAGTTTAATTGAATTTCTTCAGAGATGTACTGTTTCAACACAATTTCCAACTGACCAGCTACAAAATAGATATTTCACGATTATTAATTTAAGCTGGTAAATTAAGTTAAATTATGAAAATTTTGCAATCTGAAAACAGTGTCAGGAAACATTATCATATTCCGAAAGAAATCGTAAGTTATTAAAACTTCTACTTGGTGCTCAAGAGAAGAAAGCAATTTATAAAAGAACATGGATGAATTGATAAAAATACGAAATAGTAACAAAATTGATATATCTTTTCGTCTTCGTATCTACATACATTTTATCAAGAGTATTTTGCTTAATTGAAAAAGAAATTGTAATATTTTTTTTTTATTTTTAGAAGAATCTTTGGTTTTGAAGTTGTATTAATATTTTAAATAATGAAAAATTGTTCATTCATGAAAAATAACATCCCACAAGTTTATAAACAATTTTAACAATTTTTTTTTTGTTAATAATGGCCTTGTTGTTGTGTACTGTTTGTTCATTTGCGATCTTTCAGTGCATCACAAAAAAAAAAAAACAAAAAAACTTTTAAAAATAAAGAGGAAACCTTCTAAAAAATAATTTAATATTAAATTTAAATGAATCAAAAACAAAACTCTAAGTCTTCGATTTTTGTTTTCGTAGCTGTTTTCTTTATTAATAAATTTTCGGAATGAGTGCGTATGTACATACATACAATAAACGTTTCATTCATTCTTTACACCCATTGTAGTTCATAGCAATATGATCAGAAAATTTTTGTGCATATGAACCCTTTTTTGGATATTTTTTGTTTATTGTTTTTATTGCCGAAAAATATTTTTTTTTTGCTGGTTTTGCTGGTGTTATTGTTGTTGTTATATGAAGCCATACAACACACTCTTGACATTTCTCCTTGAATGTTGTGCAATGCCAGTCATAATAAGAAAAAAATAATTAAAATAATAATAAAATAAAAAGAAATGTTTTTTTACATATAGTTCAGAAATTAAATATTAAAAAATGTCAAGACTGTAATGTATTTTGGTCAGTCGTCGCATTATATACAAAAACAATAAAAACTCTTGGCGCTGAATATATATATATAGGTTACTCTTAAAATGTGCATTATACACATGCATAGGATAAAATTTATTTTTATATTTATATAAAAATTCAATGTGCTATGCGATATAGATGCAATTATTTAATTTTCGAGGACAACGCAATTCAATGCGTTCGTTGCCAAAAAAACAAACAAAAACAAAAAACCATAAAAATAAAAGTAAATAATATAATATATAAGATTGTTCATACCAGAAGAGAACTAAAATTATATTAGAAGGAAATTCAGGAAGAATGTTTTCCGGGCTTTTAAAAATAATTGAAAAAAAAAATTACAAATAATGTAAAACATAATTTTCTTCATAATATAAATTTTTGTTTATCATTTTGAAAAATCAACAAACAACCAGATGTTCGAACTAAGGCAAATCCTGGAGAAGACCCATTTGTTTCACATCAATACACACCACTTATTTATCGATTTTAAGTCTGCATTCGATATAGCATATACCACAGCACACTATGCGCTGCTATGTTGGAATTCGGTGTACCAGCCATGCTTATCCGATTGTCAAAAATGATACTTGAAAAAACAAAATAGTCTGTGCTGATTGAAAATAACACTTGTGGCTTATTTCAGACGTGTACCGGATTTCGACAAGGAGAGGCACTATCATGCGACTTCTTCAATCTAGTACTGGAACGTATAGTGCGATGAGCGGGAGTAAATACGGTCGACACTATATTTTTCGGATCAAGATGCCGACGATATGGACACCAACGCCAAATCACAACGGGTGGTCGTTTTTCCCCAGGTTAAAACGAAACCGAAACAAATGGTTCTCCAAGTAAATTAGGAAGAAACCAAATGTATGATGTCGACAAATAAAAAGGCCTCTCAACATCATATTGGTCAAACTATCACTGTCGGCACATATAATTTTCAGGTAGTTCAGAAGTTTATATATTTTGGTACTCATACTCGCATCTTATACTCCCGGTTTTTCTCTACGGATTAACATAATGGACACTACCCAAAGTAAGTGAGCATGCACTTGATGTCTTCGAGAAGAAAATATTTTTGGAAATTGATTAAAAAGTATAAAAAAATTTGTCTTAGCCTCATACAGATTAACCAGAAAATTTCCGACCTTGAATTTTTAATAGCTATGCAACTTGACTTAAAACCAAAAACATGAAGTGAATGCAATTTGCTTTTTAATCTTGTGTGGGTGGTGTCTATTAATTTTATATAAGATTTTTATTTGTATTATCTTCATTATATAATCTAATCAAAATCAAAAAGTTTAAGAATGAATTTCAAAGTTAATACATTTCTGATTTTATAATAAAATTTAAAGCAATTCATAATAGGACTATATGTCTACGTAACATACAAAATTTTTGCTAATTTTTTGGTCACAATAAATAAATTGTGTTATGTGTATTGAATGGGTGTGTATTAGTCGTTTCTGAGACAGGGATTTTGATAAGAAACCATATAAAAAATTTAGCAAGAAACAGACCCTCCTACATAGTCGAACACTTGTGGAGATGAAATATGATACATAAATGTTTCTGTTAAAATAATTAGTATAGGTACTAGATTATTCATCCTAAACTTAAGTTCAGTTTTTTAAGAAATCTACAAGGTTGAATAATTTAAATAAATTTCTTCTAATTCCTCTATTTGGAAAAAATTTAGGTATAGGTGTAAAAGAAAAGAATTTTTTTTTATATTCAAAATAAAACTTTAAAAACAACATTAAAAATTCTAATGGAATAAACAATATTAACGAATTTGTGCGTATGTTTTAAGCAATTTGCAATTTTGTTTGCTAATAGGAAAAAAATTGATACTCCACCTTTGAAACCTCCAAGACAAAAAGAAGGAAAAACAATTAACGACGAGTTACAAAATTCTAGTATTCTCGTTAACGTTATCAAAACATTAGGATTTAGTGAAATTCATGAAGAGCGACAAAATCAAAAAGTCAAAATTGAAAAAGAATTTAAAAAGTCAGATCAACGTTTGAATGATTTGGTATCCAAACGTGACCAAGATTTGACAAGAGCCTTTACCATTATTTAGTCAAGATTCTACACAAACAGATACCAGCAGAGCAAAATTCATTCTGTGAAGTAAAATTTAATTGCATGCAAACAGTTGTTGCAATGCAGAAGAGATGAAATCGAACAGAATACAAAAATATAGTAAATTAATAAGATTAATAAAAATGTGACTGCAAACTTCCAGTAGTGCAAAAGAAACAGAAAGAGATCTAATATTCAAGATCAGTAAAAGTAAAAAGATATGGTAAGCCTAGATCAAAACCGGTTAATTTTAGTCGCTTAGTTACAACACATAGATTAATCCATTCCCAACAAATATCGAGACTGAGATAAAGAATAAAATATAAATATATTTCAATCCAACCCTGACTAATGATTAATCAAAAATTGTGTGACATTGTAAATAATTTATAAATTTAGAAACTTACCTAAAATTCTCAAATTTTTAAATATGATAAATTAATTAGTTCGTAGTATTTTTTATATCATTATTCAACATACATACATGGATATAAATATTTATAAATACTATTATATACTTTTTCAAACTACATAGTATAATGTTTATTTTCCCACAATTATTATTAAAATTTTATTAAATAACTTATTTATACTTAAAAATATTTATTCAAATGTTTGCTTTTTAAGTTTTTAAATAAATTTGTGAAATTAACCACTTGAAATAATAAAGATTTTTATTGAAAACAAAACAGAGTTAAAAGTGTTTGTAAGTGTTGAGCGCCCTTAGTTCAAATCATCGTATTCACAATAAAATACTGTGAATTTTCATACTCTGCATTGTCTTCTAGAAGAAAATGCTTCATCGGACATATTGTCCTGACAACGACGACGGGGTCTAAAGAAGAACTTATAATGGCGAACTCTATGAGCTGTATAATGCAGTGGACATAGTCACGAAAAATAAAATCGACTACAGTGGCTTGGACACCTAGAGCGGATGAACAAAAATGCTATAGCCAAGAGAATCTTCGAATCCAGACCCGAAAGTACAAGACGTCAGGCCCTAGCCCGGAAGACCATACCTTCGTTATTTCGTTAGAGAGACGAAGTATCACAGATATAAAACAATTTCACATCTTCAACTGGAGAAAAGCCGCTCGTAAGCAACAAAAATCGAGGAAGTTGAAGAGTCAGGCCCAGATCCTACATGGCCTGTTGGCTATCTTAGAAGAAGAATAATATTGAAAGTAAATCCGATTTTAGTTAAAATACAATTAAGTAATAAAAATTAAGTTATGGAAATTATAACAAGCTGTGATTATGGTAGTTAACGCCAGTAGATTAATCAAGAATATTGTATTTATATTTAAAATATTTTCTAAATTAGTAACAACTCATCAACATACAATATTAACTTTTGCAATAATTACTAATTACTTCGAGAACTATTTGAAAATTGCTCACATTATTGTACAAAAATTAAATTAACCCAACTTAATATCAGTTTCTGTAAAACAAATTTTTCGTTCATCGAATAAACAATTGTGTAACAATTTCTGTTTAACAATTTAATATATTCAGCGGTTGGCTGCTAAAAATATGCTCTTAAATTCAAAAGTTACAAAAGTATTCAAATTCCAAAAAATGTCGCTTTATTCATCAAGCCAACCAGATTGACATTACATGCGCGTAAAGTGTTGAAATTGTCAATTAGTTGTAAAAACATTTCAATTAACTGTGAACTAACCACTGTGAAAACAATTCCAGTTACTAGTTCTAAATTAATAGAAAATTAAAATTAATTTAGAAATTTGTAATTCAATTTACAAATTGAGCGAAATTCTATGATAGGTATTCTCAAAATGAATTCGACATTTTTTTGATATAAATCAGTTACCATCAACTAACAATATTTCACTAATACTATCCATAAGTTTTGAGTTATTAAAAATCAATAAGGCACGCAAGATCATGTCTTAATTAAAATAAATTAGTATACCACTGGCTTTATTTTAAATTTAAATTTGGTATGCTTCATTAGCTCTACGAAATGGCTATAGAAATAATTTTAATAATTTAAATTTAATACAAATATTTACAAACAAACAAAAAAAAAGAAAAACTAAAACAATTAATTACAGGTATTCACACGAACTTTTTTTTTTCTTAAATAAGTACATATTTATAATTAAATAAAACATTATTGTACATATTTAAAACATACTTCATACTTACATTTATATACTTAAATAAATGTATGTGTAAATTTTGATTTTAAATAAATTTAATTTTAAATGTATGTGTAATTTTAGATTTTGATGGTTGATTAATAACTGATGTTCATTATTAATAGATTTAAGTAATTTTTCTATAATTTGTACAACTTTATAAGGCCAGGCCTTTTCTGTACATTTAATTAAATAAATAAATTTTATAATAAAATTAAATTTTGTCTCACATTTTTATTTCACATTAACATTTTTTTTTAAACTTATACGTTATAATTTTGAAACTTAGGCATAGCTTTTTTTTACGCACTCTGTTAGCACGTGGAGTGAATGCTATAAGAAAAATTGATAAAGATCAAATTATATTTTGTATAGTTACTTATTTATAGTAAACTAATGGTTAGCAGTTGTAGCCAATGGAGCATATTATGAATATTACATATGAAATTAATTACTTAATTTAAATAGAGGTTGCAGTACATCTCATGTAACTAATGAACCTATCAATTAATTAGCTCAACGTATTGCAATTATAGGTACGTCGAATATCTTTAAAATATAAATTGATATCATAAATAATCAAGCATTTATTATAAAATTTGTTAATTAAATTTTGCTAAATGTTCTCTAACTATAGTAATTTTTGACGATGATAATTTTTGAATCAATCAAACGAATTGATTTATCCAACTTAAAGGTACATTTACACAATCCATGTTTTATTCAATATTATATCAATTTCACAACTCATTGTATGAGTTGTAGATCAATAAAACAAAAACTTAAATTTATTCGAATATTATATACAAAATTATTTTAAGCTGAACAAATTGTTAATATATGTAATAATTACTTATAAATAAATATAATGAAATTTAATATTTTCATATTTAACAAACATATTTCATTTGTTAAAAAAAACTTTGAACTTTCATTTTAGCACTGACAGTTGATATGACACATTGATTTCAATAGTATTAAGCACAAATCAACATTAGATAAACAAAATCAAGAACTAGACGAAAGAAAACTTATTTTTTTTAATTTAAATAATTATAAAATCGTATATTAACATACATATGTATATTAAAAGAGTTAAATTATATTTTACGTAAATTCCCTATTTTTAATAATAATATCTTACAATATGTAATTCAAAAACAATTTATTAATTTAATAAAATAAATAAAATAATAAATATACATTTATATATTAAGAGATCATTTTTTTTTTTTAATTAATTTATATAATTACCTACAAAATCATGTAATTTCTACACAAATAATAATTCACATAATAGGATTTTTATAATTTCTAAAATCAATTCTGTTAAAATTGACATAATTCTAGATAACATTTCCTGATCTCAATAATTATATCATGGTATATCAAGGTATATGTATATATGTATAAGTATACAATAAAAAAATATCGTAAAATGTCTAAAGTGAAAAAATAGTAAATAAATTTTAAAATTACTTCTCAAAGTTCTTTAAGACTGATTACTTGCAAAGTAATATCGTAAAAAGTAAATTAAAATTTGCATTTATTAAAAAAAATTATTATTCAATAAAATTATTCAATAAAAACAAAAAGAAAGAAATCTTATATAATTTATAATTATCAAGAGTTAGAATTTTTATTATATTATATAATTATTCTCGCCATTCAATTATAGTATTATAAATATATTCAATTGATAAATTAAATACGAGTATGTGTATTCATACATTATAACATAGAAAAATTACACCTTTCTGTAATTCACACTTAATTAATTATTCTTTATCAATTTAAATTGTAAAAATGGAAAATATATTTTTTATTAACTAGTGTCTGGTACATATTCATTTAGGTACAAAGAAGTTAAATATTAATAAATGTAAAAAAATCCAAATGACTAATTTTAAAAACAATATCGCAAAATAATAAAAATAAAATTAATTTTAAAATAACTTGAAAATATGGAAAACATTAGATATATAAATAATGAAAATGTGGATATTAATTTGTAATATATGTGGGTAGTTTAATTTCATGGAAATTTATAAATACAAATAAAAAATAAGGTCCCAAAAGGTTTAAAGACATTTATTTTCTTTTCTATTCTTTTTTTAATTATTATTACATTCAATATCAAAAGAACATCTTCGATCTTACCTTAATTCGTCATAAAAACGTCTCACAAATATTTCACTTTAATTTCGTCCAATTTAACAGTATTTTTCACTTCGAACTTAAAATCCAATCTAGTCCTTGTCACTAGACAAATATTTTCAGCATTTAGAAGAACCCATCATCAGGACATATTTTACAGTTAAATTTTTAATTTAATAAAGTTTGAATTAATCTAAGCACTATTTTAAAGGGGTTTAAAAAGAAATTACTAATGATAAATTTGTATTTGATACTAGGTTTGAATTTTCAATTTTAATTATTTGGTTGCATCCAATTTATTAATAAGTAAATAATCGTATATTAGCGACATTGCTGTTTTTTTTAGTAAATAAAATGTAATCACAAGTACTTTTGAAAAATAAATATAAAGACTTCTAAAAACGCTACTTACTGAGCAAATTTTTCGAAAACTAGTTTTTTCAAATGTAATACTAAAAATTACTTTAGTTTAAGATATATAGCAGTTTTAACTGTTATTTTTTGTTAGTTACATATTTACGACCTATTAATAAATGTTCATTAATTGAATTTTGACATCGATAGTACATAGGTACATAGTTAGTCCTTTTAAGGAATTAATAATTGATAATGAATGATATTTCTAAGTTTCTGCAATTATTAATGTAGTGTTGTATGAGTTCTATTTAATTTTCTTAAAACTATTTTTTATATATAAATAGTAGGTGAAAGAAATATGTATCAAATCATGATCCAGAAGGTATGGTCCAAAATAAAATAAGGAACAAAATAAGAAGACTATAGTAATTTTTTTGACTGATATCTCGAAAGGAAATGGTGTAAACAATTCTTGCACATTTACGTGGAAGATGAATGCTTATAAATATTTCTAAAATATTTATTTTAAATTGACTTGACCTTTTTTCTTATTAAAATTGAAATTAATTTTACAACAGCAAATTATTTTATTGCAAACTTTGCTTTAATCCAACCCTGTTGTATATAAATCTTACAATAACTTTCATATGATAAAATTTTGTAGAATGTAGTGCTTTTTTTCTTCTTATTGTTGTTTTTGTTATAATTGTTTTGTTGTGTTTATGTTTTGGTTTATTTTTACTGTTTTTTTTTTTGATTTTTATCAATATATGCATATATATTATATAAGTATGTATGTGTAATTTTTATATTTTATGATTTTATTTCAGTTATTTAGCCGGGATATTTGATATTTCTTTTCAATTTCAGTCGTCTGACAGTCTTCATATTGTAGTCGAAGTCTTTATTTGCAAAATTAAAAAAAATATTACATACATTATATATTTTTGTTAGATTTAAAAGACAGTGTTCCAAAATTAAATATAAAAATAAAGAAATAATATTTAAATTAAAAAAATGCATTCTTTAAATTTTATTATAATTTATATTATGTACAATATAATTCCTTTAACAATAACAAAAACAATACCTGATTTAAAAAATAATATTATCCTTCCGGATGGTTGTGAATTAAAATTAAATTTAACATTGAATTGTAATAATTTGAATAAAATTTATATAAATGAATTACGTAAATTTAATCAAAAAGATTTTAATATTGAAATTATAAATAGTGATTTAGAATTATTAAATGGAAATATTATTAATATATTTGATAATGTTAAGAAATTGAAAATAATTGGTGCATCAACTTATTATCCAGATAAACTATTAGATGATATAAATAATAACATAAATGTTGAAGAATTACAACTAAATAATATGAATATAAAAAAATTATCGAAAAATTTTATAAAAAAATTTAATTTATTAAAAAAATTAAATTTAGCTGAAAATTTTATCAATTCAATTGATGATTTAAATTTTAATAATAATAATAACAATAATATTGACAATCTATCGATATGTATTTTGACATATTTAAATTTAAGAAAAAATAAAATTACAAATATTGAATCAATTCAATTTCCTTATTGCATTAAATATATTGATTTAAGTCAAAATGATATACTTACATTACCAGTGAATTTAACATTAAATTTAAATAATTTAAAATTTATAAATTTAAGTTATAATCATATTATTGAAATTGAAACAAATGTATTTGATATGAAACCGTTAATGACAATTGATCTAAACTATAATTTAATATATAAGTTATATGATGAATCATTTTTTGTTAATAAATTACCAAATAATGTTAATATTAATAATATGAAATGTGAAAAAATTTTGTTAAAAAATAATAGTTTAAACGATCAAATAAATTTGAAAGCTTTTAAAGATTTTTCTTTGATACATTTAGATTTGACAAATAATTTTATATTTAATAAAATTAATAATTTTGAAATAAAAATTTTTGATGTAAAATGGAATCAGCCAATAAATAATGAACTAAATAAAACAAATTCACAATTAATAACAAATAAATATAACATGAACAACATGCAAATGCAACAATTATTTCTAAATCAAGATGAACAACATGAACAGCAATATTCAACAACATTAAATTTATCAAATTTAAATTTAAGAATAATACCATATAAAATAATAGAGAATCAAATCAATTATAAATTTGAAAATATTGATTTGTCATATAATAAATTAAAAATAATTAATTTAAATAATATTATAGAATTAAATAATAATAATAATATAAAAATGTTGAATTTAAGTAATAATCGAATAAATGATATCATATATATTGAACCAATAAAGTCTAATAATAATATAATAATTGATTTAAATAATAATAATAATATTAATTGTTCTAAATTAAAATATATTATAGAAAATTTTCATAATATTGAAATATATTATTTAAATTATGAAATGCAAACAAATGATGTTCGTGATAATAAAATAAATTGTTTAATATTAAAAAATGATAATAATATAAACAAATTTAATAATAATCCTTTAAATGATAAGAGTTCAATAACAGGAATACCACCTGGAATAACTACTAATACAACACTACCAACAACAACAACAATAACATCAACAACAACAGCAAAAACAATATTGAAAGTATATGAAACAAAACATTCAAAAGTAATATTCGACATTGTACAAATTGTTGATGACGGTGTTGTTAAAATTCATGTTAAAGATTTAGATCGTATTAGTAATGATCGTAAACCGACAGTACATTTAAGTAACAATACATTTTGGACAGTGTTATTTTTTGTTATATTGGCATTAGTATTTGGTTTATTAATATTATTTGAAATTATAACAATCCGAAATCAAAGAAATTTACGTCGTAGAAATAATAATTTAAATAATAATAGTAATAATAATAATGTACCCGAAAATAATTATTTAATTTACGGTCAAACAAATGATTAAATTTTTATTTTAAGATACAATAATCATTTATTATGCATATTTTTTATATATTATGTTTGTATGTAAATGCATATGATTTCTTGTTCAGAAATATTACATTTAATAGTTAGATATTGTTACATATTTGAGTATTAAATTGAAAATTAATATTATTATTTTGACATTTCAAATTGTTTACATAAAATTACATTTGAAAGGCATTTACATAAATATTTATAATGTTTAATGTATTTGGTCATTATATACATATGTACCTACATTCTCCGAATGGAAAATTTCGATTTTAAGAGAGTAGACTGGGTGAAAAACTTTCAAGGTTAGAGAATCTAAGTCAACTTAGTCAACCATAACCTAGAGAAGAAAATTAATGTAATTTAAAACAAATAATTAATTATTTTTATAGTGATAAAAAGAAAGAAATATAAGAAACTAGGAGTTTATAAGACTTAATAAAAAAATTATTGTGATAAATAAACAAATAAATAAAAAATAACAAAAACAAAAAAATAATTTTAAATATTTGTAAATTTGAGAATATAACTATATCGTATTTCGAATTTTTTTCAAAGAAATATTAATTAAAAATAAATACGATATTAGAATTAATTTTATTTTTTCTATATTACCTACTTACATATTGAAAATATATGATAAAATTTTTGTAATATATATATACATATGATGATGTATAAAAAATGTGTAATTTATGTACACACATGCAAATTACTGATTTTTATATAAAACAAAAAATTTATAATAATGAAAATAAAAATACAAATTAAATTATGGTTTTTTTTTGTTTTTATTTTATTTTATTTTCTCATTCAAAAATATTGTTAATACATCTTGTTTTAATTCTTTATGTTTACAGCTTCATTTGAGCTGTGGAATGTTTCAATTGAAATTTAATTATTATTATATTGTATTTTTGTATAACAGTAATAACTAGATGATCATTATACTATTAATTAATATTAAAATATTATTTTATTGTTAATCTGTCATACATATTGAAATAAACTTGATTTTTTTTTTGGTTATTGATTGAAAATCTTGCATTTTTGTACATACACATATGAACATATTATAATATGTAAAATAAATATAATTAAATTAAAAAATATCAGCTGATTACATAACTTTAATATATTATACAGTAACTTTAAATAAATAATAGGTAGTTAGGCACTTTTCAATAATGTTAACAATATTTTTAAGACAATTAACGACCATGTATAAAAAATAAAGTTAATACATGGAAAATGGAAATTATTACATATATGGGATATATTGTTTTTGCAAAAAAAAAAAATTATTAATGGTTCGAAAAATGTTTTATGTTTGTGGTTCGATTAATGGTTCAAATGCTCGAAATTCCAAAATCTGCAAAAACCAAATTATCATAATCGTTGAAATTTCTATATCATTCTATTATAGCTATTGGTAGTTATAAGAATTGTATGAATATTTAGAAGTTTCAAATTCCAGAGAAGATGTGTAACGTAACGATGTTTTAATTTTTGTATTCGTCTCAAAAGGAAAATGCATACAATAAATGTTAAAAGATAAATTATTTGATAACTTTCTCGAAAAAGCCGATAACTCACTTTTAGTGTCATTTATATTCCAGAATTTTTAAATTTCTGATGTTTTCATTTAGGATTTCGAAATTTTGGGTTAAATTTTGTGTGTAGTAAATTTTTTGTTACACTTCGTATCCTACTGTAACCTACTAATTATTAACATCCAATTATTTTTACATTTTAAGACATAACTACTTATCTATTTATTACATATTTTTTACTTCTAAGTTTTATTAATTTTTGAATACCTTATTTTTATATGTATAGCAAGTTCAATGATTAAGCTCAAGTGTCTTTGCTACTAGAACAAACATTTTTTTTTTATATATTGGTGTCTTTTAAAATAAATAATGAGCCCCGTAGCTGATATTCTGAGAGGTTCTTGCACACTATAATTTAAGAACACACCACTCCTCTTTTGAATCTAGTAATAAGCAATTTTATTTTCTCATAAAAAGTCCGTGTTTTTTTCTTGTATAAATGGGAAGTTACTATATTTCTAATAGTTTGTATATTAATATCTAGTTACTAATTATACTATAGCCCCAAAAATTATAATTTTTTTTAATATTAATTAAATAAACATTAAAATTCTAGGTATGTTTTACAATTTTATTAAACCAATTTTAATAACCGAAATCAATTAAGATATTTAATAAAATTGTGACTCAGTCTTCTGATGGTGGTGTTTTCCACATTTAATGGGTTGATAAGCTAGTAATTTGTTAAATAAATACTCGAAATATTGTAGATATTGTAGTGTAAAATTGCAGTACCGTACCTAATTAAGCACGAAAAGGTGATTCTACCTAAGTTACTGTCAAGAACGTAAAAAAAAAATAACCGAAATCGATTCAGAAATTTAATAAAATTGTGAAACATACCTAGAGTTTTAATGTTTATTTGATGTTAATAATGTTTCACCTAGAGCCTACAGCACATTCTATAAATTATATTTTTTTAATTTGTTCTGGAGGGAACATTTTTCATAATGAATAAAAATGTAATAAAGTTAGTTTGACAGATATATATTGTGAATGGTGCCCTTTAACTAAGCCGAAAACGATTAAATAAAATAACTAAGTTTTTTTATTTTCTATATTCATTGCTATCTTTAATGAACTGACCATTTTTCTTATCACTAAATTTTATTAAACAATCCCCATTTATAAATAAAAAAGTTTTTTTTTGCAATCAATTTTTCGATAAATGTTAATTTGATAATTTCTGACACATTTTTTTCACTTCTTAAAAAACTTGTAAATGTTCTACGTAATATTTTTATGCCTATATAATGACGTTACGTTATTTAAAAGAAAATATCTTAAGTTTTAAATTTTATTAAAGTAGAATCCATTTTTTGTTATCAATATACATGTATTTAAACTTAATGTTCAATATAATATGTATGTATATTTGACTTTATACTAACATAAAAAAAAATATAAGTTTAAAAAATTGTTTATAAATCACCTTTGTAAAATCAGGTAAAATGTTTATTTATTTAAAAATCTTTTTCTGATAACGTTATAGTTAGATGATATCAGATGATCAGACCAACCCCACCGCAAATTTAGCATGCAATATGAGTGACATGCGACAATCATAAGGTGATGAATTTGATTTGTTTTACGGCCATTTGGAGATAGCCAAGTAGCTTTATGAATATCTCTATTGGGAAAATTTGGTGTTGCTTATAACCGTATTATGCACCGTTGTGAAACTGATCAACCGGTAACCATAATCGATGGTATGTTGGTGGAGACTATGTTTGCCAATTGTTCTGCTTAAATTTTTTCTTACAAACCAGGGGCGTTTACAATGGATCGCAGTACTTTTGACTGAAAACGTTCAATTATTTCAATGTTTGAGTTACTTATAGACCTAGACCGTATGTCCATATTGGTTTCAAAATTGATTTGTATATCATTAATTGATAGCTTGGAATAACGCCCTATAAGCTAGTCGAGTTGTCTGTTCTTTTGGACAATGTGAGTTCTCCGAGTAAGTCAGCGGTTTAAATGTCTACCTAAGTACTTTACTGAACTCATATGTAGCAGTAGTGAATCGTTTAATTTGACTGCAGGACGGATACCTTTACGATATGTAAACGTAATGTGCAAGGATTTTGATGTGTTTGCCTTTATTCTCCATTTTATAAGCCAATTTTCAATTTTAAAAAGATTTTCTGGCAATATTGTTCAAATGACAGTTCAACAGTAGTTAGTTCTATTTGAATGGATTAATTAGAAAATGAATAGCTTTACCAATTATAATTGACTATCAATCAACATCGACTTTCTTTCATTCTAATATAAGCCATCAAACTTGACCAAAAAACTTAACTCAAAGAAAATTAAAACATTAATTCATACCACACCACCTTAAATATTATACAAATGTACGAGTATATATTAAATAGCCACCTTGTAATCAATTGGAAATAGAATTAATAATTAATCTTCAAAAAAATTATTAAAATTTCCATTTCTCAAGCTTTTTAATAATAAACTGCGTTTCCTCCTTTCAATTCTGTCATTGAATGCAATTAAAATTACTTGGTAAATTTATTATATATATATAATATAACATATTATGTATACATTATAATTATATTATACTATTTTAAAATACAAACAAATGCAGTGTATAATCAACATCATCATTACCATCACCACCACCATCATAATGAAAATCATGACCGTCATTATCATAACGAATACAATTTGTAAAATTAACATCACTCAATTGCATCATAATTTGTTAGGATAGTACATGTAAAACTAGACGTAACTACATTATTTATTTTAAATCTATGTACATATCATAACAAATAAGTATATGTACATTAAAATCATCTTCATCATTTTATTTTCTTTTATAATTCACAAAATATTCTCAATACGCATTAAGCTAAGAATTTCATCATCATCATAATCATGTTTCGCACCATAAATTCTCACGTATATTGAAATGGCGTGCGAATTGTATTAACCTGATGAAGTGGCGGCATTGAAATCTAACCACAATAATAATTGTTGTTATCTCATATTAATATTTTCTATACCCGTTCTTTCGTCTTCAATATCTTTAATTAAATGAAATGTGTCAACAATATTAGTTGGATGGCATTTGATTTGTTTGAAATAAATTTACTTACTTGAGTATGATGGGAAATTCGTAAACTTTAAACTTATTATTTTCTTTTTTATAATTTTAAAGCTAATTAACGTTTGCAATAATACAAATTCCATTTTAGTTGTTTTTGTTTGCGATTGAATCGCAGCTTCTTTGAAATACTTATTAAGAATTTATAACTTAAAAATCTCTATCATACCAAACCAATGTAAAAAATAAATTTTCCATCGACTTACTTTTATTCATTTACCTTTCGTTGATTTGATGTCATTTTTTTTCTTATTAATACCTGTCCGTTTTATTTTAACAGCTTCTAAATTATGTGAAATATTTTAAGACACACGCGTCACAAGCATGAAAAGGTGATGATGACAAAATACCAATCACAGATTCAAATGTTGTTACAATATTTACTATATACAATCCATAATATGATATGTCCAGAATCCAAATGTATACACCGATGGGATTCGATTATGTATGTATTATATACATTGTATATATATATATGTATTGCATAATATACAATTATGTATATATAAATATTTATATGCATGAGATTATTTTAGACACACTTGATTGCAACAGGTTGTCTTGTCAGCTGGTTGAAAGCAAGTTGAAAAAAAAAATAAAAAAAAGCTAAATAAATCAAAATAAAAATTAGATGGAGAAAGATAGCTACAATATAAAAATTTAAATATGTATAGTTAAAAGGGGAAATATAAAGTGTAAAATAACGGCAAATTCTTAATAAAATGTGTGTAGTTAATTTTGCATGCAATAAAAAACATTTAATTAATGTAAATATGTACAGAAAAAAAAACAATGCTTCTCAAATTTGTTGAAAATTTTGTGTAAATAATTTAGTTTGAGGCCTTATTAAATCATTTTGGAAAAATAATATTAAACTCTATTGAAACACTTGTTGTAGATTTGTTTGTTACTTTGCACAATTAGGTCTTCTAATAATTGAACAATAAAAAAAATTGACCAAACCTTGCTTATTTAAAAAAATTTTTTTTGTTTTTTTCGTGTCAATACATAGTTTCTCATTACATACTCTCATTCTTTTTAAAAATAATATAAATTATTAAATTACTTTAATCTTGTGAATTGATATTGTTTATTACTTTCAATATCAACAATATAAATTCATACATTTTTATTGAAATTTCATTTCAATTGACACTTGCGTATTATGATATATAAATTACGCTTTGAAGATAATTTTTAATTTGAAAAAATTTAATTTTTCGGTATTATCTAAATTATTATTATTTCAACCAATGAAATAATAACAAATAGACATAAGTATATATAATAAATTACAAAAAGAACAAATCAATAATATAAAATAAAAACAGTTATATTTTTGTATTATTTGTTTGGTGAAATATAATATGTTAACCAATAGATAAGTCTATATAGTGATACCACTTTGATAAAGCACAAATTAATAATTAAATATTATTAATTTGTGGTTATAGACTCTAATATTCATTAACTAAAAGTAGCACTTACTTACACTCACAACAATAGCTTTGATAGAAGGTATTAAATTGTAGCATTCTGGTATGCTTCCACTCACAAGGCACTGCCTGCAGATAGTTTAAATAATAAGGCGGTTTGATTTTGATGATTTTAAACAAGTATAGTGTATCGACAAAGTGAAAATAGTGTTTTTCATATAAACAACTGGTGCGAACCCAAACTCGAACTTTTTTCAAAATAACAATTCTTTATCTAAGTGTGATCTTTAAACAGTCACCTCAACCCGAATTAAAATTAGTAATATATGAAATTCATTTTGTAACATTTTAATGAACACCAATTGTACAAGGACTGATAACACAACAAATTCAAAGTTTATTCTCATAAAATTTGCAAAAAAAAAAACAACAAAACAGTATCAATTCTGTAAACACGACACAACCTCAAAAATCCCATTGTAATTTTGGTATTCTAAAAATTTTAAACGGAAGTTCATTAAAAAAAAATAAATAAAAAATGAACAAATCGTTTTACTATTAATTGTTACCATACAAAGTTTATTTTTACATATACGAGAACATATTGTACACATACCTAAATGTAACTGCTATAATAAGACAGTTAAATAAAAGTAAATTTTGATGAATTTTTTTCGTATGTTTTTTAAATAGGAATAATTTGTGCAGATTAATTATTTAAATTAAAAATTTACAAGTGTTATTAAGGTCAAAATATTTAACTACTGTATAAAATTAAAAAATATTTATTTCTTTAAAATTTAATTCAAGTGATGAAGCTTTTGTATTATTAATAATAGTTTTTCCAATTTTAGTTTAGTTGTTGATTGAAATTATTTGGTTATTGTGTCATTTTAGTTTTGTTTTTTTTTTTATGTTCTTGACAGTAACTCTTACGTAGAATTACCTTTTCGTTATTAGTTAAGTACGGTACTGCAAGCTTTTACTATAACTATATATTTTACTACCTTTTTCTAGTATTTATTTATCAAACTTATGGTTTATCAACTCATTAAATGTAAAGATAGTTATCTTAAGCAGCGTTGTTCCATTTTATTCAAGTTGTTACCAATAATACTCTAATATTTTTTGGAGTCAATTTTAAAATTATTAAGACCCATAGTAAAGTAAGATAAAAATGTCTTTTGAAATGATATGGTCATATTAGGAGTAGAAATGAAAACAATTTCATCTGAAACACTATTATAATACCAAATAGTAAACGTGATAACAGGATATATACGCCAAAACATCAAAACAATAGTATCAAAAACAAAACAAGACAGAAGGTATTGGAGTATTAAACGCATTAAGTTTAACTCCAAATAAAACATAAGACCATGATAAAGACGAAGAGAAAAGTATTGAATATTTCAAAATTTCAACATTTAATAAAACTAAAACCTAATATACTACGGTTTAATAAAGTAACTCCTCCAACAGTTAATATTACAAATAGTTAATTCACACTTAATGTTTCAGACAAAGAAACATCAACCATAAATATCAAAAACTCATCATTATAGAAATCGATAATTAGAAATAGATTCACCACTATAAAATTATAAGCATTATGTAATAAAAAATCTTTTATAGAACACAAAAATCTGGGTAAAAAAAAAATTCATGTAAAAACATTTTTTTCTTAAAAGCTAATAACTTCAAAAATTTTAATCCTATAGGAAAATAAAAAGGAATTTCCCACGCTCTCAAATACTATTTCTTTATAAAGTTATAGCATAGTATATTAATAAAATTAGTCATTTAATTTATTACAGTAAGAAACATATAAGATTTTGATTCGACGTCTTATCTCACATAATAAAATTAGAGAAATACAATAAAATCTAATTACAACAAAACAAAAGAAACTATCACCACCACCAATACAACCGTTAAATTATTTAAAGTTAATTCGTATTTGTTTTTTAAGCTCCCATAATTACATTAAAAGCTTATAGTACAAGTACAAGTCTAGTCATTAGATCGGTACAAGTATCAAAATATACATATTTTAATTCTAATTTAAAGTGATTTTCTTTTTTGATGTTGTTGTTTTTTTTTGTAATTTGCAAAATAGATATAACTCGTTCCAATTCAGGTTTCGAATGAAAATATGTCTAATCATGTTGAGTTTGTTGCAATTAAGTTTTTGTATAAAATTTTATGATCTACTGATACGCATTCAGATTTTATTTGTTTAAACGATCCGATATACAATATAAAGTAGGGGGATGTAGTATATCAGTCTCCCTACACTAAGGTTGGTTAACTAATCATTTGAAGGTTTTTTTTTTATGTTCTTGACTGTAACTTAGGTAGAATCACCTTTTCGTGCTTAATTAAGTACGGTACTGCAAGCTTATACTACAAAATCTACAATGTTTTTCGAGCATTTATCAAGTTACTGGCTTATCAACTCATTAAATGTGGAAAACTACTACTATTGACAGGAACTAGGCCTTCTTAAATAGAATAGCTTTATTTTATTTAACTGATTACCAGGTTGTTTAAGTTTCATCTATAGATTAGAAGTCTAAAAGTCTACAAGATTAGTTTTAATTTTAAAATAAGGTTGAGAGTTTTTATTACCTTGAAAAAATCTTAAAATTTTTGAAAAAAAAGAACTGGTTAAAAGTATTTAACTTAATTTTTAATTATACTTCTAATCAACTAATTATAAATTATTGAAGTAATGTGAGCTACAACATTACTTTTAATTTTCAATTATTCTTTACTTAAATAAACAATTTATCCTTAAAGGTAATTTTAGCTAAATAAAAATTTTCACGAGCAATTTCTTTTAACTAAAAATCTTACAAAAACGGTACTATAAAAATCTAAAAAACGGTACAAAAAATAATCTATTTAACAATAGTTCGTGTGATAACATTTTGTTGTGATTTTTGTTTTTTTTTATGTTCTGTTTTTATTTTCTATTCACAATGTTTGATGTTTCATGATGATGCAGCAATGAAAATATTAAAAAGAATTGATGATTAAATCAATAAATGTAAAGAATATTATTATTAAATACATCCCATTGTTAAGTTTGTATAACAATTAAAGCTGTCCTTTTATATCGATTTTGTAGTATGTATCTATAATCCAATATTTTTTTGTTTATTATTATTATTATCACGAAAAACATTAATAAAGTTTTATATGCTTGATTATATCTATTAATTTATATTTAAATATAATAAACAATACATTTGACAACTAATAACAGAATTCAAACAGCGCAAATATATTTCTACAACACAAATCTTTTAAAGTTTACCACATTGAACAGGGCAATCAAGCTAAAAATAAATGACAATGATAAAACCGTTCTTAGCCAATAGCTGTAAATCCTGGACGAAAGAAAGAATACTGAGAAAAATATTTGCTTCCAAAATAAATGACGATAATGAATACCAAATAAGATCAAACGAAGGCCGAAATATAATTTATTGAGACACAAAGACAGATGATGGACAGAACATGTATAGTGAGAATGAGGAATGATAAAAGAAATTCAAAAATAATATTAGACGCAGTATCGACTTATGACGTACAATACTACGTCTTGGTATATCTGTTATTGTAGGAAGGACCTCGATATCTTGAAAAAAAATCTTGAACAAAAAATATCTTGAAAAAAAAAATCTTGAATCAGGAAAAATCTTGAATTTCAAATTTTTTTTTGTCAAACACAAATGAACATCAAAATTGAATAAATAAACGTTATTTAAATAAATAAAAATTATGGGTCACAAATATTGTTTTTCGTAGTTGCTGTTGGACACAAACAAAAATTATCGCATTTTTCCAAAGTTGAGAAAAAATATTTGTTTTACATAGCCGCTGTTGGATACAAAAAAGAAAATATGTGCCTTTTACAGAGTCGGGAGGAAAAATATTTATTTTGTGTAGCTGCTGTTGGGCACAAACAAGGAAATATCGTATGTAATTTTCACTTTTTAAATATTTTAAAAAATTCCAACTGAATTTCTGTAATCAACAAATTAAATCTTTTATGGAAATTCTCTACACATCTCAAAAATCCCAGACAACACTGAACTATTATAACAATAAAATACGAAATAAGAAAGACCTTTATAAGTATATAAATTCTTCACTTTTATTAAAAACAATATGATTAGAATGACTAGACAAAATCGAGAATGATGAACAAAGAATAAATACCCAAGACAGAGCAAAATGAAGGAAAGTTTTGAAGGATATTGAGACTCACTCAAGTCTTGAACTCAGTAAATAACTAAAAAATACTAACACATCTCATAAGACGGAAGTTTAACTCTATACAAGAAATTTACTTTACAACTGAACTTTATTTACGAAAATACCTACTTTCGAAGCATATGTAATGTACTGTTATAAATTTATGTGAACAGTTTTGATGTTTGTAGGAGAAAAATTTTCAAAAAAAAAAAAACTGGACTGTAATCGTTTTCAAAAGAATCACTGAGTTTAAGCAATTTATCATGTCAATCGACTACATTGTTGTATGGATGACAATGGATGACAATGTCGCTGTATTAACACATTTTTATACAAAAAATAAACAAAAAATTTAGAAATGATTATGTCAATTCGTATTTCACAACTTTATAACAGTGATACCTGGTCTGTATGTTAACTAGCAAATTTCTATAAATTTACATAAATTTATCCAAATCTTTGTATGTTAACTTTTTTATTTGCAAGTTTTTGAGAAATTTAAAAGAATTTTGTGTTTAAAACGGGACGTCAGAGCTCTCTCTTAAATAAATTTTTGCAAATAAAATTTCTATTTCCAAAAATTTGTAAAAATTTACTGTAAATTTTTTGTTGTTGTTTTAAATGTCAATAAAATATTTTTCATATAAAAAGTGGTATACCTAAAATAGATAAAAAGTTGTATACCTAACCTGAAAACTTTTTTATATAACTTTTTTCCGACAAAAAGACCAAAAACCACGAAAAATTATTTAATTTAATTTTTTTCAACAAAAATAAAATTATTGAATGATTTTACAATAAATTTCAGAAAATTACAAAATTAATTCAAATTTAAAAAAATCTCATAACCTAAAAATCAATTATTTTTGACATGAAAAAATTTGGCAAAAATTATGCAAATTTTGCCTACTTTTGTTTGTAAAAGAGAACATTTTAACTATTCTCGCAGAATTTTATGATATTTATGATCACGTGATTTTTCTTCTCATTCGCAAATTTTTGCAAATAAAAGTTAACATACAGACCTTCCAAAAATAACATCAGAAATATATATAAACTATAATATAATTGTTATAAGAGGTATATATATAGGTAAGGTCAGTTGTCACACTTGTTTTTTGTTTCTATTTTAGAATTATACAACATTACTTTTTTTTAGGTACATTGTATATTATCTATAATTTTTAACTTGCTAATTTTTTACAATATATCTAATATATAATTTTTTTTCTAAATTACTTGCATTAGTTTGCTTCAAAAAAGGGTAAAGAAATTCAAGCACTAAAAAAATCCAAAATTTATATTTTATTCATTCACTTGAAATGTGTGGATGTAATGTACTATGCGATATCATCTCACTAGACACTATATCTAATATAATATTGAAATTTAAAATGATGTTAAATTCATCGGAACTAAAAAAAATAATAATGTATAAATGAAAAATAGCTTGATTAAGGTATAGGAATTACAAAAATCACTCATTGATTTTTATGTAGTTATATAGTTAAGTTAATGGCTGCTGAGTTGTAAAGTAAAATTTTTATTACAATGACCTGGTAACCTCCATGAAAATCTATGGAAGTAAATAATACAATGTAAGTAAATAACCAACAAATAGGACGATTTAACCATGACTGTAATTTTTGATTTTTTGCCTTTCTGCTTTTTTTCAGCTAATGAAATGTTATTTGTGAGTTGTACACTTCATTAAAATGTCTAAATTGACATTCCATGACATTTCCATGGAAAATATTTAAACATACCAAGAAAAAAATCTTTGATGAATCATAGTGAAATGAAATGCGTAAAGTATAGATGAATTAAAATAAGAACGTCAATATACTAAATGATCTGGAATATTTTATTCATTAAACTAGATAAATTTATAAAATGTATATATATAGATAAATATTATTACATATTATACAATGTTAGAATACACACCATGAAACACTCAAGGAGGTAACAGAACATTTATGAAGATAGTTTGATGATTAGAATACATAAAAATTAACGTAGGACTAAAATAAATAACAAGGTATCGTGGCAAATTGTACAAATTAAATATGATTTAATAAACTTGAACAGAAAACAGAAGTTCTGTTATTGAAGTATTGACGTGACTACAATAAAAAATATTATATTAATTCAGTTTAAATAAAATATTAATATTAACCTGCACCTTTTGACAAAATTAAATTTATATACGATAACAATATATGGAAAGAGTAGAGAATAGATGTGTTCTTATCATAGCTTCAATAACGGAAAAAAAATAATTTTAGCTATTGTTCAAGAGATAAGAATGAAACGACTTTTGATTGCAGGTGTTTTTTGATAAAATGAATAAATATTACCCAAAGTTAAATGATAAGTGTAGAAAACGGATATTCAACCAAGCTTAAAGTATACTACAAGGGACATATATAAAAAAAAAAGAATGTGTTGAAATACGAATATTCAAGGTTCATGAAATGCGAAGTTTTTCACATTCGGAAAACTCATTCATTAATAGTTTAAAAATCATTGAATCTAAGTATCATAAACAAGTAAAGTGAATACTGGAAGCTTACTCAATTCATATTTTTTTATTTATTTATTCGTTTTATTTCGTACATATACATGAGACGGTAAGTCTCTATAGGAGTATATAAAGTATAATGTGTAGCAAATTCATAATTCTTAAATTAACTTAAATTAAATTAAATTAAATTAAACCTTAACCTAAAGAAATTAACAATAATGAAAATAATTTATAAAGAAAAGAAATTAATAAAAGAAAATTTAAAAAGAAAATTTAAAAAGAAAGAAAGAAAATCTCTCCTCCAAACAAAACTATCTTTCAGACGTCTCACACCTAACAAGCATTATTCTACAAAATTTTTATTCTTCTTAATTAATGACTACACTTTTTCCTTAAAATATACCCAACAAAGCTCAAGGAATTTAGAAATAGAGAACTCACACCTGACTACGCTCGGCAAAGAATTCCACAACCCGACAGTCCTTACAAAAAAGGATAGATGTCTTAATCTACCAGAGTGTCTAGGAATAGTTAAATTTGCACTTCTTAATGATCGTCCAGGGGTTATTTTCTTAAGAAGATATACCGGCGTATTTTTAGATAGGATTTTTTTCATAAAACAGACGTACTTATAATTTAGATAGTTTTCGAAAGTACAGTCAAGCAAAACTTTAGAAACATCCCTGATGCTATCGAATCTACGACGGTTAGTTACAAATCGAGTGCAAGCATTGAAAATAACCTTGAGCCTGGAAAACTCGCCCAAACTCATCCCAGCATAAACTACTTCACAATAAGTGAAATATGGAAAGATTAAAGATATAACTAATTTCTTTTTTACCCACTCGTTAACATTGAAAGAGAACTTCCAGAGTTTTCGTAACTTACAAAAAACATTTCTAGAAATAAAGTTAATGTGATCATTCCAGGTTAGAGTCTTATTGAATACAACACCCAAGTTTTTAGCTTTACTTACAAATTTTACAACAGAATTATTTAATTTGATATTAGGGAGATTAGTTGTATCAATATTACGAACATAAATTAACATAACCTGGGATTTTGACGGATTTAATCGAAGACCATTGTTTAGAGACCAGAAAGCAACAGCATCAAGATCATCATTCAATTTAGCAATAGAGCGGTTAATATCAGCTATAGGACCACTGATGTAGAGTTGAGCATCGTCTGCATACAACCGGCAATGAGATTCAGACAAACAACGGGGTAAGTCATTAATAAATAGACTAAAGAGTAAGGGACCCAATATGGATCCTTGGGGTACCCCACATTCAACAGGTAGATAATTAGACTTAATACCATTTAGAAACACAAATTGACTTCTATTATCTAAGTAACTTTGAATGAGAGTAGTAGCAGAAGATTCAAAATTAAAAGCTGCGCTAAGTTTTAAACATAATAAGTTATGATTAACACAATCAAAAGCTTTAGTGAAATCAAGAAGAAGCAATAATACAGCATGTTTCTTATCGATTTCACAGTAAATGTTATCTGTTAATTCTAGGAGTGCTGAGGTAGTGCTGTGCTGCTTTCTGAAACCTGATTGGAATTCGTATAAGAGATTATTATCACTTACGTACTGACTCATTTGTGCATGCAATAACCGTTCAAAAGATTTCGAAATACCGGACAGTACGCTAATGGGTCTAAGGCCATCAATCGTTGGATTATTTTTTTTAGGAACGGGAACAACTTTGGCACATTTCCAAATTAGAGGGTATTGACCAGTAGTCAAGATGAAATTAAATATGTGAGTAATATAAGGTAGCACAGAAGGGATAATCAGTTTAATAAATTTCAAAGGAATTAAATCTGGTCCTACAGCATTGGATTTAACCTTAAAAATAGCATCATAGACTTCATCATTTGAGACATTTCTAAAAGAGAAAGTACTAGACGAATCAACATTTTCAATATTGGATAGTAATGAAGTAAAGTTAAAAGATGGAGTTATAAATTTATTGTTTAATTCGTTTACATCAAAGCTATCCATATTATCCATTTTGTTTTCTTTACTGATTCCAAGCTTAGCGATATTAGACCAGAAAGATTTTGAAGGCAGCCGAGGATCGAGTATCTTAGAATAGTAATGTTTTTTAGCTTGTCTAATCTTCAAGTTTACCACGTTCCTAAGCCTCTTAAATGAATTTCTGTCATTCGAATTTCTTGTTCTCTTCCAAATTTCATAAGCCATGTCTCTATCATTCGCCATTTTTACAATATCTGGACAGAAATACGGAACAAAATCAGCACGTGGAGTAAAAGAACGTAGGGGCTGGTCGAAAAGCTTGAGAACTAGATTATTAAATTCTCGGCGTTAAAAAATAATATAGTCAGGTAGGTACGATAGAGTAATATAAAGTAGGTAGGTAGGTAAGAATGGCTGTCTAAGTCGACACCTACTAATATGTCCATTGTGTTATCACAGGATCTCGATTCTCCTTCATTATTCATCTTTGCAGGATCTGTGGAAATTATTTAAGTTGAGCCCAAGCTTCTGGCATATTAGCTAATTACCACATCAGGACATTAACTTCTACCATCGTACTGATATCTAATCTTGTTAATGGTAGTAAGTTATAAGGGATCCTTTTCCAGTACGGCCATCCGTTCATTTTTAAAATACTCTTAATTGCATTAATTCCATCATCTTTATTTTGATTACATTTAATTATACTAGTAGTGTTTTCAATTAACATTACTGGTTGATTTACTGCTGAACGTGTCGACATATTTGATTATCTTACCTGAACCAAGTTCCATTGTATATTCGAATTCTTTTAAATTTGGTCTTATTATCCCATCCTTTAACCACTCTTGTTTGTGCTTTATTTTCTCATATAAGACATATTTTTGCTATGATGATAGTTTTAGTGTTTTCCTATAAATTGGTTTTTCATCTGACAGAACAATTTTGGTTTTTGTAGGGCGTTCTTCAGTTGGTATGGTACAATCTACTACATTAACTGTCATAATTTCATCAATTTTATCATTATAGTTTGAATTTTGTTTCTTAAATAAAATAACTTCTGGTCGTACTAATAATTCTGATTCCACTAATATTGCCCTATCCTGCCCTGAACAATTTGTTGGAATAACATAAAACTTAGTCTTGTAGTTTTCGGCGTCGATTATGATATCAATATTAAAGCTACCTTTAGACTTCACATTTGTTCCATCTAATATATAAAAATGTTTAACGTCTTGATTAATATTCAGTTTCAATTTCTTCACCATATCATCCCGTATGAAATTAGTCGTACTATCTGTATCTCTAACGAGGGCAAAGTAATTTTTTGCCTTTATTGTAATATTTGTCATCATCCCTTTATGATTAAACTGAGCTATACTGGAGTGGTATTCTGTATTGTGATAAGCGATAGTCACCCTTGCGACAGTCAAAGATGACACTAAAAATTTTTGGTATTCTGTATTGCGATCACTTGAATAATTTAAGAAAACGGCAGCATCTTAAAAAATACAATTCGGAAATGGCAGCACAAGTGATTTATTAAATGTCAAAGTGTCAAAACAATAGAAAACAAAAATAAGTTGTAAATTTTGTTAGCGCTATTAATCAATAAAGTGAAATTATATAAAAAAAAAAAAAATTATATATTAAAAGAGAAAAAACTTAAAGTAAATTTCATGTAACAACTAATTTAATAAAATGTATATTTAAAAAGAAAAAAAAAATTATTGCTGACTTAGACTAAAAAAAAACTTAATTTGAAAATCATAACAAATAATTTAATAAAATGAAAAAGAAAATTATATTCACATTTGAGTAAAATTCAGTTGGAAACTTATAACTAATTAATATAAATGTGTATTATATGTAATTGAAAACAAAATAAAATTCAAACTTATTAAAAAAAAAAATTAACACATAATCACAGCATTTTTTATTCAGTTCCATTATTTTTAAATCATTTGCAATTTTAGCGACTTCTAATTCTAAAACTCGCATTTTTTAATATTTAAATCATAATAAATCTTAAAAAACCAAAACATAAAAAATCTAAAAGGTTTAAATCTTAAGAAACAACCAAACTTTTATTTATTTTTATCATGAGTGACACCAAATTAGCTGTCACCCTGAAATCACAAAAAAAAAGCGACTATCACTGTGACAATCACCATATAGAATACCAAATATAGATATGCGACAGTCGCAGCGTGATTATCACAATACAGAATTCCACCCCTGACTTTGTTTTCATCTGTTCTATTATTTTCTGCATAACTTTCACAGTATATATTCAGCTATATATAAACTAAATTTACCTTATTTACTTACTATACATATATAGTTTTTAATTTGTTTCTCAAAGAACGGAAAAATGAAGGACAATGTTTAACTGGTTTTTTTTTATTGAAAAAAATTTTTTTTTGGTTTCATTTCAAATTTTTGAAATCATTTCAGATAAAAATAAAAAAAATATAAACTGTTTAAGTCATCTTTGTCTTCGTCTAAAATTATAAATCAATTGAATATACTTGTAGATATTATTTGCAATTACAACACTCCCATTTCCGTTCAAAAAATTAATTACCACAAATTAATCATAAAAAAAAACCTTTCAGTTGAAATCTTCTGATCAGGTAAATGACTTCTTATCCAACAATCTAATAAAAAGTTAGATAAATTTAGTTTTAAACTTAAACATGTAATAAGCTCTTATTTAATCTCATATAAATACTCTTGTAATCTTATTGTTAATCAATTTTCCATTCTTTTGGAACAAGAATTGCTTAAATCTTACAGCAATCTCTTATTATTAAGACTACAAGATTAAATATTAAATAGAGATGTATTATGTTTTTTAGTTATGTTACTTAGTTTCTCATATACGAGCCTAATAAAAATCTGATCTTTAAAAGTAATCATCTTTTGATAACTGACATGTAGTAACAATGGTTTCAATTATCATAATGAAAATACCAACCAGTAGATTTTATATAAATTTACAACCCACAAATATATATTTATGTATAAATATGTAAGTTATATGTTATTATCCAGTAACAATTAGAAAGGGAATTTTCTTTTACAAGTTTTTCAATATTTGTTATAACAAAGATTATGTATAGTTAACACGTTTTCCAAAATCAAATAAATATAACTACCATAATAGTGTTCAGGGTTGTGACTTTGTGTGATTTTTCTTATAATTGTATGGAAATGTTTGCTTTTGTTTTTAAATTAGTTCAGTTTCAGTATATAGTTCATATTAACTATTATGAGTATTTCAATTTAAAATTTTGTATCTTTAAAATCTGATCAAAGTAGAATTAATAGGAAAAGGAAAGTCTGTACCAGTAACAGATATATAAAAGATTTTATGCGTTTCGTACACAGAATTTTGTTTCAACAATCCAATCACACACACACACACACACACAAGTGTTTTTAATTTTTGGGACATCAACTAACTACAATGTGTTTTATTTCAAGGTTTAGGTTTGAAACGAAAAAATATATGTACATATTGATTAAAATGTTTCTTAATCTTTTGATTATTTTGTTGAATTGACATTCAACAAAATTTCACTTATTAAAAATTTTATTTAAAACTAATTTTTATAGCCAGTTATCGATCATCTGAGGCTGGGACTTTCCACTGTATAGATGCTTTAAAAATAATATGAATTTTTTCTCGACGGAAATGCTTCAAAGGTGTTATTAGAGTTTTTATTTTGTCTACTCATCTGAGCAAGTACCTACAGCCACAGACCACAATATATCTAGAAAATATGGTAAGTGCTCTAATAATACGACGTTTCAAGTGCTGGTACAAAAAAAAATGTCACATTAGGGTTTTGCAATAAAACGAAAGATACATTTTTGAAATTTGTCCAGAAAAGTTAACGCCGTTCGTGATGCATTAGTCTATATAAGGGAATTTTTATTTCAGCTTTATAAATATTAACCACTAAATCATACCATACCGGTTGGCATATTACAAATCAACACATATATTTTTTCATCCTTACACTATCAGGAATATATATAACAAATATATCGGATGCAGCCATTTATTTCGTTTTTTATGTAATTTACATTTACATTTTATTTATTTATATAAATTGTACATAAGACGATTAGTCAATTTACTATACACATTCAATATTCAATTCAGTTTGATTTGGTCAAATTTGTCAACATTCGCTAGTTTATATTTGTACATTTACAGTGTAAATATCAAATTTGGTAAAATAATAACAGAGCAGCAATAATGATTTGCTTAAATTAAGTACGAATATAGGTATTTTTTTATTCAAGTCTGAAATTCAGTCCTACTTTCAAGAATATAAAAAACTTTGCTCAGTAAGAACAATATTATTATAATACTAAAACCACTGTTTGGATGAGGTTGCATTGGGTTGGAGATCCGAGATGAGGTTTATTGCAAGTTCAGGGGAATGCATTAGTCAATTAGGGTACTTGGACTGACTGTTGTAGTTATGATGTCATATTTTTGAAATGATGGATTAGAAGACACTTTGAAGATACGTGGCATATATAAAAGTTACTAATCAGAAGTTCTGAAATTACGAGTATACCATGTGTCTGCAAAACTTTATATACTATTATGTATGGGAGACTTAGCATCAATAGCCTTGAGATATTCTAACGTTCGGAAGAATGTTTGCAGATTGGTTACTTCTAATGAATGTAGTAATCATCATTATTCACAATATTGATGATTTACATTTTTTTTAGTACAGAAGAACATATTCAAAACTTACGATTTGTATTCTAATCATTTTGTTAATTCGATTGATTTATGCATCAACTTGACAATAAAGTTACCTCACTGATATAATCATAACAATGAGTAACATTGACTTAACAAAGGACTCTTTGTTGCAGATTTTCTTTCTTTCAAATAAGGTCACTCTTATTACATTTGTACTTTACTACTTAATAAATACGTTTATACGTTATAAGTATGTATGATCATGCTAACTATGGTCTCATCAACAAAACTTTTGTTTATTTTATATAATTTTTTTTTTGTTGAGTCGAAGGGTTCGTAAACATTTCGTTACGAATTTGAGCAGAGCAAAAAGAAATAAAAAAAGAAAAAATAAAAGCAAGTCAATTAACATGTAACCCAACAATAAAATACTTTTTTTCATTTTGTTTGCTATACGTACATAATGTACATTTATAGGTTAGGTTATAGGCTTTTGATCGAGTTTCATTTTTTGTATGCAAAAATATTTTTTTTTTCTTTTTTTATGGGAATAAAAACTATTTATATGAAATCAGAAGGTTGTAATTTATGTGAATCAATGGATTCAGCTCTTAAAAAAAAATATATTTTACTATGAAATTAAAACCCATACACACATGCAGACATACAAAACAACATATAATCACAAAATGGAGTGTAGATCTATAGATACTAAAATTTGAGATCATTTTTAAAGAGTTGCGTTTATGCACGTATATAATAAAATAAGTTAAAATATTGCTGGTCAGACTAAACATAAAAGGAAATTGAAATTAAAAAAAAAAAATTTTAATTTTATTTTAGATGAAAACATGAAAATAAACGGTTATAAGAAAAATAAAATAAAAAGCGACAAAACATTACGTATTTTTCAGTCGTGTTTTGCTTGAAGCCATTATTTGCCATATGATCCATAGAATTCTTGAAAAGGTACACTAAAAATTTACTAGTATTTTTGAATGAATTTTCTTCTTGTTTTATAATTTCTATGGTCATAAAGGAAACTTTATTAACTCAAAAATTTATGTTTTAAGATGTTTTTCATTAAATAATTGTTGAGTTTGGAAGAAAACAAATTTTTATTAAACATTTTAATAATGTATAAAAAGATAATTTTATGTAGTAGCAAACATGATTGATAGATTCCACAAGTATGTTATTATACATAACGTTATTTACCAACTTAAGTATATTATCAATCTATATACTACCAATTTAGGTATTTACCAATAGAGATATCAAGAACACAAATCTTCACCAGATTAGTCGCAACGTTTCCAACGAATGAAAGAAATAAGTTGCTTTCGAAATATCGATTTTTAAAAAAAAATAATTTTATTAGGGTCAATGCGATTTTCATTGGCAAAATTTAATAGGATATATCACTAAAAACAAATCTGATTATCAAAAATAATTTACCAACAGATATGTAAAAGAATATGTAAAATCATCTGGCCAAGAGTAATAATGAATCTGGACGCTTACTTTATTGTTCGATCGAATCGAACTTTAGAAATAAATTTGCAGTATAATCAAAAGAGAAAAAATAGCTCTGTGACCAGTGTTCAGTTCTTTATTAAAAATATAAGAAGTTTTAAGTGAATCGGTTAATATATTGCGTCATAATATCAAGACAATTGGGTTTTTTTTATAATCAACCAAAGTGTTAGGCTATTACCTTTAGATCTTACGTACTCTTTAGTTCAAATATTCCAATATAATATAAATATCATATTTTTACTATTGTCCATTAAATTATTCACATATTCATCACTTCTGTTCTATTACTTGTAATATATTTTTTTCTTTCTTTCTTAATTTAATATTTTTTTTTTGCATTATATATTATTTTATATTACTTGAATTTGTATAAACTTGACTAAGCACTATAAAACGAATTGTAAACACTCTATACGAGCTTCGTTAGCTCTTTTTGAGAAATTAAATGAATAAATAAAAAAAATAAAAAAATAAGATAGTAAGAAAAGTATATTAGATACAAAAGCCATCTTCTTAAAAGTCCTTGCAATTTTAGCATTTTTATATTTCTATGTCTATGAAACAAACTACTTTTTACTCATTTAGATATTTTACAAGAGCATTGAATAAATACTCTACAAATTTTGTAAATTGACAAAACAATATTTGAAATATGGTGTTACAGAGAATAACTTAAAATTTCATTATGTTAATCGAGTGACAATTATCGAAGTCCTTCGAATGCTTAGAAAGAAAGAGAACTACTTTTACTTAAAATAAACTTTAGCTTAATAAAACTACACTTAAAATAACAAAATAAGAAAACAATCGTACAACCGAAAGTAGCGGTCATTTTATGCAAAACAAAAAGTATAATTATATTGCTCCAATAATTTTTTGAGGGAAGAATTGAAGTAAAAAATTTTATCATTACAGAAAACAGATGCCTTCGGTGCGCAACGCCAAATAATAGAACAACTTCCGGGTCGGGTAAAATTTATCCACATGATTACAATTGTTCAATAATAAATTTGTCTACATTCAGAATTAGGTTGACGGTGGTAGAAGGAGAAGTCTAAAATACAAAAAAAGTTAAAATGATATACACTCAGTAAAATTGTCATGGATTATGCAATAAATATAACTAAAATAAGCAATCTGAATCAGTATATGTATTTTATTGTTGGGTAGAATTCACTAGCATCACCATTTTTTTTAATAAATCTCTATAAATGAAACTACATACCCTAATATATTATAGGAGTTATGCCATATGAATGCTATAGTCTTATCCAAGCCATATAGACTTAAATAAAAGTTAAGTTTTTCTGTCATTACTTTCATTTAAAAAATAATTAAGCTAAAAGAAAAAGTGTATAGTGCCTGATAATTATTGTAGATAGTTTTTGATATTTAATTACTTAATAAACCCATCCACATACTTTCTATTTCCAATCAGTTTAAGTTTTGTTGTATATAAATATAAGATTAAACTTTAAGTGTTGATTTTGTTCCAGATTCATAATATCACTTCAACTGCCTATTGCGTATTGGAAATTTCATCTAAAATTCTAGTCTATACTGTCCCTAATTTTTCATCGAACGTGGGTACACTTTTTAGGGAATTGCATAAAAGTTATTCTGGTTGATTGACGTTTTTCAGTGGATTGTATAAGCGGTATTTTGGTTGATTAACGTCCAAGATGAAGTTGTCTTTTACTTGCTAGCACTTTATATATTCTTATGAGATGTGTTTCATACTATACTGCATTTACAAACATTTCCTCCTTCACTGCTAATATACTTACGTCACAGAAGAATATTATTTAAATTTTATCTAGATCAGTAGATCCTACTTTATTTATAACTCAACTTAGACGTTTTTTACTTTTAACCCCTGATACATTTATGCAATATTATATATGTGTAGTGTATAATAATAATATAAAGATTTTTTACAAGCTTATTCGCTGAAACAACATAAAAAAATAACAAATAAAAATTGTATAATAGTTTATAATGTTATGTTATTATTGTTGTTGTTGTACTCTTTTTTTTAAGTGATATAATTTTTGTTTTTATTGTAATGAAATACGAGCATAATAGGGTGAAAATTATAGTTTCCAATAAAATTTAGGTTACATATTTTCCTCATTAGCATCAGTTTTTATTCAAAAAACATTTATTATGACTATTAAAGTAAAAATTGATTATATGTACTACTATTGTCATCATCATCATCATCAATACTAATGATTTGACGATTTAAATTATAGTCATTAATTTTTAAATATGCTTTTTTTTAATTTTCTTTATTTGCATACTCCATTAACCCGCCTCGTTGTAAAACATTTAAATTTTCAACTCTCTCATTATATTTCTATTTCAGTTTTATATCACAAATCAATACGTGTGTTTTGCTATCACATTACAATACATTACATATACGATGTTAATGCAGGTTGAGCTTATATTCGACGTACGAAAAATCCTCTAAAATAATAATAATAATAATGTCCCAACGACCATGCCGCGCACGCAGGAAGTCACCATACTCATTATTATTATTATTTAGCATATGACTAGGAGTGTCGTATACAAGGTTATCACAGTGCTTGGAAGAATAAATCTCTTCTTATTAAAAGTATAGAAAGATTTTAATAAATTAAAGTATGCAGTATGCAATACTGTGACGAGCATACTGAACTTCCATTAATTAAACTTTAATATTTATTATTATATTTTAATTTTATTCAAAAAGGAATACAAGCACGTGATAAGCCTTAATGAAGAATGTGTTAAATAAACCGTAATGAAAATAGATCATTTGAGTTATGGAATCAAAAACAAACAATTTGAGGCTAATAGTATTGTCTGAACTAACTTTAATAGTCACTTCCACCTACCTACCTTACGCGATAAATTTTATCTTTTGCTCGTGTGGAAAGTCCTTTCAGTTCCTTTTTCATGAGTATCAGGCTAGTACATGTTCACATATTGAATCTATTGTTCTTAAGATTTGATGTCCCTCACTTATCAAATATCTAATTGTTGTTTCACTTTATCATTTTACTCAGTTGAATATAATTGAGTATAGCTGTATTTTTACTTTAAAATTTGTGTCAGCAGAACATGAATTCCGCACTATCATTCAAATTTATTTTATTTAGTCACCCGTTAAATTAAAAAAAAAATAATAATTACATTTTTTTGTGAAGATATTTAGAACAAAATGTACTGCTTATCTTATAACACATATAGAAGGTATTATATAGGTACATATAGTAAATATAATGTGTTGTACTTCTATTTAGAAAAGTACAGAAAAGCTGATAGCCCTAGAAAAGACTTCATTATAAAAACAGAATTCTTTTTAAACTTATCATAATAGAGACATACAACGTGAATCTTTTTATTTTATGATTGAACATGTCATGTGCTCATTAACCTTGATGTTTAATGGACTAACAAAAATAATTAATTTTAAAATATTATGTATATGTACTCATATTACCAATTTTAATAAATTTTTCAAGTCTTGTTTTAATGAGTACTTCAAATAGTTTTCTGATTGTGTTTAAGAGACTAATTGGACAGCTCTCAATTTTTCCGGGCTTTTTTCGTTGTTTTGGAATGGAAGAATTTTCCATTCATTATTAAAAAACCTAGCACTTATTAAAGATTTTACTTAAAATTTTGTAACTTATCCTAGATAAGTTTTTGAGTACTATATTTGGTATTTTATCGTGTTCTCGGGGTTTTTGACAGTTGAAATAATTTCTTTGATTGATTGGAAGAAATTTTTCCCATTTTAGTAAAGTATTTGATATTTTACTCATAGTAATATTGTACTAAAACTCAAAAAACTAGGATTTCTCGCAAAATTGTTACATTGGATCAACTTATATATAATTAATAGGAGCTATACTGTTTTATTTCGCTCTTCATTTTCATCACCATTCATAGCAAATTCTGGAGTTCCACAGAGTAGCCATTAAGGACTACTGTTTAAGAAATAATTATTGCCATCAATGATGTGACTTCCCCAATTTGTAATAGCGAATACAAGACAGAAAATACAAGCCAGCCTCCGTATGAGCACAGGCTAAATTTTCTCCATCTTATGTCCCTGTGGAAAAGACGGAAAGTGGCTGATGTTTTATTTACTTTGCAAATCGTTAAAGGCGATATTGTTTTCCCTTCAATTTTAAATAAAATTATCATTGACACAAATACTCGCCTACACCTTTGAAATCGTTTTACATTAACACTACACAGAATAAACTGATAAAAACGAACCTATTAATATAATGTTAATAGTTTTAGTAATAAATACAAGAATAATATAATTTTTTCACAGCCTTAATGAAGAATGTGTTAAATAAACCGTAATGAAAATAGATCATTTGAGTTATGGAATCAAAAACAAACAATTTGAGGCTAATAGTATTGTCTGAACTAACTTTAATAGTCACTTCCACCTACCTACCTTACGCGATAAATTTTATCTTTTGCTCGTGTGGAAAGTCCTTTCAGTTCCTTTTTCATGAGTATCAGGCTAGTACATGTTCACATATTGAATCTATTGTTCTTAAGATTTGATGTCCCTCACTTATCAAATATCTAATTGTTGTTTCACTTTATCATTTTACTCAGTTGAATATAATTGAGTATAGCTGTATTTTTACTTTAAAATTTGTGTCAGCAGAACATGAATTCCGCACTATCATTCAAATTTATTTTATTTAGTCACCCGTTAAATTAAAAAAAAAATAATAATTACATTTTTTTGTGAAGATATTTAGAACAAAATGTACTGCTTATCTTATAACACATATAGAAGGTATTATATAGGTACATATAGTAAATATAATGTGTTGTACTTCTATTTAGAAAAGTACAGAAAAGCTGATAGCCCTAGAAAAGACTTCATTATAAAAACAGAATTCTTTTTAAACTTATCATAATAGAGACATACAACGTGAATCTTTTTATTTTATGATTGAACATGTCATGTGCTCATTAACCTTGATGTTTAATGGACTAACAAAAATAATTAATTTTAAAATATTATGTATATGTACTCATATTACCAATTTTAATAAATTTTTCAAGTCTTGTTTTAATGAGTACTTCAAATAGTTTTCTGATTGTGTTTAAGAGACTAATTGGACAGCTCTCAATTTTTCCGGGCTTTTTTCGTTGTTTTGGAATGGAAGAATTTTCCATTCATTATTAAAAAACCTAGCACTTATTAAAGATTTTACTTAAAATTTTGTAACTTATCCTAGATAAGTTTTTGAGTACTATATTTGGTATTTTATCGTGTTCTCGGGGTTTTTGACAGTTGAAATAATTTCTTTGATTGATTGGAAGAAATTTTTCCCATTTTAGTAAAGTATTTGATATTTTACTCATAGTAATATTGTACTAAAACTCAAAAAACTAGGATTTCTCGCAAAATTGTTACATTGGATCAACTTATATATAATTAATAGGAGCTATACTGTTTTATTTCGCTCTTCATTTTCATCACCATTCATAGCAAATTCTGGAGTTCCACAGAGTAGCCATTAAGGACTACTGTTTAAGAAATAATTATTGCCATCAATGATGTGACTTCCCCAATTTGTAATAGCGAATACAAGACAGAAAATACAAGCCAGCCTCCGTATGAGCACAGGCTAAATTTTCTCCATCTTATGTCCCTGTGGAAAAGACGGAAAGTGGCTGATGTTTTATTTACTTTGCAAATCGTTAAAGGCGATATTGTTTTCCCTTCAATTTTAAATAAAATTATCATTGACACAAATACTCGCCTACACCTTTGAAATCGTTTTACATTAACACTACACAGAATAAACTGATAAAAACGAACCTATTAATATAATGTTAATAGTTTTAGTAATAAATACAAGAATAATATAATTTTTTCTATGTATATCTAAAAATACTTACTTTAAGACTAAAACTATATGAAATTAATTAAATATTTTGTTAATTTGATTTTTTTGATTTATAAAAAAAAAATATTATTATTATTTGTATTTTAAATGGTATATTTGAATACTAAGTAAATTCAATTGTATTTTAATTATTCTATGAAATGTAATACTTGTAAACTGTTTGAGCTAAATAGTATAAATAAATAAACGTTTGTGGAAGTTTTTAATTGAATTACAACGTCTGCAATAGTGCTGATGTTTGGGAAGTCATAGTTTGACAGACAAACATATTTCTGCTTTCCAAATTATCAATATATATAAATTTTAAAAATATAGAAATAAAATAAATAAATAAATAAATTCCCGAGTTTGAATTTTTATGTACATACCATATCATTTGTCTTATCTAGCTTATTTAGAAAAAGTTGTAGTGCACTAGCTCTAAAGGGTTAAAATAACCAATATATAGGTATGTGATTTTATTTTATGAAAAATAGATAGTAAAAATAACGCTGTCAGTTATCAGCTGTCATCTGTCAACACTCTCGTTATTTTCTAAGAATAAATAAATACGGAATTCTTTATATTTTATCACTCATTTTATGTGGTAGCTCCATTATGATTTTCTGTCTCTTAATAGACCAACATAATTAAAATTTTTAGCAATACCTAAGTACTAATTTTTGAAAGGAAAATATTTGACATGTAAGACGCAACGCAAACTCGAAAGCATAAAAAACTAACGTCTTTTTAAAAACCTTCGGGCCTATTATTCATTCACAAAAATTTTCAGCAATTTTTTTTTAATTATAAGCCATATTATGAAGGTATACATATACTACATTCATTTTAATAAGAAACTTAAAAAAAAAAGACATAGTTTCCAACATAAAAACTAAAGAACAAAAAGACCCGAAAATCAAAAAACCAAATAAAAAATAACAAATGAATGCTTGCTTAAATTTGGCATATTCTTTTCATATTCTCTAAGTAAATTTTTCAAATGGAATTCAAATTATCATTCATCATTTTTAAAATAATCTTCTTCGTGTTAGTTTTTTCTCCGTCCATTTTTCATCAAATCATCAAAAATGAAATTAAACGAGAACAGAATTCAAATTCCAATATTAATTGTTGCTCGGGTTTTCTTTAGTAGACCTTAACTGTTATAAAAAAAAGGATGTATTATACCATCCATTTTAAAGATATTTCGTCTTCACCATAATACTTATTTATTTACATTTACTTATATATCAGATTACCTGTGTATTAATAGGTTAACATGCAAACAAACTTTCAGATCCTTTACTTTTTCGGGATGTGACTATATAGTCATATTTTTTCGGTATTTATTTTTTCTCTATTTACTCGGGAATCTAGCCTAATAATTTTCAGCTGAAAGGAAGGCCCTAGATATTAAAATGCCAGCTTTTGGAGGGAACTTCTAATAATAAAATAGTACAACTTCTTCCAGAACAAAATGACAACCTAAAATAATTTTTTACAAATATTTTGAGGTATGTAACAAGACAAATATTGTGAGCTACAAATAAAAACACTAAAATAGTCAGTATATACATATAACTGAACACAGCTAGTCTTACCAGATAAAATAGTATGATAGAATTACAATAAATTTACATGCAATATGACTTAGAACCCTCAATATATTTCGAAAATAACGTTGAGGGAGTTCGCATAACCGATTTAAAATTGGTATAATCGAAATATGTTCATTATTGTTTGTTGTTATGATCGGTTTTTATATATCACCTCATCCGGTTCCACTCCATTCCATTTTTGATATAACACAATTTAAGCACATTTAAATTAAAATGTGAACATTTATGAACAATTTCGTTTGTTAAGTTCAAATTTTCTTCAATAATTTAATTAATTAAATATGTATTTAATTGTATCTTGTTTTTATTGTTGTTATTTTTCATTCAATATTTTATTTAAGCTGAGCTTGGCATAAATTCATTTAAGCTCAATTTTAACATTTTTCTTTTTTTGTTGTTGTTTTAATTGTTTTTTTTTTTTTTTTTTTTTTGATAATTTACCATTAATTTTTTAATATATGTATATGCTGGAGAACACTTGTGGGAATTTTTTTAATTTTTTTTTATTATTTTAGTAACGAACACAAAAAAGGATTATTGTATGTACAATCGATTCCAGTTGTTGTGTCGTTATTGAACTTTGGTATAAAACGAACTTTAAAACGCGAAAAGAAAGAAGAAAAATAGACGAGAAAAAAAAATGTTGTGAGGTGAGTCAGCAATCAGCATTGAATGTTTACTTTGTTATTATGTTTGTTGTTGTTTTTATTTTTTAATAAAATTATTCATAATTTTGGTAACTTTTAAATACCGATTAGGAGAGCTATAATAATATGTACTTCTACATATTTTTTTGCTTCTTTTGGATAGATTGAAAGGAGAATTATAAATTTCTGATGATCGTGATTAGATGGCTTAAAAAGTTTAAAAGAAATTTATTTTTATTTTTATTTATGTATACATCTAGCTATATTTTTTTAAAGTCACTTTTTTGTAACTGGAGGCTATTTTATTTTTTGGTTGTTGTTCTGGAGTAATAGTCTGAAACTATTATTTAATTAATGATAGGATATACATAGGTATAAATGTATAACTACATATTATTAAATTTAAAATATAATTTTTCAAAAGGTATTAATTTGTGTCGAGAGAGAGATAGCATTTACTGGCAGAAATTTGAAGTGTGATCTTACTTTTTGTTTTATTTTTTTTTTTTTGCTTTTTTGATTTTTTATATATTTATCTGATCTTTAAAAGTGTTTGAACTTTTTGATTGCTTAGATTATTCTGGAAAAATAAAAAACAAAACTTTTTGTAAATCAAATCGTAATTCTATTTTTAATTCAGTTTTGTTTATAATATTACATTTTATGTAAGGTAAGTATTGAGTAAGAAAAGAAAAATTATCATAAATTTGTCAATTATTTTTGATCTTCGTCTTATATTAACTAATTGAATTTTAAATTTAAGTTGATATTCTAAGAATAATTAGGATTTTTAGATTACTAGCCAAGTTTCCCGACGTTGTTCGGGTCAACCACAAAATTTAACTGTAACTATCGATTTGTATACATGAACTTCTGAAAATAAACTGATTAATTGTGACATTTTGTACATTTCACATTTTTGTAGCTAATTCACATAGCCATTTTCCGTAGCCATGTAAAATTTTTATACTGATTCCTAAAATTTGGAAATACTTTTTCAGACAATTCTTCAATACTTTGTATAATTATACTGATCGTTGCTATTTCAATTTTGATACTTAAGTCTTCTGAAATTTGGCCTTCACCAAGCTGTGTTAAATTCATTACAAATGTTATTTATACGAATTCGATAACAGTCGTATTTCTTTATTTTTAAAAGAATATCTAAGTGTAAATTTTCATGCCTGTAACACAATGGGTTTTTGAAATATTTCTGAGACGTACTAGGAGTTCTATGACAGCTACCCAAACGTGAAATTTGATGGCTTTCGGTTCATTTTTTGACCTTGAATAACTGTGCAACATTTCAGAAGTCTATCTTTAAAACAAATAAACTTTCCTTTTTATAAGTATAGATTAGAAGTTTTAAAATCGAAATTATTTTTATTTTATTTATTTATCAAACATATCTCAAAAAGAGCTGAATAGCTGGTACAGAGAATTAACAAAATTTACTTGAACGGCAATACTACACGCAATTAAATTATAAATTTTGACTAATTGAATTTGTGGTCGAGTCAATAGATAAAAAAAACTCGATTATAGATCAGATACAATTCTAATATATACAATTTCATAAAGAACAAAAGAAGAAGATGGAGAAGCCGAAACGAATTTGTGTAACACGTTCCGCATACACAAAAAAAATCAGCAATATATTTAAGAAACACAACTTAAATGTAGACACTACTAGCAGAAACCTCAAATTGTGTAAACTGTTAGGGTTTGCTAAAGATAAGAAAATCATAGAAGAAGTAAGTGGCATGTACAAAATATCATGAAAATGACAAAAAGGTCAATAAAATAATAAATTAGACATGTATGAAAGTTTGCCGATATCTATAGAGAACACGTTTACAACAGACTTAATAATGATGTAGAATCCTACCATTATTTAGAGTAAATTAAAATTAGGTTCCGGTAGAATTAAGATAAAGATAAGATATACTATATAAGCGTTATTACGTAATTAAATACAGACTAGTTAAAATTTAATAAATAAAAAAACATTGTAGGTAGACCAGGTAGCACTATTAAGGAATTACTATTGTACACAAAATGAACATATTATTAAGGGTTCAAATTATATAAATATAAGTATTATTGTAAAAATGTTAGCACTGATGAAGATTAAGTTGCGTCCGAAATATTGATATTTGCAAATAAATATAAATGATTAGTGACAGGGAACTCGACTTTTATTCCATAAAATACTATCTTACATTTCAAAACTTAAATATAATATTTTCCAAATTTATAATATATATTTTGTATATATATTTTCAGTTAATTCAAACACCAGCTACTACACATGCATACGAATGGAGAAGGTATGTAAAAATTAAAATTTATTTAACTTTTTTATTATTTTTCGATTTCTATTCAGTATTTTTCCTCGCTTAACGAAAAATATAATACATTAACAGAGAGTTTTGTTCTTGACTAGTGGAACTTAGCCATAGCGGGCACCTTAAGTAAAAAAAATTGCATGATAGAGAGGTTTTATCTTAAACGCGCAATAGAGTTAAAGACGCTTGAAGTTTTTTTGTTTTAGATTTCTTTCCTCAGTCGAGTACAATACAAGTTTGACGAAATAAACTTATCTGTATGGTTTGAGTAGTAACTCTAATTTGTGTGATTCAAACAATGAAATGAAATAAAAATAAAAATTTTCAGTAAAATTCAAAGGATACTCGACTATTTTCAACAATGTGGAACATGTTTCCATCGAATGTGCTACACTCCGATAGAAATGTTCCATATTATAATTTGCAAGATTTTGAATATTCAGGTCGACTATACTTTTGATTTCGGAATTTATATGACAGCTCGAACTACCCGGAATTTTGGAAAACGTTAATATGCCGAGTGTTCCAGAAAATGCGTAACAACTTTTTAAGAGGAAAAGAAGCCATTATTTTAAAATTTAAAAAAAAAATTATTAAAAACTCGATTTAGACAAATTGCGAATTTTGACCTTAAAAACCATTTACCGGTCCTTCTCGGAGGTTGAAAATATAACCAATCGATAGAGTACCCTCGATTTACTTAATAACTTCTTTTTAATTTTTAAATAACTGCTCCTTCTCCACTTAAAAAGCTGATACGAGTGCTCTTGATTTTTAAAGTACTCGTACTAGGATGCGTATTAGGAGTTGTATGGCAGTTCGAACCATCCCAAATTTTGAAAAATGGGAATTATATTATGTGTTTTTTTACTTTTGAAATTTTCAGGTATATAACACCTTTGATTTTTGAAATATTACTGATAAAGATATATTAAAATAAACAGCAAAAAAACCTTCTTTTTTAGAAGTACATATACAGATTAAAAATATTACTTAATGTTAAACTATTTTTTACAGTGTTGTGATCACATATACATTTATATCAAATTTTTATAGGATAGCCTCTTTTAACTTCAAATTCGTTGATTTTGAATTCTCACTTATACTAAAAACCAATTCAATTTTTTTTAATTTTGAAAAATTTTCCATAACAATAACCCACTAAAAATTTTTATTTCATTAGAAATATTTTAATTAACCTTAAATCAAAACTTCTACAAATTATACCAAACCTAAAAATAAATTTTTAAAATATTCAAAGTAGAATTTTGCAATTGATTTGTTCTATAAATTAAAATCACCTAATCACATCAAATAATTAAAAAAGTGACGAAAAAAATTGTTATACAAAATTATAGTACGAATTCCGGTCTCATAATATTATGCTAAAATAAAAAAAAATATATATAAACATATAATAATACATAATATTGAACAATGAAAACGTGATATGAATTAAACAAAAAAAAAATATTATTTATTTTAAATTATTTTTAAAAAAATTTGTAAATTTATAAAACAAAATAATCTGAACAATTATTTGTTAAACCAGGTAAATTTGTGATAGCTTTGATGAATAATATACCTTTTTATAATTATTTGGAATATTTTAATAATTACAATATTAAAATCATTATAATAAATCTATAAATTGAAAAAAGCACGGTACATAGATCCATACATAATATTTAATATATATGTATTGTATAGGTGAACCATTTCACAAACGATATTCATTATTATTATTTTAAATGTTAAATATTTAAAAGATGACTAAGCGAAATTAAATATTTTTTAAAAAAATTTTTTAATTTTCAATTAGAAATTTCAATTTAAGAAATCACTTCACCAGATGTATGTATAAGTAATTTTAATTTTTAACACAAAAAATTTAATTTATTTAAATAAATTATAAAAGGTATGCGGTTGTTGTCTAAGTTACCAAGTTAACTAAGTTAAGTACTAAGGATAAATTGAGATAATGGAAAACAATAATCCATATTGAAAATGATCAACCTTATCTAAATACAATAGAATTACTGATACTATAGTTGCATATTTAAGTAAGCTCATGAATACATAATTTGTAGTAAAATACTGAGATTATTTCGCTAAATTCTTTATCACTTTATAACACTGTATTCTTTAGAATTGATTTTACTTTTTATTTGAAGCTTTCAGATTTTTCATTTCCAGAAATACCAATATATATATGCACCCATGTAAGGGTGTCATTCTTATTAGTTGCCACTTCGTTCAGGTAACATTCTTCCAAAAGTTTGGCTCTCAAAAATATTTAAAATGCTTCAGTTTTGCATAAACGTCTGCTTACTTCATTGATGTGCAAATATCTTTGTTTCAAAAATATTGCTGTTATACCTGCTGAAGAATCTCATATATAAAGAAAGATGTATCTTGCAGGATGCTTTTTTATTACTTGGAATCGAACTGGTGATATGTAGTTTTCCAAAATTCTGACTGGTTCCGGTATCTGCCATACAACTCTCACCATTCAACGAGCATATTTCAAAAACCGAAGGTGCTACAGAGCTGAAAACAAATTTTTATTGAATTCCAATGACCCGATTCGCCATGCCGGTCTAATAATTTTTAAAATAATAGCTCCGGCGGGAAACAGGTACAACAAATTTCGCCGAACGTGCTGGCATCGGGATCCCGATGAAAAATACTTGTTTGTACATACTTCAAATTTTAAACGAAAATAAAAAAAAATAAAAAAAGATTTTTAAAAACTTGCTTTCTGAACGGATGCCACAAATTTTTCGTAGCAATATTAACTGAACTTAAAAGGTGAAAATAAATAAGCTAAATTCGAGCTTCCATAGAAAATTCTATATGGTCATAACATCTAACCTAAATCATCAACAAAGAATGTTAGTTAAAGAAGAAGTAGGTTTTATAGCAAAAAAGAAAATAAATGAACTTGCTATAATACTAAAATCAAGGTGCGAAAATCTACACTCTACGCTTTTTAAAGATTAATCAGCACTAGCACTAATCAAATAAATAATCAAGTACATACCATGCTACCAGAAACAATACAAGTTAATCAATATACTGTCAGTCAGTACGATATAGCAGATGTCGACGAAGTCACAATTTTTCCACCAGAGTTCTTATCTCATTTCTTATCTCTATTCTCACTCACTTGATCCGGCTGGATTACCACCACATCGTTTTTATTTAAAGTCGGATCACCATATAGTTTACTACGTAACATCGACCCACCAAAATTTTGCAACTCTACAAGTCTTTGTATTAAGAAGATGTTGGTAAATGCAATTGAAGCGACCATTTTAACAGGGACAAGATGAAATAGTTTTTATTCCACGAACACCACTCATTCCGATAGATTTGCTTTTTCGCTTTAAAATATTGCAATTTCCAGTAAGACTTGCGTTCTCAATTACGATCAACAAGATACAGGGACAGTCTATTAAGTACTGTGGAGTGGATTTAAGATTGCCAATTTTCCCCCATGGACAACTTTATGTTTCTTGCTCAAGGGTGGGTTTACTCAATAATTTTCTTTTCCTGTACCCAATAATATTCTTGCTCCTGAAGGTGAAACTAAAAATGTTGTTTATAATCAAGTTTTATTTTAAGATACAATTAAAACAAAATATTATTTTATCGTCCGTTAATTTAATTGGTTTATCGTTTTGTTTTTTCGTCTTTATGCTTTTAAGTTTTCTTTCGCACTTTTAACTTCTTACTAAATTTGTTGTTGCTTTCAATAAAATTTTGTACTTGCTGTTTTTTGAACAATGAAAAACCTATGAATAACTAATAATTTATTAAATAATTTACAGTACCAAAAATTAAAATGTAACTATTTACATCTAGCATAAGTTCTACGCTAAGACAAAATTAAGAATTGTTTCATAGTAAGAAAAATGTTTATTACTTACTAATACCTATAAAACAAGTTTCATACTAACATAGAAATAAGCAATTATGTAGTTGCCAAAAATATTTCTTATCACAATTCCAACCCAAACAGCAATTTTAATCTTCAGCGGTATCAATTCGTATTCGGTCGGTTTGTGTCTTTGACGCAAAAAAAAATACATAATACTAAAACATTTAAAAGAAATGATTGAATATAAGTAATATTTTCTATTTAATCAGTTCAATTATTCACGCAACTACCTACAACAGCCAACCAATTACCAATGCTTCCTAAAAAAGAAGCATCAAATAACATAGTCCGTTCCAAATTAACAACAAAGAAAGCTCCTACGAATTTCCCAATACCTCGGGCAACGCCGGGTAACTCCACCACTTTAATATAAATTACTTACCATAAAAATGTTTCTGAAAAATAAAATAATTAAAAAATAATAAAATGAAATATTAATTGAAAAATTCAATAAAATCTCAGAAGATACAAAAATCGATTTATTGCATGCAAATATAAAAAAAAACATTAATAAAAATTTCAATAAATTTACCTTCAATTTTGTATTAAGTAAATTGGTTTAGTTAGAATCTTTTTATAAGATCGACCTTCACTTGATTTTTTTTTTTTATTTAACCGGTTAGCATTAAAGTAAATGAACAAAATCAACCAACAACCAAAAAAAATATTTTTTATAATGTAGGTAGGATATATGTTTTTTTTTGTTTTTGTTTTGTGACAAAATAAATCGCCTAACCTTTTTTGTCATTTATTTACTCATAAATCTGAATTTTTCGATTTTAATTCTCACAATGGATTAGGATTAAAGTTAAGCAGCTACAAATTCAAGTTTTTTTTTTATTTTAAAGTTTTTCAAGTACATATTATCATAGTTGTCCCTTACAAGTAAATTTGTTTGTAATGTATTAATTCATATTAAAATATAGTGTAAATCAAAAGTTATTAAATATATTATTTTCAAAAAGATTGTTACGAAAAAAGTACAATATTTTCAATAGAGTTTTTCTATCTATTTATTTCAAATGCCTTAATCAATTCAAAAAAAAATTATACAAATTTTGTTCTCTTTTTTAACCATTAAGGTTTGAGTATGAATTATTACATCAAACAATGCTGCCATATTATTTGATTTTTTCTTAAAGCCACACTCTGAGTTACATAATAAATTATTTTCCGTGTAACATATGTTGTGAGTTTATCATTTATGTAAGTTTCTATAACTTAACTAAATATCGAGCTGATTGATATTGGTCTGCAATTTATTTATTTATTTATTTATAACAGATAAATCTGCAGTCAAACTACAGGTAATTTTCCCTTTCGAAATGTGGGCCTTTTTTCATATATTAATTATTTGGTATATTTGTAAATATTGTAGGTATATTATTATATTTTTTTTTTGTTTTATTATATCTGTGGTTTTACAACGAAAGGTGATAACTGCAATTTTGTCGAATTTTACTTATGAATGCCACTTTATATAAAATATTTTAAGCTCTTTCAAATAAAAAAAAATTAATTATATTAAGTAATTTATGAATTAAAAACTGTAGTTGTAAATTTTTTTAACATAAGCATATAACTTCACTTATGCAGTTATATCGGCAACACTTTATCGAAAAGTGCAAAACAAAAAAAAATTTGATGTAACAAAAGTGAATAAGTTATTTAAAATTTAAAAAAAAAGTTAGAAAATTTACGAAAAAAAAAAATTATTGAAATGATTTTAAAGATCATATCTTTTTAAAGATTTTCATAAGATTTTTATTACAAATATTTTTTAAAAACCAAAAACAACTAGAAAAGTATTCTATACTAAATTTTATTGAACTGCGATTTACAAAAATTATTATGTTATATTAGAACCAATGTGGTTGTATTTCAGTAATTTTCATCATTTGAAAATTTGTTCGGTTTTCACAGGATTTGAACCCATGCTCCCCGGTCGTTGCATTCCTATACTCGAGTGCTTTACCACTCGGCTACCGAAGCCTGTAATTGTTAGCATCTTTTTTATCTCCTGTTAGTTTTAACTGATAACAGAGTGTCTCTTCTATTAATGAAAATGGGGACAGATTTGACTTCGTTTCCTTTAATTCTCCTCCTCTTTAACCAGTTATATAATTATGTTATCTAATTTTCATTGAAGGAAATATTCCATTTGAGGAGAAATTCTTTAAGAAAGGACTACTGTATCATTTATAAAAATTGCAACCATGGTATCGTGTCACTTTAGTAGATCACCATCAATAATTAACAGATATAGAACTCATCCCAATACGCTTCTTATAGTACATATACCAGGTGTCCCAGAACATGCGTATCAGTTTTTTAAGAGGGAAAGAAGCCGTTATTATTTTAAAAAAACTTAATCGAGAGTGCTCTATCGATATTGCTCTATTGATATTTTCTAGTTCCGGAAAGAACCAGTCTTTCAAACCGGATATTTGCCGAAATCGAAATTTTCAAATGGGAAAAAGTAGTTTTTTATACAAATCGGGATTGTACGTTAAAAAATGAGAAACTTTTGTTTTAATAATTTTTATAGCTTTAATTAAACAGCTTTGGGATACCCGGTATACCTAAAACAAACTTGTCAATGAACATCAATTGCCAGAACATATACTTAACTTTCGACACTCACTGTATACATATCATTGTCCGCTGAGAATTCAAATGAAAATGTATTATTGCAGTAGTGTTATTGCAAAATAAAATGCTTAATTTATATGTAGTACAAAATATCACAAGTAAAGTAATACATATTATGATATGTATTTATATATATATGTAGTTATGAAGAATAACTGTATAAATGTAATTTTGCTGTTAGAGTATCATCTTAAGATTGAAATATTTTATTTTGTTATAAGTTTTGAGAACCACCCGTTGTGAATTTAACAGCATATACATAGATAATAAATTTTATTTCTTTTCTTTTTATTTTTCTTTTTTTTTTGTTTATATATAAAATGAGGCCATTTGAGTAATCAATTTTTATGAAAACATTATGATACTTAACTTATAAAAGAAACTTAAGTTGCAACAACTTGAAGAAACTGAATTGAAGATCCTTAATTTGATAGAAAAGTTGACAATGTTTTGTTTTGAAAAAAATTTTAAGTAATAAATTTATGATTCTATGATTAACAATCACAAGTCATTGTGGTTATAAACTAGTCAGTCATAAACAATTACAATTACATGCTGTGGTGTAACAAACACAATTACACACTGGGTGGCGCAGTAGGTAGAGCGCCTGCCTTTCAACCGAAAGATCCCAGGTTCGATTCCCGATGAAGCAAAAAAAAAATGCTTTATGGATTTTTTGACCCGATCCAGTACATTTTGTCATTGGGATATAATAAATGGCAAAAAATAATTTAGAGTATAATCTGGTAACAAATTAAATAAAAATGAAACTATTCTATTTAAGAAGGCTTAGTTCCTGCCAATAGTAGTAGTTTTCCACATTTAATGAGTTGATAAGCCAGTAATTTGTTAAATAAATACTCGAAATATTGTAGATTTTAGTGTAAAATTGCAGTACCGTACTTAATTAAGCACGAAAAGGTCATTCTACCTAAGTTAAAAAAAAAAAAAAAATTACTAATACAAATTGTATTCAAGTTACAATTTAATAATTTGTTTTTTTTTTACTGTTAAAACATAATAAACCTAATAACAAGTTAGAACCTGGTGTCATCACACTATTTTATACTAAAGGAGGAACTAATCCTAATAAGGAAAATAACCGTAAGCTGGATTTGAAACCGGGAAACTTTAGGTTAAGTTAGGATAGGTTTTGTTTAAATAAATCTCTGCATATTCTTATTCTGTCCGCTGGAATATAATTTATTACACCACCACTATGGTTTTTCTAGTTAAGTATTTTCCCATTTAATTTTTAGTTCTTACATGTTATACTTTATATTTTCCAAGATTTTCTTTATTTTTCTTAATTCCTTCAATTTCTTCAAAAATTTCTTTAAATTAACTATACGTATAGAATTAGATAAGGGATTGTAATTATTTCTGATTATTATTTTTTATTAATTAAATTAAAATACAAAAAAAAAATATAAAATAAAAAAATATTAGTGTTATTAACTAAATTAAAACTTAAAATAAAACTCTTCGAAAAATATTCGAGAGCAGAATGTCATACTTGATCACATGATGAAATAACATTCCGACGTTGTAAACTTCCAGTTGTCCTAACCGTACAGTTTAACGTGTGTACAGTGGCAAAGATAATAATGTTTTTGATTGCAATAATGTTATAAAAAATATTTTTATTTATTTTAATCTAATAAATATTATACAAATATTCTTTTTAACATTTACTACGTCAAGCTTCAAGTACGCTTCAACATCAATTATGTCATTAAAAAATCAAAAGATTTTTTTTTTTTTGTTTGGCACTTCGTGAAACATTGTTTTTATAAATTAATAAAATTATTTCAATAATTAAAATAAAACACTTGTTAATATTTCACTGATTAAGAAAATATATACAGATTTTCTTATATATTTTATTTTAATTTAATATTTTAATAAAAATAAAAAATAAAAATATGAGCCGACATTTTTCGTCCTTTTAAGACATTATCAAGACTAAGTAAATAACATAAAATTTAAATTTAAAAGCTGAAAAATTAACATGTAGTGCAAGTATACCAGTACAAAAAATAGTAACTGGTAAATTACTAGTAAAAATTATACAATTATTAAGAAACACACATATGATTTTAATATTAGCTAAGATTGACATGTTGTAAGCGACAAAGTTTACAAAATACAAAATTTGATTTACAATTTAAAAAAATTACTATTAAGTAACGGGCTCTCATTATCGAAAAGAAACTTTTTCCGATGCAGTTATTCCTCTGTCATCAAATCATCCTTCGTCAACTAAAATGTCATCGTTCCATAATTTAATATTCCGATTAATTAGCATACCATTAACTGACGATAAATTTAAAAAGGAGCTTAGTATTATAATTGACATTGCAAGAAATAATGGATATAAAAAAGACTTGGTTTACAAAATTTTAAAATCTAAATCTAGAAAATATATTTGTAATTTGATATCTCCAAAAATTGACGTTGATAAGGAAATAATTAATTATAGAAAAATACCGTATATCAAAAACATTTCCAAATATTTAACAAAACCACTTGGGCGGCTAATATACAACCGGTATTTTTTAACAACTACACTTTAAAAAATATTTTTGTTAACAATAAAATAAGACAACCGAAGCCAGATAATATTTTAACAAAAAGTGGAGTTTATAAAATTCAGTGTGGAGGATGTGATGGAGTATATGTTGGTAAAACAAAACGAACCCTCCAAACTAGATTTACCGAACACATAAAATCGGTAGCTTCTCCCTATCCGTCATCAGGCTTAGCGCATCACTTAAAATATTCAGACCACTTTATCGACATTGACAAATTGGAATTGGTAAAGGAAGTAGCAGGTAGCAGAGTTTTGGATAAATATGAAATTTTTCATATTAATAAACTAAAAATAAAAAAAGTCAACTTATTAAACAATCAGTTAGACCTAACTAATGAGAGCCCGCTACTTAATAGTAATTTTTTTAAATTGTAAATCAAATTTTGTATTTTGTTAACTTTGTCGCTTACAACATGTCAATCTTAGCTAATATTAAAATCATATGTGTGTTTTTTAATAATTGTATAATTTTTACTAGTAATTTACCAGTTACTATTTTTGTACTGGTATACTTGCACTACATGTTAATTTTTCAGCTTTTAAATTCAAATTTAATGTTATTTACTTAGTCTTGATAATGTCTTAAAAGGACGAAACATGTCGGCTCATATTTTTATGTTTTATTTTTATTAAAATATTAAATTAAAATAAAATATATAAGAAAATCTGTATATATTTTCTTAATCAGTGAAATATTAACAAGTGTTTTATTTTATTTATTAAAATAATTTTATTAATTTATCAATTATATGCTAATTTCTTGAAATCATCTTCCTCAAGTCAATCACAAAAATTTACTTACTTTACTTGAAAATTATTAATTAATATGTAGCTTGAAAGCTTGATAGCTTGAATTGACATTTAATGTCAAAAATTTACGAAGTTTTGTTTAATGAATAGAGTGAATTTAAAAAATAAATTACCAAAAATACGTATCATGTATATCATACTCAAGCTATTTTCAAGCTGGTTAATTGAACACATACACACCTTGATATTTCAGAAGAATTCAAGTCAATTACTCTATAAGCAAAATTATTAAAAATTAATTTTAAAATCAAAAAATTTCTTTAAAAAAAACATTGCAATCGAGTTTCCGAAAATACATATGCGAAAACATTTTCTTTTACGTCAGCTATTGTAATTTCACAATGAATAATTACCATTTTGATATAAAATACAAATTACGTTACACATATCTAATACTTATATAGAAATTATATTTTAATGATTTAATAATTTAAGTATTTATTATTTATTGATAAAAATATTATCTTAAAATGCCATTCAACTAAAAAACGAACAAAATTTCTAAACAAAGGTTTTTTTCTTTTCCAAATTTACATGCTCGAACAGAGTGGATGTTGACATTTTTTCATTCTACATCCTTCCAAATTCGTTTTTATCAACTTGAAACTGCACACTTGCTTTTTTGCATTTGTTTTTTTTTATATAAATAACCAATCATCATATTTAAAATTTATTATAGAAAAAAGTGAAAAAGTGGATTAAAGGTGAGCCGAAAGTGATGTTACAAATTTAGTTGTTGAAAATTTAAAAGTTAAATGAAGCAATATTGATTTGGAAAACGTAATTTAAAATCTCCTTAACTTTTATCTTAGTTAAGAGACAAGGTTGTTCTTGTTATTAAGTTCAATTTATTCTATTCTGGGTTGTTTGAGTTTTCTTGGTGACTCTTCGAAATTCAATGATTTTCTTATAATTGATTTACATATATATGTAATATAAAGTTGCAATAACAAAATGTATTTTCTATTATATTTTTTATTTTATCCTTTCTGCTCACATTTAAAGCCAACTACAGCGTACACATTTCTGTTACATGCAACTTTAAAACTATAGTTGTATCGTAAGTTTTTAAAAATTCGAATGCAAAAATAAAACTAATTATTTAGCCAGAGCAATGATGATTAAATAAATTGAGTGTATTATACAAAATATATAGTGAGGGAGGCTCTTAATATCAAATAATATAAACCACATATCAATGTAAGTAAATATACTATAATATTGTATAATTCCTATTTGGAATTGATTATGCAATTTTTTTTTATCCAAATTCATATGATTCATTAAATTAATATATATATATAGGGTGGGACAAAAAAATTAATTTTTACTCAACAATAAACACAAAAAAAATGTACTAATACCAATTATTTTTATATTTGAATTATTGTAAAAAAAACTGTTACACAATATGAGTGAATTTCCTAAAGCATCTCAAATATAAAAATTACAATTACAGTAAATATGTGGCTTTGTAGTTATAAAACCAAAAAAAAAGCAATTGAAATTTTCTTGTTTTCTTGGATAATTTTTAACCGGTTTACGAAAAACTACAATTCTGATTTTGAAATTGATCGATTGATTGTTAATGACGCGTTTTTACGATTATTTTACAATCACATATAGCATATAGAAGTAGTTTTTAAACTGCAGAAATGAACATTTTCAATTAAATAAAAATGTTTTTTTTGTGGTTTTTGTAGCTATGAGAAATTAAAAACTGAATCAAGAGACAAAAACTAAATTTTACTCTGTTTTTTAAGTTACCATTTTTTAAGTGCTTTTTAATTAGAAATATTATATCAGAAATATAATTTATATATTATTTTACGTATTATATTATTTTATACAATAATATAACATTTTAACTATTATAAAATTTTTCAAAGATTTTTTGAGAGTGTATTATAAAATTTTTTCTATTTACATACATATATGTATGTATATATTATACATATTCCATTATTGAATGAAAACATTTTTTTTAACAAAACAGCATGGACAATATTTTTTTACAATTTCACTACCTTATAACCTTTTGATATTTAAATTGAAAGGTAATTAATTTTCTTCAACAAAAAAAAAAGAAATTTTTCCCAAATGTCTTAACTAACTATATTATATGTATTTTGATGATGCGGTGGTGGTGTGTAGTATATGCCTTAGAGGAAATTAATTTGAATAAATTTTCTCTATTCCAATAAAAAATAATCTATATTCCAATAGCCATACATATAGGTAATTATTGAAATTATTAAATTTACTTATATAAAACAGATATAACCGGTCCTAGTTAATTAATTATAGAAATGAATGTAATCCGAATAAAATTAAAATATCAAGTCTTCGTCTATAATAGTTATTTATTTTTTTTTTCTGTGTACAAAACTTTACACTTCATAAAACTATTCTCATTTTAAAGTAACAGAAATTATTTTCAGACATTGAATTTGTACTTTCTCACTTTTCTTAATATAAATATAAATTTTTTAAAACCTTTACATCATTTTACTTTTAATAAAAAGAACAAGTTCGATTTATTAATTATATTTATATAAATTTATTTTTCAAAAAATATATTTTATAGTTAAATTTTGGTCGATTTTTATAACTCACAGATGTTCTATTGACATCTTCTAATAAGTTATAAAATCAATCAAAATGAAAATAGGAGTTGTATAGGTAGTCAGTCTAACACTAAAAATACCTACTGATGAGTTCTAATAGTGTTATGATGAACGAAACAATTTCCTAAACATATTTTGTTTGTTAATTCAAATTATAATAATAATATTTATAGATACAATGGTGACATAAAACGTCTATGTATCAAAATTAATTAATAAATCGAACTTGTTCTTTTTATTAAAAGTAAAATGATGTAAAGGTTTTAAAAAATTTATATTTATATAAATTTATTTTTCTAAATTAATAAATATTGATGATAAAATAAAAAAAAATGGTTAGAATAGTAAAAATGAAGATCTAAAATATTTTTATATAAATGTACAGGGATTGATTAATAATTTCAATGAGATAGAATTAATTACAAATAGTGGCGAATTTCAATTCATTTGCCTAACGGAAACACATTTGAATGATATGGAAGTAGATAACTTAATTAATATAGCTAATTACAATTTAATAAGAGTAAATAGTACATCCAGGTACACTGGAGGTGTAGTGCTCTACACAATAATAGTAGTTGGTATCATGAAGTGCTTAAAGCAATAAACTTTATGCGTAAATAACTATACGCATGGTAATTTTATAAATCATTTAAATAATTCAATGGAATATCTTTTTGAATTGAACGAAATTATAATAATGATGGGTGATTTCAACATTGACTGTTCTAAAACCACAACACCTCGTTTAAGTATTGCGCAAATTTTCAATGATTTAAATTTTAAACAAATTATAAATGAGCCGACCAGAATAACTAATACAAGTAAAACTTTGATTGACTATGTGGTAACAAATTATAGAAAAAAGATAACTGCTGAGATTTTGTGAAAATAATAAAATTAGTGATCATCAAGGAATTAGTATTACTATAATGGACAATGGTGGAAGCGAAAACATAGATACTGTTACTCATCTCTATTATGATAAAAAAAGGTTTCGAAATTTTGGTTTTGGTAGTCAAATAATGTCGACATATTTCTCAATAAGTGTAAATGAAAAAGCAAGTACATTTAGTAATGAATTGCGAAATAATATTAGCGATGAAAACGATTACGATAAATAATAAAAATAATCCTTCGTTTAATAGTTCTCTTCGTAATATGAAAATTAGGAAAATCAACCAATATAATGAAACAATTTCAACAAATTCTTATGATGACTGGGTGAAATATAAAATCATACGAAATAAATATAAAAACCAGCTAAATCAAACTAAAAATAACTTTATAAGTAATAAAATTCTCAAGACCAAGGACCAATCGAAAATGTGGAAAACAATAAAAACGTTAGTACTAAAAGAAAAAAAAAACAACATTATCGAAGTCAATTTTAACGGTATGATTTATAAAAACAGTATGGATATATAGCAACAAATTTTAATACATACTTTTCAAAAAGTGTAGTTGAAATTAAAAATGGTATTCCAAGCATACCTTACCAAAATTTAATATTAAGAAATAATACAAATCAGTTTAATTTTAAAACAATGAAGGAAGATGATTTAGGAAATGTATTTTAAAAAAAATAAATAATAAAAAAGACTTTAATCATGTAAACTGCGTAAAATGTCCTTGGATGTTTTTCACTTAATAACACATAATTTGATTGAAGTTACAAATGGTTCGTTACATACGGATATTTATCCAGAAGCATGGAAGAAAACAGTAGTAACACCAATAGAAAAAGTAAAAACCTCAAAAATATGCAGTGAATTCCGTCCAATTAACATGACAAGCATAAGTTCTGAATCTGTTTGTAGCAAATTGGAAACAGGTTAGACAAAAAACAAACGATAGTAGCGGTTTTCCTTGACTTGAAAAGAGCATTTGAAACAGTAGATTAGATAGGAATATTCTATTATCGAAATTAGAAGCATTAGGCGTTGAAAATATAGAAGTTAATTGGTTGAAGTCATATTTAAGCAATAGAAGTCAAAAAACGAAAGTCAACGGTGTAATCTCACAGGCAATTAAAGTTTTGTTGGGAGTTCCACAAGGATCTGTATTAGGGGTGTTATTGTTTCTAATATATATATATATATATATATATATATGATATAGAGATAGCTGTAATTCTTGCCCAGCTGATCTGGTTTGCGGATGATGCATTTCTATATGTTTCAGGAAAATCAGTTAATGATTGCATAATGATTTGGAAAGAGTCAACAAGTGGCTAAGAATGAATAAATTAAAACTAAATATAAATAAAACCAAGTTCATGATAATTAATTGTAGTTCAGAATACCAAGTAAAAATCGATGATGATTCTGTTGAAAAAGTAAGCGAAATTAAGTACTTAGGGTTAATATTAGATGAACAATTAAAATTTCATAACCATGTTGATTATAAATGCAAAAAAATCTCGAAAAAAACATACTTTTTTAACAAAATCAGAGATAAAATGTCTCAAAAATATGCAATATCAGTATATACAATGCAATTATTAAGCCTAATTTTGAACTATATTCGAGTTTAACAGGGTTTTTAAATAATGAACAAATAAGTCGATTGCAAAAGCTACAAAATATAAATATGAGAAGTATTTTGAAATGTTATAGATTAACACATATAAACAATATGTTGAAATCATTAAATTGGCTGAATATTAAACAAAGATTAATATTTAATCACTTGTGCTCATCTTCAAAATTAAGCACAATATAATGCCGAACTATTTATCAGAAAAGTTAACCTATGTAGGTGATGTTGAACAATATAGTTTAAGAAACATCTCCAACTTTAGATTACAGTTTTTTAGAACGGATATAGCTAAAAAGAATTTATTGTATGAAGGGTGAAAGCTATTTAATAATTTGCCTCCGGAAATAAAAACTGAAACTAATATTGAAATGTATAAAAAAAAAACTTATTAAAAGTATAAAAACATCTTATTTATTAAATTAAAATGAATATAAAAAATATTGTAAGTAGTATTTAATAGTTTATATATTTACGTGTATAAAACTAAATAAATTATTAAATCTAAATCTAAATCTAGAGATTTCTTTATTCTCAATTGATCTTCAGAATATTTTTATTTTAACTATCGACAAGATCAATACATTTTAACCCACAACGTGCTTATGCTTTAAAATGTGTTTTAATTTCAATGAGAATAATTTTCCCAAAGGTAAGATAATACATAGGTATTGTAATCCTATATAGAAAAAAATAATATAAAATAAAAAAGTTAACATGTTCTTGACCTACAATGACCATGTCATCATTATCATCATATCCATTTTCGTATTATTCTCTGACGGCCTTTTTTTTAATCATTTATATTTATAATTTTTATTTACATAAACTCATTCTTAAGTAGAGTTCAATCAACAAGAATCAACATCATTGCTGCACCAGATGATACTTTTATTTTCATCTTGTCATTCAAAATTCTGAATGACGTTCTTAATAATAACCATCTTGACAGCATAACATTTTTAATTCATTCATTCATTTAATTCATATTTAATATACGTATATATAATATAATATATACACATAATTTACATAATAAATAATAATAAATGTACAATGTATGCATGCAAGACTATATCGTATTAAGAGGTCAATAATAATTATCTGAATTGAAGAACCGAGAACCATTACAAAGTCATTTAAGGATTCATGAATTCAAGTGATGATGATTATAATTATAAATATAAATTATTGTTTATGATGATGATGATGATGATGATGATGAAAAAGTAGATAAATATCAGCTCATGAAATTTATTTGTAAATGAAAGTGTTGAAAAATTTGAAAAAAGAAGACTTCGGATTAGTGTTAAACAAAAAATAATTGTAAATTTCAATCAGTAAGTTTGATTTTCAGTTTTTAGATTATTTATATGTAGTTTTAAATGATAAAAATATCGTTTCGAACAAATTTATTAAATGTGTTTTTTTGGTTTCTTAGGCATAAAATTGTTCGAAAAGAACGCTTATTGAATCTATTACCTCAATGATGTACGAAGCAGATAGAGGTAGGTAAAAGTTCGGATAAAAGGAAGAAGTTCAAGGTGACTACAACATAAAGCTTTTTGGTTTCTAAGACTATGGAGAACAATTAGCCAACGTATCATGTGGTACTAATAGAGAGGACTTGTGGTACTAATAGAGAGGACTCGCTCTCTGCATTTCTAAGAAGAAAAAGTTAAGAAAGACCCTTAACTGTACTACGATAAGATATATGTTGTTTTTTCTTCCTTAATTTTGATTTCTATCTGCTATCTATCTATTTATCTATCGGTAGCAGATAAGACATCGGTAGGATCTCGTTAGCCCCCATAATAATTCATCGATCTGGGTCAATTTTTCTTTATAGTCCTACCAGTTCAAGCATTTAATGGACGCCATCAGCTTCTTCCCTCTACAAATGCTTCGACCTACCTTTACTGCATGCACCTTTAAGGTTATAGATTCAAAAACCATATTCTTACAAATGATGTCACTAATGAGAAAAAACAATTACAAAAATCACCTAAAACATTAGTTTCAGCAGACCGTACCATTACAACAAATTCGAAATGTTTGTTCTCTATAATCACTTTTCTTCTTATTTACATTTCAAAATGCACATAGAAGAATAGATGAATTAAGATGACCTATATTTTATATTTTTTTTAGTACATTTGAAACAAATAATATGTGAAAACAATAATAAGAACGTAAATTGATTAAAAACAAAAACTTGTAAAGAAATGGATGAGAAAAATAATCAGAAATGAAAAAAAAAATATTAATATTATTCTATGGTGCTGTAAACATTTAAGTTCAATATATGATATTATAAAGTCTAATTGAAGTTAAATATAAAGAATTATTAACTTTTATAATTTGAACGTAATTAAATGTTATGTTAGTAATAAATAAAAACTAAATTAAAAACAAGTGTCTGCAAATCATTTATTTGATTCTTTTAAACTCTATAATATGAAGATATACGAATTTGAAGAGAACAAGGTATTTCTTTAATAAATTGATTTAAAAAAAAAGTTAGTTAAAATGAATCTCTTCTTATTGTTATCACATAATAAATTAGTTTTAATTCTTTAAAATAGTTTAAAGAATTAATATAGAAGTTAAATTATTAAAAATATATATAAACAGTACGTTATATACATATATGACGTTTTTATAATTATAATGGGTTTTAATAAATAATGAAATTTTTCTTTCACTTAAAAAATCTTGCTTTAGAAAATATTTGTACCACAAAAGTAAAATATTCAATCAACATACCGGGACTTCCATATTGCAAAAAAAAGTTTTTTCTAAAATGCAGCATATAGAAAGTAGATAATTGTCTATCCAGAAAAAACTGGACCAACAATTTCTACCTACTTTGTACCTAAACATATTATATTGTGTTATGTTAATGCAGTTAATCATGATTTATTATTTTTGTTTTTTTTAACTAAACTCAATTTTCTTCCATAGCCTTGAATTCGTTCCACGGTTCTTTGGAAGAAAATCTCAGTTGTGAAAAAAAATTGCGGTACAAATAATTCTGGACAATCTTTCTCTAGAACAAGAACTTTTACCACGTAGCAAATATCACATGATAATAATCTTCTTCCACAAAAATCATCCCGATAATAGTTTTTCTTCACAGAAATTATAAAATGCAAAAATATGAAATGGGTTTAGTGGGTTCAACTTATACACTAACAAGTTGACAAAGAAATTTACAATCAAATGAGAAAACAAAATAATAAATTAGTAAACCAATTACAGACCAATTAATTTTGACTTCTAATAGATAACAGTTTTTAATAGCTTTAGTCTATCGGCATCTATTCAGGAACTATATACTAGCTATCTTTCACAAAAGAAATTATTTTATTTTGGTATATTTCATAAGCCTTTATTATTATAACAAAACCTTTTTTCGAGTTGTTCAAATAGTTTTTCATTGCAATTTAAAAACTGGTTCAACATCGATTAACATCTCGAAAACAGATATAGTGTTAAACGATTGTACAGTGGAATGGCGATCAGATTCGTGCGGACCTAGTGGAATTGTAAATACAAATCTTTAAAAGCTTCAAGCAGAAAATCAGCGTTTTCAATATATCAATATGAAAAATGGCAGCAAAAATTGGGACATTTTCATCAAGTGCTCTTTATTAAAATTATTTCGAGATTTTGTTTTGAAAGATAAGAGTTGCATAGAAGGGTGAATTCTGCGTTTTATCTGATTTCATGCAACACCTTGATGTAAAATTTTATACAAAAAAGTAAAAAACCGACAGTATTTCTGAGAAATATTTTGAAATTGTTTCAGTTATGAAATGCTTTATGAATTCTTTTTTTTTAAATAAATTGTACATATACTTAACTTAACTAGCTTTAAGATTGGATGGAAATAAAGAATTATTATATTATTTATTATAAATACATAAACATAAGGTGAAATTTATATCGAAAGAGCACTTGAATGAATTCTTAAAGTAGTTTATAGTCAATCATAGAGCAATGTTCATCTTTGGACTCGATTTAGCAACTGCACATCATGAGGATAAAATAAAGTTGATTTGGTACCGAAGCAGTCCTATCTCTCATCTGCATAGCTTCGGCTAATTGAGTGTTACTGGTAGGAATGAAAAGCATTAAAAACGAGCTGTGCGAAACATTATTAAACTTTAAGCAAAAATGGCAAGAAGCTACACAGAAAATTAGTGAAACAGCAGTTAAAAACCTAGTAAATTGAGGATTGAGCATTGAGGAAAAAATCTGTAATTTTAATATAATATAATATAATATATAAAAATACTAATTTTTTTTTTGTACATTTAATTTGTAATAAAATATATATATTTTTTTAATTTTTGTAATTATTTATATAAAAGACCAGATTTGTATTTGTATGTTTGTAAACGACGCTTTTTGACATTTTAAATTTTTAAAAAATTTTTAAAAAAAATATTTTTCCTTTCAATTATTTTTATATGATTTTTTGATTTTTAAATTTTTTCCTTTCAATTAACGCTGAAAACACAATCACGATGAACGACGAATGACCAAAATTCGCCATTAGAGACACAATCTTGATGACAAAACAACTAAATCTAATTTTCAGTATGTACATTTAACATTTCCCGGTTTTTCCTATTGTAATCAAAACAAAACAAATTGGTTAATTAATTAAGAAATATAAATAGAATTACCAATAACAGTAATATGTCCCTGTGCTCCTTGTTTTAGTACGATTATGCGAGAGTCAGATTCAATTCTTTATTTTGTCCTTTTGTTCCAATTATATGTGAAAAAAACATACTACATAAATACAAATTTAAAGATATAATTTTTTTCATATAATTATGTACAATTTTTTTAACTTTACCTTGGTAAATGAAATTAAGTCTCATATTCACCACTTTTAAAACCAAATTCTCTATCGTCTTTATTGTAAAGATCTGGAAAAATGTATTGTTAATCATGTGAAAACCAAATGTGTACATGTGAAAACCAAAATATTTTGGTATTCACATGTATTCACCTTCTTCTACATAACCTTTGTATTATGGTTACTTTTATTTGAGTTCAATTTTATAAAATTGTCGGCAAGAAGTTAGTCTATAACATCGTTTGTTAATCCACTCAGGTTTGAGCACATCCATCTTTAATACTCTTATTTCAAACCAAAATGAAGAATATAAATACAAAATCGTATCTAATCTAAATTTTACGTACACCTATAACTTATTTATATTTTCAACTGACAACAACAAAAACAAGCAAATGATATTAAGTAAAACCAATTTATGTTGGTATTACTGAATGTCATTCGCATTCGTCGACGAGTAAAATAGAAATAGATCTATTTTTTGAACGCGAAATTTTGGTCATTCGTCATTCGTCACGATTAACATATAATCCCATGTATTTGAAAGCAAAAAATTCGTCATTCGTCGTGATTGTGTTTTCGACATAAATTGTGAAAAAAAAAAGAATAATGGATAAAAAATAAAATGGATGGAAAATAAATTATTAATTTGTTTTAAATTATAACAAAAAAGTGTTTCTAGAAAAAAAAAATTCTTGGGGCCACTTTTTGGTTATGTTCGAAAAAATGTTCGGTATCTTTTTACTCGGGACCCGTTTTTAAACGGGTTTACTTACTAGTAAAATAATAATCAATTTGAAATACAAGTTGTTTTATTTTTTTTACTTTATCCCCAAATAAGAAAATATTTTTTTTCTTTGTTGTTGTAACAGCTAAAAACAAATATTTTGTTAAATTTCTTTTAGTAGTTATTTACTTTGAACTTCCACAAGACAAAATGACCAACTCACATATTTTATTTATAGTAACTCATTCTATTTTAATAGATATTAAATTTCATCATCATAGAGAAATCATATAAATTTTGTTTATCCAAATATAAAAATTGATAAGATTTATCAACGCACAATAATTTATTTTAAGTATTTTTATTTATTGTTGTTTAAGATACACTTGATAAGATTACATTATAAAATTAGACATGGTGTTTATAAACCCCTTTATTATTATCTAAGTCTTATCTAATTATTATTAATAAATTAAATGGTAATCATTAACTCCCGCGAAATTCGTTTTTAATAATTTTTTTTAATCATTAAAAACAAATTCCAGCAATTATATTATAAACTTTAACTGTATAGAAATCTTTTCTATTATAACAAACAGAATTTTTTTCAACTTGTTGTGTTTCATTTTCATGCTTAGCACAATATTATTTATATTATTAACGTACAGATATTTTACATTTACATTAAACTTTATAAGCTATTTTAGAGAGAGATTTTTCATTCAGTTCATAATATTAAACTCATGCATCGTACGAGGTTAACAGAATAGTTGTTCCCAGATCAAGATCAATGAGAAAAAGCAGTAACACCAGTCTAGTTATCCAATCAGTATAATATAGGATACTTATGCTATACTGCAGAAAGAAATTAACCAAAACTTAAGTTTAACAGCATTTATTTATTAATTGGTAAAAGTCTATTTTTTTCAACTTTTGAAAACAAAGTGCAAGTTATATTGAGCTAGTCTAAAAATTTGGTCTAAAAATTTAGTCTAATTTGGTTTAAGCTAATCAGTGAATCAGCAATTCTCTGTATTGCTTCTAATACTAACATTAAAATAAGATGCAATAAAAAATTCTACATCACGTTACACAACTCGAACTCATACTTATACTAAATAAGGTATTCACTACACCTCCGCTATATATAGTCTAGTCTAGATTTATGACTTTTCCATTTTCCATTTCATTTCATATTTTACTGTTTACAATAAAAATTAAAAATTCCATACTTAAGAGAAAAATATAAGAACACTACTCTTTATTTAATTTAAGAAATATAGGATCGAGTGACCTTGTTATCTTTTTTAAAGGTTAGTACTTATATATAAATTAATAATATTACAAATTTCAAAAAATATATAAATCCTTAAATCACTGTTCATTTGAAAGTTATTTCTTCCTTATAGTTTGCATCTCTTTACTTTTAACCTCTTAGAAAATTTAACTATAATTTTTCCTGACTCATCTGACTTTTTAGATCTGCTTTTACGTAAACACATATCTTTAATATCATCAGTATTTACATTCACTGCAGATAAAATTATTGATGCAATCGAATTGGGCTCCAATAAGTGGTGTTTCTTGGGAAGAAACATCACTTATTTCTATTAATTTCAATAGTTTTCTTTGCTTAATTTTCTCCAGTTCAACTCTATTATGTACAACTTCATCCTTGATCATCGTGTTTTCATTTCGTAGATTCATATTTCTTCAATTGAAGAATCAATATATTCTTTTTGTTCACTAACCTCACTTTTACGATAACATTAAAGAACAAAAATTACATTATAAATGAAATCTATGTGAACTATCACAAAAAAATAACTTTTAGCTTTGTAAGAGAATATTTTTAGATATTTGCAGAAGTACAATCTATATCGTTATATAGGAATTAATTTATAACTGTTGAAATAACTTAAAAGTGTAATGTAAACGATTTTTGCTTTACCACGCAACGGTACATATTGTATTAATCGCAATTTAAAACAAGACTTTAAATGATTACTTAATTTCAAACAAAAACTTCTAAAATATAATCGATTCTGTCAAATAATCGTTTTCTTTTTGTATTAAATTTTTATTCCAAAAGTTTTTATAAATTATTATTAATTACATCAAAAACTACAAAAAAATAAAAATAAAGTCGTTACCAAAACGGAAACCAAAAAATATTTTTGTGAATGTCGGTAAATTGTATTTGAAACCATTGATGAGTTTAAATACTTTACATGACATTTAAAAAACAATGCAAGTACCACTTTAGGTTCATACAATCAAAACTAAATATATGAACCTATATCTATATTATATAAAAACTCCTATAGAAAAAGAAAGTTTAAAATTTTTTTAAATCTCTTTACTTTTTAATTTGGAAATGACATCTCTTAAAAATAAAAAAATTTCTGTTTCTGTGTAACAGTTTCTGAAAATTTTTAATTTGCGTTGATTTGTTAACCTAATTTCGATTCATATTTGATATTTCCAATTGAACTTCCTCAGTCGTCCATCTTACATTTAAAAACATCAATTCAAATCACAACAAAATATCACAATGATATTTTTTTTAGTCTCGTACATTATTAAATAATTCATTTTAATCATCAATAAACATCAACATAATTTTGTCCATTTCCATCAAAACAAATTTTCTCTTGTTATTAATTACACATACACCTTCTATAATTACTCCCTCTATATGTTAAGCTTATTTTAAATTTTGTAAAAACAAATTATATACTATTTATTTTTATACAAAATTTCGAGCGAATAATAATTATCAATATTTTTTTAATTGTATTTACAGATTTTAAGCCAGGTCAATTGATTACGTCATTTTACGTATTTTAGTCGTATATATGTAATTGCAAAAAAAAAATAATTTGTATGATTTTTCGATTCCTGAATAAAATCAACATTTAAAAAGTTAAAAAAAAAATGGAAAGAAATATTACAAATCCAACTTCAACCACCTACGATACATACAAATCACGTGGTCATATACGTTCAGCATCATTAGAAAATGCCAATTCATTCATATTAAAAAATACTTTGGGCTTACCATTAATTACACCTGGTCATACTGGTACCCTAAAATCACGCAATGAGCAAAAACGTTTAAAAAATCGTTTCGGAAGTCATAATAATTTAGATGATTATGTTGCTCAATCAAAATCAAAATTTCAAAATTTAAGAAATATGTTTGAAGCAAAAAATGATTTAGAACAACAACAACAATCATCACAACCGTTACAATTACAATCACCATTAAAATCATTACAATTAAACCAAAATAATTATCATAATCATAATAATCAAATATTAGATAATCATTCGCATCAACAACAACAACAACAAATGCCACAACAAACACAATTTTCGACATCAATACAATCACAAAATTATCAACAACATCAACAACATCAACAGCTACACCAAAGGATACCAAATAAATTAATGAATGGATCATTAAATATTCATCAAAATCAGTCAACACTGTTACATCATAATGGACATATCCAACAACGGCCGCAGCAACAGCAACCACAACAACTGCAACAACAATCATTTCAACCAAAACATTCAATTCAATTAATTGAATTCAATGAAAATTTAAATATTATTGAAGATCAAATAAATGGTCTTTCAATAAATGGAGGAGGAATAACAACCAATCATCATCATCATTCAAAAATTGTACAACAACAACCACATCAATCTGGAAGCAGCTGTTCTGAAAATGGAGTTGATCAGGTACATATTATACAATATATTATTTATAATACATTCATTGTACATACTATAGTTTTGTTAAGAGAGTTTTAAAATAATACGATTTCTGATTATTATACGATTAAGGAAACTAATAATATTATTAGATTAAGAGAATCGGTGCATTTACTTATACGAATATTTCAAAATGTAAACCTTTACCTGTACCTTTGTAAATACTATTTTCTTTGGTTGAGTATGTTTGATATAATTTTGCGTCTACGTTTAAAATAAATTAAAAATTTTCTTGTTATTATATAAATCATAATGTTTCTAGGGCCAGCTGATAAAGTGAAAATAACGATGATGTTTGAATCATGACCATAGGTTAAGTATTCGAAGAAGTACTAACAAATTTTAGAACGTTTATCCCTTAGTCGCTCATATATTATAGTGAAGGTGGAATACAGAAAAATTTAACATTATTAATACCGCTTAGTTCGTATAGTTCTGCATGTTAGTCATCTGATCAATAATCTGCCAGTGCATCCGGCAACAAAAAGACTCTTGTCTTTCTTCCAGTACTGCATAAGATAATTCGTACGTACACAGAATAGGTTAGGGTCAATGCTTCGTGTATAATGGTGTTATGTAAAAAAAATTTTCGTTTGAACATTCCATACATGAAATCAGAGAACTTCAGATATGCTTCTTTGACATGGCGAATACCATAATTATTTTAAAGCAAATCTAAAACTCTCTATATTCAGTATTATAAAGTTTAGGATTGAGTGAGTTGAGAAACTAAGATAATTCACCCAATCTTTATCCTCTAATAATGATTCCACTTAATAATCCATTAATTAAGAGAACCCACCCAATCTTTACTAACTTTTCTCCTTCTAAGGAATTTCTTACTCTTATTCTAATATAATAAGAAGACTCTTTATACCGAATTATTATTATAAAGTTTCATCTTGGGAGTTATGAGTAAATAAAAAGTAGATTATCTTTCTTCTTTCATCCTTCCTAAACCTTATTATTCGGTAAAAAAAAAAGATTCTGCCTTGAATGTAACAAAACCTATTTTTCAGTGGGCATTGTTATTTTCAATATCATCTTTTATTTGCTACCATAATGTCGACTTGGATTAATTATTTTGTTTGTATACTACCATGGAATTTAATTTACTCTAATTCGTGATGTACTTTAAAAGGTCGAGTACATAATATGACTCGGTATTGGAATGGAAAAATTTTTTTTTTTTTTTTTTTCATCAATTAATCTCGATTCTATGTTCCAATAATAAGTATTTCTTTTGATTGCGCAAATATATTTTAGTATTTTTCAAAGTCATTATTCCAATTTAAGTTTCATTATTTATTTTGTTGTTGTAATTTTTATTTGTGGCCCAAATATGTAGATATACAAAAATTTCAAGAAAACAAAAAAAAATCAAATCATCTGATGAAAATTTAAAATGAAAATTTTTAATTGAATCACGAATAAATTGTTGTTTTTTTTTTTATTGTTAACTCCACTCACTTCACTTTGATTTAATATTTGTGTTTTTTTGAAAATTGTGATGTTGAAAATTAAATCATTTTTAGGTCACCTACTTTGGATAAGGGAAAAATCTTAAATTTGATAACAAATGAAGCAAAGGTAATCGAATTCAAGTAAATTAAAGTTAGTTTTTGCTATATTGGTAGCTGCAATCGAGTTTAAAGTAATCTAAACTAATTCTGTAAACACATAGCGTTTTCTCGATTCAGTGGTACATTTTGCACGATATATTAGGAAGTTGAAATTGAAAAACAAAACTAATTGTATGACGGTTATCGATTTATAAGCTTTTACTAGTTATGGGAGCTTTATTGTAAGGAAATCGGTATGTATATCCAAATGTAGTTTATAATGATAGTAGTGACGGATTGCTGTAACTACCACACCCTTTAAGACTAAGGTTCATTTACGAACCAAACTCAAATTTAATTTAATATTAATAGATTTTAAATCAAGAATGATAACCAGTAAGAAATAGTATTGTAACTGTTTATAAAAACAAAAATGCACTAATATTAGCTACCGTACTATTAATGGTATTATATTACAATTGCCAATTGGTCTAGTCAAAATTGGAATAGTCATCATTCATCAACATCAACTCATCGCCATGAAATGGTTTGCCAAACAATAATAATCTTTTTTAGAATTTGGAAAGATCCAGAACTATTTTATAGTCATATTATATACATATTACAATATTGAACAAATGAATTTGAGTAATGAAATCCAAATAGGTTAATAAAATATTCTTCATCAAAAATAAAGTGACTAGAACCGATCAACATAATATTATTCAAGTATTGAGTACTCCATTAAAATAACACATAAGCCATAACTAAAAACAAGAAAATAGTAAAAAATGTAACCAATCCATATTAATATACTGAAATTCTTAGAAAATATTAATAGGCTTTACAAATTCTTAGAACGGTTGAGATCTGTATCCCTGTATAAATAATAACAACTTATTTTTTTTTACTTCTAAAAATTTTCATTCAAGAATATCAGTAATACACAGATAGAACAATTGAAATTTTAGAATGAACTTAAATATACATACAGTTAACTAAACCAATCCTGAGATACTTACACGAAAAATTGTTTTTGTTAGTAGTTATGGAAAATAGTCGAATATTTTTGTTTGAATTTTACTAAAAATGCTTACAATACAGATACGCGTATTTCGCGTATATCTACTGGCAAACTTTTTCAGTGTTTTGTACTCGACTGAGAAAAGAAATCTAGAAAAACATCTTAATTTATATTTTCTGAACATGTGGCAATTTGATATTTTTCGCAACTGGTTGGTTTACTTTCGATTGAGTAGGCACAGATGGAAGAAGATTGATTCATTATATTTTTATTATTTATAATATCATTTTTAATGTGGGGGATAATTAGATTACGGTTAACACAGTGAAATTTCGACAATAATTTACGTCATTATATAAAAAAAAAAACAGAAAAATAATCAGTACCAGCAAGGCAAGCCTATACATTAAAAATATATAGTTAATATCTCATATAGTAGTTAATGTGTATATAAATTACCAAAATAAAAATCTATTATATTCAATTTATTGTAAGTTTTTAATTTACATTAAGGGTTTGAGTAATAAACTAAAATTCAAGACCACTATACGGTTTATATTACAGCCTATTTACTTAATATTGGATTATACCAGTTGCTGACCAAATTTAATTTATTTAACACATAATAAATAATTTAATAAAATCACCATTAAAATTCATTTTAAAAATCATAATTACAAAATTTTTATTCGGTTCAAAACAAAAACACACAAACGATTCATTATTGTTATTTTATTAGTGATGTCTTAATGTCAGTCATTCAGTTAAAAGTTTTCGATGATTGTACAATTTAGCTTTGTAAAATATTATAATAATTATTTTTTTTATATTAATTCATATAATGTAATAATCGATTTTTTTTATTTTTTATTTATTATATAATAATAGGCAAAGAATCTATTAAAACCAATTGCCTTTAAGCCAATACCATTTGAACCGGATTATAGTATTCCAAATAGATATAGTGATTTATGTGATCGTTATGGTTCAACACCATCTTTAGCTCCAATTCAGGGTCCAAATATGAAATTTGGAAGTAAGTATTATGCTAAAATTAAGTGAATATATTTAAGAAAAAAAAATGTTTTCAATATACATACAGGATGCAGAACAGAAATTGTGGAAATAATATTTAAAATATATATATATATATATATATATATATTTTAAAATACAAAAAAAATGATACTGAAATAACTTCGCATCCTTCCGATTTATTAGTGTAGAGAGGGATATTGAAATAAAAGCTGAAGTCTGTAGTCTGGATTACATTTCCAAGAAAACGAGATACGAATTGATATTTTTAGTTTGTATTTTATTTTGAAATAATTAATATTTAACCAAAACATAATATATAAATAAGTTGATATAGACAGCATTAATATTTCATTAAGTTTCAATTAGCTTTTCAAAAACAATTATAAATATAAATGTACAATACTTTAGTTACATATATCTACAAGATATTGATAGTGAATTTTGAAATGATTTCATTTTCATTACAATTCTTAATTTTGTAATAAATTAATATATGAGACTATGCATATATCCTATGAGTTGTTATTGTAATTTGTAACATTGTATATACATATATGTATATATATCTATAAAATGTTTATTGAACTTATTGGATCGATGTTGAAACAAAATTGGATGTGTGTAGGCGCACTCTAACATATTATTTAAAACACATTCATCAGTAACAAACATTATAACAGTGTTATAACAGTGTTCCAAATATTTATTTTGTATGAAAGTATCGACATCCATTTTCATATTTGTTATTTTAAGAAAAAGTAAGTTTAACAATAATAGTAATTTGTTTCAATATTTATCTTTCATTGCCACAATTCACAAAAATTCAAATCCTCATAAAGAAGAAGTGCTAAAGAGTCCAGTACTCTTAAAGCCGTAGTGTATCAAATCATATCTGTAATTTTCAATGATTATCACAATTCACAACTGTAATCATTTTTTCAAGTCAAAATTATTGTTTTATGTAATATCTTCAGGCAAGTTAATTACTTCCTCATTTTTCTTTTTTGTTCTTTCCGGTTACTAAATCGTTTTAAAAAAGATTTATAACCCATATGATTATGTATTTATCAAAATTTCTTATTTCATTCAGATAAAAATTAAAATTTTAAAAAAACTTACTCGTTATTTGGCGTAAATTCATTTTCAAGGATCGAAGTTTGAAATGTCTCAAAACTGTTAAGTTCACATTTGTTATCTATTTTTTTTTTATTGAAAAGGATATTTCTTTTTCTCTTAATTAATTCATGAAGCTCTTAATTTTTCCATGAACCAAGCGCTTAATAAGTCAATTTTAAAATTTCATTATTTCTAAAACGAAATCTTAATCAATCAAAAGTTGAAAAAATATTTTAATAGTAGAGGTATAACTCATGATAGTCAATACGGATTTGATTAAACCTTTTCTAAATAGATTGAAAGTTTTCTTATAAATCGATCTTTCATAGTTTCAGTTGGCGGTTCTTTTTCCGACCAACTTCAAATCAATGCTGGTGTTCCACAAGGAATCTTTTCTTGCCCTTTCACCAACCTAGTCCATAGTTTTGCTGATGACAGCACTCTAATAGCATCATATGATTTTCTAAACAAACTAATGCTACAGCTACCAAAAGAGCAATGATGGACGGTGCGCTCAATCACGACCTAGCTAAAATTGTCGATTTCGGTAAAGCAAACAGAGTTTAGCACTTCAAAAACTCACAGCTGTCTTGCTAGTAACAAGCTAACGCTATTTCTAATCAACTTTCCGGTTTCAAAATGAAGGTATTCAGCGACTCAAAAGACCTAACCGTTCTCGGAATACGAGTGAATCAAAATATGCACTGGAATGAACATAGTTTCCATAAAACGCCGCCGAATGTTTAGGAGTTGCTTTTGGAGTTGCTGCAAAATTTATATTTCATCTCGAGACTTCTTAAAATTTGTAAAACATATACACGACCCAAGCTCGAGTATAACTCGCATTAATGGACATCAGGTGCGCCAAAAACTGCTTTAAATTTTTTGGACAAAGTTCAAAACCACGCCATTCATCTCATAGGCGACATAAATATGACTTTATTCCTTTAGCTATTCCTTCATTGACTATATAATATAAAAAAAGCACAAAATCAAAATTTAATCGCTATCTTCTTAAAAGAAACCTTAGCGACCCCGACCAAAAAAAAATTTCAAAATTATATAATATTGTTGACTAATTATTTTCAGATACCACCCTATATATACAAACGTATATTTTAATTTGCCCAAAAATTTACAAAAATAATTTTCTAAAAAAACAAAAAAAATTTAATTTGAATACTTAAAGTCGTGAAGAAGAATAATAAATTTTTATATTTTTTTTGTATATATATATATATATATATATATGTATTTGGTGAATGAGCCTCTAAAACAAAGTTTTATTAATTTTTTATTTTAAATATAGGTACAACTGATCTTCGTCATGGTGGTTACAATAGCTATTGCAGTAATTTAATGGCACGTCGACGTTGCTCCCGTTCATTGAAAATTAATGATAGTATGGAATCTGTACGTCATACACCAGATTCAGATGCAAATAGCCAAAGCAGTACAATGTAAGTTTTATATTTATCTTCTATTAGAATCTCACTTAACGTATATACATACATAGAAACAAACATAAAAACCACACATTCGTAATACGCTTTTTTCTTATTATTTTAAATATTTTCAAAGATTTATGTGGTCAGATGATGATTATGATGAAATTTTTATTTCTTAATGTAACCACTTTTTGACCTATTTTTCTTTATTATTTTATCATCTAGAAAATCTAGCAATAAATTCCATCATCATCAAGATCAATTTGATATGACACCATCACCTTCAGATTCTGGTATATCAGAACTTGAAGCTGCCCTTAAGGATAGAGATTCAGAATTATCATATTTAAGACAAACAATGGAGCATAATGAAAAAGTTATTTTTAAAGTTCATAAGGTAAGTTTAATAAAAATTCAAAAAATAAAAAAAAAAATTCATTAGATTTGAAATTTTTTGATTTATGAATTTTCTATTTTTTGTATTTTTGTATTTTTTTTTTTTGTTTTTTTGTTTTTTTTTTTTTTATTTTTTATGGAGGATAAGGAAGCATATTGGGAACAAGAAACAAAAAGACTTAAAGCATTTTATGAAAGCCAACAAAGAGAATATTTAATGAAAATAAAAAAATTGGAACAAATGTTGACCCTACAATCATTTCAATTTAAACAAAATAAATTACGTTTATCAGAGAATTCGAATCGTATTAAAGAACAATTCACTGATTTGAAAAATGAAAATGATTTATTAAGGTAAGAAAAAATGATAAATTTGTGATGAGAATTTTATTTTAAATTGAGTTTTCAAAATCAAAAATATTTTCTAAAAGAAAAGTTATTGAAAATTTAGATTGGTAATTTATTACAAAAATATTTTGTCAGAATTAAAAACTTAACAAAGCGCATTGTTTTTCTAATTATTTTTATTAACAATTTAAATGTAATTTTTTAATTAAATTATTAATAGGGTAGATAGTAAGTCGTGTTATCCAAATATTAAATAATTGATAATTGAAACTTATGAAATTATAAAAAAATAATTATTTTTAAAAATAAGAGATGGATTTTGGATTTGAATTCACATTTTCTAAAATAATTATTATATTTGAATACAATTATAACAATTAAAGGATCTATATAGACATATTTGCTACACTTAAAAATAATTTAACACTCAATTTGACCGCTATTAATAGACATAAATTGACAGAAACTATAATATAAGTTAATAAAAATAGATGTCTTTATTAATTTTAATCTTTTGTAAATATATTTATATAGAAATGAAACACAAGTACTAAAAACAACAGAAAAAACGATGCGAGATCATGTATTACAATTAGAAGAGAAAATAAATGTTATGAATAAATTAATATTAAACTTAAAAACACAATTAGAAGAAAATGAATGGACAGTATGCCAGAAAAATGGTGAAATAGCTTTATTAAAAACTCAATTAAAAGAGGCTAAGGTATGATAAATTAATTATTCAAAAAACTATTTAAAAATATATATATATGTATATATACATATATATTTTTGTAGATGGAAATAACTCTTAAAGATCATGAAATGGTTATAATAAAAACAGAACATCAAGAAGAAATTCAAAATCATAATGAAAATCTTGTTAATGTCAATAATAATACTGAGGTGAGTTTTATTAACATTAATTTAATTATTTAAAATATTTTTTTTGAAATGAAATGATTTGCTGTTTTCACATATTCCTATAATAAAATATATTTTTCAGGTAAAAATTCTCGTAATAAAACGAGTATTTAACGAATATTTTTTATTTAGGATTAAGGAACATTTTTGTTATTTAACTGTGAGATAATTTTGTTAAAATGAAAACCAGAACAAAAATTTGCTATTTCGTATAATTAATTTTAATAAAATTAAATATGGTCAGTATTAATAAATATTTAAGTATATATATTAGTGTTGACTTAAATGTTATATATATACATATGCACATGTAAATTTATAATGATTTTATTTTTTATTGATAAAATATGACATTGAGTAATATAACTATTAATTGGCATTGGATTCTATTGATAAAGATGCCAAATTCGAAAAATAAAAATAAACAATTTATTCATCACACAGAGAAATAATGTGCAGATAAATACCGATAACATATTTCTATCAGAAAATAAATTAAAGTTATTTTTATCCATTAATTAATATTAATGGATATAACTCCATTAATTTATCCATTATCTATAATGTTTCACAAAACTAAGTTTACGTTTATAGCAAGTTCCCAAAGCTCTCTAATATATTTACAGGGCAGCGTCGAAGAACTTTACGTTACATAAAAAAAATACTTTAAAAAATGTATAAAATAATATTTTATAAACCACAAATTTAAGTGGTTTTAAAATATGGTGGTCACTCAATTCTTTAAAAATCAATAATATTTCAATGTAATTTGACTTAAATAAAAACAGAATTAAAATTTTATGTTTAATATATTTAAATACTAAAAGCTAAAAGTTATTAAATTATATTATTTTTTTTTTAATTTTAGTTCAAAAATAACAATAATATAGAAATATCACAATTAAATCGTATTATAATACTTAAAGATCAAGTTATTTTAGCCCTAACCAATGAATTGGGTAAATTACGTAAAGAATTATCTGATTTAGAAATATTTCATGAATATGGTGAAGAACCATCTGGCAAATATACACGTTTAAAATATAAAATAGAAAATTTAACTGGAATTTGTAATCAAAATAAAACACCAGCATTAAATGATATTAATAGTGAAAATTCTGAAAACCAAAGTAATTCTGATGACATCAATAATAAAATAACAACAGCAACAACAGTAGAAAAATTTGTTAGAAAAGCTCTTGAAGAAGATGATTTGGATGTAATTATTAATTGTTTAAAATCAACAGGAGCCTTAAGTGATTCCACATTTAATATTGATGACACATTAATTAATACACTTAATATAAATGGTAACAGTGATGGTAATTGTCACGGTGGTATTGATAATATTAAAAAACCAAATTTACCTGATGTTACAAGAAATTTTTTAAATAAAAATCAAGACCAAATTAAAAATTCAATAAATCATAATCAAATTTATGATGAAACTGAATCACTTAAACGTGAATTATATGATGCAAAAACAGCTTTTGAAACTGAAAAACAAGAATGGGCAGAAGAAAAAGATAAAGTTTTAGCATATCAAAGACAATTACAAATGCATTATATTAATATGTATCAGAAAATGAAAGAATTGGAAAATCAACTGTCAAAAAAATATTAGAAATGAATAAAAAAAATTGTGTTTGAAGAAAAATAAAAAAAAAAAAATAATATGTAATTAAATTTATTTAAAATATACATGCTTATGTTTTGAATTATAAATTATTTCCAAAATTAAATTTAAATAAAATATTATTAAGAAAATATATTCGTTTTATACACATCACATACTATATATTATATTATACAAATAATTAGAACAATGCTTATAGTTTAATCAAATAAATTTAAAAAGTTACAATATATTTTTTTTTTTCATTAATACACCCATACATAAAATTTTTAAGAATAAATATATATATAATATATACATATATATAATATATACATATATATAATATATATATATATTTTTTTTATATATAAATAAAATTGAAACCAATTAAAATGCACAATATAATAAGACATTTAAAAATGCAATTAAAAAATGTATTTGTTTTAGTTAATTATGTTTAATATTTAAAAGATTTAATTAGAAAAAGGGTTAATTAATTAGCTTAAAAAATGGTAACAGACTAGACGACCTTCTTTAACAAACCACTAAACTTTGAATGGACTCAAAGTGATAATATTACCTATATTCTACGATTAAATTCGTATTCATAAAAAATATATGTATAATTATAGCTGTCTATCTAAGAGATATCATACAACTTATCGAACATATTGGGCCAACCCTATATACCTATTTATAAACCTAAGTCTTAACGAACATGCACATGCTAAATATTTTCCTGTGCATATCCGAACCTATCCTACTTCGCGGGAAAAAAATTTAGTGCAATGAATAAAGTAACTCCGTGGGGGGGACATCTTTATTTTCATCTATTATCATCTATTAATTTGTGATGGACCGCTGAAATACTCTGCAGTAATTTCGTATTAATAAAACGAACTGTCACACTTTTTTATTTTTTAAGTTGTTGTACTAATCGTTCCTATTTCAATTTTCCCATTTAAGTTTTTTGAAATTTTTCTTTCACTAAAATGTATTGTGCTTAAAGCTGCCCTGAATAATAACCATCAGCTACTTAATATAATTCATACTAATATTATGAGCTTAGCTTCGAAAATCAATATCGATTTTGCTTTTCCAAAACTAAGTTTCAGATTATTAAGGTTTCTGAAATTATGTTAAATGTTCATATATCGTTCAATGTGGTTAGAATTACTGGTGTCAAGGTTTACTGATGTGATCGGAATAAACTGAATAGCTCTGATGGTGAAACAATCCCAAGGAGGTGGGAGAAGCAATATAGGTCAAATGTAGTTTTGCAATTAAACTCACTCAGTTTAAAATTATGATATTGAATTGATTTTCAATGAGCTTGTAAAAATAATACTATTCTTCTATCAATAGCGCCCTCATCCCACAGCGTTCAAAATTGAGCCATTTAAAAAAGACTTGGATATACTTAGTTACAGTTGTAAATAAGGAAACATCATCACATGTCTTTAAAAAATTTTTGCTATTGTACTTCAGTAGTTGTATGGCACGTACTCAAACGATCATCGTGCACGTACTCAGTATCACGTGCTCGATTCCTGGTAATAAAATATCTTCCTACAAAAGTTGGTTGAAATTACTTTATATACATACATACATAATATAATATATAGATTAATCAATATTGATTAAAATTTGTTTTTCAATAATCTTGCATACGTTTTGGCGAAGCTTTTTTTCTGTTAATATTATATTGTAAACAAATTTACTACATTATGTTGTTAAGTGTGTCATTTTAATATCTGTCAAGCGACTACCGAAGAAAAATTCGCGACGAAAAAATTAAAATAAATACGCTCTTATGAATATGCTCACAACTCCAACTACAATCGCTCAACCACATTTTCGTTGACGTCGAAATAAGGCTATTTTCTATTATTTTTGTTGGTAGTTGGATTTGACATTTCTGACAACCTTTTTAAACATCAAAAAATAAAAACAAAACAATTACATGTGCATACCTATACGTACATATGCATGCTTACTAGGGAAACAATGGATAAAATGTTTTCAATTTTAATTTCATGCGGATATTTACTCATTTGAGACGTTTGTATAACATACCTCAATACGATAGTTTTAGCTGGGAATGAAGCTATACCGATCTGAGAGACCCACCCTACATCTACAATTCTTTGTCCTTCTCGAAGAGGCCGAATTATATTCTAAAATATTAGCATATCTGGTCCAAATATATCTTTACTATCGTTTCCTCGTCTCTATGCAATTAGAATAATACAAAATTAATAATAATAAATTCAAATTTTTACAATTAATTTAGAAGTTGTTTATACCAGTTTATTTTTAATATTATAAATCAAGCATTACAAATTTTAAAATCAATTTTCACACATTATAATTTAATAATCTATAAGCAAATATACACTAGTAAGTCAGCCCGTTTAAAAACGGGTCCCGAGTAAAAAAAACGTTTTTTTCTAACATAACCACTCAGTGGCCCCAAGAATTTTTTTTTCTAGAAACACTTTTTTGTTATAATTTAAAACAAATTAATAATTTATTTTCCATCCATTTTATTTTTTATCCATTTTTCTTTTTTTTTCACAATTTAATTGAAAGGAAAAAATTTAAAAATTTAAAAATCAAAAAATCATATAAAAATAATTGAAAGGAAAAATATTTTTTTTTATATAAATTATTTTTTAATAAATTATACAACTAGAGTGGCCTCGGTAGTCGAGTGGTAAAACACTCGAGTGTAGTAATGTAACGACCGAAGGAGCAAACCCCGTGAGAACCGAAAAATTTTTCAAATGGTGAAAATTACTGAAAAAGTAATTTTCAATACAACCACATCGGTTCAAATATAATTTAATAATTAATAAAGATATAATATAACTAATAAAAAAAATAATATAAATATGTAATATACAAAAATATATACCAAATAATTAATACAATCAAATAAAAAGGCCCACATTTCGAAAGGGAAAAGGACCTATAAGTTGGCCTACAGATATTTATCTGTAGGATCAACTGTTAAAATAAATAAATAAATAAATAAATTATACAACTAGACAACTTATTTCTACATTTTCGCTTTTTCTCATACTTACATATTTTTGGAACCCATCTATAAACTTGCTGGTATTAGAAAATATTATAATACTTTATTCATTCGCCATTCGAACTTAATGGGAATTTCTAGTTGTTAGATTTTTATCCTGAAATGCAGCTTTTGTGAAAATCCGCTAGGTGGTCTGGTTACAGAGTCTCTATAGTAAATTATTATAATTTCAAATTGAACAATCAGTTAAATTTAAATTTGATTAACTGAATAAAACATTAAAAAGTCAAGTCAATTCAAAACAACTTTTTTTTAATTAAATGTCTATAAAACTAAATCATTAACACAAGTTTTGGTTTTTTTCTTGTATTGGGTGATATAGTAAACTAATCTATATTAGTATAGAATTAACAGTTTTCTGTAAAGAAAAATATAACCTCCTTTAATTCGAATTTTAGACAAATGTTCATTACCAAAAAATCAAATTCAAAGAAAAATCGCATTCATATTCATGATTCATATTGAACCAAAGGATTTAAGGGAAATAAATTTATGTGAAACAAAATTCTAGTCTATAATACACATATGAGTAATAGATATCATAATACATATGTATGTACATATTTCTATTTCCAATTATTAAAAAATCAAGAGAAAATATTTTTTTCTATATTTTCAATCGGTATTTTTAGATTTTTTTTTTGTTTTTTAAGTGTTCAAAAGGGGAAATTCTTTAGTTTTAGAATAAAAAATTAAACCGTATTTTATGTAATAGTATTGGAAGTTCATTGACAGTTCCAAATCATATAGGGTGTTGTAGAAATAACTATTTTAATAAAAATATTACATTCAAATGCAAACTGCATAGGGATTTTATGGCAACTGAGTAGGTACTAATGTTTTAAAATTTTCTTCCTATATATTATAGTAGTTATGTCATATGACTACTAATGATTAGAAAGTCTCGGGTTCGAATATTGAATGTTTGATTGAATTTCTTTTCATATAAAATAATGAAATTTTATAAAATTTGTTGAGTAAAATTTGAATTTGGTCAAAACTTATATACAATTAAGCTATTTAAAAAGGAACAATAATGTTTTAACAGATTTTTTTTCGATAATTCATTACAAGAAAAGTAAAAAATATTGCACCTTTCATTTTATATATAGTAAAAATTGAAGAATCGTTTTTAATGAACGAAGAAGTAAGTTACTGACTTCTCTAAGTAATCTAAGTTCCTGACAAAAATAAAGAAAAAAAACAAAAGGTTGCGATTTCAAATCACCGGGCATCTATGTTTTAATGAAACTATGATTTTATAATTAATTTCGAGAAATAATAATTATAAAAAACGAAATAAATGTCAACTTAATAGGGAGGATTGGGAGAATTGCGAAAAATCATCATACTTTTCCTTTGGTAAACTAAAAATAATAATAATAAAATGTTAAAAAAATTATTTATAAGTCAAAAAAAAAAAGACAAAAAAAATTATTTTTTGACGTAGATCCAAAGTTGCATCAAAAAATACCTCTTCTCATTTGAAAATCTCGATTTCGGTGAACTTCCAGTTTAAAAAAACACCTATTTCCGGCTCTTTCCGAAAGTTAAAAATACCACCAATTGATAGAGCACTCTCGATTTAGTTAATAAATTTTTTTTAAATTATAAAATAAAAATTTCTTCCCTGTTCAACAACTAAGCTCTGGAAACCTCTCTGGTATATAGTTAACAGAACATGCAAAACTAAATTTTTTTAAGTTAGTGTGCAACAAAACATTTATTTTAAAGATTAATTTGTAACAAAAAAAAAACACTTTTAATTATTATTTTTTCGACATTACTGCAATAACTTTAAATTTAAAACACAACCAATTATTATTCAAAATTCTTATGCACCCGGTTCAGAAATTAAAAACAAGAAAAAAAACAAATATTCTAATAGTATACCACATGCTTTGTTAACTGTACATTCATATCATATCGTTATCACAACAATAGCATATTGCGCGCGCATAATTTCTATGTAGAGAAAAAGAGAAAAAGAGAGAAAGAATCAATTCTGCTTATATGAGAACATTATTAGCATTTTCCTCCATAAGTCCATACGATTCATGAAAATCTATATGTCATCAAAGAAATTTTATTTGGTTGGAATGTAATAAAACCCTTATATATACATTTATAATGTATGTTCATATACCTATACATATTATATTATTTAATATTATATATTATGCATATTTTACAATGTGTGTGACAAATATATTGTATTTATATTAAATGCCTAAGTGTATTTGTTTATTGAAATTTAACAAAAAATGTAATTGCGCGATTTAAACATTTTCTTTTTGCTTTATTTTTGTTTTATTTTTATTGTTTTTCTTGTCACCACAGCCATAGTTCCCCATATTTCTATATGAATTTGAATTTAAAAAAAAAAATTTATTCATTGTTGATTGCTGTTATCGGCTGACGAATAGTAATTTTTTTGTTTATTTTAGTGGTTTTTTTAGTTGTTGTTATGGTATTAACATCAATTGCATTAGATAAATAAAATAAATACTTATAAATTGTTATTTAAATAATTAAATAAAATAACAAAATATATCAATAAAATTCAACAACGAAAAAAAAGAAAGCAAACATACTCAGTTCTATAATTTTCTCTGAAATTAATAACTAAGCATACGCATTTCGAATTATAAATTTTATTCAACATAAATACATATATTCCTTCGTATTTGGAAGTTTTAAAAATTTTAATCAAATTTTAATACAAAATTCATTTTGACGTCATTATTTTCGGAAAGAAAATTATTTTCTATACTCTTTTACAAATTGAAATATAATTTTTTTCATTCGTAATTTAGTAGTTAATTGGTTTTGTATCGTATGAGAGATAGAAAAATAAGCGCAGCAAACATGAGTTGTCATCTAAGTTGTTTTTGTGTTTTAATAGTTTTATTACAAATAGCCAAAAGATTATTGCCATGGCTATATTGTAATTTAATTGGACCCCAATTTATGGGTCCTAAAACTGATGTTCGAAAAATGGGACAATGGGCAGGTAAATTTAATAAAAAAAAAATAAAAATAAAAAATAATCATAAAAAGGATAATCTATATGTATCATGCATGTATTTGACTGTGTATATGTATATTGTATGATGTATATTGATTTATTTATTTAAATATTTTTTTAGTGATAACCGGTGCCACTGAAGGTATTGGAAAAGCTTATGCTAAAGCTGTAAGTATTACATAAATTTTAGTTATGTATATAATACAGAGGAATTAAAATACATAATATATATACTGCATGTTACAATATTACTCAGAACAAAATAATGAATCAGTACTGGTATATTGTAGCCAATTGAAATACATATTATGCACCTAAAGACTTGGTTAAATTCATTAATGATATCAGAATTTATATTAATATATAATTATATAAAGTATCATGTGTATATATTTCTTTATTAGATTTTAAACTTTGATCTTTAGACCACATAATACAAAATTATTTACTTAACTTAGCCTAAATGAAAATGCTAAATGTATAGAATACAATTTTAAAAACTATATTTACTCTTCTAATATTTCAATTCAATACTGACATAATGTTTCCCAATTTGTTTTTCTCATTTTGCCAGTATTGAATTGCAAGAGTAGAAGAGTAAGTAGTTTTTAAATTGTATTTTACCTATGAAATGCTTAGTTCAAGCAAGCACTTATGTGATTATCAAGGAAAATGTAACCTCTATATCTATAGATCTAAGCAAATGGATTACTTAACAAGATGCAACATATGAAGCAACTACCTACAAACAAACAAACCAACTACAACTAAAATGAGAATTAGGACCACTAGTGTGATACTGTGATACGCCAGTTTTTTTTTAAGTAATAATAATTTTTTTACTGTCAAAAATTAAAAGGAACCACATGTAAAATTACACAGAACAAAAAGTGATAAAATCTTCCCCTCAAATTATTTGGAAATATAATTTGGTAGTCATTAAAATAAAATTAAGCTATGCTATTATATAAAGATTAAATTATTCTCAAATAGATGTAGTATCCACATTCCTTATTTAATTTAGTCATTAGTTATACAAAATATTAATATGAAAAACTTCTTGCGATGGCAAAAAACTCTCCGTCAAAGAAAAAAAAGAAATTTTCAACTCCAAATTAAGAGTCATTTATTAAATTTATAAAAGAGTTTATTATATTTATAAACCTTCTTAATTAGAATAGCTCTATTTTTTTTAGTAGCATTACTTTCGGTAAAAAATTCGAATTTTAAAATTTCATACTCGCTAACGCTTTCTGATACTTTTCTGATATTTAACTCATATAAATGTTAAACATCCTATAAATTTTGAGTAACTATAATCATTGATTAAGAATAATATTCTTAATTATTCTTTATCAATGCTATAATATAGTAATTCTGCACAATATACCACAATAATTACTTCATAGTTACCTCATCTATTCTATTGTTTTTTTAAGTATGTACTTTAAATGACCTATGTCATTAAAAATTTAAATTAAAAGGTTGTAAGTCATAAGTTAACATTTTACAAAATAAAAAATCAAAATTTCAGTCTAATTTTTGCCATTAAATCCAATTGAGTATACATAATTATTATGTATATACATGTGTGTAGTACATCAGTTAAAAAACTTAAATTTTTTTATTTTGATATGATAAAAAATTATTTTTGAATCGAATTTAAATAAGAATATTTTCAAATTAAATTTTATTCTTAATGAATTCTATACTACTATAAGCAGTGTATAAGCTATCAATTCTGTTCATAATCAATATGCGGTTAATAACATAAAAGTTTGAATTCTCTGTTTGTATTCTTTCAAGTCCTAGAATTCAGGATCTTCAGTGCTATGTAAAAAGCTGTAATTACTTTTATCAAATATATTAGTGGGCGGAAACTTATAAAAAAAAGAGTTTCATTTTGGTTTTAGGTTTTAGTAGATCGGTTTATGTCAGCAATAACTACTTTTTCTAGCTACCTAGCGTCGAGTTAGTATAACAGAACACTTATTGGTGGTCTAATGATAGTCTACTCTAAGCAATAATGCACTTAGGGTTAGGAATCCCCATGTATACCCAGTAAAATATATGTATCGAACATAGGCTCAATTTTATAATATATATTTTACAATATAATTAACTTACATTTTGATTTTACATAACATACAGTAGCATAAGAGCTATCTTACAATAAATACAAAAAAAAAATACAAAAACATTATTTACAGACAAATTATTTATTTTTTTTACATTTTGTGCTTTTGGTATAAAATTGTATTCTTACGGAAAAAAATAAATACTTACCATACATAAATAAAAAAAATAATTTTCTTTGTTTGTACACATTTCTCAAACCAGATTTAAAATGTTGAAAATGTTGGAAGATGCCTCAATTTTAGATCATTTTCGAATAAATACCATTATTCAAAAATTATACGCCAAAGAATAGGAATTTGCTTAGACCCCCAGAAAAAAAATATAAGCTTACTCCTTCAAACTTTGGTTGACTTTTTTCCTGTCTCATATTGAAATGATAGGTTGGTATAATATCTAGAAAATAAAACTAAAAGTTCCTTTAAATTCCAGTCTCTTGAACGACAGTTTGAGATCGAAGGCACAAACATTTTGCTTATTAATGAAAGCCAAGTAAACAATTAGCGCTGACACATAGGATTTTTTTTATAAAATGGTCAGTACAAGTAATCTATACTGTATAAATGAATGTATATTATATTGTTGTTAGTACATTTTCGCATGTAACTTAAAATTATAAAATTAAAATTTGATTTTAATTGTTATATTATAGAAAAACTGCTTGCTTTTAAATAATTCTACTTAAGCTAAGTTACTATCAAGAACATTAAAAAAAAATCGAATGCATATTAAGCATACGTTAAGCATTCATTTATTTATTTCTTTTGTATTACATATAATTTTTTCGCGTATTTCATATAACAGAAGATTTCACAATCAACTCAAAAATGTTTTAGTAACTTATTGAAAATTTGTTCTTTTCTATTTATTTATTTTTATAGAAAAATTTATTTTTTTTAATAAAAAACTTTTTTTTTAAAAAATAGAGTAAAATCTATTAGCGACATCTAAAAAAAACAAAATTATGTTCGTAGCATTTTTCCTATTTTTTTTATTTTCAATAAATTTATTTTTTTAATTGCATATTTTTTTTTTATGTCGTGTTATGGCTAGGTCGATTTTAATAAAATTTTGTGACGAATTTTAACTAAAAATGTATTAAAATCTACATATATGTATGTATATATGTATATGCTTTAAATTTTTGATATTTAAGCTAATAGATGTAGCTGAGCTAATAGAAATTTAACTTACTATGCATTATGTAATCCAAAAGTAAGCTAAAGCCCTAATGCATTATGTAATAATCAGTTAAGCATATTACAGTAAAGCATTATAAAGTCTTAATCAAATTCTCAAACTTAATAAAGTGGAAACAAAATTAACTTTAGAGGTTATTCCATGTTAATAATTTGAAAAAAAAAATTAAAATAGTGTCATTAAGTCAGTTTTATTAAAAATTGCAGAATAAAATTTTTACCGTATTATTTAAAAAAAAAAATTGATGAAAATAAAGCAATACCAGTATTATGAAATCATAAAAATGGGTCTTCAGCTATGGTATAACCGGAATCTAATTTAAACATTATAACTTCGGTAAAATTACAAAAGTGTTTAAACAAAAATTTGCCAAAATTTTGAAATTGCTCTGATGAAAAGTTGCAAAAATCGAATTTAGTGGTTATACGTTATTGCCACGGAATTAATATAATTATATTAAATAGAGATATTTTTATACATTTATCTACTTGTTTTCAAAATTTTTCAAATTGTATACCAACTTATATCAGTTTATTATATATATAAATAATATCGAATCGCCAATTGTAGGTTAATGTTTTTACATTTACCTATATAGATAATCATGTATTTATTATAGATTCTTATTTTTTTTTTTGTTACGTTCTTGACAGTAACTTAGGTAGGAATTATCTTTTCGTGCTTAATTAAGTACGGTACTGCAATTTTACACTACAATATCTACAATATTTCGAGTATTTATTTAACAAATTACTGGCTCTACTCATTAAATGTGGAAAACTACTGCTATTGTCAGGAACTAAGCCTCCTTCTTAAATAGAATACATCATTTCATTTTATTTAAACCACCTTTAACTTATAACCACCTCTTACTATGTATACGTATTATATATTGTATTTATATAAAAGTAAAATTAAAATTCAATAAACAAATTTTCAATTTATTATATCACATAATGCATAATTAAATACTTTAAATTAGCATTTTAAAAGAAAGAAAAGAATGATAACTCAATACACGTTTTATTTCACACTTTCCGTTTAAGTTTAATTTTAAAATTACATATGGAATTTATGACAAAATTATTTTTGTTTTTATTTATTATTGAAAATTTTAAATAAAACAGAAAAAAATGGTGTTGTCAGACAATCCGGGTTTCCTATGAAAATATTAAAAAGATCAGAGAGAAACTACACTTTTTACTGACAAAGGTAAAATAATATTTAAGGAAAAATCACATGCATGTACATCCCTCATATATTATTATAGTTATTCAGACATTTTAATATGAAATAGATTAATTTTACGAAACACTTGTAGGTAATTTAAAATTGAATAACAGATGATCTCATTAAAATTTTTATTCTATATTTTCGTAGATGAATTTAAAAATCAAGTCAAAATAAAAATAAATTGAAGAGAAACTTTCATATCTAATAGCTTATCGATTCATTTTATTTTATTAATAACCCTAATTATATACTGCCAACTAATATCAAAAAATAATAATAAAAGAAACTTTTTACAATATTCATGCCAAAAGGATTCAAACCGAAGGTTTTCAAGTTAATATCCACAGTGGTGCATCCACAATGGTGCATCTCAAGTGGAAAACTTGTTTCCTTAATTAATACACATATTTTCCAAATATTCTGGTAGCATATTGTTTTTTTATTTTATAAACAAAAATTGAAACATTAAAATTATGTCTTTGGCGGACTGAGATTTATTTTATTTCCATTAACATAGTATTTCGACTAGTTCTGCTGTTACATTTTAAAATGATTTTCATCGTTTTATTTTGCAAAAATTGAAGTACATAAATACTTTTCTCCTTTACTACATAGAAATATAAATGATTAAAGAATGGAAAAGAAGAATTGCACTAATGCACATTGCACTAATTTCTGTAATGTAATTTCAATTTCTTATTCAAAACAGTATACTATATAGAAATTAACCATCTATTCATATTTTTGCCTTTTATTTTTTGTTATTCTATTTTGAGCTCCAAGATAACGGGATGAATTCCCTAACTCCTTTTACTCAAAGACTCAACACACACAATCACATACAATAGTATTTTCTTTTGAATGTTTGATATGATATAATCTACTAATTGAAATGTGAAAAACTATATCTATTATAGAGTAATTTTGCCCTCAAAATAAAGTGATTAGAAAAAAAAGTAAATTAGAAAAAACTTGACCAAGGTTATAAAAAGAACCCGAAACTTTCTATTTAATAGTCAAATAACATAACATAACCACTATATTATGATATCGGTTAATTTTAATTTATTCGTGTAACAATAAAAGAAACTGTTTAGATCTGTATTAATGCTCACGCAAGGCAACAATCATCCATTATATAAAAAAAAAAATTCTTTTGTAGTAAATAATATGTTGCCTTCTTTAGTGTAATTGCGTAAGTTAGTTAAAAATAAAAGGAAATATCTGTTTTTCTTTTATTTTAATTTAATTATCCATAGTTTTACGATGTTATTATGATGTTTCATCGGAATAAGCCCATATCCAATGCAATTGCTCTTTGCGCATTCTATGGTTTTATTTTAAAATTATTCAATTGGGTATTTCCCCCTGTTTATGGAAAAAGTCTTTTATTACTCCAGCTCATAAAAAAGAAACGAATGCATCAATTATAGGTATATCGTCAAGTTCTCGTATATTCCTAAACTGTTTGAGCGGATAATATATGATTTCTTATATGAGTATTGCAAATGCTTTATTTGTGTTTAACAAGCTTTCAATAGTAAATTCTACGATCTCGAAATTACACTTGACCCTAAACTCAGCTTCAAGCTATACATTATGATCAGATAGTGAGTCTTAATAAGTCTTAAACTTATTAACTTACAGTCATTATGTGATCGTCAAGTAATTGCAGATATCTCTTTTATTCACCAGATCATTTCGGGTAACTCGTTAGTGCCAGAAATTTCAAATTATTTGATTAAAAGAAATTTTTCATTTATTTTTTATTTATTTTTATTCTAAGTGTTTTAGCTCTTAAGAAAAGATTAGTTATAATGTGCTATTCTAACTGAGAACTTTTATTTTTTTAGCTTTGTTATTTACTAATTCGGTCTGCTTTTTAAAGTAATTTAATTTAACTGTATATAATTACTGACAAATGTATTAATTTGTGATTTTTACTTTTATGCATGTATATTTAGTTTAGTTTATTTTTTATGGCGGTATTTTACTAACCCTAGTGAAGGATGATATATTGCGCAATAAATTATAGCAAGCTTTCGTCTAGTAATAGACGTTTGATGTTCTTGCTCTAAGCAGTAATTTGACAGTATTAGTTATCTATACATGCTTTTTGCTGATTTTAATTTATACGCATAAATTTCCTGCGTTTCTGTGTGAACAATTTCCGCTGTATTTATAGTATTATATTATATAAATAGCAATAACGTATTTCAAGATTTTGAGTAAATGTTAAAAAAATCTTAACATTTTCAATTTTATTTATTTTAATTTACATACATTTAACAATTTTCTTTGGGGTTATTTATTTGAAGTAAGAAAATCTATGTAAATATTTAAGTAAATAAAAATATTAAAAAAAAAAAAACTAAATTCGTATTTATAGAATTTAAAAAAGCTTATCTAATTGAGATTTTCAAAAGGAGACGATTTGTTTTTGCACCAAGTATAGGTATAAGCTTTCATTCAAAAAATTAATTAAAGTTTAATAACATTATTTGGACTGATGTGGTGTCCAAATAATTCAACATCAAAAATCGCAATTATAGAAAATAGTTCGATAGTGAGAAGATTATTTTCTTTATACTAATTTTTCACAAAGGAAAATTATTGATATATAACTACTATCGTAGAATTTTCCATTTTAAGTAGTGGTCAGCTCGTGGTGTTTCGCTCCCTTGAGTCGGCGAACATTGTTGTCGATATCAAGAACTGCTGCCATTTCCTAGTTCACATGAGTGTGCTCGTTACGTATATGAGGAATACTATCACTATACTATTTCTTATGCTCTTATACTCTACCTAATATGCTCCATTACCTCTACCATAAACTGTATATAGCTCCTTAATTTTTCATACTTTAGCTGACTCAAGTATTCATTGAACCAGCCTGGCATTTTATTATACATTGAAATATTTTTATTTATTGTAATTTTTCAATCGATTTTTTCAAGCTGTTATCAAATAATTCCGCTTGATGCTGAAGATCGAATGGATTTATTATATCTTCAAAATTCATTCCATGCAAAATTCTTCTGTATTTTGTTTCACAATATTGGATGCTCATTATATTAAGTTTTTTGTTCTTTCTTTTTTCTGTTAAATTTATTTTAATCTGTGTGGTTTCATGGTCAGAAATTTTATTATTGTGGTCGATGAAAGCTACTACTCCTTCGCAATAATTTCTTACTACAACATAATCTATTAATGAACTTGTATGCTGTGTAACTCTTGTGGGCTGATCCATGATTTGCTTAAAACCTTCATCCTCTATCAAATCCTTAATTACATGGCTGTTTATACTCATCCAGTTGAGTTAAGATTAAAGTCCCCTACAACAATAACATTGTTTTTATCTTCTAAATAATCCGCACAAAATTTGCTGAACGCTTCCACAAAACTGATAACCGAGCTACTGGGTGATCTATAAATCACTAATATATACCATTCTATATCACTAATCACAATTCTTGCATCCACTCAGCGTCGCTGTTTTTAAAGAAACTATCTCGGAATATAGAGTATATTTTTTTATATATATACATACTCCTCCTGTATATCAATAGTGCGAAAGGCATTTTATAGTATTATAATTGTCAATAGTATATTCTTTCTCATTTATTGCGTCTGTTATATGTGTTTTTGTAAGAAATATTATCTGAGGATTTTGATTCTCAACTCACCGAAGTTTCCTAAACCATTAATATTTATGTAACTACATACACATTTATCACTAATTTCTTTCTCTATAAAAAATATTTATTTTTTTTTCAACCTCAATTTTCTGGCTCATCGTTGAACATGTAATAATCATTTTATCGTTTTTTTTTATTTTTATTCTGGTTTCTGGTTTTGGTTCTTTCTTTTTGTTTGGATGTCAGTCGATATATGTACATATTATGTACAATATGTATACAAACAAATTTTTTTCATTTTTTTTTTTTTTTTAATGTATATAACCAAAGAACATTTATAATAACAAGTCTCATGTAGTTAGAGCAAAGAAAAGTAATTATAATTTTGTTAATAAAAACAAAACAAAAGAAAAATACAACAGTATTCATTTTCATTCAGTGTCCATGTAAATTAGATATATTTCAATATTTTTTCAAATCAAAGGTTCAAAATAAAAAATTAAAGTATACTGAAAAGTAGGTGCATTTTTAAATTTTCAGCGAAATTTTTTGTTTTTGTTAATTTTGTCTGTTTTTTATTTTATCAATCATGTATAAATATGTATTATAATATGATATGTAAAAACAAATAAACAATCTATCAAAAATGGATTGTTGCCTGTTTTATTTCTTCAAAAAATAAAAATACCAAAATTGAAATAGAAATATGATTTTGAAACAAGTTCTGAGAAAATAAAAAAAACGGTATTCTGATTCACGATTTGTAATGCATAACTAATAAATTTTATTCTTTTATTACTATTATTAATTTTTTCTAGATTCTGTGATTCGATCATTGACTCTATTACTGTATGTTTAACTACATACTTATTTCAATCCACACAATAGTTATTCCCACATTGATATTCTGATATTTTATTATTATTTAGGAATGTTTAGCTATGTATCTCATATTCAAATTTTTATTACAAACTTGATTTGAGAAATGCATACAACTTGCTTACAAATAAAATTGATCAGCATAAAAACAAAACAAAAGCAAAACATTAACATATATAGCGCACTACTTAAAAATAAAATAATAATGTAAAAATAAAAATTTTTTAAATATACTTTTATCGAAATCAAACTAGTGCCCTAAAAAGTAGGAAATAAAACTAATGGTGGATGTTGCGCATCTAGAACTACCGTAAGATAAAATACAAAAGTATATAATGAATCTTGCTAGAATATTGTTAATGTTAATTATCGTTTTATATTGTTAGAATATTGTTTACGTAAAAATATGATTAAACTGTCTGTCCTCAATTACAAATATTTTTATTTCAGTTAGCAAAGAAAGGATTACATGTAATTTTAATAAGCAGATCATTAGAAAAACTTGAAAAGGTCAAAAATGAAATTGGTGAGCCTATTTCAAATATTAATAATAATAATAATCATATTTAATAAAATTTCTTTTAAATATTTATAGCTGAAACAAGCCAAGTACAAGTGAAATTAATTGATGTTGATTTTACTAAAGGACCAGAAATTTATCATAAAATCTCAACAAATATTGAAAATCTTGAAATTGGTGTATTAGTAAATAATGTTGGAATGAGTTATCAACATCCAGATTTTTTTTTAAATATTCAAAATGAACAATTCTTACGTGATATTATAACATGTAATATAAATTCAGTTACACATATGTGTAGATTAATAATGCCACAAATGGTTGAACGGAAACGTGGTATTGTTATTAATATATCATCAATGGCTGCACATGTGCCAAATCCATTACTTTGTTTGTACAGTGGTACCAAAGCATTTATTGATAAATTTTCAGATGATTTAAATACTGAATATAGAGGACAAGGTATTATTGTACAAAGTGTTATGCCAGGATATGTTGTATCAAATATGACTAAAATTAAGAAACCAACATTTATGGCACCATCTGCTGATTGTTATGTTGCATCAGCTTTAAGAACAATTGGAATTGCTACACATACTACGGGATATTTTCCACATGCACTAATGAAATTAACAATTGATATAATAAAAGCTGTAACATGTGAACCTTTTGTGAATAGTTATGTTATGAAGAATTTATTTGCTATTAGAAAACGAGCACTACGTAATGCAGAAAAAAAAGCTGAATAAAATTAGGTGATTAGAAGTTTTATATTCAATTTGTTACAATGGTTAAAAAAAAAATCATTATATGGTCTTTCAATGATATAATTTTTTTTAATTTATAATTTAATTAAAAAGTTATTAATTTGTTTATTAAGAAAAAGCATTACCAAAGATTAAATATATATTATTACTAATTTTATGGTAGATTGTGTTTTATAAAATAAATATTTAAAAAAAAAATACAATAATTATTTTGTTTTAACTTAATTCTTTAATTTAAGAAACTAAAATCGTACTTTTGATTTAATATAAAAAAGTTGATCAATATTTCTAGTTTAAGTTTTCAATGATCGTTCAAAATATGTAGTTGGTACTTGGTATGCAGATATGTACATTTTTCAATTAAAGTATTGAATAATAGGTACATTCCAAATGTATGATAATATTATATCATAATATGAACAGGGACTACAATAATCTAATATTTTATTTTTTAACAGTTTATTAATTTATTATATATTTACATGGTAGTTTTATAAAAATTTAAATTGAAATTCTTCCCAAAATGTTCCGTTTTTACTCTTTTATTAGCTTTAACCGTGGAAAAAAATAACGATTTTTTTCAAAATCAATTTTTTATTAAAAATTAAAATACAAATTTATTTTTGTCCTTACTGATGTAAAAAATTGATTTGAAAAATGAATTTTAATGTTTTCTAACAAATTTTAAGAATTGGCTACTTTGAGCGATTTTAACTAGCACATCTTTGTAAAATTTGTATGGCTTTGTAAAAATTGTAATAATAAAATCGTAATAATTGTAAAAATAATTTTTTTTTGACTTTTGTCTGAATTTATCTACATTTGAAGTTATGGCTCTATTTAAATTTTTATTATTTTTACTAGTAAGTCAGGTTTAAAAACAGGTCCCGTGTAAAAAGATACCGAACTTTTTTTCAAACATAACCACTTAGTGGCCCCAAGAAATTTTTTTTCTTTTTTGTTTTAATTTAAAACAAATTAATAATTTATTTTCCATCCATTTTTCTTTTTTTTTCACAATTTAATTGAAAGGGAAAAATTTAAAAATTTAAAAATCAAAAAATCATATAAAAATAATTGAATTGAAAGGAAAATAATTTTTTTTTAGTAAAAACAAAAACTGTCAAAAAGCGTTGTCTACAAACATACAACTCTGGTCTTTCATATAAATAACACTTATAGATAGTGTTGCTTTAAAAATATCTTGAAAAATAAAAACTATTTGTTAAATTTTTAAAAGAATTTAAATTTATTTTAACTAGTAAATATAATTACCGACATCTATAATTTATTTTCCAAATCAAATTTTAACAACTCAAATTCTCAAACTTTGAATTTGAGATGATTGTTTGACATTTATTTGTCATCTAAAATGTTCAAATTTGAAGAAGTTTAAAAAATATAGAATCAGACAGAACAGAATGACATTTGAAATTAAAAGACTAAAAAAAACCTATAATTTCCATTTTTTCAGCTCTGTTGTTTGTTACCTTCTTGGTTAGTATTAAGAAATAGTAATATTATTCATATATTGTATTATAGTTCTTTATGAATGGAAATATAAAAAAGTTTCATAAACTAATTAATTCATTTAATTTTACATATTTTAAAATTACTTATTATTTGTAAGACTTAAAGTTCTCTTGATATTCTTGTTTTTAATATTTAAATTTTGTTTTAAAAATTACATAATTTTCGATATTTTTATTTATATTTTATATATGTATTGCAGTTTATGGCAAAAACAAGTTTAGTAATTAGAGAGTTCTTTAGAAGATACGGTGCTGTGATTTTCTTTCCAACTTTTACTGCATCAACAATTTTTGCTGATATAAATCACACAAGAAATTGGAAACGTCAACAAGAATTTCTTAAAAAAGAAAATATATTAAATTAATATCTGAGTAAATATGTACGGTCTTGGACTTACAAAACAATACCTTTGGGCTGCTTTGCCACTTAGTGGTTTTCTTGTGGGTTGGTGGTTAGATAATCAAGAAACACAAAGAATGATCAGGTTTCGGGATAAAAGTGCACTTTATGGCCGAGTACTAAAACCAGGCGAAGAACCATCATGGTAATATATGTGCCCTAATAAAGTAATAAAATTGAAATGTTAATAGTAGAAGAATAAATTAATATATAAATTAAAAGTTGTTTTTGAATGTTATTAAATACCTACATAGTTTTCATTTAGTCACAAAACTAGAGAATTTTACTAAACCATTACTCAATTTACATCTCAAAAATTTTCAAGAAACATTTTATTGACTTGGAAGGAAAACTAATTTATGTAATAACAACATGAGTTTAATTGGTGTAAAATTTTATTTATTTATTGTCAAAAAATGCAAGCTTTTAACATAGTTTTTCATAGTTCATTAATTAAATTTTTTTAACTGCGAGTTTTCGTTTTAAAAAGCTGGTACCAAACCAATGTCATTTAAATAAATTTGATCGTCATTCGTCACTCACTATTCACTACACTACACAAATGTCACCGGATTTTTGACTTAAATTTACTTCTATTCATTTAATTTTAGTTATTAAAAATATAACAATAATAGAATAAGGTAGTCATTTACTTTACTAGTATGGTAAAAAAGGAAAATTTAGAAACTAATATTCAAACAGAATTACCAAAATCTCAAATTGAACAGTCAAGTAGTGAAAAAGGAAAAGAATGGGGTTATGATTTATATCCGGAAAGAAGAGGTGAAACATTTAAACCATCATGGGGTCGAGTTATATTAGGATTAGAGGGTCGGGAAAATATAGATAAAATAAAATGTGAAAGAAATGTTTTTTGGTGTGTTAAAAATAGCCCATTAGTAAAATTGATGATGGGAGCTTTAAAAAGTTCAGGCTGTACAATTGATATTAGGAGACATATTTCTTGTGAAGTTTGTGAGACATCCGTAACTGGAGGATATGTAAAGTTAACATTATATATAAAAAATATATATAAATATTTTGCCTTTCTTTTCTAGGATCCTCTTAACAATCAAATAGTTGTTTGTCAAAATATGGCTACAAATAAGGTGAAATTTTATCAATTTACAAACACAAAAATACAATTTTTCTTTTGTTTGATTATTTTGTAATATTACATATCGATTTAGGGCATGGTTCAAGGTGTCTTAACACATGAAATGATTCATATGTTTGATTATTGCAACAACGATTTAGATTTCAAAAACATTAATCATTTAGCTTGTACTGAAATTCGTGCAGCAAATTTAGCACATTGTTCTTTTTTTAGTGCAATGGCTCAAGGTGATGCATCATTTATCAATATTAAAGAAGCCCATCAAAATTGTGTTAAAACAAAAGCTTTACATTCAGTCCTTGCAGTTAGGAATGTTACTAAAGAAGAAGGTACATATCAAAAAGTGAATTTACTTTAAAAATTTGTTAATACTTTGTAAATTTAGCTATAGATGCTGTAGAAAGAGTCTTTTCAAAGTGTTACGCGGATTTGGAACCAATTGGTAGAAGAATACGTAGAAATTCAGCTGATATGCACAAAGCATTTTTAGAAGCACCAATGTATGGTTATGATGTTGATTAGAATTATTTATTTGGTTAAATTGGATTTAAAATTTGTAGTTGTTTTAATCGAATGAAATATAATAATTTTTTTAGTATGAAAAATTTTATTATTTATTTTCAATATTACCAATTTTACAATATTCAGAATATCCATAAGTACTTTATATGTAGTTTATTTTTCGTGATTGAAAATACATACTCAATATGTAATATATGGATACATTTCATATCTTTAATATTATCGGATATGTATTAGATAATAGTTGGGTCTAGTATATATTGGAACACAACGTGTTATATAACTTGGAAAATTCGAATTGTTTAAAATGAAAAGGAAATAAACTTTTTCATTTTTATAGAAGAAAATTATTGGTTACTGGGGTCCTCCCCCAAAAATCAATTTTTTGTTATTTTGATAATACATAGTTGTATAACGTTGTATAACTGCCCCACCGATTCAATTTGACAAGTTGTATGACCAAGTTGAATCGTCTATGGGCAGCTTAAGAAATTAGATGAAATTTTTATTATAATTTATAATTCAATAGTGAAAGTCCTAAAATAATTTTTTTTCACTCAATTAAAGAAAATTTTATTTCCAAAGAAAATTTTTAATTACTGTCAGATGTTGCTTAGAGCAAGCAAATTAGATGTCTATTATAGACAAAAGCTTGCATTATGTTGCTAAGCGTTGAGATCATCATCCAGTGGGTTAGTATCCATCACCGTTAGTAACTAATGTTAATAAGAGATAAACAAATACAAAAAGAAAATAGAAAAAGATATTATTTTAAAAGATATTGATAAATTAATTTTAAGTTTCTATTACTAATGTTAGTATCAAAACAAGCTGCTCTCGAGTTAGATTCACGTAACATTCTAGACACACGCTCAAATTTACCGTAGTCAGTACTATGGTTAGCAATATTAAACAGGTCAACGGAACGTAAATTATGCGGATTCTCTCTAAAAGTTATCAAATCCATAATTTTAGGTGCCAGGATATTCCCAGCAATAATTTGGCGGACCAATCGACATTGGAGGGATTTCAGGTCAATCAAAAGCAACCTATCTTCGTAAGGAGGAAGTGGAAAATGGGTGAGAAAGAGAAGAACGGAAACAGACCTGATATTGCCTATTAGATAAGTATGACCCCATCCATTTAAGACTGTGATCAGAAAAACCTATTGCTTTATGCTTGATTAGTATTGAATCATGAGAAATTTTGTCAAATGCCTTGCTAATATCCGTAAATAGGACGTCAACTTGTTGTCCAGACAGATTCCATAGCATTAAAAGTTCCAGAAACGAATTTTATTAAATTGGTAACAGTTGACCTTCCTTTCTGAAAACCGTGTTGATCTATAAATGAATGACTTAGAATAAGAATAAAAATGATTAATTAGGTTGCATTCAAGAAGCTTTGGAATGCAAGAAATTTTAGCAATGGGCCTATAATTGGAAACCTCAGAACGTGACTCTTTTTATAAACTGGAATAATATAAGATTTTTTCCAAAACTCCGGGAAGACACCAGTTTGCAAAGACAGATTGAACATTTTTTGAAGCGAATATGCTAGGGTATAGGCGCAATTGCTAATTGCTAAAAACTATGGGAGGAATCCCGTCTGGCCCACAGGAATAATCCTCTTTGAGAGATAATAACTGTGATAAAACTCTATCAAAGTCAATTAATATTTGTGTCTATCAAAATCAAAAGGTACTCTTTGTCATCTGAAACTGTTTTGAGATATATGCAAAAAACTTGTTATTTCTGTATTTTAAGTTCAAATTAATTTTGAAATATTACGTTTTATAAAAAATGGCTTTTAGATCAAGAAACACTTTACGTTTTAAAACTAGTACCAGAAATAAGGAAGTAAACTTCAATTCAAATTTGGAAAAGAGCCATTTTGAAACTAAATTCTGGAAAAGAGCTATTTTGAAAATAAATTTATGGAAAAGATCACCTTTTGCAAAAAAAATTTACGATACATATTTTGATTATAGAAAAATTGAATTATCACAAACAACATTTTTATTCATAAAACAAAAACTAAATATAAAAAAATATAAAAAATAACCAAAAAACATAATATTTTTAAAAGCTAAAAAGTTAAACATAAATAAAAAAAAATTCAAAATTCAAAAATGAAAAGAATTCAGTAAACTTTTTTCTTCAAAACAAAAAAATAACAAAAAATTTAAATATGAAAATCTAAGTCATCAAAGTCACAACATGTATCACAAATTAATTCTTCTTCTACAGGTGTGTCGGTTTCTAATTCAGTGGAAGGTTTGTCAATTACATGTTTGTAGAATTCAAAGCCTTCCAAAGTGCGCCAATCTTCTCCATAATGCTTTTGTAAAAGTTTATCCACGTCTTTGCGTTTGGCGTTCTTAATAATTGGTTTATCAGTAATTAATTCTGGTGTACAATTACTGTTCAATCTTTTCCCTTTTTTTAAGACTGATCGAAAAACTCCCAAGTCAGCTTTATATGTTGTTTCCCCTTTAATTACGAAGGAGTTTGATTTTGTACGCTTGATTTCAAATCTTTTAGTTTTGTTAAATTTAAAGTGCCAATCTTTGGTTGGTTTTAAATATTCAATGGCTAGGTTTCTCCAATCTTTTACAGGACATTGTTCAGTACCTAAATTCAAAATTACACCACGGTCTTTGTATAAATCAATATAATCTTTAGGCTGCAAAATCACTTCTTTTTGACGAGCAATTTTTTCTAACTGAGCAAATACTCTATCTGGAGGAATATATGAGTGTCCTGGCACTGGGAAAATCAACTCAATTTTTTTTACTGTTCTTGGAGCAATATTGCAAAGCCAAAACGAACACATTAAAATCACTGTACAGTTCTTATTTTGACCTCCACATCCATCGCACATAAACCTAATTTTGTTTATTTTATCATTGAAAGATGTACTGCAGAGTCGATCATACAAAGCAGATGAAATTTCATTAGACCCTTTTGGACTAATGTCTTCGGTCCAAATATAAAAATACGTATTTTCTTTGGTTAGCTGTGATTTTGAAGAGCCATTAACAATACCCAAATTATATAAATTAAACTGGCGACTGTAATAGGCAGCCTGGTCCGGTATCTTTGGTAAGATCATATTTTTTTGGCAATCAAATGAAAACATGGTCATACTTTCACTTTCTTCCTTCGCTAAATCAAAAAATGCTTTTGAACGGAGCTTGTGAACTCTCGGTTGTATCATAAGTTCATTTTTTTTAGCAACATCTTTTTCAATCTGTAATCTTTGATTAAATAAAATACAAGTTGAGCACTTATCTGTTGATGGCATTTTAAATCCAATATTGAAGTGCCGATTAAATATATTTCGAAAAAAGCTGTTTTTGACTTGGAGATCAGAAGGATGGTTCTCAGTATAAAATTTGTACATTTTGTTGACAGACAAATCTCCAGACAAGTATTGTCTAACAGCTATTTTTGCTCGACAATAATGTATTTCAATTGGTTTATAACGTTTAATGTAATTAATAACTGCTTCCCACTTTGAAGCATAGACTGAAGTCTTTCTGTCGCCTCCACGGTTCTCTCGAGGCAAAAGTCCAGTTTTAAAATGATTTAAACAAACTCTGCTAATACGTTTTCCTGATATCATTAAAGTTTTTATAAAAGTGTCTTTACACACACGAATCTTCATACCTTTTAAATTTTGTATGAAATGTTGGCAACGATAAGATTTTGAAGTACCTCCTTTTCGCCTATCTGTTCGTTTTGGAGATTCAATACTGCTATATGCTATTATGAAACAATCTTGTTCCTGTTTTGATTTGGATTTATAAAATAGTTTGGAAAAATATATAATGTCTCTTCCTCTCAAAGATTTACATTTAAAAGTTTTTCCATTGTGTTTGCAAGTCGGAAATTTAGGTAGGTTTATAGCTTTTAATCTATGTTAATGAAATATAACATTGCAATAGTTATTAATTCATTATTCTATAGTAATTTAATACAAACCTTTCTAGTTTTTGCTTCTCTCTTTTCCACTGAATTTTATTGACCGATCTTTTTCTTGCTTTTTTGCCACTACCTGATAAATCTTCAATAACACCGATTGATTCCATTATTAAAACCGTCTTATATCTCCAAATATTTAAAGAACAATGAGTAGCACGTTCAAATTAATGTCAAAATTCCCGCCAAAAAGACACAATGGAAAAGATACCATTTGAAAATTACATTTTCTCCTCATATGTTTTTTAAGAGGAAAAGATCCGTTTTTGAAACTTATATTTTATTACGGAAAAAGTACATTTTGAAACTGACAAAAATTGAAAAAGAGCCCTTTTTGAAATTGACTACATATTTTACACGAGCAAAACTACTGCTAAAGGTACCATTTTGAGCTTGAATTAATATTTAGATGACGTAAAAGTACATGAAGAATAATGTGACATTTATAAGTTTTTTTTTTCATTTTATGGAAAAGAGTACCTTTTGATTTTGATAGACACATTTCATTAATTTTGAAACTAGGAGAATAAGAGTATAACGAATTAATGTAAGAGTTGTTGATAGTAAAATTACTATTGTTAACAAATGAGCGAGAGAAGTAGGAAGCAAATAAGTTGGATATTATAGATGGGTCATTAGAAACATCACTATCAAGCTTAAAAACAGGTGGATAACCATCGGTTTTATGTTTGCTGTTGATGAAATCAAAAAACTTTTTTGGATTATTAAATATATTGGTTTTAATATTACTACGGAATTATAAATGGATTCAGTTCAGACAATAGCTTGAATTAAGTAAAGAAGTCACAGTAAGTGGCATAAGCAGAAGAAGATCTATTTTAAACAAATAATTTCCAAGAGGCATTACGTTTATTTCTCAAATCTCGGAGTTCTTTGGTATACCACGGCTGTGAGATTGGTGAATTGTTATTAACCCTATCCCCATAGAGAATAGATAAATAAGAAGCATTGAAAAATTTCTTCATAGAATTTAAGAGTATGTACAAGAATTTACATCATTAGAGTTAAAAAGTGTATTAAAGTTAATTGAACTAATAGCACCATTTAAATATGTACTCAAAATTGTATTTTCTAAAGTTGAATTTACAACAATTCTCAGCCATACTAATTTCATCTGATGTTCCAAAAGAAAACAGTATGTCAAGAGGTGGATGATAGTCATCAATAGTACAGAAAAATAAATTACTGGATGAAACACTGGAATAATATAAACTGGATGAGAGTTCGCCGAGTCAGATGAAAAGACCAAATTCAATTGTTTTATCAATTCTTTACATCACTAATTTGTTGCAAGTCATAAGAATTTACCCCATCAATGAAAATAGTTTCATGTGTTGTTGAGACATCATAGGTAAGAAGAAAATCACCAGAAGTGGAAGGGATCCATTCTAATCTGGAGAAATCAAAATCACCGACGACCAAGAGGTTATCATGTGAACCAAGAAGTACAAGTAAGAAATCAACTCTACAAGTTTTAGAGTACAAGTCTTATCTGTAGAGTATAAACTGGGAGATATGTAACAATTAAGTAAGAAGAGATTACAGTGATCCACCGTTATTTTCACACACACAGCCTCAAACAGGTTGCAAGGAGGGAGAGTGACAAGATCACACAAGAGTGTGGACTTAACAGCATGTAGAGTTCCTCCGCCCCGATTACCAAGAATTCCAGGTAACCTATCATCTCGAAAGACTTGATAATTCGACTAAAGGATTTCCTCACCGTGAAAATCACTGTTTAGCCAGGTTTCAGTTAGAGTGATAACGTCGTGAGGGGAGCAATGAGAATCAAGGTAAGCGTTATAAGTTTTAGTTCGAAGACCTCTCACGTTTTGCTAGAAAACTATGAGGTTTTTGAGTTTTTTGTAGCCGATATGTTTTTGGTTATTTTACGCTTCCTAGATATGAATTATTTAACAAGAGACCCACCGCCACCAGGCCAATTAATTGGGTTGACTAGAACGTCAAAAAGACTCTCAGGGCATGAAATTTTAAAGGATGAGCAATGTTTTACTGCTATTTTAGCGATAATGATTTGGAATAGAATTTTTTATATGGAATAGAATTTTTTATTTGGAATAGAATTTTTTAATAAGAATAGAATTTTTTATATGATGGGCTATGTCACCAGGTTCCGTGTTCGAGAGCAATCTCGAAACGAAAACAGTTTTATTCATCGGAATCGATTGCAAAGGTGGATTCATCGGAATCGATTGCAAGCTTACAGGGCATCAACAACATTCCTAGAAGGTGGTGATATCCAACAACTATATCATTCCTAGATGGTAACAACTCCGGAACATCCGAACAAACTGGTGAGTCCAATCAGATTAGATTGTTGGGACTACTAACCGTAAGATTACAAGGAGTTGATTCTAAAACTAGATTGGTTGAAGGAACTATCAGAGGCTTTGATAGGCGCAGAGAACTCTTCGAGGTTGAAGGAGCTGCAGAGTTAGTTAGCGTCTTATTATTAGTTGGTTTAGGGTCTTTGACCACAATGGTTGGTACAACCTTGTGCCCACAAATGAACCCGTCATTATTTGACCTAGGGACAACAGAAATGGGAAAGCCTACAAAATCTGTGTCCTCAAGCAAAGATGTAGATGCCAACGACGTCAACAAGTCAATGGCATTAATCTCATTGCATGATACCAAAATAGTGTCAAAAGAATCTTTAACAAAAGAAAATTCTTAAAGAAATTTTAGAAAGGCTATACGCCGATCAGTGCTTCAGAAGTTTTTAAATTTCTCTACAGTAAATTTTTTTATTTTCATTCACGCATTTTTATTTTATTATGTATGGATGTTTTTTACTATGTATGGATGTATTTAATTTGTTTTTGTTTTTTTTTTAATGAAAATGCAAAAGCGAAACTGCATTTTTTACTACCTGTTAGGCGAGTGATGACGAGAGTTATAATTTTTTCTTTTTTTACCTCATAAAATACCACTTTTGTTTTATGATAATGAATTTTTTATTTTTTGTTTTTGTAATAATGATAAATCAATTTAATGATAAATAAATTTATTATGAAAATAATACATAGCTAAGTTAATTTAATTTTAAATTTATAAATTAAAATAAAAAATAATCAAAACACAGAAAGATTAAAAAAATTTCAATCTTTTATTATAGTTGTGTCAAGAACAACGGCAAAATACGTAAGAAAAATTAATAAAAAAATTCATAAAAAATTTTAGCCGATTTTTTATGGACTTTTTTTACGGATTTTGTAAAGTATGGATTTTAAAATGAATGATTTTGAAAAATGTGGATATGTAAATATGGATTTTGTAAATTATGGATGCAGCATTTACGGATTTCGAAATAACGGGTTTCATATCAAACCCAATAACGGTTGTAAAATATGGTAAACCAATTAACTGTACAAAGTATGCAAAGAACCAGAACTGTTAAAGTGTATAAATATATAAATAATAAACTCCGATGGACGGACAACAATAGCATTAATAACTTTTTGTAAACGTATATGCTTAAAAAATAAACATTTTTTTAAAAATTAGTACCATCACTCGAATTATTGAGCTTGAGACGTTAAAGCAATTGTTGCCCGATTTGAGGCCACCTAAATGTAAATGGTAATAACATCGTGAAAAAACATAATACACACTATGAACATTTAATGTAATAATATAATAAAATAAACGGTAAATAAAACGCTTCATAAAATTGAATGTATGTATATAAAATTTAGATAAAGAATATACAAAATCTTGAGGTTTTTTTTTCATCAAGTTTATAATTTTTATAAATAAAATATTTTTTTTTATAACGTGCTGACTAACTTCAATCATAATCGGAAAAATTCTATTAGATTAATGGTTGTAAAATGTACATAATTAAAAGAATAAATTAATATAAGCTTGCCAAATTTCTTGTTACATTTATTAACAAAAAAAAAAACATTAATTTGGAATTGAATTTATAAAATTACGCGATTTCCAGATATATTCGATGATAAATAAACAGCTGATCTTCTTAATTTACTTGATCGATTTAAACTGCTACCACGTTCTTGTGTAGTTCTTCTCAACTGTGTATTTCTCTGTGAATGAAAACTTACGCAATTATTTCCTTGTAAATATGTTTTCTTGTCAGTAGATTTCATTGCAGCAAGCATATCAAATGCTGCTTTTTTATTTTCTTTTGTCCATATTTTTGATATTTCATCTGAATGAGCTTTATTCAATATTTCCACACTGTTTGCTAAATTCGATTTTTCACAGTTTTTTGAACTTAAAATGGATGATGGTTTTTCATTGAATTCTTTATTATTCTTACAACTGTTATTTGCATTATTATTATTAGTCTTGCTCTTATGAGAGATATTATTTAATCCGAAAATCGATAAAATTGATCGCCTTTTTCCAGATCCTTTATTACTGCTATTTTCAAATTCATTACTAGTTTTACTTGACAAACTAGATTCAAAATTATTAATTCTAAAATTTTTATTATCATTACCATTGGTTTCCTTCAACGAATGGGTAATATGTTTTAAAGTTTTGAATGGCGGTGGTTGTAAAAATTGTGGTGGTTGAATAGTTTCATTATTTGATTTAAATATTTTTGTTGGTGAACTAAAAGTAACAGATTTTTTCAACTGACCTCTCAAAAATCCTGATAGTGGTGGCATTACTGACATTTCTAGTTTTGCTACTGTTGGAACAATTGAAGAATCATTAAGTTCTATTGTACAATACGATTCATCTAATGTTTTCGATATTCGTCGTTTTGGATGACGTTTTGTTATCGATCGCTTCTCGATAGCAACTCTTTTTAACATTCCTTCAATATGATGTTTCTTTTCTTCTAAAGCTTTTTCTAATGTTGTTAAACGATTTTCTCGATCCATTAGCTATTATTCAAATTTAATAAAATAATATGTAATTACTTACAAAAAAAAGTATTTTTCAAATTACCTGTTTTTCTTTTTCCATTAAATTGATTTCTTTGTGATTTATAAGCATTTCTTGAGCCCGTATAGTTTCTAACCGTGTTTTCAAAGCTTCTTCAAAAATATCACGTGTTAATAATTGGGGGTTATCACAACGACTTCTTTCTCTTGATGTCATAATTGAGTTTGCATATATTCTTTCATTTTTAAAGGCAGTTAAATTCAATTCTGGAAATGATCCACTTCTTGAAATATTATTAGATGAGCCAAATAGTTCAGCACGTAATTGAGGTGTATCAACACCAGTTATACGACCGTTAGATCCATTAAAATCATCAACATTTTTTAAATCTGTGAAAGTTAAATTTGTTAAGTCCGATAAAGATGAAACTGGTGAAAATATTAATTTTTTTACACCAATTTTATTATTCAAATCTTCAGTAAACGTTGTTAATTTATTATCATTGTCATTACGTGATAAAAGTTTTGGAAAATCTGCTTTTAAATCATTTAAATTCCTAATAAAAACTGGATGTCTTAATAATATTTCAACATTTGGACGTTGTTCACTATCAACTTCTAATATAAATGAAATAATTTCTTGTAAATCTTTTGAATAATAATTTGGAATTGAATTAAAACGTCCATTTGAAATATTTTCTGATAGTTGTTCAAAACGATTACCTCGAAATGGTGGATTTAAACAACACATCTCATATATAAGACAACCAACAGCCCATATATCAGATTTTTTATCATATTTATGACCACGTACAATTTCTGGACTCATATAATATGGTGAACCAACAAAACTTTGAGCAAAATTTGTTTCTTGATTACGTTTCAATATTCTAGCTAATCCAAAATCACCTAATTTAACATTGCCACATTTATCTAAAAATATATTTGCTGGTTTAATATCCCGGTGTAATATACAACCTTCTGAAATTTTATTATGGCATAATTGTAAAGCTTTTAATGTTTGATATAAAACTTTCCATATATATTTTTCTTCAAATTTTAATTTTTCTTTAGAACATTTTTGTATTAAATTTTGTAAATCACCACCATCACAATATTCCATTATTATAAAAATTGTTTTTGTTTCAATATTACATATATGATCATAATATTGCACTATATTTGAATGTTTCAATTGTTGTAGAAATCCTATTTCAGAATCTAGAGCTTCTTTTTTAGATTCTTCAAATTCATCATAATTAATTGCTTTCCAAGCATAAATTTTATTTGTAATTTTATCTTGAACTTTAAAACATGTTCCAAATGCACCGCTTCCAATAACTGAAATTACTTCGTAATCATCTAAACTTTTCATTTTATTTTTGTTTATTTTTACAATTATATAAAAAAAATAGGTTAGATATATTTATACAACAGTAGTTATTTTAATAATGTTTCTCACAACCAAACTAGAATTATTACAGAATTTAATTTTTTTTTAAGTAAATTTATAAAAGTATATATGTATTTTATTATCAGAAATTTAATTTCTTGCTTTATATTCCTTTTAAAATATTTGATTTATTTTCAAGTGTTAGCATAGTCAAGTAATTCTTTTTAAATTTCGTTTTCAACTAATTCTCAACTCAAGTAATCTGTTCTGTTGAATAGAACAAACAGCTCAGATTTTGTTTATTTGTTAAGTGGAAAGGGAATACGTATATATTTATAAGAATAATAATATTTTCAGCCTTTTCTTTTATTATGGTATTTATGGTTTTGTTTTTTAAAGATGCTCATCTAGTTTTAATCCCAGGGTTTATATTTTATTATAGGACTTAATTGTCTCCTTTTTTGTGTTTTACCTCTTATCCTGTACTGTGATGTCTTTTTACCTGCTCTCCTATGAAATTTAGAATTTATCAGTTTATTGTAAATTAATTTTTTTGTAACAGCTGATTCCTGATTGTGGTCAGGTCAGCGTCAACCATTCAGGCAAGGCACTGCTATTTACTCAATGGTACTACAACTGCACTGCTATTAAGTTTTGGCTTGGTTTTGTTAATTTGTGAATAATTTTTAAATTTAATATCTATTTGAACTGTTTATATGAAAAACAGCAGACTTCAGGTTGAGATATCTATGGCCCTATGGGATGTAAACCACTCATATAGTAGGTACACCGGTTTTCATAATAAGAACAACAATAAAAAAAAAAAAAAATTATACTTTTTTTACCTCTCGCTTCAAATTTTATTTTCAATTAAAATATTTACACACACATACATTATAATACAAGTGTTACCAACCAAGATGAACCGTCTGGTGGGTTATGATGTTCTTTGGTTAAGCCCCAGCCACAATTAAAGTGACCAAGGGTGGGAAATAAATTTTTTTAATTTGATAAAAATCGTAGATTATGTACACAACATCTACTTATATTATTTTATAAAGTAACATATAATAGAATACCTATACATTCTATTATATTTATCTATTCCGGTAAAATTTTATATCTATGTACATATTTTTAACATTAAAACATAAGTATGTACTTATATAGCTGTATTATATGAATATATTTATAATATTTATCAATATCATCAAGTTTTTGCTACTATGTATTCTCTGAAAACGAATGTTCTAAACAAAACAATTAAAAAAATGTATACTCTTTTAAATCTTCTATTTTTGAAATCACCTCTTTGGATAAAGTGGTTAAATCTTACTATAATATATACATTTCTCTACTACTTGATTGAGTACTTCCAGACTTCTTCGTGCCTTGTACTCGACGTCGACTTATCAATACCTATTCCCATATTCCCTATTTTCCCATTTGATCAATTGGGTTCTTAGTTGATCTTAGAATAATCTTGAGTTTTAAGAATTTAACCGAATTCAGATCCAAATCATCCAAGAGAGTATGTTTAATTCAACCAAGTTTATTGTTATCCCTAGCGGATAATACATTATGGCAGCGGTATACGAAAGGTAGGTGCAGGCAGTGCTGATATATTTTGGATATTTTGGAAAAAATTATCACTACGCAACTACGAATTGAGCAAAACTAAGAGACTATGCCGAAATATGTACATGATTTCAATCACAGCGAAATCTAAAGCTATCAAGTTTTATCTAGTGTAGTACAGTGGTGGTTATTTTCTAAATGAAAGTTTTTATTGGCAAGTCTTAATGACCAAGATCGGTTATACTCCCCTCTCGCATCTGGATCTGGATTTATTAGTAAGAGATTATTTCAAGGATAAAGGAAACTAATATCTTGCATTTTTTGCTATTTTATTATCGGTATGATTTATTATTGATATATTATATATTTTTATTTTACTTTTTTTATTTTCTTTGTTCATTCGATAATTTGTTTTAAATAATTTTTAAATTTATTTTTATTTGATTTTTTACTTTTAATTTAAATTTTTTTTATTTTTTTCGTTTTATAAGTAAATTGTAACAATGAAATAATTTTTTTTCCCTACTATGTATATGTAATTAGTAAAACAAATAACATTTTTTTGAATGAAAAGAAAAATATGATATAAGAACAGTCTAATAATAACGTAAAGCAAAAATTAAAAGAAAATATAAATAAATTTTGTTAATTAATTTTTTTTAAATTGGATCGTTTTTTAAGAACATAATTTTTAAATGTCATAAATTCCAAAATGAACCAGAAATAATCAAATCTTTGTAATGCGACAAATAATTTTAATTAGAAAAGTTAAGTTTGTAAATCTTTATAAGTTACATTAAATTTTACTATATTAATAAAATAATAAAGAATTTATAATAGTATTGAAAATAATATGTCTTGATAGAGATTTATGGAAGATCTAGAATTTCCTCAATAAATTTTGAAATATCAGTATTTTTTTCCTTATGCATAACTATAAATTCATTTGATTCTAATAGTTGTTTGTAATTTGGACGTTCTTTGTAATCTTTTTGTAAACAGGCTGCTATAAAATTTTCAAATTCAATTGAAAATTGTCCTGGTTCTAATCTTGGCGGATCATCAATCACTACCTTAATTTAAAAATAAAAGTTTTAAATATACTTTTTTTTTTTTAATTTAGTAATAATTTAAAACGTGCTTACCACACAACATACCATGAAATATATTTTAAAACATATTATGTATACACTTACTTGTTTTAGTTGATCAAAAACTGATTTCCATTTGCTAAACGGAAATTTTCCCGTTGCCATTTCAATCATACTAATGCCTAATGACCATACATCTGATCTAATGTCATATTTATCTTTATTATCTCCTATAAAATTTATTTAAAATAAAATTACAAATAGATATTCTTCCCAAAATATATTTTAAGGATTCCAGACAAACCTTCCATATCTATTCGTTCTGGTGCCATGTATGGTTTACAGCCAGCATCAACAGTTTTAGCTACAGAATTTACCAAAAACCCTACAAAATTAATATATATATGCATATATTGGTAATTAAAATAAATTAAATTTATAAAAATTTATATGTACCTGATATACCAAAATCACACATTTTTACTGCACCTTGTCTGTTTATCAATATATTTGACGGTTTAACATCTCTATGAATTACTTGTAAATTTGAGTGCAAATAATTTAAAGCTTTTACTACTGAAACAGCTATCTAAAATAAATATAAACTTACTTACTGTTATACTTAACAATTTCTTTTTAAAATATCATACATATGATATATTGAAATTAACATCTTCAAAACTTAAATTCAATTTATATACTTACTTTGCCTAAAAAGTCTTCAGTCATGATTTTATTGTGTTGAAAAACTTTTGGATAAAATTTATCTAAACTTGTGTCCATGCATTCCATGCATATCCATACATCACCTTCTCTAAAAAGTGCACCAAAAAACTGTACAGTAAACTCGCAATTACTTGTTCTCATAACATCTAAATCCATTAATAAACGACGCTAAATTATTACAAAATAAAATATTTATAGTAGATTATTAATAAAAGATGGTTATATAAAAAACTTACTTGTTCTTGTTTTTCTATTGTAGCTGTTATTCTTTTTACAGCCATTACAGTCCCACTTTCACGATGTCTCATTTTTTCTACAATACCATATGCTCCTCTACCTAAATCTTGTATTTTTTCAAGTTCATCTGCTTCAGCTTCAAATGTTTTATCGCCAATTTTAAATGTTGCTTTTGAATCTAAATTTCGCGGGACTCTATAAATTTAATAAATAAATATATTGGTTATTGCATTTTGCAATTTTTTAAAATATATGTATGTAATTGAAAATACATATACAATTTTTGGAAATTTTTTTTAGAATAATGTATTGCATGCATAATTTATTACTTTGTTAAGAACTTACATTGGAACTGTTTGTTCAGTTTCTGCTTGTCCAAAATTAATTTTCAAACCTGGTCCTGGCCTTTTTCTATTCATTTTGAATAAATTATTTTTTTTATTATTTATATATTTTAAAATTTAATTAAGATAAATATATATAATTAAATTTTAATATAAAATATTGTTTTTCTTTGCTTTGCTTTTACTTTGTATATAAAAATATTAAAGCATTTCTTGTGTGGGTAGGTTATATTGCTTTTTGATACTTTCTGCCTAGCCTATGTTATAAAATATTCACACTTTAAGATTTATCAAATTAATTCCGATTAATAAAATGAAATTTTAAATCACTTTTCTCATATTTTATTGAAATCTTTGCTAAAAAATATTTTGTAATAAAAAATATAATTGACAATAAGCTTTTCTAATTTTTATTTCAATAAAAAAAATCCTATAAAATATTTTTTGACAACTTCGATCGTTCGTTTTCGAATTTCATCGGTATTAAATTCGATAATTTTAAAACTATCAACGTCATTAGTCAATTTTTTTGTTTCGCGAGGAATAAATTGTTGTGGCAAATTATACGAGTCCTCATCGATTGAATGGGATGAGCCTTTTTCCATCAGTATTCTTTCAGCATCTTCATAACTGCATTTGACAATTTCACATTAGCACTTGTATTTTTCGCACATACCTTAGTTCTATAATAATTTTTACATGACCTGCAATAGCTATGATATTTGAGCAAAAAAAGCTCAAAAATGCTACCAAATGCTATAGAGGAATTTGTCGTCTTGTGGAAAATTACAGGAGTAGCGCTACAACTCTTGAAGTACTACCAATTTTTTCAATTTTGTTCAATCTGTTTCACATCATTTAGTAAAAAAAAATTTGTTTCGGAAGAAATGTATGAAAATACATGATCAGAAAAATAATGATGATAAAAATAAATGAAAAAATATGATGATTGAATTTATTTGAAAGATTTTAGGTTTATTTTTTTTTCTTTTATATAACAAAAAAATATTGAGCTAGTTTAATATTATTTAAGTGTTTACTATTTCTTTATAATTATGTTAAATAAGTACGATTATATGTATATTATTTTAAAAAAAATCTTTCTTGTTACATTTTATATCTTGTTATACCGCTTATACTTAAAAATTTTAATCTTCTTTTATTCAAGAACATAAACAAAAAATATGGAAATCAAAATCTTTTTTGTGTTTCCTCTTTGAAAATAATTTCAAGTGGGAAAAATATCTACTAACATACAAAATCTTTATTTCTTTACACGAAATGAATTCTTGATACAAAATATAGAGTGTGAAAGCGAGGATTTCGTGAGGTAGAAGGCAGAAAACAACTAGTGTGACTAAAAAAAAACCCTCAATCGTATGTGGGGTTGTTTCAAAACTGTTTAAACAGTTTACAAAATCAAATTACTTGATAGGCGTAGTTTCGAAACCAAAATGTAAATAAAATCACTAAATAGTAAATCAATTGTTTATGTTTTTTTGTTAGAAGTAGCTTATATTTTTCATTAATATTTATTTGTAATCAATCTTTTCCTTTTTTTATAAATTTCTACAATTATTATTAGGCCTAATTAGACGATGTTGCAATTTGATGGCGGGCGCAACAATTTTGAATTAGGCATTGGTGTATGGGTTAAGTGTAAAAAAATTTTAGTCTGAAACCAAAGAATATCCATTAATAGAAGGTTCACTGGAAGCGGAGATATTTTTACTACCCCATTTACAAAAAAAAACAATTAGTTAAAGAAAAAGAACTATTGTAAATATTTTCTTACGCAAGAAGTTGTAAGAAAGAAAGAGTGCGATATAAATAATTTAAAAAACAATTTAATTTTTGTAATGTAATTTTAAATAGCCCACAGAGGTTTTTGATGTGCATGGTCGTCTGAAATTTTGTGTTCGAATTTTTTTAAAAAATAAACGTATGTATTAAATTTATTCAACGAATTAGAATTTAATTCTAATTCGTTGAATTTATTAGGGTATGGAGTAAAGAAATTTTGAATGATTGATTTTTTACAGGTAACATTGATTTTAAAAACATATGTTGTTTCTTAAACATCATATTTTCTTTTATTGTCTAATAAGAAAAATAAATTTTTTTTTTTATTTATACAGATTATAATTAAATTTTTTTCAGGTATTAAAACAGGTGGTCAAAAAGAATACCAAGCGTTTTTTTTTATGAATGACACGATGCATTTTTATTTCCTTAAAAAAAAATTAATAATCGATGAAATAATTTACAATGATAAGTAATATAATACTTTTTGGTAATTTTATAAATAGGTAAAATTTTTAACATTAATAATATGAATATTTCCAATTTGAATAAATAGTTTTTTATTTTTTCAATGTTTTTTTATGTTATGCATTTTAACAAAAATTTAAAGCAATTTGCAAAATAGTGACCAACATGATAGTCATAAAATTATTAAAAATTATAATTCTGGAATTATAATTATAAGTTATAACTATTGGAAATTATTAAACGTAAAGTCTTAATTAATTTAAGTTTAAAAAGAAAATTGTATGCATTTCGATGCTATCATTGCATCATCATCAGCAGTTTACGATTCAAGCAATTTACGGACTCAATTTACGGAGTCGTAAATTGCTGATGATGATGCAATGATAGCATCGAAATTAGGGTAAGATACAAGAAACATAATGAAGTACTTAGGTTCATGAAAGGTGTTAGCTGGCTCAAATACGAAGTCTGGTGAAAACCAAAGTGAAATGGTTGAGAGGGGTACAACGAGTAGCAAGGCCTAAGTGCGAAGAATGAATACTATCCCACCCACTTAACCAACCAACCAAGTAAATTTATAATTTTATAATTTTTTTTATAGTAAATACCATAAAATATATACATTATGGACAAAAAATTTCTACATAAAACCAATGGGTCTGTTTTCACGAATCACCATGACGATGGTTTTAGCATACGTTTATACCCTCTTGTGTATATTTATCAGACCCCCTAATCCAAACAATTTCATTCGCTTTATTTGATGTGATTATGCTGATTGTCACTTTCGACTCAGAATATTTTTTTAAAATATTATTTTCTTATTTACAAGAACGAAATTACTTTATAAATTAAATAGCTGATAAACAAATTATAAATTTTATAGAAATTTTTTTTAATCTGTTGTAATAAAAATGAAAAAAACGAAAACCAATCCAAATTTTATTTTTTTGTAATAAAATTTTTAAATTATTAAAAACATATAAAAGAAAAATAGATAAATGTTAACTCAATCTTTTTTAACCTTGGGTAGCCTATTATTTTCCTACAAAATCAAAATTAATCAAAGAAAATTGATAATAATATCTATTTGTTGTTAACTTGTTTTAGATATCGAACTACATATATTAGAAAAATAATAAAAATGCCAAAAAATTTCGACTGTCAAGTTTTTTTTTCATTGCAGTGTATGTACAGGTGGTTACAAATTGTTGTAAAGCCAGATGCTATATTTAAATTTTTAACGGCTAAAAATATTTTCATTTTGGCATATTATGCCATCTTTGTCCTTAAAAAATTGTATATGTTCAATTTAAAATTTTTTATTTTTTTGAATTTTTATTTTAAAAAATTTATGTGTATGCATATAACCATTCCATCAATTTGTTGGTGGTACATTCCAATTATGTACACCATATTTTATTTTCGAGGAATACTCTTCTTGATTGATCAAAACAAAATTGTAGATAAGTTGAAAGGATTTTTATTTAACCAACATAAAATTTTTATTTACAAAATGAAAGTGATAGATATGGTTTAGATAATTTTGAATTCAAATCTAGTTCCTGGTTTTTAAATACAACTAAGCACATTCAATTTTTTAAATCAATTTTACCTTTCGCAAATTTATTTCCCACATACCTTTAAAATTTTATTTAAAATTATATTTTGATACTAGTTAATTAAAGTAATTGAAAAATATTATTTTTTTTTATATATTATTTATTTTAAATTTAAATGTTTCTTGATTTTTTTGTTTTGTAATATTATTTTATCGCTAAACATATTTCTTAAAATTTAAATATAGTTTTTTTATAGTATGTATACATATAAAAAAAATTTTAAGCATTTGAAACTTTCAAAAATTCCTTTGAAAAAAAAAATTAAGAATATTTTACAATAAAAAAAAAAACCATTGTTTTATCTTTTTCAGTTATTAAACAGCAAAATTAAAGTTCCCATCGATTTCTTTTGTTTAACAATTCAAAATTTTTATGTTAAAAAATTAAAATTTAAGGCATAAATAAAGAGAAAGTTTTTATGATTTTAATTATTATTAATTACATTTAGTATGAAATTATTTTAAATTTATTTTTTTCACATTTTCTAAATTGATCATGAGTAGTTTTGAATTTTTATTTTAATTATACAAAGGAAGTTATATATGTACTTATATTTGAAAATGCTTTTCATACTAAGTTTTATTTTAAATTTAATTTATGTTTAAAAACTTCTTTCTGATGCTTATAATTTTTACTCGTTCATTTGTTTATATAATTATAAGTAAATTATTCATTTTAAAGGTGTTAAGGTTTAATTTGTTTTTTTTTTTTTGTAATTTTAAGTTTTTATTATTAGATTTTCTTAAAAATATCCTCCTGTTTGTGGTTGATAGACTTCAATGGTGTCACCTTCTTCCATCTCCAACGATGTAGGTGTGTCATTTTCATTTATTGGTTGACCGTCAAAACGGAATCGTACAACTTGCATTGAAATACCCTAAAAACAAAATTTTTTGTAATTTTATAAAATTAAAAAGAGCTTGTTTCAAAAATAATTTTTTTTTTTAAAGTATTATCGTTATCTCTTAACACATTGGCTATATATACATAACATAGTAAATAACAAAAATAGACGACCTGTAAATTTCTTTTTTGATATTTGATTCATGAATTTTTGATTCTAATATCACTACTAGATACAAATATTTTAAAAATATCAGAAAAGTATCGGGCAGTCATTTTTGTTTCTTTCGCTGTCAAAATGTATCTATTTCTTTAAAGTTGAATTAATTCGATTTAAGAATTTTTATTAATACACCATACAGTTTATCAAGGAAAGCTTATTTATTAAGAAATTTTGTTGAAACTTATATATTATAAAATTTATATTTTTAAAATTTACAACTTAAATTTTGAAATATTTTATATATCATAATTCATTATCATAGGTTAAATCTAAAAATGCATCTTCATTTTTAGTAAATATAAACACTAATTTGAATTTAACCAAATTTACTAAATTTCAAATAAAAAAAGAAAAATGTTATTATACAAATGTAATATATAATAGTATATATAGCATAATAATATAATGGCAATATATAATTATATAAGCATATAACCTTAAGTTTTCAAATCTTAACTTAATAGTTGTTTTTATTTGTTTACAATTAAGATGTGTCTTTTTTAAACAAACAAATTATTAATTTACTTACCGCTCGATCGCAATATGCATTCATTAATTTTCTTAATGGAGTATGTTTCTTAATCTTAAATTGAACCACTGCATTATCCTGCCCTAAGACTTTCAAATTAATATGTTCTGATTCAGTCCCCTAAAAAAATAAAGGTTTAATTAGTTTTATTTCAAATATGAAAAAACTGTTACCAAGTTAAAAAAATTACTTTGGTTCAACCGTAAACTAAAACCTTACAATTAAATTGATTATTTTAGAAGTTACAAATTAATATTTGCATTGATTTCAAGCTATATATGGTAAAATAAGAACTGATTTGGCAAATAAATTTAAACGATACATTTATATTAGTTTTTCTGAAAAAAATTTTGTATAGAAAATTTACTTTCCATGCCCTTCTTACACAAACAAATATTCTATATATATATATCGGCTCGGCATCAATGTCGGAACAAAAACGTCTATGTATTTGTTTGTGCAAATATAATAAAAAGCTAGAGAAACTACGAACATTTATTTCAGCACCTACACCTTGTTGTAAGATCTATAGCCTTAGGTTAAGTATCGAAGTTATGCAAAATAAGTTCTGTTAAATATAACTTTTTCCTTTACACAAGGTATTATTTATTTTATTACATTTTAGAATTATATTTTGATTGAAATTAAAATGTTCATGTTACAAGATAATGATGATCTCGTAGTTTTTTTTTAGGAGAATAATCTACATCTTATAAGATTTCACGTCATCTTAAAATTACGAATTTAATTTTTATACACATATTAATCATAATAATTTATTTAAATTAATTTCTTTTAAAATATGATTACTTTAATCTAACATTCTTGCAAAGTTTTTTTTTTATTTTAATACAGATTATGCGTGTGCATAAGCAAACGTAACTTTATCTTAATAAAAAAAAAATCTAATTCTTTTTCAATTAATTTTTATAAAATAATTATAATAAAACAAGCATTTGCAAAAATGTTAACACTAATTTAAAACTTTTTTTATTTGATAAAGCCGCGCCATGTCGGCGCGGCGTCTAACATAGCTTGCATCCTCATGTAAAAAAAAAAACCAAATTTTTATCTTGATATCTCTGATTATAAGAAAATTTACTTACCTTTTTTTCGTCAGACATTTTCTTTATTTAATTTATGTTTATAATTTATTTAAACTTAAAATAATTATTATATATATTTTGTAAATTTTTCCCCCGACACCAATATCAAAAAGTTGTTAAGTTACCACTTAAGCACGCACAAGAAACGGAACGAAGCAAATCAAATTCGTCTGAAGTTTAAAATAACCTATGGCGGCGGAATGAAATATGAATTTTTCTATAGTATGCGTTTATAAAAAAAGACAAAAAGCCGACATCATTATTTAAAATGAAACAACCATAGTTTTGTAAAAATAATATGGTATTTTAATATTGGAGAGACCAGCAAAATGTATGTCCAGTTGTTGTAGCAATCCCAGCGCTCTAAGCGGTGGACATTTTCACTTTAATAACTTTTACTCTACGTTAAGTATACGTGATGCTTGAGTACTTGACTTGAATGCTTCTTGAAATTTCAAGCTGTATATTCGATTGACCAGCTTGAGTTGTTGTCAGCTTGAAAATAGCTTGAGTTTGACATATTTATATTTGGGGACATAAGATTTGCACCTAAAATTTTTAAAATTTTCTATGAATTTGAAGATACAAAAAAATATAAAAAACAAAAGATTAAAATTCTTTTTATTTATTTAGTTTTTTATGTACTTCACTCTAAATATTACCACAACTTCGCAAGTTTTTGACATTAAATATCGATTCAAGCTCTTAAAGTTGCGTATTCGATTACAATTTTCAAGTCAAGTAAGTAAATTTTTGCGATTGACTTGAGTGAAGCTGATTTCAAGAAATTACCGTATATATGAGGTCTGTATGTTTACTTTTATTTGTAAAAATTTGCAAATGAGAGGAAAGATCACGTGATCATAAAATTCTGCGAGAATAGTTAAAATGTTCTCTCTTGCAAACAAAAGTAGGCATAAGCAAAATTTGCAAATTTTTGCCAAATTTTTTCATGTCAAAAATAATTGATTTTTAGATTATGAGATTTTTTAAAATTTGAATTAATTTAATAATTTTCTCAAATTTTTTGTAAAATTATTGAATGTTTTTGTTGAAAAAATTAAATTAAATTTTTCGTGGTTTTGGTCTTTTTGTCGATAAAAAGTAATACAAATAAGTTTTCAGGTTAGGTATAAAACTTTTTATTTATTTTAGGTATACTACTTTTTATATGAAAAATATTTTATTGACATTTAAAACAACAACAAAAAATTGACAGTAAATTTTTACAAATTTTTGCAATTAGAATTTAGAGAGAGCTCTGACGTCACGTTTTAAACAAAAAATTCTCTTAAATTTCTCAAAAATTTATAAAGAGCGTGCAAATAAAAAAGTTAACATACAGGAATTTGGATAAATTTATATAAATTTGCGAGTTAACATACAGACCAATTATGTTGAAGCTTACATGAAGCTTACTGGAAGCGATCATGTATACGGAGTAATTGACTATTTAACTTTTATTGTTGTTTGTAAATTAAAATTATAAACAATACAAATCGTATTCTTTAATTTATTTTTGGTTTATTTAAGTTTTGTTTAAATTTGCAGTATTGTTGCTATATTTTAATTCTTTATTGTCACACTATACGAAAACTTATTTATTCTTATCAAATTCATTTTTCCTCAAAACTCACCAGATTTAAGTTTAAGTATAAAAAATGTTCGCGATTGGTGAAAATAATTTCGAATGTCATCAATTATTTTCATATATCCACAAATGTTTTGTTTTAAAATATGAATATGAAATACATATAATTGCTTCAATATTTTACCGATGGACTTACATTTAATTACATAAAATAATAAATAAATACTTTAAAATTGAGAAAATTTTCATTACTTTCATAGTTATATTGTGAAATAAATATAATAAATGTTCCTCTAGAAATTTTCTAAATCTAATGAAGAAAATAATAAGTTAGAAAGCGTTGGTCTACCTAAAGATAAAATACTTGATTAGTGCTTGCAAATTGAAGCTTTATTGAAATTAAAATAAGTAATATCTGGACGTGGTCCAGGGCTCGGGGTTTCCCTGTATCTGTACATTGGTATTTTTAATAACAGTTAAAGCTTGATATGTTTGAATGCATTATTACGTATACATGATAGCTTGAGTACTTGACTTAAATTCCTCTTGAAATTTCAAGCTGTGTATTTGATTAACCTATAGATATATAAAATATAGATTGGCAGCTATAATAAAAATTTTCAGCCACTTCAGCTGTTTTTGAAAGGATAATTTAGTTTCTACTGCAAATAATTGCCTTGTTAATGGAAACTTCGCACCAATGTAATATCAAAAGTTTTAGAGTAAAAAAGATATAAAATTACAATAATTTTAATAATTGGATTATTTTTAATGTAAAATCTCAATTAATTTCAAATATTTCTTTTAAAAACATGTATATGTGTATATTCATACAAAATTTACAATAAAATATAATTAATAAATCAAAAAGTAAAATTAAAAAAAGATGTTTTGATACGTATACATTTATGTTCTTGATAAGAATTATATAAACAAAATTAATTAAATTGATACATGGGCTGATATAGTTTGATGTTAAACTAAATAAAATAACCAAGAGTTGGAATAAATTCTTTTACTTTATCGTATATATTATATATTATTTTATAAACCTAAATTCATATAGATTCTATTATTTATACACTCCCGTGAAATTTTATGTCTACATATATATTGATAATATTAAAACATATTGGATATGTGTACAAATTTATATTATTTATATGTATTACCAATGATCAATGTATATCTAATCACTTGTATTATATACATATTTATAATATTTATCATTCCCATCAGATGTAAAGTTTTCCCCTCTATTTTTACTTAAAAACGTTTTCGAATGTTCTAAAATTGCAATTAATAAAATGAAATAATATGATTTTCAAATTATCGTATTAGCGTAAATAATATATTTAAAACAGAAAAACTATAAAAAATAAATAATTAGTAAATATGGATAGATAAAAATGTTAAAAAACAAAACTAATTTTAAATTCAATAAGAAAAAATTGAAAAGAATCTATTCTACAAAACCATCAAAATATTAAGAAATTGTTGTTAAATTTATAAAATCAAATCAGCTGAGTTGAAATATTGAAAGCCTTATGCTAATTTTTGGCTGAATCTGACATTTAATAATTAATATGATAATGTATTAGAGAGAAAAAGAGAGCAATACCAAGCTGCTAATCTATATTTTATATATGTATGGATTGGATTGACCAGTGTCTGTCCGCTTGAAAATAGCTTGAGTTTGACATATTTATTTTTGGTAATACAAATTTTTAGAAAAATTTTCTATAAGATATAAAAAAATATAAAAAATATAAAGTTAAATTTTTTTTATTTATTTACTTTTTTAAATTCACTCTAAATATTAACAAACCTTCATGAATTTGTGACATTACATGTCAATTCAAACTTAGAAGCTGGGTATTCGATTAGAATTTTCAAGTCAAGTAAGTAAATTTTTGTGATTGACTTGAGTGAAGCCAAGCCCTCCTAAATATTATATAGGAGATAAATAGTAAATTTAGGCTGCCTTGGTGAAGCTGATTTCAAGAAACTAGCGTATACATGATGTTGAAGCGTACTTAAAGCTTTCTTAAAGCTACCATGTATAAGTAGTAATTGTGTTTAATTCATTTGTGTTGTGATCAAGCAAAATGAACAGAAAGTCTTTATTAATACTGGTAACTTTCAGTAGCATTAACCAGTATATTTGAAATCCACAGATTGATGAATCTGTTCACTGAACGGTGGGGTAAATGTAACGGTTAATTAACCGGTGCTAATGAACCGGTGCTACTTCTTATATTTTCCGGTGATGACGTTAGTATTGCACTAAATTTTTTGTGGTGAATTGCGTTAGTGAATGCCCATGTTTGTACGAGGCAGAAATCTGCCGCAGAAATCTATCATCAAGTTCATATGTAAAAAAAAACTGGTAGATTTCTGCCATTGTCGCTGTCAGATTATTGAAATATCAAGATGGCCGCAATTGAAATTATTGGCAAAGAAATAAATAAATAAATTTTTATTATTATTCTAGTGTCAATTGAACATTATTATTATTTGTATAATTTATATTTTTTTATTTGATTAATATTCGATCCGAAAATTACGTTGTTAGCAACAATTTCCTTATTTTTTGTGAATAAAAAATAATAAAAATCTTTTGACACTGACATATTCCCAGAAAAAAAATTTAAACGTCAAAAATCTACCAGAAATTTTAAATTTTGGTAGATTTGCTTACATCTTACCAAAATGTCCCCTCACCAATAAATTTTGGTCGATTTCTACCACTTTTCTACCCGTATAAACATGCATAATAGATTCATTCCACACGGATCCAAATTCCACAATGGATTCCAAATCCACCGATTAATGCTTCCGTACAATATTGGATTTTTAAAAATTTCTGTAGACTTAAATACTTATCAAACCAGTTGCGTATACATCGCCAACAATAATTGTGATCATCGAGGCAATGTCTCTAGCTTTTGTGAGCTTTTGAGACATTTAAGATCCCTTGACATTGTAAATGTCACACAAAATTGCAGTCCACCTTAATGAAGTACTCTTAAGTTAATAGGAATTTTGTTTCTTAACCTCTTGCGTATAATACAATACAAATTCCTCTTAAAATAAGTTTAAACAAAAATCACCTGGTCTTGGACTTTTAATGAATACGAAAACCTTTTACTTTTTTTATGTAGGATTTAAAGAGACAATAGACTCTTAAATTTTAGTTTAGTATAGACTGAAAATTATTGAAGTCTTCGCGCCATCTAGTTTTTAATAGATACGATCTCCAAAAATTTTTGATTTCACTCTTAGAAGAATACTACTTTTTTTCACTGCGAACTGTCAGCGAAAAATATATAAATTTTATATGAGATTTGACATTTCCTTTTCGTTTCACTGCAGGCGATTTCTATACTTCAATGCGAACTATTAACGAAAAAAATTATAAATCTTACATGAGGTTTGGCATTTTGTTTTCGTTCTAGTATTTTCTAAAAAACAAAATTTAAAATATTTTTTTACAAAAGAAGAAAATTTTAAAATCTTTTTTTGATTATACCAAACTTTAATATTTTCCTTGTTTTGTGTATTCGAATTACCACTGTCAAGAAAAATAAGTACAAAGTTGGTTAAAATGTTTACATTCTTATTTTGTATGGGAATCGCTCTTACAGGGACCATTGTATTCCAGTTTTTACTTGATAAATGACAATAATGAATTAACCTCACAGCTCTGTTCTTGCTAAATTTTTCTGTTTGTTGGGTATTTTTTGAAGTATTTTATATATAATTTTTTTTTTAGTTAATTTCATAAATAATTAAATAAAACAAACAAAACATTTAAATATATGTAAAAGTAAACGAACTTTATGAACATAAATTGCTGACGAATATTACCTAAACATTAAAATTTATTATCAGTAAAACTAATGTAATATGTAAATTATTAGAATATTTATTTATGTAAATATGTATGTGAAATATCTCAAAAATAGTTATGCTGTATGCTAAACTAAAATGTTCGATCATTACATTGAAAAATAAACGACCCACATAAATTTAAAATTTGCCAAAATAAATAGTTGTAATAATAAAATACCAGTTAATATTAATATTTCTAGATTTCTCTCATTGGACAAATATTTCACCATTCAGCAATATCCAACAAATTTCAGTTCGAGGTTCAAGCAAAAAAAAAAAAAACATTGAAGTTTAAATTAAGTTAAACATTTTGATTTTATTGACTATTTATATTTCTATCGCATCAAAAAGTGTTAAAAATTTAAAGAATGAATATAAGTTTAAAATTAACGAAATGGAAAAATTTATAGATAAATCAAAAAAAGAGGATATGCAAAGCGCATCGCGTCAAAAACGGTACATAGAAATGATTGAACAACCTGAGGGTCGATTGTCAAAAGGTCGTCAAAGACCTGCTACTCGTTTGATAAAAAAAGAAGATGAAAAACGTTCAAAAAGTTTAGAAGTCGCTAGAACTAAACGACATCGAAAACTTTTGAATGAAACAGAAGAACAACGTTCAAAACGTTTAGAAGCTGCTAGAATTGCCAAGCAACGAAGAATTTTGAATGAAACAGAAGAACAACGTTCAAAACGTTTAGAAGCTGCTAGAATTTCACAACAACAAAGAATTTCGAATGAAACAGAAGAACAACGTTCAAAACGCTTAGAAGCTGTTAGAATTGCAAAGCAACGAAGAATCTTGAATGAAACAGAAGAACAACGTTCAAAACGTTTAGAAGCTAATAGAATTTCACAACAACAACGACATTTGAATGAAACAGAAGAACAACGTTCAAATCGTCTAGAAGCTGCTAGAATCTCACAACATCGAAGACTTTTGAATGAAACAGAAGAACAACGTGTAAATCGTTTAGAAACGATTAGACTTTCACAACAACAAAAACTTTGCAATGAAACAGAAGAACAACGTTCAAATCGTTTAAGAATCGTTAGAATTTCACAACAGCTAAGAATTTGGAATGAAACAGAAGAACATCGATCGAAACGTTTAGAAGCTAATAGAATTTCACAAAAACAAAGACATTTGAATGAAACAGAAGAACAACGTTCACATCGCTTAAAAATGTGTATAATGTGCCGACAAAAAAATTTGCCGAAAAAGAACGAAAAAGAAGCGCAACAACAAGGAATTTTTAATGAGTCGGACGAAGAATGAAACAAATTATCTGCTAAAAATGTACTAAATGTACAATCAAAGAACACAAGGAGTACCTTTGCAAGGTTTCACCGAATATTTCTTTTAAACATTTCCTTGGTAAATTTCATGGTCCAGTTCATATTCATAAATAAAAATTTGTAGATTTTGAGGAAAAGGAAAAAGCAGAGCTGAAGCTGAAAAACAAAACTAATTTAACTTTAAGTTGACATAAAAATCCTTCTTTTGGTAACAATTAATTTACATGGACATTGCTATTGTTAGGCGCCTATTACACGTCAACGAATGATCAATATATTGTCCATATATTGATGAGAAATTATTGATGGTGGATCTATTCTCATAAATAATTCATTCAGTTGACCCGTCAATAATCTCATCAATAAATCAGCTTATGTAAACAAATGGCTTTTTGGGGAATGTTCAGATAATGTTATACATACTTATTTTTTGGGATTGTTCAGATAATGTTATAATGTTAATTTATAAAAAGAACAATTTTTATATTAATTTTATTAATTATAGCAATTATTGTAATTAAAGAACTGATATATTAAAATGTGCAAACAAAATAAATTGTTTTTTATTCACAACATAAACCTTAAAAATTAAATTTACACACAGATCTTAAAAATTAAATTTAAATGGAAGTCAAAAACATTCCTTCAGAAATTGTTTTCAGTATTCATACACGGTATACGGACTATACAAAGGTATGGGAAATACAGTCTGCATAATGCAATACACTATTTTTTTTGCAGATTCATCATTTGGTTCAGTCTGAAGAGCAGCTGTGAAAACATTTATAAATTTTTTTTTTGAAAAATATAATAATAATTCAGAGGAAAATAGTAAATAATATTATTTAAATATATAAATATATAACTAAAACAGATTATAAGTTAAAAAACTTAAGCCAAAATAGTAAACTGTGCTGTGAAACTGCTTATTATACTTCAATGCGAACTATCAAAGAAAAAAAGTTATAAATTTTACATGAGATTTGACATTTTGTTTTCGTTCTAGTATTTTCTAAAAAGCAAAATTTAAAATATTTTTTTACAAAAGAAGAAAATTTTAAAAACTTTTTTTGATTATACCAAATTTTAATATTTTCCTTGTTTTGTGTATTCGAATTACCACTGTCAAGAAAAATAAGTACAAAGTTGCTTAAAATGTTTGCATTCTTATTTTGTATGAGAATCGCTCTTACATGGACCATTGTATTCTAGTTTTTGATTTGTAAATGACAACAATGAATTAACCTTACAGCTCTGTTCTTGGTAAATTTTTTTGTTTGTTGGGTATTTTTTTGAAGTATTTTATATATAATTTTTTTTTAGTTAATTTCATAAATAATTAAATAAAACAAACAATACATTTAAATATATGTAAAAGTAAACGAACTTTATGAACATAAATTGCTGACGAATATTACCTAAACATTAAAATTTATTATCAGTAAAACTAATGTAATATGTAAATTATTAGAATATTTATTTATGTAAATATGTATGTGAAATATCTCAAAAATAGTTATGCTGTATGCTAAACTAAAATGTTCGATCATTACATTGAAAAATAAACGATCCACATAAAATTAAAATTTGCCAAAATAAATAGTTTTAATAATAACAAAATACCAGTTAATATTAATATTTCTAGATTTCTCTCATTGGACAAATATTTCGCCATTCAGCAATATCCAACAAATTTCAGTTCGAGGTTCAAGCAAAAAAAAAAAACATTGAAGTTTAAATTAAATTAAACATTTTAATTTTATTGACTATTTATATTTCTATCGCATCATAAAGTGTTAAAAATTTTAAGAATGAATATAAGTTTAAAATTAACGAAATGGAAGAAATTATAGATAAATCAAAAAAAGAGGATATGCAAAGCGCATCACGTCAAAAACGGTACATAGAAATGATTGAACAACCTAAGGGTCGATTGTCAAAAGGTCGTCAAAGACTTGCTACTCCTTTGATAAAAAAAGAAGATGAAAAACGTTCAAAAAGATTAGAAATCGCTAGAACTAAACGACATCGAAAACTTTTGAATGAAACAGAAGAACAACGGTCAAAACGTTTAGAAGCTGCTAGAATTGCAAAGCAACGAAGAATTTTGAATGAAACAGAAGAACAACGTTCAAAACGTTTAAAAGCTGCTAGAATTTCACAACAACAAAGAATTTCGAATGAAACAGAAAAACAACGTTCAAAACGCTTAGAAGCTGCTAGAATTGCAAAGCAACGAAGAATTTTGAATGAAACAGAAGAACAACGTTCAAAACGTGTAGAAGCTAATAGAATTTCACAACAACAAAGACATTTGAATGAAACAGAAGAACAACGTTCAAATCGTCTAGAAGCTGCTAGAATCTCACAACATCGAAGACTTTTGAATGAAACAGAAGAACAACGTGTAAATCGTTTAGAAACGGTTAGACTTTCACAACAACAAAAACTTTGCAATGAAACAGAAGAACAACGTTCAAATCGTTTAGAAGCTAGTAGAATTGCACAACAACAAAAACTTTTCAATGAAACAAAAGAACAACGTTCAAATCGCTTGAGAATCGTTAGAATTTCACAACAGCTAAGAATTTGGAATGAAACAGAAGAACATCGTTCGAAACGTTTAGAAGCTAATAGAATTTCACAAAAACAAAGACATTTGAATGAAACAGAAGAACAACGTTCACATCGCTTAAAAATGTGTATAATGTGCCGACAAAAAAATTTGCCGAAAAAGAACGAAAAAGAAGCGCAACAACAAGGAATTTTTAATGAGTCGGACGAAGAATGAAACAAATTATCTGCTAAAAATGTACTAAATGTACAATCAAAGAACACAAGGAGTACCTTTGCAAGGTTTCACCGAATATTTCTTTTAAACATTTCCTTGGTAAATTACATGGTCCAGTTCATATTCATAAATAAAAATTTGTTGATTTTGAGGAAAAGGAAAAAGCAGAGCTGAAGCTGGAAAACAAAACTAATTTAACTTTAAGTTGACATAAAAATTCTTCTTTTGGTAACAATTAATTTACATGGACATTGCTATTGTTAGGTGCCTATTACACGTCAATGAATGATCAATATATTGTCCATATATTGATGAGAAATTATTGATGGTGGATCTATTCTCATAAATAATTCATTCAGTTGACCGGTCAATAATCTCATCAATAAATCAGCTTATATAAACAAATGGCTTTTTGGGGAATGTTCAGATGATGTTATATATACTTATTTTTTGGAATTGTTCAGATAAAGTTATAATGTTAATTTATAAAAAGAACAATTTTTATATTAATTTTAATAATCAGCAATTATTGTAATTAAAGAACTGATATATTATTAAAATGTGCAAACAAAATAAATTGTTTTTTATTCACCTTAAAAATTAAATTTACACACAGACCTTTAAAATTAAATTTAAATGGAAGTCAAAAACATTCCTTCAGAAATTATTTTCAGTATTCATACACGGTATACGGAGTATACAAAGGTATGGGAAATACATTCTGCATATCACTATTTTTTTTGCCAGTTCATCATTTGGTTCAGTGTGAAGAACAGCTGTGAAAACATTTATAAATTTTTTTTTTTAAAATATAATAATAATTTAGTGAAAAATAGTAAATAATATTATTTAAATATATAACTAAAACAGATTATAAGTTAAAAAACTTAAGCCAAAATAGTAAACTGTGCTGTGAAACTGCTTACTATACTTCAATGCGAACTATCAAAGACAAAAATTATAAATTTTACATGAGATTTGACATTTTGTTTTCGTTCTAGTATTTTTAAAAAACAAAATTTAAAATATTTTTTTACAAAAGAAGAAAATTTTAAAAACTTTTTTTGATTATACCAAACTTTAATAATTTCCTTGTTTTATGTATTCGAATTACCACTGTCAAGAAAAATAAGTACAAAGTTGCTTAAAATGTTTGCATTCTTATTTTGTATGAGAATCGCTTTTACATGGTCCATTGTATTCTAGTTTTTACTTGATAAATGACAATAATGGATTAACCTTACAGCTCTGTTTTTGGTAATTTTTTTGTTTATTGAGTACATATCATAGATATATAAAATGGTACATATTGATATTCCCTATTTATATTTCTATCGCATCAGAAAGTGTTAAAAAATTAAAGAATGACTATAAATTTAAAATTAACGAAATGGAAGAAATTATAGATAAAATAAAAAAGGAGGATATGCAAAGCGCATCACATCAAACACGGTACATAGAAATGATTGAACAACCTGAGGGTCGATTGTTAAAAGGTCGTCAAAGACTTGCAACTCGTTTGATAAAAAAAGAAGATGACACAGATGAACAACGTTCAAAAAGATTAGAAGTCGCTAGAACTAAACGGCATCGAAAACTTTTGAATGAAACAGAAGAACAACGTTTAAATCGTTTAGAAGCTGCTAGAATTTATAAACGACAAAAACTTTGCAATGAAACAGAAGAACAACGCTCAAAACGTTTAGAAGCTGCTAGAATTTCAAAACAACAAAGAATTTTGAGTGAAACAAAAGAACAACGTTCAAAACGTTTGGAAGTTGCTAGAATTTATAAACAACAAAAACTTTGCAATGAAACAGAAGAACAACGTTCAAACCGTTTAAGAATCGTTAGAATTTCAAAACAACAAAGAATTTTGAATGAAACAGAAGAGCAACGTTCAAATCGTTTAAGAATCGTTAGACTTTCACAACAACGAAGACTTTTGAATGAAACAGAAGAACAACGTTCAAATCGTTTAGAAGCTAGTAGAATTGCTCAACAACAAAGAATTTTGAATGAAACACAAGAACAACGTTCAAGTCGTCTAGAAGCTGCTAGAATCTCACAATGTCGAAGACTTTTGAATGAAACAGAAGAACAACGTTTAAATCGTTTAGAAGCTGTTAGACTTTCACAACAACGAAGACTTTTGAATGAAACAGAAGAACAACGTTCAAATCGTTTAGAAGCTAGTAGAATTGCACAACAACAAAAACTTTTCAATGAAACAGAAGAACAACGTTCAAATCGCTTGAGAATCGTTAGAATTTCACAACAGCTAAGAATTTTGAATGAAACAGAAGAACATCGTTCAAAACGTTTAGAAGCTGATAGAATTTCACAAAAACAAAGACGTTTGAATGAAACAGAAGAACAACGTTCATATCGCTTAAAAATGTCTATAATTTGCCGGCAAAAAAATTTACCAAAAAAGAACGAAAAAGAAGCGCAACAACAAGGAATTTTTAATGAGTCGGACGAAGAATGAAACAAGTTATCTGCTAAACATTTGAAGTTGTTTAAATGTACAATCAAAGAATACAAGAAGTACCTTTGCAAGGTTTCACCGAATATTTATTTTAAACATTTTTGGTAAATTATATGGTCCAGTTCATATTCATAAATAAAAATTTGTACATTTTGAGCAAAAGGAAAAAGCAGAGCTGAAGCTGGAAAACAAAACTAATTTAACTTTAAGTTGACATATAAATCCTTCTTTTGGTAACAATTAATTTACATGGACATTGGTATTTTTAGGTGCCTATTACACGTCAATGAATGATCAATATATTGCCCATATATTGATGAGAAATTATTGATGGTGGATCTATTCTCATCTGATAAATAATTCAATCAGCTGATCCGTCAATAATCTCATCATTAAATCAGCTTATCTACAAAAATAGCTTTTTGGGGAATGTTCAGATAATGTTATACATACATATTTTTTGGGATTGTTCAGATAATGTTGTAATGTTAATTTATAAAAAGAACAATTTTTATATTAAAAATAATGTGTGCTCAATGTAAATAAAGATTCAATAATTTCTTATATACGCCAGTATTTCGATACGATAAATAAATTGATACTTTAAAAAAAATAATAATTGTATAATGGAATCATTTTGATTATGATTTTGCACTGCTTTGTTAAAAATATATATAATAAATGTGTTTTTTAAACCAATGTGTTACAAGTATGTACATTGGCACCCAATATTTCAATTGCTATTTCTTCTAAAATTTTATCTTCAAAATTTACTATTTCTATATTTATCAATATTTTTCTTCCACAATTAGTCACTACTTGAAAATAATTCCATCCATTTTTCATCACATAGTTCAAAATAACAATAAAAAGTAATAAACTCAAAACTATTTCAAAGTTATAAGACAAATAAAATTTCCAATTTAAAAAAGTCTATTTATTAATTTACAAATGCAATTAAAAACATTTGCAATTAACTTAATTAAGTAATTTTTTTGAACACTGTTCAAAATTGGAATTTTAAATGTTAAGAAGCTTACATTACGTGTACATCGCGTATTTCGGAATATTCAAAATATTTTGACTGAAAATAGACTCAGAAAATAAACTCTAACTTAATTTGAGTACTACATTTCAAAACTATTTTCGTTTTTTATTCATTTAAATTAAAATAACGAAACAAAATTTGATTTTTTAGAACATCTTTTTCCATTCCCATTATTAATCGCGTAAATTTCGAATCTATTTCGGCTGAAATAAAATTGTAAACTAAAATTTTTACATATTATTTTACGTATCGCTACTGCAGTATAAATAAAAATATATCTTATACAATTTTTATTTAAAAACAAACGTTCTGAACTATTTCAAGCTAAAAAAATGAAGAAAGAGTAATTTACCTACACTAAAACAAAACCAAAAAGTAAATGTAAAGGGTCAAGTGAAAAAAAAAACAAATAAAGAAATAAAACCAAAACAGAAATTTTTTTATAAATCTGCAACTGCAAATAAACCATTTCATGCCCAATATGATGCCCATTTGCATTAAACGATCTTTGGCAGCTTACCCTATTATATTTTTGAATAAAAATAAAATAACAGCGACAAAAACATACATCCTCATTTTCGTAACTCAGCTCAAGCTCAATGAGATTGAGATTTCAGAATGAGTGTGAGATATGAGTACCTACCTATTGAAATTATCCAAATGTTTTTTGTTATTTAACAACTAAAACGAAATTAGGAATAGAGAAAAGAAAACGAAAAAGAAACACAAAAATTATTTTAAGAAGTAGTTTACCTTACAGTAAAATAAAAATTTGGTAGAAATGTTGATGGTTTTCTTTTGTTAATAAATAAATTTAGTTTTTTAGTTTCCAGTGGGCATAATCTTGAAAGTCTTTATTTAATTATTTCTTCAACAACTATCTAATATTTTACACATTATCATTGTTTTTTTGTTAATTTTCTTTCAGATATGGAAAGGTTTTTTTTTTCGTTTTACGAGGGAATGGTGGAAATCTCGAAAGACACCATTTTGTACACTATATGGGTAGTGAGGCACTTTAACACACTAAAACCACTCACCCTTTACCATGACCATTCTACGTAGGTAGACATTCTTCGTAACCACAAACGTTGTTAATGGGTTTTTCACATAAGATATTGGGCGCGTGTTTTGTAAGTATTAAATAAAAAAAATTAAGAATACAGATCATACAAAAATTGACGAAATGGGAAGAGGTCTTGGAGGGAAATGGATTGAGAATAAGTTGAAGAAAAAGAGAATATATGTATCCCCCATTTGAGGCGAATCGTTATGAACCAAATAACACTATTTATATAGATGAGTACCCTCTTTCTATGGATGAAGTACATTTTAATGCAAGTGTACAAATGATGTATGATTTCTAATGCAAAGTACGAATGATGTGTTCTTTAACTTTAGTAAAATAAATTCATATATGCTAAACCAACTTTTTTCAAAATAACTGTTTTAACGTTTGCTATTTTCTCTTGTACCCGTATATCACAATTAAAAAAAAAACTATGAAAATATTGTAAATGAAAAAAAAATAACAATTCTTACTAGATCCTTTTCATATAATATTTATTTTACCATCAGATATTGGTAATCATGCAAAAAAAATATGTATTGGTTGGAAACTGCTTATCGACATGTAAAAGATTTTTCTTATTCTCTCATTTATTTTAACCAATATCAACTAATCCATACAAATTTTTTTTTTCTTTTTAAAAAAAAATATTTTGGGATTGATATTGAGTTGGCATTGATAGTAAATCTGTAATAGTGCGACCCACGAGAAAATTTTATTTTAACTAGAAAAATAAATAAGGTTAATAATAATCCCGATAATAATATGGGTGAAATTTCTTTGTAAAAATATTTGCTATAATTCTTTGCCACATTTGTTTATTTGTATGAAAAATTTGCCAAATTTCTTATTAAGATATTTGGTTTGAATCTAATTAGAACCGATTCGAAGAGAATATGATTTTCGCATGTTCGACATTAAGGAGAAAAACTTACAATCTTGATAGAAAACAATTATTATATAATACGTAGCAAGAAATTTCACACAAATACTGTATGATTGCAATATTTAATTTAGACTTTGGGTTATTTTTGCTTTATGTATTTATGACACTCGCTTTAAATGACGAGAATATTCTAAACATTACCTAAAAAATTAAATATTAAAACTTAAAAAAATATTCAAATAATTCACATCCAATAACTTGCCATTTTAACTTCAAACAATTTTAATTTAATTATGACCCACAAAAAAAGGTTTGCACTCGCTGGAGTAGAGTATGTAAAAATAAATAAAAAACATAACAAAAAAATAATGCAAACATACATTTCTCAATTAAAAATGTCAAGAGAAAATAAAAGCTATTCAAAAATAGCTTTAAAATAGCTTTTAAATTTCTGGTTTTTATTTTATTAGGCGATCGGACATCTACTTGTAAATTATCTTTGCTGATATAATGTAAAAAAAATAAGTTGTTAATGCTATCTGTAAAAAAGAGTTGGCAACATTGTAAAATTAGAGCTTTCTGAGACATTGTGTTTTAATTCATTTGTGATCAAGCAAAATTAACAAGTTTTTATTAACACTGTACAACATTGGGTTTTTAAAATTTTTTTTAAACCCAAATGCCTGTCAAACCGGTCGCGAAGACATCAACATAAATTGGTCAAAATAGTTTTAATAAATATTTTTAAAATTCAAATTCAAATAAAAATTTTTTTAAATTAATTTTTTTTAAATTTTTCCTCCATTTTTTTTATAAACAAATTTTGAAATTTCAAAAACACAAAAATTTATTTATTTTAAAATTCAAATTCAAATAAAAATTTTTTTTAACTAATTTTTTTTAAATCTTTCCTCAAAATGGTTTTAATAAATATTTTTAAAATTCAAATAAAAAATTTTTTAAATTAATTCTTTTTAAATTTTTCCTCCATTTTTTCATAAACAAATTTTGAAATTTCAAAAACACAGAAATTTATTTATTTCAAATTCAAATAAAAAATTTTTAATAAATTAATTTTTTTAAAAATTTTCCTCCATATTTTTTATAAACAAATTTTGAAATTTCAAAACACAAAAATTTGTTCGTCGTGATTGTGTCTCTAAGGGCGAATTTTGGTCATTCGTCCCTCGTTTTTCGTGGTGGTGTTTCAACATGTTTTCAACATTAATTTTAGCTTGTTTTGCTTTACAAATTTACTTTTACGTTTCATTTTGTGTATAACAAAAAAAAATTCTAAAGCCAACAAAGATTTTTATTGTTCTTGTGTAAATGTTTATGAAATGCATACCGTGCGGTAAAAAAATTTTAAAGAAAAAAAAATTTGAAATTACAGTTGTTCATGCATACAAATTGTTATTGTAATTAAAATTTTGGAGTGGTGTGCAGTGATGGAATTGCCGATTTTTGGTTTGAAGTAAGCAATATAAAAAATGAGTGTAGATAGTATTTGTTTTTTGATATATATCGAATAGCTAAGGGTATTTTATTTGTACTACATTCATCGGCGGCCGTGGAAAGAATGTTTTCCATTCAAAATATTATTAAAACCAAATTACGAAACCGCTTAGCGATAAACACGGTATCCGCCTTAATGCAAACAAGAGATTTATGAAGTCAAATTCTGTTTGTTGCTACAACTATCAAGCATCAAAACATGTTTTAACCAAAACCGTAAACACAAAAAACGTTAACGAATATGAATTATTGGATTAGTTACATGCGTACGTTATTTTTAAAATATAATATAATTAATTTATTAATTATATAATTATAATTTGTAATTAGATTAATTTTAGGGTTGACTTAAAACATGGATTTATTTTTTATTGGTTAACTTTTTTTATATTTTGTGATACTTTGGTTGATTTTGATACTTTTTTTGAAAATAAAATATATATTTAATTTAGAAATCGTTTTGTCTTTATGTTTGAGAAAAAGGAATTTGTTAATTTTATTATATATATTTTTTTTTTTTTCCTGTTACTCCTCGTGGGAGCATAGGGCATCAACTTGCCTCCTCCATTGTTCTCTGTTGTACGCAATGGTCTTTATCTCCTCCCAAGTTCGTCCATATCTTGTTATCTCAGAAGTCGCAGTTCGACGCCAGGTGTGTTTGGGTTTTCCTCGCCTTCTGCTCCCTTGGGGATTCCATTCTAGGGCCATTCTTGTTATATTATTTGATGGCTTTCTTAGAGTGTGTCCTATCCATCTCCATTTTCTGCGCTTAATTTGATGCATTATCGGTTCTTCACCTGTTATCTGCCATAAGTCCTTATTGCTGATGGTGTTGGGCCAGAATATTCTGCATATTCTTCTTTGGAATTTATTCGCAAATACTTGAAGTTTTTGACTGATGTTATTTGTCGTCATCCAAGTTTCACTGCCATACAAAAGTGTTGACATTACACATGCTTTGAATATTCTAATCTTTGTTTTTCTAGTTATTTGGCCACTCTTCCATATTGGACTTAGTTCACCGAACGCAGCTCTGGCCTTACGTAGTCTGTTGTTGACATCTGCTTCTGTACCTCCGTTTGTTAGAATGTTACCTAGGTAAGAGAAGCTTTCCACATATTCGACTGTTTGACCTTCTATGGTTATGGTGTTTGGGTTGGTGTTATTTATCCTCATGGCCTTGGTTTTGTCTATGTTAATTTCTAGCCCGACTCTGCGCGCTGCTTGCTGAAGTAGGTCTGCTTTATGTTGAATGTCGCAGAATCTATGCGCTAGCAGACATATATCATCCGCATAGTCAAGGTCCTCAAGTGTCCTTGAGAGATCCCACCTTATACCTCTTCCGGAAGAACCCGTTTCTTTCATTATCTCATCTATTACAAGAGTGAATAGAAGTGGTGAGAGTGGACATCCTTGCCTTACTCCAGAAATTGGGGTGAATGTGTCGCTTATTTGTCCGCAGTGGAGAACTGCTAATTCTGCATCTTCAAACAAAGCTTCTGATAATCTTATTAATTTTTCGGGAATTCTTTTTCTTCTTAATGCATTCCATATCGCAATGCGTTGAACCGTGTCGAAAGCCTTCTTGAAATCGATGAACAGGAGATATAGCGGAGAGCGCCATTCTACAGATTGTTCTATGATCAGCCGTAGCGTGTTGGTGTGATCTGTACAACTCCTTTCTGGACGAAATCCTGCCTGTTCGTCCCTTCTATTTTGTTCTATTTTAGGCTGTATTCTCCGATTCAGTATGGTTGCGAAAACTTTATATATGATGTTCAGCAGTGTTATACCTCTCCAATTATAACAGCTTTTTAGGTCTCCTTTTTTGGGAAGTTTTACAATCAGGCCCTTTTTCCAGGATTTCGGTATTCTTTCTTCCTCCCAGGTTTTCGTGATGTGAGGTTCTAATAATTCAGCGGTTAATTCCGGATCTGCTTGTAGCAATTCTGATGGAAGTTCATCTATACCTGCAGCCCTGTTCCGTTTTAGCGTTATTATGCCCTCTTTAATCTCTTATAAGCTTGGTGGTTCAGTGTGGATATTCAGTTCTGGACTACTCGGACTACTTCGGAATCTATTTATTGTGATGTTGTTGGTGTTGCTTGTTTCCTGAAAGTATTCTTTCCATCTCTGGCGTTGGTCATCCGTATTAGAGAGTGGGATACCGTTCCGGTCTGTGATTGATTGGATTTTCGTGTGTCTGCGATTAGTGATTTTACCTATTTGTAGGTATAATTCCCTGGGATTGTTTTGGTTTGCAGCTCTTTCCGCGTTTGTTGCGAGTTTCTCGAAGTGTCTGCGTTTATCTCTTCTGGCAGCTTTCTTTACTTGTTTCGCTATGTTTTTGTATTCTGTTGTTATAGCTCTTGTAATTCTGTTACAAGTACGCTGCTTAAGGTCACTTCATTTCTTTATCAGTTCCCAAGTTGCATCACTAATCCAGTTTTTTCTCTCGTGTTGGATAGTGCCAAGTGATTGCTCTGGGATCTGATTTATGTTCACAACAAGTTCTTCCCATTGCTGTGTATTCGGACGAATTGTTTCTCTGATGGTCGTGGTCATGTCTTCTTTTTTTTTATATTAAACGTTTTTATTTTAGTTTTTCCAATTATTTTAATAAAAATTGAAATGAAAATAAAAGAAATTTCAGTATAAAAAACGTTTCTGTATTGATCAATAATGTTATGGGAGTAAATTGATAAATTTTTTGGTACCACAATTTTTTCAATACAATTAGATTGCTTTTAGTACAATTTTTTATTCGAATTCAATACATTTCAAAAATACGAAATTCCATCACTGGTGTAGCGTGTAAAATTTTAACACTCCAAATTCAAATCGAACAGTTTTCTGATTATTTTAATCATGAGTGCAAGTAAAGTATCTGAAGTTTTTGCTTTAATTTATTTAAAATATATAAAATTTAAAAATTCAAAAAAGAAACGTAAAGTTGGGCAAAAACAATGGTTAAAAAATAGAAAAAATTATAGTGACGTGAAATTACTTAAGGAGTTAAGACAAAATAATCCAGAAGATTTATATAATTATTTGAGAATGGGTGCGGAAATATTTGATCCTCTTTTAAATTTGGTCCAACAGTACATCCAAAAACAAAATACACAAATGAGAGAAAGCATATCGGCAAAAGAACGGCTTATACCTACTTTAAGATTTTTGGCAACTGGCCGAAACTATGAAGACATAAAATTTTTAATGGCCATTCCAGCTCAAGCCTTACGTCGTATCATACCTAAAACATGTAAAATTATTTTCGAAGCAGGTACTTCGTAAAAAATATATGAAGGTAAAGCAATTTTAAAATTTATTTCAAATTCTATATTTATTAACTGTAAAACCAAAAAACGTAAACTCCACGTCTACGTGATTGAGCACGGTTAATCTTGCATGTGTATCGTAGTAAAACTGTATTTCGCACGCAATCTTCTCCATATGTTTACTCATACACAAACGTTCTTTCGTGCACGCATTAGGAGTGTGTATGGCTTGCTAAAGTAAGATCTTTTATCAAAATAATAAAATACATAATATTATTTTCCAAATAAATAAAACGAAAAACATTTCAATTAAAAACAACAACAAAAAATTATATAGTTATAACATGTAAAAATATTAAATTATTTAATTTATTTAAATTTTAACATATTAAAAGTTAATGATGACTTTTTATTTTCACATACTTTATTATTTTCCATTCTACATAATATTAGACAATACAATATTACCAAGAATTGAAAAAAATGTGTGTAAAAATTTCGAAAGAACGTTTTCCAAATGTACAAATTGTGTCTAATGGTACATCAAAGTCACCAGATGTTACACTTTGATAAGTTAAAGGACAAATAATTCTTTTTGATTGCGATCAGCCAGAAATTTATATTTTATTAAAATCATTAAACTGTTTAAAATAGCGTTCGTATGAAATAGTATATTTTGTACATATCGCTCATTTGCGAGAAGACCGTCATAAGTCAAAATTTGTCATATTTGACCTGAGTACTACAAAATATTGTTTTGAGTGAGTTCTTTCAAATAATTCAATCCATTTAACTCAATTCTCATTATTTTCGGCATGAGAGAGTTGTGTCGTTATGGAGTTAGTATATTTGAGAAGTTATTTTGTTTCAATACAGTCTGATCTCAGTTATGGCTTAGAAGTTGAGTAATAAGGGTGCATACTTTTTTTAAAAGAAGTGTTGTATTTTGTGTTGTGACGATATTGCTAAGGTATGTATTGTTGATTTTGTTTTTTTTTATTATTTAGAAAGTATTATTTTGAGTTATGACTTTATTTCTGCAACGATATGCGTGAATTGCTTTGGATTAATTTCGAAATATGACGTTATTGAAGAAAAATATTTTTTTTTTAGTTGTGTTATTTCTTGTTATGACAATATTGTTAAAAATTTTTTTTTGATTTTTAATTTTCCAGGCTGTTTTATTTTCTATTATGACGTTATCGTGAAATAATATTTTTCTAATGTTATTATTAATTTTGTATTATTTTACTTATGACTCTGTTTTTGCTAAAAATGTTTTCTGATTTCATGATGTTTTTTGAACTATTTATACTTATGACGCTATTTTTGCAGAGACATATCGTAACTTTTGTGACCATTCCAGTATTTATCATTCTAAATAATTTCTTTTATGATCGCCTTGTTAGTCTATTAATACTGTTATGAACTCTCGTTCAAAACTAATGGTCGAGTTGGCCAAAAAATCAAAAACGCAAGCACCAATAGAGGCAGAGCCAGATATTGTCAGCGTACTTTTTTCTCAGAATCTTCACAGAAGAATTTAACAGCCGCTTTTTCAACCCAAAAAAGATTTGTGCGACGTCTGCAATGCTTATTAATTGCATTTATTTTATGCAATGCATAACGATCAGCGCTTAGATGAGAAAAAACTATCAAGGGTTGAAAAGGAAAATGATAAAAAAAAGGTTGACGTAGTTGTTGCAGTCTACGATTTGCAAGCAGTAATGCAATTGCCAAAAGGAGACGTATCGGTCTTTTATTATAAATCTAAGCTCAACGTTTTAAATTTTACCATTTATAATATGCTTGAAAATACTGAAGAGTGTTATGTATGGGATGAATCAAATGCATAAAGAGGCATAAATGAGTTAGGAACCTGCGTCCTCAAATATTTACAAGATCTATCTATAAAAGGCAAACGTAACTTCATTTTTTATTCCGATAATTGTCCAGGACAGCAAAAAAACAAATTTATGTTATCCTTATATTTTTATGCAGCACGTAAGTTAAATATTGAAAGTATAACTCATAAATATTTAATAAAAGATCACACCCAGAATGAGGCGGACTCAGCGCATTCTTTAATTGAGAGAGAAGTAAAAAAGCAATTAAAAAGTGGTCCACTATTTACAACAGATGCATTCATTTCAACAATAAAACTTGCCAAAAAAACCGGAGAACCGTTCAAAGTCAATGAATTATGCTTTGAGGACTTTTATAACATAAAAAAAATTTCAACAAACATGTCATTTAAAATTACAAAAAATGCAAACAATGAACTTATTAAATTTCTTGATATAAAAATCGCAAGATTTGAAAAGAGAACTCCAAATAAAATTTTTTATAAAGCATTGTATATGGACGAAAATTTTGAAGAAGCTGTAATTAGCAAGACGAAAAAGGTCCCCAACATTATTTTACAGAATATGTACAATTCCAAACCAGGAATATCCGAAAAAAGAAGACTGATTTAATGTATCTAGTAAGCAAAAATCATATTTCCAGATTTTATAGATCTTTTTATGAAAACTTATAATAATTGTTATAATTAATTAAGACTTATTGTGATTAAAAGTACCTTTTTTATTAGTACTTTAAGATTACTTTAAAGTTCTTTTTTTTATTACTATGTTCAAAATGAATTTGTTTTTATTTTTATAACCGTTATTTGTTTTAATTATGTTCAAATTGAATTTATGAACAATATTTTTAGTTTTTATTAATAAAAATTTTTAAAATAAATTTTGTTTAGCTATTTTATTTATACACAAACGTAACTCAAGTATTGGAAAAAATTGCATCATTACCTATTTATATTTTTAACAATAATGTCATATCTTTAAATATTTCAGTACTTGGAAAAAATTTCGCAGAAAGAACGTCATAACTAAAAACTGATTTTTTTATGGCTTAGTTAAGTAAGTAAAAATACATTTTAAATTAATCGGAAACTTACAAAATTGTTATACACATATTGAATCTTAGTTCCTGAAATACACAATTTAGATAAAATTAGTTTTCATAATACAATAACAACTTAAAACTTTCAAAGTCGTTTTACCAAAAAAGACGGTTTTTGAGTTATGACGGTCTTCTCGCAAATGAGCGATATATAGAAGATATACTACTAAGCCACCACACTGAATCAGATTAAAATAATAATTACTATACTTAAGTAACTATTTCAATTTTTTGACTATCCATAATTAATAGTTTACAAACATTGCAATTTATTTTTTTCGCTATTCAAAAGGCTGCGTAACCTTATACATAAAAATATTCATTATACTCAAAAGTTTTGCAAGACGTTCAAAGGAAAATTTTTGTGGTAAAAAAATTTCATATAATGTAGTTTTTTAAAAAGAACATAATAATAAAAAATATTCACTTTACTAAAAAATATCTTGGCAGTTTACCCTATTTTGTTTTACTAAAAAATATACTGACGAAAACTTCCTGACATACTAATTAGAAATTCAAAAAAATAAAACAGAAATAAATAGAAATATTGGAAATATCTTCGTTGAAATGAGAGAATAAAACGAATTAGACTCGAATAAAATTTCCTTCAAAAATAAAATTATGTATGATAGTGCCTGTAAATAGCCAGCAGTGGCAAGACGGTCAGAAAAGCAAATACATCATTTTACATCGTTACATCGTTAAACCACGGGACTGTCTTAGTCAATTGAATACTGCACAGTGGATTTGAGATTGCCATGTTTCTCTTATATAGAGAAACTTATACATGTTCTTTGGATTAGCCATGACATCCCTAATGCCAAAAGCCAAATGGACTTAAGTCAAAATCCAAATCCAAAATCCCATTTTTCAAAATCCAAATGCAACAATTTAATAGATTAAATGTAATCAATTAACCAACAGCATAAAGTTCTTCGCGGTTCAAGCTTTGTCGGACAATGCCGGGTAACTCTGCTAGTTTTATTATAAAATACATTTATATTTATTTTGTATTAATTTTATATATATTTTTATTTTATAGAAAATTACATGTAAATAAATTATTACCAAAAGAAGAATTTTTATGTCAACTTAAAGTTAAAAGTTTTGTTTCCAGCTTCAGCTCTGCTTTTTCTTTTTGCTCAAACAAAATAAAATGTAAAATTTTTTATTTATGCAACAGTGGAAGCTTGCAAAGGTACTCCTTGTATTCTTTGATTATACATTAAAACAACTCAAATACTTAGTACTTTGCAGATAACTCGTTTCATTCTTCTTCGAACTCATTAAAAATTCCTTGTTGTTGTGCTTCTTTTTCGTCCTTTTTTGTTAAACTTATTTGTCGACAAATTCTATACATTTTTAACCGATATGAATGTTGATCTTCTGTTTCATTCAAATATCTTTGTTTTTTTAAAATTCTATAAGCTTTTAAACGTTTCGGACGATGCTCTTCTGTTTCATTCAAAATTCTTTGCACTTGTGAAGTTCTAGCAGCTTCTAAACGATTTAAACGTTGTTGTTCTGTTTCATTCAAAATTCTTCGATGTTGTGAGATTCTAGCAACTTCTAGACGATTTGAACATTGTTCTTTTGTTTCATTCAAACGTTTTTGTTTTTTCGCAATTCTATCAGCTTCTAAACGTTTCGAACGACGCTCTTCTGTTTCATTCAAAAGTCTTCGATGTTGTGAGATTCTAGCAGCTTCTAAACGATTTGAACGTTGTTCTTCTGTTTCATTCAAAAGCCTTCGTTGTTGTGAAAGTCTAAGAGCTTCTAAACGATTTGAACGTTGTTCTTCTGTTTCATTCAAAAGTCTTCGTTGTTGTGAAAGTCTAAGAGCTTCTAAACGATTAGAACGATATTGATCTTCGGTTTCATTCAAATACCTTTGTTTTTTTGAAATTCTACAAGCTTTTAAACGTTTCGGACGATGTTCTTCTGTTTCATTCAAAATTCTTTGCACTTGTGAAGTTCTAGCAGCTTCTAAACGATTTAAACGTTGTTCTTCTGTCTCATTCAAAATTCTTTGTTTTTTTGAAATTCTAACGGTTCTTAGACGATTTAAACGTTGCTCTTCTGTTTCATTCAAAAGTCGTCGTTGTTGTGAAAGTTTAAGAGCTTCTAAACGATTTGAACGTTGTTCTTCTGTTTCATTAAAAATTCTTTGTTGTTGTGAAAGTCTAAGAGCTTCTAAACGATTTGAACGTTGTTCTTCTGTTTCATTCAAAATTCTTTGTTGTTGGGAAAGTCTAAGAGCTTCTAACCGATTTGAACGTTGTTCTTCTGTTTCATTCAAAATTCTTTGTTGTTTTGAAAGTCTAAGAACTTCTAAACGATTTGAACGTTGTTCTTCTGTTTCATTCAAAATTCTTTGTTGTTGTGAAAGTCTAAGAGCTTCTAAACGATTTGAACGTTGTTCTTCTGTTTCATTCAAAATTCTTTGTTGTTTTGAAAGTCTAAGAGCTTCTAAACGATTTGAACGTTGTTCTTCTGTTTCATTCAAAAGTCTTCGTTGTTGTGAAAGTCTAAGAGCTTCTAAACGATTTGAACGTTGTTCTTCTGTTTCATTCAAAAGTCTTCGTTGTTGTGAAAGTCTAAGAGCTTCTAAACGATTTGAACGTTGTTCTTCTGTTTCATTCAAAATTCTTTGTTGTTTTGAAATTCTAACGGTTCTTAAACGATTTGAACGTTGCTCTTCTGTTTCATTCCAAAGTCTTTGTCGTTTATAAATTCTAGCAGCTTCTAAACGTTTTGAACGTTGTTCTTCTGTTTCACTCAAAATTTTTTGTTGTTTTGAAATTCTAGCAGCTTCTAAACGTTTCGAGCGTTGTTCTTCTGTTTCATTGCAAAGTTTTTGTCGTTTATAAATTCTAACAGCTTCTAAACGTTTTGAGCGTTGTTCTTCTGTTTCATTGAAAAGTTTTTGTCGTTTATAAATTCTAACAGCTTCTAAACGATTTAAGCGTTGTTCTTCTGTTTCATTCAAAAGCTTTCGATGTTGTTTAGTTTTAGCTACTTCTAATCTCTTTGAACGTTGTTTATCTGTTTCATCTTCTTTTTTTATCAAATGCCTTTTATTTGTTCTATATCTAACAACTTCTAAAGATTCTTTTTTAATACGAGTAGCAAATGTTTGACGACCTTTTATTAATTGACCCTCACGTTGTTCAATCGTTTCTATATCCCGTTTTTGATGTGATTCTCTTTGCATATCTGGTTTTTTAACTTTATCTATAATTTCTTCGTCAATTTCAAAGTTGCTTTTTATTCATTCTTTAATTTTTTAACTATTTTTCATGCAATAGAAATATAAATAGTCAATAAAATGTTTAATTCAATGTAAACTTAAGCATTTTTTTTGTTTTCTAATTTCTGAACCTGGAGCTGAAATTTGTTAGATATTGCTGAACGGTGAAATGCTTATCCAATGACAGGAAGTTTGAAGAAGTATTAATATTAACCATTATTTTGACTTTTTCTAGATTTAAGATTACAACTTTTTATTTTTGCAATTTTAAATTTATATGTATCGTTTATATTTTAATGTAATGATCAAAAGTTTTAGTTTAGTATACCTATACTATTTTTGAGATATTTCACATATTAACGTAAAGTTGTATGTACACTAATTACATCTTATATGATTTACTGATAATAAATTTAATTTTCAGATAATATTCGTGATGAGAAATTTATGTTCATATTTTTCATGTAAATTTCTTTTACTTTTTCACACGGTATAAAAACTATAGTCTTTATACCGTGACTTGACTTTTTCATATGTTTTGTTTATTGTTTTTAAAATTATTTGTATACAAAAACAAACTTCACATAAATACCCAACAAACAAAAAAAAAAAACCAAGAACACTAAGTAGCCTACGAAACACGATTGAGCTTGAAGAAGCAAACTCTTTCTTGTACTAATATCAACCGCCAAAAAGTTTTGTGTTCAAAAAATATTGAAATCGACTTGAGTACTTACTTGACTTGAAATCAGCTCGAATTTGATGGAGCGTTTTCAGGAGTGGTATTCTGGAGTGGTATTCTGTATTGTGATAAGCTATAGTCACCCTTGCGACAGTCAAAATCATAAAAAAAAGCGACTATCACTGTGATAATTACTATATAGAATACCAATTATAGATATGCGGCAGTCGCAGCGGGATTATCACAATTCAGAATTCCACCCCAGTATGTCAGCTAGAAAGCTTGAAAATGACATTTATCCGGATCATTAAAAAAACAGCTCATATCAACTTGAATTTAACAGCTTTTTATTTTACACAGATATAAGGCCTTCCCACATTACAGCTTTTTATGCTGGCTTTTAAAGCTGACTTTTTATGACAGAAAAAAACTGGTATAAAAGTTTCACCATAACACAATGAAGCTCTTTTATTTAAAATTAAAATGTCGTGTAGTGAAGAGGTGATTTTGGAAAATTTAAAAATAATCCATTTTGTTCATAATGTAACACGTTATGAATCACAAAAGGAAAAGGGACAACGGGAATTTTGGGTTAGGCCATTATTTATAGACAGAGAGGAAACTGGTTTCTATTATTCAACATATTTACAAATTAAAAATTCGGATCCAGAGATCTTCTTAAAAACTTTTGCATGTTTGATTAAGAGCAATACTTATGTTCTTTCATACCTTCTCCCTTTTTATTATATTTTTGTAATCAGAGTTACAGAGTTTTTGTTGTATTAACAAGGTTTTGTTGTTGTTTAACCAACTCGATTCATTTTTCATTTATTGCCTTGTCTAAAATTACAAAGCAGCCTATCTGACACTTCGTTAAAAACAAGCCGCTCTTTTTCTAATATGTTTTGAATTAAAAAAAAGCTGTCATAAAAAGTTTTCTTTAACAGCCAGCATAAAAAGCTGTAATGTGGAAAGGCCTTAATTAAAGAAAATGAATCCAATTAAAAAAAGGGTTATACCCTATTTATACTATGCATGGTTACCACTAATTTGTCAGTTACACCTTGTTGTATTCCTGGTTACTCAGTTCTATGCGCATGTAAGTTACAGTCAAAACTTTCCTGTTAAAATACTGGGTAGCGAGATAATCTAGTTAAATTTCAGGGTTATGTCTTAAAATTTTTTATATATTTCACTTTTTTTCGATTCAACTTGCAAAATTTTCACACCCATGCGAATAACAGCTGCAGTAAACATTTGATTATTTGAAATATCAGAAATTTCAACATTTTTTAACAATTTAATTTAGTTATTTTGTTTGACTACTACTGTGGGTGTAAACGAGAGCAACGGTATCCAGTGGCGTTCTTTCGAACGTATCAGCCACTTAGATTACGCCGACGATGTGTGTTTATTATCACATACGAATGGAGGTTTGAACGATATGTGCCAAAAGCTGTATGACACTGGAAAAAGTGCGAGCCTAAAAGTTAATTCAGCTAAAACTAAAATCATGCGCACAACTTACACATCACAACATCCGATCCTCCATGAAGAAATGCGAATCGAAGAGGTGACTACGTTCAATTACTTGGGCAGCATCGTGTCATCAGATGGAGGCGCCGATTTGGATATTGAAGCCCGCATCAAAAAAGCCCGTACTGCTTTCGGGATGCTTTAAAAAATATGACAGGCAAGCAACCTATCTCTGCGCACAAAAATAAGAATATTCAACGCAAGTGTAAAATCTGTTCTCCTGTACGCTTGCGAAACATGTAAAGTTTCAATATATGTCTCCGTCGCACCCTAAACATTCGTTGGCCACAAACCAATGCCAACAGAACGCTGAAAACGAAACAAACACAAAACAAACACAAATGCAAAAAACGAAAAAAAACGCAAACGCAAAAAACGAAACAAACACAAATAGACGTGGAAATCCGACAGAGGAAATGGCGTTGGATCGGGCATACTTTGAGGAAACCTGACAACAACATCGCGAAACAATGTTTCGAATGGAATCCTCAGGGTACACGTCGCGTCGGAAGGCCGAAAAAAACGTGGAGAACAACTGTCTTGAAGCAAGTACCCAGCGAAGAACGTGGCCACAACTGAAGAGGTTAGCCGCAGATAGGAGCCGTTGGAAAGAATTTACTTCCGCCCTATGCCCCACGGATGGGGTTGCAGGACAATGATGACGATGATTTTGTTTACATAATGGATTCATTTCAAATTAAAATAAATAATTTTAATAAATTTAAAGTTAATATTCAATTGAATTTAGCATTGGTAATTTTATTAAAACTGATGTTAAATTAAAATAGGTATTGAAAAATATGCAACCGATATAAATTGTACTGGGGTGGCAGCACGTAACTTGTTACAAACATGTTGTCACGCTATTTTTGAAAAACGGTTGTTTCGACAATTTTAATTTTGTTTCGCCACATTTAATTTTGTTTCGCTACTTTTGGCAGCACGTAACATTTGAATAGGCCCCCCTAACTATAATAGTTCTAAATCTATCGCAGTAATAATAATTGTAGAAATTTATATATATAAAAAAAAAGAAAATGATATAAAAGATTGGTTACAAACACGTGTTATGAAAAATATAAGCTACTTCTAACAACAAAACATAAACAACTGATATTATTTAAATTTTGGTTTCAAGCTACACAAATTCTTCAATTTAAGCTCCACCAATACTTTTGAACAATTTCAGAAACTTATGACTTTGCCCATTAAAATACAAAAAATTTTGATTTTGTAAACTGTTTAAGAAATTGTTTCGAAACAAGTTTTTAAACAGATTTAAAGGTTTTGAACAGATTTAAACGTTTTCATTAAAGGCCTATAATATATGAAAAATGTTTATGAAAAGTGCAATAAAATATTTCTTTTTGGTTTGGATTTTTTTTTTTGTGGCATACATACAAAATATTTTTTTTTCTTTTATAATTTTAAATTGTGTATAAATAAAAATATTTATAATGTCTGTTAAAATAACTGAAATAGAATTAAGGAAATGTATATTTTTTGTAAATGTAATTTTCTATATTTTTTTAAACTAATTGCAATGGCACCACAATTATTAATACAATCTTATCTCTTTCGCATTTAAAAAATATTAGATTTTTGTGTAGATGATGTATATTTACACTAGATGTATGTGTAAAGGGAATCAATTTCGTGAGTTAAAGGATATGATACGTATGAAACGCATAAATTTTGTTATAACACAAAGAAAGAATAAAAACTTTTTTCACGTCAATTTTTAAAATAAGAATAAATCAAGCAAGCAATACATTTTTTATGTATCCTTCATTCCACTTCTTTTATTTGTTATTATAATATTATCTATGCGATAGTGTGTACGTCGGTTCAACCACTAATACAAATCCCAGCGAACCACTTGAAGCTAATGTGGAATCATAAAAAATTCACTATCTGAATATGAATTCACTTTTTAGTCACATGAGTTTCACATGCGTTTCACTTTGAGGGAATTTTTGTACTAAATTTTTAACCCTAAAGTGAAATCCAGTTGTGATATCATAAACATTTCACATTGTGATTTATTTATCTCCAAAGGGGCGTTTAATTTCAATAAAAAAATTTTTGGTTGATGTTTTGTTGAGTTTTTGAAGAGTTTTGATGTTTGTTTTAAATCAGTTTAAATATCAAAACTGTTCAAATGTAGTAAATCAAAGGTCAATCAAACCAATTTTATTTTCTAAAATTGGCTAAATGTGCCTTACAATTATTGTTGTGTGTTAAAATTTTAAAAGAAAAAGATATTTATTTTAATTTTCATAAAGATATTTTTATTAAAAATTAGAGATATGTATTAAAATGACTGATGAGTATTTTATGTACATTGAATTTAATTTCTGTTTTTTTTTCTGATGTATTACAGACAAATTAGTGTTGATGTTTGGCGTATTGGAAAAACCGCTTCATATTACTTTCAATGGCCTTTTTCGTTGAAATTAGTACAGATGACAAGCAAGAATCTACAAATTGAAAAATTTTAATAAAGGTTTTTATTAAACTTCAGATCTTACTTTTTAGAACAAGAATACAATTAAATATTGTTATGGTCGCTTTTTCTCCTGTTTCCGTCCAACAGAAGTGTTTATCTACTTCATCTGTAAGATACTTTCCTTAAATTGTTTTTAATGAAATGGACTGCGTCATCCCCACCAACTCGATAAAAGTTTTTTTCCTGTATATAATTTAAACATAATAATAATATAACAATTCTAAAATTTATATTTAATAAAGTTTGGCAAAAATCAATCACTTCGTAGGATTCTGGGTGCTTCCTTTTCAGGTGTCGCATTAAATTTTCTGAATGACTGTTGTTCATGACAAAATTACATTCCCCGCACTTGCTGCTATTTGTTGTTTTGTCAAAAACAAATTTTTCGAAGACCATATATTTTTTATTGTTAATTTTTCTAGGGAAACATAAGTTTTATGATGTACTATACATTTCATTATTGCACCAAAACCGAACCGAGTAAAAAAACACTTGGTTTGCATCTCTGGTGTTAACCTTGGCGTTAAAAATCTTCGTGGAATATAGACCAATGAATATGTATGTTTATACGGAAAATAAGGAAAAAAATAAGGAAATTGTTGTTGACAACGTAATTTTCGTATCGAATATTGATCAAATAAAAAAATATAAATTATACAAATAATAATAATGTTGAATTGACACTAGAATAATAATAAAAATTTATTTATTTATTTCTTTGCCAATAATTTCAATGGCGGCCATCTTGATATTTCAATAATCTGACAGCGACAATGGCAGAAATCTACCAGTTTTTTTTACGTATTCTGCGGCAGATTTCTGCCTTGTATAAATATGGGCAATAATCGTCGTTACACTCGCCTAAATTATGCTACAGAACATGCACAAGGATAGGGGGTTTTCACATCTGTATTCCTGTCGTTTTCTGCACTTATAGTTTGTAGACAAAAGGGTAGAGACGAAAACAAAAAAAAAGCTCCGGCCTTTTTTATGAATACCAAATTGATCCTATTTCTGGTATTTTTTTACAAATACATAGAAACATTAAAGTTGAGAATTTTTTTCACTCTGAGAATTTTTTTATCAGCAGAAGACAAATTTTTTTTAGCTATTTTAATATTATTTCTATTTGTTTATAATTATGTATTTTTTTTTTACATAAGTGAAAACAATAATAAAACAAATACAATTTTTTTTGAATAAATGAAAATTTTAATTTAATATGATTTCGTACAATAAGATGGTAAGATGTTATATTATTTATTAGCAAAAATAAATAACTATATCTTATTTATTTGTGCTATTAGTATGTAACATTATTAAAAAAAAAAACAAAACAAAAACCTTTCTTGTTGTTGTACACCGCTTTCAAAAATAGCAAGAACAAAAACAAAAAAAAAAAAACCAAAAAATATGGAATTCAACAAAACCTTTTGCGCATAATTTTTATTTTTCATGTTACCTCTTTGAAAATTATTTCAAATGAGAAAAATATGTACTAACTCATATAAAACCTTTATTCGTTTACACAAAAGGAATACTTGATACAAAATATAATGTGAAAGCGAGGATTTCGTTAGGTAGAAACGACAGGAATACAGATGTGAAAACCCTCTAGAATATTGAAAAAATTATTCTTACGAAATTTGAAATTTTCCAAGCGCTTCTATATTCTATGTTTTTTGACAAGTAACAAATATATCAAAATAAAACAATTAAAAAAAAAACATTTAAAACTTTAAATTTTTAAAACTAATTGCAAATTTAAAACTTTTAGAAGAATCAGTAAAATCAAATGCGTGATTTAAATACTGTGCTGAAATTATTTACTAAAGGGTATATTATGGACTACTGTGAAGATTTTGATGTTATTAAAGGAATCTTAGAATATTGTGACGAGCATGTCAAAAAATTTGAAAAAGTTCAATTCAGAGGAGGTATGTTTATATTTTTATGTTAGTATATAATTGATTTATAGAAATTAAAAAAAAATGATTACAGGTAATGAAAAGATAATTGAGGAAATAGTTAAACGTACACAGAGACATTTTCTCGAAAAGTTTTATGTTAATTCAAATTACATTCCAAAATCTGAAAGTGATATTATTCTGCGTAAAATATGTTTCTTTTTTGTATTAAATACAGATTCTACATTTAAATTTAACTTAAAAGATGATTCAAGTATAGCTCATTTATTGGATGTATCCCCACAATTATCAAAATGTCTGTTGTTAAATGTTTTGTGGGGACTTAAGCTGGATAAATATTTATATGAAATTATACAGTATTCTCCATCATGGTTTATTTTGCAATTTTTGGAACAAACTGTCCAATCTTTAAAATACATAAATGAACCATATGAAGTTTTGAGCAAAGTAGATAATCTTGTGAAATCAATCTACAAAAATTTATGTCGATCGGATTTTAGACAAATAGCTTCTATAGATAGAAAAATAATTTTTAATAAATTTTATGATTATACTATGGATTTGCTAAGACAATTTTATACACCAGATGCTGAAAAGTTTGCTCAATTTACTAAAAAACAATTTTTCAAGTATTCAGGATTTGCTTTAAAACATTTATTAGATATAATAATTTTTCTTTTTGATGGATACGAAGTAAAAATTGAAGAAAAACTTGAAGAAATTCATAATATTTATAATATTTGCAAAGAAGCATGTCCAATTTCAGACAAATCAAATATTTATTCTACGTTAGTTAAAGAAATTCAAACAAAAATTATAACATCCCTTTTGAATACATTGCAATATAATGTTATGCTAGTAACAATCGATGTCTTCATGTATTGGGTTGAAATCGATTTGACAGAAAATTTAACGTTGCAGTCCGCTATTGGAGAAAGAGCTTATAATGTATTAGAAAGAATGCAAAATAATAAAAATTTTGGCCATGATGTTCAAGATCAATTACAATTTATTGCTATACGTCCAAAAAGTTTTAAAGAAATAGTCAAAGAAGCTACCATTGGGGATATTTTATGTAAACTTGAGGAACTTTTGGAATATAATGAAAAAAAAGCTTGGTTAGAGGATGTTAAAAACATTTTTTTTTTAATTTTTTACATTTTTTACTTTTAGGTTTGATGAACTTCTATCGCGTTCCATATCTTTTGGAAACGATGAATGCTTAGAAACTATTCGTGTTAATTCTAAACTTATAAATACCGAAAACATTCTTCAAATGATTGATTTTTTAAAGCTTGAAATTCAAACTAATAATATTTTGGAACATCAAATGGATGAAAGTAGTGGTAACATCAATGATGAATTACTAAAAGTCCTTATAAAATCCTTGGATAACTTCAATGAAGAACAACTTTTGACAATATGTCTTTATTCACAGAAAAAATTTGGATTCAAACATAATATATTTGAACAAGAAAATCTTGATAAAAGATGTACGGAATTTTTTAATAAATATAACGAAAATTTTAATTTACAACAGTTTCTACGATTTACATTTGAAAATCCTGAATATGTATGGACAAAATTTTTTGATGAAGCATGTAATTCTCATAAACAAGTAGAAAACTTTTGCTCTACTGTAAAAAATACATTAAAATATTCAAATGTGTATTTTGAAAATTTATTTAGGTCATCATTTAATTCTAGCAAATCAGAAGAAAAATGCTATCCAAATTTAATAGCTGAAGCTTACTTTCAAATATACTATGAAAGAAAATGTAGTTTTTTTAAAGAGTTCATTAATAAAAATTGTACTGAAATATTAAGTTCGGAACAGTACGTTGGTTTAATACCTATTTTAAAAGGATTAAATATTATTGCAAGTAAAAACATTAATCATTTTGGAACAGATACTTTAATATTTGGAGAAGTTACAGCACCTGTTTTAATAATGGCTGCACAAATTATGGAAAAATGTCGTTGGGATTTAATCACTTATTCTGATGTTAAAGATGAAATTGTTAGAAGTTGTATTGAGTTTATTACAAGTGTTTCAAAAAAATTTTTACCACTGGCAACTGATAAAGATAGACATTGGATCAACAAAACTATTAGAAAATCATTTAGACCTCTCACCCAGTATTATTTTCAAAAGTTTACAATCAATGTTGGTGAAAATCCAAAATTTTTTGATCGCTTTTTACATCCAGAAAAATTTGAAAATAGTACTGATATAGAGAAGTTTTTAATAAGTGTACGAATTTATTTTATAATATAAAGCAAAAAAAATAACTTTTTTAAATCCTTTAGACTTATGTTAGATGCACAACCAAGGAAACTGAATGGTTAGCTAAAAATGAACGTCTTTTAGCTCATATATCAGATGTTATTTTATTATTAAATGGTATCGTAACAGAAATGGGAGAGGATGGAGTTTTTTCACATTACCGTTATTGTATTCTGAATTATATTAATATTGTTAAGAAATTTTTATTAACAAAATTAACAAAAGATTCTCATTTACAAGTTAGAGATTTAGGATTTAAAATATTAAATATTATTGATTCCTCACCAGCTGCAATTTATGGAGAAATTTTTATAAATTTTCAATCAATTTTATTAGAAGTATTTCAAAAAGTAGAACCTATAGAAGAAGATCTTGTTAAAGATGTTAAAAAATTTGTAAATTCCATGACAAATACAAAAGCTAAAGAGATATTTTATGAAAAATTTCAAGCTATTGCCTCTGAAAATATAAAATAAAGCAAAATAAATATAAACATAAAGTAATTATATTAAATATACAAATATATATATTCATTCTTTAAATTAACTTGTATAATATATTGAAATTTTGAAGCATTTAATGAAAATTATTTTTTCTTTTTTATTTTCTTCATTTAATTGTGAAAATTGTTTGGGTTGAATTTTACAATTATTTCTTTTTAACATTTCACCTAAATTAAAAAAAATTCTACTTTCACAATTTCTAGATTTGTTTCTGATTAGATGGCATAAAATTTATTTTTATCTGACATCAACTCTAAATGAATGTTAACCTGAAAATGTCTGGTTACAATATTTTCGTATAAATGAACTAAAAAATAAACATGTAAGTAAAGGTTTCAATAACAGTTGAACAGTATGATATAAAATGTATTTTTTTAAAGATTATGTATAATTATATATATTATTTTAATGCATATATCGGTTACATTTTTAATCTTTCTATAAAAATGAGTATTTATTTTAAATTGAAGGTTAATATTAAGCACATAAGAAATACACAGAAAAATAGTGTTTTTACAGACTGAGAAAATTAATTTAAATAAACTTTAAATAAAAGGTATTTTCAACTTCTTTTATTTGGCTGCTCGATGGATATATTTAATGTGTTTATATGATGGTACTACCACAGGGATCCTTTTATAAATGAGCTGGTTCTCTTTTCAGAATGAGGTCCAATATTTGATTTTTTTCTTTTAGGTATTATTAGAAAAAAATGATTCATTGTATTCAAGATGGTAATTGCTCTGTAGATTATTTTACGATTTTATTACCTTTCGTTTTATTTCTTTTAAATTATTTATTTTATATCATAATTGATACGACAGATCTCAGAATTTCATTTTGGAAACTCAAGAGTTTTTATTGCGCATAATTTATTGTGTTATTTGGTAAATCTAATTTTAATTCGATATTGGATGATTTGAACGATATTTGGAACATTGCTTAATTTATTGGCGAAAACACGTTATTATTTACATTTTTTTGGTTTTGCATTAAAAGTGGATTTTCATTGATACATATTTAAAATCTTAAAAATTTCTTGTTGGTTCTAAAAAGGGAGATAGCTTAAAAATCTAACTAGAAGTACTACTATCATTGAAATTTTTATTGCCGTTTTACTTTGTTTGTGGGGCTTAAAAATTTAGTGCCAAAATAGAAATAACCATAGCTTTCTTACACAAAAGTATTCAAGTATAATTTATATTCCTACAAGTCACTATATACAGAGCTTTATATGATTCAAACATAATGAGGTCGATAAAAATCTAAAAAGAAAATGAAAAAAAAAAAAAACAGTTAAAAAATTGAAAAATTATTAGGTACAATGAATTTTAAAATAGCAAAGAAATGTTTTCATTGAAAATGAAAATTATATGTTTTGTTTTAAATTTTTAATGGTTCACTTATTATCAGATCATAATACGCAAATTATCTAAGACAGATCACCCACTATTATAGTGCACATGTGTAAATGTATACCATAATTTTAGAGCAATGAAGACAAGTAGAAAGTCGAAATAACTAAAGTACATTTTTTTTTAATTTGTTTTAGAATTTTATTGTAACTTCTATTTATAAATTGATTTAATTGATAATTTCAAATTTCACTTCTTCATAGTAATTATTATTTTTGTAAACCGAAAAAAACTTTCAATTTAATTTTATTTATTAACTGTCAATAGATTACAACGGTTGTACTCGGGTTTTAGTTGAAGTGAAATCGTTCGTATTAAAATAATAACAGAAGTTGAATAATAATACTTACTTTGTTTTAAAATGAACATAAATAATCTAATTTGTTTAATAAGTTTGAAAATATTCTTAAATATTTCTATAAGTGTTTCCTCATATGAATACCGTTATGTTCCAGAATCGAGTGAATTCGATAAAAATTTAATGTATAAATCAATTTCAAATCGACGAAGTTTTTTTCATCGTCGATCTGATTATAATTTAAAATATCTGCCGACATTTACTAATTTACATTATAATGATGTTACTGATATTAATAATAACATCAATAATAATAAAGTTAATAACAATAATAATTATAATAATAATAAAAACTACAACTATAATAATTATAAAAACAACACTAATAATGATATTATTTATAACATTTTTCATAAAACTGATAAAATTGATAATAAAATTTCAAATAAAAGTTATTTAAATGATAAATTTATATTTGATGACACAATAATTAATTCGAAATTCGATACACCAATATTAAATGAACTAAATCGAATAGAAGTAAAAAATAATTCAAATTCTGTTATAAGTATACAAAATACTTTTACAAATAAAACTCATGTAATACCAAATTTTCCAATTTATTTTACAAATCCAACGACTGGTGTTGTATATGCAATAAATGAAGTGGGCTATAATTTTTCTATTATAAATTCACTTAATAACTTTGATAGTCAATTCCAAAATCATAATAATGAATACAATAATAATAATTTAAATATTAGTTATAAGGTCCCCATTTACATTCCTAAAGAACAATATGATAATGATATAAAAAAATTGAAATCACAATTAAAAAATCAGTGCAATCAATTACTGTATTCACAGAAGCTTTCAACTAATGAAAATATAACACAATCAATATTTAATCACTATCATGCTAATAAAACATATAATAGCAGTAACAACTATAACAGCATAAAAGATCCTAAAAAAGCTTCAAATATAAGCATTTTAACTCTTGATGAATTCAATAAATTGCAAAATTTTCAAATAATAAATCAATCTTCATCTACACCAAATTTACTAATACCACCATCACAAACATTGAATAATAACCAAATTAAACCAATTGTAAATTTAATTACTGGAAGTTCCGAAGAAGAAGAAGAAGAAGGAGATTATGAAGATGGAACTGCATCAATACCAAATCCAGCTGAAGCAATACAAAATATATTTAATGATGTGTATGAGACAGTTGGTAATAATGAAGAATCATCAAGTGAAGAATCATCTGATGAAATGATTCAAACAAATCAAAATTCTAATTTATTTTTAAATAAAGATAAACTGGTAACACCTATAGTAAATGTTGATTTTCCAAATAAAATTTTTAATAAATTACCTTATGACGATAAAAATGCTATTGCTCCAAAAACAGAATTAAATTCATTATCAGAAAATTTTAAACCAATATCATTAGTTAAAACAACTTTAGCATCATTTATTAATATACCAATAAAGAAAACTAATAAATATAAAAAACATAATGCTCTCACAACTACGAAACCAATAAATAAATATAGTAGTACTATATTTTCACGTAGTAACAATAATTTAAATAATATAAATATTCATAATAAAAACTTATCTGTTTCAAATAATAGTGTCTCAAGAAATTTAAATAAAAACCATTTTATTAATAATATTCATAACAATAGGTTTAACAACATTACAAGAAAGAATACCTTATTCGGTACTGAAATTTATTTTGAAGGAACAGAAATACCAGAGAATATAATTTATGATAATAATTATTTACATAAAGCAGGAATTTTAATTTTAAAACAAAAAGAAAATAAATCAATTTCAGTTAACCCGAATCAATTCGAAAATTCTAAAAAAAAAAATTACGCATCACCAGCATTTGGTTCGTTAAATTTCTTTGAAGCCCCTTTATCTGTTCCAATTCAACAATATAAAAATGATGAAGTTTCATCATTAAATGTTTTATCTCAACTAAACTATGGAAATAAGAAAAAAAAATTTAAAAGATCTTTAAAAAATGTTAAAAGCTTAAGCTATGTAACTTCAAAAAATGTAATTAACGAACCATTTTCGAACAATTTTTTTCGAAAAGAACACATTTCTTTAGAGCCTGATCCTTTAAAAGATTTGAATAGTACACTGAGATTGAAAAACAAATTATTAATTCATAATACATCAAATTACACCAAAGAACCAAATGTCTATACTATAAATGAAATTACATCAAAAGATGTAATAAAAAACTTCAACTTTAAAACTAGGATGAAGAAAAAGCGATCGATTCCACAGTTAAGAAAATTAAGTAAAATTCGTAATATTAAAATGAATTATAAAAATTTGAATCACGCTTCACCTGAAATAAAATTACGTACATTATCTTCCAAGGATATGAAATTTTCTAAATATTCAGAAAATTTTCTAGAAAATAATTTAACTAAGAATAAACAAAAAAATAAAGTCTTGTCAACTCAAATACATGTAACTAGCCAATTTGATGATATCAGTCAACATAGAAATTCTAAAGAAAATTTTCAAATGTCATCAACGGACTCGACACTCTATAAAAATATCAAAACACCTCCATGTAAAACCAATTTAAAAATTGAAAATGTTTATGATGACGATGAAGATTATTATGATTTTGATAATTTCTTTGATTTTGAATTTGATGATGATGATGATAACGATGAAAATAATTTAGAACAAAGTGAAGAAATTTCACAAATTTCTGATTATCCTGAGGATAAAGAACATGATTCAATTTATAAAAATAAATTACGAAATCGAAAACGAAAAACTATTGAAAAACATAAAAAAAGAAAAAAAATGAAGTATAAAAACAGTAATATAAAAATAAATCATAAAGAACCTTATATTGAAGATGAGGATGGAATCGGAATTTTTGAATTAATGGATGCATTTACATACCCTTTTCGATTTGTATTTCAAAAATTCTTTGAAAAAGTAGCTAATTATGCTGGTTATAAAACTGAAGTTAATAACAACGAGTTTATAGATGAAAATAGAAAACCAAAATATCCTAAATATACATCGTATAACAAAGATCAGAATAATAATTCATATTTAAATTGGTTTATTTTTTGGTTGAATTCTTGGAAAAATAATAAAAATTCTGTTTCAAATGATAATACAAATAGTGTTTCAGGATGGTTCGATTATTGGTTTAATGATAATGATGACGAAGAGAGAGCAACGCCACCAACAGTAACTGATGAAGATTATGATTATGGACGTAAGTAACCTTTAAATATAAATTTCTAACAAAAATTGATTTTTCTTACATTAAAACAAAAAAAATATTAAGATTGGTTAATAAATTGGTTTGGCGAATCTCTTAATAAACCCGCAACTTCTGGGAACACTTCATCTATTTTAAGTACAACAACTACTACAGTGCCTATTTTAACAATAGAAAATCCTATGAAAAATCCACAAAAATGGATTGGTATTTTAGCACAACATATTGTTGATTCCACTAGTTCAACTTCAACACCTTTAACTGAGAACCGAGAAACGTCTTACAATAAATATCAAATATGGCGATTAAAACCCAGTGAAAAATCTCAAGTTGAAGCTTTAGAACAATTAAAGAGATCAAATGATGGTATTAAAATGCAATGGTTACAAGGACCTACACTAAGGTAAATTTGAATTTATCCTATTAAAATAATATAAAAAGTACATATTTAAAAAATCTTTTTTTTCACAGAGGTCTAACAGATGTATTAGTACCAGAACAAATGCTCACAAATTTACAAGGAACTTTAAATTATGAAGAAATAACTCACGAAGTTTTAATATATGATGTTGGAAAAGCAATAGCTTATGAAAAAGAAAAAGAAAATTCAACACGGTATAACACAATACAAAACTCTAACTTAATTTTTGGTAATTCATCTTGGACAAGATATCATAAGTATGACGATATTGTAAGATTTCTTGAAGATTTGCAACTTCGTAACTCTGAAATCGTTGAATTATTTCATATTGGTCGATCATATGAGGGTCGACCTTTAATAGTTATTAAAATTTCTAAAAATGAAAATCAACCAAAAATTAAACATAAATTAAAAGAAAATAAAAGAAATCAAAGTCCTGGAGTATTTATAGAAGGAGGAATTCATGGAAGAGAATGGATTACTCCAGCAACAGCTACTTGGATGATTAATGAATTAGTAAAACTAATGAAAAATAATCGTAAGTAAAGATAAATGTATATATTTCAGAAAAGATTTAAATATTTATCTTCAGAAACTAAACAGGAAAATGAATTTATCAGGAAAGCTACATGGTACATTCTTCCTGTATTAAATCCAGATGGATATGAATATAGTTTGAAATATGATAGAATGTGGAAAAAATCCAGATCAAAATATATTTCAAAACCAGACAATATCATTAGTTCAGCTATGGAATGGTTTCAAGAAACCAAATCTACGAAACTATGTTATGGAGTTGATTTAAGTCAAAATTGGGAATATGGATGGGGTGAAAAGGGAAGTTCAAAATCACCTTGTAATGAATTTTATGCTGGACCAGTTGCATTTTCTGAACCAGAAACTAGAGCATTATCCAAATTTATTGTGGATCACCGTAAAAAAATCAAGGTTTGAAAATAAAAAACAAAACTTCATATTTATCATCTTTAAATATTTATTAACTACATTTCTAGCTTTACCTCTCTTTGAAAGCTTATGGTCAAATAATTTCATATCCGAATAAAATTACCAAAACTTTAACTTTACACAAATTAGATGAACTATTAGACGTGGCGATGGTTGGAAATGATGGATTAAGAAAATATGGAAGTCAAACTCGTTATAAAGTGAATTCTAACAATGACTTACTACTTGCGCTATCAGGTATTAAATATTTTAAATAACTATTAAAAAGAAATTTGTCTTATAGATATTTAAAAACTTAACAGGTTCATCAAATTACTTTGCAATGCACAAAGGTTCAATTCCATTTAGTTATACAATACATTTAGGTGATAATGGAGTACATGGATATTTATTACCGGAATCAAATATTGAATCAACTTCTAGAGATGCATTTCAAATCATTAAATCTATTTTAGATTATATTTATTAAGATAACTCTGTTTATAATTTTGTAATTCATTTAAGTATATTTAAGTTAAGTATATTATTTATTTATTTAAATTTGAAGATTATTTAAATGGAAATTAACTGTAAAATTCCGGATTATTTTATTAAGAAAATTTTTCAATATAGTTTTCCAACCAATTTTCAAAAGAATTTATGTGTAATTCTATACTTTCAATAAAATTATTCATTGGATCAAAGATCGGTGAAGGATAAATTCCTGGTCCAAATAATTTGTTTAATGAATTTTCTGCGATAAATATGGCACCAATTACGTCAATTTTTAAAATTTGATATCGAAAACTCAACTTTGCAAAGGATTCAGAAAATTGGAGCAAAGTTGTGAAAGCTTTCTGAGAAAGATATTCTAAAAATTTAAATAAGAATAAAAATAAATTTTGATTAGTACAGGTAATTTCCTTACTTGGTCTTACTTTTCTACACACAATGAAGTATTTTTCTAATAAGTTCCGAGCTGTTTCAGTCATCAACACTGATCGTCTGGATACCTCAATTAAAAATTCTTTAACATCACTTTCTGGCAAAGACAACTCATCATCAGCATTTCCAAAATTCTCGGCAGTTTTTTCTAATAAAAATCTTGCATAATTTACTGACTGATCTCCTTCCGTAATAATTGGAATTCCAAATACTCTAAAATTTTTTTTCCCATATTCATTAACTTTCAAATCTTTTATAATAATATGTACATACTCTAAGAAACAAATTATCTTCATATTTTTTTTACATTCTTTTGGAACGCAAGCCCAATATGACCAAATTGCGCAAGAAATTTTAAATGTATCCTTCGTATTGTCCAAAGTGGTTTTACCGTATTCAAGTATTTTTATTATTTTATTTTCATTAAAATTTTTAGTACTAGACCAATGTCCAAAATAACAAACACCTCCTTTAGCTAAAAATAGGGATCCTGCCTCTATCATATTATTTTTTAATAATTCAATATCTAAGATTGATGTGTTTGCTTGAAATCCGTTGATAAAACGTTTACTAACATTTTTAAATCTTGTCATAATTAAATTAATAAGTGAAGTGTCATCACCAATTATCATTATTGGGATTGGCATTGTACCATTTTGATCAATATCATTTGTAGAAGCTAGACTTAGAATTAGGGATAATTTAAGAATAATGTAGCAATTCATTGGTACAAGGTCTTGACACATCTGAACACTTAAGGCATATACAAATGAAAAATCTGAATAGGTTGCTCTAATTGATTTGTAAAGATGTTGTATAGAATAAGGAATTCTAGTGAAATCCCTTAACGAAAATTGAGAATAGTCTGATACCAGATTAATTTTTGGTGTTGATGATTGCAAATGTGGAATGTTTTCGAAAATATGTTTAAGTTCACCTTTATGGTTCGAAAAACATGATCGTAAGCTTTCCTTGTTAAGTGTTTTTTTATTATTCAATACTTTCATATCGCAACCTTCTGAACACATATCAATTACTTGGCTTGATTGAATCGTGTCAAGAAGAGATTTATTACATGAAAACATTTCAAAATTAAGGCCATAGCTATCTCCTGAACATCTATTACAATTTTTTTGCGAAAAATGTGTATAAGAATTATTTTGAAATTTTTCCAGATCAAAAAACAGGTTGGATGGCGTAGTTTTTGTAATATTTATTCTTGGTAGTTTATTTTTTGAATTGAATTTAGAAATATTGTTATCATCAATATCTAATATTTCATTAAGTTCTTCTATAGAGATATTTTTGTATAAATCTAAATTGAATAATGGGGAGTTATGTTCCATGCCTCAAAACTATTTTCAAAATTATTATAAAAGGCTGTAATTAAATATGATTGTCCAAAAATTAATTCAAATTGCAACAAATGCTCTAAAATTTAATGAAGAAGTAAAATGTACTATCATAAGATTGATTATAATTAACTAATAAATAAGATTAACCTTTTATTCCAACTATTAAACTTCTAAAAATGGTTCCAATTAAAGATGTAGTTTGGAGAGATTCAATTGGTATTACTTTTACTTGAATTGAGTTACCCATAAATCGTAATTTAGTGTGTTCAATCATATTCATACGACATTGAATACATACAGGAAAAGCTATACAAATTGAATAATCCAAAATGATCTTTTAAGATATTAAAAATTATTTATGCCTAAATTATTTACCGTTTTGGTGATGACCCCTTATAATGAATCTATGCTTACAGCAGTTGAGACAATGCCAAACTGTTTGAATTCTAAAACACAACAATTAAAGTATTACATAAAAAAGTTCTTTGATCAAATTAATGTAAAATTGTAAGAAAAAAATAAACTCACACATAATTATTTGGCAAACTGTATCCAACAATAACACAATTTAAAACTTTCAAATCAAAATTCACAGATGAAGATTTAAAATCAAATTTGTATATCTCACTTGGAAGATTAAAAAATTGTATCTTTACATGAATTTGATTTTGATAAATTGAAGTTTTACTTGAATTTATAATTATTAAAAAAATAGCTTTTCTACAATATTCTAAAAATAATAACGGTTCTTGAAGTAGAATATCCAAAATTCTTTCATAATTTTGTAAAATGTCTTCGTATTTAATTTCAAGTTGGAAAATTAAGGGTGATAAATAATCTTCATCACTTATACATGTTTCCAAATATGAGTTGAGTTTTTGGTGAACTTGTTCAATGAAATTTATATGTTCAAAATATGTAATTAAATAATTAAATAAATTATTATCAAAATTTATTTGACTCGATGAGCTTAGCGACTGAACCATCACAAAATTTAACAAATATTGAGATTTTTAACTGTTCATATTATTCGTTTCGTTCGTTATTTTTAATATCGTAAAATATCACTGTGTAATTGTACTTCAATTATGTTTTTTTTATAATGTATGTACCTAACCTACATTCAAATAAATTTTAATTATTACCTTTCTACCTCTACGTTAATTAAAAAAAAAACAATTCTGTTTTAAGTATTTTATTTGTACTAAAATTATTTAACTATATCTCACTTTTTTTCTTTTTGTTTCTTTTATCCATTTTTTTTAAAATTTCACTTTTATCTAAATTTTGCTGGAAGAAATCAGCTTCCTTTCTAGCTTGTGATATTTCTACCATTAAACGTTTTTTATAAACAGCTTGCTCATATGCCAAACGCTCACTCAAATGAACCCATTTAAAACCAGGTAAATATTTAATACACCATAAAGAATCTTAAAATAAAATGAGATTAAAAATTTTAGTTCTAATACTTAATGAAATTTTTTTCTTACCATAAAATTTAGATTTTTTTCTTGTACCTATTTGTGTATTATTTAATTTAATGGCCACACCTTTCGCTATTTTTTTACTTAAAAATTCAATCCATCCTTCAGAAAAATGTCTTGCCATATTTTTTCGTTTTTTAGATCGAACTATTATAGAAAAATAAAAATACAATACGGCTTATTTGTTAATTAATAATATTAATAATTACACATTGTAGTTTTATCTGGTTGCAAATATATTCTTCCAATATTACCATATTGTCCGAGATATTCTTTTATTAGAGTAACGTTCATATGTTTTGGTAAATTGGAAACATAAATTAATCCTTTTTTTCCTTTTTTTTGCTTTTGTTCATCAATTTCGTTAGTTAAATTTTCTTCTGAACTAATTTTTTCATTTTCTTCTAGATCTGGCGACTTAGTTTCATTATTATTATAATTAGTGCTATCCTTTAATCGGATCCTTAGTTCGGATTCATTTTCATTGTCAATCTTTTTACACGTTTCTCCACTCCACAACGAATTCTTTCTTTTTGTGTGGATTTTTCTAAGTTTATTTCTTTTTTCTGGAATCATTGGAATCATTTCTTTTTCAGTGCACGTTTCTGTAAACTTTGATCTACGTTTCGTCATTTTATTCAACAGTTCACTTTTTAGTTTTTATTTAATAGAAAGTGAAACTAACAAAACAAGACATTTGTCTAAAATGAAAAAAATGTGCTTACTAATTTAGCATTAAAATGTCAAATATGGCCACACTGGTGCTTTGCCTTACCAGCCAGTTGACACTAACCAGTTAACCACTGTTAACAGTGACATAAATTATTTTATTTATTGATGCTGATGGTTGGATGGTTGGTTACGAATACGAAGTACGACGATTCTGAATTCCGATTATAGTTTTCCATTGAGTTTGGTTTGGTGGGTTGGTGTACTAAATAATAAACATTTTCAATGAAATATTGAAAAATAATGTTTTATAAAATGCTTGTGTATTAATTATTTTTATTTTATTTTTTGAAAAAAACGTATTTTTTTAAGGAAATATTCTGAAATATTTTTTTCTATCTAACTTTTTTATTACAAATTAATTTTTAATCCAAATGAGTACATTCCATTAGTTTCATATTTCATGGTTGTTATCTTGGGTAATAAAATGCATTTTAACATTTTTCCTACCAGTTTTAAACACCATTTAAAATGTTTCTTTACAATTTTTAGGACCAAATTTAATTTAATGTAGTTAGCAGTAGAAGTAAAAGTAGATATTTTTGTAATTTGTTTATTCAAAGTTTGAGCGAGAGAGAGATCGGTTGGATAAAATGATTGGTGGTTTAATTACGTCGCGAAATTTTTTAATAAATTTTTAACTGATCTATAAATAAATTACTAATATAATATAACTACTATTAAATAGTAATACAATTAAAATAGCAAATTAAGAAAATTATTTTATTACAAATATCGAAAATAACGACGATGATCGAATAATGTGTCACTGTGGAATGTGTTAATGTTAAGTTAAACGAGTAACCAGTTTTTTTAAGTTATAAAAAGAAAATACTTTCAATAAATTAATATATATTTGTTTTATTTATTAATCGAATTTTAATGTGCTTAAATAAAATAATTTTTAAATTAAAAGGCTTCTTTTTTTAATAATTTTACTATCTATATACATATATTTAAAATATTTATATAAAAATAAAAACAAGTTCTATATAGTTTTATAAGTTTTGCAATTTAAACGTGTATACGTTTATTTACTTATTTTTACATTTACCTGTATATTCAAGGCACAAGCACAAGGTATAAAATTTGCTGCGTTGCCATAACAATATTTGAAATGTTTTTGGGTATAAACAAAGAATAGTGTTTTTTTGACATTTACTTTGTGCATGTATTAAAAGTAAAATTAATATACGAACCCTGTGTAGTGTGCATTTTGTATATATATTTATGAAATGAATGGTTATATGCTATGCTTAGGACTATAGCAATAAGAACGTCACTCGTCAGGTCAGGAAGCATGTAAAATATAAAAAAGTATTTGGAATATAATAAAAAAACATTAGGGATAACAGCATAAATTGGTGATTATTATTATCCTTTGTATCATATAATAATATATAAAAGTATATTTTGAAAATACAACTAACAATTATTTTTTCGGTTCTATTTTTAAATTTCAACGTCTTTTTGTACATATGTTCATAAAGCAGCTGGTTAATTTTCAGTTTATGTTTTACAACTATAAAGAAACAAAAAGGACCCTCTAAAATATATCTAAAATGTAATACATATTAATTTATTATTAAAAATTGTAGTGCTTCAAAAATTATTGTTATTTTTGTTTTTTGAATGTGTGCTATATTTATTATGATCCTATGCGTAGGAAAGAAAGTTCATAACATTTATTTTTTTTTATATATTAATTTAAGGTTAGTAGAGTGTTTAATTTTAAAACAAAAAATTACAGGTGAGCTTATATAAAAAAAAAATATAATTAACGTGTCCTGTGTGATGTATTAAAGTTTTTTTTAATGGCTAATTGAATATTTTTGTGCAATAAAACGTAAAATTTTATGATATGTACATTTCAAAATAAATTTCTTCTTAAAAAAAAATAATCCGCATATACCTACCTAAGTATTATATTTAAATTTAGTCCATAGTAAAAGATGTTGTTAAGTTGTTATGCAGTAATACATATTATGTATAAAAGTAATATTTAATTGTGTATTGAAATAAAATTTATAATGTAAAAAAAGAGCAAAATAACATTAATGCATCAAATTATCAGCGTAAGAAAGTTTTAATTAATACAGCTACATATATTAATTTAATTTTGTGAATTTAAAATATTAAAGTAATTAAAATAAAATGAAAGTTACTGTTTGTTTTGGTACTACTCGAATAGTGGTTCCATGTGGAAGTGGAGATATTTTGGTAAAGGACTTAATTAATGAGGCTACAAGAAGGTATAAAAAGGCAGCCGGAAAGGTAAATAAATTTTACATTAAAAAACATATACATATAACTATATGTACTTATATATATTAACTACATAATATAATTAAGTAAATTGTCACCTTAAAATCTGTAATTCTATTTTATTTCTCTAAGTGTACATACATATTTACGTTTATATATATGTAATATAATATCTTACAAATTTAAAGCTATTTGGCTCTTAATCGTTATTATAATACAGGAATTACAATACATCTATTGTAGTTCCTGCATAATAAAATAAGTTATTTTGTTTTGCGTAATTATATGGATTTATAATTGAATATGGATTGGTATGTATGCATATGTATACATAACTATTACTGTAGTAATTATTACAGTAGGAATAACAATCCAAGCCATGAAAACAAATACGCAGATATGTGAAACAGATGCTAGCCGAAAGCTTGGAGTAAGGAAGGGTAATTATTAGTTGGTCGGTTATTTAGTTTTTTGAAAGGCAAAATAAAATCGCTGAGCCGAAAGATCTCAGTGCGTCTATTTCTTCAGTGCGTCTACGCTTTAGCCAAACCAATTATGTAACTGGTGGGCTTTTTAGTTTATTTAATTTTATTAGTTCAATAAAAAACTATTATAACATTTATATTTAAAACAAAAAATTTACAAAATTTAAAGGAATCCTGAAAGTTTTACTTTAAACATTCGTATTCAAAACTTTAATTTTTAACTACTTATATTTAAAATTTCAAAAGTAAGTAACTAAATAAAATTTAAATACTTTATAGTTATATTATATTTTATTATTTTTTATAGTATCAATTAATTTTCTTTTAAATCTGGAAATATCCATATCATTTTTTACTGCATTGGGTAACAAATTAAAAGATTGTAAACCCTTATAAAGTAGACTATTTTGGTTTCTGGTTCACCTCTATTTCAAATCACCTCTATTTCGTAGGAAGTATTAACCACCCAAATATCTAATATTCTTTTGTGAATATTGCGGCATCCTATTATACTTCAACTTATATACGAACATTATTGCATTAAATTTTAGTCTTTGATTTACGTTCATCCATTCCAATTTATTTAGCATATCCTTAATTCGTGTTCTTCTGTCACACTTTAATATAACTCTCATAGCTCTATTTTGAAGTACTTGCAATCTATTTAAATTTTCAGTAAGTGTTACATATAAATAAAATCGTAGAACAGTACTCAAAATGTGGTAAGATAATTGCATTATAAATTAACATTGCACACTTTAATGATATTTTATTTCTGATTCTTGCAAACCAAGCTTTTTCGAAATTTTTTTACAAATGTTATCAGAATGCATATTAAATTTAAGCTCTTTGTCTACCATGACTCCTAGATATTTAAGACTGCTAACACGCTCTAATCGTTCATTATTAATTTTTATATTTAAATTTTCTATTCGAGAATTTATTACCATACATTTTGTTTTACTATCATTAAGTTTTGATTTGTTTTTTGACAACCACTCATATAATGTTTCTAGGTCCCTGTTCAATTAGTTTCGAAGTCTACTAAATTATTCCCTACTAAGTAAATTAATGTGTCATCCGCAAACAGAGATACTGAAGAAAAGGCAACACTATTCTTTATGTCATTTATGTATAATAAAATCAACATTACTCCCAAAACGGACCCTTGTGGGAATCCTAGTTCTACTCGTTTTTTGGCTGATACATCCTCTCCTATTTTTGTTCTTTGGAGTCTTTGGAATAAAAAACTTTTGAACCATTTCTTTTCAGTGCCTCTTATTCCGTATTTATACATTTATTATCCAATTTAAAAATGTTTCAGTTGAAAAACTTTTTCTAAAACCAGATTGTTCTTTACAGATAATATTTTTTGTAGTTAAAAATTCTTCCATCTGAAAGCACACAACTTTTTCGAGAATTTTTCATACATTGGTAACATATTTACAGGTCTTAAATTCCTTGCATTCCTTGCGTCAATGAGGTATTAATAATTTTAATTAAGATAGGATACATTCATTCCTTAGATTCTAACATGATATTTATATTCAATCCATTAAAATCATTTTTACTAATCATACTTTTCATAATTTAATGTAATTCATTTATTTCCTTAAGCTTAAATATTTAATTTATTTCTTGTATACATACTATCACTATAATTTATATGTGGAATGTCCCTATTTAGCTTATTAACGCTATCAACAAAACATTCATTTAATTTATCCACTAAATCTTTGTTATTTTTAATAATTTCATTATTTATTTCTATTTCATTTATGCAATTTTCATTCTCTCCTAACACATATTTTTTTATTTGTTTCCACATAGATTTCTTATTACTCGGATTATATTGTTGCTAAATTTTTCAGCAGTTAAATCTGAGTTACTCAGTTTATTAAGCTAGTGAACCCACAATTATTTAGTTCAGTCAAAAATTTTCCTTTATCGAATTTGACGTATTTAATTATGCTTTCTTTTCGCACGTAGTTATTATTCATTATTTTAATATTAATAGCCTCATTATCAAAATTGAGTAAATATTATTGGAAAATTCTTTCACCTATTGACTGTGATTTTCTACCTAATATTCTACTGACAGCAATTTTAATATAATCTTAATTCATTTTAATTCTAAAGTAACATATTGACGTATGATCTTAAATGTCAAAACGAAATTTTTTAAATTAAATCTGAGCGCTCCGAGCTTATCTGTACATGCTCTGCTCAGAACGTGATCATTTGAGTCAGAGGGCGCTCAGATCTATGCTCTGAACTAAAAACCAAAACGCCTATTGTCTCATGATCGGTAATTAATTTGACAGTGTATTCGCGACCTATTTTAACGACACGGGTGTTAAATTATGCATCCCAAAATTTGTTGATAACGTAAAGTTTGGTATAGTTACTTAGTTGTTTTGAGTTTTTTTATTAAGCAAGCAATAAATAAAACAGATGGAGAAAAAAAAGTAAGTTTTAAAATTAAAGAAAAATAAGTTTATACTTATTTGTACCTACTTAAATTTTAATTTACATGAAAGCATGTATGTTTTAAAAATAAATTTAAAAATGTTTTTTTTTAAATTTAATTTACTTTAATTTTGATAGGAAATGATTTCATGGAAGAAAGATGTTTTTAGAGAGATGCGTGTTCAGATAGAGAATGATCGCGATTGTAAACAAAGTACATTATGACCTTTTGCCCGTAACCACAAGTTTGTAAAAACTTGCGAAAATTTATACAAGTTTCCAGTACTGAGAGTTTTTTTTTTAAATCTGTTATGAAATTTTTGTTTAGTACATTAAAGAAATTGAAAAATATAATTTAGTGAAGGATAAACTTTACAGTTCTTTATTATTATATTTATGTAAAAATAAAATATTTTTTTTTTAACAAATTATTTTGACAGTTTAACAATTTTTTTTGTGCATAAAATAAATTTCCCAAATAGAAATTTAGGAAATTCTTTGCAAAGATCTATTTTTTTTGCATACAAATTCAACAAGCTATCTCACTTTTGAGAGCCAACAAAATATTTAAAATTTTAAAGTGTTAGCCAGCTAAAGCCAACCTTAATGTGCAATGTTTTATATCTTAGCAAAAAAGCAAATTTGAATTAATTTGAGTTGTTTCATTCTTACTATACTGTCAGATATTGCTTAGAGTAAGCAAATCAGACGTCTATTATAGACAAAAGCTTGCATCATGTTGCTAAGCGGGGAGATCATCATCCAGTGGGTTAGTATCCATCACCGTTAGTAACTAATGTTGATAAGAGATACAAATAAATAAACATTAACTATCATGTAGTTAGAAGAAAAATAAATAGCAAACATACTATACTTAGTTAGTAGAATGTTAAAAATATATAAAAAAAAAACAAATACAAAAAGAAAATAGAAAAAGGTCAAATATGAAATCCCTAACTATTTATCGATTATACAACTTTAATCTTAAGTTTCTATTACTAAGGTTAGTATCAAAACAAGCTGCTCTCGAGTTAGATTCACGTAACATTCCGGACACAGGCTCAAATTTACCGTAGTCAGTACTATATTAAACAGGTTAGCAATATATCAACGCAATGTAAATTACGCGAATTCTCTCTAAAAGTTATCAAATCCATAATTTTAGGTGCCAGTATATTCGCAGCAACAATTTGGTGGATAAACGTAACATCAGCCACCAATCGACGTTGTTGGAGAGATTTCAGGTCAATCAAAAGCAACCTATCTTCGTAAGGAGGAAGTTGAAAAGGGTCAGACCATGAAAAAGCTCGTAGTGCAAAGCGTAAAAATTTACGCTGAACTGCTTCAATACGTGAAATATCAACATTACGATATGGAGACCAAACTTGCGAAACATATTCAAGTGTCGGTCTAACATATGTGATATATAAATGTTTTGTAATTTATGGATTTGTAAACACTTTGGCCCAGCGCATTATAAATCCTAGCATAGAGTTAGCTTTATTAATAATGGAATTAAAATGTGCTTTGAAATTAAGCCTGTGATCTAGAATAACACCTAGATCACGAGTTAACTCAGAACGGTTTAAGGTTTGATTCCCAAGATGGTAATCAAATTCAATAATAGAGCTTTGAGGCTTTCTACTAAAACTAACAACTTGACATTTCGATGCATTTAATTCAAGGTTGTTGGTGGAGCACCATTCGGCAAAATTGCTAAGATAATTTTGAAGTAGAGTACAATCATCAACAGACATAATGGTTTTACTAATTTTGGAGTCATCAGAAAAACAGCTTAACTTAGCTGATACCATAAATTGTGAGGCATCATTGGTTGCAATAATAAAGAAAAGTGGACCCAAGTGGCTTCCCTCTGGGGTACCCCAGATGAGGCAACAAAGGAGAAAGTGAAGAACGGAATCAGACTTGATATTTCCTTTTAGATAAGTATGACCCCATCCATTTAAGACTGTGATCAGAAAAACCTATTGCTTATAATAAATTAATATTAATTTAATTTTGAAATTTACAATTAGGGACAAAAAACCATAATGAAATTCAAAACAAATTTGTTTTTTTTAATTACTTGTTTTATTATTTTTCTTAAGTATACAAATGTTGAATCTTTATAATGAAAAAGAAAAGACCCTTATCTAAGTAACAATAATATCTGAGTCATAAGAGCTTTAAATAGTTACGTTTTTGAAATATAAGAATAACGTCAATAGTTAAGTACATAGTTATATATCTAAATTTCATGATTAATCTGTAGGTCCACTATTAAATAAATAAATAAGTAAAAAGGTTAACTAAACAACAAAAAATTAACTAAATATTTGTGAAAGTTTAACGATAACCATGCACAAACATAATACAAGCATATCACAACACAATAATCTTAAGTGAGTTCTATAAAATAAAAAAATGCACGTCAATATATTTCGATTACGTACACACGTTTTTTAGAACAATTTACTATCATAACTAAGTATACCTATGCAGATGTACATTACAAATATTTTTAACGTATCGTTGAAAAGTAATTTTTAGTTTTCTTGTAATTATAAGTAGTTAGTTATATTTTCTTTTTTTTATACTTTAAACTTAACAATAACGAAATTTATATTTATTTACGTGCAATAATTTGTGCCACATTCTATGGTCTTGTTTAAAAATCTATCACATAACGAAAATAAATTGTTTTAAAAGTGAATTACTTGTACTCTATTAAATGATAAAATTAAAGAGACAATGCATTAAAATTAAAACAAAGAAATCTTTCTGAACAATTATAGGAGATTAACCATAAAATGTTTAAATATAATGTGTGAAAGAAAAATAAAATAAAATGATGGGGAAAGCCAATTTGCTACCAATATTCATTATGATAATAATTCATATGTGATGTGATGACAAATGAACCAAGTATCTCTTTGTTTATTGAAATACATAATAGAGAATTGTTTCAATTTGAAAAAAAAACCAATTTGTTAATAATAAAAAGCAATAAAAATACATTTTTAAGTATTTCACGAATTTTATGGGCCTATTTTCACGTTTTAAAAATAGTTGCAGAAGGAATAGGAAATTTTAATTATATAGTAATAGATATAGAAGAATCGGTAATTGAATACTTAATTGGAAGGTTCTTTATTCAGGTATAAAAAAAAATATTTTAAATCCCCTTTGTTTGTATTCTAACTATAACTAATTGAAATGGTTAGATCTGTTACTTTACTCGCTGTACTATATACAATAATTATAATATTAAATAATTAGTTACAAGAATCTACTTTATAAAATCATAATATAAACATCTTTTATTTTATTCGTTTTTTTATTAGATACTTTGTATGTTTCAATATTCACATATCCACTTCCATAAAGATTAAATAAATTTCTTTACTTCAAAAAGCAAAATAAAATAAAACATGTAAGCTGTGAGTGACTAATACACGATAACGAATACTATAATAGATTGTATGTATATATATATGTATAATATTATCTTAATACCTATATTCATTAATGCTCAATAATTTTTATTTGTAACTCCATAGTTAAGTATTTAATTTATATTTTTGTTGGTGTAAATCGTGATTTTATTTAATTAATTTTTAATATCAGCATAAATTAGAATTAACATTTTTTTAACTTCAATCAAGTAAGTAAATAAATTGAAATTTCATAAACAAAGAAATGTGACAGATTTTTAAATAAAATTTTTGTGGTTAATTTAATTTCAATGATATTTTAATTCTTAAAAAATTAAATTAAATAATTGGTAAGAAAATCAATGATGAGTACATTAAATTAAACAAAAATACAGGTATGTAGTTACGTCAAGATTTGTCGTCAAGAATGAAATACTTAAAATCGTATTGAAAGAAATTTATAAAAACAAATTTAAATAAATAACTAACTATACAATGTTAAACTAAATAAAAATAATGAATTTGCTAGATACAACCTAATTACTTAGTTATTATTATTATAAAAATATGTAGTAACTAACTAACTATTGGTGTTATATTGTTAAAGAAAAATGCAAAAGTAGGAAAAATTATCAAAATAAAATTAAAATGACGTTAAAGAGAGTCTTACATAACTACTTACTTAACTTTTCAAAATGTTTTTTTGGTTTTAAATTTTTTTTCCTTCAATAGGTATATATTTTCTTTTAGAAAATGAAGGTTACTGAATCTCGGTATAGAATATGTTATAGGTCACGTTTAATAAAGAGCAACGGATAAAGCATACAACCTTGTTTTACTCCATTGAGAACATTCGATTGGTTTCCACATTTTTATTTGGCAAAGTAATAACTTACTAAGTAGTTCTTGCCTAGTGAAAATAACTCGTTATTAGAGTAAGTGTTTTATTGTGATTATAATAAGAAAAAATCCTTAATATGTACCTATAACTAGTATTGTTTTACTCTAATTTTTCCCAATAGTTAACATTTTTTTTATAAAATGAGTGAATTTATTATTTGATTTCATAAATTTTTGTAACGTTTTAATCATCAACGATACGAAATAAAGAATCAAAATAAAATAGCTAAATAAATTCTTGAATTAAAGATTCAAATCAAGTATTATGTTAACCTAACAGCTTTAAAACATCAATTTAAAGTTACATTGATGTAACTAATTCTTTTATTGTATTTGTAATTTTTGTGACGATTTATAATTTGTTAAAAAAAAGCACACACATGTAACTATAAAGTAATTTTTATGCAAATTTACTTTAAATTGTATTAATTAATACCTCCCCGATTTTATTCCCGTGACTATGATTACAAATTGAAATTTTGATGGTTAATAAAATTTATACATACACTTACGTGCTAAAAAATACTTTTATTATTGTTTTAATAATAAGCCATAATTTTCACTCAAACTTTAATATATGAGTGATCGAACTTATTTATGTAGGCAAATATACCGGTTGTTCTAGAGCATACGTATCAGCTTTTTACGAGGAAAAAGAGCCGTTATTTTAGAATTAAAAAACAAAAAATGAAATAAATTGAAAGTGCTCGATTGGTGATGTTTTCAACTTCCGGAAAAGTGTTTTTTAAGCCCAAAAATCGCCGAAATTGGCCGAAATTGGATGAATTTTACGGAAGTTGAAAATACTACTAATCGATAGATTTATTTTATTTATATATATTTTTTACACTCTTGACAGTAGCTTAGGTATAGAAACACCTTTTCGTGCTTAATTAAGTACGGCACTGCAATTTTACACTATAATATCTGCAATATTTCGAGTATTTATTTAACATATTATTGGGTCAATCATTAAATGTGAAAAGTACTGCTATTGTCAGGAGCTAAGCCTTCTTAAATAGAATAGTTTCATTTTTTTACTTAATTTGTTACCAGATTATAAGTATATACTTTCAATTATTTTTTGTCATTTATTATATCCCAATGACAAAGGGTACTAGACCAGGTCGAAAAACCAATAAAGCATTTTTTTGCATCATCGGGAATCGAACCTGGAATCTTTCGGTTGAAAGGCAGAGCGCCTTCTAATCTACTGCGCCACCCAGCGTGTAATTTACACTAGGAATGTGCCAAAACAAATATATATGAAAAAGTGAGAGAACTCCGATTATACGACGATGTCCAAGAGGAGTAAGATGAGCCGTGACATTTGGGTTTTTAATTAGACGAATAGTCCGTTTTTGGACTTTATCCAAATGTTTTAACGTATGAAAGCTTTGTAGATTTTCAAGACGTCACAGGGGAAGAAGTAAGTCTTGTAGCAGTTAAGGAAACGTAAATATCTGGCTGCGTTTTTTTGCAACATCAAATATATGATCATTCCAGATCATTTTTTGATTTAGGTGCTGAAGTTTATCTTATCTCTGAAACAAAAGACTAGTATCAAAAACCGAAATTTTTCTGGAAATTGTACAGCTCTGAGTTTTAGAAATGTTAAACTCGACTCTGTTTTTTAAGTCCTAATAAGCTTTTGCGATCAAATCATGGCTGAGGGAACTGGCCATGAGGTTTCTTTTGGTTGATACAGCGATAGATGTAACTTCAGATTTGATGAAAATTGTAGGATACTACTAGAGTGTGTCGTCTGCAAAGCTGTGGATTGGATTGAAAGTGGTTTGGTGCAAATCATTTATAAATATAAGGATAGGGTAGGTGAAAGAACTGATCCTTGGAGAACTGCATCGTTTATTTGGAATTTATCGGACTTAAATCCATAACCTAAGACTTGAATCGTATGATTCGAAAGGAAACTTTCAATCCATTTGAGTCACCGGTGGACCGGTGGGATTTGAATCCATATTGCCTATCGTCGACAATACCTTGACTGTTTAGATATTTAGTCAGTTGTTTGTTTATTAAGATCTCCATCACTTTGGAGACGATCGATATTATAGCTATAGGCCTGTAGTTGGAGAGATCGCTTGTGTCGCTTGTTTTGGGAATTTGATTAATATGCGCAATCATCCATTATGTTCGGTATACTCCTGTAGAGTAGGATAAATGGAATAAGTTGCGCAATGGTTTTGAAAAAGGGCCGGTAGACCTTCTGATATTTAGATTCTTAAGTACCTTAACAACGACACGAGTTCTGAAGTAAACTCTTCCGAAGAATAAGTTACTTATTGGAACTGAAGGTGGATTTTGAGTCGCTGGGGAAGTGTGGAATTAGCAGAAAAAAATTTAGCAAATAAATTTGCTTTCCCAACCGAATCTGATATTGTTTTGTCCGTGGCGGAAATAGAGATTCGCAAAAATTATGACGTTTTTAGCAAAGGACCAAAAGGTTCTGCTGGTGTTAGGGAGATATAAGATTTCTTATCTCAACCTTTGAGTATGTAAACACTTCTACTGGTTATTGACCTTTTTACATTTATTCCTGATGATGTTGTAATTTTTCCTTGATTCCTCTGATTCAATGGTCTTGAAATTTCTAAATGCCACTTTTTGTTTAATAGCTTTCGTACAGACGTCGTTGAACCACGACGTGGATGATCCTCTGGTAATAGCTTATTGTCCTAACTATAAGTTTCTGGAGTGATGCAATGTTAAAAATGTTGTAAAATAAAACAAACAAAAGAAAATATATTTTAACAAATTTTAATAAATTGATTACACGATAATCGTAAGTGAATAACGGTTTATTTAAATAATTTAATAATAGTTATAACTAAGTAGTTTCAACTAAATAGTTAGTAGTTATAACTAAATTTTTCAGATTCAATAACAAAAAAAAATGCTTTTTTTATAGTTAACTAGTGTTTGCGTTTTCCGGTTCCTGTTTTTTTTTTTTTTTTTTTTTAGTTTAACAATACAACACAATATAATACTCATGTACTCGAATATACTACATGCTACCATCACCATCACTACTTCATTTTTTTTTTAATAGCATTTGCAAAATTTGGTTTCATTTCAATTATTTTTTTTAACGTTTTGAATCACTATAATGCTATAATGCTATACTTAATATTTTGCGTACATGCATAGCAGTAAATTTTGATAACTATATAGATATAAGTTATGTATAAAAGCTGTATGAATCCCAATTATTGAAACTCAATAGAAATATTTAAAAACAGAAGTGGTAGAATGAGTATTGTATTTTTTTTAATGTAAGTATATACTAGTTTCTTAAAAATTTTTGTTTAATATATTGAAGTAAGCCGCATTGCAAAATATGTCGTTTCATATATTCTGTGTTAAGTATTATAGAATTTCAGTACAAATATTGACATGTTATGTTGTTTTCTTTTTTTTTTAATAATTTTTTTTATGAGTCATTTAAGAATTGGTTTTATATCTGGGTGATATTTTAATTTTAATATTTGGATTAACAATTTGTTATTCAGAAGAGTTTTATAGTTTATGACTAAGTTTTGCCGACAAAGTTGTTTTTTTTTTGTGCCCGAAATACTCATTTTGTTACGGTTTTAAAATTGCAATTTCATAATAAATTAATAACTATATAACAGGTCTTTATAATATTATAAAATCTTACTTCTGTAGAAAAAATGTTTTGCAATTAAACTATTTGTTAGCTATGTTTGTAGTATAAGTGGAAAATCATTTAAATATAAACATTTTGTATTACTTATTTAATTTTTTTAAAAATGATCGATATTTGCATACGTTTTCAAACAATTATATTTGCATGTTCTCAAACAAAAAGTTATAATAAACTGTACCTAATTGTTGTAAGTTACTATTTAGTGAATTACGTTATTTATTTTTGTAAGGTTTAAGTAAATGTATCATAATATTTATGTTACTAAACTCATTTATGACCAACAAGTGGTTCACTAGACCCAGGTGGTACCAATCTTTAGTTGAATTTTTTTATAAATTTCAAATTTTCAAAAACAAATTTTTCGTGACTTAAATATTTCTTATTGACATTTCTGTTCCATTTCCATATGTATTTTCTGTTGAGAGAAAACTTGACATTTCAATTGACAGTTAAACTTTATGTCGAAATTTAGAATAAATAGCTCATGCATATTTTTCATACCGCAAATAATAATTCTGTTCGTGTACTTTCCTTCCGTAGTTACCTAAAATTTACAAGTTAGAAAAAAATTAACAAACAGTTAAAAAATCTCTTTTGTAAGTAAAGTAGCTGCCTATAAATTCCATGTAAACATTTAAGGCAAATAAACACAATAGTAATCTAAACAAATACAAAAAAATACTAAACAACAACAAAATGTAATACGTTTGTTTTACAAGTCAAAATTGTATTTATTATAATGCATGTTCTTATTCATACGGCTGGTGAGGGTGATTTCGGTAAGGAGTAAGCCAATCTACCAAAATTTAAAATTGGTAAATTTTTGACGTTTGAATTTTTTTTTTCTAGGAATATGTCAGTGTTCAAATATTTTTATTATTTTTTACCAACGAATTAGAATTAATTAATTCTAATTCGTTGTTTTTATATTTGCCTTAATTAACTTGCCTTGGACTTTATATGTTTGTTTCAATTTGCTTCAATTCAACAAAATACGCATTTCAATAACCATTTAACAAAAGTATATCCATAAAAAGAGTGTGAACTCATGTATGTATTCATTTGTTTGCACACAAATTCATATGCATATTTGATAAACATTGTCAGAAATAGACGATAATAAGAATTTTACGTGTAAGAAAAAGAAAAAATATAGTTAACAAAAGAGAGTAACAAAAAAAATTGGCTGAAATTAAATAAATAAAGTTTATAATTTTGAAAAAAATTTTCGACAAAAATTTCGTTGAAATATTTAACAATATTATTTTCTAAATTGTATCAACTATGCATAAAATTTTTAGGAGACCAAACTAAAACAGCGTTATCATATTCTTTAAATTCTGTGATTTGTAAATAGATGTTGTCCTCAGTATTATTTTATAATCGTATACCAATATAATAAATATTTAGGTTTACTAATATAATTAATAAAAAATAATAATGTTTGTAACTCCAAATTATTACTGACAAAAATATTAATAATATTTTATATTATTGTAATGTAATTATAATTTAATATTTTTAATAGGTATATACGAAAATATTAAAATAATAAAAGATCAGAATTAATCCTCGTATAAGGGAACAAACTAAATTAGAACTAACATTTTTTACCACCCTGCCTGATATAAATAATGGGAGGAAACGTAAACAAATCCAAAGGAGAATAATGAGAACGCAAATTACTTTACAATATAAAGCAAAAGGCAAACATCTGTTTTGTACCTTTTCTCTCTCATAGTAAATTTGGTATATGATAAGTAAATGTAAATTTTACCTCTTTTAACTAATGATATTTTGCTCGGTTTGGTATTTCTTAAAAATTAGGTTTACGTAAAATGGGAGTGTATATTCTTGTTAATATAGATTATAGATATTCTTTGCATTCAACTAAGGTGAAATTTACATATGTGTGTGTACTAATAATGGAATATGGATATTTGATAAAGTTAAAATTTGGTTTCTCTTTAAATTCACTATATTTATTGACATTTCTATGGTATAAAGAAGCAAAAAAAAAAACAAAAAAGGAATACAAAATAAATGTGTGCAATACAAATCATTATCATTATATTTCAATCATTTTCTATTATTATTCAATTTCAATTATTATCATCATTTTCATTATATTTTTTTTGTGTTTTTAATTTGGTTTCTTTTATTAATCTCTTTCTTTTATTATTTCTCTTTCTCTCACTAAGTATATGTAAATGTACGTACATGTGTCATATAGGACTTGCATTTGTTACATTCATACTCATATGGCTTAGTTTAATTGAAAATAAAATGCAAACATTATTTATGGAAGAAAACAAAATTTGAACCTATCAAGTATCAGTTATCTATCACTCAGTTACAAATTACTCTTCTCGCATGTAAAAAAGGTTCAATTTCGATTTATGCATGTATATATTATACTTTTATATGCCAATTTATGCTTAGGCAGCGTTTACACGTCGGACAAAATCGAATTTTATCGTAGATAAAGTTGGATGAGTGTTTACATTTCAGACTTTTTCTCAGATTTAATCTACAATTTTACGTCAAATATTTTTTGTATTTAACAGGGTTTCTTTTTATAAAGTGCGTAATTTTTTATTGGTGAAAATTTTTTAATACGTAAATTAAAAAATTCAAAGGCATCTAATCAAAAATCTCCAAAAAATTTTTAAAAATATACATATTTTCATAAAATTTGTTACAGTAATATAAAATATAATTACACATTTGAAGTATGAGCTATAATAACCAAATTGCGTTAGAGTGAATTTTAGTGCCATTTGATTATATGTGTTGTTCTTTGAAAATATATTATTTTTCATTAAAAAAATATTTTCACTAAAAGGTCGAAAATAAAATAAGGAAAAAAAAAATTTTTTTTTTAGAAATATTTGCCTTCAATTTAAGCGTACTAAAACTACAAAAATAAACTTTAGAATCGCAGCTTGATATAATGTTTTCATAGCAAGTTATGATTGTAATTACGGAAAAAGCAAATTAGCCGAACTTTTTACCAAATCTCTTAATCTCATCTCAAGACTTCCTAGAATTTCGGCTAATTTGCTTTTTACGTAATTACAATCATAACTTGCTATGAAAACATTATATCAAGCTGCGATTCTAAAGTTTATTTTTGTAGTTTTAGTACGCTTAAATTGAAGGCAAATATTTCTAAAAAAAAAATTTTTTTTTCCTTATTTTATTTACATAATTAAGTATACTTAATTACGTATAATTATACATATATTTATATATGTACAGAAAGTGTAAGGAAATTGTTGTCCACAACGTAATTTTTGGATCGAATATTGATAAAATAAAAAAAAATTAATTGACGTTAGCATACTTAATAATAAAAAAAATTTTCTTTGGCAATATAATTTAATTTTCGGCCGTTTTGATATTTCAATAATCTGAAAGCAACAATGGAAAAATCTACCATATTTTTTTACGTATGAGCATGAAGATACTGCGGTAGATTTCTCCCTCATATAAAAACATTGGCATAAAAGTTACGTATGTTTTTACAAGTAAATATTTAAAATACGACTTCACACAATTTCAACCATTTTTACAAAAAAAAAAAACTCAGCGCAAGGCCGGATTTTGTACCTGTCGTATAATCTTGCATAAGTTTTCGCAAATTTTTATAAACATATCATAACGCGAAAGATTAAAAATTAAGTTTTACAAAATTGAAAATATTTATATGTATACATACGTATAAATTACATACTTACATATTTATTTTGCATTAATTGAATTAAGTCAGACTGTGCCGTAAAATGTTTTATATACTTTTTTATTTGTTAAAAAATTTACTCATCGTGCTTCAAATAGTTACCTTGGCAAACGTATTTACTTAATTGTAAAATATACATATATGCATACTTGTCTGGTTTAAATGTTGTACTTTTCAGTTTCACCAGAAAAATAATTAATAAATTTTGTATTTATGTAGATATTTCATTCATTAAAAAAATATTTTTTTATTTTAACCTTAAGTTTACACCCTCTTATTTTTGTTTAAAGTTAATATGATTATAACTAGTTAGTTATTTGTATTTATTTTCCAAAGAATTCAGATTATTTTGTTCTTATATTGTGTTGTTTGTTATTATTTAATTGTGTATTAATCGATTAATATTTACGCGTTTAATCGTTAAGATTTTTTTATCAAATTGTTTATTAAATGTCAAATTATTTCAAAATCATGTTTTTCCAGTTTGTTTTGTAGTTTTCTATGACTTTTTTTGTAATAATAAATTTAATCCAAAAATAGAATTAAAAATGGAAAAAGCTTATTTTAAGTTTAACACCATTCATTGAATTTAATAATGTCGTTGAACTTTTCAAATTACTATTTTTGACTTTTTCCTTGCAAGTGAGTAAATTTTCATTTGTGTTCTTTAAGACCTTCTCATAGTTAATTAGAGAAAATTGAGCCATTTTAGGAATTAAGATCCTTGAAGGATTATTTAAGTATAAAACTTAATTCAAACAAATGCTCTAATTTAAAGAGTTATTACAATTTATATTTAGAACATCAATATGATATACCATGTTAAACTTGGTTATTCAGAAGTTATTAATGATTGAAATTTTATTTTCATTTAAATAGAGTTTTGCTAAAATCGATGTATTCTTATATATAGTATGTATATTAAAGTATCAAAAATATAAAAAAATAGTTAGTTAGTTCGGTTTCGGTTACATATTTATTACTAAATTTTAAATATTAAACTGTTTAGTAAACTTTATAAACTAGTAAATTAAAGTAAGTACATACTTTTTATATGCACATATGTGAATACTTACATAAATAAGACATTTTGTTCAAATAAACTTTATTATTATATATTTTTTTAATTTTAATTATTATAAAATTTTGCTATTAATCTGTAGCAGTCAGTCGTATGTTAAGACCGCGCATTTATATATCTTATAAAAAAATAAAAAAAACAATATGATGTGTCATAATTAATTATTTATTTAATTTGGTAAGATAAACATAAATTATTGTTACTATATTTGTGCTCTTTATTATTCAGGTTAAATTTTATTTTCTAATTTTGATTGTTTTTATAATTTTCTAAAGAATAAAATCTAATTTTATTATTTTTTTGCCAAAGTATTTTTCATACAAATCTGCTTAACTGCGCCTAGAATATTTAATTATATATTTTGTGGTGTTAGATCATACAAATTCTTCTATGGTTAAGTTAAACTTAATGCATAATTACCTCACAAGAAATCGAAAAAATATCGAAATAACTATCTAAAGCTAGAACATCCAAGAAACTAAAAAGTTTAAGATGTAGTGCTATTAAATTTTACAATTGCTTGAAATTAAAGATAGTGAGAATTTGGAGATATTTAAAAGTAAACTTAAAAAACATTTAAAATTTTAGAAATACTTCTGTAAAATCAAAATTAGCAAGTAAAAATTAAAAATAATTATATAAGTAAGTTACGTAATTAATAAGTAGTATTAGTTTTTTAATTTATTAACCGAATTTTTATTTTTAGTGATAATTTAAATTAAACATAAATGTGTTATGAATTGGTTCCAGTTAGAAACTTAATTAATTAGTACAAATTTATGCAAAGAACAACATTTTAACTATTACTAAATTTTGAAAATTTTCAAAAAATTTATTGTTTTGAAGTTCAATTTTGTAGTATTTTTTTTGTATTGATGTTGAGTGTCTAAAAATTATATCAAATAATTCTACTCCAAATAACTAACGCTGTATAATGAGTTTTGTAATAACTTAAGTATTCTAAAATTAACAAACAAAATATGTTTAGGAAATAATTGTTTTGTTCATCATAACACTATTAGAACTCATCAGTAGGTATTTTTAGTGTTAGACTACCTATACAACTCCTATTTTCATTTTGATTGATTTTATAACTTATTAGAAGATGTCAATAGAACATCTGTGAGTTATAAAAATCGACAAAAATTTCATTGTAAAATGTATTTTTTGAAAAATAAATTTATATAAATATAAATTTTTTAAAACCTTTACATCATTTTACTTTTAATAAAAAGAACAAGTTCGATTTATTAATTAATTTTGATACATAGACGTTTTATGTCACCAATTGTATCTATAAATATTATTATTATAATTTGAATTAACAAACAAAATATGTTAATGAAATTGTTTCGTTCATCATAACACTATTAGAACTCATTTTAAATAATTTATTTCTAAAATATTATTCTATAACTATAACAAATTTCGTAATAACTAACTATGTAGTTACTTAAGGAAAAGTACCCTATTACCGGCATGTTTGGAGTTATTTTACTTAATTTTCTCTTTAAAATTTTATTTTAATTTATATTTTAAATAAAAATTGGGTTTTATTACAGATTGAACATTTAAGAACATATTTGTAATACAAACTATTAATTAAAAAATAATATTTTTGAATATTTATTAAGTCTTAATAAATCAGTCAAATTGTCCTATTACCGGCACATGAAATTTCAAAAAATTCTATTACCGGCGATTACATTCCTATTACCGTCGTATATGATATATTGAACATTAAAAGACATTAATTATAATATAAATTTTTTATTGTTTTAATTTAATACCAAATTCATTAATCAGGTTTTCAACCTAAAAATTTCAAAACTAGTCTAATAACATATGAACGGAATCAGACACTTCATTAATTGAACAGTCCCCTGATTCCGTCCACTTTTGTATTACCAACATACATAATCTAAGTTTTCATAAAAATTGAGTGGAAAAGTTCAATTTCGTAGTAAGGTAAAAAAATACTATTAAAGCTGTCTTTATTTTCTCATTCCTTTAAAGTCAAAAGAAATATTTTTTTTACTTTTAAACTATTCTTGCATTAAAAATTTAGAAAAAAACCCCTGCTGACATAAAATACAACGAAATTATTGAGTGGTGAGTTGACGGAGAACGTTGCCATTGCGTTATATTCATAGAAAGTTTCTGAAGTGATCCATTCACTCTTCGATTGACTAAAACCCCAATCATTGGGCAATATTTGTGCTGGCAATCCCTTGTATGTGTACGAATTTAAAAATCATTAGAGGGAGTATTTTACCATCAGCACTTATAATTATCAGTACTGTGTTTCATCATTGGCCATGTATACTTGCTTAGAACATTTTTTGAACAAAAGGCACTTTTGGACACATAAAAAAACTGTTTCATCGCAATTAACAACTCGTGCCGGATTTTTATTTAGGTTTAGCAAGTTTTGATTTATTAAATATTTTTCAAACCAATTTCTAATTGCACACTCAGTCAAAGAAGAGTGGCTTTTCGATAAATTTTGTGGAACTCTTTGAGTTAGCTCTGGGTAACACCTTTGAAAATTGATCAACCATTTTGCTCCGGGAATAATATTTTTAAAATTGTTAGGAAAATTGTTTGGAAAAGTCCAAAATTTTAACTAAAGTAGCAACACTGAACACTTTTCTTCGTTAGCATTCAATATTTTTGAATGCCCAGATTTTTCATTCGGTTCATACTTTAACTAAATTGTTGTCATTTAGTGCTGTTCTTGGTATGTTAAATTTTTTACTACCTGTATATATACTGGTTCCATTTTCTTAAGATGATATTTACATATTTATAGCAAAAATTATATTTTAAATAGTATTTAAAACTCATTTGAAAAAAGTTAATAAAAAGAACAAATATTTTATATTCAAATATATATTTATATAAATTTTTATAAGTATGCCGATATTAATAATTTAATAAATTTAATTGAAGACCTTCACTACTCTAAATACATTTTTATTCAAATTTTCTCCCTTTACGTAAATTTTAACATTATATATGTATATATATATATATATATATATATATATATATATATATATATATATATATAAAATTTAATAATGAAAAAAAGAAAATAAAACATTTGCTTCCAAATTTAACCGTCCGTTTGCTTATTTTTAAGATTTAAAAATAATTTGCCGGTAATAGGCGTTTTTACCTTATTTTTTTGTTTTTTAAATAACTTTTGTTAGTTGTTAGCTTAAACATTTTTTTGATTTGAATGATTTTCAATGTCAACTAGTAAATTATAAGTAAAAAATGAATAAGTTGTTGCCATTTGTAGAATTCTTAAAAATTCTTAATTATTATTTTTGTTTAATTTTTATGTGGTAGTACGTGTTGAGCTATATGGAAGAAATCGTGAATTGAAAGAATAATTAGAAATATTTTATTTAGGAAATCAGGTATTAACTATACGTATTTAAGTATTAGAAGTTTACTTAAATAATTTGGATAAGTAACAAATATGAAGATACCTTTTACGAAAATAATAACTGAATTTATTTATTGAATTTCAATGGCATCATTCATATTAACTAATAGTCAATAAGTACTCGTTAAATTTTAAACATTTTATTTAAATTATATAATATGTTGAAGAATAGTGTTAAACTATTATTTTAATGTGAATATATAATTTTGTTTAAAATATATTGTATTTTTTTTTAATATCAGTTGAATAAGTATTCGTAGTTGAAAACTTCAAATTACTAATATTGAACAATTTATTATAAGTATTTATTTTTCCAAATGCATTCAATCACTATAGAATATTTTGACGATTTTAATTTAAGGTCACTGAAGCTTTTATTCATATTGAAAATAAAGTGGAATAGTTATATTTTAAAGTGAATATAAGTAGAAACCCAAATGTTATGTTGTCGACATATAAAAAGGATATTCTTTAAAACGTCTTTTGTAAAAAAACGTTACTGTCCATACATATTTATAATTTCGTGGTAGTTCAGAAATTTGCCTTGTTTTAAAACCAGCATTAATGCTAAAATCGAAATAATTTTTTAGGTTCGACTAAGTTAATACTATAGTGATGGAAAACCGTTTTTGGTTTCACATCACATCACTGTTCACAGTTCCTATTCCTTTAATTCCTTTAGTTCATCGCCTAAAACTTGTGAAAACTGCATGAAACAAGTGAACATGATAGAAAATATTCTTTATAGAAAATATTTTCCTGGAAACGACGATGGTGTCTAAGGGAGAAGATATTATGTTAAACGTTATGCAAGGTGTACAATGACTATGGAACACGTTAACGTATTGGAAAAAAATGTTTTAGTACAAAGAATGTTTTTAAATTTAAATTCAACCCAGAAGGTACAAGACGTCGGGACAGGAAAATATTCCATTAGAATGACTAAGTTAATATTATCAAAAAACAATTTCAAATCTTATACTGGAATTAGCTGCCAAAAATCGGTAACAATGGAAATATAATTGACAAATCAGATCCAGAATTTACACTATACCGTGTAAGCGACAGACAAATATAAAAAATCAATGCTAACTGTTTTAGAATCATTAATCATATATAAAAATGTGTATTTAAGTACGTATTTAATTTTACTAATTCCAAAATTTTATTGATTAACTAACTTAATAAGTAAGAAACTTTTAGATACAATTAAGGTAAACGGAAAATTGTTTCTCATTTCAAATTATTTCACAAGATTCGTTTGCTGACTCTCCCAGCAAGCCACATTACAAGTTACTACAAGGAATAAATTTTTGAGGATTATGTCCACACTAAAAATAAGACCAACGACCTTAAACCTACTTTGCTTGCACATAATTGTCATTTTAATTTTGTTTACTTATTTAAAAAAAAATTAGTTGAACCAGAATTAAAGATAAAGTAAGTTTTTCTCACCTGAGCTGCAGTAAAATAAAAACAACATCTTGTTTTTTTGTTTGTAAACAGAAATTTTGGTGGTAAAATTGGTAATTCATTAAGTTTTAAAAAAATTAACCATGTGGGATCAATATTTTTTTATTTACTTATTCTCAGAAATGAACGGAATTCATAAAGTTACTGTTACTGTTGTTGCAACATAAGAAGATAATAAACAAATGTATCCGATTGTTTCGTATCAATTTCTTTTTATTATTATTTTATAAACTTTTAAAGTAATTTTGCCTCACCTTGAATTATTTATTTCTTTTCAAAAACGTTGATCATAATTGTTCCGACTTGGTAATATTAACCTCAAAACATTTTTTTATGAAAATTTAAATAAGAATTTTAAAACTTCCAATATTTTTGATTGCAGATTGACTTTATACTTAATCAAACAGTTATCAACGTTTTGGATAATACAGTGATGAACAAAAATATTTTAGCTTCTTGTAGTTGGTACTTAATTTTAAAAAGAAATGAAAAATATTAATTGGTTGTTTGTTTTAAGTTATTGAAAAGTTGGTTAAGTGTATTTAAGTATATTTTGTTTACATTTATGTCTTAAGTATCCCTGCGTTTACAACATATTCCAAAAAAAAAAAAAAACAAAATTCTACTCGGTCTAATTCTCGAATACGGTCAGTTTTCTAAGTTTTTCATAACTGTTTAAGCTTATTTTGTTTTTCATCTTTGCTTTAGTTGTTTAGGGAAGTTAAATAGTTATTTTCTTTTATGTAAAATTGTGCTTTAGTTTCATAATTTAAGTATTAAAAGTGAGTAGAAAAAAAAACGAGTTTTTCAATTTTTAAAATATAATTTTTTTAAATATTTTTGTTCGTTACTGTAACTATATTCATTTACTTTTCAAATTATATAAATGCATAAGGTTAATTTACATATAACTCGGGGAGATCTTATCGGTAACCAATAAGTTAGATCTATTCTACTGGCAAAACAACTAAATCATCTATTAATTATAATAGACATAACTACATACTTACTGTATAATTTTACTTTATAATTTTGAATTTGTGTGAGTGAGAGGTGTAGTGATATAAATATTTTGGAAAAGTTGTCTTCTATAAATGTAGTCATAGTTATGGTAATCTAAAAAAAAAAACTAAAAATGGATCGAACAAATTCATCTGAATATTTAGGTGGTAAGTATTATTATGTAACTACTGTTGTTATTTGTTTTTCCTGTTTTTATAACTGAAATTTGTTTTCAATTCATGATAGAAATGGAATCAATTAGCTATTCAATACTTAACTATATCATATAGTTAACTAGTTAGTTATTATAATACAATACATATAACAATAATATATAACAGTTGCATAACAATAATTTTAAACTGGAGCACATAAATGGCTTAGAAAAACACCTACTGGAAATTCTTGAAAATAAAATTTTAATTTTGTAGGAATTATTTTTTTTTTAGAAATATTTTATTAAATTATAGATTTTTTTAATTTTATTTTGTTTGTGGAGTCAAATACAATAAGGGCAAAGAGAAAAGTGTTTTTGGCCAGAATATTTTTTTAGTTAGGATATTAGAAAAGAACTATTATACACATTTATAATTTCACATTTACATTATAGAAACAATACGTAGAACTATATTTTATATTTATTATTTTATACAAGTGGTATTTGATTGAAAATTGATAAAAATTGAGTTGATTGAAATTGACCACAAATTGAAAATTTAACAATAGCCAAATTTACTGACGAAACCGCTTTATTCGTTGTTGGAAAAATATTGGACAAGAAGTTTATACATATAATAAATTAAGCAATAATAAAGCAAAGTAGTGTAAATATCTAGTTATATGTAACTGAACATAAAAATATGAAATATTATTAAATGAAGCAAAATCGAGTCATGTTCAGGGATGCTTTCCCAAAATTTATCAACCGGTTCGCAGTGATATTTTCTTACAAATTTTTTTCTTTTTTTAATATTAATATTTTCATCAAAATATTATGATTTGTCAGAGTAGCAGACTAAGTCAAGAATATTTAACTATCGTTCATATTCTTTGCAACAATAATGTAATAGGATAAAAGAGAATAAAAAAATAATTCAACGAGGTGAAAATCACTTTTATTTTATTTATTCATTTCAAGAGATACAAAATTTATATCATAAAAAATTGTGAAATTTCATATATTAGTAAATATTATTGTTATAAAGTAATTATATTATTTAAAATATTTCCAAATAGCTAATTGATTTGTTATGGTTCCTCAACCAAATTTTTACATAGGGAACTGCGTTCCAAGTTTCGAATGGACGACCAACTAAGTTTAATGTCATCAAATTTGATACTGTCTGCACTGTTAATCTGACTCTTATATCAATTAATGAGTAGACAAATTTTAAATTCAAGAATTATGGAATGGTTATATAAATATAGGAGGGGGAGGAGGTATAGTAATTATGAGAAACATTCAAATACAGTTCAGTTTAATTCTTTATTATTGAAAAGGTATAAATGAGAAAAGAAATGATTGCAAATGCAATTGGTATAAATTGACTATTGAGAGACTCACTACTACATTGATCATTTGTTAAAGGCTAAAATTCAGTTTATCTAAATTTTTCACGTTACTCTAAATAAATCATCTATATAGTGTTCTTAATCAATGCTTTTACACCTATCTATGGTAACTTGATAAAATTTTAAATTTTTTTTATTTTTTTTTTTTTAAATTTACTGAAAAAATTTCTATAAAGTAAAAAATTAGAACCGCAATGAAAACTAGATAAAATTTTCAAATTGTTTATATAAATTTGCACCAAATGGTAAATAAATTTTATTTAAATAGTTTTTTTTTTTTTTGCCAAGGTAAATAATTTTTTTTTTCGCTTATTTTAATAGCCGGTTTGCACGAACCATAGAAGTTACATCTAATTTACAATAGTAAATTTTAATGAATCAGCTAAACCTAATTGCTTTAACAAGCCCCATTCACTTATACGATCATTCCCGATTACGAATAATAAGACTTAGTTATTTAATATTTTTTTATTTCCATTACTTTATCGGATCTTATCTTTAGATATAAATATATTCAATACCTTAAATAAAATGAACTTGAATACGCACATTTTCGTTACAGTATTTTAATGATAAAGAACTGAGGTCTTACCTGAAATATTAATTAAGCATTTTTATTATCCTTTTTTGTTTTTGTTTTTAAATTGTTAAAATATGATAATGAAAATCGTAAAACATATAGGTTAGTGACACCAAATTATGGGTAGAGTATTTGTACTGCTTCCCATCAAACCCTATTATATCTGTACTTTTTAAACATAACTATTTGGTTTACAAGAAGTAAATAACTATGTAATCAAATCAGATTTAAATGTGTGCTTATATTAAAAAACTTAGTTTGACAAACAATGTGTATTCACTCGTATGTACGATGTATATATAGATATTTATATATATATTTGAATAGAAATTGTATATGTAAGTAAGTCCAAGGTGAGCGTTAATAGAGCGAACAATTTAGAGTGTTTTCCGATTTTAGTTTTTGCACAATAAGTAATATATAAAAAAAAAAACGTAAAAAGGTATATTATAGGACAGGTTGTTCATATAAGTTGTTCATATTATGGTTTTGCAGTTTTATCATAAATTGTGTAATTTTATGAAAATATATATACATATATAACTACATTATACATATACTTACTTATATAAATATACATTAATAATTAAAGTAAAAATAAAAAAAAATTAAACTTATGAAATGTTTACCTGGTTTTGTAATTTTATGTGGTTCGCTGATTGTTTGTTTGAAAAATTAGAATGTTTGTTTCATTTGCATAACCATTTTTGGTCATTTCATTGCTTGTAATCATTTATTTAATTAATTCCAATAACTTAAGTATTAATTTTATAATAAGATTTATATTTTAAGATCTGAAGAAATTTCTTATTTATAATATATGTTTATAGTCTATAATTTGAATTTGTTTTTAGGGAACTGTTTAAATAAAAATAAAATTTTTTCTTCATTAAAATTTTTTTAATTATTTGGAAATAGTTAAGTATCGCCATTTCGGAAGAAACTATATATTTTTAGAAATTAATAACTAATTTCTCACTTTGCTAATTATTTTTCTCTCTTAACTGTATTTATTGAATTTTTCTAAATACAAATAACAATAATTTATAACAATCGTGACCTTTATGGTTTATTCAAATTTTACAATCTAAAAAGTTGGAAGGTCTAGTTTTTTGATTTGATTTCTATTGATTTGACACTAATTCATACTTGCTCGTTCATTTCAATTTCTGTAGCCTGCTAGTTACAGAAATGTTTTGTAAATCTCTCGCCAAGGCATTAGGGTGTTGCACCAAGTTTTCATTATTCAAGTTCTTCTGAACCAAGGGTGTATTCAAATCTTTATGTAAATTAATATTAGAAGCAGTTCTCCATAATTGACAGTCATAGGACCAGAATGGTTTCACAATGGCTTTGTATAGAAATATTTTGTGTTCCAGATCTAGTGTAGAATTTTTCTCAATTATATTGAGTTTTATTCGCTCTTTTTTGCGGTGATTTGTTTCTTCCAAGATAGCTTTTTGTCTAGGTGCACTCCTAGGTATTTAACCTAGGTAGTTTGACGAATAGTTATCCCATTTATACCAACTGGTTGTATCATTGTATGTACTGTATTTTTTTCGAATACAACACAGGCAACAGAACAGCGGAAAAAGTAAAAGCAAATATAAAGGAGGTGTATTGACAAAATAGTTCATATAGCCTTTCGCAGACTATTTTTAAAGAAAATTAATTTTCTTTTTTTATGTGAAAAAATATTATTTTAGAAGTTTCACTATTGAATTATAAATTTAAAAAGAAATAAAAAATAGTACTTAGTATAAAATTTCATTTAATTTCTTAAAGAGTCCATTGGCGTAAATCCAAAATTTAAAATATGCATTCTACTCCACCCATAATGTTGTTATTGTTTCGCAGATCCACCAAGATTATATTTAAAACTTCAACCAATATATTATTAGCCATTACAAACAAACAAAAGCAAGATACAAAAAATAAAACAAAAAATAAAAAATTATAAGAAAATGATGAGTATTTTATACTAAATTTGCCAAACATAAACACACAGTGACGTCATGAAAAAAAAAGAAAATCTAAGATTACTCCTTCACCTTGTAACTTTTAAAAATTTCAAATTTCCAGATCAACCGAAAGTGGGAATTACTTTCTGAGTGTAAACTAACATACATTATGTGTCTTACTATTCAAATTATGAAATATTCTCTTCAATAAATAAAAAATTTGTGTAAAAATAATTAAATTTCGAGAATTATATTTGAGTGTTTTGGGGTATTGACTTAAAATGGGACGGCATTTTCATGTTTTGAGTACAAATGGGAAGCAAACAATTAACAAATTTTGTTCTACGTGAATACTCTATATTATATATCCGACTACCGATGGTGTGCTCGAGGATTTTGTTTCAAATATGTACTAGAAAAGAGATATTTCAAACGATTTTTATATTTTTTAATTATGAATTTAAAAATGAATTAAGAAATTTATATACATATATATATATATATACCTATTCTACTTTCTGAAATTTGGAAAAATAAAACGAAAAAAATGGTTTTTGTTCTAATTACGAATTCTTTCAAAATTACAGGAAATATTATTCGTATTCGGTACGGAGGTTTTCATTCAATGTAGTTTTCTCCGATTGTTGACATAAACTATGAACGAACATTTTCATTAATTTTTTTGAGTGAATCTTTCAGCTTGATTCAGGTAAAAATAACTATTCCATAATATTTTTTTGTTTACTTCTTATAAAGGATGAAGTTTCCTGTTTGTTAAAAGGGTGATCTACCAACCATAAAAATAAAAACCAAAATCAAGTAAAAATTCAATGAAAATTAAATAAAGAAAATGCTGTCATATTTGTTTTATTATAACAAATGAACGAAAACCCTTTAATTGCTACAGTAATTCGAATATGAAAAAAGTGTCTCACATCCTTTCTTTTTAATTTAATTTTTTTTTTTTATTGCTTTTATAGCGTTTTGTATTGAAGTTTTCCCTCTTTTTTGTTTTTGATTATATTATGATTTATTCATTTTTATTTTTTTAAGGTTTGACATATTTAATCTGAAATGGACATAAGGTGTTATCATCAGCTAAATTCAATCCATTATATTTGTTCACTGTAAATTTTTATTAGAAACAAAAACGAAAAGTAAACTGACCATTTCAATATGAATTCATTTAACATTTAATTTTAAAAGAAAATTCTTTAGAAATCAGAAAATCAAAAAAAAAAATATATATATATACATACATGTGTATATGTTATTCCTAAATTTTTTCTTGATTCAGAGACACATTCTTTTTTATTTTTAATGACAATTTGATTATATATCGTGTGGACTATTCAAATATGAATTTATTACAGCAAAACAGAAGTATAAATATTAAAATAAGAAAATTAAATAGCCTACCCTAATAAGGGTCAAATAGATCTATAATAAATAAAATGGACTAAAATAAGGTGCGTATGCATGTATTTTAGTTAAATTAGGCAATTCCTTCCGTTGTTGATGAGACATTTCTTTTTATCTTAAATTAAATTATTTCGATTGCGTGTTTGAAATTGCTGTTATAGGTCGTAGGCAACTAATATTATATCAAAACCAAAAGAAAAAGATATTTTAAATAAACTTTTGAATGGTAAAAATATCTTGAGATTTTTTTCCGTTATATTTTGTATAGACTGTACTGATCTTTCGATGATCGTTGTTATTAAAAAAAAAGTTTTTTTTTGGTTTTAAAAAGGGATCTAATTAATGAAATCTTAAAGGCTACCTTTCCTTGGTATCTTAAGAATAACTCTTTCATTCTATTCGTTTGGATATTTTTCTCATCTACGGCGGGTACCTCAATACTCCGTTGCTTTGTTTTTTTTAAGAGGAGAACTTTTGATTTTATGTCCTTTTTACTTCGGGCTCCCACATCGATACACCCAAATGATAGGTGTAATGACCAACGCGCGTTGTTGGTATAGGAGCTCTCTCACTGCTCTCATCTTTGCATTTTATCATTCATAGATACCAACAGCCTTCCACTCTCATCCAAGATTATTTGATGTTATTTAGTATTACGGTTCGCAATTTGATGTTAATAGGCAATTTTCAGATTATAAAAAAGCTTTTATTCTATTCTAGATAAGCTCATTATTTTTAAATTTCGAAATCTAATTAACGAATATCATAATTTATAAAACAAATAGTTTCAGTGCTAATTTTTGAAGAAAGTTTTTCTTTTTCATTATTTTTTGTTCTTTTAAGTTGATTAACGATTTTTAGTTTTTAATCCCATTATACTCTTATTTAATCAATCTAATGTTCATGTTGTTCTTGATAGATTAACTATGTTTGTTGAAGAAATGGTCGAGTTGTTGAACTTTGAAGAAACTGTTTTGAAAATTAAAATTTAATTTTGGTTTAAGAAATTAGGTTAAATCTTTAGTTGAGGAATCTTATAGAGAACTTAACTTATCTATATATATATATCTATATTCTATATATCTATATTCTATATATCTATATAGCTATATACATATAGTTATATATAGAAAAAAATAAAACGAATTTCATGTCTGTAATTTATAGACTCGAATACCACTCAACCGATTGATGAATTTTCAGTGTGTATTACTGGAGTAGAGGGGATGAAGGTAACCGTTTTTAAAATTTCTGACTGGTTCGGGCAGCTGGCATACAACTCCTAGCCAAAAATATTTCAAAAAACAAAAATTAGTACTCATATACTTACGCGAAAATTAACAAACATATATCTTTTACCGTTTTTCAATAATCTGAGTGGTTCGGGTAGCTACCACACAGCTCCTAGCACCCACCAGGAATGTCTCAAAAACGAAAGATATTATAAAACTGAAAATTTGGAATTCCGGTAGTCTTTCCTTCTTCGTTCTTCCACGTATCCTAATAATTCCAAGTGATACGCCAGTTCAATTCAAAAGGCTTTAAAAGGCTTTAATTGAAAAAAAATTAGGCATTCGATTCTTATATAGTTAAGCCTTGAATAACACAACGAGTAACTAATATGTTTTTTTTTAATAAGTGTGCTTTAATTTATTTTGATTACCTTTCCCCATAAAAATAAAAGGTTTATTTTTAGAAACAAATTAAAAAGAATTTAATAAAAAGACATGGTGAATTTTAAACATTTTTTTTTATTAATTTTAAGTTGTGACCTTTAAAAAAATTTAGATTTTTTTACTTAACTACTACTTTTTTTGTAACTTATTTATTTTATAGTGGTTTTGTATTATTCCTTTCTCCTTGTAGTTGTGCACATTTTCACATATCAATAAAAAATCTTCATATTTCAAATTCATAACTAACAAAAAAAAAAACGCGAAATATTTTGATATAACTAACTAACTAATAATAGTTATTTGTCTTATTTATTTATTTTTGTTTTCTCAAAATTACCAAAATTTTTTGTATTTGAATATAGATTTTTTGTTTAAATACTTTTTATCTGTAATTTTAATTTAGTTTCCATTTTTTTTTGATAACGAATTTAAAAATAATGGAGAGAAGTAAAATGTGACAACGTAATTGAAATTGCTCGTAATTTTAATAAGTATTTCTTTTTAACTATATACATGACTATAGTTTAGTATTTATAATTAAATATATCTATATTTTAGTCATCGAACATTTTTTAAAGTTATTTTTCAAGTAAATTTGGAACCGTTGGGTTTCTAGCGAGTATGACCAAACATTTTTGGGTGCCCTCATTAATATTATGTAGAAATTAAAGTCAAAATGAATCACGATGTAAATAAATTACTTATAAGTACGATAAAAAAAAAACCGAAATGAAATAAATAAAAAAATAGAAAAAAATGTGACGTCGATACCTAAGTTTTACAGACACTTGCTCACTTGCTCATACAATGTGCCCACCGAGGGAATGCATGTATTCAAATCGCATTTGATTGTAATTAAATATTCTAAAGATAGAAAATTAATGAAAAATCACATGCGCATTGCACAATCACTTTTTGTTTTCGAATTTGAGGGCTTTACGCCCTTTGATAAGCCTTCAAATATACTTTTTCAGAGAAAAAACAAGAAAAACTATCTTTGGAAAAGAAAAATTTACAAGATCAATAAACAGTTAATAATGTAGATAAAAAAAATATAATAAATATATAAACAAAAATAAATTAAACAAAACGGTAATATTTTTCAAATGAATTAACTCAACAAATAAATTTAAAAATCAAAAATAGTTTCACAATCAACAAAAATATAATTAAATTTTGTTTGTTTAGATTTACTTTCCCCTAAAATATTGGCACCCTGAAATTCGGAATAGTCGAATGAATATGGATTACGTAGGCATTGGTTAGAATTGACTGACTTGTGTTAACCAATTATAGTTTTACGTTCAGTTAAAAGCATCTAAGATCAATCGCTTTTAGAATAATCAAGATAATTTTGTTTTGTGTTAGTTATGTAGTTTCAGTATTGATATTCAGTATACTGATGTTTGAGATACATCAGGAAATTCTTTTCGGTGTTTTTAAATACTAGTACTCGTAACGTAACTGATATTGACATCCGTTTTTGTTTTTATCAACTAACTATAACTAACTATTGGACGCAAATTATTCTTCTTAAAATTAACAATACTAAATAAAAAATACGTATGTATATAAGTATAAACAATGTGTTAGCATATTGATAAGTGTAAATGATCTTTCTTGTGTAGTTAGCATTGTTGAATGATTATCTTTAAACATACAAAATTTTTTCTATGGTAAATGTGTTGGAGAGAGTCAAAAGAATTAAAATCGGGTAAAAATAATTTATAAGTAGCAACAATCTGTCGGGTTTAAATATATGGTTTTAGAATTTTAATTTAAGAAATTTTAATTTCTGTAAATTCTTCAAAAAACCTCCCAATTTATTGAAATTAATAACAAAATTAAGAAAAATAAAGATATCTATTTAGGTGTGAATCTGACCACCACTGTTAAAATAATAAAAAAAATTAATTATATAGTTATACGAGTATGATCACATATATATATTAGCTAGTTGTGGTTGGTAACTATCATCATACATTAATAATTATTGACTGAATATAATATCAATTTTCCTAAATTGATAAAAAAAATTATATTTGTATACCCCACATAATATTATTACAAGAATTTTGTTAATTTGATTATAAGTGTTGTAACCAAATGGAATTGATTCATAAAATTTTCTTCACTATAAAGAAATATGTCGTATCGTACTATACTTACTTAGTTAGGTTAGGCTAGGTTATACATGCTTACCTTTTAAATTATTTTTAACATTTTTTTTTTTAATAAAAATGTCTTAAGGTGTGTTTTGTCATTTCGTTTTAAAAAAAACTGAATTTTTTTTGAATCATCAAAGTTTTTATTTTGTTTTTTATTTTTGTGGTGCTAAACTACAATTTATCAAAAAATATCTTGTTTACCGGTTCTGTCATTCGGCTAAATTTTGTTTATTTTTTGTTTTTGTTTTTTAATCATCATTTTTTGTGCTTCTCTTAAAAATTTTTGATGGGTTCTTCTATGGAATTCTAATGTCGTCTTAATCTAAGAATTTCTTTTAAAATTGTTAGGGATTTTGATTGATGTTGTTTATATTACAGATGTATATAATCTGTGAATATAATATAGTAGGGTTGATTCGATTACAAATTTACATATTTCGAATTTTATATTAAACATATTATTTATTGTTTTTTTTTTCAGATAAGTAGATACATAACATAAATTTTTTTTTAAATAATTGATATAGACGAATATAATGTGAATAGTTAGAATAAGTATAGCTAAAATAAATCTTACGTTTTAGCAGTGATCTCTCTTACAATTCAACTCATCATTCAAGGTCATTTACTTATTAATATTATTATGATACATTATTATAATTAACAATATCTATTTTTAATTATAGAAAGTGAGTATTATTGATATAGAAAACAATTTTAAAATAAAAAGAGAAAACTGAACATTTGATAATCCATACAAATATTTCTACTTTCTGAGGAACTCATGATGCTTTATATTTCTTTAGTAAATATAATTATTATCATTATTATTTCATTGAAATCAACACTTAACTACATGTATTGTGATTTTTTTTTTATCAATTGAACAAAATATATATATAATATATATATATATATATATACACGAATGCCTATAACAAAGTAAACTGGACTCGTTCAATTTGAACACAATGTTGAAATATCTATGAAATATCATATTATACTCTAGCGAATATGAAGATGAAGCTTTTCAATGATTTTGATTTTTGTAATGTGATACCTATAGTTATGTGTTTTTTTTCTATAAGTAACTCTGTATATTTATCAACTTCATCTGATCGATACAAATCAGTGTTTTACAACATAATATTTTTTTCTAAGTTTAAATATTATTTCTCAATAGAATTGAAAAGCTTGTAAAAAAAAAATACATTTATCTTTATATTTTAAATTTATATTGTTTATGTAATTTTATTGAATATTTTATTGACATTGTGTGAAATTTTATGAAATAAATAAGTAATAAACTAGAAAATTAGAAGAACAAATGCAAAATATTATTCAACAAGTTGGAATGTTATCGCGTCGTATTTTACTATGTTGAAACTCAAAGTGTGACGTACAAGGGATGATTTTTTTTTATTATATAATTCCAACTCTATAGAATGAACACCCTAACTGCTTTTACACAGAGATTTGGCATACACAATTACATAGTTACAATATACAATAGTTTTTTCTTTAAAATTTTTAATATCTATTAATTTAAATGAGAAAAACTATATTTATGGTAAAGTAACTTCGCCTTCATAATAGCATAGTTCCATTTGCTTTTTAATGATAACCAAAACCTTCAACTATTTTTTATCATTTATTTTATCCCAATGACCAAGTGTACTGAACCAGGTCGAAAAACTCATCAATAAAATGGCCTTTGTCAGAAATCGAACCTGAGACCTTTCAGATGAAAGGCGGCCTCTACCTACGATGTCACCCAGCGTGTTGATGAAGCAAAAAATGTTATAGCATACAAAAGTAAATTTTAATCAATAATTACCAATCATGATAACATCAGTTGTACATCACTGTTTATTTTCAAGTCTTATTGTTGTATTAGTTTTATAACTGGTTTAGTTTTTATTTGTTTTTCTTGTAAATCAAATATGAAATGTAATAAAAGAAAAACAATAAAATAATTTTATTTTTTTTTATTTTGATTCAATTCAGTTGGTTAGTTATTGAAATCGTGCAATAAAATCTGTAGATCTTGTATGATGTCACAAATACATAAACAAAATGGAATGGAACATTTTAACTGATATTTTATATCTAATGATATATATAAGTATATAACTATGTATAATGGTATAATGAATGAATGATCTATATTCTATATAAATCCATTTGTAGTAATACAATACAATTAATACATGAAATTATGATGATATGACATTTGTATAGTTAAACAAATAGATATTTCCAAATCGTATATATATATATATATATAATATGCATATATATAATATATATTTATAATATATATATATATATATAATACAATGAATTGGTCATCCATCATCATTTAATCTTTGTTTAATAATGTTTAACATAAAGAATTCGACCTTGAGTTTTTTATTAGTAATTTTTGAAATTTTTAGATTCTGTGATTAACAAATTTATAATCAAAGCAATTTTTAAAATATTTTCTCTAGAGACATTATAATTTAGGACAAGTTTAAGTAAGTTCCATGAACCCTATATATTATTTGAATTAATTTCCTTCATTAAAAAGAATAACTTTTTATTTTCTATTCTTAAATAAGTGTGAGATTTAAATTTTTAAATTAAGAAAAAAAAAGCACAATGTTTTTTTTTGTAAAGATTTGCAATCAAGGAAACAATTATTCTAATATGATATCACGATCAAAATATAAAAAAAAGCTCATTGAAAAAGTCATGGGAATTCTGCACAGTTTTAAATATAAATTTGGTTAAAATTAAGTTGAACATATTCGGAAATATAACCTTATTTGTTAATTTTTTTTTGTGTTTGTAATTTGTACATATACTTAACTTTACTAAATTTAATCTTATTTTTATATAGATTCAAATAAATATCTATATATTTTACTTATTATATGAAATAATGAAACCTAATATTTAAAGTTAAAAATCGAACATACATACACTCATTTTTTCTTTAGGTACGCTATTTTAAAAATTTCGAGTGAAATAATATGTGCAAACATACATACATATTTACTTCATCTAACGTAACTACTTAATTTTTATTTTTTCAATTCTAGTCATTTTTACATTTAAGTACTTTAAATTTAATTTAAAAAATTGTTTGAAATAGTTTTGGTATGTTTCATTTTAAATAAATATATTTAAAGGAATTTATGTAGTTTTCCATAAGCTTCCAATTATTTTTTAAGCAAATCACGCTTTTTCGAATTGTTAGAAAAAACTCTATACTTCAGGTGAATCTTCACTTTACTTTATTAAATGAATATAAATTATCAACTTATTTAATCCAATTACATAATGAATTAATTTAGTTTTAGGTAAAAATCTACAGTTATGTGTACCTTTATTTCATGGTATAAAGTTCATCATAATCGTAACTAAATAATATATCAAATAAAGGAAAGGTGAAAGAAATTACAACAAAATGAAAGAAAGAAGAATTTCATTTCTCTGTAAATACCGCATACAGAATTAGGTGCACTTTAGTAGATTTATTTATATGTGAGGTGTAGTGAGGATATTATATTAATTTATGTACATATTTATATACCCCATTGTAGCAAGTAGAAAAGTAAAATAAAACTTAAACTAATTGATTATGGCAATCAAAAGAATATTGTGTATTTATGACCGATTACTATTTTAATGGAATTTTTTTAAAATTTTAAATGTAACTTTGATGACGTTTCATTGTGAGTCATTGTTTTGATATTGAGTTATTTTATGGTTTATAATTAAATTAATTAAAATATCTGATTCAATTCTGTATTGAAAGAAATTTAAGCACATGAATATTAAATAAATTTATTATAGTTAAGCTACGGAAATAATTTAAGAAGTTTAAAGAAAAAATAACTAATTCTTTTTCAATTTGAACAAAATATTTTTTTATTAAATGTTTGTTAGTTATTACAATTTTAATTGCTTATTAAGTTAAGTTGGTTTAAGTTAACAGTGAAAATAGTCGAATATTTTCCTTTTAATTTTACTGATATGCTTATCATACAGATACGTATTTCGTCTACTACTTGCAGACTTCTTCAGTGTTTTGTACTCGACGAGATTAAAAGGAAAATATTCGACTATTTTCACTGTTATACCAAAATTTTACTCTAACGCTGGAAAACAAGTTTTTATAAAAACTGGTTTAAGTTATATTTTATGAGTAGTTATACATTCTATACTATTCACTTAAACTTAATTTAATTTGATAAAGATCAAATAGTCACAGAGCATATATGTACATGTATTTTGCATCTTTTATTGCTATAACTAATTTCCGAGTAGAAAAGAATAAGTAACGACTGCCGAAAAGAATTATTGTGAAAAGATTCTTCATTTTCCTGACAGATAATATCCTATTGTTATGTTTTTCAAAAATTATTTTTGTTTAGTTACGGTAAGAATTTTGCAAAGTATCGGTAGCATTTCTCTTAGAATTTTAAAAAAATCGATGACTTCCTGTACTTTTAAAGTTCAACTGCCACTGTAATCACTTATATTGCCTTATGCATTATTATATTTTCCATTATCGAGAATGAGAATTGATGCTTAATTTCATTTAATTATTTAAAAATTTTTTAATAAATATCTTAAATTTTTTTTCTCATTTAGATATTTGCTTGCAAATTTTCTAGTCATCAATTATCTCAAACTATTGTCTAAGCTAGAATTTCAATATTTCATATTTCAATAGGTACTTATTTTATTAATTGTATTATAAACCTAGATATTATTAAAGATTAAAAACATATAGTTCAGTATTGCACAATATTGTGAATTAGTTTGTTGAATAAAGTTTAATTTTAAATTGACTTAAAGTACTACAATAGTATATGTACATCATTAATGCTTACCTTACATTTTTACATATTTGAATCACAATTCAATCCAATCACTTCTCAAATAAAGAAAACATTTTATGGTCGCGTTCTTAATGTGTTAGGAGATATAGCTATACAAATTTTCTGTTCATATCTGAAAAATATCTTAAATCAATGTCTATACGTGGACAAAATCTTAAAGTAAAAGTCTAATTGTTATGGACAGCATAAAAATAAGATGTAAAATAAAAATGCAATGCAAATTATGGTTACTATATAAGTATAAGTTGAAATAATAGAATACAAAATACAAAAATAAAAAAAAATAAAAAATAACATGTTTGTAATCAAACGTGGTCTCAGCAGATCTGAAGAGTCACGAAATACAATACTTCTTATTTATTTATTTTAAATATTATTTCACTATACAGCAAATTTATAATTACAAAATAAAAATGGTGATAAAGAAAATAAAAATTTGTTTGATTTGCAAATGTGACAATTGAAAAGAATTTGAAAATTTTATCAAAAAGGAAATAAATAATTTTGCAACTCTTTTGGGACAGAGTTTTTATTTGTATATATCCGAACTATTTTATAATTCGGTTTGTTATATCTAAACAGAATCGCAAAATATCATATTTATTTAATAGACGACTCATGGTATTTTGTGTAGTTTTACTCAAACGATTATTCTTGAGCTTTCTTTATTCTATTGACTTTTTTATGCATATTGAAATGTTCTCGAATGAACTGAAAAATTAAATAATGTAATATGTTATTTTTTTTCGAGCAATACGAGAAGTGTGACGTGCTTATTTTGTTTTTCTATGTTACATAACTATATATTTTTAGTTTATGAACTTACTAGCAAAGTAAGTATCAACTCTAAACTCACATTACTAAATTAATTCGATAGTCAAAATCATTCGATAGTGTCCATTACAATAGCGTAGGTTTTCCAATCAAACTCCATTATGATAAATAGGCAAGAATAGTTATTGTATTTGCAAAATACTCCAAAGTGAAATTTTTTTACATTTTTGACAGCAAATATTTTTAGCTAAGTGTAGCAACCTTTTTGACAAGTCTATTAGTCTCAATACATTTTTTGATAGATTGAATATCAATAGACTTCTGCGATTGACCCTATTATTAAAATTACTCAAATTTTAACTATTTTAAGCCTAAATTGTTGAATTTGTATTCATATTATTTTAAAAATCTATTTTATCTCTTTTTATTATCTTGTTTAGTTATTCAAAATAAACTTTAATTCAATTTTTATTATGATACCTTTATTTTTAAATTCTATTTAGGTGAGTCTAGTGATTCATTCTTAAAATATTTATTTACTTACTGCTCTACTCCCCCGTTTTTTAACTCATGGTATTATGACACCTTTTTATTGACACAATATAAAAAAAAGTTAATTCAATGAACATTTGTATTTTGAATACTAATTGATCATTCACTAAATACATGTATATTTATTTTTACGTGAAGTACATATATGAAGCAAATATTAAATATTTGCGATTCATACTATTATCATAAAATATTATTATTCTGTTAAGTTAAGAAAGTAAATTTCAGTTAGTTTTGGTTAATTCAATGAAACATTAAAAGTTTTTACACGATTCTTAAATCATCTTAAATTGAAAGCCATTTATAGTAACAAACTTATATATATACTTATAAAACGTTTTTCTCACAAATTAAAATATTAAGTAAGTAATTATATTTAAATTTAAATTCAGTTAGAGCTTAACTATTTTAAGTGTGTATTTTGTTATTCAAATAATGGAGTTATTTTATGAAAAGAATAAAAACTGATTTGATATTATGATTGTTACAGTAAATGCAAAATTAATCACTAAATTTTATTTTTAATTTTTAAATTATTATTTAAATTGAAATTTTTTTATAAATATGTAACCATAAATAATAAAATTGATAAAAGTAGTTCAGATAGATTTTTATTGTTTTTATTTTTTAATTAAAACTACTTTAATCTGTATATTATTGTTAGGAAAAGATGTAGGAAAAATATGTACTTTAAAAGTAAAAATTTTACAATTCATGAGATGAGAAGTGTGTGATCATCCATGATTTTCATATCCAAATCAATTATCCAAAGGGATTAAGAAACTTGTACATATTATAATTGTAAGAAAATACTTTATTTGCACGACTCTTATAGTTAATAGCTAAAGGGACTAAAAAGTACAGAATCCAAAATTAAATATTATAATTTTTCTTTGGTTTTCTCAACCCGCCCATCACAGTGTTTATTACAAAATAATTGGGTTAGAATCCCGGTTGTGATACGATTGTTGTAAGTGGAATTTTTGTACATCATTCCTTTAAATTATTTGTAAATATAATTTGATAACATTAAATTATGAAATTTACAAACACTAAGTTACTCTAAATAGTAATATTTGTATGTAGCTTTCCACTTTTCAATCAGCTAATATATTTTTGGAAAAATATAGAAAAAGAAATACAATGTAACTAGTTATTGTACGATTGTTAATCTGCCAAAGCTTGATGCAGATAGCTAAAATGATGATCGTAAAAAAGGTAAATTTACTTCAATTTTTAGTTCTTCATTCTTCTAATTTTGGTTCAAATATTTATTTAAGTTTATATATTTTTATTTAGTGTAAATGACAGCTGAAAATGAGGTATTTTCATCAAAATCCACAAAATTATTTATTAATACTTAAGTATTTACTCTATAGTTAAACTGTAATCAAATATTAATTTTAATCTTAATAAATTTTTGAGAAAAAATTAGACAAAAACTCTATTAAAAATTAAATTTCAACCTTGTGGTTTTCTTTCTCTCTCTCTCTCTCTTTTCTCTGTCTAATGCTTAATTTTTATAATTGGTATTAAAAATTTCATCATAATCACCAATGGCATCAATATATTCAGCATCAATAATGACCTTGATCAAAGTAATTTATCATTTATCAAGTATTCTGCCTCAAATCAATCTTTTAAAACGACTTTTTTTGTTCTCCTAGTTTTTTAATTAGTTTTTATTTGCAAATGCCATTTTCAAAGTTATTTTCAAAGAATTATCATATCGGGTAATTTTATGAGTATCTTAATAAATACAAAATGGTTTCAGTTAGCTCAATTTTAAATATATATAATATATGTCAAAATTTAAACAAAAATCTCAAAAATTTTAAGTGAGATTTCTCATAAAACTAGCAAATAAATACCAACAACAAATTGGAACAACCAAACAGTTGTATCGAATAATGGTAACATAAATAGTACCAAATACTTTTGTTTTGAAAACATTGACTGCAGCGATTACTAAAATGTTAAATTTATTTATAAAATTAAAAATATTTTAATAACTAATACAAAAGTTGAAAATCTCGAAACACTATTTTTGTGTACATATTTCCATAATATTATTTTGCTTCTTATGTAGTAGAATAGAAAAATGTTAGCTTATCTCATCACGTCACAATGATGTCTTTACATCAGGTAACCGTTCCAAAATATTTTTTTATAAATGTACATTATTCGAAATTTTCAAATATTTAAGTTAAAAATTTGCAATTATCTAATATTGACTCGAAATGAGATACCAACTACATGAATTTTAATTATTTACCACAATTTAGCATATATTACAATACAAGAGTTAGTTAGTTAGTTTAACAAAACAACAAAAAATTAAAGGATTCAAAACAAGGAACATCATATCTAGGAACATCTATTCTTTTTTTGGTATTAATTCTATTTTTTTGATTACTCATAAAATTATCGTATTTTCACTTACAATAGTATGTAAGTTAAGTATATATAGTGTAAACGATAAAATTTTAAATTAAAAAAAAAGTGTAAATGATAAAAACAAACCAATAGAAAAATAGTTAATTGATTATGAAGTGTTACCTAAGTACTACTATAAATTATGATTAAAAAAATAACAATGTAAAAAAAGTTTAGTCAATCAACTTTTGTTTTTTGTATAATAGTGAAAATATAACGAGAGTCCAGTACAAAACACTGAAGAAGTCTGCAAGTAGTAGACGAAATACGCGTATCTGTATGATAAGCATATCAGTAAAATTAAGAAGAAAATATTCGACTATTTTCACTAGTATATTAAATTAAGAATTTTTTTAAAAATTTGTATAGAAAATGTATAAAGAAAAAAAATGCAGGATATTGTTATTGTAATTAATTTGCAAATAACGTAATGATGGGATTGTTGTGCTGTTATACAATTTGTATGGAATTTGATATTTTTAAATTGTTGTTTGGTTTTGTTTTTTTGTTTTGCACCACAAAAGATACACATAAGTTTTTTTTATTGGAGATAAAAATGCTTATTAAAATTTAGTGGGTGTGATCCGCTTATCTGACAGCTGTTAAAATTTTTCAATTAAAACAGAATAAATTACGTGAAATTAAATTATGATATTACTTATAGTTTAAAATTATTTTCATGATTTATTTTTTATTATACAAGAATATATGATAATAAGAATAGATTGTTTTAGTGATATGAACTGTCATTTTAAAAACTTAAAACTTATATAAATAAAATACTATTTCTTGGGAATTTTCTAATCCAATGCTAAATGCATTACTGGTACTTATTTAGAAGATTCAATTTTGGTATTTTTATTCTGTTTTGGATGCGTAAAGTATTTTTCCATTCTTATACAATATCTTGTTTAAATTATTTTTATTTTGTCAGTAACTTAGAAAGTTTCGTTTATTGTTTTAATTTCGTTCAAAGGTTTGACGTTAAAATTTAATTTTATCACACACTAACTCAATATTTAGAATGTCACAAAAAATTTTAAAACTGTAATTTAATAAGCCTTTACATAACCATTTCATTACATATAGGACTGAGACTGTAGAATATCCTCCTTTGAAATTAATCGAAAATTCAGATGGCCACTTGGGAAGCTCCTTGGAATTACGTAAAGTCTAGAAAAACAATTAAATTTTACAAGTGAGATGAATTCAAAATAAAGTACTTATATATGTATATAGTTATATGAGTGTAAATATGTGATAAGTTATAATTTTGAGTGCGTAGGAATAACGCAATTATATCACTTCTTAGAACCGTCCAATTTGTAGAATTATGTGTATTTATATTGATATACAAAAATCAATAACTTAACTTCTTAATTTACTTGTGTTACATTTAACTACTAGATATATTTCTAATATAGTTTTCATCCTATTTCTAGTTTTTAAAATTAGTAAACAATTTTTTTAAATGAAAGAAAAAACAAAAAAAAAGTGATTAAGGGTTTCAGGTCGATAGCCTTTAATTTAACTTTTATGAGGATACAATTATATATCTATACTACAAGCTTACAGTTTATGAATTTTTTTCTACATTATTTAAGTATTCTATTCTATTATTAGGTGTATTTTAATATAACTATAGTTTTTGTAATATATATATTTATTTATACATACTTTTACATATATATGTATTAGCGGTTGTTAAGTAAATCTACATAGTTTTAGTTTTTTCTTTGGTTTGCTTGAGTTTTAAATTTTTATGAATTTTTCATTGCTATTACATAATAACAAATAAATGCTTTAATAAGATTATTTTGCGTTTTTATTTATGTACTAAATATAATGTTAAAAAAATAAAGTAACTATATGGTTTCTTTTTAATACAAAAAAAAACATTGATTTGAAATTTAGAACTTAACAAGAAAAAAATAAAAAATAAAATTGAAATCCAATTAAAATAGTTTCAACTACTAACATTAACTATACATTTTACTATGGTATTAAAAATAAAAAAAAATTGTTTTTAGACTCATATTTCACTTTTTATCAGTCATACTTATATAATTGTCAAATTTAGAGAACCAACTTAAGATTGTTAAAATATTTAGGTTTATTCTTCAGTTTTACAAATGAATTAACAAATAAATATAAATTTTTTTATTTTTTACAGAGTATTCGGTAATCAAATGTTACACACGAATATATGTTTTTGTGACGTGTTATAGTGAGGGCGTATTTTGGAGCTTTAATTAATCGATATTTTATTTTTGATATTTTTACATTTTCAAACCCAACATTAACTTGAACTGCTAAACGACTATTAATATTTTTGTGTTGGTGAAATCATCTGATAAAATATCAAATATAGTATCGATATACTTATATGTAATTAGTTAAAATAATTTTATTTAAAGTCGTAAGATATCAGTAATTATTTATTTAAACAAAAAATTTTCATCGTTAAGTGAGTAATTTAAATTTTTTTTTCATATAACAAAATAACTTTTCTTAAGCTTATAATCAGTAATAGTACGATTATTTAATATAATATTCATATATTATAATATGCAATAGTGCTTATAATTGCTTACTTTAATTTAAATGAAAAGCTTGAAGTAATAACAATCTACGAATGTACCTTCGATTTGGATTTTATTCTACTTTTTTGATTTGATTGTATTGTACGAAATATGAAAACCTATATCAAAACGTATCAAAATCATTAGAATATAACAAACGGGAAAAATTAAAATAACTATAATAGGAAAAACAAAATGCAAAAAAGAACGTCATAAATAATAATAACTAATTACCTTTTAATTTTTATTTCAATATGTTGTTGTTGGTGGTATTGCTATTGTTATTATATTTTCCTGCACTGTCTCGACAACACAATGCACAAGACAGCTGGTTATATACTCAAAATAAACAGAAAAAATTGTATAAAGGGTTGCCAGGACGTCCGACTTACCTGTAAATCTTCTAATGCAGAATAATTGTTAAAAGACATTAAGAAGACGAAAAAGAACTATTTTATTGCTTTCTTTTTTTTTTTTGAAGATAGGGCTTCCACAAACCCTTTAAATATATTTCCATTATATTTTTTGCTAGTGTCTTGATTTTGAGCCAAGTTTCTGATTATTTAAGAATTGTGCTGTCATGCACTTCAAAGTTTTTCCTTCCTTTTTTTGTGAATGTTCGAGTCTAGTGTCTGGTCTTCATGACTCTCGTAATACACTTCCACTTTATACTCTATATTTGAGTTTTTTATGGGCTCTTGTCCAGTAATTTGATATATGTCTAAGTTTTCCAAAAGATTCCAAATGTTAATAAGATGATAAAAATGCTATTTTTTTGGTGCAAAAATTTGCAGCCAAGTTGATATTTCAAAAGAAAACAAATAATTTTTCATTTAGTTAACAAGCTTACTTAGTTACGCTTGTAACTTTAGCTAACTTCTAAAAATAAGGAAATGAACATACTGCACAATTTTTTTCATAATTTTTATTAATTTCATAACTTAAAAATCTTCCTAATCCTATTTTCACATTATATTCTCTTATATACTCGTATGCATTTATTACAATTTTCATGCATGAATATTACTTATATGGATTTACAACAATAAGTGGTAAGTATGTATGTAAATATGTTATCAAATATTATTCATAAGAACACGAAAGGATCATTAAATATTGAAAATTACCTGTTGTTTTTATACTACTTACGACTATGAGTATGGATGTACATCTACATATCAAAAATGAAAAAGAAAAAGAAAAGAGTGAATACATAATAATAACATCGTAAACCGATATTCTAACCTAACCTGACGGTAAAAAACACGTCAGGTTTTTCCAGCCTTTTCTTTTTAATTTTTATATGTAATTTCATGATTCTTTTATGATGATATAAACAAGATCGACTTCTTGTTTTTTTTTCGATTTTTTCTGTTTTTAATTTTGTTTTTCGTCTTATTTTAGGCCAATCGATTAAAAAAAGAATTTCAATATAATGTATAATATATATTATGTACTTAGTTAGTGAGCGAAATGGGATAAAGAAAAGCAGTAACCATTCAGTTCTCTTTTTACTCTCTTTCCCCGTTATTTATATTTCTCCAACATTACAGAAACGTAAACACATTCCAGTGATTGTTTTTTTTTTTTTATTCTAATATTACGAATATGTATATGTATGTACTACAGTTGAAATAATCTGAAATCTCAGAAACGTAAACAAATTTTACTGATATTTTATCAAAACCAAATGGTAATGTAAATTTAATTTGTTTTATACAACATCTAGTTTATTTGAAGTAAATCATAAAACAATTTTAAGAAAATGGAATCGGAGTGTTTGAAATTTATTTTAAAATGAATCGTTGTATTTCAAATAGTAAATAAAGGTGAAAAACTGATTAGATATTTAAAAAAAAAAAATTAACCTAAAGAATTGTTTTTAAAAGAAAAATTAAAAAAAATTATTTGTTGCTCATATGTATATAATTCAGCCACCAAAATTAATAATAAACAAAAATAACAACATGAGCAACCAAATATTCACCTTTTCCAAAGCTTTAAGGCATGAAACCCAGTTTTAATATTAAAAAATGTCAGCCTTGTATTTATATGTTTTTTTTTGTTATTTTTTTTTTGTAAGTAAGTATATGTATAAAAACTAAAACTGGTTCTCTTACCTTATTTTCTTGTGATTCGATAAGAAAAACAAAGAGAAAAGAAAATTCATGACAGGTATGCTTGGTATGCTATGAATTTGACTGCGGTTAGATAAAATATTTATATATATAATATAAGTAGTTACTACATAACTACTTGCATTTGTATTGGTTTGTTTATTTAGTTTTATATTTTACTTGTTTTATTAGTAGAATCATTTGCGTTAAATGAAAGGGATATGTAACCCATTTTCTTGTACATATTCTTTTTGTTTTTATATTCAACTTGAATTTAGAACCGCGATCGTGATTTTTAAGACTTTTGAATTGCATATGCATTCTAGAACTAACAATTTATGTATACAATAACTATGTATTTAAAATACAAGGTAGTAGTTATACTTATTGAAATTTCGGTAAAATATTAAAAAGAATAAACATACCTGAATAGGTATTTTAAAAACATATACATTTGTATGTATTTCTAAAGAGATCCTTTTTAACGATAAAATTACTAAATACGATATTTTATTAATAAAATTTCAAAATAAATTCCCATTGAAGGAAGCCATAGCATACGAATTTTTTCTAGGTACAAACTAACTAGCAACCGGTTTTATTTTTTTTAAAATTCTGTTCTTTTCTAAATATTTCTATTATTTGAAGAATATGTACATATACTTATATATGTATACGTATATTTTTTCTATTGTTCTTAAAATACATCAAATCTAATAAAGGATCACTTTTTAAATTCTTGGAATAATAGAAATGTTTTTTTTTATGCACTGAATACTTACATATTATGTACCTATAGGTAAAAGTGAATTGAAATTTGTGTTTAAAAAATGTAGGAAATAAAGATACTTACATGTTTAAAGTATATGAAAAAAATACATTGCAGGATATGAGATTGACAAAAATGTTTTTTAAATACCTAGTTTTAAGTGAATACAGTGAATAAAAAATTAAATAAAATAAAAAGTGAATGACTTGATTTGTTGATAGGCATCTCATCCGGGGTTTTCGCTGTTTATTATTTGTTTGTTTCTCGTTGCTTTGTATAAGTACGAAGGGAAGAAGTGAAAACCAGAGCATTTGTAATTACTTACTTACTTAGGTAGCCAACAGACCATGTAAGTTCTGTGTCTGACTCTTCAATGCCCTCCATTTTTTTCGACAATCTTCGAATCCAAACCCGAAGGTACAAGACATCGGGGCAGAATAAACCTTCGTCGGAAAGACGAAGTATTGGTGGATTTAAAACAAGTTAGCATCTTCAACTTCGCTTTATAACGCTTTATTTTGAATCTTTTGATGTACTGCATGTATAACTAAGCTGTTATTAAAATGTAATATATCTTTCGCACTCATAAATAAACCTAAAGCCTTCTGTAAATTCATTAACTCAAAAAGAAAAAGCGATGAGTAGTTACCCAGTTTTCATGAAATTCAATGGGAAACAAAGTAATAACGCTAAAACGATTTCTCAATTCTTTTGTAAATTTTTCTCCATTTCTTACCCTAAAACAGTTTTCATGGCTGATAAACCAAAGTTCTCCCACGTAGATGCATATTCAAAAACTACATTTAGAGATTTTATTATTGATGAAAGTCTTGTGAAGAAATATCTGAATAACCTGAGGAACAATATATTTCCTGAACCTGATGGCGTTCCTGAGTTAGGGCTAAAGAACTGCTCAGATGCGTTGGCTGCTCCACTTTCTATCATCTTTAATACTTCTATCACTTGTGGCTTGTTCTCATCTATTTGGAAAAAAACTTTTATTTAACCGACACATAAAAAAATGTTCCAAACTTTCCACTATTCCTAAAGTTTTTGAGTTGATAATTTTTGATTCTATTTACAATAATTGCACTAACTTCTGAACGACACATCAACACGGTTTTCTGAAAGAAGTCGACAGTGACCAACCTTATAGAATCTACATGAACCATCAATATGAAAGCGGGACTCCAAACGGATGTAATTTACACCGATTTTAGTAAAGTATTTGATGTTTTACCTCATAGTATTATTTTACTTAAACTCAATAAAAAAGGATTTCCTGCAAAATTTGTCCAATCGATTTGAAAAATTACGCTGATGATATGAGGATTTTCAAAAAAATAACATCGATACAAGACATTTATATGCTTCAAGATGATCTAGATAAGTTTTATACTTGGTTCATTAATAACAATCTTTTACTAAACATTAGTAAATGTGCACTCATGTGTTACACACGTCGAACCCAACCATTTTGCTTTAGATATACTCTGAACAACGAAACCTTAGAAAAGATTGATTCAATTAAGGACTTAGGAGTTTGTTTCGATGATAAACTATCATTCAAACTCCACTACGATAACATCGTTAATAAAGCTAGTTCAATGTTGGGCTTTATAAGACGTTGGTCAAAGGTCTAAACGATCCTTACATTTTTAAATCATTGTATACATGATTCGTTAGATCACTTCTTGAATATGCATAATATGCATGTCAGGTCTGGTTTCCATTTTATAATTCACATATAAAAAGAATAGAAGCTGTTTATCAAATTTTTTCAAGTTTTGCACTACATAGTTTGCCTTGGGATGGTCATACAAGACTTCCTCCGTATGAGCATAGGCTAAACCTTCTCTATCTTAAGTCTCTGTGGAAAAGACGGGAAGTAACTGATGTTTTATTTATTTTCCAAATCATTAAAAAAAAACTCAACTTTAAATAAAGTTATCATTAATACAAATACTCGTCTAAGCCATTCAAATCTTTTTACATTAATAACAAAACAAATTTTACAAAACAGAACAAATTGTGGTAAATATGAACCTATTAATAGAATTTTAATAGTTAGTAATAAATAAGAATAGTATAAATTTTTCAATATCTAAAGATACTTTAAGACGAAAATTAAATGAGATTAATTGAATATTTTGTTAACTTGACCTTTTTAATTTATATTAAAAAAATAACTATTACTATTTTTGTATTTTGAATTTTGTTATTTTTGAATGTATCCTAAGTAAATTTAATTGTATTTTAATTAATATATGAAATGTAATACTAAATTGTGTACTGTTTGAGCTAAATAGTATAAATAAATAAATAAATAAAATGAACTTATATTTTGAAGTTAGCTAATACCTAAAACCTGTTTGATTAATTTATTCCAGTGACGATTGAATGGATGAAAATATCTTCTTTTTATTTTTATATATAAGTAAAGCTAAATGGAATATTTTCATGTGTTATTATTCTCTAATTTGAATATACATACCTATATACAAATAGCACTAAAAAAATTATAAGAAATGGATAGTAATAAGAACTGAATTTGTGAGAAAACTAACGAACTATTTTATCAAATTTCAACGATAACTGGGACATTAATTTACTTAAAAGAAAAAGGAGGTCTTAAAAGCAAAAATTTTACTAATCTTCTACATTTTTTTCTGTTTTTTTTTATCGTGAAAATATACATTTTAAAAGTACATATTATATTATTTAATTAAAACAATTGAAATAAATATTGAAAATACTTTGATTATATATAAAAAAAAAGATTTATTAACTATAATATTTATAATTTTTGTTGAATTTTTAATAGTTAATATGAATATGTAATAATATTTATGCTTTTAAACATAGTTTGGAAGCTTCAAATATTTTTTCAACTCAAATCGCCAAAATCTGATAATTTCATAACCAAATTCTCACGATGTTTGTTAATAGCTATCGGATAACCAGACTATATTTGTGTCTTATTGCAAAAAACAAATAAAAACCAATAAGAAAAATAAAAGTTACGCGAATATTGCAAGTTTTTCAATAGAATTATTTTTTTGTTGTTCTTGTAATTATTTAAAAATTTGAATCTTAGTAATGTTGAAATAACCAGTTCAAACGGAACATATCGTATATAATTTGAGGATTTAAAAGTAAAGTAAGCACGTTTTGGGGTTGGAAATACTGATTCATAACAAAAAAAAAAACACAATTAATATAAAAATAAATTTAAATCTTTTAATCATTATATATTTTCTCTTAATATGTACATATGTATGAAATTGAAGACAAGAATCTGGTGGTCTTGAATTTTTAATTATTGAATAATTGGATTTTCGATTGAATTTATTAATAAGATATAAATAAGCATATAAAAAAGCAAAAGTGACTTAAAGTGCAGAAAACATTGAAATTGAACGAAATTCTGCATAAGAAAGAGGTAGAAAAATAAATGTGTTCAGAGCTCTTAAATAACTATATTTTATTATGAGAACAAAATTTAGCAATTGGAACAGGGGTTCAATTCCTTCTTCCAACTCTTCAAAGTTTTTAGCTAAGTTCAAGATAGATTGAAATTTTGTGCTAAAACCTAAGCTTATTATTAAAATATCGTACCTATATGCTGCTTTAGTAGTAAAATTGTAGCTTTGACGCAGTCGAAAACAAAACTTACATATATTGATATTTGTCAATTATATGCGTCAATCACAAACGTCAATTATATAAAACTATATATATAATTATATAAAACTAGATATACTATTACTATATATATATTATATACTATTAACTATATATACCAATATATAAAACTAGATATATTAATAGGAAATACATTTCAATTATAGAAAATAAATTAGCAAGATTTCTCTTATATTTTAGTGCGGTGTATTATAAGTATGGGGTAGGAAAGTTAGTACATGTACATAAATTTTCAAAAAATATAAGCCATTCAATAAATTGTTTCAAATTTAAAAAAATAGTTATTATATTAAATTAGAGCTTACTCATACTATATAAAAACATAGCTCAATACTAATGAGATGGTGATAAAAATCACAAAAATATCACAAATAGTTACATTTAATGTTAAATCACTACTTATAATACATTATTTATTATTTATTTATTATTTAATTAACTAAGAAATTAATGAATTTTTCTGTATTAATTTTATTTATTTTTTTTTTATTTTCATTTCAGGTAAAAATCAAATAAAGTAATTTTTATAATTTTTAAATAATCATCATCAGTTCTCAATTAGTCATCCATCTGTATGATATCGTTGTTTATTATCTTAACAAAATATACTACAACAAACACCACACCTTGAAAGAATTTGTGTAGAATTAAAATAGCAGCGGAAATAGAAGAAAAAAAGTTTTTATTTAAATTTTAGATTTTTTTCAGAAAAAGGAGATCATAACTACATAGTTAAGTAAAATTATTTAAGCAGAATAAATGATTCAGCATATTAAAAATAAAAATCTCAAATGATCCCAGCAACACAATAATGTATCATAATTCATAATACAATCATCGTTACTTTTAATGACAGTTACTGCAACTTCTCCATATGAAATAAAAATATAACTATAAATATACATTATTGATATACATGTGTCCATAATTAATAATATTTATATTAAACAAAAAAACATAGTTATAGTTATTTCTATTTTGTTAACTGAAAAATTGAAAAAGAATAAAATCATATTATCCCATACACCATAATTCTTTAATGAAGTAAAAATAAAATAAAAAAAAATTGGTTTGTACAGTTTGTATGCAATATGCATACACAATAAACAATTCATAAATTTCTTAAACACATCGAAAGCGAACAGTGAGTAAGAAAGTAAACCAACAAAGAGTTTTGTTTTCTTTTGATTTTACATTTTTCTTTTTTAAGTCAATACAAAATTTTAATTTTGTTTCTTTTGCTTGCACATTCTTATTATTAGTATTCATTTTTATTACAAAGATTAAGTTTTTAAAATAAAAAAAGTATTTGGTACCTACGTACGTACTTTTTTTTAATTTTTATGGAGAGAGAAACCTATAATTTAAATGTTGTGTATGTATGTCTAGTCCATTATATGATTTGCTGATTTTTAATCGAAAGTTTTGATCTTGTAAGCAAATTTGTTTGCTTCAGTTTTAAAATTAAAAAATATGATTTACGATTTGGTGATTATGTTAAAATCTTCTCTAAAGGCCAAGATGTTAAGAGCTTTTTTTCTCTTGCTTTACTGAAGATATTGAATTTAAATTGCCAGCATAATATTTTTTTTATAATAATTTCGGTTTTATTTTCGGGACTACAGAAATATTTTTATACATACTATACAATTTTTCAGACTTAGTTTTTGATTTCTATAATTTTTGTACGAATTTGACCACAAATATAACATAACATACCTGAATTTATTTCGTAATAAATTGAGTTTGAAATTACTTATTACAAATTTACAAATTAATACCTGTCAAATTTTTGACATTCCTTGAAATCTGTTAAAAAAATATTTTTCTCATTTTTGTAATCATTTAAATCAACAGACTTCCATTCAGTGAGTCATATAATTGCGTTTCTTCAATAAATAAAATAAATTGTATATTTCTAATTTATTTCGTTATTTAAAATAAAAAAAAAATGTTTAATTTAATTAATATTCGAAATTAAAAGCTCATAAATTTTAAATTAATTTTTCATTTAAAAATTACTTAATCTCAAATTTATTTAAATAAATAATAGAAAACAAAACCAATAATATAGCAACAACTTTTAAATCAGTCATATTATGTATATCTCACCTGTATATATTTAGATACAAAAAATAAAAACTTATAATTGTTGTAATTAAAACTCATAATCTAGTTATCAATTTAAAAGAAACATATACATTACATATATATAAATAAATATATACTCTTATGTGTGTAGCTAGTAAGTATATATTTTTTTAAATTTCCTTTTCCTATGTATATGATCTAATTAAACAAAATTTTTCAAAATAAAAAAAAAATAAAATTTATCTTCCCAAACTTTTTTTTAAGATGTATTTTATTCTTAAGTGCAACTGTGTCAGTGATAAAGAAATTTGTTTTTATCGCAAAATGAAGTTTGAAAAATAATTAAATGTTTAATCAGAAACGAATTTGTATAAAGTTAAAACGTCAAAAACTGTTACCATCATCATTTCTTCTGTTACTTCTTGTGGGTCAACAAACTTCCCTCACCGAAATCGATTTTTTGTTGCGTTTTGAGTTCTTTAATATTTTTCATATGTACATGCTTTATTTAGTATTGTTTGACGCCACGTTATTCTTGATTGTAGAATTTTTCCATGAACTGTGAATTCTATTATGCTTAATCATTATACATAACTAAGTTTTATTTATATTCATTCGTGCCTACAATTCTTGTTTGCAAAAAACCTTTTGGTCCAAATATGTTTTAAAATCCATCTCAGAAATTTGTTTAAAAAATATCTGAATGCACTAAATGATACTTTCGGTTATTTTCCATGTTTGGTTCTCATTTAAAAAAAATTAAAGTAAGTTTGATTCGGAAAATTGAAGTCTCAGGTTTCTTGAGGAAGTGTTATGGAAGCATGGAAGTGACATTTTAACTTTCATGATCATGATTTTCCTTAGGTTTATGATAACTTCTATTTCTGTTTATTTATTTATTTCAATCTACTGGGTAGTCCCTTACAGATTTTGCTTATAAAATATTAAAAACTAAAATAAAATAAAATTAGAAATAGAAAACAAAAATTCTAAAAATAATTTCAAATATAAAATAACATTAATAATAAGTTGCATTAACAATTTCAAGTTAAAAATAACATTAATTCAAGAAAAGTAGTTAAAAAAGAAACATTCAGACTTAAGTAGTATAAATAAATATTAATAGTAATAGCAATAGTAATTATAAAAAGGCAGTACATTCAAATGACAATAGAGAATAGTTTTAATAAATTTGTAGAATAAAATTATAATTAATTAAAATTAGAAGAATTATTGTAATGTACCAAAAAATGTGATGAATTTTCTCCTAAAAACGAATCTACTGTAGTTGAAGTCAATTACTGAAAAACTGTTATTAAATAAGCGCTGAGAGTTTGCTATGGGTTCGGAAAAACCATAGTTCGTTCTATGACTTTGAAGATATAAAAAATAAAGTGAATCTACCTGTGTTTAATCAAATGAAAGAAAATTTCAAAAATTTAATTTTAAAATCTATTATTCCATCACGATCTCAACGTTGTTATATACTGAACAATTGGTGTATTGGGTACGGCATGGAGTAAATGAGCAGAAAACTGTTTTTTTTTTTTATATAAAATAATGAAAATATAATAAAAGTTTATAAGAGGCTACGAAGGGTTTAGTATAAAAATAAACTAAATTTTCATGACTGACTGATAAGAGCCGACTGAAATAGGTTTTTTTTTATGTGTTTATAACAATTGTTGCAACAATTTTTAACAAATATTTACGTAATCTAAAAAAAGGCAATAAGTGAATTCAATGACTTAAATAATGAAATTATTTGTTATACAATTTGAATGTTGAAATAACATACGATAACAAAATTCTAAATATAGGCTTTTTTTAAATAATAGAGCACACTTAAAAAAATAACCAAATAAAAAAAATTGAGAAATTTAGTTTTGAGGTTTATTACACCTTTTAAAATATTTGTTATTTTGATTATTTTTTTGTTGATAATTGATAAGAAAATTCTTGAAAAAAACACCAGATAAAGGGAAAAAGGAAATTTTGTAATCATTTTTGTTTGTTTACGGGCCCCTTTCTGATTTTTTGTTTTAAATTTACAGATCTTGTACAGTAGAGTAGGTACTGTACGTATATATATATATATATATATTTTATAGTTTTTTATATTTATTTTTTTAAAGTTTTCTTATGACCGGTTTTTTGTAGTTTTGTGTAGAGATTTTAAAGAATCACATTAAATTAAATGTTTTTGTGAATAGTTGATTTTGAGAAATATATTTTGGAGTTGAGTTCAACTAATTTAAACAAAGAATAAAACAGAACCGAACTGAAGTCAAACATTTTTTTATATTTGGATTTATATTTAACTTTTTGTTCCTAATTTGATATCAATTATAATATTAATCCATTTTTAATATCCTTCTGTCCTAGATAATATGACAGAATTAATGTTTCCACACAATGGTATAGATTTTTTTTCTAACATTTCACATTCATTTGTAAAGAATGTGTTACGTCATTTTCATAAAACCAGTGAAATTCTTCGTAGGTAAATTTTACTGTTTCAGGACGTTTTTAAAAAATAATTGTGCTGGATTATTATTTCATTTGAATATTATGTCTTAAGTTAGCTGTTATAGCTCTTGCACTTTGGTGTTTGGTTTAAAACTATTTTTAAGCCAGCCAGCCAGCCAGCAGAAGGTTGAGAAAGTTAATTAGATCTACAATTTTCCTTTTTATTCTTTTATATTTCTGGGGAAAGATTTATCTAGAATCTGAAGGGTTTGTGTAGAATATGAATCAAGCTAAAGCTAGGTACTTGGAAATATGTAGCGCCCCTTTCTCTCATTTTGTTATTAATTATACAGGCTGGGTGGCGATTAAATTGAAAGGTCTCATGGGCTTTATGGAGTCTCCAGCCTGTTTCAGTCATTGGAATAAAATAAATGACAACAAAAAAAACTTAGAGAATAATTTGGTTGAGATAATTTAATGAGTTGTTGATATGCCTGTATCTATGTAAAAATTAATAATTGAATAAACACTCGAATAAAAGATCCCATTTCATAAAAAAACATGCAGTACCGTGCTTAATGTACGAAAAGATAGTTCTATTACTATTACAGTCAATATCATAAAAACAAATCAAAAGAGCCATATTTTTCTTGAGACTTCGCAGATATTTTGTCGCTATGCTCTTGTGTTTACTTTAGACGAATTATGTCAATAAACGTGTGATTCAAAGGTTCTCAGCAGAAATATATATTTTCGACGGTAATACAAATTCAGTTTATTTTAGTGAAAGAAAATACCATTTATATGTTAGACCAATTTATTTGTATTATTATTTATTACAATTTATATTATTATATGGTTGCAATTGCTAACCATTATTGTTTTCATTTTAAATTATCTCAACAAATTTGAATATATGCTATATACATATATATTTAACCATTAAGGGACCCTTTTATTTTTTTTCTGTTCTAATTAAATGTTTTGTGTTTGAACAACCGGTTATTGTATTTTTATTTTTCGACTGTTACAAAAAAAAATGTTTTTATACGTAAACGATATTCGTTTATACTTATTTACTTTTGCAATAGAAAGAATTTCACATAAATACTCTATTATTATTAGTCTTTCTGCTGTAGTCAAGTAATTTTATATAATGTACATTTGTTTTTTGTGTAAACATTTTTTTTAAGTTCCAACGATGACTTTGTTTTACTTGAAAGGACCTTTAAATTCCATTTTAAGCTCTCAATTTATAAAAAAATTAATAATTAAAAAATAAATTAAGAAAAAGGGTTACAATACCTAGTATGATTATTGTTGTTATCATTGTATTGTTTAACGTCACATTCCCATTAATATTTTTTTATATATAATAATTTACAGACAATACACAAAAAAAAAGAACATACTTACAATGACAGCGTTCATTTTGTTTCATGATCAAATATTTTTCTAGTTTTTAATAAACAACAGTCTTATTTATATTTCGGAACTTGAATATGGTATCTTCTTCAGCAAGATAATAATATAATAAGAAAAAGGGAATGAAATTAAATCTGAAGAAAATATAAATTTTATGTATTTGTGCATTTTATCAAATATTATGTCAGAGCCGGAATGAAATCCATCAACATCATAGAAATTTTTCGATGCTGACGAAAAAAAATTCGGTAATCTTCTTCAAAGAATAACAAGTATTTTATTCAAGTAGCGAGTATAAAACAGAACTTTACTAAACACGTCGATAATGTCGTAATCCTTATAAAGTTGTAATGATTAAAATAAGGTGATAATTTTAAAAGATTTTTTTAATTGCCTCGGAAATATTTTAAGAATTTGAAAATTAGTCATTAGACTTCATGTTGTGATGATAACGTCTAGTAATCTTTTTCAACAAACAGTAGTTTTCAATGGCCTAGGTATTAGTCATTTTGAATTTGACCGCTTATTGTTATCTTCACCAAACGATCTTTACGTATTCACAAAATCCCATAATTAACCCATAATTACAATTTAAAAAAAAAAATTTCTTTGGGCTGGTACGACTCTGACAAGTTTTACTATATAATATAATCTATGAACCTATCTTATATTAATTCCTAGTAAAAAAATAATTTTTATACAAATGCACATATCACAACCTGAGTATTATTAATATTATGTAATACATATTATTACATTGGAATTTAGGCAGGTGCTGAAATATGTTAATATATGTATATATTCATAAGGAAATCTTAAGATAATACAAAAATTGTTTTACCAGTAATTTTCTTTTTTTCTTTTTTGGGTATAATATACTATACCTAATGTATAATCTTGTAATTTTCTATCATTTAATACGTGTGTGACACTGTGATGTGGTATCAGTATGTATGTTAACTTACTAAAGGTCAAGAAGACGGTTGAATTCTGATGAAAATACTATACTTTGTTGTAGTCGTTTTTGTTATTGTTATTTTTTTTAAATTTTTTGTTTTGTTATTTTATTAGTCCACCAAACCAACCCAACCGGTTAATTACAAAAGAAAAAACACAGACACATCTAATTTTTTTCTCTTTAGCTGGTATTTCTCTCTTAAACGTTTCTTTCTATTTTCATCTCTATCAAAATATCTAAAATCCCCCAACAACCTAAAAAAAAAAAAAAACGGGCTGAATGGTTTTTAAACGCAACTCCATAAACATGAAGTGTAAATAAATGATGCGTATATGTTGTGTATCTTTAGATAGAAAATTAGAAAATACATATTAAGTATTCGCCGCTTGGCTGGAATGTGTGATGCGCGATTTTGTTTACAAATTTTTTTTGTTTTATTTTGTTTTAATTTTGTTTTGTTTTCTTTCATGAAAGCTCAGATTAATTGCGACAGCAATAATAATTGCTAACGTTGTCGTCGTCGTTGTCATCGTCATTTCTTTACTAAAAGCTGAGTCATCGTCATTGTCAAGTAATTTTAGTTAAATGTTTTTTTTGATTTAATTTTTATTTTGATTTTTTATTTGCTTGAGTCAGGTAATTTCTGGGTATTTACGCGACAAATACATACTTTGCTTTTGGGCTGTTAAAAATATTGATAATAATATCAACAAAAATAAGATAGTATTTAAAGCTTCCGGATGTAGGTTTCAAAGATAAACTTTTGGTAATAATTTTTCGTCTGTGTATAGTCAATTTTTAAGGACTCTAAAATGATTTGGGTCGTGTTTTTGTTTTATATATTTTTTATTATTGTTATTTTTATTGTATTTATTTTTGTTTGTGTTTTTCTTTAAATAAAATTTTGTTTTGTTAATAAAAAAAATTACGATATTTTTATGGACTGTGGTTTGGGGATTGGGAAAGTAGTAATGAGCAAGTGTCCTTAGAATAGTTGTTGTATTAATGAAAAAATAATTAAAACTTTTTATTATTTTTTTCTAAATTTGAATTTGAAGTATGTAATTAAGAAATTACTCATAAATATTTGCAATTATAATTGACCTGAAATTGTTTTAATACAAGAATTTTAGGTGAATTCGACGTAGAACTGATGAGTGCGCAATCGAAGGTGGAGCCGATTGCTGTTGACAACTTATTTTGAGTTTTTAACGATTAAACTAGTGAAACAAATCTATTAATGTTTTAATTATTTTTATATTTAGTTAGTTTATTGAGGTTGTATCTGTATATACATAATATATAATCTATATATGCATTTTGAAGAAATTATTTATTTTATTTAGTTATTTATTTCATATTTATAATTACACGTAATTCTGGTATCCTGCTTTCTGTTATGTATCGAATAATTTAACTTTCAAATTTATAATAGCTTAAAAAGGTATTAAATTATTTATTTTTCAATTGATATTTTAGTATATTGTATGTCAAAAAAATATTGTCATTCATTATTTTTAACATTAAAATTCTGAATAATTATTTTGATAGATCCATCAGATCAAAACTATTTATTTTATATTTCAAAATTCAACTATTTTTGTACTAAAAAAAAAAAATGTAATTATTATAAGTTTAAAATTCTTTTTTAATTTTTTTCGGAGTGATAAAGCTTTTTTTTTTATGAATGACAATGACATACATAATGTGCACTACATTTTTTTCCATTTATATTTTGCTGAATACACTTTGAAATTACCTGATTTAAATTTCGAAAATATGGCTTGACGTGTTATGGAAAAAAAAAGTTTTCATTTTAGTAACAAGGTTGAGATTCACTGATAAATAATTGGGGTTGAGATTCACTGGTAATAAAATTTGAAACTATACAGTTTGGAAACTTTATATATGTTTTATCAAGAATATTTTGTTATTTATGCGACATCTATGGGTGAAATTAAAATATATACACTGAGGCAGGTTAAACAATTCAGCTTTGTATTTGGTATTATACTTAATCGTTTGGTATTATGCTAAATCGTTGAATTCAGCGAAATTTTTTGGTTGGCTTTGGATTACGTTTAAACTGCTTAAACTAAAAAAAATAGCACAAAAATATAAGAAAAAAAAAAAAAAATAAAAAAAATGTAGAAACTTTTGAAACTTGAAACTATAAATGTAATGTAAATAACATGGATTTTAAATAATAATGGCTTTACGTAAAAATGCGAACTGCTGTTCTGTTGGTTCGTAGGAAAGTTGAATATCTATTTTTACAGAAGTTGTACACAACGATATTAAATCGTATACCAAGATATTCTAGAGTTTTTTTATTGCATATATTTTAAGGTTGCTTTTATTTATTTTTGTTTTGTAATTCTTTACTACTTATGCACTTTCACAACGGGTCGTTCATTCATTTCGTAATTGTTCATTCATTTTTAAAACGTTTTCGATAATCAGATTTGTTTTTAGTGATATATAACTATAGGTATTTAAATTATGTAATAAAAATCGAGCTTTCTTTCACTAATCATTTATTATTTATTTTGCAAATATCGATATTTCAGAAGCAACTTACTTCCTTCATCAGTGCTTGCGACTAATCGCAAAAATAAATAATAATTACCAATGATTACGTGATTCTTCTTTTTTGTATATTTTATATAACCAAGATAATAGGATCGGCTTTTTATTATTGGAATCTGGAACACTTTAAAAGTTAAAAACTAGTACCAAACATACTTTTTTAATAATTTCTTGAGTAAACACAAATGATCAATCTGGAAATCTTCAAACTGGAAAGCTTAATTTTTTGCTTTTATCGTGCTTATTTATCGTGCTTATACATATTTATTAATGAAAAAATTTGGAATTTGAAATAAAATGAAAAAAATTTCACCGGGCGAAATTCTATGGAATTATACATTTAAGGCTTGATGCGAGTTGTTAGGCTTTTCACAAAAAATATAGGTACATAGTCAATATACTACAGTTGTTTAGAGTCTGAAGTAAAGAAGATTCTTCTTCTGTATGTCTGTTTTCGATTTTCGAATTTCAATAATTAATTTGATCTAAGCTTAACAGTTTTGTTGCGATTCTTTGACGCATCTTGTTTATAAGATTTTTATTATCAACTAAAGTAATATCTAAAAAAATATGAAAAATAAAATTAAAACTTATTTTTTAATGTTTGTATTATTTTATTTTTTTACATATTAATCAGAACCTCTATCAATCTTCTCAAATAAAAACATGGTATAAAAAAGGATAACAAAGAAATCCAATTCTTTTTATAACTTTACAAATTACATAGTTTTAAATTAATTAATCATTTTCTAGACCAATTTCTATATACAGAACTGATTCCAAATAACAACAAAACAAAACCACAATAAAGAAAATGTCTGTTTAGTGCAAAAACAAATAATATAAAAAAATGTGATAAACATAACGATAGTATTAGCTACTGTGCAACATCCTGCAAAATAAAATCCTTGAATTCCTTTGTATATTCAGTGATTTCCCCTTATAACATTATCCCACTTTGTCTATATTATTAAAACATTTTAGTTGTTGTTGTTGTTTTTAAATTTATTCCCACTTTTTTATTGCTTCTGTTTAGGTATTTTATTTTTTAAATTTTTCTCACCTGTGTGTGGATGATTCACTGTTATCAACAAACATCATTATCAATTATCATCATCATTCGCATTAGCAACACGTAAATTAGTGTTCAAAATAATGAATAGATTGAGAGCCAAAACACAAAACGCGACCGCAAAAATGTTCTTTTTGAACAGTAGTTAATAAACTGGTATAGCCTGGTATTACCTGGGTCGTTGTCTTTAGTGTTTAGTCCATGTCACATCAACATCATCACATCAACATCTATTAAATGAGAGGTATGACAAATAAAATTTTTCTACTAGTTTCTACTAGAATCTTTCTGTAATATAATTTTGGTTTTTTGTATATTATTTAAAAATACCCTTTGAGTAGCTAAATATAAAGAGATACAACATACAAGGTTCAAAAAAGAAAAATGAAAGAGAAAGAGATGCAAGATACAAAAAAAAAATGAAAAAGTTATTTTGTGGGTATGTTATTTATCTTATATAAGTGACCGGAAGTTACATAAAATAAATAAATAAAAATTAAGTAAAAATTAATTTTTTGTACGCTTACTTTTGTAAGGGTCATGGAATGAAGTTGAATTGGATGAAGTAGAATGGTTATATGAAATTATTATTATTTAATAACAGCTTTCTATCAGTTCTTCATTGTATAAAATTAATAAAGTACTTTTTTTTTATTCTGGAATAAGTTCCATAAAAACATACTTTAGTATGTACCTCTTTCTGAAAAAAAATAATTGTAATTCAAGTTTTGAGTATTTAACAAAATCTATTACTTACAGTACCTACTAAAATAAAAACTCGGTAAGTGTGTTTTGCTAAATTTTAATAGATTTCGGTAGCGACAACATTATCAAATAATTGAAACCATCATCGAAATATTTAATAAATTTAGTAACAACAAAAAAATGCTGGTTTATTTTAAATTTTGATTCACTTTATAGAATAACTCACTATAATTCAATAGTTTAATTCATTTGAAACATTAGATATATTAAAACATGCGTTGTTACAAAGTTACAAGAAATATGAGAAACGCTAACTTGATATCAAATAAGTTATAAGGTATACTAAAACATTTTTTAAGGATACCTCATGTAAGTATACTAAAACATTTTTTAACTGATTTATTTCCACTTTTTGATTGTGATCACTACTATCACACGTCATGATATAGATCGTAGAGTTCGAAGGCGTTTTATTGTAATACAAAATGTGTTCGATCAATTGACAGGTTTAAAAAACAGGTTCTCTAGTGTAATTCTGAATGAGAACTCTTTAAAAGCAATCTTCAATACAAAATTGTATAGACAATAATAATTAGGGCGGTATGATACCAACTAAGAATGTAATACAGAAAAAATAATTAACACACTCAAACAGTGATTTTTGACATTTTTAGCTAATTTTACCAATTTTCATTTAGATTTAAGAAAAATAAAAATATTTTCAATTAAACTGAAAATCATATTTTATATTGAACACAGTATTTTCTAGATCAAGTCAAAATTTTACAATTTCAACTTGAACATTTTTTTCCATTAATTGTTTCTTAGCATTTTTACCGATATTTGGTTATAAAAATTAAAAAACATGTAAGTTGTTTTGCTTCTGTTCTATCATGTTCCGAAGAAGTTTTAAAAAACGTGATGAAAATTTGATAAACAAGTTGTTTTAAAATCGAAATTTAATATATTAATTTTTATTTGTAAAATATATAACTTCATTAGAATAAAATGCTGAATTTCTATTTGATTTTTGCAAACAAATAAGTTTGTAGGTAATCATATTTTTTAATACTAACATCGAAAGTCAATCGAAAATAAATTGAGCAAAAACTTATGATAAGAAAGCTAGCTGTTTTATTTTATCCATATTTTGTACTTATTGATGTATGTTTAATGTGTTCTTGGAACATATTTTTAAGAATAGGGTAAACTATTGTTTTTTCTCCATAAGATACTGTAAATTTATAAATAAAAACTTATCACATTAGCTACATCGATCTAAAAACTTTTTTATTTCAATTAAAATTAGTCTAACTAAAAAAGAAAACAAAAATGTCTACAAAAATTCTCATAAAAGGAATAAATGAAAAATTTAAATAGAAATCAAACACTTACCAAAAACTATTTTTTTTCTGAATAAATCAATCGGTGTCATATATTTGAAATTTTTTATATAGCAGATTTCCAATTGAATTAATAACGAAAATTTTGAAAATTTATCTCCTAGTGATAAATTCCATTACAACCTACAGTTTCTAAAAAAGAAAATCTTAATGAAAACTGTTAGTTTAATAACCTTCCATCTACCATTAAAAAGTAATTCTTTATCTAAAAATTGATTGATTTCATTACAGCAATTATTCATTAAGAAGACTGACAAAATCTTACAAGTATTTTTCAAGCGTCTTACCTAAAGCTTAAAGCTTAAAATATTATGAATATAACGTTAGTTTTCAAATTTGATATTGTTACTGTATAAATAATATTATTTATTTAATTATTCAAATAACCTAAAAGAGCCTAATGACTCGTATAAGGTGTATAATTACTATAATTTTACAATTCACACAACCAATAAAGAAAATAAAAAATTTTAGTACAAGTTAACAATAAAAACGAAATATAAAAGTTATCAAAGTTAGTTATGATTATATGATATAATTAGTTTTATATAATGTACAAAAAGAAAGAAAAAGAATAAAAATAAAAAGAAGCCAGAAAAGAAAAAAATAAGATGATTATATAATTGTGTATCTAACATTGTCAGATCTAGTCTATATAGAAATGATTCTCTCATAAAATTTGATGGGGAGCGACTAAATATAAAAATAACTAAATTAAATTAAATAGATGCCAGAAATATAACGTGCCGTCGCAGTTTGTTGTTTTATTTTTACCTTTACTATATTAGTTGACAATATTTATTCATCTCGAATTTGGATTTGTAGATTTTAATTATAAAAAAAAAGCACACAGCAACCTCCTTAGTTTATTTAATGGACACAATTTTCTCTTGTCTTTTTCATAGGATTTCATAGTGATGTTGAAGTTTTCCTTTAATTAATTAATTTAATTAATTTGATTTAATCCGAATGAATATACCCAATGTCAAAATAAATTATTATATTATTTAAAAAAAAGTTAGCAAAAAGCTATTAAAGTTCAATGATCGAAAATAATTGATTTTTGATAGCTAACTAACTATATGTCATTAGTAAGTCTGTACACAGTAATTTAAAAAAAAATCACGTTTTACTAATATTTACTATTTTACTATCATAATTTTTTACTTAGGTTTTTCTAATAAAAATCTTTGTAGCCATCAAACTCACATTAAATGATTTATTTATATTATTACAGTTGAAAGGTTGAATAGTTAGTTCAGTTTGACAAATAACAGTAAAACAAAAGTTAAAAACAATAAATTGTTTTTCCATTAAATGAATAAAGTCTCGTTCTCAGAGTTTAGAGAGTTGCGTTCTTCAATCACATCCAAATGTTTTTATAAAAATCATAAATTATAAAAAATGTAAGATGATTTCGAAATTACAAAATTATACAAACTCAAGAAATAAATTTTTTTTAATGGTATTAGATTAATTAATTCGTTAATGTGTTACCGTATTAAAGAAATTTTTGTACATAAGTTATGCTGGACGGTTTCGTTTTTTTTATGTTTCTTTTTTAATTTTTTTTTTTTTTAATTTTCTGCTATTCATTCGGAACACAGTCAATATAGTTAATGAGCTCCATTATGATCATCTTTCTGTAATGTTATTTGAAAAAAAAAAAAAAAATATGAAATGTTGCTTTAAGCATTTTTTATTTTTTTTTTTAAAATATTTTCTTATAGAGATTTGATCAGATGATGATATAATAATATTAAATTTTATTTTATTTGCATTATTTGAAGAAATTTCACTTTCAAATAGCCTCCGTTGATACACAAATGTATACTGATAATATTTATCTATATATGATATAGTTGTATACATATACATCTTGTGGTGATTGAATTTTAATTTTTTGGCTTTGAGTTTCTCTAAGTTTAATTTGTAAATGCTTCAAATGAAACTACAACCTAGATTTTAAGTATAAATATGTTTAACTAAATGAATTTTAAGTTATAAAGGTCTGGTAATGATTTATCGAGAGTGGTAGGTAGCCATCAATACAATTATTATTATAGTGGAAATTTGGAATATTTCCGGTTTAAAAAATCATATTAAAAGAACTACGGTAATCATTTGAGGTTCTCGAAAATATATGCTATATTATTTTTATGTTATCTAAATTTGTTGTTGATTTTACTATTTACTATTTATTATACACTAGTTATCAAATGATTTCATCTGAATCCGACGAATATAAAGTTATTTCCCTTAAAATTTTATAAACTTTTTATTTTATTATTTAATAAAGTATTTTTTCGTCATCAATGTAATACTGATGATGATGAATTAATTTAATTTTCATGAAACGTAAAATTTAAGTTCATATTTTGTTTCTTTTATAAATAAAATAAACGTTAACTATATTGAATGTAAAATTTTTAACAAGTTATCTCAAGCAATTCTAATCCGAAACTCATTATAAATGAATTTTCCCAAGAGTCACTTTTCTCTCCCAATGAAAACCACGATAGTAGCTTTTATTGTAAATATTTTTGTAACCCTATACACTTGTTGCGTCTTATTGTGGTTTTTATATTGCAATTCTTTGTTTTGATTTTTGGTATGAAATATTTTTTCCGGTAACAAAAAAAACGTTTGTTTTTATTTTTATCTTCATACACAATTTAAAAACTTTTTAAACAAACAAAAGCTTTTCTATTTAAGTGGGTACAGGGATTTTGTATCTGCGACACCCTGTCTACTAGATTCATTTTATGGTACTACACTGATGAAACCCACATTTTGTTGTAGCAATAATTCGCACTCTTTCGAATTAGTATTAATTTTGAATTGGGCTTATTTTAATTGTAGTTTTGGTTGATGTTATTTGGTATATAGAGAATAATGAGTTTTAAACTTTTTCTTGATGATAATTACTAAAGTACATTAAACTGATTCATTTTGTAGTAAGTTTGACAGAGTTGAAAAGTAACATCATCATCATCATCATCATTATCCTGTAACTGCTTTCGAGGGGTATAAAGCCAAAATAGTTTTTTGATGCGGAGTCAATGGATTTGATTTGATAAAATACCGTCAGGTGTGAACCTCTAAAGACGTTATGATATTCTAATCAACTTAATATTCGATGTCTTGGAACAACTAAGTCATTTAGCACTTTATCTTTCTCATGATTACACCTTGCGATAACATCATTTCAGATAGATTACCTTTTTGTCAGTTTACGTGACACATATGTAAACTATAATAATTATTGAAATCAAATAAGCTTGTGTAAAAAAGATAAATCTTAATAACTAATAAAACATTAGAGATAACAAAGACAAAAAATAAGTTAATCAATTTTTTTTATTCTTTCTTTCAATATCTGTACAGTCTAAATTAAAATTTGGTTTACTTTGAACATAAATTTAATCTCTATTTGTCACTGAAATTGTTTAAATTCTTTTCAATTACAACCAGTATTTCAAGATTATTTTGATGTGCCTATTTTTCTCGTAACTATTTTGTCTATGATTCGCTTCTAAATAGCGAAATATTTAAATTTTCTCAATGCAATTGCAAAACATTTAAGCTGTTTTTTTATTAAGCAAGTTTCATATAAAATTATTAACATTATGAAAATGAAATAATAATAACAATAATAAACCTCTGTTATTTATGCTACTTAAATATGAAGCTAGAAAATTAAATCATTTCAACTGTCTCCATTTATTTTTTAGAATTTTTTTTTTATATAAAAGTATCTTAGGTGGAAAATTAAAATTGAAAAAGTAGAAAAATAAAAAATAAAAAAATATGAAATAGTGATGGCCGTAAACAATTCGCATGGTCACCAGACCATAAATATAATTAAAAATTCTCAAAGTATTGTTGCAATTTAATAAAAACTCACTCATACATATAAAACATAAAAATTTATAATCAGTCAAACTGCTGAGAAAAATCGTCAATACAATTTCAACTAGAATAAAAACAATAAAATCTATTTTAAAAGTTACAGTAAAATGAGACTGACTACTACAAATCATAATAATAATAATAATAATAATAATAATAGCCACCTGTATCTATAACAACAGGTTATTCTATAAAAGTATTTTGATGGTGATGGAATAGAAACAGAAACAACTCATAGCTTATGTTCCATCACAATAATGAGATTTTGTTATTGGCTTCAAAACATTGCTAAGTAAATTAAATATTATTTTTGTTATGTCATGTCTGGTAGTAACTGCATATAGTTTTATGTACATATCATTATGTATGTATAATTTCTACAGTCAACGGTGGTAGTTGTTATGGGGAAGTTTTTTTTATAACTTTTTTTATTTTTTTAGATTGCTTTTTCAGTGAAAATTCATTCAAATGAGACGATGGTGACGACGATGTTAGTTTTATAACTATAGAAATTTATTCTTTGTTTTTGGCTTGTTTTTTATATTTTAAGCAAAAACAATGAAAAATAATTTAAATCAGAGCTTCCATATTTATTTCATTCAGGGATTCCAGAAAAAATTAAACCCGTAATTAAAGAATACTGCAAAGATGCAAGATGTTGCGTCTTACATCGAGAACAGCTGATAAATTGAGTCGAGGTGTGTAAGGGAATAAGTATTGTTTTTAGTAGTAATGGATTACGTCAACAATGTGTGTTTATTGTCACATACGAATCGATGTTTAAATGATATGTGCCAAAAGCTGTATGACATTGAAAAAAGTGCAAACCTAAAAGTCAATACAAAATTCGATCTTCCATGAAGAAACTCGAATCGAAGAGGTGAGTAAGTTAAATTTCATCGTGCAGACGGGCAGCATTGTATCATCAGCCAAAAATATGGCGCACTAGCAACATATCTCTATGCGTCAAAATAAGGATCTTCATTCAAGTGTAAAATCTGTTCTTTTATAAACTTGTGAAACAAATTTCAGTCAACCTCACTAGGAAATTGCAAGCGTATATCAATAGCATCTAAACATTCGTGGCCCACAAACAATTTGTAATAGAATGTTGTGGCAAAAAATGAATCAAATGGCATTGGATCGGGCATATTGTGAATAAACCTGACAACAACATCGCGAAACAATGTTCGAAGTTATTCTTTGCAGAAATTTTATGTAAGAAATTAAAAATGCTTTTTTAAGTACCTTTCACAACTTGAACGTAAGGCGTTAAAAATTAACATTTTCCTAACAAATTTTTATTAAGAAAAAATATTCCCATACAATATTTTGTGTAGGAAAAGTTTGTAAAGAAAACCAACCCGAAAAACATAGAATTTGAAAGCTTAAAAATCGAAAGTGGACGAAAACCCACTGTGTCAAAAACAAATCCTAAGAAAATAGATGAATACATCCACGCCACAATTTTTTTAATTTTGCTGTGTTTTATTAAATCTTTTTATCAATCCAAGAAAGACTCGACCCGTTACTATATGTATAACTAAATATAAAAAGTGTAAATTAAACTATTTTTAAAGTTTTTTTTGGGGTTATTTATTTCAATTTTAAAAGCTAGTACTATTTAAACGGATAATCTGTTGTGAAAAATAGTTGGAAACCTGATTAAAATATAGGATGTATAAAAAATAAATAAATAGGTACACTAAAATAAATTATATTTATGAGACGAAATTATGAGAGAAAATCTACAAGAATTGGTCATGTGTTAAGTTTCGTTTTAATGTATGTGTTTACTGAAATTCACACATATAGGAATATAGTTAACAATTTCGATTTTAGTATTCAATCGAAGGAGAGAATGTACTTATGAAAATAGAATTACAGATAAATCATTAAAATGAAAATATAAAATTCATTACAGAAATGTTATTTTTGTTCAATTAACAAATCAGTCAATAGTAAAGTTATTAAAATGTATAAATTAATAAAATTATTTTAATAAATAAAATAAAACACTTGTTAATATTTCACTGATTAAGAAAAATATGTAGATTTTCTTATATATTTTATTTTAATTTAATATTTTAATAAAAATAAAAATATGAGCCGATTTGTTTCGTCCTTTTAAGACATTATCAAGACTCCATTAAAATGTGATAGTTACCATAAAAAAAATCTTTTAATTTAATGTTCTATAATTCAAATTTGATATATTGTAATTTTTATTTTATATGCATTTATTATGTAACTACGCTAACATGTTATGTTATGTTAGATTAAATTATAGTTGAGCATTTCTTACATAATTTGTTCTGTTATTATATAATCCAAATTTATTCTATTTTAGTTCAATTCCTTATTCCTATACCTCTAAATCAGTTGATAATAAAAATTAATTTTATATACCTATTTAAAAAACAAAAACAAACAACCTCAGATAATATAAAATCTAAGAAAAATAACTTATGGGCCCATCTTTGTTAAAAAATTTTTAATTTCCTATTTATTAAACTCTAACATCATAATAAAAATAATAATTAATTAATTTATTAACTTATATTTTTTTTTATTTTATATATGTACATATGTCCTTAGCCTTATACATTTTTATCCTTTATGTTTGTTCTTCTTGTATTTTTTTTATTTTGCCAGATTTAATTTGAGGGATATTTAATACCAGAAATAATCATAAAGTGAATTAAAATTATCTCAAGCTACATTAACATCTGTTTACAAGCATATTTTTATGCATAATTTTTCGGTTACACTGTTAATTTGTCACCAAAAAAATATTTTTCGTCGTATAATCAACTAACGGAACTGTATAATTTGATATTGTTTCGGTTGTTTTAACTATAAGTTAAGAGGAAAAAAAACAAAGAAACAAATTTTTCCACTTTGTCACCGCACTAAAATTTGCCATATTGTTTGGATAATCTGAATATCATCAAAAGTTTAGGAAAAAATATTTAAAAAGAAAATAAAAATAAAAATTGGAAAAGTTAACGGAGGCAACTCTAAGAAAAGTTGTAAAGGGAATATATTAATTAATAGTGAGTGACGTAAATTTGTTCACTCTGAACACTCTCGTTTAAAGAATCTTAAAGTAATTTTAAATACTCGTATTTGACGAATTCAAATAACTTTACGAACGAACATTTATTCGCATGTAAGTAATACAAAAACTGTAGTACATTAATTGTAAAAAAAAAACCGAACAATTATCATTCATTTAAAGCACTATAGCTCAAGGTGTAACACATTTATAGCTTAAGGTGTGTTACTCAAACTGTCTCAAAAGCTATTGGCTTAGTTTTCAGAGTCGCAGTAATATTACAATCCTGTAGATAAAAAAATAATTTATAACATAATTTATATTTGAATAAATGATATTTTTACACCGACAGAAGAATGATTAGAATTTTGGTTGCTTAATTCGATGATAGCCCATGACATAATTAGAATTAAAAATAGATATGCATATACCGAAAGAAATAGTTATGTAATAATTTCATATATGGAAGGTTGGGGAAACACAATGGTATTATTTTTTTGAATGGTGGGTTATTTCCTTAAAATTTAATTGATTTTTCTCAATTTGAGTTTTAAAGGTGGAAAAGGGAACAAAAGCAATCTTAAGAACTGCAGCTATCATTTTGATTCTGTCCAAAGTGATACAAAAATAATTATTAATTAATGAGAAAGTTTCAAAACATCATGAGAACAAAGGCATAATCTCTGACATACAATACGGTTTTAGATCAACAAGGTATATAAATGAATATAAGTGAAAAAAATATATTACAAATTGAAAGTCGTATTTATAATACCATTTGGCAACATTTATAGTACATAATATAAACAAAGTTAAAAACTCTTCGTGATTGTTATTTTTTTTTTGTAGCACCTTAAGTGATGTTGCTACTGTTGTTTAATTTGAGTTAAGTTTGTTTGTATCTATATATTTGCTATATTTGTTATCTCTATTCCCTGTTCAGTTCAGAGTTTAAGGTCTTTAGATAACCTTGAAATAATATTTGTTGTTCTTCAATTTTAACTCAACTGTAGAGAAATAAAAATGCGTACAAAATATTCCTTAAAAAATAATCGAGATTGTAAGCGATTACTGTTGTTGTATTTATCTAATATATGTATATTATGTTATTTTCTTCCCAAATCTCTTTCTTTGTCGATCTCTTTCTCTCTCTGTTAAAGTATTCAATTTCATCAGATATCTTAATAAAAAAAAATCTACGAAATAGAAACAAATTGTCTGATGTTGAATTTTGTTGGATTGAGGTGAATTTGTTGAAATTAGTGAACAGTGTAATTTTACATGCATGAAAAAATGTTCCTTTTGACTGAAAATAAATTTTAGTACCTTATTGTGTTTACCGTTTAGTATTTTGTCAAATATCTTGTGTTTGCTAATGAAAATGTTACGAAATTAATAATTTAACAAAAAAAAAAAGAAAAATAGTAATAATAATATAAAAAAATTAAGTGACGTGTGTTGAATTGCACAGAAAAAGGCTGATTTAAGTAGTTTTGGTGTTATTTTGTGCGATTGTTGTCAGTTATTTAATAGTTTGATAAATGTATGTCATTGTTTCAGGAACTTGTGTTGAATGTCATTACACTATGTAACATTGGAATTAATATAATGATTTAATAGTTACATATTTATATAAATGTGACCTTATAGTTAATTATGGCAAATTTTGGTTCAATTATATATGACACATTTCTTGGGCTAGCTGTTATAAACAAGAAATTGTATTGAGATTTTATTCTCAACCATTTGAAAGTTATGAGGCCTTTAATATTTCTTTACAATCGAAATATTTTGGGTTAAATTTTTGCCTGAAAAATCATAGTCGGGTAAGATAAGATAAAAGTAGCTACGTTAACTTAAAGTTAATCTTTTCTAACGTATTATCAACCATTGTCCTATGTTTCTTTTATCGGGAATTATTAGGCAATATTAAATATTAATAAAATTTTATCAACAATGTAACTTTTAAAGTCAATTTAATAAAAAAAAAAAAACAGTATTTTAATCATATTTATTTAGTCTTAATGATATTCTTCGCTTAGATTTTTATTATAATAAGATCTTCCTTGCAAATTTAATAAATAATTGTTTTCTATAACAAAAAACAAGCCAATTTTAGGGAATTTATACTTCTATGAATTTTGAAGTAACTATATTTGTGATATTAATGCAAAACAAAATCCAATTTAAAAAATCTGTAAAACTGCAATGCTTCTAAATGGTTGAGAAAACCTCTTTTTCCTATCTCCCCTTGTGTTTATTTTAGGCCATTGTTTGTATGGCGACTTGCTTATTCACTCGCAATAATATTCACGAACACTCTGTATGTTTGTATTTTTTTTTTTACAAAGATTAAATGAGTTTGTTTAAAGTGTTTATGAAAATGTCAAAAATAATAGCAATCTAATTTTGCAAAATATTTCAATTTTTATTCCTTTCACCATTCAACTATTCTAAACTATCGTTTTCTATACAAAATTTCTATTCATATTTCCTTTTTTCATAAACGACATCAACCAACAATATTATTATCAACAAATTAATATAGATCAAACAAAAGTATTTTGACAAATAATTGATTTGGTTGATTGAATGAAATTTTCATTTCAATTAGTTATTCTTCTTTTCAACAACTGTAAAACCATTTTATCTGAAATCCCTTAAAATAATATTTTTTTTTTGGTTAATTTCCATTTCTATTTTTGTTGTGGTTGTATAATAGTTACTAGTTATGTATCATATTATAATAAATGACTTTATAAATCATTATCAAATCAGACATCATATTAACTTTACGTTAATAAAAGTCAATCATTGTCCTTTTTTTTTTTTACAGTCAACCATTTGGTCAAAATTTTTCCAGTCAGTCCTAAGTACGTTTTATTTTATGTTATTTTTGTTGGTGTATTGTGGTCGCTGTTTGCTATTATTGTCTTGTCAAGATGACATGTTCATGTCTTGTTAGTTATTGTTGTTTTATTTTTTATGCTTTTGACTTGTTATTTGATCACATCCATTTTAACAAGAAGTTTGTTTTATGTTAGAAAGTTGAATCAGAAAGAAAGAAAAGGAAAAATTAAAAGCATAATTAAAAAATTTAATCGCAAAGTTTTTGTTGTTGTTGCTCCTTCTTAATGATTTTATTATGATTTTTAATTTTTTATTTTATCTAGAATTGTTTAAAAAATTAAGCGGCAGGGCTCAGATATAATATAATAAAATTAATTTATAAGTTTATAACATATATTTAACATTTATTCATTTTCTTGAAAGTTTATTTTATAAGAAAAAGTAAAGAGAACAATGCCAGTTAACGCTTTCAACGTTTTGCATTCTGTGCACAAAATTAGATTGCTGCGTTTTTGACATTTAGAAACTTTGTTGGTTTCGTGATGGCTGCGCTCACTCTGTTCAAGAGGTTAGCCTTTTCAGCGTTCTTATATTGTAATATCGGTCTAATAGTTCAATCGCCTTAAGGTTGTGTCAATCGGTTTTCTTGTTTAATGGCATATTCACCAATTACGTCATCTATTTTTTTTTATTTTTAGATCTATGTGAATATCTTCGCTTGAATCATAGCAATATGTATTCATGGTAGTTATAAGGAATTTATTTTGGCAGCGCTGTATAATTAATAAGTTAGATGTTTTGACCTCCAGATTTGGATATCGTAAATTCCTGGATATGTCCAGAAAAAATATTAAGAAGGAGATTAAAAAACTAATGTTATCGAAGTATAATTCATATTACTACATTTTTTTTCTCTTATATTTATTGTTAATTAATTATCAATGAGAACTTTGTGTTGTTTTGTTTTTTTCTCTCTTGTTAATTTTGATTTTAAATTTTAACTGCTTATATTTGTCTTGTTTTTATTTATAATTAATTAAAAATCTGCACCTAGCTCTTTTTGTTATATGCTTTTGATATATGCTTAATAAAAAAAATTGGATTAATCTATGAATAAATTTAAAAATAAAAAAAAAACTGAAAAAAATGCAGAAATTTTATAAGCATCCAAGTTTTATTAGATCAGAAAATTTACTTCTAATTTAATGAATTGAATTTTATTTCAACAAGTGGTTTATTTTTTTTGCATGACTGATATACGACAGCAAAATTGGGTTCATTTTTTGTTTGAAGAAGATACTTAATCCTTCAAAATGTTTTTTTTTCATATTATCTATTTGAGGTACTTTTCTATTTTTTCTGTTCTACAGAAAAGGTGAGTTCGTTGTTTTTGTTTTTGTTATCTCACGACAGTTTATTCCTTGTCAATTTAAAAAAAAAACATTGCTACTGCTACTGTATAACCATTTGAAACATAAATACACACATCTTTTGTATGAAAAATTCAACTGAATAATTTTGCCTGGCATTTAAATTTGGGTCACAAATAACCAGATTAAATTTGTCTCAAATTATATACAAGTTTCTACTATATGTTACCAATTTTTTAAGTTGTCAGTTTGAATCTAAAATTTTCTAAATATTAATTTAATTTGTGCTTTCAATGTAAATTTAAAATCACTAAAAATTATTTGAGATGAATTGAAAAAAAAATTTTAACTTAAATTGACTATGTATAGGAATACCTAAAAGTTTTAAATATCTTTGTAATATAGTTTCTATATGATTTTATACTTTAATTGAATATTACTAAATAAAACTGAGTGTTAAATGAAAATTGTAGAAATTTTCAGTAAGGATAATTTTTCAATATTGTAATTGTAACCAGAATCAAGGCGTTCATTTCAACACTTAAGTATTTAAGTACTTTTTATAAGTGGCTAGGGCCCACAGGAAACAATCATGTAAAACAAATAAATATAATAAAAATGAAATGGAAAACATAAAAATTTTACTCTAACGCTAGAAAATAAGTTTTTATAAAAAAAAATAAAAATGGAAATATGTATGAGTTCTATACAAGTTAATTTTTAAAAATGTTAAAAAAAATAGAATTTTGTCTCATTATCTAATCTAAATGATTACTTATAATGAAATGGAATTTCAATTAAAGTCTATAAGGTACAGACCGTGTTAATCTCTAATAATTTAAATTAACTATTACCGTGCTTGTCGCATTGATGAAACCTGATTTGATGATTAATCTGAACTTAAGTTTATCTCTTGAACCACCCAGTTTCAACTTGACATAACATTCTATTAAATCCATTCTAATTATTCCACTTTCATTCTATCATTACTTTAAAATCTGTTAAATAGCAATTAGAGCTCCCAGATGTAATTTTAAAAAAAAAACAAACAATTAAATTTTCAAATATAAAGAAAATAAAAAAACAAAATTAATTAAAAAATAATTTAATAAAAAAAACTCATTATAATAAAATAATAATACAATCATTATTTATTGAAAAGAGAAATTTAACCCTTTCTTTCCCATTAGGTAAGCTAACGACCTTTTAATATTTTTTTTTAATTTCCATATAAGAATACAAAAAAAAAATTCCCGCAGAAAATGATGTGAATTTTTAATATAAAACCAGATAAAAGTATTGTTTTATTTTAATTTTATGGAATTTTTATTACTTATATTTGATTATTGCAAGACCACATGAAAGAAAAAAATCAGAAAATTTTAAAGAACTTCACAAAAATAGTATATGTGATATCAAGTGTTAGTATCAACTGTTTTTAAATTTTACTATTGAAATGACAGTTAATAACGCGATTTAATCGTTAATTTAAAATCATGATTTGAGAATAGAAAAATTCAATTGTTTTTATGTTTTCAAGTAGTTCCATGCAAACTTAAAATTTCTATAACAGATGTAGTTTTGATTTTAAAAGAATTTAGATCGTAGGGTAATTGGTTGTTTGTGTTAATGTCAATAATAGAAAAATTTTCCCCAATTAATTAAAACGTTAGCGCGAATGGGTTATTTTATTAAAATAAGTTTTGTATGTTTTGTAAGCTTTCAATATGAAAGTAATATTGTTGTTGTTTTAGAATTTATTACTATAAATCAGTCTATAACTAGTTATATCTTTTGAATTTAAATGTTTGCTTACAGAGATATTTTTCATAGTTATAATTAAGACGTTAAGGTTCATTGTATTTTATTAGTGAATAAGATTTTATGTTTGCTCATCGGGCATTCATGCTGTTCTAGATATTTTTCCATAATTTTATGTTCATCTATACATGTTCTTTAACCAGATCTTAGAGATAACTTTCTATTGCTGATGCTACTTCAGAAATTATCTACTAGTAGACTGAGTAGTAGACTGAGCAACTACTTTGTGAAAAAAGTGATTGAAGCACTAAATACTAAAATTGAAGCACAGTCTCAGAATCACAATATTTGACCTTTACCACCGCTCTATATTTCCAAGGGATGTAAAAAAGGTAACGTCTTTTATAATCTTTGATCGGTAATGTGTTCGCACTCTTATATATTTTTAACTATATATATTCTTCAAAATTACTATTGATTAACTTTATGGATTGGATTATGATTTGATTGTACTTTATTTTTGCCATTATTTTATTATTTTGGAATAAAAATCCACTAAAATTTGATATAAATATAGACTACTGAGATATAAGAGCTTAACTTATACCAAAATAAATATACATGTTCATATAATCTTTGTAAGTTAGTGTGCCATTGAGTGTAAAAATTATAGGTTTGGGGCAGATATTATTATGTACCAAGTCACAATCATATATACGAAATGAGTTTCGACGATCACCAGATTTTTTGTGTAGTATATTACTACAGTATATTACAGTACATACAATCACTACAATACCGTAATATTGGAAGAAATTAAATAATATTGGGAAAGGGAGAGAAGTATAAATTAGAATAATAGGAAAAAATCCAATTTAAGAATAGAATTCAACGTTTCATTAAAACCTTTATATTTTTTTATGATATCAAATCAAATAGGGATTATATTTCAATTAACTTATATATATGTGGATACAATCAACAACAACCTTTCCTAGAAAAAGTAATTTACTAACTAACTATATAGTTAGTAAATTATTATCACGATCAATTTACAGATAACTCTTTTATGTTTAAAAAAAAAAATGAAGATGGAGGAATTTTCGAAAATTAATTCATAAATGAATACTTAAATGTACCATGCAAAATTTTTGAATTCTTTAAGTTTTTTTTTTATTGAAATGTTTAATGTAGGAGTTCATCTATATTATATCCAATTTGAATAAATCTTATATATATCATTATGCATACATTTTTATAAATAAAAAAAATATTTATATATACACAAAAACAATAACAACTGTGCTTTAAAATTCTAGATTATCTTGTGTATGTTGATAAAATAAAAAATGCTTTTAATATAGTAATACGAATATTTTGTATTTTATTTTTATAAGATACTAGCAGAGGTACCTCGGTACGTTGTCCGGATCGAACACAAAATGTATAGAATTTACTTCAATAAAGTTTGATTTATGAACCGAATGAAAAAAATTATTCTATTAAACATATTTCAATATAATTTTTCCACTACGAGAACAAAATCAACAAAATACTACAACTTAAGCTACAATATTTCTTTGTAAACAATATTTCAGTTTTTTTTATGATAGAGTATAAACAAATACGTTCCTTACTCCATGAGAGAAACTATCTTCTTTCAGTTTCAGACCAAACATTTTTAGAGTTTGTCATTGTAATTTGTCAATGAACATGGCAAAACTTAATCTCACCGGAAATTTTAAGCGTATTCTAGGAATAAAAGTGTTCGCCTTTTTCACAATCAGTTTGAATTTATGCTTCAATGAAATAAGGATGCAAAGTTCTTATTATTAAAGAATCACGGACAAGTGAGCATGCATTTTGTGTCTTCCAGAAGAAAATTCTTCGCCGGATATATCATCCTGAAATAAGAAGAAGATATGATGCTAAACTTTATGTATAAGCTCTATAATAAGGTGGACGTAGTCACGAAAATTAATGTCAGGAGACTACAGTGGCTCGGATACTTAGAGCGACTGAACGAATATGTTTCAGCCAAGAGAATCTTCGTATCCAGAATCGAAAGTCGGGGCAGACCAAAGTTTCGTTGGAGAGACGAAGTATCGGCAGATATGAAACAATTTCGTATCTTAAACTGGAGAAAGAACGGTCGAAGAACCATCTTTGACCGAAAAAATCATTAGAAATCAGACGTTCTCAGGCACTGTTTTCAAAGCAATGTAAATGAAAGTTTACTTGAATTTGAAATAAATATTTTTTATCTTGGTTTTACACTTTTCTAAAATTAATTTAAAATTCACTTTTCAACATTTGTACATACTTATCGGTTGTAATAAGTAATTTAATATAAGTTGTAAATCTGTTCCTGTAACTCAAAATTTAAATACAATTGTATAATGAAACCCTTTACTATATTTTATAATGTTCCAATTGAAAAAAAAAAAAAACAATAGAAACTCCAAACACTTCTCTATTATTTGTTATTTTGTTTAATTTAATTTTATTCAAAACATAACATCATAAACACACAGCACAGCGCCCATGCAATAAAACTAATTTTCTTTAGAGGCTTAAATCCAGATTTTTATATTTTATTTGTTTCTTTTTTTCTTTTAATTTAACTCAATTGCATTTTCATGTAAATAATTTAAGGTAATTTCATTTTTTTATCCTTTCTTGCATCTCTTATTTGTGCAAAGTATAGAAAAAACAAAAATATTTTCAATCTTTTTTTTTGTTTTCGAAATATTTTCTACAACTCAAGTAATTTGCACAAAAATAAAAATCTTGTATAAAACAAAAAAATGAAATGAATACGCGTGTAATTTGTGCATGATGAATACATTTTCTGTGTAAGCAAGACAGAAGAAAGATGAGAAAATAACGTTTCTTTTAATTTAAAAATAATTAAAAAAAATTTTCGATTTTGTATTTCAGAATAAACATTCTACCACCTTTTTATATAGCTCGTTAATTTTTAATTTGCTTACGGTAAGTGAATTACATTTTAAAAATAATTTTTCATATTACTATCTTGAAAGAATTGGTACATAATATGTACATTTGTGCTAACAAATTGAAAACTAAGTTTAAAAAGCAAAGCCCAGATTTGTTATAAGAGAGAAGAGCTGTAAAGAGGTATAACGAGCATAAAAACTACGCTAATTTTTTTCCGATTTTCGTGCTTCTTTGTTATAATCAATGAATGGAGTACAAAACTATGTTATATATTCAAAACCGGCAATTCCCAAGAACCTAAATTTACAATTATTCTACATAAAAATCATACTGCAACTTACAACACAATATCTACAATGTTTTTCGAGCTGTTATTTATCAAATTACTGGTTTATCAACTCATTAAATGTGGAAATAAGCTTCTTAAATAGAATAGCTCTATTTTATTCAATTTGTTCCAGATTATACTCTCAATTATTTTTTGTCATTTATTTTATCCCAAGGACAAAGGGTGCTAGACCAGGTCGGAAATTCATAAAGCATTTTTTTTTGCTTCATCGGGAATCGAATCTGGAACCTTTCGGTTAAAAGACAGGCGTTCTACTTACTGCGCCATCCAGCGTGTCATTTGTTTTGTGAATTGGTAAGATTTTTTTTATTGTTATTTGAAATTTCAGTTTACAATACGACATTGGCTGCCTAACTTAACTTTATCTGATTAATTTTGATCTTACATATAATAATTTATGTTAGCAAGATGGAAAAGATTTTAAACTACTTATTATAGTAGTTTTTGAAAAAGTTAGTTTCTATTTACTAAAGTCTATTCAATTATGTGTGTTTTTATAAACATTAAAAACAATTTTGAAGGAACAATGTATAACTACTATAGTAATGTACATTGATGTATACATGTACTATGCATTTATTTCTAATTGATAAATGGTAACTATTGTTTTCTTCGATATTATCAAGATAAGGTGTTAATTAACTATGTATTGTAATGGCTTGTAATGGCTTTTCGTTATCAATTTAGTGAAAATAAAAATATGTGTTTGACTATTGTTGCTGTTAGATAGTTAGGCTACTGCAATCTTTAGACTGATGTAAAAAAAAAAAAAAAAATTTCAATTCAAGTTTTCCTTTTTAAGTTTTTTTTTATTATTTTTATTTTTTATTTATTCATCCTTTTATGTGAAAAAGAACTGAATCGCTCTTTAACTAAGAGTGTGTGAAATTTTCTAATATTTAAAAATAACCTTGAATCAAAACTATAAAATTGATTTTTCACTTAAAAATTTCTATGATTTAACTATCCCGTTTTGAACTTACTGTATTACAAAAAAAAAGTAATTAAAATTACAATAAATTATTTTTCAAGGTAGTTGTTTGATAACGATTGAAGTTTATTTTCAGAATTACTAAACTTACATTGTTAACGAAAATCACAAGAAAATAAAAATATATAAAACCTGCAATGAAAATTTTGAACCCGTAATCAGCACACCATCATCAAATGACCTGTAAACAGAAAAATGCGAATATACCAATAGAAAATATTATGCATGAAACTAAAATTACTATAACTATTTACCAGATAGCTAAAAAATTCTTGAAGCTTTATAAAATTACAAAAACGTTGAAGTAAAAAATTGTAAAGCATCGTTTTACTACCGCTCTTTGAAATGCGAGGAAGTTTGGAAAAAAATTGTACTCCAATTTCAGTATGAATTTACTGGTACTATTTTAATACTGGTACTGGTACTAATTTACTGGTACTATTTTATATTTAATTGGTACTACAAACCTATACATATTTTATTTTTTTCTTGATTTATCTTAGACAACAACCGCATACATAATAATTTATTTAAAAAAAAAAAATGAATTCTTGCGATGGGTGGAGTTCCGGCAATTAAATAAATTAAAATTTTTGTATGTTAAGATGACTTATACATGAGGTGAAATATCAAATTGAAATTTCTAATTGAAAATCAAAACGTTTTGGAAAAATATTTAGTTTTACTACGCCTGCCTTTAAGTATCTATAATTTAAAAGAATAATTAATATGTAAATCGATTGTGAAATGGTATATTTGTTCTGTACTTTTATTAATTTACAGATTAAATTGATTTGAAAAATTATTTTAACATCAGTTTAATTAAATATTAATTTATGTAATTTCATGCTTTCTCAACGTTTGCAAAAAAAAATAAAAAAAAATAAGAAAATTTTAACAAAAAATTTATCCATCATCAATCATGATAATAATATATATATATATATATATACATACAATATAAAATAAAAATTAATTCACACTATTCAGTGTATAAAATTTTCTCTCTTTTCAAAAAATGAAGCTCAATTCATATAAATTATATTAAAAACAGCAACCAACACCAACCAATAATACCTGGTTTACACTCTGATTCTTGATTCTGATTCTTACTGCACTTACGTTTAGAATTTGATTCTTTAGGCCTAGTTTCCTTAACATGCATGTATTTTTAAATGCAAAAGAGGTGAGACAAAAATAATCGCGGAATATTTTTATTTAATATTTGTGTACATGAAGAAAACTGTTTTTAGAAACTAGATAAAAATTAAAAATTATTTGAAAAGACATAAATAAGAAAATTTACATGCAATGAACAAAAAAAATAATTTTGCTTTCCATGCTTACTAATATCAGCTGCGCATGCTTTTTTGTAGCTGCTTCAAAAAAAAAAAAAAAACAAACGGAAACGACCATGAGTTAATGATTACAGGAAATCAATACTCATAGTTTGATGACGGAATTAAAACCAAATTCATTAGATTATAAACATTTTTCCAGAATGAATGAAGAAAACTTTAATTTTTTACTAAGCAAAATTGAAAAAGGTATTAAAAAACAAACAACATTTTTAAGACACCCAATTGTTCCAAGAGAATGGAAAATAAAATTTTTACAAAACCTAAATTTTTTTTCTTTAATTTTTCAAACGCGAATAATTTTATGTATATGTCACAAAATAAAATCAAAGCGAAAAGAAATATTTTATTGCACCTATGTGTTAGTAAAAGAATCACGTTCGACAAAAATTATTTTTGTCGAAAATTCTCTCTCTCGTGAATTAGTAAAATCGTATGAATGAAATGTATACTAAACTAAGCTATTTGCTAGTCATTGATTTAAGAATCAAAGTCTGTCTCTAAACATAGACAATGCACGGAAATTGAAATTCGGATATCAATTCGGTATTTTCAACTTAATTGAGAGAAATATGGATCGTTAATATGCCAATAGGCGATATCCAGAGAACACTTTAATATGCCACGGCGATATCCAGACTCCAGAGAGCACGTTAACAACAGACTAAATCATGATGTAGGCAGTGGGTCCAGAGACCACGTTAACAACAGACTCAATAATGATGTAGGAAGTGGATCCAGAGAACACGTATAAAATATTGAAATATAATTAAATATATATCACTAAAACAAATCTGATTATCAAAAATAATTATAATTAATAATTATATGTATGTACTACCTTGCTCTACGTTATATTAAAGGTCATCAACACTGCGGAGATGAAAATGATTTCAAACCTTTATTTATACATGCCCCATAGGAAGAATAGAAGTCTGATTTTTTAAGTCTAAATAACTGAAAAAATATAATATTTTTTGAGTTTCGTCTTAAGAGGAAATAAAAATGTTTTTTATATCGAATAGTAAAACAAAAATATTATACTTTAATGTTTTATAGAAAAATGAAACCTTACCATTTGGGAAAAAAAATTTGCATGTTCTAAAAAGAACAAAACACATAACAAATTATAATAAGCACCAGAATTTTTTTAAACTATTTTTCTTCAAATAGCAATCTTTTAAACTTTAAAATATATTTTATGATATATTTTTTGATATAGTTAAAGTACAAATTCTGAACTTTGTTTTGATTTAAACTTATGTTTTGTTTGCTTTGCAATGCTTTAAAGCTTTATTTATATGAAATGAATTACGATTCACACTCACACATCAGATGACACTTTTGATACATGCATGTATATTATGTACATTGTACCATTACGCCTCTTTACTTCTAGCCAAGGCACTCGAAAATTTTTCCGAAACTTACCGAATTACCGTTTTAAATTTTGTTTATGTTTTGTGTATAATTTTTTTTTTGAGAAAAACACAAGCTAATACAAAGAGGAATATTCTGGAAAATTTAATACTAAAAATTGAATACAAACACTATCAACAATTTACATACGGCTTTAATTTCATCTTAAAAATGTTATTGCATGATTGTATATCCATAACATCAGTGTATCTAATCAAAAAATATTATTTTATTTTCACTTTTCACTCTTTTCGTTTTCAGTGTTCATCATAATTTAATAGAAGTAGGTTCCACTTCGAATTATAAGAACTTTTTTTTTAAATTGAAAATTATTATATTTTACATATTTTGTTATATTTTTAAAAAATATTCTTCTGGTTTCGGAAGATAAAACTTCAAATTTTAATTTTGTAAAAGAAATATATTATATATTTAATTAAAAATAGGCTAAACAATTGGTGGACGATAGATTTTACGTTTTCCATACAATTTGGAGGAAAATATCAAAATTGTTCTCTCTATGCTATTGCTTGAAAATAACCAGCAGTGGTTCAGTTCAGTTAAAAACACTACGTACAATAATATTTATAATGTAGGTGGTGCATAAAAGCTTAATAAAGGAAACATACAAAAATAATAACAAAAAAATATTTATAACGGAATGAAAAACAAAAAAAAACTTAATTAAAAGAGCAAAAATTTAGTATAGTTTAGTTTTTGTATAATAAAAATAAAAGTTATAAGAGAGTAGGTATAACAACTACATTGTTAAAAATATCTATTTCCAACTTTACTTTACCAGTTACCAATACCACCTTACCCTTTACTATAGCTTTACGAATTACTACCATCATATAAGTTTTATCATGTCTATATTTGTGCATATAATAACAATAGCTAGTGAAATACTAAAGCATTTTGTTATTTAAATACCAACTACTAATGCATTTGATTGTTTGAATACAAAACCAGATAACCTTCTCGCGCATATTTTTCATTATTTCACCTGTATGTACCTGTATTGATTAAGTGAATATTCGTGCCTAAATTTTTGTTCAATTTCGTTACCTAAAAATATAGTTAGTTTGCCTAGAAATTTAGTTAAGGTATTATCGGTTATGAGTAAAAAAAACGGTTATTTTACGATAAATTCATATACGACGAATTATTTAGTTTCTGAATTATTTTTTTTTATTAATTGAAAAATATTGATATTCGTTGAGAATTATTTCGTGTATAATTTACCGTATTTTAAATAATAAATATGTGCACGATATTGCATTTTTATTTTCAACAATAAAATGACAACGTTGCGTTATATACCAAAGAAAGATAAAAAAAAATTTAATTAATTATTACCGAAAATAATTCTATAAAAAAAATTTATAATAAAAAAAAGAAATTATAATTAAAGTTAGTAATAAATAACATTCATTTTTTAATTAATTTTGATATTTTTTTTAAATTTGATTAAATTTGATAATATTCATTTATATTGAAATATTTTTATTTTAAAGGTTATTTGTTCAAGTTTTGTTAAAAATTTTTGTAAAAAAATTTAAATAAATATTTCGTGTTATTTCTAAATTAAAAAAATATTTTCACTTTATGAAAAATTTGTAATTAAATTTTCGCAAATGAATATTTTTTTAAATGTACGTAATATATTATGTGCTACCTTATTATATATATATATATATATATAGGTGTACATATTAAATTTAATTTAAAAAAGAGTTGTAGAATAATTTTAATAGTAGTTGTTTCTGAAATTTGTAATTGTACTAAATAAAAACAAACAAGCGACAACAAAAAATACTTTACTTGATGAATCATTTGGGATTAAAAAAAAGGAAACGAATAAATAACATTATCTCGTTCGAGAGTAAATATAAGTTTAAATTAAATTTTAATAGCTAGTTTATATAAAATAAAATACCATTATAGTTAATTAATTTAAATTAAACTGATTTAGACAATATTTAAAAAATTATTTAAACATCTAAAATTATTTATCTTTAAATTACTCTAAAAAAATAAATCAAACAAAGTCTATTGAAATCTGATCTAACAACCTTATTGTTCTGCATGTTATGTGTTTAATAAAACTTTTGGGGGCTTTGTATCTTTTTTATTACAGTAGAGTGGAAGAAACCATCCAAACTATATATAATTTGTGATGCTATAATGAATAATAATTATATAAAATTGAATAAACAAATAGTTATATGCATTCTCTTGATTAGGATTCCAATTACATAGTGTACAGTTTAAATGTAACCTTACTAGTTTTGTAACAGAAATTTCAAATGGTTATTTTCATTTTATTTGGAAGGTTTTGAAAAGATAAATAATTACATTTAAATTTTTAGAACAGAGTTGAAATGATCTTAAAACGAGAAATTATAATTCATTTTTCTAAATTAAATTAAACTTAAATTAATATATTAAGAATTCAATAGTTTTTGATTATTTAAACAATGTGTGTCTAAAAAAAATTTATCTCAAAACATGGCGAATAGATAAACGTCAACCGAACTTATTTCCTTACTTAGATATTTAAAAAGTGTAATGATCACTAAAGTGTTAATTTAAAAATTTATTTAAATTTTTTAGATTTTCCTTAGATTATCTAATTTTTTTTAAAAATATTTTGTTAGAGAACAATTTTGTCTATTACTACCTATGTGTAGCCTGTAATAAATTATTATTTTTACCTGTTAAATGTTATTTAAGTACATAATATATTTATGATTATTTTATTTCATAAACATATGTTGTACCTATTCTAAATTGGTTTTACTAAGTAATTTTAAATTAAGGTATAATACCAGGAAATTGAAATTTTGAGAATTCAAAAATATATTTATTTAGTATTTGTTAATGAAATAAAATATTAACAGAAAAAATATTTTAAGAGAAAAGCAAATATATATTATAATTACGTGTAATTTGCATGACAATTAAAATTAGTGTGAAAAAATATCTTATGTTGCAGGAACTGCTACAAAATTATAGCATTATATAAGTTTTTATTAAATAAATTATTAATTCCAATTAGATACTTATGTTTTTACAATAAGCATTGTTATAACTATATAGGTATTTTTAATTATTCAGACAGAAGAGAACAATGTACAGACAGAATACCGTTTTGATACTCCACTTCATAAGTATTATTCTATCGTCTAACTACTTCCTTACGTTATTTTTGTTTTTATAATTGTTGCTACTACTATATTTAGAGACAAACATGTTAATTTTATTTTCGGGCTGAGGTTGGGTTGGGTTGTGTTGGGTCGTTGGGTGGATGGTGTACTAATATTTTAGAAAAGTAAATATTTTATATTGAATGTGGATGGGAAGGAAGATATATTTGTAGTTACATAATTTCTGATGCTTTGTATATTCTTAGTTCTTATTCTTTCAATTTCTTACGTTTCTTGTTTTGGTTATTATAATGTTCATGATTAATATGTTATTTGTGTAAAAATAAGTTCACGCCAACGCAGCAGCAGCAACAGGACATTTTCTTTTATTATATAAGACAATACAATAAATCATAACTTTACCATAATATACAATTAATTCTTCTAAAATGTTTTTTTATCCTTAAAACAAAAAATTCTACGTTCGATAAAAAATTTAAATCGAAACAGTGACTGTCTATCAAATATCTTAATTATTTTATTTTGATCAAAAAAGCGGTTATCAATTTAACGATTAAATTTTAAATTCGAATGTGTATACGTACATAAAATCTACAAAATAATAATAAAAAAGGGGAAATCCATGAAATTCGGTTTGATTAAATCACCTATTAACGTCTTTGAAATTGTTTTACTTTTACTAATCAACATTATGTATCGCCATAGTAAGTAATTTATCACAACGTAACAAAATGTAGATAGTAAATTAAAATCTATTTGATTCGGTGAGGAATAATTTATGAAATTTGTTCTCTTGTTTTTTTATTTATTACGTATCGACTTGTATACAACTTGAGATTGTTATTTTTTGTTATTGCTTTGTTAACACTTTAAAATTAAATCGTGATTATGAAATAAAGAAAAGAAAGATAATTTTTTTTTAATTATTCCATCTTTCAAATTAAAAATGAAATTTTCTTAGGGATTTTTTTTTATACAATGCAAAGAAGGTGAACAGGTAGAAAATTGGAAATTTAAACAAGTTTTTTCGTGTATGTGTTTAAAAATGCACATAGAATACTGCACTTGGATGAATTGAAAATTTCTTTTAATTTTTTTAATTCTTTTGTAGGTATTCCATTTTTGTATTAGGTAGTTGATATCATTGATGTAATCATCAAGGTATAGCTGGAATTAGAAAATTTAATTTAAAGTTACTACTTTGTATGTACAAATGTATGTGTAGAAGTGTTTGCTGACTAGACCTGTATGCTAGGACGAAATTTTGTTTTATTAGAAAGTTGTTACAATGATATCAAAAATAAGTCTTCTGGAATTTTTCATTGTGTAATATTATGATTTTTGAATTAAATTTTATATTTTTTATCTCAAATAGCTGTTTATTGAAATAAAAGTACTTAATTTATTTGTTTACGAATGTAACAACTCTATATAGTTAAGTATTGAAATAATAAATAAAAATAAAATTGCATTAATTGCTATTATAACGTTTATCAATAGAATAAATTTAAAACAAAATAAAAATAATATTTATTGGCATAAGAAAGACAAAACCTACAATACCTAATGCGTTAAATTGCGATAGGAAAGAAAATAATTAAAAATTGCTTTAAGTAAAGGAAGGTTAAAGTAACTTGAAATAATTGAATTTCCGTTATTAACAAAGCAAAATTAAAAAAAACACATTCGCACAATAATATAAAAAATGAAAAAAGCAACGAAAGCACAATTAAAGAGTACAATTTTTAATTTTTTTAATTTAAGTTACTTTTAATGATGAAAATTAAAATTGCAAACAATTTAGTAATAATGTCAATATTAATATAAAGGTAAATATTCAAATTAGGTCGTGGTAAATATAAATGTCACGCAAATAATTCGCTGAATATGAAAAGGAATAGTTAAGTTGTTTTTATTCAGACTTTATTATTCATAGCTCTGGGTGTTTATTTATTTGACTGCGCTATCGTTCAATTATAAGATTTTTGATACAGTTCATATAAAACGAAATCAAAAAATTGTATAAAAAAATAATGAGTTTTAGTGGTTAACTGTTATAAATATAAATTTACATATTTAAATAGTTAATCATATTGCACATAGTTAGATTATTTTTTTTTAGACCAATTTCAGAAATAAATTTTTGAAACAAAACTTTTATATGTTTTAAATGTAAAAACGATAAATTAATTTATGATTATAACAAAATTTTCGACTACCAAATATTTTGAGGATAGGGTATTAGAAAAGAGTATTCTCTTTTTCCAGAAAATGCATATATGTATATATATGCAAGATCCTCAATGGTTACGAAAACAGACTTATGAGAATTTTTAGGCTTTACAGAATTTTTATATATATATATATATACTTATACGCAAATTTGCGGGGTTATTTAATTATGAAAATAAAATTGTTTTTTATTTGATTTTTTTTTTCAAGACAAAATATTAAGTTTTTAAATATTTAAATGTTTTTTGTTTCTTGTAGTCTACAAAAAACAAATTCTCCTTTATCCAGAATATTTACCTAAATAATTTCGCTGTTGGATTTAGAAATGGGATTTCTTCTTTATCCAGAATATTTACCTAAATTATTTTTATCCATAGCCTCTGTTGGATACAAAACTGAGGATTTCTCCTTTTTCCAGAATAAATATTTATTTTTTTTTTTTTTTATTTGGAACTATACCCAATAATTTTTATTCGAGATATTTTTTAGTTCGAGATTTTTTTTTTCAGATATCGGGGGTGACCCAAAATAATTTTGTTATTGCAAGCAAAATTCGGATTTAAATGTTTTATTAAAATTTAAAAAAATAGCTAATTCGTTTATTTAGTCTGCTTAAATTAACAAAAAAAAATATTTATTTTTTACTTCAGTATGAAACAAAGAAAAAGAAAAAAAATTCTGTGTCAACCATACGTGTTAAATATTTTCATTGTTATTGTGTTGTAAGAATTCTAAAATGAAATTGTAATAATCTACCAAATATTAAAAAATGTAATCAAAAAACATTAGTCACTTGTATAATTAATATGTTAGACTACAATTTAAAAATGGTAAACTTTAAAAGAAGGTAAATACATTCAACTACGATTCATTCTAAAAAAAATTGTCATAATTATGTTACGTGTACGTAAGCAGGTTCAAAAGGTTCAATGCATTTCATTTTAAATAAAATTTTTTAGTTTGTTTCACTAGGAGTAAATTTTTTTTAATTCTCAAAACTGGTTCTCAAACATGACGGAGTCAATGGAAATGGGTTCAGAAAATTCAGACAAATAACAAGCTATGCTCGGAATATCTAGAAAATTTCGGGAAAAAATAGATATTCTATCGTCTTTCTATATTTTAATGGGTTTTCCCATTTTATTTATGTTGTAACAATATGTTTCAAAATTTTTGGTTATCTAAATAATATCCCGGATAATCGTCCTAAACGTCCAAAACTTATTTTATGAAAATATTATTTCGGATGATAGGAAAATGTAACCGGTATCGTCTTGAGTTGTTAAATCAATTCATTTTGTTTTAACATTTTTGTATTTAGTATTTCAGGTTTTAAATGCACACTATTTTATTTTACACTCTTTAAGATATAACAATTTATCATCATATTCGTAAGTTTACAAATTGTGTTTTAATCGAACCAAAATAAAAAAAGATACATTACATGGGATTGACTCACACTAATACATTATATTTCGTGGGTATTTAAATTCAAAGACATTTCAAAGACAGAGAGGAAGTTACAATAACAAAAAAATTAAAATGATATTCCAAATAGAATATCATATTGCCATTTCTTTTATAGTCAACATCAGCAGTTTGTGGTTAGTTTTTGGTTTCACCTGTGTATGAAAATATGTATGTATAACGTGGATAAAATATAATGAGAAACCCAGCTAACCATTACGAAACAGAAATTATAAAAAAATTACTAGAATGTAATATTACTTGATTCAGTGGAAAGACTTTTTTTGTTAAAAAAAGAACAGTTCCTAAACAGCTTTCAGAACCCACTGTCAAATAAAAAAAAAAATTACTATGAAATTAATGAATGAATTTACATAAATAATTGATTAAAAAACTCAATATTACTTGAAGTAATTTTTTATGTTTTTTGTTGGAGTGCAAGTTCTATGAATGTTTTTACAATAAAAGAATTCAAAGGAAAATCTTATTAGAGGAGTAATTATGTATTTTTTTTTAAATGGGGAAAGGGAGAGTATAATTGACGATGAAAGTTTTTTAATTTTTTTTTACAATTTACGTAGGTATATAAATTAAATTAGAAATCTGAACATTTTAGGAATTTAATTTTATAAATGAAAAAAAGAAGTGTAAACAACTATTTTTCTTTAAATGTTTATAAGTATATGTCCTATTTATGTATTATTAGTTACTATAAAAAATATTGATAGTTAATTCAAGTAGAATTTCTTAGTACAACTTCACTTGATTGCAAATATCGATATTTCGCAAATAACAGTATTTCGGAAGCATTAAGGTGCTTGCAACTAATAAATTCAATAGAAAAGTGAAGTATATAATATATACGTTATTTTGTACGCACGCTTACTGATATTGTTAAATTTCTAAAGGATTGTTGCAAAGCATTAACAAAAATATTTACAAAAAGTATATCTAACTACTCATTTTAGTTCTTTAAATCGCCACTAAAGCTAAGTGTTAAGAATATACATTACACTTTTGTTGTTTTTGAATGGTATCCGTCGAAGATTACTGTAGTCATTAACCTTGATAGAAACTCTTAAATTGAATCAGTCTCTAACTAGAATCACGTCCAAAAAATTAATAAAAAAATTTGAAAAAGTACTAAAAAAACAATAAAAAAACTCCTAAACAGAATGAAAAATTTATAAAAACATTTCACAGGTGAGATGATTAATATAATCGTCATCACCGTCCTCATCATAAAAGTATAATAATATAAATAACATATACACATTACAAACTATTTATATACTTATGTATATCATCACATATCATTAGCATATGTATAATATTAGATATATATACAAGAAATAACTAATTATATATGATTATATTTTGTTAACACAACATAGATATGTTAGCATTAAATTCATTTATCAATGAAGAATATTTATATACAAAATTGATTTTAAAAAAATTATCTTTTAGATATATTATTGAATTTAAATGTTGTGTATCGAGATTCGAGATTTCAATGTAATAAATTCTTTATTGATTGTTTTGTTTTAAATTTTACTGGATCGTAAATATATCATAGTAAAAATTCAGCGGAACTAACAATATTAATATTATTATATAATGAAAAATTAAATCGAATTGATTTTAAAATTAGGAAATCACTCAAAAATGTATTTTTTAAAAATGGAATTGTATAATAAGAATTACGGTACTACGAAATACGAATATAATTAATAATTATATCGTAATTTGAAATTTTGAAAACTGTAGTGTAACTAGTGTGTTAAAATATATAAAAATAGATTCCATAACAAATTCTGTTTTTCATTGTAAGTATATAATAAGATGTTTTAGGCAAAACTAGGATTTTGTTTCGTATTAAAATCTTATTTTATTTTATCAGAGTATATATATTCGATTTTCAGTTTCAGGGAAATTCGGTTTAAATTTTTCTTAAATAAAAGAGGAACAAATCAACAAGAAACTGTAAATTTTATGAAAATTTTTTATTTATTTTTTTATTTCACATTTAACTTTTCTTACTCTCTCAGTAAAATATTAACAGACATATATATATAATATATAATATATATGTATAATATATATATACATATTATATACATAGCTTTATAGTGATTTTTTTTTCATTTATCATTAAAAACAACGATTAGCTGGAATGGTTCTTATGGGGAATTAAAATTAAATTATATGAAAATAGTGGTAGACTGGAAGAGTGTACAAGTCTCGTAAAAATCTCTAAAAAATTAATTTTAGTACACAAATATTTCATTTTTTAAAAGTGATTAAAATTAAATTTTTATCACATTCAAATCGGGGTTATGCACTTTTAATAAATTATTATAGTAACCCAACAAATTATTTCAAATTGTTACAACATAACTGTAAGTCATTACAATATCTAGTAATACATATTAATATTGAAATTTTTTTTTATTGGGTTGAACTTTTTTTTTTAATTCATGGCTCATTTCTCTCTCATTCCATAATGTTGGATAAAATAGCTTATAATTATGTGCGATTGGATAATTAGATTTAAGTGAATTCAAGTTGTTTCCAAAAAAATCATTTTTTTAATATCTACATTTTTATGAATCCGTTGTTTTCTTTTTTTTCTTACTATTTTAAGTAAAAAAAGAGAGAGTAAATAGCGGTGATTTAAAATTAGTTTTTTGACTGTTTTCCTTTTTCTCCAATTTTTTTTCTTCTTTTTATTTACTTCCATAATGGGAATTTTCAGACAATAAATTGGTTTAGAGATCAAACTTTTGTTTTTTAAATGTAGGTAAACCATTAAAAAGATAATAATATAAAAATAGAAACTCGGATTCGATATTTGAAAAATGAGTCGGAAATTATTGTTTTTTTTTTGTTGTAAATTGAATCTTTAAAGATGATTTGGTGGTTCTCAGTACTTTAATTAGAGTTGTTCAAATTCCAATATTTCAGCCGTCAGTATGAGTACCATCTTTAATGTATAGTTACCTGTTGTTGAGTTGATTACTTTATATTGGGTATTATTGCAGAATAACGTTGAAATATGAGAATAATGAATACATCATAAGTAAAAATAAATATGAATCTTAGTAGTAGGGGTCAATTTTATTAATTGGAAAATTATGAAATTTTATGTTTTTATGGTTGAATTGATTTTTAAATATTGGTATGTAATCAATAATGATTAATCATCCCTTGAAAACATCAAATAGCCTAAATAATATTTATATTTTATATGAAAGTGAAACTTGAAAATTGTTCACTAAAGATTTAAAAAAATATTCGATAGAAAAGGAATTCGAAAAACTGAAGTTTAGCACGAAAATTAAGATCTAATATCTAAGATATACTTCATGTATGAAAACCGAAAATTTAAATCAGTTTGAACATACCGTTGATAACCTTTTGACTATGATGTGGCTTAATGTATCTAACTGTATTTTAGTTCTGTTCTTCTAAACAACTTACGTCTATATATTATGGTGTTCACAATTCACCAAAAAGGTGTAATTAGGCTTACATATCTTAAAAAAATATCGTAGAGAAAGTATAGTTAAATTTTTTTCCCTATTTGAATTTTCTACTTCTGAAATATTTCTTTTATTTCCGTGTGCTGAAACAATTTTTTAATAGAAGTGGTTGTTAACATTAGGAATGCAGAAATTTGAATTAACAACAGAAGATTAGTTATCATAAAGCTACAACATTGCTTACGTTTATTACAATAATTACGTACAATAATTGCTATGATTATTATGTAAATTAATATAAAAATTTTTCTTTTTATAAATTAACATTATAACATTATCTGAGCATTCCCAAAACAAAATAAAACATTATCTGAACATTCCCCAAAAAAATCTTTTTTTGCTAGCCAGCTAAAACCCACCTTAAGTAGTAATAATTCAGTCGTGTCCCGAATAGCAGTAGTGTGGTAGAATGAAGTAAAAACACCAAACATTTTTTTAAATTATACTTAAAGTGTCATATAATTGATGAGAATTATTAATTTAATTTCGTTGTTGAAGTATCAAAAATTAATTTCTTCGATATAATATATACCTAGAAATACTCTTAAAGTACTCTTAATCTTTAGATTAAAATATACCATAAAATAGAATTATGAGTAGTTTAAGAAAACAACTAAATTTTTTTTGTACAGATATTCAATACAATTAAATACATATACCTATAGCTGTAGGTACATATTTATATTCTAAAATAGTAAATATTCTCAATTTAATTTTTTACATCCATTTCAGTTTTTTAAAAACAGCAATTTTTCTAAGATTTTTCCTTCAATTAAATCAAAAGAAAAACTCGTCGTACTGGATTTTAATTAAATTCAAAATAGGGAATGGCAACAATGCAAATCAAAAGCAAATGATAAAATGCAGAAAAAAAAATAAAAATTCCAAAATAAATTGTTGAATCAAAAAATTCCATTTTTTGATAGATGGAATTCCAATTTTTAAAAGGTATAGGAATGAAAAATAAAATTCCAATTGAATAAAATCGTTTAACCTATTATTTGATAATGTACATAAATATTTTGAGATAATGTACATAATAAAATTTACCACCTGAGAATATACGCAAATCACAAATTCGATAGTACATCTATTTGATTTGAACTAAATATTGGTTTGGATATGTTTTTTTTATATTTGCTAGAGCAACCGATTTTACAATTTATGTAGTGGATATTAAATTTTAAATGATTGCACTGGTACTTAATAATATAATGTAGTATCAAAATTTCAAATCTTAACTAAAAAATATTTTTTGATGCAAAAGTGTTTCTTTATTCGTATTTAATAAAAATATCTTAATAATAATCCCAAACCTGAGATTACTAAGATCTATCTTCTGTATTACTTATAACCGATGGTGCTTTGGTGCAGTGAGTGAGTTAATGAGGAGTTTCGGTTGTAAAGTTCTTCTGCGTTTGCTGAGTAAGTTAGTGATGATTTTTTTTTTGAATATCTGTTTACTCTCGCAATCTCAAATATGTGTTTCGATCGATACCTTGTTTCAAATCTTTTTGGAAGATGAGAAGGGTTGACATTCAATGGGTCATGTGGTAAAAAGTGGCCATCTTATATTGATAGGAGTGGTTCGAGGTATTCGGGATAACTCTGTCAGTTTCCTGTAGATCTCTAGTTCTAGATTTCTCTCCCACTCAAAGCAAAATCATCTTTTTTTTACCATAAATTTTTATGTACTTGAGTTGTGTTTTTTAAGTTTTAGTATACTTAATAATTTTAAAAATTTTCATATACTTAATCTTAAAAGAATTATAAATAATTTAGTTTTTTGTGATTCATGCATATCTGAAATGAAGTTTAAAAGGCATGATATGATATCATATGAATTGTTTCAAAAATCTCATAGTTAATTCTGTGGAAAAATAGAGCGAAAAGATTGGTTGAGGGTTATCTAAGATTACAATTTAATTTGAAATTGCATATGCTGAAAATAACATCTTCCGTACTGAAAATAACATCAGCAACTTCTCGTTTTAATTTCAATGGGGAATGGATATTTGAAGTAGTTTCAGCCTATGTCCCATAAGCAGATAATACTCTAAGGTAGACCATGCGAGTAAATGAAAAACGTAAAGTAAATGTTAAAAGATTTCTTTGAACAGCTTCAATTCTATAATTCTAAATTTCGTCGCACGAGACAAGTATGGCCATAATATATAATCGCTATATAAATTGCTACCTTGAGGACCTACAGAATTAGCCGTAAATAATTCAGATATTAAAAATCTGAATATAACGCTATAACTTCTGTCGGTTAAGTAGGAGTTAATCCACTTTATGAATATAGGTGGTACACCTAATTTTCTAAGTTTCAGTCAGATGATACTGTGCGGTAAAAGGTAGAAATCCTTACGAAAGTCAGTATAAACCAAGTCCATTTGATACCTTTCTTCCATATTATTAATAAGTTCCGACGTTGATTCAATAAGATTATTTACCGTAAACTTCCGTTTCATAAAGCCGTGTTGATTGGGAATCATTAAAAAGTCTATAATCAATTTTATTTTTAGCAAAATATCGTTGTTGAAAGAATTTGATTATGTTGTTGATTATTAAAGGTCGATCGATGGTACTGACAACTTTATTCTTTGATTATTCTTAAAATTTTGATTAATTGCACATTGACTATTTGAACGTAAATAAACGTTTGTTTTCATAATTTTTTTTTAAATTGAAGAAACGTTATTTAAACATGTATTTTCCTATGGTAAATTGTCATAGTATGTCTAATGAAAAATTGATTATATCTAACTATTTGAAAAATATATAAAATTTCACTTGTAATTTATTTTAGTTGAAATGAAAGGCGGTTTACATTTAATTTCTTGTCCTCCTTAAAAAATATACATTTTAAATTAAATATATAGAAATTTTCTAAAAAAAAAAAATAAATTTCTAAAATATAAAGAAAAAAATAACTATGAATTTCACGCATAAGGTTATTTATTTTAAGAGTATACTTTAATTAAAAATTACATAAAGAAAGAAAATTTTTTTTTATTACATTAACCACTCATTAATCAATCTCTTAAATATTTTGATAATAGCAGTTTTCCCTCCCACTAATTTTTATTTATATATACTTGTATACATAATATAATTCTATTTTTATGGTAAGAACTTGAAACAAAAACATTTGAAACAGATTATATAAATCCAATTTTTTACTTTTCTTGTAATATTGTAGATAGAAATATTTGGTATTAAATATTAAAATTAAAATGACCGGCTTTTTAAACTCCACGGAATCTAAAATTAAAAATAAAATATTATATTGTTAATTTCACTTATTTCTAATACCTATTATGTACCAATAAGTTCAGTAGTAAACATTTGTTCACTTCATTAAAATTTGATGTATTTTTGTGAAAAATTGTGAAAATTATTTAAGGTAATATACCAATTTAATAATCCGAAGATTATATCTTATTATTTTTTTGTTTGTCATGGGTTTAAAGATTCACTTGAAGCTTCATTTAAAAATGTTCAACTCATCATCATCCGTTTGATTTTATACAGCTTTTGACCTATATAATATATATTATTATGTATGTTGAACGAATTTAAACAATTTTCATTGTCATTTATTTTGTTATTAATAAAAAAAAAATTAATTTGAATGCAGATTACCAAAATAAAAAAAAAAAACAATAAAAAAAGTAATTATACAACAAACTATTCTGTTAGTTTTTCTAAAGCATTTCTGAAAATGGTGAAGTTATAATGTTAAATATCTAGCAATAGATTTAAACATAAAGTCACTTTGAATTATTTAGTGTTAAAAAAAGTTTTAACAACTTTTGTATTATAAATATCATAATATGCTAAATAGTTTTATGAGACATATTTTTATCGATTAAATTTTTTAAGAAGAAAATTTAGCTTTAATTGAATATTTTTTTGTAAAGTAATATTTACTTGATACCTGCTATGACTACCTAACAAACGTTAGTCAATATTAATTATCAACCGATATCTGATTTAATATTAATTTCGGTAAATAGTTAAAGTCATTGTTCAGCACAGGGCAGAAATATATTATATCAAGAACTTATGACTTATACTTTTGTAACTTATACATTTTTTAAATATCTTAAATATCGTTAAAGATTTCGAGCAGCAGCAGCGATTTAAAAATCGTTACTTAGTATACTAATGATAATAAAATAAACATATAATTTTTATTTTGATAGAACGAATTGTAGTAAGGAAAATTGTAATAGGTTGTAAATATTTTTGGTATGCTTATGCTTGCTTGCTCTTAAACTTTTTTGTTCACGGGTTACAATACTTTTAGTTTCATTCTACATTTAATCTTCCTCTTTTTAAATTTTATGAGAGTATTGCTCCATTAATTGAACTTTTCTTATGCATGATAGCCATTCTGTTTTAAGATTTTTATAAAAGAATAGAAAACTTACAAAATTAATTCTTTTTTACAAAAATAATTTATTTTTTTATAATTTAAAATATTTTTATGGCAACACTGGATGTTACTGAAATAATAGCAGTAATTTTACTAATTAAGCCAAATTATCTGAAAAAAAAAACGTCAAAGTAATAAAATAAATTAAAATTTGGTTCTTTATATTATTTTAGCTTTGTCAAGTTTTTTTCTTGATCTCAAAATTATTACATTATGTAGTTACTCTAAAATAATTATATTTTTTATAAGGTGAAAAAACAGATGATAAAATAATGCACTGTATATTCGTCGTTGAATTATTTTGTAGTTTTAGTTTATAACTCCGTAAAAATTAATTATTTAGAAAATTTTCTTTAAATTACTTTTTTTGACTCTTGGGTTATGTTGGTATTTTTATTCACGTGCGTAATAATATGTAAGTATGACTTGATACATTCAAATTTTTGAGGTTTTCAGCGACGTTATTTTTTTTTTACTTATACAGGTAAATAATGTTAATAATATTTACTGTAAAAGTTTTTACTGCTGTCAATTGCAGGCATTTCACACTTTTATAAACGCTGTTTTAATTATCTAAATTGTTTTTTTCTCAAATAGAAAATTATTTTAGTTTTTCAAGAAAATTTTGTTTTTTTTTTTTTAAATGAAATTTTCATATTCCCATACATTCCCTACCAGCGAAAATGTAACCAAAATATAATATAAAATCCTACACCTATATGTAGTAAAGGAGTTTATATTATTGATGCACTGATAAGAACTGCATTCCATTGTCTTATTGAAAACAAAAATAACACCACACGGTAATTTTTTACAGAGAAATTTCCTGGGGCTTGATTTCGGTTTGAACAAATTTTTTTTTCTCATCAATCAAAGACGATAAAGGATTTTCATCCCAAAGAATTTTCAAATTGTGTATGAATAGCATTAATAGCAAGCATGTCATATCAATTAGATTAGGCATTACTACAATTGTTATTATTCACTAAAGAATGTTGTTGATACATATAATATACATTTTGCTGTGATAACTATATAAACTAATGTTGTTGACAAATATTAAATATTAAATATTAAATTTATAACTTACATATTACATACTGTTATTGAACAACTCACATATTTCAACTTAAACATTTTTAACAAAATATTGATACTATTAGGTTGTACTCTCAGTGACGAGAAAGTACTATCTATGTATATACCTTTGGATTTATAGAGTTTGGCTCTATACTTTAATTATTTTTTAATGCTAAGTTAAGGTAACTAACAGCAAATCCACTTTTTAAAAACATAAATGTACATCAAATGTGAAGTGATTCAAAATTTTCGAGTATAATTAAATTGTCAAATTTTCTTGTCGAAGTATAATATTTAATCGAGTATTTCTAATGTCAAAAAACTAAACAAATAAAAACAATATTATGAGAGGTCATAAATTTATAACTTGTAGAGTTAACTATTTTGGTAATATAGAGTTAACTATAATATTTCCGTGTTAGTGAAACATACATATTACATAAAATATTAATGTTTTTCATGTTATTTTAATGTAATTCATTTCTAATTATGAAAATATCTTTTTCACTTTTTTCTTCTTCATTTTATTCATCAATCAAAAATTTCAATAATTCCAACTCATTTTATTTTTATGTATATTATTCGAGTTATCGTTCTACTTAAAGTATTTAGTTTTTGTTGATGCTTTGAACTTTTACTCTATTAGCTATTTAATATTGTTTTTTTCTCAACAATAAAAAAAAAATAAGGATTTTATAAATCAGAAATATATTCTGTTATATATAATTGACAGTTTGAATTCTTATGAAATTATTTAACAACCTTGGTCGTATTTAATATATCCGACGAGAGTTGTAAAGAATTTTGTTTTAGTAAATAAAAATAAAACGATATAAAAAAGGACTTAAAATTACTGAAGATTTTCAAAATGGCCTAAAGGGAATCTGAAATTATTATGGTGTAAATCTATTTTATTTAAAATACAAATGAAGTCAAGGAGGAGAAAACAAAATTCGTTTTATTTTATGTAGTTAAAGTCTTTTTTTGTTTTTATCAAGACTGTGGGAAGAACATCTTAACTGATTTTTATACGGACAGAGTTTTGACATATTAAACATATAAGTACATTATGTATACAAGAAGCTTTTTTAGAAGTATATAATAACAGTCGTATGAATTAGTTTATTATAAAACCTATAATGTGAAATTTATATATTTAAAATTTGAATATTTTGGACAAACAGTAATATTTTCGGTAATTTTGTTTTCTTTGTCACAAAACAAAATACAAGAGTATAATGTAGGTAAATAAAAAAAAAAATACAAATTTTATTTAACTAATGTTCATTATCATAGCGAATATGTTGTTTGATTATTACTAGTAATTGAATAATAGTTCAATGTCTAAATATTTCGACTGCTGATTCAAAATGTGAGGCATGCTAATTTGCAATATACAATTATCTCTTGAATTAACAATAACATTTGAAACACTAGACATAGATATTAATGATTTAGATATATTTATGAGTTTCATAGTGGACAAGGATCTGTATAGAATAGACATATAATAAAGTAATTTTAATCTTATTATTAAATAAATTGAATTAATTTAATTGAATTCTTTAATTCGATGTATCATATTTACCATTTTTATTAAATTATTCTAATTTATTAATGACTTATTCTAATTTGTTTAGTTAGTTTACAAAATTTCAATATTAACATTATTTTTGATATATAAAATTTAAAATTTTATTCTCAACTCTAATTATTGTTGCCTGTAGACTTTAATAATAATTTCAAAGTATGTTTAAAAATATGTATTTCACCCTCAAATTACACGTTAGTCTAGGTTGTTATAAAAAAATTTAAATTAAACTATATATATATATATATATGTAAATATAGAAACATTATAAATATTATATAAATATATATTTCAGTATATAAATATTGACAGAAATGACTATCTTCAATATTCATTTTTATAAATTCACGTTTACAAATCAAATACGCATATTTTAGTAACAACTGCGAAAAAAGTTAGATTCAAATTACTTCGATCAAATTTGATTTTTTTTTTTTTTTTACTTTATTTCATTTGAATTATGGAACTTATTTAATTATGAATTTGTTCGATAAATTAAAAAAGAAATAGCTTCGATAAATCTAAATTTTCAAACTTATTTCATTTTGTCATAATGAAATAAGTTCGATAATGATTATGTTTGGTTTCATTTTAAAAATATTCTCATTTATAATATATGTGAATAAAATGGTAGCTGTATACGCTTTTTAAGATTATTTATTCATTAATATGAAAAAAATTGGAAAATGAAAAATCTGAAAATAAAATATGAATTTAACATTATATTATTTAATGTGAAAAACATCACATCAGATAAATTTATAAAAAATAAAAGTGAAATAACTTCGACAAAATATTGTGGAATTTTAATCGAAATTATTTCAATTAATTATCGAAGTTATTTCAATCGACCCTATTTCGTAGCGCCATTTTAATATTTGATTTATAACTAGTTTAAAATTTCATTTTCATATTTATTGATCTTTTTTGTTTATTTTAAAAATAAACAAAATAAAGTATAACTATTACTTTTTTTTAAAACACGAACATATTAAATTAAAAAAAAAGATATATTTACAAATTCAGAAAATAAACTTTTAAACTCTAGCAAAGCATTCTATTATAATTTGTAATACGTACAAGAAAAATGTCGAGAATTGAATAAATCATGTGAATCTTATAACCTTGGAATGTTACTAAACTTTCATATTTCTATTTGTGTTAACTGATTATAAAAGGTGATTTTTTTTTGAATTGATAGAAACTTAAAAACTAAATAAATTATATAAAAATTAATTTTAAATGAAAATTCGTTTTTTATTTAAAAGATTATTTTAGACTATTGTTTAATTTCCATCATCATCTTTGATTACTTCTAATCAATTGAACATCATATTAATTGAATTTTGTACAACATTTTCAAGGAAGCTTTTTATCAATTAGATGAGTTAAACCAGTGACTTCAAATACCTCACAGAAAATAATCCAATTGCGTTAAATCACTCGATATTAGAGACCAATTCACTAAACCGCTTATTTAAAGTATTGTTGTAAAGCAATTTAACCAGAAATGAATTTTATCACTGAATAAATATTTTTCATAAATTCACTTTCACCTCGTTATCAACGACACAAATGATGGTTTTGGTGTTTGAAATTTTGAACAGTAATGGGTGTAGTGAATAATAGAAATAAACTTCGAGAGAACGCCAACGAATTCGCTTAAAGTACCGATATTTTTTCATATATACTACCTTCGCCTTGTATTGCACACTTGCATTGAGTTCGTTCGAAATTTATCAATAACTCGGCGAGAAAGCTGCTCATATGGGCGATAATGTATACCATAAATTTCATGAAGAGCTCTTTATTTATTATTGGCTAACAAAACATTGATTTTCGTAAATGTTGTTGCGTTGTAAATCGTTTCATCTTAATTTGTCAAATCTTACTATAGACATATGTAAAAAACAAGTGTCATTCAATTTTATGTCAAACAACTGTTTATATTAAAGTTACATCACTCTAAAAATCACCCTTTATAGATTTACGTATATAAATATGTAATTTATATATCTACGACATACATATATGCAATGTTTAAAAATAGAGGTGTAAAACTGAAATATAATAATGACAAGACGATACAGAAACAGATAAAAGTAATTAATCTTAGTAAAATGATATTATTTTACCCTACAAGGCGTCGTTATGTATTATTAATTTTTTTTTTATTATGTAAACTTTAATTTTTTAAAACGTGTATACATTTAAAATAACATTGAATTAATTTTCGATAATCAAAAAATAATAATATTTTTTAAAGCAATAATTTTTAATAAAATATTTCATTATGACTTATGAAAACCGTATATTAATCTGCAATCAAAAAGAATTGTTTCTATTGGTTCTTTTTAATCCTAGGAGTTTCAAAGGTTTTAAAATTACGTTTTTGTACATTAAATACGGTACTGTAATTTTTACTACATCGTTTTAATATTTTTCGAGTATTTATTTTTAAAATTTCTGGCAATCATTAAATGTGGAAAAACTACTGCTATTGTCAGGACCTAATTCCTAAATAGAGCAGCTCCGTTTTATTCAAGTTGTTACCAAATTATACTCTGCGTGATTAAAATTACGATATAAATATCTTCCGAGCATTTTAAAACTTAAAAATTAATATTGTTTTCTGAATATTATACTAGTTCTAAATTGAAATAGAATCGTTCTAAATAAATTTTTTTGATGAATTAAAAAAAAAAAAAAAACAACTACACTACTTGAACAAATAATATTTTAGGGAAAATTGTAGAATTAGTTTAAAACTATACTTATTGAGTTATTAATATCTATTCAAACTTTAGTAGTAAACATAATGAAGAAATTATCACACTGGTTTGAAATACCAGTAAAAATTTTATATAAAAGTAACAAAATATGGAAATCCAAATAATAAAACCAAAGTGTTTAAATAAGTTAAAATTTTGTCTTATTTAATATAAAAACAAAGTTTCTTTAAAAACCAAAAAAATTGTTGACCTTATCACAAAGGGGAACGAAAATTTTTGTATTTTTTTCCCTAAAATGTTTGATATACCACCGAAATGCCCAGCTTTAGCTGACAAATTAACGGGAATATTTGGATGGCGGGCTACATATCGTGTATCACAAAAACAAAAAGAACTACAGCATACATATTTACAAAAGTCATACTCAATGACACTTCCTTTTAAAACTTCGGATGGACTATTTTGCAAGGTAACTTTAAAAAATAACCGCAAATAAGTTTTTGAAGAAATCGTGAGTTTCATTAAATAATTTTCTGCAAACTTTTTGAAGATAGTTCTTTTTTAATTTTAAAATAAATTTGATTATTTCACATTTAAATTTGAAATTTTTTCATTTAATAGGAGGCTGATTCATGGGTAGCTGTACATCATTTACAAACACAATCAGGTATTTTAGATCCAGATGATTGTATCGGCGATGTGGCAGATGATAGAGAACAAATTTTAGCGAGTTTTGAAGATTCTGGACCAGATCCGGGTGTTCAACAAGGTGGAGGTGATGGTGCCAGCGGAAGTTCATCAGTTGGTACTGGAAGTCCTGATATATTTCGAGATCCAACAAATCAGGATGCAGCAACTAGAACAAATGCATCTAGTGCATCTACACCTCATATTGAGGTAACAAGTACAACATCGAATGGTTCACATACAGGACTTGGTTTACAAGTACGTCGTAGTAGTGATCCTAGTCTAGTACAAACACTTCAATCATCTGATGGTGTTACAAATAAAAGATGGTCAGCTGCTGCACCTGCTTGTGGTTCAGAATCTTCTGAAAGAATTTTAGACAAGGTTGGATATTTATCACCACAATGGGAAGAAGAAGATGATGCTCCACACAGTTATTCAAGCACTCTTAATAGTTTAACACAACCGGCTTTTGCACGTTCTGGACGTTTGTCAATGCAATTTTTAGGTGATGGTTCAGGCTATAAATGGATGGAAGCAGCTGAAAAAATACAACATAATCATATAACTCATCATAATCTTCATAATCATCATGCTCATCATAATCGTCGTACTAGTCCTTATTCTTCATATAATGCGCATAATCAACAAATTTTTACATCAAAATCCCTTCCAAGAGAAACAAGTAAACGAAAAGAGCCCTTAGGACAAGCGTATGAATCAATTAGAGAAGGAGAAATGCTTTTAATTACAAACGAATATGGAGGAAAATTAGGTTTAACAGCTATTCCAGATAGAGAATTTGGAGGTTTATTGGTGCAATTTGTTGAACCAGGGAGTAGAGCGGAACAAGGACGTTTAAGGAAAGGCGATAGAATTTTAGAAATTAATGGCAATAAACTAGTCGGTTTAGCTGAAGATAAAGTTCAAGATTATTTACGCAAAAGTCTCTCAGCGAGTGAACTAAGAGTGCGTGTCATACGAGCCAATAAAGTGTGTGTCCATATTAGAAGAAACTCAAAAGTATCTGAAATGATAGAAGTAGGGGAAAAATCAGTAGGTACAAAAGTTGCAACTGTATCACCGACAAAAAAAATTCCTGGAGCACAAGTTGGGTGTACATCATTACAAGCTGCAAATACTCGAAAATTAGGCAAAAAAATTGAAATAATTTTAAAGAAAGGACCGCAAGGATTAGGATTTAGTTTAACGGCTCGTGATAATCCAGCTGGGGGGCATTGTCCAATATATATTAAAACCATATTACCAAGGGGAGCTGCTATTGAAGATGGAAGATTGAAACCAGGTGATAGATTATTAGAAGTTGACGGTCTTCAAATGGAAGGAAAATCTCAAGCGGATGCTGTTGCATTATTTAGAGCTATTCAACCAGGCGCGACAGTAAAAATTTTAGTATCGAGACAGCAGGAATTGGCTGATTTGGAAGAAAGAGAAATCGTAAGTCGCAAATATTTTTTGTACAATAATAAAAAAGTAAGACTAAAATTTATTTATTGCTTTGCTCTTAAAATAGATCCTAACTAATGAAGAGCACGATGGTAGGCATAACTCTGTACCAAAACCCCCAGCACCAGTTTTTCCAATTCATCATTCAATAGCTGAGAAGCAAACAGCATCTCTAACGAATATTAACATCTCACGGAATGACTCAAATTCTAGTTTCAACATGAGTAACGATCAACACTTTATTGATGGTGGAAATGAATCTGCTGCATCTACTGTAAGTAGCAATTAGTAAAATTTCTAATAATTCTTTGAATACATATTTTAATTATGTCATTACAGGATAGCATTCAACCTGGAACAGCATGGCGTCATCGTGAAGTCTTAACATTACATATTCCAGTACACGATACAGAAAAAGCAGGACTAGGAGTTAGTGTTAAGGGTAAAACTACTTCTGCGAATAATTCGATTGGTAGTAATAAATCTATGAAACATGATGGTGATTTAGGAATTTTTGTTAAGAATGTTATTCATGGCGGTGCAGCATCACGTGATGGAAGATTACGTATGAATGACCAACTTTTAAGTGTGAATGGTGTTTCTTTATTAGGACAAAATAATGCTGAAGCTATGGAAACGTTGAGACGAGCCATGTTACATATTCCAGCAAAACATCCTGGTGTCATTACTTTAACTGTTGCTAGAAAAATTGCTAGATCTCAAAGTTCAGGTGACATTATCGAGAGAGAAAGCTTACAAGAATCAAGGGAAACTCTAGATAGTTCTAATAATAGTGAAAATTCTGGTGCCACAGTTATTTATTTAAGTCCCGAAAAGAAAGATAAACAAGAAAATAATAGGTGAGAATAAAAAATTATTACATTTGTAACGATGTTAGTTGCTTAATTTTTAAATCTCGTCGTAGGTTACCTAACCCTTTGTTAGATCGTTTAACAAGCGGCATTTACTCATCAAGTTCAAAACAACGTCCTTCTACATTGTATAATCATGGTCTACGTAATGACAGTTACTTTATGGCTACAAACGACTCATGGACACCAATGAAAACAAGGAACGATTCAGTATTTATGGAGGATGAACCAGAACCTCCTTTAACTCCGTACGTATTTCGTTGTTTTTATTTTTAGTTATAGCATCATTTAAACATGTTGTAAATATATTAATTTTCTAAATAGTCTCCCGTCTCAATTGAACGATTCTGCTTCCAATCAAAACTCTAGTAACCCATGTGATGCTACATATTCCTCTCAACTTAGTTTGGACACTAACAATTCTGCTGAAGCATTTAGTAGAGATGCAATTGGACGACGGTCTATTTCTGAAAAACATCATGCAGCATTGGATGCTAGAGAAACTGGTACTTATCAAAGAAACAAAAAATTAAGAGAAGAACGAGAACGAGAAAGGCGACTTCAGTTAACAAAATCAGCTTATATTAGCGGTTCAATTGAATCACTAACCAAAATGGCAAATGAACTGCAAAATCGAAATGCGCAATCGAATGATCTCACAGCTGAGGCTTTAGATAAAATTGGAGAACTAGGCCCATCATTAGGCTTGAAAAAGTCATCAAGTTTAGAATCATTACAAACAATGGTTCAAGAAATTCAAATGTCGGAAGACATAAGGACAGGGCCAAGTGCGTTAAAAGCTCCAAGAGGTAGAGGTCGTGAAGATAGTTTGAGAGCTGCAGTAGTCAGTGCACCAGATAAGAATAGTAAAATATTTTTTAATAACTAAAATTTGAATATATTATTTTAACTTAAACATATTTTAGAACCTCGGAAACATTGGCTTCTCGAAGATGGAGCCGATTCTGAAGGCGGATTTTCAAATCGCAATGGACCATTCCAAAGCTCACTAAATGATGGTAAAAGTAAAAGCCGAGCTAAGAAACCAAGCATTTTAAGAGGTATCGGTCATATGTTTCGATTTGGAAAACATCGAAAAGACTGTGTTATGCCAATTGAAGCAAATAATGAATTTACTAGTGGGTTACCACCACAACTTTCATCAGCTCATAAGCAACATCAACAACAACAATCTCAACAACAGCAACATCATATTCATTATAGTCAACATCAGCAACAGCAACAACATCCAAAATCAGAACATCAGCAGCCTCAGCAACCTCAACAACAACAGCAACGAATAAATGGTCATCATACCAATAATATTGATAGACCAAAGGATGGACCACCAACATATCAACCACCACCGCCACCAAATGGAATTCATCAAAATGAAATGTTTACTCATCGTTATCAACATTACGTTAATTTCGAAGAATTGCAACATCAAATAAGGTAGGATTTGCATGTTGTTTTCTGTGTGTGTTCATCATAATTTAAAAGTGTTTTTTTTTCATTTTTTTTTCTTTCATCTTTTTATTGCTTCACCAACTCATATTCGAAACGATAATTATACAGTTATGTTTGAAATGTCAAACTGTATATAAAATAGAGAATTCTCTAAAAAAACAAATAAGCATTACTTCTTTTCATTTACGTGTGATCTCATTTTTTTTGATTTTGTATTTTGATTTTTGCTAAAAAAAAATTTTTGTTCCCTATTTCTATCTCTTTCTTTTTATGAACGCATCAAATTTTTTTTTGTTATTTGATGTGTGTGATTATAGCGAAGAACCAAACGATGATGTTTTATCAGAATCAATTTTAGAAAGTATGAGACGTCAAGTTATGATCCAACGAAATAAAGTTGAATTAGAAAGGTAAATACACAAATTACGGTTTTTTAATGCTATAACTGTATGTTGTTTTCTTTTGTGAAATTAATTTCTTGCGAAATTTTGATCTTTATTAGATTTGAAAATTGTTTTAATGTAGATAGCAGAAAATTTAGAAGAAAACTTTTATCGAAAATGTGCAAAACGTTTGGAAACAAGCTGAAGTATTGAATTTTTTTTTGTATTTGACATTATTACTTAAATATAATGGAAATAGTTTTCCCTCAAAATCCCTCAGTTTGACTCTTTGATATTTTATGTTAAAATAAAATAAATGTTATATTCAGATTAAGTATTGGTAACTTTTTGAACAACATCACTATAATTATTGGAAATCAACTAAATGTCAACACTGTACATTTGTTTTGACATTCAAAATTTAGGAATATTATTTTTTAATTACAACGTTTATGATAAAAAAGGTAAAATCTATAATTTAAGCTTTAAACACAATAGCTAAAAAAAATAGAGATACAGTATACAAGCTACGATCACCTCAACAAACTCAATATCAATTGCGTTACAAGCTACAAAATTCAAATAATTTTCTATTGCGAAATTAAAGTAAAAACAAATTTCTTAACTCATAGATATTTAACTGGTTAACAGATACATATTACATATATACATAATGTGTCTGTGTTTGAAATAAATTTTTATTTGTCCTCAAAATGCATTATATTAATAAAAACTAAAAATAATTTGAAATTTCTGATTTCTATTTGGGGAACTCGAGCACAAAAAAAAAATTAACAAACAGAAATATATGATATTATATTAAGCATGTGATGTAAACAACTACAAGATACAAAACTGAAATTATTTTAATACGTACATATGTAATAAAAAATATTTATGAAACCTACAGGGCGTTAATCTAACTTAATAATTTTGAAACCGTTGGAATGGATGCGTTGGTTCAATTCCCATACAAACTTTTTATCTACTAATAAAGCAAGCAGTAAGGCTTTAACACAATTGCATATATCATTACACTCATTAGATTAGCACTCTGTATAAACGTAATTATTCTCCAAAGCTAATACTTATATATGTAGGTAGGTAAACTGAAAATAAAATTAGCAATTCAAAATAGATAAGTTTTAGCTAGAATTAATAAGTTTCTATCAATCGTACTTAATTCAAGAAATAAAAATTAATTGTACTTAGTCGTATCTACCTGTAAGATTTTATATAATTATATGTATGTATATATTTATTTATTCATAGATTTTCAAAGGTTAATGATTGTTTACAAATATAATTTGAGGCTTTCTCAGACCGCACCGATTTTTTTGCGGAAACGGCTCGTTTTTTCCGCACAAATTAATTACATGAGTAATGACCACATCAACTGTGATTTCCGCGCGTGTTAATGTTAAATAACGTTTTTCTTTCGCTACAAATGTCAAACAGTTTTTAAAAAGTAAACGGTTATCTATAAATTTTAAAAATTTATTGACATTTACTAAAAAAATTAAATATTAAATTAAAAAAAAAAACCAATATTAATAAGCAATATTAATAATTTATAAAAAATATATTTATATATGTATTATTTAGGTAGAAATCGTTTTCAAGTTTTATTCTTTATTATTGCTTCTTTAAAAAAGACAATATATATAAATATTTTTTATATTTTTTTTACAAACTTTTGTTCACGTTTTAAATGCTATTCACACTACAAGTGTATAACATGTTATCGAACTCGGATATAGCGAATTTTTAAGTTTCAGTTTGTTCATCTAAGCGAATTTCACGCCATTTTCGTGCTGATTCGATTCGAAATCGCGCCGGTCTGAGGAAATGTTTAAATTTATAAATATATGTATATATAATAGTAAATTATTTCAATTTAATATTTATTTCAATTCATTTCAATTTAAGTTACCATAGTAAGGTAATCTTTTAAGAAACACTGCAAGCACTTGCATTTGAATTTATTTTGCACATATTACGACATCACATATTATATTTTGCAGCACTTAAACACAATATTTTTGAAAATAATAAATAATATTTACTTTAATTAATATATTATATCATGTACATATATATATAGAACAATAATGAAAATATATGTACATAATATACCTAACCTATAATAAAATATTGAAAAATATTTTATAATTTAAAATCAATTAAGAACACTTCAGACTTTAATGAATACATACATATTTATTTTCATGAACATCGTGTTTCATTTTTGTACAATTACAGTTGTAATTATGTAAATCTGTATGGTATTATGCAAAAATAAAAATAATTTGACATTGTATGCGAAAGCAAAGGTCAAAATGCTCCAAAATTATGAAGTATACTAACTAAACTAACTACAATTGTACAAAAATGAAACACGATGTTCATGAAAATAAATATGTATGTATTCATTAAAGTCCTTTATCCTACGCTCTGTGATATGTAATTTTAGGGTATTATAGTTTTTAATTTCGAAGCTCTCACATTATTATATGTATATAAACTATGAAATTTTTTTCTTAAAAATTTACGTGATACTCGTAGATATTACAACAAAAAGAAACGAAAAAAAGAAAAAAAGTATTCGAAAAATGTAAACATACAACATAACATAACTGCGTAAATTCAACGTCAAGGTTTGAAAAAAAGGCTGCGCGCGTATCCACACCACATAATTTTTTTTTATAGTTTCTAAAAATTTTTGTTTGTTTTTCTTTTTTTTAAATGTATGTATATATTTTAGATTTTTGATCGATTATATGTATATATATGTCTATATTTTAACATTAACAGCAAAAATGATTTTTTTTGAAATGAAATAAAATTTTAAATAACTGTTTTTTATTTCTTTCTTAACTTATAACTTAAGAGCAAAAATTATTTTAAGAACCATTTTTTCATATAATCGAAGAAAATTTAATTTCCTTTAAGAAAAATCCTCGAAAGATTATACGCCGATCAATGGTTCACAAGTTATGAATAGTAAATACACTTCCTTTTTATTTGCAGTAAATTTTTTTTCCAACACGATTTTTTTATTTATCAAAAAATATACGTGTATGTATTGTTTTTTTATATTTACGATTTGATTTGTTTTAATTTTGTTCTGCTAAAATTGTTTTCGTTTAAAGTTGTGGCTCATTGTCAAATATTATTTGTTAAATATTCTATGTATGCTTTATAAGATTTAAAAATTAATTAAAACAAAAAAAGAAATAAATTAAATAAAAACAAATTTAATATAACACTAACATTTAAATTCTGGCAATATCATACAAACACATGACAAAAAGCAAATGACCTCGATCGTTTTTTTTTGCAATCCTTGACGCTGAATTTACGCAGCTATGTAATGTTAACATGATTAACTTGATTTTTAATTATACGATGAATTTTCAATGATGTAACTAAATAAGATGTCACTAAATTGGTCGAGTAAATGACTTTTAGAGAATAGAAAATTTTGCATGTTACCACATATATTCTATAATTGTTCATATGGTAATTAAAAGTGTTCTAAAAAAATAAAGGTATGGTGAATACGTAAGTAATACGTATGTATTTTTCTTAAATTTGAAATGACAACTATAATGAAGAAAAGAAAGAGCTAGAATTTATTTTGCTTCCGTCATTTATGGCGGGTTACAAAGCTGGTTCTATAATAAAATAAAATCAAAGCCGATAGCCTTTTGTCTAAAAGGTCAATAGCCCTGGTAGCTAGTGCTTGTAAATAAATTTTATTTAATGAAAAAATGATAATTATATTTAATTGAAGAATCACAAAACTAAAATCTATTGTATAATTTTAATTTTGTGATTTTTCAATTGGGCCAAAATGGGCTTTTATATAGTAATTATTTGGTATATATTTTTTTCATAAATATTGTAATATATTTGTTTATTAATTATGTAATATATTATATTAAAACCGATGTGGTTGTATTGAAAATTATTTTCAGTAATTTTCATCATTTGAAAAAATGTTCGGTTCTAACGGGATTTTAACTCATGCGGTCGTTACATTACTATACTTGTTTAGCTAATACATATTAGATATTTTTATAATAATTATTTTAATATTACACACATGCATACATAGTTATACATATTATTGAAATATCCAATCAAAATTCATCAAATATCAAAATTGTTATGTTCTGTTTATATACGTACATATTAATTCAATACTTCAGTTGTTAATGTTTATTTTTTATTTAAATATTTGCTTTAGTTTATGTTGAAACATTTTTATAAAGTTTTTTATTTTGTTTTTTTTTTCTGTTTTATTTTCTGTTTTATTTTTATTTCTTGTTTCATTTTAGAGCTGCAGTAGAATTTTTGACTTATTTTTGAGGTTTTTTTTTTAAAATTGGGCGATTTTAAAAAAATCACTGATTGTAAAGTTTGTTTTGCCATCTTATTCTATGCTATTAATTTGGTATTTTTAATTTTTATTTTTACATCTTTTTAACAATTTTTTATTTTTTTTTATTTTATTTTTTTTTGTAATTACAATTATCAAACTAACGACAACATATTTTCAACATTGAATAACGCACTTGGCTGCCTTTTTGTGCTTAAAATTTGCTATATTCGTGATGTTTGTTATGTACTTATTATAAAATATGTGTTTTTATAATAATAATATGTTAATATATGTATCTATATGTAGGAGCTTACACTATAGAAAATTTCTTGTAAAATTTTTATTTAAAAAATAAAAAGAAAATTGTGTTTTCTTTATTGTAGAATTAATATTTTATTGTAAATAAATTGTATGCATATAAGTTGTTAAATTGTCTTTTAAATTATTTTTTTTCTTGAGTAGGTATTAGATTAGCCATTAAAATTAGAGATGCAGAAATTTATAAAATAAAAATAGTCTTTTTCATTATTGAAATAATTTCGGGTGGGAATTAATTTCGAAAACACAATATATATTCAAGAAAATGTCAGTCACAAAATTAATTGCTTAAAATTCTATATTTGAATTCATATTTGAAGAAAATAAACGTCGGGTTTTAAGTACGTATTTTTGAAGATTTAGAAAAGAAAAATAACAACAAAAATTAAGTGATTTTGAATAAAGTTGATAGCGTTTGAAATCGATATTTAGATGAAAGAAAATTAATCGTTAATCGAACTATCGATTAACAGTCACTTGAAACAATTATTTAAGAATAACCGACTTATGAACGCACTTAATTTTATTTCAGTAAATTTATGTTTCATTTCTTATAATTTGTTTTTTTTTTTTATATTTATATATAATAATTTTTAATTTTAATTTTTAACAATTAGAAAATAATGTGCTAAAATTATATTTGAAGTAAGAATTTGTTTAATTATGATTTTAATTTGCGTTTTGTCTTTAATTTTATTAAAATTTCTTTTTATTGACATTAATATATTGTTTTTATTTTATTTTCTTTTTTTTTAACTTTCATTAATAAAATTTTAGTCGACGCCATCAACACTATCATTCTCAACGAAGTTCACGTAGTCAAGATATTAATTATTCACCCACAAAACATCATCAACACCAACATCAACAACCACAATTACATAATTATCCTCCAATACAAGCACAAATTGGTGGTCGTCCTATATCTAGTTATTATGAATATGAAACTGTTAAACATAATGTTACACCATTGTCGGGTAGTGGTCGTTCTGGAAAATTAACTAGTCCCCCGCAACGTTCTTCACCGACAAAAAATTGGAAGTCATCAACAAAGAATGGTTTTCAGCAATATAATTTAAATGGTAGTGGACGAAGTCGTGGACCATTTATAACTCATGTTCAAATTCGTGAGCAAAGTCAAATGATAACAACAAACGGTAATTCAAATTCATCCGCACCTGGATTAAACAATTCAAATCAAAGTTTAAGAGAAAGGGAACCACTTTATAATATGAAACCAGCACCACAACCTCCCGCATCTAAAGTATGACTATAAATGATTCGCTTTTAAGTATTTAATTTAGAGATTAAAAATTATTTTGAAATGAAATTTAGCTGGCCTAATTAAATTTGATAATTCAAAAGTTTAAAAAACAAGACTGTCAAAAAATTTAAAATCAAAAATTTTAAATAATTATTTTCAGAGAATTAAAATAATAAGTAAAAACGAAAATTAAAAGAAATATTTTTCTTTTTAGTAAATTAAAAAATTACATTAGTAATTTAATGTGAGCACCTTTTGTGTATTTAACGTATGTAATTACATAAATGCCATATTTTAAACGAGTTTCAATTACTAAAATAATTATCATTAGTTACCATACTTGCTAGGTATGACCATTGATTAAGAATACTATATAAGTAGTTGTATTATGTACATATGTATGTATATGTACTACATAGACATACAATATGAATATATACTATATAGTGTTCCTAATCAATAGAATACTTAATAATTTATTTTCTTATAAGTTTCTTATACCAATCTAAATAATATTATGATTATGCATGTAGTTTTTTTTTTGTAAAAAATCTGAACTGTGATTTTCAAATGTGGTTTTCAGAGTATCGGAATTAAATTAAGCTGGAAAATAAATTTTAGAACGAATAGATATGTAGATGTTGAACGAAAATTTTTTAAAATCATATTGAAATCAAATATTGTAAAAAATAATAAAATTATAGTCAATTTGCTATTTTTAATTGAAATATTAAATGAATTTTGATACTGAATTATTTTACTTAATAATTTAAAAGAAAAAATGAAAACACTCCTATTCGAATAACTTAAACCTAAAATAACGAAAGTATTAGAAAATACTTTAAAATACATTATATAGAATCTGACATTTAAAATATGCAACAAAGATATAATTTTATATTTGTAATTTTTAAAAATAAATAAATTATTACTAAATTAATTATAAATAATTATATGTATTTAAAATAATAGGACATTAAATTAATTATCTCTTTTTTTATATACTATAATTTAGAAGATTTTTATCATCACCAAACATAATTAAAAAAAAATTTTTTTTGCAATTAATTTTTTTTTTGTTGTAAAATGTTAACATACATATTTAATACTTACTAATGTTGTTTTAGTTATATCATATTGAATATATTACTTAAAGTTATACTTAATTTAAATTATATCTTATAAATGTTAAATTAAAAAAACATATGGGAAAACACAAAACTATAAAAAATAAAATCTTATACTGAAATTGTATATACATATAAAAAATTCATTACATTAAGAATTAAAAATTGTTCTTAAATATTAAATTTGTAACAGCATAAATATCTAATAAATTACGAACGTTTGAACGAAAATTTAAAATTAATATTCAATAATAATGTAAAACAATTATAATAATTAAATTATATGCTTATTACGTATTTTAGAATTAGATAAAATTATACAAAAACAAGAAGTAGAAAAAAGTAAATATTCAATGTTAAACAAATTAAAATTAGTATTAATTAAAACGTAAGAATAAAAATAAAATATTTAAATGGAAATAACTTGTTTTAATTTGGAATAAAAAAAATAATTTTCGTTTATTTAGAAAATATAAAAATTTAAAAGAAGAATATGAAAATGTCATCATTTAGCAACTACAAGTATAAATTATAACGGATTAAGAATCAAATGTTATTAGCTCTTGGACTTTTTTTTGCTCAAAAAATTCAACCTTTTGTTAAATAAAAGATTCACTGCCTTAACCATATTATCTCAATCATATTATCCTCAAAAAAAGTTAGAAAAAGATTACTCTTGTGAATTCTTACACAGTATGTAAATTTTCTTTGGGTGATATATTACCCAATACGAAAATATAATTTTTGTAAGTTAAAGATGATATAAGAAAAAAAAATTAAATTTGTTGGACATGATTGGCTATTTTAAAGCTCCTATTTATCTTTAGTTGCAAGGCTTTGAGAAAGTTTGAAAAGCAGTCTGATCATATCTGCTAAAATGAGTAATCCAATAAAGCTTTCTATAGCTACATCACCAATGTCATTCCACTTTTCCCCATACACTCGTTTTCCCTCCAAATTTGTATTATCCACCATAATCTTTATCATAGCGGAATTAAAAGACAACTCAAATAAATTTTTGATAGATACTGTGAATTCTTGCAGCAGCATAAGAAAAGTAATTCCGAGTCGCTCATTTTCTAATTAACTTTTTTCATAAATCATCACACTGGAAAAATTGGTCAATTTATTACAGCCTGCAAAAATCCATTTTAAAAATACATAACATATCTAGTTTTAATGCATTAAAGTACAAAAATTTAAATAGGTAAAATTTCACCCGAAGAAAATTTACATATTGAGTGAATTTTCATTCGAGGATCGCTCACGTAGTAAGTTGCATAGGTCCAACATTTTTAAAATTTTCCTAAAAGTGTTTTTTGACAAATAAGCGAAAGGAATAAGAAATAGCTTTGAAATTATGGGATATAAAGGTGCATAAAATTTAAAATGGGCAAAATTTTACCCGAGTGTAATATTAGGGTTAAGTTAGTTTCCCACCATAAAAATTTTGTCTATTTTATACATTATATTTATAAATAAATTAAATTTAAATTGAATTGAATTTATTAACTACATAAAATGTTTCCAGTTCTTTAAAATATTTAAGCAAAAACGTTAAAGCTATTATAAGTTGCTATAAGTTTCAATTCGTTTTAAAATAAAAATTATTTTTAAATTCTTAACTGAGGAGGTCATTAAACTTTTTTAAAAAAGCATAATTTATTATTGCTTCTATAAAAGGAAATTTCATTAAATACTTAAAAATTTCACAAAATTTATCTAATTTATGAATTTTTTATTTATATTTATTTATTAAATAAAAAGCCTAAACATTTGATATCCTGCCACTTTCATGAATTTCATATCATTTTACAATAGAATATCTTTGTTTTTGTTTTTTTTTTTTGTTTTGTTTGTGAACAGCTTGTGTAGAAAAGATATATTTTTTTTATTTATTTATTTTTAAAATAATAACGGCAAAAAATAAATATTATTGTGTATAATTTTTTTTTTATTTTTTAGTGAGTGAATAGAAATTAAATTAACAATTTTCATCCAGGAGTAGAAGAGGGAAGATTATTTTTACTTACAATTATTATAATGGTTAAATTTATTGTTATTGTGTTAGCTTTTCTTATTTGGTTATATTAACTCAATGGGTTCTACTCTAGTATTTTTCATAGGAAAGTATAAGAAAATTACTTTTTTACTTTTCAACTTTTAAAACATTCACTTTCCTTGTGTATTCTTATTTTTTGTTGGGATAATTTAGATTAGAAATGATTTGTGGTTTAAATTTTAAAAGACTTTACTTGCTGAGCTACTGAGAATTATCTTTATGTAATCTTTTTTATTTTATTGTAATGCGTTTAAATTTGGATTCTTTCATTTCATCCTTAAATAAAAATTCATATAAATATTTTGTTGTTTTGTGTAGAATAGTCTTGAAGCAATTCTGTTATGTTTTCAACTTTTATTTATTTTTATAATAAAGAAAAACATCAACACTTTCAGAAGAGAATAACAAATTTAAAAAAAAAATAAAAAAACAGGATAAAACAAAAATTTGTAAAAAGAGTAGATGAAAAAATTTTTCACAAAAAAAAACCATAAATTCAAAACCACAAAAAATTACGCTTACATTTTTTTTGAATGGTGTTCGAGAAAGGCTAGAAAATTTTTATCCTTGAAGTAAAAATCTTACCATATACATATACATACATATATCAATAAATTTATTTGTCACAAAATTTGTTTATTTTTTGTATGTATGCGCCCGTCATATATAACACTTTCACTTTTAAAATGATAATAATTATATACAACAATTGTATAGGCTGTATATTATCTCAGGTGAATAGATAAAATAAACAGGATATTAAATGGTATTTGTATATGCTAATGTAATAAATTATTTAAAAATTAATTTTTATCTAAAAATATATACATATGTAATATATATTTCTCTTAGAAATTTTATTTATGTTCACGTTTCCTGGAAATAGAAATTTTATTCTAAAATTAAAAATAAGTATTTTTTTTTTTAATTGAGAAATATTTTATCTATGATATTTTAAGTAAAGCAGCGGTGACACTTAAATTAGAATTAATTTCTCGAACAAAAATAAAAATTAAGAAGAATAATGGCTTGATAGTTGTTCATGTTTTATTATTTTATGTAACGTTTTTTGGTTATTAATTTATTTTTTTTCAGAATAATTATAAATAAAAGTAATTAAAAAAAATATTTATAATTAATATTTCTTCCTAAATAGATGTAGGTATAAGTACATTTTATTAGAAACAACAAAGTTCTTTAGTCGTATTTAACTTGTTTTTACACTAATAATTTTATGTCAAATTAAGGAAACCAATCTAATAAATTTGTGAATACACTTCTCGTCGCAACATAATTTTACTCAAAAGAACTATTTGAACTGTGGGTGGTATTATTAAGTTTATAGACAAAGTTATAATAAATATTTGATTTGTTGGTCAATTTTATTTTGATAATTATGTTAGGCTTATACCACAAAACCACAAAAAGATAATGAAAAAATTATAAGATAAATTATTGTGATTTAAAAACTGAATCCAATTTTGATTATTGATGATTATTGCACCAGTAAATAACTATTGTTTTTATTGTGAATTTGTGTTTTATTTAATGTTAGGTAAGTTACATTCGCCGGATTTCAGTAGCGTGGAAATTAGTCACAAATTCACAAATGATACAAAAATTAATTTTGGTACACTCTTGATTTATCATACAAACAAAAGATATGTCAGATTTACCATATAAACTCACCATTTACTTAAAATAATAATGATAGTAATAATAGTTTAAAACATTTCCATGTAGGTATATTCATTTTATTTTAATTTAAAAATTTTAAATTAAAAATAGACACCTATAGGCTATTACTTTTTCTTTTATTGCTGTTAAAAATTTCAAATCTATTATTGTCCTTGAGAAACAAAAAAAATTAAGATAAAAATTATTTCTTTTGTTGAAAAAGTAAATTTAATTTATTTTGAATAATACCCTTTGAAAAATTTATTAATTACGTATCACATTTAATAGGTAATCCTCTTCAATAAGCACAACGTTTAAAATTTCTTTCAATATCTTTGAAAATAAAAATTTTCTAGGTATTTTTCAAATGGGATTTTTTTATAATTTCTAAATTTGAATTTACAAATTTAATATCTACCATTCATTTTCTTAAAGATTAAATTTCTAAATTTTGTGATGAGAATTTCGCGCCATTAAATTAGTATAGCTCGCGGAAAATTTTTCTCCACATTTAATTTCACCCTTAAAGGAAAAACTTGAGTAAAACTGTTGAAAACAAAAATTGTGTTTATTTTCCTTAATATGTAATTAATTATTTAAGGATTCTGTTTACGTTAAAAGTAAGTAACAAATATTTTTTTCGTTGAAATCTGGGATTACGTTTTTTTCGTTGTTATATAACTTATAACAAATAACTTTATGAAAAATGTTCTTTTCATCATTAGATGTGATACCTTATGATGACTTATGAAAAATTTTAAATCTATAAAATAAGGCAATACATCCTTATATGTAGGTTAAAAAATAAGTCCTGTTTTAAATAAATTTGTGAAAGGTCGGATATTTCAAAATAGTACCTTCGTTATTATTTAATTCTTGGGATTCACTATTTTTGGGTTGATGTAGGTCAAGGATATTGAAAAGAAAAGTGTCCTCTTAAATGATTTGCAATTCTACCAAGTTTCTGGAATTCTTAAATTAGTTTTTGCCTGGCCAAAAAAATTTTATTTTATTTACTTTTGCATGAAATTACAAAATTTGTCAATTATAAAATTTTCAAGGTAATTTTAGGAATATAATGTATAATATTAGTAAAGCTTTGGGAATATTTTTACTATTTTTTTGCAAATGTAGGAGAAAATGGCTGAAGTATGCGCACCTTAGTATTATGTCCGATATTTCGATGGTTCTCAAATATTTGAAACTGTCAAATGAAAAAATATAAAAATGTATAGTGATATAGTTCCACTTTTAATTAAAATTTATTTGGAATTATCACTAAATTAAAAAAAAATTAGTTAAAAGAAATTTTGTTTTGGGCACAGTTACCCACAATCAATGATAACTGTGCGCATCATTTAGGGTAAGTGTGCAACTGAATTAGATGTGCGCATATATTTGTAGAAAAAAATATGTTTATTTTTAATTTTAGCTTTTTGTTTAAAAAGCTTCAACTATTCACAAAACTCAATAGTTTCACCCATAGTTTTTCACCCATAGTTTTTCAACCGGTGAAATCTCGCTTTCGTCGAAATTGAAAATATTTTTTTTTTTAAAACTATATCGTTCCATCATCTTTGTGACATATTCAAACAACGTTTTAATTTCATTCTCATTAAATGCTGTAATCGGATTACAGAGAGTAGTTGATTTTGGTGTACGTAAGTTAATATTATTATTTATTTTCAGAAATGCCCGATTAATAATAATTCGTTTTGCAAGACAAGAAATAACAGGCACTTAATAACGCTTATTTCACTGTTTTGTGTTTAGAGCAATACTGAAACAATTTCTTCTTGTCTCATTCACTTTATATTTTTTTCCCGTTTTTTTTAGTACTTCTAAATACACATAAGCCTTAGTGCCATTACCCAGTGCGCACGGTTACCCAACTTTCCCAACAAGGTTCTTTGTTCTTTGTTGGAAAGATTCATCAAAAGTAAAAATATACGTACTCGTTCGTAGTCTGAAAGAACCCAGTAAAATTAACTCGTTGTTCAGGAATAAAATCAGTCTTTATTCTCCCGGTACAGAAATAATTTCGTTTTCGTCGTTATAAAATTGTATTATTTTGAATCACTAGCATACATAGTTTAAAAGTACAAACATGTGCGATGAAAATTTTTAGTTTTACATTCATAGATGTATATTAATATTCAACTCCCTTTTCAAACTACGCAAACTCTAAACGTGTCTATAGTTTCTTTAAAAATGAAGTAATGTACTTTTTTTTTTAATTTCCCAAAAGCTTAAGAAAATTTCAAAACAGGAAGTAATTAAAATAAATTGTTTTCATAACTTTAAGGTGTAGGTAGGTATGTAGTTCCTAGACTTATCCAAAATTCTTAATTCAATTCTGAACTTAGTATACTTTTCATTTAATCAAATACGAAATTAATTCTATGATTTTCTTCTTGATTATGATGATGAAATTGGCACAACATAATTTTAAAATATTTTTTTTATAGGAAAGAGGGGATCTTTTTTATTGTCATATGAATAGTTTTCATTTCTGAGATTCGGCAAAATATTTGTTATTTACTTTACCTTCAACTCTAATACATCATTGACCTAGTTTTCAACACAGTAAATGATATAACACTTTCAACATTGTACTAAATCCCAGACAAAATAACAATAAGAAATCTTTAATTGAGAACAATTTTCTAGAGAAATGTGACAAAGTTATTTTTATTAAATTACACAGAAAAAAAATAATATTTTCTCATTACGTCATTATACAGGAACAAAACATCTATATAAGAATCAGACCATCAATCTAAAAATGTGTAATTTACATAGGATCTTGAATATGCTATACCTAAAATATAAATGTATATATATGTATAGTAAAGGTACTAAATTGTGTTTTCGTCATGAATAAACAATAAAAAAGGATTACGATAAGCAGGATATTCTATTCCAGTAATGGGAAATAAGTGAATAGTACACAGGTTTAAATTTGCATCGATTTTAAACGGCACGCTAAAAATATTCGGCACGATGTAAAGTATTGTTTCCTTTATTTAATATTATTGAAAATTAAAAAAAATATTTTTAATATTTTAAATTCATCAATTTAAAAATAATTGAAATGAATGAATTATAAAAACACATTTTTTAAAAACAATGTCGTCTTACAATGTGAAAATTCTGAAAAATATCTTGGTATAGAGGTCCTTTGGCCCCTGGGTATGGATGGGCACGTTAAGCAAAAACTCTAGATTAGACATTAAAAAGTAATCAAGTGTATTGATTAATTTGGTGGACATCGTCACTCACAACCTATAACGCAGTTCCGTAATCAAATAATGCATGCAATTTATTCATATGAAAACTCAAACATGGGATTGTGCTTATGTTGAAGTTATTGATACTTACAAATCGTTTTGGTAATTTGACAAAGTCAATTTGCTACCCCTGTTCTACAACATATATTTATATTATGCTTATTGTATATGAATGACAAGGTTGATATGTTTGAACGGGTAAGTGTGGGTGTACTTTAAATAATACGATATACAATGAATGACATAATTGAATGAAAATTTTTCAGTGGTGTTGTGTATTTAGGATTATATTTTCCGTTTTTTTGTTTTGTTTGAATTGTTTTGAGTTTTTTATTATTCACATGGAGCAATATATGTCTGTAATTTTGTATTAACGTATTTGCTTTCACATGAACTTTTACTCCACTTCAAATAAACAAAGTTATAAAAATAACCAAATAAACATTAGCTAATTCAATTTTAAGGATTATCCTTAAGACGTTCAAATATAATTCTTAAAACGAAAATGGATGCAAAAATGAAATAAGAAATTAAAACATGGAAAAATGTTTATGTTGCGTTGTTTTTTATTTGTTATAGCTTTTGTTGGTAAATAAAAGTAAATGGAATAATTTAGAAGAATAAACTTGTGTAATATAAAATAAAACTAGAAGAAACCCCCGGGTACATACCTGGCCGACCAAAAGAAAGGAATTTTTCTGTGAAACGGCACAATAAAATGATTTTTAAACAGTTTTATTTATTTACAATTTTATTTTTAATACAATTACATTTGACACGTTGAAAGTATCGAAAGCATTAAACTTTTTTGTAAGATTTAAGTTATTTTTATTATTTGTTTATTTCTCGAGAGAAGGGGAGAAAGCATCGAAAATACTGAGCAGACCGCGCACGTAGGTACTTAGGTATGTGGAATTCTAACCCACTAAAACCACCGAAACCATTTATCATAACTGATATTATTAACCGATTAATTGATTGTTCACGTTAATTGGGAAACCGTGTGTTGGAATGAACAAAAATAAAGTAATACTGAGTGAAGAGAAAGATATACTAGAAAGATGGAGAGAATTATTTTGACGTATTATTAAATATTGAACAACCAGTGGAATTGGAAACTGTGATACCTATGAATAGCAACATTACGATTTCAGAATATACAGACGAAGGAGTACCAACCATACATGAAGTAGAAGATGCAATTCTACAAATGAAAAATAACAAAGCTCCAGGAGAAGATTGTAGCAGAAATGTTTAAAAATGCAGGTGAAATGTTCATCTCCAAGCATACATAGAAGTATTTCAAATTACTTCGAAATAATTTTAAATTGAAAAAGGAATACAACTAATGAAATTATATAGATATACCATATACCTCAGATTTACTATACGGTTTAATGGAAAACTCGTTATGAATTATATCCATCACTTCAATTTATCCTTGGTAGGTAAATGCCTACCATATTTTATTTTTGAATTGATTTTAATTAGCTATCTGGAACGGTTACTGAATAAACCTAATAGTTTACTATTTTTCAATTGAAGTATATACCAAGCTTTAACCAACCCAGCTAATATCTTATAAAAATTGTTTACCCAAAATATACACATGCAATAAAAATTAATTTTGATCGCCACGACCTGCATAATCACTGATTGATTGAATAAAAAAAAAACGAAGCACACGAAAAACCACGAAAAGTGTGCCTTCACTAATCGTGCTCTTATGTATTATAATATAGATTTTGAACTTTTTTTAAAAATAGGTAATCTTAATCTTAGTTTGAACTTACTTTTATCATTACAACAAATCTATCATATCCATATTCACTAATCATTTCTCATAGAGAAAGATGATTTTTTTTTCTTTTTTAGTTAAGGCCAAAATAATGCAATAAGCATTCTAACTGCTTTCGCAGAAATTAAACCATTTAAGACGTTAAATGAAGAAAAAAGAAGAATAGTAAAGATTAAAGAATAATAAGCAAAATAAGAAAATGATATAGAAAAATAGCATAGAATAGTTTAATATATATGTATTTAGTTCTCATTCGAAAAGGCTTCACTACAAATTTGTGAGAAATATTCTGATTTATGAACCGAATTAAAAACATGCCTTTATAAACAGTATTTCGGGTTTTTCCTGATAAACAAACACGCTTCTTGCTGTTCCAACCCGTGATCATCTCATATCTCATCATTGGGTTGTCCATGAGAGAAAATCTTCTTTCAGTTGCTGATCAAAAAATTTATTTTTGAAGAAGTAGCTGAGTTTAAATTTTTAGATATGTAACACCTTTGGTTTTAGAAATATTCTCGATAGGCAATAGAAGTTGTATGGCAACTACCTGAAACCGAATCTTGACAAATTGTAAAATACGTGTTGGTTTTTTTTTTGATAGAGTACCTATTACGTGTAAATTTTTATGTCTGTAACACAATTGCTTTTTGAAACATTCCTGATAGATTCTTGATTCCTGAAATAATACAAATAACATTAAAGATTTGGCTAAAACTCAGAAATAGAGTTTTTATCAACTAATTTCTGCACTTCACTCTAAAATGATATTTTCAACTCTTTATTTTTTATTATACTACTAAGATCATAATAATTTTTCATAATACTGTTATTGATTACTTTCAATTTTTTTCAGAAAGTGTCATCATCGGAACTCTGTTTGTGTTCAAAACGTTAAGTTTATAGTTAAGATAAAGAGCGTTTAAATAAGCTACAACAAAACTGTATTTTTGTCCAAATAAGAGCTTCAGCAAGGGTCAAGCCCCCCAAATTTTGACAAAAACTGTTGCCGAACTGAAATTTCAAGTACCTAGTCGACTTAAAAAATGCTTAAAATATTGAAAGTGTTTCCAAATAAATTTTTTGTTTTTATTTCTTTTTATTAAAATCTAAATATAAAAATAAAAAGTGAACAAATTAGACGTTGATTAACTAAACTGATTCTCCTTTACATGTATGTGTAAATATTTTTAAAACGTAAATAATTTTATGTATGCAACTAAAAAAGTTTCAAACCCAAAAGAAATATTTTATTTAATTTTTCGAAGGGTTAGGAAAAAAATCATGTTCGACAAAAATAATTTTTTCGAAAATTCTTTCTCTCGTGAATCTAAAAAACGTAAAAGCCACAAAACTAGTTTAAAGGTAAAGGGGTATGAAACGCGTGCTTGTCATGAATGCAATAATAAAATTCTAAACACAGGCATTAACAAATACATACATACATACATTCATATCAATTAGAATTTCAAATTCATTCATTCTCACGGTAACTTGACTGTTATTCCCTTTTCATGAAATTTAAAAACTCTCATTTTTTTAATAATTTAATTTTTTATGTTCTTCTTGTACCCAAACTGGGCTCAGCTTGAAAAGAAATCGTTTTTTGTTCTATTTTGACACTCTTTATATTATGTTCTTAGTACAAGAATCTGATACACTAATCTAATCTAAAATATTTTTACAAATTCAGGTCAATAAACGTTAAATTAAATTTTCTTCTTCTTTGATAGGAAGATCTTTTTAAAAAAACTAGAAATTTATGAATAATTTTGAACCCATAAATACAATTAAATATTATTTTGTTTTTGCTGGCATTGTGGTTGTGAATAATATTTTCTAATTTAAATTCTGTAAAAGATTAAAAGAATCCTGTTTAAAAAAAAAGTTAAAAAACGAAAAAAAAAAATCAAATTTAAAAAGTCTGTTATTAATGATTGTATTAGGAAGATTTTATCAAAATGGGATTGAAAAAAAAAGTTTTCTAAATTAAAAAGCAAAATGTAAAAGGATGTTTAGAGTTAATTGAACATAATTAAGTTATTTACGAGGTATTTTTATTTCAATTTTTATTCCACAAAAATTATGATAAACAACTAAGAGATAAAAATAAACCTTTGTTTTTGTTATGGTTTTTTTTTATCAAGTAGGGGATATTTAAAGAGCTATTGAGAATGGAGTAATAAAGCTAAATTCTGGATGAATTTAAAAATGGGATCCTTTTTGTGTACATATTGGTAATTTGGTTTTGAAAATATATTCTTTTTTATTCCTTTTTTTTGGTCTTCTATGTAGTTATTGGTTACAAATAAGTGTTTGTGTCATTAAATTCTTTAGACCGCTTTATAATCCCTAACATTGAGTTAGCCTTACTCATAATATTGTTATACTTAGTGGAATTTAAAAACCAGCTTTTCGTCGAAAGTAACACCTAATAAAATCTAGTAACAACTTAAATAAAATGAACTACGCTATTTAAAGTTCCTGATCTGATATAAGTAGTAGTAGTTTACCACATTTAATAAGTTGATAGCCAGAAATTTGATTTTTCCAATCCATAGTTTTGCTGACGAAAGTACCTAGGTGGCATCCTACGACTTTTTAAGGAAATCTAACGCCACCTCTACCGCAATCAGCTTGAAGTGAAACATGATGAGTAGCTCACTTAGCCATGTTCTAGCAAAAATAGCTGATTGGGGTAATGCAAATGGAGTTGAGTTCAACACGTCCAAAACTCAAAGCTGCTTGTAAAAGTTTTGATTTTAGGCATACAGCTAAACCAAAAACTGCAGTGGAATGAGCATATTTTTGATATAGCTAAAATGCAACCAAATATTTAGATTTTCTTTTCCTATTTAAAGAATACTTTTCTCCAAGGATCTGTCTAATGTCTATAAAGTTTACATCCGACCTAAGATGAAGTAGCCGTAGAAGTTCACATATGGGCTGGCGTCCCCAAACTTCACTGTTTTTGTCAAGGGAACATCCCTTGACAAAGTCTCACACCACGCCTAGTTGGCGACTCCACTTTCCAGATAAACGTTACGCCTTTTAACACACGTTGAAATGTTGGAGCTCTCTCCCTCTTAAAGATTTTTTGTTGAAAATGACACTTGTTCTATTGAAATAAAATCAATATTGCCTCCCTTCAAACAATTCTAGTACAACGCTAGGGTGGCTTCAAGTGCTCATTTCTTTCTACACCATGGAAATACCCAGGTGATCCAAAACCAAGTTTCGGAAGCTCATTTATTGTAAGAACTGCTAGAATGTGGAACGTGCTTCCATTTTAGGTGTACCCCTCTGAAAAAAAACTCTACATCATATACAATTATACAATTTGTAACTTTTCAAAAAGAACCTCTTTAGGTTCAGCTCCAACTTACCTACCAATTCTCCTCTATCATCCTATTTTCCCAAAACCTTTTTCTCCTTACCCAAACCTATAATAATTTTGTATAAAGGAATCTTTTCCTGGTGTTTAGGTATAGTGTGGTAAAACAAAAAAAAAAGAATACTTGAAAATTTTTTAGTAAAATATGTAGTAAAAACTTACCGAACCGTACTGAAATGAGCACGAAAACTTAATTCTACCTAAACTACTGTCAAGAGCATAAGAACGTAAAAAAAATATGGGATCAATTTATTTATTTATTTATTTCAAGCTTAAATCAAGCAGTTACAAAAATATTTACTTAAATATAAAGTTAAACAAAATATTATAATTCATTTAAAAATTTAAAAATAAATACAATTAAATTCATTAACATAAAATCTTAAGAACTAAAAGATGTGTATAGGTGTTCAGATGGTGTGAGAGGGAATGTAAGTTATTTCAATCGTTGATCGAGTTGCTTTTTTAAATCGGTCTTTGAAAGAGAGAGATCAATTTACGAGATAACATAAGTTTTTGGTTTCAGGAGTTTTAAATTCAACTCCTTTACTTTTATTCCAGTCGCCTTTTACGGTTGAGTATGATGCGTATCAGTTTTTGAGAGTATATACAATGTGATTTCTGAAGTAAATTGAAGTTCGTTTTAGGGTACCCGTACCATACATTGTTTTATTTATTCTTCTTGTTTCATTTAATGTTTTTTTTGAATATTTTAATGGAGAAATTGACAAGAAGTATCCCTTAACTTATTTTGAAACTAAATTTAATAAATAATTTCTAACCTAATGTAAAAAACTAGGTTTCAATTTTTGAACTTACTCAAAAATTCATCAATCTAAGTAAGAAAAACCGAAACATTTCTATATCATAATACCAAGTTTAGTAGATCAACTCTTTGTACCCATAGTTTCTCATTTTTTGACGTCGAATCCGAATTTGCATAAAAAAGTATCCCTTCCCATTTGAAAATCTCGATTTCAGCCAATTTTCGCGATTTTTGGTCTTAAAAATCCCTTTTCTGGTCCTTTCCGGAAGTTGAAAAAATCACCAATCGATAGAGCACCCTCGATTTAGATAGTAAAATTTTTATTTAATTTTAAAATAACGGCTTCTTCCCTTCTTAAAAAGCTGATGCGCATGCTCTGAAACATCCGGTATATAAGCTATGATAAAATAAAATATCCGTAATATGTAGTTGTATGTTAATGTTACACTAACTACACCACCCTATATTTAAAATTCGTTGTTTAAATATTTTTTGTATATTTTTCACATTTGTATAGTGATCTTAAACTTTTTATAAAAGAAGGTCTTTAGTTTTCCGTATACATATGGGTTTGTTTTGTGTTCAAATTTGTTTTTTCAGTTGTACTATAATTTTCAGTTGTACGCATATAGAAATATCTAAAAGAAATTTTATTAAATAATATTAAAATTTATATAGGAATCATTATTGTGATTAACTTCTAAATACCTAATTCTTAAAATGTCTAAAGCCACTTCGTTTACGAAAAAAAAAATCGAATTATTGGAAATATTATCGGAATTCATTTCCATTTATTTTAAGTTAATCCTTATTAAAAAGAAAATGAAATAAAATTGAAAATTTCCATATGAAATTTTCCATTTATATTAAATCCTTTTAAACTTTTAATATTATTCTCATCATTGTAGCTTAGTCTTCTGTATAAATTAAAAGTATATTGATTTATACCGCTGTTTTGATTCTATTCATTTCATTTTTCTTATTTAATATTTAGAGCAAATCTAGAATTTTTGACCATAAAGAATAACACGTTTTAATATCATTCATTTTAGTTGGAAAAGGCACATTTTCATACAATACGCATTTTCCTTCTTTATTTCCTCATCACATTTATTTATTTACTATATATTCCATTATATCACCTTCTTTGTCTTCTCAATCTTTCTTCCCATTCTACAATACAAGCCACGTACCCAAATCATTTTTCTCCATTTTCCATTATCATTCTACTATCGAAGTGAATTTAGATGCCCCTGTTAAGAGAGATGTGTTAAAATCAGATCAGAAAACTTTAGATAATGATTAAACTACATATCTATATGTATATGTATACACAAAAGAAGTATTTTACATGATTTGATTATAAATCCCTTTCCATATATTTTAGATACTGTAAATCAGAAGAATGAGCTAAAAGAAAAAGTAAAAAATAAAAACAAGATTCATCCTACTATTCAGTCGGAAACAAAACTTCTTGAAACACTTTTATATATTTTTTTAATACCAACAAGAAATAAAATTGGGTCAAATATTTGAATATTCTTACAAAATTTAATTTAAAGCAGAGGAGAAAGAGAGATAAAAAAATAAAAAAGAAAAATGAAGGAATTGATTTCATTTTCGTTTGAAGATTGAAAAAGAAAAATGAGTTTTGTATAAAAATATATAGTCTGACATTCAAATAAATACCGTTTATTTAATGGTAGTAGTTTTCTATTATTTGCAAGCAAAAAATGTTTGAATCTATTTCTACCTAGGGAGATATAAATTCTAAAATTGGTTAAAGTTTCAGTGTTTCTATGATTTACGATTTCTATCTCTCTGAATATAATTTATATCCGAAACTAGTTTTTGTATTCAGTTGTATGAATAGTTTTATCATGTTATACGTAAAAAGTTCAGTAGTTCTAGAGTGAATTAAAAAAAAATTGAATTCCCATTTCCTATAACAGGTAAGGTAAGGTATAAATACGAAGGTAGTTTTAATCGTAAAGTAGTTTCAATTTCTCACTTATTGGTTTTAATTTTTATTTTTTAATAAATAAAATTGAAATAAATATTCAATTTATTTACCAAAAAAATGAAATTATTCCTTTTTACGGAAATGTTTATACAATTAGTGTATTACACTGAAACGTGTAACAAGAAAACAAACTTTGTGAAAAGTTTGCAATTAAACAAGTTTTTTGTTCACCAACACTACTGGAACTCATCACTCCTCAGTAAGTTTTGGTTTAGTAATATGGTACTAGACGAATATAATAGACATTAGATGGACTACGACACTGCTACTAGCTTAGTTTGATTATTTACTTAGCACAAATTTCAGTTCTCACTTGGTAAAACCTAAATGTGAATAAAACTATAGTAAAAACGTTCATTTAGAAATTAAAAAATTAGGTATTTCTCACTTGTTAATTTTACATTTTTTTTAAAAATAATATTATTAAAAATTGGGAAATTATGGTATGTATATAGAATTAATCAACCTTACATGGCATTGAAAATAAAAATAAAAACAGATCAAGTAAGATCAAACCAGATTACGATGATATTAAATTACTAAGTCATAGTGCTTCTCCGAACTAAGTAAGGTAAAGTTAATTTATGCCTTAAAAATGTCTTCTACGAGGAATGTTTCGTTATTATTACTATAATTAAATATTTGGGCGTTAAATAGTACTAACGGCCTCTATACATTAAACGATACCCATAATTGGTCAGTATAATGTCCACAGTCCACCCTAACTTTGGTAAAATTAATACGAAATTATTGAAGGTTTTTGTTTATCACCAGTACCAGCATCTATTGAATTTTCTTTGTGAAAACATCACACTAAATTTACGTAAAAATATCAGAATTAACAACTGAAGCAGTTTATAATAATATATATTTTTTTTTGCCTAAATCTAGGAGAATCATGTACCATAAATACATATAATCACATAATCGACAACTTCTACATTAAGTAAATCGACAACTTCTACATTGGCACCCAACTTAGTGGCTAGCAGCATGACGACATTCACTACGAAGCAGTTTCAGCAGATCAAGATTTTTTCAAGAAGAAAGGGCCCAGTTGACAAGCAAAAACAAAAATTGTGACATGTTTTAACCGATTCGTTCTCGTTGTCCATACTGCAGACTTAATGGACATATAGCTGATGTCTGCGTTAGAAGAAAACGGGGCATGGAAACAAAACAAACTCAAAATTTAAATAATCCTTCAAAACCAGGTCCCATACATTCATGCTATGGATGTGGCTCACCAAGAGTATTCAGATCAAATTATCCAAGATGCAGCATAAATAAGAAAGACAACGTTGAAAAAAATCTTTCTTTTAACACCATGGAAACAACGTCTCTAGGTAGAATCATTCCTACAACTTGCGTAAAAATCTTTGGGCTGACGAGAGAAGCTTGTTTTGATACAGCAGCTAAAACAAGCGTAGCAAGTGCAAATGTAACAAAAATTTTAACTAAAAAGGGTTGTAAATTCAAGAACAGTAAAGCAGAGGTCACACAAGCAGATGGCTTAACAACAACACAAACGGTTTTGTTACTGTGATATAAGTATTGGAAATCGAATCAGACAAATTCAGTTGATTTCCTCAACAAGCAGGAATTGTGTTAAACATAGCGCAACGGTTCTGGTATTTCGAAGACGAACCAAAGAAAAAATACGACTTTAATCAGCTATCGAATAAAGAAAATTGTACTATGAATTTGGCAATAAACTATACTAAACACTACACCAAAATCAAAAAAATCAAAATTCATTCAATTTGCAGAAGAAGAAACAAATTTACGTGTAATAACCTCTGAAGTTTGTAAAAATATAAATTCTGGCCCCTCTAGTAAGAGAAAAATTATATGTAACAAAAAGGATTATTCATCACATTCTGTACAGGAAATTTTTAAAACTACTCTTCCAATTGGACAACGTACACCTGAGTCAGATAGACGCCTTTTCAAATTTATGCAGATTTCGATAAACTAACTTTCTTCCTATTATATTCAGTTGATGTCAAAATCTTAAAAGAAACAGATACGCTTGAACTTTCCGATGAAGAAAAGATACAGCTGGACACCATGTTGTCGGATAACAAAGATGTTTTTTTATGAACCAACAATAGCCACTCCTTACGCCGTACATAGAATTAATACTGCAGATAAAGACTCGATCGCACTACCGCCTCATCGTCTATCCCCACCGAAAAGAAATGAATTGAAAATAGAAACCAGTGGTCATGATTCCAAAGAAAACAGGGGGAACCCCTATATGTATCGATTATAAAAAGTTGAATTCATCACTACCCCCTACCACAAATAGATGATCTACTGCACGAAGCAAAGGTTACAAATTTTATGTCAACTAGGGATCTTCAATCTGGATACTGGCAAATCGGTGTTCACCTTGATTAAGCACAGCATTCGTCCCTCGGAGTGTATAAGTTTCTAAGCATGCCCTTTGGCTTACGCAATGCACCATCAACATTTCACCGATTAATTGACAGAGACAAAAGATCATTAAGTGATGTCACAATTATGGCTTATTTAGATGATATAATAACTTGCTCTTCAACTTTTGAAAAACATCTGAACGATTTACAACGAATCTTTAATCTTCTGCGTCAATTTAGTCTTAAGGTTAATAAGGATAAATGTCGATTTGCTTGCAATGAAGCTAAATATCTAGGTCACTTGTTAACCAGTAAAAGAATCATAGCTGATCCCGAAAAAATTAATGCTCTTTATTTTCGCAAAGAACCAAGAAACGTCAAACAGCTAATATCATTTCTTCAAGGACTTCAGGTATGTTCATGGTATCGTTGATGCCCCATTTTGCAGATATATCAAAACTATTAACACTGCTTACAAAAAAGAAATCTATCTGGGTAGTGAAGAACAACAAAAAACTTTTGATTCTTTAAAAATTTTACTTACTACATCACCAATTTTAAAACAAGCAGAAGATTATGTTCCATTTATTTTGAAAACTAATGCGATTGGTTACGCACTCGGAGCGGTTTTACTCTACAGACTTTTATCAGATGCCGAAAAAAATTATTCAACTATTGAGCGGGAGGCCCTTGCTATTGTATGGGCAGTTATGAAGCTTAGAGGTTACATCTCTAACTACTGCGCCACCCAGCGTGTAAATCGATTTATTTGGACCACTGCCTACCACAAGAGAAAACCAGTGGATATTTATTATCGAAGACGTAGCAAGTCGTTGGGTTGAACTTTTTCCGTTAATAAATGCAACCGCAGAGGTTTGTGCAAGAAAATTAATTGATGAAATATATTTTCGATATGGTATGCCTAGAAAGGTATTTCGCGACAATGGAGTACAATTTGTATCCGCTGTAATTCAGAAAGTTTTGTACTGTTTACATATACAGCAAACATTTACTCCTGTTTATCATACCGAGGCAAACTCAGTCGAAAGAAAGAACAGAGACCTTATCGGAATTGTTTGTTATTTTTATATCTGAATATGTACAATGACTAATTGAGTAATTGAAGAGCCAAAATAGCTTTGAAAGTTGATAGTTTTTTAAATGTAAGTGTATTGTAGAGATTATTATGCATTAATTAAAAAAGGTTTCCATCCTAATATAGATGATATGAATATTTAATAAAAGTGAAAAGAAGAATAAAAATAATTCGATAACCTTGCTAATAAGGAAGTTTAATTTATTGAAAATAAGTACCTTTAGATTGTTAAATAAGCCATCTACCTAACTTCAAGTAATTTCGTTTTTACAACAGTTTATTATACTATGAAACAAAAGGTTACATTTTGAATCTAACAGCAATCTTTTCCTTATCTCTTAATTATGCAATATGTTACACAAATTATTACTTTAATTAAAAACTAAAAATTATTACTTTAATACACCTAATTTCATAATTTATTAAAAAAAAATTTGGCTTATTTTCCTAATTCTCAATATTTTATTCATATACATAATGTAATGGACTGTTTTAAGCAAAAGAATATGTGTTACAATAAGAAGTGACACTGCTTTCATTTGTGTAAAAAAATGTATAGTATAGAAACTGGAAATAGTGTTATGGAAACTGGAAATATTATTAGTGTATAATTTTAACGTTTGTATAAATTAATATTATAATTAACAAAAACACAATAAAATAATGGTAATAAAAGCAGACGTAAACTAGAATAATAAAACATGGTTTTAAAGTTTTAGTCATATAATTCGTATTAGAATGAATATTAGTTGTGTAATCTTTTGTTTTCTTATTGTCAATTGAAATAAGAAAAAATAAATAAAATAAGAAAGTAAAAAAAAAATGCTGTGGTTTACTTAATTTATCGAAAATATTTTGCAATACGTTAATGTATTTTTCATTAGAACTGCCGAGCTCAAAAATGAACTAATATTTTCCTTTCTATTGGATCATGTCTGGGCTTATGTGGGTTTAAATAAAAATTAATATATGAATACAAATAATTTATTAAATATGTGTCAGATTTCTAAGAATTCCACGACCCTATCAAATATCGTATCTTAGCCTTACAAAAAATGAACCCCAAAAGCAGATTTATGGATGAAATAATAAATAAATATTGAAAAAAACTGTAGATTTTTGTCAACATTTGAACCAAATTTAATAGTAGCGTGTAACATTTTTGATCCGTTATTTTATTTAATACAAATTTAATTTCAATTTGAATTAAATTTTAAAATTCAATTTGTCAAATATAACTTCTTATTTCACACTAAAAAATAAGAGCGTTGTATGTATATATATATATATATATAAATCTGTTAATAATAATGATTTAATATAAAACTATATTATTTAAATATAATATAATAATATCTCATAAAAATATCAAAGGATAACTAACATAAAAAAACTAAATCTCATAAATAAAAACAAACAGAAAAACAAAAGGCACACATAATCTTACTTCAACGAGAGTCCTTCATTTCGCTTTAAAAAAAATTTTTCTCTCAAGAGTTCTCTACTTAAGGACATTAAATAACTCTATAGTGGATGTATGAGTAAATATGTATGCGAATATGTATATTCTGAAATTTATTATCAGGCATAAGAGGGCATTAAATAATTTTTTTTTGTTATTTATAAGATAATAATCTGATATTATTATCCATAATATAAATAATAATATGTATGCATGTACGTACGATATATACGTCCGATAAAACACATTAAACAAGATATGTCAATATATAAGTGTTATAATAGGGAATTTTTTTTTTTTGTTTATTTTATTTGGTGTAAAGGATATTTCCTTTGTATGTTTTTATTTCTTGATCAATGTTTTTTTTTTTATATAAATAATGAACTTATTTTTTTTAAATATTTTTATTAGATAACAATAATTTGCTTTTTTGTAGAAATCACATTATTGATTTAATATTATTTTTTAATAATCTCTGTAATTTATTTTTCTTCTTATGGATTCACTGTGGGTGAAATGGGAGTTGCTTTATGCTTCAGTAGTTACATAATATTTTAGATGCGTATCAAAGAAGGGTATCACATCGATTCAGTATGGTTTTGGAACTTGTACCTTCCGGTATAATTTTATTACCTTTAAAAAATTAGGTTTCCCACCATAAGAAAACTCTCAATAAGTGGATTAAATTCTACTTAATCAACAGATCTCTTATAACTAAATTATTTACAGCTAAAGCTAGAATTCTTTCAGGGTAGCTATTTAGGTTCACTACTTCTTGTTATTTTTTTTTTGTTTTTATTCACCTTTAGTAGTTACATACCACTGGTTGGGATAGGACAGGATAGGAAGAACGAAGAAAATTATTGAAAGAATAAGCAAGATTTTGCAAAATGAAGTTATTTATGTTTTCTTGTTAATTAAACGTGAACATATAGAGCATCAAAGTTTTTTATACATGGAACTTCGACTACATAATTTGAAAAACTTTTAAATTAAAAATATTTAACTAATTTTTTAAATATAAAGTGAATCAAAAAAATCATAAAAAACAATTCTAAATTTTGTTTGTAATAGTTTTTTTTTAATATTGATAATTGATAACTTTTTGAATTAAAATTTATCTGAGGACAATTAAGATAATTTTGATTTTAAAACAAAAATATTTTTCCTTTGGGAAATTTCATTAAAATAAGAGATAATTTAAAAATTGATTGGTTTTCAACAAGAATTCTAAACTTATTTAATTATTTTGTAAATTTTTTAGAAATATTACGAAATAGACGAAAATGTAAAAATGAATAAGGAATCAGATGAATCAAGCATCAGAATCAAGACTGAAAATTTTGAACTCTTAAATCCAGAACAAAATCGAGTAATTCCTATTAGTCAACAATTGACAAATCTTGAACATATGCACATTCAACATACCCAACAACTTTTAGAGGAACGTTTAGCTGCTGTTCTTCAACTAAAACAATAATTACAAATTAAAATCGACCAAAACCGTCTGTCAAATAATCAAACCTTAAATAATCATGTATCGCCATCAGAGCAAAATAAATAAATAAATGTACAAGCTCATCACAGGATCGACATACAACTAAATCCTGCATTTAAATCCTTAAGGTATTTTTTACTCTACTTTTTGTTTTTTTATACATGACCAAAACACTAAGGGTGACCTTTTATAATGTTCGTCTTGAATTTATTTACGTCATATATATAGAATTTATCAAGTTTTGGGAACACATAAGATGAAATTTGGTTCCTCATTCGGGATGTTGAGGTTATAAACGAATTTTCATAACTTGTCTTTTGCCATATAGGTTATTTCTATGATGTAAGGAGGGGATCCTGTTCCCCATAATGTTTTACCATAACTAAGATGGCTGTGGCATATTATTAGAAGAAGGTTTTCATAAATATAGTGTGGATCTAGTGTTAACTTTACGATTTTCAAATAATACTTATCTATATGTAAAGAATTAACAAGGAAACAAAATAACCTATATAAACTAATTCACAATGAACCATAGACGCTCGTAAGTATAAATTATTTTACGTTTTCTCACATTTTCTTAGAAATCAAATTTAAATGTTTTAATTGTTGAATGGTCCACATACAGAAAATATATGAATTTACTTGAAGTTAATGTATATGTATATGTATGTCAATATAACATTTATTTAAAATATTTTTAGAATTAAATTTTGCACAATTGATTTTGTTTTAAAATTTTTGGAAATATCCTTGTTCGTGTTTTATTTTCGATTTTTTGTGAATTTTTTGTTGCAACTTGTAACTAAAATTGCATATACAAACTAGATTTGGGAGTAGTTTCTTTGTTTTTTTTGCTTAATTTTTTTTTTATAAATAAATCTTTTACAGATTCACATCTTTACAAAGTTGACCCAATTTTAGAATAGTTTCAAGTACAGAACAATAAATAGTTTTCATTTGCCAAAAAAAAAAACTAAATATTTTTCATATTCTTTCTGTATCTTGTATTTTAATTTAGTTTTGTATTTATAGAAGTGAAGAAAAAAACACTCAACAATGCAAAGTTTTCACTGGTGACATCATTTACGGATTTTCAAATAAAAACAAATAAAAACGATACGAAAACTCCTTGAATTAAATTGTATCGTAATTCGTATAAGTATGTATATAAATAAAAGACAAAACCAATTTTAGTACTATTTATTTTTTAACAAAAAGAGGGAAGAATATTTTATAAAAGGAGGCAAAAGAATATATATTTGAATTTCACACCAATTCCAGAGACGGTTCTGGATATTCATTCTATGTTTTTTGTTCTTTTTTACATTTATTAGTATTTATTTTACATTTATTACAATAAATTATTAGTAATTTTGAAAATACATGAATCTAGTACTGAACATCTTTGTAATTTAATAACAATAATATGCATTTTTGCAATGACTATATAACATGTTATATAGTCATTGATTTTTGTAAACAAAGATTTTGATAAAAAAAGTGCAAGAATTGTTACGATATCAACACAGACTTCATCATTGAAACCCTTCGAAAATATAATTAAATAATGACTTGAAAATAGGGCATGCTTGGAGTTCAGATAAAACTTAAAATAATGTTAAATTTTTTTTCCTCATTTTCATAGTTTTAAAACTGGTCTTGTGGACCAACCATTAATTTAACACTAGTTTTATAACATAAAATAAATGACTTAAGGTCACCCAGCGGTTTCCTTAAAATATAATGATTACATACTAACAAGATTTAAGGATTAGTACTTGATTATAAACTAAAATTTTATAGTTTATAAGTGTCATACCTAGATACTTGGCTGTGTTCTCTATCTTTATAGCTTTACCACTAATGGTAAAACTAATGGGAACTGATTTTTTTTTCATTTCGTTTTATACGCCAGTCCTTTGCCCATATAACGACTCTATTAATTTCGCTTGGAAAATTATTTGACACTTCTTTTATATTTTTCCGCAGAGTCATCAGAATTGGAGTGTCGTTTGCAAATGTATAGCTATTAATGCGTTCTGCAATTTAGGCAGGTAACACGTATATAATAAATAAAGTACAGTACCCAGAAAACTGCGTTGTAGGACTCCTGCTTTTGTTTCTGTCAATTCCGAATACTCATCTGCTTGCTTTATGCGAAATAAACTATTTGAGATGTATGATGATGTATGATTTTACTTCTGTTGCAAGTTTTCCTGGTTTTAGGATCATTATCACTTCCGCTACTTTAGAAAAACCTTTCAACCTAATACTAACGTTTCAACTTAAATGCAGCGTTGATTAAGTAACTCACCATGAGAATACCTTTTTGGGAAAATGTTTAAGGATGTCACAAGTTAGAAGTCAAATCCATGAGAATTTTTCTTGTTGAGATTTGTTTTTATTTCATTCAGAACTTCTTTCGGTGTCACAGACTGTTAATCCAGTTATTCCAGGCTATATTTTGTATTATTTGTATAAACTTTTCTGTTGCTTCGTCTAGCTGATGTATACTTTGTAGCTATATTCTTAGACTTATTTTTCTGTTTAACTCTATTTCGAAATTCTCCTTATTTGTTGATTTATTAGCTAGCTTGGACTTATTTCCTTTTTTGATTATAATTTCCCTCAGGGTCAATATTATTGGAGAATCTAAACTTTCTTCTACCGATCAAATTAGTTAATACTTTCTGGCTATGAAGAAATCTTAAAAATCTGGAGTTTTCCTAGGAGTTGTAGGCCAGTATGTTGGTTTTCCTGAAGAATGATAATTGCAGCCCAAAATTCTTATCGTCTTCCTAAGTGTGCTGCCTTTTGTTGTGATATTTCTGGATGCTCAATCTGTGTTCTTGGCATTGAAGTCCACCCCTACGATGAATCTTTCTCCAAGCTTTTCTAGTATCTTCAAATAGTTTTTTTTTTGTTATAAGTTATACCTGGGTGGGCAGTAAATCGTTCCAACCGTTAAGTTGTGTTTTTTGGTTACTATTGCTAATTGGGTTTCATTGTTTTGGAAAAGTTGTTCTTCATAGTGATTTATGTTGTCTTTTATTATAAATACACTACCAATTTTAGCTGCCTTTTGAGAGTGGTCCAAGTGATATAATTTTTAGCGATGTACATGAAGGTTTTACTGATTAGTGAAGTGAGTTTCGGAAATGAGACAAACGTCGATTTTCTGTTCTTTAAGACATACCTGTAGTTCTTTTTTTTTATTTAGGAGCCCGTTGACGTTCCAGGTTGAGATATTTCGAATTATTAATTTATTGTTGTACCTTTGTTATCCTATTCCGGGTCTCTAATTTTTAAACTCTTTTTATTATGCACTTTAAAGCCATTTGCTGTGCTTCAAATTTACTCAATAGAGTCTGCATCATATGTATTAGCGTTTGAGAATCAGTATTAGTGTCATTATTCACGAATGATATTTTCCTGGGATGTAAATTTTTAGAATTCCTATTTTTTTGTTTTTAAATATCTACATAATTATAAAACCTAATAATTTTGAATTTCATATATAAAAACTTAAATATGTAATTTTGTCTTATGTAATTTTGTCCCGACATCCTATAAAAGAACCCTTTTCTAGGGTGGTTATTTGCTTTTTAGAATTTCCGTTTTATATTTTTTCTTCTACCGGGGGGGCAATATTTAAATAAAAGATAAGGTGAAGAATATTTCGGAATCAGTAAGGAAACTCTAAATTTCATGACTCCGACAAAAGTTGATTTTTTTGTGGGTGAAGTTTTATGAGTTAAAAATAGCAACTTAGATAACATGATTCTGGGTTTAGGTATAATATTTTCCAATTTTTATTTTGTTGTATTCACATTGTTATTTTTTTCCTTATACGTTTTACTCAACCAATCATTAAAGAAGATTTTATGTCTCTTTTGTTTTGTTATTTTAAATAAAAATAGGAAAAATCAGGAAGTAAATAATTTGAAATGGTTCAGTTTCTGGGAAATTTCTTTTCAATATAAAAATAAATTTTTCTCCTCTAGTGAATTTTGATTAGAAAGACACATTGCTTTTATTTGAAAAGTTTAAAGCTATTTTCAGACTAGCATGCTAACATTTTTATGAATGGGTGTAATTTAAGGCATATTAGTATTAACGATGACTTATAACCTATAAATTACTTTCTGGTATGATATTTATTTATTTTCATTTATTCTGCTACATATAAGTCGATTAGCATTTTAAGCATGTAACTAAATTTCAAAGTTTTTAAAACTAACTAAACTAAACAAATTAAAAAAAGGAGAAAAAGAAATAACAAATGAAAATATAAATTGATAATTTAGTTGGAACCTATAAGTATTAACGACACACTCAATATCCAAAAGTGGCTAAGCATAAAAGTAATTGTATCCTCATATTGAAAATAAATATTTTGAAAAAAGGAGATATCCGCTCTTTTGTATCTAACAACGGCTACGAATAAGAATGTAACTTTTTATTGAACGAAGCTATTTCCATTTTCCGGAAAAAATTGAATATTTTGAAAAATGTTGTTGGAAAGTTCTTAAAATAATTGAAGCTGTTATCCGTAAACCGCTCCACTAAACAATTTATTGAAATCATCGAAATTATCTTGAAACCAACCCCAAAACTCTTCCTAATTGTTTTTTGTATACATACGCATTTCAACAACAAAGTATTTAAAATGATTGTTGGGTGCCAACGCTATACCCCCGTTAAACAAATTATTAAAACCCTGATTTTAAAATCAACTCAATCCTTTCTAACTAGTTTTTTTTGTATACATACGTACAAAACATTTAAAATAATAAGTGCTGTCGCCCCAAACTCTTTTCATATGATAAATTCATACAATCATGTGTGGAGTTTTATTTTTGGAAATTTTGGTTTTGGAATTACATATTGTTTTTTCATTGTTTAGAGTTTTGTAACTTTGGAATTTTTTTTTTTGAATTATGACACCATCCGAATAAAAATACCTATTGATTACTATTTTTTCTCGCTACAAAATTTTATTTCAAACCTTTTGAAAATGCATAAAAAAAATATTTTTTTTAATAAAATAAAAATAAGTAAAAAAAAAAACAACAACAAAAAATAATTTCTTCCACACTTTAGGCAGTTCAGGTGTACGTGTATCATATTATTATATTTGCGAAAGTATCGATAACTTTTTTATCGTAATTTTACTTTAAGTGCCAGGAAAAATTCAGATTCAATATACATTCATGAGAACATGTAATTTGTTTTTCCTTGAGCTGAAGCTGAATCAGTTTTCAAAACTAATAACAAAAAATAAAAAAAATAAAACAAAAAATTTTCTTCATTCTATCATTTTCCAATTATTATTAATATTCCTCATATTTAAAAAGTTTTTCAAGATTTTTGCTCATCTAAGTAATTTTTATAGATAGCAACGCCCGTACCCCTCAATACTTAATAGATTTCAAAGTTTCCAATATTCACAGTATAAAAACATATCAAAAAAATTACGAATAAAAAAAACGATTTTTACATCCGTTTTCCTTCATATTTTTTTTCACTCAAGAATTATATTTCCTTGCTACATTCTTTTAAAGAACACAAGCAAATTTTTCGGATAGATAATAATATTTACGTTTTTCTTGCCTTCTTATGATTCAGAATATAATAGAGTAAAGCAAAAATAACAAATAATATAGGAGGAGGAAAAGGAAGAGAAAATCTTTTTATAAAGCAAAAGAATAACTGTTAATATAATTTATAGTATAAAAATTGGTTTTGTTAAAATTCATATAAATATTTATGTGCATTGGAAGGTAATTGAGGTGTTGATTGTTAAATACAATTAAGGTTGTTTAGTTTCATGGAATGAATTTAAAATTTCGATTTAATATCACTCGTAGTCTGGAAATAAATAAGAACAAGTCTAAAATATTAAGTACAAATAATTCAATTGAGAATTCTTTTGAATATTTTTATTTGGAAATCCTTTAAATTTTTTTAATATTTTTGTATTTTTGATTAATGTGAAAAATTCGATAATAGTTTTTGTTTTTATTTCTTGTTGTAGCTTAGAATTTCAGTTTTTGGGAAAAGTTAATAAAAAAATGTCCTCTATTTTGTGTAACTATTTCTTCCTAATATAAAATTTTCTTAACATAAATTAAGTCATTTAAAGTTTTAAAAACTGATAAAGATTAGAAGTGTAATCCATTTCTAAAAACAAAAATACGAATGTACAGTTCGTGTTCAGTTTATTAGCTGATTTTTGACCTTTTTTTGGATTATTTATTGATATGGAAAAAAGTACTATCAGCACAAACTGTCTGGGCACAATGAATAACGATAACGGCCAAGAGTGTATAATTGACAAATACATATGAATTGAAATTAAAGCTTGTTGTTCTAAAATATATTAAAAGACATGCAAATAATATCAAAATGATTTTTTTAAGTAGTTTAATTAACATTAAAATTTTGCTTCGTATATTGTATGTTCTTTTCTTTTTTTTTCCAATTTGAAAATGATTAAAGTTGCAAATTTATGCAATGAAAAATTTTGTATCCTCTTTAGATTCTGTTTAACGAAAATATTCTTTACTTAACTTTTAAATTTGTTTAAGATTTTGCAGATAGAATTATATGATGATGGTAGTGATACAAATTGCAACTCAACTAGTATAGAAACATATCATCATAATGGGTACTAACTTTTATGCTATGAAAATTGATATTTTAAGTAACTGTATTATGACAAAAAATGCAAAAATAAAAAAAAAATACATATTTTGTATTGATACTATAATCAGATTCAGATTACATCATGTCTCGACACATTCTCGTAGTACGCGAGTAATAACATTTTAAATAAAAGCTGATTTTATTATTTCTTCTTCAATCCCTTTTTTTATTCTACATTTTCTTTTATCTAAAAAGAAAAAAGAAAAAAACAATAATTTCTTTAAAAATAACAAAAATTCACAAGAAAAGTGTACCATTGCAATGCATTCACGTACAGTTATAAAAAAAAAATTATTCTGCAAAAATACAAAAAGATTTTTAATATATAAGAGAGAAAATTCTAAAATTGTAGTTGTGGATTAAATGAAATGATTCAAGAATATTTGAATATAATATACAAGTCCCCGAAAATTAAAAAACAATTAATAAATTTTATATAAGCCATCCCTATATACATATATAGCCTTCTATACTATCTTTCAGCGTCTATATACCAGAAATACAATGGAAAAATTTTGCGCAAATAGCTAGTATAAAAAAAATCCGAATGGAAAGATTTTCATGATCTTCTTTGATTAGACTGATGTTAATAAACTGATATAAAATTTACCGTTTGCTTTAAATTCAGTCTTAGAAATGTAAAAAGGACATTGTAGTATTGACGAATATGTATATAAGCTTTAAGATTTCTTTAGTATGCACTGATAAATTACCAATAGAATGAACATAATTGGATCTAAAGATTGTTAGACACATTAGTTAAGACATAAAAAAAGTGTTCATATTTTAGAGATTTTCCATATTTTAGAGGTAAAAGGATGTATTAGAGGCAAAAATTCCAAAAAAAAAGGAATTTTTATTTATTATAGTTCTGGTTCATGAATCATTTATAAATGAGAGGCCACCAGTATTGATATTAAATTTAGGAACACAATTTGTATATAACCGTTTGAAAATAAGTTTTCAATTTACGTTTTGATAGGACCTGAATCTATTGTTGCGTTTTTTTTTTTTTTTTTTAGAAATATATATCTAGAATAATGATTTTATTGACCATTTGTGAATAAAGAAAAAAACAAAAGAAGAAATAATTAAAACATAAATAAACTTGAATTTAAACTATTATTATTGAACATATCAGTATTATCAATAACAGTATTATCAATAACAATATACATTAGTAAAACTTGTATGCAATCATTTTAAGAAAAAGAGTAGTTTACTATGAAAGCATATTATATCGTATATGAACTATATGTATCGTATATAAAAATTGCATTTATTTTTGTTTTTTTTTTTCTAATTAAAAATATTTTTTCCATTTTACATGAAAGAATTTAAATTTTTTTTTTAATTATTCTGTATAAATATACGAAGAGATATGTATCAGTGGCAAAAATCTTTTACATAATAAAAACTGATATAAAATTTAAGAAAATGTAAATTTTTGTATCATATCCAAATTTTGCAGATTTCTTCTTTTTTTCTTATTTATTTTTGTTAGTTTAAAAAACTTTTTATAAAATCTAGTATTATAATTATAATTATATAAAATTATATAAGATTCATGACAATTCCATAATTTTTTCTTGTTTATTATTCTTTTTGCAAACTTTACAACAAAAACAAAGCAAGTTTCTTAAGAAAACAAATTTGTTGTAAAATAAAATTTAATTAAGCTTCTACATTTAAATTCAGAAAATATTGCACAATTGACTTTTTGAAGGTTGACATATTGCTTTCCATCGTAATTCATTCTGGCAGCATATTAAATAATTAAACCCTCTTATAACTTATATTTATCTGTGCACTGGCCTGCGTTCTATACAGTAGTAACCTAAAATCACCAATATTTCTGAGATAATAATTAGAAACTTCCAACATAGCTTAAGTTCCTTACTAACAATACAGAATATACAGTATGCCTTATTTTAAACACAAACATTAATGCGTTAAATTGCAGCCTTTTATTTGCACTCAACCATTTTAAATTACCCAGCATTTCAGTCATTATATTGTCCTCCGTCTGCATCTTACTATTATTCTTATGCTCTTATTCTGTAATATTTATTGTCTATTGTCCGAACTACATATATATAGTATTGAAGAACAATACTCATAATGTGGCCAGACAAGAGAGTTATAGATTAATATTGCACATCTTTTCGATATTTTTCTTTGTTGTTCAAGCTAGAAAAACCAATCTTCTTAGCTACTTTGGAACATATTTTATCCGCATGTACGTTAAATCGAAGATTGTTATCAATAATAACACCTAAGTACTTAATTTCATTCACCAATTCAATCAATTCTTTATTTATGTTTAGCCTAATATTTGTATTCTTTAAGTTTAAACACATAGCCTTGGTTTTACATATATATTCAATTTTAGTTTATTTTTAGACAGCCATGCAAAAGTTTATCCAAATCGGTATTTAATGCTTTACTCATTTCATTATTTATCAATGTATCATCAGTAAATAATGACATTATTGAAAGGCTTGCACCATCCTTTATGTCGTTAATATAAATCAAAAATAGTAGTACCTCTGTATAGATTCTTGTGGAACCCTCAATTTTATAATTTCTTTTTCAGATACTATTCCATTATTTTTTGTCCTATATGTTCTCCCCGTTGAGAAGCTATTAAACCAAAGGCCATTCTATATTTCTAATTCCATATTTGAACATTTTATCCAGTAAAATACTTCTATCCACTGTTTCAAAGGTTCTTTGTAAGTCAAGAAATACCGCAATTATAATTTTTCCCGAGTCGGATTCCGTTTGCCACTCTCGTTCAATATCTAATTAATAGAAGTTTATGTGGAGTATATTCTACTGTCTGATTATAAACAACTTTCTCCAATATTTATTGGCCTTAATAACTCAACATTCTTTGCATTTTTTTATTTTTCTACCGGTATGACTAATTATTCATTCCAATCTTCTGGGAATATACCTTCCATTAAAGATTTATTTATTATTTCAATTAGATTTAGGAATAATCTTCTTTTTTTCTATCAAGCTCAGGTAATTTTGTTAGTTTGTGAAACATAGCTGTATTCAATTTTAAAATTTATTTAAACTAAAAAATATTTCTTAACTATTTGATTACTTTCTTTCTTATCTTAATTGCACATTTTTGTTCTATACTCTCTCACTTTTAAAATAATTTTTTATATTTTTGCTTAAATAGTTTTCTTTAGTTTAATTTTGAATAAAAGTTCTTGTCATTTGTTTTTTTTTTTATTATTATTTTTATTTTATTCAAATTTACATTTTATTTTCATATAACAATATGTTTTACTAATTTTACAAAAAAAATCATTATGAAATCAAAAAAATATTATTTTATCAATTTCTATAACAATTTGACTAGATATGTTTATAATATACATATGTACATTTTATTTTATATATATAATTTTTTTTTGGTTTTAAAATTTTTATGTACTTGGATGTTTGTATGAGTTCTATATACTTTTAGTATTATCATATAACCCAAATTAGCCTTGATAGTAATATAAAATTTTAAACGTCTCCTTGACTTTTATTGTATTCCGTTACTATGCATTTGTATACATATTTGAAAAACAAAAACAAAAAAACAACAACAAAATATATCAGAAAATGAAATATGCAACTGGCAGATGCTTATTAGTTTATTATAAAAGGATTCATTTTGTATCAAATTCATATCTCTTATATTCTTATACGTATATAATATACGTCACACATATTTATGAAAATAAATTTACAAATTCTCTAAAAAAAGCTTATTTTTTTTAAAGCAAAAAGTAAACATTTGACGCTGCTGATATACATATGTACATTAAAAATAAAATTATTTTCAAATTTAATTTATTTTTTAAACATATTTTTTTGTTACTTCGAATTCAATTTAGCGATTTGTTGTTGTATTTAAGTACTAAAAACATAAATGTTTTAGATTTTATACGTTATCTGATACCTATCAGGAAAAATAGCTCTGATTATAACCCTAGATAAATAGGGGAGCCTCCATCACTTTATATATATACTTAAATGATTACTTATTAATTTTCAACATTTGTAAATGAGGTATTGGAATTACGACAATCTGCTATATTTTTTCGGGTGGCGGGACAAAATTACATAGGACAAAGTTACATCAGACAAAATTACATATGGACAAAATTTAATATTTAAAAGAATTGCATATTTAAGTTTTTATAAAAAATTTAAAATTTTTTGGTTTCATGACGGTACTTTTTTTCTTAAAAATCTAAAACTAAAATCCTATTTTGAATAGGAACTTATTATTCAACTAAAGATTTTGACAATTTCTTCCACATTTTATATTAATTAGGTATGAATTAGGTAGGAACAGCAAGGAACGTGTTTGTTTATACTCCATCAGGAAAAACCCGAAATATTGTATAGTTTAAGTTGTAGTATTGTAGATTTTGATAAAACGGTACTGCAATTTTACACTACAATATCTACAATAATTCGAGTATTTATTTTAACAAATTACTGGCTTATCAACTTATTAAATGTGGAAAACTACTACTATTGTCAGGAACTAAGCCTTCTTAAATAGAAGAGTTTCATTTTATTTAATTTGTTACCAGATTAACTCTCAATTATCTTTTGTCATTTATTATATCCCAATGACAAAGGGTACTAGACCAGCTCGAAAAACCAATGAAGCATTTTTTTTTTTTGCTTCATCGGGAATCGAATCCGGGACCTTTCGGTTGAAAGGCAGGCGCTCTACCTACTGCGTGTTATTATGTAATATTTATACTTATATAAAATTGTCAAAGTAATAACTTCGGCGGGATGTGGTCTCTCAAAATTTTTCACGCCTAAAAGTTTTTTTTCATTACAGCCCAAGATGGGTTCAGAACCAAATGGTGGGTTCAGAACCAAATTGGTCATGTAGTTTAGAGATACGCATTTTAATTTAAATTAGGGCTCTTCCGAGAATAAAGTTCTCTAAGCTTCCGCAAAGACTGTTTTGTCATCAGGAAGCAACATGTATATAAAATTTGAACCAGTTTAATAAGAAAGCATTTTTATCGGAACCCAACATGTGTACTAAATCTGAGCCGAAATGGCCTAATAGTTTCTGAGATATGAATTTTCGTTCAGATAATAGAAATTTCAGTTCCTAGCTGAACAGGAAATTGGTTTAAAATGCCTGAATATATTCTACACGTGGTAAACTTAAAAAAAGCTGTAATAAAAAAACTATCTTTAGCAACTACATACTATTACATTGTAAATCAGCATTTTGTAGGTTAAAAATATTTGTATGTATATATTACAAAAATAAGAAAATATATTTTTTTTTCTATAAACCTGGTTTTTGAATGGCTATCACAAATTTTTCGTACCTAGTAATCTTAACTGCACTAAAAAGGTGAAAATAAATAAGCTAAATTCGAGCTCCCTTAGAAAATTCTATATTGTCATAACATTTAACCTCAAGACGCAAGAAAGAAGGGTACAAAATTTTTTTATAGCATAAAAGGAAATAAATGAACTTGCTAAAGACTAAAAGCAAGGTGCGCAAATTAACACTCTCATGTTTTTCCCATGGCTATTTTTTTTAAAGAATTTCCTTTCTTCTTCTGTATAATAACAAAGTATATGCTCTCATGCCTTATTAATGATTTATTTGCCATGAATTTTAATCCATTATGTTTGAGTTTAAATGTTGAAACAAATAACTTTTAGCAAAGCATTTTTCAATGTTCATGAACTTTGATATTTTGAGATTGAACTATTCAACAAAAATGTTATCACACGTTGAAGAAATATTAATATTTCAAAACTATAATCGGACTTCAAAATTGCTGTCACATGTGGTGTAAATATTTTTTTGTAGAATAGACAAACTGTAAATCAAATGAAAATAAATAATTAATAAAAATTATTTCAGTGTTTCAAATACAAAAAAAGGGGAAAAATACACTATAATATTTTAAATCAAAGATGTTTACGTCCTTAAAATTGTGCATAAAAATCCAACAAATTAAAAAATAAACAAACAAAATAAAAACAATGGAAGGTTGTAGGAAAATTTTTCATTCGAAACAAGGATATAATTTACATCAATTTGAAGGTTATCCAATGGATGAGAAAAAGCTCCTAACTTTAATTTTGGTTTTATTGCTTTCATAGACGTATCTATATTTTTAAAAAGCTCATTCTCACCTGGAAAACAAATGAAATTTAAATACATATGCATATTATGCAAAAATAATAAAACAAAAAATATTTTCTAAAGAAATACTCATAAAATTATTTTAAAGTACAAGTCAAATTTTACTTTTTTAATGGATGGCATTATAAGGTCATAGTCTCTGGTTATACTAAGGTTATTTTACAAAAACTTGAATGAATCGAAATTTTGTAAGTGTATTTCGCAAAATAGAATTTCCATTAATTGACTATAATGTTGTTATATACAAATACAAGTTTATATATATAAATTGATAGTTTTATTTACCAGGTTGTAATATTTCAAAAAGCTTTGAACAATTTAATATAGATATGCAATAACACAAGGATGCATACAAATAAGTACGTCATACTATAATGCATTTGCTGTTTTTGTTATTTTTATATTTTTTGCTTTCGTTTTATATTGTCTGGGTCACAAGGATTTGAGTTTTGGTCTTTTGAACTAAGTTTTGTTTATAAATTATTGTTGTTGCATTCTGTTATTAATTTTACGTTTTAACTAAAAGTGTTTTGGTTTTTTAAATGATAATACGATATCTATGCTAAATGTATCTATTTCTATTTTAAAATATCCTTGTCATGATTCTTAAAACTAGCATGTTGTAGATATATGTATATATAAATATATATATATATATATATTGTCTGGAAAATTATTTTTAATTTCTTTTTCCAAAGGTCAAAAGTTTGATATTCAATAATTTGTATTTTAAAGGTAACAATATAGCATACTACAAAAATTAAATATTCAACAGTTGGACAATATCATTTATTTATAATTTTTAATTTAATTGCTATTTTAATATATATATCAGTATATACATTACAAGTACACATCTACATTATAAATTTTCTTTAAATTTATAAGAAAAATAGGGAAAAATTTGATTCCTCGAATACAAAAAACATACTAAAATAAATATTGATATATCGCGTTATAATTTCCTTTTTATAATATTATCATAATACTTCTTAGCTTGGGAGTTTGATTTGTCGTCTCATCTCAATGTTGATGTTATTAAACAGTTTAATTTCAAAATAGATTCATATATTTATGTACATATTATGTATAAACTAAAACGATGAAAATTATTTTTATGATATCCATTTCAAGACCATAAGAGATTTTGATAAGGGGGGCAAATAAAAATAATGAATACAAAAGTGTATATGATTGCAAATTTATCATAGTTACATTAGAAAAATGGCAATTTAAAGACCATTTCAAAAGTATGTTACAAAAATAATAAAATTTTGAAAATCACCAAAAAACCTATTTATTCATATGTATGTGTATATGTGTCGGATATTTTAGCTATTGTTGTTAATAATGTATGCTGACCCATAAAGGTCAATGGCTATATACATTTGCTTTTATTCAAAAAGTTTTTGTATTTGTAAAATTTTTTGGTCCAGAAAACTTTTGTTGTTAAATACAAAAGTTACAGTCTGAAGAAAAATAATGAAATCACTGTAAGAAAAAGAAGTTTTCAAGTAGAAAATAAAAAACACTTAATATATCTTAACACACAAATTGTTCGCAAAATATTTAAATCTTCCCTATCATAAAATACAAAATAAAAAAACTGGCTGTACGCCACAAAATTTGGCTTTCTAAACATCTTAATACTGAAGTTGTACGCTTAGCTAACAGCCAAAACTTTGTTAAAAGACTAAAACAGACGAAGCCGTTCGAACTGTGTTATAGGACAAAATCGTTTATTCTCTCAATAACTCCTAATGGTCAAAGATATCTAAAGTACAATAGAGCCAACATTGTATTAATAGTTATAGTGTAGAAGACTAGTTTTAATTTTAACAAAAGGACAGAAGTTTTTAGTTCGTTAAGTTAAATTCGACACAGTCCTTCACTTTGTTTTTCCCCGAAGAATAAAACGACAAATTAAGGTTCTTTTGAAGATTTTATTCTATTAGAAAAAAAAATCACATGTCTTTATTTCATATGATAATGTGGGAAATATGGTTACTGAAACATAAGGAATATAAGAGACATGGAAGCAACACTTTGCAACAGCAACAATTTCCCGCCACCTACTGTATAGGTTTTTGGAAAAGTGATCAGCAAGCTGGAAAACAAAAGAGCTGATGAAACTGATGGACTACCAGTTGAACTCAGTTGAAAGCTGGTGGTGAACTTTTGGTTAACTGCATGCACCAAATCATTGGCAACATCCGAATGGAAAAAAGCATGCCTATTGACTTAAGTATCAGATCTATAGGCCCCATTTACAAAAAGGGCGACGCCATGTCCTGTAAAAACTATAGAGCAATATCCATGGTACATATCGCATATCAGATCATTAATGAGATTTAAGGGTTCATTAAGGAGAAGATATATAAAATGAGAATGGGTCTACCGAGCAGGTCCTTAAATGCTTGTCTATTATAATTATAGATTTTTACTAAATTAATATGTACTAACTCAATGATATTATATACCTCCTATGTAACAATGTGTGAGTTTAGCGGCGCTTACCGGTGGATGTGGATTACGAATCCACGGATCAATGAGTTTGTCAATTGACCGATGTGATAAATGTACCAGTAAATGTAAATAAAAAAAAATTTAGTCTTTTTCTTTTCTATTACACGCTATTTTTTTTTTATAAAATTTTCTAAATAAAGTCTTGAGTAAGACGTTATTTAATAAACTTTTAATCTCTGAAATGTAACGTAAATGAGTACCAAAGATGGATTTAAAAATATTACCTAATTAGTAAAAGTTAGCGGGGGACTTTTTGAGAATGGTAGATATTTTGAGAATGCGGGACATTTTGAGAATAAGAGACACAATTGAGAAATAGTTTTTAAAAAAACTAAATTATTTTGACTTTTCAAATCATACCAATGTCAAAGCTTTTTATTGAAACACGAGTGTTTACTGGTTAATATTGAAAAATCTATATCAGTCCATGCAAATCCTTGTTCTTTTGAATATTTTAAATTTGTCTGTGACTTGAATTATAATTAATTAATAAGGGTTCCTAGGAAATTTTCCTAGGAATATTCTTTATGTATCGGCCACCAAGCAAAACTGCAGTGATACAAAAGAAACGAATGCCAAATCTGTATTGTAAATTTATTTTAATGAACAGTACTGATTAATTGACAACTTGAAAAATTTGGAGTCTATTTTGAGTTAAATTTAGAAATTACAAGTCATTTGTCAATAAAATAATTGTACGATGAAGCTCATTTATAATACATATCTTAATTATGAAATTTTATTATTATTTTATTATTGAAATTAATCGATTTAATATTTATTATTAATTAATTATTAAATATGTAAATTTTATGAGTTTTTAAGTAATTGGTAAATCAATATAAATGAAATTAATTTTATCAACCAAGCTCAATAATTTTAAAACAATTGTAAAGGTTTAAAAGTATTTTGAAAACTGGTATTTTATAATATAGAATACTAAATTATTACAAAGAACATTTTTAATTTTATTTATTTTTATTTTTCTGTTTTAAAGTGACTGAGATTATTGATGAATTTCAAATTTCAATCGATTATTTTTCTTATTAGATATTATTAAATAGTCTTGTGTTCGAATTTAAGGAACATTAAATTCAAGTTTTTTTTTTATTTTTTTGTAACAGAAATCAAGAAAAAGGTGATTTGCTCACTTTTATTGCTTTTACAGAATACTATATAGTATATACCTATTAACATTTTAATGTAAAGTTCAAACTAAGTATCCTTGAAGTTATAGAGAAAATTCATATTGTGATAAAATAATAGAGAAAAATACATTCATATATACATATATATATATGTAGCTTATATATCTGTATAGCTTATATATATATATAAACTTAATGTGTTAAACAATTAACCTTGAACTTTTTTACGTATAGAAGGTGTCCTTTTTATATTGATTTTTTTTTAGCTTAAATTAACTTTTGCATAAAAGCATTTCATAAAAGAATCATATATTTTTAAGATTACGATGTTTCTCTTAAGTTGTTTAATTTCTAATAACTTTAAGAACAAAATATTACGTAATCGAAAAATTATTACACTATTTGAATAAAAGATAATTAGAAATAAAAACAATTTTTTTGTTTTTATAACATATAATAGGAATTCAAGCTATTATATTTACATATAGTAGTGAATTGTATCAACATATAACAGGAGTTCGTTAACACCAAAATCTCCCAGAAAACACAATCTAAAAAACAGGAAAGCCGACCCGAAACTGCTCAATAGAGCAATGAATGATCCAAAACAATGCAAACAGCACTTGGAAATAATTCTGCAAATAAAACTTGTAAATAAAGAAGAACATAAACGAACATTTGATGAACTACACAATTTAATTAAGCAAACCATAAAAAAATGGCAGGTACACATCGTATAACAATAACATCTGGAAGATCAACTATAGAGTAGACAGATGCCTAACAAATGATTTAACATCGAATAAAGTTCAGTGGAACTCCTATGAAGCAAAGCTACTAGACCAATAAAATTATGGTCAGAAGACTCCATCATTCGTGCGACGAAAATCCACGAGCTGATCAATTATTAATGTTACTGATAACAAAACTCCTGAATTGAGAGATAAAGAAAAGGAATGCAATTTCTTTTTTAAGTTAAAAACAGAGCGAAAAAAAATTAAATAAGACTTTTGTCTGTTAAGCTATTGAAGGATTTAATAGATTACGAAAAAATTATAAGATATGCAATGATGAAAATGATTAGAATATACAAGTATTTTTCATTTACCGCTAGTATATAGCACATTATTTATTGAATAAAATTATTACAGTAAGGGCCAATGTTTCAAAGACAAAAATCCGCTAAATTGACTTTGATTTTTTATCAAACTTCAATATACAAAATTCTTAATTAAGCGCGCGAATACTAGTATTTAATTAAACTACAATATTTAAATACAATTAAAATTGTACAAGTAACAAATGTGCAGATCAACATATTTACTATTACAATTATATTGAGATACAATTATATTTTAGAGTTCAATGTAGACAAACCTCTTATCCTCCTTATCCAACTAAGGTCTCTTATTTTAGAAAGTTTCAATCTCAGAGATTAAACAACAATTTATTAGCAGAATTACAAAATATAGGATTAAAATTGCAGTGCAAAAAATGCAATAGCAAAAAAAGCAAAAAATGTAAAGGTCCAAAAAATATTTTTCGACCTCTGTTTTTTGTTTTTGAATGAAACATTATTATAAAATAAAAAAATATACATTTGCAAATAAGTTTTTGAAATTCCTTATTATTTTTAAATTAAAGTGAATCTTTTTTAAATGAAAATCAATTTTTCTATCGAATTGTGGGCTAAAACTCCTACATGACTGAACATAATATGATAATTTGAATGAAATTAATATAGCACGTGTTATTATGATGGTAATATTGTGTAGCCGTAAGTACCAGAGTTAAGTCAGCTTTCAGGCTTATTTACTGAAATAACTCAACAATTTCCATCATTGTATATTCAACCGCGAAAATTTATTTAAATCAAATTCTTTCGAAATATATGTTTGAATTAAAAAAATTATTCATTTCATTGCATTATTTAAATTGAGCCGAATCTTTTCAACTTTTTTTAATATAAAATTTACAATCCTCTTTCAATCAACTTTTAACAATCTGAATAGAGCAAAGGTCAATAATCAATTTTATTTTTGTATATTTTCTTTATCCTTTCTCCTGTAATCTGCAAATTATTTATATTTATTTATCACTTTTTTTTTTAAAGAAAAAAAATTTTTTATTTTAACTTTAGATAAATTTACATTGTAAGTACAAATGTTAACTGTTTTTTTTTGTTTACTATTAATTTGAATTTTACATATGTTAAAATTAGTCGAGTCGATGAGTACAGAACACTGAAGAAGTCTGTAAGTAGTAGACGAAAAACGCGTATCTCGTTCGCCTTTTGCATATTTTTTTTTTTGCAACAGAACAGTTATTACTATTTCATCCTATAAATTCTTTTGTTTTCTCTAGTTTGTAGTAATTAAGCTAAACTAGGCTAACTATTTGTACTTTAGATTTGTAACAATTGTAAGGATTGAAATAAAGAAATTCTAAAATCTAAACCTAAAAAAAAAATCTGTATGATAAGCATATTAGCAAAATTAAAAGGAAAATAGTGGACTATTTTCGACAATTATACAAAAATTTTACCTTAACGCTAGAAAACAAGTCTTTATAAAAACATTTTTAATATGTTTTTAAGTTTATTTTTAAATATCTCCAGGGGTAGAAAGTTGTGAAGTTTAATAGTAAATTTAAACTTTTTAGTTTCTTGGGCGTTCTAGCTTTAGTTATTTCGATATGTTTTCGATTTCTTGTTACGTAATTATGTATATTCTTCCTATTTTTTTACAATTAATTTTGATTTAATGTTATTATTTAAAATATTAAAAATGTATATGAATTTTTCGAAGTAAATTACTTATAGTTTATATCAAATATATTTCTGATTTCGTATAATTTCTTGGTTTTAGTTCTGGATATTATATACAGATATGTTCTCTATAATTGCAATGAGTATCCTTTTTAGAAAAACTCTTATGATTGAATCGGAACAGAACATATCCTAGAACTCGAATTATTCATCTCTTTCTATTTCTGTCTTAAAAAGGAAACTTTATTTCGGTTTATCCAAAACAAATTAAATTATTAGAACAAAAAACAATATGTAAGACATTATTAATCTTAACTTCTAAAGCAAAAACAAAAAAAAGAAATTAAGTCTTACATTTCTCAAGTCATTTGTCCTAGGATGGAATCACAATAATCATCACCAAACACCAATTCAATAAAACGTCTAACTAATGATGGAATGAATTATACTAGACGTGCTAAACATAAAAATATAGAGCTTAAAAAAATAACGAAAAACATTTTAACATTAAAAAAAATAAAAAAATTATCCTTGAAAATCGCATAATCCAGAAAAAGACAAAAAAATAATATAAATAATTTATCATAAAAATGACAACGAAAAATTGTCATACACCATTTTGTTCAAATATTTGTGCAGTCATTAGAATCTTTAAAATCATAAATCTTCACATTGGTATACGGTATTTTCCATTTTTTTATTAAATTTTTCCCATATAGATTTAAAATAAACTCTCGCGGGAATCTATACAATCATAGCATACACTCTAAATACTCCAACAAACACATGCAATTATATACGCCTGAGTACGTATGTATAACTTTTGTAAGTGTTGAAATAGATATTGATGGGATAATGTACACACATGTGTAAATAAAAGTTATTTCATAAATCTTCAAAAAACAAAAAAAAAAATTGAAATTGAAAATTGTCAAACTTTTCTTTATGGTTCATTTCAAAAATTGTTCTACAACATCAAATAAATTATTACTTATGTGCTTCAATCAATATTGAGCGCTCATTGCTGAATACAGTTGCGGTCGTCTGTTTAGAACGAAATTATAATTTTTTTCATAAAGGGTTTGCAGTTTTCCGTTGTTCATTTGAAAAGTTTATTGAACTTTAAATATAAAATTTTATTGATATGATGTATTTTTGTGTACATGGATACGTACATAACAATCATAACATTTAAAATTTATTACAAAACGAAAATTGTTTTTTTTTTTCTGTAATAAAAATGAAAAGTCATCAACAAAACTTCTATTGTAATAAAACTATTACCATACTATTACTACCAAAACAAATAGTAATACACAACAAAAACCACTAATGTGCAACTATGTTGCTGTTATTCGGGCTGCTACAAAATTTAATCCGATTTTTGTCTCATTTTCATATTTTCTAAGCTTAAATATTTTTGACACAGCCAGAATAAATAGGTATCAAAAAATATGTAAATTGATTTAAAAAAAAAAACTTTTTTGTTTTATTTATTTTTAAAACAGAACGATTTCTGAAATTTTCTTAAATAAATATAAATAAATATAATTATACTTCATATTTAATTAAATCGAAATTTTTTTTTTTATGTTATTTCAATTTTTAATGTTCTTTTACAGATTGAAGCAAAAAATTATTAAGTACTTTCATGTATACACGATACATTTCCCGTCCTAAGTATTTCTCAGCTCAATACATTCGCGATTTTTTGAGAATTCGTATTCTCCTTCTCTCTTTCATGTTAATATTCATGAATTTAATTACATTATCTTCCTTATTTGTAAGTAAGACTCTTATCAGTCATAGACTATTTAAAAAAAAATTGTATAGAACACATGTTCTGGGCCTGACGGTGTCCCAGAAATTGTTCTAAAAAAGGGTTCAATATGGTTATCCTTAACTCTATCCAAAATTTTCAATTTATCAAATTTTGATTTGTAGAAATCAAAAGTCCTTCCTTCTTTCTGGATAAATGCATTTATTAGACCTGTTCACAAAATTGAAGTAAATACACATCGTCCTATATATCATATGTATATGTGCAAAGCATATACCTGTGCATTTCGATGTCTCGTACCTGAATGTATTTGTGAACTTAACGAACGATGGATGGTCAAAGTTCATTGTCGGTTTGGAAGGGCAAATATTGTTTATTAGTTGTAGGCAGAATTATATGCCTCGTTTTATATATTATTACTAGAAGAAATCCCCGGGTAAATACCCGGTCGAGCAAAATAAATGATTTTTTCTGTGAAACGGCACAATAAAATGTTTTTTGTAAAATTAAGCATTTGACATGTTGAAAGTATGTAACAACAATATATAGAATAGTAATGTTAATAGCAAACCACAAAAAAATAAAAAATTTCAAAGTTTTAGTTAATATTTATAAAATAAAATGAAAAAAATGTCAGATAGAATTAAACTTTTATAAGATTTAATTTGTTTTTATTATTTTTTTATTTCTCGAGGGAATGTTGGAGTCTTTAACCCAGAAAAACCATCGAGACCCATTACCATAACTGATACATTACAAAGATTAACTTAAAACTTTGAACAATTTATATTTTTTTGTGGTTTGCTATTAATATCACATTGTTTTCAAATACTTTCAATATATCAAGTATTCAAATTTATTGAAAATCATTTTATTGTGCCATTTACCAGAAATTCGTTTTTTTTTGCCCAGGAACTAATTCTAATTAGCGTGGTTCCATTTTATTTAAGTTATTACCAAATTATGCACTCAACAAGTCTTATAAAATTTCATTATTAAGAAAAACCCAATACAAATATATGCCGGGTGTGAAATTTGAAGCCGGGATTTGCTGATTGGTATAGTAATATGCTTCCAAAGTAAATAATAGTTTACATATTTTCTATGGTAGCCTTATGACTATTGATTTTTCCAGAAACAACTGGAATGGTAACTTCTACTTACCTACCTACCTACATTGATTTGAGTAGATTATATATATTCCCCATAAGTCACACACAGACGTGTAAGCTATTAATTTAAACTTTATTATATCTATACGATATTATGTACTATGAACTGATTTTAAAAATAAAATCAAGGATATTAATTTTCATAGTATCCAAACACCTTTTCATTAAAAGTTCTATTCTTATTAAACAAAAAATTAAGGAAAGAAAACATTCAACAAGTGGTAATGGTATCAGGTGCTAATAATTTGCTAAAAGGCTCACAAAATATTATGACACAATAAAAAGATAATTAACAAAGAGATGCTCTTTAACCACTATTAATGATGTTAAAACAAACAGAAAAACTAAAAGAAAATAAATTTCATTTAGAACTAAGAATTTTGTTTATGGAGTTGTTTGGTATTTTAATATTATTAAACATAATTAAATTAAATATATAAATTAAAAACAAAAATAATACTTTTTGTTTAATGAAAAAATACATAGATATTTTAAGTATACAGAATAGGTTACTTGATTATATTAGGTATAAAAGAGAGACTTGAGTCTATAATATAATATTAAATCCAAGCTATTATGGTATATACTTTGTCTAATCCATTTTATCGTCTTTCAGGTGGTAGTATTGAAAATTCAAAAAATTATGGAAAATTAATGAATACCGTAAGTTGAGATTATGTGATTGTAAAAACTCAGTATCTCACTTTGACCATAACATTTAGGGTTACTATCACATGACTGGATTTCATTTGACTAAATTTCATTTGACTGCATTTCATTTGACGGGATATGATAAATATTCATAATAAAAATTTCCTGTAGCAAGCCTTTATCAATCAACGGATAGCAGAACTACATTTTCTAGGTGGGGACTGGTAGAAAGTGCCAAATCCAAGAAATTGAGGCGCCTCCACCAAAAATAGGTCCGGGTCCCGTTTCACAAAGCCCGAGGGTTCGATTTTTTTTTGTTTTTTTTACTTTTCTTTAGTACAATGGCGATAGTTAGTACGATGCAAACAAGAGGTCCATCGGTCCGGAAGTCGGGACCGAAGATCTTGAAATTTTTTTTTTGGCATCAGTACAACAGTCCTTAAATGTGATGAAGACAATAGCTCCGGGGTGTCAGGTCGTAACTTAATATCACATGCTTAAATTGTAATTTTCTGAAAAAAGGTTCTTAATAAGTATTATAAAAAAATTAATTTTTTTTTGATAGATTCGACGGTCCGGAAGTCGGAACCAAAAACCTTGAAATTTTTTTTTTTTTGGTCAGGGGTCCCAGTATTCGGGGACGAAACTTAATAACACATGTTTAAATTGTATTTTTCTGTATAAAATTATCTTATTTTTGAAGTTGGGGGCTGCTGCCCCCAAATCCCCGCTACTCTTTTATTGGAACCGTGTTTTTGGCGACGGCAATTAAACGCATACGGCACAGTCTTAGTAAAAAAATATTATTAAAAAATTATTTTATTTTTAAAGCCGGGGACTGCTGCCCTCAAACCCCCGCTAGTCATTTATTGGAACCCTGTTTTTGCCGGCGGCAAGTAAACGCATACGAAACGCATGAAAGCATGTGATATTAAGTTTTGACCCCAAATCCTGGGACCACGGCCCTATTGTCTTCATCACATTTAAGGGCTGTTGTACTGATGCAAAAAAAAAAAAAATAGTTCAAGGTCTTCGGTCCTGACTTCCTGATCGATGGATCTCTTATTTGCATCGTACTAACTATCGCCATTGTACTAAAGAAAAGTAAAAAAAACAAAAAAAATCGAACCCTCGGGCTTTGTGAAACGGGACCCGGACCTATTTTTGTTGGAGGCGGCTAAATTTCTTGGCTTTGGCACTTTCCACCAGTCACCACCCAGAAGATGTAGTTCTGGTATCCATTGATTGATAAAGGCTTGCTACAGGAAATTTTTATCATGAATATTTATCATATCTAGTCAAATGAAAAGCAAGCAAATAAAATGCAGGCAAATGAAAAGCAGGCAAATGAAAAGCAGGCAAATAAAATGTAGGCAAATGAGAAGCAGGCAAATGGAACTACTGGCAAATGAAATACAGGTATATATGACACGCTCCCTTCTAAGCTCACGTGGGTAACTAAAAATTTAGAAGAAATATATGACTTATCTAATTTCTGCCTGGGAATCTACTTATCAAAAAAGGAATTTGGAAAGAATTGCAATTGCAACAGATTCTAAAAAGTTTTCAAATTTTTAAATATTCTGATTAACAAAACTTTTCAAAACTTTAAAAGAATTTCTTAATTTTTGTTTCTTTTTTGTTTTGACATACTTTTTTTTAAAATTTTTATTACATATAATTAATCAGTTTCGGGTCACAATAAAGCTTTACAAAATTTTTAATTAATTTTCGTTTTATCTGATGAACTAAAAAATGCTTTTAAAATATTAAAGAAAGCTAAAAGAAAAATTTTTCATTAATTTTTCCATGAAAAGTTTTTCATGTTCCTTCATTTCTCTATTTAAAACAGCAAAAAACTTTTCTGTGCTTCATATTAATAAAAAAAAATTTATAATAAAGAAATTATAGAAAACTTAAATTAAGATAACCTCCCAAAACCTCAACAATTATATCTTATGATGAGTTCGAGTTTACTCGGAGAAAGACTCGAAATTAAATTACTCTACAAATGACTCTATTTTCATATATATGAAATGTGGCCTGTGCTAAATATTCACATAATTTTCTTTTATATCGTATAGTTAGATGGAGTCTCTTTGAATTCATAAATTTGCAATGCTTAAAAAAGTTTTTTTTTGTAATTATGTAATTGTAATTATGAATAAGAAAAATACTATTTTTTTTTTAAATGAATACCTATAATAAAAAAATATGAAAGATTAAAAAAATTAAATGGATAATTGTTAGAATATTTTTTCATCTCATTCTTTGACTTAGTCAACTACAAAAAACAAACAAAAATGCAGTTTCAATTTGAATGGTGCTTCCTACAACATTATGAACCGTAATTTATATGAAAATGAAAGTTTCCTTCTTGAATTGGGCTTCAAACTGTAGCTTCTTATTAAAACTTGACTGTTTGCTAGTTGATAGTGAAAAGTCTATATCAGTTATTTTAATCCCTGTTCTTATAATTAATAAATGGGGGTCTCTAGTTATTATATAATAAATATAATAATTATATTATAAATTTTATATAATAGTTATATTATATTATATTTTAGCAGCCGATTTTTTTTTTAAATTTAATTTGTACCTCACGTCATTACAATTTACTTCACAGTCACGCAATGATTTTACTTTTACATACATATTCAAACATTCAAATAAAATTGAATTTTATTAGTTTTCGAAGTAGGAAGTTAAAACCTTTTCAACTTTTGCACAATGACTTCGATAACACTTTCGTGCTGGGCATTTTTATAGATTTTCATATATGGTGATGGCTGCGCTCATTCTGTTCAAGGTCATTTACTCGACCATTTTAGCCACATCTTATTTGTCATCAATAAAACTTCATCGTATAATTAAGAGTCAAGTTAATCGTGTTAGCATTACATAACTGCGTTAGTTCAGCGTCAAAGTTTGAAAAAAAAGTTAGAGATCTTATTAATATGGGTCATTTGTTTTTTGTCATGTGCTTGTATGACATTGCAACAACTGGTAACTTTGGTAACCACTACCACATGATCATATAAATTAAGTAAACTGTAGTTACAGTCTCCCACTATAATTGAGTTATTACTATATATATATTTGCTAAAACGTTATCAAAAATGGAGAATGACATCTACATTACCTTTATCATAAATTGGAGGTCTATATATTGCTGTTAAGTTTAACTGAATTTTTTTTGTTACATCGTTGATTGATATGGATATAAAATTGTTTATGTTATAAGGACTTTGAAATGGATATCTTTATGAATGCCAATGCCAATACCTCTACCACGTTTTTTATTTCTGCACACAAAAACTTTTTAGTCCTTTATATTTACTAGGTCAATTTTGTCTTCCCAAATTCTCAGTCTCGATAAAAATAATTATATGTATAATTGAATTTATTTTGTCGAGAACAAAATTTATATCAACCATTTTATTTTTGATACTTCTAGCACTCAATTAAATTTTCTTTTATGTGTTTTATTTTTAAAATTTTGTATATAGTGTATATAATCAATTTGTTTAACTTCAGCATCAATGGGTAAAACTTTAAACTCAATCTATCGTTTGCCTCGAAGAAAATGGCGATCAATAATGCATTGGTTCAGGAACTTTATGGTTTATAGCGCCCACAAAGTAAGTTAGTATAGTTTTATTTATCTAGTTAGTTGCTCATTTTAAGTGTGACTTATAATACCTATACGATAGGCTACTAATACTATAAACTTAATGCACGCTCCTACACGCTGATTGCTGAATGATTTATTGCCTATTAATAGTTATTCTTTTTTTTAAGTATAGATCAATTTACCTGTTTTTCTCATCCTTTTTTCAGTTAGGAAAATACTTTTCAGAAGAACATACTTTTCGACATATTCATCACACCAATAAATCTAATATTTTTGAATCCATCATCATTTACTAAAGCAATTGTGATATGTAAACTTGTTAACATATCCAAACGATAAAACACAATTATTTTACGTTTTTTTAGAACTAATAAATTATTTAATACTGAGCAGATATATTTTAGACTTAATTTGAAAATACAATTATTATAGATTTTATTTATTTACTAATGAATATCTTCATTAATTAACAGCATCGTATACTCAATATTAGTTTGGATTTCGAAATTCAATTTATAAAGTAATGTTAACCCAAAAAAAACCATTATAATTGAAATGGAATGAAAATTCTAGAAAAAAAATCGTTTGGGATGGTGCTTTTCTAAAATTTTGTTCGCAATGTTGAACTACATATTTATACATAATATGGTCATTTTTATGGCTTCCCAAAATTATATTACAAAAAATTGAATATTTTCGCATTTGAGAAAACCGACAAACGAAAAATAATACATCAAGTAAAAGGATGTTATATGAAAAAAGGATATATATTGGAAAATGTTTCCTTTTCCATCTGATTATTTTTTTTCATATTTTTTATTCCCATTAATTTTGATTTTTCAATTTTTTTTCCAATATAATTTTAGATGAAACATTCATCATTATTTCAACCACTCGGATCAACGTACCGACGTTTTAGTTGAACTCAAATTTGATAAAGAAAAGAAAAGGAAAGAGAAATACAAAGGTGAATGTCTTTTCTTAAGTGTCAATAATTCTTTTTGTTTTGATTTCCAATTTCCATTTAAGAACACTTTCAATTGAGTTACATTTTCTCTTCATTTATTTGGTTTATATTTAGTTTCAATTTAGAAATTAGAATCTCTAGGAATGGATTTTTTTTGATAAATTTTAATTAAAATATACAAATAAAGTTGATTTGTAATCGATGTAAATGAATTTTTACATTCGATTATCTTGTATTATTATATTTAAAATAATCACTTATTTTTTTTCGAAGACTTGTTGTGATAGACTGTTCTTTACAATTTTATACGATAAGTTTTGCTTCTATCATTTCGTTTTAAATAAGGTTTTATAAGTAAATACAATGACAAGGTCGATCCTTGAATATTCAATTTTTATGATATATATGAGAGTATACATACATACATATATACATTCTTGAATTTTTTTATTTTTATTTTTTCCTCAATGGCAGAAAAGTATAAAAAATAAAAATTAAATTAAAGAGAACAAAAATTAAAAAAAAAACCTGTTAATATGAACATTTTACAATAAAAAATAAAAAAAAAAAAATTTATTACACGAAACGTGTTTTTTTCATCCTTTTGAAGATTTTAAACTTTAATTTATTTTCATTCAGAATTTTTATTTGGATTTTTAATTGACCTCGAGATGTCGTGTAGCAAGAATAACTCTTGATGTTACAATTTTGTTCAACAATACTTGGTAAAAATTCAAGTTCACTGCTAAAAAAATATGCATTAAAACATATAAAATTAAAATAAGAAATCACCTTAAAGAAATCAAATCAAAAGGATATTTTTTTATATTTCAGTTTTAAAATTAAATTTGTGAAACTAAATTAAACTTATTTTTCCTTTGTTTTCATTTTTATTTCAAAAAAAGTTCTAAATAATAAAATTGCCTCTAAGGTGAACATAGACAGACATTTTTTGGTTTCATTGTCCAGTTTTTCAAGTGTATATGTAAATGCAATTTTTCAATCATTGAAACAGGTTTACTGGCGTGGTAAAAATGAAGAATCCTAACACGAACAATTCAGTTGTTCTGGGTACTTGTATACTAAATGGTGTTATCAAGCAGTATCAAATAACTCTACGATATAATACAATATTATAAGATCAAGAGCTCAAGAAGACAATTCAAACATAACTTTCATTCACAACTCACCTTTATTAGTAAAAAATCTCTATAACCGTTACATTAACAAATTATATTAAAAAATATTCTAAACTCTATGCTCTCAAATTTGGTCAGAGTCATCCAGACAACAACAGAAAGGACGTAAGAACGTAGAACAAGATGCTTAAGTTCCATTAACGCAATAGTTCCTCGTAAGAACCTAGTTTTCACATTCGAGTTTCTTCACATCCAGTTTTATTTGTAATCGGTAACTGTTGATATTATGTAGATGAAGACTGTACATGGTGTTGTTTTGTTTTCAGAACCTAAAACATAAAAATGATTGTACTGTAAATTCTGTCATTAATGTCACGGTTACATAGTTATAAATAAAAAGAATTTTTGCAATTGTTTTTCTTGTAAGAAAAACAATTACAAAAATGTAGCAGTAAATACATCAAAAAGGGAAATCATTTTAATAATGTTGACAATACACAACCATAATAAAAAAAATTAAAATAAAATGAGGCAATATGAAAAAAATTTAATAATAAGTAATTGAATGGTTTATTACGGTTTTATTTGTTGTGTCCTTCATCATCAAGACAGGTTATTGTGAGTACATTTATAAAATGAATTAAAAATAATACATGAATAATTTAAATTTTATAAGAAAATAATAATAATGTGTATGTTCAATAGAAGACATATTCTACCTACATTATAAAACAATATAAATACATAAACAAAAAGACAATAGTTTCCCAAACTGTTTTTATAATATGTCTAAAATTAAAATTAAAGATGGTAAAGATTTTTTTAATTTTATTGCGGCTTTCCACAATCTTTGATAATTTTTTGTTGTTTCTTACTCTATATACTTAAGTGTCATTGGCAGTCAAGTTCATATAACATATAAGAAATCGGACCACGGGTAATATTTAGTACTACTTAATCCTGTTGAGAATCATTTTGAGTTTCAAAAGACATTTTTATAATTTTTGAGTATGAAGTTATTTTTTCAGTGACATTTAATCAAATTGAATTAATCTGCAAAAAAAATCAGAAAGCAAATATCGTCGTTGTGTAACATCAGAAAGTGTATCGAAATAATAATTGTAGGAGAATAGGTCGTGGACAGTCAGAAACCGCCGAGGAATTATGCAGCATTATTGGAATGATCTAACGTGATCAATGAGAAACAATGAGACAATATACCCTGCACTATAACCATACATCATGAACTATTAAAACCATAATATATGAGAAGCTTAATTAATTCAGAATTGGTAATTATAGTGCAAACGGTAACTCGTATTAAAAATTATTTTATTTATGCTTATTTTAATTATGTTTTTCGCGTTATTTAATTTCCGTGAAGAAAAAGAAATTTCCGTCAAGAGTCTATATTTTTTCGCTTTTAAAATTTTTTTTATAATTTCCGTGTAGGAAAATTTTTCTAGTTCAACTAATTCATGGGGGTTTTTCTGAAAACGGAAGGATGATCTCTACGTTTAAGGTTTTGGTGTATTTGAAGGTGTATTTCAATTTGACCAACCACATGGTTGACTTAAAAATCACGATATCGATCCTTAACCATGAGTCATTGATGTCTCCGGAGCACTTTACTTTGGAAGGCTTGGAAAATGTTTTATTAGTATGCAACCTTCTAACTGGATACCATACATCCAGACTCGTTTAAGGGCCTGATTTTACATTAGGAGCTTATATTTCATTGTTAAATTCAATTGTTACCCAAGTAACCATTAGAAGTTGCTGTATTTGAGATACAACTCTTCTTTTTTCTTGACATGCTCCTCAGACACTTTGTTGTATTTGCATATGGGTTCATATTTTCATTAATCTCAACGTGTATCGCTTCTATATTTTTATTTGCAAAATTAGTGTGAGTAAACTGTGTTTCGTTTACAGAATAGAACAGGATAGAACCAAATACATTAATTTGTGATACACCTGCTATTATGTCTTTTAGTCCCTTATTATTTCTCGTGTCGAACGACTCTTAGTATCCCAAAATACTGCAACGTCAAGTAAAATAGTTAAACGTATTTCTTTATGTTTAGGTCTTTTTATTACATTTATGCGATGAACTCAATCAATTATGGATTGCTGTGTTTTAAAGCCAAGTTGATAAGATGAAATGAAATCTCTAATTAGATTACAGGCTTAAATTTTCATAATAAGAGTTTTTCAGCGAATTTTATCATGACCGAAAATAAAGATATTGGACGGTAAGACGTTACTTCTGAAGAAATCCTTGGCTACAAAATTACTATTCAAAATCCTCCAGTGATGAAGTTTTCCGCTTTATTCCAGGATTGAGATACCTCTTTGTTCTTCAAGTAGGTTTTTGTAATATACTGCAACTTAAATAATGCTGTTTTGACTAATAGTATGCTTAAACACGTTCTTGAGTTCATCCAAAGTAACTAAGTAAGTAAATGGTTTTCATCTATTTTTATCGAGTGATAACGAGAATAGGCTATTTTCATTTCTTTTGAATATTTTGTTTTACAATTTTTTTGCTGCTTTTTGTTTAACATAAATTAACATGTATTTTGTTGTGTTTATAGATATTTTCCAGACCAGATTTATATATATTTTCATCGAAAAGAAAAAATATCTGTAAATCTGGTGCTTCCGCTGCTTCAGCTTCAGATCAATAGTTTTAAAAAAAAATAAGTTTACAATTAGTTACAAGTAATCAAAAATTTAAATTAGTTACAAGTAATCAAAATTTGAAAAGCATTTAACTAGCTATTTAAACTATTGGGCCGAGATCTTAACGTTAAAAAAACTTTTTCCTAATTTGAGACATATATCCACTTAAGTAGAATTGTTTTTTAAAAGTTTTTAATCTGTCTTGAACAATTGATTTATTAAATGGGACTAAGACCACTAGTAAAGTAATTTGAGCTCAAATGAAATAAAGATCTTAGAATAATAATCTTTGACGAGAGTGGAGGGCTGTTGGTATCTATGAATGATCAATTGCGAAGATGGCAGGAGCCTGCAGATTATTAAACAAACAATTCGTAGAACAAAATGTATCCACAAGCTCCCTTATATTCACAATGCGCAGATCATTTAAGAGTATCGATGTGAGAGCCCCAAATAAAAACAAGATCAAATCAGAAATTCTTCTTTTAAAAACACCAAAGCAGCAGGAGTAGATAAGATAACCGCCGAGTTCCTAAAAGCTGACCCCGATGTATTAGTCGATATTTTGTTACCTTTGTTCCGGGCTATATAGGAACAAGAAAAATACCCAAACGAATGGAAGGACGGAGTTATTGTTGAAATATCAAAGAAAAGTAACAAAATCATTGCAAAGATATCAAGCAAGTTTTCGCAGCTAGTGGTCATTCGTATGGATCACATCAACCCTTCACGAATAATCCTTAAATGATCCACTGAATTTAAAGTACTACTAAACCTCATTTTTGGAGATTTTGATAGTGTATAAACCACGAGTATATTTGGGAATTACTTAGTAGAATAGGCATTCCAGAAAAAATTATAGCCATTATTCCAGAATTCTAATTCTCCACCAGAAAAAGTGCAAGCCTACAAGTCAGTACAGCTTAAAGCAAAATCATACGCACAACTCGTTCATCAAAACATCCAATCCTCCATGAAGAAAAGCGAATAGAAGAAGTGAGTACGTTGAATTATCTGTGCAGCATCGTGTCATCAGGCGGAGGTGCCGATTTTGATATTGAAGGCTGCATCAGCGAATCCTGAACTGCTTTCGGTATCGTCTAAAAAAATATGGCAGACAAATAATATTTCTCTGTACACAAAAATAAGAATCTTCAATGCAAGTGTAACATCTGTGCTCTTGTACGCTTGCGAAACATGGAAAGTTTCAGTAAACATCACCAAGATACTTCAAACGTATATCAATAGATGCCTCCTGCAAACCATTTCAGAACGCTGTGTCAAAAAGCGAACCAAAAACAAATAGACATGGAAATCCAGTCAGATCGGAACAGTTGCCCGAAGCAAGTACGCAGCAAAGAATGTGGCCACAATTGAAGAGGAGGAACGTGGCCCTAATAGGAGCCGATGCAAGGATTTTCTTTCCGCCCTATGCTGCATGGAGAGAGTTCTGTAACAATGATGGTAATGGGGAAATAAAGAAATAATTCAAAATAATGCTTCGCCAATTACCGATTCTGCTTTTAAAATGTTATTAGATTGTAAATTAATTTTTTATATTCTGCAACCTTAAGAGTATATATCAATTTTCATCGTAAAAAAATAAACTATTAAGTTAAAATCAAATTAATATGTCAAATTTTCATTATTAATTTCAAATACTGACAATGAGTTCCCCACCGATTAACAAATCATGTAGTAGAAGAAAATATATGGAATGAGAAATATTTAATATGTAGGCTCCATATAGACTAAGAACTTTAATTTTAAATAACAACAACACAAAAAACTATGACCTACCTTTGTAATTCTATTTTTATAAATTTGATATTATAAGGAGAAATTTAAATAATCTTATAAGTGGTAAAAGCTACTTAATTCTATTAGACATAGTTATATAGGGGTGTCCCGTATCAATTCTCAGCATCAATAAAGCAAACACAAACAAAATAAAATATATTTTATTCAAACAAGCAACCAACCAAGCAAGACTTCCATGATTTAAGTAAACAATAACTAAACAAAAAACAAAATTAAAATAAGGAGAAAAATAAAACTCATGGGTATAGTAAAATCTAGGTCACTCCAAATGTGGGAGTATCACATTTGGATTTATTTCAATTTTTTCATCGATTGTTATTCAAAAAGGATTTGTTTACATTCACCACCGTGATAGATAATGAGTTGTTTGTATTTTTTTAGGATCATATCACTTTTCATTACCATCCTACCAATAACTTAAACTCTATTATACAAAATAATAATAACATTCTTTCAGTTTCTTTTCTTCAAAAAAAAAAGCATGAAAAAACAAACAAAATCAAAAAAAAAAACTTCTTTACTAAATAAAATTCAAGAGACAGGATTTTTATTGTGCTCGTAATAAATATTTTTCTTCTTTAATTCATTATTGTATATTGTAGGAAAATAACTTTAAGTAAGATAAAAGGGAATAAAAAAAGAAAACATTATGGACTCATCACTTTCCCATTTACAAGTAGCCACAATAGGCATGTGTTGCCAGTGGAGATTCAGAAGAACTATTGTTGTTCTTCAATGTCATGTTGTTTTAGCAAGATTTTAGAAGTACCGAATTACAACCCTGCAAATTAAATTCTGATTACTACTGTGAACATAAATTCTGTTGGATTCGAAACTGTTGCTTCAAATGAATGTCTTTGACTCACACGTAAAAATATATAGAATTATTGAAAGAATAAATCTAAGCATTAATATCTGAAGTGAAATTTGCATTTTACATAAATCAATTGTTCTCAAATTTAACCATGCAATATGTGGTGAAATACAGATTGTAAATCAGTTTTTTTTCTCTCTGAATATCCGATAAAGCAATAAAGCAACCAGAGAAATAAAAGTAAATTTTCTGGCTAATACCTCAAGGATAGGATTACAAGACAATGATTTGATTATGAAGCCCAAAAAGAACTCCATTTACCAGCAAAAATTTTGAGATCTAAAAATTTACTTTCGCAGAATTATTACATATGATACACCGGCACTACTTCTAAATATACATACTTTTTTAAGACGAATATTTTTTATGTAGGAACCATTTCTAAATACCGTCTGCACTTTTTTTTTAACATAATTGAAAAATAATGAATGTGGATACAGATAAAACTATTAAAAATCTTCCAAGCTTCATCATCCGAAAGTAGGTTGGTTGTAGTTTGTTATATGTACATATTATATTTCGAGATTTACTATATTTTTTGTTACTATAGTTCTTGACAGTAACTTAAGTATAATTATTTTTGTCGTGCTTAATTAATTACACTACTGCAAGTTTTACTACATATTTTACTACATTGTTTTTCGAATATTTATTTATCGAATCTCTGGCATGAACGAATTAAATGTTGAAAACTACTATTTGTGTTATATTTATATTTAAAATTTATAATTTCGTTTTAACTGTTTTACACATATTTGGGAAGGGTATTATTAATTTGGAATTTTATAATGACAATAAGTGTCGGTACAATACACAGGAACTAAGTCTTCTAAAATAGCGTAGTTCCATTTTATTTAAGTTGTTGCCAGATTAAACTCTCAATTATTTTTTGTCTTTTTTTTTTATCCCAATGACAGAGGATACTGGATTAGACCGAAACGCGCATTTGCATTAAACGCCCACGCCGCTAAAGAATTTTTTTGCCTCGTTGGGAATTGAACCTGGAATCTTTTGACAGATGCTCTACCTACTATGCCACACAGCTTGTAAATAATATATAACAATATATAACAAATCCATATTTTGACATTAAACTGACTCGTTAAACAACGAAATGTAATAATATATTGAGAATAACCATGTAGATTTCAAAAACTAATAAAAATGTCCTCAAAAATATCAGTATATCAGTTAATGAATCTTCGATTAAGTCTAAATATTGTCTAACCTGAGGGTTAGGGATACAGTGGAAATCCATCACTGTATATTCATAAATAAAATTAAATTTTTGTCCTCTGTATCAAGGATTAATTGTTATTTTTATTGTTTGAAATTTATCCAATTAGGATATCGACTTGTCTTATTCTCAAAATTTATATGTAGACAAAAGTAAAAGCAATAAAAAGTCATTTGATCTGATGCCAGAAAATTGATTTTGTTGAGTAGTTGAAAAGAAAATATGTGAATTTTATTGATGTGATCATATTTATGGATTTTAATATTTTTTGGGTTATACGAGGCTATGGAAAATTACTTCAATATATTAGATTTTTGGCTTTATTTTTTGTTTTTTTTGATTTTTTTTTTAATAATTTAGGTCACATTATTCAATGATTGCTTAAATTTTCAAAAAAAAAATTGCTAAAAATGAGCATTTAATAAAGAAATTAATATTAACAAAATTTTGCTTAGTTGAAGTATTTTAGAATTCTTCAAATGATTTCATAAATAATTGACATTTTTAAGAAAATTTCATAATTTTAGCACTTAGGAAGTTGTTACAAATTTTACATTTATGTATTAGTTTTAGCACTGAATAACCCAAAGATACTGTGAGTTAAACCCAAAGGTACTGTGAGTAATTTAATAAGATAATTAATGTTTCTAATTGCATTTATAATTATATAAAATCAAATGATTTGAATAGAAAAAAGTGAACATATTATAAAATTATAGATCTTAGAAATTAAATACGTGCTAACCAATAAAAAACTGTTATAGTAGGAAACTGCTAATTTACAAAACTCAACTAATCAAACTAAATAGGGTAAAATTTAATGGTTTGAAAATAGAGAGCTGCCTTATGTCAACAAAGCAAAACCCAGCAATACCAAACATTCTATTCGTGTAAATATAGAAAACTTCGAAATTCTTGGAATGGTAATAAACAGAAAACTTTCTTAGCACGTTCACATTTTACGTATCTATACAAATAGAAGTATAGATACAAATAGAAGTATAGATACGTAAGAGATACTTTATATCTTCCAACCACCTATTAGTATACAAAGCATAATTTTGGTTACAAATTGAATACAACTCGCATACTTGGGACGATGCACCCAGTACCAGCCTAGAGTACTTAGATAAAGTACAAAATCGAGCCATCAAAATTATCAATCATGGCGATGTAACACCACTCCTAACATCATTAAGTCATCGCCGTAATGTAGGAGCAGCCACCCTATTTTATAAATATCTGTAGGTTAATGTTGATGTAAAGTAAAGAAAAAGTATTATGCCCAAAATACAACCATCCCAGCGCAATACAGACAGGGCAGCCCTTTCCCACAAATTTGTAGTGTAGCCTTTTCGAGCCAGAACTGGGAAATTAAAGAAGTTCTTTCATCAACCGAACCTCTATACTAACCGAATCTCTACTCTTGCTAAAAGCAGTTACGATGCTTGTCCTATTATTTTGGCCTCATAGAAAAAAAATCATAAAAGATTTCCGATCTGTGCAATTTACTATCTGTCAAAAGTTTTTATAAGGATGGATTATCAAAAAGACACCCTTAAGGTCTTCAATCGATGTATATGGTATATATTTTCATCGATTTAAAATTTTATTGTTATTGAAACTATCACCATCAGGGGTATCGGGTATAAACTGCCAACTACACACTATCTTATTTTAAATATTTTTCTTATTCTTATTCAAGCCTAACAAATCTCTTTTTTGAACAGCATTGATTAATTAATATTCTGATGATTAATATAGGATTATGAATGATTCTACAAAAAAAAATTACCATAAATTAAATTAAATAGACGAAAACATTTGATCAGACCTTAAGCTTTATACACTGAAGTATGTAGTAAATAATTTAATTACTATTACTGATTTTGAAAATTCACTATTTCACGCAATATTTGCTTAAATTAACTGGAGGTCTGAGAAAATTCATTCCGAAATTTGAAGATTTTACATATGATCTGATACGTTACATATTTGCAACAAGTAAATCTATGTTAAACTACACAATTAACATTCATGTTGCCTTATTATAATACTCTATTTTTTAAATTAATTAAATTTAAGATGAATTCTAAAAAAATTTTAACAAATTGCAAATACATATTTCAATATTTATAATTCGTGACTATTTCAAATTACTTAGAAAATAATTAAAAAGGAAAATATTAAATAAATTTTTTCCAAACAATTGCAGAGCTCTTTAAGAATCAAAATATATTCCATTAAAGTGATTTTTTAAATGTCTTGTAATTCGGAATTCTCATTCTCATTTTGAAAATATTTTTTATACATAGAAAAATAAAAACACAAATTTATTTTTATTGTTATATTGTAAACAAACTGACTGCTCAACCAATAAAATACCATACAATGTTGAGTACTACCAAGTGAAATTCAAAAGCCGAAAATATTTTTTACTTAGAATTTAATTTGAGCATATAGCTCGACACTATTAATCATATTCTACCATTATGTATTTGAAGTGAAATTCAACATCCACTTGTAATGCTCTTTTGTTGTATTGTTTTTGGTAATTGTGTTGGTATTTTCTGTTTTTTCTAGGCTGTTAAGAAATGCGTAACTTTAACATGGGATTTCCTATTAATATTTTTTGTTTAATTTTTTTCTTTTTCCTTTATATTTTGTGTTTGGTGATGCTTTTGCAAATTTTCTTATTTTCTTTAAAGTTGTTTTTCCATTTCAATTTGGTTGTTTTTTTTTTTAAATTAGTCTACTTGATGAAGAAATAATAAGAACAAATAACAATGAGTTTTAAAATAAAATATTTTATTTTATTAACTTAAAAAAAAATTGGTATATATAAGGACGAAATCGTGTTTTGAATTTTATTTGATTAAAAGGATTTCAAATGAAAACCTACAGTACTATGACAGAAAAACAAAAAAAATTTCATTCTATAAGGTTTGGTGCAATGACCTTCCTTTAACTAAAATATATGGTAAACAAAAAAAAACAAAAAAAATACTTTTCTTCTTATATCCATTGTGAGATTACACATACGCCCCTATACATATTAACTTACAGTGATGTTCTAAATTCTAGTTGCATATTACATTGTTGATTGTAATCTGATATCATTTAATTTCCCCCAGAATACCGTAAGGCGATTTTCTTTTCAACCCTTTATTTTTAAACCTGATTATTGATAAAATAATAGCAAGCGTTGAAGAGGCTGATTATAATTTCAAAATAAATAAAGGGAAAACAATATCGTATGCTACGCAGATGTTGAGAGGCCTTTTTATTTATGAACAACATATTATTTGTTTTTTGGTCATATATTTTAAGACCCATTCTTTGGTTTCCCTTTGCTTTTCAATCTGTGTGAAAGATAAGAAATACTGCCTTTCGTCTAGCTCCGGTGTCAGCAAAATCCTTTGCATTTCGGTAATCAGTTGTAATCAGTATTCAGTATTCTTAAAATAATGAAATTTTATAAAATTTGTTGATAATAAAATTTGTGTATGTAAGCACTTGCTAATGAATTTTCCGGATGTACATCTAGATCTAGATGGAACAATATGATATCTGTGAGGAATACATGTGACACGCTCCCAAACGATTACTATTGTCGTGGTTAAAGAATCCATAAGATTAAAACTAACTGTCTATGACAAGATAGTTAAACAGATAAGGTCAATTTAATAGCTTTTATAGATATCTGCAAAAGAAGACTGCAAATACGAAAGCCAAATTCATATCAACACAGCAATGACAATATTAGGGTATTTCAAAACTTTAATTTTCAAAGTTATTGCGTATGTTACAGAAGCCAAATATAAAACGTTACATTATAAACTATTAGTCCAGGCACGCCATGACAGGCCAAAAAAATATGTATCAACTATAGACAGACAGCCGAAATAATGGACAATCCCTACATCTCAAGACTTATATTATGGTTACAAAAAGGCAACAAACAAGAGAAGAAGAAGATAAATATTTTTTCAAAGTACTGTTAACATAATTTATAATAGAAATGATGTAAATGATTTATAATAATTCATTCTGAAGAAAAGCAACATAAGAGTCCTGTCGCACCAAATTTATTCTGATTTTTCATTTTTTTATTTTTATTTTTTTTTATATTTTATTTTTTATTTCTTTTCCCTTCTTGTTTTTATATGATATTTCCTTAGAAATACTTTTTTGAGTGAAAGATATACATATATACATTTTCATTCCTTATTCATATACAAATAAAATATGACTATAATAAAGATTACATAAGAAAGGCGGAATTATTAAAAAAAATTATCACCGAATAAACACTTTTGGTCTTGTGAAGTGAACAACCAAAGAAAAAAATATTGTTTCTCCTACTGTTCTGATTCTGTTTCTCAATTTCTAAATGGGAAAATGTGAAATTGAAAAAACTAAGGTTAATGAACTTTTACTCTTATACATTATGTATTATATACATAATAATATACGTATATTTAAAATAATTGTTTAATCTTCTTCTTTTTCTTCTTTAAATAGGCATTTGGTGTCTGTTTTTTCCAATATAAATATCTCTTCAATTTTGTGATGCCGACGTCCAACATTCATACCATCTTTTTGGAGGTCTTCCTGGTAGACGTTTGACATTGATTTGGCCATTCATTACTATCTTCGCAAGTCGATCTTCTGCCATTCTATTTACATGGCTCTCCAGTTTCTTCGTCTATTTCGACTCCAGCGGACAATATTTTGTATGTCGCAAGCGTTTCTGATGTCGTTGCCACGTTTCTTATCTCTTAATGTGTATCCACATATTTGCCTCAGAGTTCGCATTTCTGTTGTTCGCGTTTTCTGTTTTGATTTAGATGTTTCAATAGCGCATGTTAGTATGGGCCGAATACAGCCTTTGTATATTCTTGTTTTGTTTTCTATTAGCATGTATTTGTTTCTCCATATAAGATCTCGGAGATAACCTGAAATGCCTGCGGCTTTTCGTGCTTGGGTTTTTGTTTCTGTTTCTGTGTTACTGTGATATTTACGCCCAGATATTTAAATTTGAACACATGTTAGATTATTTGATTGTTAATGGATAATTTACATCTGATGGGATCCTTCGAAATAGTCATGAATTTGGTTTTTGTTGTAGATACCTCCATGTTGTATAATTTGGCAGTTTCGCTAAATCTGAATAATAATCTTTACAGATCATCTTCATTTTCTGCGAGTAGTGCAGCGTCTGATTATTTCTGATTATTTTATCCATTATTAAGTTAAACAGAGTTGGACTGAGACTATCACCTTGTCTATTACCTGTTCATGTTGCGATATCTTCGAACACATAAAGATATGTTTATTGAAATCGATTAATTTTTCAATGAGTTGCCTGAGTATAAATACAGCATCGAGGGTGGACCTATTCTTCCGAAAAGCATTCTGTTCTTCAGTAATTTGTATCTGGGATAGCAATATATCATTAATTATTTTATTGTAAGTGGATGTTAAATGTAAAAATTGCTTTGTATCGCATTATTTTGGTTTTGATTGTGATATAATTTGCTGAAATGTTCGGCCCATTCGTTTGATGAAATTGAAGATATTTCCACATATTTATTGATTGGTTTTTTTCTGTTTCTTATGAAATCCCAAATGTCTTTTTGTGTTCCATATAAATCAAATTCCATATCTTTCCTGAATTTCTACCAAAACTCTATTTTTATATTCCTTATCTTAGAATTCACTTCTTCGTTTCTTTTTCGCAGGAGTTTTAGCTTCGTCACAGAACCATGGTTGGTTTGTGGGTTGAGCGTTTAAATAACCTTTTTTACGCCAAGTGCTTTTGTTGCTGCTGAGTTTATATTTTGCTTAATTTTATTCCAAGGTTCATCGATATTGTCGATTTTTACTTAATTTGATCGCTAAAAGCTTCATCGATTTTAATTTGTTTTTGTACAAGAATTGTGTTGACGTATTCATAAGTGATTCGGTGTTCATTTTTTCATTTATGTTTCTTTTTAGGATGATTTGTAATAAAGCGCATTTTACATAGTACTACACTGAAAAAAATTTAAGGTTTTAAATCAAATAAATGTTTACTTCATTTTAAATCTAGCTATCCATCATCTAATTATATAAGTGTTTCTATCATTTTAAGAATATTCCTTAATATCAAGGTAATATTTCTTCTTTCCAAAGTCACTGATATAAAATACCATATTCAATTCGAAGCTACTATTTTCTTTGATTTAAATTAACTTTTTATTAAATTTTAATTTGGATTTCTTTCTTTTATTTCTAATATATTTACGTTTCAACTCTGGCTTTTTTTTGTATTAAAGAAATTTTTCAAAAAAGTTAAAAATCGTAATATGAAACTTCAAATATTTTCTAAATTTAAATTTCTTCGTTTCAACACCAAGCAAATTATTATTTCTTTAAATCGAAGAAATTTTTCTTTGATTTTTAGAAACTTCGGTTCAAAACTATGGAAGTTTTTTTTCTACAGATCAAAGAAGTTTTTCTATAAATGGGATAGTTATATTCTATTTTATTAAATTTACTTATAGATTTAAATTATAATTGAACAAACAGTTTATTATTGCCTTTCAGTGTGTTATAATATAAAAATTGTTAAAAATTTCTTTATTTAATTTAACATATTAAAAATTTAAAAAAAAGCCTTAGACTTAAAAATAATCAAAAAAAATAAAATATAAATTAATAAAAAATAATAATAAAAGTTTTATATAAAAAACAGGGAAAGAAACTTACTAAATTTGAGCGAAATTAATTTTGAACAAAATCAAACAGTTAGTGTCTAGTGATACCTATATCTTACCTGATGGATGGTCTAATGGTAGTAATCGTCAAAATGCAACATTATTATAAATGTATGTGCAGTATCAGAAGTCATACAATTTTTTATATTATGTCCTTGTAGTAATATTATCAAGGTTCATAATATCTTCTTGGCTTTTTCAGAAGTCCCCTTACGCGTTAAAGATGATGAAATGGTGTAATGTGAACATAGCATTAAAGCAGAGCTTAAAAAACCTTCAAATTTAATCAAAACTTTGAATTTGATCAAAACTAGATTTACTGAATTGAATTTATTTGAAATGTACTATTTATTTAATTTATATACAAATTATTAATAATAATTCTGTAAATGAATAGGTATATAAATTTACTAATTTATTTAAATCGCAATTATTTTTTTAGCACCAAAATATGACCATACAATTCAATAGGTGGGATACATACACCACAGTGGACGGTATCAGAAAAAATGTAGAAGTGGAATTAGAAGCTCTATACCTTTTTTGCAGTAATCCCTTTATATAACCAATTTTTATTTAAAATCGATTATTTACCATCCTAAATTTTATATTATACGTAAATATTCTTCAATTTATAGTTTACTTTATTTCTTTGTTTTGAATAAAACATTGGTTGTATATTTAGCAAAATATTCTATGGAGCTCAATCGTTATCAATTTTCTTTGAAATTAGGTTATTTTTCCTTATACTTTAAATCTAATATTTGTTTAGGCTTTAAGTTTCTGTTCGTTATAACGTAATCAATTGTAGATTGGTAGCCTCTGGTATTGTTCCACTTGTATTTGTGTTGTATTTTATGAGGGAAAAATGTTGTTGTTAATGTTGTTATGTCTCAACTGAATGTTGTTAATTCTCAACTCATTTCGGGCACAGAAGTCAATTAAAGCTTCGTCGTTTTCATTTAAAACTTCTTCATTGAATCTTTGCTTTATATCATTAATTATATCATTTCCGATTCTCGCATTATTACTCCCATTATTATTACTTTCTCTATTGCAGGTATCTTGTTTATTTCAGCTTGTAATTGATTATAGAAGTCCATAGTTTTTTGTGCTGATTTGTTGAAATTTGGCGCGTATGTACTTATTACATGAAGTAGAGACGTACCAAGTTTGAAGGACACTAACAATAGTCTATCATTGATATAAATTATGTTTTTGCATATGTTTTTCATGAATTAGTAGCCACACTCCTGAGTGTGCTCTTTCGTTCTTGTTTTTTTCACTGTACGTAAGCATGTAATTTTTTTAAATATTCATTGATCATTGATGCTAGTTCATTGATTCGTTGAGCAATTTGTTTTAAGTCTTCGGTAGCTCGCTAGGCCCGCCTTCAACGAATCCTTCTTGCAATTTTTGTCTTAAATAGAAGGCTGATGTCGACTATTCAGTTTCCGGTTGTCGCCCCGAGGATTTAAAGTAAGCACTTGGCTAAGAATTCAATTCAAACAACTCTGGGTTAGCAACCGTTCAACCCTACTCTGTTGATCCTTGTCCAGACCACCAATTGTTAAATAAATATGATAAATAGATATGATCTTTAAAAAAAAGAATCTTGAAATCCTTAAAAATTTCAAATTTAATTGAAACTTATTATTTTTATTCGCTGCAATAATAGTAGAGTACCATAATTGTTTACTTGAATTATAACTTAACGAGAACTTGATTGATTGATTTTTATAATCGTCTCTAATAAAATTTACTTTACTTCACAATAATGCGAATTTAAAGTAGTACAATTTTTTAAAGTATGTATTATAATTTTTACATATTCAAATGTTTTGGTTTCTCTTCTGTATTTTTTACACATTTGGTTTGTTGAATTAAAATTAAAATATGTAATGTCTAAACAGGATTTACATCGCATAACTTTAATAGATATTATGTGTGGATATCTCAACTCAATACAATAAATTTTTTCGTATACTTAAATTATGTGCATAACTTTAACACTTACGCTTAATATACGCATAATATAAGCGTAATATGTTACGCTTACTTGCATACTTTCTTCACATTTTTTTTTAAATTCGTAACATCAATTTTTATGTTGTTGTTGAAATTAAATGCTTTCAATTAGAAATTTTAAAATCTTTATGATATATTAAAGGGATATTTTGTTCCAATCCAATAAGAATTATAGAGAAGTATCATATTTTTATTATTTGATGCAAAATCTGTTAGAATGAATAAAAAATTAGAATGTGTGAAACAATTAAGAATATGAAAATATAAAATCTAAGTCTAATATTTTCAAATGACCTAAATTATAAATTAACGTGTTACAACTATAGGTAAGTTTTGGTCTTCTTCACTTTACTCCTTTATAAAGGACGGTCCTTAGCTGATTTCTTCCAATTCGAAATTCGTAAAATATTAGAATCGATTTCTAAACTATTTGCACTGGTTTTTATTTTTACTTAAAGTGCGCTTTAGCGAAACAGAATAATGCTTCAAGTTTTTATTACATACTTTAGCTTTATGTAAAATTATCAAACAACCGAATTGTTGTTCAGACTAATCGGAACGTAATTTTACAACTTGTAAGTTGTTTACCACCATATTCCGTAGATTTATTGTTTAGTTTTCTCAAACAATCAATATGGGTTTAAATGCTATAAACCGAAAAATTCTTTTTTCGATATATTAGGACCCATTTTTTTTTGTTTGTTCTGGAGATATTACAAAGACAAAATACATTTTATAAGATATTTAATCATTTAGAATCCTTGCAATTTGTTGCTTCATTACCTTCAAATTTTTGATAATTCAATTTTCATGCCAGAGTTGACATAATATATACATACATATCTAAACAGAAGCAATATACGATATGTTCATAATATCGCATTATATTAAGTAAGAAATCAGTAGCATGGTAAATTATGTTAGAAGGATCTTTTGCATAAAATTAATGAATCACTTTGAATTTTTATTGCGTCAGTTTAACGAATATGCAGGGCAAATTTAATTTTTCTGTTGTTGTTATCATTTTCTATATTGCTTCTTTTAATAGGAAAATGCTTTTCTCTTTATTTTTTAATGTTTAAGTATAATATTATATGTCTGTGTGTGTATGTAATATGAGTAAAAATATCGTAAATCAACGTAGAAATGAGGCTATCATTATTTATAATATGAAATTCAAAAGGTTTTAGCTTTAAGTTCACATAGTGATTTTATTTTACGGTAGGTCGTGAATTTACATGTTTCTTACAAATTAAAGTCGTCAATTTAATGATGCTCTTAAAATTGCAAATCAATTTTCATGGATGTTTTTTTTTTTTTATTCATTTAATATTATAAATTATATACACAAAATAAGGATATTGAAATATTTTTAAATCCGTACTGTTTTAAATTTAAAATATAAGATATTTAAAAAATTCTAATAAATTATTTATTGAATGCGATTCTTTTTTAAATTAAATTTAAAAAAAAAAACCAAAAACAAAAATTTAAAATTGCTTTAAAATTGTATCAGTAGTATTTTCTCAATTTTTGCGTAGGAAATTTTAATAAAAATACAGCAATTTTTTATAGAATCAAAAAAAAAATTTCTTAATAATTCCTTTAAAATTTTTCTTAATTCCTAATTAGCATTAAAATCAATGAAAGAAATTTTTTAACGTTCAAAGTTTTAAACTATGTTCAAGTAACCACCTCTCTGTTTCCTGTATACTACACCTCCTAGTTTTCATTCATTTCAATAAATTCTTATAATCTATTACTCTCTGCAATCCTTTAGGTACTCGAAAAATTTGGTTAAAAGAAAAGTAAAAATAAAACTATTTTTCGTTTCCAAATTGTGTGTACAAATTGAAGAAGAAATTTTTTTGCAGGAACATAAACAACTGTCAATTATATGAATTCTAACGATTCGATAGAAATGTTAAGAAACAACGGGTCATTTAATCTCTATTTAAGTTTGTTATATATTTGTAACAAAATGAAGAAATTGTTAACAGTAAAATAAAAAATAAAAATTATATGTGGGAGAAATTGAATTTTTGTGTTCAATCAAATTGTTGATCAAGTTTTAAACAGTATGGCCATAATATTACCATAGTTATAATGTTATCACAGTCGTATAATGTTATTAGAAACAACTTTGGTATTAGTTTATGATGACAAACCACTGAAGAAGTCTGTAAGTATGTACAGGAAATACGCGTATCTGTATAGTAAGCATATTTAGTATCATTTCGACTCTTTCAACAATTATGTCCAATATCCCTATTATTGTTCTACATTGAATCCTCATTCTGAAAAGTCTAAAAAGATACTTGATTTTCTTCAGAACACAGTATTTTCTCATTAATTTTGCCATTTTGTCATACGTCATTTCTTTTGAGTTTTCCTCCTTTAGTTCTTATTAGAGATCTTCAATCATAACATATTGATTGCAATAAACAAGATATTAGTGTGTTGATTTTAACTTAGTTGTTGATTGGCTTAATTATAACTAAAATGTAAATAATTCTGAATAAATTGTATTTGAGAAGTTTGAAAAGTGTTTTCGCTTTTTGTTATTTAACTATACAAATGTTAAAAGGTCACTATCTATGGCAGACTCAATATTCATTCACCTGCCAACAACAGAGATAAATTAAAATTTCCATTATAGGAATAATTATTATATTCTAGCAAATAAATTAGAGTTAAATAATTTAATCTATTGTTCTTTTTTATATGATAAGATTAATTCTTCTTTTAAAAAGATTTACGAGAACATTAAATTCTAATATGCGCTCAATTTGAGTGACAGCTAAGGAAAAAAAATTTCATGAATTAATCTAGGTAATTTTTACATTCATTCCTTATTTAATTTAATTTAATATCCTTCCTAAATTTTCATTCATTTTCAGGATCACGAAATTTTCATTCCCGTATCTCATTCTTTCTCTCATCTTTCCACTTACATGCAGGACAGAGTGTTTCTTAGCAAAATTTAATTATGACCTAAAATACATATATTAATTTAAGTGAAGTTATTATCATCAAAGCTTTTGATTAAACTGTTATGTAATCGTTTTGGTTCAAACATTAGTAAAATGTGAACCATGAATTAGCAAATATCACAAATACCGTTTATTTGAATTTCGGTACGTTTTTTTTTTAAGTGATCTAGTTAGTGTGGTATGTTAAAACGCTGAATAAGAAAAGTATGTATATTGAATTAAACGTCGGGAGAATATAAAAGAAATATTTAGTAACAACTTAACTTTTTTTTATGTTCTTGACAGTAACTTAGGTAGAATCACCTTTTCATGCTTAATTAAGTACGGTACTGCAAGTTTATACTATAATGCCAACAATTTTTCGAGCATTTATTTATCAAATTACTGGCTTATCAGATCATTAAATGTGGAAAACTACTGCTTTTGTTACAAAACACTTTCAAATTTACAATCTTTCATGCAAATACGACATATAACAGTGCAAAAATAGGTACATTAATAGGTTAATATTGCACAAAATAGGCACTTCATCTTGCTTAAAATAAAAGTCCTCATCATCACTATTTCAACGAATACATATATGGCGTAATAAATACAACTTTATAAATTTTTCTAGAATACCCTGTATTTATGCATAAAAAATTAGTTTAAACTTAAATTGTAAAGTAACAAAACTTGAAATTAAGAAACAAAAACAGGAATCTGGTTCTTTACCACGCGTTCGTTAATATTCTTCTCAAGAAAATTTGATTAAAGACAAGGAAAATTAGTTATTATTTGTTATGATTTTCTGAATATATTTGTAATATTAAAACATTACAATAATATTTTCAAGGAAATGCAGGAGTTTCTAGACTTGGATAACAATAAAAATTTATGTTAATACATTCAATCCCCAAATTATTATACCATCTGAGACAATTTGTCCTATTTGTGTTATACCGTTATTTATTTTAACCTTTTTGTATTTTTATAGTTAAGCCTTCATCACCTTTAAGTGGCAGAAATTTAATCCTTTTCTTTCCTTTAAAAAAAAATTTTTTTTTCTTAAAATTATAGAACTCGAAGGAAAAGTTCAATAAACTTTTAAAAAGGGATTCACTTCAGTACATATTAATCGATGTATAATTTTCGAGATTGTATAAAATGAATTATGGCTATTTTACTGCTTGGATATTATTATAATACCTTATCATCTGGTTATTTTTTGTGGTTTAAAGAAATGAGAAGGAAATCAATATTTTTAAATTGACTCATTTGCATTTGACGATTTTCTGTAATATCTCACTTTACATATAAAAAGTTTTTTAAATTTTGTGGGCAACTTAAAATGATAATTTTACCAAGATTACTATTGTACTTACTTTATACCATTGATGACTCACCTGAGAGAGTTACAGTAATGAAAATTTTGGGATCTCGTCGCTAACGTAATTAGCCAAAACTAAAATCATGCGCACAACTCGATTCCCGTTGAAAAAGGTTGAATCGAACAGGCGAATAAGTTCAATTAGCTGGACAGCATCGTACCATCAAATTGAGGTGTCGATTTCGATATTGAAGCTCGCATCAGCAAAGCCCGTACTGCTTTCAGCATGCTCTCAAAAATAAGGCAGGCCAGCAACATATCTCTGTGTTGTAATCTAAAATAAAGATCTTCAATTCAAGTGTAAAATCTGTTCTCTTGCAAGCCTGTGATACATATAAAGTTTCAGTTAATATCACCAGGAATCCTAACGTCGTAATCCACGGCGAATCCTAAACATTTGTGGGCCAGAAATCATTTCAAACAGAGCGCTGTAGCAAAATTAGAGATTACCCGCAGATGGTAGATGATGGAAGGATTTTAGTTCCGCCTTATACCCAACAGATAGAGTTACAGGACAAAAATGATAATGAACCTAAATTATAGAACATTTTTTTCATAAATATTATATATCAACATATCAATTTGGTTTAGTCTTATAGATTTCGGCATTCGTTTTAATTCGGAAAGCAATTAATTATTTTTAAGTTGTTGTCATTGGCTCTTTCCAGATTTTTTTTCATTTTCTTGCAAGGGTCTAACGCAAACCATTTAGAATTATGCTTAAAGTTTACTTTCTCTTTAAAAAAAAATGTCTACATTATTTATTTATATTATTAAGTAAATAAAAATAAAAAAAAACCATGTTATTTTATGGTATACTCTTTTTTTATTTTCTTTGAAAGTAGTACAGTTCAATGGTAAAGTGTATTTTTGAGGTCTAATAAAAGTTATATGCAAAATAAGAAAATAAAAATTTTTAAATGTATTTTTAAATGTTTATATTTAACATTAAACCAAATTCTCCATTGGGCTATATGCAAATTTTTATAAGCAACATACATACATATTTTTCTGCGAGATATTTTTTAAAGCTATCATAGAAAAAATTTTTGTCCATAGAAACGTCATCATTTAAATTTTTAAAAATATTTGTATAATCTATAACTTTGATGTGCTTGTTTAACAGTAGACATCATAAAACTATTTGGATATAAAGTTCACAATAAAATTCATTAAAAACATTTTATATTCTCTTTACACATTATTTATACATTATTTTGAATATTTTTGTATCCTTAACGGCTAAAAAACAAAAATCCTTAAAAGAATTTTCTTAATTTTTTTTTTTGCTGATTTCCAAAATAAAATTATTTTTAACCAACCATCATCGCAAATTGTCATAAATATTTTTCAAAGAAGCCAGACGTTCTCATACTCGTAAACAACAAAAAAGTTTGTCATTTCATTCATTGTTTGTCGAATTTCTCTTCTTCTGAGTGAGTGGGTCGTGGGTGTTGGCTTTTTGAAAACCAATTGACGACACAGCATTTGTATAGTTTTGTAATGAAATTAGGTCAACTAAAAGAAAGTTTATTTTTAGATATGTTAGTAGGTAACTTTTTGTAATTTGGGAATTCAAATATCATTTTTTTGTTTGGTTTTTGCGTTTTTTTTATGACTAGTTTTACTTTTATACGAATATTGGATTGTCATAAAATAAAATAAAAAAATTCTTGAGACATTAAATATGTAATGTTTATGTCTAAATTACAATACTTACACACTTGTAATGAATTTTTTTTTTGTAGTGACGAAGCAAAAACCAAATATTATGTCTATATATATAAAATCATAATTTTTGGTAATATTTTCTTTGGAAGATTATTGTACTGGTTGGATAGTTAGTTAGAAAAAGATAAATAAAATTTTTTTTTGCTTAGTTATAATTTTTTTTTTGTCAGAAATATAAAAGTTGATCAAGGAAATTGATTAAAATTTATTGAGCAGAATTTTATGTTCATCGATATCTTACTTAATTTTGTGTTTTTACTTTAATTTCTTGCTTAAAGCTTAAACAATATTATTTTGACCTTTTTATCTTTTTTATGCTCCTTCTCATAATGTTGAATCACCTCAAATTCGAAATTACACCTTAAATACTATTTCTTACTTGATTGTTTTTAAGGTTCTTATTTTACTTAACTCGTTATGATGTTTTTAAGACCGCGTACAATTTTATTTTCAAATAAATTACTTAAAATTGTATAAATTTTATTTAATAGAATAAATAATGCCTACCTATTCCAACAATCAAAGAATTCTTTAAATTGAATTCCAATTGAAGAAATTTTCCTGTAACAAATTTTTAAAAACATTACAACATTAAAAAATTTGATTGTCCGAAATTGAATTAAATTGAACGATCAAAGAGCATTGAACTCGAGTTCAGATAAACATTTTTATTAAAATCTCTTTGAATTGATTTTCGTTGAACGATTTGTTTTTTATTCCTTTTATTTGTTAATTGTGTTTAAAGAATATGAAAAATATTTTTCAACTCAAATTTTTTTTTTATTTTTACATTTTTTTTGTAGGAATTTTTTTCAATCCCGTTACAGTTCGGTTTCTAATTTATTGAAATTTTTTTGTTGAAAGAAAAATGAATTTTAAAAATTTAAGAAAAGAAAATGCTTTATGGGTTTTTCGACCTGGTCCAGTATTCTTTGTCATTGGGATAAAATAAATGACATAAAATAATTGAGAGTAAAATTTGGTTAAAAAAATACAAATTAAATAAAATGAAACTACGCTAGTTAAGAAGGCTTTAGTTCATGACAATAGTAATTGTTTTCCACATTTAATGAGTTCATAACCAGAAATTATTAATAAATACTTGAAAAATATTGCAGTAAAAATATGTAGTAACAAAATTGCAGTGACGCTCTTAATTAAGGCTGATAATCTAACTACTTAAAATACTTCCAAGGACATAAAAAAAACAAATTAAGATGATTTTTCATTCATTCTATTCTTGTTATATTTTATTGTTTTTTTATTGGAATCAACGCAATCAGAATATGTATCCTATTTTCCCAACACTTATAACTCAAAACTATTAAATCCAATTCAAAAAAACACTTTGTTTTCTTTCATTTTAAATGTAGACCAATATGATAGAGCATTCTTATGAGTTTTACACTCATGAAATATATGGAAATATTTAAAAGAAAATTACTTTGAAAATTACAATTTCCTTAATTCTAATCCAAATTCAAATCAAGGACATTAAAATTTTTGTTGAAAATATATAAAAAGAGGGAATAGTCTACTTAACTTGTGTGTTGAAAGAAAAATGATGCATAAATGTTTCAGCGTTTCACGAAAACTAATGCCATTGGGACTCAAGCCGTGTCCAAAATTGCAAATTCCATGCTCAACGGGAAGTGTGTCTAAAATGCTTCATCAGATTCCATACAAAAACTATAGTGAAAATTTAAAAATTAAATTATTTATTAATTATAAAATTATTTAAATTAAATATTTTTGTTTTTTAATAAAACTTGTCAACATTTTTTCTTTTCAGAAACATCAACAACAATAAAAAATATGCAAAAATAAAAATAAAATTTCCCACAAGTTATTTTTCATTCATAACAATATTCACTTCGGATATACAGAAATAATACAAAACATAACATTGATTACTGACGTCATTGCCCAAATCAGCTGTTTTCATTAAAATTCTGAAGAATGTATATTGGCATCCTTGAAATTTTTTACTATTTACCTTGTAAATTTACAAGAACAAGAACAATAGAAACAACAACAATTTATTTTCAAAACAAACATAAACGATAGCCAGTGTATGTATTTGAAATGTAACTAAAGTGTTATGCTGGATCATATAATATAGAAAAATAACATTTTGAAAATTTATATTTCGAAAGACTTCCAAACAATTTCCAACATGTAATTTTTAACATAACAATGGAATTAACATTAAGGTTTCGTTAAAAAATGTTATATTTTCATTTATGTTATTTAAATGTTTCTGTAATTCGATTTACATAACTGTTATACAATAGTTATTAAAAAGCTTGAATCTTTGATAAACGAAGTCTGTAATGTTACCAAACTAAATACCGATTAGAGTAATTTTTTTTTGTTTTAATTCTTAATGTTAATGTTGTTTTCTACCTGTAAATATTTAAGTTTGAAGATTTTTGTTTTGTAAATTTTATTATAAATAATTATTTGAGTGATTTTAGGTTGTCTCAAATTTTATAAATATTATTAATGCTTGTTTTTGTTTCATTTTTATTTAAAAAAAAAATATTTTATTGCAACAACGATATAAAACGTATGTAAAATTTCTATTATCGTAATTAATACTGAATATTTAAATTGAGCAAAAAAAAATATTTTGGTTATTAAAATAAAATTATTTACAAAATTATAACTCGCTGTTTAAGGTTTATCAAAAATTTTCATTTTAGTTTTATCATATACTTTTCTAACTTATTGTGGTAAACCGAATTAACATGACAGCTTACGGTATCCTGTAGAATGATCTTTTAATTGGAAAAGGACTAAAAAAGAAAAAAAAAAAGCACAAAAACATAATTGAGATTTTTATTTCTCCTAATTTGTAAATATTAAAAATATGGTTTGGTGAAATTACGTTATTCATTTTATATTTTTAAGGTAATAATAGATTCAAAGTAAGAATTGAATATTGAAATAATGATGTTTACAAAATAATTAAAATAAGTTCACATTTTCTTTCGGAAGCTATCTTCCATTTTATATACTTTTATATTAACTTGCCAGTGTCTGGTTATATGTTTATATGTTTATTTACGTTGTAGAGGTTGGACTTTTGTTGATAATATTAAAACCAAACGCAAAAAGAAAAAAAATAATTTTGTTTAAAAAATTTAAAGATAGAGTTCTGAAATTTTCCATAGTTACTCATGATTAAAAGAGCAACCGGACACGGTACTTTACAAAGCTATCAAATGACAGATTGCTGCAGTACAACTCCTAGCACGTCTCCGGAACATTTCAAAAATCAATTGTGTTACAGGCATGAAAATTTACACTTAGATACTCTTTCACAAATAAAGAAATAGGTACGACTTCAACCGATTTATTTAAACGTTATTAGAAAACTGAATACAAAAAATAAGATAAATTTTTGTTGCACGCTGATTAATTTTCTTAAATGAGGTTCGCCAGAACATTTTTTTGTGGAAATTAAATCAATAAATAAAATTAAATGTAAATGTGTGTAATTCATAATTTAAAACCATTAAGAATTTACAAAATTTTTTTTAATTCACTTTTTAAAGGAAAAATACTTCGGTTATAAAAGTTGCAAAATTGTATATTCCTGTGCATCATTAGGTATTTTAAAAATAATAACAATACTAGGGGCCCGTGTTGAGTAATTATAATTCAAGTTAAGAATTAGTTTTTTGTGTAAAAATAAATTTCCAGGTTATTTTTGTTATGAGAAATTTTTATCCTTTTATTTTTATATAATTCCAAGTCTATGAAATGAACATCCTAACTGCTTTTGCACAGATATTTGGAATACACAATCACATACAATAGCTTTCTTTAGAACTTTTATGGTATATCTAGGTATACTAATTTTATAAATAGATTTCAGACATAAATTACATTCAACAAAAAAAAACAATTTTTGAATTGTTTTTTCATTTTTATTTTTGTTGTCTGAGTAAAAAAAATTCCATAATTTTGGTGTAAATTTAATTCACCAAATTAAAATTTTGCATTTAAATTTCAAGAAAAGTGAAAGTAGTTTAATCTGTATTTTTTTGCCTACAGTACTAGTTATACAAACCATGACGTTGTTAATTTAATTTCTTTTCTGAAAACTGCTACTGAAAAATCAATTTTAAAGAAGAGTTGAATTTTAAAGAAAAATTAAGTTGCCCTTCAAAAAAATAAATATGTAAATATATAACGAAATCCTCTATTTGGTCCTTTAATAAATGTTAATGGATCTCAACAGAATGTTTTTAATTTAAATTTCACGATATGAACCACTTAAATATTTTGATAAAATTAAAAAAAGAACTAAATAATTTTGATGATTGAATGTCTAGAATGTTTTTATCTTAGATACTTTAAATGTTTATAAGTCTGAATGTTACCGTATAATTAAAAAACTAAATTCATGCGTACTACTCAAATTCATATTAATTGAAATAAATGAAGTTTATTTTAAAGGAATATTGTTTGAAAATTTAAAATCAAGCTATTTTATAGATAGTACTTTGAATAATAGACTTTATCTTTTTAATGTCACATAAGCAGAATAAAAATTGGAATAAATAAGTACATTATCTTCCATTTTTATTTTGTTTTCTTTTTTTTTTTTAATTTTTTGAAAACAAAAAAGACACTATCGTAGGATTGTTCAAAATTTCAAATAAAAATTGAAAATGAAAAAAGATTCTATTTAAAAATGGCCTTCCTCCCTAAAATTTTTCTTTTCAAATATTTTATTTTCACTGATTTATTTTTTTATAAAGAATAGTAAAAATGTTGTAAAAATAGACACAGTTATACTTAAAATGTTTTAAAGACACATGTACACCATGTTTATTTTTTCTGTCGAAAATCCGAAGAAAAACTCATTTTTACTAAATTAAACTATCCCATTTAATATGAATTATATATACAATATAAACAATAACAACAAAAAATAAAAAATGTTTATTAAAAAAAAAAACTCAATTAAAAAGTTTTTACAAATAGAAAAATAACAATATTTTTGTTTATTTTTTATTAGTTTAAAAAATTTACATAATTTCTAAACAGTTAAATATTCTAAGTTAAACAGTTATATTCTAGTAAAAGTTTTTACAAAATAAAGTTATCAAGTAAGTTACAAGTAAGCATTTTTTTTAATATATGAGCAGGTGACTTAGTAAAAAACGATACCAAACTATATTGTTTTTATTTGTTGTCGTTTGTCAAAATGTACTCTTTTCAGAAAGTTTTAAAATTTTTAAATTTTAAAAGAAAGTAAAAACTATCTATATATGTATATATATCTATATATGGGTATACAAATTTAAAAACATAACTTTCAAAGTTTTTACGATATTTTCAACTAAAAAAAAAAAATTGAAAACAGTTAAGGTAAATAAAATGAATATAGCAGTTAAGGTTTTATTTTTCCAAGAAATTAAAGGACTCGTTATAATATATATGTATATCAAAACTTGTTAAAAAAAAGCACTTAGTTATTTTATCACACAACATTTAAAATGGTTTAGGCGCCCAAATTCAACAACTTTACGTCACCTTTCCATCAATTGATTACTTTAATAGTTTTTTTTTTATTTTGGTTATTTTGTTTTATTTATTTTTCTGTTACATTGTACCTATGTATTATCAGTACAGGATTGAATAAATTCGAGATCAAGTTGATATCTTTTGACCTTTTCTGTTAAACTTTTGTAAACATAAATTTATTTGGCATATTTTCTAATAATTAGATAATTTTTGCCTGACCTTCTCAACCTTGACTAAAAATTTCATAGTTGACAATAACTCCAAAAAAAAATCAAATTAAAATTTACTTAACATCAATATATAATTACACACACCTAATATATGCACATATATATACATACTTACATATTTATATGTTAATCTATAGATTTTGAAATTGTATGGCTTTAGTATTTTTACCAATTTGTCACCCATTGGCAGACTATTTTTGTATTTTCATAGGTCTATTATATACATATATATATTGTTAAAGGTGTCGTGTGAAGGGGATAAAAATGATTATGAAGGTGATAAATATCGTTGTAAAGTCTATGTTGTTATTGTTATTATGTACATACTATTTTTATTGTTTGTATTGTTGTTCGTTTAATCTCAATAGTAATTAAGGTCAGTGACGAAGTAAATAAATAAATGAAATGTTCATGAGTATACCCTTACTATGATAAAATAAAAGTAAGAATAATTAATTAGTTTATTTTTTTTAATAATATAGAATTAATGATTAAATTAAATTAATTGAATTAATGTTGAACTTAGTGTTATTAAAGGTGGAAATAAATGGTTATATTTAAATATAATTTCATAGTACTTGTATTAATTTGAAATTTTCGAATTAGAGCTTGTAAGTACATTCAATAAAACACAAAATAAAATAATTTAGTTAAACAACTTCTTTCTTTAACAGTCAAACGTTTAATACTAAATTAAAATTAACAAAATAATTAATAACCCTGAAAAATTAATAACCCTGAAATAATTAATAACGAAGACTTCTGAGTAAAGAAGTCGTATTCGTTACTAATACCAACACATAATGAGAGCAATAACTGTAACTGCTATTATGCGGTTGATGCTACCTTATCTTACAAACTCTTGAACACAATTTCAAATTTCATTATTCATCCTTTAATGAAATTTTCAAGAGACATTAAAATGGCTTTATTCTGTACTAGTTTTCTCTCATCCTCATTTACTGAAATGTAACATAGATTAGTATCAAAGATTAATTTTAAAATCTAATTAGTGAAAGTTAGGACCTAATTAGTGAAAGTTAGGGGTTTAACTTAAATTACAATAAAACACAACAGAGCCCTTTTTAGTGTACCTATAATTTTGCTTTCATTTACCACTTCCGAGTATGTATTTTTTTTATCTCTGATATGTCAACTAATTAAATATGGTAGACTATACTACTATTGTCAGGAACTAGGTTCTCTTAATTAGGACAATCGTTATCTACCTTATATTAACATTATCCCTCGTGTTAACATTATCATTATCATAAAACATAATTGTTTCATTAGCTCTCAGAATTTTCCCTTATTAATGGATCTGTTAGGTGGTCTCGGTAGCCGAGTAATAACGCACTAGAGTATAATTATGTAAGAATCGAGGGAGCATGGATTCAAACTCCGTGAGAACCGCAAACCTTTTCAAAGCACGTAAATTACTTACTCACTTACTTGTTGGGCGTTACAGATCTTGAAGGTCCTGGGTCTGACGCAAAATTGCCCTCCACTGACGCAAAATTGCCCTCCTCCTCTCCAGTTGGTGATTTGAAGTTTTTTCATATCTGCCGATACTTCATCTCTCCAACGAAGTTGCGTCCTGCCTCGACGACGCGTTCTCTGGGTCTTAGATTCGAAAAGTTTCCTAGCTGGAGCATTTTCATCTATACGCTCTACATGTCCTAGCCAATGAAGACGTCTTATTTCGATTTTTTTGGCCAGGTCCATGTCGTGAAGGATGAGCGTTTTGTATAACTGTGCCTTGGTATTTTGGAATAGGAGCTTTGAACCCAGTTGTTTGGACAAACCGAAGCAGCAACGGTTTGCTAGGGTAATTCTTCACGTTACTTCAACATCGATGTTATTGGTGGAGTTGATGTTGGTTCTAAGGTAATGCGAACACCTGGTGGGAGGTTGATTTACCAGGAGGGAAGTCGCACTGATATTTTCCTATCACAACGCTACAATGGTGCTTCAATCGTTCGCACAGAATATTGGAAAGGATCTTATACGCAACGTTTAATAGGTTTATTCCTCTACAGTTGGCACAAGACATGGAATCGGTCTTTTTGAATATTGAGGATATTGAACTTAAACTCCAGTCATCAAGGATACTCTCCTCGACCCAGATTTGTTTGATGATTCGGTGCATCAATTCAATCATCAGTTCACCTCCTCCCTTAAAAAGTTCAGCTGGAAGGTTATCTTGTCCAGCAGCTTTGTTGTTCTTTAATTTTCGGATGGCTGCTTCCACTTCTGCAGGAATGGTTATATCTGTATCGTCGGAGTTGACTGGGTTAGGGCGCGGCGTATCGCATGACTTTTCTATGTTTGCGCCATTCAGCACGCTCTTAACGTGCTGCTTCCATGTCTCTAATATCCCTGGCATATCGGTTAACAAATTTCCTGAATCATTCCTCAGCGCCTGTGTACGGGGCTTTAAACCAACTGGAAGCTGTTTAGCTTTTTTATAAAAGTTCCGTACTTCGCATCAGTCTCGGTTTAATTCTATATCCAACACTGTATTGAAACTTTTCGAATAAACGTTTTTTACGCCTTAACATGGTGTGTCAAAACCCACGGTATGTGTGGCACCCATCGTAATGATGTTTGCGCATTGTTTCAATTTTTCGTTGATGGAGAGATTATGTTGTAAATGTTGTAGGTGCGTCCTTTTTTGACATTGGATATTCGTGCTCAGAACTGGGTCACAACCAGGAAGTGGTCAGAATCGATGTTAGGTCCTCGATTGGTACTTACACCCGACACATTGGTAGCATTTCGGGCGTCAATCATAATGTGGTCAATTTGATTCACTGTACGTTCACCCTGAGATAGCCAGTTTGCTTTGTGGATATTTTTATGGGGGAAATTTGTGCTACATATATCCATATTACGAGCTGCTGCAAAATCAATTGTGCGGTATCCATTATCTGTGGATATTCATCCTTCGTGGAGTCCTCCGCTTCGTCGGTTGGTGCGTGCACACATATTAGGCTGATGTTGTAGAATTTGCCTTTGATACGGATGATGATTAGAAAATGATGATTGATTAGAAAAAACTAAAAATAAACTAAACCAGATGCATGCTGTTAGTAGAAGGGTAAAAGTCATAAGTTAATACTTATGTTAATAGCTATACATTTATTAAAAATACTTCCAAAATTTAGGTTGAAAGTATCAAGGCTAAAAAGAACAACAGTTGTTAGTAAGTCTCAGTTTACGTACAGTAAAACGTAATCGTTTTTTAACAGTTAAAACACTTAGTTGTCGATCAAAAGAACTAGAGTTAGAATTTACTTCACGGAGCATTCTAGTGATTGGCTCGAATCTACCATATTCAGTAAGGTGGAAGGGAATTTGGAATAACTCAAACGGATTTTGCCCTGCTTACCAGCGGTTGATTTGCAAGGCAGTTCCCAGGGGTCACCGCGTGAAGGTAATGCAAGCACTTGAATTGGAACTCAACAGTAGTTGTGCATCTATGTCAGGGACCGATCAAATGATTTCCTGTTAATGTATTAGATCACTCTAATAAAAAAATTAAGAATGTATATACTATGCATCACCTTCGTTGATTTAGAAAGAGCATTCGAAACAGTTCAATCAAAAAGTAATATGGCAGTCTTTACCGCACAAGATAATTACTATAATAAGAGCCATGTACGAAGACGCAGAAAGAACAATCCTTCACAATGGCTACATGATTAACACAATAAAACTTAGAACGTTAAACAAGACTGCCCATTATCCTCCCTCCTGTGCAACACAGTACTTGATGAGGTTTTTAAGAAATCCAAACTCCAGAGGAAAAATGAAATCTATCAAGAAGACTAGAAAACTTAAAAAACGCGAATGACATTGCCCTTTTCGCCCATACAGAAAGTGACATGCAGATGAAAATAAGATTCTTAAAAAAAAATGTGTTAGAAGTTGGTCTCAAAATCAATCCTAAGAAAACAAAATGCCCAAGAATTAACGGAACAAATAGTCTCCCCGTAAGTATAATCGACAACGAAATCATACAATATGTAAACGAATTCAGTTACCTCGATCAATTATTACATCTGGAGAGACTTAAGACAGACATGGAAAATCGGTTAAAGCTAGCCAGATAAGTTTTCGGAAGATTTTGGGCTGCGTGGAGATAACATCACATTGCCCCTGCACTAAACTTAAAACACATGATGCCAGCGCTATTTTATGGCAGCGAAACATGGCTGATAAATAAAACTTATATAAGAAAAATGAAATATAATAAATATAAGGCCTTCGTTAACAAAGGCTTGCGAATAATAAACAAAATATTCTAGCCCAAAATAATTAAAAACACTAAGACTCTGGAAAATGGCCAAACAAGAACCAATCTACAAAGATCCTCACTCTGACAAAGAAGATAAAATGGAGGCCACACCTGAGAATATCTACGTAAAATATAGCAAGGGAAGCATTAGATTGGTGTCCGCAGGCCAAAATAGGAATAGGTAGACAGCGGGAAACATGACGCAGATCAGTCCATAAGGATATAGAAAATAACAACAGAACTTGAAGTGCAATTAAACATCTAGCGCAGAAAACAGCCAGATTTAAGAGCTTTGTGCAAACCAACAAAATGCTCTTAAAGTGAGTGGAGAAGGAAAAAAAATAAAATAAATCTTAGAACAAAAAATATCAGTGAAATTAATCAAAGAACGTTAAACATAAATGAGAAAAAAATATAAGTCATGAACAGAAACTATATTTAAAAAAAATTAGCTGTAAAACAATTTCTATTTACTTATTTTTATTAATTATGCACAATAAAATAAAAACGAAATATGTTTCTACTTTAACATCTGACCTTTAGAAATGTTAATTACATAACAACCAATTCCAATCATTAATTGAATTTCGATTTAGCAGTTCCACATTAATTGCACATTTAATAAAAGAAATATTGTCCCGGGAATATATTTTTTCTTGTAACAAATATAATTAACAATCCTTTATTTTTGTTTTTTTGTTCTGTGTGTGTTTCATAAAACCTAAAACTTTTATTCTTCTAACCAAAATTAAATTCTGATAAACTATCTGAAGAAACTTCATACCATTGTAAAACTTATTTACAATAACTTACTTAAGTATAATGTTCAGACCACTCTACCACCCTTATATTGATAGATGTTTTTTTTTTACTTCAAATTTCGTTCATTTGACCTAATTTTTGGGTTTTGTATCAATAACAGTTACTTATGCCGTTTATATATAAAGAAATAAATATAATTTTTTAATATTGTTTTTTATTTTATTATGTTCTTTATATATTTTATTTTATCATGTATTATTAATACAGACAAAACCCATTATCGTCGCAAAAATAAGATCCCAGAAAGAAAAACAAATTTACCCTGTACATATAACATTTCATAATGAAGATTGTACGGTGAGCAAAATAAATAAAAAATAAATAACAACAACTATAATAGGCATAAAAAAAAGGAACGAGGAAAAGGCAATACAAATTAAAGAAAAAATTTCCAGACTAATAAATTTCAGTAAATATTTTATAATAGCTATACACGAAGGATTATCCTGAGAAAGTATCTTTTTACAAAAATTTTGGTTGCTATTTTTTCGGAAGTTTTTAATTCTTCTATTAACCAAAAATATAATCAGTGCTGTTGCTAATAAGTTAAACGAATTTAGAATAAAATGGTCCTTGAAAAACTTTCTTACAATGAAAGTAACTGTCAATGAAATATTTAATTTGAAAATAAAACTTGAAGTCAGAGTTTTATAAAAAAAATTTTAATTTTTAATTAAAGTTTTGAAAAGAACCGCTAAGTCACTTAGTTGACAAGATAAAAGATGGTCTATAAAAATTCTATTCCAAATTTTTACATTGAGTAACATGAAATACTTTTTTGATTACTTCAAGTAAAAATTGTAGGGACCGGTAAATAACGAAATAGATTTTATTTATTTTTTTATGTTCTTGACAGTAACTATCACCTTTTCGAGCTTAATTAAGTACGATACTGCAAGTTTATACTACAATATCTACAATATTTCGAGCATTTATTTATTAAATTACTGGGTAACTTATTAAATGTGGAAAATTACTGCTATTGTCAGGAACTAAGTTTTCTTAAATAGAATAGCTCCATTTTATTTAAGTTGTTACCAGATTATACTCTCAATTATTTTTTGCCATTTATTTTATGCCAATGACAAAGGGTACTGATTGGACCACATCGAAAAACCTGTAATAAAGCATTTTTGTTTTTTTGCTTCTTCTTCTTTTTTGCTCTCTTCAAAAATTTTACGTTATCATTTGAATCGAATTTTGGTTCCTTTAATTGAAACGTAACGGGTAGATTTAAACACCATTATCATTAACCATTATCATCCGAACTTATCTTCCAAATGAATAAAGTAAATATTACTAGACTTACTAGAGAACACATTACTAGAGAGAATGAAATCACTAGACATTCACTACATATTAAATATAATGCAAACTCATATCATACGTTCTAGCAATTGGATGTAATAATTTCAGTAGCATAATATTTGCTGTATAATATTATTATAAAATACTCAAATTTTATATAACTGGTTTTTATTATTTTAAAACAATGGCCAAAAAATATTTATCACAAATACTGTCCCACTATAGAATTACATTTAATGTTATTATGTCTAAATATATGAAAGAAAAAAAGAATTATAATAGAACTAATATAATTACACTGCTAACCAGCTGCATTAAAGTTTGACTGCAATATAAAAAAGTATACACCGCTGTATTGTAGAGTTATGGTCTAATACGTTATGGTCTAAACGGTAGCTTACTAATTCACATATGAATATTTAATAGAGTAAAAAAAGTAATAAAAACAAATTTATAATTTTGCTAATAAGGAAGTTTAACTTTTCGAGAATAAGTATCTTCAAATTATTAAATAATTTAACTGTAATCTAACTGTAATTTTTCCTTACCTCTCAGTTGTCAATATGACTCATACACTAGTATTTACTAATATAATAATTATTAACTCAATACACCAACAACAATGTAAAGTAAATAATATGTATCATCTCTCATCATAATGCATTAGTATTTCTTACTACAGTTAATTCATTTTCCTTATAATTGTTGTATACCGGTTGTTCAGAGAATGCGTATCTGCTTTTTAAGAGAGGAAATAACGGCTACATTTTAATGTTAAAAAAATAAATTTTCACTAAATCGAGAGTGCTATTTGTGCTATCTTTGTTTGTGTTATTTGTGTTTTATTGGTGCTATTTTCAACTTCCGGAAAAGAGCGGAAATTTGGTTTTAGCGGAAACTCGCCAAAATCAACCGAAATCTTGATTTTCAAATAGAGAGAGGTAAATTTTTTTTGAAAATTCGGGTTCTACATAAATAAGAAAATCTTGTCATATTAAATTTTTTTTTTATTTGTTTTTTTCTTTTTTGTAGTTTAAAGTTTGTAGGTACCCAGAACTAAGATAAAAAATCATGATAATATAAAAAACAAATTTAATTGTTTATAATTAGTTCATGATTAATATTAATTTTAGTTTGCCAAAGGAAAATATGAAGGATCTTTGTTTTATTTTTTAATAATTTTAAATAGAAAAATACTGGGAAAACAAAAAAAATTGTTTAACAAAAGGTTATTATTTTTTTGATGTAGAATACGAATTTGAAAAAAAAACTCTCTAAGTCTTACAAAACTGATAGGCATTTGCTCTGGATAACCTGGTATATGAATACGTTTGTTACGAATATACATGCAAACTAAAGTAAGGTAATATAGCCTCAGTACGGTAACATAAGGTAACTAAGCCTCAGACAAAAAGACAAAAATAGTATATGTAAGATATATATTTCATAACAACATAAACTAAAATGTCCTTTCTAGAACTTTTCAATAAAAAATATGACTTTTTTTTATAAAATTCATCAAGTATCATGCGAAGATAAAAACATATTGTAGCACTATTTTTTAACTGATTCATGACTTTGTTGTCTAATTTTCTTTGAGTTACGTTGTATTATTTTTGAAAAAAAAAATATTTATTTTTCTGTTTTTTTTTAGAAAATTTATTTTAACAAAAATTTAGAAAGCCATAGAATATAAACGAATTTTCTCCACTTATTTGCTTTTGTATATCATATTCATTTTGTTATGATAAATACTTATTTGGAGCCAAATTTGAGCGTAGTTCTATCAATAGAAATATACTTAATGGACTAAAGAAAAAAATATTTAGGTTAATATCAAGGGACTTGATTTCTCTTTTTATTGTTTTCAATATTTTCCTTTATGAATGGTGTCATATTTTCTTTAGAAAGAATCAAAACACCTTTATATATTTATTTAGAAACAAATGAAAAACTAGTTACGTATTCTGATGACAAATGATGTATATATAAAGAAGGGATGTGAAAAGTTCAATCAGTTAAAGTTCTTATTATAATTTATGAAGTAGATATACACAAAACGGAAGATATTTCTTTTTAAAAAATGTTGAAACTATACGAATATATATGTACATGTAACAATGTAATCAACTTAAAATAAGTAAGTTATATATTATAAAATTTTTAAATGGAATAATCTGATTTCTCTATTAATATTTATTGCATTAGTCTTGACTTGGGAGGTTTTAAAAATATTTTAAACGATATAAAAAATAAAAATAAATAAAAATAAACAGAAAAACCAAGTAGCAATATTAGGCTAGCATTTTAAGCGGAAGTCAAACTCAGAAATCGGGCTCGTTGGTCAACTTTTATTCAAGTCTTACACAATGTTTTGTTATATTTTTTATTTTATTATTATTTTCTGATGTTATTTATAGCTACTTAAATATTTCGAATAAAAAAACTAAACTTTTTTTATAAAATTTTATAGTCTTAATTAGTTTAATTTTGAGCTAAATGGCCATTTTGTTGTTGTTTTTAATTTTACTTTATTTATTGACTAATTGATAAATTTAATCCTAAGCTTACGTATAGTGCCGTATTTTCTTATTTATTATTTTTTAAAAATAACACATATGATTGTAATGAAATTAAAGTTTAGTTTCTCAAACAAGATAAAAGGTCAATACATCGTATCGATCATTCATATACATATGTACCTCATATTCATTTCTTAAAATTCTAAATTAAAAACAAACTTAAAAATCATATTAGAAATTTTAGAAATAATTAAAGCAAATATTTAAAATTAATTGAATTAAAAATAAGTTATAATTGGAATCTCAATGGTTTAATTAAGTTAAAGTCTTATTTTTATTTTGTAACTTCTTATAAATAATTTTATATTTATATTGAAAGTGTTATCTGAAATTAAAAAATAAAAGTTTTTCTGAAGTAGTTTGAATATTTCTTTGAAATATACATGAATAATATATGACTTTTTTTTCATTTAATGAAAATCATTAAAAATAATTTATAAAATGTAAGCTACAATCTTTAGGTAATTGCTATCATATTGTATCTATATGTCCACTTTACACTATATTTAACAAAAAATTGTTATTTGATAAATTTAATAAATAGATACAAATAAGTTAATAAATTATTTAATAAAAATTATATATCTTTTATAAAAAAATATTTAGATTTAAAAAAACAAATAGATGTAGCATAATATACATATATGTACATAAAAATTTTCTGAATAAAATTTCCCAAAAAATAAAGTAAACAAACATAACGCGATATAGAAATTTTGAGTTTATTTATAAAATTGAATTTACTATTCGATTATTTTTATTTTTCAATTAATCTAAAATCTTAAATTATTATTTTTAATAACAAAAAAAATTGTATATTAAAAGAAATTATTATACTTTAAATAATTAATAAATTATTAAAATCTAACTCAGCGTCATTTAATTTAACTCAATAAAAATAATTATATATTTATACATGCATTATATCATTACGAACTAAAGAAAAACAAGTCATCCCACATACGAACTAAAGAAAAACCAGTTTCTTTTGAAAAAGGAGGTATGAAATTATTATATTTTTAATAATTATTATGTATATATGTTTTTTATTATTTAATGAAACATTTTTACTGAGTATTCAACGAAAAAAGGGAGAACCGAGCGGTCATTCTGTTTTATTTAATTCAAAATCAACAAGTAACAGTATTTTTCCAATAATTAATCAAATTTAGAGAGTTGAGTTAAATAAATATTGTTTACAGAGTGATTCAAGACAATTACTAATTAATAAAAAAAAAACATTAAAAAAGAAAATTTAACCATTAATATAAATTGAAATTAAAGGGAAGTGTTGACTGATGAAACTGATGCAACGAAATTAACCAAAGTAAATAACATATTTTATTTTGTAATAAAAATTAAACTGTTTTGAATCCTCTCTCCGATTGATATAAAGCTATTTTCACAGACATAAATAGTATAATACGAATACTTTTAATTAAATAACATGCTGATGCACGCATTTTGCTGTTCTACACACAATTTTTGACAAGTTTTTAATATTGAAAAGTTTATCGATTGGATCGTAATGATTCCCCTTCAAATTTTATTAGTAAATATTAATTTTTTTATCCTTTTAAAATTTTCACAAACATAACAATAATATATGATACATTTTTTTGTAGAAACAATAACAAAAAGCAACTTCGTAAACAATAAACTCGAAGAAAAACTCCAGATGTCTCTTTCAAATTTAGGTCAACAGACAAAATAAAAAAACATCATGAAAATTTTTCATATGATGTGCATAAGGATATGCATAAAGATTAATCAAAATTGTTGTTATCTTTAAAAGTTGTAAAAATAAAATAAAAAAAATGGTGTTTTACTTTGAACTATCTTTTCGCATTCTCTTCGTAAATGACATTTTAAAAATTTTGACCTTTATATCTGTTGCAAACGATAATATCCGTTTAATTTTCCACAAAGCAACATAAAAGGGAGACATTAGGTGGGCTCAGCGGCATTAAAAATATAATAAGTATTTTTAAAAATAAATTAAATTTTAATTAAATAATATTTATTATCATACATATAATTTATTTTTATAACTCTTAATTCAAGTTTTATTTACATAAATCTTCCAAAAGAATTTGAATTCGGATGTCACAACATTCAACATAAAAACATTTCAGATCAATTTTCATTAACCGCAGTACATTTCTCAGTGCGGTAAGGCATTAATGGATCTGTCAATTATCCAGATCCACCGGTTAAAGCCATTGAACGCAACCATTAAAATGAAATTATTGGTACAAACTACACACTGTTGAGATTTGCTGTTGTGTTTTACTTACACATATCTCCCTGTACGTAACTTTTTAGACGGTGAAATATTTTTCTTGTAAATATAAAATTATAATAAACAAAAATTCAAATAGCAAAGTTTTACGTTTAACGCTACCCTACTCACATGTGCGTACAAAAGTGGAAAAAGTTTTGAAAGACCTGCGTATTTTGAGGTGTTGCAGTGTTGACTACAACTGTTAATACAATGTGGAATGGAATTAATTGATTAGTATTTTTAACGGATTTTCATATAAGAAGAGAAATTTTATTGCTATTCATGATTAAACAATTGATTTTGAAGAACTTTAAGATTTATAACTAAAAAATGATTAAATTAAAGTTTTTTTTGTTAATTTAAAATTAAAAAGTGATAATAGTAATTACAAAGAAGGATTCTTATAATAAAATTTGGCACCTTTTTTGAAAATAGTTAATGATAGTATGTGGTTAATAGTGAAGTACTTGAATTTAAGTTAAGAACTAAATACAAAAAATTTATATGTATTATAGTTATGGAAGAGTATGAAACAACAATGGGCTGAATATAAAAACATTAGAAAGAAAAAACAACATCAATTGGATACAACACCAAAAATATTAAAATTTTATTTTAATTTAATTCAAACAGTTTACAAAAAATAATATAAATTAATTATTAAAATTCTCAATTAATATAATGTACCAAATATTAAATCTTATATTTGATATAAAAATAAAATAAATGCAATAAAAAAAAAATGGAAAAAAAAGTTATTAAAATGATTAAAGGTTATCTTTATTACTATAAATTAGTTATCAGTAGCTACTAAAAAACGGGAAAATAAGATTAGTAGGAGGACTAAGGGAGCAAGTGAAACAAGGTTTTTTTTAAACTGGTCTTGTTCAAAGAAAAGTCAACACTGTTTTTGTTGTATTTACTGTGTGTAGATTAACTGCCATTAGTATATTATTAATTGGCTCAAATTTTCTATAATTAGTTCTCTGCAAAGGAAGATTAAAAAAATGTTCTATATGAAAACGCGTACTGGTATTAATGTGCAAGTTAATCTGATCTTTTATAATTTTGGAATCAATTTCACCATTGTATACTTCAGATATGAATAATATATCCGAAAAAAACCCTTCTTGATTGCAATGTATTCATTTGAAGAAGCTTAAGATGATTTATGTATTAGTATTATTGCGTTAGACCAGGGAAGATTACGTAGATCAGAAATTTTTTTTGAATAGATTCAATTCTATTAATATGAGTGGAGTAGTGAGGAGAGGAGACAGGATGGGGCGAACAACGTTAGTGAATAAAGATTTAGTGATGTATGGATCATCAAACTCTTTAAGCCTTTAGATCTTTTTATAAAACCTAACAAAGAATTATGTTATTAAAGTGAAGTTTAAACGTGAGTTTATCGTCAAAAAGGACGCCAAGGTCTTTAAAATGAGAAACTTGGTTGATTAGTTTAGAATCAAACAAAAGTATAATAAGCTATTAATGGAATGTATACGAGTATACGAAATACCATTGTAATTATCAATATTAAGGAGTCAATATCATTCTGCAGAATAGTACAATCTGGTACAATCATTATACATATAAAGATATTTTGAAATTTCTGTATCATCAGCATAAATAATCACGTTACTATTCTTAATGAGTTTGTTTACATCATTAATTGAGATAACGAATAGTAAGAGAAAGTTTTCATAGAATAACACTATGAGGCAATAAGTCGAATGCTTTACTTAAATCTATGTAAATGACATCAGTCTGAAATACAGTCTCCTTAGTGTTGAAGAAGTGTGACTAAGACTCAACTAAATTAGTAACAGTAGATTTTTTCTTTACAAAACCATGGTGGTTAATTGGTGGTTAATTGATAAGTATTTAGAAATCAATTTCATAAGTTGAATCAAAAACTATTATGTAATTCGAAAAGTTTAGGTAAATGCATGAAAATTTTGCTATATATTGGACGGTAATTTGAGACTATATTTTTAGCACCTTTTTTACTTTTTTATAAACAGGACGAATAAATGAATTTTCCCAATATTGTGGAAATATTTCTGAAGTAAACCATCGGTTGAATAATGAGATAATGGTAACACAGAACAGTTCAGAGCAGTTTTTAAGATTATGTTAGGTCAAGAAAATACATCACTATTAAACTTATTCAAATAATTCTTTATTTTCTGAACAGAAAAATCTATATTGAATGAGCTTGATTTTCAGGAAAGTTTATCATGTAGTTTATCTTCATCAACTTCAAAGAGATTTCAAGAGCAACTATTGTGTTCAACTTCAAAGAGATTTCAAGAGCAACTATTGTGTTCAACTTCAAAGAGATTTTCTGTATAAGAACTAAAGAAAAATAGCTTGAAGAGATGTGCAATAGATTTCGGCAAGTTCGGACTAACATTATTATAGGACATAGTGAGGAGAAATTGATCACATTTACATTTGGAGTTAACGAATTTCCAAAAGGATTTAGAATTATTTTTTAGTTCAGGGATAACATTTATAAAATAGTTGTTATAACGGAAATCTAATGTCAGTTTGTAGGAGTTAAACAAAATTACAAACTCATGATAGTTGTTATTGATTTTCTTCTTTAAGCAATTATTCCATGCTGTATTCTTTTTCTTTCTTAACTTTTTTACTTCCCGATTAAACCAAGGAGGACTAAGAGCTAAGGTCTCTAATACGAGCCAAGGATACATACAATTCCAATCGCTTAGAGATCGCCTTATTGATGGCCTCAGTTATAAAATCAAAGTCAATTGATAAAAGAAAATTATTGAGAGCCAAAAAAAATTTGCTTTGCCAAAATTATAATTATAAGATAGATCATAAGCAGGTAATACTGGGCTATTATAACAATATGAAAGAAGTACAGGAGGATTGAAATTATCAACGTTTGGCTGGGCAGATCACTAAAAATATTATCAGCCAAATCTGTTACAAAAACAAGATCAAGATGCTTATCCGTATACAGTTAGTCACTGAAGAGATTTGTTTAAGACCATTTGAATTACATCCACCCAGTAAAGTATATTCACAGTCAGTGAATTGTGTGGATAATGGATGGTACTTTGAAGTTGAATTAGATATGTGTCATCCTCGTGATGTATCCATGATAATTTCTGTAAACTAAAGCAACCGCAGACTAATAATTCATCAGAGGAACTCATTAAGGTTGAGATATGGTCAAGAGAAACCCTAAGGTTAGAATATATGTCACTAACAGATTTTGGAGGTATATGACAACAAACTATATAAAGCGATTTATTAAGAAGTTTTACTTTTTAAACAACTAATTCAAGTGAATCAAGAGTCAAAGTCTAAACACAGGCATTGATGCGTGTGTCACAAAAATCGATCCTTCCAACATTGTGAAATATTACAAAAATACAGGATAGAAACAGAAAAAAATTGTCATTTCAATAATCATGTAATACTGCGATTACCTTAACATAATAATGATGTTTGCGTATTCATTTCCAATATTTAATAAATAAATAGAATGTGAATTAAAAACAAATCCTTCAAGCAAAAGATTCAGTTATATTAAAAGTAAATTTTTATTTAAACATTTTTAAATATTTTTAAAACGCATAACGATTAACGAGCTTATAGAGTGCTAAGTATCTACTCGTATCCGTATTTATAGTAATGTACTTTAATGTATAAAATTCCAGTTCTTCTTATAAAAACTATATTCATCTTATATTATAAAAATATTGAATTGAAATTGCAATAAAATAATCTCAAGATGTTGCCGACAACATTATTGTATAAATTTATTTTGTCATTTTTTTTGCCGTTGTTACAATATTAGGCATCCTTGACATGAATACATTTATATATTTCATATACAGAATTATTATAGGAATCCTATTTACTTCCTTTTAATTTTATATGTCTTTATCAAAATAAAAGAAGAATAGAACATATTGTATTGTGTTCCTCATAAATATCTAATATATATGTAGATATATTTATACTAATATCTATAAGTACATTTTATATATATTAAAAAGTTAAGAAATCCTATGTAAAATTTTCATGTAAAATTAAATGAAAAGCATTTTACATAACCAAAAACGATTACTAGGCAGATCAAAATATTTTGTATTTTATTGTCACAAGTTTTGAAAAATATTGGAAAAGATATTATATTATTTGTTTTAATGTTTTCATTTTTTTATTCCTTTTTTGTGACTTTTCTCTCTTTATATTTTTAATTGTTGCAAAATGATGAAGGTTCAACACCGCCTTCAAGCTTGTCACCTCACACGTAAAAAAAGAAGGTAATATAAAAATATTTTTTTAATTTTTGATATATTTAGTACATATATATTTTTTAGGATGATGATGTTTTGAAACAAAAAAAATATCCTATTTCTTATTTTGTGTTAACTGACATAGGTATATCTAATTATAAGCTCAAAAATGTATTATTTTCCTTGAGACTGCTACTTTAAATTTACTAATACCAAATTTTAGGTGATAAAGGATTTTCAATTTAAAAAAAGGATAATTGTCCAACAAACATTAAATAACTAAATTTTAAATTGTTTGTTCGTAAAATTTTTGAGAATTTTATCAAATTTGAAATGTTTTCTAAGTCTAATATTCAATAAAATTTTAAACAATATAAAACTTATAAAAGATAAATCATTTTTAAAATATATTTACAAAACCTTATAGTTTTACTCTCTTTTCTATTTCGAAATTTGAAGCTAACTTATTTGATAATATTGACAAGTAGTATTCACAAATCTTTCATTTAGTTAGTTTTTTTTTACATACTAAGGTGTGTAATATGTAAAATGGTATAATAAATAAATGAATTTTAAAAACTAACTAACTAACTAAACTTTAATATTATAAACTTAATCATCAATTTTATATTTAGATTTCAACTTAAGTTTGCAAAAAGTTATTTGTATAAAATTTAATAAGCCTACAGTTTGTTGTTTAAATAAATTAATTTACATGAGAACTTGTGTTACTTAGTCGAACCACTTTTTTGAATCATAAATGGAATTAACGACATATAATATGGTACGCTAAATGGTGATCGTTTCTGTGGAAAAATAGAGGAGAGATCTCGGTCTCATAATAATATAATAAAATAAAGCTGTATGTTTTGTAATCGCTTTACTGAAGAACTACTGCACCAACTTTGACAAATTAATATATAAGTTTTTCGAATTATGAGAATGGTTTATCTCGATCTTGGGCCCGCAAGTAGCCCAGAACCACAGTTCAATATATAGAAAAGTTATATATAAAATATAAGCGAAAACTACAATATCAGATTAATAATAAAGTAGAAATATAAAAATTTTACACCCTTTTGTTATTGAAGCACAAATTCAAATAAATTTAAACCTGTGACGACTTATGTAAAGATAGTTCAGAAATTCAGACACAAAAAACATCAGTCTCCGGTACTAATATATGTTAACAATTTTAATAGTAATTCTCAGAGTAAACTTTAAAAAAGTAACAGTAAGTAAATATAAGCAAAAATAATGTGATTTAATAGTTGTAAGTAGAACAACTATAATATAAGAATATGAAAACAAATATAAGAAAATAGTCTAAGTTGAACCATAGTTGAACAGCCAGATCATTAGGTCATAATATGAAAATAAATAGAGTTACATAATATACATATGTAAATCACCTATCACATTTTTACTTGGAAAATATAAAAGTATAACTTATATTGTATGAAGTACATATAAAGTTACATAGTCTAGCAACAATAAACCTACTACAGATTTTGAATTTCAAAATAAATTTTTGAATTTTGGTTCATAAACAAAAGTTTATTGAAGTAAATTTTATGTGTTGGACCCGCACAACGTCGGGTAACTTTTTGCTAATTTGTTTCATATTTCATTAAATTTATTTTACGCTATTAAGATTAATAAAATTCAACACAACTAAAACAATTTTTTAAGTACACCTTTTTTATAGAAATTTTTTGAGAAGTTTCATATTTCTGAGTACATAATAGAAACGTTGTTATACCACCAATATTTGTATTATATGATTGATAACTAATATGCTAAATAAATTTTAATTCGATATTCAAAAACTCAATTTTTTGTTTTACCGAGAACAATTCTTATGTATAAAATAGCATAATCCATGCTAATTAGAACTCTGTATACTGAGGGAAAGAAAAGGTTCAGCTGTGAGTTGCGCACTAAGTTATTGATGTTCATTTTGAATTTTTGTATATCAAACATATAAAAATTACCCCTAGAAATTCTGACTATAAACGAATCTGCATAACCAGTCATGAACCATCTTGGTATTTCCGCGGTGTAGGGGTTAAAATTTTCAGCTTCTCGCATTCCTCGACAGAATTGCCTAAAAGGAAAAAATAATGATTTTAGTTATTCTGAACATGTGCCTTCTCCCTCAAGATATTTATTCAATAGAGTTAGTGCTCCAACGATACGACGATGACCAAGTGGAGCAAGTGTTGATGAGGCATTTATATTATCTATGAGGTGAATGTTGCGGTTTTTCACTCTATTCAGAAAGCTTAAAGCAGTATTTGAAGCGCCCGCCCTTAAACATGATTTATACTCCATCTTTTGTTTTGAGTTTTATTTGAGTTACTTTGTTGCGATATGCATACTCCATTATGCATTTTTCTTTTCTGAGTGTTAGTTAAAAAAACTTGAGTATGGAATGAATCAGGAACTACAATATATCAGGACGGTATGCTGAGAGAGTGAAAGCTATAATAGTGCACCAAAAAGCTCTATTTTGTATGAAAAATAAAATTCCAAATTTTAATTTACCCGTCTTCTTACGGGACAAAAATGGTGTACCGGTTAAAATCCGTTAATAACTCTCAAACTAGCCATTTCTTAAAAATTTGTTCTAAGAAAACATTAAAATTCATAATTATGCCTATCCTTAAAAACGGCGTTTCAATTGTGAATCGATTACTCATTCGATTTTGTAAAGTTGGTATTTTTAAAAACGCGCGTTTCAAAAATGAAACGGGAAATTTTTTTGGTATTTTTAAAAACTCAGTCGCCTTTCGTTTCATACAAATTCTGACATTTCATATCCGCAATAATTTTAGTGCTTTGGAATTTAGAAATAAATACAAAATGGATTTCCAAAAAAGTAAGTTAAATAAATTAAAATTTTCTTCATTAAATTTATAATAAGATAACAGCTAAAACACTACAATGATACATAATATCATTTGAACAGTTTTCTTGTTCAAATTCTAATATCAAAATTAATTAAATAAATTATTTATTATGAAAATTGTTTCATAATAAATAATTTATTATTCTTCACTATTTCGTTTAATTTTGAAGAAATTACACCAAGTATCCAAGTATCTCTGTGTGTAGCTTTAGGAGTTATTAGTCTGGATCCCCAGTAAGTGTGTTTGGCATTGTAATCTCCTTCTGCCAGAAATGTTGGATCTAGAGTATCGAAGAAATCTGAGTATTGTTTTTCTGTTATGCTATATCTGGGAGGACACTAAATTATGGAAATTTTTAGATTTATATATTCATCGAGACAAATATATGTTGATTTTTGCAATAACTTTCTAGAGGATGTTTGATCCAAATTCTAATTGGTATACCAGTCCCTCCACGTGCTTTGTCTGCTGGATGTTTATTATCATAGAAGTTATATCCGTGGATTTTGAAGTTATTCTTGCTTGTTAGATGTGTTTCGGAAATAAGTATTATATACATTTGGTTTGTAGTAAGGAATGTTTGTAATTCGAGTTTGTGTTGGCTTAGGCCATTGACGTTCCGACACACTTTTATAACAGTATTAACATTAAGAATGTTTTCTTTGTAAACTAAAAGTTCCATTTAGATCTTATTAAAGTATTTTGTGTATTATCAACTTATAACATTGTTTTTTTTATTGTTGTGATGTATCATGTTGCTAGTAACTGTTGTGATAAGAACCTATTAATAATATTAATATTTTTCAAAATTTGCTGAAATCCATACTTATATGCCAAATGTTTATACCTAAATTGAGATCGTTTTCATACATTTTGATAGTTTTTTTCTTATTTTTCATTTGATAATCGAAAAAGATCTGAGCGGATCATATAGTTTACAAAAACCTGAAATTTGACATATTTTTGTACCTTTAATATTTAAAATACACATTTAGTTAAATCTTTAATCACAATACATTTGAATGAAATAACAAGTTTGTTCCATACAAGTCATCCGACCTATACATGATGTAGTGGCTATGTCAACTGATTACTAATCAAATGTTCCCGTATTCGAATCCCTGAAGATACTGAAAATAAAATAAAAAGCTATGATTCTATGATATTCAAAGGTATAGATAACACGGTATGAGTAAAAGGTCAACCAAGTAAGTAACTATCATCTTCCAACTTAATGTTATACAATCCAGTAAATATATATGTGACAATTACTAAATATTTGACATATGGAAAGAGAATGCTTCACCTAACAAAAGAGCTTCTGTATACTTTTTTTCAGTCAAATTCAACATTTTTCCAAACAAATTCAACAATTTCTTTTTTAAATTAAAAATTTTTTTTTATCCAATTTCAACATTTTTTCAAACAAATTAAACAATTTTTTACAAAAGTAAAAAAACTTATAAAAAATTGTTTAATATTTTTTCAAAGATGTTTAATTTGTTTGACGAAATGTTGAATTTGTTTGGAAAAATGTTGAATTTGACTGCAAAAAAGTATAGCTATATAAAAAAATATGTAATTTAAATTAAATTTCACTTTCCTTAATTTCAAACATATACTTAAAGTAGTAAAAAAGGACTAAATTTAAAGTGTTTGCCTTTTAAAATTTTCCATTTCAACATTGAATTAAAAGATTTTAACAAATTTAATCTTCTCCTTAAAAGAAAAATCAATTTTCTTTTAATAAGACGACCTCAATTACTTACCCAATTTAAAGCAAATTGTTCCCTTTCCTTTTTTTATATTTTCAGCTTTTTTTATATTTTCCGAAAATTACAACAAGGTTTCTTTTGGTTACAATTTCCGAATTAAAAAAAAAAAAAAAAAAACTAATTTTTTCATTCCTCCTTTTTACTAACTAAATTTTCTAAAGAGTCTAATTCTATTGTCTGATATCATTGACCATCTATTGAAAATATATATATTATTAAATTTACTACGAGTGACTGTGATAGTATCTATGTATTTATATCAAGGGCCATACAAGATAAATAAAACGAAGAGAAGAACTGAAATAACTGTGTTCACAATTTTAAATTTATTTTATTTACGGTATTGTAAATTTTAGTTGGTACTTTCATGAATAAGAACAAAATAACAAAAGGTAATAAGGATATTTTCGATTGATATCCTTATTATTATTGCATAGTCTTGTTGTGCCCAATTGAATTGATTTTTGCTTATTAGGTATACGAAAAAAAAATATTTTTTTTGTAAATGATCTCCTTATTTATAATAATAAAATAAAATTAAAATATTTATAGCGATTCAGTTAACAGTCTACAGCAGATAGATAAATTACACGTCTTGAAAGCGAAATATTGTAAATTAAATATTATTTATTTTATATTCTAATTGCATATTATTTTTTATTCTAATTGCAATAGTTTAACGATTCCAAACTTTGTTTTAAAATATTTTTTTTTCAAATTAGAACATAAAATTCTTTAATTTTTTTCTTAATATTAAACTACGGAAATGAATCTAATATCACCATATCTAAATAAAAATAATATTGTAAAAATAAACAAAATTTTTGTCAAATAAAAAAAACCACATTTGCTTTTTTTTGTTTTTGTTCGAAAATTTGACCAAACAACATTAACATATCATAAATCATTCACGTGTTATTATTTGTATCATACAGTAGATATACAGTATGAATGTATTAAAAACTGAATCAAAGTTGTTTTTCTTTTTTATGAATATTTTGAGTTTTTCTAATTAAATGAGTTGTGAATACACCTTGGAAGTCTTGGAACTCTTATGTATGAAATACATTTTTAATACATATTTAAATCAAACACTGATATCTACAGCAATTTCCAATTAAATTAAACATTGTTGAAAAAAAAAATGTTTTTATTTTGAAAATATATTTTTGTCATTGTGTCAGAGTTGTTGAGTATGTTTATTAAAAATAAAAATTAATAGAACTGGACATCATCAGCTAAATTAAATTTTTTTTTATTTTGTAAACGCAAAACGTAAAAATGTTGTAGAGAGCTGTGGTGTGTCTGATATATTTTTGAATTTCTCTTTTTTGCTATTTCTTATTTTTTTTATTCCTTTGTTATACATACGTTTAACCTTAAGTTGCCATAAACATTTTCAAAATTCACTAAAACTTACATATACATACTTACATAATTAAAAAAAATACAAAATTTGCTTGTTTAAAACCATTTTATTTCTATTTGATGTTAGTACCAAAAAACTGCAACTAATTTTAATATTAATACTTAGTTGAATGTAAAATCATTTTACTCATTGAGTAAGTATGTGATGTATGATTAAATTACCAAATAATGCAAATGGTTAGGTTTTATTGGGTTTTATATGAAACCAACATTATACAAAATCGCCAAAAACCAAAATTGTATAGTGTCTTTAGTTATGGTCCATGGTCAACTAAATTAAAAGTAAATAAAGAACACAGATGAAATATTATTACTGTTGTTTTTAGATCGTTCGACCGTGTTCTTTCTTTTTTTTAAAATCTCTTGGAAAAAAAATTTTCAATTCATCTAAAGTTTAAAAATTTTACAAAAAAATTATTAAAGAGCGAAATCACAAAGTTTATTGACTTTTTAATTTTGTTTTTAATAATCATTTTATTTTTAATAAGGGAATTTAAACGAAAATATCGAAATTACTACAAAAAGAAGTTCCAAAAATTATAGACAAAATTCGATTTTTTACCGTCTTTTACTTAACACAGTCCTCAGTTAATGAACAAGAAAAACTTGGTCACTTTAATCTTAATAAATATACAACATGTTATAAGTAAAAAAAATGTATTATTGTTTTTCTAGAAATTTTTGACTTAAACGTCTTTTATTTTTTATTTTTTTGTATTTTTTTTTTTCAAGTTTCAATCAAGTTTCACTGATTAATTATATATGAACTAACACAGACTTGAGCTATAAATTATCTCAAGAAGACTCGAAATACAAAGACCACATAATTTTTTTTTATTTATTCAATGAATTGTGTATAATAAATTAAAAGTGTAATTCAGTACTACAATTTAAAACTAAAAAATGTTGGAATTTAGGATGAATCTCTTAGGATGATGTTCAGAATTGATCAATAACATAAAGTAAAATGAGATATTGAATAAAATGCATTTTCAACATTAATTCAAAAATACAGAATTCTGATTTACTTTAATTTCCCAGAATTTGACTCTAGATGAAAATTTATTTAATCACATTTTCACATTTTCTCATTTTCAATATTCGGTAATCAACTCCATATTTATAGAAGATAATATGTTGTTAGCCAAGCCAGTCTGATCAAACAATATTAAGTCGTAAGATTGCTGAATATATCTCCTTCTTTAGAGCCAACAAAATATTATTACACTTAAAATGTTTAGCATCTAAAACCCAGCTTAATTGAAAATTTTTCAAAACAAAATCATCGTTATCATCAAAACAATTTGAAATTGTTGACTATTATAAAACAATATTAAAATAAATATTAGAATATTAAACTCAACACTTGCATAGAAATTTATTGTCTGTAAATTTGCTTGATGAAGGCATATTTAAATTATTTATTAATATAAAACAACATCTGACGATTGATTGAATCAATAGCTTTGGTTTCCGTATGTGCTAGAGATTGATATTCTAATATTTAAAGTTTCGGAAAAGCAATAAAACAACAGATCTCTATTATTGTTATGACAGAACTTACTTCTGCAGTTTTGCTATATATTTAAATTAAATTATATTTACATACTTATTATATGTCAGAAATAGTATTGCCATACATTATGGATAAACTTGTAATGTTACCTATATAATTTCGAATACTTCAACATATCCTCTCCTATTTGAAATTATTCACCTAAGCCCACTTTTTTCACACACTTACTTGTGTACTTGGAGTTGTTTTTTGTTAACATATCAGCAATCACATCTCGTCTGTGCTTTTGTATAAAATTTGAAAAAAACTTTTCTGTTATCTTATCTCTTATAAAGTGATATCTGACATCAATATGTTTACTACGAGGTTGGTAAGCATCATTACATGCCAGTTTAATTGCGCTTTGATTATCACAATACAAAATGATTGGTAAGTGTTTGTGTTGTAATTGTAATTCATGGTCTAAGTGTTGTAACCATAACCCTCATTGTACTGCTTGTTATTGAGACATATACTCTGCTTCGGTTGTTGATGGAGTTACTGATTGTTGTTTGGTACATTTCCATGATATGGCAGCACCTTGAAATAAAAATATATTAGCTGTGTAAGACTTTTTTATCAAAATCTGATGCCCAATCTGCATCACAATAGCCACCGATATTATCATCTGGATGTTTGATTAATATTAATTTGATTTTCATTGTTCCCTTAAGGTATCTCACTATTCTTTTTACGGCTGACCAATGTTGATATTCAGGTTTATTGTTGAAACGACTAACTTGATTGACTGCATAACTTATGTCTGGGCTGCTTCCTTGAGCTAAATATAGTAAACTTCCAACCACTTCTTGAAAAGGGATGTTGTTCTAAAATTAGTTTTTAAATGTTCTTTGACAGAATGAATAATATTTTCGTTATTATATATAATATATTTCTTATTTGTTGTAGCGTAGTATATACATGGTTAAACTTTTGAAGGAATTAAATTGAGAACTGTATTTAACTTTTTGTTCCATTGCCTGCTTGCTTGCTTCAATCCATAAATGGCTTTGTTCAGTTTACAAACTCTGTCAGCAGATTCATACATCGGTGGTTGCTGCATATATATTTCTTCATCTACCTCTCCCTGAAGGAATGCGTTAACAGTATTCATTATCAGCAACTTTGGTTTTGAAAACCCATTTGCATGGAATAGCGTTGTGGTAATTTTACGAGAATTATTCATTCTAATCTAATAACCAAAATAATTTTAAAAAAAATTCAAATGCTGTTGTTTTTACTACTATTTTTCTATTTTTATCTTAATTTTTTTAAATAAATTCTTTTAAAAAAAGGATCTTTAATCAGTTGTATATTTTCGACGTAGAATTTAATTTTGTTTTCCTACAAATGTTCCAATTTAAGAAATAATCCATGGCGTTATATCAACTATATTTATTGTGATATTGACCTTAATTTCCATCAGGTTATTTGACGGAAGTCAAATTCTTAAATCAAATTTAGGACAAGTTAAATATATTTTTCCAAAAATAATTGAAATATAAAAGTGTAAAATTTAAAAACAAAACATCTTGACCCAGAAAGAATTATTTTTATTATTATTACTTTAGGAAAAAAAGGATTTAATTGAGTGAACAACAAATTTTTTTGTTTTAGTTGAATTTAATTAAGTTCAGTTTTGTTTTTGCTTTAATGTTTTTAGACAAATACGAATCCAAGTTAACTACTTAAGTATGGGCGAAACAAAAATTCAAATATGAATTTTTTATATTATTTGTATATAAAATAATGAGGATGTATCTATTCTTGTCGATGTCGTGGATATGTCATCTAATTTTAAATATAAACCAAACTACTTACTTTCATTTTAGCTTCAATTTTTGCACAACAAAAAAATAATAATATACAAGACAAAGTAAGCACATACATATATATAAATATCAATTGTTTTTTATATAGATTTGTGATTTTAGAGAAAATATTTATGTATAAAAAAAAACCTTTTAATTTTTTCAATTCAGACAAAGTACGTAAAAAATTTGGAGACAACTTAATATCAAAATAAAACTAAAATAATTTCAGTTGACGGTTTTTTTTCCGACCAACTTCAATGCAATGCTGGTGTTCCGCAAGGCTCCGTCCTGTTACCCATCCTATTTCTCATTTTCATTAATGACCTTCTCAAATTAATTTTTAATCTAACCATAGTTTTGCTGATGACAGCACTCTAGTAGCATCATATGATATTCTTAAAACAATTAATGCTACAGCTTCTGCAATCAACTCCAAAAGAACAATGATGGCTGGCGCACCTAATCACGACCTAGTCAAAATTATCGACTGGATAGAGGAAACAGAGTCGAGTTTAACACTTCAAAAACCCAAAGGTGAATATGCACTGGAATGAGAATATTTTTGATATTGCGAAAAGCGCCGCCAAATATTTGGGCTTTTTCAGTCACTGCAAAGCTTATTTTTCATCTCGAAACATCTTCAATCTATAAAGCATATATACGACCGAAGTTGGAGTATAACTCACATTTATTAGCAGGTGCAACAAAAACTGCTTTAAATTTTTTGGACTCGTCTTATAGGCGACATAAATGTGACCTCATCCCTTATACCACTTGGTCATGGTCGTATTGTTGGAGCACTTTCTCTATTTTATAGATATTTACTTGGTGCTAGCACTTGTTCCAAGGAATTAAAGTCCCTTCTTCCTCCTCTCAAGCAATTTCATCGCATTACACAAGAGGCATAAAGTACCCATCCTTTCACAGTGGAAATTCCCAGATGGTTTAAGTCAGGTTATGGGAATTCTTTTATAGTAAGAACATCTCGATTGTGGAATCGCGTACCAATCGAAGTATTCCCAATGAGAGAAGGATTTTTTATTTATGATTTACAGAGATTTAAGACGAATATTAACAACATTGTTCGCTCTTTCCCACAAAACTTTTCTTCTTCCTTTTTCTTTCCTTTCCTTTAACTATCCTTTTTCAAATACTCAGTCAGGAGTCAGTCAGTCAGGAACGCAAGTACTCAAAGGTTCACAACCTAAGTTTTGGCTATAATATATAAAAAAAAAATAGCGTAAAATTTCTTCAATATATAAGGGGAATAGCCATTTAAATTTTCTATTCCCTTAAAGTCATTTACTCGATCATTTTATTTGTCATTATTAAAAATCTATTAATCTATTGTATAATTAAGAATCCGGTTAATCATGTTGACATTACATAGCTGCGTAAGTTAAGAGTCAAAGTTTGCAAAAACGATCGAGATCTTATTAATATGGGTCATTGATTTTTTGTAATGTGTTTGGATGACATTGCCAAAATTTAAATATCGTTAGCGCCACATTTGCTTTTCCCAATTTATTCCTTTTTTTGTCTTATTTGTATCAATTTTTGAATCTTATAATATTTTATTTTATTAATCATTATAATAAAATATTATAAAATTTCATTTCATTTATTTAAAAATGTATTGATCGGCAGAATTCAAATCTAATTAATACAATAATAAATAGTTACATATAAATACGATCCTAAATTCAAAATATATACATATATATATTGAAAAAAAAATTAAAAAAATTCAAATTTTAACTCTTCAACTCATCGAATTTCACGCTCCAGTATACGGTTGCAAAAAAAAAAATTAAGAAAAAAGGGAAAGATTTTAGTATATGATCTTAAAAAAAAAATTGTATATGTTATGTTAAAATTTTTCGTCCCAACATAACTCTTGTGTGTTTTGCTAAAATAAATAATAAAATATAAAAACAAAAATAATTTTATATGATTTAAATATAAAATTAAACGTTTCACGTATTTTTTTGTGTACATTTCATACATGATAATCACCGGAAGAGGTAAAAAATAAAATTTATAGACTAACATTAAACTAAAAATATATTTTTCATTCAAAGGTTAAGCATGGAAGAGAGGGCTTAAAAAACAGACTAAAATAATTTGTATATGTATTGGAGCGTTCCGTCTAATTTACAGCTACATATATCATATGACGGAAACTTTAATATATACAATACATATCTATAGTCAACATTTTTTTGTTGGCGATTTTTCTAATTCGCTTTTTTAATAAATTTGCGTTACTTTTTCAAGAAAATAATACTTTCTTATTTCTGAATTCGTTATTTCTGAAAAACAAAAAAAAAAGTAGTACCTAAAAAAACATAATAATTTTACTGTGTAACATTTTTACCAAAATTCACCAAAAAGAATAGTAAAAATCATTTGTTTTATAGATATGAATTAAAAATTTGTCCTAATAAAGTTTAAGAAATTTTTAATATATCCCAACAAAATTACATTTTTTATTTTAATTTTATAACCTTTAAAAAATAGATTTTAAAGCGTAAGTCGTATACCCTACATCTGATTTTAATCGAAAAATAACTTATTTTTAATATATTTTTCGGTAAAGTTAGGTGACTAACAGAACATACCTCTACCTCATTACACAGTTCATAGAACTCGCATCATTTCTCGTGCTCCAGACACAATGGTCCTTTTTTAAATCATATTTCCTATTTTGAATAGGTACTTATTATTTAATTAGGTTTTGACAATTTATTTTTCGACGTTTAATATTAATAATAAAAATTTAATTTTTAGAGTAATAGCATTTAAGATGTAATAAGATTTTATTACTTATATTTCATTATGGTCTTATAATTTTAAATTCATTAAATTATTTAGTTTGAATTCTATAAATTGCATATTGTTTTTTTCTATAAATTTTTTACTAAAACCTTGCAGTAAGCCTTGCTGTAAGCCCTACCCTTGCGTTTCCCTGCGTAGCCAAAAATATCATTTCAATAAATGATAAATGAGTAGCGTGGGTTTCGGTGCAGCATCCCCACGACTTTAAAAACAAAATTTGTATTTTCTTGATAGATACTCTAAATTTCCGCAAAATATTATAAAACATTATTATTATTGAAAAAGCATTAAAAATCATTATTAAAAAGAAAAAACATTTAAATCATTATAAAAATTAATAAAAAAATAAATAATTAAATTTTGAATAAAAATTTTAATGTGTAATTATGAACAAATATCAAAATATAACTCAAATTGAATGGTTTTGTAAGCGAATTTTGCTTGTACATACTGTTATTTTTTGTTTTTTTATTATTCTGCACTGTTTACATTGAACTATATTACTTTGTATATTTTGAATTTTAATTTAAATACTGGTATGATATATTAGATTATATTATACACTCTGTACGAGCAATTGGGCTCATTTGAGAATTATTAAATAAATAAAGAAATAAACTACTCTGAGTGATAAATGAATCAATAACTTCTAGTCGCAAGCACTGATGAAGGAAGTAAGTTGCTTCCGAAATATCGATATTTGCAAAAGAAATATAGTTTATATGATTAGTGAAAGGAAATCTGACTTTCAATTCATAAATTAAATCAATCAATCAATAAACTGTCAAAGTCCTCTATGCACAAACCCTTTCACCTATGTACAAATAATTTTCCCTTTTCCTGTAAGGTTATTGAACTTCACTTTAAGTTCTCACTTGAATTTTTTCTGTATTCAAAGGTAAAAACATTTTAAGAATATCAATAATCCCAAATACTTAAAACATTGAAAAACGAAGAAATTACCTACACACTTATTGTATGTGTAGATGTATTTACGATTATTGAAAAAAAAAATTAATGGAAAAAGCAATGAAATATCCTTAAATAAAGAGAAATTTTTTGTAATAATAACAGCCAGCAGGCGGTTACGCTTACAAAAAATTCAAATAAAATATGAACAAAAATTACATTTCGATACGAAATTTTTTACAAGCAAATACAGTAGGACACATTTGTATTCGTACAAGTAGTTTTTGAAATAAGAACATTTAACTTTTATTTTATACAAAATAAATCAGATCATAACAGTGAAAATAGTCGAATATTTCCCTTTTAATTTTACTGATATGCTTATCATACAGATACGCGTATTTGGTCTGGAGTCGAGTACAAAACACTGAAGAAGTCTACAAGTAGTAGACGAAATACACGTATATGTACGATAAGCATATCAGTAAAATTAAAAGGAAAATATTCTACTATTTTCACTGTCATACCAAAATTTTACTCTAACGCTGGAAAACAAGTTTTTATAAAAACTAAATCAGATCATGAACGCCACATTTAGCTAGTAATATATTAACATTCATTTTTCTAGTGAGAGTAACACATTTCAAAATATTTTCCACTGTTTACAAAACTCTATTTTCTGAATTTATTTGTGTGTAAAAAAAATATTAGAAGTCGATCTTTACATTCAAATTAGAACAATAATTAATATTGAGTGAATATAAATGTGATGCACTGTGTTTAATGTTTGGATAAAAAATATTTTCAAATTTAATAACCATAAAATTTTCAAAAAAACAGAATTTTTGCCTATGAAAACTCTGTTTAAAATTATATTTGTTGAGGGTGGAATTTTATTAGTATTACAAAATACTCGAATCGAATAATAATTATTCTTGAAGAAGTGTAAAAATAGAAGTAAAGGCTTTGGTAATTTCATTTATTTTTTTTTGTTTTTGTAATAAAGACATAATTTTTTTTTACTTGTATAACTTTTAATTCCTTCCAAAAACTTTTCATCAACATGTTTTCAAAATATTCTCATCTATCCATATTTCCTTATTCATAAAAAAAAAACATCAAAGAATTTATATTCTACAAATAATTCAACATTATTACAACCCCTTAAAAATTATATTTATCATCATCATCCAATAACTTTATTTATTTGTAATTCACAGAGCCGGTAGCCTTATTAATAGAACTGTTTCATATTGTTTCTTATATAGAATACGTCATAAATTGCTTTAAGCACTCCTAAAAAAGAGTTTGTTATTGGCTTATTTATTTCCTCTATTTTTATTTATCCTATTTAGGTTAGTAGACAAAGTAAACTTTTTTTTTTTACATTAAGTACAGTAATGTAATTTATTCCATAAAGCGGAAGAAGTGTTCGTTTCTTAATTTTCCGGCACTTCAACTAATTATAAGTGTAACTGAAAATTTCGACAGGTACTAGGTTTTCTTAAACAGTAAAGTTCCAATTTATTGAAGTTATTCCCAAATTATACTCTGAACAATGTTTATAAATTTTCATTATTTATTGAAGTTCTTTGAAATTCATCCGCAATATAATTTGGTGACCTTTTTTACTAGAAATTGATTGCTTACAAAATTTCTCCAATATTTGTTAATTTGTTCTCTGGCAAATATCAGTACTGGTTTTAATGACTGATAGGAATATTAGGTAAATGAGCGAGAAAATGTACAACATTAAATAGTGTGAGAATACAATATTTCCTTTTTCCGTGTAATTTTTGGTTCGTTTTAACTTTCCTAATAATCTATTGCTCCTCTAATTACTGTATTTCGTATACATAGTATGAACATTATTTTTTCAATAATAATTACATGGTTTTTAACATTTGCTTTAAACAAGAAATTTGATTGACCCAGCCCAGACCACATCATGATATTCTAATTTGTTTAACATGTCTTAGATCTATATTTTCTATACAAAAACACGTATTTCTTAATTTAAAGAAAATAAAAAACAAAAAAAAAATTCCAGATTATTTAATAGAAGGTGTGAAAATTTTTTTCCTGTTATATCTACATCCGACTTTATTCAAATTTAAATAAAATTATGTCTAAATAGAATTCCTTGTATTCATCTTTAAGAAAAAAGGGTCCAATTTCTTCTTTTACCTTCCCACTCCCAAATGTATTTTTTTGGAATTAGAATACGTGAAATACTGAGTGCTCACATCCTTGATAACTCATAATAATGAAAGTAGGTCACTAGTATAATAGACATTGTGCATAAGTCAATGACAATTTTTTTTGTTTTTTGTATCATTTCTTTTCACTTTTTGGGAAACAAAAAAAAAACAACAAAAAGTATTATTTGAAGCCTGAAGTGATAAAAGAAAAGAGTTTTCGTTTGTTTTACATATACGCAACGCAATTTTAAGTATTTTATCCTAAATTTTTTTGTTGCTAATCCCATTCAATAATAAAAGAACGAAATTTAATTTTGAATGGTTTGGATAAAAAGACATAAAATCTTGTTAATAAATTTTATAGAACCATAAGTTTTATTGTGTTTTTTACAAGCAAACCAGGACTTTGAAAACATCTCTTTTTCTCCCCACTTTTTTTAAACGCATTTAAGATATTATTTAAATTATCTCAATTCAATAAAAATTACCTTTGTTTCCCTTTAAAAAATCCATTACAAAAATTTTTCGAAATCGAGGCGTCGCAACACTCACACTATCATTTAACCATTTAAAACAGTAAATTTAAATCTATCAAGACTACGAATTTCCAATTTATTCAAATTTCAATATATGTACATACATGAGACGATTAATCTCTAAAACATTTCAATAAAAACATAAATAAAAAAATCAAAAAGACAAACTTCAAACTTTAAAAATTTCAAATTTTTACAAAATCCAACAGAATTTAAAATTAATGCTACAAGTAATAATAGTCAGACAAGAATGTCTTGGATTAATCATGCCAAGTGTATAATATTTATATACATCATAGACATGCTAGTACAAATGCTCCAAGCCAAACTCCATCTTATATTTTCCCCAATATATTATATTTTAATATCTTATCCATATGTAATTTTGCCCTGTGTAATTTTGTTCTATGTAATTTTGTCTTATGTAATTTGGTTATGTAACACCGAGATTGATTCTTTTGGTACTCCACATAATTGACATAATTCTGATAGACAATCAATTTTAATATTGTTAACACAAATTGAATTCTGTTAGACAAATAATTATTAATTCATCTTAAGAATAGTTAATCATGATTGTATGAAAGCCTTAGTTACACAAGGCTTACACAAGGCAAGGCACTTAGTAACACAATCGAAGGATTTGCTAAAATTTAACAATGAAAGAATTGCTGTATGTCTTGCTTCTTCTTATATAGATTTCGCGATATATTTTACCACTGATTTCGAATTATTAATATTAATTTTGTTAATAATACGCGGAGAAATAACGTTAGATTTCACAATTTCATACAATAAAGGTACATTATATCAGTAATTTCTCTTCTTTTCTGCATGAGATCCAGATGATTGATTGATTGACGAAGATCGATTCGATTCTTCGTATGTAAACATCATAAAATGATGACCATATACCTGCCTGTAAAGCTCTTTAGGTTTATAATCATCAACTGTTGTATTAATTGTTAGTCTCTATAATTTACAGAATCTTAGTAAGTGTATAGCATTTGATAAGAATAATAAAACTGAGAAAATTTCAAAAATAACAGGAAAAAAAACTAAATGGCGGCCTCGGTAGCCAAGTGGTAAAATACTTGAGTATAGTAACGTAACGACCGAGGAGAACGTGAGATTTTCAAATGGTGAATCGGTTCAAATATAATATAATAATTAATAAAGATACAATAATTAAAAACAAATAAAAAAATATAATATATAATATACAAAATTATATATCAAATAATTACTATATAAAGACGCACATTTCGAAAAGGATGAAAGAATAATAATCTGCAGACCTATAAGTTGGTCTGCAGATTTATCTGTAGCATCCACTGTTAAAATAAACACATAAATAAAATAAATAAATAATATACTAGAAGCATAAAGTCTACTAAATGATAGGTGTGTTTGAGCAATGTGATCGGAACAACCTAATGTTTTATTAAATACAACAGATAAGCTTTTAGCAGGATCAACAAATAAATTATTATTTATTCAGTATTAGAGGTGGGTAAATCTTTAGAATATATCACAATAGCTTGAGACTTAGCGGGATTCAGCAAGAGTTGATTCCGATCTGCAGTTCATTGAGAAACAACTTCAAGCTTAGCATTCAGTTTAACTATGTTAACAGAACGGTAATAAGACTGCTAATAGGAATCTGTGCATCAGTGAAATTAAAACCCTGGAATAAAAATAACTTAGTCAAAAAGTTAAATACAAAAATTGAATTCGTAAAAAGTGTTTAAAACATCCAAGAAATAAAGGCTTTCGACACATTTTACTAAATTATGTAAATTATTAAAAAACTAATATTTTTGATGTGGATAAATAATATATTGCAGTCAATTGACCAAATATAACGAGGATATTACAAAAATATGATATTACAAGAATATGGAAATAATATCGTGAATAATTCTAATGATCAGTGAATCTCTGATTTGATCAGTGAATTGTCAGTGAATAATAAAATCACCAATGATCTTCTCGTTATTGCCAATGCTTTTAATAAACAACTCTCAATTTTTGCACACAATTTCAGTACAGAAAATTTCAATAGTAATGTTCAATTTGATTCAATGTGTTTGTTTTAATATTGTGTTTATATTTAACAATAATGTTTATGTGGTTTTATTTCTTCAGCTCTTAAAGTAGCTGAGGTTTTTTCTTTTTAAGTAGTCATCCATTTTAAGAAAAGGTATAGAAGAGATTATAATAATTATAAGCCAATTTCTATTTTGTCTCCGTTCTCTAAAATTATAGGAAAAGCTATGAAAAGAAGAATTCTGTTACTTCTTAAAAATAATAGTTTTTTTAATAAACAGCAATTTGGGCACAAGATAATATAAATCGACTGAATATACGCAATTCTTAATTTTTCTCAAAATATCTATCAGTATCTTGATAGAGTGTCAGGATATCAGTATCAATATTACTATCAATCAAGATACTGATATTAGTAGCTTGATATCAGTATCTTGAAAAAAATGTACTGTTATTAGATAAAATTCAAAGAAGTAGGGTTCGTTCCTGGCTTATATTTGATTGGTTTGCTTCTTATTTTAATTTTAGATTAGATCTCAAAAACTACCAAATATATAGTAAGTATTCAAATGAATGTTTGTTAATTAAAGTTAGTTTGTGTTTTTAAATATATGGCTGTTTGGATTGATAATAGATTCAAATGGTTAGGTCATATCATACTTTATATTTTAAAAAAAATACTTTTATCTACTATAAGAGATATCTACAATCTTAGAAATTATTGTTCTCAGAAGATATTATTAAATATATAATATATTTTGGCATTTTCCATACAAGAATCACCCCAAATAATCTAAATATATTTAAATATATTTGCTTTTATATTTGAATTAACTTTGCTTAATTTTTTTATGTTTAAAATTAAATAATTAAAGGTGCATTCGCAACAAATATTCTACATTAAATTTTAGAATGCAACCTAACTAATTCTTCTTCTAGTTTTTTACTGTCAATTCCTCCTAAATCCAGACCGAAATTCAAAAAATACATGATCTTCAATCCAGTGAGAAACCTGATTATGTACAAAAATTTAAAATTCCACTAAGAATACTAATAGGCCAGAGATCAGAGATTTCAGGATTAGGTTTCTTAGGTACTAACTAAAATTTTTAGTTTGTTACAGAAAAACTTCTGCAATGTTAGCTGTAAGAAAATCAGTACGTTTTTTGATTTCAATTCAAAGTTTTTTTTCTTTTTTCAATCACATAATTTGCACTTTACCATTTTATCTATAGAAAAACTTTTTAGGAAAAAAACTAAAGAAATTTTAAGATAAATTTTTCATTTTTACGTTTTTTTTAAACTTTTTATATATTCTTATTACTTTTTTTTATTATAACTATATTTAAAAAAAAAATAAAACCGATTAACCCAATTTTGAAAATATTTTACAGCCTCTGCCTTGGAAACAATTTACGTGTTGTAATTCATTTTATTTTTGTTGTATTTTATTACTTTATAAAACCTATCTATTTGTCCTCAAATTCTTTAAATTAAAATTATGATAAAATTTAATTTGCAGTTTCCATTTAACTATAATATTGCCATTACAATAAAATCACACAACTGAAAAGCAAATGAAAACTTTATCATAAGCAAAAACATAATCTCGTGAGTAAATTATTACTCTAGTAGTACAGAACTATTTCGTCATCTGAATACGTTTAGTTTGACATATGTAGATATATATGTATAAAGGGTTTTCCGATAGGAATGATACAATTTGCATATTAAAAAAACACATAAATTATTCAGGAAGACACAAAATTGTTTACCATTATGTATGGAACAAACATTATGTCATTATGTATGGAAAATGCAAATGCAATATCGTCATCCGCAAATAAATATAAAAATTCAAAAACTTTCTAATAATATTGAACACTGATTTATAAAATGATAAAAATTATTTCTGGACATGAACTTTTAAAAACATCAGAATTAAACATTATATTCATAACGTTGTTTTAAAAATGTTCTAATAATTTTCTGCAATTCAGCTTACTTCATAGGGAGTAGAATTACATGCCAATCTAGAGATATTGCTTTATTTTCCCGCGCTGCAAAATAATTTTAGTATTTAGTATTCTAAAAGTTCATTTCCAATATGAACGAACTATTCCGAGATAACTTTTTTATAAAAGTTTCATTTTTTTATACCAAAATTATAAGTTTGGGCAATTATTACTTGAAAACATAAATCCGATATCTATACCCAGGGCCAGAACCGTTAGTTACCAGTACATTAGCTCTAAAAATTCTAAGGAACGCGTATCTTCGAAGCTTTGTTTATTAGACATTATTTTTTACTATTTTCCCAAAAACTTTAGAAATATAATCCTATTTCTTTTAACCACTTTTATATAAGTGAAACTCCAAAATAATCTAGATAATTTTTTCCCTAAAATACTTTCAGACAGCTTTTTGTCTTGGAGCGTCTCATCTTGTAAATGCACGCAATAGAAAGTTAAGTTCAAAAGTTTTTTAAAAGAATATATCTGAATTTAAGAAATAGAATTTTTTTGAAGATTGTTGCGATCGGAAATCAGAATTTTTCATTTGCTGCTCTGGATTGTTGAAACAATCCTTTCATGCTAAATGCGAAGGACTGTTAGGTTCCGTTGTTGATAAAATAAGAACGGAGCCTGAAGTCTATTGGTATTGTAAAAATTGCCGCAACATCTCTTTCAGTGCTTTAATTTCTAGGCTTTCAGAAGTTGAATTTCAGAAAATAAGCAGAGAACTTCCAATCTAATTTTTCTTGCCTTTTTTCTTCACTGAGAAACTTCAAACATACTGACTTTGATCAGTTTTGTAATTCGTCTGTAAGTCTAAACGATTCTAGAGAAATACAAGTTGGTATCAAAACCAGCATTAAACTTAAGTCGCCAGCATCACTCAATAGGCCCAAAGTGGCTGGTAGAAAATCAAGCGTAACCAAAAAACCAAAATCACCAAATATTTCTGTAAAAAAACCTAGTAATTATGGTCCAACCCTTGCCAACATTATTAATAGGAATAAAGCTAACACTAGTGGTGGTACTAAGGTTGTTGTCAACAGCTGCATATTACACCTAACAATGAAGTGTCAAAAATTCTAAATTCCGAGGTTGTTGTTGATAATGCAATAGCAACCTCAAATAACGTCATCCACTACATCAAAATTGCTGAAAATCAACACGCTTCCTTTAAATTGACAATGTCTAAAATTCATTTTGACACTCTGTCAAAGTCTCCTCACTGGCCTGCTGGAATTATTGTTAAAGAATTCATTCCGCGTAAACGAAGGGAGACTACTGGAACTTCGAATTCAAATTCAAAAAACTCGGTTGTCTCACCATCTTCTATCAAAACGTGAGAGGATTACGTACAAGCACTTGCCAATTCTTTCACCAGTCCCAATCGTTTCTCATGATGTTATTGCTTTGACTGGAACATGATTAACCAGCAATATTGTCTCGCAAGAATTATTTACCTCAGATTTATCTGTTTATAGGAATGACCGCATTAATTCTTCACTAGGTGAACGTGGTGTCGGTGTCCTTTAGCGGTTTGCTCAACTTTTCAAAGTAACTCTGTTACTATTCTCAATACTAGTGGTTTCGAACTGATTTGTGTTAAATTAATGTTCAGGCATAATAATTTATATTTAATAAATTGTTATTTATCTTCTAGTATTCCAATCAATGAAAGGCCAATGAAATGTTTCTTCGATTATGTTTATTATGTTTCACAGAAAATTTAGAACCAACCTACATTTTTTTTTGGTGACTTTAACCTATCAAACTTAATTTGGTCCTATGATGAGGATAATTGTGGTCTGGTTGCGTCGAATAATAATTCTGGATCGTCGAACTCTTTTGAAACTGAATTTATTGAAGATATTAGCTGCAATCTTCTGCAAATTTCTAACAGCAAAAATTCTCTCTGTAACTCGACTTAGTTTTTGTATTTGACGTTGAAAAAAGTAATCTCTTTTTCATGTTCACCATCCACCTCTAGTCGTAGCTTACTGTTACGATAAGCTGAAGGAGGAAACTCCCTTTCAAACTTCTTATAAATTCAACTTCCGTAAAGCTAATTTTAATCTTCTGAATAAGCAATTACGATTAATCAATTTTTCAAAAGTTTTCATTATAAATGAAATCAACTATTTTTTCTCAATAAATTTTATATCCGCCTATTTGAATGTATTTCTATGTCAGTTCTTATGAGCCAATAAAAAATAGAAATTTCTCACCTCCTTGGTATGACAATAATATTCGTTCTTTACGAAATCGAAGGAATGTATTTTCTCTAACCCGAAAAAATTTCAAATTTATCAATACTAAACGTAAAACTGATGGATATCCTGCAACTCTAAATTATTTGGAAAGTTCCAATGATCCGACTACTATTGCCAATCTTTTTGCATCCTTTTTTTCCTCTAGTTTTTCAAGAAATGACTTCACTCCTGATTAAACCTATTTCAGCAATCTATATGAATTCTCTCAGAGTAAGCAAGGTGTTAACTTTGAAATCAAAAACATTCTTATAACTGGAGAACTATTTTTGAAACATATTTCTTTATTAAAATATAATTTTTCTTTCGGCCCAGACGGTATTCCTCCGATCCTTCTAAAGGAATGCATGATTAACTAATTGCATCCCATATCTTTTCCGTTTAATTTATCCGTTCAATCGTGCATTTTCCCCTTTTTATGGAAAAAGTCTTTCATTATTCCAGTTCATAAAAAAGACTTCAGAAATGGATGCACCACTTATAGGCCCATTCCTAAGCTCTCGTGTATTCCTAAACTGTTTGAGCGTATAATATATGGCTTCTTATATGATTATTGTAAACGTTTTATTTGTGTTGAGCAACACGGTTTCCAAAGATCTGGTTGACTTTGTCTCCAAGACATTGACCTCAATGGAGAATGGTTTTCAAATTGACACCATCTTTACTGACATAAGTAAGGCGTTTGACAGAATCCCTCATAGTAACTTATTACTGAAGCACAAAATTATAGGTTTTTCACCACATAGCCTTAATTGGCTTGAGTCTTACCTCTGTTCTCGGGAATACTCAGTTTTATTTAAAACTGCGATTTCTGACAAATACTCAGCGTCTTCTGGTGTTCCTGGAGGTAGTCATAAAGCACCCCTTAGTTTTATAGTTTCAATAATTGATGCTCCTAAAGTGATAACTTTTTCTAAACTTCTTAGTTTTGCTGATGACTCAAAGCTTTTTACTCTTATATCTTCCTCATCGGATTGCTTAAATCTACAAAACAATATTAACAATTTCGCTTCTTGGTGTTCAAAAAATGGACTTGAATTGAACACTTCTAAATGCCAAGTCATTACCTTTTCTAGGAGAAATCCCGCTCGGATAGTTTGGTTCCACTACCAACTAAATGGTTGTTTACTTTCAAGAGCAAGTTTTATTATAGGCCTCTGGTTAACACTTGACCCCAAACTGAACTTTAAGCTACATTATGATGAAATAGTGAGTAACGTAAATTCTCCTTTAGGTTTCATTAAACGATGGTCTAAAGAATTTTCTGATCCCTACCTCACGAAACATCTTTATGTTACATATGTAAGGCCTACCCTTGAATATGCCAGGCAAGTGTGGTCTCCACATTAGTTGGCTGACATTAATCGAATTGAATCGGTTCAACGAAAGTTTTACGTTTCGCTTTGAGTAACTCTTCGTGGAATGAACCATTGCGACTTCCACCTTATTCCCACCGTCTTAAACTCATTGATTTACAGTTGTTGTCTGATCGTCGGGTAATTGTAGATATCTCTTTTATTCACCAGATCCTTTCGGGTAAGACGCTAGCCCCTGAAATTTCAAATTATTTGGTTGAAAGATCAATGGGAATAATCTCAGAACTGTTCCGCCCTACTCCGTGCTCCGGAATGCCCCGTGAAATAAATTCTAACTCTAATTCTTTTAGTCGACAACTAAATGCTTTAACTGTAATTTTCGTTTTGATGTATATACAACTGAGACTAACTAACAACTGTTGTCCTTTTTAGCTTTGATACTTTCGGCCTAACTTTTGGAAGCATCTTTAATAAATGTATAGCTATTAACATAGGTATTAACTTATGACTTTTACCCTTCCACTAACAGCATATGTATCTGGCTTAGTTTATTTTTAGATTTTTCTAATCAAAGGCGGCGGTGTTTTACTAACCCTACTGGATGATGACTTATTGCACAATTAATTGCTCTAAGCATAAATCTGACAGTAATAAAGAATAACAATAAGGAACGTCTGAAGAAAATAAATTTTGTAAAATAACGTTATGGAATAATTATATTTTAAGTAAAGTTAATTATAATATTATTGTATAACACAACGTTTTAGTTAAATTAAAATAATTGCGCCCAAGGTTAAACAGTATACACAACACAATTTTTCTTTCTGTATTATTTTAATTTTTTATTTATTTTTTTAGAGCAATTATCAAGTCCAGATGTTCACTTTACAGTCAGTTGTCAAAGGCATAAAAAAAAACAAATTATTCAAGAACTCTCTATCTAATCTTGAACTCTTTTATTGCTTTCAAGAACATCCACTTAAAGTTCATTAAATTTATACAGTAATAACCGTTAAAAATATGCTCTATCTCTCGTATCCCATATTTTATTTATCTTTCACGTTATAAAATAAAATATACGATTGTTTCATATCTATCTATAGTTTATTTTTGTTGTATGTTTTGTAATAGGTGTCTAAAGTTGTGTCTGTGTTGTAAAATAACGAATATTATAGAATTATCCTTCTTAGAATAATTTAAAAAATAGGTATTGTCTGTTTACTTTATCGTTCTTTCTTTATGAAATAATTTTACATAACAACTAAACAAAAACAAAAAAAAATTGAATACATTAAAAGTAATAAACAGAATCCTTGCATTTGCCCTTCCGACTATACAATAATGAAATAGGATATTAATCGATTTTTTATTTTTATTTTTAAATAGAATATAATAATTTTGTATTATAATACAACTAGTCGAACGTCTTATACTTACGGTCAAAGATTTACTTATTTAAATAAATTTGATCACAAAATCACATCTTGGCTTAGCTAGACCAACTTTCTTTTATAAAAGAAATAATAAACTTATCGTTATTATAGAGAATAAAGAGATGGCAGATCGCACGGTAATTGCCTGTGTCCACTCCACATTGCAATGCAGTTGTAGTCAACAACATTTGTTGCAAAAGCCATTTCACAGCGTTTATATTATGTTATTAATTGCAACAGCATTTTTAAAAATGTGCGTAAATGCTATCATTCCAATTTGTTTCATCGGTTCATCATCGGTTTGGATTTTGTACACTTAGAACGTCAAAAAATAAATAAATATGTCCATATATGTAAAGAAATACGTAAACCAATAGAATAAACTAAAAAAACAAATCAAATAAAGAAATATTTTCCATTTTGACCATTTCAAAATTTGTTTTGAAGGGTAACAAAATAAATTATTTATTTTCATTATGCTAATGCATAAATGCTTAAAACTTATTACTTCTGCCACTTGATGGGGAAAACAAAAAAAAAATCAAAATCATATTATAAAACTTTATTTAAAGAAAAATCGAGATCGTTTTATTTTATATTATTTTAATATTTGGTTTATTCATTACACAAGGTAGAATTAAAAGCCAATAAATTTAGAAAAAATTAAATAATAAAGACTAATGAGAGATAAAAATCGAGAGCAAAATCATGCGTGCGAAATATAAAATTTCAAACAATGATTTAACACTTTCGGCTTAATGGCGGCTATAGCCGCTATTGACTTCGCCACTCAGAGAATAATAGCGGCTATTGCCGCTTTTTTTAAATTTTAATTATTTAACGGATAATAACGACCAAAGAGATTTTAAACTCAAAATAAAAAGGGAATTCCCCTTTGCTTATCTTTATATGGATTTCTTTTAATTTTATTCTTTAGTTGCAAAATAAGCCTTGTTGGAGTAACATCCATTTACCAATTTAATTGAAAAAATATTAGAAACCAAAACTTTATTGCTGCTAGTGCCGCATAAATTACATAAGAAATACACGTGAGAAAATTTAAGTGAGTCTACTGATAGCTCAAATATAAAATACAAACAAAACAATAAATGAATTAAATTTTTACAAATTTGGGGTAAATAAAATTATATTTTAATTAGTATTTTATAGAATAGAAGGAAAATGGAAAAAAATATACAGAAGTGGGTTGACGAAATCTTGAGTTCGGAAGAAGAAAATTCGCACAGTGAAGGTGAGATTTGGGGCAGTTCAAGTTCAAGTAATGTCACCAATGAAGACTTCGATGAGAATGTGTCTGACACTGAAAATAGCGAAAATATCAATGCAACAAATATATCAAATACTCTGGTTGATGAGAGTGATATCAATTGGTGTGAAGATACGAAGGCGATACCTTCATTTAAATTTGAGGAGGCATCTGGTATTAAGGTTAACTTAAACCAAAACTCATCCCCACAACAGATATTTGACCAATTTTTTAGTGATGATATCATTGATGTGTTAGTTTCTTCAATGAACAGTTATGCAAAACAGCTCGAAAGTTCCGTTTCTACACCACCGTCAACGCGGAAACGCCCTAGATTAATTTATCGGGAAGTTACAAAAGAAGAATTGTACCAGTTTCTAGGTTTATGTTTGCTTCAAGGGCAAAACAAAAAACCCTCGATTAAAAAAATGTTTTCGAAAAGTGCTCTGTATTTCCAACCAACATTCGGTGCCACGATGTCTGGGAGACGTTTCATGCAAATTTTGAGAGTTTTTAGTTGCCACGCATCAAATAACACTTTTGAAAAATGTAAACTAGAAAAAATTATGCCTTTCGTACATTTAGTCATAAAAAAATTCCAAAAAGTATTTGTGCCTGGAAAAGATTTATCCTTAGATGAGTCGTTATTGTTATTTAGAGGCAGATTATCTTTTAAGCAGTACATAAAAGGAAAGCGGGCCAGATATGGAATTAAATTCTACGAACTAACCACAAGTGATGGATACATTTTGAATTTTAAAGTTTATGCAGGAAAGGAAATTGAACCAATTTTGGGATCGAAAACAAGAGAAATAGTTGATGGATCCATATCTCAACCGTGGTCACCACCTATATATGGATAATTACTACAATAGTGTAGAATTGAGCAATCTACTTCTTTCTTTTAGAACACATACCACAGGTACCTTACGCTCTAACAGAAAGGGTAACCCAAAAATTGTTACAACAAAGAAGTTGAAGAAGGGAGAAATGATTTGGAGAAGGCAAAAAAATGTATATGTAAGTAAATGGAAGGATAAGCGCGAGGTATTGTCTATAACCACGGCACACCATCCGCAAATGGTAGAAGTGGAAAATGCAAGAAAAATCAAAAAACGAAAGCCAATCGACGTTGCATCGTACAATGAACACATGGCTGGAGTAGATAGGGCCGATCAGCTTCTATCTTATTATTCAAGTCCGAGGAAAACAATCCGCTGGTATAAGAAAGTTTTGTTTCATGTACTGGATATGATTGTTTGGAATTCATATTATATTTTTAAAAAGTTTCATCCGAAACGAAGCTTTTTGGAGTTTCGCGATCAGCTTATATTAAGTTTGTTAAATTTTCCACCGGATGTGAAAGAAGGCAAGGATTTAATGTCCCTCTTAAGAAACAGTGGTCGTCCTACAGGAGGGAAGCTCGAGTCTAACCCGATTGACTTAGTCACTCAACATTTCCCTCGAAAAATTGCATTTCCTCCTAGACATGAAGGTTTAAGCAAAAGAAACCGTTTTTACAAGAGATGCAGACAATGTTTGAAAAATAGACTTAGAAAAGAAACAAGCTATGAATGTACAACTTGCCCGGATAATCCCCCATTGTGTCCGGAGTGTTTTGAAGATTTTCACCTTAGTATATAAGTATTTTAATTTATTGTTTAATTTATGTTCTCGTTATTTTGAATTTTTTAATTTATATTTGTTTTAATATTTTTAATGAAATTTATTTAAGTTTTGTTTTGTAATTTTGAAATTAATTAGAAAATATAATACATAATGTTTAATTTATGTTCTCGTTATTTTGAATTTTTTAATTTATATTTGTTTTAATATTTTTAATGAAATTTATTTAAGTTTTGTTTTGTAATTTTGAAATTAATTAGAAAATATAATACATAATGTTTAAAAAACTATATAACATATTTTAATTTTATAAAGATTATATTTAAGCGGCATATGCCGCAATTAGGAATACAGATTCAATTACATATACTTAAAAAAAATTGCGGAAATAACCGCTGCGCGGCAATAGCCGTAATTTGCTTATAATTGGAAAAATTTCAAGTAAAAAACAAATTACGGCAAATGCCGCCCTTCTTTTTTCTATGAAAAAATTAAGTGATTCTCTGGCAAAACCTTACAAAATTTAAGTGCAGCCGAAAGTGTTAATAATATCAAGAAAGCGCTGTAGCTTTTACATAACTTAGAAATAAATTTATGGTATTATTTACTTCCTTTTAATTTCTTAACTCCCATTATAGTAATGTTCTGTTCTTACTGTTCTTATTTGCCTTAAAAAGAGACGAAAAAAAAATTGTTAAAATGATATATATATACTAGAAGAAACCCCCGCGCCCGCGCAAAAAAAGAAGTTTTCTGTGAAACGGGTAAATAAAATTATTTTGAATAAATTTAAATATTTGGCATATACAAAATATCTGAAAAAACGTATAGAATACACACAAAACCATAAAACCATGTAAACTTAAATTGTTTTCCATAAATAATTTGTAATTTTAAATTTTTTTTTAAATAGCAAACCACAAAAAAATAAAAAATATTCAAAGTTTTAAGTTAATCCTTATAAAATATACTCCTATTTATAAAATAAAGCAAAAACAATATCCGATAGAATTAAACTTTTTTAAAACATTTAATTTGGTTTTTTTTTTATTTCATTATTTTTTAGGGAAGGCCTCGAAAGCCTCAAAAGATACAAAGAATACCGCGCATGCAGCTACTTAGTTATATTGTACTTTAGTCCACTAAAACCACCGAAACCCTTTGCCATAACCGACACTATTGACCGATTAATGGATTTTTCGGGTTGATTGGGAATACGTGTGTTGGAATATTATTATTGTTCCTTGTTTTCCTTTAAAATAAATTGTCAGTTTTAGCATAATGGTATGATAATATACCATGTAAGATATTTTAATATCTTTTTTAAAAAATTTTACATTTAAAGAAAAAAATTTAATATAAATATAATTAAATAATATAATAATTAAATATAATTTAAACGAAATAAAAACTTTAAATGGTTTATTTGAATAATAGAAAAGTATTTAAAAATTGTTTTATTAGAATCAAATCAACGATATGCATATATATACATAGTCACACATGTTTGGATGAAAGAACAGAACGAAGACGAACGAAAAGATACGAAACGTGCGTCTAATATATAGTTATGTATAATAAAACCTATATATAATTTGTGTATAATAAAAAATTTGTTTCAAAAAATTTGATTCTATTTGGAAAAAAGAAAAAAACAAAAAAAATTTGAACTCATCAATCTAAAATCTAAATTGTTTTTTGTTTTACATTCCAAAAGATTGTCTTAATAGGATGTTATATGTATACATTGCTTAGCCAGCGCAACAAAATATACAAAAAAATAAGCATACAATAGTACCCAGCGTCAACTTATAGCATACGCATAAGCTGCTTGTAAACAAATGTAACCAGAAGGCTCTTACTGCATATGAAATCTATTTCACAAGTATTGAAAACAAATTGGTTAGAGATCCCAAAAAAATTTTTCAGCTACCCTAATTCAATGTGCAATGGCAATACTCTCCCCTCTTGTCCAAAAACAATCTGTAACTTTTTTTGTTTTTTCTGACAGTTTTCAGAAAGTCTATCGTCCAAAGACACAATTCAATATATCTGCTAGTCCTTTACTTAACAGCTCAAATCTGTTGATCACTGATATATATCTTTCTGAAAGCCCTTCTAAAATGAGCCTTGATACAAACAATTCCTGATCTAATTCCTCAACAATTTTTATATAACTGTGCTCATTATCTAATGACTCCTTTTCATTTCATTTTCAAGAAGTCACTTTCGAATGGTATTTTACCTCATGTGTGGAAATCGTCTCACTTAACTTTCATCTCAGAAAAGGGGAGCGATCTTCAGTTGAAAATGATCGAGGTATAACCATCTTATAAACTATTCCAAAACTTTTGAACTTCGAAAAAATTGTTGTTGATATAATTACTCCTATAATTAACGCAAAACTTAATGAGCAACAACACGGTTTCAGAAAAGGTCGTTCCACAACAACGAACCTTTTGCTATACACATCTAAAATTCTTAATGAAATGGAGAAAGGATATCAACTTAAAGCTATTTACATTGATTTCAGCAAAGTCTTCGATCGTGTAGATCACTATACTTTGCTAAACAAAGTTAGAACTTTTGGTATGTTCTTTTATTGCATGGCTTAATCTTATCTTTCAGAAAGGACTGAAAAAGTTCAATTTCAAGGTATATTTGCCCAACATAATCGAGTCTACCTCTGACGTACCACAAGGTAGCCATTTAGAGCCACTTCTGTTTAACATATTTATTTCCGATCTTTCAGAATATTTGGATGCTATACCTCAAATTGCGTTTGACGTTTCAACATTTATTATGTAATGTAATTTGTTATAACTATCCGCTTGAAACACTATACAAATGGAAATGTCATTAGCGAATAATTAAAATTCTGCTTCTGAACCAATTTGTTGTATGCTCTCAATGTATAATATAAACAATAACTTGGGGTCCGTATGCTGCCTTGCGGATGAATAAATAAATAATAATAATAATGAAAAAATAAAAAGGATAAAATAAAAAAAAGAACAAACAAACTAACTATATTGTTTTATTTTTAATTGATTTTTTTTCTTGATAAATAAATATGAGATTGCGTCGTTGGTTCATAAAACGAGGGTTCATAAAAAAGGTTCATAATAGGAGAGCAGCAGAAAACAAGCAAACTAATTCACAAAATCAGAAAAATTTGAAAAAAGGAGTATTTATGTATGCATATATAAATACATATGAATATCATATTAAGCTTTTATATCTTTCTCTTTTTTGCTTACGTATTTTTTTTTGCAACCGTATAGGTACCAGACCGAGAAAGGTGATGCGTTGAATGGGTTAAAAAAAAATTTTTCAGTTTTTTTGTTTATTATTGTTTTTATTTACACAAGAAATAAAAGGAAAGAATAATAAAAGGAAACCTCCTTTTTATCTTAATTTTTTTTAAACACATCTAACTAAAATTGAGATTGAATTTTTTTCTACGTGTTAGAAGAGTGCAACATAATTTTTAAACTATTCCAATTTGGTCAGTTTTACAATAATTTGATTTGTTTTTGCTTTTTTTTTGTAATGCACTTGATGAAAAAAAATTTGGAAATAGAAATATCCGCCCATATAAGTACATGAATGTATTTATAATATAATAATAATTGATATAGGTATCGTATATGCGTAGGTACACCAAAAATGAATTTAAGAAAAAAGTTTTTACCTACACATACCTACATCAAAACTATTAAATATTATATTAAACAATTATAATTAAGCCAATTATATATAGGTATATATATTATAGCTAAAAACGCATATTATTTTTTTCTCGGCGAAAGCATCAAAATAAAGATTAAAAATAAAACTGAAGGCAAATTATTGAAAATAAAAAAAAACAAAAATTTGATGCAAATTTGAATCACTTAATTGTTGCGCTGTCATTTGTCAACATAAATATACAACACCGTCTAAATAAATAGTTATTTAAGTTGAGCACTTACAGAAAGAGAGCGAGTGTTACCAATGTGAAATTTTTTTGTACCTAAAATTGAAGGGTAATTAAATTATTTCAAATAAACGTAGGAATGTAGGATTAAATAAAATAGTGAAAAGTTCATTCACAATTCACAAAATTGTCAAAATGTCTATATGTATTAAATTTTAAATATGCAGCAATGATGAAAATAAATAATTTTTTTTGGTACATTTTAAATTAACAAATATTTGCTACAAATAAATTTTTTAAATTGTCAAAATAGAAAATATCAAAATTACAGAATAGAAAATTCAAAACGTTGATGAACTGAATAACTGATAAAAAAAAAATTGGAATGATGACATTTACGCGCACATATTATGAAGATGCAATTGCAATTCAATGTAAACACATCCAATTGCCGCGTGATCTAGGTATTATCTCTTTTTTCTCCATGATAAGTCTATTATTCTGTTTATGAAAGAGAGTTGGTTTAGATAAGTTAAGATATAATTTTTTGATAAAGTTTATTTAAATGATTAAACCATGCGTGAGCATGGGCCGTTCCTACTAGTGTTATTAACGCGCAAAATGCCGGGATGGAATTCCAAAGAATACCTAGTAGTTCTAACTTCGATCGATTAAGACATCTATCTAAATAAGATTGATGTCTTAATCGATTCCTGTGACGAAGAACTATTAAATTCATATTTCTTATTGGTCTACCAGTAGTGACTTTTCCAGAAAGGTATGATGGCATACGATTTGATGAACAGTATTTCAAGTTTTGGACGTGTTGAACTCAACTCTGTTTACCGTCGTAGGAACCAAGGTGCTGTCATCAGCGAAACTATGGATTGGATAGAGGATTGAAGAGAGTAAGTCGTTGATGAAAATCAAGAAAAGTGTAGGTGATAAGACAGAACCTTGTGGAACGCCAGCGTTTATTTCATATTTGTCGGACATAAAACTGTCGACAACGCACGTATGCTACGATTCGGAAGAAAGTCCTCAATCCATGTGCAGAAAAGGCTGCCCAAGCCAATAGCCTGACATTTGCTCAGAAGAGCAGAATGCCATATTCGATCGAAGGCTTTTGAAATATCGAGAGCTACAACCTCAGATTCACCTGTACAATTAATGACGGTGTTAATTTTAATGCAGAGAGAATTTAAAAGATCGTCTGTTAACCGTTGTCTTCTAAAGCCGCATTGACGATAATAAACGAACTATACTTGGGTATCCTCATAGGCTTTTTTTTATTACGATTTCCATTATTTTGGAAAGAATCAAAGTAATGGCCATTCATCGGTAATCGGAAGGGTCGCTTTTGTTATCTTTTTTGGGAATTGGAGACACACGCGCAATCTTCCACTGGCTGGGATATTCACCATTTGAGAATGAAAGTGAGAAAAGATTTAACAGAGATTTCGAAATGGCAGAAGCGATATGTTTGAGAACCATGGCTGGAATTTAATCGGGCGAGTGGACTTAGCAGTTTGGTGAATGACTTATTCTACCAAAACCTTTTGCGTTTACTGAATAAGTTATTGATGTTTTTTCGGCAAACCCATTTAATCTCGCAATCCCTAATAATTGTTTAGTCTCTTTTACTAAACCTTTCTTGGAGATAGGAATAGTTAGCATTCAATGATTCATGTGATTGAAAGAAGGCATATTATGTTGATATTATGTTTAATACAAAGCTAGAAACAGTAATTGACCTTCTCTTTCTACCTCGATGATAAACTGTACATTACTGTTCATTAAGAATAGTATTGCAATATTATACACAAATGTCTTACAAAATTTTGGTAACCATCTTTCTGCTGCCAAATTTAACTCTTATGTGGCCATGAAAATTTCAGTGATGAAAGGAGAAAAGACGCTTATTTGTTTGTACAAGTCCCTTCTAAACGTCAAGTAATCTTCCATGCAAGTAGGGATCAGTTTAATGTATTTTTTTACCGTAGTTCTCTACTGTGTTTCCTTTTTCCTGTTGTAGTAACCATTTTTTCACTAGAATAGTGGTTTCTATGACTGGGATCCGGAGAAAATATAAATGTACAATTTAATTATTCCATGTCAGTCTGGATGATATTAGTCATTCTTTGTTAGGGCTATGAAATTCCTTGCCAAGTGCTATCAAATGTGAACTTCGTTTGTCTAAATTATTTTTTATGGGGAGACCTTCAAGATAGTTGAAAACAAGCGAGATATTATTTAATTTTTAGCTTAAAGTTGATTTTTATTTGCATTTTTGTTTTGTAGTTTTATTTTCATGATTATATAACACTAGAAAGTCAGCCACAATAACGAATATAACATCTAAAAATACAAAAAAAAAAGATACAGTTACTTAGATGCGAACAACAATTATGATGAAAGTTTAAAATAATCAATTCTTAAATGTTACCCAAATCTTGAAAGCTACAAACTTATAACACTTAAAAACAACTACCCATATCACACCAAAACAATGTCCTAATCACAACCTATAACAAAACTTAATTCAAATTTAATTTAGAACATCTAAAATGAAAATCAAAAGAAAATTATTTTACGAAAATTTTAATAATAGCCAATGAAAATACATAAATTTTCACCATAAATCAAAAAAAAAATATTTAATCTTTTTAGTTCTTAATTGAATAGTTAAATGACCTTCAGATAATGTTAAAGATTTAAACCAAAATATCTTTATATAGTAAAAGGATAAAAAAATGTACGTATACATGGTTACATGACAAAATTACATAAGACAAAGTTACATAGGACAAAATTTCTTAAGACAGAATTACATATGGAAAAAAAATTACATATGGACAACACTACATAGAAACAAAATTTCTTATGTACAAAATTACATATTGATAAAATTTCATATATAATAAAAATTTTATATTTAAATTTTTTTGTAATAAAAGTACTTTTTTCTTAAACTGAATTCCAATTCTTTTATTTCTTAAAAATCTAAAACAAAAATCCTATTTTGAAAATTTTTTCCACATCTTATATTAATTGATAAGAATTTAATTGAATTTTAAAAAAATACTTTCGTTACAAAAGCAAATAGCTAGTTTTAAAATTTTTATAAAAATTTAAATATGAAATTTTATCCTTATGTAATTTTGTCCCGACATCCGTACACATATATGATAAAAGCACTGTCATAGCACCACAAAAGCCTCAAGGATATTTTAGTTTTGTTTTCATTCTTACGTCAAAAACTTTTAAATATCAGTTTATTTACCTTTACTTACATACCGAAAATGTGGAACGAACAACAATCCTTTTATTGGAACTTTGTGTTTTTCTTTTTTTCTTTAAATATTTTCGTTTCTTGTTTTATATGCATATATATATATATTAGTGTATAACAATTACTAAATATTATTGGAAAATGAAAAATTTTACGTTATATTACTTTTACAGTATATGTATACGAATATTATATTTGAATCCGTAAGGAATATATTCAGGAATCATGATAGATTTTTCAAGGATTTATTTAGATTTTTATTTTACTTTTTTTCTCTTGCAGTTACTTACCACACATGATTATAATTTTGAACTTTAAATTTAAATGTAGATATGTAGTATATATTTATAAATAAAATATATTTTGCTTTAATATGTCAAAAATTTTGTCAGGATACAGTAAAAACAAATTTTTGTAGAATAAACAACAAAGATTAAATATGACAAAATTTATAGGAATCTTTGTTAGTGAAGTGAAAAATTGAATTTATTTATAAAGAATGTATAAAAACAAAAAACAAATATTTTTAAGTTCATATTTTAAAAAATAAAATTAATTCTCAATTTTGACTCGATTCTGTTTATAAATTACCATTCCAAGAATAATAAAAATATCTTAGTGTTCTTAAGGGATACATTTTTTCTTCAAACCCTTTTACTTATACAATACATATAGTAAAAATATTTTTCTTAAAAACGGAACCGTATACCATGTGTCTCCATACTGGCATTAGAATCTAGTTTCAAAGATACAACGTAATTGATTCTGCATTTGCTTATACAAGATATTTGAAATTAAGTACAGAATTATTGTAGAATTTATTTAGAATATAATTATTTATACTTAAATATATTATTATATATACTTTGAATCAGCAACCAGCACAGTTTGTTGTTCTTCTACTTTAGATCTTATACAATGTTGATTAAACTTTAGTTGGAAGTCTCTTGCCATTCCTCGATACTTTTCATATGTAATATAAAGTTATACATTCTTTAGTGCACGTTTGAGTGAAATATATTTGTCAAACCATCTAGTTCGAGTTAATGAAAAGAAAATATGTGCAAATCAATGGTTAGTTTCAAAGCAATCATAGTAATATGTACAACATAGTTTAACTAGATAAAATTGATAGAAAAGTTAGAAAAAATGGTTAATAACATTTATTCTTAACCTATTTTGATTAAAAAATTTTATTCCCATTTATTAATGATTTTACTACCATTTCACAAACAATCTTATAATATTTTCACTAATGGGTACTTTAATTTGTGAGTGTACTATTTTTAATTTACATATTTTTAATTTCATTATCAGTGTAGGAAGTGGGAGGGTTATAATTTTAAGCCTTATTTATACAGATATATTGTTTTTTATTTACTTTTGTACAATATTTAATCCAAGCAAAACGTTTTCAATCCATCATCTGCTGTTCACATAAAAATAAATAAATAAACAAAAAAGTATATTAACAGAATGAAAAAATATTTGAAAAATTAAGGAAGGAAGGAAAAAAAAATAAAATTTAATTAAAATGTCCCTTCAGAAATTAATTTTTTTTTATATACTACACATTGTTTATTTAATGGTGGATATTAATAAAAGACATGATATTAATGATATTAAATAAAATGTTCTGTTTAAAATAATAAAGTTTCCTGCTATTTTGAGTTCAAATAAATTTTGAAATTTTACACTTTAACCAACTACCTTAAATATTTCTTTAAAATCTTTTTAATACTTTCTGAATTTCTATATGAAAATAGCGTTAAATTTGGGCGACTTTGGGCGACTTCGTTTTAGTAGAAGGTAAAATAGAATAGTAAAGCTTCTCGACTTTGAAACTTTTCAATATGCAAGAAAATAAATGCAGTACACAATACTATTCAAATATTCCACGAGTACCTCACAGAAGTAAACAAAATAGATTGTTTAAAAGAAAACATATGCAAGGACAAAGACCCACTTTATTAAAAATGAACTAAGTCACTTTTATTCACTTCAAGTTTGAGACAAAATTCTTTATAAATTTAGAATGAATATAAGAATATATTCGGTGTAAAATTTTTTTGCCAATTTAAATAAAAGTATGATCTTATTAAAAAGACTAGTTTATAACACTATTGGTTTTTAATAATTTAATGCTTTGAAAAAATTAATTCCTAGGTACAATTTGAATGAAAACTTCCTTTTGTTGATAAAACTGTTTCAATGAATTTTAAATTGTTTACGGAAATATAATTTAAATAACAAGGGGCGTAAATAAGTCGCAAACATGTATCATAACGAGATTATTACGAGTATACAAAAGAAATATTTTGATTAAAATTAATGAATACAATGTATCATTATTCTCTCCTTAAATATATATAAATAATAATAATGTTGACTAATTTCGTTATCGAAAATCTTTTATACAAAATATAATTTACACTCAGAAACATAACAGGAAGACAAAAAGACACGTTAAAAGTTGGTTAAAAGATATTAATTGTGAACAAATTTTTTTTATTTCAATTCTTACTTATATATCTTAACTTACTTGTATCTCAAGTATTTACAAAAGTAATATATCTATAAATATAAATTATTCATAAGTAGTGAATTTATAGGCCTTGGCTTTTAGCCGTCCGGCCCTATAGAGTATTAAAATTACAATTTAATTAATTTTATTAATGTCAGTTAAATTTTTGTTATAAATTAAAAAAATTCGACGTTTGAAAAAAAAATTTTATGGAATTAATATACTTCTCGATAACTTTGTATACCCAATTTTTATAATTTAATAATTATTAAAGTTACAAGACTTTGGGACTCCTTTAAATTATGCATGATAAATTTCAACAAAAGCTTGGCACCGACATTATTTTTCTAAGATCAGCTTTCTTTCTTAAACTAATGTTTTTCAAATCCACCTGTTTTACGTATATATATTTGTAATTGAAACGCATAAATGTATGAAAAATTTTTCTCACTTTTGAATGACATAATGTTTGTTAATACTTTATTATATTTGCTCGCTGAAAACAAATAAAGTTCGATTTTTACCTTTTAAATTTTATGTTTTACAATAGAATATACGAACTCATAATTTTACACAAGCAATTTCATTTAAAAAAAAATACTTAAAACACTTTCAATATATTATATATGCCAGCATAGTCACCCGACGTTGTCCGGGTCGAACACAAAATGTATAAAATGAAGTTTAATAAAGTTTTATTTATGAACCAAATATTAAAAAAATGATTTCAGAAAAATTTTGTAAAAGCTCCATAACAGATACTTAAAGACATGGGTCAAATTCAAAATCTGTAGCAGGTTTAAATTTGTTTGAATTTGTGCTTCAATAACATAAGGATGCAATACTTTTATATTTCTACTTTATTATTAATCTAATATTGTATAGTTTTCGCTGACTGGAATTTCGTAGAAGACTGGAGCTCCAAATTTTTATCCTGGCTGATGAGGAATAAATGTCCAAAACCTTATCAAATTCAACAAATTTAGAAATTTCGTTGGATAGCTAACAGCTTCATTTTCTTTGGCATATATCATCGCTATTTCAATTTTACACTTTAATTCTGTTTCAGTAAGGTAAAGTAAATTCCGGGCAAATATAATAAGGATTATTTTTTGTTTCTTTTTTTATTATTGTCAGATTAATGCTTAGAGCAAGCCATAAGACGTGTATTACTAGACGAAATCTTGCTTCAATTTGATTGTGTAAATATATCATCATCCAGTAGGGGTAGTAAAACGCCTCCCCCTTTGATTAGAAAAAACTAAGAATAAACTATGCCAATACATGCTGTTAGTAGAAAAGTAAAAGCCATAAGTTGAAAGCGAAACGCCATTTAGTTGGTAGTCGAACCAAAATGCCCGAGCAGAATTTCTTCTAGTAAAAGTAATGACTTGGCATTTAGAAGTGTTCAATTTAAGTCCGTTTTTTGAACACCAAGAAGCGAAATTGTTAATATCATTTCCGATATAGCAATCCGATAAGGAAAATTGAGGAGTAAAAAGCTTTGTCATGTGCCAAACTAAGAAGTTAAGAAGAAGTTATCACTTTACGAGCATCACATTGAGAGACACTAAAAGACGCTGGGTATTGGTCAGAAATCGCAGTTTTAAATAAAACTGAGTATTCCCGAGAAGAAAGTTAAGACTCAATCCAATTAAGACTATGTCGTGAAAAGCCTATAATTTTGGGCATTAATAATATGATACTATGAGCACTTCAGTAATATGATACAACAAATTCTTCTGAGCTGATCAAAATTTGGGAAGACGGTAAAAGACATCTTTGTTTATTTTTGAGAGAGTACCTGGTTACCAATAATCAGGCCTGTAACACCTTTAGTTTCTGAAATATTCTTGATAAGTGCTGAAAGTTAAATGGCAACAACCAGGACCATTTCGAAATTTTAGCTTACCAGCCAATGAACTGTAGGAGCTGAGTTATATGGCACATACCACAACCTTGTATCTGACAGTATATAAAGTACTAGGTTAATTCTTTTTTTTTATCATGAATAACTTTACAAACTTTCAGAACTTTATTTTTAAATATGTGGACGTGTACAGAGAACAAACAAACAAACCAACTTTCCATTTTATAAGTAAGTTTTATAAGTTCGCTTTTATAAGAACACGTTGCTGAAAATTATAGATTTTTTTATGAACAAAATTTTAAAAGCTTTATATATAAAAAAAAGTATTTGAATAAACAAACAATTTTATATATGTATATTGTGACATCACCAGCTCAAAAATAAAACTGTAAATATGTGTACACATACATGTTATGGGGTTATATAACATCTCAAACTAACTAAAATTCTAAAAGTCATTTATTTTGTGCATTTATTGTACACAAGAGTTTTAAAGGGACTTTTTGGCGTCCTGCTGTGATCTGCTGTAATTCCATTAAAAAAAAATTTTCTGTTTTTATATCATGTTTCACATAACTTTATATGCATAAATATAATATATTTTTTTCAACAACGATAGCAAAAAGAAAAATGTTGTGTTATGTATATGCTAAATGAAAAAATAAGTAACTTATACATATGACTGGCAAATATGGTTATATTTTATATTATTGGTATATGTTAGAGTCTAAAAACATCTTCTCACTTAAGCAAAATCTACCAGATTTTGAAAATGTAGATTAAAGTGTCCATATATCGTACTATACGTTTAAAGAATTTTTTTAACGTTTACTTGAAGATAGAAAAATTTTATTTGTTTACAAATAATATTATATTAAATTATTTTGTTTGAAATAAGAATATTATCATATTATGTACGTATGTATACATATTTTTTTCCCCACAATTCCACCAATATTTCTTCATCACGATTGGTTCCCTTTATTTCCTTTTTATTGCATTTTAAAATTACACGTTTTTTTCTTTTTTTAATTTGCAAAATTTTTTTCTTCTATTTCCAAATCAAAACTCTTTTTAAAAACGAGCGCGATTCACAAACTTCAATAACTCATGTCCTAAATTAACTGAAAAACCTAATTCACATAAATTTATGGAGATTTTGAGGTAGATTTAAACTAAATCATGTAGAAAAACTAGTCAACTCTGACAATACAAAATCTACCTTTTGTATGGGAAATCTGGTAGAATTTGATGCTAATTTTAATTTTTTCTGAAATCTCGTAGATATTGCTCAAGTGAGAACATGCTATAGTTGTGAATTCATTAGATTTTTTAATTCGAAAACAAATGCATTTTTTCATATACTTAAATACAGATGTTGAAAAAAATATTTTTCACTTATAGGCAATAAAGCAAAATCCAGAATTGAGCTGTTAACTCTAAAATTCGAAAAGGAAAACAACACATTATTTTACTCTTAAATTCCCTAAGAGAAATAAATTCTGTTCTCTGAAATCCAGCAGAAAATTAAAAAAGAACATCATTTTGTAAAAGAAAGTGAGCTACATTCCATAATTTACATATATATTTAAATGGACCAGCTTTATATTTACTATGACTCTCCCCTGTCAAGAAACATTAGGTCCAGTAACTAATTTTTTTATATTAGAGTTTTATGTAAACTTCATCATAAAATTTAATTTAGCTGTTTCCAAATATGTAGGAAATGCTAAAAAGATAATTTAATACCTTATGTTCATGAAATTTTCAAAAAATTTCATTAGCACGTACAACTTTTAAATTCTTATTTTTTTGCATTTTCTATTTGCCGCAAAAACATTACACTCACAGATATTTGTAATAATTATTTTCATATACTGTGAATTTACCACTAGTATCCATAAAGAAAATACAACAAAACTATGTCAACTAGACTTACAATAAACCCCAACAACGATTCGGCCGTAAATTATTTTAATTATTATTATGCTTTTTAAAAATATTGCATCCATATTGAAAAAGGATTTTTCAGATTCAGTTAAAGGCGAGAGAAGTTAAAAAGCCATATTATAAGATCACCACAGCGCTGCGTTTTCTTTTTCAATTATTTTGTTTCCTCATCCTGACATTTATATACACATATGAATATTATATTTTCATCTATCTATATATATTTAAAAATATTTACATTCGCACATAAATTTAATACAAATAAATATATATATTTTCGGTATATAGAGATTAATAATGGTCCTGACCTAAATTGTACTCAAGTTTTTAATGGTAAAAGTTATGTCAGGAATTCAGAACTAATAATGATGTGCAGGAAAAGATTAAAAAAAAACTAATATATTACATAACATTCAAAGCTGTTATATGATATTCATTGAATATAAGTTTAACTTTAAATTATTTATGTTTTATATCCTGAACAACTGAAAATCGGATTATCCTATCCGTCTAATTTTTTTTTTTTTCGTTAAAAAAAAAGATTTTTTCCATAAAGGGTTTTATAAAAAGAAAATAATTAATTAAAAGAATAATATTTGTAATAAAAATATTGATTTTAGTTGTTGAATGCATTGGCATAATCAATGTCTAAAGAAGACAAATTTAAAAAAAAAAACTAAAACTTAATTTAAATTTTTCAAGGTTCAATCAAATTATATTTCTATTATTAAAATTAATTTTAATTTAAACTAAATAAAAAATTAGCATAAATACAAGTATGAATATATATATTTTTTATTATCATAAATATCTCATAAATATTTCAAGTAAAATAAAATACATTCTCTAGAGAAGTTCATTTAATCATAATAATTACCACAATGACCTAAATAAATTAACGATTTTTATTATTAATATAAAACGCCTTCGAAGAAATTTAATTAAAGGATATTATTGTTATAATGTGATGATCCTTGGAACAAGGACAACAAAATTTATCATTAAGTTATTATGTAGAAATATAATGCTGAGAGAGGATCGACCAACAAGGAAAATAAATCATATAACATTAGGATGGTATATGATTACAAGATAAAGAAAGATTTAACATTAATTTTCGAAGATATGATTGATTAGGAAGATGAACTTAAGTAGGCAAAAGTTTTGAGACATTGAAACAATTTTATGTATTATGTGTATTTTTAATATTATGCACACTATTGTATAAAATAAATCTTAGTAAACGAAAACTTTAAATTTTTGACTTTAAATTGTATAAATTAAAATATCTAATAATATTCGTTAAAAAATTTTACTCTAAACTGGTTCAATGTTCATCGATAATTATTTCTAAAACTAAATTTGTACAAAAGTTAATTTTATCTTAATTTTGAGGGCAGAAAATGCTATATTGTAAGCTAGGATTGATTCTATTAAACTTCGTAATCTTGTCTCAATAATACTGTCATCCTTCTTCTTAATGATTATGGTTACTATAAACAACACCATGTGACGAACAATGATACTTTTACTTAAATATCGTTTAATTCTTGAAAATAGACTAATATATTTATTTGAATTTTACTAAATATGCTTATCATCATTAGAGTCAGATTTAACAGCATAAGAACGGTTACCAAGATTTTGGAAGAGATACGTGGATGATATTTTTGCTGTAAGAAGGGAAACGAACTTAGAATAAAAACTAACTACTATCAACGGACTTCACAGGAATATATAGTTTACTGTCCAGGTAGAAAAAGAAGGTCAAACACAATTCTTAGGTTTATTGTTAACGGATAGGGTCACTCCGAATACCTCGAACCACTCCTATCAACATAATATGACCTCTTTCAGCCTTGTGATCCATCGAATGTTAACCCTTCCTATCTCCCCAAAAAGGTTTAGTAAAACAGACTAAACACATATTTGAGACTGCGAGGGTAAACGAATATCCAGAAAAAAAGCCTTAACTAACTTACACAGAAAACGCAGTGGAAATTTACAACAGAATTCCCTCACTAACACACTCACTGATCAACAACCCAAAAGAAGAGTAGCACTGGGATTTAGTGAGATTTTTTTCCCACTCAGAGCGTAATTAAAACATCACGGGTTAGACATAATATAATTGCAGAACCAATCAACTCAAGACTATTCTAGGTTCAGCTAGGTTCAAAGATACAATCGATCAAATGAAAAATTCAGGAATATATAAGGTCAATGCAGTAATTGCGACAAAGTTTATATTGGACAAACTAGGAGAAACATGAAAACGCAACTCAAAAAACACCTGAAAGAAGCAAAACTATAGTAAGAAGAAAAATTTAACCGAAGTCAGATCCATATCATAAAGCACCAGAATACATCATAAAAGAGAGTCATAGAATTTACAAAATAGACATTGTAATGGTAAATTACATAAGAGAATTTAGGAAACTAGATTTAGCTGAAAAGCATCGAAGTTTATATAATTAAAAATGATTCACTTTTAAATAAAGACTTATTATTTAAATTTTTAGTAAAATGTAATAGAACTAATAAAACTACCCCTACCTGTCACTCTAACGTTGCGGAAATTATATTTCAAATACATAATAATAATAATATGAATAATAAAAATAAAATTACTCAATCCTCCTTTGGTATTTCATTGAGAAATAAACAACCAACCAACACAAAACGCGAAATATGCGTATCTGTATGACAAATACATATTCAGTAAAATTAAAAGGAAAATATTCGACTATTTTTAACAATTATACAAAATTTTTACTCTAACACTAGAAAACAAATTTTTATAAAAACTTGAATATCAGTGCCAAGTAATAATCTCATAATCAAAAAAAAAATCTCTAAAATAATTTTTCACTGAAAGGTCAACAGAATATCGTGTTTATATAGCGAGAAAAGTATGTAATATTTGTAACTCATTAATTCTAAATAATGATAAAATCAGATTACAAGAGTTGCAGAGTATAAAGAAATGAACGAAGTACAAAACTGCCATAAATTTTTGCAATGTAATTCAAAAATATCTTGCAATACCTATTTTTTTTTTTACTTATCTCTATGATTGTAATATAACTATATCTTATAAATTAAAAGGCATATTCAAGATAACAAGTACACATTTGTGAAAATGTGCAAATAGCTTGTGAGGGACGAATCCACTGAATCGACCCCTTATATCAAAAATTAATACTAATTCTGTAATTTCAAATTCATATGGTTTGAAGGTTTCTTCGAGGTGTTCATCAAAAGTCACCGCTTTTTCTTTGTCCGATTTTGGCTAATTACCGTTATTTTTTTTTTATTGGTCAGTATGTTGTCTTGGACGCTTCAGTTTTTTTAATGGCTTTCCATAAAGGGTAGTTTGTAGCTTCGATTGGAGCTAAAGTTACCAGATATTGCTTTATTTCATAATTTTTGGTATCGATCAGTATTTCCTTTAACTCTTTTGTTTCTTTGTTAAGTTTCCTCTTATCTGATCGGGCCCTAGATCTTGGCCATATTTTTCGTAGTTTTCGCTTTTCTTCAATTTTATTTTTACTGCCAATGGACATCTTTTTTGTTGTTTCATATGCTGCTCTTGTTACTGCAAAATCAAAATTTTTTATGGCCCGAGAAATATCTTTCTTTGTTTTCAGTGGAACATTCAGCACAGCACGATGTTTTCGTCAACTAGCTCGCGAAAACGATCGTAGTTTGTGTGTTTTGAGTGTAGTCTTTGTTCAGGATGGTTGCTGATCACCTCCCTGGATCCAGTTATTATTTTAGGAGAATTTTCTGAAGAGATATCAAGTCAGGTTATTATTGAACCTATCACACTTTTCTTCAATTTAACTTTGTTAGTGTTTTTCAAAAATTAAATGAGTTTTTTAATTCCTATAACTTCTCCTCCATTTGAGATTTTACGAAATTCTATTTAATGGCTACCTACACAGCGTCCCAAAAACGAAAGTTCACTCAAACTGACGTCCTACTTGGTTTACTCGGTAAATTAAAAATTTGAGATGTAACAAGAATAAAGCCTGGACGAAGTATATAAAATCTAAAAATGCAAATGATCATAAAACCCTTAAACCATGTTTGAAATTTTATTTTAAAAGAGCGAAATTTTTTATTTTTTCAATAACGCCAGCGTAGTTTTATTTTTTTTAAATTGCTATCGCTCTTTGTTTTTTTTTATTTATTATTCGGTAGTACTAATCGTTAAAAATATTTGAAAATAAAAATAAAATTCTGCGGGCATTATTGAAAAAATAAAAAATTTCGCTCTTTCAAACTCTTTTAAAATAAAATCTCGAGCACATTAGGTTCATGTAAAATAAATAAATATGTTTATCATATGACTTCCAGCAATTATACAAATTTTACTTAAACTCTAAGAAATAAGTTTTTCGAAAAACTAACATTTAGTAATTCTAGATTTTACCGTTTTCGAGAAAATTCTTGAGATTATACCACAATTAATTTAAATTTTAAATTAAAAATTGCGCACCAATTCAAAAGATAAGAAATACACTCAAAACTCTTAAATTAAATAAAATCCTTAATGTAACGGCGATAATAATTCAGAATACCAAACCAAAAAATTATTACAATCGTTTATGACTATAATAACTGCCATTTCAAACAATAACACCATTATGTTCTAAAGAAAAAAGTAATAAAAATAAGATCCCTCTCTTTCAACTCTCTTAGTTCTCTAAGTTGTTCGTGGTTTGATACTCTTTCCCATTAATATTTTGTTGACAATTATTACGATATTTAAAAACGAAAATTTCTGTTAAGTGATGCCTGCTGGGTTATAAATGGTTGTACAACAATAAAAGTAAATGAAAAAACAAAACTATTTTTAAATTGAAAAACTTTGTAAAGATTGAAAATATAGCGATCCCAAGATATTTTAACTTTTATTACTAACAATTTAAATTAAACTTATACACCATTTCCAAAAAAGGAGAGAATTATGAAAAATACCACTTAACGTTTTAAAGCTATGTTGAATGAAATAATGTAATTCTTATTGCAAGATTCAGAATACTTTTTATTTTAAATTTTTTATTGACACTGGTTTCATTAACTGTTGGTTTTTTTTACATCTTTTCTCTGAACCTTATAAATTGAAAGTTTTGATGTAATACTACACTAAAAAAACAATAATGTAGAAATAAAAATTTTTAAAATATACTTTTATCGAAACAAAACTATAGCCCCCTAAAAAGTAGAAAATAAAAATAGTGGTAACTAGAAACTAGACTATAACAACTATATAATATGATAGTTGTTATATGATGTAGAAGTTATTTCTGTTAATACATACGTACGTAGTGAAAAATTCTGATTGAGGGCTGGAGGTATTTATTATTTCTTGATATTATTTCAGAGAATTTGTTATTTACTAAAATAAACTTAAATAAACTTAAATTAGTTATCAGTTTTCATATTATGTTTTCACATTAATATACTCAAATCATTTCGCTTTTAATACTGCATTTACTTCTGAAAATAATTATGAAAGAATTCTACGTTATATCGCAATAGTTCTAAAGATTTCGGTCATAATAGAACTCAAATAATGAAATATTCAAATCCCATTCAAAGGAGTTTATTCCATTCAATTCGTCTTCTTGAAAGACTAACAATTTAAGATACATTATCAAAATAAAGTAAACTTCTTTAATTAACATATTTGATTGTTTATATAAAAAAAAATCAAATCCTTTTAAAATTCATATATAATTACAAAATATACTAAAATTTTATTATTATTTGTCTGCAAGGTTATATAAATGTACATACATATATAATTTTAAATTATTGTTTTATTCTCTATAGACATTCTAAAAAGCTCTTCATTTTTTAATATTAAATAAATCTTTAAGCAAATGAAAGTTACAGACATAAAAACATGTTATTTTGCTTACACTTTTTTATTTTCATTCTTAATTATGTTTTTTTTTAATCTCACACAAATTATTCAACATAAAAATTCCAATATTCAGAAGCTGCAGCGAAAATTTAATCAGCTGATGAATGCATTCAAACAAGTTAAAGAACGACTGAACTCTTATAAATAAAAGAAATAACAAACACAAGAAAAACAAAACAACTGCAATAAACATGCCAAAAAATCCTTGAAAACTGTTAACATATTTTTTGTTCATTACATTTTGTAATTTTCCTTCTTTCAATTTATCTGCAAATGTTCATGTTATACTAAAAATAACAGTAAAAATAGGAAATAGGAAATCAGAAAAATTTAAGAAATTGAGAGAGTTTTATTTTTTCATTCTTTGTAGAGTTTTAGCTCAGCTCAGACAGCACAGAAACCATATACACCACACACATTTCTCCAAACTATACATTGTAATAAAAAGCTAATATAAAATTATAAAAATTCTTCAGTGGCTAAAGGGATTCCAATGTGAATGGTGAGAATGAATTACAATGTATAACGGTCAAATAGAAAATTAGTAAACAAAAAAAATTGTTTAGAAACAAAATTATTTATGTACGATTGTTACTGGAAACCGGCTTTTTTATAAAAAGAAAATAAATACAATGGAAAAATACAAATATACTAAACGGATATATCTTTAAAAAATAAAAACAACAAATGTTTTCTATTTTCAAGGGCAAAGGACAATTTCTAGTTTGTTGTTTTATTTTAAAATTAAACTGAAAAATTTACATTTTTGCCCGGGAAAATATTTTCTCTGTAAAGAAAAAATTCAAATGAAGATAATGTATACGATACACTTCGTCAAGCAAACCGATTTACTTACATACCAATTAATGCATTTTGAAACAAAATTTTTTATTAATATTTCATCTTTTTATTTTTTAAGATTGCAAAAAATAAATGTTATAATAATACAAATTTAAAAAGAAAAATTAATAATTTAAACTTAAATTATCCTACAAGTGTACATCATAAATAAGCAAACTCCATTAATTAAATATATGAACAAGATTCATGAAACAAAACCGGATACCGTGTATTTTTTAAAACAACATTGATTCTAGATTTTAAAATACTTCAATTCCAACCTTGCACAAGTGATATTAGATTAAATACGTAGAATAAAATAAAGTTTTCCTTCGTTAAGCAGTTCACACTAAAAAGAAAATTATTTTATTTTTACTTTTTAAACAAAAAAATGAATTAAACTTTTTAAATTAAAATTCCATATATAGTAATTCGCATTAGAAAACTTTTATAAATATTATTTTGTTCCAAATAATTTATTAAGCAATAAAAAAAATTTTCATTAAGTGCAAGAGCAGATCAGAAAAGTGAGCAAAAATACATCTAAACATTAAAAAAACATTAAAGTAGTAACCACTTCCTAAAACCTCTCTAAAGTGTAAAATTTCTTAATTAATCTTATTTACAATATGAAATTTGAATATTGATATTACCATAATTATCATTATTGTTCTTGAATATTATATACTTATTTGTTTTTGATATTTTGTTGTTTGCATCATTTGAAGTTTTTTTGAATTGATAGCTACTGAATATTTCATATTTTTTTTCAATGCATGTAATAAAATAATTTTATGTTGTGCGTTTACATATATATATATGTATATTGTATATATATGTATTTACAATAATAAATAATATTATAATTTTATAATATTGTTTAGAAAGCAAAAATAACATTTTTTCTTGCTAATTCATTCTTTTTTAAATTAATAATTTTAAAAAATAATTAATACAAATTTAAATAATTCTTATGAACTATGAAAACTTACCTCGAAATTTTAAAATTTAAAATTTTAACTAAAACCTTTCCAACCTCCGAGGGAAATTGTAACTAAACTATTTAAAATCAAAAAATTTAAAACAAGTTATTTTAATGAAACTGTCGAATTAGAACTACATTATTTGAACGTTAAAAGTTTATATACCGTAGAGTGTAGACGAAATAAATATGCCAAATTAATTTCCTCTTATCACGAAATCAAATAAAAAAATTAAAAATCTTCAATACATATTACTAAATCCAATCCTGTTCAAATAAAAATTCAAGAAAGTTATTTGACGTCATATTCTATGATATTAGCAATTTTTGAAAAATACAACAAAAGCTTAAATAGTATGCGAGCTAAATTACAGTGAATGGAGAAAAGTGAACTACCAACTACCAGATTGTGTTAGACAGGTTATCTAGTTTCACAATAGTCTCAGGCCCATTTAATTGAGGTGATCTGTATAGAAAACAGAAGTGAATAATGTGCTTTCTAACATGGATTTTTAACTAAATGTAATGGAGCTGTGGGTTGGAGCTCTTTAAGTTGTAAAGAGTGTTGTGAGTAACATCAGATCCTATATATAGGGCGACCCCTCGCTGGGGAACAAAAAGTGGAACTAATGAATAATTGGTAATGTTGAAATTATTTTCACTATTTACTTTTTGGGTTTCACTTAAAGCTAAAATTGCTAGATTTTCAGCATGTAGATGAGTTTCGACATTAAGGAAATTCGTTGAGTAAAAAACATTCATTACCTACATTCAACAGTTGTTAGTACCTTATTGTATGCAGGGAATAACTAGATCTCATTCATTGTAAATTGAAAAAAAATAAACAACAAAAAAAGATAAAAGGAAAAAATTAAATTTAAAAGGCAATAAAATTGGTTATATTAAATTGAAATGAAAATAAACAAAAAAAAAAAAATTTTAAGCAAGACAACTAGGTAAAAAGAAACCAAAAATGGGAATCCAAAAATCCAGAGAAAAAAAAGAAGTAATAATTAAATTTTACAACAATAACAACATTCAAGACAAACTGCATCATTAGGAAATTTAAATTGAAGATAAGCTTAATGGTAGAAGAAGTCATTGAAAGAGAGACAAAAAATTACGCCAAAGGAATAGTAGCCCACCCCAACCTTCTAGCAAGAAATTTGACAAATATACCATCAAATAGTCAACTGAAAAAAAAAATTACTCAATTCAGCTACATCAATAAAGTGTTCTGTCAACTGGGGCAGACCTAATTTAAAATAAAATTAGTTTTAAAGTTTTAACACTTCTTATAATCTTTAAAATTGTAAAATAAAATTCATGTAGAATTATTATTATTTTCCTTGGAAGTATTCAATAATATCAAAATAAGACAAAAAAAAATGGAAGATTAGTAATTTTATTGGTTTATGATATTTAGTTAGTAATTTTTAAGTCAATTGAATTATAATATGATATTGAAGGATAATTTGGCTATTTACTAATGATGTGTTGATTTATATATTAGATAAATAATTTCACTACACGTGTTTTGTAGATAAATGGTTTCACCTCAAATTTTTTTCTATTATTTCAAGTTCACTTAATTGGTTAATTTAAATATGATATTTTTATTCAAAATTAAATTAAAGTAGCAAAAGAAATTATTTTTTTTTATTTGAAATTAAAATTTAAATAAAATGTAAATCTAAAATTGAACAGTAATATCTATAATTATAACAGACAAGCATTTAAGAACCTGCTCAGTAGACATCTTCTTATTTTATCTCTCTTCTCCTTAATGAAGTCTTAATATGTAAATAAGTTGTATTTCCTTTAATCCTTTAATCCTTCCCTTTTATTTATTTTATTCTAGAAGAAGGCATAAAACATAAAATTTTAGATTTATATACAGTTGACTTTAAAGATTCGAATCACTTACAAAAAAAATTCTATATTTTCTGAAGGAAAAAAAACTGCCTAAAGAATATGTGTGTTTTTTTCCGCTGATAATGTACCCGTCAGCTATGGAAAGTCGAAAGCCGTGTGTACCCAAAACTGTGCCTTAAAAAAGGATATCATTAAAACCAACTGCAACTGTTATGTCATACATAATAGTGCAAGACATGTAAATTATGGCCTTATAACATCGAGACATTAGTTAATAAAATATATGCGGAATTCTCAAATAGTACAATATGCGTAAAGGAATTAAAATCCTGTTTTGATTATTTTAACATGGAATATTTTGAAACTATAAATAGTGTTTCTACAAGGTTGCTGAGCTTATCGAAAACAGTAGAATATCTATAAGTTTTTTGGCCTGCAATTTAACAGTACTTTATATAAGAAGGGTGGGAAAATTGCGACCAACTTATTTGCAAGTTTATAAAATCACAAGAACATGAATTTGAGGATGAGTTGAATGCGTCATCAATTCCGTAAATGTATATTTATTTTACGTCACATTTTTGAAATTTTATGTATAAACCTTAACAATTTTTACAGTTATTAGAACACCCGAGTAGTACACGGCAACAGAATTGCATGATATAATAACATCCTTAAAAGTAAATTTATAATAACGGATTGTTGATAAATTCCTTGGAGCTACAGCACAAAAATCTTTGCCAAACAAAGAGCTTACGAACAATCGAAATTCGTTGCTGCTTGTACACAAATACATAGGCGAGCACTAGAATACATCTCTAAATGTTAAAGCCTTGAAGATAGCCCTTTTAAATATTTGGCATGTTTAAATCTAATACATGAACTCAATTTTAAAAGCTTGGGAAGTATTAAAATTAAAAGTTGAAAACGATAAAATATATGATGAGATTATTGCTATTAACAAAGTAATTCTTCCAAATACAAGAATTGCTGAAAATGAAAAAAAATGAACTATTGCTGTTATGGTTTAAAATATTACAGTCGACTGATGGAATTATCGAAATAAAAAAATTGTGTCGAGCGTTTTAAGCACTATTTAATGTATTTATAGAACGAATTTTTTCAATAAGGAATTCTGTTTGGAGAAATAACAGAAACAAAATCAGGATAGCGTTTACTAAAGCTGAATTAATATGTACAAGAATAAAATTTGGTCTGTATGTTAACTTTTATTTGCAAAAATTTATAGAGGAAAAATCACGTGATCATAAAATTCTGCGAGAATAGTTAAAACGTTCTCTTTTACAAACAAAAGTAGACATACGCAAAATTTGCATAACTTTTTCCAAATTTTTTCGTGTCAAAAATAATTGATTTTTAGGTTATGACATTTTTTTAAATTTAAATTAATTTAGTAATTTTCTGAATTTTTTTGTAAAATTATTAAATGTTTTTGTTGAAAAAAATTAAATTGAAAAATTTTTCGTGGTTTTGGTCTTTTTGTCGATAAAAAGTTATAAATAAATTTTCAGGTTAGGTATACAATTTTCTATTTATTTTAGATATACTACTTTTTATATAAAAAAATATTCTATTGACATTTAAAAAAACAACAAAAAATTGACAGTAAATTGTTACTAATTTTTGCAAATAGAAATTTAATTTGCAAAAATTTATTTAAGAGAGAGCTCTGGTGACAAAAAACAAAATTCTCTTAAATTTCTCAAAAATTTGTAAAGAGCACAAGTTAACATACAAAGTGGACTAAACTAGTGGTTCCCTGCGCAATAGCACAGAAGTAGTTCTTTCAAACACAATTTTATGTAAAAAGAAATATTTGTTTTGGTATAGTTGTAGTTCTTTTCTGAATCGCCTGATTATTGAATATATATATATAATGAAATTAAAGTAGAATATCTAATACTTTATGACGAAATTAATACTGATTTCAATATAGCTTAACACATTAAAATCACATTACTCTCAACGTAAAAGATCGATGTATTTTAATTCGTTTATAGTCAAAAACGTTTGTAGTCATAATTCTGTTATGGCAATAGGTCAACAATGAATTATTTTATTAAAACACGGATATATATATAGTTTTTTTCTGTTCTTTATTACAAATATGTATATTTTGTGATTACATAACAGAATTGCTATTTATGAATAAAATAAAGTTTAAAATTGTTATACGAAAAATATTTTATTGAATTTGATTTTGTTTACAAAGACGCAATTTCTTTTTGACTACTCCTATAGTCACAAAACGGTTATAGTCAGAAATATTACTGAAATTTAGCGAATGACTATAACCATGTTTTACTGCACATATTTTTTTTAATGATAGCAGAAGCAAATGAAATAACATTATTTTATTATATAATTTTTGAAGAGTATGATCTGATTTGATTTTTGTTTTTCGGTTTTATTTTCAATTTTTGTTTGTGTTTTTGTTTTTGTACTTTTTTCTATAAGTTTGTGTGTTTATTTAAAATGACAGAATTTTTATGAAGCCTTTTTAAAAATTTCCCGTAATTGAAATCTCTTTTAGAGTATATATGGCGCTCAACTTGGAAATAACCGTCACTATTTGGTGTAAATATTTGAAATGTTTTAAGTATTCAGCACCAAGAACTTGCTAAAATTTTAATATTTTTGTGGTGTACATAATTTACTATTCAATTATTCTTGTTTTTTTACTCACCACATCGTTCATCTTGTGTATTATAATATAAGATATTCCCCACATTGCCTTCCTTATGTAATATAATATAATTTAAACGAAATGAAAAGTTTATTTTATTGTTTACAAATTTAAAACTTTTTTTTTATTATTTACTTTTTAATCATAAATTAAAAGATGTTTCTTTTTTATTAAAATTAAATATTATAAAATCTGTAAAATAAATTTATACAATAAAATTTTAACATAGGTTCGATATACATAACATTTCACCAATATACTAATAAGATTTCCTAACCAAAATACAGTACAAATTATATTATATTTATTGTACCAACATTTTCACTGTTTTAGTATACATATATAGGTAGGATAAATGCTAATTGGATATTATATATTATATGCATACATCTACATGATACATCATAGTGTCAAAACTGTCAACGTTGAATACATTCCATGTTTTTTTTTATTAAAAAAAATATTGTTTTTTGTTATTAATTATATTATATTATAAAAATTAATATTATAATACATAATAATAAAAAAAAAAAAAAAATTTAATTAATGGAGAAATTTGTGATATTAAAACCTATATTAATAATATTATCCTACTAATTAATTTTTTTCCTACTAAGAGTGCAAAAAAGCAAATGCGATAAATAAAAAAAAATAAAAAGAATTTGACTCAAAAGAGAATCAACAAAAATTTCTGATATTAAATGATGCTTTAACCAACCCAGCTAATATCTTATAAAAATTGTTTACCCAAAATATACACATAAAATAAAAATTGATTTTGATCGCCACGACCTGCATCATCACTGATTGATTGAATGAAAACCAAAAACGAAGCATATGAAAAATCACGAAAAGTGTGCCTTCACTAATCGTGCTCTTGTGTATTATAATATAGATTTGCGAGTTAACATACCGACCAAATGTGAAGATTTTCTTATGTATTTAAAAACACGAGAACAAAAAAACATTACTTGAATGTTCTTTAAAAAGTACAAAATATAATTTTAAAAATTAATGATATTAATTTAATTTTTATAAATTTATTAATTTATTTACTAATTAATTAATTGATCTATGAAGTTCCTAATTTATTTCTTATTTTTTATGTTTTATTGATTTTTTATATATAAAAAAAAAATGGTCCTATGTTCGTCATTTTATAACTCGAGAACCACTCAACCGATTTACAAACCAACACATGCGTTGGAACAGTTTACTTTTACTTCATAAATTTATATGTACCAAACCACCAAATATACGTACATATGTATGTACACACCTAAACATCTTCATAAGATAAGAAAATTAGAATCAACTTATAGAAAAGAAAAGTAGGGATACTCTAATCTCTAACCTAAAAAAAGTCGCTTAAGTAAAACAAAAATGGTTGTAGTTGTAAGAAGGCTGAATGATGTAGGTTTTTAAGAGTTGGACAGTTTTCTAACTTGTTTAAGAGAATATTTTATTTTTATCCAAAGATTTTTCAAGACACAAAATTTATTAAAACAGCAAGGTTATAGATATTAGTTATCCAGTAGAAATAAAAACAAAAAGGCCGTTAAAAAAGAAAAGATTTTAAAAGTCCTTAAGTGTCGGAAGAAGTTAAAAAGATTTTTTTTTATATAAAAGATTGAATTTATGAATTCAAAGTTAATTGGTTATTTACATTATATATACTTAGTTATAAAAAGTATGTAAATATAATCTATTATAAACAAATTCTTCCACTGAATTATGGTCAAGTTCAATGACGTGAAGTTAGAAATAAAATATCTACCAAATTATATAATATATTCAAACCCAAAAGAACGAGAGACACATACATATACGTTACGTAAAGTTATATAAACTATGATCACATGTTTTTTTTTCCATTTTCACTAACACTAACATTGAGATAATCATTAGTAAGTTCTATGATTTACTCTTTGAAGGTTTAAATCGACACGTTCCAAAATCGATTATTTTTACTAATTCTAGTCCTACGTGGTATACTCGGGATATAAGAAAATTAAGAAATAAGAAAAACAAAGCCTGGTCTAAATATATGAAATCCAAAAACTACTTATTCACTTAATGAACAAGCCTTAGAAAAAGTCAAGTCTATCAAAGACTTGGGAGTTACCTTCGATGAAAAACTTACTTTCAAAATGAACTACAATAACATCATCAATAAAGCTAACTCATTGTTAGGATTCATAAAACGATGGTCCAAAGAATTCAATGACCCATACATCTTGAAATCCCTATTTACTTGTCTCGTTAGACCCCAGCTTGAATATGCCAGTCAGGTATGGTCACCTTATTATGAAATTCACAGTAATCGAATTGAATTAATTCAAAAAAAAATTTTAAGATATGCTTTACGTCTCCTTCCTTGGTCAGACCCTTTGGCTCTTTCACTTTATAATAATAGACTCAACCTTATTCATCTAACTACATTAAAAAATAGACGTGAGATCGCGGATGTGCTCTTTATCACGCAAGTAGTTACCGGGAATATCGTATCGTCATTTATATCTGAATCTGCTAAAATTAACACTTGTACCCAATTTCGTTCGCCTAATCTTTTCACCCTAGTGTTTCATCGTATTATTTATGGTATGAATGAACCTATCCATCGAATGATGATCATTGTCAATAAGTACAAGGATGTAATTGATTTAACCCTCTCAAAAGATGCGCTAAGGAAGCGTTTATATTTATGTCACCAAACTAATAAAGCTTTTTAGTAATAAATTGTTTTTTTTTTCTCTCTCTTAACTAATCCAATTTACTATATAAAATCCTAACCATGATGATCCAACTAACTCATACCTGTTTATACTAATGAATTTTATAAAATTTTGAAAATTGTTAATCTGTATATTATAATTTACTCTTGTTTCATTGTTTTGCTATGTTTTTAAATTTTTTGATTTTTTTTTTTTTAGTTATATGTTAAAATTATATTTTTAAAAATCTTGTAATTTGTTTAATTTAAACGAAGTAAACAAATAAATAAATAAAAAAAAAAAATGACAAAATTACATAAGACAAAATTACATATGGACAAAATTTCATCTTGCCGGAGGTTTTATTCGGACCAAATTGCGGCGCTGGGAAATAATTTCGTTTGAAATAACTTCGTGAATTAAAACTGAAATAACTTCGATAAAAAATTCACAATATTTCACTTTTAATTTTAATAAGTTCGATAAATCTATACTTAATTTAAATGTTTAAATTTTTGCATTTTAATAAATTTGCTGATTTGTTTGTTGTTCATAATGAAAAAAGTGAATAAGAAAATAAATTCGATAAATTTATTAAAATTAAAAATGACATAAGTTCTAAAATTAAAATTATGTATTAATAAAGTGAAGATAAAACTGGTTTTAAAATGGGAGTCACTCTAAATCTCTAAAAATCTAGCATTTTGGTTTGGGCATTTTGTTTTTGCATATTCTGACCTCAACCCTTTTAAAACGTTTAAAATTATAAATTTATAGTAGTTTACGGTAAATTTTTTTTGTTGTCGTCACGTCACTTCACATGCGCGCCGCGTGCCATGTGGTGGGGCTGGTAATGTTGCAAAATTTCGTTTCGGAATTTTATCACCGATTTCCAAGTTTCACATCCCTATTTTGCATCATCAATATTATTTTTCACATTAAATAATATAAATTTTATTTTCAGATTTTTCCAATTTTTTTTTACAAATAAAATAAAAAATCTCAAAAAGCATATTATTTTATTCACATATATAAGGCGTCGGTTATACCGATCATTGAAATGAACACATCAAATTGTTGTTTTCGATTTTACAACCGCTGTAGAGACAAAACTTTATTAAAAAACTTTATTTAAGAAACAAATTCTGCTCAAAATTTTAATATTTTAAGTTAAAATTTAAAAAAAAAGCTATAATCTATCGAACTTATTTCAAATTGAAATAAATTCGATAAATTACAAATAAAATAAAGTCGGAAAAACAAGATCAAATTTTATCGAAGTTATTTCACTTTTAATTTATCGAAGTTATTTTAATCAAACTTATTTAGCAGCACCCCAAAATGCACATCTCAGTAACCACTGGACCAATCTGGTTCAAATTTTTGTACAAATTTTGGTTTCTGATTGTAACAATATTTTTGTTAAAAATTTGAGGTCCTGCTTCTCACCCGTGTTATTATGTAAACCCAAAATTCTTATCTCAGAGAAGGCTTCACAAATTGGTATCTCAAAATAACGTTTTTTGTCATCCAGAATTCCTATCTCAAAAACTACTAATACAAACCTTTTCAAGACAATTTACATCGTGAAAAATTTTAACAAAATTATAGAGTTAACTTAAAATGAACTTAATATTTTATTTGTTGTTACTAAAAAGAATAAAATGAAATAAATATTTTTTTTTTTTTTTAAATTAAGTAATAATTTTTAATAACGAAATTTTGGTATAATTTTCTAAATGCATAGTGTTGCAATAGAAGATTCCTTGAAAAAAATTATCTCAATATATCAAATTAATAACAATTATCAATTAGTTGCATATTATAAAATATGTATTAGGAGGAGAAAAGAATGAATAAATCGAAGAGATCTATGACTAAACCTACACGATTCAAATCATTAGAATTGAGCCGAAAAATATTGATAAGAATTGATGGCATTTAATTTAAAATTAAAATTTAATTTTTTTAAGAAGTCTAAATAAATTACTCCACTTTGTAACAACCAATTTTGAGCATTTCATAAACAATTAAAAATAATTTCTTTAGGGCATAAAAATAATTAAGAAAAAAAAATTCAATCGAATGAAAATATCAACATTCACGGTCATTTCTATATTAATGTCAAGGACATTATTATTATTTAGTTAATCATTATAGTCAAACTGGTGGATGGATAAAATTGAAAAAAATTACGTGTTTACGGTATACGATATAATATACATGTATGTGTGTATGAGACACAATGACGATTAGAAACAAAAAAAATTTCGTAAAAACATTCTCATCGTAACTAATTTTTTTTTATTTGTTAACCTAAGTAAATCTAAACAAATACAAACATTTAATTAAATTCCTTTATAATAATGATTAACCTAAATATTAATTTATTCAAAAAAAACCAAAGCCCAAATAAAACGTCTTTCGTATAAGATGCACGCAAACTATCTAACTTAAACTTAATATGAATAATTAACCGAGCAACAAACAAATAAAGAAAAAGAACTGTAAATCCGAGCAAAAGTCAAAACAGTAGGTAAAGATAAGTGAAGAGAAAATGTTAATATTAAAAAATTTTTTAAATAGCCTTTAAAGAAAGAGATAGTCACGCATTCTCAAGGAAATGAAATGGAATTCTCCTAATAAGAAAAAAATAAATGGATTTTTCCTATGACATCCAAACCAGCTTTACATTCACTTTATAATATCCTTAGTACATTCTTTAAAACAAAATTAAAATACATTTTTGCTTCTGTTTTGCCGTTGTAAAAGAGCACCATTTTCATTATTATCATTGTCATTGATACAAATGCTGAAAGATATAATCGATATACATATCTAATTACAATAAAAGACAATGCCCTGCTGCATTTTATGAATATTACAATAACAAGAACAATAAACATAATAACTTGAGAAAATTAAGACCATTCTCCAAGGCTGGCGTCGATTTGTAACTTTAACTTTCAAAAAGTTTGAATATATGGAAACTAATGCAAGCTTCTCCAATGTGAGCTCGACGGAATTTTCAATGCTGAAAGCTGAACACTGAACTATTTGACAATTTGATTGAATTGAGATTTTTATTTTTTTAGTTGCTTATTATTTTGCTTTTTTTTTGTCAAGACGTAAGCAAAAAAAATATTTTTTTTTTTTAAAAAGAGCGGGATTGCAATAATTTTTAACTTATATTTAAATCAAATTAATTTTAGGCTCTTCTGAAGGAGATGTTGTATCCGCGTAGGACCTATAAAAAATATATTTTTTGAAATATTGCGCATCTTATCCTTTAAAGACGAAAAGGACATTTGAAAGAATCCTTGTTGTCTCCTTGATGTTTTCGTATATAAACCGTTATATCTATTGATCTATTAGAGATATATATATAGTCAGTATTTAAAAAAACAAAAACAAAAAAAAAACATGGAATTTCAAGAGAGAGAGAAAATTTTTAATTTTATGTATACCATTTTTGAAAAACATATTGGATGGGAATGATTAATCTCTGTGTTGCTATATATGTAATTTCTGTTTTTGTTATTGTAATATTCATGAATATGTTATTTCTATAAAAAAGCCACGCCTTTTATTATATAAGATTAAAAAATATGTACACTAGCTACTCAAAACAAATTTTGTTTATGAGTTCAAAATAAATTGCTCTCTATTTATGAGGAATCACAAATTAAGTAATATTCTTTTGAGTGAAAACAAAATTTGAGATTTGAAAAAAATTATTAATAAAATTTGTTCTACGTAATAATATTAAGTAACAAACGTTCTAAAGATTTCTTAAAATTTTTAAAATTACAGATAAATTTCTGAATGTTGTTAAATAATTACGCATTCTAATTTCTGTTTAAAATTTTATTATTTATTTTTTTATGAATTTATTATTTTCATAATGGTTTAAAACAATTTTCTTTTTAATAATGACTTTATCATCATTTTCAATGATTTTGCAATAATAATGATTTTTACAACATTTTTTGGGACATTAAAATTGGGAAAAAGAACAAATTTAGTAAAAACTATAATAAAATAACAAATTTTATTTTTACAGTAGGAGGTCGCTGTCTCCAAACCCCCTACTCATTCATTGATACCCAGTTTTTTCTAACGGCAGGTAAACGCAGGCGCCAAGGTTTTATGGTAAAAGATATATAGGAAAAAATAATATACACTTTATAACTCTATGGCTTAAAATTACATAATTTAATAAATTTAAAAGTATAGGACCATAATAAAACATAAATACTAAAACAAGGTTTTATTACATCTTCCATGTTATAACTTAAGAAATTTTATTTTTATTAATTAAGATATTAATTAAGTTGACGAGCAGCTCTTAATACAACTGTCATCAGGAGTTCTGATGACGGTTGCCATAACACATAAGAGTGAATAATATTTGTAAACAATAATTGTAAGCTCCAGGCGCCAAGAAACTATAGACATTAACTCTATGCTCTAGATCTCTTCTTTCAGAGATCAAAGACTAGAAAAAGTCTGTGGAACCCTCTATGGGCGATCATAGATACATTCATTTCTCCTTAGAGGCTGATTCCGAAAAAATCTCGATCTTTAGGCATACTAAAAGAAGGCAAGAATTTCAAGATCTGGTGGATAAGGATACGAATTCAATCCCTCGGCAATATTTGTCTATTGACGGTTGATAAACTGACGAATCTGTTAACGAAGGCTTTCGAGACCTCTTTCTTGGTGGAACAAAGATCTGGGAAAAGGAAGGAAGACCAGAAAACTTTTGAATAGAGCCTTAAAAACTCATGAAGAAGATGATTAAAAATCCTATAGCGAATCTAGAAGAGAATGCAAAGGATTGATTCGGAAATCAAAGAAACAGTCCTTTGAAAAGTTCTGTCAAGGGATCGAAGATATTGCAGATTGGCTTTGCTTAAGGCCGTGAAAAATCAAAAGTTACACAAGCTGCAAACATCACAAGGATACTACACGGCATCGAAAGAAGAAAAATATAGAGTCCTCTTTCGAGCACACTTTCTAGGAAGTAGACTCGCCTCTAGAGAATACTATCCAGGAAGTCATCATACTGAACCGTTCGGATTGGTCTATAGCAAGAAAGATAATACTGCTTGAAGTCTCAAACTTGGCTACTAACTCGTATGAACCATACAAAGCTTTGGATATATTCCAAAGATATATCCAAAGAGTCAGAGCTATTGGCCTTTATCAGAAAAGGTTATTTAAGTTGAGAAAGGCAAAAAAGGGCTAACGGCCTACATGCCGACCGTACCGTACATGCCACCTCCGTAAGGAATAAAAAAAAAAAATTAAAATTGTAGAAGACTAAATTGTCCAAAAAACAAAAAAAAAAAAAAAAAGGATTTTTTGTTTAATATTTTTAAGAAATAAAAGAATTAGAGTTTTACTTTTTTTAAGGAAAAAATATCTAATTATAAAACCAAATAATTTTAAATTTTTTATAAAAATTTAAATGTGTCATTTCGTCTATATGAAATTTTGTTATATTTAATTTTGTTTTGAAGAGGATTTTGTTTTGAGTATGACTCTAATTATCTTAACGTTTGCTCTAGAAAGAAAACAAATCCACAATTGGTGCCGACACAAAAAATTTTTTTTAAGGATTTACACATTTATATAACGGTTTCATTTGAAAATAATTTATTTATTAGGATTTGTAAAAGGTTTAACAATTTTTTTCAGTATTTAAGTGAAATAAATTCGTAAACATCCTTAGTTATAATATTTGTATTTAATATTTTGCAGCGCACCTAAAACCATTTCAATTTAACGATATTAAGAATTTTAATAATACTGATTTTACAGAAATTTCTTATTATCCTTTAATCAAAATTCTATGTTAATTAAAATTCTAAATTGAGTACCAAAAATGTATGCCAATTTTAAATTTAATTTGGGTTCAATTTTTTTTGATGCAATATAGCAAATTTATATTAATAAATTCACATTTCTATTTTCTTCAAATAAAAATTTTCTAGCTTTACACAAAAACACAAAAATTTAAAAAAAAATACTTTCACAAGGGTGCAGTGATATTATATCCTTTAACACAGTAATTTCACTTGTTTACAGTCCTACATCAACAAAATTTAGATTGGAAATACTTATTTAATCTTATTGCATCACAATCATACAACTGACAGACTACATTGTCACTCGTACATACCATTAATTCGTTTAGTTTTTTTAGTCATACTAATACGAACAATGAAATATTTGGATTGAAAGGTCACAAGTACAAGTTTAATATGTTGTGCATAAAAAAAATACATATGTCGATATAATTTAGAAAAAATAAAAAGGAAAATAAAGCAAACAAAAGAAAAATAAAATGGAATACACATACTTTAAAATTCAAACGTGAGATCCTTATTAAAATAATTTTGATTTGATATGCATGACAACATAACGCTAGTTTTTTGGATACAGAATTTTAAATATAGCTCTCAGTCACTCAAATCCTTTTGCAAAGGATTTACAATATAAAAAAAATATATATATAACAAAAAAGTACAAACAAAAAATAAAACGACAATTGAAACGATTATGAGAATTTTTATATATTATCGATGTGCTTTAATTCATGATTTGAGTACTTCCATATTTAGAAATAAAATTTGTTTCTTTTCGTTAGACTTCAATAATATGTTTAATTTTAAAAAGCAATAGGAACTTATGTATTTTTATCTTGATTTTTATCAAAAGAAAAATGGATACTTTGAAAGTTATTATTGCATTTTCAGGATACACTATTGTTTTCCCATTAGAAGTCCTGTAAATTAAAATTTGGATTTTTTTTCATAAATTGTAATGTTAATATTATTGTAGTCTATCTATGAATAAACCAGATAAAAAGAAAAGGTTTATCGCTGCACAAAACTTTTAACCCTACACTGCTTGATTTTTTATATCTTGTTGGAAAAATAGTTTTTAGGTGCAAATACAGTTTATAAATATGAAAAAATACTAGAAAATATATATAAATTTATAATAAGATGTTTTTTTTAGACAAATTTAGTTGTAGCATATCTGATACATAATGTGTAAAAGCGTTAGAAATGCCTTATGATTATAAAAACAAATTTTTCGTTTTTTTTATTTAAAATTAAATTAAATCAAATCAAAAACAAAAAAATAAAGTTAATATTGCGTTTTAGTAATTTCAATATGAAAAATATAATAACTATCAGTTTTTTTTTACTTTGTGTGAAATTTTATAAAGCAGTTGTTATTTTTGTGCAACCCACATTTAGAGCATTTTATATATGAAAATGATTTACATTCTGGAAGTTTACATCTTTGTCTTATAGACTCATCCGCTGGCCAGTGGTTAGTCAAATCAAGTCGAACATTTTTTGGTGGTATATAAGCTGTTGTTGAAGATCTTTTCTTTTTTTCTATAATTTGCATTTCTACCTGATTTGAAGGTCTTCGCCTTTTATTTGTAGATGAAATGCCTTGGTAGATAAACAGTAAGCTATTTCAACCCGAAACTCAGCTAAAGCAAGTGGTTTTTCATTTCATTCTATAGTAATTTTTCTATATACTAGCCAACTATTAATTATTGTAACATCTAAAAGATGATAAAATAATCTATAGTACCATTTTTTTGTCCTCATTTGAATTTTGTACCGTCCAACTAAACTATCTAACAGGGCAACGCCTCCCATATGCTTATTATTTTTGTTGACTAAATTTGGATATTGAACAGAAATACACTTCTTATTTTTTTTATCAAAGCGTTGAAAAAAAATGAAAGGAATTTGCCTCGTAAAAGTTGATAATAAAGGTTTGTTATCTTTCTAGCTAACAAGAGCTACTTCAACACCCTCAAAATCACAGAACTCATGTGAGCTTCCACGATTTTCTCTGTTCAGTGCTTGTTCACTTGGGAGTTTGCAGTTAGGAATTTTGATTCTTCTTACTGTTCCAAGTGACAGTATTTCTTGTTAGGCCAAATGATCTTGCAAGGAAACAGAGATGTGAAATTTGTCAAAGTACACTCTGTAATTTTCGTAAGGTTAAACTCAAAACTATGTTCGCATTAGATCCTAAATCTAGTTCATCAGCCTTACGAAGTTTTGGATCATTCTCAGAGCCAGTATATATAAAAAATTAATAAGGTGTAGAAAAATTTAAAATTTCTGGAGGATATGTAATTGTTCCTCAAAATTGTTGAGCGTTGCTATCTCATATTAAATTTTTTTTTCTCCAAAACAGTTTCGAATATTGTTCTTTTAAGTCTTTTGCTTCCTTTTTTGGATTTCTTTCAGTATTTTGTAAATTTTGGTTATTCATTTTCAACTTCCCTAACTTCTTCTAACATTGTACCATCTTCAAACTCTATAGAGACTTTCGAAATTATTTTATCATCAGTAAGATAATATTTACCAGAAGCCATTATAATGATTAATTAATAAAATAATGTTTTACTATAATTATTCAATTTTAGAACTTTTTATAAAAGACACTAAAACATCAAAACACTACCCATAAGATAAAATACTTATAACAGTAAGAAATATGTTTTTTTATTTATTTTGCGAGTACCAAAAACATTATGTATCATTAATGATACAACCATATTCAACACTTCACCTACGCTTTAAAAAGTTAATCCAATGTATTTTTTTATTTGCAGTTGAAATAATGCTAAATTTGTTCTTACTGACATTACAAAAATTTAAATTTCTAAAGCATAAAACTAAAATAGAAACAAGATTCTCTTTTGTGTTTTCTCATCATTATAGTTATCTTCTGACAACTGCGATTAAATGCTCATTTTCTGTTTAAAATTTAAATTCTCAGAGAAAATACCTGTTATTAATGTAAAGTATACAGCTAATCATCTACATATCGCATTAAGGAATATTTATTATATGCTTCAATTATTAAGGGTTTTTTAGACGTTGTATCAGATATGAGGGGTTAAAAAGGCTTTTGTTTTTTATATTTTGTTTTTATTATTTATGTTTGGATATCTGTATGAAATTACTTATTTGTGCTATCATGATTGATCATCGGATATGATTTATGAACATTGAATGATTTATGAACATGAACATGAACTGCAAAAAACAATTATGAGTGTTATGAAGGTTCCCAAAGTTACTTCATCAAAATTGTCATTTTTGGAGCGAGAGCTAAAACAATTTAATTGTGACTGTAAACGAGGCGAGCATATAGAAAAATTATACCAAGCATTACTTACAATCCCGCCAACTTCAACTGTCAGTAAGCAAGTGTTTTCAGTAGCATCAAATTTTATTACAAAACTACGTTCTCAAATGGAAACGAATACTTTAAATGGTCTTGTATTCCTTAAATACTATTTTTGATCTCATAAATAAAACCATTAAATAAAATACGAAAGTTTGAATTATATTACATGTTTCATATTTAGTTATCTTTAATATTTTTTTTCATTAAATTCAATTCATTTCAGAACTAACCAAATAAAACCATTTACTTAATTAAAAAAATTCTCTAAGTAGATCTACAGTAGATAAAGTTTTCCACATTTCATAATTAGGTGAAAAACCCACAAGAAAAAAACGATTGCATGTGATTGCGTACACAAATCTTTGCGTAAAATTCGTTGTTTTTTTCTGTTCACTATAACTTTATGTGTGTGTAAACAAATCAAACTGAATTGAATATTGTAATTATATAGTAAAAAGACTAATCGTCTTATGTACAATTTATATAAATTAAATAAATAAATGCTATAGTCTTAATATTATAAATATTTAAAATATTTAAAAACAAAATTAAGTTAAACTCGTTCAAATAAAATTAAAAATTAAATACAAACAAAAGTAAAAAAAAAAACATTAAATTTATATTTTTGCATGTATAATTGCATTAATAAAAACCAATCATTAAAATGAAGAGGAAGTAGGAACAATAAAATCATTTAAATAAAAAATGTAAATAAAACATCAGTTCATTTGTAAAAATTTAATATTTTTTAAATCTCCTAGGATTAATTTGTATTACAAAAATTAAATAAATTCGACATGCGATATTGGATATCGATGATACATTTTTTTATTAACTATTAAATTTAAAAAAAAAAAAAACTATATAAGAACAGCTTCGCATGTTTACAACCATAACCATCAAAAAAAATTTGTTTTGATTGTTATACAAATAGTCTTAGTTAAGTTTTAAATGTTTAATAAAACGAAAGTAAAATGAATTGTATAAGTTTTTTAATAATAACATTAAATATTTTAAATATTGCAGCTAATAATGATCTTAAATCAATTGAAGAACTACATTTATTTTTAAATAAGCTATTAGAATTTTATAATTTTTCATCAATAGTGTTTTACAATAGTTCAAATTTTGAAAATAATAATAAAATAATTCATTTACTTCAAAAATCAGTGATTATTCCCGTATTTCAATTTACTACAAAAACATCGTTTCAATTACATAAAAATTTTAATAGAAATATATTGGGATTGATATTAATTAACAAATACAATGATAAAATATTTAAAGCTATAGATTCCACTTTGACTAAATTACGAGAAGTAAAACTAGTTTTCTTAATTAAACAAGAAATATATTATATAAGGGAATTGAATTGGATATTTGAATGGTGTTGGAAAAAAATGTTTCTTAACATCATAGTTATATACTATATTGAAAATTCAACTCAATATCAAATATTTAGTTATACACCATTTCCTAAAATGACATTCCAAAATAAAACTTTAAATATAAAATATTTACCACAATTATTTCCTAATAAATATAAAAATTTACAAGGATACATATTAAAAGCCTATACTTCAATAAGTCCACCAAAATTTTTCACTTACATAAATAGAAAAGGAATCGAAACTATTTCTGGATATGTTTTTAAATTTTTTACTGAATTTTCTCAAAAAATTAACTGTTTTATAAATTGGACGATTGATGGTGCGTATACAAATAAATTGCATTTAATTCAAAAGAATAATTTAGATATATATTCAGCACCAATAATTCAATCACCTAAATCCAGAGAAGAATTTGCATTAACAAATCGTTATGAAACATCCAATATTAAAATAATTCTTCCAAATGCACCGGAAATTAAGAAAGAATTTTACTTTATTAAACCATTTACTGAAATGGTTTGGTTATTTTCATTATTTCTTATTATTTATTGTTCGCTTATGGCAACCTTTGTTCGATATCTAATAGAAAAAAAAATTCAATTTGGATATTCTCTAAGTCAAACCTTTCAACTGGTACTATATATATCAGTTTATGCACGAAAGACTATACGAAGATGGGATATATTTTGGTTAATTTTTATGAGTCAATTAGGATTTATTTTATCAAATTTATATTTAGCATGTTTATCTAGTTTTTTAACAAATACACTGTATGAAAAACAAATCGAAACTATTCAAGATGTTATTGACAAAAATTTACCAATTTTATGTCATGATGAACGATCTTGTAATTTATTTAAAATTACTGATGAAAATTATTTTCCAAAAAAATTCCTTCAACATTTAATTTTACTAGAACCAAATGAATTTCTTAAACACTTAACAAATTTGAATCCAAATTATGGATATGCTTTAGTCACTGATACTTTGTCATATTATATTCAACAACAAAATCTCTTAAGACAACCAATAGTCCGAGAGAGTTCGTTTAATTTATTTGTATTACATGCTGGATTCGTTTTCCATAAGAATAATCCTCTTGAAAAAGAAGTGAGTCGTTATTTGTTATGGTCAGTTTCTTCAGGTTTATACCATAAAAAATGGCGTATTATTGATAGCTTTTTGGAAGGAATAGAAGGAAAAATTTTAAAATTTTTAAAATATGATGAGATATCAGAAACTATTTTAAGTTTAGACCATTTTAAAATGGCTATTTATGTATTATTTTTTGGATATTTTTTATCAACATTTTGTTTATGTATTGAATACCTTTGGTATATCTATAAAACAATTCAAGGCTAAAAAGGTAAGTAGAGTTAAAGTTAAAGAAAAAAAACTTAAAATATATTATTAAAAAAATTAAGACCATATTAGTCTAGTCTAGTGGTAAGTCTAGTGGACTATTATATTAGTCTAGAGGAGTAAGAAAAAAAAAGTCTAGTGGTATAATAATAACGTAGATAGATAAAATATAATTAATTAAAAAGTATTTCATTTTCACTTTATATTAGTTATAGTAAGCCTCAAGTTTTAATGAAATAAGTTATTGTAATATATTGTTTGATAATACTATACACCTAATATAAAGTGAAAAGAAAATATTTTTTAATTAATTATATTTTTATCGATCTACGGATATATAATAAATACCAGCAAAATTACCCGACGTTGTCCGGATAGAACAAAAAACTGTGTAGAATTTCCTTCAATAAAATTTGATTTATGGACAGATTTTTAAAAAATTGGTTTATCAAAAACATTATAACATATTTTTTTCACTACGATAGCAAAATCAACAATACCACAACTTGAACTATATCATTTCTTTATAAACACTATTTCCGATTTTTCACATGATTTCGTATAAACAAACACGTTCCTTGTTGTTCCTACCCGCGATATCTTCCTTCAGTTGCAGACCAAAAAGTTTTAGAATTTGTCCCTGCGGTTTGTTAATAAACATCGGAAAACATAATTTCACCGGATCAAGCGTTAGAATTCGATTTAGATTTCTTTTAATTTCGGGCATAGTAAATTTACTATTTATGGAGATGACATGAAAATTTATAAAAAAATTACATCAGCAAGGGACACATCCCTTCTTCAACAAAACTTGGACTCTTTTTTAAATTGGTGTAAAATTAACAATCTGATCTTAAATATTAATGAATGTGCTTTAATAATTTTTTCTCGCTCTTCTGAATCATTAATGGTTGATTATACTTTTGAAAATAAATCTATTAAACGAGTCTCACACTTTAAAGACCTTGGTGTTCTCTTTGACAATAAATTGTGTTTCAAACAACATTTAAATGTCATAATAAATCTAAATCCATGCTAGGCTTCGTCAAAAGATTTACTAAAGAATTCAACGATCCATACGTCCTTAAATCACTTTTTACGTCTCTTGTTCGTTGACCAAATCTTGAATATGCCAGTCAAGTGTGGTCGCCTCATTATCTTAATCATATCCAAAGAACTGAAGCTACACAAAAAAACTTTTGAGATTCGCACTGCGTAATTTACACTGGTCAAATCCAGTTATTCTGCCACCTTATAGGAACCGGTTAAAGTTATTGGATCTTATATTATTAGAATCTAGAAAGGAGGTGGTATGCATTATTAAAGTTTTAAATAATGAAATTGATTCTCTTTATGTTAGAAATATGATCCACTTACATATTATCAACAGAAACCGCTCTAGATCGGAAAATCTTTTTCGCCCAATATTTCATCGTACCAATTATGGTAAATATGACCCTGTTAATAGAATGTTTATAAATAAATGTTAATAAATAAACAAAAACGCCACATCGATTCTTTGGTAATAAATTACAAAATTGTATAAATGTCAATTTTAATATTGAGATAGAATAAGATTAAGGTTAAAATTATATTTTGTTTGTTTAATTTTGTACACTTATGTATATTGTAATATACTTGTCGTAAGAATAAATAAATAAATAATTATCACCGCAACCAGAAATGGGCTTATTGTGATTACCCGGTTTTGTTATTAAGTCTCTGAGTCCTTAAGGATATCTGATTTTGTGATTACATTCAACACATTCTTCCATGGTATGCTGGATAGCTCTCATTGTTCGGGGAATGCTGTTCTCAAGTGGCGAAGTCTAATACGGGTGAGCCCTTCGCATTCACAGAGCAGATGTTCAATAATTCTTCTTCTATTTTACATATTCTGCATAAGTTATTTTCGGTTAGCCCCATTTTATAAAGATGTTTCTTTATTAGGCAGTGGCCTGTTATTATCCTTGCCAAGATACGTAGCTGTTTCCTGTTGAAACTTAAAAGAGTTTTAGTTTTCTTGAGCAAGCGTGTAGACATGAGCATTTTTGCTTGACGATTTTCAGGAACGTTGGTCCAGAAATCCTGAACTTTTTGCTCTACCCAAACTTTTAACTTCATCTGAGCTGTGCTTAGGGGAATTCCATAAAACGGACTTTGATAGCTAGATTATTGTGACTTTATTTGTTTTTGCCAGGGTTTTGAGTATATCTAAGCAATTCCATACTAGCTTTGATGTGATGGTATATGAATAGCTAGTATGGCTGCTTTACTATCAGAGAGAATATAGATTTTACGTTTTTGTAATTTCTTCTTAAACTCTCTCGCACATGGAGTTCTATAGCATGTACTTCTGCTTGGAAAACTGTGTTTGTAGAGTCTAGACTTGAATGAATATGGGCCTTAAGGCTTTTTCTGTATACTCCCGATCCTATTCCATTTATTTTCTTGGGACTGTCAGTATACCATACTAATGATCCTTTAGCTCATTTTTATTGGTAACTGTATCTATCGATTTGTATAAATACATGACCCCCTGGAATAATCTGCAGTACTTTGTGATTAATAAAACGAACTATAATAATTTTTAGAGCTAATTTACATAGACATTTCACATGTAAAAACCATGTAAAATTTTTACACTGATTCTCTGACTAGTTTTACTGATTCTCATTTTTCTAATGATAACATGCAAAATCGAAACTGAATTATTTAAATTGTTTTATTTCAAAGTTGTGGCTCATTGTCAAATATTGCTTGTTCACTATTCTATTTATACGTGTTAAGTAATAATTATTATAAGACTTAAAAAAAGTTATTAAGATCATTAAAATTGGCTTTGTTAAACTCGAAACGATAACAGTGGGCTTCGCAAGGGCCAGGAGGGCCATTAGTGCAGAGAGAAAAACAAATGGAAGGATGATAGGAATCAACTTTAACAAGTGGAAATGGAAAATGGATAGTCTAATATTGCTAGGGTATTCCAATCTGAAGTAAAAATCAGATCGTGTTGTTAGTTATGTAGTTATGATCGTTATGGTAATTAGATCATAGTTTAATTTGGTAAGTAAAACTTTTAATTTTGTATAATTACATTTAAATAGGCAAACAAATCTCTGTGCTTATATTTTTACCCGTTATAAGTAGAGTTATAAGTAGAGTTGCAGAAAATTGATTGATTCTCTTCTGAAGAATGTTAAGTTGTCAGTATCGTTTCCCGAATAATTGAAAGTATAATTTGGTAACAAATTAAATAAAATTGAACTATTCTATTTAAGAAGGCTAACGTCCTGAGAATAGTAGTCTTCGACATTTAATGAGCTGATAAGCTAATAATTTGATAAATAAATGCTCGAAATATTTTAGATATTTGTAGAATGAACTTGCAGTACCGTACTTAATTAAGCACGAAAAGGTGGTTCTACCTAAGTGAAAAGGTAAAACATGGTAAACGAGTTATTTTGCTTCAAAATTAGAATAAAATATTTTGACATTGAAATGAACGTTTGCTTATTTTTTTTCAAAGTCTACACAACATTAAGACATTTCAACATGAACAAAAAATTGTTTGGTTAGTTTCCAATTAAGCACGAAAAGGTGGTTCTACCTAAGTGAAAAGGTAAAACATGGTAAACGAGTTATTTTGCTTCAAAATTAGAATAAAATATTTTGACATTGAAATGAACGTTTGCTTATTTTTTTTCAAAGTCTACACAACATTAAGACATTTCAACATGAACAAAAAATTGTTTGGTTAGTTTTCATATTGGGTGACCCAACATTAGCTAAATAAAATGTAATGTTTGTAAAGTAGTAATAAAAAAGAAGAGTATTTGAAGAAAGCGAGAAGAATAATTATAATGATGCAATAAAATTTCTTTTGTGGATTGAAATGTTCTTGTTATTACTATTTTGATTTTTGATTTTATGTTTTAAAACCAAATATTGTTAGTAATTCTTTTAATTTTCAAAATGCATTGATTTAAATTTATTTGAAATTTCATTTTATATCAAAGTTCATCGCTTAGTCTGGTTCAGGGAATAAGAATTATTATATGGAAGATTTTTAAAATTATAGGATTTTTTATTTACATTAAAATTGAGAAAAAGTGAAAAAATTAATATAATCTTTAAAAATTTATTATAAGAACTAAGAAATTTATTATATGTTTTTTTATATCAAATAAAAACACTGAAACGAAAAATCACCGTTCGATTTGATCGTTTCAAACACTGAAACGACGGGAGTCACCGTGACTTAAGTCATTGTAGCTTTCAAAAGTCGCTAAAAAAGTCACGCTCCCGCGGGTTTCTCTTAATTTTTTCTATTAAATACACAGTTTTCTAACTACTAAATATTTTTCTGAAAGTATATTTTATTATTTAATCTTAAATTAAAAAAGTCGCCAAAAAAGCGACTCCCGCGGTTGACACTTCAAATTTCATTTTTAAATATTCCAGCGCTCTAATATTTCATCTTCTAAGTGACGAAAAAGACTATTCTAGTTAGCCGAATATATTAAATAAGAATTTTCAGTGGTTACGACTTTCAAAGTAATAAAGAAATTCTTGATATAATATAAACAAATGGTGTGAGTGCATTGTATTCATAAAACAAGAATTGTATAATATATGGATGGATATGTACAACATTTTGATATTTTTTTTATATTTTAGCTTACCACTAGTAAAAATTTTTCATTTCATCACATTAATAAATTTTCTTCTAATATATAAAGAAGAATATTTATATGTATGTTCCAGAACCAAACTGCTGCTCCCAAACTGGCATTAAGCCAGAGATGTTCTAACAAGTCGATCGCTATCGCCGAGCTATTTTCAATCGATCTCAAAGTATTTGAAAGTTAATATTTAAAAATTGAATATATACCGGGTGTGCCGGCTCCTTCCCCTCTTAAAAAGCTGATACGCACTCTCTGGACCACCCGGTATAATTTGAAAAGAATTTAAAATTTAACAGAATTTCCCCTAAATTTGAGTCTCATTATTTTTTAATTTTGATCTATTACTGTTTCCATAGAAAGGAAGTGTAGAATATATAAAATAATTATTAGATTGGCATTTAGTTTAAATTTTAATCCAAGCAGATTATATATTTCTTAAAGCCAGAACGAGCGTCAGAAGTAATATTTTGGGAGTACGTTTGTCGAGAGAAATATTCAAACATAAAAAAAAATGTTGTGAATATATCTATATATATTTTGAATCCACTTATTCATGTGAATCCGCCTTTTCTCATTTAAAGCAAACAAAAACAAAATGTTGTTCCCGTCTTACAAACTTGCACTCAGGTCTGAACTGGTTGATAGAGCAATTCTTTTAGCTGAGAGTGAAGATGTCCACGAAATAAATAATCAAGTACTTACGATGTTACCAAACATAGTAAATAAATATAGGCCATTCGAAACTGTAGTAGATGTCGATGAGGACACAAATTTTCCACCAGAGTTCCAACACTCACTTGATCCGGCTGGATTATCGCGACATCACCTTTTCCTTAAAGTGGGATCACCAACAATTTTTTTCCTACGGATTTGCCTTTTAACTTTATGAAGTTATGATTTCCAGTGAGTCTTGGTTTCACGATCATGACCAACAAGGCACAGAGACGATCTATTGAGTACTGCGCAGTGGATTTAAGGTCATTCCATATTTCTTCCATGTACAACCTAAGATTATTTGTTTTGTACTGATGCTGATACTGCAATATGTACTAAAAATACTGTCTACTCTTATATTCAAAGACTTTCGTTATTTTATTCTAATATGCACAAATTTCATGAATAGTTTTTATGATTTTATTTTTTTCAAATTATTAAGTAGTAGAATAGCAAAGCGTAAAACTTTTCTCCCAAAATTTACCTTACCTAAAGAAATTTATATCTCTTTCTTTTACTTTATTTAGGTGCTGGAAATTTGCCAACACTTCTAATTTTGTATCTTATTTCAATATTCTGAAGACCACTCTGAAGAATGATATTGTATGAACTATATTCGCAAAATTGATGTTTCACGTTTTCATCTTTTTCTATTGCTTCTTGTTAAATATTCCATCAAATTATATTAATCGTACACATATACTTATAGCTTAAAAGTAATTTCAGATTTAAAAAAAAAATCACGACATATAAACAATTTGAAACATATCTCAACTATAGAATTTTGCAAAGAAAAAAAGGCAAAAACAAAATATTTCAATTAAATTTTCTAATTTAATCCTTCAAAAATAGAATCTAAAGAACTTCTATTAACGTCAGTTAAAAGTCTTTTGGTAGATATATATTGTTTATGACTCAGATTTTAGAAACGGACAGATGCACCATGCCACCATAGGATCACAATTAGAGCTTCCACATTAAATAAATTATTTGTTTTTTAAATTTTTAAGGCATTATTTTTAAACTACCAGTATATTATATTGAATACAATACAACAATAAAATTTCATACAATCATGTATACTAAAACATAGCCTTACTATCTTAACTAACTCGTAATATATTTTTATAATTCTAAATTTTCGAAAACTTAATACTATTTTATATAATTATAATTGCAAAATAAATTCTTAGTTTTAAAAAATTAACATACAAATAAAAAAATCAAACCGACTTTATTAACTGCTCATTTTTTATGGTGAGAATATTCGAAGGTATTGAAGTTAGTGATGACGTACTTGAAATAACATCATCAACTGCTGATTGTCTTTCTTTTTTAATCAATGACAAACACTCTCTAAATGCTAACAAAAATTCATTCACATTTTCAGAATTAAATAGCATTGGAGGCTTTAATTTGACAACATTATCATTTGGACCATCAGAGCTAACCAAAATTTTATGAATTGTTTTCATTCGGTTAACAATCCACCGCGCATATTCCGTTGCTGGTTGACGACTCTTTCTATTTTTTACTAATTCAATACCAACAAATAAGCCTAATCCACGCACATCACCAATTATATCAAATTCTTTTTTCATTTCTTCACACATTTTCAATAAATAACGTCCAGTTTCATCCGCCTTCTTTTGTAGATCTTCCTCTTCAATAACTCTCATAACAGCGTTCGCAATTGCACATGAAACCGGATTACCACCATATGTATTAAAATAACATATTCCACTTGCTGCAAAACTTTCAGCAATTTCTGAAGTAGTAACAACAGCACCAACTGGATGTCCATTGCCCATTGGTTTAGCAACTGTTACAATATCAGGAATAACACCTTGTGTTTCAAAAGCCCAATAATGTGTACCAACACGACCAAAACCAACTTGTACTTCATCAGCTATACAAACTCCACCAGAAGCTCGAACTGCTTTATAAACTCTTCGAAAATAACCCTCAGGTGGTATTATTTGTCCACCGCAACTTTGTAAACTTTCAGCAATGAAGGCTGCAACACCTTTACCTTGATTTTCTAATTTCGATATAATAGATTCAATATCATTTGCATATAATTTTCCTAAATCTTCACCAGGATAATCAATATCTTTATATTTTCCACGATATGCATCTGGACATGCAGCTACATGAGTATAATCTGGTTTTGGATCACCACCAGGTTGATTAAACTTATACGGTGAAATTTCCATAACAGATGTCAAATGACCATGGTAAGCACTACGAAATAAAAACAATTTTAAAATATAATAATTAATTTAAATTTTTAGTTGATCTACACAAATATTAACTTACTGATCAAGTGTAATTACATCATGACGTTTAGTATAAGTTCTAGCCAAACGTAAAGCTAAATCATTTGCTTCTGATCCCGAATTTACAAAAAAACACACTGATAAATCACCAGGCATTTTATTAGCTAATTTTGTTGCACATTGCACCAATTCATCATGTAAAAATCTATTATTGGTTGATAATGCTGCCATCTGAAACCCACCGGCTTGAACCACTTTTGGATGACAATGACCAACTTAAAACAAATAAAAAATTATGAATCTATTTTAATTAAAGCAATGCACAGCAGTTTTTTTCTGAATTTATCGAGTTTGTTTTTATTTACTCTACATTTAGTATTTTTTAATTATATAGTCGTTAAATTAATGAAACAATCACAACTCAATTTAATTCTGGTTTCAAAAAAGTTGAATAATTTTTGCATTAAAAAACTATCGAAAAATAGAACATTAAACCGCTTAAGCCTTAAACATAGTAATTTGATATACATAGTAAAGTGGTTTCAAAAACTTAACAAAGAACTAAAGTTAATAAATAACAACCGGCGAGATAAAAACAAAAGCAAATCAACTATTTTAATTTAAGATTAAAAAACCCCTTAAGCTCATCAAATTGTGTTAGTATTTTTGATATAACGTTAAATATAACGCTTATCAAATTGTGTTAGTATTTTTGATATAATGGTTTTTTGTAGATTTAAATTTGCATTCTTGACCTAGTACAAGACTTTAAATTAAATCAAATATCTTAACCACAATTTCTCTAGAAATAATTGCTTGAAAGAAACTTTCTCTTTTTTAAACCTTTAAACTAAACTCAGCCAACTAAAAACATTTCTAATCACCTCCTTCCTATCATAACATGACATTTCAATTAATCTATATATATATATATATAATAACTGTACAATATTCACTATTTGCATATACTTATGTACATATTATGCTTTCCACATTTCCTAGTAAAAATTATTTGTTCGCGTGAATTTAAAAAACAAAAAATTTAAAAAAATTGTAATAATATATTGCACGATCTTTTTAAGTTCACGTGAATATCTTTAACGGAATTTTAATTTTTCTTATCAAAATAACCATACATCATCTTCAATTCAATATCATTATTAAAGTAAACTTAAAAAAAACAAATAATTTAAAACCATGAAGAATTTTCAACGAAATAAATATTTTTTTATCGCCCAGTCAGGGTACTGATTTTATAAACTTAATTATTTTTTTTTATTTTTTTTGTAGATTAATTTAAAATTGAGTTGATATATGTAAGCAATACATAAGTAATTCGGCTTTGTAATCCCTAATCATATAAGTAAATATCTATTTAAGAAAAAAAAAAGAAAAAAAATATAACTCAATTGGCCTATTTTTAATGTAGGCTCGATTTATTTTTCTGTAACTATGTTTGTGATTAGTTGCGATAAGTGACTTATGTTTATTTTCCTACAATTTTAATAATCCTAAGTAAACCATTAAGTACGAAAAATCATTCAACCATTTAAGTGTATATGAAAGAAAATGTAATATAAATTTGATTTAAATTTATTTTATTATCAAAAATTTTGACGTCAAAATCTAGAATGGTACATTACTCGTTAATGTACATTACTCGTGACTGAATAAAAAACATGTTTTTTTAATCAGCCGACTTAATTTAAGCTTTTTCTTTTTTTTATTTAAACAAGAAGATATCACGTGCTTTAAGTATGGATACTAAATATTTTGTGTCCTACTATTTATAAGATTCTGTTATCACTTAGAAAAGTACTATCTCAGAGTATTTATAACAAATAAAATTATAAAATTAAATGTTTATAATGAAAAAAATTAATAATATTTGAATAGTAAAGTTTAGATTTTATTAACTTAATTTATATTCGAGTACAGATAACACTGTCATTTCAAATTGAATTCTAATCTTTGGACTTATTATTTATAAATTTTCCATTAATTGTTTTTAGAAAGTTTAACACATAAAATAAAATTATGAAAATAAAGAAAATCACACAATAAAATTTTGCAAAATTGATATAAGTAATGATTATCATTATTGTTATTATTTTTCTTATTTGTTATTTTTTATTGAATTACCTAATACTCCATTACTCTTAGTCAAATTAATATAAGAATAACAATTTTAATCTATATATTTAGTCCCCACAGTTTAAAATAAAAAAATATTGCTCAGCACTTTGTGAGCATATAAAAGAAAAAACGTTCGTTTTGAATAAAAAAAAAACCTTGAAAGACACCGAAAGCAACTCAATTTACAAGACTAAAATGATACTTAGATCAGAAACTTTTGAAAATTCCTATTATTACTAAAAATATAGTTTTATAATCTTTCCTGATCCTAATTGGAGAAAGTATTTTATCCTAGAATATATATGCAAAAATATATAACTGTAAAATTAAATTAAAATGTGATGCTGACTATTTCATGGGAATATTATAATGGCTATAATATTCGAAATTAAAAAGTCAAGTATTTTAAGAAGATTCAACTATGCTAAAAGGTAATAATACTTATAATAAAGTAAATTTAGTTATCTACTTTTAAAATTTAATAGTTGTCAAGAGTTGGATGGAAACCGTTACTATTCTTAATTCTATAATGATTAAATGATGCTATAACTACATAAATAAGGTTTAAAATTAATTTTACTACTTCCTTTACTATCTATGAAGTGAGAATTTCTTTCGACTACGCATTTCATAATAACGGAATTCCAAGTAAATGTGTATTTTTTTTGCGTATAAAAAATCACATAAAACTCGAAATTATCAATTCCTTAAGATACCATTTGTTTAACCTTCAAATTCAAATATACATTAATTAATTTACTGCTACTATACAATAATCTAGTACGTCAAACTACATAATCTTTCAGAGTTCAAAACAGTAATTAAATAAAATAATTGGTTCAATCAAACCGTTAACGACTATTATTATTATTAAATGTTATCAAAGTCATTTGTAGAACATTTATGATAGAAAAATGTGAACACATAATAAATATACAAGCTATTTGCGTATATTTGTTAAAAATGAAAAAACAACACTTCTGTTTACTGTCCCTTCGAAAGTCGTGAAATTTTGTCAAATCACAAAATATTTATTCTATATTCAGGGGATTTTTAGTATTCACGAAAAGAGGATTATTCAACCAAAATTTTAGCGGTTAAACCAGCGTCACACACTAATCATAGCTAATAACAAAGAATGAAGGATACAAAAATTTTGTATTATATGCATATATAAATGACGCTGGTTGGTGAGGTTAGTGGAAACACAAAACTGGATTGATGTGACGGTTGAATACATCCTCGTGGAATACAATATGATCTATATTATCATATCATATATATATAGTCATATGAACTCTCTTGAATTTGTAAATAGAATGGTGTGGTGATTTTTTTATGTGTTCTTATTTTTGGTGAATCAAATTTTTATTGTATAATTTTGAGGTGAATTGTTGACAACTAACTACATAATACATATATGATTATGTACAATATTATTCGATGTCATTAGTTAAAATAAAATATACATATAACTTATTATGTATTTGTATACCATTAAGCGAGTAAGTACTACACTTGAAACCAATTATTTTTATTATATTTTTATTATTTATTTATTATATATAGTTCTATTATTTCTTACATACTATATTAAATAGTATAAATTAAGATGAATTACTTGAATAATATAAATTTTCGTCTTAAAATATTTAGGTCAATCATTTTACATAATATCTATAATATATGATATCTATAATCGATTATAATTTTAGAAAAGTATGATATCATTTCACAAGACTTTAAGTAATATTGCATCCTATATAATATAAAACAAATTTATTTATAATTTAAATATTTATTCAAATTAAAAATAAAATAAAACAACCACGCATATACTAAAATGATTAGATAGTATCTATATAATTTCCTAAATTCATTTAAGGGTTAAATATTATCATACATACTAAAAAAATATTATAGTATGTATATATGTACTTTTAAAACATTATCTTAATTCACATATTAAAGAAATACTTTAGTGATATCCCCTTAAATGCGATTAATAATAAAAAAGTAGGAATTTATGAATTGAATTTGTTTTATATTTAACTTACTAAGTACTTAAAGCATTAAATAAATTCATAAAAAAAAGCTTTCTAATATAATAATAATAACTATGTATAAGATAAAATAAATTACATACATATTATTATATACTTATATTAATTTAAAAACTTACCATGAGCAACATTATTAATACAATCTAGATATCGGGTACCTTCCTCATCAAACATGTATTGACCTTGACCACGAACAATTTTTAGAGGATCTGAACGATAAAATAATTGACATGATTTCCTGTAAAAGTAAATAAAAATTATTATTTTTGAAGAAAAAAAAAATTAATTTAAACTCACTTAAATTGTAAATTGTAAAATAAAATTAAGCAAATGAATTACGCTTAACCGATTTTCAACAGAAAAGATTTCCAAAGCACTAAAGCTCTATAAGAAAATTGTATTTCTAAAAAAAAATTCAGTAATGTCACTATGGTGCTAAGTCTTAAAACACTTAAAATAAACTCAACGAAATTAAATTGGAAAAAAAATTTAAAACGTAAATTAAAATCGTAATCTTGAATTAGAAAATAATAAAATTAACTATTATTCTGCAGAATAATAAGAAGGCTTGTTTATTTATTTTTATTTTCGACCTAAATAAATGATTTTTGTGTTTTATCCCTGACTTGAAATTTTTCAAACTTTTCGAGAAAAAAAATCTCCAAAAATACTCTTTTAGACAATAAATTTTTGGTGAAGTTTTAGTTTATTTAAAATAACATATGTAGCTCTATATTTATTAAAAAAATTACAATAAATATATAGGAGGCAGGATCTTTGTTAGAGTAATATACCTTAAGACTTATTTTGATAATAATTTTATTTACTTGCATTCACAACTGCAACATAATTTGACACTTATTTATTTAATTAATAAAAAAAATATTTAAAATGATGGGTTGAAGATGAACCATTTAAATAAAAGAATGAAGTTCTACGTAAAAGAATTATACAAGCGCCTAGTAGCTGAAAATTAACTAATAAAAATTTATACCAATAAATTGTGAATTGTGTTGTTTTCCTAAGAGTATATTTTTATATTAATAATTTAAAAAAGAAACGGGATCAAAAGTTATATTTGTATAGTATTGTACAGAGTATAATAATAATTGTCGACAATAATAACATATGTGTATTCGACACAACAACTGATTTCAATGATATAATAATCCTCAAACTAATTCAGCTAAGTATTAAATTTTGAAATAAAAATATTGTAAAGTATACAATATAATTGCATTTCATTATTAATTTATTTGTTTTTGAATAAGATTAAAAACTGACGCTGAAAACAAAAATATGTATAATAGCATTATATCAAATAAACATGATAAGAAATGCATTTTATAATAATAGTTTTTTTTTTATTAAAATTGAAATAATAAAATCAACTTGTAAATAAAAATAGAAAAATTAAACTTCTGTATGAGTTTCGCTCTAATTTTGTTTATTTTTCATTAATTAAAAAAATAAGACACCAACCTTGAATTTAAATAATATTATTCTGGCAAAAACCAAGTAGTAAAATTCATTCAATAATTTTTTAGAAAAAAATTTCAATGAATAAATTAATGCTTAATAAAATAGTAAACAAGTGTAGAGCCAAAATAAAAAATAATCTAATAATCAAATCAAACTACATTTACAAGTATTTGGTTAAAAACTCTTATTATTAAAAGGCATTTTCCTTAGCACTTTAAAAAAATTATTTATAATTTTCAAAGTATATTACATATTTAACGTGTTATATAATTATATTGTATAGACATATATCGATAAATTAACGCATATTTATTATATTATATTCATTCAGCTTACAATAATTTCTCAAATGTTTCGCTAATTATTTGCAGCTCAAGGTCATTATAACCTTCAAATAGTTCTCAAACAATTTCAACATAATTTCAAAGTTTTTCTTTTAGTTTTTTAAAAAAAAAATAATAAATTAATTTTTTAACTTACCCAATATGACGATTTCGTAACTTTATAGTATCGGATTTGCTCATTTTTTCCTTACTGATTTCCTCAACAATATGACGATTAAATGGCATTTTTGTTTTTTTTTTTTTATTACTGAAATTTTGATTACAAAAAATTGTACTAATTCTCTATTTTATTCTAACTTAAAAAAACATTAAATATTGAAGAAAATGTTAAAAAAAAATTTTTTAATTTTGAAAATAGATTATAAAAACCGGTTGTAAATAAGTATATAGATATTTAAATAATATATTTGTACACAAAATTCAATTCAACTGATTTCATTGAATGAAATGAATCTACAGAATTTTACTGATGGTATAAGCAACTTTTCTGAGCACATTTTCCTTTTATTTATGTTCCTGCACAATTTTTCGCTGTTCATACATCTACATACATAATATATTAAGAACGTACACATGTGTAATAATAAAAAAATTAACTAACAGAAGTAAATTTATTTATTTTTAACTCATGATAGTCATACTTCTTTAATCATGCGAGCATGTACATGTATTTGTAAACAAAAACAAAAAAATATTGAACTTTCACGTGTTTCAAAATAAAGGCGAAAAAAAGCTTTTTATAGGAAAATTCATAAGACATTAGGGAAATAAAAAAAGACAAATAAAGCAAAAATTTAATAATAACATTAATAATAAGCTTTCTTATCATTTTATAAGTTTAATGAAAGTTTTATTTTTTTTTTAAATTAATACACTTAAATAATATATAATAGAGTTATTTCGTATTTATGTCCAAGTTTTTCAAGCAAAACAAATAGAATTTTCTATGGATAATTCTATCTAAAACAAATAGATTTTTCTGTCGAAATAGATTTTTCTGTTGATAATTCTATTCATAATAAATACGTAGAGATCTCTGTCGAATTATAAAGTTTTTGTTTAAGAATTATATCAGATCCGTTCAAAAAACAAACGAATTTATTTAGATATGAATTTTCATTTCCACATACTAATTGATCACGTACTAATAATCCATTAATGCGCATTTCAACACAATTATCGCAGTTGTAAAAATGTGAGAAAGAAGAAGCAAACTCTAGAATAGTTTCATTACTTTGAGATTTTTCACTAATATGAGCTATATGGGTGTTATCTTGGAGTAATACCAGTAATACTTAATAATCTAGATTGAACACTACACTATTTAACTGAAAATACAATAAAAAAAACTAATTTATTGAAAAGAAAACTAAAACAAAAGTTTTTAATTATTTTATTACGGGTTTTTATTTATGGAAATAAATATCGATATCGACAACAATACGTTGGAAAAACAAAAAACAAACTACATTTTTTCTTTTTAATTTAAGAATTTATCGAAAACTGAAATAAATAGCAATAGTAATTTATTGTACTTCGTTTCGTACATCACAGAATCGTAGATTCGCGTCTCTGATTTTCAGGATTATATCCTATATCCATAATGTTTGAGAGACACTAATTTATGGTATCAAAACGGCATTTTTCAGAAATCAATTTTTCCCACCTACCTACATACCGTCCGACAAAATCAAATATATTATAAGAGATATCAAATTTTCTAAAATATCTTTCTATTCAACATATTTTAATATTAAAGAACTTGAGACCAAAGACATATAGTTTCTTTGCAAAAAAAAACTCAATATCAGCATAAAAAAAACACAACACAAATCTGGCGAATCTAACATTGTTGCTAGATAGCTCAAAAGCTTTCGCTTTAGTATGAAATGAGGCTTTAATATCTGAATGCCAAGCTTTTAGTCTAGATTCCGTATTTTCTGTCATCAATTCTTTCATAGTCCATATACAATAAGTTTCCCCATTAAAATGATAGTCTGGATAGTTTGCAATAGTCCAATTTATTTACTTATTTGCTTGGTGTATAGGATAGAGTGATTCGTTGGCCATCCCTCAAATTTAGGTCCCTTGAGCCTTTGAACACGATCTTATCTCAATAATTTCTTTTCTGATTCTCATTACACTCCATTTTCGGGCCAACAAATCCCTTGAATAATCGAAGTATTTCTGATAAGTTTTCCATTTTTACTTTTAAGAAATTTTCCCAGTATACTAGCTTTGCAGGATTTTTACTCTTCTTCATTTTGCGCTAATTATTTTAAGTTCAAACCAAACATATATGTGAGAAAGTTTGAAATGGCTATAAAAACATAAACAAATTTAGCTTTTAGCAAATACAGAACAACTGCCTTAAAACCATTTTATTGTGATTGCAAACTAACATGCTAATACACTGTACAATACAAAATTCTTACAAAATAATAGTATACATGCTAAACTCATACCTAATTATTGCAAGAAACTACAAAGTATTGCAGTTTGTATTAAACAAAATATTTAAAATACTAAAAATAAAATCTTCAATATCTGGAGATAAATTAGCAAAAGCTAAATATTTAAAGAAGTCCAAGAACAAGACAAAAAATTTAATATTAATTCTAGTCTAAAAAATGTCTAGGTGGGGAAGTTAAAACAAATAATAAACAAAAAATTAGTTGACAAAACTGATTATTTGGAAATGTATACTGCCTCCTCCGATAGTAAAAATAGAATGTCTGTTCTTAAATTTGAATTGACAAAGTTGTACAAAAGAAATTTCAATATTTTACTTTTTGTTAATTTTTTTATTTTCTTTTTTTGTATATTTAGTAATATCATTGATTAATTATAATATATTATATTATATTTAATCAATGGTAATTATATGTATATATGTTGTATATAGGTATATATAATATAATTTATATAATATCTGTGTTTTTATGTTTTTGTTTTTGCTATTTTCCAGTGTTTAAATTTAATTTTTTTTAAATCGGAAAAACGCATACCAAAAAACAACTTTTATTTTTATTTATGTATTTGTTTTTACCTTTTTTTATTCAAATTTATAGTTTTTTTTTTTTATACGACCAACAGATTTTTATTGAAGAACACTTCAGTATTTTTTTTATATACATACATTTTTATGTGTATAGTTTAAATTTATCATTATGAGTAATAATTTTCAACTAACTTTAAAAAAAATAACTACAACATTTATTCCTTAATATTTTAATATTTAAAATTTAATTTATTATATTATATAATATGTATTCAAAATAATAAATACAGATTGTATGGTAGAGTAAATATGAAATTCAATAGAATTGAGAGAAAACATAATTTATTCTACTTCTTTAATTTTTTAATTAAATATTTTAAGGATGATAATGATAAAAATTAGTTTGTGTGATGAAAATAAAAAAAAAAATAAAAAATGTATATTACATAAGTACATATTATATCAGTTTCTAGTTATCAAATTGATTGAAATCGAAATTAAAATTAATGAATTATTATTATTAAATATCTATTCAATTAATAATTAAATTAGAAAAGGTAAAAATAACTACTACAATACAGGACTAATTTTTAAAAAGAGAGCCTCTACTAACACATATTCCAAAGCTAATAGCTTACTTTTATATGCAAATATATACCTATTATATTTACTTGGATATCCATACATATTTACTTTTATAAATTTGACATATATTTTTATTTTACTTAATTAATAAATTGTATGTACTTTTATAATTTATAAATTTCTTAAAGACAAAAAGAATGTGCTTTTTTCTAAATATCTCAATACATAACATACATAGATGTACGTATCTACCTTAAGACTAAAATTATTCTTTTTATTATATCATTTTTGTGTTTTTTTTTTTAATTTTGCTGCAATTACGTTCAAAAATAAATAAGTTTATGTTCTAATCTAATAATTAAATTTCAATGTATGTACTATATCTATATAGAGGAGATCTATTTTATAAATACTATACAAATTTGTAATTCATAATTTTTTTATTTTATATTCTTGGCTTTTTTTTTGTTTTTATATTTTCTTTATATAGGTATACATTATTTACATTTAAAAATATTTCAGTTATTTTTCCAAACACAAATCATAAAAATTCCCACTTCATTTAAAATTTAGGTCCATTTTTTTATGTTATCCATAATGTACCTACATTAATATAAGTAAGCATATATAATTAAAAAAAATTTAACGTTTTTATTTTACACAGAATTAAAATTAATATACATATGTATACATAATTTATCTTTTATATGATTATTTATTATTATTATACATAAAAAGGATTATTAAAAATTCAATTTTAATTATCAAAAATTATATAATTATTCTTAGAACAGTTAATATTAATATTGTAAGATTTAATTAAAAATTTAAATTAATATTTTTATTTAAATTTTTTTAAAAAGTTTTTTATTTAAGTCTAAAGAAATAAACAAATATTATTTGTTTTAAAAAAATTAACATTATACATATATTTTACAAATTTATATTTTAAATCCAAGATTTGTGTGACCGTGTTTAATTATTATTCAAAATGAAAATAAAAACATGTACTTACTTGCATCAAAATATTTCTAAAAATCTAGTTTTCTAGATAGTAAGTAGTCATAGTTTTTATGGAAATACATACATACATGATATTATAATATTATCATTATATCAGCTTGTGTATAAATTTAAATGATCATCTGATCTTAAAAATAAGAGAAGAGACAGAAACCAATATAAAACCAACGTTACGTTGTATAGTAAAAAACTGAGAAAAGTATGTTAGAAATCGAAGCCCCGAAAATAAATGAAGTTGTAAATTAAGATGGTAATTTAATGGTAATTTAATGGTAATATAAATACATAATGTAGACTTATCTCTAAAAAAGAAATCAATTATTTCAATTCAAATCAACAAAGGCAATTGAGATTCTCAGAAAGGTTTACACATTATTTAAAAAGATCGCAAAGCATCATAAAAATTACCAAAAAAAATAATTCTCAGCGCAAACGTAACGTCTCGACATATGAATGGTACATAGTGCATACACATATTTTGTATGCATATTGAAAAAAAATAAATGGAAGTCTAATTAACTATTTCCATAGTATTGTATTTTTTTATTACAATTTTTTTCAGAATAGTTTCTGAGTAAAACTTTCGAAACTCCTCAAAAAATTTGAAATCTGCAAAATAAGGAAAAGTTCCGAAATATGTACATCAGCATCACGCGTCATAAAACTTCATGAAGTAAAAAAATAATTTCTAAAGTTGGCAGTCTTTTGAATTTAATAAAATTGATAAGTTAGTTGTTAAACTAATAATTATAAAATTTAATTAACAATCGCATCAGGAAATCAAAATCATAGTTTTTTGCATCATGAAATCTTATATGAAATTTAACTGATACATTTTCGAATTTACATTATAAAAATAATAATATATTATAGAGAAGTCAAATTAAATTAAAATTGTACATGTGTATTTAATTTACTAAATTATACATACATATTATTAACTTTATTTTTTCAATTTTCTTTCCAAAGAATAACACGTATTTTCGCAAGGTTAATGAATTTTTAAAATATAATAATATATTTACATAATTGATTAAATATAATATTATATTATTAATTAATTATAAAACATGACTGTAACAATTTATTAATATGTACCTATATACAATTATTGTTAAGTGAAATAAGTGAAAACTATTAATGAAAAGAACAAATTTAAAAATTTTATTTGAAATTCTGATTTATTTCAAGAATATAATTATTGCCTCCATTTATTTTGAATATGGAATTATTAATCTATCATGTATACACATACGTAGATCTAGATACTATTCATAAGTTCCAGTGATGGTTTTATTATAATATCAAAATATAATACATAATAAATAGAGCTTATTTTAATGTCTATCTAAATTAAATAAAAAATAATATTTACCATTTTGCAAAAATTACAATCAACAAATTTTGATTCTTTTTAATTAAAATCAAATGAAAAATCAAAAAAAGAACATTTTTGCCGTCAAACTGGTGCAGTTTTGTTTACGGAGGTATTTTTATTCTTTTTTTATTAATGCATAATAATACACATATTAATTTTAGTTTATTATTTTATTTTAATAATACAATTTAATAAAACAACAACCAAGTGAGTTAAAATTGAAAAATATTATAAATAGATTCAAATAATTTATGCAATTTGCAAATTTTTTTAATAATGAATTAGAATTTTTTGTTGCTTTTCTTCAAAGAATTTTGTAAATTCTGATAATTAGTTTTTATTTTCAATTTTTTATTTCTTGTTTGAACTTCATTTAATACATACAATATATATACACTTACAGATGTATCTTCTATTTTAATGGTTAGTTAATTTTAATGATTGTAGATATATACTGTTATAAGTAGTATATTTAAATGTAAAAAAAAATATTTAATTTAATAATAAATATAAAAATATTTCTGAAATAATAAATTTATAAACTATTGGATAAATCAGGTATGACCATAATTAATAAAAACTGACCTGAACAAAGGGTAATAATAATAATAATTAATTTAAATTAGCTTAAGTCAATGTAAAACAACATCGTTGTCATTGCAATGAAAAGTCGTTTAATTTAAAAAATATAAATATAAAATGTGGACCCGTTTTAATAAAAAGATTTTTCTAACGCAGGCTTTACACGGTACAATATTATCAATATTGAATCAATATTGAATGGTAATTGTTGCGTGTAACTGCTTTCATTCAATATTGAACCAATATTGCATGATTGAATAATGGTCTTGATCGTAGATTTCAAAAATCAGTATTGTTTCATGTAGACGCATACATAAATATTAAATCAATTTTTGTCGTTAGCAATGCACTACATAATAATACATATACATTTTTTTTGCTCCATTAAATCAGTCATGTCATGTTCATGAAAATATTGAATAAAAAATTGTTTATTATAAATTGTACTGTGTATATGGTTTCACAACAATATTGAATCAATGTTGTATGAAAATTGTTTCATGTAAATGTTGTCATGCAATATTGCAACAATATTGATTTATGCAATCGAAATTGATCTAATATTGATACAATATTATACCGTTTAAACCCTGCTTAAGAAAAATCTTTAATATAAGTATATAGAGTTATATTTAATATAAGTATATAACATCCGCCGCTTATATATGTATGTATACAGCTTCCTTACTACATTACATTTTAATCTATGTACTCGTATCGTATATAGAATCTACATCACATCTTCATAAATGTATATGCAAGCTTATGCATAAAATTGTAAGTATAAGAAAGGTGCTTGCCTTATTTGTATTGTAGCAAAATTGGGATTGGTAAACTTAAAGGTGGAAGTAGATTCTAGATATTGTGAAAATGTAATTCAGGAAAAATGAGTTCGGAATCTGTGAAATTCTCTACTGGATAAGTACAAATTATTAAATAAAATATTTACATACCTATATTATATTTTATATTAAATTGTGGTACATATTATATAATTTTTTTTTTTTTGTATAGGCATATTATATTATTATTATATACAATATACAGTAACATTTATTTTATTTTAATACTTTAGTTTAAACAAACACTTGTTTTTGCGTATTTTAGAATGTCATAAATTTTCAAAAAATAAAATACTGTTGGTCTCATTTATTTTGTATTTTATTTACTTTTTTTTATACTTATATTATTATAAAAAATTAATAGTTTTTTGCAAATATTACGTAAATTTATATATGAATATATTATAATACATATTATATTCTACTTTTGATGTCTAAGCGAGAAAAAATTATTTTTTTAATTCCATATTAATGTAGGTATATTATATACATATGTATAAATAATATTACACATATATTAATGCATGAATTTATTATGTATTTTTGTGAAAAATTACAATATTCTTAGCATCATTTGTAAAGTACATACATACATATAATTAATTTGTTCTTTAAATTTTATTTTATTTTACGTTAATTACAATTATTTAAAGTCTACTCAAACTTTCAAATACTACTTTTTCTTTTTAACTTACTAATAATTATGTACCTAAATTATTAGTAGATAAAGAAATTGATTACTACATAATTTATATTTTATTTCCATGAATTCCATACTGTATATACGATTCTTATTTTCATTAAATTTATGTATTTTAATAATGTTTAACTATTACACTTAATTTTTAAAATTTCTTCGTTTTATTTTCTTTTTTTTTTACAATTTTTACATTAAACATTCCTGTTTTTAGTTCTAGGGTTGATTGATAGGTTGAAAATGACGCTTCAGTTATTATTTTCATTACTATTTATTATAAAAACAACAGTTTTAATACTAAACGATTAATGTCGAAAACTTACCAAGATTTTGAACAATTTTTTTTTCTAATGTAAATAATGTAAGTCATTTGCTTTTTGGAAAATGAAGTACATATTTGCAAAAAAGTTTGACTGATAAATTGTTCTTTTATCAAATATCAAATATAAATCAAGTATTCATGTATAAGATTCAAAAAAATAATAAAACAAAAAAAACAGCAAAGTTTAAGGTTTTTTAAAATATATAAATATATTTAAAAAAAAAAAAAGATAAAAAATATATGTATATGAATTTGAAAAATATATATATGCCGTATATACATATACATAATATGTAGGATCTATATAAAACTATTATACAAATGAAGAAATTCTTAAATTAAAAAAAATTAACTAAATATTTTTTTTAAATTTAAAATCTTATGCAAAAATATTTTATAAAAACTGAAATCTAGAATAAAACTTCATTTTATCCAAGAGTCTAAATTAAACTTTCTTAGTAAAAAGCCTAAAGTAAACTTAAAAAGGAAGAAATTTAAGTTTTCTTTAAACCTATGTTACTCTATTTCTAAAATATATTTTTTGTTTATTTTTGAATTAATGTTTTCTTTAACATATAAAAAGTGAATATTGATATAAGGTTAATCATTTAAAATATCTAATTATTTATGAAAAAAAAGTTTTATCAAAGATTCAAGATCAAATTTTGATATTCACTTACATTATGTATTTATTTAAATAAAAAATTTAACTAACTTAAAATGATGGATGTATTTTAAATAGAGCATTTTATCTACCTACCTACATCCATCTATTAAAATTAATTAATATTTAAAAGTAAAAAGTAAACAAAAAAAATATATATACTCGTACATATATATTTATACATCTAAAACTAATTCTTAATATAATATTTTTATTTTATGAACACAATGGAAAAAATTAAATTAATTAATATTTTGATTATTGAAAAAAAACATACATTATATATAATAATTTATATATATAAAGTTAATATATTCCTGTCTCAGACAATGTTAATAAGTAAAAATATTTTACACATCCATACATTTTCAAACAAATAAAAAAAAAGTAAAAACCATTACATTTTCTTAAATTAAAATAGCTCAGAATTAAAATATTTCAAAAATACAAATTTATATATACATACATACATGAAAATCAAAGAAAAACAAAGAAAATAAATAAAAAATAAATATCGAAAATTTCAAAATAAAGCAATTAATGAAAATTTTTTTTTATATAAGTAATAAAACATTCTTCTCAGCCTTGTAAATAAATTTTACTTACGCACATGTGTTTTAATAAAAAAAATCAAAAAAAAAAGTTTATAACAAAAAACAAAACAAAACTATGAATTTTCAGTTTGAATTTTTTTATGGAATTTTAAATGAAAAACTTATTTCACTCCAAAGCCTTTTAGATCTCTAGAGTTACAATTTAGGATCCGGAAATTCCTGCTGAAGTTTATGTTTTTTTTATTTAAATTCATATTTATAGAAATTATTCGAATACCAACAACTTTTATTTGGAACTCGTTTTAAAGACAAAAAACTTATTTTTATTACTTTTATCCGCTCCCAAAATAAAATTGATTTTGTTTGTTTTTTTTTTTATATTTTAGATCATAGATATTAAATTTATTATAGATATTCATTCTTCTTCATGAATAAAAAAAATACATATTACTTTTTTCTAAGTTTGAAACTTTCAAAAATGGAATTTTTTTTTATATTTAAAAAATTTAACAAAAATGAATCAATTCAATTTTAGTTAATTTAAACTAGATTTGTTTAATTTAAACAGTTTATCTAATTTCTATAAAAAAAATTTAAATAATATAGGCTTTCAACCTTTTTAATACATTCCCGTTTTTCATAAAGAATTCTTTAGATTATTTAAACTTTAATACAAGGCGTCATTTTCTCATTCATTGTGAATTATACTCTTAGAATTAAAATTTTGTTTTCTCTGTTCTAATTGTTAAGTTTTTACATTTTTTTTTAAGTTGTTTAATTTTGACTTTGTATTTAAATTTTTTTAATTGAACACACATATTCTGTCCATATTTAATTGTAAAAGTGAGTTGTGAATTTGTTTATGCATAATCTACTGTTTTTCTTTTTTTAGGTTTTTTTTTATAATTACATTTATATAAATATAAATATATAATATGTATACATATAATATGAAATATTCATTCATATTCTTAAATATAAATACAAAATAAAATTTTAATTTTAAAAACATCGGCTGTATATTTATTTGCATTAAATAAAAAAATAATAATAAAAAATAAGAAAAATTGAGATCAAAATTTTTTATTTCTTGCCACAGAATATCTACATATTCTTACAACAATATAATTATTTATTTTCGAGTCTTTTTAATTTCTTGTTCTTTTAAAATATAAAATATAAGAAATTTTAAGACAATTTGTTAATAATTGAAATCAATTGAAAATGTAATATTTACATATTTGAATTTTCTAAGGTAATAAAATTAATAAAATACCGTTTAAACTTAGAATTTTATTCATATATATAAAGCAAGAAAAAATTTGAGAAAAAAGAAAATAATGATACTCTGAGTTTAAAAAAATGGTTATCTTCGCTTATTGGCACGTAATGCTTTTTCCGTTTTTCATGCTTTTTTTTCTTTTTTTTTTTGCATTGGTTGCCCTAAGTTTTGAACGGCTAAAAATATGTAATTTAGAAATAAATACATAATACGTAATTTTATTTTTAAATAAAAATAAAATTGTTTAACAAATTTTTTATATTAATCATTTCTAACTTAAAAATGCATATATTTTGATGAGATAAAATATTAACATGTCCAATTAGTATTTAAAATAAAATTTCCAGATTGATTTGTTGAAGAAGTTGTTAAATTAGAATCAGATGGTGAAATTCCAGAATTGCTATTTGTAGGTTGAGCTACAATTGATCTAATATTTTGATTTATATTTGTTGTGTTTACTGTTTGTTGATTGGTACTTCCACTTACATGGTGTTGAATTAAGTCGGATTGTTGTACCGAATCAAATCTTTGTCATTTAGAGTTACTTTGAAGTGCTGTATTTATTTGAGCCCATAAATCTTTTTTACATGATTTCGATCTAAGAATTATAATTTTATATATTTTTTTTTATATATATTAACATCAAATATGATTTACCTTTTAATAGATTGCAACCAATCCTTAAATTGTGCATTACCTTCCGGTGTTATTTGAAAAGCTGCACGTGCAGCTAATATAATACTCGCAAATTCTTCATAATCAGATTGAGTCAGATGATATAATTTTTGATGAATACACTGAATATACCTGAAATTTTTAAAACTTTTATTTTATAATGTTTATATTTGAATGAATTATAATTTTTAAAACTATAAATTTTAAATATTTTCAAAATATTTACTTGAAAAATATCAAATTTGAAAAAATAAAACAAAGTCTTAAATTCTTAACCACCGTGCTACGGATATGATGTTTGATTTTTAACAAAGTTCCAACATTTTATCCTATCATTTTTTTAATATTATTAGATATTTTAATATTCAAAATTACAAAAAGCAAGCAAATTATACTTGCTAGTAGAATACATTTTTTTAAAGAACATAAATGAGGAAAACTTCATAAAAAAATTAAGTAAAAATAAGATAACGATTCAAGTTTTTGTAATATGTACATGGTTTTACTTACATTTGCTGACATTTTTGAACTAAAGGAGTTAAAGCAGATCTTAAGTGTTGCATAACTAATGTTGGATTATTTCTACCCAAATAGTGTGCCGATTCTATTGCAACATCATGTAAAACGAATGGACTAACAATAGAATTTACAGCGCAAATACAAAATTGATGTAGATATTGAGTACCAAGCTTTTTTGAAATTCTCAATAACCATTTTACATCTTCTCCATATGGAGGATTCCGAGCATATTTCGCTTGGGGTCTATCATCATGAACTCTTCTAGCCAATGTTTCCATAGCCAACATACCTACATTATAAGCAGCTAATAAGTACCTCAGTTGTGTTTGCCTAAAAATAGAAATAAACACAATACAAAAATAATTTTTTTCTAAATTATTATTGCTAATAAAGTTGAAAAAACTTACGTAAATTGATGTGGATGTCGTTGTCTTTGCATTGAAGGTTGCTGTACCAAAGGATAAATCATACCGTGATGATTGGGTTGTCCTCTTCCAGATGCAGCCTGAACTGAATTTGATTGTTGTTGAGTTGATGGTTGAGCCTGCGATTGAGGTATCATTACTTGGGGTGGTGGAGGAAGTAAAGCCATAGATTGACCATAATATTGCATGCTTTGTTGCAATTGTGGTGGCGGTACTGATGATGTATTGACTTGCAGTTGTGTAGGAATTTGTCCATATGCTGCTGATTGGGTAGATTGTGGAGCACCAACAACCGACCCATTTGTTTGACATGAAATTGTTTGACCATAGCTTTGAGACGGTGGCGGATGTTGCATTGAACCAAAAGTGCCTGGAGGAGCATATGGTGGTACTTGAGTTACATTAGGTTGTTGCGATGCTGGCGGTTGTGGTGGCTGCGGAGCATACTGATAAGGTTGCGGAGGTCCCGCTGATATATACATTTGCATTTGATTTCCCGGATAAGATATATTATGATGATGATATATACCTTGACAGAAACTATATGGAGCACCGTATGGACCTATCCCAATTGGAGCAATTGTTGTAACACCTTGTTGAAAAGGTGGTGGAGCTGTAGTTACAACTACTTGTTGATTTGGCGGCATATTTGTTGGAGGAGGTGCTGTTTGTTGAACTTGTTGCTGTTGTGCTTGTTCAGCTTGGGATTCAATTAAAGCGCTCAAACTGACTGAGTGGTCAACATCATTAATGTCGTGCTCTTCGCGTTCACTATTAGGTGTATTTCTCAAATATAATTCATACCAATAATGTGCAACTTGGAATAAAACTTCTGGATATACACCACCACCTTTCGCAGCGGTTTCAACCGTAATACAGGCTCGCTCTAACATTTGATCACTTTGCTCTTTGCACTGTGAAATAGCTCTCTGAATTTCATTCGGATTAAGAGCGGCTGCATGTGGTAGTACAGAAAGTGCTAATTCAGCTGCTGGATAAACCATATTATTATCCCACCCTTTTGAGGCACGATCTGCCATACTAGCAGCTTCTGGTGGTGTTAAATGACCTTCCCATGTGTCAATTAAAAACGAAATAGCTGGCGCCCCAATTTCCATTGCTTGTCCAATAATCCACGAAACATGTGAACTATATGTTCTGCTCAACCAGTTAGGACTTACGCAGTTATGCAATCCTAAGGCATACAGTCCTAATTGAAATGCACACATGTGTAATCCTCTATGTGGACCATGGTGATTTTGATTTGTGGAAGCTTGAGTAAATAACGATGTTGAACTAGTACCACCCGCTTTTGTTAAAACATTTTTTGATAACTCAAACATAAAATGAGCACTTGCTTCGGATGGCTGGTTTGGTATGGACGGATACGCGCGTTTTCCTTTGTATCGTATATCTTTGGAGCGATTAGTGGCACCAGTAACAGTTGGCGTAGTTTGCAATTGCCCTAATCCGTTATTCCCAATCGGACAGGACATTGATGTTTGGGGTGAAGATATATTTAATTGATTCATTCCAATTTCAAGCTCTGCGCTTGTACTCGAATGTGGACGGCTATTACCACCACCATTTCCACTTAAGGTTGCTGCCGCATATTCTGAAGAATATACCTCAGGATTCGAAGCGTACAATGCTTCATGTTCATGTTCACGACGCGTTTGCGATGCAGGAGTTCTAACCGGCGGATTATTGGAGTAATATGCTGGTAAAAGTGGTTGCTTCAAAAGTATATGAATTTCTCTATCCAACAGTTTTTCCATAATTTTCGCAATCTTTCGAGGCTCATCCTTGTAATAGTAAAGTAAAGTAAGGGCTAAATCACCCCTTTGTCTTCTTGTGCCTTCGCATAACAACGGATGTTCTGCTTCAGATACATTAGCTTTAAGTCCAAGTGCTGCGACAGCTGCTTCAAACCCTAAATTTTCATCAGTTGGCACGCGATAGGACATACTCATATAAACCTTACTACGATTCTCTTTACCGGCTATTGATGGCATTACAAGAGCATCAAATATGAAACTTGCCAAGTTAATTGGTAGAAGTGCTTCGCCTCTTGACTTTAATGTACCGTTACGTAACTGCTCAGCGCGTTCCCTAATGACACGTAATTCCGGTTGATTTAATGGAATTTTTTTAAGCAAAGCTAGCAAATCTGCTTCTTGATTAGCTAATTTTACTTCCAAAGGTTTCGTGCTAGCCGGAGGTCTTGGCATTTCTAATGCAAATAAGCATATTCTGAAAGCTAAATGATAATGTTCCGAATTTTCAGCAAGTACAGTGCAAAGAAAAACGCACTTTGAAAGTGTTGTTGACGCCAAAACACTTAACTGATGAGATATTGGATTTATATTTTGTTTTTTACCTTTTCTTCTTGGTGGCATAGGTAATTCAATCATTAAATTTGGTGGATGAGTCAGCATTTCTTCAGCTAGTCGAACTGCCAAAGTACATGCATCACGACCATGCCCATGAGCATGTAACCCTTCTGCCCTTGCTAAAAGAATATCCCAAGCATCTTCAGTTGGTCTAAGGTTGGAAAATATTTGTTGCTTCGAATTTCCAGCCTGTCTATGATATACATATTGAGAATAATGAAGGTTACTTATATATTGGGGTACAGTTGAAGTTGATGTTGAGAAGGTCGGTGGTTGAGAAACTGTTATAACCGAAGCAACAGGAGCAGAAACATTTTTTGCTTGAGATTGAGTATTTTCTATTGAATTTGGTGTAACATTCGATAAAATGGATGGACCTTGAGCAACTGAAACAGAATTTGGGCATTCCTGAGACACAATCGACTGTGATAAAGAACCAATTAAATTTGTGGTCATATTAGATGAATCATTGGTAATTTTATTGTGTTGGTCCTTTTCAACAGCAGCTGCTGCTCTAACGTGTTCATTAGAAGTAAATTCATCAGACGAACTTGAAAGGAATTCATCCTTTGACAATTGACGCCTTAAAAAATTTAATAAGTAAATAAATATTTTTAATTTGTAAGAATTTTAATCATTTACCTATGATCTTTACAAGAACTCTTCAATTGTTTTCCATTCCCTCCGGACGTATCTGCAGTCAATGCACTTGAAGATATTGAACCAGAAACTGATGAAGCTGAAGATGAAGATGATGAACTTGATGATGACATCTGCGATGATGTTAAAACAGTTTCATTTCCATCAGTACTTTGTCTTATTTGATTGTTCAGTAACTTATTTACCTCAGTTACCGTGACGATAGATGATTTTCCTGTAACAGCAGTAGTTGTTCTAACCTTTTCACATAATCCTTCCACAGTTTTTGTCAAAGATAATGTGGTTACTAAATTATCATTTATTCTATTTTCACTTACATTACAATTATTTCTGAAAAAGCTATCAGTAGATGTTGCAGTTGAGATAAAATCAAAATTATCTTGAAGTTTTGTTATTTTTAATTGCTGGTCTTCCACAATCTGTGTCGATGTTTTAACTATTGAGGTTGCTCCAATACTAGATGAAGAAGAAATTTCTACACTTGCTTGTGAATCTGATTCACTTTCAGGAGACTTTAAAGTTTTCAATTTATTTTCATTTTTCGAATTATCGGCAGATGACATTGTATGTTGAGCAGATTGTACAAGTAAGCATGATGGTTGTATTGTACGTCCCTCTTCAACAGTATCAATGTTATTTCCACTACTGTCTCCACCAAAGTCTTCGTTCTCACAAAAACCTTCACTACTAGCACTTGACCTATTTCCATCATTCATGGATTTCTTGGTGGACAAATTGCCTACGTTTCCATTACTGATAATATTCGAACTAGATATAGCAAGATTCATTCCGCTAGTAGTTGGCTGCATATTTATGTTAGAGACAGCGACATTTCCTGTATAATGGTGAGTAGATGTTTTGATTAAAATATTCATACTATCACTACTACTATTACTACTATTATTACTGCTGGAAACATAACTTCGATCTCCACGTCCATATAAAGGCCTTTCATAACGTGATTTCATGATTGAATGATGATGATGTGATTGCTGATTATCGGTGCTTATGTAATTATAATGTTTATTCTGAGTTGCCATTAAAGTAGCTTGGGTTGAATTAACTTGGCTGCTGCTTATAGGAAATTCGTTTTTGCTATCATTATGTTTAAAGCATGTGAAAGGAGAATAATAAATTGGATTAGTCTCTTGAGTATGCGTAATTCCTGCAATAGGATAATCTTCCCAGTCCAAATAACACGCTTCAATAGCAGGCTTGAATCCAATAAAAAGTTCAGCATCAGATCTGATAAAAAATTAATTAATAACTAGATCAACATTTGACAAATTAAACAAAATATCTTTTAAAGTACCTTGAATTTTGTTGATGTTTATTGCTGTAAGAAGGCGGTTGCATTCGTCCACATTTAACAACTCGATCCAAAATTTTTAAATGCCATGCAGTGAACTGAGCATGTAACATATCACGTTCATCAGGGGCTAAACCAGGATTTAGCGCAGCTAAACGCCATAAAACAACGATTTCGTCACACAAAGAAGCACATGCATGTTGTGATGCATTTGAATTCGAATGTGTGTTGGAGTGTTTTCCCCCACCATGTCCATTCGTTCCAACCAATAAAGACAACTTAGTATAAAACCACCAAATTAAAATTTGATCACATGCCATGCATTCCTCAGTAATAATTTCAAGCAAACGGACAGCATTTCGATCACATCTACGATACATTTCTCGAACAATTGATAACAAATTCCACATACCTTCAGGTTCTCGGCCACGTAAAGGACGTAATAATGAACTCCATTCTGCAGCCGCTGGAGGCGCAGAATTAGTTAAATAATTAACATCACTAAAATTTAAATATATATTATATTAAAATTCAATGGAGAAAGCAATTATTTTAAAAGTACCTAAACACAATCGGAGCTGGTAAACAGAATTTTATCAAAATCTTTTTGATATTTTCATGTAAAGTTTTCTCGTCTAAATACCAACTAGTCTGATCGTTAGCTGAAGCACCAGCAGTTGGATCTGGTGCACCACACACTGTATTTATAGCTGTAGGTTGACTGCTTAACAGTTCATCTAATAATCTTTGAGCTGTTGGTAAAATTTGTTGGGGTAATTCGCTTATCAAATATTGAGCGAACTTTTGAAGTTGGTCACGCTGCAAACGAGTTAAGGATTCAGATACAGGTGCACGAAGACAAACTTCGTTTGGACAATGAATGCGATGGAGACATACAGCAACTACATGAGAACACCAATATGCTGATGAAGTACATGTACAATTACAAGAAGAAATTCGTCGTCTATCAAATGTGACCGCAACATTAAATTGATCTCTAGGTTGCTGACTAATGACACTTGCAGACAAATGGAAACCTTAATTATGAAAATCAAAATAAATGATAAATTTAAAAATAACATTCAAGTTGAAAATATTATTTTACCAATTTGTAAAGGGTCTTTAACAGCTCTATTTCTAAAAAGTTGATCACCTCGATGAAATTCATCAGCTGAACTATTCGCCAGACATGAGTATAGACGAATGTCTTCTTCATTATCTGGAAAGCTCCAAAACGCAATTCGCAATTGCAACTGCTCTGGTACAGGTGGATATACATGTTCGACTAATTCAAATGGTATATATGACGCAACACACTTTGCAGCTAGTTCTGTTAAACTAATTACTTGATCTAAAATAGTCATATGAGTAGAAATGTATTTAAAAGTTGACAAACCCCATTCGAGTACCATTTATAAATAATAATACTTTGGGTAATTAAACGAAAATGTAATTAAAAAAATTCTTCTTTATATTATATACATATGCGTATGTATATTAACATAGCAATAATTAATAGGTCATTAAATAAATACATAATTAGTCAATTTTTTTTTTTTACTTTACTCTTGATCAATTAACTAAACATTATGATTTTCCAAAAGTTTCCATTAAGAAATTAAATGTAAATTAAAATCAAGAAAGGAAAAATAACTAATAGTTATGGTGCAATCTTAATACAAATCAAAAATAAGGCGTATGTATATATGTACTTATATTATTTATTATTATTATATGTATGAAGCTGAACAAGTAATTTTTAAATATAAGTTTTGAAGCAAGTAGGTAAAGTCACCTAATGCTAGAGTCGGGCATATTTGTAAAAGAAAAGAAAATGTGGCTTTCTAATAAAAATCAACCATTTGATGTTGCGATGAAGTCTACGCTGATATGGTATTATGCAGAATATTTCCCTATATAAACCAAAATAATTTTGAAACCATAAAAAACAAATAAGTACATATGTACATACATACTTTAAATTACGTTATTGAAATATCTACTAAATTATACAAAAGAAGTAATTTTCAATTTTTATATGTACTATGTACCTTTTTAATTTTTATGGATAAAACAAAAAGACTGAGGGTTAATAGTATAATATTACATTAAGAATATTGTTTACTAAATTATTTTATTTAATATTGTGGATTAATTATTTTTATTTGTTTTATATGTGAAATAGACGTTCCTGTAAGAGTTTTTATTTTTGTCACCTATCTCCTGAAACTTGAATGTATATATTTTTTAGTGAAATTGTCCGTATCCTTCAACTAAGGAAAAAAAATTAATTTTGTACTGAAAATTTAACTACTAATGTATTTTAAAGTCTAAAAATGTATAAAAAATTGTTTCACGATATTAACGCTGATTTTATAAGGTATGAAAAAAAGTCGACAACAATTCGTTCGACTCAATCCTACATATTTTTTATTAATTTCCATTTTAGTTATTTTATAATATAATAATCAAGTGTAGTAAAGAAGTGTCAGTAAGTACTTATGTTTCCAATTGGAAACTTTTATAAATATGAATTACAAAAAAATTTTCATCACCGTCATCATAAAATTGCAATACTAACCACTATCTTGTTGTTTTTTCTGTGATACCCAATTGCCTATTCCTGTATTATTTGATGGTCTTTTCCACCCCCTCCAGTTGTTACAAACGCTTTCTGGTTCAGAACTCCAACTGCACAGCGAATCTTCTTCAAAACGATCTGAATCGTCAAAACTAAACCGATCACATTCTTCTGGATTCCAATCTCCGGCATTACCTGCAGCTCCGTTTGGAGCATTGCTACCACTCCCTTGCTGATGTTGATGTGATGATCCTGCTAACCTATTGCCTCCACTAGTATTTTGATTGTTTTGTGCAGAACTTTGTTGCGCCTGATGACCACCATTGGAGGAAGCTGCTGCTGCACCGCTGCCACTAACTCCGCTAGGGTTCGCCAGGGTTATTTTGGAATCACCACACAAGTGAATACAAAGTATATAATGTTTTTTTTATATTTTCAATATAATGTCTTATGACTCTTTCTATATTTTCAAATATATCAAACTAATGTAGGCGTTTTTTCTTTTTCTTACTTGAATAATAGTTTAAATTTAATCACAAAGTAATAACAAAATATTCTTCTAAGAAACACTTTTAAAGTTCCGCATCTACTTAATGTTGGGGGGATTTTATTTTGCGAGAAAAAAAATTAATTTTGATAAAAACACACAAAAAGGATTTGCATTATGGGCCACTTATCATTTTAGTCCAATATCTCCCGTCAGCTGCTTTGTGGGTGGGAAGAATTACAAAATTTATTGAACAACATTTAAGAATTTCTTTCACATACACATAATTATTAGTTATAAATAATCACTAAATTTTTTTTTTAAAATAAATATCAAAAATAATATTTTTGTACAAATTTTCAATCCGTATTGTCAATTTTTACGACTACTAAAATTTTCCTTTGTTTTCAATTTCCAAACATTTTGTTGTTGTTTTCGTTTGTGGATTATGATATTCCCTTTCCTTATCCCTTCACTTTAAAAACTTTTTCAAAAAAATTTACTACTAAACTCGAAATTTTCGATTTTTTCCTATGAAAAGGAAAATGACTACACAAAAATTAGCACTTTTTATTGTTTCGTACAAAATTTTCAAATTCTGTAATTAATAAATTAACTAAGTATAACACTGAATTCATATGAGCATGTAAAGCCAATTTTTAATTAGGAAAAATATTTTTTCTTTAATAAAATTAAATGAAAAATAATGTAAAAAAATTCGTCCCCACACAACAAATTTTACAAATATTAATATGGCAATTGGCGATGTAGACTTTTTATTTTTGACAAATGTTATGTGGAGAGGAGATAATTAATTTATTTTCAGAACTGGCAGCACGATTCATAATTTTTAGTTCTTTTTGATTTTTTTTATTTATGGCTAACTTTAATTGATAATAATTTATTTATTAGATTGTATATATAGTCTATGGTTTTGGTTTAAAGATTTGAATTTAAGAAAGGGGTTAAGTTTAGGTTCAATAGAGCCTGTTTTCAAATTTTCACTCTTGAAAATTTTTAAAAGATCAATTTAACATTTTAAATATCAAATCATAAATAAATATACATACCTATACCTGTATAATAGGTATGTTATGTTGCTTTGCTGTTCTGTATGTTTACATACTTTTGTAAAAATTTGCAAATGAGAGGAAAATTCATATGGTGTTATAAAATTCTGTGAAAATATTTTCATTTTGCAAAAACATCATATAAGTGTGTAATCGTAATGTACGTGAAGTTTGTAGAAATTTTTTACAATTTTTTTTATGTCAAAAATTAACTGATTTTATTTAATATAATTTATCAGAAATTTTCAGAAATTTTTTGTAAGAATTATTAAATGTTTTTGTTGTAAAAAATTTAATTAAATAATTTTTCTCGGTTTTGGTTTTTTTTTGGTTTTGTCAGTAAATTTAAAGGTTTCCTTTTCATATAAAAAATATTGGCTTGACATTTAAAACAACAAAATAATTTAATAAATAACGAATAATAAATGTAATGCAAAATAAGAAAATTTGATTTGTGACTTGTGTATCGATAAATAGTAAATTAAAAAAATTATGTAGTAAATCCAATATGTACCGAAGAGTTCTAATAAAAAATTGTCGATTTATCAGTATATTTTGAGAAATTAGCATTTTTATTTTATATTGTACATTTTTTTTCAATTCAACAAAAACGTAAAAATAAAATTTTTACAAGGAAATTGAAAAGAACGAAAACAAAATCCCATTTGTATAAATATAGCTATATTTTACATATGGTACATATATATTTTCTGTCTTGTGTTATTGCTGTTTCTACATATGGTGATCGTAAAAATAGCGCATTTTTACTACCATTCAATTCTGATTAACTATCAAACCACTTTTGTGCATCTTTATAATATATTTAATGTCTTTGGTTGTATGACATTACCTACTGTACTGGATTCGTACAATCGTACATCTGGATAACGTAATGACTGGATTTAAAAAAAAATTAATTTTGATTTACAGGATTTCATATCATATCATATCATAGGATTTTATGAATATTGTTAAGATATTTCAAAAAAAGGAGTCTAAAATTGGAATTGAAACATTATGTATACTCGTTTTATATAAAAAGGACTAACTATAAAAAAGGTTAATATCATGGCGACCCTGTACTTTCTTGAACTTTATGTGATTAAATCAAAATTTCACAGAAATATTAATAGATGCCTCTACTTCCGTTTTGTATTACCCGGGCTACACCGTTATTACATTCAGGATGTCAATTGTAAAAAAAAACGAGTATGTATTTATATATAAAAAAAATTATTTTATATATTTTCTATCTTAACTTAACATTAACATATACTATTTTAAATTAAAGTGAAAATTTGAAAGTTATTTCATGAAAACAAAAAACTAAACATAAATTTCCCAAACAAAACTATTAATTCATAACGGTGGTTTCTGAAAATGTTTCACTGCTACCATTATTTCCAACGGTAACTTTCCGTTTACAATTTTTCGCAGTACATTGTGATTTGCGGCCATCTGCGTGTAGCTTCATATGAACCTAATATATTTTAATATTTTCAAAGTATACATAATTTTACATAATTTAAAATAGCAATTATACCTTCAATGCTCCATTCTGTTGAAAAGCGCAACCGCATACTGAACATACATAAGGACGTTCACCAGTATGAGTGCGTTCATGGGTAACACGATCACTTTGCTGTAATCAAAATGTAAATCAAAATTATTTTTTATCAAAAGAAGCACTTTTTTTCGACATTACTTGTGCAAAACCACGCCCGCAGAACCTACATAAGTAAGGTTTCTCACCAGTATGAGTTCTTCGGTGATTCTTTAATGTTCCAAGGGCAGCAAATCTCATTGGGCAAAATTCACAAGCATATGGCCTTTCGCCAGTGTGAATACGTATGTGCTTTTTTAAACTTGAAGATGTAGTAAATCCAGAGCCACATGTGTCACATACAAATGGATGTTCACCGGTATGCTTTCTCATATGAGAATTTAGTTCGCCTATAGGACAAAAACAGAGTTGTTAAAGAAATTTTACTAATTTTGGCTTAAACAGTACAAACCTTTACTTACAAATTCACATGGACATTGTGCACACTTAAATGGTTTGGTATTGGAATGTCTCATTGTATGCTGTTTAAGATTTGTACTTTGACTAAATCCTCTCCCGCATGTTTCACATATAAAAGGTTTTTCACCTTAAATTATAAAATTTTAAATTAATACTTTTAGTTGTAAAAAAAAATATAATTATCTTACCGCTATGCACTCTCATGTGATCTTTTAAAGCTGAAAGCATGGTGAAACCTAAAAAAAATCAATTAAAGAGAAATCTTTAATAAATAGTAATCTGAAAAGTTGTATCTGTTCTAGGTTAATACAAAAATAAAACTACTCACATTTTTTACATATGGGACATTGATTTTTAATTAATTTTCCAGTAAAATGCTCATTATCCATATGGTTTTTAAAATCTTCTTCTAAATCAAATTCTTTCATACATTGTGAACAATGAAAACTTTCTGTATGAATTTTTATATGTTCTATTAATGTAACTTTACTTATAAAAATTTTATGACAAACTAGGCACTCAAATTGTTTTTCCATACATCGATTCAATTTACGATGAAAATTTAATGATCTTTCCGTTTGAAAGCCTGCGCCACAATTTTCACAGGAAAAAGAACAACTTTCTGGAGTATCTTTTACAGCAGGCTCTATTGCCGATTCTTCAACTATTTCGTCAATTGTAGCAGCTGTTAAAATTTCCTCACCATGTGCTCCAATAGTCGAAGTTTCGAAAACTATTTCTTCTTTAGGTATTGAAATACAGTTCTCATTTTCTACTGCAGATGCTTCTGTAGAATTCTTTTTAAAATGTGATTGTGTTTCGAAAGCTTTTTTATGCCATTCTAAATGTTTATTCAAATTTTTCAAAAATACAAAATCCGTAGGACAATGTGGACATTTAAAGGACTGTTTCTGTTTCTTTAAATTGTCAATATTGTTTTTTTTCTTTTTACGAATATGAATGTCCGTTTTTACGAATTCATAGCTTTCTTTGCTGAATTTACCTATTTTATATGAGTTTGAATTTTCAGAATTATTATCACTATGTAACTGATCTTCCATATTTTTTCTTTTTATCGTACTTCTATTATTTGCTTTTTGCATCTCTTGCTTATCTAAAGATGTTAAGATTTCTTCATCTACTAAAGCAAATTCAGATATATCCTTTCCTTCTATTTTATTTTTTGTGATCGATTCTTGAGTATCATCAGACAAATCTGAGTTATCCACATTATTATCAAAATCATTTGCATCTTCATTATCATCAATTTCTTTTTTTTTCTCTAACATATGTGTTATTTCAAAATCTTCTTTGTTTTCTAGTTCAGGCTTACCATTTCCATCGTTAATATTTTGATCTTCATTCTCAACATCTTCCAACTTGTTCATTTCTAATAATTGTCTCAATGTCCGCTCTGATGCTTCACACTTAATTTTAAAAGAATAAGCCCTATTTATTTCTGTAAAACATGCTATACAAATTTTTTCCGGTAACCCATCATTAATATTCACCTAAAAGATTACTTGAATAAGTATCACATTTAACAAAGAAAAATTCTTATTAAAAATTACCTTAACAGAAGTAATAGACTGAAACATTTCAAATACACTCGAAGATTTTCCTGGTTTTTTATCAAATAAAGGAATCTTTAAAAAAATAAAAAAAAAAAAAAATAGTTCTTCATAAAATAAATTTTATAACACTTCAATTTTTGACTAAAAGCATCGAAACATACCATGCAAGATTTATCGCTTTCCAGACAAGTTCTGCACATACTGCTTAAATCTAAAGCCATTATGCTATTTATAAATTAGCTAATAAGCTAATTTCCCAAATAATCTATAAAAATATTAGAATAAAATAATTGTAAACAAAAATTCGAGATTGTCAAAATTCTCAAATTTATACTATTACAATGTCAAATTGTCAAAATAGTTTTCTGATACTCTTGTACAAAATACATGTATACACTATGGCTTTACTTCAACGAATTTTTCGATTCCCCCCATATTGTGTGCAGTCAGGTTAGTGCTTTTGGTGTTGTTCGTTGCGGTGCCTTACTACATTTGAAATTAAAAAACTACATACTGCACTTTGAGTTTGAGTAGCATATAGCATTTGGTAGCATTACTACGCCCCTACTAAACTCGCTGTTATTACGAATTTACGAAATGAAAAATACAACATTTATAAATTTACTCTTCACGCAAAATTGACATTTGTATATTTACGAAATACGAAGATACGAAATGCGGGACGAACTCTAATGTTAAATTCACGTTTACAATACTGCTTTTATGTTATATCGTAGTTTTTATCGTATTTCTGTATTTTTGTGCAACCTGACAAAAATATTTTTGAAGTTTCAAACAAGTTAAAATGTAAACAAAATTGAAATATACGTAGACCTAAAACCGAAAACGCCATATTCAACAACGATAAATTCCAGACAACAATAGTAAAAATTAGAAAAAAGAATTTTTAATATTTGCCGCTTGAAAAAGATCACGAATATTAAAAGAACATCACAAAGCTTGGTTCTTTTAACATCACAAAGCGTTTCCAAATTTCCATTAACAATATACTTTTGTGTTTTATCTTATAATAGTTGTAGATGCTTAAGATCCATCACTAGTTTTATTTCCTACTTTTTAGTGGGCTAGTTTGATTTTTATATAATTATCTTTTAAAAAAAAATTATTTTTAATTGATTTATTCGAAAAATAAATTATGAAAACAATAAATTAATACGAAAGAAATATATACATATATGTTTGGCCAACTAACAACAAGTATAAACAAAAAATTATTAAACAAAAAACTTTTTTTTGAACTGAACTTCATTAGTTCATTATGGAATACAGAAAAAAAATTAAAGATTATGACGGATTACGGCATGCATGTTTATACGGGTAGAAAAGTGGTAGAAATCTTGAAGGGTGATTTCGGTAAGGGGTAAGCAAATCTACCAAAATATTAAATTTCTGGTAGATTATTATGAGCTGACAAAATATTTTCGCCCCATTCACGTTTAAATCTGTTTAAAAATTTATTTCGAAACATGTGAAATTTATGTGCCTATTACAGGTGTCATACCACTTTTCCAGTCATTTTTCCTAGTCACCCGAATGAAATTTACTTTCGTATTACAAGTCTCATCTGACAGCAACAAATTTCTGAACGTATTTTTTATGTACTTTGACAGAAAAACTCATTTGATGTTTGAATTTAAAAAAAATATTTTTATAAGAATACAAAGTTGGTGATATGTTTTTTTGTTTTTTTTTGAAATTGTGTTTTTGTTGTTTTTTTTTAAACTAAAATAAACAAAAATTTTTATCATTCAACTTTTGAATTAATATATTCAAATATATATTATATAATATAAATTCAAATTCAAATATATATTCAAATTCAAAAATATATATACCGACAAAAAGACCAAAACCACGAAAAATTATTTAATTTAATTTTTTCAACAAAAACATTCAATAATTTTATAAAAAAATTCAGAAAATTACTAAATTAATTCAAATTTAAAAAAATCTCATAACCTAAAAGTCACTTAATTTTTGACATAAAAATTTTTTATAAATTTATGCAAATTTTGCGTATGTCTACTTTTGTTTGCAAAAGAGAACATTTTGACTATTATCGCAAAATTTTATGATCACGTGATTTTTCCTCTTATTTGCAAATTTTTGCAAATAAAAGTAAACATACAGACCTAGTTTCTTAAACAATTTACAAAATCAATTTTTTTTTATTTTTAATAGGCGGAGTTATAAGTTTCTGAATATGTTTATAGGACTTGTACCTGTATTTAGTTGTTCAATTATGCATATTGTTTTTTATTTAAGATATTTCAACAAAAATTATATTTTCTTCAAATTTCTTTTTAAAATCAAGTAATATATGTTAGTTTCTCTTTGCTTTTTTTAATTCCTCTCGTTTTTCCTTCCCAATTTTATATATCTAATTTTTACTATCTTTTTTTTCTCCATTTTTTTTAAATTAACTATGAACTGACGAAATAAATTAAATATTTTTATAATTTCTGATTTGACACACAAACACGAAATCGAAACACTTCAATGATTCAATTCCAAATTTAAATATAGCATCCCTGAATAAAATAAAGTCATGTCTTGGCGGAAAATTGGATCAAACAAAATGTCAGTTGTCAAATATTGTGAAAGTCGGTTTTTATTTAAATTAATGTTTTTTAATCCTTGAAATAAAATGTTTTGTTGATGCTTCTTCACAATCAATCAGTTAATTATTTATTTAATAAAAAAATCAGAGAAAGACGAAATTTGTAGTGGATATTATATTATATTGTAATTAATATATTTTTATTTAATACATTGTTTTTAAAAAAAATTGTTTTCGAAATTAAATTGTTTAATTATTGAATATGAACCGATATAATTGGGACAATATTAACGTTGGAAGATTTGATTTAAATCATTCAGAAAATTTTTTTGGTAAAAAAAAAAAAACGTTTTTAGTTCAATTATAATTTTTTGAATTTTTCTATTAGCTTTTAAGCATTCGCAGCATGAAAAATTAAGTTTAGGTGCGGAACTTGGTACGCATTTGTTACATTAATAAATAAACTCGATAATCAATATTTTTACCCAATTTAGAAACAATGATAGACGAAGAAGATACTACAGAAATTCAAAGTGAAGTTTTGACCGAACAACCTTCACAAGATCCTTTAGATTGCAATAAAGAAAATATATGTTTTACAACTAAATCTAATGAAATAAAAAAACGAACAAAGGAACCAACTACAAATTTAGAAATCATAAATAAACCTTTTAATAATTTACTGAAAGAACCATTAAAATCTTCAGCAAATATACTAGTTAAAACGAAAAAAACTTTGAACGTCTTGAAATATACAGAAATTTATGAAAAGAAAAAACAAGATTTATTAAAAAAACAAATTGAAGATGATAAAAAGAACCGGATATTTCATAGTAAGCCCGCTCCTAAATTTAATGTGTCTCATGAAATATTAAAAAAGCACAAAGGAGAAATAAAAGTGATTACTGCACCCATTACGCCTCGAGTTTTAAAAAATTCAGCAAAGGCCATTGAAAGAGCAAAAAAGGTAATTTCAAACATATTTCTATCATAATATTTATATGTATTTACAAATTTAGTTAGAAGATTTTAAAAAAAAATCGCCACCAAAATATCATGCTAAGGAAGCAAAAGTTCTCAACGAAAGTCCTTTTATACCAAAAAAGGGTGTTCGTGTCTTGAATATTCAACCATTTAATCTACACGTAGAAAAAAGATTGGGAGAACGAAAAAACTTTGATGAAAAAATTCATAAGCAGATGGAAGAAAAAAGAAAAAAGGTAACGTATTTTCATATCTAAAAAAATTATTCTTCAGTCTTAAATTATTTTGAAACATATAGGAAGAAGAAGAACGGATTAGAAAGGAAGAAGAACTATCAAAAGAATTTAGAAAAATGACAACATTCAAAGCACGTTCGAATCCTTTTAAGAAGTCATAATGATCATTATCAATTAAATATCAATCGTTAATTTTGATTTATTAATATTATGAAAAGAGCAATTTTTAAAATAATACGTATAGAATAAAATGTTTTAGTAATGGTCTTAAATAAATTCTAAAATAAAGACTTACTTCTCTTGTGTAAAATATAAAATGTAACAAATATAAATAAATATAAAGAGTTACTTCTTTTTGTTGAATAATATTCTTCAACTTACAGCTTTTGCAGATAATAATTATTTATAACTTGTGAACTTAGAAAAAATGCTGCTTCTAAAAAATATGCTTAATAAAAAATAGAATTAAAAATTTTGCATCTCAAAGACTTTATTTAAATTAAATCTACTTCCTTAAATTGGTTTACATATTGTTTTTATATGTTTTATGTATCAAATATACTCAATTTTTTGTAATACATTAAAATATACATATTTTTATTTGATTGTGTTTATAAATGAATTAAAAATGATCCTTAAAACTATATTCAAATTATAAAAAAGTTTTGTGTCATTCTACATTTGGTTTACAATTATGTAAAAATAAAATCAACAAATATTTTAAAATGACTAATATAATTAAAAATTATATTCTTATCAATGATGGATATATTCCCACAAATTTAACTATACTCATCATTAAGAAGAATTAAAACGTTTTTGACTTTAATAACTAAAACAACAAACAAAAATCTTAAATAATACATTTGTTGAAAATACAAAATGTAATTGTTATAACGAAACCAAAAACTTAAAATTTAGGACATTTTTTGGTTGAGAATCGCTAATTATTAAACAGTTCAATATTTATGAAAAACAGCCTGGAAAACATTTTTGAAGGTTTGATTTTTACTAACTTATTACATTTAATTTGATTTTTTCACATCTTTTGATTCAGCTTCTTTTGCGGCAGCACGGTTCCCTAAAATTTTAGCTAAACTATCCCAAATTCCACCAAAGAATATAGCGGATGAAAGATTTTCAAATGGAACAAAAGGATCATGAATTCCCAATAAAATAGATGATAATTTAAAGTAAACTAAAAAGATAACAATACCAAAGTAAACAAGTGCATGTGGTGCTGAAATCCAATCAGTTTTTTTGTCAATCACAAAAATAATTGATGCAACTAAAGAGGCTTTTGTATAGCTAAAAGATATTGAGAAATATATTCATTAATTTGAATTTAAAAATTATTCTGAAATTAATTTCATAATAATTTTACTTACAATGTTGGTTGCATAAATTCCATTGCAGTTGGTGTCCAAGCTCCACGAATTAATCTTTCTAACAATTTAGTAAATCCAGCTCCATTACCTTTAAGCGTTCCAATAATAATCATTATAACATAAGCGTTTGGATATAATTTTGCAGCATGTGAAACACCATCATAAACTTTCTTTGCACGATAAATTTCCTTCATAGCACTAGCAACTATTTTTATTGGTAAAAATTTACCAATTTTATAACCAATATCAAACGGAGTATAAAAAACCATATACCTTTGTATTGAATGTAGATGAAAATATAATATAAATATATTCTAGTAATAAAATTTAATATTTTTTTTACCAAACAGCAGTTCCAACCATCAACTGCGGAGTATTTTTTAATGGAGCCAATATTGGTTCACCTAATAATCCATTAGCAACCATTGCACCAGAAAATATAACTAACATAGTTGATAACCAACAAGCAAGTGGATGTTTTCTTGAAAAAGCTTGAGCATTTGGACCCAAATCTTCGCGAACTGCTAATGCTGATAATAAACTATGTGCAATATCAAAATACGGAAACATTTTTAGTTTTATGACCTGATTGGCCATATCTAAAAATGCTTCGGGATCCATTGTAATGTAACTATTTAATTTTATTTTCTGCTGAAATTATAAACTTGATCAAATTAATTAGTTTTATTAGTGAAATGGATAATTTTTAAGTAAAATTTGGTAGAATAATATTCGAATGCATTATTGCTCTCAAATAAACAAATATGCATCCTATTCTGCACAATGCACATACTTATGTATTATAAAATAATTAAATTTGTTGATATGAGCATGCCTTATAAAAATTGGTTTTATATTTTTATATACTATTAATGTATCTGCTCAATCTATAATGTAAATATTTCGGCAAAAACATTTTAATGACGTGTTTTTTTTTTCTTGGTAACAAAAAATAACGCAAAATTTTAATGCTCGTAAAAACATTTGATTCGAATTTTTTTCGAACACATTTGATAAATATGATATTGTGACATGTCGATTACATGAGCAACGTGAGTTTTTATGGTAAATTAAGAAACTACTTTCCGAAGATACATATACATCATAATAATATGTAACTTGTTCGAATTAGTGAAGATGACTAATTTTAAATGCTTTTATTAAAAATTAAAATATGTATAGGTTCAAAAAAGGTCGCTCAATTGTACAGACACTACTTTATCAAATGTAAGTATATTTGATAACTTGTATGTAAGTATATACATACTTTAAAAAAAGTATTTATCAAGCAATGTTCATTATATGCATTACTTGAGTAGTCAATTGTTTTGTGTTTGTCATATGCTTTGAAATTTGTTTGTTTTTCAGACATAATTTTACGATATATAGTTGATACATCAACGTCTTCAAGTCGAAATCTCATTTTGGACGAAGAAATTTAAGAAATTTCAAAAACGTCACATAAAAAAAAATTCAACCGAAAATCATATCAATGAGCACGTCAGAATTTCTATTCTAATTGATACAACTTATAGCACTTATGGTTGCATTATAATGTCCGTTCTATTTGTGTAGTTTCCGCCAATTATAAGAATTTCCCACTTGAAAAATGCTGGCACCGACTATTATCCACCACTGAATAATTATAAATCCTTATAATTAGTTATAATGTAAAATTTGTGGGTTAAGTAATTTGGCTTTGTTATTCTAAATTGTTCGAAAAGATTAAAAATTCAATTATTTATTATTTAATGCACGATAAGACTTTTTTTTGTGATACATCGTTTTAAGGCGCGCTCATGTACATAGCAATGGCAGTCTGCTTGAGTGTGCACTGTATTTCTGTAATTTGTTTACATTTAACTTTTCATTTCTTTTGTATCTTATTTCCAGCTATATATAAATATAATGTAGGTACATGTAAATATATATTTCACTTCCGTCGTTACATATATTAATAATTATTTGTATGATGCTTAATGCAGCTTTGGTTCAATTGTAAAAATTTGATACTATGGTATACGGGGATGAAAACTTGTGCATATAGAACTGCATATATTTCAATAAATACTACGAATTAGTTATTACCTATGTTACTTAAATTATACCTTTGTTTTGTATTTGCAATTTTGTATTTCAGTTTCATTTAATTTAAATTTTGAAAAGGATATTTTCTAAATTGATAGTAACGTTCAGTTGTACAAAAATATCTTAAAACGTGGAAAAATATCACATTTTAATTTAAAAATATTAACAGTACTACGCTACAGTAACAGTAATTCAGTATACAGACTGATACACGACTAATAGTGGAGTTGAGTGGTAGAATATACAATACACCCCGTCGCCCGTTGGGTGTCGGTACTTTTGTGCTCCAAAAATAAATTTTTGAGAGTTTAAAAAAATATACATATGTATGTACATATATTGTCTGACTCACATTTTGTTTTTTGTAATTGTATAAAACTTTCAGTATTTTTTTTTACTATTATCTAATTAAATATTTCTATTTAATAATAATTGACAAAATAAATAATTTATTTAATATACATAATGTATTAATTTCATATTTTTAAATAACTCACTTTATCAAAATCAAATTAATCAAAATAAATTCGAATTTGAAATAATTCTTTTAAATTGACCTTTTGCACTTTAAGATTTAAAAGAATTAAACTTTTGTACAACACAAACTATTTTCAATTTATATAAATATTTTATTATATATTTTTAAGACATAATTTTATAATAATAATAAATAATACTTTTGCTTTTTCTAAAAAAAAAAAAATATTTTAAATATAAAAAAAACTTAATGGAAAAGAAAAACTAAAAACCAAAAATACCCCAGCGGTGCTAACGGCCTGCTTGCCTCAAATGTTAAATATAGACAATCTCACATAGTCTGCACCAAAAAAACAACAAAAATATGTATTAAACTTCAGTCTTATTTCTCACTCAGTTAAAATATGAAAATTTTATTTACTTTTTTTTATGATTAAGCAGAGAAAATGTTCCTTGTATTTGTGAGATACGTACTTTAGTAATTATTTGCATTTATAATTTAATTTTCTTTTAACATATGCTACAAAGAAAATTTACAATATAAAACGAGGAAAATTCAAATTAATTCTCATATGAACATTGAACATGACGTACATATGGTAAGGTAATCGATTCAGGACACATGTTAGATTCTTTAGTTTTCGAAATTTTTCTATTTTTATTTATAAACGAAATTTTGAATATTGTACCCATATACACGCTTGTTACTTAAATTTTCATATTATTTTTTTTATAAGACAGTTTTCAATTAAACAATTTATTAGAGTTGAGAAAAAAAGTTAAAATCGAAAAATTTATTAGGAGGACGCAGAGAGTACCTAAACAACGTCGCACAAATTAATAAGAAGTGTTATTACCTTTTTTAACGGATATTTATTTTTTTAAATATTTGTTTGTATGGATACATATATATAATATAATATATGCTGAATAATTTTTTTTATATGTATAATGAAAAATATTTTTTCTTTTTGTATAAACATGGAACTAGGATATTACAATACATCATTTCAATATTTTACATTAAATTATGAATATTATTTTATAGATGATAAAAAAGCAACTTTTAATTCAACTATATATTTAGTTTTTTTTTAATGATCTTTGGATTATTTTAATTTTTACACTCAATAAATTTACAGTGATACTATTTTTGTATATATTATATCAATCCTATTTTTTTCGTTCAAAATAATTTCAAAATTTTACAGGAATACATACTAAATTTTAGTTTACTTTTATTGTAATTTTAAAAAATCGCTAAAATAAAAATAATTAGTATTAATATTTTTGATTAACGGTATTTTTGGATGAACTTTTTTTTTGTGTTTTGATTATTATTTTGATGAATGATTGCGGTTCATATTTAATTTATTGTTCTATAAATTCTACCTTACAATAAATTATTACAAATAATAACAAAAAAAAAATCTAAAATATTTTTTCCTTCAATTGAGTTTAAGTTTTGTATGTGATGTGATTTAGATAGAATAGATGTAGTGATTCAAATTATATTTTAAATTTTTTTTACTTATAAATTAAATATTAAAAACATTTAACACCAAAGTTAATATTTTTTATTTTTTTGTTTTTTGATTAACATGTTTTATACTAATTTTATGCCTTTTTTCTTTTGTAATGTTATTGTAATCAATTATGAATTATAAATTATTTGATTTTAATTCAGTTCTGCATTAACCCATTTTATGTATATACGTATGCAAAATTAGCTAAAACTACAACATGAGTTTGTTTTTTTAGCTGTTTTATAAAATGCTTTACTTTGAATTGATAAATTTTCTGATTTAACTATCATTTCATTCAAATTTTCCCCACGATTTAAAACGGCTCCTATAGTATCTTTAAGTATAATTTTAGTTTCATCCAAATCATTTTGCATTTTTGTTAATGCATCAGCTTCTTTCGGATCTTGATATCTTGTTAAATAGCTGGATAATGAACTAAAATTAATATTTGATTCATTGCCATTCTCCCATTGATCATTGCTAATTGCAGCAGCGAATTCATCTAAAACTTTGGTTATTAAGGTATGTGCAACACGATTTGGATATTCATGATCTGCAATTAAAACTCCACCCAAATTATCATATCTCACATATACATGACACATATATGAATCTTGTTTTATGGACTGTCGATTTGCAGTATTTGTTCGTTCCACTATTGTTTGTGATGCAAATCTAAAAAAATAAGTAAATTGGTTTTATATTGATAAAATAGCTATTTTTAAATTTTTATAAACTATTATAAATTAAACATTAAAACAAAAATAATAACTTGAACAAACAAAGTTTTGTCATAAAACTTGCTTAAAATTCACTAATATCTTTCTTTTAAAATACATAATTTACTGATGAAAAGGAAAACTTGTGTAACTGTAAAAGAACTTATCTCTACCTACAAAAGCAGTGCTGTAGATAGAATTTAAATAATCAATTGAAGAAACACAGTTTTTCAGCTTGAGTGACCTATTATTTTTAAATATTTTTAATTTTATTTTAATTTTATTCTTATATCTAATTATATACAATTGTTGTTATTTTTGTTATTTATCGTATCATACTGTATGAACTTCTCCACATAGGTATTATTTCATATAGAATTTAATTTAGTTAAAACAAATAATTATAGACCAATCGTTTTACGTGTAAAATATGTAATAACTAATAACTAATTTTGAGTCATATTTTTAAATATATATACTTATTAATTATTATACTTTCAAGAAACATAATATCTATTTTGACATAAATATAAGGTAACAAAACAAAACTTACGTCATGAATTCTTGAACAGCTCCTCTTTGAAAGAATGAAAATGATTGTAAATCATATGTAGCTTTTAAAAGACGTCCTACAGTTGGAGTCTTGTAGAAAATGCTTATTGCATATAGTTTTACCATTTTGCAACTAAAAAAAACTTTAATTTTTTTTTAACAAAAATGTATTTTTTTACAAATGTTTTTTACACTCTTGTATATTTGATGAGTCAACAAAGTTTTGTATTTTTTTCGAAAAAGATAAATTAGGCACAAAGTTCTAGTTAAATGAGGAATATAAGTACATTTAAAAATAATATTCCTTTACTAACGGATTATTAAATATTTTACCAATTAATTTAGTTTTATTCAAATAAATTTACGATGCGTTAATTTCGCTTGATTAAAATATGAAATCAAATTTTACTAATTTTAGAATCTTCAAGTTTCTACTGTTGGATTTGGATAGAAGAAAGAAACGTCTATCTAAATGGAATTTGGAAAGTGAAATTAAAAACTTCAAAATTTTGACATTGACACAGTAAATTATAGGTGGGTTTTAGCTGGTCAACATTTTAAATTCTTAAGCAGGCTTTACACGATACAATATTGTAACAATATTTCGATTAAAGCAATATTGTTGCAATATTGCATGCAAGCATTTACATGAAACAATTTTCATACAATATTGGTATAATACAATACGAAATCGTAAATTTACGAAAGAAAAATAAGAAGCCTCTGAGCTATTTAATTTTCATTTCGTATCTTCGTATTGTTGACAGTTAATGTCAAATATAAATAATAAACAAAAACAAATACAAATTATCAACAAAATATTAATCAAATTATATAAAAAAAAAATAAAAAATAAATTAAAATAAACATTTGTATTTACTTTTGAAATGTTTTCTAGAAGCATGGATTCAGCTGTTATTACGAATCTACGAAATGAAAAATACAAAATTTACAAATTTACTCTTCACGCAAAATTGACATTCGTAAATTTACGAAATACGAAGATACGAAATGCGTGACGAGCGCTATTATTAATTATGTAGGGCGTTGCTAACGAAAGAAATTGATTCAATATTTATGTATGCGTCTACATGAAGCAATATTGTTACAATAGTGCTTGTCACGTCGATTTGAAAATTCTAAAATTTTAAAATCTGTTGAGTATTATTACACAAAATTGATTTACTTATATTATTTAAAGAGTCTTGATCTGATTCAGATTGAACTTCTTCGTTATATTTAAACAAAATTTCTAAATTACAGCTACACATAAAAGATAATAATATACATTAAATATGTTCTATATTCTAATTACGAATTTAGTAAATAAAATAATGTTATATGTAGTTATATAACATAGCATTAGTATAATGGAACAAGAAGAAATTAAAATTTATTTTTAACTTACGTTTCAGATGGATCCATATTTGAAAAGATGGTTGGAATAGAGTCAATTTTTAATTTGTTATAACCGTAACAAAATTTTGGTTTAAAATATATTTCTTTAAAATGGTCCCCGCACACCCTCTCTCCATTCGCAAATCAACATAACCTTTGCAATGTAATTTTAAATAGCCCACGGGAGATTTTTGTTTATTTATTTAGCCCACTAGAGATTTTTCATGTGTACGGTCGTCTGAAATTTTGTGTACGAATTTTCTTAAAAATAATCGTATTAAATTTATTAGGGCATGAGAATAATGAAATTTTGAATGATTGATTTTTTACATGTACCTATAGAATAGTTTTTATAAAAATTTTTTTTAAGCGTTAGAGTTGATTTATTTTTAAATATAACATACACTGCTTAATTTTCATATATAATCTGCATTTTTTTTTTTCTAAGTACTTTCTTATACTAATATTTTTTTAAAAATGCATATCAATAAAAAATATTATTTATTCAAATTTGATATGTTCATATTATTAATATTCAACTTTGTTACCTATTTATAAAATTAACAGGTACCTAAATGCATTATATTACTTGTAATATAATATGTATTATTAGTTCATTGATGAATAAATTCACAATTTAATTTTTCAGAAACTAAAAAGGCATCGGATTATTCATAAAAAAACAAACCGCTTGATATTCTTTTTAACTACCTATTTCAATACCTGAAAAACTGTGTATATTGAAAATACATGAATGATAAAAAATATACTTCCCTTATAAGCCAATAAAATAAAATAATATGATATTTAAGAAATAACATATGTTTTTGAAACGAATATTATTTTATATAGGGATCTGTAAAAAATCAATCATTCAAAATTTATTTATTCTCATACCCTTATAAATTTAATACGTTTATTTTTAAAAAAATTCGTACACAAAATTTCAGACGACTGTACACATGAAAAATCTCTAGTGGGCTAAATAAATAAACAAAAATCTCCCGTGGGTTATTTAAAATTACATTCGTGTTGTGCCAAAAAATTTAAAGCAGTTTTTGGTGCACCTGCCCATAAATGTGAGTTATACTCGAGCTTGAGTCGTATGTATGCTTTATAGATTTTTAAAAGGTCTCGAGATGAAAAATAAGTTTTGCAGCGACTCAAAAAGCCTAAACATTTTGCGGCGCTTTTCGCAATATCGAAAATATATTCATTCCAGTGCATATTTGGTTCAGGTCTTTGAGTCGTTGGATACATTCATTTTGAAACCGGAGAGCAGGTTCTAATGCTGTTAGCTTGTTACTAACAAGACATATTTGAGTTTTTGAATTGTTAAACTCGACTCTGTTAGCTTTACCCCAGTCGACAATTTTGGCAAAGTCGTGATTGAGCGGATGGCCGGCGCGGCCATCATTGTTCTTTTGGAGGTGACTGCGGAAGTTGTAGCATTAGTTTGTTTTAGAAAATCATATGATGCTACTAGAGTGCTGTCATCAGCAAAAGTATGGATTGGATTGAAAGTTAATTTGAGAAGGCCATTAATGAAAATGAGAAATAGGGTGGGTGAAAGGACAGAGCCTTGTGAAACACCAGCAATGATTTGAAGTTGGTCGGAAAAAGAACCGTCAACTGAAACTATGATAGATCGATTTAAAAGAAAACTTTTAATCCATTTAGAAAAGGTTGAACTAAGGCCTACAGCGTTGCATTTTGCTATATGAGCAGAATGCCAAATTCGATCAAAAGCCTTAGACATATCCAGAGCTACAACAGTAGCTTCACCAGATTAATGCAGGCTCGTGTTGAGCTTCTCGCAGAGGCATATCATGAGATCACCGGTGGAACGTTGGGCTCGAAAGCCGTATTAGCTATCATGAATTATACCTCTACTGTCAAGAAATTTCTTCAGCTTATGATTAATTAAGATTTCCATCGTTTTTGAAATAATGGAAGTAATAGCTATAGACCTATAGTTTGAAGGATTGCTTTTGTCACCTTTTTTAGGAATAGGATAAACTTGGGCAATTTTCCAATTTGACGGGTAAGTTCCTGAAGAAAAGGAAGTTTGATTTCAGAGCTTTACTGCAGAGGTCATTGAACCAACTTGAGGGATTTCGTTTTATACTTCTAAGACTATTTGGAATGAAAATGAATTTCATTTCTTCTTGGTAATAACCTCTGCAGCAAAGTCGACATTTTTATATTGGAAACGCAACGACCAGTTTGATGCAATTAAAAATTGTTGAAGCCTTCCCAGTCAGCTTGGTGATAATCCCAAACTAGCCTTTTGGGAGAATTAGAAGAACTGGTTGTTGTGCCTACTTCGAAATTTGTGCTTACAAGACAGTGGTCGGAACCATCTAGCGGAGAGTTAACAGAGATTGAATATTTCTCTGGATGAGTAGTTAGGAATAAATCCAGGAGGTGGAGGTGTACCGGTGTGGTATCCTCGCAGGGCTTTTGACAAGTTGAGAAAGGTTGGGAAAATTTGAAAAAAGTTCAACTTGTTTGCCTTCGGGACTGTTGTGACTAGAAAAATTAGTAACTGTTCTTCTTGTTCACGATGCTTTCAGTTTAGTAGCTGTTCAAAGTGCTAGTTCCATGTCTTTAATATCCCTTGTATTTCGGTAAACAAATTTGCTATATTATCTATTAACGCGTGGTTCTGGTTTTGTATCCAGCTTCCAGTTGCTTGATTTTGTTTTTCTTGTAGCACTGAGCAGGGATTTTTCAAACTTTCATATTTTCAGCCTTATGAGTTTCTTCTCATCGATTTTTCAGCATTGTGAATACAAGCTGCTCTCATTTCCATTGCAATGTTTTTCATATGCCCCATTCTTCTTAATCGTTTTTTATACGCTTTATGCTGCTCACCACAGATAAACGGCCTACAATACTCACTCCGCTCAGCTTAGGAATACATTAAAGTTTGGCTATAGTTCTACAATTATTGCATTGATTTCTAAAGTCTTTTTTAAAAACTGAAATATTAAATTATTTTTAAAATAAGGAAAAGTGCCTGATTAGAGGTACAAATTAAACAAAACCCAAATCGGATAGAATAAATTAAATATGCATTCCAAAAGAATAATCGTAATAAAAATATTATTGATACATCGTGATAACGACGAAAAGAGCTTTTTAGATTTCTAAAGTAAATTTCATCTGATGGAGTGAAAATATTATTTGAGAAAGTAGAAAAGAAAAATTATGCAAAAAGATTTACTTCAGTATTCGAATCTTTAGATAATCTTTCTACATAATTTAGAGTTCCTGGATAGCTATCAGTTTTATGTTTAGTATTGATAAATTTATGTAATATTTTTAAATAAGAGAAAATACATTATAGTAAAAATAGTAAAAACTACAACTTTAATTAAGGTGAATTTTGAGTTCGTTAAACAGTTGGGTATACTGGATGTAGATTGTAGACAGAGTGTCGCTCATACTTGAGATATTTAGTGCGTGCAACATGATTTATTAAAGAACAGATATGGTTATCATACCAACGAGGTGAGAAATTAGTGTTTTTTAAATGTTCATAAGGACGTCATTTTTCAAAAAAAAAAAACATTTGAATAGTTAATCAACCCTAAATGGTTATTCAAAAGACTTAAAATTGGGTTTACGGAAATTAAATCCATAGAAGTTTTTGAAAAGAATTTCTTCTCTGAAAAAATGATAACAGTACGTTATAATTTGAGGTGGATGGTAAATATGGTGAACGTTAACATTATAAAAAAAATTATTAATTAACTCAACGTAAGAGTTTTCAATATTTTTGAATTAAACGGTTTTTATCGCAAATTGAAAAAATAGGTCTGTATATACAATACATATGTTATACTCATCATAAGTCGTCATAAGACATGTGAACTAAAAGCTACTAAAATATATTTTTTTGGGTTTAAAATAAAAAAAATTAACTTAACACGCTTCATTGCGCAATTGTATAAAGTAGTAGAAATGCTTTTTAATTCAAATTTAGTAGATTTAAATTTTTAATTAGTGTTTTTTTTAGATATCTATACATTTTTTTGAAAACACTTGCCTCTTATTCTCAAATTTGAATGGTATTATTATGTATGTATGCAGTTTGAGCTCAGAAATATTGTATTGTTTTGTATTAGTATAAGATTGTATTCTTTACTTGCACATTATTTATAGAGATACAGATTTCATTCCAGATATAAAAATATATTTTGAAACTTAACGAAAAGTGGAGAAAAGAAAAATTCTTCAAATTTTTTTAATATCATAATGCAATGCCTATATCTTCTAGCTAAGTCACACGATTATTTTCCGGAATTTATCTAATTACCATTTGCTTTTAAATTTTGCTTTTGTTTTGTGAATAAATTGTTTTTGATAAATTGAATTGAGAGAATATTCTGTAAAATTTAATATAAAAAAATGAATACAAAACACCGCAAAGGCTTTGTTCAGATAAAAAATAATAAACAACAGCAATTTACATGCTATTTTAATTTCGTCTTAAAAATTTAGCTGTAGACCAAACGAAGTATCTATTCAAAAAATATAATTTTATTTTGAGTGTTTATAATTTGATAAAAGTATGTTCCACGTCGGATAATAACAATTTTTTTTTTAAATTGAAAATTATTAATGAAAATGTTTTTGTATTTTTTGTAAATTTTACCAATTTAGATAAAATAATATTGAATATTTTTTTAAAAATAACACTATATCATAATAATAGATTATTGAGGTAGCAAATTAAGGTCCCTATACAAAAGACAAAATGTATATGAGAATAATGTCCTATTTTTAAAGTTGCAATCTCAGGGGCCGGGCTAGAAAGTGAAATCATTTAATTAGACTTGATTCTAGTTATTGATATAACACGATACACGTTACATACAATATATTGCATACAAAAGATACAAATACAAGTATAATCCAATACACATATAATTTTGGATAATTGTGGTAACAGTGCTGTCATATTATTTTCTAATTCAATTCATCATAATCAACTTCCTGCATCTGCATGAAAACTATCATGGAAACGTTTTTTACGAAAATACATATATTATTTTAGAAAACTATGAAATAACTATTCTAACTATAATTCTGTATTTTCTTTGAAATTCAGGGTTTCAATAACGCGGGGTTTTGGGGGCGGTAACCTCCAACAATAACAAAACAATGTAAATATTGTTTTTTCCTGCCGTCTTTATCTTTTTGTCGTGAGCGAAATCAGGATTTCAATAATATGGAGTGGGGGTATACTTTAGCTAGTGGGTGTGTATATTGACTAAGTTGATGCTTTAACTGTAACATGTATTAATTATCCATATTGATTTTTCATATTATCATATTCTTTAAAGAAGTGGGGTAAAGTATCTACAATCATGATTTTTCACTTTGCAAAATTGTTTAAACATATAAATATAATAGTCTTCAGCTGACTTAAGTTATGTATTTTAAAGTTTTCCAGAAAAACTTGCTTAAAATTGCTTTATTTTTGGTCGAAATTTCAAGAATAAAAATCTTATTCGTACTCATTTATAATTGACTTAAGCAAACTAAAGCAATCTTAAGCTCATTAATCTAATCTCAAACTATATAAAAGAAGTAAAAGAACAGAAATTTTTACTTAAAGACGTTTTAGGAATTCTAAAATATTTTGATAGAAATTCTAGTTTGATATTTTGATTCAGTTAAACGGAATAATAATTATACTTCAGATAGCTTCGACACCGTCAATTTCGTAAAATGGCAAACAAAAGTTGAATACACTGCATTTATGGAATTTAATAAACTAAATGGTAATGGTGTTAACGTAATAAGTACATAAAAATGTTTCAATTTTTATAGTCGTTAAATGTTATTTCGCCGAAAAAAAACAACAAAAAGTTCAATTCAAATATTGAACGTCGTCGAATTTATCAGCTAAGCTAACTCAAAATTATAAAATATTGCTTAAAATCATAAAATATAAAATTTAATTACGTTAGTAGCGTCTCTCGACGAAACTATCTTAGCTGTTGTAAATAAAACAAGAAAGGCAAGGCTCATACCAAACAAATTACCAACCAATCAACCAAGCTGTAAATTGTGTTGTGTTTTTGTTTATATTTTTAACATTTGTTGAGTGAGTGCATTATAGTGGTAGTAAATCCATATCCAAACATAACATACATACACATTACACATTATATAGTAGAAAGAGAGTAGAGTAGAGTCTAGAGACGTAGGTCGTAGACTGACTATGGCTACTAAGAGTAGTAACATTACCATCTTATAGTCTGTAATAAATAGTAAATAAATGTACTTAATTACTCTTCCTCTCCATAATAAATTTAGAAAACATAATCATCATAATTAATAATTATGATTATCAAATAAAAAAGAAGATTAGCAATGCATAGCATAGAGCATTTAGTTTAGTTAGAGATGCACAAAAAAAAAACACTGTAATGTGTAAATATTGATTACTAGAGAGCACAAGGTACAACTACATACAAAGCTCAAAATTTATAAGAGCACAGAAAACTCAATGTATAATGTAAATGTAAACAAATATACCACATAGGCAAGGCACATACCATATCAATTATCAACACATCAACATCAATTCATAAGCAACACAACACAACACAACTCAACTCAACGCAAAATTCAAAACTGAAAAGAGAATTGAAAAACCAAAAAAAAATTTTTTTTTGATTAAGAAAACATCGTTTCAATCATGGAAAAGGCAAAAACGAAAAATTACCTTGATGTATAAAAATAATAATAAAAAAGATTTGGAAACTTTAGTTTCTTCGCCTGAATTATTTTTAGATGTGTGTTTCGTAAAATTGTAATTTATACCTAAGAGAAAATACGAAGTTGTTTGAAATAATGCAGAAGGATTCTATGGATATATTTTTATATATACGTATTTAATATATTTTATGGTTACATGACAAAATTTCACAAGACAAAATTACATATAGTTAAAATTTCATATTTAAAGAAATTACATACCTATTTAAATTTTTAAATTTTAAATTATTTGGTTTTGTAATGAAAGTACTTTTTTTCTTAAAAAGTAAGAAAACTAATTCTTGTATTTGGTTAAACATGGTCTTATTACTTATATTATATAATGGTCTTATAATTTTAAATTTATTAAATTATTTATCTTGAAGACTATAAAACTATTAGTTGAAGGTTTCAGATGTATTAATTAACAAACGTTTTTAAGATTTCTTAATATTTTTAAAAATCCAGGTTAATTTCTGGATGTTGTTAAAGTAACTAAATATTCTTATTCTTTAAAATTTAACTATTTATTTTTTTATTAATATATTATTTTTATAAATTTTCTTTTTAATAATGTTTATTAATCTTTTTAGTAATAATAATAATCCTTAACAGAATTTTTTCCCAACTTTAGAAAAAGTGTAAATTTAGTAATAACTATAAAAGTATAAAGAAAATACAAAGTGTGTTTTTATAGTCTGTTGGGGGACTGCTGCCCCCAAAACCCCGCCATTCATTTATTGAAACCAGATGGCAAGGTTTTAGTACAAAATAGTAAAAAACATTATAAAAATTAAAGCTCTTATATGACTACATATAATTTTAAAATTTTTATAAAAATTTAAATATGTAATTTTTTTAAATATGAAATTTTGTCCATATGTAACTAAAATATCTGTACATTTTGCCGGAGGTTGACTCGGCACCGATTGGAAATTACTATGAACACTAGCGCTAGCACCTGTTTTGTATCTGGGCAGAATTTCTAATGATATGCAAATGCGAAGTATTTTATCGAACGTATGTAGCGACCACCACGAAACGAACACCTATTTATGATAATAATATGGTATATGATAATTTTTCGTTTAATTTTTTTTTAGAAAGACAAACGAGAAAAAAATGTAAGAAATTTAATCAAATAATGTTTTGATCCATGAATTATTTTTACTAAATTTTTAAAAACTTTGTTCATACTAGGTGAAAATAAAAATAATTGTTGAAAATAGTCGAATATTTACCATTTAATTTTACTACAACGCTAAAGAATAATTTTTTTTTAAAAGTAAAAATTAATATTCTTAAATATTTTGACTAATCCTCAGTTTGATTCCAACAACCGCATATTGTTGAGTTAAACCAAATAATATATAAAAAGAATTGAAATAAATTGAGTAAATGTTATTGTATGTATATGTATATGTACTATATTTTATTAAATGTCTATTATATTTTCTTTGACTAAAATGTGAAGGTTCAAGTAATTCACAAAAAAACTGTTCATGATCAAATTTCTAATATGTATTTTAATTGCACTAAAAAGATTCAACTATAAACATGTATTGCCAGAATTTTTTGCCAGAAAATTTTTATTATATTATTCATGAATTAATAATGACAATTCTTGAAAGAATGTAAAAATACAGTATCGTTATCTTTCGAAAAGAAAAGTTTAGCTAAGGTTGCTTGATCACAAATTTTTTTTCGTTTTCTTTTCAGAAAAAGTTTAAGGAAAAAATTAGCAAGGACGTTGAAAAATTTTCGACAGAAAATAAAACTAGAAAATAAAAAGTTTAATATTTTCAGTTTTGACTGCTTTCATGTCACATTTTAAATTCATAAAAATACCCTATGAAATGAAAATTTAATACGAATAAAAAGTATGCTATCGTGAGTTTTTTGATGACAGAATCTTTCTACAGGATATCGTATTTCAATATACATCTGTCATATGCACACATATAAATAAATCATATTTAAAAAAATTGTTTTTGAAAAATTAATATACAATAGACTTTTTATTTTGTTCCATGAAATAAATTTTTCCTACTAAAAGCTGTCGTTTCATTTCCATGTTCGTTAAATTCAGAAATAAAACAGTGAAAAAACTTCGTAAATTTTCGTTTTGATTTTGTTTTTTTTTTGGTTTTAATTTTTTTTATTTTGAAATTTTTTTTATATATTTGGTTTTGAATTTTGTCTCAAAAGAGTCAAATCAAAAGCGAGCAGATACTCAGATAGGCGAGCGGTTACGGTTAAATTTTTAAAAACTAAATTTATCGAATTTAAAAAATTACAGAATTTTAGAAAATCTGGAAATTGTTTTTTGTTTTTGTACTTTAATACTTAACTGTGCATAAAAAAAAATTTTTGGTATAAATTTATATGAAATAGATGTACATATTATACTACATTTGAAATTGAGGAGAAAAAAAAACGAAATATTTAATAAATAAACAAACGTAGTTATATATTATTTACATATGTTGGAATAATTTCTTGGTGTAAAGAGTGTGTGTGTACATATGTTCATTTATGTGATAATAAGAAAATGTAAACAGAGAAAAAAAAGAATAACAACAAACAAAACAAAGGCAAAATCAATTCTGTTCTGATAATTCAAATTTAAATATTTTTGTTTTTACAGTTTTGGCTTTTATGAAGGTAGGTATGTAAATACTACCAAGTGGCTATTTTTGTAGTTATTTTATTTTAAATTACTTTATTACTAAATTGAATCAATCAAATAATAACAATTAGGTATATTAAATTTTTACATTTATTATATTTATCCTACATAATTGAAATTAAAATGTATTTTGAATTTAGTGAATGTTTGTAAAAGCTTAAATTTTGATTGAAATTAAAAATTTCAACCGTTATTTTTATTTATACATCCTAATTTATAAAATAACATAAATAAAGTTTTTAGAATATCTTTTTTAATAGAAATATTTCTATAAATATATACATGCATATACACAATTTATTATATTGTATATTATTTGAATGTATGCACTGCACATTTAATTTTAATTACAAAATTCTCTGAGCATTTTTTTTAAATATTAAAATACAACTTAAATTACATACTACATACCTACATATATTTCAGATGGCTTGGATCGGTTTATTCTTTTATTCATTCATAAAACTAATTCATTTCTTATAAAATATTTAGTTTCAAAAACCATTAATAGACATAAAAATATATATATGGTAGATGCTGATTGCGGAATAGTGAATAGGAAAATGCAGGCATATAAAGCACGCATACCTAATATAATTTTGGATTTATTCTAAATGCATAAAATAGGTATAAGTATGTCATTATATGTATTGTGATGTGATGTATATATATAATTTAGTGTATAAACATGCATATATATATTATATAGACTTGGGTTAGGATGCAAGTATATAAATATGCAGTAGCTATGTATTAATTCCTTGTAATACACACTTGGGCTGTAAAACATACCCTACCTGTCTCTAACTGAACTTTCAAATTAACTTTACGCGAATATAATTTTATTTTTTAGCGCAAAATTGAAAAAAATTTCCGAATTGCAAGAACAGAAAAAAAATTTAATCTGAAATAATTTTGTTTCTGCTTTGCTACGTAGACAAATATTTATTATTATTCAGAAAATACAAAAACAAGTGGTGGTGTTTTCGACTGGAAAAAAGCTATATCTATATGTATTTATGTGTGTATGTACCTATCATTAAAGATTCAAAATAAAAACATATGATGAATATGAATGTTTAGGGTCTTTTGGGATAGCAAATTCTAAGATAATTTTCTTTTAAATATTTTTATTTTTCTACTTAGATAGACTTCATACCATACCTTTTTTAAGCAGACAATGTAGATAGCAGATAATGCAATTTATTAATTAAAGTGGAACTAACTATAAGTATGTTTTACGAATATTTATTTGTGTATAAATTTTCTGGTTAGTTATAAAGCAAATTATACTCCAATTTTACCAATTCTCATTATTTTAATGAAAGAACGAAAAATTTACATTTAAAAATTAATTTCCTGAGTGGCATCCTTGCCTCTTGCCACCTTCTGATTAAGTGATGGTCAGATAAAATAAACAATGAAACACATCGATGGACTGTTAGATAAGAAAATAGTATGAAAACATGTTTACAAAGTTTGAGTTTTAGCTGCTGAATATTTTAAGTGTGAAACTTTTGTTTCTAAAAAGAAAAATACATAACATGAAATGACATTATTTTTTTTATATGATACCAGAAATTATAAATATAATTCTGATGATACTTAATACGTACGACAAGAACGGTAAATAGCATTTACTGGGGATATTTATCACTGTTATTAGTGTTGTTGTGATATTTTTGGACTAGTTTGGGTCTTTGGGATATTATACTTTGATATTTTTTTATACAGGGATATTTTTTTTTATGTTTTTAACAATTTTTTGAGTAAATGTATAAATATAAAGGTAGGTTTTGGGTTTTATTTTATAAACATTGTGGTTTTGGTCTGTGAATCAAGTAATAGACTTATAATATTATAGATAGTCAGCTTGATATAGTTGTCTCTTTCTCTCTTAATGTATTTTAATTCATTATTTTATTATCGAAAATTGCAAAATGCAGTGAATTAAATGTGCAAAACTACTGCTATTGTCATGAACTAGCCTTATTAAATAGAATAACTCCATTTTATTTAAGTTGTTACCAGATTATACTCTCAATTACTTTTTGTCATTTATTTTATCCCAAATGAAGGTACTGGACCAGGTGGAAAAATGTATTAAGGATTTTGTTTTTGCTTCATTGGAATCGAATCTGGAACTACCCAGCCTGTATCATTCATGGTATGATCATTTGGAAAAAGGGTGCTTTCAGTAGAATCTAGCCCTACAATGAATAGCGGGCACGTATAAATTAGCGCTGCATTGTTGTACTGAACGTTTTGTAGCATAATTTAAAATGACGAACATAAATTAATCAAAAATGTTTTTCAAATTCAATTATATTAAAATTATATTAAAACTTTATAAATCACTAAAATATTTATCTATGTTTATTTATTATTATTTATTTTATTATTATAATTTTTTTTTTTAATGTTTTTAATTTTTTACCATTCACAACAAATTTAATGTGGAAACAAATAATTTTCACATCAAAATATTAACACATAAACGTTATTAAAAAGTTGCTACTAAATATAGCAATAGCATAGATTTTTTTGCTGCGAAATTTATGTAGCGCTTTATTTTAGCGCTACATAATCACCGTTCAGTAGAAAATCTGCTCGAGCGCTACAGTAATTTTGAAGTACTATGTTTATATATATTTTTTTTATCTTTATAATTTTTTTTTATTTTATATTTATACTGTATGTGTTCGATATACAATGAGATGATCAGTCTCTACAAGTTATTTATATAATCTAAGTAAGTGTATAGAATATGACAACAATACTAAAACTAATAAAATTCAAAAAACAAAGCAAAACAAACTAAATTCACAAATTATAATAAAACTACAACTAAAATAAAATACTAAATACAAAATACTGAACTATAAGGAGGAAATTCTATATGTCAAAACAAATTATAGATGGTTTCAATATCTACAAACTCTTAAAATACTAGTATAGTCTTCCAAATGATCGGTGCGTTGGAGCACGCCTTATAGAAATGGGGAGGGAATTCCACAAGGATATTATTCTAACAAAAAAGGACAGATGTCTTAATCTACTTTGATGACGAGGAAAATTTATTGAGAGGGATTTCGAGGATCTACCACAATTAAGTTTTTTATAAATATAAGAAAGAAGTCATACATTATATTAAGCAAAAACAAATTTATTTAAAACTTAAATAATTATTGAGTGTGCCGTCTAGTATACATTTAGAGACATCGGAGATCCTGTCATATATGCGACGATTTGTGACATACATATCAATAAATGGAATATTTTTATTATTCAGTATTGGGGAACACCACATCCAATTTCAACTGATCGGAAGTAGATTCATTGAGATACACAAATTGAGAGCGATTAAAAAGATATTTTTTAATTAAGTTAACAGCGGATGAATGGAATCGAAAATACGTGACAGCTTGCTACATAATAGATGAATTTATTTGAGGGGAGATTGGGGTTTAAAAATTCAGTAACATATTTCCTGCGAGCTTGCCGAGTAAGGAGAGACATTTTATTTCTAAGGATGGCGAATGCTTTACGACATTCAGGAGTTCTATTGATCTTCCACTCTTGAAATGCTTTATTCCTTAATAAACTTAATTTCTTAATAGCTGGATTGACATAAGGTAGTTTTCACGTGTTGGATATTGGGAAAAAGCGACCTTAAGCTTGTTGATTCCTATTAATTGTTGAAATTCCTGGATAGAGCTGTCTACTCGTTTGATGAACTGTTGAAGAGGATAATTTCTTAATTTGCTGTAAGGTCCGTTCGTGATCTTCTCCTGTATCCTACTATTGTAATCTTCTTTGAAATTACCAGTGCATTGCCTTTGTCGCCCTGACAAAATATACCGGTTTCTCCTTAATTTGTCTGATAACTTCTTTCTCATTTCTGATAATTTTATTTTTATAGTCTATATCTTTTCTTTAATAACTTTTGTTGTGGTGACTCTTATAAGTTCCTCTTGTTCTGTTGTAATGAGCGACGTTGGGATTTACGCGTTGATCCATGCTTCTAAGTCTACAATAAGATTTTGCACATCAGTATCATTGGGTATCGCGTAATTAAGTCCGCTGTTAAGTAGGACCATTTCAGTGGAGGTCTGTGAGGACTGATTTACCACAACATTCCAATTCATATACTTGAACTTTTGGTTTTATGTCAACCTGTTATTTTTTTCTGAAGTAAGTTGAATTTCCTTTCGCTATTTCTTTCGCTCTCGCATTCTGCTGTCATTTGTACTTTGATAAGGAGCTTGGAGAATTCTCTGGGATATTTTTGTGCTAGTTTGAGATGAAGATAGTATATTTCACGATCTAGTTTAGGGGAAAGTTTAGTTTTAAAGGGAAGCGATACTATGACTAATTATATCATTTTCGATAGTTCTTATTTTCTTAAAATTTATACATGTTTGAATTTTGATTTGATGACTCTTAGGTGTTAAATTAGAGTTTTTTTTTTCTTTCCTCAAAGTGATGACTTCTTCAGTGTTTTGTACTTGACTGAGGAAAGAAATCTAACATCGTCTTATTTATTTTTATTTTTATTGAACTTTGACGTTTTTCCCAACTGGATGGTTGTTTATTATCCAATGAAATAGCATAGGTGGAGGGTTGGTAGTTAAAATATAATGTCCGACGTTAGAGTTACAGGTGGGGGTGGTTTTATTCGTTCTACTATATTTTACTAGAAATTTAAATAAAGGCAAATATCCATTGCCTTGGTCTGTATTTAGGAGGAGACATTTTTAGTTTAATAAATCTCGATGCTTTCAGCTGAATCTAGTTTCCATAGAATCTCTCATATAATGTCTTGTTTTATTTTGAGTAATTTTTTTTGTTTGTATGTATAGCGACATTGTACGATACAAAAAGGAAATGTGTATCTGCCCTTTCAAAGTCGGGAAAAAATATTTTTTTGGTTAGCAGCTGTTGGATACAAAAAAAATTGTCAAATAAAACCTATTTAGTTTTAAAGACTCTAGTTTCGAAACTAAACGTCCGAAAGCTCTGTAAACGCTTGTATTTCAAGGATTTTGTTCTCGGACTTCAAATGTTTCTAAGTTAGTGTTTATTGTTTAAAAACGATCAAAAAAATAAAAAATATTATTTTTCGTATTCGACGTAAATATGTACATACATATATTGATTTTCAACATTTTTTTGTTCAACCAAGCGACTCACATCCAAAAAAAATATTTCAAGGTTGATTTTGCAAATGTGATAGAATTAAAAAATTAAAATAATTCTTGTTTAAAAGACTTTACAATTAAACTTAATATACAAAAAACTAGTAAACATGGGTACATTGACATTCATACATACATATATATATATATATATATATATATATATATATATATATATATATACGTACATTATATGTTTCTTTTAATTTGATTAAAAAATATTAATTTTTTGAATGTAGGTACATATATGTATGTGTATTCATACAAACAAAAAATGGAATTCTAAAAATTTCGAATTCTACAAATTAATTGAAATTTTTTAAAGTTCATGCATAAATACAGTATGCTATAGTATGCATAGATATATATGTAAAATGCTTCAATCATTACGTTATTATTTTTTACAGGGTGATATAGGACTATTAATTTAAACAAATGATCCTCTAGAAAAAAAAGCTACAGACCTATTTATCTCCTCTCTCCTATAGGCAAAGTGTTTGAGAAAATTATATAAAACAGTACACAAAGTTTCTTTAATATATGGCTTTATGAAGGGAAAGCCTACTGATGATGCACCTCTTAAGTTTTGTTCTAAGATCTAAAAAAATTTAGATGAAAAAAAACCTCTGATTTATTTATAGACATTACGAAGGCATTCGATATGGTTGATCATAAAATTTTTCTAAAAAAATCCAAAAAATTCAGGTATATCAGAGGTTGTATATTGAAGTGGATTTCGTCTTATCTTAATAATAGAGTGTGTTTCGTTAAAATTGGAAACACAATCAGTAATCCAGATTTGATAAAGCAAGGACAGGGTCAATTTTTTTTCTTGCGTATGTAAATTATTTTTTCACGCTTCCTTTTAAGGGACAACCTGCAACTTTTGCTAATGATATTGGTTTTTATTATGGTAAATACAGATAGCTATATAGCAGATATATTTTTTTATAAACTGAAAAAGAAAGGTCAGCATGAAGTAAATCTTGTATATCTCTCCTGAGTGCAAAATTGTTAACATTTGTAATGAATCCAGTTTGTTTTCTAACGGTAAAGAACTGTTCTATTTTTTAGAAAAATTGAGTCGTAACTGTTTTATTATTGAGGAAGTGTGTAATTTTAAATTCTTAGTTGTTAAGTTAGACTCCCCGGTTAAAGTTATTGGATCTTAAACCATTAGAATCCAGAAGGGAGGTTGCTGATATCATATTCATTATTAAAGTTTTAAATAATGAAATTTCCTTATGTTAGAGATATGATCCACTTACATATTAACAACAGAAACCGCTTTAGATCGGAAAATATTTTTCGTACAATATTTCATCGTACCAATTATGGTAAATATGAGCCTGTTAATAGAATGTTTATCTTAATAAATAAAAAAAAAACACCGCATCGAGGTAAAATAAGGAGCTGGTAGAGATTAAGATATAAAATGAAAAAAATAGAAATAAAAGAATTAGTTAGTCACAAGCACTGATGAAGGAAATATGTTGCTTCCGAAATATCTATATTTGCAATAAAATATTAAAAATTATTAGTGAACGGAAAGCTGGCAATAATTAAATTATTTAACATTAGAATGTTCCTTATATTAAAATTTATTCATATTGTTAGTTGTCATTTTGGCTCAATTTCTGTGTATATGTTATGGTTTTTCCGAATATTCGCCAAATTTCAATATTCGTATTAGCCAAAATGTACACGAATACATGTACGAATATTTTATTTTAGAAAAAAATCCAGAGATGCACAGGTGATTTTAATTTTCCAAAAATTTAAGAATCCATTTGATTAAGGGTATAATATGTGTAATTAAAGTGGAGCTTATTAAAAAAAAACATTCATTTAATAAGCTCCACTCATCGGCAGTAAGCTGATCAATTGATTTACTGCAAGTATACAAACACAAGGTATCTTTGATTTTAGCAATTTTTTGTATCATATAAAGTTTTCCAACTGGTTGCTTATTCTTGAATGACTTTTTTTAAGACAAATACTGGTTGCTCTAATCGTTCTTGGATTCTTTTTAATTCGTTCATTGCCATTATTGAATAATAGAAATGACTTGCGATTTTTTTATATTTTACCAATAAAGTGATAATAGATTCAATTGCTTTCAAACCAGCTCTAATAACAATGTGTATAGAATGGACGGCGCAATCAATATCCTTTAATTCTGACATATACTTAACCCACTTCATATTGGAAACACCATTACTCACAACGCAATGCACTTTGCACTTTGGAATATTCCAAAAATTTAGCATTGCGTTGAATTTATTTGAAATATAAGACCCAGTATGACATTTTTCTACTAATTCAGCCCGAAGCAAAATGGTTGAACGTATAAAATCTTTAGTCATATACCGTGACTTGTTAGATTCAAGAGAGACACACCTGTACGGAAAAGTAAATTTTGTTCTTATATAAAAAAAAATGTAACCAAATACACAGCTGATGAAGAATGTGACCATATATCAATTGTAAAGGACATAAGAGTATATTCAAAGCCCTGGAGTGAAATTTTAACTTTTTTTTATACAAATTAGTACACAGAAAATCTGTAAAATATTTTCGTCCTATTCGCGAACACCAATTTTCCTATATTCGACACATCCCTATTATATGTACATATTATAGAGAGTTGTTGTCTCTATGTATATTGTAATTAAATAAAAATAAATAAATTTAGAACTACAAACTACTTTGCGTAATTTGTATTTTACATTTTCATTTCGCCTGTTCAATAAATTGTCGCTTAACATAAGAAATCTCAGATTCCGTAACAAGTGTTTTTTGTAAAAAGTAAAGTCATGGCTATTAAGTTTAGAATATTTTAGCGTTTAATTCCTTTTTGATGTACTAAGTTTAAGTTTTCAATTCCTGATCTAATACCTACTTCATTCAATTAAATACTTTGTTCATTTAATTAAATACTCTTCTTGATTTTCCTTTGTTCATCTTATTTACCAAGCTCAGAGTAAATTGTTTTTATTTTTTCAAAAGTATATAAGTTTTTAAATTTTAATTTTTACCCATTGCTAAAATTGTTTTTTATTAAAAATTTCTTCTTCAAGTCTTTTTAATTGTAACATAAATTTAAATTAATTTGTAATGCATTTAATTTAGTTGTAATTACGCTAATCAACATTGAATAAGATTTGTAATCACTTATTAACATCCTCGGTCGAAGAGTAAGATTAACTAATCTAGAAAATAGTGCAGCATAATCTTTGGAATTAAAATCTCTTGTCAATAGAATAGAATCTAAAGTTAAAATGATTTCAAGACAGTTTTTGTTTTTCGTTTTATTATGAAACCAGACGCGCATAATATATCCGACATCTGCACATACACATCTTTTTCATTATATGTATTTAATTTCATTTTTGTTTTCATTTTCATGTCTTATATTACGTACATATATCTTGTTTAAAATCATTTTCTTGACCTCAAAAATTTTATGTGTTTTTTTTTTGTTTTTTCTTCTAGATAGGCATAGGATATAAGGAAAACTGCAAAAATAGTTAAAAACGAAATTGAACTAAAAGAAAATTATAACTTTTTAACGAAAGATAACGAAGCAAACTAAAAATAAATCTACCAAACTCTACATTACAATTGAAAACAAGTGGAGATAATAATAAAGAAGGAGAAAGGAATACAAACTAAAAACAATAAATAAAAATTTTGATTTATTTTTTACTTACGTAAGACTTATGAATGAGCCTCTAACGAATATAATAATATAAAATCATTATATACACACATTAAAATTGTGTACGTATTTCCACTTTTTAAATAAAAAAAAGGTAAGTAAATGTTTTATGAACTTTATAAAATTATAAAAATTTAATTATTAACTTTTTTATAAATTTATAAAAAAAAAGTAAAAAAACTTTTTTTTTGTTGATATTATAAGAAATACTATGGCTAAACAAATCGTTGTACCTACAAACTAGCTACAAACCGTATATATTAAACGAAATGTAATTGATTTTTTTGACACTCTTTTTACTGACACTCTTGACAGTAACTTAGGTAGAATCACCTTTTCGTGCTTAATTAAGTACGGTACTGCATTTTGCACTACATCTAATATTTCGAATACTTATTTAACAAATTACTGGCTTATCTACTCATTAAATGTGGAAAACTACTGCTATTGTCAGAAACTAAGCCTTCTCAAATAGAATAGTTTTATTTTTATTTAATTTGTTACCAGATTATAAATATTCTCAATTGTTTTTTGTCATTTATTATATCCCAATGACAAAGGGTACTAGACCAAGTCGAAAAGCCAATAAAATATTTTTTTGCTTCATCGGGAATCGAAACTGGGACCTTTCGGTTGAAGGGTCTGCGTTCTACTTGTTGCACCACCTAGCATGTAAATAAAGTAATTTTATAGAAAATTCTAAATAAAATTTATGTATAATAAAGTTTATTTATAAAAAGATAAAATTTATTTATAATAAATTATTAATAATTTACTAAAATCAGAAATATCGATAATATTTTATTTTGATATTGTGGGTTTTGGGTTTTCGATAAAATAAATAAAAGTGAAAGAATTTTTCTAACTTAACTATCAGAATACATACATATCTAAAAACATCGCCGAAACAGAATTTATATTTCCAGAATAATTAATGGCTGTGTTTTTATCATCACTGAAACCGATCGGGGTTTTAATTTAAACATGGAAATACAAATTTTCAGGATATAGGTTCAGGAAAAATATATATAGATAGACCTGATAGATCTAACTTCTTATATATAGTATAGATTGATAGCTTGGTATAACTCTCTCTTTCTCTCTAATGCATATCCTAATAATTAATGTCGTTTCCAGTGAAAAATGAATGTCTGTGTATGATATATTTTTCAATATTCAAATCAGATGCTTTGCTTTTGTACATTTAACAGTAATTTTCTAATTTTTGGGGGTTTATAGAACAGAACACATACATTATTTACAAAATTTTTATGATAGTGTATTGATAGTTTTTGCTGTTTTAAATATATTATTTATTATTAAAGTGTTATAGATCATTTATAAAATCGTTTCATTTCATCAAATCGATCATTTATTGTAATTTTGGTAAATCACACGCTGGGTGGCGCAGTAGGTAGAGCGCCTGCCTTTCAACCGAAAGGTGTTCGATTCCCGATGAAGCAAAGAAAAAATGCTTCATTGGTTTTTCGAGCTGGTCTAGTACCCTTTGTAATTGGGATATAATAAATGACAAAAAATAATTGAGAATATATATAATCTGGTAACAAATTAAATAAAATGAAACTATTACCATTTAAGAAGGCTTAGTTCCTGACAATAGTAGTAGTTTTCCCCATTTAATAAGTAGATAAGCCAGTAATTTGTTAAAATAAAAAAAATACTCAAATTATTGTAGATATTGTAGTGTAAAATTGCAGTACCGTACTTAAATAAGCACGAAAAGGTGATTCTACCTTAGTTACTGTCAAGATCATAAAAAAAAAAAAATATAACAACATTTTCATGAAACTATAAGGAAAAAACTTGAAATATAATAGTGGTGATTAATATTAGAAATAATACTAGAAGAAACCCCCGGTACATACCCGGCCCGGGAAAAAAAGGATTTGTGAAACGGCACAACGAAATGATTTTTAATAAAATTAAACATTATTAACATGTTGAAAGTATCTGACAACAATATGATAGTAATATTATTAGCAAACCACAAAAATATAAAAAATGTTAAATAATTGGTTGTATAATTAATAGATACATGTTAATTGGGTAAAAAATGTTTTAATAATAATTAATAGGTATGTTTAGTTTTAAATATTGATATTTAAAATAAATTATAAATTGTGTTGTTTGGTCAAATAAAAATTCCTTATGAAATAAGAGCTACTCATAAGAATTCTGGTATACTAGTTTGCAGTACATTTTCTTGATTTGACTATATTCAAGTACTATTAATTAAAAAAGATTATGTACCTACAAAATTTTTGCTTAGAATAGTTGTTGTCAAAAACTGTTCTAAAAAAAATCAGAACAAAAAATATCAAGTTACAACTGTGTTAAACAATTTAGTCAACAACGATCAAAACACTTTTAGGCAAAAAAGTTCAATTAACGGAAACTACTTAACACAAACAAATTTTTTACTCTAGATGGTTCTTGAACAGTTTACTTAATAACCCTATTATTTTATTGAAATATTAACAATTTAGCTAATATTATAATAATCTTATTTTTTTATTGAAGTACTTTAAATTTTAGTTTTCTTTTTGCCGACAGATGGGTTTTTATGTAGATTTTAATAAATATTATATTTTTGTTCTTATAAAAAAATAATTGTCACAAAATAATTGTTTTAAAAAAATTCAATCATTCCATTTTCGAAGTACTTTAAATTACTTTAAAGTAATTTGAAATTGATAAAGGAATACAACTAATGAAATCATATATACATTTTTGCAGTCAAATTCAACTTTTCTTCAAACAAATTAAACAATTTTTTTTATCCAAATTCAACATTTTTTTCTTAAATAGTTTTTTTGAATTGCAAAATTTAGTTTTTTTAAGAAAAATCTTTTTAAAATTATAACGTTTTCAGACTTTTGTTACATACTGATACTAGTATTAGTGAATTATGTATAATTCTTATTATTTTCAAATTATTAGAAAAAATATTGGATAAAACAAATTGTTTAATTTGAAAAAGAAATTGTTTAATTTGTTTGACGAAATGTTGAATTCGACTGCAAAAAAGTATATACATTAGATTTGCTATACGAATACGGTTTATGAAAATCAGCTTCATTATGAATTGCATTCCATCACTTCAAAATATCCTTGGTACGTACATATTATGTATATTTTATTTTTGCTCCTGTCTGAAGTCAAATGTTAGAATTACACACATATAATTTTTTAACAGCGCTTGAACTACCTAATTTAATTTTTAGTGCATTTTATGTTGCTACCAAAATTGTGTAACCCTTCGAAAGAGGAAGCTTTAAAAAGAAAAAAATTTTATTCTAATTATTTACTTTTTAGTCATAAATTAAGAGATGTTTCTTTTTTATTAAAATTAACTATACAATCTGTAAAATAAATTTAAATAATAAAATTTTAATATAGGCTCGATAAACATAATAATATATCACCTCATTTCAGTTATCAATATCAGTTTTTATAAAAACTTGTTTTTTAGCGTTAGAGAAAAATATTTGTACAATAGTGAAAATAGTCGTATATTTTCCTTTTAATTTTACTGATATGCTTATCATACAGATACGCGTATTTCGTCTACTGCTTGCCGACTTCTAGGAAGGCCGACAGGTAATGCCGATCAAGGAATGCCGACAAGTAATAGGAGTGAACAAACTTAAGGTCCCCAATCCAGCACGTCCTAGAATTAAAGGACTTCCTAAAATTCACAAACAGTACGCCGAACACTCTTATTTAGGCTGGGCTGTTAGAAGATAAACTCTTCATTTACGTAAACCTAATGCAATTTTTTACATACACTACAACAAAATATTTCCATTAGTTGAAACAAGTAAAAACTGTTTATGTTCAAAAACTTTTTAAGATTTCATGAGTTGTAGACTTAACATTGAAAAGCGAGATAATTTACATATTTTTTAAGAAAGTGTATTTGTTCTTTTCTTTTACTTCAAACTTCAGAATAAAGCTGAAAACTAAGATATGTTTTACTCAAAAATAAGAAGAACTAAAATCTTCGAACAAATTTTGCATTAGTATTGGGGTCGAGCGTAAGAGCAAAAGGATAAAAGGACATTTAGGATGTGTCTCATTAGACAGTTGACTAATTCTAATTATGATATACTTTTATATATGTATAAATTAGTAATTGAATTATTATTTATTGCCAATTGAAATTTTCAAAGAATTGTCCATATGGTGTATGGGAATTAAAATTAGAATTGGTGTTTGATTAGATACACATTCTTATAAGTTTGATTCTCAAAAATACAACACTGAAAACCAAAAAAAAAAGCTACAAAAATATACCTAAGTCTATTTGTACTTATATTACATACTATACTGAAGATTGCGGTGTAATAAAGTGCTTCACTTCTTAAATTATTGTTATTTCGAATTATTAAAAGTGACAACTGTGTTAACTAACAACTATGTAACCTATACCTATGTAAATTATGCACATATGTACACACACCCTTTTAGATTAGTGTTAGGATATTTGAGTCTTTAAAGGGAGAAACTGATAACAAAACAAGACAATTATTTTACAACCCATTAGTTAGTTTGGTTATATCCGAAAGGGATATAAAAAATTTGAATATGTACATTACATAAGTATATATAATTTTATTCGAGAAGAACTCCTCAAGACGCAACAGAATTGCGTAAATTTTAATTGTAGAAATTATATTAATTAACACACAAAAAATGATATCATAAAATCTTCGATTAGCTCGGCTTTCATATTAAGCACGAGTATGTTTTTGATTAAACATAAAGAGAAAAGGAAGGAAATATGTAGTTTGATTCTGACCAATACTGTATTTGATTTGAACGTATTCAAAATTTTCATTAAATACAACAAACAAAAAATTTCATCGTTGTTTCAGAAACAAATTTTATAATCAGAACAAAAATAAAAATAAATAAATAATGAACGCCAAAAAAAAAACAAATGTTTTTTTATTTTTCAAAAATCCCAAGTACAAAATAATAATAAAAATTGAGAAAAAAAAATTGGTGGAATTTTTAATTTTTTTTTTATTTTACTTTTTTTGTGCTTCTATGATTGTTTTTTTCCTTTTTTTGTTTCTCGGTTTTGTTTTTGTCATGAACGTTGCTTTCATTTTTTTTTCTGTTAATAACGAAACCTTTTTTTTTGAGAATTTTGACCTTTTAAAATATTTTTATTAAATTTTTTTTGTAAACATTTCTCAAATAATATTATATGATGTATATGCATATAAATTTATAAAACTGAAATAAATAATTTTTTAATAGTAAGCATAAAGTAATTTATTTTTTTCATACTTAATTTAGGGCAACGTACATATACATTGAAGAAAATTTTATAGCTTGTATGCATAGAACTTGGGAACACAAACAAAATGTATACATACATTTGTTTTATTATAAACGAATTATAAATATATATATGTGTGTGTACAGTTATGTATCCATTAAAAAAATTAAAAATAAAGTTCTTATTGGGAAGGGTTTCGAAATCAAATAAAAATTGTCCACAACATAATTTTATAACAGAATGATAAAAACAGATAAATTTAAGTTCTATGATGTGTTGAAATATATGTAAACATACTATTATACTTACAGTTCCAATTAAATAAATATGTCCAGGCATACATATGTAGGTACATATAATAAAAATTTTAAATTGAATAATATGAATGAAAAATCATTAAAAAAAAAACCAAAAAAATCAATTTCAATTAACATAAGAATATTTAAATTAAATTCCAGGTTAATTAAACGAACAAGGAAGTTAAAATAAAATAATCAAAGAACTAACATATCATTTTTATTTAATGAAATTGGTGCCTCTTGAATTTTCTTTCTTTACAAAAAAAATATGTTTCGCCAAATTTCATTGACATCAAGTCCACAAATAATGACATCAATGAAGTAGTTCTTTGAATAAAAATCTAGTTAAATCGTTGGTAGGTAGGTACTTAGGTTTTTCAAAACATCTCGTCTAAAAGCTCCTAATGAAACACCAAAAAATACAAATTTACAAAACATTTGTACTTCCGGTTCGGGAATCTACATGGTCTGCAGTGCCAATCCAATAAGAAAGTAAGAATACTTCCTACTTTATTCCAAACAGTATTCTAAAAGAAAACTATGTTATAGCAAAATAGTAACCACGAGGTTACTATATGAAATAATTTTAATGATTAGGAAAAAATAAATTAAGCTAATGCGAATGCGGCACCACTAAATTATATATAGCTTTACGTATAGCAGGATTTTATATCAGTTATATTCGGTCGATTTTCTTAATAAAGGCTATATTTGATTTAAAATCGCGTCCTCGATATGTGGTAAATGATGGTAGTTATATTTATGTTCCAATTACGGTTTTAGAAAATATTTTGTGGCAAACTTCTGTATAGAATAAATTGTTGTTATATTGTATAGTAATAAACACTTAATAAGTACCAACAAAAAACGCACTAAAAAATATATATATTGTTCCATTAGTTCAATTGTTTTGGCTAGTGCTTCTTAAATGAAATGCATGCAAATAAGTTTTGCTATTTCACATTTCAACGATGAAATCGCTATCGTTATATTAAATACATAATAGACACCTTAATGCATAATTGCTCTTGACTATATAAGATAAACTTATATAGTCGAGAGCAATTATTAATTCACCGCTTATTCTCTTAACATTTTATTGCATGTACTTTTAAAATCTCAATTCGGGAATTTGTTATAGCCTTACACACAGCTAGCTATTTATATTACGAAAACTATATACATGCATGTACATATAATACTTTGCACTCACTTTTCCCAAAATGCTAAAGTAAAAAATTTTACCCATTAATAAAACTCGTGAAAACTTGCTTTTATTCCATACGTTTTTTTGTTCTTTTCTATTCACTTTGATACAATTGCAACTTCTTGAAATCTATCCTCTAGTAGAAAGCTAATTTTATTTTCCAAGGGAATTAAATACATCCTTTAGATATCGATTAGTCTATAAAAACAGATGGAATATAAATTTTGATATTGACTTGGTTTTCTTTAAAAAAGCTAATTGTAATTTTATTTAACCAAAAATTTAAATAAATACCTCATCATGTACTGAAAAGATAATAGATATCCTGTAAATATATAATTACCAAAGAAATAAGAACAGAAAAAAAGCATGGAACGCGTTCTGGACGTTTACAAATATTTAAGTTGTTCTGTATTAATAAAAAACACGAAACAATACAAATAGTTTTTGAATGTATACTTAAAAAGATTTATTGAAATAAAAATGCTAAAAACAGAAAAAAAATTTAATTTTGAATAAACTAATCATTTAATTTTTTAATTCATCAGATGAAGCTTTAAATTTTTACTTCGCTTAAATACTAAAATGAATAAATTAAAAAATATTTATTTTACTATGCATTTCTTTTTTAAATATAGAAAACACTTTCTGACATTGAATATGCAGACGCACCGTATGCTGTATGTATTAATTTTTTTTATGTTCTTGAAAGTAGCTTAGGTAGAATTACCTTTTCGTGCTTAATTAAGTACGGTAGTGCAAGTTTTTTACTAAATTTTGGAGTATTTATTTATCAAATTTCTGGCTTATCAACTCATTAAAATTGAAATACTACTACTATAGTCCGGAAGTAAGCCTTTTTAAACAGCGTAGTTCTACTTTATTTAAATTTTAACTAAATTATACTCTCAATTATTTTTTGTCTTTTTGATTCCGAGATCTTTTTGTCTTTTGTTTTTCGGTTGAAAAGCAGACGCTCTACCTACTGCGCCACACCACCCAGCGTGTGATTATGTCGAGTAGATGAAGCCCTGAGCGCGAAAATAAACTAATTTCTAGCTCTAATTTAGTACTTCTAAGGGAATTTCCTTTTGCTCTCAACTGAAAAAAACGCCAATAGAATGAATTATCATAGATGTTGTTTTTAATGATTTTAGTATAGCAATTTTAAAGTGGTATTAATTTCAAATTAAAGTGTAGCTTAATTCAAAACGAATTCATTCAACAGATTCTATCTTTAAAATAAAATTATTCATCATTTTTTGAATTTAAAAATTAGAATTTCGCTTTCAAACGAAAACTAATTGAAAAACAAAAATCGTACGTACCTATGTAAAAAAAATATTTTTTAATGACTCATTTTGAAATATTGATTTTAATTGTCATATTATTAGTTGTTGTGTTGCGCTATTAAGTTGTAGTTTTATATTTTTCTATGTAGAATTATTGTTTTGGTAAATTCTTATTTCCGGGGCTTTTTTTGTTTGTGATTCGTAATCTAAAGTTAAATTTTTGTTAGTGTTTCTGCTATATATAGCTATATAACAAAAAACAAAATAACTGAACATGACTAGGTGTTTTTTTTTTCGAAATTTGTAAATATAGAAAGATGGATAATATGTACATTGTACATAAGTATGTATGCTTAAATTATAAATGTGTATCCACATTTGTTTTATTAATTCAAAATTGTGATTTATTTAAAGCTCGACTTTCAAAAATAATATATATGTATGTAAGTAAATAATATACATAATATATTATATTGTGTATTATGTATGTTTCTAATTTTTTCTTGAATTAATTTTTCTATGTAGGTACATATTATGTACATTGATAACAATATTTTGTATAAATGTACATTCTGTCTATGAACATATTTATTATTATAATACTAGGGGCCCCTGTTAAGTAATTATAATTCAAGTTAAGTATTAGCTTTTATTTAAAAATTTTGTACCTCACAAAAGCGCATGTTAAATCGAATGAATGAATAACAGAGACTGAACAGAAATTTTCTATGTCAAAATGTGAATTTCCATACGTTGTTTTTTAATTGAAATTACTACTAATGAGTACTTTAATGCAATGTGATCATCATGATTCATCATTGATCATGTGATCATCATGAAATAATGAAAATTAATTTAAAACTGTGTAATTTACCTTTTCAGTCTGTTTTATTTGTTTTTTTATTCATACTCCTAATTATAAGTTATTTTAAACTCGATTGTACGATGAAAATAAAGTTAAAATTTTGGAAAAGGAAGCAAAAATTATTTTAGAAGAAGCAAGTAGGAGAATAAATTTTATCCAACGATCCAAGCAAATTTTAAGAAGACTTAATATGTGTCTTTATCTACCTTACCTACCTAAATTAATTATAATATATAAGAGAGTGCATATTATCTTGATATTTGTAAATAATGAATCCAATTTTTATTGTATAATTTTGAGGTGAACGGTTGACTTAACTACTAACTACATACATTATAATAATATGATATAAATCATAATTCATTAGAACTTGAAATGTATTTATGATAATAAAGATAATCTGAAATTTGAAAGGAGAAAAATTTTAACAATAAATTACAAAAAAAATACAAACAACCTTATCGATCTTCTGAAGTTACAAAAAAAATTTAATGAATTAGGTAGTTTTTAATTTTGACTTGATTGGATCAAAATTTTCATTTAGTAAATTAGGTTCAATATGTATATATATATGTATATAGGTACATAATATAGATTTATAAATACAAATACCCAAAATATAATATAAATTTATGTAGGTACATAAAGCAAATGCCATAATCCGATAATTGATAAAACTGTTTTTAAAATCAAACAATTCAATAAATGACTAGGTATGTCGTATTTTTATACTTTCTCAAACGTCTTTATTTTTTCTGAATGCACTCCACATAAAATTTGTCAAAGTTTTTAGTCGGAGCCGTTCGGAATATTATATTTACTTTGCACTTGAATTATATACACCACGAAAGGTTGGAAATATTAAAAATTTTATATTATTTTTACTGTTTCATATTTAGTAATTTTTTTTTTGCATTTAGGTAGGTACATTGAAATTTTTCAGAGAACATTTTCTGTTTTTTTTTTTTTTTTACTTATGGTTTTTTATTTTAATTTTTATTTTCATAAAAAAGCGATCAAAATAAAAAATTTAAGTTTTTTCTTTAATTGCTATTTTTGATAAAGTCAATATTTCTAAAAAAAAAACAAAGAAAATTTTTTTATTTTGTTTTTTGTTTTTCTAAAATAATAGTTAATTTGTTTTTTATTTCATAAAAAGTTTGACGCAAAAAAAAACTCAAAAAAGTTATAACAAAATTTTAAAAAAATACGACTTGTCATTGCATAATAATATGTACCTACCTACATACTTATATTTCTAGACACAATATATATGCATGTTTATTGGGCTTTGAAATATCTAAATACATATATATATATATATGTATTTGTAGGTATATAAATAATATATTATATTTTACCATTTTAGGATTAATAAAATAAAAAAAAGTGTTTTTTGAAAAATATGCCAAAATTATTATGCTAAAAAAGAAGCTAAAATTGAAAAGCATTCTGACGCAAATGATTACGTCAAATTTATTTAATTTGATAGAATTTCAGTTTCGAAATTATTGAACATTTCGTTTATCTAGTTTTTTTTTTTTTTTATTTTAAATTTATTTATTTGTTTTTTTCTTTTTCAAATTTTTTTTGTTGAATTTTTTAGATGACAAAAAAAATTTTTTTTTGTTGAATTCAGAGTCGACTACAAACAAAAAATTATATTGTAAGGAAAAAGATTAAATTCACATTATTTAAAAAAGTTATTGACAATATACCTATACATACATTATGTACATTATTCAGTAATTAAATCGTTTCGTTCAGTTTTTTATTTTTTAACATTTATAAAAACGGTGAATCAGTATCTAGAATGATTTTGAATCAAGATAATAATACTGAAAAGTTTTATTAAGGACACATCCACATCCAAAGGTGTCATTAATAGAATCGTGTCATTAACAAAACTGCAGTACATATTGAAATCTTTCAACAGTTTAGTTGGATATTTAATTCAATGTTTAAGTTTAGTATGCTGCGAAACCCAAGTTTCGCTTACATACTTTACTATATAACACTACACGGAAAAAATTAATTACATAGACGAAAGTTTTAAAAAAATATGGAGATATTTTAGAAGTACTATAGAGAATTATAACAGCAAATATAAAATAAAAAAATTATCAATTTTTAAATACATACATAATGAATTGTGAATTTAATTGTTTTTACCAAATTAAAATTACTGTTGTTTTTTCGAATATATTGTCGTCATTGTCAACATAGAATGTCGCATGGCAAGTCCAATAAGGCGATATTTTCATTTTCATTTTCAAACAACAATTCAAAAGCAATAAAAAAGACATTTTTCATTTTAAGCACCGCTACCCTGTTGCACTTTCACTGAAACTTAATTTTTATGAATGAAAATTCATTACTATATTTCATTTAATGTCGCTTATGGTGAACTCGTTTCCCAAAAAAATGTTGATTTTCGACCGGAGTCTGCCTTTTTTATTTTTTGCGTTCGGTTCTCGAAAAAATGTTGAGCTGAACAAAAATCGTGATCGTTACCTAAAAAAATTTTTGCATTTAAATGTAGCATTTTCTGATTTTTCGACGGTTCTATATTTTTGACCATTACAGCCCACATAATAAAAAAAATTAAAAATAAACAAAGGAAATATCAAATGTCAATATTTCAAGTAAACAAATGAAAAGTAAAATCTAAATAAAAATGTAAAAAAATGTAAAAATAATTTCTGGGAAAAATTTCATTAAATCGAATGAAATTTAATGAAAGTTCATTGAGTGTATGCTCGTCACAGTATTACATACTGAATACTTTAATTTATTAAAATCTTTCTATACTTTTAATAAGAAGAGATTTATTCTTCCAAGCACTGATGAGCTTGTATACGACACTTCTAGTCATATGCTAAATAATAATAATAATGAGAATGGTAACGCCCCGCGTGCGCGGAGTAGGGAAGGGTAATTGGTCGTTGGGACATGTTATTATTATTATTAAAAAAAAAAAAGATTTTTATTATTATTATATAAAACCAAATTAAATAAAAAAGTAGTGTAGGAAACATGAAAAAAAATGTAGAACTTGTTTCGTCCGTTTGTGAAATGAAAATATTGCAGTATTCTGTGTTTTGAAGACAGAACTGTAAAACTGTTGCATATAAAAATTCATATTTTTTTTTCGAGAAACAAAATCACCAAAAGTGTATGGACATGTTTTGCAACCATTTTGACAGTTTAAAATTTTTTCGGAAGTTTTCAAAATTTTTCAAAAACTTGTAGTTTCAGTTTTATATTTTTTTCTCGTGTGTGGGGATGTTCATAATAACAAATATTTTTTTTTGTTCTTTTAAAGTTTTTAAATTACTATTTAAAAAAAACCAATTGCTTTTTCTGTTACTTTTTATTTTAATTTCACATTTGTTCAAAATATAATTTGAGTATATATAATCTATTTTACAAGCACTGTGATTTCACAATCCACACAAATAAAAAAAATCTCATTCCAATACACTAATACAGTAGACGAACAAATTGCAAAGTGTAGGTAGCAAATGAGCAACAATCTTTGTTAAGCTAAATTTGAAAATTCGTCGAATGAAAAGTTGAACCCAAGAAAACTTAGTAAATTTCAATCCAAAAAAACCGAATTCAACATAATCATGTTATAAGTAGTCGTTTTTTTTAAAGTTTTTTAAATTGAAACAAGAATGTTTTTAAAACAATTTAATATGCGAAGTATCCAAAAACTCATACTGTACCAGGCCCGGTTCTATCAAATGTGTCGCCCGGTGCATTTTAGAAAAATTGCGCCCCTCATCTAAAAAGTGATTGTTACAAGCCATTTCCACATTACTCATGAGGTAGATTTTTAACGTTTGTTTTATTGATTATAATATATGTATTTTTAAGTGTAACGCATTTGTAAATTTTGATAACTAACAATGAATACAACAATATTTCCTTAATACAAAAAAAAATCGTTCGTTAATTCTTTTTCCACTTTGCGCTTTGAATTTTTATCTCTTTCACAAATTAAATTTTTATTACTATCTATTTCTTACAATATTGGAAATATTTATTTATTGAAATTTTATTCTCTTTCTCTATTATAAAAAAAAAACATTTGTTTACCACAATTTATTTTTTCCTAAAATAACCAGACATCATGCAATTGTATCAAAATTAGACGCTGATACAATTGCATTTTTTCACTAATGCAAATATGGAGGCACTAATGTTTATATGGAGGCATTTATTGCGTCGTGGAGAGATATTTTCATCAAAAAATCTTGTGCTTCACATGCTGTCTTCATAATAAAAAATAGACATACAGTCTGTACAATAAAAAATTATCTCACTTATTATTTATTATTGTGTTTCATAGAAATACATTATGTACACATATATCTTTAAAACAATTTTCCAATAAAAATGACAAATGTAAAGTTTACTATTTAAATATTTAATTTTCATCTTATTTTCTAATTGCCAAATTATTTTTGTATAATTTTTTTATGTCACTATGGCTCAACTAATGTAATTTGATATTTTCATGATTATGTAGTTCGTTATTGTGATTGATTTATTAAGCAAGCTATCCTAAATGAAATGCATAACATTAAACAAAATTACGCTGAAGAAATTAAAAATTTTAAACGTCAAAATAAAGTATGGCTCTTTTGAAGGACATGTTCCGCGTAGGACCTAATTACTATATCCCAAGGATACCTGGTGTTTTGTGCTTTCCAAAAATATGTAATTTTAATGGCATATCTTATCCTTTAAGGTCGGTTTTCATGAGAAATTTTTAGCTGATAAATTGGAGTTTAGAAAGAGAGAGGTATAGTATACCGTTAATGTGGATGAGAGAGTAAAATTATAATGTTTAAATACAAATTTTTAAATATAGCAAAATTGATATATCAATGTATCCTGTATTTATGTATCGTAGTATGCGAAATTCTCTCAACAAATTTTTGTGTAAATACACATTTTTTTTATGTTAGTATATTGAAAATACCTGCGATAATTATAAGAAACATATCTTTGTGAAGAAAAATTTTTTTTAAATATTCTCCGATATTTATAGACTCTCTCGATATTTCTTCCAAAATTATGGTTATTTTCCCGATATTTTATCATTGTTTCTCTATCACACTTATGGAATTTTGGTATCTTCTGCCTATGCTCTACCTGAGCTGAGATTAACCTAAAAGAATGCTCCAAATCTTTATCCTTTTTGTCAAAAATTTTTAATCTGTCGATTTCTAAGAAAATGTTTCCTTCTTCATGGAAAAAAGCCTTCATTAGACCAGTTCACAAGAAAAAGGAGAAAAATTATGTTAGCAACTATCGACCTATTGCTAAATTATCCTGTATTCCCAAATTATTTGAACTAATCGTTTTTGATCAGCTTTATCACCATTGGACTTGCTTCTTAATTCCAAACCAGTACGGTTTTGTCAAACATAAGTCCGCAGTAACTAATTTAGTTGAATATACTTCTTATTTCCATAGAAAACGTGGCGTTAGTAACAATAACAAAAAGGCACTTGAAGCAAAAAATAATCAACTTAATGCCAAAGTTACAGAATAGAAATCTTATGTAGACAATTGAAAAACGAACTCTGCACACTTAACGAAGAAAATAACAAACTAAAAAGCTCACAAAATACGTCTACTAAAGAAGTAGTATAAAAACTGCTGAAGAATTTTATACAGACCAGGAAGAACTAGCTCGAGAAACCGACTGGATCATTAAAACAAAAAGAAACTGTAAAGAAAGAAAAGCAGAAAAATCACATACTTTAAGCCCAAAATATTGTGGACAAAGTAGAGAAAAATGTGCAAATAACTGAAGGTGCCATAAATAAAAGAAAATGTAAACCACCTCCAAGTTGTACTAAGTAATGTATAGTGGAATATCCTCAAATAAGTAAAAAATTAAAAGAAACCAAGATTATATATAAAATAAATATGCTGAACAATAAGCAACTAAAAATTAATGTTGAAGAAGAAAAAGAATATAGAGAGTTGACTAAGGCAATAAATGAAACTAATATTGAATGGCACACTTATGAAAATAAAAACGCCAGGCCTATTAAAGTAATGGTTAGGTATTTACATCCGTCATGCCAACCGACATGAAGATATAAAAAATGAATTAAAAGATAGAGGCTTTAAGATTCTAGAAGTCACATATAAAATAAAAGAGAAAAAGGAAAACAACAAAGAATCTACAGTACTCTCTTTATGTTAACATTCAAAAAATATTCAAAATTGAATTTATCCAGTATATGAAAGGTAAAATAAGGCTATTCGTAAAACCATTACCATTCCTCAATGTAAAGGTACCAAAGATTTGCCCATACACAAAAGTTGTGCCAGCGTCTAGACCAGTTTGTTAAATGATGTGGTCCCCACTTAACAATTTCTTGTGAAGAATATTAAGCCTAAACTGCCTTGAGGAACTCCCAGCGAGTTATTGTGATTGCTAAAAAGTGACTAAAGAAATGCAAAAAAAAAGAAAGTACTACAAAATACTCCAAAATAGATGCAACATAAACAACAAAAAAAGATAAAACCCAGGCAATCTCAAACAATTTTCAATTGCGGGCTTTTCAGATTCTGGAATTTTACTGGATTTCCCTAATTTTGAAGATTTAGGTTGTTTCGATGAAAATTTTAAAATTAGTGTAAAAGTTAATCCCGTTGCTAAGTCTCCTCGTAGAACTCCGTTAAGTTTATAATAACCAGTTAAAGTTGAGTTAGACTGAATGGAAAAGGTAAATATAATTCAAAAAGTTACTGGACCTTCTGAATGGATTTCAAATTTAGTAATAGTGCAGAAATCTCTAATGGTAATATTAGAATATGCCTTGATTCACAAGATTTAAATAAAGGTTTAAAAGTTGATAATTTTTTAATACACAAATTTGAAGACTGCATTTTTACAATAGGAGATAAAAAGTTTTTTAGTGTTTTATATATTAAAGAGGTTTTTTTTTTTCAAATTAAATTGGATAAATATTAGCTTATGTACATTTATCTCTCATTTGGATGTAATAAATTCTGTAAGTTACCTTTTGGAATTAAAATTGCTCCAGAAGCATTTCAGAAATATAATGCAAACATTTTTGTAGGCATTGAGGGTATAGTTATTTACATCGATGGTGTTTTAGTTTTCGCAGATTCTATTGAAGAGTATGATAAAATTTTAAGGCATGTTTTAGAGCAAGCTAGCCAAAACTTTTTAGGACATGTTATATCGGAACAGGTTCATTTGACGAAGAGAGAATTAAAGCCATCGAAGACATCTGTATTCCCAAAAATAAAAAAGATGTCCAAAAATTACCTGGAATTATAAATTACTTACAAAAGGTGATATACCGAATTTAGCAGAAATATCAACTTTATCAAGAGAGTTTTTACGAAAATATATAATTTTCAATTGGCTTCCAATGCATACAGATTGTTTTTGAAAATCAGATTTGTTTTAAGTGATAGATTTAATTTATGGAATAAAAATCGAGTTTCCTTTCAGTAATCATTTTTATTTATTTTGCATTAAATGATTAGTGAAAGCATACAGATTGTTCTCACGCTCTGGTAGATACACAGTAGGTAGATCGCATTATCATATACTCAACTAGTTGTGATGGACTAAGTCTTTCTGGCAATAATGAAATTGTTAATAATTCGTTTGAGGTTGCTGATAATTTTAATCGTTTCTTTGTAAAAATTATTCAAATTAATAGGGACTCAACTAGTTGTGATGAACTAAGTCTTTCTGTCAATAATGAATAGAATTTTAATAAACTTCTTGACCACATCAGGCAAATTAGAATTTTATCGAGTTTTTTAAAATTATTGAAAGCTTGGCTTTTGGAAATTAATTTTGATAGAAGTGAGGAGTTATTAAGAGTAGTTGTTTACCTGAGTAAAACTTTTGAAGTTCTTGCGATTTATATATGTTGTGTATTTTCATGATTAGCTTAAGTAAAATTCTTTTCTACATTTAACATATTTACTTTTACACTGCATAAAATTATTTTAAATTTTGTATTTTTTATGTTCTCTTTGTATTTTAATTTTAATTTCTCTTTTGCACTTTCCTCACCAATGTTATTTGTTGTTTTTTTTTTAAAAATATGCATCATTCGATTCTTAATTTATGCAACAGAATGTTGACTAACTATTTTCATTTTCTCTATTCATTAATACTAAATGAATTTGTAATGTACAGATGTAATTTTGAATTAATATAACTTTTAGCTATAAGATTAAATTTATCAGTTGTATATACCTACTATATCAAATTATATTATATCATAGATTAAGAAAATGCTGAAAATAAAAATATTGAGTATTATTAAAAGTATTATTAAAAAATTCAAGAAACTGATTTAGATCATCAACTAGCTAAGCGTAACCAAAGGAGAACAAAAGGTTGCCGGAAAACATTAAAATATTTTGGAAATTTAAAGAAAATTTGTTTTTAGAAAACAATATAATATTTTTTGAAGAAATGATTTTGGGAAGGGAAAGGATTTTTCCTTAAGAAATGAAATTTTGCAAACTCTACATAAACCACATTTTGGATATGAAAAAACCAAAAGTTGTTCTAGGGAAATTGTATAATTGACCAGGTTTAATGACTGATATAGAGAATATTATTGAAAAATTTAACATTATTGTCAAAAATTTAGAAAAAATCATCACAAGACAAGATCCATTTGTTAAGATACTATGGATGGAGGTATGAACTATGGATATCTTTGAATTTTATATTAAACTAGAAAATAACCATGATTCGAACTCAGATCACTCTGCACTCATACTAGATCTATATGAAAAGGTTATTAAGAAACAGCTTAAACCTATGCTAAGTAACAAGACAACTGAAGATCCAAATGTGATATAGATTCTGAAGTAGAAAATTTTATTAAACCTATCCAAAATGCTGCCTGGAATAATACAAAAGATTGTGAATATAAATTTGTAGGAATCAACTACCCTAGAAAAATATTAAACATGATAAAAATTCGTCTTTTTATTTTTATCATATTTAATATTTCTCTAGGCACAGATGGCAATAATCGCGTGATCCGGCGAACAAAACTCAGCTAAATAGGTTAACTTAGAATCTTAAAAGAATAAATGGAAGATCTTAAAAACGCAAAATTTGACAAATATATAAAAAATTTATCAGCCAAAAGTGCAATAGTTGAAGAAATTAAAAAATTGAGAGATAAAAAAGCTCCAAGTTTTGATCTAATTAACATGACAAATCCTTAAACCACTTCCGAAAAAAGCCATAACAATACTAACACACATTATAAACGCTGCTATAAGAATAAGGTTTGTGCCGAATATGTAGAAAATAGCAGAGATAATTAAGATACCAAAGTCTATAAATGAGGTCAAATCCTACAGACCAATATCACTTCTACCAATAATATCAAAATTATTTGAAAAACTACTATTGATGAATGAGACCGATCATAAAAAATAGTAACCTGATTCCAAATTATCAATTTAGTTTTAAATTTAAGCACCCGACAATAGATCAAATACATATGAATAACAGACATAATAGAAAAAGCTTTAGAAGAAAAGCAGGTATGCTTTACTATATTTCTAGATGTAGCTCAAGTTTTTGATAAAGCATTGCATCGAGGCTTAACATATAAACTAAATCATATGTTACCTAAACAATACGTAGACATACTCTCATCATATCTAGAAAACAGACTATTTAGAATTAAACTATATTAGATTACACGCTGGGTGGGGCAGTAGGTAGAGCGCATGCCTTTCAACCGAAAAGTTCCAGGTTCGATTCGCGATGAAACAAAAAAAAATTATTTTTATTGGTTTTTCGACCTGGTCCAGTACTCTTTGTCATGGGGATAAAATAAATGGCAATAATTGAGAATGTATAATCTGGTAACAACTTAAATAAAATAGAGCTATTCTATTTAAGAAGGCTTAGTTCCTGAAAGTAGTAGTAGCTTTCCACATTTAATGAGTTATTTAATAAGTAATTTGTTAAAAATAAAATACTCGAAATGTTGTAGATACTGTAGTGTAAAATTGCAGTACCGAACTTAATTAAGCACGAACAGGTGATTCTACCTAAGTTACTGTCAAGAACATAAAAAAAAAGAAGACGAAGAGTATTCTTCTGTCAGATATATTAAAACAGGTGTGCCTGAAGGTAGTATTCTGGGTCCCATTCTATATTTGATCTACACCAATAATTTACCATAAATGAAAAATATAACTGAACTGAAGATACTGCGTTGATGGCTGCAGGATCTAATATTGACGAGGCTACAAATAAAAGGTATACTTTTGAACTTGTACGGCATACAAATATGGGTATGTGCCAACCACACACATCTACTTTGTATACAAAAATTCTAAAATAAAGTCTTGCACAACATGTTAAATGCCTCTTGGTATGTTCGAAACAATGGCTTCCCCAGAGATCTAAAAATTCCTTGTGTAGAAAATTAAATAATAATCAAAGTATTTAGCTCTTCTGGAGGGTCATTTTAACGTTGAGGCCACTTAACTGCTAGAAAATCAAAATCATACCAGAAGGCTTTAAAGAACTAAGCCACTAGATTTAATCTAGTTAGAATTCTAGATTGAATTTCGTAAACTTTCTCTCAATAAATTAATGGTTAGTCCGTCAATGTAGTTTTAATGAGAGGTGTGTTGTTTAGTCAATAAAAATCTGACACGCAATGTTGTCTCATGGCTCATTGTGTCTATGAAGATCCCACCAATTCACGCAAAAAAAAATACGTTTTTTTCAGGAAATAATTTCATTGAAAAAATATTTCTGACATGAAAGATTTTGACTTTTATATCTGTTTAGCAAATGATTATCCGTGTTATTTGCCACAAAGCAACAAAAAAGTGATGCATTGAAAATGAAATTATCGGTGAAAACTAAGTGTTAGGTTTTGGTTGCATTTTACTTATCTTTCCCCTGTAATCATTTCTCAAAAAACTATATACAACACGTTAAGCAAAAATTTTAGTGCCTTATTTTTTATAATTTTTTTATAATTTATATTTATCATGTTGCTTGGATTTCGATACTGTTTTTTAATATTTTATAAATTTAGGATCTTGAGCGACCAGTTGAATTGGAAATACTAGTATTCAACAAGCATCTGTTCAAGATTAGTAGATCGAACACAGACAAATACAGATTCTGCTTAGAAGAGGAGGAATCATTCTTTCAAATTCTATTGATGATATAGCTCGCAAAAGATATAAATATTTCCAGGAATACAAATCGCCTGATTCTGAAATGGAAATCAAAGCAATAACAGCGTTAGTTTACACGCTACCCAAACACTAGGAAAGGATTCCTTTATACAAAATTATTGTAGGTGTGGGTAAGGAAAAAACGGATTGGGAGGGAAAAAGGATGATAGAGGAGAATTGGAATTAAGAGGTTACGGTTACATAGAATTCCTCATTAAACTCACCAAGAAAATACTATTTAAAACATTTCAATAAATATATGAAACTGAAAACTACAATAAATATTTAACGGACAATTAATAACCGTTGTTTTAAAATAACAAACACAGGTGTCCGGCCGCAGCTGCGCAGCACCAGTCCTCCTATTTTTAATACTAAAAAGTCCTAAAAGGACAAAAGAAAAACAACATAAGAAAACAATAAAAATGATTCAATGAATATTTACCTGTATAATTACTATAGATTCAATATTATTGTATAATAATATTATATTTTTAAATTATAAATTGAGTTTCAAAATTTCAAAAAAGCTTCAAATCCAATCAGAATTCTCATATAAACAAAAAATATCATATAAGAAATGATTTTGTTTACATTTTACTGTAACCTCTTTAGGGCCATGTGCCATGCCTGTTTAAGGCCTTGTATTAAGCCACCTTAATGCACTAACTATAATGACATAGATTCGCATATCTCAACATATGTGATATTCCGTATATGGAAATACATGTCACTTCGCCCACAATCGATATATGCGGCAATTAAGTTGAACCTACCCAATCGTTAAATTTTCGTTATAGAATCCTTATGTTAAATTCCATCCAAACCGAGTTCCTTATATGTCATTTCTTTTTGTTGTTGTTTATCTAAGAAATATTTTCTTATGTTACTATGTATACGTTTGGACTAATATCTATACTCCTAACTATAATAGCTATAAGTTATCATATGATATCATATGAGCTTGTACGTCAACGTGACATTTTATTTAACCAACTGTAATAATAATAAGCCATCATACGTTGTATTTTCAAAATCATTCGTTAAGTCATAAGCATACGAGAAGAAGTGTATAAACTAAAAGGAAGCTTGCGTTTTTTTCCTTTTAACTAAGAATTTTATTCAAAACTCAAAATATAAAAAAAAATATAATAATGAATTGATATTTTTATTTCACTTTTTTTAACTTTTGGTTTTGTTGTTTTGATATGATTAGGTATTATTACTATATAAATAAGGTCACGATTGTTATGATTTTGTTATATAATATACATTCATATTGAATATTTAACGAAGTATTATATGACTAGCCCTCAATATAATAGACTTAAGCTGCCTTAAGGCACCTTAAGTTTTGCTGTCAAATTTGGTTTAAGTTTGCTTAAGTTTTGTCTCAACTAAATAAATACTCAAATTTTTATTGATTTTAGACTTTAGTCCTAAAATTAATTTTATTATGCACATACAATTGAAATAAATGTGATATTCTTATGTAAATATTTTTAAAATTAATGTCAGTATGTAAATATATATATACATATGTTTATTTCATAACTGAAATGAATGTAAAATATTTTAAATAAAACCAAAAACATACATTAGAAAAATATATTTTTTCATTATATATTTTCATTATAATATATTTATTCATTAAACATTTAATAAACTAGATACTAATTTTTTTATTTTAACTTGTTTACTCTTCCATTTTTTTTTTCAAATAAATGTTTATTAATGCTGTAGTTTGCTTAAGATTTCTACGCTCCAGAGCGTACCATAAAGTTTTAACGAAAAGTTTCATAAAGCTAACGAAAGATTGGTTAAGTTCATTATAGTTGTCAATATGAAATTTCTTACAATCGTACAAAAACTTAAGCCACCTTAAGTCGCCTTAAGGCACAATAAGTCTATTATAGTCAGCGTTACTATAGGCCTGACTAGCCGTACTTAAGTTAACTTAACACTTTTTATTAAACTTACGTCAAAATTTAAAGCTGCTTAAGATTGAAGGTCTAACCATAATGGCATTCAACTGGTTGAAGCTAATGTCACAACTAAACAAAAAGCCAACTAAAGTTTTGTAATTTGCTTAAGTTAACTATAATGAACTTTAGCTGACTTAAGTGAATTTGACATTAACGAAATAAAATAACGTAAATAAAAAGGTTTTGTTAAATACAAATTATATTGCTTCTAATTTTAATTTTATTTTTCATTTTAATTTTGTTATTTATATCATAAGTATATTTTAATTTTTATGATTAACCGAATTTTGTTTTTAGTGTTATTTTAGTAATATTTTAATTAATGTTTTTTTTATTTTTTGTCCTTTTATTATCATTAGGTATAATTGATTAGTTATAAAGTATGTAAATAATTAAATAATTAGATTATTATATTATAGCTATATCACAAATTTTTAATAAGTAATAATAGCTCCTAAATCAAAATGTCAAATTTCCGTACAGAATGTGCGAATGAAATCTCACTAACCTTAATGCTGGAGATAATCTCGACAACGGATTGATGTCAAAAAAAGTTTATATATATGAAATTGTATGAGAGTAGACAATCTCAACGCCGTAAAAAATTCATCGTGAGAAAGTTGAATTTGTTTGAACTCGAGATGTCAGATTTGAAGTTTTGAATCATATATAATAACATTAAAAATTTAAAATTTTTTGTTTAGCATAGTTTAAATATTTTAAAATCAAAAACAAAAACCCAAAAACACTATTTAAAAATCAAAAATGGGGTTAGATGAAAAATTAATTAATTTAGTTCGTCAAAATATGATCATATAATAACAAAATATCCAGTGAATAATCACTGGATATCATGAATTGTGTTTCTAGGTATATAGAACAGAACGACATTTTTTTAAAATTTGCTTTCACCGTGAAAGTTCATTAGCGACGCACGTTAAAAGCGTTGAGACTATCTCCAGGGTAAGTCAGGTAAAACTAACGAAAACCTGACGAAATTCTCTGATATTCCTATTATGGGTGCACAATGCAATCTACGCATGTAAACGTACATTTCCTTAAGTTGGCTTAAGCCAGCTAAAAATCATCATGGTTGGGCCTTATAGCCTACTTAACTTATGCCTTTTAGGGCCAGTTTTCAGGTGAACACTTAAGTATCAAATCAAACTTAAGCTACACTTAAATCAAAAATTGTTTTTATCAGTTGGTACTTAAAGCAATACTTAAGTGCACTTAAGCTTGGTAAAATGACCGCTTAAGCTACACTTCAAATTAAATCTTTTAATAATCTTTCTTATACATCTTTCTGACAGTTACACTTTATTTGTCACTTGTATGGCATTTTAACAAGTGCTGCCATTGCAAATAACCGAAAATGACAGCTGAAAATTAACGCTTAAGTTTTAACTAGAAAACTCAATATTTTTAAGTGGAGCTTAAGTGTCGAATGATACTTAAACTTAAGTGTCGAATGATACTTAAACTTAAGTGTCGAATGCTACTTAAACTTAAGTGTAACTTAAGTACTCACCTGAAAACTGGCCCTTAAAACTTCATTTGATTTGACAATTTGAAATAAGAAACACCATTTTGAATTTTATTTATATTGATTTTTTCACAAATCGAATGTCATTTCATTCAAACGTCATTTTACTTAAGTAACTTACGAATTGAATTGTACTCACTTAAGTTGAACGAAAATTACATTTTTTAATGAAAGTGAAACTTAAGTTAAGTGTATGGCTAGTTAATTATGCAAAACCCAAACATGGCTAGTTAGGCCTTATTATAGTTAGGGCTTATGTCACCTTCGTTAGGTAATTTGAAATTTGACTTCATAATAGCATAGTTCCATTTTATTTTTAGTGATAACCAAAACTCTAAACTATTTTTTATCATTTGTTTTATTCCAATGACAAAGGGTACTGGACTGGACCAGGATGAAAATCCAGAAAGCAATTTTTTACTTCGTCGGGCAATCGAACCTGCAATCCAGCGTGTGAGTAAAAAAGGAAATATATATATGTACATATTTTTAATATTTGATTTTTATAATTATTTTATAATTAATTATAAATTATAAGTATGTTTCCAGTTAGAGTTAGCTTTCACAAATTAAAAACATTTCGAGTCAACTTAATTAGTCAACTTAATTCGAAGATACAAATCAAGTAAATTTTGATTACTATAAACACTAAGTTATATGTGATAGTAATTAGTCACTCATTAAGCATAAACCCTAGGCTTGCTTAAGTTTTCTACCCTCCAGAGTTTATTATAATTTTCAATATGAAACTTTACACTAACAGTAATACTCTACTAACAGTAGCACAAAAATTTAACCCACTTTAAGGCACATTAAGTCTATATAAGTATAAGGTTTCTATTATAGCGATTCGTAAAATGAATACATATGTAAAAGTTATTGTTTTAAATTTTAATGCAGAGATGTACACAGAGATGTTGGTAAAAGTTATAGGAATGGTTAAAAATGTCTTAAAAAACAAATATGTTTCAAATCTTACCATATAAGTTAAGAATTTCACAAAAGAAATAGGTACCTACTCATTTTCAGGGAACAATGAAATAGTAAAATAGAATTTATATGAAACAGTGAACGTAAATGGTTAAAATTTGGAGCTTAATTTGTAGAACATTTTTTAAATTAAAACGTTATGGCTAGTCATAGTTAAGCATACTTTAAACGTAGAAAATTATTGTAAATTTAGAACACTACGCGGTATTTTGACAGTGGTATTACGTTCACGTCCAAACGGTTCAAGCTTTCTATTACTATATATATTCTATTTATGTCACAAATTGTGATTAATCTTGTTAAGAACGTCCAATTCAATTTTATAAGAATCAGTTAATTTAATAATTTTTCATTGAATTACGTAAATGATGTAAATGAAGGCTGGAATTGAAGATGGCTGCTTGACATATTATATAGATGGGATTTACAATTTATATTTCAAATTTTACTAAAATTTAATCAATATTTTTTTCAGATCTTACTTAAATACACTTCTTTTTTTATGAGAAAAATCTTGATTAATAATATATATTATATATATATATGAATATATGAAGAAATATACTTTATACATATTCATAGAATATCTGTGTATATTGGTAGAAATATTTTTCTTTTTAATTCTGACGTACTCACCACAAAAAAGTTGTTTTTTTTCATTAAAAATAAAAAAAAGTAAACGACAATATAAAAAAAAATAACAAAATCATAATTCCAAGTAGCAAAAAACGCTTGTAGAAACATAAAGAAAAAATGTTTTTTATTTTTTTAAATGAACAAAATAAAAATGGTGGCAGCCATAAAAACCTTATGCAGAAAAAAAAAATATTCCGTGGCGTCGCAGAAATGAAGCAAATTAAATTTTTTTAAATTTAAATAGAAATTTTTTACATTAAAATATAATTGTTATAGCGGATAAGGCTATTTTTTTTCTACGCGGAACTAAAGACCATGTCGTTACTGCTCCTTATTTTTATACGCATATTTACTTAAATTTAATCATATAAAATACGTTAACAAAATTAAAATAAAATAAATAAATTTCTCAACGCGTATATAAATATAATTTGAATCCAACAACTAAATTTGTAATGTACATATTGGACTGTATATATAAGTATATACATCATCTCCTGTGTAAAAACCTGTCACAGATAGGTGTTTTCCACAGTTATCTGTGATAAAACTATTTTTATTGAAAAATTGTTCACATATTTAAATGGCGCTTATGGTTTAAAAATTATAATGTTTTAAATTAAATGTTTAAATTTGTTATAATGAGGAAATTTTCTTTTGTCATTCTACAAGTGTTTTTTTATACCAAAATTTTTTAATTTGAATGAACTGCATACATTTGGGATCAATACATGGTTTGACTATATTTTATTTGGTTACATGATAAAATTAGATAAGACAAAATTACATAGGACAAAATTACATATGGATAAAATTGCATAGAGACAAAATTTCATATGGATAAAATTACATAAGATAAAATTACATATGGATAAAATTTCATAAGACAAAAATTCATATAATTAAAATTTTTAAAAATATAGGCAAGTTTTTGGATGTTGTTAAATAATTACACATTCTAATTTTTGTTTAAAATTTAACTATTTATTTTTTTATGAATTTATTATTTTTTTAAATAATTTATTCTTTTTAATAATGATTTTATAATCGGGGGCTGCAGCCCCGAACCCCAGCTACTTATTTATTGAAACCCTGTTCTGCTCGATGGCAGGTAAACGCAGACGGTAATGTTTTAGTACAAAATATATAGAAAAAACAAAATACATACAAATCACAGTTCATATATGACTTTAATAAATTTAAAATTATAAAACCATAATAAAATAATATGATTTTAAAATTATTAAACCATAATAAGTAATGAAACCATGTTTAACCAAATAAAAGAATTAGTATTTTTACTTTTGTTTTTAAGAGAAAGTAGGTACCTTCATTACAAAATCAAATAATTTTAAATTTTTATAAACATTTAAATATGTATTTTTTTAAAATGTGAAATTTTATCCATATGTAATTTTATCCAAATGAAATTTTGTCTCTATATAATTTTGTCCATATGCAATTTTGTCTTATGAAATTTTGGCCATATGTAATTTTGTTCTATGTAATTTTTTCTTATGTAATTTTGTTCTGACACCCCAAATAATAGCTCTATTGAGAAGAGAAATACGACTTCTTTTCTTCTTTGGATTTATATAAAAATGTCCACAACGGAAGAAGAAAAAAATTATGATATGTAGTTAGTTTTTATGTATATCATTATGGATTATGTACGTATAATATGTATAGAAAATTATTGCATATGAATTATATATATTTAAAATAAAACATCGTTATATATATATGGTCATATGTTATATGATTATATTTATAAAAATGTAAATTCTAAATAAATAAAAAATATGAGAAAAATTTTTTTTTACAAGTTTAATATGTACATAGACTATGTAACATAATATATAAGAAAATTAAATTTTATTTAATTTCATATTAAAATAGACAATTTCCATATTTATTAGCATAATATATAGAGGTAGGTTACATTTATTTTTTCATTTATATTATATTATAATATAATATATTGTGCAGTGTTATAAAAATTTAGATATTTAGAGTCTAAACTAGACTCTAAGCTAATTAGATTAAGAGATACATAAGTTCAGGACAAGGCAATTGCAAGATACTTTTGTAGTGAACTGTAATGAATGTTGATACAATATAAGAAATGAAATGAAATGACCAATGGAATTATTGTATAACAAACAAAACTAAAAGAAATGATAATTGGGAGTGATAACGAGTTCGAATTATAATTTTGTTTAAATTACGTTTCTTAACTATGATTGAGATTGAGTGTAAAACAGTATTCGCATTATACTGCTCCTACTACAAGTACTAACACAAAACAATGCCGATTGGAATTTCGGTCAAAATTGAATCATGAGGAAAACCTTTGATGGTGTTTGTATTTAATTTTTGGTATTAAATTTTTCAGAATATTCTTGTTTGTGCTAGTTGTGTTTTTCTCAAACTTTACTTTTATCAAAAAAAATTTACACAAAACAAGAGCAAAATTTTAAAAGAAATCGTAATTCGATATATTCCGAAAAATTATCGTGTGCTTGATATAGAAGATATAGAACACCACAAGGCATGAATAACAATCACCACTGACTAGTTTTATTTTCAGTCTATTTTACTGATATGCTTATCATACAGATACGCGTATTTCGTAGTCGTAGAGGTAGTTATTTTGTAGTCGAGTAGAAGACACTGAAGAAGTCTGCAAGTAGTAGACGAAATACGCGTATCTGTATGATAAGCATATCAGTAAAATTAAAAGGAAAATATTCGACTATTTTCACTGTAACACTATATCATAATAACATGTTATTCATATAGCCAAATAAGATCCCTATACAAAAGACAAAATTTATATGAAAATAAGATCCAATTTTTAAAGTTGATCTCCCAGAGGCCAGGCTAGAAGATATAGCGGCATTATTATGTATAACCAGCAGTGAACCTGAATCAGCACTCAGTCAGCAGTGGATGAGGCTAATAGGTGAATATGTCTCTTCACGAGATAAAGTTACATTTTGATCTAATTAACTTATTCTTTTTAACAATCAGCTGATTTGTTATTCCGTACGTTTATAAGACTGTGTAGCATTTTCAACCAATCAAAGAATTACAAAAACAACATATCCATATAAAGGTTTACTTCACTTTTCAAACACAGTATAAAAGAACGGAAGAAAAAATAATTCAATTGTTTAAAAATTAATAAGCCTGAACTCAGGGCTAGTTTTAAAATAACGCAATTAAAAATTAATTGAATTATTTTCATCTGACAGCTGTTAAAAAATAAATAAGATAACATTTTGAATTTGAACTATTTGTGCTCTCGGGAAGGGACCTAATATTTTTTTTATATATGGGTATAATTCGTCATTTGCAGTGAAATCTATGATTTGACTATTTAAATTCGATGAATACTGATTTTTGCAGCAATTAATTTTTATTTTATAATAACTTTTTCATTCACGAAACGGTTGAAATAAAAAGTATCCATAAGGTACATGTACTACAACAATTATTTACTAAGTACTAAGAATAAACAAAAAGCTTAATTTGTAAAAACACATACAGAAATAGGTACCTATATGCATTTTTAAAAAACAATTTTCAAAAAATTACAGTTTTAATGAAAACTAAACAAATATTTTTTTATCATTAGTTAAATTAACCAAGTTACATTTAGGCAATGCCTTTATATCTTATAGCCAAATTACACGATGATTTTTTCGGAATATATCGAATTACGATTTTTTTTAAAAGTTTTGTTTTTGTTTTGTGTATATATTTTTTTTTGATAAAAATCTAAGGCTACATTTACTCAAAGTCGTGAGTCGTGACATTCCCTTACAGAGACTGTATGCGTGAAAAAAGAGACAAAAATAAGATAATATTCGTTAGTACATAACAAAAAATACTACAAATAAATGAGAATGAAAAATGATATTTGCCTATGTATTTTCCTAAGATTTTCAATTTTCTTTTTTTTTTTGCTTTTTTTTCAACCAATTAAGCGCGCTGTGAAGTATTTTCATAAATTTGTCAGAAATTTGTATGTTTAAACAAAGTTTTAGAGCATTTAATATAAATAAAAAAATATAAATTTAATATCAAAATAAAGTTTAGAATTTGTACTTTAATTATATAGAAAAATATTACATAAAATATATTTTAAAATTGAAAAAATTGTTGGTTAAAGAAAAAAAGTGAAAAACAATTGTGCTGATTGGAAATAATTTGTTGTGTTTTGATGTAGTACATGTACACTGCATGACAATATTTTGGCATACAATTTTTAATAAAATGATATTAAAAACATATACAATATTTATTTCCAGTAATGTAGTAAATTTATACTCTCTTTTGAAAGGCTTAAATATTTTTTTTTTAATGGTCTTTTTTAAATCAATTTTTTTTATAATAAAATATTAAAGTGTATAATCTTTTTTTTTTACTATTCGATCTAAAAAATACAAAATTTTAATTTCTTCTTCGAACACAACTCGAAATAAATTATATTTTTTCAGTTATTTAGACTTAAAAAATGAGTACGTTATTTTTCCTATTCCTATAAATAACGTACAAATTGAGTATCCTCTCCGCAGTGTCATGACTTGTCTTGTAATATATGTAGACTTTAGTAAAAAAAAATTTGAGAAAAAATTGCAGGCAAATTGCACTGACTAGCGGATGAGATAACCGTGGTCAACCACAATAAGTGGTAACCACCCATATTGCCAACATTATGCTCTTGTATTTTTATAAAGCTGTTATATACATTGTATTTTTTGACCCCCATTTGATTGTTCCTATTGCCTACTGGGTAGCTGCAGGGTGCTAGTACGCTTAAGGCTGCTTGCCAGTCTTTTTGGATGTGCAGCTAATCTTATCTGGTACTTTCCGCTTATATTACTAATCTCCTCCTTAATGGTTCTCACCTGCAATTCATGATGTATGACATCATTATTGACAAACCAAGGCGCCAATTACAATCTTAATAGCTTTGACTGAAGACGCTGTAATATTGCAATTTTTGAGTTGCTGGCTACTCTCCACAGTTGGATTCCGTAGGTCCATATCGGTTTCAAACCAACTTTATAAATCAGCAGTTTGTTTTCTAGTGACAACGACGAGTTGCGGCCAATCATCCAATACAATTTGCTTAGCTTCTAGCCCAGTTGCATTCTTTTGTTATGAATATGGATTTTCCATGTGAGAGCCTCTTTTTGAGGTACTACTTCGTTATTAAGTACACCCGCTGGACAAGTTTTTCTCTTTAGTGTAAATGTGATATGTGTTGATTTTAATCCATTCTCCCTAATTCTCCACTTTTTTAGCCATTGCTGAACTTTGTTTATGCTGTGTTGCAGAATCTCTAAAGCATGCACTGGGTTACCAGTATGGCCGTATCATCAGCGAAAGTGGCGGTGGTTGTTTCATTAGTTGTTGGTAAGTCTGCAGTGTAAATGAGATATAAGACAGGACCTGTTTATTTTTCAGATTTATTAACATTTATACATTTGAGTTATTATTTTATTTATTCATAAATTTCTTATAAAACTGATAAATTTATAATAATTTTTATTAACTTAGTAGTAGGTAGTAGGTAGTAGGCTAATCAGTCTGTAGGATGTAATTTCTTCATTTGGCTTGCCTGGTTTTGGTATAAGTATTATTTCAGCAATTTTCCACTGGGATGGGAAGTAGCAACATCTTAGAACAGCATTCATAGTATACATCAATATTTTATAACCTTCTTCCGGCAATTCTTTCAATATCTTACCACTAATTAGATCATAACCTGGGGCTTTTTTTGTTTTGATATAATTTTTAATCATTAATGTTATTTCGCCCATAGTAAAATTCTTGATTGGTAAATCCATTTGAAGTGGAGTGGGGAGGAAATTATATATTTCTGAATCCACGTTTAAGCTTTCTGATGGAAATGGTTTAAATACTTTCTTAAGGTGCTCTGCGAAAGCTTTTGCCTTTTCTTCATTACTACGGGTCCAGTGCATGTTATTAGTTCGTATTGGTGGATTGAACTGCTATGGCTGCTTCAGTTTTTTTTGGAGCTTTCCACCACTTATTTACATATTTCAAGTTTTGTCCATATTTTTTGGTGGTGTAGCTTCCCGAGCCGCTTTCTGTGTAGATTTATTGAAATTTTCAACTGCCTCATCTATTTCTTCATTAGTTTTTAGAGAAACGTTCTGCTCAATATCATTTGCCAGTTTTAACCTGAATAACGACCAGTCCGTTTTGTTGTTGTATAATGTTGGTCGCCCCACTTTGATGAATATTTTTGTTCCTATTGTTACTATAATAGGCGAGTGGTGAGACAACAAGTCTAAGCAGGACTCAGCTTTTATGTAATTGCTTGCAATGCCTTTAGTGACACAAAAATCAGTAATGTCGGGAACTTTTTTCTTATCCGTCGGCCAATACGTTGGTTGCCCTGCTGATAAATGCTGTAGGTTGTTAGCCATCATGGATTTTAGGAGTTCTATCCCCCTTGATGTTATGAGTCGAGAGCCCCAGTGGCGATGTTTTGCGTTGTAATCACCTGCAGCGACGAAACGGTGGCCCAGCTTATTGTAAAATTCTTCAAACTGTTCCTTTTATTATATGTTTCGGTGGACAGTATACAGCAGAGATTACAATTGGACCTCTCCAAGCTTCTACTGTAACACTAGTTGCTTGTATGTAATCTTTGTTGTGTTTATTTATTTCATGATGCTTAAGTGATGATTTTATTATGATGGCTGTTCTCCCATGTGCAGTACCATCAGGATGTCTGGTATTATAAATGTCATACTTTGGTATCTTCAGATAGCTTTTGTTGGTGAAATGAGTTTCCGAAATAAGCATTATATCTATGTGATGATTTACAAGGAAAGTTTCTACTTCCTGGGTATGCTGTGTTTAGTCATTAGCGTTCCAAACTGCTATTTTTAATATTTGTGATATTATATTAATTTACCAATGACGCGTGTTAAAAGTGAAATCTTGCTTGTCATACTCTCCATTAGTTTTTCCATCATACTCTCTAGCCTAGGTATTTGTGTTGGTTGAATTTCGTTCTGAATGATATCTCTTGATTCCTGGTGTGTCATACTGTCTATCTGGCGATGTCCATTTCCCAATTTAGCTATTTGCGCGTATGATATTCCAGGTTCTCTTAGATTATCTATTGTTGGTATTGTATAAGCTCTGGGTGTGGCTGTGCTTATTGTATTTCCAGGAATAAGTTTTTGTCTTAGGAATGGAAACTTTCTATTGCGAAATTCTCGATAGACCATACAACCTTTGTAATTTACCGGATGATTTCCTTCGCAAAGTATACATTTCACATTACTGTCTTATATTTTACGTGGACACTTGCTGTAATGGTGGTGTTCAGCACACTTTACACATCTTGGTTGTCTGTTACAATAGCTCTTCGTGTGGCCATATCCTTGGCAGTTTGTACATTGTTCTACTTCTCTCTTCCTTCTTGGTGGTTCAATGCTTATTCTGCTGTGCAACAAATATTGGATCTCATATATATATCCTTGTTGTTGTCTTTCACTTTGAGTTCGAGCATGAATAGTGGCATTGGAATGCGTGTACCTCTCCTCATGATGTTATTTACATAGATGACGTCATGGTCCAGAGCTTCTAACTCCTGTCTTATTGCCTCTGTCTTGGCACTTTTAGGTTTTTTTGGCGCATTGACCATCGCAATGGCTTCTTCATCACAATCGACATCTACAGGTAGTTTTCCAAACCTGTTACTCGTGGATGAAAGATCTGATAACCAGTTTACGATCTTTTGTTGTCTTAAATTTTATTTTGGTATAAGGGTACTTTCTCTATTCCGCTTTTTATTTTTGACTTCTGTGAATCCAATCGTATCGCTCCTTGTAGTTAACTGATGTGCATGTTCTGCATGTTGTACATTTGCTTCCTTTAGATTAATTAATGGCGATTGATTATTCTCCATATTTATTTGCTGACTATCTTTTGTTGTTAATGGTGGTGTTCTTTGCATTTTTATTTTATATCATTATTATTTACTTATTTCTTCTTCACAAAAGAAAGTTCATATTTATATATTTTTTTTTAGTATTTATTTATGGCGAAAATCGCGCGTGTTTTATTTATTTATTTATTTATTTTTATGAATACGCGAATTCTGAAAAATTTAATACCAAAAAATTAAATACAAACACCATCAAAGGTTTTGCTCAGATAAAAAAAAAATAAACAACAACAATTTACATGTTATTTTAATTTCGTCTCAAAAATTTTACTGTATACTAAGAATAATGCTAATTAACAGGCTGAGACACTCGAAAAGCTCAATAGTAGGCCTATTTTTAAAAAAAAATGCACGCAGTCTTATGGGAAAAAATAGTGGACCACTTACAAATCGGATTATAGCTCGAAAACTATTAATTTTTTTAACTTTCGTCCAAAGGATGGGTTAAAATTTCATCCTTTCTACATATTTTGGAGTATTCAGATTTCAAAAAACTAAATGTTTTAATTAGTAAATATGTGTTTAAAAAAAGGTTTTGCATCAATTTTCATACTAAACTTCCATTATAAAAAGCTATAAAATATAAAATGTGCTGCACTAACACATTGAAACAATTTTGTGTCTCAGCCTGTTAATCAGTGTTAGTCTTGCTGTATATTATGCAGTTCCAGAATCCAGTATCCATTCCGTCCGATATATCCAAACCAGTTTTATTTTCAGTATTTCTTCAGTGCTCACTGCTCAGTCATCAATGTCCATTAGAACTTGATAGAAGTATGTTCCACGTCGGATAACAATTTTTTTTTTTTTTTAAATTGAAAATTATGAATAAAAATGTTTTTGTATTTTTTTGTAAATTTTACCAATTTAGATAAAAATTATTGAATATATGTTTAAAAATATCACTATATCATAATAACAGATTATTCATATAGTAAAATAAGATCCCTATACAAAAGACAAAATTTATATGAAAATTAGATCACATTTTTAAAGTTTCTCTTCCAGAACCCAGGCTAGAAGATATAGAGGCATTTATTTAGGTATTAACATATCTATAGTCTATAATACATATTATATAAACTAGTATTATGTGTATGCAAATACAAATAAACAATTATACAATTATGCAAATAAAATTAGGACGGAGAGAATGAAGAGAGTATTTTGTTCTTGGTTTTTTTAATAAGATTTTTTTTCCTTTATAAAAAAAAGGTTGAAATTTCTAAAAAATTCTAGAAAAAAAATGAAAACAGATTTTAAACATTTTACGAGCAAAAAAACCAAAATAGAAAACTTGTTATTTTTTTCTTTTCTTGATTTTTTTTTGTTTTTTGTAACAAGGCTTTTAAATTTTTTTTTATTATATTAATACATATAGTATACATATAAAGATATGTATATTTGTATGTAGGTATATGAAATTTTCAAAAAAAGGAATCTGAAAAATCGATATTTTTTCTGTAAAAACACAAAATAATAACATATACATACATAAAAGCAGTAGCGTCTACTGTAATCGAAAAATAGGTAGGCTTCAATTTTTTTTGAATTTGTGAAAATATTTACAAGTTAAAATGATTGAATATTTTCCTTTTAATTTTAGTAAGTATGCTTATCTATTTCGCCCAAATTTTTCCAGTGTTTTCTACTCGATTCGACTCAGTTGATAAAATACCGAAGAAAAAAATTTAGTAAAATTAAAAGCAAAAAATTCGTTTTTTTTAAACAATTACAAATTTTACTCTAATTTTACTTTTAACGCGAACGAATAAGCTTTTCTGAAAACTTTTGTTTTTATTTCTTATTTTGAAAAGCACGTTTCTTGTTATGACAAATTAAATTTGGAAAGGAAAATATTGCCGTAATTTTTGTTTTTTAATTTAATTCTTTGATTTATAACGACATTAATTGAATAATTTTATGTTTGACAGTTCGACAATATTTTCTTCGAAATTTTCAGCGAACGTTCGTACAATATTGAATGTTATAAGAAAGCATGATAGTTGAATAATTCATCAGACTTTATATACCTAAATTACATTCAAATAAATTGCTTAAAACATATTTATTGGTTTATTTTTTGTTCAAATACATAACTACATAATACATTATATAAAGTCATTTTAGCAAAGTCAAGGTATGATGTACTATATGAGTTAATAGCAATAAAAGAAGAATTTTTGGAAAATCTAAGACTTTGGAATCACGAAATATAATATTATGGAAAGTGTGAACTAATTCATATGATATTGAAAATAGTTGGAAAACACAAATATCTCAAAAAATATTGAATCTCAATACTAACTGAGCCAAAAACTTTAATTATTATCACTTATCTAAGATTCTATTATAGCTTCATTTTATATGTATAGGTATTTCCTATTACCTATACTAGGTATTTTACTTTGTATAAACTTTCCAACCAAGTGATAACATTTCATCAAACATAACAAAAAACGGTAGGTGCCCAAGAAGTAATCGCGATGAAATCACGGTGAACCCTCCTACAGCCTCGGTTCACATCGGATTTGGCGCGTCGAGCGGAACACCGAGATAACAGAATCGAAAATAAATTTTTGAAATCGTCTCGTACGTGAGGAAAATACTTTCGGACACGAACAATTTTCGAAGCTTGGAACATTAGATCTCTGTACGATGCAGGTCGATACGAGCAAGTTGAACGCGAAATGATTCGACTCAAGCTTAAGAAATATTATGTATAAGCGAAACCAAATGGAGAGGAAAAGGATATTATATATCTCCCAGCAATTTAACATCTATGCTGTAGTCTGGAGATAATGAAGCAGTTGGTGGCATAAGGAGAGGAGGTGTCGGCATTATGTTAAGTCGCAATGCTTGATCACCTGGGCCCCAGTATCCAGAAGATTTATCACTGCCAGATTGAAATCTCGAGTAAGAAATATTATCATCATCCAGTGTTATGCTCCAACGAAAGACGCAGATGAGGAAGAAAACTCCATTTTCTACACGCAGTTAAGTACGATTTATGACAATGCTCCGAAGGCTGACATTAAGATCATTCTGGGCGATCTTAACGCCAAAGTCGGATGCGAAAATGCTGATTTAGAGAGAGTCATGGGGAAACACGAAATAGGTGTAAGAAATGGCAATTAAGAACTGCTCGTTGATTTTTGTAACTCACGACAACTTATTATTGCTGGAACTCTATTCTCCCGCAAAACTTGTCACAAGAAAACATGGATATCCCCGGATGGTCGTACAGAAAACCAGATTGACCACAAAATTGTACAACAGAAATGGAGGAAATCGCTCTGGGATGTAAGAAACAAAAGGAGCGCGGATGTCGGTAGTGACCACTATTTGGTCTTCGCGTTTATGCAGTTGAGGACGTTAGCTGTCAATCGACGTATAATCGGACCGGAAAGGAGAGCTTATTTCAATGTAGAAGCATTAAAAAATCCCACCATATGTCGTAATCTGGTAGCCAGCATCAACGATAAAGTAACAACATGGATAATTGAAAATTATCCATGTTGAAAAGATGTATCTGTAGATGTTATGGGGTATAATACCAAAAAATGCATTTATAGAATCCGGTTCCGAAACAGTACCTTCGCTATCTACCCAAAGAAATCAATGGATATAACAAACCCCATGGGATAAAATTGCTGAACGTACTTCCTTAAAGAGGAAATCAATGCTGAATCCAATCAGCAAAAAAAAAAAAAATTACGTTTGCAGGATAGATTAGCACATAAGGCTGCACAGAGGAGTGTAAGACGAGTGTAAGACACAAACGGAAAAAATAGAAGCAAAGGAAGCTGAGAGCATTGCTAACAGAGGAGATGGCAAAACTCTTTACAAGATTACGAACCGAATTGCCAAACGTAACAGGAAAGAGCATCGAAAAATCTTGGACGAGAGTGGAAGGTTGTTGGTATCCATGGATACCATGGGTACCAATAACCTTTCAACTGCAAAGATGGCAGGAACATTTCTGTAGATTGTTAAATGAGCAATTCGTGGAACAAAATGTATCAACAAGCTCTGCTATGTCAACAATGCGCAAATCATTTAGGGGTATCGATGTGGAAGCCCCAAGTATAAACGAGAAAAAATCAGCAATTCTTCTTTTAAAAAACAAAAAAGCAGCAGATGAGATACCCGCCGAATTCTTAAAAACTGATCCAGAGGTATCAGGCGATATTTTGTTACCTTTGTTCCAGGCTATATGGGAACAAGGAAAATATCCAAGCGAATGGAAGGAAGGAGTTATTGTCAAAATACCAACGAAAGGTAACCTAAATCATTGTAATAACTCGCGAGGTATCACTCTACTCTCAGTTTTCTCGAAGTTAATGGCTAGAAAAATACTCGAAAGGATTAAAGGCAGAATAGAAGCTACTCTCAAAAGACACAAAGGAGGTTTTCGCAGTGGCCATTCGTGTGTGGATCACATCAACACATTACGAATAATTCTTGAAAAATCCACTGAATTTAAAGCACCACTAAATCTAATGTTTGTAGACTTTGAGAAAGCCTTTGATAGAGTAAACCGAGAGTATATTTGGGAATCGCTTAGTCGGAGAGGCATTCCGGAAAAAATTATAGCTATAATTAAAGAATCTTACAAAGATGCAAGATGTCGCGTTTTACATCGAGGACTTACTTCGAGGTGTGTCAGGAAGTAAGACAGGGCTGTATTTTATCACCAATATTGTTTTAAGTAGTAATGGATGACATAATGACTACTTTTGTGGGTGTAAACGAGAGCAACGGTATCCAGTGGCGTCCTTTCGAACGTATCAGCCACTTAGATTACGCCAACGATGTGTGTTTATTATCACATACGAATGGAGGTTTGAACGATATGTGCCAAAAGCTGTATGACACTGGAAAAAGTGCGAACCTAAAAGTCAATTCAGTTAAAACTAAAATCATGCGCACAACTCACACATCACAACATCTGATCCTCCATGAATAAGTGTGAATCGAAGAGGTGAGTACGTTCAATTACCTGGACAGCATCTTGTCATCAGAAGGAGGGGCCCATTTGGATATTGAAGCCCGCATCAGTAAAGCCCGTTCTGCTTTCGTGATGTTTTCAAAAATATGGCAGGCAAGCAACATATCTCTGCGCACAAAAATAAGAACAAATGAACGTAAGTGTAAAATCTGTTCTCTTGTACGCTTGCAAAACGTGGAAAGTTTCAGTAAACATCACCAGGAAACTCCAATCGTACATCAATAGATGCCTTTGGCGCATCCTAAACATTCGTTGGCCACAAACCATTTCCAACAGAACGCTGTGGCAAAAAACGAAACAAACGGAAATAGACGTGGAAATTCGACAGAGGAAATGGCGTTGTATCGGGCATACTTTGAGGAAACCTTACAACAACATCGCGAAAAAATGTTTTGAATGGAATCCTCAGGGTAAACGTCGCGTCGGAAGTCCGAGATAAACGTGGAGAACAACTGTCTTAGCCGAAGCGAGTACCGAGCAAAGAGGTTAGCCGCAGTTAGGAGCCGCTGGAAAGAATTTATTCCCGCCCTATGCCCCACGGATGGGTTTGCAGGACAATGATGATGATAAACTTTCCATAATTTACTTTTTTGTTAGATTGTTTTCTAATAAATTTAAATTCTTATAATTTAAATCTTACAGAAGCTTAAAACTTCCTATTACTAACTATTATTTTTAATTTTGAGTGAAATTTTTGATTGTATAAATAATATTTTTATTTAAACTATAAATTGGGGTTGATGAGTAAATCCACAAAAAACAAAATCCATAATGACTTTTGCCACAGAAAACTAATTCCACAAAGAACGATCGAAAAACATAAAAATCGCCGAAATAAGGACGAGAAGGTTACCAGTATGAAAAACAATTATATTGCCCTTTTCCAGAAAATTAATAAATAATAACGGAATCAATTTTTATATTTATTTCCGAAAAAGAGTAATATATTTCTTTTAATACAGTTTGGTAATCCTGTCTTAGTTAAATAATATTTTTTGTGGATTTCACTTTGTTGATTTAGTCACCAACCCTATAAATTGTTAACGAATTTTTTCGTAAAATATTAAATGAATAAATTGAAATTATCACGTCTAAAAAGCAATAGCCTTTAATAAACCCTATAAGTATCGACAATTAATGAAGTTGAGACAATTAAGTCAATAATATAAATATAGATGCCTAAGTTATCACATTTTGACTCTAAAATTTAGCTATGCTGCCAAAACAAATATAACAATTTAACGGCTATATTTTTCATCTTTTAATTTACAATTTATAAAAATAAGTTCAAAATTATTTTGTCTTCCCTCCTATTTCAATTAAAATTAATTCATTTTTAAATACATACATATTATGTGCATAGACTTATTATTCTATGAACTAGAAACGAACTAAAAAATATTTTCTACGTCTTATCAGTTCTAAACTGAAAAAGATGCATGGATCAAATAGAACCTTATGAAATGATCTGAAACCTCCATGAATTTATGTATAATTTGAATAGGTATTTATTTGTTTCTATATATGTATTGAACTTTTTTTTTGCATTCTATCTATAGCTTTAACAAAAATTACATATAAATAAATTGTAATGTCTACCTACATATTCTATACTACAAAGCCTTGCATTTATAATATAGATACACATACTGATATATGTATGGATATGTATGGACTATTATAATGTAATAATATATGCATGGAAAAATAAGTTTTTTTTTCATTCCAAATTGCTAAGTGAAGGAAAAATTGTCAGTATTAAAAATATGGGGAGGAGTAAAAAAATAAAGAACAAAAAGAATGAGCTGGGGTAAAAAGGACATAAAAAAGACGGTAAAAAATATATTTATTTTTTTTCGTTTAAAAAAAATTTTTTTTTTTTTTTTGCTTGTGGGAACTAATTTTAATATTGATTTTATTGTGTTTTTGTTTCATAATTAAAAATCTGATAACAAACATATAAGGCATTTTTTTTTTAATAATTTTATGGTTGATTATATATTATTATATGATTTTAATTAATCAAGTTTATATAACAAAAGATGTTATATTTCTATTAAAGTTAATTAGTAAACTGTTTTCTGAATAAATTTTGTAATTGTACCTAATTGTTTTATTGTAATTAATTCATTCTGGACATTAAGTTTTCATGTGAACTATATTACTCTTACAAGAGAGCTTTGTCAAACCAAAACAGGTTAATTTCTTCTCTTCTAATTTTCTCATCCTTTAATTGGAAGGTTATTATTTGCATTTTACCTAAAAAAGACTAATCTTGATGATATTTTACATATTTGATTTCAATCTCAAATGGACTTTTCCTATATTGTTTTAGCATTCCTTCAACTTTTCAAGGGTAAGTATAAAAAAGTACCTCAGTTACGACGGGATACGAGAAATTAATCCTGTTTTATAATTTTTTTATATATTTTTTAGTTAACGTTAATATTCTTACAATTTTTATTACTTGTTAATTTGTTATAATTTTATTTAAAGAGTATTTAAAGAGTAGTAAAAAATTGAAATTCATGAAAATTATATTATATTATACATACGAGTATATGTAAAATTTGTTAAAGAATATCAGAAAGTATTTTTCCGATTTAAAAATAAAACAAAAACCTCTATAAAAAATATTAAGAAACGACCTCCTTAGTTTGAACTCAAGGTATCTGATACAAGAAAATTAGTTAAGTTATTTTATTTACTCCTGGAAAACTCAAAGGAATTTGTAAGGAAGGACTTATATTCTTTATTTAAATAAATATATTCGTGTATTTATTATAGATTTAAAATATAACATAAAACATTCAACATTTTCAAAATAAGTTCCAATTTGGAATCTATTAAATATATTTTTTCAAAAATTTAAAGATTGTAATTACTTTTGGAAATTAAGTTAAATTTTATAGGCAAGGTTACATTACCTATATGTATATGTGTATGAAAGAAAATGAGTTACATTATAGGAAAACTTAAAAAATGATATAAAATTCAATCCTTAAATTAAAAAAAAACTAAAAAAAAAACAAAATTGAACTAATTCTTCTATAACATTAAATATAAAGACTATTTAAAACTACTTTTACAAACATTTTTATTATTGTTATTGTAGTAATACATAATATTTTTTTATTCATTCACTTTTATTTATTTGTATTTTATTACTTGCTTAAACTACAATGTTTCTTTGTAAACAACATTTCGGTTTTTTCTTGATGGAGTATAAACACCCACGTTTCTTGGTGTTCCTACCTTTAAACATCCCACATATAATTGCCCATGAGATAAACAATCTTCTTTCTGTTGTAGACCAAAAAATTTTAAAGTTTGTTATTCCTGCGGTTTGTTAATGAACATGAGAAAACTTAATCTCAGCGGAAATTGTAAGTCCTTAAACTCAAACGGCATTTCTGATAATATAAGCGGTATTCTAGGAATAAAGATATGTTCTCATTTTCCATAACCAGTTTTAATTTATGCTTCAATGAAATGAGTTTTTATTATTAATCTACTACCATAGTTTTGGTTTTTATTTTTAATCTACTACAAAGTGATTCAAATTTCGTAGAACCACCATTAAAACTGCTTTGAATTCCAATTGGTGAGGAAGAAACCCTGATGTAAAATTCAACGAATAAAGAAACTCCGTTGGGTAGTTAACAACTTCATTACTTTTTCAATCAACTCTTAAAGACTTTGTATATGGTTGTACTGACGTTGCTATTTCAATTTTAACATTTAAGTCTTCTGAAATTTGTCCTTCACCAAGCTTTATTATTTCCCATTATTGCAAATTTTATTATTTTTAGGTAATTAACATTAATTTTATTTTGTCAAACGAAAAATGTTTTTATTCTCATAAGGTACATTCCAGTTGAAAGTTTCAGGCCTCTAACATCCTAGAATTTGTATGGTAGCAACCGAATAAGTCCAAATTTTCGAAATCGGTAGAAATCGTATTTGTTTATTTTTGGAAGAGTATCTAAATGTAAATTTTCATGTTTGTAACATTGGTTTTTGAAATATTCCTGTCTGGTCCTAGGAGTTCTATGCCAGCTACCAGAACTTGCCATTCGATAGCTTTAATAATGAGTGTGGAAAATTTCAGAACACTATATTTAAAACTGTGGGTGGGTATAACTAACAAACAAACAAACTTGCTCATTTATAAGTATATAACATAATACATAAATATATAAATATGTGCATACTTCATTTAAATTTAAACACAAAGAAAGTTTTAGCATTTTTATATTGTTTTTGAAATTTAATTTGTCATGTAATCAATATCAAGGAAAATTTAATTTAAATTTTTAAGTTTTCATGTATGTACTGATATATTACGTAACTTATAAACAAAGAAACTATCTTCTATTTTCTCTGGTATCTATCTACTGGTATAACCGGGCAGGCTAAACCTTGAAAAAAACCTGTAATAATAATAATTACTATTTTTTGGAATAAATAAAAAGGATAAAAAAATTGACAAAATTTATTTGTATCTTTTGGTCCAAATATTTATAATAAATATCTATATAGCAAATGTAGTCATAAATATTATTATGTATATGGATGTGGATTTTTTAGATTTATTCATATCAAACAGGTGGTAAATATCACAACAGTATAATAATAATGCTGTTAAATAGATTCAAATCAAACTCAAGTGTTGTAAAATCCTAAAGGCAGACCATTTTCTATTTGTATTAATATTCATATTTTTGGAGCCATGTACATACATTCAAATTTTAACTCTTTGCTCTAGTTTACTTTTGTAATATCACTTATTTTTATTTTACTGTATGTATGTATGTATGTATTGTTTTTCTAATAGCATTTGCATGTACGAAAATTGTTGCGCATTTTCTATTATCCTATTTTTATAAATTCCGTTCTCATTTTTATGGAAAAACATTTCTATTGTATTTGTGTACTTACTTTTGTTTTTATTCTATTCTTTCCTAATTTATTTCAATTTAAATAAATACTCTAAAATTAGAAGAAGTTAAATTATTTATTTGACATCTGAATAAATTAATATAGGTATATATTGCTTTTAGTTAAGCATTTTCATAATCTACTCTATGATATAATGTATAAAGTTGAGATATACATTACTGTGATTCATATTATGGGCCCGGGTTTCATACCATATCCGATTAAATCTGTTTAAAAACTTATTTCGAAACTAATTTCTCTGTTCGCCACACACTAAGAAACTTTTGCGAAAACATGTTCAGAAACTTCACTATTTTTCATATTAAATAAAGTCAAGACGGATAAAAATATCGCAATAAATTAATAATAATTGTAGGAGTTCATTAAAAAAAGGAAATGATTAGAAGACTGTTTAAAAGTATAATGAAAAATATAAACTGCACACTTCTAAATAACAAAAAAACATATACAACTGATTTTATTTACATTTTTATTTCGAAACTTCACCATACACATTTCAATATATTAAGAAACATATGAATCCGTCCATTAAAAATTAAAAAAATTTCATTTTGTAAACTGTTTAAGAAACTGTTTCGAACCCAACCCCGAAACAACACGATTAAATTTCTCAAGTTTCGAAACAAGTTTTCAAACAGCTTTAAACGTGTATGGACACCTCTACAAACTATTTAAAATTTTAAAATAGATACAGATTGATGAATTAATATTTAGCTAGATAATTTACAAAAACGAAAAAAAATATTTTTCTTGAGATTCATGCATGTCACAACATTGTGTACTAAAAACAAGTCTTTAAAAATGATGATCGACTTTTTTACTCTCGACATATCTCTCAACATTGAGCATTCAATTTTGGGTTTTGCAGAATTGCCTTCAAATGTAAAATAAAACTAAAAATACATACCTATTAGGTAAAATCATATAATCATAAAATTCTGCAAGAACGGTGCCTATTATAGTCTCTTGTTACCATGAAGACATCGGCGTGTAGAAGTTTTTTTTTTAAATTTTGGCTGTATGAATTTCAGAGCAGTTCTGATAAATCTTCGGATGACAGAATCTGTGGGATATTCCCACAGTTGGAATTAAGAAAGATGGTCACTCTAAAACTTCGAGACTCATAGTCATAACTCATAATTCTGATCTGATATTGAGGAGGAGGAGGACTGTGAAGGAGCCCGGTTTAAGACCCGTGACTTCCATTTCTTAAACCGTCTTTAAACTGTTTTTAAATTTAATTTTTAAAACTTACTTTCTAAATAGTAAAAAATTTGCTGTAATATTTTTATATAATAGAACACAATTTAAAACTTTTGACACTTAGTTTGTTGTCATTTTTTGTTATTACCAAAGTTTAGCAGAAAAAGTCCAGAATTTATCGAAAAACCTTGTCTGCGTTTACCTGTTGTCGGCAAAAACAGGGTTTTAATAAATGAGTAGCGGGGGCTTGGGGGCAGCAATTTTAAAAAAATTTCGGATTAGTTTCGGATCCGCGGTTCAGAAATTGAGACCGACAGCTTTGAACAAAAAAATTGTACAAAAATCAAAATGTCAATAATGTTCATTACGTATCAAGATAAGTATAAAAAAAATTTTTTTTTGGTTTTTGTTTTGTTCAAGGTATTTGGTCCCAACTTTCGGACCGTCGGACCAATCCGAAAATTTTTTAAAAATTATTTATAATAATTATTAATAACATTTTTTCGGTTATCAAGTACAATTTAAACAAGTACGATTTAATGACAAGTACAATTTAAACAAGTGATATAGAGTTTCGGCTCCAATTCCTTGGACCCCGGACCTATTGTCTTCATCACATTTCAGGGCCATTGTACTGATGAAAAAAAAATTCAAGTTTCTCTTGTTTGCATCGTGCTTAAGAGCCATTGTACTAACAAACAAAAGAAACAAAAAAAAATTTTGCGAGGGTCATATCCCAGAATCCAGTCAAATGAAAAACTGTATACCAAAAGTTTATAAAAAGCAGCATTTGAAACTTATATTAAACAATATGGAATAGACTAGATTGTAAGATTTTTTTGTGTACAATATGGAATATGATGCATTTTAGAAAAAACGTTTTTTTTACAATATGGATAAAGAGTTTTTATATTGTGAATTTTATATTGTGTTTAATTATTTATATGATTTTAATTAATTTCATCCATAGAATTTCAACCCACATACATATAGTAGAAGAAACCCCTGGGTAAATACCCCGCCCGAACAATAAAAAGGAATTTATCTGTGAAACGGCACAATAAAATGATTTTTAATAAATCAAAACATGTTGAAAGTATCTGACGACAATGTATAGAATAGTAATATTAATAGCAAACAACAAAAAAATAAAAAATGTTCAAAGTTTTAAGTTAATATGAAACCTTTTTAAATTAGATTTGCTTTTTTTTTTATTTTTCGAGGGAAGGTGTTGAAAGCCTTGAAAGATAATAAGAAAGCGCGCACGTAGCTACTTAGTTATATGGGACTTTAATAAACTAAAACCACCGAAACTCTTTACCATAACCGATATTATTGACCGATTAATGGATTTTTCGCGTTAATTGGGAAAACGTGTGTTGGACTTGAAATATAATATTTATTAATATTATTAAAGTTTCCAAAAATTTTATTAAATCATTAATCATAACTATGGCTTAGTACCAGTACCGTTTGCCAATCATTATGAGGGAGTTTCAAAATTTATCATACCGGAAGAAAATTGGAAAAATAAAATTCTCGAAAACTTCCTTGTATACAACATTGTTAGTTACAGTGTCCCTGTTAGTAGTTTTCTCCTGTCTTGATTGTTCTAGAATTTTGATTTTTAGAACAATGGATTGTGTTGCCCTTGACATTGCTGTACAGAGCTGATCTTGGTTGAAGGTAAATTTGAATTTGAATAAAATAATTTGATTTGTTGTAACTTGACAAAAAATATGGAATCAGAATTAAAGAGGATAAGATGGTGATGCATAGAAGAATGGTCATGTGCAGAAGAAAACACACTTTTAAAATATATATGATCTTTTGCTTGACATATTTCTAAACAACTTTTATGGTCTTTCTTTTTTGAAATATTTATAAAAAAACTGATAAAAATTTAATTTTAAGTGACAAAACATAAAATATGTCACAAAATTGGATTAATTCACAAAAAGATGTACAAAAGAAATTATAATTATTTCTAGTTTGCTTAAATTTAAAAATTGAATTTTTATTTATTTATTTTTTCTAATTACTGTTTTTGTTATTATTTTTGTTGACATCACATTAACTTTCAAAAATACTAAGATACGAAATGAAAATTAAATAGCTCTGCTCTGGGACTTCTTATTTTTCTTTCGTAAATAAAACTTCATATGAAATGTGTAGCAAACTTTTTAAAAAAAAGAAAGAAATCGTTCAAATTGTATAGAAATATATACTCGTGTAGCTGTAGATGCATAACTGACATTCAAACAACAAAAAAAGAAATACGGTCAATTTGGTTTTTACAAAACCAAAAATACGGTTATATTTTTACTAAATGACCCCAAATACGATCTTGGGGTGATTTCAAAGCAGCAAAATTGACTAACATTTTTTATTCTACGTGAATTATCTATGTACTAGCAAAAAGTTGGTGTTAATGTTAATATGACGGTGGTAAAAAAAAAAAAAATATTTTTTGTAACACTGCAAAAAAAAAATGTATTAAATTAAAACATAATCAAATATTAGATAAGTATTTCTGTGTAGTGTAAAACTTTACAAATAATTAAAAAGAAAACCACATTTTTACGCAAAAAAACGCGTACTGAAAATTGTAACCAAAAATTGAATTTTGATTATTTATCGTGTAAATTTTACATTATATAAATTTTGTAAGTTAGGATAAAAAATAAATTCTTTGAATATTTTTATTATTTATTTATTTAGATAATGCGCAACTTAATTCCAAAAAGAACAATATTCGTTACACTATAATGTTTTATCCATATATTATTCTAAATAGATCCTCTTTATATCCAATGCTTCTAAATCTTATAGGTATAAATTTAGTTGGCATACACATATTTTTTCAACATATGTGGTGAAATTTATTTGACTAAAAATAATTTTTTTTGCAGTTGTTAGAAAAACTTTAAAAATGAAAATAAATCACTTTTCACTCAATAATTTTTATTTTAATATATCTCTATACGTACTCTTGATAATGCCACATAAAGTTGTCCATGGCTAAATACTTCATCAGGTAAATAAACTCCTACTTTTTCCAATGTCTGACGTTCTGCCTTATTTATGGTCATAAAAAAGCCTAATTTAACGGGGAATTGTCAATGTTTGAGATTAAATGGCAATTCTGTGGTAGTTGGTTATAAATTTATTCCTGGTATAAATATAGTTTCGCCCTTATAGCTGTACCGATTAGGACTTATACGATTATTAAGTTTGATTTTAAATTTTTTACTGCTAACCGAGTTCCATTGCAGAGACCACGTTTGGTATTCAGGTTACTAAGTAATATTATTATACTACCCATTGTCAAATTAAGTTAAATTAAAAATTAAGCCAGTTTAGCCATTTAAAATTTGGCCATTTAAAAATAAGCAAGCCATTTACAAATTCCACGGGTTAATTGTTTTCATCGCTTTCACCGCAATCCTCTGTGAGTCTGTGAAATAGAATCTGTGTTTAATTAAGTTATTATATTTCCCTCTAAAATGTTTAATACTTGTTCGTTAATTGTATCAATTTCAGAATTTTTAGAACAAAGTATGTACTTTTTTGAATAGGCAACAAAACTATATATGTTCAGACTATTTCCAAAAATTTCTTGGATAATTACACACTTATTTTTCCTTTTTTTTTTACAGATTAACATTTCCATGAATACCTATTGCTTAAATAAAATAGAACAAAAAAAATTTGATTCAAAATAAAAAATTTTTTGTTATTTCTTATCGATATAAAAATTATCTTCCGCTTATAATGATGATATTATTTTACATCTTGAATTCTTGAAAACAATTTTAAAATAAAAAAAGAAAACTTGAAATTTCAAGAGAGAGAGAAAATTTTAATTTTATTTAAAGAGAAACATCTTAATTTTATTCTCTGGCTTAGGTTCGGTAGGATTTGTGGGTGGTATTATATTTTTCAAAAATGTATGTGATGGGAATGAATAATCTTTGTGTTGCTCTTGCTTTTCTGATATTATATGTATATTCTCAATTCTTATTCTTTTAAGTTTTTACGTTTCTTGTTTTTGTTATTGTAATATTCATAAAATGTCACACTAACGGAGGAGCAGCAGCAGCAAGACATTGCCTTTTGTTATTAGATATATAATTTCTGATAATATTAGAATATCATTGTAGATACTATTGTATGGATTGAAATAAGTATGTAGTTAAGTAATATCCAGTTTCGTAATATCCTTTCGTGACTATACTTTTGTGATTTCTCTCGTGAATTTTAATTAATTATTAATTTGTATTTAATTTTTGCACTGTGTTAATGGTTGAAATAAAATTATAATTAGTTTGAATTAAAACATAGACTTTCTACATTATTCAAATATTTATTTATTTTTTCTTTTAATTTTTTTACAATTTTCAATTAGTTTAAAAGCAGTTTTAATTTTTTGCTTTACTAACTACTCTATGCATATATACATTCATTAAATTTTTTGTATTTACTAAATTCACTGTGTTATTATACTTTGATATTAACTGCAGTAATTATTTTTAATTTTTTAATTTTAAATTTAATTGAAATGCTTAATAAACTTATAACTAAATTATAACTACCGATCAAATAAACAAATTATATTAACTAATCATTATTATTAAAATAAAAATAAATAAAAATAATAAAATAAAAAAATAGCGTTGAAGTCTTCTACTTCTACTAAACAAAAACAAACTGTTTGTGTTTAAATTATTCATTCAATTGACAAGTGAATTTAAAATATTAAACAGTAACTCTCAAATTTTTTTGTTACTTTTAAACGCTGTTCGCAACAAAGAATATCTATTAACAAGAATATGCACTCCCAGTTTACGTAAGCCTAAGACAATTTTTAAGAAATACCAAAACAAACAAAATATCATTAGTCAAAAGAGGTAAGACTTAAATTTATTTATCGTATACCAAATTTATTATGAGAGGGAAAAGGTACAAAACAGATGTTTGTCTTTTGCTTTATACTGTAAAAAAATTTTGCGTTCGCATTATTCTTCTTTGGATTTGTTTGCGTTACCATTATTTATATGAGGCAAGGTGTAAAAAATGTTTATTCTAATTTAGTTCCTTTATACGATGATTAATTGTCATCTGACAAACTGATCTTTTATTATTTCAATATTTACGTTTTAAACATTATTATTTTTTTATATATACCTATTAAAAATATTATAATATTATAATTACATTACAATAATATAAAATATTATTAACATTTTTGTCAGTAATAATTTGGAGTTATAAACGTTATTATTTTTTATTAATTATATTAAATTATAGTAAATCTAAATATTTATTATATTGGTATACGATTATAAAATAATACTGAGAACAACATCTATTTACAAATCACAGAATTTAAAGAATATGATGACGTTGTTTTAGTTAGGTCTCCTAAAAATCTTATGCATAAATGATATAATTTAGAAAATTATATATGTAAATATTTCAACAAAATTTTTGTCGAAAATTTTTTTTCCAAATCACTATATTAATCAACAAATTTTTTTAAAAATTATTAACTTTTTTTTATTTAATTTCAGCCAACTTTTTTTGTTACTCTCTTTTGCTTACTATATTTTTTTTTTTTCTTGCACGTTAAATTCTTATTATCGTCTATTTCTTACAATTTTTAGCAAATTTGCATATGTATTTGTGTGCAAACAAATGAATCCATACATGAGTGTATATTCTTGTTATGGATATTCTTTGGTTGTTAAAATTTAAATAATTACAAATCAATAAACAAATTCTAAATCAACATTTATCAATAAACCACTAAATTAAACAATTTATTAAATAAATTAATAATAATAAAAAAAAAATATAAAATAGGAAAATAATAATAAATTAATAACTAAATTTAATTGCAATTAAAACTCACAGAATGGTTTATAAATGTAACTTAGAAAATTGCTTTTATAATGATAAAAGAAGCAAATTTGTGATTTGCAAAGAATTTTGTAAAAGAAAGCTACATGGATATGCATGGGTCTTAATAAAGACTGTTGCCACCCTTCATTAGACTCCTACTTTATTTGTGAAGGTTGTCAGAATTACGAAGGACTATTAAGAAGCATGTTTGACAATATCCACAAACTAGCCATCTTGATAATGAGAAAACTGGCTTAGTCACCAAAACTAATTTAACAATCAATAGTAATTCTAACGTCTTCCAAGGCATGGCTAAATCATTTGATTCTCTATGCAACAATAGTTCGGGCCCCCGGTATACAGGCTATTTAAGGTATGATAAAGAATTCTGTAAAGCAATATCTGCAAAATTGTGACATAAATTGGTTCAGTTTATCAGTTTATGAATTGGAAAATACATGTAAAATATTATATTATATTAATATATTAAATTTATATTTACGTGCACATGCAATAATCCACTTTTTTAATTTATCTGTATCTTTGGGAAATCTAAAATATATCACTTTTTCATTTTGTTTGTTTTTCATTTTCATATCAGAACAATTTTTACACGCAAATACAGGACAGTTTACTATTTTGGCTTAAGCTTTTTAACTTTTAATGTGTTTTAGTTATATATATTCAATATATTTAAATAATACTATTTACTATTCTTCACTGACTTATTATTATTTTTCAATGTCTTTGATGGCGACTTCTGAACCGCGGACCTATCCGAAAATTTTTAAGAATTATTTATAATAATTATTAATAACCTTTTTCCGGAAAAATACATTTTAAACCTACGGACGGACCTATTGTCTTCATCACATTTAAGGGCTTTCGTACTGATGACAAAAAAATTGTGATTTTGAATAATTTTTATTTTTTATTAATAAAAAATATGTTCTTTTTTTCTTAATTTTGATTAAAATAAAAGTTCCTGAATTTAAAAAAAAAACACCTGAATTTATTCCGTAAAAATTTGAATTTCTTTAGCAAAATTCTGTACTTCAAAAAAAAACCTGAATTTATTTAGCAAATATTGGAATTGGTTTAGCAAATATATTTAAAAAAAAAAAAACCCTCATTTTGATTCGCAAACGGTATATATTTCGCCATATTTGAACGCTACTTTAAATTCTACCTGTTCACTGAAAATCTTAACACAAATATTTTGACCTATGTTTATCAATTTTACGTTTTTCAATATTATAAATTTTTAAAAAAAATTTAAAAACAAATAATAAAACTGAAATAAAATCATTAAAAATTAAAACTTAAAATCACCAAGAACAACCTTTTTTTATATTTCCTATATATCTTATAGGAGAAAATCTCGAAAGACAATACAAAAGATACGTTTTTAAACAAATACGTTTTAAAAAAAACCAAAATCGGATTGCAGAAAAAACATATATACTTATATTTTTTTAAATATTTTGAAACAACTAAATAAGTACTTCATAAAATATCAAAATATTTTTTATTGCTTAATCCTTTAATTAAACATTCATTATTCATATATTTACAAAAAACACAGGAAGAAACAAAACATGTTAGGTACCATTTAAATCTAAACCATTTTCTTTTCTGAAGTTTGTTATTTACCTGTTTCAAAGATTTGTACATAATTTTTGCACTGTTACTACCTAAAACTAGTGCGAAAATAAAAAATTCAAATAAATAAAATTAAAAATAAAAGTAGTAATTGTAGAAAAAGTGCATTGTAGAAGTATTTGAAATATTATCTTCAAAAATTATTAAATAAAAAAATAAAATTGAAACCTGTAGATATTTAAATATTTAATTATCATTCATAATTCAATAAAGTAACTTGATAAATAATTTTATCAACTCTATTTAATAAAATTCATACCAAGTCCATCATTAAAAACTTTAATTTAAATAATTCTAGTCAATAAATTCATATCAAGAAGTTGTTCGTTATTAAAAATGTTGTTCTAAAAGAATTCTTCCTACCGTTATTAATATATTTTCATATCAACTCAAAGTACTATTTTCATTTTATCAACCTAACAAAAATTCATAGTTAGAAATAATTGTCCGCTATTACAATTCTCGCATGCAAACTTAGTAAATTTAATTTAATAAAAGAAGAAAACACATGCATTCCTGTAAATAAATAATGAAGAATAAACCATATAAAAAGAAAAAAAACGGTTTATCGTTGCAAAAAACTTTTAAAAAGACTTGTTTTTCAAAAGCTGTCTGCTAAAATTGTCCGCTATTAAAAATTTTTGTCTCGGATTTTTTGTTAGAACTGCTTCATCGGTATTATTACTTACCTGTGGTAACACGTTCTTATAATACAGCGATGGGGTATTGCAATTTGTTGCAGCAACACGTTGCTTATTTAACATAACAAATTTTGATTTCCGTGCGATCGTTGCAGCAACTTGAATGCAGTTGCAGTAACCATAGATAAAGCAATTCAGCATGCCACTACTCAACTAGGGCAAATTGCTGCAACCGATTGTTTCGTGGATGGGGCCGTATGTATTGAGTATATTGGAAATTTCATAAATAATTTATTAGACATTTCGTGTTGGACCTTGACCAAGTCGGATGACTTACTCTTGCTAGTTATTTTTTAAAATCTGATTACATATATGCATACATACATACAATAATTGTACTATAATTTTATGAATACTAAAAATGTCATTAAACTTAATCTAAATATTTTTGATTTATTTTTAGAATATAAGAATGTTACCACAGCAGTATTGCCTACGATGGAAATACCATCACAGTAACCTACAAACAATGTTCTCACAGTTGCTTGATCGAGGATGCTTTTGTGATGTTACATTAGCATGTGATGGTCAAATAATAAGAGCACATCGGGTTGTCCTCTGTGCTTGCAGTACATTTTTTGATACAATTTTAACGAATTATGCAACTGACAAGGATCCAATAATTATTATGAAGGATGCCAAATATTCAGATGTTAAATACTTGGTGGAGTTTATGTACAAGGGAGAAATAAATGTAGAACATGTAAATAAAAAAAAAACAAAAAAATACAAAAATACAAAAATATTTAAAAAATTTTAGGCTAATTTAGCATCACTTTTAAAAACTGCTGAAGAACTAAAAATTAAAGGTTTAGCTGAAGTTTCTTGGCGTGACGATGAAAATGTGGATCAACCTATTCCAGAGCCAGAAACGAAATTGCATGGATGTAATTCATCTCAAGAAAAAGAAATGAACGCTCATCAATTTAATTTTATGAATAACAATAATATTAATGCTATAGATGAAATCAGTCAAATACCAAATCATAGAATCCCCAGAATGCCCCTTTTAACTCCAATACCATCACCAAATCCACATATAGATCAATGTAGTTTGAAAAGAAAACGAGGTCGTCCACCACTTGATGATACATATGATATTTTTAGTGCGTAAGTATTCGTCTATTTGTTGTATACTCTTAAGTGTGATAATTCCAAAACAATTAATTTTTATTTAAGACAAAAAATGTGTCAAATAAAATCAAATACGTCTGCTGTTCATAATAACTCTGGTAATGAAAAAATAAACAGTAATACTATACCTTATAAAAAAAGTACACCGAATCGAGAGAATTCTGATGTCAATTCTTTATCAGACCAAAATCATTCCGTAAATAATGAAAATTGCAATGAAGGCGCTACTAGCTCGAAGAGCGACTCAACAAATCTAAGACGTAAGAGTACAGAAACTAATCACGAGGTTGATATTGATATTGATGAAAAGCCAACTGCTGAACAACTACAAAAATCAGTTGAAGCCGCAGTTGCAGCTGCTTCTGCAAATGAAAATTCTAATTCAAATGAAAAAAGTGACATCAATAGCCAAACTAATTCCGAAAACATACAAAATCCAAATGATTATTTAGAAGATATTGATGATTCTAGCCTATTAGATGGTCAAAATAATGGTGAAGATGATATTAGTGATGGACACGAACATGATTCAAGTGAATTAGGAGATGTTAAACATTATGTGTTAACACAGGCTGAACTAGAAGAATGGAAAGATGTTATTAAAATGGATGCATATTTGTCTATAGGAAGAAGACCACAATTTTGGGAAGAGCCATTTACTAAAAGAGTAAAACGTAAAATTTTTAAGTGAAAAATAAAATATTAAAATTTTATGTTAATGTTTTAGGTCCTTGAGGCTATAAAAACAAAAAAATTAGAAATGAAAAAAGCAGCACAAGTATTAGGCGTTTCATACGGTACCCTTTATGGTAGATATCGGGAGGTTTATGGATGTTTAAAACATCCATACAGGTAATGTAGTAATTGAATTTCTGCTTCTTATTTTATTCATTGTGTGAAATAAATTCAAATCAGCTTCATAAATTCAATTTATAATTATGTATCAGGAAAATAATTTTATCTTCAAGTAATTGAAAAAATACAAATTTAAATTTCTTATAAAATGTTGATTGGTAGATTCACGAATAACTTATTACAAAAACTCCTTTTTTTATTGTCAAAGATTTTCTTGTTAGTATTATAATATTATTAATTTAGTTTCTTTCTATTTTCCAGATAAATAAAATTTTGTAAACTTAAAAATTAATAATGTATTATTGAAGTAGAAAGAATATATATTTGGGGGAAAATGGTTCTTAAAATACTGTATAGGTATATTTCAATTATATTTTTGGTGTATATTTTTTGTTTCATTTAAAGAAATGATATCGGTAAATTAATATTAAATACAATTATAGAATGATTCTTATCCATTTCATTTTCATTTATGTACATATGTTGACATTTTTTTTAATACATTCGTGTGTATGAGTAAACTCATAGTTTTTTTTTGTAACTGATGTTTAAAAAAAAAATATGTAAACTTCTACATACACAATTAACATTTAAATATTTGATTACTTAATATATGAATCAATTTTATTTTTGCAATTTAGAATTATTTTTTTGTTCTTTTCTTTTTGCAGAGGATTAGTATCTAGGTTTGAAACGTGGCAAGTTGAACAAATTACTGGAAAAAATTAAAATATACATAAGTATGCATAAGTAGAAAGGTTTTGAAAATTTAAAATAAGTTAACTGTAATATTTTTATAAAATAAAAGACAACTAAATAATTTCAAGAGGTGTGAATAAATTAGGCGAATAAAAATGGTGAAATACGTTCTTTTTAAGTATATTTTTGTTCCTTAAATTTTAAAAGACAGTATTATTCAAACGAAATAAATGAGTCATAATTTAGTGTGCTCGTCCGGTCTCACCAAATTTCAAAATACATACTGTAAGATATTTAGTCAACTTCAAGGACTTCAATCGCTTTTTTAAAACATGAAAATTCAATGTTTTTTTTAGGGCGTGTTAATAAAAATTATAAAATTGAATTATCTACAACCAAAGAACATATAATTATTATATTATGTTCTTTGCTACAACTCAACTAAAATATTTTATTATTGATATAATATATATTAACTACTTGAGAGTCTCAAGTTGAGACAGATGAGTATTCACTAAATTAACAAAAAAAAGTAATAAGCACTTAAATAATTTCGTAAATATTTTTATATTTTAATGTTTTAAAAAAAAAATTAAACATTTTTGTAAAAAAGACAATTGGAAAAAAACAAAAATTTCCAAAAAAGTTATTTCTATATAAGTAGAATACTATAATCCTTAGTTAAAATAAATGTAAATATAATTTTATTTTTGTTTTAATTTAAATTTTTATAATATGTGTAATCAATGTATATAGTTTTTGTTCAGGATAATTTAAAGTAATATTCGTATTGTTAAGATTATAGAATATGTATATGTATGTACCTCTACATTATTACAATAACTTAATTTAAAAATGTAATTAATAAAAGACAATTTTATGTCGATATTTATAATTCTTATAAAACCTGTTTTAATAATTTTTAAAGTTTGGTCTTTATCTCGAATTTAAACTCGGCCACCATTCTTAAGACTTTGTTCTGAAATCTTTGAAATGTTGACATTACTTTAACGAATGTTGCATCCTCATCCTCACAATCTCCGATGAAAGTCTGCCCGTTAAATACAAATGAATGAAACAATAGGATCAAGAAAATAAGCATCTCAAACCAACAAACTGTGAATTCTGCTCATTTGACAGCCTATTTTATAAAAGGGGGTGCGCATTGCTGATGAAACATGGATATGTAACCTATTCAAAAACCAATTTAAAATAACAGGCTGTAGCTTCAAAAAGATTTCATACAAAAAGCAAAAAAAATTCAAATCGTTCAACGTACTTATGCCAATTAAATATGAATGGGTCTTCTTCGAAAAGAAGAATGATACTTTTATTTGGAACAACATGACGATCTCTCGCTGGAAAAGTAAGAAAGGTAAAAAATTAAATACACTCAATAAAAAAACCAAACAGATTAATAAATCCACTACACTGAAATACAAACCTTTCCCTACACAAAATAATGAAACAACACCCAAAACAATTAAATTATCTACATATAAATCTCAAAATAAATTTTGTCTTTTTTATATTTTGTGCTAAAAGCTTGCCGTCTGTTTTTCCTGCCAGCCGTCTCCGAAAACAAAACTATTTTCTATCACTTTATTGTACTTATTAAAAAAAAAACTAAATTAAATTATTTTTACTATTATAATAATTTATTTGAACAATCTATATTTTTAAGATACTTTTTTTTTGGCTGCCACTTTTATGGGATTTTGAGTTCCGGGCTTTTCACGTTCCGGGATTTTCAAGTCCGGACTTTTAATTTCCGGTGATTTCATTTCCGGGCTTTTCATTTCCGGGATTTTGATTTCCGGGATATCGACCCAATTACTTTATTTTATCCTCTTTCAAAATAATTTCAAATGAGAAAAATATTTACTAACACATACAAAAACCGCTATTCGTTTACGCAAAAGAATACTGGATGCAAAATTATAGTATGGATGGGGGTTTTCACACAAGTTTACAGTCGTTTCTACTAGTGCGTTTTCAAGCTCATGTTTATGGCTAAACAACTAGCTCATAAACCAGTCAAATGTCAAGTGTTCAGAAGCTTTTTTGGAAAACCAGCTGTTAATTTCACATATTTATTATTTATATAAAAAAGTTTTTTTTTGTATTATCTTTGAGTAGAACTTAAGCTATTATAATTGGTCATACGACAAATAAATAAAATAAAAAAAAATATGGAAGATTTAAAAAAAATAATAATATCAGAGAAACAAATTTAATATCTTTGAGTCTTTACTTAAGCTATTATTAAAAAAAAAGAAAATTATTACAATTAATAATAGCAAATCATATAGTGTTAATCAATGGATTTGTTGCAGACTTTACACAAGGTAAGATGACTTAGAAAAAGGTAAATGTCTGTTTCTGAAATTAAACTAATTAAATTTAATTGAGTAAATTAAATTTTTACACTAGAAAGTTTTTTTATTGAAAAAGATCTATTCTTGATATTTCTTGAACTTCTTTTTGATTAGATTTCTTTTTCTTTTTGTTTTTTTTTTTGACAAATGACAAAATGAATTTATGACAAAAAAATTAAGGGTCATGCAAAAAAAAATTTAAAATCGACAAAATAATCGAAATTTCATGGATGGGTTACATGTTTTTGAAGATGTTTATGATATAGTACGTTTTCAAGCTCATGTTTATGGATAAACAACTAGCTCATAAACCAGTCAAATGTCAAGTGTTCACAAGGTTTTTTGGAAAACAATTAGCTGTTTCACATATTTATTATTATATAAAAAAAAAATCATCATTTTAAATTATTATCTCTTTTTCCATTTGAATTTTTTACTTATATATAAAGCCTTATTATATATACATTTTTAATATATAAAACTGATTAAATTAAGTGAATTAAAAATAAAAATGCATCTTTTACAATATCCTTTGTTTTAATTCTTCTGTTAACTTTCCATGTAAGTCTTGTAATTTCTCAATCATTTCTATAACTCTATAGAATTTTTCTTCACTTTTTTCTATTAAAGTTATACAAGATTGTCCAATTAATCGTGCTGATGATAATTGAGAATTTATACTTGATTTTTCGTTTTTTTGGTGATCATTAATTGAAGCTAAACTAATTTCACACAAATTCACATAATTTCATCTATTCTTGGTATTTTGATTTCTTTTTCTTTTTGTTTTTTTTTTTTTACAAATGACAAAATTAATTTATGGCAAAAAAATCAAGGGTCATGCAAAAAAAAATTTAAAATCGACAAAAAATCAAAATTTCATGGATGGGTTACATGTTTTTGAAGTGGTTTATGATATAAACACCTCGCTACTTGTTTATGATTTTCAGCAAATTTGTTTGGGAAAACCACTACGTAAACAACCAGTTTATCGTAAACACCATGTTTATAGTACGTTTTCAAGCTCATGTTTATGGATAAACATGTTGTTTATGATAAACTGGTTGTTTACGTAGTGGTTTTCCCATACAAATTTGCTGAAAATCATAAACAAGTAGCGAGGTGTTTATATCATAAACCACTTCAAAAACATGTAATCCATCCATGAAATTTCGATTTTTTGTCGATTTTAAATTTTTTTTTGCATGACCCTTGATTTTTTTGTCATAAATTCATTTTTTCATTTGTCAAAAAAAACAAAAAGAAATCAAAATACCAAGAATAGATGAAATTATGTGAATTTGTGTAAAATTAGTTTAGCTTCTATTAATGATCATCAAAAAAACGAAAAATCAAGTATAAATTCTCAATTATCATCAGCACGATTAATTGGACAATCTTGTATAACTTTAATAGAAAAAAGTGAAGAAAAATTCTATGGAGTTATAGAAATGATTGAGAAATTACAAGACTTACATGGAAAGTTAACAGAAGAATTAAAACAAAGGATATTGTAAAAGATGCATTTTTATTTTTAATTCACTTAACTTAATCAATTTTATATAATAAAAATGTATATATAATAAGGCTTTATATATAAGTAAAAAATTCAAATGGAAAAAGAGATAATAAATTAAAATGATGATTATTTTTTTTTATATAATAATAAATATGTGAAACAGCTAATTGTTTTCCAAAAAACCTTGTGAACACTTGACATTTGACTGGTTTATGAGCTAGTTGTTTATCCATAAACATGAGCTTGAAAACGTACTAGTAGATATTTTTCTCATTTAAAATAATTTTCAAAGAGGAAACATAAAAACTGATGCGCAAAAGATTTTGAATTTCATATTTTTTTGTTTTGTTTTTTTTTTTGTTTATGTTCTATTCTTGAATAAAAGGAAATTATTTTTGAGTACAAGCGGTGTATAACAAGATAGATTTTTGTTTTGTTTTTTTAATATTACATATTAATAGCACAAGTAAATAACATATAGTTATTTATTTGTGCTCATAATATAATATATTACTGTACGAAATCATACTGAAATTTTTATTTATTCAAAAAAAATTGTATTTGTTTTAGTATTGTTTATACTTATATGTACCTACAAATAATTATTATACATCCATGGTGGTCCATGCATTAAAACTAAAATAATATCCAAATAGCTAAAATTGTCTTGTAATAAAAAAAAAAAGAAAAATAAACCTAAAATCCCTTCAAAAAAATTCAATGATCATATTTTTTCATTAATTTTTATCATCATTATTTTTTTTTCATACATATTTGTAAAAAAATACCAGAAATAGGATGGATTTGGTATTCATAAAAAAGGCCGGAGCTTGTTTTTTTATTTTCCTCTCTACCCTTTTGTCGACAAGTGCAGAAAACGACTGGAATACTAATGTGAAAACCCCCGCGGGTTTTCACACTAGTATTCCAGTCGTTTCTATCTAACGAAATCCTCGTTTTCACACTATATTTGGTATCAAGTATTCATTTTGTGTAAACGAATAAAGGTTTTATATGGGTTAGTAGTTGGAACCTTCGATAGTGTGTGTAACAACTTTTTTTTACCACCACATAAATACCAAAGGTATTTATTTATATATAAAATAAATAAAAATTATTCTAAAGTAAAAATAAAATGTAATATTATAAAAATTTAATAATTTAATTAAAGTGGTTTGTTACCATTGAATTTAATTTCTTTTAAGTTATTAACAAACGCATTTAAACCTTTTTTTAAAAATCCAGGTAGACCAGCACTTACATTTTTTTTATTTAATTGTACTGTCAACTGTGTTGGTTATATTTTAAAAGCATGTGAAAAAATGAAACGAAATAGTGAAGAATAATAAATTATTTATTATGAAACAATTTTCATACTAAATAATTTTTTTAATTAATTTTAATATTAGAATTTGAATAAGAAAACTGTTCAAAATGATATTATGTATCATTGTAGTGTTTCAGCTGTTTGACATATTAAAACCTATAGTTATTATAACCATTATATAGACTCATTCCTTGAAAAAAAACAACAAAACTTTTAAAAAAATTTATTTTTTGAATAATAAATACAACTACTAATTTTATATAAACATTAATATTTATACCACTATTCATAATATTATATTTTTTTTTAAAAACATTGTTTTACTCAACCAATATTTGCCATTTTTTAAATTAAAATAAAATATGCGTAGTCAAATTGTTATTACTGTATAGATAAAGAATGATAGAAGTGAACTGTCATTCGGTAATTTTATTCTGTTTATTCCAACTCTGAGATGGAACAAAAATAATACGTTCGGAATATACGGAATAAATAAAAAAATACCCTTTGTTTAACATCAAACTGTATCAGCCCATGTATCAATTTAATTTATTTTGTTTATATAATTCTTATCAAGAACATAAATATATACGTATCAAGACATCTTGTTTTAACTTTACTTTTTGATTTGTTAATTATATATTATTGTGAATTTTGTATGAATATACACATATACATGTTTTTAAAAGAAAATTTAAAAAGAATTTTTTTAAATTAATTGAGATTTTACGTTAAAAATAATCCAATTATTAAAATTATTGTGATTTTTTTTTTTTACTCTAAAACTTTTCATATTACATTGGTGCGAAGTTTCCATTTTCAAGGGAATTATTTGCAAGAGAAACTAAATTATTTTAACTCAAATTTTTCAAAAAAGACGACCAAAAAAGATCCTGAAAATTTTTATTCTAACTGCCAATCTACATTTTATATATCTATGGTATTTTATACATCTATGATCTATGGTTGAGACATTTACGATGTCAAGAATGGTTATATATGTACATATTATTTTTCATATATTTTAATTTTTCTAGGCAGTGTTTATACTTCAATATATATTGACAGTATTTATTGCTAAGAGAGAATATTGAAGATATACTGAATACTGATGTGTAAACACAGATTTGATATCAATATTAATTGAAGAAAAAATAGGATTTATCCAACCAAGAGCTGTTGTGTTATTTTATAATCTGAAATCAAAATAACCACTTTATACCTATTGAATATACTTATACGTTCCTTTGAAAACACCGAGTTGGACACACTTGTCCAACTTCAAAAAATAAATCGAAAATATAAAAATTATATACTTACTTTTATCATTGATTCATTGCCTTGTATATTGTTTAACAGGCCAGTAAATTAAAAAATTTGAGTAAAAATAATATCCAGTTTATGTGTAAATCAAATGGACATTTTTCGTTTCAAAAGATATTACTTCTGGCAAAGTTTGGACTAAATCTAATTTACCAATATGGAAGTGGAATGCTTAAACTATTAATATCTAGAGCCGCATTAAAAAATTTAATAAAATTTTTTGTTGTCAAATAAATATTAAAAAAAGTCAACAAAATTTTTGATTGTTATTATAAATATATTGAACGAATATATTCGTCTATTTCTGTTTTTTGACATAAAAAATAGCAAAGAAAGAGAGGAATATACCCTAAACATTGGACACATTTTTGTATGGATAGTCACTTCCATTTAATTCTAATTCGTTGATTTTGATTTTAGTTTTCATAGAATTCAAAATATTTCACACACCAAGCCTTGCTGTGTTCAATAAGTTTAGTTTGACAAAACAAACATAATCCACATTAAACTTATTTGAACATTGCAATCAAAAACTAGATCGGAAAAAAGTTAACGTTCAATTCTTATTGTAATTTTAGACGAAAATAATACGAAATGTAATGTTCGGAAAAAAAAATTAATATGGAAACCTGATACAGTATACAAAGCAATTTAAATTTTTGAACGTTTTATACGATTTTCACATTGAATACATTGAATATACGGGGGTAAATATATATAATGAAGAGAATTTTGAAAAATTAAGTAGAAAATTTTCTGTTGTATGAAAATGTCTATCTTTATAGTATTATTAATCAATGTTTTTATTCAAATACAAATAAATGTAAAAATAAAACCTTTTCAAATTTTTTTTTCTTAGTTTTACCACTTTATCTATTAGTTTTAATAAAAAACAAAACACCATAATACTAGTTGGAAATTGCACTGAGCGGATTGGGACGCTGAGATTGAATGGCAAAAATGTTAATACCTTGAACAGAATGAGCGCAGCTATCACGCAGTCATCGCGCAGAAATACTACTTTGTACTTTGAAAGTTGAAACATATGAAAACATGCAAATGCACAGAATGAAAATTTGTCAACGCAGCCATCGCGCAGAAGTTGAAAAAGTTTTAACTTCAACGCAGGAATTCTACGTTGACAACTAATGAAAATATTTTTTATGTGAATGCGAAGGTAAAAGTGAAATTATTGTGTGACTGTAGTACAACACATTAATACAAATTGAATTGTTTTTTTTATATTCATTTCTATATCATGTAATCAAATCATAAAATCATTTTTAAATTAATCACAAAAAATTAAGCGGTAAAGCTCAGATATAATATAATAAAATTAATTTATAAGTTTATAAAATATATTTAACATTTATTAATTTTCTTCAAAGTTTATTTTATAAGAAAAAGTAAACAAAACAATGTCAGTTAACGCTTTCAACGTTTTGCATTGTGCCCAAAGCTAGATTGTGGCGTTTTTGACATTTAGAAACTTTGTTGGTTGCGTGATGGCTGCGTTCATTCTGTTTAAGAGGTAAGGAATAAAAGGTAAAATTTATTTAGAGTTCTATAAACATTGCATATTGCCTGGGACATATACGTGCCAATGCCTACTTCCACACGAGTTAACTTTCATCACATTTTTCCTTTCGTTTCATTCCCCCCCTTTCTATTAGCAAAATTAGTTTAAAGAAAAGGGGGAATGAAACGAAAGAAAATAAGTGATGAAAGTTGACCCATGTGTAATGATATGTATTTGTGAATTACAGCATGTGAAAGTGAACCATAAAGTATTTTGATGAAAAAATCTCTCCATGACGCAACACAATAATTGTCCTCACTCCACACAAACATTTAATTAGACGCTGATGCATATGCATGTTGTGAGCAACAATTTTTTTTTTTTTTTTTTATAGCCAAAAACCAAAACTTAGGTTGTGAGTGTGAAACTTTAAGTATTTGCGTGTTGATTATTTGAAAAAGGAAAGGATAGTTAAGTTAAAGGAAAGGAAAAAAGGAAGCCTCTCGTGTTATATGATGGAATTGCTTGAGAGGAGGAAGAAGTTATTTCAATTCCTCGGAGCAAGTTCCAACACCAAGTAGATATCTTGGTGGCGCTTTTCACAATATCGAAAATATGTTCATTGCAGTGCATATTTTGATTCACCAGCATTCCAAAAACTATTGGAGCCTCCTCTTGGATTTCAGCTTGTCGTGGTGAGGGGGCTTAAGTACAACCAATGATCCTTGGGGACGATGGCGATTAAAAACCGACAGCAGCCACAAGAGAGGAAGGAAAACCAAGAAAATCCAAATACCGAAAAAAATTAATCTAAGCAAAAACGATGAAGAGCGCGTAGGGTAAATATATACGCAAGCGTCGGTAGCGGCCGCGACTACCGGCAGGCCTGGGCCCAGCACTTCTGGGGATAGGTCGTTAGCGGACTGTTTAAATTTGACAACTGAACTAAGGAATGAATATGGGAACCCCGAACGAAATACTAAAAAAACACAACCCTACTTACCTAACCCTATAGACCTTATGTATAGCGCTAGGGAAAGGAAGGCAACACGTGCTTGGAAACTGGAGGGGAAATCTGAAATCGTCAGGGCTCTAATCGTCAAGAGAAGAGTACTGAAGGCAAATCGGAGGGAACCGAAGGGAGCCAATCACATTATTAAAAAGGAAATGGTAGGATCTGCGGAGACGAAAGCCGATTTACCGGAATTTCAAAACAAAAAAGATATATTGATAACCACACATCGAAAGCCGAATGCGTGCCAGTACGTGGTGGCGATTCAAAAACGATTGATTTAAAAAAAACAAAGAAAATCCTGAACGCGTTTTGAGACCAGGTAGTGCGCTAACTTCGCACGACCAAATCTCGAAGATGATAGTTCAGAGTTATAAAGATACACCAAGTTCTGCATATTTGAAAACGGACGGAAGGCAATCAAGTGTGGTATCGCAGACTTTTGCCGGAAGGAAGCAAGCAGAAGAACAGGGCTTGGGAAGAAAAATAAGTGTCTCAGAAAAAGAGACTACAGGAAATAGGAAGACAAGCACCTCCTTGGTGAAAGGGATGGAGAATCCGAAGGTGTCCCCGAAACTGGATCCTACCGAGGTCAAAAAGAGAATCAGGTCAGATGACAATACGCCACCTGACCCGAAAAAGTCAAAAGCAACGGAGACTGTATCCTATAGCCAAGCAGCTAAAGACGAACTCAAAGTTGCTATCATTGATAAAAGCCATGCTGCAGGTAAAATACCAGTGGAGACCAATAGGCTGAAACTGGCACAAGTCTTTAGAGGATGGCAACTATCAGAAGTAAGGAAACGAGCGGTGATTCCCAGGTTTGAATGGAGCCTTTTCGATGGTGACATTTTTAAGGTAACCTGTGAGAATGAATTTGCTCTCAATTTCCTACAGAAGAGTGTAGAAGAAAATAAAATGATGTGGGAAGGTGCCAATCAATATGGTTCTCAAATGAGTTCATGCCATCTGAGAAGATACTTGAGGCCCTGGGCATTATAAATGGTGGCCTGGACCTCAAGATATCTGAATAGAATGTACTCAGGAGAGACGCACATGATAGAGGTACCTGGCTGTTACTAGGTGTGCCGGAAAAGTGCTTTACAGGTTATTAAGGATGCCTCATGTTCAATTTTTTACCTTGGTAAAAGAGTGAAGGTTATACTCCCTGAACCGAGGCGAAATAAGGCAACACTAACGGTGGAGGAAGTAGTAGCTGAGGAGAACCCGATAGAATCTGACACGGAAACGGATCTGGAAGAAATCGGCTCCCTCTTCAGTGACAAAACGATCACCAGTTCGCTACTGAAACAAGTAGAGGAGCTGGAAAAGAGCGGGGAAGAAGGTTCTGAAGTCGAGAATGAGTTCATAGCTTCCTTCAACTTCGACGAAGAGACCGTGTCGGACAACGAAGGGTTGTTGGACTATGGACTCATGGACGACTCCTCAGAGGACTCACTCGACTCCACAATTGTGGCGGCCAGTATTGAGCTACGCAGGAGGGAGTTGAGTGAGCCCTCAGAGGAAGAACTATCTTCCCAAGAATAAATAAAATAAAATAAAAAAAAAAAAGAGATAGCATGGACACAAAAATTGTTCAAGCAAATCTGCACAGAAGTAGTGTGGCAATGATCACACTCATGGAAAGAATGGAAAACGAAAACATACTCTTAGCCTTAATCCAGGAACCTTGTACTAAGGATGACAGGATAGTAGTAGGATGGAGTATCAAGAGGTTTAACTGTTTCTTTGCCACTGGTGAAGGTAGGCCAAGAGCATGCATAATAGTGAACAAACTACTAAAAGTTGTATCAATCCCGCAGCTAAACTGTAAGGATTCAGTTGCGGTACATCTTGAAGTAGCCATAGAGAATACAAAAATGAAGATAGGGATGGCATCATCATACCTTCCGTATGACGACATAGCCAGCCCTCCGACTGAACAATTCATTAAAATAATAGAATATGCGGAAAAAACAAGATGGAATTGTTGATAGGATGTGACGCTAAGGCACACAATAAAGTATGGGGTAGTACAAACTATAACAATAGGGGTAAGTCTCTTTTAGATTATTTAAGTACTACTAACATGAATATACTTAACAAAGGAAATAAGCCAACTTTTATTAATAAGAATCGAAGAGAGGTATGATAACAAAATGGCAGTTGTCCGAGAAACCTTCTTTCCCGGACCACTGCCACATAATCATTTGTATAAATCTGGATAAACCAGAAGAAAGCGATTTTAGAAACCCAAGGAAATGTAATTGGGATCTATACAGAAACAGACTAAGGGGGAGACTGAAAACATTCAATTCTACACCAGAGATAGATAAGAAAGTAAGTAATATAACACAAGCTATTACGAAATCCTTCCAGGAAGCATGTCCAATTACAAAGCTTAAGACAAACATTTTTCCAAAGCGGATGAATCGGGAAATACGAAATCTCAGACAAAAATCAAGGCAACTATATAACCGTGCCTATAAAGAAAATAAGAAATCCCAATGGGAAAGCTACAAAGTTGTTCTAAGATGCTACAAATCTGAATGTAGGAAGGCGAAGAAAAAAGCCTGGAAAGAATATACGGAGCAAATAGAGAACACGAGAGAAGTGTCTAGACTTAAACAAGTCTTATCCAAGACACACTCACAATCAGAACTGATTGAACGAAATGACGGATCAATGACGACAGATATGAAAGAATCACTGGAAGTGCTGATAAACAGCAGTTTTCCAGGCAACGTTTTTGTGGAAAGCTCAAACAACACAAATGCGCGAAACTCTGAATCATATATAAATATATCGAACACCGAAAACGAAAAGGTAAAACGGATGATAACACATGAAAGAATAAAATGGGCAATAAATTCAAGTATAAGTCCCCAGGAGTTGACCAAATATATCCAATAATGCTCCAAGAAGAGTGTAAACTTCTACTGAACAAACTTTCGGAAATCTACAAGGCATGTCTTAGGTATTGTTATACACCTAAGGAGTGGAGGAAAGCCAAAGTAGTATTCCTACAAAAACCAAATAAGGTTAGTTATAATAAAGCTAACGCATACAGACCAATAAGTTTAACATCCTTTCTACTAAAAAGCTTAGAAAGGATCGTTGAACTTGAAATGAGAATCAAGATTGACAAAAACATCAACGTATGCCAACACGCCTATAGCAAGGGCAGATCAGTAGACTCTGCACTTCAAAGCGTAGTGAGCACAATAGAAAACGCCTTCATGACAACGCAATACGCATTAGGATGCTTCTTCGATATCGAAGGAGCTTTCAATAATATAAAAACGGAGAGCATAATCAATAGCCTAAACAACAAAGGTATTGAAGGATACTTAGTAAGATGGACTAACTCTCTAATAAGGGACAGAATTATCCAAGCTAATTTTGGTAGCGAAAAAATGTAAGCAATAGTAGGGAAAGGCACGCCTCAAGGAGGCATTCTGTCACAACTACTATGGCTTACAGCAATAGACTCACTTTTAGACTCCCAAGGAGCAAGGAGCTAAGATTACATGTTACGCTGATGATCTGGTTATAATCATAACCAACAAAAAAGACTCAGTTTTATAAATCTCGTAACACTCAAAGGCCATAAATCTCATATCGGTTTGGACACAAGATGGCCTCAAGCTAAACCTAGAGAAAACAGAACTATGTCTTTTTAACAGAAGAAGGACAGTAAGTAATATGAATACCCCAAGCATAGGGGGAACACGGCTTAACTTATCACAGAAAGTTAAATATTTAGGAATAATTTTAGATGTAAAACTAAAATGAAACGAACACTTAGAGGAAAGAAAAAATAAAGCACTAAGAACTTACTGGTTCTGCAGAAGTGCAATTGGAAAAACGTGGGGCTTATCTCCAAAAGTAGTGCACTGGATTTACACCTGTATAATAAGACTTATGGTCACTTACGGGTCGATAATCTGGTGGACCGCTCTGGAGAGGAAAAAACACATAAAAACACTTACACAGATACAACGCCAATGCTGTTTAGGCATCACTGGCGCAACTAAGACAACAGCAACAAGATCCTTAGAGACTATACTGAATATAACATCTATTGAAATTCATACAAAACGTATGGCAATGGATACAGCAATACGTTTACGTATAACAGGAGAGTGGAAGGTCATAAGTAGAAAGACACCACGTGAAAAATCTTCACAGAGGAAGCACAATGGGACCACAGTAATGTAGAACAATGTTCAGATAGAAGGTTTAAGATAAAAATACCAAGAAACGGTGTAAGTAAAATCACCGACGCAATATATGAAAACCATATAAAGATATATACAGATGGGGCTAAAAAAGGTGAGAATTGTGGAATTGGTATCTACTGTGCAAATCCTTTCTTAGAAACAAAAACAAAAATGAATAAGAATGCCACGATCATCCAATGTGAAATAATGGCAATTAAAAGAGGTGCAGAAATACTTCTAAACAGAGGTATAAACGCAGAAAACATAATTTTTTGCTGTGATAGCCAAGGAGCCATCAAAGCAATAACGGAAAAACGAAAGCATCAACGACTATCTGCTGCAGAGAAGCACTAAACTCTTTAGAAGTGACGAATGAAGCTTTACTCTACTGGATACCCGGCCACTCCGGTGTAGAAGGAAACGAAAAAGCGGACAAACTTGCAAGAGGCGCTAGAAATAATGAGTCTGAAGAGTTAGTGGTTGGACTAACAATGCAGGCCATGAAAATAAGCACGATAAAGCGGGAAAAAACCACTAAATTGAATACCTGGAGAAGCTCGGACGGGGCTATTCAGACAAAAAATTTCTGGGGATTACCGGATGCGGAAAAGACAAAAGTCATTCTGGCACTGAATAGAGCCGACCTAAGGATATTTGTAGGCGTAGTTACAGGGCATCTCATGCTCAGAGGACAAGCGGCCAGAATGGACGTGGAGAAGAGGTGGAAACGGTGCTACATGTAGTTTGCATATGCCCAACGCAGATAACGAGGAGAGCAAATATCTTGGAGGGTTACTTCTGGGAGGACTTCTCGGAAGTGAAAAAGGAAAAACCGGCAGAAATCGTTAGATTCATAAGAGGTATTAATTGGCTCAGTGACGGAGTCTGCTGAGAGGCGAAGGTGAAATTGCTGAGAGGGGGTACAACGGGCCGCGAGGCCTAAATGCGAAGGAAATAAGGCAGTCGGTTGACGTATTCTGACGTATCCTAATAACCAACCATCCAAGCATTCCGAAAATGTTCAGGTCTTTGAGTCGCTGAATACCTTCATTTTGAAACCGGTGAGCTAGTTCGAATGCTGTTACTAACAAGACAGCTTTGAATTTTTGAAGTGTTAAACTCGACTCTGTTTGCTTTACCACCACAGTCGACAATTTTGGCTAGGTTGTGATAGTTAGTCTTAGTTATAGTTATTTCGTATTTCTAATAAAAAAAAGAATTCGAATATTTTCTCATTTTTTTCTTTGCGTTTTTAAATTTTTTTTTATAGGGTACTAAGCAAAAGTTTTTATAAGCAAAAAGGATATTACGCAAAAAGATACAAAGGGTTTTGCGCAAAGCAGATTATTTATTTTAAATATTTTTTTAAATAGCAAAGAGAAGAAAACAATTTCTCAAATAAACGATTTTTTGGTTTTTGTTAAAAAACGTTGATGTTATGTTATCCTTAGCCTTATGTACACTTTTTGCCGTTTTGTTTTTCTTTTTGAGAAGAGTAGAAATACTTAATAAAAATATTGTTCTACGATCATTGCTAAAAATACATGAAATGTTTGAAAAACTTTAAAACACCAATCAAACCATAATTACAAAATAAAATTATTACTCAAGGAACTCTAATTCAATTTTTTTTAAATTTTTTTAATCTTTGCCAATGCTCTAACTTTTCGCCGATATATCAGTTAAAGATAGAAAATAAAAGTATGTGTATAATAATAATCACTTAGTAACTGTACAATTTCCAGTTTATATTTCATATTGTGTTTACATTTTTATTCAATAATCTCTTCGAATGTGGATCATTCATTACAATAAAAATGCAAATAGATTTTTTTAAGTATTATTATGTATAATCAAAAAAGAAATTTTTTTGTTTTTTCATATTTAACAATATCTGTTATTATTTCACTTTAAAATACATCTGCAATACCATCATTTGTAATGAAGAATTCACAAACGGTTCCGCATTTCAACTCCGGAGAATATAAAATTTCCAATTTTCTTGAAGTATTGGAATTTGAAGGATTCGATGAGTCATTTGAAATTTCATCTTTTTTAATCATTAATCTTGTGCGTATTTGATGGCTCCAAGTCAAACCTAAGCTAGGAACAACCATACTATTAAATGATGAAACCTATTTTTAAAAATATATTTTATAAATGTTTAAGTACCTACATATTAATAAAAATTACTTGATTTGAACAAACTACCACACAATTAAAACTTTCAATAATTTGTAGAAGTTTATGGGTTAATAATCTTAATTTTTTAGCTCTCTCGATATATCCCGTTTCACCGCGAAATATTGCTCCTATTGAATCTATTACAACTAATCCAATTTGATCCTTTTCTAACATTTTTATTAGTTCGTTCGATATGATTTCCATTAATTTGTCCTAAAAGTATTGATTCATAGTAATAATTCATATGGTATTAACATATAATTCACTAATAAGTTATTTTGGAGATCAAGACAAAATTACAAGTTCATAAGAGGTGATCTAATATAAACTTAAAAGAATTGCGGCCTTAATAAACTTAAAAGAATGAAATTTTATTTACATTGGTTTACTTACTGCATACAATACATGTTTAATATAGATACCATCCAAAAACGATTTTACTTTAATTTTATGTATTTTTTCAAAATAATTAGCTATTTGAACTAAACGTTTTAATGGAAAATGACCTTCCGTATAAATAATTATAGCTTTCTTTTGGAAGCCACCATAGAGTTTTGGTAATTGAACTGTTAAACACAATTGCATTAACATTTGAGATTTCCCTGTGCCAGCTTCACCGCATATTTCTGTTATTCCTCGAGCAATAATTCCACCACTTGTATACACATCTAAAGTTGAACATCCAAAACTTAATTTGTTCCACTTTTTAGAATATGGTAATTTTAGAAGATTATTAACTAAAGAAAACATGCATAAATAAAGTCTTAAACTTAAGTTCCAATGACTTAAAAAAAAGCCAGCACTATTTTCATTATTGGGAACATTTTTAATAAGTTACATAATTAAATTAAATAATAAATACCTTTTACAAACATTATCAATAGATTAAGGAAAGGAAAGGTTAGGATGTTCTGTTTACTGTAGGTCCATTTCCATATTTTTTTAACTAAACTATGCACTAACCAGAATCACTACACTACCCAAATCTTCAGCACCACCTATTTATTTATTATTTATGGTGCATTCAATAACATGTGATTTTAAGACGAAATTTTAAATTTGTGGTAGATTTTTCACGTTTAAATTTTTTTTCTGAGAATATGTCAGTGTCAAAATATTTTTATTTTTTTTAGTCACAAAAAACAAGAAAATTGTTGTTGACAACGTAATTTTCGGATCGAATAATCAAATAAAAAAATATAAATTTAAAAATAATAATAATGTTGGATTGACACTAGAATAATAATAAAAAAATATTTATTTATTTCTTTGCCAATAATTTCAATTCCGGCCATCTTGATATTTCAATAATCTGACAGCAACAGTAACAGTAATAGCAAAATATACCAGTTTTTTTTACGTATGAATATGATGAAAAATTTCTGCCCAGATCTGATGCAGATTTCTGCCTCGTATAAACATGGGCATTAACAAGAGATGTAGCTGTGTGCAAAAATGCAACACATCGGACGTAACGTATTGCTTTGATTACTGATTTGTGTTTCAAAAGTAAAATAATTTTGTTTTGAACAAATTGTTTCATGTAATCAACTATGTAATTAAAATGTTGTATATGAAGTATAGGAACATTACAGTTACTTCAATTTATTTTTATGACTAAATAGTTAATTTTATTGATTTATTTTTTATTTGTTTTTTCTTTCTATCTTTGCATTATTTTTTTGTATTCTCCTCTCCGATCTTTAAGTCCACTTAACAGATTAATTACTAATTATGTGCATTCAAAAAAATGTTAGGTATTTAATAAAACTAAGTACTATGACTGTGGTTCACCTATTATCGATCAATGCCAACATTGTGTTTATATTTTATATTTTCATTTACAAAAATTTATTTCATAATAGAAATTAATAGAAAAAATATTTAAAGTTAAAAAATTAATGTTTAATTAAAAGTTTACTTTTATAACTCTAAAATTCCAATTAAATAATTAATTATTTTTTGATAATAGCTTTGTGTGTTAACTCGCAAATTTATATAAATTTACATAAATTTATCCAAATCTTTGTATGTTAACCATTTTATCTGCATGCTCTTTACAAATTTTTGAGAAATTTAACAGTTTTGCGTTTAAAACGTGACGTCAGAACTCTCTCTTAAATAAATTTTTGCAAAAGATTTTTCTATTTGCAAAAATTTGTAAAAATTCACTTTAAAATTTTTGTTGTGAATTTAAATGTCAATGGAATATTTATCATATAAAAAGTTGTATACCTAAAATAAATATAAAGTTGTATACATAACCTGAAAACTTATTTATACAACATTTTACCGACAAAAAAAAACCAAAACCACGAAAAATTATTTAATTTCATTTTTTTCAACAAAAACATTCAATACGCAAAATTGGCATAAAATTTTCCAAATTTTTTCATGTAAAAAAAAATAACTGATTTCTAGGTTGAGATTTTTTAAATTTGAAATTCTGGCATTTTTTGTAGAATTATTGAGTTACTTTGTTGGAAAAAAAATATATTATTTAATTTTTCTTGATTTTGATCTTTTTGTCAGTAAACCTATATAAATAACTTTTCAGGTTCGGTATACTACTTTTTATTTAAATGTGAAATATTTGTTGGACATTTAAAACAACGACAAAAATTTTACACTAAATTTTTATCATGAGAAATTTCATTTGCAAAAATTTATTTAAGAGAGAGCTCTGATGTCACGTTTTAAACACAAAATTCTCTTAAATTTCTCAAAAATTTGTAAAGAGCATGCAAATAAAAAAGGTTAACAAACAGGAATTTCTATAAATTAACATAAATTTATATAAATTTGCGATTTAACATACAGTCCCACGGTATAAAAACTATAGTCTTTGTACCGTGATACAATCCTAATATATTATTGATTTTTTAAATTCAAAGTTTTAAAAAAAACTTCCAATCCACTGAAAAATGTCATATAAGGAATTTCTTTGTTTACTTTTTTCTGTAACCTCTTCAGTGCCATTTTGAACTGATTGTTATGGGTATGGTCTGTCTATTTAGGAGGCTCTGAGCTCTTGCGTGGCTGTTGCGTGGCAGCTTGGAAGTAGCTTGAGTTTGACATAAGTATTTTTGGTGGCATAAATTTTTCGCTTAAAATTTGTAAAATTTGCTATAAATGTAATAATATAAAAAAAATATAAAATATAAAATTCTAATTTATTTGTTTACTCTTTTAAGTCTTCTTTTTTTAAATTCACTCTAAATATTAACAAAACTTCGTAGATTTTTTAAATTAAATGTCAACTCAAATTCTGAAGGTGCATACTCGATTAAAATTTTCAAGTTAAGTAATACCTAGGTCACACTACGCTAAAGACCTCGTAAAGATCATGATGATCGTTGCCAAGGCATCCTAAATATCTTGTTTTTACAAGGTCTTTCTCGGTCTTTCCATGCATTTTTTAAACGTCAAAAGAACCACTTTAGGTGGTCTTTAAAACAAACGTCTTTTAAAGGCCACCTAAAGACCACGTTCTTTTTAAGAGTCGTATCAAAGCTTTCTTATGATATCGACGTTTTTTTCGAGGGTCGAAGTTTTTTGAAAGAAAGAAATAAAGTTTTTACCGAAATGATGCAAAATAACAAAAAATTTAATTAAATGTTTTTACAAACATTTGCAAGGAATAGTAAATAATATTTTGATATATTTTTTTTTCGAATTGAATTGTTTTAAATTTTTATGTTGAAATGAAATGTTATTTATTTTTTTATTAAATTTGGTTGTTTAAAATTTTTATTTTTTAAGTAGACTTGCCACCGGTCTCTTTTAGATAAAAAATTCTCCCGTACTCCCACGACACACAAATGTTTTCCATACAAAGCATTTATACATTAAGTATACTTTACTCTTTCTAAATATCCGATATCGGAAGAAATTCCATGAAAATTAGCCTTAAATCGTTGAAAAATTTTATTTAAAAAATCACACAAACGTTGAAAATATTATTTTAAAAATATACAGAATAGAAAAATTTGGAATAATTTTGGTTCATTATTTTAACTTTTTTCTTATTATGTTCAAACAACAACAAATGCATGGATTTCAGTGAAAACTGACAGTGTTCACTGTTCGCCTAGACACCGCCATTGAGTTTATTATGCCTGGTTTTCATTTAGCCGATATATCGCAGAAGCATAGGCAGAAGATACAAAAACTTCATAAATGTGATAGACAAACAATGATAAAATATCGGGAGAAATATCGAGAGAGTCGCCATATATATCGGAGAATCGCCATAAATATCGAAGAATATTTACAAAAACATATATTCGCAAAGATATGTTGCCTATAATCAACGAATATGCATTATGCACTCATGTATGTTTTCATTTGTGTGCACACATATGCACTTTTTTTAAAAATTGTAAGAAATAGACGATAAAAAGAATTTAACGCGCAAGAAAAAGAAAAAATATAGTAAGCAAAAGAGAGTAACAAAAAAAGTTGGCTAAAAATAGATAAAAAAAAGTTTTTAATTTTAAAAAATATTTGTTGAGGAATATATTGATTTGTAAAAAAATTTGCCACAAAAATTTCGTTGAAATATTTAACAATATTATTTTCTAAATTATATAATAAATATTTAGGTTTACTATAATTTAATATAAGGTTCATTCAATAAAATGTGATTGCAATCAATCACAATCAAAAGCAAACCAAAATGTTCAAAATATCAGTAGTAAATCAATATCCTGTTCAAAAAATATCATTTCCAATCACTTACAATCCATCTGTCTTATTGAACAAATTTTTGTGTTTTTGAAATTTCAAAATTTGTTTATAAAAACAAGGGATGAAAATTTTTAAAAAACTAAATTTAAAAAATTTTTTATTTGAATTTAAATTTTAAAAATGTTTTATTAAAATATTTTAAATTTTTTTCTCAAATCTTTTTTCCCGTACGCACATCTTGTAAAAACTTATCCAAGTTTTTCCAAGTTTTTACGAGAAGTCGTTCCTGTACTGAGAGTTTTTTCTAAAAACGAGAGAAAACATATGTTTTCAACTTCGTTCAACAAAGTTCAACAACATTCTCTCGAATAATTTTTTGCAAGTAAAATTTTGACTTGTAAAAACTTATACTTTAAATTTTTGTTGTTGTTTTTGTTGTTGTTGTATTTTTTAGGTTATGTTTTTATTTACTTTTGTAATTTCTCATATGTGTCTGTTATGCAAAATTTTGTTTTTTAAATGAAATTTATTAAAAAAAATGAAAAATATAATTTAGTGGAGGATAAATTTCATAATTCTTTATTATTGTAATATATGTATAATTTAATTTAATAATACGGATACAGTTGATAAGGATAAATCGTCAGCTAAGTCTCTATAACAGCAAGCTTCATGACCCGCAAACCATAAAAATACAGCTATATGTTTTTCTGAGCTACATTTTTTATCTGCACGTAGATTTGCAAAACTTTCAAATGTTTGCAGTTCTTCATATAAATATTTGAAAACATTTTTGCTTACACGAAAATGTCTTACAAATTCCTCTTCACAATAACCTGGAACTATTTCTTCCAAATAGTTTCGAATGCAATGTCTTTTGTTTTTATGTAAAAAGTTCTCCAACAGCACTTGCTTTAGAATTACATTCCTTAACTCTTCAGTTTCGCTTTCACTAAAAAAATGTAATAAAAATGTAATCCGAATCGCTACTTAGTAATATATATTTTTTATATCTTCCGCTACCATTTCGTTTAAATTTAATTATGTACAATTCTTTAAAAAAAAACACCTCCGGAAATTTAAAATGATTGTTTATAATTAAATTAATTTCAGAATGTCAGATTGCTTGTCAGCTGTTTGACAGAAAGAAGAAAAAAGAGTTAGAAAAACTCTCAGCTGCAAGTAAAAGTACTGAAACACAATTCTTGTAAAAACTTGCAGCTGTCAAACAGCTGACAAGCAATCTGACATTCTGAAATTAATTTAATTATAAACAATCATTTTGAATTTCCGGAGGTGTTTTTTTTAAAGAATTGTACATAATTAAATTTAAACGAAATGGCAGCGGAAGATATAAAAAATGTATATTACTAAGTAGCGATTCGGATTACATTTTTATTACATTTTTTTAGTGAAAGCGAAACTGAAGAGTTCAGGAATGTAATTCTAAAGCAAGTGCTGTTGGAGAACTTTTTACATAAAAACAAAAGACATTGCATTCGAAACTATTTGGAAGAAATAGTTCCAGGTTATTGTGAAGAGGAATTTGTAAGACATTTTCGTGTAAGCACAAATGTTTTCAAATATTTATATGAAGAACTGCAAACATTTGAAAGTTTTGCAAACTTACGTGCAGATAAAAAATGTAGCTCAGAAAAACATATAGCTGTATTTTTATGGTTTGCGGGTCATGAAGCTTGCTGTTATAGAGACTTAGCTGACGATTTATCCTTATCAAGTGTATCCGTATTATTAAATTAAATTATACATATATTACAATAATAAAGAATTATGAAATTTATCTTCCACTAAATTATATTTTTCATTTTTTTTAATAAATTTCATTTAAAAAACAAAATTTTGCATAACAGATACATATGAGAAATTACAAAAGTAAATAAAAACATAACCTAAAAAATACAACAACAACAAAAACAACAACAAAAATTTAAAGTATAAGTGTTTAAAAATTAAAATTTTACTTGCAAAAACTTATTCGAGAGAATATTGTTGAACTTTGTTGAACGAAGTTGAAAACATATGTTTTCTCTCGTTTTTAGAAAAAACTCTCAGTACAGGAACGACTTCTGGTAAAAACTTGGATAAGTTTTTACAAGATGTGCGTACGGGAACGGTCATAATAATAATAATAATGTTGGTAACTCCAAATTATTACTGACAAAAATGTTGATAATATTTTATATTATTGTAATGTAACTATAATTTAATATTTTTAATATGTATATTTATTTAAGAAAATAATAATGTTTAAAACGAAAGTATTAAAATAATAAAAGATCAGGATTCATTATCGTATGAGGAAACAAACTAAATTTGAACAAAGATTTTTTGTCACCTTGCCTCATATAAATAATGGGAATGCAAACAAATCCAAAGAAGAATAATGGGAGCTCAAAATTTTTTTACAGTATAAAGCAAACATCTGTTTTGTACCTTTTCTCTTTCATAATAAATTGGCTATACGCTAAGTAAATGATAAATTCATAATAAATTGGCTATACGCTAAGTTTTGATTGTTTTGGTATTTCTTAAACATTGTGTTAGGTTTCCGTAAACTGGGAGGATTCTTGTTAATAGATATTCTTTGACTACAATTATCGCCGGTATTTTTAATGCTAACATAAAAAAATGTGGACTTAAGGGGGACTTCAGGTGGATTTCCTCTTAATGGACGAACACCCGGACAAATTTTTTAACCAAACAAAAAAATTTTATTTTACCAACACATACACAAAAAATCCTCTCCGGACAATTTTCTTTATCCAATTTCTTAGTTAAAATATTTTTAACTTTTGGCTGAAGGACAAAGTAAAAGACAAGGGTAGATATATAATTATTTGATAAATATTTATTGCTATCTCGATTTATGTATGAACGCATTTCATATAGAATTTCAAATGTTTTTTAAGAAAAAGACATGAAGTGTAATTTTTTTTGTTTGTAATATAAGATTATTTTGTTTTTATAAAAACTTGTTTTCCAGCGTTAGAGTAAAATTTTGGTATAACAGTGGAAATAGTCGGATATTTTCCTTTTAAATTTACTGATATGCTTATCATACAGATACGCATATTTCGTCTACTACTTGCAGACTTCTTCAGTGTTTTGTACTCGACTGAAGAAAGAAATCTAAAATTGTCTTATTTATTTTATTCGTAAAGGTAACAATTTGATGTTAGCCGTAGCTGTATGGTTGTTTATTATCCGATGAAATAGCACAGGTAAGGGGTTGAATAAAATTTTTTTTATTTATTTTATTGTTGGTATTTGAAATAACTTTTCCGACGTTAGAGTGACAGGTAGGGGTGGTGTTATTCGTTTTATTATATTTCACTAAAAATTTAAATAAAGAAGAATATCCGTTGCGTTTATCTTTATATAGGAGTGAGTCATTTTTGGTTTTGTAGATTTCGATGCTTTCAGCTGAATTCCTAGAATCTCTAATGTAATTTACCATTACAATGTCTTCTTTCGAAATGCTATGATTCTCCTGGATAATGTGTTCTGCTACTTTGGATCGGAACTCTGTTGAGTTCTTCTTTTTAGCCAGTTCTGCTTCTTTCAGGTGTTTGCATGTTTCTCCTAGTTTGCCCAATATAAACTTTGTTACAATGACTGCAAGATACCTTATATACACCTGATTTTTCCATTTGTTCGATTGGGTCTTTGGTTGAACCTAGAACAGACTTGAGTTGGTTAGTGCTGCTGCTATATACGATATCTAACCCGTGTTTTCTTAATTTCGCTCTGAGTGGGAGAGAAATCTTACTAAACTCCAAAGCTACTCTTCTTTTGAGTTGTTGATCCGTGAGTGGGTTAGTGGGGGAATTCCGTTGTAAATTTCTTTTCCGTTTACTAAGTAAGGCCGTGATGCTGGTTGGAGGTATTCGGGATGACCCTGTAGGTTTCCTGTAAATTTTTAGTTCTAGAGACGTTTCTGTTTTACTTAAAACAGAAATCTTACTAAACTCCAATGCTCCTCTTCTTTTGGGTTGTTGATCCGTGAGTAGGTTAGTGAGGGAATTCCGTTGTAAACTTCTTTTCCGTTTACTAAGTGAGGCTGTGATGCTGGTTGGAGGTATTCGGGATGACCCTGTCAGTATCCGTAGGTTTTCTGTAAATTTCTAGTTCTGGAGACGTTTGTTTTACTTAACAGTAGATCTAAGAACGGTAGTTGACCTTCTTTCTCGATTTCGACAGTTAACTGTATATTCCTGTGAAGTCCGTTAAGAGTAGTTAAGGTTGATTCTAAGTCTCTTTCCCTTATTACAGCAAAAATATAATCTACGTATTTCTTCCAAAATCTTGGTAACCGTTCTTCCGCTGCTAAATTTGACTCCAGCTTAGCCATGAAAATTTAGCTGATGAATGGAGAAGGGAAGGGAAAGGGACTTAGAATTAACCTTAACTACTCTTTACGGACTTCACAGGAATATACAGTTTACTGTATATATAAGTAACAATACTGCATATATAAATAACAAAGAATTTTAGATTTCTTTCCTCAAATTCAGAAAAGATAATTTTCTAACTTTACTATTCAACGATTACTTTTTTATTTCTAACTAATAAATAATAAAGTTTTATAATGAATTTGTGATGACAATCAAAATAAATTTTTCAAAGAACGGAAACTAAAATTTACTTTATTAACTACTGGAATATGAATCTTCATACACCAATTCTTGGTCTGCATTTTTAATTTTTTCTAATTTTTGTTTCCTTCTACTTTCAAATGCCCTTTTGCGTCTGAAACAAAACATATTAGGTATTTTTTTTAATAATCTTGAAAATGTACCTGGACCTATCAACTTTTTTGTCTGGTACTGGTTTGTTGCTACTTTCTATAACACTATGGTTTTCTGTAGTAGAGGGATTTGGGTACTCAATTTTCTCAATAAATTTTGTACAAGATTCTTTCAGAGAATCAAGATTATTACTACTGTAATGTGCAAATCCTTTTAGATTAAGATGTATGTAGTTGGAATCAAATTGAAGTTTATTAAATTTTTTAGTTGCTATCAATCCTATAAATTGTAAAAAAAAAGCTTAGAAAGTTGATCTATTTGGGCAACATAAATAATGGAGACAATTACTTCTTTGCAAAACTGCTCCCTCTATTTTGTATTGTTCAATTTCAGAATCCTTTTTCCTTATTATGTTGAGAAGTTCGTCATTTTGTGAACTCAAAGAGTTTAAAGCTAGCAAGAGAGGATGAATTAACATTTGTTTTATCTAGAAACATATATAAAAATATAATAATTAATTTTTTTTTTTTATATTTTTATTATCGTTACTTTATCAAACATGGGCTCAAGTTTCCAGAAAAATAAAAATGTATCACAATCAACATTTAATTTCAAATTCAATATTAACAGATTTTCTTCTTTATGAATTATGCACGTTGTAGGGATTTTGCTCAAACTCTCTACTACTAAATCTTCTTCGAAATCTACTCTTGGATTTAAATTCTATATTTAAATTCAATGGATTAAAAGATATATTAACTTTAACTTAAAAATTAATTATTTTTACTTTAAATCTTGTTTTGATGAAAGTTTTTGTAACATCTTTTTCGACATAAACACTATTTAAATCGGTGTACCAAAACATTTCGTTTTCTAAATCAAAGTTATAAAAATAATTATGGCGCTGTACATATTTCCACATATTCCCAAATAAAAAAATTAAACTCGTATAGCCGTGCCGTATTTTTTTACTTTTGTTTAGTTTTTTTAACTTACTACTTACACCATTAACTATAATGACAAGAGCTACATATGCATATAAAGAGTTATTATAAATATGTTTTATATATCTGAGAATTATAGAATTTACAGCTACATGTATCTTATAAATCTTGAATGTAAATGTCAAATTGCCCAACGAATAAGCGCATACGTTTTGACGTCAGTTTAACGACAAGTAGTTAAAGTAAGTTAAGGTGGCTATGCTGAAGTCCGAAGCGGAATTTCTCCGAAAAAAAATTCCGATCCGAATACGAAAAAATCGGTATGCTGAAATCCCTCGACTGCAAAGTCTGTGCAAAAATCAAAATCATATGTTTCGGAAGATTTTTTGTTTTGTTTTCATATTCATTTCAAACATTTTTATTTTCAATTTTTTTTTATTTATTTTGTAAAAATTTTTTAATAGATAATGTATATGACATAATATAAATATACAATATGCATACATAAATTAAAAGTAAAAGTTACAACTTTCTTAATTACATATGTAGTATGTATATATATACAAATTAAAATAATAGTAATTTTTTGTTACATCAGAGAAAATTTAAAATTCTCTAAAGAATGTAAAATATATATGTATCGTTTTTAATATATATAGATATTATGTTATAATATTAAAAACAATAAAATATATTATTCTTTTGAAGCTATTCTATTATTCCTAAATAAAAAAAAATATTTTTCATAAATGAAAAAAAAATTAAAAAAAAAAAACTATTATTACATTTTCTTCTTCTCCTAATATTCTAAATACAAAAATTGTATGCTTTATAATTCATTTCCGAACCATTCTAATACTTCCGAATGAGAAATTCCGGCGTACAATTTTCAAATTATTTTCCGTTCCGACGAACTTCAGCATACATAAATTTTAAAATGTCGCTTAAATAATGATATTTCAGACTGCGGAATGTAATCGGAATTTCACGTTCTTCATATATTTAGGATGCCTTGATTCAGAATAAAGTACGTCATACAATCATACATGCTTTATTGCATTCAAGTGGATGGCAAATTCAAAAGCTTGCTGTCACTCATGAATGGCAAACATGAAGCACAGTGGATGGGGCCTTCACTTTCCAAATAAAACTGTCATTAACATGTCCCTACCCTTCAAATAAAGCGAACCGTAAACGAAGTGAAAGTGAACTCAATGCGAAGCGAAAGCGAATCTTAAACGTAAATGTTGCAACATGAAAATTAGAAAAAAAACGTAACGCCATGAGTTCGCAAAAAGCGATGCGTTTATGTAATACAAAAGCGATTCATTTTTGTAAAAACAAATTCAGTACGTTTACGTAACACAAAAAGCGATTAATTTTCGTAAAAGCAAATTTGGTACGTTTATAACCTATATTTATTTATTATTTTTTTTAAATAAAACATTTTACAATTTTTTATTAAATATTTGTTTATTTATTTATATTTAATAATAAAATATATTTTGATTTATTTGCTTTTTCATACTCTATCCTTTGCGTACTGAAACCATTTTTTAGTTATGCTTATTTTATCGCCAACTCTACTATTTGGAAATTTTTCTGTGAAACATTCTAAAAATATATGATTAATATTAAATGTTGCATTTGATACATTTAAATACTATTTACCTTTGATAATATTCATTACAGCGAATCAATGCATTGGTATGTTGTTATGATAACCATGCCAAGAAAAAATAAAAATACGCGTCTTAACCAAACAAAAAGAACGCAAATTATGTTTTTTGTGTATAACAAAAAAAAACTTTTCAAAATGTATTTTCGTAAATCGTAATTAGTGAATAATTAGAATGCGAAGTACTTTTCTGAAAAATGTCAATTCGTAATTAGTGAACTAACAGCGACGTGAATGTGAAGTACTTTTCTGAAGTGTCAAAAAATATGAAATTTCTAGTAAAAAAATATATAGAAACGATTCGTTTTGGGTTCGCTAAAAGCGAATTCGTTTTATTTTCTTAAGGGAGCATCTAGACGAGACATAAAGTCAGACACCAAAAGTATCTGCAAATGTCAAAAAAAGTCAGACATTGTTTTTGCTGGGCAAATTATGTCAAGCCACTTCATTGGATAGAAAACAGTGCAAAATAAAAGACATTAACATTTTATACATAATCGGAAAATCAATAGAAAACAAAAACCCGCAATTCTCACGTTAAATGTATTAAGAGAATTACACGAAATTTGGGAAAAAAAGGAATGTCACCGCAATTTTGGGTGAATCCATTTTTGGAAAAAAGGGATCTTCATAATATTGAAGTTCATCTTTTAAAAGATATATCTTGGGAAAAGTCAGGAAACTTTAAAAAATTTTGCCGAATCATGATTGATAAATTTGAACATATTCTGGCATTGGTAAATTAAAGTTTTAATATAATAATGTAAATTAAACTAATAACGTAATATAATATATTGACGAGATAAAAATTAAATTTAATTCCAAAGGCATTCATGTTGCCTATACATATTTATTAGTTCAATAATATCGTCTTTTCTTAATTTATCACTCATATTGTTTATTTAAAAATTTAATTTAATTACAAAGTTATTAAATTAACAAAACAAATAGCAACAAAAATATATAACAAAAATCAATTTTTAACACTACTTATTCACTTTTTTTTATTTATATTTTACATTTAAACGAAATATCAATCTCCGCAGAACAATAATTTACGTTAAGAGTCACAAATAGTTTATAAAAAATACCTAAATATGTATCTTATCTTTTTACATTTAAAACGTCAAAAAAGTGTCTTAACATTTGTGTTAGGACATTTTGTTAGACTTTTATGTCTAGACGCCAAAAGTGACTGGTTTTCACCCATCTCGACTAGACATAACACAATTTAAGATGCCAAACCAGGAATAAATTGCCCAAGTTACGAACGTAATGTTGTCATTCGTAAAAATTATTAATCGATAGTAAATTAATTAATCGATTTCAACAATAAACTGATTATTTTCACATTTGACACACTGGGTTCATTCAGTACATAGATATATAAAATTATTAAAATTATTGTAATTTTATATTTTTTTTGCTCTAAATCTTTTCATATTACTTTGGTGCGAAGTTTCCATTTTCAAGGGAATTATTTGCAATAGAAACTAAATTATTTGAACTCAAATTTTTCAAAAACAGCTGACCAAAAGTGGCTGAACATTTTTATTCTAACTGCCAATCTATATTTTATATATCTATGGTTCAGTAGCATTAACCGGTAGATCTGGAATCCATTTTGGATCCATGTACCATATATCTGGCCACTGAATGCAATTCACCACATTTACCGCAATACTAGCGCCATCCTCAGAAAATATAATGAGTACTTTTAAAAATAAAATAAATTTGAATGGAATAATATTTATTATCATACATATAATTTATTTTTTATAACTCTAAATTTAAGTTTTATGTACATAAAGCTTCCTGAAGAATTTAAATTTTCACACTAATTCAAAAAAATTAAATTTAACAACTTTCATAAAAAATATAAATATTTCATTTTTCTTACAGTAGATGTCACAACACTCAACATGAAAATTGTGTTGTTGTTTTTACATATTAAAAGTCAGATCCATGAAATGTATCTAAAATTTTTTTCAGATCCATTTTTATTAACCGCGATACATTAACCAGTACATTTACCACATTGTTCAATAAACAGATCCATGGATCTGTGGATTTCAGATCCATGGGTTAATTTCACTGAACGCTACCACTAACTTGTATGCAAATGTAATTAGCTTGACTGTCAGTTTTTGATTGTTGAAGTTGGTTAAGTTGAAAGTTGTTTTTGAACAAAGTTGTTACAATGTTTTAAAAAATTAATACAATTTATAGACTGAAATTAGACTATTTAAATTAATACATAAAATGGAAGTTGAATATGAAGAAGATGGATGGATTCAGAAGTCTAAATCTGGTGAAGATGAGGTAAAAGATAACTTTAAATAGTTTAAAGTGGGTCAAATTACATGATAATAATTTCAGGAAAACCCTGAGCTGGAAAATCCACAAGAAGTTTTACGAGAATGCTTAGAACGTTTTTCTACCCCGGACTACATAATGGAACCTGGAATATTTACTCAATTAAAAAAATATTTTCAAGCTGGTGGAACTCCGGAACAAGTTATTAATTTGTTGTCAGAAAACTACAAAGCTGTCGCTCAAATGGCTAACCTGCTAGCGGAATGGTTAATTTTAGCCGGAGTTAAAGTAACTGATGTGCAAGCGATGGTTGAGAATCATTTGAAAGATATGATTTTAAGAACATTTGATCCGAAAAAAGCTGATACGATTTTCACAGAAGAAGGTGAAACACCAGATTGGTTGACAGAAATGATTGATCATCACACATGGCGCTCATTGATCTATCGACTGGCTGAAGAGTATCCTGATTGTTTAATGTTGAATTTTACAATTAAAGTAAATTAAAAAAATGAATCATTTACAGTCTATTAGTAATTTACTTTATTTACATTTTGAATTTTAGCTTATATCTGATGCTGGTTTTCAAAGTGAAATAACATCTATTTCAACTGCTGCTCAACAAATTGAAGTATTTTCTAGAGTTTTGAAAACCGCAATATCTAAATATTTAAGTAATCCAGAAGATATTCATAATGCAATTCAAGAATGCGCTCGTATGGTTTGTCATGGTCAACATACTTATGTTTATTCGCAAGTTTTGATAGGGGTGCTTGCACAAGAGTCTAAAGGCGGGTTCGTTATGAAGAGACTTTCACAAGAAATCACAAAATATGCTTTAACTATGTGAGTTGAAATTTAAACGTGAATTTTAAATTTTTTTTTAAGAATTTTAATTTTAGAAATCAAAACGTAACACCTATAACAATGGCACTGAATGGATCCGCTTCTTATCCTCAAGCATGTCAAGCTTTGTCCTCTATGTTATCAAGAAATACATTAAATCCAGCTGACATAACCGTTTTATTTAGAAATTATTCTGTAGCAGATCCGCCCCCTATTGATCTAATTAGAAATCCACAATTTCTCGATTTATTGGTTGATTCTCTATTCAAAGCTGGCGTAAAAATTAATCCAGAGCATAAATCAAAATATATTTATTTATTGGCTTATGCTGCAAGTATTGTTGATACACCAGGAAAAAAAGGATCACAGGGTAAAAGAACAATTAATAAAGAAGAGCTTAAACCAACTAGTCAAGCAATAGAAAAAGTGCATCAAATTTGTAATGTTAATAAAGGGTCGACAGAGTTAATTGCTGAGTTGTCAACTATTTATAATTGCATAAGATATCCAGTTGTTGGTGTTGGTGTTATTCGCTGGATTGAGAACACAGTTACAGAACCATCTTATTTTAAATTATCAACCGATAACTGTCCAACACATTTAGCTATATTAGATGAAGTTGCTTCTATACATTCTTCTCTCCACGGCACAATTTTAAATTTATTGATTCGGTTGTTCGAATCCAAACAAGATGAATTAGAAATTTTGGTTCAACTGGAAATGAAAAAAATGTTACTAGACAGAATGGTCAATTTACTAACTAGGGGATGTGTTGTTCCAGTTGTGAAATATGTAAAACAATGCTGCCAAAAAGGGGACACTGATATATCACTTATACGATATTTTGTTACCGAAGTTTTAGAGACAATTACACATCCATATTCTTCCGAATTTGTTCAACTATTTTTACCAATGGTGGAAAATGAAGAAATTACAGGTTCAATGAGAGGTGAGGGTGATAACGATCCTGTATCTGAATTTATTGGTATGCTTTTAATAAAATTATAACATAAGTGTTCTGATTATTCTTATTTTATTTTTTCAGTTCATTGTAGAGCTCATTACACAACGGTGTAAGATATTTATATAAATAAAAAAAAAATATTTTATTTAATTAGGATTAAAAGTTTTCACAGAAATATTTGTTTGATTGATTTATTTTTAGTAGTTTTGAAAAAATATAGAATTAACATTTTATTATTATTAAATTTTCTGGCGCTATCCAAAATCTAATCAGAGTTGATGTTAGCTTCCCTGTATGACTGTACGTCCAGTAAATAACTGGTCAATTTGATTTGTACAGCCTACGGAGATAGCCAAGTGGCTTTATGAGTATTTCTATGAGGAAATTTGGTGCTTCTTATAACCGAATTATGCGACGCTGCAAAACTGATCAATCTGGTTACCTTATCGGTGGTGTGTGGGTGGAGACTGTTTACCAATTGTTCTGACGAAAATTTTCTTATAAAATTATTTTCTTTCTACCGAGATTAGCGTTGAAATCCCTTAGCACGACTTTCCCATCATGTTGCGGACAAGCTTCATGTGCTTTATCTAACGTGCCATAGAAGTCTTCTATGTTTCCTCTTATTCATCAGTAGGAGTATGCACTAATATTAGGCTGATGTTGTGATGATTAGGTACCTTTAATGCGGATTATGACTAGACGTTCGGTAAATGGAGTAGGAGTATGCACTAATATTAGGAGTATGCACTAATATTAGGCTGATGTTGTGATGATTAGGTACCTTTAATGCGGATTATGACTAGACGTTCGGTAAATGGTTTGTAATCAATAATATTTCGTCTTAGTCTGTCTCCGATTGCAAATCCGTATCCAAATATGTGGTATTTTTCCAGGCAGCTATAGATTATCGCATTTCTGTCTCATTATTCCGGATCCTGTCCAACGCTAATGCAGTGATGTTAGTTTTATACTCCGTGAAGACATTTTTCCACATGCACTTGGGTTGTATAGTGTTCGAACGTTCAAGGTGCCAATTCTAAAATCAAAATCCTTACGAGTTGCGGGTCTCTTTCCAATGAATCCATCTATATCCGAGGGTTGTTTTAAGTATTTCATAACTACATTTTATTACGGGTTAGATAGTTAATCTAACGCCAACCTTCAATCTGTGAGGTTTGGTTTTACGTACTAACAATTTTAGCCTATCATGTATAAGGGGGTGCTGTATAGGATAGTTTTTATTTTATGTATCTCACTTTTATACAACCGGTGACAAGTTTTTAAATTTCCCGTACCTAGTGAGAAATATGTATTCTGTATCTCACCCCTAAAGAAAAGGTGAATAAAAACGACTATATTTTATTCACTTCTTGTAGTAAAGTAAGTAGGTGACTAAAAAATGTAGCAATAATAAGAGTCATTGTAATGTTGACAAAAAAAAATTTAAAGGTCTTCGGTCCCGACATTTGGGACGCCGAACCTCTTGTTTGCATCGTGTTTATGAGCCATTGTACTAAAAACAAGTTAAAAAAAGCCTTTGTGAGATGGTCTCCGCACATATTTTTGGTGGGGGCTGCTCAATTTCTTGAACTTGGCACTTTCCACCAGTCATCACCGAGACGATGTAGTTCATATCCTTTTGGATTTAAATGTATGTTTCCAATCACATTTCCATTTACACATAAATTATTTCGAGAAGGGTGAGTGAAGAATTTTACCTGAAAGTGAGAGTGAGTGATACACAATGAGCCTGTAAAAAAGAGGTAAGGAAATGCATATAACTTCTATTTATAATATCTATACCTAATAATATATTAAAATAAAATATATTTATATAATTTTATTTTTTCTTATATTTTTAATATAATTTAATTTTATTTGGAAACTTATTTTAATATCTATTTCAATATTTGTAATTATTTCATATAATATATGTAAGTACATCTGTTGGGCCTAATTGGACGATGATGTAATTGCAATGGCGGGCGCAACAATTTTGAATTTGATCTAGACATTGTTGTATTCAGTATTGCATCCAGTCGTCAACACTTTGAATTTTTTTTATGGGTTAGTGTAAAAGAATTTGACTCTGAACTTGATAACATCGCGCGGTATTGTATTAATTATCTCGTTTTTCATATGTATATTTCTGATACAAAAAAGAATTCGAATATTTTCCAATTATTTTTCAATTTGAAAAACTTAAAAACAACAATCGAACCATAATTACAAAATAAAAATATTACTCAAGGAGCTCTAATTCAAAATATTTTTATTTTGTTGCTAGATCAACAATATTTAAATTATTTTATTTTTTCTGCAAAAACATATGAACAAAAAATCATTACGTAAATAGTCATAAATAAAAATATGTAGATACCTATTTAAATTATTTTAATTTTTTTGAAAAAATATTTTATGACCAAAAAAAAAATCAACATGATAGTCATAAATAAAAATATTTTTGTCATCAACTCAAACCCTGAAAAAACATAAAAAATTCAATCCGCATATCATATAATTTTTTTTTTTAAATTTCTGTATAAGAATATTTGTTTTGTATCACAAAATAAAATCTGAACTCAATTCATATATTTTTGTTTATTTATTTTTTTATTTTTTTTGTGAATTTGCAACATATGAAGCACAAAATTTTATGATGAAAAAATCTCTCCACGACGCAACAAAAATGTCTACATATAAACATTAATTTTTAGAGAAGGGAACGAAAGGCAAGGAGAGAAATCAATGCAATGCAACATCGTCTAATTAGGCCCGTTAGTTAATATATCATTGAATAATGAATACACATCCATTGGTAGCGTTCAGTGAAATTAACCATTGGATCTGAAATCCACAGATCCATGGATCTGTTTACTGAACGGTGTGGTAAATGTACCGGTTAATGTATCGCGGTTAATGAAAATGGATCTGAAAAATTTCTAGATACATTTCATGGATCTGACTTTTTATATGTAAAAACAACAACAACAATGTTTTATGTTGAGTGTTGTGACATCTACCGTAAGAAAAATTAAATATTTATATTTTTTATGAAAGTTTTTAAATTTAAATCGCCACTATTTTTTGAATTAGTGTGAAAATTTAAATTCTTAAGGAAGATTTATGTACATAAAACTTAAATTAAGAGTTATAAAAAATAAATTATATTTATGATAATAAATATTATTCCATTCAAATTTAATTTATTTTTAAAAGTACTCATTATATTTTCCGGGGATGGCGCTAGTATTGCGGTAAATTTTTGTGGTTAATTGTGTTCAGTGGCCAGATTTATGGTACATGGATCCAAAATGGATTCCAGATCTACCGGTTAATGCTACTGAACGAACCCAATGACTCTATTGACGATCTGATTATTCAATATTCAATACAAACCTTTGTGACATCCCTTTCCATTTTCCAATAACATTTCCGCTAACACTCATCTAAATTAATTTCGAGTTTCCGAATATGTATGTTTATACGGGTAGAAAAGTGGAAGAAATCTATCAAAATTTATTGATGAAGGGTGATTTCGGTAAGGGGTAAGCAAATTTACCAAAATTTTAAATTTCTGGTAGATTTTTGACGTTTAAATTTTTTTCTGGGAATATGTCAGTGTCAAAATATTTTTATTATTTTTTATTCACAAAAAATAAGGAAATTGTGGTTGACAACGTAATTTTCGGATCGAATTAATCAAATAAAAAAATATAAATTAAACAAATAATAATAATGTTGAATTGACATTAAAATAATAATAAAAATTTATTTATTTATTTCCTTGCCAATAATATCAATTGCGGCCATCTTGATATTTCAATAATCTGACAGTGACAATGGCAGATATCTATCATTTTTTTTTTACGTATGAACATGATGGGAGATTTTTTCCGCAGATTTCTGCCACGTATAAACATGGGCAATAGAAAATAGTTCCAAGGGTGAGTGAAGAATTTTACGTGAAAGTGAGAGTGAATGAGATACAGAATGAGACTATAGGAGTTTTTGTTTTTTAGTTCAGAGCATAGATTTGGGCGCACTCTGACTCAAATGAGCACGCTCTGAGCAGAGCATGAACAGAAAAGCTCCGAGCGCTCAGATTTAATAAAAAAACACGATTTGTGTAAACTGTGGTTTTTATTTCATTGTTGTTTCAAATTGTCATTTGTCAATAATCGAGCTTAAACTTTAAATTTTGAAATTTACAAAAGCTAAAATTTACAAAATGTTTAAAGCAAAAAATATTTCTTTTTGATTAAATATTAATTATTTACCATCACAGCTTATATCGTCGTCAATTATATATTTCTTAAATTGTAAAAATAACTGTATATATATTTATTTTAAATTTTAAAATGGTTTACTTTTTTACTATCGTATAGTAGCGTCATCTATTTTGTTTTAACATAAAGATCCCTTTTTGACATTTAATATTCAAGCGCTCTACGTGCTCTTTTAATTTAAATCGAGCACATAGAGTACGCTCTGAGCGCGCTCTGAACAAATAAAAAAATACCGATTTCAAGCTCTGAACGCACTGAGCAAAAAAAGAAAGTCATGGGACTGGCGGCAGTAAGTGAAACAACAGTTAAATGCAGATGATTGAGATTGAGGCCTGAGGGTCGATTAAATTAGACATTTTTCATTATATTCTAAAAAAGATACAATAGGCTTATGGTAACTGAAGTAGGAAACAAAAATTTTTGATTGGAATCTATGTAAATAACGTCTAAAAACCGCATCGATCGTTGTTTTATAAACAGTATAGAAAATACTTAAATGTAATATATAATAGGCATGTAATATAACAATACAATATATAAATTTAAAATAAGTAATTTTTGATTCAATATTTTAATTAAGGCTTTAATAAAAGAGAAAATTAAAAGTATTTTAAAAAATAAAATGTTAATAATCAATCAATTTTTTATTTCCAAAACTTATAATTTTTGCTAAATAGGTACGCATAAATATTATGTAGGTACCAATAATTGTTTTTTTATATATGTACACTTGATAAGTACCAATATTTTTTTTTTATATATGTAGACTTGATAAGTACCAATATTTCTTTTTTATATAACTTAAATTAAAACAATTTTTCAAATGACTTAGCTCAATAACGAAAACAAGTAAAATATTATTAGTTAAAAGAGGTAAAATTTACCTTTACTTGTTGTATACCAAATTTATTATGAGATAGAAAAGGTATAAAACAAATGTTTGCCTTTAGCTTTATACTGTAAAAAAATTTTGCGTTCCCATTATTCTTCTTTGGATTTGTTTGCGTTCCATTATTTTTATGAGGCAAGGTGGCAAAAAATATTTGTTCTATTTTAGTTTGTTTCATTATACGATGATTAATTCTGATCTTTTATTATTTCAATATTTACGTTTTAAACATTATTAATTTCTTATAATCCTATTAAAAATATTAAATTATAATTACATTACAATAATATAAAATATTATTAATATTTTGGTCAGAATAATTTGGAGTTACAAACATTATTATTTTTTATTAATTATATTAAACTATAGTAAACATAAATATTTATTAATTGGTATACGATTATAAAATAATACTGAGGACAACATCTATTTACAAATCTTGTTTTTTGTTTTATTTTATTTCTGATCATTTTATTTTACTTGTTGTTCCTATTATTCTCTACGTGTAGTATGTAGGTATCTAAAACACAAAAGAAAAAGAGCAAAAAAAAATTTTTAAACATAATATTAATAATATTAGTGACTTACAATTTAGCGTGACGCGAGTTTATTATATTTTCCTCTACCAAATCGATCAACGTGTTAATAGTAAGTTTCACTTCAAAAAAAAAACACGTTTCTGTTTTTGACAGTTCGTGCTTTGCTCTGAACTAAAAAACGAAAACGCCTTATATAAAAGAATATCCGATAATAATTTTATATATTTTATACATTTAATATATTTTTCCAGTCGATTTCCAAAATTGTAAGAAATATATAGTAATAAGAATTTAATTTGTGAGAGAAAGATAAAATTTCAAAACACAAAGGGGGAAAAAAATGTTCGAACGATTTTTTTTCTACAAAAGAAATATTGTTGTATTTATTCTTAGTTATCAATATTTGCAGATGCGTTATACTTAAAAAATTTTATCTTTTATCAAATATATCTTTTATAAAAAATATTAAGAATATTTTGACACTGACATATTCCAAGAAAAAAAATTTAATCGTAAAAAATGTACCAGAAATTTAAAATTTTGGTAGATTTGCTTATCCCTTACCGAAGTCACCCTTCACCTATAAATTTCTACCACTTTTCTACTCGTATAAACATGCATATATAAAATAAAATCATTTCATGTTATCTTTCAGAGTCAACAAAATAATGAACTTAAAATGTTTAGTGTTTACCTACCAGCTAAAACCCAGAAATGGATTTTATAGGCCCTATCCCAGGCACGCTTAAATCTGCTTAAAAACTTGTTTCGAAACTTGTGAAATTTAATCGTGTGTGGGATTGTTTCGAAACAGTTTACAAAATCAAATTTTTTTTAATTTTTAGTGTAGTTTTGAAACCAAAATGTAAATAAAATCAGTTGCTTATGTTTTTTTGTATATTTTTCATAATATGTATTTGTAACTAATCTTTTAATCATTTCTTTTTATTTTTTTTATAAATTTCTAGAATTATTATTAATGCGATAATTTTACCGCCATTGTTTTAATTATATCTTGTCTGGACTTACCATAAAAATAGTGAAGTTTCTCTCCTTGTTTAAGCAAAAGTTTCTTAGGCGAAGAGAGAAGTTAGTTTCGAAAAAAGTTTTTAAACAGATTTAATAATGTACAAGGCCTATAATGTGAAAAATACTTAAACGAAACAACCACCACACACGATTAAATTTCACAAGTTTCGAAATAAGATTTAAGCGTGTATGGGGCCTAGAAATAAAAATGTACTATGTATTTGTCTATATCTCTTCTCTCTTTAATCTAACTTTTTAATAAAATTAACAATTCAAAATTAACATAAAAAAAGCCGATTAATAATGTGTAAATACTGTAATATAAACTGTAATGGTATGGTACTATCTCAGATAAGTAATTATATACAGATCTCTTAATTCGCCAAAAAAATGAGACACCTATTACGTTGCAAACAAAACCAGCTTTCACAAAATAAGAATAAAAAAAAACCAAATTAAAAATTAAAAATGAACGCTAATGTGCAGCATTGATTTTGCAGACTGCAAACAGAAAAAATATTAAATTTTATCTGGTCACTGAAAATCTTAACACAAATATTTTGACCTATGTTTATCAATTTAACGTTTTTCAATATTATAAATTTTATAGTGAATAATTTTTTATAAATTTAAAAACAACTAATGAAACTGAAATAAATTCATTAAAAATTAAAACTTAGAATCAACAAGAATAACTTTTTATATATCTTATAAGAGAAAATTTCGAAAGACAATACAAAAGATACGTTTTTAAAAAATTCGCTTTTTATATTTTATTTTTTTTCATATTTTGAAACAACTAATTAAGTACTTCATAAAATATCAAAATATTTTCTTATTGTTTCTTTCTTTTTTTATATTGATCCTTTAATTAAACATTTATTATTCATATATTTACAAAAAAAAAACACAGGAAGAAATAAAAAATGATAGGTACCTAGAAATAAAACAATTTAAACCATTTTCTTTTCAGAAGTTTCTTGTTTACCTGTTTCAAAGACTTATACATAATTTTTGCACTTTTATTACCTAAAATTAGCGCGAAAATAAAAAATTCAAATAAATAAAATAAAAAATAAAAGTGTATTGTAGAAAAATGCCAAATATTTGATCTTGAAAAATTATTCAATAAAAAATAAAATTGAAACATATTTAGAAATAATTGTCCGCTATTACAATTCCCGCATACAAACTCAGTAAATTTAATTTAATAAAAGAAGAAAACACATACATTCCTGTAAATTAACAATAAAGAATAAACCATATAAAGGTGGATATTCCTTGAGCAATATTTAAAATCTTAAAATTTTTATTGGCTCTAAAAACGGAGATAGCTTATTTAATTTTTATGTAAGAAAATAATAGACCGTTGCAAAGAATTCTCTAAATTTCTATTTGGGAAATTTATTTTATACACAAAAAAACAACAATTCAACGTTCAAAACCATCTGTTGAAAAAAATTATTTTTTTTTATATACATTTACTCAATAAATTGCTAAAACCAGTGTTCCAGTCGACGTAAAAAAACTATCCCTGATATTTTAAAAATATACTTTATCAAAATATAATATCCCAAATTTTTTGAAAATATCCCCGATATATAATATTTTCTGTTCTTGCCGTACGCATTGAGCTCTCAAATAAAATAATGTTATTTCATGTTATCTCCCGTTTTAGAGCCGATAAAATTTTTAAGATTTTAAATATTGCTCAATGAAAATCCACCTTAAAAAGAAAAAAGCCGGTTTATCGCTGTAAAAAACTTTTAAAAAGACTTTTGTTTTTTATCTTTTGTTTTCATTATTTTTGTTTTCCAGAAGCTGTCTGCTAAAATTGTCCGCTGTGAGTTATCCACTATTAAAATTCGAATCTTTTATTAGAACTGCTTCATCTGTATAATTAGTTATCTGTGGTACTATGGTGTCAGGGGTATTGGTGTATTTAGTTAAAAAGACAAACCAGCAATTTTCATAAAAAAAAAATGTTGATTGTAAATTTTAAATACATATTAAAAAATAAATGTACATATGAAATGAAAATGTAAATGCATACATTATATTTGTTTGCTGAATTTTCATAACCTAGTCAGTAATATATTGAAATATTTCGTTATAATTGAAATTACGCCAAAAAGCTTTTCAGAGGTATTAAAATAAAATAAATATGTTCATATGTTTGATTTAAACAATTGATTAGAGACAGTTACATACATTTGAAAATATGTAAAAGGTAAAATTAAATATGTATACCTATAATCAATCGAAATATTGTATAGTTAAAGTCGTGAGATTTCATATTTAACCAACTATACTATAAAACTAATGTATACGTATAATACTTATACATACGTATGCATTTCCAAATTCATATTGTATATAAAATATAGTTTTTACCTACAAAAATTACTTTGCATCTACAGTTGTGTAGGTAGATAGATATACAACATTAAATTTGTAGTAAAATTTTCATTAGAGGTAAAAACAATCAAGTATCTGATAGTATCATCAAGTAAGAAAGTTGATATTAACGATATTAATTAAACACTAAAAAAAAGAAAATACAAAAACTAGTTTTTATGATTACATTAATTTTTGAGCTGGGGGAGAGCTTTAAAGTTTTTGCCGGCGATTTTTTCCTTGCAAATATACCAGTTACCTACCTAGAGTATCACTAGTAATAATGAACGAGCGAACGTTAATTATTTTATAAAAATACCGAATATAATTCAAAAATATATTCTTTAATATTGAAATTTAATTTGATGTTTTGATAAATTTATGTTTGATGTTCTTAGTAATAATAAGTAGAGTACATAGTAGTATTTTAAAATAATTTATAGGTTGGCTTTGATTGTTTTGAGTTACCTACCTAAGTATGTATACAAAAAGTTCAAACTTAGGTTGTTTGATAATCAAAATAATTTTCCCAATTTTTAATACTTAATAGGTATGTATATATACATGTGAATACGTAGTAATTAGGTACCTATTTTAGTTTAATTGGTATAATTGAATTGAGAGTCAATGTTAATTATTTGCTATAAATTTTTAATGCGAATAGTTCTGAAATAAAGTAAAAGTAAATACATATGCATACGTATATCCATACATAAAATTAAAAAGAATTTTCAAGTGCTTTGCAAATTATAAAAAAAAAATAAAATAAAAATTAACTTTTTTAACATCAATAAAATTAACCTAATTTTTGTTATGTATGTACATACTTATATAAATTACAAAAATATATCTACTTACAAATATTTGATGAAAAATTAATTTACAATCGACATTACAAAGGCAGAAATCATCGTGTTTAATTATTATTTCAAGCTTTTTACTAATACACAAATTTTAATGCATTAAGTCTGAATTAAAAAAAAATTTAATAACAAAATTTTTTAAATTAAATACCTATTTATGATAATTTTATTAGTAACAAGTGAATTTAATAACAAATTTGAAAAGTTGTTTTGCAAATAAAAATAGTAGACAATTAAATTATACTGTGATGACCTCCAAACGAATTAAGTGGAAAAATGTTTTTGAAATGTTGCAGGGTAAGTTCACTCAAATATAATTAAAACAAATCATCCATAATTTAAATTAATTAAAATTTTTAAATTTGACATATATACATACACCCATATTCTGTTAGACCCATCTCGCGAGATCGCGTGAGAATATCTCTGACGAGATAGTTTTGTATTCTGTTAGACCTTTGACGAGACGAGATAGCCATTTTTTATCTCGTCAAAAATTGTAAGCAAAAAATTGAATTAAATAAAAAAATTGAATAGATAAAATAGTTAAATAAAGATTAATAAACAGTTTTTCATTATTGTTTTTGCATTATTATTAAAATTGTGTTTGTTTTTTGAAAAAAAAAAAACCATCTTTACTATTACTGCTTTACTACGTTTATGTACTAAACTACAAAATATATTTAAAACATAAATGTATTTATATTTATTTTTTATTTAAAAAATATTTTAAAACTAATACTAAGTTTTGGTTAACACTTTCAAGTTTTTGGTTAACACTTTCCAAAAATTTTATAAATCATATTTCGTTTATATACCAATAATTATTTTTGATAGTAAAAAATTATCAGTACTACCAACAAATAAAATGTTCTATCGCGCCGCTTACAGTGTCTAACAGAAAGGCATATTCAGCGAGACGAGACGAGATGAATTTTTTCTTCTCGTCAACGATGGGTCTAACAGAATATGGGTGATAATTTTAAAAATGTTTCTGTCAGTGCTCTCGTTGCGTAGTATTAAATTTTATGAAAGTAGGTTCTTTTAATATCTAATAATAGAATCCCCCCCCCCCCCCCCCCACCTCATATTCTTAATTTTAATGCATGCAATCATGCATGCTAAAGTAAAATTTAAAGTTTTTAAAAGAACGAGCATTTTGTAAGATTTATGTCAGATAACCACTAAAAATAAAAAAATATAAGTCACTCATTTTTGTTTAGCAACACATTAATATAGGTACCCACCACAAATTAAAACACATTAATATAGGTAACCACCACAAAAAAATTTACCCACCATGGATATATTATAAAATATAGATTGGTAAATGGCAGCTATAGATTTTATATATCTATGATTTATTCATAACTGCTCATCCTAAATTAGACATTTTTACAGTTTTGCCTTCAAAACAAATAATTCTGCACTTTTCATTTTACAAACGAACAGAAAAAATTCTACATTTTTTTCATGTTTTCTAGACTGCTTTTTTTATTTAATTTTGTTTTTATTAATGAAAATATCTTCATCAGATGAAGATGAGGAAGTATCAAACAGTTGCGATTTAATGAAGTTTATCTCAGAAATTATTATCGTATTCTCTTACATTTTTATTCAGGTTTTTTACTTGTCTACTTGAAATATTGATATTTGATAATTTTTTTGTCTTTTTTTATTATCTTGTCTGATTGTACAGGCAAAAAAGGCAGAACCGTCGAAAAATTTAAAGTCAGAAAATGTTACATTTAATTAAAGACAGAAAAGGAAATTGGATATTCTGAATCAGAGATACTTCTTAACCCTTAACTTTTAAGAGATTTTTTGTATTCTACATAAAAGAAAAATATAGGTTTTTTACTTTTAAGTTAAAAGATATCCAAAACGTCAAATGACAATCTGTAGTTGTCATAATTTTTTTTTAAAGTTAAGCCAAACATAGATTTCAAACGATACCTTAATACGCGAATGTACAGTTTACACTAATTGAGGATTGTAGAAAGAAAAATGTAGCTTTGATCAGTAGGGATATTTTGAATAAATTGTTTAATATTACTTACTCTTGAACTTTTGAAGATTGTATAAAATTTTATTAAAACACAAATCACGCTAAGAATGCAAACCACGCACAAAACAAAACCGCGGTTATTAATTTTTAAAAATTAAAAGATTTTAAAGCACGTCGGTGAGGTACTTTTTAGTTAAGAAGAATTTTTGTCTAACCTAAGTAGAATAGGAATTTTTCTTATTTCACATTTGATTTTCGACATCTTTTAACTTTTAATCTTGAATACGAAATCGTTTAAGTTCGTTAGTACCATTTAAGAGATAAGAAACTCTTAACTCTTATGTAGAAATGTAGAATAGACCTGTTAAATTTCTTTCAAAAATATGTACCGAAATCGGATACGAACAATTTTTTATATGCAGTGAAAGGAAAACAAAAAAGTCTGTACGGTTTAAAATGGCGAATATTGAACAGGAGAAAAATGTTAGAAAAATCAGAAAAATACTTGAACATTTTTTTTTCAAAATGATTTGAAATGAAAAAATTAAATTAAAAAATTTTTTATACTTTTTATTTGTAAATGATGGAGTTATACACTGCTGTGAAAACAAACGGAACAGTTTAAATTTCTGCCTGGAGTTCATGTAATGAATGCAATTATTGTGAAATTTATAAACGCGTTAACTTTTTTGTTCTCCAGGTATCTATCTAATATCTACCTGTATTGGATATATAAAGGACAAAAATATTGATTAGTTGTCAATATAAAATGTGAAGTGTAATGATAATTAGAATAATAATGGGAAAAATAAGTAACGAGTTAAAGAGCAATATTATTATGCTATCACGGGTAAATTTGTCAATAAGGCAAATTGCTGAAATTAGTGTTGCCCTAAAGGCATAGTGGCTTATATTTTTAAAAAATATCGTGAAATCGAGGGTTTTGATAGGACTACCTTCTAAGACAACGCAGATGGAGAACCCATTAAAAATTTACAGGTTAAGAAATTGCTTTAAAACGTCTATAGATTATCGAAACGCTCTGTATAGAGCAAGGGGAACAACATTTCATCCAGTTTGGTACGATATAGGCTACTGAACGAAGGATTAAATGCACATCGTCTCGGTAAGGAAGCCCGGGTTGAAGCCAATACATAAGCACAAAAAGCTTACATGGGTAAAAGAACACGTTTCTTGGATAGAGGATATGTGGGAGCAGATAATATTTTCAAACGAAAGCCAATTCGAAGGGTACGACAGTGATGGCAGACTGTTTATTCGGCGAAGAGTAGGAAAACGATTAAGCAATTCATGCAAATGCTATTACCAAAATCTTAAGGTGTAATGACATGGCAATGTTTCTTCGATCCAGAAATAGGAATTATGCTTTTTTTCCTCAAAAATTAATGCAAATGTTTATATAAACATTTTGGAAAATGAATTGGAGCCTTCTGTTCATATGTTCTTTGCAGACACTTGTGACTTCATTTTTCAACAAGACAACGTCCTTTGCTACACTGATAGAAAGGTAAGAATAAGTTTTTGTTTGTTTCTTAAGTAGGTTAGATATTGTCCTCTCATCTATGAATATATTTTTTTGGTAGAACACAGTTAATTTCTTTCTAATTTCGTTTTCAGGTTCAAGATCACATGAAAGATAGACAGATCACAGTAATGGAATGGCCTCCATATAGCCCCGACGTAAATCCAATTGAAAATATTTGGTCAATACTTAAACTACAGGTTGTGAAAAATCGTCCAGGAACAACGGACGACCTCAAAACTTTAATTGGAACCACATGGAGCTCAATACCATCTTGAACATTGAAACACTTGTCCTACTCCATGAAGAGAAGATGTGAATCAGTAATTGTCGTAAATCCAGGAACAACGGACAACCTCAAAACTTTAATTGGAACCACATGGAGCTCAATACCATCTTGAACATTGAAACACTTGTCCAACTCCATGAAGAGAAGATGTGAATCAGGAATTGCCGCTAACGAAGGATCTACAAACTATAATTTTTTTATAAATATTTGAAATATTGCTTCTTATAATATAAGAGAATAAAAAAAAAATTTATAATATAATTTTGTAATAATAATTTAGAAGATAACAGAATATATCTTGTAATTAATATTTTTTTCAGTTATACCCAATTTTTGATCGTCACGAATTTTCGTTCCACTATTTTCTAACAACACAAAAATTACTCAAAAAATTAATCGAAAATTAAAATGTCTCCCATAGTTGTTAAGGTTTTCTGAGATATGGAAATAAATAATTAAAAAAATCATGGTATAAATAAAATATTTGTAAAAATTTACAATTGTCCCATTTTTTTTCGAAGCCGTGTATATGCCTCTTTGAAAAAAATCGGTAGTTCTTGTGTTATTTCAAGATTTCTTGTTACCACTACAGACGAATTTACATGCAGTCTTATGGGAAATTTTCCCATAAGACTGCGTGTAAGTTCGTACCACTACAGACGCAGTCTTTTATATTTACCACTATAATTTCCCATAAGACTGCGTGTAAATTCGTCTGTAGTGGTAGCATTTTTGAACTTTTTTTTGCTTAAATGTTATGAAAAATTATTTAAATGCAAGACTATTAATAAAGTTGCCAATAGACGATCCAACTAGTTGCATAACTTTTCAAATTGTATTGCGTGTGGGGCAGTTGTACAAACAAAATGACTTTTCTTGAATTTTACTTTTAAAAACATATATTTTTTGTCGCATTTTATTGAAAAGCATCAATAAGTATGTTCATTTTTTTTATTGTAATAAAATATTGGCACTCAACATATTATTTTTTCAAAGCTATATATTTTAAAAAAATAACATAAATTAAAATTGCTAAAATATTTTCTATATATTAAAAAACAGGTGACAAAGGAAACTTAAGTAAAATTAAATTTTTTATAGCCTATACGAAAATTTAATCATATATAAAATCAAATATAGAATCCTAAATTTTTGTTCAGTAACTAAAAAATTATAATTGATAGATTGCAATTTACTTAATGAACCTAAAAAATGAGAAATTTGGTTGTACAAATGGTTGTAGAAAAAATTGTAACGTGTGTAGGGTAGTCTGACGACAAGTTGTACGACCAAGTTGGATCGTCTATGGGCAGCTTAATATAGGTGGTGTTTTGTGTATTCAAAATACTAAAGCAGTCTTTAAACGGTACAATATTGTGTCAATATTGTATCAATTTCGATTGAAGCAATATTAGGCGTTTTCGTTTTTAGTTCAGAGCAGAGTACGAACTGTCAAAAAAATTTTTTTTTTGTTCGGAGCGTTCATAGCTTGAAATCCGTTTTTTTTTATGAGTTCAGAGCGCGCTCAGAGCGTACTCTATGTGCTCAACTTAAATGTGCACGTAGAGTGCTTGAATATGAAATGTCAAAAAGTGATTTTTGTTTTAAAACAAAATAGATGAAGCTACTGTACGATAGTAAAAAAGTAGACCATATTAAAATTTAAAATAAATATCAACAGTGATTTTTACAATTTAAGAAATAATGGACGACGATATAAGCTGGGATGGTTAACAATTAATATTCAATCAAAAATAAATATGTCTTAGCTTAGACTTTTTTAAAATATATTTTTCATTAAATTTGTAGTGTTTAAGTGTAGTAAGAATTAAATGCTCCTCTTAATAGATTTAATAAAGAAAACTTTTTCTAGAATAGAGAAAGTAGTCAAAAACGTAGTAAAAGTAGACATTGAAATTGCAAAGGAAATAAGTGAGGCAAATAAAGTCTTACATATCAACAAATCGATTCAAAATCTTTGTAACCGATACTTGTTGGCATAATATTAAGATGTCTTTTGGGCAGATTCAGGCGATATACTTATTTTGTCGATTTAATTTAATAAGTATATGACTAACCGATGTTATTATGTTCCACACAGTGGAAATCGACACCCCAAATCTATTTGCAATTGATCTAAATTGGATATGACAACTTGCTTACTTAACATGAATTCAATGTATAAAAAATATACCTCATATGTTCCTGGTTTCCTAGATACCACAACGTACAGATAAGTTGGTAGTAGTCGATTTAACCTTCATAAAACCGTGTGGGTTTAGGGAAATATGTTCTTTGACCAAAAAGTAAATTCTATCTGTGACGATAGCCACAAATATTTTCGGCATACTCCTGATTTTTTATTATTCGTACATCCACATTACTTTCAGATATGTCATCTTCTAAATAAATTAAAAGCTTCTCTAATTACTGTTACAAACTGAAACATTTTGTTTGTAAATTTTCAAATTTGAAGTTTAAATTCAATTATTGACAATTCGAACAATAAAATAAAAATTACAGTTTACTCAAATCGTGTTTTTTTATTAAATCTGAGCGCCCGATCTTATCTGTATATGCTCTGCTCACAGCGTGCTCATTTGAGTTAGAGCGCGCTCAGATCTATGCTCTGAACTAAAAAACGAAAACACCTATTGTTACAATATTGCATGACAGCATTTGCATGCGAACTATCAACGAAAAAAAATATAAATTTTATATAAGATTTGGCATTTTCTTTTTATTTCACTTTAGACAAATTCTGAAGACAAAATTACATAAGAAAAAAATACATTATGAGCAAAATTACATAGAGACAAAATAACTATTGGACAAATTTTCAAAATAAGTGATTAATGTAATTAGAGAAAATGCAAATTAGTCGACATTTTTACGAAATTTTATAATGAACCTTGTCAAAGCTTCATAAAATTAATAAAGGAAAATTAATAAAGATAATTTTCATTTTCTGTAGTTACATTAAACACACTGCACGGCAGTGCGTACATAAATAAAAGTTTCCAAATGTCCAAATGTTAAATGTCCATTTGCTAATCATCCTTTTGTTAAGTGTCTATTTTGTTAAATTTTTGTTAAGAAGCAGAATTAGCTAAATGTATTCCCCCAATTGCAACATTGTAGCTCATGCCAATGTAGGAACTAAAATATTTTTGATCACAGTAAATTTTTCCTTTAAAAAGTTGAGAAAAAACGAGTTCTTAGAACCTTGACGCATACTAACTTCAATAAAACTTTTGAACTAGACTTATTTGAAGTTCTAAACTTTCTGCTTACATTGTTTAAGATACGAACTAAACGAATTATATATGAAATAAGTATCTAAATCGAAGAATGTGCAATTTGTTTTAATAATGTTTTAATAACATAATATCCAACATATTAAAAGCTTTTGTAATATTTGTAGGTATATCTTATAATATATTTACAAGGGGATCCCAAAAGTATTGTTTAAAGAATAGTGAAGCTCTTTATGTAGCAGTAGCTTTAATGACGTATCTTTAGTAAATATACTACGAAAACCAAACTGAAAACCACAAAAAGATTTATTTCCTTTTTGTAAATATTTTTGAAAAAACTAACAAGATAGAAATTGGTCTATAATTGTTGTTGGGTGGTAGGTATAACTTTTAGGTATTGGGATAACCATAGTTGATTTAGGACTCTTAAAAATATTCCTTTTTGTACATTATCATTAAAAATAAACACAAAAGATAATTTGAAAAATAAGCGTTTTTGAGAATATTACTAGAAATTATATCAAATGAAATAGATTGCTGTAATCACAATATAATATTTTGTAGTTCTAATACAATTTTTAACAAATACCAAAACAAACAAAATATCATTAGTTAAAAGAGGTAAAATTTACATTTCCTTATCGCATATCAAATTTATTACGATAGTGAAAAGGTACAAAACAGTTGTTTGCCTTTTGTCTTGCACTGTAAAAAAAATTTGCGTTCCCATTATTTATATCAAGCAAGGTGGCAAAAAATGTTCGTTCAAATTAAGTTTGTCTCCTTATACGATGATTAATTCTGATCTTTTATTATTTCAATATTTTCGTTTTATACATTATTATTTTCTTATAATCTATTAAAAATATTAAATTATAATTACATTACAAAAATATAAAATATAATTAACATTTTTTTCAGTAATAATTTGGAGTTACAAACACTATTATTTTTTAGGTGGTTATGATGAAGTCCGAAGCGGAATTTCTCCGAAAAAAAATTCCGATCCGAATACGAAAGAATTGGTATGCTGAAGTCCCTTCGACTGCAAAGTCTGTGCAGAAATCAAAATCATATGTTTCGGAAGATTTTTTGTTTTGTTTTCATATTCATTTCAAACATTTTTATTTTCAATTCTTTTTTATTTATTTTGTAAAAATTTTTTAATAGATAATGTATATGACATAATGTATATATACAATATGCAAACATAAATTAAAAGTAAAAGATACAACTTTCTTAATTATATTTGTAGTATGTATCTATACAAATTAAAATAATAGTAATTTTTTGTTACATCAGAGAAAATTTAAAATTCTCTAAAGAATGTAAAATATATATGTATCGTTTTTAATATATATACATATTATGTTATAATATTAAAAACAATAAAATATATTATTCTTTTGAAGCCCTTTTTTATTCCTAAATAAAAAAAATATTTTTCATAAATGAAAAAAAAATTGAAAAAAAAAAACTATTATTACATTTTCTACTTCTCCTAATATTCTAAATACAAAAATTGTATGCTTTATAATTTATTTCCGAACCATTCTAATACTTCCGAATGAGAAATTCCGGCGTACAATTTACAAATTATTTTCCGTTCCGACGAACTTCATCATACATAAATCTTAAAATTTCGGATAAATAATGATATTTGCAGACTGCGGAATACTTTCGGACTTCAGCATACCAAATTCGGAATGTAATCGGAATGTCACATTCCGACGAACTTCATCATAACCACCTAAATATAATATTAAATTATCGTAAACCTAAATCTTTTTTATATTTACTTTATAACTATTATAAAATAATATTATTTAATCTTTAATTTGCAAAATCTAGTTTTAATTTTTTCGTGTTATTTTTGTTATTTTACCTGTTCAATATTTATCAATAACACATGTTTTATCCATGTCTTTCTCGGAAATTTTTAAAACCGACAACGAAGCGGACAAGTGTGAAATATCTTGAATTGGACGACGGTTTAGAAGTATATTATTATTTTACCTTTTACATTGTTATTATTGATAAAATATTATCTACAAACATGTGTTTCTGAAACAAAATTTTGTGAAGAAAACTTTTTTTATAATGGGTGGTGTGGTAAACATCGTTTAAGTGTTTGTCGTGCAATTGTAAAAGTGGAAAAAATAATTTAAAAAAATAAATATGCCGAAAGACAAGCAAAGGTACGTATACTTATTTTTTTTTTCAATTTTTTTTTGTTTTATGTATATTTATGTAATACTTATATTTTTCGGAAGGAAATGTGGTTAAGAAAGTTAAATAGTCGACATTTCAAGTGACTATCGCATTAATGAGAACCACTTTATTAGCGACATGTTAGGACAGTGTAAAAAAATTAATAAAAAGTGCAGCTCAGATTGGAATGGACTCGTGAATTACATCTTCAAATTTTTGAATATTGGAAAATATTATGGTATTTCCACCAAGAAGTGTAATATCGGTATGCTAATAAACAAAAAATATGAACATCAAATCGTCAAATACAAATTAATTCAAAATTATGTGTATTTCAAGCTTTAGTGATTTCTTAGTAATACCACAGAGAACTTATATATTATATTATTTTTTTCTGTTGTAATACTAAACCTTTTTTTTTATAATTTTTTTTAATTTGTAGATATGAAGAAATTTTTGATTGAAATTCTTGTAATATATTTGTAGACGGAGAGGACAAATATATTTAAACAAATATAGATGAAAATCTTAAGGAGCAAAGAGAGAAATAGAACAAACGAAATGACAATTTTAAAATCAAAATCAAAACATTAGAGTAGTGTAGTGTTACGCATATGTGATAATAAATTGTTACAAAAAGAAATCTCAGTTTTATTTATTTCAGTCTTGTTCGCAGCTTTTAAATTATTTTCTGGAATAGATATTTTCCCAAAATATTTTCCAAATCAATATATTAATTAAACAATTTTTTTTTAATTTTTTAATTTTCATTATGTTATGACACTGACATGAAAGACATCAGCATTCAGCACTCAGCAGAGTTATCTAACAAGGAACTTGTAATTGTAGAAAAATAATTATTAAACAAATTAGCAACATCTATAGAATCTGAAAGCAGATTGCTATTATTATTCAAAACAATGTTAGTACTCACGATGTGTGTATTTCTATTTAGAATTCATTTACTAGTCTTCATTTCTTTTTTTGGTAGACAAGGTTTCTTTAATAGTATCCGTCTATCGTCTCATATTTTCGTCAGGAATATTTTATTTTAATTCGCGGCAAAGCTCATTTTTTTTCAACCTAAAATTATTAGGGTGTTTTGCAAATGTTTTTGATGTTTTTTCTTTTAAATTTTTTATAATAAGGATTGAACATCAAACGTTTCGGTAGTTTCAATTTGCTAGAATTTTGATTTATTTTTTTGACAGTTTAAAATGTTATTTCTTAATAAAATTATGACTTCTCTAAATTTTATCTAAATTTATTTATTGAGTTCGATTTTTCTTCTCAATAGTGAAGAATTTACGGCGTTTATATTTTCTTCTAATTGAATTATTTATTTCTTGCAAATGTTCGCCAATTATATTTGGAGAGTTGACACAGTGTAGATATAGAGAATTTCTAAAATTTCGCATCATTGATATTTTATATTCCGTTTTAAAAAATAATTTGAAAATTAGAATTTTGTTTTAATTGAATATCGAAGCTTAATTTAAGTTCTATTGATTTGTTTTTTTTTCTTTTAAAAATATTTTATATGAATAATATTTGTTTTTTTGTACACTTTATCTAATCTTATCTTTATTCCAATCTAATAAATGTGAAAAATTTTAACACGCGTGTATGTATGAATGTAAAGTATGTATAAATTTACAGATTTTTGTTATCAACATTTAACGATATTTTCTGATAATTTTTTTTTAAATTTTTTGTATATCAAAACACATTTATATTGTACATGTACCCAACAAACATATTGGCGAAGACAACAAACATAAATTGAGATTTTATTCACAAAAAATCAGGAATATGGATCGACAAGGACAGATATGTAGATCAAAACAAAAAGAAAAAACGTGAAAATAAATATCGTAAATAGATTTGATTACGATTCATTTTAAAGTCTATGTAATTCCTTTTTGATTGTCTTTTATATGCAAAACGAAGAAAATGGAATGTCAAAACGAATGGCATTTGAGATTCGAAAACGATTCGTGGCAGAAAACCTTTTTGTCAGCGAATCGTTTTTAAACTCCGGCAATGATTCACTAAAATGAATCGATAACGATTCGCAAACGCGGGTAATAAATAATTTTCATTTTTGGAAAGACAAAATGAACTCAATAAATAAAATAACAAGTTATCGTAATTTTCCAGATAAACAAGTTGAATTTTATTATATAAATAGTTTCCGTTATATATCTGTAAATTAGACGGAACCTTCCAATTCATATACAAATTGCTTTGAGTTGTTTTTTTAGGGTATAGGACAGTTTATGATTCACTAAAATGAATCGATAACGATTCGCAAACGCGGGTAATAAATAAGTTTCATTTTTGGAAAGACAAAATGAACTCAATAAATTAAATAACAAGTTTCCGTAATTTTCCAGATAAACAAGTTGAATTTTATTATATAAATAGTTTCCGTCATATATCTGTAAATTAGACGGAACCTTCCAATTCATATACAAATTGCTTTGAGTTGTTTTTTTAGGGTATAGGACAGTTTATCGAAACACATATTGCAAATGGCCTTTTTCGCAAAAATATCTTGGCATAAATTCACGTTTCGCAAAATGTAATTTGAAAAAAGTTTATCTGTTAAATTTTTGTTTTCAGTTATATAAAAAAAATTCAAACAAGTTTTAGTTTTGATATTCATAAATTTTATTTCAAATATATTTATTGTAATCAACTTTTTCTTCTAAAATTTTTTTAATTTGCATGCTTATAAAATATTTATTTTTTTTTAATATGCGTGGATTTTCGAGCTTAAATATTTCAATTGCTGACGAAGCGAAGTTCTTTTAAAAGTTCTTCTAAAGAAAAAGTTTGAGAAGTGTACCATAACTCATAATATTATGTAAAAAGAATGGTTTGCAAAAGATATATATTGTGAAGTGTTTCATTAGAAGAAATGGGTTATTTAGTCAAATGGATTTTTGTAAAAAAAAGTTTGCGAAAATTTACAGTTTGACAAAAAGTATTTTGTGAAAGTGGAGTTTGTAAAATAAAATTTGAGAACTGGGACAGCGGGACTCACCCGTTTTTTTAATCATATACATTTTTTTTATGACCATGTATAATCTTTCCCTTTTTCTTACGTTTTTTTGCAACCATGTACTAGAGTAAGAAAGGTGATTCGTTGTAGAGTTAAAATTGGTTTTTCTTTTCACTTTCTTTTGTTTTATTGGTTTTTTAAATATACATATGTAAATAAATACATATGTTTGGGAGCGTGTTCCAGAGCATGTGTATCAGCTTTTTAAAAGGGGAAGGAGTCCTCATTTTAAAATTAAAAAAAGAAAATATTAACTAAATCGAGGGTGCTCTATCGATTGGTGATATTCTTAACTTCGGGGAAAGACTGGAAATGAGTTTTCTAAACCCGAATTTCGCCGAAATCCAGACTTTCAATTGGGGAAGAGGTACATTTTTATGCAAATTCAAATTCCACGTCAAAAAATAAGGATTTTTATTATTTGTTATTAATTTTTAAAGAAAATAACTGAGAAAACAGCGATATTCTCTTAAATAAATCACCTGACTTATCCAATAAATCAACTGATGTAAAAAAAATGACTTTTTGGGTAATGTTCAGATAATATTCCCAAAAACGAATCTTTATCGAATATTAATGTTAGCTGGGATATAGTTTTTCGAAATCATTCATGATATTATAACATACCTAATTCAGAAAAGTATTTAGTTTGCTAAAATTTCCGTATTATTATTTATTTGTTATATCGGAAAATGATATCAATAGAGTTAGAGCTTGCACTTTAAAATAAAAAAAAGTAAATAATGTATGAATCAAAAATGATTTAATAGAAATTTTTATTTTATGTTTTTGTTTAATAGATAAAGAATATCAACCTGTTAAAATTAAAAATAGAATTTAAACGATCCACTTCCTTACCTTAGTCTTTTATAGATATTCGACGAGTTCGACATTAATTTGTTAATTTTGTTTCTTAGCATAGTTGGAAAAATTAATTTTTTATTACATTTATTATTTTATTTTTAATAATTTGTAATTAAATATCTGATATTTTATTAATAAAACAAAAATGTTTAGAAAGTGGCAAGTAAGTTTAAGTTGTATATTAATTCATAAGTTTTAAATATTGTTTTTTTAAATACACTAAAATTGTTTACAAAAAAAAAATATTAAAAAATGCGTTAATTTTTTTCTACTCTGTTAATGCGTTTATTTGATCGTATTCTTCCAAGATTAATAAAAGAGTGTTGAAATAAAGTCAAAATTAAAAACAAATAAGATCAAAAATCAGTTTAAACTTTTTTAGCTTTATTTCAACACCACATTTGAAATAAGACCGAAATCATACACTTTTTGTGTTCGGCTTCATTTCATTTTTAAAACAATTAAAGCAACAATTAAAATGAAATAAAGACACAAATATTATTAACAGATGATTTTGATAAATTTGAATTTTTATTAGGGATTTTAGAGTTGGATTAAAATCAAGGTATTCCATTTTCCAGAATATTTAACTTTCCATTTTCCATTGTTAACTTTCGCTATTAATTTTGATTCAATAAAATTCGCCTTTTGGATTTTTTTTAAGTTTAATGATTCAATGTAATCCAAGAACAATGCTTTCGCAGTAATATGGCGGTCAACAAATTTGGAAGCTGTATCCTATGTGAATATATCTCATTTTTATAGATTTTTTTATTTGGCATGTAGGTAATTTCGTGGACTTTGTTTTTTAATGTTAAAACAAAACGCAAAAGGAAAAAAAAATTTTTTTGTTTAAAAAATATTATAGATAGAGTTCTGAAATTTTGCATATTTATTTATGATCACAAAAGGAACCGGGCACGGTACTTTACAAAGCTATCAAATGATAGGTTGCCATACAACTCCTAACACCTATCATGAATATTTCAAAATCTGAGTATCTTAGTTCACAAATAGAGGAAATATTCCAATTGTGTTACAGACATGAAAGAGTATATTATAAATAAAGAGGTACGACTGTTACTGATTTCGAAAATTCGGAATGGTTCGGGTCGGTGCCATACAACTCCTAGCATCCAACAGGAATATTTCAAAAAACAATTATGTTACAGGCATAAACATTTACACTTAAATACTCTTTCACAAATAAAGAAATACGACTGCTACCGATTTCTAAAATTTGTACTGGTTCGGGTCGGTATCATACAAATCCTAGCACCTATCAGGAATTTTTCAAAAACCAATTATGTTATAGACAGGAGAGCTTACACTTATATAATCTTTCTGATGAAAAAGCATAAAATAAAATAGTAGAAAATAAAAAGTAGAAAATAAAACTGGTGGTGGATGTTGAGCATTTAAAACTAAAAAGGATATATATTTTTGTAATGTTCTTTTATTAAATCTTGTGAAAAATATTTGTTACTTAAAAGACTTTTTTGTTTTATATTGTTTTATGTTGGGGATGTTCAAAACAATTTTTTAAGAAATATTTTTAATTTTCGTTTAAATTTTTTGTAGAAATGAAAATACTAAAAATACATTAATGTAAGTAGGTTTGAAGGTATTTTATGAACTATCCAATGAAATTAAATTTGAAAATATGCAATATGTAAAAATGAAATTAAGTTGAAATTACTGTAAGTTTAGTTTGTTTAATATTTAATCGAATGGGAATTTTTATATATTTTTACTTCTGATACTCTTTTTGTAACAATTAATTATAAATTTTTAATATTTTGCTTATTCAAATATAGCTATATATAGCCTATAGCTATACAACTCCTAGCACCCGCCAAAAAAATTTCAAAAACCAACCGAAAACTTGTACACAGGTACTTTCTCAAAATTAAACTCATAATATGCCTTTTACATTTTTTTCAAAACTTGGATTGGTTCGGGTAACAGTCATTACAATTCCTAGCACCCGCCAAAATTATTTCAAAAACCAAAGGTATAAATTTGCTTATTATTTTTTTTCAAAATTTTTACGGATAGCTGTTATGCAACTCCTAGCACCCGGCATAAATATTCAATTCAATTTTATTCATTAATTTTCTTCTAATATTTCATGAATCTCAAGTTTTCTTCAATATCTAATGAAATATGTCAAAAGCCAAAGGTGTTACAGAGCTGAAACTTTGTACACGGGTATTCTTTAAAAAATAAACACATAAGATTCTTAGCGTTTTTAAAATGTTAACTGGTTCGGGTAGCTGTCATGCAACTCCTAGAACCCACAAAATATTTATAACACGCCTTTTACCAGTTTTAAAAATTTTGACTGGTTCGGGTAGCTTTTTTTCTTACAACTCCTCTAGGGAGCATAGGGCATCCACTAAACATTTCCATATATCTCTATTTTGCGCTATGGCTTTAATTTGATGTTAACATGATCTATTTATTTTCCCTATTTCTTTCAATACTATTCTTTTCCAGCTGTTTCTAGGTCTGCCTATGCTTCTCTTTCCTTTTGGTTGCCAATCTAGAGCTTCTCTGGCAATCATATTTTCTGGCCGCCTGATTAAGTGCCCGATCCATCTATATTTTTTTCTTATTTGTATTTCGATAGGATCTTCTCTGAACATATTCAAGAGTTGACTGTTGGATATTATGTTTGGCCAGAATATCTGGCAGATTATTCGGAGGCACTTGTTTATGAAGATTTGTATTTTGTTTGTAAGCTTGCTCGTGGTTGGCCAGGTTTCACTTCCATATAACAGGACTGGTTTCCAGATATTTCTTAGTCTATCATATACCGTTCTTGCCTTGCATTATAGGTTACTTTTATCAATATCTTTCATGTTTTCTCCATATTTGTACCTATGAAGCTGCCTAGATATTCGTAACTTTCTACCTCTTCAATGCGTGTATTATTTATTTCTAGTCTTCTCTGATTTCTCGTATTAAATCTCTTTAGTTTTGTTTTCCTAATATTTATTTGCAGACCCACTTCTTTTGCATGTTCATTAATTTTTTTAATTTTTCTTTCATGTCTTCATAGGTATGTGTCATGAGGCATATATCACCAGCATATTCTAAGTCTTCTAATTTGTTTATGGTGTTCCAATTAATACAATGTTCATTAATTGTTTTCCTCAAAACTTGGGCAATTACAAGTTGAAACGGGAGTAAATACAGATATTTATTCTGAACTAATTTATTGATGTGAATAACTTTTTCATTCGGCATATAGCAATATATATATTATACCATTGTTTTTTAGTAAATTCCGTTAAACCTTTTTGGCACGCCTGTCTACAGATTTTTCGTTTCGTTTTATCCTCTAAACACTGTGACCGATTGACATGAAATTTTGTAGGAATATTGTTTCTTAGCATAGAAGATCACTGGTTTGTTTGGGCTGCGATCTATTAACCGTTTCCGACACCTTGATCTGTAAAAAAATTCGTTGCAAAGGAATTGTGTCCAATTTTAAGAAAAGACTTGAAAAAGGCGAAAAACAATTTTTTATTGAATTTCGGCGTTGGCGGTTCCGTTTCGGTATACCGATCTAATAAGTTTTTTTTCGTTTTTTATTTCCCTGCCTAAATACTTTGATCGATGGTTTTCAAACAAGGTAGAAATATATACCTGTGTACAAATTTTCAGCTCTGTAGCACTTTTTCTTAGCACCTGGTCTTAGAAATATTCTAGATGGGTGATAGCAGTTGTATGACAGCTACCGGAACCAGTCAGAATTTAGGAAAAAAACATATCCTGGGTTCGATTCCAAGTAACGAAATACCTTCCTGTAAAATTGGGTTGAAATTGGTTCATGCGTTTCGAAGGAGCTCTGGCACAAACATACATACATGTATATATGTATGTAATGTATGTATGTTTGTCCACCAAGCATTCATTTTTATATATTAGAAAGATATATAGTTACATTGTAAACCAGCATTTTGTAAGTTAAAAATATTTGTATGTACATATTTCAAAATTTAAACTTAAATAAAAAAATACTTTGTTTTTGAACGGGTGCTACAAATTTTTCGTAGCAATATTAACTGCACTAACAAAGTGAAAATAAATCAGCTAAATTCAAGTTCCCTTAGAAAATTCAAAATAGTACGCACGTATCAATTTCGGGATACGTCGATGTATCAATGTACAGAAGTATAAAAATTGTACGCAGTACGCGTTGCTTTAGGTTGAGCCCTTAATAAATAAATTTCAAAAATATGTATCTTGAAATAAAAGCCAATAGTTACTTTTATATATATTATACTAGCAAAGTCACCCGACGTTGTTCGAGCTCAACACAAAATATATAAAATTTTGAAATTTTAAACATAATATAGCAAAGTCTCAGCGTGCGCTGACATGTCCATGTTCACCAAATGGAACTTTGCACGTTCACTAAATATTCACAAAAACAATCGGGTGAGTGGTCACGATAAGATAAAGCAAATATACCTGTATAGTAAAGCTAATCAGATCTAAAGCTAGACACGCTAAAATTTTGTTGCCTGAATTTTATTAAAATTGACTAATCTCGTAATGTATATATCACCCTATGTGTATTTTGTAATTATTGTATAATTATTGTTTCTGTCAAATTAAAGCTTCTTTATAGACAATATTTTTTGTTCTATTTGCAGAAATTAAAATAAAAATATTTTTTTGCTACTTACTGTCGAGCAAGCTACATAAAATTGATCATGAGAGAAGCGTGGTTCTCTTAAGTCAATTGCTAAAACAATTTGCTCTTGGTTTTAATTATAAAAATAGCAAACCATATTATTAAGGAAATTGAAGGCGTTTAAATTGGAAAGGTAGTCAGATTTAATTATAAAAATAAAAACATTACTCCCAGCAGAGCATCCTTACATGTCTTTAGGAACGCACTCGGAGTGGGTTGGATTGGGTATATAATGGGTTTTCCAACTTTTAACTTTAATTGGTGGAGTGGTAATCCAGTAGGTTGAAAGGACTTAAAAAATTCTGTTGGATAATTTATAGCGACATCAACCTTTAAAGGTTTATGGGCAGATTCATATATTCTTTCTTCACTTTTTATTTTTTTCAAAAGAATTTTGTTTATTTCAACCGCAGTACTATTTATTGATGTTGGAATCCACAATGGGCATTTGGATTTTACTTTATTAATGTTTAAATACACATTAATCCCTGTAAATTTCACGACATTCCATGTCACTGGTGATCTCAATTTCCCCAGGAACTTCCGCTATGATTACCTCACTAATTTTTAAAAGAACACCAGCAAAAGCTTTTTCTGATGTATCACTTTTTAAATGTAGGCTCATTTTTACCGATAAAGGTATGTGAACATGATTAAAAATGCGAGAACATTTAACTGAAGCGCTTACTTCATTAGCTCTCGTTCCTTTCTGAACCGTTAGAATAATTAAAATCCCGTAAGGTTCTAGCTAAAACTTCAAACAATAACCTATTAGCCATTATATGTTCGTCCCAAGGCAGTTTCTTTTTTGATAATACAAACTGGACTTCCGGAATTCGAATATTATCATATATTTATCTCTCCTGAACAAACTTATTATTATTTTTTTGCATCTTTTCGCTATCCTATACAACATTTGCTGATTTTTTTATCGTATTCTTCTATTTCCTACAGTTTAAAATAAGAACATTTGTTTTTTTTGAAAGGAAGAATATAACTAAAACATTGTTTCCTTTTTTGTATGAATAACAATTTCATTGTTTCTAATTCTTCGTTAACAGCCATAACCAATAACAATAACTAATAACCATAATTAAAAACTTTAAAGCAGGCAATACAAAATTGGTTCTGTTTGGAAAGAAAAAAAAAACAAAAACAATTTGGACTTATCACTCGGAATTTTAACAAAAATTGTGACGAAATTGGAATTTCTTCTAACAGGCAAAAAAAAATCACTTTCGATTTTGCATGTGCATTGGAAAAACGAAAACAAATCAAGTACAAAAGTAACGTACATAAATTATAAAAAAGTCATATACATATGTATCATGTATGTATGTACATACAATATGTTGCGTACTTATACTTACCACCAAACAATATCGAACTATGTTTGATGATTCAGAACGTATGTTCCGAACCCATGCGCGCGCATATTTTTTGTATGAAAATTTGAATTCTCTTAATTTTCAAAAATGTTCGGAACATTTTTTTCTCTCCGGAACAAAAGTTTATTTAACTTTAACTTTGTGTTCGAACAATTTTTTTTTGCTGTCATTTTTAATTTTTTGGCATTTCTCACATTACAATTTACAACGCATAAACAAAAAAAAAAAAACAATTCATAAAAATATTGAAAAACCAACATTTATAACACTTACACTACAATTTTGTATTTATTTTATACAGGGTGGTCCGGTTTAGAGCAAAAAGTTTTCAAGGGGTGATTCCTTGGAGTATTTTAAGAAAAAAATTGTTCTAGAAGAGGGGTCTATCTTTAAATTTACCTGGGCTACAGAGGGTTAAAGAAAATCGGATTAAAAAATTATGTCTAAAGAATATCAACTACAGCTCAGAAGAAATTGAAACTAGAGCAACATCATCTTCATAGCTTTTTTTTTAGAATTAATACACCTAATTAACGGTATATGTTGAATGAGTATCAGACTTACCGTTTTTGAATAATAACTGCATAAACTTAAAATTTTAATTTTAAAAACTGAAAATTTTGTAAAAAAACGTTGATTATAATTCGCTAATTTTTTTATTTTTTTTATTGTGTTGATGCGCTACATCATCCCCTACAACTTTTTCATACACAACTTTCATATCAAACTTGCCGTTTTTCAGGTAAAGCAATGAATCGCAATCATATGAATTCTCTTTTAACAAAATTGTTCGGAACAAAATGTTCTGAATCAGTGAACTAAGCATCAAAGAATATCCATAAATTGCATTAATGGATATTCTTTGGTTTGATATTCTTTGCTACCTACCTACTAATGAAATTTGTTTTATTTTATTGATAAAATAAAAATTCGTGTATTATAAAAACAAAGAATATCTATAATAAGAAGAGGCATTGCTTCCAATTGCTCCCAAACTTTTGTGGCATTGAAATGAAAAAAAAATATTTTTTAAAAATGAATTAAAAAAAAATGGTAAGAAAGTTTCATGTGAGAAAAAGACAAAAAACGTATTGTTTACGTATTGAATACGTTTATGTTTCGTATTGAATTCTTTAGCATTTTTATTGAAATTTTTAATTATATAATAAATTATTACTTTAATATACAGTTTTATAAAATAACTTTTATCACATTTATTGCAGCAATTATAAGTAAAATCATATTTTAAAGATTGGAATAACTTATATTCAAATTTTTTTTTCTACATATATATAATCAAACAAATTTAAAATTTTTTTTCTAACTTATCTAATATAATCATAAAATTATTTCGCGGTATTTGTTTTTATTGATATTTTTTGATCAATTAAATCATGCCAATAGCTTTTAACAATTTTTGTTTCCTACAAATATTACAAATATTTAATATTAAGATTACATAATATCTAAATTTTATCTAGATTACTTTTTTAAATAGAACATCATGAAATATAATTTAATAAATACACTGTACAATACACAATCCACTTTCAATTTAATAAACTAAATTTCGTTCTTTATTTGCACTAATTTCGAATCAACTTATCAAGTTAAAGTACACCAGCTAATAAAATCCTATATTAGAAAAATGTCTTTATTTGCACAATTAAAACTGGAATTTTTGGAAGAGTGCCATTTCTTGTTGTAATAGGAAGTCAATCGTGGTTGTTGATAGCTGTTTTAAGTTTAAAAATTTACTATTGTGAATACTGATAATTTGACATTTCAAAAATCAGCTGATTCATTGAATTAATTATTTTTTGTTTAGTTTTGTGAAATAAAATATAAATAAAAGTGTAATCTAATATAAATAAAATAAAAAAGAGGTTTGTTAACTAATTTTATAGAAAAGCCAAAAATATAAGTGAAATAAAATAAGTTTGAAAATTGTTTTTTTTTTTTTTCAGTAAACAAAAGGAGGGTTTGTGAAATAAAATATAAATAAAATAAGGAAAAAAAATTTTTTTTTTAGAAATATTTGCCTTCAATTTAAGCGTACTAAAACTACAAATATAAACTTTAGAATCGCAGCTTGATATAATGTTTTCATAGCAAGTTGTAATTACGGAAAAGCCAAATTAGCCGAAATTCTAGGAAGTCTTGAGATGAGATTAAGAGATTTGGTAAAAAGTTCGGCTAATTTGCTTTTTCCGTAATTAAAATCATAACTTGCTATGGAAACATTATATCAAGCTGCGATTCTAAAGATTCTAAAGAACAACACATATAATCAAATGGCACTAAAATTCACTCTAACGCAATTTGGTTATTATTGCTCATACTTCAAATGTGTAATTATATTTTATATTACTGTAACAAAGTTTATAAAAATATGTATATTTTAAAAAAAATTTTGGAGGTTTTTGATTAGATACCTTTGAATTCTTTAATTTACGTATTAAAAAATTTTCACCAATAAAAAATTACGCACTTTATAAAAAGAAACCCTGTCAAATAAAAAAAATATTTGACGTAAAATCGTAGATTAAATCTGAGAAAAAGTCTGAAATGTAAATACTCATCCGACTTTATCTACGATAAAATTCGATTTTGTCCGACGTGTAAACGCTGCCTAAACATAAATTGGCATATAAAAGTATAATATATACATGCATAAATCGAAATTGAACTTTTTTTTACATGCGAGAAGCGTAATTTGTAACTGAGTGATAGATAACTGATACTTCATAGGTTCAAATTTTGTTTTTTTCCATAAATAATGTTTGCATTTTATTTTCAATTAAACTAAGCCATATGATTATGTATGTAAAAAATGCAAGCCCTATATGACACATGTACGTACATTTACATATACTTAGTGAGAGAAAGAGAAATAATAAAAGAAAGAGATTAATAAAAGAAACCAAATTAAAAACACAAAAAAAATATAATGAAAATGATGATTGAAAATAATTGAAATTGAATAATAATAAAAATGATTGAAATATAATGATATTAGGACCGTTTCCGTACTTTTCTGGCAAAAACTTGCAAATGAGAGAAAAGAGAGGAAAAAAAAAAAGAAAAAAAAAGAAAAAAGAGTTAAAAAAAACTCTCATCTGCAAGTAAAAGTACTGGGACGCAATTCTTGTAAAAACTTGCAGCTGTCAAACAGCTAACAAGCAATCTGACATTCTGAAATTAATTTAATTATAAACAATCATTTTGAATTTCCGGAGGTGTTTTTTTTAAAGAATTGTACATAATTAAATTTAAACGAAATGGCAGCGGAAGATATAAAAAATATATATTACTAAGTAGCGATTCGGATTACATTTTTATTACATTTTTTTAGTGAAAGCGAAACTGAAGAGTTAAGGAATGTAATTCTAAAGCATGCTGTTGGAGAACTTTTTACATAAAAACAAAAGACATTGCATTCGAAACTATTTGGAAGAAATAGTTCCAGATTATTGCGAAGAGGAATTTGTAAGACATTTTCGTGTAAACAAAAATGTTTTCAAATATTTATATGAAGAACTGCAAACATTTGAAAGTTTTGCAAACCTACGTGCAGATAACAAATGTAGCTCAGAAAAACATATAGCTGTATTTTTATGGTTTGCGGGTCATGAAGCTTGCTGTTATAGAGACTTAGCTGACAATTTATCTTTATCAAGTGTATCCGTATTATTAAATTAAATTATACATATATTACAATAATAAAGAATTATGAAATTTATCCTCCACTAAATTATATTTTTTATTTTTTTTAATAAATTTCATTTAAAAAACAAAATTTTGCATAACAGACACATATGAGAAATTACAAAAGTAAATAAAAACATAACCTAAAAAATACAACAACAACAAAAACAACAACAAAAATTTAAAGTATAAGTTTTTACAAGTTAAAATTTTACTTGCAAAAACTTATTCGAGAGAATGTTGTTGAACTTTGTTGAACGAAGTTGAAAACATATGCTTTCTCTCGTTTTTAGAAAAAACTCTCAGTACAGGAACGACTTCTGGTAAAAACTTGGAAAAACTTGGATAAGTTTTTACAAGATGTGCGTACGGGAACGGTCATAATGATTTGTATTGCACACATTTATTTTGTATTCCTTTTTTGTTTTTTTTTTGCTTCTTTACACCAAAGAAATGTCAATAAATATAGTGAATTTAAAGAGTAATCAAATTTTAACTTTATCAAATATCCATATTCCATTATTAGTACACACACATATGTAAATTTCACCTTAGTTGAATGCAAAGAATTTCTATAATCTATATTAACAAGAATATACACTCCCATTTTACGTAAACCTAATTTTAAAGAAATACCAAACCGAGAAAAATATCATTAGTTAAAAGAGATAAAATTTACATTTACTTATCGTATACCAAATTTATTATGAGAGAGAAAAGGTACAAAACAGATGTTTGCCTTTTGCTTTATACTGTAAAATAATTTTGCGTTCTCATTATTCTCCTTTGGATTTGTTTACGTTTCCTTCCATTATTTATATGAGGCAGGGTGGCAAAAAATGTTAGTTCTAATTTAGTTTGTTCCCTTATATGAGGATTAATTCTGATCTTTTATTATTTTAATATTTTCGTTTTAAACATTATTATTTTCGTATATAACTATTAAAAATATTAAATTATAATTACATTACAATAATATAAAATCTTATGCATAGTTGATACAATTTAGAAAATAATATTGTTAAATATTTCAACGAAATTTTTGTCGAACATTTTTTTCAAAATTATAAACTTTATTTATTTAATTTCAGCCAACTTTTTTTGTTACTCTCTTTTGTTTACTATATTTTTTCTTTTTCTTACACGTAAAATTCTTATTTTCGTCAATTTCCGACAATGTTTATCAAATTTGCATATGGATTTGTGTGCAAACAAATGAATACATACATGAGCTCATACTCTTTTATGGATATACTTTGGTTAAATAGTTATTGAAATAGGTATTTTGTTGAATTGAAGCAAATTGAAACAAACATATAAAGTCCAAGGCAAGTTAATTAAGGCAAATATAATAAAATGTAAATAAAATTAAAAATAATCTAATTAAATATTGAGGTTGAATCAAACTAACTATCAGTCTTTTATTTGCTATATCACACACCTATTTATATAAAATTAATTCATATCAAAACAAAAAAAAAACAAAGCCATATGAAAAAATTGTTAATTGAATCCAGTTCTAATTTTTATTGGTTCGCCTGTCTTTTTCTTTTAGTCTTTGATAATTTTTTTGGTCAGTTTTTTGATTTTTTATTTTAAAATTATACTTAAAGTTTTTTTAATCTAAATGAATTTTATTTGACAATAATTTTAATATTATCCTTATATGCATTGTTTCGTAAATTTATTTTTATCACACAACTTATTTGTAACTGATACAGATTATGACAATTATCAGAAAATATGACAAATTTAAAGCACCACGACACCAATTTATCAGTGACGTTAATAAAATTCACAATCGGTTAGAAAAATTGATAGTTCTGACAACCACGATAGGGCGTATCAGAATTTCTGAAACTTGTTATAAATACTGATAAATAATACTGATAACTGACAACCACGATTGGGGTGATTCTTTGAATAAAAATAAATGAAAATAAAAAAATTTACTGCAAAAAAGCGGGATACAAAATAGTTTACAACTTCTGAGGCAACTTCTGAAGTATAGACTTTCGAGGACGTTTTTTGAAGGAAAATAAATTTTCTTTAATTAGGTGAAAAAAAAATTATTTTAAAACTTTCGCTATTGAATTATAAGATTAAAAATAAAAAATAGTAGTATAAAATTTCATTTTATTTTTTAACAAATCCCTTGTTTTGTGTAAATATGTATATCAAAAAATAACAATACTTATTATATAAATACTCATTATTGGGCATTTTTAAACAAGTATTCTCGATATATAAAAGCGTTGAGGGGAAGAGAAAAATAAAGCTCCATCCTTTTTTTAAATATGATTTATATTTCTGGTAGTTTTTTGTACAAATACATAGAAACATTAAAATTGAGAATTTTTCAGTTTGATAACTTTTTTATCACCAGATGAATTTATTATTATTTAAATTTTGGTTGGCTACGCAGTTTCGGAAGAAATGTATGAAAATACATGATGAAAAAAGTATTGAAGATAAAAATTATTGAAAAAATATGATGATTGAATTTATTTGAAGGGATCTTAGGTTTATTTTTTTGCTTTCATATTACAAGAAAAATTTAGTCATGATATTATTTAAAAATTTACTATTTAATAATAATTATTTTTTGTGCATAAGTGAGCATTAATAAAATAAATAAATAAAAACTTTAATGATTTTCTACAGCAACAGGATAGCCGTATTAAGTAGGAATTAATGTAATATTATTAAAAAAACAACCTTTCTTGTGTAACACCGCTTGTACTCAAAAATATTCTTATTTTTTTTTCTTCACGAACATAAAACTTTTACGCAATCATTTTTTATTTTATCTTAAAAAAAATAATTTCAAGTGAGAAAAATATTTATTAATAGATACAAAGCCATCTGCAAATTGTAGATTGATTGCACATTTACATTTGCATTTATGAAAACAACCTATGTACGCATGGAGTAGAGAGACGAAAACCACGTAAGTAGTAAGCAAAGAATAAAACTCTTCATTTACGTAAACGTAATGCCTTCTTTAAGATTGCCGTATATGAAAATTAAAATGAGAAAGATAGAGAACACAGCATATCCTTACCTAAATTTTGATATACATACAACTTTTTATATGCGTGCTTATTATTTTGTATTTTGGATATGAAAACCCTTATGAAATTTTTATATGCGGCTTGATTATGATACTGGGACAAAAAGTTCTAACAAATTAAAAAAATTGGTATTGAAATTTTAAACCATTTATTTTTATTTTTTAAGTTTTTTGTTATTTAAAATTTAAACTGATGTGGGTAATATAATTATACTGGGTGGTAAACATAATTATAGATGTTTAGCGTGTAATATTGTGAAACCGGAAAGGAAGTTTTATCAATTTCCCACAGAGAATAAAAGGTAAATTTAATTTTTAATATGTTAACAAGTATATTGAGTTTACATTTTTTATGATCTTTATTCAAATTTACTTATTTTAACGGAATCCCTACGATAAATAGTTTCATTTTAATACGAAAAAATTATTATTTCAAACATTCTATTTGAATTTCATCTTACTAATTTCGCTACACCTTTTTGTTTACTATATAATTTTCATCTCTTTCTAAAAATTTGTTGATGAATATAATATTGATTTGCAAAAAAATTTTTCGACAAAAATTTCGTTGAAATATTTAACAATATTATTTTCTAAATTATATCAACTATGCATAAGATTTTTACGAGACCTAACTAAAACAGCGTTATGATATTCTTTAAATTCTGTGATTTGTAAATAGATGTTTTCCTCAGTATTATTTTATAATCGTATACCAATGTAATAAATATTTAGGTTTACTGTAATTTAATATAATTAATAAAAATAATAATGTTGGTAATTCCAAGTTATTACTGACAGAAATGTTAATAATATTTTATATTATTGTAATGTAATTATAATTTAATATTTTTAATAGGTATATTTATATAAGAAAATAATGTTTAAAACGAAAATATTAAAATAATAAAAGATCAGAATTCATCATCGTATGAGGGAACAAACTAAATTTGAACAAAGCTTTTTGTCATCTTGCCTCATATAAATAATGGGGACGCAAACAAATACAGAGAAGAATAATGGGAACGCAAAATTTTTTTACAGTATAAAGCAAAAGGTAAACATCTGTTTTGTACCTTTCTCTCATAAAAAATTTAGTATATGATAAGTAAATGTATATTTTACCTCTTTCAACTAATGATGTTTTGGATTTTGTTAAAAATTGTGTTAGGTTTACGTAAACATGGAGTGCATATTCTTGTTACTATGATATATTCTTTGGCTCTAACCACCTTTACCTAAAAAATATTTCTATATCCGCGTGTAGGATTACGCATCTAATTCATTAGACACTATACACTAACCATTATTAACCAACTTGGTCAACATATATGAGTTTTACTTTCTTTTATTACAACTATCGAAAACGAACGTAAACAAAACGAAAAGTAAATAGTACCTAAATAAGTTCATTTTGGGAATTTTTTAAATTTTGTTTGTTTTGTTATATATATGTACATCATACTCTTACATCATAATTAATAAAAATTTATATGTATGTACATATTGTTATGTATTATATTGCAATGCATTTACAATTTAAGTTTTGAATGATTTGAAAAACGTTATGATTGGATTTTTATAATACGTGCTATGTAGTATCATGTAGTATGAAAATAATTTTATTCTGTATGAATACCAACCACCTTTAGTCTACATTTATTATTTTATGTTTATGGTATAATGTGACTACCAATACCACTCATATTTTTAGATTCTTATATACAGATTGGCATTGGTATGGTATATATATAATTAATTGATATATAGTATTATCGTATTTTAATGTAAATAAGTTTGTATCAGGTTTGTATATATTATGTGCATGTATAGTAAATAAAAAAAATATGATCGTAAGCATAAGAAAAGCTTTTTCTTTAGTTTTTATTATATTTGAAATTTGTTTTCATCATTTATAAATTTTCTATTTTTATTTTTAAAGTGGTTTAAAAATGTGATATCGGGTTGTTATTTTCTCTACTTTTCTTGTTAATTGTTTTGTTATGTACTCTTAATAGAGCCGAGTTGATCATTTTATTCAAGTTTTTGACACCTCATATAAGCAGAAAATAAAATTCTAAGAATTATTTTGAATGTTCATAAAATAGTTAAATTCGCGTGAAACTGTAACTTAAGATTTAAAAATGAAAAAAAAATATTTATATTAATATGCAGATCTAAAGATTTAAATTTTTTTTTAGAGTTAAGCAAATTAATTTGCCTACTTAATATATGTAGTAGAACTTTTTGATATCTTGGATTTGATTTGGTTCGATGAATATTAAAAACCGGTCATCAAAATTTGCGATAATAATTCAGTACACATGTACCTACCAACTTACTTTGAGAAGTGAAGTAATAATAACAAAATAATTGTAATATACCTACATAGGTACATAATGTAAATTTACACATTAATGAAATCGTTTATATTCATGATTAAAAATAAAAGTGAATTTAAAAATTCATATTTATAAATTAAAATCGTAAGTTTCAATATGTAATTAATAATTATGAAGAAATGAATTATTTGAATATTATTATACGAACAATGTTTACTCATTTTTATGAAAACAATGAATGCCTATTTGTTTCTTTTATTCAAATACATATTCAGATTTTTGTACATTTTTGCAATCAGAATGAATCTAAATGTTTACTAATTGATGATGACACATACATCCATTCATATATACGAATTACATAAACGATATTAATTTATTTCAATAAGATGAAAATAGTGTATTGATTGATTGTTTGATTTTAATTTACGTTTGATCTTAAATTTCATACATAAGTGTAAAGTGATTAGTTAAATGTTAAATATTTTTATTATATATTCGTAATAACTATCTAATAAAAAATTTGGTTTTCAATAGTTTTTTCACATATTTTAAAATATCACTAATGGTTTTATTATTCAAATTTTAAGTGTTTTTGGTATTATTTGTTGTAACTACATAGAAGTGAAAAAATAATCAAACAAATAAAAATGTTTGTTATTCCTACCTAGATATATTATTTTAATGAATTTTAACTTAATTTTTATTGGACTATTAATAATTTAAATTGTATTCCTAAGTAACAAGTATTTTAAGTAAAAAAAGCTTTTCTAAAGTGTAATCACTAATCAGCAATCACTTATAGTTTTTGTATGAAATTAATGTGATGCATGCAATAATTTCGTCGAATTAGTAAATTATGAATTTGCTATTATTATCTAAGTAACTATAAGTCAAAAAAAAGTTCGAAAAAAATATGTATTGTAATTTTAATAAAATCGACAAAAAACATTTTTGAATTAAATTTTACAACTTTTCTAAGCAAATGCAAGAAATTGGGAAAAAAAAGAAAGTTGAGTATTTTAGTGAAGTAAAATTATTGAATATAAAAGATAAAGAAGTAATATTTAATTTAATTAAATAAAAAAAAAACAATTTTAAAATTTAAATAATAATTCAATTTTTGTGAAATTTTTTTTTTGAGAATTTTTTTTTAAATTTAATTCTAATAATGAATATTCTTCATCGTCACGATCATTTGGGTTCATATCGTAGAGTTGAGAATGCTTATCATTTGCCAAATTGGGCTAAAATTGAATCATCGATTTATGATAAAACTGGTTATACATGGCGGCACTTTGGAAAAGTAAGTAAAATAACTTGTTTTTTTGTTATTATAGGTATATTATAGATATAATTATTCGGTGTACTATTTTAAATCTATTCTAATTTATATATATCATTTATAAGACCTGTAATTAGTTAGTTATACACATATTCTTATTAGAAAGAATGACATACATATTATATATATATTTATTTCTTTATTGATAAACATAAAACAATAATACAATTTTTTTTGTTTTCAAAATATATAATGGAGTGGTGACCACTGTTTGTATTTTTTTTACATTAAACTAGTTAATTATTTATTTATTTTATTATTAATTTGTGTAAAATACATGAACGATAAGTCTCAAAGTATACAATACAATTGTATACAAAGTATATGAATAGTTAGGTTAGGTACTAACACTTAAAGCTAAAATAAACAAAGATTCAGCAAAAGATCCACTTAATTAGTTATAATATTTTCATTCAATATAAATTCAATTTAAATTCAATTAAATAGAAAAAAAGAAAAGACATTAAATACAAACAAATCATAAACAAATATTAACTTTAAAATAAAATCAAACATTCAATAATTACAATAATTTCAATAATCCCCTAATTTTAATAAATTAAAGAACTTCTCTCTTCGATTCAACTATCATACAAAGCAGGAGCGACTAATCTCTTTTCTTAAAGTGTCCCAACTATACGGTTCAAGAATTTAAACCAACAAGTTTCACATCTGATAGCATTTGGCAAAAATTTTTACAAAGTAACAATTATATATATCAAAGAATGATAAGTGTCTTAAATGTCCTGAATGACGCGGAAAAATCAAATTTACATTTCGGATAGATCTTCCAAAAACTAGTTTATAATACAAGTACAAATGTGTATTTACTTTTTTCCTACCTACGGCGATTAGTTACAAAACGGATACATGCATTAAAGATTACCTTTAATCTTGATAGTTCACCTACACACATACCAGCATAGACTAAATCACGACCACACTACATAAAATGTGGAAAGATTAAAGATAAGACTAATCTCTATTTGACCCATTCGCTCATGTAATAAGATAACTTCCATAGCCTACGAAGCTTACAAAAACATTTTTAGAAATTGCATAATTTCGAGATTAAAGTATGAAATGTAATCAGCCCGTGAGGAGAAGGAGCGTAATGGGACATGTTGATCAAAAAGAGTGAGAACCAATTTGTTGAAAAAATCAATTTTATCATATTGATAGAATAGTATAGATCGTATGCCACCGTAATCGGAGGGCAGAATGAAGCAGTCTAGGAATGTTACAATTCTTGTAATCCCTGTTGGTAAGTTTTTCTTTAGGTAAAGCAACAGGAATTTTATGTGATAGGTAGTTATATGATATCATGATCTGAAGACCCCGGAAGGGAAATCTGACCAAACTTCTGTACTAGTTCACGATTATCAAGAGATATTAAGAGTACACCCAATAGAGTGATCGGGATTTACCAAGCCGAGTTGGTACTGTCTTGTTGACTAGCTTTAATGAAAAAATTATAAATAGTTTGGATAAAAATATCTCTGAGAACGTAACTCCAGTATGTCAAGTATATATCAATATTGAAGTCTTCACGAATGATTATAAATTAGTAGTTACCTCCGAAGTTATTCAGCACTTTTTTAAATGGTTCAATATTAAATGCTGTTGGATAAGGGAAGTAAACAGTTAAGAGGAGGATTGCATTGTTCCTATATTTAAGCTAAGCAAATATAAATTCAATATGATCGACTTAAACAGAATTAGTCACGAGCTTAAGTAGAAGACCACATTTGATATAGAGAGCAACCCTTCCTCCTCGTATTATTTTACCAGAGCTTTCTACTTTACTCCGATCACATCTGTAAAATTTACCTAGCTGAATTTTTACCATATGAGATGTTATTCGTTTTGCAGATGCAGCATCTAATTATGTGGATTTCACGAGCCAGGCTCCTAATATTGATGTGAACTACGTTGAGTAAATTATTGTTAGTCAGAGCATTTTTCAATACAATTTTCGGAATGAATGCATTAGTGGTATTATACCATTATACTCTATCCTGAAGATAGTTTTAATTTGATTTGTATATTTGGTTATACATATATTTAGTTATGTCTACATCGTTACCAATATATGATATAAAATTTCAATAAAATTTTAGAAATTAGATAGATGGAAAAGATAAAATGATTTCACCATTTTTAAATAAAGCTAAGTATGCTGTTACAAATTTTTGTCTGTCAAAAAATGAATGCAAAAACTACTTCAAAATCGGTACCAAATTTTATCAGAAATTCGTTTAATCAATTATAGGTGGCATTATTTGGTCATTTGACAATCAATAATGTGAAAATAAAATCTAACTATTTAAACTAAAAAAACTAACTGTTAAATTAAACTATTTAAACTAACTATAATAATAAAAATGGAACCTTTTGAGGAAAACATCAAAGAAGAAATGGAAGAAAATTTTCCTCAAATTTCGTTTGTAATTCAGCAATCAGAAAGGCTAAACCCAAATTCATTATTTTATATTTAATTGATTTTATTATGTCTTATTTTTAAGTTTTTGTTTTATTTTTTATGTTATTATATTTTACTTTATTAAATAATACTTTTTAAGATTTACTTTAATAAGCAATATGATCATGACCAAACGTTGTTAATTTTCTAATGTGAAAATTTTGCCGAGCTAAAAAAAATTTTATATATCGGATATAAAATGAGGAGCAAAAAAAGTTTAATACCTGGCGGTCAAAACAAGAACTTCATTTTTTTTTGCTCAGTATACTAACAGCGTACACTGCAACCCAAAATTTGGAGCAAAATTTTTGTTACCATTTTTGTACAATTACAAATTGCATGGAACAATGTCAAATTTTTGCACAGGGTACTAACAGCATACCTAGATAAAATTTTAAAATAAGAAAATAAAATAAACAGAAAATTAGGTCATGGCGCTACTCACACTTTGAGTGAAATTAAAAAATAAACATTGTGACAGTGTTTAACAATTCAGCTTATATTTAGCATATGCTGAATTTTTAAACGTTTTAAAAATTCTTTAAATGTTTTTTTTTTATTTCACCCTCTGACTACACATTTCTGTAAATTATATATTATGTACCTACTGGTTACATGACAAAATTACATAAGACAAAATTACATAGGACAAAATTACATAAGATAAAATTACTTTTTTTCAAAAAAAGTAACTAACTACGAATTCAGAAACCCAAATACCGACCCAAACCAGTCCCAAATTTCTAAATCCATAACAGTCGGATCTTTTTATTTGTGAAAGAGTATCTAAGTGTAAATTTCAAGGTCTTCGGTCCCGACTTTTGAATCGCGGACCTATATATTATATTCAAAATAGTATTTTTTATTTTATATTTTGAAGAAATAAAAAAATTAGAATTCCTACTTTTTTTCAAAAAAAGTAACTAACTACGTATTCAGAAACCCAAATACCGACCCAAACCAGTCCCAAATTTCTAAATCCATAACAGTCGGATCTTTTTATTTGTGAAAGAGTTTCTAAGTGTAAATTTTCATGTCTGTAATACAATTGGTTTTAGAAATATTCCTGAGAAGTTGTATAGCAACGACCCGAACAAGTTCAAATTTTTAAATCGGTAACAGTTCTATTTCTTTATCTTTAAAAGAGTACCCAAGTGTAAATTTTCATATCTGTAACACCTTTGGTTTTTGAAAAATTGCTGATAGGTTCTAGGAGTTGTATAGCAGCTATCCAAACGTGTCCGGTACTTTTTGTGATTTTTTGGTCACGAATAACTGTGCAAAATTTCAGAACTCTATTATCTTTAAAACTGTGAACGAACTGTGTGCGACTATAGCGAACAAACAAGTAAACAAACAAACAAACTTTCCCTGGTATAAGTATAGATATTTATTACGAACGAAGACATTCTGCTAATCGGTTCGAATTTACTATAATTTGTTACATGATGAGCAATATTGAACATACTTACAGAGGAAAACAGCGATGTCCTGACATCCTGATGAAGCAAGCTCGAGCCAGTTTATAGCAATAATTGGTGAGTTCCAAACAGATTTCCGTCGAAGCAGATCCACTATTTATGGTCCAAAACCTACTGGAGAAATTTTGTGGGTATATTCCATCTATCAAATATACGTTGCTTTAAAAAAGACATATAATTCAATAGGAAGGTACCAAAGCCTTAAACAGGGGAAATGGCTGGTTTTGCTTTTTAAATTAGCTCTAAAAGTAATAATTAAGATATATAAACAGAAATACAAGTTCAACATCAGAAATTGGTGAGTGGTTGCCAGGTCTAAAGAACCATTGAGGAGGCATATGGAAGAGACAAAGGTTCGATTTGAGCTGTTAGTCCGATTGAAAAAGAATTAGAGAATTAATTTTAATAGAATTACCTAATCATTCAAATAAATACAACATCAGCAATTTTCTTAAAATCAAGTGTGTTTAAAAAATACATAAGCTTCTAAAATTAAATTATATAAATTACTTTCCTGTATGATCAAATGTAAAAAAAAATGACAAAAATATTTATAAATTTTTTTTTTCAATTTATATATATTTTGTATAATAAATTTTCATTGAAATATTGCAATATAAAACGAGAAATATTATGTGTAGTTTTTTTTTTGAAAAGCTTGTTACTGATTTAAATGAAATTAATTGTCAACGAAGAAAAAATATTGGTTGAGTAATTAATTAGTATTGAATGAATAAAATTGTGTTATAAGTTTAGTAAAGAAGTATTAAAAAAGTGTATCGAAATTGCCTTAAAGTTTAAAACTAATTATTTATCATTTTATGTTCATTTTGATGAATAAAATTTGTTTTAAATTGTTATACAAAAACTTTATAGAAATTACACGTTATTTGGTCAAGAATTTATAATGGTTGTTCTAATGAATTTCCAAAGGTTTTTTTAATGATATAATTAGTTAAAAGACACAAGTCAACTGAATGCTTTGCTGTTGCAAATGTTAATATAAACTTCTAAGACGAAATATTTTCTCGCAATTTCTCAAGTACTTTCTCAAGATTGTTTTTTAAAAATCTAGAGAAAAAAATAGTGGTTAGTATATAAAATGTTATGCAAAAATTTATGCAAATACTTGCCAATCCATAGATACCTCAATCAATTGAGTATTTTTATATTATACTTGAATTTGTAAACACGTTTTGACTTCGTGAAGAACAACAAAAGACTGAAAATTATGACTGTTCCCGTACGTAAAAAAGTAGTAAAAGTAAAAAAGTGAAAAAAAATCATCCGGGTGAATTCTATCCGGCTAATTTTTTGAAGTGAATAATATACAAAAGTTTAAATTTGCAAAGAAGTTTTTTTGGTGTTGTTTGATGTTTTAAACAAAAAAGAGTGAAAAAGAGTGAAGTGAATGAAAAAGTGAAGGTTGCGATAAGCACAATAATCTATAATTATAATACATTTAAATATGTGTAATTTAATACATAATACCATAAAATATTTAATAAATTATTTACCTCCACAAAGACTCCTTAACTTAAGATAAATAAATGAATTTGAAAATACCCAGTTACCGTGCCAAGATCCAGCATAACTAATAAAAATTAAAATACTTTTTTTTATTGTTGCAAATTTCTTGGAGCTTTAAACTGATGTTGCATATTCGATGTACGTAGTCATCTTTGCTACTCTCAGGTTGATCTATTACTATATGAGTACCATCATTTGCACCTTAAAATAAACGCATTAGCATATGTTAATAATCAAATTTGTATTCGTATACCTATTAAAATTCCTCATCACAATAACCAGGAACTATTTCTTCCAATTAGTTTCGGATGCAATGTCTTTTGTTTTTATTCAATAAGTTCTTCAACAGCAGCTCTTCTTGCTTTAGAATTATATTCGTTAACGCTTCAGTTTCACTAAAAAAAAATAATCTTTATTAAACATTATGTACATTACCAAAAGCAAGCGAGTTTGCACTTGGTATCTTCGAGAGAAAAATCCTTCGTCGCAATTGGAGAAGAAGATACAATGTCGAACTATACCAGCTGTTCAACAACATTGACCTAGCCAAAAAAGTCAGAATAAGTGGTATTCATTGGCTAGACCATGTAAATCGTATGGATAAAAATGCTCCAGCTAGGAAACTTTTCGAATCCAAGCCCCAAGAAGCGCGTCGTTGAGAGAGGCCAAACCTTCGTTGAAGAGAGAGTATCAAGCAGATATGAAAAAACTTCAAATCACCAACTGGAGAGATTCCACTCGTGACCGAGGTCAGTGGAGGACAGTTTTACGTCATACATACGTAATATACTTGCGAATCAGTAGAATCAGATTCCGAATTGCTACTTAGTAATAATATTTTTATTATTTCGTCTGCTGCCATTTCGTTTAAATTTAATTACAATTTTAAAAAAAAAAAATACCTCCGTAATTTACCTTAGTAAATTCAAATGATTGTTTATCATTAAATTATTTTATTTTTATTTTATTTCAAATACCTAAACAAGGTATGTACATATAATACATTATAACAAATTATAATAATAATGAAAAAAAAAAAACATAAAAAATCTTAGTGCCTAATTTACATTGTTCTTATAAATACAAGACTAAAGGTATAAAAAAAAAAAAAAAAGTTGTACAATATAAAATTTGATTACCTAAATAAGTAAACCTACATAAAACTTAAATTATTACTTATGAGTGATTTTTTTTTTGCTGAACTTGAATTTATTAATTGTCAGAGATCAGTAAATTGGAAAAGTGTTGATGTAAAGTGTTTTTAAAGGTATTTCTGGAAATGGATGACAAATATAGAGAACTGATTTTATTGAATGTAATACAACTTCTGTTTATCGGTTAATTTTTTCCGTACTCAGTACTCTGTTTATACTCATTTAAAAATTTCGTATTTTTTGTTTGTCTAACTCTATCATTAAGTCTAAACTTGTTGCTAAGAGATTGGATAGCAATACTGTTATTCAGAATATCGAAAGTAACACATGAAGATAACATTTGTTTACGTGAGGATAAAGGCAACATGTTTAAGATATTAAGTCTTGTTGAGTAGCTAGGAAGACTGGAAAAGTCTGAAGGGTTATATTGATTTCTTAATGCAAAAAGCAGAAACTGTTTTTGAACTGACTCAATCTTATTATTGAGTAAATAAATTAATGTCAGATTGTCAGCTGCCAGTTTTTACAAGAAAAGAGTTCTATTACGTTTACTTGCAGATGACAGTTTTTAAACTTTTTTTTCTTTTTTCTCTCATGTGGCAAGTTCTTGCTAGAAAAGTACGCGAACGGTTCTTTTTTTCTTAAGGATCTCATGTTGTCAACGACGACTATAATATATGATTACTTCAACCTTCAACCATAATTTGTTTATTTCAAGCAAATGTGTTTACTTTAACCATAATTATAATATGATTAGGTATTTTAATCATAAGATAACTATGACTGGCTTTGTAACGCACCATGAATGACAGAAGCAAAATAAATTCTAGCATTTCTTTCCTTCATTAGAGTTTTTATTTCAAATTTAAGAAAAATACGTGTTTGCTTACTAATTTATCATACCTTTATTTTTTTATTAGAACGCTTTTAATTACCATATAAACAGAATATTTGTAGTAAGGTGTAAAGCTTTCGATTCCCGAAGGGTCATTTACTCGATCATTTTAGCGACATCATATTTGGCATCATTGAAAATTTATCGTATAACAAGAATCAAGTTAATCGTGTTAACATTTCATAGCTGCGTAAGTTTAGAGTCAAAGTTTGAAAAAAAATGATCTAGATCTTATTAATATGGGTCATTTGTTTTTGTCACGTTTTTCTATGACGTTGCCGGAATCTCAATGTCGTTAAGATGGATTAGGGAATAATTTTTATAAAAAATTTAAAATTATTTGATTTTATAATTATAAATTTTTTTTCTTAAAAAAGAAGGAATTTTAATTCTTTTATTTCTTAAAAATATAAAACGAAAAATGTAATTTTATCATGAAACCAATAAATACATATATGTACATATATTTAAGCGTTTAAATAATTTGTGTTATCTATTCGTAATAATAAAAATTATATTTTAAAATTATGGAAAATTAATTGGTATAATAATCTGGAAAATTTAACAATGAATAAGCAAAACAAAAATAATTTTCTAATGTATGAATATTTTTCGTATTGGTTCACAGTTGGTTGAATTCAAATTAAACTTTATATGATCACAGACAATTTGTTGACTAAAAATTTTATAAAAATTGTGTTTTTAGTTTTTTTGTTAAAAAAATTGATTCTTAAAAATTAGAAGTTCTCGTCAGTAAGTTATATAAATTTATGAATATCTACAATGTATTAAGAATTTTATTTAATAAAAATTGATAAAAAAAAAATTAAATTTCAAATTTACAAACGTTAATGAGTTTTAAATTTAAATGCAATGATTATTATAATAGAAAACATTTTAAATTATGTGTAAGTTTTGAATGTAAATTTATTTTTCTTTTAGAAATGTGTATTTAGTGTTTTGGTAAAAAATACGCAGTTTTTATTACCTAGTATATGTACATAATTTAATTACATAATTATAAAGTGTGAATCGTTAGAGAACAGCTATAAGTAATAGCAAATTGTTTACAAATAAGTGGATTCTTATTAATTTAAGCTTATTATACAAGGTGTATTGCTCCGACCTAAAAATCTTTTAAAGGGTGATTCATTGGAGTGTTTTAGGGAAATGATTGTTTTAAATCGTGGATCTTTGTTAATCTAGTCTGAGCTATAAAGTCGGTCTGGCTGGTTGAAAAAATTGGATTAGAAAAATAATGTGTAACAAATAATCACTACAGTGAATATATGCAAGCTGGAATAATGTGTTGCTCAGAACTTTTTTTGTACCTAACACTAATTAAGCGGTTATCAGACTAACCATTTTTGCGTCAACTAAAACTCAAACTAATTTTTTATTTTATTTTAGTAGTTTGTAAATTTTTTTAGCTTAAATCTCCAGCGGTTGTTAGTAATTGTTGTAAATGAGTTATGTACGGCGGTTGTTTTTATAATTAATGGCAAAAACACAAAATAATAAAATATTCAACATCACAACAAATTACAAGGAACAATCAAAAAATTTGTTTATGATTTTTATTGTATAATTAACGTTATTGACATTATTGTCTGTCATTCAAATTATTATTACATTTGCGGGTTAAGTTAATAAGGTTTTGCCCAGCCATTTTTTCCTTAAAACTAAATATTAAGAACAAAAAATAAAAGTATAAGTAAATTATTTAAAGTATTATATTATGTATTATGTATATATGTATTATGTATATTATGTATTTCTATTAAGTAGTTATGTGGTAAAAATTTAAATAAAATTTTAAATTTATTTATTTGACTGTTGGTACATTACGAAACATAAATTTTCTGTCTGTGTGAAAAAGTTGGAGCTTTTTGCTTTTATTGCTAAGACAGTTCATAGTATTGAAAATGTTTACAAAAAAGCATCACAGATTATATATAACTAGTAGTAAAGCCCGTCTCAAGACGGTGTTCTAATTAGAAAAAAAAACTGTGAAACTGCACAAAAAATTAATTCTAAGAAATGTAATAAAATATTACGCTAAATCATGTGCAAAAATCTTTTTTTTTGGTAAAAAGATCGAAATAATTCGATAAATTGAACAATTGTTTTTTTACAAAAAACATTAAATTTAATTTTAGAGCTTTTACAGCTAATCGAGTCCCATTGCAGAAGTAGCGTTTGGTATTTAGGTTTCTCAGTAGTATTGTTATACTACCAACTTTCAAATTAAGTTTATGGGGAGGCATTCCATTTGGACAACAGCCGTTTAAAAATTTTACAGGAATTCACTGCATCACTTTCACCGCAATCATCATTGGAATTGGTACTAAGATAAGTTATTACATTTTCCTATAAAATGTTTAAAGTTCGTTCGTTAATTGTATCAACATCAGAATTTTTCGGGAAAAGTATTGCCTGTTTTGAATAGTTAGCAAAATTATTCACATTTAGACTATCTCCAAAAATTTCTTGTAAGATACAATTATTACAAATCATATTCGAAGGAACTTCGATTAAATTTGGCAAACTTTGGTCATTCGTTAGATCACCATCTACCATAGCTAATACACAGCTTCATATCATAATTATTTTGATTAAAAACCTTTAAAAAAAATAAAATTCAAAACTATTATACATTTGCAATAACAACAACTTATTCATATGAAATCAATAAAATATAAATTATATAGGTATACAGGTATTTTTGAATATACATTTGCTCATAGTTTACAATTATTGGGTCTAATTAGACGATGATGCAATTGATCAACACATTGAATTTTTGCTATGTATTATTGTAAAAAAAATTTTACTCTGAGCTTGATAACATCGCGCATGCTATTTCGTATTTCATATTTCTAATACAAAAAAGAATTAGAATATTTTTTCATTATTTTTTTTTTTATTTTTTTTTTATGATTCTATATGCATGTTTATACGGGTAGAAAAGTGGTAGAAATCTACCAAAATTTATAGGTAAGGGGTAAGCAAATCTACCAAAATTTTAAATTTCTGGTAGATTTTAGACGTTTAAATTTTTTTTCTGGGAATATGTCAGTATCAAAATATTTTTATTTTTTTTTATTAACAAAAAATAAGGAAATTGCTGTTGACAACGTAATTTTCGGATCGAATATTAATCAATTAAAAAAGTATAAATTATACAAATAATAATGTTGAGTTGACACTAGAATAATAATAAAAATTTATTTATTTCTTTGCCAACAATTTCAATTGCGGCCATATTGATATTTCAATAATCTGACAACGACAATGGCAGAAATCTACCAGATTTTTTTTACGGCAGTTTTCTGTCTCGTATAAACATGGGCTATAAGGACATTACGCAAAAGGATATAAAGTATTTTACGCAAAGCATATTATTTATTTTAGAAATATTTTTTAAAATTCCAAAGAAAAGAAAAAATTTAATTTCGCAAATAAACGAATTTTTTGCCATTTTATGTTTTTCTTTTTATTAAGAGTAGAAATAGTTACAAAAATATTGTTTTATGATCGTTGCTAAAAATAGATGAAATTCAATTTGAAATACTTAAAAACAACAATCGAACCATAATTTTAAAATAAAAATATTACTCAAGGAACTTTAATTCAAAATATTTTTATTTTATTGCTAGATCGACAATATTTAAATTATTTTAATTTTTCTGCAAAAACATATGACAAAAAAAAATCATTACGTAAATAGTCATAAATAAAAATATGTATTTAAATTATTTTAATTTTTTTGTATAAATCTTTTATTATCAAAAAACAAATTAACATGATAGTTATAAATAAAAATAGTTTTGTCTTCAACTTAAATCCTGAAAAAACAAAATTCATATTTTTTTATATTGTGTAGGTTATATAAAACAAACGCAACAGAGAAGAAAAAAATTTTGCTTACAGATTTTGTTTTTTTTTTATTTTATTTTGTCGTAGCAACCTAGCAACGTTTGCTATGGCACGTTGGCAACAGGACTGTTACGTTTTATTATATAAGATGGAAATAGTTAGTAATTAACTACACAATATAAATAAAAAAAAAGGTTTATAGAATATGCTGTAGCCTCTTGGAAAAACATTATTAAAATTAAATAAATATTAATTATATTTAATAAATATTAAATAAATATAAAAATTTTTAATATTGATTAAAAAAAAAAAGACATAGACGTACGTAATCTTTAATTTGTTTTTTTTTTTTGCAATTATGGTGCACCATAATGCTAGAATTATTAATTTATGTTGTGGTATGGATTTACTTTGAACACATCATCATTTTTTAGCCTAAAATATTCCGAATTTTCATTGAAAATATCCCAGTAAATTTAATTTATCTTGTGATAGTTTAAAGATTGACCACGATTTTAGTCTAAAGATTGACCATGATCCATTTATTTTCTACTCTTTAGTGGCCTAGTCTTGTTTCGGTTAAAGTATATTATACAAATTTTATTTTTACATATTATAGTTATGTATTATATAATTTTATACTTTTCTAGTATTAATAAAACATATGATTTCAATTTAAAAAGGTTGTACCAGAAATTATAATATACAATACATATAACTAAATAGATTTGTAGTCTATAAATAAGTTATCAAATAATCTCGAAACAAAGTTATTACAAAGTATTAATTCAATCAGGTTGTTCCATTATTATTTAAATTCTTTAAATCATTTAATTCCCACGTAACAAAGGTAGAAATTTTTATTAAATTACTTTATACTTGATATTTTATTAAATTGAATAAATATGTATGTATATAAAAGCCTATAAAACAACAAAAGAATTATTAAAATTTTAATATACACAGACACCTATAATTTTTTAAAATTAATCTATATTTATAAAAATGGACCTGCGTTATGAGACAGTTTCTTTATTATTCAGCCGATTTTGATGAAATTTCGGAGTGTGTTATTGAAATCCAGGACCTAACCAACGGCTATATAGGTAGCGCAGTTCTAGCGCTATTTGCAATTACTCAGTAAAAGAAACATACCAGGTGGTGGTATATTCGTTTCTTTTTTAGTATAATAAAACACATTGAAAATTTTATTTGTATTCAAGGATTAAAAGTGATAGTGAACATCAAAACAAATAAAATATTCTGAGTGGAAGTTAGATCTACCTCTCACCGCTAAGGAATTGTGGGACCTTATATATTTTCAATTTTAAAATTGTTTTTTTTTATTCATATCTGTTTATCTTTTAATTTATAAAATTTAGTATTTTTACACTACCAATACCATTGTTTTTATAAGCTCTAGATTAAAAGTATATAAAGGGCAAGTTAAAAGTAAGAATTATAAATTTTTTACATGGAAAAGTAAATTAAACAAAATAATTTTTTTCATAATTTGGTAGATTTTGAATTGTGCGCATTAAAAAACATATGTTATTAAAACAAAAACGGTTGAAATGATAAAAATAAAAAACAATATTAAAATTCACGTTTCTTTATCATGTACAACTAGGCTTGCCACTTTTTAGTAATACCAGGGGAGGACATAAAAAAAAATCAAAAACTTATTAGTATGTTTTTTATTAAGTATTAAAAATTAACAAAATGCTCTTATTTCGTGAGTATAATAAATATTTATAAAAATTATCTTAACAAAACTATATTCTTCTGGACTAGAAATTTTGTTTATAAATATGAATTAATTTTAATAATAATGAAGTATTAACTAATTAATATTAATTTTTTTTCTAGGTGTATTTTTCATTAGTTTTTGCTAAATTGATTAGCTTATTATCAGACTTAATATTCTCATAAAATTCCTGACAAGTTCCTTTTTGTTGATCTCTCTCTCAGTTGAGCTTTTTTCCTCTTTCTTCATTCCATTTATCATTCGTGAAAGAAAACACTCTTTCCGTAAACGCACTACTAGCAGGCATACTTAATAAATAAGAAATTACTTTAATAATATTGCATACATCCGGAAAATAGTTTGTATAAAATACAAATATAATTTTCATATATTTTTCATTGATGTTTGATAACTCTCCCATGTTAAGATGAGTTATTATTGTTTTCAAATTAAGCTCGTTAACAACACTGCTAGCTAGTATATCTTCAAATTTGAAAAACCCTGTATTTATATATACTTATCGTTCATTAATATATTTCAGTGTTATTCTAATAAACTCATTTAAATCATTTTCGATTTCAGATTTTTCTTCTACATTTTCTATTTTTAGCAGCAATTGCCGTACTTCGTAACCAAAATATTTTTTTTCTATTCTGTCATTAAGTTTGCATTTAAAGCCCTCAAAAATATGAAAGAATTTAATAGCTGTTCAAACATTTGGCTCAATTTTTTTTTGTAGTTTCTGAATACATTTTCATGATATATGACAAAAACAGCATGTACATTTAAATTGGGTTTATTTTGTTAATTTTGGGCATATTTTGTTAATTTTTATTCCCAAAATTTGTTTTTCCAATTCTTCACTAATAAAATATAGCTTTAATGCTGGCCATGTAAATATAACTCTATCGATGACAGGTAATAAAGGCAACCATCTTGTAGTTACATGCCGAATTATTTCTTTAAATTGAATATAGCAAAAGTCACAAAATTTAATTAATTTGTCTCTTCGTTTTGCGCTATTAGAGAAATGAACATACAGTTATTTTCAAAATAATATTTTCAACGTTGGTGTGGTTTTCAAAATAAAATTCTTCAACGATTTATGCTTTGTATGGAGGACATTTGTGGGTCGTGGGGCTACGGAGGCATTTTCTTGCTAAAGGAGAACTGTCCTCCCCAAAGGACGGGTGGCAAGTCTATGTACAACACAATAGCACATTTTTGAATAAATAAATATAACATTTTCTTCCATTTAATTCAGCATTTATTCTTTCATTTCAACACTTATAGATTTAAATTCAAAGTTTTACAAAACCTTTACAAATAGGCGGAACAACGTTCGTCGGGTGTGATAGTTTTTTTATGTTATCGTTCAGATCTAATTTCTTATTTCAACATAATATGTACATAACATATATACGTATTTTATGTTAGAATAATAAATTCGATTGGAATAACAGTGGTAAAATGTAACGAACAGGCTGACCTGTATTTAGTTAAGACCCAATCTGTTTGAGAATTGCATCTTTTCACACTTTTCTTAATGGTTCTTCAAAACAACGGAAACATTATGTATACTTTATGAGCTTTATAATTAGATTGATATAATATAATTTAAAATTTTTTATTTTATAAGTACAACAGAAAAATTAAAAAGAAAAAAGAAAAAACTATTGTATGTAATTGTGTATTCCAAATATTTGTGTAAGAGCAGTTAGGGTTCCCATAGACTTGGAATTATATAAAAAAAATGAAATTTTAATCATTTTTTTCTACGATCACATTTCAAATTCTTCGAGTTTATTCTGTTTCGTTGTTTTTAAGCTCCAAGACTCTATTCCATATAACAGTTCAGGCCTTTCATAACATTTCATAAAACACAGACGAAGATCTTAATTTAAATCTTTAGCACGTTCCTATACTTACTATATGCCTCTTTCGCCTTTTCGATACATTTTATTTCTTGTTCTATACATCTATGTCTATATTTTTCTACGACATTTTACTTCACAGTTTCAATATTCATTCGACCAATGCCCTAGAAATTTAGAGCTACGTACACGTTTGTTTCGAATATTGTCAACGGTAATTGGTTAGTGATTTTCATTCCCTGTTAATCCAAACGGGACTGGAATTTTTTTTTTTTTTTTTTTTTATTAAATTTATTAGTATAAATACTATTTATAATATCATAAGAAATAAAAATAAAAGAAAAACAATTCAAAATTAACTAAAATTCATTATGAATTTAGACTTCTTTCTCTGGACAATGGCACATACAAGCAAAAAGCATGTGACGAATCATAAAACTTACAAACCGCTACATTAATACTCTCATTGTTCATTGATGTGTTAAAATCTATAGATAATAGAAAGTTATTAAGGCCTGTGAACTTTGTGTTACTGAAGTTATAATGATAAGATATAGTCGATGTAACACTAACGGGATTGTCATAGCGGTAGGTGAAGCTAATAGAGGGATGATAGTTATTAATATTAACGATATATATATATAATATTGCTATTGAAGTTTCATTGATTGTAAGATTATTCCAGTCTGATGTGAAAATAAGATTTAATTGTTTATATAGACAATTTTTAATGTTGCAGAGATTTAACATTACAGTCTTCTATTAACACAACTTCGGACTTAGTTGAACTGTGGTTTAGAATTTAAAACATTCTTCACCATCTGGAATCCATTTGATATTTGGAAGGTTAAAGTCATCACAAACCACAATTTCGTGGGATGGATTCAATAGAGATAAAATAAAATCAATAGTACTAATGAAGTTAATATAATTTTCAAGAGGAGAATTTGGTTGTATATAACAAGAAATAATAAAAACTGACTTATTTCGAAATTAAATTTTTAACGCAATTAGTTCTAAATCCATATTGGGTGGAAGTACTATAACGGAACTATTAGGATATTTTTTAAATTAATTTCAGTTAGGGACGATAAAGTCTATTATGGATTTCCCGCGATCTTTAAATATGGTTTACCCTATTACTTTCAACGTGGCTGCGGTATCTTGCAAGATCTGCCAACAACTAGCAACTATCTTTTTTCAATATTCTCTGCTCAAAGGCCTTCATGATACCTGATAAATATTTTTTTTAAGTCTTTAGGTCCTGCTGGTAAGCCTAGTTGATGAATTAAAGCCTTTATGCTAGTTTTAGTCTTCCCATCAATACAAACAAATATAACCTAACGTTGTCATAGATTCTAGGGTCACTCAGTCGACTGAGAACATATTTGCCCTCCTCTTCAACAGAAATTTTAGTTAATCTAACAATTGGCGGAATAAGTGGATTAACGAAATTGGATGAGGAATTACTCGATGAAGGTGGTTGAGTATTGGCAGGGATTACAAGTTTGCTGGTAAACGATGCACTGCCTGAGTTATTTACAAGACTTGGTGATATAGGGCGATCAATTATTGAAGAACTGATACCAAGTCGTCGCATCTATAATATTTTCCCCGTTTTGAAATTAGAATATAATACATCGTACTTTTTACGCAAACTCATATTTCGGTTAGTCAATGATGACATAGGTCCCGACGAAATTAATGATGTAAATTTATTACCAAAACTACTACATTTATCAGATATATTCAACTACTAGGTCGACGACATTGAAATCATCGCAGAATTACATCGGGCGGTCGTCGAGGCAGTTAACCAGATTGGAAAAAAAACGGAATGAATGGGTATCAAAGTAAATGACGAACAAATAAAATATATGTTGTCGACAAATAGAAAGGCCTCCATCAACAACATCATATTGGTCAAAATATTACTGTCGGCACATATAATTTTGAGGTAGTTCAAGAGCTTATTACATTAATATGGTAGATACGGTGAAGAATAAACTTTGCAAACCGTTGTTATTTTGATTTGTCAAAACATCTCGGGTGAAAACTCCTTCCCCCAAGCACCAAAGTACAAATCTACAAAACGTTCATACTCCCAATTTTGCTCTACGGATCAGAATCATACATGCGAAGCAACATGCACTTGGTGTTTTCGAGGAGAAAAGTCTTCGCCATATATATGGTCCTGAAAACGACGATGGAGTCTAGAGAAGAAGCCAAACTTTATGAGTTGTGTAATGCGGTGGACGTAGCCACGAAAATTAAAATCAAGAGACTACAGTGGTTCGAACACCTAGAGGGGATGAACGAACATTTTCGAATCCAGACCGGAAGATACAAGACGTCGGGGCAGACCAAATCTTCGTTGGAGAGACGAAGCATTGGCAGTTTTAAAACAAATGCATCTTCAACTGGAGAGAATGCTTCCGTGTCTGAAAAAAAGAGGACTTGGTGAGTCAGACCTCAGACCTACATGGTCAGTTGGCTCCCTATAAGTAAGTAATGATTTTGTTTTGTCAAAAGAGACTTTGTTTTGTTACAATGGTTCCTTACTAATAACTTTTTCGGTAAGACGTGTGATCTTTCTAATTGTTTCGCATCTAATAAAATACCTGAATATTTCAAATTATTTACAAATTCTACAGAGAAACAATCATTCGGACAATGTAATTGCTCATCACATACAATATTAGATTTTATCTTGTACCCAAAATTTATATAGACGACATTTTAAACATTTTAATTAATGTCAATTAAACTGCGAAATTGCGGTGCACACTAATGCTGATATGAATTTATCAGTTATTTTATGCTGTCGTAATAGATTTCTACATTGTTCTACATGCATCACAGTTAAACATTTTTTAAAACTTGCCTTAACTAAGAAAGAGAAATATAATCAGAGAATGTGTGCTAAGGTGAATACGAAGGTGAATATCCAAAACTTTTTTAAAAATAATTTATAATAATTATTAATAATTTTTATCCAGAAAAATACAACTTAAACGCGGGATATAGAGTTTCGACCCCAATTCCTTGAATCCCGGACCTATTATCTTCATCACATTTAAGGGCTATTTACTGATGACAAAAACAAAAAGAAAAAAAAATCCTGACAGTTGGGACGCCGAACCTCTTGTTTTTATAGTCGTTTTTATAGCTACTCATTTATTGGAACCCTTTATTTGCCGACGGCAGGTAAACGCATACGGCACAGTTTTGGTAAAAAAAAAATTATTTCATTTTTAAAGTCGGGGGCTGTTGTTTCCAAACCTCCGCTGCTTAATAAATATTAGATCCCTGTTTTTGCCGACAACAGATAAACGCAGACGGCAAGGTTCTAGTACAAAATATATAGCAAAGAACAATATGGAAATTATAGCTCATATGAGTTTAATAAATTTAAAATTATTACCTTTATTATAAAACTAAATAATTTTAAATTTTTATAAAAATTTAAATATGCAATTTTTTTAAATATGAAATTTTGTCCATATGTAATTTTGTCTTATGATATTTTGTCCATGTTATTTTGTCCATATATAATTTTGTCTCTATGCAATTTTGTCCATGTGTAATTTTGTCTTATGAAATTTTGTCAATATGTAATTTTCTTGTGTAATTTTGTCCCGACACCATTTTTCCTTTTTTTTCCCCCAACAAGTTTTTTATGTAAAGATCGCTAACCACTGATGCCTGGACACACTGCATATCAATATAAATTATACAATTTAAAGTTAACTTTAAATTCCATTTATAGTTTTATTGAATTAATTCTGATAGCCACAACTGAATGAGTAAAATTATAAAATGAATAAATCACAAATAAACCACAATTTTTTTTAACACAATACAATTTTTATTAGATTAGAAACACTAAAATAAAAAATAATTAAAAGTGGTAGGTATATTTATTAACATACATACATATGTACCTTCAATATAAAGGATTTAAAAGTAACTTTTGTTAAATGAGGTAGAGCATTTTGATTTGTTGATTAATTTTACGTATTATATCCGTGAGTAATAAATATTTAAAAAAAAAATAAAATAAAATTGTGATCAGTGATATTTTAAATGTCGTAATGGAAAAGAAAATTGTTCGACTAACTTTACCTCGGTTATTCAATTCTTTATTCTTTATGTCCTTTTTAGAAAGTTTTAAAACTATTTTGGTATGTTAAGAGAATTAATTCATGTAATTCTTATTTAGTGCATTACTTATTATTAACATATACTTATATATATATTAATTAGAACAAATTTACTTCAATTAAATTATTGTTGTAGAATAATATGTAAAATAATTTAAACATTGAAGAAATCAATAAGAATTGTGTTTATATCTAATTTTCTTCAAATTAATTGTGTATCTCCGAAAAAATAAATATTGTAATAGTAAAATAATTTTTTTTAGTTAAAATATTTGAATAGCTTTTGAAATACAGAGAAAATGGTTAATTAAAGCCTGAAATACATGTGCAGAACTTTGCATGCATCGCAGCAAAAATAAAATAGAATATATGGTTTTATATGGAACCAATTACATGTAATTCTGCACGCAGAGAATTTGCTGCAAGATATCTCTATTTCTAATTTTTGTTGCGCAGCGGCAGAGCTACCAACACGAAAGATTGTAAAAATTGTCATTTTACTCATACTAATAAAAAAATAATGACAAACGTCATAAAATTTGTTTAATATTTCCCTAGTCCATAGCCTAGATTTTCTTTCTTTTTTGTTGCAATATTCATCATATATTTTTAAAATATTTAGATATAACAAAGTATATGCACAACAAACTAGCATTAAATTATTCATATAATTATATTTTGTTACATTCATGATAGTGATAGATAACAAAATATGTGATTAAAATTTTTTCAAAAATTATTAAATTAAAACTTTTATTAAATACTTTTAATAACATTTAACTTTAAAAATTTTCAAAAATTATTTTATTTTGTATTTTTTTACTATACAAACAAATTGTATGTGTATCAATGGCGGCAATTATCTACATTATTTCAAAACAAAACAATTTTTGACAAATAAAATATGAACATGTGTCTGGCACGCAGATATGCATGCATATCTGCATGCAGCGATGCATGGGAATTCTGCACATGTATTTCCCACTTAAAGTAATTTTAACTGACTAAATTTTTTTTTTTTAACTAAAATAATTTAAAACTTATGTGTAAATTAAAATTTTTTAAAGAAGTTCAGTTTACTGAAGATGACAGATAATGACAGATGACAGACTGTTTACTGAAGATGACAACTTCAACGTTGTCGAAACATGTTTAATTTTTAATTTTAATTTTAATTTTGAAAATTTAAAAAAGAAAAACGTCCACACAGACGAAAAATAAATAAGGAAAAATATTTCCTAATTAAAATAAAAATAATATAATGAATTCGTAAATTATAATAAACATAATATACATATTATACTTTTATTATTTAATACACCAATAACACTTTGCGTCGTTTCGTTTTGCGTTTTTTCGAAGTTGCGTCAAACATGAATTAGTACTAATTTTCAATTGCGTTGTTTTTGGTCGAGCCTTTAATTTTTTTTTTGAAATTTTCTTTTTTTTTCTAAAAGATAGCACGGCACGACTTTTATTTCTTATTGCGTCATGCCATCAAAACCCTTTCTAACTGAAAATCAACGCAATTTTATTAATAGACTTCTGTTTCAATTAGTGCGTTGTGGTTTTTTTAACGTTTCAATTAGTGTGCTGTGCTTTTTTTTTAAAAGAGAATAATAAATTTTTATAAATTTTTACGTGTTGTTTCTGGTTACAAAAAAAAAGGTAAATATTTTTCCAATTTATTTATTGGCAGAGTTATATTATTTTTTTTACCTACACTTGTAATTTTTTTAGCCAAATGAGTGGAAAGGGCGCTGCTTGTAGAATTACCAAAAATAAAAAAAAGCTATCAGCTTGGAGACAAAATTATATATTCTGCGACGATTTGATAAGGGAGAGAATGCTGTGGAGATAGCAAAGGCTGTTGGTCTGGGTGCAACAACTGTCAGAACTATTAGAGATCGAGATGGGGATAAAATAAGAGAGGCTGCAAAATCTGCAACATCATTAGATGCTAAAACGATGGCCCGTACAAGGAGTGCTTTGATGATCAAAATGGAGTCCTTGCTTTTTACTTGGATTGAAAATCAAGTTGCGCAGAGAATACCATTAAGTAAAATGGCAATTCACTGGTTTGAGAGATTCAAGGTTCGAGCAAATCTGCACAGCATTGCTCTTAAAGGTGCAGCAGCTAGCGCTGGTATAACTGCTGCAAAACGCTACGCGACATAGTTAAAAGCGTTAATTCATGAAGGTGGGTATGATCCGAAACAAGTCTTTAATGTCAACGGGACTGGGTTTTTTTGGAAACGTCTACCTAACAGAACTTTCATATCTAAAACCGAAAAATCTGCGCCAGGATTTAAAGCTAGCAAGGATAGACTGACTCTTCTTCTTGGTGGTAATGCAAATGGAGATTTCAAATTTAAACCATTTCTCATTTATCAATCAGAAAATCCAAGAGCTATGAAAGGTTGTTCAAAGAATATGCTTCCTGTCCACTGGTGAGCAAACAAAAAAGCATGGATGACAGCATCATTATTTCAAAACTGGGTTTTAACTTGAGCTATTCCAGAAATTAAAGCTTATTGCAACAAGGAAAACTTAAACTTCAAGGCTATGGTCCTAGTAGACAATGCTCCTGGCCACCCAATTTATGTTGATGAGCTGTCAGAAAAGGTAAAATTTGTATTTTTGCCGCCTAATACGACATCAGTTATTCAGCCGATGGATCAGGGAGTAATATCGACTTTTAAAAGTTATTACCTTCGACGAACATTTAAACTTCTTTTAAGTGAGACTGGTGGACAAGATAAGCCTACCATGCTAGAGTTTTGGGAAAAATTCAATATTATGAAAGCCATAGAAATTATTTGCGATTCGTGGGAGGAGGTGTGTTTGATTGACGAAGCTATGGAGATTTTTTTAAAAAACGATCCTGACAGCGGAAGGAGTTTTAAAGTGTCCCAGGCGGTAGCGACGAATATCAATTGCTACAAGGAAATTTATTTTACGTTGAAAAAAAAAGCTGTTCAGCAAACATTGGACCAATATTTTGTGAAAGAAAGCCGACTAACGACAACAGCAACTCATCAGACAGTGATTAATTTTTATTTTGTTTTTTATAAATTAATTGAATATTTTATTTTGTTTTAATTGAATTTGTTTTTTTTTTTGTTTTTTGTATGGATGTAATAAATATTTATATTATTTTGTGCAATTTTCTTCTTAAAAAGTAGTATTTTCGTAACCCTGAAACCTATCTTCGATCTTTACATGGTTTGCTATAGAAAATCATAATTCACTTTGCGTTGTTTCAATTTGCGTCGTGTTTATTTGGAACGTAACCACGACGCAAAGTGAGATATTCGTAGATATATTATTGAAATACAATTTTTGCTGAAAATTTTGTTATGATATTTGAATTTGCATATTTTTTATAAGTTATTAAGTTATTTATTATTCGGCTAAAGGAAAATTAAATTGCAATATTGAGATACTTAAGTTGTTTATTTCATTCAGCATCATTACAATCGTTTGGTGAAGAATTTGAAAACCGTTGGACGGTATAGGATAATTTTGTACTAGAACTCAAAATAAACAAAACATATTTCTCTAATCTCACGGTTTTGGTATAGTGGGTATAATGGTCACTCTACACGAGTGGAGTACGCTGGCTTTCAAACGAAAGGTCGCTTCTAGGTTCGATTTCCGACGAAAGCAAAAAACTGGTAATAGTAGTAGATTTCCAGATTTAATGAGTTGATAAGCCAGAAATTTGATAAATAAATGCTCGAAAAACTTTGTGGTGAAAATATTTACTTCACTACATGTATTTCCGCTTTTGATATCGATGTTGGTAAAATATTTTTTTCATTTATTGAAATTAGTTAATTATAGGATGTGACTATCGCTATCGTGAAAATGGAGTAACTTTAGAATAGAAATGGTTTTCCACATTTCAATTAGTTAATATACCAAAACTTAAATATAAACTTATTGTGGAACTACGATATGTAGTATGTAAAAAACTCAACACGAAGCGGTTATTTTTTTTTTTTTTTTTTTTATATGATTCCAAGTCTATGGGATGAACACCCTAACTGCTTTTTACACAGAGATTTGGAATACACAATCACATACAATAGCTTTTTCTGTAGAATTTTTTGTGGTATATCTACTAATTTAAATGTGGAAAACTATATCTATTGTAGAGTACTTCGCCTTCATAATAGCATAGTTCCATTTTATTTTTTTAGTGATAACCAAAATTCTAAACTATTTATCATTTATTTTATCCCAATGATAAAGGGTACTGGACAAGGTCGAAAAATCCAAAAAGCATTTTTTGCGTTCGTCGGGAATCGAACTTGGGACCTTTCGGTTTAAAGGCAGGCGCTCTACCTACTGCGCCACCCAGCGTGTAAATGGAGTTCATTCAATCCATAGTCTTCGAAATTGTATAAGAAATATGGTGTATTTCAATTTCTCAATGTACTCATTTAGGTGGCCAACAGACCATGTAGGTCCTGGGCCTAACTCATCAACATCCTCCATTTTTGGCCGGTCACGGGCGGATTCTCTCCAGTTGAAAGTTCGAAATTGCTTTAAATCTGCGAATATCGAAATATTCTCGAAAAATTATCGAAAAATTCTCTCCAACGAAGGTTTGGTCTGCCCCGACGTCTTGTACCTTCGGATCTGGATTCGAAGATTCTCTTTGCTGGAGCATTTTCGTCCATTCGCTCTAGGTGCCCGAGCCACTGTAGTCTCTTGACTTTAATTTTCGTGACTACGCCCAACTCATTGTACAGCTCATAGAGTTCGGCATTATATCTTCTCCAGACCCCATCGTCGTTTTGAGGACCATATATCCGACGAAGAATTTTTTTCTCGAAGACACCAAGTGCATGCTCACTTGCCTTAGGCAGTGTCCATGATTCTGATCCGTAAAGCAAAACCGGGAGTATGAGTGTTTTGCAGATTTGTACTTTGGTGTTTCGAGAGAGGAGCTTTGACCCGATATGTTTTGACAAACTGAAGCAGCAGCGGTTTGCAAGGGTTATTCTTCGCCGTACCTCAACATTGATGTCGTTTGTGGGATTAACACTGGTTCCAAGGTAGGTAAACTCCTGAACTACCACGAATTATATGTGCCGACAGTGATGTTTTGACACATATGATGTTGAGAGGCCTTTTTATTTGTCGACAACATATATTTTGTCTTATCCTCATTTACTTTGAGACCTATTCGTTTCACTTTTTCTTCAATCTGGGTAAAGGCCTCGACGACCGCCCGTTGTGATCTGGCGATGATGTCAATGTCGTCGGCATACCCTAGTAGTTGAACAGATCTGAAAAATATAGTTTCGGCAGTGTTTACTTCCGCTCATCGCACTATACGTTCCAGTACTAGATTGAAAAAGTCGCATGATAGTGCATCTCCTTGTCGAAATCCGGTACACGTCTGGAAGTAGTCAGAAGTGCTATTGCCAATCACCACAGCACATCTTGTGTTTTCCAGTGTCATTTTTGACAATCGGATGAGCTTGGCTGGTACACCGAATTCCGACATAGCACTGTATGCTCGCTGCGGTATATGCTATCGTACGCAAACTTGAAACTCATGGGTCTTCTCCAGGATTTGTCTAAGTGCGAACATCTGGTCGCTTGTTAATTTTCCAGAACGAAAGCCGCATTGATAACTGCCAATAACAGCGTCACAATAGGGTTTCAGACATTCGCACAAAATGTTGGACAAGATCTTATATGCGATATTTAAGAGGGATATTCCTCTATAATTTTTACAGGACATGGCGTCGCCCTTTTTATAAATGGGGCATTTAGAACTGGTACTCCAATCATTAGGCATGCTTTCTTCCTTCCAGATGTTGCCAATGATTTGGTACATGCAGTCAACTAAAACATCGCCTCCAGCTTTAAATAGTTCAGCTGGGAGTCCATCAGGTTCAGCAGCTTTGTTGTTTTTCAGCTTGTTAATGGCTTGGCCAACAACCTCTACAGTGGGTGACATGGGTTGCTGGTAATGACTGATGCTGGTGTTGCTAGCTGTTGTTGTTGTTGCGTGCGTCAATCATACGGTGATCAATTTGATTGGTTGTACGGCCATCTGGAGATAACCTGGTGGCTTTATGAATATCTCTATGGGGAAATTTGGTGCTGCTTATAACCGTATTATGCGCCGCAGCAAAACTGATCAATCGGTAATCATTATCGGTGGTGTGTTGATGGAGACTATGTTTATTGATTGTTCTGCCGAAAATTTGCTCTCTACCGAGCTTAGCGTTGAAATCCCCTAGCACAACTTTTGTATTATGTTGCGGACAAGCTTCATATGCTTTGTCTAACGCGTCATAGAAGTCTTCTTTCTCTGTTTCTTCTTTTTCATCAGTAGGAGCATTCCCACATATTAGGCTGATGTTGTAGAAGGTACCTTTAATGCGGATTATGGCTAGACGCTCGTTAATTGGTTTGAAATCAATAACATTTCGTCTTAGCCTGTCTTCGATTGCAAAACCGCATCCAAATATGTGGTGTTTTCGTGGCAGCTATAGTATATATCACATTTTTGCTTCTTTATTATTCCGGTTCCTATCCAACGCAATTCCTGTAACGCAGTGATGTCAGCTTTATACTGCGTGGGGACATTTTCCGATATGTTGAATGCACCTGGACTATATAGTGTTCGAACGTTCCAGGTTCAAATTCTAAAATCAAAATCCTTACGAGTTCCGGGTCTGTTTCCAATTAATACATACATATCCGAGGCTTGTCTTAAGTCTTTCATAACTATGGTTTTTTTTATAGTTTAGGTAGTTAACCTAACGCCAACCTTCAATCTGAAGGGGTGTTTTTGCGCACTTACAATTTTGGCCTATCGTATAAGCGGATGCTGTATAGGATAGTTTCCGGAGGTCACCACGTGGAGGTAATGTAAGCACTTGCTCAAGAATTTGACAGTTGCGCATCTGGGTCAGCGACCGGTCAGATGTTACCCTGTCAATCCCAAGCCGGGCCATCCATTTCCCAATATACCATTCTAAATTAATTTATTGATCAATAAAACCATTGACTGAAAGTTTAAATGTATCCTTCTGTTGCATAATATTTAAATAATTTCTAAATTTATATACATTTCTAAATCTAATGGAAATTGGCTACATTTTAAATACATTTATTTAAAAATGTTTTTCTTTTCAGAGTACTCGAGTTGGCAACAAAGAAAACGAACCAATAATAATTAAAATCGGTGGTGTTGTTGGAAGAAAAAGACGTCAATTTTTAAAACATAAATCACACAATAGAATAAAATCAACTAAATACACATTAATAACATTTCTCCCACTTAATTTATTTGAGCAATTTAAAAGAATTGCTAATTTTTATTTTCTTTGCATAACAGTTATTGGATTATCAATTGGTAAGTGAATATAAATCAGTATACATAAATATGTATGTGTCTTTAGAAAAGTTACAAATGCTATTTTTTTATACTACAGAAATCTAAAGCTTGTAATATCTATTCAGATATGTATATTAATGAGAAGTTGTGTGAATTAAATTGCTAAATATTATAATTAGCGTCGCGATGGATGATTCAAACAAAACTTTAAATTCTAATTGTGATCAGCATGCACTATTTCTCTATAAGGTTTCACCAGAACAGAAAGTGTTTAATTTTTTTAAATTAAATTTGTAAAATATTATTATTTAAAAAATATTATTCATTAAGTTTATGTAGACTTTTTGTACATTCTTAAGTTTTCTCGGCTCTTCTGCAATATTTCAAGATTTTACAATAAGGCCCCCCAATATTTATACACTGTTGGAAAGAGCTCTGTTTTTTCTATAACTCATACATACATTTTATTTCTATATCGAATAGTTTAGAAGATACTAGTAAAGTTACCCTACGTTGTCCGGGTTGAACACAAAACATATAGAATTTACTTCAGTTGAAAAAAAATTGGTTTATCAAAAATATTCTAATATTTTTTTTTTCATTACAGTAATAAAATCAGCAATACTACAACTTAAACTATGCTTAAATTAAAATTATTTCTTTGTTAACAATAGACAATTTCGGGTTTTTTCTGATAGAGTATAAACAAACATGTTCCTTGCTATTGCTACTAGTGAACATCCTACATATAGTTGTCCATGAGAGAAACAATCTTCGTTGTCGAACTAAATATTATAGAGTTTGTCCCTGCGACTTATTAAAGAACATGGCAAAACTTAATCTCACTGAAAAACGTTAGCTCAAACGGTATTTCTAATGATATGAGCGATATTCTTGGAATAAAGATATGTTCGCCTTTTTCACAATCAATTTGAATTTGTGCTTCAATGGAATGAGGGTGCAAGGTCATTATTATTAATCTAGTATCATAGTTTTGGTTGCCTCAAATTTCGTTGAAGCAATATTGGAGCTGCTATTTTGAATTCCAATTATTGAAACCATGTCCTTTGAATTATGAAACTGTGTTCGGTAGTTTTATTTTCACTGTTAATTGTATGTATCGATTCGTATAAAGGGAATACTCTGCAGTAGTTTATGATTAATAAAAGGAATTGTCACATTTTTTGGAGCTAATTAACATATCGATTTCACATAACCATGTAAAATTTTTATACTGATTTCCAAAATTTGGAAATACTTTTTCAGTCAATTCTTCAATACTTTGTGTCGTTGTACTGATCGTTGCTATTTATATTTTAACATTTAAGTGTTTTGAAATTTGTCCTTCACGAAGCTACGTTAAATTCATTACCTTATTAGATTACTTATATGTTATTTATACGAAATCGGTAACAGACGTATTTGTTTATTTTTAAATGATTATCTAAGTGTAAATTTTCATGTCTGTAACACAATTGGTTATTAAAATATTCCTAATATGTGCTAAGAATTATATGACACCGATCCGAATCAGCCGAAATTTTCGAAATTGTTAACAGTCGTTTTTCGTTATCTTTTAAAAAGTATCTAAGCGTGAATTTTCATGTCTGTAACACAATAATTGGTTTTTAAAATATTTTTGATAGATGCTAGAAGTTGTATGGTACCAACCCGAATCAGTCCAAATTTTAGAAATCGGTAACAGTCGGATCTTTTTATTTGTGCAAGATTATATAAGTATAAATTTTCATGCCTGTAACACAATTGGTTTTTGAAATATTGCTGAGAGGTGCCCGGAGTTGCATGGCAACGACCCGAACAAGTCCAAATTTTCGAAATTGGTAACAATCGTATTACTATATTTTTGAAAGAGTTTACACTTGGATAAATTTTCAGATCTGTAACACCTTTGGGTTTTGAAATATTCTTGATGGGTTCTAGGATTTGTATGGCAGCTACCCGGACACACCCGAATTTTGAGAAACTGTAAAATACAGTTTTGTTTATTTTTAATAGAGGGTCTATATATAAATTTTCATGACTGTAACACAATTGGTTTTTGGAACATTTCAGATAGATGCTAGTAGTTGTATGGCGGGGCAGCTATTCACACCTGTAATTTGATAGCTTTGTAAGATACCGCATCCGGTTCCCTTTTTGATAATGAATAATTGTGCAAAATTTCAAAACTCTCCAAGAATTTGGTATCCAAATTATTAATGAATACATTAGGATAACTAATACAAGTCAAACTCTCATTGATTATGTACTAACGGATTATGTATCTAACATTGAAGCGCTAGTAAATAAGAACTTTATTTCTAATCATAAGGCTATTAATATTGAAATAATGAATAATAACTACGTGAGAAAAGAAAGCATAATTAAATTCGATAGAGCCAAATTTTTGACTGAGCTAAATAATTGTGGGTTCACTAGTTTAATAAACTGTAATAACTTAGATTTAATTGTTGAAAAATTTAGCAAGGATATAATAAATTCAATTGAGAAATTAACAACATCATTTATAGCGAGAAGTAATACAGCAAAGTGGTATTGCAGGAGTTAGAAGAAATGAAAAGAGCTAAAATTAGATTATACAACAGATAACCATTACTAAGAACAAACGAGAGTTGGGAAGAATATAGGTTCTCAAGAAATGTTTATAAAAGGAAATGTGTAGGAATCAGAAATAACTTCATAGAAAAGAAAATTAGTGCTAAAGCAGGCGATCAGAAATCTATGTGGAAGCAAATAAAGAAATATGTGTTAGGAAAGAATGAAAATTGCATAAATGAAATAGAAATAAATAATGAAATTATTAATAATAACAAAGATTTATTCAGAGCTAAAAGTAATACAGTTACAGGAATACAAAAATAAAAATAAAAAATTCAGTATTAAAGTAATAAAGTAAAGAAAAACGTAACGCAAAAATTTAAAAATTATAAAATAAAATACAAATTTATAGCTATTAAATATCCATATATTTTTATCATATAATATTTTTTATTATTATGTTCTTTTTAAAAAAGTACATTATATGAAATTTTTTTACCCAAAAGATTTTCCTTTGAACGTCTTGCAAAACTTTTGAGTATAAAGGATATTTTTATGTATCAGGTTACGCAGCTTTTTGAATATCGAAACAAATAAATTGCAATGTTTGTAAACTATTAATTATGGAAAGCCAAAAAAAATTGAAATAGTTACTTACGTATAGTAATTATTATGTACAAAATATACTATTTCATATGAACGCTATTTTAAACAGTTTTTAATAAAATATAAATTTCTGGCTGATAGCAATCAAAAAAGAATTATGTGTCCTTTAACTTATCAAAGTGTAACATCTGGTGATTTTGATGTACCATTAGACACAATTTGTACATGTGGAAAACGTTCTTTCGAAATTTTTGCACACTTGTTTTCAATTTTTGGTAATATTTTTTGTATTGTCTAATATTATGTAGAATGGAAAATAATAAAGTATGTGAAAATAAAAAGTCATCATTAACTTTTAATATGTTAAAATTTAAATAAATTAAATAATTTAATATTTTTACATGTTATAACTAAAACTTGTTATAACTATATAATTTTGTTGTTGTTTTTAATTGAATTGCTTTTTATTTTATTTATTTGGAAAATAATATGTATTTTATTAGAAAAGAACTTTGGTTTTATTCAAAATATATTTTCAATTACAAAAATTTTGACAACAAAATCAATGTGTCCTACACTTGGTAACGCTTACCCTATTTTAAATTTATTCAAAAAATTATATATGTATTTATGAAATTTATTTTAATTTTGCGTTAGTATGCTTCAGCACTTCAGTGAAGGTAGATTGTGTTACTTTTTATTTATTTATTTATTTTATTTATTTATTTTAATTCGTCTATAAAGTTAGATCTTACAGACTAGCAAGAAAACAACATAAAAAAAAAACTATATATAAAAATATATATAACGCAGATCTTTAAATTGAGTTCTATTTAATAAAAATACATCAATCTTATTATTTACAGCTAAAAACACATTAAGCATAGCGGAACACCTTGAAACTGGTTCATTTCTACTATATATAGTTCTATGAAATGGAAACTTAATGCAAAGAAGTTTGTATTTCGTAGGCGATTATTTGAATTAATGTTATTCAAAATTTGTGGAGAACTAATGTTTCGTTTAATAATTTCAGTAAGAAAAATAACATCCGCAACTTCTCGTCTTAATTTCAAAGTTTTTAAATGAATTAAGTTCAACCTATGTTAGGATGGAGGTAAAATTAATGGATTAGACCATTGAAAGTTACGCAAAGCAAATCTTTAAAAAATTCGTTTGACCAACGTTTAACAAAACCTAGTATAGAATTAGCTTTGTTGATAATATTACAAAAATGTGATCTACAGTTAAACTTGTCGTCAAAGTAAACCCCTAAATCTTAAATTGAGCTTGTTTTGGAAAGGGTAATACCATTTAAAGAATAATTCAAACAAACCGGATAAGGTCGGCGTGTGTAACCCATAAGTGCACATTTATTCACATTTAAAAGAAGATTATTATTTGTGCACCGTTTAAAGAAGTTATCTAAATCGTAATGTACAGCGTCTTCTAAAGAAATAATTTTTTAAAAAATGTTCTTGTCATCCGCGTAAATTTTCAGTTCACTATTAAGAACAAACATCATTAACCAAGAGAAAAACATAATTAACCGAGATTATAAAAGAAGCGGTCCTAAATGGCTGCCTTGTGGGACTCCTGAATCAGCAGAAAAAGATTTTGAAGCATTTTTTCTAAATTAAACACTATAAGATCTATCAGTTAGATATGATCTTACGCATTTCAGAAAGAATTCTGGGAAATCACGAATCCTTAATTTTAGAAAAATTATTGTATGTGGCAAGACGTCAAAGGCTTTACTACAATCGGTATAGATAACATCTTGAAGACCTGCTTCCATATTTCTGGTAAAAGTTTAAACTGAATCAACAAGATTTTTGAAGAGTTTTCAAGAACTGTGGATTTTTGATGAAATCCACGATGGTTGTGAATTAAAAAAGATTTACAGTGATAATAAATGGAATCATACAATATTAACTCAAAAAGTTTAGGAATAGATGAAAATTTCGTGATTAGTCTATAATTAGTGATTTCATTTTTGGCGTTCTTCTTATGAACTGGTCTAATAAATGAATGTTTCTAAATAGGGGGAAAATTCCTGATTTTAAAGAAGAACTGAATATTAATGACAGTGGAATTGCTAAGGCACTTGAGCATTTATTAAATATAATTTCGGGAATACCTGATCCAGGAAAGTTATTTGTTTCAAGATTATTCAAATATTTTTTAAATATTTTTTTATATTTGCTTAAGGGAGGATGAAATTGATCAATACGGAAAGGTATTATCACAAAATATTAAATAGTTCCATTCGGAGGTAAACACTAAATCAAGCTGTGTATGTTGAAAGTTACAAATTTTAGAGACTTGTTGTAAATAATTAGTATTTAATTATATAATCGCCCAAATATGTTAATAATTTGGATATTTACTAATTTTCACTTTGTGGACAGTTGCTAATACATTCATTAAAGTTCTTTGATTGATACTTAACCATTTTAAAGCATTTAACATAAATTTACTTGATGTGTATCTGCTTACTTTAAGTATCACTATCACCCTCATAGCCTTATTCTGTAATACTTGTAGCCTATTTTTATTAGTATAACTTGCCATAAACAAGACAGATGAGCAATAATCAAAATGTGATTTTACAATTGTATATACTGTAATTGCACTAGAAAAAGATATTTGCTTACGAATTTTAGAATTTTTTTTTTTTTTTACAAATCAATATGTTTTTTAAAATCTAGCTTATTACCTTTTCTATTATTTCATTTTGAGTTTTAATATTTTCATTGGTTTCACCATTGATAATCATACATTTAGTTTTATCAGTAATCAGTATTTAAGTCAAGTTTTTTCATCCTACACCAATAGTTTAAGTTACTCAAGTCATAATTAATTTTTTCTATACATTCTTCAACAGTATCACCAACAGCATACAATAAAGTGTCATCCGTAAACAAAACAATCTATGACGATAAAATCAGCTCTATGTCATTAACATAAATTAAAGACAGCAACACACCAAGTACAGAACCTTGTGGTACACCAAGAATAACATCCACAATATCAAATAAAGTATCATTAAATTTTGTCATTTGTTTTCTATTTGATAAATAAGAACGAAACCACTCCAATTCGATGTCTTTTATAGCGTAACTACTCAACTTTGTTAATAAGATATTTCTATCAGCAGTTTTAAAAGCTCTTCTGAAATCCAAAAAAAAAAATTCACTATATATAACCTTGTTGTCACGTGTTGCCACTTTCCAATTAGTAATTATTAAGTTTAATAAGGACTCGTAACTGTGAGTCCTTCTAAATCCAGATTGCAATTTATATATTAAATTGTAACTTTCTAAATAATTTAATAATTGTTCAATCACTATTTTCTCCATTATTGTAGCTTTTATTGAAATTGTGTTAACCGGTCTGAATTCAGTAACCATATTGTTACCTTTCTTTTTTCTATTGGTATAATTACTGTTTCCTTCTATATTTCTGGAAATAGTCCGCTCTGATGTAAGGAACAATTTATAATTGAGAGAAGGTGGTTGCCAATAAGATCAAAATTATCCAATATAATATTTTTATTTACAAAATAATGATCATTTTTATTATTCATTTCTTTTAATATATTTTTAAGGTGATTTATTTCAATAGTTTCAAATTTAAACATATTATTATTATTATATTCAATTATGTTTATAAATTGTATTGGTTTTATATTATTATTTATTTCAATTTTTATACAAACTTGCTGTATTCTCCGAAATTTCCAAGCCTCGATTTTATATGCAATAGAGAATTATATATATTAGCCTACAAAATAATAAATAACTCGATAAAACATCATAAACGAACTTTTATCTTTCGCTATTCCGAATAGAAAAACAGAAAACGAATTGCTATACAACTGGATAAAGTCCTATAGCGACTTGCCTACAAACCTAAAAGAAATAGAAAGTTTCTCCAATTTAAAAAGAGTATTACTATATTTTTGATAGATACACGCAAAATAATATAAGCAATAAAATATTACAATATTAGAAATCAATTAGTCAAATTGGAACTGTATACCTACGTACACTCATTTCAAAAATCAATTTAAGAACACATTTTTTAAAAAAATTTGTATATTGATTCTGCATTGTGTTATCATAATATCTTCATGATTCATTGATGATTTTTCTCTTTTATTTTCTTTTTGGTTTTATTTTTTTCTTCTAAATTCTGAATTCTTTGCTCTCTTGTCTTCCTACTTGGTTTTTTTTTAAATATAAAAATACAAAAATATCAAAAGTTAACAAATAATATAAATGATAAAGTAAAAATAAAGTAATAAAACTTTAAATGTAAGAAAATTTCAATAAAGTATGTATGTAAATAAAATGCATTGTTTTATAGTTTTGTAAATATTCACATGTGTAATTGCTGTAATAAGTATTAGGAAAATGAAAATTGTTTTATAATATCCAATTCGACCAGACAGCTTAGGCTAGGTCTTCAACCCCTATTTTTATATTTTAAATTAGTTAGTATATAATTCATCTTAAACTAACTTTTTCGTATTTTTTCTCTCTTTTTATTAAATCAAATATTATTATTTTGTTCTATCATGTTCATTTCTATAATGTTTAATAAAATTTAATTATAAGTTTTAATAATAAATGTGAACTGAATTTTAAAACTGTAAATAACTATTACTTAAGATTAAGATTAAAATAATAATTGTATAAATTCATTTTATTATTTTTGTTAGAAAATTTGGACTGGTTATGGTTGCTCCCGTACAACTCTTAGCACGTCACAGGAGTATTTCCAAACCGATTGTGTTACAGACATGAAAATTTACACTTAAATACTCTTCCACAAATAAAGAAATACGACTTCTACCAATTTCAAAAATTTTGACTGGTTCATGTTGCTGTCCTACAACTTCTAGCACGTCTCAGGCATATTTCAAAAAGCAATTGTGTTACAGGCATAAAAATTTACACTTAGATACTCTTTCGCAAATAAAGAAATACGGCTGTTACTGATTTCGTATAAATAACATTTGCAATAAGCTAATGAATTAATGAAGATTTAAATGTCAAAATTGAAATGGCGACGATCAGTACAACCATTCAAAGTATTGAAAAATTGACTGAAAAAATATTTCCGAATTTAAGGAATCAGTATAAAAATTTTACATGGCTATGTGAAATGGCTGCTTGATTTAGATACAAAAAATGTGACAATTCGTTTTATTAAACAGAAAATACTGCATAAATTTAAATTGATTGTGGAAAAGACGAACATATCTTTATTTCAAGAATACGGCAATATCAAGGAACGTGTTTGTTTATACTTCATCAAAAAAAAAAACCCGAAATATTGTTTACAAAGAAATTTTCTAATTCAAAATAGTAGAATGTCTCCACATAATGTTCAACTTAATTCAACAACATGCCCTCGCTCATACTTCCTTCTTTCAATTTTGGTTTCGTCTATCTCTGAAAAAAAATGTTTTGTAATTTTTTTGTATAAAAAAATAATGTTGCACCTTTTATAAAGTAAATTAACACTTTTATGGGCAGGTGCTCCAAAAACTGCTCTAATTTTTTTTGACAAAATTCAAAACCGTGCCGTGTCATTCGTCTTATAGGCGACAAAATTGTAACATCCTTTATACCACTTGGTCATCGTCGTATTGTTGGAGCACTTGCTTTATTTTTTAGATATCTACTTGGTGTTGGCACTTGTTTCGAGGAATTAAAATCACTTCTTCCTCATTTGAAGCAATTCCATCGCATAACACGAGCGGTATCAAGTGCCCACCCTTTCACAGTGGACATAATCATAAAATATTTCATAAAAAGACGTAATTTTTCTTATTTGTAAGTTTTCTTAAGTCAGAAGTGAACCACGGTGGATATTAGATAGAATCAAACCATGGTCTTTAGATAGTGGTACAAATTGGACGTGCAACGACTCAAGAAGCCCCGTCTCGCGGCATTTTTAGCAATGTCAAAGATATGGTCATTGGTCATTCCATATCATTATATTATTGACCTTCATGCTCAGGATATTTAAGTGTTCGGTTCGCTGAATTCGCACACCTCCGAAAAATAGGGTTTTAAGTAAAATATGTTTCATTGCAGTAAGACTTAATAATCAAAGTAAACATTAATCAGCTATGAAATTAACTACATTCAAATGAAAGTTGAAAAATTAATACATATATATAATGTTATAAAAAGTAAATAGATTCAAAACTACTTATTAATTTTATTTTTAATGTGGAGCAAAACTTTTAATATATTTCAAAATTATAACATATACATAATGTACAAATTTATTTTTTTTTATTTACAAACAAAATATGTTTAGGAAATTGTTTCGTTCATCATAACACTATTAGAACTCATTAGTACGTATTTTTAGTGTTAGACTACCTATACAACTCCTATTTTCATTTTGATTGATTTTATAACTTATTAGAGGATGTCACTAGTACATCTGTGAGTTATAAAAATCGACCAAAATTTTAATGTAAAATGCAATTTTTATAAAATAAATTTATGTGAATATAAATTTTTTAAATGAGAAATATTAAAATTTCCATGTCATTTTACTTCTAATAAAAAGAATAAGTTCGATTTAATAATTAATATTGATACATAGACGTTTTATGTCACCATTGTATCTATAAATATTATTATTATAATTTGAATTAACATACAAAATATGTTACGATATGTAAATCGAACTTATTCTTTTTATTAAAAGTAAAATGTAAAATACAAATTTTATGTAAAGTAATATACAAATTTTATGTTTAAAATTTTAGTGTCAATAAAAAAAATAAAAAATTAGGAATTTTCTTTTATTATTTTAATCATTTGTTTTATTTATTTTACAACACTTTACTTAAAGATATAATAGCATAATATAGCATAATTTGTCATGTTAAAACATAAAGGTGGATTTTCATGGACCAATATTTAAAATTTTAAAAATTTTATTGGCTCTAAAAAAGAATATAGCTTATTGAATTTTTATGTAAGAAAAAAATAGATGGCTGCAAAGAATTCTCTAAATTTATATTTGGGATATTATATTTTATTTTATTTGCCGATATTTTAAAAATATACTTCATCAAAGTATAATATCCAAATTTTTTTGAAAATATCCCCAATTTTTGTAAAAATATCCTCAATTTTTGTGAAATATCCCCGGTAAATGATATTTTCTGTTCTTGTCGTACGCATAAAATAATGTCATTTCATGTTATCTTCCTTTTTAGAGCCAATAAATTGTTTAAGATTTTAAAATATTGGTCAATGAAAATCCAGCTTAACTGTAATCTGATAATTTAAAGGTAAATTAGTATTTTTATTTATCATAATAAAATTACTTGTAATGGGGGTTTTTACACAGGTATTATTTTTCTGCTATATTCTTTTTGGTTTTAGGAAAGAGGTAATAGACGTAAGAGAAAAACTCTACACTCGTATTCTTTTTGTAGACTTATTTTTCATCAAAAAATAAAGTGTTTCTCGCTGTTGTTAAACTAATACGTTGACATGGTTATATATGTATAATATATGTAGTTTTATCCAACGAATTAGAATTCTAATTCGTTGGTTTTATCCATATATTTTAATTTTCCTTAAAAATATTTGTCAAAATCATATAATCAAATACAGATTAGATTAAAAAAATTTAAATTTTAAAATAATTATATAAATATAAAAATTTAATTTGGTTTTTTTTTTGACAAAATTTAATATACACTAACACACACTCAAAATATGGTATTCAAAAGAATACCCGTATGAAAGTCAAGCTGTTGTAATGGAGAGAATTTAAAAAAGAATACAGCAGAAAAATAGTACTCGTGTAAAAATCTCCAATGGGCATTTAAACACAACGAGCAATTAAAAAAAAAATTGTTATTGTTTAAACATTTGTTAACCAAATTTTTTTATGAGACAAAAGTATTAAGAAATGTTATGAAATAAAAATAAAATTTAAGGGATGTTTATGGGAACGAAAGTTGACAAAAGGACGAAAGTTGACAAAAGGACGAAAGTTGACAAACGAGAGGATTCTCTCTAGTTGAAGAGGCGAAATTGTTTTAAATCTGCCGATACTTCGTCTCTCCAATGAAGGTTTGGTCTGCTCCGACGTCTGCTACCTTTGGATTTGGATTCGAACATTCGTCTTTTTCGCCTTATAAGTTTCTTGTCATCTCTTCTTTTAGTCTTATATTATTTTTTCAGTGCTTGTGTTTTCCATTGCAGCGCTTCTTTATATGCTTCATCCTTCTTAAACAGTTTTGATGCACATTCCTCGTAATACCAAGGATTTCTGGTGTTGCGTGGTTTGAAACCAATGGTGTTTGTGGCAAGCTCTTTGGTGATACTGGTACAGTTTTTCCATTGATCATCAACCGAGAAATGGTTTGTAGGAGGTGTGACTGTCAAACTTAGGCTCACTTCCTTTTTAAAGTTTCGCGCGACTGTAGGCTACTAATGTTAAATTTGGGACTATGAAGTGACTGCACTTTTTTAACATTCTGACTCTGAAAAGCATTATAATTAAAAAATTTGCAGAGTCGATATTAGCCGCTCAGCCCACCACGAAAGATGAGTGGCGTGCGTCTGTGGAGAAACTAGGCTGATGTTGTAGAAGGTATCTTTAATGCGGATTATGGCTAGACATTCGTTAATGCGTTTGAAAGCAATAACATTTCGTCTTAGCCTGTGTCCGATTGCGAATGCGCATCCAGCTATAGTATATATCGCATTTTTGTTTCCTTATTAGATCCTGTAACGCCGTGTGTTAGCCTTATACTATGTAAGGACATTTTCCAATATGTTAGATGCACCTGGGCTGTGTAGTGTTTGAACGTTGGAGGTGCAAATTCTAAAATCAAAATCCTTACGAGTTGAGGCTTGTTCTAAGTCCTTCATAACTCTATTTTTTTTTATAGACTAGGTAGTTATAACATAATGCCTACTTTTAATCTGAGAGGTTTGTTTTTGCGCACTTACAATTTTGGCCTATCCTATAAGCGATTGCTGTATAGGATAGTTTCGGAAATCACCACATGAAGATAATGTAAGCATTTGGTCAGGAACTTGATAGTTGAGCATCTGGGTCAGCGACCGGTCAGATGTTACCCTGTCAATCTCAAACCGGGTTGTTCAAGTAACCGTCCGTAGCTGTCCGTAACTGTCTTCGCAAAATTTAAGCCATTTAAAGATGAAGGAAAGAAAAAAGAAGGATAATAAAGAATATTAAACAAAATTAGAACCGAATATAAAATAATTAGAACAGAATACAATATAAGAGCTAGTACAAAAATTTACGGACAGGTTAAAAGATATTTATTTATTCGTCTCTTGAAATTCGTCTCTGAGATGGTAGAATGTTCCATAGTTTAGAAGTTCGGTTAATGAAAGAATTTTTATATTTCACTACTCTGGTTCGAAGACGCTCTACTACAAATTTTTGAGAGAGGGCTGCTCTGCGAGTATTGCGCTGGAATAGCATAATACTTGTAAAATACATGTAAATTTTGGGCATAATACTTTTTAGTTACCCAACAGATATTTATGAAACAGAGTGGATGCTCCTACATTACGGCGATGATGTACATGAAATCCAGGATACTATCATCAGCAAAGCTGTGAATTTGGTTTGAAGTCGTTGATAGGATATTATTTATAAATATTATAAATAATGTTGGTAGTTAGCATTGATAGTGAATTTTTGAGATATAAAGCCATCCAATACAACTTGTATTGATCGGTTTAAAAGGAACTTTTCAATCGACGTATTGAAAATGTTTCCCAGTCCAATTGCCTCTAGCTTTTTCAGTAATAAGCATGCCAGATGCAATCAAAAGCTTTGGATATATCCAGGGCTATAGTTTTAGCTTCATCGTTTTTTTCTATACATCGTTGCCATTTTCTTCATAATGGTCAAAAGATCACCAGTTGACCTTTTCGAACTTAAAGCCATTTGGCATTCATTTATAAGACTGTTCCTCTCTAGAGTTGAAAGTTTATAATCGTTTCCATCACTTTTGATTATACTGAATTTTGTTTTTCATGTTGTATGTGAGAAAGAAAAATTATTCGATATTACAATTCGATTTTAATAGTTTTTAAATGAAATTAAAGGAATTGCTTTTTTATTTAATTTCAGACAGTCCGGTGTCTCCGATGACATCACTTCTACCATTAGCTTTTGTAATATCTGTAACAGCAGCCAAACAAGGTTATGAAGATTACTTAAGATACAAAACAGACAATGTAGTAAATAACTCACCAGGTAAACGTATTTTTCATTAATTTTAAAATTATAATAGAAGTCACTCATTTTATCAATACATGTGTGTAAATTTAATGGTAACATTTTTGAAACTTAGTTTTGAAATTAATTTTTTTTTTGTTAAGACGTGAATCTGAGATATGTTGCACTTTATTTTCATGTATATGTTGGAATCGGTTTCTCTAATTTTACCTACGATTTTATTTATTTGTTTATTTTTAGTAACTGTAGTTCGTAATGGGGAAGAATATAATATTAAATGCCAGGATGTTGTAGAAGGTGATTTAGTTCTAGTTGAACGTGATTGTGATGTACCATGTGATTTAGTAATTATGCAGTCATCAGATCCCACTGGAAAATGTTTTATAACAACTGCCAATTTAGATGGTGAAACAAATTTAAAGACATTGTTAGTGCCAACAGATGTTCCCAAGGTTGAAATAACGAAAATTCATACATTGGGTGTAATTGAATGCGAAAAATCACGATCTGATTTGTATGCTTTTAACGGAAAAATTATTTTATCTAATTTAGCAACTAACGATCCCCAGTATTATACTAATTTAAATAATGAAACCTCATCTGTATTACCATTATCAACGCAAAATCTATTATTACGTGGTTCTAGGCTTAAGAATACTGATTCTGTTATTGGCTGTGCTGTTTATACGGGTATGAATACAAAATTAGCTTTAAATATGACAATGACACGTAATAAAGTCTCATCGGCTGAAAAGTATGTTAATAAATTTATAATATTTATATTAGTTACGTTACTAGTCCTAGTTACCTTAATGTTTTTCACAAAACGACATTTAGAAATGTTTCATATAGAGAAGCATTTTTATTTAGGACCAAAAATAGATGTTGACAAACCAGGAAATATAGTTCAAGATTTTTTAGGATTTTTTATATTATTTAATTATTTGATACCGATATCGTTGTATGTAACAATTGAATTACATCGGATTATAGGTGCATTCTTCATGGAATGGGATAATGAGTTATATTGTAAAGAAATGGATCAATCATGTATTGTTAACTCATCAAGTTTAAATGAAGAGCTAGGGCAGGTATAGTTTTTAAATTTGTTCGAATATATAAATTGTTCAATTCAAAATTTTTAGATCAATATATTATTTTCGGATAAAACTGGAACTTTAACCAAAAATGAAATGTCATTTCAGCAATGCTCAATTATTGGTAGAAAATATTTTTTTAACAATACTAAACTTAGAGATATGGAAACTTCGAACGAGATTGATTTGACAGATTTTAACGTAATAAAACTGGAAAACTTATGTTAAAGCTTACTTAAAAGTTTTTCTTTATTTGTATGTAGGAAACACATATGAATTTTTTTACTGCTTTAGCGTTGTGTCATTCTATTCAAGTTGGAGGAAAACTAACTGAAAGCCAAGAAGTGGATACTATAAATAGCAATATTCAGTTAGATCAAACTGGTGCAATGTCAGATATAGCAGAAGAAAGTCAAAGCTCACTCAATGATGAAATTGATAGTATTACGAGGAACAAGTCTCCACCTTTAAAAAAAATGGACATTAATCCATTATTAACTAAAAAAGAAACAAATAGGCCGAAAATGGTTACGATAAGCCCTAGATTTTATCATTCACGTAGAATTCATCCAAATTCAAGTAATATACAAAAAATAGTCGCTTCTGAACCTGCTTTAGAAAGTGAAATATCATCATTACCGGGGACTGGTATTGTGGAGTTAAGAAAACCGAGAATACGTAATATAAATAGATCAATATCACAAACTGACTTAACAAGTAGTAGTAGCAATAACAAAATTCTAAGGCCAAAAAATCATCGACGAACTCAAAGTTACGGTGCGAATCCAAATGGTCCAAGAACAGGTAATTTTATGTTATAAATTTTGTTTTATTGTAATGAAATCGTATTTCAATGTTATTTTGTTATTTTTAGAAGATTCAGTTGACACCGCCGATTGCCAAAGTGTAGCATCGACTCGTGAGTCATATGCTCTTCCAGTTTTTACGTCACGAATATCATTATCTCGTACAGATTCAAAGAAGATTAAAAAAAAAGTTCAATATGTTATTGAGTATAATCAAAATGTAATTGTAGAAATTCTTTTTATAAATTCATTTTTTAATTTATTTTAGACAGTTAGACTACCTGGCGTCCAGTCCAGACGAAAAAGCTCTCTTAGAGGCCTGTGCTTTTCTTGGGATAGTTTTTATAAGTGATGATAATAATAAGTTGAAACTTAAGATGTGTCCTCCATATTTAGATTTAAAAACTCCAAGTGTATTAAATACATGTGATAGCATAGAATATGCACGATTACACACTTTAGATTTTACGTCCGATAGGAAACGAATGAGTGTCATTGTAAAGGATAAAGATGAACAAATTTGGATGTTTACAAAAGGTGCTGAAAATGTTATATTTCCTTTGTGCTCCAGTAAATTACGAAATTTGATTGCAAAGACTGATTCACATATAGATCAATTTGCTAGAAATGGATTAAGAACTTTAGCTATAGCTAGAAAGAAAATTACAGCAGACGAACTTAAAAGATTTGAAGAAGATATGGACTTAGCAAATCGTGATTTAGACAGAAGAGAATTTCTAAAAACAGCTGCTTATATAAATTTAGAACATGGTACAGAAAAATATTTAAAGAATATTCGGAAAATATTTAAAAAATTCATGTTTTAGATTTGGAGCTTTTAGGAGCTACTGGTGTTGAAGATGCTCTTCAGGATAATCTTTATGAAACCTTGGTAACAATTAGGAAAGCTGGTATAAAGATATGGGTTTTAACCGGCGATAAAATTGAGACAGCTTTAAATATAGCCCATGTTTCTGGTCATATATCAGAAACTTCTTTTAAATACTATATTACTGGAAGTCGAAGTAAAGAAGAAATAGAAATGCATTTAAAAATTTTTGATCAAGAATATCGAGAAAAAAATATTAAAGAAGCTTCAATGTTAATAGATGGTCAAAGTTTAAAATATATTCTTTCAAATTGTTCTGAAAAATTTAGAGAAATTGCTTTAAAATGTGATTCAGTTTTATGTTGCCGTTTAACTCCTTTACAAAAATGTGAAATAGTTAGATTGATAAAAAATAACAAAACTAGAAAATATATAACCGCAGCGATAGGTGATGGTGCTAATGATGTTTCAATGATTCAAGAGGCTCATGTTGGTATTGGCATATTTGGAAAAGAAGGTCGACAAGCTGCGAGATGTTCAGATTTTGCAATTGCAAATTTTCATATGTTAAAAAGATTATTTTTGTTGCATGGACATTATCACACTTCAAGGTTGTCATTATTGGTTCTGTACTTCTTTTACAAAAACACAGTTTTCATGGGAATTCAAGCATGTTTTCAATTCACTTCAATGTTTTCAGCGGGATCAGTTTATGATTCATTTTTCTTAACATTGTTTAATGTTGTTTATACAGCTTTCCCAATATTATTTATTTCATTGACTGAGCAACCGTTTCCGGCAAGTAGATTACTGAAGTAAATTTTATTTAGTTTCCATTAGTTGCAATTTATTTTTTAAAAATGAATTTTCATTTCAGGGAACCATTACTTTATAAGAAGAATACCGGAAACAAAGCACTACAATGGAGTGGGTTTTTGACTTGGATCTTTATTGCCATATACCATTCGCTGATAATTTATTATATAACTTATATCACATTTAATTTAAGTGATACCTTGCTCTCAAATACTATGCCGTCAGATTTTTCTGGATTTTCTATAATTTTAACACAAAGTCTTGTTTTGGTAACAAATTTTAAACTTTGGATTGAAACAAAATATCACAGCTATTGGTATATAGCAACTATATGGATTTCAATATTAATATTTATTTTGACAACATTCATATACAATCTTATATATATGTAAGTACTATTTTTCGGTGGCCCATTTTTCTTTAATTTTTCTTGTATTAAAAAAGAAATTTAAAAAGTTAATTGAATTTGTGAAATTTTTCTTTTTTATTTAATTATTTAAAATTTTATTTATCTCTTTAAGAAAATATTCTCAATATATTAACCTTCGTTCATTCTTTCTGTTAATTAGATTATATTAATGATATATTTTAATCAAAATATTTTGTTGTAAAGATGATCGTTTTTAAAATTTATATTAAAAAATTTCTTGTGCAAATTCAATTATAACTAAATATTTTTTATTGTAATATCAATTTAACAAATCTTATTACATACTATATTAACATTTTACAGACGCTTTGACACTGATATATACTTTTCATATATTTATCTAATGAAGTCAATACCATTTTATCTTCTATCAATATTTGTTATTGTAACCAGTTTACTGCCAGATTATGCAATAATTGCATCAAAAAGTGCATTCAATATTCCAAAGAGGAAATTTTTCCCTGGTGATGAAAAACTTAGAAGAATAAGATTAAATAATATTCGACAGAATGGCTTAGATCATGTGACAGTACAATCTACTTATTTATAAAGTATAATATGAAATCGATATAATAGTTTGTTAACTTAGTGTTTTATATGTTACACAATTTGCATTAAGCATAAATTAGAAAAATAAGATTAAATAAAATTCGACAGAATGGCTTAGATCATGTGACAGTACAATCAACTTATTTATAAAGTATAATATGAGATCGACATAAGTTTGTTAACAGTGTTTTATATGTTATCACAATTCGCATTAAATTACTTTTATATGTATATTTTTTTCAAATATGTACATAATCAATGCATATGTATGTAGAATAATTAAATAAAAAAAATGCCAAAATGTTCCAAATAATAACATACTACAAGTATCTATCTATGGATACAAAATGAATTTTAGTAAGTAAATTCTTAACCACATAATGTAGTTGAAGTTTCAAATGTGATAGTATTTAATATTTTGTTTATTTTTTGTACAAAAGTCATTATTTTAAGCAGATATTTTTATAAATCTTATAAAAAAAATTGTTTAAACGTTTAAGTTGATTAATGAAAATAAATGAAATTTAAAAACTTGTAGGCTGTGATATATATAAATTTCCGCCATATATCTGAAAATCTGAGAAACGGAACGCTCCAATACATATACAAATTACTTCGTTCGGCTTTTTTAAACTCCTGTCTACTCAACCATAGTACAATAAATAAAAAGTCCTGAAGCTCCAAGAAAAACAGTCGTAAAACAGTAGGCTGACTCTCATGGGAAAAAATAGTAGGCTTAATACTAATTTTGAAATAACTCGAAACATGCTGGGTTTATTCAAACTTTGTTCTTCGGCAACCATAAAGTTTCAACCTTTCTACATTTTTCAGTATAAAATAAATAAAAAAAAAATTTTTTTAGTAGAGAAATATGCGTTTAAAAAAGGCGTTCCACCTATTTGTTCATTAAAAAAAGCTACTTAAAGACCCATACTCGTTTAAATCTGTTTAAAAACTTGTATCGAAACTTGTGAAATTCGTATGTGGGGCTGCTTTAAAACAGTTTATAAAGTCAACATTTTTTGATTTTTAACGCGCGGAGTCATAAGTGTCTGATATGTTTAAATGTGTATGGTGATGTTTCGAAACCAAAATGTAAATAAAATCAGTTGTTTGTTTTGTTATTATTTAGAGGTAGTTTATATTTTTCATAATATTTGTAACTAATTTTCTAATAATTTCATTTGTTTTTTTTTTAAATTTCTACAATTATTATTAATGCCATAATTTTATGCGCCAAATCCGTCTTGACTTAGCTATAAAAAATAGTGAAGTTTCTGTTTGTTTAAGCATAGTTTCTTATTGCGTGGCGAGCAGAGAAATTAGTTATGAAACAAGTTTTTGAACAGGTTTAATCTATTTCTATGGGACCCATAAGAGATTTCTTGTTTTCATAAACGCAGAAAAAATGCGTCGCTACTGTGCAGATTTTTTCTCTGATGTTTATGAACACGAAATTGTCTGTTTTCAGAAACTTTAGAAAAAGTTTTTAACTTAAGAGTTTATTATTTAGTTATCGTGATTCAGAGCAGCATTTCTCAACCCATGGGTCGCGACCCACTTTTAGGTCGCAATAAAATTAAAATGGGTCGATTTTTTAAGCGTAAAAATAATACTTTGAAAAGGTTGGTTTTAACAAAATTATTAAAGCCACAAAAATATAGTGGGCAAAATTATTAACAGAACAAACTTAATTATTATTAGTAAAACAAATATTGAAAACAAAATTAATTAAAAGAAATAAAATTCTATTTGGAGAATACTTTAAAACAAAATACATTTCTTCGAAAAAACCGTTTGTAAAAATTTCCACGAATTGAATAAATTTTCAAATTTTTCGTTCCTTAGTAGGCGGATATTCATGTTTAAAGAAATAATTTTATTTTATGTAGTGATTTTAGTGTAGTGTTAATTTTCTTTTAGAAACATTATAAGTACTTCTTACTAAAACTTTTGTTATTTATTTATCATAACATAACATTAAAATATTTGTTCAACAATTGGTAAGTTTTGTGCGAATTCAGATATTATTTTTATTTAAGTATCTGTTTTACAGTTTACCTCATATAATTTAAAAATGAATCAGAATCAAACACTACTTAACTACTTTAAAATTAAAGAAAATACACAAGATTCGACAAATGAAAATATTGATAATACTAGTACTTCTACAAATATAAATTTAGAAATTCCTACTACTTCGACTAGACAAACTTCAAAACGGCCAAAATTGGATAAAAGTAGTTTTTATAGGTATCAAGAAAAATTTTTGAATTACGGTTTTACCTATATAAAAGAAAATGAAATTGATCTACCACAATGTGTTATATGTGGAAATATATTGGCAAACGCATCTTTGAAAGACAATAAACTTTTGAGACATTTAGAAACAAATCATAATAATTACAAAGACAAATCGTTAGATTTTTTCATCAGAAAGCGCAATGAATTAAAAACCGACAAATTAAGTTTGACAAATTTTGTTACAACAGATAAAAAAATCCTTAAAATGTTCATTTTTGGCAGCTTTACATATTGCTAAATCAAAAAAAGCATATACCATCGGAGAAGTATTGTTAAAACCATGCATGAAAGATATTTGTACTGAAATGTTTGGTGAAGAATATGCTGCAAAAATTAACAATATTCCTATGTCTAACGATACCGTAAGCCGACGAATACAAGCTATTTCTAAGGACATAGAATTGCAATTAATTGGAAAATTGATACAATCACCATATTATGCAATACAATTGGATGAATCAACCGATGTATCTAGTAATGCTATATTAATAGTTTATGTGAGGTATATTGATTTTAATTTGGAAAGTATTCAAGAAGAAGTTTTATGCTTTTTAAAATTATTAACTTTCACAACATCTGAACAAATTTTTGAAAGTATCAACACATATTTTGAAAAAAAAAATATTCCTTGGAATAAGTGCATAGGTGTTTGCACTGACGGTGCTGCAGCAATGGTTGGAACACACAAAGGCGTAGTTAGTCGAATACAGCAAGTTGCGCATAAAGATTTAATTAAAACTCATTGCGTTCTTCACCGAGAGCAATTGGCCGCCAAAAATATGAGTGAAGATTTACATACATTTTTAAATGAATGTGTGAAAATAGTAAATCAAATACGTAATAGTGCCGTAAAGACCCGTATTTTTTCGCTCATGTGTGAAGAAATGGGTTCCGAACACAAAAATTTATTGCTATATTCGCACATACGATGGCTTTCGAGGGGTAAAGCGCCCAAAAGAGTTTTCGATCTGAGAGTAGAAATAGAAATTTTTTTAAACGACCAGAAATCACAACTAACCGAACATTTCAAAAGTAATACTTGGCTTGCTAAAGTTGCTTACCTGGCTGATATATTCTCATTACTTAATGAGTTAAATTTATCAATGCAAGGTACTATGATAAACCTTTTTATATGCAATAATAAGATAGAAGCCTTTATTAAAAAACTTGATATTTGGATAGATCGAACTAAAAAAGCTAAATTTGATATGTTTCCATGTTAGTATTAAATTATTGAAGAAAAATTTTTAAATCAGGTGGAAATTCAAAATACAAGTTGCATAATACAAGAGCATTTAGCAAAATTGAAAGAAAAATTTCTTATTTATTATCCTTCTTCTAATGACATCCGTATGGGTAATATGTGGATACAAAATCCGTTTTTAGAATTTGAAACCAATGTTTTATCTGCATCTGAGGAAGAAAAATTAATTGAACTATCTTGCGATAAAACACTAGAACAGCAATTTTCTATGCAAAAGAATTTGCATAAATTTTGGATACAAATACGAAGAGAATACCCGATACTGAGCGACAAAGCGATAAAAAAGCTGCTGCCTTTCGCAACTACATATTTAGCAGAAACTGGATTTTCGGCTTTAGTTGGTACCAAAAATAAATACAGAAATAGACTTGATGATGTGGATGCTACATTAAGAATAGCTTTAAGTAAATCAATTGATGCAAGAATTAATAACCTGGTAAATGAATGTCAACAACAAAAAAGTCATTAATAATAAAATAAAATAACTTAAATCAATTTCTTTTATTACAAACGCTTCCTTTACAATTTTGTAAGAACCCTTGTTTATATATGCATATTTATTTAGAATGGGTCGAGTAATTTTTTTTTCATATTTTATGGGTCGCAGGGTAAAAAAGGTTGAGAAACGCTGATTCAGAGTATTAGAATTATTGTTTATAATAATGCGCAATTCTGCGTTTATGAAAACAAGATTTAAATGTTGCACTAGTGGCAAAAACTCCCCTTTCCGTACCACCTTTGAAGTAGAGAATATAGGAATATTTTTTAAAAATGATTTTCCCAGTAGGGCTAATCACCAAATATCTAATCAAAATAAATAATTAGTGGAAGGAAATGATAAAATATGTTATCAACTATCTATAGTATAATATTCAAGAACACGAGTTTCAAGGCACACTTTTCGTGTGTTTTCTTGATTTTCTTTCATTCAAACAATGACGATATATAATATGTATATGTATATGTATATAGTCATTGATTCAAATAAAACAATTTTTAAATACATTTATTTTATTCAAATAAATAATTTAAACTTTTTATTTCGTTTCAATTACATATCTTAATATATAAAAACGTTGGTTCATATGTTCGATACGCCAACACTTCATAACTACTAAACGGATTGACACCATATTTTGAACATATGTTAGATTTGTCTGTAAGCAGGAGTGGCAGTACGTAACTTGTTCACGCTCGTCAAAAATACGTATTAGCACTTTTGGTAGCATGTAAGCAACGTTAACGTTGATTTAATTCCGAAAACGTAAAGTATACATTTTTTCGGTAGCATGTAAGCAAGTTGACGTTCGTTGATTTTAACGTATACGTTTATTTTTAAACGTCAATGATTTTCTTACCGTGTACTAAATTTTATACGGGAAAGATAATTTTTTTTAATAATTTTGTGTTGTTTTAATAATAAAAATATAAAATTTAAATATTTATAATAAAATTTGAAATCTTAAGAACATTAAATTTTATAGTTTTTAATAATTATAGTAATGTAATTTTTAATTTCTTTTGATAACATTTTATTTCTGGAATAATTGAAGTATTTTTGTTTGCAATAAAAAAATTATTTTATTTCTGTGATAATTCAAGCATTTTTTATGTGAAAATAAAATAATTTTTTTTTAATTTCTTAATAATTGAGTGTTTTAATTTATTTAAATAAAATACTATATGTATTAGTTCATTGTAAATATTCTAATTCATTGAAAATATCATATAAAATATCAACTGAATTGGTTTGTTTACATTTATTTTTTTTTTTTTTTTTTATTTTAGTCTATTATAAATTCTATATCTATTGAAACGGGCACATAATTTTTATTATTTTTGCGATTTTTATATAACAATTTTGTTCTTCAAAACTGAAAATAATATGGCGAAATACAAGAATTCAAAAAAAAAAATTCTAAAAAATGTAAATTCATTTCTTTTTATTTCAAACCTCCATTAAATTTGAAAAACATATGTTTTTTGAAGTTTTAAATAGGTTAGTTTGATTGTCAATAAATTTTCAACGTGATGTTTTACATGCTACCAAAAAAAATCTTTGACGTTAAAATACTTCACGTTGATTTTTGAACGTAAACGTTTTACGTGCTGCCACTCCAGGTTCATAGCTATGTGTCATTCCGAAATTCGGACTGGTTCAGATAGCTGCCATACAACTCATAGCACCTATCAAGAATACCTAAAAATTAAGGATGTTACGGACCTGCAAATTGGTGCTTAGATACTTCCTCAAAAATATTAAAATGCCTTTTACTGTTTTTAAAATTTGAACTGGATCGAATAGCTGCCATACAACTCCTAGCACCTATCAACAATATAAAACACTAAAACAAAAAAATTATTAGCATGTCTTTACTTAACTATTCAAAAAATGAAATTCTCAAATTAAAAAATTATAAATTTTTTTCATTTGTTGAAATTTGTTTTTAATTTTCATTTTATTAAATATATTGATTTTGTGAAAATAAAAATAAGTAAAATAATTAAAATATCGAAGCGGAATTAACATCAAACTGATCGTAAGTTAAACTTCAGCAAATCAGATAAATAAATTTGTTTTGTTTATATTTTTGTATTATTGATTTTTAGACTGTATGAAATTATTATTCATTTAATTTGGGGAAATTTAAATTTATACAGTGTGTAAGTGTTTTTAATTTGTATTTTTAATTGTTTGAATTGCAAATATCACATTTAACATTGATTGATGAAAAATGCCGAGACGACAATCAAATATAGATAGATATAATCGACGTGAGCGAAATTTAAGAGTCAGCCGGGAAAATCTAACACCGGAACAACATTTAGAACAAATTGAATCTGATAGGCCTCGTATGACTGCATCACGATCTCAAGAATCTGTTGAGGGAAGAGTTGAACGTTTACAGTTTATCCGAACAAATGCCAGGCGACGTCTTACTGATTCGAGTAGACAAGTAAATTAATTAGCCAATCGAGAGAGAATGCAAGTAACTAGAGGATTCATTTCATCATCATTTGACCGTCTTGCTTTCGCGTATGATTCTGAAATTAATTATAGTGCTCAATCATAAGTGACTATTGGTGAAATGTCTTTTGAATGTGGTTATTTCCATGCTTTAAAATTTAAAAATGAGATACTTGGAATGTGCTGTGCGTCTGGAAAAGTTGTTTTACCACCATTAAATGCACCACCAGAACCATTAAAGTCATTGCTATTAGGTGAAAGTTTGGAGATGGTTGGAAATGCCTTTGAAAACCGAGATATTCGAATTATGCGTTAACACATCGTTCATATGACGCATTACAATATCCATTAATTTTTTGGGAAGGAGAAGATGGATATCACATCAATATCAAGCAAAATAATCCAGAAACAGGTACCATACAATTTTTAAATCTAAATACAAACACATTAACAATTGTGTTTTTAAAGGTGAAGAGTTGAATAAGAAAGTGAGTGTGATGAACTTCTATGCATACAGAATTATGATTCGCAGGAACAAGACGAACCACATTCTACAATGTCGCCATTTATATCATCAGTACATTGTAGACATGTATGCGAAGAGAGAAAGTGGGCGATTACGCTTCATCCGGCACAATCAAGCGAAATCGCGTACTGAAGAATATATACATTGGTAAGATGCGATTAATAATAATGTCGATGGCAATTTCAATTCCCATGATATAGGAAATGTCTGCATTCTACCATCATCATATACCGTCTACGTCACATGCAGGAATACATTCAGGATGCAATGGCATATTGAGTTTGCCACTGTACTTCAACCTAGGTACATGTGAATTAAAAGTGCGGTGGAATAAATAAACGTTTAAATAAGCAATTAATGAACAGATATAAACTAAAATCAGAGTGCATAAAAAAAAAAAAAAATTAAAATAATAAAAATTTAAATTATAAAAACAATTTAAAAATAGTGTCAATAATAAAATTTACTTGAGATTAATAATTAAATCAAATAATACATAACTTAAAAATAACCAAAACAATTTTTTTCTTTTTTCTCTCCTTTATTCAAAATGTTGTTAACTGTTCGTCTTAGTTGACAATAATAAAATCATGATTCAATTCATATTAAAATAATTTTTTTTTTTCGTTTTTCTTTTCCGGCTTTCTTTTTCTTCTACAAAATTCTCTCATGCACTATAATTTTTTCTTCTTTTTTATTTTGTTATTACCGTAATTTTCTCATTGTTCTAACCTGCAGTGAATGTTTCTGAGAGTATTTCTACACCCAATAAGGTATTAAAAACTGTTGTGTGTAGATATTGGTTTCAGTTGCATTCATTGCAGGGGTAGTATAAGTAAGTGGTACGTGGGCCAAAAATTTAATTTATATATTTTTTTTTTATATATATATATATTTTTTTTTTTCGGTACTTTTTGTTAAGTTTAATTTATTTTCCTTTTCTCTTTGTAAATTGTTCGTTATTATGTTTAAGATAGATTTTTGTAACATTCGCGGTCTATCAACAAATTTCCATTCCGTCGAAAGCCATCTACGGCTCCAAACTCCAGCAATTTTAGTACTAAGTGAAACACAAGTTGTGAATAATGATATTAACTTTAATATCAATAATTATTCGCTTGTGCCACTTTTTATACCCTATAGAGGGATTGCTTTGTATATACGAAATGATGTAGCTTATAAGACTCTTCAAAATTTTGAGTGCTCCAATCCAATTTATCAATATAATTGGATGAAAATACACGCCGATAAGCACATCATTCACTTCTGTTTTATTTACAGATCGCCTCAAACGAATCAGCTAGAAACTGATATGCTTATAGAAAGACTATCCAACCAGATAAACTCAATTCTGGAAACCAATCCCGAGTCTGAGATTATTCTGGCGGGAGACTTCAATATTCATAACAGAGACTGGCTTAATTTTTCTAGTCACAACAGTCCCGAAGGCAAACAAGTTGAACTTTTTTCCAATTTTTTCAACCTTTCTCAACTTGTCAAAAGCCCTACGAGGATACCAGACCGACGCGACCAGAACGGACACCTCCTGGATTTATTCCTAACTACCCATCTAGAGAAATATTCAATCTCTGTTAACTCTCCGCTAGGTGGTTCCGACCACTGTCTTGTAAGCACAAGCTTCGAAGTAGGCACAACAACCAGTTCTTCTAATTCTCCCAAAAGACTAGTTTGGCATTACCACCAAGCTGACTGGGAAGGCTTCAACAACTTTTTAAATGCATCGAACTGGTCGTTGTGTTTCCAATATAAAAATGTCGACTTTGCTGCAGAGGTGATTACCAAGAGGATTCTATTAGGAATGAAAACTTTTATTCCAAATAGCCTTAGAAGTATAAAACGAAATCCCTCAGGTTGGTTCAACGACCTCTGCAGCAAAGCTCTGAAATCCAAAGAAGAAGCTTACAAAAAATACAAGAACAAACAGTCAATACGTATGAGAGTTATAAAGTGGTTAGGAATAAATGTAAAAAAATTATCAATCAGCAAAAATTCCTGCATAACCAAATATTGAGACGAGAAATCTTTGATCTCCCCAACAACAGCAGGTCTTTCTGGACATTTGCTAAAAATGTTGGGCAAAATTTTTGCAAGTCTTCGTTTCCACCTATGATTGATAATAGTACAATTATATCAGATTCTGTTGGAAAGGCTAATCTCTTCGCAAAATTATTTGCAGCTAATTCCACACTCCCTCCTACAGCCCAAAATCCTTCATCAATCCCTGTTCTAAATTATTCCTTCGGAAGGATCTACTTTAGAACAAGAGCTGTAGCAAAAGTCTTGAAGAATCTCGATATAAAAAAATCTACCGGTCCTGATGGTATACCTGCAATTGTGCTGCGACATATTGCCTTCGCTATTTCTAAACCTCTGCGCAACTTATTCCATTTGTCCTTTTCTTCAGGAACTTACCCGTCCTATTGGAAAGTTGCCCAAGTTTATCCTATTCCTAAAAAAGGTGACAAAAGCAATCCTTCAAACTATAGGCCCATAGCTATTACTTCCATTATTTCAAAAACGATGGAAATCTTAATTAATCAAAAGTTGAAGAAATATCTTGATAGTAGAGGTATAATTCATGATAGCCAATACGGCTTTCGAGCCCAACGTTCCACCGGTGATCTCATGACATGCCTCTGCGAGAAGCTCAACACCAGCCTGCATCAATCTGGTGAAGCTACTGTTGTAGCTCTGGATATATCTAAGACTTTTGATCGAGTTTGGCATTCTGCTCTTATAGCAAAATGCAACGCTATAGGCCTTGGTTCAACCTTTTCTAAATGGATTGAAAGTTTTCTTTTAAATCGATCTATCATATTTTCAGTTGACGGTTCTTTTTCCGACCAACTTCAAATCAATGCTGGTGTTCCACAAGGCTCTGTCCTTTCCCCCACCCTATTTCTCATTTTCATTAATGACCTTCTCAAAATAACTTTCAATCCAATCCATAGTTTTGCTGATGACAGCACTCTAGTAGCATCATATGATTTTCTAAAACAAACTAATGCTACAGCTTCCGCAGTCACCTCCAAAAGAACAATGATGGCCGGCGCGCTCAATCACGACCTTGCCAAAATTGTCGACTGGGGTAAAGCTAACAGAGTCGAGTTTAACACTTCAAAAACTCAAAGCTGTTTTGTTAGTAACAAGCTAACAACATTCGAACCGATTCTCCGGCTTTAAAATGAAGGTATCCAGCGACTCAAAGATCTGAACATTCTCGGAATGCGAGTGAATCAAAATATGCACTGGAATGAGCATATTTTCGATATTGCGAAAAGCGCCGCAAAATGTTTAGGATTTTTGAGCCGTTGCAAAACTTATTTTTCATCTCGAGACCTTTTAAAAATCTGTAAAGCATATATACGACCCAAGCTCGAGTATAACTCACATTTATGGGCAGGTGCACCAAAAACTGCTTTAAATTTTTTGGACAAAGTTCAAAACCGCGCCATTCGTCTTATAGGCGACATAAATGTGACCTCATCCCTTATACCACTTGGTCTTCGTCGTATTGTTGGAGCACTTACTCTATTTTATAGATATCTACTTGGTGTTGGCACTTGTTCCGAGGAATTAAAATCACTTCTTCCTCCTCTTAAGCAATTCAATCGCACAACACGAGAGGCATCAAGTGCCCACCCTTTCACAGTGGAAATTCCGAGATGGTTTAAGTCCGGCTATGGACATTCTTTTATAGTAAGAACATCCCGATTGTGGAACCGCGTCCCAATCGAAGCATTCCCAATGAGAGAAGGATTTTTTATTTATGACTTACAGAGATTTAAGACGAATATTAACAACATTGTTCGCTCTTTCCCACAAAACTTTCCTTCTTCCATTTTCTTTCCTTTCCTCTAACTATCCCTTCCTTTTTCAAATAGTCAACGGTACGCAAGTACTTAAAGGTTCAAAACCTAAGTTTTGGCTATAATATAAAAAAAAAAAAAAAAATATGTTCTTGTATATGGAAAACCCGATTTATTCATCACGTTCACTTGCAGCCCACAATGGGATGAAATTAAGAAATTACTACTACCAGGCCAAGCTCCAAGTGATCGTCATGACATAACCGCACAAGTTTTCAAAAAAAACTGAAGTCATTAATAGATTTCATTGTCAAATATCACGTTTTTGGAAAACCTCAATGTTAAATGTATTCAATTGAGTGGCAAAAACGTGGTCTACCTCACGGACACATTTTAATTTGGTTAGTTGAAAAAATTAGACCAGAGGAAATTGACAGCATAATTTCTGCCGAAATACCACATGTAGATGTAGATCCCGATTTGTTTCATATTGTTACGATGAACATGATTCATGGTCCATGTGGTGCAATCAACATGCATTCACCCTGTATGGATAATGGCAAATTCACAAAGCGCTTTCCGAAGGATTTAGTAGCAGATACAATCACTGGAGTTGATGGATATCCGTTGTATCGCAGACGCTCTACGGAACATGGTGAACATTCTTTTATTTTAACATTGAGAAACCAGTCAAATAACTTTGAAATCGATAACAGATGGGTTGTACCGTATTCACCGTCACTGTCAAAAACATATAAAGTGCATATTAATGTTGAATATTGCAGCTCTGTGAAGTCTATCAAATATATATGCAAATATGTCCACAAGGGTAGCGATATGGCGGTTTTTGTAGTTCAAAGTGTGAATGAAAATGATGAAATTATGCGTTACCAAATGGGCAGGTATATAAGCAGTAATGAATCTGTATGGTGCATACTTTCATTTCAAATTCATGAAAGAGATCCTTCTGTTATTCGTTTAGCTATACATTTAGAAAACGGACAACGTGTATATTTTACAGAAGAAAATGCAGCACAACGAGCAGCTACAGCACCAAAAACAACCTTGACACAGTTTCTCCAATTGTGCCAACAAGACACTGAATATGGACGATTTGCAAAAACTTTACTATATGCAGACATTCCAACTTATTTCACATGGAACATATCCAAAAAATCATGGGAGCCACGCAAACGAGGTAATGCAGTTGCAGCACATTCTGGCATTTTTTCCACTAACTCTTTAGGTAAACTCTATACAGTTCATCCCAGACAACGTGAATGTTTTTATTTGCGGTTATTCCTGATTAATTTACGTGGTCCAACATCATTTGTCTATCTTAAAACAGTTAATGGTGAATTACATGAAACATACCATGACGCATGTCGAGCGTTACAGTTATTGGAAAGCGATACGCATTGGGATTTAACTCTAGCAGATGCAGTTCTCACTTGAAATCCACATCAGGTACGATGTTTGTTTGGAATTTTATTAACTACCTGTTATCCAACAAACGCGAAAGAGCTATTGGAAAACTATAAAAACGCAATGAGTGAAGATATTCTACATGCTTTACGAACTACACTAGGAAATCCTGCTGATATGCAATTTAACTCTGAGAAATATAACGAAGCATTGACAAAGTTCGAAGATATCTGCATAATGATTTCGAATGAACCACTTTTGCAATTGGGAATGCCATCACCTATTCGTGTGCAAGTGATTTATTCTATCGTGACATGCGACGTGAACAATCATAGAATATCGACGATGTGGATTTGTATGTACAAACAAACGAACCAAAAATGTTACTAGAACAAAAACTAATTTTCGGTAGAGTTATGCATGCTATTACTACTCAAGAAGATATATAGATGCTCCGATTCAATTTAAGCGTTTACAATTCCCAATTCGTTTGTCATTTGCTATGACCATCAACAAATCACAAGATCAAACAATGAGCATCTGCGGTTTGGACTTAGAAAATCCATGTTTTCCACATGGCCAATTATATGTAGCATGCTCGCGTTTTGGAAAGCCACAAAATTTATTTATATACATAAAAACAGGCGAAACCAAAAACATAGTGCACAGATTAGCAATTCAGTAATCGTTTTTTCATATTAACATATCTTCTATTGTTTCATTCATTAAACAATTTACAAACTACAGTTTTCATTTTTTTTACCCATTCTTTTTTTTTAGACAATCTCCTTTATACAATCTTTAAATTCCCTTATACCAATCTATTTAATTTAAGTTGAAATTTTGGTTTAAGAAGAAAGAACGTTCACCAGGTCAGCTGCATATGTAAAGAAAATAAAGACGACAAAAATATTATTAAAGAGAAACATAATTTTATTATATTTACTATTAAAAATCATCAAAGCAAAAGTTCGAAGTGGAAAAATAAAATGTGATGGTACCACTTATACTAATGATATCAACAGGTATGTGTTTCGAATTTAAGGTTTGCAATTTTCAATACAACTCGCCTTTTCAATAAAATAAAATAAAAAAAATATCTAAACATAAAATAAAATTACTTTAGTATTATTTCTAGTATTTAAATATTATTATTGAATTATATTTATATTAAATTTGTTTTTTAAATCTTAGGAGTTTTGAAAAGATATAAAAATATATTTTCTACAAAAAAGCTGATAACTCCCACATAAGGAACTAAAGCATTGTAAAAATCAACAATAATTGAATAATAAATTACACCAACAAAAATATTAAAAGTTTAGGAAATTTTGAAACCAAAAACAAAAAATATACAAAACGGTGGAGAATTTGAATAGTCATGGATCATGCCTCACGCTCAAATGTCAATTATCAAATAATGTCATTATCAAATTAACACATATTTTTATTTTTATTTTGTAAATTGAAAAAGTACGGTACTGGCCCAAGATCTACAATTACTGTAGTTTTTTATCTGAACCATCTAACAACTGATTTTCATTATTATTCTTTTAAATGATAGATATTTAAAAGTAGACTATGCAAAATTATATAATGCTTAAAAAAAATTAATTTTCAACCTACAAATTTCAATAACACATTACAGCCTACAAAAATTTTAATATATCAAATTGCCGCAACTTCAGATGAAGCTGTTCTAAGAAAAAATCCGAGACAACAAATTTTAATAGCGGACATCTAACAGTGGATAATTTTAGCAGACAGAATTTTCAAAACAAAAATAATGAAAACAAAATATAAAAAACAAAAGCTTTTTTAAAAGTTTTTTGCAGCGAAACCGGTTTTTTCTTTTCATATGGTTTATGCTATACTTTATTAATTTACAGGAATGTATGTGTTTTCTTCTTTTATTAAATTAAATTTACTTAGTTTGTATGCGAGAATTGTAATATCGGACAATAATAATTTCTAAATATGAATTTTTGTGAGGTTGATAAAATGGAAAATAGTATTTTGAGTTGATATAAAAGTGAAATAATGTTAATAACGGTAAGAAGAACTCTTTTAGAACAAATAACGGACAACTTCTTGATATAAATTTATTGACTAGAATTTTTTAAATCGAAAGTTTTAATAACAGACTGTTACTCGGTATGAATTTTATTAAATAGAGTTCATAAAATTATTTATGAAGTTGGTTTGTTGAATAATGAATGATAATTAAACATTTAAATATCTACAGGTTTCAATTTTGTTTTTTTATTGATTAATTTTTGAAATTAATATTTCAAATATGTGCCATTTTCTACAATGCACTTTTCTTTTTTATTTATTTATTTGAATTTTTTATTTTCGCTTAATTTTTAAAAAATTATTTACAAATCTTTGAACCAGGTAAATAGTAAACTTCAGAAAAGGAAATAGCTTAGATTTTATTGTTTCTAGGTACCTAACATGTTTTGTTTCTTCCTGTGTTTTTTGTAAATATATGAATAATGAATGTTTAATTAAAGGATTAAGCAATAAAAAATATTTTGATATTTTAAGAAGTACTTAATTAGCTGTTTCAAAATATTTAAAAAATATATATATATATATATGTTTTTCTGCAATCCGATTTGGGTTTTTCTTAAAAAGTTTTTTTTTTAAAAACGTATTTTTGTATTGTTTTTCGAGATTTTCTCTGTATTTATAAAAAAAAAGTTGTTCTTGGTGATTTTAAGTTCTAATTTTTAATAAATTTATTACAGTTTTATTATTTGCTTTTAATTTTTTTTTTTTTTAAATTTATTAACTATAAAATTTATAATATTGAAAAACGGAAAATTGATAAACATAGGTCAAAATATTTGTGTTAAAATTTTCAGTGAACAGATAGAATTTCAAGTAGTGTTCAAATATTACTAAATATTAGGCCTGCACGTATATTAAACTTGTTCATTTTTAAAATGGATAATTCCTATTTACAAATATAGTCTCTTAGATACATACATAGCAATTTATTAACGTATTTCAGGCTTTTTTATAAAAAAAAATATTTATATGCCAAATATTGCTTTACAAGATAGGTACTGAATATTATTAAATAATTTTAATTTAAAAACAAATAAGAATAATTATTTAATTTAAGAATTTTTTGTTTCAGCTCTTTGCAAAGAAATATCCAATATGACAATTATTCACCATATTGACATAGAAAATAAAAATAAGCATGGGTGTTTGAATTTATTTTTTACTTTCGTTTCGTTATCGATTACACCTACAGAGTATGCGTCGGATGATTTAATATAATTGAATTTTTAAACTCAAATTTATATACGAAAATTCCCTTTTTTTAGCTACAAATTTCAGGATATATAAATAAACATTAATTTTATTTAAAAATTATTTTATTTATATATTTATCTGTACAGAAATAAGATTTATTAAATAACAAAAAAATGAATTGAATTAAATTTTGTTTACATTTTTTTGTTTACACTTTTTGTTTATAACAGATACTCACAGCAGATTTGGGTACGTTATTTTTTCATTTTATTCAAAAATGATGAAGAAGGATATTTTTCTATTTGCAGCCTGAAAAATCAAAGCTGCACAATAGCTTTCATTTTTAACTTTTTTTTTATTATTCTTATTTTGTGAAAGCTGGTTTTTTTTGCGAATAGTTGTCTCATTTTTTTTGGCGAATTAAGAGATCTGTATATTATTATTTATCTGTGATATTAGGTTTGTTCAGTTAACTGTTTTTTTTTCAAATTTTTTTTTGTGTTCAGTAGTTAATAGAACTTTTTTACCCAAAAGTATTCTGATCAGTAGATTGAACAGTTCTAAATTGATCTTTTTGTTCAGATTTGTGAATTTTTTTTTGTAGGTTAAGGACAGAATAATATTGTACAATTATCATTAAGATAAAATTTAAAAAAAATTAAATACTGTAGAGTCTGACTCTATTGCATTGCAATTCATTATTAACTCTCTGCACTGTATTTTAGATTCAATAAGTTTTATTGAAATAATAAATTAGTTTTGTATTTTTATTAAATGAAAAACTTTTTTAAATTTTTGTATGAAATGAGCAAATGCTGAAATTTATTTATCATAATTTAATAATATTATATTAATTTAATTAGAGAGTTTTAAAATGTTAAACTCATGTAATAAAAATGTTATGAATGATTTTCTTGTGAATTACAGTTTTTTATTATTTTTTATTAGCATCTATATATATAATTTCATCGAAATTTATTTTTACAATTTAACAATAATTCACATAAATTTGTTTTGTTTAATTTTTAACATTGTTTAATTTTTGTTATTTTTTGTAATATGTAATTTGATATGATTGCATCACAGCAAAATAATAGAATTTTTTAAATTTTATACTAATGTAAATAAATCAACTTCGATCCTCTCAAAGTAAGATATGATTAGAATTTTTAGGCTCCTAAAATTTTTTTAACAGTATAACCAGGCACTGCATAAAAGAACAACAAAATCATAAGGGCTAAACCAAAAATTATTAGACCTTTGAGAATCGCCCATTTATAATTATGCCATACAATGTAACGGATTGACTTTAGAGGATTGAGGAACCACATAAATGATGCATCTGGGCGACTGTTAAAAATAATAAAAATTGAATACCATTGATTTTAAAAAAGTTTAAAATATTTAATATATACTTTGGTTTTTCTAGTGGATCAGGTTCATTTCGACCATGCCCAGCTGGATTTTGTTCTGCTTCTTCTTTAGTTAACAAATGTATTTCAGCTTCAACTTTACCAGTTAACTCAATTTCATCATTCAGTTTTTTGATAAAGAATGGCCACCAGCCACGTACACGCTTTTGCTTAAATATATTTACAGTTGGAATATTTTCAGTTTTCAACATATCTAATGTACATAATTTTGACGATTTTGCTCCCCGAGGAAATCTATTCAAATTTAAAGAAATCGCACCTATAATGAAATTTTTTGTTTTCAACAGCTCAAATATTTTCTTGTCTATCTATTACCAAGAAAATCGTCTGCAGAGAAATGATCGGCATCCCAAACTTGTAATTCTAGGCGGGCAGGAATCTTAACTTCTGTTTCATCCCAGCTAAAAAGTGATTCTTTTCGCGATAAAACTATTCTTTCTTCAGCTGCTAAATAATCAAACGGGAAAATAAATCGCCAATTAAAATTCCCTTCTCCGGTTAATGATCGGTAGTGTATATCAGTGGCTTGAATATCTTGGGGTCCTTTTAACCATCTAAAAATTTATTTCAATTGATTTAAATCTAATAAAAAATAAACTCAAGAATTATAAAGTGGTACCCTTTAACATAAATATCTGACATCTTTTCTCCAGTAAAAAATGCATCATCTTCTAAAACAACATCATCCGTATTCCAAATCACTACTCGAAGCTCGTAAGATTTTGGTTTTCTAGGTGAAATGTCAACAGATGGACCTGGTAGAGGCATATCCATTGGAAACATATCAACCCACATTTCCAATTTACCTTGTTCAATTCCTGGTTTGTCTGGATTATACAAAGAACGTGATTCAATGTGTTCAGGAACAATCTGATTGTAAAATTGAAAGTTTTATATCGGAGTAAAATTAAATAAATAACTTTCAGAACTTAAACATTAACGTACTCTACAACCAAATTTAGGAATCTCTTGCCACCTATGAAGCACGGCCAAAGCTAAATGCTCATCACGATTTTTGCATGTAGTTGGTCCATTCCAAGCAATAACTTCTCCTTCGGAAAATGCCATACAATACTTTCCAATTACTACACGATCCTGAAAATAATGTGGGCTTTCTAGCTTATTCTCTTTACATAACTTTGATAATATTTGAGTAGGTTTCATTGGATCTCGCCATCTGTTATATCCCGTTCTAAAAATAATGTTCTAAATGAGTAAAAAATTCAATATGAATGGGAATCGATTTTTACTCTTCGTATTTGTAAGCTAAACCACATGTCGCCCTATGTTTACTGTAAAATCTATTTTCTAAGTCTATTTTAGTTTCACCAATTAAATCATCGGCACCCACAAGATCCCAGTCCAAAATTTGAACGGTTAGCATAGAATCTTGTGGAAAAGTTGCTTCTACTTCAAAACATTTTCCAAATATCGGATTTAATTGTTTGCTAACATAATTTTCTTTATCAGAAACTCTTTTGCTTCCTAAATGTAAAACGACATAAGGATCAGCTTTTCCATTTAGGTCCATTGGGTGTAAATCAGTGGCTTTAACAATATAAACTCTCACTAGAACGTGAATTGGATCGTTGCCAGGTAGTACAGGCAATTGAATTTCGAAACCTTTCGGTAAAGGTAGATTATAAACTTTAATAGCTCCTTTAAAGAAGCCTACTATTCGATTGTCATCTTCTGTGGAATCTCCAGTCTTTTTACCCCTGTATAACGGGAAAGAGTGTAACCACTCTTTGAAGTGATTATATTCAATTAGCGATTCAAGTTCATTAGGAAGAATCTAAAATTGTTAAAAAATAATAAAGCAGTTAGTTTAAAATTTGCTCAAAAAATATTTACTTGACAGAGAGCCGTATTTAATTTTGTGTTTTTCTTTCCATGTCTTGGACTCAGTTTTTGTGCAATTTTTGATCCTTTAACAACACATAATTTTTGTTTTTCATCTCGACCAGCTATGTTCCTTAAGTTTTTGTGTATTATATTGTCTTTGGTGTCTTCAATAAGTTTTTCATAAGACCAAAAATATTTGGTCCACCAATCTTTGCTATTTTCATCATCACTATCTTCTTCTTGGGCAGGCTCCGGTAGGGAATCTTTTTTTTTATTTTTTTGTCTTTTTGCTCTAAATGGTCTAAAAAAAGATATTATAATAAAGTATTCATTTATAGTATGTTATTATTCCATTTAAGTTCTTACATTTTTGTTACGCAAGCTGCTCCGTACTGAGTTAGATTTTCACAGGAACTTTGTTTGGTTATTTTTCCATCTCTTCCAATTTTTATTTGATTATTAACTGGAGAAATTGATTCATCTGATTCATTTTTAGGAGCCTCCAATAAAATTTGACCACCAATTGTTTTATATTTAGTTGAATCCTCTTTAAGCGGTTGTTTGTGTATATAACGGTGAATAGATGTAATCTGATGTGTTCCCACTAAGGTGTATCGACCAAATGAACGACAATCAACACAACGAATTGTTATCGGTGGTGCATATGTTTCTTCTAAAGGTAATTCTAAATCAATTGATTTCAGCATGTTTGGAAAATTGGGGTTTTTCTTTGCATTTTGAATTATACTCGAACTTAATATTCGTCCAGAGCATTCGACATCTATTCTTGGCTTATCAACCGACATAAAATGAATTCTCTTTAAATCTCTTAATCCCCAAAATAGAACTTCCAGCTTAAAACGCGATAAATGAGGACGAACTTCCCTTGGAACTGGAAGTATAGTACCTGGTGATGGGTATTGTTGCAATCTTTCTCTTTTTTCTTTTCCTTCCGTTAAAATAGCTTTTGGTTCTGTCAATTTGGGCATATCTTGTGAACCGATTTCTAACATTTCAAATGCTGCTAATAATTCTCCAGCATTTTCTGTACCACGAATAATATCAAACCATTCGAGTGCGGGCGTTACATATGGATTCTCTTTTAATTTAACTCTTGGTTTTGCTATTGCGCGTCCTATAAATTCGGATTTTCCTACTTTATCCTGGTCATAAATTTCAATTATAATTGTTGGTGGATCTTTTTTAATTACGTCTTTAGCACCATATACTAAAATTTCTTCAAAAACTAAAAGTTCATCCCAAGTGGGACTGAGAGTTTCTTCTATAACCTGGGTTGTTTTGGCATATTCAGTTATAAAGACTGTGGCATAAGGATCGCTCAATCCTGATGCATCAGATCCAATTAATGATCGCGCCTGATAAATATGAGCTCTTAATTGAAATGTCTGGAAAAAAACTTGATGCGTCAAATTGTTTCTTAAATTTCAAATATAAGCACTTACAAACTTTTCTAAATAATGTATGTTACTAGGTGCAAGTGCTCTTGGTCTATCAGCATTTCGTAGTTCTTGTGACAAATCGTAACCAAAAGGAAGACCTTTAAAAAAGCTCTCCTTGTCTTTAATTACTCCTAACCATAAAAAAATACTCAATTTTGCTTGAACAGTCCACCCAGCTGGTCCTTGTCCTTGTTTGCCTGGTAGCTAAATACATTTTAATTTTTTTATTTATAAAGAAGATAAGTAGAACAATTTAAACATTACTTTCAGGAATATAGTTTGTATTTTGCCGCAATGTATTCCAGATTCTTCTTCTATATCTGAATAGATTAAGTCTCTCGAAGGTATTCTACGATAAGCATAACGTTTCCCACTAGCAATAAGCCAAATAAAAATATCTGGTAAAGAATCTTGAGGCTAAAAAATAATAAAAACCTAAATTTACGAAAAAATATTAAAAATATATGAGATTATTACATCATTAATTAAAAACTTTAGTTTTTGTAAGTATGATTGTGCGGTTTTATATCGCTCTCTCATTGAGCTCTTCGTTACCAGGGCACGTAAGTTTCGCGACATATTTCCAATTGTTTCCTGTATAATTTATGATTAACATTGATTCAATTAAAATAGCAGTAAGTCTTGTTTCCGTACTTACAAGTTCTCTTAGACAAAGTTTCATTCGTTCTTTGTCTAATTTTGTCTTTCCACTTCCTGGTCCCAGTATATTGATTTTAGTTATTGTCAGATATTTTGTACAAGCAGTTGCAAGATCTTCCAATGCACCTCGAAGTCTTACTTCAGATTTGGTGTCTTCTTCTTCCATTAATCGATAAGTATCATTTAGGCCATCTTCAAAATTTTCGCACATTTTCGAAATCATATTACTGTTATACATACGTCTTCTTAAGTCTGGCAGTGCACATCTTACATCCATACACGGCTTATAATCCCAATATGGTAAGTAGTAATGTGATTTATCATGTGTTATTGGTTTACAAGCACTAGTTGTACTATTATAAGTTGTTGTATCAACTACTTCTAATTCTTCATCCTCGTTAGCTGTCAAACTTTCATTATGTCCATCTAATGAGTTGCCAGCATTTCCTAAACTTAACTCAAAAAAAATAGTTTTGTCACTCAATTTTTTATCCAACATTGATGATTCAAGTATAGTTGAAAATAAAAAAAATTCTTCATTCTTTGAATATGATGATTCAGTAATTGGATAAGTTGGTTCGAGTTCTACATTCTTCTCTGTAACTGTATCAACATTATCAGCAATTTCAGTACGAATTGCAATTAATAATCGACCTCTATAACTAACACCTTCACCTAGGCCTGTATTTAAATTTGAATGTTGATCTAAAATTGTATAATCTCTTGTTGATCCGTATATGTGAATAAAAGATGGTCCGAATGTTGGTAAGAAACCTTTTTCTCCATCATTAGATATTTGTTTTAAATCAATGTAATGAGTTCCTATTATCGATGGCTTTACCGGATCTGCATCACGTAATTGAATCTTGAAAGAAAATTTAACACCAATTGAAAGTCAACATAAATAAATTTTTTTACTTACCTTAATTCTTTGACATAATGGTGGGAACATTTCTGTAAAAACAAGTTGCTCATTCCAAATTGGAGCGTATGCGTTTTTTTTAACTGTAGTTTTACCCTTTATTATTAGTAATGTAAAATTTTAAAGCAATGCCAAATTAATTTATATTAAAAAAAATTGTATTTATTTATTAAACTTACTGTAAGACCAGCAAAAGAAACCTGAACATACGGACTAACTAGATCTCTGGATTCTCCAGTAAATGCTTTTTTGACATTAGCCATTAAAGAGGAATTCATTCGTGGAAGTCCATCAGCTCGATAAATTTTGACAATAAATTTTCCTCGCTGCCTTTCAATTGGAACCCCGTCAGGAAGAAGCAAATTTCTATTTTGTTTCAATTTTACACAAAAAAAAAACAATAATTTTGGTTTTAAAAGAATTACATAAGCTCTTTATATTACAGTATTAATACATTATACTCGTAAGGAGCTGATAAAGTTTAAACAAAATTGCATTTCACAATATATGTACATACATACATATTACATAAATATTTTTGACTTTTAAAGCTACTTTTTTTTAAATTAATTTCAGCTGAACACAATTTAAATATCTTTACTTTTTTTTAAATTTACTTTAGTTGTGCGTGAATTGAACTGAAGGAATCAGAAAGTACTGCTTTCATTGCTTATATTCAAGTATTTATTTTAAATGTGTTATTATATACATGTTTCTTTTTATGGAAAGTTTGAAAACCAATAATAAGTAATATCTACTTAATTAATTAAGCACGAAAAGGTAATTCTATTTAAGTTACTGCCAAGAACCTAAAATAAATGCACATAGTACCAAATTCTTACTTCTATCTTAGTACAAATTGTATGCTAGCTGTAAGTGGTTAACATTTTAAGTTAATGTTACCTACTCTGAATTCTTTTTTAACAAAATTGAAACAGCAAAAGTTGTCAAAAACAGTTCTTAAGAGAATTCAGAACAAAAAAGATCATAATTTGAACTGTTTTGCACAAATCTAATAAAGATCAATCAAAATACTTTTGGACAAAAAACTTTAATTAACGGAAACTACTAAACACAAAAAAGTGTGCTTTTTTACTTAAAATCGTTCTAGAAGAGTTTACTGGACAAACGTATTATGATTTATGAATGAGCTAGCAAAAAGGCCCGTCATATAACGGTGGTAAATAAAAAAATTGATATTAATAAACTATACAAAAAATTTAAAAAAAAACATACATTTTTACCCCATAAACCGCATTCTGAAAATTGTAACCAAAAATTGATTTTTGATTATTTATCGTGTAAATATTATATTATATAAATTTTGTAAGTTAAGATAAATAATAAATTCTTTGAACATTTTTATTATTTATTAATTTAGATAGTGCGCAACTTAATTCAAAAAAGAACAATATTTCTTACACTATAATGTTTTATCCATATATTATTCTAAATAGATTGGTAATTGGATATTGCCATCTCTTTATATCCAGTGCTTCTAAATCTTGTACATAGGTATAAATTTGGTTAGTATACACATATTTTTTCAACATATGTAATGAACCAAACCAAAAATTTAAAACAATCAAAAATTTTCAGAGTAGTTACTTTAACTACTCAAGTTTTATAAAAATGAAAATAAATCCATTTTTTTTTTTTTTTCCCACCGATGAGGTAAAGAAAAAAGTTCAAGGCAGAGTTTCGCATTTTTGAAAAATTATCTTTTCCGTTTGAAATTCAGATCTAAACATTTGAAATGCAGAAATTTTATACTTTATTTCTTTTTAAAATAATAATTTAAAATAAAGTCTTTAATAAGAAATGTTTGAAACGATTTATAAAATAATGAATTTAAATTAAAAAAGGTGCAGTCACGTTAAAAAGATTTAAAAATTGACCGTAACATTTATGTATTGACAGATATCAAAACTTCCATTTTTTGTATTTATTGAATTAGGAAATAATTTGGCTTGTTCTCTTCCCTCAATAATTTTTATTTTAATATATCTCTATACGTACTCTTCATAATGCCACATAAAGTTGTCCATGGCTAAATATTTCATCAGGTAAATGAACTCCTACTTTTTCCAATGTCTGACCTTGTTCCTTATTTATAGTCATAAAAAAGACTAATTTAACGGGGAATTGTCAATGTCTGAGAAAAAATGGAAATTCTGTTTTAGTTGGGGATAAATCTATTCCTGGAATAAATATAAGGTGGTGTCGCGACATTAAATTTTTGTGAATTTTTTCAACTTATTTTGATTTTGAAATACTCTGTCATTCCGTAATTTTATTCTGTTTATTCCAACTCTGAGATGGAACAAAAAGAATACGTTCGGAATATACGGAATAAATATAAGAATACAGAACCTAATATTTGGAATATTCCGAATTCATAAAAAAAACGGTTTTTAAGATATTCTGAGTATTCCGAATATTCGGAATGAATAAACGAAAACAACCTCTATTTGTTCGGAATATTCTATCGAGACGTCATCAAGTATTCTATTCATTCCATTCCTTCTTTAGAATGAATAAACGAAAACACCCCGCGAATTTTTTTAGTTGATTTGAAAAATATCAAATCAACTAAATTGAATTGATTTTCGCGACACCACCTATAGTTTCCTTTATAGATGCACCGATTAGGACTTCTGAGATTATTAAGTTTGATTTTAAATTATTTACGGCTAACCGGGTTCCATGGCAGAGACCTCGTTTGGTATTTAGGTTTCTCAGTAATATTATTATACTACCCACTTTCAAATTAGGTTTATGTTGAAGCATTCCACCTGGACAGCAACCATTTAAAAATTTTACGGATTAATTGTTTTCATCGTTTTCACCGCAATCGTCAATATAATCTGCGTTTAAATAAGTTATTATATTTCCTTGTTCGGTAATTGTGTTGATATCAGAATTTTTAGAGCAAAGTATGTACTTTTTTGAATAGGCAGCAAAACAGATTCAGATTATTTCCATATAGTTAGGCGAAATTTTAGTTAAAAAAACTGAAACATATCATTATATTATAATTTAATTTGACTAAACATTAAATTTAGCATAAATTAAGTAACTTTATAATGAATTACCAAAATAAATATTGGTGACAACATCGGTGACTTCGCAGAGGTAACAACAAGGATTAAAGAAAGAAAAAAATATACTATGTAACAAAAATTTTATGCTTAAATTGGACAATATACTAAAAAAAATTAATTGTTTTGCGGAAATAGAAAACTTTGTTTTGAGTTAAATATTAAAAAAGGAAAATGAAATATTTTTTAATGCTGGACCTACGAATGTTACGTCGTGAATACGCTAGTAAGAGCTGATTTCTTCAATGTGATATGCTAATATCATCCAATCAATGAAGATTAAGACGACCGGAAAGACACATTTTATGACAACTTAGAAAAGTTTATGATAAATGTCCTAATCACGATATTGAAATTATAATAGGTTAATTTAAAGAAAACAATTTATGGGAACACTATTAGCACAGTGCTAAATATATTATGAGACAGCTATCATTGATATAAGCAAAACCAAATTCCCGAACAGCTCCATTCATAAATTTATCTGGTGTCTTTACATTGTGTCATTTAAGTAAATATATTAAAACAACTCATAATGATGGCTGATAATAATTTATTCGCGACAGTTATATGAAAATATGATACGCAGAAATCCACAATAAATCAATTTAAAAAAAATGAATGTTCATCGTTTTTTTCACAATCGCATCTTTTCTCGTTGTATCATTGTAATATCTATTAAATTATTGTGAAGTTTAAATGCAAAAACTTAAATTAGTTTAAATTCTAATTTTCATAAATGGGCACATAAACAAATGTGTTTATTCGGATAAAAAGGATATAGGTACCCAAACAAAATATGAAATATTTTGAAAACGAAATTAAATTCTATTCCCGTTCGCAATCACATTCAATAGTTAAATCATCACTTACGCTTCAATATCATCAGGATCTTTTTCAGATTTTTGAGGTACCTTAACTGTATCACCTTTACCAATTATTCCAATATCACATTTTAAATATCCTTTTGGTCCACTATAAAAATCTTCTGGGTCAGAAAGAAGAGCCCATTTGTGATAAAATTGATGATCTGAAAAGAACGTTTTTATTAACAAGATTAAAAAATAAATAAATCAAAATTTTTATATCCTTAAATAAGGATACATTGTTTTGTCGATAACATAATCCAAAATATATAAATCGAATAAAATAAAATAAAATTATATAATAATTTTTTTAATTTATTAAAGAAGTTTTCAAATCTAAAAAAAATTTAAAGTAAGAGTATAAACATTTACAATATATGTACATATGTAAACATAACAAAAATCAAAAAGGACATTTTTTTACAATATTAGAAAATTGAATAGAGTAAGTTTTATAATAGTCTTGAATTATTTTTTCTTTTCGACATTAGTAGATGATGTTAGAAAAACATGCAAATTAAGAGGTAAAAGAGGTAATCGGAAAATATAAATCTTATATGAAAAAAAAGATATTTATTCCTTGTGAAAATGATTATCAAATTTGCAACATCAATTGTGTAAATAAAAAACAAAGATTACGGTAAATGTGTAATTAATAATAATTTTGAAATGTATTTGTGTCACAACATCATACTCATGTGATCAAAATTAGATTTGAAGATTCTAATAGTGCCAAAATTACTATAAATTAATAATTAATGTCAATGTGAGTTCTAAATCATAACATCTGATGGGTTTAATCCTAGTTTTAGAGTAAATTATTAGAATTAGTTAAAATGCTTATAAACTGAACTTTATCTAAACATCATATGAGCAGTATTAAGTATTACATTGGTTAAACAAATCTGAAAGTGAGTATATTAATAATATAATGTTGTGTCTCCTAACCTCTATGTAATATAGGTAATTAGGTACTCTGATATTGAAAGGCTCTTATCTAACATGTGCTTTTTATAAAATGTTTATTGTAATTACACTAGATTAACGATTTATATTTACGACATAATAATACATGTATAAATTTATGCGACATTACCTCAAATATTTCAGAACTTTAATAAATGATACATATACATTTTGAAGGAACACTTATTCTCTTCTTATAGCGCTAATACTCGCTCATTTTTTTTGGTTTTCATTTTCATTTTGATAAACATTTTTTGTAATTGTTCCCAAAGCTACTTACGTTTCGACATAATTATATTATTCGTGGTTTTCCTTTTGATTTTCCTCTTGATCTTCTCATAGTAATGTATTAAATATTTACACTGTGCTCCACTTTTATACAATAATACAGCAATAATAATAGTCTAATATAGTTATTGTGGTGCCTATTAAGATAATGTCATTTAAGATAAAAAAAATTGCCGAAATTTTGAACCTAAACTTTAAACGCTGGAACAAATTTTGCTCGATACGACTTTACCTATCCACCTGCAAAATATACAACCGTGAAGCAGAAATACCCTGTTATATTTTAAAAAATAAATTGTTTGTTGAATATACGATTTTGAAAATAATAACGTTGAAACCGACTGAATCCTCGGTAATCAAATGAAATAACGATACATTTGAAAAACTTAAAAGCGAAATGTAAATAAAGTTTTTAATTATTTTTACTTTAAAATTTAAAATAAACAAAAAAATTGATTAAGGTTGTCATCGATATTAATGTTAAATAAAATAAAAAATTAATATTATACATTATTTGTAATTTTTTAATTTTGAACAAAATTTCTAGTATAAGTTCTTTTCTTTTTATTTATCTTAAATATTTGAATCATGTTTGGTAATTTTCTACAAAATTTCCTTCAATGATGACTAATTTATCAGAATCACGAAATATTTTACCATATTATCCGAAATCAAGACACTTAAAATTAGACGATCTATCCGTATGGTGGTTTGAAGAAAATTTTTGTCAATCTCGATATGGTAAAAATCGTGATCATGGAACAAATTCATGTACATTAATAGTGATTTTAACAGCTAATAACATTGCCTCCAATGATGTTGATACCACCTCCAAAATTCGTTATTGTTTACCAAAGCAACTTGTTAAAGAATACTGTAAAGCGATTTTGGGTGCAAACAGTATATATGCTACATTAGAACATGCTGGTAGAATAAAAAATGTTAATTTTAATATACCAGAAGCAATGACAATTGTAAGAGAATTTATTTGCAGTGATATGTGCTTACAAGAATGGTTTTATGTACATATAAAAATACCATTAGAAACTGAATATCAAAGCCACGCTGCTTTAAAATTATTTCATGCATTAAAAGATGCCTTACAAATATGGAGTACATTGAATTTTAAAAAAGATTATATTTTTGTTGTACTAATAGGCGATAGTAGATCAATTTTAATAACATTTCAGTTTAGAAATCGGGTGGCAACAATATTTGATTCACATTGTCATTATTCAGAAAAAAAAGGTGCAGTAATTGCGCAAACTCAGTGGAATAATTTACATAATTTAACATATTGGATTGTTGATATGTTTACAAAGGTGTATAATAAAAAGCCAATACTTTATGAACTATCATTTATGACTTTACACTGACTTATATAATATGTATATAATATTTAATAAATAATTGTAATGAAATTTCAAATAAAGATATGTTGTTAAATAAAAAGAAGAACGATGACAATTTGTTTTAAATTTTTTTTAGTAGATATCTACTAAAAAAAGCGCATCATAATACTATTCACTAAAACTAATATTTTTTTTTATTTTTTTATTGCAGTGTATTTTCATGTCTTGAAATTTATAAAATTACATAATTCAAAAATTCACTAAAAATTAAAATAAAATTGTTGGTGGTTAATGATTTTATAAATAATTTAAGCATGTGTAAAATATAATATAAATATATTATTTTTAAAATAAAATGCAAATATTTATATGTATGTATAAGAAAAAAAGCAAAACTTAATCAAAACTTAGTTTATTAAAATATTCCAGTTGATTCTAAGTGATCGCTAGAGTCAGGAACATAAATTATTTTATTCTTAAACTGCTTACTGTAATTCGCTTTTAAAATTTGTTATTTTAAATTATTAACTTATAGCAAAGAGTATATAAATATAAGAGGTCTCATCCGGATATTTTTCAATTTTTTCGACATAGCGTACGGACGGGTAAGAAAATGAAACGAAAATAAAAATCGTATTTTATTTTTATTCTTGTTTTTATTTTTATTTTTTTTTCTCCAATGTCAGTCTATGTATGTAGTTATGTACAGATGTAGAATATACAATGTACATATACACATTTTTTTTTCATGGATTAGCTATCAATGTAGATATATTTCAATAAATTGTCAAATCAAAGGTGCAAAATAAAAAATATAAAAAAAATGTAAACACGTACGTAAAGTAGGTATGTTTTTAAATTTTCAGCAAAAAATATTTTTCGATTTTGTTAATTTTGTCTGTTTTTATTTATCAAACATGTATAAATAAGTATTTACATATGTAGATATAGATATGTATGTACATATATCTCATTTAAAAAAATAAAAAACAAAAATATATTGTTGTCTGTTTTATTTCTTCAAAAAATAAAAATACCAAAATTGAAATAGAATTATGATCTTCAACCGCAAACGGTATTCCGTAGACAGTTCACGATTTTGAATACCTAACTAATAAATTTTATTCTTATATTAATATTATTTTTAGAATTTTTTCTATATTCTGTGACTCTAGCATTTACTCTATTATTGTATGTTCAACTGCATACTTATTTTAATACATATTATTATTATTTAGGTATGTAACTAAATTATATATGTATATTCATATCAGTGGATACTGTAAAATTTAATTGCTTCATAGAAAGATACAAAATAAATAAAAATGAGAATTTTGTTTTGCTGTTTTCTTCATTCCTTCCTCTGCCTCTATGGACGGGTCCTCATATCAAGCGCGTAGACCGTAGTACAAAAATTTTTCTTCAAAAATTTATATGAGAAGGATTTCTTATTGTAATTTATATATTCTTTGCTTATAGTAAACATAAAAGATTTTAATATATAATGATTTATATATAGATTATATATATTAGATATATAGGTATGTATATGATAAGCTAAATACAATCTACAGAAAATAAATATATTGTAAATATATTATTATTTATGAATTTCAGACAGCATTATACTTATATTTTACCTTTCTGATTCCAAACAGTCGCAAGATCCAATTTAAAACTTCCAATCATTTTATTTGGACGTAAAACATTTCTACTTTGAAGAACCTTCGTAGTTGCCGATAATATATTGTTATTTTATTTTTGTTTTATTTTATATTTTAATATTTTACGTATTTTTAATTTTGTTATAGGTACATATATTAATGTTATATGATTGAATTACAGTTTTTTTTATATAATTTTTTATAATAAGAATGTGCGAAAATTGTTTGGTGTTAAAAAAAGCAACATTCAGCAACGTTAAACCATTTCCAAGACAAAAGAGGAATAAAAAAACAATGATAGTAAATAGTTCCAATTGGAAAATATAAAAAGAAGAATTAATTTTATTTAAAATTGTAATTAATATAAACATGATAAAATTAGAAATGAAATAATTTTTGACACAACAACGATTTTATAGAGTAGTTTTTTATTTTCAGCCATCGAAGTGGAAATGTTAAAAACTTTTTCGTTAAAGCTCTACTATAAAATCTACTAATATGTATCAAGTTATTAAAACAAAAAATAACTAAAGGAGTTACTTCTCTTATCCTAACGTTGTTTTTCATTTTATACAAGGAAAATGTACAACATTATTTTACTAATATGTGTCCTGGGTTGTGGATGTATAAATCTTTCTTTCCACATTTGTTGACAGTAACTCTGAAGTATCATTTTTAAATTATAAGAAAGTATATTTTTTTTAATAAAATACGGTATGTATTTAATATAATATATGTTTTTCTTTATATCTAATTCCAAAACTGGGATGAATATCGTAGCTGCTTTTACGTCAGCACTTGACAAACACAATAGAATATACTCATAATATTGTTGTTTTTCGATTTTTTCATATATCAACTAATTTAAATGTGGAAAACTATATCTATTGTAGAGTAACTTCGCATCACAATCGTATTTTATTTTAAGTTAGAAGTAAATTTTATTTCAAATTAATTTCAAGGAATAGTTGGAAATTTGCTTGCAACATCCATACCCTTAGGGCCTTAACTGAGCAGGATTCGAACCAAGGATCTTCGATTAATAGCCAGATGACATAACCACTACACTTCACGTACAAAAATATATATTATATTAAGGTTTTTTCTCATACAATAAACTTCGAGTACCCTACAATAGAGGTGTCGCTAAGACTTATGAATATGTCAATACTGGTATAGGTCCTTATATTTGACTATTATTGAGAAGGTTTTGAGTTGAAATTCAACTTCTGGTATATGTAGATGTTTTTATTAAAACAAAATTTTCAGTATTTTATTGTTTTATAATAAATTTTTTTGGTTTGGTAAATATTATTTGACAGCTATACTAAATAAAAATGTATTATTTCCTCAATAGCTAGATAAGAGTGTACAATTTTTTTCGCACTTATGATAATAAGGAACTTATGATTAGGAAATAAGAAATTGTTATGTAATAATTTTTTTTGCGCTTTTGTATGCTATTAAGAAAATTGTAGTTAAAGCTAAAAGTAGATTTTACTATTAGGATTAATTATTTATACCAAAACATATACGCTCATATTATGTATCTTATACAAATTCCTCTAGTTGAAATAATAAAAGATCTATCAACTGTAAAACTTTTCTATCATATTTTTTTTTATGAAATATGTCATATTGTTGATCATATGAAATCGTTTTTCTAACTGATTCATTTTTTTTCGAAATAAAATTAAATAATTTACTATAAATATATACATGCATACATACTATGTAATACGCATTTATATTTTATTACCTTTGTAAAGTTTTTAAATCAAAATGATTTTTTAATCTTAATGAGAATATTTTAACTTCCAATGAAGTTAAATTGATGATTGTATAAAAATTATAACAACGAAATTATATACATATTTCAAAATGTTATTCCATACAACTTTATTATCTAATATATAAATTACGTTTCCATTTGATTCGAATGGTCCTTTTTGGGGTTTAAAGATTACAGTAATTGTATAATATATGTATCATAAATTTTATCTTCTCTATGACTTTATATATAAAAAAGAAAATGAGGAATTATGTCAATAAAAGTTAAAGTGTAACTTTGATGTGATAGATTAAAGAATATAGCGATTGAAATTGTCAGAACAATATTATAATTTTCATTAGTAGCTGTAATTTGATACAGGCTGCAATGAAAATTTTAAAAGTTATGCCAAATTGTTCTGACAATTTTTGATGCTATTAATAATATAATAATTTTCAGTTATTAAGTCTAACACTCATAGTATATAATAATTACTATAAAAATATAACATAAAATTGCAGAAAGTACATAAAAAACATCAGATAAAAATTATGCTGAAACAAAAACAAAAAATAAATTTTTAAATGAATTTACATAAAAAAATAAAAAATTTATAATAAAATCGAACAAAATTATTTTATTTTCAATGCTAAAATAATTTTTAAAACAAATAGAAAAACTTTTTCTTTGTAGAAACGAAAGCGCAATTAAGAATTTTGTGTTTTTGATGTTATCTTTAAATATAGGGGGTTAACATTTAGAATAATTTAAAAATACAGTTAAAGATTGTAACTAAATATATTGTAATATAAATATCGATTTAAATACCAGGTGTATCGTAAACGGTCTTCAGATCTATTTTGAATGAACCTATTAGTGTGCCTGAACCAAAAAATTTTCTGGAATGAATTACCTAATAAAACCAATAAAATTTATATTGTTTTTTTATAATAGTTTTAAATTTTTTTAAAAGTTAATTTAATAAGACATTAGTATTATATGGTATAATATTGAAATATCGAGAATTTTAATTTATATTTTTTAATATTTTTATTTAGTTTTCGAGTTCGAACTCGTCTATTACTAAAATATCATATTTTTTTTTTTGCAATGAATTGTTAAATGATATAAATATATGTTTGTTTAAATAAATGTAATGCTACCAAATTTTTTATGGTTATAATTCTTAGAAATGATTGAATAAGGATACAATAGATGTGTCTTATTTATATTGAATATTTACAATTTTTCTATACGTTCATATTTATCTTATAAGTTTATTTTTATCATCATTAATTTATCATCACACATTTCGGAAACTGCGTTGCCAACCAGGATTCAAAATAATAATAAATTAATTGTTGTCAAAAGGAACACCTGAAAGAAGTAGAATTAGCTAAGAAAAATTTAACCGAATTAAGATTCAAAGTAGTAGAACACATCATCCAAGAAAGTCATAGTATTTCTAAAGAAGATATAGTAATGATAAATTACATAAGAAATTCTAGGAAACTACACTAAGCTGGATGCATTATAAAGATCAAAGCAATGGATATTCTCTTTATTTAAATTATTTACTCCAACGTTGGAAATTATATTGTAAGTAATAGCAATATAATTTCTCAACCCTTCACCTTTACTATCTCATTGGAAAATAAACAACCAACCAGCTGCGAAAAAGGTCAAATTTCTACCTGTGGAATAAATATAAATAAGACGATTTTAGATTTCTTTCCTCAGTCGAGAACAAAACACTGAAGAAGTCTGCAAGAAGTAGACGAAATACGCGTATCTGTATGATAAGCATATTTAGTAAAATTAAAAGGAGAATATTCGACTATTTTCAACAATTAAACAAAAAATTTTTACTTCAACGCTAACAAACAAGTTTTTATAAAAACTTAATTAAATTTTATAGGGTGAGGGTAAGAGAAAAAAAAGTTTCGTTGTTTTTTTGAATAGCACATCCATAGCCTAAACAGTAAATGGTTACGCCAAACAGTTACGCCAATGTTGAATAGCAAAATACCAATTTATCTAATATCTTTTGACAAAAAGAACATTTGACAAGTTTCCATTTGACATATTTGACTATTTGACGAATGGTTGTTTGGCCTAGTGAGGCAGATTTTATTTTCTTCAAAATAAATTAAATGTGTAAAATTACATAATTCATGAAACTATTGTTTTTAAATCATTTTATTTTTAACTTTATATGTACACAATCAGATATATACAAATATGTATATATGGATACATAAGTGAAATATATATTAATACTGTAAATCTTAAACTCGTTTTTGCATTGTCGTTAATAATGAATTAAAATAATTATTACTTGCAGTTGTTATTAATTGTTAAGTGAATTTTTGTGAAAAGTATTAGTTACAAAATGTCCTATTTGATAAATAAACTATTTGCAATATGATGGTAATTTTCCTAAATCCAAATTTGTGAAATAAGAAATTATGCGAAATGGGAGTTTGATATATGGATTACGCGAACAGAACCGCTCCATAAATAGTCATGACATTAAAGGAAAAAAGCTCTAAAATGTTACCATTCGCGAGGAATTTACACACAGTCTTAAGGGAAAATATAGTGGTAGCACTACAAATCTTGAAATAACGTAAAAATTTTCCGGTTTCTTTTTATATTGCTCAAAAAAGGCATTTAAATTGCACATCATTTTAACATCATTTAGTAAAAACGAAAAATTAAATTTAAGTTTTCATTATTAAATATTTCCAACTATTTTTCTATTAAAAAAGCTTTTTAAAAGCTAAAAAATTATTAAAATGTGTACTCTCATTTGGGACACTCTATGCATATACTTTTTAGATCAAATCGAACCGGTTTTAAGACCATAAAATATCACAAGTCATTGTAACGCTTGTGTTAAATAAGGTTATGTTTCTGAAAATCGAGGCGGAAGACATTTAACACCAACGTCAGACTTATTATGCGAAATAAATAGAAATAATTTTGAAATTTTCAAAGTATATTTTTTAAAAATTATATTTTGATCTGTTAAAGAACCAATTCGTTGAGTCCTGCATTAAAACAACTGTCAAGATAATATCCAGAATGGCTATACATGTAGAAAATCCATGTTTCGATTATATAAAATTTTTTTAAGATTTTATGATCCTCGTACTATTGTTTAAAAACTGTGGTTGCATCACTAAAAATTTAAAAAGGAGATCTTTCGCTCATTCTAAACTGGATATTTTACAAAGTTAAAAAAATACCAAATTTTAATAATTTCGAAAAATCTGAAATATTTCGAAAGAAAATAATCTATCTACTTTTGTATTTTATAATATTATTATTTATTTCTTATTGAATTTCTGATTTCTATTGTATCATGGATTTTTTAAAACCATATAATGTACACTACACATATACAATCATAATAAATATTGTATGGTAACGAGAACGAATTTTAAAAACGATAGTTGAATCAAAACTAATACATTTGCAATTTTCAGTTGAATCAAAACGTAACATTTCCACGTAAACAAAATATTGCAACAAAATCAGTAATACATATAAAACCATAATACTATTTTCATATTAATTCTTTTACTGTTTAGCTATCTGATATTAGTTTTGGCACGAATTTTAGTTTAAAAGTAAATAGGTGTTTAAGTTTTACCAACAAATTGATTTGTATGACTCTAAAATTTCTCAAGACGCGTTTATTATTGGCTGCATACAAACCTGTACACCTAGAAGAACTTCTGAATCAGAAAAAGCACCAAAAAATTATGTCACAAAATTTTATCATCTACTCGGGTTTGTTTACCAGCGTTCATAAATATTTTGCGAATAGGAAAAAGCCGAGATCGTAGAATATGCAAACGTTTGATTACAACTAAGACAATTCCAAAGAATATGCAAACGTTTTATTACAACTAAGACAATTCCAAAGGAAATCCGAGGCGAAGATCGAAAATAGGAAGCTTTTGCACCTCGAAAAGAGGCTGTTAAAAACTTAACAAAAAAAATTTATGTTCATGATTCACACTACTACCGCTCTAAATCTACTAATATACAATATGTTCCAGGGAATTATCCTGTAATCGCATGTACTCTATGTACAAAGATAATGAGGATCATAAAGAGACAAGTAAAAAAGTGGTTCTTTCAAAATATTTTCCGGACTAATTTCAACATTAGTTTTAAAACGCCTTCAACAGATCAGTGCTCTAAATGTTTACAGTGTAATGAATGGTTTACAGCATTTTGAACAATCCTGGACAGACAAAAACGAATTAAAATTTTACAAAAGGGATTTTTGCCGTGAATAATAATTATTTAAATAATGATAACATTGGTGATGATGATCAATGTGATACTTTTTTTTGAAGATTATATAGATTTAAGATATTTGCTCTAGAAGGACGATTAATTTTATTTTTATTATTTTTTTTTATATGATTCTTGATATAACAATTTGGCTTAAAACCAACAATGTGTTACCTATTCGCTCAAATTGAATTATGGAGCATTTCTGTTTTTTAGATTATAAATTAAAAAATTAATTTTTTAACAAATTGAATGAATTATTTTATTTTTGATTCCTAATTTTTTTATTTTATCAAACATGATGATAGTTGCAACAAAATAAGCCATATGAACATGCAGTGGTGACAAAATCAAACATTTGCAAATAGTGGCAATCATTTGCAAAATTAATACTTGTGTTTAAGTTTCAATATTCATTTTGTTTTTAATTTTTCAATACAAATAATATTTAAATCAATTATTCTTTGATAAAATAACTTAAAAATAGTATTAATTAATTAAAATAACAAAGAAAACGTTTTTTGCATTTTTCTCAAGATTGATACTTTAACGCAAATGTATCGGTTTTGATTCTACTACACTATTGTATTCAATTTTTCTCAGTTCTCGTTCTCCATCATTGGAATATTTTAATCTTGTATAGTCTTTGATGGTCTTTGATTTAGTAAACGAACAAACTAGATGTGTGTATAAATATATCTCCATAAACTTTTGAGATAAATATATACATACAATATACATTCTTTAATTATTGTATTTTGTATAGAATAAAAATATTTTTGAAAAGAAATACAAATAAAATTTTCAATGTGCTTTATTATACTAAAAAGAAATGAATATAATTCGAAATAGCGTTAGAACTACGCTACCTATTACATTCTAATATAGCCGTTGGTTAGGCCCTGGATTTCAGTAACATACTGCGAAAATGTCATCAAAATCGGCTGAGTAATAAAGAAACTCATAACATATGTAGGTCTATTTTTATAAATATAGATAGATAGATAGATATGACAGTTTTTAATATAGAAAAACATATAGCTAGATCGTTCAAATAAGTCATTGTATAAATATTAAGTTAACACACTACATTGTACAATTTGTACTTTCATTAGAATTTAGATACATTATAATGTTAGATTTTTGGAATTTTTTCTATCAATCTATAATATTTTTTGGTTACCACGATCTTATTTTCATACTACTAGTAAAAAGTGCGGCATATTTATTATTATTATAATTTATTATTACTATATATAATTATAGTAAAAACAACCATTGATATATGTATCATTCAAATGTACAAAAAAATAATTTGTTGTTGTTATACACAAAATTTACTTTAAAAATTCCATTTGAACTGGAGTCAAAAACATTCCTCCAGAAATTATATTTTCAATATTCATATAAGTTTTGAAATTATCAATATATTCAGAACACTTCCACCTTATGTCTTTAAAAAATGTCAAAATATTGATAAAAAGATTGATGAGTGTATGATTGACGTGTCGGTTATAACTGAACTTTCGGTTAAATACTTATATTCAAAATGAATGTTAGTAATAAACTAAATATTTTAACATGGAATGCTATATCTATTCAGAACAAAAACCATGAATTGTTCAATTTTATGTTACAAAATGGTATTCATGTTGGCTTGATATGTGAAACATGGCTTAACAATAATATTATCCTAAAAAACTCGAACTTTAATATATATAGGAAAGATCGTCTTACAACAAGTGGTGGGGGTGTAGCAATAATTATTAGAAAAGATATTAAGCATAAACTAATTGAACCTTTAAAGTTGGATTTAATAGAAAATATTGGTATAGAGGTAACATTAAATGATAACAAGAAAATAAAACTTTTTTCTGTCTATTTTTCCGGCACTAAAAATTACATAAGTAGCCTGAACGTAAGAAATCTAAATAAAAATGACTTCAAAAAAGATCTACTAAAAATTTCAAGAACTACAGGTGACTTCATTATAGGAGGCGATATAAATTGCAGGCACAGAATGTGGAGATGTGCCCGGGCTAATAGTTGGGGAAATATTTTATATCAGTTATTACTAAGTGATAGGTTCACATTATTATATCCTTTTGACCATACCTATATTCCTTATAATAGTAATTCACTACCTTCTACACTAGATATATTTTTAACTAACATACCAGAATATTGCTCCCAACCTATTACAATTAATGATCTGTCATCTGACCACTTGCCGGTTACTTTAAACGTTAGCAAACAAACTATATCACATGATCGTACTTATTTGGATTTTAACAATGCAAATTGGTATCTGTATCAGAAGTTTCTTAAAATGGAACTAAATACCAATAATAATGATTCTGTTGACTATTGTTACCAAATAGACAATATGATATCTAATTTAAACAACAAAATTAAAAGAGCAACTGAATTGGCTGTACCCATGAAAATAGTCAAGCAATACACCGAAAAATTACCTGACTATATAATAAATATAATCAGGCATAGAAACACTGTTAGGAGAAAGTGGATGCGTAGTCGTAATGTAGTTTTTTATGCTCAATTACAACACTTCAACAATTTTTTAAAACATAAAATAAGTGAGTTTCGAAATATGAAATGGTCTAATACTCTTAAGCACTTGAAAAAATCGTCAAAACCTTTTTGGAAAATTTCAAAAGTTTTAAAAAACAAAAATAAATTTATAGGTACTCTAAAGGATGACAGTAACACATTTTACACGAATATTGATAAAGCAAATGCATTAGCTAAAAATTTTTATAACAAACACGCCGTGAACAACAACACAAGCGACCATGATACAAATCTTATGGTGGAGGAATCTGTAAGCAAAATTGATCAAGCTGAAATAGAATCCTTTGAACAAATTGAACTGAAATCTGTCAATGAAATATTTGCCCAATTAAAGACTAAAAAATCTGCAGGTTCAGATCACATATCTAATCTATGTATCAAAAAATTACCATTAAACGCAAAAAGATATCTAATTTTGATTTACAATTCTTGTTTAAAACTAGGTTATTTCCCGAATATATGGAAAGAAGCTCATATTATTCCGATTCTTAAGCCTGGAAAACCGATGGAGGAATTAAGTAGTTTTCGGCCTATCAGCTTACTATGCAGTTTCTCAAAAATATTTGAAAAACTCATAAAAATTAGACTGGAAAAGTTTATTTCAGCTAAAAAAATTCTTCCAAACGAACAGTTTGGATTTAGGGTAAAGCATAGTACCATTCACCCTCTTCTACGTGTCAAAAATTACATTAAATCCAACTTAGAAGAACGCAAATCTATTGGTCTAGTAGCGCTTGACATAAATTCCGCCTTTGACACTGTGTGGCACTCTGGCTTGCTTCATAAATTAGAAGTGTATAAATTTCCTATATATTTAATTAAAATCATACAAAACTTTCTTCATCAAAGAGTATTTCGTGTGATATTGAATAATACATGCTCCAATTTGTATGAAATTAAAGCAGGAGTTCCACAAGGCTCGGTACTTGGCCCAATTTTGTACAACACTTACACTGCAGATATCCCTAGGCTAGAGTTTACAAAAATATCAGTATTTGCTGATGACACTGCAATTTACTCTGCTGGCACTAATCCCAATCACATATTAACAAACCTACAAAATTCGCTCAATAAGCTCTCTAGTTATTATGCAAAATGGAGAGTAAAAATTAATGCTTCCAAAACAGTATCAATTTATTTTACGAAAAAAAGGAAAGCCTCTCTTTTACCTTCTATACCATTAAAACTGCAAAATGACGAAATTAACTGGGCCGATACTATTAAATACCTAGGCATTACCTTAGATAAAAGGCTAACCTTTCAAAAGCAAACTTCTAACACTATTGATAAAATTAACAAATGTACTCGCATGTTGTATCCCCTTATTAACCGAAAATCAATCTTATCCACAGAAAACAAATTGATACTTATTAAGGTAATTTTTCAACCAATAATGTTATATGCGGCACCAGTCTGGGGAGATTGTGCAGCTAGTCATACCAAAAAATTGCAAATTGCGCAAAATAAACTTTTGAAACTTGTATTCAATCTTCCCAGATGGTATTCAACCAAAAAGCTGCATGATAAAGCCAGCATGAATACAATTTTAGAAAAAATAAGTTATTTAACTGTAAAGTTCCACTCGGAACTGTTCATGTCAGAAAATCCTCTGATCAGAAATTTAAATTAAGTTAAAAAAAAAATTAGGCTAGTTTAGTTCGTACGTATAGATTTTACTATAGATAGGTTTTACTGTTTAAGTTAGCGTTAAGTTTTACAAAACAAAAATTCAAAAAGGTTTTTCATCTCCAATTTTCCTTTAAATTTATAGTATTAAACTCGAAAACTTCTAAATAAAAATAAAAAAATACAAATCAACTGTAGTAAAGATAATTATATATCTGTATCTAAGTAAATAGTTTTAAAAGAATTAATTGTACAATATATGGAGCATAATAAATAAATAAATAAATAAAATAAATAAATGATTGACGTGTAATCGCTTATCATTCTTTTCATCAGTATATTGTCAATACATGGACAAGAAGATTGATTAAAAAAAAGATGTGTAAGAGACACCTAACGCGCAACTTAATGTCAAAAAGAACAATATTTTTGTTAAACTATAAAGTTTTATTTTTATTAATCAATATTTTTGTTAAACTGAAATGTTTATCCAATGTTACATACATATAGGTCACATTTAAGTGCAATAGCCCTAAATAAATTTTTAAAAAATTTCGGTTTGGATTTCGGAAGATTCGAAAGTCGGGACCAAAGACCTTGAACAAAAAACGGAAATTAACAAATTTTTTTTTATACATATCTTGATACGTAATGAACATTATAGACATTTTGGTTTTTTGACAATTTTTTTGTCCAGTTTTAGTAAAAAATATAAAAAAAATTATTTTATTTTTAAAGGGTGCTACTCCCCCAAACTCCCGCTACTCCTTTATTAAAACCCTGTTAAACGCAGACGGCAAAGTTTTAGTACAAAATATATAGCTAAAAGCAATTTATGCAAATCATAACTCATATGACTTTGATAAATTTAAAATTATAAGTACCTTCATTACAAAACCAAATAATTTTAAATTTTTATTAAAATTTAGATAGGTAATTTTTCAAATATGAAATTTTGTGCATATGTAATTTTGTCTTGTATAATTTTGTCCTATGTAATTTTGTCTTATGTAATTTTGTCCCGACACCTCTCTCAACGTTCAGTAAACAAAAAAATATTTAATTTTTGGGGATTCACCAAAATTTAGGGGAAAAAATGATAAGGCAAATCAATATACACACTACATTAAAATTATGTGGGTGAGACCAACATTTCAACAACGGGACCATGACCACCAACGTCCCCAACCCTTTTACAAATTTTTTGTAAGAAAATACTGGATTTTGTAACTTCTGGATTTTTTTTTACAGGATTTTATTTTATTGGATTTTGTTTTACGGATCTTGTTTTACTGGATTTTACTCGGTTGTCCATTCTGGATTTGTCTGGATTCCTAATATTAATAACTATAGCAATTATTGTAGTAAAACAATTGATATATAATTAAAATGTGCAAATAAATAATTTGTTGTTTTTTATACACAACATTTACCTTCAATTAAATTCTATTTGAATTGAAGTCAAAAACATTATCCATAAATTATGTTTTCAGTATTTATTTATGTTTCAAAATTATTATCGCCCTTATTATGAACATCGTAGTTGGCCGATAAACGACCAAAAATATTTATCGGATATCGTTTATTTTCATATTACGAAACGGTATTCGATAAAATTAGTATGTAATATAGAAATAAAAGCTATATAGCTTTTTTGTTTTAAATATTGTTTGTTTTTAATTTAAAAAATTTTCTATATAAACAAAATGTCGAAGAATTTTATTTATTTGGATGATGAAGATGAAGATTATGAACAAAATGAAGAAATTATATGGAGGCGCATTAGAGATTCTTCTAATTCTTTAGAATTAGAAAATAAAATGTAAATTAAAAAAAAAAGAAATCATTGCAATTTTGATATATTTTTTTAGATTCACCCAAAACTGCAAACAAGAGGTCCGGCAGTAAAATGGCTCTTAAATGCGATGAAGGCAATAGGTCCAGGGTCCCAGGAATTGGGGCCGAAACTCTATATCACGTGTTTAAATTGTATTTCCCTGGAAAAGGGTTATTAATAACTATTATACAATGGCCCTTAAGCACGATGTAAAACAAGAGGTCCGGCGTCCCAAGTGTCGGGACCGAAGACCTTGAAATTGTTTTTTTGTCATCAGTACAATGGCCCTTAAATGTGATGAAGACGATAGGTACGGGGTCCAAGAAGTTGGGGCCGAACCTCTATATCACGTGTTTAAATTGTACTTGTCTGACAAAAGTTTATTAATAATTATTATAAAAAAATTTAAAAAAATTTTCGGATTGGTCCGACAGTCCAGAAGTCGGGGCCGAAGACCTTGAACAAAATATTACTAATAATTTTTTCATTGAAAGTATTAATGAAATCAATAATACTATATATCAAGTATGGGTAAGATATGAGAATCAAATAGAAGAACAAATAAATATTTTCAAATTTAGAGAAATTAATAAGGAGAAATTATTAGATGTTATCAAAAAAATTGTTAAAAAAAAAGATTTCAACGGAATAACTTCAAATATAATTAGAGATTCCTTTAATATTTTTGGTGATGTGTTGATGCATATTATCAACATTTCAATGAGACATGGATTATTTCCCAGTCTGTGCAAAGAAACGGTCGTACGACCAATTCCTAAAAGTTGTAAGTCAAGATTATTAAATGAATTTAGACCAATTGTCACCGATGTACGAAAAGATATTGGAGAATGTAATTAATTCACAAGTGCAACAATATTTAGAAGCGAATAATATTATTTGCGATGAACAAAATGGTTTTAGAGGTAAACATTCATGTGAAACAGCTCTAAATTTGGTATTATATGAATAGAATATGTCTATCAATATAATATATATATCGAATATGTGAATCAAATAATAATAATTTAAGATCAGCACATTTATTCAGACTTCCGCTTTCTAGAAGAAACAACACCCAAGGGTTATTCATAATAATGTTGATAATATTAATGTTTTTAAGAATAGGTTAATAAGTTATGTAATTCATAATGAATTTTAATTAATTTTGAATTGTTTTTCTTTTATTTTTTTTCTTATGATTTTGTAAATAATATTTATACTAATCACCGTGACTTTCGAAACATCAAAAAATACGATTGTGAGACGGATTGTTAAACTTTTATTATCACAATATCAAAATCATGTGTTTGATTTGTAATGTCTATACAATGTATTATTTGACGTTAATACACACTCCTTGTAATTTTACAATCATTTGTTTTTTGAATGTCATTAGACGAAAAAATTAATAATATACCAAAAATATTAATTAATATTATATTTTTATTGTTATATTTTATATTAATATTATATTGTTTTGCATTTAAAAAAGGAAATTTAAGCATGAATTTAGCGAAATTTTTTTCTTGTGTTTATTTCTTTTCCCTAATAGACGTCAGTTACGAAAACAAAAAAAAAAATTAAATTTTTTATTATTATTTTTATTTATTAAAACAAATAAAAAGACTCACTCAATTGATTATTCCCTCCACATTTAAATTTTCCAAATTATTATCAACGTCAAACAAATGTCTTTCAGAAACTGTATAAATGTAACAACTAACAAATGTATAAATCATTTATGAACACATGACGAGATTAATTTATCGCATTATGCGTTTGTGAAAAGAACTACCGTATTCTAGATTGATGGGTAATTGGATATTATTATATCTTTATATCAAACGTGTTACCTGGATTGGATATAATATTATAAGCTCATGGTCAAATTCATTTGACCAAAAAACCAAATTTTTTAGAGTAGTTACAAAAGTTTAATAAAAATTAAAACAAATCAATTTTTTTTTAGGTCAAAACTTAAAGCTTCTTAAGGTTACCAGTTTAAGTTACGTCTGGTAAAACTTCATTTGATTTGACACTTTGAAATAAGAGACACCATTTTGAATTTTATTTATATTGATTTTTATTCCTTTTCCAAATCAATTTTTCTGTAATAAAACATTAAAGTATAAAATATTTTTTTTAATATTCGATGTAAAAATATAAAATTTGAATTTCTTCTTAGGACAAAACTCGAAAAGAAATTATATTTTTTCAGTTGTTTAGGCTTAGTTGTTTAAGCCCCTATTTTTCCTATGGTAATGTGTCTATACTCTGCTAGCTCGGACAAATGGGACATTATTTTCATATAAATTTTGTCTTTTGTATAGGGATCTTATTTTGCTATATGAATAACCTATTATTATGATATTGTGTTATTTTTAAGCAAAATATTCAATATTATTTATCTGTATTGATACACAAAAAATTTATAGACAAAACAAAAGCAAAATTTAAAACGAAATGGTAATTCGGTAAATAGAAAGTATAGAGACATTGGCATATGTGAGTGGTGGTAAATGTATAAACAAGGGTCTGCAAGTTTGATAAACAAGTCTGATAAACTTTTAAGATAGACAAACTCTTAGTATTTTTCTCCGAAATTAATAAAATTAAAACAAAAATTCTCCACATTTTCTTTTGGTAAATTAAAATTAATAATAATAATTTACTAAATTATAAACAATTAAATTTGTTTTTCATATTTTCATCTTTTTTTATCTTATTTTTAGGTACCTACCTACAAAGTTTAAGTAAAAAAAAGGATTTAAAATCTTTTTTTTTTTGACGAAGAAACCGAATTTGCATAAAAAAGCTGATAATTTTTTTTAAAAATAATGGCTCCTTCCGCTCTTAAAAACCTAATACGCATGCTCTGAAACACCCGGAATAGTCAATAAACTAGTTTAAAGGGGGGAATATTTGGTATTTACAAAAACATAAACTTTCGAATAGACTTTTACTGGTTTTACGTTCTGCACGGTATGCACTTACTAGCACAAAACAAAATGTTTGCTCTTTTGGTTTTAATTATTTATAGATTTTGAATTATGCGTAATGTCCCAAAAAAAAAACCAAGACGAAATCGAAAAGACAAAATAGTAAATCAGCAGAAAATATTTTATACGTTTATTATTATTGGTATTACCAGTATAATATAATATTGAAAACAAATGTATACATATATATTTACAAGTATATACAACATGTTGCATACTAAAAAAGTGCTAAAAGTGATCATTCTGCAGAGTCGTGTGGGCTTGTACCCTGTAAATATGTGTATTTACTATTAATCTATTTGAATAAATAATACAGACACAATTTTGTTATATACAACATTTTGTATTTTTAAAGAATTGTTTTGATTGATGTATTTTTGAATTTGTCGTCACTGTACTAAACATGAAGATTTAAAAAAAAAATTATATTATCATATATAATTGATTGGGAGTCTTTATTTAGAATATTTATTTATTTGAAATATGCTAAATCCTTAATATAATAAAATAATCAAAAAAATTTCATTGCAAATCTGTCAACTTTCTTTTAATTATTTAATTTGTGTTTACTACATTTCTTAATTTCTTTATTCATTTATTTACTCAAATGAGTTCAATTGCTCGTACTTGCACAACGTCATACAGGAAGTCCCGTTTTTATTGATCAATCGTCGACTGGGTGATAGCAGGAATGAAACTGAACAAAAAATCTTTTTGAAGAATGATCTATTTGCAGTCTTTTACGAGGTGCTTTTGCAGGTTTAAAACATTTTTAAACTTCGAAATGACTCTATTTAGTTTTATGATTTTATGAATATAAGTAACAACCTTATAAAATAGAACATTAGTAAAAATCAATATCTTTTTTCAGATCCTTTTTAATAAATCTTTTTGAGGTCACTTCAATCGAAAGTTATTCGGTCATAAAATTGAATGAAGAATGTTAATACTTTTTATAAACAAAATATATAAATTAGTACATTAATTAATTCAAACCTGGTTTTCTTCCATCGTATTTGGTTGTTATTTTACAAGGAAAAAAATTAATAAAGCCTTTAAAATTTTTTAAAGATTTTTAAGCCAGCACAACTTTTAAGTGATTGCAAATAGACTCACCTTCCAAACGATTTCTGTTGAGCCTAACTTCAGCTATCATTCAGTCAACGATTGCATTGGGACTTCATATATATTATTATAATTAAATTGTTTTTAATTGTTTAAATTAATATAAGTTCAAATTATTATAAATTACCGATAGATTTATAATTTTATCAAATAGCATCACAGGTGGCATATGAAAGTCAAAAACAAAGTACTGAAATTGATAAAAAAATTTTTTTTAGTTAAGTGCCTTAGTTATAAATCTAGCATCCTAAACGAACCTCATTGAAATATGGGCAATTTGTACTCTCTTTTACGCTTGTATATTTTTTTTGATCACCTGCAATTTACATAATTTAATTTCGTTTGTTGTCATAAAAATAATCAAAAATTTACCTATTTGTATACAAACAACAGGGTCCATATTTAAACCAGGTAATTGTCGTGCTTCAATTATTGTTATACATACTTGAAAATCTTGCGATTTTAAATGATCTGCTGTATTTGCCATTGCTTTGATCCTATTTCATAATATAATTGTTTTAACGATAATACTATTTACATATTATGTATATAAGTACTTTATATAATAAAATTAAAATTGAAGTTAAAAAAATGTACTAACATCTTTCCCTTATCAAACGTTGGAAATTCATCAAGGTCACTTGCTTGTGCAGATTGTCCAATTTCTAATTGTTGAGAATTTATATCCTCTTCACCTTCTGTTGCTGATGTTAAATTAGTTTGATCTGATTCATTTATTAATGGTGATCTATAACATGATTAAAATATAAAAAGTCACAGGAAATCCTCAAAATCAATATATCAAATATTCAAAACCCTAAAGTACAGTAATTTTGTAATTTTATCAGACGAGATTAGAAAAAGGGTTTAATTACAAAAAGTTCAAGTTATGCAACACAGTTTTTTTTACTAATTCACGGCAAAACAGGTTGGGTCAAAAAATATGTTTACCTATACAATTTTTTTTATTTTTGAATTGACACATATTTTGATTTTGAGTATATACATACATTATGTACATATTATTGATTTTGAGTATACATATATTGATTTTGAATAATTTTATTTTCATAAATCCAAATACTTGTTCTAAATTATAAGTAGTAATTATTTGATTAAAACTTACCGTCCTTCATCTTCTGTACTACTATCTCTAGATTGAGATCTATGTCTGCCACGACCTAATCTCATCATATTTCTAACTGCACGTAATGTGACTCTCTTCTCTTTCGGTGGGGATTTTCCTAGTTCTAATGTACCTGTTGCACCACCTCCATCAACAACACCCTGATTAGCAGATGTTAATTTAACATTTTGTGCTGATGATATAACACGCCTCAAAAGGTACCTTTTCTTATTTGTATGAGTATTAGAACTTTCACCAGTTCCATTCCTGTATGAATCATCTAAAATATATCAAAAAACAAATGAAAACAAAAATACAGAATGAATTTGTAAAATGCTTCACATATTGTTACGATTAAGAAACTTTTTAAGGTGTGAATAAAATTTAGCAATTGATTCCATAACATTTACAGGAACTGTGCAAATATGTTTTTTTTTTTAGAGACTTGCCTTCTACATTTTCCAGTAGTTATGTTATGTGGCATCACAAAGAAAGATGAAAGATATTATTTCGTTAATTGATTGCCCTTTATTATTGAAATCAAATTATTTTTTTTATTATTTACTATGCCATTTTTTTGTATTGTAGTGAGCTTGTACTATTATAAGGATTGTATTGAGCTTTAATATTTGAAAATTATTATATTGACATAATATCACAGATAATAATAATTATATACAGATCTCTTAATTCGCCAAAAAATGAGACAACTGTTACGCTGCAAACAAAACCAGTTTTCACAAAATAAGAATAATAAAAAACAAAATTAAAAATGAAAGCTATTGTGCAGCGCCAGCGACAGAAAAATATCCACTTTCATAATTTTTGAATAAAATGAAAACATAACGTACGCAAATCTTCTGTGAGTATCTGTTATAAACAAAAAGTGTAAAAAAAAAAATGTAAACAAAATTTAATTCAATACATTTTTTGTTATTTAATAAATCATATTTGTACAGAAAAATGTATAAATAAAATAATTTTTAAATAAAATTAATTTTTTTTTATATATCCTGAAATTTTCAGTTAAAAAAAGGGAACTTTCGCATACAAATTTGAATTTAAAAATTCAATTATATTAAATCATCCGTCGCATACTCTCCTTCATTATTTTTCAGCAACTATAAATAAATTCAAAAACCCATGCGTGATGCGTATCTATAATTTTTATTTTCTATTGTCAGTGTGGTGAGTTGTCTTTGTCTTATTGGATATTTCTTTGCAAAGATTCAAAGAACTGAAACAAAATTGCTTTTGCGTACAACTTTGTTTGTAAGGTATTGGTTGATAAAATAACAAATAAAACTAGTTTAACTTGTTTAAATGCTTAATATGCTGGAGTTAAAAAAGAACCAAATACAAAAGAATTTTCTTTCTTTTAAAATAATAATTTATTGTATTTGTTTGATTCATATTCATTCAGATTTGAGAATATACCGGTTAGTATTGAGGAATTGCAATAATTTGCTGATTTTGTATTTGTCGCACAAGAACTATGAAGAGTTTTTATTTAATACAATGGTGTAATGAAATACAATTTTAACTTATAATATGTATGTACTTTAAAAACCTACCTAAATGTAAATGTATGTACTTTAAAAATGTACCTAAATACTTAAATTAAATAATTATTCTTATTTGTTTTTAAATTATTTAATATATTCTGTACCTATCTTGTAAAACAATATTTGGCATATAAATCTTTTTCTGTTTTTTATAATAGAAAAAAAACCTGAAACACGTTAATAACATACTATTTATGTATCTAAGAGACTATTGAAAAAATTGTAAATAGGAATTAGCCATTTTAATGTACATGCATAATAGCTATATTTCGATATATTTCGTCACATTTCATTCCTGTTCACTGAAAATTTTAAGACAAATATTTTGATTTATGTTAATCAATTTTACGTTTTTCAATATTATAAATTTAAAAAAAAAATTTAAAAACATGAACAACACTCAATTTAAAACGGAATTAAACAAATATTTTATTGAAAAAATATATATATAAAAAAAATATTATATTGTATCTATATATATTATTTTCTCTCTCTTTTACAGAATTTTTATTTTTGTTTTGTAAATTTAGCTCTTTATTATTTACAACTTTTACCTCTTTATTCTTTTTATTAATCTTAAAACACTGAATTGTAAATTACAACCAAGAACAATATATATTTCCTATATGAGCAAATTGCTCCTTTTGAAACAAAAAAAAAAAAAAAAGAAAGTCCAGTCATGGAACTGGCGGTAGTAAGTGAAACAACATTTAAACGCAGATGATTGAGATTGAAATTGAGGCCTGAGGGTCGATTAGATTAGACAATTTTCATTATATTCTAAAAAACATACAATAGGCTTATGGTAACTGAAGTTGGAAACAAAAATTTTTGATTGGAATTTATGTAAATATCGTGTACACACTGCATCGAAACAACGGTTTTATAAACAATTAAAAAATATTTAAATTAGTGACCTTGGTAGCCGAGTGGTAAAGCACTCGAGTATAGTAATGTAACGACCGAAGGAGCACGGGTTCAATCTCCGTGAGAACCGAAAAATTTTTTATTTCTTTATTTATTTAGTTTAGCTCAAACTTCATTGCAATAATTATTATTATTTTTTATGTACAATACAAACATAACACATTCAATTTACAAATTAAAATTATATCTAACTTAGAACTAGTTAAAATACATTGAAATAAATTGCACACATATTTTAATTACAACAGATTACTCATATAATTTAAGTTTTTGAGTCTGTTTCGAAAGTGTGAAGTCAATATAGTTTATGTGTTTATTACTAATTAGTAACATTCTAACTTAATGTAAAGAAGTTGGTATTTCGTAGGCGATTATTTGAATTAATGTTGATATTATTCAAAATCTGAGGAGAAGCAGTGTTTCCTTTAATAATTTCAGTAAGAAAAATAACATCCGCCACTCCTCGTCTTAATTTCAAAGTTTCAAATGAATTAATTTCAGTCTATGCTCATATGGAGGTAAAATTAATGGATTTGACCATTGGAAATTACGCAAAGCAAATCTTAACAAATTTTTTTGCACTGCTTCAATCCTGTTAATATGAACATCATAGCCAGGTGACCAAACTTGACTAGCATACTCCAAATTTGGTCTAACGAGACTAGAATACAAAGATTTGAGAACATAGGGATCGTTAAATTCTTTGACCAACGTTTAACAAAACCCAGCATAGAATTAGCTTTATTGATAATATTACAAAAATGTGATTTAAATTTAAGCTTGTCGTCAAAGTAAACCCTCTAATACTATTAAGAATTACTGAACAGACATCATTAACCGAGATTATAAACAAAGGTGGTCCTAAATGACTGCCTTGTGGGACTCCTGAATTAGCATAAAAAGACTTAATAGAGACTGCAAATAGAGGGAAAAACTCCTGATTTTAAAGAAGAATTGAAGATGAATGACAGTGGAACTGCTAAGGCATTTGAGCATTTATTAAGTATAACTTCGGGAATACCATCTGATCCAGGAAAGTTATTAGTCTCTAGATTGTCCAAATATTTTTTCATTAAAGCTTCATTAATATCAATATTAGACCAAGTAGTTTTAGGAAAATCATTTAAATGAGAAAAATCATCATTATTTCGTGCGAAAATTGAGTTAGTGTACGCTGAACTAAAATATTCGCGAAAGAAATTAGATATCATTTCTGAATCATTACTAGAAATTCCATTATATTTCATATGAGTAGGAAACATTTAAGTTTGGAATTGACGAATTTCCAGAATTTTTTTGGATTAGATATTAATTTAGAAGACATTCCATGAACAAAATCGTTATAAAATAATTCCGAAATTACTTTGAATTCATCAAAAATACTTTTAAGTATGTTATAATCATAAGGATTCTTTGATTTAACATAACAACGCCAGGCTTTATTTTTTTATTTCTAAGTTTCCTCAAATCCGAAGTGAACCATGGTGGATTCGAAAAAGGATTCCGGTCTTTAGATATTGGAACAAATTGCATAAAACCATCAAACATTCCAAGGTAAGCACTAAATCAAGCTGTTTATGCTGAAAGTTACAAATTTCAGAGACTTGTTGTAAATAATTAGCATTTAATTTATCAATATATACATATTCACATTCCGCCGTAATATGTTTCGGAATCATAAAATATTCCTCGTCATGCTTTATCCATCTTAAGTTCGGAAGATTAAAATCGCCACATAAAATCAATTCGTCATTTGGTCCAAATTCGTTGCAAATTGAATCAATGGTCTCGCCTACAGAAGTGTAAATATTAATGTTGGTAGCAGGAGGAATATAACAGTTAATAAGAAATAAATTTTTTGAATGAAACTCAATTTTTACAATAATTATTTCAAGACTTTCAGAACAAGGAATATTAACTTGAGTTGCATTAAAAGAATTTTTTATAGCTATCAAAACACCACCCCCTTTCGGAACTATACCATTAGAAAAGTTGGAAAGATCAGAGTGTCTATCCTTCCTAAAAACAGTATATGAGTTATGAAACAGCTCTAAGCCTAAAAAGGATGGATTTAGCCATGTCTCCGTTAAAGCAAATACGTCAAAATTTAAAATAGTTAAATTTAAAAACACATCCCTTATATTCGTTCTAAGATCTCTTTTGATAATAAAAAGACATATTAAATTTATTTGAAGAAGATTATTTCGAGGTGCTGGGGAGAAAAAACTTATTAAAACTTTCACGTGAGGAATTCAAGTGTTTGTAATAATTACTTTCACAATGACTTCGACAATTACTTCGTCTTCTACTTCTTGTTCTTTAACACCAATAGAATTATGAAATTTGATATACAGTTTATGTAGATCATCATACTTCGTTGGGAGCCCTTTGTTACTTACTAACACCCTAGGGTTGGTTCGAGTCTTACCTTCTAAGACACGATTATACGAATCATTGTGCAGGTAGGCTAAAAATAATCTCATATTGTTATAAACCCTTTCCTCTCTACATCTTGAGAGCACTTATGTACCTTCACCTTGTAACGATTATTGTATCAATCTAACGATAGGAGGGATCGAGGGTTCAATGATTGGCTTTTTAACGGTACCGCCGTGTATAAAATTCGGATAATTATTCTTAGTCAAAACTGCGGCAGAAGAAGCCGAAGGAGTAACTGAAATTGTGTTGCTAGTATCTTAATTACTATTGTCTATGTTGTTATTGTTTATGTAGTTATTGTCACCAATGTTATCAATATCATTAATGCTATTAACATTAATAATATCGTTATCGTCATCATTATTATTTAAAATGTTCTTGTTACTTACTGGTAAAGTTAAAAATCGTTTATTACTAGAAAAGTTAGTAGAATTATTAAAAGAAGGTAGTAAACAATGTTTCTTAAAGTGTGGAAAGCTTCATTCATGTCAGTGTTTCTATGTTGGGGATTGGAAAATGATGTAGTACACGTATTTGTTTTGTTGATTTGTTTCTTATTGCTAACATGTTTATTTTTAATTTTTTTTTAACTTGACTTTTATTAACTGTGTGTACATTTTTATGTATTTTATTGTTTCTATTTGAAAAGTTTGTATTCGATTTTAGCTGATTATTATCAATTTTATGTAAATGTTTATTTATATTGTTTTTATTTTCAGTAGTTTTATTACTTACAATTTTTTTTACTCAAAGCATCAAAATCAGTGATAATTGTACCTAGTTTCCAAACCTCAGAATCCTTTATTAAACTAGTTAGTGCTGGTGGAACGCTAATTTTAAAACTAAAGTGTTTTGGTTTAAATTGAAGCCAACGTTGAGTAATCAATTTACAGCTAATGTCACTGCAATCAAAAATTTTTTTTATGAAACTGCCTAAATACTGTTCCGTAGTAGTAGTATTTAGATTGGAAATTCTCAAATTGAATTTTGGATGAAGAAGAGCACCTGGCTGGGGCTTCATCAGTTACCTCGCCGGGAAAAAGCTTGTCACTGCCCCCTGAAAGTTCATTTATGATGTTTTGGTTGAATAAGACTGTTTCATCTGAACAGTCAGCTATCTTCAGTTCCTCAAATAAAGACTTGTTTTTTTGCGGTTCAATAACTTCATTAGAATTAAATTTCAAGTTATCCTGCATTATCTCTAATTTGTTTTTAACGATGTCTAGATCGGCTAGAACAACGTCTCTGAAACTCATTGATATATCATTGACTGTTGCGTTTTCTTTAAGTGATGAATACTATTTTCTCAGGCAATCCGTCACCATTTTTAGTTCATCAAAACTAACATTATTGGTAGCTTTCAGTGGCTCAATAATGGCCCTCATTGATAAAATTTCTTTTTTCAAACACATCATTTGTTCATTAATTACTTTTTTCACTTCAGCTGGAAAATAGCCCAATGAATGATTGAGGGACTCGAAACTTTTTTTCATTTCCTGGAAATTGGCAGCATTGTTCTTAATTGCGGTAGTCAAATTTGTTACCGTGCCTTGGTGATCGTTTTGAACTTCATTAATTGCATTGAAGATCAAAAACATTACTTTTTTCTAAACAGTTCTCACAAACAAAGTATTTGGCAAGAAATACACTGTACCAATTTCTGGGAGCATTGATACACGCACCATGAAATCTTAAATGACAGAACCCTTTACAGGAAATAGTTTCTGTCTTAGCGTCATTAATTACACAAATTTTGGCATTACATTTAAATTCCATGCTTAATATTTTTTTTAAAGTTAATTAGGTCAGTTCACGAACTTTTAACACGATCAGCAATAATTATAGTTATTTTTTTTTGGTTAATTATAAAAATTAATTATTTTGATTTATTTTATTTATTGTTTATTTTGTTTATGCGATTTTTATAAAGTATTAAGAATTAAAATTAAATGATTAGCGATTGAAAAAAAAACACGTGTTTATATACTGAAGAATGAAGAAAGAATGGGGAAATGGTCAAATTTATTGAAAATGTAATTAAAATGAAAATGAACATCGGTTCAAATATAATTTAATAATTAATAAAGATATAATATAACTAATAAAAAAAATAATATGACTATATAATATATAAAAATATATACCAAATAATTAATATAATTTGATAAAAAGACCCACATTTCGAAAGGGAAAAGGACCTATAAAGTTGGTTTACAGATTTATGTGACGGATCACCTGTTAAAATAAATAAATAAATATTTAAATATAATATATAATAAATATAATATGTAATTTTTAATTGATTTTTTTTTTAAATATGTAGTTAGCTCTTGAAAAATTAAAAAAAAAATGGAAAACCTTTATTTATTAAAAGACTAAAAACAAAATTAAAAGTATTTTTTATGTTAACATCAATCACTTTTTTATGTATTATTTTTTAAAATTTAAGAATTCATACGTTGTATGAAATTTTTAATTTTAAAATTTTTCAACTTATAAGATAAAGAAAAGATAAAAAAAAGAAAAATTTAAAATAAAAAAAAAATTTTTAATTCAATTTTTTAATTAACGCTTTAATTATTAACTAAAAAGAAAATTAAAAGTATTTTTAAAAATAAAATTTTAATAATCAATCACTTTTTATTTTCAAAAATTATAACTTTTGCTAAATAGGGGTGCATACATATTATATAGATATAAATAATTTTTTTTTATATATGAAGACTTAGATAGGTACCAATATTTTTTTTTTTATATAACACAAACCTAAATTAAAATAATAATTTTTTAAATGACTTAGTTTAATAACCAAAACAAGCAAAATATTATTAGTTAAAAGAGGTAAAATTTACATTTACTTATCGTATACCAAATTTATTGAGAGAGAAAAGGTAAAAAACAGATGTTTGTCTTTTGCTTTATACTGTGAAAAAATTTTGCGTTCCCATTATTCTTCTTTTGAATTGTTTGCGTTCCCATTATTTATATGAGGCAAGGTGGTAAAAAATCTTTGTTCAAATTTAGTTTGTTCCCTCATACGATGATGAATTCTGATCTTTTATTATTTTAATATTTTCGTTTTAAACATTATTATTTTCGTATATTAATATATCTATTAAAAAAATTAAATTATAATTACATTACAATAATATAAAATATTATTAAAATTTTTGTCAGTAATAATTTGGAGTTACAAACATTAGTATTTTTTATTGATTATATTAAATTATAATAAACCTAAATATTTATTATATTAGTATACGATTATAAAATAATACTGAGGATAACATCTATGTACAAATCACAGAATTTAGAGAATGTAATAACGCTGTTTTAGTTAGGTCTCCTAAATTCTTATGCTAGTTCTACGCATAGTTGATATAATTTAGAAAATAATATTGTTAAATATTTCATCGAAATTTTTGTCGAAAATTTTTTTTTCAAATTATTATTATTAATCAACAAATTTCTTTTCAAATTATAAACCTTTTTTTATTTCATTTCAGCTAACTTTTTTTGTTACTCTCTTTTGTTTACTATTTTTTTCTTTTTCTTGCACGTTAAATTCTTATTATCCTCTATTTCTTACAATTTTTAGAAAATTTGCATATTGATTTGCATATTGATTGTATTGTGTAAACAAATTAATACAGACATGAGTGCATAGGCATACTGCATATTCTAATTGTGGTGATCTGATGGATATTCTTTGATGAGAACTATGAGAAGATAACTTCAAATTTTGTTTTTGGTTTTGATGCTTGTATTTAAATTGTTTGTTTACTTTTCTATTGGCATGCTCTTTCCGAATTTTTGAGAAATTTGACAGAATTTCGAGTTTAAAATGTGACATCAGAGCTCTCTCAAAAATTTTTTTGCTGTTATTAATTATTATAAATTAATATATTATATCATAAGAGCAAACCTTTTATGAAATAAATGTCAGTTTATAATAATTAATAATATAAATAATACAAATTAACAAAATTTCATCTGCGATGTATCGATGATTTTTTTATACATAGTAAATTAGATTAAGAATCGAGGTATATCAAAACCCAAATTCATGAACAACAATAAAATAATAAACATTATAAAATACATATTCATATTCTATTGAAAATATTGCCGATTTATCAAGACAGTAAATTTTGAGAAATTAGCACATTTATTTTATATGTACATTTACAGGTTTTATTCTTCAATTCAAAAAAAAAATAAAAACGAAATTTTTACTAGAATTGAAAAGCACAAAATACAAAATTTCATTTCTATGAACCAGTGTTATAACTATATGTTTGGTTTGGATATAGCGACTATATATATCCAAACATATAATAACTATATATGGATATTATATTTTGGTATGATAATGATAATGATATAATATATTTACTGCATTGATATGATACATTTCTACCCAAATAACACTTTTAAACCTACAAAACAAAAATAAAAAAATTTAAGTAAATCTGCGTATAAAATTTAAGTAAATCTGTGTGAATTTTTTTTTATTATTTTTATGTTTTGTTTTTCTTATTCTTCTTAGTACAATTCGATCGCTTAAATCAGTTTATACTTTTGTTTTAGGTTTGACGGAGCATATACAATATATTTAATCAATGGTATGGGGTATTTTTTAATTTTTCAAGTTAAAAAAAATCGTAAAAAAATTTGCTCTGTATAATTCATCTCTTTATATTTCCTTTATGATCATATATAGTTTTTAATACATATTTGAAAAAAAAGTTGTGTGATTTCAATATGATAATACTTTTATTAAATTTCTTATTTGAAACAGTGGTATGATTTGAATCTAATATGTAATACCTTATAAAATGTTATTAAATGGCTGGCCGTAAATTGTGTAAATGGCCGTAAATTGTGTAAATGGCCGTAAATTGAATAAATGAATGAGTCAATTTAAAGTTCTTTTCATTGAATGATTTTAACACTAGTAATGTTTTCAAAATTATACTTAGTACTATTGGATTTTGTACTTCTTGGATTCATATTTTCCGGATTTTGTACTTTTCGGATTTTCCATTTCCGGATTTTGTAATTTCCTTCTGATTCTGATTTTCCGGATTTTGTATCTTAAGGATTTTGTATTTAACCCATATTAAGCAGTTTTAATTTTGTTTTTTCGGCAAATTAAGTGATCTGTACAAATTAACTTACCTGCACTATTATTATAATACAATATTAGAATTACTCGGCTTTGACCGAGAAAGCTTGAAATTATCTTTACTTTGAATTTGAAAGGAAATATACTTCGATAGCATTTTCCAACAGTAAAAATAACTTCCGCGATAAGAATTTAAGATTGAATCTATTAGCATTACATTTAATCTAATACGAAACTCTTACTTCTATCTTAACTTAAAACTTATGCTAGATGTAAGTTCTAATTTTTGGTCCTTTTATTTATTTATTTAATCAATTATTTATTTCTTAGTATTAAACTAATGTAAGGTTGTCCGTGGGAGAAACATGGTGATTTCAGATATACTACGCAGTAATTATAAGTCTGATCGTGATCGAGAGCTGAAGTCTCACTGGAAATTGCAACCTCCTGTGGAATGAATCAGCAGTAAAATAATTATTGGTGATTCCAATTAAGTACATGTAGGAACTCTGATGAAAAATGAAGATATTTTTTTTAAATTTTCTTAGAAAATTTTTCGCAAATTAATTTTTTTTAAAGTCTTTTTTCTAAATCAAACATAAAAAAAAATGTCTATTCAAAAGTAAAAGAAAAAATAAGCCCTTATGAATATTTGTACAATTATTGTTACATGATGTCATAATAAGATATGTATTACAAGTTTTGTTTATATTTTCCCTTTTTGTTTTGTTATTTTGTTTTTGGTATAAATCAGCAGCAGAAAATTAAGTAATATTCGAGTTTCGAAAAAAAAAATAGTATTAACTACTTTATGAAAAAGTTTTAGAATAATTTTTTGTTTTAATTTATTTTTTTAAATAAAAACTTATTCTTAATAAAGTATTTAATAAGTAATTTTACCTCTGTTTAGGCTTCGTTCAAGATTAGCAATATTCTGTTCGATATTAAGTAGCATCTGTTGATCATCGTCTAGGCTAGAATTATTTTGACTTTGTTGCTTTTGCTGTTGTTCTTGTTGTTGTTCTTGTACTTGGTACGACACATGTTGTTGTTGCTGATATGATGATTGGTGTTGTAGTTGCTGTTGCTGATAGGATGAGTGCGGCTGTTGCTTTTGATATTGATTATATTGGTTTAAATGTTCACGTTGTTGTTGAATTGAATTAACAAGGTTAGTAGATTCAAAGTTTCCTGAAGCATCATCTGGAGATATGTATTTTGCTTCAAAAACAACAATTACCTGTAAATATTTTTTTGTGTGTATATTATGCTTATAATGTAAAATCAAAAGACCGTTAATATATAAAGAAACACAAAAGTAGTTTGATCGTATGAAAATCAGAGTTGAGATTTGTAAGTATACATAGTTATACAAATAGAATTTTGTTTTTCTGTTCTTTTGAATTCTCCTTGTAATAGTTTCATTTTGTATATTTTTATTAACATACCACCGTCAGTTTATTTACTTATTTATTAATTTGGTAGGTAAGTATGTAGTTTCGTGTGACTTTGTTTCTTAATATTAAAATGAAAAGCAAAAAGAAAAAAAATTATTTTCTTTAAAAAATTTAAAGATAGAGTTCTGAAATTTCGTAGTTATTCATGATCAAAAAAATGAACCGAACCAGAGGCTTGGGTAGCTGCCATACAACTCCTCGATCCGCTCAGGAATATTTCGAAAACCAATTGTGTTACAGACATGTACATTTACACTTATATACTATTTCACAAATAGAGAGATTCGACTGTTACTGGATTTCGAAAATTTGGACTGGTTCGGGTCGGTGCCATAAGACTCCTAGTACCTCTCAGGAATATTTCGAAAACCAGTGTTTCGAGTATTTCGAAAACCAAAATTTAATTTCCTTCAAAATAAATCCTCGAAGGCGATCAATGCTTCACAAGTTATGAACGGTTTTATAAACCGTTTTATTTGCAGTAAATTTATTTTATTTTAATACTTACACGAATTTTTTTTTTCACTCATAAAAAAAACCCATTTTATACACACACGTACATATAGCTGTGTATTATTCTTTTATATTTACAATTAGATTTTTGTTTTTTTCTAATGCACGTGCAAAATCGAAACTGATTTTTGTTCTGCGTGTTAAAAGAATGCATCACACACTATTCCACAATTCCTAAAACTATTCCAATTTCGTCACAATTTTTATTAAAATTTCGTTTTTATAGTGATGAGGTCAAATTGTTTTTGTTTGTTTTTCTTCCCAAACAGAACGAATATTTTTAAAATAATACTTTTATTCATCCAACATTCCTACGTTCCTACCACTTGGTTTAAGGAATTGAAAATACAAAAAAGACTGCAAAAAATTGTTTCTGTGTTTTTTTTTATAGATACAAACACATAACCAGTGTAGGTCTATACTGCCTAGCATAGCAATATAATAATATATTGACTGATTTAAACTTTTTTATTATGGCTATTAATAATGAATTAGAAACAATGAAATTGTTATTCATATAAAAAAATAACAATGTTTTAGTTACATTCTCCCTTTCATTGCACTGCTATTTGTCATATTGTAAAACATAATGTTAGTCATATAAAAAAAAATTAAATGTTCCTATTTTAAACTGTAGGAAATATAGGAATATTTAATTTTTTTGTACTTATTCTGTACTTATTAACATATTAAAAATTAAATTTTAACAAAAAAAAGAATGTGCGTTTTATTCTCTCTGGGAAATTGATAAAACTTCCTTTCCGGTTTTCACAATATTACCCGCTAAACATCTATAATTATGTTTACCCCCAGTATAATTATATTACCAATATCAGTTTAAATTTTAAATAACAAAAAACTTGGTATAAAATTTCAATATAAATTTTTTAGATTTGTCCGAACTTTTTATCTCACTATGTATTTAATTAATATAATAAAGACGCATATAAAAATTTCATAAGGATTTTCATATTTTTATACAAAATAATGAAGCCACATATATAAAGTTGTATATAAAAATTTAGGTAAGCATATGCTGTGTTCTCTTTTTTTCTCATTTTAATTTTCGTATACGGCAATCTTAAAGAAGATATAATAGTTTTTATTTGGTTTTACCAAAGATAATTTACAAGTACATGTCCGATCGCCTAATAAAATAAAAACCAGAAATTTAAAAGCTATTTTAAAGCTATTTTTGAATAGCTTTCATTTTCTCTTGAAATTTTTAATTGAGAAATGTATATTTGCATTATTTTTTTGCTATGTTTTTTATTTTTCTTTACATACTCTACTCCAGCGAGTGCAAACCTTTTTTTTCGTAGTGGGTCATAATTAAAATAGTTTGAAGTAAAAATGGCGGGTGATTGAATCTGAGTTATTTGAATATTTTTTTACAAATTTTAATATTTAACTGTTTAGGTAATGTTGGAATACTCTCGTAATTTAACGCGGGGCGTCATAAATAAATTAAGCAAAAATAGCCCAAAATCTAAGTTAAACATTGTTATCATACAGTATTTCTTGCTACTTATGATATAATAATTGTTTAATATCAAGATTGTAAGTTGTTGTCCTTAATGTCCAACATGCAAAAATCATATTCTCTTCGAGTCGGTTCCAAGTAGATCCAAATATTTTAATAAGGAATTTCCCAAATTTTTCATACAAATAAACATATGTGCAAAGCAAATATTTTTACATAGAAATTTCATCCATATTATTATCGGGATTATTATTATTAATCGGGATTATTATTATTTATTTTGCTAGTAATAAAATTTTCTCATGGGTCGTACTATTACAGATTTACTATCAATGCCAACTCAATATCAATCAATACCAAAATATTTTTTTTTAAAAAGAAAAAACAATTTGTATGGATTAGTTAGTATTGGTTAAAATAAATGAGAGAATAAAAAAATTTTTTAGATGCCGATAAGCAGTTTCCAACCAACACGTTTGGTTTAAAAAACATATTGAATAAATATATTTTTAACAAAGCAGTGCAAAATCATAATCAAAATGATTTCATTATACAATTAATTTTTTTTTCTAAGTATCAATTTATTTATCATATTCAAATACTGGCGTATATAAGAAATTATTAAGCCTTTATTTACATTCAGCACATACATTATTTTGTAATTTCAGATTCCCTTCTACTTAAAACTGAACAATAAACTTTATCAAATTATTTTTAAATAATTTAGAAAGTATATAATTTAATTATTTTATTTTCAAAATTATTTCAAAAACAATGTGATTTGATTGGTAAACTCACCCTACTTGATACATTATTTTTTTTTTATTTTCATAAAAACAACAAAAAAAAAACAAATTCTTTTTCCTCTTATTTTTATTATTTATTATTTTTATTCACCAAAATTTCGCTCAGTTCATCATAAAAATGAAATAATTGCGTGTGTTAGAGGAGCTAATTCTAATGCAATGCAAAAAGAAAAACAAAAACTGAAATAAACAATAGGAGTGAAGAGATACAAAGAGCCAAATTCTGCAAGGATAAAATCGTAAAATAACATGAAATTATTTTTTTTCTTTATTATTTTACTCGCTCTTCAAAATTTTAGAAATATGCATAGTTGTGTGTATATATTTCTGTACCAAATTAATGGGTAAAGCTTTTCAAAAACTAATTTAATTTGAAGAAGAGAAAATTTCAAAGCTCTCTCACTGCTACTTAATCAGCTGTGATTAGACACCCATCAGCTGCGATTATACACCAATTTTTGAATGAAAACTTCCCATTGCTTCGGAAATTTACTTGTATATTATCTTTGGTTTAACCTAATGGAAATATTTTGTTGTGGTGCATGTAAAAAATTGCATTAGGTTTACGTAAATCAAGAGTTTTCCTTCTTATTGTAACAGATATTCTTTGATTATAATAGACCTGTAAGGACCTGCGCAGTAGACACCTTTTCATTTTATCTCGCTTCTCCTAATAAACTTTTAATATGTAAATAAGTTGTAGGTATATACAAAAATATGACGCACACAGTTGAAATTTATTTTAATTATATGGTTTTATTATTCCTCAAATACATTATGCATATCTGGGTTCTTATTAAAATAAAAAAACAAGTACAAATAAATCACTTATTATTATTAAGTACATACCAGGAACTGCAAAATATCAGGACGGCATGGTTCTTACATTGAATGCATTGCATAGAAATTAACTTACCCATTCAAACAGAGAGAGGATTTTGACGTTTATTTTTTTTTTGCAAAATTTTAGCTAAATTTACCAATTTTCGTTTAAAGTTTAAGATTGAGATAGTACAAATATCCCCAAATATGTTGAAACTTATATAAAACGAAAATTTGAAGAATTTTCTAGAACATATTGAAATTTCACATTTCAACTAGAAATTTTAACTATTATTTTCTTTAAATATAATAATCACATTTTCCTAGCATTTTTTACCGACTCCATGTTGGCATTTATGAAAAAGAAAAAAATTTCATTTATTTTTCTTGATAGCTGTCATTTTTTGAAGGAGCCTTTTTTTTCTCTCTTTATTTGCAATTTTAAAGTTCATATACAATTCAGAATATTAGTGCAATGCTTAATTCTGGGTGTTTTCGTTTATTCATTCTAAAGAAGGAATGAAAGAATAGAATACTTATGCAAATAGAATAAACGAACAGAATATAAGAAAAAGAATAAACATCAGAAACTGTCATTGTTTGTTTTTGTATTTATTTATTAATTTTTGTGAACAAAAGTTTTTACTATTTTTTAATTTGTGTAAATTAGTTAACCCTTTCAGACCCAAGTAAAACAATTTCCTCAATCGGCTTAACATACCTTAACATAATTTATGTATCTACATATCTATCAATCTACATAATCTAAATAAACAAAGTCTATGGATCAATGATTTGAAGCTTTAAATCAAAGTACCAATTTGTACAGAGTATAGAATCATTTCTTTACATTGCATAATCACTTAATGTGGGTCTTAAAGGGTTAATATAAGTTATAATAGTTATTATAATTATTATATAGGCTCATTCCTTGAAAAAAACTTTTAAAAAATTTTATTTTCTGAATAATAAATACAACTACTAATTTTATATAAACATTTATATTTATACAACTATTCATAATATTATATTCATTTTCAAAAACATTTTTTAATTAACCAATATTTTCCATTTTTCAAATTAAAATAAAATATAGGTAATCAAATTGTTATTACTGTATAGAATGATAGAAGTGAACTGTAATTCAGTAATTTTATTCTGTTTATTCCAACTCTGAGATGGAACAAAAAGAATACGTTCGGAATATACAAAAAAAAACTCTTTTTGAGAAAACAACATAAGAAAATGTATTTATATTTGTAGATGTGTTTTTTTAATGATCCGAATGACCATGTTTATACGAGGCAGAAATCTACTATCATGTTCATACGTAAAAAAAAAACTGGTAGATTTCTGCCATTGTCGTTGTCAGATAATTGAAATATCAAGATGGCCGCAATTGAAATTATTGGCAAAGAGATAAATAAATGAATTTTTATTATTATTCAGTGTCAATTCAATATTATTATTATTTGTAAATTTTTTTTTTTATTTGATTAATATTCCATCCGAAAATTACGTTGTCAACAACAATTTCCTTAATTTTTGTGAATAAAATATAATAAAAATATTTTGACACTGACATATTCCCAGAAAAAAAATTTAAACGTCAAAAATCTACCAGAAATTTGAAATTTTGGTAGATTTGCTTACCCCTTACCGAAATGTCTCTTCACCTATAAATTTTGGTAGATTTCTACCACTTTTCTACCTGTATAAACATGCATGACCTATATAGATCTCATGCCTGATTCACTGATTCAGAACGTACGTTCCGAACCCATGCGCGCGCATATTTTTTGTATGAAAATTTGAGTTCTCTCAATTTTCAAAAATGTTCGGAACATTTTTTTCTCTCCGGAACAAAAGTTGACTTAACTTTAACTTTGTGTCCGGAACAATTTTTTTTTTGCTGTCATTTTTAATTTTTTTGACATTTCTCACGTTACAATTTACAAAGCATAAACAAAAAAAAAAACAAACAATTCATAAAAATATTGAAAACATAAAATGTCATAAATTGAAAACAAATTGTATTAAAATCAAAAATATAAAAAATATTGGCAATTTTTAATTTTTATTTTTCATAATAAAAATGGATTTGAATGTTTGTAGAAATATTTGTTCTTTTTTTTCAGTATGTAATTTTAAATTTGTTTGCTTTGTTGTATCTGTCGTTTTTTATCATACGTTAGAAATTTTTTTTTTCTTTTGATAGAATCAATGCTCGTTACATCATGGTTCAATTTTCTTTTTTAAATGTAAAACAGTCATCAAATCTAATATTAATTAATATGTTTGGTATATTATTATAGCTTAATTGCTGACCTAATATAAATATTGTAGAGGAAAAGGATTTCCTGTAACTCTATACATAAAACTCTATTTTTAAGTAATAATTAGACAAATTAAGGCAAATAAAAATAAATAAAAAAAATAAAAAAATAATTATTAATTTTTTTGTCTTATGACGTTCAAAAAACAAATGTTCGTAAAATTGCAAGAAGTGTTTGTTAACGTCAAATAATACATTGTATAGACATTACAAATCAAACACATAATTTTGATAGACCGTATAGATGACCGTATTTTTTGACGTTTCGAAAGTCACGGATGGGTAAGCAATTTTCGCGCTTTTTGTTTTTCAAGTTTTTATATTACACCGTACAGCTATTTTGTGATATTGTGTATATTTTGTGAGCTGAAACAATCTGCCACTATTAATCGAAGCCATCGAATAAATGCTGGGGAAAAAATAAAATAGAATCTTATTTAATAGAAGAAACTAGTGAGCTTCTAGTTTTTCTACTGTTGCCACTATTAATCGAACCAATCAAAAGAAACTGGAGAAAGAGTGAAGGAAGAAATTGAGTCCCTGAAAATAAAGTTGAAGTGTGGTTAATGTCATAAAATTAATATGGAAACAATATTAAAGGACATTATTACCCTACTCTAGCCAAGTTAAAAATTAAAAAATGCTTCAAAAAGGATGAATTGAACTGAAACAGATATAGCCATTGTATTCGCAATCGTATACAAATTGCTACCGTAGTATGTAGAAAGAAATTTCCTCTTTCTGTTCCACGGACTCCTTATAGATGGGCACTAGAGATAGACATATCAACTGGAATTATAGATTATGTCATAAAATGAATGCATGCTGAAACACAGTTGAAGGGGTAAAGGTGTTCTTAGTTTTGATGAAATTAAAATAAAAGAATGTTACTGTTATGACAAATTATCGAATAATCTTTATAAACCAGTAAAATATGGGCAATTGAAAAAGAGGTAAGAATAAAGAATAGCATAATTAAAATAACATTTATTTACGTAATATAATGCAATTGAATTCAAAACGCTATTTATAACCCCGCATGACTTCTTATTTATAAAACATAATTTCTAAGTATTATAATATATAATATATATATAAATTTAACGACTTATTAAATATATATAAGTTAAATTAAATTAAATTAAGCTATTTGCTTCATTGCAAATTATTGAATAATTAAACTTTCATTATATAATTAGATTGACATTAGCAAACTCTACAAAAACAAAGTATTTTGTGAAGTCATGTGCAAAACAGTACAAAAATGAAACACAGGAATAATAGACCTTGTATAGTTGTATCATGATACAGAACTTTGATAAAAAATTTTTTTTTGATTATTTCGAAATAACTCAATGGTTTGAGTCTTATTAAGTAATAAAACGGTATGTTTGAAAATTTTTAAGAATCAATTATTTTCTCGTTAAATATTAAGTTCCGTTTTATTAATATTAGATTAGGATAAAATTTTAAATAAAATACTAATTTTTACTAGATTACTAAATTTACTTACATCAATAGGTTTGTTTGTACTCAATTCGACTAATTGATCTTCAATGTAAATGCTCCCCTTTGAAATGAGTCCTGAAAAATATATAAGATTTTATTTTTTTGTTGATCATAGCAATATATTTTCAAAAAGTTTTCAAAAAATAGTCCAACAGCAAAATAGCACCATAACCGTTTTAACAGTCTTACAACCGTAAAAAGATAGCAAAAAATAAATAAGTTTACAAGTGACTAAAGAACCTTTCTTTTGCGGATTACCAGTATAAAAATAACATTGTTATGAGCTTTTAAAGTTTTACGTGGTCTCACTGAAAAGTGTCACAAACGTTGTTCTTTTATGAGCAATATTACCGGTATAAAACCAACAGATATGTATTTTACAATAAATTTATAACAAAGATTTAAATCAAAGAACTATTTCATTTACTTTAAAAATATATCAATATTAATAAAACACTTTTTTTTTATTATAATAAAACATAAACTCAAATTCAAACTAAGTAGTTTCTTTTTTTTTTAAATATTTATCCGATAATATTACATATTACTATATATAACAAAAAATATTTATTTTATTTAATAACTAGTCGAACGGTCCCTGCTAACGCACGGTTTAATTATTTAAATAAATGTTATCACAAAATTATGTTTTGACTTATCTATTCCACACGAGTCGTCATCATCATTTTTTTTTTCTTCAGTTTCATTCCTTTTCAATGCACTAATATTGCGGCGGCCATTTTTTATCATCACTTTGATGACAAATTTTGGCTGATGAACGGGAGAATCTACTAATATACCAACCAGGTTATTTAGTTTCAGAAAAATTTTGTGTGAATGAATGCCTTATTATTGTTTTGAAATTCAATAAAAAAGTTTTTTTTTATATAACTCTCGCTTCAAATTTTATTTTCAAATAAAATATTTAGACATACATATAAAAGCGTTACTAGTTTGACGAATCGTATGTAAGCTAAGATTAATTATATTGAAGAAAGTTGAACCGTCTTATTTGAGCCAATAAGCTCAAGCTTATCACTGAAAATATAGAGATCGCGCGGTAATTGGCTGTGCTCATAATGAATTGCAATTGCAGTCAAGAAAATCTGTTGCAAAATCTAGCTCTCAGTGTTTACCTTATGTCATCAAATGCAATTGCAATTTTATATGTGTGCGTAAATGTTATCATTCCATTTTTTTCCTTTTATTATCGGTTTGAATTTTGTGTGTTTAGAAAGTAAGAAAAAATAAACATATGTAAAGAAATACAAAAACAATAGAATATACACTAAAAAAAATCAAATAAATAAATGTTTTCTATTTTGGCAATTTAAGAAATTTGTTTTGAAGTGTAGCAAAAAAATTATTTATTTTCATAAATCATTGCAACATATTTAAATTGATTATAGACATTTTGCCAATTTTGTGAATTTTGAAAAAATGTTCACGTTTTTTTTAATTCTACAATTATTTGAAATCATTTAGTAAAAAAATTTTAAAAATCTCGCAACATTTTTTCCGCCGTTTTGTTTTAGTTAAATTTATTTTAAAGCAAGAAGAATTTATTTAACACACGTCACTCAAATTTTTTTTTCCTTACTCCTCTTGGGAGCATAGGAAGTTGACATTTCCATCGTACTCGATTTCAAGCTGCTATACTATGGTATCTTCATTTCTATTTCCGAGGCAATGTCTAATTTCATTTTTAATCTGTTTATATTGTCTAAGTAGAAGATTGACCTACTGTAGAAGACCACTTGGTAAGACGACGTCATATTTTCTGAAAGTTGTCGCTGCGATTTTATCCATCTTTGACGTTAAAATGCCTGACGTTACTATGTTTTGCTGGTGTGACATACTTTTGTCAGTTGTTGACAATTGTGTAATTATTATTAGTGCTTGTCCAATATTTATTTATTGTGTTGTATGACATATATGAGTATTGATTTAGATATTGATATAGGTAATATTTTTAGTTATAAAGTATTAATTATTAATTATTTTTTTATTAATTATAAATTTTATATATAATATTTTGTTATTTTTTTTAGTTATATTTTATACCATGGGAATACCATTTAGTTATATTTTACGCCATGGGAATTGAACCTGTGACTACCACATCGTAATTGAAACACATTTCTGTGCTCCAGCCGATTAGGCCACGGAAGGGATCACACATAGATTAAATGAGGAAAAAACCACAAAATAATTTTTAATTTAGGATCAGTAATCACCCTTTTTCTAAGATGCAAAAAAATTATTATCCGATTTCACTGTTAATGTTTAAAACTTATTATCTCTCCCGCTGGATTTTGTTCTTGACGGGCAGAGCGAAAAAAATAAAAATTAATTAAAAAAAAAATAAAAACTATTTTACTAAATTAGGAACTGATACTTCAATTATTTCATGTATTTTAATTTTTCATTAAATGGGTTCTTATTTTTATTAATAAAGCAAATGAAGCTGCGTCTTTATTTTAAAAAATATCACTGTCGCCCAACAGCAAAAAATAAAAAGAATTAAAATATATTCCAGCTACCAGAATTTATTCAAACTAAAAAGTAAATAAAAAACTAAACGATTTTGATGTTACTCTTAAGAGTTTTATTTTATTTTTATTACTCTGCCATCAAGAGCGAAATTAGGCGAGCGAAATATAAAATTTCAAACATTGATTTAATCGTATCAAGCAAGCGTTACATAATTTCGAAATAAATTTATGATATTATTACTTCCTTAAATTTCTTAACTCCTATTACAATATTTTCCGTTCTTATATTTTACTTCCTTGTAAAAGAAAAAAAAATTTTAGATGATGTATGTGTACATATACACTAGCTTTTTAATCCCCCATAAATAAAGGAAGCAAAATAAATTCTAAATTTTTCTTTTCTTCATTAGAGTTTTTATTTCGAATTTAAGATTAATACATATTTACTTAAACGAACTTATCTTATCTTTATTTTTTTTTTTAGAACGCTTTTAATTACCATATAAACATAATATTTGTAGTAAGGTGGAAAATTTCTATTCCAATGATTGACAATAATCATCAAAATGTCATCATAGAACAAAAAAAAGTACCATACATCTTTTTGAAATGGACTTACAACTGGGTCCACAACATGTTGCTAAAAATTTCGGATTTATTCTGTGTATAAATTTATTCTGTATATAAATCTTCACACCGTATTTACGAATTTAGTATGTATTAGCATGTATTAGAATTAGTAAATTCAATTTTAAAACAAAACCGGAAATAATATATAGGGTTTTCCAATAAGAGTGATATGATTTCTTTTTTAAAAAAACCACACAAATTGCTAAGGAAATTCAAATGTTTTTTATTTAATATGAAGTACAATCGATAAAACTAAGTTCTGAATAAAACGTCATTCAAATGGCCTCTACGACTTCTTCTGCAGGAACGAATTCGATGAACCCAATTTTCGAGCATCTTTTTCCACTAAATCCAGCCGTATGTCATGAATAGCACCTTCATTATGACTTGTAAAGCTTGAAGAGACGCTGTCATATTACAAATGGCCGAAACGTCACTTCAAAATCATATCATCCTTATTGAAAACGCCATTATATGTATTTACCTTTATATTTTTCTATATATTTACAACTTCATTTAATTATTTATTTACTTGTGTAACACAAACAGTTTACAAATTAAGAAAAAAAGCTTATTAATAGAGAATTTATACAATCCAACAGTTTAACTTAAAATTAAGAAATACAAAATAGAATACTAAAGTTTAAAATTTTAAAACCATTCACAATAAATTGTTTACAAAAAGTTTAACAATAATTAAAACAAAACATAAATTATATCTTAGTTATTAAGATAAAGACGTTGTTTTAGTAGGTGTTTAGACATTGAAAAGTGTATGTGCCGTTTATATTTGTTTCCCATCATTAGCATCCTGTGAATTGGCTCAAACATCCCGTAGTTCGTTCTATGAAAAGAAAGGGAGAAAAGATTGGTAGATCGAAAAGGGGGATTATCAATAATAACGATTTTATTTGAAATTAAAGACGATATTATATTTCCTTTTACTACTTCAGTAATAAAAATAACATCTCCAATTTCACGTCTTAGTTGCAATGAACACATTTGAAGAAGTTTAAGTCTATGTTCATAAGGGGGTAATAATAATGGATCAGACCATGGAAGAAAACGTAAAGAAAACCTTAAGAAATTTCTTTGAATAGATTCAATTCTTAGTTTGTGTACCTCATAAAAAGGAGACCAAACTTGACTAGCGTATTCTAAATTTGGTCGTACGAGACAAGTATATAAAGATTTTATGATGTACGAATCAGTAAATTCTTTCGACCATCGTTCGCCTAACATTGAGTTGGCTTTATTGATGATATGTGTATAGTGAATTTTAAATGTCAACTTTTCATCACAAAATACACCTAAATCTTTGATGGATTGAACTCTTGTCAAGGATTCACCATTAAGTGTGTAGTTATGCTTAAACGGATGAAAACGGCGAGTGTATGTAATTAGAGCACATTTATTAATGTTGAGTATAAGATTATTTCGAGTGCACCAAGCGAAAAAATTATCGAGCTCTTTTTGAAACAAAATTGAATCATCTTTGACTTTCATTTTTTTGAAAATTTTCATATCGTCTGCGTAAATTAGTAATTCACTATTACTAATGATAAATGCTACATCGTTGATTGCAATAATGAACAGAAGTGGACCTAAATGGCTACCCTGAGTAACACCAGAGTTAGCCATAAATGATTTAGACGTCTTAGATCTGAATATTACGCTATAACTTCTATTTGTCAGATATGAGTTAATACATTTTAAAAAGAAAGGTAGAAAACCTAATTTTTTAAGTTTAAATAAAATGGTACTGTGAGGTAGAAGGTCAAAGGTTTTACTAAAATCCGTGTATACCACATCAGTTTGGTAGCCTTCTTCCATATTTTTAATAAAAACTGATATTGATTCAATGAGATTAGTTACCGTGGATTTCTTTTTCATAAAACCATGCTGGTTTGGGATTAGAAAGTCAGTACAATGTTTTTATGTAGAATCAAATACAATTAATTTAAAAATTTTAGGAATTGCAGATAACTTGGATATCGACCGATAGTTAATGATATCATTTTTAAAAATTTTTTTATGAATTGGTCTTACAAAAGCTTTTTTCCATATATTAGGAAAGAGTCCTGAGGAAATTGAAAAATTAAAAAGGAATGATAGTGGAGCAGAAAGTGAATTAGAACATTTTTTTAGAACAATTTCTGGTACGCCATCTGGCCTAGGAAAAGTGTTCTTGTCAAGTTTATTTAGGAGTTATTGTATTTGTAATTATGGTATCATCATCAATAATAATATGTGTTAGCGAAGTTTTTGGATAATTATCAAGATAATCATCGTCTCCGAGGTTGGCCGCAAACTCAACTGTAGGCTAGGAACCTAGGAGCAGAAGCAATAATAATTTACGATACAATGCAGGTGCTAATTTGAATGGTATAGAACCTATAATGAATACAGCAATAAAGTTATATAATAATTTGCCATTGAGTGTAAAAAATATGTCCAGTAAGAAATTAAAAAAAAACTTGTAAAATAATGTATTTGTCCAATTATTAAAATTAGAATTTTTATTGAATTATATTTGAATTGTAAAAAAAAAAAAAAAAAAAAAAAAAAATTTTTTATATTTTCTTATTATATTAAATTGTTAAATTATAATTATGTTGCACTGAATACTTTTGAACACTTTTATTTTTGATATGTTAAATAACATACATGTATATATACTCCATACGAGCTACACAGCTCTTTTTGAGAAATCAAATAAATAAATTAAGGATTAAGGAACTTGAAAAAAAATCACGAAAATATTCTGAGATTATTGTAGAATCAGTACTGCTATTCCCATTAAATTTCATAATGTTAGGAAACTGATCACATTTTCTTTTGGTGTTAACAAATTTCCTGAAAGCTTTAGGGTTATTTTTTATCTGCAACGACATATCAATAACATGATTGTTATACAGAGATTTTGCTGCTAAATTAAACTGGTCAAAAAGGAGTTTAAAGTTATTATAATCTGTACCCTTTTTAGAAATTAGATACTTACGCCAAGCTTTATTTTTTTTATTTCTGAGTTTTCTCATTTCATGATTGAATCACGGAGGGCTAGAATTTTGTTGCCTGTCTTTGGCGATGGGAACAAATTGTCGGAAACCATTTTGTAGGATTTCATAAAACTTATTTGTCATTATATTGAGATCTACATTGTCATATAATGTAGAGAAATCATAAGTATATATAAAAAGTTATTTAGTCCGACAAAGTTTGCTTTGCTAAAATTATAATGATAAGAATTAGCTGTGTCAGGGTTAGAGGGTGCGTTAAGACAGTACGACAAACAAATGGGTGGGTGAAATTGATCAATTTTTACAAGGGGGGTTGGGCAATTAATTTGTAATATATTGTTCCAGTCAGTGGTAAAAACTAGGTCAAGTTGTTTTGATTGGAAATTAGTTAAATTTGATATTTGTTGTAAATAATTAATATTAAGGCTGTCAATGAACGAGTATTCATTTTCACTACAAAGATAGATCGGAATCATGATTCTTCGTCATGTGGTATCCATTTAATGCTTGGTAAATTAAAATCTCCGTAAAAAACTATTTCGTCAGAAGGATCAATAGTATTCGACAAAAATTCCGTTACTTTTGAACATTTTTGATATACATCAATATTAGAGTTTGGAGGAATGTAGCAATAAATTATGTATAAATTTTTAATTTCCAGTTCTATTTTGACTCCTATAATTTCAAACATGTCTGTGTCTGGAATTAACACTTCACTAGCTTTTATATTATTATTCAAAGCAATCAGGACGCCCCCACCCTTTGGAATTATATTTTTAGCTTGAAATGTTGAAAAGTCAGGATGATTAATATTATATATATCTATCTTTTCTGAAGACAATGAATGAAGGGTCAAAAAGTTTCAGGCCATTAATAGAGGGAGTAAGCCATGTTTCAATTAATAGTATATCTCGAATTCTAGTGTTAAAGAGTTTACAATTACACTTCTAGTCTTAGAATGGAGACCTCGTACGTTTTGATAATAGAGATATTACATAAGTTATATATATATTATATTTATTTAAGTATACAGGGTGGTCCGGTTTAGAGCAAAAAGTTTTCAAGGGGTGATTCCTTGGAGTATTTTAGGAAAAAAATTGTTCATGAAGAGGGGTCTATCTTTAAATTTACCTGGGCTATAGAGGGTTAAAGAAAATCGGATTAGAAAAATTATATCTAACGGTATATGTTGAATGAGTATCAGACTTACCGTTTTTGAATAATAACTGCATAAACTTAAAATTTTGCTTTTAAAAACTGAAAACTTTGTAAAAAACGTTGATTGTCTCGAAAAAATTCGCTATTTTTTTTTTATTGTGTAGAATTATCAAATCTATAGAAAAACTTAACAATCAGATAAATCAAATCACAATATTTAACAGTCGAACGAAACAAAAAATCAAACAAAAAATTCATATTCTTAAAAAGTTATAAGTTTTGTCAGAAATCATATACAGGGTTGTGTATGTAAAAGTTGTAGAGGATGATGTAGCGCATCAACACAATAACAAAAAAAAATAGGGAATTTTTTCGAGATAATAAACGTTTTTTACAAAATTTTTAGTTTTTAAAAGCAAAATTTTAAGTTTATGCAGTTATTATTCAGAAACGTTAAGTCTGATACTCATTCAACACTTTTTATTCAAAAATGGTAAGTCTGATACTCATTAAACTTTTTGCTCTAAATTGGACCACCCTGTATATAATTTCTGACAAAACTTATAACTTTTTAAGAATATGAATTTTTTGTTTGATTTTTTGTTTCGTTCGACTGTTAAATATTGTGATTTGATTTATCTGATTGTTAAGTTTTTCTTTAGATTTGATAATTCTATTGTAAATTAATAAATTATTTCGCAAATTGAAAAATTTAGTCGTAAGCTAAAACGAAATATATAAATTTTTTATATTCTCACGGCTTAAAATTAAAATATTTGGGTGTTGTATTTCCAAATATTTTCCCGTATATATAGAATTATATCAACTTGCCATATAATATTTAATATTGTTAAAATTAATTAAATATTGTCAAAATTGTAACTTTGCAGCTTTGCATTTTTGTTTGTTATTTATCAAATATTGTAAAAGCTTTCCCGTGAGAATATTTTAGTAAAAGTTAGAATAATTCTAGTATATAAGAAGCTATTTTGTAAGAATTGAAATCAATCAATAAAGTTGTCTTCTAAAAGACATTAAAATTTAAATTAAAAAACTAATTTATTAATTATCACAAGCGAATTATTAGCTGAACAAGAGGCGCTAGGAACTGCCATCGAGAATTTCATCCGAAATTGCAAGAAAGATGGCAAGGACAGGAGATCCAGAGACGGGTACTACAAGGAGAAGAAAGCAAGATTGGATGAAATGTGGACTGCATTTCAGGCCAATCATGAAAAAATTCTATCTCAGGAAGTACAGCTTCAAGAAAATTTGTACTTCAGTAACCAGTAATACGACGCAATTCAGGCTGGTTATAAACAAATGTATGCTCTACTATCGAAGCAAACAAGTAATGCGTCTGACATGCAGAAAGACCTACCTCAGCTCGTAGATGGTGACCAAGAAATCAAAGCGGCCGGCAGGGTCCCAAGCACGGAAACAGTACACACAGCAACAGGGTACGAAGCTGCTTGGAACACCATCATAAATCGCTACGATAACGAGCGCCTGTTGGTAACATCTATATTGGAAAAGCTTCTCATAGCCTTCCCACAAGGAGGAATCAGCTGGCGCATTGAAAACTTTACACGATGTTACACAAGAATGTTTATTGGGACTTAGAGGTCTTAGCATAAATATCGACACCTGGGACCCAATAGGTGCATATCTTAATAAAAAACATTGATCGCACAACACACAGTCTGTTTGAGTCACAGTTGACATCACCAAAGGAACTACTGAGTTCGGATTTGTTTCTGAAGTTCATAGAAACCCGATTCCAAACGCTTGAGTTCTTGGGCAAGGCGTCAACGTCAAGGACGTCAAACAAAACGGCTACTGTAGCTGCAAAAATAATAAAGAAAGGCACTCTTTATATAGATGTCTGCAATGAAAGGCACTCTTTATATAGATGTCAACAATTTTTGAAACTAACACCGAATGATGTTCGAAAAATGGAATTATGTCAATATAAGCAAAATATGCAGCAATTGTCTCAAAATTGGTCACTTTGCAACCAGTTGCAAGGCTCAGCATTGCTCAAAATGTTCAAGGAAACATCATTCAAGCTTGCATCCACCATCTCCACAAGCAACACCCCCAGGACTAATTTAGACTAGAAGGTCCAGTACCAGGAAGTTATAAACGAATATCTTGATCTTGGACACATGGAGGAAATAGATCTAACCTCCTTGCCTAAAAGGCACTATTTTTTGCCTCATCATGCAGTGTTTAAAGAAACAACCACCACCACAAAGCTACGAGTGGTCTTTGATGCTTCTTGCAAGACATATGTATCCTTGATGGTTAATTTTAATCCGATTCCGAATGCCTAAATACGTATTCACCTCAGATATTTGTAAGATGTATAGGCAGATACTGATGGACAATAAAAGTATTAATTATCAATTGATTCTATGGAGACAAGACCCAGGAGGGCGTTGTTATAGATTGCTAAACAACTGATGTAAATCAATGGAGACATGTGGAATCTAAATTCAACCCTACAGATTTGTTGTCACGACGGATTACTCCAAAGAGTTTAGTGAACTGCTCTGTTTGGTTCAATGGACCCGGTTTTCTCCTTTGCGAAGAGAAGAGTAGGCCCAAAACATTGAAATTAGAGTCAACATCATGAGGAGTTTAAAGTGGAAGAAAGCGTACTTTAACCAGACGTAAAATACTGAATGAAATTAACCACAAAAGTTCCTTCAAAGTAATTCATCGAGTCATGGCTTTTGTACACCGCTATATATATAATAGCCGAAATCCAAGGAAAAGGACGTTGTGTACGCTTCCAAGCGCCACTGAATTGAAAAACGGTTTAAAATATGTAGTGCGTTTAATCCAATATGATTCATTTCCAGAGGAAATCAAGGATCTGTGGAAATATAGGCAGCTTCAAAGAAAATGCTCCGTTAGCAATCTCTCACCATACCTAGACGAGGATTCATTAATAATAGTGGGGGTCGTTTAAAGGCGTCATCGTTAGGCACCGACGCAAAACATCCTTATCTTCTGCCAGCAAATAATTATATCACAAAATTGTTTATGGAAAAGTTACACTGTGAGAATTTGCACGCAGGCACTCAAGCATTATTGGCGGTCACTCGTCAGAGTGTTTGGCCAGTCAACGGAAAGGTGTTGGCGAGAAAGGTAGGGAATAAAGGTAGGGAATGCTTTACATGTTTTGTATCTAAGCCAAGGGAGATACATCAGCTGATGGGAAATTTACCTAAGGATTGCGTAGAGCTTGATAGGGCATTCATCCATGTTGGAGTAGATTTTGCCGGTCCAATGCAAGTACACTACAATGTAAGAGGAAAACCAGCAACTAAGGCCTATGTAGCTTTATTTATATGTTTTACAACGAAGGCTGCTCACCTCGAAGTTGTCTCGGACCTTTTTACTGCTGCCTTTTAAGCGTAATTAAAAAGATTTATAGCCAGGCGTGGCATTCCAGTTAAAATATACTCTGACAACGCAACCAACTTCATGGGCGCTAAGGAGGAGTTGCAGCATTTATTCCAATCAAAGGCTCATAAAGAGCTCGTGAACAAAACGTGCAACTAGCAGGGAATTCAATGGTTCTCAATTCCGCCACGATCGCCACATTTCGGAGGTCTTTGGGAGTCTGATATCAAGGCTGCAAAAATACATCTGAAGAAAACTGTTGATTCCGCTCGAGTAACCTTCGAAGAACTAACCACGTTTACAGCACAGGTGGAAAGCATCTTGAACTCTCGGCCCATTACGCCGTTGTCGAATGATCCAAACGACCTACAACCTCTTACACCTGGACATTTTCTAATTGGTGCGCCTATGAATTCCATCATGGAACCTGAGCTACTCGAGTATAAAATGAAATTAACAGACAGATTCGAGCATCTGGTGGCTATGCAACAAGCACCATGATCTTCACCATGGTAAATTGTCACCTCGTCTTTTATCACCGGAACAATTAAATACAGAGGTTCTTAAAATACGAGACAATCTGCCAAGTCACCTGCGAATACCTGGGAGCAATAAAAGAGATTATCAAAAATTATACTCCATCATGCAAGCTAATGGAGGCATTACTGAAAATAACCTAATATTGTGCATCAGGCTAACCATGGTATTAAAGGAATTGTATGAAGTATACAAATTAATAGCAAAACCATCAATTATATCAGAATAATCTATATTTGATGTAAAATCTGTTTTTATTGATAATATTACTAATTCGTTTAAACGTTGTTCCTTTATAGTAAATCCTAAATAGGTTTCAATCTTTTCAGAAACGAAGAACTGCGTTCAGCAGAGTAGTTACTCAAATGTGTGCACAAAAATATTCTTAAGATTATATTTATATTTGGAAAAACAGTTTCTAATTTTTTATTATATATTAATGTACGGAGCTCTAATATCGAATTTTCAGAAATTTCATTAGATTTCAAATATGATCCCAAGTGCACACATTCTTCCATAAAACATTTATCTAAATGGTTCTTGATTTAGTTTGGTATTTCGTTAAATTGTTCAAAAATTCAAAATTTTTGTAAATTAATTCATATGGTTCAAGCCTCTTTTTCAGTTCTTCACTAAGACATGAAATTATAACATTAACGGTTTTGGTTTTAAATTTCTGATTCCTATGCAATTCTGATTCTTCAATTGTTTTCATCATGAAACATTTTCCGTTTTCTCCCTCGTTTTCTTTCAAATTCTTTAACAATAGATAAATCATTTCAATGGATTGTAACTTTAAACTATTAGAACTAAAACGTTCTAAAATAGATTTCCAAAATGGCATCATAAAAGCACTTTCGAGACGATTCATTTGATTGTTAATATTTTGAGCTTGGCTTCTAACTTGAGAAAATACTTTTTAATGTTCTGATATTTTTGTTTAAAGCTTTAGATATTCCCGCCCACTTCTCATACAGAGCTTTGCATGCATCATACCGACAAGACCATTTTGTTTCGGAAACATTTTTTATGGTTCGCCCTTTTAAACAGTAGTTAACACTAACAAACGGCTTGTTGAAGAAAAAAAGAAAATAAATAATTCTTGTAAATTTTCCAAGTTCATTGAGTTTGCTGCACAAGGTATAAAATGTTCATTGGTTTTCTTAATTCGTGCTTGAAGTCCTGAATAAATTCCAGACATGTTACTAGCGTTATCATATGATTGTCCTCTCAAATTGTTTATTTCAATTTTATATTAGAATTTTTAAAAATTGTCTGTACTTGAAATTTATTTTAATACATGTAGCGGTATATACTCGGAAATAATCATCTTTGTATTAGTCTATGGTACTACTTTTAAATAATGTTAATGTATATTAATATTATTATTTTATTTAATTCTTAGTTTATATTACATAATTTAATTATAATTATCAATAATAATATAAAATTAGTTTTGATTATGGGAAAAAAAATTATGCTTGATAAAATTTTCCAAAGAAAATCAAATTGCAAGCGCCCTTTTTTGGTTTCACCCCTAGGCAGGTGCCTAGGTTTGCCTATTAGTAAAAGCACCCTTACGTATAAGACACGTATAAAGTATTGAAGCCCCTGGGTATGTGTAAAGGGGGGTATGTGCCAAGTTTTTTCTTTATATTTGATAATTCTATTGTAAATTAATAAATTATTTTGCAAATCGAAAATTTTAGTCGTAAGCTAAAACGAAATATATAAATTTTTTATATTCTCACGGCTTAAAATTAAAATATTTGGGTGTTGTGTTTCCAAATATTTTCCCATAAATAAAGAATTATATCAACTAGCCATATAGTATTTAATATTGTCAAAATTGCAACTTTGCAGTTTTTAATTTTTTTGTTTGTTATTTATCAAATATTGTAAAAGCTTTCCCTTGAGAATATTTTAGTAAAAGTTAGATAATTCTAGTAAAAGAAGCTATTTTGTAAGAATTAAAATCAATCAATAAAGTTGTCTTCTAAACGACATTAAAATTTAAATTAAAAAGCTAATTTAAACACTGATATTATTTATACTAGGGACCCCTGTTGGTGAATTATAATTCAAGTTAAAGTCCAATTTAAAGTCGTTAAAAATGTAAATGAAGTATATTTATAAAATAGTAAATACTTTTTCAGTGAGTGTTCAACAGATAACCTTCTTGCGCAATTTTTTTTTTTTTGGAAAATTAAACTTTATAGCCATTCATTCAATTCAAAAAACCACATCTGTAGATATTTGTTTATGAAAGATTAATATTATTATGGAAAATAATTTTTTATTACAAAATTATTTTATGAAAAATTACGAAATATTTAATGGAATTCACATACATTTTCTACAACGTATTTTTAAAAGTCATGTGAAAAAGTTTGAATGTTCGAATCAGTTGGTACCTAACTATAAGTATGAATTAAAATGATTATCAGAATTAATTATTAGTTTATAACCTACTAGAGGCCGGCACCGTCTTCGCACCTGATACACCTGACACCTGACGCACCTGCTAATTAGACCTATTTACCTTTCACAATAATAAGTAAAAATAACATTAATTGTCACTTAAAAGTGCTAACAAAGCGTCCTTAGCGCCGAGTTTATCTCCAGCATAAGTCAATTACTGGATTTCCATATTCAAAATTTGTTTTGTCGCAGATCGATTTCAAACCATTGACTGTGAACTTTGTTAATCAATTTCTTCTCATCCGTAGCAAAGTTAACTTTTGTTCAACTTGTTTCTATTTAATTTACATATATGTATGTACATACTAAGAAATTTGTTTTAAGAGGTGTTTTCGTTAAGTTATTTCACCCCTGCAATATTAGTTAATGATTTATTGTGTTAATAAGGCTGAATCAAATAAACTTGTATTGTAAATTGTTTTTATGAAAGTAAAAAAAAATTCCAATCATGGAAAACCAGTTAAGAAGATTAGGTTGAGTGGCATTTTGGGGGTCAGATTTTATTATTTTCGTAATAAAATGACGTTTCTAAAGATACGCGCTGCCACCCCTGTGTATTGTGATAAGTGATAGTCAAAAATGCACTAAAAATGTTTAGTATTCTGTAACGCGATCACTTGAATAATTTCAGAAAATGGTAGCATTTTAAAAGATACAAACCGGAAATAAAATTTAATTATTTAATATAACTTAAACATAAAAAATATAACATAACTCTTAAAAATTTTTAAAACTGCTAAAACAACTAAAACTTTTCTTTATTTTTATCATGAGTGACGCCAAAATAATTGTTACCCTAAAATCACAAAAAAAGATAATATCACGGTGATAATGACCATATATAACACCTATTGGAGATACGCTACACTCATAGCATGATTCTTACGAATGCACAATATAGAATTTCACCCTATGGTGAATAATTATTTGGATTCAAGATTCAGAGCTGTCATTAATATTTTTTTCAAATATGGTACAAAGGTACGAAATTTGACAGAGCTACTCAAGTATTCTTACTCTTAGGTTAGGATTTTATTACATTAGATGGATTAGATTACACAAAATCCTGATAGCTGTTTAAAATATCAGCACATTGTTTAAATTTACGTTCCTTGCTTTTATTCATAGCAAGTTCATATGTTTGCTTTTTTCGTACAAACATTTTATCTAACATTTTGCTCCTGGTTGAAGACACATTTTTTAACATTATTTGCTCAAATGTTAGAATTACACATTTTTTAACAAAGCTTGAATTACGTAATTTATTTTCTCCTTTTTAGTGCATTTAATGCTACCAAAATTGAGTAAGCCTTCAAAAAAGCAGGTTTTTAAAAAGTTTTTTTTTTACTGTTTACTTTTTAGTCATAAATTAAGAAATCATCCGTTTTTATTAATAACTATTATAAAATCTGTAAACTAAATTTGAACAATAAGATTTTAAAATAGGTTTGATAAACACAATAAAATATCTCATTATTTCAGTTATCTCTTTATTGCTTTAGTGTTGACGTTTCTTTAAAATGTGTAATCTGTAACTTTATATAAATTATTTCGTGTATCTGAAACTTATCCTTAATAAATTTTCCTTTAAAACCTATATTAATGTTATGCTACAAATTCGTTTTCTTTTCTACTAAAAGTCCAAAAAACCAAAGGCAATAATCCAAAAATAATGAAAAAAAAAATTTGACTCAAAAGAGAATCGAACAAACACAAAATTTCTGATATTAATGTAACATTTTACAAAGTGCGACGCGACGCTAAGCAATTTCAAAAATATACCAATCAGATTTTCTAACCAAAATACACCACATATTACAATTTATTGTACAAGTGTGCTTTCTTATTATTTATTATATACTTACATCCTACTTACTCTATTACTTATTCTATTAACGCTGGACGTACTTAATCGATGCGGACCAACGCGTGTTCACACGACTTTAAGCCCTTCGGCACATAAAAATCGGTTTGTGCCGTTCTAGTCGATGACGCAATTTTCTTGAACGCGATGTACAAATTCTCCCGGCGGTATTTTGGCTTCGGCAACCTCCGTTACCATGTCGGCTGTACAGATTACACCCGTACACTAATTTAGCTGGTGTGCAACCAGCGGTACCCAAAAACGCCACATATACTCACACACTAGCGGTAGATCGGAAACTCTCGCCCGGCTACGGAATACCTAAAATGTTTTACCGGTAGGTAAATTCCTCACAACTACCATCCATATCGAGAATTTGCCTAGCACTATTAGAAACTGGAAAATTTTTTAATACTTCGATTTTATCGTCGGTAGGTTTGATGCCAACTGCCTAAGCCTCGTGCGAAAGAAAGTCTAATTTTGGCCTCCGAAAATTCATTTCGACGGTTTAATCGTTAATCCGAACTCAGTCAAACGTTTAAATAGTGTATCCAAATGCCGAAAATTATCTTCTTTGGTCTTACTCGCAATCAAGATATCTTCGATGTACACGAAAAGAAATTCCATAACGCCGTAAGCCTGGTTCATATATCTTTGGAAGGTGTACGCCGCGTTACGCAGTTTGAATGGCACTCTCAAGAACTCGTATAACCCTAATGGGGTCGTGATAGCGATTTTGGGTATGTCTTCTTTCGCTTCCGATATCTGATTATACACGCATACCAAATCTATTTTAGAAAGTACCGTGCACCCTCCATTTCATACTTAAATCTTAAATATGCCGTTTAGGGTAGCGATCTGGTAAAGTGATAGCGTTTAATCGGCGATAAGCCTCCCATCGTATGCAGGGGCGACGGGCTTTGCGATTTTGAAGGGCGACGGATAAACGGATCTTTCTTAAGCAAGCTTGTCACATATTCTTGCTGGACGCTAAAAATCTTAACCGTCGATTCATTCGTTTCAGATCGTCACGTTTACTGATATCGCTGTTTCTTTATCGTGCAACTTTTATCGCGTAAGATTCACTAATAGTCCGTATTATTTAATGAAATCTGCACCGATGATCAGTCGCGTAACTTTAGCTATAGTGAAAACTGATGGAATTTTCGTCGTAGGCCTAAGTTCAGTTTGAAGATTTTTTTCGCCAAACATCGTAATGTTCGAACCGTTCGCAGCAGTTAGTCGATAACTCGTCTTGTTTCGCGTTCAGGAAACTACTTCGCAGCAACACAGACACATCGGTCCTGGCATCAATTAGAAATTAAGTTTATTCGTATTGTCGAAAATGAATACGCGGCATGACCGAACGGGGCTGTTGAACACCGCGTTTTTAGCAGATTTGTTCAGTTTTTTGAAGCATTGCAGTCATTTAATCCATTCGCGCATTTAAAACTGCACGGTGCCCGATACCAGTTGTAATGGCTTCAGATTTGTAGTGGTACCAAGATTTGTTGAACTGTTGCGATCAAGCGATTGCTGTTGCTGTTCTGCTGCCGCTATCTTCCCCAAAATTTCGGTTGAACTTTAATTCGCTTATCTCTTTCTCGAACGCGTTAGCCTGTTGGCACACCTCGATAATGCCCGCGCAGAGTGCTGTTATCGTGTCGTTTGTCACATTCGCGCTTGAGGGTACAACCGTCAAGAAACACCGTCAAGAACCACTTGTGGATTTATGCCCCAAAAATCCGCCACTTCGTATTCGACCTCGCTTTTTGCGGCAACACTCATACCGGGTGTAGAATCATAGTTTCTGGGGCTCGTTGTAGAGAACATTGTAGCGGAAGTAAAATGAAACACAATAAAAAAATAGAAAAAAAAATTCAATTCAATTAAAAACCAATAAATAAAAAAATAAAAATCTTATACTCTAAATCTATTCCTTTCCTATTTTCTAAATTTCCTATACTATAATTTTATTACCAATTTCCTATTATAATCGAATTCTGATGGGAGTTTTAGGGTAGCTACTTAAACCAGTCCGAATTTCATAGGTTCAAGAAATTGTGAAAGAAATATTTGTGAAAGGGTATGTAAGTGTAAATTTTCATGCCTGTAGCACAGTTGGTTTTAGAAATATTCCTGAGAAGTTCTAGGAGTTGTATGACAGCGATCCGAACCAGTCCAAGTTTTCGAAATCGGTAACAGTTGTATTCTTTATTTCTGCAAGAGTATCTAAGTGTAAACTTGCATGGCTGTAACACAGTTGGTTTTTTAAATATTCCTGCGAAATTGGTAAAAATCGTATTTCTTTATTTTTGAAAGAGCACCCAAGTGTAAATTTTCAGATCAATAACACCTTTGGTTTTTGAAAGATTCCTGATATGTGCTAGTAGTAGTATGGCATCTACTTAAGCCTGTAATTTGATAGCTTTGTAAAGTATCGCGTCCGGTTTCTTTTTTGATCATGAATAACTGTGCAAAATTTCAAAGCAAACAAACAAAAAAACAAACTTTTCGTTTTAATAGTATAGATGTAGAAGTAGAATGTAGATATGTATATATACTCACCTTGCATGAGCGCAACATATTGTCCTACGCATTTAGTACTACTTGTAATTGTGCCTCTAGAGCCACCACTTCCTGGTCTTGAACTGGAAGAGCTACTAAAGCCAGTTTTAAGTAGAATTTTTGTTGTTTGTGATCTAAGCTCTACATTGAAACTTTCTTCAGGATTTGCTGGTCTAGCAAGAGGCCAGATAAAAGACTAGATAAGAATTTAAAAGAAATAAGAAAATTTTAAGTTTTTTCTTTAATTTTTGCAATAAAAAAAAAAAAAAGTATTTCTTTACTATATTTTATCTATAAAGTTTTAGTTTTTTAAAAGAATTGGAAAATTTTTAAAAAATAACTTCATTATAAGTATGTGATAACTTTATACTTCATATAACGTACCTGGTTAACTTCTACTATATTTGAATTGTAATTTAATTCTGATGTAGTGTGAGCGACACCTAAAATAAAAAATCTTAGTTTTAATTTAATTAATTTATTTATTTATTTTTATTTTATATTCAATTATCTTCAAAGGAGCTTTCTAGCTCGTATAGAGTTTAGTAAATTAAGAAATTTAAAATAAAGATTTCAAACAATTAATAAATGTAGTAGTACTTATACATATAATACAATTCAAATATAATATATTCAATTAAAGTGATTTAGAAGAAAAGAAAAATAATGTAGTATTTAAATAAATAATGTGAAAATAAGAAAAATTCAAAACAGTAATTAAAATTTAGAAATTTAGTTAACAGTAATTAGAATTTAGAAATTTAAATTTTAATATTAGTAATAACTCTCTAAATACATATTTTTGACTTTATTTTTCAATGTTCTTGTTGAAAAACTATTGGGATTCGTTATTATGTTTATTATAAAAAAAAATATTTTTCATAAATGAAAAAAAAAATTGAAAAAAAAACTATTATTATATTTTCTACTTCTCCTAATATTCTAAATACAAAAATTGTATGCTTTATAATTCATTTCCGAACCATTCTAATACTTCCGAATGAGAAATTCCGGCGTACAATTTTAAAATTATTTTCCGTTCCGACGAACTTCAGCATACATAAATTTTAAAATTTCGGATAAATAATGACAGTTGCAGACTGCGGAATACTTACGGACTTCAGCATACCAAATGCGGAATGTTATCGGAATTTCACATTCCGACGAACTTCAGCATAACCACCTATATGTTTCGGAAGATTTTTTTTTTTGTTTTCATATTCATTTCAAACATTTTTATTTTCAATTTTTTTTTATTTATTTTGTAAAAAAATTTTAATAGATAATGTATATGACATAATGTATATATACAATATGTCATACATAAATTAAGAGAAAAAGTTACAACTTTCTTAATTACATATGTAGTATGTATATATATACAAATTAAAATAATAGTAATTTTTTGTTACATCAGAGAAAATTTAAAATTCTCTAAAGAATGTAAAATATATATGTATGTATCGTTTTTAATATATACACTTATTATGTTATAATATTAAAAACAATAAAATATATTAAGAATCGTTTTTTTATTTCTAAATAAAAAAAAATATTTTTCATAAATGAAAAAAAAATTGAAAAAAAAAAACTATTATTACATTTTCTACTTCTCCTAATATTCTAAATACAAAAATTGTATGCTTTATAATTCATTTCCGAACCATTCTAATAATTCCGAATGAGAAATTCCGGCGTACAGTTTTCAAATTATTTTCCGTTCCGACGAACTTCAGCATACATAAATTTTAAAATTTCGGATAAATAATGACATTTGCAGACTGCGGAATACTTACGGACTTCAGCATACCAAATGCGGAATGTAATCGGAATTTCACATTCCGACGAACTTCAGCATAACCACCTAAATCTTCACCTTTATTATTATTATTATTATTATGGAGTTCAATAAATATTATTTTGTGGTCCGAGATATCAACATCAGCGTAATTAATGTATATGTCATCCGAAATATTATTGGAAATAATATGATCAATACACGATTGTGATACATTTCGTGTAGTTGATCTGTCTAGGAATCGAAAACCATTGGATTCAACCACTGTGACGTATTTATCAACTTGTTTGTCCTGTATTTTGTATATTGAAATTGAAGTCGCCAACTATTAGAGAATTTTCACTATCAAATGTTGACAGATGTGTTTCAAACAAGTTCAAAAATCTATCAATGGCTCGGAAATCATTAGTGGGTGGTCGATATATGGCAGTTAAATTTATATTTCTATTTTTCGTAAGTAGAACAATTGAAATTAAGCTATTGAAATTATCACAGAATGTTGATTTTAGGTTGTACTTTAAAGAATGTATAAATATTCCGAATCCACCACCTCTTCTTTTGGAACGACATGAGAAAATTTTATTATAATATTTTATATTGACTAAATCAATTTGATCGTCAAGAATCCACGTTTCTGTGAAAACAATTACATGAGCTGTTTAGAAATTGAGTCCAGAATTATATTAATGTCATCTAATTTATTTTTTAGGAACATTTAAATAAATAATTTTTAGAGAATTTTCTTTGACAAATTTTATTTCATTTACAGTTTTAGTAATTTTTTTTATGTTCTTTACAAAATTGTTAGGCCCGCAACAAGCATATGCATCTGCATCTAATTAGGGCCAATGAAATCATTTTTATATAGCTACCTTCGTTAAAGAATATATTAAAATTATTAATATTATACAATAAAATAGTAAATTTAACTATTATTAATAAGAGCTTAGTAGCTTAATATTGTTTATAGAAAAATTACATAAATAGAAACAGTTAAAATTTATTTTTACCTACATATGTATGTCAACATTAATTTTTCACTTTATTAACTTTACACTCACTTTTTGAGTTGGAAAGTGAATGCTGCGATACCCAAATTGTCATCCGAACAGAAAAAGAGTGAAGTGAATGAAAAAGTGAACGTTAGCACACTATTGTATGAATATTAACATTTATGTACCTTCGATTTTTTATACCGATCCACTCACCCAGTGTTAAGTTATACTTGGCCTCACTTTTTTTGAACTGTTCAATTTGATCAATAATCTGTTGTTTTGAAACTTCAAAATAATCATAAATTAGTTTCCTGACATTTTTGTTATCTATGGGCAAATTAAATTGTCACTCTCTGAAAGCCTGACGAATAAATTGGCTTTTACAAATCCCATTTATAGAAAAGCCAATCAAATCAAATCAACAGCAGCAAGATTGGAAACAATTTCAGCCAGTGACTGTCTTTTTGTAAAATTGAGAATTAATGTTGTCTGTATCTATGGTTTTTGGATTTTAGATTTTTTGCATGAATTCTGTTCATTTTCATTTTCTTAGCGTTTTTTTATATCAATTTTAATTTCATTCCGTTGAATCTAAATGTCGACTTACACCGCTTGTTGATGATGCTTTGCAAGCAAATAATTTATCATATTTAGAGCACTTTGTATTTTCGTAACTTTCAAAAATATGTCCGTAATACGGGAATACGCTCACGGGATTTCCCGAGAGCCATACTTTCTTACTAAATTTGTTGTTGCTTTCAATAAAATTTTGTACTGCTCTTTTTTGAACAATATACGTATGAAAAAGAATTGAATTATTAAATAATTTACAGTATCAAAAATTAAATTGTTACTATTTACATCTAGCATAAGTGTTAAACTAAAATAAAATTAAGAAATGTTTGAATATTATAGAAATAAAAATGTTTATTACTAATACCTATAAAACAAGTTTCATACCAACATAGAAATAAGCAATTATGTAATTGCAAAAAATATTTCTTATTACAATTCTAACCCAAAAAGCAATTTTTATCTCCAGCGATATCAATTCGTATTCGCTCGGTACGTATCTTTATTGCAAAGAACTTGAATATAAGGCCATATTTTCTTATTTCATCAGTTCAATTCACGCAACTACCTTCTACAGCAAACCAATGGTTAGCTTACTAAAAAACAAACATCAAATAATATTTTCCGTTCCAAATTAAAAACAAAGAAAGCTCCTAAGAATTTCCCAATATCTCAGGTAACGCCGGTTAGCTCCGTTAGTTACTATATAAAAGGCCCACATTCCAGATTTATCTGTAGGATCAACTATTAAAATAAAAAAATAAATAAATTTTAAATAATAAATATTTATCGTAGAATCAACTGTTGAAATAAAAAAAAAATCTTTATATAATAGAGTATCTACTCCTGTTCCTGTTGAGTAACTATAAATCAAGTTAAGTATTAGCTTTTTTGTAAATATAAATTACTTTTTAGTAATTTTTCAAGTTAAAAAAAATCGTCAAAATTTTTGTTCTATGTGATTACTCTATATTATATTTACTTTATGATATAAATTGATACAGCAAATCTAATATGACACTAACGATATTTAGATTCTGGCAATGTCACACATGACAAAAAACTAATGACCCATATTAATAATATCTCGACCGTTTTTTCCAAACTTTGACACTGAACTTCCGCAGCTATGTTATGTTAACACGATTAACTTGATTTTTAATTATACAACAAATTTTCAATGATAACAAAGCTAAGATGTCTCTAAATTGATCGAATAAATCGTTAAGGTGAATTTTAGCTGCCAACCTTTTACAATCTTAAATATTTTGTTGGCTCTATAAAGGGAGATAACATGAAATGATACTATTTTATATGAGAACTCAATTCGTTCGAGAAGAACAGTAAATATAATTTACTGGGGATATTTTCACAAAAATTGCAGTTTTGCTATACGTTGATAAAAATTAGCTTCATTATGAATTGTATTCCATCATTCAACCTATATTTTATTTTTGTATTGATTTTACTTAGAAGACAAACGTATACGTAATAATTTATTTAAAAAATTTTTGTATGTTAAAGAGGCAGATGTCCTTGCAAAAACAGGTGCGAAGAGTCAACTCTTGGGACCAGAGCCAAGTATTGCTCGTTCAAACGCCTCAGGAATGGTTTCCAAGTGGGAATTCACAGAAACCCAGAACATATGGGATAGCTGACAAGGACTTACGCAGTCTAAATTCTTTTCAAGCTAAATATTCATGGATTGAATCAAATAATCAGGGAGACCAGACTCAATGTCATAATGCTGATATGGTTTATCACAGGTCATGGTCCATTCAACAAACATCTCTTCAAGATTGATAGATCGACAGACGGACAGATGCAGATTCTGGTTAGAAGAAAAGGAGTCCTCCTCCCACGGTCTATTTGATTGCGATGCTGCAGCTCAAAAGATATAAACGCTTCCACGGATACAAATCGCCTGATTCTGACTTTTGCATCAAGGCAATAATAGCGTTCATCAAGCACATAGACCTGCAATTCTGAAATGGACGGAGAAGTACAATAGATCTTAAGAGGTCGCGCCTACTTAGAATTCCCCAATTAAAAAAAAAAATGTTAAAATGTCTGTTGTGTAATTTTGTATAGAAAATTAAAAAAATTTGAAAAAATATGTAATTTTGCCAAGTCTCCTTTTAAATATCTATCATTTAAAAAAAATAAATAATGCAAATAAGTTGTTAGATGGTTCAGATTTAAACCGTACTTTTTCAATTTACAAATGAAATATAAATTATGTATTTTCAAATGGTTATGACCAATGACTATATAACATATGAGAAATTAAATTATATAGTTCAAGCTCTATTCAGGCAAGTGCAAATGATGTTAGATAAAATGTTTGTACGAAAAAAGCAAATATATGAACTTGCCATGAATAAAATCAAGGAGCGTAAATTAAAACTATGTGCTGATATTTTAAACAGTTATCAGGACCAACGCTTCTTTTTTTTCGCGTTTTAGTGGTGAATGTGAAGAGTCATGTGTTGAACACTTTCTTTAATGTCATAGTCATTTGAAAATACATAATTTACATTTAATTTGTAAATTGAAAAAGTACGGTATCTTTGGTACCAATTGACTAACACTAATAACTAGATTTTTCAAAAAGTTGCTTTTTATATTATAACCTTGATTTGATTTAAATAACTTAAAAAATATTTGAAAAGAAAATTTTATTATCCAAAAAAGCAAACAAGATTTTTATAAAGGATTTGCAGGATTTAATTATAATTTAAACTTTTTATCATATTTCCAGGAGTTTTACTTTGTTAAAACAATCTAGTTAAAACTTTTTATTTTAAATTAGTTTTAAAATTTTAAATGACATACCTCTAAATTCCACTCTTCCAATTAAATTTGATTTTACTTTTGGCAGCCGAAACTGTATTAATTTGACCGTCAAGGACATTTTTATTCTATGTAAATTAATTAATAATTATTTTTATTAATATCAGAATACATATGTAGCTAGCTTGTTTTTGATTCCTTTTTGTGTTACATTCAAAAATTATTTGTATCTCTGATATATTCCAGATTCATTATAAAATGAAATTCTGTCAATTATTACGTATAATAATTAGTTTCGTTTTATATTTATTTATTTTCAAAAAATAAAACAATAAAAAAAACAAACACAAGATTCGTTGTTATTTTTCATGTTGCCTTAAAGCAAACAAATTTTTAAACAAAGATTGAATGTAACCAATGATGTATACATAAACATGTATATATAGTAATTGATGTAACCCATGTTGAATAAATGTTTATAATTAATTATCTTCAGAATGGTGAACAGCTCAGCAATGGTGAACTTTGGACTGAAATGATAAAAACAAAAACAAAATTAAGTATAATATAAATTAATCATTTACAAAATATAATTGTTACATTAAAGGATATCATTAAATGAGAATGTCTTTGTTTTCGGTCACTTTTAACATAAAAGCAAATTTGAGTTATCTGAATTCTGAAGAACCGAATTTATATAATTTAGTCGAATGTTATATTTGAGTACATTTTCTTTAAGTTTTTTTTAAAATATATTATGCTGAATTAATTTGAAAAATTAGAAAGTTATATACTTACATTTTCTGCATTCAGTTTTTATACAAATACAATCATGAGTAGTCGCAAATCAATTTTTTTATCTTAGGTTTAAAGCTGTGTGATCTTATAATTTTTTCTCGTACAAATTACGAGTACAAAAATTAACAAAATCATGATAAAAATTTAAATTTACGTTGTACTTTATTTGACTTTTGTTTTTGATTTGTTTTCTTTTTCACAAAATATTCACAAAAACAATCGGCGGTGTGGTTACAAGACCTATTTGATTTGATCATCTATTCGGTCAAAGATCAATCTTATATAACAAAAGGTAAGAATTTTATTGCCAACCTGCCGTAGCAACCGTTGGTAGGTTGCTACGGCAAAAAAATAAATTAAATTTTTTCTTCTCAGCTGCTTCAAAATCGTGTCTGTACTTAGTGTCTATGCATAATGAAAAGACTTCTAATTGTGACATATGTATGTAGATAGAGATTATTGTAGAATTGACTTTGAAATTATGTATAGCTAAATGATGCTTAATATGAATAATTGTAAACTGCACACATTGTATATTAATAAATATGAATAAATGTATATATTCATATTTATTTAATTCATATGAATAAGTTGTTATTATTGTAATTGCTGTATGAAGTTAGGAATAGTAGTAATATCAATTTTATTTTTTTAATCAAAGTAATTATGTTATAAAGCTGTGTATTAGCTGTGGTAGATGGTGATCTAACGAATGACCAAAGTTTGCCAAATCTAATCGAAGTTCCTTCTTTTGACAAACTAATCGAAGAACAACAAGAAATTTTTGGAGATAGTTTAAATGTGGATAATTTTGCTAACTATTTCAAAAGGTCAATAGGTACTTTGCCCAAAATATTCTGATGTTGTTACAATTAACGAACGGATAACTTATCTGAGTACCTATTCCAGGGGACGGAGGGAGCAAGTCAAATAATTCGACATTCCAATAAACTATATACAAAAAATATTTGACAAAAAAATGTTTTGACATCTAATCATTAGAGAAAAAATGGTACATTGCCTTTGTCAACGGTGTTTTGCGTCGGAGTGTTGAGTAGGCCTTTTGGGAAACCACAAATAAAACCGCACCTTTTTCTTTACCTCCTGTGTGGTGCAGAAAAAAGAAAATACATTTTCAATAACAAAATTGTTGTTGTTTAACTCAATTTGCTTTTGTAAAAAACAATTGTTCAATTTATCGAATTATTTCAAACATAAAAAAGAGTTTTGCAACTGACTTAGCGCAATACACCTAATATTTGATTACATTTCTTAAATTCACTTTTTTGTGCAGTTTCACAAGAATTTCTTTTTTTTCTAATTAGAACTTTGTCTTGTGACGGGCTTTACAGCTAGTATCATATCTCAATGCAAATAGGGTTGTGTAGTTCGTTGGTGAAACGATGAATTACTAGGCTCTCAGAAAAGAAGAAAAAGAAGACATTTATTTTTTTAAATACAATTATAACAATATACAATACGTATATATGTATGTATAAAAAAAAGAATCTTGCAACAAAAAAAAAAACAACACCAAACAAAATTTGAAATTCTCATTCCACAATCCACACTTGCAGCAAATATTAAATTGATGCGTGGTTTCTATATATATGTATGAATATGAATTTATATATTATATAAATCACATATACTAGGACGTAATAAAAAAAAAGTGTTTACATATTCATATGTATGTACCTACATATCTTGAAACAGTTATGATAGCATAGCTAATATGTAAAATTGAAATTGAGGTGCCTATTATGTATTTCGATAACGGTTACGATTTGATCGAACGAAATGTCAAAATGCAAAATTGCCATTGGTAGCATTCAGTGAAATTAACCATTGGATCTGAAATCCACAGATCCATGGATCTATTTACTGAACGGTGTGGTAAATGTACCGGTTAATGTATCGTGGTTAATGAAAATGGATCTGAAAAAATTCTAGATACATTTCATGGATCTGACTTTTTATATGTAAAAACAACAACAACAATTTTTATGTTGAGTGTTGTGACATCTACCGTAAGAAAAATTAAATGTTTATATTTTTTATGAAAGTTTTTAAATTTAAATCGCCATTATTTATTGAATTAGTGTGAAAATTTAAATTCTTAAGGAAGATTTATGTACATAAAACTTAAATTAACAGTTATAAAAAATAAATTATATGTATGATAATAAATATTATTCCATTCAAATTTAATTTATTTTTACAAGTACTCATTATATTTTCCGGTGATGGCGCTAGTATTGCGGTAAATTTTTGTGGTGAAATGCGTTCAGTGGCCAGATATATGGTACATGGATCCAAAATGGATTCCAGATCTACCGGTTAATGCTACTGAACGAACCCATTATGTATTTCGATATCATTTAGAAATTGTCGACGAAATCGAAAATTATCGATGTAAGATTTTACCACGAAAGAGACATCGAAAGCGAGATTTTGTACAAATTATTTCAATTTTGAATTGAAAGGATAAAATAAAAGAGATACAAATATATGTTATTTATATTGGACATTATATTATTTTATTTATATTGGCCACTTTGTGTTTTGTTTTATATTTATGATATTTTTTGAAATAAAAGTAGGTATTTTACTTTATTCTGCATAATAATTTTTGATTCAAATAAATTTTAATAGGAATGAAAGGCCAGTTACAAATAAACTGCAATATGAAAAACTAGTGTAAATAATGAGAAACCATTATAAATTTTCCAAAGAGGTACCAGGATATCTTGCACTCACAAAACCAATTACCTGATTATGATCACATATCTAAAAGCAAAAACTGTTATAATAATGTAAACTAATTACAATAAAGTATAAACTTATCAGAACTGAAATCATTTTATTTATAAAAACTTTAAATTTTGTAATTATATTTTATTTAAATACTTTCAACTTATTTTCAACTTAAAAATTTCAAATATAACACTATTATTTTGTTTTTTTTTTTTCGTGTAATAATTTGAATTTGACAGTTAAAGAATCAAACATATGTCATTTTCATCCTAGATTTGAATTTTACAATGGCAGCATTTTTAAACTCTTCCGATCAAATTTTCATCGAAATACATAATGACACTAACGATTACAATCGAATAACTCTAACGATAACGATGAACGATTCGATTAATTTCGATCGAAATGCATAATAGGCACCTGAATTTTTATATGGGCATATGTTAGAAGAGTATAAAACTATTCTATCAATTTGATTCTGAATGCATATATAAATGTATACATAACCCACATTTAGATGGTGCAGTATATATAGGCAAGGGCGCATTTACTAATAGGCAAACCAAGGCAACTGGCTAGGGGCGCCAACCGAAAAAGGACGCTTGCGATTTGATTTTCTTTAGAAAATTTTATCAAGCATAATTTTTTTCCACATAATCAAAATTAATTTTATAATTATTGATAGTTATAATTAAATTATCTAATAGAAAATCAGAATTAAACAAGATTATAATATTAATATTATACATTAACATTATTTATAAGTAGTACCATAGACTAATACGGAGGGGTCTAACGATGGTTATTTTCGAATAGATGCCGCTACATATATTAAAATAAATTCAGGTACAGACATTTTTAAAAATTCATAAAAATTCTTTAATATAAGAAAAAAATACAAAAATTAAAACAAAAATTTAAAACAAAAATCATAACTTGCGGCAGATTGTTGCCGAGATGCAGCATCCTTTTTCAAATTTTTACAAAAGTTATTTGATTTCTTTTCTTCTTCAACAAGTCGTTGGTTAGTTTTAACTGCTACTTTAAAAGGGCAAACCATAAAAAATATTACCGAAACAAGATGGTCTTGTCGGTGTGATGCATGCAAAGCTCTGTATGAAAACTGGGCGGGAATATGTAAAGCTTTGAAAAAAAGTATCAGAAGATGAAACAGTATCTTCTCCCGTTAGAAGTGAAGGTCAAAATATTAACAATCAAATGAATGATCTCGAATGTTCTTTTATGATGACATTTTAGAAATATGTTTTAGAACGTTTCAATGCTACTAGTTTAAAATTACAATCCATTGCAAATGATTTATCGATTGTTGTTGAGCATTACAAATCATTGATTGAATTTGTAAATTCAATGTCAAATTTATATCAAAACTATTAACTTAAAGCGAAGGAAATATCTTTTGTTAAACAATTTGAAAGAAAATAAGGGGGAAAACGGAAAATGTTTTATGATGAAACAATTTTAGAATCGGAATTACATGGCAATCAGAATTTTAAAAGCAAAATATTTAATGTTATAATTTCATGTTTTAGTGAAAAATGGAAAAAGGCTTGAAGCTTATGAATTAGTTTACAAAAATTTAGAATTTTTAAACAATTTAACGAAATACCAACCTAAATTAATATTAGAAATAGAATTAGAAAAATTTTAAAAAATATTAGAAAAAATTTATACCAGATACACAAGAACGATTAAGAAGAATGATTTATGGAAGAATGTGTGCACTTGGGATCATATTTGAAATCTAATGAAATTTCTAAAAATTCGATATTAGAGTTCAGTAAATTAATATATAGCAAAAAATTAGAAACTGTTTTTCCAAATATAAATATAATCTTAAAAATATTTGTGCGCACACATTTAAGTAACTGCTCTGCGGAATGCAGTTTTTCGTTATTGAAAAGATTGAAAACCTGTTTAAGATTTACTATAAAGGAACAACCCTTAAACGCATTAGCAATATTTTCAATAGAAACAGATTTTACATCAAATATAGATTATTCTGATGTAATTGATTATTTTGCTGACGAAAAGCTAAATTGTATAAAATAAATGCGTACTCCACTGACATTTTTAGTTCTTATTAAATCAATAAATTAACAAAAACAACAGATAATTAGTTTTTATTGTATATTTGTACTTTTTAATTTTTATTACGAAATATGGGGTCGTTAACATATATTGCCTAAGGGCGCCAAAGATACAAATGCGGCAATGAATACAGGTCAAAATTTTAGGGTTGCCTCTTAACAAAAACTTCATATAAATTTCTGAAAAAATGTAACCTGAAGAAAAAGAAATATTTGAATATATTCGGATCTAATTTTTTGAATTAGTAGAAGCATATTTTTCAACTCTTTTCAAGTTCATTCTCACTACTTAAATATTTTTTTTTTTTCCAGATATTAGTAAATCATCGAAAGAGGCTTCAGGGACTACCTATTACCGGGGAAGGCAGTTTGAAGGACTGTAGGACTTTAACCCACTAAAAACTCCTATCATCATTGCAACATTAAAACTAGTCTTATGGACTAATCACTAATTTACATTTAGCTCAAAGAAACTTCTTCCAATTGGTAATTCAAATGTTTTGCTTACCTTTTTATTTGGTGTTTAATTTCAAAGCTTTTAATTGGTGCTATTAGTGAATTGAATTTGTATCAGTGACAATTTATTGACAATTTATAAACTTTTTGTGCAATTTATAAACTATCTATAAACTTTAAACTTTATAAACTTTATTTATTTTTCTAAATTAAAAGAAATTTTGTGCTACCAGTGAAAGTGAATTTGCTTACCCTATAAAATTGCTCAATTTTATTTTATTAAGTGCCGAAGTTTATGACTGTTGTTTTCATTAACTCAATATTTTTGAATATTCACTATAAAAGGGTATAAAAACAATCAAAATATTTAATTGAAATAATAGATCAGTAAAAATAATGAGCATTAACTAATTTTTATTTCATAAATTATTTGTATAACTTAAAAACATTTAGTAAAACTTTTTTTTTTTATTTTTAACATAATTTTTCTTAATACAGTAGTTATTGTTACAAGTTTTTTTTCTAAAAAAAAATATATATATGAATTACTTATAGATACTATTACAATTAAATTTTCAAATAATACAACAATAAATAATTTGAATTTAAAATTAAAAAATTACTAATAGAATAAATGGATTAAATTAATATTTAAATAATTAATAATATACAAAAAAAAAGATTTATGCTTATTAGTTACTTTACACCCGTGTTTTTTTTCTCTCCATTGCCGCTCTGAATGCCGATATTTTGTATTTACTGGCTGGATAAAATACTAATACTAATTACTATTTATATTTCAATAAAAATAATTCTTGCTTTTATTTTATTACCACTAATATCACTCGATTTAATTTCTTAATACTATAATAATTCTTATACATATATATAAATTGGCTGCACTGGTAAGATTTGATTATTTAATATTACACTTTTTCAATTTACCTTGGCGACATCTGTTGACCAGATTATTAATAACTTAATTTTTGAAAGTATGTATTGAAGTAAACAACATGGTCGAGAATAAAAAAATGCAATAAATGTAAAAATTTCATTCGAGGGGAAACAGGTATAAGGTGTACTGCAGTGTGTGGTAAAATATTTCATTCTGCTGCAAAATGTTCTGGTTTAGATCAGAACACATGCAATGTATTGGATTCTAATGAATGGATTGTTTTTATGTGCCATGATTTTGTTACTTATATTCAAAATGTTGACTGGATATTAAAAGAAATGCAGGGTACTGTAACAAAAAATAATGAGTATCTCAGGGAGTATAAAGATGAATTTGAAGTGTCTATGAAAAAAATGAACTTGAGCTTAAATCACTTTTAGAGGCAATCGAGACAAGATACACGGAACGTCTTGATGAAATGAAGCGTGCCCAAGATATTTTCTTACTCAAAAATAAATTTTGTGGAACTTAATTCTCAGCTCAGATTTGAGACCTGGGATGATATTTTTGTTGAATTAAACCCCTCCATAGGCTTCGATTTATTTATAAGTAAGTTGAAATATTATCTGAACTTTTCCACTGTTACGATGCGAAAAAGAAAAAAAACTTGCTGCCTTTAAAGATATGGATGAATTCGAGTCTACTTAAACTCATTGAAAAAAAAAGAAATTACTTAAATCATGCAACAAGTTTCCCAATAATTCTAGTCTAAAAAGAAAATATTTAAAATTTTCAAAACTTCTCAGCAAAAAAATTCAGGAAATTAAAGAAGAATTTTACATAAAACAATTGTCAAATGCCAAAGGTAACGCAAAAAATTAATGGAAAATTGTAAACAATTTACTTCATCGAAATAAAAATTCTAGTAATTCTATTACTTCTCTATCTATTGGTGATTCTCTTGTATGTGATAAAAAAGTTATTGCAAACCAGCTTAATGAAAAATTCACAGATATGAGTAGTCTTACTGCAGAATTTAGTTCTGAGATTTGTGACAGTAACCAGCTGTATATAGTTGAAGATGTTTGGCAGCAGCAAAGTTGTTACTGAAGAAATAAATTCACTTGAACTTCATAGACTGATAATGAAATTAAATAATTCTAATTTCGATACGCTAGGTATTTCTAATTTTGTTTTAAAAAAAATTAGTCTTAATATAGTGGATGTTCTAGCTCATATTTTTAATTGTTGTGTTGAAATTGGAATTTTTCCTAATGCTCTAAAAATTCCTACCTTTATTCAAGAAAGGAGATAAAAATTGCTCAGATAACTATCGTCCCATTTCCATGTTAAGTTCTTTCTCCAAAATATTTGAAAAAGTGATAAAAAAAAGAATGATGCAATTTTTAGATCTTACTAACTTTTTAAGTTGTAAGCAATTTGGTTTTCGTAGTGGCAGATCTACTGAAGATGCACTTCTAACTTTTTGTTCGCGTATTTATGAAGCTCTTAATAATAAACCAAAAAGTGCTGTGCTATTTATTGATATTAAAAAAGCATTTGATACTATGGATCATAAAATCCTATTAGACAAATTGTATAAAGCTGGCTTTCGAGGTAATTTTTCTGATTTACTTTCTTCGTATTTAACGGTAGATCGCTATAAGCTCTTATTTTTGTTTTGTTTTTATTCGTTATTATTGTTCTATTTTTATTTGGTCAAATATTTTTTTTGTAACTACACTCGCTACTGCATGCTTTTTGCATAGAGTGTTTTATTTACACAATAAATAAAAGGAAACCTCCTTTTTATTTTAAATTATTTTAATACACGTCTAACTAAAATTCAGATTGAATTCTCTGAGAATGTTTCTACTTTATAGGACTCTAGCTTGGCTTCGATAAAAGCATATATATACATTACGAGCTTAGTCACTTTTAATAAACTTCAGGTAAGAAAATTTTTACGTGTCTAACTTATTTTTGTAAATATTTGACCAAATAGGTGATTAAATCAAATAAGTCTGAGTAGCTTTAGTATGGCAGGTATATTTACTTTATCTTATCGTGACGATCGCGCCGATTGTTTGTGTGAATATTTGGTGAACATGCAAAGTTCCATTTGGTGAACATAAAAAGTTCCATTTGGTGCACATGGACATGGCAGCGCACGCTGGGACTTTGCTACATTATATGTACTTCAAAATTCGAAATTTTATATATTTTGTGTTGAGCGCGAACAACGTATGGTGACTTTGCTAGTTGTATTATATGAATAAATATTAAATACCAAACCGAGGTACAAAAAAATTTAAAATAAAGTTATAAAAAAATGTTGTGAATTTTGCTTTAAATTTGCCTATCATAAACACACAAACACACAATGACGTCATGAAAAAAAGAAAATCTAAAAAAACTCTCCCCTGATAACTTTTTGAAACTTTTCGACTTTCTCTAAACTCTGCCATTGTGAAAAATTTCAAATATCTAGGTCAACTAGAAATGGGAAATACTTTCTGGGTATAAACCAACATATACATTCAATTTTGTATATAGTATTGATATAGATGTAGATATGTGTGAATGCTTATCATTCTATTTGGAATCAAATTATTTTTATTAAATTATTTGTTTTTATAAATGCAGTCAAGAACATCCCTTTTCTACACTCAAATAATGTTGTGAATATAATAAGGCAGTAGGATAAGTAGCTGGTCCGACAAAAATGTATAACCTTTATAGCTATTTTATGTATTGTATTCAATTTATTTATGACTGAACGATCAACCTTACTCCAGATAGGATTTTGATAAATAATATTTGACAAGGTATATGAATCGAAAATTATGTTCAATACTTTTCTTAGCAGATATATAGGTATATATAGGTATATTTACTTTATCTTATCGTGACGATCGCGCCGATTGTTTGTGTGAATATTTGGTGAACATGCAAAGTTCCATTTGGTGAACATAAAAAGTTCCATTTGGTGCACATGGACATGGCAGCGCACGCTGGGACTTTGCTACATTATATGTACTTCAAAATTCGAAATTTTATATATTTTGGGTTGAGCGCGAACAACGTATGGTGACTTTGCTAGTTGTATTATATGAATAAATATTAAATACCAAACCGAGGTACAAAAAAATTTAAAATAAAGTTATAAAAAAATGTTGTGAATTTTGCTTTAAATTTGACTATCATAAACACACAAACACACAATGACGTCATGAAAAAAAGAAAATCTAAAATAACTCTCCCCTGATAACTTTTTGAAACTTTTCTACTTTCTCTAAACCCTGCCATTGTGAAAAATTTCAAATATCTAGGTCAACTAGAAATGGGAAATACTTTCTGGCTATAAACCGACATATACATTCAATTTTGTATATAGTATTGATATAGATGTAGATATGTGTGAATGCTTATCATTCTATTTGGAATCAAATTATTTTTATTAAATTATTTGTTTTTATAAATGCAGTCAAGAACATCCCTTTTCTACACTCAAATAATGTTGTGAATATAATAAGGCAGTAGGATAAGTAGCTGGTCCGACAAAAATGTATAACCTTTATAGCTATTTTATGTATTGTATTCAATTTATTTATGACTGAACGATCAACCTTACTCCAGATAGGATTTTGATAAATAATATTTGACAAGGTATATGAATCGAAAATTATGTTCAATACTTTTCTTAGCAGATAATATAGAATTCGTCGAAGTATGAATACATACGGAGTAACACTCTCCTATAAGTTTCAAATCGTTTTGTACAGCAGTTCTGAGTTCTTCCTGAGTTTTCCACAATGTTTTTAGACAGCATCATCGGTATATTATTTTTTTGTTTTTGCAACCCTTTACTTGATGTCTAAATGCTGCACAAGTAAGCATTTAGAAATCAAAAATACTGGTAGACCAAAGGTGAACTTTGCCACGCAGTGGTTCTTACATACCAATTCCAGAGCAGTTTCACGCATGTGGATGTTAGGACTAGTGAAAAGAATGCTCAAATTTGCTAAAAACTGTTAGTTAATTATTTATGAATAAAATTAGAATTACATAACTCACACCTGAGAACGTTCGGCAAAGAATTCCATAACGTCCCTTGGAATAATTAAGCTTGGACTTCTTAGTGACCTACCATGGGCTATATTCTCATAGAGATATTCTGGCGTATTTTTAGATAAAATTTTTCTGATAAAACATATTTATTTATATTTCATATTGTTTTCAAAAGTACAATCAAGTATGACTTTGGAAACATCTCTAAAACTGTCAAATTTTCACCGGTTTGTGACAAAGCGTGTACAAGTATTGAGAACTACCTTTAGTCTGGAAAACTCACCTGCACTCATTCCAGAATAAACTACATCACAATAAGCGAAATGTGGAAAGATTAAAGACAGAAACAGTTTCTTTTTCACCCATTCACTAATATAGTAAGAACATTTCCAGAGCTTACGTAGTTTAAAAAAAAAACATTTTTAGAAATAGCATTAATGTGATTATTCCACGTAAGAGTTTTATTTTACACAACACCTAAATTTTTAGCACTATTTACGAATTTTACTATATAATTTTTAAGTTTTATATTCGGAAAATTGTTGTGTCGATATTTCGAACATAAACAATCAAAGCCTGAGATTTGGACGGATTTAATCGTAGCCCATTATTTAGCCCAGAAAGGCATCGAGATCGTCATTATTTTTGGCGATCAAGTGGTGAATATCAGAAAGTTGACCACTTATGTAAATTTGGGCATCATCAGCATACAATCTACAATGGGCTTCAGACAAACAACAGGACAAATATTTAATGAAAATACTAAAAAGCAAAGGACTCAGTATGGATCCTTGAGGTGCACGATATAAAACTGGTACGTTATTAGATTTAACACCATTCAAGTACACAAATTGACTGCTATTATTTAAATAGCTCTGAATAAGAGTGATAGCAGGGGACTCGAAATTGAAAGTTGATTTTAGTTTAAGAAATAAACAGGCAATGATTGACACAATCAAAAGGTTTAGAGAAATCCAGAAGACCACAATGTTTTTATTACAACAGCATGTTTCTTATCGATTTCACAGTAAATATTATCAGTTATTTCTGGGAGAGCTGAAGTGGTGCTATGCTGTTGTCGCAAGCCTGATTGGAATTTATATAGCAAATTGTTAGCTACTTGCTAGGTATCCATTTTACTTATCCATTTGTGCATACAGTAGGCGTGCAAATGATTTAGAAATATCAAAGAGTATACTGATTGGTCTAAGATCTTCAATTGTAGGATTATGCTTTCTTAGAGCAGGAATAACTTTTGCGCATTTCTAGATCAGGGGGTTCTTACCAGTAGTAAAGATAACATTAAAAATGTATGTTAGATATGGAAGCACAATAGCTATAACTAATTTAATAAATTTCAATGGAATTAAATCAAGTCCTATTGCATTAGATTTGACCAGGAAAAAAGTATTATATACTTTGTAATATTTCTGAAAGAAAACGTATTAGATAAGTTAGAAATAGACCCTTGTTGATTACTAATATGGGCTCTTCTGAGGTAGATGAGGTATCGGCATACGACTTAATGACTACCCAAAAGATAGCTGAAATTGCCAGCTTTCCAAAAATATATATTTTTAGTGGCGCATCTTATCCTTTAAGGACGAAAAGGTCTTTTGAAAGTATCCTTGTTGTTTTGATGATTTTGTATAAAAACCGTTATATCTGTTTGATTCATTAGATATATATTGTCAAGTTCACGCATGCATGCTTTACAGGCAATCTCAAAACCTATGAACTGCCTACTTGAAATAATAGATGGTAGAAACAGTCAATGGTAGGAACAGTCACCATATGGCGCACGTGATACTACTTCTCATCATACTTTATGTCTACGTCGAATAGTTTAGACTTTAGAAAATATAAGCATTTATTTAAAAAAAAATGTTTTTTTTTACCTTTTTTCTATATAAAACTAGGAATGGGCCTTTTACAAAATAACAATCTTCTGAAGTAAATGTTACACCATAGAAGTACAATCTTCTGAAGTAGAAAATAACAATCTTCTGAAGTAAATGTTACAAATATAAAATACAATGAAGCAAGTTACAACAGTCAAAAATAAGGACTTTAAAATTTAGGCAACCCACCAAGAATTTTACCTACTAATCTTTCTAATAAAAAGTCTTTATAAATCTCTTTAAAATACCTTAAAGCAATTTTATCATGCGAGAAGAAGCGCAACATACCCACGGGAGTTAAAGTTTCCATAACAAAAGGGAAAGAGCTATAACAAGCAGGAAAAAGTCAATAGTGAGAATTTATTTCTTCCGGTGCACCCCAACTTATTGGCAAAAATACCTGTTTTAACTGATTTTTTTTTGGTTGGGGAAGGTCTCCAAAGACTTACAAGAGAACTAATTGGAATATATTTAGAGAAAATCTTTAGCGATTCATTACTCTAGGTTCCGTTGTATCATCGATGAAGAAGTCGAGTAATTTATTGTATATGTACAGGAAGCATCAAAGGGGAGCACATTATCTTTTGACTCGAAATATCATTCCACAGTAACCTACACTCCAGAAATAAGAGCCCTAGCTACAGAGAAGAGAAGAGAAGAAAATGGCAATCGAATAACTACCCAGGTGATAAAGTTATCTTTAATCGCTTAAGTAATCGACTAAAACAACAAATCAGAAATATAAAAAATTGTTCATTGCTTATATTGAATACTTCCTTTGGAAATCAGTTAAACGAATAAATAGACTACATGTGCAAGATCCACCACTGAAAACAGAAACTGTTAGTTGGGTCGGTAACGCAAAAGAAAAAGTTAAGATTTTTGCTTACCTCTTGACAGAGGTCTTCCCAGCACCAACACAACATCTTACTAATGAAAATATATTTTTCGAAGCTAAAATAAATGAAGTAGAAATTTCACATGTCACATGTAATAATAACACCGAAGGAAGGAAAACTGCCTTCATAAGTTACATGATATCGACTAATACCGCTGTTACCTATTATCAAACATATTTGAGAAACTATACTTCAAAACACTTGTCCCGATTATTGAAGGAAGAGATCTGATCCCGAACCAGTGGCGACTTGTGATATTTTAAGTTACTCGTTCAAAGACAGAGTACAGATTTTTACAAAGTACAGATTTTTTCGTCGGTATAGGTGGAAATTCTCGAAGGGCACCATGTGGCTTGAGCTGCTAATGAACTATAATAGTGTGTGGCCACCTCCAGAGCCATCCCCATTTGTCTATCATAATTGATTTATGATAGTAAATTTTCTGTATTGATTTGTCGTAAAAATGACTTTGCTTATAGAAATAGTCAATTCATTTTTATCACCAATAATATAAAAATATTCAAAATAAGAATTTTTTAACCCATTCAACAAATTTGTTGGGAAAGTTTTTGAATATTCCGTAAAATTTTTGGAATTTAACAAACCAACAATCTTTATTTCCAACAAACTTTATTTTTAATAAATTATTTCTGTTGTACCTACATAACAGAGTAAAATGAAAATAAAATTAAAACTTACTAAGTTCTCCTTTTGAATATGCCTACAAAAAAAATTAACATTTATAATAATAGTGTGTGTCCACCAAATAAAATAATATTTTACTATGCCAGCAACAACTGGTATACAACTCTTCAACAGCAACAAAAAAATAACATTAGTATGTGCAAATAAAATTTTAAGAATTTTTTTTTTCTTGCATTGCTTCTCATTATTCTCATTTTCTCATATATTCTAATTCTCAAAGCAAAGGCTATCGTTCATAACAAATTTGAAAGAAATGCTGGTTAAATTGTTGTTGAATTTTTTGTTTTTTTTTTCAATCATAAGGGAGATTTCGTGCAAATTTAAGTTGAACGCGCGTGTTTATTTTGCATATAAAAGTATGTATGCAGACAGTATAGAATATGTTATGTATGGATCATTGCTTTGTATACTGTATCAGGCTTCCATATTAAATTTTTTTTCCGAACATTACATTTCGTATTATTTTCGTCTAAAATTATAATAACAATTGAATGTTCACTTTTTCCGATTTATTTTTTGTTCTTATATTTTCTCATATTATTTTTTGCTTTTGCTTTTTAAAAATCTTTAATGTGTATTATCTATTATGTTTGTTTTGTCAAATTAAACTCAATTGAACAAAGTAAGCCTTGTGTATGAGGAATTTTGTTTGAAATCAAAATAAAAAGAGATTTTTTTTTAGTCTTCTGATAGAAGTTGAAGTGAAAGGTGGTATGTGGAATAATTTTGCTTATGAATTTTTTTAATTTGTAAAATTATGAATGAATGCATTAAAATTTTTTAATGCGGCTCTAGATATCAATAGTTTAAGAACTCCCCTTCCATATTGGTAAATTAAATTTAGTCCAAACTTTGCCAGAAGTAATATCTTTTGAAAAGAAAAATGTCCATTTGATTTACATATAAGCTGGATATTATTTTTACTCAAATTTTTTAATCTACTAGCCTGTTAAACAATATACAAGGCAATGTCTGGATACATTTTTTTATTTTCATTCATTAAAATGCAAAGGGAAATTTCTTGTACATAGAAGGTGAACGCGTTGCTTATTATTTTGCATGTTGTATTTATATTGTTGTCTTGCATAAAAGGAAGGATACAGACAGAATAAAATATCTATGTATGTATTAATTTTTCTTTTCAAATCATTAGGAGGATTTCGTAAAAATCGAAAGGACACGCAGTTGATTTTGCATTTAATTTTACATAACAGTATTATGGCTATTTCTATTAATAATATAATAATCTGTAAATTAGTATCATAACAGTAAGAAAATAAGTAAATGAAGTTGTAAATATATAGAAAAATAGATTAAATGTATATTCATTCTTTGCATCTATTACTGTTTATGGAAAAATAAAAAATATCAGAATTTTTTAATTAGATTAGATATTAAATTTTTTTTAGAGATTTTTCTAGTCGTTTATGAACGAAATGAACTCTTAGAGGAATCGCGCTTGTCCGAACCATAAATTCCATTCTACAATTTATCAAATGCATCGGATCACAAATATTGTGGAAAAAGCGTTCGAATAAAAAAAAGTCAGCTCAGCAATCTTCTTAGATGTTGCTAAGGAATTCTACAAAGTATAGCACCAAGGCCTTGCACTTAAACTACATCGTAATTTACCAAACTAATTTTATGAAATATTAAAATCATACATGGCCAGTTGATGCACGTACGTTATGCCAAAAAATATTCATATAAAATAAAAGTAATATGCTGGAGTTCCGAAGGGAAGTGTCCTTGGTTCAATACTCTACCTGTTACATACAAGAGATATTCCCTAAATTGATAACATTCTCAGGGTTATCTTTGCAGACGGCACTGCGATTCATGCAGTTGACATATATCGAAAACTATATAGCAAACCTTCAAAATACCGTGAAAAAAATAAGATTTTGGACCCATGGCGTATCAAACTTAATGAAAGCAAATCAACTTATATAAATTTTACATATAAGGAGATTGCAACCATTCCTGTCTCAATCAACAACAAAATAGTACCATGCCAATACAGCAAAGTATTTACAATATAGCTAACTGCTAAGCTAAAATGAAAGGAACAAATTATAAGAAAGAAAAAAGAAGAGCTAAAACATCAGACACAAAAAATTTTACTGCTTATAAAAATAATAAATTAAATAGTCAAATTTTAAACAAAAATAAGTATGTGTAATTATTTAACAATATCCAGAAATTTATTTTATTTCTTTATTTATTTATTTATTTCATTTCAGTATCTCAAAAGAGCTCAATCGTACAGAGTATTTTATTATAACTAATAATATTAAGATTAAATAACAACAGTATAATAATTCATTACACTCGTAATATTTAATCTGTAAATGGAAAAAGTTTGGTACAATTTCCAGAGCCATTTTTCAACCGATTTTCATTACATATTTTGTTTTTAAATGACAGATAGTTAACAGGAAACGTAGCTAAATTAAATATTTTTTAAAAAAATTTTAATTTTCAATTAGAAATTTCAATTTAAAATTTTACCCATATAAAAGTATATACACACATCTTCAAAATGCAAAAAAAAGTAAAGTAGAAAGCCTTAATTTAATAAAAACTACATTTTAATTTATATATTCATAATTCAAATAAGTTTACCGAAATGTAGATGCCGCACTATATTATTAGAAATGAATTAATGAAGAAATTAAATATGTCAATTGTTACCCAAGAGTAAAATGGTAAAAAAGGAACAGAAACGATTATTTCTACAATTGTTTCACAAAAATAAATGTTGAATTGAAAAATTCCTTTCGGAAATTGAGGAAATTGCTTATCAATTCCACAACATGACTCTAATTTAGAACTTTCTTCACATATAAGCCCAGAGGCAGATGTCTCAATACTTAATGAAACGTATGAACTTTTATTCAAAAATGCAATAATTCGCAAACTAAATTCATTGAATCTTAAATGCATAGCATGTGCATGTGGTATATAGCTTTTACTTTAACTTTGCACAATGTTTACAAAAATTCGATTCCGGTATTAGAAACTTCTATTTCTAGTATTACTAATAACAGTTCATATGTACAACGTATTAATTATCATCGACGAGGTTTCAATGTGCCCCCTTATTGTTTTGAAATTAATACGTGATATTGCATCTAATGAAAATCGGGAAAAAACTTTTTGCAGGAAAAAACTTTGCCAGTAATTTCTCATGCTAAACGTGCAACTCTTGTTGAAAGTTGTTTAACATCTTGGTCCGAATATTCTCTATTTCATATATGTACTTACTATATCACAAAATATGAGAGCTTTACCGGGCGAAATTGAGTTCGTTGAATTTCTCCAAAAAATTTGTGATATGCCAATTTTTCCTCAATTTGGTTCAGATACAATTTGAATTCCAAATCATTTTATAGACACAGATTCTATAATTAATGATATTTATGGTAACGATATTGTTCAAAAATTTTAAGCCCCGTTATATTAACTCCAAAAAATTAAGATTGCTTTTTAATAAATTCAAAATTACTCGAAAATTTACTCAGAGAGGTACACGTTTACACCTCAGTTACAACTCAATTATAACAGATGATGAAAAAGAACGCAATCTATATCCCATAGAGTTTTTAAATTCTCTAGCGCTAAGTGGTTTGTCTCCACACAAATTAGTTTTAAAAGACAATTAAATTGTTTTACTTATTCGAAATTTAAATACTGGTAATGAATTAGTTAATGGAACACGAATGCGTATTTTAATATCCAGAATTCATTTGACCTATGCTTCGTTTATAATATCGTTTATAAAGAAATTTTCTTAATTTAATTAATAAAAACATATTAAATGTACTTTTACTTTTTAAATTATATCAAAAATAGCGGAGCGGAGCGGGCGAATTCTAGTTTAAAATTAAATATCAAAAGAGAATTGAAAAAGAATTTTTTTTCTTCATAGTTAAATTGTTCAGATTTTATTAAAGAAAGAAGTAAAATTAATTCAACAAATTGGAAGGTTTTTTTTTTAGTAAAAATTGTAAAGTTTAGATCCTAACATCAAATCAGCATATCACATGGTAAAAAAGATTTCAAAGTTGGCATAAGAAGTATTCATTTAATTTTCTGTTAAATTTACTAATATTATTTTCTTTTTTGAAGTCATTGGGTAAGCTATTGTAGTTCTTAAATGCTAAGTTATATATTGTATACTGCCTATGAAATCTAGTCCTAGGCGAGACTAAACTAATGTTATTTGCACTGCTTGTAGAATAATTATGAACAGAATTGTTAGCAGTATGCTGGACATTTGTATTAATATTTCCGGTAACCATCGAGTGTGTTTGGGTTACCGATTTACTTTTGATGAGCAGATCAATTGGTAGAATATATTATGTAATTTATATATTATATATTACTTGGCGTTTTTTGAGAATAGCCATATAGATTGAACAGTGAAACATAATGTAAAACAGTGGCCTTTTCATTTTTAAAGGAAGTCTTCTATTAATAATACGAAAAATTCTTCCCTTTTTCATTTGTTCCTCTATTGTTTATCCCAATTCAAGTTGTCATCAACCATTATTCCCAAATATTTAGAGGTTTTCACTTTTTCAATTTGGCATGCATCATAACTTATATTAATAGTGTCGATTGACTTGTTTTTAAATATCATAACTATATTTCGTTTTCTACCTTATGGATTTTCAGTTTTAAATCATTTTGTACTATGTCTTGTAAAATGCCTAATGATTCATTCATATATACAATTACAAGGTCGTCAGCAAACATATAAGGTTAGGCCCAGAGAGCTTCCTTGTATAACTCCACACATATTTTTACGTAATTTACTTCTAACTCCGGAACATTCAGTAAATTGCATTCTTCCCGAAAGATAACTTTTGAACCAATTTTGCTTATTTCCCATAACATCACATTCGTATAAGATTCTTAACATTATGTTTCTGTCTACAGAATTAAAGGCCTTCGATACTTCAAAAAATACTGCTGCAACTTTTTTTTGTTATCGATTCCAGATTGGACTTCGGACACAAAGTCAAATAATGCCGCTAGAGTAAAAGATTTTTCCTTAACCCGTATTGAGATCTGTAGTTACATTTGCTATTTTTAAAAATTCAGTAAGTTGAGTGCATATGAACATTTCAATTATTTTACTGAATGTAACTGAAATTTATATTGGTCTAAAATTTTGAACGTCCTTTTGATCTCCTGCATTCTTATAGGAATTACTTTATTAATTTTGCATATTTAAGGTACAACACCGTGAATCAAAGAAGAGTTGATTAATTTTTTTAAGTTATCCACAATTTCTTCCTTACATAATTTTACTATCGATGATGAAATTTTGTCAGCCCCATGAGAATTGTTTTATTAGATAATCTATCAGCCGTGACGTTTCGTATCTGTCAATCAATTTGAAGTTAAATTTTTTTGTGGCTCTAGGTCTAGAATAATAATATTTGGATTAAAATGTTTAGACATATTAGAGCCCATGTCGCAATAGAATTGACTAAATTTTTCTACTTTATCATATTTTTCTGTTTCATTTAAGCCATCATTTAGAAAGAATGGATTGATTCTGATATTCGTACTATCCATTAGGTTTGTCACATAATTCCAATTTTTATTTGGATTATTTCCTGCATTACAAAACTGATTTTTATCATTATTATTTACTCTATTTAGTCAGTACTTGTGAGTAGATTTAAGATATTCAGAATTTTTTTTTTTTTTTTTTTATCAATTTCTTATACAAATAGTTTTTAAATCTAACAACTCTGAACGTTCATGATCAATCCAAGGGGAAACCATTGAGTAAATATATACAAAAGTGTAAACCAATTTTTGCGATCGAGTTGTACCAAAGACCGTTAATATGTATATATTAACGTTCTTCGGTTGTACTTAGAAGAATAACAAAAACAAAACATAAAAAAAAATCACCTTTCAGAATAATGGTGACAAAATTTTTCTTAGCAAATTTTATATACATAGGTACTTACTTAAAAAATTTTATTTTTGTTTTGTAGTTTTAAAAGTGTTATTTGTGTAGATATTATCATATCAATGCAGTAAATATATTATGACATTATCAAACCAAAATAAATCCATATGGATATAGTTGTTATATGTATGGATATAATATATAGTCACTATATCCAAACATGTAGTTATACCACTGCTTAAGGATTTTTTTTGTTCTTTTCAATTCTAGTAAAAATTTCATTTTTATATTTTGGTTGAATTGAAGAATAAAAACTGTGAATGTACATATAAAATAAATGTGCTAATATTCAATAATTCAAATTTTAAACCAATTTGTGTAGCACATTTAAATCAGGTTGTAGCCTAGACCTAAGTTTAGCTTTAAAATATTAAGTACCTAGTCGACAGAAAATGTGCTTAAAATGCTGAAAGAGAATACAAATTGGTTCCAAATGAGAATACAAATTTTGGTTAAAAAAAAGCTTCGGCAGAGACTAGGCTCCCAAAAGGAATAGAAAGTCTTTTCTCGGTTATCCAAACTGATGCGGTGATCCAAACTGAATAAAATAACTTAAGGTACTAATCTAACACCCAGGTGCAAATATTAATAATATTGGTAATAGTCGTTTTTTTGTGCTTTTTTGTTTATTTTTCTAGAAAGAAGATTATTGAATATTATCTTGAATATTGTTTATATCCTTATTTTAAAGTTTTAAGCATACATTCAATCATATAGAAACATATCCATATTTAATTTAAATTATGTAATAAGAGTCAAATATAAAAAGTTTAAAGCATTGCCAGTTTTTAATTTTTTTTTTTTTTCTGTGTTGTAAAATTAAAGTTTAAGCAAAATTAAAAAGAATTCTGTAAACATGTATGTACCTAAATGGTTTTGAGATTTTATTCTTCCTTCTTTCAACCAAAAAATTTACGTCCTTATAAAAAATACTAAGTAATTTTAGTACATAAACCATTTTTGTTAATTAACTATATACCAATTTTAAGCATAAAGTTTATTTTTGTATACTTTTTAGGTGTTAAAAAATTTAATCTCTTTTTAAATATTATATACTTTTTATACATATATGCTTATATATGAATATATTATACGTTTTTAATAAGTAAGTATGCATATATGTAAATATGAATATTTTTAGTTCCTGCGGTTGCTCAAATTCTGTTAAATGTCAAATTTATGTATATATCAATTCCTCTATATCTTCAACCAAGTTGATTTGACACGATGATTTTTCCGAAATATATCGAATTACAATTTTTTTTTTAAATTTTGGTTTTGTTTTGTGTATAAATTTTTTTAAATAAAAGTAAAATTTGAGAAAAAAACTAGCACAAACAAGAATATTCTGAAAAATTTAATACCAAAAATTAAATACAAACACCATCAAAGGTTTTGCTCAGATAAAAAAAATAAACAACAATAATTTACATGCTATTTTAATTTCTTCTCAAAAATTTTACTGTATCCACTTTCCACCAGTTTTATTTTCAGTTCAGTCGTACAGTGTTCATTAAAACTTAGATAGAAAGTAAGTAGGCTTTATGTCGGATAAAAAATTTTTTTTTTTTAAATTGAAAATTATGAATGAAAATGTTTTCGTATTTTTTTTAAATTTTACCAATTTAGATACAAAATATTAAATATTTTTTCAAAAACAAGACTATACCATAATTACAGGTTATTCATATAGGCTATTCTAATATTAATAACCTTGGAAATCACTCGAATTCTACAGAGATTGTTATTGTCTATCCCGAATATTATTTTAAAATCAGCACTTAAAAATCCAGCGCTGCTTAATATTGTGCGCATAAATACCAGAAGTCTTTTTCCTAAAGTTGACATACTTCGTATTCTCATTTCTAAAACAAATATTCATGTCATTATTCTATCGGAAACTTGGTTGGATCCGGATAATCCACAATGGTTGTTGGGTCAGAGGTGGTGGTGTTGCTTTATGTGAGGTGTGGCATTGCCATTAAGATTCTCCAAAAGTCTGATTCCTGTGACGAAATTGAATATATATTAACTGAAATGAGAACTAATGAAGATTATTTGATTATTTGCTTTTCACGCCTAGAGCCTTTTAAACGGTCACTAAGCGCTCCATGTTTGTGATATGAGTGCATTAGTTGGTGGTGATTTGAATATTGAATTATTAAATGCGAATGACCCACTTAAATCAGGTTTTATTAGAATGCTTGGCAGTTTTTCTTCGATTATTTTCAACAAATCCGTTCCCACAAAATATTGTAACACTCGATCCTTTACTAGATCTTTTTCTTACTGTAACTAACGGTATTGATAATGTGGAGGCTAGGTTTCGCTGTCTGGTATATCGGATCTGGTATATATAATCTTATATATATTGCTTACAAAATCCCTTTGAAATTTTCTGATAAGAACATTTCCACCTTCCGCGGCTATGAAAGCTGTAACACTGGTATTCTTCTGTCGCATGCCGTCCAACTTCCTTGGAATAATATTTGTACTCTTGATATAGACGATAAAGTCGATTACATCAATAAAATGATGCTGTACTTATTTGATTACTTCGTTCCTTTGCGTAAAGTCAAAACTCGTAAAGATTTTATCCCTTATTTCAACCCGGTAATTAGCAAGTTAACTTTGCAAAGAGATTAAGCGTTCCAAAATTGAAAAATAAATAGGACTCCTGAGTGTCGTAATGCATTCACTATACTTAGAAATAATGTTTCTCTTCTCTTTAGGCAGGCCCGGAAGAAATATGTGCCTGAACTATTAAGTCCTAATCTTCCTCCCGATAAATTCTGCAGCAAAGCTTCAAATTTGGGCTTAAACAAACAAAGAGGTAGAGATGTAATCGGAGACTTTGATGTTAACGAGTTGAATTGAAATTTTCTTGTGACTAGGCCTGTAGGATACCCAATAACCTACAATAATTTTGCTTCTGAACATGCTGATGGTAGTTTTTCGTTTAGAAATGTTTATCCTGATGAAGTACATAACGCTGTTCACTATATCAAATCCAATGCTATAGGTCCTGATCTTATACCGCTAAAATTGTTACTGCCTGTTGTTCTGCCTTATATAGCTCATATCTTCAATTCTATTTTAACTACGTCTTATTCTAAAACGCGGAAACTTGCAAAATTTATTCCCGTCCCTAAAGGATTTCAAGTCTGGATCCTGGAGGAATCACAGTACAAAAACCACTCTTCTTGAAGTCGTTGACAATATTTCTAGTGCAGTTGATAATAAGTATGCTACTATCTTGTTACTACTGAATTTTTCAAAGACATTTGACTCTATAAATCACCACCTATTGTGCACTAAATTGTCACATTACTTTGGATTTCATGTTTCTGCTGTTAACTTAATTAAAAACTATCTTCTGAGCCGATCTCAGTCTGTATTACTCATTGGCTCCATCTGTGATCAGCTTCAGGTGGAATGTGGTGTCCCTAAAGGCTCTATCTTAGGGCCTTTACTGTTCAGCGTATTTATCAATGATATTCCGAGTTGCTTAAATGAAGCCAATTGTCGTCTTTATGTCGACGATGCGCAGATTTACATTAGTTGCCCCTTCGCTCAGATTGGTAAATTGAACGTTGAGCTTGAAGCTGTCTCGCTTTCGGCTTCAACTAAGCAACTCATGCTGAATCCCACCAAACCACAAGCTATTGTTATATATTCGAAAGATTTTCCCTATAATTTTCCACCGTTGAAACTTAACAATAGTATTGTCCCATTTGTGAATCATGCCAAAAATATGGGTGTTATATTTAATAAAACTTTATGTTGGTCGGAGCATATTACTTGTATTGCTAACAGAGTGTATCCAATCCTTCGTAGACTTTGGAAGTTTTTAGCCGTCATTCCTTTAAGAACTAAATGTAAACTTGTTAAGTCACTCATCTTGCCTCACTTTTGATATTGTGATGTTGTGAACTCATCAATTAATGCTAATGATAGTTCAATATTAAATGTTATCTTCAATGCATGTACGTGGTATGTCACTAACCGTCGCAGATATGTCAGCATCTCTGATGTCTCTAAGTGCATTCTAGACTGCACATTTAATAATTACTTAAATTTTAAATATGTCTGCTTTCTAATCAATGTTATATCTTCCGGGTTTCCTTCTTATATTTATAATAAACTTGACTTCGGTAGATCGCTGAAATCTATCTCAATAAATATCCCTCGTCATCATTGTAGATTGAGACACTTATCTTTTTTTGTTAAGGTAGTATCTTTGTGGAATTCACTTCCGATTGCTATAAGGTGTGCTCCTACGCACCGTTCATTTAGTCGACTCTGTTTCGAGTATTTTAAGAGTTTGTAACCAGTAATTTAATTCTTGACATATTGTAATTTTATTCTCAGATTTTCTTATTATGTTTTTCATTTAGTTTTATTTGATTTTGTATATTTTAATTTAAGTTTCTATTTCCTATTTTCTATTGTATTTAATTTTTTTTTAGTTATAATATTTCAATTATTTTCTATTAATCTAACTTGATTATATAAATTGAAAAGACTAATCGTCTCATTGTATAACATACAATAAAAGTAAATAAATAAATAAATTACTAAAATATAAGATTACTTACAATTTGTACATTTCATTAAATCAATCACTTACTGCAAATTTGGAATAATATATTATATAAAAATATTTTTAAGGAACAATAGAGAAGAAAATCTATGTTTACTTATACATTTTTATTCTAAATATTATTAGACATCTAGAAATTGTGTAAGTGTATACACTGTATTTTTGTTTTATTTTTATTATCTCTTTTATTCGGTGAATATTATTCTTTGGTGATTGAGGTTTTATTTTGGTTTATTCTTTTAATTTTCATTCTTTCATTCATAATGAACTGCTTAAGTGTTGAAATAGTTAAAATACCGTTAGAATCGCCAATTTACTCTATTTACTCTTAAAAACAATACACTATCTTCTAAAAACTATATTCTACACCTAAAATTTTGTATTTGTTACCAAAATAGCACCAAAATCTGACTTGTGCATTCAAGTAGATAATCGCAAGCACTGAAGACACACAACCATTTGAAGCCTTACGAGCGTTCGTGTGCGGCTCTACTCTATTTAACTTAACTAATAGATGTTGGCTTAGATTTACGCCTTAATAGAACCGAAATTTTTGCGGAACCGCCTTAATAGAATCGATATTGTTGCTGACTCAACCCTTGTTCAGTCTTCTCTTCATTTGCCTTCTAATTCAAAAGAAGAATTATTGATCCTGATAGGAAATGCGTATTGTTGGCTACTACCAAAGATGATGTACAACTAGATGTGGCAAACCTGTATAAGATAAAAACCTTAAAAATTCAAGCTCTTGAAAATTGAGTAAAAAATCTAAAAGCTTTTTTTATTCTCATTTCAATATGTTATCTCATAAAAAAAAAACGTAAACAAAAATTTGTTCTTCTCAGCTGCGTTAAAATCGTATATATAAATATAATATACATATCATATTATAATATAAAGAATATTCAAGTAGAATAAATTATGAAAAACGTAAAATCAACAAAAAAAAATTTTTTTTTTATTTTTACTTCATATACCAAAGAATATCCATTACATATACTTAAAGAAATTTTTATTGTAAATAAAATGTATGTGATATAGTTATGTATACTTTACTCTTCTTCAGTTTTCAATCAGGTCAAAATATAGCTGATGATGTTTAATCAAAGAATATCTATTAATAAGAAGGTGCACTGGAGTAAAATTTTATAATTTGTCAATGTGTTGGTTACCATTTTTCCAGTCGATTTCCAATATTGTAAGAAATAGATAGTAATAAGAATTTAATTTGTGAAAGAGGGATAAAAATTCAAAATACAAAGTGGAAAAAATGAACGAACGATTTTTAAGTATGAAAGAAATATTGTTGTATTATTTCTTGGTTATCAAAATTTACAGATGCGTTACACTTCAAAATGCATAGCAATAAAAAATATTATTTATTTAAATTTGAAATGTTCATATTATTAGTTATAGTTATATTATTAATATTAAAATTTGTTACCTATTTATAAAATTAAGTACGAACCTAAGCGTATTATATTACTTGTAATATGTATTATGAGTTCATTGATGATTAAAATACACAAATTAATTTTTCAGAAACTAAAAAGACATCGAATCATTCATAAAAAAAACGGCTTGGTATTCTTTTTAACTACCTGTTTCAATATCTGAAAAAAATTGTATATTGGAAATTCATAATCTAATCTGTTAAAATGCATAATCTAATCTAATCATAATCTGTTTGAAATAAAAAAAATTTTTACTTCCCTTATAAGACAATAAAAGAAAATAATATGATGTTTAAGAAATAACATATGTTTTTCAAACCAATATTATTTTATGTAGGTACCTGTTAAAATCAATCACTCAAAATTTATTTATTCTTATACCCTAATTAATTTAACACGTTTATTTTTAAAAAAAATTCGTACACAAAATATCAGACGACCGTAAACATGAAAAATCTATAGTGGGCTAAATAAATAAACAAAAATCTCCTATGGGCTATTTCAAATTACATTGCAAAAAATTAAGTTGTTTTTTAAATGGTTTATATCGCACGCTTTCTTTCTCACAACTTCTTACATAAGAAAATATTTACAATAGTTCTTTGCTTCTTTAACTAATGGGTTTTTTTCTTGTAAATGCGGTAGTAAAAATATCTTGACTTCCAGTGATCATTCTTATTAATATATATTATTTGGTTTAATATGAATATTGTAGACTATGAACACATGTATATTAATAAATATATGTATAAATGCTGTATGAAGTTATAAAGGTTAAAGGTTTTCAACAAAAATATTTATGTTATGAAACTTCGTTTCGTTTATATATGTAATTCATTCTAGAACAAAAAAGGGCTGCCTTCTACTTTACTTTATTATGGACTATGGTTTGCTATTGTGGTTTAGTTTTACAGTAACAAATTTTTAATACAATAAAATATCGTGATTTTCATTTGGGTTTACTTTTTTTTCCTCACGAAAGGTGCCGTAATATGTCAGGGCCAGCACGTAGGCTTTTAGCTCTTTATGCCCTCCTCCACCCCTTAACTTAGTCGAATCTTTTGATAAAAACCAATAGGTTTTAGGGTTCTATCCTGCAGAAGCTTTCTGAAGTTTTGTAGTGCGTTTCCAACAACTTGAGTCTCAGCCTTGGAAGAGCTAGACACTCTCCTATAAAATGTGTGGAGGTTTCTTCCTGCGTGGAGGTGTGGATCTAAAAGCACTTGTTGCACAGAGACACGTACGTCTTTGTACTGCTTCTAGTTTTTTTATGGCATTTGCTGTGAATGTTCTCGGAACCCATGCAATGGTCAATAGCCAAAAATGGAAATTCTTTTAATGTTATAAATGTATACAGGTCACCAAATGAAATATCCACACTATTTTCGAATTTTATTGAGGAACTGGAAAAATGCATATTACAAACTAATTGCAATAAAACAACTAATATAACAGGTGATTTTAATGTTAATATATTACAAAATACAAATAAAGTGATTCAATATAGAAATTTTACATTAATGAATTCTTTTTACAACTGCAATGGAAATGTGATAACTAGAAATATTACTCTTGATGAATTAATTTTAAAATTGCATGGAAAAATAGACTTGGCCTTTTATCTTATATATACTTAATACACAATGTGAACGACGTGGGGAGTAAAAAGCAAGAATAGTTGAATAGTAAATTACACCACAGAAATATTGAAATTTAGCAAGTTCTTGGTGGTGAATACTTAAAACATTTATAATAGTTACACCAAATAAATGACGGTTATTTCTGAGTAGGTATGTAGTAGACGGTTATTACCGAGTAAATAAATGACGGTTAGTTCCGAGTAGTACAGTATAACATCTATACCCTAAAATAAATTTCAATCACAGACAACTTTCAAAAGAGAAAGACGAAATTCTTTCATTTTAAATAAACACACAAGCTTATGGAAAAAAGTACAAAAACGAAAACACAAACAAAAACTGAAAACAAAATAGAAAAACAAAAATCAGATCATATTTTCCAAAAATTATATACATATTATGTGATAAATGTTATTTCATTTGCTTCTGCTATTTAAACAAAATATATACAGTAAAACACGGTTATTTTTAATTTCCAATTCATTTATTTCCTTGAATATATATATATATTTTTTTTAAATACTTACAAAGTTTTTTTACAGAGTTTAGAGATATTCTCTTTACAGCTGAAACATTTTAAATTTTAAATAAGTGGTACATTCGCATATTAGTATTAAATTTTTAAGGGAAAACAGGATAGTAAAAAGCCTTATCCAATGATTCTTGTTTTATATAAGACTTACATTTATAGTCACTTACGGTTATATTCATTCTCTAAATTTCAGTAATATTTACAGACTATAACCGTTTTGTCACTATAGGCGTAATGAAAAAAAAACTGCATCATTTTGTATAAAAAAAAATTCAATAAAATATCTTTCGTATAACAATTTTAAACTTTATTTTATTCATAAATAGCAATTCTGTTATGTAATCACAAAATATACAAATTTGTAATAAAGAAGAGAAAAAGACAATATATAAATCAGTTTTTTAATGAAATAATTCACTTTTGACTTATTTTATTGAAAAAATTGCAGGTATATTTTAATGTGAACATCGACATAAACATAAACGACATCGATTGTATGAAGTTTATTTCTTTCTTTCAAAAAAATTGTTGACTATAACAGAATTGTGACTACAAACGTTTTTGACTATAAACGAATTAAAACACATACAAAAATATTAACAAAGATGATGACAGTAAAATTGTTGACTAAAAGCGAATTGTGCCTGTAACCAGTAGTGAATCGATTTTTACTGTAATTGATGTCAAATTGATAGAGATAAGATTTCTTTTTGATGGTACATATTATTAAGATTAAAGTAGTATAAGGATAGGCCAAAACAAAAAAAGTTAAATCAATTCCAATACTATGACAAAATACTAAAAATAGAAAAATACATTAATTTTTTACACGTTTATATTTTATTTCATTTTTAAATCACTTTTTTAAAGCTTTTAATTAATTTAAATTTACTTTAATATTTTACAAAAAAAAATTATTTATACAGAAACATAACCACAATTTAAATTATGTAAAAAAACATATAATTTTTTTTTTCTGAGTAAGAATTCATTAGTCGGTCTATCATGGATTTGTTATGTAAAGACAAAAAATAGGTGGTTTTTGTGGGTTTAAGCCCTCATTAGCATTATTGGTTTGCGCGCACCTGACTGAAACCACTTGGTGTCCTTCGAGGATTCCTACCTACCTACCGCAAAAAAAAGGATTCACATAAATTGATATCAATCAATGGTGAAGTTATTATCCAAGATTTTTCAAATAAAGTTTATACTGTGCAATTACACAGGGGCCCACTAGTGGTATAATAAAAATTGATAATAAAAATTATAAAAATACATAATACTGGATATATAAAGAATTAATATTAGTATTAAATGCAAAACACTTTTAGTATAAAAAGTGGATAAATGACTACAGGAACAAAGAACTAAAACAAATGTAAATATACTATAGGAATAAAGTAACCAGTATGCCAGAATTAGAAAAAAAGATTATTTCGAAAAAAATTTTAAAGAAAACTAATAGTTCTCATAAAACTTAGGAATGTATATATGAAGTGATGCACAACAAAACAAAGAAAGATAAAAAGTTAGAGTTAATACACGCTGGGTGGCGTAGTAGGTAGAGCGCTTGCCCGAAAGGTCCTATGTTCGATTCCCGATGAAGTAAAGAAAATGCTTTATGGGTTTTTCAACCTGATTCAGTACCCTTTGTCATTGGAATAAAATAAATGACAAAAAATTATTGAGAGTATAATCTTAAATAAAATAAAGCTATTCTATTTAAGAAGGCTTAGTTCCTCACAAGTAGTACTTTTCCACATTTAATGAGTTAAGCCAGTAATTTGATAAATAAATGCTCGAAAAACATTATAGATATTGTAGTATAAACTTGCAGTACCGTACTTAATTAAGCACGAAAAGGTGATTCTAAAAAAAAAAGGATTGTCTGAGATTGAAGTACGTATAACAAAAAACTACAAACCTATTTGTATAGAACCAATAATAACAAAAATAATTGAAAAAAAGCATATTGCCAAGTATATAAATATTTAGAAAAAAATAATTTACTATCTAAACGTCAACATGGGTTATAATTACTGATTATTAAAATACGATATTAAAATTAAAAAGAAAACATTATATGTACGTTTATAATAAAGCGTAATTAATAATTTAACCTATGTTTATGTACATATATTAAAAATTTTTACATTCCCTGAACATTAATTGTAACTGATTCGGTTGAATTTCAAAATAATCACCAATATTCTTGAAAACTTTTCATACAAATACAATCACTGACGCGACACTTTGTTATTCTACAAGACGCTGAAACGATACTTTTAATTTGACACGATAACAAATACAATCACTGACGCGACACTTTGTTATTATGCAAGACGCTGAAACGATACTTTTAATTTGACACGATGACAAATGTCAAACGCGTCGTGTGTGGTATTTTTGGAAGACTGTTTCTACGAAACGATAGCCATTTTAACTCACTTCAAATTAGTCAAGCGATAAGGTTGAAATTTAAGGCATTCGTAGCAACTAAGTTTGTTTTTATTTTTTTTTTGTTCAGTTTTTTAAGTTATTTTTAATATAAAAAATGGATAGAGTAGAAAAGTAAGTATAAATAATTTTATCATAATTAAGACAAGTTAATAAATGTAAAATAAACATTTATTTCCAGAATTTTGAACAAAGTATGATACTCTTTCATTAAGGACATTGATGATTATTTGAATAAATAATTAATTTTGAATAACTATTATGGATTAAAGGAAAGTAAACATTTTTGAAATAATTCTACACAATCTATTTGTGTTATGGAATCTATTGTTAAATATCCTTGAGTTGATTAAAGTTGTTTCTTTTTTGTTTAAAATTTTTTTATTTAAAATCGTATTTTTAATACGTATATATTTTTATATATATTTTTCATTTCTTCTATAAAGTCAAAACAAACAATTTTTTTGAATTAGATAAAAAAAAATACCTGAAAATAATAAAATATAAAAAAAATTTTTAATTACAATAATTCTTCAAACAAAAATACACAAACAGGCAATCGGACTTTTTGTTAAATAAAATAATTCAATAAATTCAAAAGGATAATAAGAGCTGGTTGAGTATAGTCGTATACATTAAAAATTTAAATTAATTATGTATACTTAACTAACTATTTATTTATTTAATTTGTTTTATAATTATTATTTTAATTTGATTATCACATAAATTTTTAAAAATACTACCAGTATCTTACTTTGATATTAAATCTAAATATATTTTAATAACAATCTCAACAGAAGGCTGATTGATTTTTTTTCCTATTCGCAACTTTACAATAATATGATAAATATGTTTACAAATATGATATTTCGAGTCATCTAAAACTGTATTGTACGATAGGCTTTTGTTTAGACCAACTATTAATATATCTTGTCGTTATATAATCGGATTCGTTAAGTTTAGAGTTTAATTATGTAATTATCTAGTTTATAATTTTATTACTTGACTTTAATTTTTCTGCAAAAAAATTATAGGATAATATGGGCGATCTGATAAATAAAAACCAATCTACTCAATAAATACAATCCCGCATAAAATAACAAACAACCATATAATTCAAAATAAACTATAATCTCTCTTTTTAGTTATTTCAAAGCTTTAAGCGTATTGTTACTATATTTTTAAGCTAAATTCAATCGGAAACGTTTTAAATACAGATAGTTTTATTTTATCTATTTTTAAATATTATATTTAATATTATAGTATTTAATATTAACTATACAATATTAATATATTATATTATATTTAAGTATTTTAAATAAATATCTATCACATAACGGACCTTATTCTAAGAAGCGAAGCGACTCATTTTTTCGTTACGTTTCATAACTAATTTCTCATTTGTTATAATTATAGGTTTTATATTTTACTATTTTTTTTTTTTTTGGAAAACAAAACTAGATAAACCCAATTTTTATTATTATTAATTGTTTTCATCTAATTTGAGTTCCTGCTATTTGTAAGTTGTTTTTTTTTAATTTAAAATACATACTTATATCTGTACTATTATAAATTATATAGTTAATTAGTATTCTAATGCAATGTGATCAACATGTTTCATTATTATAGAAGCAATGTGATAATCTTAATATAAATCTGTGTAGTTTACCATGTTAGTCTGTTTTTTTTGTTTTTATTAATACTATTAATTATAAATTATTCAAAAACCAATAGTAGAAATCAAGACATCGTATTCTATGAGTAGAAAATAAAGTTACAATTTTGGAAAAGAAAGCAAAAATTATTTTAGAGGAAGCAAGTAGCAGAATAAATTTAATCCAACGGTCCAAGAAAAGTTTTGAGAAATTTAATTCCAATGAATTTTATATACAACTTATAATATTTTAGATAATAACACAAAAACAGACAATATAAATTATGTATTTATCCATTACAGTGATTTTATTCCTTATAATAACAACATTTTTATTTCTATTTATTTTTTTAAGTAACTGCCTCAAATTAACGTTTTCTATACTTTGGTCATTTGTAGTAATAATATAGTTTTAGTTAAAAATATATATATAACCTCTTGAATTACAAAAATGTTTTATTTTTAGTAATTTTATCCATTAAATGCCACTTACAATACAATACGGAATATGTCGAAACGAAATAGTAGTTATATGAGGGAGCAGTATTTATCTCTCCCAAATAAAACTTACTAACCTCCAAATTTTCATCAAAACATGAGGGAGTTTTTGCTTTATCGTGATCAATCTCTAGGTTTTCATTATAATCGTTTAATTTTTTAATTATTAATTATAATTAGTTATGTACTTGGTTTTTTTGTTTAAATTATTTAAAAATAAGTATAGGTAATACATTATATCATTAAGAAAAGCAATATTTGTAACCCAAAAGTTGATAGAATCGAATTAAAAATCATTCGTAACTGTAGATTGCAAAAAATTTTCCATGCAAAATGCGTCAATTTCAAAAAAAGATATTGAATAGTTTTAGAAGAGTAAGCAGAACTATAGTTAGATGTTTATAATCAGTGCTGCTGAAGGCAGCATGAAGTTGTTAAATATTGCAGTACTTTGCAGTACACAATGTTTAAGTAACAGTAAAGGAGAAATTATAAAAAAAAAAAGATCATTGAGTTGAGATATTTTTTAACTATTTGTTAGAAAATTTAAAAAAGAAAAATTATCATTTAGCTATAGCTTCAATAAAATAAAATAAATAACAATAAAGTAAATAACAATAAAATAAATTTTAGTGAATTCCTTTTATCGTTCTTAATTAATTTTACTAATGAAAAAGCCCTCTCAGCTGCTGCACTACTATGAGACAAACTCAAAACATATCCAACAAATTCCAACAAATTCCAATACATTTTCAACAATTTCCAATACATAAAATGCTTACTAGGACCCTCAATACAAATACAATTTTAAGAACAATAAACGAAGTACACCAACACAATACTAGAACATCGCATCTGCTTCAAGTAAATAGACTTGCTAGTGGTATCAGAAATGATTCGATTTACAATAATGCTGTCAAAGAATACAACAAGCTGCCGATGAATTTGAAAAACATGAACAACACTCAATTTAAAACGGAATTAAACAAATATTTTATTGAACTAATATAAAAAAAAAAATAATAAAAACAAAAAAAATATTATTATATTATAACTATATTATTTTCTCTCTCTTCTATACTTTTTTTTCTGTAAATTTACTTAGCTCTTTATTATTTTTATTTTAAATTCTTAAACTCACTTATTAATCTTAAAACACTGAATTGTAAAATACAACTAAGAAAAATATATATATACTCTATATGAGCAAATTGCTCTTTTTGAGATAAAATAAATAAAAAAAAAAAAAGATAAAATAACCTGTAAAAAAAAAATTGTTGCAATCATTTAAAAAAATGTTCATACAAAAAACTAGATATCAATATTCTTCAAAATCTAAATCTTTCGATAAGCATGTAAAACTGATAAACTTCTCCATTCTTGGTTTAATTCTTCGAGGTTATTTTCATCATCATTTATATTTGGAAATTCAGATAGTACCTTCAAGAAATCTCCCATATTTTGCAGATCCAAACATTGTAATGCCAAAAGTTTTACATCTTGAAAAACAACTCTGCCAAATTTGCTTACCAAATTCTTTATAAAATTTCAAACAGTATTGCTTATTATTAAGAATTGCGTCACAAGTTAACTTAGAAGAGTTAATAAGAAGCTGATCTTTTTGATTCTTGATATCAGAAACATTCAAAAATAAATTTGAATTTGAAAAACTATCATTTGTAATTTTTTCATTATTTACCCTGAAAGTAATATATAAAGTCTTGCCGATAAAGACTGAAAGTAATAGACTGAAAGTAATAGACTGAAAGTAATATATAAAGTCTTGCCGATTCTGACTGAAACTCTAAGTTCATTTTGTTGGCAATATTTAAAATATATTCTAAAAATTTATAGTAAATTTCATTATTTATATTTAGATTTTCAAGAAAGTCTTTTGCTAAATCTGAATTGTGCTCAAAATTTTGAAGTAAAAAATAATGATGTAAGTTATTCCATTGAGATAGTATTCTTGTTATTATTTATTCTAAGGAAAGCCAGTTCTTATAACATATTCGAGCTTTCAGCCAGTCTCAGAATTTTCACAGGTTTGGTATCAAAATTTTCTTGAAGCTCACGGAATTCTTCTTGGCGTTTCGGACTGTGAGAAAAAAAGTAATAAATATTTCGAACCAGTTTTTCTAAATTATTCGGCAGTTTTTTTGAAGCAGCAACAGAACATAAATTGACAGACGTATTATCAGCAGCGAAGCCTATCATATTTTCTTTATTTATACCATTTTTTTTCAATTCAAATTTTCAATACCAATCAAAATAACAATCAAAATTTGTTAGTTGAATTAAAGCTAGAAATTCTCGTGTAATTCTAGTGTAATCAAAAAATCTACACAAAATTACTAAACATTTAGTATACAAAAAATAAAATAAAATTAATAATTTAAAAAAATTAAATAATTGAGTATTGCAGTACTTTCTTGATATTTAGAGTGAGGTTGCAGTACAGCTGTTAAGATTGCAGCACAAATACCGCAATTGCAGTACTTCGGCAGCACTGAAATAATGCTGTATTGCTGTGTTGGAATGAAGGAGAAAATCCTCATCTGTTCCTCTCCTCAGCATGTTTCTCAGCGTCCTCGTGTACAAAAATGTGAATGTTGACTTAGTGAATCTGGTATGAATTCATGTGAGTGTTTATTTATTCACTGTGAATTGAAAAAATTAACATTTAATGAATATGTATTTCTTTTATACTGAATTACTGATTTCACCTAATGATTTTCAAATGAACATTCATAAATTGAACATTATCCTATGTGATTATTTTGTGAACGTTTTCTTTTCGGGAAGAACTTTTTTAACAATATAATTATTGCTTACTTCTTTTAATTTCATAAGAAAATCAAGACATCACATTATATTATAACATGCATCATAAAATGCCGTTGTTATCAGAATTATCGTAAAATAAAAAAGTTCAAAACATTGATACAATTAGTGTTTTTTTCGTTGTAAAAAATTTTAATTTTAATTTTTTCCTTCAGTCTCTTAAACATGAAAATGTTTTATGTTGTAGATTCTATAGATTTCCAAACTCTATGTTTTTCTCTTTGTGTTAGATCGCTGTACCTACCTACGTCCATTTTTTTCAAATAATACAATTACATAAAGTAGGCACCTACTTAATAATATAATTTTGAGCGTAAAAATAATAATAATAACAATATTATAATAATATAATATGTACTCACCTTTTAATTAATTTATACAATTCTCAAATTTACAGAATTGCACATATGCATATACGTACGTACATATTTCATGCATAAAAACATGTAATCCTCAGAAGGTTCAAAAACATTTTAAATTTCATATTTTCGAGAAATATACAAAAAAAATATATAAAATATCACTCAATTAACTATTTAAAATTTAAATTAAAAGATTTTCACTTTAAAAATGTATGTTTCATACATTATACATATATGTTTATAATTGTGATTACATAAACATATTTTTGAAATATGTAAATACAAATTTCTAAAGTATTAACTTTCAAACATACTAAAATATTAACCTTTGTATTTAACAAATCATGAATCGTGAATCATACAATCAGTATATTCAAAATGTTTTCTTTTTTTATAAATTAGCTAATATGCTAATATACATATAATTTTCAAAGTGAGTTAACCTAATATAACATTTCAAAGGACAATTTTCCTTTGCTTGCATAACAAAATCTTAATATGAATACACTTATAATTTCAATGAAATTATAATCATTATAAATTTTACTAAAAATAATTCACTACTATTATTCGTACATTATATAGTATTTGGTTTATAAAAATAAAACATATATTGCTTAACATGTATTTACTTTCTTTTAGTTTCAACATAAATCAGTAAAAATGTTTTAAAGCTCACTAATTTTTTTTATTTTTATTTTGTTCCTTCATAAAAGCAATTAAATTAGTATACATATGCATATAGATATATTACAGAAGTTTTTGAAAATTATAAAATCACCTTACGGTACAATACAATTGTACGTCCACAACGTTTTAAAACTTACTCAAAACTAACAAAACAAGCAACAGTAAAATGTAAAAAACAAAGGAATACATTTCTAGGTGCAGAAACAATAATGTAAAAGGATAATGCTAAACCAACCCAAGTTTTGGTAAAAAAATTATGAATATTATATAGAAGTAAATGCTTTTAAACAAAAACAAAAAAAAGTAATTTTTTGAATGGTTACCCGCAGTCTCTCTGCAAATTGTAGTTTAGAATGTACTAAAAAATTATTGAAAAAGCTTTTTTGTTGAAAAAGAATTAAAATTACACGGAAAGAAACATTTTCTAACTTCAACCAGAGATTATATATTTCTGCTTCAACTTAAAGTGTTTCTTTTAAATGTTTTAATATTATTATGTATTTTTTTGCGATAAAGGTAGGTACATAGCGAGGGAATTCGAAATTGATATCGTTGAAGATAAAAATTAATTTTTGGGTTGGAATTGTAATGACATTTTTGACAACTATAATAATTGTTTATTTCTATCTTAGTATGAAACTTTTTTAGGTATTCTAAAACTCATGCTAGATGAAAAGAAAACTAAGGAAGTAGTATGACCTCTGGTATTAATACGTTGCCGAATATGGATGCAGTAATGTCGGAGATAGACCACTTAAAAATTAATTTAAACTCTATGAACGAGAAAATAGATAACTTAAAATTATTTATCTAAATATTCATCAACCAGCTGTACCCTGTAATATGATTCATTATAGTAATGAACCAATGAATACTCATGATTGGAACACTTGATTGAAACGGCTTGAGTCTGCAAATTTTGCCGATAGGAAACGAATGGCAATCAGATATGAATTGATTGATCAACAAATGATACAATCTGAGTCATCTGTGTCTTTTAGCCAGGAAGTATCTATATTCGTAAGCAGTATTTCACCTCAATATAGTATTCATTGGTTTACTAGATATGTTTCGAATAATTTCGCAGTAAAAGTTATCAACTGTAAAAAAGTGACATCGAATCATATAAAACATTTGAAATATAATCTATTCAAAATTGAAGTTTCAATTGAATCCGGGCAAATTCTTCTATCAAAGGAAAACTAACAAAAGCGAGAAGGAATCAATGGAGTAGTCTCCAAACGGAAGGAAAAAACATTAACGAAAAACAAAAACAAAGTAGGATATTTAAAGAAAAGTAATAACAATATTAAAAATTCAGTTTCTAGTAAACGTAATATTGTTAAACCAACTAACATATTTCATTCTCATAACAATTTTAACAGTAATTCTAAAATTAAAACAATGAATACTAATAATAATAGTCACAAAACGAATACATAATACTAATAACAAAACTAACAAGAATAGCTTAAATAACATTGTTTACTCTAAGAACTCTAACACTAAATCCCATGTTAATTCAAAAAGTAAACAACCTATTAATGACTAAGAATAAGTCTGACCATTCTGATCTTTCTAAATCATTCAACAAATATCCTATTTTTAAGAGGCGAAACAATTTTCAGTTATCAGTTTTAATAATTTGCTTTTTATTGTAATTATAATTTAAAAATTAAAATTTAATTGAACATCTAAATAAAAAAAGAGGATAAACAAATAAAAAATTAAATTAAAATATATTATAAACTTAAATTGTTAACTAAACTACAATATTGTAAGCCTTTTGAACTAATGGTGAAAAAATAAAACTAAATTGACAAAAAGTAGAGAGATGAAAAAGACAAAACGATAAACAAATAAAATAACGATGGATAAAATGATATTTTGTTTTAATTGTATCTTAAAATAAAACTTGATTAGAAACAACATTTTTAGTTTCACCTTCAGGAGCAAGAATATATAAATAATTATTGGGTGAATTCACTCTTGAGCAAGAAACACAAAGTTGTCCATGGAAGAAACATGGCGATCTCAAATCCATTCCACAGTTCTTAATAGACTGTCCCTGTATGTTGTTGATCGTAATTGCGAACGCAAGTCTTACTGGAAATTGTAATCTTTTATAGTGAAAACGAAAATCTGTCCGGAATGTGTTGCTTCAATTAAATCTTCCAACATCTTATCAACACAAAGCCTTATGCCGTTGCAAAGTTTTGGCGGTCAAAGTTACACATTAAAATAATTGGTGATCCCACTTTAAGTAAAAGGCAATGTGATGGTAGTTCAGCCGGACTGTTAGATTTCATGCACGATTCATATACTGTTGCTGATAGCATAGCAAGTATTTGAGCATTTATTTGACCAGCCCCAGATTAATGTTTTAAAAGTGTAGAATCTGGTAGAATGTTAATTTGCGCACCTTGCTTTTAGTCTTAGTGAGTTCATTTTTTTCCATTTTTGTTAAAAGTTTTAACTGCCATTCTTTTTTACTGCTTGAGGTCAGATGTTATGACCATACTGAATTTCTAAGAGAGTTTGAATTTTGCTTATTTTTTTCACTTTTTTAGTGCAGTGCAATATTACTACGAAAAATTTGTGATAGTCGTTCAAAAAGCAAGTTTTTAAAATTTTTTTTATTTTTGTTTAAATTTTTTAAATATGTACATACAAATGTCTTTAAACTAGAAAATGCTGATTTACAATGTAACTACACAGTTAATAAAGTTAGTGTTTTTATTACAGGTTTATATAACTTTACAGTGGTATATGTCACAACGTGTACAATATATTCAGGCATTTTAGACCCACTTCCTGTTGATTTTCTCATCTTGGATCCAGATGTCAACACCTCCTATGAATTTTTTTTTGACCTGCCTCCCGCTAGCCCTTGAAGACCCCTCCCACACATTTGTGTGGGTAATATTCAAACTGCAATAAAGAGTTACCAGATGCACATAGAAATATAATTTTGGTCTTGTTTTTTTTGTTACTCTTTTCTCTTTTACTTTATCTTTCATAGTAAGTAAAAATATTGTGGTTTAGTATGGTTTAATGCGTGTTGAAGTGCAGTAGGATATGAGTTATTAAAAGTAATAAAGTATTTGTTTATATATTTTATTTAAATAATATGTTTTTTTAAATTTTGTGTAACTGTTAGGTAGAAAATAGTTTAAATTTTATAGTTTGCTATATTGCAATTTCGAAATTTGTACAAATAAGCAGAAATATGGCAAAAAAAGTAAGTAACACGATTGTGTGGGTTGGGACTTACTTCAATATAAATACATACTTTTAGCTTATTATGTAGTCACACGGATGTGTTAGTTGGGATTTTTCATATACTTTTAAATAGATATTAAAATGCGCAATTATATTAACTTTGTTCACGTTTAATTTTAAATTTTTTCTAAATGGATTGTGTTTTTCTCTATATTTAAAGTGTCTGATTTGAAAGATATGGAAAGCCTTTTCCGTTTGATGAATGAATATTTTATGGTGCTTATTTGTATTTTGGTTGAATTCCTCTTCCCAAAATGAGACTTTATCGGCAACATCGGTTTAGACAAGATATGGTAGCTTTAGATATTTCCAGAAATCGTCTATTCAATTTGAAAAAGTACATACCTACACTATGTTGATGTCAATAATCTGCCATTGGAAGACAAACAACAAATTATGGGAAAATCAATAATAGACGATGTAAGAAATCGCTGGCTTGCCTTACCTCGGCATCACACACATTATTTCATGGAAGAACAGATGATTTTATATTTACAGGGCGTAAATCATCTTCTAACATCCTTGAGACAATATGCGAAAAATAAACCGTGTCCTGATGGTATGGCTCTCGACTTTGAAATATACCAGGGAACATCAACGTTTCTGTTAGAAAAAGATTTGGGTTTGGGAGAGGTAGTAATATTACGTTTAAGTAAAACTATTCCCGAAAATAGTTGTATTTATTTTGATAGATATTTCACCGGTTTACCGCTTCTGAAAAAACTTAGTAACATGAAGCTTTATGGAACCGGACAAATACAAGCGAATAGATTAAGAAATGTGCAACTTCCCAAATAAGTCAAAATTTTTAAGACTTGTAAAAGGCGTATGTGTTTATTTTTGAAAGAGTACACATTTTTTATTCAGTATGATCTTTTATTTTTGAAATATTTTTGGCAGGTGCTAGGAGTTACATCACAACTACCCGAATCAGTAAAGATTTTGAAAAAAGAATCTTATTTGTTTGTTTTTTAAGGAGTGCCTGTGTACAAATTTTGAGCTCTGTAACTTCTTTTGTTTTTAAAATATTTTGGCGGGTGCTGGAGTCTTATGACAGCTATCCCAACCTGTCAAAATTTTGAAAAAAGGTAAAATCTATTTATTTTTGAGAGAGTACGTGTGTACAATTTTTCAGCTCTGTATCATCTTTGGTTTTTGAAATATTCTTGATGGGTGCTAGGAGTTATATGGAACCAGTCAGAATTTTGTAATTCAGCATAACATGTGCTCGATTTTAGGTTTTAGGTAACAGAGCCTTATTATAAAATTTGGTTTAAATAGCTGAATTCGTTTGGGATGAGTTCTGGAGTACAAAAATACATATTACATGCATACATGCACACAAACATTCTTCTTTATAATAAGATAAAGATAAACCATTATTTGAACTTACGGAGTTTTTTTTTAATTAATTGTAATAATATTAATTTTAAAAAGTTAAATTACTTTAATTAATTTACCAACTTCAAAACTCAAAAAAGACTGGGTGGCGCAGTAGGTGGAGCGCCTGCCTTTCAACCAAAAGGTCCCAGGTGCGATTCCGATGAAACAAAAAAAATGCTATATGGGTTTTTCAACCTGGTCCAGTTCCCTTTTTCATTGGGATCAAATAAATGACAAAAAATAATCAAGAGTATAATCTGGTCACAACTTAAATAAAATGGAGCTATTCTATTTAAGGAGGCTTAATTCCTAACTATATCAGTAGTTTTCCACATTTAATGAGTTGATAAACCAGTAAGTTGATAAATAAGTGTTCGAAATATTGTAGATATTGTAGTATAAACTTGCGAAACTTGTACGAAAATGAGAGGAAACATATGATGTTAGCAACATTCTCTCGAATAAGTTTTTACAAGTTTCAACTAACCTAAAGTACAATACAAGATATTTTCAAAATTAATAAATTTGATCAGCAAATAATTCGAAGCGAACATCGTACCAAGGTAGGTATCCTCCAATGTATAAGATGTCAACGCTTTGGTCACTCAGCCGCAAATTGCAAAATGGACTACAGATGCGTAAAATGCGGAGATTCACATCCTCGTGGAGAGTGCCAGATCCAACCTAAGGATCCAAGATAAAAACTCTTTTGCATATTATGTAAGAAATATGGTCATCCGGCTTCTTACAAAAACTGTACAGATTATCAGCTCAGGATAAATAGACCCGAAAAAGTAAAAGAACTACTCAAACGTAAAATCGAAACTAAACATATGATGTTTAATAGAACTCAACCGAGTATGACTTTTACCAATATTATCAATAATAATAATAATTACAACAACATATAGGGTTTTCCAATAAGAGTGATATGTTTTCTTTTTAAAAAAAAGACACTTTAATTGTTAAGGAAATTCAAATGTTTTTTATTTAATGTGAAGTACAATCGATACAATTAACTTCTAATAAAATGTCATTCAAATGACTTCGAATGAAACGAACGAATCCAAGTCATTCCAGGACTTCTTCTGCAGGAACGAATTCGATGAACCCAATTTTCGAGCACTTTTTCCACTAAATCCAGTCGTACGTCATGAACAGCACGTTCAATATAGACTTGTAAAGCTTGAAGAGAGTCTGGTTTATTGCTAAAGACCAATGATTTCAAATAACCCCACAAGAAATAGTCTAATGGTGCTAAATCACAACTTCTTGGAGGTCATTCAATATCACAATTTCTTGAAATAATCGAATCTCCAAACTTTTCTCGCAATAATTCAATTGTTGCACTTGCTGTGTGGCACGTAGCCTCGTCTTGGAACCAAATGTTGTCAAGATCAAAATTGGAAGAAATTTCCAATTTCGGCCATATAAAGTTGGTTATCATCGATCTATACCGCTCTCCATTGACAGTAACGGTGTTAGCAGCTTCATTTCGAAAGAAGTACGGGTCGATAATTCCACCAGACCAAAAACCACACCAAATTGTCAATTTAGGTGAATGTAATGTAATGGTGGATTTTCTTTGCACCAGAATCAAGTTTTGTTTATTTACCGTACAACTCAGATGAAAGTGAGCCTCATCGGAGAAGATGATTTTCTTAAAAAAATCGTTAGCGTTTTCATGTTGTGTTCCAAGGCAAAATCAGCAAATTCACGACATTTACGGTGAAATTGTAAACATTACTAAATTCAATGAAAAAAAAATGACAGATCATGACATATTACAAATGGCCGAAACGTCAGTTCAAAGTTAGTAGCAAAGCAACACTAAGGCAGCGCTTAGACATCAATATATATTGACAATATTTACTGATGAGAGAGAATATTGAAGAAATACTGATGTGTAAACACATATTGATATCAATATACATATATTGAAGCAAAAAATAGAATTTATCCTGTTTTCTTCAATATATATTGAGAGAGACAAAATTAAATATGGCGAATAATGTAAAACTAAGCAACATATGTAAATTTTTTATTTTTTTATTTGATTTTACATTTGTTTTATATTCACAGGGTACTTTATCAAAAAATTTTTATTTTTATATTAGTTTTGGTGAATATATAAGAAAAAACTAACAAATAGTTTAATTGTTTAAAAACTGATGTGTAAACACAATTGCCTCTCTCTTCAGTCTATAGAGAACAGTTTTGAACAACTTTTTTTGTTGTTGTTTTTTTTTTAAATTTTGACAGTTAAACAAAGATATTTGAGAGTAAACAAAAGTTAGAACAAAAAAGCTCAAAAAAGATTAAAAAAGGAGTTCAGTAGATTTTTGTGTTCTAAGTGGTTCTAAAGTGTTTGATAGTTAACTGTCATTGTCCAAAACTGTTCTATCCGATTCTGTTCTAAATCTACTGAACACAACTATTATTAGAAATTAAAAATGGCATTACAGAAATATAAAAAAAAATCACTAATTTTGAAAAAGATATTAACTCCAATACAGAGAGAATAAATATTCTCTTTGATTTTATGAGTTTTCCAATAAACAAAAAACGAAGTACCGAGGATGCACTTATAAAGTTCTGCAGTGAAATTTATGGTGGTATTAACAATGGTAATTTCTGTAGTGGTTTATTTATTGATATCACTAAAGCGTTTGATACAGTGAGTCATGATTTACTATTAACTAATATTTATAATGCGGGGTTTAGAGCTTCTATTTTTAATTGGTTCGAGTCATATCTTAATAATAGGAAGCAACGAGTCAAAGTGAATGGAAAGTTCAGTGACCTTCTTAGTATCAAGGTTGGTGTACCCCAAGGTTCAGTATTAGGTCCAGTTCTGTTTCTTATTTTTATTAATTCATTATTGCAACAACAGTTCAAGGGTATACCTACAGCTTTTGCGGATGACACTGCTTTTTCATACAACAATATTAATCTACTTGACTAATTTTGCGATTAAATTTTGACTTGAACCTAATTCGAAAATGGTTTTATGTTCATAAATTAGTTATAAGTAATAAAACTAAAATTATGCAATTTAGGCTTAATAATTGCCTCCTCGAGAATTTTAGTATTTGGTATCATTCTCCTGATTGTTCTAAATTTCCTTTATTTCCTATACAGCCTCTAAACTCTTTTGTCTTCTCTTCGCCTTGTAGTATTTCTTGTTTTAACATTGAAAGTGTAGATACGTTTAGGTACTTGGGTGTTTTACTTGAAAACTGAATTGGTCTACACATACTTCCTATTTAAATAATTATTTTAAAAATGTTTTGCGAAACATTTACCACTTAAATCTGTATTGTTCTTTAAAAGTTATGCAATGGTGTATTTTCAGTTCTAACCTGCAATATGGAATTAGTTGCTGGGGTGGTTCTTATTTTAATATAATTCAACCTCTTCTCATCGCTCAAAAACACTGTATAAGATTAATTTTTTAAAAAAATAGACTATTGCCTAGTTTTTCTTTATTTAAAAAATTGGATATTCTACCACTTAGACATTTATATCTGTTGAAAACGTTAAAAAAAAATTTCAATAGGTCGGGCTATCTCGCTCACCGATTTGTTACTAGATATCATCTTAGAATTAATAATTTATACCTTGTAAATATTCCAAGAGCCCGTACCTCTCATTTTTGCCACTTTTATGATTATATAGCTCCAAAATTTTTTAATATGTTACCTTATTCTTTAAGATCGGATAAATCACCTGTTTCATTTTGCAAAAATCTTCGATTTTCTTCCTTCAAACTGAATCTGTTTTTAATACGATTCCTTCAAATTGAATCTGTTTTAATACGATTTAGCTTTAACTTCAATTTGGTTTTTTTCTAACTATAATTTTTTTTCAGAATTCTAGTTATTTCTTTACTTTTTATTCTTATCATAATTTTGTATTTAATTCTGCTTACTCTCGTTTATTATTTAAATTTTGCTTTAAGTTTTATGAAATATTATTTTAAATTTTATTTTTTTCATTATATAATTTTAATTTTAAGATATTTTAGTTTTTCCATATTTAGCTTTAATTTTCTACTTTACTATGTATGTACCCAACAATATTTTATATTTTTAATGCCTGTATTTTTGCTTGCAGTTTCATTCATCACATATTTTAATGAATATCCGAATGATCCTATATTTATTCTTATTATTTTTATTTAGTAAATGTATATTTTTAAGTATTGTATTTTACTATAATATGAATAAATTAAAAATCTAAAAAAAGAAAAATCTTATATAAAAATTATGCAATCCTTAGCAATGGAAAATTTACAATTTGTAAAACATATGAAAGACGACGACAAATCTTCGATTTGGCAGTATTTTTTAAAAGAAAAGAAAGGTGGTCACGCAAAATGCAAAAATTGTTGCAAAGTAATAAAAAAAAGTGGTGGATCAACAAGTGGCCTTCATACTCATATGAAAACCATTCACAATATTAATACTCTTAAGAGAGATGTTCCTGTTCCTACTACTAGTGCCGACGCTGAACCAAGTGTAGAAGGTTCACCTACAACTATAACAAAATATTTTAAAACTACAAATAATTCATAAATTTGCGTTGTATTATCTAGAATGTGTGCTTATGATGGTTTACCATTTAAAATATTTATTCGACGAGTGGTCTTCTGTTAAAAACCACCGATACATGAATATAAATATTCATTCGGAAAATAAAGTATGGAACTTGGGATTAATTAGAATGTTTGGAAGTGTACCGCCAGCAACTAAATGTGTAGAAGTTGTAGATACTAAATTAAAAGAGTTTGGTCTATCCTAAAAAAAATGACATTGTATGCATAACAACGGACGGTGCAGCTGTTATGAAGAAAGTTGGCACACTTATCACTGCTGACCAACAATTATGTTTTGTTCACGGCATTCATTTGGCTGTAATAAAAATTTTATATAAAAACTCAACAGCGTTTGAAAATGTAGCTAATATCGAAAATGAAGTTGAACTAGAATCAGATACAAAATGGGAATCTAATGATGAATCAGAGGATGAATTTGAGGATGAAGATATTGAAAATGATAATGGTTTAACAATCGAATTGCAGCAAAATGATATATTAGAAATAAATCATTATGAGCTAGCTCCACTAATTAAAAAGGTGCGAAAAATTGTAAAAATATTTCGTCGTTCTCCAACAAAGAACGATAAAGTATTGCAACATTATGTCAAAGCTGAATTTGGTAAGGAACTGATATTATTTTTAGATTGTAAATCACGCTGGAATAGTTTATTTTCCATGTTAGAACGATTTTATATGCTAAAGAGTTGTATACAAAAATCTATTATAGATTTCAAATTAGATTCTTTTAGTGACGAAGAATTTGAAGCAATATCTGTAGTTATTTCTGCACTTCATCCCGTGAAACTTGCGGTCGAAGCTTTGTGTCGCAAAGATTCAAATTTAATTTCAGCAGACACGACTTTTAAGTTTTTATTTGACGAGCTGGGTAAAATAAATTCAAAACTAAGTAATGAACTTTTAATTGCTTTAAAGGAACGGATATTTGAAAGACGAACAGAATTATCTGGAGTTATACATTATTTGCATTATGCATTCGAAGAAGAAGTTTCTACAACAGTTCAATCAAATGTACAATTTAATTTTCCAAAATTTAATAAGACCGCCATTTTAAAATCTCTAGTAAGCATAGCAACCAGAATGCAATTATTTACATTATATAAACAAAAATATATACAGCAAATTAATGATGATTCTGACACTGATCAAGATGAAGTTGTAGAAATAGATAATGAATGTGGCAACATCATGACAATGAAACAAAAGTTAGACGAAGCCATTTCAAAACAAACAAATTATATTATAGCTAGAAAAAAAACGTATACTTTTAAAGATAATGTCAAACTAATAAAAAGAGAAATAACATTATTCGAAGACGAGGGTACTAGGGGGATATATATTCAGCAAATATATGATCTCCTTCTTACAATACGTCGAACAAGCGCAGAATCTGAGCGAGCATTTTCTGCTGCGGGACAAATATGCACCAAAATCCGCTCCAACTTAAATGACAAAAGCCTTGATGCATTATGCTTCTTAAGAGCATATTTCCAGTCTTTAAAATAATAATTAAGTTTTTATATGAAAGATGAACTAATTTTTAATGAACTATTAATTATCGTTTTGTTTTTATTTTATTATAATATTAAAGAAGGAATTGTTTTTATTAATTTTTTACTTAAAAATAAACCGTATAGATTTTTTTCATAATAGGTGTTTTTTTTTTATTTTTTGGTTGCGGTATTGAATACCGGGATTCCGGTATCAAATTTTTCAATACCGAAATACCGGTATTAATTTTTCACTCCGGTATTGCACTCCCTAAATTCAATTAGGCATATTCCATAAATTCCAGTAGTCCTCAGCTATTTGTTTAAAATCTTCTGAAATGGGTTCTGATACATAGCACGGAAATAACACACTACACAAGAGCTCAGATGTCTCCATTATTATAATCTGGACAGTTTCTTTTCCCAGTTTAAACGACTATGCCAGGGATTGCAGTGAGGTACCTTGTATCACGTGCCTTATGTGTAAAAACGCAAATTATTTATAATGTGAAAATTAGATTAAATAAATGTTATTACAACAATGTTACAGCCAGTCGACATTCTGGTTGGATTGGTTGGATTCTCTGATTGACATCTTCACCAAGTTGGGTTTAATTAAATTTAAAAGAAGCTCATAAATTTCTGGCTGTAACTTTAAAAAACCAATTTTTTCTTCTATCTCGGTTTATTGCCCGAACACTACAAGAACGTTTTTTTTTTCAATTGGTCTTTAATTTTTTTAATTGATTAATTCCCTGCATTATCAGAAGTAAACACTTAAATTGTTGTAAGCTGATATTATTCATCATAAATTTGATTTTGATTAACATTGTTTTAGTTAGATTTTGATTTTGATTGTTAAGATTTAAGATTGTTTTGATTTGTTAAGAAAATTTTACGTTTTCAAATATTTGCATACATATTATATTCAAAAGTATGTACTTTATTTTAAAGAATTATTTTTTGGTTATACATATTTATAATTCACAAATGTCAAAATCACTTAAGTTAGCTAAAGTCTATTATAGGTAACTTAAGCAAATTACAAAACTTTAGTTGGCTTTTTGTTTAGTTTTGACATTAGCATAAGCCAACTTAAGTTCATTATGGTTGGGCCTTAAGTTGTAATTTTTTTTATTTATTATTCACCAAATTCATTATGCATAAGTGAGTTCTTATTAAAATAAAAAACAAAAACAAATAAATCATAATCAGTTATTATTATTACTTGCATTGCAATGTATCTATGTACATATTATGTAAAATAAAAACAAAACAACAAATTCATATGAAATCAGTTGAATTCTTCTTATGACCGGTAATTTCATCTTTACATAGTAGAGTTAGAGTATCTATAATTATAATATATTTTAGTAATTTTATCCACTAAACGCCAATATAGGGAATATTGGGAATATATCGGAAACGAAACGTGTGGGGACGTGTATGAGGGACGTGTATTTATATGTCTTAAATAAAACTTACTAACTTCAAAACTTTTTATTAAACATGAGTGGTTTCTGCTATATCGTGAGAAGTCTATGTCAGTACGTATATGTACGTACTGTTGTTCTAAAAACTTTAAATTTGGCTTCAACTTGAATTGTAATTTCTTAACAGCGGCCCCTAGTGATAACTATAATTTAATAAGAAGAGACCAGAAAACAGTTATTGAAGGCGGAGGGGAATACATATGTAGCTATTTAAGTTTTTATAAAAAATTTAAAATTATTTGATTTTGAAATGAAGGTACTTTTTTCTTAAAAAAAAGTATGAATACTAATTATTTTATATCTTAAAAATCTAAGACAAAAATCCTATTTTGAAGAGGAACTTATTATTGTCCTAATGATTTTGACAATTTAATATTAATTATTTTTAAGTAATAACATGTTAGATGTAATAAAACATGTTTTTTTATAAAAATTTAAATATGTATTTTTTTTAAATATGAAATTTTGTCCATATGTATTTGTCCATTCTAATGGAATGGAATTTTCCATTACTATCTTTTCTTTTTTATGGCTCACTTGGACAATGTGTTCTGCTACCTTGGATCTGAATTCGGTTAAATTCTTCTTCTTAGCTACAAATTCTGCTTCTTTCATGTGTTCTTTGAATCGTGTTTGCATATTTCTTATAGTTTATCCTTTGCTGCAATAACTGCAAATGATCTTATGTATACTCATGATTTTTTCAATTTGATCAATTGGTCTATATACTATGTCTAACCCGTGTTTTTTTAATTTTGCTCTCACTGGGAGAAAAATCTCACTAAATCCCAACTGCCAAAAAGGTCACATAACTATCTGGCCAATAAAAATATATAAGACAATTTTAGATTTCTTTCGTGAATCGAGTACAAAACAAAGAAGTCTGCAAGTAGTAAGCGAAATATGGGTATCTATAAGATAAGCACATTTAGTTAAATTAAAAGGAAAATTTTCGACTATTTTCAAGAGTCAACTGTAAAATATAAGGACAAAATCCACAATAGCATATAAATTACTCTATTGGTTTTGACCAGAATATAAAACAGCTTACCTTGTTTTCAATCATTCTTCTCATATTTGTATGATTACCATTACATATTTTTTCCTAAAATTCATTATATACGAAAATTTCAAAAGCATTCAACGATTGTGTCATCAAATTTTAGTATGTACACTACACCTGCTTTAATTTCAAGAAAAAATCAGATGTAGATATAGATATATTATTGTTTTTTCTATTTTTCTCTTCACTTTTTTTTGATTTTGTAAACAGAAACGCACATGGCTTCAAAGAAAAACATTATTTTTTAATTTAATATGGTATTTAACTGTTCGATAAAACAATATAATTTAATATAAACATATCTATATACCTATATTTTAAACATTTTTCTTTTGTTCTTTAAAAAATCATGGCCAAGAGCTTTATTTCTAATTTTAGCATTTAAGTAGAAAATGAGAATATTATATTCCATTAAGAAAGAGAAAAGAATGGCTTTTGCTTCTGTTTAGCTTTATCGCTTTATAAATGATAGAGTTACATAATATTAACATTAAACAAAAGTAGGTACAACAAGTAATATAATTAAAATTAATTCAATAAAATACAAAACGTAAAAAAAGCTCTTCTTATTCTTATCAAACTGATATCGTAGTGATAACGATAAAAATTAACTAATAAAATAATGTCATTGGAATAATTATAATATTATTCTGAAATTCCATTATATTATTTTTTATAGGGGCGGTTGTTTATTATTATCACAACATGCATAGATTTTGAATCATGTTACATGTTAAATTTTTATTCAAGAAATGAATTCGCATTTGTTTCTGATAAACAGTCTCGTACAAACTGCAAAAGATCACTAATATAGGTACTTAATAAAAAATAATAAAAAACGAAATTAAAAAGTTTAATTTAATATCCAGTTGATTTAGAGGCGTACTTATCGTATATAACAAAATTTTTAACTTAACTTAAAATAAATAAAATTGTGCATATATGTACGTGCAAAGTTTAAAATTTCAATTTTTATACTTGTTATCGAACGTTAAAATGAAAATTAAGTGTACAAGTTTCGTTAACATTCTAAGATAAGGCTATTGCGTAATTTAGCATAGTAAATTAAATTATATTTTGAATACATATATGTTAAAGTGGAAAATAGCTTCAAAACTCTCTAATAATCGAATTCATACCATTAATTTAAATTATAAAATTATGGGGGACTCAAATACAAATAAAAATGGTAAAAATAAACCAAACATTATTACCATTCAAGGGAATCGTAGTTCATTAAAAGTAACTTATGAGAAAACCTCGTGTTATTTTTGTAGTGAATGGTTAGATACACAAACTTTTAAGGTACATATTATTATATTTAAAAGAAAGTGTACATAGGCATGCGTACAAATAAAATAGACAATATAATTTACCCATATTTTTATAATTTTTATAACACAAAAAAAAAATTATATTTCAAACATATACTAAAATGATAATTATAAGCTTTACGACAGAAAACCTTAACTTGAAATTGAAAAAAAGGGAAAGTGAATTAAAAATCTAAATTTAAGACAAAATTATGTATTAAAAAAAATAATAAAATATAAACGAACGATAGTGTTATGTAAGAAATCTTAAAGAATTAGGGCTTAATTAAACCAATAACACCCAGATAGTTAATAAGCTCACAATAAATAGCTTATAAATAAATAAATAAATAAATAACAACATTATTTTATCAGGAACACATAATTCATTGCGGCCAGGTACTAGAAAAATGTCCCCAATCATGCGAAGCATATATCCAACGAAAAAGAATGAGAGTTCATTTAAAGGAATGTCCGAAAATTATGAAACGAGATTCTTCAACAAATGTTTCAAATGAAAACCTAGATGTATCTGATATACCTGAATTTATTAACCGTATGTCAATTTGCGAACAAGACTTACATGTTCTTAGATCTGTTCTAAATGAGGAAATCAAGCAAAGGCTTCATCTAATAACAGATGTTGGAAGCTTACGAAAACATAATCAAGTTAAAGTTAAAATAAATATTAGTAAAATAGTTTTAAAATGAAATATTTTTTTTTTATTTAAGATTTCAGATGAATGGACTCAGAAAGTTGGTGACGTACTATTTAATATGAAAAAATGTATGAATGAAGAAGCTTCACTTCGCACGAATGAAATGAATAGACTCAACGATGCAATAATGAAATTAACAAATGAAAATCAAGTAAAAAAATATATACCAGTTATATGTAAAGAGTAGTCCAAATTGAGTTTCTTATGAACTTTATAAAAAACGCAAATTTGAGTAAATCTTCGGGTTTTTTTTTATTAGTCGAAAATATTATGTATTTAGTTATGAAAAATAGTATGGAAATAATAATATGGCTGCCTCTGAACCTTCTGCGGTAGCCGACCCTTTGGAAGTAATTTTTTATGACTTTTTCGTAAGGTACGGGTGGTATCTCACCTATAACCGGGCAGATATTGGTTTTTAAGGGTTCTAACGTTTTCAGTTTATTAATATAGAAACTAAGACTAACCCACAAAAAATTAAACTTCGTTAAGTCGAACGATCTTGGAAAACAATTGATATCAACAAAACGTGAAATTATGTGAACTTGGAACTATTGTCGACATCAGCAAAACGTGAAATAATACGAAATAATGCGAACTCGAAACTATTCACACAAACATCTATGGTCTTGTAGGAACAACATGTCTTTCACATCAATATCTTCGATTAATTGTCGAAAATACCGGATCTTCCCTTACACTCTCACTTACAGCAGGAATTTTTTAATAACGCTATGATGGTGCACTAGTTTTACTCCAGACTCTTTGAAGTTGTCTCTAAGTTACGAATTATTTGCTCAGTAAAACGATTAAATTGCAAAAATATTTTCGATTTCCACACGCAGTTCTTACAGATTTGTTATTTCTGTTAACAATTGAATAACAAATGAATATATTTAACGCACGTTGAGCGATGATTAAGTGCACAATTTCGTAAAGATGTTGCAAACTAGCAATTTATACTTTGAAAGTACAATGCTTATTGGCAGCTGTTTGATTTACAGTGTTACCAACATAGGAAACTTAAATTGGCTCACCCATTACATTATTAGAAGTATATAACATTTCAAGGAATTTATTCTTTATTTTTTATATATACATATATTTAGGACCTAAAACAATACAATATAAGTGTTTCTCAACGTTTGGGGAAAGTTCAAAACCTTATAACTGATGATAAAAGTTTTAGACACAATTTATTATCTTCAACAGATGATAGAAATAATGCTTTTCGAAACACAATTTCTCTTGGTAAGTACAAAATAACGATTATTATAAAATTTATTTAATCAATAATGTAAAATCTAATGTTAAATATAATTTTTATTTTTCTATTGAAAGAAAATGAATTAAAAAAAACCGAAAATAAAATTGTAACACTTAGTTGTCAAATTGAATACAATTATGTACAAATAACGGAAAATATTTCTAGCCTAGAAAATCAAATTTCACATCAAGAAACGACATTTAGGGAAAAAATTCAAAGCTTCGAAGAAATTTTGAATGAATTAAAATCTAACCTGCAAAATAAATTTATTAAAAACTATTCAGAATTAAATGCCAAACAAATAAATTTAGATTATGAAGTAAAGAGTATGAAAAATATTGTTTGTGAAACTGAAGAAAAATGTGAAAAACTAGAAAAATTAGTATACAATATTGAAAAAGCTATTCAACACACTCATCAAAGTCTAGCCGATTTAGAAGAAAATTTATTGTATCAAAAGAAAATGGATTCAATCCAAAATACTAGAGGTATAAGGGTGTAAAGAAAAATATTAAAATTTAATAAAATATTAAACATGTACATATATATTTTAGGACATTTAATCTGGAAATTAAAAAATTATTCCATTAAACTAGATGAAGCCCGAAAATTTGATGGTAACATTCAAGGTCCCCTTTTTACCAATAAACCTTTTGGATATACGTTACGAGTAATAAAATTAATTTTACATCTACTGAATGTAATTACTTTTTAAAAATTATTTTTTAATTAGCTTGATGTTTTTCTGAATGGAATTGGAAACTGGAGAGGCCGAAATATTATAGCCTGCTTAAATGTAATAGCTGGTGATTATGATACACTACTTGCATGGCCTTGTAAATTACAAGCGGATATAGTATTAAAAGACCAAAATATTAATGAAGAAGGTCGACAAGATTATATTAGAACAACAATTGTAAAACGAAAAAATGATGATTTTCATAGTCATCAATATATTCATATTCCTCATAGAACTGTTGAAAGCCGAAATTATATAAAAGATGATGCCATAATATTTGAAATTAAAATTCAGAAAATCAAATAAAACTATTTTTGACAAAAATTTCCTATTCAATATTACAAAAGAAACCAAATTATTTTGGCATTTTTATTTTTCAATATTTGACAATAATATAACAAGAACTCACAACCTTTTGAAACAATTTCATTTCAAAATAGAAAACCATTTCTTTTAATGGATATACATATATATATAAATAATAATTTTAACGGACCTTATCATTATTGGGTTAAAATTAATATTAAATTACATTTTATAATGTAACTCACAATATTTAACAATAAAAAATACATTTATGAAAAAACAATAGAATTCAACTTCAAAAATCTATCTTTATATTAAAAAAATTTGAATTATTTTAAAAACTTACAAAATATGAACATACATAATAGGACCGTTCCCGTACTTTTCTGGCAAAAACTTGCAAATGAGAGAAAAGAGAGAAAACAAAAAAAAAAAAAAAAAGAGTTAGAAAAACTCTCATCTGCAAGTAAAAGTACTGGAACGCAATTCTTGTAAAAACTTGCAGCTGTCAAACAGCTGACAAGCAATCTGACATTCTCAAATTAATTTAATTTCCGGAGGTGTTTTTTTTAAAGAATTTTACATAATTAAATTTAAACAAAATGGCAGCGGAAAATATAAAAATATATATGTATTACTAAGTAGCGATTCGGATTACATTTTTATTACATTTTTTTAGTGAAAGCGAAACTTAAGGAATGTAATTCTAAAGCAAGTGCTGTTGGAGAACTTTTTACATAAAAACAAAAGTAATTGCATTCGAAACTATTTGGAAGAAATAGTTCCAGGTTATTGTGAAGAGGAATTTGTAAGACATTTTCGTGTAAGCAAAAGTGTTTTCAAATATTTATATGAAGAACTGCAAACATTTGAAAGTTTTGCAAACCTACGTGCAGATAAAAAATGTAGCTCAGAAAAACATATAGCTGTATTTTTATGGTTTGCGGGTCATGAAGCTTGCTGTTATAGAGACTTAGCTGACGATTTATCCTTATCAAGTGTATCCGTATTATTAAATTAAATTATACATATATTACAATAATAAAGAATTATGAAATTTATCCTCCACTAAATTATATTTTTCATTTTTTTTAATAAATTTCATTTAAAAAACAAAATTTTGCATAACAGACACATATGAGAAATTACAAAAGTAAATAAAAACATAACCTAAAAAATACAACAACAACAACAACAAAAATTTAAAGTATAAGTTTTTACAAGTTAAAATTTTACTTGCAAAAACTTATTCGAGAGAATGTTGTTGAACTTTGTTGAACGAAGTTGAAAACATATGTTTTCTCTCGTTTTTAGAAAAAACTCTCAGTACAGGAACGACTTCTGGTAAAAACTTGGAAAAACTTGGATAAGTTTTTACAAGATGTGCGTACGGGAACGGTCATAATATTATATCATAATATCAAAGACCGTTAATATATAAAGATACACAACAGTAGTTTGATCGTACAAAGATTAGAATTGAGATGGGACATTTTTACGATTTTACTATTTCATATTAAAACATAAACCAGCACACGCCACGCCGTTAATGAAACAAGAATAATAAAAAAAAAAAACACATGCATAAAATATATTATATGCCAAACCAATGCTCTATTACCAAAATATAGTGTACTCTATATTATGCTGTGCAAATTATAAATATGTATTGGCTGTACACAGTATACACACTGGTGTAGATACATATATAGTTATATATCTAACTACAATTTTATTTTTGTTTTTCAATTCTCCTTGCAAAAGTTTCTTTTTATATTTTGGTTGAATTGAAAAAAAAAATGTGAATTGTTTAAATGTAGGTATAGGTACATTACATATAAAATAAATGTGCTAATTTTACAAAATATACTGTCTTAATAAATCGCCAACATTTTCAATAGAATATAAATTTTTCATAATGGTTATATTATCTTATTGTTTTTGATGAAGCTGACGTTTTGATATAGTACCTCGGGTATATATTTAATTTACTATAAAAGTTTTTGTTATTGACGACCATTAAAGTCGCATTTCAGTTACTTAATATCTAAATTCCCTTTGGCTAACTGATGTCCTAAAATTTAATTCAAAAAATGTTATCTTACATATTAAATAAAAAGAAAAGAAAGTAAAAAAATAAAAGGATTTAAATTGTGATATAAACTAGGTGTAGAAATTTTGTTCTTAGTTTATTTCAACAAAAAAAAATAAAAAATAACACTTTGTTTTATTTATTATTATTTACTTTATTTAATTTATTATATTATTTAATTCTGACTTTTTATTATTTTGTTTAATTCAACTTATTATATTATTTAATTTTGGCTTATTATTATTTAACTTATTTTACAAAGCAACAAAAATAGAAAACAACACTCTACTAGAAGTAATAAAATCGAATTGCCACGATTAAAAAGTCTCATAGCATAATTTGTCATAGAAAAATAATTATTGTAATATGATCTTTTTCGTTTAAAAGTAAGTTATGATTTTTAATGAAAATTATGATTATTAATTAAAACGTGTAATTTAGAAAAAAATTTCCATAAAAAAGTACCCCTTCCCATTTGAAAATCTCGATTTCGGCCAATTTCGGCGATTTTTGACCTTAAAAACCCGATTTCTCTTCCTTCCCGGAGGTTGAAAATATCACCAATCGATAGAGCACCCTCAATTTAGTTAATAAAATTTTTATTTAATTTTAAAATAACGACTCTTTCCTCTTCTCTTAAAAAGCTGATACTCATGGTCTCGAACCTCAGTATAAGTTAAATAGAAATTTATATGATGGTTGAATGAAGTTGAGATGATTATATGAAGTTGATATGAAGGTAAATCTGTAGGCCAGTTCAGTATATTTTGGTGGGTTATCTATAACTACTACCTAACCACCCAGATGTTAGGAGTAGGTTAGGAGGTTAGGAGTTAGGAGTTAGGTTAGGAGTGCCTTAATAAGGGTTATGTGGGATGTATTGGGAAGTTGTAGGGTTTTTAAAGGCTTTTAAGTTGTACGGGCTAAAGGTGTTGAATATTTGGCATTTTTGTAAAACGTTAACTTTAGTTTATATTGGCAACGCTAATTGATTGCAAGTTTTAATTTGAACAAGGAGATAAAAAAAGCTTCATAAGAGGTAGTCAGTAAATTATTATAAGTTTTGATTGATAAAATAAACACGGATTTAAGAAAGAAATTAAAACGTGTTTTCTTTTGATTTGTATTAAGATAAAGCATGGCGCAGACGATGTTTAATTCCCCTGATCCATTGAAAACGGAGGGTAATTTAGCTATTAATTGGAAAAAAAATGTTGGCCAAGTTTTCCAACCAAGTTGAGAATTTCATGGAAGCTTCAAATTTTGCAAAAGAATCAGAGAAAAGAAAAATAGCCATTTTATTCAACCTTATTGGAGATAAAGCAATTGATGGTTTCAACTCAATGGACCTAACAGAAGAAAAGAAAGGCAAATATGAAGAAGTAATTCAAGCTTTTCAAGAGTATTGTAAAATGTCTGACGAGGAAGTTACGTTCAAAAAAGTAGTAGAATTTTGTCGTATAGCTGAACAAACACAAAAGAAACTTCAGGAAGTCCAAAATGAGCCCTTTATACAATATACTTTTCATACATATCCTCTAATATTACATACCTAAATCCCATTTAGAGTAACGCTCCACAAACATACCTCAAACAGTTGGATTTCATACATAAAAAAGCTATTAAAATTATTAATTTCTTTCCACCAAGATATCCTACGGAGTCATTATATAGTGAACGACACATAAGTTTGAATAACATATGTAAACGTGAAACTACTTTGCATACAAAATTACAAACAATATGATTAAACACACATTTTTACTTAATCGGAATATAAACATACATAGCAATAATACTAGGCTACAAATCGCTGAAATTTTTATCTTTCATTGTTTAGATCAGATATACAAAAAGCAAACTGCGTATACAACAGTTTAAGCATTTTTAACACTCTTCCGAACGACCTAAAAAATATAAATTAATACAGTTTATTTAAAAGAAAAATCGAAAACTTACTTGCGGTATAAAAATAAAAATTAAAAATAAAGACCACAATTTAAAAATTAACGAATAAATATCTATATATAATTCTTCGTCGGTGTCAGCATGTACCATTATAATTTTTTGTTTGAAAGAGAAATATTGTTTCTGTTTCATGCATACATTTTTTTTTAACAGAATTGAACAGAATGAAGAAGAGAATTTGCAAATTGGAAGAGATTTTTTTCTTTCTTTCTTGCACCTCATCAAGAATGCCTTAATATAGGAGAAAAAAAAATCAAACTTTACTGAGATTTAAATGAAACGGAATATACTGTATACATTTTTTGTTATTTTCTTTTGTTGTTTTTCTTCTTAATACATCATAGTAGGGAAAAATATTCATTAATAAGAAGATATCGACTGGGGTGGGGAAGTCAAGATATTTTTACTACTCCATTTACAAAAAAACCTCATTAGTTAAAGAAGCAAAGAACTATTGTTTTTGTTATGTAATCAGTTGTGAGAAAGAAAGAGTGCGAAAAAAATCAATTAAAAAACCACTTAATTTTTGCAATGTAATTTTAAATAGCCCAGCTCACGGGAAAAGAGATTTTTCATGTGTATGGTCCTCTGAAATTTTGTTTTCGAAATTTCTTAAAAATTAACGTATTAAATTTATTAGGGTATGAGAGTAAGGAAATTTTGAATGATTGATTTTTTACAGGTACCTACATAAGATAATATTGGTTTCAAAAACATATCTTATTTCTTAAACATCATATTATTTTCTTTTATTGCTTTATAAGGGAAGTAAATTTTTTTTTTATTTGAAACAGATTATAGTTGATGAATTTTCAATATATAAATTTTTTCAGGTATTGAGCCAGGTAGTTAAAAAGAATACCAAGAACCAATCGTTTTTTTTTTATGAATGACTCGATGCATTTTTATTTCCTTCAAAATTAAATTTTGCCATTTAATAATCAAGGATAATTTATTAATAAATTATTAATAATATTAGAATTTATAAATAGGAAGGAAATTTGAATATTAATTTTGGTTTTTATTGCTATGCATTTTTAAGTGTAACACATCCTTAATTATTGATAACTAAGAATAAATACGACAATATTTCTTTGAGACAAAAAAAGTCGTTCGATAATTTTTTCCCACTTTGTGTTTTGAATTTTTATCTTTCTCTCACAAATTAAATTCTTATTACTATCTATTTCTTACAATTTTGGAAATCGACTAGAAAAATGGTAACGAAAAATTGACAAATTAAAAAATTTCATTCCAGTGCACTTTCTTATTAATTATATAATAATTTATGTACATAATCTTTCCCCTTTTTATTTCAATCTACTGAGAATTGTTTTTCTTAAAGAGAAATTGTTTTTGTTTTATGGATCCATTCATACATTTCTTTAACACAAACGAAAGAGAAAAGAAAAAATAACAAAAAAAAAACAAATAAATGTCGAATTAGCACGTAATTCTTTCTGTTTCCTCCCCTTCTAAAACAAAATGGATTAAAAATATTTAGAATAATAATTTCAAAGCTATTGAATTCATTCTTATATAATGAAAAAAAATTTAAATATTTATTTATTTATTTAAGGTTTATTTAGCTCAAATAAAATCAATTATTTTAAATATAGAAATTTAAAATTATAAACAAATAAAATAAAAAATACAACAAAATGAAAAAAAATGCAAAAATACAATTAAGAAAAAGTTGAAAAAATCTTATAAATGTAGGTAGTTTATTATCTACTAATTGTTATTGTCAATACTATTATTTATAACAATCAATAAAAACAAAAATAATCAAACACAACAAACATTAAACAAAAAGTTTAACAAGAGTCGATTTCAATTTAAAGGAAAAAATTAGTTTCCAACATTTTTTGTTTCAAAAATGTTTGATGATAATAGGATAATATTCTATTTTTTCATTAAACAAAGTCGGATGTCAAAATTTGTGGAACAACGTTTACAGGACAGTCAAACTTTCAATAGTACAAACTAGATCTTGATGTCCAAACGGTATCTAATCGTAAGTACCTAATTTTAGCGGTTTTTTATTTGTAAATAAAAAACAATAGATAGTTTACTTTATTTTTAATATTTTAGTGTTTTTTATTTTAAAAAAAAAATAAACAGTATAGATAAATAATAAATGTACCTATGTAATATATGAATATATCCTATATCTATCTATTGACATTTGATATTGTAGTCTTTTGTATTTTAAAATAAAAAAAACAGTAGTTTTTATTTTTTTGATTTTCCTAATTTCTAAAAAAAAATTAACAGTAAGACGCCAGTTTACCGTCCAAGCTGCCTTTGCAATGACCATCAACAAAGCGTAAGGTCAAAATCTCAATAAGGTTTACTTGATACAGCAGGTTTTTAACATGGACAACTATATGTCGGGATTTCGCGCACTGGGAATAGAAATCATTTGAAAATTGTAACCGAAGAGAAGAACTGTTAGAAATATAGTTTTTAATGAAATATTAGTTGATTAAATATTGCAATCTATATCAATCCAATTATATAGTCTGTCTGCTAATCTACTAATTTAACTAAAGTATTACATATTACTAAAATATTGTTGATAGGAGAATTTTTGATGTTGATAATTTATAATGTAGTACAACCTAGAAAGCTCTAATTTTGATTTTTCACTATATATAACGGTAGCAAAAAGTTACGTAGTAACGGGTATTTAACTAGTTATAAATAAAGTGTGAAGGGAAAGGAAAAAACTAATCAGAACACAAACGTTAAAACTTAATTCAAATAAACTAAATAATGTAATAAAAAAAGAATATTGGAATGCTGGTCGTTATTAAATTTAGTATTAATAAATTTAGTATTATTGAATATTTAGGAAAATCTACTTTTTATTATTTTAAATTAAAACTTAATTTTTATTTTTTTTATTTTGTTGATAACTCTTAAAATGTAACTAACTATACGACCATACAGCTTAGACTAAGGTCTGAATCTTCCTATATATTAATTTTTTCTTCAATAATGAATAATTCAATGGATAAAATCAAAGAATATCTATATCTATTATAGATATTCTTTGATAAAATTTTGTAATACAAATACAAATGTATATAATGTAAACATGATTTTTTGTTAATAAAGAAAAAAAAAATAAAGATTACTTTACCATACCAACTCTTATATATATACTTCCAATCTAAATGGATATACTTCCAATCTAAATATATACATTGATGATTTTTAGTTACTGGAGAAATCAAAAAAGAGCAAGATGAAAATTTACGGAAAGTAATTGAAAGAGCAAGACAACTAAACGTCAAATTTAATCCAGACTAATATCAGTGTTGTGTTGAAGAGGTAAAATATCTTGGACATAAATGTTCAGCAAAAGAAATGGAGTTGCGTGTGGCTGTGGAGTAGTAGAGTTGCTGCAATTAAAAATTATGAGAGACCTGAAAATAAGAAAAACCTCCAAAGATATTTGGGAATGGTGAACTATGTTCGAAATTTTACCCCAAATTTATTTGAAATATTGCTTTTGAGAGATTTATTGAAAAAAGATTGTGATTTTGTATGGTTACCTATCCACACGACAACAATGAAAAACATAAATGAAAAAATAATGAAATTTTAGGTACTCCAGAATTTTGATTGATGTAAAGAGAGTATAATACAAACTGATTCGTCAAAAAATGGAATTGGTTGTTGCCTTTTACAAGACAATCATCCTATTTGTTTTGCATCAAAGAGTTTGTCTGATGCTGAAGTTGGTTATGCACAAATAGAGAAAGAATTTCTTGCGGTTCTTTTCGCTTGTAAAAAATTTCACAATTATGTCTATGGCCAAAAATTCGTTATACAAACTGATCATTTACAATTAATATTAATAATGAAAAAGGATATAAATAAAATTGTTTCACCAAGATCACAAAGAATTAAGGTGAAATTAAGTATATATGACATAGAAGAACCTAAGTTTAGGAAAAACCCAGGACCAGAAAAAAACATGCATATTGCAGATGCAATTTCAAGAGCATGCATATCTTTTAGGGAAAACGACACGATGAAATCGTTAAATGATGTAATTCATATAGTAAGCATTAGTTATCACAAAAAAATAGAAGTCAAATAAATAGCAACAGTCAACCAAGAGTTCGGTTCAATTTAAATAATGAAATTATACTCAATGAATTGGAAGAAAATGTATGTCAGACAAGTAGCAATGATTTTGTTGTTTCGAAAAGACAACACGGAAATGAAAGTGAGAACATTCGCCCAGAAATAAATATAGATTTCGAAAATCAATCCGAAGATGAAAACACATTAAGGTGGTTATGCTGAAGTCCGTCGGAATGTCAAATTCCGTTTACGTAAGTATTCCGCAGTTTGCAAATGTCATTATTTATCCGACATTTTTAAATTTATGTATGCTGTATTTCGTCGGAACGGAAAGTAATTTAAAAATTGTACGCCGGAATTAGTCATTCGAAAGTATTTGAAAGTTTCGGAAGTGAATTTAAAAGCAAGAAATTTTTATATTGACTATCAGAGGAGAAGTATAAAATGTAATAAAATAGTTGTATAATTTTTTTTTTATTTATAAAAAATAATTTTTTTCATTTATGAATAGAAAAACGCTTCAAACTAATAAAACCCAATTCAAACGGATGGTAGAATTATTGGAGGAAAGACCAGACATTGCCAATAATTATCCAAGATATGGAAGCGAAAAAATACAGGTGGATGAATTCTGGCAAAAATTAGCAGATGAACTTAATACAATGGGTCCTCCATAAAAAGATAAATCTATGTGGAGAAAAGTTAGTTGTTATTAATATGTGATAGTTTTTATTATATCCGATTTACATACATTATTTTAGGTTTGGCTGGACTACAAAAGCTATATTAAGAGGAAGCTAGCTGCTAATAAAGTAGAATTCAAAGCAACTGGAGGAGGCAATAACAAAATCCATACCTTCACGGAATTGGAGAAAATTGTCATTAAAATTTCAGGACTAGAAACTTGCACGGAAGGAATTCGCAACACAACAAATTTCGGTGTGGCACTTGAAATTCTATCACCTCCAGTTGATGAACCTACCGCTAGTATAAAATTGTAAGTGTAAAATAAGTAAGTGGTATTAGCTGATAATTCACCGAGAGTAAAATAGAATGTTATTTTTAAAAAAAAATTTATTTTAAATGCAAATATTTTAAGGTTGACAGAATACGAAATAGAAGATCAACTAGGAATTCCACAGTTGAATCACTTTTGAAGCAAGATGTTAATCAAAAGCGAGAATTTTATAAAAACCTAGATAATAAGTTGAATGCAAAAATGTGATGTATACAATAATTTAGGATAAGGTATACTTGCCAAATAGTTTTTAAAACTGAATTTTCTATTGTTTAAGTTTTTTTATAGGTTTCTGTTCAAACAACCTAAACCAAGAACAAATGTTAATAAAAAAATGAATAAAAAATGTTTTGACTTATTTCAATAAATACTTTATTTAAAATTTTTGTTAATTATAGGTATTAAGGTATTTAGGTAAAACTATTTGATATTCTATTTCGAATTCTTACAGCTTCTTCATTAATAGCTGAAGCATTGTGATTTCCATTATCATTTGGTGCAGTTGTCTGGTTCTGGTTCAATATCATTTGGTTCGAAGTCATCTTCCACTTTAAAAAACAAACAAATATTGTGTAAGGCACAAGCTACATTAATAATTTGAGACGCTTTTCCTGGAGAATAATGTAGTTCGCGAATCAAACATCGAAATCTGTTTTTTAAAACACCGATTGTCCTTTCCACAATATTACGTGCTCGACTGTGGTAAAGGTTGTACATTATTTCAGTGCTACCTTCTACTGCCGATCGAAATGGCGTCATTAACCGCGGCTCTAAAGGATATTCTGCATCTCTTAAAAAAATACGATGTTAATTCATATTTTATTTATACATATATATTACTTACAAGCTACAAATATATTTAAAATTATTTACCTAAAACCCAGGAATTTCGTTCTCCTTGATTATATTTTTGTTTAAAAAAATATTTCGCATCGCTGAGACTCCAAACGTGTGAATCGTGATTACAACCAGGATAGCGAATATCGACACATCTGATCTGCATTTTATTGTCACAAATCTAAACAAGTTATTGAACATTTTATTCTATTAATTAATAATCAAAATACGAAAACTTATATTCTTATAGTATATATGTAAATGCTAGTATTAAAATTCTTATCAACATAGCACTTATGCTGAAGACACCTTTCCAATTATAAAATAAATGGTGAATGTTTAATTTACTAGTAAAATGACCTGTCAAACAAAAAATCTTCCGAAACATATGATTTCTGCACAGACTTTGCAGTCGAATGGATTTCAGGATACCGATTTTTTCGTATTCGGATCGGATTTTTTTCGGAGAAATTCCGCTTCGGGCTTCAGCATAACCACCTAAATATGAAAACGAAATAAGGTCGCATGGTCAAACCTCCCAGATATTTATAGGAATACCAGTGCAGTGACTTTGATGATACGAATTAATAAATAAACATATACTGAGGCATAACTTCTTTTTATTTTATTAAGAAAAGGAAGATGTTGAATATTTGACATATTTGTAAAACGTTAACACTATTTTGTATTGGTAACACTAATTGATTGTAAGTTTTAATTTTAACAAGGAGATAAGAAAAAGTTTCATAAGAGGTAGGTAGTCAGAAAATTATTATAAATTTTGGTTGATAAAATAAACACGGATTTAAAAAGAAAATTAAAACATTTTTTCTTTGTATTTATATTAAGATAAAACAAAAGGTGTATTGGAACGTGAGTGGATTATTGGATGGGTTTGTTTAATTGATAGGGTATCAGGACAATGAATACATGTCGGGGGAGGGGATCTTGTGTAAATATGTTTGTGGGTCGGAAGCGTGTACCCTAGGCGTACTCTGGCGAGCTTGGCACCTAGGGCTCGGGATTTGAGTTTTATTCGTCCGGATGCTGGCATTGGGATTATGGGATCTGACAAATCTAAAAGCCCAGAGAACTGACAACTATTTTAAACAATGAAGATGTAGAAAGGAATTTCTTTTGGTCAGAACTTGACTCATATAATAACTTTAATAACTTTGTATCTGACCTTAATCTTTTAATAGAAGAAAGCACACAAACTATTATAATAAGTAGCAAAAAAAAAATCAGTGGATGTCAAAAGAAATAATAAGAAAAATTAAAATTCGTGAATCGCAATATACTAAAAAGTACCCAGAGAATGCCCACGTCAAAAAACATTTTGAAGACTGTAGAGAAGAAATAAGAAATCTTATTATGCTAGCCAAAAACAATTTTTTTCAAATGAAATTTCTCGCGATCCATATAACAGTAAAAAGCTGTGGGACGTCTACAAAAATGTCATATTTAACAAACATACTCTGAATACCTCTAATCACATTAAGATGCTGGAATGTAACAACCTTACTATTACTAATAAAGACGACATAGCTGATACAATGAATAACTTTTTCTTCAATATGATGGAGGAACTCAACTTTCTAAAAACCCAATTGACTATGAGTACTTAAATCAAATACCAAGAAATATTCACTCTCTCCTTAATTTAATTCCAACCAATGGTGAAGAAGTCTTAAACACAATTAATATCTTAAAATATACGGCTGCCACTGGATAACATATCTACCAAATTTATAAAAAAAAATTCAGGACGATTACTTCCATTTTTAGTTAAATTTATAAATATTTCTTTTCAAACTTCTACATTTCCACAATGCCTAAAAACTGCTATAGTTATACCTAAAAAGGCTCTTCTACAGAGAGATTAAAGTACCGTCCGATTTCAATTTTAAGTGCGTTCTCTATTGAAATAGGTGTGAAAAATAGATTAGACATATTTATTAAAAACAATCACATCTTACATGATGAACAGTATGGTTTTGAAAGAAACTCCAACACCTTTGCATACCTTAGTCTAACAGATTTTGTTGCTAAATCAAAAGATAGTAGATGTAGCTTGTGTGTTTATCGATCTTCATAACGCTTTTGATTGTGTGGACCATAAAATTTTACTCCATAAACCTTCCTCACTGAATTTTATTGAAAACCAGGTTATCTTTTTCAAATCCTATTTGTCGACCGTGAGCAAAAAGTTCGAGTTAATGACAAACTAAGCAAATCGAACACAAGGGAGAAAAAAGGCAGTGCTTCAGTGGTAAATTCTGGGGCCTACTCTCTTAAAATTTTATATTGATGATATTTCACGATTACCTCTTAATACAGCTATTTGCTGACGACGCGATGCTGAAATATTCGCAAAGTAGTGAGGAAGATCTGAAAAATTACATTCAATATGACTTCACTATAATTGATAAATGGCTTAATAATTACTGCCTCCTATTAAATATAAAAAAACAAACCAATTTCTATTATTTGAAAATAAAACCTTTTCGCAAAGATTTGGTATTTTCCGTAATAACATACTTACTTACTTGCTACGCAAAATTGTCTTCCACAGATTTCGGTCACGAGCGGAATCTCTCCAATTGGTGATTTGAAGTTTTTCCATATCTGCCGAAACTTCATCTCTCTAACGAAGGTGTGGCCTCCCTCGACGACGTGTTCCTTGGGGCTTGGATTTAAAAATTTCCAAGTCGGAGCATTTTCATCCATACGCTCTAAATGGCGTAGCCAATGAAGACGTCTTATTTTGACTTTTTCAGCTAGGTCCATGTCATTGAACAGCTGGTATAGTTCGGCATTGTATCTTCTTCTCCAAACCCCTTCGTCAGACACAGGACAATAAATGTGGCAAAAATTTTTTCTTTAAAAGATACCTAGTGCATGCTCGCTTGCTTTTGGTAATGTCCACGATTCAAAACCATATAGCAACACCGGAAGAATGAGCATTTTGTATAGTTGTGGCTTGGTATTTTGGGATAGGAGCTTTGAACCCAGTTGTTTGGACAAACCGAAGTAGCAACGGTTTGCAAGGGTAATTCTTCGCCTTACTTCAACATCTTTGTTGGTTATTGGTGGAATTCATATTGGTTCCAAGGTAATAAGCTGAACTACCTCAAAATCATATGAGCCGACAGTGATGTTGTGTTCTATATGATGATGTGAGGACATTTTATTTGTCGACAACATACATTTTGTTTTATTTTTATTTATGAGAAGACCTGCTTTACCTGCTTCCTCTTCAATCTGTGTAAAGCCTTAGATGACTGCTCTTCGTAATGTTCCGATGATATCAACGTCATCAGCGAAACCCAGGAACTCACCGATTTGTAAAATATAGTGCCCTGTGTCTTCACACCAGAACGTCGCACTATATGCTCCAACACCAGATGAAAGAAATAATATGACAGCGCCTCGCCATGTCGAAATCCGGAGCACGTTCGAAATGAATCAGAAATGTGCCTCCCAATCACCACAGCACACCGGGTGTTTTCCAGAGTCATTTTTGACAATCGGATCAGCTTGGCTGGGAAACCAAATTCTGGCATTGATTCGTAAAGCACTGATCGATGTATGCTGTCATAGGCAGATTTAAAATCGATAAAAAAATGGTGCGTATCGATTTGAAATTCGAGAGGTTTCTCCAGGATCTGTCTTAATGCGAACACCTGGTCGGTGGTTGGCTTACTTTGAACTTAAAATCCAGTCATGAGGCATGCTCTCCTCGATCCAGATTTGTTTGATGATTTGGTGCATGAATTCAATCATCACTTCACCTCCTCCCTTAAAGAATTCAGTTGACTGGGTTAGGGCGCGACGTATCTGTGTTTTCTATGTTTGCGTCATTCAGCAGGTCCTTAAAATGCTGTTTCCATGTCTCATATATCCCTTGCGTATCGGTTACCAAATTTCCCGAATCATTCCTCAGCGCGTGTATACGGGGCTTGAAACCAGTTGCAAGCTGCTTGGCTTTTTTATAAAAGCTCCGTACTTCGCCTCTGTCTCGGTTTGATTCTATATCCAAAAGTTGAGACTTTTCGATTAAACATTCATCGTCGTACCATGAGTTTCTAATTTGAGGTGTTTCCAAACCCACGGTATGTGTAGCAGCCATCGTGATTATGTTTGCGCATTGTTTCCATTTTTCGTTGACGGAGAAATTATGTTGTAGAGTGTGGTATTGAGTATATCGCTTATTCGCTCCTTGTATGCTATGGCTATCTTAGGTGATTGAAGTCTTCCAATACTAAACTTCCTATTTTGGCTGGTGCGCCCTTTCTTGACATTGGATATTCGTGCTCTGAACTGGGCCACAACTAGGAAGTGGTCAGAGTCGATGTTAGCTCCTCGATAGGTACCTACATCCGGCACACTGGTAGCGTGTCGGGCGTCAATCATAATGTGGTCAATTTGATTCGCTGTACTTTCATCCGGAGATAGCCAGGTTGCTTTGTGGATATTTTTAAACCATAAAACCATATTATGAGCTGCTACTTAAAACCATATTATGAGCTGCTAAGACTATGGCTACCAACCGTCCTTTTCTTCCTTACCGGTTTTAGCATTGAAGTCTCCAAGCACGATTTTCGCATCGTATTCAGAACAGGACCCATATCTTTTATCCAGGATGTTGTAAAATGCATCCTTCTTGGAGTCTTCCACTTCGTTGGTTGGTGCGTACACACATATTAGGCTGACGTTGAAGAATTTGCCTTTGATACAGATAACGGCTAGATGTTCATTAACAGGAGTAAAATCAATGACGTTTCCTCTAAGCCGTTTTCCCACTACGAATCCGTATCCAAATATATGATGTTTTTCGTGGCAGCTGAAATATATATCGCATGTTCGTATTTTTAACATGCCAGATCTTTCCATCGGATTTCCTGTATCACAGTAATTTCCTGTATCACAGTAATATATTCCTGTATCACAGTAATATGCAAAAAACATGCAGCTGAATGAAAGAGTGTTCTTACATTCCAACTGCAAATTCTTAAATCGGAGTCCTATTTTCCGGGTCTGTTTCTTATAATTTCGATCGTATCCGACGATCCGGCTTCAATTGCATCTCTCAAAACTATGTAATTTTTACAAGTAAGGGAGTCAGCCTTACGCAAACCTCAAATTTTGCGGTTTTTGGCGCACTTGCAATTTTGGCCTGCTTACCAGCGGATGCTATGTAAGAAAGTTTTCGTAATAACACCTTAATAGAAATAACCAAAATATTTAATTATTTAGGATTAATACTAGATACCAAAATAAAGTGGGACAAGCATATTGATCAAATTGTTAAGAAAATAAGCCTGTACATTTTCATTTTAAGACGACTGCGGAAATGCTTCTCAAAAACGGTATTGCACATCATTTATTCCTAATACATTTTGTCCAACATATCCTAATCCGATCTGGTGTAAAGCCCCACAAAGTGCGTTAAACAGAATTGATATACTACGCAAAAAGATTATTAAAACTATAAACTATTATCCAAGACTATTCCCAACCAGCTCTTTGTATTCAGATCAATGTATAAGTTTTGAAAAGATCTGAAACTTGGTTACATTCAGCAATAAATTTCCTGGAATTATTTGAGTATATGTATATAGGTAAGGATACATAGGATACATATGCAATATGTAGGTAAGACAGATGCAATACCCTTGTTAGTAATTTAAAAATCCCGAAAAACGGAGAATGAAACTTCAACAGCAATCCTCGTTAATATTGTTAACTATCATCCCCCTATTAGCTTCACCTACCGCTACGACAATCCCGTTAGTGTTACACCGACTATATCTTCTATGTCTATTTTCAGTTTTAACACATTAATGAACAAGTGAGTATTAATGCAGCGGCTTGCAAGTTTTATCAGTTTTATCAAAGAATTGAAAAGTTATTTTGTCGACCATTTTGTGAATAATTTGTCATCATTTTGTGGACAATTTTTTTTTTTTTTTCTTACAGACAGGACAGTTTTTTCAGTAATTTAAGGGAGGATTTTTAATAATAAAAATAATTTGCTTTTTATATATTACATATTTTATTCTATGCAAATAATTAAAACACAAGTTCTATTTCAATTTTTTTTTAATTACAAAATTCATTCATATTTTTAAATAAACTTTGTTGAGTTTTTCAAAATATAAATGTCAAAACAATACCGATTATCAAAAGTTTTGAATAGACTGATGAATAGCATACAATTAGGTACATATAAAAATAAATAAAAAAACTTACAAACCCTGTCAACCAATTGTCACATATTAGGTCTGTATGTTAACTTTTATTTGCAAAAACTTGCAAATGAGAGGAGAAATCACGTGATCATAAAATTCTGTGAGAATAGCTAAAATGTTCTCTTTTACAAAAAAAGTAGACATAATGCATATGTCAGTGTCAAAATATTTTTATTATTTTTTTTTCACAAAAAATAAGGAAATTGTTGTTGACAACGTAATTTTCTGATCGAATATTAATCAAATAAAAAAATATAAATTTTACAAATAATACTAATGTTGAATTGACACTAGAATAATAATAAAAACTTTTATTTATTTATTTCTTTACCAATAAGTTCAATTGGGGCCATATTGATATTTCAATAATCTGACAGCGACAATGGCAGAAATCTACCAGTTATTTTTACGTATGAACATGATGGTAGATTTCTGCGGTAGATCTGAGTCAGATTTTGCTAATTCTACTAGGCCGAATCTATCGTGAATAACTTTTGATAGTTTATCTACCTTACGATCAAAACTAAACACTTTTTTGTTGATACTGTTGTTTCATCAATTATTAATAAAAACCTTGTCGTTTTTAGATCTGAAACTATTTTTTCTTAAAAGATTTTGCAATATTTGAGTCTGACCAACACGAAGCTAATAAATTTGGTAAGTAACCCATTAATAAAAAATGGTAGATTGCGACAAACATGTGTTAAGAAGAGTAAGGCTTACCTGAACAATGAAGTCGCCAAGTAGGCGTAGAGAGACATTCTAGATTTTGTCAAGGTAACCTGGAGAAGTTTGGGGTTCGTAAAAATTTTAGATTTTGTCAAGGTAATCTGGAGAAGTTTGAGGTTGGGATAACTTAGATTATTTTCAGGAACTGTTCCTGAAAATAATTTTGTTTGTTAATACAAATAATAATAATATTATTTATAGATACAATGGTGATATAAAATATCTATGTATCAAAATTGAATATTAATAAATAAATCGAACTTGTTCTTTTTATTAAAAGTAAAATGATGTAAAAACTTTAAAAAATTTATAATTATATAAATTTATTTTGGAAATAAATTAGCTTTATCAACTGAATCTGAAACGATACAGTTATTAGAAGCATTCCGCGGTGGAAAAGATGTTCCACAAGTTACTTTTAACAATTTTTGCAAATGTCCAAAAGGAGCGATTCCAATTTGGGAGATTAATTATTTTCTGTCTCAACCTTTGGTTGTAAAAAAATGTTTACTGGTTGATAACTATTCTCTTACAGTTGTTCCTAGCAACTTTATTGTCGGCAAGTGAAGATTCCAACCCATTTGCCTTATTCTTTTTAAAATTCTTCTCTTTAGTTTTGATTACCTCTTTGCAGACGTCAATAAACCATGCTTTGGATTTCAGTTTAAATGAGCTAAGATATAAGAGTTTCATTCCAAGCATAATTATTTTACTAATGGCATCGGCAGAAAAATCAACGTTCTTGGGACGATAGCATTCATTTGCTTATTCCTTTCTGTTGATTGAATTTTAAAAAATAAACGATTTTAAAAAAATCAAATAACAGAGCACATTCATTCACGTAATGATTTCTAAAATACCTACCTATACATTTACATTCCTATGTACATTTATATTGAACGGTCTTTGCGGAACTAAAGTGGTATATTTTTGTTGGTTGCTTCATTTGCAAAGAAGTTGTTTACAAAACAATCAAATTTACCAAGTACATAAAGAATTAACAGACTATTTTTTCGGATGGAATAATGATTAGGTTCAAAATCATCTTGTTGTTCGCACCGATTCTTCTATATATCGATCACTGAAACAAATATGTATATACATACATTAATTATTTTTGAATAACATTATAGAATTGATAGAAAATACTATTATATTTCTTTAAACTTTTGTATTTATATAACATAACGTAGGCATATTTTTATTTACATCAAGCAACAATCATTAACTGTCTGTTCTTTAACTTTTTCCAATTTTTTTCCTTCTACTGCTCGTTTAACATTATCAGCTACAGAATTATAATCTGGAAAAGCTACTCTTTGTATCTTAGAATATACTAATTCATTTTCAATTTTTATTTCAAAGGACCCCTCTCTACCTTTCCGACAGTCAACACTCGTTTCTGGAAGTTTAGCTTTGATTACTTCAGTTATTTCTTGACATTGTTTTTCAAAATCACAATATCCACTTGAAGAAAAATATAATAAAATTAAAATTGATACAGTATACACGTATTTTAATAATTAGAAATATTTGCAGTAAATTAATTGTTACCAGTACTCAATGTCGACTTTTACCATTATCTAACTTGAGTTTGAAAACCCTATAGTATAGTAATTAAATTACTAATTAGTTATGAATGATGTAGGCCCCTATTACACATCAATGAATGATCAATCAATGGTCAATCTAATGTCATATTGCCCATATATCGATCGTTGGGCGTTGATTGATGAGAAATGATTCTATTTGATTGATTCTATTTTCTATTAATGATTCTAAGAAGGCCTCCTAAATAGACAAGCCACAACGTTCAATTCAAGATGGCGTCATGAAGGTCTTTTGTAAATGTAAACAAAGAAATTTCTTATATGACATTTTTCGGTTCATATAAGAATTTTGGAGTGATTACAAGTTTTTTTTTTTTTTAATTTATTTTTTGTCAATTAATATATAATAATATAATAAGACAGAATTTATTTCATCAAAACCAAAAGCTAATTTACATTAAATATTGAAGACTTATCTTAAAAATTTATAAAAACAAAAAATATTGAATATAGTAAAATAAAAATTTAAAACTAGCCTAAGTAGTTGTTGAAAAAGTTGAGGTTCAATTTGTTAATCAAAGATAACTGAAGAAAGAACCTTTTAAAGAAATAACATATTTAATAAAGTGGGGAAAATTAAAAATAAAACAAAATAGAATAATTATAAAGAAAAAATAATGCTTATATAAATAATATAAATGAAAATGATGAAAAAATTTAACAGTAAAACAAATTAAAATAAAATATAAAAAAAAATCAATGAGAAAAGCAGATTATACAAACAAAAATTCAAATTAATGAATTTAAAAGGATTTCAATAACGTGATGATCAAAATAATGGCTTCTTTGATTTGATTCCTTTAAGAAATTAGATTTAAACTCTTTCGAAACGAAGATAATCTAGTAATTTATTGAATAAACGAGGTGCAGTAACATTATAGAAATGACAAAAGTGTGATTTATAAACATAGGAATAAAAGCTAGATATCTGGTGTTGACACGTACATTGTATGTTCCATATAAACCTTGTAGTATACCCGGAATTGTTATAAAATGTTTTAAGAACTTTGTAAAAATATAAATGTCTTAGAAGAAGTAAAACAATTTATTAACAAAATTTGTTTCTAAACAATTTATTTATTCTATTATCAAATGCTTACTCTAAAATATGGTTTAATAATTATCGTTAAATTATTGTTACTCATATTATATGTATACATATCATATTATACATCCTAAATTCTAAAATTCATCCTATTTAATGCCTTGATTACATTCCTATAATTTACTTCTTAAAAATAAAAAAAAAACACCGGTTTATTTTCTAACTTTATTTAATCAAAAAATATATCAACATACAGAAATAAAATCAAAATGTAGGTGAAGAATAGAAAAAAGCAAATAAAAAATATATAATTTAAATATATATTTAAAAGACTATATTATATTTTAAAATATATTTTAAATAGAAAAACAAATTTGTTTATGATTAGATTAATAGGAAAAAAAATAAAAAATATGAAAAATTAAGATATGAATGTTTAATTTAAAGTGTTTAATTTTCTTTGTTTAATAAATTTAGATGAATTTGATGTGACAAAATTTTTTTGATGAATTCTTTTATCATTATTTTTATTTTTACAATTATTCATCAAAATATTGCACCAAGTTTTTATACATTTTTTAAATATATATATAAGAAATTTTTTTGTTTACATTTTCCTGTGGCCTTTAAAGCGCCATCTTAACAAAAAAAAGTACGAAGTAGCACGCCTGTATATTTAGGATGCCTTGATTCTAACCTAATCTAATCAATATTTCTGTCAAAATATCACCAATAATGTTGTCAAGTTCAGCTGAAATAAAAAAATTGCTTTTTGGGGAATGTTCAGATATTATTTTTTGGAAATGTTCAGATAATGTTATAATGTTAATTGTTTGTTAATTATAGTAATTCTAAAAAGAACAATTGTTATATTAATTTTAATAATTATAGCAATTATTGTAAAAAAAACAATTGATATATTATTCAAATGTGCAAAAAAATAATTTGTTTGTTTTATAAACAACATTTACTTAAAAAATTCAATTTAAATTTATATCAAAAGCATTCCTCCAGAAACTATATTTTCAATATTCATATATGTTTCGAAATTATCAATATATTTAAAACACTTTCATGTCAAAATATGGATAAAAAGATTGATGAGTGCATTGGGCCTAACCAGACGATTCAACTTCAACATAATTATGCTTACTTCCAGACGATTAATCAAAAACTGGTATCACTTTTATATGTGTGTGTAAATATTTTAATTGAAAATAAAATTTGAAGCGAAGTGTATAAAAAGAAAAATATTTATTAATCGGTACGTACCACGTACATAATGTACGTAAAAACGACATTTTTGTAATATTCATTTGTGTTTTAAATTTGACTTGACATTATTTAATAATTTAATATATACATATGTACATATTTTGTGCAAGTAGGTTTGAGGTTCATAGAAAGAAATATAATTCCTCCAAAATGGCAAAATAAGCTTTATTTATTTTTCTTTATTTGTTTAACAATCAATAATTTTTTGAAATTGAAAAATTCAATATGGATTAACAGTTTTGTGTTTTTTTATACTGAGCAAACTCACCAAACTCGACAAATCAATTTTGTCTGCTAATTATTATTTTTAAATGGAAGTGCTGATAATTGATTATTTTTTAATGTCACATTATTTTTATTGTACATATTATAAATATTTAGTTTAATTAAATAGCTTACCTTTTTTTTTAGTTTAGATTTTATCCATTTCTAATAAAAATTTTATATTGAAAAATTCCAAAAGTACTTATCTTTCCAGCTAATTCTAAAATTTTTTTGCACGTTCAAACATTTTCAATACTTTTTCACTTCTTTTCACAATAAAAGTGTAACCAAAACCAATGACAATACAAGATTTTGTATTGTCATTGCCAAAACTGAACTAAACTTCAGTTAAGAAATTTTTAATTGGAAAAACATATTTAAAATAGTAGCCAAACTGTACTTAATTACAGCTATTTTCTAGATTAAATATGGAATAACAACCAAACTGAATTTAGGAAGACACTTCTAAATTTAACAAGTTTAGAAAAACAGGCAAAGTTGATTTTAGATTTTTAAATAATGCTTACGAATTTTGGAATAACAACTAAAGTTGAGTTTAGAAAAAATTAAACAGTGTTTGTATTTTTGAATAACAGCCAAATTCAAACTTTGACTGTTATTCCAAAATAAAAAACTTATTTAAAAAATCAGAACAGCCAAATTAAACTTAAGAAGATTTTCAGCATAAAACTAGTAAATTTTTTTAAAACAACCATTTTGAAAAAAAGACAAAATCTACATAGGAAAAACAATTTTGAAACCCATTGAGTTTGGCTGTTATTCTAAAATTACAAAAACAAAATATTGACTTTGGCTATTAGTTTTTATGCTATAAAATCGTTATTTTTCAAGCTAGAGACATGAAATTTTGCGTGGTAACGTAGTTTAATGCGGAGAACACAAATATATAAATAAGTCGATTTTGTCCTAACTCGACTTTGGCTCTTAATGTTTGTGACCACAGAAATATAAATATTGCTCGCTTTTAACATTATTGAGCAGGATTTGTAGAATAATTCTATTATTCTTGATTATTGAGTATAGTTCTCATATTTACCACAAGAAAGAGTGTAAAAAGATTTTCTCTTGCTTTAGTAAAAGTAAGCAATTGAAAAAAAAATCATCCAATACTATCCACCCGGCTCATTTTTTAAAGTGCATAACATACCAAAGTTGAAATTTACAAGAAAAATGTTTTGGTGTTGTTTGATGTTTTAAATAAATAGGAAAAATATAGTTAAAGAGTATATTAAAATTATTATATAATATAATAGTAAATTTAACTATTATTAATAAGACCTTAGTAGCTTAATAGTGTTTTTAGAAAAATTATATAAATAAAAACAGTTAAAATTTATTTTTACCTGCATATGTACACTCACTTTTTGAGTTGGAAAGTGAAAGCTGCGATACCAAAATTGTCATCCGGACGGAAAAAGAGTGAAGTGAATGAAAAAGTTAAGGTTGCGACTGGCGGTTGCGATAGGCACATAAATTAAACCAGAAGAGAGAAGAAAACTAGAACAACAGGTTTTATAAGAAATTACACAAAGCTGTTAGGCATAAAGAAAAGCCTAAATATAAAAAAATTAAGTTAAGTAATGTGCATGTTTCTAATATTAAAAAACCAAAAGAATTTTTCAATATACTGATAACAATGCAGATAATAATAATCAATAATAAAACTTGCTCAACCCTCTTAATAAAATTAAAAGAAATTTAAAGAAAAGAAAAAAAAATATATTTTAATTTCAATGCCAAATAAACACGATCATATATTATGCACTTGAACTTAAATTATAAAATTTCATTATAAGTGCAATGACATGGGATTAAAAAAAAACGAAAAAAATATTAAATTTATAAATATATATTTTCTGTTATTAAGAACCTCTACGTAATAATAATAGCAAACAAACAAAATATATATTTTTGCTAATAAACAAATTTTACTAATCTAAACTTACAAAGTTTTGTCATCGTCTTAATTATATGGTTCGTCTTTATTATATGGCATCGGATGGTTACCAATAATGTTTGGATTTTTCAAGTGAATCCAATATCTGAAGATGCAGGTTATATTCAAGTATATTTAAGGGAAGTAGAAATAACTAATGAAACTGCAACGGTTCTGCATATTATTAAACCTAAGGAATAGCATATTTCATCCTAGTATATTAACAACAGATGAAATTGAATTATTTCAAGTTGAGTTTTTCAAGTTAAAACTTAAAAAAATGGGTATAATGATTTATAAAAATAATACAATAATATTTGCAATTAAGACTCCTCAAAATTATGTTCAAATAAAGCTTAAGTTAATCACACCTCTACCAAATAAAGAATATTTTGAAATTAACCAAAATAATGATGTAACAATTGAAAATATTACTTAAACATATGTAGAAAATGTTATGATAGGAGATTTCAAAATTAGTAAAAATTGCATTTTTAATAATCAATGTTAACTTAAATTTGATAATAAAACAAAAATAGAAATTTTGGATGAGGAAACAATTTTAGTAAAAAATGCAATAAATGAAAATGTTAGCCAAAATTGTGATAATAGAAAAATTATACCGAATAAAAACTATTTGATTAATTTTTATAATTGTAAAATAACTCTCTATCAGAAGACATTTTCAAATCAAAAGCAAATTGTTCAAAATAAATACTACTATCCAATAAGTAGCTTAAGTTACAACTTTACAGATATTAACCTTTGAAAATATTGTATTAGATCATGTTAAAAATATTGAGGAAATTACAGAACTAAAATATAATAAGACAGTATCATATGGTGTTCAAGCAACACTAATTGCAATCATTATTATTTGTATATATATTTATAGTATAGTTTAAAATTAAAAAAAAAACATAGTTAATGTATCTCACTCATCTAACAAAATTAATGATAATTTCAAATTAAAGGAGTGAGAAGTTATGTATAACAGTTCACTGTTCACCTTCGAATAAAGAGGAAAACCTTCACATAAATGTATAGTAACAACATGAAATAAATACAATGACATAATGTCAAATCCTAATAACCTGTTAAATTCAAAGTTTTAATATAATGTAGTAAAACTATACTTCGTTTTTCGAATTATTGAGCAATACCGAAAAATTATATAACCGTTTAATTAAATAAATAAATAAAGTGAAATACTAAATTTGTTGATCGTTCAATATGTTCCTTTGAACCTTTAATTTTATCAAGGTTACTGATAATTCAAAATATTGAAGTAGTTACAAAATTAATAAATAATAAAATATTTTAAAGAAAAACAGGTAGTTCATGTTTAGAATTTGGAGAAGACAGTTAATAAAATGTCATAAATAAATATTGTTTTTTTATTTTCAAAAATTAAACAAAATACAAATCGCGAAAAAATCACGCCAGTCTGAGTGAGTCTAATAGAAAAATGAAAATTTGATAGATAGACATTTCCTTTGGACAACTGAATGTTCTTACTATTTCATATGGATTCTGTATTTCTTAATTTTTTTGTGTTCAATTGATTATTTGTGCTTATTGAATTATGTAAAACTATATTTAGTTTTAGACACTAAGATGAATTTGTTAATTTATACACTTCTATATGAAATAAAGATTATTATTATTATTAAATTGTATTTTTGATCACAAATTTCGCTGCCTAAAAATTGTAAAACTTTTATATATTTAAAGATTAAACAAAACACAAAATATAAAATTACATTTTTTGTTATTATTTACTCTTTTAAATATTATTTTTTTAAATTCACTCTAAGCATTAAACAATGTTTCGTAAATTTTTGACATTAACGTCAAATGAAGCTCAAGCTACGTATGCGATTCAAATTTTCAAGTTATGTAAATTTTTGTGATTGACCTGGAGATCTACCGCGTATTCCGATTTTGGTTAAAAGGATTACTGAGAAAATTTGACCACAGAGTGGCTGATTTCAAGAAAGTCCATTAAAATTAAAAAAGTTCAGAATTCATTAATTAGTTCAGAATTCATGTTTTATAATTAACAAAAACAATAAATAGAAGTTATTTTTTATAAATTTGATGTTTAACTCTTGTTATCTGGACTATTTGCCGTTACCATACAGATGTGACAAAACTGCATTTATATCTTCGTTTCTTATATTTTGTTTTGATAACGATTCTTGACTTGACGTTCTCATCGATCCTACAAGATTTTGGGTACTCGAAAGACCTGTTTTTTTCACATCATTTCTAAAATTTTAATCAATTATTTTTTCGGTTCCAGTTTTAAAATTTAAAGCATAAATCGGAATATATAAAACAACATAAAATTGTTTACCTATTTTTATCATTCAATGTTTTCATAACTGTTTTTGATGACTCAGATGACTGCTTTTTTTTGGCGACTTCCAAATTGTTATTAAATTTATTTCTGTGAGTTATTCTTATTTTACGTAACAAAGGGGTTGATCTATTCAAAGGTTCTTCTAGATTATCAATTATTGTTATATTTGCTTTTTTTTTATTTTCAAGCAAAGGTTTGATTTTTCTTTGTATTTCATCTCTCTTGATTTTGTTCGATTTTAATCTTTTTTTAGAAATTTCATCTGTGATTTTATTGACCTCTAAGTTTGGCTTTAAACTATATAATTTAAATTCTTCACTACAGTCAATTTTTCGAATTTGATCATTAATAGTAATTTTCATTGCTATTTTAGAAATATCAAACTCTCTATTGAAATTGGGTACAAAATTTTTAGGATTTTCTTCATAAATAAAGTATTTTATATTTTTATTATTTTCTTCAGAAAGAAATAGTTCACATTCATCATAAGGATCTTCGTTTTCGGACTCAGATTCAGAATTCGTATATAATTTTTCTGATTTTAATTTATTCAGGGTTACGATTTTCTTTTTAACATCAATATCTTTATCGGGTTGCTTTAAAACCAAATTTTTTGCAATCATTTGCTCATCGTTAGATATTTTATCATTAATTATATTATAATGCTCTTGTAATAAAATTGGTATAGTTTCAAGATTTGATTCTTTTTTTGTTGCATTTACGTTTAATATATTAGATTTCATTCCAATTAATGGTAATTTTGGAATTTGTTTTTGAATTTGTTGCTGAACGCAATTGCCATCCAATTTCTTATTAGACGCTGTTCCTTCCATGTTTGCCTTTTTTACTTTAAAAGCATTTTCTTCAGTTAGATCTAAAGAACTTTTAATTAAACCACCTATTCTATCTAAAATTATAAATTTACCAAATCAGACAAATATAAAAATATATTAAAATCAATGGTAAAATAAAGGAAAATAATAAATAGTTTATTTCAATTAGTTACCTGATTTCTGAGAATCAATATTTTTTTCCTTTGCCTCATTCTTTTTAGGTTGTTTTTTTTTATTACTTTTAGATATCAGTTGAAGGGGATAACGATTTCCTTCACCTATTTTTTTGGTTTTCATTTTAGTTAATGTTAGTGCAGCGTTTCTTACTTCTAGAGAATCATTTGAAACTGACTCTTCTTCCATTCGAAGTGTAAATAAATCAGAAGTTGCATTATCGTCAGCTTGTGAGGATATGTGTTTTTTATTTGATAATTCAAATTTGTTATCTGTAGAAATTACTTGTGGATTTATCGTTCTTTTTTTTGCCGATAAATTAAGAGCTGCAAGGACATCTAATTGACCATCATTTGTTTCACATTTATTTTTATCTAATAATGTTTTGGGAACTTCTTTTATCTTAGTTATATCTTTTACTTCCTTTTTTAATGCAGTTTCTTTAATTTCGCATTTTGTACCCTGATTTAATTTAGCCTTTACTCTGTCTAATTTTGCACTTAATTCAATATTTTTGTCCGATTCTTTCTTATGTGATGACAACTTAATATTGTCTAAAATTTCAACTTCATTTTTGGGAACAGATAAATTTTTTTCAATTTTTTTTGGTGTTATCCAACTTCGTACTGGAAATCTAACTTCACCATCATTGCTTACCAATTGTGAATTTTCTTCCATTAAGGTTTTGTTTTTCGAAGTGGACTGAACTTCCCAATCCTCGTCTTCTGAGGAATCTATGTTTGACAAAAGTGATATCGGTGGCATTTTTTTAATATATGAAATTTTGTTATCAATTTTATGTTGAGTCGACGATTTAGAAGAGCTTGTAGAGCTTTCATCGGAAGACGAAGATGTTGTTGATTCATCTGTAATATCGGGCAATCCTGCTTCTATAAATTTATAATGAGGTACAACATTTGGAAGATCTTCAGCAAACGATTTAACTTTTTCTAAAACTACTGGACAAGGAATTATTTCAGTAACAATTGGATCATACGATTTACTTTGAATGTTAGTATATGAGGCTGAACCTTTCACGAATTTATCCGTTTCGCTTATTTTTTCATTAGTAATTGTAGAGTCTAAAATAACTTCCTGGCCTGTTTGAGTCAATGCCTGTTTATATTCATCAAATTTGCTGTTTAATTCTAGATCGAGTTTCTTATTGTCTCCTGAGTCATCCGGTCGATAATAAGAACCACCTAAAATATAACCACTCATATAAAGAAACACCTGAATAAATAAATATATTTTTTTTTGGAATAGTATATAATTATTACCAGAAGAATAATCCGTTATAACATTACTTTTTGGAGTTTCTTTATCTGCTGAATGCGTCAAATGCCCTCCTGGCGTTATAGCAAAAGCAGGAGTTCTTATTTCAGTATCTTTTAGAGTGCAAAAAGATGAAAATGTTAGTTTTGCTACAGGTGTGGTAGTATTATTCATCGATAAATTTGTTACGTTAGAAAGCAAAATTCCTGGAGTTGTTGGTATTATAATATTTTCATCTAATTTAAATGGAGTATCAAGAATATGTGCAATATTTGCTGTCCGTTTTTCTCTTTCTTTATTTAATTTATGGGAATTACAATTTTCATCAAGTTTTTTATTTTGCATACTCCCATTTAGATTTTGCTGAATAGTTAATGATGGTGTTTTAAAATTTTCAATACTTTTAACAGCAATTGTATTGGAAATTTCTTTATCTGATTGATCGGGCGCGTCAGCTGAAGTTTCTATGCAAATTGGTTGTTTTCCAGTATCGTAGATATCTTTACTTTTATTATATCTGTTATTAATACTACTTTTACAATTTCTTTTGTTTGTAACGGACTTCACATCGTTTGAACTATTTTTTAATGGAGTCTTAATGCGGAAATTCAAAAAATTCGTTTTAGGTTCCAAATTTTTAGATTTTTTTTCTCGTAAAACTTTTTTTGTAATTTTACATTTTTTTGCACGATTGCTATTTTCTATTTTTTTTAAACACATTCTTTCAGTTTTTTCTAAATTTTCTGTATTTTTAAGTGATTGTTTTGAAGTACATGGTGAGTGCATTAAATTTTTTGCAGACTTAGATCCAATCTTTTTTCGTAACTTTCGCTTTTGTATATGAGAGTCTGAAATTTAAAGACATGCATTTTAATAATTATTTAAAAAATATAATCTTTTGTTATACGTTGTTGAAAAATAAATAAACAAAAACTTTACCTGCTGTAGGAGTTTTTGAATGGATTTCTCTCAAAAACTGGTCAAAATTCGGATCTTTAGATTTTTCTCTTATCTCTTTCCATTCTTCCATTGGGTCTATTGATTTTGAATTATTGAAATTTATTATTTCTAATGCTTTAGTATCAGTATCACTTATGCTGACGTGGCTTTGTATAATTTTTTTCTCATTCATTTTTTTATTTATTTTTTTTAAACCAACACATTTACTCTCTGTTTTATTTAAAGATATTGAATTAGTTTTCTCGGTATAATCTTTTTCTAAAATTTCTGCACTAGTTGAACGTGATATATTTCTCTTGCAGGATATGATACAAGTTTTACGTTTGGGTGTGTCATCGTTCGAGGAATATTTACGTTGAATTACTGTCACATTAGTTTGATCACCAGTCACATCAGTGCTATTAGAAGATTCATTTTCAACTATAGAATTAGAATCAACAACTGAATTCGTTTCTATATTTACATTTAAGTTAGATTTTTGAATTTTTTTTTCTAATGGTTTCTCAGGTTGTGGAAAGTTTTGTAAAAATACCTTTTTGTTAAGAATTTGAAAGTTTTTTAAAGGAGAAAAATTTAAAACTCTTACATGAGAGTTTTTGCGGCGAGGTGTTGAAAGACTTTTATTTGTTGGTTTATTTACTGAGTTCAAATTACACTCAGGAGTTTGTTTATCTCTTAATATTTTACACTGTAAAGAAGAAGAGTTTTTACTATCCTTACCATCATCTGTAAAATTAATATTAGATGGCGATAAGACGTTTTCCTTAGATGTAATACTTATCGTATTTCCTTTAATAGATTCCTTTGATGTCGTATTTAATATTTTTTCAAGATCTGCTTTGGAACTAGTGTTCGTTACATTCACATTTTCAAAATTGCTTTGTGATGACTCAATAGTACTGATATTCATGTTATTGATTTGCCTATCATTTTGTATGAGATTACTGTTTACATACATGGATCCATCACTCCCCATCAAAATAGGAAACGTTTGTACTCCATTTAAATCCAATAAAACTTGATCATTTTTACATGGACTAAATGTTTGAAGATGAGCAGGAACTTCAACAAAATCGCAAGAATTCATAAACAAAATTTTTGAACCTGAAAAATTTGTATCCGTTTCAGGAATGCTACCAGTGGAATTAAATTCAGTTCCAGATCGTATTTTAAAAATACTGGATTTATTACATGCGTCTGGTTCCTTCAAGTTATTATTTAGGGTTTCAACAGCACTAGACAATTGTGGACATATTTCCGGCTGCGACATATTTAGTTTCGCAGCTTTATTCATATATAATTCTTTTGATATTCCAAGCGACGTACTTTTTATATTTTCTTTTTTTGTCCTTTTTATTCGATTACAAAATTTCTTTGAACTAATTATTAAGTTATCTATAAATAAAATATTGTATGTGTGTATGCAAATAATTTCACTTTTGTCAAACCTCACAGATAATCGAGTAATTTAGTTTGATTGTAACAAATAAAAAATTGTATGACAAAGCTTTTCGAAAGTAGATTTTCCTCACTCAACAAGTTTTTTAATTGTTACGACCACTTTCTTCAGTTGCCAAATTTTAAATATATATATATATGCATACATAACTCTGTGGTTTTACAACGAACTGCATTTTTGGCATTATTTGAAAGAGCTTAAAATTTTATATAAAATGGCATTCATAACTAAAATTCAACAAAATTGCAGTTATATTCTTTCGTTGTAAAACCACAGAATTATATATATATCGTATATATATAGGTATAAATATATATTTATATATATATATATGTGTGTAAATTTAATTCATTTATCATTAAATTTTGTTCCATACCTTCATTGACAATGTCATTAAACGACGATTCCCTTCCTGATTCCCTTTCTGTTACAGAAATAATGTTATGTATTATGTTATCTGAATTTTCATTAGTATTCTGTTTCGGATCTTTTGTTGGTTGAGTGGGTTTTTTATTCTTACGAGTAAAATTACTTAAGTTTTCATTAAAATTGGTGGATTCGGATTCAAATTTTTCATCACCAAATGCCATCTAAAAAAAGGTTAAATTAAATATTTTTTGAAATATTTGTTTAACTCTTTACTTGTTCATTTATCATATTATTGAAAGTTTCTTCCTCACTTTCAGAATCTTCAGAAAAATCATTTCGAACAAACATATACGAATCCGCTACCCTTCGCTTTTTGTGGGTACAATAACCAGGTAAATTTTCAATATGGCTTGCATTTGTACCACTGCTTTTTTCACTAGAGCTAAGAGCTTCTGTCCTATTTCTTTTTAAATTATTTTCTTCAGGTGCACTGACTGTTTTCCTTACTATTTTCAACAGATGATTTATTTTTCCAGATAATGTTTGTCTATCAAAGGCAGCATTAATATTACTTGGAAATGTACCAATGATTTCATTAACTAAAAATAAAAAAGTGTTGATGCATATATATAAAAAGCAATAGATTATCACCTTTGGATTTTATATAGCAATGCTCACGAACTATAGTAGAGAGATTTTCACTGTTAATTATAACAGGGCGTAACCCCTTCTTAATAATTTGATATTCTTCGTCCAAATATGGACTAAATTTACAAAAAAACTTCGAAACATTATCCAGTTTTTCTTCATACAAATAACCTGTAAAAAGTATTAAACACATCATTAAATATATCTTTGAATTTATTTAATTCTATTGAAAAAAAAAAATACCTAAAACCAAAAGGGCTATATGAGAATTAAGCACTACATCCATGCTTTATTTAACGTTAAATTTCCAAAAATATATTTTGAAAATATCGAAATTTGCAAAATTGTAATTTATTTTACCTTTTGTTGTAATAATATGTTTTTATTTTTTATTTAGATGTATAAAATCAAAGCGGCTTTGACATTTCGTTATTTGGCGCAATCAATCAAACACTTTTCAAAAAAAAAATTATAAAAAGCGCCTCCTGAAGCAATTTATTAGTGGTTTTGCCATGATATATAAAATATCTACCACATCTTGTTTTCTCTGTGCCTTTTTTCACGAATCTATATTATGACGGTTTTAGCGGTAATTTCAATTTCATACCATCTAAAAAACACATTTTGTGGAATGCATTTTCTCTTCTGCATTGGTGAAAAAGATAGTATTCATCAAAAACAATTTTGTTGAGCAATAATCACACACAAATGCATATATATTAATACAAAAGAAAAATTTTGAGTAGGGTTAGAAAAATTTTATGTTTTCGCTGTATTTATTCTTGTTTGAATAATTTTTATTTAGATCTTAATTAAACTTTTACACGCGCATATTACCCTGTATATATGATAGCTTCAAGTAAGCTTCAAGTGCTTTCACTTGATTATCTACCTTGCCGTGGTGTGAAAGCTGAGTACGGTCAATGACTATCAGGCTGGCTCTGAACTTGGTGTTTTCCATGATCAAAGACATGTCCCTAGGGGAGACCAGAAACCAAAGGATAATCATTGGGCTGGATTAAGGTGTTATACGAACCGTGCTGACAATCGACCAGACTGAGAGCCTATATCAAAAATAGCTCAGTCGCGAACGGTGTATCCGGATACCTGGTGACCTCCGGATTATATAGCCTTACCTATGTATGCGAATCTCTGCATAGGTGGACATTATTTTCTTCGCTTACTCGTGGGTCCAAATTATGGATAATTATACTAATAAAAAAAAAAGAACAAGCTTCTAGCCTAAGTGAAGAAGGCCTTACAAATAAAAATTCCAACAATTTCTTCGGTCATGCGTGACCATATGGCTTTGGCTTCTAAGCCCAGCCAGTTGACCGTATCTGGTCAAGTTGCTATACCTAGTATAGTTTGCAAAGCCCGACCTAACATTAAGGTCAAAGCAAAAATTTCGGCCAAGCGAACTGCTCCTGCTTCGGTTGCAGAACCCGGCAAGAACAGTAATGCTGGCCTTATAGCTCAAAAAGCTACCACAAAACCTTCCTCTTGTATAACATCAAGCTCACGGAAGGCAGCTCCATCCAGTTCGGTCAGGGTAGTGGTAGTGGAAGCTACCCCCCCTACTTCGGTATCGTCTTTTATCCCCCCCTACTATCGGTATCGTCTGGTGCTCACAAAAAGATGGTATTTTTACTTCGGTCACGAAGGATGTCACGGCTATGGCGTCAGAGCCCAGCAATGGCAAACTTCTGGACCATATCACTGCTACGCCAGCCCGATCCTCTGCAGCTCTGAGATCTCACAGCAAGTCTCAATCTAAGAGGAACCCTTTCTTTGAAAGAAGAAAAGTCTACAGAGTTCTTAAGCGACTCAGTAATATACCTGCTGAGAAGCTTACTGAAACCGAAAAGGATTCTATCGAGTGGGCTAAGAACCTCACTAAAAAAATTGAAACGCTGCAGTAAACGGCTGTAGTAAACGGCAGAGATCTCAGGAGGAAACTTCGGGTAACTCCAAGGTACGAGGTACTGAAAGAACATCTAGTAGTAGCCGTCATCAATAGGAATGCGGATGATGGTGAAATCTCCTGTGATAACTGGAAGAAGGTCGTACTTGCTTTGAGCGGGGTCTCCCTTCAGGTGTTGGAAGAGAATCCAGGTGATGCGCCAGTTTTTTTGGAGGCGGGCTGGTATCACAAAAGAGTAAAGTTGTTAGCGTGTGGGAACGAAAGACCTTTGTTCCTCTACAAGATTGCTATCTCTAAATTAGGTGAAGTTTGGCCAGGTGCTAAGCTCGAGGTCGTTAGCAAGGACCAAATCCCTGAGCGACCAAGAGCTAGAGCTTGGATACCTGCTATACCGTCGGATCAAAAGAGTGTCCTTCGAATGCTAAAACTTAGTAACCCCAAACTTCCAACTGCAAACTGGAAGATTGGTAAGTTTGACGAGGCCAAGGATGAGTCCAGATAAGACAAGGACTGTTTGACTCATAACTAAATCTAATGGGGTTATTGGGGGTTTGGCTTCGGAACGATTACTCTGAGACCTGATGGTTTATCGGAATTGAACGATCTGGCAGTCGTTTTAAATAACGCCTACAATAAGGCTCTTTCCGTCTCCTGCCACCACGGCGGTCTTGTTTTACCTTTAGACTTCCATGTGGAGCGAGGAAATAAAAATCCTTCGGCAAATTAGTAGAAGAAGGTTTAATATCGCAAAAAGTACTAGAGACGCTCAAGACTGGAAACTATATAAAAATTCCCTTAAAGCGTAGAAAGCTGTACTAAAAAAGACCAAAAAGAATTCATGGAGAATCTTCTGTGGGAACATAGAAGAAACCTCCGAAGCTTCAAGGCTCCGTAAAATACTATCCACTGATTCGGCGATCCCCAGCTACCTTTTAAAGGCAGATGGCACATGGACCACTTCTAGTGGAGAATCATTGAAGCTGCTGTTAGAAACTCATTTTCCCGGCGGCTCTAATACACAATCTACGATAAATCAAAGCCGTATTTAACACGGAGAGAGTGGTAACAAACTCCAAACTGCAATGGGCTATAAATAGTTTCAAACCATTCAAGTCACCAGGACCGAATGGTATTTATCCAGCTAAATTCCAGCACTCCTCTAGTACTACTTCTCCCTGGCTCAAAACAATTTTTAAGAGTTGTCTAGATCTAGGCCACATTCCAAAATGTTGGTCTGAGGTTAAAGTAGTATTCATACCGAAAGCGGGTAAAAGTTCCCACGCCTATTCGAAAGATTTCAGACCAATTAGCCTGTCTTCTTTTTTACTAAAGACTCTTGAAAGACTGATTGATATCTATATACGATGTAATATGGATAATAATCGACTCTCAACGTCACAACATGCGTACAACAAGGGAAAATCGGTGGATACCGCCTTGCACTCTCTAGTTAGTACTATTGAAAAATTATTGGCTTACAAAGAGTACACTCTAGATGCGTTTATGGACATAGAAGGAGCCTTTAACAATGTCAACGTTGAGGCAATCACACGTACACTGTCGAACCTTGAAGTAGAGTCCGCACTAGTAGCACTTGTTAACAAAATGCTTACAAGCAGGGTCATCAATGCTAAACTTGGTGCTGCTTACGAAAGAAGGTTTATCAGAAGAGGCACTCCTCAGGGGGGTGTTTTGTCTCCTCTTCTATGGAACTTGGTGGTAAATGAATTATTACTAATACTAGAAGGGGTAGGCTGCAGAGTGATTGCTTATGCGGATGACATTGCTATTGCTGTCTCTGGAAAGTATCTAATAACACTTAGAGACCTCATGCAAAGCGCTTTAAGTAAACTAGCTGAATGGACTACAAACTGTGGACTCTCAGTAAATCTACAAAAGACTGATGTATTCCTCTTCACTAGAAAATATAAATTTTCGACAGTAGAACATATTTATATTAACGGCACTCAACTAGAAAGAGTAAAGAAAGCTACAACAGCACTGTACTCTTGCAAACGAGCTATTGGAAAAAAATGCGGAAAGAATCCACACATTGTCCACTGGCTATATACAGCAAATGTCAGGCCTGTATCAATGTATGGTGTCGTGGTATGGTGGACGGCACTCAACATAAGCGGAGCACTTAGAACAACTCCTTCCGCGGCACTGGATACGCTATTTCATCTCTTACTATTACATATTCATGGCAAAGAAATGGCATCCAGAATTGCAATCAGGCTAAAAGCTAATTCCCAGTGAAAACCACAATTAATTGGCCACTCTTCTATAATGGAATACAAGAAATTTATTCCAGAGAACCTAGATCTGACTCTTACAGGGTACTTTTTTGAGAGATCATATCAGACCGATATTCCGTCTAGGGAAAGTTGGAAGAGTAGCACGGTTCTAAACAAGGAACACGTACACCTCTATACTGATGGTTCAAAATTGAATGACAGAGTGGGGGGTGGAGTCTACTCGGAAAACCTGAATATTAGTCTATTCTTCAGCCTACCAAGACATTGTAGTGTGTTTCAGGCGGAGGTGATGGCAATAAAAGAAGCCTCAGACTGGCTGAGATCCAGCGTATTATCTGTTAGAAATATCTGTATACTCACAGACAGTCAGGCCGCAGTTAAAGCACTGGAATCGGTAGCCATCAACTCAAAAACCGTGTTGCCTTTTGCAGTTCTTTGGACGAACTAGCGGATAGGTTCACCATATTATTACGATGGATGCCAGGACACAGTGATATTCCGGGTAACTGCATGGCAGATCTACTTGCTAGAGAGGGCACTATATTAGAACTCCTTCCGGAAAGGAGCAATCTGGGTGCACCTCTTGCCACCTGTAATTTATTGCTTCGAAATGATGCAATAAAAGCTTCAAACTTCAGATGGTCAGTTAGACCAGACCAAGCAAATCTGGCCTATGTTGAACCTGAAGCGATCCCTTAACCTACTAACCATGAAAAGGTGTGACATTAGCACCATTACGGGTCATTGTCTGATTGGTAAACATGCCAGAAGACTGGGACTCCCCTCAAACGACTTCTGCAGAACTTGTAGAGAGGTGGAGGAGGATGAAACTGTCCAACATCTACTCTGTTTCTGCCCTGGTCTCTACCATAAAAGGAAAACCCATTTAGGAGCCTTCTTTCTGAACTCGCTGGGTGATCTTGAAAACACTGGTATCAAAAACCTCCGCCACTTCGTTAAAAGCTCAAATTGGTTCAACGAGTAGGATACTACGCGAGGAAAGTTCCCCTGATATCACAATGGACCTCACCGGTCTAAGTGTGTCGATGTACTGTCGACAGCCACTACTACCTACCTACCTAAGCTTCAAGTAAGCTTCAACATAATAAGTTCATTCAATAACATGTGATTGCAATCAATAACAATCAAAAGCAATCCAAAATGTTCAAAATATCAGTAGCCAATCAAAATCCTGTTCAAAAAATATCATTTCCAATCACTTGCAATCCATTTTTCTTATTGAACAAATTTTTGTGTTTTTGAAATTTCAAAATTTGTTTATAAAAAAAATGGATGAAAATTTTTAAAAAACTTAGTTTAAAAAATTTTTTATTAGAATTTAAATTTTAAAAATGTTTTATCAAAATATTTAAAAAAATTTTTATTAAGCCTTTTTTCAAAAAAATAAATATAATTAATTTTTGCCGTCAGAATAATTTTCAAAATTAAACTTTGACATTCAATTCCAATCAATGATTGTGATTATATGACCGTTCCCGTACGCACATCTTGTAAAAACTTATCCAAGTTTTTCCAAGTTTTTACCAGAAACCGTTCCTGTACTTAGAGTTTTTTCTAAAATCGATAGAAAACATATACATTCTCTCGAATAAGTTTTTGCAAGTAAAATTTTAACTTGTAAAAACTTATACTTTAAATTTTTGTTGTTGTTGTATTTTTTAGGTTATGTTTTTATTTACTTTTGTAATTTCTCATATGTGTCTGTTATGCAAAATTTTGTTTTTTAAATGTAATTTATTAAAAAAAATGAAAAATATAATTTAGTGGAGGATAAATTTCATAATTCTTGATTATTGTAATATATGTATAATTTAATTTAATAATACGGATACACTTGATAAGGATAAATCGTCAACTAAGTCTCTATAACAGCAAGCTTCATGAGCCGCAAACCATAAAAATACAGCTATACGTTTTTCTGAGCTACATTTTTTATCTGCACGTAGGTTTGCAAAACTTTCAAATGTTTGCAGTTCTTCATATAAATATTTGAAAACATTTTTGCTTACACGAAAATGTCTTACAAAGTCCTCTTCACAATAACCTGGAACTATTTCTTCCAAATAGTTTCGAATGCAATGTCTTTTGTTTTTATGTAAAAAGTTCTCCAACAGCACTTGCTTTAGAATTACATTCCTTAACTCTTCAGTTTCGCTTTCACTAAAAAAATGTAATAAAATGTAATCCGAATCGCTAATATATATTTTTTATATCTTCCGCTGCCATTTCGTTTAAATTTAATTACAATTCTTTAAAAAAAACACCTCCGGAAATTCAAAATGATTGTTTATAATTAAATTAATTTCAGAATGTCAGATTGCTTGACAGCTGCAAGTTTTTACAAGAATTGCGTTCCAGTACTTTTACTTGCAGATGAGAGTTTCTTTAACTCTTTTTTCTTTTTATTTCTTTTTTTTTCTCTCTTTTCTCTCATTTGCAAGTTTTTGCCAGAAAAGTACGGGAACGGTCCTTTTTTTAATTCTGAGCGCAATCAGAAAATATCAGAAAATATCATTTTCAATCACGTCTATTGAACAAAAAAAAATCAGTTTCAATCAGAAATTTCCCCTCAAAATTGTGATTGAAAGTAATTGAAAAGTTATTGAACAAAAAAACATGATTGCAAGTGTTGCAATCGAAAACAATTTGCTACTGAATGAACCTAATGTATACATTAGTTTCTTGAAATCAGCATCACTCAAGTCATTCACAAAAATTTACTTACTTGACTTGAAAATTTTAATCGAACACGCAACTTGAGTTGATATTTTATGTCAAAAATTTACGAAGTTATGTTAATATTTAGAGTGAATATAAAAAAAGAAGATTTGAAAGAGTAAATAAATAAAAAAAAAATCAGTTTATATTTTTTTATATCTTTCAATTTATAGGAAATTTTTAAAAATTTTAGGCGCAAAATTTATGTCACCAAAAACACATATGTCAAACTCAAATTATTATACGTAATAATAGATAGAAAACATATTCGCGATGACAAGTGAAAACGAAGAGTAATGGCATAAGGGCATCATCATGATGATTCTTGGAAATATACCCTAATTAAGCCCTGTTACAATTGAAAGTTTCTAATAAACAATTTCATATTGTTGCGTCAAGTCGTCAACACTTTGAATTTTTTCTATTTATTAGTGAAGACAAAAATTTACTCTGAACATTATTCATATTTCCAATACAAAAAAGAATTCGAATATTTTAAATTATAAAAAAACGAAATGCTACTGGTTCAATGAATCCAATTCCGACTTAAGTTATTCTACATTTACAAGTCTATTAATAATTCATTTAAAAAAGTATTAGAAAAATCATTGTTTCCAATTGGTTTTATATTCGAATGGATGTACGTCTCAGAACCGAAATGATGTTTTATCAAACACATTACTTCGAATATCTATTAAATATAAAGTGAAAACTTATTTTTATTATTTAAAATATTTGGAGAAAGGGCATACTTAGATGGAGTGTGATAGTGTACATAGTGTAATAGAAAGGCAATTACACAATAAAGAAATATTTTTACCGTTCTAGTATGTTTCGTTAACTAAAGAAGCTAGATCAAAACCGTTTCCTAACAAAGCAGAGCGAATGATTTACACCCAATTTTCGAACTTTTCCTGTGCATCCGATTTTGTTTATAAATCAATAAAAAACAATGGAAAGCAACACTGTTGGAAGTAAATTTGTTACTGAATTAAAAGTTCTACTCTACGAACCATCCGGAGTTATAATGTACAAATGTACCTTTAAAAAAATAAAAAATGTAATTAGATATAAAATTATAAATTAAAAAAATATATATATTATATTAAATAATTGTAACATTATGTACAACAACCGTACAACACAACAAAAAAAAACAACACATAAATTAATAATTCGAATAAAAAAAAATAAAAAAAGAGAATTAAGAATTAATTGATTATGCAAATGAGACTAAAAGAAAATCTCATTAATTTTTGAACGAACTATGACGATCGAACAAAAACCAATTCAACTTTCTTCTTATAGGGGGGGAAGGATGTTATGGAGCACCCTGTCCATAATCAATACATATCTTTATTAATAAATAACAAACAATTCTAATTCTTACGAAATTGTTATTTATTACTTTTCTTTAAAAAAAAAAACAAATATTCTATTTTCAATATTGCCAAGTGCACATAAATTACGCACTTGACAATACCTCACATATTACCCAATTTCCTTTGTTTAAACAATAACACATAATACCAAAATAAAACACGAATGCATTATTATGTATGCATTCAAATTACACAATACCACACACGATACACAATTTCTTTTATTCATATCAAAAAGCAAAACAAGAATAAGAATGCATATTGCATTCATATTGCCTAATGTCGAAAACACAATCACGACGAATGACGAATTTTTCGCTTTCAAATACATGAGATTATATGTAAATCGTGACGAATGACGAATGACCAAAATTTCGCGTTCAAAAAATAGATCTATTTCTATTTTACTCGTGGACGAATGCGAATGACATTAATTGATACCAACATAAATTGGTCAAAATGGCTTTAATAAAACATTTTTAAAATTCAAATTGAAATAAAAAATTTTTTAAATTAATTTTTTTAAGATTTTTCCTCCATTTTTTTCATAAACAAATTTTTAAATTTCAAAACACAAAAATTTGTTCGTCGCGAATAGTTCGTTGTAATTGTGTCTCTAATGGCGAATTTTGGTCATTCGTCATTCGTTGTGATTGTTTTCAGCGTCAAGAGATCCAATTGATTGATTATAACGGATATTTTAGTGCATTCTCCGAATTTTCTGAACTATGTACAAGTCTTTACGATGAGTACAAAGTCAAAATGCAATTTGATTTAATATCAGATCCTAAACGGTTTTGGCATTTTATTAACTCAAAAAAGAAATTGGATGGCTATCCTATGACTTTCAAACACGCAAATAATTCCGTTAACGATTCCAAGGTTATACCAAATCTATTTGCAAACTTTTTTAGTCAAGCCTTCACTGATAACAATTTCGTGCACGACTCTGACTATTTCAGTTATCTAAGTAACTCTCCTCAAATCACACTAATGTCGATCAATATCGATTATGAAGATGTTCATTACAAAATTAACAAATTAAAGGATGATTACTCTTCCGGTCCTGATGGTTTACCTCCTATAGTTCTAAAAAAATGAATTGACACGTTAACACAACCCTTAACCAGGCTTTTTCAAATGTCCCTCTCTTCAAGAATTTTTCCGAGTATATGGAAAACTTCTTTCATAACTCCGATTCATAAGAAAGGAAGTAAGGCTGAAATAAATAACTATAGGCCCATTACCAAATTATCTTGTATTCCTAAACTTTTCGAGACTATTGTATACGACTCCCTCTTTAAACATTGTAAGCCATTATTATCCTGCTTTCAACGTGGATTCCTTAAAGGGAAATCCACTACTACTAATCTAACCGAATTAGTCTCTTTTAGTCTCAACTCCATGGAAAAGGGGGTAATTCGGGGCTAACTCCATGGAAAAGAATTTTCCGACCCATATGTCACCAGAGTTTTATATTTGGCTATGGTAAGACCATTACTTGAATACGCGTCTCAGGTATGGTCATCTTGTCATTCGCAGGTATGGTACCTGTCATGTGATAGCTTCTTTAATCATTAATATGTGTCATCTTTGATCATAATCATGTATATTTGATTACGTTTAAATTTTTGGTTGATTTTGCATGACAACAAATGTATTTATAACATGAAGGAGTAAATCTAAATACCACTTATCGAGTTCAAGTAATGTTGTGTGTGAACGCAACCATTCTTTTAATAATTATTAATGAAATATGAAGTTATGAAAATTTTAATGTAGGACCACTACAAATATTATATGTATGTATTTTATTAAATTATTTTACTACTATTTTAAAAATTTTGAATTTTTTAAATTAAAAACATAAAATGCCATTTATTAACGTGATTCATTATAATACACATTTTCCAGTAAATAAGAATTTGTGTTTTAAAAAATTTAATATTAGTTTTCAAATCAATCGACCTGCATAATATTTGTTATTAATAAAAATTATATGCTACATTAATAAAAATTATATGCTACACAGTTTTTTAACAAATTATGAAGTTCTGGTTGTAAAAAGTTTAGGCATGTATATATATTTAATTGAATTACACTTTAGATATGTATTTATTATGTACTTAAACAAAGCTATGTGATTTTTTATGTGTTGCATAACCAGCTCTTTGTGCGAATGCTCTACCGCATATTTCACATACATGTTTCTTTTCTCCCGTGTGTAATTTCTTGTGTTCAGTAAGAGCTCCACGCTTAGCAAATCTTGCAGGACAAATATCGCACTGATGTGGTTTTTCCCCTGTATGGGTATATTTGTGTTCCCTTAATTGTCTAGGCAAAACAAAAGCCTTTTCACATTGATCACACTTATGTGGACGGTCTTTTTTGTCTAAGTGCTTTTGCTTTTTATGTAAACTTAGTTTATGCTAAAATTAAAATAAAATTGTAATGTACAAATTTCTAAAATGTTTGTATATATTACTTGAAAAGCAAAATGTTCTCCACATTGCTCACATTGATATGGTTTTTCACCTGTATGAATACGTTCATGCCATACTCGTTGGCGATCTTTTTTGAACCCTTTTCCACAATTAAGCCAAGTACATATGTATGGTCTTTCTTCCGAATGGCAAGTTGATTTGTGATGATTCAAATTTCCACGAGTAGAAAATGCATTTGGGCAAATTGAGCAATTAAACGGCTTTTCTATGGTAGAGTTTTTTTTAATAACTTTTTAGATTTTTTAAATAATTTTAAGTTCGTTAATTCAAAATATAACTGAAATAAAATTTAAGTAATAAATTTTAGCTCAATTTACCTCCAGTGTGAGACCTTAAATGTTGTTGATATTTAGCTTTTTGATTTTCAAATAATTTACCACAATATTCACATATCTGTACGTTTTTATGTCGTTCTTCATGTTTTTCAAGATTTATTAACTTTTGAAACGCCATAGAACAAAATCTACATCTTTTAAACTTTGCCTTATTCTCAACCAAATTTCGGTGAAAACATTTTAAATGTTCCTCATATTCTTTCTTAGATAAAAATTCTTTTGAACAAATTTCACAAATGCAAACTTTTATTCCATGATTTTTTTCGTGTTTTTTCAATATACTTTGGTTGTTAAAACTTTTAAAGCATTGTTTACAATTATAAATTTCAACATTTTCTGCATTTTCTGTTTCAGCTTCTAAAACCTGATCAGTCACCCAATTACCCAATTGCATAGGAGCAATTTCACCCAAACAATAGGAGTTATTGTTTTTTAAACAATCAACATTATTACTCCAGTATTTTTTGTGATTTTTAGAACATAGTTTTAAATCATGACTTTTAAATAGAGAAAATCCAAAAAAATTTCCACAATGGGGGCAATCTATAGACTTTCGTTTATGATTTTTTTTATTCTTTTCCAAAATATCCTCTTCTGAAAAGTTTCTTTGGCATTTATCTAAACTATAGCTTTTGACGTCGAGGTTTTTACTGTCAATCCATTCTGTTGGAATTGGAACATTAATGTTACACAATTTTGACTTAAAATCAAGACCTTCCGTTGATTCTATTGCAATGTTTTCAACAATTTTGTCTTCATAGTTTAGAGCATTCAATTTTATATTGAAATTATTCAATAGCTTAGAACAATTACTTTGCTTTCCCACATCAGATTTACTTTTAATTGACTCATATGAACAACCATTTTCTATGTTATAAAAATGATTCTTTTCAATATCCATAAAATTATTGTTTCCATTCAAATTTTTTATTTGAATAGTATGATTTTTATCAATTTTAAGCTCATTGAATGCGGTTAGGTCCAAACCTAGATGTTCTTCCAATACATGATTTGAAAAAATTAAAAAATTTTCGTAATTTTGTTGGCATATAACACAGAAGCAAGAGATTTGTCCAGTTTTAGTTACAAATACTTCTCCGCATTTAGATTTTGGTTCAATTACAATTTCAAGCTTACAATTTATTTCATCATGTAGTTCGCTGTCGCCCTCTTTCATAATGGTTGGCTTATTTCGTTGTTACGCTTAATTAATATTTTTGACTTTAAGAAATATTTTTTATAATTGAAAGATTTTAATTACATTCGCAATTCGCATTCATGTGATTTTGACTATTGTTAAATCGTAAATATAAATAAAAACACGAAGATAAAACCAGAAGTTTTGTTAAATTTAATTATATTTTGTTCTTCATATATATTTTAAATTTTATTATTCATCGAATTTTGTTTTCAGTATTATTTTAATTAATGGTTTTTTTATTTTATTTTCCTTTTATTATTATTATGTATAATTAATTTGTAATGAGGTATGTAAATTATTAAATAATTACATTATTTTATTATATGTCACAAATTTTCAATAAGTAATAAACAGTTCCTAAATCAAATGTCAAATTTTCGCTAAAGCCTGTTAAAGTTAACGAAATCTTAACGAAATTCTCTGATAGTGATATTCCTACCTATTATGGGCAGAGCTGTCCACCGCTCAAATCTTATTCCTCCTTTCCACCCCAATCAAGAAAAATCCACCCATTTCCATTTCAGTTTCCCCTGATTTTTTAAAAATTATAATGCATTAACAATTTCTTCTCTTATTTGCATTATAACAAAAAAATTATTGAAAACATAATTTTATAAATTAACATTTCTATTGATACTTGACATTTAAAATTGTTCCATTTTAAAATGGCGGTGTCTAGACGGTCAGTTATTCAGTCAGTTTTCACTGTCAGTTAAAACTGAGAAGTGTCTACACATGGTCTACACGTTCAGTTTTGAATGAAAAAATTTACAAATGGCGAAAACTGGGAATTACTATTATACCTTGAACAAAATGAGCACACGCAGTCATCGTGCAGAAATACTACTTTGGAAGTTGAAACATATGAAAACATAAGCAAATGCACCGAATGAAAAATTGTCAACGCAGCCATCGCGCAGAAGTCGAAAAAGTTTTAACTTCAACGCAGGCATTCTACTTTGACAACTAATAAAAATATTTTTTATTTAAATGTGTATGTAAAAGTCAAATTATTGTGTGACTGTAGTACAACACAATAATACAAATTGAATTGTTTTTTTAAATTCATTTCCATATCATGTAATCAAATCATAAAATCAATTTTAAAATAAAAAAAATTAAGCGGCAGAGCTCAGGTATAATATAATAAAATTAATTTAAAGTTTGTATCATATATTTAACATTTATTAATTTTCTTGAAAAAACTTTTAAGATTTTAAAAGTAAAAGTAAACAAAACAATGTCAGTTAGCGTTTTCAACGTTTTGCATTCTGTGCAAATTTTGTTCTTAGTTTATTTCAACAAAAATAAAAAATAAAAATAATAACACTTTGTTTTATTTATTATTATCAACTTTATTTAATTTATTATATTATTTAATTTTGACCTTTTATTATTTTGTTTAATTCAACTTATTGTTATTATATTATTTGATTTTGACTTATTTTACAAAGCAACAAAAGTAGGAAAACAACACTCTACTAGAAGTAATAAAATCGAGCTGCCACGAATAAAAAGTAACATAGCATAATTTGTCATAAGAAAAATAATTTAACTTTTCATTTAAAGTTAAATTATTATTTTAATTGTAATATGATAATTTTCATTTAAAAGTAAGTTATGAATTTTAATGGAAATTATGATTATTAATTAAAACGTGTAATTTAGAAAAAAATTGTTTTTGCGTAAAAATTAGTTTATTCATCAAAATATTTTATGAGAAAAATATTAAGGAATGTTATGAAATAAATTTAAGGAATGTTTATGGGAACGGAAGTCGAAAGAGTGATAGGTTTAGAATATATAACTTGCACAAAGTTAGATTGCTGCGTTTTTGACATTTATCAACGTTGTTGGTTGCGTGATGGCTGCGCTCATTCTGTTCAAGAGGTTAATGTAACAAGTGGAAGTGAGACAATAGCTGTGGTTTTTTGGTGTTCTATACACGCAACGAATTAGAATTAAATGGAAGTGGCTATCCCATACAAAAATACAAACATTTTGTCCATATTTTTTTAGTACTTCTCTTTCTGTTTGGTTTCCAATTGTCAAAAAAAAAATTTTTTCAGTGTTAGGCCAATATAGTTTTTTTAAGTAGAAAATTAGTAAAATCTTTGAGTATGAATAAAATAAAAGGTATCAAAATATAATCTTAATAAAAATAACAATGTTTTTTCAATTTAAACTTTCTTTTACTTTATTACCGTATTCTATTATTACACAGAAAAGTATTGCTGTTAAATTATTTGAAAAAAAAAAAATCATTCATGTTTCTGAAATATTGAAAATGTAGCAGTAGTGTGTAATATATGGATATATGAAATTTTCAAAAAGTACGAACACTAGCAATGAAGTAGGCAAAAATAAAATTTGTTATTGTCAAATAAATATTAAAAAAAGTCAATAAAATTTTTGATTTTTATTATAAATTGTTAAAAAATTACAAATTTTAAGGAAAAATGGAACGTAAAAGGAAGATTTGTATCATTCCAGGCTGTAAGTCTCATTTGGAAAAAGAAAATTACGTGTCTTTACATATTTAAGTATTATATTTTACATCTTTTGAATTTTTAAAAACTTCTAAACAAAACAGTGTAGTATTAGGATAATTTAAATATCCGGACAAAGAAATTTTTTTTTTGAATATCATTTTAAATATTTATTTTGAATATATTGGACTATATATATATTTGAATATATTTGATATAATTTTAAAAAATGTATATATATGTTTTAGTTTCCCAAAAGACGATGGTTTGAAACAACGATGGATTGAAGGAATTCAAACTGCTTGTTTATTAATAAAAAGTATTGCAGAAATTTATTTTAATACACGAATACATTATTCCTTAAAACTACATAATGAAAGAAACAGTGTAAGAAATAAACTAACAAAATTAATCAATTTCAAAGGGCACTAATCTATATTTTCTAAAAGAAACTTTAAAAGTGTAAAAAATGATTGCACATAGTCCATATTGTAAAATGAAGTGGAATAAGCCTCTTGGGGAAACCATTTTAAAAAAAAACGCTCCTATTTCTTTACCTCAATGGTGGTGTGGAAAAAAGAAAATGTTTTGATACAAATATATTAATAACATATTATTTACATATTTATAAGTATAGGATAGACAATCGGCAATAATAAGTTTATATAATTTTATATAATAAATATCAAATATGTAAAAAATTTTATAATCAATCTATTGAAAAAACTTATAGAAAAGAATTTAAAATCTAAAAAAAAGAATAAATATTTTAAAATTCAAAACTAGAAAGCGCTGTATTTCTCATATTTTTTTCATATATGTATTAATAATAAATTTTGATTAATTTATCCATTATTGTTAGATATTTTTACTCATCATATTTTTAAAAAAAATTTAAGTCAAAATACATACAAATTGAGGCATATTAAATTCTGAGCACTATCCTGTTTATTTATCAAAATAATTTCCATTAAAAAGAGAGAAAATATATTGAACGAATATATTCGTCTATTTCTGTTTTTTGACAATCGGAAATACCAAAGACAGAGAGGAATATACCCAAAACATTGGACACTTTTTTGTATGGATAGCCACTTCCATTTAATTCTAATTCGTTGTATACACGTAAACTATCGAGGACACCAAGAAAACGATCCGCGTCAAATAAATATTTTTTTTTTCTTAAGGTTGGTAACACTCACCTTTTGAAGTTTCTAATTTTGAATTGTAAATAAACATTTGCTTTTGAAATTTTTTTCCATCATTTCTTATTTTGAGTCTTTAGAAAAGTTTTAATTTATTTATTTAAAACTCAACTAAACTACTATGAGTGATTTACAGGTATGTGTTTAATTTTAATACATGTAGGGTAAAGCCTATTAAAGAATTTGTTTTAAATTTACTGAAGCACTTTTGGATGAATCAAGTGAGAGGTCTTCTGGAGAAATTTTTGATTCATGTACATCGTCAGAATCATCTTCAAATTATGAAAATGACGAAGAGAGAAATCCATGTTAAAATAACAAATTTTATCGAAACAATACATGGATACAGTGAAGATGATTTCGTATCTCACTTTAGATTGCGACGTATAACAGTTCTATATCTTTACCAATCAGATTTTTTTAGTTTTATAAGTACAATAGCAAATTAATAAAACTATTTTATTTTAGAAAAATACACAAAAGCTTCTCACGCACAAGAAGAATGCCACACAGGTGGCCGAAAGAAAATCGGATGCGAAATGGAAATTTATTTGTACGTAGGTATGTGAGCCACCCTTTAACTTTTAGACAAACGGGCATTTTGCTTGGGATTTCTAAATCGAGAGAATTCTATTCAGAGTGTATGCAAATGGATGATATCTATTGGTCATGAATTTGTCAAATGGTCACAAGAAAATGCTGTTAAAGAAAATTCAAAAAAATTTTAAACAAAAAAAGGATTCCAGGAGTAATGGGAGTCATAGATTGTACTCACATAAATATAATAGCACCAACGGAACATAAAGAAAGCTATTTTGATAGAAAGAAAAATTATAGCTTACTAGTTCAAGCAGTGGTGAACGCCAATAAGAAATTTATAGATATTTATTTTGGTGAGCCTGGATCTCTGCATGACAGTAGAGTTCTTCAAAGGTCAGAATTTTACAAAAAAGTGACAAGAAACCTAGAAGGTATGTTTCCATACAATAGTTTCATACTTAGAGATTCTGCTTATGCGGCTACTAGTTGGCTAGTCCCACCATTTAAAGATATTGGATCTCTTGATGAAGCAAAAAAACAATTTAATTATATTATTTTATGTAAAACAATTTAATTTATCTGTAGGATCCACTGTTAAAATAAATATTAAATAAATAATAAACTTACTTGTTTTCTTTGCCAGTCATTTTTTCTTACTTTTTATTTTTATTTGAAAAAAAAAAATAAACATTTAACACAACAACGATCCATATACCAATATAACAAAAAAAAATATTACCTTCTTATAGTACGTTTTCAAGCTCATGTTTATGGATAAACATGTTGTTTATGATAAACTGGTTGTTTACGTAGTGGTTTTCCCATACAAATTTGCTGAAAATCATAAACAAGTAGCGAGGTGTTTATATCATAAACCACTTCAAAAACATGTAACCCATCCATGAAATTTCTTTTTTTTTTGCGATTTTAAATTTTTTTTTGCATGACCCTTGATTTTTTTGTCATAATCATTTTGTCATTTGTCAAAAAAAAACAAAAAGAAAAACAAATCAAAATACCAAGAATAGATGAAATTATGTGAATTTGTGTGAAATTAGTTTAGCTTCAATTAATGATCATCAAAAAAACGAAAAATCAAGTATAAATTCTCAATTATCATCAGCACGATTAATTGGAAAATCTTGTATAACTTTAATAGAAAAAAGTGAAGAAAAATTCTATGGAGTTATAGAAGTGATTGAGAAATTACAAGACTTACATGGAAAGTTAACAGAAGAATTAAAACAAAGGATATTGTAAAAGATGCATTTTTATTTTTAATTCACTTAATTTAATCAGTTTTATATATTAAAAATGTATAAATAATAAGGCTTTATATATAAGTAAAAAATCCAAATGGAAAAAGAGATAATAAATTAAAATGATGATTATTTTTTTATATAATTGTAAATTGAATATTTTTATATTTCGTTTTTGAAAGATTCTCAGAACTAAATGTTGAAGTGAGTAAAGTGGGTATGGTAATAAACTAAAATGTGAATTATTTTATTTGTTTCTCTGATATTATCATTTTTTTTAAATCCTCCATATTTTTCTTTATTATATTCATTTATCGTATGACCAATTATAATAGCTTAAGTTTTACTCAAACATAATACAAAAAAAAATTTTATATAAACAGTAGTATAGTTTTATATAAACAATAAACAGCTGGTGGTTTTCCAAAAAAGCTTGTGAACACTTGACATTTGACTGGTTTATGAGCTAGTTGTTTATCCATAAACATGAGCTTGAAAACGTACTATTAGCATCACTAGCGCCTTTGGTATCAAATATTTGAACATTTTATAGGGGACAATGATTTGACCCGGATAACTATGTTTGTTTCATCGGTGACAAGTTGTTGTTGGTTTTAATGTAAAAATTTGTCACAGACGTATATAGATCACCAAAAAAACACAGCTAATAATAATAAAAATTAATTTTTAGAATTTCTAACTGACAAATTATTCAAATGTTTATTCTCTAAAACGGTTTTTTTCTGTGTTACGGTTAAGATTAGAAAAGTTGGCTATGAAATTCGAAACGATTGAAATCGAAAAACTGACGACAAGTTAAAAGCATTTCAACTTTTTTATTTTTTTCAAACAACAACAAAATACATGTATTTCCAACGAATTAGAATTAAATGGAAGTGGCTATCCATACAAAAAAGTGTCCAATGTTTTGGGTATATTCCTCTCTTTCTTTGGTATTTCTTATTGTCAAAAAACAGAAATAGACGAATATATTCGTTCAATATGTTTTCTCTCTTTTAAAAATTCAAAAGATGTAAAATATAATACTTACATATGTAAAGACACGTAATTTTCTTTTTCCAAATGAGACTTACAGCCTGGAATGATACAAATCTTCTTTTTACGTTCCATTTTTCCTTAAAATTTGTAATTTTTTAACAATTTATAATAAAAATCAAAAATTTTATTGACTTTTTTTAATATTTATTTGACAATAACAAATTTTATTTTTGCCTACTTCATTGCTAGTGTTCGTACTTTTTGAAAATTTCATATATCCATATATTACACACTACTGCTACATTTTCAATATTTCAGAAACATGAATGACTTTTTTTTTTCAAATAATTTAACAGCAATACTTTTCTGTGTAATAATAGAATACGGTAATAAAGTAAAAGAAAGTTTAAATTGAAAAAACATTCGTTATTTTTATTAAGATTATATTTTGATACCTTTTATTTTATTCATACTCAAAGATTTTACTAATTTTCTATTTAAAAAAACTATATTGGCCTAATACTGAAAAAAATTTTTTTTTGACAAAAGGAAACCCAAACAAACCAAACAGAAAGAGAAGTACTAAAAAAATATGGACAAAATGTTTGTATTTTTGTATGGGATAGTCACTTCCATTTAATTCTAATTCGTTGTGTATTTCAGTGAAAACTGACAGTGTTCACTGATTGTCTAGACACCGCCAATGGCACAATAAATGTATTATCATTCATCATAATGATTTCAGATGTCTACAAAAAAAAATTGTAGCAAAATTAATAGAATTTTATATTATTATTTGTTCCTATTAATTATTCTAATAAACTATATTATAGTTTTTTTTTTTTACTTTTGTTAATTTTATTGAATTTATTATATTAGTTTATTAAATTTAAGAACTTTATGTTTTGTTAATATTTAATTTTCATTTGATTTAGTTTGCAAAAAAAATTTATATTAAGGAAATAAATGAATTCTAAATCTAAATGTAAATCATTGGCCATTTGTTCTTCTAAGAGAACATTTATTTTGATGAAACGTAATTAATTCGCTTTTAATTCTTACAGACAAATGTTCACATAAAGTTCACCAGTGGGATTTGTATATGTTTCCTCATAAAGAACACGTTCTTTCTTCCTATGATTGGTTGGGTTATTACTATTTGTTTATAATTATGTATTATTTTTTGTACATAAGTATAAATAATAATAAAACAAGTTTAATACAGTTTTTTTTTAATAAATAAAAATTACATCTTACTAAAACATACATCTTACTAAATATACATCTTACTAAAACATGGGTTACCCAAATATTAAATAGCGAATTTTTTCGATATAATCAACGTTTTTTTACAAAATTTTCAATTTTTAAAAGCAAAATTTTAAGTTTATGCAGTCATTATTCAAAAACGGTAAGTCTGATACTCATTCAACATGTACCATTAATTAGGTGTATTAATTCTAAAAAAAATCTATGAAGAAGATGTTGCTCTAGTTTCAATTTCTTCTGAGCTGTAGTGGATATTCTTTAAACATACTTTTTCTAATCCGATTTTCTTTAACCCTAAATTTAAAGTAAACTCCTCTTCTAGAACAATTTTTTTCCTAAAATACTCCAAGGAATCACCCCTTAAAATTTTTTTGCTCTAAACCACCCTGTATAATATACAAAAAGTAATTGAAATTTAGAATGGGAAAATACCCATAACGAAAATTAATGGTAGCCAACGAATTAGAATTAAATGGAAGTGGCTATCCCATACAAAAATACAAACATTTTGTCCATATTTTTTTAGTACTTCTCTTTCTGTTTGGTTTCCAATTGTCAAAAAAAAAATTTTTTCAGTGTTAGGCCAATATAGTTTTTTTAAGTAGAAAATTAGTAAAATCTTTGAGTATGAATAAAATAAAAGGTATCAAAATATAATCTTAATAAAAATAACAATGTTTTTTCAATTTAAACTTTCTTTTACTTTATTACCGTATTCTATTATTACACAGAAAAGTATTGCTGTTAAATTATTTGAAAAAAAAAAAATCATTCATGTTTCTGAAATATTGAAAATGTAGCAGTAGTGTGTAATATATGGATATATGAAATTTTCAAAAAGTACGAACACTAGCAATGAAGTAGGCAAAAATAAAATTTGTTATTGTCAAATAAATATTAAAAAAAGTCAATAAAATTTTTGATTTTTATTATAAATTGTTAAAAAATTACAAATTTTAAGGAAAAATGGAACGTAAAAGGAAGATTTGTATCATTCCAGGCTGTAAGTCTCATTTGGAAAAAGAAAATTACGTGTCTTTACATATTTAAGTATTATATTTTACATCTTTTGAATTTTTAAAAACTTCTAAACAAAACAGTGTAGTATTAGGATAATTTAAATATCCGGACAAAGAAATTTTTTTTTTGAATATCATTTTAAATATTTATTTTGAATATATTGGACTATATATATATTTGAATATATTTGATATAATTTTAAAAAATGTATATATATGTTTTAGTTTCCCAAAAGACGATGGTTTGAAACAACGATGGATTGAAGGAATTCAAACTGCTTGTTTATTAATAAAAAGTATTGCAGAAATTTATTTTAATACACGAATACATTATTCCTTAAAACTACATAATGAAAGAAACAGTGTAAGAAATAAACTAACAAAATTAATCAATTTCAAAGGGCACTAATCTATATTTTCTAAAAGAAACTTTAAAAGTGTAAAAAATGATTGCACATAGTCCATATTGTAAAATGAAGTGGAATAAGCCTCTTGGGGAAACCATTTTAAAAAAAAACGCTCCTATTTCTTTACCTCAATGGTGGTGTGGAAAAAAGAAAATGTTTTGATACAAATATATTAATAACATATTATTTACATATTTATAAGTATAGGATAGACAATCGGCAATAATAAGTTTATATAATTTTATATAATAAATATCAAATATGTAAAAAATTTTATAATCAATCTATTGAAAAAACTTATAGAAAAGAATTTAAAATCTAAAAAAAAGAATAAATGTTTTAAAATTCAAAACTAGAAAGCGCTGTATTTCTCATATTTTTTTCATATATGTATTAATAATAAATTTTGATTAATTTATCCATTATTGTTAGATATTTTTACTCATCATATTTTTAAAAAAAATTTAAGTCAAAATACATACAAATTGAGGCATATTAAATTCTGAGCACTATCCTGTTTATTTATCAAAATAATTTCCATTAAAAAGAGAGAAAATATATTGAACGAATATATTCGTCTATTTCTGTTTTTTGACAATCGGAAATACCAAAGACAGAGAGGAATATACCCAAAACATTGGACACTTTTTTGTATGGATAGCCACTTCCATTTAATTCTAATTCGTTGTATACACGTAAACTATCGAGGACACCAAGAAAACGATCCGCGTCAAATAAATATTTTTTTTTTCTTAAGGTTGGTAACACTCACCTTTTGAAGTTTCTAATTTTGAATTGTAAATAAACATTTGCTTTTGAAATTTTTTTCCATCATTTCTTATTTTGAGTCTTTAGAAAAGTTTTAATTTATTTATTTAAAACTCAACTAAACTACTATGAGTGATTTACAGGTATGTGTTTAATTTTAATACATGTAGGGTAAAGCCTATTAAAGAATTTGTTTTAAATTTACTGAAGCACTTTTGGATGAATCAAGTGAGAGGTCTTCTGGAGAAATTTTTGATTCATGTACATCGTCAGAATCATCTTCAAATTATGAAAATGACGAAGAGAGAAATCCATGTTAAAATAACAAATTTTATCGAAACAATACATGGATACAGTGAAGATGATTTCGTATCTCACTTTAGATTGCGACGTATAACAGTTCTATATCTTTACCAATCAGATTTTTTTAGTTTTATAAGTACAATAGCAAATTAATAAAACTATTTTATTTTAGAAAAATACACAAAAGCTTCTCACGCACAAGAAGAATGCCACACAGGTGGCCGAAAGAAAATCGGATGCGAAATGGAAATTTATTTGTACGTAGGTATGTGAGCCACCCTTTAACTTTTAGACAAACGGGCATTTTGCTTGGGATTTCTAAATCGAGAGAATTCTATTCAGAGTGTATGCAAATGGATGATATCTATTGGTCATGAATTTGTCAAATGGTCACAAGAAAATGCTGTTAAAGAAAATTCAAAAAAATTTTAAACAAAAAAAGGATTCCAGGAGTAATGGGAGTCATAGATTGTACTCACATAAATATAATAGCACCAACGGAACATAAAGAAAGCTATTTTGATAGAAAGAAAAATTATAGCTTACTAGTTCAAGCAGTGGTGAACGCCAATAAGAAATTTATAGATATTTATTTTGGTGAGCCTGGATCTCTGCATGACAGTAGAGTTCTTCAAAGGTCAGAATTTTACAAAAAAGTGACAAGAAACCTAGAAGGTATGTTTCCATACAATAGTTTCATACTTAGAGATTCTGCTTATGCGGCTACTAGTTGGCTAGTCCCACCATTTAAAGATATTGGATCTCTTGATGAAGCAAAAAAACAATTTAATTATATTATTTTATGTAAAACAATTTAATTTATCTGTAGGATCCACTGTTAAAATAAATATTAAATAAATAATAAACTTACTTGTTTTCTTTGCCAGTCATTTTTTCTTACTTTTTATTTTTATTTGAAAAAAAAAAATAAACATTTAACACAACAACGATCCATATACCAATATAACAAAAAAAAATATTACCTTCTTATAGTACGTTTTCAAGCTCATGTTTATGGATAAACATGTTGTTTATGATAAACTGGTTGTTTACGTAGTGGTTTTCCCATACAAATTTGCTGAAAATCATAAACAAGTAGCGAGGTGTTTATATCATAAACCACTTCAAAAACATGTAACCCATCCATGAAATTTCTTTTTTTTTTGCGATTTTAAATTTTTTTTTGCATGACCCTTGATTTTTTTGTCATAATCATTTTGTCATTTGTCAAAAAAAAACAAAAAGAAAAACAAATCAAAATACCAAGAATAGATGAAATTATGTGAATTTGTGTGAAATTAGTTTAGCTTCAATTAATGATCATCAAAAAAACGAAAAATCAAGTATAAATTCTCAATTATCATCAGCACGATTAATTGGAAAATCTTGTATAACTTTAATAGAAAAAAGTGAAGAAAAATTCTATGGAGTTATAGAAGTGATTGAGAAATTACAAGACTTACATGGAAAGTTAACAGAAGAATTAAAACAAAGGATATTGTAAAAGATGCATTTTTATTTTTAATTCACTTAATTTAATCAGTTTTATATATTAAAAATGTATAAATAATAAGGCTTTATATATAAGTAAAAAATCCAAATGGAAAAAGAGATAATAAATTAAAATGATGATTATTTTTTTATATAATTGTAAATTGAATATTTTTATATTTCGTTTTTGAAAGATTCTCAGAACTAAATGTTGAAGTGAGTAAAGTGGGTATGGTAATAAACTAAAATGTGAATTATTTTATTTGTTTCTCTGATATTATCATTTTTTTTAAATCCTCCATATTTTTCTTTATTATATTCATTTATCGTATGACCAATTATAATAGCTTAAGTTTTACTCAAACATAATACAAAAAAAAATTTTATATAAACAGTAGTATAGTTTTATATAAACAATAAACAGCTGGTGGTTTTCCAAAAAAGCTTGTGAACACTTGACATTTGACTGGTTTATGAGCTAGTTGTTTATCCATAAACATGAGCTTGAAAACGTACTATTAGCATCACTAGCGCCTTTGGTATCAAATATTTGAACATTTTATAGGGGACAATGATTTGACCCGGATAACTATGTTTGTTTCATCGGTGACAAGTTGTTGTTGGTTTTAATGTAAAAATTTGTCACAGACGTATATAGATCACCAAAAAAACACAGCTAATAATAATAAAAATTAATTTTTAGAATTTCTAACTGACAAATTATTCAAATGTTTATTCTCTAAAACGGTTTTTTTCTGTGTTACGGTTAAGATTAGAAAAGTTGGCTATGAAATTCGAAACGATTGAAATCGAAAAACTGACGACAAGTTAAAAGCATTTCAACTTTTTTATTTTTTTCAAACAACAACAAAATACATGTATTTCCAACGAATTAGAATTAAATGGAAGTGGCTATCCATACAAAAAAGTGTCCAATGTTTTGGGTATATTCCTCTCTTTCTTTGGTATTTCTTATTGTCAAAAAACAGAAATAGACGAATATATTCGTTCAATATGTTTTCTCTCTTTTAAAAATTCAAAAGATGTAAAATATAATACTTACATATGTAAAGACACGTAATTTTCTTTTTCCAAATGAGACTTAGAGCCTGGAATGATACAAATCTTCTTTTTACGTTCCATTTTTCCTTAAAATTTGTAATTTTTTAACAATTTATAATAAAAATCAAAAATTTTATTGACTTTTTTTAATATTTATTTGACAATAACAAATTTTATTTTTGCCTACTTCATTGCTAGTGTTCGTACTTTTTGAAAATTTCATATATCCATATATTACACACTACTGCTACATTTTCAATATTTCAGAAACATGAATGACTTTTTTTTTTCAAATAATTTAACAGCAATACTTTTCTGTGTAATAATAGAATACGGTAATAAAGTAAAAGAAAGTTTAAATTGAAAAAACATTCGTTATTTTTATTAAGATTATATTTTGATACCTTTTATTTTATTCATACTCAAAGATTTTACTAATTTTCTATTTAAAAAAACTATATTGGCCTAATACTGAAAAAAATTTTTTTTTGACAAAAGGAAACCCAAACAAACCAAACAGAAAGAGAAGTACTAAAAAAATATGGACAAAATGTTTGTATTTTTGTATGGGATAGTCACTTCCATTTAATTCTAATTCGTTGTGTATTTCAGTGAAAACTGACAGTGTTCACTGATTGTCTAGACACCGCCAATGGCACAATAAATGTATTATCATTCATCATAATGATTTCAGATGTCTACAAAAAAAAATTGTAGCAAAATTAATAGAATTTTATATTATTATTTGTTCCTATTAATTATTCTAATAAACTATATTATAGTTTTTTTTTTTTACTTTTGTTAATTTTATTGAATTTATTATATTAGTTTATTAAATTTAAGAACTTTATGTTTTGTTAATATTTAATTTTCATTTGATTTAGTTTGCAAAAAAAATTTATATTAAGGAAATAAATGAATTCTAAATCTAAATGTAAATCATTGGCCATTTGTTCTTCTAAGAGAACATTTATTTTGATGAAACGTAATTAATTCGCTTTTAATTCTTACAGACAAATGTTCACATAAAGTTCACCAGTGGGATTTGTATATGTTTCCTCATAAAGAACACGTTCTTTCTTCCTATGATTGGTTGGGTTATTACTATTTGTTTATAATTATGTATTATTTTTTGTACATAAGTATAAATAATAATAAAACAAGTTTAATACAGTTTTTTTTTAATAAATAAAAATTACATCTTACTAAAACATACATCTTACTAAATATACATCTTACTAAAACATGGGTTACCCAAATATTAAATAGCGAATTTTTTCGATATAATCAACGTTTTTTTACAAAATTTTCAATTTTTAAAAGCAAAATTTTAAGTTTATGCAGTCATTATTCAAAAACGGTAAGTCTGATACTCATTCAACATGTACCATTAATTAGGTGTATTAATTCTAAAAAAAATCTATGAAGAAGATGTTGCTCTAGTTTCAATTTCTTCTGAGCTGTAGTGGATATTCTTTAAACATACTTTTTCTAATCCGATTTTCTTTAACCCTAAATTTAAAGTAAACTCCTCTTCTAGAACAATTTTTTTCCTAAAATACTCCAAGGAATCACCCCTTAAAATTTTTTTGCTCTAAACCACCCTGTATAATATACAAAAAGTAATTGAAATTTAGAATGGGAAAATACCCATAACGAAAATTAATGGTAGCGTTCAGTGAAATTAACCTTTGGATCTGAAATCCATAGATCCATGGATCTGTTTACTGAACGGTGTGGTAAATGTACCGGTTAATGTATCGCGGTTAATGAAAATGGATCTGAAAAATATCTAGATACATTTCATGGATCTGACTTTTTATATGTAAAAACAACAACAGTAAGAAAAATTAAATGTTTATATTTTTTATGAAAGTTTTTAAATTTAAATCGCCATTATTTTTTGAATTAGTGGGAAATTTAAATTCTTAAGGAAGATTTATGTACATAAAACTTAAATTAAGAGTTATAAAAAATAAATTATATGTATGATAATAAATATTATTCCATTCAAATTAAATTTATTTTTAGAAGTACTCATTATATTTTCCGGTGATGGCGCTAGTATTGCGGTAAATTTTTGTGGTGAATTGCGTTCAGTGGCCAGATATATGGTACATGGATCCAAAATGGATTCCAGATCTACCGGTTAATGCTACTGAACGAACCCAATGTTGAATTTTCTTTAATTAATAAGCTGTCAATGTTGACTTTGCTACATTTTTAACAGAAAATAATAGGACCGTTCCCGTACTTTTCTGGTAAAAACTTGCAAATGAGAGAAAAGAGAGAGAAAAAAAAAAGAAAAAAGAGTTTAAAAGACTCTCATCTGCAAGTAAAAGTACTGGAACGCAATTCTTGTAAAAACTTGCAGCTGTCAAACAGCTGACATTCTGAAATTAATTTAATTATAAACAATCATTTTGAATTTCCGGAGATGTTTTTTTTAAAGAATTTTAATTAAATTTAAACGAAATGGCAGCGGAAGATATAAAAAATATATATTACTAACTAGCGATTCGGATTACATTTTTATTACATTTTTTTAGTGAAAGCGAAACTGAAGAGTTAAGGAATGTAATTCTAAAGCAAGTGCTGTTGGAGAACTTTTTACATAAAAACAAAAGACATTACATTCGAAACTATTTGGAAGAAATAGTTCCAGGTTATTGTGAAGAGGAATTTGTAAGACATTTTCGTGTAGGCAAAAATGTTTTCAAATATTTATATGAAGAACTGCAAACATTTGAAAGTTTTGCAAACCTACGTGCAGATAAAAAATGTAGCTCAGAAAAACATATAGCTGTATTTTTATGGTTTGCGGGTCATGAAGCTTGCTGTTATAGAGACTTAGCTGACGATTTATCCTTATCAAGTGTATCCGTATTATTAAATTAAATTATACATATATTACAATAATAAAGAATTATGAAATTTATTCTCCACTAAATTATATTTTTCATTTTTTTTAATAAATTTCATTTAAAAAACAAAATTTTGCATAACAGACACATATGAGAAATTACAAAAGTAAATAAAAACATAACCTAAAAAATACAACAACAACAAAAATTTAAAGTATAAGTTTTTACAAGTTAAAATTTTACTTGCAAAAACTTATTCGAGAGAATGTTGTTGAACTTTGCTGAACGAAGTTGAAAACATATGTTTTCTCTCATTTTTAGAAAAAACTCTCAGTACAGGAACGACTTCTGGTAAAAACTTGGAAAAACTTGGATAAGTTTTTACAAGATGTGCGTACGGGAACGGTCATAATATATTCTTCAAAATATAAAACATTATTGGACATGAATTTTACAAACTAATTTAACATTCCGCATAAAATAAATAAAACTTATATCTTTAGCGCATACATAAAGTGGTATTTACTCACTCAATTGTATTTTAAAATCGACTGATAATATTGCGTCATCTTTCATCAAGTTTTAACCAGAAAACTGATAAAAACAAAGAAAAAAACAAAATAATAATTTTAAGAATTTTAACCAAGTTACGCGAAGTTGTTTGCTTCAGAAGCGCTTCCTGAGAACGTATGATTAATTTTTTCATTGCTTCTTTAAATCATCCAAAGAAGGCCTTCTTTTTTTCGTTGCGATATCACAAGTCATGACACTGCAAAGAAAATACTCATTTTGTACGTTATTTATACAGATAGCATAGGAAAAATAACGTACCCACTTTTTAAGTCAAAATAACTGAAAAAATATAATTTTCGAGTTTTGTTCTAAGAAATTAAAATTTTGCATTTTTTAGATCGAATAGTAAAATAAAAATAAATGTAGACAGATTAAAGACGTATAAAAAATTCAAAAGTTTCAAAATTCAAATTGAAAATAGAGAATCCACTAACACATTCGAATAAATGGGTAAAAATATGTACAATAAAACGGAATTTGAAAAAGTGAGTTGAAAATTCGTGTTGTTAATTTTGTTTGAAAATGTCTATCTTAATAGTATTCTTAATCAATGATAGTACACAACTTTAAATATGCAGTTTTGAGTTGGAGTTTTGAGTTATTGATATAGAAAGATTTATTTTATTCTCTATTATATAGCAAAGCAACTAAGTTGTAGCTTTCAAATTGAAGCTGTGAGAGAAAAATTATCGTTTTGGCATAACACTCGGAAATTTTAGTGTAGCATTGATTTATTTTTAGTTGTGCCAGTGAAATGGTTAAATATTTAGGTAAAAAGTGGTATATTTCAGGTGAGTTCTTCATTGCAGTCAACGTAAGTATTGGTTTTATTATAACTTTATGTACGTATAACGTAGTTTTTAGAGTTATGACGCTGTTTATTTCAAAACTTTACTGATCACAAAAGTCTTTTTCTGAGTTATGCTGTTGTTACTATAAAAATTATTATTTATTTGGGTATTATTTGGGATAGTGCGTTATTGCAATTAACAGTTTGATAAATTTTAATATTGAGAGTTGGCATATTTGTTAATGTGACGTAAAACATTGTAGTAAGAATTAAAATTTAGTGATTTATGCCAATATTATTTTAAATTTTATGATAAAATTTATCATTATTTTTAGTTTTATGTACTTATTTTAAAAGAAATAAGCACATTCCAAACAAATAATACAAGTAAAGTAAATTTTTCAATACAGAATTTGAATATCTTGAAATACAAAATTTGAATATATACGAAATTTTTTGAAAAATTTGGAAATAAAGAAATGTTGAAAAACAGTTTGACAATTTATAAACAATAGTATGAATCCCATTAAACCAAAACATCGTTATGTTCTTGTTGATCGAAAACAACCAGAAAGAAATTTAATTAATGCATTCTTCTTTAAACTAAATAGTAAGACAATTCGAGTATGCAAACTATTCTTCAAAAATACACTTGACACCAGCGATCGTTCAATCCGAACTGTTCAAAAAAAAAAATAAGTTGCAGATGCTTGCAGATTGCTTGTAAAGATAAAAATATCGAACTGGTGATGTTTTCTATAAAATATTTACCATTGAATTTAATATTTAATTTTTTACCCCCAAAAAGGATTTGAGTCCAACATGTACCACTTACGAAGTATTAGAAGAAAAAGAGAAATTAAAAGATGTTACAAGATGTGATGTATAAAAGAAAAATTACAAGATGAGAAATTACAAGATGTGTGATGTGTATAACCATTTAATAGAAAAAAATGTCAAGAGAACAAAAAAAACTGATAAGGAAAATTCCAAAGCGAAATTGGACCTTTAAATATGTCCAGTAAAAAGCTCAATGATGTAAAAGTACTACGAACTAAACGTCAATCACCAACTTCGCTTTTTTTTCAAAACTTCATATAAAGACGAATTTATTGCAACAACTGTGATAAAAAGTAAAAAACTAAACTTGAAGAATAACATTCTACTAAGGAAAGCTTCCAAGCAAAACCTGGAATTTCTAAGAAAAAGAAAAAAGATCTTCTCGAACTACTTGAAAAAAACCATATTCGAAGGTTCCATTCTTTAAAAATTTATAGATAACCTAATATTTTTAAGTTTAATTTAATTTTTAATCCTTAAGTTTTTGCGATTTATTTTTAGCTTTAAGACCAAATTTAATTTTTTTTTGCTCAAGAAGAGTATTTTATTTTAAGATTAAAGTTATGTTACTTATTTTAATTTAAAACTAAAAATATTTTTATGATTTTTCGTTAAAAGATTTATATTGAATTATTACCTATCTAAAATAAAATCAAAATGTAAATATTATATTTTTTTATACCTCTTTAACTATCTAACTATTTTAAATGTTAAAAAAATATAAGTAATAAACTAAATGAAGAAGCATAAATCCTTAAATTTTTAATACAAGACTGACATAAGTAAAAATAATTCGCCATTTTTTTTATTTCGTTAGGTGTTGTAACGACACAATTCTATTTAAGTCGTCGTACAAAATAGATTCTGCTGCAACAACGACATATATTGGATTGGAACCAAAGTTCTCTCTAATTTTTTTTTTCAGCTGAGTAAAAAAAAAAAAAAATTGCGCTATGAAATTAATAAAAGTTTTTTTATTAATTATATATTGCATTATTATTTTCTTTCTCTCCTGTCTTTGTTTTTCTTTTTAAGTTACTAAAATTATTTACTAAACCTATTTCTAAATTTTATTTTAATCAAATTCATCAGGCTAAATTCTCTTTCATAATCAACACTCGACACTTAAAAGCTTCCACATATATCAAACAAAATTTGTATATTTTGAAAACTATTTTCACGAAGAACCAATTGAAGTAGATCATTGAAATTACGACTATTGTTTTTGAATTTTTCCGTAAATAAATATTTTAAATGTTTATACTCATACATTATTAATTTATTATCCATGTTTGGGCTCAGATTTCCATATTTCAAAATTATTTTGTTTTAAGTTTTCATTGCCATAATTAAAATCATGTTGACAATAGCGTTTTTATAAAAAGCTTTCCAAAGCTCCACGTCAGCATCAGGAAATCATTTATCTAAATGGTAGCAGAACTTTTCAACAAATATAATTATCCCAGATGATATTTTCATATAATGCTTACCTTCATCTTCAAGAAATTTAGAAAATTATATCAATGATCATCACAATTGATCATCACAATTTAGAATATTGATGCGCTTCCATAGGTGACAGTCTTTTTTTTAATATTTTGATAATTCTTTTAATTCGGTAAAAACACCAATTAATGCAATCAATGTACGATTTACATTATTTTCTAAAGCTGTTAAGCAATATCTTGTGATTGGATCAACTGAATTGGAACAATCAATCTTTTCTTTGCAATATTCTGTGAAGACATCATAGTTCCGAATAAACGGAATAATCGCAAAATTACGAGAAAACCAGCGTATTTCATTAACAAGCCGGAACATCAAAACTTCACAATCCATTAGACTTGCCATTTCTTCAAAACTATGTTTTTTAACAGATGAACGATGGAACATGGTATATTCAGTTCGCAAAAAAGTAAGGCCTTTGATCTTCTTCCTCATTCCATTATTATACTAAAATTAAAAAAATGGGATTCCCTCTTTCTTTTACCAATTGGATTAATTCCTACTTAATTAATAGGAGTTATAACGTATTATTTAGATCCGTTACTTCTGAACCTTTTGAAGCAAACTCTGGCGTTCCACAAGGCAGCCATTTAGGTCCGCTTCTCTTTATTATTTCCATTAATGATGTAACTTCCGTCATTAAGCATAGTAAAATTACTATTTATGCAGATGACATGAAAATTTACAAAAAAATTACATCAGCAAGGGACACATCCCTTCTTCAACAAGACTTAAACTCTTTTTTAAACTGGTGTAAAATTAACAATCTGACCTTAAATATTAATAAATGTGCTTTAATGACTTTCTCTCGCTCTTCCGAATCATTAATGGTTGATTATACTTTTGAAAATAAATCTATTGAACGAGTCTCACACTTTAAAGACCTTGGTGTACTCTTTGACAATAAATTATGTTTCAAACAACATTTAAACGTCATAATAAATAAATCTAACTCCATGCTAGGCTTCGTCAAAAGATTTTCTAAAGAATTCAACGATCCATACGTCCTTAAATCACTTTTTACGTCTCTTGTTCGACCAAATCTTGAATATGCCAGTCAAGTGTGGTCGCCTCATTACCTCAATCATATCCAAAGAATTGAAGCTACACAAAAAATTTTTTTGAGATTCGCACTGCGTAATTTACAATGGTCAAATCCAGTTATTCTGCCACCTTATAGGAACCGGTTAAAGTTATTGGATCTTAAATCATTAGAATCCAGAAGGGAGGTTGCTGATATCATATTCATTATTAAAGTTTTAAATAATGAAATTGATTCTCCTTATGTTAGGGATATGATCCACTTACATATTAACAACAGAAACCGCTTTAGATCGGAAAATATTTTTCGTCCAATATTTCATCGTACCAATTATGGTAAATTTGAGCCTGTTAATAGAATGTTTACGTTAATAAATAAACAAAAACACCACATCGATTTTAGATTAAACGCAGCCCAACTAAAAAAAAAACTGCACTTACATATATCTTAGAGTTAGTATAAATTTATAATTTTCTAACATTCTTTGGTAATAAATTACAAAATTGTATAATTGTCAATATTTTAATATTAAGATCTAGAATAATATTAAGCTTAAAATTATATTTTGTTTGTTTAATTTTGTACACTTATGTATATTGTAATATGTTTGTACTAAGCATAAATAAATAAATAAATAAATAATGTTTCTACTTTTGAAATGAGAATTATACCCTTACAGGCATCATCAATTCCCAAATCCTCTCTATGTGCCACACAATGCGTGACAAATTGTGAAATTAAGTAACCAAATTAATTTCTTGTGTTAATAGTGCTGTAACTCCAATTTAGGCTCCCAGCATTACTGCAGCTGTATCGGATGCTAACATTGGCATCTTTTGCATATCCAAATAGTTTTATGGACTCCACAACTGATTTTCCGTCATATACATTTAATTGTATTATACAAGCAAAAACAGTTTTGTAATTAAAATTAAAAGTTATTTTATATAAATAATTAACATTTTGTAAACGGAAATATCAGTACATCCCCTATTAAGCCATAGAATTGTGCCATTATTATTTCACTTACTATTTCTTGTTGGATAACGTGGTTGATACACTCAAAGCATAATTTTTACTCATACAATTTTTTGAAATCTCTACATATTTCGCAAAATGATTGTTTATTTCTTGGACTGAGTTCATTGAAAAATTTATTTTAATAACAAGAACAACATTCTGTACATTTCTGTACAATTTTCTATACTATTTAAAACGATAACAATTTGCACAGCCTACTAAGGAAGCATTTATTTGAATTTTTTATTAAAAAAATTTTTCTTGGGACTTGTTTTAAATAACTAATATTTACAATCAAATTTCTAATGCGCCATCAAAAAAAAATCCGCGCGCAATTGCGCACTTATGCAGGGAACGTTGATTGGAATCCAGGTTCTTTTAAAGTCTATAAATATTTTAAATAGCTACTTATCGGGTTCGTTGTACCTTTACTTTCTAGTTTAATGTTCTTAGAATACAAAGTTTTGATTTGAAGGAGAAATAAAATGTTTTAGCCAGGATATAATAGTTTAAAACCTTAAAACGCGTCTAGCAAAAAACTATGTTTTTTGAGTTATGCCGTTGTTTTAAACAAGCGACATATAAATGTGATTGTGATAAAAGTTTTCATTTGCCTAGTTACATTACGCTCTATCTATAACATAATCATTAACAAGTGATGCGATGTGAACTAGAAATTTTGTATGTAAATGAAATTGTCAACTTGTCAAGTATAAGTTTTCCGGAAAACACAAAAATTTAGGATTCTGAAAACTAGTTAAATTTTTTCGATTATGTTGTTATTTTTTAACAACTCTAGCCGAAAAAATATTGTCAATGTCATGGTGATGAAAAAATTTGTTTATTTATTTTTTATACAAATAGGATAAAAATAAAACTTTCAATTTTCATTTTTCTATTATAAAGAAACAAAAACATATTTTTTTAAAAATATGTACATAGACTTATCCGTATTGTGAACGCCTATTACTATAACTAGTTATACGAATTCCGAGCTCGTTAATACACGTAGTGTGAACACCATATAACGAGATCATAAATATAGTAGATTAGTAGCGCAGAAGAAACCCCACATCAATCGAAATAAATAACAAATTATCGTTGAAATACTGAATTGAACTGCTATTGAATTGAATTTGTTTAAAACAAATTAATTTTATTAATAATATAACTCTGACATTTTATTTTTTGATTAAAACTAATTTCCATAAATCATCTTTCATTTTCATTTTTCATTTTAATTCTATTGTTTACATTTCTTTCTAAGACTTTAATATTTTCAACTTCGGAATTTCCAGTTTTATAATTCTCTTTTGTATCTTCTATCTTTTCCTCAAATAATTCTTTTATTTCAACCATACGTGGTTTGAAAAAGATATTTGGTTTTAAAGTAGTTTTTTGAAACTTTCTAAACAAGTTTGTAATTCCCCACGGCATTTTATCAGTTTCTTCAGACAAATTAGTTTTTGCCACTTCATTTTCTAAAATCCATGCCGCATTTCGAACTTCAATCCTCAACCTTTCACATTCTTCTAAGCTTATGTTTTTTGATATATTCAAATTTTGTTCAAGTGGATTAATTATATATATAGCTGAATGATCTGGTTTAATAACGGAAGACCCTTTATTGAGTGATATTGCTTTATTATTAAAATCAAATTGAGAATAAAATTCAAAAAATAGTAATAATAGCTCATACAAATTATTAAAATTTTTTGTTTTAAAATTTAAAATGTTATGATTTCTTAAAAATGTGCAATCAATTCCATCATCAGTGACACGTACATCATTTGAGGTAGCAGATTTACTCAAAAAATGTATAGATGGCAAAACTGGATTTTTTGTTTGTTGTAAAAAAAATATTACTAAACATGATAATGAAAAGTTTGTTATCCAACGTCCAGGTGATGGATTTGTTAACCCTACACTATGAGCCCATTTTCTTATTACAAATATTAAAGGACGTACACGATAATCTATTTCACCAAATATATATAAAAGTTCAGACATGTATACGCCGGATAAATTACCCATTGAAAGGTCAACGTCTAAATTTAAAATTAAATGATGAAATTTAATTATTGGCACTCGAGCTTGTAATATTCTGCGTACATTCATTACACCAGGTAAAAATATTTGCAAAATGTCACTTATACTTTCCATTTGTTTTTGAATTTGTGATCTTTCATTTGTCAAGTTTTCTTTAGTATGAAAAATTAACCTTGAACTATTTTTCTTAATTATATCTTCTCTTTTAAATTGCAATACTAGATCTAAATCACATCCCATTTTACCAAACCCATTCACAGAAGATCCGAAAGGTAGAGCACATGCATTTGGAAAAATGCCTGTAATTGAATTTTCAATTTGTTTCGCAGCTAAAAATCGTAGTCGTATTTCTACATCATTTAACTTGGTTGTCTCGTGTAAAATCTGAATTTGATCACTTGTATTGTCAGCCGATAACATTAGTTTTAGAAGATCTGCTTCACTTGATTTATTCAAACCATCACTTATTTTGAGTATTTCATTAGAATTTACTGGGCTTAATCCCGTGGTTTTCGAATTTGATGCTGCCTTAAACCACAAAAGTTGAGAATAAGCTGGAATTCCGGTTAAGCCTAAATTATAATTTGCTGAATGTAATACTTCATTTATAGAGTCAATTGATTCATATTCTATTAAAATGTAATTCGAATTTTCTTCTTTAATTTTATAATGATGTGCTCCAATAACATCACCAAATTTACTGCAGTAATTATATAGATCAAAAAAAGAATTTTTGGACTGCACTTGAACAACTACGCTCCGAGTAGCTTGATTTCTTCTTTGCTCGATGAAATCGTTGAATGATATTTCTTGCTTTGACTTTAAGCTTAAATCTCTTTTTTTTAATATTCTTTTATAAAACAAATTTTTGCTATTTCTCCAAATTGAGCATGTATAATAAGGATACATGTTATTCCCAACAACAATACACTAAAAAAATAAAAATACTGACATCGTATCATTCATAACCTCAAAACAACTCAAATTTAAACTTCAATTTACTTAATTCAGTGGCCTTTAATAACATACGAAACGAATACACCCTGAAAATACCAATTAATAAATTACGTTTCCGAAGCCCATACACGAAGCAATCGGTTGCAGTAACCGGTTGCAGCAGCATGTTGCTTATTTCACATACATGATGAAGCCGTTGCTGCAACTCCATTTTTTGATAAAATTTTTGAAAAAAAAACTTTAAAAGTAAAAGTGAAAAGTTACAGAGAATTAAATATTATATAGGCAAAAAGAATAAATTATTATTTATATTATATTAAATTATTAATTATTATTATATTATATTATGTAGAGGTAAAAACAGAAGAAAAATTCCAAATCTAGATGCAAATGTAAATGAATCTTCAAACTTAGCAGAACTTTATTACTTGGCATAAAAAATTGGACCACATAAATAATGATGATATGCAGCGCATTAATAAAAACAAATAATTGTTAGCGGCTAATTATATACAAAAAAAAAATTTGATGATTATGAAAGTTGTATTCAATCAAATCGCACTTGATTTGTTGTCAAAATTTTAGTGTAGTACACTAGATGTCGCAAAATCAAATCTATTAAAACTGAATCAACGAATTAGAATTAAATGGAAGTGACTATCCATACAAAAAAGGGTCCAATTCTAATTCGTTGAACTGAATGTTGAAAACGCAATGGTAACGTTCAGTGAAATTAACCTTTGGATCTGAGATCCACAGATCCATGGAAAAATTAAATTTTTATATTTTTTATGAAAGTTGTTAAACTTAAATCGCCATTATTTTTTGAATTAGTGTGAAAATTTAAATTCTTGAGGAAGACTTATGTACATAAAACTTAAATTAAGAGTTATAAAAAATAAATTATATGTATGATAATAAATATTATTCCATTCAAATTTAATTTATTTTTAAAAGTACTAATTAATTAGCCGGTGATGACGCTAGTACTGCGGTAAATTTTTGTGGTGAATTGCGTTCAGTGGCCAGATATATGGTATCTACATGGATCATAAATGGATTCCAGATCTACCGGGTAATGCTACTGAAAGAACCTTTTCACGACAAATGACGAGTGACGAATGACCAAATTTCGCCCTTAGAGACACAATCACGACGTAGAAATTTTTGTGTTTTGAAATTTTAAAATTTGTTTATAAAAGTATTTAAAAAAATTTAATTTAAAAAATTTTTTATTTGAATTTGAATTTTACAAATGTTTCATTAAAATCATTTTGACCAATTTAAGTTGGCAAATTATCCGACGCAGATGGTAATCATTTAAACATTAAAACATATCCTTGTTTTGCATGATGATAATCGAATCTATTCTAAAATAAAAAACAAATTAAAAATTAATTTTCTTCCTAATTATTTAATGAATCTAAAATATAAATGTAGTTCAAAATATCATTAATCCAAATTACCACTAAGTTTTGCAGACAAAATTGATATTTTCGTCATCATTATAGTCTTTACAATCAATATTGACACCACTATATATCGAATTTTATATCCTTTAAATATTCGATCAGGTATTTAACCATTTTTTTAAATCTAAAAAAAATATTAAGTTAAAACACAATTTAAATAAGATGAAAAAATGTTTTTAATAACTATTCAATTCTATTCTATCACAACTTACTTTAATTTATTTTGTTGTTTGTCAAACAAAATTCAGATGTCATGTATCCATTAAAAATTTATAGTAGTATGCGAATTTTTTTTGTGTAAGACACACATTTTTACATAAGTGGAAAAAAAATTAGAGATAATTATAGCAAGTTTATCTTCAGCAAGCAAAATTTCATCCAATATTATGGCATATCTCGAATATTTTCTGAACGCTTTTACAATTTTATAGTGAATGCCTCCGATATTTTTGTGTTTTATAAAATGCCTCCGATATTTTTGCCACACACTTAGTGTTTTTGTATCTTTCTATGCTCTCGCATATGCTTTCTATACTCTATGCTCGGGCAAAATAAAAAAAAAAATAAAAAAAATATCGCCGATATTTTTGTTCATGAAAATTAGGCTTTATTGTGAAGCTGTGAAGCTATGAAAAAAGATGTGAAAATCTCTACTTCAAAATGATCTTAACAATTTTGCCGAATGGTGCTCCACCAACAACCTTGAATTAAATGCATCGAAATGTCAAGTTGTTAGTTTTAGTAGAAAGCCTCAAAGCTCTATTATTGAATTTGATTACCATCTTGGGAATCAAACCTTAAACCGTTCTGAGCTAACTCGTGATCTAGTTGTTATTCTGGATCACAGGCTCAATTTCAAAGCACATTTTAATTATATTATTAATAAAGCTAACTCTATGCTAGGATTTATAATACGCTGGGCCAAAGAGTTTACACATCCGTACATTACAAAACATTTATATATCACATATGTTAGACCGACACTTGAATATGCTTCGCAAGTTTGGTCTCCATATCGTAATGTTGATATTTCACGTATTGAATCAGTTCAGCGTAAATTTTTACGCTTTGCACTACGTGCTTTTTTATAGTCTAACCCTTTTCAACTTCCTCCTTATGAAGATAGGTTGCTTTTGATAACCTGAAATCTCTCCAAAAACGTCGATTGGTGGCTGATGTTACGTTTATCCACCAAATTATTGCTGGGAATATCCTGGCACCAAAAATTATGGATTTGATAACTTTTAGAGAGAATCCGCGTAATTTACGTTCAGTTGACCTGTTTAATATTGCTAACCATAGTACTGACTACGGTAAATTTGAGCCTGTGTCTAGAATGTTACGTGAATCTAACTCGAGAGCACCTTGTTTTGATACTAACCTTAGTAAAAGAAACTTAAAATTAAAACTGTATAATCGATAAAGAGTTATGGAATTGATATTTGGTCTTTTTCTATTTTCTTTTTGTATTACTTTATTTACTTTCTTATATTTTTAACATTCTACTAACTATGGTATGTTAGCTATTTATTTTTCTTCTAACTATAGCGTGTTTATTTATTTTTATCTCTTACTAACATTAGTTTCTCTTACTGACATATCTCTTACTAACATTAGTTACTAACGGTGATGGATACTAACCCACTGGATGATGATCTCACCGCTTTGCAACATGATGCAAGCTTTCGTCTATAACAGACGTCTGATTTTCTGACGTCTTGCTCAAAGCAATATCTGACAGTAATAAAATTAAATACATGCCAACTGATCAAATGCCAGCCGATATTTTGACAAGAAATTTGGCTTCGCCAAAGCTTATAAATATTATAAAATGTAAACAATAAATAGTTAGTAGTTTTGGTTACCACTAAATAAAATGGAACTATGCTATTATCAAGGCGAAGTACTCTACAGTAGATATAGTTTTCCACATTTAAATTTGTCTATACCATAAAAATTCTACAGAACAAGCATGTATGTGATTGTGTATTCCAAATCTCTGTGTAAAATTACCTACCAAAATTTATGGGTGAGGGGATCTGCGGCAGACTTTTATAGAGGCAGAAATCAGAGAAATCTACCTTCATGTTCATACGTAAAAAAAAACTGGTAGATTTCTGCCATTGTCGCTGTCAGGTTGCGAATAATGAAAAACTTAGCAACATTTATATGTTCATTTTTTGATTTTTGTTTTGATTTGACATTTGCTTTATATTCACAGGGAACTTGATTAAAAAAGTTTTTATTTTGATATTAGTTTTGGTGAATATATAAAAAAAAGCTGACTTGATTGTTTAAAAACTGATGTGTAAACATAAATGTCTTTTGAATCTAAAATCATCAATAAATATTGAAGAATATTGATGTGTAAACACTGCCTAAGAACAAAATCGAAAATGTTTGAAGATATGAAACCTATCTATTAAAAACTATATAACGGATAGCGCGAAGTGACTTCTACCTACATATCATGATTTCGTAGATATATGGATCTTTTTCAAATGAAATTATGACAATGTTAGTAATTTGAACACGCAAAACAAGAAAAATAATATAGTATAAGCAAAAGAGTATTAAAAATTTTCTTGTTTTGTAAAACTAACTCATTTTATATTTATTTATTTATCCAATACCTCTATACCTTCTAGCCAAGTCACACGAAGATTTTCCGGATTTACCGAATCTCCATCTCGTTTTAAATTTTGTTTTTGTTTTGAGTATAAATTTGTTTTGATAAAGTTAAAACAAACTTTGAGAAGTTTTTTTGTTAGATTTGAAGACAATACGATAAGCTTTAAGATCCTCTTCGACATCTTTTTCGGTAAAGCCTTTAAGGATATCCAATAAGGATTATACAAGTGTTCACAGTTAGATGGTAGGCCGTCGTTGCGTATGAGAACAGATAAATTAATCTTTGTTTTGCCTTTTATAATGCAATTATATAATATGAAATATTAAATAAGCTAGGAACAGTCTTACATTACAATGAATTCTCTCATATTTATATGTTGATAGAACATATTTGCAGTCCAACATACTCATTTAATTATTAAAAGACTTACTTATCTTCTGAAACTAATTCAAAACTAACATTTATAAAAAAAAAAAACTAATATATAAAATTATGGAAATATGCAATTATTTGAACGGAGAACCACTAATATTTGATTGAATTCATAAAATTTTGTACTTATTTTTGATTTGAATTTTATATTTAAACAAGGTTTAAAAATGATATTTCACAATTTATTGTTTCTTTAATTTTTGTTTTAGGATAAATTCCTATCCTATGCAATACGTATTCTTGTCAATTTGTATATTTGTTTTGATATTAATTGTATGACACCTTCCGATAGTCTTGTGATAGTCGAATCCAAATGAGGTACATACACATGCCCAATTTTTGTCTAAATCGGTCAAGTGTTTTTGAGTTTAAAAATTACAAACAAACACGACAACACGTCTCTTTAAAGTCTATATAAATAGATTTAAGATGTTTAGATTTTAGAATTCATTTATTTCTTATAACTATATAAAAATATAAAAGTTTGACAACCTAAGTAATGACAAAACCTGTCAGAAATTTCTTCACTACTTTTTGTATATAAATTATAATTAAATAGCTGATCCTTATATCCCTTTAATGTTATCAACAAAGCTGCACCACTCTGAAAGAACACTGAAGTCTTGAAAAAATGAGTACTAGAGTAGGAGTAGAGAGATTTGCTTGCATGTAATGAAGTGACTGGTGATTGGGTGATTTGTTTAGTGATTGTGTTTAAAACGATAATTTTTAGACAACGCTTGGAGCAAAAAGCGGTAAATACTAAATGAAATAATTTTAGTAGTGTGGAATAAACAAAGTGTTGTTAAATTTTAAAATTCTCATTTGAAGAAAATAAATAATGGGGAAAAAAGATAAAACGTTCCAAGTGGACGACTTGGTTTTTGCAAAAGTAAAAGGTGAAAAAGTTTTTAATACTTCAAAGTAGTTTTGATTACCTTCCTAGTACCATATTCATAAGTTTGAAACATGGGAAATTAATACATAAATATTTTGATTAGGTTATCCTGCATGGCCTGCTAAAGTAATGAAACTGCTTCCCAGTAAGAAATTTAATGTGTATTTCTATGGCACTGGTGAGCATATTTGCTAATTTAATGTTACAATTGTTTTATATGTAGCTTCTTTCTAGGTGAGACGGCTAATATAAAAATAGAAGATATTTTCCATTACACAGAAAGTAAAGAAAAATTTGCAACTGATAAAAATTTAAAACGTGCTAACTTTAGAGAAGCTATTGAACAAATTGAAGCAGCATTAAATGGAGAAGATTCGGCACCTATAAAAGTAGAAAATCTAGAAACAGATAGTCCTAGCGAAAGTAAAGATGATAACGCTAAACAGAAAGAAAATGTTATCGAAAATAAAGATAATATTGAGCAACTAAAAATGGAAACTTCAGTAGTAGTCAGTAAACTTGACGATACAGATACTTCTCCAAGTGCTATCAAAAATAAAGATAGTCATGAATTGACTAGCCGTAGTGGTCGAAAAATTAAACCGAAAAGGTGTGTGAAAAATTTATATTACACAAAATTCCAAAGTTTATGTTTAACATTTTTTGTTTATTAATTTTTGCTATTTAAATGATTTTAGATATGTTGATGATGAAAGTGAGCAGCCACAATCTAAGCATCGTAAAATTACCACACCTACGCAGGAACATATAACGGAAAATAAATTGCTTGAATCAAAAACGGAAATGATTAATAAAATATCTGTTTCTAATACAAGAAATTTAGTTTCAACAGATCCTACGATCTTAGCAGAAAAACGAAAGTTATTAGAGGAACAAATGGATTTGCAGAAAACTATTTGTGATATTAAATGTTCTCTTGGATTGCACTTTAACGAAACAGACGTAGATAAATGCATAGAATTATTGACAAATTTACAGAAATCTTTTAAATTTACGCCAGTAATGCTGAAAAAAGTACCAGAAATAGTAGAAGTAATTAAGAAAATGCGTCGATATGTAGGTAACGATCATGAATGGAAATTAACTGGAGAGATTAAAGAAAACTTCGAAAAGAAAGCACAAACTATTCGTGATTTGTGTAGAAATATATATGATTCTTTTAAACCATTGTTTCCTGAATGTAAAGGAGATAAACAGTTTTTTGAACATTTTAATGATCAAGTTGAAAAGTTCAAAGAGTTAACCAAATCATATACTAAAGAAGAACTTATGTTTCTTTGTGAGGATGTTACAGAAAATTTTACTCTCTCGGACCAAAATATAACAGATTCCTCAACAGACAAATTGGGAGATGAGAATTCAACATTAAATTAATCCAAAATCTGTAATGACAATTAACACTAAAATTTATATTTTAGCATCATTGTATAAAAACAACACAAAAAAAAATAATTTAAAACTTTATATATTTTTGTTTCAAATCCTTCATAGGTAATTTTTATTTTGCATGTTAATCTTGCATGTAATGCATTTTTTTTTTAATAAATGATGAATTCGGTTGGACGAATGTTTGAACAGTACGTAAAAAATAATTAAATAAATTCTTATTTAAAATATTTTTGAATTTTTCTTACCTTATTTTGAATATTGATTTGAAATTTAAGAACGTTCAGAATTCCAAATAAATTATGCAATCAATCTATTCTACATAGAACAGCAAATAAATAATATATTAGAATGAGGAAAAAAATTAAATAGTCTCTATTTTGAAAATTCAATAAAATTTCTTTCACACGACTAGCAATTCCCAACTTTTTTTGCCTATGGAACGTATTTTTTTATAAATACTGAATTCGAATGGGTTGTTTGTTGATATGGTTACTTTTTACATAAAAAAATATGAAAGCCACTGGTGCCCTTCTGAGAAGTATTTAGCTTTTTTCAAAAGTCTCACTATGTTAAATATCGTATTCACATACAAAAATTAATTCCTTTCCTTCACTAAATTTTTAAGACACAAAATAAACTAACCATTGAAGCTTTCATTTCTGAAATTGTACATACCTATAAATTAAGTTTTTCTTTCATATTCAATCTTCTGATGGTGTAATAACCGAAATCGATTAAGATATTAATAAAATTGTGAAACCGACCTAGAGTTTTAATATTTATTTAATTATTGAAGAGAAACTAACTATGTACATTAAAACGGTGAGAAGATTTTGACATTTATTTTTTTCGCAAAATTTTAGCTAAATTTACCAATTTTCTTTTAAAGGTTAAAATAAGATTATAAACATATCCTAATATGCTAAAACTTACATAAAACGAAAATTTGGAGAATATTCTAGAACAAATCGAAATTTCACATTTCAACTCGAAATTTTAACTATTATTTTCATTTAACCCAAATTATCCGAATGTAAATGTACTATGTATAGTACAGTAACATTTTTGAATCTAGCAGAATAACGGTACATGTTTTTGTAAACGTTTACATGTTTTTGTAAACGTTTGAGTGTTTATGTTACAATATTTAATAGAATATAAAGCATGCATTGAAATGTTTTGTCAAAAATTAATATTTAAGTGATTTTGTATAAGTCAAATTAATGAGTTTAATACATAGATATATAAAATATAGATTGGCAGTTAGAATAAAAATTTTCTGCCACTTTTGGTCAGCGTTTTTTGAAAAATCTGAGTTAAAATAATTTAATTTCTACTACAAATAATTCACATCAAATTTAAAGTTCCCTCTATTTTTCTTTGAAAACGTTTTCCAATGCTCTAAAATTGCAATTAATAAAAAAAATCTCCGATGGTCTATTTAAAATTACAATGCAAAAATGAAGTTGTTTTTTAAATGGTATATATCGCACTCTTTCTCACAACTTCTTACATAAGAAAATATTTACAATAGTTCTTTGTTTCTTTAACTAATGGGTTTTTTTTTGTAAATGTATTAGTAAAAATATCTTGATTTCCAGTGAACCTTCTTATTATTATGGATATTCTTTGGGGGTTTTCAGATCTGTATTACTTTCGTTTCTACCTAAAGAAATCCTCGCTTTCACACTATATTTTGTATCAAGTATTCTTTTTGTGTAAACGTATAAAGGTTTTATATGTATATGTAGATATTTTTCTCATTTGAAATAATTTTAAAAGAGGAAACATGAAAAATAAAAATTATGCGCAAAAGGTTTTGTTGAATTCCATATTTTTTTGTTTTGTTTTTCTTTTTGTTCTTGAATAAAAGGAAATTTATTTTTGAAAGCGGTGTCGTGTATGGTACAACAAGAAAGGTTTTTGTTTTGTTTTTTTTTTAATAATGTTACATACTAATAACAGAAATAAATAACATATAGTTATTTATTTCTGCTAATAATATAACATCTTACCATATTATTGTACGAAATCATATTAAATTAAAAATTGTATTTGTTTTATTATTGTTTTTACTTATGTAAAAAAAAATACATAATCATAAACATATAGTAATAATATTAAAATAGCTAAAAAAAATTTGTTATGTACAATAAAGAAATAAACCTAAAATCCCTTCAAATAAATTCAATAATAACATGTCATTCATTTTTATCATCATTCTTTTTTCCATCACGTATATTCATAGTTAATATTAGAGTGTTAGACTAAATTCTTAAAATTTACAAAATTTAGATAACTATACTCATAATAAATAATATGTATCTCACAACCTTTTCTTTTTAAATTTTAAAAAAATATTTTAAATGCATTAATATGCATGTTTTAATTTTTGAAATAGTAAATATTACCAGTTTTTTTTTAGATTACGTGTAACTGCGATGTTAAATTAATTTATCTGTTAGTTACTACATAATATAAATGCAAATAAATTAAACCCTTTATTATTTGTACATGCGTATGCACCTAAAACAAAAAAATTTAAGCTAAAAACACACCTACATATTTAATTATCGTATCCCAGCCAGAACCAAAGCAATCGATCACGCAAAAATATGTAAAGAATGAATTCGCTATGGATTCTATCGTACACGAATGTAATCCATTACGGCTCTCTCTTTTTTTTTGGGTATAATTTTATGTTTAGTTCACGTATGTATTTTAAAGTGAAAATAGTAGTGAATAAAAGTGATAATCCTTTTAATTCGATAAATGATATATAAAATAATTAGAATAATTAATATATAAATGCAAGAAGAACCCAAATCCTAGTTTTTTTTAGATTTAATTTTTATTAAATTCAATACTAACTCAAATTACTTAAATATTTTTGTATCAAAGTAAATTATTGTAACTGTGAAGTTGTGTAAATACTCTGCATGTTACAATGTGAATTTATTAATTTGAGTTCTATTGAGTTATCATTTGTGATTTTTATTATACTAATGTCTGAAATGAATTTCTTTTTTTGTCTTTTTAAAAATGAGTAAATATTTAAATTTAAGTTTTTTGTAACAATTTTTCATAACTGTAAATAAAAATTTTGAAAAAAAATTAGTTTTACTTTTATTATCACTATTATGAATACATTTTAAATATAGGTATTTTAAAATTGCATTTAACTATATTACGCAAAATGTATTCTGAATATATCCGCAATATATATTCCGAATATATTCGCTAAATGTATTCTAAATATGCCCGCAAAATATATTCCGAATATATTCGCAAAATATATTCCGAATACATTCGCAAAATATATTCCGAATACATTTTGCGAATATATTTTAAATGCATTCTCAGTATATCTTTACATTTTATTTTAAGGGGAAATACATCACGAAAGCGGACATCGTCATCGATAGGTACTAATAAAACGTGATGTGTAGATTCATTCATGCATTACTCTGAGGGCCAGTTTTCAGGTGAGTACTTAAGTTACACTTAAGTTTAAGTATCATTCAACACTTAAGCTCCACTTAAAAAAAATTGAGTTTTCTGGCTAAAACTTAAGTGTTGATTTTCAGCTGTCATTTTCGGTTATTTGCTATGACAGCACTTGTTAAAATGCAATACAAGTGACAAATAAAGTGTAAGCGTAAAAAACAAACAAACTGACAATTGACAAATCTATATGGCAAAATTTTGAGTGTAGCTTAAGCGGTCATTTTGCCAAGCTTAAGTGCCACTTAAGTATTGTTTTAAGTACCAATTGAAAAACACAATTTTTGATTTAAGTGTAGCTTAAGTTTGATTTGGTACTTAAGTGTTCACCTGAAAACTGTCCCTGAATATATTTTGATGAATTCTGTGCTGGCTGGGATATATCCTGTTCCTGTCAAATTCATATTTAAATTTAATTTATTTTATTGTTTATACTTATATGCACAAATAATTATATATACCTACATGCATAAAAATTATCCAAATAGCTAAAATTGTATTGTAATAAAAAAAAAGAAAAACAAAATAGCTAAAATCCCTTCAAAAAAATTCATAATCATATTTTTTCATTCATTTATTATCATTATAATTTTTCATTACGTATTTTGATACATTTCTTCCAGAATTACGTAGCCAACCAAAATTCAAAATAATAATAAATTCTTCCTTCTGCTGATAAAAAAATTCTCAGAGTGAAAAAAATTCTCAACTTTAATGTTTCTATGTATTTGTAAAAAAATACCAGAAATAGGACCGATTTGGTATTCATAAAAAAGACCGGAGCTTTTTTTTTGTTTTCCTCTCTACCCTTTTGCCGATAAACTATAAGTGCAGAAAACGACTGGAATACTGATGTATGATACCGTGATATGATTGAGCGTAATTAGACGGTGTTGCAATTGTAATTAGGGACGCAACATTTTTATATTAGACATTGTTGCATTCAGTCGTCAACACTTTGATTTTTTCTATGGATTAGTGTAAAAAATTTTTACTCTGAACTTGATAACATCGCACATGCTATTTATTATTTTATATTTCCAATACAAAAAAGAATTTCAATATTTTCTCATTATTTTTTTTCTTCATACTTTTTTTTGATAGGATAATGATATTACGCAAAGCAGATTATTTATTTTAGAAACATTTTTAAAAATATCAAACATTTAATTTCTAAAAAAAAAACCATTTTTTTGTTTTTGTTAAAAAATGTTGATTTTTATCCTTATGTACACATTTTGCCATTTTATGTTTTTCTTTTTAATAAGAGTAGAAAATACTTACTATATAACAAACAAAAATATTGTTTTACGATCGTTGCTAAAAATACATGACATTCAATTTGAAAAATTTAAAAACAACAATTGAACAATAATTACAAAATAAAAATATTACTCAAAGAACTCTAATTCACAATATTTTTATTTTATTTCTAGATCAACAATATTTAAATTATTTTTATTTTTCTGCAAAAATATATGACCAAAAAAAATCAATACGTAAATACATAGTCATAAATAAAATAATGTATTTAAACTATTTTCATGTTTTTGTAAAAATATATGAAAAAAAAATCAATACGTGATAGTCATAAATAAAAATATTTTTGTCATCAAGTCAAACCCTGAAAAAATATAAAAAATTCAATCCGCATATCATACAATTTCTTTTTAAAACTCCTGTGTAAGAATATTTTCTTTTTATCCCAAAAAATGAATCTGAACTCAATTCATATTTTTGTTTATTTATTTTGTTTATATGAATTTGTGAATTTACAGCATGTGGTACAGGACAAAATTTTTTGATGATAAAATCTCTCCACGACGCAACAGAAGTGTCTCCATATTATAAACATTAGTAGAGAAGAGAAGGGAATGAAAGTCAAAGAGAGAAATCATTTATATGCCCATTATTATACGAGACAGAAATCTGCCGCAGAAATCTACCATCATGTTCATACGTAAAAAAACTGGTAAATTTCTGCCATTGTCGCTTTCAGATTATTGAAATATCAAGATGGCCCCAATTGAAATTATAAGAAATAAATAAATTTTTATTATTATTCTAGTGTCAATTCAACATTATTATTATTTGTATAATTTATATTTTTTTATTTGATTAATATTCGATCCGAAAATTACGTTGTCAACAACAATTTGCTTATTTTTTGTAAATAAAAAATAATAAAAATATCTTGACACTGACATATTCCCAGAAAAAAAATTTAAACGTCAAAAATCTACCAGAAATTTAAAATTTTGGTAGGTTTGCTTACTCTTTACCGAAATGTCCCCTCATCTATAAATTTTGGTTTCTAACACTTTTCTACCCGAATAAACATGAACTATAATAATTAAAATAAAATTAATTTACTTTTCATTCAAAAAGAATAAAATTCAAAATACAAAAATAGTCAACTGGAACAAAGCGGAATAAGCGAAATCATTCATAATTTTGCTAAATACATATTTTAGCTATGTAGCTATATTGTTTTATATATTACATATGAATGTTAAATTATTATTATTACTACATTATTATATACATATTATATTAACATAAATATTGGCTTTTATTTCAATATATATACATTTTTTTAAAAACAAAAATTTTTTATCTACGTAAACATTTTATATATATTTTTAATTGATTACAATTTTTTGAATGCATAAACATTTACATTTTTTAAATGCATTTATATACTATTATAATAAAAAGATAAGAATACAAATTAATATAAATTTTTCAATAACTATCTAAAGATACTTAAGTCTTTAAGGCGAAATGATATGAAATTAATTGAATATTTCGTTAACCTTTTTTAATTTATATTAAAAAAAAATATTACTATTTTTGTATTTTGAATTTTATTATTTTTGAATGTATACTAAGTAAATTTAATTGTATTTTAATTATTATATGAAATATAGTAATACCATAGAAAAATTAGTATAATAGAAGTCCAGCGTAGAACAAATTTTTCTGGCAATTTTTTTCATTAGCCTGCCTCGCCATTCTCTTGCTTTTTATTTTTTCTCTCGATGCTGTTATTATAATTTAGTAAACAAATTTTCTTACTGCAAACTGTTATTTTATTATAAAAGCAAAAACAAAAAATAATATTTTTTATTAGAAATCGAATAACAATGAAAATATCCTTTTAATTTTTCATTTTTTGTTATTATTGTGTTTGTGTAATTTGAAATTTTTTTCAATTAATATCTATCAAAATTCTATCTGTCAAATCTATCTGTTTTATCGTGTACTTTTGTAATAAAATAACAGTTTACAGTAAGAAATTTTGCCTAATAAATTATAATTACAGTATCGAGAGAAAAAATAAAAAGCAAGAGAGTGGCGAGGCAGGCTATTGAAAAAAATTGACAGAAAAATTTGTTCTACGCTGGACTTCTATTATACTACTTTTTCTATGGTAATACTAAATTATAAATTGCCTGAGCTAAATAGTATAAATACATAAAATAAAAGAGATATAAATTTTAAAATAACAATGTTTAAAGAATCCATTATGAAGCCAAGCCATTTTTTGTTAGTAATTTTATAAATTAATAAAAATATTTAATTCTTTTTCAATTGAAATTAAATTGGAAGTTTTATAATATCAATATTATTATAAGTTTTCATTCATATTGTTAGAATATCAGTTTGTTTATTTGTTTTTTTAAGTTTTTATGCGAATATAAACATTTACGCACACATATAAAGATGCACTCGCAATTGAGGCATAATGTAAACGCTGGAGAGCTTTACAATAAAATTTTGAGCTTTGCATCCAAATTTGTAGAACGCAATTGCACTGCAATGTGAATACAGGGATTTATGGGCATACGACATCTGTATATAGTTGCAATTTATTTGTGATTATAGGTTTCACTCTCTCAGTATACCGTCCAGATATATCGTAGTTCCTGTTTGCCTAACATTTTCAATTTTGTTATATCTATTTTGTTTGATTTTATTTTTAACCAATTTGCGGGCGTAAAATAATTTTTTTTTTGGCAAAATTTTGTATATTTAAACAAAGTTTTAAAATATTTAGTATAATCATTAAAATAACATAAATTTAATATCAAAATAAAGTTTAGAATTTGTGATTTCATTATATCTTTTAAAATATATTTTAAAGTTAAAAAAAGTTGTTGTTTAAAGAAAAATATGTAGTTTAAAAAAAATCTCGTGGTTATTATAATTTATTACGTAATTCGCTCCCTTTTGAAGCACATATTTTTTTCTTCCAAATGCAAGGTCTTTTCTAAATCAATTTTTCTATAATAAAACATTAAAGTATATATTTTTTTTTACTATTCGATATAAAAAGTACAAAAAATTTCTTAGACAAAAGTCGAAAAAAATTATATTTTTCAGTTATTATTTGAAAATATCAGACTCCTATTTTTGCTATGGTATACGTATAAATAACGGTCTGAAATCGATCGCTTCTGCGTAGTGTCATGAGTCATGACTTTTAAAAAATGTAGACTTAGGTTAAAAGCATAAAATTTTAATTTTATTTCATTGTTTTTATTCCTAAAATTAACCACTTATGATTCGAAAAATGTTCATAAAAGCAATTCATTTTCAATTAGTTTAACCAATCTTCGAAAAAATGTTTTTGGTATATTACTTCTGTTAAAATATAAGTTATAATCATGTACTTTTGAAAAATATTTTATGTAAGGAGAAATGCAATTTTTGAATTTAAATTGATGTTTATTTACACATGAATCGTTAAAAATTTTGCTACAACATGCTTTACTTAACAGTATATAAATTTATCTACAAATTTTTACTTACATTAGAATTATCTAAGCTTATGTTGTGTATTAACATACAATATAATATAATATTTATTAAATAATATTATTTTTGTGTCCGTACCGTATGTGTGTCTATACCATATTGTTATAAAATTAATAATTTACGGAAATTACTATATTAAGGCGTGTTTTACAATTTAAAATTTTACTTTTGTATTTTAAAGTTAATTCATTCACAGAATGCGTCAATTATATTCAACAAAAAAGAATCTGTTTATTTACAATTTATTTATATAGGCATAATTAATTAAAAATCTTCATAATTTCAATAATAACAAAACATTTTTATTCAAAATAATATACATTGAAAGTTTATTACATGTACATACATCAAAAAGTGTTTCAAAAGAAAAATGCTGATTGAAATGAAAAACTTAGGACAATTATGTAAATAAGAGTGCAAAAGATCTTCAAACGTTTTACGTTTGTATTTAAAAAATAAAAACCTAGAAGTTTAGTAGAATTAGTATCTAAATATAATATATAAGTATAAGCAATTTGAAATATTAAGAAAAATTGAAACCAACTACGGCTTCTGTGGGTGACGCTGCCACAATGGTATTGGGAGACTACTCTATTTTTACGATCCATATCACATGGCTGTATTATTTCAAAAGAAAACTATTCTTGGGAATTGTACAATATTTATGCAATCGTATATGTAATTATTTGATTATTTTTCAAGTGGTCTATATCACTATTTTAATTATGTCTAACTAAATTACCAATTTAAAGGGATAAAAACTATTGACTAGATTTTATTTAAAAATGTTTAATTTGCTAAATTTTTTATTTAAATTGTGCAATCAAAATATAATATCTCAATACTTACAAAAAATAAATTTAAAACTGCTCAAAATTCTTAAAAGATTATACGTGAAAAACTGAATTATTGAAAACTAGAGTATAAACTTCTAGTTATTTTGAAGTTCTAGTCAACAGAAAATTCGTAATTTGATAAGGGTTATGTATGAATTAAAAATCAACGAACCAATTCCTTGACAACAAAAATATTAACGATGTTTGCTATATACATAATATTTATTATTAATTCAACATATTTTTTTTCAGTTTACACATTTCCTTTTTACAAGATTTAGAAAACAAAGTCAGTATTTTTGATAAACGGCTTCCACACATTTATAAGTTTTCGTAAAAACTAACGATATGTTAAGGCATATTAACTAAAAAACCTCAACAATTTACGTTAAATTTAATCGAGTTTAAATTTTCAACAAATTTTTTTTTTAAATAACTAAAATTAAATATCAATATTACAGTAAACTAAAAATAATCATATCATGTGTATTAAGATAGACTCGTTAATTGTAATTGTCTCCAGGATGTATAATAATTAAATATGCTAATATTATTGATGAAACAATAAATAAAAGCCAATTCAAGTATTTAGATCGAATGAACCGATGAAAAACTATAAAGATTCCTTAGGGTGCTGTTGATGGTGTTGATCCTAATCTGTAAAATAAATTTGCCCCTTTAATTGGTAACGGATGTGCTTCTGTATTAAAAACCCATTCATCTAAGGATAATAGTGAATCATCAGAAAACAAAAGATACAAGTACTGAAATTTCATAAAATTTGTTTTCAAATTATTAATAAAAATAAAATTTCAAATTCTTTTTAAATTGTTACGTACCTTTAAAGATTCAGCTAAAAAAAAACTTTGTTGGACATCATCCTTTTGAGGATCTTCCATGTAAACATTTTTTAGGCCACAATAACCATGGGGTGTCTTGCAATATTTTTCCAATGCTTGCACAGCCTCCCAACCCCAATCTCTATATTTGTGATCATGAGTTAAACGCCACAGAACAAAATAACTCTCGTAGGTCTCCGGTCGAAGAATATAATACTTTTCTTGTGCTTTCAATGCTCTAGCTTCTATAGCATCTGTAAATCTATATAAAACTCATTAACAATACTATTTCAAAATTAAAGTAAAACAATTTTCACCTAAATGCTTCTGGTCCTAATTTTGTTGGAGTTCTATCATAACTTTCATGACACGTATTTGTTAAACCCTTACCAATTTCCCAAAATTTTTCCGTATTTTCGTTTCGTTTTGTATTTGCACCAAGGGCAAAAAGACCACCTAAAAAATAAATATATTTTTTACTTATACACGTGCTTATAAAACATGTTAACTACTTAATATAATTACCTGCGAAACAGGCTAAATGATCCATTTTATGTTCCAATCTATCAAATTTTAGATCTGAAACGTATATTAATCCTGAATTTGTTGTTCGAACCATTTTTTCAACAATTGCTTTCATAGCATCATCATACATTTCTCTTGCTTCTTCATCTTGCTGCCCTGATTGTATCCATGCTTTGAGTAAATATTCATAAAAACTATCACCCAGTGCTCCCAATGACATATGTTCTTTAATGTAAAAATTTAACATAATTAGTTATACATAGTTATAAACATAAATACATAAAATAATTTAGTATTTGTATACGAGTATTTAAACCAATTGTCTATACCACACAATACAAATTTAAAAAACAAGTTTCTTGGAAATTCGTAAAAAAAATATGTAGAAAAAAATACTTAAAGTACATATTTTACTAGCAGGAGTAGATGAGATATCCGCCGAATTCCTAAAAGCTGATCCAGATGTATCAGTCGATATGTTGTTACCTTGTTTCAGGCTATATGCTCAGGAACAAGAAAAATATCCAAGCGAATGGAATGAAGGAATTATTGTTATTGTTAAAATACAAAAAATAGATAACCTAAACCATTACAATAACTGGCGACGTATCACTCTACTCTCAGTTTTCTCAAAATTAATGGTTAGAATAGTTCTCCAAAGTATTAAAGGCAGAATATAAACTACACTCAAAAGATACCAAACAGGTTTTCGCAGTGGCCATTCGTGCGTGGATCACCCCAACACATTACGAATAATTCTTAAACAATCCACTGAATTTAAAGCACCGCTAAATCTTATGTTTGCATATTTTTAGAAAGCCTTTGATGGAGTAAACGAGTATATTTAGGAATCGCTTAGTAGGATAGAAAAAATTATAGCCATAATTAAAGAATCCTACAAAGATGCAAGATGCCGAGTCTTACATTGAGAACAGCTGACAAATTGCTTCGAGGTATGCCAGGGAGTAAGGCAGGGCTGTATTTAATCACACATATTTCAAATTCCAAATTTTCTCCTACCTTAGACTATATAAATAAATTGTTAGAGAAAATTCTAGAGCATCAAAAAGTCTTATCTGACAGAATATATGCAATATATAATTCAAATAAAGATTCTTCTATCCTGTTTAAACAAGTTCTGTTTTCTGAAATAAATAAATTCGATAAAAAACTAGGGAACATTACGATTAATTTCTCCTCGATATTTGAAGATCTAAATTACTATTTAAATTCAATTTCAACAAAGGAGAGCGCTCAATTTTATGATGCATCTGCTCCGTCACAAATTTCGGAGCTTCTTCATACAAACGTATCTCTTCAGCCTCCCGATAATTTAAAACAATCAAGTCCGAATACTCTATCGCCTGGAACTAATAAATTTGGCACTAACCAGCCGAAAGCGGATTGGAATAAAAGAATTGAAAAATTAAAACTCCATCAAGTTGAAGTCCACAATAAAACTAAGACCAAATTTAAAGAAACAGAAATTGCGGGGAATTCTCGTTCCGAATTAGTTTCTTTCTTTTTAAAGGGGGCTTCTATAAATGTTGATATTAATTGGTTAAAACAATTTTTGCGGGAGAAGTTCTCTATAGCTGTTTATAATTGTGAACAAATTACACCGAAAAGATTTTTTAAAAAGAAACAGCCATTCTCTTGCTTCAAATATTCAGTTTCTATGAAGTATAGCTGGATCTTTTCATCTAGAACTGTCAACCTAAGCCTTCAAAATAACAAGAAAATCATAATACAGCCTTGGAAGAACTTAACGTCAAAAGCAGAAATAACGAGTAAATTTATTAATAAGCATAAAACTTTTAAATTAACAGCTAATTCTATTAACACTAACTCCAATACTAGAAATGAAATTAATATTAATATTTATATCAATAAATATTGACACTAATTACAGCAATAATAATAATAATAATAAAAATAATAATAATAATTATAATATTAATTATAGTAACAATAATAGTAATAATGATAATAATAATAGAAATAAAAATAATATTAATATGAATGCTATACGTTATATTAACATTGCTTCTAATACTAATAATAATGGTATGGCAATAGATCCACAATTTTCCTTACCAATTCAGTCCAATGATGGAAACGATTGTACTTATGTTTTATCTAGACTTAATGATCATAGAGTATTCGAAAATACTACGAATCTATTTAGCTTACTTGCATAATCAACCGAATTATGTTTGTATAGATGGTAAAACTAAAACCAACACTATAATATCACTACAACAAGAAGGTTTTCCAACTGATCCTATTGTTTTGAGAAAAAATTTTTATCAGTACTACCATGCTAACTTTGGAATATGATCAGCTGATGTTTTAAAGGAATTAAATGCTTATAAGACATCTTAACAATAATTCTTTACAAAAGACTAGAAATGGTAATAATACGTTTTTTCGTTAATAATAATTTAATATATTTGTTTAACTAATAGTATTGATAATTCTAAGAATAAATTTGAAGCTTTTAACCTCTGTTTCTATTACCAAAATGCCAGGGGTTTACGCTCTAAAACTTCAAATGTACTCATTAATTCTGGTATACTTGACTTTGATTTATTTCTTTTAACACAAACTTGGTTAGCTAAATCCATTAATTCACTGGAATTATTTGATCAATCCTATTCTGTTTTTAGAAGAGATAGATTTCCTGAAATTCTTAATAGTGTTATAACACCGAAAGGTGGAGGAGTCCTTATTGCAGTAAAAAGTAATTATAATACCACTGAGATCTTACTTCATAATTGTTCACCTTTAGAAATCATAGTAGTTAAAATAGAACTTTTTAATAAATTGATTTTTGTAGCTAACTGTTATATTCCTCCAAATTCATCTATTGATACTTACTCAACTTAGGTAAGGCACTGGATTCTGTTGGTTCTATTATGAGTTTGTTCTGTGTGGTGATTTTAACATGCCTACTTGGTGTTTATCAGAAGAAGATAATTATTGTTTACCAAATCACATTCGCACACAATCTGAATTTACACTTATTGATACTTGTAATGCAAGTGGCCTTCAACAAGTGTCTACTAAACTAAACTTTCAAAATAGACAACTAGATCTTATTTTTACGTCTGATTGAAATAATTTGTCTTTTAACGAATATGCTTTACCTTTAACTAAAATTGACAACTACCATCCACCTATAAGTTTTTCCTATTGCGTTAATAGTTTAATAGAATCAAATGAAAATACTTCCTACCGCTTTAACTTCTGTAAAACTAACTTTCCTCACCTTAACTGCTACTTATCATCGATTAACTTTCATGATATAATTTCTAGTAATGATATTGATTTTTCAGTTAGAAAATTCTATGAAATAATAATGCATGGTTTTAACCTATATGTCCCTAAAGTTCGGGAGTGAAATTTAAACTCTAGCCCTCCTTGGTTTTCTCACGAACTAAAATGTTTAAAAATAAAAAAAAGTAAAGATTGGAAAAAATATCTGAAGAATAAAACTAATACTTCTTAATTTTATTTAATTCTTACAAATTACTAGCCGATAACTGTTACAATAATTATTTAGGCATCATTAATTATGAATTAAAACATAATCCTAAATCATTCTGGAAATTTGTTAACTCCAAGCAAAAGTCTGATCAGTTTCCCAATTTTATAACCTATAATAACCTGACTTCTTCCGACTCACAACTCATTGTTGAACTCTTTAAACAATTTTTTTCCTGTTTCTACACAAATGATTTGTTTGAAGCTGATTCAGAAAATTTTAATCATATTTTAAATTCTCCAGAATTTCCAATCTCATCAATTGATTTATCGGTCTCTAAAATAAAGAACTACTTAAATAAGTTAAACAATAATTCATCGCCGGGTCCAGATAACGTACCAGAAAACATACTAAAAAATTGCTCAGACAGTCTAGCGTCACCATTATCATTATTATTTAATTTATCATTTTCAATGGGAATATTTCCACTATATTGGAAAAGCTCTTTCGTAAGACCTATCCATAAAAAAGATTCCAAAAATTTAATATTAAACTACAGACCAATTGGCAAATTATCGTGTATTCCGAAATTATTTGAATTAATTGTTTATGATTCAATTTATAACTGGTGTTGTAATTCATTAGTACCCAATCAGCATGGATTTATGAAAAAAAAATCTACAGTGACCAATTTAGTAGAATTCTACAATACTCTTATTATTGGATTGGAATTAGGTACTCAAACGGATGTCATTTACACAGACCTAAGTAAAGCATTTGATATTTTGTTACACAGTATAATTCTCTTAAAACTTGTAAAATTTGGCTTTCCACAATTTTTAATTAATTGATTTCGTTCATACTTAACAAATAGAAAACATTGTGTATTATTTAGGGCAAGTATCTCTGATTCATTTTTTGCTAACTCTGGTGTACCTCAAGAAAGTCATCTGGGTCCCTTGTCATTTATTATAGCAATTACCGATATAACTCATATTATTAATAATAGTTGCATTTCAATTTATGCTGACGACATGAAAATTTATAAAACAATAAAATCAATTAGTGATATTGCTTTACTTCAAGACCTGAACTCTTTTTTGGATTGGTGTAAACGAAATAATCTTCTACTAAATATTGAGAAGTGTGCACAGATTAGTTTTACCCGGTGATCTTCTATTATACCTAGTAACTACACTTTTGAAACCAAGGATATTAAAAAAGTGACCCTCTTTAGGAATTTAGGTGTATTTTTTTATGAAAAACTCTCATTTAAACACCATTATAATGTTATTATCAACAAAGCTAATTTCTAACTAGGTTTCATCAAAAGGTGGTCCAAAGAGTTTGATGATCCATACATCATTAAAGCTTTATATATTTGCCTTGTTCGTTCAAATCTGGAATATGCAAGTCCTGTTTGGTCACCATTTTATCGTAATCATATCGATGGACTTGAAACAATTCAGAAAAAGTTTCTTCGGTTTGCTCTTCATAGTTTACCGATCTGGTCCTTTCATTCTCCCTCCTTATACAGACCGGCTAAAACTATTACAATTAAATACGTTGGAGTCCCGAAGAACTGTTTCTGATATTGTATTTTTAATGCAAATTCTAAATGGGGAAATTGATTCACAGGCTGTTAAGCAGTTGATCGACACCCATTTAAATACAAGTACTAGTTTCCGTTCGGAAAGTATTTTTAACTTGGTATTCTACCATAATCTATAATATTGCAGATGTAATAATATTTATATATGTATGTAATTTAATTTTAATAGTAAATTCTATATTTTAAGACTATATTTTTTTTCTTATTTTTTTTTTTTTTTTCAAGTTTTTGCAATAATATTTAATGTAATTTTTGTTGTTATTTTTAAATTTTTTTTTTGTTTATTTTACTAGATTAAGATATTATAACTTGTAATATGTTTGAATTAAGCATAAAATAAATAAATATTGGTTTTAGGCGTAATGGATGACATAATGACTACTACTATGGGTGTAAACGAGATTAACGGTATCCTGTGGCATCCTTTCGAACTTAAGATTACCTCGACGATGTGTGTTTATTGTCACATACGAATGGAGGTTTTTAACTCACTGGAATTATTTAACAACTTCTATTTAGTTTATAGGAAAGATAGATATAAAACCGATAGTGATATCATAAATAATTTAGTATGTAGTTCCAAAAGGAAGTGGTGTTCTTATTTCTATTAAAAATAGTTTCAACTCGTCAGAGGCAGAATTACCTCAGATATCAAATTGTGATGTTGTAGCAATTAAAATAGATTTAAAAACATCAAATTTATATATTCAATGTTGCTATATACCTCCAAATAGTAGTTTAAATGTGTACCAGGATTTCTCCACGGTGGTTGATATTTTAAATAGCAATCTTTCAGTGAATGACGAACTCATAATCTGTTGTGACCTCAATCTTTCTAATCTTATTTGGATATCTCATGATGAAGAATGCTTTTACATTCCAACTAATATTAACTCAAATATTGAATCATTAGTGATTGATAGTCTTTTGGCAAACGCACTACAAAAAAATTTCAAGTATTGAAAACTTGTTTAATAAACAACTGGATCTCCTATTTACTTCCAATTAGGTGAATGTATAAAATATCGACTTCAATGCCAATTTCAAAAATCACCATCATCCATTCAGCTTCATTCATTATTTTAATAGTTCCCAAAAATCTTCTGAGAATATCTCATACACATTTCCAACAGAATGCTGTGGCAAAAAACGAAGTAAAAACAAAAACACGTACAAGTCCGACAGAGGAAATGGTGTTGGATCGAGTAGAATCCTCATGGTACACGTCACGTCAGAAGGCCGGAAAAACATGGAGAACAACTGTGTTAGCTGAAACAAGTACCCAGTAAAGAACGTAGCCACAATTGAAGAGATTAGCTGCAGATAGGAGCTGATGGAAAGATTTTATTTCCGCCCTATAACCCACGGATGGGGTTACAACAGTTGATGTATTTGATATCTTAAACATAATGGATATCTTTAAGATATCAGATACACCAACTATTTTTTGATTATAATCTTAAGCAAGGTCTACAATAATCATACATAATTACTGTAGGCTTTGATCTTATTTTTTTTATTTAGTTTTTATTTTTTTATTACAATGGGACCTCTATTAATTGGTATTTTCACTGTCTGTTACCTTTTCCCATTCTTTTCTGAGCATAAAATAGTTTTTTTTTTGTAAATAAGAACTTTGTGTTAATTTAAAAAAATCTTGTGCTAAAAAAATCTTAACAGTGATAACAAATAAAATTTTTTGAAAAATTAAAGTTTTTTTTTAAGGGACGAATCCAGCAAAGACGATTTGTTTAAAAAAATTAATATTATACATTTTATTAAATATTTATACTATGAGATATTGTTGAGAGCAAGCAAATCAGACGTCTATTATAGACGAAAGCTTGCATAATGCTGCTAAGCGGTAAGATCATTATTCATCAGTGGGTTAGTTTCCATCATTGTTGGTAACTAATGTTGGTAAAAGGTAAAAATAAATAGCCAACATACTATAGTTAGTAGAATGTTAAAAAGATAAATTTAAATACAGAAAGACAGTAGAAGAATACCAAATATCAATTACAATAACTCTTCATCGATTTGAAGATTTTTTTTTTACTAAGGTTAGTATCAAAACAAACTGTTCTCGAGTTAGATTTACATAATATTCTAGACGCAGGCCCGTAGTCAGTACTATGGTTAGTAGTATTAAACAGGTACACGAAACTTAAATTACGCGGATTCTCTCAAAAAGTTAACAATCCCTAATTTTAGGTTCCAGGATATTCCCAGAAATAATTTGAGCCAGAATTATCAGCCACCAATCGCCGTTGTTGGAGAGATTTCAAGTCTATCAAATGCAACATATCTTCGTAAGGAGGCAGTTGTAAAGGGTCAGACCATGAAAAAGCACATAGTGCAAAGTGTAAAAATTAATACGTGAAATATATATACCGGACATCTTAAGTTTGTTCAGTACATATAGAACAGAAACTGTATAATAACAATTAACTGTCAAACACTTTATAACTACTTAGAACACAAAATTTAATAAACACTTTTTTGATCTTTTTTGAACTTTTTTCTTCTGATTTTTTTTTACTCTCATTACTCTCAAATTTCTTTGTTTAACTGCCAAAATTTGAAGAAAAAACAACAACAAAAAAGTTAAGTGATTGATAGTCTTTTGGCAAACGCACTACAAAAAAATTTCAAGTATTGAAAACTTGTTTAATAAACAACTGGATCTCCTATTTACTTCCAATTAGGTGAATGTATAAAATATCGACTTCAATGCCAATTTCAAAAATCACCATCATCCATTCAGCTTCATTCATTATTTTAATAGTTCCCAAAAATCTTCTGAGAATATCTCATACACATTTCCAACAGAATGCTGTGGCAAAAAACGAAGTAAAAACAAAAACACGTACAAGTCCGACAGAGGAAATGGTGTTGGATCGAGTAGAATCCTCATGGTACACGTCACGTCAGAAGGCCGGAAAAACATGGAGAACAACTGTGTTAGCTGAAACAAGTACCCAGTAAAGAACGTAGCCACAATTGAAGAGATTAGCTGCAGATAGGAGCTGATGGAAAGATTTTATTTCCGCCCTATAACCCACGGATGGGGTTACAACAGTTGATGTATTTGATATCTTAAACATAATGGATATCTTTAAGATATCAGATACACCAACTATTTTTTGATTATAATCTTATGCAAGGTCTACAATAATCATACATAATTACTGTAGGCTTTGATCTTATTTTTTTTATTTAGTTTTTATTTTTTTATTACAATGGGACCTCTATTAATTGGTATTTTCACTGTCTGTTACCTTTTCCCATTCTTTTCTGAGCATAAAATAGTTTTTTTTTTGTAAATAAGAACTTTGTGTTAATTTAAAAAAATCTTGTGCTAAAAAAATCTTAACAGTGATAACAAATAAAATTTTTTGAAAAATTAAAGTTTTTTTTTAAGGGACGAATCCAGCAAAGACGATTTGTTTAAAAAAATTAATATTATACATTTTATTAAATATTTATACTATGAGATATTGTTGAGAGCAAGCAAATCAGACGTCTATTATAGACGAAAGCTTGCATAATGCTGCTAAGCGGTAAGATCATTATTCATCAGTGGGTTAGTTTCCATCATTGTTGGTAACTAATGTTGGTAAAAGGTAAAAATAAATAGCCAACATACTATAGTTAGTAGAATGTTAAAAAGATAAATTTAAATACAGAAAGACAGTAGAAGAATACCAAATATCAATTACAATAACTCTTCATCGATTTGAAGATTTTTTTTTTACTAAGGTTAGTATCAAAACAAACTGTTCTCGAGTTAGATTTACATAATATTCTAGACGCAGGCCCGTAGTCAGTACTATGGTTAGTAGTATTAAACAGGTACACGAAACTTAAATTACGCGGATTCTCTCAAAAAGTTAACAATCCCTAATTTTAGGTTCCAGGATATTCCCAGAAATAATTTGAGCCAGAATTATCAGCCACCAATCGCCGTTGTTGGAGAGATTTCAAGTCTATCAAATGCAACATATCTTCGTAAGGAGGCAGTTGTAAAGGGTCAGACCATGAAAAAGCACGTAGTGCAAAGTGTAAAAATTAATACGTGAAATATATATACCGGACATCTTAAGTTTGTTCAGTACATATAGAACAGAAACTGTATAATAACAATTAACTGTCAAACACTTTATAACTACTTAGAACACAAAATTTAATAAACACTTTTTTGATCTTTTTTGAACTTTTTTCTTCTGATTTTTTTTTACTCTCATTACTCTCAAATTTCTTTGTTTAACTGCCAAAATTTGAAGAAAAAACAACAACAAAAAAGTGGTCCAAAACTATTTTGCGTAATTTAATGGACGGATGAATTCAATTAACGGAAACTACTAAACACAAAAAAATGTTCTTTTTTACTTTAGAACAATTTGCTGAACAGTCTTTTTATAGTTTGTACTGTTTTGAACACGGCTTATAATATTTATCTCTTGAAAAGAAATTTAATTTTAAAATAAAAAATGAAGTAAGTGTACGCTTGAAGCGCAGAAATTTTGGTAAACAAAAAAGAAATACAAGGAATACAAACTTTTTCACTTCAATTTGTAAATTAAGAATAAACCAAGCAGATAATAAAATTTTTTGTATCCTTCATTCTACTTCTTTTATTTGTTGCTATTTATGTATTGGTGTGTGACCCCGATTCAACCACTAAAATTTTGGTAGAATAATCCTCTCTTCGTAAGTACAAAAAATCCCCTCTACCAAATTAGTTTATTGGCAAAGGGGTATGAAACGTACGTTACAATTTTCGTGGAAAATAGACCATTCTTACGCACACAGTCAAACATCTTAATTTTTGACTGTCATTTGAAATACCAATGAAAATTTTGACACTAGTATCACAAACAAGTAATACACAGATCTCTTAATTTGCAAAAAAAAAAAACAAGATAACTATTTTGCTGCGAACAAAAATAGCTTCACAAAATAAGAATGATAATAAAATAAGAATAAAAAGAAGTAGAACTCGAATATTTCCTAGTAAAAGTTGATGTTGAACCTATTTATAAGGACCTGTCAGAATTAAGGAACTTTAAGAAGGAAAATATGAATATCTGTATCGACGAAGAAATCTCCAATCGAAATGAAGATTTTTCCGTTGGATGAAAAACCAGTGTACCAAAGACCTAGAAGATTTCCTCCGGTGGGAAAAAAAATAGATGACTAAATAGAAGAATGGCTCCAAAATGGAGTCATTGTTGAAAACATATCAGACTACGCTAATACAGTTGTATTTGTTAGAAAAAAAGATGGGACGCACAGACTGCGCATCGACTTCAGAGCAGTAAACAAGAAAATACACATGGATCATTTCTCATTACCAGTTATAAACGATCAATTTGATATGTTACAGGGCGTGACAATCTATCCCCAACCGTATTCCGTATAACCGGCATTTACACGCTGGGTAGCGCAATAGGTAAAGCGCCTGCCTTTCAACCGAAAGGTCCCAGGTTCGATTCCCGACAAAGGCAAAAAAAAATATAAAATGCTTTCTGGATTTTTCGACCTAGTCCAGTACCCTTTATCATTTGCATAAAATAAATTGAGAGTTTTGGTTATCACTTAAAATAAAATAAAATTTTGCTATTATAACGGCGAAGTACTCTACAGTAGATATAGTTTTCCACATTTAAATTACTAGATATACCATAAAAATTCTACAGAAAAAGCTATTGTATGTGATTGTGTATTTCAAATCTCTGTGTAAAAAGCAGTTAGGGTGTTCATCCTATAGAAAAAAACCCATCCCATAAGAAAAAAAAAATTCCAACGATTTGTAAACTTCATCTTTAAGGATCTCATTAATAAAGGTATCGTAATAACGTATATAGATGAATTGATTATTCCAGCAAACCCCGAAGAAGAATAAATTGAACGATTAAAAATTAATACTAAGTACTAAGTGTTGCTGCAAAAAACGGCCTGAAGTTTAAGTGGAAGAAATTTCAATTTCTACAACCAGAAATTGAGTATAATGGGTCACACAGTAAAAAGTGTGTGTTCAAGGTCTTTAGTCCCGACTTTTGGATCGTCGGACCCATCCGAATTTTTTTAAAAATCAGTTATAATAATTATTAATACAAACAAAATATTTTTAGGAAATTATTTCGTTCATCATAACACTATTAGAACTCATCAGTAGGTATTTTTAGTGTTAGACTACCTATACAACTCCTATTTTCATTTTGATTGATTTTATTACTTATTAGAAGATGTCAATAGTACATCTGTGAGTTATAAAAATCGACCAAAATTTCAATGTAAAATACTAAATGGTTTCGAGGTTTTATGAGACGTGACTTGGACCTATTTTTGCTGAGAGCAAAACTACCTGAAATTTTTATTAGGACTATTTATCGTATCCAGCATCCAGTCAAATGAAAAACAGCCAAATGAAATGCAGCATGTTATAGTAACCCTAAATTTAAAATATAAAAATGTATGTAATAATGTTCGTAAACAAACACTAAAATTAATACAAAAATAACCTATAAAATTGCAAATCCATCTGTTGGTACTAAAATTAAATAAAATTTTAAAAGGGACATTTTAGAATTAGTACAAAATGTTGTGAGTCTATTATAATACAAAATTTACATTCATGTGATTCGATTATTTTCATGTGATAGTATCACACAAGTTTATTATGATAGGGGTAATATTTTTATTTGTAAATTTGCTTATTATGAAAGTTAAGATCTTTTATGAAATAATTTTTTATTTTATCTTGCTGAAAAAATAATTTCAAATGAGAAAAAAATTTACCAACATTTGCATAAAAAATTTTTCATTGACACACAAGAATGCTGGATGCAAAATTATAGTGTAAAATTGAGTTTACCATGGAGAAGAAAATGTAATCGACCGGATAAAAAGGCAATTAATTGCAATAATATTTCTAGAAGCAAGAAAGTTTATAAAATGTTGAAAAAGCAGCTGACAAAAAGTTACTGAAATTTTTTTGCTTTGCTGTCAAATTTTGTTTTATATATTTAACTTTACTCATTAATTTGTTAATTATTTTTAATTTTGTATGTATATACATAGTATATACATTTTTTTAAAAGAAATTTTAAAAAGAATTATTTAAATTAATTGATAAATATCGTCATCCAATTGTTAAATTATTATTATTTATATAAAAGACCAGGGTTGTATGTTTGTAAACGAGGCTTTTTGACATTTTTTGTTTTTACTAAAAAAAAAATATTTTTCCTTTCAATTATTTTTATATGATTTTTTGATTTTTAAATTTTTAAATGATTTTTTGATTTTTAAATTTTTTCCTTTCACTTAAATTGTGAAGTGGCCTCGGTAGCCGAGTGGTAAGGCACTCGAGTGTAGTAATGTAACGACCAAATCCCGTGAGAACCGAAAAATTTTTCAAATGGTGAAAATTACTGAAAAAAGTAATTTTCAATACAACCACATCGGTGCAAATATAATTTAATAATTAATAAAGATATAATATAACTAATAAAAAAAATAATATAAATATATAATATACAAAAATATATTCCAAATAATTAATATAATTTAATAAAAAGGCCCACATTTCGAAAGGGAAAAGGACCTATAAAATTGGCCTACAGATTTATATGTAGGATCAACTGTCAAAATAAATAAAATAAATAAATTAAATTGTGAAAAAGAAAAAGAAAAATGGATAAAAAATAAAATGGATGGAAAATAAATTATTAATTTGTTTTAAATTATAACAAAAAAGTGTTTCTAGAAAAAAAATTTCTTGGGGCCACTGAGTGGTTATGTTCGAAAAAAAGTTCGGTACCTTTTTACTCGGGACCCGTTTTTAAACGGGCTGACTTACTAGTAAATTTATAATTATTTTACTCGAAATTTTAAATTGATAATAATTTTACTCGAAAATTTTGTATATTATATATATTGGTGCGAAGTTTCCATTTTCAGGTAATTATTTCCAGGAGAAACTAAATTTTTGCAAATGTTTCAAAACACCTTACAAAAAGTGACTGAAATTTTTTTGCCTTGCTGCCAATTTTTGTTTTATATAATTTGTACTTATCTATGACAGAACAGCAATTTTTCATTGAGTGTGTAATAAACTAATTAACAGTTTTATTCTTTTCATATTACTATTAATCACTGACTCCTACACGTTACTTTTGAATCTTTTCAAATACTTACGCTGACCCCATTTTCCAGTTTTCGGATTCAAGTAGTTTGGATATAGCCCTTTTGGTTTCTCAATTTCTTTTAGAACTTGACGAATATTTTGTACTCGTTCTTTATATAATGGGTTTCCAGTAATATCACTTAAATATGAAAATTCCAAATGTAATGTACCAAATTCTGAAAGTATACTACTGCCGCCACTAGCCCAACCGTAATTTTTACTAATTCCAGTTTTTGTATTTACTAGTGCATATGGTATTCCAGTTGGCGTTTGAAAAGCTGGTAATAATTTGTCTGCAACATGTTGTGCCTTTTCTTTATACATTTGATCTCCAGTAAAAGCATAAAGAGTTAATAAGCCTCCAACAAATCTTATATTAGTCTCAAATACAGATAGTTCTGCTGTAATATTATCTAAAGAAAATTTTCTAGATATCCAGTCTCTGCCTTCTTCATATTCTTTATTTAAACCCATTATAAAAAGTGTGTCGAGACCATCAATTATTGTGGCACCTAATTCATGGGAACCAAATATGCTACCTGAATGTGCTCTTTGACTTAATGGTCTAAGTTCATTTTTACCCCATGCGTATAGTTTGTAATTATCCCATGCGTGCTGCATCATCTAAAAAGTAAGTTTAAAAGAAATAAATATTAATTTTTAATACAATTTAACTATGTTTAGTCAAAAATTTATATTATGTACATATAAAATTTGTAGAATTTAAAAACTCTATTTTTTTCATTTCACAAAGTTATTGTTATTAATACAATTGTTTCTTCGCCAAGTGGCACTATAGAAACATAAAAAAATAATATATGATATGTACAGAATTGGTAAAATGAAATATACATAACAATCAAATTATAACAAATAAATTTAAATGTCAAAATCAATCAAAATTAAGTAACAATTGAATTTATAGTAAATAATTATTACATACAAAATAAAATTTCTATGTATGCATAAAAAAAAAAAATAATTAACCAAAGATTTAAAAAAAAAGTTTAAGACAAATATTTAATGGTGAATTCGTTTCCCAAAAAAATGTTTACCGAATTCTGAATTTTTTTATTTTTTGCGTTCGTTTCTCGAAAAAACTGAAAAAAATCGCGTTCCTTTCTAAAAAATTCTGCCTTTAAGCTAGGTATGCTATTCGTACGCTGTGCAAAAATTTTACATTGGGTACGTTAAGTAGCATTAACCGGTAGATTTGGAATCCATTTTGGATCCATGTACCATATATCTGGCCACTGAATGCAATTCACCAGAAAAATTTACAGCAATACTAGCGCCAACACCGGCGTGTACTTTTGAACATATATAATGAGTACTTTTAAAAATAAATTAAATTTGAATGGAATAATATTCATTATCATACATATAATTTATTTTTTATAACTCTTAATTTAAGTTTTATGTACGTATAAATCTTCCTTAAGAATTTAAATTTCTACACTAATTCAAAAAATAATGGCGATTTAAATTTAGCAACTTTCATAAAAAATATAAAAATTTAATTTTTCTTACAGTAGATGTCACAAAACTCAACATAAAAATTGTTGTTGTTTTTACATATAAAAAGTCAGATCCATGAAATGTATCTAGAACTTTTTCAGATCCATTTTCATTAACCGCGATCTAGAAAGTAAGAAGTATCATCTGAATAATTTTTAAAATTTTCAACTATGGTAAATTCGGGCAACAACGAGGGTGCTGTGCTGATTGAAAAGTAATTTTTACTTTATTGAGAGATATTTTTACAATTCTCTTGTTTTATCTCTTTCTGAAGAACTCCAATCCAATCCTCCAATTCAATTTTGTTTATGCTATATTTTTGTTCTTTTTTTATTGTTTGTTTTTGTTTTTAATGTATTGTTTTATTACAAAAGAGTCAAAGCTGGTCAAAGTCTATTTATGTATGATTATGATATGAATATGATAAGTATGAATATGAATTAGGTATTAACCAAACATTAACATTAAAATATTTTTGGTTTACTTTGTTATTGGCAAAGAATATAAAGAATAAAAAGAAGGTAATTTGAAGAGAGTCAGAAGAATGATTTAAAGAATAAATAGTTTCTTCATTATTGTTGTGTTTGTGTGGTTGACGTTGAAGAAATGTTTCTTTTTTTTATTTTCATTTATATCATTATTTATTTTGATTCTTGGTCTTATAGAAATGCGAAATTATTCAAAATGTTTTAATTTAAATTTATCAGGATTTGTTTATGTTTTATTTTTGCTTTTAGTTTATGCATGCACCTAGGTATTGTTTTTATTTATTTTTCATTTTTAATTTTTTATTAATTTATTTAGTTTATTTTGTAATTACTCTTTAAATAATTCTTTGTAGTTCTAAAAAGTACTTTTGATTGGCTATTTTAAAATTTTTGAATTTGTGAATTTTTGAAAAATCTATAAATTAGGTTAAATAAATTTATTGTAATTGTTTTCTTTATTACTTGATTTTTTTAGCTTACAATGTTATTTATTTACTATTTATATTATTGGGTTTGATCAAAATAAATTTTGATTTTATATCTGTGTTTTGGTGAAACAATTTTAATCGGGTATTAGCTCAATTGGTTAAAGCGTGATATTAATAAAAGAAATTTTTATGAGTTGGATTTCTCATAAGAGTCAATTTTTTTTTCTTTATTAAAAAAATATTTTTTTTTGTTATTATATTATAAAATTTATAATATTAATTTTTTTAATATAATATAATAATAAAAACAAATATTTTTTGAATAAAAAAAAGTAATTTTTAATTATTATTCTTTTCTCAATTATTTCAACAAAACATGAAAACGTTTAGAATAAATCTAAGCATACAAATTATGTAGACATACTTATACATGTATCATGTATACGTATATTACCAATTACCATTTACCAATTATTAACTACTAACACAGTTACCCGGAGTTGCCCAATAAATTGGGAAATTCTTAGTAGCTTTTTTGTTTTTAATTTGCAAAGGAAAATATTATTTGATGTTTCTTTTTTATTGGTCGTGTGCATTGAACTGATGAAATGAGGAAAAAATGCCTTATTGACGAAACGTCCGAACATATTTTTCAACTAATCAAAAAATTTTATTTTACCAACACATATACAAAAAATCCTCTTCGGGTAATTTACTTCATTAAATTTCTTAATTAAAATATTTTTAACTTTTGGCTGAAGAATGAAGTAAAAGAAAAGGATAGATATATAATTGTTTGATAAATATTATAAATATTTACTGCTATCTCGATTTTTGTGTAAACGCATTCACATGTAGAATTTCAAATGTTTTTTAAGCCATAATTTTAGCACATTGAACTTTTGCAACTTTTAACAGAATATTTTTAATAAACCAATTTTTTTTTAACTCGGTTCATAAATCAAACTTTATTGAAGTAAATTCTATGCATTTTGTGTTGGACCCATCGGGTAACTTTGTTAGTAGTTATGAAATATTTTTTGGTAAGAACTACAGCTTAACTCACTTTGCAACATTATCTTTACTATAGTTTTTAGAGCACTAACATTAAAATTTTGCAATTTGAAGTTTTTGCTGTACACTCTTAACGGCTGGAATCAACAAGAAAAAAGAAAACCAACATAACATATCAAGTTATTGAGTTAATCTAAACACTCTTAACAAAACAATATTAAAAAAAGAAGAGGAATTACTGAAGGATAAAAGGTGGAATGGTTAAAAATTAAATATTTGAGATATGACAAAAGTAAGCCAAATAATATTCTTTATAAATACAATTATTCTAGGAATCAATTTTGGTTAAATAATGTTGGAAACCGTAGAAAAGTAAGTACGTACCAGAAGCGATCAAATATTTGCTTTTATTTAATATTTTTAAATATTCATTTAAAATTTTTAACAAAAACTTCTAGATATTTGGTAAATTTTTATGACAGTGTACACAGTTTTGAATAGTGTGGCTTGTCAGGAAACATTCCAACAATATTTTCAATAGTTTGAACATTCTACAATCTTTTATCCAGTGTTTTTTTTTATTTACATGGACATATTTTTTTATTATTTTCATTTGTTATATTCTATAGGTAAGGTCTTTCCAAACTATAATTTGGGAATATCTGAAAATTAGTGATCTAATTGACTTCCTCAACCGCGAAGGAAGTATATTTAGCTAAAGTTAATAGAAAAACAGGCATTTAGGTATTTTAATTTTTAAAAATTATTTAAATACAAAACTTATATGTTAATATATAAAATCACCTGTTTCACAACGATTTTTTTTTCAAAATCAATCATACTTGAATTTTTATCATCAAACTGAAATAATCCAACATTTATTCTCTGTTGTGCATCTGTCGAAGTATTTGATGCAACAGTGAAATTATTTGTTAGAAATTGATGCAATGAATTGTTATTTGATAATATTGATAACATTGCTGTTTCCGTAATTGATTGAATTGTTGTTTCTATAAAATTCGTTATATTTTTTTCACTATTTTCACTTATTCCCCGTACTACTTTTTGACCATTATAGCTATTATTAATATTGTAATTATTATCACTATTGTAATTATTATTTTCTTTAATATTATAACCTAACACTATTACTGAACTTTTGATTGATCGGGGACTAGTATCATTTTCGTTATATTTCGAGTCGGTACGAAAAATATTTTTTGGATGATTTTTACCATAATATTCAAGCGCTAGTGCAGCAGCATCGTCTGGATTGTTGTAATCGTTATTATCATCATTTTGCCGATATATATTACTTACACTATCTAAATTTGTGCCACGATAATGTTCATTATTTTGATTCGCTGAATCACTTCGAACTTTTTCATTTAATTTAAATATATTTATTTGATCTAATTGAGTTGTTAAAGTTATGCCAGTTATTACAACAAGAATAATAATGGCTATTATTAGCACTATGCATACTATTGGCATTTTCATATATTTTTGGCACATTTTACTTTTTTATAATTTCGTTAAATTGAAATTTTTAATTCTAATGAATTTTATTTTGTAATTCTAATTTTAAATTATTTTTTTCGAAGATAAAAGTTGATTAATAGTCAAAGGAAGGCATTCAAAAAAATCAATTAGTAGAGAATATTTAAGAATCTTGGTTTCCGTCAATAAAACAAACTAAAAAAAAATTATTAATATTTAAGCGGAAGTTCCAATTTCATTTTCAATAATTTTTTAACATATTATTATTTTTATATTTTGCTTTTTTAATAATGTTTTAGAAAAAAAGTATTATAATATTCTAAAATATTTAAATTTGATGATAATTTGGTCGATATTTTTTGTTTACGGAATATAATTCTTTAAATACATAATATATGTATATACATATTATTTCGAAATTCGATGCATGCAATTATAATTAAACATTATAGAGTTTAATTTATTTAATTTGAAACATTATTAGTACGTACTAGTGCCTACTATTATTTTTGAGTCATTTAATTGAATAAATTATTTTGAACTTTTTAGATTAAATTTAAAATTGCACTTAAACTTCACATTTCTTATTATAATATCATATTAGTTTTAAAATAAAAAAAATCTATTAATTAAATTTTTTAAAATGTCATTTATTTTTGTTTAAATAAGCTGCAAAAAAATATTAAACGTTAACAACATTGTGAAAAATAATTTTTGTAAAGTAGAATTTAAGTACATATATGTATAAAAATAAAAATAAAATAATTAAAAGTTCAAAATGTCAATTTTAAACACTGATAAGTTTAACAAAAAATCATTGAAAATTATTTTATTTAACAACGAAAAAACTAATTTGATAATAAACAAGTACTTAATAATCAAAAAAAAAATTGAAGAACTAACAACAAAAAAATTGCTTTATAAATCAGAAAGCAAATAATATCATTATATGTGTTTGAATAAAATCTTTTTAAAATTTCTACAATGCACAAAAAATACAAGAAAAATGTATAAAAATTTAATTTAAAAATTTTCACAAGTTTACCATCACAGTAAACTAAATGTAAAAATGTGATTTAAAACTATTTTGCTGGGAAATTTTGGCATGAAAAATTTCTGGTTAAAATTATCTTTTAACTTAATTTCCAATAGAATTGTAACTTAAAATGTTTGTAATCAAATTTGGAAAAAGGGATTTATAAAAAATAATTTTATATTAGTGAAATTATAATACAAAAAGGTAAATCAATATTAATTTTACTGCCACCAATATCAATTTTAATTAATCAGAATAAGGAATTCCTACCACTCGGGTTTCGGGTATATTTTTTTTTTTATTATTATATTATATTTCGTTATTTTAAACCTATAGTTTTACAACGAAAGATGATAACTGCAATTTTGTCGAATTTTAGTTATGAATGCCATTTTATATAAAATTTTAAGCTCTTTTAAATAAAAAAAAAATTTAATAATTTTAAGTAATTTATGAATTGAAAACTGAATAACTAACAACTGCCGTTGAAAATATTTCTAACATAAGCATATAACTTAACTTATGCAGTTATGGAGGCAACACTTACCGAAAATAACAAAACAAAAAAAAATGATATGTTAAGTTATTTCCATGTATCTTGAAAAATTTTACTGCGTATTATACATTTTTTTTTTTGTATAAACTGAATAACTGAAGTTATCATGTTCTTCAGCAATAACTTTTATGTAACAAAAATGAATAAGTTATTTAAAAATTAAAAAAAAAGTAAAAATTTTACGAAAATTAAAAAATTATTGAAATGATTTCAAAGATCATATCTTTTTAAAGATTTTCAAAAGATTTTCATTCAAAATATTGCAAATCTTGCAAAAATAACTAGAAAAGTATAGCAAATTCTATACTAAATTTTATTAAATTGCGATTTACAAGAAATGCCAAAAATGCAGTTATCATCTTTCGTTGTAAAACCACAGAAATATATTTTATTTCGTTTTTTAATGATTTGTATAGATCTCTATCTGGATCATTAAAAAAACGACTAAGGGCAATAATAAATAATATCACTTTCAAAAAAAGGAAAAATTTCACATGATCTAAAAGCTGTGTCGTGATCTATAGCTGTGTTTTTATTTTAATCACAGATTGATCAATTTGATTTTTTTCTGTTTGAAATTTTGCAGATTATTCGAAGTGATTTCTATTTTGTCAACTCTATCGAATGTTATTTGTAGAAAATTTAACTTTTTCATTTCAAGCTTATTTATCGTTTGTTTACTTTGTTTTATTGTGGCTTCAATTTACTGCATTTTTGTTTCTTTTTAAGTTATATTAGTTTTAAATTTATGTTAAACAAATTAATGTAAAAAAATATCATATAAATATCATAAAAGAGACAAGTGAAAAAAGAGACAATTTAAATTTCTGCTAAAAAAACGAAAGCCAATTCAAAGCGTATGACAGTGATGGCACACTGTTGATCCGGCGAAGAGTAGGAGAACGATTAAACAATTAATGCATACAAATGTTGTCACCAAAATCTGAAGGTGAAATGGCATAGGAATGTTTCTCCGATCCAGAAATAGGAAGATTTGGCCTTGGTTTCCTCACAAATGAATGCGAATGTTTACATAAACATTTTGGAAAATGAATTGGAGCGTATTAATATGTATAAGTAAATTTTTTATGTTTCTTAAGTAGGTTAGATATTGTACTCTCATCTCTGAATATTTCTTTTGGTAGAACACAGTTAATTTCTTTTAATTCATTTTTAGATTCAAGATCACATGAAAAACAGGCAGATTACAGTAATGGAATGGTCTCCATAAAGCCCAGACCTAATATCCAATTGAAAGCACTGGGTAATACTTAAGCTACAGGTTGTAAAGAATCGCCCAGGAACAACGGACAACCTCAAAACTTTAATTAGAGCCACATGGAGCTCAATACCATTTTGAACATTGAAAAACTTGCCCGACTCCATGAAGAGAAGATGTGAAGCAGTAATTGCCGCTAACGGAGGACCTATAAATTAATAATTTTTTAATAAATATTTGAAATACTGCTAGAGAACGAAAAAAAAAGTATAATTTAATTTTTGTAATAATAATTTATAAGATACCAGAATATGTCTTTTAATTAATATTTTTTTCAGTAAGTATACCCAATTTTTAATCGTCACAAATTTTCGCTCCAGTATTTTCTAACAACACAAAACTTACTCAGAAAATTAATCGAAAATTAAAATGTGAAATATTTGTTAAGTTTTTTTAAATATGGAAGTTAATAATTAAAAAAATCAAAGTATAAATAAAATATTTCTAAAAATTTACAACTATCCCACTTTTTTTCCACAGCAGTGTATATTTTTCTGACGTTGTCCGTGTGCAACACAAAATGTATTAAATTTACTTCAATAAAGTTTTATTTATGAACTGAATTTCAAAAAAATATTTCTGAAAAATATTATAAAAGTTTATTTTAATAATAATTATAAAAATTTATTTAAATTTGTGCTTCAATAGCATAAAGACTAGAAGAAACCACCGGGTACATAACCGGCCCGGGTAAAAAAAAAGAATATTTTCTCTGAAACGACACAATAAAATGATTTTTAATAAAATTAAACATTTGACATGTTGAAAGTATCTGGCAACAATATATGGAATAGTAAAATTAATAACAAACCACAAAAAAATAAAAAATGTTCAATAATTGTTTATACCGGGTGTGCCAGAGCAAGCGAATCAGCTATTTAAGAAGGAAAAGAGCCGTTATTATGAAATTAAAAAAAAAATTTATTAACTAAATCGAGCGTGCTCTATAGATTGGTGATATTTTCAACTTTAAAGACATTTTTTGTTGAATCAAAAGTTGAATAATTTCAACATTTTTTGTTGAATTCTGTTGAATTCCGCTTGATTATAAGAAACCAAATGGGAAAATAAGGCGAAGGGATGTGATACCACAAATTTTCTGACGCCAAAAAGTTTTTTTTATCGCAACCCAAGATGCATATATTCAATTTGAACTAAATTGGGCAGGTAGTTTCTAAGATAAAGGTTTGAATTCAAAGTAGCCAAGTATAGTGAAAATAGTCGAATATTCACTGAAGTTCACTGAAGAAGTCTGCAAGTAGTAGACGAAATACGTGTTTCTGTATGATAAGCATATCAGTAAAACTAAAAGGAAAATATTCGGCTATTTTCACTATTATACAAATATTTTACTCTAACGCTAGAAAACCAATTTTTATAAAAACTCTATATTATTATTATATTACCAAAAATGATTTTTTTTTACTTATATGATATTGTTTATACTGTCAGATTTATGCTTAGAGCAAGCACATCAGACGTGTATTACTAGGCGTTAGTAAAGCACCGCCACCATTGATTAGAAAAAACTAAAAATAAACTAAACCAGATACATGCTGTATTAAAGCTAAAAAGAACAGCAGTTGTTAGTAAGTCTCAGTTGACCACATATTAAAACGTGATCGTTTTTTAACAGTTAAAACACTTAGTTGTCGATCAAAAGAACTAGAGTTAGGACTTACTTCACGGAGCATTTTAGTGATTGGGAATCTACCACATTCAGTAGGGTGGAAGGGAATGTGGAACAACTCAACGGTTCTGAGATTATTCCGATTGGATCTTTCAACCAAATAATTTGAAATTTCAGGGGCTAGCGTCTTACCCGAAAGGATCTAGTGAATAAAAGAGATATCTGCAATAACCCGACGATCAGACAACAACTGCAAGCCAATAAGTTTAAGACGGTGGGAATAAGGTGGAAGTCGTAATGGATCATTCCACGAAAAGGTACTCAAAACGAAACGTAAAAACTTTCGTTGAAGCGACTCAATTCGATTGATGTCAGTCAAGTAATGTGGAGACATCACTTGACTGGCACATTCAAGGGTGGGATTCAAGACTGGCATATGTTTTGCGAGGTAGGGATCAGTAAATTCTTTAGACCATCGTTTAATGAAACCTAAAGAAGAATTTGCTTTGCTCACTATTTTATCATAATGTAGCTTAAAGCTCAGTTTAGGGTTAAGTGTTAACCCGAGGTCTATAATACAATTCGCTCTTGAAAGCAAACAGCCATTTAGTTGATAGTTGAACCAAACTGTCCGAGCGGAATTTCTCCTAGAAAAGGTAATGAATTGGCATTTAGAAGTGTTCAATTCAAGTCCATTTTTTGAACACCAAGAAGCGAAATTGTTAATATCGTTTTGTAGGTTTAAACAATCCGATGAGGAAGATATAGGAGTAAAAAGAATGTAATTTTATAGAATGTTGTTATAAATTCAAAAACTGTATGGAAGCTGGATTTCAGAATGACTATACATCGATTTAAGTAAGGCCTTTGATCTTCTTCCTCATTCCATTATTATACTAAAATTTAAAAAAAAATGGGATTCCTTCCTTTATCTACCAATTGGATTAATTCTTACTTAATTAATAGGAACTGCAACGTATTATTATTGAGATCCGCTACTTCTGAACCTTTTGAAGCTAACTCTGGCGTTCCTCAAGGCAGCCATTTAGGTCCGCTTCTCTTTATTATTTCAATCAATGATGTTGATTCCGTCATTAAGCATAGTAAAATTACTATTTATGCAGATGACATGAAAATTTATAAAAAAATTACATTATCAAGGGACACATCCCTTCTTCAACAAGACTTGAACTCTTTTTTAAATTGGTGTAAAATTAACAATCTGGCCTTAAATATATGCGCTTTAATGATTTTTTCTCGCTCTTCTGAATCATTAATGGTGGATTATACTTTTGAAAATAAATTTATTGAACGAGTCTCACACTTTAAAGACCTTGGTGTTCTCTTTGACAATAAAATGTATTTCAAACAACATTTAAATATCATAATAAATAAATCTAACTCCATGCTAGGTTTCGTCAAAAGATTTTCTAAAGAATTCAACGGTCCATACGTCCTTAAACCACTTTTTACGTTTCTTGTTCGACCAAATCTTGAATATGCCAGTCAAGTGTGGTCGCCTCATTGCCTTAATCATATCCAAAGAATTGAAGCTACACAAAAACATTTGAAGTTTAATTTTGAGATTCGCACTGCGTAATTTACACTGGTCAAATCCAGCTATTCTCCCACCTCATAGGAACCGGTTAAAGTTATTGGATCTTAAATCATTAGAATACAGAACGGAGGTTGCTTATATCTTATTCATTATTAAAGTTTTAAATCATGAAATTGATTCTCCTTATGTTAGATATATGATCCACTTACATATTAACAGAAACCGTTTTAGATCGGAAAATATTTTTCGTCAAATATTTAATTGTACCAATTATGGTAAATATGAGCCTGTTAATAGAATGTTTATGTTAATAAATAAACAAAAACACCACATCGATTTTACATTAAATACACCCCAACAAAAAAAAAGCTGCACTTACATATATCTTAGAGTTAGTATAAATTTATAATTTTCTAACATTCTTTGGTAATAAATTACAAAATTGTATAATTGTCAATTTTAATATTGAGATCTAGAATAAGAGTAAGTATTTTGTACACTTATGTATATTGTAATATGTTTGTATTAAGCATAAATAAATAAATAAAATAAAAACTTTGAGTCATCAGCAAAACTAAGAAGTTTAGAAAAAGTTATCACTTTAGGAGCATCAGTTGTTGAAACTATAAAACTAAGAGGTGGCCTATATGACTACCTTGAAGAACACCAGAAGACGCTGAATATTGGTCAGAAATCGCAGTTTTAAATAAAACTGAGTATTTCCCAGAAGAGAGGTAAGACTCAAGCCAATTAAGGCTGGTGAAAAAGCACAAAATTATGTTTCAGTAATATGATACTGTGAGGAATTCTGTCAAACGCCTTACTTATGTCAGTAAAGATCGTGTCAATTTGAAAACCATTCTCCATTGAGGTCATTGTCTTGGAGACAAAGTCAACTATATTGGTAGTTGTTGACCTACCTCTTTGGAAACCATGTTGCTCAGCACAAATAAAACGTTTACAATAATCATACAAGAAGTCATACATTATACGCTCAAACAGGTTAGGAATACACGAGAGCTTGGCAATGGGCCTATAATTGGTGCACTCCTTTCTGGAGTCTTTTATATGAACTGCAATAATGAAAGACTTTTCGATAAACAAGGGAAAATGCCCGATTGAAGGGATAAATTAAACAGAAAAGAGATGGGATGCAATAAGTCAATCATGCATTCCTTAAGAAGGATCGGAGGAATACCGTCTGGGCCTGAAGAAAAATATTTTAATAAAGAGATATGTTTCAACAATAGTTCTGCAGTTAGAAGAATGCTTCTGATTTCAAAGTTAACACCTTGATTAGTCTGAGAGAATTTACTCAGATTGCTTTCATCAGGAGTGAAATAATTTATTGAAAAAGTAGAGGAAAAAAATAATGCAAAACGATTCGCAATAATAGTCGGATCATTAGAAGATCTTCCCAAATAATTTAGAATTGCAGGATATCCATCAGTTTTACGTTTAGTATTGATAAATTCATGAAATTTTTTCGGGTCAGAGAAAATACATGACTTCATTCTGATAAGATAAGACTTATAATTTCTGTCAAGTAGGGCTTTAAATTTTTTAAACAATTAGGAATAAATGACATAGTCAGCACGGAGGTTGGATTTGAGAAATTTATTCCATGCAGCATTCCTTCGATTTCGTAAAGAACGAATATTGTTGTCATATCAAGGACAACTCCTTTGCATTTTTTAAATTTGCATTTTTTATAGGCTCACAAGGAACTGACATAGAGATACATTCAAAAAGACGGATATAAAATTCATGGAGACAATAGTTGATTTCATTTATAATGAAAACTTCTGAAAATTTGATTAACCGTAATTGGTTATTCAGAAGATTAAAACTAGTTTTACGGAAGTTGGATTTATAAGAAGTTTCAAAGGGATTTTCCTCCTTCAGCTTATCATAAAAGTAAGTTACGATTAGAGATGAATGGTGAACATCAATGTTGCAGAAAAAGAGATTACTCTTTTCAACGTAAGAGTTTTCAACGTCACATACAAAAACTAAGTCGAGTTACCGAGAGAATTTTTGATGTTAGATATTTGCAGAAGATTACAGCTATATAGATTGTCAATAAATTAAGTTTCAAAAGAGTTCGACGATCCAGTATTATTATTCGACGCAACCAAACCACAATTGTCCTCATCAGAGACCAACCTTAATCAAACAGAGACCGCCTTAAACTTCTACGTCTGCAAAGTCTCTTTAATCGTCGTGAAGTGGCTGATATTATATTTGTACACCAAATTCTCTCAGGTGCAGTTGACTCGGTTGGTATTTTAGAACACATTAACTTCAATATCAACTTTCGTTCTCTTAGGCGTTCTGCCCTCTTTCGTTTAAAGTTTCATCGCACGGATTATGGAAAAAATGAGCCAATTACAAGAATGTTGCGTAACGTAAACAATAACTGTAATGTCTTCGATTTTCACATTAGTAAGTCCAAACTAAAGAATCTGCTTTATTCAAACAGGTAATAAGTTTTTGAAGGACATGTAATACATGTAGTATACGTACTTGTTCACGTTGAATCAGTAGTACTTCATACTTTTAACATGTATACATAAGTGTGTATAAATTATGTTAATTTTTATTATTATTCTTTTTATTTTTGTGTCTTTGACTAATTGCGCTTTGCTGGTGTTGTATTTTTATATAAGTAAGGATATATATTTTTATTATTTTTTTCTTTTTTTTTTTATTTCTTTAGTTTATACCTAAATAAATTGACTAATGCTTCTTCGGCATAATTTAAAATCGCGAAATTTTGATTTAGCCTATTTTGACATGTTGGAAGATAGTCTAAATCTATGATATAATTTTTATTTGATTGGAGATTTTAAATTGCTTCAACTTTTTACTTGTGAGCATATTGCTTATTGATTTTTGTTCTTTGATTTGCCTTGACATGTTGGAAGGCAAATCAAAGTTACAAGATTTTTAATTGTTTTTTCCGTTTATGGACTTTATTTTTGTTTGTTTTTAGTATTCTATCAATTTATATTCCTAATTTCCTTAATCGTGTTTACTAATTTCCCCCTTTTTTTTGCATGCTTGTTTTAAGCATTTCCTGACCCAATTCTCTCCTTACTAACACATTCTTCATTAAGGGTTATCACGTGCTTGTATTCTTTTTTGAATAAAATTAAAATATAATAATAAATATTAAAGTTTAATTAATGAAAGTTCATTGAGTGTATGCTCGTCACAGTATTACATACTGAATAACTTAATTTATTGAAATCTTTCTATACTTTTAATACGAAGAGTTTTATTCTTCCAAGCACTGTGATGAGCTTGTATACGACACTCCTAGTCAAATGTTAAATGATAATAATAATGAGAATGGTGACTCCCCGCGTGCGCGGCACGGGAGGGGTAATTGGTCATTGGGAAATTATTATTATCAAAGGACCAAATTAAGTTTGATAGGTTAAAGTCACCTAACAAACAAAAATTGTCGATTGGTTCTAAATTTTCGATGAAACATAATAAGGCTTCAGAGAGCCCCTTAAATGTAATTGGCCTTTCATTGATAGTTGGAATACTAGAAGATAAATAACAATTTAAATATAAATTATTAGTAAATTAAAATAAATTATAAATCAGTTCGAAACCACTAGTATTGGGAATAGTAACAGAGTTACTTTGAAAAGTTGAGCGAACCGCTAAGAGGAAACCACGTTCACCTAGTGAAGAATTAATGCGGTTGTTCCTATAAACAGAAAAATCTGATGTAAATAACTCTTGAGAGACAATATTGCTGGTTAACCATGTTTTAGTCAAAGCAATAACATCATGAGAATACGATTGAGACTGGTGAAAGTATTGGCAAGTTCTTGTACGTTTTAATAGAAGATGGTGAACAACCGACTTTTTTTAAATTGAATTCGAAGTTCCAGTAGTCTCCCTCCGTTTACGCGGAATAAATTCTTTAACAATAGTTCCAGCAGGCCAGTGAGGAGCCTTTGACAGTGTCAAAATGAATTTTAGACATTGTCAATTTAAAGGAAGCGTGTGATTCTCAACAATTGAATGACGTGAAACGCAAAGAATGACGTAATTTGAGGTTGCAATCTTACAATTAATCTCCATATGTTGAAGTACATCTGTAGAAGTAGTAGTCGGAAAAAGTCGAGAGATGAATAAAACTCTGGATTTTGGAACAACTTTTAGAAAATTAGAATTTGCAAGAGCATTATCAACAACAACCCCGGAAGTTAGAACTTTAGACACCTCATTGTTAGGTGTAATACTAATTCCAGCAGTCTTAGTAAGGTTGTTTAAGCTGCTAACAACCTACCAACCTTAGTATCACCACTAGTGGTAGATTAGCTTTATTCCTATTAATAATGTTGGAAAGGGCTGGACCATCATTACTAGGTGTTTTTACAGAAATAATTGGTGATTTTGGTATTTTGGTGGCGCTTGAATTGCTACCAGTCACTTTGGGTCTATTGAGTGATGCTTGCAACTGAGGTTGACTCATGGTTTTGACACCAACTTGTATTACTCTAGATTCGTTTAGACTTTTAGACGAATTAAAAACCTGATCAAAGTCAGTATGTTTGAAGTTTCTCAGTGAAGAAAAAGCTTTAGAAAGGCAAGAAAAATTAGATTGGAAGTTCATAAAATTTCTGCCGGTTTTCTGAAATTCAACTTCAATCACTGAAAGCCTAGAAATTAAAGCACTGAAAGAGATCTCGCGACAATTTCTGAAATACCAATATATTACAGGTTCCGTTCTTATTTTATCAACAAGGGAACCTAACAGTCCTTCGCATTTAACATGAAAGAGTTTTTTACACAATCCACAGCCACAAATGAAAATTTCTGATTTCTGATCGCGACAATCTTCGCTAGAGCAAGTATAGTTAACCATATTAGAAATCAGGAAATCCGGAATTAACAAAAAAAAAAATCTGTACCTTTTAAAAGAACGAAAACTTTTCGGCGTAAAGTTTATTTGATTTAGAAAACTTCAAAAAAAAATAAGCAAATATTCGGTGATCGGGCGACTGTAAGCGATTATGGCGCACAGAACGGATATTTTACTTCTTGTGCTGGAGTGGCAGCACGTAAAACGTTTACGTTCAAAAATCAACGTAAAGTATTTTAACGTCAAAGATTTTTTTTGGTAGCATGTAAAACATCACGTTGAAAATTTATTCTGAAAACTCGAAAAAATATTCCGAATGTTCGAAAATTATTTTGACAATCAAATTAACCTATTTAAAACTTCAAAAAACATATGTTTTTCAAATTTAATGGAGGTTTGAAATAAAATGAAATAAATTTAAATTTTTTAGAATTTTTTTTTTTGAATTCTTGTATTTCGCCTTATTATTTTCTGTTTTGATGAACAAAATTGTTATATAAAAATCGCAAATATAATAAAAACGATGTGCCCGTTTCAATAGATATAGAATTTATAATAGACTAAAATAAAAAAAAACTAAATAAAATAAATGTAAACAAACCAAATTAGTTGATATTTTATATGATATTTTCAATGAATTAGAATATTTACAATAAACTAATAAATGTAGTATTTTATTTAAATAAATTAAAACACTCAATTATTAAGAAATTTAAAAAAAAATTATTTTATTATCACAGAAATAAAATAATTTTTTTATTGCAAACAAAAATACTTCAATTATTCCAGAAATAAAATGTTATCAAAAGAAATTAAAAATTATAAAATAAAAATAAAAATTATAAAAACTATAATATATAAATATTTAAATCTTATATTTTTATTATTAAAATAATACAAAATTATTAAAAAAAAACTATCTTTCTCGTATAAATTTTAGTACACGGTAAGAAAATCATTGACGTTTAAAAATAAACGTATACGTTAAAATCAACGAACGTCAACTTGCTTACATGCTACCGAAAAAATGTATACTTGACGTTTTCGGAATTAAATCAACGTCAACGTTGCTTACATGCTACCAAAAGTGTTAATACGTCTTTTTAACGAACGTGAACAAGTTACGTGCTGCCACTCCTGGTCATGTTTTAGGCAACAGACGAAGCAATAGTAATCATTTGGTAGCCATTCAGTAGTTTTCCAATGTGGTATCGGAAGTGCAAATACTACATCCTCGCGATGATCACTAGAAACTAAATTCTTTTAGACTAAGGTACAGCGTTAAAAGAGTAAATCTTGACGAACTCTAGTTTTAAGCTAGTCTTGACGTTGTGTGGCAGATCTCTGCCACGTGGAACTTTCTTTACTCCTACTTACTTTAGGAAAGAATGTAAGGTCTAAGCCAATGTTTACTTGGGTATTATAAGAATTATTGTCTTATTTTTTTTTTATTTGTTTTTACTTACATGTTTTTAATAAGTTACTTTGAATTGAATTTACTTTAATTTAATTAAATATTTTTATTGTTTTTCTTTTTATTTTTTGTTCTTTTTAAGTTTGTTTAATTTAGTTTAATTGAATTAATTGCTTTATTATCTGTATAATAAAGATTATTTGGCTGGTTTAGTTGTAAGTTAAGTATGTATTTAAATTAATATTTTCTTTTAATAATTTTTATTTATATACTCTATATAAAGAATAATCGTCTTATGTATACTAACATTAAGAATTGAATAAATAAATAAATACTCCACAATTCGTGGAATTTAAATATGATGAACCATTTAAAATTAACAAGCTTTTCCTTATCAGAGAATGAATAAATAAATCGGGAAACGTTGTTTGGAAAGAGAAGTACAACAACGCCAATTTCATTTATCATTAGGTAAGATTCCAGGTGACGGCGACTTGGCCAGCCATCGAGATAAGATTGCCGATAGAATTGGTATTACATCATTTCATAAAAAAAAAAAACGGACAACAGGCACCAAATTTTGACTCGTCTCAACATTGATAAAACCAAACAACTCTTAGTCAGGTGTCGTATATCAAGAGGTAGCCATCTTCTTGTCACAACATGAAAATTTTTGTTGTTATTTTTACATATGAAATGTATCTAGAATTTTTTCAGATTCATTTTCATTAACCGTGGTACATTAACTGGTACATTTAGAGCTAATAGAGTTTTCAATCAAAATGTAGGGGATTTTATTCTTTCTTTACCTCAGAATGTTTTTTTATATATAAAAAAAAAAGGAAAAACTATTTTCTTATTTATACATCATAGACGCTGTTAATCTACAATACAGTGAATTTAAGAAAAAAAATTATTTGTGAAACAAAAAAGATGATTCTGATGATTTTAAAGCAAAATAGATTAAACTTTTGATAGTTAACACCGTTTCAGTTGTTTCTAGTCTCTTCCTAAATCAGAATCATGTCGTTTTTTGTATATGTACATAATTAAGATGAATACTCAGAGAATGCGTATTCTACTCTGCTATTATTATTGTGTTTTGTGTAAACCAATGCATTGCGATTGCACGAAGGCTTCTTGAAACAAACGGAAAAGAATCCAATATTTCTCTTCGTTATTTCTTGGTTTTTTTAAACTTTTGTTAAGGATATTATAATATCGTATATAGACAGATTTTACCATTTTATGTTTTTCTTTTAAAGAATAATAGAAATACTTGTATTACAAAAAAAAATATTGTTTTATGAGCGTTCGTTGCTAAAAATTTTAATTTAGCTCTATCGAAATTTTTTTTCTTTCTATTTCTTCTTTAGACTTATTGTCATTAATTTGTCATTAACTTCAGTCAATTATGATAACAGATAACAGATTGATTTTGATTTAATGCGTTAATCTGTAAAAGAAATATTAATTAAATTATAGAAATTCCTATAAGTTCCGTGTATGTGAAAAGGAAATACTTATCTTTTATATAAGAACATACAAACATATTCAAATTTCAAGTCAACAAATTCAATTACTCAATGCCTACTTCCACACGGGTCAACTTTCATCACTTTTTTCCTTTCGTTTCATTACCCCTTTTCTATTAACTAATTTTGCTAATATAAAGGGGGGAATGAAACGAAAGGAAAAAAGTGATGAAAGTTGACCCGTGTGGAAGTAGGCAATGAGAGAGAAATAGGTATAAATGAAAATTAAATCAACCCAATCATTATCCTATATACTGAGTGAGTATTAATAATTATTGATAAATCAATAATATGATTTTATATTGAATTGATATTATCTACAATTTGGATGCGCTTGTTAAAAAAGAAAAAAAAAATTTTACACACAGGAGAATCGAACTCCCAGAAGTTCCAGATATTAAGTTGGCGCTTTAACCAACTGAGCTAACATCCGATTAAAATTATTTCACCAAAATAGAGATATAAAATAAAAATTTATTTGGATCCACATAAAATCCAATCAAATAAAATTAGTATATTCATGCATGGGATAAGAGTACAAACACAAAACAATCAAAATCATGTCGTATTAGCGCTGACTATAATAGACTTAATGCGCCTTAAGGCGACTTAAGGTGGCTTAAGTTTTTGTACGATTGTATCAAAGATAATTTACAAGTAGATGTCCGATCGCCTAATAAAATAAAAACCAAAAATTTATAAGCTATTTTAAAGCTATTTTTGAATAGCTTTCATTTTCTCTAGAAATTTTTAATTGAGAAATGTATATTTGCATTATTTTTTTGCTATATGTATTATTTATTTTTACATATTCTACTTCAGCGAGTGCAAACCTTTTTTTCGTAGTGGGCCATAATTAAAATAGTTTGAAGTAAAAATGGCGGGTTATTGGATCTGAGTTATTTGAATATTTTTTTATTTAATTGGCATCAATGTCAAATGAAAGTAAATACTTAATATATTTTAAAAATTTTAAAACTGATTCTGACGTTCTGACTGATTCTACAAACGTTTTGTCTATATTTTTAATCTAATTATGAAAATTCGAAGTCATGAGGAAGGGATACTTTTAAAAATTCAGTCTGCTTGCATTAGCGATTTACCAAATTGGTTTGAGGAAACAAATGATTGCTTTAGTCATAGAATTAAAATATTACAATATTTTCTATTAGTTTCAATCAGACGAAATTGTTTGTGGATTTTTGAAAAAAATTATGTAAAAAAATGTTTACTGGTTGCTACAAATTTTGAAGGAATAAAGTATAACTGATTTTGTAAATATATTTTTCTTTTCTCTCCTAGGCCAACTGAGTCTGTTCCCCTTAACTTTTACAGCGATGATGCGTACTTTAGCTGAATCTCGAATATATTTTTTACCTCGCAGTATTCTAATTTCATTTTTCATAAATTTGTTTGCTTGGAAACATTCTTCTCCATCGATAAGTACAGGCCGAACAACATTCTTGTACACGTTATTTTAACTGAAATTCTCCTATTGCAATTTTGCTGCCCGTTCTTATTCTGTTTTGAATATCTTCATAAATTTCCCCCTGTTTATCTACTCTAAATATTTAAAATTTCCTTCATCCATAGAAAGAGGGTACTTATCCATATAAATAGTGTTATTTGGTTCATAAAGATTCGGCTCAAATGGAGGATACATATATTTTCTTTTTCTTCAACTTATTCTCAATCTATTTTATTCCAAGAACTCTTTTCATTTCGTCAATTTTTAATAAAAAAAGGGCGTTAAAGTCCCTCGCTATCAATATAGTGTACAAAATTTTGTGTCATGGGCGTCTTTCGAGATTTCCATCATTCCTTCGTAAAACAAAATAATAAAAAAAAACAAAACAAAAATAAACCTTTCCATATCCAATAGATAATGTATAAATTATTAGATAATTGTTGAAGAAATAAGTAAATAAATAAATAAAGAATTACAAGATTATGTCCACTAGAAACTAAAAAAACTAAATTTATTTATTAAAAAAAAAGCAAAAAAAACCACAACATTTCTACCAAATTTTTATTTTACTCTAAACTACTTTTTAGAATAATTCAACTTCATTCAACCATACCTACATTGTTCCTTTTCAAATTTTTATTTTTTTAATTAAGTTACGACGATGAGGATGTGTGTTTTGTCGCGTTTATTTCTATGCATATTTTTTATTAAAAATATAATAGGGTAGACTGCCAAAGATCGTTTAATACAAATGGGCATCATATTTGAAATGGTTCATTGCAGTTGTAGATTTATGAAAAATTTTCTGAGTTAAATTAAATTTAAGTATACGGCCCTTTAAATTTACTTTTGGTTTTGTTTTGGTATAGGTAAATCACTTTTTTCCATTTTTTTAGCCGGAAATAGTTCAGAACGTTTTTGTTTAAAAATTGTATAAGATATTATTTTTATTTATACTGCAGTAGCGATACGTAAAATAATATGTAAAAATTTTAGTTTACAATTTTATTTCAGCTATCTCGAAATTTACTCGATTAATAATGGGAATGATAAAAGATGTTCTAAAAAAACAAAATTTGTTCCGTTATTTTAATTTAAATGAATAAAACACGACAATAGTTTTGAAATGTAGTACTCAAATTAAATAACAGAGTTTATTTTTTGAGTCTATTTTCTGTCAAAATATTTTGACTATTCCGAAATGCGATGTACACGTAATGTAAACTTAACATTTAAAATTCCAACTTTGAACAGTGTACAAAAAAATTACTTAATTACGTTAATTGCAAATGTTTTTAATTGCCATTATTTAATCATAAATAATAAATAGACTTTTTGAAATTCGAAATTTTATTTATTTAAGTTTTATAACGTAACTATACAGTATTTTTGAAATAGTTTTGAGTTTATTACTTTTAATTGTTATTTTTAACTATGTGATGAAAAATGGATGGAATTAGTTTCAAGTAGTGACTATTTGTGGAAGAAAACTATTGATAAATATAGAAATAGCAAATTTTGAATACAAAATTTTAGAAGAAATAGCAATAGAAATATAGGGTAGACTGCCAATGTACATACTTGTAATACATTGGTTTAAAAAACATATTGAATAAAAATATTTTTAACAAAGCAGTGCAAAATCATAATCAAAATGTTTGCATTATACAATTATTATTTTTTTCTAAGTATCAATTTATTTATCGTATTCAAATACTAGTGTATATAAGAAATTCTTAGGCCTTTATTTACATTCAGCACATACATTATTTTGTAATTTCGGATTCCCTTCTATTTAAAATTGAACAATAAACTTTATCAAATTATTTTTAAATAATTTAGAAAGTATATAATTTATTTATTTTATTTTCAAAATTATTTCAAAAACAATGTGATATGATTGGTAAACTCACCCTACTTGATACATGATTTTTTTTTTATTTTCATAAAAACAACAAAAAAAACACAAATTCTTTTTCCTCTTATTTTTATTATCTATTATTTTTATTTACCAAAATTTCGCTCAGTTCATCATAAAAATGAAATAATTGCGTGTGTTAGAGGAGCTAATTCTAATGCAATGCAAAAAGAAAAACAAAAACTGAAATAAACAATAGGAGTGAAGAGATACAAAGAACCAAAGTCTGCAAGGATAAAATCGTAAAATAACATTAAACTATTTTTTTTTTCTTTATTATTTTACTCGCTCTTCAAAATTTTAGAAATATGTATAATTGTATGTATATATTTCTGTACCAAATTAATAGGTAAAGCTTTTTAAAAACTAATTTAATTCGAAGAAGAGAAAATTTCAAAGCTCTCTCACTGCTACTCAATCACCTGTGATTAGACACCCATCAGCTGCGATTAGACACCAATTTTTGAATGAAAACTTCCCATTGCTTCGGAAATCTACTTGTATATTATCTTTGATTGTATAAAGTTTCATATTGACAACTATAATGAACTTAACCAATCTTTCGTTAACTTTATGAAACTTTTCGTTAAAACTTTATGGTAGGAGCGTAGAAAACTTAAGCAAACTTAAGCATTGATAAACATTTATTTGAAAAAAAAAAATTGAAGAGTAAACAAGTTAAAATAAAAAAATTAGTATCTAGTTTATTAAATGTTTAATGAATAAATATATTAATGAATATATACATATAATGAAAAAATATATTTTTCTAATGTATATTTTTGGTTTTATTTAAAATATTTTACATTCATTTGAGTTATGAAATATACGTATGTATTTACATACTGACATTAATTTTAAAAATATTTACATAATAATATCACATTTATTTCAATTGTATGTGTATAATCAAATTAATTTTAGGACTAAAGTCTAAAATCAATGAAAATTTTAGTATTTATTGCTTTGAAAATAGCCGGAATCAATAAATAAAATCCTTTTTAAAAAAAATTCCTTAAGTTTTCTAAAGTTTTGTTAAGTCTATTATAGTTAAATATAAGAATCGTTAAGTTTTGACAAAACTTAAGCAAACTTAAACCAAATTTGACAGCAAAACTTAAGATGCCTTAAGGCAGCTTATGTCTATTATAGTCAGGGCTAATTTTAGCTATTTGGATATTATTTTAGAATTTATGGATGTATGTACCTATAATAATTATTTGTACAGATAAGTATAAACAATAATAAAATAAATAAAAATTTGAATATGATTTTGTACAGGAAAAGGATATATACGATGATTAAATATGTAGGTATGTTTTTAGCAAAGAATATCTATTAATAAGAATATGCACTACCAGTTTACCAGTTTACGTAAACCTAACACAATTTATAACAAATACCAAAAAAAGCAAAATAACATAAGTTAAAAGAGGTAAAATTAACATTTACTTATCGTATACCAAATTTTTATGAGAGAGAAAAGGTACAAAAGAGATGTTTGCCTTTTGCTTTATACTGTAAAAAAATTTTGCGTTCCCATTATTCTTCTTTGGATTAGTTTGCGTTCCCATTATTTATATGAGGCAAGGTCGCAAAAAATCTTTGTTCAAGTTTAGTTTGTTCCCTCATACGATGATGAATTCTAATGTTTTATTATTTTAATATTTTCGTTTTAAACATTATTATTTTCTTATATAAATATACCTATTAAAAATATTTAATTATAAATATATTATTACTATAATATAAAATATTATTAACATTTTTGTCAGTAATTTGGAGTTACAAACATTTTTATTTTTTATTAATAATAGTAAACCTAAATATTTACTATATTGGTATAAGATTATAAAATAATACTGGGGACAACATCTATTTACAAATCACAGAACTTAAACAATATCGCAGTTTTCCTTAGTTATCGATCGATAACGCTGTTTTAGTTAGGTCTCCTAAAAATCTTATGCGTAGTTCATATAATTTAGTAAATAATATTGTTAAATATTTCAACGAAATTTTTGTTGAAAATTTTTTTTCCAAATCAATATATTAATCAACAAATTTTTTTTTAAAATTATAAACTTTTTTTATTTAATAAATACATACGTGGATATTCTGTGGTTTTTAGATTAGATTTTTTTTTTGTTTTAGGTAGATACTACAACATTTGCATTTATATTATGTAGTAACCACCCGATAAATTAATTTAACATCTCAGTTACACGTAATCTAAAAAACAGGTAATATTTACTATTTTAAAAATTAAAACATGCATACATATTATGTGTGCATGCGTATGTACCTAAAACAAAAAAAATCTAAACTAAAAACTTATACCTACATATTTAATTATCGTATATATCCTGTTCCTGTACAAAATTATATTCAAATTTTTATTTATTTTATTATTGTTTATACTTATTATTGTTTATACTCTATACAAATTAAATTATTACACACACATGCATTTATACTAAAATAATATCAAAATAGCTAAAATTGTCTTGTAATAAAAAAAAAAAAATATACCTAAAATCACTTTAAAAAAATTCAAGATCATATTTTATTTAATTCATTTTTATCATCATTATTTTTTTTTTCCATACATTTGTTCCGGAACTACGTAGCCAAACAAAATTCAAAATAATAGTAAATTCTTCTGCTGATAAAAAAAATTTCAGACTGAAAAATTTTTTTAGCTTTAGAGTTTATATGTATTTCTAAAAAAATACCAGAAATAGGATATATTTGGTATTCATAAAAAAGGCCGGAGCTTTTTTTTTTGTTTTCCTCTATACCATTTTGCGTACAAACTAAAAGTGCAGAAGACCACTGGAATACTGATGTGAAAACCCCCTTTGAGTACAACTACAACCCCTAAAATTTTGGTTGAACAATCCTCACTTCGTGACTCGTGAGTACAAAATATCCCCTCTACAAAATTAGTTTGCTGCCAAAGAGGTATGAAACGTATGTTAATTGTTAACCATGGTGTTATTCTTCTGCGTAGAATATAGGACATTGTCAAATGAGATTTTTTTTCACTTTTAACAGATGTGCCAACGCCATTTTAATTGATTTTTAAAATTGCTTATTATTTTTTCGGGGGATGTCCCTAGTGTTGCAGTAAATTTTTGTGGTGAGTTGCGTTCAGTGGACAAGATACATGGTACATGGATCTAAAATGGATTCCAGATCTACTGGTTAATGCTACTGTACCCACCCATTGATAAACTTAGCGTAAGTTGTTTTATGATTTTTTTTATGAAACATTATGAAAAAAAATTTACTCTAAACTACATAAATGTCGACGCAATAGCATCTAACACAGTGTTTACAGATCAGATTTTGATTTGGTGACCTCCGGAAACTATCCTATACAGCATCCGCTTATACGATAGGCCAAAATTGTAAGTGCGCAAAAACAACCCTTCAGATTGAAGGTTGGCGTTAGGCTAACTACCTAACCCATAAAAAAAACATAGTTATGAAAGACTTAAAACAAGCCTCGGATATGGATACGGAAAATGTCCTCACGCAGTATTAAGCTGACATCACTGCGTTACAGGAACCGGAATAATAAGGAAACAAAAAAGCGATATATACTATAGCTGCCACGAAAAACACCACATATTTGGATGCGGTTTTGCAATCGGAGACAGGCTAAGACGAAATGTTATTGATTTCAAACCAATTAACGAGCGTCTAGCCATAATCCGCATTAAAGGGACCTTCTACAACATCAGCCTAATATGTGTGCATGCTCCTACTGATGAAAAAGAAGAAACAGAGAAAGAAGACTTCTATGACGCGTTAGAAAAAGCATACGAAGCTTGCCCGCAACATGATGCAAAAGTTGTGCTAAGGGATTTCAACGCTAAGCTCGGTAGAGATCAAATTTTTGGCAGAACAATCGGTAAACATAGTCTCCATCAACACACCACCGATAATGGTTATCGATTGATCAGTTTTGCAGCGGCGCATAATACGGTTATAAGCAGCACCAAACTTCCCCATAGAGATATTCATAAAGCCACCTGGCTATCTCCAGATGGCCGTACAACCAATCAAATTGATCACCTTATGATTGACGCACGCCACTCATCGTGCGTGCTGAACGTTTATAGAGGGGCTAACATCGACTCTAATAATTTTTTGGTTATAGCACTTTTCAGAGCCAGAATATCTTATGTTAAAAAAGTGGAGTCACATCATAATCCCATATTTAACATTAGTAGCCTGCAGTCGCCCGATATAGCCAGAAGCTTTAAAGAGCAAATTAGCCTCAATTTAACAGTCACACCTCCTTCAAACCATTATTCGATTGATGATCAATGGAAAAACTGTGCCAGTATCATCAAAGAGGTTGCCGCAAACACAATTGGCTTCAAACCACGAAACACCAGAAATCCATGGTATGACGAGGAATGTGCATCAAAAACGTTGAAGAAGAACGAGGCGTATAAAAAAGGGCTGCAACGGAAAACAAGAGCAGCGAAGGAAGAATATAAGGCTAAAAGAATAGATGAGAAGAAACTCATCAGGCGGAAAAAACGGGACTTCGAAAAATCTCTGCTCATAAATATCGAATCTCATAGAAATAGAGGCGAAGTGCGGAGCTTCTACAAAAAAGCCAAGCAACTGGCAGCTGGCTATAAACCCGCTACACACGCGCTAAGAGATAATATGGGAAATTTGGTTACCGAAACGTAAGGGATATTGGAGACATGGAAGCAGCACTTTCAGCAGCTGCTAAATGGAGAGCAACAACAACAACAAGAGCTAGTAACACCAGCACCAGTCATTACCAGCAACCCATCGCCACCCACTGTAGAGGTTGTTGGCCAAGCCATCAGCAAGCTGAAAATCAACAAAGCTGGAGGCGATGTTTTGGTTAACTGCATGCACCAAATCATTGGCAACATCTGGAAGGAAGAAAGCATGCCTAATGACTGGAGTACCAGCTCTATATGCCCCATTTTCAAAAAGGGCGACGCCATGTCCTGTAAAAACTATAGAGGAATATCCCTCTTAAATATCGCATATAAGATCCTGTCCAACATTTTGTGCGAATGTCTGAAGCCCTATTGTGACGCTGTTATTGGCAGTTATCAATGCGGCTTTCTCCCTGGAAAATCAACAAGCGACCAGATGTTCGTACTTAGACAAATCCTGGAGAAGACCCATGAGTTTCAAATCGATAAACACCACCTATTCATCGATTTCAAGTCTGCGTACGATAGCATATACCGCAGCGAGCTGTATGCTGCTATGTCGAAATTCGGTGTACCAGCCAAGCTCATCCGATTGTCAAAAATGACACTGGAAAACACAAGATGTGCTGTGGTGATTGGAAATAACACTTCTGACTATTTCCAGACGTGTACCGGATTTCGACAAGGAGATGCACTATCATGCGACTTCTTCAATCTAGTACTGGAACGTATAGTGCGACGATCGGAAGTAAACACGACCGGTACTACATTTTTCAGATCTGTTCAACTACTAGGGTATGCCGACGACATTGACATCATCGCCAGATCACAACGGGCGGTCGTCGAGGCCTTTACCCAGATTGAAGAGAAAGCAAAAAGAATGGGTCTCAAAGTAAATGAGGATAAGACAAAATATATGTTGTCGACAAATAAAAAGACCTCTCAACATCATATTGGTCAAAACATCACTGTCGGCACATATAATTTCGAGGTAGTTCAGGAGTTTACCTACCTTGGAACCAGTGTTAATCCCACAAACGAAATCAATGTGGAGGTACGGCGAAGAATAACCCTTGCAAACCGTTGCTGCTTCGGTTTGTCAAAACATCTCGGGTCAAAGCTCCTCTCTCGAAACACCAAAGTACAAATCTACAAAACGCTCATACTCCCGGTTTTGCTTTACGGGTCAGAATCATGGACACTGCCTAAGGCAAGTGAGCATGCACTTGGTGTCTTCGAGAAGAAAATTTTTCGTCGGATATATGGTCCTGAAAACGACGATGGGGTCTGGAGGAGAAGATATAATGCCGAACTCTATGAGCTGTACAATGAGGTGGACGTAGTCACAAAAATTAAAGTCAAGAGATTACAGTGGCTCGGACACCTAGAGCGGATAGACGAAAATGCTCCAGCCAAGAGAATCTTCGATTCCAGACCTGAAGGTACAAGACGTCGGGGCAGACCAAACCTTCGTTGGAGAGACGAAATATCGGCGGATTTAAAGCAATTTCGAATCTTCAACTGGAGAGAATCCGCCCGTGACCGGCAAAAACGGAGGATGTTGATGAGTCAGGCCCAGGATCTACATGGTCTGTTGGCCACCTAAGTAAGTAAGTAAGTAACACATCAAACATTACATCAAATATTATTTCAAAAGTTTTAATGACATATGTCAATGATGTAAATGAAAAAAGAAATTCACCAATTGAAAACAGAAATTAGAAACAAAAAGTTTAACTAAGTAACTGACAATTTAAAGAAAAAAATTAGTTTCCAACATTATTTGTTTTATAAAGATTTGATGAGAATATGAGAAGCGCTGCCTAATCTGACTTGATTGATGCCAAAACAATATCATTTAATAAAACAAATTTTTCCCGATTTATAAGCTCATTTTTAAATAAATTTCCCGAAATTCATATCACATGTGTAAATGTGTTGGTGTTTCTGTTTATCATTTGATAATTTTTGCTATTTGAAATCGCACAATTACAGAATTGTTACTTATCAACTAAAATAACTATATTCTAAAAATATTATATTTAACTTATATTATTACCTATTTTTCATAGTTCATTTATATGCCAGAAATAAGCAAAACGATTGGGAGGAACAAAAAAAGCTCCGTCGTATTTTTGAATACAGCCTGAATGAAAACGATATAAGTAATGATAAAGTTTTTAAATTAATTAATATAAATCAAATAAATCAATAAATAAAGATGTCGAAAAACAAAAAACGTTATTAATATTGAAAACAAATATATGTGCCTTTAAAGATATATGTATATAGGAAAATATTGCAATATTTATTTAGCAAGAAATTAATTTGAATTTTATAATATGCAATTTAGGTGCATATTATGTATTTCGATAACGATTACGATTTGATCGAACGAAATGTCAAAATGCAAAATTGCCATTATGTATTTCGATATCGTTCAGATATTGTCGAAAGTTTATCGATGTAAAATTTTTAAAAGAAGACCATGAACTATTTCTTAATTTACTCAAAATTAAAGGATTTTCCTTCCCAATGCTATCCTTTTTTCATTATTTATATAACATTTTAAACTTTTGCCATACAAAATAGGATTCTCCTTGACTTATTCAATTAGTTCCTCTTCTAAGCTCATTTTTAAATAATTTTTGTATTTATTAGTATAAATCAATTTACTTAAAAAAAAAAAAAAAATTAACAATTTTCAAACAATTCAAAAACAACAAGAAAAACATTTTTCATTTAATAATTTACAACTGCCAAAATGAGATGTCGCAGTGCGACAAACGACAAATTTTGTATTTTGATCTTCAAAATATAATTTAACACATTTTTATCGACTGCAAATGTGTAATTTTATTGAACTTCAGTTCAGCCTTACAAAATCATTTCTACTGCTGATAGTTTTTCACAAATGCATAGAAACATTAAGATTGAAAGTTTTTTCAGTTTTAGAATTTGTTTATTTGCAGTTTTGCAGAATGCAGATGAATTTATTATTATTTTGTATTTTGGTTGGATTGGTTAGGATACGCAGTTACCGAAGAAACATATGAAAATAGATGATAAAAGAAATTTAAATGAAAAAAATATGATGATTGAATTTATTTGAAGAGATTTTAGATTTCTTTTTCTTTTTTTAATATTATAAGACATTTTTAGCTATTGGGATATTATTCAAGTTTTTATTTTTGATTTATATATGTATGTATTATTATTTGTACATAAGTATAAGTATAAACAATAATAAATAAAAAATTTAATATGATTTTGTACAGGAACAGGATATATGCGATAATTATATAAGTAGGAATGTATGTAATTAATTTATTATAATTCCGGCACAAACAATTACTATTGAACAAATGAAAAATCAAGTCTTATTAAATTTATTTTTAGGTTTAATATAATTTTTTTCTTTTAATCAGGGTTTAAAAAAAACAACAAAAACGTTTGTTGTGTAACACCATATATAATTAAAAAAATTTCTTAATATCAAATTTAAAATCTTTTGCGCAATCATCTTTTTGCTAATTTTGCAAAAACCTTTCTTTAAAAAAAGATTCAAATGGGAAAAATATTTATTAATACGGATTTAAAAGTATATACTGTAAAAGTGTCGATGAAGACGCCATGAAGAGGGAAATGAAAAGGAATAGTGTAAAAAGACCCAATAGATGCATGTATGTAAATATTTTTTTTTCAAATTTGCATTGAATTGAATATTTATAAAACACAGGACAAGTCAATTAATTAAAACTTTTTAAGACTTAAACAAATAAACTTTTAATAGCACTTATGTTCTGAAAGTAATTTTTTCTATTGAATTTACTTAAATTTAAAATAAATAAATGTATATGTATATATAATAAAAAGATAACACATTAAACCGATTTAACCGTTTGTAATGTCGACCTACTAGCAAAACTATCAAATTTCTTTGAAAAAAAACGTACGTCCCTATTTATTAAATAGAAAAAAAATACTTGTTCAAATCAATTTTGAAATGAAATATTTAATTTCAGAGTGTCTACAATATTGATATTATTACATATTTTTACGAAAGGGTATTAAATTTTCTAATATGTACTTATGTATACATACATACATAAATATTCCTTTTTAAAATTATATATTTTGTTGTTTAATATTTGTTGTGTATAACTTCTCACTTTGATAAAAATATTAATTTAATCCTTTTTGTAATGAAATTATTTACGATGACTAGAAAAATTAAAATAAACATAATTAATTGAAAGAATAACAGAAAAATATTCAATGTAGCCGCCAGTTCAAACATAAATTGTGTTATTATTTTTATCCTTTTGTTAGATGAAAAAAAAAATGTATTTTTTGTATCCTTCTTTTGAAGTTTTTTTATTATTTTTTTAAACTACATAAAATATCACAAATTTTCTCTTCGTATTATTTTTATTTTATTTTAAGAGCAAAAAGTTTTAGCAATACACAGAATTTTAAAGCATATATAAAAGGGAATTTGTAAATTATATTCGAAAATGTTATTATTATTTTTATTAGATTTTCTTTATATTTGGGTTTAATTTAAGTCTAAATTATTAATAGTCACTAAAATGTATAATTAATAATTAAAAACAATTCAGTAAAATAAAAATAGATGAAAAGCTATAAATGGTGTGGAAAAAATGGTAAAGCTGCGAATAGTCGCCGCGATTAATTAGCGACAACCACGATAAAAGACAACTAAGGAAATACTAATACTAATGGTAAAATATTCGTAAACTGTGTAGTTTTCCTCTGAGTAGAATAATATATTAGATGGGATTTATTCAAATACTAATGCATAGGCATACACATCACATCACCTATGGGCTATGGCTATGTTATGTACGTATTTAGGATGCATAAAATTAGAGCAATTCATTATCCTTTTTTTCATAGTTTGTGTTTCTTTTTTGTGTAAATATGAATATAAAAAGCTTATTTTTTATATGATACCAAAGAGTATCCATAATAAGAAGGTTCACTGGAATAAAATTTTATAATTTGTCAATGTGTTGGTCACCATTTTTCCAGTCGATTTCCAATATTGTAAGAAATAGATAGTCATAAGAATTTAATTTGTGAGAGAGAGATAAAACATCAAAATACAAAGTGGAAAAAAAATGAACGAACAATTTTTTTGTATGAAAGAAATATTGTCTTTATTTTTAGTTAGTTAGTTTAATTCCAAATTAAAATTTGTTTCAGCACCGCACACCAAACACTTAACAAGATGATGTTTTCTCAATTTCGAAACATTTTTAAAAAATTGTGTATAGAATAGTTTTTATCAAAACTTTTTTTAAGCGTTAGAGTTGATTTATTTTTAAATATAACATACACTGCTTAATTTTCATATATAATCTGCATTTTTTTTTTCTAAGTACTTTCTTACATACTATTTTTTTTAAAAAATGCATATCAATAAAAAATATTATTTATTCAAATTTGAAATGTACATATTATTAATATTCAACTCTGTTACCTATTTATAAAATTAACAGGTACCTTATAATATAATATGTATTATTAGTTCATTGATGATTAAAATGCACAATTTAATTTTTCAGAAACTAAAAAGGCATCGGATTATTCATAAAAAAAAAACCGCTTGATATTCAATACCTGAAAAACTGTGTATATTGAAAATACATGAATGATAAAAGATGTACTTCCCTTATAAGCCAATAAAATAAAATAATATGATATTTAAGAAATAACATATGTTTTTGAAACGAATATTATTTTATATAGGGATCTGTAAAAAATCAATCATTCAAAGTTTATTTATTCTCATACCCTTATAAATTTAATACGTTTATTTAAAAAAAATTCGTACACAAAATTTCAGACGACTGTACACATGAAAAATCTCTAGTAGGCTAAATAAATAAACAAAAATCTCCCGTGGGCTATTTAAAATTACATTGCAAAAATTAATTTTTGTTTTATATGGTTTATATCGCACTCTTTCTTTCTCACAACTTCTTACATAAGAAAATATTTACAATAGTTCTTTGCTTCTTTATGCATTTTAAAAAAAAAATTAGTATATAAGAAAGTACTTAGAAAAAAAAAATGCAGATTATATATGAAAATTAAGCAGTGTATGTTATATTTAAAAATAAATCAACTTTAACGCTTAAAAAAAGTTTTTATAAAAACTATTCTATACACAATTTTTTAAAAATGTTTCGAAATTGAGAAAACATCATCTTGTTAAGTGTTTGGTGTGCGGTGCTGAAACAAATTTTAATTCGGAATTAAACTAACTAACTAAAAATAAAGACAATATTTCTTTCATACAAAAAAATCGTTCGTTCATTTTTTTTCCACTTTGTATTTTGAATTTTTATCGCTCTCTCACAAATTACATTCTTATGACTATCTATTTCTTACAATATTGGAAATCGACTGGAAAAATGGTGACCAACACATTGACAAATTATAAAATTTTATTCCAGTGAACCTTCTTATTATGGATATTCTTTGCTAATGGTTTTTTTTGTAAATGTGTTTGTAAAAATATCTTGACTTCCAGTGAACCTTCTTATTATGGATATTCTTTGATGATACTTGCATACTTGCTCAATTTTATTATTTTGTTTTAAGACCAAAAACACAATACATTTATACGTCATATAGTATTTTTTTTTCTTTGAGTTGTTAGTTCACACAAAGAATATCCATTAAAAGAAGGTTCACTGGAATAAAATTTTATAATTTGTCAGAGTGTTGGTCGCCATTTTTCCAGTCGATTTCCAATATTGTAAGAAATAGATAGTAATAAAAATTTAATTTGTGAGAAAGCGATAAAAATTCAAAATACAAAGTGGAAAAAAAATGAACGAACGATTTTTTTGTATGAAAGAAATATTGTCTTTATTTTTAATTAGTTAGTTTATTTCTAACTTATGATTTGTTTCAGCACCGCACACCAAACACTTAACACGATGATGTTTTCTCATTTTCAAAACGTTTTTAAAAAATTGTATATAGAATAGTTTTTGCAAAAACTTTTTTTAAGCGTTAGAGTTGATTTATTTTTAAATATAAAATACACTGCTTAATTTTCATATATATACTCTGCCTTTATTTTTTTTCTAAATACTTTCTTATATATTAAATTTTTTTAAAAAATGCAGATTACTCGCTTGATATTCTTTTTAACTACCTGTTTCAATACCTGAAAAATGTGTATATTGAAAATACAAGAATGATAATCTGTTTGAAATAAAAACAAAATTTACTTCCCTTATAAGCCAATAAAATAAAATAATATATTTGAGAAATAACATATGTTTTTGAAACGAATATTATTTTATGAAGGTACCTGGAAAAATTCAACCATTCAAAATGTAGAAAATATTTACAATAGTTCTTTGCTTCTTTAACTAATGGGTTTTTTTTTGTAAATTAGTTTGTAAAAATATCTTGACTTCCAGTGAACCTTCTTATTATGGATATTCTTTGCTATTACAATTTACAATAAGAAGAGGCACTCTTCCAAAAATTCCATTTTTCCAATATTAACTTAGTGTTTGTATAATTTTTTATCACTACTTAAGAATAAAAAAAAATGCGTTGGTTAAAAGAGATAAACACTATGTACAAAAAACTCTTTGCGGAAATTACTACATATAAGAGGTTAAGAGCAGGTAAGAGCAGGTATTTTGAGAAGTGAACTTTTCACCATGTAAATTCAAAGGCAGTATACTTCTTATTTTCGTTTTTGTTGTTGAACTTAATATTAAATATTTGTAATATTTGTAGGAGAGAAAAATGGTTAAAAGCTGTTGATATATGTGATTTAATTGATCAAAAAATACCAATAAAAACAAATACCGCCGAATGATTATATTAGATAAGTTCGAACAAAAATTTTTAACTTAATTTGATAATATAAATGTAGAAATTTTTTTTGAATATAAGTTATTTCAATCTTTAAAATATGATTTTACTTATAATTGCTGTAATAAATGTGATAAAAGTTATTTTATAAAACTTTATACTAGAGTAAGAATTTATTATATAATTAAAAAATTTAACAAAAATGTCAAAGAATTCAATAAGAAACATAAAACTTAAGTGTAAGGCAGCGTTTACACTTCAATATATATTGACAGTATTTTTTGATGAGAGAGAATATTGAAGAAATACTGATGTGTAAACACAAATTGATATCAATATAAATTTGAAGAAAAAAACAGAATTTATCAATATTTCTTTAATATTTTTTGAGAGAGACAAAATTAAATATGGCGAATTATGAAAAACTTAGCAACATAATGCCTGAAATACATGTGCAGAACTATGTATGCATCGCAGCAAAAATAAATTAGAATACATGGTTTTATATGGAACCAATTACATGTAATTCTGAACGCAGAAAATTTGATGCATGATATCTCTATTTCTAATTTTTGCTGCGCAGTGGTAGAGCTACCAACGCGAAAGATTGTAAAAATTGTCATTTACTCATACTAATAAAAAAATAATGATAAACGTCATAAAATTTGTTTAATATTTACATATTTATTATTGTTTTTTGTGGAAAATAGGTTATAATCAATTTTGTAAACATTTATTTTAAATTAAGTAATTGAAGAAAAACTAATTAATTTGAAATGAACGAAAATTTCCCTAGTCCATAGTCTAGATTTTCTTTCTTTTTTGTTGTAATATTCATCATAAATTTTTAAAATATTTAGATATAACAAAATGTATGCACACTAGCATTAATTTATTCATATAATTATATTTTGTTACATTCATCATGATAGTGATAGATAACAAAATATGTGATTAAAATTTTTTCAAAAATTATTAAATTAAAACTTTTATTAAACACTTTTAATAACATTTAGCTTTAAAATTTTTCAAAAATTATTTTATTTTGTAATTTATTACTATACAAACAAATTGTAAGACGGCAATTATCTACATTATTTCAAAACAAAACAATTTTCCACATAAAGTGGGAAATACATGTGCAGAATTCTCATGCATCGCTGCATGCAGATATGCATGCAATTTCTGCCTGCCAGACACATGTGCATATTTTATTTGTCAAAAATTTTTGTTTTGAAATGATGTAGATAATTGCCGCCATTGATACACATATAATTTTTTTGTATTGTAATAAAATAAAATAATTTTTGAAAAATTTTAAAGTTAAATGTTATTAAAAGTGTTTAATAAAAGTTTTAATTTAATAATTTTTGAAAAAATTTTAATCACATATTTTGTTATCTATCACTATCATGATGAATGTAACAAAATATAATTATATGAATAAGTTAATGCTAGTTTGTTGTGCATATATTTTCTTATATCTAAATATTTTAAAAATTTATGATGAATATTGCAACAAAAAAGAAAGAAAATCTAAACTATAGACTAGAGAAATTTTCGTTCATTTCAAATTAATTAGTTTTTCTTCAATTACTTAATTTAAAATAAATTTTTACAAAATTGGTTATAACTTATTTACCACAAAAAGCAATAATAAATATGTAAATATTAAACAAATTTTGTGACGTTTATCATTATTTTTTTATTAGTATAAGTAAATGACAATTTTTACAATCTTTCGTGTTGGTAGCTCTGCCGCTGCACAGCAAAAATTTGAAATAGAGATATCATGCATCAAGTTCTCTGCGTGCAGAATTACATGTAATTGGTTCCATATAAAACCATGTATTCTAATTTATTTTTGCTGCGATGCATGCATAGTTCTGCACATGTATTTCAGGCATTACTACATATTTTACTACGTATGTTTTTTGCAGTATTTATCAAATTTCTGACTTATCAACCATTAAATGTGGCAAACTTTTACTATTGTCGGAAATTATGCCTGAAATACATGTGCAGAATTATGCATGCATCGCAGCAAAAATAAATTAGAATATATGGTTTTATATGGAACCAATTACATGTAATTCTGCACGCAGAGAATTTGATGCAAGATATCTCTATTTCTAATTTTTGCTGCGCAGCGGGAGAGCTACCAACACGAAAGATTGTAAAAATTGTCATATTACTCATACTAATAAAAAAATAATCACAAACGTCATAAAATTTGTTTAATATTTACATATTTATTATTGTTTTTTGTAGTAAATAGGTTATAATCAATTTTGTAAAAATTTATTTTAAATTAAGTAATTGAAGAAAAACTAATTAATTTGAAATGAACGAAAATTTCCCTAGTCCATAGTCTAGATTTTCTTTCTTTTTTGTTGTAATATTCATCATAAATTATTAAAATATTTAGATATAACAAAATGTATGCACAACAAACTAGCATTAATTTATTCATATACATACATAATTATATTTTGTTACAATCATGATAGTAACAGATAACAAAATATGTAATTGAAATTTTTTCAAAAATTATTAAATTAAAACGTTTATTAAACACTTTTAATAACTTTTAACTTTAAAATTTTTCAAAAATTATTTTATTTTTTATTTTATTACTATACAAAAAAATTGTATATGTATCAATGGCGACAATTATCTACATCATTTCAAAACAAAGCAATTTTTGACAAATAAAATATGCACATGTGTCTGGCAGGCAGAAATTGCATGCATATCTGCATGCAGCGATGCATGAGCATTTTGCACATGTGTTTCTCAATTTAAGCATTCTTAAATAACGTAGTTCCATTTTATCTCAATGACATAAGTACTGAACCGGTCGGAAAACAGCATTTTTTTCAAAACAAAAAAAAATCATTTTAAAATTTTGTCGAAATTTGAGTAAGCAAGCAATCGAGTCAATTTTGGACGAATGCGAATATTTGTAACATCCATAAATCACGAGTAATCACAATAAAGCTATTCGTGGCTGCGGTGATATGGGTTGTATCCTCTCCCGAAATTACCAAATCTAATATAATGTAATATCCCTAAATGCGTGCATAGATGTTATGTAGAGCTTTACATATAAATTAATAGAAATGATTGGGATATTATTTTCAAACCAATTAAACAATTTCGTTTATGAAAGTTTTTCAAATTTCCCAGAGCGCAAATAATAAATTGAAAAAATAAAATAATATCTTAATAAATATATATTTTGAATATTTTGAATATTTTAGGTACTTACCTCCTTGATTTTATTTCTTTTAATACGAATTCCAGGGTCAGGATCTCCATGTCCACCAACAACAAATTGAACGATATCTATTTTATCATTCGTAGCGGCAACTTTATTTTTTATAGTTTCACCTGTAGCCTTTTCTTCTGGAGGTCCAGGAACCGGTAATTGTTCTAGTTGATTAAAAATTTTTTCACCTCCTCCATTACTATCAAACATATTGTTCATCAGAGCTATTTTATTTCTATCACCGGCAGCTAAATCTGGTCGAACTAAGATATCATCTAATTCTTGTCGAATTTTTTCTTGCAATTTTTGTCTATCACCGACAACATGAGGATCATCTTTTCCACTTATTCCATGACCTGCTAATGGCGGGGCTGGAATAAATATTTCAGGCCCTGCTTTTTGTATTTGTTGATAAACTTTGAGAACTCTTTCACCACCAAAATTATCTGGCAAAAGAAAGAATCCACCAAAGCATACAATAACTAATGTGGCTAATACCAGCGCAATTAAGCATTTTTCTCTTGAGTGAAAAGAACGTCTTGTTGTTATTGGACCACCTAATCTATTATATTGTGGTAACATTTTTATAATTATGTTACTACGTTTTTTTTGTCACCTTCATAAATAATATCACAAATATTCGATATTGTTTCTAAATTTCTTTTTAAGTGGTTTATAATAATTTGGCTTTAATTAGAACTCATTGGAATATATGTTTTTAATTTGTGGCAGTGATTATCATTTGCAATAAAAGCTGGATTGGTAGCTTATATTCTTATAACTGCCATAAAATGAGCTTTAATTGTTAATATATTAAGTAGCTGAATTTTCTTTTTAAGATGACTGATTGATTGACTACTCTAAAAAGTAATGACTTTAAACTTCACACCTATGTACTTTATTTAAAAAATTTGTTAGTGGTAATATTAAAAAAAATTTAATTTTAATATAAAACACAGTTTTTTAGAAAACTATAATTTTTCCTCCTCATAAACTTATTTTTTGAAATACATAATCACTACATACATATACACAATTGAAGTTATAGATTCTAGAATGGTTGATAAATTACATATATTTCTTACTAACAGAAATAAAAAAAAAAATACGTCTTTCTTGTTATTTATCGCACAATAAAATTAACGAAATCAGATTCAGAACAATAATTATTAAATACTATAACTTCCATTTTAAAACAAAGATATAAACTAATTACTTATCAAACTAACGATTAATCTTAGCTTAAGCGGTCGATTTCACAAAGCTTTAACTCTCTACAACCCAACAATAAATTATATTGTAAATAGCATAAAACGTCATTAATCATTATTATAAAATGTCAATTTGGAAAAAAACACTCCCCGAGCAAGGCATCCTAAATATACAACGGTCACAAAACAAAAGGTGACATTGGTAACGTTCAGTGAAATTAACCAGTGTATCTGAAATCCACAGATCCATGGATCTGGTCACTGAAAGATATGGTAAATCTTAAGGTGGATTTCCTCTTAATGGACGAACCGATTACCGAACGTCCGGATAAATTTTTTAACCATTCAAAAAATTTTATTTTACCAACACATACACAAAAAATCCTCTCCGAGCAAATTTACTTCATCCAATTTCTTAATTAAAATATTTTAAACATTTGGCTGATGCTTAGTTCACTGATTCAGAACATTTTGTTCGGAACAATTTTGTTAAAAAATAATTCTTATGATTTCGGTTCATTGTTTCAGAACATTGTGTTCCGAACAAAAAAAATTTAAACAGCAGTTATTGAATTTGATTTGAATTAATTTTAAAATTTTTGTTTATTTCAATCTCAATATATCAAATCATTGTGATTCAAATAAATAAAAAACCAAATGTTTTTAAGAAAAAGACATGAAGAGTAATTTTTTTTGTTTTCTATTTTTTAGTATAAATTTATTTTGTTTCTAAAAAATTATTTATATTTTAAGATAAAAGTAAAGTGCTATATTTTATTTTTACCATAATTGTTCTTAACAAAATTAAAATAAAAATAAAATCCGCGCCTGTAAACAATTGTTTAAACGTCAAGACATAACAAAAATGTCAGTCTATCGCGCATCTTTTTAAATTATACCTTGAACTGAATGAGCGCAACCATCACGCAGTCATTGCGCAGATATACTACTTTGAAAGTTGAAATTGAAACATATGAAAACATGCAAATGCACAAAATGAAAAGTTGTCAACGCAGCCATCGCGCAGTACTTGAAAAAATTTTAACTTCAACGTAGGAATTCTACTTTGACAACTAATAAAAATATTTTTCATTTGAATGGGTATGTAAAAGTAAAATTATTGTGTAACTGTAGTACAACACATTAATAAAAATTGAATTGTTTTGCTTATATTCATTACCATAATCATAAAATCAATTTTAAAATAAAAAAAGCGTCAGAGCTCAGATATAATATTATAAAATTAATATATAACTTTATAACATATATTTAACATTTATTAGTTTTCTTGAAAATTTATTTAATAAGAAAAAATAAGCAAAACAATGTCAGTTAACGCTTTCAACGTTTTGAATTCTGTGCAGTGTGCACAAAGTTAGATTGCTGCGTTTTTGACATTTAGAAACTTTGTTGGTTGCGTGATGGCTGCGTTCATTATGTTCAAGAGGCTTTAGTGTAAAATAAAGTTGTCCGAACGTTCATCCATGAAGAGGAATTCCGCCTTATATTTACGTAAACCTAATGCAATTTTTTACATATGTATACCACATAAAAATATTTCCATTAGTTAAAACAAATAAAAACTACTATGCCTTCTTTAAAGATTGCAGTACAAAAAAAATTAAAATGAAAAAGAAAGAGAACGCAGCATTTGCTTACCTAAATTTTTATATACAACTTTTTATATGCGTCTTCATTATTTTGTATACAAGATATGAAAACCCTTATGAAATTTTTATATGCGTCTTGATTATTATTGTTATATTTTTGTTTTTATTAATGTTGTTATTGATTATTATTACATAATGAAACGAAAAATACGAAAAAATTTTAAAAAAATTGAGTAAAAAAATAAGTCTTTTCAAATTTCAATTTTAATTCATTCATATTTTTAAATAAAATTTGTTGTGTTTTGACTGATGAATAGAATACTAATTTATATAATAATAAATAAAAAACTAACAAACTCTGTCATCCATGTCCCACATCTTGTGGAAAATTTTTGATAGATTGACAACCACAATTTTATGCCCATGCTTTTACGAGGCAGAAATCTGCGACAAATCTGCCGCAGAAAGCTACCTTCATGTTCATACGTAAAAAAACTGGTAGATTTATACCATTGTTGATTATTGAAATATCTAAAATAAATCCATAATTGTTTTTCTTTAACTGATTACAATTTTAAATATAAAGAAGAAAAACACTTTATTTTGAATTTTATAAAATTATTTTCAATATATTTAAATACATTCATATTAAAACATTTTATAAAAAAAATATTTAATTACAATATATATTATAAAGTTTTAATATGCAAAAAAATAATAAGTTTTTAAATTGAATTTATCAATTTAAATGAAATCTAGGTTAAATTTTACTTTAAATCAATTAAAGTTTACAACAATAACTAAATTAAATAAATATGTAATTTCTTGGAATAGACGTTCCAGGTAATTTCCAAAAATTTTGAAGAATAGCATGCTTCTCTCGTACCACTAGAACCTAATTATTTTTATTAATAGCTCCTAACATTGTATGGGCATATTTTGGCAAATTATCTAGTGCACATGGTAATCATTTAAACATTAAAACATATCCTTGTTTAGCATGATGATAATCGAATCCATTCTAAGATAAAAAAGAAAACAAATTAAAAAATTTATTTTCTTCCCAATATTTTAATGAATCTTAGATTATAATGTAGTTTAAAATATCATTAATCCAAATCACGACTAAGTTTTACTTTAAATCAATTAAAGTTTACAACAATAACTAAATTAAATAAATATGTAATTTCTTGGAATAGACGTTCCAGGTAATTTTCAAAAATTTTGAAGAATAGCATGCTTCTCTCGTACCACTAGAACTTAATTATTTTTATTAATAGCTCCTAACATTGTATGGGCATATTTTGGCAAATTATCTAGTGCACATGGTAATCATTTAAACATTAAAACATATCCTTGTTTAGCATGATGATAATCGAATCCATTCTAAGATAAAAAAGAAAACAAATTAAAAAATTTATTTTCTTCCCAATATTTTAATGAATCTAAGATTATAATGTAGTTTAAAATATCATTAATCCAAATCACGACTAAGTTTTGCAGCAAAATTGATATTTTCGTCATCATTAGAGTGTTTACTATCAATAGTGACACCACTATATCGAACTTTATATCTTTAAATATTCCATTAGGTATATTATCCATTTTTTTAAATCTAAAAAAAAAAATTAAATTAAAACAATTTAAATAAGATCAAAGAATTTTTTTAATAAATATTCAATTCTATCACAACTTACTTTAATTTATTTTGTTGTTTGTCAAACAAACTTCAAATGTCATGTATCCATAAAAATGTATAGTAGTATGCGAATTTTTTTTTGTGTAAGATACACATTTTTACCTATGTGGTAAAAAAATTGGAGATAATTATAGTAAGTTTAGCTTCAGCAAGCAAAATTTCATCCGATATTATGGCATATCTCGGATATTTTCTGAACGTTTTTACAATTTTATAGTTAATTCCTCCGATATTTTTGTGTTTTTTCTCTGTCACACATTTAGTGTTTTTTTATCTTCTGTCTATGCTCTCGCAAATATCGCCGATATTTCTGTTCATGAAAATTAGGCTTTACAATCGATCTTCAACAATAGCATTTAATTTAAGAAATAAATTGAAAACTTACTTTTCTAATAATTAAATCAAATATTCAATTTTATAATTACATATTCATCTATTCAGTTTAAAACTCAAAATAAAAATTTAAAATCAACAAACATAGCTCATTAAATTCATTAAAAAAATAACGCGAAAAAAAATCATCACATATATATGAATATAAAATAGAAATTATTCAACTCGGCGGAAAAACCGCCGGCGAAATTTTGTCCTGTTATGTTCATTTTAATTTAAATGTATTTTAAACAGTTTTTGACATTTCTTCGTTGTTGTCAAGGCCTCCTAAATAGACAGGGGTGGAATTCTGTATTGTGATAATCACGCTGCGACTGTCGCATATCTATAATTGGTATTCTATATGGTGATTGTCACGGTGATAGTCGCTTTTTTTTGTGATTTTAGGGTGACAGCTAATTTGGTGTCACTCATGATAAAAATAAATAAAACTTTATTGTTTTTTAAGATTGAAGCCTTTTAGATTTTTTATGTTTTGGTTTTTTAATATTTATTATTATGTAAATATTAAAAAATGCGAGTTTTAGAATAGTCGCTGAAATTGCCAATGATTTAAAAATAATAGAACTGAATAAAAAATGCTGTAATTATGTGTTAATTTTTTTTTAATAAGTTTGAATTTTATTTTGTTTTCAATTACATATAATACACATTTATTTTAATTAATTATAAGTTTCCAATTGAATTTTACTCAAATGTGACTATAATTTACTTTTTCTTTTTATTAAATTAGTTGTTATGATTTTCACTTTTATTTTTTTTTTATTATCTACGTCAGCAATAAATTTTGTTTTTTTTTTAAATATACATTTTATTAAATTAGTTGTTTGAAATTTACTTTTAAGTTTTTTCCTCTTTTAATATATAACTTACTTATTCTTTTATAATTTCGCTGTATTTGATTAATAAGTGTAATGTGCTAATAAAATTTACAACTTATTTTTGTTTTCTTTTGTTTTGAAACTTTGACATTTAATAAATCACTTGTGCTGCCATTTCCGAATTGTATTTTTTAAGATGCTGCCGTTTTCTTAAATTATTAAACAGATCGCAATATGGAGTGGCAGCACGTAACTTGTTCACGTTCGTCAAAAAGACGTATTAGCACTTTTGGTAGCATGTAAGCAACGTTGACTTTGATTTAATTCCGAAAACGTAAAGTACACATTTTTTCGGTAGCATGTAAGCAACGTCAAGTACATTTTTTTAAACGTTAACGTTGGTTTTTAAACGTCTGTAATTTTCTTACCGTGGACTAAAATTTATACGGAAAAGTTAGTTTTTTTAATAATTTTGTGTTATTTTGATAATAAAAATATAAAATTTAAATATTTATAATGAAATTTGAAATCTTAAGAACATTAAATTTTATTGTTTTTAATGATTATAGTAATATAATTTTTAATTTCTTTTGGTAACATTTTATTTCTGGAATAATTGAACTATTTTTGTTTGCAATAAAAAAATTATTTTATTTCTGTGATAGTTCAAGCATTTTTTATATGATAATAAAATAATTTTTTTTTAAATTTCTTAATAATTGAGTGTTTTAATTTATTTAAATAAAAAACTATATTTATTAGTTCATTGTAAATATTCTAATTCATTGAAAATATTATATAAAATATCAACTGAATTGGTTTGTTTACATTTATTTTATTTATTTTTTTTTGATTTTAGTTTATTATAAATTCTATATCTATTGAAACGGGCACATCATTTTTATTATTTTTGAGATTTTTATATAACAATTTTGTTGTTAGAAACTGAAAATAATAAGGCGAAATACAAGAATTGAAAAAAAAATAAAATCTAAAAAATTTAAATTCATTTCTTATTATTTCAAACCTGCATTAAATTTGAAAAACATATGTTTTTTAAAGTTTTAAATAGGTTAGTTTGGTTGTCAAAATAATTTTCGAACATTCGGAATATTTTTTTCAGTTTTCGGAATAAATTTTCAACGTGACCAAAAAAATATTTGACGTTAAAATACTTCACGTTGATTTTTGAACGTAAACGTTTTACGTGCTGCCACTAAGGCTGCATCATTCAATTCACGATGGCGCTTTAAAGCTCACAAGAAAATGTAAGCAAAGAAATTTCTTATATGACATTTTTCAGCTCATATCAGATTTTTGGAGTAATCGAAGTGATTTTTTTTTTTTAAATTTATTTATTAATATATAATAATATAATAAAAAAGACTTTATTTTATCAAAACCAAAAGCTAATTTACATTGAATATTTAAGACTTACTAAGTGATTCAACAAATTATGTAAAGAAAATTCTATTAGATCATTTACGTTCAACTGAAAACCGTTTTGACAAGCCTAAAAATTTGAATAACATACATAATATATTTTTACAATTCTATTCATTAATAAATTTACATTATAAATTGTATTGAAGTCTAAATATATCACACAAGATGGAATTTTATCTAATAATGTAAAAGTCATATTATTACTTTGTACTGTAAAAATGGAAAAATTAGAAAAATAATTTATTTTTAAAACACAATCACGACGAATGACGAATGACCAAAATTCGCCATTAGAGACACAATCACGACGAATATTCGTGACGAACAATTTGCTTTTTTTTGACATACTTCAAATAAAACAAAAACAGAATAAATAAATGGTTATTATTTCAAATTGATATTATTTTAAAAAATAAAATAAATAAATTGTTGTTATATTACTAATTGATATTATTTTTAAAAATAAAATAAATAAGTTGTTATTATTCAGATGGATATTTAGTTTTTAAAAATAAGAATAAATAACTCATATTTATCGATGATAATTATTGTTGTTCTTGAAAAAATAAAAATCTTGTTAATGTTGGATATATTATTATCCTACAAGATTTTAAGTTATATAATTGTGCTGTTTGGTACACGCTTATTATTATACTTTGTCGCTTAGTTACCTACTGTTCTTTTTCAAATAATAAATAAAAAGAATAAAATACTTAGGAGAGAAATAGAAAAGGCAATTGTTGATACAAATTATTTATTATTTATTTCATTACTAAATAATAAAAATTTAAAATGATTTCAAAAGCTAAAAAAAAATATATTAATCAATTAGAACTTTCTTATATAAATTTAAATCTTATTATATTAGCTTATACTATTTAGTAATTATAATTAATTAATTCAAATACTTTAAAGCTCTAGTTTTATAATAGTAGGTGCTATTATCTATTGTATATTCCTTACAATCATTTAAAGTTTGCAATGCATAAAGTCTATCTTTATTATCGACTAATAATCACATGATTATTTTTAAATGTAATTTGTCCGGATGAATGAATAGTTTTTTAATATATTTAATTATATCGCCATTTACAATTATATCACTAAAAACAATTTAGTATTATTTATATATACATATGTAATTGTAAATTGATTTTAATTTTATATTTTTCCATAAATCTTTTATAAGCATCTTTAATGATTTGATTATTAAATGGAAAACAAATAAAATGTGTTGGAAGTGTTTTTATTTTTGATAACAAAACAACTAATCTAATTTTCAGCATGCACATTTAACATTATTCCCGGTTTTTCCTATTCTAATTAAAACAAAACAAATTCGTTAATTAATTAAGAAATATAAATAGAATTACCAATAACAGTAATATGTCCCTGTGCTCCTTGTTTTAGTACGATTAGGCGAGAGTTTTTCAGATTCAATTCTTTTTTTTGTCCTTTTGTTCCAATTATATGTGAAAAAAACATACTACATACATACAAATTTAAAGTTATAATTTCTTTCATATAATTATGTACAACTTTTTTAACTTTACCTTGGTACATTTACCAATTAGGTCTCATATTGGCCATCTATTAAAAAAAATTTCTGTATCATCTTTATTGTAAAGAACTGGAAAAATGTATTTTATTGAGGCATTCAAAATATTTTGGTATTCACATGTATTCACCTTCTTCTAAATAACCCTTGTATTGTTGGTTACTTTTATTTGAGTTCAATTTTATAAAATTTTCGGCAAGAAATTAGTCTATAACATCGTTTGTTAATCCAAATCAACTCAGGTTTGAGCACATCTATCTTTATACTCTTATTCCAAACCAAAATGAAGAATATAAATAAAAATACGTATCTAATCTAAATTTTATGTAACCTATAATTTATTTATATTTTCAACTAACAACAACAAAAACAAGCAAATGACATCAAGTAAAACCAATTTATGTTGATCAACGAATTAGAATTAAATGAAAGTGAGTTCCCATACAAAAATACAAACATTTTGTCCATATTTGTTTAGTACTTCTCTTTCTGTTTGCTTTATTTATGTCAAGAAAAAAAAAATTTTAGTATTAGGCCAATATAGTTTTTTTAAATAGAAAATTAGTAAAATCTTTGAGTATGAATAAAATAAAAGATATCAAAATTTAATCTTAATAAAAATAACAATGTTTTTTTAATTTAAACTTTCTTTTACCTTATTACCGTATTCTATTATTACACAGAAAAGTATTGTTGTTAAATTATTTGAAAAAAAAAAAATAATCATTCATGTTTCTGAAATATTGAAAATGCAGTAGTGTGTAATATATGGATATATGAAATTTTCAAAAAGAACTAACACTAGCAATGAAGTAGGAAAAAATAAAATTTTTTGTTGTCAAATAAATATTAAAAAAAGTCAAGAAAATTTTTGATTTTTATTATAAATATATTGAACGAATATATTCGTCTATTTCTGTTTTTTGACATAAAAATAGCAAAGAAAGAGAGGAATTTACCCAAAACATTGGACACTTTTTTGTATGGATAGTCACTTCCATTTAATTCTAATTCGTTGATGTTGATATTACTGAATGTCATTCGCATTCATCGACGAGTAAAATAGAAATAGATCTATTTTTTGAACGCGAAATTTTGATCATTCGTCCTTCGTCACGATTTACATATAATCTCATGTATTTGAAAGCAAAAAATTCGTCATTCGTCGTGATTGTGTTTTCGACATTAACCATTGGATCTCAAATTCACAGATCCATGGATCTGTTTACTGAACGGTGTGATAAGTGTACCGGTTAAAGTATCGCGGGTAATGAAAATGGATCTGAAAAAATTCTAGATACATTTCATTGATCTGACTTTTTATATGTAAAAACAACAACAACAATTTTTATGTTGAGTGTTGTGACATCTACCGTAAGAAAAATTAAATGTTTATATTTTTTATGAAAGTTTTTAAATTTAAATCGCCATTATTTTTTGAATTAGTGTGAAAATTTATATTTTTAAGGAAGACTTACGTAAATAAAACTTAAATTAAGAGTTATAAAAAATAAATTATATGTATGATAATAAATATTATTCCATTCAAATTTAATTTATTTTTACAAGTACTTATTATATTTTCCGGTGACGGCGCTAGTATTGCGGTAAATTTATGTGGTGAATTGCGTTCAGTGGCCAGATATATGGTACATGGTACATGGATCCAAAATGGATTCCAGATCTACTGTTTAATGCTACTGAACGAACCCATTCATTGTACAAAATATAGCTGTCAAATTCTTTTCTAGATTTACTTCTATGCGTGTTTATTTCATTCATTACAGTGGTACAGAAAATTTTTTTTAATTTATATATTCATTGTACATGTTGTGCAGGTTGTACGCGTATATAGGATTGAAATTTGAATTATAATCTTATTTAAAAAAATTTTGACCATTTTGTGACAAAAACTTCGAACAGTTTTTTATATAATTGATTTAAAAATATTTGGAATTGTTAATAATTCACGGGGTTTAAAAATGGCTGACATAAAGTCGATGGAACATTCAACTTTGAAGGTAATATTTTTTATTTTAGTTATATTGCTAACATGCTTTTTATTTTTAACTTTCCTTTCAGGTTCCGTACGAAATACTCAATAAAAAATTTCGTATTGCACAGAAGGCGTTAGACCGGGAAGTAAATCAAATCCAAAATACGGCAGGTGAAATGGAAAAGAGTTTAGTTGTAGGAGTATCATGTAGTGATATACAAAAAATATTTGATAACGTTGTTGAACGTCTCCAAGTATTTAAAAGAAAAGCCGAAGAAAATATTAATGAAGAAATAAGTGCTACTCATATATGTAAAAGAAAGTTAAATCACTTGAAAGAAAATATTTCTACGGACTTAAAATCTAGCTACGAAGTATGGCAGGCTTCATTAGATCAATGGAAAAAAATACGAATGGATCGAATGGTTGTGGAACATCTATTACGACAGGGTCATTATGAAACATCTGAGCTCTTGGCAGCACGTACAGATATCCGTCATCTGACTAACTTAGATATATTTCAAACCTCGAGGGAAGTTGAAGAAGACTTAGCTAATAATAAAACATCTAAGTGTACATTATGGTGTAATGATAATAAATCAAAACTAAGAAAAATCAATTCAAAAATTGAATTTCAGCTGCGAGTTCAAGAATTTATAGAATTGGTTCGAGAAGACAAACGAAAAGACGCTGTTAAACATGCTAGAAAATATTTTCCTGGCTTCGAAAAAGATCACTTAAAAGAAATTTGTCAAGTAATGGCGTTATTAGCTTTCCAATCAGATACGCAATTAGAACCTTATAAAAGTCTTTTCGACCCAATACGTTGGGAAAATTTAGTTTTAAGTTTCAGAAATGAAAATTATAGATTATATCAGTTATCAAGTCAATCGTTATTAAGTGTAACTCTTCAAACTGGCTTATCAGCTTTAAAAACACCACAATGTTATTCGACTGGATCAAAAAATTATAACTGTCCGGTTTGTCAAACTGATTTCAATGTAATTGCAAGCAATTTACCATATTCTCACTGCGCTCAGAGTCGTTTAATTTGTCGAGTTACTGGTTTGCCCTTAAATGAGCATAATCTCCCAATGATGTTACCAAATGGTCAAATATTTGGACAATTAGCCATACCTCAAATAACCAAAGAAGACGGAATAGTTGTTTGTCCTATAACAAAACAAGTTTGGTGTGATCCAAAAATTGAAAAAGTTTTTGTAATGTAATTTTTGATCGTAATAATCAAATATTTAAGCTTTACACACTTTTTACTTGGGTAGATTAAAAAATTGTAAATTAATTTATATATATTATGTATAGATAAAATGAATATTATTAAATATGTATATTGAAGAAAATTTCTTAACTAACTTAAAGTGAAGCGAATTTTAAATAAAACGATTTAAAGAAAAGCAAGGTATTTTAATTTCTGTATTAATTTGTATGGTGATTTTGTTTGTTTTTTAATATGATGATTGTAAATCATCTATATATATGATGAGTAATGATTTTAACTTATTTCTTAATTTTTGATTTCTAACTTGAGTCTAATTACATTTTTTGATTCAATGATTCAAAAATTTTAAATGGTTCAATTTTATAGGGGGATTACAAAAATACCTTTAATATTTTTAAATATTTTTTTTAATTTGCTTCGATTCGGTTTTCACATTTATCTACAAAAATTATTTTTATAAGAATTATTATAACTTATGAAATAAATAATTGTTTAATACTAATTTTATTTAATTTGTATTCTAAGCCTAAATTTATGTTAAGTATCTCTATAAGAATTTTTTAATTTATGTTTGATTTAAAAATGTAATGATTAATTGTACGTAAGCTTATTTGTTTACACTTAATCAAACTCAATATATTTACTATTTACACAAAATTTTTACATAATTTCTTACATTTAACAAAATATCAAAATTATTCTTAAAATATACTTATTTACATATTGAAAATAAAATGTTTTAATTTTTTTTACAATATAATATTATTTATTCAAACTTTTTTATTCTGAAAGATTTATGTGCTATTTTACTTTTTTAAATTTATTGATTAGTTTTGGCAGACAAATTTATATTTGAATAGATTTTTAACTGAATCTATAAATAAAAAAAAATAATTAGTGCATATATAGTACAATTTATATATAATATAAATTTAAAATTGTTCAATTTTCCGACAAAATTAATTTTCAACATTTTTTTCATAAAAAAATTTAAACGATATGGTTGTCTATTTGAATTTCAACAAGGATTACTCCGCACCAAAAAAATCAAAATAATTACATAAATATATATTTAATAACTTCTTTAATTTAAATTAAAGAAATTTTTTTATTAAATTTTTCAGAATTTATAAATATTCCATTACATGCTATATTATTTATATACATGTAACGTATATGCACTAATTAATATTCAAAAATGTTTAAACATAAATATATACATATTTCTAAGGAATTTTAACAAATTGAGTAACTTGATAAATTAAACAATTCATCCAGAAATATTTTTAGGGAATTTATTATAATGAATGACATACACAAAAAATTCAAATTGTAAATCGACAAATAGTATTCTCGTTATATTGTTGAAGAATAATTTATAAATTCAATATTTTGTAAATCAAATAAAATTAATTCTAAATCTATACAACTTTCTTTATATTACAGAAAATATTGAATTTGAGAAGTTTTCATCAAAGAACTTGATTAATTTTCTTTTATTGAACTACTCGAATGTGAAGATCATTATAACAATTTGTAAGCAACTCATTTAGTCGCAAAAGTGTGTAAGCCAAGTAAAAATGAATTTAAAAATATATTTCCTTAATTTTTGATGAATGATGCCAAAGCAAATGCAAAAACAATTTCATAATTAAATTATGTTTACCAATATTTATATTCATTTATTTAATTAAAAATTTGGATTGAAAACATAATATTAGCACTTACCGTGACGTTATAAACAAACTAATAAAAGAAGTTTTAAAAATCTTGAATATCATAGTAAGTTTATGAAATTTGGTAATTCATTGATGGCATGATAATTTAATGTTAAAGCAAAAAGTTATGCCATTTGAATACAAAAGTTATTACATTTCCTGTATTAATTTTTAAATAAATAAATTTCTTTTGTAGAAAGAACTTAAATTTTAGAGAGATCAAAGTAAATAAAATAATGCAAATTTTTTCAATTGCACAATTATAAAACAAAAGCATGTATTGAATTTCGAAATATTTTTCTATTTGGTTTTACACACTGGGTTTAACATTTAATTTTTTAAAAAAATTTAATTTCTATTAAAATATCATAAATATCATATACAACTTTTTGTAATACCAAATACATATTTACATTATTTGTCATTTATATCAACAGATTACAAAAATTCTACGTGAAATTTACACTAGCAAATTTATTGTACATGTATAATCTTATAAACTAATTAATTTACATTTGGAAATACGTGAGTGTATTTTTCTTCGAAATGAAAAAAAAATGTTTGTTTCCGGTATCACAAAACTTAAATAGTTGAACGGTTTTAGAAAAAAATTTAGAAAATAAATCATCTATAAAAGATTCTTTGGTTTCCAAATTAATTCCTTATTGCATTAACAGAATATACATTAATACTTTTGAAAGTCTTATACAGTATCTTTTAAAAAACTGAAACGTTCAAACACAGTACTTTTATTTAAAAAAAAAAAACAAAAATTAGTTTTTTTATCATCGTGCTGATGAATCATCTTTTTTATGTATATCCACTGAAACTGTCATATTGTGTTGCGGTATACCATGCTGTATTGAAGGCATTGATTGGGGACCACTTTTTAGTGCTTGAGAAGTTCCAGATTGTGATGGTCCTACAGATTGTGCTTGAGGTGCTACGGACATAACGTTTATTCCACTCATTCTATGTTGTGATGGTTGAGAAGATCCACCAGGTGGAGGTACGGGACTTGGCTCTTTTCCACGCATTGCAGCAGAATAAGCTGCATGCATGCTAAGAGCTTTACGCTCTTCTTCAACTCGTATTACTTCCATTAATGGATTGTATCTTAACATTTGACCATAAGGATCACGATAAGGATCTAAAGACCACCCTGGGTGACCTGTTGGTGGACCGAAATGAGATAAGGGTGGCCCACCCATCGCTGAAGGAATCATCGATCTGGATAAATGTGGAGGAGGTGGAAGAACATGCGGCCCATGACGACTTGTCATAAATTGATGATGAGCTTGAGCTTGAGCCACAGCCAGAGCCGCTGAAGATGGATGATATCTAGGATCTGCAGCTGCCGCAGCAGCTGCTGCTGAACGCATTAAAAGTTCTTGATCTTCTTTTCTAGGAATTTCTTCTTTTATTCTAATATCATTTCTAATGTCATTAGGATCAGTGCCATTTCTCAATGGAGATCGTTCTCGTGCTGCTACAGCCGCAGCTTGTGCAGCTGCGAGCTTTGTGCTTTCATTTAAACGTTGTTGCTGTAAAAGACGTTCTCTTTCCGCTATTTCCCTTCGTTCAATTTCTCGACGTTCGCGTTCTTTTCTTTCTCTTTCTCTTTCCCGAGCTTCGCGTTCTTGTTGTTCTCTTTTCAATTTTTCCTCTTTTTCTTTCCTTTCACGTTCTTCTCTTTCTCTCTGCCGTTGCCGTTCGCGTTCTCGATGCTCACGTTCTCTTATTTCTCGTTCTCGTTCTCGTTCCTCAGCTTCTCTTCTAGCTGCATCAATTGCTGGATCTGATTTAATTGCAGGCCAAGCTTGTTGCCCTGGGGTTGATGTATAACCAGCGACAGTTCGTGATAAGCTCCTAAAATTTTAAAATTATGTCATAACATTGTTTTGCACAATATTTTAAATTTTAATACTACAATTTTGAAATACAAAATTAACGTTAACTTATAAATATACTTACGATCTCCAAGGATCATGCAACGGGGTTCCTATAGGAATATCACGGGTAAATGGTGATAATGAAAATGGTGATGAAAATGGAGGTGGGCCGTATCTTGTAAACGGAGAAGCTAAAATTTGTTACATTATTTCATTAATACATTTTTGCAACATTATTTTTACAATATTTCTTACCTAAATGACTAGCTCCAAAAAGTGTCGGAGGTAAGGGTGCAGTATCATAAGGCGAACGTCCCGGTAAAGTACCTGGATACGCTGTTGAAGGCAATTCATGAGGTCTTGATAAACTTGACAGTGGAGTAGCTGATGATGAAAACATATGTGTTGATGGCCTCAACATGTCCATGGCTGATGTAGGAGGCTTCAATGACGTTGTTGCTGTATTAATTGATGATGACGAACCTGCAGCACCAATAACAGACGTATTTGCAGACTTATCTGAGTTTTGTTTTTCATTTTGGTCCTTGTAAATTTGCCACGCTATTCTTACATGCATTGCATTCCACCTTCCAGTTTTCTGAAAAAAAAAAAAAAAAAATAATGAAATACATTTAAATAATTAATTTTTTATTTTACCATTCAAATTAAGTTACAAAAGAAATGTTAATAAAATGAACATACTAATTTGATTTTTAAGCTTAAAAGCCAAACAATAACTTAATCTAAAAAGGTATAAAAAAAACCTACCATTACTTGTGGTTTAATAGGATCTGCGTTGGGATTTTGTTGCTGTGAAAAATTTAAATTGATGAATTTTAAATAAGAAATTAAAGAACTGAGAATATTAAACAAAAGATGAAAATTACGAAAATGTAACATTTGTAATAAGATAAGCGGAAAACTTCGTTAATTAAAACAAAATTGTATTGTACACATCTAATAAATAATCATACTCGTAAATAAAAAGTAAGAAAAAAAAAACAAATTTCCACAATAACTGACTTGAAATACAAACTGTCATTTTGCAACAGTATTCGTAAACAAATATAAATACATTGTTCACAAAACGTGGTAACAAAATATTTTAATAAGGAAAAATAAAATTACCTTTGGTGCAAACGATGGTAAATGGTTTGGAGGGACAAATGGTGTCGGTCCTCCTAAGCCTGCAGGATGTAATAAGCTGGGAGAATACCCCGGATATGAAGGAAGTCCCAAACCAGTTCGATAAAATGGTGAATCTACTGCACCAATTTTAGGTAAATCTTTGAACAATGGTGGGGGAAAAATAGGTGCTGAACTAGGCGGCGCACTTGGTAGAATTTGTTGGTGTTGATGTAAGTGTGTGTGTTGGTGTTGATGATGATGCAATTCTTGTCGAAGATAAGGTCCAGATTGAACTGTTAATCCAGATCTATCTAGAAAACGTGAATCGAGTTCTCTTCGTAATAAATCCGCTTGATCAGCTAAAATTGCGAAAATTAAGTATAAAATCAAGCTTGACGTGCTTGTTCTAACAATTAAACTTACTTTTATTGTTTAATAAAGACTCAGCTGAAAATGGATGAGGTGTCGTTGTAGATGCTGTAGAGCTGCTAACTATTGGTGCAGTTGGAGGAAGTGGAGTAGCAAAAATAGTTTGTTGATAATTTGAATGAGATGCACCACTCGAAGTATTGATTGTTGATGAGGGAACAGAGCAAATACTATGATGGGGAGACATAGAAACGCAACTTACGGGAGGTGGAGTTGGTCTAGTTACAGTATTTGTAACGACCGGAGGTGTTGACGTCGCACTGCAAATATAAAGAAATTATTATTTTTCAAAATTAATGAATCATACTAAAATAGAAAGAAACACACCTGACCCACCCGGAATTTTTCGAGTAGTGAAGACTAGCAGAAGTTCCACTACCCGAGGTAGGTGGAAGTGGTGAAGAATTTGTATTTCCATGTGTGCTTGTACTATATGGCAAAGATGGTGACGGACCTGTTGGAGCTGAACTATACGGAACTCCAATGCTAGGAGTGTTTGAAGATCGTGATAGACTGCTTACACTACTGCTAAGATCATTGTATTTTATTAAAATAATTTTTATTCAGACAAATTATCTTACCCATAGCTTTCTCTTTCACGATTAGGACTATGTCCTTTTGGTGAATGAGATCTAGGAATCACAGATGAAGTTGATGATGATGAAGATGTATTTTGAGAACATGATGTAATTGGTGCAAAATTGCCAGTTGATGATTGCATTCCTATAGATGGTTGCTGGTGATGGTGATGTATTTGAGAACGTTGAGATTGTGAATATTGAACTGGTGTATGCTGCATTTGAGAATTATTAGCATGATGTGAAGAATGTTCTCTAAGAACTGGATTTAATTGCGTCATTATCGATGACGTCAACTGAGATAGACCTATATTTGTGCTTCCCGAAATATTGATGTTATTAGAGTTGGCCATATTACAGTTAGTATTAATACTGTTTCCACTGTTTAAAATGTTAGATGCAATGTTTGAATTTACGTTATTCAAAGGTGTAAGTGGTCTGACTGTAGATTTAGCTATTAAAGGAGATTCTCCCCGAGAATTCGTTACATTGGTAATACTTCGAGAATCTATATTCCTAGGCGAAGCACTTGGTGATGGCACAGAGGGTGGCAAATACGGATTATGTCTATAATCTCCATAAGGTGTATACAACGGATAATTAGGATATGGACTGCGATATGACGCAGCAGTTAAATTATTACCATTGTGTACAATAGAACTATTATGCTGAGAAGTTGTACCATCATCAAAATGTTGGCTTGATTGACCACTAGATAAAACACAAGGATTAGATGTTGTCACGGTATTATTTATTTGCGATGTAGATAATGATATATCTAAAGTCTGTGGAAGCACTTGGCCAGATGTTATAATTGATGTTGCACTTACTGTAGTTGTTGAAGAGCCTATTGAACTTATTGAAGGTGAAATCGAATTAACAGGAATGGAACCGTTAATCATTGAAGTACTTGACACAATTTGATTGCTGTTTGTAGAAGACGATGCCATACAAGTTATTGCCTGAGGTGACACTGTTGAGATTCTTGAACTCGTAATTGGATGCGATGTCGTAATTGTTGGTGACATAGATACGGAAAAACCATTTGCCAAAGTGCTTAATGGAGAACAAGATAAGTTTGATATAGTTCCTACAAAAGATTGTTGCTGCTGATGTTGAACAATTGGATTGCTTAAAATATTTGTAGTAATTTGTTTACCTGTATTACTTATGGTCGAGGAAGATAAAGATAACGTATTATTTATAATTGGCCCAGTTGTTGTTAATGGAGTAGAAGAAGACGGAGGTGGAACTGTATGTGTTTGGTTAAAATGAGATGGCGGTAAGTTAGAAGAAATATTTGTGCATGATACTGAACTATTAACAGAGTTTGTCGTTGCAACATTTTGAATGAGTTTTGCTAGATTGCTATTGGAATTTGTTTGTGACGTCCCTGAAATCGAAGGCAATTGTGTAGTAACTGGACCATTTGCAAGCTATAAAAAATCAAAGCATAAAATAACAATAAATAACTAGAAATTTGAATTATTTAATAGCGTTTGTGGATTGTCTCTCTTATTTAAAATGTGCAAATCTTATTTAATTTGTTCAACGTGCTTATAGTTTGAAATGTTTACCTGCATTTGGGTTGTAAAAGAAGGTGGGACGTTTGGTGGAGGTAATGCTGTAGGAGCAGATGACGGCGCTGGAATGGCACTAGGTACAGAAATTTGTGAAGCTGCAGGTACTGGACTAGCTCTGTCACCCAAAGGGCCGTTAACGATTGGTACTTCAGTATTTTGAAATTCAGAAGATTTCCCAGGTGTTGTCGGACTTGGTGTTGCATTACTCGTAATTTGGGTTGGTGTCGTAGGAAATACCACAGGGCCCCCATCTGAGACCTAAAATTAAAATTAAATTGAATAAAGTAGAATTTTATGGATTTTTTTTTTGTGCAAAGATTCTTAAAAATATACATATTATATGAAAAATTACAACTTATACAAATGCAAAATCAAGTTGGTAATTTAATATTTTACTTGTTTCAAAAGCAAAGGTTTGATCAAAGACCGTTAATCGGCGCGAATGATGCACAAAAGTAGTTTGTTCGTATGAAATTGAGTATGAAATTGAGTCAGAGTTGAAATGGAACATTTTTACGATCTTAAGGCAAACATTCGTGTTTACACATCAATTTCTAAACAATCAAACTATTTGTCAGTTTTTTCTCATTTATTTCACATATTCACCAAAACTAATATAAACAAAAAAACTTTTTTAATCAAGTAAGTACCCTGTGAATATAAAGCAATTGTCAAATCAAAAATTATAATAAAAATAAACATATGAATGTTGCTAAGTTTGTCATTATTCGCCATATTTAATTTTTTCATCTCTCAAAAAATATTGAAGAAAATAGGATAAATTCTATTTTGTTTTCAATTTATATTGATACCAATCTGTGTTTACACATCAGTATTTCTTCAATATTCTCTCTCATGAAAAAATACTGTCAATATATATTGAAGTGTAAGCGCTGCATTACTATTTCATATTAAAAACACAAACAATCCCATACCATTATAGAAACAAATAAAGAAAAAAAATACTACGTATACATGATAGCTTGTGTACTTGACTTGACTCTAAGTCTACATTTATTTATATGTAAACTTAGCTTGACTTCTTTTTAAAATTTCAAGCTGGCCCCCTACCGTGTATGAAATTCAGATTCGAACGGTAATCCGAATTTGCGATTTGAATGTAAATTTAATTGGTACTGCAAATCAAATTCGAAAGGAAATAAACGTCATTTATGTAGCGTAAGTTTGCGAATTTCTAATTGTCAATAATATTTTTGTATACTTTATTTTTAAATTTATTTGAAAATGTGTGTTTAATATTTTGAAAAGTATTATTTTGTATTTTTTAAATTATATCAATTTTATTGTAGTTGTATTTCGATTTGAAACTCCATCATTATTTTAAATTGAAATAGTTTTGTTTTGTGTTTAAGCCAAAACATACAAATATGAAATAATATAAATTTTTTTAAATACTAAATTAAATAATGTATTTTTTTTATATGATTAGTTATTGTAATATTTAATATAATTATATTTTTAAATAACTCACTTCACTTTTAAAACACAAACAAAGTTTTACCTCCATTCGATAGCAAAAAATTATTCGAATAAAATATGTTAAAAAATATTCGAAAGTAGTATTACATGGTACCAATCTTTCGAATACGAAATTCATTTTACGAAAATCGGAATACGCGAAGTGTTAATACACTGTGAGTCGGTAATGTACTTAGGTATGCACTTAAACATACTGCTTTTTTGGATAACTTACAATAAAAAAACTCAAAGAAGAATTCTAGAATTAGATATTCTTATAACTGTTATAAATACTTATTTTACCATATGATTCCGTATATAACTGCATATAATATCCTAACACATAAGTATAGGCATATATATGTCATATACATCGGTTCTGTATAGTTGTTATTGATAAAATGATAATACTACAAAACCGATATTATTTACGAAGGTAAAATTTGCTACAATAAATAATTGTATGAATTTCTTATTTATTATTCTCATTAAAAAAAATTCTATTTTTGACTTTATTAAGAAATTTCATGATATAAAAAAAACAGCCAAAATTAAATGAGAACAACCAAAATTAATTGAAAAAAGAAAAATGAATGATTAGATTTAACTGTTTTGAGCCAAAGTGGTAACTCTAATTGCGAATATATATAAATATACATATAAATATAAGTATACTAATATATGTAGATATGTATGTATGCAATCAGCAGTGTGTATACACATATTCACACAAACAAAATTTCTCTTGAGCTGGATTTTTTTGTTTGATATGGTCGTATGAAAAAAAAAAACAAAAATCTTAAAAAATATAGGAAAGCATAGGTTTATATTCAGGACAACGTAAATGTCTTAAAAAACTTCAACGTTCAACCTGATTGCGGATATAATGTAAATAAAAAACTAAGTTGTCAATGTTTACCGTAAAATGAGTTGGCAACCGTGTGTAATGAGAGCTTTCTGAGACATGGGTAAATTTAAAAATTAAACATTGCGGCAGTGTTTAAAAAGTTAGCATATGCTAAATATAAGCTGAATGGTTAAACACAAGCAAAATGAATAGAAATTGTGATCAAGCAAAATGAATAGAAAGTTTTTATTAGCATTGTACAACATTGGCTTTTTAAAAATTTTTGTATCCAAACGCGGAGATATCGTCAACAACAATTGTGATCATGGACATTTAAGATCATGTGGGCGTTGTATTCAACTTTGTATTGAGAAATTTACGATGCCAAGGCTTATTTCGCCAAAAATAAAAGACTACACAAAAATGTACGTCTATATATATAGATGTCATGTTGCTGAATTGAACTGCTTCTAAACACATTTAACGAATTCAAACAAATTTTACATAAAAACATTCAGTTTCCCTTTAATTTAGTATATGTTTGCTTTCCGTTCTGGTTTTCAATACAGACAAGCGAATTATTATGTCCATCCGGGACGCTTTTACCACAAAACTTTTATCAAAAACCTTTAATATTTTTTAGATGTGTTCTGTAAACCTATTTTGGCACATAAGGTGGTGTCGCGACATTCTATTTTGATTTGACTTTCAGCGAAATTTTTCAATTATCGCTGTCGCGTATATCAATTTTTGTGAACTTTTACAATTTTTTTTAATTTTGAAATTCAACTAAATTTTTTTAGTTGAATTTCATTTGTTGTGATTTGTTGTAAATGTTGTGATAAGTTTTTTGTAATAATGGATAATTTACAAATAGGATAAGAATATCTCACAAATTGTTGAATTATTTTAATTTTATTTATATAAATATTATTGTCAGAAAAAGAAGTTTTAACAATAAAAATCAAAACGGAAAATTGGTGTAATTAATGGAGCGTAATAAATAGGAAACAATTTATGCAAAAAAATAAGGGGACGATAAGTGGAAGCTATTTGCCGAAACTTTAAATTTAATAGGTCCTCCCACGAAAACATACGATAAATGGTAAGAGTGAGTTTTTGATATAAAAATTAAACAAAAATAAAAAAATTTATGACTTTAAGGTGAAAAAAAAAATTATTAACAACAAAAAGGAAATTCAGTACACGGGAGATGGTCCTAATAATGGTTCATCTAAGTAATTTGGACCAAAAAATTTCCGAATTTTTATCATTGGATTTACAAATGGAACCTCCAGAAAGATGATTTACCTTTACAAATATTTATTGTACACTTATAAACTTGCAACTTTTTAAATATGAATAACTAATAAAACAAAACTCCAACTGATATTTTAGGTATCTCCAAATTTTTTATTTGAAATGTCAAAAATTCAAAGTTGAAACAAATTGAATCCACTAGTTGAACTTAATTCAATTCGCTAATATTCAATGTTTATGTAGGTAGATATACTAAGTGTCCGATGTAGTATGGTCGGTATGGCTTTAGAGTTAATAAAACATGTAAAATAATATGTGAATAACGATGGTGGAAATGTATAATATAATTTCTAGTACAATCGCAAAATGTTGGATTTGTACGTTTTTTTTTTTTAGTCGGGTGGTTTTCAATCATATCAATCCGTTATTTTATATTTTGAAAATTGAAGTTTAAAGAAAACATTCATCATATGAAGGAAACTTAGACATCACTCGTTGAACTGCTGAATGCACACCAAAAGAAATAAAATAAATTTCTTTATATTAAATTACAATCACTTGACAGTCTGTTCGAGTCAATTAGTGATTAAATAATTTGAATATCAAAAAATTTTAAAAGTCATGGTAAAAAAAAAATGAACCGAACACAATTTTATCGTTACTTTGGTCAATTCAAAATCATACTGGGTCACTTGGATTTGCGATATATCAATTTGTAGTTTACTACTTATATCAAAAAATCAATATTAGGATGCGATTTTTATTAAATTAATTTTTAATTCATTTATTTTTTAATTAAATAACAAATTAAATAATAAATTTTCTTAAATTGAAACATTGTATTTACATTTTCATTGATAACTAATAATAAAAAAATAAAAAATTAAATATACAATTAATAATGGCTTGTCTGCAATAACATAATAAAATATTATATTTAAACATTTTATTACAATTCTAAGCAAATTAAATACATTAATATATTATCATATTATCTTCGACTTCGATATCACTATTTTGAATATTATTATATTTAAATAAAGGTATTTTTGTTCAAAAATTTTTTAGAGGGTTTATAAGAAACGCAATTCCCAAATTCTATAATGCATTGTTTTGCCAGTAAAATACTTGTAACTAACTATCTTATATATTATTTTATTATATTAATTCTACTAAAAATTCTTTCACATTCTGCATTAGTATGTAGTTAAGATAAAACATAAATAACAAATTTAGATAGATTTTCAAAAAGAGGTTTGAATATGAGACCAAAATAGAGAACCTCAAAAGTTTAGCCTGGTTCTTTTCACGTTCATGATTTTTTAAGCACATAGCCATAAACAATATTCCAGCAAGTTTAATTTATTTTATAATTTCTAGAATCTTAAGATTGACCACCATCCATTTTATTTTCTATTTTATTTTTTGAGGGGGTAAATTTTGTTTTCATAAAAGTATATAAGTATTAAAAATTTAATTTATACTTATTATTTTATTTATTTATTAATTTACCAATCTAATTGTTAAGTTTTTTTTCTTTATATTTTCCTACTTACGAACAAAAATAAATCCAATGTTGATTAAAAGTTGCTAGAAACAAAAAAATAGACGATCAATTAAAAAATGTGTTAAAAATGGTGTTAAGAACGTTTTTTATACGAACTTGTAAAGGTGTTGAAGCCATGTAAATAAAGATCAAATTAGAGACCCAACCATAATGAACTTAAGCTGGCCTAATCTAATGTCAAAACTAAACGAAAAGCTACCTAAAGCTTTGTAATTTGCTTAAGTTACCCATAATAGACTTTAGCTAACTTAACTAATTTTGAATATAATTGTTAAATTAAAAATTGTAAATAAAAATACGTAGATAAATAGAAGTTTTGTTAAATATAAATTATATTTTGTTTGTTATTTTAATTTTGTTTTTAATTTTGTATATTTTAAATTTTATTATTAATTGAATTTTGTTTTCAGTGTTATTTTAAATATAATTTTAATTAACGTTTTTTTCTTTTTTTTTCCTTTTATTATTATTATGTATAATTAATTTGTTATGAAGTGTAAATTATTAAAAAATTAAATTGTTTTATTATATATCACAAGTTTTCAATAAGTAATAACAGATCCTACATCAAACGCTAAATTTCCGTACAAAATATGCGAATGAAATCGCACTTTCCTTAAGCCAGCTAAAGTTAACGAAAACTTGACGAAATTCTCTGATATTCCCATTATGGTTGCACAATACAATTTACATGTAATCGTACATTTCCTTAAGTTGGCTTAAACCAGCTAAAGTTCATTATGGTTGGGCCTTAGATTGTGTCAGTTAATTACCTTATTTTTCTCAATGTTGCATAATTCTATAGAATAAAGATCTTGCAATGCTTTTCATATGCACAAACATTACAAACTTAGAAACAGGACAAGAATAGGCACAATATAACGAGTATAATTTCTTCGACTACATACATAATATGTACAATAATTTTTTTTATGCTCTTGCTTGGCAATAACTTAAGTAAAATCACCTTTTCGTGGTTAATTAAGTACGGTAATGGGAATAACCAAAATTGACGATAGATAACATTATATAGCCATGACATTTAAACAAAACAAGCTCAAAAATGCTATCACTATAGAGGAATTTACATGCAGTTCTATGGGAAATTATAGTGATAGCACCACAAATTTTGAAATAACGCAATAACTACCGGTTTTTTAATTTTGTGCAAAGGTGGTAAAATAAAATTCCATATTTTTACATCATTTAGTAAAACAAAAATTTTTTTTATGTAATTTCGATATGTTTCACGTTACATTTCATATATATTAATTTAATTTATTTATCTCCCTTGCACATGAATTTGCAAGCAAGGCTCAGGATCATTTTCCTTGTGGATGTAGGCCATCACTATTTCATATTAAAAACTGTTTTTTTAGAAATAATTGCTTTTAATTTACAAACACAAAAAAAAAATTGTTTCGACTTTATAGAATTAGAATACTAAAAAAAAAAGAGAATAAAATTAAAAGGGTTCTAAAGGTTAGAAAATAAAAAACGTTGAAACAATTTTATAGAATACGAATTCGAAATAAAATGATAGTAACATGTTTGTTTCAAGTTATAGAATGCCACTTTAGACTAAATTAAAGTTCGCTGTTTACCAAAGCTATAAATGTTTTATGCCGTTGACAGTAACTATGTTTATATCAATGTCATTATTGTTTATATTATATTTATATTGTCATCACCGACCGTGTGTATAGATTAATGTAGATTATCCGCGAATAAAAAAAAAGTAGAATAAAGCATGCAATTTGATTATTTTAATACCATTTTGTATATAAAATCGTTTCAAAGTTGGTAATAGTTACATATTTGCATTTTCCCTATCATCCTATAATTGAAAGCCCTTAATAGTGTTTCTTTATTAAGTATTCTTATATAAGTATTATTATATATTCAGTATTCTTTATTTTGATTACTTTGATCTAAAATTATAAAAAATTGCAACAAGTTTTAATTTCCTAATTTTGTATGTTTCCAATTTTATATTCACATAACCATGTCAGTATGAATTTTCTTACAACGAAAGATCGAATGAAGAAAGAAAAAAATATTATTATATGGGTTCTAGTTTTCAAAGGAAGAAAGTTTGTGATACTAAGTCTAAGATAATGTAATCTATATAAAAAAATATTAAATAAAGAAAAATTTCGGACTGTGCAAAATAAGTGAATTTAGAATCAAACAAAAAATTGGTGATTGAAAGAAGAGCATTATTTTAGAAAAATTAGAAATTGAAATTTTTGTATCTACTAATTATTTAAGATATACGTATATACGTATATTTATTTTACATATCTATTTCAACTTACCAATTATGACATTATACATGACAAAATATATAATTGACAGTCAGACTGAGGTATCACATACGTCATTTGGCCATTTATAAGATCGTGAAATCAAATCTTATTGTGGCATGGATATTTTTGTTTTCATTTATTCCTTAAAATTAGTTGAGAATAGAATTTGGTTATCATTAAAATTAAATGCACACCCTTTGAACGGACTGAACACCTTTTTCCATCTCTTGGTATTGCAAATTTATCGTAAAAAAATTAAAGACAGAACTGTTATCAAACTTTAAATTAACTCAGGGGAAAATACTATACAGTGATCACTCAATAATTATTTATCTGAGAATTTTTCCAGAAAATTTAACCAAGTACTTCTTCAAGAAATAAATTTCTGATTTCGATATAGTCAAACTTATTTGGCCCATACTGGAACAGAAAGATTCTATTAACCTACTTCCAATAAAAAAGATGGTATCAAGTCAGTACGATAGTAGAGATTATAAAGCGAAATTTCCTTGTAAGCATGCATGTCAGAAGCAAAGCATATCTATTACAACAAGAAGGAAAACTCTTCATTTACGTAAACCTGATGCAATTTTTTACATACACCACAACAAAATATTTCTATTAGTTAAAACAAGTAAAAACTACTATACCTTCTTTAAGATTGCCGTATATGAAAATTAATATGAGGAAAAAAGAAAACACAGCATATGTTTTCCTTATATGTTTTTTATATACAACTTTTTATATGCGTCCCCATTACTTGTTAACTACATAGTGAGATAAAAGGTTCGGACAAATCTAAAAATTTTATATTGAAATTTTAAACCAAGTTTTTTATTATTTAAAATTTAAACTGATATGGGTAATATAATTATACTGGGTGTTAAACATAATTATAGATGTTTAGCGTGTAATATTGTGAAAACCGGAACGGAAGTTTTATCAATTTTCCACAGAGAATAAAAGGTATTTTTTTTATGTTAAAATTTAATTTTAAATGTGTTAATAAGTAGCTATAATGAGTTTAAAATTTTTATGATCTTTAAATTATCTTATTTTAACGGAATCATCACGATAAATAGTTTCATTTTGATACGAAAAATTATTATTTTCAAACATTCTATTTGAATTTCATCTACCTAATTTCGCTACATCTTTTTGTTTACTGTATTTCATCTTTCTCGTGAACATACAATTCTTATTACCGTCTATTTCTAACAATTTTTTTTTTTAATATGTAAATGTATGGGTGTGTTAGCAAAAACACATCTTCGAGTTTGACTTCTTATTGTAATAGATATTCTTTGGTCAGAAGGATTAAAGGATTGGGTCCTTTCTAATGATTTGCGTAGATCCTCCAGAGATCACGAAGAAATTTAAACAAGGGTGTATTCATAAATGCTGCAAACTTTGTTGTCAGTTTGCCACCAGTTGTCGTATTCTGCAATAATGAATACAAATTCTACCTATATTCTATATTTACTTGACAATTCTGCAAAGTTTCTGTTCATTAATACTGACATTTTGAAAATAACATTTTTTTTTAAATAACAAAACAAAAACTAAAATACTCAAAACAACAAAGAAAACTACTTCAAAAAATTTATGCATACTAAAAATGTATTCTGCCAAGTTGACACCCAGTAAACTTTGAGTCTACATTTATGAACAGCATTCAGAAAATCTGACAAGTGTGTTCATAAATTCAGAATATGCAGATTGACTGCAGGTAGTTTATGTGTTTGTCAATAGCTTGAAGTAGTTTAACGAGTAGAATTTGAATTTTACAATTTTTGTGATTCTGAGGTTTTGTCTAAGTTTGCCGGTCTTAGGATCCCCACCCCATTATCTGCGTACGATTAAAGTATGATATAATGCAAACAAAGTTGCTTTAAAATAGGTGTAGTTTCTTCATTTAAATGAGTGAACGTACAAAAATTTTTAATTAAAAAAAAATTGTGATTAAGATACGCCAAAAGTCTGCACAAGCATTTAAAAAAAAAAATATTCTAATTGAATGTACTTGAATAATTTATTTATAAATTTACCTTATCTACAGTTTGTTGTTGCAATATCGGTTGATTTGACTCTTGAATTAAAGTAACCACTTTTTTGGGACTATTAGGTCCCCCAGTATCCTGTGGGGTACCAGACGGTTCAACCCGAACTATTATAGCAATTTTTAATTTTTTAAAGCTGTCCTTCTGTTATTGAAAAATAACAGAATTGGACACTATTTTTGATCAAATAAAATTATGTGAATATGTATAATGTTTATAATTGCTTCAGGTTATTTTTCCTAACGATTACATTTTTTTAAAGTTAATAATGAATTGATTTTCTTTATATTTTACAGAATCAATTCTATATTATTCTTCTAAGTTTCATTAGCTATTCATTAATGATTTCATTGTTTTAGTATTTTCACTATTGCTAATCATTATTATTTTACCACTTTTTTAAAGTATTCAGGCCACAAAAATATTACGACATTTTTAATTTACAATTTAGTGTCTATTTTTAAATTAAATTGTACGTGTATTTTTTATAAAAATGGTAGATACACTATTAATATTTCGTTTATTTTAAAAAAATATTTTTTTCAGATCGAAATTAAAATCTAAAGTACCATTTACATATAAGTATGTATATTTTTTTCAATTATTTTTACTCAATCTAAATAATTATAAGATACAAAGGAGAAACTGACTGATGGAACTATGGAAGTTAATGTTAAACTACTATACTTATTAAAATTTTCATAGAACTACCACATAGCGACAAAACCGCTATGTTCTGTAGTTAATAATAAACTTTTTGTGCTAACATAATATAGAGGAGGTAAAAATAATTTTTATATTGTTCATGTATTGTATTGTACGTACATTGTATTGTACACATTATATATTTTTGAGTTACTATACTATATATTTTTGCATATATGGGTGTGTTGAAATGTATCCAAAACAGAATAAGTCTTTTTAAAAATTAAACTTTTTTTAATTTCGTTTTTTTATTTTGTTCGATTTTATGTATGTATGTAGGTATATTGTTTTGAAAAATTTATATATGGAGGGAGCATTCAATTTATGAATTTTATATTTTTAAGTAAATTTTACTTCAAGGAAATTGGTTGGTTATTTATTTAAGAATTTTTAAACTAAAATAAAAATCTTTCCTGTATTATTTTTTATTTATATAAACTTAGAATATGTACCTAATATTATAATCGTAATATATTTACATATACATACATACTTTTGCAAAATAAAAAAAAATAAAATTTCAATTTTATGTGATTACAAGTTTTTTTATAAATATTTGGTTCTTTTTCAATAAAAAATCTAATTAATTGTGCATATTAGAAAACGATTTCACACTTTATTTTAAGGTTATTAACACTTGATGGTTTCTCTGTACAAATTTGTAAGCTTAATTTTAGTCATAACTTTACTTATAAATTACTTTGACATTAATTATTTTATATATGTACGTTCTTTGAATTTTTATGAACGAAACTACCCGACAACGAAATAAACTTACGATATCTTATTTATCCTAACAAACAGTAACTAAACTATTAAACAAAATGTTGCGCAATTTTTTAGTTACATCAATGAAATAATATATGAAATACGAATCCGAGTAAGTATTAGTATGAGTATGCATAGAAATAGACTTATAGATATATGTATGCATATTATAATTTATTTAATTTCATTGTTTTTGTTTATCATTGCATTGCAAAATAAACACAAAATACAATCCATATACCTACTGGCTACAATACAATACTTATACTACACGCAAAAGAATGAGTAAAAAAGAAATATAAGTATGTGTTAGCTATGCATGCACATAGATTATTTAATTTTATATTATTATTATTAGAATTAAGTATGTACCTACATACTTACAGCTACAGCTACACATTATTTTTTATTTCAAATTTTAAAATTTCAAAATGAATATTTTTATAGGGTATAGACGAATTATTATACGTACATACTAAAATTTTAAATAGTTTTGCATAAAACTATAAACGATGCAAGTCCATATATATATACATTTATTTTTTGACTCAATCGAGATAATCAACACATACAACATTTTAGTATTACTAATTTGATTACTCTATAGCCTATACTTTACATTTACATTATATTATTATACTGCTTTGTAAGGATTCCTTTTTTTTGTTTTATAGTTTTTATTTTACTTGAAATAAGTACAATATTTTCATAAGGTTTATTTTATTGGAAATGTATTAAAGCATATAATGTACTTACTGCAAGCAAAATGTTCCTATTTAGTATTTATAAATCCAATTGTGTTAATAATATAATATTGTTTAACGCTATTTACTATAGCTAACAAAATATATATAATCAATACGTGCATAAAACGCAATATACAATATACTAATCCATACAAATACAATTATTTCAAGCGGCGCAGAATCATTTTTATTTTTATGCAACATTCTTGTTAAAAAAAAAACCGGTTTAATAATTTTAAAAGTGGAACCTTTCATCTGTGTGAGTGAGAATGTTTTCACTTCTGAGCAGAATTGGCAGAATAGAGTATGATGAAATGACATTTCATTTGTATTAGAACATTCGAAATATTGTACATGTACTACTTTTTTATTTATTGCCAGTTCCACGAATAATATTAGAGTTTACTTACATCATTATTTGTAAATTGTAACATTGCAATGACTCAATGACGTATTAATGTTAACACAGCATGGCGGCAAATTATTATGATTATCAGAAAAAAATGTATGGACATTGTTGTTCGTTAACTTAGTTAGTTTGTTATATGTCGTGTTTGTGTAGTATGTAATGTAGTATGTATAGGTAAGAGATTGTAAATTTATATTGCTTTTGTAGCTGGCAGTGGAATAAACTCAAATTGCTTTTTTGTTAGGTCTACGTCTATGCCGTTTACCTTTATTTAGCTCACTATCACTTGGTAAAAGCTAAAAGCAGTAAAAATCACAGCATAAAGCATTCTTCTTTATTTTTTATTTTTCTATTGGAATAAAATACCTACTCCATTATGATTTTTTTAATATTCCATGATTCCATCTATAAGTTCATACTCATACATATGAATTTACATACGTTGAGTACACACATGTAGAAAAAAATGATTAGAGCTAGAGAAAAATTTTCTAGTTAGGTATATCTTATGAACTTTTTTTTTCTTATTATTTTCGCCGAAAATTTATTTTTCTTGTGAATTTAATGCATTCTCAATTGTTGGATACAATGTTGTCAATTTTACAATAATTTCAATTGAAAAGCATCAGTATTTAATCTGTAAATTGTGAAAAGTACAGCTATACCTGACTAAAAAATTTAAACAGTGTTTCATTATTGTTTTTTTTTTAAAGTGAAGGAAATTACACATTTAAAAGGAGACCTATAGTGAAACCAAATATGTACAGAACATTCAATTAGAAATTTAATTAAAGTTTTAAGCCATATAAAATGATACACCGTCATATATTTTAATAAATGACAAATAAAAATAAAGTAGACATTAGACATTTTAATTTATCAATTGTACATATAAGTACATACTTTTTGTTCCTTTTCTGTCGCCAGACTTAAAATATAGAAACAGATACTTCTATGAATTTAAATGTTTTTTTTTTACATTAGAACCAAAACTTAGGTTGTGAACCTTTAAGTACTTAAGCCGTTTTAAACATCTATAAGTCATAAATAAAAAATCCTTCTCTCATAAAAGAGTTTCCATAATCAGACTTAAACCATCTCGGAATTTTCACTGTGAAAGGGCGGACACTTGAAACCTCTTATGTTATGCGATGGAATTGCTTGAGAGGAGGAAGTGATTTTAATTCCTCGAAACAAGTGTTAACACCAAGTAGATATCTATAAAATAGAGTAAGTGCTCCAACAATACCACGATGACCGGTATAAGGGATGAGGTTACATTTAGGTCGCCTATAAGACGAATGACGCGGTTTTGAGCTTTGTCCAAAAAATGTAAAGCATTTTTTGGTGCACCTGCCCATAAATGTGAGTTATACTCGAGGTTGGGTCGTATATATGCTTTATAGATTTTTAAGAGGGCTCGAGACGAAAAATAAGTTTTGCAGCGACTCAAAAAGCCTAAACACTTAGCGGCGTTTTTCGAAATATGTTCATTCCAGTGCATATTTTGATTCACGTGATTTAGCGCACCGTGATTGAGTGGTCGTGATTGAGCGGGCCAGCTTGTATTGCTTTTTTGGAGGCGACTGCGGAAGCTGTAGCAATAGTTTGTTTTAGAAAATTATGATGCTACTAGAGTGCTGTCATCAGCAAAACTATGGATTGGATTGAAAGTTAATTTGATAAGGTCATTAATTAAAATGAGAAATAGGGTAGGTGAAAGGACATAGTCTTGTGGAACACCAGTATTGATTTGAAGTTGGTCGGCAAAAGAACTGCCAACTGAAACTATAAAAGATTGATTTAAAAGAAAACTTTCAACTCATTTAGAAAAGGTTAAACCAAGGTAAGAACGTTTGGCTCGAAAGCCGTATTGACTACCATGAATTATACCTCTACTATCAAGATGTTTCTTCAAATTTTGATTGATTAACATTTCCATCGTTTTTGAAATAATGGAAATAATAGTTATGGGCCTATAGTTCGAAGGATTGCTTTTATTATTTTTTTTAGGAATAGGTAAATCTGATATAATAGTACTATTATATATCATAGGTGGAAACGAAAACTTGCAAAAATTTTGCCCAACATTTTTAGCAAAAGCCCAGAAAGACCTGCTGTTGTTGTGGGGATCAAAGATTTCTCGCCTAAATCTTTGGTTATTCAGGAATTTTTGCGGATTGATAAGTTTTTTACATTTATTCCTAACCACTTTATAACTCTCATACGTGTTGACAGTTTTATTGTTCTTGTATTTTTTATAAGCTTCTTCTTTGGATTTCAGAGCTTAGCTGCAGAGGTCATTGAACCAACCTGATAGATTTCGTTTTATACTTCTAAGGCTATTTGGAATGAAAGTTCTCATTCCTAATAGAATAGTTTTGGTAATCACCTCTGCAGCAAAGTCGACATTTTTATATCGAAAACACAAGAACCAGTTCGATGCATTTAAAAAGTTGTTGAGGTCTTCCCAGTCAGCTTGGTGGTAATGCCAAATTATTCTTTTGGGAGAATTATTAGAACTGGTTGTTGCGCCTACTTCGAAGCTTGTGCTTACAAGACAGTGGTCGGAACCACCTAGTGGAGAGTTAACAGCGATTGAATCCGGATGGGTAGTTGGGAATAAATTCATGTTACTTTTACAGATTATTTTAAATGTGCTTTGACCTAAAAATGTTGATGTATTACATTCTCAATCAGCTGTCATTGCATTGTTCATTTTGTTCTGCTGTTGATTTTGCTTCACAAATTATTTCAAAAAACAGAACTGCATTCACTTTATGTAGTTAAAAAGATAAAGTAAAGTTCCAAACTTTAACTTCTTCTGTCTTCTATCGAAAATATAAAGCCAAGTAAATAAAAATAAATTCCAATAAAAATAAACATTAACTCAAAAAGCCTTTTCAGGGCTACTAAATATATTTATTAAAGCAAAATTGTCAATAGCAATTAATTCTATTACATCTCAACAAATTAATTCATTTGATGAAATATTTATATTATATAATATTTATCTCCCAAATGGAAGTTGGAATTTTAACGAGGAAGAAGGCTAATACCGAGTCAAATTACTTCGGCTTCTGAATTGGAAATTATTGATGGTTTGAATTATTTTAATCTTCAACTAGTTTCTCAAATTAAAAATTATCGTAACAGACAATTGGATTTAGTTTTTACACCGATTGGTCATCTATTCCTAAAATATTCCTATGCCACTTTCAATTATTGATAATTATCATCGCCCAATCTGCATAGTAGAAGTCATTGTGGCATTGTGCTTTAATACTCCTTTTACATCAAGTTCGGAAGTTTCTTATAAATATAATTTTATAAAAACTTCTTTCACTCAATAACTATTTTTTGCTTTTAATTTTGAAACAATACTATCTCACGTAAATCTCAATCTTGTAATTAACAATTTCTATGAGATTTTATTAACTGGGTTTAATTTATTTTTTCCTTTAATTCGTGAGAGAAATACTAAATATAGTTCTCCTTGGATTAACCAATAATTAAAAAAATTGAAAAATAAAAGGAACAGGTCATGCATTTTATATATAAAAAAATAGAAGTGAATCAAATTATAAACATTTTGTTAGTCTTTTTAATTCATATAAAAGTTTTCTGAATTTCAACTATAGAAAATATTTATCTGGTATATTTACCCAAAAAAAAACAAACATAACGTGGGAACAAGCGAAAATAGCAGCTAGAAATCGAGTACGATGGAAATGTCAAGTGGAAGCCCTATGCCCCCAAGAAGAGTAAGGAAAAAAAAAATATTTACCCAGATAAAAGATGATTCTAAAATATTTGGAAATTTGGAAATTCCAAACGCAATATATATCAGTTTCTGGCGTCTACATCTTATCTTATATATTAATACGCTTAAACGTCTGTTAAACTTTTCACAAAGCTTTTACAACATGAAGTTTTTTCAACTAGATTAGACAACTTTATTAGAACTATTAAGAATTACGATAGTGTGAAAAATTTTATTTAAAGACATAAACCACAAAACGATAAAACCAAATAAAACCAAAAACAAAATAAAATTAACCTAAAAACAATTCTTTAAAAAAAAAAAACAAAGTAGCAAAGACAAAAACCGAATTATCAGAATATTATTATTATATCGATTTATAAACAATTAAAATAGCTTTGCTAAAATATTACGATATTACAGCAAAAAAACTTAAATAGTAAATTTAGAAAATATATTTTTTACCTCACCCAGACCATGTTTACAAATTTCAAAAATTAAAATTTATTTATTTTATTAACAAATAATTCAAAAGTATAAATTCAAATGCGCAGTAGCATTGAGTAAATATTACATTTTACATGGAGAATCATAAAACGAAATTTACGATCTGCTAAGAACAACAAAAACAAAATATGTTATGACATTATCATCAAGTTCCAATTCAATGCACGGCAAATTTAGTACACATAAAAATTAAAAAAACTTTAAAAAGAAAAATCTCAAACTACCCTTACCTACATTAGAGACCCTAGCGGGAAAACAATATAACAAAAAAAACTGAAGAATAAGAGAAAAACCATAATTATTGGCTTTACCCGTAACTATAATAGTCATAAGGCGTCAATAAAAACTGAACAATAAGAGAAAAAGCATAATTATTGGCTTTACCCCTAACTATAATAGTCATAAGGAGTCATATGATGTCATATGATACTTCGTTAAATGGCCTATATGATTCGATATGATTAACAAAGTCGTAACCAATCATAACCTTTACTATAATGGTCATACCTAATCATACGAAAACGTCAAAACCAAAATTTAAAAGAAGTGAAATAAAAATATAAATTCTATAAATAAATGTTTTGTTTTTTTATTTTGAGTTTTGAAATAGATAGGGCTATTATGATAATAAAAAAAAAATAAAAAAAACGTATATATGCCTATTTTAATGTGTTTTTAATGGGGGTGTGGTATGTATTTAGTTTAAATGCATTTAATTTCATATTTATACTGCCAGCGACATCTCTGTTCGCCACATTTTGTTGAAATGTACGTCTCTATTAATAGTATTTATTAGGGAGCGTTTAGACATCAGATTTTATTTCATGAAAGTTTTGTTTTACTTACTTTTATTACATTTACAAATTTTATTGCAATTACATAAAATTTTATTTCAAAAGTTTTATTTACATATCTCTTGTGTTTGAAATATTTGAATAAGTATTAAAATGTTAAACTATTTTTAAGATATTAAATAAAGTGAATTATAGTTTTAAGTTTTTCAATTTAACTTATTAATTATGTAATAAAAAAATATTTAAAACATTGATTTTTTAAAGAAAATAAACAAATAAAATAAATTGTTTCATTTATAATGCTAATGCTAGACCGGCGAATGTTACGACGGGAATATCTAGTAATAATAATTCCATTGATGCGACGGTCATTGCAGGTTTCTTCAAAACTTTTTTTCAATTTGTTTTGAAGATAACACTTGTGAGCCAGACAGCTATGTTTCTTTAACGGTTTAATCTCTCATGTAATTTAAGTTATCAATTACCTGAAGTTGACTTTTCAAGCTTAAAAATTAAATCCTACTTAAATCGATTAAATAATGATTTTTTCATGGGTCATATAATGTGTCTGAAATCGTGTAAAAAATTGTTCTGAATCGCTTGATCTGCCATTGTAAATTCTTTTCCCACGTTCTTTGTCAGTTGGCATATTCTCAAACTACTGGAAAAACTCAAAAAGTCAAAAGTCAGAAATATGGTTACAAAAAATAGGCATATTGCTAAATTATCTTCTATCCCAATAGTTTTTGAAAAGATAATTTATAATTCTATATATGAAACCTGTAACCATTCTACTAACTTAGTAGAATGTTGCTCTCCTTTTTTCAATACAATGGAATCTGGAGTGGCAGCACGTAACTTGTTCACGTTCGTCAAAAAGACGTATTAACACTTTTGGTAGCATGTAAGCAACGTTGACGTTGATTTAATTCCGAAAACGTCAAGTATACATTTTTTCGGTGGCATGTAAGCAAGTTGACGTTCGTTGATTTTAACGTATACGTTTATTTTTGAACGTCAATGATTTTCTTACCGTGTACTAAAATTTATAAGAGAAAGATAGTTTTTTTTAATTATTTTGTGTTATTTTAATAATAAAAATATAAAATTTAAATATTTATAATAAAATTTTAAATCTTAACATTAAATTTTATAGTTTTTATAATTTTTATTTTTATTTTATAATTTTTAATTTCTTTTGATAACATTTTATTTCTGGAATAATTGAAGTATTTTTGTTTGCAATAAAAAAATTATTTTATTTCTGTGATAATTCAAGCATTTTTTATATGATAATAAAATAATTTTTTTTTTAATTTCTCAATAATTGAGTGTTTTAATTTATTTAAATAAAATACTAAATTTATTAGTTCATTGTAAATATTCTAATTCATTGAAAATGTCATATAAAATATCAACTGAATTGGTCTGTTTACATTTATTTTATTTACTTTTTTTTTATTTTAGTCTATTATAAATTCTATATCTATTGAAACGGACACATCATTTTTATTATTCTTGCGATTTTTATATAACAATTTTGTTCTTCAAAACTGAAAATAATAAGGCGAAATACAAGAATTAAAAAAAAAAAATTTTAAAAAATTTAAATTCATTTCTTTTTATTTCAAACCTCCATTAAATTTGAAAAACATATGTTTTTTGAAGTTTTAAATAGGTTAGTTTGATTGTCAAAATAATTTTCGAACATTCGGAATATTTTTTCGAATTTTCGGAATAAATTTTCAACGTGATGTTTTACATGCTACCAAAAAAAATCTTTGACGTTAAAATACTTCACGTTGATTTTTGAACGTAAACGTTTTACGTGCTGCCACTCCTGGTTATCAAACTGACGTAATATACACTGACATGAGTAAAGCATTTGATGTTCTACCACACAATGTTATTGCTAAGAAGCTTGCTATCTTAATTTTCCACCAACATTCATAAATTGGATTCAATTGTATCTAGTTGATAGAACATCTAATGTACTTTTTAGATCAGTTATTTCTGATTTATAGAATGCCAATTCTGGAATTCCGCAGGACAGTAAACTAGGACCATTACTGTTAATTTTATCTATTAATGACGTAACAACAGTTTTGAAAAATAGCAAAGTATCCATATATGCTGACGACATTAAAATTTTTAAGACAATTAAGTCACCTAATGAATTTACATTACTTCAAGAAGATCTTAATTTGTTCCTAAATTGGTGTGACGCTAATCACTTAAAGTTGAATGTGGAGAAATGTGCCCACTCGTCGTATTTCTCCTCTAGTTTCGAATCATACTCTTAATAACAAGGTTATGAAGTGAGTTAATTACTTTAATTAATTCGGGGTCATGTTTGATGATAAATCATCATTTAAACAACATTTCAACATTATCATCAATAAAGCAAATTCTGTATTAGATTTTCTTAAAAGATGACCAAAAAACCCTTATCTAATTAAATCTCTATTTACTTCTTTATCTCGTTCAAATTTAGAATATGCTAGCCATACACCTAACTATGTCGACCATGCCAATAGGATTGAAGCCATTCAGAAGAAATTCCCTAGATTCGCTTTACGAAACCTTCCTTGGTCTGCTCCTATACGTTTACTACCTTAGAGACAGACTAGAGCTTTTACAGAGTGTTTACTCTTGCATCCAGAAGAATAGTTGCTGAAATCGTATTTATTTTAATGATTACTTCTGGTGAAATTTATTCATTAATTATCAAAGATAAAATCAATCATTATCGTAATATTAGTACACGTTTTCGTTCTAAAAATATGCTCAATGTTTATTTGATCTATTTTATTTCATTTTATTATACTCAACACAAACATATTACAAAAAATATTTCTTAAAATTAGAATAAAAATTAATATTAAAAAAACAAATATGCGTACAGTTAAGTTAATGTTAATATCGCAACCTTCACTTTTTCATTCACTTCACTCTTTTTCCGTCCGGATGACAATTTCGGTATCGCAGTCAGTGTAAAGTGAATAAAGTGAAAAATAAATGTTGACATACATACGTAGGTAAAAATAAATTTTAACTGTTTCTATTCATGTAATTTTTCTATAAACACTATTAAGCTACTAAACTGTTATTAATAATAGTTAAATTTACTATTGTACTATAAAACATTAATAATTTTAATATATTCTTTAACTATCTTTTTCCACTTTGTTTATTGTTTAAAACGCCAAACAACACCAAAAAAATAAAAAAATTTAAACTTTTGTATATTATTCATAAAATTATTGTACATAAAATTTCAACTTTTGTATGTTATTCACATCAAAAAATCAGTCGGATAGTATTCACCCGGATGTTTTTTTTTTCACTTTTTTACTTTTACTAGAGCAAAAGAGTTAGAAAATCTTTTCATACTCTTTCTTATGGTAAATATAAGAACTATACTCAATAATATTAAAAATTAGCAATATTTATTTTTAACATACTGGAATAAAAGAGTTAGAAAATTTATATTGACATCATTTCTTATCATTAACATAAGAAAAAGAGAGGCAACCACTCAAAACTAAGCAATATTTTTTAAATGTTGCTCAACATTGTTTCTTTTATAGTAAGTGAAATTTGCGATACCGATTTATTCCCAGACGGGTGAAAAATGAAGTGATAAAAAAGTGAAGTGAAAAAACAAAGTGAATGTTGCGATAGGCACATAAATTTCAAAGGTTACTAACCATAAGTTATTTCTATTATTTAAAAGTATTGTCAAGATACAAACATAGGGGACCTGTCATGAATATCACTATCAATAATTTTTTGGTGAATGTTACAAGGTTTTTTGGTGATAGGAAGGATTTTTTTTTGAAAATTTGTAAATTGAAAGTGAAATTAGTTTATAAATAAAATAAATTAATTTTATTTAGAGTATTTTTATTTTATTTTATTTAATGTTCTTTCTAAAAACAAAAACATTTTTATGAAATAAAAATATAATTTTATTTTAACAACTTACATTTTTCAAAACTTAGAAACAATTTTTTATAATAATAGGTATATTTGTTATTTTTTATTAGTATTATCCGTATTATTTATAAGTTTTTCAATTCATTTTTGTTCGATTTTTAGAAATAGATATGAAATCCTTTTTTCTTTGTTATTAATTGTTAAACTTTGAAAAATTTAACTGACAACAAAAATACAACAAAAGATGACAGTATCATTCACAATAAAATGAAAGGTTCATTCCTGATACCGATTTGTCTATTCTATATAAATCTATTTTTTTTGAACGCGAAATTTTGGTTATTCGTCATTCGTCACGATTTACATATAATCTCATGTATTTGAAAGCAAAAAATTCGTCATTCGTCGTGATTATGTTTTCAGCGTAATAGTAATAGTAATAGTATATAGTAATATATATATAAAATCGTTTGGGCATATATTCGTAACCCTAGATCTCGGAAACTACTGAACCAAATGTTACCACATTTTCAACATATATTACCGACACCGAAACTTATAGGTTACATATAGGTTACTCTTATCTTCTATATATAGCGCTGGGGTGGCGTTGTTTGAAAAATCTTATTTATGGGCCAAATGGGTTGAAATTTAGAACATATATTTAGTTTATAAAATAAAATGCTTTGTGAAAATTTGATAGGTGATGCACAAGTTGAGATATTTAAAAAAGAAGTGATATTTTTGGTATTTTTTTAAATTAAATTTAAGTATGTTGTGAGTATTTACGGAAAACTTCAAATAAAGAAAAAATAAAAAAAATTAATTTAAAATAGCTACATAATTTAATTTATTAACAAGAGAGCTTATGAGATATCCAACTAATTTAACATCACAACAACAATAGCAAAAAATAGAAGCAGCAAGAACAAGAATGCAAAACTTATGTGCAAGAGAGAGTGAAGAACACAGAAGTGCACGAGTACAACATGTAAGAAATGCAAATAGAAGATCACGTCAACAGTTAAGTGATATAGATAGGAATTTGAATCAATTAAAAAATATAAGAAGAATGCGAATATGTAGATTATTATTATTATCATCATTTGACCGTATTGCATTTGACTATGATCTTGAAATGGATTATGCTTCTCACTCTAAAGTTAATATTAGAGAAATGGACAAAGCATGTGAGTATTGATATACTTTAAATTTTAAATATGAAACAGCTGGGATGTGTTGCTGTTCCGGAAAAATTGATTCGCCGAAATAAGTCCACCACTAGAACCTTTAAAAACAATACTTAAAGGAGAAACAGCAGAACCGAAATTATTTTTTAAAAAATTAGGAAATTTAATAAATGCTTTCAAATGACAAGCTTCAGAACAAATTAAATTAGTAGTAGTCACACTGATCAAAAAATTGTTATAAAAAATTATCAAAGGGTATTCCTATAAACCTTATCAAAGGGTATTTTTATTATCCTATAAAAAATTATCAAAAGGTATTATCCTTAAAACTATTCTCTTATCAAAACTGATCTCTATTGTTGCTGTCATATTTAGTTGTTCTTCTCATATTATCTTCAGAACTATTACCATCGTTATCACCGATAGTATTTGAAATTACAAAATCAATTGGAATTAAATGATCTACTGAAGGATCACTTTCTTTTAGTTTTCTTGCAATATTATGTAATACTGAGTATGCCACTACAACAACCATGGCAGGATTAACATTTATTCGCACACCAAGTGACAAAACCGAAAAACGTCTTTTCAGTACTCCAAAGCCTTGTTCTACAATATTTCTGGTACGAATTTACGATTCATTATAAAGAGTTTCACCTTCCGTTTGAGGGTTAGATAGAACACATACGAACTAACAGAGTACCCACTATCCCCTAGTATGAAACAATCCTTATAAGAACCCCTCTCCCTTTTTGCTCTGAAACACGAGTTACGAAAGAAATTACTATCGTGTGCAGATCCTGGTCAACGGCTGACAATGTCAATTATTTCTAAATTTGAATTAATGACGGCTTGTACATTTAATGAAAAATATCCTTTTCGATTTAGGTATATTTCAGCATTGGGCCCAATGAGGGACTGTATCCTGACATGAGTGCAGTCTATTGCGCCAATAACTTTTTGAGATCTACTTATTCTGGAAAATGCGAAGTTTGTAGATGAAATTTCTTCTGCAGTAAGTGGTAACGTTATATAAGCTGGGGCTAATTTAGTTAAACCTATACTAATTCTTTTTACAATAAGTGAAGCAGATGATATTGATACACCAATAAAATCAGCCAAATTTATTAGCATGCTATCTGTTGCATAGAATTTTCATGTAACAATCTTAATGTCAAAAAGAGGATATAAAGTCGAGCGTATTCAAAGCATATAAATATAATACACGATATACCTTGAAACTTTTGGTTCAATGTCATTTATTAATAGTCCCAAAATATGATGAACAGAATTTCTTGAAAAATGAAACCTTTTAATAAATTCTTCCTCATCCAAAGTAACGAAAAAATTTGGTTTTATTTTATATTGTCTTTGTTTTCTGACTCGACCTTCATCTTCAGAATCTGAATCAATTACCGAATCTAAACATTTTCAATCTTTACAGACCCTTTTTTAATGAAAATTCTTTAAAAAATTACAAATTCTTATTATTTACATATAATATTTTTTATTTAAAAATTACATGTTTTTCTAATCCGTCAGTAAATAAATTTACTGAAAAAATTCCTACAGTAAACTTAGCGAGATGAAATTATGGCCCTTAGAAATTTATGTTTCGTATTGAATGCTTTAACATTTTTACTGAAATTTTTAATTATATAATAACTTCTTACTCTAACATACAGTTTTATAAAACAACTTTTTACACATTTATTACAGCAATTATAAGTAAAATCATATTTTAAAGATTGAAATAACTTATATTCAAATTTATCTTCTACATATTATCATCTAATAAAGTTAAAATATTCTGTTTTAACTTATTTAATATAATCATAAAATTATTCGGCGGTATTTCTTTTTATTGATATTTTTTGATCAATTAAATTACATCTATCAATAGCTTTTAACAAGTTTTGTCTCCTACAAATATTACAAATATTTAATATTAAGATTACTGTGCCAATCGCAATCTTCACTCTTTTTCCGTCCGGATGACAATTTCGGTATCGCAGCATTCACTTTCCAACTCAAAAAGTGAGTGTAAAGTGAATAAAGTGAAAAATCAATGTTGACATACATATGTAGGTAAAAATAAATTTTAACTGTTTCTATTTATGTAATTTTTCTAAAAACACTATCAAGCTACTAAGCTCTTATTAATAATAGTTAAATTTACTATTATATTGTATAATATTAATAATTTAATTATATTCTTTAACTACCTTTTTCCACTTTGTTTAAAACACCAAACAACACCAAAAAAATTTTCTTGCAAATTTCAACTTTTTGTATGTTATTTACTTCAGAAAATGAGCGGAATACAATTCACCCAGATGATTTTTTTTTTTCACTTTTTTACTTTTACTAAGAATAAAAGAGACAACAACTCAAAACTAAGCAACATTTTTTCTTGTATAATAAATGAAAATTGCGATCCCGATTTATTCCTCAGACGGGTGAAAAATGAAGTGAAAAAACAATGTGAATGTTGCGATAAGCACATACATAATATCTAAATTTTATCTAGATTACTTTTTTAAATAGAACATCATGAAATATAATTTAATAAAATTAAGTATATACGTACAATACACAATCCTTCGGTGATAGATGAAATTTAAATACATTATTACTATCTGCCTTTTTCAAACTACACACTAGACATTTGTAATAATGTTTACCCCTTTCACAAAATTTTCTATTTTCTATAATATAATAAATATCACTTTCAATTTAATAAACTAAATTTCGTTCTTTATTTGCACTAATTTCAAATCAACTTATCAACTTAAAGTAAGCCCGGTAATAAAATCCTATATTAGAAAAATGTCTTTATTTGCAAACACCTTGCACCTTGCACCAGCAAATAAGAAGTACACCCGCCTTTGTAGTTTAATGGTGAAAAATTCACTTCTGAAAATTGTGTACCTGGTCTTACTTGTAGTAATTCCAGTATATTATAATACACAAGAGCATGATTAGTGAAAGCACACTTTTCGTGCTTTTTTGTTTGCTTCGTTTTTTTTTTCATTCAATCAATATGCGATGATGCAGGCCGCCACGGTCATTTGATCGCCACGAAATTGATTTTAATTTTTATTTTATCTATATTATAATACACAAGAGCACGATTTTGAAGGCACACTTTTCGTGGTTTTTCGTGTGCTTCGTTTTTTTTTTTCATTCAATCAATCCGTGATGATGCAGGTCGGGGCGATTAAAGTCAATTTTTATTTTATGTGTATATTTTGGGTAAACAATTTTTACAAGATATTAGCTGAGTTGGTTAAAGCGTCATTTAATATCAGAAAGTTTTGTCGATTCTGTTTTAAGTCAAATTCTTTTTATTTATTTTTTTATTTATCCCATTTGGTTTTTTGCACTTTTAGTAGGAAAAAAAATTAATTAGTAGGATAATTTTATTAATATAGGTTTTAATATCACAAATTTTAGTGAGTTCGATTCTCTATTAATTCAATTTTTGTTTTTATAATAAAAAAATATTTTTTTTATTATTATGTATTATAATATTAATTTTTATAATATAATATAACCAATAACAAAAAAAAAAAAAAATAGTATAAAATATAAAAGTAATTTTTAATTATTATTCTCTTCTCAATGATTTCAACAAAATACGAAACGGTTTACTTTAAAAAAAATCTAAGCATACAAGTTATGTACTTATTACTTATCCATACATGGAAAATGTATTCACAGTTGACAGTTTTGACTTGGTTTTGACACTATGATGTATCATGTAGATATATGCATATAATATAATATATTATACCAATTAGTATTTATTCTACCTATATATGTTTACTCAAACAGCTAAAATGTAGATATACAATAAATAGAATATAATTTGTACTGTATTTTGGTTAAGAAGTCTTATTGGTATATTTGTGAAATGTTATGTATATCGAACCTACGTTAAAATTTTATTGTTCAAATTTATTTTATAGGTTTTATAATATTTAGTTTTAATAAAAAAGAAACATATCTTAATTTATAACTAAAAAGTAAATATTAAAAAAAAAAGTTTTAAATAGGTACTTTTTTTTATTTAAATAAACAATAAAATAAACTTTTCATTTCGTTTAAATTATATTTAATTATATTTATATTAAGTTTGTTTTTTAAATGTGAAAAGTTTTGAAAAAGTTTTTAAAATATTTTACATATATGTACATACATTGTATATCGATATTATTATAACTTTATGATAAAACTGACAATTTATTTAAAAAAAAAACTAGGAGCATAATTATATATTTATTAAAATCTACATAAAAAACCATCTGACGGCCAATAATCAAACTAAAATATAAAGTACAGACTTCAATTGAAAAATAGTAAAATATTACGTTTATTCAGTAACTTATCCAGATAGTTCTATATGAATATGAATAGTCATGCGTTGAATAATTTGTTTAATGTACATAGTCATTTGAAAATACATCATTTATATTTAATTTATAGATTGAAAAAGTACGGTTCAAATCTGAACCATCTAAAAACCGATGTTCATTATTATTTTTTAAAATGATAGATATTTAAAAGGAAACTAAGCTAAATTATATATTTTTTTAAATTTTTTTAATTTTTAATTAGAAGTTTCAATTTAAAATTTCACCCCATGTAAGACATTTTAACATACAAAAAAAAATTTTTTTTAAATAAATTATTATTTACGTATACGGTTGTTTTCTAAGTAAAATCAATTCAAAAATAAAATACGGTATTTACCTACCAAGGATAATTTAAAATTATTTCGAAGTAATTGGAAGTACTTCGAAAATGGAATGATTGAGTTTTTTTAAAACAATTATTTTGTGACAATTATTTTTTTATAAGAACAAAAATATAATATTTATTAAAATCTACATAAAAATGCATCTGTCGGCAAATAGAAAACTAAGATATAAAGTACCTCAATAAAAACAAAATATATTCAATCGCTAAATTGTTAATTTTTCAGTAAAATATTAGGTTTATTCAATAAACTGTCCAAGAACGATCTAGAACGATCTAGAGTAAAAAAAATTGTTGTGTTCAGTAGTTAATTTAACTTTTTGGCCCCAAAGGTGCTCTGATCGTTGTTGAGTAGATTGTTTAAAATAGTTCTAAATTGATCTGTTTTGTTCCGAATCTTTTTGTGCAAAAATTTTGTAGGTATATTCTTTTTAATTTGAGGTCCTGAATAGTCAAGTCAAGAAAATTTTGAATATTGACATGTTTAAAGTATCTGAAAACAATGTATAGAATGATAATATTAATAGCAAACCACAAAAAAATATAAATTGCTCAAAGTTTTAAGTTAATCTTTATAAAATTAACTCTTTTATTTTAAAATAAAAAAAAAAATCAGATATAGAATGAAAATTATTTTATAAGAATTTATTAAACATCAATTTCCAGTAAGTCTTACATATGCAATATCAATCAGTAAATCACAGAGTTAAAATTTCAAAGAGCCAGAATTTATCTCCTTCAACCTACCTTCACTCATTGTCAGCTTTACACAGTCCACTGCTCTAAAAATTGAAATTCTAGCAGGACCAAGACAGGGAAAAACTACTGACAACGACACTGTAACTGACAATGTTGCTTACCAGGAGGTTGGCAATATTACAATGTTGCATACCAGGTCCTATATGATGAATTTTAAAACTCACTCATAATAATTGGGAAACGGTACTAACCCATAGGTATGATTAATGGTTTAATAAAATTATCGGAAACTATTTTTTAATAACATTCCAGAACAATCAGTTAATGGGTTAATAATATCAGTTATGGTAAAGGGTTTCGGTGGTTTTAGTGGGTTAGAGTTCCACATAGCTAAATACTTACGTACGCGACCTGCTTAGTATTTGTCGAGGCTTACACCTTCCCTCGAGATATAAAAAAGTAATAAAAACAAATTAAATCTTACAAAAAAAGTTTAATGCTATCTGATATTTTTTTTATTTTATTTTAAAATTGATATTAACTTAAAATTTTAACATTTTTTATTTTTTGTGGTTTTCTATTAATATTACTATTCTATATATTGTTGTCAGATACTTTCAACATGTCAAATGTATTAAATGTATTATATGTAAAAATTGTATTAAAAATCATTCTATTGTGCCGACGGAAAAATTCCTTTCTTTTGCTCAGCCGGGTATGTACCCGGGGTTTCTTCTAGTACAAATAAAATTTTCAACGTGTTTTCTTATATTAAAAAAGAAATAATTATACCGCCACCTGGTGTGTGTATCGTGGTTTTGTCAATGCATGATTCGAAATAGCGCTAGCATTACACAACCGATTATATTCTAATATAGCCGTTGATTAGGTCCTAAATTTCAGTAATAAAATCCTAAAATTTTAAAATCGGTTAAGTAATAAAGAAACTGTCTCATAACATGGATCCAGTTTTATAAATATAGATTTAAATTTTGAAAATGAAAATTAATATGTTACAACTTGATTTTAAAACCATTTTCTTATCTGACTTTTATCACGTTTCTTAAAAGCTTCTTCAAAAAATTACAGAACTCAAGAAAATTAACTGATATTTTTTTTGTTTTCAAAAATGCCAGGCCATTCGATAAAAAATGTTAGGAAAAGTGATTATTATATTTAATGAAAATAATAGTTAAAATTTCGAGTTGAAATGTGAAATTTGGATATTGTTCTAGAAAATTCTTCAAATTTCCGTTTTACATAAGTTTCAGCACATTTGAAGATATTTTTGCTATCTTAAACTTAAAAACAAAATATGTAAATTTAGTTAAAATTTTGCAAAAAAATAAACGTCAAAATCCTCTCACTGTTTTAATGCATTAGTTAATTTCTCTGCAATGCATTCATAGTAAGAAGCATACCGGTTTCGATATATTGTTAATGCGATTTCAAAAATTTTCCCAAGTTCTTCGGTAGATAATAAAAAAATAAAACAAACCAAACTTCCTTCTCAAATTAACTATTAATTCAATCGCATAATTTGCTTATCATTATAGTAGCATTTGCCTCCGTAGTAAACTTCAAAAGAAAAATATTCGTCGGCCAAAATTGTCAATTGATGTAAAACAGAGTCGAGTTTAAAACTTTAAAAACTTCTCAACCGGTTCCATCGCATACACGAGAGGCATCAAGTGTCCACCCTTTCACAGTGGAAATTCCGAGATGGTTAAGTTCGGTTATGTAAAGTTTTTTAAAGTTAAAACATCTCGAATGCGTAATCGCGTTCAAATTTTTTAGTCAATCAATTAAGCTTTATATTCTCATTTTGTTTTTCTTCAAATTCTAGTTTTTTAACTTAGCTTTGGTTTTTAAAAATTTTCTTTGGTTGTATATTGAATTCCTTTTTCTTTTATTTTTTTATTTAAGTATGAAAAGCCTTTTTTCAATACGTATTTAAAATTTTGTTAAATATTGTTAAAAAAGCAAAAAAAGTATACCTGAAAAATCTAATACGGTTCAATAAACCAGAATAAATTTTTATTCAATTCAATCAACCTACCTTGTCGTCATCACCTTCACTATCACACTGAAATACAAAATAAACTTGTTTGTAGAAAAACACTAACAGCTGATTTTATGATACTTACGATGTATCCTTTTTCTGAACTGCATCTACTACTGGCGTCACTTAGTCTATCTCTTGAACAATCAGTATCTCGTGGGGCAACAGAGGATGTTGTTAAGCGTTCTGATGCTCTTCCAGAATCGTCTGATGTGCCGTTGTCTTGGATAGGTGTATGTGAATTCTATTGTAACAGTTAATGAAAAATATGTAAGTAATAAGTATGTAAAAAACATTACTTTAACAGTTTTAAAATATTTTCAAAATCGGAAAATTTTGTCTATATAAACTACATAAAAATAAATAAAGCAATAATTCTTTAGAAAATCTGTTTGGGTTTGAAATTAATTACAAATTGTAGAAAATTTGTTTAGACTAATAATTACTACAAATAAATGTTATGAATTAATAAGAAATTATTCAGATAAAAATATTACTTATTCTTATTTATTGTTTACAACAGGGTTTAAAAAACTTCGTAGTTATTTCAAGCTTTTACTATTTTTTTACTATTGCTTTCTAACATCAATTCAGCAAAGGCATAGCAAAAGCATTTTTTTGTAGTTGTTTTGCTTCCGCTTTGCTGCGCATTTTTATTTCAAAAAGTAATATGCAAAAAAAGCTTTTTCATTATTTTTTTAAATAGCTACAGCAAAATGAGTTGAATACAGCTAAACAGCATTTGCTGTTGCTTTGAATTACTATTCAGCATTTACAGCACTTTATAATACACTTTTGTTTTACTTAGAGTTACTGTGATTTTTTGTTCCTTGTGACGGCTTATGTTTGTTTGAAAACTTTTGTTGTTTAAAATTTAAAAAATGGATTTACAAAAAAATGGTAAGTATTTTATTTTAAATTTATAAGTGGACATGGAAAAAGTTAAGAAATCTTCGAGGTGGTGACTGGTGGAAAGAGCCAAGTTCAAGAAATTGAGCAGCCTCTAGCAAAAATAGGTCAGGGTCCCACTTCACAAAGCCCTCGAAATTTTTTTTTTTTTTTTTTTTTCAACTTGTCTTTAGTAAAATCGCTCCTAGGCACGATGCAAACAAGCGGTCCCAAGAGTCGGGACCGAAGACCTCAAAAAATTTTTTTTTTTTTTTAATTTTTTTTTGTCATCAGTACAATGACCCTTAAATGTGATGAAGACAATAGGTCCGAGGTCCTAGGAATTGGGGCCGAAACTCTATTTCACCAGTTTAAATTTTATATTTCTGAGAAAAGTTTATTAATAATTATTATAAATAATTTTTAAAAAAATTTCAGATTGGTCCGACAGTCCGGAAGTCGGAACCAAAGAACCTTGAACAAAAAAAAAAAAAAACTTTTTTTTTTTATACTTATCTTGATACGTAATGAACATTATTGACATTTTGGTTTTTGGACAATTTTTTTGTTCAAGGTCTACGGTCCCGACTTCTGAACCGCGGAACAATCTGAAAATTTTTTAGAAATTATTTATAATAATTATTAATAACCTTTTCCCAGAAATATAAAATTTAAACTGGTGAAATAGAGTTTCGGCCCCAATTCCTAGGACCTCGGACCTATTGTCTTCATCACATTTAAGGGTCATTGTACTGATGACAAAAAAAAATTAAAAAAAAAAAAATTTTTGAGGTCTTCGGTCCCGACTCTTGGGACCGCTTGTTTGCATCGTGCCTAGGAGCGAGCGATTTTACTGAAGACAAGTTAAAAAAAAAATAAAAAAAATTTTCGAGGGCTTTGTGAGGTGGGACCCTGACCTATTTTTGCTAGAGGCTGCTCAATTTCTTGAACTTGGCTCTTTCCACCAGTCACCACCTAGAAGATGTAGTTCATATGACAAGGTCCCGTTGAATACATACACATTGGCTCTACTCTATTCAATATTAATTTGCATATTGAACAAACCTTTTGGACATATTTTTTTTTCTTTTACTTCACTTTTTTCTTCGAAATAAAATTTCTTTCTAAATGCACAGCAATGTCTTCACAGCAAAATCAGCACAGCAAATAGCTTTTTTTTTACTTTGACTTAAAATATTAAAAAGCATTCAGCAAAATTCTACTATTGCTATTATCATAAATTAATAACATATAGATGAGTAAATCGTATGGGAAGTTTTTAACCTGTTATTTTTTAAAGCTTTTCAAAAAAAAAGTTGGGAGGAATAATTTCGCAATACTAATTTCTGATGAGAGAACCATCAAAGCAAAGATGATGTATATCAAAGAGAACAAGAACACTGCATATAGTCATATACATTATACATTTTTTTATGTACATTTTTCTTATTCATTTTTGCTTTGCTATTAACAGAAGATTTAATAAAAGTACCTGCTGAAATCTTATAAAGAAATAAAATTTTGCATGTGTGTATAGCTATTATGATATATGTATTGTTTTTATTAAATTTAACAAATATGAACATTTGAAAAAAAAATCAAATGCAGTTTGTCATATATTATTTTTTTAGGTATCAATGAAAGAAATAAAAAATAAGAATAAGAAATATTAAATTTTTACTATTATTTTTAAAAAAACAAATTTTTGATAAGAAGTAATTTACATTAAAATAATTTGTTGTTTTTGATTGATTTTTTCTTGGTTAAAGAGTTTTTATTTTATTTTAGGTAAAGTTTCATTTTTAGTTAAAATATCAATAATAATCTCGTATTATTCCTAATAATTATATTAAAGATGAGAACAAATTTGGTTCAGATCTTTTTTAAAAAAAACGTTTAACATTATTTTTTATTCAAAAAAAAAATCTATGTACATACATATGTGGTTAAAGTAAAAAATTTATAAGATTATATTATTACTAGGTACAATTATATCCCAGTTTATTGATTAAAACTTTAATGAAATATTTATATTAATAATATTTATAATATAGATTAATATTTATTAATGAAATGATTTTTGCATAAGAAGAGTTTTTTAATTTTTTTACTCCAAAGAATGATATAGGGAAATGGAAATCACAAATAAAAGTTTTTCTATTCTTCAGAAATTCCACGAACTTCAACGGCTTCAGGATTTTTAAATTTCGTCCTTGCACAGCCAACAATAAAACACTTGAAACCCATTTAAAAAACTAACAATATTATTTCTATAAAAACTGCAAAGTAACGTAATAATTAATAACAATACAACATTTCACTTCAAACGCTCCAGTGAAAAGAAATATTTTGCATAAATTTAATGCACATACCACTTTCATTCAAAAAATCCTATCATAGATACCTAAAAAACGGTGTCGGGTCAAAGTTACATGTTGACAAAATTTCATATGGACAAAATTACATATGAACAAAATTACGGTTACATGACAAAATTACATAAAACAATATCAATATTCGGACCAAACCGAAATTTTGTATAATAAATAATAATAACCTTTTTCCAGAAAAATACAATTTCAACGTGATTTTGAGTTTCGGGCCCAATTCCTTGGACCCCGGACCTATTGTCTTCATCACATTTAATGGCTATTGTACTGATGACAAAACATAATTCCAGGTCTTCTTTTATATTATATTTTTATATAAATATTTTTTTTGCGAGGTACCCGGAACTATTTTTCCTGAAGGCTGCACAATTTCTTGAACCACCTAGAAGATGTAGTTCTGATACTGGTTGATTGCTAAAAACTTGCTACATGAAATTTTTATTATGAATATTTATCATCCAGTATCCAGTCAAATGAAAAACAGGCAAATAATACGCATATGTAATTATTTCAAATATGAAATTTTGCCCATATGTAATTTTGTCATTTAACCCTAAAAAACATTTTATATTTTAACTAAAAATGAAACTTTACCTAAAATAAAATAAAAACTCTTTAACCAAGAAAAAATCAATCAAAAACAACAAATTATTTTAATGTAAATTACTTCTTATCAAAAATTTGTTTTTTTAAAAATAATAGTAAAAATTTAATATTTCTTATTCTTATTTTTTATTTCTTTCATTGATACCTAAAAAAATAATATATGACAAACTGCATTTGATTTTTTTTTCAAATGTTCATATTTGTTAAATTTAATAAAAACAATACATATATCATAATAGCTATACACACATGCAAAATTTTATTTCTTTATAAGATTTCAGCAGGTACTTTTATTAAATCTTCTGTTAATAGCAAAGCAAAAATGAAAAAGAAAAATGTACATAAAAAAATGTATAATGTATATGACTATATGCAGTGTTCTTGTTCTCTTTGATATACATCATCTTTGCTTTGATGGTTCTCTCATCAGAAATTAGTATTGCGAAATTATTCCTCCCAACTTTTTTTTTGAAAAGCTTTAAAAAATAATAGGTTAAAAACTTCCCATACGATTTACTCATCTATATGTTATTAATTTATGCTATTATGTTTTGAAAAGCAAAAGCACATGCGTAGTATTTGTATGTGTAAAAAGCATAAAACTATTACTTTACTTCGGTTAAGTTGTAACAGCAAAGCGCAGTAATAGTTTTTTTTTTTTAATTTGAAATGCTGTGATAGTCAGCAACAGCAATAATTTAAGTGCTTTTACTATTTCTGCTGTAGTTTTTTAAACCCTGGTTTACAACATCTTTATATATAAGTTATAGAAAAGCAGAGTTAAAAACCAGGGAGCTTGTTTGTTGCGTATGTCTATTGTCAACTGACTTTTTTCTAAATTGACTTGAGTCGACTTGTTGGTATTGTGAACGTCTATGTCATAAATATTTTTTGTTTGATGAACTTCGAAAGTTGAACATATTTTTGTACGTGACTTTTGCTTTAACAGTATAATTATGAAATATCGTATATGAAAAGCTTATGATTTATTTTTATACTTCATTATAATTCACATATAAAAGAAGGATAATTAAATTGAACAAGTAGTAATAAGATACATATCTATCACATAATATACATATAAGATACATATCTTATCCCTCAAAATATCACTTCTAATGCTGATATTACTTTTATAGATAAGTTTACTTCTAATTCTCTTCATCAGGTTTCTGCTGTTAAATACTATCAAGGTACTAACAACTAGACTTAATCTTTTCTACAAATTGGTTCGATTGTTTTACCTGTGAAGCGAATAGTCCATTAGTTGTTGCTGATAATTACCATCCTCCTATCTTTCTTATTTATTCCCATAATAGTCTTACTGCTTCGGTGCAGAACAATCTATATAAATATAAGTTCAATAAATCTAATTTCGGGGCTCTAAATGATTATCTCAGTCAGATAAATTTTGATACCTTTATATTGAATACAGGCATCAATGAAGCTACAAATAATTTTTATAATATATTATTGCAGGGCTTTGAATTATATGTCCCTCTTATCAAAATCAGAAATCTTAATTCAAGCCCCCCTTGGATGAATCATTATCTGAGATCTCTGAGAAATAAAAAGAACAAAGCTTGGGTTAAATATCTTAAGCATAAAACTGAAGAAAATCTTTGTAATTTTATTTATCATTTTAATACTTTTAAGCGGTTTTATAATATTAGCTATAACAATTATATTTCAAACCTATCTTTTCAGATAAAACATGACTCCAAACATTTATGAACTCTAAATGTAAATCTGATCGATTTCCAAAATCTATGTCCTATCAAAATCAAAATTCTATCTAATACACCTGAAACTACAGCCAGCTATTTTAAAGACTTTTTCTACAGTTCACACAATATTAATAATCTCACTCTTGATTCTTCTCAATTTGATCATATCTCAAATTTACCTACACTTTCTATGTTTTCTTTAGATTTCTCAACGGATAAAATTAAAACCTATCTTGATAAATTGGATATGGACACGTTTCCGGGTCCTGACAATATTCCTGAAATCATTCTAAGGAAATGTTCAACCTATTTATCATATCCAATAGCTACCTTGTTTTATAACTCCGTAATGTCAGGAGTATTTTCAAATATTTGGAAGAGTTCCTTTATTCGTCCGGTACATAAAAAAGACTGTAAAAATGAAGTTACTAACTACCATTCTATTCTAAGCTTTCTTCTATACCCAAAGTGTTTGGACTAATTTTATATGACTCAATTTATAACTGTTTTGCTGATAGATTAGTTGTTAATCAACATGGCTTTATGGAAAAAAGATCTACTGTTACAAACTTAATAGTAAAATAAAAAAGATCTACTGTTACAACCACTGATCTAATTAACACAATGGAGAGAGGATCTCAAATTGATGTTATTTACACTGATTTATCCAAAGCTTTTCATCTTTTACCACATGATATAATTTTGTTCAAACTAAAAAAATTAGGGTTTCCCCCTTCATTCTTGAATTGGGTTTCGTCATACTTAACAAATAGAACTTATAGTGTATACTTTAGATCAATTACCACTGATGCCTTCGTTTCCAATTCACCACAAGGTAGCCACTTTGGTCCTTTATTTTTTATAACCTCTATTAATGATGTAGCTTCCATCACCAAACATTCCGTAATCTCTATTTACGCTGATGACATGAAAATCCGTAAAAAAAATAGTTCAACATTTGATTCTCACCTTCTTCAAGAAGATTTAAACTCTTTTACTAACTGGTGGAATTACAAAAATCTTTCCCTTAATGTTCCCAAATGCGCCATAGTAAACTATACTCGCTCTTCCAATCCATTAGTAACAAGATACTCTCTCTATAACAATTTTATTCGTAAAGTTTCTGAATTCAAGGACCTAGGAGTTCTCTTAGATGACAAACTCTCATTTAACCCACACTGCGACTTGATTATAAACAAGGCTAACTCGTTACTAGGTCTTATTAAAAGATGGACAAGAGAATTTGATGACATTTATTGACTTACATTGATAGATTAAAACTTTTAAATATGAACACCTTAGAGTCTAGAAAGACTGTTGCAGATGTTCCTTATACAGATTCTTAATGAAGAAATTCACATGCCTCCCCTTAGAACTTTTATTAATTCATACTTAAGTACTAACATTCGTTTCCGTAACCCTAATATTTTTAACACTATCTTTCACAGATCTAATCATGGGAAAAATGAACCTATTAATAGAATGTTTATAACTATTAATAATCACAAAGATCATATTGATCTCTCACTCTCTAAAGAATTAATCAAAAAATCTTTATTTCAACATCTACCTTAACTTCCACTATTTTTATACATTTACCAGTACCATACTTTTTTTCTCCTTTAGACTATATATTAATTAACCATTTGTTTTATGAATAAATGATAATTGTAAAACATAAGTAATAAATAATTTTATGTAATCGTTAATTTTAACTTAATTTAGTATAAATTGTAAATTGTAAAAAAAAAAAAAATTTAATCTTACAAAATACAAAATAAATAAATTTTTATTTAGATTAAGAACATAATTGCAACTGTTTCAACTAAACATGTAATAAATAAATAAATAAATGACAAAATAAATTTTAAATTTAAAAGTAAAAAAATTCAGAAAAGAATTTTTAAAAATTCAAAACGGAAAAAAATTAAGAAAATTAAAATTTCAATAAAATTTATATTTTTTGGCTTTAAAATTAGTTGTGCAAAACTAATTATTGATTATTGAAATGTGTTTGATAGCTGATATTTTTTTTATTTTTGTATGGTTTGAGACTGCGCTAAGTTAATTGACTTACTTCTGATGGACTTAGAAATACTCCTTCAGATCCAAAGTTTATAATATACAGGGTGGTCCGGTTTAGAGCAAAAAGTTTTTAAGGGGTGATTCCTTGGAGTTTTTTAGGAAAAAAATTGTTCTAGAAGAGGGGTCTATCTTTAAATTTACCTGGGAGGTTTAAAGAATTACATGAAAAACGGCAAGTGTGATATGAAAGTTGTGTATGAAAAAGTTGTAGGGAATGATGTAGCGCATAAAAAACAAAAAATCGAATTTTTCCGAGATAATCAACATTTTTTACAAAATTTTCAGTTTTTAAAAGTAAAATTTTAAGTTTATGCAGTTATTATTCAAAAACGGTAAGTCTGACACTCATTCAACATAAACCGTTAATTAGGTGTATTAATTCTAAAAAAAAGCTATGAAAAAGATGTTGCTCTAGTTTCAATTTCTTCTGAGCTGTAGTGGATATTCTTTAGACATAATTTTTCTAATCCGATTTTCTTTAACCCTCTGTAGCCCAGGTAAATTTAAAGATAGACCCCTCTTTTAGAACAATTTTTTTCCTAAAATACTCCAAGGAATCACCCAATAAAAACTTTTTGCTCTAAACCGGACTACCCTGTATATATATATGTGTGTATCTTTTTTATATGAAAAGTTTCTATGGTAATTATGTATAGAAATACATATTTAAATATAAAGCAATGTAGTAATTATACACATATAAGACTATTGTGAAGAACATTAATTATTACAAGCAAGCATTATTATACCTCAGTTTAACAAAGCTCATCATAACAAAAAGAATATATAAATTTTAAATAATTCGAAATAAATAAAATACATATTATAATTAAATTGAATTAATACCAATACTAAAAAGTATAATAAAAAATGTGGGCAGTCTACCTCAATTAAAAAAAATTAATTAATTAAAGTTCAGTAAAGATCGTCATAAAGATAACACTACAGTTTCAGGAAAACAAATTTCTTTATCGGGAGCTGCAAAATGTAAAAATTAAATTAAAATTTAAAAAAAAAATTTAAAAATTAATTCGGAATATGTAATAAAATAATTAATAAGTGGCATCGGTAGCCGAGTGTTTAAGCATTCGAGTATAGAAATGTAACGACCGGGTAGAACGAGTTTAAACCCCGTGAGAACCGAACAAATTTTCAAATGATGAAAATTACAGAAAGTATAAATGATGAAACTTATCTTGCCTCTCTTGAGGATAAAATTACCGGATTGTGTCGCTATGTGTTTCTTTCGTTGCATGATTTATTTGATCAAATTCAAATTTAAGCGAAAACATTGGCATTGTTGGGGAGGTTCAACGTCGCAGGACTCAGGAGTAGTGACCGAAATCCTTTAATTTTTTTTTAAACTTGAAAACTTAATGAAAATCGATTATGGAAAACGCATGAATCGAATAGTTTCGAAATATATTTCAAAATGAACTGGAAATGTCCAATGTTTGATAAATAAGCTGAAAATGGTAAATGTTTAATAAATATTGACTTGCTGAGTTATATAAAATTTTTTTGAACAAAAAACATAAATAATAACAAAACGTGTTTAAATAAATACTGATCTTTTTGCATTCTTTTTTTTATTTAAAAAATGTATAATTTTTTATTAATTAAAACAATCTTATAAATAAACTTAAAAAAAAAATTACGATTTAACAAAAAAAAATTCAATAAAAGTATTTATTTTAAACTTTTTTATTTATCACCGCAAACTAAATCTCGCTTTGCAACTGTTGGAGTGTCACTATTGAAACTATTAGTTTAAATACGAAACATTGTCAGTAAAATCCTGTACTTTAAAGACATATGCGTCGTTCATGCAAATTACGATTCAACGAACATCATCAATTTATCATTTTCTAAGAGTTTTAATGTTGGAATTTCCGTAATTTAATTTAATTTTCCATTTGTATCTATTTTAAAAGGTATATCATTGTACTGCATATCCTACCTAATTTCGATACTATTATAAATGTAAAGATGTTGATTTGCACTTCAATACCTTTGTGACTTATATTTTTGACGCTTACTTCGTATACATGATAGCTTCAAATAAGCTTTAAGAAAGTTTCAACGTGATGTATACGCTAGTTTCTTGAAATCAGCTTTACTCAACTCAATTAGAAAAATTTACTTGCTTGACTTGAAAATTTTAATCGAATACGCAGTTTGAGAGCTTGAAACCTTGAATTCACATATAATGTCGAAAATTCATGAAGGTTGATTAATATTTAGAGCTAATTTAAAAAATAGAAAATTTAAGAGTAAGGTATGTCCCGAAAGCGGAACAGAGTACCAAATTCGGAACAATATTTTGCTTTATCTAAAAATAAGCAAGGTATACCCACAATTTAAAAATTTAAAAGTTAATTCTTTTTAATATTTTAAACTGATTTTACAAAAATTTTATAAATTAATCTTTTTTGAGAACTGTGAAAATCACGGCTTATATTTCAAGTGTGATTATATTTCAAAATGTCAAACAGCGAACATCGTTATTTTTATTGCTAAGGGAATTAACGCTTTTATTTTAGCTATTATTTAGCAATATATTCTCATTTCATTTAATTAAAAAATATAAATTGTTTAATTTAAAATAAAACTTAGAAGTGTTTAAAAAAAATATATAAAAAAATTATTATTATTTAAAATGAAAGTGTTCCAATTTTGGAACAGTAATTTGTTTATAACGTTCGTATGTCGGAACAGTTGTTCCAGTTTAGAGACGATGTAAAGTTTTTAAAAATTAGTTTAGTTTTGATTACAATATTAATATTTAAGTAAATTAATTTACGAAATTTCTTTATTACATTACTAAAAGTTTTCACAGCAAAGTTTGAACATAGATTTTTGCTGTGCATGTATTAATATTTAGTAATAAAATTAGAATTTTTTTAAATTTTTATATTAAAAAACTTTAATTCGTTTGATAATAATTGCAAAACTTTAACCACTTAACTAGTTCCAATTTTCCTCAAAACCAAGGCTACTACATGCCCTACAAAATTTTGTATTTTTCAGTTACATATCGTTATGCCAAACTTGGTAAATTAAAAACGTAATAACTTTATCTCAGGACATAAACTGGAAAATAGTGTTCCACATTACGGATATAACTACATTAATTTTGTACATAATTAGGAATGCTCTAATTTATAAATAAAACTTATAATTTAGAATTATTTAGAATTCAGCATGCCAAAAATGTCAAAATAATTTACAAGATGCAATTGATTCGATTGAATCAGGTATGGCATTAAATGCAGCCAATAAGAAATTCAACACTCCAAAAACTATACACTTCACAGAAGAGAAAAAAACAAATAGAATCAGAAGTATCTTGAGGAGCTTGATCTGTTTTGACAAATGAGCAAGAGGATAATCTTTGCACATAGATGAAATATTTTGCCAAAATTGGATTTGCTGTAAAAAAAACCATGTTACTTGATTCAATAAAACTGTTAGTGAATCAAATTAATATTTCTAATAAATTTAATGATAGGAGACCTGGAAGCTTAAAAATTCTTATAATTAATAAATTATAAATAAAAAGATTTTTTTTTAAAATTATGCCATTGGTATGAGCATGATCATTTTGTAGTCGAAATCCTTTTATAACACATCGTGTGAGTCAATATCTCTCAAAAACGGAAGAGTCAATCAGGAACTGGTTCTCAGATCAAGACGCATTTGAATGAAAAAGATTTCATTGAAATTTTAAATTACCCAGATCAAGTCTTTAACTGTGATGAAACTGTGAATAAACCTTGCTCCTAAGGAAGGGACAGTTTTAGCACAAAAATGTCAGACATCATGACATACTTTCACAGCTAACGACGAGAAAGAGTGCATAACAACTCTTATAATGGCTAGTGCAGATGGGTCAATTGCAACTCCAATGATTGTTATGACTTATAATACAGTTTTGTTCTATGTTACTAAGAGCATTCCGCTTATGTGGGGTCTTGGTTGCAGTGATGTAGGTTGGATGACAAGCGAAACATTCTACAAATATATGATCAACAATTTTTACAACTGGTTAAAAAATAAAAATGTTAAGAAATAAAAATGATTTATTGCTACATGGTTTTCATGGTAATAACATTTTCAGGTTTTTCTTTAGTTTCTCTTTTAAATGCATGTTCCGCTTTAGGAGCACTATTGTTCCGTTTTAGAGACAAAAAATAAATTAATTGTTCCGAATTATGTACATTGGAGTTCTATAATAACTAATCAATAGATTAATTATTATAGAACTCCAATAGCTTAAAAAAGCCCATATTTTGTACGTAACGTACTTTGAAAGAAAAATTCTTTCAAAATTAGATTCTTCAAGACTCCAAGTCCTTAATAAAATCGTTCCGCTTTCGGAACATTTACTTTAAATAAATAAAAAAAAGTTTTAATTTTATATTATTTATATTTTTTTATATCTTAAATATATAGAAAATTTTACAAATTTTAGGCGAAAAATTTATGTCACCAAAAATACATATGTCAAACTCAAGCTATTTTCAAGCTGACAGCTACTCAAGCTGGTCAATCGAATACACAGCATGAAATTTTAAGAAGAATTCAAGCTATTGTAATATAAAGGTACAAAATATCAGAAATTGTAAATTAATCAATTTATGATACTTTGAATAGATTCCTAAAACACAATATTAATTTTTCTTTATTTATTTTTCATATATCTTAAATTCCTAATTTCGTAATTAAACTCTCTTATTTTTTAAATTATTAACTTAATAAAAAATACTGCTATGCATTATTACCTTACATAATATCAAATTCTAGGCGATAGCTACATAAGCAATTTTATTCAATAATTTAGTATAGATCGTTACCTTTAAAAAAAAAACCGTGAGAATTTAATGTTTGTTTGATTCATTATTTACATTACACTATCATGTATACGTAGGAAAAGTTATGAAATCGTCGTCCATAACTTCTTTGCAATCATAATTTTGTGATGTTTTCCTAAAAATACAATACATAATTAAAAAAAATACACCACAAAAATCAATTAGAAATTTAATTTCCAAAATTTTACTTACTTTTTCAAGGTTTAATTTTTCCAATTTTTTACTTTGGTTTAATGCTAATTTTTTCTTTTCCACTGATGATACTGACAAATTCATGATTCTAGATTAGAGCTTTACTTTGAGATTGAGATCTAATACATGCATGTGAATTTAATATAGGAAAATTACATTTTATTCCAACAAATAACTTACCAAATATCTTTAACGTTCTTATATGTACAAAATTCTTCATTTTATTTTATTACAACTTTCATTTTATATACTTTTGTAACTAAATTAAATAATTTCCCTTCTATTTTTAAATATTAATAATGACATAATAATTTAGAAAAATCCGGTAGACGTCATGCACCCGAAATCAAATAAAGGTGTGTGCCTATCAAACACTTATTCTAATTCCCTAGACACCACATGAACAATTCATTGACAATTTAAATGGCATTAAATACAAAAAATATACACACTACCCAAACATTATTAAAGTATTCTTTTATAAAAAATTATTTTAGGTTCGGGTAAGGAGAAAAAAGATTGGAGCGGAATAGGATGATAGAGGATAATTCGTGGGTTGGAATTTATCTAAATTAGAGCTTAAAACTCACTTAGAGTATATTTACAATTTATTTTTTCTTAAAAATTAAACTATCAAAATAACAAAAGTAAAAGGATAGGAAGTTTGATAATTACAAAAATAAATATATCTTTGTCAATTAAAAATCGAAATAATAAAAAAAAATAATACAAATTAAACAGTTATGAAAATTGGCAATTACCAAAATAATATATCTAAAAATATCAATTAAAAACTGAAATAAAAAACAATTAATACAAATTACCTAAATTATATCAAATTATTACAGAACATTTTTTAATTTTATATATAAAAGTACTACTTATACATATGATGAATAAATTTTTATGCTCAGGAAAATATGATCAAATATTCCTTGTACTTTTTTATACTAGCATTATAAATTGATTCTAAACCATTAAGGTACATGCTGGAGTTTTACCTCAGCTGACTAAAATTTTTGGTATGATAATTGTGTACTTGATGATTTGTAACTAAATTCAAATTTGATTTGATGTTGTTATTTATGTTGTGTATCTATGTGTAAAATTTGTTTCATGTCTCTAAAATCTACTGGTTTTAAAATATTATTTTGTTTATGAATTTGGTTGGTGTGGTGTAGTGGTGGTGTGGTGTGCGATGAGGTAGACAATGCGAATGTGTGATGGCTTTGCTCTATATTCTTTGTGGGGTTAACAAACTATTAATGTACTAGGGGCCCTTGTTGAGTAATTATAATTCATTTTAATTATTAGTTTTTGTGTAAAAATAAATTTCTTGATACAGGTTTTTTTTTATCAGAAAATGGAATGTTAAATGTACCGAAAGATGACAGGGCCGGAACAGTGAATATGAAACAAAATAGAATTTTTTTTAACCCGTATGCGCATTTAGCATATGCGCACTTAAAATTAATATATTAAGAGTTCATTAAGGAAAAGAGAGATAAAATGAAAAGGTGTTTACTGCGTAAATGCTTGTCTTAAGTAAGATAAATGCTCCAAAAGTATGGCATAGCGCATTATTAGCAAAATGTCAAGCAGTAGGCCTGGGTCTCTCTTCTCTCAATTGGATTGAAAATTCCCTTTCGAATCGTACTATTCAAGTCTTAGTTGATGGATTTAAGTCTGATCAATTCCAAATAAACGCTGGTGTTCCCCAAGGATCAGTTCTCTCACCTACCCTATTCCTTATATTTATAAATGATTTGCTCCAAACCACTTTCAATCCAATCCACAGCTTGGCAGACGACAGCACCCTAATAGCCTCCTAGGATTTTCATAAAAAATCTGACACCGCTGTGTCAACCAAAAGAGACATCATGGCCAGTTCCCTCAGCCATGATTTGGTCGCAATAGCTAATTGGGGCTTAAAAAAACAGAGTCGAGTTTAACATTTCTAAGACTCAGAGCTGTACAATCTCCCGAAAAATTTCCATTTTTGATCCTACTCTTTTGTTTCAGGAAGATAAACTTCAGCAGTTTGAAAGCTTAAGCATATTAGGTATGCACCTTAATCGAAAAATGGAATGAATATATTAATCGAATAATCTGGAATGATCATCTATTTGATGTTGCAATAAATGCAGCCAAATGTTTATGTTTTCTTCGCCGCTGCAAGGCTTATTTCTCTCTCTATGACCTCTTGAAAATCTATAAATCGACCCAAAATGGAGTACAATTCTCACATATGGGCTGGCGCCTCTAGTATTGCGTTAAAACATTTGGCTAAAGTCCAAAAATGGGCTATTCGTCTAATCAATGACCCAAATGTGACAGCCCATCTTGCTCCTCGTGGACATCGTCGTATAGTCGGAGCTCTCTCATTTTTTTAAAGATATGTCGTAGGCATCGGCACATGCTCAGTGGAAATTAAATCTATATTACCTCCACTTAAGCGTTTCCCCCGCGAAACACGAAGGGTAGCATGTGCTCATCCCTACACCATTGAAATCTTTAGCTGCCAAAAGACAAGTTATGGAAATTCGTTTATAACTTCAACATCCCGAATGTGGAACCAAATTCCATCTTATGTGTTCCCAAAACTTGACAAATTTTATATTTATGATCTAAACAAATTCAAGACGAACATTAACACCTTCGTTCGTAATTGATTATATATTTGCTGTTTTTGTTATTTTTGTTTTTGTAAGTCTATAATAATAGTACATTATGTTATATACAGATGGAATAATAACCCATCTTCATAATCCATATGAACAAAATCAATTTAAAAATGTAAATAAGGTGTATTTATTGAAAAGTAAATAACTTATAAAAAACCATTTGGCGGATAGGCTTCTACCTTCTACGTTTTATATGGGAAATTAAATCTTCTTTAAACATATATATATATGGTACCTATATATGTATAAACAAAAAAAATTATTTGAAAATGATGTTCAATCCATACATGCATTATTATTGTACTTGTACATATCAATGCTGTATCTTTTACTACAAATGCACATACATACACATGTATGTACATATGAACAAAGTAAATTTAATGTAGGTACGTAATTTCATAAAAGTAATGAAAAATTCATTTTGGTGAAAATTGTAGATATATAAATATGTATGTATGTATGTATGTAATTCTGAAACAGATTAAGCTTACAATTCTGCTATAGAATTATATATAAACTAAGAACATTTTTATCGAAAAAGTAAATTTAAATTGAGAAAATAATATAAAGTTAAAATGCTTGGCTATTATAGTTATACTCTATTATATAAAGATAAAATTGCGGGTCATAAGAAGAATTTAACTGACTTGTTGTTTTTAAATTTTTAGTTTCAGATGAATTTGCTTATTTGACATATGTACAAAGGTTCATTGTAACTAATAATAATAACGTGATCCGTTTGATTTTGTATTAAATATAACTGACTTGTTGTTTTTAAATTTTTAGTTTCAGATGAATTTGCTTATTTGACATATGTACAAAGGTTCATTGTAACTAATGATAATAACGTGATTTGTTTGTTTTTTTATTTAATTTAAAAAGAACTCACATATGCCAAATGAATGCGCATTTCTGATTTATATACAACTTATTAAACAGTAACAGCTCATTAATTAAAAAAGAGATAAAATGAAAAGGTGTTTACTGCGCAGGTCCTTAAATGCTTGTCTATTATAATTATAGATGTATTGCCACAAATATTTATCGCACACTATGTACACTATGGAAAAGATTATAAAATACTTGGAGTTTTCATATCCGTTGGTGCTCTATACATGCAATTTTTTTGAAAACTATTATATTATTATTCACCCCTATTCTAAATTCCCTCGTAGAGCTACGTCGGAGAGAATCTACGAAAAAGCGATTCTAAATGCCGAAAAAAAAATGCCTTCCAAGTTTTTTCTCGAACTTTTGTAGGCTGATTATTCTCAATTACGTCGGAATTTTTTGTTCTTACAATAAATGAATTTCCGAAACCAGTTTTGGGCAACCTGGGTATTTCTACGGTGTAAAAATGAGCACTTAAACCGCCCTATAGTGTTACGCTTGAGTTGTTTGAATAGAGGCATTATTAATTTTATTTCAATAGAACAAGTCACATTTCCAAAATCTCTATAAAAGAGGGAGAGTATTAAGAAGAGTAAGGGTTACCTGGATGATGGAATTAGAATTGAGCTGTCATTAATTATAATCATTTCGAGTTGAATAATTCCAAGACACAAAGTAGAGAAGTTTTAAATTGTCATTCAATTTTTAATTTATGTATGAATAGTTATCTGTCACAATTAGAATTAGTTAACTTACTAGGCACAGACCCCTAAAAGGATCTCAAGCTGTCTATTTCATGCTGTTTGAGCTAAACCAACTTTTACCGTGCATGTTTTAATTATTAACATCTTTTCAGCTGTACTAGTACTAATACAATTGAGTAAATATAATATAAAAACTATCAAAATAGAACAAGAGAAAAATCCGATTTTTTCTTAGCTTTGGCCGTTTTTGAAACAATTTTATTTTAAACATAACACATAACACAGAAAAGAGATCTTCTAATAGACAACTTTGTTAAACATAACAACTTACATCTTGCATCATATGAGGGTTTTCGAGTTGAGAGTTGAAAACTTCTCAGAGCGAAGCGAGTAAATTGTTTTTGAATTTTTTCAATTCCAATACCCCGTGGATATTGTAATAAGGATTCCAAATAACATCGTATTCTAAAATTGGTCTTATCAGAGATACATATAACGCTTTAAGCGTATATGGATCTCTCAAATCGATAGAGTTCGCTTAATAAAACCCATCATTTTATTAGTCTTTGCGAATATGTAATCTACATGATCTTTGAAGGAAAGTTTTTGATCGAAATAAACCCCCAGATCTTTTATATTATTTGATCTATTTAAAATGTTGCAATTTATAGAATAGTCAAATGTTATGGGTGATAATTTTCTAAAATACGACTTCACGGTACACTTACTGTAGTTTAGTTCTAAACCATTAACTGACACCAGTCATAAAATGTATTCAAATCATCTTGCATTGCTGTACAATCATGTAAAGATGATATTTTTGAGAAAATTTTAGCATCATTAGTTATATTATATCTTTATTAATTATTAAATTATATTTGAATCGATGTGGCTGTATTGAAAATTACATTTTTCAGTCATTTTCACCATTTGAACGGGGTTTGAGCCCGTGCTCCTCGGGGTCGTTAAATTACTACACATTTGTATATGCATTAACTACAACACATTTGTATATGCATTAACTGGTAAACAATACATGTGTATGTACATCTTATTTAATATATATATAGCAAAGAACATAATAAAAAGAAGTCTCCATCTGGATATTTTTCTATTTTTTTAATTACGATGCGTACGAGGGTAAGAATTTGAAACGAAAATAAAAATGGAAAAGAACAAAAACGAATTGTAATATTTGCAATTACAATTAAAAAAATAATTATAATAATAAATATAGTATCCAGTCCATCCATGTAGAAATATTTCAATATTTTTTCAAAACAAGGTTCAAAATAACAAAAATAAAAAAGTTTCCAAACACATTATGCAAGATCTCCAATGAATTTATGCACGTGCATTATTTTTTTATATGAATTTTTATTTCTATTGAAAAGTATACTGAATAGGTGTATTTATAAATTTTCAGCAAATACTTAATATATTCTTCGATTTTGTTAATTTTGTCTTTTTTATTTATTAATCATATACAAATATTTATTTTTATATGTACATATGTATATCTCATATCTTATATAATAAAACGTAACAATGCTGCCGTAGCAACCGTTGCTACAACAAAATAAAATAACAAAAACAAAATAGTAAACAAAAGAAAACGTAAAGTAAACCACAATTTTTCTTCTTTGCTGAGTTTGTTTATGTACCTCCTAGACCTATCTCTTTATAAAAAAAAAAAAAAAAACAAAAAAAAAATGAAAAAAATACTGTGTTTATTGTACTGTCTATGCATAATGAAAAGACTTATAATGACATGCCTAATGAAAAAACTTCTAATTGTGACATACATATGTAGATGTGTATATTCTAGAACCGATTTTGAAATTATGTAGAATTACATTACTAATGAAATGAAATAATAATAAAGAATAATCAAGTAGAAGAAATTAATAAAAACGTAAAATCAAAAGAAAAAAAAAACTATTTTATTTTTACTTCATATAAAGAAGTTGTTATTGTAAATAAAATGTATGTGATATATATTTTATTCTTTTTCAATTTTCAGTCAGGTCAAAATATAGCTAATGATGTTTAACATGAATATTGTAAACTATGAGCACATGTATATTAATAAGTATATGTATATATGTTATTATTATTATTATTTTATTATGCCTAAATTTCATTTTACAATTTTCCTTATTTCTAATTTTAATAATTAAGAGCTTATACTAATGTATTTAAATCTATGACTTCTTTTAATTTACTTAGACTAACCTGAACTTTTCTATTAATAATATATATATTTTGTAAGGAAAAATGGCAAGTAAAAACCTTTTTGGTCAATTTATTTTTTATCCTAAAACAAATACTAACTAAAAAAAAAATAATAAAAAACCTGTATATATGCCGTTTATTTGTATATATATTATGTATATAATATATTTTAATTATTTCATATGAATAAGTTGTTGTTATTGTAAATGCTGTATGAAGTTATGAATAGTATGGATAATAATTTTGTATTCAAATTTTATTTTTTTAAAGGTTTTCAATCAAAATAATTATGTTATGAAACTTCGTTTCGTTTATAATTTATTTTAGAATAAAAAAGGGCTAATATAACTAACTGGCAATAGAATAAAATTTATTTGAATTTTCTTTACTAATAACTAAATTTTTATGCTATGAACTTTTTCCATCAATCTGTACCTTTTGGTGGAAAGCTCATAATTCTAGGTGGAGATTTCCGCCAAACATTACCCACCTTACCCCATAAAAGCCAATCAGATGTTATAAACTCTTGCATAAAATTTAGCAACCAAGTTAACCCAAAATGTTAAATCTATCGATCTATTATTTAGCTGTGGTAAATGGTAATCTAACGAATGACCAAAGTTTGCCAAATCTAGAACATCGTCTTGAGACGGACTTTACAACTAGTTACATAATAAAAGGCATGATTCTGCTGCTGCTGCGTTAACGTGATATTTTATCAATATTACAATACCAAAAACAAAAATTATATAGCAACACAAAAATTAATCATTCCCATCACATACATTTTGAAAAAATAGTATATGTACATAAAACTAATCTATCTCGCTTAAAATTTGATGTTTTTTTTTTATTTTAAAATAGTTTTCAAGAGGTAATAATACATATCATCAACGGCGGATGATAATATCGAAAGGAAATAACAAAGAATATTTATTTTGAATCAATTTTTTTTGTTCTGTTTGATTTAAGAAACAGGTATTCATGGATATATGTGTGGCTGTAAAAAAAAAAAGAAGTACACGGGAGTAATTATAAAAGAAATTTTTGGAAATAGTCTGAATTCCTCAATCTAGATAGTTTTGCTGCCTATTCAAAAAAGTACATACTTTGCTCTAAAAATTCTGAATCTCTACAACTAACGAACAAGTATTAAACATTGTAGAGGGAAATATAACTTATTCACAGAGATTCTATTTACGATTGCGGTGAAAACGATGATTTCCGTGTATTTTTAAATGACTGCTGTCCAAGTACTTCCACATAAACTTTATTTGAAAGTGGGTAATATAATAATATTACTTAGAAACATAAATACCAAACGTGGTCTCTGCAATAGAACTCCGTTAGCAGTAAAAAATTGAAAATCACACTCAATAATTGCAGAAGTCCTAATCTGTACAACATAAAATTTCTGCATTTCGAATGACTACATCTGAATTTCGAATGAAAATATAATTTTTCAAAAAACGAACTGCCTTGAACCTTTTTCTTTATCTCATCGGTGGGATCAATCTGTTTAGAATAATATATGGAAAAAACATTATAAATTAACAAATGTTTTCTTTTTGGAATTAAATAATAAAATAAATAAATAAATAATAAAAATATTCAAAGAATTTATTATTTTTCTTGATTTACAAAACTTGATGAATACATGATACATGATTTACAAAACATGATAAATAACCAAAAATCAATTTTTGGTTACAATAATAATAAATAAGCAAACAAACAATCCATCAAAATTGTATTATTACTTGTTTTTATTTCTTCAAAAATTAAAATACTAAAATTAAATATGATTTTCAACGAAGTTTTGAGAAAAACAAAAACAAAACGGTATTCCGTAGACAGTTCACGATTTGTAATGCATAACTAATATATTTTGTTCTTTTATTACTATTATTTTTAGAATATTTTCTAGATATCATAAGACTTGATATAAATAAGACAAAACAAATTGATATAAATAAATTGATTGATATAAAGAAATTGATATAAATAAGACAAAACAAAATATCAATTGATAAAAGCAAATCTAATATGACACTAATGACATTCAGATTCCGACCATAGAAACACATGATAAAAGACAAAAAACTCATATTAATAAGAGCTCGAAATTTTTACCAAATCTCTTAATGAAATCATATCAAGACTTCATAGAATTTCGGCTAATTTGCTTTTTCCGTATTTACAATCATCACTTGCTTTGAAAACCTTATATCAAGCTGCGATTCTAAAGTTTATTTTTGTAGTTTTAGTACGCTTAAATTAAAGGTAAATATTTCTAAATAAAAAAAAAAATTTCTTTATTTTATTTTCGACTTTTTAGTGAAAATATTTTTTTAATGAAAAATAATATATTTTTAAAGAACAACACATATAATCAAGTAGCACTAAAATTCACCCTTACGCAATTTGGTTATTATTACTCATACTTCAAATTTGTAATAATATTTTATATTACTGTAACAAATTTTAAAAAAAATAAAAAGATATATTTTTAAAAAATTTTTTGAAGATTTTTGATTACATACCTTTTAATTTTTTAAATTACGTATTAAAAGATGTTCACTAATAAAAAATTACACGCTTTATAAAAAGAAACCCTGTAAAATGCAAAAAATATTTGACGTAAAATCGTAGATAAAATCTGAGAAATGTAAACACTTATCCGACATCTACGATAAAATTAGATTTTGGCTGACGTGTAAACGCTGCCTAAGCATAAATTGGCATATAAAACTATTATATGCATGCATAAATCGAAATTGAACTTTTTTTTACATGCGAGAAGAGTGATTTGTAACTGAGACATAGAATAGAGACATAGAACTGATAGGTCCAAAATTTATTTTCTTCAATAAATAATGTTTGCATTTTATTTTCAATTAAACTAAGCCATATGATTATGTATGTAAGAAATGTAAACCCTATATAACACTTGTATGTACATATACTTAGTGAAAGAAAGAGAAATAATAAAAGAAAGAGATTAATAAAAGCATCTAAATTAAAAACACAAAAAAAAATATAATGATAAAGATGATTGAAAATAATTGAAATTGAAATATAATTGAATAATAGTTGAAAATGATTGAAATATATGATTTGTATTGCACACATTTTTTTTATATTCCTTTTTTTTGTTTTTTTCTTTTTTACACCATGGAAATGTCAATGGCTCAAACCAGACGGTTTAACTTTCAACTTTCAACATATTTATTCTTACTTCTAGACGATTCATCAAAAATTAGTACCACTTTTATATGTGTGTTTAAATATTTTATTATTAATATTAATAATTCCTGCATATACATAAAAATTTTCTGAACCTAATATAAAATTTTGTTTACTTTTTTGTTTGTGTTAGTAGATTCTCTCGTTCATGAGCTAAAATTTTGTCAACAAAGTGATGAAGGAAAATGGCTGCCGCAAAATTATTTTGTAGAAAAGGGGGAATGAAACGAAAGGAAAAAAGTGATGAAAGTTGACCCGTGTGGAAGTAGGCAATAAATATAGTGAATTTAAAGAGAAACCAAATTTTAACTTTATCAAATATCCATATTCCATTATTAGTACGCATATGTAAATTTCACCTTTGTTGTATGCAAAGAATATCTATTAACAAGAATATACATTCCCAGTTTACGTAAACATAAGACAATTTTTAAGAAATACCAAAACAAGCAATATATCTTTAGTTAAAAGAGGTAAAATTTACATTTACTTATCGTATACCAAATTTATTATGAGAGCGAAAAGGTACAAAACAGATGTTTGTTTTTTGCTTTATACTATAAAAAAAATTGCGTTCCCATTATTCTTCTTTGGATTTTTTTGCGTTCCCATTATTTATATGAGGCTAGATGGGAAAAAATTTATATTATAATACACAAGAGCACGATTTTGGAGGCAAATTTTTTGTGGGCTTTGTTTTTTTTTTCATTCAATCAATTTTTTTTGTCGATTCTCTTTTGAGTCAAATTCTTTTTATTTTTTTTTTATTTATCGCATTTGGTTTTTTGCACTTTTAGTAGGAAAAAAAATTAATTAGTAGGGTAATATTATTAATATGTATAGAGTTTAATATCCCAAATTTTTGTGAGTTCGATTCTCTATTAATTCAAATTTTTTTTTCTATTATTATGTATTATATAATAATTTTTAACATATTATATTATATATAACAATATTTTTTTAATAAAAAAAAAATAATTTTTAATTATTACTCTCTTCTCAATTATTTCAGCAAAATACGAAAGTGCTTAGTTTAATATAAGTCAGAGCATACAAATTATGTATACTTATTACTTATCCATACATGGAATGTATTCACAGTTGACAGTTTTGACTTGGTTTTGACACTATGATGTATCATGTAGATATATGCATATAATATAATATATTATACCAATTAGCATTTATCCTACCTATATATGTATACTCAAACAGCTCAAATGTAGGTACAATAAATATAATATAATTTGTACTGTATTTTGGTTAGGAAGTTTTATTAGTATATTTGTGAAATGTTATGTATATCGAACCTATGTTAAAATTTTATTGTTCAAATTTATTTTACAGATTTTATATTTACTTTTAATAAAAAAGAAACGTATCTTAATTTATGACTAAGATTTTTATTTTTTAAATTTAAAAAGTTTTGAAAAAGTTATTAAAATATCTTATATACTATTAAAATTCACTCATAATAATTGGGAAACGGTACTAACCTATAGGTATGATTAATGGTTTAATAAAATTATCGGAAACTATTTTTTAATAAGATTCCGACACACGATTTCCCAATTAACGCGACAATCAATTAATCGGTTAATAATATCAATTATGCAAAAAGGGTTTTGGTGGTTTTAGTGGGTTAGTGTTCCACATAGCTAAGTACCTACATGCGCGGTCTGCTTAGTATTTTTCGAGGCTTTCACCTTCCCTCGAGAAATAAAAAAAATAATAAAAACAAATTAAATCTTACAAAAAAAGTTTAATTCTATCTGATAGTTTTGATATTTTATTTTAAAATTAATATTAACTTAAAATTTTGAACATCTTTGAATCTTTGAATGAATATTGTTGTCAAATACTTTCAACGTGTTAAATGTATAATTGTATTAAAAACCATTTTATTGTGCCATTTCACAGAAAAATTCCTTTCTTTTGCTCGGCCGGGTATGTACCAGGGGGTTTCTTCTAGTATTTGTTCTAATTTAGTTTGTTCCCTTATACGATAATTAATTCTGATCTTTTATTATTTCAATACTTTCGTTTTAAACAATATTATTTTCTTATATACCTATTAATAACATTAAATTATAATTACATTACAATAATATAAAATATTATTAACATTTTTGTCAGTAATAATTTGGAGTTACAAACATTATTATTTTTTGTTAATTATATTGAATTATAGTAAACCTAAATATTTATACGATTATAAAATAAAATACGATTTACGGTATACGATTATAAAATAATACTGAAGGCAATATCTATTTACAAATCACAGAATTTAAAGAATATGATAACGCTATTTTATTTAAGTCTCCTAAAAATCTTATCCATAGTTGATATAGTTTAGAAAATAATGTTAAATATTTCAACGAAATTTACTTCGAATTTTTTTTTCCAAAACAATATATTAACCCACAATTTTTTTTTTTTAATTTCAGCCAACTTTTGTTATTCTCTTTTGTTTACTATATTTTTTCTTTTTCTTTAACGTTAAATTCTTATTATCGTCTATTTCTTTTTAGCAAATTTGCATATGCATTTTGTGTGCAAACAAATGAATCCACACATGAGTGCATATTGTATGGATATTCTTTGGTTGAATGGTTATTGAAATGGTTATTTTGTTGAATTGAAGCAAATTAATAATATATAAATTATAAATATATAAAGTCCAAGGCGAGTTAATTAAGGCAAATATAATAAATTCGTATTTTTCTTAAATTAATAAAAACTACAATGAAAGAAAAAAAACTAGAATTTATTTTGTTTCCATCATTTATAACGGTTTACAAATAAAGCTAGTATATAAATATATTAGATCTATAAGATAAATAAAAAAGAAAAATATTACACTTGTTTAATCTGTAAAGAGTGTAAAACGTCAAAATCAAAACCAAAATGCATAGTTTTAATATTGTGGAACGTGTGAAGGGGTAACAATAGGCGAACAATTAACAAAAAAAAAATATAAAGTTTTTTCATGATGGAATTCGAGAAAAGAATGCTGAAGCAAAAGAAAGAAGTTAAGCAGAAATAAAAGAAAACTTTTTATTGATGATTTACAGTTTACAGTGGTTCAAAACGAATAATAACATTGTTCGCTCTTTCCCACAAAAATTTTCTTTTTCCTATTACTTTTCTTTGCTTTAACAATTCTTTTCTTTTTCAAATAGCAAGGTAACAAGTTACAGCTTTTAGAATATATTAATTTACTTATTACAATATGATAAAATCACTTACATGTAATTTAATTATTGTCTGTTCCAGTGACTAAAGTCCTTCAAGAAACTAGCCCAAACTAACCTAACCTAACCAAAATTCCATTTCTTGGAATCAAGAACATACAAAAATTATTTGAGTATTCAGCTAAGCTATAATTCTATCAGCCGGTGTACAAATTCGAGTTGACGGGTTGAAACCTTTACCTTTCCTTTCACACCCTCTTTATTATAAGCGAAATTTATGGTGAGGATGCTTTGGCTGCATTGGGAGAGAATTTTGAAACCACTTGATTTCTTTCTACATTGAGGTAACATGCTAATGCAAACAAAAATTTTTTTTTGTTTTCATAATAATTGGTAAAATTTAGACTGTGCACACAAAAACAAAGCGAACGCCATTGTACACTAGTTTAGCCGCTTTTCTGAAATATCACCAGCCTTATTTATTGCCATGGATTGGAATAACACATTTTTTTATATGATTTATGGGGTCTTCCACTGCTGGCTATTACAGGCACTATCATAATTTGATTTTTGAAGGAAATTTTATTCGGTACTAATTCGTTTTATTCTCTCATTTCAACGAAGATATTTCCAATATTTTTATTTATTTCTGTTTTTTTTTTTTGAATTTCTAATTAGTATGTCAGTAAGTTTTCGTCACTATATTTTTTAGTAAAACGAAATAGGGTAAACTGCCAACATATTTTTTAGTAAAGTGAATATTTTTTTATTATTATTCTTTTTTTTTTAAAAAAAACTACATTATATGAAATTTTTTTACCAAAAAGATTTTCCTTTGAACATCTTGTAAAACTCGTATTTTTATGTATCAGGTTACGCAACTTTTTGAATAGCGAAAAAAATAAATTGCAATGTTTGTAAACTATTAATTATGGAAAGCCAAAAAATTGAAATAGTTACTTATAGTAATTATTATTTTAATCTGATTTAGCGTGGTGGCTTAGTAGTATTTTCTATATATGTACAAAATATACTATTTCATATGAACGCTATTTTAAACAGTTTAATGATTTTAATAAAATAGTAATTTCTGGCTAATAGCAATCAAAAAGGAATTATATGTCCTTTAACTTATCAAAGTGTAACATCTGGTGACCTTGATGTACCATTAGACACAATTTGTATTTGTGGAAAACGTTCTTTCGAAATTTTTACACACATTTCTTTAAGTATGTGAAAGTATGTGAAAATAAAAAGTCATCATTAACTTTTAATATGTTAAAATTTAAATAAATAAAATAAATTAAATTTTTTTACTTGTTATAACTAAAACTTGTTATAATTATATAATTTTGTTGTTGTTTTTAATTGAATTGTTGTTTGTTTTATTTATTTGGAAAATAATATTATGTATTTTATTTTGATAAAAGATTTTACTTTGGTTTTATTCAAAATATATTTTCAATTTCAAAAATTTTGGCAAGAAAATTAATGTGTACTACACTTGGTAACGCTTGCCCTATTTTGAATTTATTCAAAAAAATGATATAGCTATTTATGAAATTTATTTTAATTTTGTTTTAGTGTACTTCAACATTTCAATGAAGGTAGACTGTGTTATAAAAGATAATCTAAAATATATTTTTTTTACAACTGTAAGATAAAATTTCAATTTTTTTTTTCTTAATTTTTTTAACTGTAACTGTTTTTTTTTTAACACTGATTTTTCATACAAAATTATGAAAGTAGGGATTTATATTCCAATAAACTGGAAGTCGCTTTCTCTTCGCTATTACCTGTAATAGCCAGCAGTGGGTCATCCCATTTTCCATTTATGATGATTCCTAGGTATTTTACAGTCTTTAACTTTTTGAACCTTGTTGTTTTTTATTATGATATAAATTTCATGGTAGCTTTTTTGCGAAGTTTTAAATATTAGATAATTTGCCTTTTTAACATTTAGGCGCAGTTAGTTTCTCATCCAACCAATCGGAGAAAATCTCCATATCACAATTTATTATGTTTGCTAGTTATTTTAGAGATTTTAGCTATTAGATCTGTGTCGTCTGCATAATATCTAATATCTTGAGATCAATTTATTTTTTGGAAAATACATTATGTATAAAAGATATATACCCCTACCAAAATAGACTATAAAAAGAGAATCCTCGAATTTTTTCTATGAAAATCATATTTTGGTATCATGTTGGATTTTTTTTTGAATAACCTAAGTGAGCCTTTAGTACAAACATTTTTATTTTTATATGAACATTTATTTTTTTTGGGAGCGGTACGTTATCTTGTTTTTAAAAATCATTCTTTCAAAATCTTGCTTTTTTCAAAAAATCTTGTTTTATTTTTAAATTTTAAGAAGTGATAAAATGTTGCTTTTTGATTAAGGTGATAAAATTTTGTTGCCGTCACTAATAACATCGTTCCAATAATATAAAACGGAGGTTTATAAAATAGCTTTTTTAAATTTTTTTACCAAACTCTTACCATCTACGTATACCTGCCGTCGGCAAAGAAAGGGTTTCAATAAATGAGTAGGAGGGGTTTTGGAATACCTTTATTTTTGCATATTCAATTAAGGTGTTATGGGCGCTGCGAAATAACTTCGACATTAAAAACTTCGAGACACAAAATCCCCACAAAAAAAACTTATCACAATTATTTTTATACGTAGCTGCTTGTGGATGCAAAAAGGAGGAATATATTTTTTTTACAGAATATTTACCTTAATTATTTTTATGCGTAGCCGCTTTTTGGTATTCAGTCTTTTTTAAACAATTAAAAAACAACATTTTGAATGACAAGATTTTAAAAAAACAAAATTACGTAGTAGACCCAATTTTTTTTCAATCACTGAAAATTTTCTCGCGATAGTTAAGAAATTTTAAATTTTCGGCATTACTTTTGTAAGTATTTGTTGAAGTACTTAGTTTTAAAATAAAGTTTTGAAATAAGGATTAAAAGAAATTAATTTAGAATAAGTAAATTTAATTAGAAGATAGTAAATTTAAGGAAGTGTGCCCATATGCCTGTATTTAATTTGCCTGTAGTATCCTTTTCCTTTTTGTCATTTGACTAGATACGAGATATGATAAATATTAATAATAAAAATTTCATATAGCAAATTTTTATCAATCAACATGTATCAGAACTATATCTTCTAGGTGGCAGGTGGTGAATTGTGGAAAGTGCCAAGTTCAAGAAATTACGTAGCCTCCAGCAAAAATAGGTTCGAGTCCCGTCTCATAAAACCTCGAAAAAAAATGCAATGGCTCTTAAGCACGACGTATACACGAGGTCTGGCGTCCCAAGTGTCGAGACTTAAGATGTCAATTTTTTTTTTGTCATCAGCACAATGGCTCTTAAATGTGATGAAGACAATAGGTCTGGTGTTCAAGGAATTGGGGCCGAAACTCTATATCACGTATTTAAATTGTATTTTTCTGGAAACTTAAAAAAAATCGGATCGGTCTGACGGTCCGAAACTAGGGACCTATTGAAACCCTGAACGAATAGACAATGGCTTGAACAATTATATATGTTATATATAAATTGACATAGTGACGCCTATGTATTGTAAGATCTCTTTAAAGATTGTTAAAGTCATCGTCATCGTGAAAGTATGATAAGTACAATCTTACATTTTTATAAATTCTGTGATCTCTAAGACGGGAAAGTATATACACGTTTTTACCATTTTCGGATTCTTTTCTTGTTATTCTAACGATTGGTGGTATCATTGGATCAATTAAGCTATTATTATTAGATGGAGTACAATTATCGTTATATTTAATCTCTATGGTATTAATATTTTTATCTTAGTTTTTAATGTTTTTTGTTTCATTTTGTACACTTTGACGCAGTTTGACTTCATTTGAATTTCTGATAAGAGTTCTCAGTTTTGAATTATTATTATCAGATCTTTTTGTTGACATATAATAATTTTAGGCACATATTTAAGTAAATTATAGGTCTTTTTCTTCTTTGGTTATTTTTGCATATTTTTATTATTATTATCATCATTATTATTACCAATATTATTATTATCTTTGTTTTGATTTTGTTATTATTTTTATTATTATTATCATCATAAAAATAATAATAATGTGCCAACGACCAATTACCCCTCCAGTGTCGCGTAAGCGGTGAGTCGCCATTCTCATTCTATTTAGCATATGACTAGAGAAGTGTCATATACAAAGTCATCACAGTGCTTGGAAGAATAAAACTATTCTTCTTATTAAAAGTATTTTATTAGATCGTTTGATAGATCGTAACCAAAAAAAATCACAATGTTATAAAAAAATTTTAATAAATTAAAATATTCAGTATGTAATACTGTAACGAGCATACACTTCCGTAAAATTTGTTGTAATTTCGATTGAACGTTTTGTTGTTTTGAATTTGAAATAATAAAGAATACAGTAATGGTTGTTTTCATAGTTAAATTAAAAATGAAAAATTGAAGTTTTATAAATATTTATTACTATTGCCATTACATATGACAAGTTAACACTTTGAAGAACTTTGAAATGCAAAAACAAAAACCAACTACGCAAATGTAAACAACAAACAAAATTTAATAAATGTAAATTAAGGTTAGATTGCATCAGATTTTTTTTTTCTGATGAAATGAAACAGTGAAAAAATGAAACATAATTTCTTCATTAAAAAGACCTCTCAACATCATATTGGTCAAAACATCACTGTCGGCACATATAATTTCGAGGTAGTTCAGGAGTTTACCTACCTTACAACCAGTGTTAATCCCACAAGCGACATCAATGTGGAGGTACGGCGAAGAATAACCCTTGTAAACCGTTGCTGCTTCGGTTTGTCAAAACTTCTCAGGTCAAAGCTCCTCTCTCGAAACACCAAAGTACAAATCTACAAAACGCTCATACTCCCGGTTTTGCATTACGGATCAGAATCATGGACAATGCCTAAGGAAATTGAGCATGCGCTTGGTGTCTTCGAGAAGAAAATTCTTCGTCGGATATATGGTCCTGAAAACGACAATGGGGTCTGAGAAGATATAATGCCGAACTCTATGAGCTGTACAATGAGGTGGACGTAGTCTCAAAAATTAAAGTCAAGAGACTACAGTGGCTCGGACACCTAGAGTGGATGGACGAAAATGCTCCAGCCAAGAGAATCTTTGATTCCAGACCCGAAGGTACAAGACGTCGGGGCAGACCAAACTTTCGTTGGAGAGACGAAATATCGGCGGATTTAAAGCAATTTCGAACCTTCAACTGGAGAGAATCCGTCCGTGACCGGCAAAAATGGAGGATGTTGATGAGTCAGGCCCAGGACCTACATGGTCTGTTGGCCACCTAAGTAAGTAAGTGTAAATTATGCCGAAGAAGCATTAGTCAATTTATTTAGGATTAAAACTAAAAGATATTTAAAAAAAAAAAAAATATATATATAAAAATAAAACAAATGCAAAACGTTTATGTATATACATATATACATATTTACTTCAGATTGAACGTAAACAACTGCGTATACTACATGTATTACATGTCATTCAAAAACTTTTGACCTGCTTAAATAAAGCAGATTCTTCAGTTTGGACTTACTAATATGAAAAACGAAGACATTAGAGTTATTGTTCGCGTTACAAATGGGAATTTGGAAACGCTTTGTGATGTTCTTTTAATATTCGTGATTTTTTTCAAGCGGCAAATATTAAAAATGTCCATTAACAATATTCCAGCAAGATTCATTATATACTTTTGTGTTTTATCTTATAATAGTTCTAGATGCTCAACATCCACCACTAGTTTTATTTTCTACTTTTTAGGGGGCTAGTTTGGTTTCGATAAAAGTATATTTTAAAAATTTTTATTTTTACATTATTTTATTTTATACTTTTTAATTTTAAGTGAAACCTATAGGTATTATAATTTCAGAAAGAGTATATAAGTGTAAACTCTTCTGTCTATAACACAATAGGTTTTCGAAATATTCCTGAGACGTGCTAGAAGTTGTTCAGCAGTAACCCGAACCAGTCCAAATTTTTGAAATCGTAGAAAGCGTATTTCTTTATTTGTAAAAGAGTATCTAAGTTTAAATTTTCATGCCTCTAATACAACAACCCGAACCAGTCCAATTTTTCGAAATCGGTAACAGTCGTATTTCTTTATTTGTGAAAAAGTATCTAAGTGTAAATTTTCATGCCTGTATTACAATTGGTTTTCAAATATGCCTGAGACGTGCTAGAAGTTGTTTGGCGCAGCAACCCGAACCAGTCCACATTTTCGAAATCGGTAACAGTCGTATTTCTTTATTTATGAAAAAGTATCTAAGTGTAAATTTTCATGCCTGTTATACAATTGGTTTTCAAATACGTCTGGGACGTGCTAGGAGTTGTTCGGCAGCAACCCGAACCTGTCTTTTGATAGCTTTGTAAAGTACCGTTTCCGGTTGCCTTTTTCATCATGAGTAACTGTGCAAAATTTCATCATGAGTAACTGTTGCAAACTCTATCTTTAAATTTTTTAAGCAAAATTATTCTTTTTCTTTTTGCGTTTGGTTTGAATATTAACAAAAAAATTCCAACCTTCCTACCAAATATATACAACCTACATACATATTATATATAAACAGACACTGGCAAGTTAATATAAAAGTATATAAAAATTAACAAATCTGCTGGAGGCCATAATCAGTAAGTCTGTCGACAAAAACCGTTTCAACGCAATGTAATGTGTTTCATCTGCTATTTGGGTCCACTGTTTATCAGGAGGATTGAAATCACCAAAAACAAGAATTTCGTCCAGCAGATGAGACCATCAGCAGAGTTCTAACATAATCGACCGCGTCTAGGAACCGTTGATATGCATCAATGGGTCTGGTGGGGCAGACGTTTGAAAAGTGTGAGTGTATTGTGAGAAAAGGTTGCTTTTCTGACATTTGTTAATATTTTTTATTACTATATACTTAGCTTTTACATATATATGTATATATAAATATAACTATATATAGTAATGTCTTACGATATATGTCAAACCTACAAGTATGCAGGGGTGGAAGCACGAAATTTGGTTTCAACTTTTATTTTGAAACAAATTAGTGGCGTAACAAAATTTGAATCCCAGCACCAAAATTGAAACGCTAATTTTAGCGAAACAACTGAAAAACGAAACAAAAATACGTGCTGCCACTGTAGTCATTATTGTTTTTTTATTTTTTTTCAAGTTGTTTCTTGTTAAAAAATTGTTGGAGAAAAAATTATTGGAGAAAAAATTAAGTTTAAAATAATATTATATTTATATTTGATATAAAATTTTAAATGTACGATACATATTATATTTATTTGTAAAAAGAATGGAAATTTACAACAAAATAAAAATTAACAAGAGACAACTAAGCATATTGGTGGATTTTTAAAAAATATATGCTCATTCTCAGGAGGTTTAAGAATTGGAATATGAGTTCCGTCAATAATACAGATGACGCCAGGTATTCTACATTTTTCATAAAAATACTTTCGTGTTTCTGTGAATGCTTCTTCTTTTATCCTTATCCAACGAGGGCAAAGGTCATTTTCTAATATTTTACTGGTATTTCTAAATACTTTCGATACCGTTGTTTTGGGCCATTGCTACAACTTTATTAGCGCCAACATTAACTTGGTAACTATCACTTGCCAATAGGTTTAATGTTGCGGCCAGCTTTAATATTGACGCTCCTCCTCTACTCTAATGCTTTTTTTTCAAATTTTACACTTTCCAAAACCATTTTAAATACTTTCTTATTCAGCCTAAAATTCTTTACATACCTAAAATAAAAATTGCATTTACTATAGTGTTGAAAGTGAAATTAAGGGTCAGTACTCTTTTCTTGGTAACTCAAATATATTGCTTTTATCCCTTAATATCCTTCGTTCTATTATTTGGTTAACATTAATATTTTCCTCATCCTCAATCCTCAAATATGAGCATCATAAACGAAAAAATTTGCCACCCTAAAACTACACAAAATATATCACCTAATAAAATTAGAACTTTGTAAAATTCATTCTATACTAACACAAAAGTTAAAATACCAAGTTTTAAAATATTCCAATCTAATAATATGATGGAATTTTTAGAATTAAAATTTCACAAGTTTTATGATGGATTAAATGATTTTTCGAAATTGATTTTTCGGATTGGAAATAATATTTGAATTCCTCATAAAGCTAATATCGATTTTAGTTCCAGTTACTTAACATTGAGTAATAACTAATGTGCGAATTCACCTTTATTTTAATCAAACTGATGAACATTCTGTGCAAAAATATGAATTTCTGTCTAATGAAGTACCAATCGTGGAAGAAAGAACTTACTCATTGGACCTAGTTTCAGAGAATTTCTCATTTGAACATGGAGGAAAAAAATAATTTAATTAAAATAATAAAAAAAAATATAAACACTTTTTTTACAAAGAAGGTTGTGATTTAACCTTTACAAACGAAATCAAACACGAAATTCAAATTAAAGATAACTCTGCGATATATACTAAAACGTATAGGTACCCTCAAATTCATAGCGAAGAAGTTGAACGTCAAATCCGCGAAATCTTAAAACCAAGGCATAATAAGACCAAACCTCACTTGCCATATTCATCTCCTCTATGATAAATTCCCTATATCCCTAACAGACGATATTTTAGACAAACTAGGGAGGTCTATGTATTTTACCACCATTGACCTAGCGAAGGGTTTTGATCAAATAGAAATTTCTGAGCATAATATCCAAAAAAGTGCTTTCTCTACTAATCAATGCGCCTTCGACTTGATAGGTTTGATATAAAAAATCTGCTTTAATACACATATTATTTAGACGCAATATTGTAATTTATAGTACTATAGTACTAGGTTAGAAGAACACTTAAATTCAATTGAAAGTGTTTAAAAAATTAAAAAATGCAAATTTGAAAGTACAACTGGATAAATACAAGTGCATGCGTAAAGAAGTCGAATATCTTGATCACAACAAAACAACAAAACAAATAAAAAAGTTTTTAGGGTTAGTAGGATACTATAGAAAATTTATTAAAGACTTTGGTCATATAGCAAAACCTATGACATCGCAATTAAAAAATGGAAAAAAAATGTCTGCATTCAATAAACTAAAATATCTTATTATGTCAGACCCGATATTAAGGTACCCCGATTATAATAAAAAGTTCGTTAACCGCCGATGCCTTAAATTATGCTATAGGAGATGTTCGAATTCTAAGCGAGCATGAAATCAACTACTCAAATATAGAAAAAGAGTTGCTGGCCATTGTCTGGGCCACCAAGTACTTCAAACCGTATTTGTATGGTCGGAAGTTTACGATTAAAATGAACCACAAACCACTCCAATAGTTAACAAGTATAAAAGAACCTAATAGTAAATTACAAAGGTGAAGATAAAACTCGAAGAATGTAATTCCGAAATCGAGTACATAAAAGGAAAATAAAACTATGTAGCAGACGTGTTGTCGCGGGTTGAAATCAATATCAACGAAGATAATTTTTCAACTATGGCAGTGCAGACGAGGATAATAGAAACTATATTAAAATTTCAGAATCACCATTGAATTTATTTAGAACACAAATCATAATAAGCAAGGGAAACTCAAATAAAACACAACCAGTGAAAATATTTGGTAGAAATAGAACTATTATCACTTCTAGAGATCCCAAACAAAAATTTTATGAATCTTACAAAATCACTTGCCAAAACAATGTATTGTAGGTATTTTAATTAAAGATTTTAATATGTTGAAAGAATTCCAAAATGTTTATATTACATGAAAAACTCCAGAAATATCGATCGTAATTAATAAAATGAATTACGTTCTAAAAGATATGGTTAATAGGTCCGAATTGAAGGAAACAATATTACAAGAGTACTCCAAAAATAATCACAGGGGTATTAACGAAGTGTATACCTTCATAGACAAATTGTCAAAATATGCTCAAATTATTTCCGTCAAGTCAAGGAATTAGTTAGATTTAGAAAAGGAAATCAAACGATTCATTATCATTAAAGGCAAACCCAAAAAAATTGTTACCGACAACGAATAAGGTTTTGGAAGCCTAATTTGCAAACATTTTTTTGAAAACAATAATATCGAATCACATTTAACAACTCCTCAATTACACACAGGAAATTCTGACGTCGAAAGATTTCATAATACTCTTAACGAACACATTAGGTTAATAAAAGCTAAATAAAAGTTAGACAATGAAATAGAAGACGAGAAGGATTACGTAATTAATGCACTTTTATATTGTACACACTTTTAATAATACAATCCACTCGACGACAGGAGTTAAACCAATAAGTTTTCAAAATGGAAAACTGCCTTAAAAAAAAAGAAAATAGGTTAGCATATTTAAACAAAAAAAAGAAATTAACAAAGTGAAGAAAACCCACAGTTAATAAAAAAATCACTAAACTTGGCCTTTACTTTAGGAAAACATCCCTCAAAAAACTAGACAATAATTATTATGTTGGTGATAAGAAAAGAAAAATTTACAGATCACAATTAGCAAAAAAGAAGAATATCAGAATATTTCCCCCTTCGGCAAAGTTTCATTTAATACATTGGAAATACCTAATTATCTAAATTAACGAAACATAGTAAAGTAACAAATAAAATATAAGATTTTTAAAGAAAAACTTAAATAAAAAAAAAAGGTTTAACTACAAATACTGGTTAATTATCTAACTACATAAAATCCATACAAAGAAAATTAACATTGTAAAATAGAAGTAAATTTGTAAAACGAATAAAAGAAAAATTTAATAATAGAATTAGTCCTAGAAATGTTTCAAAATGAAACAATCTTATTTTAAGTACGTACATAATAGTACATAATATACACAAAAATTAAATAAAGAAAAAACTCACCTCATATTGAATCAAATTAAATACATAAATGACGATATTTTTACACAAAAATGAAACTACAAAACTAAATAAATAACTTTATATTAAATAATTTTTTTTTTCACCAAGATTAGAACACATCAAATAGTTATATGAAATTATATGTTTGAAGAGACATTTTTTGTAACACTTTAAATTAAAACTTTTTAAATCTACTTTTATCGAATTATATTAAATTAATTATTTGCCATTATTAAACTTTACAACTTTGAAATAACACAGATTTTAATATTTTAGTTAAAATACACAAAATAAAGCCAAATAAAAAGTACACACTTCCTTTAATATTTCCAATACATATTATTGTTGAAGTGGAAACTTTTTAAATATTTAAACACGGAATTAAATTCTTTCACGACAAGATTTTGAGTAAATATAATATCCAACTAAGTTTAGTTTTAAATTTGAACAGCTATACATAAATATTAAAAAAAATTTAATTCCTTAAGGTGGATTTTCATTGAGCAATATTTAAAATCTTTAAAATTTTATTGGCTATAAAAAGGGAGATAGCTTATTGAATTTTTATGTAACAAAAAAATAGACCGCTGCAAAGAATTTCCTAAATTTCTATTTGGGAAATTTATTTTATACACAAAAAAACAACAATTCAAGCGTCAAAACCATCTGTTGAAAAATATTATGTTTTTTACATAAATTTACTCAAAAAAGTGTTGTCAGTATAAAGAAACTATCCCCGATATTTTAAAAATTTACTTAAAAATTTATTTAAATCAATGTATAATATCCCAATTTTTTTGAAAATATCCCCAATTTTTGTGAAAATATCCCCGATGAATGATATTTTCCGTTCTTGTTGTGAACTCTCATATAAAATAATGTCATTTCATGTTATCTCCCTTTTTAGAGCCGATAAAATTTTTAAGATTTTAAATATTGGTCAATGAAAATCCAGCTATACTCTAAATAATTTGATCACTAAAAGAGCTGACCTAAATTCAAAGTTAATTAAAATATTTTAATCTAATTTTAATATTTGCAATATATAAATTAAAGGTCAGTAATATACAGCATAATATTTTTTGATAATTATGATAAATTATTTCTTTGATTTCATTTAAACATGTTAAATATAATATTACAGCGATTTTTACCTTTTTTTTAACCGCCACCTATGGAACGATAGTGAAACAAATACAGGAATGTTTTTCAAATATCAAAATTCTGTGTTCACTCAAAATAATATTACTCAATTTTAAACTGCTTATAAGTTGAGCGCAATGTATTTTGTACTCATAAATAAAAAAATTTTGTGTACCTATTACCTATGAACATATTTATTTGTAATTATTCTGCCAACAGTGTCAACGATATAAAAGTTGTATGAATAGGTACTCGAAAATGTATATAGGCGAATGTGCATGCTACAGTAGTTATATACATACTTCTTTATTTCGCTGCTCGCATTTCTTCTTTGCTTATGTGATAAAATTAAAAATTACACAATGTGTGTATAAAAAACTATACATGCATTTAAAGCCCTTTCAATAGACAAATAATATTACAAATCAAAGTATTGAATTTTTTTTTAGAAATTGAAAGAATTCAAGATTGTTGCTGTATTTGTTGTTATTTTGGTTTAATTTTTAAAATTTGAAGAATTAATATTTTTATTTGGACTTGGTCAATGTGATTTATGAAATTTGTGATTTCAATCTTTATAGAAGAAAGGGACAAAAAAATTAATGTTGGTTTTATAAAATTAAAAATAATTCAAATTGATTTCTATTGAAAAGTATACTGAAAAGTAGGTACCTACATGTATTTTTAAATTTTCAGCAATTCTGATTTTATTAATTTTGTATGTTTCTTCTTACCGTAGATAATAATATGAATAGTATTTATATGAATACATAATATAATTATGAATATAAAAAAACAAACAATCTATCAAAATTTAAAAAAGTAAGTAAAAAAAGGAAACTGGACATTTTATTCTTTATATGGATTGTTGGCTGTTTTTATTTCTTCAAAAATTATTTCATCTGAAATAGAAATACGATTTTTAACCAAGTTTTGAGAAAAGAAAACAAAACGGTATTCTGTACAAAGCTCACGATTTGTAATCCATACTTAACTAATAAAGTTTATTCTTTTATTACCATTATTTATAAAAAAAATGTCTGGATTATGTGATTCTATTATTGACCTATTATTGTATGTATACAATTTCATTCATATTCTTTGCGATTAATTGTGTTTTTTTGTTTACATTTTTCTATATTTATATTTTTTATATTGAATTAGATATGTAAATATATAGTGAACACATGTACGATATACACTCTTCATATAAATTAAAAGTATATACGTATGTGTATACTTTTAAAATTATCAAACAATGCCTCTATACTCCTAGTCCTAGCCTAGTCACTGGGAGAGCAAAACTTTATACACAAAACTAAAACAAAACTTAAAACGAAATCGTAATTCGATAAAATTCCGGAAAAATCATTCTGTGAATAGGCTAGAAGTATAGAGGCATTGTATGAAATATTCTGCTCAATAAATAAAAAACTTTGAGTAAAAATAATTGAGTCTCGAAAATTATATTTGAGTGTTTTGGGGTATTGAGTGAAAATGGGACGGCATTTTCGTGTTTTGAGTAAAAATAGGACGGGATTTTTAGAAGAAAATGATTAACAAATATTGTTCTACGTGAATACTCTAAACTGCAAAGAATTTCAATTACAACCGTCTATTTATTTATTTGTAGGTAATATTGAAATAAAAGCGATGTAAAACACAAAGTTATATGTGTATATAATATAAATTCATTTAAATAGATTTTTTCCGCTTAAATTTTCCATCAAATTATTAAATATTTATACAAGTATAGATGTGTACTTGTAGGTGTGTATCAGTTTATCTTTTTAACACTAGGTAGAACAAATTATAGTAACTAACTATAGGTTTGAAATCTTTGGCACTATATAATTTGTTTTGATTCATCTTAGACAACAGCCGCATACGTACTAATTTATTTAAAAAAAATATTTTTATTTAATTCTGGTGAAGAAAGGAAAAAAATATATAATTTAGTGAATTTGAGAATGTATGTGTAAAATTTCTTAAATAAAAACTTAATTGAAACTTCTCAAATTGAAAATTAAAAAATGTTAAAAAAAATATTTAGTTTCGCCACGTCTCCTTTTAAATATCTATCATTTAAAAGAATAATAAATCAAATCGATGGTGAAATGTTTAGATAATTATACTTTTTTCAATTTAAAAATTAAATATAAAATTTTATTGTAAGCTGTTAGATTTGTTAACGAATATGAATGATATAAGTATGTACTCTAATGAAATACAAAGCTTAAAAATCAACACTTCAATACTTAAAAAGTCGAATATATATAGAATATATGGGATATTGAGGGTATTTAAAGAACATTTATACTATAAGATTGAAGGTGTCCTTTGGAGCAACGTATAAATTATTGAGGTATTGATCAAAATGGGCGAAATATAAAAAAATTTTGTACTTACACGTGATGGATTTTGATTCAACATTGTGGTATTTTGGGTAAGAACGTTTTCATTACTATTACTACCACTAATTTTGTTGCTATTTGTTGCAATTTGATTTATACTCTTTGCATTATTGTTAATAATGTTAACGTTGTTGATGTTGCTATTGGGTTTGTTGTAGTTACTTTTATTAATATTTACATCGCTACTATTTAAACTGTTTAAACTAACATTATTATTGACACTATTAACATTGTTATTATTGCTGTTATTGTTACAATTAGCACTATTTAAGAAAGTATTTAAATTATTTATACTATTAACGTTGCTCGCATTATTATTCACATTATTTAAGCTATCATTTTCATTTACATTAATATTGGTTTGATTATTTTTTTCAGTGCTTTCACTGTCACTAGAATTCTTATTGTTTTTGTTCCTGTTATTATTATTATTATTGTTGTTGTTAATATTATTATTATTATTACTGCTACTAGTATTGTTATTATCACTATTACTGTTAATGTTATTATTACAATTATCAGCATTGTTACTAATGCTATCCTTATTAATATTACCACTGATATCAACACAAATATTATTATTAATATTGTTATCATTATTATGATTATTATTACTATTATTATTGTTGATAGTGTTATTATCGTTATTAATAGTGTTGTTATCACCATTATCATTATTAATAGTGCTGTTATCACTATTATCATTATTAATAATATTATTACTAATAGTGTTGTTATCACTATTATTATTATTAATATTATTATTGTTATCATCATTATTATTAACTAATAAATGGCTTTGTTGTTGAATTTGATTATTATTACTATTATTATTATTATTGTTATTATGCTGAAATTCATTCCATTCACGTTCACGATCTCGCATGTCCTTTTCTCTATTATTATGATGAGGTCCTAGTTCAATTATTTTTGGTGATTTTTCTTCTATGCAATATGATGAAGTTAGTTCTTCTATTGCTGATAAACGCTTTTCTTTTTTCTTTTGTGCAAATTTTACCGCATACTAAAATAAAAACAAGGATAAATAAAGTTAAATTATTAAAAGGAACATTATATTATTTTATATAAATGCCAAAAAGTAGAAAATATAAGAGGAATAATAGGGTACGATTTTTTTTGATACATTAATTAAATTAAATGTGGAAAGGTAACTATTACTAATAGAAAGGTAACAAATTATTTTGGCTGACTAAACTATCTGAATTAACATAGCAGTGCCTATTATTGAAAATGTCGTTTCAGTCGCGGCTCGGATTGAGGTGAAACTCATTCGATTCGATCGTATGGTAAATCGGTATAGTTGAAAACATCGATTGCTCCAGTAATCGGTAAAATTTATCTGTCAGCGGTAAATATTTTTTTGTTGTACTGTTGTACGCAATAAATATTTCAGTTCATTGTACATGAATAAATTGAAGAAATGATACAAGAAGAAATGTAAAGAACATTGTAAATGATATTTTTAATTTAATTAATGAAGAGTAGTAAAAACCATTGTTTAAACAAAATATTTAAAATTTATTTTATAAAAGATGTAATGTACTAAGAAAATAAGCATATGATTAAAAATTATTTAATTTTTCAGTTTATAAATATTTTTTTGCTAAACAAAAATTCGTTTAAATGTGATTTAAAAGAAATATAATTTGATTTTCATAAAATCCTCCACCATTACTCGAAATTGTTATTCATTTAAAATGTAAAAAAATGTAAAACTTCACTTTAAATAAAAAAAAAACAGACATTCGATATTTCTAAATAATTTTGATATAAAACAAATAAATAAACAAATATTTAATATATTTAACTTAATTTTTTATGTGGGAAATACATGTGCAGAATTCTCATGCATCGCTGCATCCAGATATGCAATGCATGCATATCTGCGTGCCAAACACATCCCTGATAAAAAAAAATGCGCATTTTCGATGTTGATTCTGCGCCGAGAAATATGCTGAAAATTGCAGAGAAAATCAGATGAATTTATACATAGCCTCGGGAAAATTTTCAGCACAATTCCCCTCCATTGTAATGGCAAATACTAATACATTCTCACATAAATTTTCAGCAGTAGGCGCATCTTTAAGCGCATTTTTCAGCACACAAATTAGCACGTATTTCTGTGCTCATTCAAAAATATTTTCAGCACACATTTATGCTTCTTTGGGAGCAGATTTTTCAGCAAATGTAAAAATATAAAATTTGTTATTTCAGATATGGGATTTTTAAATTTGAAATTCATACTATAAATTGTAAACTAAAATTTATCTAGTTAACATTTATAGAATAATTATAAATATTAACTAAAAAGATCAAATTTTAGTTTAAAATTTTCCATATGAATTTCAAATTTTAAAAACCTCATATTTGAAATAACAAATTTTTATATTTTGATAGATTTAAAAATATATGTTAGGTAAGGAAAAAGCAAACAAACTTGCTATTTAAATTTAATTTAATACCAATATTAAGACCCGCTTTCCTTGGGCATTTGGCAATTTTTTACAAAATTTTTATAAACTTAAACTTAGCATATTGGACTTGGTGAAAAAAGTTTTTCCAGCGAATTTTTGGGATGTGATCGAATTCTTCATTGTAGACTTCTTTGTCGGTCGTACGAATATGCAGAGCTTTTTGTTTTACGCCAAACCTCTTCTCGGAACTGGTTCAACAATGATTTTCGCTTTGGTCTTTTGTGCTGAAAATTTTCAGCTTCGACTAAATCACTGAAAAAGGCGCTGAAAATTTTCAGCACTTTTTTCAGCGCTGTTTTCATGACTGAAAAAAACAGTGATTTCACAAATTACACATTTACTAATTTAATCGCAAAATTTTACTCTGTAAAACAATTTTTTTCTTTGATAATGTTTGTAAAAGTGAAAGAAGTGCTGAAAATTTTTTATCAGGGATGTGCATATTTTATTTGTCAAAAATTGTTTTGTTTTGAAATAATGTAGATAATTGCCGCCATTGATACACATATAATTTGTTTGTATAGTAATAAAATACAAAATAAAATAATTTTTGAAAAATTTTAAAGTTAAATGTTATTAAAAGTGTTTAATAAAAGTTTTAATTTAATAATTTTTGAAAAAATTTTAATCACAAATTTTGTTATCTATCACTATCATGAATGTAACAAAATATAATTATATGAATAAATTAATGCTAGTTTGTTGTGCATATATTTGGTTATATCTAAATATTTTAAAAATTTATGATGAATATTGCAACAAAAAAGAAAGAAAATCTAGACTATGGACTAGGGAAATTTTCGTTCATTTCAAATTAATTAGTTTTTCTTCAATTACTTAATTTAAAATAAATTTTTACAAAATTGATTATAACCTATTTACCACAAAAAACAATAATAAATATGTAAATATTAAACAAATTTTATGACGTTTGTCATTATTTTTTATTAGTATGAGTAAAATGAAAATTTTTACAATCTTTCGTGTTGATAGCTCTGCCGCTGCGCAGCAAAAATTAGAAATAGGGATATCTTGCATCAAATTATCTGCGTGCAGAATTACATGTAATTGGTTCCATATAAAACCATTTATTCTAATTTATTTTTGCTGCGATGCATGCATAGTTCTGCACATGTATTTCAGACATTTTATAAAACGCGCTGAATTAATTTTAAAGGACTGTAAATATAATAAATGTTATTGTAATAAAATCAAATTCAAAATTTTCCATTTTTATAGTAGGTTTTTTCCCCTAACTTTTCGTTCCTTGTTACGTTAATTTGTTACCTGTATTTTAAACTTAAACTTATTTGGTTCTTTAAGACTGCATTCTTACTCCTTATAGTGGTGATAAATTTAGTTTAATTAAATAACGCCTGTGCCTTAAGTAGGGAAGACACAAATGAGCAAATCGTAGGAAATCAAAGAATTACATTTAAATATTTCACTCAAGGTCTACCTTTTGTAGCTAAAAATTCAATTGGATGAAAGGTTCCAGGAACATTAGATGAAGCATTTGACTTCCTGAATAGATTTGGGTATGTATCCGACCCAAATATTAAATAAACGAATTCTAATCATCGTACAACTAATTTTAATTCAAGAAATATGCCATATAATTTAAATAATTTTAATAATAATTATAAAACCGCAACAATTCTACTTTACTATCAAGTAACCGTAATAATTTTAATAATCATAATTTCAACACTAATAATAGTTATAATAATAATCGTAATAATTAGAATAATAACCGTAATAATTTTACTAATCATAATTACATTTTCAGTTAATATTTAAGATTTTCTTTTTGTTTTGTTTCTTTTTGTTTGTAGTATTTTTTGTTTCACGTTCTGTGGTGGAAGCACGTAACTTGTTACAAACGCTTTTTTTTGTAACAAACCATCAGCGTCACAAAACTTTTTTGGCAGCATGTACTTTGAAACGCTACTTTGGGATTGAAACAAAAAAAAATTTACGAAACATTTTTGCAAATTTTTTTTTAACACACATCAACTATTTATACCGGAAATTTTCATTTCTGACGATCAGTAAAAATGGGCGTTTCAAATGTTACGTGCTGCCAAAAGTAGCGAAACAAAATTAAATGTGGCGAAACAAAATTAAAATTGGCGAAACAATTTTACGTGCTACCGTTTTTCAAAAATCGCGTGACAACATGTTTGTAACAAGTCACGTGCTGCCACCCCTGGTTATTTGTATTCCTTGTTCTATACTACTGTATAGTCAAGGATTTTGGCCCGCTTGTTGGATCCTTCCTTATTTCTTTTATTTGTTTTAAATCTGTTGTTAATATATTCCATTTGTCATGGAATTCTGGCTCTTTCTTAATTTCCGTTGTTCCTATGTAAAACTCCATATGATTTTAATTCTAGTTCGTAACGTACAGGATCTCCATGTAATAAATTTGTGGTCTTTTATTATATTTTGTTTATATATACACACACACCATATGTGTCACCTATAGTCCTGGTGTGGTGTAACCTACAGTCACGTCAGGAAAAAGTTGACAAATTAATAGGCCTTGAGACCGCTCGTAGAAAATTATTATTTAACATTTTGATGTTGTGGTCATCATTAATGACCAAATTAACTGTATTTATTTAAACATTTTGTACTCTATTTATACAATACTTTTACATTGAGGACTCCATTTAAACTCTATATAAAAAAAACGTTTAAAATTAAATTTAAATTACTTCTTATGGAAAGCATTTATATAAACTCTATATAAAAAATATGTAAAATTTTTTTACAAAAATGCATTTTTAATATTATTATTTTACAGAATTTAAAAACTCCTGAAAATACGTCACATAATTATTCTTATTTATTAGAGTTAGTAACATTCATACAACAAACTTAAAGCAAATGATTTATTTAAAAACAAATCATAATATTACATACAAAAACAGTCTTTGTTTAATAAAAATTTTTTATGCTAAAAAAAAATTATGTTTAATAATAGAAATTGCAAATTATGGTAGGTAGGGTCTTTTATAAGTGTACTACACACTAATAATAATTATAATAACAATCGGAACAATTATAATTGTAATCATAATAATTTTAATAATCGTAATTACAACACCAATAATAATTATAGTAACAATCGTAATAATTTTAACAATAATCGTAAGTCTCAATTCAATAACCACCCTGAGCCAAATAACAACTTGGGTCCTAACGCAAGCCATCCGAATAATTTTTGATCAAGTCCAGAACCAATGGATGTTAGTACAAATTGTAGAATCGATAGTACAAACTCCCTTAATAACAACACTGATTCGAATAAAAATAAAACTCCTAATACCAAATCTAATGATAATAGCTCTATGTTAATAATACTAATTAAAATTTTCAACACGTTCGCGGAAACAATTGCCCTATATAAAAATTAAAAACAAAATTCGTAATTTAAAGTTTATATTTGACAGTGTTGCTAAAATGGAAAATTCATTCTAATGACATACCCATTAAAGTATTAAATCGTACAATTCGAACACCAATTTGTTATAAATTTCCAATTTTTAAAGAGTTCAATGAACTTGAAACATATTCTATGAAATTTGTGGAACATGGTTTTCACACTAATTTCGATGGTCTTATTGGAAATATGTTTTAGTCCATTTAAATGCTATAATTGACTACAAAAATAGGATCCTAAAAACTCCAAATGCTATAATACTATTTTTTCTCAATGAAAAAGAAGAAATATATGACACAAAGTTACAAAGATAATTCTATAAACATTTACATTTACAGTAGGGAGTATTATAACAATCATATTCCAAATGAAAGCTTTTCCAAAAACTTAAAAGAACTTGATACAATAAAAAATTAAAATAAATTTTATATAAATTCCTATTGAGATTTATTTTTCAAAGAAGGAGATGATGATCTCCCATTCACGAGTTAAATTAAACAAACGATAAAAACATAAATTAAATTCCTATTTTTAGTAAATTGTACCGATATCCAGAACATACTTACATATTAAAGAAGTGGATAATCAAATCCAAGAAATGTTAGATCAGAGAATAATAAAAGTCCTTATAATTCACCAATTTGGGGTGTGCCCAAGAAAATTGATGATTCCGCAGTCCAAAAATGGCGTATCGTAATTGATTACAGAAAGCTCAGTGAAATAACAATTGATGAGTCATCTCCGATTCCGAATATAGAAAATGAATGAACTCGGGAAATGTAATTATCTTAGTACTTTCGATTTTGGCAAAAGGTTTTCATCAAACAGAAACGAACACGAAAACCCATACTCGAGAAAGGAGCTCTTGGTTATATTGTGGGCCGTAAAATATTTTAAAGTTTACCTATATGATAGAAGTCTCGTTATCCGTACAGATTATAAACCATTAGTTGAGTAAATAACATCAAAGAGCGAAATATGAAACTACAAAGATGGAAAATTAAAGAATACGATTTTAAAATTACGTGTTTGAAAGGGAAGGAAAATACGGTCGCTGATGGGTTAAGCAGATTCATTTCTGATGAAAAAGAAAATCGTTTACACTTAAGTGTTTTATTTAATAATGACATGTGGACGGTATCAGGAATTTGAACCATATGTTTTATGTACCTGTAATATTGAAATTTTTTTCTAAAAATGTTCTTTTTAATACTTTTTTAATTTTAGCACGCCTAATAAACTACAAAAACCTGCAACAAGCTCAGCGCTAATCAACTTAGAAAATTGAAAATTTACATGGAATTTCGTAATAAATTAAATGTTTAAAAAGACTGATTTTAGTCAATTAAAAATCTATGTACGTCGCTCTTGGAACGTTCGCTTTTATCATAATTCTGTATTATCCTACCTTCTTAGTAATTGCTTACAAAAAAAAAATTAAAGTTCCATTCAAATATGAGAATGGTACTCAAAAACAATATGTAATGTGATCGGATACAGCATAAATTTTATTATGTGACACCTATATCTTACCTGAATGGTCGAATGGTACCAATCGTCAAAATGCAACTTCAATACAATCTTACAACTTCAATAAATTCTTCATTTATTAATATTTTTCAGGCAGAATCAAGGCACTTTCAAATTAATAAATTGCTCAATACTATTTTACATAGTTTTATATAGAAAAAGGGTAAAAAAAAAAAAAAAACAATTTTTTTCAATGTAAATGCTTATATGTTCTAAACTATTCGACGTAGATATAAAGTATTTATATGTATGAGTTATAGAAAAAATTAGACCTTTCCAACAGCATATAAATATTGAGGAGGTTTAATGGTAAAATCTTGGGGTATTAGGTTTTCCTAGAAAGAAAATAAAGATTGTTTTTTTCCCAAAATTTTCTACTTTGAACTACAATATCTCCATAACGGCAGCACCAATCATCATTAAATAAATGTTAAAATATGCTCCAGACCGTTATATTTCTAGGATATATTACTGAATATATATATATATATATATATCTAATGGATTAACAGATATAACGAGTTTTATACAAAATCATCAAAGCAACAAGGATACTTTCAAATGTCCTTTTCGTCTTTAAAGGATAAAATGCGCCACTAAAGACATATATTTTTGGAAAGCTAGCAATTCCAGCTATCCTTCGGATATGGCCATTAGGTCCTACGCCAATACAACAGCTCCCTCAGAATCCCCTAAAAAAATTATAATTATTATTTATTTGATTTATTTATAAATTATTAATAATGATTCTGTAAACTAATAGGTATATTTACTTATATATGTACATCGCAATTATTTTTTTAGTAGCAAAATAATACCATACAATGTAATAGGTCGGATACAGGCACACTAGTGGTCGGTATCAGGAAAAATGTATTTAAGTAATTGTGTAATAATGCAGTACTTTCTTTATATAGCAAACTTTTATTTAAAATAGATTTTTTACTGTCCTAAATTTTATATTAATTAAGAAGAAAAAAACCCTGAACTAATTGATAAAATATTTATATTGTATTTTGCGAAATTATTAAGTTATCTTTCGAAAAATTGATTTTTACTTATCTATAGGTGGTCGTAATACGGTGCCTTTGCGTTAATAATCAAAAGTCTAACCAGATTGAATTAACAAGAAAACCAATCAATCTTTACAAAAATCAAATTTACTTATACGAAGGTTCAAAAGAAAAATTTGCTATTAAAATAGTAAATAAAAAGATTCAAAATCACGTTACCCTTGGAGAAAAGAGTAACTAAAATAAATGATGGTAAAATTAAATAAATATTAAAACTCTAGGTATGTTTCACAATTTTATTATTCGATTAAGATCGATTTAGGGAATTACATCATCAGTCTTCTGAGCCTACAGCATATTCTATAAATTATATTCAATTATGGTAATTTCATCATGTTAAGGAAATTTTAAGTTCTGTAATATGTATTTTGCAATTATATAATGAATCTGTAAAATATTAACTTTAAGAAATAAGTTCAGAATATCTGAAATAATATTTTGATGTTTGTTAAGCGTAAGGGATTTAAGATCCTCAATTTTTTGCAATTATAAAATAATACTACGAATGCAGATAATTTCGTCAACAAAATTTACCGAAATCGATTATGATATTTAACGAAATTTGTGAAACATACCTAGAGTTTTAATATTTATTTAATTTTAAATAGAAATAGTACAAGTGGAGGCATAAGTTTTGCAGTTACTGGAACACCGACTAAAACTGCAAAGCACTCTTTTTCATCATTTGGAGAACAGCTATAAGTATGAGATAAACCTTTTCGAACTAGAATTTTATTATCCTCAGACATAAGTGTTTTCATCAAAATTATGTACTCTTACGGGACAAGATAATACTCCTTTCATTTCATATCACATCAAACTGTGGAAATAATCTCTGATTTTAGCAAACAAATTTCTAATGCTTGTTTCAGTAATATTAGCCCTTTCCGTTATTACATTTTGGGACACTCACATAATATACATATTTATGAACATTTTGAACTTTAACTTTCAAAATTAAAATATAAGTTTTTAAAGAAAACAGTTTTTTTAGTTGACGAAATTAAAATCACTTAAATATTAGCCTAAGATTGTAATCTCGTCATACTGACGAATTAGCTATCACCGTTATAATGGATTGATTATAATTTCATCACCCATATTTTTATGGCCAATATATCACTTTTAATATTTTATGTGTATTCAATTGCTTAGTAAGCTTTAATTCACTAAAATATAACGTAAAAAATAACGGTTTACTTATTTTTAGACTTGTAACACGCTTAAGAAGAATTCACATCCCCATTGTGCAAAACTCTAAATGTCACTATATATTTGCGAGCCAAATTAATTTATTATTTGAATAGAAATTACAACATCAATTATATTTTTTTTAAAGAGTGAAATAATTAAAATTAGAAAATATTAAAAATGTTGGACTAGACTACATATCATATTTTATTTTATTACTAATTGTAGTACATAAAACGTATATGATGAATTTCTAAACTATGACGAAATTACCATGATTTACCTTATTGTGAAATAATGAAAAGGTTTAGATTTATGGAATAAAAGTCGAGTTTCCTTTCACTAATCATTTGTATTTATTTTGCAAATATCGATATTTCGGAAGCAACTTACTTCCTTCATCAGTGCTTTGCGACTTAGTCGATGATTAGTGAAAGGAAACTCGACTTTTATTCCATAAATCTAAACATATCACTAAAAACAAATCTGATTATCAAAAACAATGAAAAGGTTATTAAAAGAAAGAGGTACTATTTGTATCTATTGCAAAAAAATAAACTTTTTGACAAGTTTCAAAACGCATAATTTTAAATCAAAATACAATATTTTTCAAATAATAAAGAATTCAAGTTAGTGAAATCAAACCGTCATAATCCCTATATGGTAACAGAGACTCGGCAGTTTCAATGAAATTGTTCGTGTGGATATCTGGTTTGCTTATCGAAATATCATGTATTTAACTACTACTAATATTGACAAGTTCAGCATGTATGCCACAGCTCACAAAATAATGACAGAAATATTACATAAAGTGATGTAATGTAGGTAAGTATCTAAGGACCAGTTTTCAGGTAAATACTTAAGCTTCACTTAAATTTAAGTATCATCCAACACTTAAGCTCCACATAAAAAAATACGAGTTTTTTTTGGTAAACTTAAGTGTTGATTTTAACAGCTAGGATTTAACGAGGTAGCAAAATACTAGGTTAAAAAATAGAAATGCTCATGAAAGCAAAATACCTTCAATAAAATTTATTGAACGTGCCGCAGAAAATGACTATTTTTTGCTCACCAAACGATTTTTTTGCACCGCAAAATAAAAACTATGATCAGTTAAATGTGCATTTTAAAAAATTAGTTTTTACATTAAGGTGAATTTTGCTTTTTTTATCTGCAGATTTAAGTCCACAGCTGTCAAAATTTCAACCAATCAGAATTTGACAGCTGTAAAAAAATTCTGAAGAAGTTTTTTATTTAATCATTCCATAGCGAGTAATTCAAAATGGTCCATAGCTTAAAAACTAGGAGATTAAAAAATAGCGAATTTGCTTAAATTAAAGATATTGATTGAGCAAATTCCAAATAAATATAAGCGGGAAAGACTTTATTGTCGCAACATTTAGTTTTACTTCTATTAGTCATTAATATAAAAAAATTTAGTTTTAAGATTTAAATCAGTCTTTTATTTAGTTTTCATATATATTTCAATATAAAAATCTAAACACACAAAACCTCGATTTTTATCTGCAGAACTTTTTAACAAAACACACAAGCAGTCTATTCTTCGAATAAAATCTGCAGTTTTAAAATTTGACGGGGTCTTCGGGGGCTTCGTATAAAAATAACTAAAGTTAATATTCTGAAAAAAGGAGATATCCTCTTCTTTGTATCCAACAGCGACTACGCACAACAAATATTGTTCCCAACTCTGTAAAAGGCAGATGATTTTTTTTGTGTCTAACAGCGGTTACACAAACTACTAAATATTTTTCGCAAACTTTGGAAAATATTTATTAATTTATAGATATTTCCTTTTTTGTATCCTAGAGCGACTACGCATAAAAAGGTAAGTATTCACGAATTAAACGATATTTTGAAAAAACAAGATTTTGAAAAGCGAGATTTTAACTTTCTTTTTCATCAAAAAAATCCTTTATGTATATATATATTAAGGGTGCTATTGGGTTGTCTATCACATAACACAAACCAATAGACAACACAACCAAATATTGCTATTGCGAATTATAACTTTAAGCAGTTGTAAACATGTTGTCTATCATAGCAGTGTTGCCATTGACGGTGACAATTTGAATAATAGAAACTAATTTTTTTATAACTACATATTAACGAACAAATAATTTTTTACCTCTTCAAATTTACCTACTTTATATTTTATATACTTTAAAAAAATTTTTAATTAATTTTAATTTTAGAATAGAAAAAATTTACAGGGAATAAAAAATATTACAGGGAAAAATAAGATTTTCAGATAAGATTAAGAACTAAGATTCAATTTAATACCAGTTAATAATATCTAAGTTAATTTTTTTTTAACGTTCAATTTTTTATATAACTCAAGAACATATAATAAAATATATAAAAAACTAATTTTACTATTAAATTAATCCTTTTCAGAAAGTTTTCAGAAAATTAGAGTGTCAATTGAAAATTGTCAAATTTACATGTCAAAAATTTAAGTAGACTGTGGAGATTAAGCGGTAATTCCTCCAACCAAACCTAAAATACCACTTAAATATATTTTAAGTACCAACTGAAAGTAAGTTTGATTTAATACTTAATTGTTCACCTGAAAACAAGTCCTAAAAGAACTCACTTATTATGTCCTAATTTAAGGGGTCGAATATGGTATTAGGATGCAATGGTAATCAAGTCTCTACCAATCTAATTCTTGTGATGACTTTATATTTTGATTATATATGTATAAAATTCATAACTCTGGACAAATAAATTTTTATAAAGCCAAAATAAAAGTAATTCGAATAGCATGCGACTCAGCACAGTTCATACAAATTGTTTCAATCTAATTCAAAAGGGCTAAAATTCAACATAAATCTAATATGATTACCAAAAGACTAAGTTCTGGTGAACTCATAAAGCTAAGCTTTAAAAACCTGAATTATCTGAAAACATTGTTTCAAAAGGTCTAACATAAGTAAAATTTTCGTCGTAAATACTTCTTAAATAATATGAAAATAACTACATACTTAGTTACTTGTTATATAATTCTTTGTTATTCAAGTATTTACATAGTTTTAAGTAATTGTTTTTCCATTAAGCAACAAATTTATTAAAAACAACTTGTAATTTATTAAAAAAATTCTTGATTAAATAAAAGTAATTAGTGGCCTCGGTAGACGAGTGGTAAAGCACTCGAGTGTAGTAATTTAACGACCGAGGAGCATGAGTTCCAACCCCGTGAGAACCGAAAATTTTTTCAATTGGTGAAAATTACAAAAAAATATAATTTTCAATGCAACCACATCGGTTCAAATATAATTTAATAATTAATAAAGATACTAATAAAAATAATATAAAAAATATATAATACAGAAAAATATATATACCAAATAGTCAATTAATATAAATTAATAACATTTCGAAAACGAAAAGGACCTATAAAGTTGGCCTGCAGATTTATCTGTATATGAACTGTTAAAATAAATAAAAGTAATTAGCTTACCTCTAAATCTTCATAACTTTTAAAAGCCAATATAGAGAATCCATCAATAACATCTTCTTCCAAGACAGGTGAATCAGGACTTATAAATCCTAAATTTTTTACTGGTGTTGCCTGATTTTTTCTTCCAATAATGAAATTATTTCTTGAAGGCGGAATTCTTGTTGTTGGCATTTTTTCTCGCGGCAACAATAATGTTGATGACGATGACGTAGAAAGTAAATCTTCATCAACACTTTCATCATCTTCATCGTCTTCATCCATTCCAACCACTACTCCAGTAGTTAAGCTAATAGGTTGAGGATGTAATAATTGATTTGCTAATATTGATGCTGGTGTTTGCAGCATTATTAAATCGTTGGAACTATTTATATTGTTAGTATTATGAATGGAATTGGGTGCTGGTAATAATACTGATGAAGATGTTGATGTGGTGGTAATTGAGGATGATGAATTATTATTGATATTATTACTTATTAATTTACTATTATTATTATTGTTATTAAAAGAAGTCAAAATAATATTATTATTGCCATTAGGGGTAACTGTGTCGTTTAAAATTGGTTCACTTTGATTATTAGTTCCACTATTAAGAGAACAATTATTTAAAGCTATTGTAGCTACATCGGCTGAAGTTATCGTTGAACTATTCATGGGTGCAGATTTGAGTTTAAAATTCGGGGGCGGTGTAGTTGGAACGCCAATAGCACCTGTAACTGCAGCGGTTGCTGATGTTATTGCATTGCTAATTAAATCGTTTGAAGAACGATAACCGGTTTTGTTATTATTATCACTTTGCAAGTTAATTGGAGTTTGGTTTGAAAAAGAACCCACTGTACGCTCGGCTTGTAATCGTTGAGCTCGTTCACGACGTTTCTTTTGTTGTCGTTGTAATTTTATATTATTATTACTATTTGTTGTACTATTACTATTTGTGCTTGAATTACTATTGTTATTACTGTTTAATTGCGACAATTGTAATAATGGTACTGATTCTTCATCAAAATCTGAATCATCTTGAGCATTATGCAGTAAAGAAATGGTTGTTGAAGGAGGTGGTAGCAGCGAATTTGAATTATTATTATTACTTGAATTGTGCAAATTTTTAAATAAATTCCCAGAATTTATACTATTATCTGTATCATTGTTTATAATACTACCACCACTACCACTTTTAAGAGAAGGTTTTACATCACTTGACGGATCCATATTAACATTATTTCAAATAATTCAATTAAATTAAATATAGTTAGCATCATTATACCATTTCAAAAGTATTTTTAATGATTTTTATATACTTATGATTCAAAATTAATTTCATTTTAAACTTCTTAATACACATTTTTTTATTATCTTGTTTTTTTGATTCATACTTAAATATTAACTACATTAAAAAGAAACGCAAGTTTATCTTAAAGCAGTTGAAAATCAGCTGCTAAATTAAATGGAATTAAAGTTATTCCTTATCAAGTTAATATATAATTACTATAACTATACACTTTACAATAAATTATCAACTTTGTTTTTTTTTAAACAAAATTATTATTTTGCTAAACTTTTATAGGTTTATATTTTTGAACACATAAACCTATTTTTTTTATTTAATGAAAATGATAATTCATGCGCATATTCTACACAAGGACTTTATACTTCAATGTAAAGTCGTTTCATATACATACATTTATTTTTCAGTGATATTAGTAATTTATTTATGATTTAAATATGCATATTTTTATTATTTTTTTCGATTAATTAAATAAAGATGATATTTTCTAAAATTAAATTGGTTAAAAAAGTATCACAGGTACATAAACTATATTTTCAAAAAATTATCTGACATTTTAAGTATACATTTTTATAAAAATATACATAACTATATATAATTATTTATATATGTGCATACTTGCACCAATAAAATTTTTAATATAGGTTCTATCTATTAAGAAATAAAACTTATATTTTTTTTAAATATATATTTGAATCTACATATATTAAATTTTAAAACTTTATTAAAAACTTTCACATGCGCATCCTTTATTTTAGATACCAGTTCAAAATTAACAAATGGGTTGTAGTTTTACCCTCAAACTCATGAATATTGTTCATGCATACTTTTACTATTTTTTAATTTAGATAGTAGTTGAAAAAAAATATTAAGACTTGCAATTTTTTCGCAAAAACTGTTAATGTTTAGAGCCTAGTATGGTTTAGAAAAATTATGAAAAATTAGTTAGTTTTACCTTTTTGTATGTCTGCTAAATTAAAAATATAAATATATATTATATGCTTCTATTTAGCGTTAAATATATATAAAATTAATTTCTTTTAAGTATAGAGAAATGTGCATAAATTATCAAAATAGATATGTAAATATTTAAATAAATAATTTGTGGACACCTATTTTATCACACAAGTTTTATTCAATACAAAAAGTCAATGAACAAATTGAATGTTCATTAAAAGTCCATATAGAATATCTACATTTAAAGAAAAAAAATTATCAATAAGATCTTAGAAAATTAATGCAAATATACAATGCCAATTTTCATTTGGTACCAAATTTATTATCAAATTCTTGAACATAGGTTCAAGTAAAATAGAATACTCAATACTATAAATATGAGGACTGGACAAATTTTTTATACAAATTGCATTTATTTATTTATTTAACATTTTAGTTACGTTTACGTACGTGTGATACTAATTAATAGAATTACATTCCAACTTTGGAACTTGGTTAGGCTGAATTATTTTATTATGTTGTGATCTTTTTCTTCCTGCATCACGTTACGTTGGTGTAGAAAAACTTCATCATGAAGATCAAATGTGTTGCTTGCTTTTTTACTCTAATTGATGTAATTTGAATAATGTAATTTAGTAGAAGCCTATTGACATTTTATTTGTATTGAGTATTGAGTAAATTTAGTAAAGGAACTATTTATGTTTAATGTACATTGTACATATATAATTTACCATTGAACAACAGTGGTACAAAAAAAGAAAAGATTAGAAATTTAATTCCACATATTAATCCTATCATCTTTGTGATACTATACAATTTTACAATTCAAACTTAATTTAGTCTGACGTTTAATCATGTGTTTTGTTGTTGTTTATAATTTTACTTGTTACGCGTATTCCACAAAAAAAATTGCTCATTTTCTTTATTGCTTATAGATTATTCACTTTATTGAAAATATAAAAACAATTTTTTATATCCAAGAATGTTTTTTTTTGCTTTTTTTTAAAATTATTTCTTTTAATAATTCATAGATAAATGTAGATATATACTATAATAAAAATTAACTTTAATAGTTTTTAAAAATTTGAGATGAAAATATTTAAAGCCAATCAATGAACTTTTGTTTTTAAATTTTTTTATTTCTTTGAAGTTAATGTGTATTATTTAAAAACGCACACATCTCCACAAAACATATACTTTCAAATTCGTTTACCTGGTGTACAAAAAAAAATTAATTAAAATTATTTACAATTTGGTTTTACAAAATTCCATTATATATTAGAATTACTTTATAATTATGCAATTTTATTTTATGATTTCTTTAGTTTTTATTTTTTAATTAATAAAACTTTTTTTTTATTTTCTGCTGTATTATTCTTTTTTAAATCCAATCAGATGAATATAAAATATCTAGCCTTCCTTTTTGATCCGCATGCTTAAACTATACATTGTATTCATTTTAATGTAATCACTTTCTTCTTTTTCTCACCTCCCGCTCTAAATAAATTTAACTAACACGAAAAATTGATTAAAACGAGTATAATTTTTTTGTTTTTCCGTTTTGATTTAACACGTTTTCATCAAATTGTTTAATACATTTATTTAATTTTTTTATAATTTTGTTTTAGTCGTTTATTTTTCTGAATTATACAATTAAATTATAATTAATCAAGAAAAACATTTGATATAAAATCTTTTCTTTAAATTTTACTATACATCGCACTCCCGGATAGTCCACTCCTCTTTTAGTACTACAACTACAGTACAATCTACATATAATCTACGTTGTTAGCTCTTTTCTTCTCTTACAAAAATAAACTATTACTTTTTCACATATGGGATATGCGCGTTGTCTCAGTCTCACTCAATTACTTCATCTTGTATTCTTGTCTAGTCTTGTACATACAATTATATACTTCAAAATCATAATTATCTGCAACCTGCCCAACGTTATAAATTATATTTTCAAGTCTGTGTTCAAGTTTAAGTTATTTTCCTAAATATTTTCTTTTACAGAGAAAGGGAAGGGTATTTGACTGTTGATACTATAAATTATCGTGTACGATAAGTTTTTAGTTTTTGAAAGTAAAGGAAATATATCTCGTCAGCAACTTTCTCTCGAATAAAAGCTTTTGGTCACGATCATTGAATTATTAAAATAATATGAAATAAACGTCAAACTTGTTATGACTTAGAAATATGTTCGACATCAAACTTATTTTTCTTCATAGAAATAATTTTCTATTTTAAATTATCCCTGCTTTCGGTAATGCTGAATTGACGATCAATCAATTAACATTTGAGACGAACGATCAACTGTCAAATAGACAAATGCATACTTTGTCGCGTTTTTGATATTACCGAACATAAATTTTTTATTTGTAAATTGTGATTTAATGTGTGTATTTTTGGTTTTTATTTAATTTTTTTAAATATCCGTTTTTTATACAGATATGTAAATAACAATTACAAACAATAAATTGAGGTTACATATTTTCATATTTAAAAACCTGTAAAACCATCAAAAAAATTACTACACAATCAAAGAACAAAACAAATAACGATCAACAACTAAATACTAATCATACAATTTTTTTGCTGCTTTGCAAATCAAATTTGACTGCCATTTTACATAACCGAAAGCATGATGATCGTCAATTGTCGTCAACTGCATACCGAAAGCGTGATGACAGTTTGATTTTTTGATACAGTTGCAGCGCAGACGACATTATCGAAATTAGGGTATTTTTGATATGTGTCAAAAAATAAAACGAAATGGTTTTAGTAAGCTGTCGTTTATTTCGTCTTATTTCTATATGCCTACCTAGCCGTACTAAAAGTATCTACTCCATACTTACTACTTGGTATCAACTATTGATTGAACAAGAGCAACAATAAAGCATAGGCATTACTTTTCTGTGAAAATGGCTGTCACTTTTGCTATTATGGCATAGGTATGTATACTATTGTAGTATATTGTTACTATTATAGGACTGGTATGGTATGGTATTGCTTCATTCAACTCACAGTATTGATAAGGGTACCAAAAATAAAATAAAAATTCTTGTTCAAATTACAAATAAGCGGATAGGGAAACAGAATTGAAAAACTAAAAGTGTGTAATGTGTATACATATATACATATATGTGACTACTGCCGCTGGACCACATGTAGAATAGACTAAGGGTCAGTTTTCAGGTGAACACTTAAATATCAAATCAAACTTAAGCTACACTTAGTTCAAAAATTTTTGTGTTTTTCAGTTGGTACTTAAAACAATATTTGCTTGGTAAAATGACCGCTTAAGCTACACTTCTCTTCGATAATCTTTCTTACACATCTTTCTGACATTTACACTTTATTTGTCACTTGTATTGCATTTTAACAAGTGCTGCCATTGCAAATAACCGAAAATGATAGCTGAAAAACAACATTTAAGTTTTAAATAGAAAACTCAAGTTTTTTTAAATGGAGCTTAAGTGTCGAATGATACTTAAACTTAAGTGTAACTTAAGTACTCGGCTGAAATCTGGCCCTAAATTAATTAAGATATAAAAATATGTATACCTAGGTAGTCTGTGCTGAATATCAAAACACATACATAATATTATGGTTTGTTTATTTTATGCGTATGTGTTTTATTGCAATGGTAATATTGTATTAATGTTTTTAATGTGTTTTATTGTTTTTATAAAAACTTGTTTTTCAGCGTGACAGTAAAATTTTGGTATAATAGTGAAAATAGTCGAATATTTTCGTTTTAATTTTACTGACAGCCCAACCTAAATAAGAGCGTACGTCGTACGACGTGTGTCAAAATTAGCTCATGATGGTATATTTTATATGAAGATAACCGAAATACGCAACGCTGTATATTGGAATTTTCAATTTTTACAAGCGTATGTTTCAATTTTTTTTTATAAATTATTATAATATAAATATTCCCCAACAAATAATTTGCAATTTATGCCCTTAAATGCAACACAAAAGTCCAACATGTGTCGTCGCATTTCCGTATAAATTGTGGTTAAGAGTCAGAAAATACCGCTACATGGGTCCAGGTTGACGCATTCTGAATGCAAGAGTTGGTTTGAGTCAAACACAACTAGTGCTCTTGTGATCAAGATTCACAATATTTTGAGGGATTATATGGAGTCATGAGTTAGCAATGCGATGTACTAATGCGGTGGATAAGAGTCTATAAAATATAACTACATGCGTCGGTTGAGTCAATCACAACTAATGCTCTTGTGATCAAGATTCGCAATATTTTGAGGGATTATATGGACTCATGGATGCATGCATGTGTTTCATGCGTTTGGATTGGCGTTCGATAGCTTCTAGAGGTTAATTAAAGTAATAATAAGTATTTGTTAATTCTTTACATATGGTTTTTTTTATTTTAAAGTATAGTTTAACAAAAAATATTGAATTAAATTAATTTTTGCTTGTTACTATGTTTTATTTTATTTAATATAATATAATATAATATAAATTAAAATAAGAAATAGTTATATCTGAAATAATCATTGCAATCAAATATGTACAAATAAAATATTACTGAAAAGAAAGAACAGTAATTGAAATATAATTATTTATTTATAAAAACAAAATCCGATAAATAATCAAAAGCACAAATATTTATTGCACATAAACACAAATAACTAAATGATGAATCGTTTCCATCAGTAGTATCTTCTGCTGTCTATAATGTTGTCGATGACGGTGCTTCGGGTCGTTCTTTGGCTTCCATTCTTATTTTGTTTCGATAGTTTCTTTTCAGCACTTCTACCAGCACTTCTATGGGCAAATGGGTCTATGGTCTATGTCTCATGAGTAGGTACAATAAAATTTATAAACTAAAATTATTACCATTTTAAATTATAAATTTATTGTACTCATGGGAAATAGCGCGTGGACCCATTTACTCCTGAATTTCCATATCTACATTAAAATATTTTAGAAAACACCCATTAAAACTTATATTAATGTATTAAACCTTCTTTCTAAATAATTTTGAATAAAGTGATTTCTATAGCAGGTAAATGGGTCCATGGTCTATGTCTTATGATCAGGTATAATAAAGTTTATGAACTAAAGTTATTATCATTTTAGATTATAATTTTATTGTACTCATGGGACATAGCGCGTGGACCCATTAACCCGTGGCCATTTTAATACGTATTTATATTAAAATTATATTTAACCGTAGGTACATATAATATTATTTTAGTTGGATTTTAGTTCAAAAACACTTTTATTACAATTTATATTACATTTACATACCTGTAATAAATAAATATTTTTCTCGCTTCTCTTCTCTAAATCACTCTTTAAATTACGTTTATTGAATTCACTAACCGAATAATTGTGACTGACATATTATGACTAAATAAATAACTTAAGACTCACATTAGTTATCCATGCGCTGGTACGTTTCAGTTCAATTCATATTTATTTGTATTCATATATATTCTCGCTCGCGCTTGTATGTTTAATATTGTATCTCAGTTAGTAAAGTTTGTTTATTCATCTCACTCGCACTTGTATGTTTAATATATATTACATTAATAGTAAATTGTCATATGCGGGATAAAAATTATAAAAAAAATAACAAAAAAAAATTGAAAATTATGAAAAGAGTTTAAGTAATTTATTGGTAGAAGTTTTTAAAGTCAATTTTAAACATTACGCATGTGGACGCATGAGATTAAAAAAAACTTGTGTGATTTCAAAACAAGTGTTTATTCTTAAATTTCGGTCTCACGTGTCCCATCGGTCGCAAATTATTTGTTGGGTTCTAATATAAATTAGATGTTGTTAGATGTTAAAAGTTTTCAGTTTATTTTTCTCTGAAAAAAAACATGTGAAATTGACACGTTAAATTGACAATACCGCCTTATTTAGGTTGAGCAGTGATATGCTTATCATACAGATACGCGTATTTCGTCTACTACTTGCAGACCACTTCAATATTTTGTACTCGACTGAGTAAAGAAATTTAAAATCGTCTTATTTACTCTATTTGCATAGGTAACAATTTGATGTTTTTCGTAGCTGCATGGTTGTTTATTATCCAATGAAATAGCACAGGTAGGGAGAATAAAATAAAAGTATAGATAAAATAAAAGTTGAATAAAAGTATTTTTATTTATTTTATTGGTGGTATTTGAAATAATATTTCCGACAGATAGGGGTGGTGTTATTCGTTTTATTATATTTCACTTAAAATTTAAATAAAGAAGAATATCCGTTGCCGTGGTCTTTATTTAGGAGTGAGTCATTTTTAGTTTTGTAGATTTCAATGCTTTCAGCTGAATCTAGTTGCCTAGAATCTCTAATGTAAGTTACCATTACAATGTCTTCTTTTGAAATACTATAATTCTCCTGGATGATGTGTTCTGCTAATTTGGATCGAAACTCTGTCGAGTTATTCATTTTAGCCAGTTCTGCTTCTTTCAGGTGTTCAGTGAGGCGTGTTTGCATGTTTCTCCTAGTTTGCCCAATATAAACGTTGTTGCAATGACTGCAAGTTACCTTACATACACATGATTTTTGAATATACAAGCTGTAAACCAATAAAACATGAATTAAACTATTAAGCTTTATTAAATCAATACGTAAAATGTTTTCTCTTTAATTGTAATATCATATTTCAATGATCAGTAATATAATAAAATTGATTTTTTAAGAAATAAATATTAAAAAAGGTTAGAATTTGTTTGTTGGAAAATTTTTAATCAACAAATCTAACTTTATATTATTTTTTTTTGGTGATTTCACAAAAAAGTGTTAAGAAAACATTTTATTACAAACCGTTATTACAAAATTTCAAAAACATTCGTTTACAAAAACATGTGTTAGATCCCAGTGGTACAAAAAAAAAATAAAGTCTATCTTGCCATTTTGGAGGAATTATATTTTTTTATATGTAATCTCTATACAAGCATTTGATAATAGAATAAATAAATTGTTTAGAAATGGCAAATCCAATACAAACAAAAAAATTAATACGAGAGCTGTAACTTTAGTCATATATGGATAAGACAGAAATATATTCTACATATTTAGTTTTATTTAAGAATTATTTAAAATATTAATTGACAATAAATAAAACATTAAAAAAAAAAGATTACATGAAACAATTTGTACAAATTTATTTTACTTTTGATTTTTGAATTAAAAGTGTAAAAAAAATTTCGAGTCACTCCAAAATTTTTATATCTCTTATAAGAAATTTCTTTGTTTATATTTTCCTGTGGCCTATGTAGCGCCATTTTGAAATGAATGTTACTGCTAGTTTATTTTCTATTTAGGACTAGGAGGTCTTGGTTGTGCTTATGGCCTGTCTATTTAAGTAGGCGTAGGATGCCTTGTCAGTTGTCATTTGTCAGTTCAGGGTCACTCGGCGTATGTTATATTTATAAGTTATTATATTAATAAAAAAAAACATTTGATATCAAACTGACAACACTTCCATTACTTTTTCTTTTAATTCGTTTTACTTATTTTATTTAAATTAAAATCAAATAAAAATTGTTATTTATTTATTGCATTGCAGTTGCAACATTGCATGAAGATTTGAATTATAGAGGAGCTGTTTTTACTTACTAATAATAGCAAATATTTAATAGGTATGTTAGTCCTCTGTTTTAAAAATATATGTATGCACTACATATTTATTATTTTAAACTCAATTTTTGGTTTAATACAGTTCTTATTAAAAAATTATTAATGTAAATATAATATATTCAAACGAAATTGAAAATTATAATAACGAAATATATAAACGAAATTGAAAATTTTAATCATATATTGAAGCTTCTGTTTTGCTATTTGGTGAGTTACGTTTGACTCATGATAAAATATAATAAAATTTTGATATTAATTTAATATTTCGATTTTTATATTTATAGAGAACATTTTAAGAAAATATAATTGTCTATTTTTAGAAAGGGTGCAAAAATACGGTCATAATTTTTTTTGGTTTAAATGAATTTTCCGAATTACTACAAAATTTTAAACAGCAACAGTAACGATACTTTCGAAAGCATTAAAGAAAATTTTCAAAAATTGGCTTTGATGTATCATCCAGACAAAAATCGAACGTCAAAATATACGGATGAGTATAATTCTGATTCAACAAATACTATTTTTAATGAGGATAAATTTTTGATAATATATAAAGCTTGGAATATTCTTAGAGATCCATTAAAACGGAAATACTACGATGCAGAAATGTATCAACACAAAATAAATATGCATAGTAATATATTTGCTGAATTGAACCTAAAGGATTTGAAAGAAAATGCAGAGGAAGATGGTTCTTTAAATTTTTGGACATACCAATGTTGTTGCGGGGGTACTTACATATTGGATCATTTAGAAATTCTCAAAGAAAATAGAAAAATTTTAGTAGAATGCAACGAATGCTCTTTGATGGTAACCATTGCCATTGAAACAAAGGGTTTTTAGAGGAAAAATTCACAATTTTTTTTTAGTTATCAAATTTTGAAAACATTGTTGCAACAAAAATTACAATGTATGTACAATATTTTTATAATATGTATTATATAAAAATTGTTTCGCACCCAAAAATACCCTAAATATGTGCTATTCTTTCAAGCTAATATTTCTTAAAAATCATAGCTAAAAAATACTTTACTAATTGCCCAAAAATTTAAGTACTAAAATCATTTTAAAATTTTTAACGTGTAAATAAAACATTCTACCTATGCAAAAAACAGATTTTTCTTAATTTTAAAGTTGCAGTATATCAAATATTGTATATGCATATTATAAAATAGTATATTTCACACTTAAAGCAAGAAGTGCCAGTTCTGGGGTGGCATTGTGTGATTTGAAACGTCGTTTTGTTTTCAACTATTTTCAAAAAGTGGCATTGCATAATTTTGTTTCGACCATTTTTATTTTGTTTCAATCTTTTAAAAATTGGTACGACATATTTTGGTATTGCGTAAGGTTGAAACGCTACTTTTTTTACATTTGATACGACCAAATTTTGGCGATTGAAAAATAGTTGACACTTAGGTAAATTTTAAAAAAAAATAATAAATTAATACATGATTTTTATTGGAATATTTATTTAGAAACGCACAGAAATAAAAATTGCAATAAAATGAAAAATTAAGTAAATTTATAATGATTTTCTTTCAAGAAAAAAAATGTTCAGAATAAAAACAAAAAAAAATTTGGTATTATTATTAGCTTCTTTTACTTGTATCTAGTTGCAATTACTTTTAGTACCATTTTTTTTTTTTTAAATTATTTTCTAGCAGTAATTGTTGAAATTTTAACGAAACAAATCAAAAATGGAATTATGTAAAGTGTTTCACTGTTTTTTCGAGCGTTTCAAAATAAATTAACGTTTTAAATTACGTAATGTCATCCAAATTTTGTTTCGACCGAAATGTTTGAAACAAAGTTACATAATGCCACCCCTGATTAAGGTTGAAAACCCGTACGAGTGCTTATTTCCGTTCCTTGCTTTTACTCTTAACAAGTTCAGTTGTTTCCTGTAGCAATAAAATTTTTTAAAAACGGTAAAAAGCGTATTTATTTATTTTTGAAAGAGTACCTGAGCACAACATTTTTAGTTCAGTACCTAACACTTTGTTTTGGGAATATTTTTGCCGGGTGCTCGGAGTTGCATGACAGCTACGCGAATCAATCAAAATTTTAGAAAACAACATATCACGGGTTTGATTCATTCTAACAGAATACCTTCCTGTAAAATTTGGTTGGAATTCGTTCATGCGTTTTGGAGGAGTTTTGACACAAAAATACATACAAACAAATATTTATATAGTTAACGGGTTCTTCTCTGAGAAAACCAAAGCAAAGGTTAAAGCACATAAGTAATTATACAGATGAAGCTGTTCTAACAAAAACTCCGAGACGCAAAGTTTTAATAGCGGAAATCTAACAGCGGACAGCTTTTGCAAAACAAAAATAATGAAAACAAAAGCATTTTCCAAAATTTTTTGCAGCGGTTTATCGCTACAATATACGTTTTTTCCTTTTATATGGTTATTCTTTATTATGACTTGATTTTTATGAATTATGAATGATAATTAAATATGTAAATATCTACAGGTTTCAATTTTATTTTGTTATTGAATAATTTTTGAAGATAATATTTCAAATATGTACTTTTATCTACAATGCCTTTTCCTTTTTTATTTATTTGAATTTTCTATTTTCGCGTTAATTTTAGGTAATAAGTGCAAAAATTATGTACAAATCTTTGAAATAGGTAAATAAAAAATTTCAAAAAATAAAATGGCTTGATTTAGAAACTTAACAGGTTTTGTTTCTTCCTGTGTTTTTTGTAAATATATGAATAATGAATGTTTAATTAAAGGATTAAGCAATAAAAAATATTTTAATATTTTAAGAAGTGCTTAATTGGTTGTTTAAAATTTTTTAAAAATATATTTACCTACATATATGTTTTTCTGCAATCCGATTTGGATTTTTTTAAAAACGTATCTTTTGTATTGTTTTTCGAGATTGTCTCTTCATATATAAATTTGAATGAATTTATTTCAGTTTTATTATTTGTTTTTAAATTATTTTTTTTAAATTTATTCACTATAAAATTTATAATATTGAAAAACGTAAAATTCATAAATATACATAGGTCAAAATATTTGTATTAAAATTTTCAGTGAACAGGTAGAATTTAAAGTAGCGTTCAAGTATGAAGAAATATATCGAAATTTACAATATTTACAATAGTCTCTTTTAGATTATAGCAATTTATTAACGTGTTTTTGGTTTTTTTCTATTATACAAGTTAGGTACTGAATATTATTACAAAATTTAAAAACAAATAAGAATAATTATTTAATTTAAAAAATCTACCTATCAACAATTAAATATATGTATGTATATATAAATTTATATATTCACTTAACTATTTAGGTTTTAAATTTATTTAAACTTATTTATTTCAATCTACTGGGTAGTCCCTTACAGATTTTGCTTATAAAATATTAAAAACTAAAAAAAAATAAAATTAGAAATAGAAAACAAAATTTCTAAATATAAAAATAATTTCAAATATAAATAACAATAAATTAAGAAAAGAAGTTAGAGAAAAGAAAAATTCAGACTTAAGTATTTATAAAGAAATATTAATAGTAAAGTGACCAGAATTGAAAAATGTGCGAGGAGGACACTTTGTTGGGACAGTGGAAAAAAGACTAGATTTAGAATTTTTAGAATTTTTTTTAACGTTAAATTCTACAGAACACATAGTACACTTAATTCTACAGAACACACAGTACACTTCACAGTTGAAGCATCGTTTGTTTTTTTATCCACAATTTGAATAATAAAAAGAAATTCGCTCTTCAAATTTTCTGTCAAATGGCATCTTCGTTTTTTATTTGAATAGGTTGACATATTTTTAAGCTATAAAGGGCAACTAGAAAATCATATAATTAATAAATTATAGGTAATATATTATGGTTAACTATAACTAAAAAATTCGAAACTCAAACAACAATCAACCTACCTTATTATAATTATTACACATTGATAATTAAGAAAGAATATAATATACACAAGTCAAAATATAAATTAAATTAAATTTTCAAGAATCAAGAATTTAAAACATCAAATCAAACAAACAATTCACTTTACGCAATTCCATATACTATTTGAATTTGACGTCTTTTAATTTTTTTTTAAATATGTATTCATGACTTGCTGTTCTACATTGTTCACAAAACTTTTGTAGTTGTAGTACACAATGTAAAATATGACAAAATTGAGTGCGTTCAAGCTCAACGCATAGTATATGTACAAATGGTGTGCGTGTTTAAGTTCAACGGTATAAAATTTAATATTTCTAAGGCAAAAGAGGAAAAAGAGGACTCATTTTTTCCACAAGAGGACAAAGGAGGACAAAAATTTTGAGAAGGACAAAGCGGAAACAAGGAGGACAATCCTCCTCAAAGAAGGACGTATGGTCAGCTTATAATAGTAATAGCAATAGTAATTATAAAGAGAATAATTTTAATAAATTTGTAGAATAAAATTATAGTTAATTAAAATTAGAAGAATTATTGTACTGTATCAAAAAATGTGAAGATTTTTCTCCTAAAAACGAATCTACTGTAGTTGAAATCAATTACTGAAAAACTGTTATTAAATAAGCGCTGAGAGTTTGCTATAGGTTCGTAAAAACCATAGTTCGTTCTATGACTTTGAAGATATAAAAATCTTTGGCTTCTGAAATTGCGCACTGGAGCATAGATATTATAAAGGCGAAGAATAGGTGGACATTTTATTCTGTCAGATAAGATATCATAGGAAAACATCACGGATGCAGCATTTCTTGAATGAGCAAATTTTTGAATGTATAAGGATCAGAAATATATTGTGAGTTACGCTTAATGAAACCTAACATGGAAAAACCTTTAGAAATAATTCGATCTATGTGAGCATTAAAAGTCAATTTATTATCGAGAATGATACCCAGGTCTTTTGTTTCACAGACATGCTCAATAATAGAACCATTGATATTATAATAAAATTCAATTAGAGTTTGCTTCCTAGAAAATGACATGTACTGCACTTATTAATATTTATGGTAAGGCCATTAATGTTACACCGAAAGTAGAATTTGTCAAGATCCTGCTTCAGGAGATGGCAATCTTCGTCCGACTTAATAACCGCAAAAAGTTTAGTATCGTCAGCAAATGATAAGATCAAAGACTTAATATCGAAGTCGATATCGTTCATAAGTAATAAAAATAACTGTGGCCCCATATGAGCTCCTTGTGGAAAACCAGACGTAGTCTCGAAGGTATATGACGTGCAATTTTGTATTTTAACGCAGAGTTTACGACCAATCAAATAAGATTAAACCCATAGAAGGAAGGTACCATGAATACCAAGAGCCTTAAATTTAGAGAGTAGTAAGAACGGTCTACTTTGTCAAAAGCTTTAGAAATATCCGTGAATATCGTATCTACTTGATAGTCTTTTTCAATTGCATTAATAACTGTGGGAAGAAAAACTGCTAAATTAGTGCATGTAGATCTTCCATGCTTATTTAGAGATATACATTAGAAATACATTTTATCTGTGACAATAGCTTCGAAAAGTTTAGGAATAGAAGATAATTTAGCGGTAGGTCTATAGTTTTCAACGACAATTTTAGACCCTGATTTTAAAAAAGGAATAATGTTTGAAAATTTCCAGTCATCTAAGAAAACTCCTTCATTTAGTGATCTTTTAAAAATTAAGTAAAGAGGATAAGTCAAAGTATAAACGCAGTTCTTCAATACTAAATTAGGGGTAGCATCTGAATCAGAACTCAGATTAATATCTAAGGTATTAATTTTATTGAAAATATCACAATATGATAATTGCATGTGTCCTAAATCAACAAAAACACCTGAATTTATTTCGTAAAAATCTGAATTAAAATTATGCCACAGCACGCGCTAAGATCAATAAATTTAATTTATTATAAGAAGTTGTAAACCATTCGAAATGTAATATTTTATAATTGAAATTAATAAAGGAAAAAAGTTGTCTGAATTTATTTAGCAAAATTCTGTACTTCAAAAAACAAAAAAACCTAAATTTATTTAGCAAATATTGGAATTGGTTTAGAAAATATCAGAATATATTTGATTTGCAAATGCTATATATTTAGATGTTTCGTCATATTTGAACGCTACTTTAAACTCTACCTGTTCACTGAAAATTTTAACACAAATATTTTGACCTATCTTTATCAATTTTACGTTTTTCAATATTACATATTTTATAGTAAATAAATTTAAAAAAAAATTTAAAAACAAATAACAAAACTGAAATAATTTCATTAAAAATTAAGACTAAAAATCACCAAGAACAACTTTTTTTTATATATCTTATAGGAGAAAATCTCGAAAGACAATACGAAAGATACGTTTTAAAAAAACCCAAATCGGATTGCAGAAACACATATATACTTATATTTTTTTAAATTTTTTGAAACAACTAATTAAGTACTTCATAAAATATCAAAATATTTTTTATTGCTTGATCCTTTAATTAATAATTCATTATTCATATATTTACAAAAAACACAGGAAAAAAAGAAACACTAGAAACAAAAAAATCTAAACCATTTTCTTTTCTGAAGTTTCTTATTTACCTGTTTCAAAAATTTATACATAATTTGCTCTTTTATTACCTAAAATTAGCGCGAAAATAATAAAATAAAAATTGTAGAAAAATGGCACATATTTGAAATATTATCTTCAGGCCCGTGCCTGAGTATATGGCCGCCTGAGTGCCAATTTATTTTGGCCGCTTCCAAGATAAAAATAGAAAAATAAGTATTTTTAATTAGATAATAAAATTTGTAAAAAAAAAAGTTTTGCGTAGCATAGTCTTCAATCGCTTCATGTATATTTAAAGAACCAGCAATTTCATTTTCAATTGCGATAACTGAAAGATTAGGCGTTCTCGCGTCATTGATGTTCTCAAGTAATTTTTTATTGTCTTAAGTTTCGAAAAACTTCGCTCTCCAGATGTAACAGATACAGGTATTGTTAGCAAAAGCTGTGACCTTGTAGCTACATTTGGAAAAGAATTTGCCTAGTTGTGCATATATAAATATTTTAATAAATCTTCGGGTTGCTTTCTATATTTTATAATAAGTTTTAAAGAAAGCAATTCTTGACACAATTCTTCACCACTAATATCATATGATTCATCACCATCTTTAAATTTATCATGGAGATCGAAACAACTTTTTTTTATATCCTCATGTTCCATATTCTATAAATTTAATTAGAAAACCAAAAGTTTGTTCAAAATATGATAAAGATTGAAATCAAGTGGTAAACGATGAAAAAGCTTCAAATAGTTTTCTAAACTTTCATCATTTCTGATATTTTTAAAAAAATTCAAAACTTCACTAATTGATTCAGCACATGAACTGCCAAGAAACTTTCTGCTTCATTTTACTAATAATTTCTACTTTCCCCAATATTTCATGCCATCAACTTCCTCATTTTGAATATGTACATACCAGAAAATCATTGTGATTTGCTCAACATGTCAAGCATCCGGCGTACAGTCCAAAAGGACTGAAAAATATTTTACAACAGAGGCAAAATATGGCATCATTTTTTGGCGAATAGATTAGCCACTCCCGATTAAATTTTCCACCCTTAGACATTTTTCTGTAGAAATAAATCTTTGAAAATGATCTTCCCATTCTATTATTCGGATATATTAATTGCACATTTTGAATTTGTCCTTTTTCGATTCATATATCCAGTATTTTATAACTGAGTGTTGCAGGCCAGCAAGCTGGACCACTTATTTCCAAGCACATTGAAGTATATGGTTCATCAATTTCAGCGTTATTGCAAAGCTCAGTAACAGAATTATTTTCCATTTAATCATTACTACTATTTTTATTTTCATTTTCCGCAGATATTTCATTTACATTTTCAATGGAAAAAGATTCAATATTTAAATGGCTACTGGAAGAATTTTCTAATTCTGCTGATTTTGCTAAAAACTTTGTTATTGATCCAAACATTTTTTTAGATTCATTTTGTTTTTCTTCTCGCTTTCTTTTATATTGTGCTCCAGAAAATCTTTTCGTTTTTCTTTCAGACATTTAAATCTACGAAAATATTTTAAAAAAATTTAAATATAATATTAAAAATCTTTGTATCTTTTTCAACTATTTTATTAGTCTTACTAAAACTTTCAGCCACTTTTTTAAAACAAAAATAACATCTTAATTTTTTTAAACGTTTGAAGAATGTTTGTAGTGAAACTTACTTTAGTAACCACGTAACTTAGCAATCACGGCTTTCTATGAATATTCTAACACACAAATTTTAAAAATTTTTGGAAAAAAAGAAAAGCAAAGCTAACTTGCTTTATTTATTTTATAAGAAGTATTATGAAGAAGAAACTGAAATTAATACAAATAGTATTTGAATAATTTTTAAAAAAAATTCCATAAATTATATTTTTATATAAAATGTCAATTAATTAACTTTTTTTTACAAATTCATTAAACAATTTTTTAAATAATTTCCTTGTCGGCTTAGCCGCCTTTTAATTTGGCCGCCTGCGTGCTGCGCACACAATGAACGCTGGCCCGGCGCGGCAGATACAGTCTGCAAAAATTATTCAATAAAAAATAAAACTGACACCTGTAGTTATTTAAATATTTAATTATCATTCATAATTCAATAAAGTAACTTGATAAATAACTTTATCAACTCTATTTAATAATATTCATACAAAATAACAGTCGGTTATTAAAAACTTTTATTTAAATAATTCTAGTCAATTAATTCATATCAAGAAGTTGTCCGTTATTAAAAATTTTGTTCTAAAAGAATTCTTCCTACCGTTATTAATATATTTTCATATCAACTCAAAGTACTATTTTCATTTTATCAACCTAACAAAAATTCATATTTAGAAATAATTGTCTGCTATTACAATTCTCGCATGCAAACTCAGTAAGTTTAATTTAATAAAATTATTTATTTAGAAACGCACAGAAATAAAAATTGCAATAAAATGAAAAATTAAGTAAATTTATAATGATTTTCTTTCAAGAAAAAAAATGTTCAGAATAAAAACAAAAAAAAATTTGGTATTATTATTAGCTTCTTTTACTTGTATCTAGTTGCAATTACTTTTAGTACCATTTTTTTTTTTTTAAATTATTTTCTAGCAGTAATTGTTGAAATTTTAACGAAACAAATCAAAAATGGAATTATGTAAAGTGTTTCACTGTTTTTTCGAGCGTTTCAAAATAAATTAACGTTTTAAATTACGTAATGTCATCCAAATTTTGTTTCGACCGAAATGTTTGAAACAAAGTTACATAATGCCACCCCTGATTAAGGTTGAAAACCCGTACGAGTGCTTATTTCCGTTCCTTGCTTTTACTCTTAACAAGTTCAGTTGTTTCCTGTAGCAATAAAATTTTTTAAAAACGGTAAAAAGCGTATTTATTTATTTTTGAAAGAGTACCTGAGCACAACATTTTTAGTTCAGTACCTAACACTTTGTTTTGGGAATATTTTTGCCGGGTGCTCGGAGTTGCATGACAGCTACGCGAATCAATCAAAATTTTAGAAAACAACATATCACGGGTTTGATTCATTCTAACAGAATACCTTCCTGTAAAATTTGGTTGGAATTCGTTCATGCGTTTTGGAGGAGTTTTGACACAAAAATACATACAAACAAATATTTATATAGTTAACGGGTTCTTCTCTGAGAAAACCAAAGCAAAGGTTAAAGCACATAAGTAATTATACAGATGAAGCTGTTCTAACAAAAACTCCGAGACGCAAAGTTTTAATAGCGGAAATCTAACAGCGGACAGCTTTTGCAAAACAAAAATAATGAAAACAAAAGCATTTTCCAAAATTTTTTGCAGCGGTTTATCGCTACAATATACGTTTTTTCCTTTTATATGGTTATTCTTTATTATGACTTGATTTTTATGAATTATGAATGATAATTAAATATGTAAATATCTACAGGTTTCAATTTTATTTTGTTATTGAATAATTTTTGAAGATAATATTTCAAATATGTACTTTTATCTACAATGCCTTTTCCTTTTTTATTTATTTGAATTTTCTATTTTCGCGTTAATTTTAGGTAATAAGTGCAAAAATTATGTACAAATCTTTGAAATAGGTAAATAAAAAATTTCAAAAAATAAAATGGCTTGATTTAGAAACTTAACAGGTTTTGTTTCTTCCTGTGTTTTTTGTAAATATATGAATAATGAATGTTTAATTAAAGGATTAAGCCAGAAAAAATATTTTAATATTTTAAGAAGTGCTTAATTGGTTGTTTAAAATTTTTTAAAAATATATTTACCTACATATATGTTTTTCTGCAATCCGATTTGGATTTTTTTAAAAACGTATCTTTTGTATTGTTTTTCGAGATTGTCTCTTCATATATAAATTTGAATGAATTTATTTCAGTTTTATTATTTGTTTTTAAATTATTTTTTTTAAATTTATTCACTATAAAATTTATAATATTGAAAAACGTAAAATTCATAAATATACATAGGTCAAAATATTTGTATTAAAATTTTCAGTGAACAGGTAGAATTTAAAGTAGCGTTCAAGTATGAAGAAATATATCGAAATTTACAATATTTACAATAGTCTCTTTTAGATTATAGCAATTTATTAACGTGTTTTTGGTTTTTTTCTATTATACAAGTTAGGTACTGAATATTATTACAAAATTTAAAAACAAATAAGAATAATTATTTAATTTAAAAAATCTACCTATCAACAATTAAATATATGTATGTATATATAAATTTATATATTCACTTAACTATTTAGGTTTTAAATTTATTTAAACTTATTTATTTCAATCTACTGGGTAGTCCCTTACAGATTTTGCTTATAAAATATTAAAAACTAAAAAAAAATAAAATTAGAAATAGAAAACAAAATTTCTAAATATAAAAATAATTTCAAATATAAATAACAATAAATTAAGAAAAGAAGTTAGAGAAAAGAAAAATTCAGACTTAAGTATTTATAAAGAAATATTAATAGTAAAGTGACCAGAATTGAAAAATGTGCGAGGAGGACACTTTGTTGGGACAGTGGAAAAAAGACTAGATTTAGAATTTTTAGAATTTTTTTTAACGTTAAATTCTACAGAACACATAGTACACTTAATTCTACAGAACACACAGTACACTTCACAGTTGAAGCATCGTTTGTTTTTTTATCCACAATTTGAATAATAAAAAGAAATTCGCTCTTCAAATTTTCTGTCAAATGGCATCTTCGTTTTTTATTTGAATAGGTTGACATATTTTTAAGCTATAAAGGGCAACTAGAAAATCATATAATTAATAAATTATAGGTAATATATTATGGTTAACTATAACTAAAAAATTCGAAACTCAAACAACAATCAACCTACCTTATTATAATTATTACACATTGATAATTAAGAAAGAATATAATATACACAAGTCAAAATATAAATTAAATTAAATTTTCAAGAATCAAGAATTTAAAACATCAAATCAAACAAACAATTCACTTTACGCAATTCCATATACTATTTGAATTTGACGTCTTTTAATTTTTTTTTAAATATGTATTCATGACTTGCTGTTCTACATTGTTCACAAAACTTTTGTAGTTGTAGTACACAATGTAAAATATGACAAAATTGAGTGCGTTCAAGCTCAACGCATAGTATATGTACAAATGGTGTGCGTGTTTAAGTTCAACGGTATAAAATTTAATATTTCTAAGGCAAAAGAGGAAAAAGACGACTCATTTTTTCCACAAGAGGACAAAGGAGGACAAAAATTTTGAGAAGGACAAAGCGGAAACAAGGAGGACAATCCTCCTCAAAGAAGGACGTATGGTCAGCTTATAATAGTAATAGCAATAGTAATTATAAAGAGAATAATTTTAATAAATTTGTAGAATAAAATTATAGTTAATTAAAATTAGAAGAATTATTGTACTGTATCAAAAAATGTGAAGATTTTTCTCCTAAAAACGAATCTACTGTAGTTGAAATCAATTACTGAAAAACTGTTATTAAATAAGCGCTGAGAGTTTGCTATAGGTTCGTAAAAACCATAGTTCGTTCTATGACTTTGAAGATATAAAAATCTTTGGCTTCTGAAATTGCGCACTGGAGCATAGATATTATAAAGGCGAAGAATAGGTGGACATTTTATTCTGTCAGATAAGATATCATAGGAAAACATCACGGATGCAGCATTTCTTGAATGAGCAAATTTTTGAATGTATAAGGATCAGAAATATATTGTGAGTTACGCTTAATGAAACCTAACATGGAAAAACCTTTAGAAATAATTCGATCTATGTGAGCATTAAAAGTCAATTTATTATCGAGAATGATACCCAGGTCTTTTGTTTCACAGACATGCTCAATAATAGAACCATTGATATTATAATAAAATTCAATTAGAGTTTGCTTCCTAGAAAATGACATGTACTGCACTTATTAATATTTATGGTAAGGCCATTAATGTTACACCGAAAGTAGAATTTGTCAAGATCCTGCTTCAGGAGATGGCAATCTTCGTCCGACTTAATAACCGCAAAAAGTTTAGTATCGTCAGCAAATGATAAGATCAAAGACTTAATATCGAAGTCGATATCGTTCATAAGTAATAAAAATAACTGTGGCCCCATATGAGCTCCTTGTGGAAAACCAGACGTAGTCTCGAAGGTATATGACGTGCAATTTTGTATTTTAACGCAGAGTTTACGACCAATCAAATAAGATTAAACCCATAGAAGGAAGGTACCATGAATACCAAGAGCCTTAAATTTAGAGAGTAGTAAGAACGGTCTACTTTGTCAAAAGCTTTAGAAATATCCGTGAATATCGTATCTACTTGATAGTCTTTTTCAATTGCATTAATAACTGTGGGAAGAAAAACTGCTAAATTAGTGCATGTAGATCTTCCATGCTTATTTAGAGATATACATTAGAAATACATTTTATCTGTGACAATAGCTTCGAAAAGTTTAGGAATAGAAGATAATTTAGCGGTAGGTCTATAGTTTTCAACGACAATTTTAGACCCTGATTTTAAAAAAGGAATAATGTTTGAAAATTTCCAGTCATCTAAGAAAACTCCTTCATTTAGTGATCTTTTAAAAATTAAGTAAAGAGGATAAGTCAAAGTATAAACGCAGTTCTTCAATACTAAATTAGGGGTAGCATCTGAATCAGAACTCAGATTAATATCTAAGGTATTAATTTTATTGAAAATATCACAATATGATAATTGCATGTGTCCTAAATCAACAAAAACACCTGAATTTATTTCGTAAAAATCTGAATTAAAATTATGCCACAGCACGCGCTAAGATCAATAAATTTAATTTATTATAAGAAGTTGTAAACCATTCGAAATGTAATATTTTATAATTGAAATTAATAAAGGAAAAAAGTTGTCTGAATTTATTTAGCAAAATTCTGTACTTCAAAAAACAAAAAAACCTAAATTTATTTAGCAAATATTGGAATTGGTTTAGAAAATATCAGAATATATTTGATTTGCAAATGCTATATATTTAGATGTTTCGTCATATTTGAACGCTACTTTAAACTCTACCTGTTCACTGAAAATTTTAACACAAATATTTTGACCTATCTTTATCAATTTTACGTTTTTCAATATTACATATTTTATAGTAAATAAATTTAAAAAAAAATTTAAAAACAAATAACAAAACTGAAATAATTTCATTAAAAATTAAGACTAAAAATCACCAAGAACAACTTTTTTTTATATATCTTATAGGAGAAAATCTCGAAAGACAATACGAAAGATACGTTTTAAAAAAACCCAAATCGGATTGCAGAAACACATATATACTTATATTTTTTTAAATTTTTTGAAACAACTAATTAAGTACTTCATAAAATATCAAAATATTTTTTATTGCTTGATCCTTTAATTAATAATTCATTATTCATATATTTACAAAAAACACAGGAAAAAAAGAAACACTAGAAACAAAAAAATCTAAACCATTTTCTTTTCTGAAGTTTCTTATTTACCTGTTTCAAAAATTTATACATAATTTGCTCTTTTATTACCTAAAATTAGAGCGAAAATAATAAAATAAAAATTGTAGAAAAATGGCACATATTTGAAATATTATCTTCAGGCCCGTGCCTGAGTATATGGCTGCCTGAGTGCCAATTTATTTTGGCCGCTTCCAAGATAAAAATAGAAAAATAAGTATTTTTAATTAGATAATAAAATTTGTAAAAAAAAAAGTTTTGCGTAGCATAGTCTTCAATCGCTTCATGTATATTTAAAGAACCAGCAATTTCATTTTCAATTGCGATAACTGAAAGATTAGGCGTTCTCGCGTCATTGATGTTCTCAAGTAATTTTTTATTGTCTTAAGTTTCGAAAAACTTCGCTCTCCAGATGTAACAGATACAGGTATTGTTAGCAAAAGCTGTGACCTTGTAGCTACATTTGGAAAAGAATTTGCCTAGTTGTGCATATATAAATATTTTAATAAATCTTCGGGTTGCTTTCTATATTTTATAATAAGTTTTAAAGAAAGCAATTCTTGACACAATTCTTCACCACTAATATCATATGATTCATCACCATCTTTAAATTTATCATGGAGATCGAAACAACTTTTTTTTATATCCTCATGTTCCATATTCTATAAATTTAATTAGAAAACCAAAAGTTTGTTCAAAATATGATAAAGATTGAAATCAAGTGGTAAACGATGAAAAAGCTTCAAATAGTTTTCTAAACTTTCATCATTTCTGATATTTTTAAAAAAATTCAAAACTTCACTAATTGATTCAGCACATGAACTGCCAAGAAACTTTCTGCTTCATTTTACTAATAATTTCTACTTTCCCCAATATTTCATGCCATCAACTTCCTCATTTTGAATATGTACATACCAGAAAATCATTGTGATTTGCTCAACATGTCAAGCATCCGGCGTACAGTCCAAAAGGACTGAAAAATATTTTACAACAGAGGCAAAATATGGCATCATTTTTTGGCGAATAGATTAGCCACTCCCGATTAAATTTTCCACCCTTAGACATTTTTCTGTAGAAATAAATCTTTGAAAATGATCTTCCCATTCTATTATTCGGATATATTAATTGCACATTTTGAATTTGTCCTTTTTCGATTCATATATCCAGTATTTTATAACTGAGTGTTGCAGGCCAGCAAGCTGGACCACTTATTTCCAAGCACATTGAAGTATATGGTTCATCAATTTCAGCGTTATTGCAAAGCTCAGTAACAGAATTATTTTCCATTTAATCATTACTACTATTTTTATTTTCATTTTCCGCAGATATTTCATTTACATTTTCAATGGAAAAAGATTCAATATTTAAATGGCTACTGGAAGAATTTTCTAATTCTGCTGATTTTGCTAAAAACTTTGTTATTGATCCAAACATTTTTTTAGATTCATTTTGTTTTTCTTCTCGCTTTCTTTTATATTGTGCTCCAGAAAATCTTTTCGTTTTTCTTTCAGACATTTAAATCTACGAAAATATTTTAAAAAAATTTAAATATAATATTAAAAATCTTTGTATCTTTTTCAACTATTTTATTAGTCTTACTAAAACTTTCAGCCACTTTTTTAAAACAAAAATAACATCTTAATTTTTTTAAACGTTTGAAGAATGTTTGTAGTGAAACTTACTTTAGTAACCACGTAACTTAGCAATCACGGCTTTCTATGAATATTCTAACACACAAATTTTAAAAATTTTTGGAAAAAAAGAAAAGCAAAGCTAACTTGCTTTATTTATTTTATAAGAAGTATTATGAAGAAGAAACTGAAATTAATACAAATAGTATTTGAATAATTTTTAAAAAAAATTCCATAAATTATATTTTTATATAAAATGTCAATTAATTAACTTTTTTTTACAAATTCATTAAACAATTTTTTAAATAATTTCCTTGTCGGCTTAGCCGCCTTTTAATTTGGCCGCCTGCGTGCTGCGCACACAATGAACGCTGGCCCGGCGCGGCAGATACAGTCTGCAAAAATTATTCAATAAAAAATAAAACTGACACCTGTAGTTATTTAAATATTTAATTATCATTCATAATTCAATAAAGTAACTTGATAAATAACTTTATCAACTCTATTTAATAATATTCATACAAAATAACAGTCGGTTATTAAAAACTTTTATTTAAATAATTCTAGTCAATTAATTCATATCAAGAAGTTGTCCGTTATTAAAAATTTTGTTCTAAAAGAATTCTTCCTACCGTTATTAATATATTTTCATATCAACTCAAAGTACTATTTTCATTTTATCAACCTAACAAAAATTCATATTTAGAAATAATTGTCTGCTATTACAATTCTCGCATGCAAACTCAGTAAGTTTAATTTAATAAAAGAAGAAAACACATACATTCCTGTAAATTAATAATGAAAGTACTATTTTCATTTTATCAACCTAACAAAAATTCATATTTAGAAATAATTGTCTGCTATTACAATTCTCGCATGCAAACTCAGTAAGTTTAATTTAATAAAAGAAGAAAACACATACATTCCTGTAAATTAATAATGAAGAATAAACCATATAAAAAGAAAAAAAACTGTTTATCGTTGCAAAAAACTTTTAAAAAACCTTTTGTTTTTTATCTTTTGTTTCATTATTTTTGTTTTTCAAAAGCTGTCTGCTAAAATTGTCCGCTGTTAGATGTCCGCTATTAAAATTTTTTGTCTCGGATTTTTTGTTAGATCTGCTTCATCTGTATAATTACTTATCACAAAAAAACCCTCGCAAAAATTTTCTTTTTGTACAATGGCTCTCATGCACGATGCAAACAAGAGGTCCGGCATCCCAAGTATCGGGGCCCAAGACCTTGACATTTTTTTTGTCATCAGTACAATATCCCTTAAATGAGATGAAGAGAATAGTTCCGGGGTCTAAGGAGTTGGGAAAGAAACTTTATATCCATGGAAAAAGGTTATTAAAAATTATTATAAATAATTTTTAAAAAAATTTCGGATTGGACCCACGGTGAGAAATTCGGTACCAAAAACCTTGCAAAAATAACAAAAAAAAAACCAAAAAAAATGTTTTTTATACTTATCTTGATACGTAATGAACATTACTAACATTTTGGTTTTTGGACAATTTCTTTGTTGAAGGTAACTCCTTATTCAAAATTTTTATAAAAATTATTTATAGTAATTATTAAAAACCTTTTCCAGATAAATACAATTCAAACACGTGATATAGAGTTTCAGCTTCGGACCTATTTTCTTCATCACATTTAAGGACTATTGTACTCAAAGAAAAAAAAGTTGAAGGTCTTCGGTCCCGTCATTAGCGATGCCGGACCTCTTGTTCTTATAGTCGGGGACTGCCGCAATTTATTAATTAAAACCCTGTTTTTGCCAAAAACAGGTAAACACAGACGGCAAGGTTTTAGTACAAAATATATATAGCGAAAAACAATATGTAAATTATAGCTCATATGACTAATAAATTTAAAAATATAAGTACCTTCATTACAAAACCAAATAATTTTAAATTTTTATAAATGTAATTTTTTTAAATATGAAATTTTGTCCATATGTTATTTTGTCCATATGTAATTTTGTCTCTATGTAATTTTTTCCATATAATTTTGTCTTATAAAATTTTGTCCATATGTAATTTGGTCCTATGCAGTTTTGTCTTTTGTAATTTTGTCCCGATAAAATAACAAATGAAACGACAAATACAAATGAAAATAACTTTGTTGAGATTTTTAAAGTGGTTTTATTCATTTATTTCCATAAATAAAAAAAAAAGCCTTTTAGCGATAAATATAAATTCTGTTGGAAAACTCTTAAAACAAAACTAAAAAAATAATAATAAAAATAAAAATTTTTAAAATATACTTTTATCAAGATTCATTATATACTTTTGTGTTTTATCTTATGTAGTTCTAAATGCTCAACATCCAGCACTAGCTTTATTTTCTACTTTTCAGGGGGCTAGTTTGGTTTTGATAAAAGTATATTTTAAAAATTTTTATTTTTACACTATTATTTTATTTTATACTTCTTAGTTTTAAGCGAAATCTATAGGTATTATAATTTCAGAAAGAGTATATACATAAGTGTAAACCGCAACCCGAACCTGTCATTTGATAGTTTGTGAAGTACCGTGTTCGGTTACTTTTTTCATCATGAGTAACTGTGCAAAATTTTAGAACTCTATCTTTAAATTTTATAAACAAAATTATTTTTTTCTTTTTGCGTTTGGTTTTAATACAAAAAAAATTCCAACCTACCAACCAAACATATAAGCATACATATAAACAGACAATGGCAAGTTAATATAAAAGTATATAATAATGCTAAATTTATTAATTTATTGCAGAAAACTCATTCAATCTATAAATTAGTTGCTGGAAATTTGTTAGTTGTACATGGTTGTATGCAAAAACTTACTGAAATTAAAAATTGAAAAAGATGTCGATGTTCAACAAACGAATGAAATATTCATTTTGTTTAGTATTTTCGAGTTTAGTCGGACTATTGTTGTCTTCTTATGCTGCATACGTGGAAAACAAAACTGAAGAGAATGAGGAATATCAGGCTTTGTGTGATATAAGTGAAAAAATTAGCTGTTCTAAAGTTTTTTCTTCAAGGTATTATTTTCTAAAATTCAAATTTTTTTACTTGTCTAAATAATCTATTTTATTAGTTACGGAAAAGGTTTTGGTGTAGTTGGCCAAATTTTTGGGGAAAATTCATTATTTAATCAACCTAATGGATACCTGGGTGTTGGGTTTTACGGATTTTTAATCGTCACAGGTAAACTAGAGCTGATAAATTTCTTTATTTTTTTTTAAAATTATAATATATGATGTGCATTTTTCGTTAGGTTTCTCATTCAACAAAGCAATTGCTAAAATTCAATTAATATCATGCGCGATTGCAGTAATATTATCTATTTATTTAGCATATTTACTTTATTATATTTTAGAAGATTTTTGTGTTATCTGCGTTTCAACTTATATCATTAACCTTTTGAACTTAATGATGACTTGGCGTAAATTAAAACTCATCAAGCAACGGACTAATGAAGATTTTTCAAACCTGATAAAAAAGTTAAATTAAATGTTTGCTTATCTGTAAATCAAATAAATATTTAGTATTACATACTACTATGAATATGTCAAATATTGCTTCTTAAAATTCTAAATAAAACTTTGCGCCGTTGAAAAATAAAAATTTAATTTTGATAAGCGTAACTAAAAATCATTTTTGTCGTTTGATTTAATCAGATAATATTTTCCAAATAGAAAATAAGTCAAATTAGAACCATGCCTGTAAAGCTGGCTATCGCGACCCCGGAGACAACTAATAAATCAGATGCCATGGAAAATGGAGAAAGAATCCTCCGACAAACCGACAGTCGTCAAATCTTGGAGGTGGAAGGGTTCCGAAAAAGGGTGCTCAGAAGGCAAAGGGACCGTCAAAGGCTAGAAAAAGGAAACATGTTCTCAACAGGCTGTCAACTGCGCACAGGCGGCTAGAAGAGAGTTCGATACTATCGTTCAGTTAGTCGATGGAGCCATTACTAAGGAGCAAGGTGAATTGCTTCAAGAAAGGTTGTTCCAACTCATGCTCGCAAGTAGTATGACATATCTCCCAGCTTGTCAAGATGAGCTTTAGTCAAACTGGTTGAAATCTGCGGCGTCTAACTGCAGTCCATGGGAGGAAATGAGGCTCTCAGCAATGAGGGTCAGCGAACTTCCTAAGACAAAGTTAGTCAAAATCTGGATTATGGGCCGTACCGAATCTGAGAAAGACGTCATGAAGGCACTGTGTATTCAAAATGGTATGGATACTACGAAGTGGAAAATCCAGTCGTACAGAAGAGTAACTGAGGCTACTAATACTAGTGGTTTCGGTTCTCTTTTATACGTTTATATCGATCTCGATAGCGCTAAAGCTATAGAAAATCGAATTCCAAATTAAGTTTCTAATATAAGAATAATAAGAATAATAAGAATAATAATAAAAATAAGAATAATAATAAAAATAAAAATAATAATAATAATAATAATAATATTAATAGTAATAATAATAATAATAATAATAATAATAATAATAATAATAATAATAATAATAATAATAATAATAATAATAATAATAATAATAATAATAATAATAATAATAATAATAATAATAATAATAATAATAATAATAATAATAATAATAATAATAATAATAATAATAATAATAATAATAATAATAATAATAATAATAATAATAATAATAATAATAATAATAATAATAATAATAATAATAATAATAATAATAATAATAATAATAATAATAATAATAATGTATTTAGGTCTTAATATGAAATAGTAAGATCAAAAAAATGTCCCATCTCAACTCCGATCTTTATATGATTAAACTACAGAAGAGTAACTGAGGCTACTAATACTGGTGGTTTCGGTTCTCTTTTATACGTTTATATCGATCTCGATAGCGCTAAAGCTATAGAAAATCGAATTCCAAATTAAGTTTCAAATATAAGAATAATAAGAATATAAAGAATAATAAGAATATAAAGAATAACAAGAATAATAAGAATAATAATAAAAATAAGAATAATAATAAAAATAATAATAATAATAGTAATAATAATAATAATAATGTATTTAGGTCTTAATATGAAATAGTAAGATCGTAAAAATGTCCCATCTCAACTCCGATCTTTATATGATTAAACTACTTTTGTGTAGACTACAGTTTGTTAAGATTAATTAAAAAAGGAATAAAATTTACTATAAAGTTAAAAAATACCCCGGTAACATTAGATTAAGTATTTTATTCTAAACTTTGTTCTAAATCTAAATTTACGAAAAATAATTTCTACCTTAACAAATTTATTCAAAATAAAGGGAATACAAAAGCTGAATGGAGAATCATTAACACTTTATTAAATAAAAACCAATCTTGTAAGAAAATTGCACTGGACATTAATTGAGAACTAGTTCATGATCCATCACGACTTTTCGACTCATTTAATACCTTTTTTTGTAATATTTCTAATAGTTCTTTATCAAGTAGTTTCTATGATTTTGTTGTCTCTCTTCTATCTTCTGATATTAATAATGATCCTTTTCAATCTCATAGTTTTTATTTCAACCCATTTACGTCTTCTGAAATCTACAAAATAATTTTAAGTTTAAAAAAATTTGTGGTTTACTTTCAAATAATGTTTTAAGATAAAGAGTTTTTCAGATTGTAGATGTTTTGTCTTATATTTTTAATTTTAGGGTCTTTAAAGCAGTTTTTCTTGAGGACCTCAAGCCAGCAGAAAAAATTCCTCTTTTAAAGAAAGGTAATCCGTTTGAACTCAACAATTATCGCCCTATTTCACTTCTATCACCTTTTTCAAAAACTTTCGAAAAGGCTGTTAAATCTAGATTAATTAATTTTTTATTTAAAACAAATTTTTTTTTAGTAGAAGTCAATTTGGCTCTTTGAAGAATAGGAGCACAGAAGATGCTTTGCTAAAATTTACTATTGAAATTTATAACAGTTTGAATAAGAATAGTAGTTGTGCAGCTCTTTTTATTGATATCACAAAAGCATTTGATACAGTATCTCACAACTTACTATTGAAGAAAATGTATAATGCTGGTTTCTGAGGCTTTATTCTCAAATGGTTCGAGTCGTATCTAAGAGATAGAAAGCAATAAATCAGAGTTGAATCTAAAGTTAGCAAAGTGATTTTTATTAACAAAGGTGTTCCCCAAGGTTCAGTGTTGGAGCCGATATTATTTGTTATTTATATTAAATCTCTCTTAAATCAAAATTATAATGGGGTGTCGACTGCTTTTGCAGATGACACTGCTTTTTCTCATAGTGACTCTAATTTGATGGATGTTGTAATTAAAATTAACTACGATTTGCAGCTTATTTTAGGAACTTGTTTTTTGTTCATCATTTAACTGTGAGCCCTAAGACTAAGTTAATGTTTTTCAAAACTCGCCGGTTTGTATTTGAAATTTTTTTGATTAGATCTGGTTACGTCGATCAAAAATTAACTCCAATCTACAACCCACGTATTAATTATTTGAATTATGTTGCTGTTTTTCACCACAAAATTATATTTAACATTTTTGTTTTTTTTTTTAAATTAAACAATAATAATAACATTTTTAATTGGATTTTAACGTTTTTGGTTTTTTTTTTAATAAAATCTTAATAATAACATTTTAAAATAAAGCTTTTTAAACGCATATAGTGATTTCCAACATTTTTGTTCTCTATAAATTAATTTACATTAAGCATAACATTTATACAGTAAAGTTTTTCATCACATATTTAACATTTTTTTTTTTTTTTTTTTTCAATAAAACAATAATAATAACATTTTTAATTGAATTTTAACATTTTTGGTTTTTTTTTAATACAACCTTAATAATAACATTTTAAAATAACGCTTTTTAACCACTTATAGTGATTTTCAACATTTTGGTTTTCTATAAATAAAATTACAATTATAACATTTTTTTTTGTGAATCTTAAATTTAAAAATATAGTTCATTGAATTCTGATGTGATAAATATTCAAAAAAGAAATTAAAAAAAAAAAAAAAAAATAACTTGTTTAAAATTTTTGAATTAATAACATTAATAACATATTTTACGTTTTACATTTTTGATTTATTTAATCAAATAACATTTAATAATAACAACTTTTAAAATTTTTAACCATATATAGACATTTTCAACATTTTTGTTTTTCTATAAATAAAATTACAATTAAGTATAACATTTTTGAATAATTTTTAACATTTTTGGCTTATTTAAATAAAATCATAATAATGAACATTTTTAAAACGATATAAAAAAGGAAAAATTATATACTTTTTTTAATCCAATTAAATCAACAGTTATATTACCTGCAGTTTCATTGAATACTAATACGATTAATGAGTCCAACAATCAAACAGAACTCTTGTCTTCAGATATTAGTGATTCCGAACTTGTTGTCGTTCAACGACAGAAATGCATACATATATCGAGATTTGGAATAAACACTTCACATGATGCTATCGAACAATATGTTTCAAGTAAGCTAAATATTGATCGATCTATAATTAAATGCTTTAGACTTATTAAAAGAAATGCAGACATCAGTAAGTTAAGGAGCATTTCTTTCAAAATAAATGTTCCACCAGAGTATCATAAAAAAGTAAAACTTGTGAATTTCTGGCCAGCTGGTGTAGAGGTGAAAGACTTTCTACTTCAAAAAAACTCACCCATAGTACACCTGAACTCGATGGATTAATTTACACATCGCAATATGTCGCTCTAAACGTTAATTCTTCATGTGTTTCTTCTTCAATACATTCATTATTTTTTTCACCACATCCCTCTGAAAGGTCAGCCTCATTATCAACATCATCAGTTTCATCATTGCACTCTTTTGACACAGCATTATCTTCTTTTTCTGTAGGAAATATATTTTCAACATATTATCAAAATACAAGAGGCTTACGCACTAAAACGCATGAGTTTTATCGCGCTGTTTCAGATAATTCATTTTCTTTGATAGCATGTACAGAAACATCATTCCACGATTCCATCTATTCATTTGAATTATTTGACGAGTCTGCTTACTGTGTTTTCCGTAACGACAGAGATTTAATTGCTACAAACAAACTTCTTGGTAGTGGAATTCTAATAGCTGTCAAATCATCATTTATTAGTCATCCTATACCGCTTTTTCATAATAATGGTAATACAGAACAATTGTATATAAAAGTAAATATTAATAACTCTAGTAATGTTTTTACAAAGAAAAATATATTTTTTATATTAAGTTATATTCCTCCAAGAAGTTCATTTGAAATTTATAGTAAGCATGTTGAAAACATTGAATCAATATTTGAAGCTTACAATAATGATGAGAATATTTTTTGTGTTTTGGGCGATTTTAACTTACCTAGCATATCGTGAAAATATCCAAATGATAATAGAAATAAATTTTTAGTTCCATTTAATCTTAATATAAATGAATCCTTTATAATAGATACATTATTATTTCCCTCGAATTAGTTCAAGTCAATAATTTGTTTAATGTTTCAGATCAATTATTAATAACAACTACTATTTGTGCATGTGAACTTCCATTTGTTAAAAAAGATTTGTATCACCCAGCACTACTATTAAATTTTAAATTTTTTGCTGATTTAACAGGAAAAATCATTGACATTCCTCAATTTAATTTTAAATATGGTGATTTTTCTCTTTTAAACGATTATTTGCTTAATATTAATTGGAATGAAGTTTTAAGTGCTGAAATTAGTCTCGATTGTTGTTATAAAAAATTTATAGATTTGTTATTTGGCGGTTTTACTACATCAATTCCTCTGAAGGAACCCACTTCAACTCATCATCCACCGTGGTACAATAAAAGGCTTCTCTCTTTGGAAAATGCGAGAAATAAAGCACATACAAAATATATAATTAGTTTTCTTTAGCAGACAAAATTGTATTTCAGAGACTACGCAAGGAATTTGATTTTTTGAGCAAATATCTTTATAATAATTTCATTCTTACCTATGAGTCTAATATAAAATCAAATTCCAAAAACTTCTGGAAATTTATAAATATCCGAAGAAAATCCTGTGGAAATGCCTCAAGGCATTTCCTACAAAAATGAAACAGCTACAGATTCAGTTTCAACTTGCAATTTATTCGCTAAGTATTTTGAATCAGTTTTTATAAGACCACAATCAAGAATAAATATGCAAAGTTACCTACAATCTTTTGTTGATTTAGGACACATGCAATTATCATATTGTGATATTTTCAACAAAATTGATACCTTAGATATTAATCTGAGTTCTGGTCCAGATGCTATCCCTAATTTAGTTTTGAAGAACTGCATTTATAGTTTGACTTATTCTCTTTACTTAATTTTTCACAGATCACTAAATGAAGGAATTTTCTTAGATGACTGGAAATTTTCAAACATTATTCCTATTTTCAAATCAGGGTCTAAAATTGTCGTTGAAAATTATAGACCTATCGCTAAATTATCTTCTATTTCTAAACTTTTCGAAGCTTTTGTCACAGATAAATTGTATTTCTTGATTTAAGAAAACATATCTCCAAATCCGCATGGCTTTATGGATGGAAAATCCACTAATTTAGCAGTTTTTCTTCACACAGTTTTCAATGCAATTGAAAAAGACTATCAAGTAGATACGATATTCACGGATATTTCTAAAGCTTTTGACAAAGTAGACCGCTCTTTACTACTCTCTAAACTTCAGGCTCTTGGGATTCATGGTACCTTCCTTCTATGGGTTCAATCTTATTTTATTGGTCGCAAACTCTGCGTTAAAATACAAAATTGCTTCGAGGCTACGTCTGGTTTTCCACAAGGAACTCATATGGTGCCTATTATTTTTATTGTTTGTGAACGATATCGACTTCGATATTAAGTCTTTGATCTTATCATTTGCTGACGATACTAAACTTTTTGCGGTTATTAAGTCGGACAAAGATTGCCATCTCCTGCAGCAGGATCTTGACAAATTCTACTCTCGGTGTAACATTAATGGCCTTACCATAAATATTAATAAGTGCAGTTACATGTCATTTTCTAGGAAGCAAACTCTATAATTAAATCTTATTATAATATCAACGGTTCTATTATTGAACATGTACGTGAAACAAAAGACCTGGGTATCATTCTCGATAATAAATTAACTTTTAATGCTCACATAGATCGAATTATTTCTAAAGCTTTTTCCATGTTAGGTTTCATTAAGCGTAACTCACAGCAATTTTCTGATCCTTATACATTAAAAAATATATATACTGCATTTGTTCGTCCTCACCTCGAATATGCTTATCCGATCTGGATGCGTTATTATGATAAACATATTAAGAGAATAGAGTCTGTTCAAAAGAATATGATTAGGTTTTGCCTACGTAAATTCAACTGGCAACCTTATATTACTGGATATTTAGCTAAATGTCAACTTGTTAAGCTGTCTACTCTTGAGGCTAGGCGAAAGTGATGTTTTCCTATGATATCTTATCTGGCAGAATAAAATGTCCATCTATTCTTCGCCTTTATAATATCTATGCTCCCAGTGCGCTATTTCAGAAGCCAAAGATTTTTATATCTTCAAAGTCATAGAACGAATTATGGTTTTTCCGAACCTATAGCAAACTCTCAGCGCTTATTTAATAACAGTTTTTCAGTAATTGATTTCAACTACAGTAGATTGTGTAGATTCGTTTTTAGGAGAAAAACCATCACATTTTTTGATACATTACAATAATTCTTCTAACTTTAATTAATTATAATTTGATTCTACAAATTTATTAAAATTATTCTCTATTATCATTTGAATGTACTGCCTTTTTATAATTACTATTGCTATTACTATTAATATTTATTTATACTACTTAGGTCTGAATTTTTCTTTTTTTTAACTTCTTTTCTTGAATTAATGTTATTTTTAACTTGAAATTGTTAATGCATCTTATTATTAATGTTATTTTATACTTGAAACTATTTTTATATTTACAATTTTTGTTTTCTATTTCTAGTTTTATTTTATTTCAGTTTTTAATATTTTATAAGCAAAATCTGTAAGGGACTACCCAGTAGATTGAAATAAATAAATAAATTACTTTGTTAATACGGCACCACGAATTTTTAATAGACTACCAACCAGAAGTGAACGTTAGTTCTCCCCATTTGTGAACTTGCCATGCATAAAAGCAAGGAGCGTCAATCCTTATAAATGTTTAAAATATCAGCACATAGTTTAAATTTACGCTCCTTGCTTTTATTCATGACAAGTACATACATTTGATTTTTTCGTACAAATATTTTATCTCACATTATTTTCTCCTGCCTGAAGTCAAATGTTAGAATTACACACATAGCATTTTTTAACAGACCTTGAACTACCTAATTATTTATTTTATACATTTCTTACTTTTTTTTTTTTATTTAATGGGAAAGTGGTACATATTTTGTTTGAATTCTTACAAGAGTTCTGAATGTAGAATTTTAAATTAAGGCTGGGTACAGATTTTTTTAGCACACTGAAGTACGGGGCATCCACATTTTTTGTCTGATTTGGATGAAACTTTGGATATGAGTTCTATATTGTGATACCGAGGTAACTACGTGGCTTGATTTTTAATTTTTGGAGTTTAAAGGGCTTAAAAAATCCATGGAATCCTTCATTTTTGTGTTTTTTAGCTGTTTTTGCAAACTGAAGCATGGGGCATTCACATTTTTTACCCGATTTAGATGAAATTTTGGGGGTAACTTCTTAAAATATATACCGAAGTAACTACGTGGCATGATTTTTGAAAACTGTCCTAGATTTCGAGAATTTTTTAGTTAAATGTTGTTTTATAAAATGGATTGTAACTCAAATTTCCCTTATCATTTCAACTTTTTTCTTGTTTTATTAAAAAGTTATATATTTTTTTTATTATATTTAGTAAAGATATTTTTATAATTTATTTTAAAAATAATAATTATAAAATATTTTTTAAAACAATTAAATTTATAAAAATTTATAAAATATGCAGTTTACGCACACTTAAAAAGTTTAGTTTTAACAAATCTCGCTACAGAGCTTTGGCAGTTACGTAGCTAGAATCTTCTTTTTACAATGAATTCTACCAACAACACAAATTTTTTCTGATAAACACAAATGTAATGTACATTTGGTTGGATACACCATACTAATTCAAATATTATTATCGTTGTATTTATTATTTTACCAAAGAAATATTCAAAGATGTTTTATGATATTTTACTGAATAGATATTTTATGTTCAAAATACAATCTATTAGGGTTTGAAAATAAAGAAATATGCATGCAGAAATATACTTATTTCAGGTATGATGTATAAATTTTAACAGTACATAAATATAATAACGTTATTATAAAAAACGTTATTTTGAAATTCTGTATTTTTAAAATTTATTATTGAATATGTTCACCTTATGTATGTAGCAACAACTTTTGTATATTAAAATTCGTTCCTAAACAATTTTGAAGAGGAAATAACTGACGAAAATACAAATATAGCGAGAATATTTCTTAACTAAAACTGATTTAGTAAAGTAAATTTTCTTTAGTCAATTTTTTCCTATAACAACAAATACCAAATAGACTATAGGAACAAGTGCGAAAGAATTACATTACTAACGACTTTACTAAATTTAGTTGATATACCAACAAAATTTAATGTATTTAAGGCCATATTTTTAGTTAATAATTATCTAATTATGTACATATGTTGTCAATTAATTTAAAAAAATAAAATTTCGAGATAAGATTATTAACTACCTACAATATCATGTGAGTTGTCAGATGAAATAAATACTTACCATATGACTCGATTAACGTTTTTCTTTGATTATCTGCTAACTGTAAAAAATATTTCATGTACCTATTTAATAATAAAATAATTAATGCATTAATGCACGGTAATTGGCACATGATTATTTTCGTAGAATGAGTTATTTAACAACCACTTATATGCTTTTGCTATTTTGTGCAAGTAATCATACGTTTACCTAAGTTAAGTAGAAATTATGAATATCCTGAATATTTAAAACTAGGTATACAATTAATGTCTTAAATATTTAGTATATAAGACATAATAATTTACCAAAAAATAATTATATTTACTTTGATATTGATACACAATACATTGATTTAAAAAAGTAAAAATTAACTCTCACTTGTTCTATTTTCACATATTATTTAAAATGCCTAATAAATTTTTTAAATTTGAAAACAGAAAAAATAAAGTTCTCCTTCAAAATTTAATTAAATATAGGTACATAATTTTATTTTATTATTCTGAGCATTGCTTTGTATACTGTATCAGGTCAGGCTTCCCATATTAAATTTTTTTTCCGAACATTACATTTCGTATTATTTTCGTCTAAAATTACAATAACAATTGAACGTTAACTTTTTTTCGATTTATTTTTTGTTCTTATATTTTCTCATTTTATTTTTTGCTTGCTGTGTTCAAATAAGTTTAATGTGTATTATACTTGTTTTGTCAAATTAAACTTATTGAACACTGGTTGAAGCCTGGTGTGTGAGATATTTTGAATTCTATGAAAACTAAAATCAAAATAAAGAGATTTTTTTTTAGTCTTCTGATAGACTGTTATTTGTATGTAGAATAATTTTGTTTATTAATTTTTTTAATTTGTAAAATTATGAATGAAAACATTAACATTTTTTAACGCGGCACTAGATATAAATAGTTTAAGCACTTCCCTTTCATATTGGTAGGAACACTAGATTTAATAGTCCAAACTTTGCCAGAAGTAATATCTTTTGAAAAGAAAAATGCCCATTTGATTTACACATAAGCTGGATATTATTTTTACTCAAATTTTTTAATCTACTGGCCTGTTAACAATATACAAGGCAATGTTCTGAGTATAGTATTTTATTTGGAATTTATTCTTTAAGGAAAAAATTGACAAAAGGAAATTTAAGTACAAGATCAGGCTCAACGAACACGACAAATTATTCAGGAGGATTTCGACGATCTGCGCGGTTAAATAAAATACCTGATACTGAAAATCAAGTTAGAAATATGAAAATATTAGAAAAATTTCAATATGATGATTATAGTCAGACTATCGACCTTACTTCGCAACAAACTATTCTTCAAAACGATGGAGCCTCTGCAATTGGAAAAAGGATAGTGGATATAGATTTTTTCTTTGTTCAACTGAAAAATTTTCTTGCGCACGGAGCTAAATTTGGCTCTACATTATGGAACTCCAAGCTTATTAAAGAAGTTATATATGGATTAAATTCCAAACTTTGTTTTACATGTTCTATGTGTGAACAGAACTTTGATCTTTACCCCAGCGAAGATATTAATAATATTGCAAAATGCAATGTGAACATTAATATTGTTGCTGGATCAACTTTATCTGCTATTGGTTTTACGCAAACCAAAAGAGTTTTGATTCAGTTGACATACCATTCTTTAGTCATGTTACTTTTAAAGAAATAGAAGAAGGTGAAGGATTAAAATGGACACAGTTAGCTATGAAATCTATGAAAGATGCTGCAGAGGAAGAAAAAACAATAGCTATGGAGACAGGTAATTTCGACGAAAGCGGGATTCCGTTGATAACCGTTATTACTGATGGGTGCTGGTCACGTAGATCTTATGGAACAAACTATTCAGCGTTATCAGGATCAGCCACTATAATAGGAGAAAAAACGAGGAAAGTTTTATACTATGGAGTCAGAAATAAATATTGCCATACATGTGAATTGAATGCACAAACAGCAACTTCGAAAACGAAAAACCACAAATGCAATATAAATTTTCATGAACCTTCAACCAAAATGGAGAGCGATATAATTGTTGAAGGATTTTGCAAAAGTTTGATAGATTATGGATTAATTTATAACAAATTTATAGGAGACGGAGACAGTAGTGTGCACAAAAGATTATTAGAAGCAAAGCCCTACGAAAATACTGTTATTAGTAAAGTTGAATGTAAAAATCATCTTTACAGAAACTTTAGACGTAAACTAACATCTACGGCTTCAAATACAAAATTTCAAATACAATATCGCAAAAAATTGTCTTAAAACATAGGTAGAATGATTATTGGAATTAAAAGTTCGGTGAATCATTGGATAACTAGTTCACTACCCTACCATAATAAGATTAAATATTTTGCCAAAGACATATCAAATTCGCCATATCACACATTTGGTCATCACGAAAATTGTATAATATAATCAAATACAAGCTCTATTCTGTTGTATGCACAAACACCATGATTTATGGAATGCAAAATGAAAAAAATGCAATATCAGAACTTGAAAAGCAGACTAATTTAAATATTCAAAACTGCGAACTTTTTATTGACGAAGAATTGCATTTTCTGGGAGCTACCCCAGATGGTCTAGTTGGAAATAATGGTATTTGTGAAATAAAATGCCCTCAGTCAGCAAAAGATGATTTTTTAAAGGAAGCTATTGACTAAAAAAAGATAAAGTATTTAAAATACAATACTGATGATAACACAATTGCATTAAAAAATTCAAATAATTATTTTTATAAAGTGCAAGGTCAATTACACATAACTTGCATTTTTGGTGTATGGACCTTAAAAGACTTCAAGTATGTACGAATTGAAAAGGACGATAAATTTTTTACTAATAAAATGAAACTAAAATTGGAATATTTTTATAACAACTTCTTATTACCAGAATTATGTGATCCACGGATTCCCAGAAATATGCGAATAAGAAATACATGAGTTACTTTACTTCTAAAATAATAAATTTTAAAATTAAATAATTTTTAAAACATTAAACACATATGTGTGTAAATAAATGTAATATAGCCAAAAAATACTTTTCGTTTTTTTCCTTCGAACATTTTTTTTCCTTTATACAAAAAAATATCAAATTAAAAATTTTATGGGGATCTTTCGTTTGCATAAAGAATAATTTTTTACATGATTATAAATTTATATTTTGAAAATACATTGAAGTACGATTGTTTATTTGCATTGCTTCTTTTTATTCACATTTATATTTTTACTATAGTGGTATACAATTTCAAGTAAACTGATCATTCAGATAGTGTAAAAATTAAAAGAAGCTTTATAGCTTTCAAATTTACATGCACTAACATAAAAACAAATTTTTACTCAAACCTCAAGTAAAAATTTGTTTAAAGGTTAGTGCATGTGCATGTAAATTTGAAAGCTATAAAGCTACTTTTAATTTTTACACTATCTGGATAATCAGTTTACTTGAAGTTATATACCACTATAGTAAAAACTTAAATGTGACAAAAGAGAAGCAATATAAATACAAATAAACATCGGTACTTCAATGTATTTTCAAAATATAAATTTAGAATCATGTAAAAAATTATTCTTTATGAACCCCAAAAAACCATGAGAATCGCATAATTATCGCGGAAGTATCCCCTAAAAGAATGTATTTGTTCGCCGCGAATTCATATTTTATTCTTCTGCGATTCATTTTTATAGTGGTATTATCATCAGTATGGTATTTTAAATACCGTATCTTTTTTTGGCCAATAGCTTCTTTTGAAAAATCATCTTTTGCTGACTGAGGGCATTTTATTTCATAAATACCATTATTTCCAACTAGACCACTTGGAGTAGCTCCAAGAAAATGTAATTGTTCGTCAATAAAAACCCACAGTTTTGAATGTTTAAATTAGTCTGCTTTTCAAATTCTGATATTGTATTTTTTTTATTTTATTTTTTGTAAATTTGAAAGCTATAAAGCTACTTTTAATTTTTACACTATCTGGATAATCAGTTTACTTGAAGTTATATACCACTATAGTAAAAACTTAAATGTGACAAAAGAGAAGCAATATAAATACAAATAAACATCGGTACTTCAATGTATTTTCAAAATATAAATTTAGAATCATGTAAAAAATTATTCTTTATGAACCCCAAAAAACCATGAGAATCGCATAATTATCGCGGAAGTATCCCCTAAAAGAATGTATTTGTTCGCCGCGAATTCATATTTTATTCTTCTGCGATTCATTTTTATAGTGGTATTATCATCAGTATGGTATTTTAAATACTGTATCTTTTTTTGGCCAATAGCTTCTTTTGAAAAATCATCTTTTGCTGACTAAGGGCATTTTATTTCATAAATACCATTATTTCCAACTAGACCACTTGGAGTAGCTCCAAGAAAATGTAATTGTTCGTCAATAAAAACCCACAGTTTTGAATGTTTAAATTAGTCTGCTTTTCAAATTCTGATATTGTATTTTTTTTATTTTACATTCCATAAATCATGGTGTTTGTGCATACTAATAGAGCTTGTATTTGATTATATTATGATAGCTAGAATTACTTCGAATTTTACAAATTTAAAATTTGAGGCAGTGATTCCAAAATCTGAGGCAGTGACCATTATATTTCTTAATTCGTACCAATAATTACAACCAGATTGATCGCGTGTATCAATTTCAATGTTCGCCCTATTTTAATTTTATATATGATTGTTGATAAAAATTATTGCTAACACACCTAAAGTGAACATATTCAAAAATATATTTAAAAATTGCAGAATTTCAAAAATAACGTTTTTTATAATAACGTTATATTTATGTACAATGTACTCTTAAAATTTATACATCGTACCTGAAATAAGTGAACACATGCATATATATTTCTTTATTTTCAAACCCTAATAAATCGTATTTTGACCATAAAATATCTAATCAGTAGAAATATCATAAAACATCTTTGAATATTTCTTTGGTAAAATAATAAATACAACGATAATAATATTTGAATTAGTATGGTGTATCCAACCAAATGTACATTACATTTGTGTTTATCAGAAAAAATTTGTGTTGTTGGTAGAATTCATTGTAAAAAGAAGATTCTACCTACGTAACTGCCAAAGCTTTATAGCGAAATTAGTTAAAACTAAATTTTTTAAGTGTGCGTAAACTGCATATTTTATAAATTTTTATAAATTTAATTGTTTTAAAAAATATTTTATAATTATTATTTTAAAATAAATTATAAAAATATCTTTACTAAATATAATCAAAAAAATATATAACTTTTTAATAAAACAAAAAAAAAGTTGAAATGTTAAGGGAAATTTGAGTTACAACCCATCTTATAAAACAACATTTAACTAAAAAATTCTCAAAACTAGGAAAACTTTAAAAAATCAGGCCACTTAGTTACCTCGATATATATTTTAAGAAGTTACCCCCAAAATTTCATCGAAATCGGGTAAAAAATGTGAATCAGCTTGCAAAAACAGCTAAAAAAACACAAAAATTAAGGATTCAAGGGATTTTTTAGGCCCATTAAATTCCTAAATTTAAAAATCAAGCCACGTAGTTACCTTGGTATCGCAATAAAGAACTTATATCCAAAGTTTCATCCAAATCGGACCAAAAATGTTGAGCCCCGTACACTAGCCTACTCACTGATCAACAGCTTAAAAGAAGAGAAGCATTCGAATTTAAGTAAGATTGCTCTCCCATTCAGAGTGAAATTAAAACAACACGGGTTAGACAGAACAGAATCTGAGTATAACAAATTTAATTCTTGTGAATTTTATTTAGATAATGCTTAATAATCAAAGTATTGTTTATAAATAAAGTGTAAGATAATGTGCTGTAAGTTTTATTAAACCCATCTATTTTAGTGAGGTTTTTTTCCATTTTCGCCTCGAAATGAAATATTAATAAATACAATAAATTTAAGAATTAAGAAACAAGAAAAAAATCATATTTCAGTTGTTTGGATTAATTAGTATAAGATCTGATCTCTGTAACATTAAACGTACTTGTATATAAATGTAAATATTTGGGTAAATAAATGAATTAAATGAATTAAATTATAAATAAAAGTTAAAATTTTTTTTTTTATTCTGGTAACGCTAAACATTTGGCATTCATATATAGCATTTACTCAATACTCATTGATATTGACCACTGACCAGTATATTAGTGAAGATAAAATTAAATAATGTATTATACGAGTTAGAAAAAAGGGATAATTAATTTCAATGATATTAAATCTAATCTTACAGCATTTGATTTAATTTTAAAGTTAAGAATATACGATACACGAGTACACTTCATCGGCAAAAAACTCAAATTTTCAACAAAAAATCAAAAACACAAAGACACATTCAAGAACAATAATGAATACTATAGCAGTATGAATATTCAAAAATGCAATATGAAAATTGTGTATAAATAAGAATTTAAAAATATCCAATTTTACCAATTGAGAGACTCACTTGGTCCCAACCCATACATTCAATAGAATCCATAACTTTTTTTAAAAAGGACCATGAAATTAGTCCAAAAATGTTGTACATATTCTAACATGTTGTATGTTGATTTAGTACTCTTAATCAGTTGCATCTATATTCTAGTTCTAATAAAATTAAGATTTAAGATCTTATACCATATGATTGCTGACGTCTAGAGAGTATCATCTGGTAATATATTAAATAAAATGGAACTATTATATTTAGCAAAGCTTATTTTCTGACATAAGTTTTCCTCAACTAATTAGTTGATATGCCAGAAAAATTAATAAAAAGCAAATAAAGTTGCAGTAACGTATTTAATGTACGAAAAGATATTTCTACCTACGCCGTTTATAAGTTATCAAGAAAAAGAACAAAACACCGAAAATAATTTAAATAATAATTACGAAAAATTATAATTTATATTGAAACGAAGCTAACTAACGAGAAATAGAATATATGTACATAATACATATATTATTTTTTCATTATGTATTGAATATTTTCATAGGTACATTATTATAACGTATTAAGAGTTTTTTTATACAACTTTAGTACATTAAGTATAAAAATTGGTTGGCAATAATGGCAATGACTGGTTATACATACTGTGTAGGCAGAACATGTTACATTTTTGGAATCAGTGACTATTGGATTTGTTTTTTATTATCATGAAGGTGGCTATGCATGCGAAAATCGGTTCATATTGTCTTATTAAATTGAAATTGACTTAAATTTAAATTTTTGTGTAGGAAAATTATTTTAAAATTTATTTACAAATTAAAAAGTAAAGCTTTTGTTAGTTAGTTAGTTTTAAAAAGTTGTTAGTTGAGCAAAAAATTTAATTTAGACTTAATTTTAGTCTTTATAATCTTACAAGTAAAGTTTCGTACAACAAATTTCAACCATATAGGTAACACTTCTTATAATAATATATTGGTGATTCTATTTTCTTGTACATACATATGTACATACATACTTTATTTTGTAAATTATTTTAATTTAAGTAATAAGTATATACATATATTTGAAGAGTTCAAGCATAAAACAATGTAATTTTTGTCAACTTTTTTCAAAATTCAAAATATAGATATCATAGCCTTAAAAAAATAGCCCTTTCGTTCTAACTACACTAATTTATTTAAAAACCAAGGTACAAGTACATTTTTTTATTTATTTATCTACTACGAAATTAACCCTTACAGGCAGTGCCGCCGAAGTACTGCAATTGCAAGAAAGAAAGATCAAGAAAGTACTGCAATACTCAATTAAATAATTTTTTTAAATTATTAATTTTATTTTATTTTTTGTATACTAAATGTTTAGTAATTTTGTGTAGATTTTTTCATTACACAACAGGTAAAATAACGAACAAATTTCTAGCCTTAATTCAAATAACAAATTTTGATTGTTATTTTGATTGATATTGAAAATTTGTACAAATATAGACTTAATTTAAAAATAAACATTTCATAATGATCAAAAATAATTAATAATATATTAAAATGGCTTAGAATTGGTGATCGAACCAGAGATATGTACAAAGATATAAAAGTGTATGGATCAGAAAATGTTTGAGAATTATGAAGCCAATAATGGAGAAAGTTTTAGATACTACATATATAATCTATATGTGGATTAAAAGTTAAATTGTTATCTAGAATAGTTCCTAAATCTTTGATTACGTTAACACGACTTATAACGGAGTGGTTAATTTTATAGTTAAATTTAATTATATTAGAAGATTTGTGGAAAGTCATAAGTTTACATTTTTTAATATTTAATTGAAATCCATTTAACTCACACCAGGAATAGAATTACATTATAACATAGATTACATTATAAAACTATTAGTAAAACAAAAATTCGAGAGTAAAGAAAGTGTTAACAAATAATAAATGGGTCATATTGCACGTTGTTGTAGTTGCATCTTCTTCCACTTTGTATTTCATTCTTTTTCCTTCAGTCACAAATTTAGTTTGCGGAATAGAAGGTAAAAGGAAAAATGCAACTAGAACACTGTTTAATATCCCCCATTTGTTTTGATTTTATGTAAAAATTACACGTTTCATTTTATTTATTTATATATTATACGGGTGGTCGGGTTAAGAGCAACACTATTTTAAGGGGTGATTCCTTGGAGTAATCTAGGAAAAAAATTATTCTAGATGAGGGATCCTGAAAAATGGCAAGCCTGATATGAAAGTTGTAAATGAAAAACCTGTTGGAGATGATGTAACGCCCCTTAATTTTTTTTTGCTCTAAACGGGACCACCCTGTATTTATGTATTAACATTAATGATGGTATTATGTAAGACAATAATTATCATTTTTGAAATTCATACACATGTACTTTCTAATGTTTAGTTCTATTTCTGTGGTTTTACGACGAAAGATGAAAACTGAATTTTTGACGTTTCCTATAAATCGCAATTGAATAAAATTTAGTATAGAATTTGCTATACTTTTCTAGTTATTTTTGATTTTTAAAAAATATTTTTAATGAAAATCTTTTGAAAATTTTTAAAAAGATATGATCTTTGAAATCATTTCAATAAATTTTTACACTCTGTAAAATTTTTCAAGATACATTGAAATGCAAAACTACATATCTTACATATCATTTTTTTTGTTTTGAACTTTTTGGTAAGTGTTGCCTATATAACTGCATAAGTGAAGTTATATGTTAGAAAAATTTACAACGGCAGTTGTTAGTTATTCAGTTTTGAATTCATAAATTAATTAATATTATTAATTTTTTTTTTCATTTGAAAGATTTAAAATTTTGTATAACTAAAATTCGACAAAATTGCAGTTATGATCTTCGTTGTAAAACTACATATTTTTTCGTGGATAATATTTTTTTAAATTTTTCATTATTATATACTAAGATACTATTTAGTAATAATAAAAATATATTTGTTAAAACGTTTCATTCCTTATTACAATAAATATAGTTGAAATAAATTTTATTTTGGCAGGTGAATCCTATTTTTCACATACGATTAAGCTATGTCCCAATAATTTGTGGGAAACCTTTCTTTATTACAGATTTTAAAATTGAAGCACGTATGAACAATATATATTTTTACCTTAAGAATGCTTATCGTATGTTTCCTTAAGTTTTCAAAATTTAAATTCGTTTTTCTCAATTTTCTTTAAAACTGACATTGTTTGTTCATTGGAAAAATTGTTTTTCAATTGCGTACAGGCTTTTTTAGATTATTCATAAAATTTAATTTACATGTACATGTACTTATGTGTTACGGTTTTTAATATTTTAAAATATGTGTTTAGTATTTGGTAAATTATATAAATAAATGCTCGTAATTTTAATTACCCATAAAATACTTTTTGATTTGATTTTTTCATTTTACTAAATATTATTTAAAATGTGTTTATAAATTTTTGGTTATGATATTTTTATCCCTTTTTAAGGAAATCTATTTAATTGAATGTGACCTAAATTTTGAAATTCATTATTTATCGTTTTTAGTTTTAGTTCAGATGTGTATTCGAAATTCGAACTGTTTCAAGAAGCATTTATATAACTTACGTTATACAAGTTTTAGCACACATCAGGAATACATAAAGTGTTACAGACCTGAAAATTTGTAATGACGTCACTCACTCAAAAATAACCAAGAACGACTCTTACAGATATCCAAAACTCAAAATACTTCGGGAAGCTGCTATTAAACTCTTAGTACCCATTTGGCATTTATCACAAACCAAAAGTGTTACATACCTGAACATTTTTATTTAAAACACTCTCACAAAAATTAAAAACGCGTTTTACCATTTGTCAAAGTTTCCCCTTTAGTTTATTGTAAAATGTATTTTTTTAAGAGATTATTCAATGCTTTCAAAAATTATTCAAATAAATTAAAATATATAAATTTTGACATAGAAACTTGATTTATAGGGATACACTTTTTGAGATACACATAGCAGCGTATTGCCTAATTACCCAATTTCATTTGGTACGTTGTTTTATTTGAAATATGTGTTGTAGATTGTTTTGCAAATTAATATATTTTATATTTATTATTTTATAAAAAATATTTCAAAATTAGTTACAAAATATTAAAAATCAAAATATTAAAATTAAAAATGGTAATACTATAGTGGTTGTTATGGTGAAGTGGAATAATAAAAAAAGATGTTCTTTCCATAAACGGATAGCCAAAAGAAGTCAATAAAGTAGTTTTTAAAGGTGTTAATAACTAATACAATTAAATATTTTTGTTTTTCAATTTAGAAAATACAGCTAGTTACTTATTTAGATACACACATATGTGGTCCAGCAAGTTTAAGCTTTAGTAATTGTTATTCAGGTGAATAATAAAGAAAATTCAAAATAATTTAGAAAATAATTGCGTAAAAATCAGTTGTAATGTCTTATTCACACAGTTAACATCGATTGTAAAATAAATTAATAATTTTTTAATTTTGATTATTTATACATACATGTATGTACGTATTTGATGACGAAATTGTCGATGTACTTTGATAAATATAGGATGAATGAATTTTACATAATTTTTTTTTAATTTTTTCGTTCATTCTAAGAAGTTTTAATATGAAATTTTTTTTGTTCATTCTATAAGGTGTTTTCATTTCATTAAGAATTTTTCTTATTAATATAAATCATATTTTTGGTTTAGTTTCTTTTTAATAATTTTAATTTAAACTAATATTTATTTAATACCCATTTATAGGTATACATATGCCAAAGTTGTACCTAATAGACTTATTATAATAAAAAAAAATTAGAAATTATGTCTTTAAATTTTGTAAAATAGTTATTAAATGTGAATTAATTTCATCTAGTTATAGTGCGATAAATGTTTGTTTAAAAGATAATAACGAAAATAAATCAAAATGAACTAATATGGAAACGAATAGTGTGCCGTTTGTGCAACCACTTGAAAAGTTAAACAAATTGAACGGTATTCAAGAAAAAATATAAAATAAATCGTAGATTTGTTGATTGTTTTAATTATTGTATTTTTATATTAATAATTATGTATAAATATTTATATTTAATTTGCCATTCCATTTGTTTGTATTTTTTAAAAAAATTAAATTAAATATCTTAAAGTTAGAGAGCTTGATAGTTTGAACTATAATTAATGAAGTTACCAATAATCGATTGAAAAATATTTAAAGTAAAATCCGTGCTCGAAATGAAAGTGAAATTTTGAAATAAAAAAATTGATTTATTTTATCAATTCTCATTTTTTCATTCATAATGAACTGTTCCTTATTATTGTTGTTGTTATAAAAGGCTTCAGACAAAAGCAAAATTAGTATATATATATATATATATATATATATATATATGAGAATATGAGATATGGATATATATATTTGTCACGAGTGGAGAGTGCCAAAGCACACGTAAATGGACTTATTGTAATTACCCGTAATAAGCTAATTCATCATCTGAATGATTAAGGATTTCTGATATATTCATTACACTCAGGACATTATTCAGTGATCGCATCTGTTTCCTGTTGAAACTTAGGGAAATATTATGTACTATTGCAGTGATTCTTAGCCGTTGCGTCTCGGTCCTTTAAAAGTCCGTGAGAAGTTTGTCATGGATCCGCCAAATTATACCAAATTTCCTTTAGAATATAATAAAAAAACTTGATATATAACCGAACATTGTATTGAAAACTGAATCAGAAAGATAAAATTTTCTCATTTTTTTTTGTTTATTTCGATTTTTTTATTGTAGTTTGTTACATACATTTATTATACAGTTGAATTTATCTGTGCAAGGACATAAATCTAATACTTTTATTATGTATAAAATGGATCCCAAGAATATATTCAAATATATATGTAATGTTATGTTTGTCCATTCTATTCATTTTAATAATTGATTCAAAATTTCAATAGAGCCAAGAATTAACAAATTAGTTGATTAATGTTCAGGAGCAGAGATCTCATTAAAATATTTTCGAATATTTGTTTATTTCTATGAATTTTAAAATATTTTTTATATTACTTTTTGTTAAAGTTTTTGTTAAATTTTTGTTTTATGTTAAATTATTAAGTTTGAATTTTATTTTGTAGATAATGAAATAACAATGTTTAATATTCATTAATTGGTAATCAATTTATTATAGATAATTTTACAAATATAAATTATTATCAAAAAAAAAAATGGAGGTCGCAAAAAAATTGTGATATATTTGGTGGACTGCAAGTACAAAAAGGTTAAGAAACTGCACTGCACTGTACTCTATTATACCACGTAAGTAATTTTATACAGATATTTTGTTTCTAAAAAAAAATCCCAACCAAAAATTTTAATAAAGGACATTTAAAAACGGACATACGGGGTAGTATGGTTTAGAGTAAAAATATTTAAAGGGGTGATTCCTTGGAGTATTTGAGAAAAAAAATTGTTGTAGACCCCTCATCTTAAAATTTAACCTAGGCTACAGAGGGTTAAAGAAAATTGGATTAGAAAAACTATGTCTACACAAAATCCACTACAGCTCCGAAGGAATTAAAGCTAGAGCACCAACTTCCAGATAACTTTTTTTTTAAATTAATACACTTAATTAACGTAATTTGTTGAGTATTAGACTTACCGTTTTTTAATAATAGCTGCAAAAACTTAAAATTTTGCTTTTAACAATAGAAAATTTTGTAAAAAACGTTGATTATTATTTTTCTTACTAAAAGACGGGTAAAATACCCAAATATTAAATATGACTTAATCTACAAAACGGCAAGTCTGATATGAAAAATGTGTATGAAAAGTTGTAGGGGATGATGTAATGCATCAACATAATAAAAAAAAAATTAGCGAGCTTTTTCGAGATAATCAACGTTTTTTTACAAAATTTTCAGTTGTTCAATTGTCAAAAGCAAAATTTTAAGTTTGTGCAGCTATTATTCAAAAACGGTAAGTCTGATAGTATTATATAGTGATTTTGAATACATTTATTTTAGCTTAAAATTAATCAACATTTAATTACAATAAATAAAAGAGACGTTAGATATATTTTCATTAGGAGAATTTCTGATAAAATTTTCCGATTTTTTATCCTCTGAAAAATCTAGCAATTTAATACTTATAGGTGATTTTAATATTAATATTCTTGCAAGAAACTTGGTTGTTGATGATTACTTATCTTTACTATGTTCTAACGGTCTGAAGTCACTAATTTTTGAACCAAGTCGTGTAGTTTCTGATACTTGTATTGATCATATTTTTACTCGTTTTCATAAAAATAATTAACTATCTTATTCAAGTGAGGTTTTAGATCTTCGTTTATTAGATCATAGTATGATATGTTTGAGTCTTTTTTTCGATGATGTTGTTTGTAATCGTAACTTTAGTATAGGTTCTCAATATTTAAAAACTAATTTTAGCAACTTAAGATTCAGTCTACTGTGTGAAACTTGGCAAGATGTTTACGATGCAGATAATCCTTCTATAGCCTTTTCTAAGTTCACTGATATTTTATATAATCATAAATACTTATTTTCACAACAAAGTGTAGTACGTAATACAAACGTTAAATTAAATCCGTGGATGTCCGACAGTTTGTTAAGATTAATTAAAAAAGGAATAAAATTTACTATAAAGTTAAAAAATACCCCGGAAACATTAGATTAAGTATTCTATTCTAAACTTTGTTCTGATATAAAGAATAAATCAAAATTTACGAAAAATAATTTCTATCGTAACAAATTTATTCAAAATAAAGGAATTACTAAAGTTGAATGGAGAATCATTAACACTTTATTAAATAAAACCCAATCAGAAAATTGCACTGGACATTAATGGGGAGCTAGTACATGATCAATCACGACTTGCCGACTTATTTAATAGCTTTTTTTTGTAATATTTCTAATAATTCTTTATCAAGTAATTTCTATGATTTTGATGTCTCTCTTCTATCTCCTGATATCACTAATGATCCCTTTCAGTAATTCCAGTTCGATCACTCTCAAATTGAATCACTATTTGATGGTGGAAATTTGTATTAAATAAGTGTATTTATGTATGTATTATGATTAAATGTGGTTTTCTCTTCATACTTCATTTTTTTTTTTTACGTTCTTGACTGTAACTTAGGTAGAATTACCTTTTCGTGCTTAATTAAGTACGGCACTGCAATTTTCCACGAGTATTTATTTAACAAATTACTGGCTCCACTCATTAAATGTGGAAAACTACTGCTATTGTCAGGAACTTAGCCTTCTTAAATAGAATAGTTTTATTTCTGTTACCAGATTATACTCTCAATTATTTTTTGTCATTTATTATATTCCAATGACAAAGGGTACTAGACCAGGTCGAAAAACCAATAAATCATTTTGTTTTATTTTGCTTCATCGGGAATCGAACCTATAACCTTACTGTAGAAAGGCATGCGCTCTACTTACTTCTACAAATGCACAGAATGAAAAGTTGTCAACGCAGCCATCGCGCAAAAGTTGAAAAAGTTTTAACTTCAACGCAGGAATTCTACTTTGACAACTAATAAAAATATTTTTTATTTGAATGTGTATGAAGTCAAATTATTGTGTGACTGTAGTACAACATAATAATACAAATTGAATTGTTTTTTTTATATTCATTTCCATATCATGTAATCAAATCATAAAATCAATTTTAAAATAAAAAAAATTAAGCGGCAGAGCTCAAATATAATATAATAAAATTAATTTATAAGTTTATAACATATATTTAACATTTATTAATTTTTTTTTTTTTTTTTAATAGTTTTATTTATATTTCTAATATATAATTAATAATTCCAAAACAAAACTTAAAAATAGAATTTCATATATATAACTTAAAGTACTTACATTTAATATTAAATGGTTTTTTGTAAAACTTAAATACTACACTACACTAACTAACAACTAAAACTTAACTAATAAACCCTAATCCTAATTGTTTCCAAAATAAAGGTTTGCAATTTTTTAATTTGTGTTGATTAGGAACATATTTATCAAATGAAAATATACCTGCATCATTCAGATCACTTACATTTATACCTAGTGGTACTTTTTTATTGCAACTATTTTTTTTATAGTGATATAGATATATAATAGGAATATATTCGCTATTTTCGATGTAATTATTTTTATCCAGGAATACAAATCCCTCCGGCGGAAGAAATCCCGTGTCTAATGACTTTTTAATATACAGGTTTTTTTTCGTACCAAGGATGGCTTATTAAGGAATTTTCTAGAACTTCGCTGCTCCGTTGGATATGATTTCGTATGAGACGAATAATAAAATTATCGATTCTGATAATGTTGGCCTTTGAATAAACTGCCTTATTAGAATAATAGTGCAGATAGTTTGATGTAGGTTTTCTGTTCAAATTTGTACATACTCTTAGGCATTTTCGTTCAAATATTCTGTCTTTTTCCATCATAGAAGAATTGATGTTAAATCAGATTGGACAACCATAAGTTAATATTGGCCTTATCAGGTTCTTGTAGCAAAGTAGTTTATTTATTTATTTATTTATTTACTATTTAGTTCAAACAGTTTACAAAATATAATACAATTTAATTATTAAAATTTTGAATTAACACAATGTATCAAATAAGATTTATGATTTAAAGTTTAAATTACTTTGAAATTTAATACAACATAGTTTTTATAAAAAACAAAAAAAAAAAAAAACAAAAAACAAAATTAGATAAAATAAATTTCATCAGAAAAAAAAGAGAAGATGAAAAGTTATTAAGTTTGACTTTGCTACACAGAATTTTCGAATAAAAAAGTTTACGTAATGTTAGAAAGGCATTCGTTGCTTTTTTTATTTGATTTTTTATATGGTCTTTGAAGTTATAGTTATGGTAGTATAAAATGCCTCAATATTTGAATTTACTCGAGTTGCTCATTTTTGTATTGTCTGGAGCATTTATTTGGCATTCTCTCCAGTGTTTTTTAATATTATAATTGACCAAGTTGACAGTGTTACGGAAAAGAACACTCTCGCATTTTTGGTAATTAATTTTAAGTTTCCAACTGGTACTATACTCAACCTCTTTATCAAATAGTTTCGGTAAATGGAATTGAGCCTTTTTGATGTTGTGATTTGCTGTATATATGGTTAGATCATCAGCGAAAGCTATGCTGTGACTAAGCCCTAAGCTTTTGCTTAGAGAGTCCAGTAGCTCACTAATATATATATTGAATAATATAGGCAAGTTCACAGTACCTTGTTGAAGACCGTTGTTTAGCGAAAACTCTTTAGAGAACTTCTTGTTACCAGAAGTTACTCTAAAAGTTTTGTCCCTTTTCATGCTCTCAATCAAGAATACTAACTGTGGCGGATAATTGTATTTTAGCAGCTTATATATAATACCATCAAGCCAGGCTGTGTCAAATGCTTTTTCAAAATCAATGAAGCAAGTTGTTACACATTTCTTATCATTTATCTGTCTGCAGATATCAGAAGGTAGTTTTGTCATTGCATGTATTGTACTATGTTTATAAAGAAAACCAAATTGATTTGATGGTATTATTCCTTTTTTAACGGTTTTATTAATATTTAAGGATTTTATTAACAATAACTTCGAAGACCTTACTTATGTTGGGTAATAAACTGATAGGCCTGTAGCTATTTGGATCGGAGGGATCTTTGCCCGGTTTTTTTATTGCAACTACCAATGTTTTTTTCCAATATTGTGGAAAATAACTTACGTTTAAATAATTATTGAATATTATACAATACCTTTCTATTAGCGAATCAGGGAGTTGCTTTAAAACAATGTTAGGAATTTTAGCGATACCAGAAAATTTTTTATTTGCTAAGTTATTGAATATTTCTTTAAGATCCTGAATTGTAATAAAATATTTATTTTGAGTTTGGTCTGCGCTTAATTTATTTGCCTTTAGTATATTATTGAATTTTATTACCGAAATATTGGAATTTTTATTGTTTTGAATACGTATTTTTAAATTATTTATAGAAGCCATAACTTGATTATCATATGGAGAAATCTTTGGTTTGTTTGGTTATGTACTTGTGTATTTAGGATGTCATTTTCGTTTTCGATGCAGAAGTATTCGTTTTCTATTTTTAATTTGTTAGTGTTTATACCAGCTTGAATTTTGTTAATATGACTACGGTGAACTCTTTATTTGTGGATTTTTCCTGGATTGAACGACTTGTATATTTTTTTGATTTCCGCAAACATGTTTTTACTGTTGCAAACTTTTATATTTGCAACTCTATTATGCCAGTATTTATTAATATTTAATGTAAAATTTTGTTTAATTAAGCAATTGATATTTTTTAAAAGACAATTTATTAAATTTATTGAAGTAGTATTATTGGCATTTAATTTTAGTAATTTGAATTTGGAACTTAGTAGTTGGCTCTTAACTTTATTTAATTGGTTGATAACCCGGTTAATATAAATATCAACGCTATTTTTGTTGGAGTTTAATAGGGGTATTGAGTTTTGCATGGCATTTTGGATAATAAGTTCAATTTTTTTTAAAAGCGAGTTTATTTTTTGGTAATTGATAAGTTTCTATCATTGGGCATACTGCTTAGCGATTCATCAAGCTGAATATCGATGTTAATATGTTGCCGAAATTTGTTCCAGTTGGCTTTTCCTTAAAGGAAGTGTTCATTGTTTGTAGAGGTTATAGTGAATTCATTCCCTCTAAGTGATAACTCAGTGTATATAGCTAGATGGTCGCTGTCGTAAATTAGAGTTTCCAATTTACCAGTATTAGTCGTTTTAAATATAAGTCTGGCATCGGCTAGAACTAAATCTAGGAACGAGTTTCCCCTAGGGTACGAAGGTATTTCGGTAGTGTATAAGGAAGTTTTGTAAAATATTCGGTTATCTTCGTTAAATTTATTGAGGAGTACTCCCCGAGGATTGTGGTGAGTATTTCCCCAAATTGGTGTTTGGTATTTAGATTGCCGCAAATAATGTAATAGTTATATAATTCGGAAAGTTCAAAATTTCAGAGTTTTATCAGTTCATTGTGGAATACGTCCTGATGACTCACTGGCGCATATATTGATAAAATGAGAAGTTTATTATTATTTTCCCGGTTCATTTCCACTGCAAACTTTTAAACAGCGAAATGATTTTAAAAATTCGGTTTGAAGTCTTCGAAATTTTAAACTTTTCCTAATTATTATTGCAGTACCACCTCCGATTGTAGGTGAAGCTCTATCGTGCCTAATAATATTATACCCTTCAATTTTTATACGATTAGTTTTATTAAGTTTCGTCTCAGATAACGTTACTAATCTGGATTGTGCTTGTTTAGAAAATCTATCAATGACAACTGCTTGTAATATGATCTTGGAGTTGACATTAATAGATATTATTTTTAGTTTATTTTTTCTCAAAGCAACGAATTTTATCGAGATAATCGACGTTTTTTACAAAATTTTCAGTTTTTGAAAGCAAAATTTTAAGTTTATGCCGTTATTATTCAAAAACGGTAAGTCTGATACTCATTTAACATATACCGTTAATTAGGTGTATTAATTCTAAAAAAAAAGCTATGAAGAAGATGTTGCTCTAGTTTCAATTTCTTCTGAGCTGTAGTTGATATTCTTTAGACATAATTTTTCTAATCCGATTTTCTTTAACCCTCTGTAGCCCAGGTAAATTTAAAGATAGACCCCTCTTCTAGAACAATTTTTTTCCTAAAATACTCCAAGAAATCACCCCTTAAAAACTTTTTGCTCTAAACCGGACCACCCTGTATATTACACTATTGACAGTATTTACTGATGAGAGAGAATATTGAAGAAATACTGATGTGTAAACACATATTGATATCAATATACATATATTGAAGAAAAAAATAGAATTTATCCTATTTTCTTCAATATTTATTGAGAGAGATAAAATTAAATATGGCGAGTAATGAAAACCTTACCAACATTCATATGTAAAATTTTTTATTTTTTTTTTGATTTTACATTTGCTTTATATTCACAGGGTACTTGATTAAAAAAAATTTATATTAGTTTTGATTAACATGCAGTCAAACACGAGCAGAAACTGCAAACTCATGTGAACTCGGAAATGGCAGCGGTTCTTCAAATCAATAGCAGTGTCTGTCGCCTCAAAAGAACGAAACCCCACGAGCTGGTCACTACCTAAAATGGAAAATTCTAAGATAATAGTTTCCTTTACGGAAATTATTATTTTAATAATTTTCCTTTGCGAAAAAATCTAAATAATCTTCCCACGCATAGTAATAAAGTTCAAAAATATCATAGTAATAAAGTTGCTACACGGTAATTATTATGATGTTAGCGATCCTCCACGGAAACTATCACTATAATAATTTCCTAAACACGCGACCGGAAATTTACGAAAAAAAAAGTCATTAGTCGATCTAACGTAGATTGGTTATAACGGAAAAAAGATAGGTGGGCTTTAGTGGGTTCGATTCCTATACACTATCAAGACGCACACGCGGCTGGAGCTCTTGATGTCCTTAGGGGACTAACTTCCTATCTTTCGAAAAAAAAATTAGTTTTGATGAATATATAAGACAAAACTGACAAATAGTTTGATTGTTTAAAAACTGATGTGTAAACACAATTGTCTCTCTCTTCAATCTAAAATCGTCAATAAATATTGAAGAATATTGATGTGTAAACGCTGCTTAAGTGATTTTAGTAATTTAATTCCTGATTGTTGTCACTTTGATTATCGATGTAGATATCGTATGATATGTACATGTTCAAATAATAAAATGAAACAATTTTAGTTTACTTTTTTCAAATTCAAAAAATATATTTAATATTTATTTATTAAAAAATTAAAAACATTAAGGTTGAAGTAGATTATAAAAGTAGAATTATAAAAAAGTTGATTCAATATAGCTAGATAGTAGAATTATGAAAAAGTTGAAAAAAAAAAAAATAAATAATACAGAAAGTTTATTTGAAGTGGGACCAATATTTCAAATTTTGATTTAGAAATTGGATTTTTTCCAGATTTGACGAGTTCAATTTCGTATTTCTTTCTTTCAAAATATTTCCTGTTTTGGAAAAAAGTCTTTAGCAAGGTATTGAAGTCACCATTGCTGAAAGCTATTTTTTTGCCAAAAAGGTAAAATTCGGGAAATTATGTTATTGTTCTTTTCACCATAATAAAGGATGTTTATTTCTAGGTAAAGGGGCTTCTTTTAGGTACCTTGAATAATTATTTAGACTGCATATCTACAATCTACACCTGCAGGTAAAATTGACTGTAACGATGTGTTTGTTGTATCTGTATGACCTAAGTCTACATATATTCTAGCTCATGACACTGCAGAGAGGATTCTCATTTTGGTCCCTATTTATACAAGTCGGCATAGGGAAAATAAGGACCAGATTTTTTAAGTCTAATAACTGAAAAAATAAAAAAAATTTCGAGTTTTGTTCTAAAAAGAAATTTAAATTTTGTATTTTTAAGATCGAATAGTAAAAAAAATATTATATACTTTAATGTTTTATTATAGAAAAATTGATTTAAAAAAGACCTTGATTTACGTCTTTCAAAAGAGAGTAAAACACATAACAAATTATTTGTAATCCATCACAATTTTTTTTCACAATTTTTCTTTAACCAACAATTTTTTAAATTTTAAAATATATTTTATGTAATATTTTTGTATATAATTCAAATTCTAAACTTTATTTTGATATTAAATTCATATTTTTTTATTTATTTAATGCTCTCAAACTTTGATTAAACATAAAAATATCTGCCAAATTTATAAAAATACTTCACAACGCGCTCAAATTGGTTGAAAAGAAATACAAAAAAAATAACAAAATTGAATATCTTAGCCAAATACATAGGCAAATGTCATTTTTCATTCTCATGTAATAAATGTAGCCTTACAACAAAAATTGTGATACACAAGAAATCTTATAAGCGAAATATATGAAAATTTTTTTATTTCTGTGTAGGTTTTCAATATTTTCATTCTTGCACAAAGCGATTTCAATTTTTATATACTATTCAAGTTCATGTTAAATATTGGTTAGGTAGGTAGTGAATTTCGTTGGTATTGTATGTATAGTATGTATAGTATATAAAGATTTTAAATAAATGTGTGTATGGAATAAGTATACATATAATATAAAATAATCTTGGTTGGTAAATTTTTGGTCTTTTTGAACTTCATGAATAAATAAAATAATAATGTAAAAATAAAAACTTTTAAAATATACTTTCATCGAAACCAAACTATCCCCCTAAAAAGTAGAAAATAAAACTAGTGGTGGATGTTGAGCATCTAGAACTACTTTAAGATAAAACACAAAAGTATATAATGAATCTTGCTGGAATATTTTTAATAGAAATTTGGAAAAGCTTTGTGGTGTTCTTTTAATATTCGTGATTTTTTTCAAGCGGCAAATATTAAAAATTTCCATTAACAATAATTTAAAATAAAAAAAAATAATTAAAGAGGAGAGTAAAACAAGTGCTATTTTTTTGTTTGATATTTTTAATGTTGAAAAAATGTATTCAGAAAATAATATGAAATCTTTCGGGACTTCTTGGCGCCTTTTTTATCCGGCACCCTGTGCATTTGCACATGTTGCACATATAGAAAAACCGGCTAACCCATACATTTACATATTTCAAAAGAAAATTGTTAGAAATAGACGGTAATAAAAATTGTATGTTCCAGAAAGAGATGAAATATAGTTAATAAAAAGGTGTAGCGAAATTAGAAGGTTGAAATTCAAATAGAATGTTTGAAAATAATAATTTTTTCGTATTATACAATGAAACTATTTATCGTGGGGGATTCCTTTAAAATAAGTAAATTTGAACAAAGAGCATAAGAATTTTAAACTCAATATAGGTACTTATTAATAATATTAAAATTAAATTTTAATATAAAAAAAATCCTTTTATTGTCTGTGGGAAATTGATATTGAAATAGTTGTCATATCTTTAATACAAAAGATCAGCTCGCATATAAAAACTTACATAAAAGTTTAGGTAAGCATATGCTGTGTTCTCTTCCTTTCTCATTTTAATGTTCATATACGGTAATCTTAAAGAAGGTACAGTAGGTTTTTACTTGTTTCAACTAATGGAAATATTTTGTGGCGGTAGTAGAAAATTGCATTAGGTATAGGTTTACGTAAATGAAAAGTTTTCCTTCTTATTGTTCGATATTATTTGCTGCACAGATCCTTAAATGCTTGTCTATTATAATTATAGATGAATCCACCACATTTTTCCCTCTTTTTTGTTATTACTACTAAAATCATCCGAAATTGTCCGGGCCAAAAATGTATGCAAGAATACAAGGGAGTGCAAATTTTCAACAAGTTGCTAGGGAATATAAAAAATGTAACTAGAATAAAATTAATTGTATACATGAGTAGAACTTAAATGATTTTTTTAATTTAACTGTGCAATTAATTTTTTACAATGAATTTATAAAAGTTTTTATTAAAAACTAATAAAAAAATACAATACAATACAATACAATAAAATTTACTTCAATAAAGTTTTATTTATGAACCAAGTTTAAAAAAAATATTTCTGAAAAATATTCTAAACGTTTCAAGTATTTATATTTGTAAAATATTCCTTATTTTTGATTTTATAGTTTTCTCTTACTGGAATTTCATATGCGCATAAGTGGAGGCCTTTTGGTTCTGGCTGGTGATGAGTAAATGGCAAAAGCTTTGTCAAATCCAACAAAATTAGATTTTTTTTTAAATATGTAAAAATTAAATCTGATTCAGAATCTCATATAAAATAAATATTCTGAAAAAAAGGTCAACTTTGATTTTCAATCGATCACCTATACCTAAATTATTATTTTGGAAAAAGGGCCAACCCTGATTTTTGACTCCAACTCTAAAATCCCTCCTAATTCAATTTCACATATTTATTTATTCAATTCTTAATGTTAGTATACATAAGACGATTAGTCTTTATAAGAGTATACAAATAAAAATTATTAAAAGAAAATATAAATTTAAATACATACTTAACTTACAACTAAACCAGCCAAATAATTTACAGATAATAAAGCAATTAATTCAATTAGACTAAATTAAACAAGCTTAAAAAGAACACAAAAAAAAAAAAATAAAAAAAAAAATAAAATAAAATAAAAAAAAAAATAAAATAAAATAAAAAGAAAAACAATAAAAATATTTAATTCAATTTAAGTAAATTCAATTCAAAGCTATAATATTCTTTCCTCCTTCAACTACAAAAAATAAAATAATATATTGTTTCAAAATTAACTATTATCTAAGGTTCATGTAGTATATATATCTGTAATTCAAGAAATTTGCGAATGAGCAGTCAAGTATCAATTTAGATACATCACTAATTCTATCAAATCTACGGCGATTGGTAACAAAACGGGTACATGCATTAAAGATAACATTTAATCTAGACAACTCACATACACTCATACGCGCATATACCACATCGCAGTAAGTAAAAAATGGCATAATTAATGACAGGATTAGTTTCTTCTTTACCCATTCACTCAAATAATATGAAAATTTCCAAAGCTTACGAAGGCGTGAGAAAACACACCCAGAGATGTGATTTATGTGATCACTCCACGTAAACGTTTTATTAAATACAACACCCAGACACTTAGCTTTACTTACATATTCAATAACATAATAATTCAATTTAATTTGAGGCAAAAATGTAGTATCAATATTACGGACATACAGAAAGAATCATGGCTTGTGATTTAGTCGGGTTCAGTCTTAACCCATTATCTTTAGCCTAAAAGGCAACAGCATAAAGCTCATCATTAATTTTAGCAACATACTTGTGGATTGCATTTACTGGTCCACTAATATAGATTTGAGCGTCGTCAGCATATAACCTACATTGAGCCTCAGATAAACACCGAGGAAGATCATTGATGAACATACTGAAAAGCAGTGGACCCAAAATGGATCCTTGAGGTACCCCACATTGAATTGATAAGCAGCTAGATTTGACTTCATTCAGGTAAACAAACTGCGATCTATTAAGCAAGTAACTATGCAGCAATTTAATGGCAGATAAATCAAAATTATAAAAAAGTTTAAGCTTTTTGCATAACATTTCATGATTAACACAATCAAAAGCTTTAGTGAAATCTAAGAATAATAAAATGACTGCATGTTTTTATCAATTTCACGACAAAAGTTATCAGTAATTTCTAATAGGGCAGAAACCGTACTGTGTTGCCTACGAAATCCAGATTGAAACTTATACAGAAGATTATTAGTATTAATGTATTCATTCATCTGTTCATAAAGCATACGTTCGAAGGATTTAGAAAGACAAGAGAGAATACTAATAGGTCTATGATCATCAATAGTGGGGTTGCTTTTCTTTGCAACAGGAATTACCTTAGCATATTTCCAAGCAATGGGGTAGATTCCCGTAGTCAGTATCGAATTGAAAATGTGTGTGATATATGGCAGAATAAAAGGAAGAATCAACTTAATAAACTTGAGAGGAATCAAATCTGGTCCAACTGCATTGGACTTAACCTGTAGAATAGCAAGATTGACTTCATTTAAAGTTACATTACGAAACGCAAAATTATTTAAATGTGAGTTATCTTCCGTATCAGTAACGTGTAATGAGAAATCTGCAGAACCAGTTGGTGTTACTAAGAATTTACTGTTACATCAATGTCACCCCCACAGTCAATACTATTTTTTAGTGTAATCCCAAGTCGGGAAGCATTGGACCAAAAAACCTTTGAGGATGAGCCAGGACTGAGTATTTTTGAGAAATATAACTTCTTCTCTTGCTTAATGCGAAAATTCACACGATTTCTAAGACGTTTAAAGAAGATTCTGTCATCGGAATTGCCGGTACGTTTCCATAACTCTTAAGCCGCATCTCTTTCATTGGTCATTTCCTGGATCTGAGAACTAAAATATGGAATAGAATCACTGTGTGGAGTAAATGACTTTAAAGGAACATGCTCCTCAAAGAGTTTCAATACTAAACTGTTAAAGTACTCAATTTTACTACTGGGATTATTAATACTGTAAATTAAAGACCATGGTGATCTAGTTGCACAGTGAAGAAGTCTACTAGTATTACAATTCTTGTAGACTTCTACATACACATATATATAAATATTCTGTAAAAGGCGTATAACGGTATAAACTCTGATTATGAATCCAAATCTAAAATATCTCTCTTAATTTAGAATACCTATACATATAAATAAATATTCTAGAAAAAGGGTAAACTCTGATTTTGAATCCAACTCTAAAAACTCTCCTTAATTAAGAATTTCACCTATACCATTGGGTAAATATATTGTATATAGAGAGTCAAAGCTAGAACAAAAGTGTAAACCAATTTTTGCGATCAAGTTGTACTTAGAAGAATAAGAAAAAATTCACCATTCAGAATTATGGTGACAAAATCTTTATTAGCAAATTTTATACACATCCTTACCTAAATTTTTTATTTTTGATTTGTAGGTTTAAAAGAAATGATATGTAGGTGTATAAATGTATCATATCAATGCAATAAATATATTATGACATTATCATACCAAAATATAATATCCATCCTATGAGTATATTTAAGGAAATTTTCCTGCGGAATAAGTGAATTAACGAAATTGGGTGAGGAATTACTCGATGAAGATGGTTGAATATTGGATGCGATTACAAGCTTGCTGGTAAACAATTCTCTATCTGAGTTGGTTACAGGTGATATAGTTGGTGATATAAGACGATCAATTATTGAAGGAGTTAATTGATGCCCAATTAGTTGCTTACAGGACTTGGTGATATAGGGCGATCAATTATTGAAGGAGTTAACTTATGCCCAATGACAACTATAAGATTTTCCCTTTTTTGAAGTTAGGATGTAATGCATCATCTTTCTTACGAAAACTCATATTTAGGTTAGTCAAGAATGATATTGGTGCCGACGACATTAATGATGGTTGAATTTATTACACAAACTAACGTTTGGATTTGTTAACGATGGAGTAGGTTTCGAGAAATTTAAAGAATGAGGTTCATGAGCAGGTGCAGTGCAAGTTTCGGCAGGATTTATTTTTTTTTTTGTGAAAATAAACATTGGAACCAAGGTGTGATGAAATGGGTCGCGAAAAGTCATTTGAAGTGGAAGTTTGTGATCTCTGAAAGAAAAATTAATAAGTCTATAATAGTAAAGACTATTCTTAATCGATCATGTTATACTTTGTAAGTGTATTTAGTAAATAAAAATCTCACCTTTATATAAAGCAATTTTTTCAATAAATTTATTATATGTCAGTTATTGTTTAAAACATAAAATTGTAAAATATTATCAAGTGAAAAATTAATTTATTAATTTCTAAATTAAATATAGTTTTTACTGTAATTTTATTGACATTTATGTTTTACCAAGCGGGATTTTGATGAAATTTATATAAATATGACTTTTAAAACTTTTCAAATTCAAAATAGTGGCTGTATAGGAATAGGTATAGCCTAACACTACTATACCTACTCTATATGAGAAACAGTGCTTTAATTTCAAGTCCTGCTCTAATTTAAGTTATTTTAAATAGTAAAAGTTTAAGAACCATATAAAAATAAATATTTTATTATATCATACCCATACGCTGCTAGTGTATGATCAGATATAATAGGCTTGGAATATCAACATTTCTAAAAAATATTTTTAAAAATAAAATAATTAATTTATTGATTAAATAAAGTTATTTCAGTAAATGTTTGAATATTAAGCGTCTTTCAAATATTAATTTACTATTTACATCATTCTAATCAGCGTCAAAACAATAATGTTCGAATTCAATTACACCAAACATTACTCTTAATGTGGATTTTCATTGAGCAATATTTAAAATCTTAAAAATTTTATTGGCTCTAGAAAGGGAGATAGCTTATTGAATTTTTATGTAAGAAAAAATGAGACCGTTGCAAAGAATTCTCTAAATTTCTATCTAGGAAATTTTTTTTATATACAAAAAACAACAATTCAACCGTCAAAAACATCTGTTGAAAAAAATTATTTTTTTTATATACATTTACTCAAAAAATTGTTAAAATAAAGAAACTCTCCCCGATATTTTAAAAATATACTTTATCAAATAATATCCCAAATTATTTGAAAATATCCCCAATTTTTGTGAAAATATCCCCGGTAAATGATATTAGAGCTCTCGCAATTATAGTCTCGCTTGATGACATCCATGACCCAGTTACCTGAACCAAATTTTTCGCTGATTTAAAAAGAATACAAAGGTATATTTTCTCTTGCCAACAAAACAAAATCAACAAAAACAGCTTCAATTTCAAATGCAAAATAAATCAATTTTACTTTATTCATTTTATTTCTTTAATGTTTTATTATAGTTGTTATTGAAATAAAAATAGTAGTTTTATTTGAAAACGAAAAGTTTTTTTTAGAAATTTAAAAAATCGTTATTGAAATTGAAAAAATTTTGTTTGGTTTTGAAAAGGCTTTAGTTTGATTTAGTTTGATATATAATAATATAATAGTAAGCTATATAATACTTTAGTAAGGCTATACATATACCTTTCCTCAGTCAAGCACAAAAATTCGACGAAGTCTGAAGGTATAGCCGAAATACACGTACATGTATGTATGATAGTTATATTTAGTAAAATTCAAAGGAAATTAATTTTTCCTTAATATTTTTGAATAAAACTTTAATAAATGTAATATTTCTTTTGAAGAAAGTAAAAATAAAAATTAAAAATTTTAACAATTTAGATTGCACTTTTCATTTGTATTTAATTTAGTTTATAAGCCTAGAGTACATAAAATTATCAGTAGGTAGAATTAAGAATTATATTAGAATTTACTTTGTTTTTGATAATCAGATTTGTTTTTAGTGATATGTTTAGATTTATGGAATAAAAGTCGAGTTTCCTTTCACTAATCATTTGTATTTATTTTGCAAATATCGATATTTCGGAAGCAACTTACTTCCTTCATCAGTGCTTTGCGACTAGTTTAGGTCCTAGATTAGTCGCAAAGCACTGATGAAGGAAGTAAGTTGCTTCCGAAATATCGATATTTGCAAAATAAATACAAATGATTAGTGAAAGGAAACTCGACTTTTATTCCATAAATCTAGAATTTACTTGTTTATTTGTGAAATTGTATATTTATTGTATTTTTATTTGAAAAAAATTGGCAATAAATAAACAAAATTTTAAATAAATAAAAAAATTTTGAAGAAAGTAAAGTCTTGATTTCATAGAGAGTTCCTTTAAACAATTTTGATATTGATGTGTCTTCTTCCGCTCTAACGAAATACTAGCTGTATATTTTTAATCGAAGTCAGTACACAACAACAAATTAAACCCACATAATTATACGATTCAGGGCCACTGTAAGAACAAAATTTTGTATTTATTTGCTTTATAGTTTTTACTAAATTTACGCTTTTTCCAAAGTTGGGAAAAAACACTGTAAAAGATTATTATTATTATTAAAAATTATTAAGAACCATATATGATTTTTTTTTTTTTTTCTAAATTTCTTTTTCTTTTGTAAATCTCTCATTAATTCATTATAATAGTGTAGATATTGGTCTCAGTTGCATTCATTACAGGGGTGGTATAAGTAAGTGGTAAAGTGGGCAAAAAAAAAAATTTAAAATTTAAAGGGAAAAAAGATTTTAAAAATTTAAATTATTTATTTATTTTTTTTTTATTTTTTTTTTTTTGTTTTGTTGTTTTTTATTTTTGGATTACTTCTGTTAATTTTAATTTATTTACCTTTTCTCTTGTAAATTGTTCGCTATAATGTTTAAGATAGATTTTTGTAACATCCGCGGTCTATCAACGAATTTCCATTCCGTCGAAAGCCATCTACGGCTTCAAAATCCAGCAATTTTAGCACTCAGTGAAAAACAAGTTGTGAATAATAATATTAATTTTAATATCAATAATTATTCGCTTGTGCCACTTTTTATACCCCATAGAGGGATTGCTTTGTATATACGAAATGATGTAGCTTATAAGACACTTCAAAATTTTGAGTGCTCCAACCCAATTTATCAATATAATTGGATGAAAATACACGTCGATAAGCGCATCATTCACTTCTGTTTTATTTACAGATCGCCTCAAGCGAACTAGCTAGAAACTGATATGCTTACAGAAAGTCTATCAAATCAGATAAACTCAATTCTGGAAACTCAATTCTTCTCCCGAATCTGAGATTGTTTTGGCGGGAGACTTTAATATTCATAACAGGGACTGGCTTCACTTTTCTAGTCACAACAGTCCCGAAGGCAAACAAGTTGAACTTTTTTCCAACTTTTTAAACTTTTCTCAACTTGTCAAAAGCCCTACGAGGATACCAGACCGACGAGACCAGAACGGACATCTCCTGGATTTATTTCTAACTACCTATCCAGAGAAATATTCAATCTCTGTTAACTCTCCGCTAGGTGGTTTCGACCACTGTCTTGTAAGCACAAGCTTCGAAGTAGGTACAGCAACCACCCCTAATAATTCTCCCAAAAGACTAGTTTGGCATTATCACCAAGCTGACTGGGAAGGCTTCAACAACTTTTTAAATGCATCGAACTGGTTGTTGTGTTTCCAATATAAAAATGTCGACTTTGCTGCAGAGGTGATTACCAAAAGGATTCTATTAGGAATAAAAACCTTCATTCCAAATAGCCTTAAAAGTATAAAACGAAATCCCTCAGGTTGGTTTAATGACCTCTGCAGCAAAGCTCTGAAATCCAAAGAAGAAGCTTATAAAAAATACAAGAATAATAAAACTGTCAACACATATGAGAGTTATAAAGTTGTTAGGAATAAATGAAAAAAATTATCAATCAGCAAAAATTCCTGCACAACCAAAGGTTGAGACAAGAAATCTTTAATCTCCCTAACAACAGCAGGTCCTTCTGGACGTTTGCTAAAAGCGTTGGGCAAAATTTCTGCCATTCTTCATTTTCACCTATGATTGATAATAGTACAATTATATCAGATTCTGTTGGAAAAGCTAACCTTTTTGCAAAATTATTTGCAGCCAATTACACACTCCCTAATACAGCCCAAAATCCGCCAACAATCCCTGTTGTTAATTCTTCGCTTGGAAGGATTTACTTCAGAACAAGAGCTGTAGTAAAAGTCCTGAAGAATCTTGATATAAAAAAATTTACCGGTCCCAATGGTATACCTACGATTGTGCTACGACACATTGCCTTCGCCATTTCTAAACCTCTGCGCAACTTATTCTATTTGTCCTTTTCTTCAGGAACTTACCCGTCCTATTGGAAAGTTGCCCAAGTTCATCCTATTCCTAAAAAAGGTGACAAAAGCAATCCTTCGAACTATAGGCTCATAGCTATTACTTCCATTATTTCCACAACGATGGAAATCTTAATCAATCAAAAGTTGAAGAAATATCTTGATAGTAGAGGTATAATTCATGATAGTCAATACGGCTTTCGAGCTCAGCGTTCCTCCGGTGATCTCATGACATGCCTCTGCAAAAAGCTTAACACCAGTCTTCATCAATCTGCAAAGCTTATTTTTTATCTCGAGACCTCTTAAAAATCTATAAAGCATATATACGACCCAAGCTGGAGTATAACTCACATTTATGGGCACGTGCACCAAAAACTGCGTTAAAATTTTTGGACAAAGTGCAAAACCGCGCCATTCGTCTTATAGGCGACATAAATGTGACCTCATCCCTTATACCACTTGGTCATCGTCGTATTGTTGGAGCACTTTCTCTATTTTATAGATATCTACTTGGTGTTGGCACTTGTTCCGAGGAACTAAAGTGACTTCTTCCTCCTGTCAAGCAATTCTGTCGCATAACACGAGAGGCATTAAGTGCACACCCTTTCACAGTGGAAATTCCGAGATGGTTTAAGTCCGGCTATGGAAATTCTTTTATAATAAGAACATCTCGATTGTGGAATCGCGTCCCAATCGAAGCATTCCCAATGAGAGAAGGATGTTTTATTTATGATTTACAGAGACTTAAGACGAATATTAACAACATTGTTCGCTCTTTCCCACAAAACTTTTCTTCTTTCTTTTTCTTTCCTTTCCTTTTTCAAATGGTCAACGTACCGCAAGTACTAAAAGGTTCAAAACCTAAGTTTTGGCTATAATATAAAAAAAATATATATATAGTTAATAAATATTTAAATTTTAAACAAAAATTAGAATGTTTACTTATTTAACAACATCCAGAAACTTACCTATATTTTTAAAAATTTTAAGAAATCTTTGAAACGTTTGTTAATTAATTACATCTGAAACCTTCTGGCTACCTGAATAGTTTTATAGCTTTAAAACTAAATAATTTTAAATTTAAAGTTACAAGGCCATCAAAAGATATAAGCAATAAAACCATGTTTAACCAAATAAAATAATTAGTATTCTTACTTTTTTTTAAGAAAAAAAGTACATTACAAAAAATTCATTACCAAACAATAATTTTAAATTTCTATAAAAATTTAAATATATAATTTTGTAAATATAAAATTTTGTCTATATGTAATTTTGTCTCATGATAATTTTGTCTCATGATGATTTTGTCCATATATAATTTTGCCCATATGGAATTTTGTCTCTATGCATTTTAGTCCATATGTAATTTTGCCTTATGAAATTTTGTTCATATGTAATATTGTCTTATGAAATTTTGCCTTATATAATTTTGTCATGTAACCAAATCTAATATCAGCGACATTTACGTTTTAGAAAATCAAATAATGTTTGGCTTAAAACATATGACAAAAAAATATGATCCATATTAAACCCCGATAAAACTTCGATCGTTTTTCTTAAACCTTGACGCTGTCAACTACCATAAAAACTATGTAACTATATTTATTTTAAAAAATTTTTTTTTTAAATCAACAAATTAACAATTTATAAACTAAAAAACATTTTTTTAATTCATTTATTTTCTTCAAATTCATATTTATTTTATTTGAATATTTAATCTATTTCATGATTCTAGTACCTCAAAAAAAATAATGAATAATGAAAATATTAAGAGTGCACTGCCGAAGTCTTCAGGGATTTCCACTGAAGTTTCATCAACAGAAGATTCGAAATCAGATAATGAAAATAAAAACACATTAGCCTTGAAAAATATTGAAGGTATATTATTGGAGCCTGCAGAAAAGGATGTAAGTTTAAATTTTGTAATGATGTTTGTTTTGAATTAATGGTAAATTATTAGAATGTATTCTTTAGTAAATTGTCCACTGTTAAACAATTATTTATTATTAATTTTATATTTTTTTAAATTTTTATTTTATCTAAGGTGATAACAATTTTATAATGAAACAAGTACCTACATATATTTACTACTTCATAATTTCAAAATTTGTTTTGAATTTACAAAAGTTGGAATCTCATTCCGAAAAAAATTACCTGAACTACTTTTCCATTCCTCAACCAGTTATTCACCATTCCTTAAAGCCTTGGTTATTACAACTTTCTTATATGAGCGCAACAACAAAATAAGGCAAAGCAACGTTTCGTACATTTTTGACTCCAAATTGGACAAGGCTTATTTTGCAATAGAGTCGAGTTTAACACTTCCAAAACTATGGCTGTTTAGTTACGTTAAACTGCTCGAAAGAATTAAAATCTCTACTTCTACTTCTTAAGTAATACCATTGAGGAACCCCAGAATCTGCAAAATTCCTCTTTTACACCGTTAAAATACTTTTTTTTCCGTATTCTATTCCAACCAAAACGTACTTAAGTACCTACTAAAGGTAATGAACTAACGCTTTAGTTCCTTATAAAATAAATATTGTTGTGTAATTAATGGAATCCATCGCAAAATATTTTCGATTAATCTATACTTGTAAAAGGAAAAATTTATTAGTATGTTTGTTTGTACATTCACTGTTTTAAAGATCTGAAATTTTGCACAATTATTTAAAACTAACGCCGTACTTTAAAATGTTAAAAATTAAAATGACAGGCTCGGGTAGTTGCAAAACAACTCAATTCCTCGCAGCTATTAGGACTTTTTCACAATCCAAAAGTGTCACACAACAGAAATTTGTAATTAGTTACTTCTTGTAAAAGTAAACAAACCCGTTTTTATCGCTTTTCAAAATTCGGACTGGTTAGAGTAGTTGCCACACAACACTAAGACGTATCAAGAATATTTCCAAAACCAAAGGTGTTACAGACCTAACAATTTGTAATTACGTACTCTTTTAAAAATAAACAACTACTTAACGGTCGAAACAAAATGTAGTTGAAACAATTTTTGGTGTGAGATTACGTAATTTGAAACGTTAATTTATTTTGAAACGCTCGAAAAAAAAGTGAAACACTTTACATAATTCCATTTTTGATTTGTTTCGTTAAAATTTGAACAGTTACTGCTATAAAATAATATTAAAAAAAATAATTTAAAAAAATTGCAACTAAAAGAAATTGCAACTAGATATAAATAAACGAAGCTAATAATAATACCAAAAAAATTTTTTTTTTTATTCTGAAGATGGTTTTTCTTGAAATAAAATCATTATAAATTTACTTAAATTTTCATTTTATTGGAATTTTTATTTCTGTGCGTTTCTAAAATAAATATTCCAATAAAAATCATTTATTAATTTATTTTTTTTCTTAAACTTTCCTAAAAGCGTCAACTATTTTTCAATCGCCAAAATTTGGTCGTATTAAACGTAAAAAAAGTAGCGTTTCAACCTTACACAATACCAAAATATGTCCTACCAATTTTGAAAAGATAAATATGGTCGAAACAAAATTATGCAATGCCACGTTTGAAAAGAGTAGAAATAAAACGACGTTTCAAATTACACAATGTCATCCCTGATTCATAGCAGTTACGCAGCTTACAGCATCCATCAGGAATATTTCAACTAACAAGGTGTTACAGACCTGTAAGTTTGTAATTAGGTACTTTTTCAAAAATAAAATATGTCTTTGGTCGTTTTCCAATATTCTGGTTCAGAAGAATTTGTAGTGAAAATAATTCTTATATATATTAGCTCGAAACTTAATGTTAGCTATTCGGCGGAATTTCTATATTTGTTAAATTTAGTAGTAGATTTATTGAGATTAATTAGTACTAGATTTATTGAGATTTCTGAATTCTGATTTATGTTACTGAAGCACCAAGTTCAAGCAAATTCAAACCTACGGATTTTGATTGGATCACACATGTGTTTGATTATTTGTCATACCCCATTTTTTTAAATTCATTTTGCGGAAGACTTTGCCAAATGACTTTCCTAGTTTTGTATAAAAAATAATTAATCGTCACACACCTTAAGCTCAGATGTAGTTAATAATGTTAATAACTAAAAAGAAAGTTGTTTCAAATTCATTGATAATAAAATTTTGAATTTTTAAAAATTTTGAATTTATAAACTATTAATTTTGTACTTTTTAAAGTATGTGAACTTATCAACCCTATTTGTATAGTAACCTTCTATTCTACATGATATAATTATGAATAACTTATCATATCTTAATGAATAAAAACACGCTTGTAAATGTAACCACATATAACTTATCTAACCAACCACGATATATTTTTTAATCAAGTATAATCTTCAATGAGTAGAAGATCTAACATGCAATACTAAGTCAAACATATCAAAACTTAATATTGAGGAATAAAGTGTATGTGTGAAGTAGCATATTTATGTAATCATTTTTGACATTTCAATTCAGTAATATAATGTTTTTTTTATGTTCTTGACAGTTAAAAACTTAGATAGAATCACCTTCTCGTGCTTAATTAAGTACGGTACTGCAAGTTTATACTACAATATCTACCATGTTTTTCGAGCATTTATTTATCAAATTACTGGCTTATCAACTCGATAAATGTTGAAAACTACTGCTATTGTCAGGAACTAACCCTTCTTAAATAGAATAGCTCCATTTTTTTTAAGTGGCTACCAGATTATACTCTCAATTATTTTTTGTCATTTATTTTATTCCAATGACCTGGTACCTTACCTGAGCTCTACCTACTGCGCCACCCAGCATGTGTAAATAAATTAATGTAATGTTAGATCGTGCTTGCCAAATAACAACATATCTCCCTTCTTTAGAGAATAATATAGGGGAAGGTGGGTATATTGTCCTTACTAATCCACCCATTTTTGTAGTTTAATAAGCTAATATTATTGTTTCAGAAATGCCCGATACCAAACGGAACCAGTTAGTTTTTTTTCTTTTGAAAAATTGTGTGGAGTCTTATTTGATTCTGCATAATCAAATGCAAATTTTCTAAGTTCGATTGGTTGGAGCCCATTAAACACTTGTGATAACGTAATCAAATGGTTCGATAGCTTTTTTTCTTGCTCCACATTAATTGTTTTTTTCTTTATTCTTCCTAATAATTTTTAAAATGACAATTTTTTTAAATTTCATTTTATACATAACTTGAGAAAAAGAAAAGAAAAAAGATACGATACATTCTTTAAATTATAAAAATTTAGTGTCGAATACACCTTTTAAAAAAAAGATAGAACAAATACAAGTGTTCTTCATAAAACTGGACTGGTTTCATAATAATTCTCCTTTATAGCTTTGCGAATCGTCGATTAGGCTAATAGTCGATTAGGGTATATTATATTGTACAGTCTTGCAGTTTTTCTAATTAGTACACCATCAATTATTGTATTTAGAGCTTTTTTCATTTCCTGAGGACTCCAGCCGCATATAGACGTTTTCCTAACATACTGTTTTGGCAATCTAAAATATATTTAATAATTTGTCAAATAGGTACTTAGAGGTATGTGTAGTGCACAGTTTGCTGGCCATTGCTATAGATGCGCACAGTTATACTTTACTTACCTAATTATAAAATTAAAATTTTTATAAATAACAGAATTGTTTATATGGGTTTCGAATACTTAAACACATTCAAAATTATTCAAATAACAAGATATATACTAAATAAAATACTACAAAAAAGAATCGCACAGATGCAACCGCAACTGATTTTGTTTTTTTTTTTGTAAGAGCCTAAATAACAAACAAACCCAGTATTTTACGATTTTACTATTTTGTGTTTAGGGAGCACTACTGAAACAAATTTTTTTGTCAAAATTGACATGCACACAGTTAACCAACTTTCCTTATTTATTGCAAAGATAAATACTTATAAAGCATTAATTGTTTTTTTTTTAATTATACATTCTTTTGGTTTTTTTTCCACAATGCAAGAAGTAAAACAAAGAAATGTTTTAAATAGAAAAATACATATATGTAAAGATATTAAAATTAATTACTAACTATTAATAACTATTTAAAAGTGTTTATATGCAAAATTATTTATTTTTTTATTTTATTTTTTATTTTTTGTCCTTTCTTAAAAATTTATCACATTCAACTCCTAAATTAAATAATACAAAAAAATTTACAAACAACAGAAGATCAAAAATATCTCCATAAGTAGAATAAAGAGTAACAAAAATCAATCTCTCTCTTCATAGACCCTTTTCTTAAAACTATACCAATTAACTAGAGACCTGCAGCATCCTCGCGCCTTCTACATCATGATGCCGACAAAGCACCTGCTGTAGTAAAGCTATTCAAAACTATTTGATTTTTTTACAAAAGTTTTTATAAATAATTTAGGAGGATCAAGATTTCGATGCCTGGAACCTATTCGGGAGAAAAATCTTTAAGAAAAGGACAAAAATTCAACTGAAAACCGTACAGCACAAAAACCATTGCCATTAATTTAAAATTATACTTTCAGAATTTTTGTAAAAATTCAAGCAAAATATGTACCACTTTCCAATCAAAAAAATTATTGTTTATTATTATTCACTATACAATTTAAAGTTCTAATAAATAATAATAACAACACAAAAATTCATGATTTTAATATTTTTTTAAATTTTATTTAACAAAAATGTACATACATTATAAATATACATATGGATGTATTTTTGCTACATTAATACTTTCAATTATTAGGTTTGTTCAATAAACTGTTGTAGAACGTTCGAGAGTAGAACACTTTTTTGTGCAAATCCAGTTTGAAGAAGGTTACGTTTAGTGGAATTCTGGGGTGGGCAGCCTTATTTTCGTAATAAAATTTTGATACAAAAAATACTTGCTGCCACCCCTGTATTGTGATAACCGATAGTCACCCTTGCGATAGTCAAAGATGACACTAAAAATTCTTGGTATTCTGTAACGCGATCACTTGAATAATTTAAGAAAACGGCAGCATTTTAAAAAATACAATTCGAAAATTTAATTTAATTATTTATTAAAACCTAAACATAAAAAACATAACATAAATCTTAAAAAATCTTAAAACTTTATTTTTATCATGAGTAGTGACATGCTATTTCAATTTCGTCTCAAAAATTTTACTGTATCCAGTATCCACCAGTTTTATTTTCAGTGTTCATTAGAACTTGATAGAAGTATTTTCCATGTCGTTTAATAAATTTTTTTTTTTTTTAAATTGAAAATTATGAATGAAAATGTTTTCGTATTTTTTGTAAACTTTACCAATTTGGATAAAAAATATTGAATATTTTTTGAAAAATAACACTATATCATAATTACCGGTTATTCAGTAACAGTAACATAAGATCCCTATACAAAAGACAAAATTTATATGAAAATAAGATCCCATTTTCAAAGTTGCTCTCCCAGAGGCCAGGATAGAAGATATAGAGGCATTGATCTATACCCAAATGGGATATGTCTAAGTCTACATATATTCCAAGTCATGACACTGCAGAGAGGATTCTCATTTTGACCCCTATTTATACAGGCCAGCATAGGAAGAATAAGGACCAGATTTTTTAAGTCTAATAACTGAAATATAAATTTTTTCGAGTTTTGTTCTAGAAAGAAATTAAAATTTTGTATTTTTTAGATCGAATAGAAAAAAAAATATTATATACTTTAATGTTTTATTATGGAAAAATTGATTGAAAAAAGACCTTGCCATTTGAAAAAAAAAATATTTACACCTTTCAAAAGAGAGTAAGACACATAACAAATTATTTTTAATCATCACAATTTTTTTTACCATTTTTCTTTAACGAACAATTTTTCAAATTTTAAAATATATTTTATGTAATATTTTTTTATATAATTAAAGTACAAATTCTAAACTTTATTTTGATATTAAATTTATATTTGTTTATTTATATTTAATGCTCTAAAACTTTGTTTAAACATTCTGCCTAATTTATAAAATTAGTTCACAGCGCGCTCAAATTGGTTGAAAAGAAATAGAAAAAAAAAGAACAAATTGAATATCTTAGGCAAATAGATAGACAAATGTCATTTTTCATTCTCATTTATTTGAAAGTATTGTCAAAGAATATCCATTAAAAGAAGGTTCACTGGAATAAAATTTTATAATTTATCAATGTGTTGGTTATCATTTTTCCTGTCGATTTCCAATATTGTAAGAAATAGATAGTCATAAGAATTTAATTTGTGAGAGAGAGATAAAAATTCAAAATACAAAGTGGAAAAAAAATGAACGAACGGTTTTTTTGTATGAAAGAAATATCGTATTTATATTTAGTTAGTTTATTTCCAAATTATGATTTTTTTCAGCTCCGCACACCAAATACTTAACACGATGATGTTTTCTCATTTTCAAAACTTTTTTAAAAAATTGTATATAGAATAGTTTTTACAAAAACGTTTTTTAAGCGTTAGAGTTGATTTATTTTTAAATATAACATACACTACTTAATTTTCATATATACTGTTCATTTAATTTTTTGTAAGTACTTTCTTATATACTAATTTTTTTTAAAAATGCATATCAATAAAAAATATTATTTATTCAAATTTGAAATATTATTAATATTGAACTTTTTTACCTATTTATAAAATTAACAGGTACCTAAATGCATTATATTACTTATAATATAGTATGTATTATTAGTTCATTGATAATTAAAATGCACAATTTAATTTGTCAGAAACTAAAAAGGCATCGAGTCATTCATAAAAAAAACCGCTTGATATTCTTTTTAACTACCTGTATCAATATCTGAAAAAATGTGTATATAAAAAATTCATGAATAATAATCTGTTTGAAATAAAAAAAAATGTACTTCCCTTATAAGCCAATAAAATAAAATAATATGATATTTAAGAAATAACATATGTTTTTGAAACGAATATTATTTTATCTAGGTACCTGGGAAAATTCAATCATTCAAAATTTATTTACTCTCATACGTACCCTAATAAATTTAATACGTCTATTTTTAAAAAAATTCGTACACAAAATTTCAGACGACTGTACACATGAAAAATCTCTAGTGGGATAAATAAATAAACAAAAATCTCCCGTGGGCTATTTAAAATTACATTGCAAAAATGAAGTTGTTTTTTAAATGGTTTATATCGCACTCTTTCTTTCTCACAACTTCTTACATAAGAAAATATTTACAATAGTTCTTTGCTTCTTTAACTAATGGGTTTTTTTTTGTAAATGTGTTAGTAAAAATATCTTGACTTCCAGTGAACCTTCTTATTATGGATATTAATAGTAAAATAAATAGGTAAAGTCATATTTAATATTTGGGTAACCCATGGTTTAGTAAGAAAAATAATAACTGAGAGTTTAATATTGTAACAATTTTGTTTTTTAGTCAAAATTAGTTAAAATTACTGAAATTAGTTAAGGCTAATGAAATTTTATATGACTTTATATGAAAAACGGCAAGTCTTGAATGAAAGTTGGTATGAAAATTTTTTTAAGTTTATGCAGTTATTATTCAAAAACGGTAAGTCTGATACTCATTCAACATATACCGTTAATTAGGTGTATTAATTCTAAAAAAAAGCTATGAGAACATGTTGCTCTAGTTTCAATTTCTTCTGAGCTGTAGCGGATATTCTTTAGACAAAATTTTTCTAATCCGATTTTCTTTAACCCTCTGTAGCCCAGATAAATTTAAAGATAGACCCCTCTTCTAGAACAATTTTTTTCCTAAAATACTCCAAGGAATCACCCCTTAAAACTTTTTGCTCTAAACCGGACCACCCTGTATATTTAGATCTAATTTTTACAAGCTTATTTTACTTATTTAGCTTATTTAGTGGAACTTGGGAAGTAATTCTTAAGTAGTTGTAAATTTAATAAAATATTTGCAACCGAGGAAATACAGAAATTTTACTTTGTTTATTTCTTTAATATATAGTTTTTAAAACTAAACTTTTTAAGTACCCCTTCTTATTGATACAAAATTAAATCTAGTATTTAAAGCTTTTTGCGTTTCTAATAAATGTATGTAGATTAGATACTAATTAATAGATTAACCAACATAATACATTTACAAAAGTTTAAACGATTTCGTTTCCAAATAACAGTATATGCACACATACAAAAAATGTACAAAATAATGGCTTTTGTGACAAAATGACAAAATTTTAACAGACATGGTCCGATTATTACAAAATAATTAATTTTTATTTAATTTTTCTGAAAAAAAAAACCAACTGAATATATAATATAAATTAAAAATCCATTTGATTTATCTCCTTTTATTGATGGTTTCGGTAATGTGGTAAATAGCACGGCTAGAGACCCACACGTGGCCTAGTGTCGTGACATTGACGGATTGCTGTGGCTGATTTCTGTTGTAAACTAAACTTGAAATAAACGATGTCCTTAGTATTATATTATACGTACATTTGCTTAGTTTAGGTTCTGGAAGTAAATAGCTTAATACAGCTTTGATTTATAGAATAATTCTACTCACTTTGGTTGTCTTTAAATTATACACTAAATTATCTTCAGAGTATAATGCATAATATATTTTTTCTGTAAAATATCAATACTTCAAGTGGTATTCGAAACCATACCTTCGTGTTTGCAGTCACAAAAGCATAACGACTACACCATATCGGTAGTATTAAATCCATTTATTATTGACTTGCCTACGTTTTGAAGCCTACGTTTTGAAATTAAAATTTGAGAAAAATTTCGTAAATGTCGATTTCTGAATTTTTTTCTGCAGATTTTAATTTGAAAATCATGGTTTCATTTTTGATTAATGACATTTTCGAATCAAATACAATAATAATGTTAAAGTAAAGTTAAATTAAAGAAAATAATATTATGTTAATTGTAAAAATATATTTATAAAAAAGTATTATAAGAATTCTGTAGAATAATTCATCAAAAAAATTCCTAAAATAGCAGTGAATATAATTGGCTCAAGCTCAAGTAATAATTACGCCACTACTGCATATTTTTCCATGCCCAAATAAATTTTTGCTTTATTGTAATCGAATAGACTTACTTAGATAACTGATTTAAATTTTTGTTACATTTCATATATTGTATGTCTATAATACATATAACAACATTAACTGTTTTATTACATTTTAAATTAAACATTTGTGTTCCACTGTTTGATTTTCCATTTTGAGTGCAACTTCAAAAAGCTATTAAGACGGACATGCATGAAATTTAAACTGATGCTGAAATAATATTTTAAAAAATTAAATATAGTAGGAGGAGCACGGACAACGGAAAATAAACGAAATATTTTTTGTTATCTTTTCAAATCAATTCAAAAACTTTTTTATTAGCTATAGAATTGTCGTTCAGTTGCAGTTCATGTGTAACAGGTTTTCATGTACGCATGTAAAGTGTCAAAAAATAAAAAAAATATAATTTTGAAATTTTAGTGTTTTTTTTATTAGAAAAGTGTATTTGGGGAAAAATTATGCTTTTAAAAATCAATAATTAATAACTTTAAAGGTTAAATACTCTTATTAAAACTTTCGAAAGTCACGTGTTGTATATAAAATAAAAAAAATAATTAATAATATAGTTTGTATTGTAATAAATACGTGATTTGCACTGAATTTATACTTGTATATTAAATTGAATATATTTAGAAAAATATTATTACATAAGAATAAGAATAATAATAATAATAATAATAATAATAATAATAATAATATAATAATAAGAAGAATAATAATAATAATAATAATAATAATAATATTCTTATAGTAATTTCACTTATAAAAATATATTTTGAAATAATAAACATCTTATACTTTTTTTCAAAGTGTTTCAAGACTCACATCAAAGTGCATATATGATGTAGTTGAAGGAAATACATTTTTGAAGGTTAATAAATTTTTCCATATACATATGTACATATTTATAAGCAAATATATTTTTAAAATATTATAAAGTTAATTTCAGAAAATTAAAATGTGTTTCTAAACTTAATATTCTAAATTAAAATTTAACAGGGAATTTTCCTGTTAAAAGTAATTTTTACTTGTCTTGTTAAATTTTTACACTTGACTGAAATTGTTTAATTTAAAATAAAATCAAATTACAAAACAAGTTAATGTAAGAACAGCAAACTAAAGAAAACCAAAAAATTGTGTAATATTTTTCAACGGAAATTTGGGTTAGTTTTAAAATTTGTACATCATTTAGTTAAACAATAAATCGGATATTATGCTAAATTTAGTTATAAACAGTAATAATGAATCAGAAGTTATTTTATATAAGTATGCGAAAAATAAAAACAATCTTGCGGGTGCAGTTGAGACATGCTTAAAACAAAAAACAGTAACAATTGGGCAATACTCAGTACAATTTGGTTATGCAATAAAATTGTGTAAAAGAGCTTAAACTAAAAAACTTTTAATTCATGTGCATAAACTGAATAAAAATGAATAGCATACATTTTGATGACTAAAATAATTTGTTAGTGTGGTAAAAAACTTTAGTTTATACTCTATTTAATTTATTTTGTACTTTGGAGTAATATTTATTTTTAAATTTATTTTAAAAATTATTTCAGAAAATTTTAAATAAAACTAACTTCTTTCTCATTTATATATACATTTATTCAACAACCGCCAAACTACATGGTCTAGTTGCAATATCATGTAATCACTAAACAGAAGGTCCTGGATTAAAATTTTGCTCAGGACAAGAATGTAAAATTAAAATTTTATTTTTTTTTATTTTACTTCTTCATTTTATTTACAATCTGTATACTAAAATACAATAAGCAAGTACTTTTGTCTGAAGATTTTGTCTTGAAGTAGAGCACCCAATGGTGCAGCCACATACTTAATTAATTTCACCTTAAAATATCTCCAGGTAATATTCTTCCTAGTTTAGTTGATGTGGTTTCTCCAGTTTAATCGTTTATCTAAGTGAAGTCATAGGTATTTGACATATATTACTTTGTGAAAAGAGAGATCTATTAGAAAAAAAGAGAGTTCGAAATACCGTATTTCGTTTGACTAAGTTTGAAAATTTTGGCGTTATTTAAAATTTTACGTCTAAACATCAGCAATATTCCAATGGGTTCGTTCAGTAGCATTAACCGGTAGATCTGGAATCCATTTTGGTTCCATGTACCATATTTCTGGCCACTGAACGCAATTCACCACAAAAATTTACCGCAATACTAGCGCCATCACCGGAAAATATAATGAGTACTTTTAAAAATAAATTAAATTTTAATGGAATAATATTTATTATCATACATATAATTTATTTTTTATAATTCTTAATTTAAGTTTTATGTACATAAATCTTCCTTAAGAATTTAAATTTTCACACTAATTCAAAAAATAATGGCGATTTAAATTTAAAAACTTTCATAAAAAATATAAAAATTTAATTTTTCTTACAGTAGATGTTCCAACACTCAACATAAAAATTGTTGTTGTTGTTTTTACATATAAAAAGTCAGATCCACGAAATGTATCTAGAATTTTTTCAGATTTACCACACCGTTCAGTACCACACCGTTCAGTACCACACCGTTCAGTACCACACCGTTCAGTAAACAAATCCATGGATCTGTGTATTTCAGATCCAATGGTTAATTTCACTGAACGCTACCAATATTTTTGATTCAAAATTGTCGAAAGATTGTGTTATTGTAATTTTTGGACACCGTTATTTTAATTTTTGTTAATATAATAATTTAATTTAATATAATAATATAATTTTTGTTATATTCCTTTTTCTTTCATTTTTACCAATTACCAACGTTTTCTATAATTTCTTCCATTTTTCATTTGAAAACTCAAAATAACACATTTAAAAAAATTTTATCCACTATGCAAAAGAAAAAATTGAGCATATCGTAAAACCGTAAAACTTTTTCAAAGAAACAACAACAATTATAATTTACAAAAATTAATAATAATTGAAAAATGTAGTCTGGCAGGTCACAAAAATTACATTTTTTTAAGTATCATAACTTTCGTAGTCTGTCTTTTCATTTGACATAAGACTACCGAAAGATTTTTATAAAACCTTTTTTTAAACACATCAGTTTATTAATTAAAATATTTAATTTTTTAAAATCTGAATATTCCAAATTATGTTATATTTACCGAGGTGAAAAGTTTAAATTTTTTGGTTCGCTTCTATTTGCTTGTATTCACCGAGGTGGAAAGTTTTACGGACATTATTAGGGTATTAGTATATAAGATAGTTAGTGAATGTACTATGTACAAACAAAAATGTTCAAAAATAATTATAAATTCAATAAGAAAATTTAAAAAAGAATCTACAAAACCAACAAAATATTAAAAAATTGCTGTTAAATGTACAAAAATAAATCTGATTAGAAATATTGAAAACATATACATATTCGTTTTTATACATGTTTTTTGAAATAAAGCCTTCATTAATCAATAATACGTAAATATTAATGTTAATGTTCAGGTTAAGGGTAATATTAATTATATTTTCAAATATATTGTGAAGAAAATATCAAATACTGTCCAATTTTTTTTTTAAATACATTTTTTCTTTGATTTCATTTAAAAAAAGTATAGTATAGTATAAACTATAATGAACTGGTGAAAATGATAAAAACAAATCTTTTTGAGCCAAGTGTATATATTTATTTATTTAATATGATAACTAAGTATATTGGACCATGTATCGTTTTATAATAAAAGTTGGAAAAAAAAGAGAAAATAAAAATTTAAAGATTTTTTGAGCCATTTACATCTGTTCCCAAATCCATTAATAATCTATTTTTATGACCAAGTAAAGTTTTCTTTTCGGGGTCTTTCATTTTTCTTATTTTTGGTCTATCAGCATTTGAATACCGATTTACTACACCATCTTCTTCATCCATCATTCGTAATATCATCGTTTGGTCTGAGGAATCGATTGGAGCTATTGAAATATCTCGAACTGCTCTAAATTTGCCACAATTATTCAAATGTTCATTTTCTAAACGAAAAAAATTCCAAATAAAACGTCTAAAAACTTCAAGAATTGCAGTAAAAGTTCCCATAACATCACCAGTAATATATTTCATTTCTGTTAAATAAAATGACAAAATCCATATAAACCGAGCAAGTAAATCTTCAATAATTGCAAAATAATAATAGCTGGAACTATACACAATATTTTCTCGTAGAAATTTATTTTCGCCAGCATTTTTATCAAAAAGTCCCCAATCCATCTTTATATCCCAAATGTATGCATAAGTTGAAGAAATTGTTGCCATTAAAATCCAGATCCATGTAAATGGATTTTCATAAGCATTCGGATAATATTGGGCATGATAACTTCGTAATGTCGCTGAAATAACTACTAAAAAAGTAGACGAATATTTTCCGGCATTTACCAAATGTGGAAAAGCTTCTTTGGTGTCTCGATAACGTCGCAAGCATTGAGCAAATCGAAACCATGCCGGTAAACAATTAACAATAGGTCTTACCAAAAAGTCATTTTCCCAACAGGATGAATACTTTTTTGCATATACAAAATTAGTGTTGATTAAGTAAAAACAAATCAAAAACTCAAAATCCAATAAACCATTAACTAATGAATTCCATTGATCGGCAAGCCAGAAATCTGCAAAATTTACATGATAAAACGGTGCAGCCATCATTCTCCAAGTTATTCTTAAAAGCCACCAGCGAGAATCATGATATAGTATTTTAAATGGATTCACTAAAAATATTAACATAACAATTGTTAACATCAACGGGTTCACATACAGTGGAATACTGAGACTGTGACTATATAAAAAGCTTAAAACACTTAAAGTCCATATAACACCAAATATTGCGGACAATTCAATTAAATGCTGCTCTGATAAATGATTTCTAGGATTAAGTTCAAAAATCAAAACATGATTAACTCCAGAGGATCGCCAACCATAAACATTTAAACCAATCAAAAAAACAAACTCAATTATCAAGAGGGGTCCTCTATACAATCTTAAAGCTAGTATTAAATCCTCAGATGTTACATTTTGAAAATTTGCAGATAATATTACTGCCATAAGTAAAACTATGAAACTACCTGAAAATAAACCCACTTTAAAAGTGGTCCACGGACTTTGTTTTTCTCCTAAAGGTGGAACTCTTAGTCTTTTCATAGCTCTTTGTCGGTCTCCTCCTTCTAATTCATTTGTTACTGCACTTTCAGTTTCATTTATTAGATTATCAATGTCTTTACATAAGAAAAAATGTGACGTTTCCACATGTTCTTTTCTCCAACGATCACCTCTATCAACTCGTAATAGTTTATCATGTTTTTTCAAAATTTTTCTGAAACCAGTATGATTTAAATTTTGATAATTTTGTAATAAAATTAAACTCAGATAAAATTCACTGAATGCTAGTTTAAATTCTTGAATTTTTCTTCTGGGTAATTCAAATTTATTTGGATCTTTAAATTTTTTATTAGCTCTTTGTGTTGACTCAATTGAAGCTCTCAACTCTGTTGTTAGCGTCGCAAATTTTCTGGTTGCTTCAGCTAATTTTTCAGAAAAGAATGTATTTATTTTTTTAAGTTCTTGGTCGCAAAAATGAAAAAAATTCTCATCAAAATTAGCAAAGTGTCTTTGTAAAATTTCATCGTCAACATTTTCAGCTGATGGTGCTTGTTCTGATGTTTGATATAGCATTGATTTCATTTCCTCGTAATTTATATATTGCTTATGCCATTCTGGTGTTAGGTGGGCTGCTAAATGCTCAGCGAATTTCATTTTAATAGTTTTTATTCCTTTTATAGAAATCAACTAGTATTTATTTAATTTTTCACTTTAACTACTAATTTAAATTTTATCAGTTTTTGTTTTATTTTATTTATTCGATAGCAAAAGAAAATATTAAAATAATAATGATACGCATTTCACTACAAACATTAACACGATTATTCAGCTGTGGCGAACTAGCTATGACTGTTGAGTTGAGTGTTTACTGATCGTATCGAAAATCTACTTTTATTATAAATATTTTTTGCATTTGTAGTTGCGTTGCGGCGAAATCTTGAGTTGAAGTTGAATAATAATGATAAATAAAAGCAAGCTAACGAAAGTTCTTTGTTAAACGTTGTGTTGTGAATGATCACATGAAAGAATATTTTCTCTCTAACTTTTATTTATACCTAACCATACCTATCTACCAAAATTACGTTAATCAAGAGAATAATAATACTATAGTGTAGGGTAAATAAATAGTAATAAATATATAAATTTAAGTAATCAAGAATTAATTTGTATTATAATTCTATATACGATACGAATATGAATATGATATGTATTATATATTATGTAATGTATATTAATTATTGTATTACATATACTCTACTCGTATGCGTAGCGTATCGTATACATACATAAGATATTAGAAATTTAAAAATCTTGAAAGAGAGAAATAATATAAAGAGAACAAAATAGTAAAAATATTAAAGATGTATTAATTAATTAAGTCATCAGCAGTGAGCACTGAGCACACAGCGCATCAGGTTAGAGGTTCAAAAATTGCAATTTGTTGAAAACATAATAATAGGCTAATAGAGTATATAATATGGTATAATGTAGTAAACCAACTTAATTTTAGTTGAATGCTGCGGGTCTGGTTTGAGAAACTTTTTAGTAATTAAATTTTATTTTAACCACATTTTTCACGTAGTTTAATTTTAATAAACTTTTAATTAAAATTTCTTGAGATAAGATAAAAGTTAATTAAAGCAGAATAACTAATATTTACAATTAGCAAAACAAAATTAAATCGCTGCTAATATTTAATTATAATTCGAATTTTTTGAATGTAAAATATGAACAACATAGTATGTATGTACATATTATATGCATATGCATACCTAATTGGAATTCTCTTTAAAGCCAGCCTTATTAGGAATGTAGGTAATAAAGATTAATCAAATAAATAGAAAAAAAACGTATAAACTATATAAATTAGATCGGTTATAGTTTATAATTTATATTTTATTATATAATCATTCTATGTACTAAAATTTGTAGTGCATTCTGAAGTATTTCAAATGAAGTTGTATAGCTATATATATACATAATTATGTATAGGGTTTTCCAATAAGAGTGATATGATTTCTTTTTAAAAAAAACACACTAATTGTTAAGAAAATTCAAATGATTTTTATTTAATATGAAGTACAATCGATACAATTAAGTTCTGAATAAAACGTTATTCAAATGGCCTCCACGACTTCTTCTGCAGGAACGAATTCGATGAAACCAATTTTCGAGCACTTTTTCCACTAAATCTAGTCGTATGTCATGAATAGCACGTTCAATATTGACTTGTAAAGCTTGAAGAGAGTCTGGTTTATTGTTAAAGACCAATGACTTCAAATAACCCCACAAGAAATAGTCTAATGGCGTTAAATCACAACTTCTTGGAGGCCAATATTAAGTATCACAATTTCTTGAAATAATCGAATCTTCAAACTTTTCTCGCAATAATTCAATTGTTGCACTTAGCTCCGTGTGGCACGTAGCCACGTCTTGTTGGAACCAAATGTTGTCAAGATCAACTTCTTCCAATTGCGGCCATAAAAAGTTGGTTATCATCGATCTATACCGCTCTCCATTGACAGTAACGGTGTTACCAGCTTAATTTCGAAAGAAGTACGGACTGGTGTTTCCACCAGACCAAAAACCACACCAAACTGTCAATTTAGGTGAATGAAATAGTTTTTCATGAATAATTTGTGGACTTTCTTGCTATCAGAATCGACAGTTTTGTTTATTTACCGCACCACTCAGATGAAAGTGAGCCTCATCGGAGAAGATGATTTTCTTAAAAAAATCGTTATCATTTTCAAGTTGTTCCAAGGCAAAATCAGAAAATTCACGACGCTTACGGTCGAATTTTTTATTACTGAATTCAATGCAAAAAAAATGACAGATCATGACATATTACATATACTATTGGAAAATTTATACAATAAACTTATATACAATATAATGTTATGTCGTAAAACTTAATTTCTTTTAAATAAATTCAACTCTTTGTTAAAAAACCGAGGGCTTTGTTTGTGTTTGTTTAGTTTTGCCATATTAATAATAATAGTTTTTTTTTTAGCTTGAACCTACTTTGTGCGATTCCGATTTTGTAGACGTAAAACTAAGTAAACGGGAGAAAATTATTCAAATGTACTAAGGTAGTCGAAAATGTACAACTTTTGTATAACTAGGTACGTTTGTTAATAAAACCTCGTTAATAATTTCTTTGACTTTGGTAGATTTATTGATGAAACATTATGTTCAAATAAAATAACTCCTTTTAAATGTAGATTTGATAATATTATATACATATATGTATAACAGAGTTTAGAAACTTAAATTTTTTTATTACACAAATAATTTTTTACCATACAATTTAGGAATCAATTTAGTCAAAAATATCGAAAATTAAGGTATACGACTATAAAAAAACATTTCGAATTTGTGTCAAATACTTACAGTGATTTTAGTTTAATTTGCTAGATATATGCCAATCATCTGAAACTATGATCGAATGGTCGTAATTTTACTGCTTACGCTATCTTCAAAACAAAATGGCTTTGATGAAAGTGATGAAAGATGTGATAATAAAACTATACTAACTAATAATATTAAGGAAACAGAAAATTCCTTTAGGTATGAACAATTTAAAGAACAAGTAAATTCTCGGAATAGAAATAATCAAAAAGATGAAAATTTTTATAAGCCAACATCAATTGACAAACATTTTTCAGCTCCACTATTTATTTCATCTTCAGTTTTTCGCACATTATCTAAGCCCTTTAATAAATTTTCTTATTCGGACTTACCACTTCATAAAACTGAATGTTCAACAAAGCACAATATTTTTAGTCAAGAATACAAGAACAAAAATAAGAAATCACATGATATACCAAATTTTAAGGCAAGCAATGGCTCAAAAGAAAAATCTTGTAAATCGAGCGTTAATCAGCAATTTATACGTTCGTCTAATCGAAAATCACATAATGTAACCTTTGATTTTGATCATTTACCAAATTTTGTTCCAAAACCACCAAGAAAACAATGTAAACACCAATGTAATTATAGACATGAAAATAATATTGATGATATTGCTAAGTATTATTCAAAAAATTATAATAATATTAATAATAGTAATAATAATCGAAAAAGTTTAAGTAATGGCAATGCTAAGGAATATGTTCGTCATATAACACGAGTAAATTTTTATGACTATGAATCTTCACAGGTTGATTTTAGCAAAAGGAATTATGATCACGGCACTAAACCAATAACAAAAGAAGGTATCGTATAATTTTTCTATTTAATTTTATTTATAATTTTTAAATTTAATTATTTTATAAGTTATAAACAAATTTGAAAAAAAGGTAATTGAGACGTAATATAATAGAACTACACGCTGGATGGCGCAGTAGGTAGAGCGCCTTTCTTTCAACCGAAAGATTCAAGGTTCCATTCCCGATGAAGCACAAAAAATGCTTTATTGGTTTTTCGACCTGGTCTAGTACCTTTTGTCATTGGGATATAATAAATGACAATAAGAAATTATTGAGAAAATATAATCTGGTAACAAATTAAATAAAATAAAACTATTCTATTTAATAGTTTTAATAGACAATAGCAGTAGTTTTCCACATTTAATGAGTAAATAAGCCAGTAATTTCTTAAATAAATACTCGAAATATTGTAGATATTGTAGTGTAAAATTGCAGTACCGTACTTAATTAAGAACGAAAAGGTGATTTAACCTAAGAGTAAGAAAAAAAACTAATAATATAATTTTTACACATTAAAAAATGAACATAATTTTTTTTAATCCAAATCAGGATTATTCACAATAATTTTGCTCATAAATTATTTCGAAACTTCTTTCATGCATTGTCACTTCAAAATACTAACACATTAGGATCGTTTCGACATAGTAGGACACTTGTGTGGTGAAAAATTAAGAATTTTGTTTCAATAACCGGCCCGAAACGATTCTTTTGTTTTTTTTAATGGGAAATTTTATGTAAGCGCAACATCTTAAGTACAATAGATCTTAGAGGTCGCTCTTACATAGAACTCCAGATTATACTATAATTGTTGTAAAATAAAAATTTTGAGTTTCACCATTATTAACATAAACAACAATATAATTAGATTTAAATTTTATTCGTATTGTTTAATGTCTTTGGTAAAATACAATACGATAATATCTATTACATAATATTGTTAATACGTTAATACATTTATTAATTTAATAATGCAATGCAAGATTATTGAAAATTTAATTGCATAAGTTTAGGAAAATATTTTGAATTGATTATGCGATTATATTATATTATGATATTATTTTGATTTTTATAAAAACAGAATAAGAAAAGCAAAAAGTAAATATGTAAAAATATTTAAAATTTACATAACACAACTATTTATCAATAATAAAGGTGTTATTCTTTGAAAAATATTTACAATAAAAATTTAGCAAGGATTACGGAAGTTGCGTTTAAAACTTAATTTCAATTTAATTTTTTTATCGTCAATTTGGGGGTTCCAACATTTTTATTTTATTTTGATCAGATTAGTTACAAATAACAAATTAGCATCTTATAGAGATATAAATGTATGTATTTATAATGAATAGTGACCATACATAAAAAAAATATGAATAAAAATTTTTTTTAGAAAATTTTTCATGTAGTGTTATCATATTATGTCATTAATAATAACATGTGCATATAATAGACAGCGGTGTAGCTAGGTAACAGCGAGGTGATGCAAAACATTAAACCCCATCCGTAACTGGCAAAACAGGGCCCAAAAATTTATACAAATTCATATTTATATGAAATGGAATAAATTTTTATTCTTAAGCTTTATAAAGAATATATAAATATACATTTAAGCAAAAAAATTCAAATTCTATACTTCTAAATCAAATTTAGTTAAATTTTTGCTGCTATCGATATGATTGATATTATCGATAATGAAATTACTATGGAAATTTTTATACATGGAAATTTTTCATGTTATATTTTGTCAGTGGTCTATTTAAAAAATTTAAAACTTCTAATAAGCTAGCTTTGTAACCAGCCATAAATGACGGAAGCAAAATAAATTCTAACCGTTCTTAGCCTTCATTAGACTTTTATTTTCAAATTTAAGAAAAATACGTATTTGCTTACTAATTTATCATACATTTATTTTTTTTATTAGAAAGCTTTTAATTACCATATAAGCAGAATATTTGTACTAAGGTGCAAAATTTTCTATTCCGTAAGGGTGATTTACTCGATCATTTTAATGACATCTTATTTGCCTCAAAAACGATCATAGAGAAGAAATGGCAATAAGAAACTTTTTAGACTTACTGCTTGAAAAGTTTATCTGTCTAGAAAGGGAATTGACTGAAGTATATATGTACTATTTTTATATTATTTTTTACGTTGCCAATAACAGTTGCTAGTGTTGAGCGTACTTTTAGTAAACTGAAAATATTAAAAGAATATAAAAGAAATTAAATTCATCAAAACAGGCTTAAATATCTTGCTTTGCTAGCTATTGAGTCGAAAGAACCTGCAAAAATGGGCGTATGTGATTTAATTCACAATTTTGCTAATACAAAAGCAAGAAAAAAAGTTTTTTAAATCCTCTTACTTTTTACACTTATTTTAATTGAAAGGAATAAATGCTATTAAAATTAAAAATATGAATTTTTAGTCATAAATAAATTAATAGGGGGCACAATTTGTTGGTTGCATTAGGGCCCAAAAATCTAAGCTGATAATAGATGGATGACACATTAAAAATGAATGGAATAATGTATTTCGACACAATGTTTAATAAAGTCGAAATATTTTTAATAGTTATATATTTTATTATAATAAGTAATCGGAGGCCGGAGTTTAAGATTAAGGGAAGGTGGATCGTTAACATTTCTGACCCGGCTTAAAAAAATATGTAATGCATATTTATATATTACTACTTACTTCAAGTGTAAATACCCAGTTTTCACTTTAATTGACTTGTTCCTTTATTTTTATCTATACAGAGTGGTAAAATTCTTTAAGTACTGATTATTCGGAGTATTTTACAGGAAAAATATAATAAGAAATATATAAAAATGAGCGTCATATAAAGAGAAGGTCAGTATATGTAATAAATAATAATGTTATGAATAATAACAGCATAATTACTCAACTTACTACTTCTAAGCGCACTTTTTCGATCTGGATATCCTTTTATCTATCCGGTTATCGTAATAAAATATCCACTATATTTTCGAAGATATGCAAGCGAGCAATGTTATTTGAGTACCTGCGTTTATGAAAGGTTGAATATAATCAAAACCACTAAACTTATAGAAGTTACTGAAGCGATATGATTTTACCTTAAAGTCTGATATGAAAGTTGTGAAGAAAATGAAAAGACCCATTATATCCTAACACTGGACTCCAACCACTGGATACTTACTTTAATAAATGTTCTATTTACAAACAACAGTGAAAAGTTTTTAAGAATTCGCCATCTTCAGATTCGGAACGTTGGCTCAGTTCTACTTAATTAATGAGCACCCTATTTATACCCGAAAAAATCTCCGTCCCTAAACTCTGATCTTGATCACCAGTTATTACTTAAGCCTTCAAGCTCCCTTGTCTCGACAAATTTTTATCTCATCACGTTTAATAAATTTTTACTCCAACCTATTTTTCAAATAGCAACACTTTGATAGATAATTACACCAAATAGTAGCTAAAAATATTTACATACATAAATATAAATAAAAGAATATTAGGAATTTTTCACTCAAATTTACTATTTTTTTTTATCCTCTACCTTTTAAACTAAATGAAACTAATTAAAATACAAAAATATATTCAAATCTATAGATTAAATTTCATTATTAATTATTTACTTGATTTTGTACTTTATAGAAGAGTGGATAACAAAAAAGAAAACCGAACTGATAACAACTCGTCAAATAGAAACGAGGGTTAAACGACAAATTTTACTTGAAAATGGTCAAGTCTTAGAAGATTCCGGGCCTGTTGTTTTTACAAATACTACTGAAGACACTGGCAAGAAAGAATCCGAAAGTACTGAGGTATAAATAATATTATTCATAAATAACTTTACTTTAATTTATAAAGTAAAAGTCGAATTTCCTTTCACTAATCATTTAATTTTATTGTGCAAATATCGATATTTGGGGAAAAAAACTTACTTCCTTCATTAGTGCTTGCGACTAATTAAAATGTTTACAATAATACTTATATTTATATAAATTGCACCCTTAATAAGTAAATTTTGTGTATAGTTTCTTCCTTCCATAATTCCTTAATTGTGGTACATGGTCGACATTTTTTTTATTTAAATTCAAACTAGTCTGTAATTAATTACGTATAATAATCCTTATGCTAGTATTTATTATCTTAAATCTACCTGAACCTAATTTTGATTTTAAATTGATCTAAATAATGGTAAGAACCTACTACCTATATCATTTTATTGTTGTAGGTAGTGGTCTATTGTTAACGTGTTCTTTGGCTATCGCCAACCTTAATACATGTCTAATTTATTATTTTTATTTGTCCTATATAAGATTTTGTGCAATCTATAATATTAGAATATATTAATCTATCAATATTGTGCATGTATTTTGTATATTCCACTTACTTCTTCTATGCTTTTCTTATCTTTGACAGATCCTAACCGATTACACAAATTGAAGTTTTACATCTAAGTAGTATTTCTTATGTGTTATACAAATTCGTTTTGACTTCTCTATTACGAATTTGTATAACACGTTCTGCACACAACACAAAAAATATACAATTTAATTAAATTGTACTGACTAGCAGTAATTGTAGACCATGTACCAATTAAGGAATTACTATTGTACAGAAAATTAACTTAATAAGGGTTCAAACTATATAAATATAAGTATTATTGTAAACATTTTAATTAGTCGCAAGAACTGAAGAAGGAAGTAAGTTGCTTCCGAAATATCTATATTTGCACAATAAAAATGAACGATTAGTGAAAGGAAAGTCGACTTCTAATTCATAAATTAAATATGTACTTATATCACTAAAAACAAATCTGATTATCAAAAATATATATTTTACTTCGGTTTTTGTTTATTTATCTTTTAAATTTTATAGCAAATTAATTTAGGATTTCTAAATTCTAATGAAAAATTAAGAAAAGAAAATTTATTGAAGCGCGCAGAACCTGTTAATATCTCAGATCCTGTGAATAAACCTAAAAGGAAGAAATGGGTTAAAGTAGAGCCTTCTTGTATTGTATTACAAAATTATGACGTTAATAATGACAGTTTCGTAATTGCACATCAAGAAGATAGCCTTGTACGTGAAACTGATGATAAACATGTTATTTCTCATGAAGAAATCGACGAGCTTCTAGAAACAGAGGATGTTCGCCATTTAGGAAATTTTTCAGATCAGGTAATTAATTATTTGTTAAAAAATTAATACTACTGAATAAATATGTATTCTACGGCGATCATTTTATTTGTCTAAATTTATATATTAAATATATTTATTAAAAAAAGAAACAAAAAATCAAAATGCTAGTTAAATTATTATTAGTTAAAAGCAAAAAATTAGTTTGTAATAACAATGAAAGGTATGTAATATAAATCTACAAATTTAATTTTAATAATTCAATAAATCGCATAGCACTATAAATGGCAGAGAATTTTTTTTATCAATTTTTGTTCAAAAGTCACATTTTATGTTAATGTACATAAACAAATTACATTTATTTATTTATTTATACTGCTTAACACAAACAGTTTACGAAACCAAATTATTACATAGTTATTTGAAATTGAAACACTTCAAATTAAACTTAAAAATTACATGCACTTAATAAAATTACAAAACAAAATAAAAGAAATACAATCGCTATTTTTAGAATATTGCTATTCTTTTATTTTGTTTTGTAATTTTTGTTTTTGGGTTGCCATAATTAGTCCTATGATTACTGATTTTAAATAAGTGGAATGAGCGTAGACGGGCAGATTTCTAATAATGATTTTGCTGGAAATGAAAGTTGATTTTACATTGATTGACGAAGAAGACTGTAGGTGGAGAGTCCTAGGAATTTGGGCCAATACCCTATAACACGTGTTTAAATTGTATTTTTCTGAAAAAAGGTTATTAATAATTATTATAAATAATTTTTAATTTGTTTTTGGATAGGTCCGAATGTCCGGAAGTTTGGATCAAAGACCGTATATCTGTACTGATGACAAAAAAATTCAAGGTCTTCGGTTCCGACATTTGGGGCCCCGGACTTCTTCTTTTCTGAAAAATATGTACCTACATAACTTGGAAAAAAAACAAGAAAATTTAATACAGCTGCACTAAAAACGTATTCTAACTTTAGAAATAAATTTAAATGTACGTAAATGTACGTATTATATTATTCAATCAATGATATGATTTAATAATATAAATTTTTTTTTTTATATATTAATATTGCAATCTGAACTATCATTCAAATTAAACACACATATTCATTTATACGCAGAAGATTTTTTAAGAAAAATGAATAATGATAATACATACCAATAATACGTATAAGTTGTATAATTTACTCAACTGTATAAGCTGAATAGAAGAAATAATAATTTTATTTTACGTATATTTGTACAGGCTATAATCGGCTATAATTACTTATTTTTCAACATGGACAACAACCTTTAAATAAATTAGTAGAAATCCTTGTCTAAGTATCAGTTTTTAAATTTAAAAACTGAGAATTAGAAAAAAAAGATACATACATTACATTTTGTTCGCAACTCGACTGTTAACTTAATGCTTAATTACAACTTTCTTAGAGAAAAACATCTATAAAGCCAATAAACTTGTTTTGGAGTAGAATACATATATGCATGTGTGTATCTTAAACCAAAACAATAAAGAAATTTTTTGTCAATTGTCATCGGCACTGTACAGTCTACATTTGCGTTTCATTTCATATATGCATGATGTATAAGCAACTAAGCCAGTATTGGTTATACTGTATAACAAAGAGCTAAGTATTTTACAGTTTTAATATTTACACACAATTTGTGTCTCATAAAGTTATTTAGTTCTGTCAGCATTAAATTAAACACTAAACAAATATGGTTAAAAGTTAACTTAATAAAAAAAATGTATAAAATTCTTATTTGAAGTAGGTATTTAATTGATTACAAGTTTTAAAAATATTGATTTTGCGGGTTTTCGCTAATATTTTTTACTAGCTGTGGCTGGCCCAAAGTCCCAATAATAGAAATATCTAATTTAAAATAATTTTTTAACGATTAAATTGTTAATTGATTTTAGTTATTTCTTATTATACCTATAACTTTAAAACAATTTAAATAATAATTAAAGAAAAATATTATTTGTGTGGCAGATGTTTAATTAGGGTGTTCCATTCATTTATATTTTGTTACATTAATATTACAATTTAGGTATAAATATGTAACTCACATGCCGATTATCCTTAAGCTAACGTAAATACCTACCTGTTCCAACTTTGCAAACGGATTCTACAAAACAATATTTGAATAATAAAAAATAATAAATTGGCTAATATAAATTAAAATTAAAAACTGTGAAAACCAAATGAAAAATCTCTCAGAATTTATATATGAATCTCTATTAAAATTATCATTATTTTATTTATGAGGGAGTACCTAAAGTACAATTTTCAGTTACATAAAAACTTTAATTTTTTAAATATTCCTGATAGGTGATGGAAGTTGTATGGCTGCTACCCGAATATCTGAGTACATATTTTCAGCTCTGTAACACTTTTGATTCTTAAAATATTTGTAATAGGTGCTGGAAGTTGTGTGGCAGCTGCTTGAACCCGTCGGAATTTTAAACAGCGGGCAGGCCTATAGCCTTCCCCTCTATTCCAGTAATATATATACCCTGAAAATTTCATCCAAATCGATTTAGTAGTAGTTTTCGAGTCTATAAATAACACATAGGTAGACATAAAAAATTTCTATAAATACAATTTTTATATATATATATATAGATATACCTAATACCAGAAATTATAATACATAATAGGTATAGCATTCATATTTATTTACATTATTATATTGATTATTGAAAAAATATATGAAATTTTTTATATCTACTGCTACCTACCTACACAGAAAAGTTATCTTAAAATGTATAATTACAATTTTTCTAATTTTGTTAAAATTTAAAAATTTTATCTTTGTTACAAAGGCAAATACACACATTAATGGATTTTTACTACGCCAAAAAACTTCAATACCATATTAGTGTAATAAAAATTATTTAAATTTTGTGTTTGTGTTTATTTTAAAATACGTAGCTTAGCTAAAGCAATTTTTTACCAAAATCATAAATGTACATTTCACATCACACATCGGATTATTTTATTATAGCTTTTTTTAATTTTTATTTACATGTATTCATATGACATGTGCGCCAGTGCTCAGAATTGTATACATACATAGATTAATTTTGTGTATTAGCCTAGACTAATTTTACCAAATTTTACAGGCAGACTTATCTAACGTACTTACAGCTGGTTAAAAATGTAATTAGAGGAATCTCAACTTAATTTCATGGAATAAAACTAAAAATTTATTACCAAATAAAACAAACGTAAAAAAAATATAGATACATAGAATGTTATTTACAGGGATGTTGTGCATGTACCTACATAGTACAATCTATATATATTTTTATTTTAGTAAAAATTATGAATGTGGAAGGAATAGATATAGAATAATAGAGTTTAGAGTAGTTGAACTAAAGTAGAAGCACTGCTGGTTATTAAGAGCTGACTTATAAAATAATCTTCGGAAATTCAGCAAATATGTTCAATTTTGTTCAATCGTGTATATTCATATTTTTTCCATTATTTTTGCACTGCATTTTCAATTTTCATTTAACAGCATTAGTTCTATGCTACAATACAATTCCTGTGTTTAGACTTTAACTCGTGCGTCAATGATTAGCAAGCATACGTTTCATACCTCTTTACCTATAAACTAATTTTTTGGAGGGAATTTTCTTGAATCATGAGAGAGAGAATTTTCGACAAAATTATTTTTGTCGAACGTGATGTTTTTATTAACCCATAGAAAAGTGCAATAAAATACATATTTCTTTTGGGTTTGGATTTTTTTGGTGGCATACATACATTTTTATAATGTCTCCTAAAATAACTGAAATAATAACTAAAATGAAGGAAATGTATATTTTTTTAAATGTATTTTTTTATATTTTTTAAAAGAATTGCGATGCGACAAAACACAAAACGATTGAAAATAAAAACATTCCGCAGACCGCAATTCATTTCTTTCTTACAATCTTATCTCTTTCGCATTTAAAAAATATTAGAAAAAAAAACTACCAACTTTTTTCAAAATCAATTTTTTATTAAATAAATAAATAAATTGGTATTTATTTTTGTAGTTATTGATGTAAAAAATTATGAATTTTAATGTTTTTTAGAACAAATTTTGAAGAAATGACTAGTTTGAAAGTTATTAACGGACTTTAACCGGTACACTATTTTTGTCCCATAAGACGACGTGTAAATTAAAATTTGGAATTTTATTTTTCATACAAAAAAGAGCTTTCTGGTACATTATTATAACTTTCACTCTCTCAGCATACCGTCCTGATATATTTTAGTTCCTGGTTTTATATTTCATTGTTTTCTTTCAACTACATTTTTGTTTTATAAGTTTTGTACGTTGTTTTGTACGAGTGTCGAGTCGACACTATCAATTTTTGCGTGACTCCGCTCTGACTTTAACCTTTAATTAGATGGCACTACGGAACTACTATAGGAATACTCAACATACTCGTATACATACTACATACATATGTATTGTACATACGTTTTATACATTCATACACACATGCATAAGTATAAAAAGTAAAAGCCTGTAAAAGAAAGGAATGTTTTTTATTTTTTATGGATTTGGTAATAATATATAGGTATATACCATATTTATTTATATAATATAATTTAGGCAAAGAATATTAATATATATTATAATCAAGGGCGCATTTACTCATAGGCAAACCTAGGCAACTGCTTAGGGGCGCCAACCGAAAAAGGGCGCTTGCAATTTGATTTTCTTTTATTGGAAAATTTTATCAAACATAATTTTTTTCACATAATCAAAATTAATTTTATAATTATTGATAATTGTAATTAAATTAGCTGATAGAAAATCAGAATTAAACAAGATAATAATATTAATATACATTAACATTATTTATAAGTAGTATCATACACTAATATAGAGATGTCCAACGATGGTTATTCCCGAGTAGATGCCGCTACATATATTAACACAAATTTCAAGTACAGACTATTTTTATTTAATTCATAAAAATCCTTTAATATAAGAAAAAAGTACAAAAATTGAAAACAAAACGAAAAACAAAAATCATACTTACGGCAGGGCAGATTGTTGCCGAGATGCATCACACAAAAATTGAAAACAAAACGAAAAACAAAAATCATACTTACGGCAGGCAGATTGTTGCCGAGATGCAGCATACTTTTTAATTTTTTACAAGAATTATTTAATTTCTTTTCTTCTTCAACAAATCGTTGGTTATTGTTAACTACTACTTTAAAAGGGCGAACCATAAAAAATATTTCCGAAACAAGATGGTCTTGTCGGTGTGATGCATGCAAAGCTCTGTATGAAAACTGTGCGGGAATATGTAAAGCTTTAAAAAAAGTATCAAAAGATGAAATAGTATCTTCTCAAGTTAGCAGTCAAGGTCAAAATATTAACAATCAAATGAATCATCTCGAATGTGCTTTTATGATGACATTTTGGAAATCTATTTTAGAACGTTTCAATGCTACTAGTTTAAAGTTACAACCCATTGAAAATGATTTATCGGATTGTTGTTGAGCAATTATAATCATTGATTGAATTTGTAAATTCAATGTCAAATTTATATCAAAACTATGAACTTAAAGCCCAGAAATATCTTTTGTTAAACAATTTCAAAGAAAATGAGAGAGAAAACGGAAAATGTTTCATGATGAAACAATATTAGAATCGGAATTACATAGCAATCAGAATTTTAAAACCAAAATATTTAATGTTATAATTTCATGTCTTAGTGAAGAACGGAAAAAGAGGATTGAAGTTTATGAATTAGTTTACAAAAATTTAGAATTTTTGAACAATTTAACGAAATACCAACCTAAATTAATATTAGAAAATGCAGAAAATTTATACCAGATATACAAGAACGATTTAGATGAATGCTTTATGGAAGAATGTGTGCACTTGGGATCGTATTTGAAATCTAATGAAATTTCTGAAAATTCGATATTAGAGTTCAGTAAATTAATATATAGCAAAAAATTAGAAACTGTTTTTCCAAATATAAATGTAATCTTAAGAACATTTAAGTAACTGCTCTGCGGAACGCAGTTTTGCAAAATTGTATTTAATTAATACGTACTCCACTTACATTTTTAGTTCTTATTAAATTAATAAATTAACAAAAACAACAGATAATTAGTTTTTATTGTATATATTTGTACCTTTTAATTTTTATTGCGAATTATGGGGCGCGTTAATATATATTGTCTAAGGGTGCCAAAGATACAAATGCGGCAATGATTATAATATATTAGATATTCTTTTTCTTTGATATAAGTACATTTTGTACATACATATGAACATCCAAATTTTTCATTGGATAGTGAATGTCTTCCATAAGGCTGTCGGGATTGGAACCTTGCCTTGCCAGTTCATCGGCTCGCTCATTTTCATCTATGTTACTGACCAGGAACCCATAGTAGAGAGATCGAGAACCGGTTATCTAAGCTTCCAATTTCGTTTCGGGATTGGTCCACCAGCTTAGAACAGATAGTGTCCGCCACCAAAGCTTTGATAGCGGCTTGACTATTCGTTGACATTTGGTTTGGTCGTATGAATTTGATTAAGGATTTTAAGCGCTTCCCTAATTTCAAGCAGCTCTACTTGAAAGACACTATCGTATTTAGGGAGACCATAAGACTTTGATATTTTTTTATTTTCAGTTTTAATAAATTTAATTTTGCGATATTTAGTGTATTTGAGACTACACTAAAATTTTGACAACAAATCAAGTGCGATTTGACAGGTTTAGTGCGAGTATCAAGTGCAAGTGCGAGAGGTTCGGAAACGCCCTTAGATCTTCTGAGAAAATTCCTGCACCTACTCCGCAGTTCATTTTCGACCCATCAGTAAAAAATCCTATATCATTTTCCCTTTTCTTTAAGCCACGTTTCCAATCGGCCCTAGCAGGAAAACCTACCTGAGGTTTTTTATTGAAGTTCAGTTTAGGAGTGATATAATCGGTTGCGTCTGGCAACAGCTCATTTGGAAACTGGCCTATGATATTACCGTGGCAATATGGTCTGAAATACCAGACGCGAGTTTCCCTTAGTCCGACTGCACTGCAGGATGCATCTATTTTATGTACAAATCGGGAGGAAGCAGATTCAGGATCACATTTAGAGCGTGAGTAGGGCACGAGCGCAAAGCACATGTGATTCCAATTCTTTCCGCTCTTTGTATTCTCCCATGTTTGGTAATATAGTATTTCTTATTTACCGCTGGCCACCAGGCTAACCGTATGTAAGAATAGGACGTACCACAGTTGTTGTGTACATCCATGGCAACATCTTCGGTTTGAGTCTCCACCTCTTACCAAAGGTTTTACTGAAAGTGTAGAAAGCTATACTTGCTCTATTTTCTATGTTTAGTTTCCAGCTAAACTTAGTATCAAGTGTGATTCCTAAGTATTTGGCACTATTGATGAGTATGAGTTTTTGACCGTTTAGCTTCGGGAGATTGAAGGTTGGTATCGCAGTTTTTGTGGTAAAGAGCATAATCTCCGTTTTGGCAGAATTAACACTCAGACCACAGCTTGTAGCCTATGTACTAATCCTTCCAAGAGCACGTTTAGTTAAGTTAAGTTTAAAATTCTGTATTCTCAATAACTTAAAACTTAAACTTAAACGTTTCATGATTTCACTAATCACGGCAATGTCGAGAACTTCTTCTCATCCATTAAAGTTTTCCGAGCTTGGAAAAATAAAGGTTACTTTGTCACCGACATTACCTACATAAAGATTATGATTTAGCTTTTATGCTTTCACTTGTACACACTTGGTGAAATTTAATAAACATTTTTAAAAAAATAAATACTCTTGTTAATTTCACAAAATTCATTTTCAGTTCATCATTTTGTGAAATTAAGAAGAGTATTTAATTTTTTAAAAATGATTATTATTTAGAATAAAATCAAAAAGACACTCACCTCGTTTGTTATTTTCCGAACTTCCCCAAAGCGAATGTCTTGCATTTGTATAGCAGCCTATCACCAGGTCGGCCTTATTGTTGTTGACCATCGACATAAGCTGTACCACCTCATTGGGTGGTGTAGGTTCATCATGAGGCATATATGCCGATGACACAAATACTGATTTTTCATTTGCAAGCCTAACTTGAGTAGTGTCAAATCAAAGGAGTTGAGGCTAGAATAGATAAAACCATATATGTTTTTCTTAATTAGAATTCATGATCTTGGCTTACCACTGTCTATTTCTTATAGAAGAGATTATATTGGCTCTCGTGTAGACCCAGCACTGCCGAGTCCTTAGCTCAAGGTTCTTGAATCAAGCTGATGTCAATATCTGTCTCACGGAGGAAAATCATCAAATTATCCGAAGTGACCTAGAGTGCATCAAGTTAATTTGATTGATCTTTAACATCAGCTTGAATTTGTTTTGTTTCTTTAATTGTTGTAGTTGGTTCGTTTGGTGAGGCATCTTCCTTGGCATCATCATTTTCATCGACAACCATATCGTCTGTGTCTGTGGCTATCTTTAAAAAATTTTACCTTCGCATGCCTAACACCAAACCAAACTCTACAGTCTGCCAGTCTGCCTTTTCTAGTGACAGACCAGTAATCCATTGGTATCGGAAGGTTTTGAAGTTTTAGGCATTGGAGAAGCTCTCTTCTTCCTATATTCATTGCAGGTAACCATATGCCAACCCTTGGTTCTCTAGGAATTTCCTTGACGTTGATAAGCTAGAGCTTCAAGCTGTCAAAAGGGTTGCTGATCTTAGCAATGTATTCGCCGAGAAAATCCCTGGAGTACTGATTCTCATTTGATAACCCTGCATCCCCTCAGTAGCTCAGCCGAGTCAAAATTTGGAGCCTGTTGTCCGCTATTTTTGAGAATTTGGAGCCTGATCACATAGCGCAATACCAATTCGGATAATTTTGTCTCGGTGGCTGCCCCGAACGCCGCCACCTGCTTGCCACTGTTGGTGATTTCGTTAACTAGTGCCATATACAGATGCTCTTTGGCAACCTCGCTAAACGCCCTTTGTGGTTGGTCTGCAGTTAAAACATAGATGAGTTCCAGAAGCCACCTTGCTTCTTTTCGGAGCTTGTACATTCTCTTCGTGAGATCTGTTTTCTCCGTCCTCTACAGTATTTATGGTCTTTTATTCGGCGGTTATTTTATTCTTCAATGACTGCCTGATATCGAATTTTATCCGATCGATCACGATCGGTAGAAGTACCGGCTACCTCATTTCTGGAAATCTTGCCTAAAATGAAATTTGTTGAAAATTTTGCCTGAAAATGAAACAACGTTTTCGGATTTCTTTTTTCTTTTGAGTTTACGGTAACTCTGGCTGGCGACCAGAGTTTGCTTTTGTTTATCGGTGGTTTGAGGAAGAGCAGGTGTACTATGGCTGGTACTCGCTGCTCTTTCTAAAAGCGGTTGTGAAAATCCATCCGTACTGTGAAACCACAGTAGCCCGATCACCGACATAAAGTAAACATATAATATTATATGTATGCTTATTCTATGCCTACGTAATGTACGTATGGAATTTACATCCAATAAAACGATTCTATAATTGATTCTATGTTGATTTTGATTTTTTAAATTTAATGCATATTGCATACCTACTTGCATATGCATATGCATATATAATGTAGTTTTTGTCACTTTGCCAGTGCTATTATAATAATTAAAAACGGTTCTATAATAACGATTACTCAAATACATTAATAAATTTAAACAATAAGCGAGTGTGAGTTAATGAAATTACAAAAAAAAAAGAAATAATCGATCAATTATGCATTCACGCATATATGCATGTATGAATGTAAATATATACATGCATATATATATTATTATGCATGTATGGATGGATTATGGATATTTGAAAAGTTTTTTTTCTGTTTCCCTTTATATACATACCTGTCCTACCCTACCTACTTATCAATTATTTTAAGTTTTGAATTTCAATATTTAAACTTTAAACTCAATTAGAATATTGCAACACTTGGGGTAATATCCAAATCCAACTACATAATTCTTCACAATTATCAAATTTACATAGTCCTATGTATACAAAAAATTTTGTACATAGTTTTCTTTCTTGCTTTTGCTTGTATTAATAATCAAACATTCAAACAGGTATTCCTTCCATGTCCATCCCATCAGTAAATTTTACTTTTTTCCTTTGCAATTTTCATATATTGTAGTAGAACAACTTTCAAGTTTTATTTGAAAAATAGTTGTTTTAGAGTTCGCAAACTGAATAGATCTCTCGTTAATTATGAGTTCATACAGTATGATTATTTTATTTAAGATCAAAATCAAATTTTATTGTATATTCAAATAAAATTTTATTGACATATTTGTTCTTAATGTGCTTATCTTTAAATATAAATAATTATCTTTTTTATTCAAAAATCTTAATATTTGTTCTTTTTGCTTATAATTTATAATATAAAAAAATATAAATAAACTTATAACAAATACTAATACCAAGTGCTTTATGTATATATATATGTACGTACATATAAAAAAGTATAATTGAATAAAAATATTAAAATTTTTACAATTAAATTAAAATAAAAAAATTTCAACAATATTTTAATAAAAAATCCATGCATAAGTATTTAGGTTTTAAAACTAATTTTATAAAATATGTATGTTATTCAATATGCTTCAAAAAATTATCTCTGTTGTTCTCAAAACATTTTAACATAATATTGAAACTATATTTTACAGTTACAAAAAAATTATAATAAAACTAAAATAAATAGAAAATTTAAAACTTAATTTATTTGTTTAAAATTATAAAGGTAAAATTTTAAATAAATAAATAAAGTAAATATTTTTAAATTGTATGTAGGCATGTATAAATAAAATAATGCAATCATGATGTACAATATGCATGGAATAATGTACATACATGACGTGCTTAAATTTTAGAAAATATGGACATACATACTTACATTGCATACATATTATTTAATTCTACTGTTAACTTATGTATCGTACATGCATATATGCCTAATTATTGTTAACCTGGTCAATCCATATTTCATTTACCTAAATCATTTAGATTACATATTACCGTACAAGATACAAGTATGTTTATGTTGTAAACTTATCAACTTATCTAATAATCATGTATGTATCAACTTTAATAATAATCTTTATTATTCTATTCTTAATTATATAAATAATAATTAATACAATAAACAGATCAAATCACATATTTTACAAATTGTTTTTTCTTCAACTTTTTGTTATAATATGTACATAACTATGTAATAAACCACCTTACTTTTACTACATAATTGCTAAAGCAATAGGAAACCAATGTATGTAATTTGATATTATTCTTAGATTACCTAGATACGTATGTATTTACATTTAATAAGGTAAGGTACTAAGATTATAAATATTTAAGTATGTATGGCATAAAGTTTTTATTTTTATTTAATTTAAATTTCTGATTACATATACATAATATATGCATAACATAATATTTTAATATTTTTCAATCGTATCTTAAAGTGATTGTTTTTTTTACAATATAATTGTGGCTAACATATTGAAAGTTAAAAAAAAAACGATGAATGATATTTTCAACTAACTTTTTTTTAATGGCAATGAACTTAACAGAAAAAAATATTTGATGAGTAAGTGTATGGCTAAGATTCTTTGTAGTAAAGGTAAAGAAAATGTATTAGTTTTGTAGAGTATTGTATTAACTACATACATAAGTACATACATCATTTTTTCTAATTGTTTAAGAGATTTTATAAATATGAATAAATAGTTGTATGATTAAATGAAGATTTTATTTATTTATTTAATTTAACTGAGCATAATAATAGTGGTGTGGTTATTGAATAATAATATCAAAGAACATAATTATAATAAAAAAAAATAAACCTATACTAAGTGTACATTCCATACATACATAAATATATATAAAAGTATAGGTTAGTTAAGTCTACCTACATAACGTACCTAGTCCTACCTTTACCTTCCTGTTTAGACTTTATTCACTGGAACACACATGAATGAAATTACATATAAGTGCATTTAACATCTTGTAATTAATAAGTAATTTAACATAATTCAAAAAATTGTAATTTAATTAAATATTAATTGTAATAAATGATATTGAAACAGTTCAGTCCTGAGAATTGAAAGCGTCCCCAATTACATTAGAACATTTCATGTTATTTATTTTATCAATATTGTCATCATTTGAAAGAAGACGTACACCACAGCTTCATGTTATTAAGAAAATACTGACCCAATTGAATAATACAATCGAATTATATACTGTTATTGAGCTTGAGAAAGATAACTGTATATATACGCAAGAAATTTAAAATTATTTGGTTTTGTAATGAAGATACATTTTTTCTTAAGAAAAAGTTATAATAGCTATAGTTAATATCTTAAAAAATTAAAACAAAAATTCTATTTGGAATAGGGACATAAGTCATCATCATATTTAACTAAAGATTTTGAAAATTTATTCTTCCATATTTGATATTAATTGATAAAAATTTAGTTTTTGAAGTAACAACATATAACGTGTAAGAAGTATTAAAACAGGGTTATATGAGCTATATTCTATTATGGTCTTATAAAATTAAATTTATTAAAGTCATATGAGCTATAAATCGTATATTGTTTTTTTTCTACCTATAAGTACTTTTAACTTATCTTACTTATATTGGGGCCATCATCATGAGTGATTTACTTAACTCCGGATCAGATTAGTGATCCTGAATTTGCATTAAAAGATGGTAACTGCGATGGTTTTCAAAAAATTTCCTCAGTCATTAACTGTATGGGCAGGCGACTGGATTTTATTTTTGTAACAGATTCGTCTAATTGATGACCGTTTTCTTCTCAAAAGTCAATATGCTGAAAAAACTGAAAAATGCGATATAGTTATAGTTATATCAAAATGTTCGTATTTTGAAGCCCTATCGAATGACCTTGAGAAAACTTTCAAAACTCAACATGTTTAAAGTATTATCAGTATTATGCTTTGAAAAGTTTTAACATTTTTAAAAAACTCAAAAAATGCTACTTAGTAAATTTAAAATTAAAAAAAATAAACGTTTTTTTATTATTAGGCTTTAAGTTGTGAAATGAAACAAAGTTCTGTTTTACACAAAAAATTCACCGATTTTTACAATAAACAATAAAAACTCTCCTGAAAAAAATTAAAACATTACTTGTTGAGTTTTGAAATAACGGTCCTAAAGCTTTCGTTTAATGATACCATCATGCCCTTAGTTAAAGTTGATAACTTTCATCCCCCATTTGTCTCTCACATTACTTTAATAGTCCAACATTGCCTTCCACTGATCTATCCATAGTTACAATTTTTCTAAAATTTTTTAGCCTTAAATCGTCGTGAAAATAGTCGAATATTTTCCTTTTAATTTTACTGATATGCTTATCATACAGATACGCGTATTTCGTCTACTACTTGCAGACTTCTTCATTGTTTTGCACTCGAGTGAGGAAAGACATCTAAAATCGTCTTATTTATTCTATTCGTACAGGTAACAGTTTGATGTTTTTCGCAGCTGCATGGTTGTTTATTATCCAATGAAATAGCACAGGTAGAGGGTTGAATAAAAATATTTTTATTTATTTTATTGTTGGTATTTGAAATAATATTTCCGACGTTAGAGTGACAGGTAGGGGTGGTGTTATTCGTTTTATTATATTTCACTAAAAATTTAAATAAAGAAGAATATCCGTTGCCTTGGTCTTTATTTAGGAGTGAGTCATTTTTAGCTTTGTAGATTTCGATGCTTTCAGCTGAATCTAGTTTCCTAGTCTCTAACGTAATTTACCATTACAATGCCTTGTTTCGAAATACTATATGATTCTTGTGGATGATGTGTTCTGCTACTTTGGATCGGAACTCTGTTGAATTCTTCTTTTTAGCCAGTTCTGCTTTTTCAGGTGTTCATTGAGTCGTGTTTGCATGTTTCCCCTAGTTTGCCCAATATAAACTTTGTTGCAATGACTGCAAGTTACTTTATATACACCTGATTTTTCCATTTGTTCGATTGGATCTTTAGTTGAACCTAGAACAGACTTGAGTTTGTTAGCTCTGCTGCTATATACGATATCTAACCCGTGTTTTCTTAGGTTTCTATTATATATTTCGATAACGATTACGATTTGATCGAACCAAATGTCAAAATGCAAAATTGTCATTATGAATTTCGATATCGTTCAGAGATTGTCGAAAGATTATCGATGTAAAATTTTATCACGAAAGAGACATCGAAAGAGCGATTTTGTACAAATTATATAAGTTTTGAATTGAACGGATAAAATAAAAGAGTGACACTTGGACACTTGGTGTTTTGTTTTGTATTTATGATATTTTTTAGAATAAAAATAAATTTAAAAGTTAAAATGGAAGTAGGTATTTTACTTTATTCTTCAAAATTATTTTTATTGAAATAAATTTTAATAGGAATGAAAGGCCTAGGAAGTTAAAAATAAACTGCAATATGGAAAATTAATGTTAATAAATTATTTCAGTAATAATCAATTAAATAATCAATTAAATAATCATAAAAATAATGTTTGTCTGGCTTTTTTCTTCTAGTGTATAATGGAATTTGATACATTTTGGACAAGTATAAACTGTAAATACGTATAGAACTTCCTTCAGCACAACAGAAAAAGTTAGCTGTGCTAGTCCGATATGAAAATCATTTGGTACAAACCGCACAGAATCTTAATACACTGGCCAATTTAATTATATTTGGAATCGAAGTGTTACATATTATTGGCTATTTAAATTTTTGCCCTAATTTTTCTAATAAATCACTAAACGTAATGTTGCTTAACAGAAAATTTTTATCAAAACTGTTAAGAAAGTAAATTTTTAATCATGTAAATATAATTCCGCATCTAGTGGATTAGAATAATCCCGAATATATCGTTTGTTTTTTTATTCCGCAATTTGATAGCATTTTTCAGCACTAATTGAAAAATTTAACTCTACTGCAATCATTTTATTTATGAAAACTTATAATTTTATAATTTCTATTTTATTTAAACTCTTCTAACTTATTTTCAACTTAAAAATTTCAAATATAACACTTTTGTTTGATTTTTTTTTCGAATAATAATTGAATTTGAGAGTTTAAGAATCAAACATATGTCATTTTCATCGTAGATTTGAATTTAACAATGGCAGCATTCTTAAGCACTTTCGATAAAATTTTCATCGAAATACATAATGGCACTAATTTCAATCGATTTCATATCGAATAACTCTAACGATAACAATTAACATTCGATTAAAATCGATCGAAATACATAATAGGCACCTTAATTTCGTTCTGAGTGGGAAAGAAATTTTGCTAAACTCCAATGCTACTCTTCTTTTGGGTTGTTGATCAGTGAGTAGGTTAGTGAGGGAATTCCGTTGTAAACTTATTTTCCGTTCACTAAGTAAGGCCATGATGTTTTTTTCCGGATATCCGTTTAGTTTCGTTTACTAAACCTTTTTGGGAGATGGGAGGTGTTAACATTCGATGAATTATGTGGTTGAACGATGCCATCTTATGTTGATAGGAGTAGTTGGAGGTATTCCGGATGACGCTGTCTGTATCCGTAGGTTTCCTGTAAATCTTTAGTTCTAGGGACGTTCCTGTTTTACTTAACAGTAAATCTAAGAACGGTAGTTGACCTTCTTTTTTTACTTTGACAGTAAACTGTGTATTCCTGTGAAGTCCGTTAAGAGTAGTTAAGGTTGATTCTAAGTCCCTTTTCCTTATTACAGCAAAAATATCATATCTTCCAAAATCTTGGTAACTGTTCTTCTGCTGCTAAATCTGACTCCAGTTTAGCCATGAAAATTTCACTGATGAATGAAAAAAGGGGGTTTCCCAGGTTAGGTTTCCCTCTAAAGGTGAAATAATTTTCTTCCATGCAAAGCCGGATCAGCTTTACGTACTGTTTTACTTTTGTCCTTCACTGTGGTCCAGTTTCTTGTTGTAGTAACCATTCTTCTACTAGAATAATAGCCTCTTTGACTGGGATACAAGGGATAAGTAAAAAGGGATTTTACGTCAAAAGAGACCATGACCTCGTCTTTGTCAAGTCCTCCCATGGATGGTAATTCTTGAGCAAGTTCCTTAGAGTTTTTCACTATTTACACATATTACGAAACTCCTCCACTAACCATTTGGCTATTTTATATGTTGGAGACGTATCTGCTGTCACAATTTCCCTCATCTCATTCTCTGGTTTGTGAATTTTAGGAAGTCCTTTAATTCTAGGAAGTGCTGGATTGGGGACCTTAAGTTTGTTGACTCCTATTACTTGTCGGCATTCTTGATAGTGTTGTCTACTCGCTTGATGAACTGTTGAAGAGGATTGTTTCTTAATTTCCTGTAAGATCCGCTCGTGATCTTCTCCTGCATTCTATTATCGTAATCTTCTTTATTTAAAATTACCAGTGCGTTGCCTTTATCAGCCTTGACAAAGTACACTGGTTTCGCCTTGATGTCTCTGATGACTTTTTTCTCATTTCTGATCACCTTTTTATTCTTATAGTCAATCGACATCTTTTCTTTAATGACTTTTGTTATGGTGGCTCTTATAAGCTCCTTTTATTCTGTTTTAATGGGCAACGTTGGATTGTACGTGTTGATTCCTGCTTCTAAGTCTACAATAAGTCTTTCGACATCAGTTTCATTGGGTATCGCGTAATTAAGTCCGTTGTTAAGTAGCACCATTTGATCTTCGGTGAAGGTGTGAGAGGACTGATTCATCACAAAAAAAATGACTCACTCCTAGATAAAGACCAAGGCAACGGATATTTCTTCTTTATTTAAATTTTTAGTGAAATATAATAAAACGAATAACACCACCCCTACCTGTCACTCTAACGTCGGAAATATTATTTCAAATACCAACAATAAAATAAATAAAAATATTTTAGATTTCTTCCTCAGTCGAGTACAAAACACTGAAGAAGTCTCCAAGTAGTAGACGAAATACGCGTATCTGTATGATAAGCATATCAGTAAAATTAAAAGGAAAATATTCGACTATTTGCACTATTATACCAAATTTTACTCTAACGCTGGAAAACAAGTTTTTATAAAAACTTAAATCATCGTTTTTTATCTTTGACTTCGATTCGTTAATTAATGGTTGCGACATTTCCAATGTGATAAAACTCCTAGCCCACTTCTTTTATAATTGAAACGGGAGTAAATACAGATATTTATTCGGTAGTTACTAATTTGACAGTATTTTTTTTTTGTTTATGTTCTTGACTGTAACTTAGGTAGAATCAAATTACAGTTTGTTTATCAAATTAATGGCTTAACTCATTAAATGTAGAAAACTACTACAATTGTCAGGAACTAAGCCTTCTTAAATAGAATGGTTTTATTTTATTTAAGTGATTACCAACCAGATGATACTCTCAATTATTTTTTGTCATTTATTTTATCTCAATGACAAAAGGGTACTGGACCAGGTCGAAAACCCCATAAAGCATTTTTTTTACTTCATCGGGAATCGAATCTGGGACCTCGATTTTTCGTTTCGTTGTACCGCCTAAGCACTGTGACCGATTGACTTGAAATTTTGTATAAATATTGTTTCTTGGCATAGCAGATCACTGGTTTGTTTGGGTTCCGATCCATTAACCTCTTCCGACACGTCGATCTGTAAAAAATTTTTGCCAAAAGAATTGTGTCCAATTTTAAGAGGAATTTTTATTGAGTTCCGTTATGTGTATAAATTTTTTCTTCCAAATGCCGTTTCGGCATGCCGGTCTAAAAAGTATTTTTCGTTTTTTATTTTCGTTGTCTCAATGCCTTGATCGATGGTTTTCAAACACGGTAGAAATATTATTTCTACCAGAGGAGCTCACTAGAAAACCCGTTTGGACATATCGTTTGTCAAAACATGGCTGTATAGTTAAGTGATTTGTTTTCACTTTCAAAGGAGGGTGTTATAGTTTAAAAAAACTTAAAGACAACTTTTGTTCAATGCTGTTCGGTTTGACAATAAGAGAATGAAAGAGAAAATAAGAGCTTCGGCGGGATGTGTTCCCTCAAATTTTCTGACGCCCAAAATAAAAGCCTTGGAAAAGAATGTTGTTATCAGGAGTCAACATATGTACAAAATTTGAACCAGTTGGCCTAGTAATTTCTGAGATAAAGAATTAGTCCAAAACAGAGCTCTTACAGGATTGCACGTCCCCAAAATAGCTCAACAGGAAGTGGGCTAAAATACCTGAATAAATCTGAACGTTGTGACATATGCCACGGTAAACTTATAAAAATAATATAATAACATCAACTTTATTAACTTACTGTATATAGTTACATTGTAAATATCAGTATTTTGTAGGTTAAAAATATTTGTATGTGCATATTACAAAAATAAAAACTTTTTTTTGAGAACTTGCTTTTTGAACGGGTGCCTTGTGGCAATATTAAACTGCATTTTTCGTAGCAATGTTAACTGCACTGAAAAGGTGAAAATAAATAAGCTAAATTCGAGGTCCCATAGAAAATTCTATATGGTCATAACATCTGGCCTCAAGCAGCAAGAAAGAATGGTAGTTAAAGAAGAAGTAGGTTTTATAGCAAAAAAGGAAATAAAGAAACTTGCTAAGACTAAAAGCAAGGTGCCAAATCTACACTCAAAGCTTTTTAAACATTAATCAAACCCTAATCAAATAAATGATCACATACTAGCCACGCTACCAGCAACAGGACATGAATATAAGTCAATTGATATAGTAACAGGCATTCCGATATACTAGATGTCGGCGGAATTACCATTTTTGAGAGTCATATCACCAGAGTTTTTTTACTTTAAATGGCATTCCCCAATTATTTTACGACGTAACTTCGACCCGTCAAAACTTTGCAAGTGCACAAAGTTTTGTATTAAGAAGATGTTGGGAAATGCAATTGAATCGAGCATTTTAACAGGGACAAGATGAAATAGTTTTTATTCTACGAATACCATTGCGACAGATTTGCTTTTTCGCTTTAAATGATTGCATTTCTAGTAAGACTTGCGTTCTCAATTGTGATCAACTAGGTACAAGGACAGTTTATGAAGTACTGGGGAGTGGATTTAAGATCGCCATGTTTCCCCGATGGACCATTTATGTTTCTTGCTCAAGGATGGGTTTATTTATTCTTGCTCCTGAAGATAAAATTGAAAATGTTATTTATATTCAAGTTTTATTTTAAGATATAATTGAAACAAAATTTTATATTATCGTCTTTTAATTTTGTTGCTGTATGTTGGACTGGCTTTCACATGCAAACACGAATGCTTTTTTTATCTTATCTTCAAAAACATTTTTTTTTTGTTTGGGTGGTTATGCTGAAGTCCGAAGCGGAATTTCTCCGAAAAAAAATTCCGATCCGAATACGAAAAAATCGGTATGCTGAAGTCCATTCGACTGCAAAGTCTGTACAGAAATCAAAATCAGATGTTTCGTAAGATTTTTTTTTTTTTTCATATTCATTTCAAACATTTTTATTTTAAATAAAAAAGGCGACGTTCACAGTTTGAGTTTTTTTTATTTATTTTGTAAAATTTATAAATTTTTAATAGATAATGTATATGACATAACGTATATATACAATATGCATACATAAATTAAAAGTAAAAGCTATAACTTTCTTAATTACATATGTAGTATATATACAAATTAAAATAATAGTAATTTTTTGTTACATCAGAGAAAATTTAAAATTAACCCCTGCCGGGTTAGAAAGAAGCTCATTAATATATCATCAATCTAAATACCTTGTTGTGGTTTATCACAGGTCATGGCCCATTCAACAAGTATCTCTTTAAGATTGGTAGATCGAGCACAGATAGATACAGATTCTACTTAGAAGAGGAGGAATCCTCCTCCTATAGTCTATTTGATTGCGACGCTATAGCTCGCAAAAGATAAAAACACTTCTAGGGATACAAATCGCCTGATTCTGAATTTGACATCAAATTAATAATAGCGTTTATCCACAAGGACATAGACCTGCAATTCTGAAATGGACGGGGAACTACTATAGATCTTAAGAGGTCGCGGTTACTTAGAACTCCCCAATTTACAAAAAAAATATCTTGTTCGTTCCTGGATCTTATTTAATTTCGTATATCAACCGTCTTTCTTAAGCCCCACCGCCAGAGAAAAGACAGGGAGGAGGGTTTTCTGTAATAGCAGAACAGTGCGCAAAAGTATGTCTAATAATATATTTATTTGCCCAAGTTACTGACAATAAGATAAAAATAGAAGTGTATGATAAAATTGGATGCGTAACGATATCGCAACAAAAAAAGCTTCCAATAAAAAATGTTATTTACTTTTAATAAAAATAATTAAAAACAATCAAAAGTACTATCGTATTATTTAAAATAGTTTTCATTATATTTAATTTTCATTTTTTATCATTACTAGATTTACGTTAAAGCAGTAAACAGTGGAGCGAAAAATTTAGAAAATATTCTATATTCTGAAAAGATTAAACCATCACTCAGTCCCAAAATAGCTCATCAATTAACTAAAACGCATAAAATCGTTGACACCGAAGATGTCAACCAAAAATCTCTTGTTAAATCGGATGGAACATTAGTAACAGAAAAGAAGAAAATAACAGAACACGAAGAACTTTTTGACAACGATTTACCAGAGAAAAGGAACTTATCTACCAAAAACCGAAATGAGATAAATGCTACAACAGTAATTAGTCAAATAAAATTAGACGTTAACTATGACAATATTTTTTTTTAGAAATCATCTCAACAACGGTTTTTTAAACAACGAGATGAACAAAATGTTGAATACGTTGCAGACGGTAAAACTATAGGTAAAGAGATGCGTTACACAGCTGAAACGGAACAAATGGAAAGAGATGGACCGCACGAAGGTCCTAGTGACTGGGATAGTCTGTCTGATCGAATTCGAAAAACTCGTCGTAATCAAAAAACAATACTTCAACATCAGAAAGGTAAAATATTTTTGCTTTTATGTTTGTAAGGAAAAATTTTAAGTAAACTCTTATTTTAGAAGCATCAATTTTAGCTGATCGTAAAGATGCGCTTACTAAACGGCCATTAAACTTTGACCGAGAAGAAGAAACTAGAAAAGGAGAAACCATGAAATGGTTGGAATCACATTTTGGTAGTGAGTCTACAGCATCTTCGGATTCAAGAGACGGTGATCATGATTCTGATTTAATTGAACCTATAAAAAAAACCTTTTTTAATGTTACAATAAAATCTAATCATGTACCAGCCACTACTACTAAAAATGAGTTTGAAAGTTATCAATCTTTAGTGGGAGGAATAAATGGAAAATATTCAAATGGAGTTTTTAACTTAACACCAAAAGGGTCAGTTCCTGACAAAAATTCAGTTATAACTAAGGATAAAACAAAATATTTCCAAGGAATATCTAATTGGTCGGACAGGAAAGAGTCAAACGGCAAGCATTTTGCATCTAAAGCATTTAAAGATGAATTGCAAGGTATTGTAGCAAAGAATAATTTGAGACATATTTCCAGAGAAGACCTAAGATTTATAAAATTATTAAAACCAAATGATAATCACATTAAAGAAAATGTTATAGAACATAAAAAATATCAGTATGCATCTAAAGGCGACTTAAAATATAATAGAAAACATTCTAGAGAAGATATTGACAATTCTAAAAAAATTGCACAACAAAAAGACGATTTTTGTTTTTCTAACGAATCTAAGAACGATACAATATGTCGTAGAAATTCTAATGATGACCGGAGCTCGTATAATTTAATCAAGACTAGTTCTCGTTTGAAACGGGAAGATTCTGGTTATGTGAAGGATTCTCGAGAAGATATAAGACCGTCGGTTTTCAGAGATGCTGAAGATGAAAATACTGCAAATTTCAGACAATCAGCAATACAAGAAGATAATTTTGCTTATATTATTCCATCCTTGAATTTTAGCGATAATCGTACTATAAAAATACCACAACTAAGAACACCAGATAGTGGAATAAGATCCCCTTCACCAGAACTTTATGATATTAGTGCAAGTATTAACTTTCAAACTGATCGCCCAACAGTTCCTCTACGCAAAAGAGCTATTGAAAAAAAACTGAAACAACACAGTCAATCTGCGTTTCCGCCAGCTCAATTTCGAAAGTATGAACATTTTCGACATGATGAGCCTCCTCCAGATTACTCTCCACCGCCAAGAAGTCGTTCCATTTCTCCAGCTATACATTTACATCCTGAAGTAACACATCAATTAAATTCAAGAACTGGAAGTATAAATAATTGTACTGAAGCTCTAACACAACGTTGCAGATTTACTCCCGATATATCAACATTTAATCAGAACAACTTATCTCAAAATGTTATATCATCCACAATACGACCAACTGTTTCAACACAAACATCACCTCAACCAAAACCACCAACAAAGGTTGGTCAAGTAATAGGTAATTCATTTAGAAAATTGGTTGGTAAAATACGATCAGCTAGTGCCGATCGCAAGTTAAAAATTAAATCAAAAAACAAAAGTCGTGAAAGGTCTCCTTCCCCATTAAATCGCAATAAATCGTTGCCTAATGAATCAACATATCAACAATATAATGTTATTGATAGTCATATTGGTGAAACTATTAATATAAATGAAAATCAAATTGAAAATGAGTACGGAAATGTTGACCATTTGAAAATTGGAGATATGTCTAAAAATTCGATAAGCCAATTGCAACAAAATAACTCTATTAATCGAGATTCGAGTTTTGCTAGTAGCTCAGCAACCACTATACTAAAAGAACTACGTAACCCTGTTAAGAATGGTGTGAATGCAGAGCTTTTATTGATGAACAATTTCGAGCACAAAAATTCAGAATCATATGATAGGGATTTAATACCAAGCCCAAAACAACGATATTACTTAGGCGAGGATCCTTATGGAAACAGTATTTTTGGAAAAGAAAATAAATATAACAGGAATAGAGAAGAATCAAGATGTGAACCAACAGAAAGTCAAAATGTTAATCATAAGAAACGTTTAACTGTAGTAAACAACGATGAATATCGCGAAATTAATAATCATAGGTAATACTTATTTTTTACGTTGAAAAATCAATTAATTTTGACAAAGACAATTGTGCTTACATAGTCATTTATGTGTATTAAAATTTAAAATATTTAATTTATACTGTATGTATTTAAATTAATATCAATTAACGATTTACTAATTTATATCGCAAAATTCAATAATTTATAATATTGAAAAAAAAAATAATTTCGTCTAACTACCACAGGCTTACAGAAATAATTATAATTCGAAAATCATCTTTCATTTTTTTCGTTATCAGATTATTTTTGTGAAGACTCAATATTTTGTTAAATTTTATTCTGAACACTTAATGGAAGATGTTTTTTGTTTTATTTTTAATTTAGTAAACTAAATTCAACATTAAAGGAAGTAATTAAAAACACTTTTTTAGGAATACAACATTTTCTACATTAGGACGATATCGTAAAGGTAGCCAACAACATCTTGGTTCAACTCCAAATTTAGACTGTGATTCTAGAAATGCACAAACCTTGCCTCGTAAATTAGAACATGGAACATCTCATCATTCATCTACGATTAATGTATCAATTTTTAACCAGCTTAAGCCGAATCACAGTACAGGACCCGCCAAACCAGCCCGTACCTATAAAACTTTAAATAGAAGTAAAAGTTTCAATGTTCATGGAATGAATGGAACAAATGATCCTAGTCCAATTTATTTAGAGAAATTAACAAAAAATAATTATGCTAGGAACATTTACAAATCAAATCCACATTTGAATGAAAGTGGGCCCCAATTAAAAAGTCCGTCAATAGTTAATTTGATAAGTCGAAGTCAAAAGGATTTGTCACGACTAAATATAAATGAAGATTCTGAACGTAAATGCTCTGGGTATTTTTCTAATATACAAAATGTGCCTAAACTAAGTGACTATGTTGATGGGAATAATTATAAGAAAGATATTTTCTTGAAAGAATTAAATGATCATGTTCCAGAATCCTATAAAGCCTCACAAAACGAAGACGATCTTGTTCACACTGTTATCCAAGGAAACAATAGACCATACAAATATTCAGATGGGTGTAATCAAAACTTGTCTCTAGACTCTAAGTTACCATTTCAGATCGTTAAGGACACAGCCAATATTTTAAGACGAGAAAGTTCTAGTACAGAAGATACTAATACGTTAAAAAACTTTTCAAAAACAAAAATTCCAAGCAAAAGCACTCGAAATTTTCAGATAAATGATTTCGGTGAGAATGGACAAATTTCTAGTCGATATTGTAGTGATCCATGCTCAAGACTAAAACATAAACAAAATTATAAATGTGCCCATTCGGATGGTGGTACGAGTTTGATAGAAGTTAAAGGAGGAAAGTTAAGAAGATAAAAATTTATTTACATTCACATAAACAATTCTTTATTCTTAAGTGATTAATTGTGCCACTAAAATTTAATTATTAATCAGTTATCGAATTAAAAAGAAAGCTTTGCCATAGCTATAAAAGAAGGACTTATGTAATATAAAATTTTATTTTATTCCGGTGTATTCTTTTAATATTAATAATATGAATGATTCAATGCCTTCATTTAGTTTGATCTTGTTACAAATAAATTAAAAAGCCCCATGAAACGTTGATCAACTATTTTAATAAAACTAAACATTAAATTCGATTAAGTTAAATTTTTTAGTTTATTATTTAATTAAAATATATATATATATATATATATGTATATATGGAGCAAAATAATATGTGTGTATTTATTTATTATCTTAACTTCATTTTATTTACATAAATATTTGAAATTTTAAATACTAATTTATCATGTTTACAGATTTTTTTAGTTTTTCTAATTGTAATTCAAGATACTACGCGGCATTTTTGCAACCGTAAAAATTGACTGAAAAATATTTGTATTGTAATCACGGTTGGGTGTTTTGTTTACACTTTACAGTTGCCATGTTGTCATAGATATTCGATTTCATTCGATCAAAAACCTTTAGTATGGGTTGTTTTGTACGTTTAGAGACGTAAATTAAAATGTCTTTCCATAATAGCTCAACAACAACAACAATTTCATTGCACATGATAACTTTTCAATAATAAATTACACACTAACTTGTTGAAGGAACTGAAAAATTCAGATCCATACTTAATGAACATACCAATAGATACTGAGAATAACAAATTGAGTACGTCTGTGTGACGTACAACAACGATTAAGCGTTAAATAAAAGAAAGTAAAATGGTAAAACAGATAACAATATCAGAAATTTACCCATAAATTTCTTACAAAATTGATAATAATATGTATTATGATTTATGCATATGAATATAAAATCACAAAAAAAAAATAATTTTGTAGAATACATTGCATGTATTTATGCAAAATTTTAGTTCAAAAACTAAATAAATCAATTAATCTATAAATTTATTTGCCTAAACATTAAATTCAGCATAAACTAACAAACTTTCTAATATAATAACCTAGCGGAGTTACCCGTCATGGCTCGAGACATAGGGAAATTCTTAGGTGCTTTCTTTGTTTTTAATGTGCAACGGAAAATATTATTTGATGTTTCTTTTTTAGTAAGTTAACCATTGGTTGGCTGGTGTAGGTAGTTGTGTGCTGATAAAATAAAAAAATATTACCTTATATCAAAGACAAAGATTAAATAATACTATAATAGTAATTATATAATCTTTGCTTATAATTATATATCTTTGCTTTGCTCGAGTGTTTCTTTTAAATGTTTTAATATTATGTAATTCTTTTTGCAATAAAGATACATACCGAGGGAATTGGAATACGAATTGATATCGAAGAAGTTAAAATGACTTTGGGTTGGAATTGTCATAAGAGGTATTTTTGGCAACTATATACATAGTTAATTGTTTATTTCTATGCGAGTGTGAAACTTGTTTTCATAAACATATAATAAACATTTTTACTGTTATAATATTCAAACATTAAATTTTTAAGTAATATTTTAGTTTTATTAGTAATATTTTAGTTTTGGTACTTTAAATTATTTGATTAATCAATTCGTATTCATACGTTTTTGATTGTTCAAAAAATAGCAGTACAAATTTTTCTTGCAAGCAGCAGCAAATTCCGTTAGAAGATAAGAGTGCAAAAGAATATTTAAAAGGACAAAAAGTAGAAAGATGAAAAAGACTAAATGATAAACAAATTAAATTAACGGACGGTAAAATAATATTTTATTCTAATTGTATGTGTATTTTAAGATGAAAATTTGTTTACAAACAAGTTTTTTAGTTACACCTTCACGAGCAAGAATAAATAAATTATTAGGTGAACCCATTCTTGAGCAAGAAACCTAAAGCTGTCCATGGGGGAAACCGCGATTTCAAATCTACTCCGCAGTACTTAATAGACTGTCCATGTACCTTTTTGATCGTAATGGAGAACGCAAGTCTTACTGGTAATTGCAATTATTTAAAAAGAGAAGGCAAATCTGTCGGAATGAATGATATTCGTGGAGTAAAAACGGTTTCATGTTGCCCCTTTCCTCTTAAAATGGTCGTAAAACATATTCTTAACACAAAACCTTGTGCACTTGCAAGAGTTGCAAGGTCTTAGCGTCTCGAAGTTACGTAGTAAAATAATTGGTGATCCCACTTTAAGTAAAAGACGATGTGGTGGTAATCCAGCTGAATCAAGTGAATTAAAGAACTCTGGTGGAAAAATGGTGAGTTCGTCGACATCTAATAATATATCGTACCGACTGATATTTATTGGTAAAAATTTGATCAATTTATTTGATCAGTGTCAGTTCTGATTAATGTTTAAAAAGCATAGAGTGTTAATTTGCGCAACTTGCTTTTAATCTTAGTAAGTTCATTTATTTACTTTTTTGCTATAAAATTTTAACTACCGTTCTTTCATGCTGCTTGAGTTTAGATGACCATATAACCTTTTGGGTGTCAGAAAAATTGAGGGACCACATCTCGCCAAAGATCTTATTTGCCCTTTCATTTTTTTGTATTCTTAAGCGCTGAAACGGAATTAACAGCATTGAACAAAAATTGTCGTTAATTGTTTTTAACTTACAGCATCCTCCTTTGGAAGTGAAAACCAAACCCCTACAACAAAGTTTTGGACAAATCGATGTGCCCGAACGGGTTTTCTAGTAAGATCCTCTGGTAGAAAAAACAGTTCTCCCATGTTTGAGAACCATCGATCAAGGTGTTTAGACAGGGCGATAAAAACGAGAAAAAACTTATTAGACCGATATGCCAAAATGGGTTAACGGAGCTCAATAAAAATTAGTTTTTCGCTTTTTTTAAGACCGTGGAAGCTCTTTTTAAAATTGGTCCCAATTTTCTTGCAACGAATTATTTTGCAGATCGACGTGTCGAAATGGGTTAATGGATAGGAATCCAAACAAACCAGTAATCTGTTATGCCAAGAAACAAAATTTCTACAAAGTTGCAAGTCAATCGGTCAATTACTTAAACGGGGTAGAAACGAAAAATCCGTGAACTGACGTACCGAAACGGGTAACGGAATTTACGAAAAAACAGTGGTATAATATAATATACTCTGTATATTACTATATACCTAACTAAAAATTTATTCACATCAATAACTTACTTCAGAACAAATATCTGTATTTACTCCCGTTTCAAATATATGAAGTGGGCTAGGTCGACTGGATAGGTAGCTGGACCAGTTGAAATTTAAAATTTTTTAAGAGTTGTGCCAACCAATCATGACCCGAACCAGTCGAAATATTTAGAACTGGTCAAAATCGTATATTTATTTTTGAAGAAGTACCTGAGTACCAATTATTAGCTCAGTAACATTTTTTGTTTTTGAAATATTTTTGGCAGGTGCTAGGAGTTGCATGACAGCTGCCCAAAACAGTCAAAATTTTGAAAAACGGTAAAAATGGTATTTGTTTATTTTTAACATAGTACAGGGTACAAATTTTCAGCTCTGTACCATATATGGTTATTCATTTATTACAAAGTTATTTATTTTTGGAATGTTACCTGACTACAAATTTTGAGCTCTGTTGAGCTCTGAGAGTTGTAAGACAGCTAACCGAATCAATTAAAATTTTGTAAAAAACCTAAAAGGAATATTTGTTTATTTTTAATATAGTACCTGTGGACAAATTTTCAACTCTGTAGCACCTATGGTTTTTGAAATATTTTTGGCAGGTGCTAGGAGTTGTATAACAGCTATCCGCACCGCACAAAGTTTTGAAAAATGGTAATAGGAATCTTTGTTATTTTTGAGATAGTATACCTGTGTACAAATTTTGAGCTTTGTAAGACCTTTGGTTTTCGAAATATTCTTGATGGGTGCAAGGAGTTGTATTGCAACTACCGGAACCAGTCAGAATTTTGGAAAAGAAAATATCATGGGTTCGATTCCAAGAGTGGTCCATGTGTGTCGGAGGAGTTCTGACACAAACATACAAACATTCATTTTTATATATAAGATTAACTAAATAGGTTTAATGTTAGTTATTCGATTAGAATAAACATCTTTTTGTTTTTAACTAAACCTTTTTAGATTGTTAAATTAACTTTGTGAATTAAAATTTTCGGCCTAAACTTGTGCAATATTTTTTAACAAACATTCTCATGTATGTTATTGACGTAATGTAATAATCTTCTAATATAAAATGACGCATATAAATTGAACTCTGGTTCTAGGACCATTTCCGGGTTCAAAATCAAGATAAACCATTCTCATAAGCCACAAAACTTATATAAATTTTTGTCATAGTTGTTGCAGTAGTTCATGAGGGAAATGATTACAAACATAAGGCTTTCTTTCATTATATATAAGATTATCTATTTATTAGTGTGTGACGTTGGTTGGGCTAGAATCCAGGAGGATGTATTCAACCAAAGAATATCGACCAATAAGAGTTGGCTTAATTATTTTCTACAAAAGATATGAAAACCCTTATGAAATTTTTTCATGCGTCATATATATTAATTTTTTGTTTTTAAAAATTTAAACGGATAATAGGTGGTAAACATAGTTATAAATGTTCAGCGTGTAATATTTTGAAAAGGGAAAAATCGGAAAGGAAGTTTTATCAATTTCCCACAGACAATAAAAGGTAATTTTTTTTATGTTAAAATTTAATTTTTAAAATAAGTATATTAAGTTCAAAATTTTTATACTTTTTCTTTAAACTTACTTATGTTAATGTAATCCCCGCGATAAATAATTTCATTTTAATATAAAAATATTTTTATTTTCAAACATTTTATTTGAATTTCATCTTGCTAATTTCGCTACACCTGTTTTTGAGTTTCATCTTGCTAATTTCGCTACCACATTGCTTTTTTTGTCAATAGGGTGTGTTGGCAAAAATACATCCGATCATCATAAATCTGAGTTTAATTTCTCGATATTCTTTGTATTCAGCCGACATACCTCACGAAATCAGCGTTTTTTCTATGGGTGCGAGTAAAAAATTTAATTTTAAAATAAAAATAATAATGTAAAAATAAAAATTTGTAAAATATACTTTTATCGAAACCAAACTAGCCCCCCCCCCCTAAAAAGTAGGAAATAAAACTAGTGGTGGATGATGAGCATCTAAAACTACTATAAGATAAAACACAAAAGTATATAATGAATCTAGCTGGAATATTGTTAATGGAAATTTGGAAACGCTTTGTGATGTTAACAGAACCAAGCTTTGTGATGTTCTTTTAATATTCCTGTTTTTTTTCAAGCGGCAAATATTAAAAATTAATTTTTAAATTCAACATTATTCTAAAATTTATATAATAACTAAAACCTTAAAAAAATCTGTTTCATTCATAAAAAATCTTTCTCAATATAATTTTTTAAATTCTCATCTAATATTTCAGCATTTTTTAATATAAAATCGGAAGTTTTTTCAGAACAAGTCCCCTCAAAACTACTAGCATATATACATATATTCTTTCAGTATAATTAGCATGAATATTTCCACAACGTATTAGTCGAATGTATCTCATTCTCATAGTGTTACCTAAAAATTAAATTCAATTATTCACTAATAAGATTAAAAACTCCAGACATGTCTCACTAATTATATTCAATATTTTCCTTGATTTCGATTATTGCACCAATGCACCATCATCCGAAGACTGATTATCAATCAAGATTTTAAATAAAATTAGTGAAACATACCTTATTAAAGTTTTTAATTTTTATCATTAAAAACTGTTCACCTAGACTGTAGAGCCTACAGCATATTCTATAAAATATGTATTCACTTAGTTTTGCTTAAATTTTCAACAAAATATTGATTGTTTATGTTATATCAAAGAACAGGAACTACAATATTTCAAGACGGTATGCTAAGAGAGTGGAAGCTATATAGTGTACCAAAAAGCTCTTAAATGTATGAAAAATAAAATTCCAAATTTTAATTTACACGTCTTCTAATGGGACAAAAATAGTGTACCGGTTAAAGTCCGTTAATAACTCTCAAACCAGCTCTAATTTCTTAAAAATTTGTTTTCAGAAAACATTAAAATTCATAATTTTTTACATCAATAACTACAAAAATAAATACCAATTTATTTATTTTCTTAATAGCAAATTGATTCTGAAAAAAATTGGTCATTTTTTTCCCTCGGTAAAAGCTCATGAAAGAGCGTAAGAATTTGTAAAAATACGCTACAGGGAGGCACAAAAAATGTTGCTAGCAAGATTTTGAGAGTTTCAATTTGAATTTACAATATGAATTTTTATAAACTCATAGAAGTATTTAATATATTTCTAAATTTCTAAAAAATAAAATAAGAGATACATAAATACATAATTTATAAATTCTTAATACATATATGTTGTGTATAATTATACACATATTATTACAACATGCTTATATATACATATAAATATCAAAGAATATTCATTACAACAAAAAGTGGCACTCTTCCAAAATTTCCATTTTTCCAACCTTAACTTAGTGTTAAGGTTTTATGATTATATTAGATTTTGTTTTTGATTATATTAGATTAACAAAAAAAATTTAACTTTATTTGATGATATAGGTTATAATGTAGAAGCATTTTTTTAATATAAATTATTTCAATCTTTAAAATATGATTTTAATTTTAATTGCTGTAATAAATATGATTAAAGTTATTTTATAAAACTTTATATCAGAGTAAGAATTTATTATATAAATAAAAATTTCAATAAGAATTTAAAGAATTCAATACGAAACATAAGTTGTCTAATAGCATGTTCGCATTGTGTTTAAATTACGTTTGTTAACTATGGTTGAATAACAACCATTGTTAACTATTCTAACTAAGTTTGACGTTTTGATTGTTTGTCTAAATAAAAAATAAATAATTGAGCAATACTTTTAAAAAAAATTGTAAAAAATTTAGTTGATTTTGTAAGCAATGCAAAAGGACAAAATGCTATTAAAAATAAAAAAAATTAAAATTTTTAAAAATAAATTAAATTAACATTATATTCATTTGTACAATTTACAACAGACAATATACACGTAGAGAATAATAAGAATAATAAGTAAGATAAAATGATCAGAAATAAAATAAAACAAAAAACAATTTTTTTTCTCATTTAAATACAAACAAACAACAAAACAAAAAACAAAATTTGAAGTTCTCTTCTCATAGTTCTCATCAAAGAATATCCATCACAATTAGAATTTGTAGTATGCCTATGTTGGCTGAAATTAAATAAAAAAAGTTCATAATTTTAAATAAAATTTGTTGATTAATATATTCATTTGGAAAAAAAATTTTCGACAAAAATTTCGTTGAAATATTTAACAATATTATTTTCTAAATTATATCAACTATGCATAAGATTTTTACGAGACCTAACTAAAACAGCGTTATCATATTCTTTAAATTCTGTGATTTGTAAATAAATGTTGTCCTCAGTATTATTTTATAATCGTATAGCAAAATAATAAATATTTAGGATTACTATAATTTAATATAAAAAATAATAATGTTACTTACTACTTATGTTGTTAATTACAAAAATATTAATAATATTTTATGTTATTGTAATATAATTATAATATAATATTTTTAATAGGTACATATATAAGAAAATAATAATGTTTAAAACGTAAATATTGAAATAATAAAAGATCCGAGTTTATCATCGTATAAATATAAGGGAACAAACTAAATCAGCACAAACATTTTTTGCCACCTTGCCTCATATAAATAATGGGAACGCAAAATTTTTTTACAGTATAAAGCAAAAGGCAAACACTTGTTTTGTACCTTTTCTCAAAATAAATTTGGTATACGGTAAGTAAATGTAAATTTGACCTCTCTTAACTAATGATATTTTGCTTGTTTTGGTTATTGAGGTGAGTCATTTAAAAAATTATTGTTTTAATTTAAGTTATATAAAAAAAAAATATTGGTACCTATCTAAGTCTACATATTATATAAAAAAAAAATACATAAAAAATATTGTACCTACATAATATGTATGCATACCTATTTAGCAAAAGTTATAATTTTATTTTTTAAAATACTTTTAATTTTCTTTTTAGTTAATAATTAAAGCTTTAATTAAAAAATTGAATTAAAAATTATTTATTTTAAATTTATATAACATATTTTAAATTTTTCTTTTTTTTTTTATTTTATAAGTTAAAAATTTTTAAAATTAAAAATTACATACATAACGTATCTTAAATTTTTAAAAATAATACATTAAAAAGTGATTTATGTTAATATAAAAAATAATTTTGATTTTGTTTTTAGCTTTTTAATATATAAAGCTTTTACAGTTTTTCTCTTAATTTTTCAAGAGCTAACTACATATTCAAAAAATTCAATTAAAAATTACATATTTTAAATTTTTATATTGCATTGTTATATTACATGCATATTATATTTTATATTTAAATATTTTTTATATTGTTTATAAAAAAACGATCGATGCGGTTTTTGCACGATATTTACATAAATTCTAATAAAAAATTTTTGTTTAAAGAAACGAAGTTTGTGATGAATTATGGGAACGGTTAATGTAAGCTATATGTAAATATTGAAATATATAAATTACATGTTTAAATCTTCCTTTTCATTAAACTTCTTAATTTTAATATTTGTACCTTCATTTTCATTTTTGTACGTTATAAAATAAAAACTAAATCATGAGTATTTCATATTTTTAAACAATCCAAAAAAACCACATTCATTCAAATCATATTAAATAGAACGATTGTTAAATTTTCATTTAAATACACATTTTAATTCTTTTAATATTTGTAGTTTGTTGTACTCTTTCTATTTCTATCTTTTGTTTTTCCGTTTCCAAATAATCGAAATGTCGTTTTTTTTTCTCCATCATCAAATTTTTAAATGAAGAGTTGTAACTGTTTTTTTTTATGATGTACAAACCCTCCTCTTTTTCGTCTAAAATGGAACTATCGTGATCTGGAGTGCTAGTAGATCTGAATTCTTCTGATTGGTGTAATGTAGAAAACAAATTGTCTGCTGGTGGACTTATCATATGAGATGCACCATAAGCTTCATCGAATATTTCAAAATTAGATCGCCCTCTTCCTGATTTCTCTTTATGTTTTTTAATTCTTTTATAAGTTGTGAACAAATTGTGGAAATTTTTTATACACTCATCTGGAGAAAACGGAAAATTACTATCTATATTTTTAATATATCTTAAGCATATTCTCCACAATACGTTTTGTTTTCTTTTATCATCTTTAAATTCTTTCTCGATATCTAACTTCACTTTTAGTAAAAGTTTTACTTTCTCTGGGTTCCAATACTTTTAATTTTTTTTTATTTTGTAAATTTGAGAGTCCTAAGTAACCGCGACCTCTTAAGATCTATTGTACTTCCCCGTTCATTTCAGAATTGCAGGTCTATGTCCTTGATAAAAGCTATTATTGCTTTGATGTTCAATTCAGAATCAGGCGATTCGTATCCCTGGAAGTGTTTGTATCTTTTGTGAGCTATAGCGTCTCAATCAAAAAGAATATGGGAGGAGGTTTCCTCTTCTTCTAAGCAGAATCTGCATCTGTCTGTGCTCGATCTACCAATCTTAAAGAGATGCTTGTTGAATGGATGACCTGTGATAAACCATGTTAGCATTCTGACATTGAATCCAGTCTCCCTGATTATCTGATTCAATCTATGAATATTTAGTTTGAAAAAGAACTTAGACTGCGTAAGTCCTTGGCAACTATCCCATATATTTTGTGTTTCTGTGGTTTCCCACTTGGAAATAATTCCTTGTAGGTAGGCGTTTGAACAAGCAATACTTGGCTCTGGTCCCAAGAATAGACTCTTCGCACCTGTTTTTGCAAGGACATCTGCTTCTTCATTGCCTTGTATTCCTTCATGTCCAGGAGTACACATAAGAGTAACTCTGTTTCGTTCGGCTAGCTTTATTAAGCTTCTGTGACTGTTATGGATAAGCTTTGATTTAAAATTTTTGGAAGCCAGAGCTTTTCATTCTGGATATCACTAAAAATTAAAACTTTATTTTTATTATGTAATTATAAAAAAATTTAAATTTTACTTTAATAAGTCCTCAATGTCAGACATTTTTCAATTAATGATTTAAATATAAAGTTGCACTACTGAATTTTATTCTGCATATGGAAATATGGTTTTTATTACTTTTTGACAAATAAAAACTTCAAGTAGTAGTATCCGAACGCACTGCAATGCAGAAGTAATTTCCGAACACGTATGCTTTTTGTAGTAATAGCAATATAAATAAACGAACGTTCTGCAAGTTAAGAACTAAACTAGAACTGCATTTCCGAATAGGGCTTTAAAAATGCATAGCAATAAAAAATATTATTTATTGAAATTTGAAATGCTTATATTATTAATATTCAAATTTCTTACCTATTTATAAAATTACCAAAACGCTTTATATTACTTATAAATAATTATTGTGAATTATTTCATTGATTATTCTGATCTATTATTATGATGTTAAGATGCAATTTTTAAGGAAATAAAAATGCATCGAGCCATTACCCGAAACTACCTTTTATGTTCTATTACAACCGAAATTATGTTCTGTTTAAATGACTGAAATAAAAAAAAAACAATATTATTTCCCTTATAAAGGTGGATTTTAATTGACCAATATTTAAAATTTTAAAAATTTTATTGGCTCCAAAAAGGGAGATAGCTTATTGAATTTTTACGTAAGAAAAAAATAGATCGCTGGATTCTCCAAATTTCTTTTGGGAAATTTATTTTATACATAAAAAACAACAATTCAACCATGAAAACCATCTTTTGAACAAAATTATTTTATTTTATATACACTAGTAGGAACGGCCCATGCTCACGCACTGTTTAATCATTTATTCAAATATTTATCACAAAATTATATCTTAACTTATCTAAACCAAGTACCAACTCTCTTTCATAAAAGGAATAATAGACTTATCATAGAGAAAAATGAGTTAATAGATCGCGTGGTATTTGGATGTGTTCACATTGAATTGCAATTACAGTCAACAAAATCTGTTGCAAAAGCTGGCTATTAACGTTTGTATTATGTCATCAATTGCAATTGCATCTTCATAATATGTGCGCGTAAATATTGTTATCATTCCATTTTTTTTGTCAGTTATTCATTTCATCAAAGTTTTGAATTTTCTATTCTGTAATTTTGATATTTTCTATTTTGGCAATTTAAAAAATTTATTTGTAGCAAATAGCTATTTATTTATATTAAAGTGTAGCAAAAAAATTATTTATTTTCATATATCATTGCTACATATTTAAATTTAATACCTACATTTAGACATTTTGACAATTTTGTAAATTTTGAAAAAACTTTTCACTGTTTTATTTAATCCTAAATTCCTACGTTTATTTGAAATAACTTAATTACCCTTCAATTTTATATACAAAAAAAAATTCACATTGTTTTATTTTTTTTTATTTTCAATAATTTTTTTTTCTTATTTTTAATTTTTATTTTGATGATTTTGCCGAGAAAAGAATAATATGCGTTTGCATTTGTAGCTATAATCAATATATAAACAATGAAAAATCTGTTTTGAAAGAAAAAAAAACAAAAACAATTTTAACTCATCCAATTATCTAAGTATTTCATTTTTGATTTGCATTCCGGGCCAGAAGATTGGTTCAATGGATGATATATGAATAATATTATATCATATTATCTTATATACGTATAATTGGCTTAGTAAATAATTGTATACCTAATATAATATATTTTAATAGTTTGATGTAGGTATGCATATAGGTATTTTTTTTAATTAATTTTTGGTGTACCTATACCTATACATCATTTATTATCAATTATTATATTATACACACATATATTACACACAGATATTTCTATTTTCATATTTTTTGTGATCATGTACATTTTGCAAAAAAAACAAAAACAAATCAAATTGTAAAATTGACCAAATTGGAATAGCTTAAAAATTATGTTGCACTCTTCTAACACGTGAAAAAAATTCAATCTCAATTTAAGTTAGTGGATTAAAAAAAATTAAAATAAAAATGAGGTTTCCTTTTATTATTCTTTCCTTTTATTTCTTGTGTAAATAAAAAAAATAACAAAAAAACTGAAAAAATATTTTTTTTAACCCATTCAACGCATCACGGTATACGGTATACGACGTTTGCAAAAAAAAACGTAAGCAAAAAGATATAAATGCTTAATATGATATTCATATGTATTTATATATGCATATATAAATTCTCCTGTTTTCAAATTTATCTGATTTTGTGAATTAGTTTGCTTGTTTTCTGCTGCTCTCCTTTACTTATGTTTTACGAACCAACGACGCAATCTCATCCATCTTGCTTATCAAGAAAAAAAATCAATATAAATTACAAAATTTGTTTTTTTTTTATAAATAATTATGATGACCATGTAGGTGTATATATAATAAGGTGTATAAATTGATTACTACCTACTTCCTAAATAAGATTTTTTTTATATACTGTACCATCGAAATGTGGTTATGTTTACACACAAATATGCATGCAGAATCAATATGATAGAATAGTTTTATACTCTTCTAACATATGTCCATATAAAAAAATTCAATTTCAATTTTACATATTAGCTATTGTCAACCATGATATATAAAACATAACCAAAATGATTTGATAACAAACGCAACCATAAAGAAACTGACAGTTGAACGGGAGATAGAAGAAATTCTGCATTCGATCATTGATTATAATTGTGATTGGTTCATTTTGCATTTTGCCTAATTAATAAGAAATATAGTTTAACTAATAAAAGAATGTAAAATAAAGAAGTATTATATTTATGTTTAATAATTGTTTTTCAATCATTTTACAATTCAGAAGTGGGATAAATAAATCCAAGCAAAAGCGAAAATCATAACTAAAAGGTTGAGGTTATGAAAAATTGAAGCACATGGTGGTAGTATTAAAGTGTACGTATAATTGGGAATTGCTAAACGAGATAACCTAAATTTATCGAGAACGTAAAAGACAGAAATATTATTGATACCTTAAAAAAAATGGAACGTGAGGAATTAAATAAACGAACGGTTAAAGAATTAAAAAACCTACTAAAAAATTTAAAGTTATCACAAAATGGAAATAAGTCATCATTAATTAATCGGTTATTAAATATTGATGATAATAATAGTAGAAATGAATCAGTTACGTCAATAAGAAGTGAAGCACGAACGATCGTAGAGAATGTTGGAAGTGATTCGGCACGTAATGTCACCTTCAACTCACCAGTAATAAATACATCAACGCCTGTAATGAATTGGAACGGACAAGGAAATTTTTTAACCTTCGGACCAAGAGAATTAATGGAAATTCTCCCTGAGTTCAATCCGGAGGATAAAAAAAGTTTAACGGCAGAAGAATGGTTAAAGCGAGTAGAAAAACTTAAAACATTTTATAGTTGGGAAGATCCATTAGTCCTAATTTCAATTGGACCAAAGTTCAAAGGATTAGCTAGAGCGTGGTATGATCGTACAGATGATTTTTGTACATCATGGAGTGATTTTGTAAAGCAGTTTAAAGATAAATATATGCCAATTGTAAACGATGCCGACATACATATGGGTATGCTAGGAAGAAAACGTAAAAATGACGAAACGCTAATGGAATATGTCGCGGAGATGTCACGACTCGGAAATAAGGGTAATTTAAAGGAGAATGCCATTGTTAAATATTTTATTTTAGGCATGCGTGATGAGCAATTATATGCAGCTTTTCAAGGACAACGTATTGACACGATAGCAGAATTGCGTGATAGAATCTCTTGGTGTGAAAGTTTTAGAACCACAAATATAAGGGAAGTAGAACAAAAACAGAATACATTTCAGCAAAAGCCGACTTTCAAATCGATTACATCTGAAAATGCCAACAACGAACAAAGAACACTGAAGGAAGAAAAATTTAAAACGTCAACGCAGTGTTTTAATTGTTACCAGTCAGGTCATTTCGCCAGAAATTGTCCTGCACCACAACGTCGATCTCGTTGCACCAAATGTAATCGAGTGCATAAACGAGGTGAACCCAGTGAATGTCCAGATGTTTCACGAGTAGGAGTTATCGAATATTCAAAATCAACACCCTATCATAAGATTGTAATGGTTAATAATAACGAAATGGTAGGACAAATAGATTGTGGCAGTCCTCTTACGCTGATTGCAAAAGAATATGCTGATAAATGTTTAACTGATCGAAAAAACTGTAAAGTCAACTTCGCTGGATTCCTAGGAGGAGAATATTGCTCAACGGAAAAGTCAAATGTCGAACTAATCATCAATAACGTAAAATTAAGAATAGATGTCTATGTAGTAAACAGTAAATATATGCCCGTACCATTGTTAATAGGACGCGATGTGCTAGATCGCCCAGATGTAAAATTTTATAAAGAGAACGGAGAAATAATTATAGAAAATAAATGTTCTGAAAAAGAAGTACGTCAATTTCTAGGACTATGCAGTTATTTTAGAAAATTTGTACAAAATTTTGCTAAAATTTCAAAACCAATTAACGAATTATTAAAAAAAGATAGCCAGTTTATTTGGTCTCAACAACAAGAGATAGCTTTCAATACGTTGAAACAAATTCTGTGTAGTAAACCATTATTAACCTCATATGATGTAAGAATGATTCATGAAGTTCACACCGATGCAAGTTCAGACGGTCTTGCTGGAATTTTATTACAACAAGACGGGAAATACTTAAAACCAGTCGCATACTTTAGTCGAACAACAAGCGAATGTGAAAATAAATTTCATAGCTACGAACTGGAGGCTCTAGCGATAGTTGAATCGTTGGAGCGTTTTAAATACTATTTATTAGGAAAACGTTTTACTGTAGTCACCGATTGCGCATCTTTGAGAACAACTATGTCAAAAAAAGAATTAATCCCAAGGATTGCACGGTGGTGGCTAAGACTTCAGGAGTTTGATTTCAATTTGGAGCATCGTAGTGGCAGCCGCATGACTCATGTTGATGCCTTGAGCCGTGCACCTAACGAAAAAGTGGTTAATGAACCTGAAACCGCTTCTCTGAAAATAATGGGAGTCGAAGTTACCCGACTCGACTGGCTGTTAACTATGCAAATACAAGATCCTGATTTGAAAAATATAATTGACAATCTACGTTCAGATAAAGTAGATAAACATCTTGCTAACGAGTATTGTATTGACAATGAACGTTTATTTAAAAAAATCAATCAAAATAAAAGGTGGGTGGTGCCAAAAATGGTACGTTGGAGAATAGTTCGTGAATGTCATGATCTCGTCGGACACCTTGCTTTAGAAAAAACACTTGAACGTATTCAACGATGGTATTGGTTTCCACGCATGAGGAATTATGTGTCAAAATACTTAAGGGCTTGCGTCGAATGCTGTTATAATAAGAAGCCGGGTGGAAAAACGGAAGGGGAGATGCATTTCGATGAAATTGAACCAATACCTTTTCATACTATACACTTGGATCACTTGGGACCGTTCCCTAAAAGTAGTAAGGGGAATATGCACGTGTTGGGAATTTCAGACCCATTTAGTAAATTTGTAATATTGCGAGCTGTTAAGTCTACAAATACGGCTTCAGTATTAAAGGTGTTAGACGAAGTAACAGAATATTTCGGTACACCAGCACGGATCATCACTGACCGAGGAACGGCATTCACTGCAAAATCGTTTGAAACATATTGTAAAGAGCATTCCATGAAACATATTAAGACCGCCGTACGAACACCTAGGGCCAATGGCCAAATTGAACGAGTCAACCGAACGATCTCGACAGCTATAGCTTCTTCAACAATTAATGAACGTAAATGGGATCAAGAACTACGAAATATCCAATGGTCTCTGAATTCTATGATATCTTCCACAACAGGTCGTACCCCACAGGAAATAATATTCGATTTTAAACCCCGCGACATCTTGAAAAATAAAATTATATTGGCGTTACATGATGAAATAACCGACGAAAATCGTCAACCATTAGTAGTTGTCAGGCAGCAGGCCGCTGAAAAGATCATGGCCGCACGACAAATGTGGAAAGAACGATTTGATAAGAAACATAGGCAACCAACAAAATACGAAGTGGACGATTTAATAGTAGTGGAGAATGAACCAAATAGTACGGGACAGCCACGGAAAATACAACCGAAGTTTAAAGGACCATATGTAATAACAAAGGTTCTGGAAAATGATCGTTATTTAGTTGAAGATATTCCCGGAGCTCCAAGGAAAATACGTCGATATGCTGGAGTTTATTCTCCAGACAAAATCAAGAGGTGGTGCATCCCGGAACCAGACGATGAAATCGAGGACGATTCCAATTTTCAGGATGGCCGAGTTGTCAACCATGATATATAAAACATAACCAAAATGATTTGATAACAAACGCAACCATAAAGAAACTGACAGTTGAACGGGAGATAGAAGAAATTCTGCATTCGATCATTGATTATAATTGTGATTGGTTCATTTTGCATTTTGCCTAATTAATAAGAAATATAGTTTAACTAATAAAAGAATGTAAAATAAAGAAGTATTATATTTATGTTTAATAATTGTTTTTCAATCATTTTACACTATGCTATCAGAATTGTTTCAAGAATATGTAGGTACATACATATGTATTTGGATATATAAACACTTTTTTGTTAATTGCGCCCTCATTCATACATATATATAGAAACCACGCATCAATTTAATATTTGCTGCAAGTGTGGATTGTGGAATGAGAATTTCAAATTTATATATTGTATACGTACATTATGTCATATACATTATCTATTAAAAATTTTTTACAAAATAAATAAAAAAAAATTTAAAATAAAAATGTTTGAAATGAATATGAAAAAAAAAAAAATCTTCCGAAACATCTGATTTTGATTTCTGTACAGACTTTGCAGTCGAATGGACTTCAACATACCGATTTTTTCGTATTCGGATCAGAATTTTTTTTCGGAGAAATTCCGCTTCGGACTTGAGCATAACCACCTATATATATTATACAAAAAAAATTGTTACCAAAAAAAACCTTGATTCTACTGAACCTTGCTTGACGAACTCCAAAATGAAAGAGAGAGAATGTTTCTTAATTTTTAATTGTGGCTGTACAATTTAAAACAACCGCATTTTTTTTTTATATTTCGAATTTCGAATAAACATCTGATCATAAGCGAAATGAAAAATGTACTACCAACAAGTGCTGCCACTCCAGATCTTCCAATTGTACATACCAATTGAAAGATCTGGAGTGGCAGCACTTGTTCACGTTCGTCAAAAAGACGTATTAGCACTTTTGGTAGCATGTAAGCAACGTTGATGGTTGATTTATGCTGAAAACACAATCACAACGAATGACCAAAATTCGCCATTAGAGACACAATCACGACGAATATTCGCGACGAACAAATTTTTGTGTTTTAAAATTTCAAAATTTGTTTATAAAAAAATTAAAAAAATGGAGAAAATATTTAAAAAAAATCAATTTAAAAAAATTTTTATTTGAATTTGAATTTTAAAATAAATAAATTTTTGTGTTTTTGAAATTTCAAAATTTGATGACTTGTGTCGTTTATTATTTCGTGACGACTGTACTTACAAAAATTTGTTTTCTGATTTCTAGTTTTAAAACAAAGTCCTGGATGTGGGGCACCGGGTTCTTGTCCGGAACTGTAACAGAGTTAAGGCGCCGATAATCCCCACAAGTCTCCACTCGCCATTCATCTTCGCAACCATGTGCAAAGGCGAACACCAATTGCTCATCGATGGTCTACAAATACCTTGTTCTAACAGAACTCGCTCTTTGTAATGGCATACTTCTCATTGAAGAGACGTCTAGGTTTAGACGTCACTGGCTGGCCGTTAGTTACAATATGGTGTGTTATATTGGATTTTGTAGGCGATATATTGATCTGTTCGTCGACTAAAATTTTGAAATCTTCTAGGATTGCTGAAAACTTACAACCGTGATTAATCAGAGCAAATGGCAACCCGAAGTTTTTGCAATCTGACAATTGCGAGCTAGTTTAGTTGTACCGTCAATTAAACGCTTTTGTTTAAGATCTATCAACAAGTTAAAATTAGTCAAAAAATCTGTACCTAAAATTGACGTTGTGACATCCGCGATCACGAAATTCCAAGTAAAATCCCTACGTAGCCCAAGAGAAATTGTTTTTTTGATAACGCCGTGTGTAGGTATTTACGAACCGTTAGCCGCGACAAGGTTAATTTGAAAAATTCTAGCACCTTTTGATCTTTGGTGCGATATTGAAATTACGGAGATATCCGTTCCAGTATCAATTAAGAATTTTATCTTAGTGGTTAGGTCGAGGAGAAATAGTCGTCGTGTATTGTCGTCGGCTTGTGACTCCTCAATTCTAAACCGACCATTTAGTTTTCCGATTGTCTTTTACTTGGATAAAACTTACACCACGTTTTACAATTGCGTGCTTTATCACCGAATTTGTAATGGAAGAAACACTGATCAACTTTTTGTTTTGATCTTGAATGAGAGCGAGATGAAAAAGGAGTTCCGTCGCGTTTTCGAAAAGGATTTTTAACACGTGTGTCAAAACGTGAAGGGTGTTCTAGCCTATCAATGCGCGCTATGATATTATCTAGCTTCTCTTCGAGTGAAAAGCTCTTATCGTTGCTTGTACTAGTATCGAGACTACACGACTTCGTCACCGATTTGTCCATCTAAATTGTACTGTAGCATTTCATTCAGTACCGTAGATGGTCTTCTATCACCGAGCGTTATTTTCGAAAGTAGTTTTCGGACCCGGATTTGATCCGAATTGGCGTAACTTTTGATTAGCCTTAACTTTAATGTTTTGTACTTATCTAGTTCCGGGGGGTTTCTGAGCAAGTCGACGACTGTAGCGGCCACGTTTTCTGGAAGTTGACTGGCAACTGTGTGAAACTTTATAGAATCCGAATTGATGCGTTGCGCTGTAAAATGGCTCTCAACCGAAAGGAACCATACATCAGGGTTGCGCGTGGTGTACTCTCATATTAGCTTGAGCAAAGTACGTGCTTATGGCTAGTTTGGGCTCTACGTTTTCTACCGTATCAAGGAACTCACCGTCATCGAAAGTGCTCGCTCCCGACGTATGTTTACTATTCGGCTCACTCATATTATTAAACTTATTTAAAAACTAAGAAAAAATTACTGAATTGTTTTACTTTTTAATAAAATTCAATTGAAATTCGATAAAATTAAATAATTAATCGTGTTTTGTAACTAAATTTATTTGATTATTATTATTAATTATTAAAAATTTGATTGCAAACCCTTAAGCAGTAAGAATAGGCGACCATTCAAAATGTTAAGTTACAAATATTAACTTAAATCAGTAGCTATTTTATTAATTTTTGTATAAAATTTATAAGCAATAATTTTATTTAAGCTAACTTTTAAAATTGCTTAATTTTTAACTGGTTATACTAATTTTTTTAAAAACAATTCACATTATTTAATTTTCTTAATAATTTTCAAAATTCAAATTAATTAATTTTTAAAACTTGAACCTGCATTATAACATGGCTGCGTACTGTACCTTTGTATCCATCAATGTGCTTTTGAGTATTTTCTGCGATACCTTATGAAAATTCCGTTGAATCTATAATTCCTTGAAAATATGTTGAATCTATGTTGAATCGCTATTGATGATGATAATGTTATATATTTTAAATTTTTCAATGATTGAAATGTTAGTGGATGTAAATTTTCGATTTGATTATTATGTAAATTTAATATAGTTTTTAATTTAGTATAGATTATTATGCAAATTTAATACATTTTTTAATAGATTTTCATTTAATATTTTTAAATTAGTATTTAAATTTAATACTGTTAAATTTTTCATCAATTGAAATGTGTTTGAATCAATATGTTTAATTTGATTATTACTTATATCCAATTCTAATAATTTATTTAATCCATCAAAAGTTTCTAATACAATTTCAGTTAATAAATATCCACTTAAATTTAATAATTTTAATTCGGTTAATGATGAAAAAAATTTATTTGGTATATTTTTTATTAAATTATTATTTGAATTTATGTCTAATTTAATTTAATTTTCATATCACGTCGGGGTCACCAATATGGTCGCTGGTACCTTTGTGGTTTTTAATTAAATTATTATTTATTAAAAAGTTTTTCTTGACTTGTGTCGTTTATTATTTCGTGACGACTGTACTTACAAAAATTTGTTTTCTTATTTCTAGTTTTAATTTTTTATATTAACTAACCGTTAATTATATAAATCATCGGTTATTTCATATATGAATAGGGTGACCATTATATCAAAATATAATGAAAGTAACTAATAATATTAATAATATAAATGATCATAATAAACATATGTCGGGACGCCACAATCTTATAAAATTAAAAGTTCTAAGAAATCCATCTGCACAACAGGTTGGAAATGTTTTTGCAAATCATTTGGACATTATTGTTAAGTTCTCGTTATGAAAATAATGACAAAAGTAGAAAATTCTGAATTTGAAAAAACCACGGTAAAACTGTGCATTTCTAAAAATATTCAAATAAGAAAAATATTTTAAAAACAAAATGTGATTCTATGTACACAAACACAATAATAACAAAAAATTAAAAGGATATCCTCATTATTATTTGATTTCTAATAAAAAATATTATTTTTTGTTTTTGCTTTATTATTTATTTTTTGTTAACATAACAGTTTACAGTAAGAAATTTTGTTTATTAAATTATAATAACAGTATCGAGAGAAAAACTAAAAAGCAAGAGAGTGGCGAGGCAGGCTATGGAAAAAAATTGCTAGAAAAATTTGATCTACGCTGGAGGCTGAACTTCTATTATACTACTTTTTCTATGCTTATACTAATATAATAAAAATAGTATAAATTTTTCAATATCTAAAGATACTTTATAGATATCTAAACTTTAAAATTATATGAAATTAATTGAATATTACTTTTTCTATGCTTATACTAATATAATAAAAATAGTATAAATTTTTCAATATCTAAAGATACTTTATAGATATCTAAACTTTAAAATTATATGAAATTAATTGAATATTTTGTTAACATGATTTTTTAATTTATATTAAAAAAATAATACCTAATACTATTTTTGTATTATGAATTTTATTATTTTTGAGTGTATACTAAGTAAATTTAATTGTGTTTTAGTTATTAAATGAAATGTAATACCATAAATAAATAAAATAAAAAAAAAAAAGAGAACTAAATTTTAAAATAACAATGTTAAAGAATCCATTTTAAATATGAAGCTAAGCCATTTTTTGTTAGTGAAATTAAATAAGTTTTATAATATCAATATTATAATAAGTTTTCATTCATATTGTTAGAATATGTTTCAGCTTCTTTATTTGCTTTGTTCAGTTTGTATATTAATTTCGAATATAAACATTTACGACAAAGATGCACTCGCAATTGAGGCATAATGAAAACGCCGTAGAGCTTTTCAATCAAATTTTGAGCTTTTCATCCAGGTTTGTAGAACGCAATTGTACTACAAGTACAATGTGAACACAGCCGTCATCATTTTGTGGGTTTTGTCGACAATTTGTGAATAATTTGTCGTAATTTTGTAGGTTATTTTTTCGACAATTCATGATTAATTCGTTATTTTGTGGTTTATTTCGTCGACAGTTTGTGAATAATTTCTCATCATTTTGTAGACATTTTCCACAATAATTTGTGAATTATTTGCCATTAAATTGTCAACAATTTGTAAATGATTTGTCATCCATTCGTGAACAGTTTTTTTCAGTAATTTAGGAGGGTTTTTAATAATAACAACAATTTAATTTTCATATATTATATATTTTATTCTATCTATAATTCATTCTATGAAAATAATTAAAAAACCACTATTTCAATTGTTTTTTAATAAAACAATTCATTAATATTTTTTAACAAACTTTGTTATGTTGTTCAGAAGACAATAATGTCAAAACAATACCGATTCTCAAAAGTGTTGAATAGAGTGATGTTGAACAGAATACAAGTGCATATATTGATTATTACTTATATCCAATTCTAATAATTTATTTAATCCATCAAAAGTTTCTAATACAATTTCAGTTAATAAATATCCACTTAAATTTAATAATTTTAATTCGGTTAATGATGAAAAAAATTTATTTGGTATATTTTTTATTAAATTATTATTTGAATTTATGTCTAATTTAATTTAATTTTCATATCACGTCGGGGTCACCAATATGGTCGCTGGTACCTTTGTGGTTTTTAATTAAATTATTATTTATTAAAAAGTTTTTCTTGACTTGTGTCGTTTATTATTTCGTGACGACTGTACTTACAAAAATTTGTTTTCTTATTTCTAGTTTTAATTTTATTATATTAACTAACCATTAATTATATAAATCATCGGTTATTTCATATATGAATAGGGTGACCATTATATCAAAATATAATGAAAGTAACTAATAATATTAATAATATAAATGATCATAATAAACATATGTCGGGACGCCACAATCTTATAAAATTAAAAGTTCTAAGAAATCCATCTGCACAACAGGTTGGAAATGTTTTTGCAAATCATTTGGACATTATTGTTAAGTTCTCGTTATGAAAATAATGACAAAAGTAGAAAATTCTGAATTTGAAAAAACCACGGTAAAACTGTGCATTTCTAAAAATATTCAAATAAGAAAAATATTTTAAAAACAAAATGTGATTCTATATACACAAACACAATAATAACAAAAAATTAAAAGGATATCCTCATTATTATTTGATTTCTAATAAAAAATATTATTTTTTGTTTTTGCTTTATTATTTATTTTTTGTTAACATAACAGTTTACAGTAAGAAATTTTGTTTATTAAATTATAATAACAGTATCGAGAGAAAAAATAAAAAGCAAGAGAGTGGCGAGGCAGGCTATGGAAAAAAATTGCTAGAAAAATTTGATCTACGCTGGAGGCTGAACTTCTATTATACTACTTTTTCTATGCTTATACTAATATAATAAAAATAGTATAAATTTTTCAATATCTAAAGATACTTTATAGATATCTAAACTTTAAAATTATATGAAATTAATTGAATATTTTGTTAACATGATTTTTTAATTTATATTAAAAAAATAATACCTAATACTATTTTTGTATTATGAATTTTATTATTTTTGAGTGTATACTAAGTAAATTTAATTGTGTTTTAGTTATTAAATGAAATGTAATACCATAAATAAATAAAATAAAAAAAATAAAAGAGAACTAAATTTTAAAATAACAATGTTAAAGAATCCATTTTAAATATGAAGCTAAGCCATTTTTTGTTAGTGAAATTAAATAAGTTTTATAATATCAATATTATAATAAGTTTTCATTCATATTGTTAGAATATGTTTCAGCTTCTTTATTTGCTTTGTTCAGTTTGTATATTAATTTCGAATATAAACATTTACGACAAAGATGCACTCGCAATTGAGGCATAATGAAAACGCCGTAGAGCTTTTCAATCAAATTTTGAGCTTTTCATCCAGGTTTGTAGAACGCAATTGTACTACAAGTACAATGTGAACACAGCCGTCATCATTTTGTGGGTTTTGTCGACAATTTGTGAATAATTTGTCGTAATTTTGTAGGTTATTTTTTCGACAATTCATGATTAATTCGTTATTTTGTGGTTTATTTCGTCGACAGTTTGTGAATAATTTCTCATCATTTTGTAGACATTTTCCACAATAATTTGTGAATTATTTGCCATTAAATTGTCAACAATTTGTAAATGATTTGTCATCCATTCGTGAACAGTTTTTTTCAGTAATTTAGGAGGGTTTTTAATAATAACAACAATTTAATTTTCATATATTATATATTTTATTCTATCTATAATTCATTCTATAAAAATAATTAAAAAACCACTATTTCAATTGTTTTTTAATAAAAAAATTCATTAATATTTTTTAACAAACTTTGTTATGTTGTTCAGAAGACAATAATGTCAAAACAATACCGATTCTCAAAAGTGTTGAATAGAGTGATGTTGAACAGAATACAAGTGCATATATTGATTATTACTTATATCCAATTCTAATAATTTATTTAATCCATCAAAAGTTTCTAATACAATTTCAGTTAATAAATATCCACTTAAATTTAATAATTTTAATTCGGTTAATGATGAAAAAAATTTATTTGGTATATTTTTTATTAAATTATTATTTGAATTTATGTCTAATTTAATTTAATTTTCATATCACGTCGGGGTCACCAATATGGTCGCTGGTACCTTTGTGGTTTTTAATTAAATTATTATTTATTAAAAAGTTTTTCTTGACTTGTGTCGTTTATTATTTCGTGACGACTGTACTTACAAAAATTTGTTTTCTTATTTCTAGTTTTAATTTTATTATATTAACTAACCGTTAATTATATAAATCATCGGTTATTTCATATATGAATAGGGTGACCATTATATCAAAATATAATGAAAGTAACTAATAATATTAATAATATAAATGATCATAATAAACATATGTCGGGACGCCACAATCTTATAAAATTAAAAGTTCTAAGAAATCCATCTGCACAACAGGTTGGAAATGTTTTTGCAAATCATTTGGACATTATTGTTAAGTTCTCGTTATGAAAATAATGACAAAAGTAGAAAATTCTGAATTTGAAAAAACCACGGTAAAACTGTGCATTTCTAAAAATATTCAAATAAGAAAAATATTTTAAAAACAAAATGTGATTCTATGTACACAAACACAATAATAACAAAAAATTAAAAGGATATCCTCATTATTATTTGATTTCTAATAAAAAATATTATTTTTTGTTTTTGCTTTATTATTTATTTTTTGTTAACATAACAGTTTACAGTAAGAAATTTTGTTTATTAAATTATAATAACAGTATCGAGAGAAAAAATAAAAAGCAAGAGAGTGGCGAGGCAGGCTATGGAAAAAAATTGCTAGAAAAATTTGATCTACGCTGGAGGCTGAACTTCTATTATACTACTTTTTCTATGCTTATACTAATATAATAAAAATAGTATAAATTTTTCAATATCTAAAGATACTTTATAGATATCTAAAGAAAATTATATGAAATTAATTGAATATTTTGTCAACATGATTTTTTAATTTATATTAAAAAAATAATACCTAATACTATTTTTGTATTATGAATTTTATTATTTTTGAATGTATACTAAGTAAATTTAATTGTGTTTTAGTTATTAAATGAAATGTAATACCATAAATAAATAAAATAAAAAAAATAAAAGAGAACTAAATTTTAAAATAACAATGTTAAAGAATCCATTTTAAATATGAAGCTAAGCCATTTTTTGTTAGTGAAATTAAATAAGTTTTATAATATCAATATTATAATAAGTTTTCATTCATATTGTTAGAATATGTTTCAGCTTCTTTATTTGCTTTGTTCAGTTTGTATATTAATTTCGAATATAAACATTTACGACAAAGATGCACTCGCAATTGAGGCATAATGAAAACGCCGTAGAGCTTTTCAATCAAATTTTGAGCTTTTCATCCAGGTTTGTAGAACGCAATTGTACTACAAGTACAATGTGAACACAGCCGTCATCATTTTGTGGGTTTTGTCGACAATTTGTGAATAATTTGTCGTAATTTTGTAGGTTATTTTTTCGACAATTCATGATTAATTCGTTATTTTGTGGTTTATTTCGTCGACAGTTTGTGAATAATTTCTCATCATTTTGTAGACATTTTCCACAATAATTTGTGAATTATTTGCCATTAAATTGTCAACAATTTGTAAATGATTTGTCATCCATTCGTGAACAGTTTTTTTCAGTAATTTAGGAGGGTTTTTAATAATAAAAACAATTTAATTTTCATATATTATATATTTTATTCTATCTATAATTCATTCTATAAAAATAATTAAAAAACCACTATTTCAATTGTTTTTTAATAAAAAAATTCATTAATATTTTTTAACAAACTTTGTTATGTTGTTCAGAAGACAATAATGTCAAAACAATACCGATTCTCAAAAGTGTTGAATAGAGTGATGTTGAACAGAATACAAGTGCATATATTGATTATTACTTATATCCAATTCTAATAATTTATTTAATCCATCAAAAGTTTCTAATACAATTTCAGTTAATAAATATCCACTTAAATTTAATAATTTTAATTCGGTTAATGATGAAAAAAATTTATTTGGTATATTTTTTATTAAATTATTATTTGAATTTATGTCTAATTTAATTTAATTTTCATATCACGTCGGGGTCACCAATATGGTCGCTGGTACCTTTGTGGTTTTTAATTAAATTATTATTTATTAAAAAGTTTTTCTTGACTTGTGTCGTTTATTATTTCGTGACGACTGTACTTACAAAAATTTGTTTTCTTATTTCTAGTTTTAATTTTATTATATTAACTAACCGTTAATTATATAAATCATCGGTTATTTCATATATGAATAGGGTGACCATTATATCAAAATATAATGAAAGTAACTAATAATATTAATAATATAAATGATCATAATAAACATATGTCGGGACGCCACAATCTTATAAAATTAAAAGTTCTCAGAAATCCATCTGCACAACAGGTTGGAAATGTTTTTGCAAATCATTTGGACATTATTGTTAAGTTCTCGTTATGAAAATAATGACAAAAGTAGAAAATTCTGAATTTGAAAAAACCACGGTAAAACTGTGCATTTCTAAAAATATTCAAATAAGAAAAATATTTTAAAAACAAAATGTGATTCTATGTACACAAACACAATAATAACAAAAAATTAAAAGGATATCCTCATTATTATTTGATTTCTAATAAAAAATATTATTTTTTGTTTTTGCTTTATTATTTATTTTTTGTTAACATAACAGTTTACAGTAAGAAATTTTGTTTATTAAATTATAATAACAGTATCGAGAGAAAAAATAAAAAGCAAGAGAGTGGCGAGGCAGGCTATGGAAAAAAATTGCTAGAAAAATTTGATCTACGCTGGAGGCTGAACTTCTATTATACTACTTTTTCTATGCTTATACTAATATAATAAAAATAGTATAAATTTTTCAATATCTAAAGATACTTTATAGATATCTAAAGAAAATTATATGAAATTAATTGAATATTTTGTCAACATGATTTTTTAATTTATATTAAAAAAATAATACCTAATACTATTTTTGTATTATGAATTTTATTATTTTTGAATGTATACTAAGTAAATTTAATTGTGTTTTAGTTATTAAATGAAATGTAATACCATAAATAAATAAAATAAAAAAAATAAAAGAGAACTAAATTTTAAAATAACAATGTTAAAGAATCCATTTTAAATATGAAGCTAAGCCATTTTTTGTTAGTGAAATTAAATAAGTTTTATAATATCAATATTATAATAAGTTTTCATTCATATTGTTAGAATATGTTTCAGCTTCTTTATTTGCTTTGTTCAGTTTGTATATTAATTTCGAATATAAACATTTACGACAAAGATGCACTCGCAATTGAGGCATAATGAAAACGCCGTAGAGCTTTTCAATCAAATTTTGAGCTTTTCATCCAGGTTTGTAGAACGCAATTGTACTACAAGTACAATGTGAACACAGCCGTCATCATTTTGTGGGTTTTGTCGACAATTTGTGAATAATTTGTCGTAATTTTGTAGGTTATTTTTTCGACAATTCATGATTAATTCGTTATTTTGTGGTTTATTTCGTCGACAGTTTGTGAATAATTTCTCATCATTTTGTAGACATTTTCCACAATAATTTGTGAATTATTTGCCATTAAATTGTCAACAATTTGTAAATGATTTGTCATCCATTCGTGAACAGTTTTTTTCAGTAATTTAGGAGGGTTTTTAATAATAAAAACAATTTAATTTTCATATATTATATATTTTATTCTATCTATAATTCATTCTATAAAAATAATTAAAAAACCACTATTTCAATTGTTTTTTAATAAAAAAATTCATTAATATTTTTTAACAAACTTTGTTATGTTGTTCAGAAGACAATAATGTCAAAACAATACCGATTCTCAAAAGTGTTGAATAGAGTGATGTTGAACAGAATACAAGTGCATATAAAAATAAATAAAAAACTTTGTCATCCAATTGTCATATATTGTTGACCAAAAATTGTTATAACAAATATTTGCCAACATTTTGTCGAAAAAATCGAGTGAGGTTACAACATAGACTTAATAAGTCTGTTTACAACCACAATTTTGTAACAAATTTTGACGACAAAATGTGTTCACAATTTTCTAACAACATATGTTGTAAACATATAACAACATATGTTGACAAAAACTTAACAATTTCATAACAATTTTTGGTTACTGGGGTGGAGCCAATTATGGAACTGTTCTGAATATATTAATAATTTCGTAACATAATGACATTGAAAATATAATTTCTGGACAAATCTTTTAGTCTTTTAATCTTCAATTCAAATTGAATTTTGAAAGTAAATTGTATAAAAAATAAATTTTTTTTTTTTGCACATTTTATAATATATCAGTTTTTTTATTACAATAATTGCTAAAATATTAAATATAAATATTAAAATTAATATAAAAATTGTTCTTTTTATAAATTAACATTGTAACATTATCTGAACATTCCCAAAAAATAAAAATAATATTATCTAACATTCTCCAAAAAGTTATATTTTACATCACCCCTTTTATTGATGAGATTATGGATGTGTCAGCAAATTTATTAATAAGAATATCGCTGAATTGAGTATTACGAGAAATGGGAATAGAACCATCATCAATATTTTCTCATCAATATAAGGACTGTGAATATATTGTCCATAGGCCTTAGGTACACTTGTTGTTTCACTGCATGTTGTCTGTCTTTTCCTATTCCCTCCCACAAAACCCCTTCGATCAACAAACATGTTTTTCTTAAATATGAGCTTTAGTAGTTGTTAAAAAAATTTTTTGGTCATCTCCGTTGTTTTTAAATAATCCATACAAAGGAACAATAAAAAAGTTTGGTAGGTGTACAAAAGCGACATTGGAACACGCAGTGAAACAACAAGTGTACATAAGACCATATATTGCGGTGAAATAGGGGTGTACGAATTAAGATGTTTGTACATACATACATACGTTCATTTTCAATAATGTGATTTAAATATACATATGTTATTTTATTATGAGATCTTTATATTCTTTAAGAATATTTTGTTCATGTACAAAATTTATGTCAAGATATTCGTCTTCTGCAATTGACACATCTTCGGTGAACCGATCATATGCTATTTTTGTTTCAATTTCCTTGTCAATTTTATCTTTAATAACTGAAATTATATTAGACTTTGATGTAGAAGGTTGAGGTTCATCTACTTGTTGTTTTTTTGTACATTGCGCTAATCTTTCTGTTTCTTCTATTATTTGCAAAATGCGTTCAAAATCATTATTAGAATGTAATTGTAACAAAAAATCTATTGCTTCATCTTTATTATTTGTGTATGACTTCAGCGCCATTTCAACAATATCTTGATTAAATCCCAGTTTGCAAAGCTGATTTACAAGTTCAACGTTCAGCTTAATGCTTGGAACTTCACCTCTGAGTTCCTCTTCATTATTTTGAATCAAATCAATCTTCCATACCAAATTTAAAAATAATACCGAAAAATTTAAGCAAATTTAAAATATAAAAATTAACTAACTAATTAAACTTACAGTCTTTTCCAAATCATTGTTGCATTTCCTCAATGCAATAACCGATATTTCAGAATCAAACCCCATTTCTACAAGTGTCGTAACATTCTTCGGATTAATCCATTCATTAGATTCGAATTTAGTTAAACCTTTGTTTATCTCACTTTCTTTTTTTCCTTTCTTTCTTGCTTCTTGCTTTTTATTGCGCCGATCTAAGAGGTAATTGACACTCATTTCGATATTATTATCACAAGCTCTAAGCGCTATTCTAGATTCTAATAAATCATAACCCATATTCAACATTTCGAATAATTTTTCTTCGTTTATTTGAAGGCAAGACATTTCAAGTTCCACAGTCAAAAATTTTTCATACGCTTCATTTTTTTTATTTTGATGAAAGTAAAGAACACCTTGTAATAAATGAAGACGCATAATTAGAGCCTTCTCATTTCCTATTAAATTCTCTTTCAGTCTTGAAACGCGGTTAAGATTATTCCCATAACTTCTATTAAAATTTTCTTCACATATTTTCAATCTTCTCTCAGCGTCCGGTAAATAGCTAAAACTCTAATACAAATTGTTAAGTTATTGTCAGAAGAATTATCTAGCTCAAAATTTATCCAACATACCTTTAGGCATAAGTAGCACCATACAATGTCTAAATTTAATAAGGCATAGTTATCAATTTTATCCAACATTTCTGATTGGCTAGAAGAAAATTGTTCATCAGATTCCAAAAATAATATCAAAGCTTCATCAATATTATCTTTTTTTAAAGCTGCTCGTCCTTTTTCATACAAAGCTAACGCTAGAATTAAGGAATCTCTTTCCTTTGGTGGTAAATGTACCAAATTTCCATCTTGATCCTCCATCTAAAAATAGTTTCTATGATGAAAAAATTTAAATTGGTAAACAGTACAATACCGTCAAAAACTGTTGATCCTTTGAAGATAAAATAAGTAGCGCATCATCTTTGGCTCTTTTAACACGTTCATGTATACTGGAAGAAACATTTTTTCCTTCACTGATAAGTATTATTGCCTGTAGATTGTTTTTAATGCCTGCAAATTATAAATTTAACAGATGAAAAATGAAGATTTTTTTAAGCAAATCGTCACAAATATTTACGATAGACTAAATTAAATTATATTTATTTATGTAGTAAATTGTATCAATTACATAAAATAAAATTTAAAGCTAAATTTAAAATGTTAACCTTGAGATAACAAAGTTGTTTCCTTTTGTAAAACTCTACCGGCGAATATAATTTTTATGTTATTTTGATTTGAATTCAGAGTTTGAGAAACTGTCTTATATATTTCATCCCCCAACGCCGTTAAAGAATGTTTTAATTCTAAACAAATATTATCATCATTTTGATTACTACATGATTTTATAACTCGTGCTATAAGAAAAACTCAGAAATTAAAAATGTTAAAAATACCAATTGCTTTACCTTTAAATTGAGCTTCTCCTAAAAGATTAAAAAAAAATTAAATTAGATTTTATGGTTTGTTATAGCAAGCACTCACCAGTTAATTCAGAACCTCTACGAATACGTAATTTTTCTATTGCTCCTTCCTGTAGTTCGTTTAATGCAATTTTACAATCTGTGTAAGATAAACCCAAATCATCTTCAAATTCTCTGGATAAAATCTATAATAATAGGAACGGTTAGATATATATTAAAAAAATTTAGTTTTTTATGAAATACTTACATCTAACTGACTTTCAATTGAACCGATTCCTTCAAAATAATATGGTTCCAACCATAGTTTAATGCCCTTGTTTCTTAATCTATCTCTCACTTGAGCTATTATATCTTCGGCAGATAAGGGCATTTCCAAATTAAAATTTCTTTAAGCGTACAGTAAATAATTTACAAATAATCTGGTTTATTATTTTCTTTATTATTTAATTATTTTGCTATTTAATCGTTATATTGTATTTTTCTTTTGTTTGAAACAGAAAATAACATCAACTACAGTACAAAGCCCTTTATTTGAAGAACTGAAGAAGTGACATTTATCTTTCAGCGCAGTTCTTTAATTTTTTTAATGTGACATCCTCTTTTATTAATAGATTTTGCGCATACGAAAAAAATAAAAGAGAAAAATGGCTCTAACTAGAGGCTGCTGCACTATGTTGATCGCACAACAATTCTGTATTACACGAATGTTACGCTCAGTGGTCAAAACTTTAAAAATTTTCAATGAATTAATATCTAAAAATTTTGATTCTGATGTCGAAAACACAATCACGACGAATGACGAATTTTTTGCTTTCAAATACATGAGATTATATGTAAATCGTGACGAATGACGAATAACTAAAATTTCGCGTTCAAAAAATAGATCTATTTTTATTTTACTCGTCGACGAATGCGAATGGCTATATGGAATTGATACCAACATAAATTGGTCAAAATCAACGAATTAGAATTCGTTGGTCAAAATGGTTTTAATAAAACATTTTTAAAACTCAAATTCAAATAAAAAATTTTTTAAATTAATTTTTTTTAAATTTTTTCTCCATTTTTTTTATAACCAAATTTTGAAATTTCAAAACAAAAATTTGTTCGTCGCGAATAGTTTGTCGTGATTGTGTCTCTAAGGGCGAATTTTGGTCTTTCTTCAATCGTCACTCGTCATTCGTCGTGATTGTGTTTTCGACTTGAACTTGATAATATCGCGCATTAACTGTTTTGTTTATATCAATTTAATATAGTGTGATTACTGAAATTATGTCTTTTCATTATGAAATTTTAAATTCTTGAAATGATAAAACAAATTAATTATGTATAACTATGAATAAATTAAACATATTTTATTTAAATACCATCTTTTAAAATTTTTATTTAATTTTTAGTTTTTGTCAAACACTTAAACAAAAAAAAAACATGAATTATTTTTTCGCAATGTACATTTCGCAATGCACAAGACAAACGGAACAAAATAATCCAATTAGAGGTATCCAAAGTGGTTGGTATTAAAATCTATAAAAACTAAATCCCTAAATCAAAATCCGTAAAAACAAAGTCCGTAAAAATCAAATCCGTAATAACAAAATCCGTAAAAATTAAAATTTATATGTACACGTAAAAAATCTGCTCGAAAAACTGCTAATGTACTTTAAACTTTCAAGAACAAGAATAACATAAGGTTGGCAGAACTTCAGAAAAAACCTTTATTAGCACTTAGTATGGGAAATTTCCAAAAACAGATTGTAGGCGGAATAGCTACGAAATGCCTAATGTGAAAAGACGAATGGACTAAATCCAAATGACAATATCCATAATTCCTCAATCGAAATAAAGAAAATCCAAATACGACAAAGTACCATTTTTCAAAATTCAAATGCGACAAAATCCAAATGAAATAATACCCAAATGCGACAAAATCCAAATTTTAGTAAAATAGCAAGGTTAGTAAAATCTTAAAACAAAAAATAAATGTGCTTCCGATGTTTTGTTGTCAAAATTATTATTTGTTTATTATTTACAGAACAGCTGATTTTGAAATTTTGAATACTTACATTATTTGCAATTTGAATAACAAGCTGAAAATATACGTTTAAAACGTTTTTTAAATGTGTTTTTTAAAAATTGAAAACAAAAATATTTTTTATAATTAAAAAAAGAATAAATAAAACAAAATTTAATTAAATAATTTGAGAATTGTTGTAAAAATGGATTCTGGTACTATTAATGCTATAAACAGAATTGGGGCGACTAGCGACAGATACAGCTACTGGCGATATATACATCGCTGGCATAAACACAATTACGGATACAAAGTAGAGCTACAAAAACTACGAAATTTACTAAATTTATTAATTTTGTCTCAAAAGCCATTTCAATGAATGTAAAAAAAAACAGATTTACTTTTAATATTTAAATGTTTTTGGAAATTGTTTAGAATTAATCATATGTTCAATAATATGCTACCAAAAGTAGCTTGGCGACAGATACAAAAATATAAATTTTCCTAATTTGTATCCGTCACCCAGCTACAGTATCCGCAATTGTGTTTAGGTGCATATAAAATGGATGGGGATATTTTATTTTGATAGAAGTTGTAGCTGCATATGTCGCTAGTCGCCCCAATTCTGTTTATACTATAAAGGTAACAAGAAAATGTAAAATTTAGTACACATAGTTGCACCAAACACCGTTAATATATCAAAGGTGTTTGTTACAACTGTCTGTTTATTTATTTATTTAGTAGGTTATATAATAGTACCGTTCCCGTACTTTTCTGGTAAAAACTTGCAAATGAGAGAAAAGAGAGAGAAAAAAAAAAAAAAAAGAGTAAAAAAAACTCTCATCTGCAAGTAAAAGTACTGGAACGCAATTCTTGTAAAAACTTGCAGCTGTCAAACAGCTGACAAGCAATCTGACATTCTGAAATTAATTTAATTATAAACAATCATTTTAAATTTCCGGAGGTGTTTTTTTTAAAGAATTGTACATAATTAAATTTAAACGAAATGGCAGCGGAAGATATAAAAAATATATGTATATTACTAAGTAGCGATTCGGATTACATTTTTATTACATTTTTTTTAGTGAAAGCGAAACTGAAGAGTTAAGGAATGTAATTCTAAAGCAAGTGCTGTTGGAGAACTTTTTACATAAAAACATAAGACATTGCATTCGAAACTATTTGGAAGAAATAGTTCCAGGTTATTGTGAAGAGGAATTTGTAAGACATTTTCGTGTAAGCAAAAATGTTTTCAAATATTTATATGAAGAACTGCAAACATTTGAAAGTTTTGGAAACCTACGTGCAGATAAAAAATGTAGCTCAGAAAAACATATAGCTGTATTTTTATGGTTTGCGGGTCATGAAGCTTGCTGTTATAGAGACTTAGCTGACAATTTATCCTTATCAAATGTATCCGTATTATTAAATTAAATTATACATATATTACAGTAATAAAGAATTATGAAACTTATCCTCCACTAAATTATATTTTTCATTTTTTTTAATAAATTTCATTTAAAAAACAAAATTTTGCATAATAGACGCATATGAGAAATTACAAAAGTAAATCAAAACATAACCTAAAAAATACAACAACAACAAAGACAACAACAAAAATTTGAGGTATAAGTTTTTACAAGTTAAAATTTTACTTGCAAAAACTTATTCGAAAGAATGTTATTGAACTTTGTTGAACGAAGTTGAAAACATATGTTTTCTCTCGTTTTTAGAAAAAACTCTCAGTACAGGAACGACTTCTGGTAAAAACTTGGAAAAACTTGGATAAGTTTTTACAAGATGTGCGTACGGGAACGGTCATAATAATATTAATACCAAACGCAAAAACAAAAACAAATATTTTATTTAAGAAAGATAAAAATAGAGTTCTGAAATTTTGCACAGATCAAAAAAGGAACCGTATACGGTGCTTTACAAAGCTATTAAATGACATGTTTGGATAGGTGCCACACAACTCCTAGCCACTATCAGGAATATATCAAAAACCAATTGTGTAACAGGCACTTAGATGTGTAAAATTTACACTTAGATACTCTTTCACAAATAAAGACATACGACGGGTACTGATTTCGAAAATTTGGACTCGTTCGGGTTGATGCCATACAACTCCTCGCACCTATCAGAAATATTTCAAAAACCAATTGTGTTACAATATATTTACACCAATATACTCTTTCACAAGTAAATAGATTCGACTATTTCTGATTTCGAAAACTTAGACTGGTTCGTCTCGGTGCATATAACTCCTAGCACCTATCATGAATATTTCAAAAATCAATTGTGTTATAGACATGAGGGTTTACACTTAATTACTCGTTCTGAAATTGTAATACCTATATATATATATAAAAATAAAATTTTTAAAATATACTTTTATGGAAACAACACTGGCCCCCTAAAAAGTAGGAAATAAAACTAGTGGTGGATGTTGAGCATCTAGAACTATTATCAGATAAAACGCCAAAGTATATAGTGAATGTTACTGGACAATTGTTAATTTGCGATATTTGTGGTTTAACAAAAACACGAACGTTAAAAGAACCATGCTTTGTGGAAAAATGTTGGCGATGTTTCCACATTTCGATGGAGGAAATATTTAGTAGCAAGACCAATGTACAACCACCATACATATATGACACCAGTGTGGATTATGAAGCTTTTGAGTTCATAGAAGAAGAATATTTTGATGATTCTGAGGTATAGAAATAATAGAAAGATAATAGAAGATAATAATAGAAAGTTATGTTATAAATGAATTTACAAATTTTACTGACTACACAAATTTTTCGTTTAAACCCGAAATTATATATTCTTTTTAAATATATATTTAAATTATAAATATTTTTATTTGGTGTTTTATATTCTTCACCTACATTTTGTTTTGTGTTTTTCTATTTTTAAGAAGTAAATTATAGGTATGTAATCAAGGCATCCTAAATAGAATGAATTTTAGAACTTAGGATGTCTTGATGTAATAGTAATAATGACAAAATTGTGCTGTGTTCCTCAACAAATCAATTTAAATCTAGTAAGGAAAGAAACTATTAATTAAACATTCATTTTTTAACTTTAAATATATTTTTTTTTATTAATTTCTACTATGACAAAAAATTTCGTAAATGAAAGTATAAAATAGGTAAGTATGCTTAATTTTTAATTTCACTTAAAACTTATAATTATAATCTGCATTTTAAGCATGTACTTTTCATTTTTACTTTGTAATAACATTAAAAAATTAAAACTTTGCTCTCAATTTTTCAAACTACTATAACTTCATATACAACATTTTAATTACATAGTTAAAATTACCTAAAACCTATATTTAAAACAAACAATAGAAATTTATATAATGGTTTTTTTTTCAAACATTTTATTTTACAGGTAACAAAACACATAATATAAGTAACAATAATTTAACAATAATAATGAAACCACATTTTAAAGTAAGCGTTTAATAATAGTATAAATAAATTGTTTATAAATAGCAAATACAATACAAACAAAAAAACCAATACGAGAGTTGAAACTTCAGTCATATATTGATAAGACAAAAATATAATATTCTACATATTTAATTTGATTTTAAGAAGAATAATTAAGGAAGTGAAAAACAAATCGATTAATATATATTTAGAAAAATTAAAAAATGGTAAAAGCACTGATTACTCTTTTTGGAAGGCAGCTAAAAATCTGAAAAGGCTTATTGAACAAATTCCTCCAATTAAAAAATTGGATGGAAATTGGGCGAGAGATAATAAAGAAAAAGCCAAATTATTTGCGTAACACTGAGAACACATTTTTGCAAACAAACGACGAAGAAGAATGTGAAGATCTAAATATAGAATCAGTTCAGAAAGAAGAAGAAACCGCATTAACAACCCAAACTGAAGTGAAAAAAGAATTAAACAATACTAATTTTAAAAAAGCTCCGCGATATGATTTTATAACGAGCCAGATTTTAAAGCAACTACCAGAAAAGGCAATAATTAAGATAACGAATCTTATAAATGCTACATTTGAATTTTGTTTGACTTGACATTTGAAATTTGACAAACCATAAAATAAATTAAAATAAAATAAGTATGTATATAAAGTAATTTAACTAAAAAGTGTAAAAGTAATTTATTAAAATAAAAAGTGATCAAATTAAAATAAAAATGAGTTTGGATTTAACGGAAGGTGAATAAAAATTTTAATTAAATGTTGAACCATTTTGCAATTTTATATTTTTAGAGTTCGATTCGTAGTTTCCCGCCATGGTAGTGGAAGAATACGTTTTTCCAGATTTGGTAGAGTTTCCCAGTAATGACGAAATCAATAATGGTAAGAATAAAACCTAGCCTAACTATATTAACTAACCTACCTAACAAATCTACTTAGCCTAAGCCCTAAATATTGTAATGTTATTGTGTTTTTGTAGAATTACTGATAGAAGCAGTTAGAGCTAAGCCGGAGCTGTGGGATTGTCTCCACAAAGAATATAGAAAAAGGACAATAAAATGTCGGCTGTGGGAGCAAATTGTTCTTGAGCTTAGTAAGTTTATTTTAATATTTTTAATATTTTAATTTTAAAATGAAAATAAATTTTAGATTCCACCGAAAGTTCAAAAGCTTTAAAACTGAAGTGGGATAATTTGAGGACGGCCTACCTAAGGTCGAGCAAATTGGCAGCCAGTGGCTCAGCAACAGTAAAAAAAGAATACAAGTATTCCAGGTTGATGTCGTTTTTAGACGATACCAACAAACCACGAAGGTAAAGTTTATTTTTCCCATGCAGATTTTTAATGTAGAGAAAAAAATTATAATTTTATTATAAATCTTACTACAATTTTAGATCACAGCTATTGGCGAATTTTGAAGATGAGCAAATTCTAACACCAGAATCGTACTCTTCATGTTCATCTCCAACACCAGGACCATCGAAAAAAAAATTCGATGGTGAAACTGAGAAAACGAAATTCATGGAACGATGCGTCTCAGCCATCGAGCAGATGAAAGACGCTGATGAGCAATTTGAGATGGAACAGAGGAAACTAGAAGAAATGTGTTTAAAACAAATAGAAGAACAGAAAACAAAAAGTTCAACAGCCATATTTATGGAGAGCTTGGCAAAGGACATCGAAAAATATCCTTTTAGAGCTCAACTTAAAATATAACAAAAGTTTTTACGAATAATGGAGGAGATCGCTCTGGAGTATGATGTTGAATAATATTTCTTCAACATCATACACTGTGATAAGTATTATAATTAAATGCATTTTTTATCTTTTCAGATTTCAATCAATTGGTAAGTTATTATTTAAAATCCTTTTAATCTAATATATTTTGCTAATTCTTTTAATATCTTTTTTCTTTCTGTTTTATTTTTCTTTCCGTTTTATTATACTGTGTAATATTCTATGAATTCTTTTATGTTAAAAATTCTATGAATGTATTTTTCAATTCTATGTAAATATTGTATTATATTATTTATTATGTGTTTTATTTTATTTTTAATATTCTATGAATTGTTTTATTTTATTTTTAATATTCTAAGAATCATTTTATTTTTAATATTCTATGAATTGTTTTATTTAATTTTTAATATTCCATGAATTGTTTTATTTTCAAAATTCTATGAATTGGTTTTTCAATTCTATGAATTATTTTAATAAATATTTTATTGATAAAAAAAATTCAAATAAAAACTATTTTTTTAAAAAAAACATTATTTTATTGATAAAAAAAAATTCAAATAAATAAAAACTATTTTTTTAAAATAAACATTATTTTTATAGATAAAAATATTTAATTTTTCAGAAAATATACATATCTTGAAAAATGTTTGTTGTGATCTTGAACCTCCTGTTGAATTGGGCATTGTAAATTTCCTTATTGCAAAATTATTATTTTAAATTCTGTCCAATTGCCATGGAACAGCTCCTTTGTCGATAAAATATTTAGCAAATCTAAAAAACATTTTATTTTTATTTAGAACAACTAAAAAATAACATGCAGTTAACCTTTTCCTCAACTCTTTAGCATTAAATTTGTATTGTAAGGCGGGGGCAAAGGTTCGAATATATTTTTGTCTGCTCTCCAAGAACCCAGCACAAGACCTCCATTCTGTTCAATATCAATCAAACCCGGATTTAAGTAACTTCTGCATTTTTCTTCTCTCAGCCAATTGTGTAAACATACACATGACATTATTATGTTTTCCATCTAAATAGTTTATTTTTATTTTATTAAATATTTTACTTATATGTAATAGTAATTACCGTTTCCAAATTTGAAATAATTGATGTTCGGAAAATTCTCCACTTGGTGGATAAAATCTCAAAGTAGTTTTCAACTATGCGACGATTAAGCTATAATCCCGTATTGGATGAAATTACGGGGTTTTTAGACTATGGAAACAAACGAACAGGAGATGTTGCAAAATATATATGTGTTTTCCTATTAAGAGGCATAGTAAATAATTGGAAATATGTACTAAGCTATTACACAACAGATAAACCAATTAGTAGTACATATATTCAAAATTTATTATTTTTAAATTTAGATACCGCTTTCAAATTGAATCTTAATATCCGAGTAGTATGTACCAAGGCACAAATAATAGAAAATGTTTTAGCACATTAGGTGTTACAAAAGAAAATCCTTATTTTTTTTATAATTTTAAGGGAATAGAAAAAAAAGTGTTTGCACTTTTCGTTCCGATACATCTTATTAAGTCACTTCGAAATACACTGTTCAAATATGACCTTAAAACTACTGATGGTGAAGTGTCATTTAAAATTATTCAATCACTATATTTACATTACCAAACAAACACATATTAACTTTCGTGGTTATAAAGTTTACAATAGCATACATCCGGGTAACTCTGCTAGAGGGGGAGTGCAGCGATTATAAAACAAAATATACAACATTTTGAAGAAGCCAAATTTGAAACAGAAGAAATACAAGCTATTGCCGTAAACGTAAAATGTAAGAATTACTTTATTGTAGTAGCAAGTATATATTGTCCACCTAAGTACTCTTTAAAGAATCATCATTATTTAGATCTTTTTAAGAAACTAGGAAAAAAGTTTGTTATAGGGGGTGATTTTAATGCCAAAAATACACGCTGGGGATCACGGGAATTGTTCGAGGCAATAAGCGAATTTGGCTGTGAAATATATCAACAGGAAAACCTACTTATTGGCCTACAGATCTAAATAAAATACCTGATTTAATCGATTTTTTTATAATTAAAAACATTTCGAATAATTTCATACAGATAGAAGATAGGCAGGAAATGTACTCTGACCACTCTCCAATACTACTAACTGTAAGTGAAGACGCTATTCAAAGGAAGAGGAATCCGGTTCTGGCAAATAAATACACTGACTGGGAAAGCTTCAAAGTATGTCTGGAAGGAAAAATCCAACTAGCTATACAGTTACAATACAAAGAACAATTGGATTCAGAGGTGGAGAAATACATTAAAGATATCCAACTAACAGTGTGGGAAAATACTCCAGTGTTAAAGCAAAGAGTAAAAGGAAACAAATATTCACCAGAAATCTTAGAACTAATTGCAACAAAACGCAGAGAAAGGAAAAAATGGCATCAAACTAGAGCTCCACAAGATAAAACTAGGCTAAATAATCTCACGCAACAAGAAGAATAATTAAGGAATTGAAAAACAAATCGATTAATATATATTTAGAAAAATTAACAAATGATAAAAGCACTGATTACTCTCTTTGGAAGGCAGCTAAAAATCTGAAAAGACCTATTGAACAAATTCCTCCAATTAAGACATTGGACGGAAATTGGGCTAGAGATAATAAAGAAAAGGCTAAATTATTTGCGGAACACTTAGAAAACATATTTCAAACAAACGACGGTGAAGAAGGTGAAAATCTAAATATAGAATCAGTTCAGGAAGTAGAAGAAATCGCATTAACAACTCCAGCTGAAGTGAAAAAAGAAATAAACAATACTAATTTTAAAAAAGCTTTGGGATATGATTGATAACGGGGCAGATTCTAAAGCAACTTCCAGAAAAGGCAATAATTAAGATAACGAATCTTATAAATGCTGCATTTAGACTGAAATATGTGCCGAAATTGTGGAAACTCGCCGAAGTCATCATGATACCCAAAGCTGGAAAACCACCGAATGAAGTATCATCCTATAGACCAATTTCATTGCTGCCTATAATGTCAAAACTGTTCGAAAAAATTTATCTAAGAGACTGAAATCTATTATTGAAAAAAAGAATATAATCCCGGATCACCAATTTGGTCTTAGAGATAAACATGCTACAATAGACCAGGTACACAGAATAACAAACACTATTGAAAAAGATCTAGAGGAGAAGAAGATCTGTTCAGTAATCTTTTTGGATGTGGCTCAGGCATTCGATAAGGTGTGGCATAAGGGGTTGAATTGTAAAATGAAAACAATCCTTCCAAAAGAACATTCGGAAATCATAGCAAGCTACTTATCAGAGAGATACTTCTATATAAAACAGGAAGGAGCATATTCCGATCTTAAAGAAAATATTGCCAGGGTCCGTCAAGAAAGTGTACTTGGTTCGGTACTGTACCTGCTGTACACTTGTGATTTTCCTGCACTAGAAAATAATATTATTGCGACGTTTGCAGATGATACAGCGGTTCTGGCTGTTGGAGAAAATAATAAAGATTCCATAGAAAAGCTGCAGAGAGCTATAACAAAAATCCAAGATTATACAAAAAGATGGAGGCTAAAATTAAATGAAGCTAACTCAGTACATGTGGATTTCACAAATAAAAAAATTGACCATAAACCAGTATATATAAATGGTCAAGAAATACCCCATTCAAATACTGCCAAATATCTTGGTATGACGTTAGATGCGAAACTTCGCTGGAAAGCTCACATAAAAAAAAACAAGAAAAAAGAATTACAAATCCGCTATAGAAAAATGAACTGGTTAATAGGTAAGAATTCTACCTTAACAATACAAAACAAACTTCTGCTCTATAAACAAATACTGAAACCAGTATGGTCATATGGCATCCAGCTATGGGGATGCAGCACAAAAAGTAATAGATATATTATTCAGAGGTTCCAGAATAAGGTCCTAAGAAACATTGTGAACGCGCCCTGTGTCATAAGAAACTATGACCTACATAGCGATTTGCAAATAGAATCTGTCGATAAGGAAATACAGAAATTTGCAAGAAGTCACGAAAAAAGGCTTCAGCACCATGTAAATGTGGAGGTAGTCGAGCTCCTGGATAATAGAAATATAGCCAGACGACTCAAAAGAGTAAAACCTTTTGAGTTAGTGCAGCAATAATCACCCACATTCTTGAGGACCCGTCGCGTGGGTGATCGGAGGTTAACCCGCTCCCACGTTTAGATAGATTTGTTTTTACGGGATTGGTGAAGAATTTCGTTATGTTGACTGCCAACGAAACGAGGTTTTTCACAAGTCTTCCATAATTATAAATTCGTTCGGAGAGCTGGTTGGCTTTTCGTCACTGATGCGATGGGTCTTCAAGGTTATGGATGAATACGCCAAAGAAAAGTTAGATAGACATCGCTGGATGTAGTCTACATTGAAAAATAAAATAAAGCCAAGAAAAAATTGCTCATTAGTCCTGTAGGACTAGATCGCAATATAGGAAGGGTGTGGTTTAGTAGGTAAGAATCCCACACACAATGTCAAGCTACGGGGCTCATTGTGTCTTTTGAAGATTCCCACCAGCCTGCGTATAAATAAAAAAAAAAAAAAAAAACTATATTTACATGAGAGTAAAAATACTAAAAGAATGTGCCCGAAACTTTCCAAAAAACACATATTTCCCAATTCATTTGAAAAGATGAATGTTCGATTGGCAAGTCAAATTTTTAGCAATTCTGTTGCAGCTGCTTTTAAAACAATGATTTCAATTGGGATATTTGTTTCGAGAAAACCTTGTGCTTCATCAACAGCTGAATTTGTATCTAAAATTAAATTGACTATCTAAATAGTAAAAAATGAGGTTTTTCACAAGTCTTTCATAATTATAAATTCGTTCGGAGAGCTGGTTAGCTTTTCGTCACTGATGCGATGGGTCTTCAAGGTTATGGATGAATACGCCAAAGAAAAGTTAGATAGACATCGCTGGATGTAGTCTACATTGAAAAATAAAATAAAGCCAAGAAAAAATTGCTCATTAGTCCTGTAGGACTAGATCGCAATATAGAAGCCTGCGTATAAATAAAAAAAAAAAAAAAAACTATATTTACATGAGAGTAAAAATACTAAAAGAATGTGCCCGAAACTTTCCAAAAAACACATATTTCCCAATTCATTTGAAAAGATAAATGTTCGATTGGCAAGTCAAATTTTTAGCAATTCTGTTGCAGCTGCTTTTAAAACAATGATTTCAATTGGGAAATTTGTTTCGAGAAAACCTTGTGCTTCATCAACAGCTGAATTTGTATCTAAATAGTAAAAAATTATATGATAGAAATCCTTTTCGTTCAGCACTGGAAAAAAATATAACTTTTAAATATTTAATAGAGATGAAAAAAGATTTTGAAGAAATAAAACCAACTACATCCAAGAAAATTTATTGCATTGATGGCATTATAGATCTAATTAAAGATATGTTTACTTTATATGATAAAAATGAATTTTATTATTTAATATTATCCAGGCTTAATCAAGATGTGTTGGAAAATTTATTTGCCTTGGTTCGTTACAGAAATGGTTGCAATAATAACCCATCTGTAATGGAATTTAGTAACGTATTGGCTAAAATAATGTCAGTTAAATTAATTAATCATAAATTTGAAAACTCTAATTGTGAGGAGGATGATGCAGAGTTTCTACCTCAAGATTTAAAAGATTATTCGGTCGAAGATAATAATTCCGAATCAAATGTTGATGAAACTTTTGATGAAACTGATGATGAAATCACAAATGTGATAATAGATTATGATGAAGTCAATACGAATAATGTTTTGATGACAAAAAATATTATTTCATGCAATGCAGAGAGATACATATGCGGTTATGTTATTTTTAAATTAATGAAAAGGATTAGTTGTGATAAATGTAAATATTTATTTTTAAAAAAATCTGATGATTTCTTATCATTAGACTCGGAGCAATTTATTTATCAAAAAAATTATAAAAGTGATTTAGAAATGTTTCACTTAAAAGCTCCAACAGAAGAAATTTTTGAAATTCCACAATTTCATATTCAAATATTTGATAATTATTTTGCACAAAATTACTATAAAAAGCATGTACTTAAAAATATTATCTCATATTGTTTGGATGAAACAAATAAATCCATTAAATATTCGAAATGGTTTTGTGAAAAAAACGAATGCTTGCCTCATAAATTAAAGTTTCTATAATTTTTAATTCTGCTTTTATTAAGAAAAGAAACAAAGTGGTTGTGTGAAAAATTATTGAATATGGAAGCTATTGGTAAAAGAGGAAAAAGAAAGAAAGCCGAAAATAATAAACTAAATATTATTCAAAGTTAATTAAGAACATACCAAATATTCATACTAACAATTTGCATTTTTTAATAAGTAGGTATTTGAGTTTTTTTTATTAATTTGCTTACTTTTTTCATGTGAACCAATGCCATGTTGTGAGTGAATACTGAATTGTGATATAATATGTACATGCATAGATGGTTAAAATAAATATCAAATTTTATTTTCTTCAATTGCTAATGTTATTACTCGTTAAATTTTATTTTTGTTAAATTTTATGTTTTGTAATTTTTTGAAATTTTAATTTGTAAATAAGTTATTATTTTTGTTTATATATATATATATATATTATATAAAATGAAATATGAATTAATTTTTTTTAAAAAAAGGTTTTTTACGTGGAATTGATTTGAAATTATGTTGTTTGTTTATTTTCACACTTCAATTCGGCTTTTTCCCTTTACTAAAAATATATAAAAATTTTAAAAATTTATTTACTTTAAATTGTAAATCTAATCATCATAACCAATCTTTATTTTACAGGTAGCAAGCAAAGCAAGCAAAAACAAAACTCATAAGTATGCTATTGCTATATAAATATAAAATAATATATCCTAAACACATACATACATATGTAATGTTTAATGTATGTATATAATATAATTTGCTTATCACAAGTTATCACCAAACACACATCCATTTCATTCACTGGCTGGCACTCAATTAAAATTAAAAATAAAAAACACAAAGCGAGATGATGATTTCAGAGATGAGAGAATTTAAATGTGTTTTGTTTTTTTTCTCATAGTATGAGCAATATTGTATTTTGGTAAGCAATTTTTTTTTATTTTACATAAATATTTATAGGTATCTAATTCAAAAGAAGACTTCTATGACGCCTTAGAAAAACCATACGAAGCTTGCCCGCAACATGATGCAAAAGGCAAAAGATGTGCTAGAGGATTTCAACGCTAACCTCGGTAGAGAGCAAATTTTCGGAGAAGAAACTCATCAGCCGGAAAAAACGAGACTTCGAAAAATCTCTGCTCATAAATATCGAATCTCATAGAAATAGAGGCGAAGTGCGGAACTTCTACAAAAAAGCCAAGCAAGTGGTAGCTGGCTATATGCCCCATTTTCAAAAAAGGCGACGCCATATCCTGTAAAAACTATAGAGCAATATCCCTCTTAAATATCGCATATAAGATCTTGTCCAACATTTTGTGCGAATGTCTGAAGCCCTATTGTGACGCTGTTCTTGGCAGTTATCAATGCGGCTTTCGCCCTGGAAAATCAACAAGCGACCAGATGTTCGCACTTAGACAAATCCTGGAGAAGATCCATGAGTTTCAAATCAAGAGGTACACCCAGATTGCTCCTTTTCGGAAGGAGTTCTAATATAATGCCCTCTCTAGCAAGTAGATCTATCATGCAGTTACTTGGAATATCACTGTTTCCTGGCACCCATCGTAATAATATGTTGAACCTATCCGCTAGTTTGTCCAAAGAACTGCGACAGGCCAACACGGTTTTTGAGTTGATGTGACTCCAGTGCTTTAATTGCGGCCTGGCTGTCTGTGAGTATACAGATATTTCTAACAGATAATACGCTGGATCTCAGCCAGTCTGAGGCTTCTTTTATTGTCATCACCTCCACTTGAAACACACTACACTGTCTTGGGAGGCTGAAGGATAGACTAATATTCAGGTTTTCCGAGTAGACTCCACCCCCCACTCTGTTATTCTATTTTGAACCATCAGTGTAGAGGTGTACGTATTCCTTCTTTAGAACCGTGCTATTCTTCCTACTTTCTCTATACGGAATATCGATTTGATATGATCTCTCAAAGAAGTACCCTGTAAGAGTCAGATCTAGGTTCTCTGGAATAAATTTCTTGTATTCCATAATAGAAGAGTGGCCAATTAATTGTGGTTTCCACTGGGAATTGGCTTTTAGCCTGATTGCAATTCTGGATGTAATTTCTTTGCCATGGATATCTAATGGTGAGAGATGAATAGCGTATCCAGTGTCGCGGAAGGAGTTGTTCTAAGTGCTCCGTTTATGCAGATGGAGGTGGATCTTTAAACTTTTACAAGGAGGTTGAGGTTTGTACCAGTATTGAGTGCCGCCCACCACACCACGGCCCCATACATTAGTACAGGCCTGACAACTACTGTGTATAGCCAGTGGACAATGTGTGGATTCATTCCCCATTTTTTTCCAATAGCTCGTTTGCAAGAGTACAGTGCTGTTGTAGCTTTCCTTACTTTTTCAATTATATTCGGTTTCCAACTTAGTTTCTTGTCTAAGATAAGACCCAAGTACTTAGCTCTATCTTTGACAATTAGTTGAGTGCCGTTAATATAAATAGGGTCTACTGCCGAAAATTTATATTTTATAGTGAAGAGGACTACATCAGTCTTTTGTGGGTTTACTGAGAGTCCACAGTTTGTAGTCCATTTAGCTAGCTGACTTAAAGCGTTTTGCATGAGGTTGATATTTTAAAATATAATATAGTCTTTTAAATATATATTTAAATTGTATATTTGCTTTTTTCTATTCGTCACCTACATTTTGATTTTATTTCTGTATGTTGATATATTTTTTTATTTAATAATGTTAAAAGAAAATAAACCGGTGTTTTTTTCTTATTTTTAAGTAAATTATAGGTATGTAACCAAGGCATCCTAAATAGGATGAATTTTAGAATTTAGGATGTATAATATGATATGTATACATATAATATGAGTAACAATTTTTTAACAATATTTATTAAGCAACATTTTAGAGTAAGCATTTATTTGATAATAGAATAAATAAACTGTTTAGAAACAAATTTTGTTAATAAATTGTTTTACTTCCTCTAAGAGATTTATATTTTTACAAAGTTCTTAAAACAATTTGAATTTTTGTTTTTTAATTGTATAATCTGCTTTTCTCATTGATTTTTTTTTTGCATATTTTATTTTAATTTGTTTTACTGTTGAATTTTTTCATCATTTTCATTTATATTTTACTATATAAGCATTATTTTTTCTTTATAATTATACTATTTTGTTTTATTTTTAATTTTCCCCACTTTATTAAATAGATTATTTCTTTTAAAGGTTCGTTTTAAAGAACCTAACTTTTTCAACAACTACCTATGCTAGTTTTAAATTTTTATAATTATTTATGCTACTATATTTAATATTTTTTGTTTTTATAAATTTTTACGTTAAGTCTTAAATATTTAATGTAAATTAGCTTTTCGTTTTGATGAAATAAAGCGTTTTTTATTATATTATTAATAATTGCCAATAAATAAATTTGAAAAAAAAAAAACTTCAAATCACTCCAAAATTCTTATATAAACTGAAAAATCTCATATAAGAAATTTCTTTGTTTACATTTTCATGTGACCTTTATGACGCCATCTTGAATTGAATGTTGCAGTCTGTCTATTTAGGAGGCCTTGTGAATTTTCAACAAAATTTTGTGACAATTTTTGTGGAAAGGTCACGGTTGACTCCATTTGTCACAGTTTAAATGACAATTTTGTCAATATTTTATAGATAATGTGTCATCATTTAGTGGGTTATTTTGTCGACAATCTGTGAATAATATCTCAGCATTTTGTGGATTAATTTGTCGACAATTTCAATAAATAACGACAATTTGAATAATTTATCATTATTTTGTTATTTTGCTGAAAATTTGTGAATGATTTGTCATCAATTTGTGGACGGCTTTTTCAGTAATTTAGGAGCATTTTTAATAATAAAAACAATTTGTTTTTTATATATTATATATTTTATTCTATAAAAATTATTAAAAAACCAGTTATATTACAATTGTTTTGAATTGCAAAAGTCATTCATATTTTTACATACACTTTGTTGTGTTTTTCAGAATACAAAATGTCAAAATTGGCGATTCTCAAGAGTGTTGAATATAGACTGATGGAAAATATACTAATCCATATATATTTATACGAGTAGAAAATTGGTAGAAACCTACCAACATTTATAGGTGAGGGGTGATTTCGGTAAAAGGAAAGCAAATCTAGCAAAATTTTAAATTTCTGATAGATTTTTGACGTTTAAATTTTTTTTTCTGGAAATATGTCAGTGCCAAAATATTTTTGTTATTTTTATTAACAAAAAACAAGGAAATTGTTTTTGACAAAGTAATTTTCGGATCGAATATTAATCAAGTAAAAAAATATAAATTATACAAATAAAAATAATGTCGGATTGACACTAGAATAATAATGAAAATTTATTTATTTATTTCCTTGTCAATAATTTCAATTCCGGCCATCTTTATATTTCAATAATCTGGTAGAAATCTACCAGTTTTATTTTTACGTATGAACATGAAGGTAGATTTGCGGCAGATTTCTGCTTCATATAAACATGGGCTATTAAAATAAATAAAATAACTTACAATATCTGTCAGTGTCACCTAATTGTCACATATTCTTGACCAAAAATGGTCAGTACAAATATTTGTCAACATTTTGTGGAAAAATTGAGATTGGTTGCGTTCAGTGAAATTAACCATTGGATCTGAAATCCACAGATCCATGGATCTTTTTACCGAACGGTGTGGTAAATGCACCGGTTATGTATCGCGGTCAATGAAAATGGATCTGAAAAAATTCTAGATACATTTCATGGATCTGACTTTTTATATGTAAAAACAGCAACAACATTATAAAATTTTTATATTTTTTATTGAAGTTGTTAAATTTATATCGCCATTATTTTTTGAATTCGTGTAAAAATTTAAATTCTTAAGGAAGATTTATGTACATAAAACTTAAATTAAGAGTTACAAAAAATAAACTGTATGTGTGATAATACATATTATTTCATTCAAATTTAATTTATTTTTAAAAGTACTCGTTATATTTGCCAGTGATGGCGTTAGTATTGCTGTAAATTTTTGTGGTGAATTGCGTTCAGTGGTCAGATATATGGTACATGGATCCAAAATGGATTCCAGATCTACCGGTTAATGCTACTGAACGAACCCATTCACGACAAATGACGAGTGACGAATGACCAAATTTCGCCCTTAGAGACACAATCACGACGAACTATTCGCGACGAACAAATTTTTGTGTCTTGAAATTTCAAAATTTGTTTATAAAAAAAATGGAGGAAAAATTTAAAAAAAATTAATTTAAAAAATTTTTTATTTGAATTTGAATTTTATTAAAACCATTTTCACCAATTTAAGTTGGCAAATTATCTGGCGCAGATAGTAATCATTTGAACATTAAAACATATCCTTGTTTTACATGATGATAATCGAATCTATTCTAAAATAACTGAACGAATTCGTTGCCTACAATACAATTTTCTAACGTTGACATTTTGACAAGAACTTGTCAGAACCATAACAATTTTTGGTTTTACAACAGACACTAAACAGTGAGTGATTTTTTATGTCATATAGATTGTTAAAAATGTAGTGCATTTTGTATTTTGAAAAAAAAAAAAATTATTTTTATAATAATGGTTGATTCACATTCAACAAACGACCTTGGTAAAATCTTGAAAATGCCTGAAATAGAGTTTAAACGACACATATCGAAATGGTTGTTAGATAAAAATGTATCTAGGAAATTACAGGCAAGATTAAGAACAAAATTAATAAAAAAATTTAATTATACTCAGCTTGGTAAAGACTTTAAAATAATTGCATAAGGATGAACGGAGCTAATCATTTTCATTTTAGGTAGAAAAATAAATGCACAACACAATAAAAATGAAAAAGTAGTTCTATCACCCTTAAATTTGGTGTTAAATACTTTGGTGGCAGAATTTCTTTATGCTCAAAATTATCATTATACTTTATCAGTTTTTTGCACCGAAATTCCTTGCCAAAATTTTTTATATCAATTTGAGCATAACACTAACTTTCGCTTTTCAAAAGAAGATTTAATTGAGATTCTTAACATGATTGGTGGGAATCTTGATAAGAATTTTAAAACTATTATATTAAATAGATATATACCATTTAAAAATAATAATATTGAAAATGTATCTTGCCTTAATGCCATATTTGAAACTATTTCTAAAAAAATTGTGCGTTCAAAGGCTTCGATAGAAAAGCAAAATAATAATGAAAGGTGTTTTAGGAGGAAAGATAAAAAGCGATATATTCAATATTCCCAGAAAAAATCTACTATCAAAACAAACACACAAAAACGAAGTTTTGTATTTTTGAAACGATACTTTACATTGTTCACTAATAAAATAAAAAAGATATCTGATGTCATGCACAGGTTACAAAAATATCAATTAAAAATATCTTGGAAATCTAAATTTGGTCATAAGATAAAAAAATTGAATAAAAATTTAAGCAAGTTATCAGTGCATTTGGATAACCTATTATTTTCTAAACATTATAAAAATAAAATGTCTGTAGTTCTTATATCTCTGTATAAAATGTTTAAACAAATTGAGAACTATGTCAAAAATTTAGAAATTTTTTTGAAAAATGATATTGGGAAGAAAAGAACAATTCAAAAAGCAAAAAAGTATAACTATAGAAGAACATTTAAGACTGAACAAATGTTCAAAAAATATAGAAAAGAATTTTTATTAAAGGTAAAAAGAATTAAAATTAAAATATGTAAATAATGTTTTAAAAATTTGATTTTCAAATATTTTAAATTAAAGGTTAATTCGTCACTACAACAAGTTTTGGCAAAAAAAATTTACCTTATGTTGCAAATATTATGTAAAGAAAAATTAGTGACTGAAAAAAAAATTCTAAAATTAAAGTATAAAAAACGATATTTAAACTGTATACAGAGATTGCATTTTTTAAAAGATGAACGGAACAGCAAAAAGATGAATAACATTAGAGAACATAAAATTGAATTGTTGAAATTCAATTACACAGATTTAAAGAAATTAAACATGAGCAAAGATAGCGAAATTGATAGGTTTAAAAATGAAGAGGTAACTTTCTTAGATTCTTATTTTATTCTATTGAAACTTAAGAACTATAAACATACATGTGTATATTTAGATAGTAAATAAATTAAACCAGAGTAATACGATTGAAACCAAAAACAAAGAAAGAAATTCGTAAGTCATATGTAAAACAAAAGAATTAAACAAATTGTTAAAGAATATTATTTTTCAGACTAGAAAAAGAAGTACAATTAAATAACTGGACGAAAAGTCGACAACACCAAGAAAGATATATAAATCAAGTTTTATTTGATTCTAAGTATGTACGAATAGATTTGTGATATCGTTGATGATCTTTAGAAATTCTTTAGTTGCGATTTAATAAATAGTAATTTAATGTCTCAAAAGATCTGTAAATCGTTTGGAAATTTTCGTACCAAATAATAGATCGTTTTTCAATAAAATTTTCCTACCTATAGTTTACTCAATCTATATATAAAAACATAATTAGAACTCGAAGCAATTGGACTGGGAAATATTTTCAATACGTGGATTGAAATTTTCTTTTCCTTCCTTTTCCACAAGTTATATTGGATGGTTTTATATTCCAAGAATTCAATATCCTTCGCTTAAGGGTCAGCTCTTTCTCCAACGTAATTTATTATTTTATTTTTAAATATAATTCCAAGTCTAAAGGATGAACACTCGTAACTGTTTTTACACAGATGTGGTATGTACAATTACTCAATTGTTTTTTCTTTAGAATGTTAATGATATATCTACTAACTTAAATGTGAAAAACTGTATATTGTAGAGTAACTTCGCCTTCATAATAGCATATCATACAATAGTATAGTATCATTTTATTTAAAGTGATAATCATATTTTCACTATATCATTTATTTGATCATAATGACAATCAATCAATTTCAAATATTCTATTAGATGTAAATATCGAAAACTTCGAAACTATAAATTCTTGGAATGGCAATAAACTGCAAACTTTCGTGGCAGGATCACATTTTTTTGGCCCGAAAAATGCTTCGAAATGTTTAGGATTCTTAAGCAGAAGTAGGAAATACTTTACATCTTCCAACCTCCTATTAAAATACAATTCATACATTCAACCGCGGCTTGATTGAATACAACTTGCATATTCAGTGTGATGCACTCAGTACCAACCTACAGTACTCAGAAAAGACACAAATGTCATCAATCAAAATTATCCATAATTACAATGGTTACGCAACACCTAACAAATGGTTGCCGTAATGTAGGAGTAAATATCTGCTGCGCAAAAGCTGTGACGAAATAAAAAGTATTATGCCCAAAATATAACCATTCCAGTGCAATACTCGCACAATCCTTTTCCCACAAATTTGTAGTGGAGCCTCTTCGAACCAAAACTGTGAAATATAAGTTTTTTCATCAACCAAACCTCTAAACTATGCTACATTCTACCATCTTATGTCTTCCAACAAACATATAACTTGAAAGTTTTCAAGAGACGGCTAAATTTCATGTACTAACTTTTCTATGCTATCCTATTCCACTATACTCTTCTATATTATTTTTCAATTTTGCTTATTTTTTATTATAACTCCTTTTTTTCCTTTATTGTCTTAAATGGTTTAATTATAACTTAATTCTGTGAAAGCAATTAGGATGCTTATCACATTTCCACTAATATTCGGTAAGTCATCCGGTGCTGTTGTGAGAAAGATTGCGCTAGTAGCTTCATTAATTTAAAAAAAATAAATCAGTGTTCGTATCTACAGTTTCACGTATTGCCCCAATTGCCAGAAGTGCTGGTGGTGGTGTAGGTGTAGCCGACTCTGGTGCTGGTATTGGAACAGTATTTGGCTCATTAATTATTAGTTATGCAAAAAATCCATCACTTAAACAACAATTGTTCTCATATGCAATTTTGGGTTTTGCTTTATCTGAAGCTATGGAATGGGTCTCTTCTGTCTTATGATGGCCTTCTTGCTGTTATTCGCTTTTTAAATTATTATGTCTATATTTGACGTTTAATTAACATTTCCATCATGTAAAAAAAAAACAATTAAATCATAATTTACTTACATATGTATACATATATTTAAAGTCTAAGTTTAAAAAGGAAATATAACTACAAAAAAAAAAACAATTAAATAATGTTCAGATTTTAACCACCACAGTTCAAAAAATACTGAAATTTAAAAATTAAATTAATTACTTTCAATTTGGTTATTTTAAGTTAAACAAAACCATTTAAAATTAAAACATCCGCAATGAATTGGATGTCAATAAGGATTTTGTTCTTTTCAAGTTAAAATAATTTTTATTTTAATTTAACGAGATTTATAGATTTATTTTTTATTTCGTCAATACAAGTTTAAAATACTAATTACTGGAAAATTATCTTTCCTTCAATTAATAATATTTATTTATTTATTTATTTAACAGTGGACCTACAGATTAATCTGCAGGCCAACTACAGGCCCTTTTCCCTTTCGGAATGTGGGCCTTTATAATATAAAGATAAACGAAACAATATTTAAAAATTTACAAAATGTAACACTTAATATCTAGGAAATATAACAAATAATCTAAAAAAGAAAAAATTAAACAATTCAACAATATTTTAACTTCAGTTTAACAATTTAACAAACTAACAAATTAAACAATTCAAAGTACAGACCAAGATAGAGATAAACTCAAGCCAATGAGGTACAAACCAGGAAGTGCAAAAGTAGCATTTACACCTCCTGGTCTGCGCCCCATTGATTGACTTGGAATCCAAAAATACATTTTTAAATTAATTTACAATATTTAATATTATAAAAAGTTGTATATTTGTGTATTTGAGTGCTTAGTATAAAATAGTATAAAAATTAAGTATAAATATACTTACCATTCGCTAGAATACTTAATCCAACAAATAGTAAGTAAACAATAGTGTTAATGAATGTAAATGGTTGGTAGGACTTATTCCTACCAAGTAATAATAGTAATATGTCAGTAGATTATTAGAGAAATTGGTAATGATAAGTTATATTTCATCCCAGATGTTATGATGTAGTAGGAGGTTTTTTATGAGAGTTATGTGTGTATTGGTATGGAATTGTAGGGCTTGCAATGGGGTGAATGTGAACTGAGATGTAATTGTGTTATTTGAGGGGCATTGTGTTAGGATGTGTTTGATAGTGAGGAGTTCTGGACAGTGAATACATGTCGGAGGTGTGGATCTGTCAAATAAATGTTTATGTGTGGCAAGAGTATACCCTAGGCGCACTCTTGTAAGTTTAACACCTAGGGCTCGAGATTGATTTTTTATTGGGCCAGGAATGTTTGCATTTGGATTGTGTAATCTAGCAAAGCGATTGGAAGAATTCCAGGCTGATTGACGGATGTGCGCCGCGTGTATTGCAATGATCCTTTTAGCATGGGAGTAGGACATTAATGAATCTCTTGTAAGAGGGCTTTTGGCCGCTATATTTGCTTCAAGGTCAGCTCTATAGTTTCCATCTATGCCTACGTGGCCTGGAATCCATCCCAACCGCAATTTGCCATTGTTGTATGATATGGAGTTTCTGATGTAAGATGACATATACTCACTATTGTAAGGGTTTTTGATTGATTTTATTGAACTAAGGCTATCTGTAAATATAATAATGTTCTCATATAGTGTTTCAGCGGCTTGGACTGCTCTGTATATGGCGGTAAGCTCAGCTATGAGAATCGAGCATTCCCCCGGCAAGATTTCCGCCTTCCAGAGAGAGTTGTTCTTGACTATCGCCCAGGCAACGCCGTGAGGTCCTTTTGATCCATCTGTGTAGATATCGGAGTGTGTTGGGAGTGCTTGTTTGAGTTGGATGTACAATTGTTTGTACTTTTCAGAAGGTGTTGTGCTTTTGGGATGTAAGGATAGGTGATCATGTATGAATGATTTCCAGTTGTTCCAAAGGTGCTCTTGTCTATATAACTCTGGGGAGGCATATAGGTCAAGCTCCAATGGTTCAACCAGAGGAGTCATTTTATTTATTGAGGAAGTTATATTTGGAGGGGATTTATTTTGTAGAATGTATGAGTAAATTTTATGAAGAGGGTGATTTGGATCAAAGTTAGCCCTGGTTATAAGCCTTGTCGACAGTACATTTCTTCTCTCCACTATGGAGGGGAAGTTTGCTTCTACTCTCAAAGATTCTAAGGCTGTATTCGGTAATGCACCCAGCGCAATCCGAGCCGCCTGGTTGATAGCAACTTGTAACTTTTGGACATTTCCTTTGGTTGTGAAGCCGTATAAGGTGAGTCCGTAGTCGACTTTACCATACTGAATAGCTTTCGCTATCCTTACAGCTACATCGACAGGAGGGCCCACCTTTTTTCTGCAGATAAACTTGAGTAAATGGTTCGAACGTTTAATTTGGGATACTAAATTTTTGACATGTAAATTGAATTTCAAATTTCGGCTGAAGTGGATGCCAAGGATTTTAATATTATCTATTGGGGCTATGGTTATGCTATTATGGGATATTGTAAATTTGGAACAAATGTGTTTTCTGCAGAAATGTATAGCTTCAGTTTTGTCCGGAGCCAAGCTGCCACCACTGGCCAGAGTCCAACGATCAATACATTGTAAAGAGTTTTCCAAGGTGTTTGATGGAGTGTCTGAAATTCTTGTAGTGTAAAGTATGATGTTGTCAGCGTATATGAGGTGATTTAGATTCGGGATAGTGGATAATTCAGTACTGAGGCTGTTTATGTAAATGTTGAATATTTGAACAGAAAGGGGTGAACCTTGAGGGATGCCTAGTGTGAGAGGTTTGCAAGTCGAGTAATGACCACTGACTTGCACAATGTATTTCCTGTTTTTAAGGAAATCATTAATATAGCGAGTGACAGATTGGCCCGATTGCCAATTTATCAGCTGTTTGATGACCGTATCTCTTGGTACTCTGTCGAAAGCTTTCTCCAGGTCACAAGAGATAAGATCACAATGCTGTTTACTGTCCAATGCTTTTCCAACATCGAAGTCTAGCTTATGTAGGAGGGTGGTCGTGCTATGTAGTTTTCTAAAACCTTGAACCTCTGGTGTTAGCTTAGTTTCAATGTGCCAGTAGAGCCTTTTGGCTACAATTTTTTCCAGGATTTTAGATAGTACAGGGAGCAATGAGATGAATCTGTAGCTTTCACAGTTTTGTGGATCCTTCTGGGGCTTTCTCAATGGGACCAGCTCTGCCATCTTCCAGACTTGTGGAAGTTGGCCCGAGCTGTAAACATTGTTATAAAGCCCTCTCAGTCTTGAGATGAAGTCTACTGAGGCATGTTTAATCATGCCGTAGGTGACTCCATCCAAGCCCGGTGAAGTTCCCGAAAAGTGAGCAAGAGTTTCAAGGATTTCATCTGTGGTAATTTTGGAATCTAGTCTTGAGTTAGTATTTAATGAATCAGGGAGGTCAAATTCTTGAGGAACTGTTCTGTTTGAATTATATTTAGAGGCAAGGAATTCAGCATTCAGCGCAGAGTCTGCCACTAGAACATCCCCCTGCTGGATAATTAAGTTGCTCGAGTTCCTACTTCCTTTAAGTATATAGTTGGCTTTACGCCAAGTTTCAGAGATATTTTCGCCGTTCAGGCTGTTGGCAAATTCCACCCAGTTTTGCCTTTTTTGTTTTCTTATGTTTTGGCGGAGAATTGCGTTCGTTCTTTTTAAAATTAAAAGTTTGTCCGTCGTTGGGAATCTTTTATAAGATCTCCAGAGACCGTCTCTTACCTTAGACAGCTTCTGTATCTCTGAATTATACCAAGCTGGTTTTCTACTAATGTTATATTGGAATTTATAGGAATAGCTCTGGAGGCTGCTATTCGTACCGACTTGGTCAGAATTGCTACTTCCTTATTGATATTTTGTGATGCTGGGTTAACATTTAGGAAATTTGTCATAATTAATTGGAAATTAATCCAATCTGCCTTCATCTCGTTATATCTGGGTTTTCGTTTTGTATTGGGTTGTGTGACTGTTGTTGGTAAAGTAATTACTATTGGGTGGTGGTCATAACCTTTAGGGTTATAACCTACTTTCCAATTGAATTTGTATGCTATTGTGGTGTGTGATATTGAAAGGTTTGGTGCTGTGTGTGTGCCCCTAGTACTATAGTGTGTGGATACCGGACTATTAAGTATGCAGAGATCAGGATTGTCATCAGTCCAATCATCAAGCAGTTGCCCGCGTACGGTTGTTAGATGATCTCCCCAGGTCTCACTTCTTGCATTGAAGTCACCCAAGATGACATATGGTGTTGTTAATTGGTTTTTGAGGTCATTCAAGTGACTTCTACGCAGTACAAAGTTATGCTCCAGATACAAGTTAACAAGCGTAACTTGCTCCCTGATTCCAGGTAGTCCAACCGCTATGGCAACCGCCTGGAGTGGCGTATTCAATACGATCTCCGTATACCTCAAGCCTCTGTCGATAAGAAAGCCTACTCCACCTATTCTGTTCAGGATAGGTGGTAGTAAGCAATCATATCGGCCTAGTCTTGTTTGTTGATATGGAACGTGTATATTTGTTTCTTGTATGGCTATTATGAGTGGATTGTATTTAGAGAACAAAAAATGTAAGTAGTGTTTATTTGTGTGGAACCCTTGGATGTTCCACTGGAGGATGGAGTGTGGGGAGGAATTCGTATTTGTGTTAGGATTAGTGTAAGTGGTGGATTGTGGGTTATGTGTTCTGGGATATATATAACTTATCTTTAGATAGAGTTATTTTCTATCTCCATTTCAGCATCTACTGCTTTAGGCGTCTTGGTTTTTTTAAATAATGATGTTAATTGAGGATTAATAATTCCTGTCTTAATAGTTTCGACGTTAGTAGGTTTATTTAAAAGATTAATGACAGGAACTATTTGTCCTGCAGGTAATTGTTGTGGTTGTTGTTGAGGTTGTTGTGATTGTTGTTGAGGTTGTTGTTGTGGTTGTTGTGGTTGTGATTGTTGGGTTTTGAGTTGTGATTGTTTTTGTGGTTGTGGGAATGTTAGTTGTGGTTGTTCTTGTGTTATCTGTACTTTTGGTTGTGGTGGTTGTTGAGTTTTTTGGATAAGTGTGGGTTTTTGGGGCTGTGGAGGTTGAGTTTCTGTTTGTTGAGGTAGTGATTGAGTGAGGTTTATTTTACTTTGGAGTGCTAGGCTATATGAATTGAAAGGAGTAATGGTGGATGATTTGTTTATAGTGGGTGAACTTGTTGTTAGTGAGAAAGATTTAAGGTTTTGGTAATATATTAAAATAGCATCTCTGCGAGTGCATCTGCGGTCTGTTTTGATCTTAAGGATATCCTTTTCTTTTTGGAAAGCCGGGCAGTTTCTGTCACTTGAAGCGTGTTCAGTAGATAGTTTCTCTTCAGCACAATTAACGCACTTAAGTGTAATACAATTTTTGATATGCTCCTCATCTTTTTCGTTCAATACCGGAACAGCACATTTTGAACATAATGATTGTTTCTCTTGACAATATTTAGCAATATGCTTTAGAGATTGGCACTTTAAACACCTTCTTGGCGAAGGATAGCTTTTCCTAACCTCCAAGACAAGGTAGCCTATTTTTACCTCTTTGAGAGGTTCAAGGCAATCAAAAGTGATAGAAATAGCTCCTGAATATTTTGGACTGTTATTATTAATTGGATTTCTATTTGGGAATCTATAAATTTTCAATATGTTTGGATTGTGATCTTGCAAATCCTTCAAAATTTCATCATCCGTAAGTGAAATTAAGTCCCTTGAGTAGATAATGCCCTGCGAAGAGTTAAGTGAGGCATAATACTCACATACGATTTCAATGTTACCTAGTTTTTTCCTTTGTACAAACATATCGCCAATTTTTCTGTTGGGAACCTCTAATATAAGATTACCATCCTTGTTTGGCTGAACCTTGAATTGACTTGAAGTTTGTTGTAAGTACTTATTGACTAGAATACAATTCAAACTTCTAGGAGTAATATTGCTGTCTTTACATTTCACAAGAAGGAATTTTCTTTCCAAGTCAGTTGGCTTAGCATCAATGCTTGGAAAATTCATAGGCGTTTTTTCGGTAGAAATGTGAGTCTTACCTCGTTTACGTTTTACCCTTGTATCCTCCTCCAGGAAGACCAGCTCAGAAAACATGTTTTTACTCCCCATATGGGAGCTAGTATTATTTAAACTTACCACTAGTTTAATTTAATAAATGTACTTATGTCTTAATTTGATAATTTAATATAAATTAGTTTTTACTTAGTTTAGGTTACACTATGAATTAATTAAATAGTTAGTTTCACTTATGCTCTAATTAAAATTAACTAGGAAAATTTTTTATTAATATATTGATTAATTACAGTATGCTGAGAATTTAATGTTTAACACTTATTTTTCTAATATTTTAAAAATTAATTTTTGTAAATATGTCTTATATTAGAATTTTATAAATTTATTGTTTTAATTTTAATTAAAAGAAAAAAACAAAAAAAATTAGTTATATTATTTACACAATAATTATTTAATATTTATATATTTAAAAAAAAATTTTTTATTATATATGTATATTATTTCGATAAATTTTATTTATAATTTTATTTTAATTATATTTTTCGAAGAAAAAAATCACGTTTGTTCTGAATGAGAATTCAACGGTGACTGCTAATAATATTGTAATAATATGACTTATTATAAATTATTTTGGCCTCAAATAAAATAAAAAAAATTGCTTTAGGTTTTGATTGACTGGATAAATTTAAATACATTTTTTGGGTATAAACGATGTTAATTTTAGGAGAATTTAAAAAAAAAAAAAAAAAAAAAAAAAAAAATCCAAACTAGTTGAACCTTTAATCAGATCATCAGTGATATCCTAATTTTAAGAAATCTTAAAGTAACTAATTTTAAGCAAATGTAGGTTAAGAATCCAAGAATTAGAGAATGAACACCTAAACTACGATAACAAATTTAAAGATTTTTTTGCGAAGCAGAAACTTTATATCATTAAAGAAAAGCAAAATATTGAAAGGATTTGGAAGAAATATAATTTAGAAAAAAATATGTTGATAAGCGCCAACCAAATTCTACGAAATCAACCTATACTTTCAAGTACACCATTACTTAGACTTGAGGAAAAATTAAAAAAATTAATTCAAACACATACTGATAATAACAATGAGCTAAAAACAAGTAAAACTTTAGTTTCAAAAAGAGAAGATAATACAATTGATGAGATAAAAGAATGTGTTGATTTTGATAATCCGTTTAAAGAAATTTATCTTAAAATTAATAGCGGCTAATTTCCAGTTTCAACAACAAATTAAAGTACCTATCTATATCATCCTAAAATAATTTTAAATTTGACTTTAAATTTTAGTTTAGAATAAGACTGATTTTATTCATTTAAAAGTATATTCCATAATATCAAACATTTTAAAGCATAAATAGAATGAAATAAATTTACAAATATTCGATTTTTTTTTTCAATTTAATATATTTTAGTGATTTCTTTCATGTACAAATATTTTGGTTTTAAAATTTTTTTAAAATAAATTAAAAATTTTGTATATTATCTGTGTATTATTATAAATTTTTATTTCATATTCGAGTAAACGGTGTAATAATTGAATAATAAAGTATTTTTGGCAGTAAAATTAACTAAACACCAATAAAAATTTTCAATTTAATTTTAGAATATAACATCGTACATAAGCATACAATTTTTATGATAAACCACTTCTCAGTGGTTGGAAATTTTAGACTATTTGTTATTTCTAATGACACGATTTCGGTATTTTTAATGTTTATAATTTTGATGTTAAGAGGAACTATAGATCCTGAAATTTGGTTTTGATCTGTTAAACTTGGCGTGATTCCAAGTAAAATGGTATGAATTTATAATTTTGGTTGATAGGATCTTTTGACGTTATGTTAATTATTTTAAACAATCGGCTGGAATATTCTTGCTCAGAAAATAATTTGTTTTTCTTTATTATTAATCATGATAAAATTCATTCTTTTTACTCTGGGTGAACATTATTTTGCGTCATAAATCCTTATATACATATAATCAAATTCATCGGTTCCTGGACTGAGATTTATACCGCTGTTCCGTTAATGACATCATAGTTTCCTTCTTCAAATAAACTTGCATGTGATATTCTACAGTCCTTCTCAATTTGGTCAAGATCAAAAGATTCATTTCCAGCTAAGTTTGAAATTTGATAATTATTGCCAAAATAAGATAAAGATTTCTTTTGAGTTGTATAATCAATTAAATTTATATGTTGATGAAGTTTTTCAGATCGTGAGGGTCCGCTATTATAAAAGTTTGATGATTTTACTGAATAACTTGGTGAAGCCGGAATAGCTTGTGGCCATTGAATTACCAATCCATTGTTAGTTGCTTTTCCCCTACTTTCTGGAAAATTTATGTCATCACAGGAATTGTTAAATACACGATTAAGTGTTTTAAAACCTCTTTTTGAGTATATATATTTCTTATCAGGTAAAGTAAGATACTGACTTGATTCGAGGTTTGCTTTCATAAAAGATCGTGGTAATGTTCGACTATGGTATAAATAATCATTATGGAATCGATTTTTCAAAAAGCAATCATCGTATTTATTTAAATCAGTTGGATTATATTGATTTAAGTTTATCAAACTTTTAGTTTGAAATTTATCATTCTGATTTCTTAATGATGAATTTGAATGATATCCCGACAATTCTTTAGAAGATTGCTGATTTTTTTTTGTTTTTGAATAATTGTTTGTAACAAAAATACCTTCTGAAGTTTCATCAGGATTTTGAATAAAATAAATGTTTTTTGCCTTAGGTCTTACACCTGTCCTTTTGAAAAATTCGTTAACTAAATCATCTTTTGTTTTACGTATTCCTTTTGTTATTTCTGCTGAGAGACCACACATGTCATTATAGTGCTCTTTTTTATCTATATCATAATTTTTCCTAAAACTTTTTTTATGGTTCTCTAAAAATATTTCAGTTGTGGTGGAAACACTTCTTGTCAATGGAAATTCATTATACAATGGTAAATCGAAGCTAGAGAATGTAGGTGCTGGCTCTGTGTATAATTCATTTAAACTTTTAGCTAAGTTTTGTGAATTGTCATCAATTTTGTTTAATTTTGCAAAATAATACCTTGAAATTAAAGAAAAATATTTTATTATGAAAAAGTTGGAATTAAAACTCAAATAAATTATTTTAGAGCAAAGAAACTCATATTTAACTAATTCAGAAGTACCTGACTTGAAATTAATGACTTCTAGGTTTTTCTGGAGGTGAAGGATTTTCATTTTAATTAGAAATGGACTTTCAACCTTAGCGAAAGCAACAAAAAACACTGAAGAACTGTTTAGAATAAGTTTAGAGAAATTTTACAAATAATTTTACAAAATGAAGATACTGATCTTTTAAACAATACTAGGCAAATGTAGGTGAATGCTTTCTTGTATTATGCTTGTATTATTTCTACAAATTTCTTACATTTTAATAAATAAGAGATCTTTCGATGAAATGAATTACGAAAATTGTTAAGACATCTTCACTCTTAATATGTTCAACGCCAAAAAAAATGTAGAGTGGGCTTGGGCAATTACTATGTTACATATATTGACTGTATTTTGAGTTGATATGAAAATGAAATAATATTAATAACGGTAGGAAGAATTCTTTAAAAAAGAACCGTTTTAATAACGGACAATTTCTTGATATGAATTTTAAGAAGTTGTTTTAAATAAACATTTTTAATAATGAACTACTTGATATGAAAAAACTTTTACCTTATACTTTTATTTTAAATCAAAATGTTTAATAACGGACTGTTACTATGAATTAATTTTATTAACTAGTTACTAGAGCGTTAATTTAAATCAAAATTTTTAATTTTATTAACTAGAGCGTTATTTTAAATCAAAATTTTTAGTAGCGGGCTGTTACCGGGTAACTTACAAAAAAATTAAAAAAACCATAAATTCTTATTTGAAGTCAAGGTAAATAACAAACTCTTTGAATATGCATATTTATTATTTATTTTTTTTAGAATAATTTTAAAATAAATTTTTAGTGCAACTTACCAAAAGAATAACATGTTAAACTATAATCAAAGACCGTTAATATATAATAGGCCCCATACACGTTTTTATCTGTTTAAAAACTTGTTTCGAAACTTGTAAAATTTCGTGTTTTTTCGAAACAGTTTCTTAAACAGTTTATAAAATCAAAATTTTTGGATTTTTAATGGGCGGAGTCATAAGTTTCTGAATATGCTTAAATGTGATGTGTATGATGTAGTTTCGAAACCAAAATGTAAATAAAATCAGATGTTTATGTTTTTTTGTTAGAAGTAGCTTATATTTTTCATAAATATGTATTTGCAACCTATGTGTTGATTATTCCTTTTTTTTTTTTAAAAATTTCTACAATTATTATTAATGCGAAAACTTTATCTGCCATTTTTTTAATTATCACCCATATTCTGTTAGACCCATCTCGCGAGATCGCGTGAGAATATCTCTGACGAGATAGTTTTGTATTCTGTTACACCTTTGACGAGACGAGATAGCCATTTTTTATCTCAATTTTTATGTCAGAAATTTTAAGCGATAGAGTATCTCGTCAAAGTATTTTGTTTTTTTTTATCAAAAAATTGAATTAAATAAATAAATTGAATAGATAAAATAGTTAAGTAAAGATTAATAAACAATTTTTCATTATTTTTTTGCATTATTATTAAAATTGTGTTTTGTTTTGAAAAAAAAAAACCATCTTTACTATTACTGTTTTACTACTGTTTATGTACTAAACTAAAAAATGTTTAAAACATAAATATATTTATATTTATTTTTCATTTAAAAAATATTTTAAAAATAATACTAAAACCCCACTAAAACTTTCCAAAAATTTTATAAATCATATTTCGTTTATATACCAATAATAATTTTTGATAGTAAAAAATGATCAATACTACCAACAAATAAAATGTTCTATCGCGCCGCTTACAGTGTCCAACAGTAAAGTATATTCAGGGAGACGAGACGAGATGAATTTTTTCTTCTCGTCCAACGATGGGTTTAAGAGAATATGGGTGTATATCTTGTCTTGAATTAACTATAAGTGTATTTTCTGTTTGAGCAAAAGTTTCTTAGTGTGTAACGAAGAGAGAAATTATTTTCGAAACAAGTTTTTCAATAGATTTAATCGTGAATGGGGGCAATAGGGCCCATAAAGATACACACAACACAAGTGGTTTGATCGTATAAAGATTGAATTGAATTGAATTGAAGAGTTGAGTTGAGTTGAGTTGAATTGAATAAAATTTATTTCGGGCCGCTGAAACTTATTAGGTTTTTTGATGAGAGTTGCATATGCATAGTTATACCACAGAGAACTTATATACAGAGGCGTAAAGTCCATACAAAGAATATGTACGATTTTATTTTAAAATTTCAGAAAAATTCAAGAAGCATAGCTGCACCTTATATGCATTGGTAATTTAAAAGAGAATTTTGTTTTTGCGATTTTCAAAAACTTTGGTTTTGTTCATTTTACTTTTATCTGCTCTTCTTTATTCTTTTTTTATGCTTTTTTTAACTAAACAAAGAATTCTATTAACGAGATAATGCAGCATTCCTCACTCCACAGTTTACGTTAATATAATTTTTAACAAAATAAAAACAAAATAAAATGTAAATTTGGTGAAAAGAGGTAAAATTATTAGTTAATTGATATTTTTTTGCTTTTAACTTTATTATTATTCATCTTCAATATCATATTCATATGCATATCAGTTGTTTTAGGAATATAACTTTAAATTTTAATTTAGGTAAATAAAATAATACAGCGTTGCCATTAATCTCATTGTATGATAACTTTTTGTTTGAAAATATTTTATTATATAGAAAATTGTTTACTTGATTTGAAAGAAAATTTAAATTTTTTTAAAAAAAATAATAATGTAAAAATAAAAATTTGTAAAATATACTTTTATCGAAAGAAAACTAGCCCCCTAAAAAGTAGAAAATAAAACTAGTGGAAAATTCGTACCATCAGAATTGTTTTTTGAGGTTTGTAATATATTTTCAAAATTCCTTGTTATATTTCTCGTCATAAATGTTTAAACCAAAAATGTTTTCATAGGTTTGTTCGTATCATGTTAAAATTTTTGACACGTTTTTCAAATCAAATTCTTGCACTTCGAAAATTAAAAACAAAATAGTTGATATTTGCATACAAGAAAAAACAAATTGTGAAAAATTTAATAGCTGGTTTTCTGACGGAGTATGCCAAAATCATCGGAAACATATGCTAAAATTTTTAATTTTGGTTTTATTAAAAAAAAATTCTACATGGCTTACCGAGATATTAAATGAAGACGAGTTCAATCAAAAAAAAAACGCAAGAATAAAAAGAAAATCTGTAGCAATAGAAACAATTAGTAATAGAAAGTTAAAAATTATTAAAACTTAAACAAAAAAACAAGACACATTATAAATTAAAAGATCCAAAAAATTTAAGGTTTTCGGTCCCGACACTTGGGACCGCTTGTTTGCATCGTGCCTATGAGCCATTTTACTGAAGAAAAGTTAAAAAAAAAAAAAAAATCGAGGGCTTTGTGAAGTGGGACCCGGACCTATTTTGGCTAGAGGCTGCTCAATTTCTTGAACTTGGCTTTTTCCACCAGTCACCACCTAGAAGATGTAGTTCATATGAAACGGTCCCGTTGAATACACACACATTGGCTCTACTCTATTCAATATTAATTTGCATATTGAACAAACCTTTTGGACATATTTTTTTTTATTTACTTCCCTTTTTTCTTCGAAATAAAATTTCTTTCTTTATTAATTATATCCCAAACACGTAAAAACGAAAGTGCTGCCCGTTTTAAAATAAAAATCATCTCATTTAAATTTCAAATTTCATTTCATTTTTCCCGACTATCGAAATCTCAAAAAATCATTTAAATGATATGACATTTGTCATTTTCATTTTTATGAGATGACTATCAAAATATGGGCCAATATATGTAACAAAAATAAATTTTTTTGTTAGTGTCTTTTTTGTTTATATTCGTCAATTCATAATAATCATTATAAAAAAAAAAAAAAAAACAAATTTCAATCGTTGCTTTATGCACATCTTACTCCTACCCTACAATATATCAGCAACAAGCCAACAACTGATAATGAAAATAAAGGTATTTTTTTCTTCTCTCAAATTTAGTCTATTTTCTATCTTTTTGTTTTATGTTCATATGCATTGCACATGTATTTGCGGATTTGTATATGAACGAGAAATGGAGCTATTGATTTTCTTATAAAATCGTTAATTTTATATTCATACCAAAGAATATCCATTATTCATACAAACATTTTATACGGGATTGTGCTTCTGTATATTATTTTTTTCTGTGGTTATACACAATACAAAAAGAATTTTGTTTTTCTGTCCTTTTTCTTTTCAATTCTTCTTGTAAAAATTTCGTTTTTACATTTTGGTTGAATTGGAAAATAAAAACTGAAATGTGAATGTTTATATAAAATGGTGCTAATTTCTCAAAAAACTCACTGTCTTGACAAATCGACAACATTTTCAATAGAATATATATATTTTTTATCATGGTTATTATTTTCTTGTTTTTCACGAATTTGCCCTTTTAATATTCCTCCATTCTTCAGGACATATATTTAATTTACTATAAAAAATTTCAAATCGAATGTCGTTAATTTGTATTATTTATATTAGTGCATATTATTGAAAACGTCGTATTTTGATAGTGTTTTGACTAGTATATAATGAAAATGAAATTATTAATAACGGTAGGAAGAACTCTTTTAGAACAAAATTTTTAATAACGGACAACTTCTAGATATGAAATTATTGACTAGAATTATTTAAATTTCTTACATATAATAGTTTTATTTTATTTAACTTGTTACCAGATTATACTCTCAATTAATTTTTGTCATTTATTATATCCCAATGACAAAGGGTACTAGACCAGCTCGAAAAACCAATAAAGCATTTTTTTTTTGTTTCATCGGGAATCGAACCTGGGACCTTTCGGTTGAAAGGCAGGCGCTCTACCTACTGCGCCACCCAGCGTTTTAAAGGTTTGCCCATATGAACTGGTTGCCCTTATACATTAGGTTGCCCTTATGAACTGTATAATGTGAACCAGATCTAGAGAATAATCAAATCCCATATATTCCTTTTATATTTCTGAAGCGCGAACATGCCTCAATAATGTGTTGAACACTGATTGTCGTCTGACACTGACCATCGCAGGAACATATAGTTACACTTCTCGCCGGTCCGTCGAATAGGTGCTTATGCGTAAGTCGCGAATGTTCTATTCCCAGTCTTTCAATTATATATCCGTTTTCCCGGCTTACAGAATCAATAGCTTTCAACTTTGCGGTTGACCGTTTGATTTATTTGATTTCGTTGTTCCATTTGGCTTCATGTATGTGTGTACAATTTCTTTTCATAAATCAGCCTATATAGCCTTCACTTACCAGGACCTGCTGCGGATCAGGATTGATGTTCGTGGTAGATTTTTCAAGCATATCGATCATTTTCCCTGATGCCAGTGTGGCTTCATAGTCAGGCAAGAACAATTGACCTTTCTAATTCGTGACTTAGATGTTAAAACTTTATAAAGAAAATTGATTATACAGTTTTGAGAACGACTATACATATATGAATTATACAATTATGGACGAAGTCATGGATTTGTCATTTGTTATTCCATAAAAAAGAAATACATAGAAAAAATTTATAAATTCAAAAACATACATAATATAATCTGGAAATGCATATAAATTAAAGATACATATATGAAAGTGTACATATATATAATATGTATCTACACAAGAATTATAGAATACAAGATTGCACATTTCCGCCATATTTGTTTACGCACAATATATGTTTCCTTTTTGACAACAATTATTATCGACCATTATCGAATCATTCGTGCGTGACCATTGTTAATAACGAGTAATTTATTACAATACTATAATTTTTTTATTTTCCCACGAATAAAACATTTCTTTTTTAATAATATAACAAAATAAATAAATAAACAAGATATAAATTATAAACAACATAGGTATAAACAAATAAGTGACATATGTATGTATATGTACATTTAATTAAACTATCAAATTGTATAATAATTGCTGTTCAAATATTATTTAATTGTTATTTGTGAACATACTAGAATTAAATAATTTAATTGTTGTCAGGTTTCCTTTCACAAATAATTTTTTAATATTTGATTGCAAATATCGATATTTCGGAAGCAACATACTTCCTTCATCAGTGCTTGTGACTAAAGGTGAATTTTCTCTTAATGAACGAACGTCCGGACAAATTTTTTAACCAATCAAAAAATTTTATTTTACCGACACATACACAAAAAATCCTCTGAGGGCAATTTTCTTCATCCAATTTCAATTTCTTAGTTAAAATATTTTTAACTTTTGGCTGAAGGACGAAGTAAAAGAAAAGGGTAGATATATAATTATTTGATAAATATTTATTGCTATCTCGATTTATGTTTGAACGCATTCACATGTAGAATTTCAAATGTTTTTTAAGAAAAAGACATGTTTATTTTTTTTTTGTTTTTTGTTTTTTAATATAAGATTATTTTGTTTCTAACAAATTATTTATATTTTAAGATAAAAGCAAAGCGCTATATTTAGTTTTTATAAAAACTTGTTTTCCAGCGTTAGAGTAAAATTTTGGTATAACAGTGAAAATACTCGAATATTTTCCTTTTTTTTGAGTCGAGTACAAAACACTGAAGAAGTCTGCAAGTAGTAGACGAAATACGCGTATCTGTATGATAAGCATATCAGTCAAATTAAAAGGAAAATATTCGACTATTTTCAGCGCTATATTTAATTTTTTCGAATATTACAATGTTATTATCCATTTTTACTCTTAACAAAATTTTAAATTTTTTTAATAAAAATAATATCAACGCATGTAAACAATTTTTCAAACGTCAACCTTTTTTTACTACATAACAAATGTCAGTCCTTCGCGCATTGAGAGGAAATCATAAAATTTTCTTTAATGGAATTTGTGTTTGAATTATAGTGTAAAATAAAATTTTCCGGACGTTCGTCCATGAAGAGGAAATCCACCATAACTGTATATATAAAAAAATTAAAATATAAAAATTAAAAAAAAAAAATCCGATTAAAAAATAAAAAAATAAAATACTAGAATTTCTGTAATTTAAAATAAGGTTCATTATATAGTGTAACAAATAAATTTACTGCTTCTTAAAAGAAAAAAAGAATAAAAATTTGTATGGTATTGGTTAAAATAAATTAGAGTATAAAAGAATCTTTGAAATGTTGATAAGTAGTTTCCAACTAACACATACTTTTTTTTGCATGATTACCAAATTCTGATGGTAAAATAAATAATATTATATGAAATAAATAAATGAATAAATAATGAAATAAATTTAAAGGAAAAATTGTTGTTTTTTTTCATTTACAATATTTACGTAGTTTTTTTAATTGTGATATATGGGTACAGAGAAAATTAGCAAACGTTAAAATAAAGTTTTTTGGGAAAAAAATGGTTTAGCATATATGAATGTATTTTACTAAAGTTAAATACATCATTCGTACTTTGGACTTGCATTAAAATTTCCTTCATCCATAGAAAGAGGGTACTCATCTATATAAATATTGTTATTTGGTTCATAACGATTCGCCTCAAATGGAGGATACATATATTCTCTTTTTCTTCAACTTATTCTCAATCCATTTCCCTCCAAGACCTCTTCCCATTTCGTCAATTTTATAATTTTGTAAAATTTTGTAAAATTGTTATATGATCTGCATTTTTAATTTTTTTCATTTAATACTTACAAAACACGCGCCCAATATCTTATGTGAAAAACCCATTAACACGTACGACGTACCCATTAGCTACGAAGAATGGTCATGGTAAAGGATGGGTGGTTTTAGTGGGTTAAAGTTCTTTACACATAGTGTACAAAATTTTATGTCTTGGGCGTCTTTTGAGATTTCCACCATTCACTCGTAAAACAAAATAATAAAAATAAAACAAAAAAAAAACCTTTCCATATCCGAAAGAAAATGAGCAACAAAACAATTAATAGATAATGTATAAATTATTAGATAGTTGTTGAAGAAATAAGTAAAGAAATAAATAAAGAATTACAAGGTTATGCTCACTGGAAACTAAAAAACTAAATTTACTTATTAACAAAATAAAAACAACAACAACATTCCTACCAAATTTTTATTTTACTGTAAACTACTTTCAACCATTTTTGTGTTTTTTGTTTCTTTTCTCTATTTCTTATTTTTTTTACTTGACAAAAAGCATTTGGATAAGTTCAATAGATACTCAGAAGTCATAGTCATTCTCAAATCCCAATCTCCTTGCTGTTATTTCTATGCGTATTTTTTTATTAAAAATATAATAGAGTAAGCTGCCAAAGATCGTTTAATGCAAATGGGCATCATGTTTGAAATGGTTTATTTGCAGTTGTAGATTTATGAAAAATTTTCTGTTTTTTTTTTTATTTTTTCATGTTTTTTTTTCACTTGATATAAATTAAATTTAGGTATACGGCTCTTTACATTTATTTTTGGTTGGTTTTGGTATAGGTACATCACTCTTTTTTCGTTTTTTTAGCTTGAAATAGTTCAGAACGTTTTTGTTTTTGTATAAAAATTGTTTAAGATATTATTTTTATTTATACTGCAATAACGATACGTAAAATAATATTCAAAAATTTTAGTTTCCAATTTTATTTCAGCTATAGACTCTAAATGTTAACGTTAAATAATAAGAATGGTAAAAGATTGTTTCGTTATTTTCATTTAAATTAATAAAAAACGAAAATAATTTTGAAATGTAGTACTCAACCTAAATAAAAGAGTTTATTTTCTAAGTCTATTTTCTGTCAAAATATTTTGAATATTCCGAAATACGTACACGTAATGTGACGTAATGTAAGCTTAACATTTTAAATTCCAACTTTGAACAGTGTACAAGAAACATACTTAATTAAGTTAATTAATAAATAGACTTATTGAAATTCGAAATTTTATTTATTTAAGTTTTATAACGTAACTATACAGTATTTTTGAAATAGTTTTTAGTTTATTACTTTTTATTGTTATTGTTAGCTATGTAATGAAAAATGGATGGAATTAGTTTCAAGTAGTGACTATTGTGGAAGAAAACTAGTGCCAAAATAGGAATAGTAAATTTTGAAGAAATAGCAATAGAGATATAAAGTGCCAATGTACATACTTGTAACTTGTAATACATTGGTTTAAAAAACATATTGAATAAATATATTTTTAACGAAACAGTGCAAAATCATAATCAAAACGATTCCATTATACAATTATTATTTCTTTCTAAGTATCAATTTATTTATCGTATCGAAATACTGGCGTGTATAAGAAATTATAAGGGCTTTATTTAGATTGAACACATATCTACATTATTTTCTAATTTCGGATTTCCTTCTATTTAAAACAGAACAATCAACTTTATCAAATTATTTTTAAATAACGTAGAAAGTAAATAATTTGTTTATTTTATTTTCAAAATTATTTCAAAAACAATGTGATTTGATTGGTAAACTCACTCTAATAAAAATCTTGCAGAAAATACATTTTTTTTATTTATTTAAAAAAAAAAAAAACAAATTCATCCTTTTATTTCTATATTATTTTTATTTATCAAAATTTCTTTTCTCTGATTTTATCATAAAAATGAAATAATTGCGTGTGTTAGAGGAGCTAATTCAGATGCAGTGCAAAAAGAAAAACAAAAACTGAAGTAAACAAGAGAAGTGAAAAGATACACACTCAAAAAGTAATAACCAAAGTCACAAGTCCCAAGGATAAAATAGTAAAATAACATTAAATTATATATTTTTTTTTATTATTTTACTCACTCTTCAAAATTTTAGAAATATGTAAATATTGTGTGTATATATTTCTGTACCAAAATTTAAAAAGTAAATTCAATTGCAGAAGAGAAAATTGCAAAGCTCTCACTGCTATTCAATCAGCTGCGGTAAAAATGAAAAATTCCCATTGCTTCGGACATCTACTTGTAAATTACCCTTGCTACGAGTATATAACATGTTATTGAGCTCGGATAATTAGTTATAGAAATAGGCGTTCACACTACGGATAACTAGTTTTCATTTGACTTTTAAATCTAATAAATATTATTTCTAAAAAATATTTCTTTGTTGTAGCTTCAAATGAAAATTTTATTTTAATTTTTTTCTGTTTATAAAAAATAAATAAATACATTTTTTCACATCAATATGCCATTAAAATTGAACTAATTTTCAAAAACAACCCTTTCATTTTTCGTGTTTTCTCGAAAAACATGTTATACTTGACAATTTCATTTTCATACAAAATTTCTAGTTATCACCTTGCCTTGCATAACTAGTTAATTGCTGATAACATGTTATAGAACGTAGTGTGCAGGATATTAAATGTGATGAGGTGAAATTTAAAATTGAAATTTTGTGCCGTATACTTTTTCAATTTATAAATTAAATAAAAAGTAATGAAAATCGGTTATGAAATGGTTTATCCCTTTAAGACCCCTCCTTGTGTGGGTAATATTCAAAATGCAATAAAAAGTTACCAGAAATATAATTTTGATCTTGTTTTTTCTGTTAATCTTTTCTCTTTTACTTTCTCTTTCATAGTAATTAAAAATATTGTAGTTTAGTATGGTTTAATGCGTGTTGAAGTGCAGCAGGGCATGAGTCATTAAAAGTAATAAAGTATTTGTTTATATATTTTATTTAAATAATATGTTTTTTTTAAATATTGTGTAACTTTTAGGTAGAAAATAGTTTATATTTAATTTTTTGATGTGTTTCAAATTCCATATTTGTAGAAATAAGCAGAACTATGGCAGAAAAAAGTAAGTAACACGATTGTGCTAGCTGCAGGTCCGTAAAATTTTAGATTTAAGTTTTTTAGGACATATTCAAACAGTGTCTAAAATATCATAACAATCGGATAAGGGACAAATGTTTGGGACTTAAAGGGTTATATATTTTTACTGTAATTTTTTTCATTTTTTACAGATTAAATATAACCAGGGTGCCGGATTGGGCTACATTTAATTACCAAAATTCTTAAGATAGCTACTTCTGAATTTTGGGCTATATCGAACACGAACTTCACTTGTTTTACTGAACACTTGTTCAGAACAATATTTAGATCTAAAAACTTTTTTTAGAATTTATCGAGAATATATAAAAATAATTACTATTAATTCCTATAAATTGCGGATTAAGCCTTTGTTAAATGACATGACAAAACTTAGCTTATTTTCTCAATCAACTCCAAATGATTTCATAAGAATTAGAATAATAATACAAATTAGAATTATTACAATAAATCAAAATGATTAATATTACTATATGATTAATAGAACAGGTGTACATGTACATATTACATAGACACTACTACATATAGTATATTTTTGTAAAAAATTATCAGCTGCTGAAAAAAACCGAGCGTTTCAACCATTATTTTACGGATCAGTATTTATTTTTCTGAAACAATAATTGAAATAATCATTTCTGTTTCTTTTTTTTCTTCTTGGAGAACAATTGGCATTGACGTATTTAATTTCTTCATTCAATTTTCTATTTATCATATCCAGATCCAGTATCCAGTCAAATGAAAAACAGGCAAATGACATGCATGTAATTTTTTTATATGTGAGTTTTGTCCATATGTTTTTTGTCTCTATGTAATTTTGTCCATGTAATTTTGTCTTATGAAATTTTGTTCATGTGTAATTTTGTCTTGTGTAATTTTGTGCTATGTAATTTTGTCTTATGTAATTTTGTCATGTAACCATTTATATTATATCAAAGATTTGTACATCATCTTTGATTATATGTAGATTTGAATTGCCCGGAAGATCAAGAAATATTGCATTTAAAATTTTTTTTTCATTACTATTATTATTGTATATATCTAAATGATTTTTAAATATTGAATCTTGTCAGTGCTGATGTTGATAGTAATTATCCAGTTATCCGGATTATTCTAGAATTCTTAGTATGTGCATATGAATGCTTTTACCTTTTACTTGATTCGCTGTCAAAAAGTAAATTTATTGGAATCGCATGTTTTTTACAAATTAACTGTGGATCTAACTTTTGACACGTTCTTGGAGACTGCTTTGTTTTTCTACGAAATGTGAGGCAATGTAAACATGGAACTTCTTCCTATAAGAGTATTAAAATTATTCTTAAAAAATAAATATAGTTTAAAAGTTACTGGTACCTTATTATTCTCAATTTGCAGCAAACTTATATATAAAAAAATATTTAAAACTCCTACAAATTCTGTAGAAATAAATCCAGACACATATAAAAAAAAACTTTTTCCATATGAAAATCTAAAAATTGGTGGTTCAAAAGCTGATTTTGATCGTAATTTTGAACCGATTTCAGACTTAAAAATTGAAATATAAACTATTAAGCCAATTAACATTAAAAGACCTGAAAATAGTTAAAAATAATACAAATAAAAATAAATTAGTTATGTGAAACTTATGGTTTACCACATAGATATAAAATGTATAATATAGATTGGCAGCCTGATATTGCTCTCTCATTCTCTATAATATATTACAATATTAATTATTTAATGTCGGATTCAGCCAAAAATGAACATATGTTTTTCAATATTTCAAATCAGATGATTTGATTTTGTACATTTAACACCGATTTTTTCATATTTTTTGATGGTTTTGTAGAGTATATTTTTTTTCATTTTCTTATTGAATTTAGAATTAGCTATTTTAGTTTTTTAAATATTTTTATCTACACATTTACTAACTATTTATTTTTGTAGTTTTTCCGTTTTAAATAATTAGTTTTAGCTAATACGAAAATTTAAGAATCATTTAATTTTATTAATTGCAATTTTAGAACATTGGAAAACGTTAAAAAAAAAAAAAATTTGGTAAAAACTTGAAATTTTATGGGATTATTAATCTTTTATAGATAAAAGACGTTAAACGTTAATATAAAATCCATACATACTTTTTTTTTTAAACAAATTATTTATTTAATTTACGTTATATTACTAAGGAGTATAGTTCAATTTATCCAAAGGTAATTAAAAAAAAAAAACTTTGATTATCATCCTCTGAGTATGGTGGTACAGGGTTTTATACTCTGGTGGGAGTTCAAACTTCTTTAGTGTCTTAGACACTTCAGACAGTTTGAGGCTCCTAAACAGAAACAGAAACACACAAATTCATACACCAAACTTAGCCTCAATAAACAATTTTCTAATTCTTAAAAACTTACTTACTTGTTAAACTTACTTACTTACAGAAAACAGCAAAAATCAACCTAAATTTGTATTAATAAGAAACACAGATCCGATAAAAGCTTTAAAAAAATTGAATATCTTTACTCCTACAGAAGTTATTCAATATGTAGTTAATTTTACAATGGAATATAAATGGTTTTTAAAACAACTTCAATAACCTGCAACTCCTAATTAACAATAATCAACCAGGTATCATTACACTACAAGAAACACAATACACACCCGTTGCTATTAACAAAAAATTTACATACCCAGAGCAAGAACAATGCTGGTTATTTTGAACAAGCAATAGCATAGAAAGAGCAATTTTGATATTTTGCTCTAATTTGTATGGAAAACGTAAAATTTACCGTCCTCCAATCGCTCATCCTATTTTTAATTAAATATATAATATTTTTTTTTTACAAAATGAAAATTTGGAGTTTTATCTTAATTTTTTAAAATAATAATATTTTCACATAAAAATTTTTGATTAACTTGTTACAGTTTTTGAAAATTAAAGCGACTCGCGTTCATTCTCATAAGCATGTTAAATTATATGGAAGAGAAACCAGAGAAATTGAAGATTGATAGTATCGAACTGTCGACACGACACTCGTACAAACAACGTACAAAACTTACAAAACAAGAATGTATATGTAGTTGAAAGAAAACAATGAAAAATAAAATCATACATGAACCTCCCTTATTACAATGAAGCGTACACAACGAAACGACGAACATTGTAGCACTAAAAGCTGTTAAATGGAAACGCTGTAAAAAAAAATTAAAAATAATGAAAAACATATACGATACGAACATACGATTGAAAATTTTTTAGCATATTTGCTTAATTTTCGAAGAATATTTTATGAATCGGCTTTTAAATAACCAGCAGTGCCAAGAATATACAAAGGCACGTTCACAAATTCACTTAAAAATAAGATTTGTAAACATGGTGCAAATCTTCTTATCAAAAAGACATACCTCATAAATTCCTATCCACCATACTCCATATTCCATAACTGCTGAAATTCATTCAAACCCAAAATTTATAATAGTATCAACATATTTCCCACCTAGCATCAAACTATCATCCCATCAAATTGAAGAGACCATTAATATTAGCAATAATATCCATTTAATTAGGAGACTCTTCAACGGTTGGAACCCACTTAAGGGTTCAACTTCTACTAATCATAGAGGTAAAATAATAGAAAATTTTATAGTATCTTCTGATCTACTAATGCTAAACAATGGTTCCGCCTGTCAATTTGTTCAAGCTCTTTGGCACCAAAATGCAGCTGTGAAATTTTTGATGACCTTCATGGCAGCGACTACTTCCCGATATTAATTAAAATACAAACTAATACAGACCAAAATCTATTACATAACTTTATTCCGAAATTTAAGTTATCATTTGCCAATTGGAAAAAATTTCAAAATAATATACACAATTCGTTCTTAAATATTTCCGGAAATATTAACTGAGACGCTGGTACTTTAAAAAAAAACTTATTCTTGCTTCTGCCATAAATGCTATACCAAAAATCTCACCTCATAAATCTAAAATCCATTTACCATGGTGGCCCCAAGAGCTGGAATACATTATATATTATACATACATTATACACTATGTAATATAAAAATTTTGTAAGGAATATTCAAAAACTTTCCCAACAAATTTGTTGAATGGGTTAAAAAATTCTTATTTTGAATATTTTGATATTCTTGGTCTTAAAAATGAATTGACTATTTTTTATAAGCATACATTTTTACGACAAATCTATACAGAAAATTTACAGCAAAGTTTTATTAGATGATGTAGTTTCTGTTTTTCCGGAAACTGCTAAACTACATAAGCTGGTTTTAGCAATAGTTTTTTCAACATCATCAGTAGAAAGATCATTCTCGACTTTAAAAAGAATTAAAACCTACTCTCGCAATACAATGGAGCAGAATAGATTGTCAGAACTGGCAATTTTTCGGATAGAAGAAGAATTTCTAAGTCAGCTTCAGTCAGAAGAATTTTTTTATGAAAGTATTTTAGAAATTTTTTGCCAAAAATCATGATTAAATACGAAAAAATTTAATAAAATTACACATTGTTATTTAATGTGTGAAAAGTAAGAATAATTTTCCTCCACGGAAATAATTAAGATAATAATTTTCCTTAGAGAAAAAATATTGAGATAAAAATCTCCTTCAGTGGGAATTACTATTATAATGATATCTTTCACAGAAATTATTAGGGTGAAAACCCTGTACACACAAAGAAATTATCAAAGTTGATCTATCATAAATCAGTTAGTCAAACAGAGGTGGTTCTAATGGGTTTCAGGTCACACACTACCATGGTTGGCTTGCAGCGTAAGCCACATGGTGTCCTTCGTTTTTCAATCATAAGGGAGATTTCGTGCAAATTTAAGGTGAACGTGAGCGGTTTATTTTGCATGTGGTTTTACATAAAAGTATCAGCCAGTATAGAATATGATATGTATGTATAAATTTTTTTTATTTTCATTCATTACAATACAAAGAGAGATTTCGTGTATATAGAAGGCGTTGCTTATTATTTTGTATGGTGTATTTGTATTGTTGCCTTTCATAAAAGGAAAGGATACAGAATAGGATATCTATGCATGTATTAATTTTTTTTTTCAAATCATTAGGAGGATTTCGTTAAAATCGAAATTGAACACAGTTGATTTTTCATTTGAACAGTAAGAAAATAAATAAATAAAAAAAATTGTAAAAATATAGAAAAATAGATTAAATGTATATTCATTCTTTGCATCTATTATTGTTTATGGAAAAATAAAAAATAATATCAGAATTTTTTAATTAGATTCTTTTTACATTTTTTTTAGAGATTTTTCTAGTCGTTCATGAACGAAATGAACTCTTAGAGGAGTCGGCGCTACATATAAAATAAATGTGCTAATTTTTCAAAATTTACTGTCTTGATAAATCGACAACATTTTCAAGAGAATATGAATTTTTTATAATAGCTATTATTTTGTTGTTGTTCATGAATTTGGCGTTTTGAACCATATTGTACTCATGGGTCCACGCGCAATGTCCCATGAGTACAATAAAATTATAATCTAAAATGATTAGTTCATAAATTTGATTGTACCTACTCATGAGACAGATATCATAGACCTATTTACCCGTTCGAAATCGTTTTATTCAAAATTATTTCGATAGAAGTGTTTTTAATATATAAATCCATATATATATATATATAAAGCTGTATTTTAATGTAGATATTGAAATCCACGAGTAAATGGGTCCACGCGCTCTGTCCCATGAGTACAATAAAATTACAATCTAAAATGATAATAATTTTAGTTTTATTATACCTACTCATGAGACAGAGATCATGGACCTATTTACCCGTTCGAAATCGCTTTATTCAAAATTATTTCGATAGAGGTGTTTTTAATATATATATATATAAAGCTGTCCATATATATATATATGTAAAGCTGTCCATATATATATATATAAAGCTGTATTTTAATGTAGATATTGAAATCCACGAGTAAATGGGTCCACGCGCTCTGTCCCATAAGTACAATAAAATTATAATCTAAAATGTTAATAATTTTAGTTTATAAATTTTATTGTAGCTGCTCATGAGACAGAGATCATGGACCCATTTACCCGTTCGAAATCGCTTAATCAAAATTATTTCGATAAAAGTGTTTTTAATATATAAGTTCTAATATATAAAGCGTATAAATGTGTATATAATAAATATATATTAGTATTAAGTGTTTTCTATTTCAGATATATATTTCATCAGTGTTTGCGGCTAACTTAAAAGTGACGCAAAAGTCCTGGTGAAGGAAATATGCTACATCCGAAATATCGATAAATAAGAAATACTTATTATTACTATAACTAATTACTGGAACTACTGGAACCTATGGAGGATTCTTAACTCCTGAGTTCATATAATCCCTCAAAATATTACTAATCTCGATCACAAGAGCATTAGTTGTGCTTGACTCAAACCGACGCAATAACTGAAATGAAAAAAAACTTGCAATAACTGAAATGAAACTCCTCCAATAAACCTTATTAATTTTGAACTCTTTGTAATAAATTAATAACAATTAGTAAAGATAACATCAACAAAATATCTTTCTAAATGTTACATATGAAGAGGATTTATCAATAAATAAACAAATAATTAAATTATGCAACAATGTAAAAACAAAAATGTGCATATATCAGAATAACTCCAAATCATGAAAAAGAAATCATATAATGCAAAAGAATTGTGTTGGCGTTAATTAGAGTTGCATAAATTGAATAAATGAATAAGTAAATTTAAGGTTATTTTGACTGAATGATTTTAATAATAGTAATGTTTTAAATTGTAGTAGGTACTATTTATTAATATTATTTTATAAGTTGCTATCTGCTTTTATAAAATAAATAGTAATTTATAATAATTAATAATATAAATATGTATGTAATACAAAATATAAAATTTGATCTGCAGTGTATCAATAAATTTTTTATAGTAAATTAAATATATAACCAAGAATCGAGGTAGTATATCAAAACGTCAGATTTATCAAAAACAATAAGATAATAACTATTATAAAAAATTTATATTCTAATGAAAATGTTGGCGATTTATCAAGCGACATACAACATTTCACACTTTTTTTTTCAATTCAACCAAAATATAAAAACGAAACTTTTGCAAGGAGAATTGAAAAACAGAAAAATAAAATTCTAATTAGATATGCATATAACTATATATGTGTATCTATACCAGTTGTATATTGTGTACAGCCAATGTACATATGTATGTATTTATAATTTGCACAGCATATATTATAATATAGAGTATACCTACTATATTTTGGTAATGGAATTGGTTTGGCATATAATATATTTTATGCATGTGTTTTTTTTTTTAATTCTTGTTTCTTTAATGGCGTGTGCTTGTTTATGTTTTAATATGAAATAGTAAGATCGTAAAAATGTCCCATCTCAACTCTAATCTTTATACGATCAAACTACTTTTGTGTATCTTTATATATTAATGGTCTTTGATTAAACTCTATCAACCATGTAAATTAATTGAGATTTTACGTTAAAAATAATCCACTTATTAAAATTATTAAAATTTTATAACTATTTTATTCTAAAATTTGTTATATTATATTGGTTGGAGGTTTACATTTTGAAGTTATTTCCAAGAGAAACTAAATTATTTAAAAACAGATTTTTGAAAAACAGCTGACAAAAAGTGGCTGAAATTTTTTAGCCTAGCTGCCAAGCCAATCTATATTTTATATATCTATGGTTTATGTACGTATATCTATAAATATGTACCTACCTGAAACTATAAATAAGATGCCAGCTGCGAAATAGTATAAATTATTTTGATGAAATATAGTTGGTATTAAGAATATTACAAAAGATACAACAAGGATAACTCCAGATGCTATGAAAAAAGGGCATGCTTTTATTATTGTGTCTGAAATGAATTGAAAAGTATAATAATGTATATTTCAAATATTTAATAAAAACAAAAATATATTTTTTAAAACAGTTTGTTTTATTTGTTTACGCTATCTTACACAACCCTACTTGACCATACCCTCAATTTCAACATAAGGGCAAAACGGAAATTTAAAAGTAAAAGGATATTAAAAATTTAATTCAAACTTGTTTTAATCGGTTATATTATATTATAATCTTTGAATAAGATTAAAATTATAAATCTCACCTTGAATTTTTCTGAATTTTTATAATACTCACCTTGAATTACATAAGACAAAATTACATATTGACAAAATTACATAAGACATAATTACGGACAAAATTAAATACGGACCAAGTTTCATATAGACAAAATTACATATTTAAATTTTTATAAAAAATTTAAAATTATTTGGTTTTGTAATGAAGGTACTTTTCTTCTTAAAAAAAAGTAAGAATATTGATTCTTTTATTTCTTAAAAATTTAAAACAAAAGTCCTATTTTGAATTATTATTCAACTAAAGATTTTGACAATTTATTCTTGTTTTTGATAATCAAATTTGTTTTTAGTGGTATATTTAAATAATGGAATAAAAGTCGAGTTTCACTAATCATTTATATTTATTTTGCAAATATCGATATTTTGCAAGCAACCTATTTCCTTCATCAGTGCTTGCGACTAATTAGTATAAAGCAAATAAATATAAATGATTAGTGAAAGGAAACTCGACTTTTATTTACTCGGGCAGCAGCCCCTGACTATAAAAACAAAATTTGTATTTTCTTTTTAGTTTTTACTAAATCTATTCCTTTTCTAGAGTTAGGAAAAAATACTGTAAATGAAAAATCATTGTTAATAAGAAAATTTATCAAAATAATAAATTAATAAAAAATATTAAATAAAATTAATAAATTAAATTTTAAACGAAAACTAAAATGAATAATTATTGAACAAGATCCAGAAATTTACCTACATTTTTAAAATTTTGAAGAAATCTTAAAAACGTGTTTAGTACATCTACTTTTTACGTAATTAGTACATCTACTGAAACCTTCTGGCTATCTGAATCGTTTTATAGGCTTAAAACTAAATAATTTAATAAATTTAAAATAATAAGACCAAAAAAAGAATAAAATATAAGTCAATACAACCAACCATGTTTTATTGCATCTTACATGATTACATCAAAAATTAAATTTTTATCAATTGTAAACAGGAGTTGGCAATCTAATTGCTACTATGTTCAATATGGAAATATCTTTAATAAATGGCAGCACTGATATAATAGCTGGTGGATTTGAAATTAATGGCAGTTAGAACAAATCACTCAAGTAGAACGGAACGAATATTTCTTTCTTATTAATTATCTTTACAATAAATAAAATTAAGCTCTTAAACAACTTTACAATTCAGAAATTGGATTAAAATCCAAAAAGTACAAAGAAACAATAATTTTTTTTCTCTCGCACGTTTAAGGTTGGATGATTATTTTAATAATCGGTAAACACACAAAAAATATAGATACTAAAGTTTTCATAGTTTTAATCAAAGAATATCTATTAACAAGAATATGCACTCATGCATGTAATCATTTGTTTGCACACAAACAAATGCTAATTTGCTGAAAATTGTAAGAAATCGACGATAATAATTTAACGTGCAAGAAAAAGGAAAAATATAGTAAATAAAAGAGAGAACAAAAAAAATTGGCTTAAATTAAATTAAAAACAGTTCATAATTTTTGAAAAAATTTGCTGATTAATATATTGAATTGGAAAAATTTTTGGGGAAATATCTATTACAAAAAAGAACTTAAAAGCTGCAAACAAAACTGCAATAAATAAAACAGATTTTTTTTGTAATAATTTGTTATCACATATGCTAACACTAAGAAATTTATGTTTTACATTAAATTCTTTCAGATTTTTATTATGATTTTTTATAAGAGTATAAATTGTGACTCTAATATATAACTTAATAAGGAAACTTTTGTCTGATTTATTACAGCACTCGTAATCAACATCATTTTTTAATTTTTCAAATAATTTACATTCCAAATTTTTTTTGACAAAAATTTCGTTAAAAAATTTAACAAAATTTTCTAAATTATATAAACTATCCATAAAGTTTTTAGGAGACCTAATTAAAACAGCGTTATCATATTCTATAAATTCTGTGAATTTTAAATATACGTTGTCCTCAGTATTAATTTCTAAAGGTACAGTTACGATGTGCTCTGTATTTTCTCAATAACCAGCCGCCAAAATAATAAAAGGCATTTTCTCTTCCAAAATCTAGTGATTTTTGAAAGATCAGGATTAATTATTGTCTAGAAGTAATAAAAGATTAAAAGTCAAACTAAATTTGAACAAAGATTTTTTGTCACCTTGCCTCATATAAACAATGAGAACGCAGACAAATCCAGAGAAGAATAATGGGAACGCAAATTTTTTTTACAGTGTGAAGCAAAAGGCAAAGATCTGTTCTGTACCTTTTCTCTCTCATAATAAATTTGGTATACGATAAGTAAATGTAAATTTTACATCTTTTTAACTAATGATATTTTGCTTTTTAGAAGAAAATTTTGAACATTTAACTGTTAAAGTTTTAAAAGAAAAATTAAAACAATTTTTGTTACCGTGTACGGAAAATAAAAGACAATTAATCGATCGTTTAAGTAATCATGTACAACATCGTCGTGATTTTGTAGCTGATGAAATAGAAAATGATCACTCTCATACAATGGAACAATATGCTTCAGTATCAGTTGATCAAAATTTAGTACAACATGTTAATGACAATACCACTAAGTCTACATATATTCCAAATCATGACACTGCAGAGAGGATTAGCAAAGGAAAAATAAGGACCAGATTTTTTAAGACTAATAACTGAAAAAATATAATTTTTTTCGAGTTTTGTTCTAAAAAAAATTAAAATTTTGTATTTTTTAGATCGAATAGTAAAAAAAAGGAAATTCCAGTCATGGGACTACCGGTAGTAAGGGAAACAACCACAGATATATAAAATATAGATTGGCAGTTAGAATAAAAATTTTCAGCCACTTTTGGTCAGCTGTTTTTGAAAAATCTGAGTTCAAATAATTTTGTTTCTACTGCAAATAATTCTCTTGAAAATAGAAACTTCGCACCAATGTAATATGAAAAGTTTAGAGTAAAAACAAATATAAAATTACAATAATTTCAATAATTGGATTATTTTTACCGTCTCTCATTTTTAAAATCTCAATTAATTTAAAATAATTCTTTTTAAATTTTCTTTTAAAAACATGTATATGTGTAAAATTCACAATAATATATAATTAACAAATCAAAAAGTAAAGTTAAAAAAAGATGCTTTGATACGTATATATTTATGTTCTTGATCAGAATTATATAAACAAAATTAATTAAATTGATACATGGATTGATACAGTTTCATGTTAAACTAAATAAAATGACCAAGAGTGGGAAAAATTCTTTTACCTTATCGTATACATTATATATTATTTTATAAAACTAAATTCACATAGATTCTATTATTTATACATTCCCGTGAAATTTTATGTCTACATATATATAATATAAAACATATTAGATGATATGTATACAAATTTATATTATTTATAAGTATTATAGAAAATATTTAAATATAATATGCATGTAATATAACAATGCAATATAAAAATTTAAAATATGTAATTATTAATTGAATTTTTTAAATATGTAGTTACCTCTTGAAAAATTAAAAAAAAAAATGGAAAAGCTTTATAATAGACTAAAAACAAAATCAAAAGTATTTTGTATGTTAACATCAATCACTTTTTTACGTATTATTTTAAAAAATTTAAGATACGTTATGTATGTAATTTTTAATTTTAGAAAATTTCAACTTATAAAATAAAGAAAAGATAAAAAAAAGAAAAATTTAAAATATGTAATATAACAATACAATATATTAATTTAAAATAAGTAATTTAATTCATTTTTTTAATCAAAGCTTTAATTATTAACTAAAAAGATAATTAAAAGTATTTAAAAAATAAAATTTTAATAATCAATCACTTTTTTATTTTCAAAAATTATAATTTTTCCTAAATAGGTATGCATACATAATTTATGTAGGTACCAATAATTTTTTTTTTTAGAAAATAATATTGCCAAATATTTCAACGAAATTTTTGTCGAAATTTTTTTTTCACAAATATTTTTTTAAACTTTTTATTTTATTTTTATTTTTTTTAAACTCTTAATTAATTATTTTTTATTTAATTTCAGTCAACTTTTTTTGTTACTCTCTTTTGTTTACTATTTTTTTTCATTTTCTTGCACGATAAATTCTTATTATCGTCTATTTCTTACAATTTAAGCAAATTTGCATATGGATTTTTATGCAAACAAATGAATACATACATTATTGCATAGGCATACTACTACTGCATATTCTAATTGTGATGGATATTCTTTGATGAGAACTATGAGATGAGAACTTCAAATTTTGTTTTTTGTTTTGTTGTTTGTATTTAAATAAGAAAAAAAATTTGTTTTTTGTTTTATTTTATTTCTGATCATTTTATCAATTTTTTTTCACTATTTTTCTTTAACCAACAATTTTTTAAATTTTAAAAAATATTTTAGGTAATATTTTTGTATATAATTAAAGTACAAGTTTATATTTTTTATTTATATTTAATGCTCTAAAACCATGTTTGAATATAAAAATATCTGCCAAATTTATAAAATTACTTCACACTGCGCGCAAATTGGTTTATGAACAAAAATACAAAAAAAAGAACAAAATTGAATATCTTGGGCAAATGCATAGGCAAACGCAAAGGTAAATGTCATTTTTTATTTTCATTTATTTGGAAGTATTATCAAAGAATATCCATGAAAAGAAGGTTCACTGGAATAAAATTTTATAATTTGTCAATGTGTTGGTCACCATTTTTCCAGTCGATTTCCAATATTGTAAGAAATAGATAGTCATAAGAATTTAATTTGTGAGAGAGAGAACAATTCAAAAAAAAAGTGGAAAAAAAATGAACGAACGATTTTTTTGTATGAAAGAAATATTGTCTTTATTTTTAGTTAGTTAGTTTATTTCCAAATTATGATGTTTTCTCATTTTCGAAACATTTTTAAAAAACTGTACATAGAACAGTTTTTATAAAAACTAATTATAATTTTTTATAAAAACTAATTATAATTTTTTAAGCGTTAGAGTTGATTTATTTTCATATACACCAATACCTCACTTTGCGTCGTGGTTACGTTCCAAAAAAACACGACGCAAATTGAAACAACGCAAAGTGAATTATGATTTTCTATACCAAACCATGTAAAGATCGAAGATAGGTTCCAGGGTTACAAAAATACTACTTTTTAAGAAGAAAATTGCACAAAGTAAAAATTAAAAAAAAAAATAATATAAAATTTTATTACATCCATACAAAAAACAAAAAAAAAACCAATTCAATTAAAACAAAATAATATATTCAATTAATTTATAAAAAACAAAATAAAATCTAATCACTGTCTGATGAGTTGCTGTTGTCGTTAGTGGCTGTTGCCGTTAGTCGGCAAAAAAATAATATAACTCTGCCAATAAATAAATTGGAAAAATATTTACCTTTTTTTGTAACCAGAAACAACACGTAAAAATTTATAAAAATTTATTATTCTCTTTTAAAAAAAAGGACAGCACACTAATTGAAACGTTAAAAAAAGCACAACGCACTAATTGAAACAGAACTCTAAAATTAGCAAAACAAAGTGAAAATAAAACTGTATTAAAATTGCGTTGATTTTCAGTTAGACAGGGAATCCCCGAGTTTTGATGGCATGGCGTAATAAGAAACAAAAGTCGTGCAATCTTTTAGAAAAAAAAAAAAATTCAAAAAAAAAAATTAAAGGCTCGAACCAAAAACAACGCAACTTTGAAAAGCTAATGACGCACAGTGAAAATTAGTACTAATTCAGTAGAGACGCAACTTCGAAAAAACGCAAAACGAAACGACGCAAAGCGAGGTATTGGTGTATAAGTACTTTCTTATATACTAATTTTTTTTAAAAATGAAGAGCAATAAAAAATATTATTTATTCAAATTTGAAATGGTCATATTATTAATATTCAACTTTGTTACCTATTTATAAATTTAACAGGTACCTAAATGTACCAATAATATAATATGTATTATTAGTTAATTGATGATTAAAATGCACAATTTAATTTTTCAGAAACTAAAAAGGCATCAAGTCATTCATAAAAAAAAATCGTACACAAAATTTCAGACGACTGTACAAATGAAAAATCTCTAGTGAGCTAAATAAATAAACAAAAATCTCCCGTGGGCTATTTAAAGTTACATTACAAAAATTAATTTGTTTTTTAAATGGTTTATATCAATATAAGAAAATATTTACAAGAGTTCTTTGCTTCTTTAACTAATGGGTTTTTTTTTGTCAATGGGGTAGTAAAAATATCTTGACTTCCAGTGAACCTTCTTATTATTGGACATTCTCTGAGTATTCATCTTATATATATATATATATATATACAGTTTCCTTTTTACGAGGACATGTATTATTATGTGCTAACGAATATTATCTTATTTTTGTCTCTTTTTTCCCGCATACAGTCTCTGTAAGCGAATGTCATGACTCTTAATAAATATAGACTTAGCCAGGAACTACAATAAATTTTGTAGTTCCTGACTTAGCTAGCAATAACAGCATAAACATCAACAAACAACTACATTAAAATCAAATTAATTTTAGTTTAAAAGAAGTGATGGAAATTTTACCTCAATTTAATCCAGATGATGAAAAAGGTTTGACCCCTGAAGAATGGTATAAAAGTGTGTCAAAATTAAAATTGTTTTAAAAAATATCGGAAGAATTAATTTTGATATCTGTTGGACCAAAATTTAAAGGCAGTGCTAGATTGTGGTATGATAAAATAGATGATTTTTGTTCAACTTGGAATGACTTTTCAAATCAATTTCAGCGTAAATCAATAATAAACGAAGCTGATATTCATATGGAAATGTCAAACCGAGAACGAAAAAATGTTGAAACGTTACTCGAACATTTTGATGAAATGTGTCGGTATGAGAGATGATGATCTCCAATTAACATTTCAAGGTCAGCTTATTGGAACTCTTGAGTTGAAAGAAGATATGGTGAAGAATTATATGGTGCGTCAGCTTAAGAAAATGAGTTCAAAAAGAAAATAAGTCAAGACAATTCAATTCAAATCAATTTCACAACCACAATCACATAATGCATTTACAAATAATACCGATAACATCGATAGAAAATTTCATAATGTTAATAAAAACTTTAGTAATCCAAATAAAAAGTTACAATGTTATAATTGTTATCAATCTGGACATTTTTCTAGATATTGTCCTCTACCAGCAAAACGAGTACGTTATTCAAAATGTGATAAACTACATAAAAAAGGAGAACCATTAGAGTTTCCGAGAAATGTAAAAGTTGGAATTTTAAATTGTAAAAGATTACCAACTATTTATCAGAAAATAGTAAAAATCGGTGAATATGAATTGATTAGTCAAATTGATTCGGAAAGTCCTTTTACTTTTATAAAAAAAGAACATTCTGATCAATTAATGAACGAAAAGATATCGTGTAAAATGGAAATAACTGGGTTTCTCGGTGGAAAGTATACTTCACATGAACAAATGAAGGTCAACATGTGTATCGATACCACTAATGTCGATTCTATAGTTTATATTGTAGATAATGATTCTGTACACCATTACCATTGTTAATTTATAGAGACATTATAGATTGACCTGACATAAGAATGATAAAAGAGAACGGAACGATGATTTTAGAACGTATATGTAAAGCAAATGTTATTGAACGTAAAACTGAACGCGAATCAATTATTGAGAGTGAATTGCAATATGGTTTACAAATGAACGATAATGAACAAAATTCATTAATAAATTTATTAAATGAATTTAAATTTTTTTTTCAAATAATTTGAAAGATATTGGTTTAACCACAGAAACAGAAATGTCAAATAAATTAGATACAGATAAGCCTATTGAGCAAAAACCATATCGAGTACCGTACGCATAAAAGAACGAATCAATGAAATTGTTAGTGAATTACTGAAAAAAGATATCGTAACAGTATCGAGATCTAATTATGCGAGCCCAGTATTGTTAGTTAAGAAGAAAAATGGTGAAGATCGACTTTGTATCGATTATAGACAAATAATTTTTTTTATACAAAAAAAGAATTATATGCTACACCAAATATTGAAGAAGAACTGCAGATGGCAAGTTTTTTTAGGTATTTTACATCGTGTGATTTGTATAGCGGTTACTATCAAATACCAATTAATAAAGATAGTCGGAAATATACAGCTTTTATTACAACGGTTTGTATGAATTTAAGCGCATGCCATTCGAACTTAATAATACGTTAACTATTTTTCAACAATTAATGTCGAAATTTAAATCTGAAGTTAACATTGATATTCAAATATATATGAATGATATCCTTATTGGTAGTTCGACAATAAAAGAAGGTTTAGAAAAATTACGTAAAGCTTTTATTACTTTACAAAAATTTAATTTAAATTAAATTTAAAAAAATGTTCCTTCTTACAAAACGAAATTGATTATTTAGGACATAAAATAACGCCTAATGGTATCCATCCTGGTACAGTAAAAACGGCTGCTGCTGAAAGTTTTAAAGAACCACATAATGTAAAGGAAGTAAGACAATTTCTTGGATTATGTAGTTACTTTCGTAAATTTGTTAAAGACTTTGATATTATAGCAAAGCCATTACCTCAATTGTTAAAAAAAGAAAACAAATTCTATTGGACGAAAGAACAAAATGATTCATTTATAAAATTGAAATGTATTTTAGTAAACAAACCTTTATTAGTTTTCTATGATATTAATGGAACGCATGAAGTTCATACTGATGCTAGTGCAGTTGGATATTATTGCAGTTGGATGGGAAAACTTTCAAACCTTTCGCATGTTTTAGTAGAACTACATCTGATTCAGAAAACAAATTTCATAGTTATGAACTTGAAACTTTAGCTATTGTTGAATCATTGAAACGTTTTAAATATTATTTGCTGGGAAAAACATTTAAAGTCGTAACCGATTGTGCATCTCTTAAAACTACAATGTAAAAAAAAGAACTAATACCTAGAATTGCGAGATGGTGGCAGAGATTACAAGATTTTGATTTTGTTTTGGAGCATCGAAGTGGAAGTCGGATGACTCACGTAGATGCTTTGAGCCAAATGTCAAATGAAAACAGTGTCACTGATATGGAAACTGCATCATTAAAAATTATGAACGTAGAAATGAATGAAATTGATTGGTTACTAACAATGCAATTGCAAGACGAAAAGTTTAAAAATATATTTGAAAAGCTCAAGGTTGAACCTGTAGATAAAAATATTAAGAAAGAGTATTGTGTTGAAAATGGACGATTGTTTAAAAAAATCGACGATACTAAAAGATGGATAGTACCAAAAATGGTGCGATGGCGTATTGTTCGTGAATGTCACGATAGAGTTGGCCATTTGAGTCTCGATAAAACGGTACAAAGAATTCAGAAATGGTACTGGTTTCCGAAAATGCGTGATTAAAGTTGTGAAAATGCGTGATTGAAGTTTCTAAATACATTAAATCATGCGTTGAATGTTGTAACCATAAGAAACCAGCTAGAAAATTGGAAGTTGAAATGCATTACGATAACATCGAAACTGTCCCATTTAAAACAATGCGTATTGATCACTTAGGCCCATTTCCACGTAGTAGTCGTGGTAATTTATATGCAATTGGGATTTCAGATCCTTTCAGTAAATTTGTATCGTTGAAAGCTGTAAAAATAACAAATATAGCTGCAGTATTGCAACATTTTAATGATTTTTTTTGTTATATAATTTCAGACAGAGGTTCTGCTTTAACGTCAAAAACATTTGAGATTTTCTGTAATGATCAGGTAACACAACACATAAAAATTGCTGTACGAACGCCAAAGGCAAATGGTTAGATAGAACGAGTAAATAAAACATTCATCATCATCTTATAGCGCTACAGTTCTGGCTGAGTTTTGGCCTTCATCACTATGCTCCTCCAAAAAGGTCGTTCTTGTGCCGCTTGTCTCCAATTTGGGATATGTTTTTTACGTTGTCTGTCCATCTGCTTCTTGGTCTTCCTCTACCACGGCTACTATCGGGCTTTCTATTCAGTACCACTGCTTGCTTTCGGCTTTCGCTCATTCGACTTACGTGACCATCCCATCTTAGTCTTTGGGCCTTTGCAAACCATACAATGTCCTCACTATCAATCATACTATTGAGCTCGCTGTTGCTTCTGATTACATATTCTCCATTCTGTAATATATTTGGGCCGAGTATTTTTCGGAGAATTTTTCTTTCAAATATGCGCAGGCTATTCTCCTCGGCCATATGTACGTCACTATGGGTCGTATGAGAGTTTTATATATCGTCATTTTGGCCTTTCTTGATATTAATTTTGATTGAAGCAACTTTCTGTTTGCATAGTAGCATCTATTTCCGGCCTGAATTCTATTATGAATACAGCATTGCATACTATTATCACTTCTTATTGTTGCTCCGAGGTATGTAAAGGTTGTAACTCCTTCAAAGTTATACTCTCCAATTTTTATATTCTGAGTATTTCTTATTTGTTCATTTCTTGACAATTTTAGATATTTCGTTTTGTCTTCGTTGATTTTTAAGCCTACTTTTTGTGTCTCCGCTTCTAGTTGTACAAATACTTTTGCCATACATCTGAATTTTTTTGCCATGATTACTATGTCATCCGCATATGCCACTATTTGTGTTGTCATATTGAATATACTGCCTTTCTTTTCTAATTTTCCTATGGCGTAATGTTAATGTTAATGTAATTTTCTTATGGCGTAAAATAAAACATTATGTGATGCAATTTCTACTAGTACTGTAAACGAACGAAAATGGGATGAATGTTTGAAAAACATTCAATGGTCACTTAATTTAATGACGTAATCAACAACTGGTAATTTTCAGTGGAAGAGACAAACATTGGTTTCTTGGAAGGCAGTCTCGGATAGAATTGTTATAGGGCGATTTCGAAATATGACAAGACATGTAACAATAATTCAATGCTATGCACCAACAGATGTCGCTGAAGACCATATTAAGGATGACTTCTACGAACAAATAGAAACAACGCTAGCACTCATAAATAGGGGAGATATCATAATATTAATGGGTGACTGGAATGCGAAAATAGGCTCTAACAACAATGGACTTGAGGAGATAATGGGCAAACACGGGTTAGGGAGAGAAAGAAACAACAACGGGGAAAGATTGATAGAGTTGTGTCAGACTTTCGACCTAGCAATCGGAGGGAGTCTATTCCCACACAAAGATATCCACAAATACACATGGACAACACCAAACGGGATCTCAAGAAATCAGATAGATCACATATGCGTCAGCAAGAAATGGAAACAATCAATGTTAGATGTGAGAAATAGAAGGGGAGCAGATATACACAGCGATCATGAATTACTAACTGGGGACTTCAGAATGAAACTAAGCCAACAAGGAAGAGGCAGAAGAAATAGAAAGAAGAAAATAAATATAAACAACTTAAAAAATCCGCAAGTAAGAGCTGACATAGTTACGGCGTTACGAGAAAATATTAGAAATAATAGAGAATACACTTGGGAAGAGATTCTGGAAATTTACAACCAAACAAGCGAACAAAATCTTGGAATTTCACAACCACAAAGAAAAATCTGGATAACCGATAACACATGGGCCTTGATTAAAAGAAGAGGTGAAATGAAGAAAATGATAAACAACAGGATGGCATCAAGAAGAGAATATGAAGAAATAGCGAAAACAGTAAAAAGAGCAGCAAGAAGAGATAAAAGGAAATTTCTACAAAATTTAGCCGGAGAAGCACAAAAAGCAGCACAGCAACATAACCTGAGAAAATTGCATCGCATAATCAAGAACTTAACAAACCAGTCGGAACAACAAAACAAATCAATTAAAGATAAAAATGGTGCGCTCATCACAAACTTAGAGGATCAATTAAAGAGATGGAGAGAACATTTCCAAGAACTGAGCAACGAAGAAAGTACAAATAATGAAGCAGACATAAGAAACAGAGACAATGCAAATATCTACCCAACTGAGGGACTGCCAATATCTACTCAAGCTCCAAATATAGAAGAAATCAAAGCTACAATCAATATCCTGAAGCACAACAAAGCAACAGGTGAAGATAGAATTCCAGCAGAAATAGCCAAACTGGACCCTGACTTATTCGCAAAAACAATTGAACCCCACATCAGGAAAGCATGGATAGAGGAGAAAATACCACCATCATGGAAGAAAGGAATGATTATCAAGATACCTAAGAAAGGAGACTTGGCAAATTGCAGCAACTGGAGAGGAATCACGGTTCTAAATACTATTCATAAGATAATAGCAATTATTATAAAGAAAAGATTAGAAGAAGTACTAGAACCAATACTACGGAAATAGCAGGCAGGTTTCAGACCAAACCGAAGCTGTGTTGACCAGGCAAATACTTCACGGGTCATAGTTGAACAATCAGTAGAATGGAATGCCTCACTTTATCTACTATTCATAGATTTTAAGAAAGCATTCGACACAGTCAAGAGATGCGCAATATGGAGAACACTTACAAAGAAGGGAGTTCCTGAAAAAATCATCAACATCATCAAAGCGATGTATAAAGATGCAGAGACAACAGTTCAACACAGAGGTAAGATCAGTGATCCATTCTACACCAATATAGGAGTTAGACAAGGATGTCCACTATCTCCACTTCTCTTCACTACAATACTAATATTTGATTTCAAACCGCGTGACATTCTACAAAAACAAAATGTATAAAATTATTCTACATTTACATGCTGAAATAAATGACCAAGTTGAAACATTGACTGAAATAAGAGATGAAGCTGCAAAAAGTAAAAATGCTAATATATAGATAGGTAGATATTTAGTGGAAGACATACCAGGTGAACAAAGAAAAAGTCGAAGTTATACTGGTGTATTCTCATCAGACAATATGAAGTTGTGGTGTTGTCTACCACCTGATGATGAAGTTGGTGAAGGTAGTGATCTAAATGAAGGTCAATCTGAAATCGAGGACGATTTGTTTGTCAGGACAGCAGAGCTGTATACAGGAGTTGGATATCTAATTGCTACTATGTTGAATATGGAAATATCTTTAATAAATTGCAACACTGATATAATAGGGGTCAGCTGGTGGATTTGAAATCAATGGCAGTTAGAACAAATCACTCAAGTAGAACGGAACGAATATTTTTTTAAGAAGAACGTGAACGATACTTTAATAATATATTTTTTTTTAAATATTTCTTTAAATATTATTCTTTCTTCTTAAATAACTTTCCAATAAATAAAATTAAACTCTTAAACAACTTTAAACAATTAATATTAAATATAGAGGAATAAATTGCCAAAACAATTATTTAACCATTATAATATTATAATACGTAGGTACTTATCTATTCAAAATAAGACTTTTTGTTTTATATTTTTAAAAAATAAAAGAATTAGTATTCTTCCTTTTTTTAAGAAGAAAAGTACCTAATTAAAAACTACACATTTTTAAATTTTTTATAAAAATTTAAATATGTATGTAATTTTGTCCATATGAAGTTATGTCTCTATGTAATTTTGTCCATATTATGTAATTTTTGTCTTAGCAAATTTTGTTCATATGTAATCTTGTCTTATGAAATTTTGCCCTATGTAATTTTTGTCTTTGTAATTTTGTCATGTAACCCAATGTACAATACCAAATATTCAACATTCATGTATCCAGATTCCAGAAATTGTTATATGTATATAATTTCTGGGGTGTCATTATGTAACTTTGTTTCAAACATTTCGAACGAAACAAAATGTTGTCGAAACAAAATTTGGATGACATTACGTAATTTGAAACGTAAATTTATTTTGAAACGCTTGAAAAAAACTTTACATAATTCCATTTTTGATTTGTTTCGTTAAAATTTCAACAATTACTGATACAAAATAATAATAAAAAACATAACAGAAAAAAATTGCAACTAAAAGAAATTGCAACTAGATATAAGTAAAAGAAGCTAATAATAATTCAAACATTTTTGTTTTTATTCTGAAGATGTTTCTTCTTGAAAGAAAATCATTATAAATTTACTTAATTTTTCATTTTATTGAAATTTTTATTTCTGTGCGTTTCTAAAATAAATATTCCAATAAAAATCATGTATTAATTTTTTTTTTAAAACTTACCTAAAAGCGTCAACTATTTTTCAATCGCCAAAAACGTAGCGTTTCAACCTTACACAATACCAAAATATGTCGTACCAATTTTGAAAAGAGTCGAAACAAAACGACGTTTCAAATTACAAAATACCACCCCTGGGGTGGCATTGTGTAATTTGAAACGTCGTTTTGTTTAGACTATTTTCAAAAAGTGGCATTTCATAATTTTGTTTCGACCATTTTTATTTTGTTTCAATCTTTTCAAAATTGGTACGATATATTTTGGTATTGCGTAAGGCAGAAACGCTACTTTTTTTACACTTGATACGAACAAATTTTGGCGATTGAAAAAAAGTTGACGCTTTTAGGTAAATTTTTAAAAAAAATAATAAATTAATACATGATTTTTGTTGGAATATTTATTTTAGAAACGCACAGAAATAAAAATTCTAATAAAATGAAAAATTAAGTAAATTTATAATGATTTTCTTTCAAGAAGAAACCTCTTCAGAATAAAAAAAAAAAAAAATGTTGGTATTATTAGCTTCTTTTACTTGTATCTAGTTGCAATTTCTTTTAGTTCCATAGTTTTTTTTTTTAATATTATTTTCTAGCAGTAATTGTTGAAATTTTAACAAAACAAATCAAAAATGGAATTATGTAAAGTGTTTCAATGTTTTTTCGCGCGTTTCAAATTAAATTAACGTTTCAAATTACGTAATGTCATCCAAATTTTGTTTCGACAACATTTTGTTTCGACCGAAATGTTTGAAACAAAGTTACATAATACCACCCCTGATATGATTATACATTCATGCATAGATATGTAGCTTAAACAAACATCTATAAAATATACGTGCATGTACAATTTTTACGGAATCTAATTATGTGAATTGAACTTTTATTAGTTTTATGAAGAAAATTTCCAAGACCACATTTATCAAATGTTGCACAATAATAATAATATACATGTTAATATCAAAATATAAATGTATTAATGTATAACTTATATGACATATAAATCCATATATAATATATATGTATATCAATGTGCCAGTGTGGTATTTGAATGGGTAATGCAAGGGAATTCCATTTTATTGTGTAGGTACATGGAATTCGGTTTTTCTGTTATTACTTTTCCAAGTTACGGCCAGGTGAAAGAAACAAGAATTAATTTAATAAGAACATTCAAGTAAAACGTAATGAAATATCCTTTCGGATTTTCAATTTATTTACATTTGATGTTATTTCTGTTTTTTTTATCCACTTTTACTTGATTTTGTTAAATTTCCGTTTGCTGGAGGCTGATAAAAAATAGCTATTGAAAGCTATTATACAAATACAATCCAATCTCTATAAAATAAAATTGATTTTTAATCGTATCCTATTAAATTTTAATCTTTCATGTAAAATTGTTTGTGTAATTTTTTCCAATAAAAAAACAAAATATTTTTTTTTAAAATAAAGTACATTTTTAGAACTGTTTTTAAAAAGTAAAATTATATATAAATAATTTTACGATATTTGTTAAAGATATTTTATCGATATAAAATGTATGTATATGAAAATGCAAGTTTCCCAAAACAAATTATTAAAAAATGTTTTGAACTTGCAATTGCTATATACGTAGTACATTTAGATTATATTCCGAAAATAATATTCTTCCAATAGGGGGTACATATCAGTTTCAACAAGTGGTTTTTTTTTATCTTAAATAATATATAACTTGCTAACATCACCACAATTCAAAGATATGGCCGTTGGTCATAGATTTAACCTGTGATTTAACACAAGATATATATACGCTATTAAAATTGAAGCTAGTCAGTACAAACAGCTCAAAGAATTACATTTATGTATCGCTTGCACTAATGTAAATTAGAATCTCAAGGTAGAGAAGCACTTTTGATATCGTTATTGTTATTGTAGCCTTATCATGTTATTGTTATTGTTATATCTTTGGCGCCATGCTTGATGACGTTGATTCACTAGCTGAACCCCTATCTGATGATGACGTCATAGGTAACTCCAGCTGGCTCATGACAAATGTGTATGATGAATATATTATTCGATGTGTGTGTGAATAATGAATATGAATGAATAATAATTTTTTTTTTTTTAAATTAATTGTTTGAACTCGGTGCCTGAATCATTAACGAGCGACCGCGCTAACCATTCCGCTACCAAGCTATTTACAAAAGTTGATGTTAATTATGTATTTATATGGTTGACATGGTATTAAAAAATTCTATAAATAGCTTTTAATATCTCAAGGTAGAGAAACACACTTTTGATGAAGTAGTATGGAATTGAAAAATTTATTTAGAATGCCAAGTGCGGAAATTGCTCCAAGAACCCCACCGAAGAATCTCATCCAAGAACCCGGTCTCGCACCCAAGTCGAAGCTCTCAAGTTGTGGGAAACAAGTTGTTAAAAGTTAGAATTTTGTTTTTCTGTTCTCATTGTTTTAATTAATGCTGAATAATTAGAGTTTGTAATGTATGTTCACGCAACAAAATGAAATTTTTGAGTACCCTACCAAATTGTACGATTTTACAAATTGAAAAAATGAAAACTTGCGGTTTTGAAAGCTAAAATATTGATATGAAAATAATTGATAATGAATAAGAATAAAAATTATTCTTTATTTTACTTTTGTCCCAGCAAAATATGTTTGTAGTTTGTGGATAAGACTATAAAATTTTGTTTTAAGTGAATCTATATATAATTCTTCGACGGTGTCAGCATGTACCGTTATATTTTGTTGTTTTAAAGAGAAATCTTTTAAAGAGTTTCTGTTTTATGCATACATTTTGTTTTTAACATAAATGAAGAAGAAAATTTGCAATCAAATTGGAAAAGATGTTTTTCTTTCTTTCTTACACCCCATCAAGAATGCCTTTAATATAGGAGAAAAAAAAATCAAACTTTACTCAAATGGATTTAAATGAAACGGAATATACTGCATACATTTTTTGTTATTTTCTTTTGATGTTTTTCTTCCTAATACATCATAGTAGCGAAGAATATTCTTTAATAAGAAGATATGCACTGGGGAAGTCAAGATTCCATTTACAAAAAAAAACCATTAGATAAAGAAGCAAAAAACTATTGTTTTTCTTATGTGAGAAAGAAAGAGTGCGATATAAAACATTTAAAAAACAACTTAATTTTTGCAATATAATTTTAAATAGCTCACGGGAGAAGAGATTTTTCATGTGTATGGTCATCTGAAATTTTGTGCAATATGGTTTTAGATCTTACCGGTCTACCGGTGACATGATGACTTGCATTGAAAAGCTCAATATCACCATACATAATTCTGGTGTTCGTTCGTTCATAGTTCGCACTTCAAGAATGTGGAATCATATTCCTCATAATATGTTTCAACATTTCACTTACAATTTGCAAAATTTTAAAGAAAATATTCATACCTTTATTCTTCAACTTCCTTTTACTAATCTATCTCCCTTTTTTGCTTCCTAATTTATCCTATCCTATCCTATCCCAACCAAGCGTCACGTAAGTGATAAAGGTATTTTCATACCTAAGCTAACGTTTATAAAAAAAAAAAAACAAAAAAAAGAAATAAATAGGATAGGTGGGGTAGGGTAGATAAGAGTAGGTAATGTAGGCTAGTAGAGTAGGTAGGAAGGGTAGGTGAGTATGGTAGATATGTGGTAGCGTAGATACAGCTAGTATTAAAGAGAGATAACAGTAATAGAGTGCTTTAGTTAATAATAGTACGTCAACCTGTACTAAGTATACTGTCAGGTATGGAAATAACCAACATTATTATAAAAGTCAAAATGCTTAACAAAGGAAATGAAAAACTTTTGGAAGATCTTATTAGAGATCTAGACGAGAACATTTCAAAAGAATTTATCAGTTCAATATTGTTTTTCTGTTAACAAGTATTAATATTTTATATTAAAACATAAGTTAATAATGTCTGCCTACTTTTTAAAATTCAATTCAGCCCAGCGAGTGATAGTATAATATTAACCGTGTTTAATCAAAAACGTTATGGAATAAGTACTCAAGAACTTAGATATAAGTAATTATTTTTTTTTTTTGCTGAAAAAGAATCTGAAACCTAATAAAAAAATATCTGTGAAAAGAAAAATAGTCTGAAAGTATAAAATAAAAATTTATACAAACCTACAAGTTAAGAATAAAAAACAATTTAGTTTTATAAAAAGTAGTTATATTTTGTTTAAGTAGGATTGCTAAATTTAATTCATAACTAAATAGAATTAATACATTAAATGTTCCTTAAACAATAATAATGAAAAATTAAATTAAATGCATACACATAGCTTTAGCGAAATAACGCCAATTGTTTACGGTTTTATTATTTTATTAAATTTCAGATTTTTCAGGGTCTTTGGCATTTTAGTTTATAAGATATATTAGGTATCGATACTTAATTTTGTTTAAAATGTAATACTTGTGGCTAAAATAAAGTAGTTCTTAACAATTAAAATAATAATAATAATTTTAGTTTTCATATTATTGAATTAATGTTGAATTGCCGACGGCAAAACAGAAAAATAATTTATTTTAATAATACAAATAACCTTGATCTTTATTTTGGTCAGCTTATTTTAATGTAGGTCCAATGTTACCATTTCATTTAAAATTTAAAAAAAATACCATGTTCTTATCTTTTTCTATTATTATTCTTTTATTCACTTCAGTTAGTAGCATGAATATTTACAAGACTGTGGTAAGCTTCAACCGGAATCTCTTTCCTGAAACTCTCCCATCAGCTTCTGAACTCTAGCATAGTCTCCTTGTAAATATTCTCCTATATCGTTTTTACTCCTCTTTTTCTCGTCTTTTCCTCCTCTTCCTCTCCTCTCTTGCTTCTAGCGCTCTTCCTAATTAGTTTATAAGACCATCAGGTGTAATAATAAGACATGCAATTTTCCAAAGTTTTTTCAAACAGAACTGGCAGAAATGAAAAATTATTGAAAGATTTAATTAAAATAAAAATAATTTTAAGAAGAAAATACCAAGTATTAAGATCTAAGCGTATAATTTAAAGCAGGAAGCTCTAGAAAAAACTTATAAGCCTATTTTCAATTAACTAATGTTATGAAATACCAAACGTTTGATAATATTAAATTGAAACCAGAAATCAAATCAAATTGAAATGTTTATACAGAGAATGATATGAAATTATACAAGAAGATTCTAGAAACAACAAACGCTCACAGAAGAAATTATAACTCATTAGATCAAATTAAAGGAAACACAGGCTATAGATACAAAAATATTATTAGAAAGCTTTTTGATCATGAATATAATACGAGAAACAGATATCAAACATGTGCAGGCTATAGTCAAGGCATCCTAAATATACAGGCATGACACTTTGTACTTTTTTTTGTTAAGATGGCGCTTTAAAGGCCATAGGAAAATGTAAACAAAAAAAATTCTTATATGATATATTTAAAAAATGTATAAAAACTTGGTGCAATATTTTGATGAATAATTATTGCAAAAATAAAAATAATGATAAAAGAATTCATCAAAAAAATTTTGTCACATCAAATTCATCTAAATCCATTAAACAAAGAAAGTTAAACACTTTAAATTAAACATTAATTTCTTAACTTTTCATATTTTTTATTTTTTTCTATTAATCTAATCATGAACAAATTTGTTTTTCTCATTAAAATTAAACATTGTGACTTTTATACATAACTAATATTTTTTTCTATTAATAAAAGCATAAACAAATTTGTTTTTCTATTTAAAATATCTACAATTATAATTGACAAGCATTGAATGACCTGCGCAGTAGACACCTTTTCATTTTATTTCGATTCTCCTACTCCTTAATGAAATTCTAATATAATATATAAGTTGTGTATAAAACAAAAATGCGCACACAGTTGAAAATTTTTTACTCATATGATTTTATTATTCAGCAAATACATTATGCATATGTGAGATCTTATGAAAATAATAAACAAAAGCAAACAAATCAGTTATTATAATTTACATTGTGTACTTGCAAATGAATCTATGTACATATTCCAAATAAAAACAACGAAACAAATTCATCTCAAATAAAAAATATAAAAAAGCAAAAACAAAAAAAATCAGTTGAATTGTTCATATGACTAGCAAATTCATTTTTATATAGTAGAGTTAGAGTATCTATAATTATAATTGACAAGCATTTAGGAACCTGCGCAGTAGACACCTTTTCATTTTCTCGCTTCTCCTTAATGAACTCAACTCATATTAGAAGGGAAAGGGATACTATTCATTTCCGTAAACCTAATGCAATTTTTTACATAAACCACAACAAAATATTTCCTGATTAGTTGAAACAAGTAAAAACTATCATACTATACCTACTTTAGCATTGCCGCATAAATGAGAAAGAAAGAGAACACAGAATATGTTTGCCTAAATTTTTATATACAAATTTTTATTGGGCTGACAAAAGATTTGAAAACGCTTATGAAATTTTTATATGCGGGATTATTTATTAAGTACATAGTGAGAAAAAAAGTTCGGACAATAATTAAAGATTTTATATTGAAATATTAAACAAAGACAACAAAAACTAAATTCCAACAGACAACATAAAGTAAATTTTTTTATGTTAAAATTTAACTTTTAATAGATACCACGATAAATAGTTTCATTTTAATACGACAAAATTATTATATTCACACATTCTATTTGAATTTTATCTTATTAATTTCACTACACCTTTTTGTTTCCTATATTTCACTTCATTCGTGAACATACAATTCTTATTACCGTCTATTTCTAACAATTTTTTTTTAAGTGTTTGGGTGTGTTAGCAAAAATACATATCCGAGTTTGACTTCTTATTGTTTAGAAATTCTTTGCTTGCAATAAACCTATTTAAATAATACGTCAAATAAAAACAAAAGAAAAAGTTCATCTAAAATAAAAAAATATAAAAACAACAAAAACAAAAATAGAGTATCTATAATTATAATAGCATGCATTTAAGGACATGCCCAGTAAGCACCTTCTCATTTTATCTCGCTTCTTCTTAATGAACTCTTAATATGTAAATAAGTTGTATATATGGCCCAAATGCGCATACGGGTTAAACAAATTTCTATTTGGTTTTATAACATTCAAACTTTTAAGTAAAATAGAGCCATTTCGTGTCATTCAACATCTTATTATTTTTATACAATTCTGTATAATGTTATTATTATGTTCTGTTAAAAATTTTAAATTTGGCTTCAACTTAAACTATAATTACAAAACAGGAGCCCCTAGTCTTTTCAATATATGTATATTTAAATTATATATTTTTTATTTGATTTTTTCTATTCTTCACCTACATTTTGATTTTATTTCTGTATGTTGATATATTTATCTCTCTCTCTTTATATTTAACATAACAGATCAGTATAACAGCCTGAAATAAAACTAATCCGATTGATTGCAGTTGCTGTTTTACGCGGTTGCTGTTACTGACCTATTCTGTTGCTTTTACAGTCTTTTTCTGTTACATATACATAGACTGAAGTCAAATGATTTCATTGGTACCTACATTGAGAATTTTACATTCACTACAACTCCCCGAAAATAATATAAATTGCATGGTGTATATAAATGGCACAATATATTCATAAATATAACCTCTGAACTTGACCTAATATTAATGTCGATCAGTTTTTATTATAATTTTAGAATATTATATTATATTGAACTAAAAAAAAATGTATAGTACGCTTAACCTTTTGTATCCATTACAATTTTTTTTATTTCTTATTTTAATTTTATTTTTAAAATACAATCTAGATTCTAGAATAAGAATTTTTGGAAGTTAATAAGGTTTTTGAATCAAAAATTTACTAAAGCAAATGAAACATGTACATAATATGCATACATAATAAAGTTCATATGAGAACAAACAGTGTGCGGACATTATTTACTACATTATTTATGATTACTATTATAATTTATATATTATAATCATAACTAGTAAATAATCGTAACTAATATAATAGATTAGTAATGCTGATTTTATTTTGCTTTTGTTTTGCATCAGAGTGAATCGAACACATATTATTATTGTTTTAATAAATAATGAAAACAAAAAAATTTGGTGTAAACAAAATCATCAGCTTTGAGTTTTATTAACTGGCAATATAAGGAGGATGCATATGATTCTGTTTTAATTTACATTTTATTATAACATTAAACATTTTAATAAAGCTGATTATTGTTTCATCAACATAAACAAAAATTTTGTCATATTTGTTTCATATAATGAGAAGAACTTAAAAAATTTAAAACCGCAAGTTTTCATTTTTTCTATTTTTAAAATGGTACAATTTGGTAGGGTACAATAGAGTAGGGTAGGGTACCATGCTCAAAAATCTTATTATGTTGCGTGAACATACATTACAAACTCTAATTATTTAGCATTAATTAAAACAATAAAAACAGCAAAACAAAATACTAATTTTTAAATTTTAAGTTTTATACTCTTATCGCGAAACCACAACCATTTACTCTACTCTTATAGGATACTTTAACAATTTCATAACAATATATTCATAATCCAAGGTCGCTGATATATGTTCCCAACAACAAGAACTTCGGCGGGGTTCACAACTTGGGAACAAATCTGACTTGGAATACACATATAAATGAACTAGCTAAGAAAATAATTTTTTAATTTTCTAATTTTTTGTTTTAGATAATTGTATGAATTTTCCTTTTAAATGAATTGTTCGAATTATCCGCATTAGTCTTAAGTTTAAGTTATTAAGTTTTGATGTTAACAATATTTTGTATATACTCTATACGAGCTGCAAACTCTTTTGAGTTTTGAAAGAAATAAATAAAAAAATAAAATAAACTTCGACTTGGGTGCGGGACCGGTTTCTTGGACGAGATTCTTCGTCGGGACTCTTGGAGCAATTTCTGCGCTTGGCAACCTCGGACCTTTAAACAGACATTCATTACATTCCAAATAAATTTTCAATTCCAAAACACTTCATCAAAAGTGTGTTTCTCTACCTTGAGATATTAACAGCTATTTATAGAATTTTTTAATACCATGTCAACCATTTATATAGATAATTAACATCAACTTCATTAAATGGCTTGCTAGCTGAATGGTTAGCGAGGTCACTCGTTAATCATTCATGCACACCGAGTTCAAATCCTCGTTCAAACAATTGATTTTTTTTTTTAAATAACTATTATTCATTATTCACACACACACACACACACAAAATTAAAAACACTAAATGATGTAAAAAAGATGTTTAAATAAAATTTTAAGAAATCGGTAGTTCTTGTGTTATTTCAAGATTTGTAGTGCTACTACTATAAATTCCAATACTAAGACTACGTGTAGGCGGATATACCCAGGTAAGATATCCATATTATTAGGACTGTTCACGTAATTTTCTTCCAAAAAATTGTAAGTGAAGAGGAACAAAAAAAGAAATGAAAAAACTCTCATCTGCAAGTATAGAACTTGTAAAAAAATTTTTTCAATAAATTGTAATAATATTGATTTCAAAAAGTTAAATTATTTTCATTAATCTACCAATTTTGTTTCACAAGAGTAAATTAAAACATGACCTAAAACAATACAACAACAAAAAAACAAGAACCAATTTTACCAATACGTTTTTACAGATTGCAAAATTAAAAGTGTACCATTATTGGCAACTCAAACGTTCCCCTTTGATACACTTGAAAATGATCATGCTGTTGAGCACTTACCATTACTCCATATTATCCACATCACATATTGATAACTAAAAAATGCCGGTAGATTTCCTATATTTTTGTTAATTTGTTTAGTTTTATTTTATTTTATGATACTGTCAATAATTTATCTAGAATAAACTTTTCGAAAGTGAACAGGGTACTGTTATTCATTACATAAAGTGAAATGAATGATATTTTACGAGTGTTCATCAGTTTTCTGATACATGGTACACCAACTAATTAAATGAAGAAAACTACCCAATTATAATTTGAACCCGAGACTTTCTGATTAGTATTTAAATAACATAATCACCATACCTTATTATTTTTGTTTTTATGATCTTGACAGTAACTTAGGTTGAAATACCTTTTCGTGCTTATTAAGTATGGTACTGCAAATTTTTACTACATATTGGAATTTAACTACAATGTTGTTCGAATATTTATTTATCAAATTTATGGCTTATCAACTTAAATGTGAAAAACTACTGCTATTGTCAGGAACTAAGCCTTCTTAAATATAATGGCTCTATTTTATTTAATTTTTTGTTACCAGATTATACTTTCTATTTTCTTTTTTCATTTACCAATGAGGAAGGGTATTGAACCAGGTCGAAAAACCAACGAAGCATTTTTTTATCGCTTTACCTACTGCGTCATCCAGCGTGTTTATTTTATTTTATAGAACTGCATTCAACAGATCATTTAAAACATTACATAACGTTATTTTAAAAAAGTTATTCTCACAAAAGAAAAATACTAAAAAAAAGTTATAGAACAATAATATAGAATCTGAGATTGACACAAATTTCGATCAGAGGGAGGAAAATTTTTCAAAAAAAAACCGTCATCCTTTATAATACCAAAGAACAATAATACAAAATGAAGATGAATTCCATTTTAATTTTAAATAAGTGAATCGAATAGTGATTATTCCAACTTCATACCTTACCTAAAGTGATTTTACCTAAAAAAATAATTAAATAAATTAATAATTTAGAACTGATTACGTATTTATATTGTATTTCAAAAATACATCTAGGTTCTATTTTTTATGATAGAAATTCTTTTAATGCATGTATATCATATGTATATCAATCAACAAGATATATATATATATACATGTATATATATGTATTATTGCATAATAATAGGTAAAATTATTTCAAATATAAAATCTTACATGGGATTGCTGAAGTTGAATCGTGTGCGTCGGTTCTGTATTCTTCCCTTGGAAAGTAATCAATTTTCATACAACTATAAGTGTCAATATCTGTGAGATAAAAATAATAAAAACATAAATAGAATATTTTATAAATAGAAGGTGTAAATGATAATATAAAGTTTTATAAAGTTGAAAGCGTTATGTTGAAAACACAATCACGACGAATGACGAGTGACGCATGAGCAAAATTCGTCCTAAGAGACACAATCACGACGAACTATTCGCGACGAACAAATATTTGTGTTTTTGAAATTTCAAAATTTGTTTATAAAGCAAATGGAGGAAAAATTTAAAAAAAAACTTAATTTAAAAAATTTTTTATTTGAATTTGACGTCGAAAACACAATCACGACGAATGACGAATTTTTCGCTTTCAAATACATGAGATTATATGTAAATCGTGACGAATGACCAAAATTTCGCGTTCAAAAAATAGATCTATTTCTATTTTACTCGTCGACGAATGCGAATGACATTCATTGATACAAAAATAAATTGGTCAAAATGGTTTTAATAAATATTTTTAAAATTCAAATTCAATTAAAATATTTTTTAAATTAATTTTTTTTAAATTTTTCCTCCATTTTTTTTATAAACAAATTTTGAAATTTCAAAACCACAAATAATTATTTATTTTAAAATTCAAATTCAAATAAAATTTTTTTTTAAATTTTTCCTCCATTTTTTTTATAAACAAATTTTGAAATTTCAAAACACAAAAATTTGTTCGTCACGAATATTCGTCGTGATTGTGTCTCGAATGGCGAATTTTAGTCATTCGTCATTCGTTGTGATTGTGTTTTCAGCGTGAATTTTAAAAACGTTTTACTAAAACAATTTTGACCAATTTATGTTAGTATCAATGAATGTCATTCGCATTCGTCGACGAGCAAAATAGAAATAGATCTATTTTTTGAACGCAAAATTTTGGTTATTCGTCATTCATCACGATATACATATAATCTCATGTATTTGAAAGCGAAAACTTCGTCATTCGTCGCGATTGTGTTAAGACATTAAGCTGGATTTTCATTGACCAATATTTAAAATCTTAAAAATTTTGTCGGCTCTAAGAAGGGAGATAGCATGAAATGACATTATTTTATATGAGACCTGAGAACAGAAAATATCATTTACCGGGGATATTTTCAAAAAACTTGGAATATTATACTTTGACTAACAATTTTTTGAGTAAATGTATATAAAAAAAATATTTTTTTCAACAGATGGTTTTGACGGTTGAATTGTTGTTTTTTTTGTGTATAAAATAAATTTCCCAAATAGAAACTTAGAGAATTCTTTGCAACAGTCCATTTTCTGCTTACATAAAAATTTTTTTTATACACAAAAAAACAACAAGTCAAAACCATCTGTTGAAAAAAACTATTTTTTTATATACATTTACTCAAAAAATTGTTAAAAAAGTGTTGCCAGTATAAAGAAACTCTCCCCGATATTTTAAAAATATTCTTTATCAAAGTATAATATCCTAAATTTAAATATTGGTCAATGAAAATCCAGCTTTATACATACGTATTATAAATTTTCAAAATACCTTGTATTGATTGGATTGTACAATTTGTTGAATTGTAAACAATTGCTGAGCATATTATCCATAAACTTGATTTAGTACATTTTGACATTGTAAACCTTTCTGATCCCATTTTGAAATTTGAGTTAATTAATTTTTCGTCTGTTATTAACCACATAGGTCCTGCTAATGCAGCTATTACTATTATTACTGAAAAACTAAAATTATAAAATATATTATCTGTGGTATAATGCGAAAACTGATTTTTTTTTAAATTTTAAGAAATATATTAATATTTTATATATGTATGTATGTACATGTTATATTTATGTTAATCTTGAAGTTTTTACCATAGACTATATTACCATATACTATTTTTTTATTATTTTGTTTTTCCATTGTTTTGGAATTTATTAGCTAAATCGAGGGGTGCTCTATCGATTGGTGACATTTTCAACCGAAAAAGGGTTTTTAAAGCCCAAAAATTGTTGCGATTTTTGGGCTTAAAAATTCTCGGAAATTGAAAATATCACCAAGCGATAGAGCACCCTCGATTTATTTAATAAGTTTTTCTTTTAAATTTTAAAATAAAGGCTCTTTTCCTTCTTAAAAAACTGTAAGCGTGCTCTGGACCACCCGGTATATCCATAATATTTTTGCATAGATGCTTGTAAAGTTTTAAATATACTTACATATTATATTAATAATTTTGTATTATATACGGTTACATGACAAAATTACATAAGACAAAATTACATATGGACAAAATTTCATCACACGCAAAAGACACGCATATGTAACTTAGAAAAATTACATATGCGTGTCATTTGCATGTTTTTTATTTGACTGGATACTGGATATGGTAAATATTCATAAAAATTTTTATCAATAAACCAGTATCAGAACTACATCTTCTAGTGCTAACTGGTGGAAAGTACCAATTTCAGAAATTGAGCAGCCTTCAGCAAAAATTGTTCCGGGTTCCGTCTCACAAACTCCTCGCTAATTTTTTTTGTTTAACTTGTCTTTAGTACAATAGCTCTTATGCACACAAGACGTCCGGCGTCCCAAGTGTCGGAACTGAAGACCTTGAAATTTTTTTTTTGTCATCAGTACAATAGCCTTTAATTGTGATAAAGACAATAGGTCCGGGGTCCAAGGAATTGGGGTCAGAACTCTATATCACGTGTTTAGATTGTATTTTTCTGGAGAAAGTTTATTAATAATTATTTTAAAAAAATGTCGGAATGGTCCGACGGTCCGAAATTCGGGACCAAGTTTTTACAAGTAACCGTTCCCGTACTGAGATGTTTTTGTGAAAATGAGAGGAAACATATATGATGTCAACAACATTCTCTCGAATAATTTTAGTGTCAGTCAACTTGTAAAAACTTATTCGTCAAGTTTGGCATTTTTCGTAAATGCTTTTATTTACTCTTTTTATGGTACGAGTCTATTTTGAAGTTGGTAAATTAAAGAAAATAATTTAACTTTTTGAAATTAATATTATTACAATTAATTAAAAAAAAAGTTCCGTAATTTACTCCCGTAACTTCAAATTAGCAGCAATAGGCAGCTGTTTTACATTTGCAAGTTTTTACAAGTAAGCGTTTCTTTACTTTACTTGCAGATGAGAGTTTTTCACTTTTTTTCTCTTTTTTTTGACTTGCAAATTTTTGCAAGAAAAGTACGGGAATGATTCTAGTATAGTATGTATTGTTTTTAAGAGTAAATTGATAATTATAACAGCATTTTACCGGCGTTTAAGCACTTAAGCAGTTCATTATTAATGTGAGAATGAGAATTGAAGGAATAAACCAAAACAAAAATTTCCAAAGAATCTTATTAATACAGTCGAGTACATCGAATATCTGTATGATAAGCATATCAGTAAAATTAAAAGGAAAATATTCAACTATTTTCGACAATTATTATATACTTTTATATTAACTTTCCAGTGTCTATATGTATATATGTATATATGTTTATATATTTTCGAGGTAGGTTGGAATTTGAATTTTTTGTTAATATTAAAACCAAACGCAAAAAGAAAAAAAATAATTCTGTTTAAAAAACTTAAAGATAGGGTTCTGAAATTTTGCACAGTTACTCGTGATGAAAAAAGCAACCGGACACGGTACTTTACAAAGCTATCAAATGACAGGTTCGGGTTGCTGCCGTACAACTCCTAGTACGTCTCAGGCATATTTTAAAAAGCAATGGTGTTATAAACAGAAGAGTTTACACTTATATACTCTTTCTGAAGTTATAACACCTATAGGTTTCTATTAAAATTAAAAAGTATTTTATACTAAATAAAAAATTTTAAAATATACTTTTATCGAAACCAAACTAGCCCCCTAAAAAGTAGGAAATAAAACTAGTGGTGGATGTTGAACATCTAGAACTACTATTAGATAAAACACAAAAGTATATAATGAATATTGCTGGAATATTGCAAATGGAAATTTTTAATATTTGTCGCTTGAAAAAAATCACGAATATTAAAAGAACATCACAAAGCGTTTCCAAATTTACATTAACAATATTCTAGCAAGATTAATTTCAACAAAAACATTCAATAATTCTACAAAATTTCATTCTACGAAATTTCAGAAAATTACTAATTAATTCAAATTTTTAAAAATATCATAACCTAAAAATCGGTTATTTTTGACAAGAAAAAATTTGGAAAAAGAAATTTACTGAAAAATACAATTTTTGTAATTTCCATTAACAATATTGCAGGAAGATTATATACTTTTTGCGTTTTATCTTACAATAGTTCTAGATACTCAACATCCACAACAAGTTTTAATAAAGGCGAATAACCCTGATTTTGTAATCAACAATAAAATCCCTCCTAATTGAGAATCTTGCTATGCATATAAGTATATACAAGAATAGCAAAATATATTGTTTTAGATTGAATCTTTTTTGGTTTAGTTACATTTAATTATTTCTTGAATATGTTTAATTTCTTTAATTATTTATTTAATTTTTTGTATAAAAAAACATTTTTCCATAAAAAGGAGATTTTTTTTTCATAATATATTAAAACTCGATTTTCAAATCATTTTTTTTATCTGATTTTCATCACGTTTTTTAAGTTTCTTCAAAACATGACAGATCTAGCAAAATATTTGAAATTTTTTTCGTTTTCATAAATGACAGCATGGCGTCGATAAAAATGCTAGGAAAGAGTGATTATTATATTTAATGAAAATAATAGTTGAAATTTCGACTGTTCTGTTGAATGTTCTACAAAATTCTTCAATAGTTTTTTTTTTAATAACTTTAAAAGCAAACTCAATGGTCCGATTCCGTAATTATATATCGAATGAAACGATAATCGAGCAAAAATTTCCGTCATGGTTATTAAAAAAGAAATTGGGATTATGGCAGTCCATTGTAATGGATTTGAAATTTTTTTGAAAGCGTACTAAATTTTACTAAAATATGTCATGTTAATTGTTATGGATGAAATCCATAATACTACTATAAAAATAGAAAACCCTAATAAATCCACCGGCAAACACTTTTTTGTACAATAAGTGTTTTCGGTCAATCAAAGTATTATTTTTTTACTTGTTAGAATTCCAAATAAAAATTAAAGTAAATTTTTACCTTTTGAAAATTCCAAATAAAACTTCAAAAGCAATTCCGGAATAATAAAACTCATATTTCAAAAGCAAATACCCTCTTTGTATTTTTATAAAATAAATTCTCACAGAAAATACTTGATGCAACGTACAAAACTCTGCATCAACAAAATTAGGAAAAGCTTTTTAAAACTGTACAAAGAATAAAGGAAAACTAGAAAATCATTATAAAAAACTAATTCATTATTATTTTATATACCCAAATAAGTTAAAACTAAATAAATACTAAAAATCTATAAAGTTAAAATAAATTAAATATTAATATTTAAAAAAGTTAAAATTAATTAAATATTAAAAATCTATAAAGTTAAAATAAATTTAATATTAAAAATTTAAAAAGTTAAAACAAATCAAATATTGAAAATCTATAAAGTTAAATTAAATTAAATATTAAAGACTTATAACGTTAAATCAAATTATATATTTAAAAGCTTATAAAGTTAAAATAAACTAAAAGCTAATAAAAAAAAGAATATTAAAAATATTAAAGAACATTAAGAAGAATAATTTAAATATTAAAAAATTATAAAACAAGAAAATAAATTAACTGTGGAAAAACCAGAGTTGTTAAGTTACAACATAAATAAATAAAGAAAATAATAAAATTATAAAGTATATTGTTTGTTTTATTTCATATTTCAAAATTTTAACTAACTTATTGATCAGTTAGAAAATTGGCGCAGTCGGTAGGATGCGCTAAATAATGTTAATAAATTAATAAAAAAAATAAAACAAAAAACATTACTTGTGTTTCTACACTTAGGAGTGCATCCAAAAACACTTTTGAAATTTTTTTTTTTTTTTTTTTATAAAAACTTGTTTTCCAGCGTTAGAGTAAAATTTTGGTATAACAGTGAAAATAGTCGAATATTTTCCTTTTAATTTTACTGATATGCTTATCATACAGATACGCGTATTTCGTCTACTACTTGCAGACTTCTTCAGTGTTTTGTACTCGATTTGAAATATAACAAGTAAAATAAATAAATATTTTCTTAAATTATTGTATTTTTTTTTTTTTAACAATAAATAAAAAAAAAATACAAATAAAATTAAAAAATACCTTATGATACCAAAGTTTTTTATAACATAAAAAAAAACTCTGTAATAAAATAAAAATAAAAAAAAAGAACTCGTTTTTGTGAAAATAAATAAAAAAGCTTTTGTGAACATACATATAGAAGGAATATTTCAACATATATAGTTTTAAATTAAATAAAGAACATTTATTGCAAACAGTGAAACACCAACATAACAAAACAAACAAAGAGTGAAACACCAACCCAACAAGCAACAGTGAAACACCAACACAACAAAGAAAGTGAAACATCGATACAACATCTACAGTAATTGGAGAAAAGAAGCATCATATGAGTAAAGTTAGTGAAAATTTAAATAACATCACACAGTTAATAAATAACATTAGTTTAAGTGAATTGCATATAAGTACTTCAGAAAGTAAGTCCTCTCTAAAGAGTTTTAATTTTTCTGAGGACAATTTAGATTCTATTACAATTTCAAGTTCAGAGCTCAACGTCCCGACATATATAGAAACTGACATTTTCGAATTTGATAATACAGACCGTATCGTAGCAACAATGTCATTATTAACAGTTTATATAGACCCACTAAAATATTTAAATAAATTACCAGAATTCTCAGGTAACTACAGAGAGTTACAAAATTTTATTGATTTGGTAGACAAAGTTCAGCCAATATTTATGAGGTATGATGCATTAGCACAAAGCATCTTCTCATATGTTATAAAATCCAAATTAAAAGCAAAAGCTAGAGAGGTTGTAGAAATAAATAACCACCTTTCCTCTTGGCTCCAGTTAAGAGAAATCCTTATAAATAATTTCGGTGATCGAGGAAGTCTTGAAGACCTCTTTGACCAACTTAGAGGTGTACAATTTAGAACAACCTCAGTTGATTTTTATAATGAAATAAAACCATACTGAGTAGGTTAAATATCAAAACAAAACAAGCCTTTAAAACTGAATTTGAAATTGCAATACAAAAAAAAGAAACAAAAAAGTAAATCAAAAATCTAAATTTAAAACAACATTATGTTAAAATAATAATGAAATAAACTTAAGATATTTATGTAAAAAACTTTAAAGAATGAGGGCTTGACAAAATCCATGTGGTTGATAAGCCCATAATAAAGATCTTATAAATAAATTAATAATAAACAAGCCTTAGGATCACAACTGGACAATATAGACCAAAATGTTTCCAACAACAAACATACCGCACTAAATACGTTTAAGAACAAAATCCCTGAACCTATGCGTTCAATCTTATATTGTCGGAATCCGACAACTCTGGAAACGGCAATGGACATGTTATACGAAGCAGAATACGCATATCATACTATCTCTTCACAAAGAAGTATTAATAGTGGCAACAACAATAAAAGTTATATTAATAAAAATAAATCTAACTTTAGTAATAGAAGAAGTCAAAATTCTCATGCGAACTACACAAAAAGAAACGTTTACTCAAACAGGCCTCCTCCATCTCAACATCCGGGTAATAATAATCACAATCCGCATAGAAATAATTCCAGAGGAAACAATAACAACCATAATCCGTTTATGAATAATTCCAGCGGAAAATATCTTACACATATCTTACTTGAAGGAAACATAAGACCACTTAAATTCATTGTAGACACAGGGGCTACACATTCTATCATTAACCCCAACCTCTGTGATCCAAAACTAATAAAAACTTTAGAAAAACCAATTTTAATAAAAACTTTCAGTCCGTGACACAAAAAGCTAAAATACACTTATTTAAGGAACTTGGAGACCCTATAAAAAGTATAGAAATGTATATCCTTCCTTTCCACGAGAGGTACGATGGACTAATTGGAAATAATGTCCTCATTCCTCTTAAAACAAAAATAGATTTCGAAAAGGAAATCCGTACTACAAAATATGGAACTACACAACTTCACTTCTCTGATAGTGAAGAAAATTTCCACACAGTTTCAAAAAAAAAAGGTACATACAAGTTGAAAGTACCAGTTCAACAAAAGAAAGGACTCGCCTACCTGCAGGAGAAGAAGTCCGCAGATGGCCAAGTCATTCTAAAAAAAGGAATATATGAAGCAACCAACTATAAAGTGGAAGCTGAAATCAAAATAAAAACAGATGGTAATAAACGTATAAGCTTCGAACCAAATTAAAACAGAAGAAGTCAACCATCACAACTTTAATATTATAGAAAAATTACAACCTAAACACCAGTTATTGGAACAAATAAGAACAAAAAATCTCTCCTCAGAAGAGAAAATTCAAATAATTGATATAATAAAAAAATTCTCAAATATATTCTATAACGAACATAAAAATTTGTCTTTTACTAGCATAATTAAACATAAAATTAGGACAACAAATGACATACCTATATTTGTCAAATCATATAGGTATTCCCAAATTCACAAATAAGAAATCGAGTCACAAATAGAAGACATGTTGAATAAGGGTATTATTCGACATAGTACATCACCTTACTCTGCACCAATCTGGATCGTTGCGAAGAAGGCAGACGCCAGTGGCAAAGTAAAATGGCGACTTGTTATTGATTATCGCAAGTTAAATGAGGTAACCATCGATGACAAGTACCCAATTCCTAATATAGAGGATATATTAAGTAAATTGGGAAGATGCCAATATTTCACAACACTCGACCTTGCAAAAGGATTTCATCAGATTGAAATTAATGGGGATGATGTACATAAAACGGCTTTTAGAGTCGAAAACGGACATTATGAATTTCTTAGAATGCCTTTTGGACCAAAAACCGCGCCCGCTACATTCCAACGTTTAATGAATTATCTCATCTCACTCAAAGACTATGTCAACAAAATCTGTCTAGTTTATTTAGACGATATAATTATCTTTTCAACTTCATTAGAAGAGCATTTAGACTCTCTATTAAAAATTTTTAAAAGACTCCAAGACGTCAATTTATCCGCCCAATTAGATAAATCGGAATTTCTAAAGAAAGAAACCGAATTTCTCAGACATATTATCACTCTTGATGGGATAAAACTTAATCCTATTAAAATAAAATGTGTAAAAGAATTTCCAATTCCTAAGACCCCAAAACAAATAAAAAAATTCCTTGGTCTTACTGGGTATTACCGAAAATTAATACAAGACTACTCTAAAATAGCAAAACCTATAACAAAATACTTAAAAAAGGGACGAAAGATTAACATCAATGATCCTGAATATATTTCAAGTTTTCAAACATTGAAAACATTACTAATTAATGAACCTATATTAAAATATCCTGATTCCAACAACACATTTACCGTCACAACTGATGCAAGTAATTATGCATTAGGTGCCGTACTATCACAAGAAGGACATCCCTTGTGCTATGCTAGTCGCACCTTAAACGATCACGAAATAAATTACAGTACAATCGAAAAGGAACTACTAGGAGTCGTATGGGCAACTAAATACTTTCGTCCGTATATACCATCTTTGGTCGTAAGTTAAGTTGATCATAGAAACTGATCATAGCCCTTTACAATGGCTATTCAATATAAAGAAACTAATTCAAAACTCGTTATCGGAATTTGACTACGAAATAAAATACAAAAAAGGTGTCAAAAATGGAAACGCTGATGCCTTATCACGCATCGAAGTCAATCTAGTAGAAAACCCTAGTAAAAATGAAATCTCAGTAAGTAAATCACCGTTGAAACTATTTAAAAATCAAATAATTATCTGTAAAATAAACTCGGGAAGTTTGAAAATCAAAAACAGAAAATTATTTAATAAATCGAGGAAAACCATCTATATTAAAACTATGGACACAAATACTGCAATAACCATTTTAAAGTCTCATTTTCACCCGAAACTACTTAAAGCTATATTTATAGAAGACCTGCAATTTTGCGACATTAAGTAAAGCTTTTCAAGAGCACTTTGCTAAAAGCAAGATGCTAAAAATAATTATATGTAACAAAATTTTAGAGGACATATTAGAAGAAGAAACCCTAGCAAACCTGATAGAAAAAGAACACCTCAAAAACAACCATCGAGGTATAAATGAAATTAATTAAGAGATGCAATTAAATTACTACCATCCAAAACTCCTTAAACGAATAACACAGTTCATTAATAATTGTGAAATTTGTAATATCGAAAAATATGAAAGAAGACCAATAAAACACAAACTAAAAATAACAGAAACTCCATTAGGCCCAAACCAAATAGTTCATATGGATGTATTCTATACTTTAGAAAAAAACCTTTTCTTAACTGCTATCGACAAATTTAGCAAATTCGCACAGGCAATCAAAATAAACACGCGAACTTGGACTGAATTCAAAAGAGCAGTTCTTAAATACATTTCTGCCGTAGGGCAAATAAAAAAAATCATAGTCGACAATGAGTTAGGATTTAAAGCTTTACCCCTTAGAGAATTCTTAAAAAATATTGAGATCCACTACACTTCTAACAACAACCACACCTCAAACTCAGATGTTGAGAGGTTGCACAACACAATAAACGAACACATCAGACTTTTAAGACACGACGAACACAAAGACTTGGACACAATAGAAGAAAAATTATTAAAAATCATATCGTTTTATAACAATACAATACACTCCACAACAAATCGCAAACCAATAGATTTCAATAATGGTACTATAAGTGAATCTGAATACGCTATCAGATTCACTTATAGTAATAATCAATAGAATAAATCAAAATAAAGCAGAGATACAAGTAGAGTCAAGAACAAATTTCCTTAAAGACACAAGAGGCGGTAAAAACCACGCTAAGTTTAGAAAATTAAATTTAGGAAAAATAGATGAAGAACATGTTATAGACAAAGACACAGGTCTTAAATATTATAAGACACATATAAAAAAAAATAAAAGACACCCAAACATCGATAACCCCACAGTTAAAGCCAAATTCAAAAAAAGAAAAAAAACAAGAAACTAATAAAAATTATTCTTACAAGTCAAAATGCGAATTGCAACCACTCACAAGAATCATTAAAAACTTTAAAAAAATAATGCATATCATAAATACAACACAATACGAAAACACGAGCAATGAAATTTATAAAACATTAAAATACTGGAAGATAAAGCTTACCTTATCGCACCTATGTACAATACAACTACTCATAACTTTAACTTATTAAAAACAAAACTAAATAAAAAATTTAAAATCTGAATTTTTTGTGAATTTTGTTTGAATTTTTCTAATGTTGCTTAAAATTTGATTTATTTTTAAACATTGCGTACAAAGATTTCACAGTTTAGTTTTAGGAGAAGTTTAGTTTTATTGTTATTAAGGTGCAAATTTAAATATTAATTAATTTTGTTATTTTTGTAAGGGGCTGCCGCCCCAAACCCCCGCTCCATATTATTGAAATCCTGATTTTACTGACGGAAATCAGTAAATTAAAAAATTATTACATTTTTTTGTTATTTTCTATTTCATACATACTTAAAATGTCTAGGAAAAAGGTAAATATATGATATTGAATAAATTGACTGTAATGGTATTGGTATATAATATATATACATCATAAATATGATGCATGTATACATAATTTGATGCTAAGATTTATTCTAAACGATTTCGTGTTTTATTAAAATAATTGAGAAGAGAATAATAATTAAAAATTACTTTTTTTTATTAAAAAAATATTTTTTCTTGTTTGTAAAAATTAATATTCTAAATTTTATAATATAATTTAACAAAAAAAATATTGTTTTAATAAAGAAACGAAAAATATTTTTTTAATAAAGAAAAAAAATTTGAGTGACTCGACAGAGAATTGAACTTACACAAAATTTGCGATGTTAAAATGACGCTTTAAACACTGACCTAATAACCGATTAAATTTATTTCATAAAAATGCAAATATAAAATAAAAATTTATTTTCATCCACACAAAATACAATAAAATAAAGTGAGTATCTATACCCAAATAGGATATGTACAATACACACGCACACAATCAGAGTACTCGTAAAAAGGAATGCGTAATCTACTCTAATATTATTATTTTGTGGTGTGTAAACCAATACATGCAGTATTGAAAGCAATTTATATAAATAGTATTAGGTAGATTACCGTTTCGTGCTTAATTTAAGTACGATACTGAAATTTTACGGTACTGAAATGGTAGACTTAAAAATAAGACCTGATTAATAGAAGTTAACGGTGAACTACACAGTTGAAAAATAGTTTCTAAAAAAACTAAATTATTTTGACTTTATGTAGGAAAAGGGTAGAAAGGGCATGGTAATTAAGAAGTATTTTGTTTTTTCAAACCATACCAAAACATAGCTTCTTATTAAAGCATGATTGTTTACTGGTTGATAGTGAAAAATATCAGTCTATTTAAATCCCTGTCCTGTTAAAAACGTTAAATTTGGCTGTATCCAGCATATCGAGTCAAATAAAATTCAATGAAATGAAATGAGGGCAAAGAAAAAATGAAATACAAGCAAATCTCAAGAAATACAGGCACTGAGGCATAAGCATATGATACGCTCCCTTATTGATAATGATATCAGTATTTTATTTACATTACTTACCTTATTTACTAAACAAAAATATATATATAAAAATATTATTTACTAAACTCTGTACGAGTACGAGCTAGAAAGCTCCTTTGAAATATTTTGTGCATAAAATAAATAAATAAAAATACTGAAAATATGAATTTCATTTTAAAGTTTCATTTAATGATTTTCTATCTTCTCGTCTTTTATTTTAATATTATAAACTTATCTCAATATTTATTAAGGAGAAAATTTTAATAATAAGTGACTAATAAGTGATAAGTTGAATTATATTTTATTTTTATTAAAATTGATAAAAAAAAGGAAAAAAGAATTTCAATTAATTTTGAAATTAGTAATAATTTACAGTGAAATGTTACCATAAATTTTAGAATAAAAAAATGTATCCCCTCATCACAAAAATTGATCTTCTGTATCTAAATGGAAAACACTAAAAGCTAGAGAAAGACCGATTTCTTTATTAAGTATCTATTGAAGAAAATATTGTATATAATAGAATAGACTTCTGACCACATCATGTCAATTGATCAAGCAGGTTTCCGCCATAACTGTTGTTACTCAGTTTGGCCTTGACAACACGTACAGAAAATGGTTTGCAAAGCAATTAAAAACTATAGTTGCTTTTATAGATCTTTAAGAAGCTTATATTACTAATCAAATTATTACGCATGGTCCAATGCAAAGAAATCTATTCATTTTCTAAGCAATTTATAGAATGATGATTATGGGCAATAAATATAAGAATCTTATATCTCTCTGTCCAGAGATGTTCTAAACAGAAGCGCCCATATTACTAATAAAATTAGGAATTCTACATAAAGGTTATAGAAAAAATAGGTATCCCAATGGATCATTGTGATATATGAACAAATTTATACCTATTATGTATTCCAATTTTCTCTTAAGTTTTACTAATTTTAAAGTTAAAAAAGTTATTCAAAAGTTGACTATTAGTAATCTGTGTCCAATTTAATAGTAAAATTGCTCTATTTTCTTGACGTAGATAGCTTTTGACAATTAAAATTAATTGACACTTTGTATACTGTATATGTTATACAAATCTATCTTAAATGTAGCAAAGAAGAAAAACAAAGAACTCTCGTTAAGATTAAAAAGTAGCCAATACAAAACAAAAATGCAGAAATTGTGTATTAGGATAAATTTCAAACTATATGTACATACAGTATATTCTAATTTAGTTAAAATTATACCAAAAAACTATGATTATGTATATTTTTAAATTGTTATATAATAATAAAACTTACCTAGCAGCTACAGGTGTTAAGATCCATAGAAAATAACCATTCTTTTCTACCGCTGAAGCAGTGGATCTTTTATTAATAAAATCGTTGGTATCTTCAGCATCAAGCATTAAACGTCTATTGTACAATGACGAATGTGTAATTTTAGATGTTTTTTCTGCATTAACCGCACAGTCATTTTTTAAAGTTCCGTTTAAAATATTCATTTTTTTTTAATTTTTACTAGAAGTTATTTTAATTGTTTTAGTAGAAGAATTAAAACTCTATATAAATATAGCTATGTATTTTATTTAAAAATGAAAATCGTATTTAAATTATTTTGTTCTTATTGTCGTTTTATATTAATAAATTTACGATAGTAAATCTTAAATTTTTCTTATATGTATAGTTAATAAATTTAGTTTTCATAAGAAATTCTTAAATATAAGTGAAAACATAATTAGTCGTACTTTAAGAACGTTCCTTTCTCTTTTATACAATACATGTCTGTTTTGCAAAAGAGTGTTGTTTCGAAAATCTGCATTAGTTGATCATATCACAAAGTAACTATCTATAATTATAATAGTCAAGCATTTAAGGACCTGTACAGTAAGCACCTTCTCATTTTATCTCGTTTCTCCTTATCGAACTCTTAATATGTAAATAAGTTGTATATACAACAGAAATGCGCAATAAATGTTCATAATTTCTATTTGGTTTTATAATATTCAAACTTTTAAATAAAATATATCCATTTTGTGTCATTCAACATCTTATTATTTTTATACATAATTAAAGGAAATTTATTCTATTAAATATTTTACGTAACTGTCTCAAATTATTGTTTTCTATACTTTGGTCATTTGTAGTAATCATATAGTTTTGATTAAAAATACGTATATTGTATATATACCTCTTGAATTACAAAAATGTTTTATATTAAAAACTTTATCCATTAAATACCACTTACTATAGGGAATATGACGAAACGAAACAGTATATGAGGGAGCAGTATTTATGTTTCCTAAATGAAACTTGCTTACCTCCAAGTTTTTATGAAAACATGAGTGGCTTCTACTTTATCGTGAGAAGTCTATGTCTATATGTGAGTACGTAAATTACTGTCCTTTTAAAAACTTTAAATTTGGCTTCAACTTGAATTATAGGTATTCAACAGGGGACCCTAGTATATGTATGAAGTATATATAACCAAGACTTGCGGCAACTTCGCGCCTTCTACATCGTGAATACGACAAAGCACCTGCTGAAGTAAGGCTACTCAGACCTATTTCATTTTTCTACAAAAGTTTTAATAATTAAATTAGGAGGGTCAAAAATTCGATGCCTGGAGCCTATTCGGGAGAAAACTTTTTTAAAAAAGGGCGAAAATTCGACTGAAAGTTCAACTTAAAATTCTAATAAATAATAATAACAAGCTTTCGACACAAAAATTAATGATTTAATATTTTTTTTAATTTAGCATTTTATTTTTAAATATGCATATGTAAAATTGCTATAGTATATGGCTATAGTGTTTGCTATAGTAGTTGCTATAGTATATTGCTGTAGTATTTCTGCTACATTAATACTTTCAATTATTAGGTTTGTTCAATAAACTGTTCTAGAACGCTCTAGAACGATCTAGAGTAGAACATTTTTTTGTGCAAATCCAGTTTGAAGAAGGTTAGGTTATGTGGCATTCTGAGGTGGAAGGTTTATTTTCGTAATAAAATTTTGTTACAAAAAATAGGTACGTGCTGGCACACCTGATATTGTTTTAAGCGATAATCACCCTTGCGATAGTCAAAAATGACACTAAAAATTTTTGGTATTCTGTAACGCGTTCACTTGAATAATTTAAGAAAACGGCAGCATTTTTAAAAATAAAATTCGGAAATTTAATTTAATTATTTATTAAAACTTAAACATAAAAAACATAACATAAATCTTAAAAAATCTTAAAACTGCTTAAAACAACTAAAACTTTTCTTTATTTTTATCATGAGCGACACCAAATTAGCTGTCTCAAATCACAAAAAAACGGCTGTCACTGCGACAATGACCATATAGAATACCAATTATAAATACACTAACGCTACTATAACTATGATATTTGTTTTACTATATTCAGAAAATAAAAATTCCGATAATCTAAATTCAGACAAAAATTCATATTTTAATTTTTCGCGAAAAATTAAAATATGAATTTTTACTAGAATTGAAGTGTTGCATATGTTGCTAAATTTTTGATTTATTTTTAAGCATTGCGTACAATGATTACACAGTGATGCAGTTTAGTTTTATTCACTTGGCCCATTACCTACCTAAAAATTTAATTGAGTTTACCAGCAACAGGAAGTATTTACTTTTGTTCATGTACATAGCATATCAAGTTATATTTGGAAAAATCAAGAACTAGTAACTACTACAACGAAAAGTAAATGTTTTATATTAAGTGTTTACTTATTTTTTACTCCATAAATTTGAAGTAATTAGTTTAAAGACCGTTAATAGAAAGATTTACTACTTTTTATTCACTTAGCCCTTTGTAGTAAAAATAAAGACTATTATCTCAACATGAAGTATGTATTTACTTTTACTTGCAAGACAATACTTTTTCAGGAAATAATTGCTTTTAAGTTATGCTTACTATTTTTGTTCACTTAGCATGTACATACATTAAATTTTGTTCAATAATTTAAAAGTTATAAATAAATTATTGTAATACAATTATAAAACTAAAGTAAAATATATAATTACTTGTATTAATTATATAAAACTACTTTAGTAACTATATTATGTTAAGCTGCCAAAATCACCCTTTTACACTGACTAAAATAGTGTAAGTCAGCTTTACACTATTTTATTAACAAATATCAACTTTGTGGGTAATAATGAAAACGTATAAATAAAAATGACATGGCGTATCTTATACAAATGAAATTATGTTATAATTACACAGTGATGCAGTTTAGTTTTATTCATTTGGCCCATTACCTACCTAAAAATTTAATTGAGTTTACCAGCAACAGGAAGTATTTACTTTTGTTCATGCACATAGCATATCAAGTTATATTTGGAAAAATCAAGAACTAGTAACTACTACAACGAAAAGTAAATGTTTTATATTAAGTGTTTACTTATTTTTTACTCCATAAATTTGAAGTAATTAGTTTAAAGACCCTTAATAGAAACATTTACTACTTTTTATTCACTTAGCCCTTTGTAGTAAAAATAAAGACTATTATCTCAAAATGAAGTATGTATTTGCTTTTACTTGCAAGACAATACTTTTTCAGGAAACAATTGCTTTTAAGTTATGCTTACTATTTTTGTTCACTTAGCATGTACATACATTAAATTTTGTTCAATAATTTAAAAATTATAAATAAATTATTGTAATACAATTATAAAACTAAAGTAAAATATATAATTACTTGTATTAATTATTTAAAACTACTTTAGTAACTATATTATGTTAAGCTGCCAAAATCACCACTTTACACTGACTAAAATAGTTTAAGTCAGCTTTACACTATTTTATTAACAAATATCAACTTTGTGGGTAATGATGAAAACGTATAAATAAAAATGAAATGGCGTATCTTATACAAATGAAATTATGTTAGTATAATATATTAATATATGAAGCTGTTACAAAAATGAAATTATGTATATGTAATGTACAAACAAACCTACATTGTGTAATTTTTATGTCCTCTGATTACTAATCAGAAGATGCTGAACCCGGCATCCCGTATACCTGGTCAGGGACTGGATGTTAAATTAAAATATGGTTTCATTATTCTTAAAGTAATGAAATTTTACAGAAGAAAAAAAGAGTATAATTTGGATTAAATTAAAAAATAAAAAATATTTTTAAGACAACCGAAACCAGAAAGTACCTATTTTAACAAAAAGTGGATATGAAAATGAAAATATGTAAATGAAAAAATGAATAAAAATGAATTTTGTTTAGGTACCGACTATTATAAAATAGTATATTAACGTTAAATTGAATATGTATTTTTCTTAGTTACATTTTAATTAATTCATCTTTTATATTTAAATTTTATTTTGTTACTTTAGTCTTGATAATGTCTTAAAAGGACAAAACATGTCGACTAATTTTTTATTTTTTGTTTTTAATTAAAATGTTAAAATAAAATATATAAGAAAATTTTGATAATTTCTTAATTAGTGAAACAGCAACAAGTGTTTTATTTAATTTAATTAAATATTGTATTAATTTCTGTATAATTTGGTATTAACATAATGAAATGGAACTATGTACTAACTTAAATAAAATGGAACTATAGTGCCTGATGATAGTAGTTGTTTTCCATAATTAGTTAATATAGGTACCAGAAAATAAAAAAAAAAACAAATTCTCGTTAATAGAAAAAAATTCCTAAGTTTACTGTAATTTCTTTTAATTATTTACTATTATTTTGCTCTTTAATTCTGTTTAAATATCTCTTAATGAAGTTACATCAATTTCTACTTTTCTAGTTGAATTTTCGAAATATTTTTTATTATTATAATAGTAAATACATTATGATTATATAGATTACATACTTTTTTTTGTAGTTCTTGAATTAATAGTTCATAACTAATGTTGAATGAAAAGAACAAAAACCTGAATAAATAACAACTTTTATTTTAAAATTATTTGAATTGAGCACCTATTTAACGATACAAAGAAGATATTTAAATTATATTTTTAAATTATTCTTATAACTTATTCATAATAACTGCCTAAAATTTCACTTATAATATTTCTGTAATTTATAAAAAAAAATACTTGTATTGTGTTTGTACTTGTGAATTACATTTAAAATAACGTATTCCAAGTTATTAATTTTTAAAATAGTAATAAATCTTCAGATAACGTATACTATATTAACATTACACTTTTTAGTAAAAAATCTTTTATTCTAATTTATGATGATAACACACTGAAATCTAACAGACAACTAACATAATTATGAAATATGAAATTTAAAGAAAACAATTCAATGCGCGCGACGCGACGCGATATTGAAATTTGAGAAATGCTGTTAATGTTAACAAAAGATAACTGAAATAGGCTTTTCGGTTTCATAAAACATAAAACGTTAATAAAAACAGAATTTTCACAAAATGTGTAATTGTGTATAAAACCAATACTAATAAAAAAAAACAACAAAAGAAAATAATATTAAAAATATATCCTCAACATATAGGTAGGTATATAAAATAAATATGAAAATACACCCAATTATAAAATGTTTTGTATTACTATTATATTATTTTTGTATTTTATGACTTAAAAACAGAATATATGAATTTATGAGAATTATAATTATATGTAATTATACACATACTTTCACTTTGAAAGGCATGTAAACAAAACGTAAATACATACTTATACCTATTATTATGTTAAATAGATATTTTAGGGACTCAGGGAGCCAAGCCCTTAATATTTTATTGCAATAATTATTGTTTCAAAACAAAACTGGACTAAATCTCAAAGTTGGAAAATCTAGTTTTTTTAGAAATTAGATTTGCTGCAATTATAAATCTAAAGATTTTGATGGATATATCTTTTGTTTTTGTATTATCCAGTTTCTGATATAATTTACTTTGAAAAAGAAATATCAAGCATTATCATAGAAATAAGTATGTATGCTTAAGTATGTAAGGTTCATTTTTCGAATCTCTTTTCAAATCTGCTTATTTTTATTTTTAGAAGGACTTAGTTAGTAGTAAATTAATAAACATCTTAATATATGAAATATTTCAATATCTAAAGTTGCATTTAGATACATTCTTAAAAAGCATAATAATAATTAATAAATAGTAAAACTAACGGTTAGAAAATGAGGAGACATTTTGGTTTTTAATAGTTTATTTTATACCTACTGATTGTTCAGTTTTGAAAATTACAAATTACATAAAATAAAGAATAAAAATTGTTTTTTTTTAGAAATATTTACCTTTGATTAGCCTTACGTACTAAAACTATAGAATTGTAGCTTGATATTAAATTTTCAAAGGAAGTGATGAATTACAGAAAATGCAAATTATCCGAAGTTTTGCTAAATCGTGACAAGGTTTCCTTAAAAGTTTAAAATAGTAAATTCTAAAAAAAATTTTTCATTATTTCATTTTCGATTTTTTAATGAAAATATTTGTTTTAATGTTATGTTACATTTTAAAAAATGTTTAATTTTTATTATATATTTCTTAATTTTTATAACTAGTGCTTTTTACTTGCATTGTTAATTATTTATTTATTTTACTGGGCAATGTAGGGGTCAAAATAAATTTTTATTTTATATCTATATTTTGGAGAAATAATTTTAAGCGGTTGTTAGCTGAGTTGGTTAAGGCGTCATGTTAATATCAAAAGATTTGTGAGTTCGATTCTCCTTTAAGTCCAATTATTATTTTTAAAAAAAACTTTTGTTTTGTTATTATATTATAAAATGTATAATATTAATTTTTATAATATAATATCATAACAAAATAAAATATTTTTTTAACAAAAAAAAAAGTATTTTTTAATTCTCTTCTCTTCTCAATGATTTCAACACACACGAGAACTTTAGTTTAGAATAAATGTAAGCAACTCTTCTAAGCATACAAATTATTGTATACTTATTACTTATACATGTATTGACAGTTGACAGTGCAGTTGACACTATATAATCAAAGAATGGGTTCGTTCAGTAGCATTAACCGGTAGATCTGGAATCCATTTTGGATCCATGTACCATATATCTGGCCACTGAACGCAATTCACCACAAAAATTTACCGCAATACTAGCGCCATCACCGGCAAATATAATGAGTACTTTTAAAAATAAATTAAGTTTGAATGGAATAATGTTTACATATAATTTATTTTTTATAACTCTTAATTTAAGTTTTATGTACATAAATCTTCCTTAAGAGTTTAAATTTTCACACTAATTCAAAAAATAATGGCGATTTAAATTTAAAAACTTTCATAAAAAATATAAACATTTAATTTTTCTTACGGTAGATGTCACAACACTCAACATAAAAATTGTTGTTGTTGTTTTTACATATAAAAAGTCAGATCCATGAAATGTATCTAGAATTTTTTCAGATCCATTTTCATTAACCGCGATACATTAACCGGTGCATTTACCACACCGTTCAGTAAACAGATCCATGTCTGTTGATCTCAAATCCAAAGGTTAATTTCACTGAACGCTACCAATATCTATAATTATAGATATTCTTTGATTTGATAATATTAAATTAATAGCTATAAGAGATTTTGTGTTAATTCGATTTGATTCTATTTTGAGTAAAATTTTTTTTGTATATTATTTATGGATTATTGCATTTGATTTTTTGGACTTAGTACGATAACATTAATATAGGTTTTGAAGGAAAATTTATTAAAGAGAAGTATTTCTTTTTCAGAAATACAGAATTCATAGGAATTTATATAATTTTACAGTTAACCCATTTTAGAAACATCAACACCAATGTAACAAAGAGATAACTGAAATGATGTGATATTTTATTGCTTTTATCGAACATATTTATATTAAAATTTTATTGTTCAAATTTATTTTACAGATTTTATAATAGTTAATTTTAATAAAAAATGAAGATTTTTTAATTTATGACAAAAAAGTAAATAATAAAAAAAAAAAAAAACTTTTTAAAAACTTGCTTTTTCCAAGGGTTACACACTTTTGGTAGCAACTTTAAATGCACTAAAAATGAGAAAATAAATTAGGTAGTTCAAGGTCTGTTAAAAAATGTTATGTGTGTAATATTAACATTTGACTTCAGGCAGGAGCAAATAATGTTAGATAAAATGTTTGTACGAAAAAAGCAAATATATGAACTTGCCATGCATAAAAGCAAGGAGCGTCAATCCTGATAACTGTTTAAAATATGAGCACATAGTTTAAATTAGTATTTACACTAATACTTACATATATTTACATAATTTCAACCTTTAATAATATGTTATTTTTGTTATCAATATATAATAGTAATTCCTTAATAGTGCTACCTAATCTATAATATATTTTTTTACGTAATAACCCTTATGCTTGTGTATATGATCTTAGTTCTACCTGAACCTGATTTTTAATTTTAAAGTAATCTAAATAATGGTGAGAATCCACTACCTACATCATTATTAAGTCTGTTGTTAACGGGTTCTCTAGATATCGCCAGACTTTCATACATTTTTATTGACCTCTCTTATTAATTTTAAACTATTCTTATTTATATGATGTTCTTCTTCAACTATATGCTGAGCTACCGCTGACCTAAGATTCGTGTAGTTTCTTTTCCTCGCCAATTGTGCTTTCCTCATATGTTCATGGAATCTAACTGTAATTAACCTCTTGGATTGCCCTATGTAAGTTTTTGTGCAATCTTGTCATGACATTTTGTATATACCACTTACTTCTTCTATGCTCTTCTTACCTTTAGCAGATCCTAACAGATTACATAATTTGAGATTTCTGCTAGTAGTGACCACATTTAAGTTGTATTTCTTAAATATATTGCTAAATTTTTTTGTGTATGCGGAATGTGTTACACATATTCGTTTGGGCTTCTCCATATTTTTGTTTTGTTCGAATAAAGTTGAGAGATTTTCCAGTTCAGTTCTATGGATCTTCTTCTTTATTATTTTCTCAATATTTTCTTTCACAAATCCATTTACTTCTGCTGTGTCTTCAATATATAATTTTTCCTTTTGGAAGTTTTCTTCTGATAAAGGTGTGGTAGTAGTCTGTTAATTATCTTATGATATGCTGCCATCTTTTGTCCATGGGGGTGGTTTGAATCGGAATTGATAGTTGTTTTAGTTGTCATAATTTTCCTATAGATATCAAAATTTATTGTTCCTTCCCTTCTAATTTGATATCTAGGAACGGGATTTCATCATTTTTGTCATTTTCCATTGTGAAAGTTATGTTGTTATGGATGTTATTGAGTTTAAAAAGTAAACTTTCTATTTTGGTTTTTTTCACTACTGCGATAATATCATCTACATATCGCATCCAGATCCTGAGCATGATTCCTTCTTCTACTATCTTTTCTTCTATAAAATTCATGAAGATTTCGCTCAATATAGGGGATAGGGGATCAAACATCAAATGACACTAGCTCTTCACTTTCCCCTATTTCGGTATCCTTTATTGTCTCGATCAGTTCAGCTCTATTTTTTATAGCTCTTGTGCTCTTATACTTATACAACAACAAAAAAACATTGTAGATATTGTAGAGAGAATTACTATTGTTAACAAAAAGAACATATCATTAAGGGTTCAAATTATGTAAATATATGTAAGAATTAGTGTAAATATTAATTAGTCGTAAGAACTGATGAAGGAAGTAAGTTGCTTCCGAAATATCGATATTTGCAAAATAAATACAAATGGTTAGTGAAAGGAAACTCGACTTTTATTCCATAATTTAAATATATCACTAAAAACAAATCTGATTATCAAAAACAATTAGATTGTTGTCTCTATTTGTGAAAAAAATCGATCGATAAGTCTGTTGTTAACGGGTTCTCTAGATATCGCCAGACTTTCATACATTTTTATTGACCTCTCTTATTAATTTTAAACTATTCTTATTTATATGATGTTCTTCTTCAACTATATGCTGAGCTACCGCTGACCTAAGATTCGTGTAGTTTCTTTTCCTCGCCAATTGTGCTTTCCTCATATGTTCATGGAATCTAACTGTAATTAACCTCTTGGATTGCCCTATGTAAGTTTTTGTGCAATCTTGTCATGACATTTTGTATATACCACTTACTTCTTCTATGCTCTTCTTACCTTTAGCAGATCCTAACAGATTACATAATTTGAGATTTCTGCTAGTAGTGACCACATTTAAGTTGTATTTCTTAAATATATTGCTAAATTTTTTTGTGTATGCGGAATGTGTTACACATATTCGTTTGGGCTTCTCCATATTTTTGTTTTGTTCGAATAAAGTTGAGAGATTTTCCAGTTCAGTTCTATGGATCTTCTTCTTTATTATTTTCTCAATATTTTCTTTCACAAATCCATTTACTTCTGCTGTGTCTTCAATATATAATTTTTCCTTTTGGAAGTTTTCTTCTGATAAAGGTGTGGTAGTAGTCTGTTAATTATCTTATGATATGCTGCCATCTTTTGTCCATGGGGGTGGTTTGAATCGGAATTGATAGTTGTTTTAGTTGTCATAATTTTCCTATAGATATCAAAATTTATTGTTCCTTCCCTTCTAATTTGATATCTAGGAACGGGATTTCATCATTTTTGTCATTTTCCATTGTGAAAGTTATGTTGTTATGGATGTTATTGAGTTTAAAAAGTAAACTTTCTATTTTGGTTTTTTTCACTACTGCGATAATATCATCTACATATCGCATCCAGATCCTGAGCATGATTCCTTCTTCTACTATCTTTTCTTCTATAAAATTCATGAAGATTTCGCTCAATATAGGGGATAGGGGATCAAACATCAAATGACACTAGCTCTTCACTTTCCCCTATTTCGGTATCCTTTATTGTCTCGATCAGTTCAGCTCTATTTTTTATAGCTCTTGTGCTCTTATACTTATACAACAACAAAAAAACATTGTAGATATTGTAGAGAGAATTACTATTGTTAACAAAAAGAACATATCATTAAGGGTTCAAATTATGTAAATATATGTAAGAATTAGTGTAAATATTAATTAGTCGTAAGAACTGATGAAGGAAGTAAGTTGCTTCCGAAATATCGATATTTGCAAAATAAATACAAATGGTTAGTGAAAGGAAACTCGACTTTTATTCCATAATTTAAATATATCACTAAAAACAAATCTGATTATCAAAAACAATTAGATTGTTGTCTCTATTTGTGAAAAAAATCGATTTTGGGTTTCGATTATGTTCATGTTGAAAACCTGCTAAATGTTATAGCTTAAGATTTTGTTATTATTCATTTTGTACAGTAGTCTAAGGTTTGTTCCTGAACTTCTGATAATATGCTACATTTCTTTTTTAGTTTTTTATTTTTTTTATTTTTGAATAATAATTTTAATATTTTTTTTAATTAATAATATTATAATTTTGAATATCTATTTCTGAATTTTAGTCTCTTTGAAGTGCTTTTTATTAACTGTTGTTATGCTAAACTTTTATCAATGAGTTCTGTAGATAATTAATTTTTGATTTCTTTTAATTGTTTTTGTTTCTCATATGGTTTCTTTAAATTATTTAGGTACACAATTATTTATACATTGTATATATTTTATTTTTAAATTTAAATCTTACATCATAATATTGTTTTAGTTTAAAATTTTATTGTTAAAAAATTTATTTGTTTTTAAATTTAGAATTTTTCTTTTATTTTTTTTGAATATATTAATACGTTATACCGTTATACCGAACAATTGAATTGTATTTTAACGATGAAATATTTGTTTTTAAAAGGTGCATTCGACACTAAATTTTTATAATTTAAAGGATGTTTCCTATCTTTTTTCCTTTTCTTTTTCTCAAGTTATGTATAAAATGAATTTTAAAAAATTGTTATATTAAAAATTATTAAGAATAATAAAAAAAAAAAAAACTTGCTCCCTTAGTTCTTCTACTAATGTTTTATTCCCGTTTTTTTAGGAGCTACTAATATTACCTAATTTGTAGTGATAAAATTAACCTTTAATCATTTTAATAACTATTTCAAAGTAATTAAATCTTAAATTCTATTTCATACATTATGTAAATTGAGAAATAAATAAATCTTGGACAGATATCAATCATAAAACCTTTAGTGTCACATGTCCAGTGTATTTAAATAAAATTAAAAAAAAAAGATAAAATAGGATATTAGCAATTACAGAATACTGAAAGTTTTAATAATGAAATACGTAATTAGCAATTTAATAATCAATGAAAAAATGTACCTAGACAGAATAGATAATTTTTAGGAAACAAAAAACCATTAAACTTAGATAGTAGTGTTGATATGCCTATAGGCAAGAAGGTAATAATAAAAAAATTATGAATAAAAACGCAAAATATGAAGATAAAAACATAAGCACCATAGAAACTAAATATAATATAAGTTCAGCAAACAAAAAAACATTGAATTTAGATAGTAGTGATAATATGTGCATTCTCATAAAAGAAAAAGATATGCCTATAATAGCATTAATAATAATAATACAAATAATAATAACAATATTGAAAGTAATAAAAAGGTTTCAGGTAAAAGTTATTCGAATCGGGTTCAAGGAGATACACTAAATCGACAAAATAAACTTGAAGCTTCAAACAATAATAAATTAATTGTACCACCAGTAGAGAATAACATAGATAAAGACATGATAGTGTATATGTATTCTCACGTCTGAGGGAGAATAGGATATATAGTAATATTAGAATATTTCTAGCATATCTACATAACCAAGAAGACTATGTATAATCTTTAATAAATTTAACAATATTGTGTCCTTCAATTAGTGCTTTTAGGCTCTCGTTTGATCTGATTTGGTATTCACCATCGTCATTTATTTTGGGACCAAATATTTTTCTCAGGATTCTTCTTTCTATGTTTGTTTGTGTGCATAGAAACATTTTTGTACTGCTTGAATTATATCATTAATTGTCAGATGCATGTCATTTTTATTATTTATTAAGGCACCTAGATATATAAAACTATTTACTCCTTCAAAGTTATAATCATTTTTTTTTATATTTTGTGCGGATCGTCTTGTTTCCGTGCGCGCCATCTTCATATATTTGGTCTTAGCCTCGTTAGTTTTTAATCCTACAGTAGCAGCATCTTTTTCTAGAGTCAGAAATATTTCTTTTAATTCGTCAAAGGATGTTGCTACAATAGCAATATCGTCAGTATACGCACTTATTATAAATGATTTTATGAATATGTGTCCGCCTCTGTCTAAATCTTTTATTGCGTGGTGTAGCATTAGATTGAAAATTGTTGTTGACAGGGCATCACCTTGTCTGACTCCTGATTTTATTTCAAATTCGTCCGTTATTTTATTTTGCACTGCAACCTTGTATTTGGTGTGTCTGAGTGTTAACATACTTAAATTTGTCAATTTTCTTGGGATTCCCATGTTATTAAATACAGCTTCTACCATATCTCTTTTTATTGAGTCAAAAGCCTGGTGGAAGTCAATCATTAATAGGTGGAGATTTTTGTTGTACTCATAGCATTTTTCCATGCTATGCCTCAGTAGAAATATTTGATCGATAGTAGATTTATTTGGTCTAAATCCACTTTGATATTCTCCCAGAATGTTTTCGACTATACGTCTTAATCTGTTATGTTATTTATAATATTGGAGAGAGTTTTGTACGCTGTGTTTAATAATGTGGTACCTCTATAGTTGGTGCAGTCAAGTTTATTTCCCTTTTTGTGGATGGGGACAATAATGCCTTTTTCCCATTTGCTTGGCAGAGTTTCTGTATCCCATATTGTACATATTAAACTATGTAGCTTGGAGATGAACATTTCACCTGCATTTTTAAACATTTTTGCTACAATGCCATCTTCTCCTGGGGCTTTGTTATTTTTCATTTGTAGAATTGCATCTTCTACTTCATATATGGTTGGTATTCTTTCGTCTGTATATTCTGAAATCGTAATGTTGCTATTCATAGGTATCACAGTTTCCAATTTCACTGATTGTTCAATATTTAATAATTCGTCAAAATTATTAACTATCACTTATAACTCCATCTTTCTAGTATATGTTTCTCTTAACTCAGTATTGCTTTATTTTTGTTGTAACAATTACTTAGTCTGGGTTGGAATCCATTTTTAATTATTTTTATCTTCCTGTAGAATTGCCTCACGAGATAGACAAGGATCTAGAAACCTATCGTACTCATCTAAGTAATAAATATAGACAAAAAACAAGAGAGATAGACTATCAACTTTTTAATCCAACATATAATGACAGGAAATAATATAACAAAAACACAAATAGGAAACTTAAATATTCTCTATTTAAATATCTGTAGCATAAGAAATAAAATACTACAACTGAAAACAATAATTACGGAATACAATCAGATAGATATAGTAGTACTTACAGAGGTATGGATATACAACAACGAAATTGAGATATATAATATCCCTAACTTCAAAGAAATCTATAACTGTAGAAATGATGAAAGGGGAGGAGAAACGGCAATTTTCATAAAAAATAACATTCAATTTAATGAAGTATCTAAAGATGAAAAATATAAATATACGATCATTGAAATTCTAAATTCACAACCAAAATTATAAATTGGTACATTTTATAAGGCTCCAGCGGAAAACAGTAATTTTTCCATAGAATATTTAGAAAACAAACTAAAAGATATTTCAAATCACATATTTTTCGCTGATACTAACTTAAATATATTTGATAATACTAACACATTAATAAGATATGAAGATATGATAGCTATTTCTGGATATTATATAGTCAATAAAACACAGAGTACAAGAAACTCAGCACAATCTAATACCCTAATTGATCATATAATAACAAACTTAAGCAAGAAATATACACCCATATTCTGTTAGACCCATCGTTGACGAGATAAAAAATTCATCTCGTCTTGTCTCGCTGAAAATGCCTTTCTGTTAGACACTGTAAGCGGCGCGATAGAACATTTTATTTGTTGGTAGTACTGATCATTTTTTACTATCAAAAATAATTATTGGTATATAAACCCATATTGTTGTTAAGGTTAACCCCACTAACTTAGTATTAGTTTTAAAATATTTTTTAAATGAAAAATAAATATAAATATATTTATGTTTTAAATATATTTTTTAGTTTAGTACATAAACGTAGTATAACAGTAATAGTAAAGATGGTTTTTTTTTTCAAAAAACAAACACAATTTTAATAATAATGCAAAAACAATAATGAAAAACTGTTTATTAATCTTTACTTAACTAATTTATCTATTCAATTTATTTATTTAATTCAATTTTTTGATAAAAAAAACACAAAATACTTTGACGAGATACTCTATCGCTTACAATTTTTGACGAGATAAAAAATGGCTATCTCGTCTCGTCAAAGGTCTAACAGAATACAAAACTATCTCGTCAGAGATATTTTCACGCGACCTCGCGAGATGGGTATAACAGAATATGGGTGAATATGGGAGATAATGTTAATTTTAGAATAGAAAATAACAGTTTATCTGATCACCAACTAGCATTAGTATCAATAAAAACATCAGTTAATGTTAAGAAAACGCCTATGCAAACTCATGTTATTAAGAAAACCAATTATAATCAACTGTGTGACATTGTAAAAAATAGGATTGAAAATATGAATATAACAGAAATCGATGTATTAATTAAAATAATACAGGAAGCAAAAGTAATGTGCACAAAAGAGGTAAGAATCAGAACTAGAAATAATAGCTGGATAACTCCTTTGATTTTTGAAAAACTAAGAGTTTGCAAATCCTTATATGTAGTACACAAAAAACACCCAAGCAGTAATGAAAAATGAGTAAAATACATTCAGTTTAAGAAAAAAGTAGAAAAATTATTAAAAGAATCTAAAAATAAACGTTCCCAAAGCATCGAAAAAGCTGGAAGTGACTCTAGGAAACTTTGGAGAATACTAAATAATACTATAGGAAATATTAAACATGAGAAAACTGATGATATTACTCAAGCTATAAAGAAAAATGAGGAAAAAACAAGTAGTAAACGTGAAACGACGGAGACTATAAATATATTCTTCAATGAAATAGGTGAATGTATTCTAAAAGATATCCAAAAAACCAGTACTGTGCTATAATACTTTATATAATATGCACAATAATAAAACCATGTTTCTCAACCCAGTCACAGAACCAGAAATTTACCAAATTATCATGAAACTAAATAAAAATGCAACTCCAGGATTACATAAAATAACAGTGACTTAAGACAAAGACTTACAGGAATTGGTTAATGTAATAAAGCAGCCCTTAACTAAAATAATAAATAAATGTTTTATAGAAGGAATATTTCCTGATTCATTGAAAAAAGCCTTTATAGTTCCAATCCATAAATTTGGATCCAAAGAAGTATGTGATAATTATAGACCGATTTCAATTTTAAATTCTATATCAAAAGTATATGAAAAAACAATTAACATAAGAATCAGAAATTTTATTACACAAACAATTGGATTTGATAAAAATCAATACGATTTCTTGGAAAATAGTGGAACAGATTCAGGAACTACATCCACCTTGGAACAAATCTATGATGCATTAGATGAAGGTTTCTATGTAGGTGCTGTATTTATTGATCTAACTAAAGCTTTTGATGTGGTGAATCATTCCAGATTACTTAATTACTTGGAAAAATTGGGAATCAGAGGAATAAATAATCTCTTATTGGAAAGTTACCTAACAAATAGAACTCATTGCGTTAATATTAATGAAATATTTAGCGAGGAGGTAATTATAAAAACAGGGGTACCACAAGGCTCTCTTCTAGGACCACTGTTATATCTGCTATACATAATGACACTAATCTGACTGCAAAAGCTAAAACAATGAAAGAGTTAGAAGTTATATTAAATACAGACTTAAAAACCTTATGCAATTGGCTGGATTATAATGAACTATGTTCAAATGCTAAAAAAACTAACTGCATAATATTTAATATATGATAATATTATACTTAAGGTAAAAGCAAATATAATACAAAGAGTCGATAATATTAAATATTCAGGAATGATAATTGATGAAAATTTAAGATGGGACAAACATATAAAAAAAATTAAAAAAAAAAATTATTCCTATAAGTGTAGCTATAAATAGATCTGGTGGTATTCCTAATTATGCAGCCAAACTTGTGTATAATGGGCATAACTTGTTAAGAATTTAATTTAATTTTAATTAAAAAAATTTAATTTTAAAATTATAATATTTTGGAAATGTTTATAATATGTAGGTTATAAATTAGTGTTTTTAAGTTATTATTAAGTTTTTTTCTTTTTTAGTTTATAATTTCTTATACATAATTTTATAATTATATTGTAAAGTTATCTGAAATTTGAAAAATAAAGAATATTATTTTTTGTAAGCTCTTTGAGTTAAAAAGAAAATAAAATAAAATAATATAATGTGATATTATGTCATACTATAATATGCACTTTTAATAATTAATATAACACATATGTATATGTATGTACTTTAATTTTAATTGTATTTTCTAAATTTTTTTTTTTTTTTAAATAAATTGTTTTATTAGATTAAGATATTGTAATATGTTTGAATTAAGCATAAAAAAATAAATAAATTTTTGTCCCCTTGCTTTGTTAAAATTGTCTAGTTTTGCCTTTACGTATGTAATGGGTGTTTTTAATGGTCTTTTCGTTACTCTGCTAATTTGTTTTCCCATATTCTTGCAATCTGGTGTTCAAATAAATATCAGTTCTGGTCTCATATTATTATTATTTTCTCTCTGTTTCGTATTATAATATCCCTAGGAGCAGAAAATAGAAAATGAGATGATGCAACTTCCAACATTAAGATAAAAAATAAGTAACTAATACAGGAGATGTCTTCCTTGATTAGCCAGTAGTAGGTCCAAGACAATTAGCCACAGCAGTGGTGAGATTACACATCCTTGGAGACATCCTCTTGTTGGTGCTACTGCTAGGTAATCTTGTTGGTAGCCTTCTTGGTGATACTGTTAGGTAGGATTATATTGTAGTTAGTGTTATCAAATGCATCTTGTATGTGAACAAATATGCAGGACAACACTTCTTTGTTCCGAAGCGTTTCTTCGATTTTATAAATGAGCTCCTGTAATGCTGTCTCTGTTGATCCTAGGCTATATATGGTCATACCAATTTATTTAACTGTCAATAGTTATTGCCAAATATTTATACTGATTTACTGTTTCTCTTTCAAAACATTAATTTGAACAAATTTACTGTCTTTCCTGTTCTATTAGAAAAGTGGTTCTAAATAGTTTAAGTTTTTCACACCTTTTTCATGAGTTACAAGACCAAATTACATGATCTTGGTTTTGCAACTGAATATTAATTTGTGTTCAGCAAACCAACTTCTACGGTTATGTATATCAAGTTAAATGTTCGCAATCAAATCTAGTGTTTAGGAAATTACTAGTAGTATAGGAAGTAGCAAAAGCTTCAACAAAATCCGTATAAGAATAGAGTCCAAGCACAAAACCTTGAGGAACTCTTCTGTTGACATGTATATAGCTACTAGTGTCACAAACTATCAATACCCTCTTTTTTCTGTAACTTAAGAATGTAGCGAACCACTTTAAAATAGGGCCCCTAAATCTCAACCCGCTCAACAATTTTTAGAATTAAGCCTTTTCGAATATCTGAGCAAAATTTACGTAAAGCGTCTTCTGTAGAAGGACCTTTAATAAAACCAAATTGTCTAGGATTGGCAAACTCGATTTTGTTTAGATAATTTAAAATTCTATATTTCATGGCTTTTTCAAACAATTTAGGGATAGGATTCTAGGTGTACAGTAAGCAGTAGAGGAGAGCCCACCGGGTTAGTAAGCATATTTACAAACCGAAATCTAAAAATAAAAGTCCACAAAAAAATCTATAAAATCAAAACCCACAAAATTGTTGCAAGTTTAATCCTGAAAAAAGGAAATATTTCGATACATTCCCAGAATTGATCAGCCACAAAATGGAAAAAAAAATTATCCAAAATAAACCTTGTAGTTAAAATATGTAGTAAGAACTTGCAGTACCGTAGATAATAAAGTGAAATGTAACAGTGAAAATAGTCGAATATTTTCTTTTTAATTTTACTGATATGCTTATCATACAGATACGCGTATTTCGTCTACTACTTGCAGACTTCTTCAGTGTTTTGTATGATATGCATATCAGTAAAATTAAAAGGAAAATATTCGACTATTTTCACTGTTATACCAAAATTTTACTCTAACGCGGAAAACAAGTTTTTATAAAAACTAAACTGAAATGAATAAAAGCAATAACAAAGCTCGTTTTTGGTGGACTTTTTTTTGTGGCAAAAGTGTTTATGGATTTTGTTTTTTGGGGATTTGGGGACTAACCCGAGCAATCCATGATTCGACTCGAAACATCATTCCACAGTTAGCTATCCTCCAAAAATAAGAAAAGAATATAGAGAAAAGAAAAGAAAAAAGTTATGGAGAAAAGAAAATATCGACAACAAACTCCGACAGCACCAAACACAGAAGAATTCTGCTGCAGAATTACATCACCAAATTGCTCACTGATCAACAACCTATGGGTCCTATGAATCTTGACCTAGCAAAGTCAAATAAATAAATAAGTAAAGAATACTGGTACCCCTCAAGTATGTTGAGTAAAAAGCCTATATGTTTTATTTGTAAAAAATTTGAGGCTCTTATCTAATTTTAAAAGTCGAAGTAATTTCCAGTGCAGAGCGCAGTATGTAAAATGTTTCTCACTTTTCCAAAGAAAAAAAAAAATTAAATCAATTCAAATCATCTTCAATTTTTATTGCATAATCAACATCTCTAAATTTACTGTATAACTTTTAATTTTCCAAATAAAACCCCGAAACGGAAACAAGTTTTTTAGCAATTTTCAATACATTTCGTTTAAATTTATTAAAAAGTAGTTTTTATTCGACTATTTTACAAGCCATAAAAAAGTAATTTAAAAAATTTAATCCATTTCTTTTACACTACACATTCCAAAAATACCAAAATAACACATAATAATAATAAAATGTATAACTATGTAATGTAATTTTCCATGTCAAAAAAGATGCATCGAAAGTGTGTCAAAATATTTCCATTTCATCAGTTTTCTCTTTGATGATTAAGTTTATAATTCAGTTTAGTTGAATGATTAAGTTAAGTTGAAATTAATATTTTAACACTTCATTAAATTTTAAAACACCCCTTGTTTTCTATAGCTATTTTATTATTATAATGTACATGAAGGAAAATTGTTCCGTTAGAAATAACGAAGAAAGCTTTATAAAATTAGTTATAAATTATTCTAAGTTTTAATATAGATAATCAAATTAAATTTATTTTCTTCAACTTAATTAGAATACTTTATTGGCAAGTAAAACTTTTATTCCAAATTATTTAGACAAATATGATAAAATTATAAAATATTTTTAAAAATTTTAAAATCAAAAATACTCTTAACAAATATTTAACGGCTATAAAAATATGTAATTAAAAAAAATAAATTTATTTATTTTAACAGTGGATCCTACAGATGAGTCTCCAGGCCAGCTTATTGGTCCCTTTCGAAATGTGGGCCTTTTTATTAAATTACTAGCAAAAAAAATCGTCATATGACGGTGGTAAATAAAAACAAAAATTTTTGTGACACTGCAAAAAAAAATTGGTATAAGTAAACGTAAACAAGTATAAGATAAGTATTTTTGTGTATAAATACTTATACCATAGAAAAAGTAGTACTTTTTCTATGCTTATACTATATAAAAAATTAAAAAAAACCATACATTTTACCCAAAAAATCGCATACTGAAAATTGTAACAAAAATTAATTTTTGATTATTTATCGTTTAAATTTTATATTAAATAAATTGTCAAAATAAATAATAAGTTTTTTGAATATTTTTATTATTTATTTATTTATTTATTTAGATAGTGCGCACCATAATCCAAAAAGAACAATTTTTGTTGAACTATATGTTTTATCCTAAATATCTTCTATTAATCTATTCTAAATAGATTGGTAATTAGATTATATAATTAGATATTAAATAAATTGTCAAAATAAATAATAAGTTTTTTGAATATTTTTGTTATTTATTTATTTATTTATTTAGATAGTGCGCACCATAATCCAAAAAGAACAATTTTTGTTAAACTATATGTTTTATCCTAAATATCTTCTATTAATCTATTCTAAATAGATTGGTAATTGGATATTGCCATCTCTTTTCATTTATTAATTTATTTTATTTATTTCAATTTATCTCAAAAAGAGCTAAAAAGCTCTTGTAAGAGTGTACATTACAAATAATTTAAGAAATATAAAAAAAAAAATATATATCAGTGCAAAAATTTAAATTAATTCAATATAGGGAAAAAATAATACTAACTAATTTAGGAAAAATCAAAATATGTGCCTATCGCAGCATTCACTTTGTTTTTGCACTTAATTTTTCACCCGTCTGAGGAATAAATGTGTGATACGGCGCATTTGATATGTCTTTGGCAAGATATTTAATCTTATCATGGTAGGGTAGTGCACGAGTTCTCCAATGATTCGCCGAACTTTTAATTCCAATAATCAGTCGATCTATGTTTTAAGACAAATTTTTGCGATATTCAGATATTGTATTTGAAATTTTGTATTTGAAGTCGTAGAAGTTAGTTTGCGTCTAAAGTTTCTGTAAAGATGATTTTTACATTCAACTTTACTAACAACAATATTTTCGTAGAAGCAAAGCCCTATGATAATAAATAATCTTTTATAAGCACTACTGTTTCCATTTGCTAAAAATTTGTTATAATTAATTGACAACATACATAATTAGGTAATTATTAACTAAAAATATGGCCTAAAATACATCAAAACTCGATTAGTATATCAACTAAACTTATTAAAGTCGTTAGTAATTTAGTTCTTTCGCACTTGTTCCTATAATCTATTTAGTATTTGTTGTTATAGGAAAAAATTGACTAAAGAAAATTTAACTTTACTAAATCAGCTTCAGTTAACAAAATATTCTCGCTATAATTCTATTGTTGTCACTTATTTCGTCTTCAAAAATGTTTAGGAACGAGTTTTTATAGATAGAAGTTGTTGCTAACATATCTAAGGAGAACTCAAAAAAATATTTAAAAATTACAGAATTTCAAAAATAACGTTTTTATAACGTGTGAAATAAGTGAACACAAATAGGTATATTTCTTTATTTTCAAACCCTAATAGATTGTATTTTGAACATAAAATATCTATTCAGTAAAATATGATAAAACATCTTTGAATATTTCTTTGGTAAAATAATAAATTCAACGATAATAATATTTGAATTAGTATGGTGTATACAACCAAATGTACATTAATTTGTGTTTATCAGAAAAAAATTGTGTTGTTGGTAGAATTCATTGTAAAAAGAAGATTCTAGCTACGTAACTGCCAAAGCTCTGTAGCGAAATTTGCTAAAACTAACTTTTTTAAGTGTGCGTAAACTGCATATTTTGTAATTTTTTATAAATTTAAGAGTTTTAAAAAATATTTAAAATGATAAGGGAAATTTGAGTTACAACCCATTTTATAAAACAATTGTCGAAATCTAGGACAATTTTTAAAAATCAGGCCAAGTAGTTACCTCGGTATATATAATATGAAATATCAAATTAAAGACATTCTCTGATCGAAAAGAAGTACTTGCACTCAAGTAGGATCAGTCGTTTAATAGATTGTGAATAAATTAATCCATTAAAAACTTGAACGGCGGTCGTCGAGGCCTTTACTCAGATTGAAGGAAGAACGAAACGAATCTCAAAGTAAATGAGGATAAGACAAAATATATGTTGTCGACAAATAAAAATACCTCTCAACATCATATTGGTCGAAACATCACTGTCGGCACATATAATTTCGAGGTAGTTCAGGAGTTTACCTACCTTGGAACTAGTGTTAAACCCACAAACGACATTAATGTGGAGGTACGGCGAAGAATAACTCTTGCAAACCATTGCTGCTTCGGTTTGTCAAAACATCTCTAATAAAAAAAAAATAACAGGCATATACCATACCAAAGTATAGTATCAACACATATATAGTTACTACATGTATGGATGATACATTACTATCCGCATTGCCAGTCATATAAGGTATACCACTGGTTATACAAATAGAATTTTGTTTTTCTATTTCTAGTAAAAATTTCGTTTTTATATTTTGGTTGAATTGAAGAATAAAAACTTTGAATGTACATATCAAATAAATGTGCTAATTTCTCAAAATTTACTGTCTTGATAAATCGACAACATTTTCAATAGAATATGAATTTTATTCTATTCTATAGGTTATTATTTTATTGTTTTTCATGAATTTGGCCTTTTGATATACCTCTAGATATACCTATAGATTCTTGGTTACATATTTAATTTACTACGTATAAAAAAATTATCGATACATCCCAGATCAAATTTTGTTAATTTATATTATTTATATTAATAATTATTATAAATTATTATTTATTTCATAAAAGCAGATAGTAACTAATAAAATAATATTAATAAATAGTACCTAGTACAATTTCGAAAACATTACTATTATTAAAATCAATTAATGAAAATAACCTTAAATTTACATTATTCATTTATAATCGCTGTCGAATCGAACTAACACAAATTTCTCATATTAATATCAAACATTTTACAAAGCTTTTTAAAAAACCAACAGATTTTTAATGTAACTTCACAACTTTAGTGTTTTTTCCAGAATGACTCTTCTAAATATCCAAATGCCCGATCGAATCAAATTAATGAATACATTTGGTGACGTTATCGATCAATGCTTTGTAATTTGATCGTCACCACATGTATTAATTTTATTTTTAAAATCTTTTGTATTTAGAAATAGCGACTTAACACAGTTTGATGTCGCTGTGTTAATTCATAAACTACAAAAAATGTGATGTGACAGTTTAATTTATTAATCAGAAACTACTGCAGAGTATTCCAGACTAATCCTGAGAGTTCATGTATACAAATCGATAGATACAGTTACCAGTTGGAATTAATGTTGGAATTAATGCTCCAATGTTGCTTCTATAATGTTGTTGTTGGAATTAATGCTTCAATGTTGCTTCTACGAAACTTGAAGCACCCAAAACTATGGTACTAGATTAATAATAAGAACCTTGCATACTCAGTTCGTTCAAGCATGAATTCAAATTGATTGTGAAAAAGACGAACATATCTTTATTTTGCAATAGCAAGGAACGTGTTTGTTTATACTCCATCAGAAAAAATTTGAAATATTGTTTATATAGAAATAATTTTAATATAAGTTTAGTTTAAGTTGTATTATTGTTGGTTTTTGTTATCGTAGTGAAAATATTAGAATATTTTTGATAAAACAATTTTTTTCAATTCGTAGTCATAAATCGACCTTCATTGGTGGTGTCTAGACGATCAGTGAACACTATCAGTTTTCACTGAAATCATTGAGTAAATATATTGTATATAGAGAGTAAAAGCTAAAACAAAAGTATAAACTGATTTAAACGATCGAATCGTACTTAGAAGAATAAGAAAAACAAAACATAAAAATAATAAGAAAAAATTCACCATTCAGAATTATGGTGAAAAAATTTTTCTTAGCAAATTTTATACACACACTTCTTAAATTTTTTTATTTTTGTTTTGTAGGTTTATAAGTGTTATTTGTGTAGAAATGTATCATATGAATGCAGTAAATATATATTATGACATTATCATTATCATACCAAAATATAATATCCATATATGTACATATAGTTATTATATGTATGGATATATATAGTCGCTATATCCAAACCAAACATATAGTTATAACACTGGTTTATAGAAATGAAATTTTGTTCTTTTCAATTCTAGTAAAAATTTCGTTTTTATTTATTTTTTGAATTGAAGAATAAAACCTGTGAATGTACACATAAAATAAATGTGCTAATTTCTCAAAATTTACTGTCTTGATAAATCGACAACATTTTCAATAGAATATGTATATTTTATAATTATTATTTTATTGTTGTTCATGAATTTGGCGTTTTGATATACCTCGGTACTATGTATAAAAAAATCATCGATACATCGCAGATCAAATTTCGTTAATTTATATTATTTACATATATGTATGTATTAATAATTATTATAAATTCTTATTTATTTCATAACAGCAGATAGTAACTAATAAAACAATATTAATAAATAGCACCTAGTATAATTTCGAAAACATTACTATTGATCTATCATCAAAATCAATCAATGAAAATAACCTTAAATTTACTAATTCATTTATTCAATTTACGCAACCGTTCATTACGATCAATGTACAAAATTAAAATTCATTCTTATTATATTTGCCTTAATTAACTTGCCTTGGACTTTATATGTTTGTTTCAATTTGCTTCAATTCAACAAAATACCCATTTCAATAACAATTTAACCAAAGTATATCCATAAAAAAAGTATGAACTCATGTATGTATTCATTTGTTTGCACACATATTCATATGCAAATTTGATAAACATTGTCAGAAATAGACGATAATAAGAATTTTACGTGTAAGAAAAAGAAAAAATATAGTAAACAAAAGAGAGTAACAAAAAAAGTTGGCTGAAATTAGATAAATAAAGTTTATAATTTTTCGACAAAAATTTCGTTGAAATATTTAACAATATTATTTTCTAAATTGTATCAACTATGCATAAGATTTTTAGGAGACCTAACTAAAACAGCGTTATCATATTCTTTAAATTCTGTGATTTGTAAATAGATGTTGTCCTCAGTATTATTTTATAATCGTATACCAATATAATAAATATTTAGGTTTACTAATATAATTAATAAAAAATAATAATGTTTGTAACTCCAAATTATTACTGACAAAAATATTAATAATATTTTATATTATTGTAATGTAATTATAATTTAACTAGGGGCCCCTATACTATATCAAAATGAAGTACTCTAACTCTACTATATAAAAATAAATTTGCTAGTCATATGAACAATTCAACTGATTTTTTTTGTTTTTGCTTTTTTATATTTTTTATTTGAGATGAATTTGTTTCTTTGTTTTTTTTTGGCATATGTACATAGATTCATTCGGAAGTACATAATATAAAATATAATAACTGAGTTGTTTACTTTTGTTTATTATTTCCATAAGATCTCACTTATGCATAATGTACCTATTTGCTGAATAATAAAATCGTATGTGTACAAAATGTTCAACTGTGTGCGCATTTTTGTTTTATATACAATCTTATATATTATATATATTAGAAGTTCAATAAGGTGTAGGAGAATCGAAATAAAATAAAAAGGTGTCTACTGCGCAAGACCTTAAATGCTTGTCAATTATAATTATAGATATTTTTAATAGGTATATACGAAAATAATAATGTTTAAAACGAAAATATTAAAATAATAAAAGATCAGAATTAATCCTCATATAAGGGAACAAACTAAATTAGAACTAACATTTTTTGCCACCCTGCCTCATATAAACAATGGGAGGAAACGTAAACAAATCCAAAGGAGAATAATGAGAACGCAAAATTACTTTACAATATAAAGCAAAAGGCAAACATCTGTTTTGTACCTTTTCTCTCTCATAGTGAATTTGGTATACGATAAGTAAATGTAAATCTTACCTCTTTTAACTAATGATATTTTGCTCGGTTTGGTATTTCTTAAAAATTAGGTTTACGTAAAATGGGAGTGTATATTCTTGTTAATATATATTATGGATATTCTTTGCATTCAACTAAGCTGAAATTTACATATGTGTGTGTACTAATAATGGAATATGGATATTTGATAAAGTTAAAATTTGGTTTCTCTTTAAATTCACTATATTTATTTGACATTTCTATGGTGTAAAGAAGCAAAAAAAAAACAAAAAAGGAATACAAAATAAATGTGTGCAATACAAATCATTATCAGTATATTTCAATCATTTTCTATTATTATTCAATTTCAATTATTTTCAATCATCATTTTCATTATATTTTTTTTGTGTTTTTAATTTGGTTTCTTTTATTAATCTCTTTCTTTTATTATTTCTCTTTCTCTCACTAAGTATATGTAAATGTACGCACATGTGTCATATAGGGCTTGCATTTGATACATACATAATCATATGGCTTAGTTTAATTGAAAATAAAATGCAAACATTATTTATGGAAGAAAACAAAATTTGAACCTATCAAGTATCAGTTATCTATCACTCAGTTAGAAATTACTCTTCTCGAATGTAAAAAAAGTTTAATTTCGATTTATGCATGTATATATTATACTTTTATATGCCAATTTATGCTTGGCAGCGTTTACATGTCGGACAAAATCGAATTTTATCGTAGATAAAGTCGGATGACTGTTTACATTTCAGACTTTTTCTCAGATTTAATCTACGATTTTACGTCAAATATTTTTTGTATTTAACAGGGTTTCTTTTTATAAAGTGCGTAATTTTTTATTGGTGAAAACTTTTTAATACGTAAATTAAAAAATTCAAAGGTATCTAATCAAAACTCTCCAAAACTTTTTTAAAAATATACATATTTTCATAAAATTTGTTACAGTAATATAAAATATAATTACACATTTGAAGTATGAGCAATAATAACCACATTGCGTTAGAGTGAATTTTAGTGCCATTTAATTATATGTGTTGTTCTTTGAAAATATATTATTTTTCATTAAAAAAATTGTTTCACTAAAAAGTCGAAAATAAAATAAGGAAAAAAAAATTTTTTTTTTTAGAAATATTTGCCTTCAATTTAAGCGTACTAAAACTACAAAAATAAACTTTAGAATCGCAGCTTGATATAATGTTTCCATAGCAAGTTATGATTTTAATTACGGAAAAAGCAAATTAGCCGAACTTTTTACCAAATCTCTTAATCTCATCTCAAGACTTCCTAGAATTTCGGCTAATTTGCTTTTTCCGTAATTACAATCATAACTTGCTATGAAAACATTATATCAAGCTGCGATTCTAAAGTTTATTTTTGTAGTTTTAGTACGCTTAAATTGAAGGCAAATATTTCTAAAAAAAAAATTTTTTTTTTTCCTTATTTTATTAAATAATGAAATTATCCTACAATGCTAAAAAAAAAGAAAAACAAAAATGTGCAAATATTCAAATATGTAACTCCAAATCATAAAACAGAAATCCTTATAATGCAAAAGAATAATGTTGACGCTAATGGGATTGCATAAACTGAATAAATGAATGAGTAAATTTAAGGTTATTTTCATTGATTGATTTTTTATTTAAATTTAAAACTGATTTTATTCACTTTAAATCTCACTTCGAACTGTACCGAAATATTTCAAATAACACAAAAATCAAATTTACACAGGTACATAAGAATAGGTACATACAATAAATACCTATTTAATTACATATACCTAATTGTTTTACTTATTAATTTTAATTCTTCGATACAGTCTCGAAGTACCGTTATAAATTTTTGTTTTCATTTTTTTATTAAACATTGAGTGCATAAAAAAATCATTTACCCTCATGTAAAAATATAGCTATGTCTAATCACAATATAATACATAATATATGTATATATTAATTTGTGGTCTAGTGTTAACCCACATTTGATACCATAAGGCTCTTATAAAAAAAAAACATTAAAATATTATTTTTAAATAATAGGTCGCCACATTCTATCCACACCAGCTATCTCTTTTTATCTAATAGAATCAATCATAAACATTATTTAAATTTTACCCCCAAAGATGTAGAAAAAACTATAAGACTTATAAACGTTATTTCGAAAAAAAGTATTATAATATTATCTTTCAGGTGCCTATTTTGTATTTCGATAACGATTACGATTTGATCGAACGAAATGTCAAAATGCAAAATTGCCATTATGTATTACGATATCGTTCAGAAATTGTCGACGAAATCGATAAAGTTTATCGATGTAAAATTTTACCACGAAAGAGACATCGAAAGAGAGATTTTGTACAAATTATTTCAATTTTGAATTGAAAGGATAAAATAAAAGAGATACAAATATATTTTATTTATATTGGACATTATATTATTTTATTTATATTGGACACTTGGTGTTTTGTTTTATATTTATGATATTTTTTGAAATAAAAATAAATTTAAAAGTTGAAATGAAAGTAGGTATTTTACTTTATTCTTCATAATAATTTTTTATTGAAATTTAATGAAAGGCCTGTTACAAATATACTGCAATATGAAAAGATATAGTGTAAATAATGAGACACCATTATAAATTTTCCAAAGAGGTACCAGGATATCTTGTACTCACAAAACCAATTACCTGATTATGATCACATATCTAAAAACAAAAACTGTTATAATAATGTAAACTAATTACAATAAAGTATAAACTTATCAGAATTGCATTAATGCTAAAAAATCCCTTTCTACTATAACATAAATGTTGTACGTTTTGCTTCGGTGATTTAATTTGAATAAGGTTTCCATCTACTGCTCCAATTATTTCAGTAATTCTGCTTTATCATAAAAATAATGTTTGCCTGACTTTTTTCTTCTAGTGCGTAATGGAATTTGATCCATTTTGCAGTTATAAACTGCAAATACATATAAAACTTCTTTAAGAACAAAAAAAAATTAGCTGTGCTAGTCCGACATGGAAATCATTTCCTACGTTGAAAATCATTTGCTTGGTACAAACCGCACAGAATCTTAATACACTAACCAATTTAATTATATTTGGAATCGACGTATTACTTATTGGCTATTTCAATTTTTGTCCTAATTTTATAGTTTTAATAATGTAGATAATAACTCATCAAATTTATGTTTAAATAACCTACGTATAATCTTCCAAATCTAGTGGATTAGAATAATCCCGAATATATGTTCGCTTGTTTTTTAATTCTGCAATTTGAAAGCGTTTTTCAGCACTATCAGAAATTGAAAAATTTTACTCTGCTCAAATCATTTTATTTATAAAAACTTATAATTTTATAGTTATATTTTATTTAAACACTTCAACTTATTTTCAACTTAAAATTTTTAAATATAACATTATTGTTTTGTTTTTTTTTCGTATAATAATTTGAATTTGACATTTAAAGAATGAAACATATGTCATTGTCGTCGTAGATTTGAATTTTACAATGGCAGCATTTTTAAACACTTTCGATCAAATTTTCATCGAAATACATAATGACACTAACGATCACAATCGAATAACTTTAACGATAACGATGAACGATTCGATTAATTTCGATCGAAATACATAATAGGCACCTCAATCGTAAAAACGAATTTTTTTATCAAGAATAAACGGAATGTTGTCAATTTATCAAGACAGTAAATTTTGAGAAATATAACACATTTATTTTATACATATGTATCTACATTCACAGTTTTTATTCTTCAATTCAAGCAAAATATAAAAATGAAATTTTTACTAGAAACAGAAAAACAAAATTATGACCAGTGGTATAACTATATGTTTGGGTATAGTTACTATATATATCATACATAATATAACAACTATATGTATATGGATACTATGGTGCCTATTATGTATTTCGATAACGATTACGATTTGATCGAACGAAATGTCAAAATGCAAAATTGCCATTATGTATTACGATATCGTTCAGAAATTGTCGACGAAATCGATAAAGTTTATCGATGTAAAATTTTACCACGAAAGAGACATCGAAAGAGAGATTTTGTACAAATTATTTCAATTTTGAATTGAAAGGATAAAATAAAAGAGATACAAATATATTTTATTTATATTGGACATTATATTATTTTATTTATATTGGACACTTGGGGTTTTGTTTTATATTTATGATATTTTTTTAAATAAAAATAAATTTAAAAGTTGAAATGAATGTAGGTATTTTACTTTATTCTTCATAATAATTTTTTATTGAAATAAATTTTAATAGGAATGAAAGGCCTGTTACAAATAGACTGCAATATGAAAAGATATAGTGTAAATAATGAGACACCATTATAAATTTTCCAAAGAGGTACCAGGATATCTTGTACTCACAAAACCAATTACCTGATTATGATCACATATCTAAAAACAAAAACTGTTATAATAATGTAAGCTAATTACAATAAAGTATAAACTTATCAGAATTGCATTAATGCTAAAAAATCCCTTTCTACTATAACATAAATGTTGTACGTTTTGCTTCGGTGATTTAATTTGAATAAGCTTTCCATCTACTGCTCCAATTGTTTCAGTAATTCTGCTTTAATCATAAAAATAATGTTTGCCTGACTTTTTTCTTCTAGTTCGTAATGGAATTTGATCCATTTTGCACATAATTATAAAGTGCAAATACATATAAAACTTCTTTAAGAACAAAAAAAAATTAGCTGTGTTAGTCCGACATGGAAATCATTTCCTACGTTGAAAATCATTTGCTTGGTACAAACCGCACAGAATCTTAATACACTAACCAATTTAATTATATTTGGTATCGACGTATAACTTATTGGCTATTTCAATTTTTGTCCTAATGTAATAGTTTTAATAATGTAGATAATAACTCATCAAATTTATGTTTAAATAACATACGTATAATTTTCCAAATCTAGTGGATTAGAATAATTCCGAATATATGTTCGCTTGTTTTTCAATTCTGCAATTTGATAGCGTTTTTCAGCACTATCAGAAATTGAAAAATTTAACTCTGCTCAAATCATTTTATTTATAAAAACTTATAATTTTATAGTTATATTTTATTTAAACACTTCAACTTATCTTCAACTTAAAAATTTTAAATATAACATTTTTGTTTTGTTTTTTTTTCGTATAATAATTTGAATTTGACATTTAAAGAATGAAACATATGTCATTTTCATCGTAGATTTGAATTTTACAATGGCAGCATTTTTAAACACTTTCGATCAAATTTTCATCGAAATACATAATGACACTAACGATCACAATCGAATAACTTTAACGATAACGATGAACGATTCGATTAATTTCGATCGAAATACATAATAGGCACCTATATTTTGGTATGATAATGTCGTAATATATTTACTGGCATTGATATAATACATTTCTACCCAAATAACATTATTAAAACTACAAAACAAAAATAAAAAAAATTAAGTAAGCGTGTATAAAATTTGCTAAGAAAAATTTTTCACCATAATTCTGAATGGCGAATTTTTTTTTATTATTTTTATGTTTTGTTTTTCTTATTCTTCTAAGTACAATTCGATCGCTTAATGCCCGGTTTTCATGTAGCCGATATATCGGCGAATAGTTAGAGCATAGGCAGAAGATACAAAAAATTCAGAGAAACATTGCGATAGAGAAACATTGATAAAATATCGGGAGAATGACAATAATATCGGGAGAAATATCGAGAGAGTCGCCATAAATATCGGAGAATCGCCATAAATATCGGAGAATATTTAAAAAAACATATCTTCGCAAAGATATGTTTCCTATAATTATCGCCGATATTTTTAACACTAACATAAAGTAATGTGTAATTACACAAAAAAAATTCGCACACTACCAACACATTTTATGGATACGGAACGACATTGCAATTTTTGAATTTGAGTGAAAACAATAACAAAAATTAATTTTTTGCATTGAATATTTGAATGCGTGTAAATAAAAAATAATATTTTAGCTTTTAGGTACATATAATATATTTAAACTAAAATCATATATATTCTATTTATCTTATACATAAACTAACTATTTAAAACATTTAAAAAATTTACTTTTAATTACAATTGTAACTTTAATTTTTTTTATCTGAATGAATATTTTAAATTTTGTTGAATGAATTTTAGAATGTATGTATGTATACATTTTTTTTCTTAATTCATTTTTTAGTATAATATAAAAAAATAATATTTTAATTCTAATTAATACTTATGTTAAAATGAAAAACATAATAAATACAAGTAAATTTAAAATTTAAAAAAACTAAATAAAAATTCCACAGATGAAAATTATATCATATTGAACTTTTCTTCACTTTTTTTACTTTGTTTATATACTTTCGCGAAATTTTAAACAATTCTAAGGAAGATTGCTTAAATTAAATAACCTTTATTTTTTTTACATTTGGAATATTTTAAAGTTATGTTTATAAATTTTAGATTTCAAATCATCTATAAAAGTTACTATAAAAATAATATAATTTTACTCCCTCATACACATTAACGGTATACTATACTTTTCTCTTTCTAAACTCCAATTTATCAGCTAAAAATTTATCATGAAAACCGGCCTTAAATCAATACTTTTGTTTTAGCTTTGACTCTCTATATACAATATATTTACTCAATGCTGAAATACATGTATTCTGTTGTTGTTTGGAAAAAATAAAAAATTCCGAATTTCATAGCCTACTTTTTTAATCTTAACCGTAAAAAGAAAAAAACCGTTTTAGAGAAGAAACATTTGAATAATTTGTTGGTTGGAAATTCGAAAAATTAATAAAATTAATTTTCATTGTTATTGTTTCACTTCCACTTGATACATTAAGGGTAATTCTCAGTTCCCGCCATTTGTAAATTTTTTCATTCAAAAGTGAACGTGTAGACACTTCTCAGTTTTAACTGACAGTGAAAACTGACTGAATAACTGACCGTCTAGACACCGCCATTGAAGTTAATTATATAAATTTTTTTCTATATATTTTTTTGTAGTATTGAATCAATTGTTCATATTAATAGATTTAAGTCATTTTTCAATAATTTGTACAACTTTATAAGGCCTTTTCTGTACATTTAATTAAATAAATAAATAAAAAAAAATTAAATATGAATTTTGTTTTCGACCCGGACAAAGTTGGGTAACTTTGCTAGTAACTAATAAAATAATATTAATAAATATTTTCTAATAAAAATTTGAAGATATTACTATTATTAAAATTATTCTATCAAAAGAACTTTAAATTTACTCATTCATTTATTTAATTTATGCAACGCTCATTTTAACTTTAAATTTTCATGCCTGTAACACAATTGATTTTTCAAATATTGAGGTGCTAGGAGTTATATGGCAGCTACACAAACCTTTCATTTGATATCTTTGTAAATTCCGATTCCCTTTTTGGTCATGAATAACTGTGCAAAATTTGAGGACTCTATCTTTAAAACTGTGGGCGTGTATAGCGAACAAACAAACACACAAACTTTCCCTTTTATAAGTATAGGACTATCATATTTTATGAAATAAGTTTATAATAATTAATAATATAAATAATACAGATTAAAAAAAATTTATCTGTGGTGTATCGATAAATTTTTTATAGTAAATTAAAAACTGTAAGGAATTGGAATAGGATAAAAAAAATGCACAAAATGTATGGGATAGCGAAAAAATGAAAAAACAATAATGGTGAGATAAGTACTTATATGAAAAAATTTGAATTCCGAAATCCAGTTTGTAGTATCAAAAAAGAAACTGCCTTGGGACGAGTGTACAATGACTAATAGATTGTTGTTTGAAGCTAAAAATAGAACCTTACGGGTATTACGAAATAATAAGAACATTATGGGTAGCGTAAAGCTTTGCTCTCGATTTTAGGTAAATTATTCCAGTGGTTCAGAAAGGAGCGAGAGCTGATGAAGTATGCGCTTCACTTAAATGTTATCGCATTTTGAATCATGTTCACATACCTTTATCGGTAAAAATGAGACTACATTTAAAAGGTGATACATCAAAAAAGCTTTGCTGGTCTTTTAAAAATTAGTGATGAAATCATAGCGGAAGTTCCTGGTGAAATTGGGATCACCAATCACATAGGATGTCATGAACTTTACAGGAATAATTAATGTGTATTCAAACATGAATGAAGTTTAATCCAAATGCCCACTCTTGTTTTCGAGCGTGCTAACATCAATAAATGGTTGAAATAAACGAAATTCTTGTGAACAAATTAAAAGTGAAGAAATATATGAGTCTGTCGATACACCTTTAAATGATGATTATACCATTGAATACTAAGAATTATAAGAATGTTCAAGTGCAAGAAATAAAATTAAGATTTTGGATGGATCTAAGAAAATTGAAAAACGTAAAAACAAAAAAAAAACTCTTTGTTGGTTTACTTTCATACTCACTGTTCGCTTTCGATGTGTTTAAGAAATTTATCACCCATATTCTGTTAGACCCATCGTTGACGAGAAGAAAAAATTCATCTCGTCTCGTCTTGCTGAATATGCCTTTCTGTTAGACACTGTAAGCGGCGCGATAGAAAATTTTATTTGTTGGTAGTACTGATCATTTTTTACTATCAAAAATAATTATTGGTATATAAACGAAATATGATTTATAAAATTTTTGGAAAGTGTTAACCCCACTAACTTAGTATTAGTTTTAAAATATTTTTTAAATGAAAAATAAATATAAATATATTTATATTTTAAATATATTTTGTAGTTTAGTACATAAACGTAGTAAAGCACTAATAGTAAAGATGGTTTTTTTTTTCAAAAAACAAACACAATTTTAATAATAATGCAAAAACAATAATGAAAAACTGTTTATTAATCTTTATTTAATTATTTTATCTATTCAATTTATTTATTTAATTCAATTTTTTGATAAAAAGAACACAAAATACTTTGACGAGATACTCTATCGCTTACAATTTTGGCGAGATAAAAAATGGCTATCTCGTCTCGTCAAAGGTCTAACAGAATACAAAACTATCTCGTCAGAGATATTCTCACGCGATCTCGCGAGATGGGTCTAACAGAATATGGGTGTATGAATTATTTATTGTATGTATATTGCATACAAACTGTACAAACTATTTTTTTTTATTTTATTTTTACTTCAATAAAGAAGGTGTATGTGATATATTTTATTCTTTTTAAATTTTTCAGTTAACAAAATAGATATAGCTATAATATGCACATGTATATCAATAATGTATATTTATAGTTATATTTTTGCACATGTATATTTATAGTTATATTTTTATTTCATATGAAGAAGTTGTTGATTGTAAATGCTGTATGAAATGAAGTTTTGAATATGTATGGAGCTAACTGGCAATAAAATAAAATTTATTTGAAATTTTTCTTTACTAAGAACTTAATTTTTATGGTTTGAACTTTTTTGCTCAATTTGGGTAATATTAGAAACATTTTGGAATGAGGGTGAATGATTTTTTCTGTGCACTTAGCTTTTTTTTAAGCCCAATAAAAAATAAAAAAAAAATTCTTACCTATTCATATCAAGAAATATTCAAAAGTACACCAAATTCCGACATAGCAGCATACAGCTTGCTGCGGTATATGCTATCGTATGTAGTTTTAAAATCGATAACTAGTTGGTGTGTATCGATTTGAAACTCATAGGTCTTCTCCAGGATTTGCCTAAGTGCGAGCATCTGGTTACTTGTTGACTTTCCAGAGCGAAAACCGCATTGATAACTGCCAATAACAGCGTCACAATAGCGCTTAAGACATTCGTGGAAAATGTTAGACAGGATCTAATATGCGATATTTACCTGAATATTTAATCTGCTTTTTTTGTCATTTCGTGCTGTGCTTTGGTTGTTTATGTTTTGAATATATAATAGTAAGATCGTAAAATGTCACATCTCAACTCTGATCTTCATACGACTAAGCTACTTTTGTGTATCTTTTGGTTGTACGTTTATTTTTAACGCCAAATATATTAAATTAGTAAGAAAAGAAATGTAATTTTACATAGATAACTTGAAAGAACTTAGTAACCTACTCATACTTCATACCTACCTATATTATTCTATAACAGGTTATCTAAAGTAAATAAAAATAAAATAATATTGTTAATAAAAAATGCAAACTATTTTCACTATTTTTATTTCAACCTTTTCAATATATAATAGTAAGATCGTAAAATGTCACATCTCAACTCTGATCTTCATACGATTAAGCTACTTTTGTGTATCTTTTGGTTGTACGTTTATTTTTAACGCCAAATATATTAAATTAGTAAGAAAAGAAATGTAATTTTACATAGATAACTTGAAAGAACTTAGTAACCTACTCATACTTCATACCTACCTATATTATTCTATAACAGGTTATCTAAAGTAAATAAAAATAAAATAATATTGTTAATAAAAAATGCAAACTATTTTCACTATTTTTATTTCAACCTTTTCAATATATTTTTAAATATTATATTTTTATTTCATAACATCTATAAAAGAACAATTTGAAATATGTACAATTTTTTAAGAAAGCATTTTAAAGCAAATTTATGAAACAGATATTTTAAATCATTGAAAAATATTAATTTAGTATTTCCACAATTTATTTTTAGCTTTAATATAAATTGTACAAAATTTATTTGTTGTTATATTAGGTATAGTTAAACTTTGATTATTATTGTGATTATTGTTTCAATCTATGAAACAAAAAAAAATACGGATTAAATTCAAGCTTTCTTTAACTATTATACATTTTTATTAAGTGAAATTTCAACAATAAATTACAATAATTTTTAAATAAATACCCATTTAAAAAAGTAATTAGTATTAAGTTATAAAAGTATAAGTTTAAATTATAAAAATTGGAATAAATTTCATCAAAAACTTTTACGAATTATAGTTATATGAAGGAGATTGTGTTGGGTAATTTTTTTTTCCTGAGTGCGATTGAGAGTTCACTTGCCCAGTTGGATTTTCATTTAAAAGTCCGCCTATTTGTTTTGAATTGAAAAAATCACCGATTCCTGAACTCGCTCCACTTCTCTGATTTCCACCACTACCCCCACCTAATAAATCACCAATTAGACCAAGTCCACTAGCACCACTGGTTCTTGAGGATTGTGAATTACCTCCACCACCACTTAAATAACTGCTAATGAGGCCGCCTATAATATTTCCACCACTTGTACCACGATTATTACTATCACTGTACCCGCCAGTTCCGTAGTTGGATTGACCATTTGGTTGACCATATGGATCTTTTCTATTACCAGTAATCGCTTTTTGTATTTGTCCTGCAATAATTCCAGAAATAGCCGAACTTACATGTGGATTCGATAAAATTCCAGATAGAAATCCATTTCCTTTATCTTTCTGAGCGCCAGACCCAGATGAATCACTGTAGCCACCACGGTTATACCCTCCGCCGCCGTTATAATTAGGTTGTGGTTGCGGCTGTCCCCCACCATGTGATTGAGGTTGGTAACCACCACCACCACCATAAGATGGATTATATCCTGATGGCACATAACCACCAGGATTCACATTTGGATAAGAATTTCCACTGTGCATGGTATTTTGATTTGGAAGCGAAGGGTATAAGCCGCTATTAGATTGGACATTACCACCATTGCTACCACCATAGGAAGAGCCGGTATCAGCATTTGTATTTGTATTAAATGTTGGTCTGTGTTGTAAATTCGAGTCTTTTAAAAATTTTAAAGTGTGTTTATAAAGCAGGAAATCATGAAATATTAAAATATAAGCAAACAAAATATAAACATAATTAGCCAATCAGGTACAGTTCTTAAAAAAGTTAAGACTATGTAATAATTATAAAACAAAATATTAGTACATATTAGTGTTAACTATAAAATTAATATTTTAAATATTCTATTCAGAAATCAGATAACATTCTTATTAAAATATTTGCTACTTGTATTATTCGGCTACAAAAAGTTGAAGCTAAAAAAAGTTATTTAAGTTACTAAAATAACTGCCACTATTTAAGTTACTAAAATAACTGCCACCGTTCGAGGATTAATGAAATTAAAGTTTTTTGTAAAATCTAAAATAAAAAAAGTAATTCCTAAAAAATATAAAATCGTAACAAAATTTATTTATTTTTTATTTTTTGTTTTTATATATTTAAATTTTTATTTCATTTATTAAAAATATATTGCATTTTAGATATTAAATGTCCTAAAATTTTAACAATTGCACTGGTTTCTACCAAAAACCTTTTTTAAATTATCATTATGTGACTAGTAGCACCATCAAATTTTAATTTTATTTATGCCACAAACAAGATGTTTATAGTTATATTTAAACTTAATCAATTCGGTAGTGCATAATAAATTAGTACTGTTATAACTTTACTTTAATATAAATTTGTATATTCAATAATTTAATTTATTTTTTCATAAAAATTCCATAAACAATTACATATTCATATTCCATTTTCATGTTTCGATTTTAAATTTGGTTTTATTTTCTTGTAGGTATTTGAAATAATATATAAGTATATTATTATATTATCTATCTTACCTTCCTCTAACTACATTAAACGTATTATTTACCATTTATTTAATTTGTATGCTTGTATAAAGTTTAATAAATTTTCTAAACAAAAAAAATGTTTTCAAGCCTTTATTCTGATTTAAAGAACATATTAACAATTCAACAACCTTATTTTGCACCATTAATATTTTTTATAAAAGCTTTTGTTTTTTAAAAACATAATATTAAAAATAACACTGAACAAATATTATAGGCAGTTTTTAACTAATATTGTGGTAGTGCATAGTTTTTTCCAATTGCGTTTCTTCTCTATTTCTTAAAAAATTTTAATGACAAAATTCTTATTTAAGAAAGAGGGAAGACGACAAATGCAATAAAAACAAAAAAAATTAAATTAAACATAAAACTAATACAATATCAAAAAAAAACTATGCAACTCAAAACTATGAAAAATTGCTTAATAATAATTAAGATAAAAATAAGTAAAAACCACGCAGTAATTAGTATTATTTAATAAATATGTGTAACTAGATAAATCAATTTTATGAGTAATAAATTGTTTTAAACTTTTTGATCATCGAGATAATTTTACATTTACGGTACATATTTTTTTAAGTTAATAGTAATATGTTACTAAAAAAACAAGAAATAATAAGTTATTAATATTATGCTATTTATAGTAAATTTATTAATTTACCTTGGTGCATTCTTTATGAAATAAAATATATTAGATATAATATGTAATTAAAATTGAAATTATTGAATTTTTTTGCAAAAATAATTTCATTCCATTATTGATCGGAATTTATAAAATACTTTAACCTTCCTTTATATAAATAGAAATTTTGACAACTTAACAAGAGTTTGAGTAAATTTGAGTTAACGGAAAAATAAGTATTCCTGTATTCCTATATTAAAATGAAATTTTTTATTACATATGTTCTTTATGTTCTTGAAAAAGTAATAAATAAATTCGAAGAAAATAAGCAACTGATAACAAGAAAAATTTTTAAGTTGTTCGAAATATAAACTCGTCCAGATGATTTTGAATGCCGTGGGCGATCTTGCTTATTGTACAAAAACTGTTCAAGCAAACTTGGCTCCCTTGTGGTAGCCTGTGGATTATATAATGAAGGTTGATTTCCAAATACATATGGTGGCTGATAAGGATTTTGTGGACCTGGATAGTTTTGGGGCATTCTTGGAACAGACTCAGGATGATAGGCTTGAGGAAATTGCTGTGCTGGTGGAGCTGATGTTGGATGATTGTATGGGAAAATTGGCATATTAGGATCAAGTTGTGGTTGTTGATTTTGTCTTGAACCAAATATTGTGTTAGTATTTTGTGGTGGATATGGGTTATTATTTGGCCATTGCTGATTGTTATATCCATTTGTATTTTGATTATATAAATTTGTGTTTAAAGTCGGATTTGAAGATTGTGAATAAAAACTATTGTCTGATGCTGTTGGTTTAAGATTTGAACCTGAAATTGATGGAATAATACGAGGCATGGAAATTAAATATTACATGTATGTATATGTTAAATAATGAATATAAAACTACTTAATTATATTTATTTTATGTATATGTATATATTTTCTCAATAATTTGTTTGAGATCTTAATTTTCGAAACCTATTAAGCAATTATATTTTTTCTTCAAATATAAATTTACGAAGAGTTTCCGTCTTTAGATATATTAACTATTATTATGTCGTAATAAATACAATTAAAAAAGACATACAATATGTTCCTCTTTAAAAGAAATACTTGCATTCCAAAAGAATAATTTGACAAAATTAACAGAAAAACTGGTCGATTCTTTCTATTGTTAAAAATCTAAAATTGATACTTAGTTCAAGCACTTAATTAAAATCATACCATTTGCTATTTATTATTTTGTTCTCCAAAATATACCTACATATTTCTGAATCAAAATAAATCAGTATGATATTATATCAAAATAGTAATCTTCTAATTATTTATTGTTATAAAACTAAGACGGAACATTATCAGTATATGTTAAATTATAGACTTTTTCATTCAAAAATATTACTAACAATACCTTTGTTAAATAATATGTATTTATTACCTGGTGGCTTTGCTGCTCCATTTCTTTTACATGTTGGATAAGAGCCACATTCTTTTCCATCTCGCTGTCCTAAATTACAAGAATCTTGAGCCATAACACAACTTTCATTAGGTAAACAGCCAATATCTTGACAGCCACGGCCATATTCTAAAAATAACAAAAAATATAAGTGGTTGTAATTCAAAAAATTTAGCAGAAACCTTACTTGTAAAAGAATTAACTTCGCTTGAAATAGAAATAAAAATTGCTAAGATCGATCCAATTCGAGTAAATTTTAGCATTTTATCGTGTTCTTGAAACAATGCCCTTCTGGAAGAGAAATTTATTATGTTAAACAGTTGAAGTTTTAAATAAATATAATGTATAGGATATCTAGTCTAATGGAGTGGTGATACGTTTTATGGTCGTTGTATTTAGTTTACGCTATTTTTAGCCTCCCCCACCTTCCTTTCCTACTCTCACCTTCACGTGGAAACCTCTGTTAACCCTTGTAATTAACCCTAGCAACTCTAGATATCTTAAAATAAACGATACTATTTAATAAATTGTAAAACAAAAAACAAAAAAATCTTTTTAATTATTTTAACTGTAATAATGCCTAATCAAAGATAATTTCACTATGTTCTAAATAAATTTTGACGTAAATTATAAGACCATACGGCTATATTTTTTTTGTTTTTATATAATTCCAAGTCTATAGGATGAAAACCCTAACTGCTTTTTATACAGAGATTTGGAATACACAATCACATACAATAGCTTTTTCTGTAGAATTTTTGTGGTACAGACTAAGTCAAATGTTGAAAACTATATCTATTGTAGAGTACTTCGCCTTCTTAATAGCATAGTTCCATTTTATTTTTAGTGATAACCAAGACTCTCAGCTATTTATATTATTTATTTTATCTCAACGATAAAGAGTACTGGACCAGGTCGAAAAATCCAGAGAGCATTTTTTCGGGAATAGGGAAAGCCTTCGTCGGGAATCGAATCTGGGGCCTTTCGGTTGAAAGGCAGGCACTCTATCTACTGCGCCACCCTGCGTTTTAAATTCCAGGGTATATGCCAGGGTAAGTAAAAATATAGTTAAAAAAAATTCTTAATAGTAGGATGGGTGGAGACCAAATTTGCATGGTATCGGACAACGGCGGAAAAACCATGTTCGGAACTCAGTCATTTCCATAGTTTGAATTTTAGAGTCTTTTCCGTATTAATGTATGTTAATGTAACATATTAATTGCATTTTTTTTTTTATGTTCTTGACAGTAACTTAGGTAATCATCTTTTCGTGTTTAATTAAGTACGGTACTGCAAGTTTATACTACAATATCTACAATGTTTTTCGAGCATTTATTTGTCAAATTACTGGCTTATCAACTCATTAAATGTGGAAAACTACTACTATTGTCACGAACTAAGCCTTCTTAAATAGAATAGCTTTATTTTATTTAACTTGTTACCAGATTATAATCTGAACTATTTTTTGTTATTTATTTTATCCCAATGACAAAGGGTACAGGACCAGGTCGAAAAACCCATAAAGCATTTTTTTTTACTTCATCGGGAATCGAACCTGGGACCTTTCGGTTGAAAGGCAAGCGCTCTACCTACTGCGCCACCCAGCGTGTATTTAAATAATAGAAGGCACCACATCATTCCCCTTCCAGACTAGGACACATAAGTTGCGTTTTTTAGCTGAGCAAAGTGCTCAAACTTGTACAAAATTTATCACAACTACGCAAGCTTTGTATTTGCGGACTTCTAAGCGCTTGAATTTGTATATTAAAATTAAACTTCACCACTAAAGATTTTAAAATATTCTAGCGGTGAAGTTTTGTACTATACAAAATTTTATTAATTTTATGTCAAAAATTGAGTAAAATAAAAAATTTATAGATGGCCAGGCCATTCAGTTTTGAAGTTTATATCTATAATTTTTGTTGCTAATAAAATTCTAAAATATTATTCAATTTATAATAAATATTTTAAATAATTATATTTTTTATACATACAAGGCTATTTTCTATTTTTTTAGTTGGTAGTTAGATTTGACATTTCTGACAACCTTTTTACACATCAAAAAATAAAAACAAAACAATTATTCTGAAATCTGATATTATAATTTAATTGTTCTGTTTTTTTAAAAGTTTTATATGTTCTACAATTTATAATTAATTATTTTTTTATTTAGATACATACATAAATTTAGATTTATTAGCGATGTATTTGGATCTGATGATGCTACAAATAAATTATCAAAATTTTTAAAGTTTGTTTATTTTTATTTTTCGTTTCGCTGCAATTGTGTTTCATTTAACGAAAAATAGTTGAGCGAAGCGAATTTCGTTGGTAATCGGTGGTCGCAATTGTGTTTACCGCTTTATTATTAAGGCTGGGTTAAACAGAATTCAAAGCTCAAACCTCATGTAAAAATTTGTTTAAATATTAGTGCATGTAAATTTGAAAGCTATAAAGCTACTTTTAATTTTTACACTATCTTGATGATCAGTTTACTTGAAATTGTATACCACTAAAGTAAAAATTTAAATGTGAACAAAAAGAAGCAATACAAATAAACGTCCGTACTTCAATGTATTTTCAAAATATAAATATAGAATCACGTAAAAAATGATTCTTTATGAAAACGAAAGATCACCTGAAAATTTCTAATTTGATATTTTTTGTATAAAGGAAAAAAAATTGTTCGAAGAAAAAAAACGAAAAGTATTTTTTGGCTATATTACATTTATATATATTTTAATGTTAGAAAAGTTATTTAATTTTAAAATTTATTATTTTAAAAGTAAAGTAACTCATATATTTCTTATTCGCATGTTTCTGGGAATCCGTGGATCACATAATTCTGGCAATAAAAAGTTGTTGTAAAAATATTCCAATTTTGGTTTCATTTTATTAGTAAAAAATTGATCGTCATTTCAATTTGTAGTCTTTTGAATTCCATATACAGAAATTTATTTTTGTTATGTTTAATTACCCTGCACTTGATAAAAATAATTATGTGATTTTTACAGTGCAATTGTATTATCATCAGTATTGTATTTTAAATACTTTATCTTTTTTGGCCAAAAGCTTCTTTTGAAAAATCATCTTTCGCTGACATTCTATTTCATAAATACCATTATTTCCAACTAGACCATTTGGAGTAGCTCCAAGAAAATGTAATTCTTCGTCAATAAAAAGCCCAAAGTTTTGAATGTTTAAATTAGTCTACTTTTCAAGCTAGAATTACTTCGAATTTTACAAATTTAAAATTTGAGGCAGTAACCATTATATTTCTTAATTCCAATAATTCCAACCAGATTCATCACGTGTATCAATTTTAATGTTCGCCCTATTTTCAAAATTTGTTATCAACTTTTCCAGCATTTGTTTTTTTAATAAAATCTCATCTAAACAAATCAAGCAAGTTTTCGCCATATCTGGTAAACATTGAATTTTAAGTTTTAATACATTGAAGAGTGATTTATGTATACCAGATTCAGACGACCAGTTTTTAATAAATCTCGAAAGTGTTGATTGTGATGGCAAATTTATATGTTTAGATAGAAATCTGTAAGCTACTGGAGATACGAAATGTATGCTCAAACAAAATTTTTCAAATTCGGTGGAGTATCTCACTCCTTGAGTATCATAACTTAAATTTTTAATATGACTTTCTACAATACAAGCTAGTCCTTCCGGTAAAATATTAGGCAATCTTTGAATACAAAATTCATCATTTTCTTCATCCTCTAATGTTTTGATTTTGTTTCTTAAACTGTCATTTTGTTTTTTAAACTTCTCTATTTGCTTCTTAAGATTTTCATCTATATTTGTTTGAATATATTTGTCCTCCTCGTCTTCAAATATATCACAAGAATTTGCATCAGACATTTCTGCATCTGTACAAATTAAAAAAATTATAAAAAAGAATTAATATTACTAAGAAATCACTAACGCACATAATTTTGAATTAATTTGTATTTGAGGATTTCATATCTATTACACTTGTTGATGGTAATACCAAAATATTGTATAATATTGAAACATGTGAAGATGCAATTTGCGAGTCCGTTCCAATTGGATCTGCACTTTTTATTAATTTTTTGTTACGCTGTTCTAACATGTCGCTAGTAAATGGTTCTCACAGATGCGATATTTACTTGAAATGTCGACATTAATTAAGTCAGATCTATTTAACTTTCTTGACCACATTTCTTTCCTAAAAATATAAATATTACATAAATATACACAAAACAAAAAATATTTTAAAAATATAAGCACGTACCTTTGCTTATCTTTGGGGAGCTTATCAAATTTTCTTTTCACATTATTTTTTCCACTTTTAAAACAGCACGACAAACATTTAAAACGATGTTCACCACCCATTATAAAAAAAATTTTTACAAAATTTTGTTTCAGAAAAAGATGTTTTAGTAATATTTAGATAATATTTTATCAATAATAACAAATAGCAACTAACTATTTAGTTCATAATGAAACATGATATATATTTAATATGTGATCGTCAGCATGGATTTACTAAAAACTCAAATACTACTTCTGCTTTATTCGATGTAGTAACCTTAACACAATCTGAAATTTCTAAAAATAAAAAAGTTGGATTGATCTTTTTTGATATTTCAAAAGCTTTCGACACAGTAGACAGAACAATATTACTCAGAGTACTATTTGCCTGTGGTGTAACAAGTACGAAACTTAATTGGTTTAAAAGCTACTTGGAGAACATACAACAATATACAGAATGTAATGGAATAAGAAGCGGCAAAGCTAACATTGATTACGGTGTTATACAGGGTAGCTCTCTTGGACCAACGTTATTTATTTGCTATATTAGTAGTTTTTCAAAAATAAACTTGATTGGAACACCATTCATCTACGTCGATGATTTAGTTATTCTATACTCTGGAGATGATTCCAAAGATATTGAAATGAAGGCTAATGCGGATATGCCTAAAATGTATAATTGGATGTCTCTGAATAAACTGACCGTCAATGTAAGAAAAACCAAAATGATATTGATAAAGAGTACGAAAAATGATATTACAATCCATTATAATAAAAATAAAATTGATATCGTAAGTAACTACAGATATCTGGGAATAATTATTGACTCTGATTTAAATTGAAACAGTCACATCAATCAGTTACTTAAAAAGAACAAGAAGGGTAGCTTGCATGTTGAAAAAGGTTGCGCACAGAGTTCCTGATAATATTAAATCATCAATATATTATAGTTTATTTCACAGTGTTCTTACATATGGAATTACAATTTGGGGAAATACTTTTGCTAAAAATCTGAACACACTACAAAAAGTACAAAATAAAGCAATAAAAAATCAAATGTAATACACTATAAGTACAAAATATTGAAGCTTGAAGATTATAAGAAATTGATTCAGGTAATACATCTATATAGTATAGAAAACAGAAAAATAAAATCTAACACTGAAATAACAAGAAATTGTGGCATACACAGCTACAACACAAGGTCATCTAATCAAATCAGATATTGTATTGGAAATGGACTTAGTGGTCTTGATCCAGTTATGAAATCAAGTTCATCGTTTTACAATAGACTTCCTTTGGAGCTAAAAAATCAAAATAAAAGTATATTTAAAAAGAAAGTGAAAGAAATGTATTATTTTATATAATTATTTAAATTAAAAATGTATCTTAATTATGTTATTTTTATTTCTAAAATGTTAAACTTTTCTCTCAATCTAGAAAGTCAATTTGTAATAATAATCGAAGTTTAAATATGTTGAGTTGTAAATCAGCTTTTAGTTTATTTTAATATTTTTTTTAATTGCACTGAATAGTAGAATTTTGATATCTTTGTTTTAAGTTATACACTCTGTACGAGTTTACTAATAGCTCTTTTTGAGAATGAAATAAATAAATAAAAAAAAACTTACTTATGATTATTCGTTTCGTTTATTTCCTTAACATACATAGTTTCCTTAAACATAGATATAAATTCAACTACAATATTTTTTTTTTTTTTTATTATAACATTTAAATAGAATTTCTAGGAGCTTTTACAAGGAAAAAGGAAAGTAAAAAACCTTATATATGAACAAACTTAGTAAGTAAATGTAAATTTTACCTCTTTTAACTAATGATATTTTGCTTGTTTTGGTGTTTGTTAAAAATTGTGTTAGTAGGGCATATTCTTGTTATGGAATTGCGTTAAGGACGCTTTGTTAGCACTTTGAAGTGTCAATTATTGTTATAATAAATTTGTAAGCAGAATTAGAACACAATCGGACAGAACTGTTTTGGGCAGTGACAATTAAATGTCAAAAATTTTAGGACTATTTAGAACATAAAAATCTACTGGGCACCTTTTTTATCTTTTTTAAATTTTGTTTACTCTCAAATTTCTTTGTTTAACTGTCAAAATTAAAAAAAAAAAAAAAAACAACAAAAAAAATTGTCCAAAACTAAATTAAAAAAAATTCAAAACAAAAAAGATGAATTTAAAACTTTTTTTCGCAAAAAAGGGTTCTATCTAGATCGTTCTAAAGCGTTCTAGAACAGTTTGCTGAACGAACCTAATAATTGAAAGTGTTAATTTATCAAAAATACATAAGTACATATGTATATGTATAATGTAGGTACATTTTTGTTAAATTAAAAAAAATATATATTAAAATCACTAATTTTTGTGTTGAAAGTTATTATTATTTATTAGAACTTTAAGTTGTAGTAAATAATAATAATTAATAACCAATAATTTTTTTAATTGGAAAGTGATACATATTTTGCTTGAATTCTTACAGGAATTCTGACTGTAGAACTTTAAATTAACGGCAATGGTTTTTGTTCTGTACGGTTTTCAGTCAAATATTTGTTCTTTTTTTAAAACGTTTTCTCCCGAATAGGTTCCAAGCATCGAAATTTTGACCCTCCTAAATTATTTATAAGAACTTTTGTAAAAAAATCATATAGGTCTAATTAGTTTTTCTACGGCAGGTGCAAAGGTGCCACAGGTCTCTAGTTAATAATATATTATATTTCTATTTTCAAAATGTCTATTTTGCATATGTATAGCTATGTAGAAAACTATGTAGATTTTTTGAAACATAAAAAAAAAATGTTACCCTCAAGAAAAGTTCGTTTTTTTTAACAAAAAATAAAATAAAATGGAAGTTTAAACTTTTAGTAATATCTAACATTATTATACGTTATTTCTTGTTCTTTAGCGTCTAGATTTTTTTTATAATCAGAACAAAAATAATGACGCGTTAGTAAATTAAATTGCCAAAAAAATATTTAAATTAGTCATTTTCATTGATTTTATGTAAATGATATGATATGGTATAATTTAATATGGATTAAATTAAAAATTAAAATAACTAAAAAAGTAACAACTACAGCAGAAAATGACACAATCACTTGTTCGGCGCTTCTGGCCTTGATTATGAACACGTCTCATTTTGATCTTTTACCCTATAGATTCATATTATTGACCGAGTAGTAATACTGAGAGAGTAGTATAACTGAGAGAGTAGTAATACTGAGAGAGTAGTAGTACTGAGAGGATAAATCTTATGACCAATTTAAAGAACCCGAATAGTGAAGTGAAAAGTGATATTCTTAATTAAGAATTTCCTTGTTTAATAAAACAATTTTGAATGCTTCTACTTTTTAATTAACAATTGAATCGATTACTATCATAATAAAACAATATGCAACTTTAAAATTTATGAAAACAAAAATACGAAAGGAATAATTCAAAAGAATCAAACAAAGCATTATTATTGCTATCTCTAATTCTAATTTTATTTAAAAACTATAAAAAAAATGTAATTCGACATTAAGCAGTTACATATTATGTATGTATGAATATATTTACACTAACGATATCAGTATTTTAAAAAAAACATAATATAATAGCCTAACCTTCTTTTTTGCTGTTTTTGACAGAAAAAAATTACTGAAATCCGTTCCACAATATATAAAAAATATATTTTTTTATCTATTAATTTTCAAAAAAATCAATTAACATTTAATTTAAAAAAAAAAACTAAGAAAATAATGTAGGTCAAATTAAAATACATATATGTAAGTATATTTGCACTATAGAAACAGAATTTATTTTATGTATCTTCAATGATTACATATTTTTGTTTTACATTTCTTAAGCAAAACAAAAAGAAAATTTTATTTTAAACATAAGAATTAGTACAAGAATAGTAAAAATAAAGGATTTTTTTTAAAAAAAAGTAAATAAATTATATTTTGATTGCTTAAAGTTTTATCAAATGTTTTCAATTATCAGTTTCACAGATTTTTTTTACAATACATATATTAGATGAATGGGTCACTCCACATCCTCAGCGAAAAAGATGTTTGTGTTATACTTATCAGTCGGTAGATAAACTTATTAAATTCTATTAAAAAGATCAAACAATAATATCACCGCTCACTAGTCATCAAAATTTGAAACAAAACTGTATTTATATAATATTTACATAATAATCATATGTTTTGTTGTCATGTATTATTATGTATTCTTTAATAGATTTATTTTTTATATCGACAAATAAAAAGCTTTTTAGTTCTTTATATCTTAAATTAGAAATATAGAAACTAACGAATAGAAAAATTCGCACAAATCGATGAATTACTTTTATGTCTATTTTAGAGTTTATACATAGAGATTGTTTCTTTTTCATAAAAATAAAAGTATATTTATGTTTCATACTTAGTTTTATATAAATATAGTTTCTAATAAGCAAACATTCATACAAATATAAAAAGGTTAGATATGTTATGTATAACCGCACAAAATACTGGTATTATTTTTTATTTCATTAATAATTATTTTAGTCGAAAATTTGAAAAACTAGTTGTGTTTTATTTTACGAGATAATTATTACAGTTGTAGATTAGCTGAAAGCATAGGTAATACTAAAAAGGAATGGGGTCTTGTGAATGAAATTTTGAATAGAAATGAACTAAATGTTGATACCGTTGTTAATGAAAATAACACTACTATTTCAAACCCCTTGATTGTAGCTAATTTATTTAACGATTATTTTACTAATATAACTAATTCATTCCAAGATCTTAATGTTGTCGATAACGTAGAATGTCAATGTGATAACAACATCAGGAGTGAGCGATATTAAACTAATAGTTTTTTCTTTCTTAACTTTACTTCCCTAGAAATTTACAAAATTTTAATGTCATTAAAATCTTCTAAATCAGTATCTTGTCACAAAATTTCAAGTTTAGTGTTGAAAAATATTTCACTACAGATATCAGATGTTCTGTGTTTTATTTTTAATTTAAGTATTAAAAAAGGAATTTTTCCAGAAACTTTAAAAACAGCACTGGTTATTCCACTTCATAAGAAAGGTGACACTCTGTCTTTAACTAATTACAGACCTATCTCTCTGTTATCAGTTTTCTCTAAGGTTTTTGAGAAAGCTGTTAAATCTAGAATCGTGTCGTTTCTTAATGAAATTAATTTTTTGAGTGATTTTCAATTTGGATTCAGAAGTGGTAAGTCAACTGAAGACGCTCTGTTGAAATTGTGTAGTGAACTTTACGGTGCCATAAACGAGTCGAATATACCAGCTGATATTTGTTTATAGACGTCACTAAAGCATTTGATATGGTGGACCATGTTGTTTTATTAAATAAATTGCATAATGCGGGCTTCAGAGGATTTCATCTTATTTAGAAAATCGAAGACAAAAAGTCTGCATTAAAACCATACAAGTTCAGAAAATGTTATTAATATCGGGGTTCCTCAAGGCTGTTTTAGGTCCAATTTTATTTCTGATTTTTGTTAATTCTTCAACCATTTAATGGTAAAGTTACGGCCTTTGCCGATGATACTGCCCTGACTTATGCAAACAAGAATTATTTTAATACTTTTACTGATATTAGTTTTGATTTGGAAATTCTAAGAAGGTGGTTTAAAAGACACAAATTGGTTATAAGTGGCAAAACCAAATATATGTTGTTTAACCTTTCTGGAACAGTCTGTGAGGATTTGTCTTTTGTATATCATTCTCCGTCTTGCTTGAAAATGCGTCTTGTAAATCTGTGTGAACATGATTTGTCTTTGTCTATTTATGATAGTAAGTTGAGCTGTACTGATAATTGCTTTGTTATTAAACGTGTTGAATGTTTTAAGTATTTGGGTGTTACTTTGGATGTTAGGTTAAGTTGGAGAGAACACACCAGATACTTGACTTATTATTTAAATAACGTGGTTAGGCTATTATATAATATTTACATAATAATCATATGTTTTGTTGTCATGTATTATTATGTATTCTTTAATAGATTTATTTTTTATATCGACAAATAAAAAGCTTTTTAGTTCTTTATATCTTAAATTAGAAATATAGAAACTAAAGAATAGAAAAATTCGCACAAATCGATGAATTACTTTTATGTCTATTTTAGAGTTTATACATATCTGAAATATATAATCTGAGAATCAACAACAGAAGATTAACTATCATACCCCCTCATAATGTACATCATTTTTTACGCTCATTTTTAGCAATTGCACCTCGGCTTTATAATTTATTACCTCCACCTTTAACTGACAATTGTTATGGTTCTAAATTACTCAGTTTGGTTAAACTCTGGCTTTTTAATTTCAATCATGATCAAGTAAATGACTTAGTACGCATAGTTACGTAAATATTTTGTATTTAATTAAACTAAATTGTTTTTTTTTTTATAAGATATTGGTTTTTATTTTAAGTTTTTTTTAATAGGGCAATAAGCTCTTATTATCGGTTTTTATTCTTATTATATTTCTATTTTTATTTTGGTCAAATATTTTTTTTTGTAACTACACTCGCTACTGCATGCTTTTTGCATAGAGTGTTTTTAGCTTTATTTTTATTGTTTGCTTAATTTAGTTTATAATATTTTGCTTTTGTAGAACACTTTTCTTTTCGTTATTTTATAATTCTTAATATATAATTATAAGTTTAATTGATATTTTACTCTCTAACTTTATTTTTGAATACAATTTTATAAGTTTCTTTTTTTCTTTTGTTCTTATGATTATATTAAAATAATTACTTACTTAAATTTTGTTAATTTTGTTAATTGTTTAATTTATAAATTATGTTAATTGGTATTTTTTTTATTTATTCTCTTAAATCATTTAAATTAAAAAAAATTTTTTTATATTAAAAACCGCTCGTCTATAGAACAGTTATTATATTTTAATTAAACAATGAAATAAAAATAAAATAATAAATAAATAAAATAAAATAAAAAAACATCTATATCTACATATGCAAATACATACTTATTTATACATGATTGATAAAAAGAAACAGACAAAATTAACAAAATCAAAAAATATTCTTTGCTGAAAATTTAAAAATATACCTACTTTACGTATATGTGTTTAAATTTTTTTTATATTTTTTATTTTGAACCTTATCTTGATTTGACAAAATATTGAAATATATCTACATGGATAGTTAATCCATGGAAAAAAAAATTTGTATGCATTATATTCTACAATTCTACATATGTAAATAACAACACCCATCGACTGACATACAATAAAAATAAAAAAAAAACAAAATAAAAATAAAATAAAATACGATTTTTATTTTCGTTTCATTTTTTTTCCCGCCCGTACCCTCTTAAGTCGAAAAAATTGAAAAATATCTAGATGAGGCTTCTTATATTTATATACTTTTTGGTAGTATCTAACATTACATACTTTATTTTTACATAATTTATTACATACTTTTTTCCTGTTGATTATGAAATTATGCTTAATGCTATTATTAATAATTATTTTAAATGCAAACAAATGTTTTGAAACTGATGTATTTATTCTGTATAGATTAAATTCGATGGATGTAGTAATTGATTATTATAAATTTTTAATAAAAATACATACGGTGAGATTTTTTTAACAACATGGTTAATATGTTCAAACCACCTTAATTTTTTGTTCAAAAATAAAAGTTATTTGTAAATCTTAACGATTTCAATGTTCACATTATTTTACACAAAGTTTGTGGTATCAAATTTTTTGTTGTCAAATAATAACCTTGAATTCTTTTTAAATCGCGCTCCTAACTGAGTTCTCACTGCTGTCAGAGTATTTCATGACCGCATCGTCTGCATATAGTTGTATGGAACCTATCAGAGAAAGCCTAGTCGGTTTGTTAGATACAATTCAAAGTAAGACAGTTGACTAATGGAAAAATTGAGATTTGAAAGTTTTGTTAATAATACCTGAAAGTCAACGCAATCGAAAGCTTTCCCCAAATCAATGAAGATACAAGCGGTATATTTTCCGTCAACTAAGACTTGAATCGTTTAATAACCAGAAGATGGTATTTATTAATGATGATTTAATATTACAATTGATTCCTCATATACTAAAATTAGGAAAAATTTACTTAGAATTATTTTCACGGGAACGCATAAAAAAATATTGCAAGTTTACATTTATCAATAAAATAATTTACTCGTGTTGAACATTCCTGACGTAATTCGATATATTATTATTTTATTGCTATTTTATTACTTATTATTATTTATTGCACAGAAAACTTAACACTATCATTTATTAAAATTTGATTTTTCGAAGAACTAACTCGGTTCTTATGATAATCTGAAATGTTATGTCTTTCTAAATGAGCTTTATTATTTGGGAAAATTTTGTTATAAAGGTTACAAAATGGTTTGCAATTTTTTTTCTACAAACCATTGAAATTTTTGTTTCTTACTTGATTTTTCAGCTGAATATTCATTTTTTTTTTACATTCAAAAAAGATTTCTTTATATAACGTCTACAATGTTGCATTATATGCAAAAATAAAAAAAATAACAAAATTAGTAACAGAATTTTTTCTACTAAAACGGTTTACATAACAATTTTTAGTTAAAAAATGCAATGACATTTCACCGTAAAACTTCATATAAACGGTTGCAAATAGACCATTCTTTATCAAACATTTTTTTCATTTAATTTGAATTCCTACAGCAGACACAAGAGGCACATTCCTAGTTTTATATAGAAAAAGCGTAAAAAAACAATTTTTTTTTTTATAAATGCTTATATCTGCTAACTATTCGATATAGACATAAAGTATGTAAATGTATGTCTCATAAAAAAAAAAGAACCATTTACAACAGTATAAAATATGGGGGGTTTTATGGTAAAATCTTGAAGTATTTGGTTTTTAAAAAAAGAAAATAAAGATTGTTTTTTTTTCAGAAATTTTCTACTTTGCACTACAATATCTCCATAATGGTAGCACCAAATATCATCAAATAAATGTTGAAATATGCTCCAGACCGTTATCTTACTAGGTAAAAAAGATCAAAACAACAAGGATACTTTCAAATGTCCTTTTCGTCTTTAAAGGATAAAATGCGCCACCATAGATATATATTTTTGGAAAGCTAGGAACACCAGGCATCCTTGGGGTATAGTCATTAGGTCTCAAACTTCTCCCTCACAAGAGCCCTATTAATTATTATACTAAAAAATATTAACATATTTAAATGCGGAATTGGAAATAGCGTTAGAACTACGATAGCTACATTATAATTTAACCGTTGATTAAGTTAGTTGGTAGCCTGGATTTCAGTTGGATTTCACATGCTCTGAAAATTTTATCAAAATCGATTGAGTAATAAAGTAACTGTTTCATAACATAGATCCATTTTTATAAATATAGATATATAAAATAATTAAATTGATAGAAATAAATTTTATTTATCATCACTTGCGGTTTTTATATTTCATTCAATTTATGACAAACACATTTTCTTGTTAATTAGAATATTACAATGATCAATTAAGCTTAGTGGTAAATACAAAATCTGTATTTTCAATTTACTCAACCAATAATTTCTAGGTTAAAAAAAATATTGCAAACGAACGCTATAGGAAATGTACATATGTATATACATATATTTATTCATCTAATATGTAGATACTATTTTATGGTATGTATTACAAAATAAAAAAAATTTCACACGGTATTTCATCTTGATCATCACAAATGATTCTTTTTTTATTTTCTATACAATTGTTTATTTTTTTTATATATGTAATATGCATGAGCATTGTACATATACATAAACAAACAACGATGAAGCATCGTCATTACTTTATTCTTGTACTGAAATCAAAAGGAAATTGCTCATTACTAGAAAATAAAAATTCTACTTTTTATCCCCTATTGTCTTATTTCTGTACATAAAAGATATTTTTATTAAAGGATCATTGTTGATTAAATACTAGAACTGTCAAGATTTTATTTACACGAAATAAAAAACAAAAATTTCTAAACATAGTATCATAACATAAAATTTCTTGGAGCTTTGCTTCTTGACCTCAATGATGCGTTGTTGTACATGTGCTACACTTTACAGTATGACAATATGCTGCAACTTTGAAATAAATTTTTCTTCAAGAGCCATATCCTTTCTACATTACATTATTATGCTGACTCTTCAATTATAAAAAAGAAACCTAAGCAACTTTTAAAAATTTTCCATCATGTAAATGGAAAAAAATTGTAAGAATAAAAATAATTAAAAAAATACCATTATAACAATTTTCAAAGTGGTGTTGTAATTTGAACTTCACGTTTATAAACAAATTTATTTATCTCTTTTTATATGTATTAGCAAAGCTACCCGGCGTTGCCCGTCAAAATTGGAAGTTCATAAAATTTGTTTTTGTTTTTAATTTGCCTTTTAGTATCTAATCTAATCTAAATATAAAATAAAGAAAAACAATTTTTTTTTAGGAATATTTGCCTTCAATTTAAGCGTACTAAAACTACAAAAATAAACTTTAGAATACGAGCTTGATATAAGGTTTTCAAGGCGATAGAACCAATACTATTATATGTCAACCAATATCATTTTCAAAATCAATTTCTACATATGGAATATCAGTGGCATATACTTGCTCCCGTCGAAGATTTGGCCATATAATTCTTACAATTTCCCTAATGCTGCCATTACATAATCCCTTAACATTGACATTATATGTGAGTATAACTTTTAAACCAGCACAGAGTATTAATTGTTTGGGGATTCCGGCAGTTTTATTTATGTTGTCAGGTAGTCGAGCGATGGTGCATTTAAATGTTTATTTGAATCTTCTAAAAGACGATCTTGTGCTTGAATGATATGTTTTATAATTGAATGATTAATTTGAGCACATACCTTTCAATTTTTTAAATTGCGTATTCAAAAATTTTCACTAATAAAAAATTACACACTTTATAAAAAGAAACCCTGTAAAATGCAAAAAATATTTGACGTAAAATCGTAGATAAAATCTGAAATGTAAACTGATCAGACTTTATCTAAATTGCGTATTAAAAAATTTTCACTAATAAAAAATTACACACTTTATAAAAAGAAACCCTGTAAAATGCAAAAAAAATTTGACGTAAAATCGTAGATAAAATCTGAGAAAAAGTCTGAAATGTAAACTGATCAGACTTTATCTACGATAAAATCTTAGATTTTGTCTGACGTATAAATGCTGCCCTAAGCATGAATTGGCATATAAAAGTTTATATACATACATAAATCGAAATTGATTTTTTTTTACATGCGAGAAGAATGATTTGTAACTGAGTGATAAGATAACTGATAGGTTAAAATTTTGTTTTCTTCCATAAATAAAATACAAACAACACAATTAAACTAAGCCATATGATTATGTATATGTAACAAATGCAAACCCTATATGACACATGTATGTAAATATAGTGAAAGACAAAGAAATAACAGAAGAAAGAGATTGATAAAAGAAACCAAATTAAAAACACATAAAAAATATAATGATAATGATGATTGAAAATAATTGAAATTGAAATATAATTAAATAATAATTGAAAATGATTGAAATATAAGGACCGTTCCCGTACTTTTATGGTAAAAACTTGCAAATGAGAGAAAAGAGAGAAAAAAAAAGAAAAAAAGAGTTAAAAAAACTCTCATCTGCAAGTAAAAGTACTGGAACGCAATTCTTGTAAAAACTTGCAGCTGTCAAACAGCTGACAAGCAATCTGACATTCTGAAATTAATTTAATTATAAACAATCATTTTAAATTTCCGGAGGTGTTTTTTTTAAAGAATTGTACATAATTAAATTTAAACGAAATGGCAGCGGAAGATATAAAAAATATATATTACTAAGTAGCGATTCGGATTACATTTTTATTACATTTTTTTAGTGAAAGCGAAACTGAAGAGTTAAGGAATGTAATTCTAAAGCAAGTGCTGTTGGAGAACTTTTTACATAAAAACATAAGACATTGCATTCGAAACTATTTGGAAGAAATAGTTCCAGGTTATTGTGAAGAGGAATTTGTAAGACATTTTCGTGTAAGCAAAAATGTTTTCAAATATTTATATGAAGAACTGCAAACATTTGAAAGTTTTGCAAACCTACGTGCAGATAAAAAATGTAGCTCAGAAAAACATATACCTGTATTTTTATGGTTTGCGGGTCATGAAGTTTGCTGTTATAGAGACTTAGCTGACGATTTATCCTTATCAAGTGTATCCGTATTATTAAATTAAATTATACATATATTACAATAATAAAGAATTATGAAATTTATCCTCCACTAAATTATATTTTTCATTTTTTTTAATAAATTTCATTTAAAAAACAAAATTTTGCATAACAGACACATATGAGATAAACCAAATTTTAACTTTATCAAATATCCATATTCCATTATTAGTATACACAACACATATGTAAATTTCACCTTTGTTGAATGCGAAGAATATCTATTAACAAGAATATGCACTCCCAGTTTACTTAACCCTAACACAATTTTTAACAAATACCAAAACAAGCAAAAACAAAATATCATTAGTTAAAAGAGGTAAAATTTTAATTTACTTATCGTATACCGAATTTATTATGAGAGAAAAGGTACAAAACAGATGTTTGTCTTTTGCTTTATACTGTAAAAAAATTTTGCGTGGCCATTATTCTTCTTTGAATTTGACTGCGTTCCCATTATTTATATGAGGCAAGGTGGCTAAAAATTTTAGTTCTAATTTAGTTTGTTCTCTTATACGATGATTAATTCTGATCTTTTAATATTTCAATATTTTCGTTTTAAGCATTATTATTTTCTTATATACCTATTAAAAATATTAAATTATTACAATAATATAAAATATCATTAATATTTTTGTCAGTAATAAATTGGAATTTTTTTTTTTTATTTAAAAACAAAGGTTGCCCTAATATGTCGGGGCCGGCATGTAGGCTTTTAGCCCTTTATGCCCTCCTCCACCCTTAACTCATTCGACCCTTTTGATAAAGGCCAATAGGTTTGTGGGTTCTATCCTGCAGAAGTTTTCTGAGGTGATGTAATGCGTTTCCAACAACCTGAGTCTCAGACTTGAAAGAGCTAGGCACTCTCCTACAACATGTGTAGAGCTTTCTTCCTCTTCCAGATAGTGTCTGCAGGTTGGGTCGTCACTTAGTGCTAGTCTATTCATGTGGTTATGACCAGTAAGTATGCCCACCATCTTCCTACAGTCTACTCTATTGAGAGTTAGCAGGAAGTTGGTTATTTTGGTGTTTGTTCTTGGTACATATATTTTGGAGACTCTGTGGCCTTCAATACGCTCCCAAAGAATGTTTGTTCCCCTTTTCAGGGTGTTTTCTATCGATAGTTTGATATTACCAATAGACATACCAACTGCCGGTTCCGGGCCATAAATGTTTCCCGCCGATGATCTGGCTAGTTCATCAGCCTTCTCGTTTCCAGTCAAGCCACTATGACCCGGTATCCAAATCAGTTGTACCTTGTTTCGGAGCCCTATGAGGTTTAGGGCTTCCGAACATTCTCCCATCAATCTAGATTTGATGAAGTTACTTTCAAGAGCTTTTATGGCAGCCTGACTGTCACTAAAGGATCTAATGACTTTGTTAGACCATCTTTTATTATAATCACTGCTGCGTTCATGGCAAAGACTTCAGCCTGAAAGACTGTGCAGTATTTGCCAAGAGGAAACTGGAGCTCAAGTTGTTCTTTTTCAAAGAACACTCCGGCTGCCGCGCCTAGAGCCGTATGGGACCCGTCATTGAAAATGTCCGAGGTGTTTGAAGACCTAGCCTGCTCTTCTGAACCGCGCCAGGTCTCTTGTCGGGATTTCTACTTCGTATCTCTTCTTTAGGGATAGGTATGTAGTGATGTCATCTGTTAGCATGAAGAACTCTTTCTGTTCCTCTGCTAAGTCCTTCCATAGCCTTTGATGTTTGTTTCTACATCCTCTAGCATTTCCTAGAGTTTCCAACCTTCTTGCAACTTTGGGGGCCTCCATTCTTACATAAAGAGGCAAGGGTGGAAGCCCAAGAAGTATTTGCATAGCCGCTGTAGGTGTGGTTTTAAAAGCACTTGTTGCACAGAGACACGCAAGTCTTTGTACTGTCTCTAGTTTTTTTATGACATTTGCTGTGAATGTTCTCGGAACCCATGCAATGAACCCATAGCTAACAATAGGCCTGATGCACACTTTTTATAGCCTTAAGGCTATTTTCGGTGTTAGACCCCAATTGTTGCTAAAAGGCCCTTCTGCACTGGCATAGGACTTTCACAGCATTAGCACATTTCATCTCGATATGTTTCGCCCAATTGAGCTTCGTATCAAGTATGATTCCTAGATATTTTACTTCGTCTCGAAGTTCTAGGTTATTCCCTCCTAGTGGAGGGTAATTTCAAGTTACAAACATGATTTTTTTTTTTTTATTAATTATATTACATTATAGTAAACCTAAATATTTATTATATTTGTTAATTTTTGTCGAAAAAAATTTAGAATGCAAAATATTTGAAAAATTAAAAAATGATTTTTATTACGAGTGTTGTGATAAATCAGACAAAAGTTTCTTTATTAAGTTATATATTAAAGTCACAATTTATACTCTTATAAAAAATCATAATAAAAATGTAAAAGAATTTAATGTAAAACATAAATTGTTTAGTGTTACGCATATCTGACAATAAATACAAAAAAATCTCAGTTTTATTTATTGGAGTCTTATTTGCAGCAACAAACAAGACTCCAATAAATAAGCAACAATTTTTTTTTTAAATTATAAACTTTTTTGTTATTTAATTTCAGCCAACTTTTTTGTTACTCTTTTTTGTTACTATATTTTTCTTTTTTTTGTACATTAAATTCTTATTATTGTCTATTTCTTACAACTTTTAACAAATTTGCATATGTATTTGTGTGCAAAAAAAAAAATGAATCCATACATGAGTGCATATTCTTGTTATGGATATTCTTTGGTTGAATGGTATTCATAATATGCATAATTTTTAACTGGGTGCGAAGACTGTCATTCATACTACTAACTGCGTAATCAGCTTTCAGTTTTGACAGCAACAAAAAATTGAAGTATTAAAAAAAAACAAATAGATTATGTAAACAAACATTCACACTTACTTTTAGCATTACCATGTAAAAGAAATGTAACTTGTAATATGTTTGAATTAACCATAAATAAATTAAATGTAGAATAAATAATTGCAAAGGCGAATAAAATGCTGGGTTTTAAAAAGCTTCAACTTTAGTGATAGATCTTTGTTACAATATTCACGTTATAGTTATTACAAAACACTTATGTCCTTCACGTTCGTTTGTATCATAATTGAATAAAATCTCACAGAAATGGGTTATCGGAATAAAAAACAACGTATCAAATGTTTGTGTTCGTGCATTTTACCTTGCTGTAAAATTGGGTTGAAATTGCTTCATCCTTGTGAACTACCCATACAAAGATCCATACATTCTTTTTATACAGATTGGCCCGATTTATTTAAAGCATTTTATTTTATGAGTCAATATTACTGAGTTATTGAGTTTATTGAAGTTTAGTAGAAATACAGCAGACATGGCTAAATGTCACTGTGAAATGATATTCATTAAGTTCCGAAATTATTTCTTGAAATTAGCATTACTCCTTTAGGTACTTGAATTTTCGAAATTATCATTTAAGCTAATTATACATACATTACTGTAATTATTTTTGCTTATTGTCTTATACACATATACATTTTTTTGTTCCTTAAATTTGAGCTTTTTAAATACATATGTAGTAAATTATTGTAAGTTGTTTGCTTAAACAAAGTAAATATATCTTACTTAACTTGTATATAAAGATCTTACTAATCTTGAAAGTATATCTTACTTATCTTTACACGCTGGGTGACGCAGTAGATAGAGCGCCGCCTTTCAACCGAAAGGTTCCAGATTCGATTCCCGATGAAGCCACAAAAAATGCTTTATTGGGTTATCGACCTGATCCTAATAATTGAGTATATAATCTGATAACAAATTAAATAAAATGAAACTATTCTATTTAAGAAGGCTTAGTTCCTGACAATAACAGTAGTTTTCCACAATTTGTTAAATAAACGCTAAATATTGTAGTGAGTGTAAAATTGCAGCACCGTACTTAATTAAACGCGAAAAGGTGATTCAACCTAAGTTACTGTCAAGAGTGTAAAAAAAAATCCTGTTTTTGATTTTGTTCTGAGGACACAGATACCGTACATGTCTCCTTAGTTACAACAGCGCAGTACCAGACTTACCGCCGTATGCCCGTTAACTTTTTAAAATAATAAAACCAATTATTTGCGGTGTTATGGTTCAATACCGATACGATAGAAGGGGGTGAATTAGGAGAGATTTAAGACTTTAAGACTAAGTATATGAGTTACAGATTTTATTTTTATAAATATTTGAATACTTATGTAAATATTTGAAATGGTTTTTTATTATTGTTAGATTAAAGAATTTTGTATAATAGTATAATAACCTCTTTCTCGAAATTACTTGAAGTTAGGTAGATATCTTATTTAACAATCTGAAGGTACTTGTTCTCAATAAGTTAAGCTTCTTTATTAGCAAGGGTAAGTATAAATTTATTTTTATTATTGTTTTTACTTCTATTAATTATTCATATCTGAATTAGGATAAAAACCTTTTTGATTAATACATAATAACCTCTACAATACACTGGTTTATACTTTTTTAAACTGCACTCAAACTTTGCTACCACTGATTATCAGTGCAGTGGCATTATACTAATTATATACTATTTATATTTATGATTTTTCTTTTCAATAGGTACATAGTATATTTTTACTAAATAAATTAAATAAAAAAACATTTGGTTTTCAATAAAGTGTACAAGACAAAAATAGTTTCTTATTTATTATTTAACAAGTTATAGGATAAACCTTCTTCATTAATAAGTAAAGTTTCTTCAATAGCAAAATTCTAAATTTATTTTATTTTTGTTTTTACTTCTTTTAAATAATATTATGTCTGAAGTAGAATAATTGAAAGTATATATATATATAAACGTATTAATAACCAAATAAATTAATAAATAAATATTAGTTTGCAATATTCCTTCACCAAAAAATAAATAAATCTGGCATGCATGTTTTTGAAAGCAAATAAATTGATATAAATTTTATTCTACTAAATTAATACATAATTATTGATACATTACCGTCTATTGATAATAATATAATATGTATATTATATATACACATATAAATCTTTCTACAACGTAATATAAAAAATAATTATACATGCAAAGCTTAGTGAAAGTCGCAAAATAAAGCTTTTTTTTCCTCTTATCTTAATCAAATTGACCTCATCTAAATTTCCATCACTAGAGGGTAAAATAATCTTATTTTTTTTTTTGCGTTACAATGCTTTATAGTTATTACCATATTGCATGTTAAAAATATAATACATATAAATTTAGTGATTTCATATTTTTTATACACGTTATTATGTAAACATACTAGGTGACAAATAAAGTATTTTTAAAAATATACAAGCCCGAAAAAAAAATTATAAAATAGAAATAAAAATGAAAAATAGTTAAAAATGCTTTTATATATAAATAAATACTAATTTATATGAACTTAAATAAAAAAAAAACAATCTAGGTACTCATACTCATATACATGTACATAATGCTTATATAAAAAAATATCTTTTGATACAAATGGTTAACTACTTTGTAATATACATAATATAATAACCTTTTTTGTTCTAAAATACAAGTTTTGAAAATTTTACGTTAAAAGTAATATCCTATCTTATACCTTATTAGTTGTAAAACTACTTTATTTTAATATGATTAATTTTAATAATAAAATTTTTAAATTCCGAATCTTAATTATGTTAAATAATATGAGTAAAAAGGCGCAATTATTAAAAAAAAATTTACGCATTTAACTTATGTTATATTATATGTTATGTTAATTTATGTTATTTTATTCTGTGAAACCTTAAGTATATAATGCGAAAAGTATGTAGATTTTATTTTTTTATATGAATAAATATAATAAATTAAATATAAAAAGCATTTATATATTGACTGTTTATATATTGTGATTGATTCTCCACCCACGAGGCATACAGACAAAAGCACCTGTGGACCAACTGGAAATCATATATATACACGATAAACTATTCTTATATCGCAAACTAAACATACCATAAAAGTGCAAGCAATTGTACATCTAATTAAAACACTCACTCCCCACACATTCCGAAATATTCACAAATTAATCAAAGGTACCCATGAGGTAGCCTGAACGATAATCAAAGATAATGTTCCATTCTCATAACCGAGCATACAATCAAATACAAACAAATTCAAGCTACGAAAACACAAAATCAAAATCAAAATTTCATCTTGGAGCCAAGATGGAGGCCAAAAACGCCCTAACAAGAGGTTCAGTCATGTCATACGGCTATGCCAAAAGAAAAATATCTACATACGCGATTCGGTCCGCCAAAAAAACTGGAGTTCTTCCAATTTCTTGGACAAAACCTACAACCCTTATGCAAATATCCCGGTTAAATCAAAATAAAATCCCGCATTCTAGGTGTTAAACTCACACGAGTACTTCTAGGGTTTTAGCCTCTCAACCCACAAACACCTTTATACAAGATCTCCCCCGACCTGCATTCATTGTCCTCCCACATCACCTGGGGCGAAATTTAGCAAACCAAGACAAAAACACAAAATAAATAAACAAAAATATCATAGAATAATAAATAACACAAAATAAAATTAAGACTTGCGTAATACCCTACGTAGTAGCATATACAATCGTGTGCAATGAAATTCGAACAACTAAAATTTGCTGAAATAAATGATTTTAAAGAGTGATTTCCTTTACAAAAGATTTTTAATAGTATTAAAATATATTTTTTTTTTATTATTTGTTGCAATATTTTTGCTGCAACAATTCATACGCTGCTGGTGGTATTTTTATTTTTGCAAAAAATAATATTAAGTGTAGTACAGACTACAGATAATCTCTCATTTAGTAATGCAGATGTTCTCAAAATCAATTGTGTAGTTGAAAATTGTAAATTTAGTTTTGTTTATATTTATAGATTTAATAGTATTAAATTTGATGTTTTCTTGGATGAGTTATCAACTTTTTTAATATCTGAGCGAGCTCATAATTTGATAATTTTAGGCGATATTAACTTGGATATCCTATCTAAATCGAACAATGCTATAGCCTATTTAAACTTAATGTCTAGCTTTGATTTTGAGTCGTGTATTAACTGTCCTACACGGGTTTCCAATATATCTTCTACTTATAATGACCACATTTTTGTTAGACTTATGTTATCCAGTGACATAGATTTGCATAGCTCTTGTATAGATCAAGGCATTTCAGATCATTCAATGTGCTATCTATTTCTTCGGAATTTAAATTTTTCTCCTAGGCATACAAATAATCTGAACTCTAATATATTTTATTACTCAAAAATACACTTTGTGGAACTTAATTCTCAGCTCAGATTTAAGACCTGGGATGATATTTTTATTGAATTAAACCCCTTAATAGGCTTCGATTTATTTATAAGTAAGTTGAAATATTATCTGAACTCTTCCACTGTTACGATGCGAAAAAGAAAAAAAACTTGCTGCCTTTAAAGCCATGGATGAATTTGAGTCTACTTAAACTCATTGAAAAAAAAAAAGAAATTACTTAAATCTTGCAACAAGTTTCCCAATAATTCTAGCCTAAAAAGAAAATATTTAAAATTTTCAAAAATTCTCAGGAAAAAAATTCCAGAAATTAAAGAAGAATGTTAAAATAATTGTCAAATGCCAAAGGTAACGCAAAAAATTAATGGAAAGTTGTAAACAATTTACTTAATCGAAATAAAAATTCTAGTATGTAATTCTATTACTTCTCTATCTATTGGTGATTCTCTTGTATGTGATAAAAAAGTTATTGCAAACCAGTTCAATGAAAAATTGTATATGAGTAATCTTACTGCAGAATTTAGTTCTGAGATTTGTAACCAGCTGAATATAGTTGAAGACGTTTGGCAATAGCAAAGTTGTTACTTTGAAGAAATAAATTCACTTGAACTTCATAGACTGATAATGAAATTAAATAATTCTAATTTCGATACGCTAGGTATTTCAAATTTTGTTTTAAAAAAAATTAGTCTTAATATAGTGGATGTTCTAGCTCATATTTTTAATTGCTGTGTTGAAATTAGAATTTTTCCTAATGCTCTAGAAACTGCTGAGGTAATACCTTTATTCAAAAAAGGAGATAAAAATTGCTCAAATAACTATTGTCCCATTTCCATGTTAAGTTCTTTCTTTAAAATATTTGAAAGGGTGATAAAAAAAAGAATGAATGAAATGAGACAATTTTTAGATCTTACAAACTTTTTAAGTTGTAAGCAATTTGGTTTTCGTAGTGGCAGATCTACTGAAGATGCACTTCTAACTTTTTGTTCGCGTATTTATGAAGCTCTTAATAATAAACTAAAAAATGCTGCGCTATTTATTAATATTAAAAAAGCATTTGATACTATGGATCATAAAATCCTATTAGACAAATTGTATAAAGCTGGCTTTCGAGGTAATTTTTTTGATTTACTTTCTTCGTATTTAACGGGTCGAACTCAAAAAGTTAAAATTGATGACACCATCAGTGATCTTAGAAGTATTTGTTTAGGTGTACCTCAAGGATCTGTTCTGGGTCCTACATTATTTTGAATCTTCTTTAATTCTGCTCTTCTTCAAAAATTTAAGGGTTGCTCAACTACCTTAGCTGATGATGTTGGTCTATCCTACAATAATAAGTCATTTTTTGAAAATGTGTGTAATATTAATTATGACTTGGACTTATTACGTCGCTGGTTTTGCTATCACAAATTATTATTAAGTGATAAAACTAAAATTATGTTTTTCAGTTTAGGTAACTCTATTCCTAAGTGTGATAATATTTTGTATCACTGTCATCTTCCTCATAATAATTCTCTTCTTGCATGCTTTTTGCATAGAGTGTTTTTAACTTTTATTTTTATTGTTTGCTCAATTTAGTATATAATATCTTTTGCCTTAGTTTTGTAGAACACTTTTCTTTTTCGTTATTTTATAATTCAATATATAGTTATAAGTTTAATTGATATTTTAATCTCTAACTTTATTTTTTAATACAAGTTTATAAGTTTCTTTTTTTCTTCTGTTCTTATAATTATATTAAAATAATTACTTACTTAAATTTGTTAATTTTGTTAATTGTCTAATACATAAAATATGTTAATTTGTATTTTTGTATTTATTCTCTTAAATTTTTTTAAATATCACTTTAATTATTTTATGTATATTTTTTTTTACATATATTAAAAATCTCTTGTCTATAGAACAGTTATTATATATTAATTAAACAATGAAAAGAAACTAAGAAAGCTGAACTAACTAAAAAATGGAGTGGAACTAATAGCAACTAAAAACTTACTACAAGCCACCGAATTAATAAAAATTTAAAGTTTTACCGGATTCACAGTCACCGTTGAAGTACACAAAACGCTAAATGATACAGAACGGATAGTGTACTTCCCAAATTTTAAATACATGGAAGATAAAGAAATATTAAAGAGCTCGCTACTCAAAAGGTAACCTGAATCAGCCGCTATAGGAAAAAGATTAAGGAAAAAGAAGAAACCGGACTCTGTACCCCCAACTTTAGCACAACATCATTACCAGCAGAGATCAAAGTAGGATACGAAGCTTACTCTGTAAGAGAATTCATCCCAACTGCCCTTTGATGCTACAATTGCCTTCAAAAGATGCGAACTAAAACACTTTAAAACTTCCAAAAAATATACAAACAGTTAAATCGACCAACCCTCCGAGATTATTGGTCTTACCGACACCGAAACCGAGATTCAATAACGATGGATGACTAGGATTCTTCAATGGAACTGTCTAGACTACTACAACCATCTAGCTGAATTTAAGCTCTTGGAAAACAAGTAGGATCCTTACATTTGCTGTATACAGGAAACAAAATTTAAAAGCGGATACCAGCCGAACCTCAAATACTATAACACGTACCACAAAAATAGTGACTACGGATCAATAGCAGTGGAATAGCTATATTAGTGCGAAAAGAATATAAGAGCGGATAAATTTATTTAAATACATCCTTAATGGCCATCGCAGTGAAAGTATACTACCCCATCAAGTTCATCATATGCAATCTTTATCTTCCCGGTTGACACAAAATAACATTCCAGGAAATGCCAAAATTCTCGGCGAGCATGGGGCAGTCATGGAGATATTACACTTGAAGATTTCAACTGTCATAATACCCAGTGGGGATCCAACATCACGAATGTGGTACAATGGGGAAGCTACTCATTTTAGTTTAGCTTACAAAAAATACAGTTTAATCGATCTGACACTAGATGCTGGCACTTTAGCCAACCACTTTGAGAGGATAACTGAAGTGACCACTTCCCAATTGTTCTCGACTTTATGACACAAAACCGCAATTATGAGATCAGAGAAAACTGGAAAATAAACCGAGCTGACTGGGAACTATACAGACCAATTTATTTATTTTCGATTGAATAATAGAATACAAAGGTCTACAAGGGAATACAAAACTACAGGGTTATAGCGTCTTTGGTTTTTGAAATATTCTTTCAACATGTTAGGAACCAGTCCCAATTTTGGAAAACGGTAAGCGATATATTTAATTAATTTAGATATGGTACCAGATTGCAAATTTTGACGCCAGACGCCTTTGGTTTTTGAAATATTCTTTCGGCATGTTTGGAGTTGTATGGCAGCAGTAAGAATTTTGGAGCTCGATATAGTCTGTGCTCGGATTCTAGATATCATGCATACATAAAAACATACAAACATTCTTCTTTATAAGATATAAAATTAACACATTGAAAAAGAAATTAAAAATAAATTTATTATATCAACTACATAGGCTCTTGCCGCGTTTTCTATTTTTATAAAATCACAAAACACTTAAGCTACTGTTACAATGCCATAACAAGAATTACAAAATAAAAGTTGTTTTCCTGTCTGTCTTCAATGATTCTTTATGCAGTCATGTCGAAATTTTTCAAATTTATTCGATTTCCACTTGTTGCTCAATTGAACGAAATTTGAATAATGAGAAATGATATTTTGAGAGCCCTATTGTTTAATTTGTTTATTTATGAAAAAACTTGAGTGGCTAAAAATTGATTATAATAAAAATAAAAAATATAAAAAAAAAATAAGAAATCAACAAAAATCAAAGTCTACACGACTAGTCCACAAATTAAAAATAAAATAACAAATATACCGGGTGTTCCAGATCATACGTATCAAATTAAAACAATTATTATTATAAAAAATTGACGTTTTCCATTTTGACATTGAGTCAGTCAAGTGTTTTGTAACTTGTTTTGTTTTTCAAATATTCAACACAAATTATTTTATAAAATAAATTTAAAAAGATTTGTTAATTTCTTATAATTAACAATTTGTGGTGCCAAAGTTTATAATATATGTAATTTAGGTATTAAATTAGAAACAGAAAAGATTAAAAAAGAAATAGAAAAGATATGAAAGTGTTTCTATTTGTTAATTTAATAAAAAAAAGTTTTTAGATCTTAACTTAAAAAATAGTGTTAAATAATTTTTCAACTTTCCTACTTAATTCTTAAAAGAAAAATAATATAAAAAATATTCATTAAAATAAAGATTCATTATAAATAAAAGGAAATAAAATTCAAATTATAAAAAGAAAAAAAAATAAAAATAAAAAAAAATGTATATACATATGTATAAATGAATATATAATATAAAAATTTAGCATTAATATTTTTCATATGTAGAATTAATAATTGAAGTATTTCATATTAGAGATTTATAATATAGTTACTGTTTTTCTTAATTTTATTGTTGCTAATAATTTATAATCTTTATTTATCTATCTGAATATTTCTTTGTTTGAAACCATCTTAGATGCTGCATAGTTTTCAGATTTTTCCGATTTCAGAAAATTACTTGTTTGAACAACAATGACTTAGGATAGATTTACAGGATTAGGTACACTGTCCATTGAAAGCGAATTTATTAAAAATTTAGATTATACTGATTTGGTAGAACACTTTGCAAGAGTACTTAAAAGCACGAAAAACAAATTTTTTATAGATAGCACTTCAGTCGTCGATATAGTCTTCAGATAGTCGTTTGAAATGCATTATACCTCCTTCGGGACACCTCTTTAAAATAACGCATCTACAATCCTACCTCCAAGGTGATGGGAAAACGGATTTTCAGGGCGATTTTTTCGAAAAGTACACCGGGTGAAAAAATGTCAAGCGCTGGCCCTGATGTTATCAATAAAATAAGTTCAAAAAACTTTCTTTATTTTTCGAATTTTTTTTGTGGATTTGATTCAAAAGTGCTTGTTTTTTCTTAAGTTTTTATGTAATCTCAATAATATAAACTATGTAGTTTATATTATTTTTGGTAGAAGGTATAACTAATTACTATTTTCAAACAAATGTTCCTAAAAAAACGAATATATTCGATCATTTTTTTACCTTTGTTACAAATTTGTAAAACATTTTCCGAAATTTATTTCTTTAATTTGATTAAAATAAACTTTATAATGTCCTTATTATAAAGTAGTCATATACGATATTTTCAATGAAGATCTTTACCGCTTTTTTTTGCACATGTTTAATAATCTTTTGATTAAAAAATCGTACATGTACCTATACCTACTTAAATTTTTTAGTTTTGTTTTTCAATGACTAAAAAATAGTATAAAGAAATATTCAATCAAGCTGCACATTCCAATCAGGATACACATAATGTTTATAAGATGTACGTATATGTACATATAAAGTATATAAGTATCTTCATTTTTAAGGCGCGCTTCAAAATCTACAACAATCAAGATGTAACCCTTCAAATACAATCCTATTTCATTTATTTTACTAAATCAAAGACAACAAAAACTTTGCTTTTCAACTTTTAATTATTTTTCTCTTTTCAAAATGCATGTATGTACATATGTATACAAATCCATCTTGCTTTTCAAAAACAGAAAGAAGTTCATTTCACAAATACAAAGTACATATCTATATATACAATTTTTGTCAGCTTTGATATATATGTACTTTTTATTCAATTTAATGAATATTTTACATAATGTAAATATAATTTATACACAATATCATAATATAATATAGTATAATGGGTATGTATAAACAGTATACACACGGTATACTTTTCTTTCATTTATTTTGACAAACTCATTTTTATATTATGTACGTATTAAACTATATGTATCCCTTAAAATTTATATGTAGATAAGTGTTAGATATATGGAAGCATGTTTTGAACCAAAATTATTTTTAACAAGCATTTTCAGAGAACAAATCTAAAATTGCGTTTTTTAATGGTCACAATCACATATAGCTTTTTGAATTTACGTAGAAATCGTAATTCAGATACTCGGACCTACACACAAATTGTGAGAAATTCATAAATGTTGATGTTTTTATTAATATTAATGTTGTTTCAATAATATTAACATCACTATCAAAAGAAGGAAATTTAAAAATTGTCCATGATCTAAACTCAAAAAGCTCTATGATTGTGATCTAACTAGATAGATTATTAAAAAAGCACAACTACAGATTTGTTCTCTGAAAATTTAATAATAAAAAATAAAATAATATAAAATTGTAAAATGTAAATATAAAAATAATTAAATAGAAAATTGAACGTCGAAAAATTGTTCGCTTACTTTATCTTTTCTTCCTCAATCAGAAAATTTAATACGTGCGATATGTATCGAGTTCTCGATATAATCGATATTTTGCTTACATTATATCGATTTTTAAATTCGATATTTTAGTTAGCGATATTTGGGTATATCGATATTATTTGACTGCATCGATCTTTTAATATAGGAACATTTTTAATTTAAATAAAGTTAGATGGATAAAAAATCAAAAGCGATTTAATACATTATTTAATATTTTCTGATATTTATGACAAAAAGTTATAAAACTAATATAAAAATATATTTATATAAGTTAGTTAAGTTGGTTGGTTTTATTTCACTATCGGCTTTTTCAGGAAATCGTATATTTATATCTCCATCTTCAGCTTGAAACCCAGAAATATTATTTTAAATTGATACATTGATATATTTGGTTGATTTGGTACTGATTTTTGTATGCACTGATATATTCCCTTTTGATACGTATTGATCGATATATCGATTTATTTTTTTGATATTTTTCACATCATTAATTGCAATATGTCAGAAAATTGAATGGAAAATGGGAAGTCTCAAGGAGAAAAGGAGTCTTAAATGCGAAATAACTTCAAATACTTCAAATAGATTTTATCGAATATAATGTGGGCTCTAAAAAAAACATTTAACAATTAATTCATAATATATTGTCTAGAACCTTGCTTTGGTAATGCTGAATTGACGATCAATCAATTAACTTTTGATTTAACCAATCAACTGTCAAATAGATATAGGCATACTTTTACCTCTTAGGCGGCATTTACATGTACGATTTGATTGAAGTCAATTGACAATAAAAAATTCAAGATGAAATTTCATTTAGCGTTTACACGTTAAACCAAGTCCATGATTTTTTTTTAAGTAAATGTCAAAACTTTATGACGTTTTTCAAAAAAACAAAGAAATGTTTCGTATAAAATAAAAATCAAAACCCACATGCATTCTTAATTTCACAAAAAAATATTGTTTTCAAATCGTTTTTTTTTTCGCTTCTTCCCTTATATTAAATTTTGAAATGTCTCCGTAGGCTTTGGTTCTTAAAAATGTATTTTTATCGTTTTTGGAAATAATTTTTCCACAAAACTTATTAAAATCAACCTTTATACAAACAATAAAAAATAAATTGTTGTCAAATGCAAGCGAAAATATAAATGTTGATGTTTTTATTAATATTAATGTTGTTTCAATAATATTAACATCACTATCAAAAGAAGGAAATTTAAAAATTGTCCATGATCTAAACTCAAAAAGCTCTATGATTGTGATCTAACTAGATAGATTATTAAAAAAGCACAACTACAGATTTGTTCTCTGAAAATTTAATAATAAAAAATAAAATAATATAAAATTGTAAAATGTAAATATAAAAATAATTAAATAGAAAATTGAACGTCGAAAAATTGTTCGCTTACTTTATCTTTCCTTCCTCAATCAGAAAATTTAATATGTGCGATATGTATCGAGTTCTCGATATAATCGATATTTTGCTTACATTATATCGATTTTTAAATTCGATATTTTAGTTAGCGATATTTGGGTATATCGATATTATTTGACTGCATCGATCTTTTAATATAGGAACATTTTTAATTTAAATAAAGTTCGATGGATAAAAAATCAAAAGCGATTTAATACTGTCAACCATGATATATAAAACATAACCAAAATGATTTGATAACAAACGCAACCATAAAGAAACTGACAGTTGAACGGGAGATAGAAGAAATTCTGCATTCGATCATTGATTATAATTGTGATTGGTTCATTTTGCATTTTGCCTAATTAATAAGAAATATATTTTAACTAATAAAAGAATGTAAAATAAAGAAGTATTATATTTATGTTTAATAATTGTTTTTCAATCATTTTACAATTCAGAAGTGGGATAAATAAATCCAAGCAAAAGCGAAAATCATAACTAAAAGGTTGAGATTATGAAAAATTGAAGCACATGGTGGTAGTATTAAAGTGTACGTATAATTGGGAATTGCTAAACGAGATAACCTAAATTTATCGAGAACGTAAAAGACAGAAATATTATTGATACCTTAAAAAAAATGGAACGTGAGGAATTAAATAAACGAACGGTTAAAGAATTAAAAAATCTACTAAAAAATTTAAAGTTATCACAAAATGGAAATAAGTCATCATTAATTAATCGGTTATTAAATATTGATGATAATAATAGTAGAAATGAATCAGTTACGTCAATAAGAAGTGAAGCACGAACGATCGTAGAGAATGTTGGAAGTGATTCGGCACGTAATGTCACCTTCAACTCACCAGTAATAAATACATCAACGCCTGTAATGAATTGGAACGGACAAGGAAATTTTTTAACCTTCGGACCAAGAGAATTAATGGAAATTCTCCCTGAGTTCAATCCGGAGGATAAAAAAAGTTTAACGGCAGAAGAATGGTTAAAGCGAGTAGAAAAACTTAAAACATTTTATAGTTGGGAAGATCCATTAGTCCTAATTTCAATTGGACCAAAGTTCAAAGGATTAGCTAGAGCGTGGTATGATCGTACAGATGATTTTTGTACATCATGGAGTGATTTTGTAAAGCAGTTTAAAGATAAATATATGCCAATTGTAAACGATGCCGACATACATATGGGTATGCTAGGAAGAAAACGTAAAAATGACGAAACGCTAATGGAATATGTCGCGGAGATGTCACGACTCGGAAATAAGGGTAATTTAAAGGAGAATGCCATTGTTAAATATTTTATTTTAGGCATGCGTGATGAGCAATTATATGCAGCTTTTCAAGGACAACGTATTGGCACGATAGCAGAATTGCGTGATAGAATCTCTTGGTGTGAAAGTTTTAGAACCACAAATATAAGGGAAGTAAAACAAAAACAGAATACATTTCAGCAAAAGCCGACTTTCAAATCGATTACATCTGAAAATGCCAACAACGAACAAAGAACACTGAAGGAAGAAAAATTTAAAACGTCAACGCAGTGTTTTAATTGTTACCAGTCAGGTCATTTCGCCAGAAATTGTCCTGCACCACAACGTCGATCTCGTTGCACCAAATGTAATCGAGTGCATAAACGAGGTGAACCCAGTGAATGTCCAGATGTTTCACGAGTAGGAGTTATCGAATATTCAAAATCAACACCCTATCATAAGATTGTAATGGTTAATAATAACGAAATGGTAGGACAAATAGATTGTGGCAGTCCTCTTACGCTGATTGCAAAAGAATATGCTGATAAATGTTTAACTGATCGAAAAAACTGTAAAGTCAACTTCGCTGGATTCCTAGGAGGAGAATATTGCTCAACTGAAAAGTCAAATGTCGAACTAATCATCAATAACGTAAAATTAAGAATAGATGTCTATGTAGTAAACAGTAAATATATGCCCGTACCATTGTTAATAGGACGCGATGTGCTAGATCGCCCAGATGTAAAATTTTATAAAGAGAACGGAGAAATAATTATAGAAAATAAATGTTCTGAAAAAGAAGTTAACTGTGAAGTCAAACGTGTAGTGAAAGAGGATGAAATAAATCAAGGAACGTCGAACGCAAAAGAACGAGAATCGTTAATCAAACTATTAAACAATTTTAATGAATTGTTCCCTAAAAATATGAAACAACTAGGATTAACTAAAGAAATCGAGATGAGTATCAAATTAACTGATCAGAAACCAGTACAACAAAAACCATTCCGAGTGCCATATGCAAAAAAAGAAATTATCGATGATAAGGTAAACGAATTAATGGAGAACAACATAGTAACCCATTCAACTTCAAATTATTCGAGTCCTGTATTATTAGTAAAGAAAAAAAATGGAGAAGAACGTCTATGTATCGACTATCGACAATTAAATATGATGTAAGAATGATTCATGAAGTTCACACCGATGCAAGTTCAGACGGTCTTGCTGGAATTTTATTACAACAAGACGGGAAATACTTAAAACCAGTCGCATACTTTAGTCGAACAACAAGCGAATGTGAAAATAAATTTCATAGCTACGAACTGGAGGCTCTAGCGATAGTTGAATCGTTGGAGCGTTTTAAATACTATTTATTAGGAAAACGTTTTACTGTAGTCACCGATTGCGCATCTTTGAGAACAACTATGTCAAAAGAATTAATCCCAAGGATTGCACGGTGGTGGCTAAGACTTCAGGAGTTTGATTTCAATTTGGAGCATCGTAGTGGCAGCCGCATGATTCATGTTGATGCCTTGAGCCGTGCACCTAACGAAAAAGTGGTTAATGAACCTGAAACCGCTTCTCTGAAAATAATGGGAGTCGAAGTTACCCGACTCGACTGGCTGTTAACTATGCAAATACAAGATCCTGATTTGAAAAATATAATTGACAATCTACGTTCAGATAAAGTAGATAAACATCTTGCTAACGAGTATTGTATTGACAATGAACGTTTATTTAAAAAAATCAATCAAAATAAAAGGTGGGTGGTGCCAAAAATGGTACGTTGGAGAATAGTTCGTGAATGTCATGATCTCGTCGGACACCTTGCTTTAGAAAAAACACTTGAACGTATTCAACGATGGTATTGGTTTCCACGCATGAGGAATTATGTGTCAAAATACTTAAGGGCTTGCGTCGAATGCTGTTATAATAAGAAGCCGGGTGGAAAAACGGAAGGGGAGATGCATTTCGATGAAATTGAACCAATACCTTTTCATACTATACACTTGGATCACTTGGGACCGTTCCCTAAAAGTAGTAAGGGGAATATGCACGTGTTGGGAATTTCAGACCCATTTAGTAAATTTGTAATATTGCGAGCTGTTAAGTCTACAAATACGGCTTCAGTATTAAAGGTGTTAGACGAAGTAACAGAATATTTCGGTACACCAGCACGGATCATCACTGACCGAGGAACGGCATTCACTGCAAAATCGTTTGAAACATATTGTAAAGAGCATTCCATGAAACATATTAAGACCGCCGTACGAACACCTAGGGCCAATGGCCAAATTGAACGAGTCAACCGAACGATCTCGACAGCTATAGCTTCTTCAACAATTAATGAACGTAAATGGGATCAAGAACTACGAAATATCCAATGGTCTCTGAATTCTATGATATCTTCCACAACAGGTCGTACCCCACAGGAAATAATATTCGATTTTAAACCCCGCGACATCTTGAAAAATAAAATTATATTGGCGTTACATGATGAAATAACCGACGAAGATCGTCAACCATTAGTAGTTGTCAGGCAGCAGGCCGCTGAAAAGATCATGGCCGCACGACAAATGTGGAAAGAACGATTTGATAAGAAACATAGGCAACCAACAAAATACGAAGTGGACGATTTAATAGTAGTGGAGAATGAACCAAATAGTACGGGACAGCCACGGAAAATACAACCGAAGTTTAAAGGACCATATGTAATAACAAAGGTTCTGGAAAATGATCGTTATTTAGTTGAAGATATTCCCGGAGCTCCAAGGAAAATACGTCGATATGCTGGAGTTTATTCTCCAGACAAAATCAAGAGGTGGTGCATCCCGGAACCAGACGATGAAATCGAGGACGATTCCAATTTTCAGGATGGCCGAGTTGTCAACCATGATATATAAAACATAACCAAAATGATTTGATAACAAACGCAACCATAAAGAAACTGACAGTTGAACGGGAGATAGAAGAAATTCTGCATTCGATCATTGATTATAATTGTGATTGGTTCATTTTGCATTTTGCCTAATTAATAAGAAATATATTTTAACTAATAAAAGAATGTAAAATAAAGAAGTATTATATTTATGTTTAATAATTGTTTTTCAATCATTTTACAATACATTATTTAATATTTTCTGATATTTATGACAAAAAGTTATAAAACTAATATAAAAATATATTTATATAAGTTAGTTAAGTTGGTTGGTTTTATTTCACTATCGGCTTTTTCAGGAAATCGTATATTTATATCTCCATCTTCAGCTTGAAACCCAGAAATATTATTTTAAATTGATACATTGATATATTTGGTTGATTTGGTACTGATTTTTGTATGCACTGATATATTCCCTTTTGATACGTATTGATCGATATATCGATTTATTTTTTTGATATTTTTCACATCATTAATTGCAATATGTCAGAAAATTGAATGGAAAATGGAAAGTCTCAAGGAGAAAAGGAGTCTTAAATGCGAAATAACTTCAAATACTTCAAATAGATTTTATCGAATATAATGTGGGCTCTAAAAAAAACATTTAACAATTAATTCATAATATATTGTCTAGAACCTTGCTTTGGTAATGCTGAATTGACGATCAATCAATTAACTTTTGATTTAACCAATCAACTGTCAAATAGATATAGGCATACTTTTACCTCTTAGGCGGCATTTACATGTACGATTTGATTGAAGTCAATTGACAATAAAAAATTCAAGATGAAATTTCATTTAGCGTTTACACGTTAAACCAAGTCCATGATTTTTTTTTAAGTAAATGTCAAAACTTTATGACGTTTTTCAAAAAAACAAAGAAATGTTTCGTATAAAATAAAAATCAAAACCCACATGCATTCTTAATTTCACAAAAAAATATTGTTTTCAAATCGTTTTTTTTTTCGCTTCTTCCCTTATATTAAATTTTGAAATGTCTCCGTAGGCTTTGGTTCTTAAAAATGTATTTTTATCGTTTTTGGAAATAATTTTTCCACAAAACTTATTAAAATCAACCTTTATACAAACAATAAAAAATAAATTGTTGTCAAATGCAAGCGAAAATATAGGATTGAAATAAAAATCTACGAATTCGCCATATTTAAAAATTCATGTTCAATTTAATTCATGAACTGTCAAATTTAATTGGATGCAAATTGTATGGCCATCCAATTTGATTCACGGAATTTACACGATCACACGATTCACACGTACGATTTTTTGACATTTGAAGAAAAATCCATATGAAATCCTACGTGTAAATGATTAAATGAACGCAAGGCCGCCTTAAACAGAAGCAACCAAAAAACTTACTGAATGTCAAAAACGTAAAAGTAAAATTTTGTGCAGAGAATACAAGACGCTGAAAGCGTTAAGTGACATTGTTTTGTTTACTTTTACTAATAAAAAAAAGTCTAATTTGAATAACTTTAAAATCGTTTACTATAAAATTTATACTTTAAAATTTTTTAAAAAATTTTGATTGATATATAATATAAATAGAATAAATTTAATTTAATAAAAGTAATTCAGTTAATATCTATTTTCAAGAAAAAAACTTTGAATAATAGTAAGTTTTGAAAAATAGTAGTGAAATTAAAAAAAAAATATTATTATTATTATAAAAAAAAGTTCTGATTGACATATAACATAAATAGAATAATTTACATTAATTTAATAAAAGTAAGTCAGTATATAAAGAAAAATAACCTTAAATAATAGTAGTGAAAAATAATAGTGAAATTAAAAAAAAAATATAATTACGAAAAACTATTATTTTGTTAAAATGGCTAATTAATTTAATCCTTTTCTTTTATTTATATAATATAATTGTTATATTATAACTGAGCTCCCGCATAATTTTTTGTATTTGATTTTAATATGTAATTAATTTAAATATTTGATGACGTGAAATTAATAACAAAACAATTCACTTTGCACTTCAGTCACACAATAATTTTATTTTTACATACCCATTCAAATAAAAATTATTTTTTTTAGTTGTCAAAGTAAAATTTTTGCGGGAGGCTACTTTCATTCTGTGTGTACTGGTTTTCATATGTTTCACTTTTCAAAGTAGTATTTCTGCGTTATAACTGCGTGATGCGCTCGTTCTGTTCAATCAAATATTTTGCTGCTTTGTATGCTCAAATTTGACTGCCCTTTTACATAACCGAAAGCATGATGACAGTTTATTGTTTTTACAGTTGCAGCGCAGACGACATAACCGGGTTTCCAATTAGGTGCAAGGGTGTCCTATTATTTATTCATACAAGTTATTTCATTATTAACTGTTTACTTAATAATTAAACTAAAAAAAATTTTAATCTTAAAAGGTTTTAGGTTATATTATGCGTCATGAATTATATGCAAGGCAAATTATTTTGAAAATACAAAAATTCTTACAAAATAATTATATTGGTACAAATATATTTTATGCATATCTTTTACTCAATGATCTAATGAGTTTATGCTATTTTATTAAACAAGGTTGAATAGTTTGATGCTTTCTCCATAGTTAGTATTGAATCTACTATGACTTACGAGTTTCAGCGTACATAAAAATCAAATTTAATAATTAATTTATAATTTTGAAATCTTTGCTGAAATTTGAACTTCACAAATTTGTATTGAATTTAAAAGTTTCTATTATATATTAAACTTAATGTAAATACAGCATTACAAATTTATATTTACCTATTACTAAATTTTTCTTTTTCGATTTCTCCAGAAAGGTTATTTCAAAAAATTAAATTTTCACATGATTTAACATTAACATCAAGTTTTTTAATTAAAATAGTACATTTGTACATAATATTATGTATATGTATGTAAGTTTACTTTATTTTCAAAATTCTTTTTATTTAGTATTATGCTCTATATATTTAATATTCTCGTTTAAAGTATCCTAATGAAATAAAATGTATATAAAAATAAGTCTCATTAGTCATAATGAATGTTTTTTTAATCCTTTTATATAAAACATGTATAGATTTTTAAGTTCTACTTTTGTGTTTTAATACTGTTTCCAACAATTTTTTTTTTGTCAAATACGTTCACTTATACATTTTTTTTATTTTTGTACATTATGCTTGTTTTTAAACTAAAGCAAGTCGGTTGGGTATTACAAAACTTTTCTATCTATATGTATTTTATTTACTTCCTGAATCAAAAAAGCAACGAGAGTTTCTGCACTTAGCTTTAATGATAATAGCAATGGTTTCAACTTCAATGGTTTTGTCACCAACAATAACCAACTAACAAAAATATAAATGAAACTGAATAAGCAAGAATCTTTCAGGAAGGATTCTTGTACTTTTGTTGTGTTAAGTAAAAAATTTAAATTTCAATATGACAGAACCAAGTGCTCAACTTTTTTCAACTGATACAACATTACAACATATACAATATCACGACAATATTATTATTATCAGTTTTTAATTTTTCCAGTTTTTGCTTTTTTGCAGGTTTCCAAATATTCTTAAATAAATTCTTTAATATTTTTAAGCTTCAAATTTAACATAGTCTCTTTAGAAAAATGAATATTGTATGAATTCCAAATCTAAGTTTATTTCAAAAATTGTCTTAAATAATATAAATATGTTTACCTATACATGTTTATATATTATATATATATATATATATATATATATATATATATATATATATATATATATATATATGTACTTACATATTATATTTCTAAGGAGTACCTATATGGATAAATGTTTATAAATATTATGTATGCTATGTATCTATATACATTCATTTATTCTTTTTAGTCTCTACTATTGTCATAAAAATTTGATACAATATTCCTCTCAAGAGATTTTAACGTTTTTTTGTATCTAAATACAAAATACCGCTCTATGTACAATGGACAACAAAATGTCTTTGTTATGTATATTTTAAAAACTTCCACATATTCATAGTTATGTTTATTATTATTTTTAATGATGTGGTATTAAAGCAGTTTTAATATTCGAATCAAAAACTACAGCAAAATAGTTAGAGTTATTGTTTTACATCAATCACAATTCTGTAACACTACGTGCAATATTTTTCTGAATTAAATTTTAACAGTTTAATGCTGCGGCAAAACGATTTGTTGTACATTCTTGTAATTGTTCCTGTGCTAATCCCGTCCTAGACTACAAAAATCCATCATAAGCATGCGTTTCATACGTAGGACTCATACCTGTTTCTTAACCGACAAACTAAATTTTAGGTGGGAATAATGCCTTTTTCCCGAAAAATATTTCAAAAAAAAATTTTAGTGGTTGTTCTGTAATCATTAATTAATACCAAAATAATTAGAAAATTATATAATTTTTATATGTCAAAAAGCATATACATACAATACAACACTCATAAACTTTTTTCAGCAGTTCTCCCTCTTCAACAAACTTATCAAAGAAAAAAATTGTTTTACACAGTAAAATTGGGATTGATTTAGGCCGATTTTTTCTTCTTCCAGTAAAAGTATTGGTAATGAAACAATCAGTTTACTTTACAATCACAGTAAACTGAAAGTTTCTAAAATTTGGTTTTTTCATCGTATCAGTTTTCATCATAGATATATAAAATATAGATTGGCAGCTTGGTATTGTTTTCTCTTTCTCTCTAATACATTATCATATTAATTATTAAATGTCAGATTCAGCCGAAAATGAGCATATGTTTTCCAATATGAATTTAGAAAATGCAATGGAAATTTAAAAAGTGAATGGAAGCTTGTAAACAGTATCATAAATAGGTCTCCTGATAATAATAAATCTTTAACATTGTCAAACAATGGTTCCTTAATAAATGACGAAGCAGTAATTGGTAACTTATTCAATAACTACTTTACTTCAATAGCTGAGAACACTATTCCAGGTCAACCATCTATATTATGTTCTTGTTGTCACAGTCTTAATCTTGTTAATGATGTTTATCGTACGAACAGTTTATATTTTAGTTCGATTTCACCCTATGAATTAATGATTGCTATTAATGCCCTGAATAGTTCTAACTCTTGTGGTGAAGACGGTATTTCGAATGTATTTTTAAAAAATGTTGCCTTTAATATCATAGATATTTTATCACATATTTTTAATTTGAGTTTATATTCTGGAGTTTTTCCTGAGTCATTAAAACTTGCAACTGTTATACCACTCTTCAAGAAAGGTAACCCTAAGGATGTTAGTAATTATAGACCTATTTCTCTACTTTCCTCAATTTCCAAAATATTTGAAAAACTAGTTAAGAATAGAGTTTTGGATTATTTAGAAAAAATCAAGTTTTTTAACTCAGAACAGTTTGGTTTCAGAAAAGGGCTATCTACTGAGGATGCTCTACTTAATTTTTGCATAAATATTAATAAAGGATTAGATAGTAAAAAATTTTGCGCTGGACTATTTGTCGACATAAAGAAAGCTTTTGATATGGTCAGTCACGAAATTCTCTTAAAAAAGTTATATAATATTGGATTTAGAGGTGCAATTTTTGACTGGTTTAAATCCTATCTCAACTTTAGAATGCAAAGGGTTAATATTGGTGATAAAAAAACTAGGCCTCAGTTTATTAAACATGGTGTACCACAAGGGTCGGTTTTAGGACCGATTCTTTTTTTAATTTATATTAACTCTCTTTTCAATCAAAATTTTAAAGGTAAACTAACTGCTTTTGCTGATGATATCGGCTGTTGTTATACCTCGCTATGTCCCCTTAATATGGTTGCAGAAATTAATCACGATCTAAATGTGTTAAGAAGTTGGTTTTCAGAACATAGGCTTGTTGTGAGTAATAAAACCAAATTGATGTTTTTTAGTTTATCTCAACAAGATTATCCGGACTTAGATTTAATTTTCCATGCGTCTGAATGCAGTAAATTTAAATTAATTAATGAAAATTGTTCTTCCATTGCTATTCAGCGTTCCTTTTGTGATGATTCTTTTTGTAGTGTTAATTGTTTCAAAATTGAAGTAGTGAAAAGCTTTACATACTTGGGTGTTACTTTTGACAATAATATGAGTTGGGCTGAACATTCATTGTTTTTAAAAAAGTATTTACGATCTACTTTACGTAGCTTTTATCGACTTAGGCAACTATGTTCTTCTAACACTTTAAAAATGATTTATTATGGAATATTTCATTCTAAATTACAGTATGGTATTGCTTGCTGGGGAGGATCATACTATAATAAAATATCCCCTCTACTTATACTTCAGAAATGTATTATCAGAAATATTTGTAACAAGAATCGCTTCTATCCAACATTTCAATTATTTTCGAGTCTTAAAATCTTACCTGTTAGACATTTGTATTATTTTAAAACTTTAAAATTTTTTTTTGTTCGGAGCGGATATTTAAACTCTAGAATCTCTAGTAATCACAATTTAAGAATTAATAATAGCCTGTTTGTTAACATTCCTAATTTCCGCACAACAAATTTCCGAAATTCATACTCCATAGTTTCAGGTAGATTATTTAACAAACTTCCACATGCAATCCGAATTTTACATAATAGAAATGTTTTTTTAAACTTGACTAAATCTTGGCTTCTGAGTTTTAATCATGATGAAATCGAAATTCTTCTAGAGTTTTTAGTATAATAATATTGTGAATTATAATTTGTTCTTGAATTGTTAACTTTTTCTTTTCCTTCTTTTGATTTGTAATTTAATTGTCTTTTATTAGCTTTTACTTAAAATATTTTATTACATTCATTTCGTTTTAATACTTGTTTTTATTATTTAAATTGGATTTATGATTTATTTTTCAATAGTTGAATATTTGAGTTTTTAATTATTGAACTTATATTTTGTTTGTGAATAATTTGATTTTTGTTTCACATGCTTATACTCATACTATTTTATCTTAGTTTACTTATTTTGTTTTTTTTTATTTTTATTCTTATTCTTTTTTTTTTTCTTTTATTACCTAATTAATGTATTATTTTTAATTTTTTGTTTTTTTTATTTATTTGGGTATATTGAATTTTGAATACTTTATTGTTACCCCACAATAAAAAATTTTGTAAATTTCAAATTGTAAATTTTTATTGAAGTGGCGCTTAACACTATTTTCTTAATAAAAAGTGTCACTAACTATTCTCTTATTTGTAAAGAAAATTTATATAAAAATCGATCTTTATTTGTAAGCACTTTAATTGTAAATTTGAGAATAAAGAATTTTAAAACTAACTAAAACTAAACTAATATTTCAACTCATCTGATTTGATTTTATAAATTTAACAGCAATTTCTTAATATTTTGATGGTTTTGTAGAAAAGATTCTTTTCAATTTTTTCTTATTGAACTTAAAATTAGTTTTGTTTTTTAACATTTTTATCTACCCATATTTACTAACTATTTATTTTTTATAGTTTTTCTGTTTTAAATATATTATTTTTCGCTAATACGATAATTTGAAAATCATTTTATTTCATAATATTAATTGCAATTTTAGAGCATTGGAAAACGATTTCAAAGAAAAATAGAGGGGAAAGCTTTAAATTTGATGTGAATGATAAATATTATATACATGCATATAATACAAGTGATTAGATATTAATTGATTATTAAATAATAATAATAATAATAATACTACTTATAAATAATATAAGCATGTATACATATTATCTAATATGTTTTAATATTATCAATATATATGTAGACATAAAATTTCACGGGAATGTAGAAATAATAGAATCTATGTGAATTTTGTTTTATAAAATAATATATATTGTATACGATAAAGTAAAGCTCAACATCAAACTGTATCAGCCCATGTATCAATTTAATTAATTTTGTTTATATAATTCTTATCAAAACATCCCCTTTTAACTTTACTTTTTGATTTGTTAATTATATATTATTGTGAATTTGTATGAATATACACATATACATGTTTTTAAAAGAAAATTTAAAAATAATTATTTTAAATTAATTGAGATTTTACGTTAAAAATAATCCAATTATTAAAATTATTGTAATTTTATATTTTTTTTACTCTATAACTTTTCATATTACATTGGTGCGAAGTTTCCATTTTCAAGGGAATTATTTGCAGTAGAAACTAAATTATTTGAACTCAGATTTTTCAAAAACAGCTGAGCAAAAGTGGCTGAAAATTTTTATTCTATCAGCCAATCTATATTTTATATATCTAAGGTTTTCATACTGGCAGTAATAGTACAATTTTTGATTAGTAGTAGATTTTTTATTACTTTTTTATATTTTTTGAAAACAAGAAAACGTCAGTTCTGTTTATTTTGAACAACAAATTAGAATTAATTTATGTTGATTTTGCAAATAAAGAAAAAATATGAAAAATCAAGTAAATAATAGAAGATTAGCTATAATTTTACAGCAGATGAAGAAGACATTATTCTACATTAACATGAATGTCAGCAATTAGAAATATGATATCTAATACTTAAATAAAATATGATTTTATTTTTAATTTTATTTAAACGAATTATGAAAATGAAAGTAATTAAATTTATTTTTTTATATATGAAGTACATGAGTTTTTAATAAATTTTTAATCACCACAGTTCAAAAAAATGTTATTAAAAATTAGCAAAGGGTATTTATTAATTACTTTGTTTCAGTTACGTTGAAAACTACCCTCTTATCAAAACTGATCTCTAAATGATTGCTGTTATTGTAAGTTGTTCTTCTCATGTTACCTTCAGAACTATTATCATCGTTATTACCGATAGTATTTGAAATTGCAAAATCAATTGGAATTAAAGGATCTACTGGAGGATCACTTTCTTTTAGTTTTCGTGCATTATTATGTAATACTGAGCATGCCACTACAACAACCAATGCAGTATTAACATTTATTCGCATACCAAGTGACAAAATCGGAAAACGTCTTTTCAGTACTCCAAAGCCTCGTTCTATAACATTTCTGGTTCGAATTTGCGATTAATTATAAAGAATTTCACCTTGCGTTTGAAGGTTGGATAGGAGCGTTAACACATACGAACTAACAAGTGTATCAACTGTTCCCAACAATCTTTTAACAAATTCCAACTTCCTCATGCAAAGTAACGAAAAAATTTGGTTTTATTTTATATTGTCTTTGTTTTCTGACACAACCTTTATCTTCAGAATCAGAATCAATTACCAAATCTAAACATTTTCAATCTTTATAAATCTTTATTTATTAAGAAAATAAAATTATTTATTTATCTATTAAAATTCTTCAAAAAATTACAAATTCTTATTATTTACATATAATATTTCTTATTTAAAAACTACAATGTTTTTCTAATCCGTCAGTAAATCAATTTACTGAAGAAATTCCTACAATAAAATTAACTAACAGTAAAACTGTCTGTAAAAAGTTTACTATAAGTTGAAAAAACAAATTTTGTAACAACCGACAGTTTTACTGCCAGTTTGTGTTAACTGATAGTTTTACTGAGAGATGAAAAAATAGCTCTTAGTATATTTGGTATTTTTGAAAAACTGAATGTTTTGTCATGAAAACAACAATAAATTTGTTGTTTTCATGTCAACTACTGAAAAGCAGTTGAAAATTTTCAGCGCATTTCCCAGTATTTCATTTAGTACTGAAAATTTTCAACCCACAGAAATGAATTAATTTTCAGTGCATTTCTCAGATCTGATAACAAAAGAACTGAACAATTTTCAGTACTTTGTATGCAAATAAAATGTTTCCTTCATTTATCATATTTAAGCCAGTGTAAAAAAAAATGTATTCTTAATAAAAATCCATTGTAAAAGAAATCAATCTTTTAAATCATTTACTTAGCAAATTTCAGCTGCCCGAATTTTATTGCCCACTACTGTATATTTATAGGTAAATTCAGAAATGCAACATTGCGGTTTTAAACCAAAGAATACCTATTACAATAAAAATTAATTTAATTCAATTTAATATAATTTATTTATCTTCCCTGCACATTTATGTGTTTATGCGAGAATTAGGACCCTTTCATAAAGTGATCCTACTTCCATTTGTTGAAAAAACGTTGTGCGATTGAAACTGGAAATATTATTTTATGGTAAATGAGTTTTTCAAGGCTTTAAACTGTAAAAAGTGAAGTGGTGCTAATAATTTTGAATTTCTTCCACGCTTTCTTAAACTACTAAATGCATTTTCTACCTTGATTCATGCTTCAAGTCAAAAGGAATAAAATATTATATGCTACCATTTCCTTATGTAAATCAATTAAAACGTTTATTTTTTGAACCTTTTAAAAATTTAATTTTCGTTGGTATATTCATTTGAATTTTCAAAAAAATTAATGATTGATATAAAAATTTTCATATCATTCAAAATTTCTTTTGGCTTTCGTCAGCATCAAATGGTTTTCTAAATTTTTTAACCTTATAAAATGATGAAAAATTGAAAATATCGAAATAGTTATTTGAATTATTTTAAATATTATATATTTTCTATATAAATTTAAATCTTTATTTTCAACCACCTTGCACTATTTTGAATCAACAATGTACTTAAAGTATACCCCAGACCGGAGCGATTTTTGTGCGGAATCGGCGATTTTTTTCCGCACAATTTAACTAGATGGCGGTTTATGAGTATGCCGACACCAACCGGGATTTTCGAGTGTTTTGTCAGCGAATTTTTACCGCGGGTTTTCATTTAATCTTTATTTTCAACCACCTTGTACTATTTTGAATCAACCATTTACTTAAAGTATACCCCAGATCAGAGCGATTTTTGTGCCGAAGCGGCGCATTTTTTCCGCACAATTTAATTACATGACGACGTATGAGTATGTCCACACCAACCGCGATTTTCGCGCGTTTTGTCAGCGAATTTTTGCCGCTGGTTTTCATATAAATTTTTTTGGCAAAAAAAGAGGCAACTACTCAAAACTAAGTGACATTTTTTACATGTTGCTTAACATTGTTTCTTGTATAGTAAGTGAAACTTGCGATACTGATTTATTCCACAGACGGGTGAAAAATGAAGTGAAAAAAAAGTGAAATGAAAAAACTAAGTGAATGTTGCGATAGGCACATATATGTATAGTGTTGACCTCTTTGAACCAACGCATTTTTTTTATTTAAGGAGTAGTAAACAAGTGTATTAGATTTTTAAATAGGTACATAGATATTGGAAAAATGGAATTTTTGGAAGAGTGTATATTCTTGTTGTATCTTAACTTATTGTTTAACCAAACGTCGTTAAAACACCGTTTGAATTGGCAATTTACTCTTACTCTCAATAATAAATAAAACTACACCTATATTATGAAAACAATTTTTCTCCACCTAAAACTTTGCTTTGTGTAGGATTAGTAATAAAAATGTTACGTATGTTTACATTCATAAATAAGAAGACATAAGTAAGGTAGTAAAATGTTAGGTTTTATAAAGCGAAATTCTATCGATACGCCAAAGAATATCTAAACAAAAAGAAGTCAAACTCGTATATGTTTTTTTGGTAACACACCCAAACATTTACATTTTTCAACTATTTATCGTGGGGATTCCGTTAAAATAAGTAAATTTGAATAAAGATCAATATACTTATTAATATATTAAAAATTAAGTTTTAACATAAAAAAAATGTACCTTTTATTCTCTGTGGGAAATTGATAAAACTTCTTTCCGGTTTCACAATATTACACGCTAAACATCTATAATTATATTTACCACCCAGTATAATTATATTACCCACATCAGTTTAAATTTTAAATAACAAAAAACTTGATTTAAAATTTCAATATAAATTTTTTAAATTTGTTCGAACTTTTTGTCTCACTATGTGACACTATAATAATCAAGCCGCATATAAAAATTTCATAAGGGTTTTCATGTCTTTTGTACAAAATAATGAAGACGTATATAAAAAGTTGTTTATAAAAATGTAGGTAAGCATATGATACGTTTTCTTTCTTTCTCATTTTAATTTTCATAAACGGCAATCTTAAAGAAGGCATAGTAGTTTTTACTTGTTTTAACTAATGGAAATATTTGGTATATTGGAAAAAATGTTTAACTAATTGAAATTGTGGTATATGTAAAAAATTGCATTAGGTTTACGTAAATAAAGAGTTTTCCTTCTTATTGTTTAATACTCCTTGATATATATACCAATTTTAGAATACGGTGTAATTATTTGGAATCCTTATATCCACGTAGTAAAAATTGAAAAAATTAAAAAAAAATTTACACGTTTCGCCCTGAGAAGATTTCAACTCACAACGGGAACACCCTCATTATATGATGCAAGATGTAAGTTGTTAGATTTAACAAAGTTTTCTAATAGAAGATCTGTTTTCTGTGTTATGTTTGCTCGCGATATTTTGACATCGCATATTGATTCATCAAATTTGTTAGAGTTTCGGTTTAGCTATACCGCCGAGACTACTTAGATCGCAAAACTTGTTGCATACTCATAAGCATGAACATGAACAAATGAAATGTTTCAAGGTGTTCCGCTATGCTACATGAGTTTTTTAACTGTTAATAATAAGATTAGATGTTTTTTATTAAATAGAACCATAGAACTCGATTTAAAGATCTTGCGTTATATAGTGTTAATTATATTTTTGAATAATTTTAAGTACTCTTTTTTTTTGTTTTTTTTCTTATTTTTATACCTATATAGTTTTTTTTTTTGTTGTGTTGCTAGTCTGTAAGATCTTACTTTATAGACGAAATAAATAAATATGTATGGTTGTTATGAATATACATACAAATCAAGTACAGTACCAAGAAAACATGTACGGTACTAATTCCATAATACCTAAGTCCTGAAAAAAAAAATATGCATATACGATATATAATAACTAATATTAAAAACAAATATATAAACACACTTTCAGATTAATTTAATCAAACTTATTCATTCCACAATCTTTCACAAAAAAAATTTCACTATCGAAACGTTGCGAAACATATTGATAAATTCCGCTTCGCAGCATACTACCAAAAATAAAAATTTCGCTACGCAACTGCACGCTGGGTGGCGCAGTAGGTAGAGCGCCTGCCTTTCAACCGAAAGGTCCCGGGTTCGATTCCCGATAAAGCAAAAAAAATGCTTCATTGGTTTTTCGAGCTGGTCTAGTACCCTTTGTCATTGGGATATAATAAATGACAAAAGATAATTGAGAGTTAATCTGGTAACAAATTAAATAAAATGAAACTATTCTATTTAAGAAGGCTTAGTTCCTGACAATAGTAGTAGTTTTCCACATTTAATGAGTAGATAAGCCAGTAATTTGTTAAAATAAATGCTCGAATTATTGTAGATATTGTAGAAAATTGCAGTACCGTACTTAATTAAGCACGAAAAGGTAATTCTATCTAAGTTACTGTCAAGATCATAAAAAAAAAAACACAAAATTTGCACATAAAGCCTAATATAGAAGTGTTTTAGGTTATAAGGATATAATGGCAATCAACAATTTATTTTATCACTTTACGGATCAGTACTTCTTTTTCCTAAACAGATGAAACAAAATTATTTTACTGAAGTATGTTTTATTTTTTCACTATTTCATTTTTATTTTACTGAAGTTATGCTTAACTTTTCACTGTTTTATTTGATAAAAAAAAATTCTGATGTAATCTAGTGGAAATGACAACCAATATAATCTAAACAATGTTTCTGATCGTTATAGCCGTCTCACAGTAAAAACAAAATATTATTTCAATGTTTCTTTGTACTAATCGCTATAATCACAGCCTTAAGATTTTTATCTTTTATTCTTATAACTAGCAATTATAAAAAGGTTTTGATTGAAATCCGTAATCTCGAATAAAGGTTATAGACAAAAATAACCTAAAAAATTATTTTAACTTATAATGAATTACTAAATTTTTTCCGAAAATCGTTTGTGATTATTAGCTAATAATCTAGTAATTACTAATCACGAACAGTATCGATATCAATATCGTTAATACAAAGAAATGTTAAATGTCCATTCTGGACTAAATGGAATTATATTTAAAATATGTATTTAGAGAGAAAAAAAATTATTTTTTAAGTTATTTTTTTTCACAAATTAATTAAAAGAATATTTTTTTGTTTGTGATCAAATTTATTTATATTTTTCTTTGCTTTATTTATGAACCAAATTCAAAAAACATTCTAAAAGTTCCATAACAGATATTTTAAAACATATATGTGTCAAATTAAAATTCTGTGGTAGGTTTTAATTTTTGCTTCAATATCATAAGGATACAATACTTTTATATTATGTACTTTATTATTAATCTGGTATTGTATAGTTTTTGCTAACTGGAATTTCATAAAACCATAACAGAAGCTTTTACTTTTGGTCTTGTCTGATGGGGAAGAAATGTCAATACACTATCAAATCCAACAAATTAAAGAATTCCGTTGGCTATACAGCAGCTTAATCGCTTTGGCACCATCATCAGAAGACTGATCTGAATCTTTGTTTAATTTTAATGTTTCACTTAGGGCCTATAGCATATTCTATAAAATATATTAAATTTTACACTCTAAGTCTTCAGAGTAAGTTCCGAGCAAATATATACAAAGAAATACTTTCACTACAAATTCCCTTGACACAGTCAAAATTTAGGAAAATGGTAAAAGACATGTTTGTTGATTTGTAAAAAAGTATTTGATTACCGATAATGTGATAGGTAACACCTTTAGTTTTTGGAATATTCCGGATAGGTGCTATGAGTATATGGCAGCTACCTGGACCAGTTTAAAACGGGTAGCTGTGATACAACTCCTAGCTAATGAATTTGCTCCTAAACTAATTTGTTGATGTGAATAACTTTTTAATTAGGCATATAGCCATATACAGAGTATACGACCACTGTTTTTTGGTAAATTCCGTTAATCCGTTTCGGCACATCGGTCTACAGACTTTTCGTTTCTGAATTCTGTGGCCGAATGACTGGAAATTTTGTAGAAATATTGTTTCTTGGCATAGAAGATCTCTGGTTTGTTTGGTTTTTCACTAGTTGATCATTGGTTTTTGACCCCTTTCGACACGTCAATCTTGAAAAAAAATTAGAGAAGCTTGAATTCCAATAACCCGATTCGCCATGCCGGTGTAATAAGTTTTTTATTGCACTGTCTCAATGCCTTGATCGATGGTTTTCAAGCACGGTACAAATATTTTTATATTTTGTATATGTTTATTTTCCGTTCCAAATTAAAACAAAGAAAGCTCCTAAAACTTTCCCAATATCTCGGGCAACGCTGGATGGCTCCGCTAGTTGAATTATATTTATGCATTGTTGCAATATTTCTGTTTATTTTTCAAAGATAATTTATATTAATTTAGAAAATGATGAAAAAAAATGTTTTTTGCAAACTTGACAATTGAACGCAAAATTCTGTGGTGTAAGGTTTATAATTTACTTATTTAATAGTTTTAAATTGAATTTAATTTACTTGTTTCTGAGTATTTCAGATAGTGTACAAAGTGGTTTCATAACCGTTTTCATTTGGATCATCATACACGGAAATTATTACGATTATTAGTATTGTTCCATACGTAAACAAATTATATCAAAACCAATCATTAATTCAAATAGATTATGATTAAATAAAGGGAGGTTATTTTAGTGGGTTCAAACCCCTTACTACTATGAGGTACGAACTAGTAGGCCTCATAGTGTCCTTCGGAGATTTCCACCTAATTTGCGGGAAAAAAATATATATGTATTTACATTATTTATGTATGTAATATAAGTATATAATTTTGAAACACATAAAAACTATTACTTTTTTTTATTTTTACATAACTTTTCTTTTGGGTTCTTAAAATTATTATTACTCTACTTGCGAAAAGAAATATGTACATAGACACATTTATTTATACACCTAAATTGGATATAAGAGATTGGATTATTTAAAATGAAGATTGCATCTTTATATATTTTATAATGATTTTATAAACACGCTGCAATAGGTAGAGTGCCTGCCTTCAATCGAAAGGTTCGGTTCGATTCGCGACGAAGGCAAAAAAAAATGATTTCTGGATTCTTCGACCTGGTCCAGTACCCTTTATCATTGGGATAAAATAAATGATAAATAATTGAGAGTTTTAGTTATCACTAAAAATAAAATGGAACTATGCTATTATGAAGGCGAAGTACTCTACAGTAGATATAGTTTTCCAAATTTAAATTAGTAAATATATCAAAAAAATGATAAAGAAAAGTTATTGTATGTGATTATGTATTCCAATCTCTGGGTCAAAGCAGTTAGGGTGTTCATCCCATACACTTGGAATTATATAAAACAAATATTCAGTTAAGTTTTAGTTTTTAAATTGATCATTATTATAAAGTAAATACTGGTCTGTAAAATAAACTTTAATACATTAAAGCATAAAAATAAAATTCTTATTAAAACAAAAATTAGACAGATTTTATTCTCAAATAAAACAAAAATAGTAAATTCTATGAGTAACGTATCCCCAATCCTCTTTTAATTTTTGAAAGAATTACAAACCCAAATTTCTTGCGGTATACTATACTATACCATTCTACACATTTTTTCTAAAGTTTCAAATAACCAAATAGAAGAAAACTACTGAAACTTGTAACATATCAAATTGAAATTTGAATTCATATGCCAAAACAATAACAATACAATACAAATATTTTTATGAACATGTTATTACAGCTGAGCGAGACACTCACCATGAACAATTTTTTATGAAATACAAATTCATATGTAAACTCAATACATTTTTTTTTTTTTTATAATCTTGACAGTAACTTAGGTAGAATCACCTTTTCGTGCTTAATTAAGTACGGTACTGCAATTTTACACTACTATATCTACAATAATTTGAATATTTATTTTAACAAATTACTGGCTTATCTACTTATTAAATGTGGAAAACTACTACTATTGTCAGGAACTAAGCCTTCTTAAATAGAATAGTTTCATTTTATTTAATTTGTTACCAGATTAACTCTCAATTATCTTTTGTCATTTATTATATCCCAATGACAAAGGGTACTGGACCAGCTCGAAAAACCAATGAAGCATATTTTTTTTTTGTTTCATCGGAAATCGAACCCGGGACCTTTCGGTTGAAAGGCAGGCGCTCTATCTACTGCGTCACCCAGCGTGTTATCATATTATGTACACATCCCATACATATATTGAGTTTTTATGATTTTTGTTTTTCAATAACAATACTACCAATTACCAAATATTCCTATTGAAATTATTAGAACTAAACAAGAACCATATTTATAATTCTTATTCATATTAGGACCGTTCCCGTACTTTTCTGGCAAAAACTTGCAAATGAGAGAAAAGAGAGAAAAAAAAAAAAAAAAGAAAAAAGAGTTAAAAAAACTCTCATCTGCAAGTAAAAGTACTGGAACGCAATTCTTGTAAAAACTTGCAGCTGTCAAACAGCTGACAAGCAATCTGACATTCTGAAATTAATTTAATTATAAACAATCATTTTGAATTTCCGGAGGTGTTTTTTTTAAAGAATTTTAATTAAATTTAAACGAAATGGGCGGAAGATATAAAAAATATATATTACTAAGTAGCGATTCGGATTACATTTTTATTACATTTTTTTAGTGAAAGCGAAACTGAAGAGTTAAGGAATGTAATTCTAAAGCAAGTGCTGTTGGAGAACTTTTTACATAAAAACAAAAGACATTGCATTCGAAACTATTTGGAAGAAATAGTTCCAGGTTATTGTGAAGAGGAATTTGTAAGACATTTTCGTGTAAGCAAAAATGTTTTCAAATATTTATATGAAGAACTGCAAACATTTGAAAGTTTTGCAAACCTACGTGCAGATAAAAAATGTAGCTCAGAAAAACATATAGCTGTATTTTTATGGTTTGCGGGTCATGAAGCTTGCTGTTATAGAGACTTAGCTGACGATTTATCCTTATCCGTATTATTAAATTAAATTATACATATATTACAATAATAAAGAATTATGAAATTTATCCTCCACTAAATTATATTTTTCATTTTTTTTAATAAATTTCATTTAAAAAACAAAATTTTGCATAACAGACACATATGAGAAATTACAAAAGTAAATAAAAACATAACCTAAAAAATACAACAACAACAAAAACAACAACAAAAATTTAAAGTATAAGTTTTTACAAGTTAAAATTTTACTTGCAAAAACTTATTCGAGAGAGTGTTGTTGAACTTTGTTGAACGAAGTTGAAAACATATGTTTTCTCTCGTTTTTAGAAAAAACTCTCAGTACAGGAACGACTTCTGGTAAAAACTTGGAAAAACTTGGATAAGTTTTTACAAGATGTGCGTACGGGAACGGTCATATTAAAAACTTAATATACATACACAAACAATGCGAGATGGGTCTAATAGAATATACGTGTATATTTCATTTCAATACAAAACAAATTAATAATAAAATTCAATTTTGCCTTATTGTATTGTATTGTTTTTGTTTACACTGTTATACCAAAGAATATCTTCGCACGAATGTAATATGAAAAGTTTTAGAGTAAAACAAATATAAAATTACAATAATTTTAATAATTGAATTATTTTTAACGTAAAATTTCAATTAATTTAAAATAATTCTTTTTAAATTTTCTTTTAAAAACATGTATATGTGTATATTCATACAAAATTCACAATAATATATAATTAACAATTCAAAAAGTAAAGTTAAAACAAGATGTTTTGATACATATATATTTATGTTCTTGATAAGAATTATATAAACAAAATTAATTAAATTGATACATGAGCTGACACAGTTTGATGTTAAACTAAATAAAATGACCAAGAGTGGGAAAAAATTCTTTTACTTTTTCGAATACATTATATATTATTTTATAAAACTAAATTCACATAGATTATATTATTTATACATTCCCGTGAAATTTTATGTCTACATATATACTGATAATATTAAAACATAGTAGATGATATGTATACAAATTTATATTATTTATAAGTATTATTATTATTATTATTATTTAATAATCAATGAATATCTAATCACTTGTATTATATGCATGTATATAATATTTATCATTCGCATCAAATTTAAAGTTTTCCCCTCTATTTTTCTATGAAAACGTTTTCCAATGCTCTAAAATTGCAATTAATAAAATGAAATAAAATGATTTTCAAATCATCGTATTAGCGTAAATAATATATGGCGTCAATAATATAATAATATGTGTAGATAAAAATGTTAAAAAACAAAACTAATTTTAAATTCAATAAGAAAAAATTGAAAAGAATCTATTCTACAAAACAATGAAAATATTAAGAAATGGCTGTTAAATTTATAAAATCAAATCAGTTGATTTGAAATATTGGTAGCGTTCAGTGAAATTAACCGATGGATCTGAAATCCACAGATCCATGGATCTGTTTACTGAACGGTGTGGTAAATGTACTGGTTAATGTATCGCGGTTAATGAAAATGGATCTGAAAAAATTCTAGATACATTTCATGGATCTGACTTTTTATATGTAAAAACAACAACAATTTTTATGTTGAGTGTTGTGACATCTACTGTAAGAAAAATTAAATGTTTATATTTTTTTATGAGAGTTGTTAAATTTAAATCGCCATTATTTTCTGAATTAATGTGAAAATTTAAATTTTTAAGGAAGATTTATGTACATAAAATTAATTTAAGAATTATAAAAAATAAATTATATGTATGATAATAAACATTATTCCATTGAAATTTAATTTATTTTTAAAAATACTCATTATATTTTCCGGTGATGACGCTAGTATTGCGGTAAATTTTTGGTGTGAATTGTGTTCAGTGGCCGGGGTGGCCAGATATATGGTACATGAATCCAAAATGGATTCCAGATCTACCGGTTAATGCTACTGAACGAACCCATTGAAAAACATATGCTCATTTTTGGCTGAATCTGACATTTAATAATTAATATGATAGTGTATTAGAGAGAAAGAGAAAGCAATACCAAGCTGCCAATCTATATTTTATATATCTATGATCTATACCAAAAATAATTTTGGTATCCTCTTTTAGTTTGCGGTTGTTGATACCAGTTGTATTTGTTTAATCAAAGTTAAGAAACTTTTGAAAAAAATGAATGAAATCGTATGTTTTGTTGCTGAATTATTTCTAGTGAAACGAAACAATAAAAATTATATTGAAGTGAAATGTTGATATTTTATTATAGTCATTTTATAAGCATAGGAACATGTTACTATAAATAGAAGATCTTCGCAACATTATTTTTTTTTTTTGGTGCGACATCTTATAGTTTGTATTATTTTTGGTAGTACCTACCAAGGATAAATTGAAATGATGAAAAACACAATTCATAATAAAATTGAGTACGATTTTTTATTAAGTTTCCTCGAATTAAGATATGCGGACGAATACTAGTTGTTCTTTAAAGTACCTGAAGGCATATAAGTAATTTTGTCAACTTCGTACTTTTTTTTTTTTTTTTTTTTACACTCTACAGTAACTTAGGTAGAATCACCTTTTTGTGCTTAATTAAGTACGGTACTGCAATTTTACACTACAATCTACAATATTTCGAGTTTTATTTAACAAATTACTGACTTATCAACTCATTAAATGTGGAAAACTACTGCTATTATCAGGAACTAAGCCTTCTTAAATAGAATAGTTTCATTTTTATTTAAATTATTACCAGATTATACTCTCAATTATTTTTTTGCCATTTATTATATCCCAATGACAATGGATTATAAAGCATTTTTTTTTTGTTTTGCTTCATCGGGAATCGAACCTAGTTCCTTTCGGTTGAAAGGCAGGCGCTCTACCTACTGCGCCACCCAGCGTGTACTTATATTAGAGAAATATTCTCAGCTATAGCTGGCATCGCTGATTATTCATTATTTGAAACAAAAAAAAAAACAAATGAGAAGTCGTCATGAAATTGAAAAGAACGATCTCAAACACTGAACTTTCGTAGCCTTATTTCTTACAATCAAATTTATTTATGCGAATTTGCGTCTGATAAAAATATTAAGTTTCTACATTAAGTTAACAGAGTGTTATGAATTTATAAATATTTTTGACTTTTTAAAAACTTCAATTTCAAATACAATTTATAAATTTAACAAGAAAAGAATCAAAAACTTATTTTCATTGCCATATATTAATATTAATTTTTAATTATACATATACCTCAAAACATACATATGTATAGATAGTTGGTAGTAAATGATGATGAATGTATGACCAGAAATATAGAAGTGATTTTATATTGGAATTATTTTAACCTTCATAGTTATATGGTTATATCTAATTAATTTTTAAATAGGTATAATAATTTATTAATTGCTTAATGTGCAATGTAAATTTTTCCTTTTTTCTGAATTTTGATCAAATTAAAAAAATAAAGTCTATGTAAGGTATTTCAAAACATTTATAATGTATATAGAACACATTATCTACCTACATTATTATCATACATACATATAGTCTTACAAAGCCTATAAATGGTACATATTATAGTTATAGCCTGGTAAATAAATCAATTGTATTTTATGACTGAAAAAAATTTATTTTGTTTACTAATATGTCTTTCATAAATTAATCTTAACCTAATTATCTAGATATACAATGTTAATCAAGTAACAGTAGGTACATATATGAAATATTGATATATTATATAAAGTAGATACTAGTATGATATCTACATATTATCTACTATTTACTTCCTTCGATATTGTTCAAATGTTACATGTAACTTGTTATAAGTACTATATAATTATATTATTTTATTATTCTTGATATATGTTTATGTATATAAACCTACAAGTCTTACTTAATCCACAACAAAAATGTTATTTCTAAGCTTAAGCGTTTAAAGTACGTATAAAAAATATGTATGTGTACATACTACATTCATTATTCATTAAATAGTAAAAATGTTAAATAAAATATGCACAAATTTATAAAGAAATCATATAGTATATGTAAATTGAAAATATACTCTAAATTAAAATAAATCATTATATTGTACATATTTAACAAAGTTTAACTAAATTAAAGGACTTTATTATGATATATAGGTAGTAGGTACATACATATATGCAATTTTTTTTATGAAGTTATGAATTTTGCCCAATGTAGTTATTATACAATATCAAATGGTTAAAATAACCTAAGCCTTACATGAGTAACATAGATATATTATGATACACATATTTATATATTGATTGAGCCTCTACAGTCCACACTATAGCTTTTCCACTAAATTTGCTTTTATATTAAAATTTATGAAAATTTTTTTATATTATATTATATATTAAAATTTATATATATATGTACATTGTTTTACAATATTATCTATAAAATACATATATTATGGATGTTCTCAAATATCTGTAAAGTACTTCGCAAAGGTTAATTTACAATAAAAAAAAATTTACTTACCGTTAAAATGTACAATACACAAAATTATTGACCTAGTATCCTCAAATAGAATATTAATACTTTAGATAGAAAAACTACCTTAAAATTGTTAAAAAGTAATGATAGCTACCTATTTTATTAGTAGTTTATTGTTTAATCACTATGCAGTTTATAACTTTTCGATTTTGCTCTACACTATGATACAACTATTCGTATTTCAGCTTTAAAGTCGTTTATATTTTGTTAGGTACCTATATCAGTTGTTAAGATAGCTATTTTCAAATAAAACAAAAAATGTAAGTCTTATTAATTTTTTCTGGTTTTTAAATCTTTAATTAAAAAGTATCTTTCCCGTGAATTCGCTTGTGTCATCATTTTATTTTTACTATAATGAAAAAGCGACAATGACAAACCATAAGTTCAATACGTAATTTATTCTACAAGGCAACACAACACAAGTTTTCGCGTAAAAAATCTCACTTTTCTATATAATCCACCGAATCGGAATCGGAACTGATACTGATTACTGAAACTGAAAAGTGAACAAAACAGACTGCTGAAAATATGAAATGAAACATATCATCATTCATCAATCAATATCATCATCATACCACATATACATACCATACTCATACAGTCATACCCATCCAAAGAAAATTAATTCAATTCAAATTCACACACCGACACAACATAACAGAAGCACAACCAAATACACAAGGTGTAATGCCAGTAATCTGGTAATACACAATGACACAAGCCAAAAATTTCCAATAAATACAGTTATAATTTTAGGTATAGTGGTTTTTTAGTAAGTATGGATTGTATAGCTATAAGTATATAGTCAGTCAGTAATCAGTATAAAATACACACAATATAGTATATAGTAGTATATATACATTATAATGTTGTATAGCTAAATTCTATACTCATGCAGTCATACGTACACAATAATGTAAATGTCAAAATCGGAGGTGCCACTTTTTGTTATCTATATTCTCTTTGGTTATTTATTACAATGTTACTTAGTTCCTGCTACGGTTATTTTTTTACATTTCTTTCTATAAATACAATTCTTTTATTTGATAAATTTAAGTCATTATGTTCAGTCGTTCATATACAAGTTTTTATTCTTATTATCGCTTACCAAACTTTATGGGCTTCATGTAAACCTCAAACGTACCATTCACTTCACAGTGAACGCAATACCGATGAAAAACTCGCGACGAAAAAATTTTATCTAAACAAAGTTATCAAGTATAATATGTTTTTTCGGGAAATTACCTTTGAAAATTAGTTCGATTTTTTCGATTGTATTGTTATTTTTTTAACAATTCTAGCCGAAAAAGTATTGTCAATCTCATATTGATGTGATACAGATAATTGAATATATATTGAAATATTTATTGAATATACATTCAAAATTAAAAAATTTTGATTTAGTAAACTGTTTGAGAAACTGATCCGAAATAACCCCACACACAATTAAATTTCCCAAATTCCGAAACGAGTTTTTAAACAGATTTAAACATGTCTGTGTATAGAATATTACAAAATTTTTCTGTTCACAAACTGACTAAAATTTTATACGTAATAAATTAAAAATTTTTTTTACTAGATGTCATCACGCCTTCTAATGCTTTATATTCGACGCAGAAGAGTGTCGCCATGGTTAACATATGTTTCACACCTCTTTGCCAACAAACTAATTTTGTATTCACGATCAGAAGTGAGGATTGTTCAACCACACTAACACATAGATAGTAAAAAATAAAATATGTGGATTGAAGTAATAAAAATCGTAGATATATTATATTATTTATATATTCCGGTGAAATATTATGTCCATATATTTATAATATTAAAACATATTATATATATATATGTATATTTATTTATAATATTTACAAGTATTATCAATAATCAAAGTATATAGTCATTTGTTATATATGCATATTTATTTTACTTATCATTCCCATAAAATTTAAAGTTTTGCCCTCTATTTTTCTTTGAAAACGTTTTCCAATGCTCTAAAATTGCAATTAACAAAATGAAATAAAATGATTTTCAAATTATCTTGTTGTCGTAAATAATATATTCAAAACAAAAAAACGTGTAGATAAAAATGTTAAAAAACAAAACTAATTTTAAATTCAATAAGATAATAATTGAAAAGTATCTATTCTACAAAACCATCAAAATATTTAAAACTGGCTGTCAAATGTTTAAAATCAGATCATCTGATTTGAAATATTGAAAAACATATGCTTATTTTTGGCTGAATCTGACATTTCATAATTAATATGATAATGTATTAGAGAAAAAGAGAGAGCAAGACCAAGCTGCCAATCTATATTTTATAAATCTATATATTATAAATTTCCGAATATGATGTGTTAACAGGGTTCGGAGAGAAATAAACAATACGGTGGTATAAATTATTCGTACCCAATCTAGTTTTAATAAATGGGTCATCAAATGGTTGAAATATATCAGTAGGGCTGACTAGCCCGTAGCCTTACTTAAGTAAATGTCGAACTCATGTACGCCCTTATGAATTCGTATATAAACAACTAGCTGTACTGTTTAGTACGAGTCAGAAATCTACCATCATATTCATACGTAAAAAAAACTGGTATACTTCCACCATTGTCACTATCAGATTATTGAAATATCAAGATGGCCGCAATTGAAATTATTGGCAAAGAAATAAATAAATAAATTTTCATTATTATTCTAGTGTAAATTCAACATTATTATTATTGAATAATTTATATTTTTTTATTTGATTAATATTCGATCCGAAAATAACGTTGTTAACATCAATTTCCTTATTTTTTGTGAATAAAAAATAATAAAATAATTTTGACATATTCCCAGAAAAAAAAATGCATATTTGCAATAATTTGTAAATGAAAGGAAAAATCAACTAATCTCATAAATTTTTAGGTTATGAGATATTTTTAAATTAGAATTGGTTAGTAATTTAATAAATTTTTTTGTGTCAAAATCTAAATTTTCAGGTTATGACATATTTTTATATTAGAATTGGTTAGTAATTTTCTGAATTTTTTTATATGAATTATTGAATGCTTTTTTGTTTCTTCGTCAGTAAAAACTATTAAAATAAATTTTAGGGATAGGTAAACTATTTTTTATTTAAATGAAAAATGTTAGCTTGACATTTAAAACAACCATAAAAATTTGACAGCCAATTTTTACAAATAGAAATTTTATTTGCAAAAATTTATAGATCGGAAAAAACACTAAATGAACAAAAATACATTTAATGGATCTGACTTTTTATATGTAAAAACAACAACTACAATTTTTATGTTGAGTGTTGTGACATCTACTGGAAGAAAAATTAAAATTTTATATTTTTTTATGAAAGTTGTTAAATTTAAATCGCCATTAGTTTTTGAATTAGTAAATGAAAATTAAAATTCTTCAGGAAAATTTATGTAAATAAAACTTAAATAATATTAGATATCATTAAATTTTAATTGATTTTTAAAATTGCTTATTATATTTTCGGGTGATGTCGCTAATATTGCGGTAAATTTTTGTGGTGAATTGAACTATATCATTAAATTTTAATTGATTTTTAAAATTGCTTATTATATTTTCGGGTGATGTCGCTAATATTGCGGTAAATTTTTGTGGTGAATTGCGTTCAGTGGACAGATACATGGTACATGGATATAAAATTGATTCCAGATCTACTAGTTATGCTACTTGAACTCACCCAATGTTACTGTTGATTATTAATAATAAACTATTAATTATTAATGTCAAATGATGAAAATGTCAGTCGAATAGAATTAGAAAAAAAAACTCGAAATCAAGTCGATGTAGATTAAAAACAGAATAAAAACTCTAGATTTTTGAGAATAGTCTTTCTCTTTAGAGAGTTCATGTTACATTTACAAAACAAATCAACATCATAAATCCAGACGAGGCTCGCTCAAAGTATTTGTATGTATGTTCTTTGTCGACTTTGGATTTATTCAATATCCATTTACATCCAATTTATTCAGATAAAACAAATTATCTGCAGACTAAACTAAAATTTTAAAAGTTATTTTGAAGATTATGTCGGGAAGCGTTGATGATAGTGACGATTGTGTAATCTCACGTCATCGAAAAGAAAAAAAAGAATTGCAATCCAAAATTCAATTTCTTAAAAAGTAAGAGATACCTTTATATTGAATTGTATACATAAGTATTTTAGACGATATTTAGATTTTGCAAATAATGTTTTAGGGGTGCTTCAAAGGGCGATAAAAAGAAAAGGAAGGAAATTTTAGATGAAATTACGAAGATTGAATATGAACTAACAAAACGCCATGCAGAAGAATTGAATGATATTAATAACATTAAAAATGCAAATGAATCTTTAAGCAAACAACTATCAAATAGTAAGACGAACCAAATTGAGATGTTTGAAAATGCAATAGGAAGAAACTATTCAAATAATGAAAGCGAAAGTTTTGAATTTGCTGCATCTAATTGTTATGATGGTCGAATTTCAAAAGCCCAAAAGCGTAGAGATAAAAAAGATAAAAAAGAAAAGGAAAAACAAGCTGAAATTGCAGCTCAAGAAGAGCTTCTCAGAAATGGTCCTCGTACATTAGAGCTACAAGCAATTAAAGATATTTTAAAGAAACGCTGTCTGAAATTGTATTTGATTCCATCAGATGGAGATTGCTTATATAATGCTATTTGTCATCAAATGAGCTTGATAACACTTACATTAAATATTTGGGAAAATTTTATTCATCAAAAAGAAAAAATTAAATACCTCAGGAACGAAACTGCCAATTATATAGAAAAACATAAAGAATCATTAATCTTTTATATGACTAATCAAAATACTGGGGATGTGATGAGCAATGAGGAGTTTGAAATATATTGTAATCAAATTCGTAATACATCTTCTTGGGGTGGTCAAATAGAAATAAGAGCAATTGCAAACATATTAAAAGTTCGAATTGAAGTCTTGCAAGCTAGTGGACCACCTACAGTTCAAGAACACGAACAAAGTGAAGACGTAGGACCAACGTTAGTGATAACTTATCACAGGCACATGTATAGTCTTGGGGAACATTATAATTCAACAATTTCAGTCTATGATGAAATTGAGTTAGAAGAACATGTTCATAATGATGATGACATTTAATAATTGACAACACTGTACACATCTTATGATGTTCAAAATTTAGAATTTTAACTTATAAAATATACCTTACAAAACAAAAAGCTCAAAAAATTTTCTATGCTAATTTCTTATATTTGAATACATTCCAATTTCTACGAACTATTTAAGTTACAGGTATTAAAAAATCTTATCTTTAATTGAATATATATTTGAAAAAAAAAATTTATAATTTATTTCGAACAGATGACACAAAATTATTTTGTTATAAACTTGATTAACAATTTTATATGTAACTTAATTAAAATTTTGTATTAATGATTTTATATTATCGTCAAATGCAACGTCCAACGATGTTTGACCTGAAGCATCACTTAACTCTTTTTCAGCACCAAATTTTAATAACAATTCAACACATTTAATATGACCGCAGCTAGAAGCGTAGTGTAAAGCTGTTTGCTTTTCTGTATCTCTTAAATTTAGATCAGCGCAACAATGCTTTACAATGTATTCTAAAATATCGAGAGAATTTCTATCTGCAGCCCAATGTATTATACCAATTCCAAATTCATCTAAGTCGTTAATATTCTCTGAATTTATAAATAATTTTACTTTATCAAGATTTTGTTCTTTAACATAATCAAAAACTGATTTTTTATTTTCAGAAATTTCTTCAGTTTCAGCTGTAGGAAGTGAAAGACATACCCATTGAGCTTTTTTATGTTTATCTGAATGGGAATTTAAGTGATAGTCTTTAAGATTTAATCCCACTGTTTCAACCTTTTCAATATATTTGTGCATAGCTTCTTCCTTAGGCATCATTCCCAAGCTATTCCACATTTGCCATTTTGCTTTAGCTTGAAAGTTAAATACACTTGGTTTTGGAACATTACATTTTCCACACGTTGCTTGTTTGTATAATCCATATATTTCTAAAAGTATATTTTGATCTAAGTTTGAATAGTGTGTTTGAACATAATCTGCTGCTTTATTGAATTTTGTTTTTAATTTAACAATATCTACTTCAGAACATTCTTCGCTACTTGACGAAAAATCTGTCATTGTACTTTACTATTCTGGTTTTTGAATATTAAGGTTATTGCCTTCAATTTGGTGAATTCTTATATTATCTAAATTTTCATACGCAATTTTATTTTGAAAAGTGATAAAACCGTAACCCTTCGAATGTCCCGTTTTTTTATCAAAAATTACATTTGCATTTGACACCTTTCCAAATTGTTTAAAATATAAGACTAATTCCTTATGTCCAACTGTCCAAGGTAAGTTTCCAACAAATAATTTGATTGATCCACGTGATGCCATAACCAAAAAACTCAATCCACAAATCTATCTACTAAAATGTATTTCAATTAAATTGTACAGAAGTTGTAGAGTATAAAGCTTACCTTATTTTAAAAAGTTTTTCTAAGCTCAGCAGTCAACAGCAACACCCAGCGCTAGTTGTCTTAAATTAATTTGTAATTTAATTTTTAAAAAAAATTAATAAGTTTTCCATTTCTTTTCCTTGATGTTGTCTTTCCAAAATGTTACACCCCTATTCATTATGCAATGTATTATTGCTTTGTTAGAGTATAGGGTGTATAGTGTATGTAAAATGTAAAATTGTATTCACTCTTGTATCACTAAACATAACCTACAATAATATTTTGACTTGTTTGCAACTTTAAAAATGTCATTGCCAGGTTGCATAAAAATAAAAAATACGATAAAACTACGATATAACATAAAAGCAGGGTTAATATAATTAATTTTAATATAATTTAAGTGTGATTTGTTTTTAACTATAGTTACACTTATGATTAGTTTTATATGAAAAAAAAAATCGCACTTAAGTTAGGGACTCAATCATAGTTAACTCTGTAAATGCGAACATTGTATTACTCATTAAAAACCAGAAAACACTCATCATACATTTGTATGTAAAATTATGTTGTCAGTTTTAATAAATAGTCTTTTAAGCTAAGTATGTGGTTAAAAATGTTTGCCTGTCAAAAAATGAATGTAAAAACTACTTCAACATCGGTACAAAATGTTATCAGAAATTCGTTTAATCAATAACAGATAGCATGAAACAAATAGCATGAAACAATGTCAAATTTTTGCACAGCGTTCTAACAGCATACCTAGCTTTAAGGAGCAAGTTGAGTTTCATTTTCAGTAGCTAAATGCGAATAGTTTATGATTCCAGGGCACATGTTTAAAAACAAAAAATAAGAAAGAAGAAAATTGTAGACTATAAAGATTGAAGAAAAAATGATAAAAAACAAAATTAAAAAAGAATTATATTATGCTCGTGTAAACATTATTATGTATTATGCTTGTGTAAGCGTACCCTAATACTTAATATAGTGTGTTGTAAGCTTATATTTAGGTTACATTACATGTATTTATCATTTTTTAAGACGTCTGCCTAATGAATGAACGTGCAGAATAATAAACATATATTAAATTTAAAAGAAACTCTTTTTATTTAATCAATTATATTTATGTCTTATTAAATGTACAACGTACAAATAGTCAACAACTTTAATAAGGGCATAACAAAAAATAAAAGAAAATGTCTAGCTACAAAATTGATAGTTTAAGTAGCACAAACTATGATACCTGTTGCAAGAACAAGCGGTGTTAATTAGAAATGTTTTTGGGACTATGTGTCCTGAACAAAGTGAAGCCTGAAGAAGCTGAATCAAAAATTAGATCAGGAGAAAACGACTTGAATGCACGGTCGGACTTAATTATCATGAGAAGACGATGAAGACGATGAAAAACAAAATTGTTTGAATTGGCATAAAAAGTTAGGGCACACAAACAAAATCGACCAGGAACGTATTAAAAAACATGAACTATTATTAAATATGGATTACTGTATAAATAACAAGTTTAATGATTGTGAAAGCTGCATCAAAGGAAAACTAGCAAGATTATCATTTCGTGATCGAGTAAACAAACGTACAACTAAATCATTACAAATCATACATTCTGACGTATGTGATCCGATGCGTCAAACAAGTCCTGATGGTGCACGATACTTTGTAACCTTCATTGAAGATTTTACAAGATATTGCAATATATATTTTATGTCACAAAAAAATGAAGTTTTGAAATATTTCAAGGATAAGGGTTTTGAGATACCTACAAGACACAAAAGACTTAAAGTTAACTTTCAAAAAGTTTGAAGCAGATATTGCTGGTTATGTTGATGTTGATTGGCATCCTGTACTGTAGATCGATCATCAATCGACAATCGATCAATTGGATTAATTGGATAATTCAATAAAATTTGGATAATTCAATAAAAAATTTCAGACGACCTCACAACTCTCACATAAAAAATCTCTAGTGTGCTAAATAAATAAACAAAAATCTCTCGTGGGTTATTTAAAATTACATTGCAAAAATTAAGCTGTTTTTTAAAAGATTTATATCGCATTGTTTATTTCTTACAACTTATTACATAAGAAAATATTTACAATAGTTGTTTGCTTCCTTAACTAATTTTTTAACTAACTAATTAAGGGTTTTTTTTTGTAAATGTAGTAGTGAAAATATCTTGACTTCCAGTGCATCTTCTTATTAATGGATATTCTTTTGTTTAATTTAACGAATACATCGTAAGGAGGAGTATTGAAAATATTGTGAACACACACACTCATTACCCATTAAAAACCAGAGTACACTCATCATAAATTTGTGTATAAAATTATATTGTTAGTTTTAAGATGACTTAATAAAATAGTCGTTTAAGGAACAAGTTGCGTTTCATTTTTAGTAGCTAATTTCGAATATTTTGAAAAAGTAATTGTTATTTCAATAACAAGTATTTTTACATGTTATTTTAAAGATAAATAATATCTAATCTAGGAGAATATTTCATAATTGGGAGAGTATGTACAATGCACATACATACGTATGTACTCTTTGTTTATATGAAGAGTATGCATGAATATAAATACCTATTCCATATAACATATTTAATACACATAAAAATGTAAACAAAAAAACTAAACTATAATTTGCTATAATATAATAGCAAAGATAATGGATAATAGTATACATACAATAATAGTGTCATATAATCACAGATTCTAGAAAAAATTCTAAAAATAATAGAAATAAAAGAATAAAATTTATTACTTATGCACTACAAATTGAACTGTGGATGGAATACCATTTCCGTTATTTCATTCAATTTTGGTAATTTCCATTTTTTGAAGAAATAAAACAGGCAACAATCAAGATTTATAGAATTCTATTATTCTTGGGCAACAATCCATTTTCGATAGATTGTTTGTTTGTAAGGAGATATACTATACATACCTATATACATACATATATTACAAATACATGGTTGATAACTAAAAACAGACAAAATTAACAAAACCAAAAAATTATAGCTATGTACCTACTTTAAGTATAATTTCAATAGAAATAAAAAGCCGTGTATAAATTCATCGGAGATTTTGAACCTTTGATTTGAAAAAACATTGAAATAATATATCTAATAACTAGAGACCCCTATTTATGAATTATAATATAAGTTAGCGCCAAATTTAACGTTTTTAACAGAACCGGGGCTTAAATATACTGATATTTTTTACTATCAACCAACAAACAGTCATGTTTTAATAAGAAGCTATAACAATAATTATTTTGTTTTTTAATTACCTTTTTTCTTACTTTTCCCTATATTAAGTCAAAATAATTTAGTTTTTTTAGAAACTATTTTCTTAGAAACTGTGAAGTCCACCACTAACTTCTACTAACCAGGTCGTTACAGAAGCAGACAACCACCATTTCAGTACAGAAGCAAGCAACATGAAAGCAGCTGTTGAAATCCTAAATATTAAACTCGTTGTATATTATATAAATATGATAAAAAATTAGTGCCTAGGTATATAAATTTCAGTAAGTTCACTTTTGTTTTTATTTTTTTTTTTATTAACTTATGAAAGAACACTGTTGCATTTAGATAAATTTTTTTTCTTTTGTTCTTTTTAATGTTGACAGTAGAATTACCTTTTCGTGCTTAATTTATAAGTACGGTACTGTAGTTTTTTACTAAAAATTTTTTCGAGTATTTTGAAAATTTAAAGAAGGTGTACTAATAAATTAGTAAATGAATTTTAAAAAACTGATCGGCGGAGAGCCTTCTTTTTATAGAAATTTAAATTTCCTTCAATTGCATACGTATATATATTAAAAAAAAAATTATGTTGCATTACGCAAATTGAAAAACTTTTGGAATTTATTGAAAAATTATTGGAATTCAATTCACAAAATGGCAAGACTAAAAACATGAATAATATTTAAAAAAAACAAAAATAATTTTGTTTACACCCTACTACGATACACAACAACACAACATTGTAGCTTTACCTAAATACCTACCTAAATTTAATGATGAAAATAAAACTCATATGCTACGCTGGCTATGCACGTGGTGCGGACGTGATGAGTTGATTTAGATAAGCATATGCTGTGTTCTCATTCTTTTTCATTTTAATTTTCATATACCGCAATCTTAAAGAAGGTATAGCAGTTTTTACTTGTTTTAACTAATGGAAATATTTTGTTAAAATACCGCTAGATTTTAAGACAATGCTAAATACCTCTCTTAAAGACAATGCTATAACTATTTACCTAGTAACTCATATTCTAAAATAATTATTTTTCTCCACCTAAAATTTTATTGTAAAATTTAAATCACTATCATGAAATAAATAAGATACAAAAAAAATCAGCGAACATAAATCTCTCATCATTGGAATAAATTTTTATTTGACGTCTCTCAATCTTTAATTATGACAATTTTTTTTAAAGCTCCTAAAGTAGGACCTAAGTATATGCTTTTTGACTTATTCTTGAAAAAACTAATTAATAACAGGCTCATTTGAGGAATCATGAAACTTGGGTTCATTTTAATGGATAAAGGTGGAATTATTCAAGACGAAAATAGGAATACATACCCGGGTATGTAGGTAAGACATTCTTGGTTTAAAAAATTTTATAAAAAAAAAAAAAATTTTTATTTACATTTACCGGTACATTCACCAAATTGGTCAATTGATAATATAACCAAAGAATATCTATTGGGGGTTTTCACATCTGTATTCCTGTCGTTTTCTGCACTTGTAGTTTGATGGCAAAAGGGTAGAGAGGAAAACAATAAAAAAAGCTCCGTCCTTTTTTATGAATACCAAATAGATCCTATTTCTGGTACTTTTTTACAAATACATAGAAACATTAAAGTTGAGAATTTTTTTCACTCTGAGAATTTTTTTATCAGTAGAAGAATTTATTATTATACTGAATTTTGGTTTGGCTACGTAGTTCCGGAAGAAATATATGGAAAAAAAATAATGATGATAAAAAATGAATGAAAAAATATGATCTTGAATTTTTTTAAAGGGATTTTAGGTTTTTTTTCATTTTTTTTTATTACAAGACAATTTTAACTATTTGGATATTATTTTAGTATTTAAGCTTGTATGTATAAGTATAATAATTATTTGTACATATAAGTATAAATATTAAATAAATAAAAATTTGAAAAGGATTTAGTACAGAAACAGGATATAGTATATTATGATAATTAAATATGTAGGTATGTTTTTAGTTTAGATTTTTTTGTTTTAAGGTACTTATATATATACATACGCATGTACAATTGTACACACAATATAAGCAAAGATAATATACAAGTAGATTTCCGAAGCAATGGGAATTTTTCATTCAAAAATTGGTGTCTAATCGCAGCTGATGGGTGTCTAATCGCAGCTGATTGAGTAGCAGTTAGAGAGCTTTGAAATTTTCTCTTCTTCAAATTAAATTAGTTTTTAAAAAGCTTTACCCATTAAGTTGGTACAGAAATATATACACACAATTATGCATATTTCTAAAATTTTGAAGAGTGAGTAAAATAATAAAGAAAAAAAAATAATTTCATGTTATTTTACGATTTTATCCTTGCAGACTTTGGTCTTTACTTTAAAATTGTATCTCTTTACACCTATTGTTTATTTCAGTTTTTGTTTTTCTTTTTGCATTGCATTAGAATTAGCTTCTCTAACACACGCAATTATTTCATTTTTATGATGAACTGAGCGAAATTTTGGTAAATAAAAATAAGAGCAAAAAGAACTTGTTTTTTTTTTGTTTTTAAGAAAATAAAAAAAAAATCATGTATCAAGTAGGGTGATGATTTGATTCTATCTACCATTCCTCATGTGGCTATTAGCTGATAAAAAGAATTAAAATATAAAGTGCTACTTGCACATCAATAATAATTACATGGATGCATACCCAGTAATTATAAATATATCATATACGTTCTAATATTATACTTACTATACGTTAACAAAACAGAACCATCATAACAGTACATGGCGATCCTGCAGCCGAACCAAACCAATAGGCGATTAATCCTGCAACCGATACTGCAACCGACCCTGCAACCGATCCTGCAACCAAACCGAACCAATAGGCGATTGTTCCTGCAACCGAACCGAACCTATAAGCGATTGATCCTACAACCGATCCTACAATCGAACCGAACCCATAAGCGATCGAACCAAACCAAACCGAACCAATAGGCGATTGTTCCTTCAACCGAACCAAACCTATAAGCGATTGATCCTACAACCGATCCTGCAACCGAACCGAATCCATAAGCGATCGATCCTGCAAATTTTTTTTAATGCATAAATATGCAAAAATAACACTATAATAAACAAAAATCATAAAGGAAGTATAATATAGAGAAACTATGCGGAACAAATTTTGTGACGATTTTTTTTTGCTTAAAAAAATTTTGAAAATACCCCATACACAGTAGGACCTAGATAAACTAACTTTAAAATTTTGTAATACGTCATTTTAATGTCTTTGTTAACAGAAACTCATACAAAATATTGAACTAAAATTTTTTCTTTTATGCAGGTTCAACTGTATAGATTCTAGCTTTGAGAGAGAGAATCTTTAAAATGATTTTAATTTTTGTTTTTTTTTTGTTTTTGCTTTTATATAACATACATATAGTGTAGTAGCGGCAAAGAGGTAAGGTTGTGTATGTCGTATCAAATACACACTTGTTGGGTAGATGTAGAGTATACCGTAATATGAAATGCATGGTGTCGGGACAAAATTTCAAAGACACAATTACATATTTAAAAAAATTAAATCCCAATTTAAGTTTTTATAAAAAATTTGAAATTATTTGGTTTTGTAATGAAGGTACTTTTTTTTTCTTAAAAAAAAGTAAGAATACTAAGTGGTTATGCTGAAGTCCGAAGCGGAATATCCCCGAAAAAAGTTTCCGACCGGAATACGAAAAATATCAGTATTCTGAAATTCGACTCCAAAGTCTGTGCAGAAATCAATATTAAATGTTTTGGAAGATTTTTTTGTATTTCAAATAAAAAAGGCGTTGTCAGTTTAAGTTTTTTTTTATTTATTTTGTAAAAAGTTATAAATTTTTTAATAATTACATAACGTAATATGTACATAAATTAAAAGTAAAACTTATACATTTTTAATTACATATGTAGGTATATACAAATTAAAATTTAATAGTAATTTTTTGTTACACATTACATTTTGTTGAAAATGATAAAAGATATTATTCGTTTGAAGCGCTTTTTTAATTTGTAATTTCGACGGACTTCAGCATAACCACCTAATTCTTATATAAAACAATTCTTATAACAATATAAAACAAAATCATATTTTGAAAGGAATTATTAATCAACTACAGATTTTGACAATTTCTTCCACATTTTATAATGATTAATAAAAATTTAAACATTTAATTGTTTTAAATATGAAATTTTGTCTTTATGAAATTTTGTTCACATGTAATTTTGTCATGGAACCAAAATGTTACATTTTTAATGCAAACACAAACAACTTACTTTAAATTGGAAATTTATAAAGAAAGGAGAATTAAAAAATTTTAATATAGAAATAGAATATTCAAAAATAATGTTCACGTTCATTGTTAATATATTATGATAAGATAAACTTAATAACCTACACTCTACCTATACTATGCATTATACACTAAGAAATCAAGGAACACATGCATATATATGAATTACGATAGTGTGCAAAATTCCTTACTTACTGCAGTGTGGCACAAAAAAGATAAGCACATTGAAGTAATTGAAAACATAAATTAATAAATTATTTATTTTTTCTAATATTATAATATTGTTAATACTAGTAATATTATAATAAATTTAAGAAATTATTTTTGTTTATTTAATTTTTCATTTTCATTTTTATATTCAAGTTATTTATTTTTATTACATTCAAAGTGTTTATTATTTTATTACACTTCAATTCTGCCTTTTCTCTTTGTTTAAAATATATTTTACAACATAGGTAGGTACATATTATTTGTACAATTGTAAAATTTTATTTAAAGAATTTTAATTTTAGTGCCACAAATTCTAAAACAGGTACATTTTTTTTTTCAAAACCTATCTAAGTGGTGCCTATGAAATGTTATTTTTCAACGCATAAAAAAGTAATTTAAATAGAATTTTACATTTTATTTGAAATTGAAACAAAACTCCAATTCAATCCAAGAACAAAATCAAAGAATTAGAAATTATAAAAACAGTTTAGACGCTTCCATTAGTGTTATTTTTTATTTTGATGAACAAAAGAAAAAACAACAAAACAAAGTTAAATATTTTATAAATTTTCATCTTTTGAAATGTTCAACATTATTGTACGATACTGTACGAGGTACAAAGGAAATAAAATATTTGTTATTTATATTATGCTTAGGCGAATCCTTTTCTTTTGTATTTGTTTAGTTATGATTATTTTTATTTATAAACAATCAGTTTTACTGTTCGCATAAAAAACTTCATTTACAGTTTCTAATGCTAATTCTACCAGATCGCTTTCGTCACTAATAAATATTGAAAATCCTGAATAGTCACATCCTCAAAACCTTCACCTTGTTGCATGTACATAAATAAAAATATGAAACCGTGTGGCTAGAGGTACGAAGCGTGTTATAAGAGGGTAATTCACAAATTTCTGGACGAAGAACAATTTCAAGACGCAAATGAAAATTTAGAAACCGGAAAAATGGAATTCGACTTAGACAGAACTTTGAAAATAGTGCCAATATTTGAAGGCGACATAAATAAACTTCAAACATTCCTAAACCTAACCATACATATCTCTACGACGCAACAAAAGAAGCAGACAAAGCAAAATTATTTCAATTCATATATAAAACTCGTATAAAAGAACAAACAAGGAACAAAATAATATCAAAACAAGAACCTAAAAATTTAGAAGAGTTCAAAAATATATTCAACGAAGCGTTATTTTATAGAATAACACAAATAATGGTCCAAACAGATCTAACGATAACTAGACAAGGAACTAGACCATTACAAAAATATATAGAAAGAATAGAGAGATTAATAGCTGAACTAAATAACATACACACAGCTCCACCAAAATCTTTTAGTGACGCCACAAGAATCGCTACAGAAGTAGAATTAACAAACAGGAATAACATAAGCAACAAAGTACTATATATAAATAAAAGGAACAGCTTCAATAACAATAGAAACAATTTTAAGAATAACTTTAACAACAACAATTAATTTAGAAACAACAATTATAATAACAACTTCAGAAATAAAAATTACAATAATAATATCAACTACAACAGAAACAATTCTAGAAATAACAACAACCGTAATAATAATAATTTTAGAAACAATAATAACAATAATATTATTATTATTATTAACCTTAGAAATAATAATAACAATAATAATATTTCAAATAATAGGTTTAATAATAATAATAACAATTTTAATAATAGGTTTAATAACGACAATAATAACAATAATAATAATAATAATAGAAGCAACAGAAGAATAAATCAAGTCACTACCGATCAGGGAAACGGGGAGAACCCCGGTTTAGAACGCCAGATCGGGGAAATGCAAATAAACTGAGAATATACCGCATTAATAACAATAAAATAAATTATATCAAAACTAAATCCAACTTAACTCATAAACCAATTACTTTACTGCTTGATACAGGAGCAGAAATATCCATTATAAAATAACATTTAATAGACGACTTAGACTTGGTCAATTCAGAAAACCCATGTAAAATTACGGGCGCAAATAAATATTCAGTAACTTCCTTAGGAAATATTCATGCAATTCTTAAGATAGAAAATTTCACTATAAATCAAAAATTCCATGTAGTAAATACAAATTATCCAATACCTACAGATGGAATAATAGGTACAGACTTCATTCATAAGTACCGCAGCTTTTTAGATTTTGATACCATCACGGTAACCATTAGAAAAAATGATGAAGAAATGACCATACCAATATACACTTACACACCAAATTGCAATACCATCTCAATACCTGCAAGAACACAAATAATACACCCAATTAATATACAAATAAAATAATATAGTGTAATATTAAATAAAGAAATTTTCACTGGTGTATTTATAGCAAATACCATCATACCTTCCAAAGGTGTTCCACACGTAAAAATCTTAAATACAACAAACCAAAGCGTTATAATATCAAATTTCGTACCAGAAATCAAACCCTTAAGTAACTACCTACAACATATTAAGAATAAACATAAACAAACAACATAGAAGAGAAAACCTCATGAAAGAACTAAATATAAAAAACTTAGATCCAACTGCAAAGCAATCAGTCACAAACATCTGCAAACAATTTTCAGATATTTTTTACTTAAAAGATGACAAATTATCCTACAACAACTTTTACGAACAACATATAGAACTCCAAGATAGAAGCCCAGTATATATAAAGAATTATAGACTACCGCAAACCCAGTTACTGGAAATCGAAGAACAAGTTAAAAAATTAGTAGACAAATTAGTCGAACCCTCAGATAGTCCATATAATTCACCATTGTTAATTGTACACAAAAAATCTGACAATGATACAAAGAAATGGAGGTTAGTTGTCGATTACCGACAATTGAACAAAAACATAGTAGATGACAAAATCCCACTTTCACGCTTGGACGATATTTTAGATTTTCTAGGTAGAGCTAAATATTTTTCGACATTAGACCTTAGCAATTCATTCCATCAAATTCTTCTAGATAGTGAATCTAAACCCCTTACCGCTTTTTCTACTGACAAGGGACTATTTTATTTTATGTTAAAGTTATGTTACTTATTTTAATTTAAAACTAAAAAGATTTAAAAGATTTATAGTGTTGTAACGTTACAATTCTATTTAAGTCATCGTACAAAACAGATTCTGCTGCAACAACGACATATATTGGAACCCAGGTCCTTTTAAAGACTCTAAGTATTTTAAATAGCTACCTATCGAGTTCGTTGAACCTTTACTTTCTAGTTTAATGTTCTTAGAATACAAAGTTTTAATTTGAAGGAGAAATATTATGTATTAACCAGAATATAATAGTTTAAAACCTTAAAATGCGTCTAGCAAAAAACTATGTTTTTTGAGTTATGCCGTTGTTGTTTTAAACAAGCATGGGAATACTTACCGAAATGCATGTTATAAAATAATAATTAAGTTAGTTCGGTAAAGTAAATTGAAGAGTAAAGTTCAATTAAAATAAGAATAAAGTTTTATAAAAACAAGTTAATTGTTTTATTTTATTGCTTATTAATTTTTCTTTGAATATTATTAAGAAAGAACCTTTAAGTATACATAAAATTTTTCCATTTATGAGTACAAAATACATTGCGCTAAATTTATAATTATAAGCAAAGAATATCTATTAACAAGAAAATGCACTCCCAGCTTACGTAAACCTAATACAATTTTTAACAAATATCAAAACAAGCAAAATATCATTAGTTAAAAGAAGTAAAATTTACATTTACTTTTCGTGTCCTAAATTTATTATTATGATGTTTGGCTTTTGCTTTACACCGTAAAAAAAATTTGCGTTCCCATTATTTTTCTTTGTATTTGTTTGCGTTCCCATTATTTATATGAGGCAAGGTGGCAAAAAATGTTGGTTCAAATTTAGGACGAAGGTTTAGAAATATTTTATTAAATTTCACCTACTACATAAATCAGTAGATCTGAAAAAGCGTAAGCCATAATTTCAAATATACAATTTATTGAAAGAAGAAATAACATTACCACGACCGTTATATCAAGAATTAAATTTTTAAACGGCTGACTTCAAAATATTAATGCTTTAAAAGATTTGCATAATTTAAAAACAAAAAACATTGCATTTGTTCTAACTAGAAATTTAAATCAAGATGTATTAGAAAATGCATTTAGAATTCCACGCAAACGTGGTGGAAACACAATGTTATTAAATCCGGTACAATTTTGATCTTGTTTCTTTTGAGGACACCTATTTACAATTAACAGAATTTAAAGAATATGATAACGCTGTTTTAGTTAGGTTTCCTAAAAGTTTTATGGATAGTTTATCTAATTTAGAAAATAATTTTGTTAAATATTTTGACGAAATTTTTGTCAAAAAAAATTTGGAATGTAAAATGCTTGAAAAATTAAAAAATGATTTTGATTACGAGTGTTGTGATAAATCAGACAAAAGTATACAGGGTGGTCCTGTTTAGAGCAAAAAGTTTTTAAGGAGTGATTGCTTGGAGTATTTTAGGAAAAAAATTGTTCTAGAAGAGGGGTCTATCTTTAGATTTACCTGGGCTACAGAGGGTTAAAGAAAATCGGATTAGAAAAATTATGTCTAAAGAATATCAACTACAGCTCAGAAGAAATTGAAACTAGAACAACATCTTCTTCATAGCTTTTTTTTAAAATTAATACACCTAATTAACAAAATATGTTGAATGAGTATCAGACTTACCGTTCTTGAATAATAACTGCATGAACTTAAAATTTTGCTTTTAAAAACTGAAAATTTTGTAAAAAACGTTGATTATCTCGAAAAATTATGAGTACAAAATACATTGCGCTAAATTTATAATTATAAGCAAAGAATATCTATTAACAAGAAAATGCACTCCCAGCTTACGTAAACCTAATACAATTTTTAACAAATATCAAAACAAGCAAAATATCATTAGTTAAAAGAAGTAAAATTTACATTTACTTTTCGTGTCCTAAATTTATTATTATGATGTTTGGCTTTTGCTTTACACCGTAAAAAAAATTTGCGTTCCCATTATTTTTCTTTGTATTTGTTTGCGTTCCCATTATTTATATGAGGCAAGGTGGCAAAAAATGTTGGTTCAAATTTAGGACGAAGGTTTAGAAATATTTTATTAAATTTCACCTACTACATAAATCAGTAGATCTGAAAAAGCGTAAGCCATAATTTCAAATATACAATTTATTGAAAGAAGAAATAACATTACCACGACCGTTATATCAAGAATTAAATTTTTAAACGGCTGACTTCAAAATATTAATGCTTTAAAAGATTTGCATAATTTAAAAACAAAAAACATTGCATTTGTTCTAACTAGAAATTTAAATCAAGATGTATTAGAAAATGCATTTAGAATTCCACGCAAACGTGGTGGAAACACAATGTTATTAAATCCGGTACAATTTTGATCTTGTTTCTTTTGAGGACACCTATTTACAATTAACAGAATTTAAAGAATATGATAACGCTGTTTTAGTTAGGTTTCCTAAAAGTTTTATGGATAGTTTATCTAATTTAGAAAATAATTTTGTTAAATATTTTGACGAAATTTTTGTCAAAAAAAATTTGGAATGTAAAATGCTTGAAAAATTAAAAAATGATTTTGATTACGAGTGTTGTGATAAATCAGACAAAAGTATACAGGGTGGTCCTGTTTAGAGCAAAAAGTTTTTAAGGAGTGATTGCTTGGAGTATTTTAGGAAAAAAATTGTTCTAGAAGAGGGGTCTATCTTTAGATTTACCTGGGCTACAGAGGGTTAAAGAAAATCGGATTAGAAAAATTATGTCTAAAGAATATCAACTACAGCTCAGAAGAAATTGAAACTAGAACAACATCTTCTTCATAGCTTTTTTTTAAAATTAATACACCTAATTAACAAAATATGTTGAATGAGTATCAGACTTACCGTTCTTGAATAATAACTGCATGAACTTAAAATTTTGCTTTTAAAAACTGAAAATTTTGTAAAAAACGTTGATTATCTCGAAAAAATGTGCTATTTTTTTTTTTATTGTGTTGATGCGCTACATCATCCCCTACAACTTTTTCATACTCAACTTTCATATCAGACTTGCTGTTTTTCAGGTAAAGTCGTATTTAATATTTGGGTAACCCATGTTTTAGTTATAATAACTGAAAGTTGAATATTGCAACAATTTTATTTTTTAGTCAAAATTAGTTAAAATTACTGAAACTAGGGTTAATGAAATTTTATATGACTTTACATGAAAAACGGCAAGTCTGATATGAAAGTTGTGTATGAAAAAGTTGTAAGGGATGATGTAGCGCATCAACACAATAAAAAAAAAAATTAGCAAATTTTTTCGAGATAATCAACGTTTTTTACAAAATTTTCAGTTTTTAAAAGCAAAATTTTAAGTTTATGCAGTTATTATTCAAAAACGGTAAGTTTGATACTCATTCAAAATATACCGTTAATTAGGTATATTAGTTCTAAAAAAAAGCTATGAAGAAGATGTTGCTCTAGTTTCAATTTCTTCTGAGCTGTAGTTGATATTCTTTAGACATAATTTTTCTAATCCGATTTTCTTTAACCCTCTGTAGCCCAGGTAAATTTAAAGATAGACCCCTCTTCTAGAACAATTTTTTTCCTAAAATACTCCAAGGAATCACCCCTTAAAAACTTTTTGCTCTAAACCGGACCACCCTGTATATTAGAGTCACAATTTATACTATTATAAAAAATAAAAGAATTGAATTATATATATTATACTAACTCAATGACCATAACTAATATTTTTAAAATTGAAGCTCTTAATTTACTCTTATTTAAACACTGATTATTCTTTTCGTCACAAAGTTTCGTCGTAAGCAAGTTAACCATCTTTTATTTTTATTTTGTTGAAAACTTTGTGGAATTTAAAATAAAATCGAATTCAAAGTTGTAAACATAAAATAAAGATAAAAATTATTTAGATATAACTTTAATAATAACTTTTTCTTAATCTTAAGGGAAACATGATGAAATATTCTAAATTTTTTTGTAAATGGATAATATACAGCGTTTCTACTTTTCGAAGTCTTTTGGATTAAAAAAAAAATAGTTTTGTATGGTTATATTTAATTAATTTTCAATAATATTTTACCAACAGTTTAACAATCTCTATCTCTATTTCTAAAATACATAGTACATTTATAAGTACATATATACAATAGTAATTTTAAGTTAATTACAATTGTGTAGAAGCAAACCGGGGTCTTTTCCACTTTAAAAAAAATCTAAGGATGAGGTTTTGTTTATATTTTAAGTTAAAATTGATTTAATTTCTAATACTTCAACAAATTAAGTTAATTCCCATATATAAACGAGATCAAAATTCATACTTAGGCGCAAAATGTTACTTATGGACTTGATGTTAGTTCAAAGGTAGATAAACTACTGAAATACCTCAAAATTATATGAGCCGACTGTGATGTTGTCTATATGGTGTTGTGAGGACATTTTATTTGTCGACAGCATATATTTTGTTTTATTCTCATTTATGAGACGACCCGCTTTATCAGCTTCCTCTTCAATCTGTTTACAGGCTTTGATAACTGCTCGTCGTGATGTTCCTATAATATCGACGTCATCAGCAAAATCCAGGAGCTGCACGAAACGTAGCACTAAATACTCCAACACTAGATTAAAGAAATTATATGACAGCGCATTGTCGAAATCCAGAGCACGTTCGCAATGAATCAGAAATTGTAACACATATTTAAAATACATTAATATTTAATTGCATATTTTTTTTTAAAAAAATATGTGTCAAAACTCGCCTATTTCTATCCTCTAATTTTCTTTGTAAATATTTAAATAATTAATAAAAAAATTACAGTATGCAGTTCAAAAATAAGAAATTTTTTTCAATTTACGCAAAACTCATAAAAATGGAAAAGCCCCGGTTTGCTTCTAAACTAAACAATTACAGAGTATGTTTAATTTAATTTTCTCTTAAATAAAATAAAGAAAACAAATTTTTTTATAGAAATATTTGCCTTCGATTTATGTCGAAAACACAATCACGACGAATGACGAATTTTTCGCTTTCAAATACATGAGATTATATGTAAATCGTGACGAATGACGAATGACCAAAATTTCACGTTCAAAAAATAGATCTATTTCTATTTTACTCGTCGACGAATGCGAATGACATTCATTGATACCAACATAAATTGGTCAAAATGGCTTTAATAAAACATTTTTAAAATTCAAATTCAAATAAAAAATTTTTTAAATTAATTTTTTTTAAATTTTTCCTCCATTTTTTTTATAAACACATTTTGAAATTTCAAAAACACAAAAATTTATTTAATTTAAAATTCAAATTCAAATAAACATTTTTTTAAAAAAATTTTTTTAAAATTTTTCCTCCATTTTTTTATAAACAAATTTTGAAATTTCAAAACACAAAAAATTGTTCGTCGCGAATAGTTCGTCGTGATTGTGTCTCTAACGGCGAATTTTGGCCATTCGTCACTCGTCATTCATCGTGATTGTTTTTTCAACATTAAGCGTACTAAAACTACAAAAATAACCTTTAGAATCGCGACTTGATATAAGGTTTTCAAAGAAAGTGATGATTGTAATTACGGAAAAAGCAAATTAGCCGCTTCATCTGGAATTGCTGCAACTCTATTAATGGTGGTAGAACAGCACATTTAGCATTAAAGTTACCCTTAAATATACAAACAAATGAGAATGTTGTATGTAATATTAAAAAACATTCAAGCATGGTCAAAGTACTTATAAAAACAAAAAACATTATTTGGGATGAATGTACTATGGCCCATAAGCATTCTCTTGAAGCATTAAATCGTACACTAAAGGATTTAAAAAACAGTGACAGACCTTTTACTTAAATGGATAAAATTAGATTTTGTCTGACGTGTAAACGCTACCTAAGCGTAAATTGGTATATAAAAGTATACATATGCATGCATAAATCGAAATTGAACTTTTTTTACATGCGAAAACAGTGATTTGTAACTGAGTGATTAATAACTGCGATAGGTTCAAATTTTGTATTCTTCCATAAATAATGTTTGCATTTTATTTTCAATTAAACTAAACCATATGATTATGTATGTAACAAATGCAAACCCTATATAACAAATGTATATATGTACATATACTTTGTGAAAGAAAGTGAAATAATAAAGAGATTAATAAAAGAAACCAAATTAAAAACACAACAATAAATATAATGATAATGATGATTGAAAATAATTGAAATTGAAATATAATAGAATAACAATTGAAACTGATTGAAATATAATGATAATAGGACCGTTCCCATACCTTTCTGGCAAAAACTTGCAAATGAGAGAAAAAAGAAAAAAGGTTAAAAAAACTCTCATCTACAAGTAAAAGTACTGGGACTCAATTCTTGTAAAGACTTGCAGCTGCTCAAATTTTACTTGCAAAAACTTATTCCAGAGAATGTTGTTGAACTATGTTGAACGAAGTTGAAAACATATGTTTTCTCTCGTTTTTAGAAAAAACTCCCAGTACAGGAATGTTTTCTGGTAAAACCTTGGATAAGTTTTTACAAGATGTGCGTACGGGAACGGTCATAATGATTTGTATTGCACACATTTTTTTATATTCCTTTTTTTGTTTTCCTTTCTTCTTTACACCATAGAAATGTCAATAAATATAGTGAATTTATAGAGAAACCAAATTTTAACTATATCAAATATCCCAGTGCTGGTTTAGGGGACATTACAGCCACTATCATAATTTGATTTTTGACGGAAATTTTATTCGGGTCTAATTAGTTTTATTCTCTCATTTCAACGAAGATATTTCCAATATTTCTATTTATTTGTTATATTTTTTGAATTTCTAATTAGTATGTCAGTAAGTGTTAGTCAGTATATTTTTTAGTAAAACAAAAAAAAAAAAAAAAAAAAAAATTTAAAAATAAGAAGTAAAAATAAAGACAAGCTTTGCATGAATAAAAAGGGCGGACAATGTCTGATGATGGTGTAAACTGCCAAGATAGTTTTTAGTAAAGTGAATATTTTTTATTATTTTATTTTTAAAAAACTGCATTATATGAAATTTTTTTACCAAAAAGATTTTCCTTTGAACATCCTTCAAAACTTTTGAGTATAATGGATATTTTTATGTATTAGGTTACGCAGCTTTTTGAATAGCGAAAAAAATAAATTGCAATGCTTGTAAACTATTATGGAAAGCCAAAAAAATTTAAACCGCTACTTAAGTATAGTAATTATTATTTTAATCTGATTCGGCGTGGTGGTTTAGTAGTATCTTCTATATATGTACAAAATATACTGTTTCATATGAACGCTATTTTAAACAGTTTAAAATGGGAAATACATGTGCAGAATTCTTAGCATCGCTGCATGCAGATATGCACGAATATCTGCGTCCCAGACACATGTGCATATTTTTTTTATCAAAAATTGTTTTGATTTGACATAATGTAGATAATTGCCGCCATTGATACACTATACAATTTGTTTGTATAGTAATAAATTACAAAATAATTTTTGAAAAATTTTAAAGTTAAAAGTTATTAAAAGTGTTTAATGAAATTTTTAATTTAATAATTTTTGAAAAAATTTCAATCACTTATTTTGTTATCTGTCACTATCATGATTGTAACAAAATATAATTATATGAATAAATTAATGCTAGTTTATTGTGCATACATTTTGTTATATCTAAATATTTTAAAAATTTATGATGAATATTACAACAAAAAAGAAAGAAAATCTAGACTATGGACTAAGGAAATTTTCATTCATTTCAAATTAATTAGTTTTTCTTCCATTAACTAATTTAAAATAAATTTTTACAAAATTGGTTATAACCTATTTACCACAAAAAAACAATAATAAATATATGACCGTTCCCGTCAAACATCTTGTAAAAACTTATCCAAGTTTTTCCAAGTTTTTACCAGAAACCGTTCCTGTACTGAGAGTTTTTTTTAAAAACGAGAGAAAACATATGTTTTCAACTTCGTTCAACATAGTTCAACAACATTCTCTCGAATAAGTTTTTGCAAGTAAAATTTTAACTTGTAGAAACTTATAGATACTTCAAATATTTGTTGTTGTCTTTGTTGTTGTTGTATTTGTATATATATGTTATTATTTACTTTTGTAATTTCTCATTCGCGTCTATTATGCAAAATTTTGTTTTTTAAATGAAATTTATTTAAAAAAATTAAAAATGTAATTTAGTGGAGGATAAATTTCATAATTCTTTATTATTGTAATATATGTATAATTTAATTTAATAATACGAGATGCACTTGATAAGGATAAATCGAAACGGTCAGCTAATACCCTTATCATGATTCTCGAATCGAACGTATAAGTAGGCAAATTCGCCGTCATGCGATCATAATTAGCGAAGCGAATGAAATACGTTCGACAATTTGGCGAATGAAAAATTTAGGTGACAACCGTAAAACAAAAATAAAAAAAAAAATTTTTTTTTTGTTTATATTTCAAAATAAATATCTTTAAATTTGTTTTTTTTTTGTTTATATTTCAAAATAAATATCTTTAAATTTGTTTATGAAATTTATTAGCACAAAAAAATACAGTTTCTTTCTTTTTATTTACATTTCAATATTTAATTTTCGAGTGTTAAGTCAGCAACGACTTTTCCACAGCGAATGAATTTATTCGCGAATTATGCGAACGTTCGACTAGCATATTCGCTTCGACTCATATTCGATTCGAGAATCATGATAAGGGTATAAGTCTCTATAACAGCAAGCTTCATGACCCGCAAACCATAAAAATACAGCTATATGTTTTTCTGAGCTACATTTTTTATCTGCACGTAGGTTTGCAAAACTTTCAAATGTTTGCAGTTCTTCATATAAATATTTGATCACATTTTTGCTTCTCTTCACAATAACCTGGAACTATTTCTTCCAAGTAGTTTCGAATGCAATGTCTTTTGTTTTTATGTAATAAGTTCTCCAACAGCAGCACTTGCTTTAGAATTACTACCCTTATCATGATTCTCGAATCGAATACGAGTCGAAGCGAATATGCTAGTCGAACGTTCGCGTAAATGTGATCATAATTCGCGAATAAATTCATTCGCTTGGAAAAGTCGTTGCTAACCTAACACTCGAAAATTAAATATTGAAAAATAAATAAAAAGAAAGTGTGAAAGTGCTAATAAATTTCATAAACAAATTTAAAGATATATATTTTGAAATAAAAACAAAAAAAAAAAAAAAAAATTTTTATTTTTGTTCTACGGTTGTCACTTAAATTTTTCATTCGCCAAATTGTCGAACGTATTTCATTCGCTTCGGTAATTATGATCGCATGACGGTGAACTTGCCTACTTACACGTTCGATTCGAGAATCATGATAAGGGTATACTTCTTAACTCTTCAGTTTCACTTTCACTAAAAAAAATGTAATAAAAATGTAATCCGAATCGCTACTTAGTAATAATGGATTTTTTATATCTTCCGCTGCCATTTCGTTTAAATTTAATTACAATTCTTTAAAAAAAAAACACCTCCGGAAATTCAAAATGATTGTTTATAGTTAAATTAATTTCAGAATGTCAGATTGCTTGTCAGCTGTTTGATAGCTGAAAGTTTTTACAAGAATTGCGTTCCAGTACTTTTTCTTGCAGCTGAGAGTTTTTAACTCTTTTTTCTTTTTCTCTCATTTGCAAGTTTTTGCCAGAAAAGTACGGGAACGGTCCTTATGTAAATATTAAATAATTTTTATGACGTTTGACATTATTTTTTTATTAGTATGAGTAAAATGACAATTTTTACAGTCTTTCGTGTTGGTAGCTCTGCCGCTGCGCAGCAAAAATTAGAAATAGAGATATCTTGCATCAAATTCTCTGCGTGCAGAATTACATCTAATTGGTTCCATATAAAACCATATATTCTAATTTATTTTTGCTGCGATGCATGCATAGTTCTACACATGGATTTCAGACATTGGTAGCGTTCAGTGAAATTAACCACTGGATCTGAAATCCACAGATCCATGGATCTGTTTACTGAACGGTGTGGTAAATGTACCAGTTAATGTATCGCGGTTAATGAAAATGAATCTGAAAAAATTCTAGATACATTTCATGGATCTGACTTTTTATATGTAAAAACAACAACAACAATTTTTATGTTGAGTGCTGTGACATCTACCGTAAGAAAAATTAAATGTTTATATTTTTTATGAAAGTTTATAAATTTAAATCGCCATTATTTTTTGAATTAGTGTGAAAATTTAAACTCTTAAGGAAGATTTATGTACATAAAACTTAAATTAAGATTTATAAAAAATAAATCATCACCCATATTCTGTTAGACCCATATCGCGAGATCGCGTGAGAATATCTCTGACGAGATAGTTTTGTATTCTGTTAGACCTTTGACGAGACGAGATAGCCATTTTTGATCTCGTCAAAAATTGTAAGCGATAGAGTATCGCGTCAAAGTATTTTGTGTTTTTTTATCAAAAAATTGAATTAAATAAATAAATTGAATAGATAAAATAGTTAAGTAAAGATTAATAAACAATTTTTCATTATTTTTTTGCATTATTATTAAAATTGTGTTTTGTTTTGAAAAAAAAAAAAACATCTTTACTATTACTGTTTTACTACTGTTTATGTACTAAGCTAAAAAATATTTAAAACATAAATATAATATTTATATTTATTTTTCATTAAAAAATATTTTAAAAATAATAATAAAACCCCTTTAAAATTTTCCAAAAATTTTATAAATCATATTTCGTTTATATACCAATAATTATTTTTACCAACAAATAAAATGTTCTATCGCGCCGCTTACAGTGTCTAACAGAAAGGCATATTCAGCGAGACGAGACGAGATGAATTTTTTCTTCTCGTCAACGATGGGTCTAAGAGAATATGGGTGTATATGTATGATAATAAATATTATTCCATTCAAATTTAATTTATTTTTAAAAGTACTCATTATATTTTCCGGTGACGGCGCTAGTATTGCGGTAAATTTTTGTGGTGAATTGCGTTCAGTGGCCAGATATATAGTACATGAATCCAAAATGGATTCCAGATCTACCGGTTAATGCTACTGAACGAACCCATTAACTTATCAAAGTGTAACATCTGGTGCCTTTGATGTACCATTAGACACAATTTGTACATGTGGAAAACGTTCTAAAACTAAAACTTGTTATAACTATATTATTTTGTTGTTGTTTTTAATTGAATTGTTTTTTGTTTTATATATTTGGAAAATAATATTATGTATTTTAAATATTATTTTGAAAAAAGATTATTTTAAATTTATCCAAAAAATAATATATTTATGAAATTCATTTTAATTTTGTGTTAGTGTGCTTCAGCACTTGAAGGTAGAATGTGTTACTTTTTAAAACTTTATTTTTTGGATGAAAATAAAAGATAATCAAATATTTTTCTTTTACAATTGTAAGATAAAATTTAAAAAATTTTTTTTCTTTAAAAATTTTAATTTTTTAACTGTAAGTACGCAAAAAATTGGATCCCCGCTGAAAAACACTGATTTTTTATACAAAATTATGAAAAAAGGGATTTATATTCCAATATATTGAGTCAGCCGTGTAATAGCCAGCAGTGAATATCCATATTGCATTATTAGTAAATATGTAAATTTCACCTTCGTTGAATGCAAACAATATCTATTAAGAAGAAAATGCACTCCCAGTTTACGTAAACCTAAGACAATTTTTATAAAGAAATACCAAAAAAGCTAAATATCATTAGTTAAAAGGTAAAATTTACATTTACTTATCGTATATCAAATTTATTATGAGAGAGAAAAGGTACAAAACAGATGTTTGTCTTTTGCTTTATACTGTAAAAAAATGTTGCGTTCCCGTTATTCTTCTTGGGATTTGTTTGCGTTCCCATTATTTATATGAGGCTAGGTGGCAAAAAATGTTTGTTCTAATTTAGTTTGTTCCCTTATACGATGATTAATTCTGATCTTTTATTATATCAATATTTACGCTTTAAACATTATTATTTTCTTATATACCTATTAAAAATATTAAATTATAATTACTTTACAATAATATAAAATATTATTAACATTTTTGTCAGTAATAATTTGGAGTTATAAACATTATTTTTTATTAATTATATTAAATTATAGTAAACCTAAATATTTATTATATTGGTATACGATTATAAAATAATACTGAGGACATCTATTTACAAATCACAGACTTTAAAGAATACGATAACGCTGTTTTAGTTAGGTCTCCTAAAAATCTTATGCATAGTTGATATAATTTAGAAAATAATATTGTGAAGTATTTCAACGAAATTTTTGTGGAAATTTTTTTTTCCCAATCAGTATTTTAATCAACAAATTTTTTTTATTTAATTTCAGCCAACTTTTTTTGTTACTCTCTTTTGTTTACTATAATTTTTTCTTTTTCTTGCACGTTAAATTCTTATTATCGTCTATTTCTTACAATTTTTAGCAAATTTGCATATGGATTTGTGTGCAAACAAATGAATCCATCCATGAGTGCATATTCTTGTTATGGATATTCATTCTTTGGTTGAATGGTTATTGAAATGGTTATTTTGTTGAATTGAAGCAAATTGAACCAAACATATAAATATATAAAGTCCAAGGCGAATTAATTAAGGCAAATATAACACACATTTAATTCACATATTGTAAATATTACAAATGTTTACATTATTTATATTTTTATATTTACTAATTAACATAATTTTAAATGCTTAATTTTAATGAATTACCATAATAAATTAAAAACTAATTTTATTTTCTATCCAATTATAATCCGATTATAAAATGTATCTAAAAAAACTAAATTTTCGGAATAAAATATATACAAACAGAGAATAGATAATCATTCGTTAATTTAATTATGTACATAATAATTTAGAGTATGAAATAGTTATCGTCTACTATTTAAACTTTGCAGATAAAATTCGCAGTTCGCACAATAAACTGCAGGAGCAATGATGTGTCTTTTACGACATAAATTGCATTCATTTGCCTTAGCAGAAGCTTTAACAATAGCATTATTGTAAACTCTAGTTGGAATGGCTGTCACATTTACAGTGTTATTGGTCATATTGGCTAAATCAATATTGTTAATACTATGAGTTTGACCATTTAGTTGAATTACCGGATAAACCGATGTTTCAGTTTCTAGTTCACCTTTTGTTCCTGGTTCAAAACTAACTTTCTTTTGTGATGCTTTAATGTTTGTATTGTATTGCACTAAATGAGTTTGTCTTGGATGATACGGTGTAGAATTAAAATGGGTTTTTATTGGTTCTAAGTTATTAAAAATTCCATGTGTAATAGGAACTCTCTGATATACACCCTTTTGAGAAAGCTGATTATCCATAGTTTGCTTTCGCGAAGGATATGTATTATTAATATTTGTTTGGGCAGGTATTGACCTAGAACCGAGCATGTTTTGATTTCCCAAAAATTGATTTTGTGTTTGGATCAAACGCATTCTTTCATTTTGAGCTTGAGGTAATATTTGTCCTTGAGTAATAATATTATTAATATTGTTCTCAATCTGTTGATACTGATGTTTATCTATTGAGGATGATATTAGGTTTTGTTTTTGATTTTGCTGTAATCCACTCATTGAAGTTCGAGAATTTGGAGGATACTTTTGTAACGTAGTTGGTTGAGGATTTTTTGATTTATATATATCCTGAACATAAAGGTGAACTTGTGCTGATCCACCAATTGCATTTTTGACAATAGAATTTGGATTATTATGATGTATTATTGAATTGTTATTTACTTCATTAGTGTTTGATAACGTAGAGTTTTTAGAACTGTTTAACTGCACGTCTACAATATCTTGGATTTGATAGTTGTTAACTTTTGATTTACTTTGTAAATCATTTGATTTATGTTCGTCACAAACTAATATTTGAGAATGATTTATTTTGTGCTTAAACATTTCAACGTTAGAGCAAGGATCTGATTGGTTTTTTTGTATTAAACGCTTGGAAAGATCTTTTTGATAACTTTTGCATAGATCGTTATGAGCTTGCGATATTTGTTGTTTTGAAGCGCGACTGTATGGATTTTGATTATTGCTAGCAGAATTAGAATTATTAATTGAAGCTAATGGGTTTAAAAAATTTTGCATAGATTTGGATGGGTGATTAGATTGTAAATGATCCTTATTTATATGCTGATTTAAATTTGTTGGAGGGAGATGATTTGGAAATCTGAAAGATGGTTCATTTTGTAATCGTAAAACATTTTGTTTTTGAGATGAAAATTGTTGAATTTGATTTTTAATTGAAAGAGGTTCCATTAATGTTGACTCGCCTGGTGTATCAGGCGAATTGTTTTGAGCTTTGCGCAATACTCTTTCTAAAATAGGATTCGGAATAAAATCTTCTTCTTCCTCGTCATCTGCAGTGGCAACTAGAGTTACTTGATCACAAAATGAAACGTTTTTCTTTTTGAGCTTTTGTGAATTTAATTCTTGCTGATTAACTAAACTGTACATTTCTTGAGTATTATGTGTAGGTAAATTTAATTTTGCAATCGAACCATTTAAAGTTTGCTGCAGAACTTGATTGAGCAATTCCACTTCACGTAATTCTTCTGCGATTTGACATGGTGCAATTTCATATTTATTTTTCATTGCTGTTACTTGGTTTTGAATGAACTGCTGATAATCGTTTTCCTTAACATCAGCCTGTATGCAATTTGTAGTGAAACTATCAATTTCATCGATGTCAGTTTTATTTTCATTTATATAATTTGTTGTATTGAAATTTTTAATTTGATTCTGGTCAAACTCTTGTGGAGAACACATTGAGTTTCCATTTTTTTTATCTAAATTTAAGATTGTGTTACATGATTTGAAATCAACTGTATCGAAATTCTTACTCAAATTCTTTACGGAAGCTTCACGTGACATCTCATGGCTTTTGTTACTTTTCATATCTAAATTTTTTGATTGACTATCTTTTGCCAATTGAGTGTTTGGTAGATATGTTTTGTCAATAACTATCTGATGGAATTGAGGTTGGTTGTCAGTTTGTTGTTGTTGTCTTATGATTTGTCTTTGTTGTAATTGTGCTAAAATGCTTGTTGTGCCACCAATTATATTTTCGGATTCGCTAAAACATTTTTGTTTGTTAGCTTCAAGCTGGTAAATTTGAGATATTTGTTTATTAAGAGATTCTAAATTTAATTCTGGCGGAGGTGGAGGAAAATCTTCACTCGCTTGACGAGAATGACAAACTGAACTTGGTGGACTTGGATAAGGTGGTAAATCTATTTCAATATTTGTATCAATTTCATCAATTGAATTTTTCTGATTTATTCGTTCCGTCTGATTTTCTGAATTAAGTGAGAAATTATTTTTAACATTAATTGGATTAGAATTAAATTCTTCAAATTTTGGCGAGCTTTGCTCTTGATGAATTTGAGCACAAGTTGTTATTATCGTTTGACAAGAATCTTCACTAATACTTGTATTAGAGCTCATGGTGGAAATATTTGATAAATTAGCTTCGTGAAATGGATGGTATGTATTTAACTGTTCCTGTTGCTGTGTTAAGGACGAGTTTATCCTAGTTGGTGGTGGTGGTGGAACTTTTGGTACGGACGTAAGAACGCGTCCACTTCCATGAAAACTTTTACGCATAAGTCTAGAACGCTCTAAATTGGTATTTGTGTTAGTCTCTTTACATTCAAAGTGGCCTTCAGAAAGATATCCACTCATATTTTTCATTTTGATATTGATACCAACCGAACTATCATCAACAGATTGCAGAGCTAGCACTGATTTATCTGTTTGTACATTTAAAACAATTTCATTACTTGTATTCTCAGTTAAATCTGGCATTGATCTATTTTTGCGTCGTATCAATCCGCCCATCAGAAGTTTTCTCCTGATCTTATGCTGCTTTTTACTAGATTTATCTTTATCTTTCTTTTCATCCTTTTCTTCTTTATGTTTTTTTAACGTATCCTTAGCGTTTATAAGCCCTTGTTCCAGAATGGAAAATTCTTTTGATAATTTATTACGATCTTCACTTCTGCTTCTTTTATCTTTATCCTTATTTCTACTAAAAATGCTACGACTTTCGCGTTCTGGTTTTGCTGGTATGCAATGCAATTCTGTAAAATCTAACATTTGTTCGCTATCTAAGGTTGATTTAAATGGAGACTTCTTTTTTGGTAATGTCGCATATATTTCAATACTTTTAACATAAGTTTTATTAGAGCTCTGTTCACTTTTATCTTTACTACTTTGTCGAACGTGTTTAACACTACTGTTACTATTTTCTCTTGAATGCTTTATATCTTGACCGTAAGTGAAGTCCACTTCTGCTCCTTTTTCGACCAGAATTCGTCTATGTAAGCTTCTAGCTCGCATTATACATGTATTATGTTTCATTCTAGCAAAAGTCATTGTATGAGGATTACTATAAGGTGCATCCATTGCTGCACGAGCTCGTCCACCAGCTGCATTACAAAGAACTAAAGCTGTTTCTAGATCATGAGCCTCCTCCATTAATCTTGATTTTTCAAGGAGTTGATCTGCTTCATGACAAAGGCGCTCACAATCTCCAGTTAAAACAACGAGTTCAGGAATTTTAGCTAAAACTTGCTGTGAATAATGCTGTTTTGACGGGTACGAGTCAGTTGAAGATACGGAAAATGAATCATAGCCAGCATCATAGGCTGTTGTTGCTCCATTACGAACTGGACTTTGTGGAGTGGTTAAACTTACTGTGGAAAGTGGATTTCGTTTTCCTATCATATACAAATAAGGATTATCTAAAGTCGTTGATGAGGTTGAGCTAGCACTGTTCCGATCGCCACTCCAATTTCCAGAATCTCTACGCCTTGGTTGATTTAAATATTCTGGCATTGAAAGTCCATCTTTTGATGGTACTTTACTCGCTACAGTAAAGTTATTAGTAGATTCCAGTTTATTGTGCTGAATATTATCTTGTTTTTTTTTATCGTTAATATAAATATTTGAGTTTTTGTCCAAAATTTTAGAAGAGAGACATTTTACAGAATTATAACTATGCTGTTGAGGTTGAGCGCAATTCCCTCTATCTTGTAAAAAACTGTTTTTAACTGTTTTTCGATTCAAGTAAGGATCAGTTTCCTCTAAATACTGTACATTATCTTGTTTTGAAAATATTGTTTGTTGAATTATATTAAGGTTTTGATACTCGCAAGCAGATCTTAATGGAGTTGGCGTAACGGCGCGCCTAGTTGAACCAGATTGTGGCTTTTCTGGACTTGGAGTTACAGCTCGTCTTGGCTGTTGTTGAACAATATCCTGCATATGTAAATATTGAGATTGTTGAGTATTTACATGAAATGTAGGTTGTATTATTGTATATATTAGTAATAAAGGTTGATATCGGCCTTTATTGCATTTTGAAACAACATGCTCCCACCTGGGTCCGATCTATAATGGAAAAAAATGGCTCATTGTACATATAGTTTTTTTGAATATATATTACTATATAAACATATATAGATTTGATATAGATATTTGATCATTCTTACCTCTTTTACATTTTCATCGTCAAAATAAACCCAAACTTTGAGCTTAGTGTGAAAAAAAAAAGTAGAATAATGTTTACTGTAATGTGTTATCATTCCAACTAATTCATACCGTATATTTTCCGACCAAGTTTGTTTATTAACTTTATGAAAAAGATCACATATCTGTATAGATATTCCCACAGTTTTTAATACATTATTAACATGCTCTAAAGGTGGAAATTCAGAGTCCCAAACAATGCCAATTGAAACGACGTCTGGGATATTTAAAAGTGTTCTACATATCGTAATTTTAGCACCACAGAAATTCTAAAATAAAAAGATATATTCACATTTTATAAATTTGAAGTCATATCATTGATTATGAATACTATATACATAGACATTTTAAAATTAAATATTTTTGGACTAAATTCCTATCCCGTCCTTTTTGAAAAATTTGCGGATTCTACTGAATGTATTAGTGAGTCTCTGTAGGTTCACTGTTAAATAAATAAATATATTTCAATTAATAAATAATTTTAAAAAATATATATTATTCAAAATTGAAACAGTAAATTTTGAACAATATGTATTTTTAAAATTATTTATTGATTGTTTTATTATAAATAAAAAATTAAACATACAAATCTACATTCATCAGTTTTTCAGCATGCTTCGTAATCATGTCTTCTACATGCCTTTGCAATCATTGCTGCTGTTATTCCTTCTCCTCAGTCATGCATGCTGAAGCGCTTCAAAATAATTTTACGAAGTAAAACCCGATCGCATTGCTTCTTTTTCCGGACCACAATATGTCCGCCCCATAAAGAATAGAGCGAAAAGCAATACAGTGCTTCCAAAGAATTCTTACATCAAGCATGATGGAAGCATTCCGTTAAACGCTGGCGTGCACTATTATTTGATTTTTTTTTTAAATTGTTTATTTATTTAAATTATTCAATTAAAAAAAGAAAGAATAGCTAATTAAAAAAATTGTTTTCCAAACATTTTAAAATTATATTACAATCTTAGTAATTGTAATCACTGTGGTGAATTTACGGATTTCATTGTATAAGTATATAAATAATAAATAGTCTATTCAAATTAAATATTATTACCTTATTAACATTTTCTTGAAATAAATAAAAAGAAAAAGCTCGCACTAAGCTGCAGTTCGTCCACGTTATTTTAAAAAAACTAATTAATTTAAGTGTATTGTGTCCATTTGACATTGCAAAGTTAATCAAAAGCTGGTATAAAAAATTTAAATGACTACAATGCGAATATCTTTAACCGGAATGCTGAGATTTTGAGTCTTACACCGAATCTTTTCCCCATATGGCAAATAGTTTTGACATAATAAATAATAAATTATCAGAATTTTTAACCAATTTAAATTTAATTATGAAACAGTCATTAACAGACTGTTTAACAGAAATTAAATCTTCAAACAATAACCTATTTAATAGTTTTAAAAATGAGATTAAACAATTATATGCCGAAAATTCTTGTTGTAGTGTCACGAATTTGTTAATTGGTGACATTACAATCAAAGTGAACAACATTGAAAATAACATGAACTCCAACTTAAAAAAGGTAATTGAGGCAATTTTGATGACAGGCTGCGGTAGTAGCACGCGTACAGACAACAATACGGCGCTGAATCTTGACGCCATGATATCTGAAATAATTGCTTTAAAAAAGCACGTTAACACCTTGGAGGTTAAAATAGATAATTTAACTCTTTCAAACGTATCTGACCCATCACTACATGATTCTGCTATATGTAACGTGAATGTAGGAGAAGAGATTGTCGCTGCTATCAGTGAGTCTGCGTTTATAACACTATGTAACTATACATCACCGGGAATAAATACTCCGTGTATCTATACACCACCGAGAATAAACAAATTTGGTACTACTTGGTCAACCTCTGACTGGAACAACAGAATCGAAAAACTGAAGCTATTCAACCAGAATAAGCCAGTTCAAAAATATTTTAATAAGAGCAAGAGTGTTATCGATAATGTGTCAGATTTCTTTTTAAAGGGAGCTCATCCTGAAGCCAGCGTGGAGTGGGTTTTACAATTCTTAAGGAGAAAATTTTGTATATCTGCTCTTAAATGTGACCGTATTATGCCTAAAAGTATTTCCAAGAAGAAGAATATCAGTCTCGCATGTTTTAAATTCACTGTTTCTGACCGTTATGGCTGGTTTTTGCCAGGTGTATGTATAGACAGAGATGGATTCAATATAACAAACCAGCCTTGGAATGAGAAGGCAGCACACATCGTCCCAAACTCATCAAAAATCAACACTAAGCATAGTAACCATAACAATTATAGTAATACTAATAACCCTAATATAAAAAATAAAATCAATAATCTTAAAAATCCTAATCCTACTAAAAAAAATATATATAAAACCAATAGTCTTAATAATACTAAATCGCAAGTACAAATTAATAGCAAGCCAAATACTAAATCGCAAGTACAAATTAATAGCATGCCAAATACTAAAAAGATTTCGAAAACAAATAATTATAATAACATAAATAAATATCCTAATTTCATTCAGGGTGAAACATTTGTAGTTGGAGCTCCCTTAAACTCCCCTAAAGCTTCTTCATCTAAACATTCACCGAATTTTATCAATCCTTTACTGCCGCCATCAGTTCGTCTAACTCAAAATAACGCGGGCAGTGATAACAAATATATTCTCTCTAGGTTTAGAGATCACAGAATTTACAATAACATTTGGCTATATCTTGCTTATCTACATGATCATCCTAATAGTGATGGTAAGACCAAAACTAACACTAGGGTTTTAATTCAGCAGGAAGGCCTGCCATCTGACTATGATGCCCTTTTGAATCTCTTTTTTATTTACCATGAAACACTTGGGATACATCGTGATAGTGTAAAGAAAGACTTAGAAACGTTTCGTGTGTTTGTTTCCTCGAATGTAAAACGATCGAAGTCTACTCGTCCCTAACCACAACCTGATTTCTATATCATCTGCATCTGATATTGATAACCCTATACAAAATTTTTCTCTCTACTATCAAAATGTAAGAGGCTTACGCACCAAAACTAGACTCGTATACGTCAACTCTGTAGCATTAAATTTTCCTTGTTATGTTTTAAATGAAACTTGGTTAAGTAAATCCATTATTGATTTGGAATTATTTGACCCCTTCTTCAATGTTTATAGAAAAGATAGATATTGTTCCAATTCAATTCAAAATTCTAATTTTATCACCCCGAAAGGTGGTGGTGTTCTGATTGCTATAAAGAACTCATTCAATGCGGAAGAGATTAAAATACCTGAAACAAATCTTTTAGAGATTATATGCGTCAAGGCTACTTTATTACAAATGAACATAATTTATATTATAAATTTTTATATTCCTCCAAATAGTGACATCGAATTGTATAAAAGTCATTGCAAGGCTATCAATTTCATATCTGAAATTTCCGAACAATCTAGCGAAATTATTCTGTGTGGGGATTTTAATCTTTTTAACATTGAATGGTCCAACCATGACGAAGAGTCATACTTAATTCCTACTAATCTTCATAGTGAGATCGAGTATACATTCATTGACTCCCTTAACTTAATCTCTCTACAGCAACCATCAACAATCCATAATAATAAACATCGTCAACTCGATCTAATATTTTTGTCTGATTGGAACAACTCAATAATAAAGGAAAGTCCTGACACTCTTGTAAATATTGACCCTTATCATCCTTAAATTCTTATTACCTACTTTACTGAGTCTAATGTTCTTCCAAATAAAACTGTAACCTATCAATACAACTTTAGCAAAGCAGACTTTCAACAGCTTAAAAATTTCAACAAAACTTGTGATTTTTCTTCCATTTTCACTAACACTAACATTGAGTAATAATTACACATAATCATTAGTAAGTTCTATGATTTACTCTTTGAAGATTTAAATCGACTATTTTTACTAATTCTAGTCCTCCGTGGTATACACGGGATTTAAAAAAATTAAGAAATAAGAAAAACAAAGCTTGATCTTAATATATGAAATCCAAAAACTCATCTGATTATAACAATTTTAACTTTTTTTTTGATCAATTTAAATCGCTAGTCCATTTAAGCTATAATATTTATTTACAAAATATGTCTTCCAATCTTTTAACGAACACCAAAGGATTCTGGAAATTTATTAATACTAAAAAAAAGTCTGATCAATTCCCTAGTTTCATGCAATATAAGGATACACTTAGTAATGATCCAAAAGTCATATCTCAATTTTTTAGTGAATTTTTTGGAAATTCATATGCAGCAACTACATTTAATGCTACCGCATCACAATTTGACCATTTAGATCATTTTCCTAAAAAAACCTTCTCCTTGTTTTGCATTAATGAAGATATCGTTACAGATTATTTAATTAAATTAGGTAATAACACATCCCCTGGTCCAGATGGTATTCCAGAGGTTATCCTGAAAAATTGTTCAAAATTTTTGGCCCCAACGCTCTCGAGAATCTTTAATTTATCCATTTCTACTGGATCTTTCCCTTCTATTTGGAAAAAAGCCTGTATTAGACCAGTGCATAAGAAGAACTCTAAAAAAGAAATTAGCAATTATCGTCCAATCGCCAAACTTTCCTCTATTCCCAAACTGTTTGAACTAATCATTTATGATCAAATTTACGATTACTGCAATTGCCTTCTAATACCAAACCAACACGGGCTCGTTAAGAACAAATTCACAGTTACGAACTTTGTTGAGCGCACTTCTGAGTTTATTCTTAATATGGAGACAGGATTTCAAACTGATGTCATATACACTGACTTTAGTAAAGTTTTTGACCTTCTACCCCATTGCATTATACTATTGAAATTATCTAAACTTGGATTTCCCTTCTTTTTCTTCAGTTGGGTCGAATCTTATCTGACAAATCGGAGTTACATCGTGCAGTTTAGAACAGCCTTTTCATCATCGTTTGAAGCCAATTCAGGTGTCCCTCAAGGCAGCCATTTAGGCCCACTCTTATTTATAATTTCTATCAATGATGTATTTCCTAAAACAACCTTCTCCTCGTTTTGCATTAATGAAGATATCTTTACAGATTATTTAATTAAATTAGGTAATAACACATCCCCTGGTCCAGATGGTATTCCAGAGGTTATCCTGAAAAATTGTTCAAAATTTTTGGCCCCAACGCTCTCGAGAATCTTTCATTTATCCATTTCTACTGGATCTTTCCCTTCTATTTGGAAAAAAGCCTGTATTAGACCAGTGCATAAGAAGAACTCTAAAAAAGAAATTAGCAATTATCGTCCAATCGCCAAACTTTCCTCTATTCCCAAACTGTTTGAACTAATCATTTATGATCAAATTTACGATTACTGCAATTGCCTTCTAATACCAAACCAACACGGGTTCGTTAAGAACAAATTCACAGTTACGAACTTTGTTGAGCGCACTTCTGAGTTTATTCTTAATATGGAGACAGGATTTCAAACTGATGTCATATACACTGACTTTAGTAAAGTTTTTGACCTTCTACCCCATTGCATTATACTATTGAAATTATCTAAACTTGGATTTCCCTTCTTTTTCTTCAGTTGGGTCGAATCTTATCTGACAAATCGGAGTTACATCGTGCAGTTTAGAACAGCCTTTTCATCATCGTTTGAAGCCAATTCAGGTGTTCCTCAAGGCAGCCATTTAGGCCCACTCTTATTTATAATTTCTATCAATGATGTAACGTCGGTAATCAAAAACAAGTTAAAATTTATGCTGATGACATGAAAATCTTCAAAAAAATTACATCTCTACTAGACTCAACCCTTCTTCAAGAAGATCTAGATTACTTTTTCTTATGGTGCAAAACTAATAATCCTTCAGTTAAATATAAACAAATGGGCCCCAATGAGTTATCATAGACGAATTAACTGCCTCTCATATACTTATTCACTTAATGGACAAGCCTTAGAAAAAGTCAAGTCTATCGAAGACCTGGGAGTTACCTTCGATGAAAAACTTACTTTCAAAATGCACTACAATAACATCATCAATAAAGCTAACTCATTGTTAGGATTCATAAAACGATAGTCCAAAGAATTCAATGACCCATACATCTTGAAATCCCTATTTACTTGTCTCGTTAGACCCCAACTTGAATATGCCAGTCAGGTATGGCCACCTTATTATGAAATTCACAGTAATCGAATTGAATCAATTCAAAAAAATTTCTTAAGATATGCTTTACGTCTCCCTCCTTGGTCAGACCCTTTGGCTCTTCCACCTTATAATAATAGACTCAACCTTATTCATCTAACTACATTAAAAAATAGACGTGAGATCGCGGATGTGCTCTTTATCACGCAAGTAGTTACCGCGAATATCGTATCGTCATTTATATCTGAATCTGCTAAAATTAACACTTGTACCCGATTTCGTTCGCCTAATCTTTTCACCCTAGTGTTTCATCATACTAATTATGGTATGAATGAACCTAGCCATCGAATGATGATCATTGCCAATAAGTACAAGGATGTAATTGATTTAACCCTCTCAAAAGATGCGCTAAGGAAGCGTTTATATTTATGTCACCAAACTAATAATTCTTTTTAGTAATAAATTGTTTTTTTTTTTCTCTTAACTAATCCAATTTACTATATAAAACCCTAACCATGATAATCCAACTAACTCATACCTGTTTATACTAATGAATTTGATAAAATTTTGAAAATTGTAAATTTCGATATTATAATTTATTCTTGATTCATTGTTTTGCTGTTTTTAAATTTTTTGATTTTTTTTTTATTCCTTTTTTTTCTTATTAATTATATTAAAATTATATTTTTAAAAATCTTGTAATTTGTTTGATTTAAACGAAGTAAATAAAATAAATAAATAAATAATTTATTATTATATTAAAAATATTTTTTTTTCTTATCAATTCAAAAACAACAACACATTCAAGAACAATAATAATAATAATAATAATAATAATATTATAGCAAATAATATGAATATTCAAGTTTCAAATACATAATTATTATACAAAATATAAATAAAATTAAAATAATAACAATAATAATAATAATATTATAGCAAATAATATGAATATTCAAGTTTCAAATACATAATTATTATACAAAATATAAATAAAATTAAAAATATAAAATTTTATAAATGGAGACTCACTAATACATTCAATAGAATTCGCAAATTTTTTAACAAGGACGATGAATTTAGTCCAAAAATGTTGTATTATGAACCAATGGTCATATCTACACATGTATTGAATATTTAATTATATACTTAATATGTATTTTTATTTTAATTCTACTAATTCAAAAGCAAAAGAGACACATTGAATTTTACTTACAGGGCAGTCTCTTATGTCTCCCATATTACCAGCTGATCGAATAAGTTCTCCAAAGGTTAGATTCTGTTGGCTTTGTATTGAAATATTATTTTGAGATATAATAGCTGATGCTGATACATAGTGTACCATCTAAAAATATTGTTTTAAAAAGATCTGAAGTTAATTTTATAAAATACGATTAAATGGATGTAAAATACGATGTGATAAAATGTATTCGTTATAATAAAAAAAATAAAACATGAGTAACTTAAATAGAATATAAACTACAGCTAAATTTTTTTCAAAAAAGTCATTTTAACTCATTAAATGCATATTAAAAATTTATAAATAAGACTCGAAGTTTTTCTTTCCTTTTCTTTGTATATACTATAATTATTTCTAAAGTTTCATAAATTTTAATTGTAAAAGTTAATAATTCAAATCTGAACTAACCTTCAAGAAGCTATGTTGAAACTTATGAGATAATTTTTTTTTGTGGAAAAAGAAGGAAAAACTGACCTGAGTAAAGGGTAACTGTTCAGAATTAGCTCCACATTTACAAACACTCTGTTCTATTACTCGCATAGCAAAACGTCGATGTGTAACGCAAGTCAATGCTTCGCATGTTGGAAAATCGTCTGATGACAAATGAAGGTGAACACGATGAAGGAGTAATTCAAAACATTCCGCTGCATCTCCTAAATAACCTTGGGAAAATCGCCTTCCAGTTAAAGGTCCACTTTTTAAAGCATGTCTCAAATGTTCTGGGCATAGAGATGGTTCTGTGCTGGTTTGGAGTTGTTGAAACAGCTCCTATAAAATAAATAACAATAATTATTTTTTTGTTACAGAAGGAACTGAAATAATTTACAAATGTTTGTCACATTTTTTAAAAATTTCAAAACCTACGTACTTATAAAATAAAATTAATTAAAAATATTAAATAAAGGATCAAAGTACATAAGTTTTTTTTCACATTTATTTTATCTCGCTCATTAACTTAATAATTAAAAAAAAACCATTCCAATTAGTATATTAGTACTAAAATGTTCGCTTTCCACAGCTACGCATGAGTTATTGAATATTCCGATGTCGAAATTAAGTTATAATGAGCTCAATATACTAAAAACAACAGCGAAAAATAACGGATATAACGAGAACATCGTCGACAACATAATAAAGAAAAAGAGAAAATGTTTATTTGAAGAAAGAGTTATAAAACCTCAAGTTAACTACAGGAAGCTTGATTTTATTACAGATATTAGTTTAAAAATAGAAAATATCACGGAAAAATACAGAAGTTTTGTAGTAAAATACCACCAAGCAATTAATAATTTGGAAATTTTACATTTCGCAGAAAAGGGTAAGAAATTAACATACCTCAAGGCACATGCAATTTTTTCACCTCAACCACATAAAAATCTGATGAATGACCAGATAGACATAAAATGCAATATTTAAAAATTTATTAAACCCTTGTAACTGTAATAAATAACTCCTCTCCGTGTACAGTTCTCTGTGATTTCCTCCATCGGATAACTCCCCAGGTGGCGGATAGGGGGACGTTTGTCAGATATTACAAATACCGGATTTCCGGCGCAGATCAAAAAATCACAAAAACATGCAATGAACAAAACTAGTGTTTGTACTCCTAGGGGGAAGAATAAAAACATATGTGGTTCTGTAAAGAAAAGGCATAAAATGGCTAAGCGTAAGGCGGCTATGGATCCTCCCACGAAAAGCTCTAAAGAAGCTGGTTCTTCAAACGGGCTAACTTTGAAAGAGAAAGGTGATGTAGAGAAGGCTGTCCTCAAAGACGGTCTCAGAAAGGCTAACCAAAGGGTGGTCTCTATGCTGCGACATCATCAATTTTGAATCATGGGGACGAAGGGTGCCAAAAAATGGTACCCAGAAACCGAAAGGCCCAAAATCGTCGGCGAATCCTGGAGGTGGAAGGTTCGCGAAAAAAAGTGCTGAGAAGCCAAAGGTAAAATAAGGTATATAGGCTTAAATAAAAAAGGCTAGAGAGACGAATATTAAATTATCGACAGAAAACACCCTGAAGGGGGAATCAAACATTCTTTGGGAGCGTATTCAAGGCTACAGAGTCTCCAAAAAATATATGCGCCAAGAACAAACACCAAAATAACCAATTTCCTGCTTACTCTCAATAGAGTAGACTGTAGGGTGATGTTGGGCATACTTACTGGTCATAACCGCATGAATAAGCACATGTGTAGACTAGCACTAAGTGACGATCCAACCTGTAGACACTGTCTGGAAGAAGAAGAAACTTCCACACATGTCGTAGGAGAGTACCTAGATCTTTCAAGGCTGAGGCTCAGGTTGTTGGAAGCGCACTACATAGCCTCAGAAAGCTTCTGCAGGATAGAACCCTCAAACCTATTAGTCTTTATCAAAAGGGTCGGCTAAATGAGGGCGGAGGAGGGCAAATATTCTTTTCTTTTCATTAAAATATTTCAGTAACTTAAATATTTAAAATATTTCATTAAAATATTTTAGATATTTCAGGCAGTTTTCTATTTCCCTTTTTGTTTAGACTGCAGTAATACGAAAGACAGAGTATGAAAATTAATAACTGTTCGATTTATTATATCTTTATTTCCTGAATTTAAGTGTGAGTGTGTAATTTAGTGGTAAACACGTTTCGGATCGTTCCCCAAATTAATATTAAATTTCGGTTTTTAGATCTATTACAAAATTCAAAACTATCTCGGAAAGTGATATTTGGACAAACCATTTCCAACAGAACGCTGTGGCAAAAAACGAAACAAACACAAATAGACGTGGAAATCCGACAGAGGAAATGGCGTTGGATCGGGCATACTTTGAGGAAACCTGACAACAACATCGCGAAACAATGTTTCGAATGGAATCCTCAAGGTACACGTCGCGTCGGAAGGCCGAGAAAAACGTGGAGAACAACTGTCTTAGCCGAAGCAAGTACCCAGCAAAGAACGTGGCCACAATTGAAGAGGTTATCCGCAGAAAGGAGCCGTTGGAAAGAATTTACTTCCGCCCTATGCCCCACGGATGCGGTTACAGGACAGTGATGATGAATGTGTAATTGAAATGGACATTGTGAGTTATAATGAAACAATGAAAGCAGGAAAAATAAAAATAGGTTGGGACATTTGTAAGGTTTTTGATGGTTTGTTTATAAGCAAATAACGAAGTTTAATTTAGCTTTTTGTTGTGACTTGTGAATGTATTATGGATTTTGACTTGAATTATAATATTTATAAAAGAAAAGAGGAAATAGAGAAAAAAAATATTTTAGGAATTAGTTAATAAAAATGTCAATAAAAGTAATTTGAATCAAAGCAATTTTTCTAAAAAGCTAAATTGTATAAGTTGTTTATATTTAAATATTCCAGGTGACATAAATAATTTTAATGAACTAGAAATTTTAATAAATCCTGAAAATTTTGAATTTATTTGTTTATCTCAAACTCATTTAATCGAATTAGATGAAGATAGTCTAATAGCCTTGGATAATTATTATTATTTAATAAGAGTAGATAGTGTCACAAAGGAAGTATAAATAGAGGAATCACACAGTAAACATTTTCATAATTTTTTTCTGGTTTGAAATTTTTTTGAATTATTTTATTAAAAAACTGATTTATATATTGTCTTTTTCAGTTCTTTATTACAAACATGTATATTTTATGATAACATAACAGAATTGCTATTTCTGAATAAAATAAAGTTTAAAATTGTTATACAAAAGATATTTTATTCAATTTGATTTTGTTTATAAAGATGCAATTTGTTTTTGCCTACGTCTATAGTCGCACAACGGTTATTTAGCGGAAATTTAGCGAATGACTATAACCGCGTTTTACTGTATATATTTTTTTTAAATAGCAGAAGTAAATGAATTAACATTTATTATATCATTTTTGAAGAGTATGATCTGATCTAATTTTTGTTTTCTTTTAAATTTTTGTTTGTGTTTTCGTTTTTGTACTTTGTCTTGATAAGTTTAAATAAGATTGAAATTTATTTTAGAGTATAGATGGCGCCCAACTTGGAAATAACCGTCACTATTTGGTGTAACCATTTTAAATGCTGTAAGTATTCAGCAAAAAAAACTTGCTAAAATCTTAATATTTTTGTGGTGTAATTAATTTACTATTCAATTATTCTTGCTTTTTTACTCACCACGTCGTTCATCTTGTGCATTATATGTAAGATATAAAATATAGGTTGAGTATTGATTGATAGGTAGACTAAAAATTTGCAATCACTTTTTGTCAGCTGTTTATGAAATATCTGATTTGAAATAATTTAGTTTCTACTGGAAATAATTCCCCTGAAAATGGAAGCTTCGAATCAATATAATTTGAAAATTTTTACAGTGTATTATTTTATTGAAAAACTTTAAATTATATTATAGTTTTATAATTATTAAATTATAATAATTTTAATAATTGGATTATTTTTACTCAGAATTATAAAACTCATTTCATTTAAATAATTCTTTTGAAAATTTCTTTTGAAAAATTGTATATGTGTACATTCATACAAAATTCAAAATAATTAACAAGCTAAAAAGTAAAGTCAAAAGAAGATATTTTGATGCAATAATTACAAAATATATTTTTGTCCTTGATAAGAATTATGTAAATAAAATTATTTATATTTGTAGTTGTATTGAAAATTACATTTTCCGTAATTTTCACCATTTGAAAATTTTTTCGGTTCTCACGGGGTTTGAACCCGTGCTCCTCAGCAGTAATAGTATAAAATGAGTTTTTTTTTGTTTTCAAAACAAAAACACAATTTTTAATGATAATGCAAAAAAAAAGTTCTATGTATAATAATGCAAAAATGGAAAATTATTTTAATCCTTACTTAACTACTTTATCCATTTACTTTATTTATTTAATATTTAATAAAATAATTTTGCGCGATACTCTGCGTTTTAAACTTTTGAGGATATAAAAAATAGCGCAATACTTTATGAAAAGTCTAACAGAGCTCACGCGATAGTTATGACATTTACCCTCGCACCAATTTAAACCTACCGCGTCTGTATCTAAAATAATACAAAACTATCGCTTCAGATAGATATTTTTCAAAACTTAATCGAAACAAATTTTTAAATTCTAAAAAATATATAAAATGTCGTAATGCTAATAGGTATATTTCTTTATTATTATTAATATTATCAGTATTCTTTATTTAATTTTTTAATTCACTTGTTCCATTTTTAAAAATAGATATGAAATACGTTTTTCTATGTTATAAATTGTTAAACTTTGAAAAATTTAACTGACAACAAAATATTACAGTATCATTCACAATAAAATGAAAGATTCATTGATCAATCATTAATGATACCGATTAGTCTCTATCATTCATTTTGGCTTTCTTTCACACTTTAGTGATAATGCTGACAGGGACCATTAATATGATAATGTACTAGAGAGAAAGAGAGAGAGATACCAAAAACTGCCAATCTATATTAAATTATCAGGTCTATTCTACATAAAAGTTAAGAGTCTTTTATCTCTTAAATGATATTTACGAGAAGTTAAAAGATTTTCGTATTCAAGATAAAAGTTAAAAGATGTCAAAAATGAGCTGTCTCTTTACTTTTGTGTAGACTTTTTTTAAAAGGAATTCGTATTTTACTTAAGCCATTTAAGAGACAAAATTCCGCTTAACTTATCGAGGTGCTTTTAAAAATCTTTCAACTTTTAAAAATAAATAACGGTCATTTTATTGTGTGACATGTATTTTTAATTTTAATAAAATTTTAGGTTTGTGTATTAATAAAACTTAAACAATAGGCTTGTGTTTTAATAAAATTTTAAAGATATTTTTTTTATGAAATAAAATTTTATACATTTTATTCTTAATAAAGATAAACAAGATAAATATTTTTTAACTTTATAAACTAAATAATTTTTTTAACCTTTTATATAATCAATAAAAAAATTAACAACAGCGCTCTCGGATGTAATTGTAATAGGTATTTATTTATTATTTATTTCATTTTGAATTGAATTAAATATTATTTGATTTTGACAATATTATGACAACTTGTCATTTGATGTTTTGGAGATCTTTTAACTTTTAAAAGCAAAAACTCAACAATTATATGCAGTGAAGATGCAGAATACGAAAAGCCTCTTATCTCATAACCTTAAAAGTTAAAATTATAGAAATATCACTTATCCACAATAGGGGAGTTCTATTTTTCTATTGATTCTTAAAATAACAAATTTAATTTGCAAAAAATATTTGAAAAAATTGAGAATATCGTAAAACTGTTTTTAAGCAACAGAAACAATTAGAACAATTATTAATAATGATTACAAAGTGTCTGTCTGTCTGTCAGGTCAAAACAATTAAATTTTTTTAATGATCATTAATTTTCGTAGTATGTCTTTGAATTTGGCATTAGACTTTCAAACGATCTTAATACTTATTCTCTATACTTCTAATTTAAAAAAACTTCATATTAATATTTTTTGTTGTTTTACTATAATTCACCACTTTATTTATTTTTTTCTTGTTCCTGATAGATTATAGCAAAAGCGGCGACTGCGATACTTAATGAAAAAGGTTATTAAAATTTTGTTTTGAGGTTTTAATATTATTCACCACGTTATTTCATAAATACATAGTCATAGCAATTTACCGAGGTGAAAAGTTTAGATTTTTTGGTTCGTGCTATTGCTACAACTACTTGCTTTTATTCAATAAGATGGAAAATTTTACGGATACTATTAGCGTATTAATATATTAGATGGTTCTTGTTACTGTCTTGTTACTTGCTTTTAACTTGCTTAATTTTGCGGATATTATTAGCGTATTAACAAAGACCGTTAATATATAAAGATACACAAAAGTTGTTTTTTTTTTTTTTTACACTCTACAGTAACTTAGGTAGAATCACCTTTTCGTGCTTAATTAAGTACGGTACTGCAATTTTACACTACAATCTACAATATTTCGAGTATTTATTTAACAAATTTTTGGCTTATCAACTTATTAAATGTGGAAAACTACTGCTATTGTCAGGAACTAAGCCTTCTTAAATAGAACAGTTTCATTTATTTAATTTTGTTACCAGATTATACTCTCAATTATTTTTTGCCATTTATTATACCCCAATGACAAAGGGTACTGGACCAGGTCGAAAAATCCATAAAGCATTTTTTTTGCTTCATCGGGAATCGAACCTGGGACCTTTCGGTTGAAAGGCAGGCGCTCTACCTACTGCGCCACCCAGCGTTTAATCGTACAAAGATTAGAGTTTAGATGGGACATTTTTACGATCTTACTATTTCATATTAAAACATAAACAAGCACACACCATTAAAGAAACAAGAATTAAAAAAAAAAAAACATATATAATATTCTCAATTCTCCTTCCAAAAGTTTCCTTTTTATTATTTTGGTTGAATTGAAAAAAGTGTGAATTTTTATACTAATATAAATCTACAAAACTTAATTTTATTATATAACAGTTTTTATCAAAATTTCCTGTTAAACAACATTGCTTTTATGGATTAATTAGAAAAATTAGGGTAAATACTAAAATACCCAATAAGTAACACGTCGATTCCAAATATAGTTAAATTGGCCAGCGTATTATGATTCTGTGGGTAGGAAATGATTTTCAAGGAAATGATTTGCAGCGTAGGAAATGATTTTCATGTCGGACTAGCAGAGCTAATTTTTTTTGTTGTGCTTAAGGAAGTTTCATATGAAATTTGCAGTTTATACTTATGTCCAAAATGGATCAAATTCTATTACGCACTAGAAGAAAAAAGTCAGACAAACATTATTTTTATGATTAAAGTAGAATTACTGAAATAATTTATATACACTAACTTTCATATTGCAGTTTATTTGTTATTTTCATATTGCAGTTTATTACTGACCTTTCATTCCTATTAAAATTTATTTCAATACAAAATAATTATGAAGAATAAAGTAAAATATCTACTAACATTTCAACTTTTAAATTTATTTTTATTCCAAAAAATATCGCAAATATAAAACAAACACCAAGTGTCCAAGCGTCACTCTTTTATTTTATCTTTTCAATTGAAATAATTTGTACAAAATCTCTCTTTTGTGATAAAATTTTACATCGATAAATTTTATCGATTTCGTCGACAATTTCTGAACGATATCAAAATACATAATGGTAGCGTTCAGTGAAATTAACCATTGGATCTGAAATCCACAGATCCATGGATCTGTTTACTGAACGGTGTGGTAAATGTACCGGTTAATGTATCGCGGTTAATGAAAATGGATCTGAAAAAATTCTAGATACATTTCATGGATCTGACTTTTTATATGTAAAAACAACAACAACAATTTTTATGTTGAGTGTTGTGACATCTACCGTAAGAAAAATTAAATGTTTATATTTTTTATGAAAGTTTTTAAATTTAAATCGCCACTATTTTTTGAATTAGTGTGAAAATTTAAATTCTTAAGGAAGATTTATGTACATAAAACTTAAATTAAGAGTTATAAAAAATAAATTATATTTATGATAATAAATATTATTCCATTCAAATTTAATTTATTTTTAAAAGTACTCATTATATTTTCCGGTGATGGCGCTAGTATTGCGGTAAATTTTTGTGGTGAATTGCGTTCAGTGGCCAGATTTATGGTACATGGATCCAAAATGGATTCCAGGTCTACCGGTTAATGCTACTGAACGAACCCAATGGCAATTTTGCATTGTGACATTTCGTTCGATCAAATCGTAATCGTTATCGAAATACATTATAGGCACCTTATTCTTTCTTATCTATTCTTTTATTTTGACCCAGTAAAGTTGGTATGATTAGGCAGGAAAGGTACTAGTAATTGTAACGGTAGGAAAAATTGTAGTTCATTTTAAATAAATAAACCAAATTATAATATATTATATAGATAATATAAAAAAAAAAACTTACGACCACTGCACTTATACAGTTATTTTGTTCATTTTTTAAATTAAATAAAATATTTGATTCTTTTATATCATTCCCAATTGTTTCTTTTTGAAATTTTTTATTTTTATTAATTTTAAGACTTTGTTGGCCATATATCTCCTTATTTGTTCGAGGTAAGGTACTTTGCTTTTCATTAAAGATTTTTATTACGTTAGTTGCTCGCTTTTCTATTGTTGCTGATGGAAATGTTTCCTTTTTTTTATAACGGAACTTTATCATTTTTTATCGGTTTTATTTAACAAAATGTTCACTTCAACTTGCACAAATTTACTTTTCACTGCATGTGTAATGTAATAATAAATTTTACTTTTTATAAATTCACAAGTTTGAAATATTTTAATATTTAAACATTTAAAAAATAATTTTCAATGATATAAAGATAATTTAAATTTGACATTTTATTGGAAATAAAACAATTGAAGCAATGTGAATCAAAGTTTCTTTCTTAAATCTTTCGTTTCTATGATAAGAACCATAGTAGTTATTAATTTTTTTTTAAACTTTTAGTGCATTATAAAAACTATCAGCATAAAATTATTATATTAAATATATTATTCTGTTTTCCTTAAAAAATTTTAGGCTTTGTTTTATGTTTTCCCAGTACACAAAAGAAATAAACACACCCATAGCAAGTACATAGGTAATTTGAAAAACAAAATAATGTATAACTAATATAGTTGCAGATTTTCAAACTAGTTTTTTATATGGGTTTTTTACATTTTATATTTAAAAAACTTAAGTGATTATTTGTTTATAAATAAAATACTTTTAATTGGTTAACTGAAACAATTCATTATACATATGTTTTTGCAAATTCAGTTTTTATAGAAAAAGTAAAACAACTCATATTATTTTGACTTAATTTTATAGTTTAATAATTCAAAAATGGCGGATGTTACTAGCAGATAATAACACAATGCAGACAAGAATTAAATAAATACTCGCTATGCTAAAGTCACTTCAAACATCTAAACTTCAACATGAGTTTGTAAAGACTAAATGTTAATGTACCAATTATCCGAAGGAATTAAAGTTGAAAACAAAATAGAACACAAAAGTCAGCAACACAGGTTTTTTCTTTTTTTAATGTGACTACAACTTTACTACATCTTACCAGCACCACAGGTAAATAAAACAAACTGGTTTTTAAACTTGCAAGAGTGTGGGATAAAGTTTTCTCATCTCATAATAATTGTGAACTGCGAGAAGAAGTGTATTTGTGGTAGTTTAGGTATAAATTTACCATACCGCGGTAACTGTACATTTTAGAAATTATATTTTTTATTCTATAAATTTAACGAAAATTTCCAACAGTTTCATCAGTGCAAGTAAATTAATTATTTGTATAAATAAAAACAAAAGTTGGGTTAAATAAAAAAAATATGATATTTCAATCTTTAATATTCTTTCCTTTCTTTGCTTACTCTTTCGATTTGAAAAAAAATTAAATAAAGTTTTCTATAAAAACTCTTTGTTACAATCAATAAACGAAATTTGTTTTGTTGCAACACATAGAAATTTTTTCAGATTGCTAAAAAACCCCATCAAAATTATTTTGCTTTATCTTACATTGGATTGTTAAGATTCGTAAGACCATTATACGATATGTAGCGGGAATGAATTTTGATAAATTAGAATAATAATATGATGTAAGCGTGGTATACATATTTGTGTAAATAATAATAATAATAGTTATGATAATAGTTATAATAATAATATCAGAAGAAACAAGACCAGAGTGGAGTACAAAATGTAAAACAGTATCAAACTGATCCGCCTTTAAATGTAAGAAAATGATTTTATTTTTAGGGGGAATTCCTACGATTACGCCGATTTTAGAAGAGGTACGTGGATACGTTGTATGGTTTAGGAAATTTCCGTAGGGTGGCGTGGAAGTAGGCACGTCGTAGACGTAAACACACGTAGATGTATTATAAATTTGAAAATTAGTTTACCCAATATAAATTTCCCAAACTCTATAATAAATTAAAACGTATATTTTATTAATATCTTTGTATCTATATCAAGTATTTAAATAAAATTCCTCTATTATATGTATGTTTCCTATTCCTTTTCAAAATGGTAATAAGTTTGATTTAAAATATTCATGATTACCACTTTATTTTCTCTCCGAAAGAGTAATAAAGTCGATTCGGTATTCTTTTTTTTGTCTATTCCCTTGTACCTAAATTTTCATATTAAGATGTGGAATTATATTAGTCTTAAATTTTGTGTTCTCCTTGTTATTTAAATAAATGATAATTTTAAGCCTTCTAGAAAACAATTAGAAAAAACATCATTCTCGAATGTGCTTCAAATATTTAAAAAATTAGTGATAAGAGATAAGCTCATTATAGTAACCAGCAATCACTGAACTCTAGCTCGTTTCAATATTCGCTAACATATGTTTCAGAGACTCTAAAAAAAACTGATGATTTTCTGAAGTGACGCGAGACTAATTATAACATATATGAAGTTAAATAAGGAATTAAAAACAGCCAACAAAATTCAAATATGCTCCAGCTGGCTTAAATCCTTAAGTCTGTAACAAAAACGATAGTTCTAAAATTTTTTTTGAATATTTGAAAAGTAGTTTTAAAAAAAATCCGGGATTTTTCATACGGAGAATTCCGGGATTTTACATATGTGCTATAAGATCCGGGATTATGATTTTCGGGATTTTGAAATCCGGGATTTTGATACTATCCTCTTAAATATCTATCATTTAAAAGAATAATATATTGAAAATCGATTATGAATCGAAAATGAAATTCGTACCGTATTTTTTCCAATTATAGATGAAATATTGAAATGTACATACATTTACATTATACATACATATATGTATAATATATTTCATTATAATTATTTTATTTATTAATTCTTTTTGTTGATTTTTTACTATTTTTTTGTTTGTAATTTTAATTTTTTAAGTTACATAGGTACTTTGTATTTCTTAAGTTGCATTGGTACTTTGTATATATTATCTTATGTCTTTCTAATTTTTGTATACGTACCTACATACTTATTATTTGTTATATTTAATTATGTTTATGTTGTTTAAAAAAAAGATAAAGATAAGACTAACTACTCGTAGTTTAAAAAACCTAAGATTCAAGGGTCCAAAATATTTTTTTTTTTTTTAATTTAATTCCTTTCTCTGCTTATTTCTAAAACGGATTTAACTATGGCTTTAGGTGGTGGTCGTGGTTTCTCACTTACGATAAGTGAGAAACGAAAGTAGCTGATTTCATATTATTTATTCAAGAATGAAGTAAAAAGTAAGGTACAAAACTTTATTTGAAGTATGTAACTTTCCAAATAAGTACATATCTATTCGAAATAAATTTTCATTTTTTCTTAATCATAAAAATTTAAAATTAAGAACCTAAACATTACCAATTAATTTTTCATGAAACTTTTATTTATTTTATATAAAATTTAAAAAAAAATAAGCTTACCTTTAAAGCACAAACTATACACTTTGTACCATTGCATGTGTGATTGCTTAACTGTCTGAACGATCTTCGAAAGGCATCTAAATGCCATAAGACCTGTATTATCAATAAAATTATAATTTAATTGGAAAGACAAAATATAAAAAAATATGATAATATAGAGAATACCGAATAATAATAATTTAGTAAATTAACTTTCTAATAATTTCAATTACTTCTTTAACGAATTTCTATAAGAATTTTATCGCATATAATTTTAAATTATGTACATTATATGGTTTAAACTTCACTATAATAACAATATCTGATAAAAAATACATTGATCAATCAAATAAAGGAATAAAAGAAAATACCTACCTTGCAGGTTTGAAATAAGGCTCCTGTATTAATGTTTTTACTATCCATTATTTTACATAATTATCATTATTCCTTAAATTAATAGATAATTTATTAAAAATTAAAGGGATGCACATTTATATTAAACAGGAATCAAAATTCTGTTAAGAGTTTAATTTATTATTTCCAAAAGAAATTGTTGAGTTTTCTTAAAGTTGTCCCCTTGCACATATGTATAACTAGTTTTTTCCCATTTACATTTCTTTATAATTTTTTATTTTTGAAAAATTTATATCATTTTCACTATTTGTCTCAATATTCAAACATTAATATGATCACTCAACTAAATTTTCAATTTTTCGTATCGGATTTTAAGTACATAATCTGAATTATGTATGTTTGTACATATAATACTTATATGAATTAGCTTATGTTATTCAAACTATGTATGAATGTATATAAATGTATATAATATGATGTGGTCATTTTAAAACACAACTTTTTTAACAAATATTTTGAATTTTAAAAATTTAGTTTATTACTAATTATAAAATATTCTAAAAGATATGTAATATAATTTTATTGTAAAAAATAATTTTGTATTAATTCATATTATTTTTATTAAATTGAAAACTTTATTTCATATATACACTTTATACATAGGTATGTATGTATGATGAATAAAACGGCATATACTCAAGTAAATATTTAAAGATCAGTAATAAATTCTTTTTTCATACTGTTATACTGCCATTTTTATTTCACAATTAACTATTTAGTTTATTTGATTTAATGCATAATCATTTTAAGAAATAATTTTTATTTTTATTACTCAAACGTTTATTCGCGCATTACTTCTTTCTTACTAAAAAATGAGTTCGATGCACGAATAAGAACAAGTAAATAGTTAAGTTTGGTTCAATCGTCGAGTTTCGTATTTTTTTACCTGAAACGATGTTTATTACCTGTAATTTGTAAAAGTGTAAACCTGTAAAAATGAAATGAATAGAATACTCTTAAAATTTTTCAAAATGGTGAATAATATTGTCTATGTATTCTGTAAAGCGAATTTGATTAAAAAGACTTGTTCACACTTCTTCAAATTTCAAAAAAAAATTTGATCTGTAATATCCCGCTCTACATCAGTCGGCTTATTTAATAAATTTAACAATTTATACATGCATTCAAACAATTATCAGATCCAATCCATAATTATGTGCATAAAATATTTTGACGTGTGGTCGTGGTGTAGACGTGTGGTGTTTAAAGTTTTGTATGATGTGTTGGCTTGGCTCTACGTTTTCTTCGTGTAACTCCGTATAGAGTAGTGCTCTCACCTTACAGCAATTGAAATAGATCTACTCCACTTTTCAATATTATAATTAGGATAATCCAATAATGTAAACAAGTTTAGTACTAAAACTGCTAAATAAAAATACGCAGAAGATTGTATTTTTCGTAGTAAGTAGCACAATATTTTTCTTTGTTTTATTTTAAAAATACAATTCAGTAAAATAAAATGCCTTGTATTTTAAAACTTATAATATTTTTGTAATTAGAGGAAGCCTTGTAATATATTTGAAATTATATTTTTTGGCAATAAAATAATTTTGATGTACTTTAAGTGATTTAAACAATTTTCTATTTTGTCTGAAAACATCTTTATATAATTGAAAACGAGTTTAACATTTATATTAGAATTTGAACAGTTTCAACCGTGTTTAAAAAAGTTTAATAAATTTTAAAAAAAATGTTCTTATATTTTTTTTATAAAAGTTTCACAAATACATATTTATACATATCTTCTTATACTTATATAAGGTAAAGCTTGCTTATCCGTTATACATATCCATTGCTTTAAAAATAGGGTTCTATAGAGCAGAATTAGGTATTCATGTTCAAAAAACAGAACTATAGCGGGAATTGACAAAGCTATGGCATGAAAGTTTCATAGCTGCCATCCAACTTAACTCCTAGCACCCATCAGGAATATTTGATCGTTTCCCAAAATTCCGACGGGTTCGTATGGTTGTAATACAATTCTTAAACTTTTAGTATTAGAAATATTTCAAAACCAAGTGTCTTACAAACCTGAAAATTTGTTATAACATACTTTCTTAAAAACACATATTTTACAATATTCCGAATTCGCAATATTTCCGAAATTCCGAGCAGCCACTAAGATTATTTAAAAAATTCAAGATGTTACAGACCTGACAATGGTTACTTAGGTACTCTTTGAAAAGTAAGCAAATAAGTTTTTTTACTATTTCCCAAAATTCTGATTAGCTGGTTTGAAAGAATTTTAGTGAAAGCAATTCTTATATACTTGTACATTAGCTAGTAACTTACTTTAGAGTAGGGAAAGAAGAATAAACTTAAATGATAAAATTGAAATAAAAACGATACTGTCACCAAAGAAAATAAAACTGTTAAATACCCAACGGAATTTCTAAATATGTTGAATTTGACAACCTTTTTGGCCTCGACAAGCAACCCTTTGGTAACCCTTCCTCGCAAGCTAGAATTAAAAATAAGACTTTTAAACTTCTACAAAATTTCAATCACCATAACTATATAGTATTAATAAAAGTAAAATTATAAAAGTATGGCATCTTATTGAAACACAAACTCAAACCTATACTACAAATTTTGAATTGGATCCAGCATGTGTTTAAATATCTTTTATGAAAAATCTACAATAACAGTAATTAACATTCAGTTCTTAAAGTTAGTCTAACTGTATCATTATGTCTAAACTTGTCATTAAGAGGTTGGATAGCAATACTATTTTTCAAAATATCAAAAGTAAAACATTGTTAGAGTATTTGTCTACGTGAGGATAAGGGAAACATGCTTAGGAATTTAAGCCTTGTATTGTTGTGTTGCTGGAAGATTTAAAAAGTTTGAAAGATTTTATTGGTTTCTCAAAGCAAATAGAAGAAACTGTCTTTGAACTGACTAAATTTTTTTAGAGTGAACCTGAAAAGTTGGATCTCATAGAAGGACACTGTATTCTAAAGTTGATCGAAAAGAAGTAATAAGATAATGAGCCCAATTATAAAGGAGAAGTGTTAGTATTAAGGCTCATTATAGCTTCAAAAATGTCGCTTTAAGAAAGATATATATCTGTGATCAAATTTGAGCTGTTAACTATAGAACTTGCAGAGATATTGAATTATGATTTTGGATCATAGACTTTCTGAAAGCTGCCAGGTAAAAAAGGGTACAGATTGTTTTTGGGCAAGAGATAAGAGTATTGCCATTGCACATTGAATTAATATAACCGAATATTTTTCTTTTTGTGTTGACAAATCCGAAAAAAATTTTGGGATCTTTAATCAATTTGTTGCCAATACTTCTGATATGAATTTCATATGCTCTATGAGCCTTCTGCTTCTCTGATTTTACAACGAAAGATGATAACTGCATTTTTGACATTTCCTGTAAATCGCAATTGAATCAAATTTAATATAGAATTTGCTATACTTTTCTAGTTATTTTTGATTTTTAAAGAATATTTTTAATAAAAATCTTTTGAAAATCTTTAAAAAGCTATTATCTTTGAAATCATTTCAATAACTTTTTATTTTTCGTAAAATTTTTACCTTTTTTTTAAATTTTAAATAATTTATTCATTTTTGTTACATCAAAGCTTTTGCTCAAGAACATAATAACTTCAGTTATTCAGTTTATACAAAAAAAAATGTATAAATACTCCGTAAAATTTTTCAAGATACATTGAAATGCAAAACTGTATATCTTAACATATAATTTTTTTTGTTTTGAACTGAATAAGTGAAGTTATATGCTTATGTTAAAAAAATTAAAAACGGCAGTTGTTAGTTATTCAGTTTTTAATTCATAAATTACTTAATATTATTAATTTTTTTTTTATTTGTAAGAGCTTAAAAATTTATATAAAGTGGCATTCATAACTAAAATTCGACAAAATTGCACTTATCATCTTTCGTTGTAAAACCACTGGTTTGAATTTGTTTGCAAGTAGTTGATACATATTCAGTAAGTAAGTTCTTTTTTTTTTTTTATTAAAATTTTATACAAATATGTACAATTAAACTAAAAATAAATGTAAATGTAGCAAATAATTTTTTTTTATCTTAGCTTTACAGCTGTGAGATTTTATAATTTTAAAATTTAATTTTTACATTGTATTACGTTCTATTGTATGTTTAATTTTTTTTATATATTTTATTTTATTACGCTGGTTATGCAAAGTCTTGAGCTCTCTATCTAACCATCGTTCAGTTATTTTGTTTTTCTTTCGTATTTAAGGAACAAAAACATGTATAGTTTCAAACAGTTTTAAGTAAAAGATTGATATTAGTGAGTTTAAGTCCTGTTTAACAAACAGGTCGTCCTATAGTTAATAGATGACAAAGCATTGTTAATGCTTTGATATTCAGCATTGCGGAAATCACATACGATTTCGTTATTATAAGTTTTGCTCGACCTTGGGATAAAAGAAGTGAAATCGAAAATAATTACGTTGAGTAGTGTTAGTAAAAAGATTATCTGCATCATCAGCTAGCTTCACCACCACTGTATCATATGCATTCGAAAATGCAAGATCTATAACAATTTAATTTACCATTGTTGTTAGGATAACTAATAATTTGTTGCAGATCATTATCATAAAACTCACTAATTAGACTGATATCAATTTCATCCTGGAAGTAAATCATCAGAGTCATCAACAATAAAAGAAAGAACTGGACGGTTAAAATCGTCAAAAACGAAAATTGGGTAATCTTCCTGGATATTTGAAATTATATTATGATGTACACTATAAAATTACGAATATGAAGAGTTGTCCGAATTCGGAGGAAAATAAACAATACCTAGGTATAAATTATTCGTGCCTAAGTTTTATTATTATTATTTATTATTTAATATTTAATATTTAATATTTAATATTTAATATTTAATATTTAATATTTAATATTTAATATTTAATATTTAATATTTAATATTTAATATTTAATATTTAATTTTAATATTTAATATTTAATATTTAATATTTAATATTTAATATTTAATATTTAATATTTAATATTTAATATTTAATATTTAATATTTAATATTTAATATTTAATATTTAATATTTAATATTTAATATTTAATATTTAATATTTAGTATTTAATATTTAATATTTAATATTTATTATTTATTATTTATTATTTATTATTTATTATTTATTATTTATTATTTATTATTTATTATTTATTATTTATTACTTATTATTCATTATTTATTATTTATTACTTATTATTTATTATTTATTATTTTTTATTTATTATTTATTATTTATTATTTATTATTTATTATTTATTACTTATTATTTATTATTTATTATTTTTTATTATTTATTATTTATTATTTATTATTTATTATTATTATTATTATTATTATTAATATTATGCATATAACTAGAAGTCAGCTGAACTGGAAGGAAGAAAGCATGCCTAATGACTGGAGTACCAGCTATATACGCCCCATTTACAAAAAGGGCGACGCCATGTCCTGGAAAAACTATAGAGGAATATCTCTGTTAAATATCGCATATAAGATCCTATCTAACATTTTGTGCGAATAAAAAAAATGTCTGAAGCTCTATTGTGACGTAATTAGCAGTTATCAATGGGGCTTTCGCCCTGGAAAGCCAACAAGCGACCAGATGTTTGCACTTAGGCAAATCCGGGAGAAGACTCATAAGTTTCAAATTTCCTGTATATTCCTCTTAATGTTGCTAACCGATGTTATAACTTTATCCAAGACGTTTTTAATGCTAGAATGATAATCGAATCAAGATTCGTACACGAAATAAACGAGAAACGCCGAATACCATCCTCCTCTGGGAGCATTTCAGCATACTCCGTGAAAAATTCTTACGATGTAACAGATTAAGTTTTTATACCATATATAGAGCAGTTAGGGCTGTTGCACTTTATCGAACCTATATTTGTTTTCCAATTGATCAAAAACTTATTAAAATAAATAAAGTCAAAAGTTTTTTTTTTTGTAAAAAGTAATTAAAACTTTGTTATTTTTAGATGGAAATTGTTCCAAATCATTGAAATTATAATATAATATAAATATTATATAAATATTATATAATATTAATATAATTACAATAATTATACGTATTGTTGAACTGAATTAATTTCTTTTATGTTATAACTTTTATCATCATGGTTCATATATTCTTTCATGTTATAGGTTCTTAAAACTTTTATTTTCTTTTCTGTAAAACGCTCTAGTTCTACTTTCGCTTTATAATGCTTTAATTGTGTAAACACTTCTGAGTTCTCTTGCATAAAATGTACTTTCATCCATCTTGTGTAATCACCAATAAATGTGAAGAAGTATTTTCGTTCCAATGACGTGATATTAATTGAACCACATTACACTTCTGTAACTAAATTTAAGGGAAAATTATGGCTTGTGAAATTTTCTTTATTTATTGTTTTATATGGTTGATGACATTGTTTTCCTTGCAAAACCAATTTCACATTTTGACAGTTCTCCACTAATGAATATAATACTTTCATTGATTGATTACATTTAATAAAACGAATTGTCACATTTTTTGGAACTAATTCACATAGCAATTTCACATAGCCATCTAATTTTTTTTACTGATTACTAAAATTCGAAAATACTTTTTCCGTCAACTTTCAATACTTTGTATGTTTTGTACTAATCTGAAAACTGAAATCGGTAACAGTCGTGTTTTTTTTTTTAATTTTTGACGGAGCAGGTCCCTAAGTCTAGATAGAGTAGGTACCTAAGTCGAACCAGGCCGAAGGAGGTGCTGTTTTTTAAATAAAATTTTGAAATAAAATTTAACTACTAAAAAAATAAATTTTTTGAATTATAATATACATAATTACAATAATTACACGTATCGTTGAATTGAAGTAATTTATCTTATGTTATATGTAACTTTTAAGACCAATTTTTTTTAAATAAAATCTGAAATATGAATCCTCTACTTATAAAAGGCAAAGTTTGCTTGTTCGTTATACTCGTCCAGAGTTTTAAAGATAAAGTTCTGAAGTTGTGCATACTGCACACAGGGTACAATTTCTAATATAGTTTTCTTCATAGTACATATTATGAAAAATAGGAAAATTCACCAATTTAATCAAGCAATTTCAACAAATTCATATGATAACTGTGTGAAAGTATTAAGCTCTAAATTAATGTAACTCGGTAACTTCAGTACATTATTAATATGTAAGTTGAATTTCTGAATCAATAAAAATTTAATTAACACCTACAGGCTACAGCCGCAACATTCAATTCCATACGGCGTCTTGAAGGCCACAGGAAAATGTAAACAAAGAAATTTCTTATATGAGATTTTTCAGTTCATATAAGAGTTTTGTAGTGATTCGAATTTTTTTTTTAAATTTATTTATTGTCAATTAATATATAATAATATAATAATATAATAAAAAAGACTTTATTTCATCAAAACCAAAAGCTAATTTACATTAAATATTTAAGACTTAACTTAAAAATTTATAAAAACAAAAAATATTAATTATAGTAAAATAAAAATTTAAAACTAGCCTAGCTGATTAAATGAAAAAGTTAGGTTAAATTTGTTAACTAAAGATGAGTGATGGAATAACTTTTAAAAGAAATAATATATTTATTAAAATGGGGAAAATTAAAAATAAAACAAAATAGAATAATTATAAAGAAAAAATAAAGCTTATTAGTAAAATATAAATGAAAATGATGAAAAAATTCAACAGTAAAACAAATTAAAATAAAATATACAAAAAAAAATAACAATGAGAAAAGCAGATTATACAATTAAAAACCAAAAATAATAATATATTAATAGTTTAATAACTATTGTTAAATTATTGTTACTCATATTATATGTATACATATCATATTATACATCTTAAATTCTAAAATTTTAGGATGCCTTGATTACATACCTATAATTTACTTCTTAAAAATAAAAAAAAAAGCACCGGTTTATTTTCTTTTAACTTTATTAAATCAAAAAATATATCAACATACAGAAATCAAATCAAAATGTAGGTGAAGAATAGAAAAAAGCAAATAAAAAATATATAATTTAAATATATATTTAAAAGACTATATTATATTTTAAAATATATTTTAAAAAGAAAAACAAATTTGTTCATGATTAGATTAATAGAAAAAAAAAATAAAAAATATTAAAAGTTAAGAAATTAATGTTTAGCTTAAAGTGTTTAACTTTCTTTGTTTAATGGATTTAGATGAATTTGATGTGACAAAATTTTTTTGATGAAATCTTTTATCATTATTTTTATTTTTGCAATAATTATTCGTCAAAATGTTGCACCAAGTTTTTATACATTTTTTAAATATATCATATAAGAAATTTCTTTGTTTACATTTTCCTATGGCCTTTAAAGTGCCATCTTAACAAAAAAAGTGCGAAGTGTCATGCTTGTATATTTAGGATGCCTTGCTACAGCTCATATTTGCCAGTCTTTAAGTTTTCTTTTCATATACAATTTTATTTACACACACTTGTTTAATCTATTAATCCAAAGATGTCGCCGCAAACCAGAAAAAGTTTTTATTCATAAATAAAATTTACACTTTGCGGAATACTGCTTATCCAAGTTCTATTAGAAAATATATATAATTTCTGATTCTATCGATAAAACTCAATTTTATTATTAAATATTGACTAAATTAAAAAATGGTATATATCTTCGAAAGTGAATATTAGATATACAAATTTTGGTCGACTCGGCGAAAAGTTAAAAAAATTTAATGTAAGTACATATGTGTGTAGTTATATTTCTTAAATGTGGTAATTTATTATAATAGGTAAATAGGTACTTGAACTGGACTGTCAAGTGGAACATACATAGTAATGACAACAAAGATATACAATATGCATTATATTATAATAATCAGTAGTATTCGTTAATATCTATTTATTATTTTATTTATTCATTGCTCATAGTTTATGTTATTCTGAAGTTGCTGTTTCTCATATAAAATAAACGAAGAAAGTTGAAGGATATATATATATAAGTAGTAAATACAAATAGGGAAGTTTGAAGTGACATAAAATCCTATTCCTGAGTAAACTTACTTGTGCACAAAACGATGCAATAAAAATTACGAAAAATGGTTTAAGAAAATAATAGACCAAAACAAAACGGACAACTAAAATGAAAAAAGAAAAGAGAAGTAATCAAAATATTAAAAAATAAAATGGAGTATAATAGATACAATAGTTGCATATTTTGTATCTGTCAAGACCGGTTTTATAGGGGTTTCATGGATCATGAAGCATTCTTATAAAGATATAGCTGTATACATCTGATGATATAAACTTATGTTTTTTTCTGTTTTAATTTTAAATATACTATTTATGATCACTTATAAATCGTTTCATTTCATTTCATTAAACCGATTAAGTACCTATTGTAATTTTGGAATATATGAAAGCACTCTTCTAGTTCTAGGAACAATAGAGAAGAAGGAGACTGACAAATTTGAAATTTATGATGAAGATAAATATTATAAATGTATATAATATTAATAAATATTATATATGTAAATATAGGTATATATGTATGCATATATAATGATAAAAATATAAGTATATTTATGTAGTTATATTTAATATTTGGGTAACCAGTGTTTTAGTAAGAAAAATAATAACTGAGAGTAGAATATTGTAACAATTTTATTGTTTAGTCAAAATTACTGAAATTAGTTAAGGTTACCGAAATTTTATATGACTTTTTACCTGTCTGGCAAGTCTGATATGAAAGTTTTGTATGGAAAGGTTGTAGGGGATGATATAATGCATCTACACAATAAAATCTACACATAAAATTAGCGATTTTTTTTTTTAGATAATCAACGTTTTTAACAAAATTTTCCGTTGTTAAAAGCAAAATTTGTGCAGCTATTATTCAAAACCGGTAAGTCTGATACCCATCCAACATATACCGTTAATTAGGTGTGTACTATACTAATTTCAAAAAGAAGTTATGAAGAAGATGTTGCTCTAGTTTCAATTACTTTGGAGCTGTAGTGGAAATTGTTTAGACATAATTTTTGTAATCCGATTTTCTTTAACCCTCTGTACCCCATGTTAACTTTAAAGATAGACCCATCGTCTAGAACAATTTTTTTCCTAAAATACTCCAAGGCATCACCCCTTGAAATATTTTTGTTCTAAACTGGATCACCCTGCATACATATTTCTTATAATTTATACCTACATAATTCTTAAATAAAAAATGAATAATAAAATCAATAAATTTAAATGGCCTCGATAGCTGAGTGGTAAAGCACTTGAGCATAGTACAGTAATGTAACGACCGAGTAGCACAGGTGGGTTCAAACTTCGTGACAACCGAACATTTTTTCAAATCGTGGAAATGACTGAAAATGTAATTTTCAATACAACCTCGGTTCTAATATAATATAATAATTAATAAAGATATAATAATAATATACAAAAATATATTAACAATAAATTTAATATATTACATCTCAACTGAATGTGCTGAGCAAGTACTTATATGTAATGAATTGATTTGATTTTACTTTTTTTATGGAATAAAAGTCGAGTTTCCTTTCACTAATCATTTGTATTTATTTTGCAAATATCGATATTTCGGAAGCAACTTACTTCCTTCATCAGGATTAGTCGCAAAGCACTGATGAAGGAAGTAAGTTGCTTCCGAAATATCGATATTTGCAAAATAAATACAAATGATTAGTGAAAGGAAACTCGACTTTTATTCCATAAATCTAAACATATCACTAAAAACAAATCTGATTATCAAAAACAATTGATTTTACTTCCCAACTTTTCTTTTAGCATTGCATTTAATTTATATCCAAAAATATTATGTGTATACATGTAATCATATTTGATTGCATTGTTTTAGTTCTTAATGTTAATGTATGTACAAATACAGTGTCAATTTAATTTAATTTAATTTAGTTTATTCATCTCCCATGCACATGAATGTGTAGGCAAGACGCAAAAATCTTTTCCTTGCGGATGTGGACCATCACTACATATATATATTAAAACTAAATTTTTCTACAAATAATGCTAAAAAATTAATAATATTCCCGTATGTAAAAAGCAGACTATAAAAATATAATAATAATTTATTGTTAGGCAAAAAAAATTTAAACATTACAGTGTCAAGATGGATCAAAACTGGTTATGAAAATAATAACGTCTAGAATGTGGAATTGCATATTCTATTACGCATTACGGATATTCCAAAAAAGGTATAATTTCTATGTATTTTTTTATACATATTATACACGAATAACTACGGCAATATCATAAATCCCCGCCGAATTTATTTTCTTCTATTTTATATAACTATTCTTGCCTCGTTCCTATATATATAAAACAAAAAAAAAAACGAATTAATTATCTGTTGGTACTTGCAAATAATTCTAATTGTAATTTTTGTTATTTTTCTATTGGAATTTGTTTGATTTACCAGAAATATAAACTCTTTGTTATTTATGTAGATATTTTGCACAAAACATAATTCACATCATTGTATGTATAAATATTAAATACCTACTACAAAAATAGTGAAAGTAAGTTGCTTGTAAATTTAAAGTTGAAATAACGAATAAATCAATATAAATAATATAATAAAAGTCGCCACGCTGTCGTCACGAAAATAAGAGAAATAAAGGGGAAACGCGTTCAACACATTCATAAGAAATTAAAAAGCCGAAGAAACAAACGGTGTATTTCATGTCTTTTTAGAAAATGAGAAATTATCAAATAGTAATATAAAGCTTTTTCTATCAATCTGATTTTTCTACTGGGTTATTACCTCAACTTATATAACACATCTGGTTATAGGAGTTTATTTAATATAGTTTAGTAAAATTCATATAAATTAATTGTTAATTTTATTTTTAAAAAAATTCGTACACAAAATGTTTGAATTTTGAATGTTTCTTCCTGTTATTCTACCATATATCACACACATTTTCAATTCGATACTGACTACTGGAATCTACCCCGTTACTTGGAAATGGGCTACCTCCTGTTGCAAAGAAAAGTGACCCCACTATTGATGACTATAGACCTATTAGTATTCTTTCTTGTCTCTCTAAATCCTTCGAACGTATGCTCTATGCACAGATGAATGACTACATTAATATTAATAACCTTCTGTATAAGTCAATACAATACAATCTGGATTTCGTAGGCAACACAGTACGGCTTCTGCCCTATTAGAAATCACTGATAACTTTTACCGTGAAATTGATAAAAGGCATGCAAAATTTTATTATTCTTAGATTTAACTACAGCTTTTGATTGTGTTAATTATGATATGTTATGCAAAAAGCTTAAACTTTTTTATAATTTTGATTTATCTGCCTTTAAATTCCTGCATAGTTACTTGCTTAATAGATCTCAGTTTGTGTACTTGAATGAAGTCAATTCTAACTGCTTACTTGTTTGATGTGGGGTATCTCAAGGATCCATTTTGGGTCCACTGTTTTTCAGTATGTTCATCAACGATCTTCCTCGGTGTTTATCTGAGGCTCAATGTAGGTTATATGCTGACGACGCTCAAATTTATATTAGTGGACCAGTGAATGCAATCCACAAGTATGTTGCTAAAATTAATGACGAACTTGATGCTGTTGCCTTTTGGGCTGAATATAATGGGTTAAGACTGAACCCGACTAAATCACAAGCTATGATTCTGTATGTCCGCAATATTGATACTACATCTTTGCCTCAAATTAAATTGAATTATTGTGTTATTGAGTATGTAAGAAAAGCTAAGTGTCTGGGTGTTGTATTTAATAAAACCTTTACGTGGAGTGATTACATAAATCACATTTCTGGGTGTGTTTTCTCACGCCTTCCTAAGCTTTGGAAATTTTCATATTATTTGATTGAATGGGCAAAGAAGAAACTAATCTTGCCATTAATTATGCCATTTTTTACTTACTGCGATGTGGTCTACGCAGGCGTGAGTGTATGTGAGTTGTCTAGATTAAATGTTATCTTTAATGCATGTACCCGTTTTGTTACCAATCGTCGTAGATTTGATAGAATTAGTGATGAATCTAAATTGAAACTTGACTGCTCATTCGCAAATTTCTTGAAGTACTTAAAGAAAATAATTTCTAAAGCCACACCTATATACTTACACAATAAGTTGATATTTGGAAGATCACCCAGGGGTGTGAATTAAATTGTTCCGCGTCACAATAGTAGACTTACACATATATCGATCTTTGTAAGAGTTACAATATTATGGAATGCACTGCTATGTACTATTAGTTGTGAATTATCTCTTAGCAAGTTTAGTGAGCTGTCTTGGGAATACTTTAAGCTAAAACCTTAGATAATAGTTAATATAGCAACAATATATTGTCTTATTTTTTATAGTTGAAGGAGGAAAGAATGTAAGGTCTAGATCAATGTTTACTTGGGTATTAGAATCACTCGCTTTGAAAACTTAATATCAAGCTTCGATTCTAAAGTTTATTTTTGTAGTTTTAGTACGCTTAAATTGAAGGCAAATATTTCTAAAAAAAAAATTTTTTTCTTTATTTTATTTTCGACTTTTTAGTGAAAATATTTTTTTAATGAAAAATTATTTATTTTTAAAGAACAACACATACATATAATCAAATATCACTAAAATCCACCCTTACGCAATTTGGTTATTATTGCTTCATATATATTCTTCAGTGTTTTGTACTCGACTGAGGAAAGAAATATTCGGTGTTATTCGTTTTATTATATTTCACTAAAAATTTAAATAAAGAAGAATATCCGTTGCCTTGGTCTTTATTTAGAAGTGAGTCATTTTTAGTTTTGTAGATTTCGATGCTTTCAGCTGAATCTAGTTTCCTAGAATCTCTAATGTAAGTTACCATTACAATGTCTTCTTTCAAAATACTATGATTCTCCGGGATGATGTGTTCTACTACTTTGGATCGGAACTCTGTTGAGTTCTTCTTTTTAGCCAGTTCTGCTTCTTTCAGGTGTTCATTGAGTCGTGTTTGCATGTTTCTCCTAGTTTGCCCAATATAAACTTTGTTGGAATGACTACAAGTTACCTTATATATACATGATTTTTCCATTTGTTCGATTGGGTCTTTAGTTGAACCTAGAACAGACTTGAGTTGGTTAGCTTTGCTGCTATATACGATATCTAACCCGTGTTTTCTTAATTTCGCTTTGAGTGGGAGATAAATCTTGCTAAACTCCAATGCTACTCTTCTTTTGGGTTGTTGATCAGTAAGTAGGTAAGAACGGGAATTCCGTTGTAAACTTCTTTTCCATTTACTAAGTAAGGCCGTGATGGTTTTTTCCGGATATCCGTTTATTCTCGCAATTTCAAATATGTGTTTAGTTTCTTTTACTAAACCTTTTTGGGAGATGGGAAGTGTTAAAGTTCGATGGATCATGTTGTTGAACGATGCCATCTTATGTTGTAGGAGTGGTTGGAATTATTCGGGATGACCCTGTCAGTATCCGTAGGTTTCCTGTAAATCTCTAGTTCTAGGGACGATCCTGTTTTACTTAACAGTAAATCTAAGAACGGTAGTTGACCTTCTTTTTCTACTTCGACTGTAAACTGTATATTCTTGTGAAGTTCGTTACGAGTAGTTAAGGTTGATTCTAAGTCCCTTTCCCTTATTACAGTAAAAATATCATCTACGTATCTCTTTCAAAATCTTGGTAACCGTTATTCTACTGCTAAATCTGACTCCAGTTTAGCCATGAAAATTTCACTGATGAATGAAGAGAGGGTATTTCTCATTGGAGCCCCCTTCAATTGCTTGTAGAAATCCCCTCTAAAGGTGAAATAATTTTCTTTCATGCAAAGCCGGAACAGCTTTACGTACTGTTTTACTTTTGACCTCCACTGTGGTCCAGTTTCTTGTTGTAGTAACCATTCTTCTACCAGAATAATAGTCTCTTTGACTGAAATACTGGGAAAAAGGAATTTTACGTTAAAAGAGACCATGACTTCATCTTTGTCAAGTCCTCCCATTGATTAATTGTAATTCTTGAGCAAGTTCCTTAGAGTTTTTCACTGATTGGGTTTCGAACTGTTTATTCATATCACGAAAATCCTCGACTAACCATTTGGCTATTTTATATGTTGGAGACACATCTGCTGTCACAATTTCTCTCATCTCATTCCTTGGTTTGTGAATTTTAGGAAGTCCTTTAATTCTAGGAAGGAAAAATTCTCGTATTTATGGGCCACATGGTGTGAAACTTGAAACATATATTAAGTTTATAAAATAAAATGTTTTGTGAAAAGTTGAACCCTATAGGTGACGTACAAGTTGAGATATTTAAAAAACAGGTGATATTTTTGGTATTTTTTTAAATTAAATTTAAGTATGTTATGAGTATTTACTGAAAACTTAAAATAAAAAAAATTATACTAAACACTTAATTTACTTTTAAATTAAATAAAAGTGTGTATGGTGTGAGTATATACGGAAAACTTCAAATAAAAAAAAAATAAAAAATTTAAATTTAAAATAACTACATAATTTAATTTATTGACAAGAGTACTTACAAAATGCCAAGAGTTACACGTTTAAGTCAGTATACTCGACGAAGAACAAATCAAAGGAGACGTCGAACTAATTTAACATCACAACAACAACAGCAAGAAAGAGAAGCAGCAAGAACAAGAATGCAAAACTTATATGCAAGAGATAGTGAAGAACACAGAAGTGCACGAGTACAACATGTAAGAAATGCAAATAGAAGATCACGTCCACAATTAAGTGATATAGGTAGGAATTTAAATCAATTAAACAATAGAAGAAATGTAAATATGTACGTAGATTATGAACATTGTCATAATTTGACTTATGGCATTCGATTATGATCCTGAAATGGATTATGCTTCTCACTCTAAAGTTAATATTGGGGAAATGGACAATGTATGTAAGTGTTGCCTTGCTTTAAAATTTAAATATGAAAAAGCTGGGATTCCAACAGTTGCTTTCCGAAAAAATTGATTTGGACTTCGGCAAGAATTATAATGATACCCGAAATATATAATGAAGCTCTTATCAAATTAGAAGATGTACGTATGTGAATATCAAATGAAACATTAATAAAATTAGGTTTATCATAACCGCCCAGCAAGTGATTTGTTTAACCGAGACATGCATCGAGAACAATGTTATGACATAAATATTTTAAATGAGCATATATTAATAAATGAACCAAAATTATTAGATGAACAAAAAATAATTTATGATAAAATTATGAAGGCTGTTTTAGCTGAAGAAGTTGGTTTATTTTTTTTTGGATGCAGCTGGTGGAACCGGTAAAAAGAAACCCTGTAAAATACAAAAAATATTTGACGTAAAATCGTAGGTAAAATCTGAGAAAAAGTCTGAAATGTAAACACTCATCCGACTTTATCTAGGATAAAATTAGATTTTGTCTGACATGTAAACGCTGCCTAACGTAAATTGGCATATAAAAGTATATATATACATACATAAATCGAAATTGAACTTTTTTTACATGCGAGAAGAGTGATTTGTAACTGAGTGATAGATAACCAGTGTGGTCATATTTTTTCAAAATAGCCCGCCCAAATCTCAATTTTTCCTATCCCAAAATAGCCTAATTTTTTTTTAAATACAAAAGACAAAACTAATATAAATATTATTCTATAATAATAATATTATTTGTTTTAAAATAAGTTTTTAAAGTTAAGATTGAAGAAAGTAATTCTAAATTCATTTTATTTCTTATTTTAGTTTTTGTTATATTCATGTTGAAAACACAATCACGACGAATGACGAGTGACGAATGACCAAAATTCGCCCTTATAGACACAATGACGACGAACTATTTGCGATGAACAAATTTTTGTATTTTGAAATTTCAAAATTTGTTTATAAAAAAATTAAAAAAATTGAGGAAAAATTTTAAAAAAATTGATTTAAAAAAATTTTTATTTGAATTTGAATTTTAAAATAAATAAATTTTTGTGTTTTTGAAATTTCAAAATTAGTTTATGAAAAAAATAGAGGAAAAATCTTAAAAAAATTAATTATTTGAAAAATTTTTTATTTGAATTTTAAAAATGTTTTATTAAAGCCATTTTGACCAATTTATGTTGGAATCAATGAATGTCATTCGCATTCGTCGACGAGTAAAATAGAAATAGATCTATTTTTTGAACGCGAAATTTTGGTCATTCGTCATTCGTCACGATTTACATATAATTTCATGTATTTGAAAGCGAATTCGTCATTTGTCGTGATTGTGTTTTCGACATCATAATCGAAAATATTCGTTCTACCCGAGCATTAGAATGAGGTAAACAAAGTAATGTAATTGCAAGTTTGGATAAACTCTCAAACATGAGATTACCTGAAGCGGACTTTATTTGTAAAATTTTAATCCAAAATTAAAAAGAGTATTGCCAAATGCTAATTGATGTTGTTTATTGAAAGTGACGAAAAGACAATCTGGTTGAAATTGAAACCGTTTCATTTTTTTTCAACATTGTCTATAATAAAGCAAAAATTATAGCAAAAATTAATTTCATAAAAAAATGTACCTAAAAATTAAGGCTATAGCCCAATGCTTCAAAAATAGCCCAAAACCCGTCAACCTGCCAAAATTAAATTTTACCCGCGGGATTGAAAAACACATAGCCCAATTGGTGGGAAATAGCCCAATCTGACCACACTGTAGATAACTGATATGTTCAAATTTTGTTTTCTTCCATAAATAATGTTTGCATTTTATTTTCAATTAAACTAAGCCATATGATTATGAGAAAGAGAAGAAGAAAGAGATTAATAAAAGAAACCAAATTAAAAACACAACAATAAATATAATGATAATGATGATTGAAAATAATTGAAATTGAAATATAATTGAATAATAATTCAAAATTATTGAAATATAATGATATTGATTTTCTTCTTTACACCATAGAAATATCAATAAATATGTATAATCCATATTCCATTATTAGTACGCATATGTAAATTTCACCTTTGTTGAATGCAAAGAATATCTATTAACAAGAAAATGCACATAAAACAATTTTTAAGAAATACAAAAAAAAGTTAAATATCATTAGTTAAGAGGTAAAATTTACATTTATCGTATCCAATTTATCGTATTTATCGTATTTATCGTATTTATCGTATCCATTTATGGTATCACTTATCGTATACCAAATTTATTATGAGAGAGAAAAGGTGCAAAACAGATGTTTGTCTTTTGCTTTATACTGTAAAAAAAATTTGCGTTCCCATTATTCTTCTTTGGATTTGTTTGCGTTCCCATTATTTATATGAGACAAGGTGGCAAAAAATGTTTGTTCTAATTTAGATTATTCCCTTATACGATGATTAATTCTGATCTTTTATTATATCAATATTTACGTTTTAAACATTATTATTTTCTTATATACTTATTAAAAATATTAAATTATAATTATTTTACAATAATATAAAATATTATTAACATTTTTGTCAGTAATAATTTGGATTTATAAACATTATTATTTTTTTATTAATTATATTAAATTATAATAAACCTAAATATTTATTATATTGGAATACGACTATAAAATAATACTGAGGACAACATCTATTTACAAATCACAGAACTTAAAGAATGCGATAACCCTGTTTTAGTTAGGTCTCCTAAAAATCTTATGCTTAGTTGATATAATTTAGAAAATAATATTATTAAATATTTCAACGAAATTTTTGTGAAAAATTTGTTTTCCAAATCAATATCTTAATCAACAAATTTTTTTTAAAATTATTAACTTTTTATTTCAGCCAACTTTTTTTATTACTCTCTTTTCTTTACTATAGTTTTTTTTTCTACGTTAAATTCTTATTATGGTCTATTTCTTTTAAGCAAATTTGCACATTATATAGATTTGTGTGCAAACAAATGAATCCATACATGAGTTCATATTCTTGTTATGGATATTCTTTGATTGAATGGTTATTTTGTTGAATTGAAGAAAATTGAAGCAAACATATAAATATATTAAGTCCAAGTCGAGTTAATTAAGGTAAATATACACCCATATTCTCTTAGACCCATCGTTGACGAGAAGAAAAAATTCATCTCGTCTCGTCTCGCTGAATATGCATTTCTGTTAGACACTGTAAGCGGCTAATAATATGTAATAAATATTGGGAAGAGCTTTCTAATCAAATAAAATAAATTTTTAAAAAATAAAGGTATCCTAAAAAAGTAATTCGTATTTTTCTTAAATTCCAAATAAAAACTGTAATGAAAGAAAGAAAAAGCTAGAATTTATTTGCTTTCGTCATTTATAAACAGTAGAATAGTAATCTACAGCTAGTAGAATAATAATTGTTTTATTCAACAATTTTTTTTCAATTGAATTAAACACATATTTTCATACATCAATACTTCAATTAGATTCTACTTTTTTGAAAATTTGAGTGGCATCTTGGAAATCGATAAAAGAAATTCGTCGAATAATCGATTTTCATTAATATGTATTTTATATACAAATCCAATTATTTGCAAGCACTGATGAACGGAATTATGTTGCTTCCGAAGTATCGATATTTCCAAATAAAAATATTTTTATTTTATTTTAATTTTATCTTATACATATTATACTTCTCTTAAAAATATTATTTTAACAAATTGTTTCTCTGGAGTTTATTTTGATGTGTTGGCTTCAGATATTTTAGAAGAGAGATTGGCTCTATTGTAAATAAGCTCAACTTACTATTATTATGATTTTAATTTTCAATCAAAACTTGTAAAATTTTTTAAAACATATCTAATGTTATATGAAATAAAAAAATACATAATTATATGCAAGTACTTACATATTATTTTGCTTTTTTATTAGTTTTTGAAAAATAATTTTTTTTCATGAAATACTTGGTTTTTGTTTTATTATTATTTAACTAGTCAGATGAAAATGAGGTCAGTTAGCCTTAGCATTTGATATTTTTGGTGTGTTACTTGTTGTAAGTAAGTTAAAATAAATTTGAGTTTATTTTCTATTTGTACATATACTTATTGTATAGCTACTTTCACTGATGTTTTTATGGTTTTTGCATTATATAAATTTAATATCGACTGGAATTAGGAAAAGTAAATATGGAGTGAAAAATTACGAAATAAGCTTAAATAGATTATTTCTCCTCCAATTTTAAAAAATTAAAAGAAGCACGTGAACAATAACGTGCTGGTAGTAGGGAATACAAATTAAAAAAAAGCTTTTTAAATAATTCTCTTGTATGTAGTTTTTAGGTATCAAATTAATGTTGAATATTTATTTTATTTGTCTTTAAAGGGAAATAGTTATTAGTTTTTACTATTATTATTATACAATTTTTTTTTAGCACGCAAGTTTAAGGTTTTTCGAGTAGTTAATTTAAAAAGCTTCCAAAAGATGTTCTTCTGAAATAAGTGAAAGTAAAGCAAAAGTACCTACTATGTTTTTTCATTTATTTAAGTTTCATGTTTCGAAACTATTATGCTTTCATTTTTTTTTTTTATTTTTTAATGTTTTATTTAATACAAAAGTTCATAATCTAATAATAATTTCCAGAAAACAGAAATTTTTTAACAAATATTTTTTTTTTAAATTTATTAAAGATTTCCTGTTTTTTTATTTGCTTCTTCCTTTGGTTATTCTCTTACTAAGAACTAGTAATCTATGTAAAAATAGTTGAGTCAAAGAATACAATAATTAGTATCTTCGTAATTTTAAAATTTATTGATAGGAAAATTATATGGCTCAAATTATTAATCAAGTAATTAGATTAGATTATTGGCTAAAAAAATGTAGTGCTATTATGTAATACATGTAAGAGAGGGAAGTCACAGAATATATTTTGAAAATTAGGGTTAAACAAAAATTAAATTAATCAAATTAAATTAAATTAAAAAGTAATAAAAACTATTTAATTTTAAATGGCATCAAAATAAAATAATATTTTTAAGAGAAGTATAATATAGGTAAGATAAAATTAAAATAAAATAAAAATATTTTTATTTGGAAATATCGATACTTCGGAAGCAACATACTTCGTTCATCAGTGCTTGCGACTAATTTGATTTGTATATAAAATACATATTAATGAAAATGAAATTTGTCTTTTTAAATTTGTGTGATAAATTAAATACATCACTAAAAACAAATCCAATGATCAATAAATAATAGCAGACTCATGTTATTAAGCTCTGACTTAATACCGCAAATTAAAATTATATAATATTTTATATATTCTACTTTACTATATGCTAAATTTTCGTATTTACACATTCAACGATTTATGTATATTACGAGTAATTATGTATTATAATATTCAGTCAAAGCATTACTTTAACTGAATGTTATAACTAATTGTTTTTATAAAAATTTTCCTAATACCGTAAAGAATTCAGGAAATTTTGTCATATACCAACAAATCAACAATACAGCTATTACCCCTTTCCCTTTATCAAATATTTTGTTATTTTTATAGATATTTAATCTACCTTTAGAGGATTTTACTGAATTTTAATTTCCCAAAAGAATATATTCAGCATTATAAATGAAATAATAAAACATTGAAATATAATGATGGTGACACAACCCTTAATTTTTATGAGATCACGATATCTACCATCGATTTAAAGTCAACCTTATATTTGAAACTAAATTTGTCATAAGTCCAATGTACGCAATATGCATTAAAATTATTGTAATTAATATTATAACGGCTATGGAGTAGTACTGAATCAATTATAAACATTAAAATAAATAAATAAACACTGATGAATGTCTGTTTGAACAACTTAATTTTTGAATGTATGTAGGTATATAAAATGTTTATTACAATTTTCGATTTCTTTAATTGTAATTTTTTCTTAGTATTAAATTCAAAAAAGTATTTAGATTAAAAATTGCCCTTTCAGGTTTGAAAAACAATGAAGCCAATGGAATGGAATTAAGATATTAAAAATTCAACTTAGATTGTAGATCAATTGAAATGAAATTGAAAATTTTTTTTTATCTTAAATTAAATGCTCTGAATAACTTTTTCCTTATTTTTCTATAATTCTTTCATATAATCAGCTTGACAATTTTAATTTAACTCTTAATCACTTCTGTGTCGACTACCAAATAGATATATATGCATATCTATTTTATCGAATTTGTTTTTACTTTCAAATCAATCTTTAATTATGAAAAAAGTTAAGTTCATTCAATCTTGATGACTACATCTCAAAAAAGTATTAATCATGCATGAATTTATACTATGAATGCTAGGTATAAAAATGTCAAGGTATGTATATACGTTTGTGTTCGTAACTTTTTGCTCCTTTTGCAAATTTTCATATATTCTGGGTTTAAAGTAGAAAAAGTTTCTGTATACTTCTCGTCGTCGTCAATATCCTTTTTACATTTAGCAATATTTTTAAAAGCTTTTCTCAGTGTTAGCTCAGTTCGTGTCACGTTAAGAACTAACGGAACGCAAAAATAGAATAAACACAAAAGAATATTTTGTATTTTAAAAAGGATATACACGAACCTAGAAAAAATATATATTTATTTATTAATATATATATATATATATATATATATATGTATATATGTATATATTTATAATATGTATGTATAATAAATATTTAAAAGTCGAAATTCGTTAACTTTCACCTAGAATATTTGTTTTAGTTTCATTACTTAATTATGGTATAAAAGAACTGCTTATGTATATTTTTTTGAAATTTTATAATTACAGAAGATACTTATTATTCAAGTTATTAAACAAGTTAATTTATATACATATATAGACTTATATGACATATTAATAACAAGAAAATTGTCAATGTATTTGGTTTGAAATGTTTTTTTCTTGAGTTTTGTCCAATATTTTAATATTCTATTTAAAATATCTACACCCAACAATTTTTTGGAAAATATATAATGTATATAATTAATTAAAATATATATTGGAAAACTTCGGAATCTAGTTTTTTATTGATAAAAATTTTACTTTTTCACTGAATAGCTTAATTATAAATGTATCCTTAAACATTTCTGCCTATCTTTTCAAATGAATTACATAACTTAAGAAAATTTCTATAATGTAATATTTTATTTTCATATCTAAATTTTGTGTGAAGTAAAGATTCGTTTGACAATTGAACATTTAAAAAAAAAAAAAAAGAAATTAGCTATCTAATAAAAATTTAACAACAATAAATGAATCTAGTTGTTTACAATCGTATACCTTATTAAAAGGATAAATTTACGTAACAAGTTCTTTATTCATAACTATTTTATGTAAAGTAAAGTATAAAGCTTAAATTTAACTCTTTTAAGGTAAGTTAATTTTGAATTTGATTTTAAATGAAAATTTATTTAAGTGGTATTTTTATACCATTTCTGCTATTGTCAGTTGACAGTAAATCGTTGTAGTATAGGTAGAAAAATAAGATGGTTTAATATATTTAATAATAACAATGAAATATAAATATTTCTGCTGGATAGTTTATTGATAGATAAATTCCTAAGAAACCAAAATCGATTAATTCTTATGTCGTGACAAATGCAAAAATTAATTTTAATTATTCAATAAATATTATTGATCGAATACTGATTAGGTTATTATTTACAACGAAAATCTAAAAATAAAAACTTATTTGCAAATATCAAAAGAAGTTCAACGTTAAATATGTACATAGGTACAACATCTATAAATTTAAACGATTTTTTAATGGAATATATTAATACTACTATTTTTCAATTTTATAAAATTCAGTTTTTGGTTATTGTAATAGTTTACCTGAACATTGAAAGAACTTCTAGCAATTCCATACATATTTTTGTTACTTTAATTTTTTTTGAATTTTTTATTGTGTAGATATAATAATGTACATATTTACATCACAACCTATACACTGTATTCATAAAATGAAATTCAAGCGAATAAGAACTAGGTTGAATTAAATTTTAAAAATATTAAAAATACAATCAACATTTCATAAATATATAAATTGTAGTTTATTTAAATCTTGCATATGGAATTAAGTTTAAAATATTAACCTTAAAGAAAAGATCAGAAAAAAAGTTAAATAGCTTAAGTAAACAAAAGTTTTTATTGCAAAAATTTATTAAAATTTTGTTTGCAGTTGAAATTTGTTGTATAATGTATAATCGAAATTTGTTGAAATATAAGTCTTCGTTTTACCATAAATTGTGTATAAATTATTTTATCTTAAGTTATATTTCAGATTCTTTCAAAATATTTTAGTAAAAGCTGAAAAATATATTGAGAACTTTTTTGAAATTTTATATGCAAAGGAATTTACTGTATAATTTTAAGCCCACCTTTTATTCAAACTACCACTTAATTGAAAAATTTTTTGATACAAAAATATTTTCTTTTAAAAACTACTTTTATTTTTATTGATCCTTATTCCTTAGTGATCGAATTGTAACAAATTTCGGCAAATGTCTCTATTTTAATTGACGATAATTCAATAAAAATAAATTAAGAAAGTTTTAAAATAGTTTTAGTTCGATAACCTTATTCTATTAATTAAAAACGAAATAAAAAATTTAAAAAGTTCAGACAAAAGAAAAAACAAAATTTTATAAAGCCAAACTTTCGTGCTTTTAGTTGCGTGTGAGCTTTTATCATACACCAAAAAATCATTTCTCTTTAATCAATTTGTACTTCTTTATTTTACGTCAGCTAAAAACTGTCAAACTGTAATAGTAATTTACATGATAATTTGTACTTAATATTCAATGTAATGTACATATAATATGAATGCATACATATAGGTATGTATTGTTTATATGCAGGCATCATGTTTATAATGCAAATCCACGTTTATTTTAGTTTGGAGTGAACTGAATGTGAAGAGATTGGGTTCGTTCAGTAGCATTAACCGGTAGATCTGGAATCCATTTTGGATCCATGTACCATATATCTGGCCACTGAACGCAATTCACCACATAAATTTACCGCAAGACGAGCGCCATCACCGGAAAATATAATGAGTACTTTTAAAAATAAATTAAATTGAATGGAATAATATTTATTATCATACATTTATAATTTATTTTTTATTACTCTTAATTTAAGTTTTATGTACATAAATCTTCCTTAAGAACTTAAATTTTCACACTAATTCAAAATACAATGGCGATTTAAATTTAACAACTTTCATAAAAAATATAAACATTTAATTTTTCTTACAGTAGATGTCACAATACTCAACATAAAAATTGTTGTTGCTGTTTTTACATATAAAAAGTCAGATCCATGAAATGTATCTAGAATTTTTTCAGATCCATTTTCATTAACCGGTACATTTCCCACGCCGTTCAGTAAACAGATCCAATTTGTAGGGTACATATGTATAAAAAAACATTCATAAAATTTTATTTTATTAAAATATTTTAATTTTATTCTCAAACAAATAAAGACCTAAGAAACATTTAAAATTTAATTTAGCATTGTAGTTTTAATTAAAATATTATTTGGAAGATGTATTTACAAATATTATCTTTTAACCGCTGTACTTTTTTAATTTAACTAACTTGACAGTTGGCAAATAGGACAGTGCTTAAAAACCTTAATAATTTTAATAATTTAAAATTTGAATACATAATATTCAACAAACAAAGTGCTTAAATTATTATAAAATTAGTTTTTATCAGAAAAGTTTAAAAGTAATATATATATATTTTATTTAATTACAGAATACAAGATAAATTAATTTGTAATGATGGTATGATGACCTTTACAGATATTATATTGATAATTTATAGAGAGTTACTAATGCTAATGTAAGGATTCAGGATTTGAAACAGGACACAAATAAATCTAAAGGAAATTTAAATATAATTTATTAAAAGAAAAGTGTTAATTCCATCGTAGTTATAAAAATAATAGGAAAACACTATTGTTGCCAAAAGGTTTCACATAATTAAGAGAAATAAAATTAGGGAACTCATATTAAGCATATATTCAACTTAAAATTTGGTGAGGTTTGAATGATTTTTCGAAAATTTCTTTCACAATTTAAGAAATATGATTTACTTATATATTTTTTGATAATTTTTTGATAAGCAGTAAGTTCATTAAAACCAAGAAGCGTTATTTAAAAAATCCAAAATACAATTACAAATAAAAGCAATGTTTAAACGATTTAAATAAATAAATGTAAATATACATTACTAAAATTAAATGAAAGTAAATTGATTTAAAACAAATATTTTACTAAAATAAATTAATAAAAAGAAATTAAGAGCAATATTGGAAGCTTATTTTTATATTAATATACACTTATTTATAGAAGTAATAATCGAACGAACGTTTTAATAAATTTAACTAAAATTTCTAACGAAGATAAAAAAAGTTGAGTATATATTCGTTGATTTTGGTTATTGTATCTTTCTTACGAAACAATAGATTAATTGTAGCTTCTGGATAACTCATCTAATCATTTAATAATATGGGGAAAAAAAATTCAAAATTGAAGCAAGACACTATCGATCGCCTGACAACTGATACATACTGTGAGTATATGCAAAAAAAAATTTAGTTTCAATATAATATATTTTTCTGACTAATTTTTTCTTCCTTATGCTTTCTGTTTTCGATTCGGCCTCTGAGTTATTGCTCAGATGATTTAATTATGTCCGCCCCAGCCCATTTTAAACGATTTGCCTGTTTCATAGAAGATCATTTATTGTAACTTACTGCTCATTTAAAAGCAAATATGACAAAATTTAAAAGTATTAAATATGAAAAAATCCTAAATCTAGTTGCGCAGTTTTTTTCTAACCAGCTTTTAAAATATCCAATATCAGTGTACACTGAAGGATAACCAGTAACAGCTACATCAAATCTTTGCAACATTATTCCGGTAAACTTATTATCACATAGTAAAGCTCCACCAACATCTGCTTGAACTTCATCTTGAAGACTGCTCTTATTACCTGCGCAAAACATTCCTTTCTTTAATTGATTATTAAATATTTTATTGCACTCTGTTAAATTGTATGTGATTGCAACTCCTACTTGAAGTAAATCATCTCCTTTATAAAACTAAAAAATATTAACAAAACAAGAACATTTTTTTTTAGTTTTCTATGATAATTGCAACTTATTTGATATTGGTAATTAATGTTTTTCAAACAAAATATACATGTATAAGGTATTATTACACAAAAAATTTAGAATTTTAATTTATTGTAATAAGTTAGGTTAACATTATAACCAACTGGAAACCACTAAACCATAATCAGACTCTTCGGTTTTCTTTGAATTAAATTAATTAAGTTATTTTTCTCTTTAAAGTTTTTCCTTTATAAAGTTTAGAAATAAATTTTTTTTCACTTTTTGTTTGTTATTTATATAACTTTTATATCAGGATAAACACATCAGGAATTCACACAATCTAGTTCACATTTTTATGGTGTAAAGTAACATGTACCACATATTGATGTAAAAATACTTACAGGTTCTAATATAGTATTCCAAGCATATGTATAACAGATATCTCTACCAATAACTGAAATATTATTGAGTTGGGGACCATTTATAGTTTCTTTATTTAAGTAAATGCTAATTCTTACTATAGCAATGTTGTAGAAATCTGGAGAGCTAATGTTAAAGTTATTATGAACCGTAAATGAACTAACGTTAAACTCTTGTGTTTTTGAGTTTTTTTGATTCTTATTAGGAGCTCTAAATACAACTATTAAATCTTGAGGTGTAGTTTCATTAAATCTGAAATAAAATTCTGTTAAAAAATAGTGATAAACTAAAGCATGTTCATACAAATAAAGGCAATAAGCAGAAGTAACTATTAGATTTGATTTTGCTTTATTATTTGGAATGTAAAATACGCCACTACAGAAATGACCCTTGCCGAATTTTTGTTTCTCTAACGATTTTTTTCTAATAGAAACCACAAAAGTTGAATTTTTTGAACCATTCATCCTATTTTGATATTCAGCCAATGAGCTTTTAATCCAAGATTTAAAATACTCAATTTCTGTATAAATTCCTGGGAAGCCCGCTATACCACATTTTTCGCCCCATGAAACTATTCCAATCAATTTATTTTGGTAAACTAATGAACCCCCAGAGTCTCCTTTTTCAAATAAAGTAACAAGTATTAAAACAAATTTCAAATATATAATTATGTCGGATTTATTAAAGAAAAACTTTATCTGAAAATTCATTTTCTTTTTTACCAGTTAATTTCAAATTTAATTCGAATAATTATGTTTTATTAATAATTTTGACAAGAAGTTATCGAGAAAAAATGGAATTTTATCTTTAAAATTTTCAGATATTCCGTTTTTATTTACAATTACCGAAATATTAATGTTACAAAAATACCTTGACATGAATCAACACCACCTTCCATAACACCAGCACAAATCATACCAGGTTTAAAATTGTTTTTATACAAATTGAAGCAATCATGTTTTTTGAATAAATAGACGTTTGCGGTTATTAAAGTAGATGAACCTTGCTTGCTACCCTTTTAAATAAAATTTTAAAAAAATTTCAAAATAATTGCACATTATTTCCCAGTTTCGTTTAAATATTGAATAAATAAATAAATAAATAAAATTGAAATGAATAATGTATAAAATAACAAGGGAAATCTAATATTTTGGAATATTTTAAAATAATTAAATAAAGACTTTAGGTTTGTTTACTAAATATTTTCTTTAGTCTTCTATATAGTAAAAAATCAAAAAATTATTGAAACAAGCCTGGAACTTTTTATTTTATTAACTCAAATCTTACTAATTGTCTCACACCCCATCCAAAAATTTGACATAATACGTTTGCTTTGGGTGTAGTTGTTACAAATTCCATTGGTTTCACCGTTGGATTATTATTTTGAATTTCTCCTTTAAGAATAAGCATTCCAATATCATTTGAAAAGTCTTCTATATGAAACATTTTATGAATAATTTTGCGAACATCAAAAGCAAGAGTGTATTGAGTTTTGTTAAACCGATTTAAAGTTCCCAAAACAATTTGAAATTCGTGTTCGGGTCGTATTATTGGTGGCTTTTCTTGGTAGCTAAATTAAATATTTAAAAGGTTGAATGAAAATAATAATTATTCACAACTTTAAATTATCTTACTTCAAAAAACAATGGGCTGCTGTTAAAACGGTATTGGAGCTTATCAAAGTTCCACCGCATATATGACCTAGACCGAAATGTTTTTTTTCTAGTACTTTCAGCCTTAATGAAGCAACATGTTTTGAGTATTTCATCCCAGCTTGGGTTCCTCCAACAATTCTAGGTTCATGTTGAAATATTAGTTCTTTATAAACTGTATTATTTTTATAAAACAGAAATGTTGCTGAATCGAGAAAGTTAAATAAAAATATTTTATTTTGCAAAATAGATTTACTTTTACCTAGACAAAAACTAGTAAAAATTTGAAGTAAAATTAACAAAACTTGTTTCATTGTTCAATTTAATTTACAGTTTTTCGTGGAACATCAATTTTGAAATATCAACTAAAGACTAAACTTATTTCTATTTACAAAATACAAATTTGATTGAGTCATAATTTACAAAATTTTCGCAATAATTCTAATTATCACTTTTATTATTCTATTTTATCTGAAAAGTACGACAAGAATTCAAATATCTTTATTTATGATAACAAATAAACATGCATTAATTTTAAATATTTAAACTTTTAGCTTTTTAATTTATATTGACAATTTTTGTTATCTTTTGTTTATTGATAATAAAAAGCGTATTATTTAAGGTGTTCCAAATAAAATAATTTTCATAAAGATCTGAAAATTTACATTTAGGTACTCTTTCAAAAATAAAGAGATACGCTGGTTATCGATTTTGTAAATATAAACTGTTTCGGGGGGCTGACACACTCCTAGCACCCATCAGGAACGTTTCAATTGTATTAGAGAAATAAAAATGCGTACATAGGTAATCTACAAAAAATAAACAAACACGTATCTTACTCTTACAGTTTTCCAAGATTCTGGCGGTTTCGAGTATAAATAATATACCACTTCAAAAACAAATTAGGAATATTTTCAAAGCCAAAGGTGGTACAACGTTGAAGTTCAAGTACTTTCTGAAAAGCAATGATTTTTTTTTTCATTTTCCGAAATTTTGACTGGTATGGGTAACACAAAACTTCCAACATCCATGAAGAAGATCTCAAAATTTAAGGATGTTAGAGACCTGAAGCTTCCAATCGGAATGTACCTAATATAAAGGTACACTTTTTACGAATATGAAGATTATCTTATTTAACTAAAGTTAGTTGCAAGTACTGATACAGGAAGTATATTACTTTTCAAATTTCAATATATCCAATTAAATATAAGATTATATTAGTAAAAATTTTACTAGTTTTTATTAAACTATACTTAAAATATCATTTAAATAAGTCAGATCAATATTAAATACTATCTTACAAAAGGGTTGGGGTCGAAGTCTTATTTTGAAAATCTTATTTCTGAAAATCTTACTATATTACTACTCATTTATGCTACTTACACGAAACGCATGAAAGCATGTGATATTAAGTTTCGACCCCAAATCCTGGGATCCCGGACCTATTGTCTTCATCACATTTAAGGGCTGTTGTACCAAATCCATTTTGTGTATAAATTAAATTTCACAACAAAAAAAGATTAATATGGACGAGAAAAAAATTTTACAGGAAAAAATAAGATTTTCGGAGAAAAAAAATAAGATTTTTAGAAAAAAATAAAGTTTTCAAAAAATAAGATTTGCAGAAATAAGATTTTCAAAAAATAAGATTTTGAAAAAATAAGATTTTCAGAAAAAAGATTTTCAAAAATAAGATTTTGTCACTATCCGCTTACAAAATCTTAATAATTACTTTTAATTCTTAAACTAAAAATTTTAAAATGCATATATAATATAGTTCATTCTTAAGATTTTTTTACCTCAATTCACAATATTTTTGCATTTCAATTCATTTTTTTTTTCTTTTGCGTGCAACAGATACGCTAGAACTTTTATTTATGTATTCACGTACATTTTATTGCAGAGGTCTGAATCCAGAATAATAAAATAAATTAATGCAAATTAATACTTAAATGTTAATTACATATTTGAAATGATTAACTAAACTATTTTTTATAGTTTACTATAACTTTATTGGTTTCATAATGAAAGAATGTGGACAAGTAATTAGTATCCACAAGCTTAAGGTCTCCAATCCAACACTCCCTAGAATCAAAGGACTTCTGAAAATTCGCAAACCAGACAATCAGATGAAACAGATTGTGACAGCAGTAATATCTCTAGCATATTGTCAAATAGTGGAAGAACTTCGCTAAATGTGGAAGAATTTCGAAAAACGAATAAGTAATTCAAAACCCAATCAGCGAAAAAATGTAAGAAACTAGTCCAACAACTGTAATCAATTGGAGAGCTTGACAAAGACAAATTTATAGTCTCATTTTCTCAGTATCCCGGGGAAAGAAGCATTATTCTAAAGCAAAAATAGTTACTATAACAGGAAACAGGACCATTGCGGAAGACTAAGAGGTAAAACAACACATAAAACTGATCCGACTGTGCATGGAAGAAAATTATTTTACTTTTCGAGGGGATTTCTACAAACAATTAAAAGGATCTCCAATGGAAAAACATCTCTCCATTTATCAGTGAAATATTCATAAACAGATTAGAGTGAAATTTGGTAGCAAAAAGTCGGTTACCAAGATTTTAGAAGAGATACGTGGATGACATTTTTGCGATAATAAAGGAAAAGAGACTCAGAACCAATACAGCTTCGCAGACTTCGCAGGAATATACAGTTCCCCGTCGACAAACTACGGTTATTTTATTAAACTATTTTTTTTATTTTCTTGACAGTAACTTAGGTAGAATCACTTTTTCGTGCTTAATTAAGTACGATACTGCAAGCTTGTACTACAATATCTACAATGTTTTTCGAGCATTTATTTATCAAATCACTGGCTTATCAGCTCATTAGATTTTAGATTTTAGAATTCATTTATTTCCTTAAATATAAAATTTCTTACAAACTAAATCAAATGCTTTAATATATCATTATTTTTTAACAGCGTTTTATTCCAGATTTAATGAAACTACACCTCAAGATTTAATAGTTGTATTTAGAGCTCCTAATAAGATTCAAAAAAACTCAAAAACAGAAGAGTTCTAATCATTAAATGTGGAAAACTATCACTATTGTCAGGAACTAAGCCTTCTTAAATAGAATAGCTCTTTTTATTTAAGTGGTTACCAGATTATACTCTCAATTGTTTTTTGTCATTTATTTTATCCCAATGACAAAGGGTACTGGACCAGGTCGAAAAACCCATAAAGCATTTTTTTTTGCTTCATCGGGAAAGGGAAGCGCTATACCTAGTGCGCCACCCAGCGTGTAACAGAGCGAATTTATTGTTAACACAGTCATTCCCCATACCTCGATCAACCTAAGATGACATCTTTCAATCGAACTGATCCATCGAATGTTAATTCAGCCAATCTCACTGAAAGGCTTAGTAAAAGATAATAACAATATATATATTTGAGATTACTAGATTAACAGATATAAATAATAACAATTTAATATATATAAGTATATATGTATATAATATATATATATTATTTTATTTTATTTATTAAAATTAGTAAGTTTTAGTTTCTAAAAAAAAATTGTTTTACATTTTGCTACTCTAAATTTTTTATTATCTGTGATATGAACAAAACATACGAGTAAGTTTTGGTATAAAATGAGAGAAAATTCCATATTAAATAAAACAAGAATTTTAATACATATTGCAAATAATAACAATATAATAAATCAAACCTCTACCTGTGCTATGAAATTGCAAGTAAACCAGTCACCTGCGGCTCGAAAAAGGTCCAATTACAAAAATAAGACTATTTTAGATATCATTCCTGATGAGTCGAGCACAAAACACTGAAGAAGTCTGCAAGTAGTTAGTATATTTTAAATTTTAGTTATTGTATTTTTTTTTAATTTTGCAAAATACAGCATGTTTGATTTAAACATAGTAAGTAAAAAAAATTACAAAAACTAAAATTAAAAATATTTAAGCCAAAAAAAAAAACAAATAAAATAAAAAACCAAAGAAAAAAATATTTATCCATCTAAATTTTAATTCTAAAAAACTTAAATTATTTTTCATTTAAATATTCTACAAGGTTGTAATTTTATAAAATAAAATAGGTATCAATAGTGCTTTTAAGTTAGATAAGTGATTTATAAATTTGAATTTAGATAATTTTAAGAAATTGAATTATAGCAATTCTTATATAAATTGTGGAAGTGGAATTCCTTATAAATGTATATTTGCTGTCTGTGCATTATAGTATCATGGAAGGGTTGGTATTTCAAAATATTCCTACCGAATCTGAATAGATACCATACAATTTTTTTCAACTTAGAGTTTAATATAAAAGTTTATAATTACTAAAATATGGTATAAAAACAATTTTTAAGAAAACCATAAAATGAATACTCTTGTTACTCTTTCATTACAATCTATTCGCTATTCTAAGTTGCTCTTATACTTTATCTGATGTTGATGTATAATAAAGTGTCTTCACTTAATTACAAGAACATAGTCTCTTACTGGGAACATATTATACGGCTATATTGTGTAAGCAATAATTTTTACATTGAAACCTTCGTACATTAAAGAAGAGACGCATAATATTTCAGTGTCATTCGACATATTTTGAAATATTATTTTTAAAATTATTTAAGTCCAATATAAAAAATACAAGCATATTTGTTGAGCCGATAAAGTTGAATAGGTGCTTATACGTGAAAGAAACGTCATTTAATTAAAGCGACCATCCAATTGTTTGATTTTTAAAGACATTACTTACTTACTTGCTGGGCGCTACAGACCTTGAAGGTCTTGGACCTTGCGCAAAATTGTCCTCCACTGACTTCGGTCACGAGCGAAATCTCTCCAGTTGGTGATTTGAAGTTTTTTCATATCTGCCGATACTTCATCTCTCCAACGAAGGTGTGGCCTCCCTCGACGACGCGTTTCCTCGGGCTTGAATTCGAAGAGTTACCTAGCCGGAGCATTTTGATCCATACGCTCTACATGGCCTGGCCAATGAAGCCGTCTTATTCTGACTTTTTTAGCTAGGTCCATGTCGTTGAACAGCTGGTATAGTTCGGCATTGTATCTTCTTCTCCAAACCCCTTTGTCAGACACAGGACCATAAATGCGACGAAGAATTTTTCTCTCAAAGATACCAAGTGCATGCTCGCTTGCTTTTGGTAATGTCCACGATTCAGAACCATACATCAGCACCGGAAGGATGAGCGTTTTGTATAATTGTGCCTTGGTATTTTGGGATAGGAGCTTTGAACCCAGTGGTTTGGACAAACCGAAGCAGCAATAGTTTGCAAGGGTAATTCTTCGCCTTACTTCAACATCGTTGTTATTGGTGGAGTTGATGTTGGTTCCAAGGTAGATAAACTCCTGAACTACCTCAAAATTATATGAGCCGACAGTGATGTTGTGTCCTATATGATGTTGTAAGGACATTTTATTTGTCGACAGCATATATTTAATTTTATTCTCATTTATAAGACCCGCTTTATCTGCTTCCTCTTCAATCTGTGAAAAGGCTTCGATGACTGCTCGTCGGGATGTTCCGATAATATCGACGTCATCAGCGAAACCCAGGAGCTCCACCGAATTTTAAAATATAGTGCCCTGTGTGTTCACACCGGAACGTCGCACTATATGCTCCAACACCAGATTAAAGAAATTACATGACAGCGCATCGCCTTGTCGAAATCCGGAGCACGTTCGGAATGAATCAGAAATGTGCCTCCCAATCACCACAGCACACCGGGTGTTTTCCAGGGTCATTTTTGACAAACGGATAAGCTTGGCTGGGAAACCAAATTCCGACATTGATTCGTAAAGCAATGATCGATGTATGCTGTTATAGGCAGATTTAAAGTCGATAAAAAGATGGTCCGTATCGATTTGAAATTCGAGGGCCTTCTCCAGGATCTGCCTTAATGCGAACACCTGGTCGGTGGTTGATTTTCCTATCACAGCGTTACAATGGAGCTTCAATCGTTCGCACAGAATATTGGAAAGGATCTTATACGCAACGTTTAATAGGGATATTCCTCTATAGTTGGCGCAGGACATGGAATCGCCCTTTTTGAATATTGGAGATATTGAACTTAAACTCCAGTCATCAGGCATGCTTTCCTCGATCCAGATTTGTTTGATGATTTGGTGCATGAATTCAATCATCACTTCACCTCTTGCCTTAAAAAGTTCAGCTGGCAGGTTATCTTGTCCAGCAGCTTTGTTGTTCTTTAATTTTCGGATGGCTGCTTCCACTTCTGCAGGACTGGATGTATCTGAATCTTGGGAGTTGACTGGGTTAGGGCGAGGCGTATCTGTGTTTTCTATGTTTGCGCCATTCAGCAGGTTCTTAAAATGCTGTTTCCATGTCTCTAATATCCCTTGCGTATCGGTTACCAAATTTCCCGAATCATCCCTCAGCGCGTGTGTACGGGGCTTGAAACCAGCTGCAAGCTGCTTGGATTATTCATAAAAGCTCCGTACTTCGCCTCTATCTCGGCTTGATTCTATATCCAAAAGTTGAGACTTTTCGAATAAACGTTTTTAGCGCCTTAAAATTTTCTTCTCGTCTCTTCTTGCGCTGCTCTTGTTTTACGTTGCAGCGCTTTCCTGTAGGCCTTTCTTTTCTCTACTCTGAACTGGGCCACAACTAGGAACTGGTCAGAGTCGATGTTAGCTCCTCGATAGGTACGTACGAAATTTCCTCCTTACCGATTTTAGCATTGAAGTCTCCAAGCACGATTTTCGCATCGTACTCAGGACAGGACCCATATGTTTTATCTAGGATGTCGTAGAATTCATCCTTCGTGGAGTCCTCCGCTTCGTCGGTTGGTGCGTGTACACATATTAGGCTGATGTTGAAGAATTTGCCTTTTATACGGATGACGGCTAGACGTTCATTAACCAGTGTAAAATCAATGACTCTAAGCCTTTTCCCACTACGAATCCGCATCCAAATATGTGATGTTTTTCGTGGCAGCTGTAATATATATCGCATGTTCGTTTTTTTAACATGCCGGATCCTTTCCATCGGATTTCCTTTATCGCAGTAATGCCTGATTTATACTGCGAGAGAATATTTTCAATTTTGTTAGATGCAGCTGGATGATAGAGTGTTCTTACATTGCAACTGCAAATTCTTAAATCGGATTACCACCACGTGGAGGTAATGTAAGCACTTGAAGAGGAACTCGACAGTTGCGCATCTGGGTCAGCGACCGATCAAATATTTCCCTGTCGATCCCAAACCAGACCCCCAAAGACATTAAGGTGATTTTAAAATATTTTTTTTATTTTAAATTTCTCTTGTAATTTGTTCGTGTGTGAATAAAATATAAAAAGGAAAGAAAGAGAAAAAAAAATAACATCAGTTTTGATATTTGTGTACATAAATTAAATTATAAAACAATTCATATAAAGTTAACCAAACAAAGACAACTCAAATCAACCTGTATAACCAAATACGTAGTGTCAAAATTAATACTTCGCCATATTTAATATGCGGATTTGGTGAAATTAAAAAAATTTAAAAAAAGTTTTCTTTTTTTGCTTCCTATTGAAGCATTTTAGATACGTTTCCCATTAGCTAGAACCATTTTGTTTTCCTGATTCCAACCGAAGCTTTTTTTTTAACCGAAATGCGAATTTCCGTTATTTAAAGACTTGAAATCTTGAATGCAATGAAATCAAAAATTGGGAGAGCTAGGCCACGCCGAAGCACTTATTTGGACCAAAATCCATATTTTGATTTGAAAATACTTTCAGCATTTTCGGCACATTTGTCAGCGACAAGGGACTCAAAATTCCGAACACAGCTTGGGTATTGTGAATAACACTTTCTATAAAAATTAGATCCAAATCCATATTATTTTTTTCTTTCCTAAGGAATCTGGTTTTTATTAAGCAGATATTGGATCTATGACACTTTTTGGCAAAGGTTTTGGTGATATTTTGAAAATTTATGGTTATATCGCCTGAAACTTTTTTTGATTTTTAATTTGACAAACTTTACAATACAAAATTGAGATAAACATTTTGAAGAAAGCTTCCGTTGTAACAGCATACATTTCGAAAATTATTCAAAATTTGGTTAAGTATAAAAATTTATTTTTTACTTTTTAGTTAAGATTTATAAGAAAAGATTTTTTTTAAATTTTTTTTTATTTATTTTATTAAATTTTAACAATACTGAGCAAGCGTTTAAAACTCAAAATATTTATTTAATATTATTTTAATTAAGAGCTTATCTTTATTAGTATCGATGAGCGGCAGCATTTTATTGTTCTCATTATTGCAAATCGTCTGTTATGCCGTTAAGGTAGAAAAGATCTCTTGATTTTGATATTTGCTAATACAGTTATACACAATGTTGCCTTGCCACCACAAATGTGTAAGTTATCAAGTATAATCATATGAAAATTAGATAAATAAACAATTTATTTGGGTGACTACATATCTACACGTTCGATTTTCATCCAATTTTCATCAAATTAAACTAAATCGAACATGAGAGTAACACTAAAACCAAAAATTACCAAATAACACTAATATTTTGTTAATAATATTTTATTCAAAAGATTTACAAAAAAACAATCATTTTAATTTGAACCCAGATGTTTTCAAATCTGATTTTTTTATAAATAAAACATTTTAAGTTATATTAAGAAATATGTATGTACATATAATGAAAATTAATTCAGTTATTAAATTTTATTTGTAAATATTTTATTTATAGTTACTGAAAAAGAAATTAGGCAATGGTAAGTATTTTCAAAAATTAATTTGTAAAATATACGCAATACAAAGTTAAACTAATATCCATTAATTCATCACAGGCACAAGGGATTCTTAAAAGACTGTCCTAATGGATTACTAACAGAACAAGTAAGAAATGATTTGATACTATACACAAAAATTGATTAAAACATTAAACAAAATAGCGCTACAAGTTAATACAAAATCTCGGTTCTAATATAATATAATAATTAATAAACATATAATAATTAAAAACAAATAAAAATAATATTAATTTAGAGTATACAAAAAACATATACCAAATAATAACTATATGAAAGGCTCACGCATTCTCAACGGAAAAAGGACCTGTAGTGGCTTGCACATTTATCTGCAGATCCACTGTTACATAAATAAATATACATGTCTTATAAAAAAACGGTCTCATATATTTAAATGAAAACCATCACAATGATAATACAGCTAGTAAATAAAAATATTTTTGCTATTGTATCTTGTAGCTGTTTGAATCATATGTTTAGAAAATATATAAGATGATTGGGGAAAATGGTCGAATATTTTTCTTTTAATTTTACTAAATATGCTTATCACATTAACGTGTATTTCATCCACTACTCTCAGACTTCTTTACTGTTTTGTACTCGATTTACGTCTATTATCTGTATGGTAAGCATATTTAGTAAAATTGAAACGAAAATATTCGATTATTTTAAACAATTATACAGCTTTTACTCTAACGCTAAAAAAAGCTTTTCCTTAAAAACTATATATAAGATTTTATTCTATTTGATTATTTTTGTTTTGTGCTTCAATCGGAACTTAGTTGAGCAACAGTAGCTTCTATTCTGTAACTGTCTAATATTTGAAATTGTATATTGTAGCGCTATTTTGTTTAATATATTATATAGGTACATAAAAAATTTCGTACATAAAATTTTTTTCAAACTGATCGCATCAAATCCAAAGAATATCTAATAGCAAAAAAGTGCACTCTTATTTATTCACTTTAAACATTTTTGTTTCAACCAAATAAATACACAAATTTGTTGTAAAATTGTTAGAAATCGATAGCAATAAGAATTTAACGTGAAAAATAGAAAAAGTGGCAAAAAATATCAGGCTGAAATTAAAAAAATAATAATTGTGAAAATATCTATATTATTACGATGAAACTGACTTTACTTAATTCTTACATTTGAACAAATATCTTTTTGCCCCCTTACAAGAATAATCGTTGCAAATGTTTATATATTTAAATTTTTTATTATGTTTAGTCTTTTTGCAGAATTGACCAAGCTAAAGTATTGTTTTTTAAAAGTATATGTTTTTTTAATTTGAAATAATAAGTTTTGTTTCTGATTTCTAAATTATAATACAAAAAAGATAATTTATAAGGAAAAGCATATACGTTGGCATATATCTACATGAAAAAACGTTACTGAAATTTTATTCTTTTGAAAATTGGGTACGTTACAAAATCAATAATTTTTAGTACATATTTTTTATTCGACATTTTTTTTCGACATACCTACTATTTTTTGCAATTTGTTTTTAACATTTTGTTTTGCATCATATTAACTCATTCCCCTTCTAAACATATCAATTTTTAAGTTGAGGAATATTAAAACTCAATTTCTGTCTATATTGGTGACAAGGAATCCAGTTTTTAATAAACAAAAACTTAAATGTACTTCGAAATTTAATTTGGATTTTTTGCATTCTTTTTATCGCTATTTTATGTATTATATATTTTATGCTTTATATTTTTAAAACTTTTCTCGACACAGGGTTTTATCAAAATATACAAACAATTTTTTCCACAAGGAGACCCAAGTAAATTTGCATCACTAGTTTTTAGAGTATTTGATGAAAACAATGTAAGTAAAAACAATTCTTCTTTAATTTAATTTATATGTGCTTGCGACATTTCTTATAGGCAAACATTTAATAATTTTAATAACGCCAAAATTTTAATAATTTTAATAACGCCAATAATGAAATTTGCATTTGATATTTATATATGTCCATGCATTATTATTTTTATGTATGTAATATAGTATAAAGCCTCTTTATTCTTATTTGTTTTCAAACAAATCATTAGAACAGAAATCCCATATAGGAAAATCTGATAATGTTTCATAATTGAACCGAAATGAACATTTAATTTTTTTTTAAAGAAAAGTAGGTAAATGCTTGTAAAAAATCTTTGGTCTACAAAATTTTAATTGAATTCAGAGAAAACTTGCATTATAAATTTAATTTTCAACAAATAAATCAAATCATGGAATTTATAAATCCAAGTACTGTTTGCAAATATTTATATAAAAAGTTTATATTTATATAAAAAGTTTCTTTTTAACATTGATGTTAGAGCTCATTAGGATGTGTTTTATGAACCGTTTTGAAATACTATTTTATTAAAATAAAGATTATTGTACATATATGATATTTTAAAAATAAAAATTAGGTGTCCGTTTAGTTAATGAAATATTCTATATAATAACAAAAAAATTAAAAAACTTTGTGGGTTGATTTATATTACCGTTGCAAAAAAAAAAAACAAAATAAAAATGAATCTTTACTTAGGATGGCTCGATAGAATTCGAAGAATTTATAAGAGCGCTTTCGGTGACATCTAGAGGAAATTTAGACGAAAAGCTCCATTGTAAGTATTTATTTTATGTAAAAATTGGCTAACAACTAATTTATCCAACCTTAATAAAAAAAAATTTTATTATTTTAATTTTGAATTGTTTAAATTCGAAGGGGCATTTAGATTGTATGACGTTGATAATGATGGTTATATAACACGTGATGAAATGTACAATATAGTAGATGCCATATATCAAATGGTGGTAAGTATATAACTATTACATTACTTTATTAACTGTCATAGAAATAGACTAAATAGAATTTATCAGAATAATGAAGAAGACAAAGAAAAAGGTTCTAAAATAGTAAAATATAGTAAATTTTGAAAAATAATCATTTTAATATTATTTAAATTTTAGAATTTTATTTAAAACTTTATTAATTTTGCACCAATTATTTTTATTTTATAATTCGTAACTACAAAAGATATTAAATATATATTTAATGCCTTTCTGACAATGTTAAAATGAAAGACAATGTCCATTCCACATTTAAAAAAAAAATTGAATTCAAAAACTATAGTTTAGAAAAAAAAGAAATTAAATAAAAATCTACACAGGGTAATTTGCTATCAATTACCAACCGCCAAAGAGTAATTAATAGTTGGAGTCAAACTGAACAAATTTCGTATGGAAGGAGAAGGTACATTTGCAGTTATTTAGGAGTTATTCCTTAAATTTCGAAATGATTTTATTAAGTTTTAAGCTTATAAAGTCGCAACCATATAGGATAGGATAAATGTTTAATATTCAAATTTTTAATAACGCATAAGCTTCAACAGTAATTTAAAATTTAATAATAAATTTAATAAAAAATTTAAAAAATGTTAAGGTATCATAGCTCCTAAACGGGCTCCAATAAACGATATGATTTATTGTTCAGTTTGACTCCAACTATTACTCAATATACAATTGGCCATTGCAAGCCAAAAAACCTGCATAACTTTCTTTATATTTTCTTAATATTTTTTATATAACTACAACATTTTGTTTTTACACAAATATTTTGAAACGGTTATCTTAAATTTGACAGTGGAAAATTTTATTTTTAACTACAGGGGCAACAACCACAAACAGAGGATGAAAACACTCCACAGAAACGAGTTGATAAAATTTTTGATCAAATGGATAAAAATCACGATGATCGATTGACATTAGAAGAATTTCGTGAGGGTAGTAAAGCTGATCCACGTATAGTACAGGCATTAAGTTTAGGTGGTGATTAACCCAATAATTAAATACAACCTTTAAATTATAAATCCAAACGTTAAAATAAAAATTCTCGCAAATTAATTATAAAAAACTTCATAAAAATGATTTTTCAAAAAAAAAATATTATAAGGAAATACATTTATAACAAAATACATACATATATTAAACTACAATTAATAAGTTCAAAAGTTATTTATAAAACTAGAGGAATATATTATATATTAAGAGTTTTGAAAACTGAATTATTAATAAGACTCGCTAATTACAATGCAAAAACAAAATATCTTTATAAATATACATATACATATATTGATATATATATATATATATATTCATTTATTTAATTAAATATTTATTTATCTAGATCATTTTGTCGTAATAGTTAGATACAAAAAAAAATCGAGATAATTTTATAATTTCATAAAAATCATAGATAATTGTATCCATACGTACAATAATATTTATTATTGTTTAATATGAATAAAACAAAAACTAAACAAAAGTGTTGTGTTAATATAAAATTATATAATCAAAACTCCTCAATCAATTTCATCAGTTTGCTTGCTAAATGAAGAAAATTATTACCAATAACTTTTTTGGTTATTTATTTATTATGATATAAAATTTAAAAATAAAAACAATAATCTACATAATTCAATTTAAATTCATTACCCCTTGCAATTAAAGGCGCCAGTGGTGAATAGTTTACAAATAATTTATTTAGTGACAGGGCATTTTCTTTATTATGTACTAAAATAAAGAATGGATTTAAAAAAGATTTTGTACATTTTAAGTAACGATTTTTTAAATTTAGGAATTACTATTAATTTTTTTTCTTTAAACAAACTAAAGAAAACCAAGTTCTTTTTTATTATAAAGTGAAGGTATTCTTTAATCTTTTTGGTTCTTTTATTTGTAAGGAGAATATACTTTTTTACATTAATTTAATTTAATATGAACTATTAAAAGAGAAACTAATCCACCCGAAAAAAAATATATATATATATACATATATAAATATACATAAAATTATAAAATGAAAAAAAGGATATAGATATAAGTACATATATACATATAAGTATAAATATAATATACAAATAAAATATTTAATCAAATACTTAAATGTAATTGTATTTAATCGCGTTAATATTATCTTATAAAATTGTTATATAACAGAAAAAAAAACACCAAAGTAGAAATAAATGGAAGGAAAATATGTGTTAAAAGTTTTATAATAAAAATTTTACTTTACTAATTATTATAGATGTAAAATTAAAAATATAAATAAAATATATTATAACTTATGGAACAGTAAGCAGTATTTAGCAATAATTGAATTTTCAAATTTTAAATCATTAAATAATTTATTCATTGAGGTCAAAATATCATAACATTAATATAATTGAAAAAGTCAGAATTTTACACAATACAACATTTTAGAATTTAAATCTCGCATTCAATTTTGAATCGTTTCATGAAACCTTAATTTCAAATATTATATTTTTGGAATATTTAACAAATACAACTAAAAACAAAAGACTAGTATAAATTTATATATATAATAAACTCAAATACGATTGTTTTTCCAGAAATGTATATATATATATATATATATATATATATATATATATATATATATATATATATATATATATTTGTATACATAAATTTGTATATGTATATATATAAATATAAGTATAAAAGATAATAAATTAGGAAATTCGACTGTTTTACTGTTATGCAAGCAGCTTAATTAATTTTTAAAAAAATAACTTTTGCTTTTATATAATTTTTAAAATTTAACACCCAAGTCTTCAACATCTATTTGTCCGCAAATTATTATATTAGTAATTAATGAAATTATTTTATTATGTGTATTGATCTCATTAAATTTAATGAAATAAAAGTATAATATATTTTTCTATAAGTTGAGTGTATACTTTGATTGTCACTTATTATAACTTTTATTAAATGTCATAATGCTCTTATCTAATATTTAAAATTAAATGCTTTCAAAAACTGCTTTTTAGAAACGGCCTAATAAAATCTACGAAAATTTAGGATATTTTTTTAAGATTTCCTATGTACAAAACCCAATATTATCGACTGTTTTAAATAATTTATTTTCGAGGTTGATTAAATAAAAATAAATAGAGCATCAAAAATTAGCCGCGTATGTAAAATGTTTTAAGAAGTATATAGCGTACGTATATTATATGATAAAGCTATAGCTTGGAAAAGCAATAGTTTATTTTATAAATGGATATCTTACAAAAAATAATCTTTCTCAAAGTAAAATATTTTTAAATTGGCGGCACCTTTATAAAGGGCATTCATAATGTCTAAATCACAATATTATTTTTTAATTATTGGGATATTTTTTTAAGTTTTACTTTTTATTACTGCTATCGAACTCTTGTGTGTACAGATATAAAAACAGACATAAAAAATGTATTGTTTTATTTCTTTGTTTTCTTAATTTAAAATGTTAGTCAAAATATTTTAATTCTGTTTTTAATTCTGCTAAATATTGAATAAGTTTTAATAATATTAGATTATGATTCCTTGAACAATAAAAATAGTACCCTTATTAGAAACATACCGTTTTATAACTTCTTTGAATTAGATTTCTGTTTCTTATTATTAAAATATGAGTCAAACATTTCTGTTTGTTTTTATATTCTAAATTCATATAAATATAAAATTCTAAATAAATTAAAAAAAATACATATAAATAAACAGTACAAGTTGAATAAATTAGTAAATGAAGATCTCGGCCAATATTTACAAGTTGCTAGATAAGATTTTTGTAATCACTGTATCTTTTTTCTAATTGTATTCCTTTTAACATGAAAGTAATAGCAAGATTTTAGCAGTTCTTTCTAAATTAAATTTACAATAAATTCGAATTACAACAATTTTATAATAAAAGTGGTTTTGTTATAAGCGATGCATAAAAATATTTAAAAAAAAAACAGACAATTAAAGATTCTTGTAAATTTTATTATTAACTATAAGCATTTTTATGTCATCATTCTGATTTAATTTCTCTTCTATATGTGGTTCAGCTTTATACTTTATTAAATATGTAATATATTACATATATATTATGTGTGTAAATCTATACATATATATAAATATATATATATGTAAATGTATAAACATATATTTATATATAAATATATATTCATATACTTTAAATTAAAGTAATCATTAATAAAATATAACATTTAAAATATATATATATGCCTTCTTTTAGTATCTGTGTTTATTTATTCATTACAAACAAATAAAAATTTCAAATAACTATTTTATTTAATTTTATAAATAATATATAATGTATATCACATAGTGTATTTTTGAAAAAAAAAAATTCTTAAATTTGGCTTATCAAATTATATTCAATTTTGTAATTTTTTATATAATAATTTCATTTTATAATAATTGAAATTAAATTTTAATTTCATATTAATATAATTTTTCTGTGATAAAATTTTACAATCAGAGTTAACGAAATATGTTTCACTGAAAACAAAATCTGTTTTATCAGTTAGTTTTTAAGCAAAACTGGAAAAACTAATTATATCTACATATATTAACATAAAAAAAAAATTATTTTATGTTGAAACAATATAATATAAGTCATGTTACTCTGTTTATGTTTGAAATCAGTCAAGATACAAGTATACATATTCTGTACTTATTTTCGTTTTTGAATTAACAATTCTAATTTTTATATTAGTTTATTTTCCAATCAAATACAAATCAATAAGTAAAACACTATTTTATAATAAAAAATGTAAAAAAATCTACTATAAAAAGTTGCTTCTAGCTTTTTTTTAATATTTTTAGTAAAATTTAAAACTAGTATCGATATTCAAGTTTATATTTTTACTTTTTAAAAATTGCTGAAAAGAGATAAGTCGTTAACATAATAAATTAGTTGCACGCCTTGTAATTTACGATGCTTAATTTAAAAAATATATAAATTAAAACTACTTAATATTTGAGAAGATAAAAATTGAATTCAATTATTTTCTAAACAAAATGTTTAAAAAAAATACAAAAACTTATATTTAATTAATAAATCAAAATTAATAAATCAAAAAACTAACAAAAATATTGAATAAATAATATATTGTTAAATTGATTAAATGTCTATATGCATATATTTATATCAATATAAAATATGTATTATAAAAACTAATTATATTATTAAAAATTTCTACTTTTGCACTGTTAAAATTCACGCACTCAAATTAAAATGCACAATTTTAATAAAAATCATAATTAAACCTTTTATAGGAATACAATGTAAATAAATAAATATTACCACGTAAGAGTATTTATGTATATATAAATATGTTTATGTATACATATATATACTCGGACATAATATATATATATATTTAAATGTCTTTAATTAATATGAAAATATTAAAAATATTCCATTTTGAAAGGATTGTAAAAAAAAATACATCAAGAACTTTTATTCAAATCGGCATTAATAATTTCTAAAATAATTAAATTTTTTCTAATACACGATTAGTCAAGCATTAAGAATAAAAAGTAATAACACCACTCAAAAAACAAGATAATAGTTCATATATTTACTAGACTAATACAATACAATATAAATATAAAAACTACAAATTTACAAAGATCGTCGCAATCAACAATTTAAACACCCTCACGAAAATTCTTCTCCATTTTTTTGCAAATTTATTAAATCAGTAATTTAAAAATATATCAATAAATACAAATGAAAGAATTTATAAAATTGGTTTAGCATGTACAGTGCAAAATTATTCTTGCTTTCAAATTTATAATATGTAAAAAATTTCAAAGTAGCTTTTTTGTTCAGAAATTCAAAACTTTTAACTAAATTTCTTCAAAACACTTAAAAAAATCAAACTAATAAGTAATTAAACTATTTATCTTATGCGTTAAAAATGTGTAAAAACATAAAATTCATAATAATGAAACTTTAGATAGTTTTTTTAATACAGCATGAGCATATTTCATCATTATTTAAGATATTAAGATTTAAAAAATAAAACTCACTATCTTATGTCATTTTTATAATACATGTATGAATTACAACCAAATACAGCAATTTCATTCACAAAAAGAAAAAAAAAATTTGATGTTATTAATAAAGTTTTTGTTGAAGGTAAGTTTACACTCAAATTAATAATGATTAAGCTCGCAAGGTGTTAAAAAATAAAACCTTAAACGTTCTTTAAAACGTTTACTTAACGTTTTTGATTTGATTTGGTGAAATTTAATGAGAAGAAAAAATTTCTATTTATTGCTTAAATATAAATCTATAACATTTTGTCACTTTTTATAGTATGAAGCAATAAGAAATTTTTTTAAAAGTGATAAAATATAGACAATTAAAAATATAGATACATATAATCAAATATTTTTATGTCTTTAAATTTTTATATGAAAATATAGCTAATGTTATAAATAATTTCATGTTCTTTAATAAATAAAAGATAAAAAATAATGAAAAAAATTAGAAATTTCAAGAAAATTTCTAATTTTTTATTTTAGATTAAAATTTTCCAAATTAGAATTTTTTTTAAAAACATTCATTATTCGCCAATGCATGATTTATTATTATATTGCATATACATTTATACAAATAAGATTTGAAAATACATACAGCAAATTTTTGTTATGTACTGAAATAAAATTATTACAAAAATCAAAATTTTGGAAAATAAGAAAATTGTTAATAAAATAATAGAAATAAAGTTTGTGAAAAATAAAAGTTTATAAAATATTGTAATTTGCATATAATTATATTAATAAAACAAAATTATAAATTTTTTTTTGTTTTTTAATTAAAATTATTTTTTTATGAAAATAATCATTTTCTACTTTTTAATTTTTGGGGAGTCAAAACCTCTTACCGTACAATATACATTAAGATCTGTACGTTAGTGTTTTTTTCAACCTCTGATAAAAAATATATTCATATGTTACATAACATGTACAAATAAACATAAATAGCTATTGTTGATTTTTATAAAAAATAATAATCATAACAAATAAAAGAAAAATTTTAATTTCTTAACTTCGTTAAATAATTTGTTCTTATTTTATTGCCCCATATGAGAGTTTATTTGGATTTTGTTGTTGCTGAAATTGAAAAAAGAAGCTTCTTAAGCCTTTAAAAAAATACTGGAGGTTCTCTGTGTAGTTGTACATTGGTGGTTGTATTTAGAATTTTTTGTTAACAACATCATTGGGCCAATATAGACGAGTAAAATTTCTTTCGTTTTCGTCTTTTTTTCTTTCATTTGAGTTCCCTTTACCTACGAACTAGTTTTGTGGTATTCATTTTTGAAATCAAAATTTGAGAGCTTTAAAAATGAGCCCACTAACATAAAGAATAATATTATACTACCTAACAAAATATGTACAAATTACACGTTTTTATTACTATTTCGAAATTCAAAGAAAATTAATCATCAAGTTACAAGAGAAATTTTAGCTTTTTTGTTTTTTTTAATAACAAATTGCATATTTCAAAATTATTATATATTGAGTTGTCCCTCAAAAGTTGTTGCTTTTGTATTTATTTTAAATTTAAAATATTTACATTATCAGTGTTAATTTATATTTCTAAAGATTCAAATTAAAATTTAAGTTAATTAAAAAATAATTTAGAAATAAATTAAAAAATCTATAATTGTTATGTAGATCTAACAATTAGTACAAGAAAACAGGAGTTATTGTATTGCTTGACACTGTGTTCATCATTGGTTGTAGGGCTAATCACCGAATTATTGGCACTGTGCCAATTTTTGGAGTTTGCTATAAATATATTTTTAAATTTAACAGTTAGTACCTATAAAATTTCATAGTTAGTTCTCATTCATTTCTCATTTAATTATGCAATTTTTATATACTTCATTAACAGATGCCAAGCACTAAAAAAGGCCAAAGTTACAGTAAAAAGTATGACGAACCAACTTTGAGAATAGCTATTGAAACAATAAAAGAAGGAAATTAAGAAATTAGCTTCAAACAAATACGGTATTCCACGCCTAACATTACAGTTCAGATTGAGTGAAAGATTTGTAAAAATTCGTCCAGGTCCTGCAACTGTATTGTCTGATAAAAAAGAAGCAACCTTAGTTAAATGATGGGTGAAATAATATAGTACTAAAGGTTTTCCACAAAGAAAATTTCATTTGAAATTAAGTGTACCATAGTTTTTAAACTGTAGTAATATAAAATCTCCATTTAAATCTAACGTGCCTGGTGAAAAATGGTATTTTTATTTTATGAAAAGAAATTCGGACCAGAGCTTGAGGACGTCTAAATCAGTTACAAGTTTCAGTGCTAATATTTCTGAAGCACATATAATAATATGATATTGCCAAATGTTTTACATCCCCATTTGGTTAAAACAAATGTAAAATTTCCAATTATATTGTTTGTTGATGACCATTAAAGCGATTTAACTTATGAAATTAGTATGTTAAACACATCCATTGAAATCTTAGATATAGGAAAAAATTCCAATAATATTTGAAAATTCACCTCGTACAAATAAAAATAATCTCAAATAAACTTCAATCACTGATTACTGAAAATAATAAATTAACTTCAATTATTACTGAAAATAATAAATTAACTTCAATTACTGATTATCTTACATGGCCAAAAACACCTGAAAGGAAAGGAAAATTTAATTCGAATTTAAATGTACCTTATGTCCTTATATCTAAGGTTTCGCAAGATATTTATGTACAAAAAAGATTAAAAACTGAAAAACTTGAACATGAAAAGGCTGAAAGAAAAAAGAACAGGGAAATCATTAAAGAAACTAGAAATAGGATAAAAACACAAAGAACTGCAGTTGAAGATGTTCGAAACATTTCAAAGACAATTAAGCAGTCACAAACAAAAAGTTTCAATTGAATTGAATGATTCTCTTAATGAGGCTAAAATATCGAATCAACACTCTATATTTTGATGTTAGATATATTTTCTGTTTCCAAAAAAAATATAGTGCCAATAGCTGGATAAACAGGGTCAATAATTTGTTGAAATGCACCATTTATTTTCTTTTTTAATTTAATATTTAATTGCTGAAGTATTATTTTTCATGTTATTTTTTAAAATAAAATAAATCTTTAAGAGGAAAAATAAATCATTTGATTGTTTGTTTTACATTTAATTTGGGTTTAGGTGAATATTTCTCAGAAAATCGTTAAAGTGCCAATCATTGGGTGTTTTACCCTACTTTAAAAATTAATGTTTTTTAATAAACTTCTCTCTTCAAATTTTATTTTTAAATTAAATATTTATACATACATATAAAAAAACGACTCTTACTGCTGAACCGTGTGGAATAAAATGATTTCTGCAAAAAAGAGGAAGACGAAAGAAGAAACAATTGTCTATATTGGCTCATTTATTGATTTATATGATTTAATTTGAATCTGCACCCGCCCCATATGTTCAATTTATCATTTCAATTTTCTGACATTCATGTTGCAATCTCGTTTTCTCATTTGAGAAAAAAAAATTAAACACTTCAAAAAATTGGAGTTAAAAAATTTATTTTAATTTTTCATTCCATTTATTTTTTACGTTTGTCATTTTATTTTTTTATTTTGAAGATTTTGTTATTTCTTGTGTTTCTGAGGATGTAATAAGTAATGATATTACATATATTATAACAAAAATCTCGAAGTTTTTTATAAGACATGGCATAATATAGATCATTTTGTCATTATTGTCTCTTTACTCTTAATTCCGTAAATAAATTAGAAGCCCAGATATTAGAAACCAAAAACATAATACTGTGGTTTTACAACGAAAGATGATAACTGCAATTTTGTCGAATTTTAGTTATGAATGCCATTTTATATAAAATTTTAAGCTCTTTCAAATAAAAAAAAAATTTAATAATATTAAGTTATTTATGAATTAAAAACTGAACAACTGCCGTTGAAAATATTTATAACATAAGCATATAACTTCACTTATGCAGTTATGGAGGCAACACTTACCGAAAAGTACAAAACAAAAAAAACATTATGTTGAGATATTTCCATGTATCTTGAAAAATTTTACTGCGTATTATACATTTTTTTTTTGAATAAACTTAATAACTTAAGTTATCATGTTCTTCAGCAATAACTTTTATGTAACAAAAATGAATAAGTTATTTAAAAATTCAGAAAAAATGTAAAAATTTTACGAAAATTAAAAAGTTATTGAAATGATTTCAAAGATCATATCTTTTTAAAGATTTTCATTGAACGTGCCTGGTGAAAAATGGTATTTTTATTTTATGAAAAGAAATTCGGACCAGAGCTTGAGGACGTCTAAATCAGTTACAAGTTTCAGTGCTAATATTTCTGAAGCACATATAATAATATGATATTGCCAAATGTTTTACATCCCCATTTGGTTAAAACAAATGTAAAATTTCCAATTATATTGTTTGTTGATGACCATTAAAGCGATTTAACTTATGAAATTAGTATGTTAAACACATCCATTGAAATCTTAGATATAGGAAAAAATTCCAATAATATTTGAAAATTCACCTCGTACAAATAAAAATAATCTCAAATAAACTTCAATCACTGATTACTGAAAATAATAAATTAACTTCAATTATTACTGAAAATAATAAATTAACTTCAATTACTGATTATCTTACATGGCCAAAAACACCTGAAAGGAAAGGAAAATTTAATTCGAATTTAAATGTACCTTATGTCCTTATATCTAAGGTTTCGCAAGATATTTATGTACAAAAAAGATTAAAAACTGAAAAACTTGAACATGAAAAGGCTGAAAGAAAAAAGAACAGGGAAATCATTAAAGAAACTAGAAATAGGATAAAAACACAAAGAACTGCAGTTGAAGATGTTCGAAACATTTCAAAGACAATTAAGCAGTCACAAACAAAAAGTTTCAATTGAATTGAATGATTCTCTTAATGAGGCTAAAATATCGAATCAACACTCTATATTTTGATGTTAGATATATTTTCTGTTTCCAAAAAAAATATAGTGCCAATAGCTGGATAAACAGAGTCAATAATTTGTTGAAATGCACCATTTATTTTCTTTTTTAATTTAATATTTAATTGCTGAAGTATTATTTTTCATGTTATTTTTTAAAATAAAATAAATCTTTAAGAGGAAAAATAAATCATTTGATTGTTTGTTTTACATTTAATTTGGGTTTAGGTGAATATTTCTCAGAAAATCGTTAAAGTGCCAATCATTGGGTGTTTTACCCTACTTTAAAAATTAATGTTTTTTAATAAACTTCTCTCTTCAAATTTTATTTTTAAATTAAATATTTATACATACATATAAAAAAACGACTCTTACTGCTGAACCGTGTGGAATAAAATGATTTCTGCAAAAAAGAGGAAGACGAAAGAAGAAACAATTGTCTATATTGGCTCATTTATTGATTTATATGATTTAATTTGAATCTGCACCCGCCCCATATGTTCAATTTATCATTTCAATTTTCTGACATTCATGTTGCAATCTCGTTTTCTCATTTGAGAAAAAAAAATTAAACACTTCAAAAAATTGGAGTTAAAAAATTTATTTTAATTTTTCATTCCATTTATTTTTTACGTTTGTCATTTTATTTTTTTATTTTGAAGATTTTGTTATTTCTTGTGTTTCTGAGGATGTAATAAGTAATGATATTACATATATTATAACAAAAATCTCGAAGTTTTTTATAAGACATGGCATAATATAGATCATTTTGTCATTATTGTCTCTTTACTCTTAATTCCGTAAATAAATTAGAAGCCCAGATATTAGAAACCAAAAACATAATACTGTGGTTTTACAACGAAAGATGATAACTGCAATTTTGTCGAATTTTAGTTATGAATGCCATTTTATATAAAATTTTAAGCTCTTTCAAATAAAAAAAAAATTTAATAATATTAAGTTATTTATGAATTAAAAACTGAACAACTGCCGTTGAAAATATTTATAACATAAGCATATAACTTCACTTATGCAGTTATGGAGGCAACACTTACCGAAAAGTACAAAACAAAAAAAACATTATGTTGAGATATTTCCATGTATCTTGAAAAATTTTACTGCGTATTATACATTTTTTTTTTGAATAAACTTAATAACTTAAGTTATCATGTTCTTCAGCAATAACTTTTATGTAACAAAAATGAATAAGTTATTTAAAAATTCAGAAAAAATGTAAAAATTTTACGAAAATTAAAAAGTTATTGAAATGATTTCAAAGATCATATCTTTTTAAAGATTTTCAAAAGATTTTCATTAAAAATATTCCAAATCTTGCAAAAATAACTAGAAAAGTATAGCAAATTCTATACTAAATTTTATTCAATTGCGATTTACAAGAAATGCCAAAAATGCAGTTATCATCTTTCGTTGTAAAACCACAGAATAATTGAATATAAAATCGAAAAGAACGATGGTAGCTAACATTCGATAACAGAGAAAATATAGAAATTTTTTTTGCTATTAAAACAATAATGAAAATAGTCGCTAAATTGAACCATTAAGAAAAAACAAAAAGTTAATCCCGCAACGCATGAGCTGCCAAGCTCTTGGGCATACACAAAGTAATAGAGACTGTACTTGCGTTAGGTGTGGAAGAAGCATTTCACAAAAAGCTGCATTTTAAAGTTGGGGGAAAAAGCCAAATGTATTAATTGCCGTGGTGATCATCCAGCAAACTACAGATACCCAATTGCAAAAGAATAGCAAGCCAGAAGAAATAAACAAACAAAAACCCCCGTGGAGAAAATGATTGCTCAGTCAAGGATATATTAAGCCTTATCCTACAGAGAGTAACAAACCAAGGTGAATTTATAAAAACACTATCTGACGAGATTATAATGATAAAAAACAATAAAAAAAAACCACCGCAGTCATATAAAAAACAAGCAACACCCTTAGAGTCTCTACATGGAACATTTTCCTACACATTTTGGAACTCGAAATTTTTCTGAAGCATCAAAACATCATAGATATATGTCTAATTTCAAATTGTTAAAAAAAAATACAGAAACCTTTGGCCATATTGATAGTTTCATTGTCCCAATAGTTAGAATCATCAAGAATATGTTCAAATAATTGAACTAAGAGTAATTTTTCGGAACTGATTGTATTTATCACTTTGGAAACTTGTTTTTAATAGTTTCATTTAATATTTAGTTCCTTTTTATTGATACGGAAAAAAATTATGAAATTGTTGCGAAAAATAACTTACATTTTTGTATATGATACAGAATGTGACAACACTAAATTAAGCACATGCGCGCAACAATGAACGATAAGAGCTCTTGGATAAGTATCTTTCACTTTTTTCTGTGTTCCATTCATTTCACCTGCCATAACTGCTGCTCCGTCATGAGTTTGTGCAATTAATTTATTTTCACATTTCAAGATCATCACCGTATTCTTTACAAGATTAAATAGACCATTCGCCGATCGATCGGCACTTACATCCCTAAAATATAAAAAGCGCTCTACAGGTACTCCAGCAAAATTAAGATATCTTAAAACTACTGATAATTGTGATTTATGTGAAATATCTGAAGTTTCATCTAACATGATGGTAACAAATGGAGTGTTAACGAATCTGTTTTAATTTCTAATATTTTTTCATAATATTTTATATAGATTAAATAATATCGTTTTGTATTCTATTGCTAGTTCCTGCAGTTGAATCATTAAGTGGAATCATTATTGCTGATTAAATTTTATAATTCTATGTAGTTTTTCCACGGTTCAAAGAAGTTGAATTCTCATTATGTCCACGAAATGCATTTGCTTGTTTTCCCAAATAAACAACATCAACTAATCTTTTCAGAATATCTCGATTTCTAGTTACTATTTCGTTATGTTTCACATTAAGTATATTCTCACCACTATTTATAACTACTACTTTTCACACTAATATCCATTTGAATTATTCATAAACCGATTTCTGAAAATGTCGTTCACATTGTTTGTCTTTTATTTTTATAGCTTGCGTTATATTTAAATCTGGTATAGGTCTTGATTGCATTATTTTCTTTTTAAATTCAATATCCCGGTTCGAAAAAGGATTTTTCAATAACTCTTTAAATAAAAATAGATTTTGCTTCGATTTTTGATAAAATAAATGAAAACTGTTTGTTAAATATGAAATGAAACTACTTATGTATACAAATGGATGTAATCTTTGCTTTATAGATATTAAGTATCATCAAAATGTCAAAAGCCAGAGTATAAAAATGAATTTATCATAAACTGTTTAACAAAATGTGTAACAAAAATCTGCAAATTAATTATTTTTAGAATTTTAGAATATTAATTTATTATTCTAACTTTATTTTCTCGTCTTACTTATTCACTTGTTTAACTTTAATAAAAAAAAAACAAAATTTTGCACACCACGTGCAATATAAAGCCTGCACACCCAAGTACTATAAATCTTAACCTGAAAGAGAAGTATAAAATAATAGAGACAGATTGATATCTAAACGTATGAATTAACGTGCACAAAATATACTGCACGTCGTCATATTAGAATTAAACTTTTCTTCCGCCTAAATATAAGCACAAAAGGGGTTCTAAAACAAAATGAATAAACTTGCAAAAGAACATAATCTACTGCACGTAAACATTAATTTCACCATATTTTTAGTTTTAATTTTTTGTCTCGTTTGCCTGAATACATGCAAAAAAAGTGGTGTAGAAATCATTTCAAATTTCAATCTAATAATTTTCAGTGAGGAAGATGATTTTAAGTTATAGTTTGATTTTTTTTAAATTATTGTTAATAAATATGGTTATTTACAGTATGAATTGATTATTTATAGGGTGTGCAGTGCACACCTTGCCCTCTATGACCGCACGCGACTGACACTCACTTACTAGAGTCGACTTCATAAATCTCTTTAAAATACTTGGAAACTTCGGAGGAAATTTCAATGCAAACATACCCACTGAGGTTCAAGATTAGCCACAAAAAAAGGGAGAGAGGTATATCAAGCTGGAAGAAGTCACAAGTGTGAATTTGAGCCCCAACCCATTGGCCTACTGACCCAACGAAAATACCTGAATTGTTTGTTTTTTTTATAACAAAGGGAATAAATAGAAACCACACATATACCGTGAGCAATGATGATTTGTTCCCTGACCATACTCCAGTGACCATGGTTCTAAGCAGTAAAGTAGAACATAAAGAAGGCCTCCCACGACCTACAAACAAGAGAACTGATTGGGATATGTTTAAAGAGAAACCAAAATATGTAGTACCATATGCCAATACAGCAAAGTATTTGGGAATGACACTGGATGCTAAGCTAAGGGACATATAAGAAAGAAGAAAGAAGAGCTAAACATTAGACTCAAACAGTTTTACTGGTTTCTTGAGTGTGGTTCTGAGTTATCACTACAGTATAATAAAATATTGATATATAAGCATATATTAAAACCTATGTGGATGTACGGTATCCAATTATGAGGCTGTGCAAAGAAAACTAACATAGAAATGTTGCAAAAATTTCAAAATAAAGTACTCCGTGGTATAGTTAATGCATCATGGTGCGTACGTACCGTAACAAAGATCTCCACCGTGACTTGTACATCGAAACAGTCACGTGTGAGATCACGAAAACACGAGCAGAGACTGCAAACTCATGTGAACTCGGAAGTGGCAGCAGTCGACTTGATGTCGACAGCAGTGTCCGTTGACTAAAAACAACGAAACCTCACGAGCTGATCACTACCTAAAATGGAAAATTCTAGCATAATAGTTTCCTTTACGAAAATTATTATATCAATAATTTTCCTTTGCGAAAAAATTAATAGATTTTAATAATCTTCCCACGGAAAAACTATTACTATAATAATTTCCTAAACACGCAATCGAAAAGTGTAAGAAAAAAAGTCTATTTACCAACGTAGATTGGTTGTAATGGAAAAAACATAGGTGGGTTTTAGTGGGTTCGATCAAGAAGCACCCCTCTATCAATGTTTCGAAATTGCAATTATACTAAATTTAAACTGAAATCTAAGAACTCAATATAACTATAAATCTAAGTATTTAGCCGTAGCTGGGTAGATTATATGTTATAGACTGATCTTATATTGTTAAAATAAAAAATGAGATTATTCTTCAGCGTTTCAACGTGTATTTAAAACCTTTTATTGAAAATGACTACTAGATGACTTGATCTATTTTTTTATTTTCACCTTGAATAGTGGGTTTTGACTCAATTTATATTTAGATCACATAGATGTGTAATGTAACACTGTTTTGCATTAATCAATTTATACTTGTTTACTAAATTCCTTATATATTTCTTTTGATTAATTGATATGGTTTTGTTTTCCTTATCACAATTTATTTGATGACCAATGCATAATGTAGGTTCACCAATATATTTTACCTGAAAATCCTTATTTAAGTGGTTAAATATGACATCTACATATGATTTGTTATTAGTAGCTATAACAATGCCATCGACATATGTGGCAAGAATTGTATATTCCCCAGCAGCAATTTTGGTATATAAACAGCTATCATAACTAGAGTTCTTAAAACCGATTTCGTGAGGTTTATTATTCAGTTTAATGTTCCACTGATGGCTTTCTTGTTTTAATCCATATAGAGATTTTTTTAATTTTCAGACCTTATTCTTGTTTTCATTGAGAAAGAATCCTTCTATCGATACCGAATTCTTGTGCATAGTCCTTTGCTACTCCTAGCCTTTCTTCTTTCAATATTACCTTCCGCGTCATATTTTGTTTTAAAAACCCATTTACTGCCAATCACGTTTCGATCTAAAGGTTTATCAACAAGATCCCAAGTACCATTTTGCATTAAGGACTTATATTCCTCTTCCATAGCTGCTCTTCATTCAGCTGTATTATGTGATTTAGTCACATCTCTAATATTTTCTAGATCTGGTTCATTTATATTAAATTCTATCTTTTCATTCAACATTGTTATTTCCAAATCATTTTGTTCTTCAGGTAAGCCTTCAAAACTATCATTAAAGCTTTTACTTTCGTCAAATTTATCACATTGTTATCTTGTATAAGTGTTATGTTATTTCTTAGTTCAGTATCTTTATCAGTTTTTATAATTTGATTTTTTCCTTCATTTGCATTGTTATAACCTACAAAAAATTCATAAAGATTATTATTGTTCCTTATTTTCAAATTTTTGTTTTTTTTTTTGGTAAAAAATTGTTTCAATTAATTTGACGTCACGGCTCTTGATTTTTGTTCTTGTTCCTCGTTTTCAAAGTTTGTATCCCTTTGTTTCATCTGAATAAGCAATTAGCACAAACTCTTCACTTCTTGGATCAAAATTACTCATTCCATGTCCTTTATTTAATACAAATGATTTACTTCCAATAGCTTTTAAATGTTGTACTATAGGTTTCCTTCCACTTCACAATTCTTCAGATGTTTTATTTATATTTAAATTTATGGAATAGCGATTACGTAACACATTCCAATTTAGTAGTCTTAAAAGTTGGTATTCCTACAACCATTATTTCGCTTTGTAGTAGATATAAAGATGCACCATTTAAATGTCCCATTCGTCTATGCCATCTTTCAAATATAATTCAATTTCATCTACCTTATGTAATTTGTTTTTATATGAGAAATACTTTATAAGATATAATGCTCCGTATTTCTTAGCTTCTAAAAGTTTGTTGTTGTTGTTTTTTATAATTGCATAATTATTTTCTAAAATGACTTTAGTCCACTTATTAGCCTTGCTAAGCGAAATCAAATTTGTTCGTAGATTTGGTATAATAGTGTATCGAATAACTTGATATCTTGAAATTTGCCATAATTTTTTATTCTTAATTTTACAGTTCAAATGCCTTCAATTTTACATACTTCATTATTCGCCAGTTGTACAAAGCCTAAACTCCTTTTTGTACATAAAGTTTCAAATGATTTTTTCAAACAACACATATGAGAGGTTGCTGCACTGGTTTCTAAATACCAACTTGTATCCTGCTTATTTTCGTACACATTGTTTATCCTTTCATAGGTTCTATAATTTTCTTGTAATATAAAGCCTTTTCCCACACCTTGAATATGGTTTGATTTTTTATATCTTCTTTTAATTCTGCAATTAATAGCTTTATGCCCCTTTTTCGAAATTTGTACAAATCCCTGGAAAATACGAATTTTTGGAAAAAATTTCAACCTTTTTGAAATCACTTTGAGCGCTTTTAAAAAATTTAATTTTAAATGCACATCCGCATTTGCACTTTTTTTTTCTTCTCGCCGACTTCCAATAACCTTATTTTTACGGCTTCCAACGATGAATAACCTGCAACAACATCAAAGGCAGCTTGAACATCTTTGTATGTATCTGGTAAGCTATCTAATAATAGTACAACCAATAAGTCATTATCAAGTTTAGCATCTAATTCGCAATAATTTGTTTTTGAATAATTATAAACTACTAAGCCTTATATCTGGGCCCATAACCTGTTAAAATAAAAACGAGGTTATTCTTCAACGTTTCAACGTGTAATTAAAACCTTTTATTAAAAATGACATAGATAAGTCATTAAATGACATTGTTATTATATGATAAAGTTGCAACATGCTAAAAATATATCTTAAACATATATTATAAAATATATGTAAAAACTTACTCTAAGATTTAATATTAGAAAAAAATAAAAAAACAATAAATTTCTTTATTTCATTTTAATTCCTGAAATCCTTAAAGCTAACTACCAATTTGTATTCATTTGGTAACTCATTAATTCTTCATCTTTTCACATATGTTTCAAATTTTTATTACGAAAAGCTATTCTTCCTAACTTACATATAACCTTATAAAAAGATAAAAACACACAATAATGTTATTTTGAAAAAGAAGACTGGTACGTTGACTACTTTTTGCTTATAAAATTTTCCTTTTATTATGGTTCTTAGTCCGATAACTGTTATAATAAATTTTTAAATCTTCCCGTCAACCGGTAGTGGTAAATACTAATTAACGGATATAAATATCTAAATAAATCAAGCCTTTTTATTTTGTTCTATAGATATAAATTTAAGAAAATTATAAAAATATTAGTCACACAAGATTTTGCATTGTTGCACCATTTTTGCTTGTATTAATTAAAACAAATCATAAATGAAAACAATAAGCTCATGTAAAATAATATCTAAGCAAAACGCAAAATTACTCTTGTTAATAAGAAAATATGAAATTTAAAAAAATCACTAATACAAATACTTACCTTTTACGAATTAGTCTATATATTTGTTAGATTAAAGATAAATTTCTTTATAAAATGGTAAAAACCTTAAGCTTATAAAATGGAATTCTTAAAAAAAATCACAAAATTTCGATTTTATTTTCTTTTTAATTTTTTATTATCCTTATAGATTTTTTTTATACAACCTTGCATTTATTACAAAATTAAACATTTGCTGTCAAGTTTGAACGACTTTTATTGTTATTTCAAATTTATAAATATTTATTATAGTAACGTTTATTATAGTTTGTTATTTAAAGGATAATTTTTTTTATTTCATAGATTTATATACATTTACATCATATTATCTTACAAACGCATTTTTCCGACTTTTGAAATGTTCATTATCATTAAAGAAGAATGCATACGCATATCATTTTTAATCAATGGTATATCATTTGAATTATATCCCTTTCTCACACAGCCGTTTGCACGGCACACTCTTTGTATCAGATACTACTTGAGCGGCCGACAACTGTACATAAACCAGATGTAGTTGTATTCTGTATATGATTTTTAATTGATAATTTATCCATTTTCATTAAAGGATTTGTTTTAAGATGTATCTGTTTTAAGATTTATTGATTTAAGAAAAATATTTGATAGAATTTCGGTGTACAATAAAATTTACCTCATTTGTTCTATGATACATTATTCCCGAAAACCAGGGCCATTTGAATGTTCTAATGAGAGTATTACGAAAATCCTCGCTAAATAAACAATAAATATAGAATGTAATTGAATAATTTGTTAATTCCATAAGGTTTGCCATAGCTCGAAAAACCTTAAAAAATAGAAACAGGAGCAAAAACCATTTATATCATGAAATAATAAAATGAACTTAATAAAAATAAAATTACCTGGAAAGAGAAACTAGATAAATTCTCCTGTGATAAGGTCATGTGAAGAATGGCCATTGGCGAAACACACACCAAAAACAAAATCGATGTGCTGCCTTCAATAACAAATAAGAAATATTGATATTAATTGCTTAAAATATTAAGTTTTAAAAATATATATTTGTATTTCGCATGAAAAAGATAAAATATTAAGAATTAAAATGTATTATTTGTTATAATTTAAGAAACCGTAAAAATAAAACAACTTCAAATGCATGTTTATTATTTACTTTAGGTTTTTTTTAGGTTAAGCCAAACATTAGGTTTCAAACGATACCTTTATACACGAATGCACAGCTTGAACTAAAGTAGGATTGGGGAAAGAAAAATGTCAGTTTGAATAAATTTGTTAATATTACTCTTGAAATTTTGTAGATTGTAGGTATATTCTTGCCTTGGGGAAACACGTTTGTTGGAATATGGTTCCACGCTCGACAAAATTTAACTACAAACAAATTTTCTTAGCCACCTAAGAACTTAAACTGTGTAAGGGTGGGCACCTCGACAGAAATGTTTAAGGAATGGATACATGGGGGTTACAATAACTTTTAGCTTACCTAATAGCAAAACTAATCTACGTTCTTCAGCAAATTTTATAGGATCTCCTTCTTTAAGAGACGAGACTCTTGATAATGTCATTCTTCTACGTTTCTCGCAGGTTCTTCGATAGACAACCATAATTCGTAAATTTAAACCCGCAATCAGGACAGTTGGAATTAATTTGAATATAATTTCAAGCATAACTTTATAAACCTGCAATACCAATGAAAAATATTAAAAATATTCTGGTTAGGAAATCTGATTTAACCAAAGACATTAAATATACGTATATATGTTTATTTAATGTCTTTGATTGAACTTTACCAGAAATAGATAGAAAGATTTTATTATATGTAAGACCTATTAAATATCCCATAAAATTATTCCTTACCGCATAAAATAAAGTTCCTAAAAATTCATCGTTGTCTCTTCTATAGTAAATATAAGCGCCATCTGATTGAAAAGCACATTTTAAAATTTCACCACGAAACACACTTGGTAAATACACAACAAAAGTAGCTAAAGGAATTAATATTACAGTTAATCTGTAAAAATGTATGAAGGTAAATAAAAAAATTAATTTAGGTGTATATTTTAACTTAATAATTAAATTTATAATATTTATTTATTTAAAAAAAAATACCTTGGTGGTCCCATTACTGGTCTATGATATCCCGGATGGCAAACAGATACATAACGTTCTATTGTTAGTACTAAAAGCATCATCACACCAACGCCTATAAACGTAAAGATTTAAATATTTTCGGAGTTTTTCAAAAGTTGTATCGGTATACGCAAAGTTTTTTGTTTCAAGATTTATGTTTATTTTTACTTACCTAAACATCCATTACCTAGAAAAAGTTCTAAATGTGCTGAGTAAAAAGCTGGGCCAAAATCCTGCCACCTACCTCTATCTCTATGAACTAACATACGAATTCCGAAAGGTATTGCGAAAATTATTGCCAGAAGTGCTGCAGCTGAGTAACCTGGAAATAATTGTTGAAAGCTTTCTTTCAATAACTACAAGCAAATATTTTATTTTATAACACAATTTAAAAGTTGTAAAAAAAATGTACTTCTGTTTTAATCAATAAAGAAATATAATAGAATATTTTGGTTGATTTTTGAGTCAAATACCAAACACTTTTTTTTTTGTATTTGAAAAAACTACAAAATAAAATTGAAGAAAAATAAATCATAAAAAAGCTTAAATCTACTTTATATATATATCTGTCTATATAATAATATTATGTTACAAGTTCATTATAAAATAAGAAAGAGTAAAGTAAAAACATGCGAGAGTTATAGTTTCTTATAATCTAATCTTATTCTGCTGAAAGTAGTTCTGCTCGTGTTGAAACAAGAAGAATTTATATTTTTCTATCAGGATGCTTTCAAAAAATGTGATATTTTGGTGTCAGGACAAAATTACATAGGACAAAATTTCATATATAAATTTTTATAAAAAATTTAAAATTATTTGCTTTTATAATGAAGGTACTTTTTACTTTTTTTCTTAAAAAAAAATAAGAATTCTAATTCTTTTATTTCTTAAGAATATAAAACAAAAAACCTATTCTGAAAAGGGACTTATTATTCAAATAAAAATTTTCACACTATTCCTCCATTATTTAAAATAGGATTTTTGTTTTAGATTTTTAAGAAGTAAAAGAATTAGTATTTCTACTTTTTTTTTACAAAAAAAAGTACCTTCATTACAAAACCAAATAATTTTAAATTTTTTGTAATAACGTAAATTTGTAATGTTTTTAAATATGAAATTTTGTCCATATGTAATGTCTTATGAAATTTTGCTCTATGTAATTTTGTATTATGTTATTTTGTCATATAACCGATATTTTTACTTTTACCAGTCAACATTTTTTTTTAACAATAAATGCATTCCTCATTTCGAAAGGGAAAAGGACCTGTAGTTGGACTATAGATTTATCTGCAGATCCCACTGTTATAAATAAACAAATAAATGTATTCCTGCAATTCCGATGTTGACTCCATTATAAAAACACTTATGGCGTTAGTATTAACTGTGGTTATAATGGTTACATGACAAAATTACATAGGACAAAACTTCATAAGAAAAAATTACATATGGACAAAATTACATAAGAAAAAATTACATATGGACAAAATTACATAGAGACAAAATTTCATATGGACAAAATTACATATTTAAAAACAAAACATATTTGAATACCGGAACAGAATATTTGGAATATTCCGAATGATTGAAAAAACGCTTTTTGGCATATTCGGAATGAATAAACGAAAACACCCATTATGTTCTAGTAATAAAGAGACATAAGGTCATATCATAAGGTAGATAGGGGTCAATATTAACGAGTGAATCCAAAAATTCAAAAATTGATGAGTTATTCCAGTTTGACAGCAATATTAAATGTAGTTGACGAGGTTGATAATTACGAACTGCAGATAACTGCTGAAAACACATTAAGTTAAGGGGATCAATAAATGTAGATTCAATTTCACTACAAATGTTAATAGGAATCAAATATGGTCCTTCATCATGAGAATTTCACAGAAAGCGTTAAGTTGTTTGAAATGAAGTGGATGACATTAAATCATCCACAATCACAAATTGTTGTAGATATCCAGGCTACTGTTAGAAGGAATATAATAATTAGTAAGAAATATGTTTTAAGAATGAAAAGTAATCTTAACGCAAAAAGAGTTCCGAGTTCGGAGTGAAACAATTCTAAGTCATCGATAGTATGAGCTAACCATGTTTGATGTTTCGGATAGTGCATAATAGTCAAAATCAAGTGATATGGAATTAATATAAACGGATGTTGTTTTTGTGCGTAAACCTCTTGAATTTTAATAAAATAGAAGAAAGGTTTAGTTTTTATAGGAGTGTTATTGAGTGTTAGGATATTAGTATTGGATTGGGTAGGACCAAGATTAACGTGAACTAGTGAGTTATGGTTGGGGGCGAGTAGACTTCGATCGTTTTATATTTGAAGAAACAAACACACGCGAAACGTTTCTAAATCCTTCTTTACACTATCACAGAATAACCCTAGGGTTTCATGGTACGAAAGAAAATGTTTAAAAAGGGCCCGAATCAGATGGCAAGCCTTCCTGTTGAGTCAAAACACTAGTGTTGGTTTTGGTCTTAAAATCAATAAATACACTATCAGGATGATTATGCAGATACGCAAAGTATAGTCGAAAATGATTATATATGCTTTGATCTCTGAATCTAGAGAAAATATATCTATTATCGCTAATTTATGCAGTATTTTGAGTTAGTTGTACCGTTGGTGCCAATAAAGGTTTGATAAAGTTCGGTGAATTTTTGGATGTAAAAGTTCTGAGGGTCTGTATGAAATTTGAGTATTTATTTTTGTTATTGTTAATATTATTATTTTTTTTAGTTTTTATAAGAACTTGTTTTCCATCGTTAGAGCAAAATTTTGGTATAACAGTGAAAATAGTTGAATATTTTCCTTTTAATTTTACTGATATGCTTATTATCGAAGTCGAGTACAAAACACTGAAGAAGTCTGCAAGTAGTAGACGAAATACGCGTATCTGTATGATAAGCATATCAGTAAAATTAAAAGGAAAATATTTTTCTTTTTTAATTTTACACTCTTACAATAACTTAGGTAGAATCACCTTTTCGTGCTTAATTAAGTACCGTACTACAATTTTTACACTACAATATCTACAATATTTCGAGTATTTATTTAACAAATTACTGGCTTATCAACTCATTAAATGTAGAAAAATACTTCTATTGTCAGGAACTAAGCCTTCTGAAATTGAATAGTTTCATTTTTATTTAATTTGTTACCAGATTATACTCTCAATTATTTTTTGTCATTTATTATATCCCAATGACAAAAGGTACTGGACCAGGTCGAAAAACCCATAAATAATTTTTTTTTGCTTCATCGGAAATCGAACCTGGAACCTCGGTTGAAAGGCAGGCGCTCTACCTACTACGCCACCCAACGTTAAAAGTCTTTTCAATTTTTTTTTTGTTTTAAAGTTACTTTTAGTTAGTTCATGCGGATTAGTATTATTATGGTTGATTCTTTTTTTCTTATTAGAGATATTAGTATTGATAGACTGGTAAGGGTTAATATAACCTAAATTCTTTTTCGTTTAGAGTTTAATTGGGATTCATTATCGCTAACTACTAAATCAGGAAAAAATAGTGCATAATAGTCAAAATCAAGTGATATGGAATTAATATAAACGGATGTTGTTTTTGTGCGTAAACCTCTTGAATTTTAATAAAATAGAAGAAAGGTTTAGTTTTTATAGGAGTGTTATTGAGTGTTAGGATATTAGTATTGGATTGGGTAGGACCAAGATTAACGTGAACTAGTGAGTTATGGTTGGGGGCGAGTAGACTTCGATCGTTTTATATTTGAAGAAACAAACACACGCGAAACGTTTCTAAATCCTTCTTTACACTATCACAGAATAACCCTAGGGTTTCATGGTACGAAAGAAAATGTTTAAAAAGGGCCCGAATCAGATGGCAAGCCTTCCTGTTGAGTCAAAACACTAGTGTTGGTTTTGGTCTTAAAATCAATTAATACACTATCAGGATGATTATGCAGATACGCAAAGTATAGTCGAAAATGATTATATATGCTTTGATCTCTGAATCTAGAGAAAATATATCTATTATCGCTAATTTATGCAGTATTTTGAGTTAGTTGTACCGTTGGTGCCAATAAAGGTTTGATAAAGTTCGGTGAATTTTTGGATGTAAAAGTTCTGGGGGTCTGTATGAAATTTGAGTATTTATTTTTGTTATTGTTAATATTATTATTTTTTTTAGTTTTTATAAGAACTTGTTTTCCATCGTTAGAGCAAAATTTTGGTATAACAGTGAAAATAGTTGAATATTTTCCTTTTAATTTTACTGATATGCTTATTATCGAAGTCGAGTACAAAACACTGAAGAAGTCTGCAAGTAGTAGACGAAATACGCGTATCTGTATGATAAGCATATCAGTAAAATTAAAAGGAAAATATTTTTCTTTTTTAATTTTACACTCTTACAATAACTTAGGTAGAATCACCTTTTCGTGCTTAATTAAGTACCGTACTACAATTTTTACACTACAATATCTACAATATTTCGAGTATTTATTTAACAAATTACTGGCTTATCAACTCATTAAATGTAGAAAAATACTTCTATTGTCAGGAACTAAGCCTTCTGAAATTGAATAGTTTCATTTTTATTTAATTTGTTACCAGATTATACTCTCAATTATTTTTTGTCATTTATTATATCCCAATGACAAAAGGTACTGGACCAGGTCGAAAAACCCATAAATAATTTTTTTTTGCTTCATCGGAAATCGAACCTGGAACCTCGGTTGAAAGGCAGGCGCTCTACCTACTACGCCACCCAACGTTAAAAGTCTTTTCAATTTTTTTTTGTTTTAAAGTTACTTTTAGTTAGTTCATGCGGATTAGTATTATTATGGTTGATTCTTTTTTTCTTATTAGAGATATTAGTATTGATAGACTGGTAAGGGTTAATATAACCTAAATTCTTTTTCGTTTAGAGTTTAATTGGGATTCATTATCGCTAACTACTAAATCAGGAAAAAATAGCTTTTGTTTATTAATATTCCAACGAAATACTCGCAGAGCAGTCCTTTCCCACAAATTTGTAGTCGAGCCTCTTCGAACCAAAACTGTGAAATACAAAAATTCTTTCGTTAACCGAACCTCTAAACTATGGAACACTCTACCGCCTCATGTGTTCCCCCAAAAATACAACTTGGAAGTTTTCAAAAAACGAGTGAATCAATTTCTGTTAAGTTGTCTGTAAACCTGTGTTACTATTTCTTTTCTATTTCTATTTCTCACCTAATTCTCTTCTTATTTTCCGTTTAAGTTATTTATTTATTTCTATATTAGTATTGGATTGGGTAGGACCAAGATTAACGTGAACTAGTGAGTTATGGTTGGGGGCGAGTAGACTTCGATCGTTTTATATTTGAAGAAACAAACACACGCGAAACGTTTCTAAATCCTTCTTTACACTATCACAGAATAACCCTAGGGTTTCATGGTACGAAAGAAAATGTTTAAAAAGGGCCCGAATCAGATGGCAAGCCTTCCTGTTGAGTCAAAACACTAGTGTTGGTTTTGGTCTTAAAATCAATAAATACACTATCAGGATGATTATGCAGATACGCAAAGTATAGTCGAAAATGATTATATATGCTTTGATCTCTGAATCTAGAGAAAATATATCTATTATCGCTAATTTATGCAGTATTTTGAGTTAGTTGTACCGTTGGTGCCAATAAAGGTTTGATAAAGTTCGGTGAATTTTTGGATGTAAAAGTTCTGAGGGTCTGTATGAAATTTGAGTATTTATTTTTGTTATTGTTAATATTATTATTTTTTTTAGTTTTTATAAGAACTTGTTTTCCATCGTTAGAGCAAAATTTTGGTATAACAGTGAAAATAGTTGAATATTTTCCTTTTAATTTTACTGATATGCTTATTATCGAAGTCGAGTACAAAACACTGAAGAAGTCTGCAAGTAGTAGACGAAATACGCGTATATGTATGATAAGCATATCAGTAAAATTAAAAGGAAAATATTTTTCTTTTTTAATTTTACACTCTTACAATAACTTAGGTAGAATCACCTTTTCGTGCTTAATTAAGTACCGTACTACAATTTTTACACTACAATATCTACAATATTTCGAGTATTTATTTAACAAATTACTGGCTTATCAACTCATTAAATGTAGAAAAATACTTCTATTGTCAGGAACTAAGCCTTCTGAAATTGAATAGTTTCATTTTTATTTAATTTGTTACCAGATTATACTCTCAATTATTTTTTGTCATTTATTATATCCCAATGACAAAAGGTACTGGACCAGGTCGAAAAACCCATAAATAATTTTTTTTTGCTTCATCGGAAATCGAACCTGGAACCTCGGTTGAAAGGCAGGCGCTCTACCTACTACGCCACCCAACGTTAAAAGTCTTTTCAATTTTTTTTTTGTTTTAAAGTTACTTTTAGTTAGTTCATGCGGATTAGTATTATTATGGTTGATTCTTTTTTTCTTATTAGAGATATTAGTATTGATAGACTGGTAAGGGTTAATATAACCTAAATTCTTTTTCGTTTAGAGTTTAATTGGGATTCATTATCGCTAACTACTAAATCAGGAAAAAATAGTGCATAATAGTCAAAATCAAGTGATATGGAATTAATATAAACGGATGTTGTTTTTGTGCGTAAACCTCTTGAATTTTAATAAAATAGAAGAAAGGTTTAGTTTTTATAGGAGTGTTATTGAGTGTTAGGATATTAGTATTGGATTGGGTAGGACCAAGATTAACGTGAACTAGTGAGTTATGGTTGGGGGCGAGTAGACTTCGATCGTTTTATATTTGAAGAAACAAACACACGCGAAACGTTTCTAAATCCTTCTTTACACTATCACAGAATAACCCTAGGGTTTCATGGTACGAAAGAAAATGTTTAAAAAGGGCCCGAATCAGATGGCAAGCCTTCCTGTTGAGTCAAAACACTAGTGTTGGTTTTGGTCTTAAAATCAATTAATACACTATCAGGATGATTATGCAGATACGCAAAGTATAGTCGAAAATGATTATATATGCTTTGATCTCTGAATCTAGAGAAAATATATCTATTATCGCTAATTTATGCAGTATTTTGAGTTAGTTGTACCGTTGGTGCCAATAAAGGTTTGATAAAGTTCGGTGAATTTTTGGATGTAAAAGTTCTGGGGGTCTGTATGAAATTTGAGTATTTATTTTTGTTATTGTTAATATTATTATTTTTTTTAGTTTTTATAAGAACTTGTTTTCCATCGTTAGAGCAAAATTTTGGTATAACAGTGAAAATAGTTGAATATTTTCCTTTTAATTTTACTGATATGCTTATTATCGAAGTCGAGTACAAAACACTGAAGAAGTCTGCAAGTAGTAGACGAAATACGCGTATCTGTATGATAAGCATATCAGTAAAATTAAAAGGAAAATATTTTTCTTTTTTAATTTTACACTCTTACAATAACTTAGGTAGAATCACCTTTTCGTGCTTAATTAAGTACCGTACTACAATTTTTACACTACAATATCTACAATATTTCGAGTATTTATTTAACAAATTACTGGCTTATCAACTCATTAAATGTAGAAAAATACTTCTATTGTCAGGAACTAAGCCTTCTGAAATTGAATAGTTTCATTTTTATTTAATTTGTTACCAGATTATACTCTCAATTATTTTTTGTCATTTATTATATCCCAATGACAAAAGGTACTGGACCAGGTCGAAAAACCCATAAATAATTTTTTTTTGCTTCATCGGAAATCGAACCTGGAACCTCGGTTGAAAGGCAGGCGCTCTACCTACTACGCCACCCAACGTTAAAAGTCTTTTCAATTTTTTTTTGTTTTAAAGTTACTTTTAGTTAGTTCATGCGGATTAGTATTATTATGGTTGATTCTTTTTTTCTTATTAGAGATATTAGTATTGATAGACTGGTAAGGGTTAATATAACCTAAATTCTTTTTCGTTTAGAGTTTAATTGGGATTCATTATCGCTAACTACTAAATCAGGAAAAAATAGCTTTTGTTTATTAATATTCCAACGAAATACTCGCAGAGCAGTCCTTTCCCACAAATTTGTAGTCGAGCCTCTTCGAACCAAAACTGTGAAATACAAAAATTCTTTCGTTAACCGAACCTCTAAACTATGGAACACTCTACCGCCTCATGTGTTCCCCCAAAAATACAACTTGGAAGTTTTCAAAAAACGAGTGAATCAATTTCTGTTAAGTTGTCTGTAAACCTGTGTTACTATTTCTTTTCTATTTCTATTTCTCACCTAATTCTCTTCTTATTTTCCGTTTAAGTTATTTATTTATTTCCTTTATACTTTCTTTTATTCTATTGCTATACTAACTGGTTAAAATTCTGCGAAAGCAACTAGGGTGTTTATACCATTATTTTGGCAATAAAAAAAAAAAAAAAATGGCCTAGTTTGATGCCTTATTCTTTCACGGACGAATAGTTAGGTCACGTCCTTTATAATCAAAGCTACGGGTTGGTAATATCCAACTATATATTTTTTTTACGCTCTTGACATTAACTTAGATAGAAACACTAATTATATAGCACTATACTTAATTAAGTGCGGTACTGCAATTTTCCACTACACAATATCTACAATATTTCGAGTACCTATATATTTAAAAAAATGACTGGCTTATCTACTCATTAAATGAGAAAAACTACTGCTATTGTCATGAACTAAGCCTTCTCAAATAAAATAGTTTCATTTTATTTAATTTGTTACCAGATTATTCTGTCAATTATTTTTTGATATTTATTATATTATTCCAATGACAAAGGGTACTAGGGTACTAGGGTACTAGGGACCAGGCCGAAAAACCAAAAAAGCATTTTTTTTTTACTTCATCGGGAATCGAACCTGGGACCTTTCTGTTGAAAGGCAGGCGCTCTACCTACTGCACAACCCAGTGTGTAAAGGTTCATTTGAGAGGAACCTCGAACTTGAAGCAGGAAAAGTTCCTTCTTGTTTTCACTGTTCTTCCAAATACGATCACAATTAGTGATGTTGATGTTGAAAATCCCATGCATAAAGTGGTGCACCCAATGAATATTAGCGTCGAAAGAGGCACTTTTCAGAAAAAAGTCAGCAGACTAATTGATAGTTGTCGGTGGAGCAAACGTTACCCTATTGTCAACTTTCCTACTTGGGTTTTTTGTTTTATAGTTTAATTGAGGTGTGTGTCTATTTAAAAGCTTATTTTTTTATTATATTATCCTAATCAGAATTAGACAATAAGGTACCAAATTTAGGCGATGGAACTGGCGATTAGTCTAGAGCGGGCTGTTAAATTTCAGGGGGTAAGATTCAGATGGTTGATGAGATCAGTGTTTAGATGATTTAGATGAGAGATGACCAACCTCAAACAGTAGTGATAACAGCTGTTGGGCCACTGCCGCAGAATCACTGGAAATAATCAATAAGGCACATATTTTATCCGAAAAAACTTTCTGATGCAATATCAACTCAACCACTAACTTATTGATTCTTTCAAATTTTGAAGTAAAGCAATCATCTAAAATCGTTTTAATCACTTCTTTAGTAATGCATTTTTTGGTACATAATTATCTAATATTTGTAAATCATCACTATGAAATTTATTTAAAAAGACTAAACATTTATGGTACTCTTTGTTTAAATTTAAAAACAAACCATCTGCATTTGGCAGTTTCATTTGATATGATTTCTCTTAATCCTACTAAAAATATATTTAAGCACATTTCCGAATAAAGGCGAGATTTTGACTGAAAAATTTATATCTGTTTTATATCTCCTGTATAATATCTCCTGTGTAATACCAATAAAACAGAATACACTATTAGCAACACTTGTAGATGATACTGTTCTACTTGCTTCACATGACTGCATAAAAACAGCTACTAAGCAGGTACAAGTAATTATGAATAAAACAATGACTTGGTTCAAAACTTAGAATGCCCAAATTAATGAAGACAAAACTACTCAAGTTGTACAAGAACTCGATACGATCCTGAAGCAATAATGATTAATAATAAAGAATTAAACATCGAAAAACAAGCTAAATAGCTTGGGATACGCATCGGCAATAAATGGACATGGAAGAACTACATAATCCACAAATGTAATCAAATAAATAAAAAAAAAAAATAAAAAAATAATGTAAATGAATTTTAGAAAAAAATTACTATATATATTATAAAATGATTGTTTAGTTACACTCTACCCAAAATGAAAGGAAATTTACTAGGTGTCTTATATTATTAAGACAAATGTAAATAAAAATGGAAAAAAAATATATACATTTTTATTTTTCTTTCTTTATATAGGCATTTATTTTTTAACAATTTTTTTTTTTTTTTATTATTACATATATTTATCTGCATTTTACAATGTGCTTTCATAAGATTTAAATTTTATTTATTTTTTATTTTAATTTTCACTTATTTAAATTCTAAAATATTTTTTGTTTTATTTTATACATACATATTTGTTTTTAATTTTATATATGTATTTTTCTTTTGATATTTACTTTTAATAAATTTTTGTTAATAAATTTTTATTGTTTTTTTTTATTTAACTTAATTACTAACTTAACTTATTAAGGGTAATGCTTTGGGTTTTTATGAATAAATTACTGACATAATTTATTTTTATGTTCAGAGCTCCTGCTTCGTAGGTTCTTTGTAAGCTTATCTAGCTTTACATAATTATTAATTTTCACTTTTTAAATTGAATCGCAGCTTGATATAATGTTTTCATAGCAAGTTATGATTGTAATTACGGAAAAAGCAAATTAGCCGAAATTCTAGGAAGTCTTGAGATGAGATTAAGAGATTTGGTAAAAAGTTCGGCTAATTTGCTTTTTCCGTAATTACAATCATAACTTGCTATGAAAACATTATATCAAACTGCGATTCTAAAGTTTATTTTTGTAGTTTTAGTACCCTTAAATTGAAGGCAAATATTTCTAAAAAAAAATTTTTTTTTTCCTTATTTTATTTTCGACTTTTTAGTGAAAATATTTTTTTAATGAAAAATAATATATTTTCAAAGAACAACACATATAATAAAATGGCACTAAAATTCACTCTAACGCAATTTGGTTATTATTGCTCATACTTCAAATGTATAATTATATTTTATATTACTGTAACAAATTTTATAAAAATATGTGTATTTTTAAAAAATGTTTGGAGATTTTTGATAGATACCTTTGAATTTTTTAATTTACGTATTAAAAAATTACGCACTTTATAAAAAGAAACCCTGTTAAATACAAAAAATATTTGACGTAAAATCGTAGATTTAAATCTATGGAAAAGTCTGAAATGTAAACATTCATCCGACTTTATCTACGATAAAATTCGATTTTGTCCGAGGTGTATACGCTGCCTAAGCATAAATTGGCATATAAAAGTATAATATATACATGCATAAATCGAAATTGAACTTTTTTTACATGCGAGAAGAGTAATTTGTAACTGAGTGATAGATAACTGATACTTGATTGGTTCAAATTTTGTTTTCTTCCATAAATAATGTTTGCATTTTATTTTCAATTAAACTAAGCCATATGATTATGTATGTAACAAATGCAAGCCCTATATGACACATGTACGTACATTTGCATATACTTAGTCAGAGAAAGAGAAATAATAAAAGAAAGAGATTAATAAAAGAAACCAAATTAAAAACACAAAAAAATATAGTGAAAATATAATTGAATAGTAATAGAAAATGATTGAAATATAATGATAATGATTTGTATTGCACACATTTATTTTGTATTCCTTTTTTGTTTTTTTTTTTTTGCTTCTTTACACCATAGAAATGTCAATAAATATAGTGAATTTAAATAGAAACCAAATTTTAACTTTATCAAATATCCATATTCCATTATTAGTACACACACATATGTAAATTTCACCTTAGTTGAATGCAAAGAATATCTATAATCTATATTAACAAGAATACGCACTCCCATTTTACGACAACCTATTTTTTAAGAAATATCAAACCGAGCAAAATATCATTAGTTAAAAGAGGTAAAATTTACATTTACTTATCGTATACCAAATTTATTATGAGAGAGAAAAGGTACAAAACAGATGTTTGCCTTTTGCTTTATACTGTAAAATAATTTTGCGTTCTCATTATTCTCCTTTGGATTTGCTTACGTTTCCTCCCATTATTTATATGAGGCAGGCTGGCAAAAAATGTTAGTTCTAATTTAGTTTGTTCCCTTATACGATGATTAATTCTGATCTTTTATAATTTTAATATTTTCGTTTTAAACATTATTATTTTCGTATATACCTATTAAAAATATTAAATTATAATTACATTACAATAATATAAAATATTATTAATATTTTTGTCAGTAATAATTTGGAGTTACAAACATTATTATTTTTTATTAATTATATTAGTAAACCTAAATATTTATTATATTGGTATACGATTATAAAATAATACTGAGGACAACATCTATTTACAAATCACAGAATTTAAAGAATATGATAACGCTGTTTTAGTTAGGTCTCCTAAAAATCTTATGCATAGTTGATACAATTTAGAAAATAATATTGTTAAATATTTCAACGAAAATTTTTGTCGAAAATATTTTTCAAAATTATAAACTTTATTTATTTAATTTCAGCCAACTTTTTTTGTTACTCTCTTTTGTTTACTATATTTTTTCTTTTTCTTACACGTAAAATTCTTATTATATCTATTTCTGACAATGTTTATCAAATTTGCATATGAATTTGTGTGCAAACAAATGAATACATACATGAGTTCTTACTCTTTTTATGGATATACTTTGGTTAAATGGTTATTGAAATGGGTATTTTGTTGAATTGAAGCAAATTGAAACAAACATATAAAGTCCAAGGCAAGTTAATTAAGGCAAATATAATAAGTCAATCTTTATCTTACAAAATATTCGGCTGCGCCAATTATTTTTTCTTATAATCTAATCTTACTCAGTTGAAAGTAGTTCTGCTCATGTTGAGTGTTGAAACAACAAGAATTTATATTTTTCTACCAGGATGCTTTGTTTTTAAAAAAAATGGAGTATTTTGACTTATAAAAATATCGTTCCAGTCAACATTCTTTGAAAACAATAAAGGCATTCGTTAAGTTTCGATGTTGAGTCCATTACAAAAACATAGATAGCTTTATTATTAACTATGTTTATAATAAGTGTAATAGTTAACTATAATATAATACTTATTAATACTCAAGTACATATTGTATAAAGCAAACTCGTTACTCGAAGTGTAAAAATGAAAAAAGCGTTTAGCTTCATTAATATACTCTGAGCTTTATTAGTATTGATTATAGGGTGTTCTAGAAATAATGAGTCAGAGTTGATTGGGGAGATAGAAATGAAAACGAAAAATTTTGGAGAAAAGATTCTATTCTCAAGCGTTTAGGGATTATTGTGTCCGTTTTCTTAACAAAATACCAATATTAGCCTTCTTCAGGCCGGTGCGTTTTTTTTTGGGAAGCGGCGCTTTTTTTACACAATTTAATAACATGGCGGCTTATGAATATGACCAAAACCAACTACGATTTCCATTCAATTTTACTGCGTTTTCTTTGTCGATGATGTTCATATGTATTTTTACCGCAGAACTTCGATTATTTTCGATTTACCTTCGATTTTAATAAAGAAATCACCGTCGTAATATAATTTATTGCGTGAAAACTTAATTTTATCTTATAAAATTCGACTGCGCTAGTTATGGTTTCTTATAATCTAATCATACTCTGTTTAAAGCAGTTCTGCTCGTGTTAAGCATTGAAACAAGAAGAATTAATATTTTTTTACGAGAATGTGTTGTTTTCAAAAAATGGAGTATTTTGACTTATCAAAGAAAGAAAAGTGTTAGCAAAAATCAATTAAATGTAATGTAAAATTAAATAAAAAGTTTTTGTGTTTATTCTTTACATTTTATCCAGTTGGTTTTAGCTCATGGAATTATTTAATTTATTTTATTTATAATTTTAGTAATATTAACAAAACCTCAATCTTTAATTTTTAATTTAACTATGAAAACAACTATTTTATTATTTCAAATTCAAAATAAGAAAACGTTAAATCGATAGGACAACAAATTTTGCTAAAGCAATTCTTTTGATCGCTATAACCGTCTCACAGTAAAAATAAAATATTTTTTCAGTGTTTCATTTTTACGTATTTATTTTACTGATCGACTGCTATAATCGCAGCTGCCCATAAAAGAAAAATATGCTACTCAGGGCACTTATATTGAAAAAAAAATTTATTTTACTCGCCAAATTTTTTTTCCTTTTCTTTTTTTTTAATAAAATACACAATGATTGATAAAAAATTTCTATATATGTACGGAAATAGTATTTATAAAATAACAAAAATTGTTTATAACTTGTGTCTATTTATTTTTGAAATATAACATGTGAAGCATATAATTTTTTGGTGGAAAAGTCTCTTCCCGATACAACACACATCTGTCCACTATAAATTTAGTTTGTTGTATAGAGGGTGAAAGGACAAGTGTAAGTAAATTCAATTACAAGATTACACGCTCTTGGCCAAATAAATAAATATGAAAAAGATTCTAATTTTTTAAAAACTTTGTTTTGTAATTATTTTTAATTTCTTACCTCGCATGTAAATATACGCTGTTCCTCTCATATTTCTTCTCGTTAAAACAATAAGGTTTAAAACGTTTCCTATTATTCCCAGGGCACAAATAATTGGTAGTATTATTCCATACGAAAATTCTCGAAGTGCTTCCGTTCTTGGATCTTCTCGTTGCTAAAACAATAATAATATCAATAAAAATACATAGAATATCAATTCATTACTTCAAAAAAAAATTAGGTCTGTTAATTATCCCTCGGATGTCAGCACAAAATTGTTTGAAATGTATTTTGTAAAGCTTTGAAAAATATTCGTATTAATTTAAGAAACGAAACGAAAGAACTTTGAAATAAACTTATATTAGAACTACATAATATTATAAAAAACAAAATAATTTTTATGAGAAATTATAGTTGACTGTTCTTACAGAATATTTTTCAATGAGGACACTTTATTCTTACATTATTTATTTTCAAATTATTCTATATGAAATGAAATATTTTTTCTTGGACTTATATGAAAAGTTAACAGATGTACACCATATGATTTATAGTGATTTAAAATTATATATAACTATGTTCGCCAAATTTTTTTCCCTAACAATCTGTGAGACTAATTATACACAACTAACTTCATGCCGCTTAAATAATGTTTTTTTTTCAAAATGAATGAATAAATAATAAACAATAACAAATACTAGTTTTTATTTTATATAACAATATAATTGAAACATACAGCGAGAATTGAAACTGAACAACAGGCGAACAAACGCTATGTTAATTTGAACCAACGGAAACGGTATAGTATATAGTGCAAAATACACAGCTGCAAGACCATTTTATAACTATACAAATAACTAAACAATTTATGTAAGTAGCATCAGGTATTACACATTTAATTTTTTAAATTTGATACAAAATTCCTTAAGCCAACTCATGACCCCATTGATAATAATTATTGATTTATGCAGAAAACCACTGCTCTAGTGTAGCTCAGTGCATTCCTTTTCGAATGTTAACCAATTAAGAGCTGATGCCTTTAAAATTACCTTCTTGAATATTCATGCATGGGCATTATTTATACTTTTGTTTTGAGAGATCGATGCAATTGAAAATTTGCAATTTTTATTGCATACATTAAATTTATTATTTCGTTGTAATTATTAATATAGTTACTTACTCCACTTTGTCCCGAGTGTTCACTATTTCCTTCTTGATAATGATGACTAACTGACGCTGCTGCTGTAGCTTGAGCTTCTCTACTTGCATTGTTCCCCCAAATTACAGAACACAAATTGGGGTTTTCCTCTGCAGGTAATAAACGTGTTATCATTATTTGAGACACGTTGTAAAAATTTTTTTATTTTTTCGTAAAATTATGAACGGTTTGTTGCTATTGTACCCGCAACGATAAATACAATTTAATTGATCAAATTGAATTTTTAGATACACCTAAGTATATCAAATTAATTTAATAGTATAGTGGACACTATTACATTTATCACAGAAAAAAAAATTGTTAGTCTTAATCAAACTTGGAGCATAGTTAGTTCTTAATTTAAAAAAGGTGATAACATGTTAATAAATTTGATTAATATATTTTATGCATTGATATTTTTAAGTGAATATTTTAAAAAGTGAAATAAACGTATTTTCCAAATCAAATTTAATTTATTGATTTTTATTTTATTCCATCAAGGTGATATTTTATATAATATATATAACGACACTTCATAATTTTGATTAAATAGTATATTTTTAATTAACTTTATTGAAAAATCATTTTAGTTTTTTAAAAATGTTAAAAAGATATTGAAAGAAATTTACTAATTTATTTACACTTTTTAAGTTTGAATGTTATGAAACACCAAAATGTTTTAACTCTTTCATTTTGTTTTAATTTTCAAAAGAACAATGTCTCAAATTTCTGTTAATTATCATCTGTTAATAGAAATTTAAAATATAAAGTTCCACAATTAAGTACTTTTAACAATGTTTGGTTTTTTCATTTTCGAATACTTTGTTTCGTACTTAGAGGATAAGAAATCACATTACAATAAAGCATTTAGTGTCTCAGAATGCTCTTTGAATCCAATAGTTTAATAATACTTAAATAAAATATAATACAGACAAAAAAATTTTAAAATTTGATTTTATATTTTTGGAAATTTAAATAATATTATTAATCAATTCGTAAAATTTAAAATCAGTTTAACAGTTCAATCACGATCAACAGTTTCCTAAAAATTCTCTTCTTGAAAATTTAATTTAAAAATAATTGTGTTTAGCTGAATTTAAACTAAATAAGTTTTCTATTTCACTTTTTTACTATTTACATTTAACTGTATTACATTTATATCTGTTTTACATAAATGTTTGTTTACATAACTGTCTTTGTAACTGTTTTACATTTATTTAACTGTATTATATTATTATACAAATTTTATATCATTCTTGCTACACTATAAAACAAATTAAAAATTTTGAATTAAACATTATTTAAGTGAATTTAATTTTAATGTTAATGAATCTAAGAATATTAGTAATACTCCTGCTTACGTATACAATTTGTGCAACAATTCACTTGCTAAGTAAAACATATCACAATTTTTAAATATTTATATTTGAAAATTAATTTATTAAATTAAAATAACTTGCGACTTGAATCATTATAAATTTAATATAACAAAATTAAATTTGTTGTTTTTTTGCAGATAGCTATGTAATTATTTTTATTTTTATAATATACAACAAAAAATATTTAATAAGAACCTGTAAGGCTTAAATTAATATTTGTAATGATTTATTAAACACCAAACTAATTTATCTTCAATATTTTTAGAGCTTGATGTCTATAATATTTTTAAAACCTAATTGTAAATTTCAATTTACAAAACAAATTATTTTGTTTACAATATTTAATTACGTTGGATAAATAATAAAATATAAGATCCTGCCTTATATATTCTTTATATTATGGAATATGAACATGTACAGAAAGTAAATGATTCGAAAACTTCTATGTATTAAATTCCTTTTTAAAACCAATATTTTCCATTCAAACAACAGGGAAAATCAAACAAATTCTGTAAAATTATTAGTAATACACAACTGAATGCAAAGAGCATATTAATATATAATTATATATTTCTGAATAAAATATTCCGAAATCTTCGTACTTTTCACCTTGAGTTCACCGACTAAACTAAATTTTTATTTAATTTCACTTTATCTAACAGGCCTTAAGAAAATGTCTACACTTTAGTTCAAAATTTTATTCCTATATATCCTGTTATTCTTCTGCCTGGTTTCCTTTTTTTATGAGTTCGAATATTTTTATTTTTAAAATACATGTAATTCACATGTAAAAAATCTGTTTAATCTGTTCTACTACCAACTACAGTACTGATTATAGAAATGTAATTTTCAATAATACATATGCCACAGCCTTATGCCTTAACGATCGAGAATAAATGATGATTTACATAAAAGGAAATCATTCTCATGTGAAATATAAGAACAAATCTTTTTTAGTTTCAAATACTTATACTGTTAAGTAATAATAATTAATATGATAAGATTTTGTATAATATAGAAATTATATTTTTGTATAAAATTTAATTAGGAAAATTATTATTTTTTTGAAAGAATAAATTAGTTATATTCTAATACATACAGTTGTACAGCACGAGAGCAAATGTAGCTAATGAATAATGTCATAAATAGTATAATTTCTTTTTTGTATCCCACACTATTAGTTAGTAGTATTACTAGTTAGTATTTTTAAATATATGGAAATACTTATTATATAGATACGTACCCACCAGAGGTAATATACTTTTTATATTGGCATTAACATAAATTTTTAGCTTCAGTTCATTAATAACCATTTTCGAGATATATATTCGAGACATATTTTAAATTTCTAATAAATTGAGCAAGAATAGGTCATACAATTATTTTAGAATTTAAATTATTAGATGGTACATATTCAGCCATATGTACTGTACATATGTACACAATACCAACAGCTTACAATTTTCAGCACAGTTTATGTTTTCACATTTTATTTTCCCCAAACAATATAGATAGATACCTTAATTTACAGACATGATGTAATTTAAATATTACTTGAGAATTATATATTTTTTAACATTACATAACATAACACAAATTGGAAAATTTTCGATTTTAGATTTGCTTATACCTATAACATAACAGAATCAATTGGAAATTTTTGGTTAATCCTTTATTTAATGATATAACAGTTTCTTTTTAGTTTTCGTTAAAAAGCTAAGTCAATTAAAACAGCTGACTCATAATTAATGAAACTTCAAAGGAAAGCACAAACAACAAAAATGTAAAGTAAAAAAAGCTTTTGTTTGATGGCAATATATTTTGAAAAACAAAATATTGCAATGCATAATCAAACCAAATCAAACTCTAAATAGGCAAAAGCGGAATATTTCACGCAATACTTTAACCATTGAGTAAATATAATATATCATATCAATATTATTATAGTGCTATAACTTATATGCAAATTTATGTACATATGTACATATACCTAACATAATATGAACAATGAAGATATTACATTGTACCAGAGATCCAAAAGTTGATAAAGATGAATATCTACGTTTGTACCTTACTCATAATTTGTTTAGAGTATATTTAAATATTAAAAACCTTTCGGAACATATTCACATATAATATTATTAATTTCTTTAATACTTTTCATTCTTACAAAAGTAGATAGGTTAATTTTATACACATAATATTTGAATTAAATTAATTTTGAATCCAAATTTATTTATTCGTTTTTAACAGAAGACCTGTATGTTAACATACAGATCAATTATAACTCCTTTTCATTTTCGGAATGGGCGCTTTTTGAGTTAATATATGTATAGAATTAGATACATTTAATTTATAAAACCTTAATTTGAATCTTAATGGCTAACTTATTTATGTACTAAGAAATTAGATTAAATCTGTTGGTTAAACCTAAAAGATTCCGACTTTATAAAAATGTGAGTCTTTTTATGAACATTAAAGAAATATAAATGTTTAACATAATCTAAAATTTTATTTTATGACTTACAGCTAACTTATTAACTACAAAATTTGGTATAACCATTTCCAATTTTATTCTATAAACTAATTTTTTTATATAAAAGATTATTTGTTAAATGTCACACAGGCCTCCTTTTTGGTTTTAAGAAATTTAGTTTAAGTCTCTAAAATTAGATTTAAAATTTCCCAAATGCAAATTTCAGTCATTATAATTATAAAAACTGGCATTCAATTGTATTTCTGGCTATTTGTGCTGCACGATATAAACTTGTGTTCGTTGATAATGGCAGCCCTGGAAGTAGCGATAGCCGAATTATTAAACGTTCCAATTTCAATTCTGGCATTATGAATAAAAGTTTTAATTTAATTTAAATTATTTTTTAATTTAATTTAAACTTTATTAAGACGATAGGAATTAATGCTGACCGCCATGATTAAGGCCCGCCCAAGGGTATTTGGACTAATTTTATGCTGATTGATATCAACATTACGTCTATTATTATTCTACTTAATATAACTAGAATAAGTAAAATTTTACAAAAATTAAGCTAGAATTTTTGTAAAATATTACTTGTTCTATTTATATAATGTAAATAAAAATTTGTATCCAATTGTTAAATATAAAAGAATAAAATATTAACTCTTACTCTAGTTTTGTATACCATTGTGATATTCTTATCCTAAGGGACTTAATTTAGTGGTTCTATTCTAGTGTTTTGCATCTACATTAATTTACTGGTTTTTTTAGGGTTACATACAAAATCTTATTTTTTTATATTTTTTTTTTAAAAACCTTGTTTTTTTAAATCTTGAAAATCGCAACGCAACAAAGTGTTTAAAGCTATCACACGTAGCAATAAAAAAGACAATAATAATAAATAGAAGTTTAAAATATAATAAAAAAATTCAAGATAAGCTAAAGAAACTAAAAAGCATAACCATAAAAACCTAACCTCAAAAAAAAATAGAGAAATTAATTCTAATTAATTTTATTTATTTATTTATTTGTCAGTGGACCTGCAGATAAATCCGCAGGCCTACTTCAGGTCATTTTCCCTTTCAGGATGTGGGCCTTTCTTATAAAAAACTTCACAATCAAAAAGAAAAAAAATTAATTATAATTCATTATCAAACTTAAGAGCTTATGTACTACAAAATAAAATTAAGAATACCTTAGGTCTTAAAAATTAACTTAGGTCTTAAAAATTAAACCTAAAAATGTTATCTTACATATTATAAAAATAAAATAATTTCATTCTATTAAATCTTAAATAATCTAGGTGTAAAAAGAAATTAATAATATGGTAATTTACATTTCATTCTAAGATTTAGGTAAAATAATAAAGGAATTAATAAATGATAATTCTGATTTTTTTTTTTTGCTAGGTCCATGTCGTTGAACAGCTTGTATAGTTCGGTATTGTATCTTCTTCTCCAAAACCTTTGGTCAGACCCAGGACCATAAATGCGACGAAGAATTTTTCTTGCAAAGATACCAAAAGTACATGCTCGCTTGCTTTTGGTAATGAAGACGATTAAAGACGAATTGAGTCGATGATGGAGGTAGATAACATACAGTCGGAAGAATCCGAATCAAAAAAGGTAAATAACATACATTCGGAAAATACCGAATCAAATAATACCGAATTTTTTATCAACTAGCCTCGGACGATTTATCATGATCGAAATTACAATAAACAAACAAAAATATCTTGCTGTAATCGATACTGGATCAACATTTAGCTTGATTGATAAAAAAATACATTCCTTTAAAAAATTAAAAATAAAACCTATTAATTTTTCTACTATAAGTAGTAAGGGTACAATAGATTATGAGATACATACACCAATTCCAGAGGAGTTAAAAGGTCCTCAAAATGCTTTAATACGATGGAAAGTGACAAGCCTATTAAATCGTAAATATCAGTTCATAATATTTTATATAATATATAAGAATTTAATTTAATTTATTTATCTTCCCTGCACATAAATGTGCAGGCAAGAATTAGGACCCTTTTCCTTTCGAATGTGGGCCATCAGATTGTATATATAAAATGTAACTTAAAGCTATAATGGAAAAATAATATTTAATTAAAAGTTAGAGATGTTGTAAAATTAAGTAAAAAAGAAATGAAATTTAAAATAAAAAATGAGAAATAATAGAAGTTAAACAGTAGTAAGGAAAGGGTGGTTCCACCCCTGTCAGATGACGTCAAAATTCATTTGACAGTTCAAATATCTCAAGGTAGAGAGGCACTTTTTGATCCTAAACGTATGCAAATTCGGTTGAATAAATCTGAGACGTCAGAATGAATTTTGACAGTTCAAACATCTCAAGGTAGAGAGGCACTTTTGACGTGGTATTATGGAATATAAATTTTTGGGAGTGGTATTATGGAATAGAAATTTGGTTCGATTAATCTGAAGCTATCAACCCCGCTGAAGCTGTTAACCTCGCCGAAGTAAAATTTTAGGTGGTAATATGAAGCTGTCAGGTGGCCGAAACCCCGCCGAAGTTCCAAAGTTACGCGCCGAAGCCTGTCAGATGTCGTCAGAATGAATTTTGACAGTTTGATGATGATCCTAAAGGTATACAAATTCGGTTGAATAAATCTGTAAGTTTTGATGGGATATCGTGCATATATTTAGGCTGAATTATTTAGAAGATGATCCTAAAGGTATGCAAATCGAAGCCTGTCAGATGACGTCAGAATGAATTTTGAGAGTTTGATGATGATCCTAAAGGTATGCAAATTCGGTTGAATAAGTCTGTCAGTTTTGATGAGATATCGTGCATATATTTAGGCTAAATTATTTAGAAGATGATCCCAAGCGTATGCAATTTCGTTTAAATAAGTTTGTCAGTTTTTGATGGGGATATCGTGCATATATTTAGGTTGAAAATCTCAAGGTAGAGAAGCACTTTTGATCGAGCACATTATGGAATTGAAAATTTATTTAGAATGTAATGAATGTCATGCTGGTCAAAGGTCCGAGGGTGCCAAACGTGAAAATTGCTCCAAGAACCTCCAGCCGACCAACGATACGATAGAACCATATACCAAAGTTCGGAAGTTGTTGACCTTGGACAGTGTTATGAAATTTTTAAAGGATCCTATAGTAGAAATAAATGTTTGTAGTTTTGTGATAAGAGAATAAAATTTAAAATTTTTGTTTGCGGTTTTATGATAAGAGAATAAACTTAGAATATAAAATTTTTGTTTTGCTGTTTTTATTGTTTTAATGTTGAATAATTAGAGTTTGTAATGTATGTTCACTCAACATAATAGAAATTTTGAGCAGAGTACCCTACCAAATTGTACGATTTTAAAAATTGAAAAAATGAAAACTTGCGGTTTTAAAAGTTCTTACATGAAACAATTGTTAAAATTAATGCGTAGTCGGAATTGTAGTGTAAAAGTTAAAATTCGTCCATCTGTCCCCCCATCTGTCGGTCAACATATAATTATTGTTTGGGAAGAATAATAAAAATTAAGAAAATATAAATTTAGCATATAATAAATAAATTCTTCTGTAGATGAATTGGTTAAGCTGCTTCTATCTCTGATAATACTCAAAATAGGTTAAGTATCGAATCTAGTCTGATTCGTTTGCAGAAGAATTTTTTTTAAAAAAAGACTATAAAAGTCTGTGTGAGGTTAAAAAGAAATACATTACAAATTTATAACTCATATTGTACATTTAACATAATGTTTTGGGTGGAGAATATTCAACACGGATATAAATATTGTACTTGTACGAGAAAATAGAAATCATTTTCTATAATAAACTATAAAATATTTCATGATAGTTTAGAGGTGTTTCAAACTCCTGAAGGTGGTGAAAAGGTTCTACTACTTAGGATAAGAAATGGTGAAGCAATTACAAATATTTCGAACAATAAAATAGATGTTTTAGATTGGCAGCACATAAAACTTGAAGTAAATGGTGGGGATATAGCTATAAAGGGTGATATTTTATTTCCAGAAAATATGAGTCACAACAGATACATTCCAAACGATTTTCCCACAGATTATCCTTTTATTGAAGAGGATGACTGGGAAAATATAAATAAACTTATAATGGATATATTACCAACAGAAAAAGAGGGAAGTGTGAATGCTGATGCAGCTTTAGAATCTTTAAAATTAAATATAAGCAAGAAAGTTGCAGAGAATAATAAAATTATAGAGAAAAGATCTTTGTTGAAAGATAGACTTGATGAGGGTATTAAATTCCTCTCTCAATTAGCTGATAAATATGATAAGACTAATAAAACTGATCGTGTGCAATTATTAAGAAAATTAAAAAATGAGCTTGTGATGATTCAAACTGAGAAATTGAATATGGCAGATGTTTCTAAGGAAATGCATGAACATCATTTTGAAACGCTTCTGTACGTATATCAAGTGATTGAGAAACTAAAATATCATTACAATTATAATTAAATAAAAATTCAGTATGATTCGTAAAGAGAACTAAACTTATCAATTTTCGAATATATAATAACAGGTAGCATAATAAAAAACTTCGTAATAAACCAAACCTTTGAAGTGTACGTTTGCAAAGATATTCATATCTCTCAAAAAAAAAAAAAACAATATGAAGATAATATTAATTAGTATTTTGTATCTAATACAATTTAATATATACAAATCAGCTCCTACTCGTTTTTATTTAAACGAAGAGAAACATGGATATATTAATTTTGATATCATCGGACCAAACAATGATACAATTAAGGTCGGACTCTCATTAGATTTTATAAAATATAGTAAAAATCCTGAAGCAACCACAACAACAACAACAACAAGTTTACCAATAGAAAAGAATATTACAGAGCGAAGTATTTCAGATGCAGCTGATTCAGCTCCTGTAACATATTGTACAGTAGAAGAAGCAATTGAAGCTTTTAAGATGGATTTAATTAGAAAAGAAAGTGATATTGGTTGTGTAATTAACAGCAAAGAAATTTTTTATAGACATTTTATACTTGAAGAGGGTGAAATACAAATTCATGTAAGATGTTCATACGATAGCAATTTTCAGAAAAGAACAATTAGAATACAATGTATCGAATATCGTGATATCTTAAAAGAAAGAATTTTAAGTAATAGAGAAGTTGAAGAAATGACTATAGAAGATACTACATTCAAAAGTGAATATACTATATTAAATTTACCTAAAATAAAACAAACATTAAAAAGTGAATTTTTATATTAACATCAATATCATAATAATTTGAATGATTCATATGTACTTAGATCTAATCAAAATATAATATTAATAAAAGAAAAAAACATTTTTAAGGTTTTAATAAATTTGTTTTATTTATCCAAGAATTGTGACTTGATGGGAAACCAAGCCATTTAACAAAAACTCTATTATCTTTAGTTTTTACAATTTTTTCAACTAGATAGACATCTTTATTTTTAGCCTTTATTAATTCTAGCTCATAGAAACCGCCTTGAATGGGATGACCTTGATAATCTTCTAATAAGTATATGATGGGGTTAGTAATCTGAATTTTCTTGATTTTAAATATTTCAGTTGTCCAATTTGGTGTGTATCCCTTTTCAAAAACATGTTTGTACTTGCTTATACGAACTGAGTCACCAACTTTAAATTTTGCTGGTGCAGCAATTTTAATATGATTATATACAGTTGACAACAGCTCATTTGCGTTTTTACTATTTACATCAGATGGTCGCTTCTTAATAGTACGATGTTTGGTATTATTGTATTGGTGAACTAATTTTCCAACAGTATCTATCCATTTATAATTACCATTAAAACTGAAATCTCGCCACATTTTTTTCTTTAGAGCTCGATTGAATCGTTCAACAATGCTGGCTTTTAATGAGCTGAATGTTGAATAATGATTAATATGATATTTCACAATCAAATTTTTGAAAGTGTTATTAAAGAATTCTTTTCCATCATCGGTTTGTAAATTTTTTGGATATCTTTTAGATGCGATGAAAATAGAATTCATTGATTGCATTACATTTTCAGCAGTTTTATTTTTTATAGGAATAGCCCATGCATATTTTGAAAAGGTATCAATAACTGTTAGTAAATATTTATAAGGTTTATTTTGTTTAGCATATGCACCCATTTCTACTAAATCAGCTTGCCAAAGATCATCTAAACCTTTGATAATAACTCTTCGTCTTTTAAAATTTCTACGAGCTGGCTTGTGCAGCTCTTCAACAACCTCACTCTTAGACATTTCGAGAAGTAAAAAACAAAAAAATAAAATATATACACATGTTTTAGTTCTATTAATTATTTATTTATTTTTGATTCGGTTATACAATTTCATGAGTTTTTCAACCCTTTCTATAATAAGGTCAGCTGAGATGCATTCACATGTTTCGGGAACATCTTCTACAATTTCAACTGTATATGGACATCTACTCCAATGATAACCATATTCCTTTGTTAATTCTAATGTTGAATCTTTAAACCTTTTTAGAAATTTGAAATGATGATTTAATTCTTCGTAGTGCTCCTCTAAAAGAATGTCTCCATACTTAATGAGAAAATTCTTTAAAGAATATCCACAACGATGTACATCCATGTCAGCAGTTTAAATTGAACTATTCTAGTATATCTTTTATTTTAAAAATTTCCTTTTCTAAGGTCGTGAGCTTGTATTAGTTCTTTTTTCGAATCATCTGATAACCGAACAATATCAGTACGAGGACTTTCCACCATAATTACTTCATCTCGTAATGCATTTACATGTTTTATAAGAAATGCTATTTCTCCATTTATATATTTTTTAGTTTCATCTTTAATTTTCAATATATTAGTTTTCAAATTAGCATCCATTTTATCATTAGATCCATAAGCACGTGATATTTCATTTCTTAATTTTAAAAATACATCTTCTTTTAATTCGTTGATTAATTTCATAACATATTGTTTTAAATTTTCAATTGAATCATCAACATATTTTTTATTTGTGGAATCCATTGTGTTAAACGGATGATTAAATTAACTAATTTTTTAAATTGAAGATGATAATCTCCATCCTCAGTTAATTTGAAACCAAGAGCAGAATAATTTTTAAATAGTAATTTATTTGAAGTTTGATTGCGAGAACTGCGTCCAAACTTATCAATAGACGTTTTGGAAGTGTAGACATGCTAATATAATTATTCGATTATATCAGCTTCTCTAAGCTCTTCAAGAATAGAATTGATTTCATTTTGATGATTATTATTCCCAGCATGTTGTGATTCATGTAAAATTCTCAATCTATCAATTAACTCATTCGGATCATCCCAATAGACATATTGTTTTGGTGCCTCAGATTATGACATTAACGATGTCGATGCTTTTGATAAATTGTTTATTGAATGACCTGCTCCCTTTTTATTTCTATTTCTGGTATTATATTCATGTTCATAAAGCTTTCTGATAATATTTTTATATTTATAACCTTTATTTCTTTTAATTTGTTCTAGAGATCATAATTTTTTCTATGAACATTTGTGGTTTCTAGAACTTTCTGATATGTTTTCATATAACTCTCTGTATAAACTGAATCATCAGGTTTCTTCTTAAATATAAGCTCGAGCAATCCATCAGTTGTTCTGAATACATCATTACCAATTATTATGTTATGATTTTGTTCATCAATTCGAAAAGTAGATGCTCCTAGTTTACTTGTATTTGTTTGTAAATCAAAATAAGGTTCATAACTTTTATCAAGTTCTGACTTGTTGTATCCATATGATTTTGATAGTGTTAGTGTATTATTTTCAGTGTTTAGATTTCTTAATGGTGTCGCTCTCTTAGATGTTGATGTTTCAAAATTGAATGATGACTCATCATTTAGGAATGTTTTATTCTTATCAGCTTGCGGTTTAACTTCCGGTTTCAACTTAGGCGTTGATGTTTTTTTAAAATTGAAAGATGACTCATCGTTTAAGAATATCTCATCACTATCAACATCCGGTTTAATTTCCGGCTTCAAGTTAAAATTGTTAGACTTCTGATATTTCACAACGTAAGTTAATTCTTTAATTGGGTCTATAATGTGCTCATAAGTTTTCTCTAAAGCTTCTTCTTGTAAAATTCGACCTGTTTTTAACGCATGATATTTCCTTTTAAGGCTTTTTTTTAACTTTAATCATTTCCTTCATTAGTTTCTCATCCATTTTGCAATCAGTTTTAGTTGTTGCTAACTGAACTGGTATCGGATCGGTTGGTGTTGTTAACTGAACTGGTATCGGATCGGTTGGTGTTGTTAACTGAACTGGTATCGGATCGGTTGGTGTTGTTAACTGAACTGGTATCGGATCGGTTGGTGCTGTTGATGTTACCATGTAGTACAGTAAACTAAAATAGTTATGTTGTAACCATTATCTATTTATAACTTAAGAAATTCTTCAAAATTTTTCCTATAACGTCCATTGTTTAAAGAACTATCCTTATCAACCACTACAAATCCATAGTTATTCTTCCAGCAATGTGAACATAAATTTTAAATTGATCGAAGTTCATATCAGAATTAACATGATCATTGCAAATATGTTTTAAATTCAAATCATCTTGTTTGAATGCAATTATGAAATTTGCATTGTCTCGCACCAAATGCTTAGGAATACGAGTATAACTTTGACATAAATAGAAGCTGTCAACATGATTATGACGACCCATACAAAAATATGCTCTTATGCTATCTTGTTTCTCGCAAGCAACATCATCAAATATAAATATTGAATTTTTTTGAGCTTCTGATGGAGCAATTATTTCAGAATTATTTGGAAATTCATTGTATCCCATACCTTTAACGGAATTTATTGCCTTTCTCAAATATTCATATTTCGGCTGATGTAATGACTTTGAGTAAATGTATATGTTTACGAAATTAAGACCTTTAGAGTCTAAGAGCATGCTTAGCATAACATTAGTTTTTCCACAATTTGACGGTCCAACAATCAATCCCCGGATACTATCGGGTAATAATGCACCACGCTTTCTTTTCTTTTTAAAGCTTCCTCGATCAAAATTTTTTACTTTAATGGGGTCATCCACTTTAACAAACTTCATTCTGACAACTGATTAAAATCTATATAAATTCAAGTTTATATACGTAATAGGCAGTCAGTTTATATCGATAGTTAATCGAACACATAAATATGATTGATCACAATAAAAAATTAATCAGACGTAAAAGGCTGTTTAAAGGGAGAGGAGGAGTAGTCAATACGCTTATAAATAATTTACCATTTGAAGCGCATTTACCAGGATATAATTACTGTGGACCTGGAACTAAACTTCAAAAAAGATTATATCGAGGTGATAAAGGTATTAATCAATTGGATGAGGCTTATCGTGAACACGATATTGCATATTCACAAAATTGAGATACAAACGAATGTCATAAGGTAGACCAAATACTAGCTGAAAAGGCTTGACAAAGAGTCAAAGCAACAGATTCAAGCATAGGTGAAAGAGTTAATGCACTTCTAGTTTCTGGTGTAATGAAAGCTAAAGTTAAACTTGGAATGGGCTGTTCAACTAAAACAAAAACCAAGCAAAAATTATTAAAAAATATTATTCAAGAAGCTAAGGTAGCTGTTAAGGGCAGTAAACCAACAAGTCAAAAAGATACAATCAAAATTGCTTTGAAAGCAGCAAGAAATGTAACTAAAAAGAGAAAACAATTAAAATTACCAAGAGTTCTTCCAGTGCCTAAAGTTGTTGGAATTTTACCTTTAATTCCAATTTTGGCAGGTTTGTCAGCTGTGGGAGCTCACTCAGGAGGAGCTGCTGGTATAGCTAAAGCTGTCAATGATGCTAAAAGCGCTAAGAGGCAGTTAAATGAAAGTGAACGACATAATAAAACAATGGAGGCTATTGCTTTAAGAGGAAAAGGCCTATATTTAAAACCATATAAGAAAGGACTAGGATTATATTTGAAACCAAAAAATTTTTAAATATGCTACCCAAAAGAGCTCTAACCAACATTGATTTAAACAATTTTGGAAAGAAATATCTAAAACATTTTCGTGGAGTTTTCATGAAAGATGATTTACCTAAAAGCAAACCTTGGAAACATGAATGTGGAATTATAAATTTAGATAATTCTATTGGATCTGGTACTCATTGGGTAGCATATTATAAAAAAGAAGATAATATACTATATTTTGATAGTTTTGGGAATTTACAACCACCAGCTGAAGTTGTGAAATACTTGGGAGATAAGCTCACATATAATTATGACACATATCAAAAATTAAATACATACAATTGTGGTCATTTATGTTTAGCTTTCTTATCAAATTATAATTCTATAAACAAAAAAACAAATTTTAAGCGAATAAAGAATAACAAATAAAAAAGATAAAAACTGATTTTTTAATTTAAATTTTAATTTATAGTAAAAACTGACCTACATTAATATCAACTGATCAAAAATGAAGTTCAAGGTTATTTTGCATTACTCAGATAAAATTAAATAAATTATTCTTCTGATTTTAATATTTTGCCGTCGGCAATTTGATATTATTTCTATGTATGATATATATTAGGATGGTATCAATAATAAAAGTATCTACAACTTCCAAATTATTTTATTCATAAAGTGCAAGTCATGTCGCTAACACTTACATTAAGCGGTAACTCATCTATTTTAGCAGCTGAGTATTTCCCACCTATAGAATTACAGCATAAAGACTATGTATGCGGTTTAGTCGATTTTCAAACATACAATTCAATACCAAATATCGATGAGGAAAATAATAAATTTATTATTGATGATAATAGCATCACTATTCCGACTGGATCCTATGAAATAGAGGACATTGAGGAATTTCTTAAAGGAAAATTGGAAACTAATGCTAAAGGGGAACAGGAGAAGCTTCACATAAAAGCTAATAATAACACACTAAAATGTGAAGTGTTTTCTGATAAACAGATTGATTTTGAACGAGGGGATACAATTGGTGGAATACTGGGCTTTAGTAGAAGAAAATTAAAACCAAATGTTTGGCATGAATCAGATTTATATGTGGATATAAATAAAATTAACATTATACGGGTAGAGTGTAATACCGTATATGGAACTTATATTAATGGAATAGAGGCTCATACATTACATGAATTCTCCATTGGTATGAGTCCAGGCTATAAAATAATTGAAGTTCCTCAAAATGTAATCTATTTACCTGTGAACGTCAAACGAATAAGTTCTCTAACACTCAGATTAGTTGATCAGAACGACAATTTAATAAATTTTCGAGGTGAAACTATAACAATCAGATTGCATTTAAAACCTGTCACATAATGATCGTTTATAATAATTCCAATAAATATTCAATAAATGAAGCTCCTCAGCTCATTATTGATAGATCATTGAAGCAGCAAGGTCATCAAAGATTGCATAATAAGAGTGGTGCTATAACGTTGAAAAATCTACAGTTTTTGAAATTAAATTACAAATTAAAAAATCATTAAGATGAATTTATTTGAAAGTTCAGTTTTCGATGAAAGCATCACAAATGCTCATTGGCATACATATTCACCATTTTTGAATTCGTTCAACAAAAGCGATATAATTCGTATTCAAATCCAGAATCAGAATTTAAATATTTTACCATCAACGAGTTTACTTTATATTGAAGGATCACTTTCTACGAAAGATGGCCTGGCAACAACAACAACAAAATTGACTAACAATTCAATGGCATTTCTTTTCGATGAAATACGGTATGAGTTGAATGGGAAGGAAATTGATCATAACCGAAATGTTGGAATAACATCCTGTTTAAAAAATTACATTTCTCTAAAGAATGCTTTTGGGATTCGCTGAAGACTATAAAAATATAATCCCGAATGCAAAACATGAGCTGATTTTGACCCGCTCTCGATCAGATGATAATTCTATGATTTGTGGTGATCAGATTGAAAAAGCAAAAATTCAGCTTATAAAAGTACAATGGAGAGTTCAACATATAACTTTAAATAATACTTTAAAATTGAATTTATATCAAAATATAAATAAAGGTACAGCGATTAAATTGGGATCTTTATGAATACACTACATTACCATCAAATACTAATCATCATATTTGGAATGTAAAAACGACATCACAACTTGAAAAACCACGTTTTATTGTATTTGCTTTACAAACAAATCGCCAACATAAGTTGGATAGAGACCCCGCACAATTCGATCATTGTAATATCACCGATTTGAAAGTATATTTGAACTCAGAAGCTTATCCATATGAAGATAAGAATTTGTTATTTGAAAGAAATCGTTATGCCATTGCATATGAGGCATACTCAAATTTTCGAAGTAATTATTACAATCAAACACTTTGGGATTCGGTACTTACATGGCGTGATTTTAAAAAAGATGCTATGATTTTAGTAATTGATACACGTCATCAAAGTGAGAATCTAAAAATTGGATCTGTTGATGTAAGAATTGAATTGAAAACTTCAGTAAAAATTCCTGAAAATACAACAGCTTATTGTCTAATGCTACATGATCGATTAGTTGAATTCAGTCCGTTGACTGGAGAAGTTAATAAAATTATATAAGATTAATGTCAATGTGTTCTTTTTATGTTAATAACGTTTATTGTTTTGCTCTGGTTATGGCAATGCTTTTCTTTGTATTAATGTACAACGCGGATAAAAGATCGCCCATCAGTTCTGCTAGCGACAACCAATCAGAAATTAACTTAATTAACAGTAGTACTAGTAATCACTCAAATATCAGCTCAGTTACCAGAAACCATCAATTGAATACAAGTTCTAATAGCAACAGTGCGCGATTAAATATCAATTCAGTTCAATTAGCAACATCAACCGATCAAATACCACTTCAGCTATCATCATCAACTATAATCACCGCATATGAATGATTGTTATAGATTTACAATCACTATATCTCTTACAACAGCCGGATATTGCTTAGGCTGGTTAATTTATCTAGGCTACAAATATATAAAATTGCGGGCAACATCATCAAGATCAGTCAATTCAGAGGTTTAAAAAAAAAAGAAATTAAAAAATGGAGTATGTAATAATCGATATACAAGGATTTCGGGATAATAACAACAAATTCATTCTAAAAGAAATTGCTGTTCTTACATCAAAAGATGAAATTCAACATTTTATAATAAAACCACCATATAGTTGGCATATTCTGGATACCAAAACAAAATATACCAATAATTGGTTAACTAAAAATCATCATGGATTCAAGTGGTCTGACGGAAGAACTCATTTTTGTGATGTGATCAATTTTTTGAAAATATTTATAAGCAACAATACCAAAATTTATGTTAAAGGGGAGGAAAAAAAGAAATGGATTGAATTTACATTAAATCATAGCAATGTGAGCAATTTAGATGAGGATGATCCTACAAGTTTGAAAATATTGATTAAACAACAAAATAAAACAGATCAAACAGATCAAACATGCGCATTCAAACATACTGGGTATTGTGCATTTGAAAATGTTCATATTTTGAAATTTCTTGCTATAATGAATTTTATGCTATATGAGCAACTTTATGAAGTTTTACCATCATCATCTGAAAAAGGGAACTAACTATACTAAAGCTGGAAAAAAAAAATGTAATTCTAAATTTGAATCATTATGAAATAAAACACTTTTTGTAAAATTAAAATTAAACGGTTTTTTATTTTTTATTTTTAATTTTTAATAAAATTTTATACAAAACTAAAGTCTATAAAACTGAATAATTGCATTAGATGAGATAAAAACAATTTAATTATTTATTTATGTAATAATAAGTATCATAAGATTACGAAATTGCATACGTTTGGGATCATCTTCTAAATAATTGAGCCTAAATATCTGCACGATATCTCATTAAAACTGACAGACTTATTCAACCGAATTTGCATATTTTTAGGATCATCTTCTAAATAATTCAGCCTAAATATATGCACGATATCCCATCATAACTGACAGACTTATTCAACCGAATTTGCATACCTTTAGGATCACCATCAAACTGTCAAAATTCATTCTGGCGTCATCTGACAGGCTTCGATTTGCATACCTTTAGGATCATCTTCTAAATAATTCAGCCTAAATATATGCACGATATCCCATCAAAACTTACAGATTTATTCAACAATTTGTATACCTTTAGGATCATCATCAAACTGTCAAAATTCATTCTGACGACATCTGACAGGCTTCGGCGCGTAACTTTGGAACTTCGGCGGGGTTTCGGCCACCTGACAGCTTCATATTACCACCTAATAATTTACTTCGGCGAGGCTAACAGCTTCGGCGGGGTGGACAACTTCGGCGGGGTTGATAGCTTCAAATTAATCGAACCAAATTTCTATTCCATAATACCACTCCCAAAAATTTATATTCCATAATACCACGTCAAAAGTGCTTCTCTACCTTGAGATATTTGAACTGTCAAAATTCATTCTGACGTCTACCACGTCAAAAGTACATCTCTACCCGAATTTGCATACCTTTAGGATCATCTTCTAAATAATTCAGCCTAAATATATGCATGATATCCCATCATAACTGACAGACTTATTCAACCGAATTTGCATACCTTTAGGATCAAAAAGTGTATCTCTACCTTGAGAATATTTTGAACTGTCAAAATTCATTCTGACGTCTACCACGTCAAAAGTGCCTCTCTACCTTGGGATATTTGAACTGTCAAAATTCATTCTGGCGTCTCAGATTTATTCAACCGAATTTGCATACCTTTAGGATCAAAAAGTGCCTCTCTACCTTGAGATATTTGAATTGTCAAAATTCATTCTGACGTCTCAGATTTATTCAACCGAATTTGCATACCTTTAGGATCAAAAAGTGCCTCTCTACCTTGAGATATTTGAACTGTCAAATGAATTTTGACGTCATCTGACAGGGGTAGAACCACCCTTTCCTTACTACTTTAAACAAAATCATAAATATAAAATTCATATCATTTAGATTAATTCAATATAGTAAAATTAATAAAGTAAAAAAAACAAAAGAAGGAGATATATTAACAAGTACTTATGAAATAGTTCACGAGATTGTTACTACTACTGAACAATTTATACATTCAAAATTATATAGATACCCTCCCCAGCATGAAGAAGAGGTAAGAAGAAAAATCAAAGAAATGGAGGAGCAAGGTATCATAAGAAAGAGTAATTCAAGCACTCAAGCCCTTTGATTGTTATTCCAAAAAAGATCTATCATTCTCGAAAGAAAAAAATCCGAATGGTTATAGACCATAGAAAATTAAATGAAGTTACTGTTGATGATAAATTTCTTTTGCATAATATCGAGTTGATATTAGGCAAAAGTCTACTGGATTTTACTAATTGATTTAGTTAAGATTTGATTAAGTTGTGTCTCTACTAATGAGAAGAATAGACGTATTTTTAGTGAAGGAAAATTTTTGGAATAAAAATAGTGAAAGGAGTAAAAGAATTATAAAAAAATTAGATAAAGCATATATGAAAAAAATAAATAAAAAACTTTTAGAGAACATTAAAACCCAACAGCATTTGTACATAAGAATTGTCAAAATAAAAATAAAAACATTTTAATTTTAATATAGAGTTTTTAGCATGAATTTAGGAGTAAAACTAAAAGAAATTTTATTCAATCATTACATGGGTGGGTACGAATTGTAAATATAAATAGAACAGTGATGATGGAGTGCAGTAAATACAGAAACGTGATTAGAGGTGAATCAGGCATTAAATGTGCTGGTGTATGCGGGAAAGTATATCACACACTGGCGAAATGTTGTGGAGTAGATCATTCTGGTTTAAACTTATTAAATTCTAATAAAAGTTATCTGAAAGAATACAAAAATGAATTCGAAGAGTCATTAAGAAGAAGTGAAAATCAGCTTAAAATATTACTAAAAGCGATCGAAGGTAGATATACTGCAAGAACAGAACAAATGCAAACAGGGCAAAAAATATGTGAAGATAGTTTAAATGAAATTAAAAATTTAAAAGAAATAGCTGAAAATTTCAATGCACAAAGTGAACACATTTATGAAGAGATAAAGACAAGCTCAAAACAATATGAGAAAATAGGAGAAGAAGTGGCGAAAATAAAGGAGAAATTAAATAAGAATATACCAATTACACAAATAGATTCTCAAACAAGCGGTGTAAAGGAAAATAAAATATCTTTAGCAGAGATGGTGAAAAAGGATCCAGTGGTTGTTATTGTACCAAAAACTAATCAAAAGGCAGATTTAACAAAGTCAACAATTAAACGCGAAATAGATCCAATGGATTTTAAAGTAAGTGGAATCTCAGAAAAAAAATGGTACTGTTGCTATCTTTTGACATGACTCTGAAACAGTGGAGAGTTTTAAAACAGAAGCTGCAATGAAATTAAAGGATGAATATGAGATTATTGTACCAAGGGACAAAAATCCGAAAATATTAATTATGGGTATTACTGAAGATTCTAAGGGTGATGAAATAATAAAGAAAATTAAGCAACAGAACAATTTTATCATTAAACAGGAGGTAAAATTTATTATATCATACAGAACTGAGAGATCTCAAGCATATATAATGCTATAATTAAATTGAGATTTGATGATTTCAAAAGAGCGCAAATAAAGAATTGAAATGCATAAATTGTTGTAGAGCAAACGCAACGCTAAATTTAGAAATTGATATTAAACATAGTGTTTTTGATAAAACTTGTCCATCTCTATTAAGGAAAATCAAAGTTGAAAAAAGGAAAATGTTTGTATAACAACCAAAAAATAAAATTAGCAATGTGTTAAATGGGATATACCTTAATATTCAAGGTTTATCTAGTCATTTTGCAGCCTTAGAAGAAGTGGTGAAGAAATATAAATTTGATTTCGTTATTTTAAGTGACACTCACATTACAGATGATATTGAACAATACGAATATAACATTAAGGGATATAAAACTTTTACAAGTTTATCAGACTCAAGGCACACAACACAGAAGGTGTATTAATATATGCAAGAAATTGTTTCAAAGCATTAGAAATAAACTCGTTAAGTATGAGTAAACATTTATGGATTTTAAATATAAAGATTAAATTAGATACAACAGTTTGGAATATAATAGGTTTGTACAGTGTACAGATCAAATAAATTAGTAGTAAATGAGTTTTGTATTAAATTAAGAGAATATTTAGAAATTACTGTAAATTTGGCTGAAAATTGTTTTATTGCTGGTGATTTCAATATAGATTTCAAAAATGAAAATAGTGAAAAGAGGCAAATACAACAACTATTCCGAGATTTTGGTATCCAGCAAATTATTAATGAATACACTAGGATAACTAATACAAGTCAAACTCTCATTGATTATGTACTAACAGATTATGTTTCTAACATTGAAGCACTAGTAAATTATAACTTTTCTATTTCTGATCATGAGGCTATTAATATTAAAATAATGAATAATAACTACGTAAGAAAAGAGAGCATAATTAAATACCTCAAATTCGATAAAGCAAAATTTTTTACTGAACTAAATAATTGTGGTTTCACTAGCTTAATAAACTGGAGTAACTTAGATTTAACTGCTGAAAAATTTAGCAAGGATATAATAAATTCAATTGAGAAATTAACAACATCATTTATAGCGAAAAGTAATACAGCAGAGTGGTATTGCAGGAGTTAGAAGAAATGAAAAGAGCTAAAATTAGATTATACAACAGACACTCATTACTAAGAACAAACGAGAGTTGGGAAGAATATAGGTTCTCAAGAAATATTTATAAAAGGAAATGTGTAGAAATAGAAAAGAAAATTAGTGCTAAAGCAAGAGATCAGAAATCTATGTGGAAGCAAATAAAGAAATATGTGTTAGGAAAGAATGAAAATTGCATAAATGAAATAGAAATAAATAATGAAATTATTAATAATAACAAAGATTTAGTGGATAAATTAAATGAATGTTTTGTTGATAGCGCTAATAAGCTAAATAGGGAAATTCCACATATAAATTATAGTAATAGTATACAAGAAATAAATGAAATATTTAAGTTTAAGGAAATAAATGAATCTGAATTACATAAAATAATGCAAAGTATGAATAGTAAAAATGATTTTAATGGATTGAATATAAATATCGTGTTAGAATCTAAGGAATTAATGTATCCTATCTTGACTAAAATTATTAATACCTCATTGACGCAAGGAATGTTTCCGAGATCATGGAAGGAGTCCATAGTAGTGCTTGTAGAAAAAATAAAAAATTCAAAGATGGCATGTGATTTCAGACCTGTAAATATGTTACCAATGTATGAAAAAATTCTCGAAAAAGTTGTGTGCTTTCAGATGGAAGAATTTCTAACTACAAAAAATATTAATTGTGAAGAACAATCTGATTTCAGAAAATGTTTTTTAACTGAAACATCTTTAAATTGAATAATAAATAAATGGAAGAAAGAAACTGATTCTGGGAAAGTTATCATCGTGGTTTTTTGGATTAAAAAAGAGCTTTCGAGACACTTGATCGAAAAATTTTAATAGAAAAACTGTATTAATACGGAATAAGAGGCACTGAAAAGAAGTGGTTCGAAAGTTTTTTAAATGAAAGATTCCACAGAACAAAAATAGAAGAGCATGTATCAGCCAAAAAACGAGTAGAACTAGGAGTCCCACAAGGGTCCGTTTTGGGAGTAATATTGTTTTTATTATACATAAATTACATAAAGGATAGTGTTGCCTTTTCTTCAGTGTCTTTGTTTGTGGATTACACATTAATTTACTTAGTAGGGGATAATTTGGTAGACTTAGAAAATAAATTGAACAGGGACCTACAAACATTATATGAGTGGTTGTCAAAAAACAAATTAAAACCTAATGTTAGTAAAACAAAATGTATGGTGATAAATTCTCGAATAGAAAATTTAAATATAAATATTAGTAATGAACGATTAGAGTGTGTTCGCAGTATCAAAAATCTAGGAGTCATGGTAAATAAAGAGCTTAAATTAATTATGCATTCTGATAATATTTGTAAAAATATTTCGAAAAAGCTTGGTTGCAGTCCCAATACCCGTGCAGTTAAAAATGATATAGATATTTCCAGATTTAAAAGAAAATTAATTGATATTATAAAAAATAATGAGATATAATATATAAAGCATTTAAATTTTATTTACTTTTGAAATTTGAAATAGCTACAAATTAAAGTTTTGAATACGAATGTTTAAAGTAAAACTTTCACGATTCCTTTAAATTTTGTAAATTTTTTGATTTAAATATATGTAGATGTTATAGGGTGTTGTAGATGTTATAGATGATATAGGGGATAATTTGGTAGACTTAGAAAATAAATTGAACAGGGACCTAGAAACATTATATGAGTGGTTGTCAAAAAACAAATTAAAACCTAATGTTAGTAAAACAAAAAGTATGGTGATAAATTCTCGAATAGAAAATTTAAATATAAATATTAGTAATGAACGATTAGAGTGTGTTCGCAGTATCAAAAATCTAGGAGTCATGGTAGATAAAGAGCTTAAATTAATTATGCATTCTGATAATATTTGTAAAAATATTTCGAAAAAGCTTGGTTGCAGTCCCAATACCCGTGCAGTTAAAAATGATATAGATATTTCCAGATTTAAAAGAAAATTAATTGATATTATAAAAAATAATGAGATATAATATATAAAGCATTTAAATTTTATTTACTTTTGAAATTTGAAATAGCTACAAATTAAAGTTTTGAATACGAATGTTTAAAGTAAAACTTTCACGATTCCTTTAAATTTTGTAAATTTTTTGTTTTAAATATATGTAGATGTTATAGGGTGTTGTAGATGTTATAGATGATATAGGGGATAATTTGGTAGACTTAGAAAATAAATTGAACAGGGACCTAGAAACATTATATGAGTGGTTGTCAAAAAACAAATTAAAACCTAATGTTAGTAAAACAAAAAGTATGGTGATAAATTCTCGAATAGAAAATTTAAATATAAATATTAGTAATGAACGATTAGAGTGTGTTCGCAGTATCAAAAATCTAGGAGTCATGGTAGATAAAGAGCTTAAATTAATTATGCATTCTGATAATATTTGTAAAAATATTTCGAAAAAGCTTGGTTGCAGTCCCAATACCCGTGCAGTTAAAAATGATATAGATATTTCCAGATTTAAAAGAAAATTAATTGATATTATAAAAAATAATGAGATATAATATATAAAGCATTTAAATTTTATTTACTTTTGAAATTTGAAATAGCTACAAATTAAAGTTTTGAATACGAATGTTTAAAGTAAAACTTTCACGATTCCTTTAAATTTTGTAAATTTTTTGTTTTAAATATATGTAGATGTTATAATAGTTTTTTTTTTAACTAATAAAATTAAATAAACTAAAAAAAAAAACTAAAGGATATCATCAAATTTTATTTAAGGAAAACGATAAAAACAAAACTGCTTTTGTAGCACCACATGGTCTCTACAAGTTCAACAGAATGCCGTTTGGATTGAAAAACGTCCCAGCGACATTCCAACGTCTAATGAATGACATTTTGAGAGATCACATTAATAAGAGATGTGTTGTTTATCTGGATGACATCGTGATTTTTAGTACGTCCCTACAAGAACATATACAAGCAACTTCTGCAATTTTCAAGATTTTAGAAGATAAAAATTTGAAAATTCAAATAGACAAGTGTAACTTCAAGAAAAGGGAAACTGAATTTTTGGGCCATGTTTTAACTGAGGAAGGTATAAAACCTAATCCTAACAAAATTAAAGTAATAAAGGAATTGGGTATCCCCAAAACAAAAACAAATTGAAAGTTTTCTCGGATTAACCGGGTATTATAGAAGTTTTGTTAAGGATTATGCAAAAATTGATCAACCTATAACGAAATACTCAAAGAAAAATGCGAAAATAAATCTCAATGATCCTAACTATATTGAAGCTTTTAAAAAACTTAAAACATTAATTGTCAATCATTTTGTATTAAGATTTCTTAATTTCAAAAAAAATTTCGCTAACAACTGATGCTTCTAATTTTGCAATCGGAGCAGTGTTGTCTCTAGAGAGATATCCTGTCTGTTTTGCTTCAAGAACTTTAAGTAAGCATGAACAAAACTATTCAGCAACTGATAAAGAATTTTTGGCAATTATGTGGTCAGTTAATTACTTTCGTCCAAATCTTTATGGATATAAGTTTATAATTTTCACGGACCACCAACCAAAATAATTTATATATGCCAAATACAAAGGAATATATCTATCTCCAAGACATCAAAGTAGATGTTAAAATTAGGAAAATATCAATTCGATATCGAATACCTAAAAGGGAAGGAAAATCGAGTAGCTGATTTTCTCAGTAGACTCGAAGTAGAACAAAATAAGGAAGATCCAAAGTTTAAGAAAGGAAACAGCCAAAGTGAATCTAGCTTCGGAATTTTGAATATAGAAGACGAAGATATAACCATGGCTAGTGTTCACTCAGCAGATGTAGATCTTCTAGATCATATTCCAATAAAAGAAATTGTAAATAAATATAAAAATCAAATAATATTAACCAATAATAAAATAATTGAAATAGAAACGGTTTTAGAAAGGAATATTCTATATATTGCAGAACATAATTTCGACAGATTAGATTAATTTAATTTAATTTAATTTATTTGTCTTCCCTGCACATAAATGTGCAGACAAGATTTAGGACCCTTTTCCTCTCGGATGTGGGCCATCAAAAAGTATGTATAAATGTAACTTAATGCTAAGATGAAAATTATTATTTAATTAAAAGTTAGATATGTTATAAAATTAAGTAAAAAAGAAATGAAATTTAAAATAAAAAATGAAAAATAATAGAAGTTAAACAAAATCATAAACATAAAATTCATATCATTTAGAATAATTCAATATAATAAGAAAAATAAACAAAAAAAACCAAACCAAAAATAAGTAATTCAAAACATAAGGTGATTAGAGATAGACAAAATAATAATTGAAAGTACAAAAGCTTAAAATAATATTAAAAATTAAAAAAATTATAAATTCATAGATTAAAGAAGTCAAAAAAAAATAAAAGTTACAAAGTAATTCTGATAGTAATGTAAAGCAAAATAATAAAAATGAAAGAGTTTAGATTTTAAATGAAGTAAATGCAATATTAAAAATATGTAAAATTACGAAAATCCGGACGTGATACCTGTTGACAAGTTGTACTGTGACGACACTGTAAATAAAAAAGGAAAAAAAAAAACAAAAAAAACATTAAAGTTCCGTACTGTCCTTGTCGAAGTTAAATGTCGTGCCATATTCCATGTGTTGTTAGTCTGTCTCGTATCATGCGTATGTCACGTTCATTTGTTAGTTGTAATGTTTCTGTTGTTATTTGGTTGTTTTGTATGTGTTGGCAGTCTAGTAGTACGTGTCGTATAGTTAATGGTTCGTTGCAATGTCTGCATGTCGGTCTAGGGGTGTTGTCCAGGAGATATCGATGGGTTGCTTTTGTGCAACCCAAGCGGATTCTTGTGAGTTTTACCCCTAGTTGTCTTATTTTCGTTTTTGTTATGTTATTGTTAATTACGTTTGTTGTGTGTACTCGTCTAAATGATGTTGATATGTCCCAAGCTTCTTGTCTCCTTTCTCTGTTGAAGTTATGTATGTCTAGTTTTGCCTGTCCGTAAGTTAGTGGTGTTATTGTTAGTAATGGTCTTTTAGTTGCTAATTTGGCTTCTTTATCTGCTAGTTCGTTTCCCGCTATCCCTGCATGTCCTGGTACCCATATTATTTTTATTTTCCCTCTGTTTCTTATTATTGTGTCCCTTATCGTATTTATAATGTGTTCAGTGTTGTCAATGTTTTGTATAGTTCGTATTGTACTTAGGCTGTCAGTGTATATAAGTGTTTGTTTGTTTTGTTTGTCTGCTAGTTTTATTGTTAAGTATAGTGCCGTCAGTTCGGCAGTGTATTCGGCAGATTAGATTATGTGTTAAAGAATTTTGTAAAAAAGGTAAAATAGAAATCTACTCAGAATTACCAGATGATAAATATAATATTATACAACAAAAAATTATAACATTATTCTCTAATACCAACGTTGTAAAATTCATCAAATGCTCATATAGAGCGCACGAAGTGGAAACAGAGGTGGAAGCTACAAAACAGATATCATTATATCATGTAAAAGAAAGTTCTCACTCTGGTATTCAAAAAACTTACAACCAACTTAAAAATAAAATATATTATCCAAAATTTTTGGAACTAATACAAATAATAATAAATCAATGTGAGTTATGTCAGCAGGTCAAATATGATAGAAAACCTGTCAAGCCAAAATATAAAATCACCGAAACTCCTAACGACGCTAATGAGATAAATCAATATGAATTGTGTGATGAATCAATATGAACCTGCACAATTATGAAAAATAATTTTTTAATTGTAATAGATAAGTTTTCCAAATTTCGTTCAGCCTATTATCTTTCAAATAAAATTATTTAACACTTATTAACTAACTAGAAAATAATTTCAGTAAATTTGGTAAACCACATAAAATAATAGCTGACAATGAGTTCAAAGTATACAAATTAAAGAATTTCTTAGGGAACTAGGCATAAGATTACATTTAACCAAACCTAATAATCACACCGGAAACGCTGATATTTAGCGTCTCCTCCCTTCGATGTACAAAATAGGAAGGTTAATGAAAATTTAATAAACTTTAAAACAAAAAATATCGCAAAATGTTTGTAAAAAATGAAAATCGGGAAAGTTATATTGAAAATAGATCAACCGGTTTCATCAAAAACAATGAATCTCATAGGCATAAAGAACAGCCTAAATATAGAAAAATTAAATTAAGTAATCCATGTTTCTAATATTGAAAGACCAACAAAGTTTTTTAATATAGATAACAATGCAGATAATAACAGTTAATAATAAAACTTGCTCAATCCTCTTAATAAAATTAAAAGGAGTTGAAAAGAAATAAAACATATTTTAATTTCAATGCCAAATAAATACGATCATATTATGCACTTGAACTTGAATTATAAAATTTCAACATAGAAGTGCAATGACATTTAGTTAAAAAAACAAAAAAAAAAGTCTTACTTATTATAAATTTGAATACTGTCAGACGTCAGTATAAATGTCATTGGACAGTATAACAATCATTGGACAGGATAAATGTCATTAGACAGTATAAATGTCATTAGACAGTACAAATTTCATTGGACAGTATAAATTTTATTAGACAGTATGAATGTCATTAGACAGTATAAATATCATTGGACAGTATAAATGTCATTAGACAGTATAAATGTCATTGGACAGTATAAATGTTGTTAGACAGTATAAATGTCATTTGACAGTATAAATGACATTTGACAGAATATATGTCATTAGACAGTATTAATATCATTGGACAGTATATATGCCATTAAACAGTATAAATGTCATTAGACAGTATAAATGGTATTAGGCAATATAAATGTCCTTTGATAGTATAAATGTCATTTGACAGTTTTCTGTCAAACACAAAAAAAAAAATTAAAAAAAAAATTAAAAAAAATATAAAAAAAAAAATTTAAAAAAAAATATATGTTTGTCAAGAACAGCCAAAAATACAGAAAGAGTAACTTAGTATGAACACATTAATATGAAAAAAAAAATCTCTTAAATTTTCAGATAGGGACATGGATGTGGATAATGTTAATACTAGTGACACCAATGAGAGGGTTATTGCAGGTACAGCAAATTAAAGAGAAAATGGTTTCGCAGAAATCCAGTTAGAAAAAGTAAATTTAGTTACACAATCCGACATTATAATTTATTTAATCAAACCCCATGAGATAATTAGTAGATATATTAAATGATATTTATAACACTGAGCGTTTAAACACTAAATTCCAAAACACTATAAAGCTACAAATTGTACACTTAAGAAGCAAAGTAAAAACTTTCATTCCTAGAAAAAGAAGGGAAAAAAGAGGGTTACTTAACGTTGTAGGAACGGCGTCTAAATGGTTGTTTGGGACCATGGATGACGAAGACCGACAAGACATAGAAGAACATATAAAAGCCCTAGACAAAAATAATCATAATTCAATCGGTGCCACAAATGATTTTAAAATGGTTAAAATAGCACAAATGCATTTTAAAATGGTACAAAGTACTATTGACAGTGATAGGGCTATCGTATCAGAACAAATAAATTCAGTAAAAGTGCAAAAAAATGCAAAACTTATACGTTGAGTAACTTTTTAAAATAAAATTTTTAAAGGAGAAAATTGATCATATCCAAGAAAATCTAGCTTCTGCTAGACATGGAATCTTACATCCCAATATTCTCACTGATGCTCAAATTGAGGAATATGGTATTGATTTTCATAAAATGCACTATATAAAACTAGAAGTTGCAAACTTTTACAATAATACACTTTTAAACGCCATTAAAATACCGAAAACATTTACAAAAATACAATTAAAAACTATAATACCTATACCTAATTCAAATTTTAAACAGATTGATTGTAAAAATGAAGTAATTTTTGAGTAGGCTGTTCTTTGTATAGGACAATCTTAGGATTTTGAATCATTATTTCGGAGTCATTAGATATTTCAAATTGTTTTCTATCTTTATTTAATTTGAGAATAGTTTTTTCCTTTTTTGTTTGTAATCTATCTTTAAACTCTTGAAAGTTTAAAATGGGGCTTTTGATAAAATCGGTTGGTTTGACTTCAGTTACTGAATAGTATTGTTATAAGCTTCTAGTATATGTTCTAAGTTTTTCAAAAATTTTTGAGATTGCATTTTCATGTTCTTGAAGTGAAGTACTGAAGATTAATATATCGTCAAGATATACAACACAATACGTATTTATAAAATATCGTAAAACATAGTTGATCATTCTTTGAAATGTTGCAGGAGCATTCTTTAGACCGAATGACATCCTGTCGAATTCATTGAGGAGTAGAAAATACTGTTTTTTGGTGAACCTCATCTACAAGGATTTGATAAAATCCTTTAGCGAAGTCGATCGTGGACAAATATTCGGCTTTACCTAATTTATCAAAGACGAATTCATTATTTGGGATAGGAAATTTATCCTCTATTGTTATGTCATTAAGTTTTCTGTAGTCTACTACAATTCTCCATTTTTGCTTTCCCGACTGTTCTATTTTTTGGGAACAACCCAAATAGGTGAACAACTATATGGAGAGTTACTATGTTTTATTATTCCTTGAGACAACATTTTTTATATTTGTTTTTCTACCTCTTGTTCATGGACTTCCGGGAATCGGTAGATCTTTGAATATACTGGTTTACTATGACTTGTAATAACTTGATGTTTTGTATAATTTATATTTGTTAGTATTTGGCCTTCCTGATAAAATAAATCTTTATTTTCATAAACAATTTTCTTTAAAACTTTATGCTCTTCTCTAATTGATCGGTTTTTATATTCCAGAATATTATTGGCGGTTAAGTCTAACTCTAAGGAAAACAATTTGCAAATATTATCGAATGGATATGAATTTCCAAATTTGATGGTTTTATCCATTATTTCAATTGTTTCTTTTGCTAAATCTATTTTAGCACCTAATGTTCTCAAAATATTTTGTACTATAATAATATTGAAATTTTTATTATTGAGTTTTAAGACTTTCCAAGCAATTGTAGCTTCATGATTAAACTCGATAGGAACGTCAGTAATTAGTTCATAGAAAATTTTACGACTGTCGAATAAGGTAGAAATGTTTATAGAATGATTTAATTTTATTCTTTTAATATCAGAAAATAAGGTATCACTAATGGCAGAAGTTGTGGCACCAATATCAATTAGACAGTATATTTTCTTATTATGGATTGTAAATTTCACTATCGGTAAGGAACTGTCTGAGGCTGTAATGGAAAATTTTGTTCTAGTAAAACATTTTCTTGTGGTGAAATATTTCTTTCTATATTATTAATGTCAATATCCATAAGTTCTATGAGTTCGTTATTATAAGTATTATTACGCTTATTAGTCTGATTATTAGTAAATTTTCTATAATTACGCGTAAATCTAGTTTGACCGGAATTATTAGAATTAAAACGATTAAAATTTGAATTACAGTTTTCATTATCGTTATTTATAAAATTATTATTATTACAATTATTACTATTATTATTATAATTATTTCTTGTGCTAAAATTTGGAAAATTATTTGAACGATTGCTATTGACATGATTATTAGAATTCTGATTACTGTTTCTATCGTTATTATTACTAATATTATTGGTTATATCTATTGTTATTCCTATGTGACAAGTTTGGATTTTTATTGTTATTTATTCCTGTTTGAAAGAGTTCTTAATAAGCTTCTTTTACACTTTCTACATTTTTTATTCTAAGATACATATTATCAGACCTAGGGAGTCTATTTAAAAAATTTTCTAATATGCTGTGTTCATTATTTCTATATTTATAAAATTATTATTATTACAATTATTACTATTATTATTATAATTATTTCTTGTGCTAAAATTTGGAAAATTATTTGAACGATTGCTATTGACATGATTATTAGAATTCTGATTACTGTTTCTATCGTTATTATTACTAATATTATTGGTTATATCTATTGTTATTCCTATGTGACAAGTTTGGATTTTTATTGTTATTTATTCCTGTTTGAAAGAGTTCTTAATAAGCTTCTTTTACACTTTCTACATTTTTTATTCTAAGATACATATTATCAGACCTAGGGAGTCTATTTAAAAAATTTTCTAATATGCTGTGTTCATTATTTCTCGGACTAAAATCCATGGGGAATTTGGATCGAGCTTATACTTAAGATTAACTTTATCTAATGTTTTAGAGAATTCTTTATAAGTATCTTCGAATACAAACAGCTGCAGGACTGTATTTTTGATATTAATATATTTAAGAAGTACGATTTCATTGCTGGATCTGATGTTAGGTTAATTATTGTATCAACCTATTGTATAAATGCTGATAATTCAAAACTCTCATCGCCGTGAAATATTAGAACTGCCCTAGCTTCGGTGATTAGGTCACGAATTGTGATTGATCCCAAATTTAAAGCCATATTATGAAATAATAATTTGCTGTCGCTTAGCACTTCAGAATCTTCACACTTTGATGTTGTATTGTTTCTAAATTTTATCCTTAACGATATGGTACTTGATATGGATTTTTTCATAAGTAAATATGTACTTTTTTGTTTATTCTGTGAACGCCACAACTTTTTTGGTGAAAAACCTAACGTCGAATTTTTCTTTTTTTTTTTTTGAAAAATTCAATTGCACTTTTCGCAATAGGATATCAAGTTTTATAAATTCTATTGATCTTTTCACAATAAAATAAAAGTTTTGTAAATTCTATTGACCTTTTCACAATAGAATATAACGTTTTGTGAATTCTACTGCACTTTTCACAATAGAAGTTTTGTAAATTATATTGCACTTTTCATAATAGAATAAAAAGTTTGTTAATATTTTAAATTCACTTTTACACAGTGATTTTATTTAATTAAACAAAAATTGTCAACGTTAGTTGGTGAATCCTACCAACTGCGCCAGTTATATTATACATTATACTTAATATTAAAATATAAAATAAAACAAATCACTTTTATGTTTTCCTTTTTATTATATTTAGAAAAATTGTCTTTTTTTTATTTTTGATGTATATCACAAGTTGCCTCTTTGGCTGATGTTTTAAGAATAAAGATTATACTTTCCTCCAGATATTTAAAATAATTTAATCTAATACATTTCAATGTGGTTCTTGTGTCAAAGTCATATGTCATACCAACCACCAGTTGTGTTTTTTTCGTAAATCGGAATCGGATTTATTTTACGATTTACTGGTAATGGAGATGTTGGTGATAGAAGTACTGCTATGGAGGCACTGGGGATGAAAGTGCTGATGTTTCTGACAAAAATTCAGTTGTTGTTTCAAGAAAGACAGTTTACGGTGATGGTCGAACGATGTCAAATGGCGAACCATTTCTGGGGAAAACTTGTAAGCCAGCTATAGCCTGCCTTTTCAAAGTTATAACATGGTCATTCAAAATGGTTGGCTGAGTTCATAAAATTACCGGTATGGGTTTCGCTCCCGTTAGTTTATTCCCATCTTTGGCAGACTTATAAGTTTTCATTAAATTTTTCATCTTAATCATTAGACATTTGACATCAGTTTCTTTCGGCTAAAATAAATATATATAATATAAAAAAAAAAAATTATAACGCCAAGACTGTATTAACAGATAACAAAAAAAGTTAACACTTATTAATATAAAAATTTAATAACTAGGTAATAATTCAATATTTAATAAAGAAAAATATTAACTTACCAAAACATTTTGAAAAATTAGATCTTCTAACACGTTGGTCATAGCATTTTTCTTTATCTGGCATGTTCAAACTCTCCTTTTCGCGCAGAATAGGCCCACAAAAATTCCTTGCTGTGCTTGCTTCTTTTTGTAAAAGATCTATTGTAAATTAAAACGTAATAATAAATAAATAAATGAAAATAATAATTTTCTTACCTTTCTCCTTTGTTATTCATGTCGATTATTTTAGAATTTTTAAATCCAACTGACAAATGACAGCAATTATATTTTAAAATTTGATAAAATTTCAGTCATTTTACACTGCTGACAAACTATAAAAAATAATAAAATCAAAAATAAGCGTCACTGTGATCAAATAGAATAACTACAAAGCTAAATCTGAAACTTCTAAAAACAAAAGAAGATTTAGGTTGTTGTTGTTTATACATGTAATTTTGCTAAATCTAAAACTAAATCCGATTCCGATTTACGAAAAAAACACACTCTAATTCTAAAGAATTCTTTGAATTCTTTTAATTTTTTGATTTACTGCACTACTGTTTCACAGATGGCTTCAAAATAGTAATATGACATTATTAATTTTAACGACACAATTATTTTAGTATACAAATAATATTAATTATTAATTTGTTTGCATGCTTTGAAGAGTGACGTTTTAATAATACGTAACTTGTACGGAGCTAAAAAGCAGCTGCAAAGTGCTTGGTTTTTTTTTTATAAAAGTTCCGTACTTCGCCTCTGTCTCTAGAAATATTAATATACCATACTTAATTAATAACCTTACAAGAAACCAATAACAATCCTATAATTACAATAATATACTACCAATACATCCAAGAAGAGTATAGACAAGGCTCTCAAATACAATATAATTAACCTACAAACCAAACCACCCTACAGGCAATAGTAATAAAAACAAAACTATCAGGAATTAAAGAAGAAATATCAATAGTAAATATACATAAACCATAAATAATAATAAGTAGAAATAGCCTAGGTAGACTATATTAAAAATCAACTACTATTACATTCATAATATTAGGAGAACTAAACACAAGAAGCGAAAATAGGGAAGTCCCTGTGTTGACTGTTGCTGCAAGACAGTTCTAATTTGATCCGCTGTGGTTGACTTGTTATTAGGATTTTGGAGCTGTCTTATTGTTATTGTATTTATTTCCTAATATTAATTTTATTTCTTAATATTGTGAGCATTATAGACTTTATCACTGCTGGGGCTACCTATGACAAAATATTTTAAAAAAAATATTAATTTCCAAAGCAATTTTTTAAGGATTGTCCAAAAAATATTAAATGTGTACCAAAAATTTAGTGTCCAGCTCATATACGTATGAAATTAGATGAAAAACCGCAAAATGTAATCTACCGTTTAGAGATCGTGGTTTTTGTTGTGTAACTGGGCAGAATCATACAAATTCAACTCGAATTAAATGTGAAATTTTCGAAATATATTTGGACGATGGAAATTATGTGGAAGAAGCTAGTAGTAGAATTTCATACATGATGGAAAGTTCAAAATCACATGCAAAAGTAATTAAAGGTCATCTAGGATATTTTCATAATTTTATGTTTAATCAACATGGTGAGGATACTGAAAAGAATGTGGCTGAATCAAACTTAGTAATTGAACAAGTATTTGTCAAATTTTAAAGGAAAGAAAGCATATTCCGAATAGTGATTTTGAAACATCAAAAGTTAGAGTAAATTTATATCCAGGCCATGATAAATGTGATAGTAAAATTGTTGAGTGTCAAGAATTCAAGATTCAAAATTTCGAACATTTGATGGTACTTGTAATAATCCGAATAAAAGAGCTAGATGGGGCTCAAGTGGTTCAAATATAGAAACGATAATAGCAGCAGCATATGCAGATGGCATATGGTGACCAAGACAATTTAGTGTTACTAATCGTCATTTAACTAGTACACGTGAAATTTCAAGAAAATTCTCATGATGCTACACAATCTAAATCAATTCGTATGCCAGATGGTACTAATGTCCAGTGTTGTTCTGAAGATGGTCACAAATTTTACCAAAAAATCAAAGTTATTATTCTTGTTTACCAATACCAATAAGTGAAAAAGATGACTTCTATTCAAAATTTAATCAAAGATGCATGAAATTTGTTAGATTAGCATTATTACCAAATAGTTGTATGGCTGGTTATGGCAAACAAGCATCACAAGTAATACATTATTTAGATGGTTCAGCAATATATGGTTCAAATGAAAGAGCTGCTAAATCATTACGTACATTTAGAGGTGGTAAATTAAGAATGAAAAAGGGCTTACATACATTTAATGAATATTTACCAGCTATAATTGGTACTGAAATTATGAAACGTTTTAGCTTATTAATTGGTTTTAAGGGTTAAAATTCAGATTATAATGAAGATGTTAATCCAGGTGTAACAAATGAATTTACTGGTGCTGCATTTAGAATTGGTCATTCCACAGTTGATAGCAGATTCAAAACATCAAGGGAAGATATTGAAATACCAGATGGTATGTGTAATCCTGATAGAATGCGTCAAAAACATTTTATGATGAAATGTTAATAACTCTAACAAAACCAATGCAAGATTTTGATAATGCAATTACGTTTGGTTTAATTCGATTTTTATTCCGTGGAGATCAACCATTTGGATTAGACTTAGCTTCATTAAATATTCAAAGAGGCCGTGATGAAGGCCTTCGACCCTATAATGATTATTTTGAAGTTATGGGACATCATCGTGTTACTAGTTTTAGTGAATTTCATCCACAATACAATTCGTCTTGCAAAAGTTTATAAACATCCAAATTATATTGATTTATATAGGGTTTATTAGAACGAGTTATTAGTTCTGGTGGTATATCTGGTCCAACATTTTCTTAAATAATTACTGACCAATTTTCAAGAATACGGCATGGTGATAGATATTTTTATGAGAATAGGCCTGATATAAATCGGTTTTTTTTTACATTAGCACAAGTAAATGAAATTTGTAGTTTCAATAGCTGGCCTTACTTCGGAAAACATGGATTATTTATTAACAAATGAAGTACAATAATTAGCATTTGTTAGGGCTCAGGTTGATAGTAATTATTCTAAGATATGATAGTAAAGCAATTCCACGTATTAATTTGAATACTTGGAAGATCAAAAAATATTAAAATTAAAGATTTGTTCTTTTTTTATGTAGACAAAATGTATCAAGTTTTTATTTTAATACCTACTGTACATATGTAATGTACATTACATATCTGTTATATTTTATTTTAATTTGTTATTTGTTTTAATTGTTATGTCAAAATATTTTTATTAATATGTATTTTAATATTTTTTTTAACTTGAAATAATTAATTCATGTTTTCAAAACAATATTCCTTTTTACTTTTGCAATTAGTGTATATTAGTTTAAAAGAAACACTTTTTTGTAAATACATATATGTACTGTTGGTAATGATAAAAACTACACAGCGAAAGGAAAGTATTTTAATTTAATTTAAATCTTGTGGCATCAGAAATATAGTTACTCAAAATATTTATAAAAAAAATCGAAATTACTAACTTATCTATTGAGCCTGTTGTTTCTAGTTCCTTTGTTATTATGGAAATTAAATTTTATTTTGTTTTAAATAAAACAAAATTTTCTATATTATGTTTCAAAAAATGTATTCCATTAAAGCAATTACATCATAATCAGAGTGAAACTTCTTTATTTCCAAATAAATAAACTTTTGAATCCCCATCGGCTGTTCTCTAATATATTACACGTCCCACAAAAAAGGTGTCCAGTGTCATTGACGTTATAGAATCCATTTGTCCTAAATATTCGGGAACTTTATAAAATTTAAATCACAACCTAAATAATTATTGTATATTGTACTTTAGACGTATTGTTAATTATTGCATATTGTACTTTTACCATATTCTAATGCTCCAATTCAAGTTATTTTTTGATAATTTCCAAAACTTTGAAAATAAATTAAATATAATTTCACTTGCATTTCACTGTTAAATTACATATTATATTATCGGCTGGTTAATTATAACCTTTGAACAACATATACTTTAACATCAATGTTTCGATATTGATGATAAGAACAACATCTACAATAATATACAGTACATTACTGTAGTGTTTGAGAAAATCATAAATTTCGTCATTGTTAAATTATTTAATAAAAATGTTGGCATACAATATTTACCTATAATATGATTAACGAAATCATAAACTTATGTAAATCATTATACTTAAAACTTAATCATTGTATAGTATGTAATTAAAATGCATAAAAAAAATTGCAGCCATAATTTTATGTACGTACATTTTAAATAACACCTAATTTGTCATTGAAGTTGTTTTTTAATTTGTTGATTACATCCATAATTTAGAATTATCTATCTATTGATTTAAATTTACGTACATATTAACAAAAACAAACCAGCTAAAAAGTTCCCCACTAATCAAAAAATGTAATGACATGACAAGTTTAGTTGTCAATTCTCAATATATTGGGTGCGTTCAGCGATTTTAGCCGGTGAATCTGAAATACATTTTTTATCCATGTAAACTGTTAACCTAGATCATTGAATTCATTACTTAGAAAAATAATTAACTATGTAATTAAATTTGTACATGTCAAGTTTTTAATGGCCTGTATTTGTTTTTGCTTCTTTTTGTTTACATTTAAATTTTTATTATGGTATTCAATTTCAAGTAAACTGATCATCCAGATAGTGTGAAAATAAGAAAAGCTTTATAGCTTTCAAATTTACATGCACTAATATTTAAACAAATTTTTACATGATGTTTGAGCTTTTAATTCTGTTTCACCCAGCCTTAAGGCCGAAAGAAGCCCTTCTAAAAAAAAAGTGAAGTTGATTTCAAGAAACTAGCGTATACAATATGATGTTGAAGCGTAATTGAAGCTATCATGTATAAGGGGTAATTGAACGGTGTGCTTAATGTGCTGGTAAATGAGAATGGATCTGAAAAATATTAGGTACCTACATTTCATGAATATGACATTTTATATGTAAAACCAACAACAAAAGTTTTAATGTTGAATGTTATGACATCTACTGTAAGAAAAATTAAATAGTTATATTTCTTTATGAAAGTTCTTAAATTTCAATCGCCATTATTTCATGAATTGTGAAAAAGCATAGTGTGAAAATGGATTTATGTAAATAAAACTTAAATTAATAGTTTTAAAAATTAAATCATGTGTGATAATAAATGTTATTTCATTCAAATTAAATTTATTTTTAAATGCACTTATTCTATTTTCTGGTGATGGCGCTAGTTACGCAATATTTTTGTAGTTAATTGCGTTCAATGAATGAATCCATGCTACATAGATCTACAAAGGATTTCAGACACATCAAAAAATGCCGCTGAACTCACCCATTGATTCAAAACAATAAAACACAAATGAAATCGGTAGTAACACTTAACAGATTGAAAATTGAAATATGCTTTTCTAATAAGTTGGATCCTTTGGAAACATAGAGAAATAGAGGGATGATCCTTAGAACAGGCTATAGAGAATAACTTATATTAAACAGAAGTTATACCGAAGACAGAAGTTATAGAGAACAGGTTACAGGTTATAGAGGTAGAAGAGAAAAAAAATAAATAACTAACATGCTATAGTAAGTAGAATGTTAAAAGGATAGAAAAATCTAATCTAAGTTTTAATATAAGTTTTAGATTTTAACACACTAATTTTTACAATATTTTAGAATGAACTGAATGAGATTATGATTCTGTTGCTGACCGTTTTGATAAAATTATAAATCTTCATGATCATATTATTGGAATGGCGTTAAGTCGTGGTCATAGGTATTCAGCTTTAATTTCATATGTAGTTTAATAACTTTATTTATTATATATTTAAGATTTTTGTATGTTAATACACGTCCTTGGCTGTAAAATTATGTAATAACAAATCCATTGCTCAATAAATTGATATACACGTTATTGATTTAACAACTTTAGAACCAATAGGAAAACCACTGATTTTCAAATCAAAATTAATGATATCTTTTGGGTTAAATTAATGCTAGCTTTACATAAATACTAATTTTGAAATTATTTTTGAAATTTTGGAATTTGATTTTGATGGTTAGTTTATATTTTGAGTATGAGTATTTTTAGTTTTTCTTTGTTTATGTATATTTAGTATTATTTTTGTTTAACTTTGGGTTTTGTTCTTATGTGTATGACTTATGAGTATATATTCTGGTATTCTTGTTTTTGTTATATATCGTTCCATATTCCATGCTTCTTTAAAATGTCTCTTATTGCTTTTCTTTTTTCTGGGGTGTTTAGTTCTATTGTTTCATGTTCTACTTGATTTGGTTGGTTGAAGGGACATCTTAGTAGTATATGTTCTATAGTTTTGTTCTAGTTTTGTCTTGCTGACAGTAGGAACGAAGAGAAAGAAGAAAAAACTGAGGTTTTATTTAATGCTTTCAGGGCTCCAACAAGAAATGGAAGAAGGCCTCCTTGTGAAAGGACGTTTTAGAAGGGTAAAACGAACGAGAAGAGGAAGAGGAAAGGGAAGACGAAGGAGAAGAAAATTTTTTCATTAAAAATGATCAAATTTATCACTTATTGATGAAAATATGATTACTTATGAATGAAATTATAAATTATTTAACGAAGAGAAAAAAAAATAAAAAGTTAAAGATAATGATGTCAATGTAACGATGTTCAAGGAACGAAAGGAGAACATGAAAAGAAACTTCGAAAAGAAAATGAAGATCAAGACGAAGAAGAAAAGAAAGAAGGAGCATAAGAATAAAACGAACGAGAAGAGTAAGACAAAGAAAAAACAGAAATAGATGAAGTAGAAGAAAATGATAAAGAACAACGAGAAGAACCAGAAAGAAGACGACGAAGAAGAAAAAGAAGGAGCAGAAAAGGAAGAAGAAAAAAAGCTTGAAGAACAACAAGAAGTGGAAGAAGAAGAGCCAGAAAAGGATGAAAACAAGAACAAAAAGAAAAGTAAGAAGGATCAAGGATGATGTCTAATACATGAACATGATCAGTGATGACGTGTGATTTCAAATTATTTTTGTTGTTTTTTTTCTTTCAAGAATTAAACTATTCAAGCAATTTGATTAGGTATGTATACATACATTAACATTATATGTGCAACAAAACAAACCACATCCAAATACAATACTTAAACACACAAAATGGTGTATGATTTTTTTTCTTTTTTTTTCTTTTGATGTGTATACATTAGTGTACATACATAATATACTTGGTAAAATTCTTTTTTTTTCTTTTTTTCCTCCTAACCAATTGTTTATGATGTATGACGACGCGACATACCTACCTATACATGAAATTATTTTTCTTGTTTTTTTTTATTTATGCATGAGGAGTGAGGACCACCAACCTACATATAAATGCAATTTTTTTTTTATTTATGATTATGAACAATGAAATTTTGTTGTATAAATTCATTTTTATATATAAAATTGTGACATTTTGTTGTAAATTTTCTTTTTCTGTCAAAGTTAGGTATATTGGGTAGTGGGTAGTGGGTACTGGGTACTTTGATTTTTATTTGATTAGTGTTTGATTTTTTTTATTTATGAATTGTTTTGTTTGTTGCTTTTGTTATACATATGTTTTTGTTTTGTTTTTGTTTAGTAAAGTAAAGTTGCTATTTTAAATGAATAAAAGAGAAAAATAATTAACATGTCAAATTTTTAATGTCTTGTAAAGTGCCGTTGCCAATATTTTTGGATTTGTCACCTATTGCAACGCCTACTCCATGTTCGTCGTGTATATATATGTCTTGCATTTAGATGTCCTTGTTTAATTCGTTTGTGCATTTTCTTGTATTGTTCGTTCGGTGTTCTACCTTTTGGATGATTATAGTGGGTGTTTTGGGTTGAAGTAAGCTTTGATAATCATTCGTGCTATCAGTACGTTTCGTGGTTCTGTTATCGTCCGGAAAGTCTGCTTGGTTCATTGCTTTTTGGAAAAAGAAAACAAAAACAACAACGAAGAGAAAGAATTAAAAAACTATTGGATTAGAATAGTTTGGGAATATTCGATATGAAAAAGTGAATAAGTGTGTGAGTGAATAAGATGATGAGAGAAAGACGAAAGTGTAATAGGTTTGATTTCTCGGAATGTTTTATTACATAGGAAAAAAATTTTTTTATGTTCATTTTTGGGGGGGGACCCTTTTTTTTTTTTTTTTTTTTTTTTTTTTTGGAGGGGATTTTTTTTTTTTTTTTTTTTTTTTTTTAAAGGAAAAATCAAATTTTTTTTTTTTTTTTTTTTTTTTTTTTTTAAGGAAAAATGCCAAGTATTGAAATTTTTTTTTTTTTTTTTTTTTTTTTTTTAGAAAGGAAAAATGTCAAGTATTAAAATTTTTTTTTTTTTTTTTTTTTTTTTTTTTAAGGAAAAATGCCTAGTATTGAAATTTTTTTTTTTTTTTTTTTTTTTTTTTTAGAAAGAAAAAATGTCAAGTATTAAAATTTTTTTTTTTTTTTTTTTTTTTTTTTAGAAAGGAAAAATTATGGGTTATTGAATTTTTTTTTTTTTTTTTTTTAGAAAGGAAAAATGATGGGTATTCGTTTTTTTTTTTTTTTTTTTTTTTTTTTTTTTAGAAAGCAAAAATGAAGGGTTATTGAATTTTTTTTTTTTTTTTTTAGAAAGGAAAAATGATGGGTATTCGTTTTTTTTTTTTTTTTTTTTTTTTTAGAAACGAAAAATAAAGTATAATCGAAATTTTTTTTTTTTTTTTTAGAAAGCAAAAATGAAGGGTTATCGAATTTTTTTTTTTTTTTTTTTTTTTTTTTTTTTAGAAAAGAAAAACGTAGATGCATTTTTTTTTTTTTTTTTTTTTTTTTTTTTTTAGAAAGGAAAACAAACGTAGAAGCATTTTTTTTTTTTTTTTTTTTTTTTTTTTTAGAAAGAAAAGGAAACGTAGATGCATTTTTTTTTTTTTTTTTTTAGGAAAAGCCAAACATAAATGAAAATATCACTTATTGATGAAAATATGATTACTTATGAATGAAATTATAAATTATTTAACGAAGAGAAAAAAAAATAAAAAGTTAAAGATAATGATGTCAATGTAACGATGTTCAAGGAACGAAAGGAGAACATGAAAAGAAACTTCGAAAAGAAAATGAAGATCAAGACGAAGAAGAAAAGAAAGAAGGAGCATAAGAATAAAACGAACGAGAAGAGTAAGACAAAGAAAAAACAGAAATAGATGAAGTAGAAGAAAATGATAAAGAACAACGAGAAGAACCAGAAAGAAGACGACGAAGAAGAAAAAGAAGGAGCAGAAAAGGAAGAAGAAAAAAAGCTTGAAGAACAACAAGAAGTGGAAGAAGAAGAGCCAGAAAAGGATGAAAACAAGAACAAAAAGAAAAGTAAGAAGGATCAAGGATGATGTCTAATACATGAACATGATCAGTGATGACGTGTGATTTCAAATTATTTTTGTTGTTTTTTTTCTTTCAAGAATTAAACTATTCAAGCAATTTGATTAGGTATGTATACATACATTAACATTATATGTGCAACAAAACAAACCACATCCAAATACAATACTTAAACACACAAAATGGTGTATGATTTTTTTTCTTTTTTTTTCTTTTGATGTGTATACATTAGTGTACATACATAATATACTTGGTAAAATTCTTTTTTTTTCTTTTTTTCCTCCTAACCAATTGTTTATGATGTATGACGACGCGACATACCTACCTATACATGAAATTATTTTTCTTGTTTTTTTTTATTTATGCATGAGGAGTGAGGACCACCAACCTACATATAAATGCAATTTTTTTTTTATTTATGATTATGAACAATGAAATTTTGTTGTATAAATTCATTTTTATATATAAAATTGTGACATTTTGTTGTAAATTTTCTTTTTCTGTCAAAGTTAGGTATATTGGGTAGTGGGTAGTGGGTACTGGGTACTTTGATTTTTATTTGATTAGTGTTTGATTTTTTTTATTTATGAATTGTTTTGTTTGTTGCTTTTGTTATACATATGTTTTTGTTTTGTTTTTGTTTAGTAAAGTAAAGTTGCTATTTTAAATGAATAAAAGAGAAAAATAATTAACATGTCAAATTTTTAATGTCTTGTAAAGTGCCGTTGCCAATATTTTTGGATTTGTCACCTATTGCAACGCCTACTCCATGTTCGTCGTGTATATATATGTCTTGCATTTAGATGTCCTTGTTTAATTCGTTTGTGCATTTTCTTGTATTGTTCGTTCGGTGTTCTACCTTTTGGATGATTATAGTGGGTGTTTTGGGTTGAAGTAAGCTTTGATAATCATTCGTGCTATCAGTACGTTTCGTGGTTCTGTTATCGTCCGGAAAGTCTGCTTGGTTCATTGCTTTTTGGAAAAAGAAAACAAAAACAACAACGAAGAGAAAGAATTAAAAAACTATTGGATTAGAATAGTTTGGGAATATTCGATATGAAAAAGTGAATAAGTGTGTGAGTGAATAAGATGATGAGAGAAAGACGAAAGTGTAATAGGTTTGATTTCTCGGAATGTTTTATTACATAGGAAAAAAATTTTTTTATGTTCATTTTTGGGGGGGGACCCTTTTTTTTTTTTTTTTTTTTTTTTTTTTGGAGGGGATTTTTTTTTTTTTTTTTTTTTTTTTTTTTAAAGGAAAAATCAAATTTTTTTTTTTTTTTTTTTTTTTTTTTTTTAAGGAAAAATGCCAAGTATTGAAATTTTTTTTTTTTTTTTTTTTTTTTTTAGAAAGGAAAAATGTCAAGTATTAAAATTTTTTTTTTTTTTTTTTTTTTTTTTTTTAAGGAAAAATGCCTAGTATTGAAATTTTTTTTTTTTTTTTTTTTTTTTTTTAAGGAAAAATGCCTAGTATTGAAATTTTTTTTTTTTTTTTTTTTTTTTTTAGAAAGAAAAAATGTCAAGTATTAAAATTTTTTTTTTTTTTTTTTTTTTTTTTTTTTTAGAAACGAAAAATGATGGGTTATTGAAATTTTTTTTTTTTTTTTTTAGAAAGCAAAAATGATGGGTATTCGTTTTTTTTTTTTTTTTTTTTTTTTTTTTTTTTTAGAAACGAAAAATAAAGTATAATCGAAATTTTTTTTTTTTTTTTTTAGAAAGCAAAAATAAAGTATAATCGAAATTTTTTTTTTTTTTTTTAGAAAGCAAAAATGAAGGGTTATCGAATTTTTTTTTTTTTTTTTTTTTTTTTTTTTTTTTTAGAAAAGAAAAACGTAGATGCATTTTTTTTTTTTTTTTTTTTTTTTTTTTTTTAGAATAATTTTAACATTAACAATTTTTTAGATTTAGATTTGTTTTGATTTTATTCTTTTTATTCTCTCCTGATATCAGACGTTTTTTTGAGGTGTATTTAAACACCAAACAAATAATAACAAAAACATAACTCTTAATAATTTGACTAAATTTGAACTAATAACACTTAATTTTAATATTGGGTTATTTTATTATTTTAAACTTCTTTCTATCTATAACTAAATAATATAAAATTTAACAACTAATATTTCTGAAAAACATATAAGTAATTTAACACTAGAATTAAGTATTAAAAAAAGCATGTAATTGTAAAAGATTGGCCCACATCCGAAAGGAAAAGGGTCATAATTCTTGCCTACACATTAATGTGTAGGGAAGATGAATAAATTAAATTAAATTAAATTAAAATTTTCTTTTTTTCCTCCTAACCAATTGTTTATGATGTATGACGACGCGACATACCTACCTATACATGAAATTATTTTTCTTGTTTTTTTTTATTTATGCATGAGGAGTGAGGACCACCAACCTACATATAAATGCAATTTTTTTTTTATTTATGATTATGAACAATGAAATTTTGTTGTATAAATTCATTTTTATATATAAAATTGTGACATTTTGTTGTAAATTTTCTTTTTCTGTCAAAGTTAGGTATATTGGGTAGTGGGTAGTGGGTACTGGGTACTTTGATTTTTATTTGATTAGTGTTTGATTTTTTTTATTTATGAATTGTTTTGTTTGTTGCTTTTGTTATACATATGTTTTTGTTTTGTTTTTGTTTAGTAAAGTAAAGTTGCTATTTTAAATGAATAAAAGAGAAAAATAATTAACATGTCAAATTTTTAATGTCTTGTAAAGTGCCGTTGCCAATATTTTTGGATTTGTCACCTATTGCAACGCCTACTCCATGTTCGTCGTGTATATATATGTCTTGCATTTAGATGTCCTTGTTTAATTCGTTTGTGCATTTTCTTGTATTGTTCGTTCGGTGTTCTACCTTTTGGATGATTATAGTGGGTGTTTTGGGTTGAAGTAAGCTTTGATAATCATTCGTGCTATCAGTACGTTTCGTGGTTCTGTTATCGTCCGGAAAGTCTGCTTGGTTCATTGCTTTTTGGAAAAAGAAAACAAAAACAACAACGAAGAGAAAGAATTAAAAAACTATTGGATTAGAATAGTTTGGGAATATTCGATATGAAAAAGTGAATAAGTGTGTGAGTGAATAAGATGATGAGAGAAAGACGAAAGTGTAATAGGTTTGATTTCTCGGAATGTTTTATTACATAGGAAAAAAATTTTTTTATGTTCATTTTTGGGGGGGGACCCTTTTTTTTTTTTTTTTTTTTTTTTTTTGGAGGGGATTTTTTTTTTTTTTTTTTTTTTTTTTTTTAAAGGAAAAATCAAATTTTTTTTTTTTTTTTTTTTTTTTTTTTTTAAGGAAAAATGCCAAGTATTGAAATTTTTTTTTTTTTTTTTTTTTTTTTTTTTAGAAAGGAAAAATGTCAAGTATTAAAATTTTTTTTTTTTTTTTTTTTTTTTTTTTTAAGGAAAAATGCCTAGTATTGAAATTTTTTTTTTTTTTTTTTTTTTTTTTTAAGGAAAAATGCCTAGTATTGAAATTTTTTTTTTTTTTTTTTTTTTTTTTTTTAGAAAGAAAAAATGTCAAGTATTAAAATTTTTTTTTTTTTTTTTTTTTTTTTTTTTTAGAAACGAAAAATGATGGGTTATTGAAATTTTTTTTTTTTTTTTTTAGAAAGCAAAAATGATGGGTATTCGTTTTTTTTTTTTTTTTTTTTTTTTTTTTTTTAGAAAGCAAAAATAAAGTATAATCGAAATTTTTTTTTTTTTTTTTTTAGAAAGCAAAAATGAAGGGTTATCGAATTTTTTTTTTTTTTTTTTTTTTTTTTTTTTTTTAGAAAAGAAAAACGTAGATGCATTTTTTTTTTTTTTTTTTTTTTTTTTTTTTTTTTTAGAAAGAAAAGGAAACGTAGATGCATTTTTTTTTTTTTTTTTTTAGGAAAAGCCAAACATAAATGAAATTAAATTAAATTATCACTTATTGATGAAAATATGATTACTTATGAATGAAATTATAAATTATTTAACGAAGAGAAAAAAAAATAAAAAGTTAAAGATAATGATGTCAATGTAACGATGTTCAAGGAACGAAAGGAGAACATGAAAAGAAACTTCGAAAAGAAAATGAAGATCAAGACGAAGAAGAAAAGAAAGAAGGAGCATAAGAATAAAACGAACGAGAAGAGTAAGACAAAGAAAAAACAGAAATAGATGAAGTAGAAGAAAATGATAAAGAACAACGAGAAGAACCAGAAAGAAGACGACGAAGAAGAAAAAGAAGGAGCAGAAAAGGAAGAAGAAAAAAAGCTTGAAGAACAACAAGAAGTGGAAGAAGAAGAGCCAGAAAAGGATGAAAACAAGAACAAAAAGAAAAGTAAGAAGGATCAAGGATGATGTCTAATACATGAACATGATCAGTGATGACGTGTGATTTCAAATTATTTTTGTTGTTTTTTTTCTTTCAAGAATTAAACTATTCAAGCAATTTGATTAGGTATGTATACATACATTAACATTATATGTGCAACAAAACAAACCACATCCAAATACAATACTTAAACACACAAAATGGTGTATGATTTTTTTTCTTTTTTTTTCTTTTGATGTGTATACATTAGTGTACATACATAATATACTTGGTAAAATTCTTTTTTTTTCTTTTTTTCCTCCTAACCAATTGTTTATGATGTATGACGACGCGACATACCTACCTATACATGAAATTATTTTTCTTGTTTTTTTTTATTTATGCATGAGGAGTGAGGACCACCAACCTACATATAAATGCAATTTTTTTTTTATTTATGATTATGAACAATGAAATTTTGTTGTATAAATTCATTTTTATATATAAAATTGTGACATTTTGTTGTAAATTTTCTTTTTCTGTCAAAGTTAGGTATATTGGGTAGTGGGTAGTGGGTACTGGGTACTTTGATTTTTATTTGATTAGTGTTTGATTTTTTTTATTTATGAATTGTTTTGTTTGTTGCTTTTGTTATACATATGTTTTTGTTTTGTTTTTGTTTAGTAAAGTAAAGTTGCTATTTTAAATGAATAAAAGAGAAAAATAATTAACATGTCAAATTTTTAATGTCTTGTAAAGTGCCGTTGCCAATATTTTTGGATTTGTCACCTATTGCAACGCCTACTCCATGTTCGTCGTGTATATATATGTCTTGCATTTAGATGTCCTTGTTTAATTCGTTTGTGCATTTTCTTGTATTGTTCGTTCGGTGTTCTACCTTTTGGATGATTATAGTGGGTGTTTTGGGTTGAAGTAAGCTTTGATAATCATTCGTGCTATCAGTACGTTTCGTGGTTCTGTTATCGTCCGGAAAGTCTGCTTGGTTCATTGCTTTTTGGAAAAAGAAAACAAAAACAACAACGAAGAGAAAGAATTAAAAAACTATTGGATTAGAATAGTTTGGGAATATTCGATATGAAAAAGTGAATAAGTGTGTGAGTGAATAAGATGATGAGAGAAAGACGAAAGTGTAATAGGTTTGATTTCTCGGAATGTTTTATTACATAGGAAAAAAATTTTTTTATGTTCATTTTTGGGGGGGGACCCTTTTTTTTTTTTTTTTTTTTTTTTTTTTTGGAGGGGATTTTTTTTTTTTTTTTTTTTTTTTTTAAAGGAAAAATCAAATTTTTTTTTTTTTTTTTTTTTTTTTTTTTTTAAGGAAAAATGCCAAGTATTGAAATTTTTTTTTTTTTTTTTTTTTTTAGAAAGGAAAAATGTCAAGTATTAAAATTT